>OW386561.1:153171-5153171 GCA_936435175.1 Glyphotaelius pellucidus
CATGAAGGATACGCCCTGTCTAACTGCTTCATACTACAGACGCCTATGGCCCTAACTGTATACTCGAGTCCCCGTTCCCCGCTATAGTGATCCCTTTTGCACCTACTCTATTAAGGCTGGTTAAGCTATCCTCTTTTTAGGAATTTTACTAGCGCAAAATAGGTTTTGCGCTAGTAAAATTTAACTGTACGTCTAAAGGTCAGTTAGTAAATCGCGAAGAAGGAACCTAGCTCACGTACGGTTGATCCTGTGGACAATTAAATAGCAATACAAGTTCATTATTTACTTTAATTTAAATGTGCGTACCTAGAGGTGCCTCTCTATGGCCGGATAGGCTGCTTCCGCGTCTCCAAATCTGAAATACCTATCCTAGGCATAACCGTTAGAAATATTGTTATTGTTAGTAGCACCAATTTACGACAGAACTAGGGAATCTTAAGGAAGTGATAAAAGGAAAGGAAGGAGAATTTCTTTGCAAACTAGTATTGGCTCCTCCGCTAAACAAGTTGACCGAGTGGGCAGTTCTCCGGACACGACTATCCCGCCAATGCATGTCTGAGCTATACCCCGGTATCTGGCGGATCTCTTGGACGATCACCCTGACATATCCGGACTCACTCATGCCAGAGGAAGAACAGCAGGCTTTCAAACCTTTCCCAGTCAACTCCAATACTCATAACACCTCCAGAGACTACTTCTTTACTGGCTCTAAAAGGGGTATTTCCATTTCGTCCCTTGTCATGACTCTATTCGCGGGCAAGTGGCGCGAAGCTGTGAGGCAGACCGTTAAAGCCGACCGTCTTCGTCTTTCCACCTCCAATAGTTGACATAAGGTGCACTTTGTGGGCATTACGTTTACTTTTGGGTTGACACAGATGAAAAATGCAACAACGTTACAGATTTCCCCGCAAGATGCCTTGCTAACGGTCCCTCCACACAACCTTGCAGGCTTCCCGTGATGTCCACACAACCTTGCAGGTCAGACGCCTCCATCAGCGAACCGTGCCCATGACATACAATTCGGCATCCCTGGTACATAACCTTTCGCGCCCGTTCGCTCGACACGATCCCGCGAAAGGGAATGACCTCCGACATAATGCGTGACCCGCCCAGTCTGTGGCTGGCATCCTCTCCTCTGCGTAACATGGTAATGTGGGAAAATTCTTACCATTCCGACATACGTATCTCACTTACGTATAGTCTCGGTACCATCGTTCACATTCCCCAAACGTGAAAATTTAATTCACGCAATACAACAGGTAGAAACTTCGCAGGAAACAGGTTGATATAATGTTATACATGTATAGAATCGTGAATCAAGTTCCAGCGCCCTCCTCCTGTCGAAGTCTGCGCCAAACTGTCAGCCAACACCTTCAATTGGACAAGTTGTACTTTCAAAATTTCACCAATTCGATTGGGTGTACCCTCGTAGCCTTATCGCCTCTGCATTCGTATGTACCTTTATTTATTTTTATTTATTTATTTATTAAAAGAAGTTTATACAATGAACAAAAAATTGTGTTAATTCATCCGCCATGCTAGGGATGTCCCTGTGTTATGGCGGATGAAGTTTACAGATTGTGTAGGTACAGTGTACAGCTATTAACTTATGCAATTCATTTAAGTAGTTTAAGTAACATATTTAGTAACAAATTAAGTTAGTAATTTAATTAACACATTAAATTAATTTATGTTACAAGGTGTATCAATTATATGACAATTCAATTAAAATAGCAAATTTTTACTCATCATCGTTACTGAATGTAAGGATCCATTTTGATAAATTTTTTTTAAAGATAAGAACCTTTAAGAACCTTTTTTTCTGCTCCGCTCCTAGCATCCAGCTGTTAGGCGACGGTTCGGGGTTGAACCCGGGTGATAACGGCGAAGAGGAAAAAAACCCTGACCGACACGCACACTTATAGTAAACAATAGTTCAATAGGCTGCTTCATTCTTGCGGTCAGCATGTCCTGTAATTTAAATTATGGAGTTGTAATTCGACTTACCGAGAGTGATTGATAACTGTACCCTTTATCCTAGCGGGAACACACGCTCGTTGTGAATTTTGGATCTGCACCTGTTTATAACCTGTGGGAAAAACAAAGAAACCCCCCCCCCCCCCTCCCTACGACCATTCCCCCCCACACCTGTTATGAAATGTCCTGAAATCTATACTCTGTTCGGTCATCTGTAGTTATCATTTTAAGTTAAAGCTTCAGTCAAGCGGTATATTTATTATTAAAACCCAAATTAATCTACGTTAAGTTTATAGCTGTGTCTATTATTAAATTAGTTTTATCTATTCATTTTTTTTCCGCACCTTGGACAATAGTGTAATATTATTAACCAACTCCTACACTCTAAGCTTATTTTATTGGAATAAATCACAAATTTTTATAAAATATAGTTTTACTAAGCGATTATAACACTGAATTTAATCCGATAAACTAACTTTATTTTTAATTACGGTATCCTCAACTATGTGCTTTTTCTTATTACGTAGCGTTGCAATAACTCACGAACTTGTACTATTTCTATAATTTCCGGATTTTGAACTCAACGGGTCGCACCGATCTTCGAACTCCGGACTTCCTTTTAATAAAATTACCACAATCTGTTTTCACTGAGGTTAATTAACCGTTGCTACGAGCTGGTTAGAACCAAAACTTCCAGACTTAACCGTATTCGTCCACTGAGTTCCGCTCACTCACTGTCTTTCACTCTGAGTTCCCCTCACTGACTGTCCCTGACTGTCTCGTTATCAAAAAAAATTGCCTACTTAAAACGAAAATCTCCCATCAATAAGTTCATGCAATTTTGAGTCGTATTTACCCGCTCCCCATCCACCATTCTCGCTTCCTGTCCTTTCCTGCCTTCTGCGTTTGTCACCGTACCAACCCTTGAAATCGGAGTTCCAACTATCTCGGTCTAACAAAATAAACCAGGGGTGGACCACGCGCTCGACTTAATCTCTCACAGGGCATTTTCTCCCACTCATAATAAATGTATTACATTGCACTACCCCTGCATACATTCTGGAATAATTTATTATTATTATCATTATTTTATAACCTAACGCGAAGGAATTTTATTCTACGCATTATCCTACGAACAATATGTATTCTCCCCTGCGTTTTCCG
Source organism: Glyphotaelius pellucidus (assembly GCA_936435175.1). Lineage (NCBI taxonomy): Eukaryota > Metazoa > Arthropoda > Insecta > Trichoptera > Limnephilidae > Glyphotaelius > Glyphotaelius pellucidus. The sequence goes on from OW386561.1 coordinate 156,313, forward strand.
TATTTGTGAGTGTCTAGGCATTATATACTATCGAACTCCCCCCTTTTGACAAATAGCAACGCCCGTAAGACTTTTTCCAGTATTAAATTCACATTTTTATTGATTTCGATTTTCATTTATGGCCATTTATCACCACCATGGCCTAATCTGTCCCTGTTCTTTGCATCTCTACTAAGTAACCTCCCACATCTCATCGTCCCGTTCTCCCGCAAAAGGTGATAACTGTCAAAAGGATTTGTTGATCTCTCCAAAAATCACACTCGAATTTGTAAATAAATTTAGAATTAGACAGGCCGTTAAATTTTATGCATTTGGCCAATTACTTTTTCCACTATTTTGTACGTGGTTACGTTACTCTAGGTTTAGAGTGGTGATTCCGGCTTTATGACCTCTTCAAAGAGCCAAAACCATGTCACCTGTCAATCTCTTAGAACGTCACTTAAACACAAGAGATCGTAAACCTTCCACGTGTCGCTCCTAATAACTGAAACGCAAAAGTTCATAATTAAGCCAAAATCTACTTCCTGAACGATCCTTTTCTAAATCTTCTTGGGGTCTCGGTCTCGGATTTCAACAGTTATCAATTTCTTATTTTTGGTCATCATGAAGTGAGTTATGACCAAATTCATAAGGGTCCGCATTCCATACCATGGATTCTGTGAGAACTCTCTGCTCCTTGAATCAGATAAACGCCCTTAGCCCCGCCTCTCTCTCGCTATTCGTTGTGTTCAAAATAATTGTTAATTTATCATTTCCAATTTGTCCAACGTTTTACATCTCCGATAGTCTAGCACCTCCCACGCGATAATTAACCCGTATTTTACAGACTCCTTCAATTTCGTTTTCAAACACACCCAACAGAGGTCAGTAATATGATTGAATTTAAATATTAAAAAAAAAAAAATTCCCGTCTACTTGTCCAAACAACACTGAACCATGACAACTTAGACTTCGTAAAAATATTTTTACAGCGGATTTTCAGTCAAGATGCCTGCAGATATAAGTATGTCTATAAGTGTATCCTCTTTACATAGGTACTTACACTTTAAATACTCTCTCTTTACTTACTTGTTTAAGGGATCAAGTGTCCGAGGGATCAACTGTTCGTCGGAACGGAGATATCAGAGGAAGATACCATTAGTTAGCACACACCTTCTTGATGACAGTCTCATCAACTGCAACTAGTGTAGAAGCAGAGAGAGCAGAGGCTGCGGTGCACGAATGTCCATTGCGTTACATATGGGTGACAGGACTCTCCATAATCTATGTTTTTTATAATTTTTCTTTCTCGGAATCTTCTTAAAATATAATTCTTATTATCTTACCTTTTCAATATATTTTTACGATATTACTATTACAAAAGATGATACAAAAAGTTCTCTTAAACGATATACTATGTCATTTGTTAATGTCTTTTTTCTAATAATGTACTAGAAAGAAAGATCGTTGATACTTAACGATAAAAAACATTGACATTATGTCAATTTAATAGCCCTTTGCTAAAATGAGCGGGATTTGAGCACCCTAATAATAACAACAACAATGGGAAGGGGTTGGATTTGGACAAAATAACTTAAGTCTGGAGAAATAAAATCTGTCACTTTATTTTTACTTTAAAACAAAGTGGTTCATTACAATGACAGTGTTACAACTAGAACACATCCTACTTTGGTGCAAACTTGTTTAAATTTCTTATTTTTATTTTACATCCCTTAAATAATAAAATTAAAATTTTCACTTATATTTAAGTGAAAATTTTATTGAACTCTTGTTATTACAAGAGTTCATAATGTCATAAATATCAGGATTTAAAAATAAATAATAATAAATAAAATATATTTATTATTAAATAAATAAATTATTATTTGTTAGGAGGACAAAAGTTAGGAAGAACTAGATTGCCCTATTTACTAAATAAAATAAAACTGTTGTGATACGGTCTAAATTTCTAAATGATCTTTTACCATTCCATTGCGATACTAACAGTTTTTGCCACCCTACTGTCACAAAACGATCGAGATTTTCATTAATTAATCACAATAAATTATTTTTATTATTTACAAACTACAACACAATAAAGACTTTCATACAAGACAGAAAGAAAACATCTAACTTAATAAATGAATTAAACAAAAATATAAAATAGTTTACTGTATAAAGGAATTCAAATACATGGCTCAGTTCATAGTGACATGAAAAATTAACCGAAATTAAGAAAATTTGAATAAAAATCGAAAAATTATGTTAAAACCCCAAATTTGAATTATATACGAAAAGGATCTGTTAAATGTATTAAACAAAATTTAAAAAATGTGCAGCAAATTCATAATTAATACGTCACCTTGGGGCGTTCCCTAATTTCTAATGTAAGAAACTTAAATACATCCCTATATCTACATTTATTTATTTATTTCTGCAGGTTTTTGACAAATGATATCACTTATGTATGACCATTGAACAATCCAGTTACAATAACTCAGTTAGAATACAGAATAGTTTCCTACAAAAATACAAAAGCTCATTAAAGGGTATAAAAACAAACATTTTTTTTTAATTTGCCAGCAACCCGGGCGTTTATTGAGAAAACATTATCATATACAAACAAGTCAGTAACCCGCCACACTAGACTATGTCTGTTCTGAGACGGGTACATATACATGCATATAGACACACGTACACACAAAAAATATAAACATATATAAGTCCACGTTCATACACACATACATACACATACGTATACACAAGCATGCACATAATCATATAAATAAATAAAAACATAAGTATATAAAATCTACGAAAAATTTTTTGGACATCGTTAAAAGGTTATAATAGTTTTATGAAAACAACAATCGAAAAATAATTATTGTTAAGAGATTACCATGAAATGTACAATGGTGTCATAAAAACCAGAAATAAAACCAAAAACATGCATATTGAGGTTGTGAAGTCTGTTACTGCGTGAAATATGATTCAATAAACACAAATTTGCTTTGAATTTAAGTGTCATTCCAAAATGGACAATGCTTGTTATGAAGAATTCAGTACTATAGAAGATTTAAAATATCTACCCAAAATAAGCATAATATTTGAAGAGAATAATGTTGTTTTTATTAATTTAATTAATTAAATTGCAGCAACCCGGGCGTTCACTAGGATAAAATATGCTGTTAATCCTAGTAAATTACTCGCCTCACTAGACGATGTCTGTTCTGAGACGGGTAATGATACAAAAAAAAATGGAAATTATTATTAAAAAAGACAAAAATACTACATATAATTTGCACAAAATAAACATGAAAACACAAATTGTGTGAATCAAGTAAAAAATGGGACAAACGTATATGAATATCTCCCCAAAGAATAGATATGATACACCTTTATGTATAAAATATTTTAATTGTCATTTTCAAAAATAGAACTGATTGGACAAATATTTTTCACGGGTTTGGGCAAGTACATAACTAAATATGAAGACACTAATGGTTATTGCAAACATATTAAAAAAATTGAGTATAACATTACAAAGGAAAAAGAATTTTAAAAAAAGGACTAAAGACATTTTTGTGGTCATACAGACAGAGGGAGCTCAGGGCCACACCACACTCTCCACCCGGGGGATATAGGAGGACAGGCGGACAGAGGGAGCTTAGGGTCACACCACACTCTTCACCCAGAGGATGTAGGATGACAGGCGGACAGAGGGAGCTCAGGGCCACACCACACTCTCCACCGAGGGGATGTAGGAGGACAGGCGGACAGAGGGAGCTCAGGGCCACACCACACTCTCCCCCCAAGGGATGTAGGAGAACAGTCGGACAGAGGGAGCTCAGGGCCACACCAAATTCTCCACCCAGGGGATGTAGGAGGACAGGCGGAGGTAGAGTTGAGTGCAGGTGAAACCCTCTCGAACCTCCTCTATCTTGAAATCCACGTAGAGCCCCACCAGCAGTTGTGTGCATCCACCAGCCGTCTTGTGCCCATTGCTGGCTATCAGGAAGTTCCCAAAGGCGTCCTACAATGCGCACATTAGAGTCAGTCAAAGCGGAAAGTAAGCAATGCCTATGTGCAGTGTGCATCTCTTGGCTGCACGGCACAAGAGCCCTTGTCATAGCCATGGGACAACACCAATACACATAATCTAGCCATCATCATCTAATCATCCAACCATCTACCAAGGGACATGTGTTTCTATCATCTTAGCGTCTGTTTGTGATGTTGTCAGACGTGACGGTTTAACCAACTAAGCCTTATTATTTACATTTTTCTTAAATCAAATTAGTTAATAAAAATAAATAATAACCACAAAGAAAATATCACAATACAAAACAATTTATTTTAATACGGTACCGATAAATCAGAATAAAGAGATCCTTGCTTGTGTACGGGTGTGCTATGCCGTGGGGCTTTTTTGGGGGTAAGAGGGGACCACGGGACGGTATTCCAAATTGATAAAATCGGTGTGCCAAATATATTCAAAGGTTCGCTCTTATAAAAATAAATTTCATGCTAACAACAAAAATATTCTATTATTATTTTTTATATTTTAACTTTTATTAGTAAAACCTCAAATTGTTGGTTGAAAAATTTGAGGTTTTACTAATAAAAGTTAAAATATAAAAAATAATAATAGAATACTTTTGTTGTTAGCATGAAATTTATTTTTAAAAGAGCGAACCTTTGAATATATACCAACAATTTGAGGTTTTACTCATAAAAGTTAAAATAAAAAATAATAATATTTATCCTAGACTTGCAGAAAAGTCAATAGATGTCGCACATTAAGTAAAATGGATAAAAATTTATCCAGACACCATCTAGATTTCATTTAGTTCGGGTTTGAATCTTGCAATCATACATAAAGATGACAGTCAATAAAAATATGCTTTAATGAAATGAAGATACTATGGGTGGTTCTTAGTCAAAGTATGGTACAGTTAAAAGTGACCGAATTGGATATCGACACCTTAGCTCAGTGGTCATGAGCACTCACCCGGAAAGTAGGGAGGTCCTGGATTCGAGTCCCAGAGGTGCAAATATCTTTTTCTGCTTTTTCTGTTTCCAGATTTTCGATTGAGTTTCGCTCATAATGTCTTCATTTAAAAATATTCTAATTCACGGTCTCCAGAAACTCGCAGTACAAACGGAACACTTATAAATCCATATTAATTAGACAAACATAGGCACTAAACTAAATACTATTTCTCAGTTTGAGTATTTAGTTATAAAACAGCCTGATTGATTTTTTCAAATTTGAAATAAGAAAATCTTTGGACTTTGACTGGAGAATGAAAATTCAAATGAAAAATGTTATTCAACAAAATCAATTGAATGTGATGTACATTCACCAATTTTATTACTATTACCTAACTCTTTGGTTATTACCGATCTTTATGTATGTTACTTTTATTCAAATGTGAAATTATTAACCCCGATACACGCAAACCCTAGTGGGGTTAATAATTACATGCTAAAAATGTATTTAAATTGTGAAGAAATTAATAAATAAATAAATTCCCCGCTTGTACTACGATTTTCCGGACACCATTTATAAAGGAAGTATATTCCTTCCTAATGAAAACATACATTTACATGCCAATAGAAGCAATTTTTTCTATAAGTGAAATTAAGTGATTAATAAAAGATTTGAACACTTTTTTTACGGAGTGCTGACAAGAGTCCCAATTGAAGGTAGTGGGAAGGGAAAAGAGATGGGGAGGAGGAAGGTGGGGGGGTTTACCTTGCTATTCAGATCTAGTCACCAAACACGGCTAAAGCCATTCGAGGAAGGTTTCATTTCTGAATAGTAGTCTTAAACAAGGCAGTACCAACTGAGAATATATTTCACTCTAGAATGTGCCGCAAATATACTATGTATGTTTCTTTATAATTTGGGTCGCGGGTATGGGTCGCCGCCCCTGGAACCATTTATTGGATAACCAACACACCTGCCATAGTTCACCCGAAGTGGTTCACTATGTTTGGTGACTTAGTAGGGTTGCCCGGGTTCCCGAGGTGAGCTTTGTCTAGGTCTTGGCGGCATATTCGTTTACCCTCCTACTGCTTGGCCGACCGGACCGGGAGAGGCTGGTCGAGGGAGACCTTTTTATGTCTCCAGCCGGACTCTTTCAGTCCATTGTCTTGTGGAGGGATGGATTCGCTTGTGGGCACACTGGACCCTAGATACCTACCCCCCCCTTTTACCTTGTCCCTTTACAGAATTTTCTCTCCTTCCTTTCCCTAAAAAGACCTTCCACACAGCATCCCCAAAGATGACATAGGCGCCTTGAGAGAAACTGTTTTCCTCAGGGCCTTCTGTGTGTAAAAATAAAATTTATTTTAATGAATTTGAACACGTGACATCCGTATTGCTAGTCAAGAGCAACTGTTGCAACTAAATGAATCAATACAACAAGATCTCGTTGAACTATTTATGTTATTAGAAAGGTAATGCGAAATTATATTATTTTGTTTAAAATATTTAATTTAACAAGAAATGGGAATTATTGGGATATTGAAATAGAATAAATGAATGATTTAACGAAATACATAATATACCCATCGAGCAGTGCATTGAATTAATTAATAGTTGCCCCGTTGTTACTTACACAGCGCCATGTGTCACCAGCGGCTCTAAAGCCGCTGATGGTGACACACAGGTGATTGTCCGTTACATCGCCTGTTGCGCCAACTCTGCCAGGAGCGAACTTGCTGCGGCACTCTTCATCTGACAGGTAGGTCGCTGGGTCCTGTAACAATATATACACAGGAAAATAACAAGTGATTATTATACTTATTATGAATTTACTTTCGTACATGAGACATTTCGACATGAGAACAAACATTACATTCATAAATATAAAATGCGCTTTCAGTACGAACACCGCACAAGGGTCACAACTGTTCAGAGCCAGTGGGACTATAACAATAATGTTTTTTTTAAAGTATTTATTCTAGGGATATTTTTAGTAAGTTTTTGAAAGCGTTCGAAATTTTTTTCTGCATTCCACACAGAAGGCCTGAGGAAAATATTTCCCCTCAGTACCTTTATCATCTTTGAGGATGCTGTGTGGAGGGTTTTTGAGAAAGTAAAGAGAGGAAATTCTGGGTAGGACAAGGATATTAAGGGTGGGTAGGAATCTGGGGGTCTGTGTGTGCAGGAGTGACAGACGTATGAATCCATCCCTCCCACTGCGGTGAAAGGCGATGTTCCGATTGAGTACGGCTGGAAAAATCAAAGGGACTCCCTTTGCCGTTCTCTCCCGATCCGCCCTGCCACGCAGCTGATGGACATACCCATCCGCCACCAAGTGAAAAACCTCACCCCTGCTAAGTCACCGAACGTGGCGTAAAACTTGGGGTGACCTACGGCAGAGGTGTTGGTTATCCAATAAATGGTTCCCGCGGCGGCGGTACCCGACTCCCAAATTGAACAAAAGATTTTAACTTTAAAATAATTATAAAAATTCATAATATCGCTGTAATCATTTTGAATTGTCTATTACCAAATGTTCAAAATTGAAATATTTTGTCGCATTTAGAAAGTTTTAAAAAATATTAATAATTAGTAATAGTAACAACTACTTAAATAGATATTAAAATACTTGTAGAATTGTAGGTACCGCACATTAGTCCCAATTCCTAACCATATAAGGATAACCAACACCCCAGCCATAGGCACCCCATGGGGTTCGCTACGTTTGGTGACTTAACAGAGGTGCCCGAGTTCACGGGGTGAAGTTTTTCACTTGGCGGCGGATGCGTTTTCCCTTCAGCTGCGTGGCAGGCCGGATCGGGAGAGACTGGTTGAAGGAGATCTTTTGACCTCTCCAGCAGGACTCTCTCCAGACATTGCTTTGCACCACAGTTGTAAGGATAGATTCATACGTCCGTCACTCTTGTATACACCGACCTCAGATTCCTACCCACCCCTCATACCCTTTTTCTTTCTCAGAACATCTTCTCCTTCCTTTACCTAAAAATGAAAGAATTTTTCCCCTACAGTCCCTACATGGGAGTCCCTACATGGGTGGATTATTAAATTCCCAAAGATACGGAAAAAGCACCGCAGGCGAAACATTTTCTAGTTGGGAGGGAAAACCAATAAATCCTTTTATTAATAAATATTTTTATTTTTAGTTAAGTCATTTCCCGACCATATTTTGACGGCAATCATTTAGCATTCTCTCAAATTGAAATCTCTTTGTATTGTTTAAAATGGAAACCTTAAAAGTATATCAGATTTCAACCAGGAACAGGCGCCGTGAGTTCAATCCTCCGATAACTAAGCCCTCCATCAATTCACAAGTAACATTTTACGCTTAAATACAATAGTGTAAGATTTTTTCAGAGTCTTGTGTGCTCAACATGGTTCATTTTCACAGTATCCCCGAAGATGATAAAATATACCTTAAAGAACTTATTTCCTATCTCCTCCTGTGTGGAGTTAATCCCTCCCGAGGTAGGGGCCCTAGGACGGGGCCTTCCGGGCCTAGGCGGAAGTCTGGCCCTGACCGAGACGCCGCGTTACGTCTGTACCTGCCACTAAACTTGTTACCTTTATTTTATTAATAAACGGAAGGTTCAGTCGTATTTCTTATAAGTAGGTACCTATTTACCACATTACTGGAAATTTGAAGAAAAAAATAGGTAGTGGATTTGGGTGTGGGAGGTGAGGGAGAAGGGGGGGGGGGAGTATCTTTAGAAGTTTTTTGGACTTGTATTCTCACAGCAACTGAAAACCTACAAACCACACTAACATAAATATACAAAATAAATACCTAACAAATATATTATACAGTTTATGAGGCAAATCCACTGCAGATAACATATAATACACAATATGACACACAGTACTCGGTACTAATAATAAGTTTCATTCATTCACCTCACAATTTAAGAGGCGGGTATGGGTACCGCCGCCCGGGAACCATTTCTTAGATAATCAACACCTCTGCCATAGGTCACCTTAAGTGATTCGCCACGTTTGATGATATGGCGGAACAATCTTAAATTTATTAAAAACAAAATTTTACCGACTGGTATCCCCGGGAGTTGCTTCCTGGCCGAGTGGATGAGATTGCAAAATCATTCCGTTTCTCGCGTTCTTCAGCTTCGGCTGTTATATACATTCCCTCCAGTGTACTCTAGTCGCGACAAATTTAATTTTGTACTAAGTTTTATCTTTACTAATATTATAAAGAGGAAAGGTTTGATTGTTTGTTTATTTGTTTGTTTGTTTGCATTGAATAGGCTCCGAAACTACTGAACCGATTTAAAAAATACTTCCACTGTTGGGAAGCTACACTATTTCCGGGTGACAAAAGCTAAATTATATTTTCAAAAAATTAGGAATCCTTACTAAAACTCCAATAATGTAACACAAGGTGTAAAAAAATTACCTAAAATATTCTTTACATCGCGTGCGCTGCAAAACTATTGATGATAGAATAAAATAATGTACTACAACTTTTTGCTTAAAGTTGTAGTTTTGAGCTTTGTGTTTTGTTTTTTTATGCTTGAAACGTTGAGCATTGGGCTTTAACCTTTGAGCTTAAGGCTCTGAACTTAAGCTTAGAACTTTGATATTGAGCTTAATCTTTAACCTCTAAACTTTGAACTTTTGCTTTAAGCTTGAGCTTTATGCTTTGGGCTTAATGTTTGAGCTTTATGCTTTCGGCTTTGAGTTTTGAGTTTTGAGTTTTAAGCAAAGCATATGGCTTCATGCTAAAAGCTTAAAGCTGAATGGATAAAGCTTAAATCTCAAAGCTTAAAACTCAAAGCTTATAGCTAAAAGCTCAGTGCTTAAAGCTTAGACCTCAATGCTTAAAGCTCAAAGCTCAAAGCTTAAAGCTCAAAGCTTGAAGCTTAACAGGTTCGCTGCCGCCTACGCACAATATAACTGATCCTAGGTGCCAAATATTATTTTATTTTTTTTAGTTTTTAAATATACTTACAAGAATAATATATCGTTGCAAAAGTTTTTTTTTTTTCGATGGAAATGTAAAAAAAAAAAAAAAAAATTCACGACTCCGGTCGGAGCCGGCGGCACCACGGTTGAAAATCACTTTACAGCAGGTGCCGGCGGTTTCTTCCGTTTAGTCGCCCAACATATGTACAAGCTTGAAATTTGTCACATGTCACATTTGTCACATGTCTAATATGTCACATTTGTCACATGGGTCACTTCTGCGACTCGTTCTTATGTTCAACAGCTCGGCTAGGGAACGATTTGCCGGCCTCTGTGTTTCCTCCTTCCTACAACATGGGTTTCTTCAAGACCAATGTTCATTCCTTCCTATCCTCAAAAAGACTCTCCACACACAATCCCAATGACATAGGCCCTTAGGGAAATTATTTTCCTCAGGACCTCCTGTGTGGAGTTAATGTAAAAGAAAAGTTGCACTCTTTTTACTCTCTACTTTTTATTTTGATAAAAAAAGCAAACTAAAATGGAAAAACTTATTTTTTGTCTTTCGTACAAATAATTACTAAAATACAAGTAGCAAATCAAATCAAATAAAATAAAGAAAGTAATATACATCTCATGAAGAAAGAAAAAATATTTATAAAATTTGGTGATACTTATTGAAGCACTTAACGCACAAACCAAAAAATGAATCGCCGAAATGTATGTACGCGAACAACTTCCGAAATTGGATAATTCTGCACCAAATTGGATAATTTTTTTTACTACTGGTGAGCTCTGGCATAATAAAATTTGTATAAAAAATTGCTACAGGTGGCACGCGAGCTGTTTGAAAACAGAATGTACCGGGAATGAATGAATGTAATGTGGGAGGGGGGAGGGGAACTCGGGAGGGGGATTGGAGTGGGGAGAGGGAAGGTGGAGGAAGCGGAGTGGGAACGCGAGGGGGCAAGGGGCCGCGGGAGAGGAAGGTGAGGCGGAAGGGGAACGAGACGAATGAGAAAGGATGCGCAGGGAGAAACAATTTCTTTATTAAATGGCATAGCAACGCACGCCGGGTACCAGCTAGTTGTAAATAAATTTGACCGCATAAACACGAATTATTATTGACAAAATTCATCTTACTCACGATCACAGCTTACAGTAATAGGAAAAGCTGCAAGCTGTCAATCCAGGGCAAGATTAAATACAAAATTCACACATCCAAAACCCTTTTCCTTAAATGACTAAGAAGGGTGCTCGGGTTGATAGGGTGAGGTTTGTCCAGGTCTTAGCGGCGGATGCGTCTGCTAACCCGCTGCATAGCGGGCCAGATCAAGAGACTAATTGACGGAGGCCTTTTGACCTTTCCAGCCAGACTCTTGACTCATCGCCTTGCACCGCGGTTAGAGGGATGGATTGATACGTTCGTCACTCCTGCATCTCAGATGACATTATGGGACACCTCGACACCTCGTTACAGTATTTGTGTACCTTATGAAATGACTCATTCTGGAATGGTATCCGACCCAACACTAATCGCTAGCTTCATATTTCATTCAGCAAATAGCTAGGAGCGGACAAGAAATGATATAATATTGAACCAATGATGGTAAACTCACCGTATTATCCCCCCAGTCCCACGAAGTGAGTGTCAGTCCTTCCACAGAGTCCTGGGCCGTGTGCAGACAGACAGGCCGATAGCTCCTACTGAAGGGGACCCTGAAACACCACCACATAGTTACTCTATCATTCATTATATTATTTAATATAAGTAGTTAGGCAGGTAGGAGCCAGGGGAACTATGGCATCCGCTGTTTGCGATATATTATGTAGGGATTGAGGGAGGGGAAATAGTTGAAGAGGAAGGTGGAGGAGTAACTGACTTTTGTTTACATTAACTCTGCACAGGAGGCCCTGAGGAAAATAATTTCCTCAGGGCCTATGTCATCTGAGATGCTATGTGGAGAGTTTCTTTGAGGAAAGGAAGGATTGAACATTGGTCTTGAAGAGACCGATGTTATAGAAAGAGGAAACATGGAGGCCGATAAATCGTTCCACAGCCGAGCTGTTGAACACAAGAACTAGTCGAAGAAGCGATCCGTTCTCAAGTGAAAATGTCAACCGTGTACATGTGTTGGGCACGCGTTTGGCGTGTTTCCCGACTATGCACTGGTGCCGAGGGGATCAATGGCGCTAGATCCTTGGAGCGTCTTCTATTGAAATATCGGTAAAACAAGGATATCATTCCCACCCGACGCCTGTGCTCTAAAGATTGTTTTTGCATTTTTTGCTTGATAAATATTGCGTAAGTGTAACAACACGTCCAGGAGGAGTAAAAAATATAAATGTTATTTTGCTGTCCGACGATATTTTTTTCAATTAAAAATGTCTATCTACTTTTAATACTTCAAATATGCTCAGAAATCGCTTGTTAAAATCCTTCCGGTACGTGCTGTTACACCTATGGGCTTATGCAATATTTATCAAGCAAAAAAATGCTCACATCGAGTTTCGAACCCGCGAGCTCTACCACGGAGGTCATCAAAATTAATACGTAAATTGATAAGTAATTTATAATTGATGTTTGATGCTTACGGCCTGTCCATCTCCACAAGAACTATATTATTAGTTGCTGGGATAGTGTTGTTACTGGGGATATAGAAGGGATGGCGCACTGTTCTGCGGGGGGAGAACATCACCGCTGGAGGGGGGTTGATATCGTCAACACGCCACCTGCAACCAATCAACATTCAATCAACAGAATTATTAACATTTTATGGGAATTAGTAACCGACCACGATTTTCACAATAATAATTTGCCATTTGCAAAAACATTATTGTATTTTCAATAAGAAATTGTAATCAAAATGTTTAGTTAATTTGGCGTTGTTTTATGCATGATTTATATAGTCATCGATTATAACAACTTACTCTCTTGCTTCATCCCCAACTTTCAATTTTACTCTCATTAAATTGGGCCGTTGAAAAATATGAGACAACATTTTCTAAGGTTCATCAATTACTGACAACGATAAAACGCTAATTGAAAAAGTGAATATTATTTCATGATAACTTATTTAATACAACTTAAATAAACAGACAATTATTTTATTATTTACTACTTTATAAAAAATGTGAAAGCCACAAAAGAGTCCCCACTGCTTCTATTCGGAATCCACTAAGACTATGTCATCCCCAATCGGGGTATGTTGTGAGGCTGAAAGGAGGGGAAGGAGATGGGGAGGAGGATGGTGGGGAAGTACTTGCCTGTTCAGATCTGGTCACCTAACACTGCATATGCTATTTCAAGCGATGTATCAATCTGAATGGTGGTCTTACACCAGGGCGATACTGAGAATATCTTTTACTCTGGAACTAGTCTCAAATATACTCCATTTTATTTTTAAATGAATAAATTATACAATAACACAAATAATCTGCAATTTGGGAGGCGGGTATGGGTACCGCCGCACGGGAACCATTTATTGGATAACCATCACCTCTGCCAAAGGTCATCCCAAATAATTCGCTGCTTGGTGACAGCAGGGGTGCCCGGGTGCATGGTGTGAGATTTGTCCGGGTCTTGGCGGCGGATGCGTCTGCCCACCAAGTGCGTGGTAGGCCGGATCGAGAAAGAATGGTTGAGCGAGTCCTTTTGACTTCTTAAGCCGTACTCTCTCGGAATATTGCCGTGTACCGCAGTGGGAGCGATGGATTCATGCGTCCGTCACTCCTGGATACACTGACCCTCAGATTCCTACCCAACGCTTCCTCGTCCTTTCTTTCCTAAAAAGACCACACACACAGCATTCCCAAAGACGACATAGGCCTTGAAGGCCCTATTACATCCCGATCCGGCCTGCCATGCAGGTGGTGGGCAGACGCATCCACCGCCAAGACCCGGACAAAATTCACTCCATGAAGCCGGGAACCCATACTAAGTCACCAAATGTAACGAACCATTTGATGTGACCTATGGCAGAAGTGTTGGTTATCCAATAAATGGTTCCCGGGGCGGCAGTCCCCAAATTGTATTTGTTTGGTGACTATATCTGAATAGCCAAATTGTTCCCCACCTTCCTCTTCCTCATCTCTTTTCTTCCCCTCTTTCTTTCATCCTCACATTGACATACAACATACCCCAATTGGGGATGCCACTGGCTCCAGAGGGGAGCAGATGGGACTCTTGAAGGGTTACTACAAGTTACTAGTGGAACTTACACCAGCATAGAGTCCCAGGATACTACTTCGGTAAGGAGCCAGCGCTCACTTACCAGGAAGAATGGTATCCCCAACCCATCCACAAATCCCTGGAAAACACACAATATTATATAATAACTATGTTGTAATAATTTTATATTATATTAATATGCTTAAATTATCTTTATTAATAATTATATTTTATTTAAATTAAGACATTTCATAGTTTCGCTCATGCGAAACTCAATCGAAAATCTGAAAACAAAAAAAAATCAGAAAAAGATATTGGCACCTCTGGGACTCGAACCCAGGATCTCTCTCTTTCCGGGCGAGTGCGCTGACCACTGCGCCAAGGTGTCGATATCCAATTCTTGTTAATTTCGTATCAAAATGAATATCAGACTACTAACGCCATCTATGTACAATAATGTAAAACCTTTATTATTAATAAAGCCAGTCTGTTGCGAACTGTAAAACGTGTATCAATAACAAACCTGTTATTGATACACGTTTGGGTTATGGGCCACCCACCCTTTTTGTGATTTATCAGTTATTTTTGTGTTAAAAATAGATAAAAAGTGTACGTTGTTTAGCAGAAACATGACTCAGAACTATATTGCAAGTGTTCCAAGGTTAAGAGGCAGAGAGAACTACGATGTATGGTCTTTTGCGGCTCAGAATTTATTGGTGCTCGAAGGCATGGATAAATATATCAACCCAACGGCAGATTTTGAAATAAAACCAATAGACGACGCAAAAGCGAAAGCAAAGTTAATATTAACGATCGATCCAGTATTGTACGTGCATATAAGAAACACCAAGAGTTCGGCGGAATTATGGAATACACTAAAGAACATGTTCGATGACTCTGGTTTATCAAGAAAAATAACCTTGCTTCGACATTTGATTTCAATAAGACTTGAAAATTGCTCCATGGCTACATTTGTCACACAGATAATCGAAACGGCTCAACGGTTAAACGGCACCGGATTTACAATAACAGACACGTGGGTAGGATCATTATTGCTGTCAGGTGTATCTGCTCCTGAATCCACGGACTTCCTTATTTCATGTTTACATCTACTGCTTGAATTTTATGTTTTATGCCTTATCCCTACATATATATTTTTTCTTATATCATCTCAATCTTATGTATCTTTATCTTATTCTAATGGATACATTTTGGATGCGTTTTTGTTTATTTTATTTTTGTTTGACTTATCTTTTTTTTTTTTCTTATTTTATTTCTTTTCACATTGTTTATTTTAGATTTCACTAAGCTATGCTATGCGATGTATTATCAAGATACCTGTTTATTATTTTTGTATTTTATTATTTGTGTTCCGGTTTCCTGTTCGAAGGAACACTATTGTGATCCAACCAACATTTTCAACTTTGTATTTATTTTTTTCTGCGTTTGTTTTGATTTCTTTGTTCTCTTTTTCTTTTTAGTCTCACAACCTCCACTCTGCTTCGCTCAGAAGGCTGAACCGAACTGCACCTATCTATTTTGTTATGTTTCTTTTTCCCCTTCTGGGGGTGCGCTAGACCTTGTCTCTGCATCGACAGGAGTCGTTCGACGACGGCACGGTGCCCTCTAAAATCATTTGCGTCACCTCCAGCAACATGTGCAGGCTTGAGGTTTGGTTGGGCGACCTCGGCTCTCCTTCGCCTTGCCTCCGGCTACTCGACGCTGAATTCTCTAGGGTCGTCGGGCATTTTCCCCCAATCTCCCATTTACTTTTCTTTGAGGCATCACCGAGGAACCGGCTAAGGGGCGCGGAAGCTGAGTGTGGTTTACGGCTAGACCGAACGTCTTGTGCATTCTTGCTGGAACTGCCAATCGATTGGAGAGGACTCCTATCCGTTTGCCATGCCCTTATTATTTGTGTACTGTGTCTTCCTCCCACACAGGTGCTTGTAGGATATGCTGGATGCAATCACCCAGCGCTTGCCGCCTCGTGGACTGTCACCAACCTGTCCCATTGTCTTGTCTATATCTTATCACACTAACACATATTGTATCTTGTATTTCCCGCTAAGCACTTGCATACTGCTTACTAACAACGTATGCAGGGACACTGGAGGTCTAGATTCGTTCTAAATTAAATGTAGCTTCGTTCTTTAAAAAAAAAATTAGAGTCCTTGCGAGAGCCCTGAAGGAGTAACCATCTGTTACTTATACCAGGGCGGGTATGTGGTGGATAACCTCCAATGCTGTCAGGTTTATCTGACCATTATTCTCCAATGGTTCTCGCGCTGGAACATAGTGGAATTTTGATAACAGCTGACGTCATAAAGTCAAAGTTACTCGACATGGAGGTAACCAGTGATTTTGAAACCGGCGGCACAGCGTTCGCAGCGAGAAATAAATATTCCTCTAGCAATACTAGGCCACAGAGAAAAAGCGGCCATCCGTCAAAGACAAGTTAAATGTCAGTGACAGCTAATACATCAACAAAAACAATAACTTGTTACAAATGTAAACAGACGGGTCATTATCGAAACCAGTGTCCAGTTTTACAAAAAAACAAACAATCAAATGCTTTTAGTGTGGTATTTTTGAACGGAGAATACAGTAAAAACCAGTGGTACATAGATAGCGGTGCAAGTACACATATGACGGCCAACAAAGAATGGATAAAACACGCAAATTTTACGCCGTGTTTATCGGAGATAACCGTCGCGAATAATGTGAAAGTGCCAGTTTTGTGTTCCGGAGACGTACAAATATCAACTAACTGTAACTATGATATCATGGTTAAAGATGTGCTATGCGTACCAAGCTTAACAACGAACCTGTTGTCAGTGAGCAGACTGATCGAGAACGGGAACAAAGTTATTTTTGTAAAAAACCAATGCTACATACGTAATGCTAAGAATATATTGGTGGCCACAGCAATGTCAAAAAATGGAGTGTACAAGCTTAATATTAAAGTAGCAGATTGTATGCTGGCAGCACCTGCTGTAGCAAATGCAGAGCTTTGGCATAGGCGGTTAGCACATATTAACAGCAATGATTTGAATAAAATGAAGAACGGTATTGTGGATGGATTGTCCTACCCGGATACTAGTGATATAACAAAGACAAAATGTGTGACATGTTGCGAAGGTAAACAGATGAGGTTACCATTTCATAATGTTGGACAAATTAGTACAGAAATACTACAGATAATACATGCAGATGTATGTGGTCCTATGGAAACGAAGTCCATAGGTGGTGCTAAGTATTTTGTCTTGTTCATTGATGATCACAGTCGTATGACTTTCATATACTTCCACAAACATAAGAATGAAGTCTTCAAGATATTTAAGAATTTTAAAGCAATGACTGAAAATCATCAGAATAAAAAAATAAAAATATTGCGCACAGATAATGGTGGTGAGTTTTGTAGTGGTGAGATGGAGAATTACTTGCTCAGAGAAGGAATTATCCACCAGAAGACAACTGCATACACACCTGAACAAAATGGTGTTTGTGAACGGGCTAATAGAACTATTATAGAGAAAGCGCGATGCTTGCTCTTTGATGCAAAACTAGAAAAGAAGTTCTGGGCTGAAGCAGCAAATACAGCAGTATACCTAAAAAATAGATCTTTATCTTCAAGTTTGGGAAATAAAACACCCTATGAAGCGTGGTATAAAAAGAAACCAGATTTAAGTCATATACGCCTGTTTGGCAGCCCCGTATTGGTCCACATACCGAAGGAAAGGCGTTTAAAATGGGATAAGAAAGCTACACAACATATTTTAACTGGATATGGTGAGGATGTAAAAGGTTATCGTGTGTATAATCTTACCAAGAACTCTGTTATTATTAGCAGAGATGTCATAGTGATGGAGAATGAGACAGATGTGAAGTTAACCAATGGAGAGTCGGCCGTCTGGATTCCTAATGAAGAGACAACAGACGACAATCTGGTGAAAGAGAGTAGTAATTCAGTGGGGGAAATGTCTCAGAATATTCCAGAGATTGAGGATCCTTTTGATTGCTTTTCAGATTCTTCTATATACGATGAAGGCAATGAAACACTTACTGAACTGACAAAACAAGATGTCTCAGAATATGTCGTCCAGTCAACAAAAACACCCGAATAAGTGACAGACGTATGCAGCACGCGTCAAAGAAAAAAACCAGATAGATTTGGTTTTAGCAGCATGTGTGTTTCCAGTACTGTTCCAGCATCTGAGGAGGTTATATTCGCAGAGGCTCTTGAGGGGCCAGAAAAGGAGCAGTGGAAGCAGGCGATGGCTGAGAAACTGCAGTCATTTGAGCAGAGTGAGGCTTGGGAGCTTGTTGATAATCCGGGTGATGTGACCATAGTGAAGTGCAGATGGGTGCTTATTAAAAAAATTGATATTGAAAATAAAGTGCGTTTTCGAGCTCGGCTTGTGGCAAAAGGTTTTTCACAGAAAGCTGGTGTTGACTACACAGACACTTTTTCACCAGTCGTGCGACATTCTACCTTAAGATTATTGTTTGCCCTTTGTGTAAAGATGAGAATGAGTATATGTACTGCTTTTCTAAATGGATATTTGAAAGAAAATATATACATGTCATTACCTGAAGGTTTTGTAAACAAAAGTGGGGGAAAAGTATTAAAGTTAAAAAAGGCCATTTATGGACTGAAGCAATCTTCCCTAGCGTGGTATGAAAGAGTTAAAGAGGTTTTAACTAAATTAGATTGTAAAAATAGTCAATACGAACCATGTTTGTTTACAAAAATGCAGGGTAAAATTAAAATAGTAGTGGCACTATACGTAGACGATTTTCTAATTTTTTCTAACAGTGAGGCTGAAACTACTAAATTGAAAAATGTATTAGGTTCAGAATTTAAGTTAAAGGACCTAGGGCCTGTTAGACAATATCTAGGCATGAGAATTAATTTAGATAAAAATAAAAATGTTATTACTGTAGATCAACAACAATATATTGAACAGTTAATTTCTAAATTTCAGATGTCAGATTGTAAAAAACAATGTACTCCAATTGAGCCTAAATTGAATTTGGTTAAGTCAACTGATAAATGTTTACCTAATGTTCCTTATCAAAAATTAATTGGAAGTTTAATGTACTTGGCCGTGTTAACGAGACCAGACATTGCTTATGCTGTAAGCTATCTTAGTCAATTCAACAACTGTTATAGTCATATGCATTGGAACTATGCAAAACGAGTGTTGAGGTATTTACAATGTACTAAGAATTATTGTTTAAAATATAGTAATAATAATAATGATTTAAAATGTTTTGTGGATAGTGATTGGGCAAGTGACGCATTAGCTAGGAAATCCTACACCGGTTTTTGCTTTATGCTGTCAGGCTCAGCTATTTCTTGGCAAAGTAGAAAACAGAAAACAGTATCTTTGTCTAGTACAGAGGCGGAATACATCGCTTTGTCTGAAGCTTCTAGAGAGGCTGTCTACTTGAGAAATTTAATGCATGAAATTACTGATACACTTTATGTAATTGACTTGTATTGCGATAATCAAAGTGCTTTGAAGTTAGCCTTAAGTAATCAAAGTCATCATAGGTCAAAACATATAGATGTACGTTATCATTATATTCGAGATGTTGTAAAGTACAAAGTACAAATTTGTTAAAATTAAATATATTCCTACTGAGGAAATGCCTGCTGATGTACTGACTAGTCTATGTTATGTAAAACATTATAAGTTCATGAATTTACTTGGCATTGTATCTAATTAATAAACTGTATTTTTAGTTTATTTTGATAAGTGGGGGTGTTAATATTCGTATCAAAATGAATATCAGACTACTAACGCCATCTATGTACAATAATGTAAAACCTTTATTATTAATAAAGCCAGTCTGTTGCGAACTGTAAAACGTGTATCAATAACAATTCTGTCACTTTTTACTGCATCATACTTCGAATAAGAATTCTTAACGCATATTTTATTGGCTGCCATCTTTATGTATGATTGCAAGATTCAAACCCAAACTAAATGCAATCTAGATGGTGTCTGGATAAATTTTTATCCATTTTATTTAGTACGCGACATCAATTGACTTTTCTGCAAGTCTAGGATCAATATAATTATTTTTTT
Source organism: Glyphotaelius pellucidus (assembly GCA_936435175.1). Classification (NCBI taxonomy): domain Eukaryota; kingdom Metazoa; phylum Arthropoda; class Insecta; order Trichoptera; family Limnephilidae; genus Glyphotaelius; species Glyphotaelius pellucidus. The sequence goes on from OW386561.1 coordinate 176,489, forward strand.
ATTTTAAATTTTATGAGTAAAAACTTACATTGTAATATTTAATTAAATGAAGATGAGCAAAACCCAATCGAATATCTGGAAACAGATAAATCAGAAAAAGATATTGGCACTTCTGGGACTCAAACCCAGGACCTCTCTCTTTCCGGGCGAGCGCGCTGACCACTGCGCCAAGGTATCGATATCCAATTCCGTCACTGTATCATCTTCGACTAAGAATCACCCATATTATCTTCATTTTCTTAACGCACATTTTATTGGCTGCCATCTTTATGTATGATTGCGAGATTCAAACCTATATATATTCGAACCTATATTTGATAGGTTTATATTATAGTCTCATACATTCACACTAAATTATTTGATCGAAATCTGGGGAAACACGTGTGAAACATATATATATGAACTACAAGTAATACAAAACAAGTTAATCAAAAAACTATTTCACTATAAGCCTAGAACATCCACAAAAAAGTATATATAGAAACAAAACTATTAACATAAAAAAAACTGTATGAATACAATACATGTCTCCTTATATACAAAATAAACAATAAACTCATACATACAAACACAGAATTCAAAGTACACAAACACTTTACACGACAACACGATAACATTTAAACACCATCCACACTAACTATGGTAAACAATCCATTGGTTACGAGGGGGGCAACTTATACAATTGCCTACCAAACGACATTATAAAAGAAAAAAAGGTGCGTAAATTAAAAAAAAAAAACTTTAATGTATATTCTTGATAAACAGAGTAATGAAATGGAGTAGCGATGTACTATGGTGTTCAGTTTGATTTAATGTATTTATTTATTTCTGGTAAACATGGGTGAAAATGTAATTTTCTTTTTTACTAGAATAAAAAAAAAAAAAACCCGAACTAAATGTCTAAATGGTGACTTAGCAGGGGTGCCCAGGTTCATAGGTTGGGGTTTGTCCAGGTCTTGGCGGCTGAAGCTTCTGCCCACCTGCCGTGTGTGTGGTGGGCAGAATCGAGAGCGACTGGTTGAGGGAGGTCTTTAATTCTCTCCAGCCGGGATCTCTCGACCCATCGCCTTGCACCGTGGTTTTAGGGATGGATTCATACTTCCGTCACTCCTTGACACACTGACCTCCAGATTCCTACCCACTCCTCATACCTTTTTCCTCCCCAGAACTTCCTCTCCTTCCTTTCCTTAAAAACATCTCACAGCATCCCCTTAGATGACACAGGCCCTAAGGGAAATTATTTTCTTCAGGCCTCCTGTGTGGAGCTAATGTAGAAAAAAAAAATTGATTGTCTGTAAAGTCGGTTAACGGACGATAATTTTACGCGATAACGTCACGAGCCGAACGCTTAGGCCGAACGCTTGTTCGGCCTTATAGCTTATTCCGCGTTCTCGCTGAACGCTTAGGCCGAACGCTTGTTCCGCGCCCTCGCTTGTACGCCCGGCTCAGGCGGAACGGGACATCGTGACATTGTGACATCATGACAGCGTGACAGCGTGACAATGGACTCATTGACATGAGCAAAAAGCTCAAAACAAAAGCAAAAAACTCAAAGCATGACTATGCTTTTACGTGAATGCGGCCGGCGTTCATCGATTTATAAGACGTTATCACGTAAAAAAAAAAATACCTGTATACATATATATTTATTTTTTTTTTGTCTCTGCATTGCAGATTAAGGTAATCCTATTACAAAACACAAAATATTCATAACTTTTAACGAAAAAAAATATAAAAATACATATTTTAGAGTTGTTGCCTAAAATTACTCTTGAAACCTTCAAGGCCAATGTTGAAAATGTCAAGGGACCTAGAGATCTCATTTAGCAGCACCATACCTCTTGCCATGCTGTGCTTGGCTAGAACGTCTGTTCTGCCGTGTGGGACACAGAGCAAGTCGTTGTGACGACCCTGGCAGTAGTTGTTCGGTACGAACAATTTATAGCATTCTAAGAGGTATGGTCTATCAATGTAATTGTTTATAAATTTATAAGCTGTTACTGTAAGTGTTCCATTCCCTCTAGACCAAAAATCTCCAAAGATTTTCACAGCGCGTTTCAGATAGCAAATCCGGATGATGCATAAATCACGGGTATTCACCATGCATTCTCATATATAGATACTATAGAAACTTTTTTGGATTTGTTCCAATGAATCTATGTTTTTTCTCAGCAGAAGCGTATTCTAATTTTGATCGTTTAATGCAGTTGAACATCGATGTCATTGCTTCGGGCTTGGAAAATTGTTAACTTATTTTTATCACAAGAAGTTTGTAACACGAAGATGTCAACTCCACTATATGATCTGAAAAAGTACGTTTGGGATCAAACGCCCTAGGCCCCTGATGAATTTCACTGATGACAGTACTTCATTATTTAGTTTTTAATTTAATTTAATCGAGTTTTTGGACCGCGTATACGTCATAGAGACACATTTTTTTATATTAAAGAAAAGTTTATTCTCATCTGCCTATGAAAATATTGCGTCTAAATCAAGTTGTAACTTAAATCAATCTTGAATGTCACGTATTGTTCTGAGCAGTTTGAGATCGTCAGCAAAAAGCAAGCAAGTAGTACTTTGGATGCATTCTTGAATATCATCAATTAATATCAAGAATAGTAGAGGTCCTAAATTTGACCCTTGAGGTATTCCTGAAAATGCAGGGAATTCCCTGGACTCTTGGCCATCCACGCATACATATTGTGCTCTGTTTTTTAAATATGTCACAAGAAATTGTATAAGAGGTTGGTCAAAGCCTCTTTTATGGATCTTTCGTAAAAGTACGTCGTGATCTACACGGTCGAAGGCTTTTGCAAAGTCAATATAAATAACGTCAGTTTGATATTGCGCGTCTAATCCTCTGGTTATTTTATGTGAGAGTTCAAGGAGATTGGATACAATGGATTTTTTTGAAGTGAAACTTCTTAGGCCGCATTAGAGAGTAATTTGAAATTCGCGTGAAACGGAAGTGCGGTTTAAGCTTCGACCAAGTATATCAGGTCAATGGGTTTAAGTTAATAAAAATAAACTTAACATTTCCTATTCGGTTCAAATAATATATATTGCAGTAAATCGTCGCTCTCGCGCGGGCCGCCGTAGTTCAGCGGTGCAAAGCGCCTTACGAATGTAGCGGCCGGGAGAATCCAAACCAGATAACGTGGGTTCAAAACTCGTTACATCGAAAAAATATTTTGTTTTTGCAAAATCAATATCCATCAATATCTTCAAACCACAACAAACATAACGCGATAGATAACGACATCTAGCGATTCCGAAGCAGAAACCATAAACATTAATATAATGACAAAATTTGTAGAAAAAGATTCACTGGAATTCGATCACCTGGGTTCGAATCTATAAAATCAAAAAAAAAACGTTTTTATTTTTGCAAAATCAATTTCCAATCTTCAAACCACTCCAAAATGAACAGGCAAAGAAAACTAAAAAGCGAAATCTAGCAACTCCGGAGAAAAAAACACAAATACTACTATAATATTAAAATTTCCATTTTTATTTTTGAAGTCAATACTTCTTTAGCAGGGCCGTGATTTGGATTTCGGATGAAACGGAAATGAGAATTAGTGCGCCTGCGACGCACCAACTGATCGGCCGCTTTGAAAATGATGTCACTTCTAAAGGCCCCTATTGGTTGGGATGTAAGACGGAAATTCCGCGAGGTCTGTGCTTATTAGTCGCTTTGATTATGACCTCACTCTACAAGTATTGGTTGAGATTGTTTTGATAAACTTTTTCAAACGCGTTACCTTATGTTGTGGCACCATTTTAATTCAAAATTAGTAAAAATAGACCGGTGGTTTCAAATTGTTGTTTCATTGTTAGCAATAAAACATCATCAATAACTAAGAATTATTATAGATTCACACATTTTTTATCCTAAATACACAATTGAAAAATTATTTGATTGAATTAAACACTTAAAACTTTTGGAAATCCCTGACAAAGTATATTTATTTATTTATTTATAAATAAACGCCCTTTTTCGGGGCTTTTACATATATAGCATAGAAAACATTTTATTGTACATAACTGAACTGCCTCAATATCAATATTTTAAATTTATTCAAAGATAAATTGAAGATGTCCACTGACTTGGTATAATTGTTTCCTTCCATTAGTATTCTGGGCAAAGAGGAATACATATGATAGTTAGTCCCAGAATTTCTGCACTGAAATAAATATATATATATATTATGTATATTGTAAATTTATTTTATATTAGCTCCACACAGGAGGCCATAAAGAAAATAGTTTCCCTCAGGGCCTATTCCATGTTAGGGGATTCTGTGTGGAGGGTTTTTTTAAGGAAGAGAAGGATAGGAAGTTCTGGGAAGAAAAAATGTATAAGGGGTGGGTAGGAATCTGGGAGTCAGTGTATCCAGGAGTCCCGGACATATGAATCCATCCCTCCAGCTGTGCAAAGCGATGGCTCGAGAGAGCCCGGTTGGAAAGGTCAAAAGGCCTCCTTCAACCAGTTTCTCTCCGCCACGCAGCAGTTAGGCAGGCACATCCGCCGCCAAGACCTGGACAAACTTCACCCCATGAGCTCGCTCACCCCCTGCTAAAATACCAAACGTAGCGAACCTATTACCTATTGCAGAGGTGTTAGTTTTCCAATAAATGGTTCCCGGGGCGGTGGTACCCATACCCGCCTCCCAAATTTAAATGTCACACGTCTTCCTCGGGCGTCCCCGACTGCTCCTACTATTCACATTAACGTCACATATTCTCCTTACACATATTCTCATTACACTCATTCGCTTACGCCTCAGGGATCTCAATTCTACAGCATTCAGTCTACTTTCCTTCCTCTTGCTTTCTCTGCCAGTTCCATGCCTCACTGCCATACATCAGAGTAGGTACCAGCACTATATTATGGACGGCTAGCTTCGCTTTTTTGGACAGTTTTTTGTTGGCGCCAATTGAGTTCTATCCTCCGTTAGTGGAGTTATCTACATTTACTCTTTTTCAATATCTCTATCAGCCTTCACATCTCTCGTAAGCATACTTCCCAAAAGAAGAAACTCATCCACCTGCTCCAAGTATTCATCATTCACAACTGTGTTTCGTAAACTCTATCTTTCAAATACCACGTTGTTAGCCTTACTTACATTCATCATTTACTCATTCTTCGTACATACTTCGTTCATTCTTGTTGGAAATTAGCACCGCATCATCGGCATACAATAGGCAACATACTTTCAGATTCCAATTCCTCGCCCAATCCCATATCTTTCAATTCTTGCATATAATCCTTCACATTATGTATAATAATTCTACCCACTCTTGTCTTCTTTAGTTTTCTGAAGTTTCACTTCTACCGCGTGTGAATTGCACACACTGATTTTTTTATTTGTCAGTTTTTCACAAATTAGTGTTTCAAAAATTTTTGGAAAATATGATAAGATAGCTATTGGTCTATTATAATGTGGCTCTGTTTTGCAACCCAACTAATATATTGGGCTCACCTTGGTGAGTTACCAAGATTGGGGAAAGGTGGAAGTAGCAATACTATACAATATTCCCCTAGCATGATGATTACCAGAGGTGGAATTCCTACTAATAATCTACTATTATATATATATTTTTACTTCCTCGAGTTTAAATTTTTCAAGGGAAATTGAACTTATAAATTTCGGCACCTCTTGCCGGAGACTCTCCGCAAGAGAGATATTGTCTCAATTTGCCAAACAAACCCAGTGACACTTTAATTCATAGCAAGAGTTCATTGAACCGGAGTTACAGACAGACAGGGTCAAGGCGGAAACTAGTATAAAATTTCCCCAGAGCGTGTTTTAAGCTATAGTTGAACTTTATAAATATTTGGATTGCTAGTTGGGAGCCTTGCCGCTCGACCACGGAGGCCATCAAAACTCTCAATCTATGAATGACTGTTACAAGCTGAGTGAATGAGATGTATCTTCCATCACTGCACAAGCAACGTTTACAGCTTCCAATACAGAAATAGTGAGAAACAAGGAACCGGTTGTCTGTCTAAATAAAAGAATCTGGATATTCGTATCCCTGATTCTTGTAACTATGGATGAGTCTTATTAACAATTGAATGGAACCCGAATATAGAAATGATAACCTCAGGTGGGAATATATGTTTCTACAGGCATCCGTCTGTCTCCCCGTCACCAACATCCTTATTAACAAATCCCTTCCCACAACCTCTTCCTAAACCTCCCTTCCTCACTTAATCCGTCTCACAACGCCTCTCAACCGGCCGTCGATATAGTTCCCTTGAAATTCCCCATACAGACGAGATAAGGACAATATATTCTATAAATATATTGGAGTGAAATGGTTTAACCAGTTACCAGTTAATCTAAGATTAGAAATTAATTATAAAAAATTCAAAAAATCAATAAAAACACATTATTATGACTACATCTTATAATACTATACTTCTCATCAAATTGTAGTAACGGATATCCTTTTTCTCTTTTTATTTTTCTCCTTTCTTTTGTTTTACACATAAAAAAAAATACTATTTTTTTTCTTTGTTAAATTGTACTTTACATTCGTTTTCTCCGCCTTTTTCACACGAGCTCTGCTCTAAAAAAAGGTGTAATACTTATTAATTAATGTATTTTTTTAATAAATATATATTTATTGTCACTTTATTTTTCACTTTCCACATATTTGATCTTATTTCGGGCAAACCAGCAAAACATTTTTATCTCTTTAACGGTGTTTACAGTAGTGTTTCACAAATTTATTACCTTTTTCCTAATACACTGTTTTTACTTAATTTTGTTTGATGTTTTTTTGCAAATTTAGATGTTTTTTTGTGTTAATAATAAAACATGTAAAAATGAAGCAGGGTGTAAAAAAGCAAATAAATAAATAATTACCTTCTTCACAAATTAAAACTAAAGAAATACAAATCTTAAACTTGGGTTTTTCAAATCATTTAAATAAATTGATTACCTAATTTATGGCTCTTCTAGTATGCTTCAGGCTTATCAGTTCCAATTTTAAAAATTAATAGTTCAGGTAGGCACTTACTTCATAAATTATCATATCACGCAAATACATACATCACATACGTAATAAATCACATCACGCACGGAATCACAGACAACCGAAACTAGCACGTATGTTTTTAGGTTTTCACGGCCAAAAAGTATTTTTGTTATTGTTTTTGGGGTGTTATGCCGTGTTTCGCTACCTCTTTCTTTAGCCAACGTTTCGGACAGCGTTACAGTGTCCATCATCAGCCTCATCTGCCCTGATGATGGACACTGTAACGCTGTCCGAAACGTTGGCTAAAGAAGGAGGTAGCGAAACACGGCATAACACCCCAGAAACAATAACGAAACTAGCACGTTTAATATTGGTAGTTTAAAACAAAATGTTATTTCTCTCTTGTCTATTGTCACAATATTGTGTTGAACTATTGTCTTTCAACGATATTATAATAATCTACTATTATATATATTATTTGTATAAGTAATTGACTCACAAAGCGCTGTGGTGGTCCGCCTTTAGTAAGGCGGACCACCCTGTACTGTGGGTTGTGTCCCTGAGGCTCGGGTCCGCAGAGGTTCCCCCTACTCCAGCTGGACCCGTTCTGCTGGCACGGGTACAGCCTCTCGGGGAGATCCACGCAGTCTGCAAACAACGATAATATATTATTTTTTTATGTCGATCGTTCAGTTGATTAGTCAGACATCCCAAATACTAAGTTTTGAGATAATGAGGAATGCCAATATACAAAAGTTAACCGTAAATCAAATATTATTTACACGTGTCTGTGTTTTACACACTAACTTACCATAAAATAACATCGGAAGGTATAACGGTCCTTTACAATAGTTTCACATTTTGAAATTTTCTACTAAATACCTACCAAGAAAACATTTTTGTTTATTTCTCTACAAGTTTTCCTGCATTATAATTGATTTGGTGGTGTTTACGGGTAATCTGATTATTGTACCAAATAGACGGTACACACGTCTGACTAATCAACTGGAATTTTGAAAACTAACATAAATGAATTTAGCAGCGTACCGCGTTGTCGATATAGCAGTGCTTTAAAGTTAGAATATAAACGTCAATTTAAATTCAACAGTAAGAATGTAAACGTAGCTTTTGAATCTTGCAATCATACATAAAGATAACAGCCAATACAAATATGCGTTAAGAAAGTGAAGAAGTGTTGTTAGTTCTTGAACATTTTTGATACTCGTGTGTATCTTGATATTTATGATACAGTTAAATATGACCGAATCGGAGGGTCACATTAGCTCAGTAGTAGAGCTTCGCCCCTGCAAAGCAAAGGTCCTGGGTTCGATTCTCAAATTTAACCTTTTCTGCTTTTTTTCTTTTTCAAATTTTCGATTCATTAATTGAATAATACAATTTTAAGTTTTACTCATTAACTAAAAATAAAAGTAAAGTAATCGTACTTTTATTTTTCACGAAACTAAAAACTAAAAACGTAAAACAAAAACGTAAAACTAAAAACGCAAAAATAAAAAACATATATTAAAAAATTTGCACGCTTCAATGCAAATCTTTTGCAAATCTTCAATGCAAATTTCTTTGCAAATTTGCAAATGCTGAATGTTGTGTCATAGAATAATTTTAAAGTTTATAATAATACGGATTACGGAACTGAAAAAGCGCTATTTACTCTTCCTGACACTGTTTAATCTATTATATTTCTCACTGTAGTCAAAAATAGAAAGCATAACTTCAATGAGATTGTGTGAGGCTGGGAGACTATCTCCCCAAAAGACTACGGCTGTTTGTTGTCTGTGAAGAATACCTTATCGTCCTAGTTATAATATAGTTAATTGTAAAAAACAATGTTTGGGTGAAGGATCTGCGTGCAAATACAAATGTATAGATGTGCCTGTGTAAATGCAATTGGGATGGGCGAATGTCGCCCAGAGCGAACACAATAAGGAAATAGAATAGTCACTTGTTCTCTGTGAGCCTTCGGACATACAGTCTTCCCTCAAACGCTTCCAACAAATTATATTATCTAAGCAAGAAGTCATCTCAAAAGTGTACATTATTATTAGTGTCAAAAAAAATGCGGTGCAATGCAACTTACAGTCGTGTGCCCTCGAGCCCGTCTTCCGCTGGCTGACAGCTGAGGATGACAGAAGCGGGCAGGTCTCCGCAGACTCCACGCAGCAGATCTTGCCACTGGAGGGTGAGCAGTTCTGGAAAAAGAGACTTTGTTACTTTTAATTTGCTTTGCAGAGTTGGATTATTTCCCTTTTACAACAGAAATGTGTTGGGGGCTACAGTCTACAGTTGAGATGAACTACCTTCGAAAGTCATCCTTTTGTTAGAAGTGAGTGAATTGATTATATAACTGCAAGAATTTGTATGACTACAAAATTCATCGAGTGTGCGAAGGCAGATGCACTATTTCTGTGTAGATACGTTTCTAGATTTTCACGGCCAAAAGTATTTTGGCTATTTGTTTTTAGGGTATTATGCCGTGTTGCGATACCTCCTTCTTTAATCGACGTTTCGGACAGCGTTACGGTGTCCATCATCAGAAGAGCTATTTTCTATCTTTTGTGAGATCGAGACAGATCTCAGGCGAGATCTTCTGTCAGATTTGTGTGATTTTTTACGACTGTTATTTGCTTTTTCTATGGGCCGATGTCAGAATTTCAGCTGTGAGCTGTTACGTATTGTTTTTTCATTTAAAAGCCGTAAAAAATCAAACAAATCGGACAGGAGATCTCGCCTCAGATCTATCTCGATCTCACAAAAAATAGAGAATAGCTCTTCAGGGCAAATGTGTAATTACACATCTGCCCTGATGATGACACCGTAATGCTGTCCGAAACGTTGGCTAAAAAAGGAGGTAGCGCAACACGGCATAAGCACCCTAAAACAAAAAACGAAAATATTCCTGTATAATTTACCGATAATATTCATTGCCCAGAGTTGCAAAATAAGATTCAATTTAATGCGCGTTCAACGTTTTTCTGTCCTGTTCAGGGTTCTTTGACAGTTAATCCGCAGACAATTGCCCCCCCGGCGTATTTATATACAATGTTCAGTCGGTTTAGGGAAAATACGGTATACCTAAATACATAAAATATAAGTAAGTGACCCAGAATGGATGTGCAGAGAGGATGTGCCGCCGAATAACAAAGTATAAAAAATAAACTGTGCAAAAGATACCTTTTATATTCTAATTGTTTATATTATGTGCATGTATGTACGTACCTATTACTTTTAAATTAGAATTCTACAAGGCAGCAGTTAATATTATGTTTAAATTGGATATTTTATTTTATTCCATCACTTCTCTTTTCTTTATTTCATATTTATACAAAATGTATATTTAAGCTTATTATATTGTAATGCAAACGCCATTTATAAGTAAACTTATTTTATTATTATTTTGATAACTATGCAAAGCATACAACAGTAATAATCATACCTTAATTGTTTATTTTTATTGTTTCTGTTCTCTTTATAGTTCTTATTAATAGGACTACATTATGAAATGCAAACACCAGTTCCCTTTATGTTTAAGTGTAAAAATATTTTTATTCCTTTTATTTATTATTATTATCATTTTAATAACTGTTGTATGCCATGCATACACAAGTAAACTATATGTTTAAACCCTTTTTTTTTCAAGAACCTATACATATAAACCTTTTTTTTTTAAGTAATATGTTAATACGCTTTTCACTTTCCAATTTTATGTTTTATTCTTTCTCTTTTTTTCATTTCTTCAATTTTCCCTCTTTTTGTATAAATCATGGTCCATATATATTCACACTTATCCTAATTTGACTATCCTAAAACGGGAATCATCCTAGTTGGACAGTCAAAACATTTTATAAATAATGTACATAAATGTGTAAATATTTTACTAAATAAAAATGAAATAAATAAATAACTAACTAACTAACTAACTAACCATCACGCCGTTTCCCCGCAGGGGTAGGCAGAGAGGACGGACCGCCAAACAACTCGATCTTGGCACACACTCCTTGCTTCGTTCACATTCATACATCGTCTCATACATGCTCTTCTGTTATTCTGACTCTTGACATCGCCCGACTCAAGTATCTGATTCACTTGGTCGTGCCATGTCTTCCTCGGGCGTCCCCGACTTCTTCTACCATTCACATTTGCGTCATATATTCTCCTTACACTCCTTTCCTCATTCATTCGCTCTACATGCCCAAACCATCTGAGCGTCCCTTTCTTAATCTTATTCATTACGCTTACATCAGCCTTGCATTCTTTGCGGATCTCCACATTTCTCACACGATCATACATGGTTTTACCACACATACGTCTCAGGGATCTCATTTCTACAGCATTCAGTCTACTTTCATCCTTTCTCTGCCAGTTCCATGCCTCACTGCCATACATCAGGGTAGGTACCAGCACTCCATTATGGACGGCTAGCTTCGCTTCTTTTGACAATTTTTTGTTGCTGCCAACGGCGTTCAGACCTCCATTAATGGAGTTACCGGCATTTACCCTTCTTTCGATATCTCTATCAGTCTTCCCATCTCTCGTAAACATACTTCCCAAATACACAAACTCATCCACCTGCTCCAAGTATTCGTCGTTCACAACTATGTTGCACATTGTTTTCGTACTCTCTCTTTCAAATACCATTACTTTAGACTTACTTACATTCATCATTAACTCATTCTTCATACATACTTCGTTCATCCTAGACACGAGCGACTGTAGATCTTCCATACTGTTAGAAATCAGCACTGCATCATCAGCATACAACAGGCAACATACTTTTAGATCACTCAATTTCGCGCCCAATCCCATCTCTTTCAACTCTTGCATACAATTATCCATGTATAGATTGAATAACCACGGTGACATTACGCATCCTTGCTTAACACCTTTTGTGATGTCAAACCACCCCGTAAAATCACCGTTCACCCTAATACATGCAACGCTTCCCTCATACAGAGACGCAATTGCTTGTATGAGATTCTTATTCACTCCGTACTTGGACAACACCTTCCACAGCTTTTTCCTGTCAACTCGGTCGTATGCTTTTTGTAAATCTACAAAGGCACAGAAGAGTTTCTGGTTTTTTGCAAGAAACTTCTCAGTGAGCATACGCAACGAGAAAATCTGGTCCATGCACCCCCTTCCACTCATAAAACCGCCTTGCACATCCCAAACTTTTTCCTTTGTTTCCATTCTTACCCTTTCTATCAATATTCTACCATATAGCTTGCCGACTGAACTAAGCAGGCTAATAGCCCTGTGATTCCCACATTCCATACGTGACCCTTTACCTTTGTATAATGGCATGATTACAGCCCTTCTCCAATCTAATGGCGTGTAACCCTCCTCTAAACACTGGTTAAAAAGTTTGCACAACCACGTAAGAATAATAGGACTATCCCCTTTAAAGTATTCGGCAGCAATATTGTCGAAACCCACAGCCTTACCATTCTTCATACATTTCATTGATCTTTTTATTTCATCCATGCTGATTTTGGTAACATTCACTCCGTCATCGTTCATACCCGATTCGACGCTGGACTCACTATCACCCGGGTTGCTTTCAAAGACTTCCTCAAAATATTTCATCCATCTCTCTTTTATTTCTTCCCCATTCGTCAACATTTGTCCATCTTTCGATTTTATCACTTTCATGCTTCCGTTCTCTGAACCACTTCGGGACCTTTTGACCTCCTTCCAAAACAACTTGATGTTTTCTTGGAAGTGGTGTGTCATTTTGATTCCCTCTTCCTCTTCCAGACGTTTCTTTCGTTCTTTCACTCCAACACTTACTCTTTTCTTACATACCTTATACACTTCTTTCGCTCGATCTCTCTCTTCGCTTGGAGCACTGCCAGTCGCTATCAAACATAACCATGCTTTCTTCTTCTCAGAGACCAGTGCTTTGATCTCATCATCCCACCATGCGTCACCTTTCTTCCTGCCTTGCTTACTTATCCCACACACGTCTTTAGCAGATTCGTACAGACTCACCTTTATGTGGTTCCATGTTTTCTCTATGCTTAGACCATCCATTTCAATAAATAAATAAATAAATAAAACATATTTTCATTCAAATGCATCAAGGAAAAATCTACTTGTCTATATACTAATACTAGTTTTTCCCCGCGGCTTCGCTCGCATGGTATTACGGGAAATTACTGTAGCGCTTGCATTTATCAATTATCTCCCCCCCCCCACCCCACCCCCATCCCCTCCCACATTCCATATATTCATTCCCTTACATTCAGTTTTCAAACATCTCAACTACCACGTAAATTTCATAATGCTATATAGCTCAAAGATAAAAAGAATTACTTATCCAATTTTGTTCATTCGTTCGAAATTTATGCGCTTACAAACATTTCGGATGTTTATTTTTATTTAAATATTTGGAAGTTCGTTAATATAATAAAAAAAATACTCTATTTATCAGTCAGTCTTTATAATCGTTACGAATTATATTTTCAATATAGGAACTCAAATCTGACATTTATTCCAAGTTTGTCCAAAATAAAAAAAAACTAATTCTAATATTTGAATTTTCTGCAGTAGACTGAGTACCTACCAGCATAGAGCCCAAAAATATATCAACATTGTTTCCATGGAAAAGATTTTTTTCTGACGTTAGCAAAAACTCGCTTTTGTTAGCGACAGAAAACGTATAACAAATATAATATATTAATATTTATAATTTCATAACGCCAGAGCTTACCATCATATACAACCTGTAGTCTGCGCATATAATTTAGCTTTATATTGGTGAAAGAATTATTAAAGTCTTTATATTGTGTTATGCGTGAAAAGGTCATAAACAAACTCGAGCAGTTTCGCATTTATAATATTAGTATGTATAATAACTCTGCTTGTGTATAAAAATAATAATATTTGGATGATTTAAATTGCGCCGTTCTTGTGAAAAATCACCTCAAGGGCGCTGTACAAACTTACAAGACATTTCTAAAATCTAGAAAAACTACTAACTAGACAAACAATTATAAACAACTTATGGCTAAAAATTGCATCCACCGGTTCATTCGAAAATATATGTACAATGTCTCGACCAATGAACGATGCTTCCTAAAAATGTATACAGGACCATACTTACCTGGGAGGTCGCTTGAAATTAACACTGTTTATTGTCTATTAAGAAATTTAAATATAGTTCGCACGCAGAGGACATTATTGTGTAAACTTGTTATATGTGTTTATCCTGAAATATATTTTAATATGAGAATAAAATATATTCTTTGATGAGTGTATTTTGGAAATCAAAAGCAACATTTTATGGTGGGCGGTACAGTAGTACAAGGATTTGATCTTCCTAAATGTGATTCGTAAAGAGACAGATTGATGTGCAAAGATTCAAGTAATTTTAATTCAATAAGAAAAGTGTGATTAAGACATATCATAGGAAATACAAGTATAATACTCTCAGATAGGTTTATTTAAATTAAGAATATGAGAGCCCAAAACGGTAGGTTTTTAATTTGGACCTAAATTCTGTTGGGCTTGTTATGCATTTTAGTTCCGGAGGGAGTTTATTCCAAGCCTTAGGCCCAGATACTCCGAAAGCGCGATCTCCAAACTTTGTATTTGGCTTGCGTTTAGGTTCCATTAGTCTGCCTATAGCTGATGATGTTGCTGATCTAAGGGTTGGCTGCTTTTTTTTTTTTTTTATTACAGAAAATAGATTTTTTTCATGTTTACATTATACCTGCAAAGCTACTGCAAGTAGCTTGTCGGCAGGAACAGTGTGGACAGAAACATAGTACAATTAAGTATAATACAATACAGGAAAAAAATATTTCAATTTAATAAAATACATAATAAAAACAAAAATAAGTATAAAAATAATAATAATAATAAGAATATTTACTTCGGACCAGTATTTACCGGGACACATAGTTCAGATATGTAAGGTGGGGCCATTTCATTGATTGATTTAAACAAGCCAACAAGGTGAATTAAGCCTTAATGTCTATTACTAATAATGTATAATTATAAGTAGTGAAAGTGCGTATTGTATGTGTGTGTGTAGGGCATCGGTGTTCCCGGACCTGGTAATGCATCCATCGCCTGACTTATTCTAACGTGAGGTAATTGCTCAAACTCAACACTTTGCCAGACGAGCAGTTCGGATTCAGAAATAGGCATTTTACCACCCATCAACTCACCAAAATAGCGGAATTCATCGCCAGAGGATTCAATGAACACCGCTACATCGCCACTGCACTGCTAGACTTGGAGAAGGCATTTGAAATCGTTTGGATCAAAGGGCTTCTGCACAAGCTGCACAAAACTAACACGCCCATATACCTAACGAGAGTGATACAAGAATACCTCAAGAACAGATCCTTCCGAGTCTTCATCAGGAATGCGCTGTCGTCACTACGTGAGATTCCAAAAGGCGTGCCCTAAAGAAGTCTACTGGGACTTGATTTCTTCAACATCTTCACACACGACATCCCCCGAGATGAGAGATGCAATCTATCAATATACGCAGACAACGACAATCTTTATGTCTCCTCGCTGAAAGAAAACATGGCGGCCATATCTACAGAGAGCGTTCGACGCTCTCGTAGAGTTCTACAAGATGTGGCGACTCAAATTGAACGGGGCGAAGACCGAGGTCAAAATGTACACGAAGAAACGCACAAGAAGAACACCAGACGTCATCATAGAAATGAGAGGACACGTCTTAGAATGGAAGGATGAGGTCGTTTACCTGGGCCTGACAATGGACTCGCGATTCAACTGGAAATCTTATCTAGCCAAGATGCACGCAAGAGCCAGAAAGACAGTCAGCGCGATGAAGCCAATCTTCAACAGAATACATCCGCTACTTTCCAGAACCAAACTCCTGATCTACCACTCACTGATTTGATCAGTACTGCCCTGAGCCATTCCCTTTTGAAGTAGCATTTAATACTCTGACCACAAGAAATTACAGACTACAGAATCTCTGCATTAAAATCGCGTACAACACTAGATTTGAAAAGACTACAAGCAAGAGAAGATATTCCGACCTTATTTGAATGCACAGACTGACAGATCGATTTTACAGATCATTGGAACTTAGTAAAAATAGACTCAATTAAATAAATTGGTCAATACAATGCACCTAGCGACTTTACTTTCAGATACGTACACAGACTTCCAAAACATATCCTGCTGGACCTTAACCACATCTGGCATGAACCAAAATCAGACGCGGACGACTAAGCGAGTAGTAGGTATTCCTAACTTCCGGACCACTCACCTTTTAACTTATGTTTATACATTTATATATTGATAGAATATTGTATAACATATATGCTTATTCTTTAGCGTCCCATAAAGTATGTATTTCACATAAAAAACAGACACACACACCCCCAACCACACAATGCAGGATATCAGATACTGATATCACCGAAGGCCGACCAGTTTCATGTTGACTGCCGGCCGGATCTTCCCGGATGAGGTTTTCATTGTTTCCTCATTACCGAAGGCAAATGCGGAAGAACTCCAAATAAAAAAGGACATGACCGCCTCCTTCCCACACCCAAAACAAAACAAAAAGTCATGTATGTATTTATGTTTCCAAGTTTCTGATGATGAAGATTGATGTTGATGAAAACATGCAATTTTAGTAGGGTTTTGAGATAAAAATATTTCTCTACCTATGAAACACAAGACTTCCAAGTCTGTAATAGCCAGGTAACATTTTAAAATACCCACATGAAGTAAAAATTGCAAGGCGCAAATGACGCCGTTCTATTTATATAAAGAACATTGACATTAAATTCAGTAAATTTAAATGATTCATCTCTTCAAGTCAATGTCTTTAATTTTTCAATGATTTTAAATTATTTTACTTTTATTTTTACTCACGTTCTTCCCTTTGTTCTGATGACTTTTATTTTCAATGGCTTTTATTTTTTGATGATTTTAAATTATTATATTTTTATTTCTACTCACATTCTCCCTATTGTCCTAATGTCTTTTATTCTCAATGTTTTTTATTATTCGATGATTTTAAATTATTCTATTTTTATTTTTACTTATATTCTTCCTATTCTTCTAATGTCTTTTATTCTCAATATCTTTTATTTTTCGATGATTTTAAATTATTCTATTTTTATTTTTCTTTTATTATTTCTTTTTTATTATTCCAATTGTCCTCATGTCTTTTATTTTCAAAGTTTTTTATATTTCGGTGATTTTAAATTACTCAATGTTTATCTTTAATCACATTCTTCCTATTGTTCTTCCCATTATTCATTCCATCCTTACAAAACTCCTTAATCTCATACTTTCAATACATTTAATTAACCCAATGATCGTAGTTCCTTTAAGTGTACGTACTCGCTTTATATCTGTGATTCTCCTAAGCTCTAGAGTAACTAAACATCTGCAAAAAAACTCATCAAACATTAATTGCTACTACTTGTACATCCACTCAACTTATAAAATCTCTGCTAAATTCGAACCCCCACCAAACACTGACGCTCATAATGGATCCAACTAACTCTATCGATAATTTTCTTAACATCACTGTTCAAACGACAAATGATACAAATGCATATAAAAAAATGATCTCCAAACCTAAAGCACTAAAAATGTTTGCCATGAACATTCGTAGCCTCAATAAAAACTTCGACAATTTACTTGTACTCCTAACTGACTTAGGAAATGAATTTGATATAATTGTTCTGTCAGAGTGCTGGATTAATGCAAATTATATCCCGAAAATAATTAACAACTACTCTGTGTATAATACAACTCGGCACTGGTCCCAATCCGACGGGGTCATAGTTTATGTAAAATCTCACTTAAATCATATAGTGTCGGAAACTTCAGTTGACCATGCAAATTGCCTCAAAGTCTCTGTTGACAACTTAAATATCTTCGCCATATATCGTTCCCCTAAGTCCAATAACGTCTCCCCTTTTCTCTACTCACTCGAAAAAAAAATCGATGACACCATTAAGGATCTCATCATAATCGGTGACATCAACATAGACATCCTAAACGAAGCCAGCCCTCATACTACTAAATACCTAAACCTCATGGGTCTGTATGGCCTTATACCATACATCAACATACCTACCCGAGTTACACTCACTACTAAGACATGCATAGATCACATCATGGTCAGAACTAAGCGAACCGCTAAATCAATTGTATTTGAATCTACCGTAACAGACCACTACTCAACCATCCTAGAATTACACAACTCAAAATCTACTCCCCCTAAGTCCAGTAATCCCTCTCATAACATTGTAAACATGGATTATCTGATAAAGTCTGTAGAACGAGAAAAATGGGAGTCTACCCTGCTTTCTGAAAATGTCAACACAGCTCTTGAAATTTTTTCTGCATCACTAACTGCCCACATTAACCAAGCGTCTTTCCCCACCAATACAGCCTCCAATAAAAAAAAGAAACTGAAACCTTGGATTACGAACGGCCTTATCTTCTGCTTACGTAAAAGAGACAGACTACATAAATAAGCACTTAATAATCCAGACCCCCAAGTCTTACGTTTCTATAAAAAGTATCGTAACATCTGCAATAACCTGATAATAATAACCAAATAAAAATATTATTAAAAAAAAAATTGAAGATTCAGGATATGACAGTAAAGTAATCTGGAACGTAGTCAACGACATCTCAGAAAATAAAAAAACCTCACTCAACATTCAATCACTACTCATTAACGGTAAAAATATCCAAGTCCACGAAGACCCAAAAACCTTAGCCGATCACGCCAACCATTACTTCAGTAACATCGGCATGAACTTAGCCAAAAAAATTCTTAAAACCACAAATAAAACCGAAAATCTTCTAACTTCACAGGTAAAACAGCAGAACTCTCTTCATCCCACCCTTATCCTAGCCCCCACATCCACTAAAGAAATTGTTGACACAATACTCTCTATAAAAACAAATAGTGCTGCAGGTATTGATAAAATTTCACCTTACATACTAAAACACATAGCTCACTTTATTTCCACACCGTTAAAACATATTGTAAATCTAAGTTTCAAAAGCGGCTCCTTCCCTAATCAACTAAAACATGCAACGGTGATTCCAATCTATAAGAGTGGCGACAAAACAAATATCGAAAACTACAGACCCATTTCTTTGCTAGGTGTCTTATCAAAAATCATTGAAAAAATTGTTAAAAGTAGACTTATCTCACATTTGGAAACCCAGAAGATTCTCTCGCCCAATCAGTTTGGCTTCCAAAAAAAAATTAGTACAGAACCTGCGATCTTAGACTTGACTGAGAACATCACCAACAGCCTGAATGAAGGCGATTCCTGCCTAGCCATATTCCTAGACTTAGCCAAAGCATTCGACACGGTTTCCCACCCCATTCTTCTGGAAAGACTATCTCAAATAGGCATCCGGGATTCAACTCTTAACTGGTTCTCCTCGTACCTAACTGGAAGATCACAAACCGTGAAAATTGACAACATAGCTTTAAGCAACCCTTTACCAATCCAATTCGGAGTTCCACGAGGAAGTGTTCTAGGCCCTATTTTGTTCCTCAAATACATCAATAAACTCTGTAACCTACCCATAACCGGAAAAATAATATCCTTTGCAGATGACACTGTGCTTATAGCTCGACATAAAAATTGGAAAGGAGCATTCGACATAGCTCAATACGACATAGGTCTTGTAAAGAATTGGTTAGATGATAATCTCCTCACCCTCAATGCTGGTAAAACTAAATTCTTAACCTTCAGTCTATCTGCTGCAACCCAACCTTCTATCAATCAGAAAATAACAATTCACTCTTGTCCAAGTCCCTACTCTTCCTGTGCTTGCCCAAATTTGGAAAAAGTATCTCATATAAAATACCTGGGGGTCCTAATTGATCACCATCTTCGTTAGGATCAGCACTTAGCCAGTCTAACTCCCCGAATTCGCAAGCTCTCTTATGTTTTTCGAACTCTAAGAAATATACTTACTCCTATAACACTAAAAACGGTTCACTATGCTCTCTGCCAATCCCAGTTAGCATATGGCATCATAATTTGGGGCGGCTGTGCTCTTAATTTTATTGATCCTCTGCAAAAAGCCCAAAAAACGATTTTACGTGCTATCAACAAGCGACCAACAAGATATTCCTCCAATAGACTGTTCACAGAATATAATGTCTTAAACATACAGCAACTTCATCTAAAATTTACACTAACACATTTCATGTTCAAATACAAGAAAAAAACTCTCTTACATCACAGTTACACCACCAGAACAATAACCAAACGACACTATAATGTTCCTACACTACGCACCACATCAGCTCAAAGACATTTCATGTACCTAGCTCCTAAAATGTTTAACCTTCTCCCCGAGAACCTAAAATCCGAAACCCAACCCCATATCTTTAAAAAAAAATTATCAAAATGGATCCTTACATTCAGTAACGATGATGTGTAAAACTTGCTATTTTAATTGAATTGTAATATAATTAATACATATTGTAACTTAAACTATTTAAATGAATTGCATAAGTTAATGACTGTACACTGTACCTACCCAATCTGTAAACTTCATCCGCCATAACACAGGGACATCCCTAGCATGGCGGATGAATTAACACAATTTTTTTTGTTCATTGTATAAACTTCTTTTAATAAATAAATAAATAAACATAAGAATAAATGAAAAAAAAAGTCCCAAATAGCGGTCACCCACACACAGCTGAAGTGGTAGCTTATCTGGTATTATTATGACATACCTGTGGTAGAATTCCATGGGTAGTCTCTTCCATTGCTCTTGGACAGGCGGAGAACTCCCTACAGATCCCGGCAGATCCCTTCAGTCTGCAGCCTTCTACAAGAAGCCAAACATACAATTGTCATTAAGGGATGAGTACCTAAATAATAGGTACATCTGATCAGTTCAAACTCAACAACCGGCTACAAGCCTGCCGTGGCCCAAAGCGTTAGGTTCAATCCTCTGCAACATTGATCTGGAATCAGTTAATAGATATTCTGAACCAAAATGAAATTACAGTTTATTTTATTTCTTTATTATTTATGTGAGTACCGTGCAAGAGTCCCAACTGCTTTCAATCGTCTGGAATCAGATGGCTATGGCTATCAACTATGGCTTCTCCAATAGGAGAATATTGATTTGAAGGAGATGGCGAGAGGAAGGTGGGAAAGCATCTGGCTATTCAGACCCCTTCACCAAACACGGGTAAAGCCACTTCAACCAACGTTTCGATTCGGAGTTAACAATAAATAATCAAATTAAATTTGGTTGCGTCTGGATTTGCACCCACGACCTCTGGTTTTGTAGCCGAGGATCGTAGGCACTTGACCACGAAGGCCGTCAGATTGTACTTTTGAGGTCTTGAAGTGGGGGAACTTTAGATCACATCATTTTTGGTTGTTCCTCTCTTAACAAATATCCTCTCTTCAATGAAGCCTCATCTAAAATAGCGGTGTAGTTTTAAGTTAATGCCTCATCAACAATGTACCAAAGTATTAGCGCATTTAGTCCCGCCTGCCAAAGTGTTCTTCTTCTTTCGTCAACAGCATCCAACGTACAACCAAAGTACGCCTTCAATGCTTATGGTTACAATGCGCACAGTAGCATTCCTCTATATTTTACGAATCGAGTGTTTATTTAAATTATTTGGAACTTGTTTGCGTTTTTGGAAGTATTAGTATATTCCAACCATACTTCACCCGCCAAGCTTTTGTGTGCGGCCCAAAACACATTTAAAATCAAGAACATGATGAAAAAAAATTATCAATCTAAATTTCGTATGTCTTTCGAGATTCGTTTCGACTTTACACATTTCGCACATATCATGACACCCGAAAAGGATTTTCGATTGTCATTATGGTCCACATCAGATCTAGTATAAGAGTGTTGCTATTGCACACGCTAGATTTATTCCCAAGAAACAAATATTTGACAGACAAGTACGCGCGCAAATAATTTTACTTGTGGCAATACATAAATGTAAGACAGCTCCAAAATGGCTTCAAAGTTGAATGCGTGACTTTGTGGCTTTATTTCAGTAAACAGGAACAATAATGACTTTATTTTAAGTAAGGAACACGGATACAACAGCATTTATAATTTAATTGCTCATAATGGCGGGAGTGTCTTCAATATGCAATCAAAAAATTGGTGTTATTATTTTTTATTTTAACTTTTATGAGTAAAACCTCAAATTGTAATATTTAATTAAATGAAGACACTATGAGCGAAACTCAATCGAAAATCTGGAAACAGAAAAATCAGAAAAAGATATTTACACCTCTGGGACTCGAACCCAGGACCTCCCTACTTTCCGAGTGGGTGCTCTTGTCCACTGAGCTAAGGTGTCGATATCAAATCCGGTCACCTTTAACTGTACCATACTTCGACTAAGAACCACTGTTACCAACCATTATTACTGTTACTATGATTACTCACCTTTTGGAGGTTAGGTGCATCAGGCCGGATTGAGACTCTATCTCAGCGCCGTGGGGAAAGGCGATTTTACCTTGATAGATGGGGGTGTATTTTAAATCAAACATCGGTTTCACTTTGGAAATTAAAATATGACGTGTATTGTACCGAAAGCAAATAATAACAAATAACAGAGTGACTCACCCCGAGGACCGAATGCAATCTAACCTAACTAACGTTCCCTGCACTTCCTAGTCGATCCGCAACTCATCACAACGGGATGGCTAGGATTAGCCTGATGACCAGCCTGATCGTCATCCTTCAGTCTCCTCCGCGGCAAGGCAGGACCTCCTTCATGTAATGTGGATTTCCGGAGATGATCTGATCGTCATCCGAATTAGGGCCAATTGGAATTCCCTTCCAGCGAGGGTACGGGGCGCGCCAGGGAGCACGAGGGGACTTCCGAGGTATTACGGCTCGCGTTGATCTTCTTATCACCCAGCGGAGCGCATGTCCGGGGTATTTCGTGCAATAACGGAATCGATCTTACAGTCGACATTCGGCAGGTGCCCGCAAACGTGATCGGTTCGATGCAATTAAATAACCGATCGCCATGATATCTTGCGATGAATCATCCGGATCCGCGGTTGAACTATATCGGCACATTAAACTTAGTTGCACAATGATTTCTCGATATTCGAGTAGGATGGAACTTTAGTAACACCGGCACCCGTTTGTTTTTTCAAAACATTACGTCCCTTTTATATTTTCACAATAAAATGCTAATTGACTGTCCCAGCTATGATGTTGCCCAATCATCATCGAAGCGAGAGTGAGTCTTCTTCTTTTTCTTTTTCCGGAACCGGAAAACTAACGCCCCCTGTCCTCGGTGTTGCCCGTCCCCTCGTTGAAAAAAACCATAGTCACCAATTAAACGGGTACTTAATAGTTCGTGCTGCTACGGATCAATGTTATAAAGCAGTGTTCATAAATGAAAAATTTAATGTTATAAAGTAGTGTTCATAAATGAAAAATTTAATGTTAGCAGTGTTCATATTTTAAAAATAAAAAAGATAATAATTTTAACACTGCTTCATAACAATACCCCCCGCGCCACACAAATGTTTGCCCTCAAACATGTATCTTCTAACTAATATATTCCTAAGCTATTCTGGTTATTCCTCAGGGTGTTCTAAAAAATAAATTATAAAATTTGCATAAATAAAATGTGAATCATCAAATGTGGTAGGCACACCATGTTATACATACGATTGATTATAGCAAAATCTAATAAAGAGAGAAAAAAAAATAGAAATAAAGAAGAATGAGTTCATTATGATTCCAATCGCACCCATGTTGTCTGGCAATATGGTGGGTTCACAATGCAGTCATTCAAATCAACACTTAAAATTAGAGAAACTTAATCTAAAGTACAAGGTGAACTAATGTTCCGTGAACGGGGTCTGCAAACACCCACAGCATTGAGAATACTGGGTGAAGAACAATTGACTTTATGTCTTGGACTGCCGTTAACGTTACATCTACAGCATAAACATAATTAATTATGTAAGTATAAACACTAATCAGTGGACAACACATCCTTAACTTAAAATAAACCTTTGTGTCCAGCACATTAATTATACACAACCATACGCATTAATGCATCATTGACCCATAATAGGGTTTTAGAAAGCCATTTAGGCAACACTTTAGGGAGGCAAGCCAACCCTCACTTTTCACTGAGTCTACTTCTCCATTGGAGATAAAAACACACTTCGAAGAAATTCTATCTACTCTACCTGACCTCGTTATTGGGTAAGTTTTTCGAAGAGAATTTATACAATAAGACAAAATAATCAACCTTGGAAAGCATTATTTCGTAATAGTAGAAAAAAACTTTTAACCTTTACACGCACGCAGGTGTGTAAGGTGGCTTAATCTAGTGAAACTGTCAACAACCAATCTTATAGATGTGGTGCCATTAGTAATAGTATACATCCATTGTTGTAAATGGTGCAATCGGTAATAGTATACATCCATTGTTATAAATGGTGTAATCGGTAATAGTATACATCCATTGTTATAAATGGTGTAATCGGTAATAGTATTATCATACTAATTGATAGATAAAATTACTTTTACTTAATAAAACTAAAGTTATAGAAGGAAAAGCATAATATTTTTATGTCGATATTGTATAAGAAAATCATATTTGATTATCCTTAGATGTAAACAACCATCGCTTATGAATGGTGTCAAAATTAACAACTATTGCCAATAAATGGTGGCAAATGTAAGTCAACAACCAATGCTAATGAATGGTGCCAAATGTAATGTGTACAAACCTCTGCTAGAGGATGCAATTGGTAAGGTAACATGTTTGTTAAAGACAAAATATTGAGGTTACCCATAATCCTATCAATATATAAAAGCAGATTGTTGTGCGCCGCTCAAGACGCTTATTCATAAATAACAAAATATTATCCCGAACAAGGGAAAAATGATAATGAGAAAGAGAGAGAAAAAAAAAAAAATTTTTTTTTTTAATAATAACTTGTATGGTAATAACCAATTTATAAAATTTTTGTATCAAAATGAATTGAGGCAATTAGTACGAGTAGTATCTTCACAGGCACTGTGTAAGATGTTTGAGTATACTTGTAACATAAAATTAACACTTAAGAATGAAAATTTGAAACTTGGAACATAAAGAAATGATGGGCTATCATTTCTGTATGTTCTGGTTATAGTTTCATCGGGCTTATAATATAACAAATATGAATAGGTCATAATAAAATATGCTTGGAATACAGGAGGATATATTTCTAATATCGTCATATATTCCAAGTTAACATAAACTTAAAAGTAAATAACACGAAAAGTACCATGTTTAAATTTTAACTATG
Source organism: Glyphotaelius pellucidus (assembly GCA_936435175.1). Lineage (NCBI taxonomy): Eukaryota > Metazoa > Arthropoda > Insecta > Trichoptera > Limnephilidae > Glyphotaelius > Glyphotaelius pellucidus. The sequence goes on from OW386561.1 coordinate 201,814, forward strand.
CATATGTTTTCCATGTACAAGCATTTCACAGATTCAAATACAAGGGTGTATTCAGAATTAAAGTTTCAAATCAACTCGAGTGTTGTACTAGAGTCGAGAGGAAAAAAAAATATATATACATATATCTACCTATATGTATATCTATTATTAGAAAGCGTTGAAATGTAAGTTATTTAAAATTCGGCTTACTGACAACAAAAGAAAACTGGCCACAACAATTCGGTTGATCAGGCCGGATTGAAGTGTCCGAGCATTTTACCATTGATAATAAATGTAGTCCTTGTAAGGATGGCCAGACCTCACAAGGCACTGATGATAATAGGACTATACGGGAATGTTGTCCAATTTAACGATGTCCTTTACGTGAAAGTCACCGGTTTCCTTACCATTTAAGTCGGCAAGTGTATATATTAAATCTGATTTTTTCTTTACTATTACATTTTTAACAAAACGTGGAGCTAACTTCTGTGCGAAGTAATTTAATGCATTAGATTGGACGAAGTTCCTACGCCACACTACGTCTCCAACCTGGTAAGTAACGTGTTTTCTACGTAGATTATAGTGATTAGCTCCCTTTTGGTAAGCCTTAAGAAGTGCGTTTGATACTTGTTCGTAAACCGTGGACAATTCTTTTAACTTATGTGCATAAACCTTTTGATGAGTGGAATCATGCGTATTGGACTCATTATCCGCTATCGGGTTACGATGCAAATCTCCATCCAATATTTGTTCTCTACCGTGCATTAGAAAATAAGGTGTGAAACCTGTAGCACAGTTAACAGTATTGTTCATGGCTGATTGCACTTGAGGAAGAAATTTTGACCAAGTTCGGTGATCAGATTCTACCAAAATGGATAGTGCCGTACCTAATGTTTGGTTGTATCTTTCTACAACATTATTTTGGGGAGTGTATAAAGAATTATAAAAGGGGGGAGATATGTTATAGTTTTTTAAAAGTTCTTTAAATTCTTTAGATATGAATTGTGGTGCGTTGTCACAGACAATGGTACGTGGTACGCCATGTATGAGAAAAATGTTTTCTTCTAAGTTTTTAATAATGCTTTTCGCGGTGCCTTTGCGCAGCGGGAACAACCAAGTAAACTTAGAGAATACATCGACACATGACAATATAACCGTGAAACCCGCATAACTTCTAGGCAGAGGACCTACTAAATCCAGAGATAGCATTTGCATCGGTCTCGTGACCTTTTTCGGGTTCACCGACATACCGTTGGGCGCGGCTGTACTAATTTTGTGTGCTTTACAAATAGAACATTGATTAATAAACTGTTTTACCTCTTTGTACATGTTTGGCCAGTAGTATCGGAGTTGTAACTTTTTGTACGTCTTAAAGACACCAGGGTGACAAGATCGAGTTGACTCATGTGACTCAGATACTATCTTTGTTCTATGTTCCTGAGGAATTACTTTTTTCCAAGCTGTGTCGTCTTGTAAAGCTAACTTAGTCTTAGTATGACGATACAATTCGTTATCTTTTATCTGGAAGTTTAGAAACCTTTGTGGGAATTCCTGACAACCCTTCCAAATATTTGAGTACCATTTATCATTAGTTGAATTCGAATCTATACTCGAAATTTTAGCAAGATCCATTCGCGAAAGGACATCTGGTACGATGTGTTGAGTACCCTTGCGGTGGATAACATCAAAAGAAAATTGTGAGAGTCGAGAGCTCCAACGCGCGAGACGACCACTAGGGTTAGACAATGACCCTAACCATTTTAAACTAGAGTGATCCGTGACAACTGTGAAATGCGCACCTTCTATGTATGGTCTAAAATGTGTAACGGAATCTAACACTGCTAAAAGTTCTCGTTCTGTAATACCGTAATTTCTTTCGTGTGTGTTCAAACATCGCGAATAATAAGCAATCGGATGCTCTGTACCCTCCAATATTTGAATTAAAACTCCGCCTATTCCAACCGAACTCGCGTCGCAGTGTATTGAAAATGGTTTAGTGAAGTCAGGACAGCTAAGGACCGGGGCTGTCGTAAGTGCTTGTTTTAGATCATTAAATGCATTTTCAGCTTCTTGTGTCCAAATGAATTTACTTACACCATTTTTTGAACCAGTAAGTTTTGATAGAGGTGCGGCTATGCTAGAAAACCCTTTTATAAAACGTCTAAAATAACCGCAAAGTCCAAGGAAAGCACGGATTCCTTTTGCGTTTTTGGGGACTGGAAATTCTTTTATACATTCTATTTTAACCGGATCAGTGCGAAGACCTTTGGAATCTACCATATACCCTAGGTATTTGAGCTCGGCTTTACAGAACTCAGATTTTTTTAAGTTAATGGTGAGACCTGCGTCTCGTAGCCGTTCGTAAACTTTTGTTAACAGTTTAAAGTGTGACTCTAAATCTTCTGACACTAAGATTAAATCATCTAAATAACAAAAGGCATTTTCATCGAATTCAGGCCCAAAAAGAGCGTCCGCCAGTCTTTGGAGCTCACTGGGTGCGTTTTTTAGCCCGAACGGCATCCGAGTGAATTCGAAGAGTCCTCGACCTGGGACAACAAATGCTGTTTTCTCACACGAGTCTTTATCTAAAGCAATCTGCCAAAAAGCTTTACTAAGGTCTATTGAAGAGACAAATCTGGCACCACGAAGTTTGTCAAGAATACGAGAAATGTATGGGAGCGGGTACGAATCCCGAGTAGTGACATTATTAATTTTCCTAGAATCAAGACAAAATCTACCAGTGCCATCCTTTTTTGTAACTATTAGGACTGGACTAGACCATGGAGAGCGTGAAGGACGAATGACTCCTAATTTGAGCATTTCGTCTACTTCCTTATCTAATTGCTTCTGTCTTGCCGGAGAAAGAGGGTAGTACCTCTGTTTAATCGGAGGCCCTGTAGTATGAATTTTATGTTTGACTAAATGAGTTAAACCTAACCCTTTTTTTTCATATGAAATGGATTCAAATTTTTTTATTATTTTTAATAGATTTCTATTTTCTGAGGGAGACAAGGATGAGGCCGGTCGAATTGCCCTTACCTCATTAATTTGTCCTGTCTTTTGTGGGTTGGGCGCCATTGAAAACAGTTCCGGTGCGATTTGGAACTGTCTCCAAAAGTTTACTCCCAAAATATAATTTGGGGATAACGAAGGAATGACGTAGAAAATAATGTTTTTTGTTATTAAATTATACGTCACCGGCAACGTCATTGTTCCTAACACTTTTTGTTTCGTACCGTCGGCTGTTGAAACATTAAAGTCAATTTTTATTAAATTAATACCCATCTTTAAAAAATATTTGTATGTGTCTCCTCCTATACACGAAAGTGAAGCTCCACTATCAAGTAGTGCTCTGCAATGTTTATCTTTAATACAAATATTGGCGTACGGGCGATTATCTCCTTCGATCTCAGAATCCCGTGGTAGTGGGCCCACTACGTCAGAATCCGAGACCGAAAGAAACTCTCTAACCAGTCGGAGCCAACTCTGCCACTCACGCTTCCCCTGCGCAAGAGAAGGTGCATGTCTAGAGCGGCTCCGTCCTAGTTTTCCGATTCCTTATGTGTATTATGTTTATTTATAGAATTTATTTTGGAGGCAGAACTGTCGGAAGCTTTCTTCCTACAGTCTGATTTTGTGTGACCTATTTTTTTGCAATAGCTGCAGACAATCTTTCTGTCCGAAGGGACCTTAGAAGGATGGCATATCTCCTTATTTTTATTATCAATAGAATTATAAGATGAATTTTTTTGAAAGTGTGTAGAAGAAGTATGATCGTTGTTCACATTAGAATTATGAACAAAACGACCCTGGCTATTAGAAGTGTAAACCGGTTTAGATTGAAAGTGTTTTGATTGATTATTAAAATTATTCGGAAGAGAGTGATTGCTGGCAAATCTATTATTGGAATATGTATGAGGTTGTTGATTATTATATTTAGTATTGTAATGTTTATTACCAGCATAAATTTTGCCTGTATAAGAGGGGGAAGGTGAAGGTTGCTTTTCTATTTCAGGAATTGAGAATGATTCTAATTTATTTGTAGCATTTACTAGTTCCTCAAAATTGTTAAAGTCCCTAGACGCAAGCAAATTAACATACATGGGGAGCAAAGCTCGCATGCATAATTGGAGTAATTCAATATCTGGTAATTTAGAATCGAGCATGTTATTCTGAGCCTTCATTCTCAAGGTGAACTCAAAAGCAGTCATACCGGTAGGTTGCTTCATGTTAAATAACTCCTTTTTAAGTGATAATTGTTTATGTTCCCCTTCAAATTGTTTTATTAATAGTGTCTTCAGACTATCCCAAGTTAGTTCGGGGGTATAAATGGATCTAAACCATAATAAAGCCAAGCCTTCTAAAATATCCGGAAAACATTTTACTATATTCGAATGTAGAACGTTTCTTGTCCTGCATTTCTCGTCGATGTGTAGAATAAATTCTCGAACACAAGTTGACCCATTAAATTTGATATCCCAATTATTGATCGTGTTTGTTGGAGGATGTGATTCGTTATAAATAATTTTAGTATATTTAATGACTTTGGAACTTGAGTCACTGTCTTCGTCCGTGTTCGATGTTTCCTCATGTTGTTCCGTGATTTTCGTAACTTTTATGATTTTATTATGCCTTCTGGCTTGAGTACGCATTTCCTCTAAGGTGTTTGCCGGTATTAGATTTCTTGTAGTTAAATCCATAGATAAATCTTCTTTCGATTTGCCATTAATATTCTCGATAGGCCCTGACATCGTGAATTTTTATTCGTAGAACGGAAAAAGAGAGAAAAAGAAAAAAAAAAAAAAAAAAAAATTTTAAATTTATAAATTTTTCACAACCCTGATCTTGTTTGAAAATTATTCTAAGTTTTTTTTTTTTTTTAAATTATTAATTGTGGCAACCTTGTTTTTAAAATTATTATTTTTACGGGAAGAGAGAAGAAATTCGTGGCAACCCTGATATTTAAAATTATTTCAATAAATGTTTGTAAAGTAAAGCTGTTATAACTAATAAAAACAATTATTATAACATAATATTTCGGGGCAAATGAAATAAAATGCTAGAACGTTTTTCAATTAGCAAAGAATTTAACATGAAATTGAAAGGTAAACAATAGAAAACATAAACATTATTTTGACAGAACTGTCACGTTAAGAATGTAAACAACATTATTTATGAAATGTCTGATTGAAATTTGAAAATGTCAACAATATATTATTTTGACAGGTAACAGCTGTTGCTTTGGTAATAGCTGATGTTATTTGGAAAGAAATCATTGATGTTTTGATTATAAACAATTACTCTCAATTATAAATCTCGGCAGTACGAATTGTTATTGCAACAAATGTCAGAAAGATAAATATGTAAATCCTTTTCTAGAAGAATTATGTATGAGTGATCGCGGTAAATCAACATTGATTTCTTAATATAAGACTGTAAAAGTTGATAAACTTTGTACGGTGACATTTAGAAACAATAACAGTAATTATATTTCTTTGCAAAATACTTGCACATGGATAGCATTTTTAACATTGACGTTATGTTAAATTCCAAATACCAAGGTAAAATAAATCGAGCCCAAAACACGTTGAGTGCGCCATTGTTACCGACCATTATTACTGTTACTATGATTACTCACCTTTTGGAGGTTAGGTGCATCAGGCCGGATTGAGACTCTATCTCAGCGCCGTGGGGAAAGGCGATTTTACCTTGATAGATGGGGGTGTATTTTAAATCAAACATCGGTTTCACTTTGGAAATTAAAATATGACGTGTATTATACCGAAAGCAAATGATAACAAATAACAGAGTGACTCACCCCGAGGACCGAATGCAATCTAACCTAACTAACGTTCCCTGCACTTCCTAGTCGATCCGCAACTCATCACAACGGGATGGCTAGGATTAGCCTGATGACCAGCCTGATCGTCATCCTTCAGTCTCCTCCGCGGCAAGGCAGGAACTCCTTCATGTAATGTGGATTTCCGGAGACGATCTGATCGTCATCCGAATTAGGGCCAATTGGAATTCCCTTCCAGCGAGGGTACGGGGCGCGCCAGGGAGCACGAGGGGACTTCCGAGGTATTACGGCTCGCGTTGATCTTCTTATCACCCAGCGGAGCGCATGTCCGGGGTATTTCGTGCAATAACGGAATCGATCTTACAGTCGACATTCGGCAGGTGCCCGCAAACGTGATCGGTTCGATGCAATTAAATAACCGATCGCCATGATATCTTGCGATGAATCATCCGGATCCGCGGTTGAACTATATCGGCACATTAAACTTAGTTGCACAATGATTTCTCGATATTCGAGTAGGATGGAACTTTAGTAACACCGGCACCCGTTTGTTTTTTCAAAACATTACGTCCCTTTTATATTTTCACAATAAAATGCTAATTGACTGTCCCAGCTATGATGTTGCCCAATCATCATCGAAACGAGAGAGTCTTCTTCTTTTTCTTTTCCCGGAACCGGAAAACTAACGCCCCCTGTCCTCGGTGTTGCCCGTCCCCTCGTTGAAAAAAACCATAGTCACCAATTAAACGGGTACTTAATAGTTCGTGCTGCTACGGATCAATGTTATAAAGCAGTGTTCATAAATGAAAAATTTAATGTTAGCAGTGTTCATATTTTAAAAATAAAAAAGATAATAATTTTAACACTGCTTCATAACAAGCTTACCGCTCAATTCAGTACTGAACCAATCCAGCCGCCCGACTCAGGGCGTTCAGTTTTTCATTTAATTTAAATTAGAAAAACCAATAGAGCCTAAAAGGGTCCTCGGATTTTATCGTTCAATTTTTTCAGTCAGCCCTTCGGATTGTGTAGGTCGAGACGCGTAATTTGATATCCATCTCGGGTACTGTAGGGTGTAATTTAAAAAAAAAAAATTTTGGATTTTGAAAAAAAATTTTTTAGACTTTGGAAATTTTTGAATTTTCAAAAAAAAATTTTTGGATTTTGTAAATTTTTGAATTTTCAAAAAAAAATTTTGAGTTTTGGAAATTTTTTAATTTTGAAAAAAAAACTTTTTTGGTTTCTGGGAATTTTTGAATTTTGAAAAAAAAAATTTTTGTTTTCTGGAAATTTTTTAAATTTGGAAAAAAAAAATTTCGGATTCTGGAAATTTTTTAATTTAAAAAAAAAAAATTTTTGTTTCCGGAAATTTTTGAATTTTGAAAAAAAAAATTTTCGGTTTCTGGAAATTTTTTAATTTTGAAAAAAAAAATTTTTGGTTTCTGAAAATTTTTTAATTTTGGAAAAAAAAATTATTTGATTCTGGAAATTTTTTAATTTTGGAAAAAAAAATTGTCGGATCTCGGAAATTTTTGAACTTATAACTGAAAGTAATTTTTCAAAAAACGGCGCTATAAAAATGTATTATTCAGAAATTTTAAAGACTTAAACTAAACCCAACTGGGGATGCCGTAGTCTCACTGATTCCAGACGGCAGTAGTTGACTCTAGTGCGGTATTCACATTGAAATTTTATTTAAAATGTATGAACCCGTACAGTATTCAAAAGGTACCTACACCATTTGGCAAAAAAAAATTGGACCATCTTTATTTAAATTTACTCATTTTATTAGAAATGTTCAGAATAAATAGTATCCGAGTAGGACGTTGTCAAAAAAAAATTCGAGTGCAGCTTACTGTAGTTTTTCAAAAAACGGCGCTATAAAAATGTATTATTCAGAATTTTTCAGAAACTAAAACTAAACCCAACTGGGGACGCCGTAGTCGCACTGACTCCGGACGGCAGTAATTGGGACTCTTGTGCGGTTTTCACATTGAAATTTAATGTAAAATGTACGAACGATTAGTTCCCGTACAGTGTTCAAAAGGTACATACACCATTTCGCAAAAAAAAAATTGGACCATCTTTATTTAAATTTACTCATTTTATTAGAAATGTTCAGAATGCTCATCCGACGACTGGTTCCCGGGGCGGCAGTGCCAATGCCCGCCTCTAACGTTAAATAATTATCGTAAAGAAGCAAAATACAAAAGAAAGCGTTATGTAACTTTAATATTAAATAAAATAGATCCCTTAAATATCTAGGCTAAAGACCAAGGTAGCGCAATACGGCATAACAGCTCAAAAAATTATTACAAAAGAAATTATCCTTTCAACTTCAAATAATTTCATTACAAATTTCCAAAAAAAATATATATATATTTCCCATATTATGATGCCGAGTTGTTATGTGCAGGTACCTACCTACTCAGATTCTCAGTTGGTACACCTGCACATACGTAAAAAAAAACACGCCATTAAAATGTATATTCAGAATTTTTTATCAAATAATCATTTCAATGAAAAAGAGTTCGCAAAGTATTTATATTTATAAATAATACGAATCCTAATGCATCGGAGCCCATCTATCGGGTACCTACTTAGTTCGTCATTCGCAGACGTACAATAGTCTGCAATTATATTTTCATCGCTGGCAAGACCGAAACGAAATAATGTAGTCACCACCTCGAGCACGGCCTGAAAATCGAGTGGTTTTTAACGTTTTCCATACAAACAACGCTGTCCTGGCCCGATTGAAAAGTTTAGTTGGCGGAGAGCTCGGCTATCCGCCATTTGTAAAATTTCAGAATCCAGTGTGCCCAGGTGTGAGAAATGCCCAGGTGTGAGAAGTGCCCAGGTGTGAGAAAATTTACCCAACCTGAATTTATTTGTAAGAAAATTAGGTGTTCTACTGGCCAGACAAATTATGCACCCTCGAGAAAAATGCGAGTTTTGCGAAACGTCAGAAAATATCATTTTTCCGCGCGCTATTGTGTAACATTTTGAATGGTGACCGACATATTTGTCGATTTTAAAAGCTTCCTTAATTTCTATTCCTCCTATTTATTGAAAAACATCTCCACCAGAACGCGCTTTTTCGACGATATCTCGTACCGCGTGTCGTACCTATAAAATGTCATTTTTTAGCAGCATCGCCATTAAAATATTATGAAAAAATTTCTAGCAAATTCGTTTTGTATGAAAATAGTGCTTAATTTTTCTCCGACTTTTTCGAAATGCGAACCTGTCGGCGGGAAATATAACCGGGCCGATTTCTTCGTCGATGAGAGATTCAGTCGGAGGTTCCAGTTATCGCCGCTGATTTTGCATCAGTTTTTACCGTTGACTTTTGGTGTTTCGGTTTCATGGTTTTTTTTTAGCTTCCTGTCTAGCGATTATGGTCTCTGCGGTCGGTCAAACTCGAAGAGCGGAGAGGTCATTTTGGCGTGGGAGGCCCTGCACTGAATCGCATTTCAAGCGAAAGCGATCCTTAGGGTGGGCGAACTTAAGGGGCGGCAAGGTCGTCTTTTGCCTGTATGACCCATGTGAGTTTTTCGAAAAACTGTGCAATACTATATTAACTAGCTTTGCCTGTTGCAGAGGCAACCAAGGGGTTAAACACTTCACGATATGACGTGTGAACGCGGATGAAGCGAAGAGTGTATGTAAAATAAAATAGGTGAAGAAAAAACGATGTTTGAATGTGGATAAAGCAAGGAGTGTGCGCCTACAAAGGGCACAGGCAGTTGACAGCCCAATTTCGTACATCCGCTCTCGGGCTGCTTCGGTCACCCGGTTCAAGGCGTTCAGTACGGGCCTTTTCTCGCAAAAGGAGGCCAAGTAGCTTCCTGCTCAAATTTTCACTGCGCCATTTGGGTTATGCAGGTCGATACGCGTAATTTGTTACCCGAAACGTATAGTTTACTGTTGAAAAGACTCTTACCACAGTGCCACTTTGGTCACCGATACTTTTAAAACGGCCCAGGAGCTTACCGCTCAATTCAGTACTGAACCAATCCTGCCGCCCGTTTCAGGGCGTTCAGTATTTCATTTAATTTAAATTAGAAAAAACCATTAGAGCTTTATCTCAAAAAATGGTCCTAGGAGTTTATCGCTTATTTTTTTCACTCAGCCCTTCGGATTGTGTAGACCGAGACGCGTAATTTGATACCCATCTTGGGTACTGAGAGGTGTAATTGAAAAAAAAAAAAATTTTGGATTTTGAAAAAAAAAATTGGATTTTGGAATTTTTTTAATTTTGGAAAAAAAAATTGGATTTAGGAAATTTTTGAATTTTGGAAAAAAAAATTGGATTTTGGAAATTTTTTAATTGTGGAAAAAAAAAATTTGGATTTGGAAATTTTTGAATTTTAAAAAAAAAAATTTAATTTTGGAAAAAAAAATGGATTTTGGATATAAAAAAAAAAATTTTGCCCTTGCACTAATTTAAAAAAATCGGCGCTATAAAAATGTATTATTCAGAATATTTTAGAAACTTTAACTAAGCACAACTGGGGATGCCGTAGTCTCACTGACTCCAGACGGCAGTAGGTGGGACTCTTGTGCGATATTCACATTGAAATTTAATTTAAAATGTATGAACCCCTACAGTATTCAAAAGGTACCTACACCATTTGGCAAAAAAAATTTGACCATTGTCGCAGGTGGAGTAATCGTCATTTCCGTTTCATCCGAAATCCAAATCACAGCAGTGCTATAGAAGTATCACTTCAAAACTCCCGTCTTCGGATGTTTCTTTTTATTTAAATTAATCATTTTTGTCAATGAAAGAATTGCCTCCCTGGTCTAGTAAATAAATGTATCGTCTGTAATATTTTACTCCTGCGTATTATGTGCTCCTGGTAGATTTTCAATATTGTTCGTCACCCTTTTTGTCATTTTTCACAAAAACGGCGCCATTAAAATGTATATTTCAAAATTATTTCTTAAATAATAATTTTAATGCAAAATCGTTCATATAAAAAATAAATCAGGGTAGGTACTTGGGGCCCTTGTAGTATTTTTTCAAAAAACGGCACTATAAAAATGTGTTATTCAAAACTTAAACTTATTTTTATTCCAGTAAAAAAATTACAGAGAAAATATTATTTCATAGTGCGCGAGTAGGTACTAAGTTTCCCTACAGTAATTAATAAAAACGGCGCCATTTAAATGTATATTCAGAATTTTTTGTCAAGTAATCACTTCAATGAAAAAAAGTTCGCAGAAGTATTTATTTTTATAAATAATACGAATCCTAATGTTGAGCTATATTGGAGCCCAATTTATCAGTTAAATCCGTTTATCGGGTACCTACCTAGTTCATAATTTGCAGTTTTACAATATTCTGTATTTATATTTTTTACACATGCAAGACCAACTCACAAACTTGGACTAATCCCGCTTGAATTTTAACCGCACCAAGCCGTAAAAATTGAAATCCGCCATCTTTAAAAAAAAATCTTCATACAAAAACGTATTATGGGGTGATTTCGTAAGTTCAAGAGGGTTATGGAAAAATTTTCATTTTCGGTGTTGCAATATTGGAGAAAATTTACCCAACCTGATTTTATTTGTAAGAAAATTAGGTTTTATACTGGCTAGAAAGCCAAAAGATATTTTAGAGGAAAATGCTTTTTACGTAAAGTGTCAAAACATGTCATTGTGAAATGCACTCTTGTGTAACATTTTGAATGGAAAGCGAACCATGTCACAGTTTTAACTGCTTGTAGTAACTCTCTACTTAAGATTAATTCAAAAACATCTCGGCCAGAATGCGTATTTTTGACGATATCTTCGACCACGCAATGTACGTTCGAAATGTCAAATTTCCGCCCCCCTCGCCATAAAATAAAAATAGAATAAATTCGTGTGAATTTTTCTTATGAAAATAATCAGTACTTACATTCTTCACCGCTAGATGTCTCCCTGTACATATTTTCTACAATTTTGTGTAGAAAATATGTACTAATCGAGTTAATTTTAGCCTTCTGTGAAAGTTCTGTTCAAATTCTATTAGTTCTGTAATTATTTCAGTTTTATGATGCGACTGGCCTATAACGATAAAACAACAGAACTCGAATAGAACTTACACAGAACGTGAAAATTAACTTTAAAAACATTGTTGAATTATTCAACTTTATTGAAACAACTTTACCTTAGTATTGCATTAAAACCTAATTTATTGTGAAGCTACCTATTCGTGAAAGTACCTACGCATTTCTTTTCAAATTTTTTCAATGAAGTACGTCGTCGTCAAATAAGTACCTACCCAGGAATGAAAAACTAAAAATTTCTAAGCACGTGTTTTTCGTGGAAAAATCTGATTTTGTTTAGCTTGCCCTGAAATATTTCACATGCGATGCGTATGTAATGACGATCGAATTAGTTGAGGAGACATCTAGACTATAATATTTTTCAAAAACATTTTAGCCAGGATCGATTTTTCGGCCGTAATGCCGTTTGTCGTAAAACAACAACCGAAACCGCTGAGAGGTCCGGTTTGTTGACAAAAGTTTGACATGTGAGTTCGCGACCCACCCCACTTGAACTCTATAGTGATACATCATGTGCTCCTGGTAGATTTTCAATATTGTACGTCATCTTTTTTGTCATTTTTCACAAAAATGGCGCCATAAAAATGTATTTTTCAAAATTATTTAACAAATAATAATTTTAATGCAAAATCGTTCATATAAAAAATAAATCAGGGCAGGTGCACATGAGTACCTACATATTTTTTGAATAAATATTACGAATCCTAATTTTTTAATTTTGAAATTTGGTTTTGAAATGATAGGTACCTATCGACTTTGGCAAAAAAATACGACCATCTTTGTTTGTTTCTGTTTATTTGATATCATGTTTTTTTTTATTTTTAAAAGAAAAAAGTCCCTAGGTATTTAAGTACCTACCTTGTCTAGGAAATAAGCATATTTTATTCAATATTTTACTCTTGCAAAATGTGTATTCCTGATGGAAACTCAATATTGTACAGCGCCCTCATTGTCATTTTTAGTTCGAATTTTTACTCACACAATCATAAAAGAAAAGTGTTTAGCATTGTATTTGGACCCATCTTACTTCAAAAACGTTCCGATTTATTTAGTACTAATTTCCTTCATAACTACAAAAGTCTACATACCTGAAATAATGCATTTTGGCAAAAATTGCGACCATCCCGAGTGATTTCTTTTATTTCAAATCATTAATTTTTTATTTGATATCTGAAGGAAAGAACCGATGCGTAAGCCGGTACCTACCCGGTTCTTACGCAGACAAACAATATTGATGTAGGTACCTAAGCATTTCCTTAAAAAAATCCGTTCATCTTACAAACAAATTTGTAATAATTCAACGGAAAAGTACCTACCCTGTAATTAAACGTGTTCTTTTTATATGGCCAGCAATATATTCTCTTCTGTGGGATTTTCAAAGCACGTTATTTTTCTCAAACGTCATATTTTCCGTAGCGTATAGTGAAATATTTTTAATGGTTTGCGTATGTTACGGCCGTTGAAAATGTTTTTTTAATCTCTCGACCTCCATAATATTCAAAAACATTACAGCCAGAATCGGTTTTCGAGCCGCAGAGGCGTTTTCAAATTGTCGACTCCGAAACAGGCTTGAAGCCGTTATTTTATACGGCTAAATCATAATTTTCTCCTAACTGACGTGTCTTGAAACTCAAGATTGTTTTTTATTATCAATTATTAGTCAATTTAATCGAATTTAAGTACCTACTCGACAACTTATTCTACTGGCCGCCAAATTTTTCACTTTCGACGCTAGTGAAATCTTAGCAAATGTCAAAAATAATGCAAGGTATTATGCAATATTGCAGAACATTTTGGATGAAATGCGTTACATGTCGCGGTTTTAAAATCTTAATAATACTCTCTACTACGAATCTGTCGTAAAACATCTCCACCAGAATGCGTATTTTCGACGATATCTCGAACCGCGTGTCGTACCTATAAAATGTCATTTTTTAGCAGCATCGCCATTAAAATAAAAGAATAAATTTCTAGCAAATTGCATTTTGTATGGAAAAAAAACTCCGCGGATTCCTTCGCAGAAGTCTTGCCAAAATGGTCTCTGCGGTCGGTGAAACTGGATAGGCAGAGAGGTCGATTTTCGCTTGAGGCGGGGGGGGGGTACTGAATCGCATTTCAAGCGAAAGCGATCCTTAGGATGGGCGAACTTAAGGGGCGGCAAGGTCGTCTTTTGACTGTATGACCCATGTGAGTTTTTCGAAAAACTGTGCATTAATATATATACTAGCTTTGCCTGTTGCAGAGGCAACCAAGGGCTTAAACACTACGCGATTTGACGTGTGAACGCGGATGAAGCGAAGAGTGTGTGTTTAATAAAATAGGTAGAGAAAAAAACGTCATTTGAATGTGGATAAAGCGAGGAGTGTCCGTCTACAAAGGGCACAGATAGTTGACAGCCCAATTGCGTACCCCTGCTCTCTGGCCGCTTCGGTCACCCGGTTCAAGGCGTTCGGTACGGGCCTTTTCTTGCAAAAGCAGGCCAAGTAGCTTCCTGCTCAAATTTTCACTGCGCCATTTGGGCTGTGCAGATCGATACGCGTAATTTGTTACCCGAAACGTATAGTTTACTGTCGAAAAGACTCTTCCCACAGTGCCACATTGGTCGTCGACACTTTTAAAACGGCCCAGGAGCTTACCGCTCAATTCAGTACTGAACCAATCCAGCCGCCCGACTCAGGGCGTTCAGTTTTTCATTTAATTTAAATTAGAAAAACCAATAGAGCCTAAAAGGGTCCTCGGATTTTATCGTTCAATTTTTTCAGTCAGCCCTTTGGATTGTGTAGGTCGAGACGCGTAATTTGATATCCATCTCGGGTACTGAAGGGTGTAATTTAAAAAAAAAAAATTTTGGATTTTGGAAATTTTTGAATTTTAAATAAGATAAATTTTGGATTTTGTAAATCTCTGAATTTTCAAAAAAAAATTTTTTGAGTTTTGGAAATTTTTTAATTTTGGAAAAAAAAAACTTTTTTGGATTCTGAAAATTTTTTAATTTTGGAAAAAAAAAATTTGGATTCTGGAAATTTTTTAATTTTGAAAAAAAACTTTTTTGGTTTCTGGAAATTTTTGAATTTTGAAAAAAAAATTTTTGGTTTCTGGAAATTTTTTAAATTCGGAAAAAAAAAATTTCGGATTCTGGAAATTTTTTAATTTTGAAAAAAAAATTTTTTGGTTTCCGGAAATTTTTGAATTTTGAAAAAAAAAAAATTCGGTTTCTTGAAATTTTTTAATTGTGAAAAAAAAAATTTTTGGTTTCTGGAAATTTTTTAATTTTGGAAAAAAAAAATTGTTGGATCTCGGAAATTTTTGAACTTATAACTGAAAGTAATTTTTCAAAAAACGGCGCTATAAAAATGTATTATTCAGAAATTTTAGAGACTTAAACTAAACCCAACTGGGGATGCCGTAGTCTCACTGACTCCAGACGGCAGTAGTTGAGACTCTTGTGCGGTATTCACATTGAAATTTAATTTAAAATGTATGAACCCGTACAGTATTCAAAAGGTACCTACAACATTTGGCAAAAAAAAATTGGACGATCTTTATTTAAATTTACTCATTTCATTAAAAATGTTCAGAATAAATAGTATCCGAGTAGGACGTTGTCAAAAAAAAATTCGAGTGCAGCTTACCGTAGTTTTTCAAAAAACGGCGCTATAAAAATTTATTATTCAGAATTTTTCAGAAACTAAAACTAAACCCAACTGGGGACGCCGTAGTCGCACTGACTCCGGACGGCAGTAATTGGGACTCTTGTGCGGTTTTCACATTGAAATTAAATGTAAAATGTACGAACGATTAGTCCCCGTACAGTATTCAAAAGGTACCTACACCATTTCGCAAAAAAAAAATGGACCATCTTTATTTAAATTTACTCATTTTATTAGAAATGTTCAGAATATATAGTGTCCGAGTACGTTGTCAAAAAAAATTCGAGTGCAGTTTACACGCGGTAGAAGTGAAACTTTTCCAAAACAATCTCAACTAATACTTGAAAAGTGAGGTCTGAGTAGCCCAGTAAATAAATGTACCCTCTGTAATATTTTACTCCTGCGTATTATGAGCTCCTGGTAGATTTTCAATATTGTACGTCACCCTTTTTGTCATTTTTTACAAAAACGGTCCTATAAAAATATAATTATCAAAATTATTGTGTACCTATTTTTATGAGGTGTTGCTCATCCAACGAATGGCTCCCTGAGCGGCAGTGCCAATGCCCGCCTCTAACGTTGAATAATTATCATAAAGAAGCAAAATACAAAAATAAGCGTTATGTAACTTTAATATCTAAAAAAAATAAATCCCTTAAATATCTAGGCTAAAGACGAAGGTAGCGCAACACGGCATAACAGCCCAAAAAATTATTACAAAAGAAATTATCCTTTCAACTTCAAATAATTTCATTACAAATTTCCAAAAAAAAAACATATGCAATTCTTATTTGATGATTCCGAATTGTTATGTGCAGGTACCTACCTACCCAAAATAGGCATTCCAAAACCGAGCGCCTAGCAACACTCGATACGGAGATCTTTTTTCGTGAATTGAGCAAATTTCTTTCGATACAGACGAACCTGCCGATTTGAACGGATTGAAATAGAACTACAGGCGTGTTCGACAGACATTTGATTTTGTATTGCGTGAACGATCCGTACTTATATTCCGCACCGCTAGATGTCTCTGGATTGAAATCTTTAGTTGGCGGAGAGCTTTGCCCTACCGCCATTTGTAAAATTTCAGAATCCAGTGTTCCAAGGTGTGAGAAAATTTACTCAACCTGAATTTATTTGTAAGAAAATTAGGTGTTCTACTGGCCAGTAAAATTATGCACCCTCGAGAAAAATGCGAGTTTTGCGAAACGTCATAAAATATCATTTTTCCGCGCGCTATCGTGTAACATTTTGAATGGTGACCGACATATTTGTCGATTTTAAAAGCTTCCTTAACTTTTATTCTTCGTATTTATCGAAAAACATCTTCGCCAGAATGCGCCTTTTCGACGATATCTCGAACCGCGTGTCGTACCTATAAAATGTCATTTTTTAGCAGCATCGCCATTAAAATATTATGAAAAAATTTCTAGCAAATTCGTTTTGTATGAGAAAAGTGCTTAATTTTTCTCCGACTTTTTCGAAATGCGAACCTGTCGGCGGGAAATATAACCGGGCCGATTTCTTCGTCGATGAGAGATTCAGTCGGAGGTTCTAGTTATCGCCGCTGATTTTGCATCAGTTTTTTCCGTTGACTTTTGGTGTTTCGGTTTCATGTTTTTTTTTTAGCTTCCTGTCTAGCGATTGTGGTCTCTGCGGTCGGTCAAACTCGAAGAGCGGAGAGGTCATTTTGGCGTGGGAGGCCCTGGACTGAATCGTATTTCAAGCGAAAGCGATCCTTAGGGTGGGCGAACTTAAGGGGCGGCAAGGTCGTTTTTTGACTGTATGACCCATGTGAGTTTTTCGAAAAACTGTGTATTAATATATATACTAGCTTTGCCTGTTGCAGAGGCAACCAAGGGGTTAAACACTACGCGATTTGACGTGTGAACGCGGATGAAGCGAAGAGTGTGTGTAAAATAAAATAGGTGAAGAAAAAACGATGTTTGAATGTGGATAAAGCAAGGAGTGTGCGCCTACAAAGGGCACAGGCAGTTGACAGCCCAATTTCGTACATCCGCTCTCGGGCTGCTTCGGTCACCCGGTTCAAGGCGTTCAGTACGGGCCTTTTCTCGCAAAAGGAGGCCAAGTAGCTTCCTGCTCAAATTTTCACTGCGCCATTTGGGTTATGCAGGTCGATACGCGTAATTTGTTACCCGAAACGTATAGTTTACGGTTGAAAAGACTCTTACCACAGTGCCACTTTGGTCACCGATACTTTTAAAACGGCCCAGGAGCTTACCGCTCAATTCAGTACTGAACCAATCCTGCCGCCCGACTCAGGGCGTTCAGTATTTCATTTAATTTAAATTAGAAAAAACCATTAGAGCTTTATCTCAAAAAATGGTCCTAGGAGTTTATCGCTTATTTTTTTCACTCAGCCCTTCGGATTGTGTAGATCGAGACGCGTAATTTGATACCCATCTCGGGTACTGTAAGGTGTAATTTAAAAAAAAATAAATTTTGGATTTTGAAAAAAAAATTGGATTTTGGAAATTTTTTAATTTTGGAAAAAAAAATTGGATTTAGGAAATTTTTGAATTTTGGAAAAAAAATTGGATTTTGGAAATTTTTTAATTGTGGAAAAAAAAAATTTGGATTTGGAAATTTTTGAATTTTAAAAAAAAAAATTTAATTTTGGAAAAAAAAATGGATTTTGGATATAAAAAAAAAAATTTTGCCCTTGCACTAATTTAAAAAAATCGGCGCTATAAAAATGTATTATTCAGAATATTTTAGAAACTTTAACTAAGCACAACTGGGGATGCCGTAGTCTCACTGACTCCAGACGGCAGTAGGTGGGACTCTTGTGCGATATTCACACTGAAATTTAATTTAAAATGTATGAACCCTTACAGTATTCAAAAGGTACCTACACCATTTGGCAAAAAAAAATTGACCATTGTCGCAGGTGGAGTAATCGTCATTTCCGTTTCATCCGAAATCCAAATCACAGCAGTGCTATAGAAGTATCACTTCAAAACTCCCGTCTTCGGATGTTTCTTTTTATTTAAATTAATCATTTTTGTCAATGAAAGAATTGCCTCCCTGGTCTAGTAAATAAATGTATCGTCTGTAATATTTTACTCCTGCGTATTATGTGCTCCTGGTAGATTTTCAATATTGTTCGTCACCCTTTTTGTCATTTTTCACAAAAACGGCGCCATTAAAATGTATTTTTCAAAATTATTTCTTAAATAATAATTTTAATGCAAAATCGTTCATATAAAAAATAAATCAGGGTAGGTACCTACACATGAGTGCACGGGTAGGTACTTGGGGCCCTTGTAGTATTTTTTCAAAAAACGGCGCTATAAAAATGTGTTATTCAGAATTTTTTAGAAACTTAAACTTATTTTTATTCCAGTAAAAAAATTACAGAGAAAATATTATTTCATAGTGCGCGAGTAGGTACTAAGTTTCCTTACAGTAATTAAAAAAAAAAACGGCGCCATTTAAATGTATATTCAGAATTTTTTGTCAAATAATCACTTCAATGAAAAAAAGTTCGCAGAAGTATTTATTTTTATAAATAATACGAATCCTAATGTGAGCTATATTGGAGCCCAATTTATCAGTTAAATCCGTTTATCGGGTACCTACCTAGTTCATAATTTGCAGTTTTACAATATTCTGTATTTATATTTTTTACACATGCAAGACCAACTCACAAACTTGGACTAATCCCGCTTGAATTTTAACCGCACCAAGCCGTAAAAATTGAAATCCGCCATCTTTAAAAAAAAATCTTCATACAAAAACGTATTATGGGGTGATTTCGTAAGTTCAAGAGGGTTATGGAAAAATTTTCATTTTCGGTGTTGCAATATTGGAGAAAATTTACCCAGCCTGAATTTATTTGTAAGAAAATTAGGTTTTATACTGGCTAGAAAGCCAAAAGATATTTTAGAGGAAAATGCTTTTTACGTAAAGTGTCAAAACATGTCATTGTGAAATGCACTCTTGTGTAACCTTTTGAATGGAAAGCGAACCATGTCACAGTTTTAACTGCTTGTAGTAACTCTCTACTTAAGATTAATTCAAAAACATCTTGGCCAGAATGCGTATTTTTGACGATATCTTCGACCACGCAATGTACGTTCGAAATGTCAAATTTCCGTCCCCCTCGCCATAAAATAAAAAAAGAATGTGAATTTTTCTTATGAAAATAATCAGTACTTACATTCTTCACCGCTAGATGTCTCCCTGTACATATATTCTACAATTTTGTGTAGAAAATATGTACTAATCGAGTTAATTTTAGCCTTCTGTGAAAGTTCTGTTCAAATTCTATTAAAGTTCTGTAATTATTTCAGTTTTATGATGCGACTGGCCTATAACGATAAAACAACAGAACTCGAATAGAACTTACACAGAACGTGAAAATTAACTTTAAAAACATTGTTGAATTATTCAACTTTATTGAAACAACTTTACCCTAGTATTGCATTAAAACCTAATTTATTGTGAAGCTACCTATTCGTGAAAGTACCTACGCATTTCTTTTCAAATTTTTTCAATGAAGTACGTCGTCGTCAAATAAGTACCTACCCAGGAATGAAAAACTAAAAATTTCTAAGCACGTGTTTTTCGTGGAAAAATCTGATTTTGTTTAGCTTGCCCTGAAATATTTCACATGCGATGCGTATGTAATGACGATCGAATTAGTTGAGGAGACATCTAGACTATAATATTTTTCAAAAACATTTTAGCCAGGATCGATTTTTCGGCCGTAATGCCGTTTGTCGTAAAACAACAACCGAAACCGCTGAGAGGTCCGGTTTGTTGACAAAAGTTTGACATGTGAGTTCGCGACCCACCCCACTTGAACTCTATAGTGATACATCATGTGCTCCTGGTAGATTTTCAATATTGTACGTCATCTTTTTTGTCATTTTTCACAAAAATGGCGCCATAAAAATGTATTTTTCAAAATTATTTAACAAATAATAATTTTAATGCAAAATCGTTCATATAAAAAATAAATCAGGGCAGGTGCACATGAGTACCTACATATTTTTTGAATAAATATTACGAATCCTAATTTTTTAATTTTGAAATTTGGTTTTGAAATGATAGGTACCTATCGACTTTGGCAAAAAAATACGACCATCTTTGTTTGTTTCTGTTTATTTGATATCATGTTTTTTTTATTTTTAAAAGAAAAAAGTCCCTAGGTATTTAAGTACCTACCTTGTCTAGGAAATAAGCATATTTTATTCAATATTTTACTCTTGCAAAATGTGTATTCCTGATGGAAACTCAATATTGTACAGCGCCCTCATTGTCATTTTTAGTTCGAATTTTTACTCACACAATCATAAAAGAAAAGTGTTTAGCATTGTATTTGGACCCATCTTACTTCAAAAACGTTCCGATTTATTTAGTACTAATTTCCTTCATAACTACAAAAGTCTACATACCTGAAATAATGCATTTTGGCAAAAATTGCGACCATCCCGAGTGATTTCTTTTATTTCAAATCATTAATTTTTTATTTGATATCTGAAGGAAAGAACCGATGCGTAAGCCGGTACCTACCCGGTTCTTACGCAGACAAACAATATTGATGTAGGTACCTAAGCATTTCCTTAAAAAAATCCGTTCATCTTACGAACAAATTTGTAATAATTCAACGGAAAAGTACCTACCCTGTAATTAAACGTGTTCTTTTTATATGGCCAGCAATATATTCTCTTCTGTGGGATTTTCAAAGCACGTTATTTTTCTCAAACGTCATATTTTCCGTAGCGTATAGTGAAATATTTTTAATGGTTTGCGTATGTTACGGCCGTTGAAAATGTTTTTTTAATCTCTCGACCTCCATAATATTCAAAAACATTACAGCCAGAATCGGTTTTCGAGCCGCAGAGGCGTTTTCAAATTGTCGACTCCGAAACAGGCTTGAAGCCGTTATTTTATACGGCTAAATCATAATTTTCTCCTAACTGACGTGTCTTGAAACTCAAGATTGTTTTTTATTATCAATTATTAGTCAATTTAATCGAATTTAAGTACCTACTCGACGACTTATTCTACTGGCCGCCAAATTTTTCACTTTCGACGGTAGTGAAATCTTAGCAAATGTCAAAAATAATGCAAGGTATTTTGGAATATTGCAGAACATTTTGGATGAAATGCGTTACATGTCGCGGTTTTAAAATCTTAATAATACTCTCTACTACGAATCTGTCGTAAAACATCTCCGGCGGAAGGGTTATTTTTGACGCAATCTCGAATTCCGTGACGCACCTATAAAATGCCATTTTTTCCCAGCAACGCCGTAATATTTTTAAGAATAAATCCCTAGCAAATTGCACTTTGTATGAGAAAAAAGTCTTAAAAAGTCTTAAAATATCTTAAAAATCTTAATTTCTTGTCTCGCCAAAATGGTCTCTGCTGTCGGTGAAACTGGATAGGCAGGGTGGTCGATTTTTGCTTGAGGGGGGGGGGGTGTACTGAATCGCATTTCAAGCGAAAGCGATCCTTAGGGTGGGCGAACTTAAGGGGCGGCAAGGTCGTCTTTTGCCTGTATGACCCATGTGAGTTTTTCGAAAAACTGTGCAATACTATATTAACTAGCTTTGCCTGTTGCAGAGGCAACCAAGGGGTTAAACACTACGCGATTTGACGTGTGAACGCGGATGAAGCGAAGAGTGTGTGTTAAATAAAATAGGTAGAGAAAAAAACGATGTTTGTAATTTGTTACCCGTAACGTATAATTTACTGTTGCAAAGACTCCTACCACTGTGCCACTTTGGTCGCCGACACTTTAAAATCGTCCCAGGAGCTTACCGCTCAATTCAGTACAGAACCAATCCAGCCGCCCGACTCAGGGCGTTCAGTATTTCATTTAATTTAAATTAGAAAAACCGATAGAGCCTTATCTCGAAAAAGGGTCCTCGGAGTTTATTGTTCAAGTTTTTCACTCAGCCTTTCGGATTGTGTAGGTCGAGACGCGTAATTTGATATCCATCTCGGGTACTGTAAGGTTTAATTTTGAAAAAAAAATTTTGGAAAATTTTTGAATTTAAAAAAAAAAAATTATTTTGGAAATTTTTTAATTATAGAAAAAAAAATTTTTGGATGTTGAAAATTTTTGAATTTTGAAAAAAAAATCGATTTTGGAAATTTTTGAACTTAATAAAACCGAAAGTAATTTTTCAAAAAACGGCGATAACAAAATGTTTTTTCAGAATTTTTCATAAACTAAAACTAAACCAAACTGGGGATGCCGTAGTCTCACTGACTCCAGACGGCACCAGGTTGGGACTTTTGTGCGGTATTCACATTGAAGTTTAATTTAAAATGTACGAACGATTAGTTCTCTTACAGTATTCAAAAGGTACCTTCACCATTTGGCAAAAAAAGTGGACCACCTTTATTTAAATTTACTCATATTATTGAAATAGTCAGAATATATAGTATCCGAGTATGTACCTACGGACTTTGTCAAAAAAAAATTCGAGTGCAGTTTATACGCGGTAGAAGTGAAACTTTACCAAAACAATCTCAACCAATTCTTTTTCATATGTCAACTAATTTTTATCAAAGCGGCCGATGGGCACAGTTGATGCGTCGCAGGAGCAGTAATCGTCATTTACATTTACGTCCGTTACATCCGAAATCCAAATCACAGCCGTGCTATAGAAGTATCATTTCAAAACTCCCGTCTTTGTATGTTTCTTTTTATTTAAATTCATCATTTTTGTCAATGAAAGGATTGCCTCCCTAGTCTAGTAAATAAATGTATTCTCTGTAATATTTTACTCCTGCGTATTATGTGCTCCCGGTATATTTTCAATATTGTACGTCACCCTTTTAGTCATTTTTCACACAAACGGCGCCATTAAAATGTATTTTTCAAAATTATTTATCAAATAATAATTTTAATGCAAAATCGTTCAATAAAAAATAAATCAAGGTAGCGACCTACACATGAGTACCTACATATTTTTTGAATAAATATTACGAATCCTAATTTTTTAAATTTTGAAATTCGGTTTTGAAATGATATTTGAATGTGTATGAAGCCTTAACCTTTTACAAATTAATTTAATTTCATTAAAAGTATCCAGGATAAATAGTCACGACCATCTTTGTTTGTGTCCGTTTATTTGATATCTTGTTTTTTTTTATTTTTAAAAGAAAAAAGGCCCTTGGTATTTAAGTACCTACCTTGTCTAGTAAATAAGTATATTTTATTCAATATTTTACACTTGCAAATTGTGTATTCCTGATGGAAACTCAATATTGTACAGCGCCCTCATTATCATTTTTCACAAAACTGCGCCATACAATTATTTTATTTTTGATCATAAAATAACTCGAACAATTTTATTGCAGTAAAAAAATTACAGAAAAAAAATATTCTTTCAAAGAATGCTTGTAGGTGGTACTTAGCCATACACCCATAATGTTTTTTATTATTTAATAATGTCCAAAGCAATCGAATCCTTACTAACACAATCATAAATGAAAAGTGTTTAGCATTGTATTTGGACCCATCTTACTTAAAAAACGTTCCGATTTATCTAGTACTAATTTCCTTCGCAACTACAAAAGTCTACCTACCTGAAATAATGCATTTTGGCAAAAAGTGCGACCATCCCGAGTGATTTCTTTTATTTCAAATCATTAATTTTTTATTTGATATCTAAAGGAAAGGAACCGATGCGTAGGCCGGTACCTACCCGGTTCTTACGCAGACAACAATATTGATGTAGGTACCTAAGCATTTCCTTAAAAAAATCCGTTCATCTTACGAACAAATTTGTAATAATTCAACGGAAAAGTACCTACCCTGTAATTAAACGTGTTCTTTTTATATGGCCAGCAATATATTCTCTTCTGTGGGATTTTCAAAGCACGTTATTTTTCTCAAACGTCATATTTTCCGTAGCGTATAGTGAAATATTTTTAATGGTTTGCTTATGTTACGGCCGTTGAAAATGTTTTTTTAATCTCTCGACCTCCATAATATTCAAAAACATTACAGCCAGAATCGGTTTTCGAGCCGCAGAGGCGTTTTCAAATTGTCGACTCCGAAACAGGCTTGAAGCCGTTATTTTATACGGCTAAATCATAATTTTCTCCTAACTGACGTGTCTTGAAACTCAAGATTGTTTTTTATTATCAATTATTAGTCAATTTAATCGAATTTAAGTACCTACTCGACGACTTATTCTACTGGCCGCCAAATTTTTCACTTTCGACGGTAGTGAAATCTTAGCAAATGTCAAAAATAATGCAAGGTATTATGCAATATTGCAGAACATTTTGGATGAAATGCGTTACATGTCGCGGTTTTAAAATCTTAATAATACTCTCTACTACGAATCTGTCGTAAAACATCTCCGGCGGAAGGGTTATTTTTGACGCAATCTCGAATTCCGTGACGCACCTATAAAATGCCATTTTTTCCCAACAACGCCGTAAATTTTTTAAGAATAAATCCCTAGCAAATTGCACTTTGTATGAGAAAAAAGTCTTAAAAAAGTCTTAAAAAATCTTAAAAATCTTAAGTTCTTGTCTCGCCAAAATGGTCTCTGCTGTCGGTGAAACTGGATAGGCAGGGTGGTCGATTTTTGCTTGAGGGGGGGGGGTGCACTGAATCGCATTTCAAGCGAAAGCGATCCTTAGGGTGGGCGAACTTAAGGGGCGGCAAGGTCGTCTTTTGACTGTATGACCCATGTGAGTTTTTCGAAAAACTGTGCAATACTATACTAATATATATATATTTACACGAAACGACAAAAAGGCGAGCGGAGGATAACGTTTTTAATACATGTCTAATAAAATATGTGTGTCTGTGTTTTTTTTTCATTATCTGCAATTTAAGTTGGAAAAAAGTGAGGTGGGCGACTTTTAAAACTTTCTCAAGTTTGCATTAAATATGTTTACATTTCAAAAAGTTTATGTTTATTTCGAATTATAAAATTTTAGAGCTTATTTTATCAACTTTACAAAACAGTGTTTAGTTTTTGGATGCGTTCAGAAATATTTCATTTATTTGAATTTTATTGCAAAGTTGCAAGTTGTTAGTTTTTATCAAAGAAAGACTGAAGAACAGAAGTTCAATCATAAAAAGGGAATGGTTGCAGTCTAATTGCGAATTTAAATTAAAAAGTTAGACTTACCTTGTGGTTGAAAGGCATGCATGGTGGTGGACAGCCATTCTCGGTGTGTGAATACATTGGTGTACAGGGCGACGGCGTTAAATTGGCAGACGTTTTCCATTTTAGACTTTGGGGCGTTGCTCAACAAGCCACGCAGGTACCAGCGCGTAGGACTTCCGCCCGTGGTCTGCAGTGGAAACACCAGCCCGGCCCCGCTGTCTCCCTGGCACACGGCTGATCCTGGAAGGGAATAGGAAGGTGAACAAAGTGTCGGTTGGACAGAGATTCTTCAGATCGTAAGAAGTCAGCGATTTGCTGAGTACCGCACGCAGGTACCAGCACGGGTAACTTGTGTCTGTGTTCTGTAGTGGGAACACTATCCCGGCACACGATTAAACCTGGAAGGGAATAGGAAGGTGAACTTGCCAAATCCCACCGTTGCTGATCAGATCAGAGCTGAGTGAAATATGTATTTAAAAACAAAAATTGTTAGGAAAAGGACTAATAATATCTTTTACACCCCTCAAATCAATACCAAATTAATGCAAACACAGCAGTTTTATTGGTCCTCGGACATTTAAATTTATACCAAAACACATTCGAACGACAGATAAAATATCACTCTACATAAAAGAATTAAAATTATGCCTTTATGATGCAGATGTAACACTTTTACTATAAATTCTATGTAAACCTTAACCCATTTACGCCTGCCGTGCCCAAACGAGGACGCCTTCAAATTTACCCTCAATTTTGTTATTTATGTGGTAAGTTTTGCTAACAGTGCATTATTGTCGACGTGATCGACGTGTCTTACGTTTTATATCAAAAATTTTGGAAAACATCATTTATAAAAAGTATTTTAGTGTCATAAATAAAAGTGAATCACAGAGTTGCAGTGATAACCAAATGTAAGTAATTTGTTTATATTAATCAAGATATATGATAACCAAATATAGTGATAACCAAATGTAAGTAATTTGTTCATATTAATCAAGTTACAAAGTTTAGTATTGACGTTTTTCTGTATCTCTTTCAAATTATCAAAGAATTAACAAATTAATCAGTATACAATAACTAAAAAGTGGTCAATTCATCTAAATCGAAGATTGCGCACTCTCCCAGTGTATTTATTTTCACAAAAAGTGTGTTTTTTTGCACCAAAAGAGGTTTTTTTGTTTCTCCAAAGTTTACGTCACAAACTAAACAATCGGTGCCATAGTTCTTGAACATTATAGAGTGAGGATCTTAAAATTGTGTTGCATCTCTAAAATTGTGTTGCATCTTTAAAGGAAGCAAGTATTCTAAAGTGCTCTTTTTAGTTTGCATTCACGCTCTACGAAATTAAAATGCATACTCAATGTACTGCGTGTGAAAAAAATATTGAAGTTCCGGCTGACTTTATATCATGTTCTGTATGTGAAGATGGATATCACATTTTGTGTGCTGATATTGCGGAAACTTCTCGCCGAGGGGCAAAAAGTCAATCTCAATTACAACAGTGGAAATGCAAAAAGTGTGTTAAAACTCCAAAGTCAACAAAACAGAAAATTATCGCGAATAACATGAATGAAATCAATCAAGACCTGACACCTGTTTCCAAAAATCAAAAACTAATTGCCCATTCAGCGAAGTCTACAACCGCACAGTCAGAAACCAGCGTAATTCCAGTACCGTCATTCACAGATGGCTCTAATCAGCTGTTAACCTTAGAAATATTTTTGAAGGAACTTGAAAATTTTAAAACTACGATGATTTCCTTTGTGGACAAGAAACTAAGCATTTATGATCAAAAATATGAAGCAATATTAATCCAAAACAACGATTTACTAAAGTCATTCCAATTCATAGCCGATCAACATGAAGATCTAAAAAATCGTGTGATTTCTATCGAAAAATCTCAGGTTAAAGATAATGCCGATATACTTGAATTAAAAAACCAGAACAACATTTTAACTAATACAATCTCACAACAAGACGTCAAAATCGACAGACTGGAATATATGCATCAAATATGTAATGTTGAAATTAGAGGCATCCCGGAATCCATCTCTACTAACCATTTAGAAGTTCTCAATAAAATAGCAAAAATCATCAACTTTGAGGGCTCTTCAGGAAATATGAACTCGGCTATAAAAAAAATCTATAGAATGGGACATAAAATTGATGAAAAAAAGCACAGATCAATCATTGCGACTTTTAATAACACTCCAGATCGGGATAGTTTTTTATACAAATTAAAAACATACATAAAGGCCACAACTCCAAGCACAAATAAATTAAATACATACGATCTAGGATTATCGCAAGATGCCAAAAGAATATATGTATCGGATCATCTAACACAAAAAGCTAAATTCCTCTTAGGACAAACTAAACGATTCGCCAGAGAAAACAATTTTAAATATGCTTGGTCATCATCTGGTCGTATCTTACTAAAGGAAATTGACAGCTCAAAAATCATAACAATAAACAATGCCAATGACCTACAACGATTAAAACGTCAATCTATCTGACTTCTATTTCACTTTGTCATTATGGCTGTTAATGAAGGTATCAGTTCATGTTCTCAAATCATTAATACATTGTTATCGATTATTTATACACTCATTCATTCTTATTTTTTATTTTTGTTCCCATATCTAATACATTGTTATCGAATACTTACCATACTTATATACTCATTTATTTTTATCACAATCAGTGAGATTTCATGTAACCCCATGCTTATAGTAAATCTATATAATTCTGGGAAAAAAATTAATGAATGTATCTATATTCCTTTCATGGTCAGTTTTTGGAATAGTTCGCAGGTTATCGCAGATTCTTTTTCTGTTCAAACACATCCATCGTACCAACCTATTTACGTATTATGTACTCACCCTGCTCTGAGTTATATTATTGTGTTAATATTATTTAAGTTTGATAAGTCGGTAAATATTGCATTCATTACTTGTTCATTTAATAGTAATTTCATAATTTTCAACAGGAAATTATATCAGCAATGTAATGTATTCTATATTTTACGACCCTTAGCTGTTGTTATCACATATAATTTGACATTCGGTAACAACATTCTAAATACAACTGTTCGTACATCAGAAAAAATAATTAATTGCAAATACCTACGCACTATTTTAGTCACATTTCTGTGTATTTCTAATGTTATTGAATGTATTTGTCAATTTAGTTGCGTCTTTGATGCTCATTGATTTATCGTACCAATCTATTACCACCAAAAAATCTATTACCACTTTTCTTGCTATTATTTACTTTATTACTAATATATACTTTAAGATGGATAATTATGTAAACATATTTTCCTTCGTTTGTTTTTTCAAGGGACATACCTTCATTTTTGACAAGTTTTCACGTGCTCAAATTAATGCACATCACTATTATTCTTAGTATTATTATTTTTTTTTAATTACATCGCATATTATTTGTTTTTGTTTTATGAGTCACACCACCAACAGCAACATATATAAAAAGTATTATATTTAAGCCTATATATTTTAAACGTATTCAGTGAGTTTTTATGTATTCTCATACTTAGAGGAAATGTTTATAAATTCTGGGAAAAAACCTAATGATTGTATCTATATCCTGTTAGTAGACATATATTTGTATACATCACAGATTATTGTAGCTGCCTATTCTTTTCAAACTTATTTCTCGCATCAACCTATTTACAGCATAAGTATTCACAGTGCCCTGAGTTACATTATTATGTTAATATCCTTTAAAATGGATAAGTCGGTAATTATTATATTCATTTTTTTATTCATTTAAAAGTAATTTCATAATCTTCAACAGGATGTTATGTAAGCAATGTATTGTATTCTATATGTATTTATCTGCCTTATCTGTTGTTATCACATATAATTTGCCAACAGAAAACAGCATACTTATATCAATTATTTATATATCGGTGGTAAAATGTCACAGCAAATGCCTACGCACTATTTTAATCAGATCTCTGTGTATTTCTTATGTTGATGTATGTACTTATTTCATGATAACATATTATTCTCATCAATCTCTCTTCACAATCTGTACTTACCTTGCTTATGTTTATTATTATTATAATTATTATTATGTTTCAATTACAAAGTGATGTTTATGATTCCGACTTAAATTTTAACTCGAAGGTAATTTATGATCTAAATCATCTAAACAATCATAACTGGTCATCTTATAATCTAAAAATCATACATCAAAATATCAGAAGTATTTCAAAACTCGATGATTTTTTAATATTTCTAGATCAATTTAATTACGCTTTTGATGTTATAATTTTATCAGAATGTTGGTTAAATAAAGATTACACCTCCAAAGCGTTGCACAATTACTCTGAACACCACACTAATATAAATTTAAATAGATCTAGTGGAATTGTTGTTTACATCAGAGACGGAATTCAAGCACAAGTAGATGAAATTTTATTAACTCAAGCAAACTGTCTGAAAATTATATTGAATGACAACTTATGCATTTTCGCAATATACAGATCACCTTCTTTCCAAAATATTGACTCTTTTTTATGTTCTCTTCAATCAATCATCAACAACTCAAAAAAATTTGAACGTCAAATCATTATAGGTGATCTCAATATTAATACTATTCCTGAATACCACCGCCAATCCAATGAATATATATGTCTTCTTACAGAAAATGGTTTCATTCACACAATCAATAGTCCGACTCGAGAACAGGGCACGAGCAAATCCTGCCTAGACCACATCATTGTTAAAAAAATTAACCATTTCGACTCTTTTGTTTTTCACACTACAATCTCAGACCATTATAGTACAGCTCTCTGCCTCAAAAATAAGCCTCCTGTAGCAGCAAAAATTAAATCTGTACCTCGTACTAATTATAATAACTTACTCGAAGACTTGCTCACGGAAAACTGGCAAAATGTATTAGATCAAATCGATATCGACTTAGCAATGAACGAATTTATCACCAAATTACATTCATATATATCTAAACATACCAGCGACAAACTCATATCAAATAATCAAGTAAAACTTGCGCCATGGATCTCTCCAGGGCTTGTTAAATCTATTCACAGAAGGAATCGTTTACACGAAAGGGCGAAAAGGTGCCCAGAAAATATTTTAGTTCAAGCTCTTTACAAAAAGTATAGGAACTTATGCAAAAATTTAATCAAGTCAACCAAAGAAAATTATTACAAAAAATTAATTTACGAAAATAACTGCACGCCAAAACGACTGTGGGAAGCTTTTCGTAATATAACTAAAACAAAAATCAATAAATCTACCGGAATAAAATCATTGTTAATTAATAACACAAACTCTTCAAACCCAAAAAAAATGGCAAACTTTGCTAATAATTATTTCACGTCTGTTGGCGACACTCTTGCGAAAAAAATTCTTGATAATCGTAACACAACTGAAACTGATCTCGCTAATTTAACTGTCTCTAATTTCGGCCATAAAATAGACAACATCCAAACAACAACTAACGAAGTCCTGAAAACAATTGACGACCTTAAGGCATCGAATGCTTGTGGTCCTGATAAGGTCTCATCTAACCTGCTAAAAATTATTAAATTCTCAGTAGCAACACCGATCGCGTACATTGCCAATCTAAGCTTTAAATCAGGTATATTCCCGAATCATTTAAAACACTCAATAGTTATATTGCTTCACAAAAATGGGGATAAATCGCTTATACACAATTACCGACCAGTTTCTTTGCTCAATTCTGTCTCGAAAATTATAGAGAAAATCGTCAAAAACCGGCTAAGCTTTTATCTTGAAAATAATAAACTCCTTTCTAATAGACAATACGGCTTTAGACCAGGTTTAGGTACGGAAACGGCCATTGCTAACTTGACGAAATTCATCTCTGATAATATCGATAGAGGAAATAAATGCATTGCGCTCTTCCTGGATTTAGCTAAGGCGTTCGACACCATCTCACACAAAATTCTATTGAAAAAACTTCAGAACATTGGTGTACAGGGTCAGCTATTCAAGTGGTTGGGCAGCTATTTAGAGAACAGGAGCCAAAGAGTGGATATTAATGATACTCTAAGCGATCCATCCAATATTAATTATGGCGTACCGCAGGGAAGTACTCTAGGACCTCTTTTGTTTAACATTTATATTAATGAGCTGTGCAACAGTTCCTACGCCGACCACATTATTACGTTTGCAGATGACACAGTCTTGTTATTCGAAGGCAAAAACTGGAATCAAGTGCATAGCAAAGCAGAAGTTGGTATAAACAAGGTTAAAAAGTGGCTAGACAATAACCTACTCACCCTCAACACAGAAAAAACAAAATTCATTTGCTTCAGTGCAACTCTAGCAGGACAACCCAAAGAAATACAAAAAATTATTATACACCACTGCAATGACACAAATACATGTAACTGTGTTACCTTAGAATGTGTGGACAATATAAAATATCTAGGTATTATCGTAGATAGATTTCTGAGATGGGACGCACATATAGACTCAATTTCCATAAAGGTCAGAAAACTTACCTACCTTTTCCTGTCTATTAGAAATATTCTCTGCCTAAATGAACTGAAACAAATATACTACGCCATGTGTAACTCAATTCTTGAATATGCATCCCTAGGATGGGGCGGATGTACTAAAACAATACTGGATCCTTTAGCAAAAGCACAAAAATCTCTTCTAAGGGTCATCCTTAAAAAACCTTTTAGGTACCCCAGTGATGCATTATTCGAGGAGTTCCGTGTCCTAGATGTTCGACAACTATACATAAGAAAAATTATATTACACACACAAAAACAACGTCAACACTACCCCTCCATCGAACATTATCATGACACTCGACATTCAAGAAGAAATCCAGTAGTTCCACCTACAACTATGACATCCCTCGCTCAAAGGCAATTCTATTACTTAGGCCCGAAAATGCTCAACCTCGTACCCGATTCTTGGAAATCGAAAGGTGTACGCATTCTGCGTAAATTGGTTAATGACTGGCTTCTGAGCTTAGGAAGAGCCGAATGCGAATCTATGCTTACGAACAGATAAACAAAAATGTTATGTACGCTCACGCAATTATTTATTATTACTGTCAGCTAGTCAATAAATTAGTATCTCACTTCTGAAAAATTTACATAATATATATTATGAACACGTCTCAAATAAATCAAAATAACTCTCTAAAAAATAAATTTGTACACAAATTATTCACATAGAAACAGCGAATTTGTGACCCGTACCTCATTTATATATCTCATATTGTAAAGCTGAAGGTAATTGTTCCCTGATGTTAGCACATACCTGGATTCTGGATTACTCTGTTCACCTTGTTTAGGAAACTTACCACACAGCAACCATTCAATTAGCTAATGAATGTATTTTTTTTATATAAATGTGTATAATTAGATTAAAGTTACTATTTGTATCATTGATAATATATTGAAATTTAACAAGACTGTGTGTAATATAATTTTAAATAATTTAACAGATGGCAACATAAACAAAATTATCAATTTAACAACAAACAGATTAAAATAACTGGAATATATATTTATTTTTTATTTATTCGTTTTTTTGGTATTGTGTACGAAAGCATTATGCAAATATGTCATTTCTATGACTTATTTTTTTTTTTTTTCAAATGATAACGATTCCTGCCTTCTTTTTTTTACATGATATAGTTTTGATTGAGATTCCAATGTAATAAACACTGTGAGAATTATAGAACTATTTATTCCTATCAGAATTATATTACTAGTACTATCAGACTTATAATCTTTCTCAATTTTCAGTTACGGAGAAGAACTCTTCGATATCTCTCATTCACTTTACTGTTTAAATTATTTTTATTATTATATATATATATTTATATATTTTTTTTTTTAAAATATAAGATAGATCATGAAATTATTAATACATAAAAATAATGAGATTGACTCTACTCAAACCTATCGTATATTTTCTTAAAAACAATTTAAAAATAAAAAAATGAAAAAACTTCGATATATTTCCTGTTTGATCATTCGGATAGGAAATGTATCGATGAAAGATTTAGTTTTTATTTTTAAGATTAAGCTTTTATTTTTAAGATTTAGTTTTTATTTTCTGTTCACAAAACAATGAGTTTATATTTTGGTTTTCTTTATAGTTTTAATATATTATCATTTTATTTATTTAAACTTTGTAACTTTTCTCAGTACTTTTACAACTATCACTATATTTAACTGCTTTACGGCCTTTATAACATTGTACTTGAAATGATGTTTACATTTGTAATTATTAGATACAATATTATGTTTTACAAAAAACAACAACTACCTAATGTGAACTAAACCAGGAAATTTGACTGTCCTAAAACGGGAAATCTCCTAGTTGGACGGTCAAAGTATTTGTTTATAATGTATATGTATTTTGTTTCAATAAATAAATAAATAAATAAATAAAATAAATAAATAAATAAATATGTTTACGTTCGTAAATTCTTAATTGTTCTACATTACCTTATTGAACAATTTGTTTACTTTGGAATAAGAATTTGATTAGGTAAAATATATAGTTTACTGAACTATGAACTACTTTTTTTTATTGGTGTCACCAAATAGGGACAGTGGGCACATAAGGAGAAAAATATTCTTTTTTTTTTTTACAGAGTTTTGACTGAACATAAATATGTCGAAACGGCAATTTGAAGTAAGCGATAACTATCATTGACTCCAGGAGGCCTTTAATGCTATTATGGACTCAGATGTTGGATGTCGATATCGTTGTTCTTCCCCCAGAACTTTAGACGAGGACTGTAATGCACCTGTTATTTCTAAGGCAATGACGAGAAACAGATTCTTAGATATCAAAAAGTACCAACATTTCTGATTATACTGTCGCTGCTAAAACATCAGATAGAATGTTCAAGGTGCAAAGTTCTCATGGAGAAATTTACGCAATGGGGAATGTTTCACACAAATCTGTCAATAGACGAATCCATGGTGAAATATTTTGGACGTCATCCATCGAAACAATTTATTCGAGGTAAGCCGGTACGCTTCGGTAATAAAAGTTGGATGCTAGCTAGTGCTGATGGCTACTGCTGCAATTTTGATATTTATTGCGGCAAGTCGCAAGTTCCCACCAATGAGCCGTTGGGTACACGAGTTGTGAAAAACCTGTTGAACAAGCTAAACACAAATCCTAGAGACCATGTTGTGTTCTTCGATAATTTTTTCACTAGCTTTGCATTGCTGCGGGATTTGTGGGAATCTGGCTATCGCGCTACGGGAACTGTATGTGAGGGTAGGACCAGCAAATGTCCTTTCACACCCATCAAGGAGGTGAAAAAGAAAAGTCGTGATTACTTTGACTACCGGTTTGACACGGTCAATAAAATATTGTTTGTTCGCTGGCTGGATAACAGCGTTTGTACAATGGGAACAAACTATGATAATGTTCTTCCGTTGGGAAAAGTAAAGCGCTGGAGCTCAATCGAAAAGAAGAAAACCGATGTAAATATTCATCAAGTATTTGTGAATTACAACAGAGGCATGGGCGGTGTCGATCAAGCCGATCAGTCGATTTCAATGTATCGAACTTCAATACGAGGCAAGAAGTGGTGGTGGGTGTTATTTATATACATGTTTGATCTATGCATTAGCATCTACACATACTTAGTAACGACATGAAGATGGACAAGCTACAATTTCGACGAACTATTGCTCGTTATTACTTGCGACAAAAAACTAATCAACGTTCTCACTCATCAGTTTCTGTAGTGCTCAATTTACAGTTTGATGGTTTTGGCCACTTTCCGCAAAAGTTGACAAAACAGTTGCGATGCACTATTTGTCATAGTAAGGCACGTTGGGAGTGCAAAAAATGCAAAAAAACCTTGTGTATTGAAAAACATGCTTCAAGAAATACCATACTGAATGAGCCCATGGGGACACCATTTGAGCACGGCATTTTTTTTCCTAGTAAATAAAAAAATTAAAACATTTTTTATTAATTTTTGTTAAAACACTCTATTCCCTAGTAAATAATACTGGTTATTTCTTTTTTCTACGATTACTTTAGTCTTGGGCGTAAATGAGTTAATGCATCACTTTTCATAACAATTCTACGGTAACTTCGACTAACTTTAAAAAAATCAACAGAATCTTAGTTTCTTTTTTTAACCAGAATATTTTTCACAGATGCCTGGCAGATATATTTATAAATCTTTGTTTATATTGCCCAGGCACAGGCAGTGCCTTAGTTGGTTCCCAATACCTACTTTTATCTAGTATAGATTTACTTTACACTATTTGTTTCTTATATTATTTGTATCTTACTGTGTTATGAAATATATGTAAAAATTAATTTTGAAATGTTTATAAATATAATGGGAAAAAATAAAGATTAAAAAAAAAAAATCGTCTCCAGCACGGGACGCAGTGCTACCGCTGCCAGAACTTCGGGCACGGCTCCCGAAACTGTTTGTGCTTGGTTGAGCACCGGATGCTAAAAAGTTAATTGATGCGACATTTAATATGTCGCCAATTGTAAACGAACCAACAAGAGTAACAGGTTCTTCCTCGACACTTCAGTTCTTATTTGTCCAACAGACCATTTTAATTTTTGTTCAATCTCCATTTTAAAATTAAAAATAGAGTATAAAAAAGTATAGTTAATCATTTTACTAAGAATTATTTTAACTAATGAAACCTTTATATTTACGGAAATAGCTTTATCTTGAATACCTTTCATAATATTTCATTGAAATAATGAAAGAAAACCTTCTCTTCCTATAAAATTTTCTAATGGTCTGTTGGACAAATACGAACTAAGGCGACGACTTATAGATGTGGCATTCACTAATAAACCAGAAGTTACACGTGCAAAAATTTACCATTACAAAACCATAAGCGACCATGGTTTAGTTATATGCGACTTAAAATTCTCAAAACCAAAATATACCCCAAAAACAATAACCTACAGAAACACTAAAGACATCGACAAGAATAAGCTCAATGCTGATTTGGCTAATGGGCCATAGCAACACATAAGCGCTTTGAATGATGTTGATAGTATGGCCACAAACCTCAATGTGTACGTATTGAATATACATGATACGCGCGCACCAAAACAGGCATTAACTAAAGACAAACACAAACCTTGGATAACAGATGTCATTAAATATGATGAAAATTCTATTCCAGGTATTTAAAATCAAAATTAGTCTCACACTACACATACTATAAACAGTTACGAAATCATGTAACCTCTTCTATGAAAATAGAAGAAAAAACATTTTTTGAACAAAACATCAATAATAATATACATAACTCAAAAAAACTCTGGAAATCTGTAGAAAACTGCCTTCAACTGATATACCAAAGACAAATTCGGAGATAAAACAGATTTAAATGACCCTGAAGCCATAAATAATCATTTTATTAACCGCAGTCAAAATCTAGAACATAGTCCAATTTTACTGGATCATTATAGTTCACAAAATCACTCTATAGCAATCTCATTATCACTTCCAATAGTTGATGAAACTACAATAACAAAACACATTCATAATATTAATTCAAATCTTACTCGGCACCATAACAACCATCATTACCTAACCAATCTCAATTTTCTTAATTTTGAGAGGCGGGAATGGGTACCGCCGCCCGGGAACCTTGGATAACCAACACCTCTGCCATAGGTCACCCCAAGTGGTTCGCTACGTTTGGTGACTTAGCAGAGGTGCCCGGGTTCAAGGGGTGAGGTTTGTCTGGGTCTTGGAGGTGGATGACTAGTACACACTGAACCCCAGATTCCTACCCACCCCTTAAATCCTTTTCCTTCCCAGAACTCTTTTCCCCCTCCTTTCCTTAAAAAACCCTCTACACGTCATCCCCAAAGATAACATAGGCCCTGTGGAAAATTACTTTCCTCGGGCCTCCTGTGCGAAGCTCATGTAAAAAAATCATTACGGACAGGTATAGTTCCATCACTGCGGAAAAATGGTTTAGTAACACCAATTCTATTGTGTCTATCTACCGTTCTATTAACAGAATCACAATTGTATACGCCCGTTCGCTGTATACAAAATTTGGGTAATGACTATAAAGATGTTGTTGACATATTTAGCACATCATTCACTAAATATAAACAAGTCATAGTCACTAAATCACTAAATATAAACAAGTCATAGTAGAATTTATATCAGAAAGAAGAACAACAAATTTAATTCGACTACCATAATACGGGCATTTGCCTAGCTTGGTAGTCGAAATACCATGTCAAACAATCCTGTAATAAACAAAATGAATAAAGAAAATGAAAAAAAAAAAAAATTGAACCAACTACACAGCTCTGCTTCGACTTATTTCACTTGTATTGTACTTTTCTCAGTCTAAAGTTTTTCCATCTGGTGGAATATTTTGTTTTTATTTCAATTCGTTTTTGACCTTGTGTTTGTTTCAGATTTGGTTATGATTTTGATTTTGATTTTGATTGTGATTTGGATTTTGTTTTTGTATACGATTTTGTTATTTGATTTTGTTATGCACATTTAGATGTTCTTTTTTAAAAAAAAAAATACATGTAAAAGCCCAGCTGGGCGTGAAATTCAAAATAAATAAATACATTCCTTAAAAAAACCCGCTAAGTTCCGCGCCGTATAAATATAACTGCATGAGCATGACCAGCCATGACCTGCTTCATCGACTCACCGTTCATCAAGGTACCTCTAACATAATCTAGTTTCCGAGCCCGTAACTTCAAGAGTAAATGTCGTTTTAAGCGTTAAATTCTAAGCCAAACTTTAGTAATAAGCCTTTGTTTTATGTTTAAAAACCTAGTATAACCTAAACCCGAATTAAGACTGAAATAAAAAGCAATTTACTTAAATATTTGTTTCATTCTGAGAGCTGAATCCACAGCGCCGTACTCTAGACCAAGACCCTACCTAGACCTAGACCGTACCTAGACCAAGACCCTACCTAGACCTAGACCGTACCTAGACCAAAACCCTACCTAGACCTAGACCGTACCTAGACCAAGACCCTACCTAGACCTAGACCGTACCTAGACCAAGACCCTACCTAGACCTAGGCCGTACCTAGACCTAGACCCTGAGTTGAAAGTTTCATGTACCTTGCCTATACTATAATGCACCCTGACTCTTTTGAATATAATACACGCACACACAAGTATTAATAACATTTATAACACACCATTATCCAAAGTTCTCGAAAAAGTTGTGTTTGAGCACAGTAGTCTACGCCGGAACCTGCGAGATTATACCTCGTCATCAATACAACAATAATCACAGTGACGACTGTTCGTGTTTATACTTTGCTCTCGCAAAACTCATAAAGAAACGAATAATTCGTGTGAAAGAGGTATTTGTGTGTGTAATACCTATAAGTGCCAGGGGCTTTTCTGTTAAAACAGTGGAAGAAAATATCTATTTCCACCTAATTTTAAACAGTTTTAACGCCAATTTGCAAATTAATCTAGAATCGTTTTTGTGTTCTTGAAATGTCCATCCCACCGGTGCAACCCTTGCCTGATGAATGTAGTCATCGGCGTAAAAAAAGATTGATGACGTCCCCATCACACAAAGATCTGATTTCTCCAGTGCTTGAAGACGAGGAATCCGATAGTGAGTCTGATTATTCAGACGTATCTGAAAAGGGGACTCGTAGTATCCCGGTGTCCTCAGTCCAGATTCTAAATGACACTCAGGCCAGTCTAAGAACACTCCAAGATGTCCTTGCGGAAAAACAATCCAGAGTGTCAAAGGATCAACAACTGCGGATA
Source organism: Glyphotaelius pellucidus (assembly GCA_936435175.1). Taxonomy (NCBI): domain Eukaryota; kingdom Metazoa; phylum Arthropoda; class Insecta; order Trichoptera; family Limnephilidae; genus Glyphotaelius; species Glyphotaelius pellucidus. Next base: position 241,201 of record OW386561.1, read on the forward strand.
AGCGGATATACATCTGAAGTCTTCCGATCCAACCTAATAGTGGCAAAAGGAGAGACTATGCATCTTCCCAAAGATGGATTCAGAAAATAATAGTGATGAAACAAAGCAGCTTCTAAAGAACGTGTTGCGACCATCAGATATTGGGATTCGCGTTACGGGTATGAGAAGTATCCAAAACAAAGGCGTTGCGATCCATATTGCTACTAAAGAAGACCAAGAAAAAAATCTGAAAACCCCGTGCCTAACAAACTCGATCACTCTGAGCGCCCGATTACCCACAAAACGGCACCCGCGAGTAATCTTCTTCAACGTTCCTCGTGACTTAACGGACGAGTGCTTCTTGAAAAGTGCCTTGGCAGGAATCCTAGACAACGCAGACCTAGAGTCCACAGTCAGTTCGAGCGCCAGCTAAGTCACCTAGCTGGCGCTCGAACAGGAACAGCTTGCCACCGGGTCTACGAGGTTCCTGCCCGCATTCGTCATGTGTTGGTGGAGCAAGGGAAGGTTTTTGTGGACTGGAACGTGTGCCGCGTTCGTGATTTTATCGGCCTTACAGTGTGCTCCAAGTGCCAAATGATCGGACATTCCTTCAAGTTCAGCGAAGATGTGGACACTGTGCAAGCGAAGGTCATGCACGGATGTCAAGTCTGAAAGCTGCCGCCGAGCCGGTCTGTGCTACCTGTACCAGGTTCGGGAAGCCCGCTGCACATTTGACTCATGCCCGGCCTACAAGGCTGCCCTTCCAAGGACTTCGCCACTATTGATTATGGCGTCTATTTATGTTGAAGATGTCGAGGTAGATTACGAAAATACAAATAATTTCTATGATTGGCTAAATGTTCGTGGTAACTATAGCATGGAAAATATAAATATTGTTCAGTTGAATATTAGATCGATTTATAAATACTGGGATACTCTGAATGTCTACTTAAATGCTTGTTGGAAACATATTCATGTGTTAATGTTATGCAAAACGGCTATAACACTAGAGCTTGTCAGTCTGTGTAATATTCCTGGATTTAAATGTTACAATTACTGCCGAACTAAAAAATCGGGAGGAGGTATATTGTTGTATGTTCGAGATGAACTCACTTTTCAACAGAAATCGATAAAAACAAATCATTTTGAATGTGTGCTTGGCTCTATGACACTTCCAAACAGGAATATTTTAAACATCATTGCATTTTCGTCTATGGATTACTACTAACTTCGTCATCTTTTTGTTTACTTACGATAAAAACATTAAGGATGGGTTGTTTCAAAAAATTTGATGGATTCATCAAATATTTGAAGTTGATTTTCACGTTCTGTGTAGGTTCTATTCAAGTTCTGTTATTATATCGTGATAGAACAGCTGCTTCACAAAACTGAAATAATCACATAACTTGAATAGAACTTACACAGAACGTGAAAATCAATCTCAAATATTTGATGAATCCATCAAATTTTTTGAAACAACCCATCCTAAGTGTTTGTAGTGAAAAGTGCTTAATCTCACTAACGTGACGAACGCGCTCCGACTGTGCATGTATGGTTCATTTATGGACTGTGCCTAGTCTTTCTCCTAAATATTATCACTTTCCAGCAACAGCTGCTTCCAAAAATAAACACTCAATCACCAAACAAATCGTGTGGGTCTCCCAAACAAAGTTAAACAATAATCGAGTTCAGCAAAGTAGTGGATATAGTGCAACTCGACTAATAGTAGTAACTCGACTAATTTTAACTTCCATTTTTTCAAACTTTGAGGTTGCCTTCGTGTCGCTGTTATTGTTCAAAATATAACCTACCGGCAATCGCGGACTCAAACCAAATTATTACCTGTGTAATTGTTTTTGCCTGCCCACAGGCGTCAGCTACTGTGCTATTGCTTTTGCCTACCAACCGGCGCTACCGACAAAATAAAATGGATCAAGATATTTCGGCCCAGCAGTTCCTTGCAAAGGCAACTTCTATTCTGAACCTACTAAACATCATTATAATCGACACATCAAACAAATTCACTAAAGAACAAATAGCAAAAATCGCCCCTAAATTTACCGATCTTTTGGGTAATGTCGGTCAAATGGGTATAAAACTGGGAAACCTTGAAGGAGACCTAAAGACCTATAAATATATATCTTTTAATCAAACATCCGAAAATGGGAACAGAACGTGGAGTTTGATTACGTCCAATCAAGCCCATCCTAAATATCCACCGAACACAAGAAACAATGCCCCCGTACTTCCTGCAAGACCCGCGGTACTTATCTTCCCCAAAGATGACGAGTTACTTCATTCCAGCAGTACCCTCGAAACTCTAAAAACTTCAACTAACCCATCATCTTTAGGAGTCACAATCTCTGGAGTCCGAAATAAGGAATGGAGGTGTAGTTGTGCATCCGAGTACCGATGCTGAGGCCATCAAACTTGCCAATGCACCGACCCTATCCGATGCCGGTCTGAAAGCGTCAGTTTCTTCGCATAGACTTCCTCGGATAGCTATTCACGGTCTACCTCGAGTTGTGCCCCTCGAGAACATCACCTTGGCTATACACCAGCAAACACATGAAGAAATCGGTCTACAACTTAATGAACTGAAAGAAAAGTTGCAGTTTTCCCACAAAGTAGGACCTCGTACTGGATCGTGTACTCGTGTCTTCAGAGTTCCTCCGTCTGTTCGTCACTCCCTCATTCGCTTCTCCAAACTGGCTGTGTACTGACAAATTCATACCATAAGGGACTGGATAGACAGTCTAAAATGTGGACATTGTCAACTTTACGGCCACACAGCGACGAAATGTAACGCAGACACACCTACTTGTTCTCACTGTGGAAAACCTGGACATAACCGAGATGCTTGCCCGACTCCTGAAAAGCCACCAGCATGCGCCACCTGCAAGTTCTTCAGGAAACCGGCCACACACAACACTGGCTCCCCTGACTGTCCTGCCCGCCAAGCCGCTGAGAGACGCGAATTATCTCGACTCAATTTTTTAGGCTAAATCAGAATCGAAACCTTATTAACACTAACTTTTCTTCCTACTACCAAAATATTCGTGGCCTTAACACCAAGCTAAATTCCTTTGGATGATCCGTGAATATTTGCCCCTATGATCAGATAATATTGCTTCAACCGAACTTGGACTTCATAACTACAATATTTGTCGCTGTTACCGCTCTTCCTCTTCTAACAAGTGTAGAGGGGGTAGGGTAATGATATGCGTTAAAAGAAAATACCCTTGCCACATTCTAGAATCGTCTAATAATGAATCTGAACAATTATTCATCTGTTCCACTTGGTTCCAAGAAACTTGTCATTGGTTGTGTCTACATCCCCCCTCCTCTCTAACAGAAATCTATAAGTCACATATTGAAGCAGTGGAGCGTGTTTCTATAAATTCCGATTCCCTACTTATTTGCGGTGATTTCTGCCTAAAATAGTATTAAGGTCAGGGTGTGAAAACTCCTATTAAAATTTCCCCTCAAGCTTGGATTATTTACTGTAAAAACATTATATATGTCACTAGTAAGGAGTCATATTGAATATAATTCCACGGTTTGGTCCCCAAATGATGAGGTTCATTCATATGCGATTGAAAGAATCCAAAATAAATTTTTAAAATATGTAAATTTTAAAATGGGCATTCCTAGAGAATGCCTAAATTACGATAACGTACTTTTTTCATTAAATTTAATAAAATTATCGGATCGTAGAATCATTTCCGATTTAACCTGTTTATATAAAATCGCAAATTCAATGTTTGATACCCCTGATTTATTGTATGTAATCTCTTTTCATACTCCAGGCAGGTCAGTTACAAGACAGTAACTACCATATTATTGTCATAATTCTACATCAACATCATAATATTACACTCCTATGCGACGGATTCAACTGCTAGGAAACAAATACTCTGATGTTGTTGATATATTTAGTTCATCAATTTTAATATATAAGAATACCTTATTGAAGTTTTTTTATCAAGTAGGGGAATATTTTGATAAAGCTATTTAAATTGTATTTTGTCTGCTGAAAGAAAAAAAGCTATTTTGGATTTTTATATTTAATATATTTTTTTAATATTTTGTACCTACATAATGTGTGGATCAAATTCAATAATGTTTTTACTTTATAATTATTTATGTGCAAGTGTTTTAAACAGTTGTTTCCTGCACTATTTACAAGTATAATTTCATAAATATTGTTATATATATGTATATATATATACTGGTGAACTGTGCTGTGTATACTGGTGAACTGTGCTGTGTATACTGGTGAACTGTGATGTTACGAAATTTGTATAAAAAATAAAATAGATGATCTGTAAATAGTTTGAAGAATGTGTGTATTTCATGTAGTTTAGTAGCAGGGCAGGAAGGCGGGAGGGGTGAGGAATCCGAAAGCGGTGGAGGGTAGAGGGTTGAAGGGTAGAGGGAAGGGGTAGAGGGAAGGAAGGTGGGGAAGGTGGAGGGAATGTGTGCAGGAGGGTAAGGGGAAATGGGAGAGGAAGGGCAGGTGGAATAGAAACAGGGCAGTGGATGAATGAGAAAGGACACGCAGGAAGAAACAATGTGTTTATTTAAGTGGCAACGCATGCCGGAAACTCACTAGTGTTTAATAAAACACTTACTCGTAAGAAACTTCTTAAATTAAGATGTACGTTTGTGCATAGTTGAATATGCTTTCAAAATTACAATATATTAATAATAATATTTTGATGATTTATAAAGTGTCGTTTTTGTGAAAAATCACCTTGACGACACTATTTACTCCATTAAAAGTAATAATTTAAGTCAACTATTGCTTAAAAGAAAAAATAAAATGTTTGGAATCTGAAAATCATGTTTGGAATACATATAATTTACCATTTTTTGGCGTATTGAACAAAACATATCTCAAAGTTATGGGAGCCGAATTGTTCAATCTTCAGAAGATGTGTTCAATATATAGATATATCGCATTGCATGGATACTGCATTTAATATAGCGACAGAGACAATAGAACTTAGTATACTTCCTCTAAAATGGCTTCAACATTAAATATTGATTTTGAAATTTCATCTAATGAAGAACACACTTTCACAAATTCAACAGATTTTAAAGTAACCGTCGCCGAAAATAACTCTCTGAACATAATTTCTCAAAATATTAGAAGCATTCAAAAAAACTTTGACAATTTTGCAGTACTTTTACAAGATCTTAACACTCATTTTGATATTATCCTTTTAAGCGAATGTTGGATAGACGAAACTTTCACTGTCATTAACATATTGGGATATATGACTTTCCACACAACTACTAAACTTAATCAAAATGATGGAATAGTCATCTATATCAAGGAGTCACTGAACTCTTCTATCTCGGAAATAAAATTAACAGAAGCAAATTGCATCAAAATATCGCTAGGATCAGACTTATCTATTTTTGCTATTTATAGGCCTCCATGCTACAAAAATATAACACCTTTCCTAAATTCCTTACAACATCTTATGGAAAACAATAAAACTACCAAACAACTCATTTTAGCAGGAGACATAAACATAAACATTCTTAACTCTAAACCCAAAACTAACGAATATCTAAGTCTTCTAGCTCACTACGGCCTTTAGTCAACTATAAATTCTTCGACAAGAACCTCACTAGAGTCAAAATCCTGTATTGATCATATTTTTGTTAAAACTAAAAATAAAACTATTTCATCCACTATTCATTCCACGGTTACCGACCATTTCACCACCACACTTGGCAGGCGATTGAAAACTGAAAAAAAATCAAAAATATATACAAATACGTCACAGCATAACATAGATTTCAAAGCACTTAGCTCAGATATAAGTCATGAATCTTGGACTACAACTCTAAAAGAAACGGATCCAAACAAAGCGCTTAATGAATTTCTATTAACTCTGAATACGTTTACCACTAAAGACACTATTATAAAAACCCGTAAAAACACTACAGACAAAACACTTAAAATTAAACCATGGATTACAACAGGATTAGTAAAAAGAATACACAAACGGAATATGATGCATGCAAGAGTAAACAATAACCCAATGGACAGGAAACTAAAACACAATTACTTATTATACAGAAACCTATGTAATAAACTAGTAAAGCAGGCAAAACATCAGTTCTATAGGAAAGAAATAGATAGTGCCGGAGGAGATACAAAAAAGATATGTAGAGTTGTCAAAGATGCCGCCTATTCAAAACCTAAGAACAGTACTGCTATTAATAAATTGTTATAAATATTATATTATATATTATTAAATAATTGGGAAATCTGTTTAACAAAAAACGAACCCAAAAAAATTGCAAATCACATTAATGATCATTTTACCAACGTTGGCTTTGATTTAGCAAAAAAAAAATACTTACAAAGAACCACACTACAGAAGAGCTACTAGTCAAAGAAAGCTCTTCCTTGCGACCAAATCATTCCTTTAACATTTATAAAATAAATAAAACAGAAATTAATGAACTCATTCTTTCACTCAAAACTCATTGCGCACCTGGCCCGGACAACATATCTAACCAAATCCTGATAAATCTACGAGAATATATCGGTACACCTCTGCTACATATATTTAATCAAAGTTTCTGCCAATGTATTGTACCTGACAAACTTAAAATTGCCAGTATTATCCCGATCCATAAATCTGGAGATAGAACTTTAATCTCTAACTACAGACCAATTTCACTACTTAACTCTCTTTCAAAACTCCTAGAAAAAGCAATGAAAAAAAGACTGATATCCTACCTCGACAAACACAACTTACTATCAAGTCATCAATTCGGTTTTCGGGCAAAAATTGGCACAGACCAGGCAATTTCTGAACTAACCAACTTCATTGTAAAACACGTAGATAAGGAATCTAAAGTAATTGGAGTTTTTCTAGATCTGGCTAAGGCCTTCGACACCATCTCTCATGATCTGCTATACGAAAAACTTAAAAATATTGGCATTAACGGAAAACCGCTTAAATGGTTCATCAGTTATACAAAAAATAGGAAACAAATAGTTGAACTAAACAAATGCCTGAGTGACACAGCAGAAATAAAGTACGGAGTGCCTCAGGGTAGTGTCTTAGGCCCTATTCTTTTTCTCATATATATTAATGGTCTCACTAATATTAAAATTCCAACACTCTGCTATAATGTGATCAGCTACGCAGATGATACTGTACTTCTTTTTAAAGAGCAATCTTGGGAAAAGGTCTTTAAAAGCGCAGAAATTGGTATGAAGGAGATAAAAAAATGGCTCGACAAAAATCTTCTTACCCTAAACACCTCGAAAACCAAATTTTTAACATTTAGTAAAACCAAAACTGGACAACCTAAATCCGTCCCGCTTTTACATCTGTATCCATGTACTACATTACAAACCACAAACTGCGACTGCGAAAAAATTGAGCATTCGGATAGTATTAAGTATCTTGGTTTAACAGTGGATTGCAAACTAAAATGGGAACTTCACATAAATTCACTTGTAATGAGAATCCGGAAACAAATATATAATTTTAAAACGATTAGAAACATTATGTCACCTAAACTATTAAAAGATGTATACTTTTCCCTTTGCCAAAGCATTTTAATTTATGGTATATCGGCATGGGGTGGAGCCGCAGACACATACATCCAGCTGCTTAACACAGCTCATAAATCACTTATTAGTACTATGTACAAAAAACCATATCTTCATCCCACTGAAAATCTTTTAATTCAAAACAAAATACTTGATATCAGGAAGCTATTCATAAAAAAAATTATCCATATAAATTGCATAAAATCATCACCTTCCCACATATCTCACTCCCAGAACACTAGAGCTAAATCTAACAAACATTTACAAGTGCCAAAAATAAAATCCACTCTTGCTAAAAAAACATGAATCTTACCTCGCACCTTTCATATTCAACATTTTTTTAAAAGAAACACAACACATAACTCAAACCAATAGAAATCGTACATATAAAAAACTTTAATACGTGGTTATTAAACAAAAAAGGGATTGCATTAACAAGCTACTTGCAAACTGAACGTGTTAATTTTTTAATATATTATTATTTAAACATATATTAAAATTAAAAAAAAAAAACTTTCATACTGAAAATGTTCAATTACTTTATATATGTTTGTAAAATTTTTTATATTTAGATTATTTTATGTAGGTTATCTTTTGTATTTTTATTTATGTTTTTCTTTTGTACTTTGTATTATTATTATTTAAGTTTTTCTTTTGTACTTTGTATTTTTATTTATTATCTTTTGTATTTTTTTTTTGCTTTAATGTTTACTGATATATGTAATTATAGATACTGCTACCCGGCTCAGAACAGATATTGTCTAGTGAGTCGGGTAGCGCACATATATGTAAATGTAAATAACTCTTGATATTAATAAACGCCCGGGTTACCGGCACCTAAAATAAAAATATATATATCCAAAAGAATCAAACATTATTGTCAACCCGTGTTCAATATCCACATTAAAAGTCATACTGTGGGCATATTATAGCTTCAAACTTCGAAAATTGATGTGCGCACGTTTCCTGTAATACACGTGCTTAAAACGAAATGTTAACGACCAAAGTCGAGTATTATTTAGAATTTGCCTATAAAAACAAAAAAAAAACGTCTCCTGTAAAATTTGCAAAATGGTCTATTGAACAAACAAGCACTAAGGCAGCGATTGGGAATTTCATATGTTATATATTTATTGTTATCAAGTTTAATTTGTGGAACTCCATTTTAATTTTTTTATTTCTTTTATATATTTAATAATATTATTATTCAATTTATAAAAACCGTTTATTTATAAACAAGTTCTGCTAGGTAATTATTTTTACACGTGACAGCTGTTTCGCCTTCTGAAGGCATTATCAAACTGTGGTCTTGCCACATACAGACGAGGTATTTATGTTATTTCTAGATAGGATTTTGATGACTAATTTTAATTATGAGTAAACTGACTAAAATTATTAATGGTTATTACCCTTTTAAAAGATACCCAATTACTTATATTGTTTAAATTCGACTGAAGGTCGTTAAGTGCACTAATCGTTATTCCTAATATAAATCATTTCCAAATGATGACTCATGGTTTTGTTTTCTGTATTATTAAGTTTAAGGTCGTTAACACTCTAAACATTATTCATAATGTGAATTATTCCCAAATGATGACTCGTGGTTTTATTTTCTAGTCAAATTATTATTATTATTATTGTTTTAAAATTGGTTTGAACATATCTAACAACGGTGAGTGAATTATATTGGTCTGTTCATTTATTAAAATAGCTTTAGGATTATTAAAGTGCTTGTTAATTTCTAGTTGTTCTAAAAGATTTAGTTTATGTCCTTTATTTTGTATATGTAAAGGAGTTGGCTTATTATCGCCGCTAAGTGAGTGATTATCATCTAGGAGATGTTTAGCAAATTGTGATTGTATTTTATTATTATTTTTAAATGATCGCATATGTTCTTTGAAGCTAGTATTAAAGGACCGGCCAGTTTGTCCAATATAAACAGCGTTGCATTCGTCACACTGGAGTTTATAAATGCCGCTATTTTTTAGTTTGGGTATTTTATTTTTTGAATTTTTGAGAGATGATCCCAAATTATTATTAGTGCGGAAGGCAATATCTAATCCACAATTTTTGAGAACTTTAGCAATTTTATTGGATGTCGGTCCGACAAATTCTAAACATCCAAATTTATTTTCCGTTTTATTATTAATTGCTGGGTAAATTAAGTTAAGGTTATTTTTATGTTTTTTATGACTAATTATTTTATCAATGTCTCTACTCTTGAAGCCGTTATTTTTTGCAATGGATAAAATTGTACTTTTTTCTTTCTCGAATGCTTTATTGTCAAGTGGAATATTAGTAAGTGTGTATCACAGTGATATGATGTATACACAGTGTTAAAAATTCTCTGGAAGTCATAACTAAAATTCAAAATTTAGATCTCCCGCACAACTGCCAATTTTTATCTTTAGACGTCGTAAGCCTTTTTAGCAATATTCCTATCCAAGAGTGCCTTAAAATCATTGAAAATAAATTAGATAAATCTAACATAAACCCAATTATTAAAAAAGACTTATTTGACCTTTTTAAAATATGCGTGGAAACCAACTAATTTATATTTAATGATAAATTCTATCAACAAAACGATGGTTTGCCGATGGGGTCGCCTCTGAGTCCCCTTCTTGCTGAAATATTCATGGACTACATTGAAAATCAAATTTTGAACTGTCTTTAGTACACATAATCTACTATGTACGTTATGTGGACGATATTTTGATCTGTTGGAAAGGTACCAACAGACAACTAGACCTTTTTGTTACATTTGCTAACTCCATTAACCGTAAAATCTGCTTTACGGTTGAAAGAGAATGTAATAATAAAATTAATTTTTTAGACTTAACAATCAGTAGAGAAAATAATAAACACGCATTTGAAATTTATCGTAAACCTACGTTTACAGACACGACCATCAATTCTAAATCTTTGCACCCATGGTCACATAAATTGTCTGCTTATCACTCAATGATAGACAGACTTACTAATATTCCACTTGACAATAAAGCATTCGAGAAAGAAAAAAGTACAAGCTTATCCATTGCAAAAAATAACGGCTTCAAGAGTAGAGACATTGATAAAATAATTAGTCATAAAAAACATAAAAATAACCTTAACTTAATTTTCCCAGCAATCCATACTAATATTATAAATGCGAAACTGCTCGAGTTTGTTTATGACCTTTTCACGCATAACATAATATAAAGACTTTAAAAATTCATTCACCAATAGAAAGCTAAATTATATGCGCAGACTATATTTTGTATATGATGGTAAGCTCTGGTGTAATGAAATTATAAATATTGATATATTATATTTGTTATACGTTTTCTGTCGCTAAAACTAAAGCAAATTTTTGCTAACGTCAGAAAAAAATCGTTTCCATGGAAACGATTGCTACTGCTTCAGAAAATTCAAATATTAGAATATGTTTTATTTTTTTGGACAAGCTTCTGTTTTGGAATAAATGTCAGTTCCTACATTAAAAATATAATTCGTAACGATTATAAAGACTGGATAAATGAACTGAATAAATAGTGTAATTTTTTATGATATTCACAAACTTTCAAATATTTAATTAAAAATAAACATCCGAAATGTTTGTAAGCGCATAAATTCCGAACGAATGAACAAAATTGGATAATTCTTTTTTTCTTTGAGCTATAGCTTTATGAAATTTAGGTGGCAGGCGAGATGTTTGAAAACTGAATGTAAGGGAATGAATGTATGGAATTCGGGAGGGGGTGGGGGTGGGGAGGAGGGGGTATAATTGTTAAGTTCAACCGCTACAGTAATTTCCCGTAATACCATACGAGCGAAGCCGCGGGGAAAAGCTAGTTAATAATAAAACGGAAAATAAATTTGGATGTTTAGAATTTGTCGGACCGACATCCAATAAAATTGCTAAAGTTCTCAAAAATTGTGGATTAGATATTGCCTTCCGCACTAATAATAATTTGGGATCATCTCTCGAAAATTCAAAAATTAAAATACCCAAACTAAAAAATAGCGGCATTTATAAACTCCAGTGTGACGAATGCAACGCTGTTTATATTGGACAAACTGGCCGGTCCTTTAATACTAGCTTCAAAGAACATATGCGATCATTTAAAAATAATAATAAAATACAATCACAATTTGCTAAACATCTCCTAGATGATAATCACTCACTTAGCGGCGATAATAAGCCAACTCCTTTACATATACAAAATAAAGGACATAAACTAAATCTTTTAGAACAACTAGAAATTAACAAGCACTTTAATAATCCTAAAGCTATTTTAATAAATGAACAGACCAATATAATTCACTCACCGTTGTTAGATATGTTCAAACCAATTTTAAAACAATAATAATAATAATAATTTGACTAGAAAATAAAACCACGAGTCATCATTTGGGAATAATTCACATTAGGAATAATGTTTAGAGTGTTAACGACCTTAAACTTAATAATACAGAAAACAAAACCATGAGTCATCATTTGGAAATGATTTATATTAGGAATAACGATTAGTGCACTTAACGATCTTCAGTCGAATTTAAACAATATAAGTAATTGGGTATCTTTTAAAAGGGTAATTAATAACCATTAATAATTTTATTCAGTTTACTCATAATTAAAATTAGTCATGAAAATCCTATCTAGAAATAACATAAATACCTCGTCTGTATGTGGCAAGACCAGTTAGAAAATGCCTTCAGAAGGCGAAACAGCTGTCACGTGTAAAAATAATTACCTAGCAGAACTTGTTTATAAATAAACTGTTTTTATAAATTGAATAATAATATTATTAAATATATAAAAGAAATAAAATCATATGTTATATATTTTGGTTTATAAATGTGTAATTTCTAGAATTTAGTAAATTTTTCCTTCGTTCCGAATGCAATTATTAATGTTCTCAAAAGTTGTCTTGATAGAATCTCTTTCTTGTGATATCTTGAACGTAACCATTCCTTTGTTAAGAATATTATGAACTAAATATGCAATTTGACTGTCCTAAACAGGAAACTTTCCCAGTTGGACAGACAAAGCATCATTTTGTAATGTATTGTAATATCTATACTAATATTATAAATGCAAAACTGCTCGAGTTTGTTTGTTTCGCTTTCACGCATAAAACGATTTTAAAAATTCTTTCACCAATAGAAAGCTAAATTATACGCGAAGACTATAGGCTTTACATGATGGTAAGCTCTGGCGTTATGAAATTATAAACATTAATAAATTATTTTTCTTATACGTTTTCTTTCGCTAACAAAAACGAGTTATAGCTAACGTGAGAAAACAAATGATAGATGTTAATATCTATCTATCTATGTTATTTCAGGCGTCGTAGTTAATATCTATCTATCTATGTTATTTCAGGCGTCGTAGTTAATATCTATCTATCTATGTTATTTCAGGCGTCGTAGTTAATATCTATCTATCTATGTTATTTCAGGCGTCGTAGTTAATATCTATCTATCTATGTTAATAAAAATGCATTTTCGAAATGTTGGTACCTACGCGCGTAACTTCCGAACGACTGAAGCAAATTGGGTAATTCTTTTTTTACTGCTGGTGAGCTTTGGCATTATAAAAATTAGGTGGCAGGCGAGCTTTTTGAAAACTGAATGTACCGATAATGAATGTATGGAATGCGAGAGGGGGGGGGGGTGCAATAATTGATAAGTGCAAGCGCTACAGTAATTTACCCCTAATACCATGCGAGCGAAGCCGCGGGCAAAAAGCTAGTATATATAATATAATTATATATAAATAAATATTAAAAAAAAACAAAAATGACACCGTTCTATTTGTATTAAGAACAGTAGTTTTAAATTCAGTAAATTTAAATGATTTACTTATTAAAGGCACTTAAGAATCTAGTAAATGAAGAAACTTACCGTTGTTGAGTCCCGCGCATATCTTGTCTAACGTGATGTATGGAATGTAATCAAAGTGGGTTTTGGAAATCTGCTCCGTGCATTGCTCATCTCCCAGGACAGGAACACTCAGGAACTTGAGCTTGTCTGAGGAGGCGCCCGACTCCGTGAGCCCCCAGCCCGCCACCTGCAGGGACAATCACAATCATTCTCTTGTATTCAAAATAATACATTAATGATCTTTGGCTGAGTTCAATCAGTTAATGATATTATGCAACTATTTCGCTATTCACTGCCAAGATACTTTCTAGGTTAATTGGTTGTATTGATGAATGTTATCTGAATAAGAATTTGACATGCCCTTCATACCGCTCTCCCAAAAGAGCTGCACAACTATTAAATTAGGTATTGGCGGTGTAATTACCTTCCCCAAACTGCCTGGGCTGGTCTGCGTGTTGTGCAGCTGGCTGTCCACCAAGTCCAGGCAGACTGCACGCACTACGCGGGAGTAGGTAAACCCGGCCCTGAGGTGAACCACGGCGATGTCATCTTGATAATTTCGGTTAGTTCCTCCATACCGCTCTCCCAAACGAACTGCACTCACCTGCAATGTTTTTCGGTATATTATTTTTATTGATAATGGATTAAAAACTTCATCATGTAGCAGAATAATTTGATGTATCCTTTTTAACAAAAATAGGCCATTTATATTCTGTTGAATAATAATAATAATGATCGTATAATATTGTATGGTATTTATATATATATATATATATATTTGTAGGTGGGCAAATCATTTTGTTCGTAATTTAAACATCAAAATCCAAATTTCTTCGTATACATACAAAAAGTTGTGATCACGAAAATATCAATATGTGTTACATTCTGAACAAATAAAATATAATATTAATAAGGCTTTTCTTGTGCCTGATAATGGAGCCATGTTTATTACTTTGGTTGGTATGTAACATTTATTTCTAAGTGTTTAACGTAATTTTTTCCTTATTTTGATTAATAGAGGTAAAGTCACAAGGAAGAAATCCATAAAAGGTTTTATTTTGGTTACAATACTACGCGGGTACAAACTGATAAAATGTTAAATGTCGATTTCCCGAGAAGGAATCAATAAATAATTAATTAATATTATCTGTAGTGTGGATATTTTGTATTGGGTCATTTTTAAACCATGATTTTCAAATATTAATTAATATTTATTTTTAAGTTAATAAGTAAAACCTCAAATCGTAATATTGAATTAATGAAGACCATATTGGCGAAACTCAATCGAAAATCTAAAACAGATCAGAAAAAATAAGGTCATAACTCTGATTTTTCTGTGTCAGATTTTCAAATGAGTTTCGCTAATATTGTCTTCATTAATTAAAAATTAATTACTTTCTTCATTTGCAAATTTGTTAACTAGTTCCCTTAGCTGAGTTGGGGACATTTTATAAATAATACAGTACCCTCCTTTCATTTGCCTAAGAGATTAATTCATTGTTCATAAAATATTATAGGACAGAAAATATATAAGTCACGTGTCATTTACATAGAAATAAGAATGGACCAAGGACCGAGCCTTGATAATATTTCGATGATATGAAGTTACAACTGGAATCAACTATTTTTAAACCAAAACCGTAGCCTGAATAAATTCTGTCAAATGGAAAAGGGACGATAAGTGAAAGGGAAAGAATATGGACAGACTAATTTTTAAATCCTGGGGTGAAATATCTCACAAAATTTCAGAATGCTTCCTTACATGTGCTACATATTTCTTATTTTTAAAGTTGTGGTAAAAACAAATACAATTTGTTTATTTTTTTGTTTATTTACGCCTTTTGAGCGTTTATAGCAATTATAGAAACTAGATAAAAACATCATTCTGATGTTTTGCAATTGAAATTTTGGTCTTCCTAAAAAAACATAAAATTATTAAAAATGAAAATACCAAAAAAAAAAAAGTTATACAAATGAAAATGCGTAAGAGATTTTTTTTACTCGAAACATCCACAATTTGAAAGAATTCGTTATTTAGAAAACACATTGCCTTTTTACAGGGAATTATGTATTAAGTAAACTGTGTCTTCACCTGTTGGCGGTTTATACAATAAAAATAAATAATTATATAAACTTTCAACGCTCAACGAAAAAAAATCCTTCAATTTGTAATCATACACTAGACAGTTTTTAGGATTTTATATGAGGAGTTAAGTATAAATTTATTATAACTGGGAAGAATAAATATTTCTTTATCGCAAAAGATTTTATTTTCTTTTATTTGGAAAACCAATAATTTAAAACAATAATTTATAATTTTTGATAAAATATGTAATAGTTATTTGACCAATAATAGATTTTCACTGATGTAAATATTTAGTGAATATAGAAGTTACATAAAATAGTTACATTAGCTTATGGTGATGGTGATACAATTGTACCGTTTACAGGTCTCCACACGGGTATTATATGTAAGTGAAGTGATTAGAGATTAGAGGCGCCACGGTCAGATCTGTCCTTCAGGGTCTCTAATGGAATATTGTGTTTGTTGCTGGTAATCCTGGGTTTAAATTGATACTCAATAAAGTGTTGTTTTTGTAACAAACCCTCTTTGTCTGTCTGCCTGGCGATCGTGCAGTCCAGGTAGCAAGGAGGCTCCCTCCAACCACTCGATAGTCTCCCACATTAACCTGATGATTGTTAATGCCACCAGAGAAGCAGTGTGCAACTAGAAACGAACAATATTTAACAACCTTTAGTCTGTACCGTGTAAAACATACCCCATACAGAAGGAGGGAGGGGGGTGGCGGTACGCACATTTCAACCTACCACACATGTCAAGGTATAAAAGACAATGAGAAATGGTGTATAAATGACGATTCCGAGAGCTCTGGCTTTCTGAAAGACTATTTCCTAAAATTTGTGATAAGAGATCGTTCTCCCGCGAGAAGTGCTGACAGATTTGTGTGATTTTCTACGGCTGTTATTTGCTTTTTCTATCGGCCGATGTCAAAATTTCAGCTGTGAGCTGTCACGTATTTTAGTTTGGGTCGTTATAAATATGAATTCCTGCAAGTATGTATGATTATTTATTCATTTAACAGTCGTAGAAAATCACACAAATCTGACAGCACTTCTAGCGGGAGAACGATCTCTTATCACAAATTTTAGGGAATAGCCTTTCTGAAGACCATTTGCTAATCTATCCAAGACGAGTCGTCGTGTTGTTGAAATGTCTTCTCGTGCTGCAGTTAGTTTGGCTCATCGGAGACAAATTCAATAGTGAAATCCCCTTTAGAATATTCCCACCCTTAGTGCTTTTTAACCGCTGCCTGCAAATTGTGTGCTTTTGGTTTGATAATTAGATCTTGCTTTAATTAAATACCTACTACGAGAATTTTTTTATGGTAATAATTATGCATACATTAAATTTAAATTAATTATGGTCGAATTTCGACCGCTGGGCGACCACTGGTTATCTTACATTCACGAAACCAGTTAAGTCGATTTATTGCCTTATTTATTGAAAATTGTCAATCACAGTCTAATCGGCAAATCAACTACGCAGTAACTACGAACATAACCACGAAATATTTTGTATTGGAAGTATTCACTTTATTTTTAAGTTTGAAAAACGTGGAATGCATTATAAATTTAATTATTATTACACTGGTATACTAACATGTTAGAAAAATCCACTAAAACAAGATGAAAAACGACATTTTACAACGCCGGCTTACCTTTTTATAAATTCTGTTTTTGTAAGTCTGAAAAATCCGTAAAAAGCAGAGCACAGTGACATCTATTGAGTATAAGTAGAAGTAGGCTTTTCTAGCATTCTTTAAAAAACGTCAAGTTTATACCGCAGAATATAAAACAATATTTCAAAAAACAGTATAAAGAATTGAGAGAATATTTGCCAAAATTGGGGTCAAAGCAATCCGAGGTATTTTAAAGAGTGGTTAAATAAGGCATCATAACTATATATTATAAAATAAAACAGGACGACTCAAATCTTAACTCACCAGTGATCACTAGCCTGCTCCTCACCAGGCTGCCACCGCAAATCTGCCCGAACTGTCCATTGACAGAATCTGACCTTTTAAATATGGCCACCTGCCAGGGGAACTCGTTTTCTTTTACTATTTCACCCTTCCTCACCAGTGAGGTCGCGGATGTCACCTCCAGTCCGCAATCTGCAAATATAAAGTCGTCATCACAATCCAATGCAAGCCCAGACTCTCCTCGCACAGCCTCTCACGTGAGGCGCGACATATTCGAAAATAAGAAATATACAAGACATTTAAAATACGTTGGAAAAATTCAAAATGTGTACAGAAATCATTAACAAAACAATCGTACACATGAGATAAACTACCCTCTCAGGCTGTGTAAGCAGTGTATATATCTTTCCATGAAAAATTTCTCGTCATTTTTTAATTAGTAATGTTTTCATATCCGCGGTCGTTTATCAATTGAATAAAATTTTCACGAAGTTTTTTAGTAAGGCTGTATTATGTGGATAAAGTGATAGCTGTTAGCGGTGGAAAATCTCACACTCATTTATTCGCTTTTGGAAACAGCTCGTATAGGTCTCAGAAGAAGTCATTGTCTCCCTTACTGTCATGTTGAGATAAATGATCAAAATGGTGGTAGAAAGAAAAAATACCATGCTTTATATTCAAATCTTAAAGTAAACCACAGAAAAATTAAAATGTGCACTTCTACGAAACCAATGTTCCCATCGCAATTTGAAAAAAACTTTGTACTTTTAATCAATTTTATTTTCACATGAAATGGGAAAAAAGTGAGGTGACAATGAGGTTAATGATGCATTTGTCTAAAAAAATGTGTTCGGTTTTAATTTTTTTTTCACTATCGGGACTTTTAGTAAGAAAAAACCAGAGAGCCACTTTAAGAACTTTTTAATGTTTGCATTCAAATCTTTTAAAATTAATAACTTTTATGATTATTTCTAATAATAAAATTTGAAATCGGGTTGCATTGCTTTTCAAAACAGTTTTTAGTTTTCGGATAAATTCAGAAATATTCAATTTATTTGAATTTTATTCCACCTTCCTCTCTCTCAGCCTTACCCCCGAGATAGTCTCACTCTCCGTTCGGGACTCTTGTGTTGTATTCATATAAATAAAATACTTTTTTATCTGACAGGGTACCGCAAAATGCAGTCAGTTCTCTGACGTAAACTTGTTCACTAATAATTATGTGCATATATTAAAAGTGACCTTTTGACCGTTCTGAAATCAATATTATATTATATTTTCCTCATCCTATTTTTGTTTGGAATCTGACGATTTAAATAATTTAATCATCAAGCGGAGGCGGCGTCCTCTATAAAATACAAGGTCGCGCGAAGCCTAATAGACCAAGGTAATAAATATTGAATCTAAATTGGCGTTAAATATTTTTTATGCTTTGAAAATTGTTTATTGAAGTTATTTTTTTATTACTTTTAACGATTTTTCGCCTGTTTACCAATCAAATTAATAATTTTCAATTTAGAGGCGGATATGGGTACCGCCGCTCCAGAAACCATTTATTGGATAACCAACACTCCGACGGCCTCCATAGTCGAGGGGTAAGACTCTTGACTCGCAACCCGAAGGTCCCGAGATCGAATCCCGGCGTGCGCAAATAAATTTTATTTTATTACGTTATGTTATTTGGCAATTAATTAATTAAAAATAATATTCAGCATATTTGCGGCACGTTCCAGAGTGGAAGATACTCTCAGTATCGCCCCGGTGTAAGATCACCATTCAACATTATAAACGTGAAATGGTATTAGCCGTGTTTGGTGACCAGATCTTAATAGCCAGGTTCCTTTCCACCTTACTCTTCCCAATCTCCTTCCCCTCCCGGTACCTTTAGCCTCACAACATATCCCGATTCAGGGATACCACAGTCTTACTGGCTCCAGATGGGAGCAGTTGGGACACTTGTGCGGTTTTCACATAAAAAAAAACTTTTGTTGACTTTGACTGGGTTCGTGAGGCGAGGTTTGTCTAGGTCTTGGTGACGGATGCGTCTGCCCATCTTCTGCGTGGCGAGGGAGCCATTTTGAGGGAGGTCTTTTGACTTCTCCAGACGGACTCCTCCACCCATCGCCTTGCAACGCAGTTGAAAGGGTGGATTCGCACGTCCGTCACACCTGGATCCCCAGATTCCCACCCACCCCTAATACCCTTTTCCTTCCCAGAACTTGCTCACCTTTTTTTCCCTCAAAATACTCTCCACACAGCTAAGAAAACATAGGCCCTGAGGGAAATTATTCTCCTCAGGACCTCCTGCGTGGAGCTAATGTAAAAAAAAACGGTTTCATAATTATTAATGTGAAGATTCATAATCATCATTTGCATGATATTTGTGTCTGAACTTTGAATCCTACGTGCAGCGGTGTGTATAGACACACACCAGGTTGCCCGTTGCCCGTTGCCCGGCAGACCAGTTCTATAAAATACACCAGGACGTGCGCAGTAGATTCCACGCTTGAAGGTTAACAAGGTGACATTTTCTAAATTGCAACTTACGTAAGTATAAGGAAAATGGTAAAATCACGAATAATCAATTAAATTCCAGACAAGCGATAGAGCACCATAAATCTATCTAGCTACGGGTAATATATTTAATCAATACATTGTATTTATTATGTTGAAACTAACTTTGTCAATTTTCATGTTGGCAAGTTATTTTTGATTAAAGTGATTTTAGACGAGGAAGTTAACTTGTACGGAGCTAACAATTATAATACTCGTGGGTATTTTCGTGGACCTTTGAATGCTCTGAAAGCAAGGAGTTCTGCTTATCAGCGCCTTGAAGCGCCAATCAGAAAATCACTAAATAATAACACTTGCGCTACTCCCATCACAATTTGTTCTACCTTTTCTAGTTGTACTAACGTAAGGTAAACCAGTATTGCCATCTCCACTTTTTGCAAGTTCATGTTTTAAATAAATCTTCAGTATACCTACACATGTTATTTACTTGTTTTTACTATTTATTATCGCTACTACTTGTTAATAATAATATAATAATTTAGATCCAAACTAAAAACTCATCTTTTCGGGTACTTACTTCTATAGATTCGACATTCTATTTATTGTCGATGTCCACGAATATATAGATATAAATAAAAAGTGGGAACCTAACTCCGCAATCTGTTAATGTTTGTCTCTAGCGATAATTATAAATCTTAGCTCAATTTTATTACATATTTACTCTTGCAGCTAAATCTAAATCAACCATTATTTTTATTTACAAGCTGATAAAACCCCTGTTTTTTTGGCTGCCGTGCCATGAAAGGATCTTTGGAAAAAGAATATTGGGTGATCCAGTTGCAGCAAAGTTACCGGGACAAAAAACCATAATAGGAATATCGTCATTCATGTAGCAGGGTTCAAAAGCTTAATTTTTTTAATTATCAATAATTTTATTTTGAAAAAGTCGTTTGGTGAGATTTTTTTGTCTTAGATCTTGGATTTAGATCTTTTGGATTTTGTTATTTGAAGTTTGGAAATTTAATAAGAATAAATTTTATTCTAGAATTTTTTCCTAGGAAAACCGAAAATTTTAGCTCGAAAAATTGGTAGGAGAATGGACGGGGATTTTTTTATAAAAATATCTGTCTTTTTGATTTTGTTTTGAGAACTTTAAATTTTTTCGAAAACTTTTTCATCCCGTGAAAAAAATGAAAAATTCGTTTGAAACTTGTTTGAAAAAATGGGTCGGGAATTGTAGAAAAGTTTTTGTAACTGAGAATTTCAAGTTTTTAAAAAATTCTTTTGGGCATTTTCTCATAGGCGATGCTTGTTTTAAGCAAGAACCGTTCAGTCGTAATGAAATATAGTTTCAATTTATTTATTTGGAATTATTGCTTTATTTAAGTTAACATGTTCACTCCTTCATGTCCTCAAAAACACCCTCCACACAGCATCTTCAAAGATGACATAGGCCCTGAGGGAAATTTTTTTCCTCAGGGTCTCTTGTGTGGAGTTATTGTAAAAAAAAAACAAAGGTAAAAAGAGAGCCTTCTGCAAGGGTAAATAGATAAAACATAATGTACGTACCGAATTCGAATTGATCTCCAGCAGAGCATAATACCGTAAACACTAAGAAGAATAGTTGATTAAAAAACATTTTGGTTAATTGATAGTTTGACGCAAGTCGCAAGACTTTACTGAATAACCAGTTCAAGGATCCGACAGCGCTTAAATACTGGAAAGACAGAGCAGTGCTGAGCACACTGGTGTAGCAAGGGGGAGGGGGGCGCACGGTGGTCCCAAATTTCAATCTAGCTAGACAAAAATATTTCTTCAAAGTATGTAATGTAAAAGGACCACAAAATGACAAAAAAAAAATTACGTATATTTCAAACACTTTACAGAATTTAAGCGTAGGGCAAAATTCAAATAAATTGCGTATAGTAAAATGATTCAATAAGGAACTCCAGTGAAAAATATTATGGCTTTAAAAAAATATGTTAATATAGACGCTGATTCTGAATATATAAGTTTTATTACATAATATTTAACGTAGAGTTTTTAAAACAATATTAAAAAGTCCATTTTAAAACGTGTCATTAAAACACCCACTGCTGGATTTTGGCGGCGTGACGTCACCGCGCCGCGTCACCTGGGTCAAAGTTGTATAGAAATCAATAGAAATGAAGACGCAAGCCGTTCGGCATTCCGTGTTATTGGTTTATAGAGAATTGGACATATAATAGTTTTTGTTTTTATTGAAACATTATTTAGGCCTAAATAATTCAGTATCAAAAATAAAGTATCTCTAGTTTATCTATATTATTTAAAATATTCAAAAATTTTAACTGTACAAAAAACGATCGTATTGCCCAGTAATGTCTATGAAAATGCTCCAATGCTGAAATTCAAAATGGCGGGAGTCGAACAGCTGATTCCAGTTCCCTACAAGATTCATACTTCGGTTAGTCATGATGACGTCACACTAGATTCGGTGGTTTTCGGGGATCTTGAAAAATTAAAACTTTGACATTTATTTTAACTATTAAAACTAACTATAAAAATAAAAATAAATATGCAGTTATTTAAGTTAGAAGGTATTCATAAAAAAAAATTAAAAAATTGGACTGGAATTCTCTATTTAGTCATAATAATCTTATTTTTTTTTGTAAGTAGTTAAAAAATATTATATTGTAACATAATATATGGATAAAACCAAATGATTTTTGTTTATGAACTACTGCCCAAGTCACTTTTGTTATGATGATGTTCCTATGTGGCACTGTCAACAGACTTCTGCAGAACTACTGGCCAAGTCACTTTTGTTATGATGATGTTCCTATGTGGCACTGTCAACAGACTTCTGCAGAACTACTGGCCAAGTCACTTTTATTATGATGATGTTCCTATGTGGCACTGTCAACAGACTTCTGCAGAACTACTGGCCAAGTCACTTTTGTTATGATGATGTTCCTATGTGGCACTGTCAACAGACTTCTGCAGAACTACTGGCCAAATCACTTTTGTTATGATGATGTTCCTATGTGGCACTGTCAACAGACTTCTGCAGAACTACTGGCCAAGTCACTTTTATTTTGATGATGTTCCTATGTGGCACTGTCAACAGACTTCTGCAGAACTACTGGCCAAGTCACTTTTGTTATGATGATGTTCCTATGTGGCACTGTCAACAGACTTCTGCAGAACTACTGCCCAAGTCACTTTTGTTATGATGATGTTCTTATGTGGCACTGACAACACATAGCTGCAGTTTGGTTCTGCAGTTTCTTTGCTGTTACTTCTGAAATCAACAATAATTTTAAGACATCACTAGGTAAGACATTGGAACAATTTATAGCTTTCCGGTTTCCATGTTTCTCTCTCAAGCTGACTTGAGCAGCATGAGAGAGTTCTTGTGAACTTGGAGAATTCAGAAGACATTTTATTTTTCTTGTTTTACTTTTTGACGCATAATTCGATTTTGAAACACCCTTTTCTTCTAACGGCTCCAAAATATACAAACAATAGATCGTGGGTTCAGGCTCTGTAAAAGTCAAAAGAGCATGTAAGAGCAGAGCCACTTTACTTTATACAGGTGGCTCTGGCTCATACGTTCTGTGGAAATGCTGTGATGGAGGAAATAAGTGAGTTAACCTTAAGAAGATACCTGTGTTGTAGGAGAAAGAAGACACAGAGGCCTGCAAATCATTCAGAGAATTGATAAATACGAGGACAAATTGTAGTAGCGACCCGTTCTCATGCGTCGAAGATATTTTCTACTTCATTCAAACTGCTGAAGAGGAGCCTCGCAGTTTAGTCAACTAATTCCACATTTCTAGAAAACCATTTCTCATAAGCTTGTCCAACCTGACATAAATTGCACATCGAAGCAACTTATTATTTATTTAAGGGGGTACTCTAGTCTACAAAAAATTCTTCTTATTTCAATAGTTTAGATATTCAAGAATATCTCCTTAAAAGGATTTTTCAAAATTCTAATTATTTTTAAGTTATAGCCAATTAAGTTCAACCGGTTTATACGAAATCTAACTAGCATCTTAAAAGAGCAAAATTTTAAGGGCGTTTTTCTCAAACTACTTTTTTCGAAACGTTTCTCACTAAATCTCAAGTTCTTATTGAATTTTTCTTATCCCTCTATAGTAGGAACGTAGGAGAACGTAGAAGAACGTTTTCTTATCCCTCTATAGTAGGAATGTATCCCTCTATAGTAGGTGTTGAATGTTGTGTGTTGTGATTGTCCTATTTTATGTTTAAATTCATTTAGCACTGAACACTTGTACTTATCATTTCTTCTAATCTCGATGTGTAGAGCCCTTTATCATAAACTTTCGCGTCTATGCCACCTCTTATTAAATGTCGCAATAAAATGTCTGTCTAAAATCTCTGTTGTCTGTGGCGCGTCAACTTTCTAATTTGTATCTATAAAAATGGTGTGTTTGTATTTTGCTTGTCATTCTTTCACTCATTATTGATTCACTCATTATCAATCTCTCACCAATTCTCTCTTCGTCGTCTTTCACTTCTGTGATTTTAATTAATCTAAAGTTATTGTCGTCAGTCAAGTGTTTAGACCAGAATCAATCTGTAAAATTAAAAACAGAATAAACATCCAGTATAAACACGTAAGTGTTTTTACTCCACGGATAACCTCTATCACTCACTGTACCGTTCTATGGTGTGGAACTGAAGGAAGCCAAGGAAAGCAGCTCAGCCTTACAACCTGACAGCAGACTATCTGGAGAGCTCCACACCTGGATCTACGCAGAAGGAACAAACAAAAAATTAAAATTTGTAATTTTTACTATTCTTAAAAATTTGAAAAAGTAAAAAAAAAATTTTTTTTTGAGTAGCCGTCATTTTGTGAGATGTTTTTTCTCATTTTTCTTAGTTCCTACCATAATGACTTTGTACTGATAAAGAATCTACCTTAAAATTCTTCAAATGACCAGAATGGTTGCAATTCTGACTGCTTCCCCCCTCTACTTCAATAGCGTGTAACTTCGTGAAATGGATTTTATTTTCTGAAATTTTTTTTGTGAATTCTTAATAAAAATAAATATAACTTCTATAAAAAAAATGTGTGGTTAAAATATTAATGTTTTTTTTTTATCGACGCACAATTGTTTTACAAGTATGAGAGCGTTGGAATCAAATCGGAATTTAAAATTACAGGGACCACTTAATTTTGTTTCTATATCTTGACATCACCTTTCCCTCTACCACTGAACTCAGCAAAACGTTTCGTCGCTGCGTAACACGTCAGCAAAGATTGACTTCGCGAGCAGTCAGGACGTTTGTGTGAAAGTTCAACGTTAATTATATAACATTTAGGAACTGATAACTTTTTACACCGTTTGCTGGCAAACTTTTTTTTAACATGGATTCAATACGTTCAAGTATGTACTAAAGACGTTAATTTTTTTTTAAATTTCCTAATGTGACAAATTTTGGGATACTTTTTTTTAAATATCTCGTGAATTAAAAAAAATACGACGATTTCTGGAACAGTTACAGTTTTAGTTTGATAATTCCTAATATTTCGTTAATGTGCTGATGTACTTTTATAGCTGAAATATTTCAATACCATATTGAAACAAAAAATCTTGCGCAATTTTGACTTTCTACGGCCCAGCATTCTTACATATTATACTGAGTGTAAAATTTGAGTGCTTCAAAAATATTATTTTTGTCACAGGTTCGGTTTCAAAGGATTTGTTCTTAAGACAAAAGGAGTTATTCGACACAGTGATGAACTCAAAGTGCCAACAGATAAAAAACAATTTTTGTATTTAAAAAAAAAAAATCACCAATTGCCTTACAGATGGGTTTGATAAGCTCTGTAAAAAGATCGCGGGCTTCAAACTTCGCTTGAAAATAAAATGGACAATTGCTCGTCGAGATGAAGCTACATTTGTGATGGAAAATAAAAAAAAAGACTTGAGATTGCGATTGCTTTTACATTGTATGCGATTTCTTCTGAAAACGGCACGTCGCGGTAGTAAACACAATTTGAATGTAGTTCTGACCGATTTCTTCTGAAAACGGCACTTCGCGGTAGTAAACACAATTTGAATGTAGCTCTGACCGATTTCTTCTGAAAACGGTACGTCGCGATAGTAAACACAATTTGAATGTAGTTCTGACCGATTTCTTCTGAAAACGGCACGTCGCGGTAGTAAACACAATTTG
Source organism: Glyphotaelius pellucidus (assembly GCA_936435175.1). Taxonomy (NCBI): domain Eukaryota; kingdom Metazoa; phylum Arthropoda; class Insecta; order Trichoptera; family Limnephilidae; genus Glyphotaelius; species Glyphotaelius pellucidus. The sequence goes on from OW386561.1 coordinate 267,346, forward strand.
AATGTAGTTCTGACCGATTTCTTCTGAAAACGGCACGTCGCGGTAGTAAACACAATTTGAATGTAGTTCTGACCGATTCAAACGCTTGAAAACCAAAGTTCGGAAAAGTGCACCTCTTTCTCATTTGGCTTTGCTACAAAAATTGAATTGAGAGCTTTTGGTCAACAGGTTACATCAAAATTATTAGAAAACACTTTTCTAGGCGCTCATCTATTAACAGACAAGTGTTCAAGATGATCTGATGATAACCGCTCTTCTTACAAACAGATCGACCACCACAACACGGGCATGTGCCTAGCATGGTGGTCGAAAAATCATAAAATTCATGTAACAAACATTTTAATGAATAAAGAAAACTTTAAAAAAAAGATATTCATTAGGACACAAGAGGTTGCGGATTATTCTAGTATTTTTATATCTACCTTTACAATTAATTTGCGGGAAGTCTGACAATATAAACGTAGTGTGGCAGAATCCTTGCCCATTGTCCACCAGATATTGCCGTCCGATTAAGATTATCAGAAGAGGCTCAGGAACTATTCTAGAAAAAGTTCTCGTGAGAAATTTAATGAGGATGTTTTCAATTTAATGTAAGTTACATCTGATCCTGTCATAATTAGTTACAGGCAACCTCCAAAGAAACAATTAAATCGTTTCCTATGGAAACTTTCGATTTAATAATTCCTCGGGAAAAAGAAAGAATTTTCTTCAAATATCTTTAATACCGACGATGATGATGATTGTTTATCCTCTGCATCAGAATGTTTAAAAGCAAAATTAAACATTACTCGGCCTTTATTTTCACAAAAACATAAATAATTTCAATTTTAAGATATTTTTTAAAATTTTATATTTTTTGTTAATAAAATCCAGAAATCGTTAATAAAATCCAGTAAAACTTACTAAAACCGAATATTTTGTTTCTTATAACCATACCAATAAATAATATTACCTTTTTTCCTCGTAAATCCTCCCTGTGAATTGTTTCCATCTTTTGGGGTATTTGAAACCACTGTGTGACGGTCGAAAATCACCCGAAATCGGGTTTCTAGACTTGAACACCTCCTTAAGTAAACAAGTTTCATTTCATGTTATTATTTATTGAGTTAGGTAGTTTATACTACATTTATATGTTAATTTATTTGCGCACGAAAACATTTAATTTGATAAAATTATATTTCTACAGTAAACAACACATTCCTTTATAAAACATTCATTCTTCAGACTTTTGGACATTTCGTCCTACATCTCTAGTCCTCTATACATTAGCAGTTCTGTGACTAATATTCTTTTATGCGGAAATCTCTCTCTACTTATATTTGTGGTGTAATAATTGCGTAGATCTATTTAAAACAATTTGAACCTTAAATTATTTGGTTTCTCATAGCTTTATGCACAAAAATTAACACATTAAACAGCAATCTCTTTTTTATTGGAAACCAATTTAGCTTCTCTCTCATTTGATTAACCCTTGCATACTGCCTTTCCCCAGTATGGTGACCCGACAATTGGTCCGGCGACAATTGGTCCCCCGACAGTTAGTCCGCCGGCAGTTGATCCCCCGACAGTTGATCCCTACGATAGTTGACCCCCTAAAAATTTATTTCTTCAAATACGCATGCAAAGAGGATATTATACGGCTGTAAAATCAAAATTGATATACTTATATCTGAATGCATTTTGAGTGAGAATCCGCTGTAAAAATATTTATGCTAACAATAATTTCTACTCTCCGAAGAAGCATACGGTATTAACAAAATACGACATACTTATGCGTGCAGTCGGTTTAGCACAAAACCACCAAAGATTCCTACTTGCACATAATATAACTTTTATTATCTGAATATAACACAAGAGTCCCAACTACTCCCAACCGTCTGGAGCTAGTGAGAATACGGCATCCCCAATTCTGGTAGGTTGTAAAGCTGAAGCTAGTGGGAATGGTAAAGAGATGAGAAGAAGATATGGAAAATGTAGTTGGCTATTCAGATCTAGTCACCAAACATGGCTAAATCCATTTCAAGTAACGTATCAATTCTGAATGAATACTGACGAAAAGCAAAGTACAGCATAATTATATATGAAGTGTATTTATAAGCTATACCTGTTTAATGTTTACCGCCGCCCCGGGAACCATTTATAGGATAACCAACATCCCAGCCATACAGCCATACGTTGTACAGTTTCGTACAGCGCACTGCTTCGAGTATCGAGTATTGTTCTACACTTCGTACCCAAAGTATAGGTCTCAGTTGACTTCATCACAGTACTCACACAGATGCAAAACTTTCATATAGGGGGTTTCGTTGAAGGCTTTAAAAAAAACAATTAATGATTATTTCACGTTTGGTGATTTGGCAGGGATGCCCGGATTCATGGGATGAGGTTTGTCTAGGTCTTGGAGGCGGATGACCAGGACACACTGAGCCCCAGATTCCTACCCACCCCTAAAGCCCTCTTCCTTCCCAGAACTCTCCTCCCCTTCCTTTCCTTTAGAAAAACCCTCCACACGGCATCCCCAAAGATGACATAGGCCCTGAGGGAAATTATTTTCCTCAGGGCCTCCTGTGTGGAGCTCATGTAAAAAAAAAAGTTGAGATTTCGAAACCAAAATGTGTTGAAGTCGGTCACATTAAACTTATTTTGTTTTACAACATCGTTATTGAAATACTTAAAGTTAACAATTTTTTTTTTAATAAATATGATAATCTTCAGGATTAAATTCAAATGAATATTCATTTAAAAAGACAAGGGTATTGCTAATAATTCTTAGCCAATTATATAAGAATGCTGTAAATAACAAACTTCCAATGATAATGACTCCAATTCACGGAAATAACGGCAATTTGAAATTATACCTAATTGTTTTTCAGAGAATAATTATTATTTTGACCAAAAATATTTATTTTACAAAGCATGTTAAATGTTAATGTAATCTATTTCCTATTAGTATAATTTCAATAAGAAAAAATAATTTCAATAATGAACTTTCGGTTTGTTTGTATTTCTCCAGCGAAATTGTGAACAACTTTCCCAGCCTGCGTAGTCTATGTCTCCTTTCAGACCTCTATGAATCTTTTTCATCGTTGGAAAAGACTTATGAACTAAGTGAAAATCATACACACATCTTCTAATAACTTCCTTAACGAATTCATCTACATCTGATTTGGTTGAAAGTCTGCGTCGTTTCTTCCCTGGTCTGCTGAATGTTGGTCGTTGAGTTGACGATGATGACGGTTTTGCTTCTGTTTCCTTTGCCACTGCAATTAAGATACGTCGAATACTAGTCTGCGATATTCCAGTTGCCTCAGACGTCAAATCATTTAAGTCATTCGATTAAAAATTTACCACCGTTTTTTATATTTGCATAAAATAATTAAACAAGAGGAATAAAATTTCACGACTTTGTCCATTTAGTGATTTGCTACGACCTGTTCTGTATTAGGATTTCATGATGTCGTAATAAATATTATACTCGCACACTATACAAACTCTCTGTAAATCTACTAATAAAGATTCGAATTTAAAATAATGAAAACTATTTATTATTTCAAATTTAAAAACTAGTAATTATTTCATTTGCGATATGTAGCTGCTTGTATGTTTACATCACATTACGAACCGAACGAATATGACACCTGTAAGTGCAGTATTACGGGTGTTGCTTCTCTTCTACACTAGTTACAATAAGTGCGCGTAAGCAAAACAGAGGGTAAGTGGTAGACGTGGGCAAAATTGAATGAATGAATTAAATGAATAAATTCAATTTTGTGACATACTCGATCTGATTCTCTTTTTCAAAAGGAATTAAATCTTAATTCCTTACCATTGGCCTTGCATCCTACGATTTTTTAACAGCACTTTTTCAGCATTTCTTTTTATTTCTATTTATTTATTTTACAGTTAAATTATTTCATGTTGTATTGAGGTAAGACAATAATAATGTGCTCTGTAAATATTGTTGTATTTTGTAGGAATTTAGTTAAATGATATTCTGGTTATTTGCTGCGCGGATAGGCAGGTAGGTAGATAGGCAGCAGGTAGGCGGCGCGCCGCGAAACGCCTATCACGTGTAGTATCCCGCGCAGTAAATCCATAACAAATAAACCCGTAGGCCAGAAAGTCAAGTCCCCCAGCCCAAGCGACAAAACCGCCAACCGACAAAGTCACGACGAGTCAGTCAAGAACCAAGTAATTCCGAATTCCGGTGTCGCGTCTTTTTCACAGTCGTCCCGCAGCTCCCACTTATTCAAGAAATTAATAATTTTATTCCTTATTCATTTGTGTCGTCATATTCCTAAATGTCTGTGCGGACCGTAGCGCTCAATCCCAATCTCTGTTTCACTTACTCAAGGAATCAAAACATTTGTTTCTTGTTCAGTTGTGACGTCTTTGTCTCAAATCATATGTCCCACGTGTCGAGTCGATCTGGCCGGACAACTCAAGTCCGTTGATGATTAACTAGGTCCGCGGAATGCAAGTTATTCAAGTCACTGCAAGACAAAAGACACTTATTTGTCAGAAGTTCCTAATTCATCCCTTAATGTTTGCAGAGAACGGGTTCGTCGTTAGTTCCCGCGCGGCCAAGCCGTCAACTTAGGGCGAAACTTCAAACTTCCTGACCCCGAACTCCTGCTAAAAAAAGCGAAATTAAGTTCTATGTTTTTTCTCCCTCCCACCTGCGATAATTATGCAATGCGTTTAGAAACAAAACGATGTTTATTTATATTATTGTTTTTTATGGTATCTGCCTACCTATCCGTAAACAAAACATCAGTCAGCTATCGAGTGTCGAACCGTGATAAATAATAATCGAGTGATTATTTGTTCCGATATTTTTGCAATAAATTGTACGACGCGTGTCGCTTAGATTTCAATCAGTTTTTATTTGGCTAAAGGTTTTAACTTTACCAGTGAGGTAGGTACCTACAAGCATTTAAAAATATATATTTGGGTGAAGCTTATTCCAGGTGACCGGATCGGATATATGAAAGCGCGATAATATGTTTTTTTTTTATGTGAATACCACACAAGTCCCAACCGCTCCCGTCTGTAGCTAATGAGACTATGACATCCCCGATTGGGATATTTTGTGAAGAAGATGTGAGCAAATTATGTGTTTTTTCTCTTTCTTTCTTATTATATGTATAATTTTTATGTAAAGGCAATTGGAGTGTGTATGTTTTTTTTATAATTTCAAATTTTAATCTGGTTTTGAGTACTCTTTATTCTTTAGTGAAAAAAAAATTATCTTGGCATTCGTATTTTTTTACCTTTCTTCTGTGGGAGCAAGATTTTAATTATCCGATGTCATGGTTTTGTAAATATATTTTCATCACGATTTTTTTGTGATTTGTAAAATTGCTTTTTACTTTTGTTCATAAAATCTCATGTCGTAGTTTGGAACACCTTTATTTTTGGTGGTTCGAAATATGGTTTTTTCCTACTAAAGGTACTCAAAAGTTCTCGCTTTAAAAACTCTGTGTTATAAAGTGTTAAGCTTAAAAAACAGGCTCCCTGTTAATTAATCATCCTAATTGTTATATACATATAAAAAGGCGAGCTTTTTTTTTTTTTTTTTGGATTCATTGAATTAAAAGAATGAATTAAAGGAATCAATTCCAAAGGCCAGGAGAATCAGACTGAATCGATTCAGTCCTGGGAATAAATCTGCCCATGTCTAGTAAGTGGGCGTCGCTTGAGGTCTACACGGATACACCAATACATCAATTCTAAGCATTTTTATTGCTTCCTGCTCTCGCTGCGTTAGCTATACCACGCCCGGGCGGGCGGGTATTACAAAGAACATGGATGACATTCTCGAAGAATTTAAGAGCGATATCGCAAAGATCACATTTGTTAAAGATTCAAGAATAAAACTGAATTTGAAGAACAATAAAAAAAAACTAAAAGAACAAATTAAAATAGAAAATCTTATCCTGAAAAAAAAAATATTATTTATCTACAAGAGCAAATTATAACAAACTATGAACACTATAAAGAGAAATTAGAGACAATTATTAGAGAAATTAGAGAAAAAACATACCAGAAATTAGAGAGTTTCGTGACAAAAAATATAAAAACATATGCGCAAGCCACAACAACAAATAATAAAATCGGGAAACAAATTCCACAAAAACACGCCATCATAATATCAACAACTAAAAACTTGAAAGCTGAAGAAATGAGAAAAAGAATTTAAAAAAAAACATTAACCAAAATGCAAGTCAGTGTTACTGAATTTAAAAAATTAGTGATCAAAACTCTTAATCTCACGTGTGAAAAAGAAGACGCACAAAAATTGGTAACAAAAATAAATGGAACATTCGGCGAAGACAACAAAAAAGAGAAAAACAATAATGATCGTAAAAAGATTTCAATCGAATTTAACAGAGGATGAAATTGTTTTAGGTATAACCCAGCAAAATGAGGGCTTACAAAATTACTGTAAAGAAGATTTTAAACTATAAAAGAAATCAAACTAAAAAAATTCGACCAACAAAAGACGCCCCAACAAGACGCATCAAACACTTACTTCAAACATCAGGAGTCATCAGAAAAATACTTGTTAACATTGGAAAAATTAACATAAAATAGCAAGGAGTCCTTTGATTCAATTCAGTCCAATTGATAACCTTAACCCCCTTACGCAGTGTTATCGAACGTCATTTTGATGAACTCCTGGTAACAATAAAATCACTTAATAGACTGGACTGCATAATATTAACAGAGACGCGCTCATCGAGCGATATAAACTGTAATATTCCGGGTTATACAACAAATACTCGAATTAACTAAGAAATTAAATTAATTAAGAATAGCGGAATCGCAATATTTATTTCAAATAAATATGTTGTGACTTTTAACAGAGAAATCCACATGAACAATGTAAACATCTTAAATATGGAAATCAGTTAGCAAAAGAGCGTTAGCGTCGCGGTGGGGAGGGATGCGAGCAGCCAAGCGAGCTGTTTGCTCAATGCCCGATTCTCCCTCCGAAGTTGCCTGAAGACGTCAGGGTGTGGGCCGACAGGGTGAGACGGCATCTCAGGACGTCGTAGAAGGCGTGAAGGCGTGAAGACGTCATCCGGCTCGAAGGACCATGTACGGGACGGGCGCTGTAACCACCGGCCGCACAGACGATGTAGCGGGAATAGGACCGGCTGGCCGCTTCGACGCCTAGGGAGAAAGTAGGGTTGTAGAATGTGGGGAGTGGGAAAGATAGGAAATAATGTGGGATAAGTAGGGTTGTAGGCAAGGGTAGGAAGGGAGGTAGAGGAGATACCTGCGCCTTGAGAAAGGCGTTCGAGAATTGTAATATGTGCCTTCAGGGCAAGGGGAGGAAAGGAGGTAGAGGGGAAACCTGCGCCTTGAGAAAGGCGATCGAGCAATTGTGATTTGTTTCTTCAGGGTGAACGGTGTCGGCCAGTGGAAAGAAAAAGTCCAAGTTGCAGTTCGATCGGAGAGGCAGAGCAGGGCAGGCGATATGATGTTGTGAAGGCGGATGCTGGCACTCTACCGGTCCAGAGCATTTAGGGCTCTATTTAAAGGGAGAAACTTGACCTAGCCTAGCCTTTTGTCTTCCCGTAATTCCAAGAACTGAGATCGGATTCTATTCGGACCGGGCAGGGTTTAGGAACGCTGCGGCGTATTACACCGAGCGTGTCGCCACACAATATCTCTCATTCGAAATGCAGTTATAAAATTCTAATTTAATTTCTTGCAGACAATGTATGTGCTGCCATAATCAAAGAAAATCCATTTTCATGTTCTGGGTGTAGTTTTGGTTCACCACATACAGATTTTACTTAAACCAGTTTTGTATATATGAAAATATCCGGTTGGAACTACCCAAATAAGGGGGGGGGCTGACACCCTCGGGTGGCTGACACTCACGCTACGCCACTGCCGTAGCTCAAATTTTAAACACAATTGGAGCTCAGTTAATGCCTGCGAACGGCTAACACAACGTTTACTAACAACTGGGATCAATGCTGTAAGTAGTTGGCGATTTTACAGGAATCTCCCAGTCGACGACTTGCATTGTTGTATGGAGAGTGACCAAGTAATAAAACTTTCGGACCAAACATAACCGATGACCGCACAATGTAATGCACATTTGTTTATAATGCGCAAAATAAGATTGCGAACGGATAGCGGTCCCTTAACGAAAAATGGTTCGTTACGTAACAGAAATTTAGTACTTCGTTTATAAAACCGGCCCTTATATATATCTACATTAAATAAAAAAAATTAAAATAATAAAATAAAAATTTAAAATACTGAGTGTATTAACACCACACTCTAAAAGTAGGTACAGCGTATAAATACAATGCACATATAAGTATTCGATATGAAACGGATGTTCGGTAAATATCCGGTATCCTGCCTAAATTTAAAATCCGGTCGGATACCGGATAATGTTCAATAACAGAGTATCATTATAAAATGCAATATTTTGATTTTTGACGTGTAACTTGTTATTAAACTGTAGGAATAAATTGTTAGTAGTCAAATTTTGAACGTGTATAACGTTATTATAATGTTTTTTCTTTGTAACGTCATTATAAATTATCGAGGCAAATCGATGAAACATCGTGAAAAGGATGTTTTATTAAGAAGACAAGTATTTTTTTTGTGAAGGCCAAAATCGATTTCTCTCCTTGTATTGTACTTAAGGAGGGGGGGCGGGGGGGGGGGCGGGTAGGGTTTTAAAGACTAAAATAAAGCATGTTTTCATGATTTTTTTTGGAGATATGTTGGTTTATTTATTTTATATACACGTTATAATATGACATCTGAAGTACCTTTAAAAGAAAAATTATAAAAATATCAATAAATAAGTCCGTGAGAGTGAATCTCCCGAGGAACTCCGAAAATACTGTGAACATTATAACTCGTTAACAAATAATTTTAAACAAAAAAATCAAAATTTGAAAAGTTGTTATGTTTTTCTAGGTAGTGACGAAACTTTTTTTTTTATTTTTATTCTTTTTTTTTACAGCATGTTGAAGTAAAAAATGTGAATTTCGCTAAAATTTTCGTTAAATACGTTATTATAAAATGGAAAAAAAATAGTAAAAAAAAAACTCTTCGTCACTACTTGTTGATTTATGTAAACAAATAGTGTACAAAATTTCAAAAGGATCGGTCAAGAAGATTTTGAGTTATGATGTTCACGAACTTTTTAAAAAAAAATTGGAGGAAATCGATTTAAAGTTTTTTATACTTGAAATATACTTGAATTGAGCAAGAGGACCGGTCGCTTGGAACGCTGTATCTTTGTTAGTTTTGCTTCGATTTACTTGAAATTTTGACACAATACTCTCGACATGTTGTACATTTAGAAAAAAAATATTGTTAAAAATGGCTTTTAAAACCTTACCCCCCCACTTAACACCAGTTACACCTATTTACCTAACCATAAAATTCAATGGATAAATCTTTCGTTCAGTGATAAATTCCATTAAGTAATTAAAAACAGAAGACAAAAGATAAGCTGTTTTTGTATGGTGCAAACCTGCCTTTTTTCCTTCCACACCGCGAGAAATTTTAATATTACATAACGAATAAAGAGCAAATTTTTGATCGTCACTTTTTATATCAAAATATTTCTATAAAGCCGATCATTTCTTTATCGAACACATTTTTCTTCGGTAACTGAATTTATAGAAAAAAAACGCCAATAAACTCACCTCAAACTCAAACTACAACAGCACGCTTTTTCGTAACCTCAAATGATCGTGTCTGCAATCAATTCAATGAGTAAATACTAGCCTCAACCATAAATCATTAAAGTTTTTCATAAAAGTGACAGATGAAAATTAAGAGAGTAGAAGTACCTACAAGAGATTTCATCAGTCATCAATATGATGACATCCACCTAAAGATGGAGATTTCATCAGTCATCAATATGATGACATCCACCTAAAGATGGAGACTATAATCAAACTGGTTTCGGAAGTGAGAAAGGTTTAACAGAAAAAAATGGCATAATAAAGAGCTTTGAAATCAGATTGGCAGAAGTGGAGCAAAGAACACGTGGAGACACTCTTGAATTTGCAGGGATTCCAGAAAGAGAGAGAGACAGCGACATACAGAAACAATAAAACGGGTGGCCGCAGCCACAGGTGTCGACTTAAGCCGCCACTACCCGAATTTCTACCGATTTCTTGCATTACAAGAACATTTGAAGTTTTTAAGCTCTTAAAAAAATATATGCTATTTTGGAAGATAATATCTACACAACACCCACGCCGAAACGCAAATTATATGAAATTCCCTCGATAGAAAAAAAACCGCAAAGTATGCTCCGAAAATTTTTATTTTCAAGCCTGCCTTATTTAACAAGTATGAAAAAATTCGCAGTGTTTCTTTGAACGTTGTTTTAGACAACCCCCACGAGCTTTTTGCTCTAAGCTAAACGAGTCGTGTTTATAACTATTTTCTACCCTTCAAGTATACTCTTCTGTTCGTATATTATTTTCTGTTGTTAACCTTTTGTAATGTAACTTATAGACGACTGTAAACAAACACTGAATATTTATTTATTATTTATTTATTTGTTTATTTTACGCCCAGAGGGCTTTTACATAAATATATAAGGGGCCATCCATAAATTACGTCACACCTTAAGGGGGGGGGGAGGGGAGTAGAGACGTGTGACAAGGGGTATGGGGGGTCAAAAAATCATGAAATTCTAGGGGGGAAGGGGTCTCACAAATGTGACAGTGGGGGGGGGGGGGTCAAAAAATCATGAAATTCGTGTGACGTAATTTATGGAGGCAGTACAATTTCTACATGAGAAGAAATATAAATAAGTTTCGGTAAAACATGAGAAAGAAATATAAATAAAGTTATGATAGAAAACAAAAATACATACAAGAAATAAAAATAAAAGCAACAAAATTTAAAAGTAAATTGAGAGATAAAAGAATAAAAGAGTACATTTATGATATAAAATACAAGGAACAAAATTTTTAAAGTAAGGTGATGAGAAATGTTTTCAAAATACAACATTAAACATGAATAACACCTAAGTATTGGTTTTTCATAGCGTGAAACCGCTACGCGCTGTATCGGGGAATTGGTAAGACTCGTGTTATTCTTGTTGTTATGTGTAGGTTTGTGAATTGCAGGAGTTCGGAATTGTTCAATTTTTTTTTTGATCACCTGTTTGAATTTTAATATTTTAGAAAAATAAAAGTTTAGTTTTAAATTATTTTGATGTAGTTTATTAAATTTACAAAAAAATCCTTAGTGAGTATAATTATGAATAAATGATTTCATTATTTCATGTTTATAATGTGACAGCGACATATTCCATAAATCTATGTGCGAATACATATTACCCAAGTTTTGAATTCTGTGTAGCGGTATATTAAATTGTGCCCTTGTCGTAGTATTGCCACAATAAAAAGGTAGTACAGACCTTGTATTTCTGGCTGGCACATTAAAATTTATGAGTGCCAAGAATTCGGGGCTGTCAATTGTGTAATGCAAGATTTTAAATAAAAATACTAGATCGAAAACAATTCTTCTGTCACTCAAATTGAGTAGATTGGATAATTGCAGTAGATAATTGTAGTTTAATTGTTCTCTAGGTATGCACTAGAATATGCACTTCTTTAGTTATAAATCATGCAAATTTCATTCAATAAATATATATATTATTATTATTATAAAGGGCCCGAACTCACCCGAGTCCACCCAATCGTTCGTGCGGTTCGTTCATGTAACGAGTCGCCAATCGGCTATGTTCAGCCGGATATCCGGCTTCAAGGTTGGCCGGATATCCAGTATCCGGAAAAAACATCTATCCGTTTTATCTCTAATTGAAATTCAAAAGCATCAAGTATGTAGTATTTTGCTATTCGTCAGTAATCATTCAGAATTGAAACGTTCCTTGAAATGGCTTAAGTCGTGTTTGGTGACTAGATCTGAATAGCCAGGTACATATTCCACATTTCAAAAAAATTAGTTTCATTGTGCCTGTAGGTTTAGTATTATTACTGGAAATGGCTTTAGACGTGTTTGGTAACTAGATTTGAATAGCCATTACATACATTACATTACTGTACATTTTCTACATCTCCTTCCCCTCCCCACTATCTTCAGCCTCACAACATAACAAAGTTGGGGAAGCCATAGTTCCACTGGCTCGAAACGGCTGGGAGCAGTTGGTATTCTTGAGTTAAGTTCAGATAAAAAAGTTATATTGTTTGCAAGTAGGAATTTTTAGCGGTTTTTTGCTAGTCTATTGCATGTATAAGTATGTCGTATTTTATTATTGCCGCATGCTTCTTCGGAGAGTCAAATTATTGTTTGTAAAAATATTTTTACAGCGGATTTTCACTCAAGATGCCTTCAGTTATAAGTATATCAACTTTGGTTGTACGGCAGTATATCCGCTTTGCATACTTACTTAAAGATATAATCTTTTAGGGGATCAACTTTCGGAGGGATCAACTGTCGGGGGGATAACTGACAGGGGGATCAACTGTCGGCGGACCAACTGTTAGGGTATCAATTGTCGCCGGAACAACTACCATGAAACCGCCTGTAGTTTTCTAAGAAGTATTTTATGCGAGATGGTATCGAAGACTTTAGCAAGTTCTAAAAGAGAGCGATGGATTTGTTTCTCCGGTAAATATTATTGGGAATAATATCCCCCAGCTTAGCAATAGCATTTTCTGTTCCTGACCTTTCGGAACTGGTTATAGGACAAGATCATGACTTTCTAGGTAGAGGCTGGGACGATTTTTACGATTTTTTCAATATTTTTTTTAGAATGAATTGGGTAGATAATATATACGCCAATAATTATGTATATCCGATTTGTTTCCATTTTTGTGAATCAATATAAAAAGTTATTGTTTTAGGTGGTTTAGGAACGTGCCTGTCCTTAAACAAGATTAAAAATGTATGCAATAGGACTCACTATATGTGGTTTCAATAAGACTCGCTATAAGTGGATTAAATACTTTCGATTTGAGAAAACTTTGTCTGGTAAGCTCATTTATTTTTTCATGACTTAATTAGTCGTTGTTTGAATCTCGTCTGTTTTAAGATTAAGAACAGTTTTAGGTATGTTGGCTCCTTCAGGTTCACTTTTCTTACATTTCCCAAGGATTTTATTTGTGAGAGAGTGGTATCGCAAATGCGACACGTGGAGTGGACTGTATCAATATATTTAAAAAAATGTTATGCTTGTGAATACTTGACACAACTATGGGGAATGGTAAACAGATGAATCGGGAAGGAAACTGACTTACCCCTTATGGTTGATGTTCGGCTCAATATTATGGGTCTGAGGGAGCACTAAGTCACTCACTGCACAAGCTTCCATAAAACTGGTCGATGTTATATAAAACTGAGAGAATAATGGTGTTCGTTGCACAGTTTCTTTTAACAGACTCCATTAACAATTGATGTTGAATGCGCCAAGAGATCACTTTAGATCATTGCAAGCACAAACACATTATAGACTTCTTAATAGTGGACGTTGAATGCACCAATAGATCAATGTAGATCATTGCAAGCACATAACACACTTAGACTTCTTCAACAGTGGATTTTGAATGCACAGAGAGGTTACTCTGAACCATTGTACCGCACATAACAGACTCACTGACATATTGATTTTATTGTTGTACGGTAGGTAATATTGTCAGTAGGAACAGGTAATTGTGGTACAAAAAGGATGGGTAGAGAAATGGAACAAGGTATATAGATAGGTATACATAGTTGCGTCAACAGAGAGGTTCCTACTGAAGTGAACCTACTCCTAACAAAATTAGCCATTATTTTGAGGTAAGTGTTACATGTGTTTTTAATATCCAGTTAATGCACAAAAGACGATTTGCAATTTTTTTTGGATATTGGTAAATTTACGAAATGTTTTGCAGTTTTCCCTTGTAAATATCTTGTTAGGAATGATGTAATAAGTACAGCGGAATCGCAATATTTATTTCAAATAAATATTGTGGTTAATGTATTCACTAACTAAACATGTATTTTATCTTTATATGATTAAAATAAATTAACATCCCATTAACATTTTTCTTTAAAAAATCTTTAATTATTTATATAAATGACATCATACACAGCTAATGAATTAGAAGATAATTTTAAAATACAAAAATATGAATAAGTCAACGCCGATTCATGTAATGAAATTATTTCAACGAATCTCAATAATATTTTAATTTTTCATATTAACATACGAAGTATGGAACGACGTTGGGATGTGTTAACTCTAAAATCAAACAATCTTAATTGCAAAAAACCTGACATCATAATATTATCAGAAACATTTTCTAATGACGAGTCACCCTCTTATCATTTGCCAGAATACTATGTTACAACCAAAATAAACATCATTAAAAATAGCGGACTCGTAATATTCATACACGATAAACTTAGTATTGTCAAAATAACTGAACATCCTGTACATTTAGTAAACTGTATTGAAATACAATTCAAACGCGACATAACAATGTACCACATAAAAGCTATTTATAGAACCCACGGTTCGAACGTTTCATCATTTATAAATTAATTTAAACACATACTGCTAAAATTTAGGAATAATAATAAACTTTGCTTTATTGCAGGAGGCTTCAACATAAACATTAATGAAAACGTAGAAAATAATATCAAAAATGAATATATAATTATATGACCGAATTAAAATTCATATCGTGCATAAATAAATACGAGAGAAATAAAAAAAACCACACTCCGTCTTGTTTAGATCATATATGGACTAACATAACATACAAAATAACATCAATTATTTGGAAAATTGATTTAACCAACCACCATGCACGCATTCTTCTTTATGAATTAAACGTAAAATAATTGTTTAACAACTAAAAAATCCTCTACAAATATGATGACTACTTTATCCGAAAAACTAAGAAATGAACAATGGAACAACGTGTTAAACAATTATGATACCGGAACTTGCTAAAAAAAAAATGAAAATACACTGGCACAACACATAAAAAATTCGACCACTGAAACTATAGTCCACATAGAATCAAAACTAAGAATTTTAAAGCCTCGGATAACCCAAGGACTTATAATTTCAATCAGAAACAAAGAAAAACTTTATAAAACAACATTGAAAAATCCCCTAAATTAAGAAGCTTAGAATAATACAAAAGAAGAAGAAGTTTATACAAAAAAATAAAAATAAATTAACACCCTGTATTAAAAAAAATAAAGAGGCCTTTTTCAAAAATAAAATACTTTCACAATAAACAAATATGAAAAACAGTCAATTTACGCATGGATAATACTAAAAAAACACAAAACATAAAATACATTGAACATAAAAATAAAATCATAGATGCTAATTCAACGTAAACAATGTGCGAACATCTTTAATTCTTTTTTTGCTAAAGAGGAAAAAAACTTTATTAAAAACTTAAAACGAAAAATATTATACTTATCTCAACACCATTATACTTATCAAGGTATAAACATTTTTAATGCTCTCCCATATTAAATCAAATCTCAAAAAAATTATAAAGCCTTTAAATCACAAATCAAATTACTAGATCAACCCAACACTAATTATAAGTTTTAATTACATAGAACGAATTTCTAGGTTTTTTTTTATTACATTGCACATTTTAGTACTTATTGATCAAATGATAATACTTTTGTTTAAATTCAATTATTTAATTTCATCATTAATTAACAAAAAATATATATTTATATCTTTCTTTTTTTTAACATATCCTCTAAAAATATGTAAAGAAAAAGTATTGTTGTGTCGGTCAAAATGAGAATTGTCACTTGTTTTGTTATTCTATGATTTTATTTGTAAAGTGTCAGTTTGTTAGAAGAAACCATAAAAAGAAAGTGATATAATAAACATAAATGTCGTTTCTTCGTTACACAACTTAGCAACACGAGTGTTTTATTTATCAATTAAATTAAAGAATCAAACATCTATATTATGAAACGAATTCTTTACAAATATTTTATCAGCATTTCGAACTCTAATCAAGCGATTATTGTCGCAACATATTATTATGTTCCTAGTCTTACAATATTATCAGCTATTCTATTCCAACTGTTAAAAACATATGTACTTACCATTTACCACCTACATATTGATTGAAATGTAATAATATTATTCTTAACTCAATACATCTATATTTTTACTTTTATTTTTCTATATACTGTACATCTAATTTATCAACGGCTATTTTAGTCAATTTTATATTTGTTATCAATAATATTTGTCACTATAATATTTGTTATCAATCTTGTAAGCTTTATTTATTCTTACTTCAAAAAAAAAAACTTTTTTCTTTATCTAATTTTGTAATCTTGTATCTTATCTTGTGATGGCACGACTCCCCAAATTAAACACGAGAAATGTTTTTTCTCTATTAAATTGGGTATTTAAATTCTCAAAAAATACATTATTGTAATTAGTTTTAAGAACCACATATTTTGTTTTTTTTTTCTGTAAATCTGATGTATTTCAAATAATAATAAAAAAAATATCAATGAACCCTCTACCCGAAAAAACAAATGATAAAAAAATGTGGAAAATAAAAATAATTTTGCGAAATTTGAAAAAACTTCAGAAAATGAAATTTAAAAAATAATAGAAGTATGAAAGGAGGCTCATCCCCCGGATTCGACCTTATTACGGTGCATATTCTAAAATCCATGAAAATTCATCTGATAAAACCAATGTACATTTGAAAATAAAACTATTCAAAAGCAAAATGTTAAATTTAAGTTTAAAAAAGGGAATTTTTCCAACAAACTATAAAAATACAATAATTTCCCCTATTTATAAATCTGGAGATCCACAACAAGTAACTAACTATCGCCCAATCTGTCTAATCTCAAATATAGAAAAGATTTTTGAAAGAATTGTGGAAAACCAAAGGTCAAATTCCTAGAAAGTAATAAAATTCTTCATCAAAACTAGTTCGGTTTTATAAAGTTATTCAGCACACAAGATGCTATTGCTAATGTCTCATAAATACATCAACGAATTATTGGATAAATGTGCAGATATATTTATTGATCTCAGTACGATTTAGTCAAAGTGATTACTAAGTTTTTTGTTATTATTATTTGGTTTGGTATTAAAACAAAAATGGAAGGAGGAAATTATGTTATGTACCTGTCATGTTGGTACTACAGCTGTCACATGCTGATAGTTGGTAGGTCTGTCGTTTCACTTGACGTGCAACCTTGAACTTGATAACAGTGTCAGTGTCTTACAATTGAAATCGGCCTTCTATTAAACTGAATAACCCCAGACATTATACTTGCCTCTGTTTGCTACTTTCCGTTTCTTGCCTAACTTGCCTCTTCTTGGTTTTACTTACCTCTTCTTGCCTGTCCTTGCCTCAACTTGCTTCTTTTTGCCTCTTCTTGCCTCTACTTGCCTCTACATGTCACTTCTTGCCTGAATTGCCTCTACTTGCCTCTTCTTGCCTCTTCTTGCCTAACTTGCCTCTTCTTGCCTAACTTGCTTCTTGTTGCTTTTTATTGCCCCTACTTGCCTCTATTTGCGTCTTTTTTAGTTTTCTTGCCTAAACTTGCCTCTATTTGCCACTTCTTGCCTCTCGTTGTTTCTACTTGCTTCCTTAAAAAAATATTTAAAAAAAACACGGACTCCGTTGATAAATATCTAAGCGGCATTCAAAGAAAAAATTCTTTAAAAAAAACGAATTTCTTTTACCATTAAAAACTCTCTTTAAATTTAATTAACCACGAAATTTGTTTTAAAGCAATAATTTTATAAACTATGAAAAACGATTTTTAAAAGAAAATTGCTTTAAACGAGAAAAATTTCTGAAAGAAAATTGAAAACCATTTTATAAATTTTCTAAAAAGGGATTTTTTTCCATGAAAAAATGTGGAGAAAAAAAATACTTACAAAGAATCGCAAAAATTTTGAAAACAGCAAAAAAAAAATACGGATTCCCCTGATTAAATAAAGGGCATTCGATGAGAGAATTCTTTAACAAAAACGAAATTCTTTTCCCGTGAAAAACTTTCTTTTAACCGTAATTTCATTAACCATGCAATTTTGTTTTTAAGCAATAAATTAAATAAAACCATGAAAAACGGTTTTTAAAAACGAAATTGCTTTAAACGAAAAAAGATTTCTAAATTTAATAAAAATTTGAAAAAGAAAATCCCTTTTCCATGAAAAACTAGAAAAAAAATATTTAGAGAGAAAAGCATATTTTTCCAAACATTTTAAAAATAGCAAAAAAACACGGACCTCCCTGATCAGCGGCATTCAAAGAGAAAATTCTTTAAAACTAACGAAATACTTTTAACAAGATGTTCTTTTAATCATTTTATTTACCATGAAATTTCGTTTTAAGGCAATAAATTCATTAACCATGAAAAACGGTTTTTAAAAACAAAATTGCTTTATACGAATTTTTTTTATCAAAATTTAAAACCATGTTATGAAAGACAAAGTAGTCACAAAATTTAAACTTAACTCATCATTAAGCCATAAATTTAACATCCAAATTCCTTTATTTTCAACAAAAGCACAATAATTATATTTACAAAGGCATTAAATATTTTAATAGTTTTCCCGAAGAAGTAAAAAAAATAACAGACTTCGATCATTCGAGAATAAGGTCAATTTATCTTTAAAAAAATTAACAACCAAAACATCACCAATCAGCGTGTTATAACTTCATTTCATACCATATTAAAAAATAACGTCACAACAACCTAGTACTAGTAGGTTTATATTTATTGTAAACTATATGTAAAATTATGTTATAATAATTAAATAATTATGAAATAACTCCTACGCCAAGCTCAAGAGCTAGCACTCTTAATTGGTGTAGAAAATCATTGAATTATGTATTTTAGTATTTTGTTTTGCCTAATATTATGTTCAATGCTGTAACAATGTTATAAATTAAACAATAAAAAAATAAAAAAAATATTTAAATGGCAATTCTTTTTCTGTGAATAACTATTAAAAGGAAATTTATTTACAAAAAAAAGCATATTTTTGCAAATATTTAAAATAACAAAAAAACACGGACTCCCTTGAAAAATATCTAAGCGGCATTCAAAGAGTAAATTCTTTAAAAATAACGAAATTCTTTTACCATAAAAAACTAAACCGTAATTTCAGTAACCAACAAATTTAGTTTAAAAGCAATAATTTCATAAACCACGAAAAACGGCTTTTAAAAGAAAATTGCTTTAAACGAAAAAAAAATTTTGACAGAAAATTTAAAAACCATTTTATAAAATTTCTAAAAATGAAATTATTTTTCCATGAAAAAATAAGTTTTTATTAGACCAGACGAAGTGGATCTGTTTTAAATATAATATATATTTTTTAAACAAATTGCAAGTGCAACAAATTAATTTTTAATAAATCACCTCGTGTTCGCTAAGGTCTTACGTACAAAACTCAAATTTATTTATTTATTTATTTCTGCTGATTTTTTACAAATCACTGAACATTAACATTGAACAATCCTGTTACAAAAATTAGTTTAATCACAGAAATGGTTTCTACATAAAAATTCTCAAACATAATACAAAAACTCAAGAATACATAATCCAGCATACTTTGTACGGTTGTCTCTGATGAGTGTTAGTTCTAATTGAAATCTGATTCATTAAATGAATACAAGGGCTACTTTCAAAACTAGAACAGCTTGTTGTGAGTTATTCAGTTTTATAAAAGAAATAAAATATCTAACTAAAGTAGTTAAAATATTTTCAAATGATAAAATTGCTTTTTTTATCATTTTCAAAATTGGAACCGATAAATCAAAAAGTATTTCTAACCCGTTTTTTCACGGGTCTGCGGCTAGTACATAACTCAGTTTAAAGACATTAATGGTTATTGCAAACATATTTGGTTCTTCTACAAAGATTAATATTGTGAAAACAGATAACTATATAAAAAATATCCCTAAATGTCCCTATCCATAACACTAAAAAAGGAAAAAAAAATAAACATATATTTTGGAAAGAAGACATTTTTAGAGCGGATGAACAGAAGTACTCAAGGCCACACCACGCCCTCCACCCAAGGGATGTAGGAGGCCACGCGGAGGAACAGTTCGGTGCAGGTGGAACCCTCTTTCTTGTAATCCAAGTAGAGCCCCACCAACAGCTGTGTGCAAGCCACCCTGTGCCCGTTGTTAGCTGAGAGGTAGTTCCAAAATGAGCCCTGCAATGCGCATAAGGTGCTGTGAATTCGAATATTTTTGTTGGTGACATGTGACATCGGTGTAATCTTTTTTTAAAAGAGCTTACATTTGAATGTATTTTTGCACACCGATTTTATTTGTTTATACACCGATAAGTTTGGGACTCTCTCCCGTAGTTCTCTCCCACCCCGAAGTGGCCCCACAATATCGATATTCGATCGGTCAGTTGTTGAGTGGGCATCGCGTTTGGTTCCCACTCGGGCGTCGCTTGTTCGATTCCTCGGCTGGCTAAGCCCTCCATCACGACTCAAGCAACATTTTCAGCTTACTGTGGTGGTAGTAGGAGATTTTCAAACACTGTTGGGTTATTAGTCACTGTTAGTCTTTTTTAAATTAAAAAATGCAGTACACCATTATACAATCAAGGATCTCTTTATTCTGATTTCAGTACTTTAGATAAATTGTATCTTATTGTGATATTTTCTATTTTGTGGTAAATTCTATTGTGATTTTCTTGAATATTTTTTTAAAAACCTTTGTCTCATCAAATACACATCTGAACTTATTAAAATGAATTAATAAGTTTAAGTTTATAATTTGTAATAATTTTTTCATGTAAAATAGTGTAATTAATAAAGGCCTAGTTGATTTAACCGCTACGTCTGACAACATCGCAAACAGACGGGAAGTTGGTAGAAAAACCTGTTCTTTATTAAACGATTATTTAATGGCTGGTTTGTGTATTGGTGTAATTTCATGGCTACGACAAAGGCTTTTGTGCCGTGCTCACTGCTCGTGGCCAAAAGCTGCAAACTGCACAAAGCTATTGCTTACTTTCCGCTTTGACAGAAACTCGTAGCACAAACGGGAAATTGTAAAGGGTAAATCGACATCAAATTGAGAAACAAAAAAAAAAGTTTTTCGGTCTGAGCATTTACTTTTTTCTGTTGTTTTTATTTTTTCGGCAACTGAAGGTTGTAAAACTTTTAGGGGTGTAAGACGTTCAAGGGGTGGGGTTTGTCTTGATAGTGGCGAGCCGGATTGGGAGAGACGATTGAAAAAGACTTAATCTGACTTTGTAGGGGTGCCCGGGTTCAAAAATGTTTTTATTATTACAATATTACGAATATTTGAATTAATATTTGCGAAAATAACAAAAATTAATCAAAAAATGTATCGCCCGGATTTGAAACCTCGACCTCCGGATTCCTAGTCAAGAGCAACCGTTGCGACGCTTTGCAATCGAATGAATCAATTCATCAAAATATTGTTGAATTGTTTATTTTGTTAGAAAGGTAATCGGAAATAACATTATTTTGTGTTAAGTGTTTTATTTAATAAGAAACTGGAATTACAGGGATATCGAAATTGAATAAATCAATGTTTTAACAAAATGACAGAATAGATCGCAAGGATCGGCAGTGCATTGAATTAATCATTAGTTGCGCCATTGTTACTTACACAAGTCCCCCCTCTTCTGGCGCTGACGGTATCGGTGACACAAAGGTGACTGTCCGTCACTCCGCCCGCTGCGCCCCTACTGCCAGGCGGGAACTTTCTGCGGCACTCTTCTTGGGAGAGGAGGGTCGCTGGGAGCTGTGGAACAATAACAACTAATTATTATTTATGTTACGAAATTATTTTCATACTTACGACAAGCTGCAATCCATAAATTACATTCATAAATAAAAAAATATGCATACGCTTTAAGAACGAATCCCGCACAGGGGTCCCACCTGTTCAGAGCAAGTGAGACTATAAGGAAAATTGTTTTTTTTTTAGTGAAACTTCTAAAGCCCCGTTGTGATTTAAAAATCGGATTAAAAGAAAATAACGCATTAAATTACCTACAAAGCATCAAACTGCGCTCATTAGCCGCTTTGATTATGACATCACTTTTCAAGGCTCCTATTAGTTGCGATATGAAACGAAATGACGCATTACATTACCTACAAAGCCTCAAACTGCGCTCATTGGCCTCTTTGATTACGACCTCACTTTTCAAGGCTCCCGTTTGTTGAGAATGTGTGGGCGAAGATTTCACTTCAAACGCGTGTGAACTGCAGTCGATTTTTTTTTACAAACACATACACCTATATAATTTAGCTGAGATAGACTTATCGTTCGCCTCTTTTCACTCTTAACTAGTTTCGCTTCTACCACGTGTGAACTGCAAGCTCTGATGTATTTTCTTAAGTTATTCTGGAATATTAGTGCATTCCTTTACATCCCACCCATCCCATAGATATAAGAAGAAAGTAGTTTAAGCACTCACACTAGGGGAAGGAGGGGGAGGGGGAATTTAGGGGAAACTTTAGCAAGTTTTTAAGACATTTGAGACCTTAAACTGTAAAATACTTATAAAAATGCATTATTCCATTATCATCATTTTGAATTGTGTAATACACAATATTTGTTGAAATATTCTAACAGCCTTACTAATAAAAAAAGCCTTAGCGATCGCCAAACTTTGAATCTGTTGCTTGCCCGTTGAACGGCATTTTTACACTTTACTAATAACAATTTCACGTTTTTATGATTAATATGTTGGTTGCCTTGAACTTCCCTAGATTTGCGCAGGCGCCGCGGGCATCTTGTTTCATAGCTTCGCGGGAAAATTCATTTTGTGACATGTGGAATTTAACTCGCAGTTATTTTGATGATTTTGAACATAATTTCCGTTTAAATGATCAACTCACTATGATATTATTATTATTTCCTATATTTTATCAAAAACATGTACTGCACTATATTTAAAGCCCCAGAGGCGTTTAAATAAATAAATAAATATTTGTACAATTCAATAAAATTACCAATACTGGTATTATTTAAAATGAATCCAAGATATCAGATTTTTTCAGTTATTCTTTCGGATTTCTTAAAATATTTTTTTATATTTGTTGTAAGTTGTAATCTACTGAGTTAATAAAAAGAAATATAACACTTTTAATAACTGGTTTTATTTTAAGATGTACGTATTACATGAAAAACAAGAGAAGAACTCTTGGAGCATAGAGAAAAAAACAAAAGAACTAAAATGGGTTGCCACGTACAAAATGTTGCCAACCCTTAAACCAACATTATTATTGTTAAAATAATGTATTGGATTGTATATTTTAACAATATTTTTACTTCCACCTCAAACCTCACCTCAATTGGTGTGGGACACCTCAACATCTTAATTGAGAATTTGAGTACCTCATACAAACTCATTCTGAAATGGTGTCCTATATATGTATTTTTTTTTCCTTTATTTTCCCCAAAATTTACATTTGATCCATACAATATTATAAAACAATAAGAATAATGGGAACCCACTTAGGCGCAGCCTGTGCGTGGGTAATATAGTTGAATATATTTTATTATTGTACCTAGAAAAAACAAACAATGGGCATGTAAAGCAAAAACATGATTAAAATTTGTCTAAACAGCTGAGCATACAACATTCATATTCATTCAGCAATTTGCTTGGAGTGGGGTGGAAAGGTTATAATATTGATCCAATGATGGTACACTCACCCTACCACCCTGCCACCCCCTGCTGAGTGTCAGTCCTTCCACAGAGTCCTGGGCCGTGTGCAGACAGACAGGCCGATAGTTCCTACTGAAGGGGACCCTGAAAAACCACCACAGAGTTACTCTCTCACTCATATATTATTTAATACAGTTAGTAAGGTAGGTAGGTCACAACTGCCTGGAGCCACTGGAACTATGGCATACCTAATTTTGGACATATTATGGGCCGATGGGATTAAGGGAGGGGATATAGTTGAAGGGGAAGGTGGAGTAGTACCTGACTACTCAGATTTTTTTTATTTTTGAAAACCAACAGTTACAATAATTTATAATCTATCATAAAGTATGTGTAAATTATTAAACCAATAATAGGTTTTCACTGACGTTAATTATTATATTAATAATATAAAGAAGAAGAGTTAAATTAGCTTATGCGGATGGGATGGTGGGAGGGAGGGGAAAGGGAGGGGAGAGGGAGAGGAGAGGATCTATTCTGTGTAAGCAGTACGCACATTTGTATAAATGTTATTTATTCATTTTAGGTTCGCAAATGTTAGGTATTGTGTAAAATAAATCGAATTTACTGTATGAAATGTTAAAGATGCGTGAAGCGCTGGGAATTAATGTATTTTGTTTATTTTATTTTCTTTTGGATACCAACGGTATACGGTATATGTCCAAAACAGTAAACCTAAAGTAGAAGCTCCGTAGTTCAGTGAATTAAAATAAAATTTGGCTTACAATAATTATTTTTATTAATGAATTTACTAAGAAACAGTTCAAAAAGGAAACATGTCTTAAAATCTTAGTCATAAATAAATGAAAAAAAAATTCACGACCTCTAATATTTCTGATTTCGCTCCATAGGGTGGGTAATAATAACGGGTTTGTATCTTGTAAAATGCAGGCTTAAAACGGCCTAGGCCTTTTGTCGTAGATAAATTCAAATCTTGATTGTTTTGTATTTATTAACACGGTCTTTTAATGTGAATTTCGGCACTTCGTAGATTTCTGCTGCTTTTAAATATCCCATTGCTCCTTCAACTACCATCAAAATTGCTGTCCTCATTTTTTCTGTATCCCAGTCTTGTCTGGGAGTTTTTCTTTGGTAATTAAGTGGCTTCTTTCGGGTCAACGTATACTGGCCGGTTTTACCCCATACGGTTGTGCCCCGAAAAAAATACAGACATGCGTAAAAATGTTACGAAAATCACCCAAAAGTTATAGGTTAAAAAAGGTAAAATATACATATTTATTTATTTAACATTTCACTTACCTGCAAATTATAAAAACTTCAAAATCAATCAATATTGTCATAGTTTATAAATCGAATTATTCAAAAAGATATTAGTCAATGTATAACTGTGAAACAATGGTAAACATTTTACTACTTTAATCAATTTGAAACGGCCTGGAATTAATAATTTAAAGTGATTTAAGAACTGCGTAGTTATCTTGTGAATAGTGATGTCGCACATAAGAACTAACAAATAACTGTAACTGAGAGTTTAAAGGTTCATAACATTAAGAGGCAAGTTCCCCAAATAACGCTAAACATCACTTTGTAATGTAATAGTGCAAGCAAAACTACAAACAATTTATTTACATATTATAAAGGCGTAGTTAGAAAAATGTCTAATGTTACATGTGAATGAAATTTTTTAATCGAAAACTTTTTGATTCTATATGATATACATACTGCAACTTTACGTAAAACGTTCGAAAATGCCTTTGCTGAAAACATAGTAGCGCCTATTACAGACACTTTTTTTTAAAATCCTTCCGTAATCTCAAAGTAAACATGATACAGATCCTTGTTAATTAATAAATAATACTTAAACGTATCTAGATTTTTATTATAATTCGCTCAAATATTATGATTTTTTTAAAATTCTTTTCCACCACACAAAATTGCATGAGAACAATATTACTTCGCGAAACGTGGTATTATTTCACGACAACCGTCAGTTTTGAGACGGTTTTGGAGGGAAACGCACGTTTTTTTCGTTTCGATTGTAACCGCAGCCACGAAAATATACCGATGTATTTTCTAGTAAAGTGTTTAGGGTATTTTCTAGTAAGTGGATATTATATAATTATTATTAGAAAATAAATAAATTGTGATCTGTGTTACTGTCTTCAATTTCAAAACTTTATTGACATTTTGCGTAGGCCATAAAAGTGAGACCCAACCACCCATTGGCGAAAAAATACATATTTTCGATGGGCACAATAATTTTATAGTTTTTAAGTTTGCATAATTTAGCATCCATCTTGAATTTCTCGAGTTATCTACATTTTGAAATAGGAATTAGAAAATTTGGAGGTGCATTATACTTAAATCTAATGTTAAAATCCTTAATTTCAATATCCATTTCGGATTTCTTGAATTCTCTACTGATTTGGTTCAAAATCGTTATTAGAGAGTTTGGAGGTGCACTGAACTCAAATCTAGTATCCAAATGTATAATTTCGGCATCTATCTTGATTTTCTCGAATTCTCTACAGATTTAGTTCAAAATCGGTATTAAGGAGTTTGGACGTCAATTTATCTTGGATCTAATGTCAAAATGCATACATTCGGCATCCATCTTGAATTTTTTAAGTTCTAGGCCGATTTGGTTCAAAATCGGAATTGAGGAGTTCGGAGGTGCACTGAACTCTAATCTAATATCAAAGTTTGAAATTTCGGCATCCATATTGAATTTCTTAAGTTCTCGACCGATTTGGTTAAAAATCGTGAGGGAACGGACTCCGTATACCGACGGAGACGGAGGGAGAAATGAAAAGGCATCCGAGTTGGTTGCGGGTCCAGTCGTTTATTGTATCATGAGCTACGTAGCTGAGGTCGGTCGGTGTAACATGGAGATGTCGAAGTGCCGTAGAGTGAAGCGTTGCGGGTGCTCGGTCATGATGGGTGAAGCAGGTCGGAGATGCTGTGGTGGAGCAGGCCACGGGCCTGCAGGTCACCAAAGTGTTGCTCGACGCTCGTTGCGGAGAGGACCTGGTCGTCCAGGCCGTTGCTCGACGCGCGTTGCGGAGAGAAACGGCGGTGACTCGGTGAGTGGAGCCACCGGCAGATAGTCCTGGTGATGTCCACGTAGGAAGCTACGCGCGTTGCGGAGATGAGCGGCGGTGACTCAGTGAGTGGAGCCACCGGCAGATAGTCCTTGTGATGTCCACGAAGGAAGCTGCCCTGGAAGAGAGCTGATGCACGGGGCACTCGGAGTTACACGATGGTTCGCTGTATAGAGGCGAATTGATGGCTGACTAGAGACTGACTTGAACTGAACAAGTTTGTAGTTTAGTGCGCCGCTTTATATAAGAGCGAGCGGCCGAGTAACTTTCCACTCGCTGGCAATACGTGCGCTGGAAGGTGCTAGAACTAACTCGTCACTGTAGTCGTGAATGCACGATTGAGCGAAGGTGGTGAAATTATTATTCAGCCGAGAAGGTACCTCGTACTGATAGCAGCATACCGGCGGTGGTAAATAAGTAGGTATTGCGCGCAGTGTGAATTGTAAGTACTGGCGGCTGTAGATCTTTCTCTCGATTTCTTTGAGTGGCGGAATAATAATGTATGAACGCCACAATCGTGATTGAGTTCAGAGGTGCACTGAACTGGAATCTAATATCAAAGTTCAAAATTTCGACATTCATCTTGAGTTTGTCAATTTCTCTACCGATTTGGTTCAAAACCGGAATAATGAAGTTTGATTGGCCATCACATGTTCTTAAAGCTATGAAAGAGAGGAAAAATGATGAGAAGCGTTTTGAATGTAGTCATTAGGGATAATGATTAGTATGACAGGGGATGTACGGTTAAGATTGTCATACCTGGCTTTCGATTAATGACATTTTTTGTAAATTTGTTGATATTCTGAAAATTATGTACTTGAATAATTTCTATAAATGCATTGAATTCGAACCATCTAAAAATAAAATTAATTAGTTTTGGCATTCAGCAGGCAGATCCAATTTAAAAACCAATCTCGACCACATCTGGGGAAGAGATATGACAACTACTAAGTAGATTGAGACATTTAATGTTTACGCAAAGTTTGGTGAAGTAATGAGTGTACGATCTTGAATATTATATATTTATCTCCCTTTCTGGCAAAGCGAATTTAAAATATTCACCCATTTTCCGTACTAATAATATTTTTGTACGATTACTTACGAATGATATTATCAAGTATTAAATCGAATCGTTCACCACTTACCTTAACAACTTTTAAATCTTGAACTACCGAGGTATTTGTGCAACCTTTTTCCTTGAATTATTTTCGACCGCAAAACTAGTCATCAAATTTAAATACATATGGCATCATTAAATTTGCATAGTTTTATCTATCAAGAATTTCTATTTCAATGCAATTATTTTAAGGTAAACAAGCCATAAAAATGTAAATATTTATATTTGGAGTTTTAAATAATTTTCGAGTAAAAAAAGCATTTAAAATTTTTTAAAATATGAATTTTATCTACCCATAAAAGCGAAACTGTATAGTAATTACATATTATTTTAAGTACCCACACATCTTTTGAAAATATTTGTAACCAATTATTTATAAGATACTCTCAGTATCGCCCTGGTGTAAGACTACCATTCAGAATTGAAACGTTGCTTGAAATGGCTTTTGCCGTGTTTGGTGACCAGATTTGAATAGCCAGGGGTGGATCACGGGGTCTATCTAGCAAAATTCCTTCATCTTGTCAACATCGACAACATGAAGCCAATTTTCAAAGTTGTCGGTATTTTTTTTTTTACACCCATACAGGAGTTCAATGAGGACCATAATTTCTCTCAGGGTCGAGTAATATTCTGTTTGGAGGTGATGTATGAGGGGTGAGTAAGAACCTGGGAGTCGGTTTGTCCAGGAGTGATGGACGTACGAATCCCCGGTGCAGGGTGATGGGTCTCTTCAAACCAGCCTCTTCCGATCCGGTCCGCCACGCAGCTGGTGGGCCGGCTTTTCCACCGCCAAGGCCTGCATTAGCGGTGAATGCACCTCACCTGTTGAACCCAGGCACCACCATTTGCAACATTTTTGACAGTTATCGCGACCGTTCGCTTACTAGATCTGGCAACCTAGTATGGTCGACCGATAAGGTTTTTATCGATAATTTTCATTACTTTTTATCGTTTTCTAGCATGACTGCAGATCACCAACGAATTAATGCCACCCGATGGGGGGTGACACCTGATTGTAAAAAAAAAACATACGAAGGTAGAATATTGCCACAAAAATATTTCATGTGTAAAATATTTTTGTCACTTCTGTTATTTATTTATTTATTTATTGATCAACGCCCTTTTTCAGGGCTTTTACATATTAATGGTTATAGATACAATGTTTATTGTACATAACTGAACTGCCTCAGAAACAATATTTTATATTTGTTTAAAGATAAACTGAGGATGTCCACGGACTTGGTGTAATTGTTTCCTTCCATTAGTATTTTGGGTATAGAAGAATACATACGGTAGTTAGCCCCAGAATTTCTGCACTGAAATAAATCCTGACTTCTTGTATTACGTTGTGGAATCCGGAAGCTTATCAATTCAAGCAATACCGGACTATCAACTAAATCATGTAGAATTTTATATAGAAATACCAAGTCAGTGAAAATTCTTCTATCTGACAATTTGAGCATATTCATATTATTTAACAGAGTGTTGTAGTTCAACATAATTGTTGGAATCCCCATTTTGAAATTTAGAAAACGTAAGAATTTGTTTTGTATTCTTTCAACAGCTTGTACATGTATGTTATAATGTGGATTCCAGACGGGAGAATTGTACTCAAGTTGACATCTAACATAAGCAAAATATAACAGTTTAATACACTTATTTATATTTTCATAGCTCTATGGCTCGGTCGGTTGGGGATTTCCCAAGAATTCTGATGTTTTATTTTTGTTCCTACCTCTAACTATTACTCGGTTGGGGATTTCCCAAGAATTCTGATGTTTTATTTTTGTTCCTACCTCTAACTATTACTCGGTTGGGGATTTCCCAAGAATTCTGGTGTTTTATTTTTGTTCCTACCTCTAACTATTACTCGGTTGGGGATTCCCCTGAAATATTCGTTGCTTGTCACCTGTGCCATTTTCATTTCTTTCGTACATTGTGATTGACGTTATTTGTTACAATTGAGTAAGAGGCAACACAAACTATACATTTTGAAGATGTAATTTCCGAATTTGCAGCTGTTACAAAAAGAAAGAAAAATCTCGATCCCCGATAAGTAGCCGCTGGTCCGGCGGTTGGCGTTGCCGACACCGATCGCCTCAGCCACCGTTTCCAAGAAGCAAGGTTCGCTCCTCAGTCAAACCAAAGCAATTTTTTTTTAATTAGTCGAGACGCTATACACTAACCTTCTAACTACAATATAACACCTTTTATTACAATACTATAAAAAACATTAAGTTAAATAAGCAGAAAAAATCACAAAAAGAGTACCATCTAGCGACTCAGAAGGAGACTACAACACAAATAAAATGTTAAAAGTTACATAATATTTAAAATAATAAAGCTTTTTTTAGAGTAATGCAGTTTTGTACAGGTCTCCCCTATAATATTGAAATGAAGCATGATTGCATATCTGACCATCAAACACGACTAAAGCCATTTCAAATAATGATTCGATTCTGAATAATACTATTTCACCAGGGCGATACTGAGATTATCTACTGCTCTGGAACGCACCGTAAATTTAATATTCTTTGAAAAATTATATGCAGGTGATACAGCACGTACTCGAATGATTTTAATATTTATTTTTCGAAGAAAACTTCTTCTGAAAGGTTTTCACTTTGTGATAGCATTATTTATTTTATTAAAAGACAAATAACTTTGTATACAAATAAGGAAAAATATGAATACCAAAACAGATATAATTAATAAGAAAAAATGTTATGAACCGTCTTTTGAATCTTTTCCCACTGAACCTGTCTTTCCCTTCTAATGATATTGTAATCCCGAATTTCCAATTAACTTCCCCCACTCTTACCCCTCCTCCCTTCATTTTACCCCTTCCCCTGTATTTAATCTGTGATCTGCATTTAATTTGTAACTTCAGTATAATTTTACTCCTGATGATGTGAACATTGTTCATGAAGCATGTAACTTCAGTATAATTTTACTCCTGATGATGTGAACATTGTTCATGAAGCATGTAACTTCAGTATAATTTTACTCCTGATGATGTGAACATTGTTCATGAAGCATGTAACTTCAGTATAATTTTACTTGTAGTTATAGAGTGTGTATAAAATAAAGTGATGTGTACAAAGTTATTCGTTTTTAATAAAATTTTAATATTTATATAATCAATATTTATCAACCAAAAAATGCGCATATCGAGATTCGAACCGGCGAGCTCTACCACGGAGGTTATCAAAATATTAATATATTGTTCTAAATAACCAATGTACAATAACTATTAAAATTAAAAATAAAAAAAATACATATAAAACTTTCTATTACAACACATAAATACTTGTCATACATAAACATAAATAAACACGTAAACACCTCAGCACAGGTTCTCCTAGTGAGGTGTTCACGAAACATACAACAATACCTATCCACAGTTTCACCTTCACAAACCTACCTTACACCCAACATAATAAAATTGCAAAATATATTATGTAAAAAATTTTTCAAAATTGATCTATTTTGTAAAAATGTTAATTAATAGGTAAATACTGTAATACATAGAAATAAATTGATGTTTGATGCTTACGGCCTGTCCATTTCCACAAGAACTATATTATTAGTGATGTTCCCGGGGATGTTCTGGGGATGGGGCACTGTCCTGCTGAAGGAGAATACCGCCTCTGGAGGGAGGGCGATATCCCGAGCATTCCACCTGCAACCAATCAACATTCAATCAAAAAAATTATTAACATTTTATAGGAATTAGTAACCGACCACGGTTTACACAATAATAATATGCCCTTTGCAAAATCATTGTTGTATTTAGAAAGTGTAATAAATATGTTTTATTAATTTGGCGTTTGTTATAAGCATGATTTATATAGTCATCGATAATAAAAACTAACTCCTCTGTTTCGTCCCAAACTTTCAATTTTACTATTTTTAAGTTGAGATAATATTTACAATATGAGACAATATTTTCTTAAGTTGAGCTGTTGGACAATATGAGACAATATTTTCTTAAGTTGAGCTGTTGGACAATATGAGACAATATTTTCTTAAGTTGATCTGTTGGACAATATGAGACAATATTTTCTTAAGTTGAGCTGTTGGACAATATGAGACAATATGAGACAATATTTTCTTAAGTTGAGCTGTTGGACAATATGAGACAATATTTTCTTAAGTTGAGCTGTTGGACAATATGAGACAATATTTTCTTAAGTTGAGCTGTTGGACAATATGAGACAATATTTTCTTAAGTTGAGCTGTTGGACAATATGAGACAATATTTTCTTAAGTTGAGCTGTTGGACAATATGAGACAATATTTTCTAAGGTTTATTATTATTTATAAACATTAACTTCCATTTGAAAATTTGAAAATTATTTCGTGATAACTTGCTGAAAATAATTTAAATTAACAGAAATTAAAATTAACTAAAATTATAAAAATAAAAGACAATATTTTTTTACATTAGTTCCACACAATAGGCCCTGAGGAAAATAATTCCTATGGGCCTCTGTCATTTTTGGGGATGCTTTGTGGAGAGTATTTATAAGGAAGAAGAGGGAGTTTTAGAAATAAAATGGTGTAAGGGGTGGGTAGGAATCTGGGGGTTAGTGTGTTTAGGAATGACGGACGAATGAATCAATATCTCTCACTGCGGTGCAAGGCGATGTACCGAGAGATTACACAACCATTATCTCCCGATCCAGCCTGCCATGCAACTGGTGAGCTGACGCAACCGCTGCCAAGACCCGGACAAACCTCACCCCATGAACCCGGGCACCCCTGCTAAGTCACCGAGCGTAATGAACCACGTGGGGTGAAGTGTATTTCAATAATGTATAATAATTGTATTATTTAGTTATTTTATATACTTGAATACTGTACAAGAGCCCCTACTGCTCCTATCGAAAGCCAGTATTTTTACATCCCCAATTGGGGTATGTTGTAAGGCTGAAGGAAGGGGAAGGAGATGGGAAGAGGAAGGTGATGAAGTACCTGGTTATTCAGATCTGGTCACCATTTCAAGCAAAGTTTCAATTCTGAATGGTGGAAGATACCTGGTGTAGAATATACACCAGGGGGCCTACTCTCTATCTCTCTTAACCGCCAATATTTACGTATTTTGACATATTGTCCAACAGTTTGTCAGTTTCGCAAACTTATCAGTCGTAAACCCGAAAGTTACAAACTAAAAACTTATACGTTTCTTCTCACAGCGACGCCTGGTTTTTTCCTTGTATTTTTGACATTTCTCTATGGTTTTGGTACTCAATACTTCAGTTAGTAACTTAAACGCATTAATATCACGTTTCCCAAACCGGGTCGAAGGACTCCGGTTTGTAAAACGAATTTGAAACTTAGTTGACACTTCGTCTAGCGACGCATTTCTCGAATACGAATTTCTTGAAGGTAAGTAATATGATTTATTTAATTATACCTCAGCCGGGCCGGGGTTGGAAGATGTGTTTCGGATTGGTATATTTATGTGTGTATCTAACTGCCGTACTTTTAGGCACAGATTATCGTAATTACACTTCGTTTCAGCAATTCCTACTAGACACATTTACATGCATTACTATTTACATGCACAAAATAGGTTTTTAGTTTGGGTTATTTAAGTAATTTGTGCGTATTTCGATCAAAGCGAAACTTTCGCAAAAGTCGAAGGGCAAAGGGATCGTTTAAAGAAAATTTTAACTTGAAGATTAACTTGAGTAAAAATCGAATTTGAATACATTTTTTACCTCTCCCTTATAAAAAATAGTTTGTCAAGTAAATATTTACCTTTACTATAATATTATGTGCCAAATAGGTATGGGTCTGTTGCAATCTTATTAATAATTTATGTGTAATATTTTAGCCACAATGGAAGGTTATTTCCGCCTCCAGATTCACGATATGATTTTGCACAATGAGCAATACGGGGTAGAAGCAGCCCGAAGAAGGCAGTTAAGGGACCTCTCTGACCCGTTGAGCATGCCTGGACCACTGTTTATGGCGCATTACCGCCTGTCGCAGGACTTGTTCAGAGCTTTGTGTGACGAGTTGAGGCCGTTACTCCCTGTACCTAGGAGAACAATCGGAGTGCCCTTGGAGCTTAAAGTGAATATAACGTTATTTAATTTATCACTTTTTCTTACAATGACAAACCCTAAGTCGATACTGAGAGTATCTTCCACCATGGAAAGTGTCACAAAAATACTATATATCATTTTAAAATTATTTAATTGTGAAAGAGCGCAAATTAATTAAATCAAATTTTTATTTGAACCCGCGACCTTCGGATTGCTAATCGAGAGCCACACCCCTCATTACATCCGTATTTAGTTGTTTTGTGCTTTTCTTTGGCATCTATGTAACCAAAACTTAACAGTTTTATTGTACAATGTACACTTATTATAAATAGTAAGTAACGCGTGAACACGTCTATGTACATTATTACATAATGCTCATAAAGATTATTACATAAAAAATATTTAGAAGTGGGAACGGGACAATTCGGCAGGCGGGCTTGGGTACCACCGCTCTGAAAACCCTTTATTAGGACACCCCAAATGGTTCGCTATGTTCGGTGACTTAGGAGGAGTGTTCGGGTTCAGGGGGTGAGGTATTTCTAGGTGTTGGCGTCGAATGCGTTTGCCCACGAAAAACGATTTTAATTAAATTAGTTTTTGTGTTAATAATATAAACTGTGCAGTATTCGTGATACTAGCTAGAGTTAGAGAAATATCCTGATGAGGATGAACAGGCACGAGCACTCTGCAAGTTACTAGTGGAACTTTTATTTATTTATTTATTTATTTATTTGAACAAAAATACATACACATTATAAGAAAACTTTGACTGTCCAACTAAGAGATTTCCCGTTTTAGGACAGTCGAATTGCCTGGTTTAGTTCACATTAGGTAGTTACGTTGTTTTTTGTAGAACTTAAATACTAGTAAATGAATGAGGGCATAAGTGCTGATTACATTTGTATTTGTTAAATCTACAGTCTACAGTTAAATCTACAGCAAGATTAAAAAGCAATAAAACAATTAAATTTAATATTAATAGTAAAAAGCTACTGAGAAGAGTTACCAAGTACAAAAAATTTGAATGATAATATATTAAAGCTACAAAGAGAAAAAAAATATGAACTCATTGGTTTGTGAAACAGAAAAATAAAAACTAAATCTTTCTTCGATGTATTCCTATCCGAAAGTTCGAATGTGTTTTTAAGAAAATATATAATAGGTTTGAGTAAAGACAACCTCTCTTTTTTAATTTAACAATTTCGTATCTATCCTATGTTTTCTAAAAAAAAAAATGTTTTTAAATATTATAATAATTTGATGAAATGGTTGTTGAGTTAAAAGTCTGTAAATATTAACAAAAAGGGATATAAGTTATCAGGGGCATAGAAAAAAAATTATATTATTTTTAGAAATTAATAAAAAGTAACTTTCTGATTCCTCTAATGTACAAAAATAGCCTCTGTGTTACAATTTTTGATAGTACATAATATTTTACTCATAATTTAATTTTATCAATACTACAACTTTTAAAATATTTTTTGTACCTATTTTTGTAACCTAGTAACTTTTAGTTTGAAGATAACAATATAAAAAAATAAAGATAATATTATACAACCTATATTATACCAGCTAATTAGATGAGTACTTATAAGATTCTTATGGATTAACGTAAACCTGATAGTACATATTATTAGGTAAGTGAGTTTGTGTGAGCATGTGTTCGCTCTCGAGTCTCCCCATGTCCAGAAGCCAATTGCTAACCCATTTGCGCAGAGTGCTTGCACTTTTCAATTTCCATGCATCGGGTACGAGGTTGAACAATTTTGGCCCTAAGTAAGAGTATTGTCTTTGTGCATGTGATGTGTTGGTATTTGGTGGAACTACTGGATTCCTCCTTGCATGACGGGTGTTGTGGAGATGATCAATGGATGAATAGTGGTGTCGATGTTTTTGTGTATGTAGAATAGTTTTTCTTATGTAAAGTTGCCGTACGTCAAGAACTCGTAACTCTTCAAATAATAGATCACTGGGATACCTGAAAGGTTTCTTAAGGATGACCCTTAGAAGCGATTTTTGTGCTTTTGCTAAGGGATCAAGAATTGTTTTCGAACAGCCGCCCCATCCTAAGGATGCATATTCTAGCAAAGAATTACACATGGCATGGTACATTTGTTTCAGATCTTTTACGCAAAGAATATTTCTAACAGACATAAAAAGATGAGTAAGTTTTCTGATCTTTGTGGTGGTAGAGTCTATGTGTTCCTCCCATCTCAGAGATTTATCTATTATGATTCCTAGATATTTTATGCTATCGACACATTCTAAGTTATTGCAATTACAAGTGGTTAGGTCATTACAGTGGTGTATAATGATGTTGTGTGTTTCTTTTGGTTTTCCTGCTTGTGTTGCACTGAAACGGATGTATTTAGTTTTATCTAAGTTGAGGGTGAGGAGATTATTGTCTAGCCATTGTTTGACCTTGTTTAAACCTATTTCTGCTTTATTATGAACAATATTCCAGCTTTTGTCTTCATATAGTAAAACTGTATCATCGGCGAAGGTAA
The DNA here is from genome assembly GCA_936435175.1 of Glyphotaelius pellucidus. Classification (NCBI taxonomy): domain Eukaryota; kingdom Metazoa; phylum Arthropoda; class Insecta; order Trichoptera; family Limnephilidae; genus Glyphotaelius; species Glyphotaelius pellucidus. The sequence continues at coordinate 303,815 of OW386561.1, forward strand.
TAATGTGGTCGGCAAAGGAACTGTTGCATAGTTCATTAATATATATGTTGAATAAGAGTGGTCCTAGAGTACTTCCTTGGGGTACACCGAATTTAATATTAGCTGGATCGCTTATAGTGTCGTTGATAAGTACTCTTTGGCTCCTGTTATCTAAATAGCTACACAACCATTTGAAGAGCTGACCTTGTATACCAATACGCTGTAATTTATTCAACAGAATTTTGTGAGAGATAGTGTCGAACGCTTTGGCTAGATCCAGGAAGAGAGCAATGCATTTTGTACCTCTATCGATGTTATTAGAGATAATTTTTGTTAAATTAGCAATGGCATTTTCAGTCCCTAAACCTGGACGGAAACCGTATTGTCTATTATTGGAAAGGATGTTATTGTTTTCTAGATATAGACTGAGCCGATTCTTAACAATTTTCTCAATAATTTTAGATACAGAATTGATCAAAGAAACCGGTCGGTAGTTGTTAATCTGAGATTTATCCCCATTTTTGTGCAGTAGAATAACATTTGATTGTTTTAAATTATTAGGGAAATTTCCAGAGTTAAAGCTCAGATTGCATATGAACGATATCGGTGATGCTATGACGGATTTAATATTTTTTAATAGATTTGATGAGACCTTATCAGGACCGCATGCATTGGATGACTTAAGCTCGTCAATTATTTTCATCACTTCGTGTGATGTAGTACGAATGTTATCTATTTTGTGACGGAAATAACAGCCAGTTTGCTTCGCGAGATCTTTTTCAGTTGTGTTGTTTTTATCTAGGATTTTTTTTGCCAGTGTGTTTCCCACCGACGTGAAGTAGTTATTTGCAAAATTTGCCATCTTTTTTGGATCTGACGTAATAGTGTTATCAATGTACAGTGATTTGATATCGGAAGTTTTATTAGTTTTAGTTTTAGTTATATTACGGAATGCTTCCCATAGCAGTTTTGGCGTATAGTTATTTTCGTAAATAATTTTTTTTAAATAGCTTTCTTTAGTTGATACGATTAAATTTTTGCACAAGTTCCTATACTTTTTATAGCGAGTTTGTAATATTATATTATCTGGGCTCCTATTTGCCTTTTTGTGGAGTTGGTTCCGTTTGTGAATTGACTTAACTAGACCAGGAGTGATCCATGGCGTGATTTTTAATTGCTTATTAGGAATGAGTTTGTTACTCGTGTGTTTAAATATATAATCATGTAACTTTGAGATGAATTCCGTCATTGCTGAATCAGTATCCCTTTGGTCTAAAATGTTTCCCCATTTTTCTGAACTTAAGTCCTGAAGTAAGTTAATGTAGTTTATTCGAGGTATGTATTTGGTTTTGGCAGCGGTGGGAGGCTTATTTCTAAGGCAGAGAGCTGTGGTGTAGTGGTCAGAAATTGTGGTGTGGATAACAAATGAGTCGATATGTTTGATTTTTTTAACGTTGATGTGGTCTAGACAAGATTTACTTGTACCCTGTTCTCGAGTAGGACTGTGAATTGTCTGCATGAACCCATTTTCCGTAAGCATACATAAATAATCTTCGCATTGACGGTGGTACTCAGGGATCGTGTTTATATTTAAATCACCTAAAATAATTTGTCGTTCAACTTGTTTTGAACTGTTGATGAATGTTTGTAGAGAATTCAAAAAAGTGTCAATATTTTGGAAAGAAGGTGACCTGTAGATTGCAAAAATACATAAATTATTGTTCAATACAATTTTCATACAGTTAGCTTGTGATAGTGAAATTTCGTCAACTTGTGCATGTAGACCGTCTCTGATATAAACTACGATTCCACTGGATTTATTTAAATTTATGTTTGTGTGATGTTCTGAGTAATTGTGAATTACTTTGGAGGTGTACTCTTTATTTATCCAGCATTCCGACAAAATTATGACATCGAATGCGTAATCAAATTGATCTAGGAAAATTAAGAAATCGTCAAGTTTAGATATACTTCTTATGTTTTGATGGATAATTTTTAGGTTGTAAGAGCCCCAATTATAATTTTTTATTTTATCCAGATCATCAATAGTATTCATGTTGCAGAAAATATCTGAATGGTTACCAATATCACAAGTTAAATCAAACATAATTAAATATTAGTTGAGTGTGGAAAAGCGAACAGTTTACCAATAATATATTATTAAATCCATTACTAACGTTGATGCAATTAGGTGTGTATGGAAATAAATTGACGGTGATTTGATAATATAAAGCAGAATGTTTAAGGACGCTGAAACGCCGTGCAAACAAAATATTATGTATAAATGATAACAATTTAATATTTGTGAATGATAACAAACTATTAAACGCAAATGTAAACAAAATATTATATATAAATAATAATAAAAATTTATATATAAATGTTAGCCAAGTATCATGTGTAAATGAGCGAGACAGGGTGTACTCGTACCTTCTTAATATAGTGAAATATGAAATTAACGCTAATCGATTTAAACCTTGGTAAATAGTATAATAAAAACAGATAAATTCGCTGGTTCGCCGTGTTAACAATTTCATGCATATACCTGAAAACGAGTGAGACGGTACATACCTAGGTAGTGTAATTTGTTCAATTGTATCACATAGATTCAAGTTTTGTTTCATCGGATATACAAATAGCATTAGTTCCCGTAGCTCGTCTGACGTATATCTGTCCTTAAGTTGATAAGATATATGTTTGTGTGGTGTTCAGAGTAGTTGTAAATAACTTTTGGTTCCCGAGTAAAAAATGATTAAATGCGATTCCAAATGTAGTTACAATGGTAAATGTGCTTAATATAGATAATATAGTATAAATGATGTAGTTAGATGTAGTACTATGAATGAGATAGCAAGGAGTAAAAACAAAATGGCAGCAAGAATTGCGCGATATCAAATGAATTTGAAAACGGTAGAAAATGATACAAATATGAATAATATATAATAATAAAGTATAGATAATATAATTAGATATAGTAGTAAGAGAGAGATAGCAAGAAGCCAAAACAATAATAAAAATAAAAATAATGTAGCAAGAACTGCGTGATAACAAATAAATTCCAGAAAGGTAGTAAATGAAACAAATATGAGATAGAGACATAAATGCACGGGTCAAGACATACCTCGAAAGAATGGCCATTAATTCAAATATATCAAAGCTCAGCCAATTTGCTTTCGTCTGAGATAACAATGGCATTAGTTCCCTCGTTTTTACGAAGATAAATTTGCCCCCGTTTAATCCAAGCAAAGCGAAATTGTTTGTCCTTCGCCGCTGTTCGTGTCTTGTACCATAGCCGCAGTAGATCGTCCAAGTCTGATGCTCTGGTAATAATGATCAGGCACGAGCACTCTGCAAGTTACTAGTGGAATTTACCGCAGTAGATCGTCCAAGTCTGATGCTCTGGTAATAATGATCAGGCACGAGCACTCTGCAAGTTACTAGTGGAACTTACCGCAGTAGATCGTCCAAGTCTGATGCTCTGGTAATAATGATCAGGCACGAGCACTCTGCATGTTACTAGTGGAACTTACCGCAGTAGATTGTCCAAGTCTGATCAGGCACGAGCACTCTGCGAGTTACTAGTGGAACTTACCGCAGTAGATCGTCCAAATCTGATGCTCTGGTGAGCAGCCAGCGCTCACTTACCGGGTAGACTGGTCTCCCCATCAAGTCAGACACAAATGTCTGGAAAACACACAACATTTTATATAATATCTATGTTATAATATTGTAATTACAAAAAAATTATTATCATTAATAATTATTATTATCAATTTTGTTTAAAACTACCGCAGCCCGTGTAAAATCACGGGATAATTATAAAGGCGCTTTATCTCGTCGAAACGTGTTTCAATATTATCCGCGAGTAGAAGCATGCGGGGACTGGATTCGATAGTTTCCAGTTGTTCGTCGTTAGGGCGATAGGAGTGTTGGAGGTCAAGTTGTAGGTGAAACCATTATTTTCGCTTTGCGTAACATCTAAATATGATACGTCAAATCAGTTCCAATTAAAAAAATGGCAATTGAAATAATTTTCTGTTAAAAATATAATTTTTATTTTAGAATTTGCGCGGATCATGGTACCTACCGGTTGCGGTTGTCTAAATTAAGTAATAGAATTGCCTAAAATTTTCACTCTTCTCCCTTTATCCATGACCAGACCAAATACAATCATCTGTGTATGTCATTTCCCGCCTGCTACGCGTGTTGTGAATAAAGCATTGTGCATTTTTACTTGTCATATTTGGAATACCCGCAATTGAGTTCAATCCACCGGGGCTACAGATTACAGCTGTGTTTTGTTGTAATGACATTGTATTGAACTGTTTTTACGTTTTATGAGAGACAGTCAAAATAATAAGTGACCAGCGGCTGCGGCTGCATCGGCAAAGAAACAGTCTGCGGCCTTCCTTCATAACCTTTTCCTCATAAAGCGTATTAGGCAATTCAATGTTACAAACATATTTAGATGTTTAAGAGATATTTTAAAAGAAAAATTACTTAAAACCACATACTTCACTTTCTGTCAATCAATCATACAATACGGCATTATAAGATAGGGCGCTAAATATACAAATCAAATACAAACAATTTACATCTCTAATAATATTAACGATATTCGTATTCGTCAGAACTTTTCAAACAACTTAAGTTCAGAAAATTAAATGCATTATACTTCTATCGCAACATTACAAATTTATTAAGATAATATTCCAAATAAAGCTGCACCTTTTGAAAATAACAGAAGTTTTAGACAATCTCAATTCTTCCTACTCCAAAATGTAAAAAAACAATAGGACAATTAAATCATAAATATCTCGGAGTTAAATTTAGAAACATGAATACTAATATAAAAAAAATTTAAAAATCATCTTAAAATTACACTGAAAACTTGAACTGAATAATGCCAAATAAAACCAATATGATAATACCCCCCCCCCCCCCTTCCCCCATACACACAAGCCCCGCTAATTTAAGGGGGTACATCAAATACTTCTATCGTGTGATTAATTATTGTATAAAATTTGTACGAAATACATGTATCTTTTTATGAGTAGTAAAAAACTAAAAAAAGTATTGTTATTTTTTTTTTGTACGAATCCGCAGCAAACGAAAATAATTCAAATCATTGGCACACAATCATCATTGGTTCTTCAAGCCGGATGCTAAATGGTTCGCATTGTAATATTGTAATAGTGATAAATATATTAAAGCTGGTCTTAGCGCAACCATCCAATTAGAAATTTGTTACTTGTCGCCATTTAAAGCCGCAAGGTAAAGTGCAGGTGCCGCCAGCGTACCAAGCGGGTCGTTTGATAGAACTTTACCTGAGAAACGCACCGTTGAAAGTTGCACCGAGACCTAAAAGAGGGTCAAGTTGCTCATTGCTCCGGTAAGGTGAACATTTTAATCATTTTCATATTTTATAATATAATTTAATCAAACATTTGGGTAAAAAGTTGTAAGTCCTTAGTAATCAATCTGAGTTATAAGACACTTGTATTATAAATAGGTTAGATGAATTTGTAAAGCGCCCTTGAGGTGATTTTCTCACAAAAATGGCGCTATAGAAATCATCCAAAAATGATTATTATTAAACGAATAAATAGTTCATCCACTCTCGTTAAAAGGACCGAAGGTTTCCATAAATAAAACATTATTCTCTCTAAGATGCGTGTTACTATAAATACAAATATAATTTTTTTATAAAATCGGTCACAACGCTGAATAAAGAGATAATGTAAAACAAAACTCAAAATCTTTTTTACTGTGTAAAATAGACCACAGGGATTGAGAGCGGTGGAGGTAGGTCGGTAGAAGTCGGTTGGAAAAGGTCATCACTAATGATACGAGTGACCCAAGAGTAGGAATATATCATACGAGATATGAAGGATTGTCACAAATGGTGCCGTGTGACGCAGGAGGAGATATCACAAAGTTATGCAGGAAAATGTCACTTCACATCACACACATTATCATAGATATCCGAAACTAGCATGTTTTATGTTGGTAGTTTAAAACTAACTGTTATTTCTCTCTTGTCTGTTGTCACAACGTTAAATGAAGTTTATTGTCTTGACAACAGATGTCACTACAGTTCATAAACATACAAATAAAAATCATTAAATAATTTGAAAAAAATAAAAATTAATACACAATCTCCTTAATAAAATATTGTTTATAAGAAACACAATTTGGACTAACCGGTCAAAACAAGTGAACCAATTTAGTTACATATATTTAAAAATTGACTACTTATATTAAATTTAAACAAGAATATGAAGCCGTGCACGCGAAATACAGCACGCAGTGGGTCTCCGGCTGCAACTTCAGCAGCGTCGTCGCAGATGGTACCGGCTAGTTCTCTGGCTGAAATTATGGAGAAGCTAAACAAAATCGATGTAGAGCTCACTCGCATTAAACCAATGTGGGATGAGATATCTGATATAAAGAAGAGCCTCGAGTTCGCGCTAGCTGCCATGTCCGATACGGAAAAGAGGGTAGAGGCGGTTGAGAAGAGACTGGAGACTGTCGACCAGTTAGTTTCGGAGGTGGCATCTATTAAGAAGAGCATGGACATCTTCAGGTATGAACTGGACGAGCGGGATCAGCTCTCCCGTATGAAAAACCTCGAAATCAAGAACGTGCCATCGACGAAGGGAGAAAACTTACTCTGCATAGCCCAAAAAATAGGCGAGCAGATCGGTTTCGCACTACAGCCAGAAGATGTGGACATAGTGACGCGAGTGGCTACCAAGTCCAACCAGGTTAAGCCAATAATAATCCGATTTGGAAGTAGACGACGAAAAGAGGAATTTCTTGCACTATCCAAAAAGGCCAGGAAGATTACCAGCACCGACCTAAAATACTCTGGACCAGAAGCTACAATCTATGTCAATAACCATTTAACAATTAGCAATAAGATTCTGCTGACAAAAGTTAAAAGCAAGGCACGGGAAGCAGGTTTTAAATTTGTATGGGTAAAGGACTGCAAGATCTTGGTGAGAAAAAATGAAAATTCACCGGCTTTTTTAGTCAGGAGGGAAGACGACCTTCAGAAAATTTCTTAAAAAAATATCGTTCATTTGATTATTATTCTATATTCCTCCCTCTCCCTCCACACGCCCGCCTCTCCTGCATCTCATATTGCCATTGCATTTCTATTATATTTATTATACTCGCACAACATTACCTAATTATATTAACCTTTTCTCAAACTCCTGTCAACTGCAAGATATTTTTACCTTCTGTACTCAACTATTATTATGTACTTGTCACATTTCAAATGTCACTCGATAATTTTATTTGGAGTTCTGTAATATTGATGTGCGAAGGGTCTAATAATATTGTGTTGGTGGAGGATTTTTTTCGATCGCACAATTATGATAATTACTATTATTTTCTTTTTGCAGATAATACAGATATATATATATTTATATAGATATTTTGTATATATATTATGGATATTATAGATATAATAAATATATTGTATCTAATATATTATTATATTTTATATATTTATATATATATTATATTTTATATATTATATTATTATTTATATTATAATATTTTATGTATTATATTTTATATATTATTTTATATAGTATATATATATATATTTTGCAGATATTACACCCCTTATATTATTCTCACGCATTCTCTGCATATTTTTTTTATTGACACTGAACTGAAAAAGAGTCCCTTCCTTTAAGTGTTTTTTATCAGAACGTACGTGGACTGAGAACAAAAACTGACACATTTCTTCGTAGTGTAACGAGCGGTGATTATGACGTGATTGGCATAACAGAGACATGGCTTACAGATTTTATTTTAGACGGCGAGCTTTTTGACTCAAGATACAATGTATTCCGACGCGACAGAAGTATCGAAGGTATAACTATGGGTGGTGGGGTGCTCTTGGCTGTCAAAAAGGAACTCCATGCAATTTGTAATTACTCATGGTGTTCTACGGATGAAGACATTTGGGTGACTCTTCGCATCCCACGTGCAACTGGATTTACTAGCGTTCATCTTTGTTGTATCTATCTGTCCAAAAGCTTCAACTTTAACGCTCAAATCACCGCCTTTTCGAATGATCTAGGTATAAAACTCTTAAATCAACCTGACGACAAGTTTCTTATCATGGGAGACTTTAACCTACCCGATATTACCTGGACTCTTCCTGCGGGTGAGGTTAACCTGATTCCTAGTAACTACGCTTCTACAATAAGCTCAACATTTATTGACAATATTAATTACTGTAACCTCTACCAATATAATGGTGTTCAAAATACGTTAGGAAAAATTCTTGATCTCGTTCTCTGTAATTTCTCGGTAAGCGTTGTTCCCGCGATTGATCCGTTGGTTCCTGAGGATACTCACCATAAATCCATCATTATCACTGCTGAGTTCGTTGAACCCCCGGTCATAAAGGAAAACTCAATAAAACGGCCCTTATTCCACAAGGCTAATTATGATGACATAAGAGACAGCCTGGCACAAGTAGATTGGAGCCTACTTAACTTAACCGATTCCGTCAATCCTGCAGTATCGCATTTTTACAATATTATTAATAACTTGATCTCGGACATGGTTCCATCGAGGCGTACTGGTAAACATTCATACCCCCCGTGGTATAGCTCATCATTAATAAAACTTATTCGTGAAAAGCAGAAATTTCACAGACTATATACTACTTATAAGAACCCTTCTGATTACATTACTTTTTCAAGGGTACGCACCAGACAGAAAAAAATGGCAAAGAAGTGTCACGAAGACTTTATTAATAACGCTGAAGAGAATATCGCCAGAGATCCCAAGGCATTCTGGTCATATGTTAAATCAAAAAAACTATCAGCATCTATTCCCAGCGTATTAAATCTTAAGGATTTAAAAGCCGAGGGTGGCCAGGCAGTCTGTAATTTATTTGCTGATTATTTTCATTCTGTCTACGAACCGCCTGACCCTCTGGGGACTTCCTGCAATGACTTTGTAGCTAAGCAGGTTTGTGCAATGGGATCAATTTTTATCGACGCTGACCTTGTATCTAAATATTTAAATCGGCTCGATTCCAGCAAGGGAGCTGGGCCAGATGGTATCCCACCACTGTTCATTACCGAGTGCGCAAATCATTTGTCACTTCCTCTATCAATACTGTATAATATATCGCTCAAGACTGGTACATTTCCTGATACATGGAAAAGAGCATACATCACACCAATTCATAAATCGGGAACTAAGTGTGAAGCAGATAATTATAGACCCATTTCCAAACTCTGCATTTTTTCAAAGGTGTTCGAAAACATAGTCTATGACCAGTTATTCCCTGTGCTAAAGAATTCGATCAATGAATTTCAACATGGATTCTTTGCAGGTCGCTCTGTTGCTACAAATCTTATAATATTTACAAATTTTTTGTCTGCCTCCATGGATAAACGTGTGCAAGTTGATACAATCTACACCGACTATAGCAAAGCCTTTGACAAGATCAATCACAGCGTCCTCCTTAGAAAACTTGCTAATCATGGTATTCATGGAGATCTCCTTCGTTGGTTATCTTCATACGTGACAAACAGGTCCCAGGCTGTGACAGTGGGTGGATTTTCTTCCATCTGGAAAATCATCACTTCCGGTGTGCCTCAGGGGTCCATTTTGGGTCCTTTGCTTTTCTCTATATATATAAATGATATTACGACATGTTTTCACAACTCTCATATTTTACTTTTTGCTGACGACATGAAGATATACCTTCCTATAAGCTCCCCGGACTGTTCTGTGCGTTTACAAGCAGATCTTGACCGACTGACGGATTACTGTCGAAGAAATAAACTTTTTATTAATATTTCTAAATGTTGCAAAGTTACATTCACACGTAACCATGTGAAAATACTGCATGATTACACCATTTCTGGATCGCAGTTAACAAATAAAGATTATATACGTGACCTCGGTGTTATTTTGGACTCTAAACTTACATTTGAAAAACACTTTGATAACATTGTCACCAAAGCAACAAAAAGTCTAGGTTTTGTACTGAGAACATGCAAATTTTTCAAAAACACTAAGACTTTTCTGACTCTCTACAATTCACATGTTCGTCCTCACCTAGAATACTGTTCACAAGTTTGGAACCCGCGCTATATTGTTTATGTTAACAGGTTAGAAAGAGTTCAGGAGCGATTTCTCAAATTCCTCAATTTTAAATCATTCAACATATACAACTCTTACGACGAAATCGAGAAACATTTTCGAATCACGAAACTACTCAACAGGAGGCTTGTCGCTGATCAGATGCTCCTGTACAAAATCATTAACTCTAAAGTTGACTGCCCGGAGTTGCTAAACAAAATAAATTTCCACGCGCCGATTCGATATAGTAGACAAAATACCCTTTTCTATATTGACAGATGCAACACCAATTCCAATCAAAATGAATTTATGCAAAGGACATGTAACTTCTATAACAATAAATTTGCAAATATAGACACACGTGCTGACATATTCACTGCTAGTTACTGTCGTTACAAAAATTCATTGTATAACATTCTAGGTGCGAATAACACATATTCATGATTATTAAATTAATTGTATCTAATATTTTTATATTACTTGCGTGGCAACTTTCCCTTAACTTTCCTTTAACCCTCTCCTCCTCCTTCCCTTCCCAACCCAAATACCTAATTTGCAGTCTATTACAGTTATAATCATACTTATTTTATTGTTGTGTATTGGTTTATTATTTGTTGAATTTGGATTTGTTTTATTATTATTTTTTTAAATTGCTGCTTAGTTCTGTTTTTTTTTTTTTTCATCTTTCTTAAATATTTTAGTTTACATTCAGTTAGTCTTTATAAATACCTATCTGTGAACATTAATAATTGGTCTGTTTTTTATTATTCTCTTATGTATATTATATTACTAAGACTGTTTATGCTCCTTAAATAAATAAACAAATAAACGATATTATAATAATTTACTGATATATTTATTATTAGTACTAGTACATTGACTCACATAGCGCTGGATCTCCGCGGGACTGGCTTTATTAAGGGGGGTCACCAGGTATTGTGGGCGATGTTCCTCTGGCTTGGGTCCGCAGAGGTCCCCCCTACTCCAGCTGGACCCGTTCTGCCGGCACGGGTACAGCCTCTCGGGGAGATCTACGCAGTCTGCAAGCAATGAGATTTATTATTATTTATACGCATTGTTAAGTAATTTCTAATTCCGATGGAAGATTTATTTGTATACATGTTTTATATTTTATAATGAACCTCCTATAATGAGTCTCTAGGTTTAAGCCTCTGACAGTTGCAATGTTCGCCTCATATTATGGGAACTGTCTGGAAACTGGAAACCAGATTGCGAGGATAATATTTTCACGTTTCATTTAATTCCGAATAAATTCGCTGTTTTTGAAACGATTTTAGAAATAAAATAGAAATTAAATATACCAAATCAATTATAAAGCCAATAAAGACAGAAGAATTTTTATTTTTAATGCAGTTTACCGATGGTTTTATCGTGAAAACAGTAATTTAACGACTATTTTTCAGGAAATTAAAAAACATTTTAAATTATAAAAGTAATTGTCACTTCAGTTTTTTCGCTTTCTTATAAAAATAGTTATTAAACAAATTGCAAACCTTGACAAATATTAAACAAATAACAAACCTTGACAAATTTAAACAAATTGCAAACCTTGACAAATATTAAACAAATTGCAAACCTTGACAAATATTAAACAAATTGCAAACCTTGACAAATATTAAACAAATTGCAAACCTTGACAAATATTAAACAAATTGCAAACCTTGACAAATATTAAACAAATTGCAAACCTTGACAAATATTAAATAAATTGCAAACCTTGACAAATATTAAACAAATTGCAAACCTTGACAAATATTAAACAAATTGCAAACCTTGACAAATATTAAACAAATTGCAAACCTTGACAAATATTAAACAAATTGCAAACCTTGACAAATATTAAACAAATTGCAAACCTTGACAAATATTAAATAAATTGCAAACCTTGACAAATATTAAACAAATTGCAAACCTTGACAAATATTAAACAAATTGCAAACCTTGACAAATATTAAACAAATTGCAAACCTTGACAAATATTAAACAAATTGCAAACCTTGACAAATATTAAATAAATTGCAAACCTTGACAAATATTAAACAAATTGCAAACCTTGACAAATATTAAACAAATTGCAAACCTTGACAAATATTAAACAAATTGCAAACCTTGACAAATATTAAACAAATTGCAAACCTTGACAAATATTAAATAAATTGCAAACCTTGACAAATATTAAACAAATTGCAAACCTTGACAAATATTAAACAAATTGCAAACCTTGACAAATATTAAACAAATTGCAAACCTTGACAAATATTAAACAAATTGCAAACCTTGACAAATATTTTTCAAATGCTAAATGTTGTTTCATAGAAAAATTTTGTGGTAATTTTTTTAATGCAAATTGAAAGCACAGTATTTTCTCTCTTTCTGACACTAGTTAAATCATGTTTCTCAATGTAATAAAAAAAGATAGCATAACTTTATGAGATCGTGTCAGGCTGGAAGATACGAGTATATCTCGCAAAAAGACTACGGCTGTCTGTGAAGAAAATCTCCTAAAATTGGCCAAATTATATATGTGAAAATAGTGTTAGGGTGAAGGATGTGCTGCGAATGCAAATATGAAAACTTGTCTGTGTAAATGCACTCGGGATGGGCGAATGGAATATGTGTGTGTGTGTGTGTCTTCCACAGCGAATCCAACATGGAAATTGAATTATTGCGTTTGTCACTTCTCCTTCTTTTTTATGAGCCTTCTTGCTTCTAGCTTTGGAAATATATATAGTCTTCTCTCAAATGCTTCCCAGCCAAACTGAGACTCCAAGAGTTATCCGTAAATGGTGTCACATGCCCAGCATAGCTTGTGATGCTCATGTTGGTCAACTTGGACTTGCGTTGTGACAATACATCATATTATCTATGCAATAAGTCATCTCAAAAGTGTGCATTATTATTAGAGCCAGAATAAATGCAGTGCAATGCAACTTACAGTCATTTGCCTTCGAGCGCGTCTTCCACTGACTGATAATCGAAGGCGGCAGAAGCGGGCAGGTTATCTCCACACAGCAAACCTTGGAGCTGGAGGCCAAGCAGTACTGGGAAAAGGGATACCTTTGTATTATAATATTTAAAATTAAAAAATCAATCATTGAAGAAGAAGATAACACTTATAATCTAAATGAAAATATGAAAGAAAACAAGACACAGAAAAATAGAAGAAGACAATGGTCGCAATGATATATTACGTTGATTGGAATAACCTTGAAAAGTTATAAAAAGAGAGTTTTTCTTATAAAAAATTAAAAAATCAATAGTTTTGTTAATTTCAATCAGCTTTGGTAAGTAGAATAATTTCTAATTTTTTATGAGAAAAACTCTCTTTTAATAACTTTTGAAGGTTATTCCCATCAACGTAATATATCATTGAAGAAGAAGATTTAGATTATTATTAAGATTTATTCATTTAGATTATAAGTGTTATCTTCTTCTTCAAGAATAATTGCTCTTTTGCAATAGAAATGTGTTAAAGATCTAGACATTTCTTAGATTCTTACAAGACAACATGGAACAGCGCGTACAGGTAGATGCAATAATTATTGACTACAGCAAAGATTTTGATTTAGTTATTCATTATATATTATTGATCGAACTCTAACAAATCGGCGTTCACGGGGTCCTCCTAAGATGGTTCGCGTCCTATATAGCAAAGCGCAGTCAAGCAGTAGTTGTCAATGGCTACAAGTCAAACTGGGTAACCGTACCGTCGGGAGTACCCCGAGGATCTTTACTCGGACCGTTACTCTTCAACACATACGTAAATGACATCGGAAAATGCTTTCATCACTTCAGAACTTTGTTGTACGAAGATGAAATGAAAGTATTTTTCCCTGTCACGTGCACCAACGACTGTACCCGCATATAAGAAGATCTAAATCGCCTAAATATTTATTGTGCTCAGCACAACCTTCAGATATACGTTAAAAAATGGGGCGCTATCAGCTTCACCCGCAATAAAAACCCAATTTTTTTCAATTATGCTCTTAACGGTACAGTAAAAGTAAAAATGACGGAGGCCAAGGATTTGGAAATAGTGTTAGATTCAAAATTACTCTTTGACCGCCACATCAAATCCATGGGAGCAAAGGCTTCCAAGGTACTAGGCTTTGTACTAAGAACCTGCAATGATTTAAAAGAAATAAATATCATGAAAATTCTCTACTTTGCGTATGTACGTGGTCCTTCGGAGTACGCCTCTCAAATCTGGAATCCCAAGTACATATCTCACATAAAAGGATTGAAAAAGTGCAAAACCGATTTCTACGATACCTTGATTTTGGTAGCTATCCTCATCTGAGCCACGAAGAGTCAGCCGCGTTCTTCAAGATATCGTCATTGGAAAGTCGAAGAAATTCGGCAGACTATTACTAATATTACAAAAAATAGCTCTTTCAATGAAAGATTGCCCGGAATCACTAGAAAGAATTCAATTGCGGGTGCCCTTCAGACAAACCAGACAAAACCATGCGTTAAACATTCCTGAATGCAACACTAACTCTAAACAAAATACTTTCATTCACCGCGCGTCATATATCTTTAACAATTCATACAGTGAATTCGACTTATTTAACACAGTACCTAACATTTTCAAACCTAAAATTAATAAATAACATTTACACATACAAACTACTACTTACACAGATTATATCCATCCCTCTCCCCTCCCTCCCACCACCACATCAGCATGTGCTTTTTAACTCTTCTCTTTACGTTATTTTTCTTTATTTTATTTTTATTCACTAAATAATGTAACACACTTAAGTGAAAACCTGTTATTGGTTAAGTAATTGACACATATTTTATCTTTCATTTTAACTTTTGTAACTGTTGGTTTTCCAATCAAATAAAAATAAAATAAAAAAACTGCTTCCGAAAGTCATCCTTTTGTTAGAAGTTAGTGAATGCAAGAAATTGTATAACTACAAAATTGTAATGATTTCAGTTGGCACAAACTCAAGAGGTTTTTCATGCGGATAGCTCAGGGGCGTTGCCAGAGAGGGATGGGGGAGGGGGGTGGGGAGAGTAGGGTTAAGTTGTTATATAAATAAAAACCATCCCCGTGTTTCCCGCTTAATTTTAAAATTCCAGTTGCAAACTCATAATACGGCACTACATCCGATGGACCGTTTTCGTGTTCTTTGTGTAACGTTTAAAATATTCAAGCGGAAAATATTGCTTATGTCATGGTTGAGGACTGAGAGCAACCGAGTAATTGAATTCACGACGCCAGAGTGGGATCCAGACGCGAGGCACAGAAATAATACTAAAAAATGTACCTTTTGCTGTGTGGAGGGTCATTTTTGGGAAAGAAAGGAGAGGAAGTTCTGAGAAGGAAAATGGTTTGAGGGTTGGGTAGGAATCTGGAGGCAATGTGTCCAGGAGTGACGGACGTATGAATCCATCCCTCCAATTGTGGTGCAAGGTGATGGATCAAAAAAGACCAGCTGGAGAGGTCAAGGCTAGATATCCGTCAACCAATCTCTCTCGACACGGCCCGCCATGCAGTAGGTGGGCAAACGCATAATCCGCGCAAACAAGTACCAGTTAACTTGGACTCTATAAACAAATAAATCATCAACCGAAAATATGCAATATTCCATGGAGAAGCTATCCAGGGGATAGTGAATTACCCCCTATGTCTAATACTTATAATGTACAATTATGAGTTTTGGTAAAATTGCTTATTGTACGTGTGCGTGTAGACATTGGTGTTCCCGGAGCTGGTAATGGATCCATCGCCTGACTTATTCTAACGTGAGGTCCGAATTAGAGGTCACTCACACACAGCTGAAGTGGCAACTTATCTGGTAATATTATTTTATACCTGCGGTGAAATTCCGCGGGCAGCCTCTCCTATTGCTCTCGGACAGGCGGAGAACTCCTGGCACACCCCGGCAGACCCCTTCACTCTGCAGCTTTCTGCAAAAAGGCAATTGTCATTAAGAAATGGGTACCTAAATAATGGATTTATCAAAGAATTCGTAGATGCAGGTATTCTCTAGTTGCTACTTTAGCTTGAGCCGTGTTGTGGCAACTAGTCCACTTCAGTTGTTAGTTACACAGATATTATTAAAGAAATTAAAACAAACATTGGTTCCCCAGATGCTACACGAACTTAAGCCACGATGTGGCAACGAGTCCACTTCAGTTGTTAGTTATACAGATGTTATTAAAAGCATTTATAGTGTTATGGATTCTATGAATAAAAAACACTTTAACACTTTTTGTTATATTTATTTGTAAGTCTTTACAATTACATTGAATACATTCTTATATACTAGAGTTTTAACAGAATTAAATGTCTCTAAGTGAATGTTTCCAAACTGAAATCTAAAATGAATCTGAATCTGAAACTGAGCGTAATGTATTTTATAGCAATCTTATATTTAAATAGTGTGATAAATAAAGTTAATTAATAATAAACATGGAAATGAACAATAGACAAGAGATATGGCGACAATCATAAAGTTAACTTTGATACATATTGGTGCGACGGACAAATAATAGATAGTGAACGAAGCATAATAGGTTCAAAGGTTGTAGCAATATTAGAAAGGTACATAACACCTTCCTCGTTAAGATGAGATAATATGGCGTCCATCATTATCTCACATCAGTTCGAAGTCTTGTACTTCGTCTGAGCGTTAGGGATTCATCAGTGGACCCGGTAACGTTTTCTTCCATTTCTACGTTTGTTTCTCTTTTGTCTTTTGTTTTACAAATGTTCAAGTAATTTATTAATCTTAAACGAGAATCACCTTTAAAATGATTTTTTTTAGATATGTAACACTTATATAGTTTATATAAAATGTAAATGATTATTAAACTTAAAAATACATAGGAAAAATAGTTATTTTTTATAATTCTAATTACAATATGGTCTTCGGGGATATTTTCTAAGTCATCGTACATTTTATTTAGCTTATGGCTTGCTAAAATTAAATCATCCTTATCTAGAGTAAATATTTTTGGTATTATTAATGGAATATTAATTTTGACATTTTGTGTTTGGTTTATATTGCAACAATTATCATCAGTTATATTGAACAAAGGAATTATTGATTTTGAAGCTGTTTGGTTAGATATATTATAATATCGGTCTTCTACATTAACAATCACTGTTGAACTAGTGTAAAGTTTGCAGTTTGGCTTTATAATTAATATTCCTGTATTCTGTAATTTAACATCGGTTGGTTCAGAATTCTTACATTTAATTGTAACCAATGTTGGTCTAGGGAGCACAAAAATCCATTTCGTTCCTTTATTTGTAGTATGCCAAATTTCGTTAATCGTATTCATAATTCTGGTTTCACAATTCGGAGGCATATGAGAAGGTTCAATTAGTAATTCTATTTCACAAATAGATCTTTCATGTAGATTATAATAAATGTTTGTGGTTTTACAAATCGCTTTATCTAAAACGGTCTGTTTACACGAATCTATATTATCAAGAGTAACATAATTTGTTTTACTCTCGGCGATAGCTAAATATTTAACATTAGGCATAATAAAAACATATAAATCGTCTTGTCTTTTCATAGGCAAGGGTATTAACTTGTATAAATTATAGCTTACATAACTACACAAGGGGTTTGATATAACAAAAATGATTCTTCTATTTACATACGCAATATCAATTTTTACCATTGACATTAAAATATTAACATTTTTTATATTTGGTGGGACAGGATAAGATACGGAATTCGGTAAATAAGGCAAGGATTTACTTATTTCTTCAATATATTGCTGAGGTGTGATAATAAATGGGTGTATTATATTATTTTTGGAAAGCAATAATGCGTTTATGATAAGTGTATATTCGTTTTGTAATTCTGTTGTGATTAAATTCAATAGGGTAAGATGTTTTTCTATTTCTTGCTTCAATTCTAAATTAAATATAACATCGCTAATGTTTGTAGTAAACGATTTTAATTTTTCGAAATTTTGATTAAATATTTCTTCATTTCTTTCAAGATTAGTTATTGTATTATTAAAATTTGTTATTGTTGTTTTCACTATTTGAGTTTGCTGTTTTAACATATTATATAAGTCTTTATCGCCTGTGTTTAGAGAATCAATTGCTTCATCATAATAAAGCGCGTCATCATTATCTAAGGTTCCAAATACAGTTTTAAATACTGTACCTACCATATCTATCCAACCACGTTTTACTCTTATTTTTGGTTGTCCTATAAATTGTTTTAGCGTCTTATCCTTTTGCTTTAATACTATTATTAGTTGATGTAAAGTATTTAAATGCGGTTCGCAAGGAGAAAAACTTTTATGCATGATTTTATCGTCATTACATAATAGTTGTATATTGCTATATGTTTTATCAATTAATATTAACTTATTATCAAAATATATGTCTAAATCAATATATGTCACTACATTCCAATAACTCTCTATAAAATTAATCATATTAACGTGTTCATAGTATATCCCTGCGGATGAAGATATTTGCGTCCAGTTGAATCCATTGCCGTAAGGCAACCATGTCATCAATCTGAAACAATGGCCTTTTTTAAACGATTGAAGTGTACTTTAACATATTTTTTCTTTACTTGTATAGTACAGTTTACTTTTGAATTAATTTTAACAATTCTATAGGGGCCTTGATAATTAGGTGACAATTTTTTGGAATGATTACTTTTTGTAGTTTCGTTTCTTAAATAGACTAAATCGTTAACGTTATAAAGTTCATTACTAGAAATGTTCTTATCAAAGTTCTCTTTTGCTTTTATCTTTTGGACTTGAACATGTTCGCGTGCAATTTCTTGTGATTTGTTTAGTTTCAACTTTAAATTGTCAACATAATTATCATATGTATATTTGAATTGAGGTTTTTGTGTTAATGACGTTGGAAGTTCTGGTTTTAAACCGAAAATTAATTCGTATGGCGTATACCTAGTACTGGTATGAGGCGTTGTATTATACGAAAACATTGCTAAATTTATCCATTCGTCCCAATCTGTTTGCTTTTCTGAAATGTAATGTTTTAAGTAATCTGCTAAGGTCGCATGAGACCTTTCCAATGCACCGTTGGACTGAGGGTGATAAGCTGTTGTTTGGATTTGTTTAATTTTAAATAGTTTCGCGACTTCTTTTAAAATATTTGACGTGAAATCTTTTCCTTGATCTGTAAGTATTCGATTTGGTATTCCGAATTTACAAATGAAGTTATTGACTAACTCCTTTGCAATAGTAATTGCTTCATGATTTGGAATTGGAAATGCTTGCGAAAATTTTGTTAGATCGTCTTGTAACGTGAGAATATATTTATTTCCATTTTCGGATAAGGGTAATGGACCTACAATATCTAAAGCTATCCTTTCGAAAGGTTTCTCGGAAGTTGTAGTTATTTCCATTGGATGAATAAATCTTTTACGAGAAATTTTATTTTTTTGACATGATTCACATTTTTTTATGTAATTTCTTATGTCTTTTTTCATATTTTTCCAAGTATATCTCTCTTTAATTCTATTATACGTTCGGTGAAACCCTGAGTGTCCTGATTGTGGAGAATCGTGATTCTCCTCTATTAATTTAGTTATATCCTTGGGATCTGGATGACTTATTTTATTTTTACAAATAGTTACCATGATTCCGGAGTTTGCAAAGACGTAATAAACAAGAGTTTTTATTTTATTCCAATTTAAATTATTATCACGAGCTAGTTCGGGAATTGAAAGCGATTTCTTTTCTTGTGAAATTAATACATCTTTTAATTTAAGAAAACAATAGAAAATATCTTCGTATGTTGGTTTATCCCAAAAATGTTCCATTGTTATAAGATGGTAAACGTTAAATATGTTATTTAGTTCTGAATATAATATATCTCTTACATTCGTTTTACTTTTCTTTATGTCATCGTGATTATTGATTAAATTCCTTATCTCCATAGACAAACCTTCGGACATTTCCTTATCGTTGGAAATAAAGTTACATAAATTATCTTTCCGTGTTAGAAGACTTTCGTCTATTTCAACAATATTTTTGCAGTCAATAATGGTTTTATCTTTATAACGAGACTTTATAAATTCTTCGTAAGAATTTGGTTCTGGGTTTATTCTAAAGTGTAATATTTGAGAATGATCAATTCTAGATAACGCATCGGCATTAGAATTTAGTTTTCCGGGTTTGTATATTATATTATATTGATATTCTTCCAATTTTAAACGCCAACGAAGTAAGCGAGAGCCAGGGTCTTTTGTATTAAACAACCAAACTAAAGGTCTATGATCCGTTATTATATTGAACTTTACACCATACAAATAAGGTCTAAAATGTTTAACTGCGTAAATTATAGCTAAAAGTTCACGTTCTGTTGTTGAATAATTTGATTCGGCTTTATTTAGAGTTCTGGAAGCAAAGGATATTGGTAAATCCTTAGAAATCTCGCCTTGAGATAATACTGCACCGATAGCGAAATTACTTGCATCTGTGGTGACATTAAATGTTTTACTGAAATCGGGGAACTGTAGTATTGGTTCTCGAATTAAATGATCTCGAAGTATATCAAAAGATTCTTGTTGTTTTTCCTTCCAAATGAATGGAACATCCTTCTTTAATAATTGGGAGAGAGGTTGAGCATTTTTGCTAAAATCTTTAATAAAACGTCTGTAATATCCAGCCAGTCCTAAAAATGACTTAATATCTTTTGGATTTTTTGGAATAGGGTAATTTTTTATGATTTGAATTTTATCTGGGTTTGGTTTAACTCCATTTTCTGATATAACGTGACCTAAATACATGACCTCATTACGCATAAATTCACATTTATCCGGCTGTAGTTTTAAATTGTGTAATCTTAATTTTTGGAATACTTCTTTTAACCTAATCTCGTGAGTCTCTATTGTATCGGCATAAATAACTATATCATCTAGATATGCAAAACATCTTAATCCTTGAATACCAGCTAAAACGTTATTCATAACCCTTTGAAAGGTTGCTGGACCGTTTTTTAATCCAAATGGCATCCTTAAAAACTCGTAATGTCCTAGAGGGGTGGAAAATGCTGTTTTATGTGAATCTTCCGGTTTCATTGGGATTTGGTGAAATCCTGATGCAAGATCTAAAGTTGTGAAGTACTTTGAGTGTCCTAATTGATCTAATATCTCTGTGATGTTGGGTAAGTTGTAAGCATCGCCTATAGTGACCTCATTTAATTTACGGTAATCAATCACCACTCTATATTTTACTTGACCTTTTGCATCTTTCTTCTTGGGCACTACCCACAAAGGAGATGACCATGCTGAATTTGAATCTTTAATTATTCCTTGGTCTAACATTTTTTTTATTTGATCATTTACTTCCCTTTTGTGTACCTCGGGGTATCTATATGTTTTTGCGTGTATTGGAGTCTGTGTTGTAGTATTTATTTCATGCCTAATTGAATTGGTTTGACTCAATATATCTCCTTCTAAGTGAAAAATATCATTATACTCTCGACAAATTGAAAAAAGTGATCGTTCTTCTTCTTTATTTAAATGTTCAGTCCGTAATGATGCTTTTAAAAGTTCGTACCTATTATCAATATTTTCTGTTATCTTGTTGAATTGAAATGCGTTTTTATTTTTGCATTTAACTTTCCTTTTTATTGTTCTATCATCGCAATCATCTTCTAACATTTTGCTATCTTTTTCATTAAATTTTTCTAATATCAATTCCATTTTCTTAACTTTTACTTCTTTTTCTGTCGTATTTAAAATAGACGTAATTGCTTTTGACTTTGAATTAACCTTTGTTATACTTCTGCAAAGATAAACTCCTTCCATAATTTCTATTTCGGGGACGAGTCCCTCTCCTATTTCAGGATTCAAAACATCGAATTCAACTAAGGTCTCTGTGCGAGCCTGTACAATAATAACCGAATTATTGTTTTTAACATCCGAACCTTTGGTTTTAAAATGGATTGGCATAGCACTATTACCTATACACAATGTATTATTACTGTAATTAATTTTGGCATTTACTTTTCTTAGGAAATCATTTCCGATAAGTCCATCGAGTGGAACATTTGTTGCTCGAGGCAATAAATGCATCTTATTAGAAATTGGGATACCGTTGAATAATAAGTTCAATTTGACAGATCCTAACGTTAGAGTCGATTTTTCAGCGTTAATTCCTCTAATTTTAACTATTTCTTTATCGTTATATTCTGTTTCGCCATCTAAAACCATGGGGTTTATTAGTGATATATCTGCGCCACTGTCTAATAATAGTTTGACATATTTGTTTTTACATTCTTTAATAGGAATTTTGATGTACGCTGTAATATTTTCGAGGTTATTTAATATTCTACCTGTAACGTATTGACCTTCTTCGTTTCGGTAGGGAACGAAGGGTCTTGGAAGTTTTCCGAAGCTTTCTTTTCTAAGAGATTTTTATATTTCCAACAATCTTTTTTGTAGTGTCCACGTTTTTGACAAAAGAAACACGTTATTGTGATGTTTCGATGTGCGTTTGCACTATTATTAATTTTACACTGAGAATTTTTAGAAGCGAAGTTACTAAATGATTTTACTTGGTTGACCCGTTTATCTTTATTGTGGAAGCAATTAATAGATAAATGTCCTGATTTTTTACAAATAGAGCAGAATTTTTGGTTTGAATTACTCTGTTCTTTAAAATTGAGCATTTTTTCTTCGTTTATTGCAAATGTTGAAGCTTCTTCAAAGGTTTTTGGGTTTCTAGCCCTCAAAATAATGCTATACTGCGGTAATGCGCCCATTAAAAATGCTTGAAGAGCCATTTGTTTAATCATAGAATTTTTTCCTATTAATTCAGTGACATCTACAGTTTCTGCTTTGGTAGCTCTCAATAAATTTGAATAACACCTTTCAATTCTTTGGGTAAAATTGAGAACACTCTCATTTCTATTTTGTTTACATGTCTGCAATTCTAATAATAGTTGTGGAAAACTTTTCGAATCAGCAAAATTTTCTTCAAGAAAACTTTTATACTCTTCCCAATTACGCAAATTTCTACATGATGTTATTAAATCAGCTTTTCCAGTAACTTTGGTTTGAATAAATTTAAAAATAATATCTTTTTGAGCTTTAGATGCTAGTTTATAAGCATAATCACAATTTTTAATGAATGTGTGAAGATTATTTGTATTACCATCAAATGTACTAATGAATTGGGTTAAAAATTGAAAAGATACATCTTGTTCAGTCATTTTTAACAAAGTGATAAATTTAAATTAATAATAAAAAGATTTGAATGCTACAAATTTACAACTTTTAAAAATATTATATGAGATTCTTTAGAATTCATGAAACAAAAATCAGACTTACAACAATATGAAATACCACTCCATCTTCAGCAAGGCAGGTCCGCGACGTGAAGGTGAAGTTTCTTCCTGATATTCGGCTACTTGCACAGCAAAGGGCAACAACGTACTTTATCAAAAATACTCAGCAAGGCAGGTCCGCGACGTGAAGCTGAAGGTGAATTATCTTCTGATATTCGGCTATTTGCACAGCAAAGGGCAACAACGTACTTTATCAAAAATACTCAGCAAGGCAGGTCCGCGACGTGAAGCTGAAGGTGAATTATCTTCTGATATTCGGCTATTTGCACAGCAAAGGGCAACAACGTCACCAGTCACAAATAATTAGAAGTTACTCATAGAATCCAGAGCTCTTTAGTTACAGTCAAGAATACCACAATATTATCGAAATAATGTTTCCATGTAGTATTTACTTAGACCATATCGCACTTCTGACACCAATTTTTTGTTATGGATTCTATGAATAAAAAACACTTTAACACTTTTTGTTATATTTATTTGTAAGTCTTTACAATTACATTGAATACATTCTTATATACTAGAGTTTTAACAGAATTAAATGTCTCTAAGTGAATGTTTCCAAACTGAAATCTAAAATGAATCTGAATCTGAAACTGAGCGTAATGTATTTTATAGCAATCTTATATTTAAATAGTGTGATAAATAAAGTTAATTAATAATAAACATGGAAATGAACAATAGACAAGAGATATGGCGACAATCATAAAGTTAACTTTGATACATATTGGTGCGACGGACAAATAATAGATAGTGAACGAAGCATAATAGGTTCAAAGGTTGTAGCAATATTAGAAAGGTACATAACAATAGGTGCAAGTGTTCCCTAGTTGCTACGCTAACTTCGCAACTTGGCCAATTGAGTTTCTATAAGATAATATTAAAGCAAATAAGCTATTTAATATTACATAATTCGAGATGATAAAAATAAAAAAAATCGTATCACTGACTAATGAAAACAATGTTATAAGAATAAATTAAGAAGATGATAATAACAGTTTAAAACAATTGATAAAAATATGAATAAAAATTTAAAAAACAATCAAACTATATAGTTTATAGAAATAAAGTATCTCTCCGGATATGAAAAGATAATACTTGAGTAATATTGTCACGCGGCTATATGCTATATAAAACATATGACCTCATTGCGTGTCTCGATTACTTAGTCACAGTGACTAGCTGTCACTGGATCACAAAACTGAAACCAGATCCTATCGGATTTATAAAATGGTCATCAACACTCAAACTGGGCGAAGCCGAACTAAAAGCCGCCCGCAAATCGCAATAGTAAATCATGCAATGTGCAATTTTTATCATAACAACTCTCTTTTTATAACTTTTCCCGTCAATATAAAATATCGCTGGAGAATAAGATCCTTTTATTTTTCTGTGTCTTGTTCTTTTTCATATTTTCGTTTAGATTATAAGTGTTATCATCCTCTTCAATGACATATAATACTCATTTATTTTTATTCTTTTGGAAGCCTCGATACAAAGGACTGTCCCATCAATTCCTCCAATAAATTTCCTCACTTATTCGAATGAGAATTGGACATTTTATACCCCATTCCCTGGTACTTGGTCACTCTTATCTGCTTCTCCTTCCAAACACTGCAGCCAGTGACTATGAGTTTCTCAGTTAGGCGAGCAATGTGTCCAAAGTATCTTCAAATAGTTGTAGGCAGATGGTTGAGAGCCGATGGTGGATGCTTAGCTCTTTCAGAATGGACACATTTGTGCGTCTGGCTGTCCATGGAATCATCCACGGAATCTGGCGTCTATCCGTCGTGTCATCTTTCCACACCATACACCAGTAAATTAACCCTCAGACAAGTTTCATCTTGATGGTCTTCGTTTGTTCTTCTATCTCCTTCTATCTTCTCCTTTGTCATTCCGTATCTTTTGCATTTTACTCATGGCGTCTTTTGTCATGCAAATTATTTCTTTCACAACCTTCTTTGTTACTTATAAACGAGCCTAACTAAAGTCGTTTACCGTTTCTAAGTCTGTGCGAGCATTATTTGTTCTCACAAAGGTGTTTGTCCTGTCGAATACGTTTTGTTTTGGCCTTGTTGACCAAAAGACCTAGGTTACGGCTTTTTTCCTCTGTTTAGCAAGGAGATCAGTGTCATCGTAATGTCATCTGGACTTTGGAGATTTGAAATATTTTGGCCACCAATGTCTATTCCACCTTTCCATCCATCAAGAACCTTACGCACCATATATATTAAATAACATCGACTGATATCGATGAAATCGATTATATCAGGTGAAAGGAGGCATCCTTGACGTATCACTTTTTAAATCTGTCCAATTTTTGGGTGTCAATTTTGATTCATGCGTATCCTTCGGTGTTCAGTGTACAGGTTTCTATTTGAGTTGATATTCAAAAAAAAATTATAAAACCGGTCTAAACAGATTTCGGTTTCACGATATATCCAACTTAACTTTGAGTGAACGTATTAGAGTATTAACCCATTTACGCCTGCCGTGCCCAAACGAGGACGCCTTCAAATCTACCCTCAATTTTGTTATTAATGTGGTAAGATTTGCTAACAGTGCATTATTGTCGATGTGATCGATTTGTCTTACGTTTTATATAAAACATTTTGGATAACATCATTTGTAAAAAGTATTTTAGTGTCATAAATAAAGTGAATCACAGAGTTGCAGTGATAACCAAATGTAAGTAATTTTTTTCATATGTTTACGTTCGTAAATTCTTAATTGTTCTACATAACCTTATTGAACAATTTGTTTTCTGTGGAATAATAATTTGATTAGGTAAAATATATAGTTTACTGAACTGTGAACTACTTTTTTTTGTTAGTGTCCCCAAATAGGGACAGTGGGCAAATAAGGAGTAAAATATTCTCTCTTTTTTACAGAGTTTTGACTGAACATAAATATGTCGAAACGGCAATTTGAAGTAAGCGATAACTATCATTGACTCCGGGAGGACCTTGATGCTATTATGGCAGAAGAGGACTCAGATGTTGAATTCATTATCGTTGCTCTTCCCCCAGAACTTTAGACGAGGACTGTAATGTACCTATTATTTCTAAGGCAATGACGAGAAACAGATTTTTAGATATCAAAAAGTACTATATACAAAAAGTACGATACTGTCGCTGCTGAAACATCAGATAAAATGTTCAAGGTGCGAACCCTTGCTGAGGTTCTCATGAAGAAATTTGTGCAATGGGGAGCGTTTCACAGAAACTGTCAATAGACGAATCCATGGTGAAATATTTTGGACGTCATCCATCGAAACAATTTGTTCGAGGTAAGCCTGTACGATTCTGTAATAAAAATTGGATGTTATCTAGTGCTGATGGCTACTGCTGCAATTTTGATATTTGTTGCGGCAAGTCGCAAGTTCCCACCAATGAGCCGTTGGGTACACGAGTTGTGAAAAACCTGTTGAACAAGCTAAACACAGATCCTAGAGATCATGTTGTGTTCTTCGATATTTTTTTCACTAGCTTTGCATTGCTGTGGGATTTGTGGGAATCTGGCTATCGCGCTACAGGAACTGTACGTGAGGGTAGGACCAGCAAATGTCCTCTCACACCCGTCAAGGAGATGAAAAAGAAAAGTCGTGCTGACTTCAAAGTCAGCACGACTGTAGTCAACTACCGGTTTGACACTGGCTGACTATTGTTTGTTCGCTGGCTGGATAACAGCGTTTGTAAAATGAGAACAAACTATGATAATGTTCTTCCATTGGGCAAAGTAAAGCGCTGGAGCTCAATCGAAAAGAAGAAAACCGATGTAAATATTCATCAAGTATTAGGCATGAGCGGTATCGATCAAGTCGATTTCAATGTATCGAACTTCAATACGAGGCAAAAAGTGGTGGTGGGTATTAATTACATATACGTTTGATCTATGCGTTAGCATCTACAGATACTTAGTAACGACGTGAAGATGGACCAGCTACAATTTCGACGAACTATGCCTCGTTATTACTTGCGACAAAAAACTAATCAACGTTCTTACCCATCAGTCTCTGTAGTGCTCAATTTACAGTTTGATTGTTTTGGCCACTTTCCGCAGAAGTTGACAAAACAGTTGCAATGCACTATTTGCCATAGTAAGGCACGTTGGGAGTACAAAAAATGCAAAAAACATTGTGTTTTGAAAAACATGCTTCGAGCAATATCATACTGAATGAGCCCAGTGTCCCCATTTGAGGACGGCATTTTTTTCCTAGTATTTACTAGAAATTAAAACATTTTTTGTTGATTTTTGTTAAAACACTCTATTCCCTACTAAATAACGCTGGTTATTTCTTTTTTCTACGATTACTTTAGTCTTGGGCGTAAATGGGTTAAAAAAGGAACTGTGTGTGTGAAAGCGAAACACGATAAGTCAAAAATCTGTGTGTTGTAGTTTATTAATCACATAAGCTCGTTAAAATGCGATGTTTTCATTCTGAGATCTTTAGAGCTCAAATTAATGAAAGACTACCGAAAATACGTTTTGATTCTGATTTTTCAATGATTAAATTTAATATTTAATCATATTTTGCTATAACGCCACAAATATCCCAGATTTGTTACCCAGAGGCAAAACGCGTTAGATTCGAGTTCGATCCTTTGCAAGCAAAGTCTTCCATTAAAGGTGATAGCCATCAGTGAGTGGCCAGGAAGGGAAATGGATGCCAATAGGGACTTCGAATTCACCTCACCGGCAGGAATCTGTCACTTTAGAATGTTTAAAAATAAACAGCAATAGAGAAATATTGACATTTTTCGTTAAAAAAACTAACGGCCATAACTTCAAACAAAAAAAACATTCATCTTTATATATGAAAATGAATATTTCTTTGTTTGTTCCTCATGCGTTCCTAAACCATTCATTCGATTGCGATGAAACTTTTATGAAGGTTTTTTTGTGTATTCACGGTGTCCGGAAACTCGTGGTACAAGCGGGAAACTGAGAAATCTACATCACATTTAGAGTCGATTTTGTAGTATAACTTTTTTTGATTTGAACTTTCGTTTTCGAGTAAATCGAGTCGGAAGTTGATTTTTTTTGTCAAATTCTTGTAAATTATAAGTGACGATCACAGTACCAAAGTAATAAAAACTATTTAAAAGAAGGACAAACAAAGAAATCCGGATTTTAAGTATTATTTTGAAATCGCCCATCATTTAATTCCGTGTATAAATAAAATATCCGGCTGCTCCACGGTTAAATCAGCTGATTGTATTTCCACGCACCTTGTAGCTCAAATTGGATTGGGAAAATATAGCTCTCTCTCTATTTGCTCGGTTCAATAAACACGTGAAAGAAGAGACGAACTATAATGCCCAAGAAATTTCGTCGCTCCGCGCCGTACTGAAAGGGGATTCCTTGATTTCGAGCCACAATCATTGTTTACTTATTTACGGCAGTTTAGTTCGCCGGTTCACGCGTTTGGTTCGTTGACGTCTTTTCTATCAACAACCCTTTCGTTGATTATAAACTTCAAAACAAAATGTGTGTTTGTGAATTACTTTTGTGTTATTTTCATTTTTAAACAATAGTGCTCGATCAATTATTGTGGATTATACCAATGCAGAATATTATGACATGTTAATTTGTGTTTTTTGTGATGTAGTTTTTGGATTGAATTTTTGTAATGTAGTGTTTTTGGATTGGAAACGGAACATTGCTACATAATGTAAGTAAATACCCATATGTGCTATCAATTTATCTCACAAGATTATATTCATTAAGAACTTGTCCAGTATGAAGTCAAGTAGCGAGTATACTTGATTTGCCGAAAATCGTTTGTATTAGTTTCAAGTAGAGTACATTATTGGCCGCCGCCCGTTGCAAGATGAGGGGCTGCTACACAAAAAAGTAAATATGCTAATTAACCATATTTTAATGATTGGAAGAAGTAAAATTTTACAAGAGGTGGAAGAATAAATAAGTAAGATGAAAATAAATAAACTATGGAGACAAAAAGAGATTAATAGTAAAGTAGCTGAATTTTTAATTTTTTTTTTTAATTTAAAATGTAAAACTGCTTAAATTGAAAATATTTGTTTATTTGGGTTTTCTATGTGATGTGGATTCATGTTTCATTCATTCTGAATGTATGTTTTACATAGAAGGAGAACGGGAACGACGGGAACAAGTATTTTATTGTCATATTCAGAAGAGGTTTGGGAATGGACTCGCAGGAAACCATTTGTTCATTTAAGTGGCATTGCAACGCATGCCGGGAACTTGATAGTTAGTTATATATTCAATTTGAACATTCAGGAAATTGGATTTACCTGGGAATAGATTGTCATCCATTTGTGTTGTCAGCCATATTCGATATCTGAATATATTTGTGTAGAGGGCGTAAACGTTACCCAGACAGGGATTACTAAGATTGCGGGACGTCGGCGCGTTACTGAGAACTCCGCGCAGGAACCAGCGCGGGGGACCTGCGCTCGAGTTCTGCAGCGGAAACACCAGCCCGCCCCCGCTGTCTCCCTGGCACACGGCTGTTCCTGTAATGAAACATGTTGGTTATCAATCAATGGTTCCCTCGGTGGCGGTACCCCTGCCCGTGCACATGGCACTGATAGCAGCCGATACGTGATGCCAATTCACTGTAACTCAAACGTCCTATTCTATCTCCCACACGGCAATGGTGTTGTAAACAGCGTACCTGCCATGGGGCTGTTCTGGCAGAATGCTGTACTTTAAGCTGAAATGTTCTGCCATTACAAAAGTGTTCTTTTTGCTGTCACTTCATTGTGCCATTGTCAATTCTTTGCGAAGTCACCACAACAAACAAATAAAATTAAGTCATCTAATGTAACCCAACGAATAGAATTGATTTAACGCTGTCCCGCCAAAATGCTGTAGTTTTAGATACGGCATATTGCCATAACACGGGCAACGGGCTCACGTAGTAGTAAAAGTGTTGTTTTCATTTATTTATCTACAATGGTTAATCAGTAACGAAAACTCATATATACAAATTGGTAGGTACATCTTTTTTTAATTCTTCTGACAAAGCATTCACAATATCTACATAAAAATAACTCACTTGAATAACAAATATTACAAGAAGGGCAAAGACACAAGAGACACAAGAGATACAAAGGACACATGAGAACCAAGGAACACAAGAGACGACACAAGAGACACAAAGGACACAAGAGACCCAAGGAACACAAGAGTCGTAAGAGACACAAGAGACGTAAGTGGCACAAGTGATACAAGTGGCACAAGAGACACAGAAAGCACAAGAGACACAAGAATCTTAAGTGACACATATAACACAAGAGACACAAGACGCACAAGAGACATAAAAGTCAAGGGACACAAGAGACCCAAAAGACACAAGAGACACTAAAAAAGACATGTCAATCAGACACAAAGAAGCAATATACAAAAAATTAATCCGACAACCTACAAACGAAACCCTAAAAAAATACCTAAAAGCATACAAAAACAAACTTACGTTTTTAATAAAAAACACAAAGGAAAACTATTTTCGGCGAAAACTAGAAGCAACGGAGAACGATGCAAAAAAAGTCTGGCATGTTATAAATGAAATCATAGATAAGAAAAAACATAAAAAAAATGAAATACATAGTATACTCATAACAATATCAAAATACGATGCGAAGAAAACCCTTCAGCTGCCGCTAACATATTTGACAACTTTTTTGCAAATGTGGGCAAAAACCTTGCAAATCAAATAGAAAAATTACCGTCCAATGACGAACAGAACATTAACGTCAATATCTCAAACAAAATTGACATGTTTTCCCTTACTTCAGCCCAGGAAATCGAACAAATCATTACAAGCATGAAGGGAAGATCAGCACCAGGTTTCGATGGAGTTACTGTCGAAACACTGAAAACTATCAAAAAACATATTTCAAAACCATTGACACATTTAATCAACATTAGTCTTCAAAGCGGAATATTCCCAACGATATATAAACAAACCATCATCACTCCAATTCATAAATCTGGCAACCCAGAAGAAGTGACAAATTATCGTCCAATATCGCTGATTTCTAACATTGCCAAAATCTTTGAAAAAATTATCAAAAAAAGATTGACTGAATTTATTAACACAAATAACATAATTCACGACAACCAATATGGATTTATGAAAAATAGAAGTACCCAAGATGCGATTGCCAAATTATCGAACATCATTCAGAACACATTAGACAAATCTTTGAAATGCCTTGGAATCTTCATAGATCTTAAAAAAGCTTTCGATAGTATTTCTCATGATAAACTTATTGAAAAATTAAACTGTGTTGGGATAAACGATAAAGCTCTAAAATGGATAAAAAGCTATCTATTTGAACGATACCAAGTAGTCAAAATAAATAACTCCCTAAGTCTACCACTAACAAGTAATTTCGGGATACCTCAAGGCACTGTGCTAGGTCCCCTACTATTTATAATTTATGTCAATGATATTTTCAAACTACCACTTAACGCAGACATAATATCATATGCCGACGACACAGCTATCATAATGAATGGGATCGACTGGAATGTAGTAAACGAACAAGCAAATAATAGCATGAACACCTTAAAACATTGGTTTGATACAAATCTCCTTTCATTGAACACTAACAAAACATACTACATACACTTCTCAATTAACAAAATAAAAACACTCCCCAACACTAAAATAATTATCCACAATAACAAATGCAACAAAATCACATGTATCCAAGGCTGTTCAACGTTGAAATCAGTATCAGAAATTAAATATCTCGGAGTGATAATAGAACAACATATGAAGTGGAAGAGCCATATCTGTGAATTGGTTAAGCGTATCAGAAAGTGTATATATATATTCATAAGATTAAGAAATATTTTAAAACCCAACAATCTAAAAAGAGTATACTATGCACTAATCCAGTCATTAATTCAATATGGAATTATTGGATGGGGGGGTTCATACAACAATATTCTTACCCCGATCAAAGTGATCCAGAAGCTAATCATTAAAGTAATCCTAAAGAAACCCTCCACATATCCAACAGAAACACTTTTCGCAGATTTCACGGTGCCTCGAGTAGAGAATATCTTCAAGAAAAATGCAATTATTCAAATTTACAAAGATAATATCGTCAAAAAATTTGAAACCCACCAATCAAAAAGATATCAAGACAACATCAAAATACCAAAATTTAATACCAAACTAGTGCAAAACAATTACATTTATTTAGGAATAAAGTATTTCAACAATCTTCCGATTGAAATAAAAAAAATCAAAGACATCAATAAACTGAAACTCAAACTGAAGCAACACTTCATCAGGAATAATTAATTAAATAATTACCTGTTTTTCTCTTTCTTTCTAATTATTGTCAATCTATATTTATTTCTATATAATTTAGATTTTTCGAATTTCTCTAAAGTGCACAATATTTTAGTATGTAACCATATCCCATTGTATGTACATCTTCACATATAGATGATCCAGAAGTTTCAATTGTTCCCATTATATAATGTTATATAACCTATTGCATAATGTTATTCTATTTCTGTCATAATTAGTGTAACTCGCTCATCAAGCACAAGAACTAGCTTCTTCTTTGGTGAGACTGCAATTTTAAAGAATTTCTGAACCAATATGTAATTTATATTAACCCACTGTAAACTTATATATCTATATTAAATAAAAAAAAAAATAAAAAAATATATATAATTAGCTCGTTACATATTTTTCAGTAACGGCAGAACATTTTTTCTGAACCGTATAAATTTTTGATCTAAATGACTCCTTTAACACTCTCCATCTTATTATATTTATTTATTTTTATTTTATAGCTTCTTCACAAGTTTATTCATTTAAGCATATAATTATTAACCCCACTAGGGTTCGCCTGTATCGGGGTTAATAATTTTACAAGTTATTCAAAATAACACATAAATATTGGTCATAAACAAACAGTTGAAAAAGCAAAATACTAAAATTAAAATTTGTAACCTCACTTGGACGTAGGTTAACAATTTTATAAAAATACACAAAATAATACAAGTATTGAAAGATAATATTGTTACAATAATATTTCTCGCAGAATATAGGCCTCTACTAAGCTGTAGGAACTAATATTTTAAATATAAACAAGTAGGGTGACCATGTTTTGAAATCAGCTTTGAAATAATATATTTTTTTGTAAGCTATTTACTATCTTTAATATTTAAATTGTTACTAAAAAATTTTTTTTGCAAGGCATTAAATTAATATTTAAATCCGGTTCTGTACTTTTATCCAAAACAAAGCTTTTTATGTTTTGCTAAACGGTTAATTAATTAATATGTAATAGTAAGTTAAGTAGAAAATTAAAATGAATGTAAAAATTAAAATGTTAACAGTTTATTAATAATAAATAGTTAATATGATATTAATTTAGAAATGACAAAGTAGAAAAAATAGATTTGCAATCCTCGGCTAACACAAATAATTTAACAATCTTTTTAAAAGTGCTCGAGGAATTTGATGACTTAATATGTTCTGGAAGACTGTTAAATATGAGTGGAGCCTGATAAAAGTAATTTCTTTGACCAAAAGAAGATTTTGTATGAATTGCCACAAAGTTCAGACCAGAGCCAATTCTAGTATTACGAATTTGCTGAGTTCTCTCTGCAATATTAATATTATTAAAAAATCTACAAAGCGTTTGTGTAATATACAGCTGTTTTACATTCATGACATTACATTCCTTATAGAGTAAATGAGTTGGATATCTAAATTTTTTCTTGAACATAACTTTAAGAATCAGTTTTTGGGCAATGTTAAGTGGTTCCATATAAGTTTTTTGGCAGGATCCCCAGCACACTATATTATAAGAAAGTAGAGACTGGATTATTGCAAAATAAACCGTTTTTAATTTTTCTTTGCCTAGTATATGTCTAAGTTCTTTAAAGATATAGGTAAGTCTTCTAATATTATTTACCAACATATTGATAT
Organism: Glyphotaelius pellucidus; assembly: GCA_936435175.1. Classification (NCBI taxonomy): domain Eukaryota; kingdom Metazoa; phylum Arthropoda; class Insecta; order Trichoptera; family Limnephilidae; genus Glyphotaelius; species Glyphotaelius pellucidus. Next base: position 338,215 of record OW386561.1, read on the forward strand.
GATCGTTCCATTTAAAAAATTTATCTATTTTTATGCCAAGGTATTTAATGTTGTCTACATTTTCTAAAGGAATGCAGTTGCATGTTTGCAAACAATTATGTATAATTAAAGTATGAGTGGCAGAAGGCTGACTTTTAGATGAAATGCTAAAAGTTATATATTTGGTTTTATGAGTGTTCAAAGTTAAAATACTGTTATTTAACCAACTATATACCACTCTTAAACCTGTATTACATTTTTTAAAAGTTTCATCCCAAGTTTTACCCTCAAATATTAAGGCAGTGTCATCTGCAAAACTAACAATGTTACCAGGAATATTCAGACTACATAAATCATTTATATAAATTAGATACAATATTGGCCCAAGCACACTACCTTGTGGGACACCAAAGGAGATTGATTTACCATTACTTATTTTATTTTATTTATTTTATTTATTTTATTTATTTTATTTATTTTATTTATTTTATTTATTTTATTTATTTTATTTATTTTATTTATTTTATTTATTTTATTTATTTTATTTATTTTATTTATTTTATTTATTTTATTTATTTTATTTATTTTATTTATTTAATTTATTTTATTTATTTTATTTATTTTATTTATTTTATTTATTTAATTTATTTTATTTATTTTATTTATTTTATTTATTTTATTTATTTTATTTATTTTATTTATTTTATTTATTTTATTTATTTTATTTATTTTATTTATTTTATTTATTTTATTTATTTTATTTATCTCTACTTGCTGTGTTCTATCACTAAGATAAGATCTGAACCAACCCATTGCTGTACTGTTAATGCCTAAAGATGATAATTTTTTAAGGTGCAATTCATGGGAAACTGTATCAAATGCTTTTGATGTCTAAAAACACCGCTATAGCTTTGTTGCCATAGTCCAGCGCACTAATAACTTTGGTCAGTAACTTTAATACAGCATCACTCGTACCTTTATTCTCTCTGAAACCGAATTGATTGTCCGTGAGTATTTTGTGCTTTTCTAAGAATGAAACTAATCTTGACTTAACCAATCTCTCTATTACTTTTGAGAGAGTATTGAGCAAGGATATGGGTCGGTAATTGTTAACATCTAGGTGATCTCCACCTTTGAAAAGAGGTATAACCTTAGCAATCTTACAATGAGAAGGAAATATGCCATTTTTAAAACTAATGTTAACAATGTGTGATATGGGATCACTTTTGTAACTTCATAAATGCTAGCAGTTTTAAATTCAAATGTGTCTCCTGTAACTTGAGTACTAGGTATAAAATTGTTTATAAGACATATTTCGCTAGTTTTGTTTGCACTACACAAATTTTTGGCGAATTTAGGACCAATATCACTGAAGAATTTATTTACGTGATTAATGATTATATTTGGATTCTCCTCCATTGAGACAATATTGTCATTTATTTTTAATTTTTTTATGGACACTTGTTCCTTTTGTATATTTACAGCATCCTTTATAATTTTCCACTGCTCATGGTATTTCCATTGACGTTATCCAGTTTCCTTCTGTAATACGCTTGTTTTGTATGTTTTATAATTTTTGTACACCAGTTTCTATATCTTTTGTAATAATTCAGTAGCTGAATATTATTTAACTCTACTCGATTCTTATTGTGCAATTTTTCACGGGTTCTGAGGCATTTAATAATTCCATCATTTATCCAAGGTTTTAAATACTTCGTGTCATGTTTTTAATTTTTTACAGATGAACAATTTTTCACGTGCATTTTTAAACATTTTATAAAATTTTCAGCAGCTGAATTAACATCTTGAGATGACAGGACTGACTGCCATGATTCATCTTTTAATTTGACCTTCAGAAGATTGTTATCGATGACGGTTTTTATTTTCACATTATCTATTGCTATTTTCTTTAGTGTAAAGCTCATAAATCTCAGCAATATCACATCATGATCTGTTGTCAGTAGTGAAGACAGCTCCCTGCGGTTCAAATTTAGATTTTACCATAATATGATCGATACAGCTTGAAATGGTAGAAGAAACTCTGGTAGGTGTAATTATGATTGGTTTCAAACCATGAAAAGCCAAAAGTGAGAGGTATTTTTGAGTTTTCATATCGCTCAAATCCAGGGTATTAATATTTATGTCCCCACATAAAATGATTTCCTTATTTTGCATAGATGTAGTCAAGTAGTGCACCCAGTGTTTCAAGAAAATTATCTACATGAGCCTGGGACGGAGATCTATAAATAGCTATTATACACAAGGTACTCGATATCTGCATTCTTAAGCAGTTAGCTCCAGGGAAAACAACTTCCTCAACAGTCGCGTGAACATTTTGTTTTATGTAGGCAACTACACCATCATTCTGCAAATAGTTATTATTTGTGTTGTAAACTGTGTATCCGGTGATGTTAGGTATATTGGTCAAATTTTTCAGCCAAGCTTCTGTAAAAACTAGTATCTCAGGACGATGTTCAATACTATCCAGCAAAGTTATGGTTTCATCAAAGTTTTTATTTAAACTTCTAACATTCAAACGACGTAAAGAAAACTTAGAATTTTCTAAAAAAAATTTGCAAGCTAATGAATCTTTAATAGTTAAATTAGATTCTGAATTGTAATTGTAATTCAAATCAATGTGTTTTCCAAAATCGATATCCATTTTAAATGATGTAAATATTTTTGGTGCTTTTCAAAATACAACTTCTATAATATTCCATTTAGGTCATCTTCATGTTTAATTTCCCTGATTTTTTTTCCTTCATCTTCTTTCATTAGAATGGAACCGTTTTTATACCATGTATATTTATATTTTAATGCTTTACCCTTTATTTTGGATTTCCAAAGCAGTTCCTTAAAATAAGGAGACAGCGATTCTCCTAAAAATATCATTTTTTCACGGTTTGAGATAATTTTCTTGTTTTCTAATAATTTTAATCGTGTTTCTGGATTTTTAATTTTTAGAAGAATTTTTTTTGGATGACCTGGTCTTCTGTCGTGTAGTCTTATAGCCGAGGAAATATCATCTGAATTTATTTTGATATTAGCATTTTCTATTAGCTTTATGGCAGTTATTTTGGGATGTTCAGCCTTTTCCTCAATTCCAGTTATTTCTATACAGTCATCGAGGTTCGACTGTTCCAAGCGAGCCAGTCTTGTTTCTAGATGCTTAATATTTTTGCTTTTATTTGCCAAATCATTTTTTAAATTTTCAACCTCTCCTTTAACCTCATTCATGGAGTCTAAGCGGGAAATTATGTCGTCGTATTTTTGGCAAATAAAGTCGGTAGTTTTTTGAAAATCTAACATTTTTTTATCAATGTTTTCGAGAATTTGTGTTTTTATTTTTTCTAGTTTTATATCAATGTAGGATGTAAATTTTGAAAAAACATCTTCTTCTGTGTTTATGTCTTCAGGCACAGTATTACTTTTGTTTTTGGACCTTGTTGTTGTGTATAAATTTTCTTGCTGTTGGGAGCCGGTTTTTTTGCTCGAACTCGTGGTCGCCCTAGCAGTAGATTGTATTTCTACAGAAATAGTGCAATGCGCGGTCTGAGACAGTGCAGCAAGCAGCTGTATGGCCAGTGTAATAAAGATGGCGGTGGTGTTGGCCAATTACAAGACCTCCACTACACTTCAAATATATTTCAATATCACTCACTTTTTTCGATATTAATTATTTGAAATTCACTTGAATAATCCTGATTCAAAATACAAAATTTATATCACCATTAATACAGTGAACACTTGGGTGAATCTTGTAAGTATTTCGGATTCTATTGTTTACTAAAATACAGAATTATGCGAAGTTTTAAACAGAACACTTTTACTGTATGTTATTTTGATGCTTGACGTACGTACGTTTTTATATAGTCGACACATTTGGGTCGGAGGGCTAAAATGGGCGATATGCACTATTTTTAAATGTTTTTGGGTGAAACATGGTATGGCGTCTTACACAATAGGATTTGGGAACAATTATTTCAGTATTGCTAAGATATAACGAGATGAACGTCAATTATTTTATGTAAATGTGCTAGATCAGTCAATTGCCTTCTAATTTTAATTTAACGCCCATTAATTTATTTTTTAAATTAGCTCCACTCAGGAAAATAATTCCCCTCAGGGCCTGTGTCATATTTGTGGATGCTGTGTGGTAGTTTATTTTAGGAAAGGAAACCATTTATTTGTAACCAATACACAGGTCACCCCAAGTGGTTCGCTAGCGGGGGTACCCGGGTTCACAGGCTAAGGTTTGTTGGCGGCGGATTCGTCTGTTCATCAGCTGCAGGCAGGCGGGACGGAGAGAGACTGGTTTCGAGACTCCCTTCTCCAGCAGGACTCTCTCGGAACAGCGCCTTGCCCCTCAGCGGGACGGATGAATTCATATGTCCGAACATCGACCACCAGATTTATCCTCAACCTTCATATCTTTTTCCTTCCCAGAACTTCCTCTCGATCATTTTCTAAAAAGACCCTCCACACGGCATACCCAAAGATGACCTACGCCTTGAGGAGAAATTTTTTCTCAGGACCTCCCAATGTAAAAAAGGTGTTATTGATAATGGCTTTTTTATTTTGATACATTATTAATTGACATTACATTTACAGTATGAATGAAGAATGTTGGCCTCACTGGGGCATTTTATAGTAAAAAAATTATCTACATGAGCCTGGGACGGAGATCTATAAATAGCTATTATACACAAGGTACTCGATATCTGCATTCTTAAGCAGTTAGCTCCAGGGAAAACAACTTCCTCAACAGTCGCGTGAACATTTTGTTTTATGTAGGCAACTACACCATCATTCTGCAAATAGTTATTATTTGTGTTGTAAACTGTGTATCCGGTGATGTTAGGTATATTGGTCAAATTTTTCAGCCAAGCTTCTGTAAAAACTAGTATCTCAGGACGATGTTCAATACTATCCAGCATAGTTATGGTTTCATCAAAGTTTTTATTTAAACTTCTAACATTCAAACGACGTAAAGAAAACTTAGAATTTTCTAAAAAAAAATTGCAAGCTAATGAATCTTTAATAGTTAAATTAGATTCTGAATTGTAATTGTAATTCAAATCAATGTGTTTTCCAAAATCGATATCCATTTTAAATGATGTAAATATTTTTGGTGCTTTTCAAAATACAACTTCTATAATATTCCATTTAGGTCATCTTCATGTTTAATTTCCCTGATTTTTTTTCCTTCATCTTCTTTCATTAGAATGGAACCGTTTTTATACCATGTATATTTATATTTTAATGCTTTACCCTTTATTTTGGATTTCCAAAGCAGTTCCTTAAAATAAGGAGACAGCGATTCTCCTAAAAATATCATTTTTTCACGGTTTGAGATAATTTTCTTGTTTTCTAATAATTTTAATCGTGTTTCTGGATTTTTAATTTTTAGAAGAATTTTTTTTGGATGACCTGGTCTTCTGTCGTGTAGTCTTATAGCCGAGGAAATATCATCTGAATTTATTTTGATATTAGCATTTTCTATTAGCTTTATGGCAGTTATTTTGGGATGTTCAGCCTTTTCCTCAATTCCAGTTATTTCTATACAGTCATCGAGGTTCGACTGTTCCAAGCGAGCCAGTCTTGTTTCTAGATGCTTAATATTTTTGCTTTTATTTGCCAAATCATTTTTTAAATTTTCAACCTCTCCTTTAACCTCATTCATGGAGTCTAAGCGGGAAATTATGTCGTCGTATTTTTGGCAAATAAAGTCGGTAGTTTTTTGAAAATCTAACATTTTTTTATCAATGTTTTCGAGAATTTGTGTTTTTATTTTTTCTAGTTTTATATCAATGTAGGATGTAAATTTTGAAAAAACATCTTCTTCTGTGTTTATGTCTTCAGGCACAGTATTACTTTTGTTTTTGGACCTTGTTGTTGTGTATAAATTTTCTTGCTGTTGGGAGCCGGTTTTTTTGCTCGAACTCGTGGTCGCCCTAGCAGTAGATTGTATTTCTACAGAAATAGTGCAATGCGCGGTCTGAGGCAGTGCAGCAAGCAGCTGTATGGCCAGTGTAATAAAGATGGCGGTGGTGTTGGCCAATTACAAGACCTCCACTACACTTCAAATATATTTCAATATCACTCACTTTTTTCGATATTAATTATTTGAAATTCACTTGAATAATCCTGATTCAAAATACAAAATTTATATCACCATTAATACAGTGAACACTTGGGTGAATCTTGTAAGTATTTCGGATTCTATTGTTTACTAAAATACAGAATTATGCGAAGTTTTAAACAGAACACTTTTACTGTATGTTATTTTGATGCTTGACGTACGTACGTTTTTATATAGTCGACACATTTGGGTCGGAGGGCTAAAATGGGCGATATGCACTATTTTTAAATGTTTTTGGGTGAAACATGGTATGGCGTCTTACACAATAGGATTTGGGAACAATTATTTCAGTATTGCTAAGATATAACGAGATGAACGTCAATTATTTTATGTAAATGTGCTAGATCAGTCAATTGCCTTCTAATTTTAATTTAACGCCCATTAATTTATTTTTTAAATTAGCTCCACTCAGGAAAATAATTCCCCTCAGGGCCTGTGTCATATTTGTGGATGCTGTGTGGTAGTTTATTTTAGGAAAGGAAACCATTTATTTGTAACCAATACACAGGTCACCCCAAGTGGTTCGCTAGCGGGGGTACCCGGGTTCACAGGCTAAGGTTTGTTGGCGGCGGATTCGTCTGTTCATCAGCTGCAGGCAGGCGGGACGGAGAGAGACTGGTTTCGAGACTCCCTTCTCCAGCAGGACTCTCTCGGAACAGCGCCTTGCACCTCAGCGGGACGGATGAATTCATATGTCCGAACATCGACCACCAGATTTATCCTCAACCTTCATATCTTTTTCCTTCCCAGAACTTCCTCTCGATCATTTTCTAAAAAGACCCTCCACACGGCATACCCAAAGATGACCTACGCCTTGAGGAGAAATTTTTTCTCAGGACCTCCCAATGTAAAAAAGGTGTTATTGATAATGGCTTTTTTATTTTGATACATTATTAATTGACATTACATTTACAGTATGAATGAAGAATGTTGGCCTCACTGGGGCATTTTATAGTAAAAAAATTAATAATACATTTTGATAAAATATCGAAAGTTGGAAATGAAAAAAATAACATGAAAATCAGCATTTCTTAAATTTTTTATATGAATACCGCACAAGAGTCCCAAACTGCTCCCGTCTGTTGCCAGTGAGATTATGGCATCCCCAATCTGTGGAGTATGTTGTGAGGCCGAAGGTAGCGGAGAGGGGAAGGAGATGGAAAAGAGGAAGGTGGGGAAGTACCTGGCTATTCAGATCTGGTCACCAAACACGAGTAAAGTCATTCCAAGCAACGTTTCAATTGTGAATGGTGTTTGATATTGAAGGTATCTTCCACTCTGGAACGTGCCGCAAATATATTATTTATTATTTTTAATAAATTCGTTCGAACCCGCGACCTTCGGATTGTGAGTCGAGAGTCTTACCTCTGGACCACGGAGGCCGTCAAATATATTATGAGTAACGTGTTTGTGAATGGTGTATTTTATAATTGTTGTGTGTGTTATGTGTGTATGTTTTTTGTTATAAAATTTTGGTAATAGTGTTTTTGTAATTTAATCCATTTTTTAATTGTTTAGCTAAATTTACTTTGGTTTTTCTCAATTTTTTATTCAAAGTGTTTCAAGAAAGAGTGTTAAATGCTTTTATAGCAATATGTCTGTGGTGCCTTTGTCCATTTGTGTGATTACTGTCGGAATTTTAATATTTTCTTTATACGTTTGTCTGACTTGTCTGTGTCTGTTGTGTTTGTTGACATTTGTTTTGTTGGCGTATATTTGCGATCAGTCAGTCGGTGGCCGAGTTGGCATCCCGTTTGGGTCTCACGCGTCCCGCGTTCGATTCCTCGGCTGGCTACATTTTTTTTTTATTTGCCGGCAACCCGGGCGTTTATTAAAGTAACAATATTATACAAAAAAAAGTATGTAACCCGTCTCACTAGACGATGTCTGTTCTGAGACGGGTACATAAATATGCTTGCATGGACACATAAATACAAACATACGCATATACATATATATTAATCATATAAACACATACACACAAACATAACATACATACACACATACATACACAAACGTATACGCATGCATGCAGTATACAGTTTCATAAAATCAAGAGTTTAGCTAGCATCTAAAAACAATAACATTTCAACAAAATAATAAAATATTAATGAAATAATTAAAAACACTTTGTTTTTACCACAATAAACTTTATTTAAAAGTCTGACTTTTTTTTTTACTTTTAAATAAAGTTTATTGTGGTAAAAACAAAGTGTTTTTAATTATTTCATTAATAAAATGGTGCCACAAAGTGAATTTGCAAAATTTGAAGAAGTAATAAAATATTAATTAAATAGACATGCGTAAAACATAAGCAATATTAATTAGAAAGCATAAATCTCTATAAATTTAAATATCACATATATGTAAATAGAGAATCAGGATTAGACTAGACATTAGCAACATTTTCCACTTTCTGTGATGGTAGTAGGAGATTTTCAAATATTATCTTGTTATTAGTAACCCGGAAAGGTCTCTCTTTGTAAAGTTAAAAAAAAAATAGTAAGTACGTCAAAAATGTCGAATATTTGGTGTATCTGTTTTTAGTATTATTCATGGTGTTACCGTTAGTGAGCCCCGCGCATATCTTATCGGACGTAAAGTATGCCTGGAAGCCAAACGGCAGCTTGTCCAGGCAGTCCTCGCGCGTCACCACCGGGACCCCCAGGAAGTTGAGGCTCTCCGAGGCGGCGCCCGACTCCGTGAGCCCCCATCCCGCCACCTGCAATCGTCACAATCACAATCATTCACATTTCGACAAAACATGATATTGCTTACAGTCTACAAATCTCAAGTACGCCTGATAATTGAATTTGAGAGCCACCTCTGGGCTGCAGCCCCAAAATAACTGATAAACCTACTCGATTCTGTGCAAAGCAGGTGTCTGATTAGTCCGTATACGAGTTTTTTTAATACGAGTATTTTAATGGAGTCAGCAGCATTGATCCTCAGCATCGTGAAGAGTCCCATGTTGTAGAAGTGAGGAAATACAGAAGTCAACATATCGTTCCTACTCGTTCAAACTCATGCACGAGTCGTATAAACGACCGGTTCTCGTGTGGCAATGACCTTCATTCATTAATAAGCCAGTTATTTTGCATAACGAACGACTTTATTCTAAAGTTGTGTATATTGACTACTTATCTGACAGTGAAGAAGCCGCCTTAAAATAAGCGGCTTTTGTAAACCGACTGTCGGAATCACATGCTGACCGTGCTCACAAATAATGTGACGATTGTCGTATTGATGTAAGGTTCTATCTATCGACGGTACTAAACCTCCAAGAAGTCTAGCATGAAACTCTATATCGCTAAGATATTGACCAAATCCGTCATCTATGATCAGATATCAATATTTGCGAGCACCGTCAACTATTGATTACAGATATTCCGGCCGAATTATCAATTTACGACGCCAAAAATATTTTTATTTGAAATTCTAATAAGAAATAAGTATAAGAAAATTACCTAAGAAAATCTTTAAAAATAATAGGGTTAGTTGGGGTTAGGTGGTCGTACTATTCTAATTAAAAAATATAAATTATTTCGTATGGAATTATTTCTGTATTTTGAATTAGTGATACAGTTAGATAAAACATATAAATATGATCAAACTGTAAAAATATCAAAACTTATTAAATTGTTCATTCGTTAACCTTATTAATATGTGATTCTTTTATCTTAAGACTACCTGAAAAGAGTGCGCTAGATTTAAGAAAGAGGGGAACAGAGGGGATATGCATTTCGTTTTTATATTTCTTGAAAAATATGTTTTCTAACCAGTAAAATAATGACGTGGAACTCAGCGGAACTTTTTTCTAAACTCTAGTTGAAGAAAATATTTGAATTTCTTTTTTTTACAGAATTAGTGTTTCTAAAACTTATACTTTATCTATATTACGTTAAGACTGTTATATTTAAAATAATTAAAAATTATAGTACATACTTGAAGCTTTAATATCCGTGATGAAAACTTTTTGATTTTTAAATGGGGATAGCAGGAGGAGCGTAGCTATTCCGTCAACGAATCAGTCGCAACGGAACAATATTCCGTCAACGAATCAGTCGCAACGGAACAATATTCCGTCAACGAATCAGTCGCAACGGAACAATATTCCGTCAACGAATCAGTCGCAACGGAACAATATTCGCAGCACGATACATATTTCAACTTTAGGCGCATGCGCAGGCTATTGGGTCACGATCACAAAAAAAATACGGCTCATTGTAAACTGGTGAATTGAGAAAGTTTCGAAAATACTTATAATTAGTTTGAAGACAATGCTATTTTTATCGCCGTAATTTTCTTTGGCCGTCCAATGTTTCCGGTGAATATTGATTTCTTATTTATTCCCTGTCTGTATCGGATCCTCGAAACCGTGCTCGGTATATCGATATAAAATAATCAGAAGTTACGTTTATATCGATACAAAATTGTACACCGACTTCTCCAAGCAGACAGCGCGCACTCTGTCGGAGAACGCGTCATTATCATTAGCCGGACAATGGGGAGGTCGCGCGTCGCCTTGCCAGTTGGCAAGTCTTCCGTTCAGGGTGATACTCAGACTCTCCATCCTAATTAAATAAGATAATTACCTTGCCCACAGTGCCCGGGCTGGTCTGGTTGGTGTACAGGTCCGTGTCCTCCAGACCCAGGCAGACTGCGCGCACCGTGTCGGAGAACGTGAAGGCCGTCTTTAGCCGGATAATGGAGATGTCTTCTTCAAAATTTCGGATACTTGATCCGAACTCTTCTCCTAAACGAACTTCGCGGACCTGCAACATTATTTTTTATTTGTTATAAACGGCCGGTAATATGTTTGCAGGACTGCATGCTCTCAGCAAGTCGGATTGCTTGGAGGTAAAAACCGCCAGCCGAATTATTATTATTCTCTTTGTCGGGCCGTCGGAAAAGTAATAATTCGGTTGGTGATTCAGCATGCTGTTATTCACGCAGTTCTGCAAATCGGATGGTGAGTAGATCCTATTACTGAGAGCCGACAGATCCTAAAATTTAATTAAAAAATCGTAAATCGACAGTTTAAATAAGTTTGGAGTATAAAAGTTAATCATTGGTCCATATTAATAGGTATAGTCATCAAATGCCCATTCAGCTCAATTTGTTTTTTTTGACAGTTGAAAAGTTCCAGTTAAATGCCGATTCTAGATCCGCTTCAGCTTTTGAACAAATTTACCTTTTTTCTGTAGATTTATCCAATCTTAAATTAAATTCGGGATCAGCCCCGCTAACAATAACACTCCATGTGTGGATGGCGACTCTCGAGCTCGACAGGCCAAGACTCGACAGGTTTGGGTCGGCCGACGACCCCTTGCATTTTCCTATTTATTTTGCGGGGATCTTCCCCGCCTTCCCTCTCCTCTCCCCCGACTACAAATATATTTCGTGTATTTAATTAGATGTAAAAAGGATAGTAGTTTTAGTAATAATAAGAATGATAGTTTGCTGCGGGAGAGTTAACACCGGCCGCCTGTTTTGCTTTATTCAAGGTAATAAAATGGAAATAAAACCTGCTCGACCGAGTTATTATTATTCAATAAGACTAAATTATTCAATATCCGTAAATTATTTATATTTTAGAATACGAATATGTATTTAAAAACAAAAATTGTTTCGTGAAACATGAAAATAGAATTAGGAAAAGGATAATGTATTTTACATCCTAATGTGTTTTACACTCCACAAACCATATTAATTAATGCAAAGACATAGCAATTTTACCGGTCCTCGTACATTTAATCTTCTACCAAAACACATTCATGACAGATAAAATATCACAAAATAAAAACGCATCGTAATCGGTCCATTCGTTTAGGAGCTACGATTCCACAGACAGACACACAGACACACAAAAGTCAAATTTAGTATAACACCACTCCTAGCGTCGGGGGTTAGTAAAATAATTAAAATTATGTTAATAAAATAATTAAATTATATGACGCAGATATTGAAACACTTTTCCTATAAACTTTAACTAATAATAACTATATAAAAAAATTAACAAACTTTCATATTTCACTTTTTTAAAACAATATTTTCACTTACTTGTTGATGTAAATTAGATTTTTTGAAAATGTTTTTGTTTATTTAAATTTTTTACATTACTTGTGTTTTATGTTTGCATCCTACTGTATTAAGAAATTATGCAAAAAATATTTTTGAAATGTTTTTAGAAATAATGGGAAAAAATAAAGAAAAAACGTGAGTTGGAGATTTTGAACTTTAAAGCAGTTCTCATAGGCCCGATAGTTAATCAGTGTGCAGTTCACCCGCGGTAGAAGTGAAACCTTCAGAAAGCTAAAATAGATACGAGTGGGGAGGCTACGAAGCACAGCACAAAGAGGAGACCTATTATACTATTTTATTCTCTCGCTGACTTAATCCTGTAGAAGTATGTGTTTGTCTTTTTTTAGTGTCTCTGTTTTTCGATTCAACGAGTTTTAAAATCACAAAGGTGCTAAAGAAGTTTTCACTTCAAAAACTCTATTATTGTAAATGGAAACATGTTTTCTTTTTTTTACATTAACTCCACACAGGAGGCCCTGAGAGAAATTATTTTCCTCAGGTCATCTGGGATGCTGTGTGGAGGGTCTTTTTTAGGAGAGAAAGAAATGAACATTGATCTTGAAGAGACCCATGTTGTAGGAAGGAGGAAATACGGAAGCCGGCAAATCGTTCCATAGCCGAGCTGTTGAACTCAAAAACGGGTCGAAAAAATGACAAGTTCTCATGTGACAGATGTCAACCGTGTACGTATGTTGGGCGCGCGTTTGGCGTGTCTCCCGACTATGCACCGGTGCCGTTTCTACTAGCAGTATTCAACTAAAGCATATAAGATATTTGTAAGCGATTTCGTTTTCGATTTTGCATTACTTAACAGTGCGTCACCTCACCTTATGGCCTTCACACATTTCTTAGAAAAGAGATGAAAAATGGAAAGGAATTAATGAAGCTGGGAGGAAATTGTTTTTTAACAAAACAAATTATCTAGACAAAATTTAACTTAAAAATAGAAACAAACCTCGGACTGCTGTCTGCGTATATCTGAAGAGTTCCAGGAATTTGAGAGGACCCCTCCAACTATTCGATAGTCCTCCACGTGGATCTGGTGGCTGTGAGCACGGTTGGAGAAGCAGTGCGCGGCTGCAAACCAAAGTTAGCTATAATGGATATGTGTGGGGATCTAGTACAGTCAATTTCAAGCCAATACCTTCTGAATTCAATTGTACAACCAATTATTTACTTTCGAAGACGTGTATTTTCTTTTTTGTCTCATTCAATAATGCTTCAAAGCTTGTCAAATTCATTTTGCTCATAAGGAAGTACGTAAAGAATTGTTCCTCATCAGATTCTGGTTCCTTCACTAAAGTAGTGAATCCTCCAAACATTTGTATTTGTTTATTTATTTCATGAATCCAAAGACTTCTTTTCACATTTTTTTTTACGAAAATATTCAAATAAAAATAATAATTTTAGCTACTCTTCATCAAATTCATTTTCAGAATCACGGGATACGACAAAGCTACGAATGGTGTCTGCTCACTGCTGTTGACAACTGAAACGCATAATAAACGTCAAATCAACTGACGCGCCACATACACAAGACATACGAAACAGAGACCACCACATGTTACGTGGTCACATGCGTTGCTTGCTTAGGACACGTGTACACGTCGACTTGGGAACAAAGTATTGCGTACTAATATTGAGTATAGTATAGTGATCATGTGAGGTATGTACCCAGGCGCGGACTTAGAGGCCCAGAGGCCCAAGGCACTCCCAAAGTCTCCCCCCCTCCCCCCAGGAAGTGGGGGCGACTCTGTGACTTCACTGTAACTTCAATTTGTACCATTTTGGAACCTCCGAAGTGGAGATCCTAGGAAATGTGTTGAAATTTGCACCATCTTGGCACCTAGCCGGGGCCCTTCCGAAGAAGGAGCCTTAGGGTTAAAATATTTGTAAAAAAATGGGTCCCTGGCCGCTCAGGCATTGGGGTCCTAAGCTCGGGCCTTGCGGGCCTCTAGCGGAAGTCCGGCCCTCTCTATACTTTGATTAATGAATTTCTCGCTACTGAAAAATTGTATGAAGATCCACCCTACTGCACCAACTCTTGCCGCTGTTGCAAAGTACAGCAACTTTTAAATTTTATATTTGTAATTCAGTATATGAATTCGTAATTTAAAAATTAGAAACAGAAAAATCAGAAAAAAAGATGCAGTTGTACATAAGAATTGAACCCAGCCATTTAGACCCTATCCCTAATTGAATCGTACTTGGACTAAGAACTACCAATTTTTTTCTTTTCTTTATTTTCTTAAAACATTTTGTTTTATATTCCCTCCCTTCAAAAGAACCCTACGCACAGCATCTCCAAAGACGACATAGGCCCTAAGGAAAAATATTTTCCTCGAGACCTCCGGAGTCAATGTAAAAAAATGTTAATCTAAAAAAAAAGAATTCGTAGAATCGTTTCAAATTTTTCGGTAGCGTCCATGGTAAATCTTTTAAGCAAATTGAAGGCGTGTTATTTTCTCTTTGTAACCCCGTTTAACTCATATATCTCTCCGTTATACAAAAGGAGATAGCATGACTTTCATAAGACCGTGTCAGGCTGGGAGACAATCACCCAAAAAACTCCACAGCTTTTGGTTGTCTGTGAAGAATATCTCCCAAAATTTCCCAAAAGGAAATTTATTTATTTATTTATTTGTTTGAGACACAAACAGGATATTTATACAACATTATTTTGGTTTATGTAAAACAAATTAAAATACAAGTATAAGTATCCCTAGACTAATGTGTCTGCAGTGATCACATTTGCATATACACTGACAAATGAAAAACATATTTTTATACATAACTTTCAACAAAACTTAAATAGAAAATTTGAAATACTTAATAAACTAGTTAACAAATTGGCAAATGAAGTTTTTTTTTTTAATATTATTAATATCTTAAAATCGTGGTTTGATAATAGCTTACTCACACTTAATGCAATAAAAAACCACTTATTTTCCTTACAGAAAATACCTGATCATAAAGTTAATATTGTGATCCACGATGAAAAATGTGATAATGTACATTGTAAACAACATAATCCTGTAAGTAACCCTTCTTCCGAAATTAAATATCTCGGTGTGATCATTGATCAAAACCTGACGTGGAATAGCCACATTTCAGAGCTGGTGAAGAGAATAAGGAAATGTATATATGTATATATTTATTTGTTAGATAGAAATATTTTAAATGTAACAATAATCAAAAATGTGTACTATGCACTTGTTCATTCTTTACTTATCTATGGAATTATAGGTTGGAGAGGATCTTACAAAAACAATCTAAACTCAGTAAAAGTTTTGCAAAGAATCATCATTTAGGTAATATTAAATAAAAAAAATAAAAAAATCCACCTTCCCAACAGAACCATTTTTTAAATTTTTTCCAGTACCAAGTGTCGATGACATATTCAAGCAAGCTTCTATTATGTGTAAAGAAAAAATGAACTTAAAAATGTGTCAAGAAAAACCAACAAAGAATATCAAGAATTTTACAAACCAATGAGAAATGGAAACCAATTTTTTAAATAAAACTTACAGTAAAAAGTAAATATTTTACACAAAACATATTATAACTTACAACCTCAATAAGAATCGTGGCTCTCTTATCAGGCACAAGAGCTCCTCTTTTCCGATAAGGTATACATGACGAACGACCTTTAATAAAATATTTTTTTAAATATATATGTATATATTTATGTAACCCATATTTTTAATATTACAAAAAAAATATATAATAGGTAGGAAATATTCAATGTGTATTAAGCATTATTAAATACGTCTTTTTGTACAATTGATGTGGAATTCAATTATTGAAAAATAAATAATTATGCTTTGAAAGGGGCAATTATGAACATCATAATTTTTGGTTTGTTTGTGGTACATGATTTTGTCTGTGGTAACAGATGACATTGTTGACAGAACTAGGTTAGGTTATTGTAAACAAAATACCGAGCATATAACAGTTACATGAAAGTATGGTATTGTTACAATTACAATTATTTGTAATAGATTGCGATAGTTTTTTGTAATTAACAGATTGTATGTAGTTCGTGAGAATAGTGACAAATCGTGTAAGTCATATTTTGTTGTTGTTTTACAGAATAATTATGTTGAAAAGTTTGCGACAGTTTTTCGTAATATTTGAAACAATCTAATGATTCATTTATTACTACAATGGAGTGCATATAATTAAGGTAATTCCAACTTCCCAAGAGGTTAACTTTTAAGTAGCTTGTATGAGGGGAGTAATTAAGTAATATTAGTGATTTCATATTCATAAAAGGACGGCAGCAGATCCGGTAGGTTCATTTTGTGTTGACTTCAATGTTAAAAGCTTGTTGACATCCTCTTGTTCAGTAATTAGTGTTATGGGGGTTGAATCACTTTCATACGAGTGAAAATTTTACAATTCCTTACCCAACAATAGCGAATTTTACCAGTCATTCTTATATCACGACATTGTTTCAGCAGAGATTGGTTTTTTGGGGTTAGATGGTCGTTAATGTATATTTTACTGGTTCCAGGAAGTTGTAATTCAGAAGCAAGCATCCCTTTCCTCTTTCTTATTGCAGTTATAAGTTCGTCCTTAAGATACCTGCGTGTTAGTTTGACAACTATGTTCCTTGGTTTTCCATTTGTTGCATCACGGTTTGTCCTGGGGGCAATTCTGCTGGCAAAATCCACATCATGTCGGGTTATATTGCATCCAGCTGTGGCTCCGATCTTGGAGAGAATGTCATACACATTTTCATTATTGGTTTCGGGGACACCACTTATTATGACGTTATTAGAACGATTAAATTGGTCGTTGCTTTCAATTTGTTTTTCCAAGTGTAACACTTTTTTATTTAGCTCATTAATTTCCTCCTTGAACTCGTTTTGTATGATTTCGACTATATTGTTTTTAAATACTTCAAATGTTTTCTCTAGAAAATGAATTTTGAAGTCTTCAAACTTGCTGTCCAAAAGTTGTAGAAGTTCCGTATTAAGGTGACTGCCAGACTTAGAGTTTGATCGCGTAGACATTGTTACTTCTCGTAATAATTTTTATAATTATAACTTATTAAATTGATTGCAATTTTATTATTTTTTATAGAAAATAGTGGAAGAGCAAAAATTTGACAGCAAGCACAAGTAATGTTATTGTTGTATATGAAACATACATAAATCCACACGAATATGAAACATGATAAAATGGAATATGAACTATTATAAATATTGATTTATTTACATAATATCCTCGTAAAGGCTTTTACAAACATAAGATATTTAATATTTTAGCAGTTAAAAACCTGCGGAGCGGGTTTTTAGCTGCTAAAATTTTTAACTGCTAGTCCAACTGAGAGTCTCTGTCTCAGAACTCACCGCTTATGACCAGATTACTCCGCACCAAGCTGCCGCCGCAAACCTGCTCGAACTGGTTGTTGTTCCCCCGGTGGAAGATGGCCACGTGCCAGGGAAACTGATTCGCTTTCACTCCCCCTAGTCCTTGCCTCACGAGGGGCGTTGAATCAATCGCTTCCAATCCGCACTCTGGAAATATAAAGTCATCATCATCATCCATTGTAGGCCCAACCTTGGTGTAACTCTAAGACCCTTCGCTCACGGAGAAACCGAAACCAAACTAAAACTGGTTGTCTTCTTCACGTGCCAGGTGGAACTGATTTGCTTTGACTTCCTGGTCTCCCCCTCGCGAGGGGCGTTGAAGCAAGCGCTTCTATTTCTCACTCTGGAAATATAAAGTCATCATCGCACCATAAGCAGCACTCTCATGTTACTGGAATTATACTGTGCAAAATTATAAAAAAAAAAATATCGGTATAACATTTTGTTTCCCCACTTTGCTCCAAGCTATGCCCGTTATTATATTATAATTATATTACAGAACATAATTATAATATGTACGGAGTTTACATATGTGCTTAAGACTCCGTACCCGAGCACGAAAAGAAGAAGATGGAGAGATATGTAATTACGAATGTTGAAGAGAGCGCGCTAATATTTCAAACGATAAAAGTGAAGCGAAAATTGTGAAAATATTTAATAAAACACGACTCGTTTGGAATAGAGCAAAAATCTCGTGGGGTTGTCTAAAACAACGTTCAAAGAAACACTGTTAATTTTTTCATACATATTAATTGTAAAATAATAGAGACAGGCTTGAAAATAAAAAATTTCGGAACATACTTTGCGATTTTTTTCTATCGAGGGAATTTCATATAATTTGCGTATCGGCGTGGAGGTTGTATAGATATTATCTTCAAAAATAACATATATTTTTTTAAGAGCTTGAAAACTTCAAATGTTCAAGGGAGATTTGCAAGAAATCGGTAGAAATTCGGATAGTGCCGCCTTAATAAAAACACAAAGTTACAAACTAAGTAAAGTAGGTAATGACTAATGACGTTATGTATCATAGTATATAGACTCGCCATCGTCTAACAAACTAGAATGTGACAACCAAGAAACACTCCTATGTTTACAGTAACTTCTCGATTCATAAGTTAATCATGTATGAGATCGGCATTCAAAGGATGTGTGTGTATGTACGACATATGTACATAAAGGACCTAAATCACACGGGTGTGATTGAGATAGTCCGGTCTCAGTAGACATTCAAGGTTACAATGATTCGCATAGAGCTGAAAATTGATACGAATGTTGAGTGCATCATTATAATTGAAATGTGAAAAGTCCCTTTTGATGGCTTGTTTGCAAAAAGATTTATTTAAGGTCAAAGTCCGCAAATATAGGTTTTTTTGCAATTTTCAGCCAAACGGTAAATTTAATTATAAAATGAGTCAGACAATAATTGTAGGTATTGCAATTGTCTATAAAAATTGTTTTGTTCGTTTTTTTCTAAAAGTCACCATTTCTGAGATATAGCGATTCAAAAAGTTGAATACGTTGTGTATTTCATGGTGACCGGACAACTCGGAATGAAACCAACTCAGAACCATCTCAGATAAGTCATTTAGAGTGATAAAAAAAAATATATAAAAAAATGGTTCAATATGTTACGTTAGGTAAGTGTTATCGGCTAATTTAAAATTATTTTTTTAATTGCTTTAATGACTTTTCAAGGAGGTGTTGAGTTGACTTTATTCTCAGTTGACATGCAACCATATATCATAATATGCACACATGTCCACTGTCCACGCCACGCCGCCCATGAGGTAACTTGACGCGTTTTTTTTAACGTGGTTTCTCCGATAAGCCTATTCCACGATCTATTGTGGTCCTGTTTAATTAAAAAATATTGTATTAAATAAAAAATGGTACTTTTGAAAATGACGGGCGCGGTGTCAATTATGAGTAATTGGGGAAAACTATTCATCTGATATCAAATAATTATCTAACGGAACGTCAAGTGTAATGTTTTATCTGCTGGATACAAGTAAATAGTTCTAATAGCGATGCATCAGATGTCTCCTCACCGATACCGTAAGAATCCTCTTCCGATTGACTTTTCACATATCATTTATAAAGGTGTTCCCAACATGCGTTCCAATTTTCAGCTCTATGCGAATTATTGTAACCTTACCCCTTTTCTTTGAGCTTTCTTGACTGCCAAGACACGCTTACTCGCTTACACCAAGATGAATGCTGGCTTACTCGCTTACACCAATTGGCGTGCTGTATGAGACGACCTACTGTCTTAGGTTATCCTTATTTTTATTATTTTTACATTAGCTCCACTCAGGAAACGCTGATGGAAATTATTTTCCTATATCGTCTTAAGGAATTCTGTGTGATGGGTTTTTAAGGAATGGAAGGAGAGGAAGTTCTGGGAAGGAAAAGGGTATGAGGAGTGAGTAGGATTCTGGGATCAGTGTGTCCAAGAGTGACTGACATATACTTGATCCGGCCAGCTACGCAGCAGGTGGGCAGACGCATCGGTCTCCAAGACCCGGACAAACCTCACCCAATGAATCCGGACAACCTTGCTTAAATCACCAAACGTAACGAACCACTTGGGGTGACCCATGGCAGAGGCGTTGGTTGTCCAGTAAATGGTCCCCGGGGCGGCGGTACTCATACCCGCCATGAAAACATGTACATAATTGTTGCTATGTTTGCTATCTCACTCTCTCTAATGTCGCTAAAAATCTTCGGGAAACAATCGAAATAATTGTGTTTTGAAATTATGTCCAGTCGGTGGCAAAGTTAGCATCGCGTTTGGGTCCCACCCAGGCGTTACGTGTTCGATTCCTCGGCTGGCTAAATCCTCCATCACAACACAATAGCAACATTTTCCATTTACTTTGGTAGCAGCAGAAGATTTTCAAATATTCAGGTTATTCGTAACTCGGGAATGTTTATCTTTTTTTAATGTTATTCCTAGGCTTTTACTAGTGTTAGCTGTATGAAATCATTTTATCATGACACACAATACGAGCGCGTTTTGGCGCTTTTTTAATGCAATTTGATTACTCGTAGGACACGACCATTAAATACCATACTGAAAGTACCCATTGGAACGCCCTCCGTTGAAATTTTAAATAACTTTGACGTACCAAATGCACAACGAATACATATGCCAAAAATATATTATTGAAACTATTCAAAAATACTAAAATCCTCCACTCGACCGTGCAATCACGGAATGTTTTTTATGTCATTTTTTATAAAAAACATTCCGCTTTATAAAACCGCATTTCAACAAAGAAAATATACAAAGTTGCTGTTTATTTAGCTGACATTTGCTTTGCATTATGCAGTCAGTACACTGACATAAGCCTCTTGACTTCTATAAACTCATTATCTAGTTGATCTTTATAACAAAGCGAGCGGTACTTTATAACAAAGTTGCGCGTAGCCTAGTAGGTAGACCATTTTTATGGAATAGCTAAAACAGCTTCCCGGCGTGCGCTACAACGCCACTTAAATAAAGAAATTGTTTCTTATTGCAAAATTTTAATACGAATTTTATAACCCCAGAGCTCACCAGTGTACTTAGAAACCGTCGCGGGCGTAAGCACAACAACTCACCAAAGTTTCATCGCAATCGGATGAATAGTATAGGAAATAATTTCATAACGCCAGAGCTCACAATTTTATATAGAAACCATCGTGGGCATGCGCACATCAACTCCCCAAAGTTTCATAGCAATCGGATGAATGTTTTAGGACCGCACAAGGAACAAACAAAGAAACATTCATTTTTATTTTTTTATTTTATTTTATTTTATTTATTATTTTTTTTATTCATTAAGATTTTAGGTTTTTAGCAAATTTGTTTACTAGATGTGTTTTTTTGTCATAAAATTAATTTATTAGATTTTTTAACAGATCGTTTAACTATTATCCGATAATAACAAAGCGAAAAGTTTACAATATTAACTGATAAACCGTAAAATGGACCAAGAGAATCCCAGATAATAGCACACAGCTACTATTAATTAGCTTGGCTAACTTATATAAAGCGATGGCAAATTGCACTAAAACGTTCATCAGTAAAATTATGATTTTTTTAATGTTAATACCGCACAAGAGTTCCAACAGCTCCCAACCACAGAGACAGAGATACCATGGCATCTCCAATTGGAGTGTGTTATGAAGCTGAATGGAGGAAGGTGGAGTAGGGAAGGGAAGGAGACGGGGAGGAGAAAAGTAGAAAAGTACCTGGCTAATCAGATCTGTCACCAAACTCGGCTAAAGCCATTGGGGATGCCATAGTCTCACTCTCCGTTTAGAGCAATCGGGACTCTTGGGTCGTTTTCACATAAATAAAATGTATGATGACTGTGCTGTTTGTTTGTCTGACATAGTAATGCAGTCAGTTCTGTGAAGTAAACAAGTTTGTTATCGATAGCATAAGCATATATTAATAGGCGACCTTTTGACCGTTCTGGCGTCAATATTGTATTATGTTTTCCTCGTTATATTTTTATCTGCAAATCGCAAACAATCTGATGATGTAATAACCTTCGACGCTCATCATATATAAAATACAAGGTTGGGCGTAGTAATTATTAAATATAAAAACCTCTCACGATAATTTGTTTAACAAAAGATATTTTTTTGTCATTATTTTAACCTTATTTCGCAACCAGTTATCAATAAAATTAATAATATTAAATTTTAGAGGTGGATATGGGTACCGACGCCCCGGGAACCATTTATTGGACAACCCAACACCTCTGCTATGGGGCGAGGTTTGTCTGAGTCTTGGCAACGAATACGTCTTCCCACCTTCTACGTGGTGAAATAAACTGGTTGAGGGAGACCTTTTGTCTTCTCCAAGCGGACTCTCTCGACCCATCGCCTTGCCACGCAGAGTTGAAGGGATGGATTCATACGTTAATCCTGGATACTCATAACTTTTTCCTTCGCATAACTTCCTGACCTTCCTTTCCTTAAAAAGTTCCTTCACACTCATCCTCCAAGACTTTCCGATACAAGCAAGCTTGGATTACACAAGGCGCTCTTATTTCGGCTGAACTTTGAATCCTACGTAAAGCGGTGTGTGACTAGGGCTGTAAAGGATCATTTCTATATCAAGTTGCCCGGCAGACCAATACAATCAGGACGTGCGCAGTTGATTCGGCGCTGGAAGGTTACCTTGAAGGTTGCAACTTATGTGCGTACAAAAAAATGGTAAAAGGCGTCTGTTGAAATGCAGAGAGCGATAGAATACGATATGTCTAGCTATGGATAATGTATTTTAGCAGCAGATTATATTTTTTTCGTGGAAATTAAATTTTTCAATTTTTATCTTGTCAAGTCAAGTTACTTGTGATTGAAGGGAATTTAGATAAGGTTAACTAACAAGGATCTTTGAATTCTCCGAAAGCGAAAGCGAGAAGTTATCAGCGCCACTTACAGCGCCAATCAACAGACAAACAAAATGCTCTCAGTTCCCATGACAATCTGCTCCTATCAACCTTTCCTAGTTGCACCAACGTAACGTAAAGCAATAATGTCACCTTTACTTCTTGCGTGTTCGTGTTTTTAATTAATCTTCTATTGAATCTATTGAATTTTACTATTTGTTTATAATTTACAACTACTTGTTTATAATTTACAACTAGAATATAATATAAAAAACCTGCTTTTTGCCAGGGCCTGCAGGTGGCCTTGGTAAAGTCAACAGTTCAAGTTTTCGATTTTTAATAAAACCGGATCTTTGGAAAATATCGGGTAATCCATAGGCAACAAAGTCACCGGGACGAAAAAAACCTTAACAGGAATATTGTCGCACATGAAGCTGGACTCAAAAGATATTTTTTTAAATTTTCAATTTTTATATTTGGAAAGATTTATGTTTGATAAGACATTTCTATTTATGATTTTGTTTTTTGAAGCCGGGAAAATTTTCATATTGGGAAATTTTTTATACCTACTAGAATAATTTTATTAATAAAACTTCTTCTGGGAAAAACCGAATATTTGTCAACAAAGTTTTTTAAAGACATTCATCTTTTTAACATTAAGTTTGGAATTTTTTCATGTTGGAAAATTTTCGATCCAGGAAAAAAAAAATTTATTTGAAAAATCTGGTGAAAAATTGGGTCGGGATTTGTATAAAAGTTTTTTAAATTAAGAAATTACAAGTTTTTAAAATATTTTTTCGACATTTTCTCATCGGCTATGCTTGTATTAAGCGAAACCAATAGGTCGTAAAAATTAAATAATTTTCGTGGATACAAAGTAATTGTTCTTAATTCATTTGAATTTCAACTCATTTATTTGAAATTTTGAATTATTATTTTAGAACATGGAATTTAGAATTCAGAAATTCGTTTTTACAGCATATTTCATCCAGCCTTTGAGTTCAAGTCATAAAGAGAGTCTTTTGCATTTAAATAGATTATGCTTGTCTGTACACGATACATTGTAGTTGATATCTTCTGACGGCAGCCATGTCAATCGACTAAAGTCATAATTTGATAATATATAATGTAATTAGGTACGTACGGTCTTCAAACTGATCTCCTGTACACCAAAATACCACGAAAACTAAAAAGAAAAGTTGACTGTAAAACATTTTGGCTAGTTGACTTTGCTGAATAATTAATTCAAGGATCTGACAGCGCTTAAATACTGGAAAGACGGAGGAGCAGTGATGCGTTACTCATGGTTTGAGAGCCATTTCACTCCACACAAGAGACCCTTTGGATATGCTGTGTGAGAGATCTTTTATAGATCTACCCTGAAGACAACTTTGTTCTAGGAAGGAGCAAATGCAGAGGCCGCAAATCATTCCATTGCTGAGTTGCTAAACACGAATCGTAGAAGCGGCCCGCTGTGTCCAAAATGTTCCGTGTACCCCAATTTATCTATTTATTCAAACTGCTAAAGAGAAGGCACTCAGTTTAGTGAACAGACTTTTTTTTAATATTATTTATTTAGTTAAGGCCAGTTGCATCTAAAATAGTTAAAGTTAAATAAAAGTAACTTTTTATAATTTTTTACAAAAATGGGTTGTTTCAACTTCGTTTAAATAAAAGTTAACTCAATAGTTACAAAATAGTTACTTTTATTTACCCAACGGCGTTGAGAGTTTGAAGTTAAATTTTGGTACAGACGGCAACTGTCATCCGCCATCAAGGAACGAAATATCGTTAGAAGGGAAAATAATAAAGAAAATGTGTTTTTGATTATGAAAATCCGGGTTTTCATAATCAATTGATTAAGATATACAGGAAACGGGTAAAATAAGGAAAGAAACCATGAACCGATCATTTTCCGTAGGAAGAGGTGGATTTTATTATTGTCAGATTTTGAACGTCCAAAAGTATGGTTAGGCAATTAACTTTACTCGTTATCAATGACAACACTACAAATAAGTGTTTGAAAACTCATGTTTTAATTTGTACCTACACTTCTCTTGATAATTTATACTAACATTATTATATTTCAATAAATGCAAATGAAACAAAATAAAATTTTGGTCACATCAGAAATCATGATGTTTGTGCTGTGGACCAGGTTCTAATAACTTTGCATTTTTATGCAATCGGAACGATGCAAAGATTTACAAGAGACATCTCTGTAGACGGGTTAGCAGAGCAATAATAGCCCGCCTTCGGCCACAATATAATCATATCATATTTCTACAAACGTTGTTAACGTTTTCAAACCACAACTATAAAAAAACAAATACCAATACATAAACCAATCCCCAAATAACTTTGAAAAAATTCATAAACGTCAAACAAAGACATTCTAGAAATCGGTGTTCACAGTGTTGATACCCATAAACGTCAAACAAAGACATTCTAGAAATCGGTGTTCACAGTGTTGATACCCATAAACGTCAAACAAAGACATTCTAGAAATCGGTGTTCACAGTGTTGATACCCATAAAAAATTAATGCGTGTTTATGTTTACTTAAAATATATAAAATCAAGCAACACTGGTAACTTAAAACAGTTTTTATTATGTTGGTGCAACCCAATTGTGTTGAAATGCGGTTTAACTTTAATTAGAACTTAAACGTAGTTCAAATATTTTATATTTAAACCTTACTTTTACTATTTTCGATGCAATTGGCCCTTAGTTTACACTACATTTGTATGTAAACTAATATTTCATTTTATAAAATTTTATTTTAACAGTAAGCATAGCACCCTTTTCAAATACATTCATTCTTCAGACTTTCAGGCATTTCATCATACATCTTTAATCCTCTACACTCTATACATTAGGCAGTTCTGTGACTCTAATTTTCTCGTACGGAACAATCTGATTCTATTTATATTTCTGTTTTCATAATTATAATCAATTAAAAAACATTTTCATCCTTAAAGTATTTCGAAATACGGTTTTTCGTAACTTTGTGCGCAAAAATAAACAAATTAAGTAGAGGTATTTTTTTATTGGAATTCAATTTAGCTCGAAATGCATCTCATAGCTCTGTTCAATATTTTTATTAACATATTTAAGTCCAATTTAATTTAAGTACAACAAAACATTGCGAAATTGAAAAAGTGTACATTTTAAATTTAAAGGATGATAAATGTAAACAAAGACAAAATAAAACAATAAATGAAAATCACTCACATGCGTCTCGTATAAACTCCTTTACTATCACAGTGATAATTATGTTCTAAACAGTATTAAAAAGGCAAAACATCACGCTTTGTAGTCTAATCTAAAAAATAACGAGTAAAAAGTAATGAAATCAAAGTTTTGAATCGCAATTTGAAAAAAAAATTGAAACATTGAGAATTTTTTATCAATTATTTTTATATGAAAATACAAAAAAGATATGACAGTAACGTTTATAATATATTTGTCTAATAAAAAATGTATGTGTTTTTATTTTTTTCGTTATAGGTAATTTTAGTTAGAAAAAGCGTGAGGCTAGCCATTTTTAAAACTTTTTATGTTTGCATGCAAATTTTTTATATTTAGAAAATTATATGTTCATTTTAAATTATAAACTTTGAAAGCATATCTTATCGCCTTTCAAAAACAGTTTTTAATTTTGGGATATATTTAGAAATTTTCCATTTATTTGCATTTTATTGTAAAGCGGAAATATTTTGACCATCTGAATTCGCCTAGTTCTGAAGGGCGAGTTAAGTCTTAGTTAGAAATCAAAATACATAATTATAAAATGTCGTCTATTGTTTAGTCACCGTCTAAAATCATTTAAACTTAATCCATAAAAGTCAAGGACTTGACTTGAGTTGACAAGTCTACACATTCTCAAGTGTTATAGTCAAGTGTTGATTGAGGGAAAGCAGTTGATTATTCCCCCCCCCCTTCGTTTCCCACCCCCCTCCCAGCCGCCTTCCCTCACTGCCGCCAAACTGTACGAAATACATACAACTCACACGCCACCTATAGTAATTTATGTTATACAAATTTCATTTCGAACGAAACCTTCGCGGGCGTGCGCACAACAATTCACCATAGTTTCATCGCAATCGGTTTTAGGAAATAATAAGAAACATTAATTTCTATACCTATATATTAAGTAGATTATAAAATCTTTAATGCCTTTCTGTGAAGTCATCCAGTTGTTATAAATTATTCCTGCTAACCATTTTCTTTACTGTTGAATGAGTGGGTTTAAATTTAGCAGCGCAACTATTATTGATTAATCTAGACATTGGTAGAAAGTATATAGAATTATATAAGATTTTATGGAAAATGAGTCCGGCTGAATGCGAGTGTTCGACCACTGAATACAGACTGCACACGGCACACGGCACACGTATTGTCGGGATCGAAGGTCATGAACACGAGATAACGTGACTCGGGGAAAACAGAATTGTCTGTAATACTTGCACTGCAAGTATAGTGTTCCCAGGCAGAGCTCGTTTCTACGTCATCGTGGAACATTCGAAAAGAAGGTACATCGTAATTTGCTTCTTACTGATGTTCTTCGTTAGTTAACGGGAGCTTTACAATAGAAAATATATATTTATTTAAAAAGGTAGTATTAACAAGTATCTATACACAATCAAACTTGGTTATAACGAGCACGAGGGGACCGACTACATTTGCTCCTACAGTTATTATTCGTTATATCCAAAATAGCTTTTTGAAAATCGTGTGTACCTACCTACCTGCCCCTACTATCAATATATTCGCAAATACCACTAGATATTGTACATTTCCAAAATATATTAGAAAATTTCACTTTTTAGTCTTAAATCGAAATCTTGAATACTATCAATGATTGTATTTAAAGAATTCGTTTTCGTGCTTCTCAATTTCATCCACAAAAAAAACAGTGCATTATAACTAACATGACCTGGTTCGATGCTTCCAAGAAAAACATCACTATCTTATTATTGATAGCTTGTGCAAATTAAATTGCATGTCAAATTTCATTAGCTTGCGGGATTGTTATTGATGTTTAACTAAAATTATGTCACAATCCGATTCGAGCGGCCAGCACACCAATTTTGAAAAAAAAAATCCCTGGCTGGGAACAATTTTTGTAGTGTTTTGGTCAATTTACGCTGCATGTCCTTAATTTAAAAACCGGTTTGCAGAACACAAAATTTAAAAAAAATTCCCAGAAAAGTGAAATCTTGAATTTCGCTGTCGGTTCCAGCGTACCGTGACTTTTTGGCCATACAAATCTCCGTTCCCGTTTTTGTAATGAAAAAATAGGCCTCCACGACATGATTTCGTACTGAAAAACTGATTCAAATTAACGGAAAACTTTGGCGACGAAAACTGGAACCTCTCAACCCCCTTAACAATTGCTCACCGAAAAAATTCCGCAATAGTTATATTTCCATCCAACATGTTCGTTCGTCACAAAAGTAAGCTTTGATTCAGAAACTACTTTTTGGAACTGAAATTATTTTTTTTCGCTGCTGTTATGGAAAATTTTACGTTTTGAAGGAGTCTTATGTAAATCAATATTGCGTCGAAAGCACCCATTTCACCGATGATGTTTATGGATAATTTCGAGGATATGAGGTCATAAAACTTTATTACTACATTTGCAATACTTAGATAAACACAATATTTTATACCAAGAGCAATCAGGATTCAGATCCAACAACTCATGTGAAACAGCACTAAACGTAATTGTCGAAGAATGGAAGGAAGGAATGAATAGTAATAAATTTATCTTAGCAATATTTTTGGATTTTCAAAGGGCATTCGAAACTATAGATCGTGATATACTGATAAGAAAGCTTAAAGAAATTGGTTTCTCATCTGTATCCATTAAATTAATAGAAGAGTATTTGAAAGACAGAAAACAGGTAACAAAAATAAATAATCAGTTTTCTAAACCAATGGAAAATAAATTAGGAGTACCACAGGGATCGGTCCTTGGACCTCTATTGTTCATACTCTATATTAATGACATGGTGAAAATATTTTCAAAATGCAAAGTACGATTATTTGCCGATGATACACTAATATACTTAATTGGTGATAACTACGAAGAACTAATAAATATTTTTAATAATGAACTAAATAATGTATCAAGATGGCTAAAAATAAATAAGCTTAAATTAAATACAAAAAAAACAAAATGTATGGTAATTGGGTATAAGAAGACATCCAGTGAGAGCAAAATTAAAATTGACGGTGAAATTATTGAAAGTGTGACTGAAATGAAATACCTAGGAGTTATATTAGATTCCAAACTAACTTTTAACAAACATGCTGAATATACCCAAAAGAAAATTGGCAAAAAGGTATCTTTTTGGGGAAGAATACGGCAAAAACTTTCTAGAAAAACTGCAGTCACTATTTATAATTCAATTATTGCTCCACACTTTAACTACTGCTCAACTATCCTCTTCCTGTGTAATGAACGAGAACAAAATAAGTTTCAAATTCTCCAAAAAAGGGCAATGAGAATAATACTTCGACGAAATAGATTCTCAAAAGTAAATAAAATGTTGAAGGAACTAAATTGGCTAACCGTGAAACAGATGTTGACCCTGCACACGATGATATTTATCCATAAAATAGTGAACAACATGTTACCAAAATACTTCTCAAACAAAATTATATACAACAAGGACATTCACAGACATAATACAAGGACTTGCAAGGAAATCAGACTACAAAAAAAGGACAAAACGAATACGCAGAACAGTTTACTATACAAAGGGATGAAGTTATACAACACTCTACCAGAAACTTTAAAGGCCGCACCAATTGGAAAGTTCAAAATTTATTGTAGGAGATACATAGAACAAGAAAAAATATAGTTTGAAATATGAAATTATATAATTAATTAGGAAATTGTAAACTTAAATGTACAATTTACTAAAATAAAACAAATAAATAAAAATAAAATAAGTAATGGCGACAATTCATTTAAAATATTCCACAATATTGTGGTAAAGTTTTGACATCTCGCAAAAATTAACGTTGAAAAAGTTCCTTCAAGAATGAAAATTTCTGTGGCCAGTTAAAGTGAAATCGAGGTAGGTACTGGCAGGTACTAAATGCGTTTAAAATTCTATGGTTTACCTATCGAAAACACGTAGATAATGCTGCATTCATATTAAATCGGAAGTTTTATGATTATAAATTTAAATCAGGTGGGTACTTACGTACGTACTTAATTCCTTTGAAGATCAAACAAAATGCCAAAGACTTTGTTGATGCTGCCTTCACATTCGGTCAAAAGCTTTACGTTGCTGAATTCATGTAAATTTAATTACCAATGTATGGTACCTACTTACGTGAAAATGTTAATGTTCAAATATTGTGAATTTAATGAAATGACTAAATTTACATATCTAAAGATGGTCGAATTTTTTTTTTGCATTGTGTACGCACCTACTTGAATATTGTACTGGAACTAATCAGTATGTGCATTTTTAATAATGAAATTATGATATCATTATTTTTTTCTCAGGAATAACTAAAGTTGGTGCCATTTTTTCGCGTATTGTGTAAATTAGAATCTAGAAGATGTGAGAATTTACAGACTTGGAAGTAAAATTCTAAACAAAACCAGGCCAATTAAATTAGAATTTGATGAAGTCAAACAGGCGAAATTAATACTATTTAACAAAACTATTCTTTCTAATGGAATTAAAATCAAACCTGACAGGACTCTAGAACAAAGGCAGCATTTAACTGACCTCTGGAAGGAATTAGAAGAGAGGAAAGAAAAGGGCGAAGTCGATTTACGAATCAAACATTTCAATGGAATTCCCAAAATCATCAAAACCCAAGCAAAAAACTGAAAAACAAACAGAACAGATTTTCTAGACTAACAGGATATTATCAAAATGTACGGGGAATGCGCACGAAATTGCACCAACTTAAAACTAACTCCCCAATCTTCTCATACGACATTCTGTTTTTAACTGAAACATGGTTAAATGCTGATATCAGCTCGTCAGAATTAGGCCTACATCACTATACCACATATTCGTTATGATCGAAATTCTATTACGAGCAAAAAGTCTAACGGGGGAGGTGTGATGCTGTGCGTATCCAAGAATATACCATCTATTAAATTACCGGTTAAACACAAAAGTGTTGAACAAATTTTTGTTTTGCTCAATATACCTAATGGAAAAATTATTATCAGCTGTGTCTATATCCCACCTGCATCGGATTTGCAAACGTATAAAAATCACAATGAGGACATAGAAGCACTCAAATTCAAATATCCTAAAGCAAAATTCATTATTGCCGGTGATTATAACCTTCCTAACTGGACCAGCCAAGATGACAACAGACCTGCTATAAACCAAGCCGAATTACAGTGTGCTAAATGCAGTGAAATTCGTGATATGTCAGTATTCCTGGGATTAACTCAATCAAACAAGATTTTCAACTTTAACAATCGAATGTTGGATTTAGTGTTTTCAAGTGATTCGAAAATAGTGGTTGAGTTATCCGACGAATTATTATTACCGTTAGATCAACACCACCCACCATTGGACATTATCATAACAAATATGCCTTTAACATCTTCAAAAAAACAAGTGCCCCATCGTATAACTTTTCCAAAGCTGAATACCATCATATTACTGAGTACCTTACCCAAACAGATTGGTCTTTTTTAGATGAGGAAAATAATATTAATGATCAAATTGAATACTTTTACTCGATTTTAAGGTTCCATGCCAACTAGGAATAATGTCAACTCAACACCTCCTTGAAAAGTCATTAAAATCTATGAAAAAAATAATTTTAAATTAGCCGATAACCCTAACCTAACATAACCTATTTAACCAATTTTTTATATATTTTTTTTTATCACTCTAAATGACTTATCTGAGATGGTTCTGAGTTGGTTTCATTCCGAGTTGGCCGGTCACCCGATTTTAAATACCTCTATAGAACAATTTGTTCCCAGGTTTAGCTTCACATCATCTAATTATCCAAAATGGTTTTCAAGGGAACTAACTAGTTTAATTAATAAAAAAAAATGTATCCATAGAAAATATAAACATATCAGAAATCCTAACGATTATATAACATTTTCTAAACTACGAAAACAATGTAAAGAATTATCATTAAAATGCTATAGTGATTATGTTAATGTAATAGAAAATGAGGTACATCATCACAATATGAAAAAATTCTGGAATTTTACTAAATCTCAACGAAAAGACAACTGTGGATATCCTAATAGCATGTACTTTAAAGAAAAATGTGCTGACAGTATTGAGGGTATAGTAAATCTCTTTGCTGACTCATTTAAAAGTGTTTACGATAAAGATATTCCCGTCAATGCAGTCTCCAGTACGTCAGTAGAAGAGTCATTAAACCTAAGCCAATGTTTCATAAATTTAGAATCCATAGAAAGGGGCATTAAAGCATTAGATAGTAATAAATCTGCTGGACCGGATGGTATTCCTCCCATATTTTTAATAACTTGCATTGATAGTTTGATATATCCTTTACATAAACTTTTTAACAAATCCTTAGCTTCTGGCTGTTTTCCGGCTTTGTGGAAAAAGAGTTATTTAACGCCTATTCATAAAAAAGGTGACAAAAGCGATTTATCAAACTATAACCCTATTTGCATTATGTCTGCTTTACCCAAACTTTTCGAGTCATTAGTATTAGATACCATTGTAAAACCTATCAACAATATTATTGTTCCTAACCAACATGGCTTTATCAGAGGTCGATCTACCTTAAGTAATTTAACTATCTATAATAATTACATATGCGAATCCCTTAGTCTGAAACAACAAGTGGATTCTATTTACACCGATTTCAGTAAAGCATTTGATAAGGTTCGACATCACATTCTTATATCTAAACTCAGACTGTTGGGCATCAAAGGTAGTTTATTGACATGGATTATCAGTTACCTCAGTAATAGAGTGCTTAGTGTCAGGATTAATTTTATAGAATCCTATGTATTCGAGGCCACAAGGGTCCCACCTCGGCCCAATATTCTTCTTAATATTCATTAATGACATTGTAAATATATTTAAAGATGTACAAGTCCTACTTTTTGCAGATGATCTAAAATTGTTTAAAAGAATACGAAATATACATGATTGCCTAATTTTACAAGCTAATTTAGATGAACTTTTTAAATGGTGCAAACAAAATATGTTATTTTTGAACATTGAGAAATGTCAAGTAATTCGATTTTCCAGAACTCATTCTCAAATCTTACATGAATATAATTTAAATAATGTTAAATTAACACCAGTATCACAAATTCGCGACTTGGGAGTTATATTCGATTCAAACTTAACTTTCACAGCACATATAGATGAAATAACTAATAAGGCTTTAAAGATGCTTGGCTTCCTTTGTAGAACCTTAACTGATTTTAAGTCCTTGGATTGCATGAAAACACTCTATATTTCATTAGTTAGAAATCAAGTGGAATATAATTCACCTATTTGGTCCCCTTTCTATAAAGTACACTCTAACAAAATAGAACGGGTTCAACACAAATTTCTTAGGTACTTAAATTTCAAGCTCAAAATCCCAATAGAAAACATTAATTATATAAGTTTGATGAATCGACTTAATTTAATTACGCTATCTGACAGAAGAATCATTTCAGATTTAATTTTATTATACAGAGTCATGAACAACCTAATTGACAGCCCTGCCATTGTTAGTACCATTAAACTCCATGTACCGACAAGGAATACTAGACAAAATATTACATTCTTTTGCAACACATACACAACCAACTATCAATCACACTCACTTACCAATAGGATGCATGATTTAGGCAACAAGTTTGGTGATATTGTAGATATATTCGCTGATTCCCTTTATAATCTAAAATGCATTTTAATTAAACAACACTTTGTGGAAACCTACAAATTATTGTAACGTGGGTGTAATATATTTAACGATTTGATGTGTTATTGTAATGTTTTATATTGTATTTTATTCTATGTTATTGTCAAATGTTATATTGTTTCAAATATTTCACGGTTTTACGCTATCATCTTCAAAAACTACCTTTATATTTTTTAAATGTTTTCATTTTTATAACTTTTGATTTAAATTCTATTTATGTATAATCCTCGATATCTTAAATATTATTGTATAATCTACGTAAAAGCCCATATGGGCGTATAACAACAATAAATAAATAAATAAATAAATAAATAAATAAATAAATAAATAAATAAATAAATAAATAAATAAATAAATTTGTAAAAAAATTAAACAAACGCAAAAACTTTATATATCCCTAAATTACAATAATTTGTTTAGCGCCATTTCTGCGAAAAATCACCCCAAGGGCGCTTTTTTTTTTTACATTAACTCCACACAGGAGGCTCTGAGGAAAAAATAATTTCCCTCATGGCCTATGTCATCTTTGAGGATGCTGTGTGGAGGGTGTTTTTGAGGAGAGGAAGGAGTGAACATGGGTCTTGAAGAGACCCATATTGTAGGAGGGAGGAAACACCGAGGCCGGCAAATCGTTCCACAGCCGAGCTGTTGAACTCAAGAACTAGTCGTAGAAACGACCCGTTCTCATGTGACTAATGTCAACCGTGTACAAATGTTGAGCGCGCGTTTGGCGTGTTTCCCGACTATGCACCGGTGCCGAGGGGATCAATGACGCTAGTTCCTCGGAGCATCTTCCATTGTAATACCGGTAGAACAAGGACAGCATTCCCACCTGGCGCCTGTGCTCTAAAGATTGCAATCCGTTTGTTAAATTAGGAGAATCTATCAAACGGACCGCCCGTTTCTGCACTGTGCACTACACCAGGAGCACAGAAAAAGGAGCAGTTACAATATTATCAAAACTTATTGAATATATATTTATTAATATAATTATTTTTTTGTGAAAATACGTAGGTACCTACACGGACATTTTCAAATAATTATTTTTTCTGTAATTTTTTATAGCAATTGTTTCATAAAATATTTTTTTCCTAAGTAATAAAAAAAAATGAAAATCACCTATAAAGATCGCTGCACTTCCTTTCAAAATGTATCAGGGGTTGAAATTTGCTATAGGTAATACTTTGTTAAGAACCAGTGGCGGTTTTCTCTAAAGTGCGTTTGTGCGACGAACCCCCTATTAAAAAGATGAGAAAATAAAACAAACTTGTTTTATAATAAATTTTTCATCAGCAATTGGTTCCTTAGAACAGGCAATCTGCCTAGCTAGGAACTATGTTGACCTACAAGACATAATAACACTTGTACACATTTTTAATATTTACAGTTATCTTGAAATATATTATTATGTTATTATGTTATTTTGCTATTTAATTGTATATAATGTAATATAATAAATAAATAAATAAAATAAATAAAAAAAATAAAATAAAAAAAAAAAAAAAAAAAATAAAAATAAAAAAAAATAAAAAAAAAAATAAAAAAAATAAAATAAGTAAAATAAATAAAATAAATAAAATAAATAAAATAAATAAAATAAATAAAATAAATAAAATAAATAAAATAAATAAAATAAATAAAATAAATAACATAAATAAAATAAATAAAATAAATAAAATAAATAAAGTAAATAATATAAATAAAATAAATAAAATAAATAAAATAAATAAAATAAATAAAATAAATAAAATAAATAAAATAAATAAAATAAATAAAATAAATAAAATAAATAAAATAAATAAAATAAATAAAATAAATAAAATAAATAAAATAAATAAAATAAATAAAATAAATAAAATAAATAAAATAAATAAAATAAATAAAATAAATAAAATTAATAAAGTAAATAAAATAAATAAAATAAATAAAGTAAATAAAATAAATAAAATAAATAAAATAAATAAAATAAATAAAATAAATAAAATAAATAAAATAAATAAAGTAAATTAAGTAAATAAAGTAAATAAAATAAATAAAATAAATAAAATAAATAAAATAAATAAAATAAATAAAATAAATAAAATAAATAAAATAAATAAAATAAATAAAATAAATAAAATAAATTAAATAAATAAAATAAATAAATAAAATAAATTAAATAAATAAAATAAATAAAATAAATAATGTAAATTAAATAAATAAAATAAATAAAATAAATAAAATAAATAAAATAAATAAAATAAATAAAATAAATAAAATAAATAAAATAAATAAAATAAATAAAATAAATAAAATAAATAAAATAAATTAAATAAATTAAATAAATAAAATAAATAAAATAAATAAAATAAATAAAATAAATAAAATAAATAAAATAAATAAAATAAATAAAATAAATAAAATAAATAAAATAAATAAAATAAATAAAATAAATAAAATAAATAAAATAAATAAAATAAATAAAATAAATAAAATAAATAAAATAAATAATGTAAATTAAGTAAATAAAATAAATAAAATAAATAATGTAAATAAAATAAATAAAATAAATAAAATAAATAAAATAAATAATGTAAATAAAATAAATAAAATAAATAAAAAAAATAAAATAAAAAAATAAATAAAATAAAAAATAAATAAAATAAACAAAATAAATAAAATAAATAAAATAAATAAAATAAATAAAATAAATAAAATAAATAAAATAAATAAAATAAATAAAATAAATAAAATAAATAAAATAAATAAAATAAATAAAATAAATAAAATAAATAAAATAAATAAAATAAATAAAATAAATAACATAAACAAAATAAATAAAATAAATAAAATAAATAAAGTAAATAAAATAAATAAAATAAATAAAATAAATAAAATAAATAAAATAAATAAATAAATAAAATAAATAATATCATAAACACTATTTTGTATAATATAATAATATTATAAACACCACTATAGATAGCGCGCCTTGAAAATTCTGCCTAAAACCCGGGCCACCGAGAAGTACGTTACTCCCATTTTGTGCGTGTCGAAACCCGCACCAAACGCTCTATACAAAAAAATCCTACTCGCGCAAATCGCTCTGACGGTGACTAGGCCTTTCTACATGCAAAATCGTCGCTCCGCGGCATAATGTCCGAACATTGTCCGAACACGATGTCCGATGAGACTAGTGTCAACGATGCCCGAGATCCTGCGAGAGCGCAGACCGACCGTTGATCTTTAAACCATAGATTTTGACTTTTCTGTTTTCTGTTTTTACGAAGATATATCCCTCGGTTACATTTACGATGATTAATAACGATGATTAGAGAAGAAATTAATGATAATCTCTGTACCTACCTGATTTTAATACCCGCGTAATTGAAGTGTTTTTAAATGCAAAAGTCGGCGCATGGTTTTTTTGTATAAGTGAAAAAACCAATTTTATTTCTTGCTACCTTTATTTGTGTTTTTCGTTTTTTTTATGTTTTAAAATATCAATTATGCACATATATTCCACGTAATTATTCTTTTTGAAAGAACAATAATCATTAGCAACGTACTAGCGAGTGCTGTGAAAAACATTAAACAATTTATTTCCTTCAAATTTTTTCTCGTTATCTAATAATTGTGTCGAGTGTCGAGTGATTTGAAAACAATAGTATGTAGGTTGTGGGTACCCCTCCCACTAACTTTATTTAAGTTATGTGAGTGTCGCTATATTCGACGATTTGACAAAGGACGACAGGAAGTAAATTTTGATTTGATATATCTTCTCTTGAATTTCTGAACCCCCTGTTAAAAAGACACGAACAGCCACTGTTAAGAACAGGTTTATTTAAATAATTTACATATTTGTAAAAATCATTAACTTTGTGGCTCGCTATAATTTACAAAAAAAAAACACATACATTTGTTTAAATAATTTGTTGGTCGTTATAACAATTTTTTTGCTAACTTATATAGGAATACACACGGATGTTTTAAGTTAGAATACGTTGATGTACTGCTGGTTTTTCTTTGTACATTTAATTAATTTATCCATAAAGTACCTGAGATGTGTATCAAAACACGCGTCTCAACCTACACCATCCGAAGGGCTGAGTGCAAAAATTGAGCAGTAAACTCCTAGGCCCAGATATGTTTTACAGATTTTCACATCTGCCTTGATGATGGACACTATAACGCTGTCCGAAACGTTGGCTAAAGAAGGAGGTAGCGCAACACGGCATTACACCATAAAAAGAAATAACAAAAAAAAATCTTAGGCCCCTTTTTGCACGATAAGGCTCTATTGGTTTTTCTAAATAAAATAAAATAAAATGCTGAACGCCTTGAGCCGGGTGGCTGGAATGGTTCACTGGGCCATTTTAAGAATGTCGGCGACAAAAGTGGCTCAGTGGTAGGAGTCTTCTTTGGAACAGGAAAGTAGTCGTTATGGGTGTCAAGTTACGTGTTTCATCGTACAGTGAAAAATTTAGCAGTAAGCGCCTTGCCCCTATTTGTGGGAAAAGGCCGGTACTGAACGTCTTGACCCGTGA
Source organism: Glyphotaelius pellucidus (assembly GCA_936435175.1). Taxonomy (NCBI): domain Eukaryota; kingdom Metazoa; phylum Arthropoda; class Insecta; order Trichoptera; family Limnephilidae; genus Glyphotaelius; species Glyphotaelius pellucidus. The sequence goes on from OW386561.1 coordinate 376,627, forward strand.
CCCGAAGGGGCCCAGTAGCAGGTGTTCAAAATTGAGCGGTAAACTAACTATCTGTGCCCTTTGTGTAGGCGCACACTCATCTACATTCAAACTTCGCTTTTTTATTCAAATCTTTAATTTAACATACACCCTTTGCTTCATTGACATTCAAACATCAAATCGCTTAGTATTTTAACCGATTAATTGCCTGCAATGGGCAAATAAAATTAATTTATTTTATACAAGTAGATAATGCAAACTTGGGTGGCAATATTGTTCAACATGTAGGTAAGAACATCTTCTTCTTTTCCTGGTGGAGACTTTGAGGAAAGGAGGAAGAGAATCGAATACATGATGGAAGGACTAGGGGAATATGGAATAAGTTTTTTTTAAAAACTGTTTCAGAACCAAACAATACCCACCCATAACGGTATCTTTATAACGCTTTTCATTATTGTTACAATTAACCTTTTTCATTTCTACCAATGTAACACTAGCGGTTCTGTGAACAGCACCTTGAACAATTCTAGCAATTTCCTAGGTTTTTACCATTCGATACCCACCCATAACGGTATCTTTATAACGCTTTTCATTATTGTTACAATTAACCTTTTTTATTTCTACCAATGTAACACTAGCGGTTCTGTGAACAGCACCTTGAACAATTCTAGCAATTTCCTAGGTTTTTATCATTCGATACCCACCCATAACGGTATCTTTATAAAGCTTTTAATTATTGTTACAATCAACCTTTTCCACTTGTGCCAATGTAATACAAAGCCTTGCGTCCAAAAAAGTATGTTTATATTTTTTGTCAATGATTGTAAGTAGATACTTATTATTACTATTATATTCTTTGAATGGTTATCCTTTTCGTAAGCGATGCTACATTTTTGTTTAATTGCTATGAATATGACATGTCGTGTATTTTTATAATGTCATTGCAATATACCTACACATGTATTTACAGGTATCATGTGTTTGTTATTGCTACTACTTGTTTATCTTAATATTTTTTACCATTTCTCATTTACTGTTTGTATTCTAAATGTGTAATATATTGGTAACTGTTTTATGGGGACTGTAAAAAATAAATTATCTGTTACTTTTCTTATAAATATACAAATCTAAAATATTACATCGTATGCATACTTTTTGTTCCTTCCTTCAACCTCGATACAGACGACATGTTATAAAATGAATATTTCTACAATCATACCGATCTTCGCTTAAATTTTCAAAACCAAACTGTATTTAATCACGTTATGAAATTCAAGTGTAAGTGTTAGAGCGTATGCTAAATGGGTTAGAACCAAAGAGCACACATTCAAATCTATATGGAAGCTCGCATGGCATTACGGGAAATTACTGTAGCGCTTGCACTTATCAATTTTATTATCTCTCACAGCTTTGATATATCTTTTAACAACGGCTTGTATCACAGTGGTGTAAAAAGCCCGATCACATCCAGAACACCATCGCCATAACTTTCCCCGCCGATCACAGTTTTGAATTCTTTTGTCCTTGGTGAATTTGTGTGAAGTCATTCCATTGACTGCCTCTTTGATTCAGGATTCAGATTCAGACTTAAAAAAATGAACCCATATTTCGTCTCCGGGCACAATTTTTCCAAAAATCAAGCGCTGCAAGTGTTGTGAGGCTATTGTTTTTCTCGTTTCTTTATTCTGGCCGGTTAACTTTCTTAGTACCCACCTTGCACAAACTTTTGTACTATATACCAAAATGAAAATAAAATAAATAAATAATAAAGCGACGACTTCCGGTGTCATTTCTGGGAAAAAATATATCCTACCTGCCACTTTGCCAAAACTAACGGCAAAACTTGACGGCTAATTAGTTATAAAAAATGCGTTCTGCCAACTTTTATAGTTCCTGGCAGACGACCATAAAGATAACCTCCAGAAGCAATAACATATCTCATCCGCCACCCGATTAAAACCGATGCCAAAATTTAGGGATAAGTTCCCTCTTTACGAATATATCATTCTGCCAACATAATGTTGAGGAGAACCCTGTGGCAAATTATTCGAGCGAAAAAAGGCCTATCTTCTCACTGACACCGTTAAATACGTAATGAATAATACGAAATTTGCATCTTCTTAATGTAGTCATCTTTCAGGTAAGTAGGTTTATACATCAACATAAGTACTACGAGGACGTTAAAAGCAAAATCTAATCAAAAACATCAATCGTTAGAGGCCTGAGCATATTTTTCAAACACCAGTATAAGCGAAATCACAAAACCACACGTATGCAAACTCTATGAGTAGCACACAAATCAGCCAATTTGTTGATTGCGGTTTTTTCTTTAGGCGCAAGTACATATTCTTGTGGTTTTTATTTTCTGTTAAAGATTTACAACATGCAACCATACCCGGATGATTTTTATTGTTGGTGTTTTTGACTAATGTGTTTGTTTGTAATTTTTTGTAAATGGGTGAAAAATTATTTCTATCAATATTTTTTACGTGCACAGACCACAAACATGATTAGTTCGAAAATACACATTCATGAATATTTTATTTAAAAACAATGAATCACATAGTAATAATTATTAAACTGTCTCTTTAATTTGACCGGTCTGTCGGTAATAATCTGCGACATGGTTCATCGCTATTTTAGGTCAGCAGAACGATTCGGAAAGAAGGAATCCTTACCTAAATTCTGGCATACGTTACATTTAGGTGGTTCTCCTTAATATTATGTCGGCAGAATGACATATTCGTAAATAGAGAACCCTTACCAAAATTCCGGCATTGGTTTTATTGGAGCAGCGCAAAGATATTTAAATATAAGAGATGTGCTATCCGCAGTTTTTACTGACTGTATTTCCTGGTGTCGCCAATATTGTTAACTAATACTACTTGACACCTTCAAAAAAATCATCAGAAGGAATTTTTTCCGTATTCAAACTATATTGTTAACCAATACTGCTGCACACCCTTAAAAATCAACTACTTTCCGTTTTCAAGCTACTCCCATTCGAAAGTAATCCCGCCGACAGCCGGGCGGACACCATAGCATATCTCATGTATTTGAATATCTTTGGGGTGGCGAATGAGATATTTTATTGTCACTAGAGGTAACAATTGCCTGGCAGATGACTTAAAACCACCTGGTAAAGGCAATACAACATAAGCCACCTGAATGAAAGAAATTTCAGAATATAGGTAAAGATTTCTTCTTTACGAATATATGGTTCTGCCGACGTATTATTTACGGCGAATCCTTAAAATCAACGGGTAAGTTAACGTCTGTCACAGGATTCTCCTCAATATTAAGTTGAAGTATTTTATTGCCTTTGGATGTATAGCTAACGCAGCGAGAGAAGGAAGCAATAAAAATGCTTAGAATTGATGTATTGGTGTATCCGTGTAGACCTCAAGCGACGCCCACTTACCCTCTGTCTTGCTTACGCGCAGTTATTTTAACAAGTGTAGAAGAGAAGCAACACCCGTAACACAGCACTTACAGGTGTCCTATTCGTTTGGTTCGTAATGTAAACTACAAGCAGCCACATATCGCAATTGAAATAATTAGTAGTTTTTAAATTTGAAATAATAAATAGTTTTCATTATTTTCAATTCGAATCTTTATTAGTAGATTTACAGAGAGTTCGTATAGTGTTCAAGTATAATATTTATTACGACATCATGAAGTCCTAATATAAAACAGGTCGTAGCAAATCACTAAATGGACAAAGTAATCTTTATTAGTAGATTTAGGGGGTATTTCACCATCCTCCTCATAGCTTATTCGTACGGTAACGCAAATTTTAGATTAATCATACAGGATTTATTTATTGAAAAAGTCGGAGTTTACTATTCGGCACTTGAACCTATGAATAATGGCTACATATTGGATAAGTTAGCCGTGATTTAAACCAGTTGCTAGTATTTATTTGTTTATTTATTAATATTCGTTATGTGTATGGATAAGCTATGGGGAGGATGGTGAAATACCCCCTTACAGAGAGTTTGTATAGTGTTCAAGTATAATATTTATTACGACATCATGAAGTCCTAATATAAAACAGGACGTAGCAATCACTAAATGGACAAAGTAATCTTTATTAGTAGATTTACAGAGAGTTTGTATAGTGTTCAAGTATAATATTTATTACGACATCATGAAGTCCTAATATAAAACAGGACGTAGCAATCACTAAATGGACAAAGTAATCTTTATTAGTAGATTTACAGAGAGTTTGTATAGTGTTCAAGTATAATATTTATTACGACATCATGAAGTCCTAATATAAAACAGGACGTAGCAATCACTAAATGGACAAAGTAATCTTTATTAGTAGATTTACAGAGAGTTTGTATAGTGTTCAAGTATAATATTTATTACGACATCATGAAGTCCTAATATAAAACAGGACGTAGCAATCACTAAATGGACAAAGTAATCTTTATTAGTAGATTTACAGAGAGTTTGTATAGTGTTCAAGTATAATATTTATTACGACATCATGAAGTCCTAATATAAAACAGGACGTAGCAATCACTAAATGGACAAAGTAATCTTTATTAGTAGATTTACAGAGAGTTTGTATAGTGTTCAAGTATAATATTTATTACGACATCATGAAGTCCTAATATAAAACAGGACGTAGCAATCACTAAATGGACAAAGTAATCTTTATTAGTAGATTTACAGAGAGTTTGTATAGTGTTCAAGTATAATATTTATTACGACATCATGAAGTCCTAATATAAAACAGGACGTAGCAATCACTAAATGGACAAAGTAATCTTTATTAGTAGATTTACAGAGAGTTTGTATAGTGTTCAAGTATAATATTTATTACGACATCATGAAGTCCTAATATAAAACAGGACGTAGCAATCACTAAATGGACAAAGTAATCTTTATTAGTAGATTTACAGAGAGTTTGTATAGTGTTCAAGTATAATATTTATTACGACATCATGAAGTCCTAATATAAAACAGGACGTAGCAATCACTAAATGGACAAAGTAATCTTTATTAGTAGATTTACAGAGAGTTTGTATAGTGTTCAAGTATAATATTTATTACGACATCATGAAGTCCTAATATAAAACAGGACGTAGCAATCACTAAATGGACAAAGTAATCTTTATTAGTAGATTTACAGAGAGTTTGTATAGTGTTCAAGTATAATATTTATTACGACATCATGAAGTCCTAATATAAAACAGGACGTAGCAATCACTAAATGGACAAAGTAATCTTTATTAGTAGATTTACAGAGAGTTTGTATAGTGTTCAAGTATAATATTTATTACGACATCATGAAGTCCTAATATAAAACAGGACGTAGCAATCACTAAATGGACAAAGTAATCTTTATTAGTAGATTTACAGAGAGTTTGTATAGTGTTCAAGTATAATATTTATTACGACATCATGAAGTCCTAATATAAAACAGGACGTAGCAATCACTAAATGGACAAAGTAATCTTTATTAGTAGATTTACAGAGAGTTTGTATAGTGTTCAAGTATAATATTTATTACGACATCATGAAGTCCTAATATAAAACAGGACGTAGCAATCACTAAATGGACAAAGTAATCTTTATTAGTAGATTTACAGAGAGTTTGTATAGTGTTCAAGTATAATATTTATTACGACATCATGAAGTCCTAATATAAAACAGGACGTAGCAATCACTAAATGGACAAAGTAATCTTTATTAGTAGATTTACAGAGAGTTTGTATAGTGTTCAAGTATAATATTTATTACGACATCATGAAGTCCTAATATAAAACAGGACGTAGCAATCACTAAATGGACAAAGTAATCTTTATTAGTAGATTTACAGAGAGTTTGTATAGTGTTCAAGTATAATATTTATTACGACATCATGAAGTCCTAATATAAAACAGGACGTAGCAATCACTAAATGGACAAAGTAATCTTTATTAGTAGATTTACAGAGAGTTTGTATAGTGTTCAAGTATAATATTTATTACGACATCATGAAGTCCTAATATAAAACAGGACGTAGCAATCACTAAATGGACAAAGTAATCTTTATTAGTAGATTTACAGAGAGTTTGTATAGTGTTCAAGTATAATATTTATTACGACATCATGAAGTCCTAATATAAAACAGGACGTAGCAATCACTAAATGGACAAAGTAATCTTTATTAGTAGATTTACAGAGAGTTTGTATAGTGTTCAAGTATAATATTTATTACGACATCATGAAGTCCTAATATAAAACAGGACGTAGCAATCACTAAATGGACAAAGTAATCTTTATTAGTAGATTTACAGAGAGTGTGTATAGTGTTCAAGTATAATATTTATTACGACATCATGAAGTCCTAATATAAAACAGGACGTAGCAATCACTAAATGGACAAAGTAATCTTTATTAGTAGATTTACAGAGAGTTTGTATAGTGTTCAAGTATAATATTTATTACGACATCATGAAGTCCTAATATAAAACAGGACGTAGCAATCACTAAATGGACAAAGTAATCTTTATTAGTAGATTTACAGAGAGTTTGTATAGTGTTCAAGTATAATATTTATTACGACATCATGAAGTCCTAATATAAAACAGGACGTAGCAATCACTAAATGGACAAAGTAATCTTTATTAGTAGATTTACAGAGAGTTTGTATAGTGTTCAAGTATAATATTTATTACGACATCATGAAGTCCTAATATAAAACAGGACGTAGCAATCACTAAATGGACAAAGTAATCTTTATTAGTAGATTTACAGAGAGTTTGTATAGTGTTCAAGTATAATATTTATTACGACATCATGAAGTCCTAATATAAAACAGGACGTAGCAATCACTAAATGGACAAAGTAATCTTTATTAGTAGATTTACAGAGAGTTTGTATAGTGTTCAAGTATAATATTTATTACGACATCATGAAGTCCTAATATAAAACAGGACGTAGCAATCACTAAATGGACAAAGTAATCTTTATTAGTAGATTTACAGAGAGTTTGTATAGTGTTCAAGTATAATATTTATTACGACATCATGAAGTCCTAATATAAAACAGGACGTAGCAATCACTAAATGGACAAAGTAATCTTTATTAGTAGATTTACAGAGAGTGTGTATAGTGTTCAAGTATAATATTTATTACGACATCATGAAGTCCTAATATAAAACAGGACGTAGCAATCACTAAATGGACAAAGTAATCTTTATTAGTAGATTTACAGAGAGTTTGTATAGTGTTCAAGTATAATATTTATTACGACATCATGAAGTCCTAATATAAAACAGGACGTAGCAATCACTAAATGGACAAAGTAATCTTTATTAGTAGATTTACAGAGAGTTTGTATAGTGTTCAAGTATAATATTTATTACGACATCATGAAGTCCTAATATAAAACAGGTCGTAGCAAATCACTAAATGGACAAAGTAATCTTTATTAGTAGATTTACAGAGAGTTTGTATAGTGTTCAAGTATAATATTTATTACGACATCATGAAGTCCTAATATAAAACAGGACGTAGCAATCACTAAATGGACAAAGTAATCTTTATTAGTAGATTTACAGAGAGTTTGTATAGTGTTCAAGTATAATATTTATTACGACATCATGAAGTCCTAATATAAAACAGGACGTAGCAATCACTAAATGGACAAAGTAATCTTTATTAGTAGATTTACAGAGAGTTTGTATAGTGTTCAAGTATAATATTTATTACGACATCATGAAGTCCTAATATAAAACAGGACGTAGCAATCACTAAATGGACAAAGTAATCTTTATTAGTAGATTTACAGAGAGTTTGTATAGTGTTCAAGTATAATATTTATTACGACATCATGAAGTCCTAATATAAAACAGGACGTAGCAATCACTAAATGGACAAAGTAATCTTTATTAGTAGATTTACAGAGAGTTTGTATAGTGTTCAAGTATAATATTTATTACGACATCATGAAGTCCTAATATAAAACAGGACGTAGCAATCACTAAATGGACAAAGTAATCTTTATTAGTAGATTTACAGAGAGTTTGTATAGTGTTCAAGTATAATATTTATTACGACATCATGAAGTCCTAATATAAAACAGGACGTAGCAATCACTAAATGGACAAATTAATCTTTATTAGTAGATTTACAGAGAGTTTGTATAGTGTTCAAGTATAATATTTATTACGACATCATGAAGTCCTAATATAAAACAGGACGTAGCAATCACTAAATGGACAAAGTAATCTTTATTAGTAGATTTACAGAGAGTTTGTATAGTGTTCAAGTATAATATTTATTACGACATCATGAAGTCCTAATATAAAACAGGACGTAGCAATCACTAAATGGACAAAGTAATCTTTATTAGTAGATTTACAGAGAGTTTGTATAGTGTTCAAGTATAATATTTATTACGACATCATGAAGTCCTAATATAAAACAGGACGTAGCAATCACTAAATGGACAAAGTAATCTTTATTAGTAGATTTACAGAGAGTTTGTATAGTGTTCAAGTATAATATTTATTACGACATCATGAAGTCCTAATATAAAACAGGACGTAGCAATCACTAAATGGACAAAGTAATCTTTATTAGTAGATTTACAGAGAGTTTGTATAGTGTTCAAGTATAATATTTATTACGACATCATGAAGTCCTAATATAAAACAGGACGTAGCAATCACTAAATGGACAAAGTAATCTTTATTAGTAGATTTACAGAGAGTTTGTATAGTGTTCAAGTATAATATTTATTACGACATCATGAAGTCCTAATATAAAACAGGACGTAGCAATCACTAAATGGACAAAGTAATCTTTATTAGTAGATTTACAGAGAGTTTGTATAGTGTTCAAGTATAATATTTATTACGACATCATGAAGTCCTAATATAAAACAGGACGTAGCAATCACTAAATGGACAAAGTAATCTTTATTAGTAGATTTACAGAGAGTTTGTATAGTGTTCAAGTATAATATTTATTACGACATCATGAAGTCCTAATATAAAACAGGACGTAGCAATCACTAAATGGACAAAGTAATCTTTATTAGTAGATTTACAGAGAGTTTGTATAGTGTTCAAGTATAATATTTATTACGACATCATGAAGTCCTAATATAAAACAGGTCGTAGCAAATCACTAAATGGACAAAGTAATCTTTATTAGTAGATTTACAGAGAGTTTGTATAGTGTTCAAGTATAATATTTATTACGACATCATGAAGTCCTAATATAAAACAGGACGTAGCAATCACTAAATGGACAAAGTAATCTTTATTAGTAGATTTACAGAGAGTTTGTATAGTGTTCAAGTATAATATTTATTACGACATCATGAAGTCCTAATATAAAACAGGACGTAGCAATCACTAAATGGACAAAGTAATCTTTATTAGTAGATTTACAGAGAGTTTGTATAGTGTTCAAGTATAATATTTATTACGACATCATGAAGTCCTAATATAAAACAGGACGTAGCAATCACTAAATGGACAAAGTAATCTTTATTAGTAGATTTACAGAGAGTTTGTATAGTGTTCAAGTATAATATTTATTACGACATCATGAAGTCCTAATATAAAACAGGACGTAGCAATCACTAAATGGACAAAGTAATCTTTATTAGTAGATTTACAGAGAGTTTGTATAGTGTTCAAGTATAATATTTATTACGACATCATGAAGTCCTAATATAAAACAGGACGTAGCAATCACTAAATGGACAAAGTAATCTTTATTAGTAGATTTACAGAGAGTTTGTATAGTGTTCAAGTATAATATTTATTACGACATCATGAAGTCCTAATATAAAACAGGACGTAGCAATCACTAAATGGACAAAGTAATCTTTATTAGTAGATTTACAGAGAGTTTGTATAGTGTTCAAGTATAATATTTATTACGACATCATGAAGTCCTAATATAAAACAGGACGTAGCAATCACTAAATGGACAAAGTAATCTTTATTAGTAGATTTACAGAGAGTTTGTATAGTGTTCAAGTATAATATTTATTACGACATCATGAAGTCCTAATATAAAACAGGTCGTAGCAAATCACTAAATGGACAAAGTAATCTTTATTAGTAGATTTACAGAGAGTTTGTATAGTGTTCAAGTATAATATTTATTACGACATCATGAAGTCCTAATATAAAACAGGACGTAGCAATCACTAAATGGACAAAGTAATCTTTATTAGTAGATTTACAGAGAGTTTGTATAGTGTTCAAGTATAATATTTATTACGACATCATGAAGTCCTAATATAAAACAGGACGTAGCAATCACTAAATGGACAAAGTAATCTTTATTAGTAGATTTACAGAGAGTTTGTATAGTGTTCAAGTATAATATTTATTACGACATCATGAAGTCCTAATATAAAACAGGACGTAGCAATCACTAAATGGACAAAGTAATCTTTATTAGTAGATTTACAGAGAGTTTGTATAGTGTTCAAGTATAATATTTATTACGACATCATGAAGTCCTAATATAAAACAGGACGTAGCAATCACTAAATGGACAAAGTCGTGAAATTTTATTCCGCGTGTTATTATTTTATGCAATTATAAAAAACCTAAATGATTTGACGTCTGAGGCAACTGGAATATCGCAGACTGGCAAAGTGGCAAAGGAAACAGAAGCAAAACCGTCATCATCGTTAACTCAACGACCAACATTCAGCAGACCAGGGAAGAAACGACGCAGACTTTCAACCAAATCAGATGTAGATGAATTCGTTAAGGAAGTTATTAGAAGATTGTGTATGAGTTTCACTTAGTTCATAAGTCTTTGCCAACGATGAAAAAGATTCATAGAGGTCTGAAAGGAGACATAGACTACGCAGGCTGGGAAAGTTGTTCACAATTTCGCTGGAGAAAAACAGAAACAAACCGAAAGTTGTTTTTTGAAATTATTTTTTTCTTATTGAAATTATACTTATATGAAATAGATTAAATTGACATTTAACATGCTTTGTAAAATAAATATTTTTGGTCAAAATAATAATTATTCTCCGAAAAACAATTAGGTATAATTTCAAATTGCCGTAATTTCCGTGAATTGGAGTCATTATCATTGGAAGTTTGTTATTTACAGCATTCTTATATAAATGGCTAAGAATTATTAGCAATACCCTTGTCTTTTTTATGAAAACTCATTTGAATTCAATCCTGAAGATTATCACATTTATTAAAACAAAAAAATTGTTAACTTTAAGTATTTCAAAAACGATGTTGTAAAACAAAATAAGTTTTATGTGACCGACTTCAACACACTTTGGTTTTGAATTCTCAACTGTGACATAATCATTAATTGTTTTTTTTAAAGCCTAAAACGAAACACCCTAAATGAAAGTTTTGCATCTGTGTGAGTACTGTGATGAAGTCGACTAAAGTTGCGAGACCTTTAACAATAGCCGGGTGGATGACCTGAAAGATCACCTGGCAATGCATTGCTACTTGAATGAAACAAATTTCCAGAATTTAGGAATTCAATTTTTATTAGAACAACACTCTTTTTATAATTTTTAATATGTAATATTTGCAATGAATCCGCGAATTCATCAGATAAGTTAACAGTGTTGGTGAGAAGAGAGGCATTTTTCGCTCCAATAATAGCGTCTGCCACAGTTTTATCTTAAATATGTTGTCGGCAGAATGATATATTCAAAAAGAAGAAACTCATACCTAAATTTTGGCATCAGTTTCATTCGGATGGCGGCTGAGATATTTTATGGTTATCTATAGGTTATCTTTAAGATCGTCTGCCAGGTACGTCTTCCCATACAAAAGTTGGCAGAACACTCTTTTTTCACAACTAATATTTTCAATTTTTTTTCTTTAGTAACTATGTATTTTATTTTCTTACATTTTTATAAATATATGTATAAAAGATGTTGATTATGTTTGCAATCCTCCTCACTAAGAGATCCTGTGTTGAGGGGTGTTTTGGATAAGTTTTCAGCGACTCCTACGGTTTAACTTCATGGTTGGGTAAGCTTTTCTTTAAGAAACTTCTACGACGATGTTTTAAGAAGACTAGCAAGTTCATTTTCCGATAGTTTCTTAAGCCAAGACCTAATGACCTTAATGTAGTTATTTTTTGTTTTAATTTGTTTGATACAAATGGAAGATTGTTATATACCTTTACTACTAAAAATTCCGAGCTTCTTTGTCCGAAGATAGAGTTACACTTTGATATATTTAGTAATTAGCCGTCAACTTTGGCGTTAGTTTTGGTAGTGTGGCACGCGGATATTTTCTTCCGTTGTCGAAGTCGTTGCTTTCCAAGATACCTCCCGATTGGAAATCTGGCAGAACCCTGGTTTTCTTTTAAGTTAAAGTCCAGCGGGAACTCATTTGGTGCATGTGGCCTGTCGGATAGTCAATGGTAGATACGGTCTTGTTGAATAATGAAGCTGGTGGTCTCTACTCCAGCGGGTGTTCTCTTAGAATATTCAGATGATTGACCAATCGAACTCACGTTGGAACGGCATCTTGACCTCTGAGTATCAGAAACTGAAGGTCCGTAACGCAGTATCTTGTATCTGAAAATATACTATCAAGATTAATCCGACGCAAAAGCCAAAGTAGAAATTCTGAATCATTTTAGAATGTTCATATTTCTGTTTATGGGTTGAGCGTAGAGCGGGTGCTGCTCGGGGTGCGTTAATCTCCTTCTCCATCGCTCAAACCTTACTTGTGCGTGTGCAAGCAGTAGGTACGCGAAATCAATACAATGTTTTATGAAAAAACCATTTAAATTTATTTTTAAATCATAAAACACTCACCAATTACACAATTTATCTAAATTAGATTGTAAAATATGGCAATCCTCTAAACTACGTATCATTCTATATATTTTCATATCGTCAGCGAAGAGCAGAACTTGTACATCTTTAAATACATTAACAATGTCATTTATAGTCTCACCTCGGACCAATTCTTTTCCTTGGGGAACCCCACTCGTCGCTTCGAAGATATAAGATTTTACTGAATTTATTTTAACACAAAGCTTTCTTTAAGACTTTCTCAAAGACTAAAAGTGGTTTGGGTTTTTAAGTTCAGTTTTTTTAATAAATTACGTATTTTTGAAGATCAGCAGAAATATCTAAATATTAAAGTGAAACATATACGCGGTTCATCCTACCTTTTAATTATGAGGTTCTTGACCTGCTTCTTCCAGACGAAAGTAAAAAAGATGAACACACCCAGCATGGTATTAAAGAGGTCGAGGCTAATCCAGATGTAGACGGAGCCTTCGAAGATAAAGCTTATTACTTCTGCAATCCAGCTCACACCCATGAAGATGAACAGTTTGAGATATACGAAGAACCTGAAATCAAATTGAAAGGTCAATAAATAAGAAACTCGAGAGCAAAAAAAAATGAGCCAGAAGTTGAAGATTTTTATTTTTTACTGAGGAAGGATTAATTAGGTTAGAATTAAGTATTTTTAATACTGTCTTTTTACCTCTGCTTTTCTTTAGTGGACTGGTCATTCCTTGTGTTTCCCGCGATGGTCAGTACTGCGGTTTCACGCTTTGTCGTTAGGATCTTGTGGCTGGTAATGCTGAACATGAGTAGGTTAAATACCAACAAAATCAATACCGGTAAGTAGAAGTACAAAAAATTAGATTTCCGATCTGAAAACAATAAATGCCTCTAGGTTCTTCATATTACAAAGCACATTTATTTATAAATACTTGCTTATATTTAGTGTTGTATGATAAGTCTTCAAAAGCTCTAATCATATGTTGATTAAAATTCATTTAAAAACTATTAGATTACTAATATTAAAAAGTACTCTGTTAAATTCGATTAGTAGATAGATGTATTACATAGCGTGATTTATTTTATGTATTATATATAATAATAAATGATAATTATAATTTTTATATATAATAAGAATATACTTGTTTAATAATACATTATATTACACTAATGTGTCGTATAAAATTCGTGTAGCTCGAATATTAATTTAGTAATATTAAATGTAGTGAATTTTGGGTTTTTTGGGAAGTATAATTGCACACGATGGCAATGAATCGTAAGGATATATCCGTATTAAGACAAATGTTATATCTTATATTATATTGTGGTGTTTCTCTAGAAAAAAACTATCAGCAACATTTGTGCAATCCCACGCCCAGAGTTTTTGATGGTTTAAAACAAAGGAGTTTTTGATGGTTAGAATACGTCATTTAATTGACATTGAAGCGGATTTTGCAATGGATATAAATAAGCCAAACATGACATGTTTTAAACCATTGGCCGTGAATAAAACACTTGGAACCGGTGCCGTACAAAATATTTAAACTATATATAGTTACATATACAGTTAAACTTACGCACACGTTATGGTTTTAGAAAGGGACCCAACATCGTGTCTCGTGGAACTTCACAATTTGGAATATAAATACTACAGCACACGTATATTCATATATAATGAATTATTTAAGTACTAACTAATAACAACACGTACTAACTAATAACAACATTCATGTACACCCCCCTTCCATACACAAGCAAATGCTTTCAATGGAAGAGTAGTAAAATTATCATTTGGTGCCATGTAAAACATATAATAAAAAAAAAAAAAAATTTATATATATACTCTCGAAAAGGAAAAGTTCCTAGGAGTAAAAATATCGAATAGAGGAAGATTTTGATAATTAGGACATCTAAGACAGGAAAAAGCTGAATAAACGAAAACGTTCACTGACTTACCAAAGAACCAGCAACTCGTTTGTCCAAACCCTGGCGTAATATAGGACTCTGGCAAGTCGTTTTTAAATTGCATGAAGGCTAACAGAGCAGTGAGAGACAAGGGGGCCCCCCAGCCGTACAGGCAGTAGAGGACATAACGCCGTCCCTCGATTTCCCGTCGGCCAAGACGAGGCGCTCTGACAATCCTGTTAAAAAGATGAGTAAAAGTTGAGTCGTTTGACAATACCGGATATTATTTTGCACTGTTTTGTGATGAACATAATCACAATTGGTTTGTTTTCATCCGTATCAATATTTTTAAATTCATAAGTTAGATGCCGACCGGATCTCCCTTTGAATTTCGGAACAGAAAACACAGTTGAATGAGACCAAAATTTATACCCAAAAATAATACCAAGGTATCTTACATCTACAACTTATGCATGATTTATTTTGTAATATATTTATCGTAGAAATATAAAATAATAATTAAGAAACAAAATCTTTTTGAGAGGTGAAATTTAAAATATAAATTAGCTATTTACGGCGGAACAAAAATTTATCGTTTATGCATTAAAATTACTACCCAAAAATGCATTTTAACGATGTTTCATTGTATTTTTAAAATAAATAAAGTAAAATTATTTTTTTAATGTTTTTCATTTACTCACAAATAATTACCCAAGTTGCCTCTAAAATCATGAAACACTAAAATCTTTAAGATGAAGCTATACGTGAAATCCTATTTTGATACTATTTATATTAACCTTTATGACGAATCGGTTTACATTATGAACATCAAAAAATATGCTACGGTTAAATTGAAGCATTTACTAGGTTTTCTATGTATTGGAATTACAATAAAATTATTATTTACATAACAAAAAATATAAGCGTAAACTATAAGCATACCACCCAGCTGTAATTAACAAAAAATATAAGCGTAAACTATAAGCATACCACCCAGCTGTAATTAACAAAAAATATAAGCGTAAACTATAAGCATACCACCCAGCTGTAATTAACAAAAAATATAAGCGTAAACTATAAGCATACCACCCAGCTGTAATTAATATTTTTTTGAGTAACTGTATTTAGTGCTTCTTTGTAGGATGATTATTATATTTTTAGTTTAAATATAAGTTATTTTTAAATTCCATTATTGTACAACTGCCCATCTCGATATAGAAATGCCCTAGTGCCTATGTGCAGCTTATGTTTTTATGTTTTACCTACTTTATTTTTCAATAAATTAATATAAAATTATTTTATAACATGAAAATGACGGCTTAAAATTTTAAAGTTTCAGTAATAATCAAACCACAAAGAATTCGAAATGTGACTCAGAAATAAAAAAAGGGTAAATAATATGCGTGTACATTCATTACTTGTCCTATTGAGGATATTTTCTGACCACAATTTACACCTACATATTTTTTCATAATAAAAATTAACTAATATTTTTAAGTAATGTTTTTAAGTTGTTTCATGTATGATCATGCACTTAATGGTAAAATAATATTATTATGCGCAATTTTAAGAGAATATAAAATTTAAAAAAAACTAGTGCGCTGCAAATAATTTTTCATGAAAGTTTAGTTTTAGCATTTATTATTGAGGAAACGAGTACTTAAGTCGCGGCATACCCCATTTTTAACGATTTATTATATATGTACCTTACACACTTGAAGTTTTAAAGCTCTTAAAAAAATAAATGTCAAACTTGAAGATAATAGGCATTTCCCGGGTCGAAAAGAAAATTATATAAATTTTACCCAAAAAAAAAATCGCAAATTATGCTCCGAAAATAATTACAAACACGTTCGTTTCAGTTATTTTACAAGTTGTATGTATGAAAAAATTCACAGGGTTTCTTTTAATGCTGTTTTAGGTAACGCCCGCGAGATTTTTGCTCTATTTTAAACGAGTCGTGTTTTCAATATTTTGTATTTCTTGGGCATTAGCTATGTAACAATTTCCATTTTGTTTTTGAACAGTTTTATTTTCCAATGTACATATTTGTTACTTAAAGCTTAAATTTTTCCGCGACCGGTTGTGTCGAAACCGGTCGTGGAAAAATTTAAACTTTAAGTAACAAATGTACATTGGAAAATAAAACTATTCAAAAACAAAATGAGTCGAGTTTTATTAAACGTTTTCACAATTTTCGCTTAATTATTATCGATTTTAATATTAGCTCAGTCTAACGTGCGTATTTACGTGTCTATCCATCTTCTTCTTTTTGAGCGGGTATACTGTGCCTTAAATAGGTAATTAAAGTAAGAGTTCACCTCATTTATGATAAATATAGCTCTTCGAATAAAACAACTCTTTTTTTGAAAAGAGGGAATTGAAGACGAACACATTTTGATATTAAACGGAAACAAATCACTCATTAAAAAAAATGTATTTAATTATATATTTGACATTTTCAGTGTTTCATTAAAATAAATAAATATTCCCTATAGATAGAAAAGCCGATTCCCTATAGATATATCCGCTATGCACAGGTTTGAGTACTGAATAGTAAAATCGGCTAACTTATCCGAGATGTGTATATATATATATCCGCTATGCACAGGTTTGAGTACTGAATAGTAAAATCGGCTAACTTATCCGAGATGTGTATATATATCCGCTATGCACAGGTTTGAGTACTGAATAGTAAAAGCGGCTAACTTATCCGAGATGTGTATATATATCCGCTATGCACAGGTTTGAGTACTGAATAGTAAAATCGGCTAACTTATCCGAGATGTGTATATATATATATATCCGCTATGCACAGGTTTGAGTACTGAATAGTAAAATCGGCTAACTTATCCGAGATGTGTATATATATTCGCTATGCACAGGTTTGAGTACTGAATAGTAAAATCGGCTAACTTATCCGAGATGTGTATATATATCCGCTATGCACAGGTTTGAGTACTGAATAGTAAAATCGGCTAGCTTATCCGAGATGTGTATATATATCCGCTATGCACAGGTTTGAGTACTGAATAGTAAAATCGGCATTTTTGTTCATAAATAAATCAACTATTGTCAGTCGAAAATAATACATTGTTCCCGACAACATTCGAATTCTCCCTACTTCTTTATTCCAAGCGGAAAGTATTCCTTGGTAAGCAGAAGACTGAACCCACAACGATACGTAATCAGGTGACTAATTACGATCATATTTAAAGTTTAAAAAAATACAAATAAAAACAGTGTTTTAGTCACCGGATAAATGCGGTTTCAGAACCAACACGATGGAATCGAGAATCAGAGACATTTGTATGGTGACGAGGACCTAAGATCGCGGACGGAACACCCCGGACAAACTACACATTATCTTCCACAGCCAAAAGCAAGAGAATCAATGCTCTATCTAAAAAATGCGGCCAAAATTGTAAACACAAATTTTCCCGTTTATATCAGTGAAGTCTCGCCTTATTTCAAGGAACTTTCGTCGAAAACGTAGAAAACGGATAAATAAATTCTCTTCGAATTCGTGTTAAATTTAGCAAATCCGTAAAGCTACTGGGGAGAAAATTAAAGAAATCCAACACGAAAATGACCTGAAAAAAGTGGGAATACAAACGAAAATGACTAAGACCTCCAAAGTAAACTCCCTTATTGCAATAATTTAATACAGCCGAATTATTAAACACTAATGAACTAAACTAGCTCTTACCAACATTATTCAACCATGACACAAAACTACGTAATTGTATTTTTAGCACCCCAAAGACTCTAACATAAACCAAAATATAAGATCCCTCAACAAAAATTATGAGAAGTATACATATTCTTGTGATTGTGCACCTTTAAAATAGATTTCAAAATTATTATCTTATATTCTATTTATTATAATCACCCAAAAAAACTATTCCACCAACCAATATCAAAATGGTGGAGTTGTTTATATAAAACGACTTAACGCCTCTGTTTCAGAAGTCGCCTTAGAACACTCTAATTATTGTTTACAAGTAATCAAAGACCTAGATACGTGCGTAGGGAGACTGGGGACGGTTGAAACAGTTTTACTTTGACTATGAGTAGCGATTTATCTTTTTTTATTTACAGATAAGATATTTGTACAAATGAATTATAATCTATCTATTTACCAAAATAAATTTATTGAGCGGCCACAACTCGTACAGGTGAGTTGCAATAACCACTTAAAGAGGATGGGGAAGTTTGTTTCCATTAGG
The DNA here is from genome assembly GCA_936435175.1 of Glyphotaelius pellucidus. Taxonomy (NCBI): domain Eukaryota; kingdom Metazoa; phylum Arthropoda; class Insecta; order Trichoptera; family Limnephilidae; genus Glyphotaelius; species Glyphotaelius pellucidus. The sequence continues at coordinate 395,512 of OW386561.1, forward strand.
TATGTTTTTAGGCTTTCACGGCCAAAAGTATTTTTGTTATTTATTTTTGGGGTGTTATGCCGTGTTTCGCCACCTCCTTCTTTAGCCAACGTTTCGGACAGCGTTACAGTGTCCATCATCAGGGCAGATGATTTATTTCCATTATTTATTTGCGAGAGACAAACAGCTTTTAGGTACAAAAAATATAGTGATGAATGTATACAAGTTAAATTAAGTCAAGCCAAAAAGGTCTCCTATGCTAGAGTTACTTGAAGATGGAGTTTTATTACATCTTAAAAATAATTTTAGGTTAGGGGGAGAGGAGGAGAAAAATAGGATAAGGATAGGAGATGCTCCCGATACATTCCACACTCTTGTATTAATTTTCGATCGTACGCTTTACTATCCCCACAGTGTGGACGATTGAAACAATTTGTGGGGATAATTAAAACGCTCTAAACGCTTTGGAATAAATGGAGCAATTTTAATCAATGTTAAACATTTTCATTATTGCAACAGTACTAAATGAGATCGTGATTGGTGATATTTGTGAAACATATCACAAATATTTAAGAAACTACGAACACAAATGTCTTGAAATGAAACAGCTTTAAATATATATTTTTATTATTATTTGTGTTTAAGTGCTCTTAGTAAAGTTATACTAGTAGCTTAATTATATAATCAACAAAGTCTTACTGCGACATTATTCTGGAGCAGAATGGAACGGTATAAAAAAAAGTTTTTTGTTTTCATACAAAAGTGCATGTTTCAACCATCACACTGTTTTAATCATGACAATTTTTCAATCTCTGACCTGACAGTATTTTCTATGTGTAAAATTCCACAATAAATAAATAAAAAAGACCATGTTATGAAAATAATTAAATTTGTGGTTTATGATGTGACGCCATATTACAAAATATCGCAATATTAAAAAAAATAGAGCGCCATTCACTCATTGTTCGTTCATTTAAATAAAAATAAACACACTTTACTGTTCTCTAGATTTTATGTCCGGGTTAAATCTTCCTCACAGGAAAAACTTAATCCTTCCACACACTTTTCCACAAATGCTAATCTAGTCAATTCACGCGATGTAATTGCATTGTATAAGTATACTAAATACAAAACTATACAAGAACAACACGTCAACCTACCAGAGACCATTTGGGAAAATACTTCACCGACTCCAGATATTTTCATATCAGAGGGTTCGGCTCGTAGCCGAAATAACAAATGGTAATATTTTTATAGTCCGAGAATGCCAAATTCTTTTAATCTCATTTCCTAAATCTGTATATTTTCTAATTTTTTCAGAAACAGATTTTTGAATATTACAGGAATTTGGAATAGCGACATCAATGATATAAGTTATTTTTTTAATTTTGTCATGTAAAACTATATCGGGTCTATTATGACGAATCGTTCTGTCTGTTAGTATAGTTTTATCATAATATATTTTATAAAATTCATTTTCTAAAAACGAATTTGGTTCGTATTCATAATATGGTACTACATTACGGCAATCAATCAATTTATGTTTAATTACCAAACTTTGATGAATTATTTTTAAAACCCGATTGTGTCTAAAAGTATATTCGGAAGGCGCTAATATAGAACATCCCGATATAATATGTTCTATAGTTTCCGGACAAGCCAAACATTTTCTACATAAATCATCAATTTGATTTCTATCTTTGATTATACACTTCCTATAATTTTTAGTATTAATGACTCTATCCTGAATGGCAAGCATAAATCCTTCTATTTCTGCGCTCAATTCTCCAATACTCAACCATTTGTTTGACGAAAGTTTGTCAACATACGTTTGGTTGAGATAATTGAAATGTTTGGCGTGAATAATTTTATTTGACCAGGAATCTAATAATTCCTGGTTGGTATTTAAAAGAATGTTGGCATTATCGTCGTATAAATTTAAAGGTGTAATGTTTCTATCTGCCTTGCAAATTATTTTGTGCATTTCTGAACTATTAGCTTTCCTATGGAAAAAAGTTCTTAGCATTTCTACCTGATTGTATTTCAAAGAAGTTATTTTGACTATACCTCTACCTCCTAAATTTCTAGGTAAATTAATTCGTTCTATAGCTGAATTTGGATGATGGCAATTAAACTTTGTTAACGTAGTTCTAATTAATCGTTCTAAGCTATCTAAATCTGTATTGGACCATTTAATTATGCCAAATGAGTACGTTAATAAAGGTATTGCCCAAGTATTTATTGCCTTTACTAAATTTTTAGCAGATAGATTGCATTTTAAAATTTTTCTGACTCTACTTTGAAATTTAGTCCTAATATCATTTTTAATACTAGTATGATCTAATCTATTCGATTGCGGGTATCCTAAATATTTATAAACCTCATCCCCTTTCATACTTCTAATTTTGAAATTTCTAAATATACCCTCGTCTCCGTCTACAATTTTGCCTTTCTCTATATGGATCGTTCTACATTTATCTAAACCAAAAGTCATTTTAATATCATCTGAAAAAATTTTAACTACCTTAATCATTTTCTCTAAATTTGGTTCAGAATTCGAATATAATTTTATATCATCCATAAATAATAAATGCGAAATTGTACTACTTTCTCTCGTATTACCTTTAATTTTTATTCCAAACTTGCTTTTAATTAACATTTTAGATAGAGGATTCAATGCTAAGCAAAACCATAAAGGACTCAATGAGTCACCTTGAAAAATCCCTCTTTTTATTGAAATGCCCGGTACTACTATGATTATTATGATTATACTACCCTTATTATGATTATTATTAAATGTATGTAAACCGCTATGGGTCCACCCATACTGCCCTTATGGCCCGTATAGACTAGGCTAGTAATTTAGTCGAGTAGCGAATATTTTAGTAACTAAACGTGTCCGACCATAAATTTATTAGTTAGTAGAAGCATTTTGGTCAGTCAAGTAGTGAGTACACTCTTACTCGACTATACTTGCCCAATGCGAACAAGCTATTAGGAACAATATCAAGGAGAGTGCTGCGTTTTTACTCACATCGACAGAATAACACTTAATCCTAAACATGGGAACACCTCAGCACAGCTTCACCCAGTGAGGTTCTCATAATAAGCTACAAATAACCGTTTTACATACAGTTACTGAATATTTACATTATCACATTATTAGCATTACTAGTAAGGGTTTACAAATGCTTGGATTTATTCTCAGAATCGCTAAAGACTTTAATAACATAAAAACCATAAAATTACTATACACGTCTTTGGTTAGAAGTCAGGTTGAATACAATTCAAGCATTTGGTGTCCTAATTTCAACTCTCATTGTTCACAAATTGAAAAAATCAAAATAAATTTTTACGTTTTATTAATTTCAAAATTGGTATTCCTATTATTGAAATCAATTATGTCAATTAACGCAGTAAACTTAACTTATCGAAATTATCTGAAAGGCGAATAATGTTTGATCTCCTTTTATCATATAAAATTGTTCATTCAAGGTTGGACTGCCCTGACGCTATAAATTTGTTATCCTTACATAACCGGTCAGTGGTTGAGAGGGCATCGCGTTTGGGTCCCACCCGGGCGTCCCGTATTCGATTCTTTGGCTGGCTAAGTCCTCCATCACAACACAAGCAACATTTCGGCTTTCTGTGGTAGGAGATTTTCAAACATTGTTGGGTTATTCGTAACCCGGGAATGTTTGTCTTTCTTTTTAATTATTTATTATATTGAGTTTGTGTTTTATATATATATTTAACAATCTTCTTTATTTATGTTATACTGTTGTTCAAAAAGAAATTTGTACGTTTTATGTAAAAGTACAATAGGGCGTCAATAAATAAATAAATAAAAAATTAACATTTTTGTATTACTATGTAAACCATTGTAATAATTTGTAAAATGTTTGTTCAATATATATGAATATATAAAATATCACGATCCTCAGCAATGAGGGACCGACCGAAGAAGGAGAAAATTCTAAAAAATCCAAAGTAACAAACCTCCTGAAAGTTATCCAGACGTCTATGCACATGATGTTCAACCAGAAAAAGCTCACCATGAAGAAGAAATAAGTAGAAAATGCTGTGACAAGAAAAAATCACATTCAAAATTAAAATGATGCATATAAAAACCATTATCATATTGATGGCCTTCGTAGTCGAAAGGTAAGACTCTTGACTTGCAATCCGAAGTCGCGGGATCTAATCCCGGCGTGCATATATATATGTTATGGTTAAGGTTTTCACGGGTGTAAGATATAAAACAATTTTCTCAGGAGATAAAAAGTCCTTTTAAGGACTACGTTACGCGGGTAAACCGAGAAAATTGTTTTATATATATATATTTATATATTTTTTTTACTAAGACACAAATTCGTTTATTTATTTATATATAAGTTGTACATTTATTTATAACAATTACAGGCAATATAGCCTAAGACGTTATAATTGTACTATTTATGCAGTGTATATGCAATGCCAAAAATCTCACAGATGCGCTATAGGACACAAAAAATAAATCTATTTTTTTATCCACCGCATTCAAAAAGCACGTAGCTCTCCCCAGAGGTGAGTTCATAAATAAATTAGTGCGGCTTGCTCTACTGTATAGGAGGTTGTGATAACGTCCTCGAGAGTGAGACTCTGGTACAAACGTGAACGATGCTCACATCATCAGGAGTTAAAGTATACTCAAAACATGTTGAGTGTATATTAAATAAAAGTAATGTGTACAAAGATATTTGTGTTTTAATAAAAAAAAAATAATAACGCCATCACAAAGTAAAACCCTTAATGAAGAAGTTTTCTTCGAAAAATTAATATTTTATTTGATTAATTTGTGTTATTTCACAATTAATTCAATAAAAATAATGTATCCTGAATTTGCGGCACGTTCCAGAATGGAACTTTCAGTATCGCCCTGGTGTAAGACAACCAGTCAGAATTGAAACTTTGCTTGATATAGCTTTACCATGTTTGGTGTCCAGACCTAAATAGCCAGGTTCTTTCTTCCCCATCTTCCTCTTCCCCAACTCCTTCCTCTCTCTACTGCCTTCAGCCTCGCAACACCAATTGGGGATACCATAGTTTCACCGGCTCCAGCAAGGAAGCAACTAAGACTCTTGTGCGGTATTCACATAAAGAAATTGAATACTTACCTGAATCTTCTATCGGGATCCTACGCTAGCAATAGAGGGCTGATAGGCTGAGTACTGAACCTGCGAACTGCTCGACCATCTAACGGAAGAGTTAGTTATGTTGATGTAAGAATGTATAATAAAAACAGACAATATTCACCCATGAAAACACAACCATTGTCATCCTGGTTTTTCGTGAGCCTCTGCTGAATCATAATTAGGGAAACGAATGCCAGGATGAGGCCTGCGATATAGTTCATCAATGTCTTTCCGTGAAGGTTCCTCAGTTCTGGCACGAAGGCATACACCAGGAAGGTGGCCAAAAGGAAAGGGATAGATATCGCAAGACCTGAAAATAAATCTTCATTATTACCATCCCATCAGCGCAACAATCTTCGAACCAAATTTGTTCGTGAAGACCTCAATCTTTTGTCTACTTTATTAGCTGTATATTTGTATAGCTGTTAGCTATACAAATATTCATATCCACTATTTTTTGCTTTTCGGGGTGTTGATCCTATCAGCACCACAACGAAACCCATGTTCCTCAAGTCGTTCATGTCTACTTGCTTTTTCAGAAGAAGTTAAGATGTTTTTTTGCTGACAGGGGTGGTTTCTATGGGAGAGCTGAAATCAACGCACGCAAATTAGAAAACTAACATTTCGATGAGGCCAGAAAAAGTAAGAGCAAGTGCGACATCATTTGTCTTATGTCGCTATATGTGTATACTCTATCGTTAGTAAATTGCCTTTTCGAGAAAATTGTTCTGAGGTAAATGTCGCCTAAAGTTGTTTGTAACAATGCATTCATATTGGATAGCCATTGTATCGTTAGGGGCCAGAATGTTCAGGAAGAAGTTGTAATGTTTGGTGATTACTGTAGTTAGATGGTAGGATTGGTAGTGGATTGAAACAAAACTTTTGACTTTTGATATACTGGCATACGGAGCTCCGGGCCTAAGAGGCCCCTCTCTCTTTCATCATTAGTTTATCATTAAATTATGTTTATAGAAAAAATGAATTTATTCGGTGTTAGTTAAAAGTTATTTGCAAGGGCGGACATGGCTGCAATATGGGGGGGGGGGGGAATCTTTTCCGAGGATTTGCTTTGGCTTTTTATGGGTGGTACGTTCATTTACGTCATACCGGGTGAGGCAGTTGATAGACTCATTATCGTGGGTGGGAGTTCCCGCACAAATGTTTCCGCGAGACTTAAAATGTGTGTTTTTAAAAACGGACTTCGGAGTCATTATGAAGTTTAGCTACCCTTATCCTTCTGGGGGTGCCCAGGGCTATACGTATTTGTATTTTGAAATATTTGCAGTTTATTCAAGTGACGTTTGGAAGCATTACCCCAGATGGGGCTTGAATAAGTTAATTTTGGCTTTAATGTTGATTTGCATATGAGGAGTTTATTTTTAATTGAAGGTTTGTTGTTTCTTTTACATATCATGGGGTAGAAGGCTGCAAAGGTTTTGGTTTGGTTTCATTTATGTGTTTTCACCGAGTTAATTTGCTGTCAAGAGTCACGCCAAGGTATTTAATATATTTCACCCAGGGGACGTTTTCTCCGAACAGCTGGTGGCCTTCGGATAGAGTGTTTACAAGAAGACGCATGTGGCGCTCTCAGTGCGGTTTATGCCAATACGCCATTTTTTAAAAAAGATATCACATTTTGTAGCGTGGGATTGTACTCGATGGGTGGCAGTGTTTAGACTTGCTGAAGTCGACATGACTTCAGTATTGTCTGCGAAATTTCCTATTTTTGTGCGATTGTTGTGGAGGCCGGGGGTGGGGATATCGCTTAATAAGATGTTGAAAAAGTGAAAGAATAGAGCCCTGCGGGACTCCTGTTGTGAGTGATCTGATTGTTGAAAAAATTCCGACGAGTTTTATTCTGAATTTGCGAGATTTAAGAAAGTAAACTATAATTTGGATCATTGAGAGGAACATTTTATAAATGAGTCTTTCGTGTCAGACTTTATCGAAGGCCTTGCAGACGTCTAGCGAGAGGACCACCGAGCACTGGTGATTGTTGAAGCCGTTTGTAATTTCTTCGACCACCCGCAAAAGTCGATGAAGAGTGGAATGACCCGATCGAAAGCCGTGTTGAAAGTCGGGGATGAGTTTAAGGTCGTCGACTATTTTTTTGAGTCTGGCGAGAATGAGTTTTTCTATGCAGGGAAGGAAGGAAGGGGAAAACTTATTGGTCTGTGGTTTTGGGCGAGAAAGGTTTGAAAAGTTGGAGGAATCCGTATGCCAAATATACAAAAAGACTTACGTGGTGGAGTAGGTATTCGCGGTGAAGCTGGTCTGTAGGATGACTCAGTGTTGATTTCGTGGAGGGGTTGTTTTCTGGCGAGCGATGAGCCCTACGCTTCCTTCAGGCGGATCAGCTCTAGCCGCAAACACGGGGATAACTGGAGGGCACGAAAGTTCAAAACACTGAATTGTCTGAAAGTTAATTTTCGCGGGCGGTATCACTGAATGGAATGAGTGTAATTGTAATGAGACGGTAATGGCGGGAAACAATAAAGGCGCGAAGTTGGGAGCGGTAAACTGTAGTCGTGAAGCGGTTTTGGCGGGAAAACGGAACGATGCAACGGTTGGTGGGAAGCGTGGGCGCGTTGCGGATTTGGCGGGAAAATTTAGGCGCGACGGTGAAGGCGGGAATGATTCCTTTGCAAGGCACTGGAGGTAGAGGGGGCGACTGGGATGACTTTACTCCTTTGCTGGGAAAGGCACTTTCAGACAAATTCACAGAGTAACTGGGGATTCACGAACGAACAAACTGGTGCGGTTCAAACAATGTAGGCGGCTGCGAGTGGAAAATTAGCCAAGCCAGAGAGAGAGCGAGAGACTGATTTGGTTGGTGCTGCGTGTGATTGAAACATACGACACCCCAGGAACGCGCTGCCAGAAGCGGCATGCTCCTATCGCCCTTGCGTAAGAACGGACGTAGCACCACGCAGTTTAAGAATAACCGTCGGAAGCATCCACCGTACAATATTAGATTTTTATAAATAATTTTTCAATTTGGAAAGAACGGCTTCTGACGAGTGAGAGCTGCCAACATTGATGGAGGCCTATTCACAAATCTGGACGTAGAAGAAAAATAAGAGTCTGATAAAGCTGTTTGAACTTGTTATATCAAATGGCCACATTCCTTACATGCAACTAACTAACTATCTAGGCAGAAGAAAAGTTGTTGTAGATATTGCAGTGTGGATATACACTTGCCTGTCGATAAATACTTAAACACTTCATTCTCCGGTTCGGGCGATAAATTCTCAAAACAGATGTAAACCAGATATCTTGTGGTCCAAATTGCAGTGAGTTTGGGGGGCGATTCTCCGACGACCACGGGGGGGTTGGGCTGGTCGATGAAGGCATCCAGACAGTAATCTGTTGGACCAAAGTAGAGATCTTCAGAATAAGGCAAGTAAAGACTTCCATTCTGAAACAAATAATGTTTATTAGCTGTAATGTTGTGATGTCGGTAGTGTAGCAGTGTCGGGTAGTACCTACGCAATTAATAATACACGTATTGTACTAAGTGTACCGGACGGGACCACGATTATGACTTATTATATTTATGTTTTAATTTAACTTAGCGTCGCTTAATGATTTTATTTGTTTGTTTCTTTTTTAACAGCGTCATTTAGAGATTCAGTGAAGAAGAGGATGAGTTCCTTGAAGGCCGTCCTCTTCTTCTAACCTAAAGGGGGCTTGTTGGATGTTAAAACGAAGACGGTACGTCTTTGTCTTCGTACATTGAGGTTTAATTTGGGCGACTTAGCAGTCATCCATTCGTGGTATAATAATGTATAACTGATGTTTTATTAATAAAGTTAATAAATTTGTGTTTTATGGGCTATCGGAGAGGTCGAATGCGAGGACAGGGTTTTGCTGTGCCCGGTCTCGTTTTCGATTTCTCCGTACGCCACTGTGGGCGAAACTTGGCCTTGCCACAGGACCAAAATGCCTGGCGGGGAGCGGGGGGCTCCCGCTCTCCTGTCCTTTCCCGCGTCCTACCTTCGGGCGGACCAATTAGAGCCCTCCTTCTTGGGGAAAGGTATTTTGGTCCTGTTTGATGCCTGGTGTAGCTCGCACTGTTTAGTTGAATTACGGGAGTCTGGCATAATGAATTACGAAACAAATAATATGAATTGATAGGCCAGACTCCCCTTACCATGTTTATGTAGGTTAACCTAGAGTAGGTTTAGTTTTAAGTTCAATAATTAAGATTCCCCCCGATAATGTCACTCCGGGGGGCCGATGTTCTTTTTTGTATCTGACATAAAAAATCGAAATAAATTATAAGGAGAGAGGTCGGGAGGTTCAGACGGAAGCACGGAGAGAGGCAAATGATTGCTATTATGGTGACCTCAGCTATGATGACCACAGCAGAAGTCACGACCCGCTAAAACTCAGACTGCTCGGAAAAGGAGACAGTTTGCCGTTTCCACCCCCGCCGGCGGCAAGGTGGGGGTGCGAGCTATATATACGGGGCCGCTACCCCTATATCGTCACTTATCGTCACTTCTCTCGACCGGTACCATCACAGCAATCTTCGCCTCTCTGCCTGTCCCGACTTCTCTCCGGACTTTTTGGAAATATTGGACTTATTTCTTCCCCTCTGGACACCTCCACCCCCCGGGACCCAGCGGCTACCAGGACTACCCAGCGCCTATCTACAGTCTTTGTGGGAGTAACCAGGACGTACCCTACACTAAGGGTTTTCCAATAAGAAATGTTATTTTGATATTAAAAGAAAAATGCCATTAAAATTTTACAATATAAATGATCAGATGATTATATTATCATAAAGAAAAAGGTATGCCGTTAATAGCGAAAAATAACATAAGGCAAATGATTACCACGACCACGCTTACAGGACCATATCCTTTTCATAAAATTTTCCATAACCAAATCGCAAAGTGGCTGCCCTATGTCTTCGATAGCCTCACGAATTCCATCTTTGAGGTCTTGAATCGACGCTGGGCTGTTGGCGTAGACCTTTTCTTTCAAGTGGCTCCAAAGGAAGAAGTCGCAAAGTGTTAAATCACAAGATCTCGGTGGCCAATAAGGAACTCCAGTGAAAAATATTATGGCTTTAAAAAATATGTTCATATTGACCAATAAACGCTGATTCTGAATATACATATAAGTTTTATTAAATAATAATAAACGTAGAGTTTTAAAAAAAATATTAAAAAGTCCATTTTAAAACGTGTCATTAAAACACCCTGTCAAGTTGGCATTGCTGGATTTTGGCGGCGTGACGTCACCGCGCCGCGTCACCTGGGTCAAAGTTGTATAGAAATGTAAGACGCAAGCCGTTCGACATTCCGTGTTATTGGTATAAACCTCTATAAAGAGATTTGGACATATAATAGTTTTTGTTTTTATTGAAACATTATTTAGGCCTTAATAATTCAGTATCAAAAATAAAGTATCTCTATTAGTTATCTATATTATTTAAAATATTCAAAAACTCTAAGGACGGGTTGTTTCAAAAAATTTGATGGATTCATCAAATATTTGATGTTAATTTTCACGTTCTGTGTAAGTTCTATTCAAGTTCTGTGATTATTTCAGTTTTGTGAAGCAACTGTCCTATAACGATGTAATAACAGAACTTTAATAGAACTTACACAGAACGTGAAAATCAACTTCAAATATTTGATGAATCCATCAAATTTTTTGAAACAACCCATCCTAACTGTACAAAAAACGACCATAATGCCCAGTAAAACGCTCCAATGCTGAAATTCAAAATGGCGGGAGTCGAACAGCTGATTCCAGTTCCATACTTCGGTTGATCATGATGACGTCACACTAGATTCGGTGGTTTTCGGGGGATTTTGAAAATTTAAAACTTTGAAATTTATTTTAACTATTAAAACTAACTATAAAAATAAAAATAAATATGCAGTTATTTAAGTTAGAAGGTCATTAAAAAAAAATTTAAAAATTGGACTGGAGTTCTCTATTGTGATCACCTCTTCGAGAGATAACACAGTCCGGAAACTTTTCCCGTAAAATATCAATGGTTTCGTTGTTTGTGTTGCTTGTGCTTGTGTTTTTATCAATGGCGTAGTTTCTACTTGTCAAATGTTAAAAAATGGCAGCTTCGATAGTGACATCTACCGAAATAACGGGCTATTCAAAATAACACCTTTTATTGGAAAACCCTTTAACTTGTACCAGTCCATTTACTTTTACCCACTATCGCAATGTTTCTTCGTGTAACGTCTATTTTCACTAATAACAACAATGGCAGAATCTTTTGAGAGAAATAAAAATAATGTTATTGGATAAGTAGATAGGTAAAAGCAGGATTAGGCAGCCAGTATTGATGTATAAATCAATGTTGGTGCTCTTCGGTGGCAAGGTGTCATAAACTGTTTCCAGATCTTAGCATTCTGGGACATAAATCCTGCGATGGATTCCCGTTTTTTTTTGTTTTTGTTTATACATGAACTGTACACAGGAGGCCTTGAGGAAAATAATTTCCCTAATTGTCTATGTCATCTTAGGGAATGGTGTACAAGGTCTTATTGTCTATGTCATCTTAGGGAATGGTGTACAAGGTCTTATTGTCTATGTCATCTTAGGGAATGGTGTACAAGGTCTTATTGAGAAAAGATAAAATCGATAATTTATGTTCTTAGTTTATTCGACATGAACTGTTGTTTATATATCAGCCATCTGCAGTCGTGCTCGGGAACGATGATAAATTATCGATATAACTCACAAATCGTTTATCGATGGAACTGATGGTGGTAAGGCTATATATTTTTTTTACATTAACTCCACACAGGAGGCCCTAAGGAAAATAACTTCCCTCAGGGCCTATGTCGTCTGGGATGCTGTGTGGAGGGTCTTTTTGAGGAGAGGAAGGAATGAACATTGGTCAAGCTGTTGAACTCAAGAACGAGTCGAAAAAACGACCCGTTCTCATGTGACAAATGTCAACCGTGTACATATGTTGGGCGCACGTTTGGCGTGTCTCCCGACTGTGCACCGGTGCCGAAGGAATCAATGACGCTAGTTCCTCAGAGCATCTTCCATTGAAATACCGGTAGAACATGGATAGCATTCCCACCCGACGCCTGTTCTCTAAAGATTGCAATTCGTTCGTTAAGGTGTTAAGAAAGGTGTTAAGCAAGGCTGCGTAATGTCACCGTGGTTATTCAATCTATACATGGATAATTGTATGCAAGAATTGAAAGAGATGGGATTGGGCACGAAATTGAGTGATCTAGAAGTATGTTGTCTGTTGTGTGCTGATGATGGGGTGCTGATTTCTAACAGAATGGAAGATCTACAGTCGCTCGTGTCTAGGATGAACGAAGTATGTATGAAGAATGAGTTAATGATGAATGTAAGTAAGTAAGTCTAAAGTAATGGTATTTGAAAGAGAGAGTACGAAAACAATGTGCAACATAGTTGTGAATGACGAATACTTAGAGCAGGTGGATGAGTTTGTGTATTTGGGAAGTATGTTTACGAGAGATGGGAAGACTGATAGAGATATAAAAAGAAGGGTAAATGCCGGTAACTCCATTAATGGAGGACTAAACGCCGTTGGTGGCAACAAAAAACTGTCAAAAGAAGCGAAGCTAGCCGTCCATAATGGAGTACTGGTACCTACCCTGATGTATGGCAGTGAGGCATGGACCTGGCAGAGAAAGGATGAAAGTAGACTGAATGCTGTAACATGAATGATCGTGTGAGAAATGTGGAGATCAGCAAAGAATGCAAGGCTGATGTAAGCGTAATGAATAAGATTAAGAAAGGGACGCTCAGATGGTTTGGGCATGTAGAGCGAATGAATGTGGAAAGAAGTGTAAGGAGAATATATGACGCAAATTTGAATGGTAGGCGAAGTCAGGGACGCCCGAGGAAGACATGGCACGACCAAGTGAATCAGATACTTGAGTCAGGCGATGTCAAGAGTCAGAATAAAAGAAGAGCATGTATGAGACGATGTATGAATGTGAACGAAGCAAGGAGTGTGTGCCGAGATCGAGTTGTTTGGCGGTCCGTCCTCTCTGCCTACCCCTGCGGGGAAACGGCGTGATGGTTAGTTAGTTAGTTAAGGTGTGAGAATCTATCAAACGGACCGCCCGTTTCTGCACAGAGTCGAGGGTATTTTTCAAGCATTTTGGAGCTCCAGACCAGAGGTGGCTGCCAAATTCAACCGTGGGGCGTACTTGCGATTTGTACAGGGTTAGCAGTTGTGTACTATTAAAGTATCTGCGGGCCCTGTACGGTACGCCCAGTTTTTGAGAGGCTATACGATGTAGTTGAATATTATATATTCAACTACATCGTATAGCCTCAATATTATTATATATTCAGTGACAGAACAAGTGACAATTAGAATTTGAACAACGCATCGGACGCATACATATAGAAGGCTCCAATCGTAGTACCTTGCATCGATGTAACGGTGCGTGCCGTGCAACATGACGCATATTATATACTACCGCATCAAATAATCTATGCTGTTTGCTCAAGCAGGGCTGTCACAAACAACAAAAATGAATCTGAACGATAACGCCCTCCTATCTATTAATGAAGCAAAAGAACTTATTGACGGCATCCACAGTGCCATTACGGATCCAGCTTTAAAAATTACTAAAGACCAGATGGCGAAGCTTTTGACAAAATTATCTACTCTTTCAAGCAAAATGATTGACGTTGGAACAAAGGTTGGAATAATTGAGGGGAAATTAATGACATATGAAAAAATCATCACCAAACCCCCGCAGGAAACAAGTACAGGCGACAAAAGAACATACGCAAGCGTAATTGATAAGGGAAAATCAATATTACCCAAAGAAAATCTACATACAATAAAAATAATTTCAACCAATAATGAAAACGCGGATCAAATAAAAGTAAACATTCAAAAACAGATAAGAGTCGGAAAACTGGGGATAGAAGTATCTGAAATAAAAAAATCAAATAAAAACCACGTAATCATCTCTTGCCCAAAGAAAGAAGATTCTGATAAAATAATTAAAGAAATCAACAAGAAGGAAAATAACAGCATAACCGCAACAGAAATTAAGAAGCGCAAGCCTAATGTTATCCTTAAAGGAATACACAAGGATTACAACGTAGAAGATTTTAATGAAGATTTTATAGAACAAAACGAAGATATTTACCAACTTATCAAAGACGATAGTAAACACATGCCCAAAATAATGGCAAATATAAAAAACAAAAGAAGCGAGAACTTATCCAACTACGTCCTAGAAACAACCGGTCAAATGAGAAAATTATTAATCGAAAAAGGAAGAATAAACCTGGGATTTATGCGGGTTCATGTAGGCGACTCAAACCCGTTGTCCCAATGCTACCATTGCTTGTGGTTCGAACATACTGCCAACAAGTGCCGAAAAAAAATGGAAAAACCCAGATGTCTCCACTGCGCACAAGATCATACACTATCGAACTGCCCGAATAAAACTCAACCACCGACGTGCTACAATTGTCTAACCTTTAATAAATCAAGAAATGGAAAAACAAATTCGGACCATCGAGCGAATGATAGCAAGTGCCACTACGTCAATAAAATGACAGAATCTGCTTACCAGAAAATTGACTTTAATTAAAATGTTATATTCTTTAAAAAAAACAAGTAAGAAATTAATATTTCAACTATATTTTGTTTACAGAGTATCAAAGTCGGCACCCTGTTTATTAGCGCCTGTTCAAATTCATAGTATGTACCTAAGAACTAGCAACTCCCAGTCGAGTGGCATTATTATTACTAAGTATATGATTATTATTGTTCCGCCCGACTATGAAGTTATTCATATAAACGAATTCTCAATTCCCTACAAAACGTACCTCCAAACATATTTATATACATACTCAATCATTTTACATAAGATACACGATTTCAAAGTAGGATGAATAATATTATTACGGACGAACTAGATAACACTTATAATATAAGAGAAAAGGTATGTAATAATGTTGATCAATGCAACCTTCTCTTCAAAAATATGACTAACTCATTAACCATTATGCACTTAAATATCAGAAGTATTTACAAAAACATAAATGAATTATTATGCACTCTTAGTCTATTGAAAACTGAACTCGACTGTATAGTTTTGACCGAGGCCCACCTTAATACAATAAATATTGATAGTATACAACAATTACCGAACTTTACATGTATTACCACGAAAATGCACATTAACAAGAATAGTGGCATAGTTATATACGTTAACCAAAAACACCAAGATATATCTTATAAAGAAATAAACATGACACTCACTAACTGCCTAGCATTACAAATAAAAGTAAATAAACAGATTTATCAGGTTATTGCTATATACCGAACCCACGGTTCGAAAACTCAACAATTTATAGAGCAAATTAAAGATTTAATTAATAAAAACAAATGTCAAAATACTATAGTAACGGGTGACTTCAATATAAATATAGGTTTAAATTCAAACAGTGTCGAAAAAAATGATCTACATAATACGATGGCTGAACTGAACTTCATTTCATGCATAAACGACTATACTAGAGTTGTGCCCCGACAAAACCCATCATGTATTGATCATATTTGGACAAAAGCTGACATAACTACACAATTAACACCTGTCATTTGGAAAACAAATATAACTGATCACTTTGCGTGTTTTTTAATTCTTGATTTTAAAAAAAAAATATCCTTTTCCTCAACTGCATTACAGCAGTATAATATAAAAACCATTAACACACAACTTCTAGAACAAAAATTAAAATCGGAAAAGTGGGAAGAAATATTAAATACCGAAGATGCCGAAAAATCTTCAATTAATTTCGAAAAAACACTTCGCGATCACATAATAAATGCAACTAAAGAAAATAACGTCAAACTAAAATCAAAACATAGAAAAATTAAACCTTGGATCACCCATGGAATAGTTACCTCAATTAGGAATAAAGAAAAACTATTTTATCAAACCCGTAAACAACCCAATGACTTTATTTTATTACAATTATATAAAAAATACAGAAATAATCTTACAAACTTGATTAAAAAAACAAAAGAAAATTACTTCAAAGAAAAAATTGAAGATTGTGGTGAAGATAACAAAAAAGTCTGGGCTACAATTAATAACATCATTGGCAAGGGTAATAAAAATAAACAAATAAATAAAATAACATATGACAATGAAACAATAGAGACAGTAAAAGAACCAACTAAAATTGCTAATATTTTCAACAACTACTTTGCAAAAGTCGGTGAGAACCTAGCCAAAAAAATTGACGCTGTCCAATCTAAAAAAACTTTCAGTACATCCACACAAACTTGCCAAAATATTTTCAAAAAGTTTGAAAAATGCACACAGATAGAAATAGAAAAAATAATAATGAACTTACGAGTGTCAGCGAGCCCTGGTTTCGACCATATCACAGTAAATTTACTTAAACAAATGAGACAACTAATATCAAAACCAATAGCACATATCATAAATAACAGCATGCAACAAGGAATTTACCCGAAAATATATAAAAATACAATAATAACTCCGATTTTCAAATCAGGAATTGCAACCGACATCTCAAACTACCGTCCCATATCTATTGTATCAAACGTAGCAAAAATATTTGAAAAAGTCGTAAAGTCACAATTAACTAAGCACATCACTTCAAATAAAATTATTAATGATAACCAATTCGGCTTCAGAGAAAATTTAGGCACGCAAGATGCAATCGCAAAAATAACCTCAAGAATATATAATGCTCTTGACTCGGGAAATAAATGTTTAAGTATATTCATTGATCTAAGAAAAGCTTTTGACAGTATATGCCACAAAAAACTAATCAAGAAATTAGGAAATATTGGAATTCAAGGAACAGTTATAGAATGGTTCAAAAGTTATCTACATGAAAGACACCAACACGTGAAAATTAACAATACATTGAGTGAACCCACCTATTCAGAATTTGGAATTCCTCAAGGGACAGTGTTAGGTCCAATATTGTTTATCATTTACGTGAATGAAATGCTTACAATACCGAAAATTGGAAAAATCATATCTTTCGCTGACGACACAGTCTTAATCATAGAAAAAAAAACTTGGGATGAAGCCTACCGAACCGCAAATGTAGAAATAAACAACTTAAAACAATGGCTGGATGACAACTATCTTTCCTTAAACTCTGACAAAACTTACTTCATGACATTTACATTATCAGACAAATTCCTTCCAATTATAAATTCCAATATAACTATTCATAGCTCTTGTAAAAATTATACTGACAACTGCAACTCATCTAAATGCACAAAAATTTCAAAAAAGAACTACATTAAATATTTAGGCATAATAATAGACCAACATATTAAATGGACAGAACATATTGCACAAACTATAAACAGAATACGTAAACTTTTTTACGTATTCCTCAAACTAAGAAATATACTTCATAAATCTATACTACTGAAGGTTTACTATGCATTAGCCCAATCAGTTCTGCAATACGGAATAATAGGTTGGGGAGGAGCGTATAAAACCAACTTAGCCCCACTTGAAATAGTACATAGAAGACTTATCAAAATTATACTAAAAAAACCTTTAGACTATTCAACTCAAAAAATATTCGAAGAATTCAAAGTTTTACAAATAAACAGAATCTATCAAAAAAATGCATTACTCCAAATCCATAAAGAGAAACTAACAATAAATTCATTTAGCACCAGGCCGAGAACAACAGGACAAATAATAATCCCTAAACTTAATACTACAACGGCCCAACACCACTACACATACTCAGCCATAAAATGCTTTAACGAACTCCCTAAAGATATTCAATCCGAAAAAAATTATAAAATTTTTAAGAAAAAAATTAAAATACATTTCACCAGTAGGTAATTTCATGTTTGTGTTATATTACGCCCACTTATATTTTCAATGTGTACACAGGTTTTATATTTTATAATTTAATTTAAAAAAAAAAAGTTTCTTCCTGAAATAGTGCACAGGTATATAATTTTACATACATGTTGTTTTTATTTTATTTTTTC
Source organism: Glyphotaelius pellucidus (assembly GCA_936435175.1). Classification (NCBI taxonomy): domain Eukaryota; kingdom Metazoa; phylum Arthropoda; class Insecta; order Trichoptera; family Limnephilidae; genus Glyphotaelius; species Glyphotaelius pellucidus. The sequence goes on from OW386561.1 coordinate 413,677, forward strand.
ATAAATACGCTCATGGTAGCATCAATTAAACATACATCAAAATATCAATTGTGTTAGTACTCCCTCCCTAAACACGAGAAATTCTCAATTAGAGAGGTATTATTACCACCATTAAAAAATATTTGCATTACATGTACATAATTAAAAAAAATAATTGTACTTATACCTAACTTTGTAAAATTGTAAAAATGGAATAAATAAATAAATAAAAAAAAAAAAAAAAAAAAAAAAAATTAATCTTTATAATGTTTAGATTGAAATTAAGAAAAGTCAAAACCGCGCACAATGCTTTAACAAATAGATAAAATGTGTACATGTGACAAGTGCTTCAGGTGCTCCTTGTTCAGTATCGGACTGCAGGCGTCACTTCCGATGATTTCATATCGATGTCCCTAGCACGCTTTCACCCCTGACAGCCGAACAATGCTTTAACAAATAGATTAAATGTGTACATGTGACAAGTGCTTCAGGTGCTCCTTGTTCAGTATCGGACTGCAGGCGTCACTTCCGATGATTTCATATCGATGTCCCTAGCACGCTTTCACCCCTGACAGCCGAACAATGCTTTAACAAATAGATAAAATGTGTACATGTGACAAGTGCTTCAGGTGCTCCTTGTTCAGTATCGGACTGCAGGCGTCACTTCCGATGATTTCATATCGATGTCCCTAGCACGCTTTCACCCCTGACAGCCGAACAATGCTTTAACAAATAGATTAAATGTGTACATGTGACAAGTGCTTCAGGTGCTCCTTGTTCAGTATCGGACTACATCGTATAGCGTCACTTCCGATGATTTCATATCGATGTCCCTAGCACGCTTTCACCCCTGACAGCCGAACAATGCTTTAACAAATAGATTAAATGTGTACATGTGACAAGTGCTTCAGGTGCTCCTTGTTCAGTATCGGACTACATCGTATAGCGTCACTTCCGATGATTTCATATCGATGTCCCTAGCACGCTTTCACCCCTGACAGCCGAACAATGCTTTAACAAATAGATTAAATGTGTACATGTGACAAGTGCTTCAGGTGCTCCTTGTTCAGTATCGGACTACAGGCGTCACTTCCGATGATTTCATATCGATGTCCCAAGCACGCTTTCACCCCTGACAGAGAATAAATGCGATAGATACGCTGGCGACACTGGCGGATCCGTCTACGAATTCCACCCACATTCAACTCCAATCAATTACGTAAAAATGTTAGTGAAATACTAACCTAAATATGCATTGGCAGTCCGCATTTAGTTTTTGACACTATACGTAATAGTTAATCAGGTCTTTAGTCGTATTTCAACCAATAGTAAAAAAATTGAATATTCATTTAGACTTTTACAAAAAGATCAATAGTTTTCCATATAACTAAAATCGGATATATTTATCCAAGACACTATCTAGGTTACAAACCGGTTCTTAGAACAACTGTTTCCAATCAAAGAGGTAGTTGCCGATAATATGGAAAAAATTAGTCTACTTATTGTAATTTTTTAATACAAATTTCATAACCCCAGATCTCACTATTATATATAGAAACTTTCAAGGATGTGGACATATCAAGCATAGTTTTCAGCGATAATAATAGAACGAAATAATTTTATAACGCTATAGCTCATCTTAATGGTAGAATGGACAGTCTTGATTTTTGTTATTGTTTTTGGGGTGTTATGCCGTGTTTCGCTACCTCCTTCTTTAGCCAACGTTTCGGACAGCGTTACAGTGTCGCAGCGTTACAGTGACACTGTAACGCTGTCCGAAACGTTGGCTAAAGAAGGAGGTAGCGAAACACGGCATAACACCCCAAAAACAATAACAAAAATACTTTTTGGCCGTGAAAACCTAAAAACAGTCTTGATTTAACTAAGCTCATTGAATTTCATATGCCCACGAAAGCCACTCGTTCTAAAATCCTGTTTAAATGCTACAATAACCGGACTGAGTAGATATACGAAACACTCGCTTGTACCTAGATTACATGAAGTTACTAATAGATATGCTGATGTGGCAGATCTATTTAACTGTACGGAAGCTACTAGGTACAAGAAGGCTTTACTATCAAATATTTTCAATCAGTATTTACTTTATTTGCACTATAGAATTTGATATATAATTGTAACTCTGTTGCTTTGTGCCATTTCTTAATAAAAAGCCACAATTAACTGTTGTACTCTTTTTTATTTTTTCTTATTTAACTATGATTTTGGGATGGGTAATTCGTGTTTATATGTATACCGTTTATATTATATAAATAAATTATATACAGAAAAAACTCAGTTCCAGTTTCATCGCAATTGGATGAATGGTTTAGATACCGTATAAGGGTCACACAAACTAACATTCATGTTTATATATTAACATTGAATAGATCTATCAGAATACTTAACATTTTTGTGAATATCTTTAATAACAGTTTATTTTAATTTTTCAGAAAAAAATGCATTTCGTAAAAGATGTACTTATTTTTCTAGAAATATTTAGACGACGCAGATCGAAAGAGAAAAAAACGGAGGAAAATTACAAATTTAAAATATTTTTAGATTTATTGTCAACATTTAAATCTTTAATTTACTCCAAAATTACAAAAGCCTCTCCTACTTTTTTCATTTCATCTGTGGATATTTTTCAAGATGTTTCAGTAATTTTGGCCAGTTATAATAATTTAGGGCCGCTTGTTTCATCAGAAAGCTAAATCGTGAACTAAATTTAAATTTTAACGTAGTCGGTTATAGTAAGAGGAATGTTAAATAGGACCACGCGCTAAGGTTTTTCTGGTTCCATGCCAAGTGAGAATAAAGTCAACTCAATACCTCCTTGAAAAGTTATTAAAAGCTATGAAAAAAACAATTTTAATTTAACCGATAACCCTAACTTAACATAACCTATTTAACCAATTTTTAATATATATTTTTTTATCACTCTATCTGAGATGGTTCTGAGTTGGTTTCATTCCGAGTTGGTCGGTCACCGATTTTTCTACATCCGATACCGCGCCAAAAATTCGAGATCTTTCCAAATAACCATATTTGACGCGGGGTCCAAATGTTTTCGGTTTTCGCTGCAAGACATATTGAATGAAGACTTCTTCGTCACTAACTTCGTCTTCTACAATATTTATCATGATTAGTAATCAATGTTGAAGCGCGCAATTTCGTAGCTTATTCCCGACAGAAGTTTCAAATATGCCAACATGCCAATTAAAATTATTTATAATATTTCAAATATGCCAACATGCCAATTAAAATTATTTATAATATTTCAAATACGGCAATATGGAATAACTCTAGAGTAACTAACGATTTTCGGAAAGTAAAAACAAAAGTTAAAAGCTGACGTATAAAATATGCGTTTAAATTGATTGAAAAACGCAATTTGTTAAAATTTAACTTTAGTACCCATAATAGACAAAATATATAAAAAAAATATTCAATACCACAAACTTTCAAAGAAATACAGCTAAATTACTCATTTTTCTAAAATATTTAAAATAAAACTGTAAATTTCCAGCACTTGCACTTTTTATCGTATTATTAATGAAGCTTTGATCCGCAAAACACCTACTTTATGTGTATATGCAAAAATTCATTCCCGGTATATTCAGTTTTCAAACAACTCGCGTGCCACTTAAATTTTATAATGCCAGAGCTCACCAGTAGTAAAAAAAGAATTATCCAATTTTATGCAGTCGTTCGGAACAAAAATTTCGGAGATTCATTTTTATTTATATGGATAGGTATTAACAATGACGCGACGCCTGAAATAAATAAAAAATATATCAAAATCGTTTCCAGGGCAACGATTTGTTTTCTGACATTAGTAATAACTCGCTTGCGACAGAAAACGTATAATAAATTATAATTTATTTATAATTTAATAACGCCAGAGCTAACCATTATACATTTCCTAAATTACTCGCATATAATGTAGCTTTTTATTGGTGAAAGAATTTTTTAAATTGGTTTATTGATTTATGCGTGAAAGCGTAACAAACGAAGACACGCAGTTTCGCATTTATAATATTGGTATAGATAACTAACTCAACATTAAGATGAACGTATGCGCGGTCCATTTTGGCCCGTTTCATACAAATCTTAATTCTGGATTTGAGATCAAAATATCCAACCAAACCAAAAATTATTTTTGTAATCAAAAGGTATCTCAAATATCTAGTACTAATGTGAGCTACTTTATTTATTTTTGCTTTAAATTATAAGATAAAGGCCTTTAAAGATTTCAATGTTTCATGATGTAAGAGGCAATTTGGGCAATTATTTGTGAGTAAATGAAAACCAAAAAAAAAACTACTTTCCTCTTTAATTACTTTCAGAGAACCTTAAGCACTTCTATTTTACTCTTTTTATACTTAAATTTATTGAACTCCTTTGTACAACTCTACATGATAATGAAACTACATACCTACCTGTGTTGTACCTACTTTTATCTTTGTACAACTCTACATGATAATGAAACTACATACCTACCTGTGTTGTACCTACTTTTATCTTTGTACAACTCTACATGATAATGAAACTACATACCTACCTGTGTTGTACCTACTTTTATCTTTGTACAACTCTACATGATAATGAAACTACATACCTACCTGTGTTGTACCTACTTTTATCTTTGTACAACTCTACATGATAATGAAACTACATACCTACCTGTGTTGTACCTACTTTTATCTTTGTACAACTCTACATGATAATGAAACTACATACCTACCTGTGTTGTACCTACTTTTATCTTTGTACAACTCTACATGATAATGAAACTACATTCCTACCTGTGTTGTACCTACTTTTATCTTTGTACAACTCTACATGATAATGAAACTACATACCTACCTGTGTTGTACCTACTTTTATCTTTGTACAACTCTACATGATAATGAAACTACATACCTACCTGTGTTGTACCTACTTTTATCTTTGTACAACTCTACATGATAATGAAACTACATACCTACCTGTGTTGTACCTACTTTTATCTTTGTACAACTCTACATGATAATGAAACTACATACCTACCTGTGTTGTACCTACTTTTATCTTTGTACAACTCTACATGATAATGAAACTACATACCTACCTGTGTTGTACCTACTTTTATCTTTGTACAACTCTTCATGATAATGAAACTACATACCTACCTGTGTTGTACCTACTTTTATCTTTGTACAACTCTACATGATAATGAAACTACATACCTACCTGTTTTGTACCTACTTTTATCTTTGTACAACTCTACATGATAATGAAACTACATACCTACCTGTGTTGTACCTGCTTTTATCTTTGTACAACTCTATATGATAATGAAACTACATACCTACCTGTGTTGTACCTGCTTTTATCTTTGTACAACTCTATATGATAATGAAACTACATACCTACCTGTGTTGTACCTACTTTTATCTTTGTACAACTCTACATGATATTGAAACTACATACCTACCTGTGTTGTACCTACTTTTATCTTTGTACAACTCTATACATTGACCTAGTATACCCCTTGGTCGAAGACTCTATATCATAATGAAACTACATACCTACCTGTGTTGTACCTACTTTTATCTTTGTACAACTCTACATGATAATGAAACTACATACCTACCTGTGTTGTACCTGCTTTTATCTTTGTACAACTCTACATGATAATGAAACTACATACCTACCTGTGTTGTACCTACTTTTATCTTTGTACAACTCTACATGATAATGAAACTACATACCTACCTGTGTTGTACCTACTTTTATCTTTGTACAACTCTACATGATAATGAAACTACATACCTACCTGTGTTGTACCTACTTTTATCTCTGTACAACTCTACATGATAATGAAACTACACACCTACCTGTGTTGTACCTACTTTTATCTTTGTACAACTCTACATGATAATGAAACTACATACCTACCTGTGTTGTACCTACTTTTATCTCTGTACAACTCTACATGATAATGAAACTACATACCTACCTGTGTTGTACCTACTTTTATCTTTGTACAACTCTACATGATAATGAAACTACATACCTACCTGTGTTGTACCTACTTTTATCTTTGTACAACTCTACATGATAATGAAACTACATACCTACCTGTGTTGTACCTACTTTTATCTTTGTACAACTCTACATGATAATGAAACTACATTCCTACCTGTGTTGTACCTACTTTTATCTTTGTACAACTCTACATGATAATGAAACTACATACCTACCTGTGTTGTACCTACTTTTATCTTTGTACAACTCTACATGATAATGAAACTACATACCTACCTGTGTTGTACCTACTTTTATCTTTGTACAACTCTACATGATAATGAAACTACATACCTACCTGTGTTGTACCTACTTTTATCTTTGTACAACTCTTCATGATAATGAAACTACATACCTACCTGTGTTGTACCTACTTTTATCTTTGTACAACTCTACATGATAATGAAACTACATACCTACCTGTTTTGTACCTACTTTTATCTTTGTACAACTCTACATGATAATGAAACTACATACCTACCTGTGTTGTACCTGCTTTTATCTTTGTACAACTCTATATGATAATGAAACTACATACCTACCTGTGTTGTACCTGCTTTTATCTTTGTACAACTCTATATGATAATGAAACTACATACCTACCTGTGTTGTACCTACTTTTATCTTTGTACAACTCTACATGATATTGAAACTACATACCTACCTGTGTTGTACCTACTTTTATCTTTGTACAACTCTATACATTGACCTAGTATACCCCTTGGTCGAAGACTCTATATCATAATGAAACTACATACCTACCTGTGTTGTACCTACTTTTATCTTTGTACAACTCTACATGATAATGAAACTACATACCTACCTGTGTTGTACCTGCTTTTATCTTTGTACAACTCTACATGATAATGAAACTACATACCTACCTGTGTTGTACCTACTTTTATCTTTGTACAACTCTACATGATAATGAAACTACATACCTACCTGTGTTGTACCTACTTTTATCTTTGTACAACTCTACATGATAATGAAACTACATACCTACCTGTGTTGTACCTACTTTTATCTCTGTACAACTCTACATGATAATGAAACTACACACCTACCTGTGTTGTACCTACTTTTATCTTTGTACAACTCTACATGATAATGAAACTACATACCTACCTGTGTTGTACCTACTTTTATCTCTGTACAACTCTACATGATAATGAAACTACACACCTACCTGTGTTGTACCTACTTTTATCTTTGTACAACTCTACATGATAATGAAACTACATACCTACCTGTGTTGTACCTACTTTTATCTTTGTACAACTCTACATGATAATGAAACTACATACCTACCTGTGTTGTACCTACTTTTATCTTTGTACAACTCTACATGATAATGAAACTACATACCTACCTGTGTTGTACCTACTTTTATCTCTGTACAACTCTACATGATAATGAAACTACACACCTACCTGTGTTGTACCTACTTTTATCTTTGTACAAATCTACATGATAATGAAACTACATACCTACCTGTGTTGTACCTACTTTTATCTTTGTACAACTCTACATGATAATGAAACTACATACCTACCTGTGTTGTACCTACTTTTATCTTTGTACAACTCTACATGATAATGAAACTACATACCTACCTGTGTTGTACCTACTTTTATCTTTGTACAACTCTACATGATAATGAAACTACATACCTACCTGTGTTGTACCTACTTTTATCTTTGTACAACTCTTCATGATAATGAAACTACATACCTACCTGTGTTGTACCTACTTTTATCTTTGTACAACTCTACATGATAATGAAACTACATACCTACCTGTTTTGTACCTACTTTTATCTTTGTACAACTCTACATGATAATGAAACTACATACCTACCTGTGTTGTACCTGCTTTTATCTTTGTACAACTCTATATGATAATGAAACTACATACCTACCTGTGTTGTACCTGCTTTTATCTTTGTACAACTCTATATGATAATGAAACTACATACCTACCTGTGTTGTACCTACTTTTATCTTTGTACAACTCTACATGATATTGAAACTACATACCTACCTGTGTTGTACCTACTTTTATCTTTGTACAACTCTATACATTGACCTAGTATACCCCTTGGTCGAAGACTCTATATGATAATGAAACTACATACCTACCTGTGTTGTACCTACTTTTATCTTTGTACAACTCTACATGATAATGAAACTACATACCTACCTGTGTTGTACCTGCTTTTATCTTTGTACAACTCTACATGATAATGAAACTACATACCTACCTGTGTTGTACCTACTTTTATCTTTGTACAACTCTACATGATAATGAAACTACATACCTACCTGTGTTGTACCTACTTTTATCTTTGTACAACTCTACATGATAATGAAACTACATACCTACCTGTGTTGTACCTACTTTTATCTTTGTACAACTCTACATGATAATGAAACTACATACCTACCTGTGTTGTACCTACTTTTATCTTTGTACAACTCTACATGATAATGAAACTACATTCCTACCTGTGTTGTACCTACTTTTATCTTTGTACAACTCTACATGATAATGAAACTACATACCTACCTGTGTTGTACCTACTTTTATCTTTGTACAACTCTACATGATAATGAAACTACATACCTACCTGTGTTGTACCTACTTTTATCTTTGTACAACTCTACATGATAATGAAACTACATACCTACCTGTGTTGTACCTACTTTTATCTTTGTACAACTCTACATGATAATGAAACTACATACCTACCTGTGTTGTACCTACTTTTATCTTTGTACAACTCTACATGATAATGAAACTACATACCTACCTGTGTTGTACCTACTTTTATCTTTGTACAACTCTTCATGATAATGAAACTACATACCTACCTGTGTTGTACCTACTTTTATCTTTGTACAACTCTACATGATAATGAAACTACATACCTACCTGTTTTGTACCTACTTTTATCTTTGTACAACTCTACATGATAATGAAACTACATACCTACCTGTGTTGTACCTGCTTTTATCTTTGTACAACTCTATATGATAATGAAACTACATACCTACCTGTGTTGTACCTGCTTTTATCTTTGTACAACTCTATATGATAATGAAACTACATACCTACCTGTGTTGTACCTACTTTTATCTTTGTACAACTCTACATGATATTGAAACTACATACCTACCTGTGTTGTACCTACTTTTATCTTTGTACAACTCTATACATTGACCTAGTATACCCCTTGGTCGAAGACTCTATATCATAATGAAACTACATACCTACCTGTGTTGTACCTACTTTTATCTTTGTACAACTCTACATGATAATGAAACTACATACCTACCTGTGTTGTACCTGCTTTTATCTTTGTACAACTCTACATGATAATGAAACTACATACCTACCTGTGTTGTACCTACTTTTATCTTTGTACAACTCTACATGATAATGAAACTACATACCTACCTGTGTTGTACCTACTTTTATCTTTGTACAACTCTACATGATAATGAAACTACATACCTACCTGTGTTGTACCTACTTTTATCTCTGTACAACTCTACATGATAATGAAACTACACACCTACCTGTGTTGTACCTACTTTTATCTTTGTACAACTCTACATGATAATGAAACTACATACCTACCTGTGTTGTACCTACTTTTATCTCTGTACAACTCTACATGATAATGAAACTACACACCTACCTGTGTTGTACCTACTTTTATCTTTGTACAACTCTACATGATAATGAAACTACATACCTACCTGTGTTGTACCTACTTTTATCTTTGTACAACTCTACATGATAATGAAACTACATACCTACCTGTGTTGTACCTACTTTTATCTTTGTACAACTCTACATGATAATGAAACTACATACCTACCTGTGTTGTACCTACTTTTATCTCTGTACAACTCTACATGATAATGAAACTACACACCTACCTGTGTTGTACCTACTTTTATCTTTGTACAAATCTACATGATAATGAAACTACATACCTACCTGTGTTGTACCTACTTTTATCTTTGTACAACTCTACATGATAATGAAACTACATACCTACCTGTGTTGTACCTACTTTTATCTTTGTACAACTCTACATGATAATGAAACTACATACCTACCTGTGTTGTACCTACTTTTATCTTTGTACAACTCTACATGATAATGAAACTACATACCTACCTGTGTTGTACCTACTTTTATCTTTGTACAACTCTTCATGATAATGAAACTACATACCTACCTGTGTTGTACCTACTTTTATCTTTGTACAACTCTACATGATAATGAAACTACATACCTACCTGTTTTGTACCTACTTTTATCTTTGTACAACTCTACATGATAATGAAACTACATACCTACCTGTGTTGTACCTGCTTTTATCTTTGTACAACTCTATATGATAATGAAACTACATACCTACCTGTGTTGTACCTGCTTTTATCTTTGTACAACTCTATATGATAATGAAACTACATACCTACCTGTGTTGTACCTACTTTTATCTTTGTACAACTCTACATGATATTGAAACTACATACCTACCTGTGTTGTACCTACTTTTATCTTTGTACAACTCTATACATTGACCTAGTATACCCCTTGGTCGAAGACTCTATATGATAATGAAACTACATACCTACCTGTGTTGTACCTACTTTTATCTTTGTACAACTCTACATGATAATGAAACTACATACCTACCTGTGTTGTACCTGCTTTTATCTTTGTACAACTCTACATGATAATGAAACTACATACCTACCTGTGTTGTACCCGCTTTTATCTTTGTACAACTCTACATGATAATGAACTCTACATGACATACCTACCTGTGTTGTACCTGCTTTTATCTTTAATGTTCAGTTTATTATGTTTTTTACTATATGTACGCCTATTATTTTATTCCTGAATAGCTTATGTATCTATAATAACGTATACTCGTAAAAGCCTCCAAGGCGTGAAAAAATAAATAAATAAATTTCAATATATCAGCAAGACATCAGACTAATATTAAAATCCCAAAATTTAATACCAAGCACATTCAAAATACTTATCTGTATCCTTATTTCAACAACCGATCCTTAAATCGAAAACTTATCATAAATATTCATGAATTCCAACTTAAATTGAAAAATTACCTGAAACTTACTGTAAGAGTTCATATTTATTATTATTATTTCTTTTAAAATTTGAAATCTATTTATTTATATATTTTTAGTTTTTCTTCCTTGTCGTTTTGTTATTATTTGCAATATCTTATTAATTAATTAATTACATTAATTAATTTTCTCACCAAATGTAAGGGTCTTGTCTTTTTATGGTGAAAAAGGGCTATTTTTATATTCATTTACAACACTGTACAACATGTAAAAAAATGTATACTTATGTAAAAACATACAAATTTAAATTAATTTTTTTAAACTGCTTTTAGTCTACTTAACTCTAGCAAGTATTGAAACAGACGGCCCTTTATTAAAATTTATACTTAACGTTGTTACTATTTCTTCAACAACAAAAACATGAAATTTGCTTTTAATGTTCAATTCTTCATAATTCGGTTAGACTTTTGTTGTTCTAAATTCTAAATAACTCAATTTTTTATAAGAAAAACTCTCTTTTTATAACTTTTGATGGTTATTCCCATCAACGTAATATATCATTGAAGAAGATGATAACACTTATAATCTAAATGAAAATATGAAAGAAAACAATACACAAAAAATAGAAAAAGACAATGGTCGCAACTGGGACATTGTTTCCAATAAAAAGAGTAGTTGCCTATAATATGGAAAAAAGAACTAGTTGAAGATAATATTGTTGATTCTAAATATTTGATATATGAGATTGACAAATATGACGGTTTGACAGAAGGTGGCAATAGCGAAATTGGATAACGCGCACGTCCCGGTTAGACGAGAGGTCTGGGTTCGATTCCCAGTTGCGACCATTGTCTTTTTCTATTTTTCTGTGTCTTGTTTTCTTTCATATTTTCATTTAGATTATAAGTGTTATCTTCTTCTTCAATTCTAAATAACTCATTTATTCTCTCTAAAGGGTTTAGCGATTATTTTATGGAAAGATTTATTGGTACTTACTTCTTGCAAGTAAAACTCGTCTCCCGGATTTTCCGCGTCTGGATTGAGGGTGAACTTTGACAATCCTTCGCGGCAAGAGCGATTGTGAATAATACCAAAATGGTTCTTGGCCGTCAATTTGGAAGTTTCATTGCCCGAGTAAATCTGTGGATTGAATTCCTTCACCGTGGCTTCTTCACTCTGTACGCATGTGTTATTTTCCAAGCCTTGCCCCATAGGACAGCATTTCCTCATGCAGGTTTTAACCGAACAGATGCATCCCCTCGTTTGGTTTCGTTTTTCTTCATCAATAAAGTAGAAATATTGTTTAGGAGAGTATCTGAGTCCGTCGTGGTCTATGGTACCGTTGAGTAACTTAGATCCATTAGTTATATCAACACTCAATAGAAAATCACACGGATCCTCACAATCGCAGTAAAAAAACAAAACCGAAAGATAAAATATTGCAATCAGTATTTTAGATTCACGCATTTTAGTTACCGACTGCGACACACCGACTTGTTTAGAGATATCGGTTTATGTAAAAATGGGAATCAGAAGTATTTTCGTGGCCACTTTCTCCTGTTTCCTTGTTCTTGCACTTGTGTGAATGTGTTGCGAAAAAGAAAAGGATTTAACCGTTGCTGCCTTTATAAGGAAAAATTTGGTCTGTGGTCACTAGACTTGTTATTTGTTTTGATGATAAATAAACCACCCACGTTAAGATTAACGTCTAACTTAGGGCGGAGTCACACGGTGTAGCAAATACCTTATGTCAGAAAGATAAGGGCAATACGTATTAATACGTAACAAGGAGTTCCAGCAGAGCCAGGCTTTTTCTGCAAAACGGACAGAAACATGTTACTCATGTTGTTTTGTCAATTCTTTTTTAATTTTTTTTTTCTTATTATATTTAATTAAAATTAAATTTGATAGTTTTATTATCAAGTTCTGCAAGTATTTTATCATGTATTTTAGTTACAGCTGTTTTGGTTTTCAAGACCGTTTTCAAACTGTAGCTTTCACTGAAAGGCGACTTATTTATAAGATTTGAAATGTTAATTTTCGAAGATTGATTTATTACCGGTTAACCTGATTTGCTGATACACACTAATTGAGTGTGTATTATGTAGGGTTCGGGATTTCGGAATCTGTTTCCCCAACTAAGTGTTAAGGTTTTCTTAATTGTTTTATAATGGTTTATTGCTTTATATTTTTTGTAAATATACTAAGTAGTGGGGAATAAATAATTTTTCTTACTTTATTAATTAGCATTACATTGGGGTCATTCTTTCGTTTATTGATTTCTAATTGTTCAAGCAAATTTAATCTAAGACCCTTCTTTTCTCTATGTAATGGTTTAGGCTTATTGTTTTTGAGTGGAACGCGATTATTCATTAAGAGATGTTCTGCGAACTTCGATGAAGTGTTTTTATTATTATAACATCGTATGTGTTCTTTGAATCTGGTTGAGAATGCTCTGCCTGTTTGTCCGATGTAAGTGGCACTACAGTCGGCGTGGTCATATGAATTAAAATGCAGGAGACCTTTAATGAAATAACCTTTACAAAAGATTACAAATAGATTTTTAATTTTTACAGAATAAGTTATTTAAAATGTCGCGGGCAGTGAAGGTGAAGATGAAAGGTTTTGTCTTTATGCATACGACCGTATGAAAAGGTGCGTTTTAAGGCTCCGTTCCCAAACGCCGGGTGCACTGCAGTTAGGTATTTTAACTACTTGTGAACTAAATCAAACACCTGCATATTTCGCCGTCTGTTCGGAGTAGACGCGGGTACGTTAGATACGGTTTTGATACAATAATAATAAAAATACACTTGCTATATAATTAAAATTTATTTACTGAAAAATGGAACAGCTTGGCAGATTCAAAATCAAATTAGCAATGGAATGGATAGATACACACAGATACATATTTTATTGAGGTCTCAGTTTTTTACTCAATCTGCCATAGAATCTAATGGTATTTTGACAATTTCTAGTTCTGAATTGATGATTTTCTAATATTACCATAAGACAACGGGTGTGAATAAAGGAAGATCTGAAAATAAAGTAACGACAAAGTGCGATAGAAATGACAAAAGTGTTTTTGAAAGTTCATTTAGATGATTTTTTTCGTACTCATGTAGGAATATATTTCACGATATTAGCTAAAACGTAGAAAAGTACAATAAAGCACATAAAAAAAGAAAAAAAATGGTTTTACAAATAAAGAATAAAATTTTACTAAATATACAATTTTTTTTGTACGTATTCAGCATATTAATTGGCACGAAAAGTGCCATGACTTTATTTGTGGTATATATGGCTATTAATTTTGTTTTGTGTTTTGTGTAAAACACTCTGTTATTCGTACTATACGCAAGTTGCAGGTAAAAAATGAAAACATTATATGCGAGATAAAAATAAATACCTACCTACCATTGTTATAATGATTTCACAATATTATCCGTAAAATAACATAGGTATTATGTGAAAAAAACAGAGTGATTATTCATAAGACTGTCATTTTGCAAGAACATCATCCTAACTCCAGTCTGTTGATAATACTAAACATCCACAAAAATGATAATTTAAAATGCCAAACCTATTTAATTTTAGTTTTAGATGTTTCGGATTCAATGCAATTGTAGAAATTATTCAGGTACATAATTTTCAGAATATCAACAAATTTACAAAAAAATGTCATTAATCAAAAGCCTGGTATGACAATCTTAACCGTCCATCCCCTGCCATACTAATCTTTTTTTTTTAAGTTTTCTTTATTCATTAAAATGTTGTTACATGAATTTTATGATTTTTCGACCACCATGCTAGGTTCTTCTGGCAATATCAGGATGACAACGTCCGCTGGTGAACACCGCTGGTGAACACCGCTGGTGAACACCGCTAGGCACATGCCCGTGTTGTGGTGGTCGAATTACCCCTAATGACTACATTGAAAGCGCTTCTCATCATTTTTTCCTCTCTTCCATAGCTTTTTAGAACATGTGATAGCCAATCAAACTTCATAATTCTGGTTTTGAACCAAATCCGTAGAGAAATCGAGAAACTCAAGAAGGATGCCGAAATTTTGAACTTTGATATTAGATTCCAGTTCAGTGCACCTCGGAACTTCTCAATCCCGATTTTTAACCAAATCGGCCGAGAACTTAAGAAATTCAAGATGGATGCCGAATTGATGCATTTTGACATTAGATCCGAGATCAATGCACGTCCAAACTCCCTAATACCGATTTCGAACTAAATCGGTAGAGAATTCGAGAAAACCGAGATGGATGTTGAATAGATTCAAGTGTAGTGCACCTTCAAACTTCCTAATTTCTATTTCGATAACTCGAGAAATTCGAGATGGATGCCAAAATTATGCAAACTATGCATTCAATTTCAACCCACCTCCAAACCCGCTTGTACCGACTGTGGTAGGAATTGATTAAAAACTATAAAATTATTGCGCCCATCATTAATAGCACTTTAAATTGTGGTCGGTCTCGTTTCCAAATTAATGACTGATGACTGATGACTGATGACTGATGACTGATGACTGATGACAGTATGGATAGCAGAAGCTTATCGCAATATTTCCACTCCTTTTAAATTACTGATTTAATTTTTACAAAATTAGCGTTGCTCGACCATGACTCGGTGATGATTTATTCCAGTGGTTGAGAAATCAATGGAAAGAATTATGACGCACTTGTACAAACCACAATCTACGTCAGAGAAGGCCCAAAATTTACTTAGGGGCCATCCTTAAATTAGGTCACACAAATTTCATGATTTTTTGACCCCCCCTCCCCCCCCCACCCCGTCCTTGTCACACATCGTCACATTTGTGAGACCCCCTCCCCCCTAGTGTGTCGTCACATATTTTGCAATTTTACATCTAAAATTTTTTTGCGTTTTAATAATTTAGATTTTTACATGTGATGTCACAGAACTGATGACCCCCCCATACCCCTTGTCATACAATGTCACACTTCTCTACCTCCCCCCTTAATGTGTGACGTAATTTATGGATGGCTCCTTACCTCTAACCTTCTTCTTAAATACATAATATATTTAAATTGCGATTTTCTTTTCGTGAATAAATGAATACATATCTTGGAGGTGGAAAATAACAGACCTCCGACATTCGATTGAGCTGGAACTCGGCTGATAGACTCGTTGTCGATGACAATGCATTTTATCAAATTTTGGTGGCATTTGTGGCATTCGCACATACACACGCGTAATTATATGAAATTCCCTCGATAGAAAAAAAATCGCAAAGTATTCTCCGAAAATTATTTAAAACACATTTTGTTCACCACAGATATGAAAAATTTTCTCAGTGTATCTTTAAATGCTACTTAGGATATTTGCGGAAGAGGAAGTGGACATGTGAAGGAAACTGGGGGTGGGAAGGGGGACGCATGGGAAAGAACACGCAGTCGTGGGGAACGAGTGAAGGGAGGGATTTCAAAGGAGACGTAGTAACAGGGACAGCTGTATGTGACCTGCTCAGTAACAAGGACAGCTGTATATAACCTGCTCAGTAACAGGGACAGCTGTATGTGACCTGCTCAGTAACAGGGACGGCTGTATGTGACCTGCTCAGTAACAGGGACATCTGTATGTGACCTGCTCAGTAACAGGGACAGCTGTATGTGAGCTGCTCAGTTACAGAGACAGCTGTATGTGGTCTGCTCACGCGTTGGAAACCTTCTGATTTATTCGTGTACGCTTCAGACAGAAAAAAAAATTGTGTATCCAAAAGACTTCAGTAATAAACAGAATGAAAACACAAACATTTTCTTTGAGTGGCATTGCAACGCCTGCCGGGTACTCGCTATTGATAACAAAAATAAAACTTGCAGTTGACATTACTCATCGTTATAGTTTATCACTTTTTCAGTGGGAGTTTCTTCCTTGAAAAATAAAGCACATCGTCTTCTTTTATTCCAAAAAAATGCAAAACCAAATGTGGTCAACCGCAAAAACGCGTAAAAAATAGCAGAGATATTTCTAAAAACAATTATTCGACTAAATATTATACATTAAATCCCCGGCATGCGTTGCAATTCCATTCAAAGAAATAAATTGATTCTCCCTGCACGTCCTTTCCCGTGCGTCCCCTCCCATTCCCTTCCACCTTCCCCGCCTTCCCCCTGCTTCGTCTTTTCCCTCTCCGCGAACCCCACCTCCCCCGTTCCCCTTTCTCATGCCTTTCCTCCCTGTAGCTAAAATATAAGAAATTCACGCATTTTCATTCACACAAATTTCGTAACGCCAGAGATTACTATTATATATAGCCCTTGTGTTATTCTGATGTACGAGCTATATTATTGTTAAATTTAATTAAAATCCATTCAGTAATTTTTGCGTGAAAGAGTAACAAACACACATACATCCAAACAAACTTTCGCGTATATAATATTATATGAAACAAACAGGTCCAGGTTTTGAATGGTTTGTTCGGCAAGCAGGGTTTGTCTAACGGGTGTAATTATTCTAATACATTTTTATTATAAAAACAGATTTTAACTTGTCAATAATTAATTTCTGGATGTCGTCTAAGAACGCTTTTTTATATATCCAACCTAACCTAACCAAACCTAATTGATAATGCATTGATTTTAATTCGTATATCCTAAATATGCTAAATTATTTATTAATTCAGTACATGAAAATTGCACTTTACTAGTACCTTCCTCAAATATATGTGATTATTGCGATATGGCAATCTTTTTTTTAAATATTTATCGATTGGTACCATGGAAATCGCTGGAAATTGTTCAATTTGCGAAAAAAGTAACATGAAATGTCAGCCGTAACGAGAAATTACGTTCAATTTTTTTTATGAAATGTAAATTTAAATGCATATTTTTCCACATGTCTCGACTGAAACCGATGTTTTTTGTGGGAACTAAGTTTAAAAGTAGTGTACTTTTCAAAATCTGTGCCTATTAAAATAGCGGCGGTTCAATTTTTTTTTTTTTTATTCTTCATTTTAATCACCCGCTAAACTGCCAAGGCTGTCAGCAGGTCAATTTGACAATATTGATAAAATACTAAAGCACAAAATATTATAAGAAAACACAATAGCAAAATAGTTGCAGAAGAATAACTTTTAAGTACCTACAATACAAAAGCATAAAATATACAGACAGACAGATATAACACAGGTAAATTACTGATAGATTAAATTAATTATAGATAGTATTTATACATAAGATTACAAACAATATCAGTACAAAAAGTTTTGATCCATTAGCCATTTTTTAACTTTTCTTTTGAGATCAGTGGGGCAATTGGATTCGATTTTGAAATTCATCGGCATCTTATTAAATATGGTGGGGACAAGATAAGTGAATGTCGGTTGGCCGTATTTATTTATAATTTTCGGAACGGACAAACCCTCATTTTTACTAAATCTAGTGCCATGTTCATGATCTACTTTTTCTTTGTAAATTGAGTCCGACAATAGGTTTTGGCATACAATTTTAAACCATAATATTCCTCGCACAGGTAATATGTTAACTGATTCATATAGTAATTTTATGACTCTTCTTTGTGCATAAACACTTTTGCTTACCAAGAGCTTAGTCAAAGAGTTTTGAATCGTTTGAATATAACCTATATTTGTCTTGCGCGAGTTTCCCCAAGATGTTATTCCGTATCTGATTCACAAATTAATTTCGTTATATATAATTATATTAAGTAGATTTGCAAAATAGAATTACAAATGTCGACATTAATATGAGCCTTATACGTTTTTGAAAGCAATGGTGAGTACGACACCTACTAGCCACTGATTGGCAATTTCAACTTGGTTTCTGGAATTTGACATTCGTATTGTAAATGTGTGACCACCATTCTCAGCGTTTCTGCAAATTACTTTAGTGGACCCGCGACAATCCGGCCCCTGGCTTCTCCTGGCTTGTCCTGGCTTGTCCTGGCTTGCAAAACGTTTGTCAATAAACATAAACACGAGGAATAGACTGACGCTTAAGTATACCAAATAACGCCATTACCTGGGTAACCAATGCATGTCCAAAATGCACACCGCCATCTCTCTGAAACTTATGGAATTTACAAATCATTGTCCCATAAAAAACATTTAATTAGCAATAATAAATATTGAGGTCATTATTGACCTCGATTATTTGAGATAAAAACTAACCTATATTTTAAGTTTAAAAATTACACACAGTAAGCCAAATTTCATCAAAATCGGTTATGTATTTTCTGAGTTTATCTCGAACAAACATCGTGACGCGAGATTTTTATATATAAAGACTAGCTGACCCCGCAAACATTGTTTTGCCTGAATTACTTTTTTTAAATTTTGATTGAATTACTAATATCGCTATTAAAAAATAGGGGTTGATGGTAGAAGGGTGAAAATTTAGGACTGTATGTATTTTTTAATGTCTCATAGTAAAAAAATAAAAATAAAATTTTTTGTCTAAAATAATAAAAAAATAAAATTCGGGGTGGATCATCCTTAACTTTTAGGGTTATGAAAAATAGATGTTGGCCGATTCTCAGACCTACCCGATAAGCACACAAAATTTCATCAAAATCGGTTCAGCCGTTTCGGAGGAGTATGATAACAAACTCCGTGACACGAGAATTTTATATATTAGATATTGAATTCCGAACTGGGATACTAGTGGGAACAGTCCCACCCATCTCGCGTCGGGAGCCATAGTCCCCTTTACACACAGAGTTCGGAGCGGGACGTGCCCCGCGCCACTTCAGGCCGCCACGCAGAAAAGTAAAGACCGAAAGTAAGATAGCGGTTTACAGCGCAGTTCACTGTGAGACTTTTCTGCGCGGCGGCCTGACGTGGCGCGGGGCACGTCCCGCTCCGAACTCTGTGTGTAAAGGGTACTAATGCTAGTTAAACCTTCTTTCTCGTTAATAAATAAATGTATTTCAAAACTAAAATATTTGGGATTTTTCGCTTTGATGTTTCAAATTTTGTAGTCTTTTTAAATAAAGATGGCTTTTCACAAACCAATTGAGTATTCTTTTATTCATCACGTTGAGAAGTTCAGTTGAGAGCGCATTTAAAGATTATCATCATTATTGACCCGAATCATCAAACAGTATTAATAGCCTTCGATCTGCGTGGTTGAATTTCAGAACCCCACTTCGATAGCATATCTGAGGCCACGCCTTACTCGCCGCGCCAAAATAACATCTGTGTTTGGTGAAATTTGAGGCAAAGCTACCGTTGTAATTCGATTTTTAATTCAAGTATCTGTCACAAGATGTCACTACTCCCGTCAGCAGCTCGCATGTGGAAAATTCCCCCATAGGTATATGTACTACAGATTTAGAGAAATAATGCGTCTTTCCGGATATTTCCAACAACCACTAATATAAATTCATGATGAAAGAGAAAGGGGCGTTTTTGGCCCGGAGCTCTGTATGCCAATATTTCAAAAAGTCATCTTTCCGGATATGGAAAAGTTGACAGTATACATAGTTGTATCGTGCAGCTACATATTACATATGACGTCATTGCCTCTCTCGGTTACTTTTACCGGTAACTATTACTCGATGACAGTGGATCAGAGGAACAGGCTATTTTTGAAACCAGTTCCTATTTTTTAACTGCTAGGTATTATTATTCACTTAAAACCGTCCTACGATAAAACGTGTATTTGTAGATATTTATATATTTCTCCTTGTGAAAAATCTTCACATCTATTCACTGGATTTAATGTAGAAATTTATATTTTTTATACTAGTACTTACTCCACACAGGAGGCCCAGAGGAAAATAATTTCCCTCAAGGCCTATGTCATCTGAGATGACGTAGGACATTCAATTTGGTATTATTGAATGGTTAAAACTAATCACAACTTGAACAGTAATAGCTAATTGAATCATCGCTATAAACAAATTGAAAATGTTCATTACTTGATGTATCTATCTTGTTGGCGAGCCACTAAATAATTGTCTTAAAAATGTCCCGAGAACGGTGAGGAACAATTCAGGGACATCCTGTGATTGCGTTATGAGTGGGAAAGGTCCATGTACATATTTAAAAATATAAATGACCTCATTATTGTTATATTGAGGGAAAAACTATATATAACGGTGGAAAGAGGTTCATTTTCAAAAACGATTTACAATGCGTTTTGTTAGTGGTGTGATTCTTCTGTTTCTTTTAGTGGGATTGTGTGCTCACAGTGTAAGCTCTACTGTGTACCGGCAGGTGGTGATCTGTCCAAATGGATATATTTTTAAACACGGGATATGCAGAAAAGCTATTGACTACTACGATAAAGTCGACGAATCTTCAGATCATCAAGATGACGACTTTATCAGCCTTCCTGCCTACGATGCTGATCCGTTACGTAGCATCAGAGGTGCACCACTTTTAACCCCCAATGAATGTCCAGAAGGATATAATATGGTATTAGGGAAATGCAGAATTGCTGTCGGTGATTATAATTGAAACATTGTCGCGAATTATTGTATTGTGCACTGAAATAATTCACAATAATACCTTCGTCGTAACAATCTCAAATAATATGTGAGCATCATAATGATCACAAAATTATAATATGTTTTTAATTTTAATAAATTTTGCTCAAACTGAAATCCTTTTATTTTTTTGGTAACTGAAAAAATATTTTGCATGATGTGATTGTTTTCAAATTGTAGGAGTTTGTTTTTTATTGTTGTCGTGTTAAATGTTATCGTGTTAAATCAAAGAAAACTCCTTTTTTCATAGTTGCAATAGAACTGTTATTCAACCTATAAATAAATTGTTATTTCAAATAAAATATATTTAGTTATATCAAAATATGCTCGCTTGGGTATATTTATATGAATGTATGAGATATCTATGTATTGCTATATTAAGCAAAGGAAATGTTTGAAACTTTCAAAATACCTTTTTTAAACCCCCGCAAAGGTTTCTGGATTATTTCAACCACATGGCAATAATCTGAAAAGCTTTTTAATCATTACAAAAACTCTTGCGAAACTGTCAAAAATGTCAAAATTTGAGAATGACATTCTGCAAAACAATGATTGTTAAGTCAAAATTCAATTTTCGAAACTCTTTAAATTAACGAATTTTTTTGAAGTACTCGCTTAATACTTTGAATGGAATCAAGAATTATAGATATTTTAAATAGGTTTAACGTTTGGTACCAAATTTGATTGATTGTTTTTATAATATACGAATGTGAATATTAGTAATTGAAAATTTGGATAAAAAAATTGTAACAGGTGGCAAGTGAGCTGTTTGAAGACTGAATGTACCGAAACTGAATAAATGGGAGGGGTGTTGGCGGGACGGGAAGCGGGAGAGGGGAGAGGGAAGGTCGCAGGATCTCATCTCGGCGTGAGAAAATAAATTTTATTTGATTGATATGTATTATATCAAAATTAATTCAATTAAAAATAATATATAGTATATTTGCAGCACGTTCCAGAGTGGAAGATACTCTCAGTATCGCCCTGGAGTAAGACCACCATTCAGAACTTTAAGTTGATTTAAATGGCTTTAACCGTGTTTGGTGACCAGATCTGAATAACCAGGTACTTCCCCACCTTCCTCTTCTCCATCTTCTTCCCCTCCCCACTACCTTCAGCCTCACAACATACCTCAATTGGGGATGCCACAGTCTCACTGGCTCCAGATGGGAGCAACTGAGGCTCTTGTAAGCTATTCGCATAAAAAAGGTTAGACCACCCTCAACCGATCTCTCTCGATTCGGCCCACCATGCAATAGGTGGGCAAACGCATTGGCCGCCAAGACTTAGTCAAACCTCACCCCATGGACCAGGGCACCTCTGCTAAGTCACCAAACGTAGCGAGCCACTTAGGGTGACCCTCTGACCTTAGGGTGGGTGTTTTTAAAAAAATAAATAATAAAATTATTGTACAGGCATTGAAACGTTTCTACTGCGGTGATGAGTAGTTAGGTAATAATACTCATTTGCCACCTGTTGATTCGAAAGAAAAAGTAGAAAAGGTAATAAAACCGGGGCCACGCCCTTTTTCGTCCGATTCGATCCGGTTGTCGGACCGGATCGGACGGCCGGCGCGGAAGGGCGTGGCCTATTTTTATTACCGATCCGGTTTTCGAATCGGATGTGTGCGGGCTTTCATATGAAACGTATGGCGCGAAGGCCTTCCGGTTATCTGATCAGACAATCGGATGGAAAAAGCGGATGTACGCGCCAGCCTACGACGCATCATTGCAATTTTTCATCAACGTTTTCTTATGACGTTATCATGTAAAATTATCGTCCGTAAACCGACTTTACAGACAACCAATTTTTTTAAAAAGATTAATTTGTAAAAAAGTTCTGCTGTGTAATTTTATTATTACCATAATGGTTGTCAGAAACAGCCTGACGGTTATTACCGATAAGCACCAATTTGGAAGGCGGATTCTAAATTATCAAACGTAACGAACCGCTTAGGGAGACCTTGGCTTGGGAGACAGGGGTGTTGGTTATCAGCTGAATGGTTCCCGGGTAGCGGTACCCATTCCCGCCTTCCAAATTAAATTATTACTGAAAATGCAAATTTAAATCTAATCTACAGGTCATCCGCCACCAAGACCTAGACAAACCTCACCCCATGAAACCGGACACCTCTGCTAAATTACCAAACGTAACGAACTGTTTTGGGAGATCTAGATAGAGGTGTTGGTTATCCATTGAATGGTTCATGGGTGGCGGTACCCATTCCCGCCTTCCAAATTGAATTTTTATTGAATAAACAAATTAAAATCTATACAGGTCATCCGCCGCTAAGACCTAGACAAACCAAACCCCATGAATCCGGACACCCCTGCTTAGTTACCAAACGTAACGAACCGTTTAGAGAGACCTGCGACAGGGGTATTGGTTATCCATTGAATGATTCCCGAGTGGCGGTACCCATTCCCGGCTTCCAAATTGAATTTTTATTGAATACATAAATTAATATCTATGTAAGTAGTTCTAGAAATTTAAGTTTACAACAATAAATAAGAATCATTCTGTATAACGAAAGATTAACACTAGAAAGACCGGGTACTGTTCCATACCTATAAAGACCACGACCGTCAACTTGACGGCTGATCACTTTTTTTCAAATTGGGAGGCGGATATGGGTACCACCACCCCGGGAACCATTTATTGGATAACTCACACCTCTGCCACAGGGCACTCTATGTGGCTCGCTACGTTTGATGACTTAGCAGGTTTGTTCGGGTTCTTTGGGTGAGGTTTGTCTGGGTCTAGGTGGCGAATACGTTTGCCCAACCTACTGCATAGCGGCCCGGGTCGGGAGACACTTGTTGAGGGAGACCTAATCTGGACCACTCCTGCAGGACCTCTCTCGACCCGTCACCTTGCTCCGCAGTAGGAGGGATGGATTCATTCGTCCGTCACTCCTGGATACATGTACCATATTTTCTTATTCACCCCTCACACTTTTTTCCTTCCTAGAACTTCCTCTCTTTCCTTTCCCTAAAAACACCAAGCACACATAAATGTACAGAGCATCCCCAAAAATGACGTAGGTCCCGAGAATTTTTTTTCTCGAGGCTTCCTGAAAAAAAAATGTGAGTGCAAAATGCTGTAATTTTAGTACAAGCTTGTGTTATGTCGATTTGTTACGTTTTTTATAAAATCGAATGCACTCTCCGCAAACGGGTTTCTCGCAATTATCGCATGTGCATTATTTGGTTTTTTAAATATTTTTTTTTTAATTTGGCAGTATCGACTTTCAGAATTTTTATTTACCGGTTTCATTTCTTTTTCGTTTACATAAACTCCACAAAAGTCCTAAGGAAAATAATTCCCCTCAGGGCATTTGTCATCTATGAGAATACTGTGTGAAGGGTAACTATAGGGAAAGGAAGAAGAAGAAGTTCTGGGAAGGAAATGAGGCATGAGGGGTAGGAAACTGGGGGTCAGTGTGTCATGAGTGGCGGACGTATGAACCCCACCACTGCGGTGCAAGGCAATGTTCCAAAAGTCCTGCTGGCGAGGTCATAAAATTATCCTAAACCGTTCTCTGCCGATCTGGCCTGCCATGCAGTTGTTTGGGAGGCGCATCCGCCACCAAAATCCGGACAAACCTAACCCCACGAACCCGCGCACCTCTGCTAAGTCACAAAACAAAGCGAACTTCTTGGAGTGACCAATGGCGGACGAGTTTGCTATCTAATAAATGATTCTGTCCGTTCTTCAGGAGCTAACGCAGCTGGACCAACTCTGGTATTTGTAAACTCTGTCCTTCTCCAACAAGCCATAAAATAAATTTGTGCGAGAGATATATTTTTTTTGTCTTTTTATAAATTATGTGACAGTGACCAATCAACGTACAGATCGAGTTCGAATGATACGCAATACCGAAAGAAAGAGACAGACATATTAGTACTAACATAAACGAAGAGGAATGGGTAAACATGGGTAAAGAAGGTTGTAAATAAATACAGCGTAATGGCCCAAACAGTCACATTGACGGCGGTGGTCTTTCTAGGTATAAGTCAATATATCTCAAAAAGTAAATGTAAAAAGTACCTGTTTTTTTCACCATAGTTGTTAAACCATAAATCATGAAATATAAAAAAAAAATCAGACCAAAACAATAATTATTAAGCATTATATCGTCACATTACTTCAGGCTGCCGTCAAAATGACTGCTCCGGTCTTTCTAGTGTTAAGAGAGTACCGTGCTACTATTCACACTAGGAAGTCTAAAAATAAATGAATTTGCGCCGTAGATTATATTTTATGCCGATTGTAGGGCTTTGCTAGACTGAAACCAAAATAGGGCGACCGTGCCTTTCTATCGCTTGTTCCGCCCTCTCCCTCGCACGTTAGGCTCAGGCGGAACGTGACAATGAGTCATGCTTTTTCGAACATCCAGCCGGTGCAGCACCGATTTATAAGACGTTATCACGTCAAAAATTGAAAGAAGTAATTTAATCTTTCTTTTTAAATTAATTATTATAAGCGTAGGTTGAAATGTTTTAATCGTGTATTTCACATCTGCCTATTATCTATCATGTATTGTGTACATGTTTTCATTTGACTGGATTTCGAATAAGGGTTAAATATAAAAAAACTAAATAAAAAAAAATAAGGAAAGTTTTTAAGAAGGATGAAAAGTCCTGATGTTTGTGTTTTTCACATTTGCCTATTATCTACACATGTATTGTGTGCATGTCTTCATTTAAGTGGATTTTGAATAAAGGTGAAATATCTAAAAGTCCTGATGTTCGTGTTTTTCACATTTGCCTATTATCTATCATGTATTGTGTACATGTCTTCATTTTACTGGATCTCGAATAAAGGTGAAATATCTTAAAGTCCTGATAAGTGGTACATGGATTTATGGAAGGGTTGTCAATCCTTTCCTCAGCGTTATCTAAATTTCCAAATTCGCGATAATGAATTATACAGAAACAGTAAAACTTGTTATGCAATACAGCATGGAAGCTGGTAGTTCCGAAGGAAAAACGTAATGAAATATTATCGCAACAACATGAATCGGTACTTGCGTGTCACCCAGGGGTATTCAAAACCTACAAAAAAGTTCAACTTCGTTATTATTGGCCTAACTCATATAGTGATGTTAAAAATTTCATAAATCATTGCTCGGTGTGCAAAGCTCGTTAAATTAGTACAGCTCCATCACTGGGAATTTCAACTAATCATAAGGTTGTTACCAGGCCAATGCAAATGCTGGCAATTGATTTGGTCGGTTCGCTTCCTCGTAGTTATTCAGGTCATAATTTTATCTTAAGTTGTGTTGATGTATTCACCAAATACTGTTGGTTGTTTCCACTTAGGAACGGTACAGCGAAAAGTATTGTAAAAAATATTGAAGAACACATTTTCTTGATTCATGGTGTTTCTCTTTCAGTTATCGTGGACAACGGGTAACAATTTGTCTCGAAACTGTTCATCGATCTGTTGAAAGAATATAATGTTCCGTTATCTTTTTACAATACGTTGTATACGCCGCAAAATAATGTGGTCGAACGTTACAATCAGACCTTAGGAACTGCTCTTTCAATCTTAGTAGAACAGGACCATCGCAATTGGGCTAAATTTTTACCACAAGTACAGTCCTCATTGAATAACTGCGTAAATTTTGCCAAAGGGCTTACACCATTTTTTCTGATGCACGGAAGAGAGCAAATTATTTATGGAAATATGCATCGTCACATGGACACTCAGCAGAGTGCAGGGCATGGGACTTTAGCAGCTCGACAAAAGTTGGCTCAAAAATTAGAGGAATTGGTTCCGATTTATGAGCGGGTTTCTGAGGCCTTAATAAAAGCTTATAAAAAAGGTGCCTAACATTACAATCTGCCTCGGAAATCTGTTGTTTATAATGAAGGGGATAAGGTTTGGAGACGTAATTTTGTGCAGTCCAGTGCGATCAATTATTTCTCCCATAAATTTGCACCGAGATTCGTCTGTAACGTGGTCCTAAAAGTTAATTTTAATTCATTGCATAATTGTTTCACTCTGCTTGACCGAGTTAAGTCAATAGGCCCCATAGGCCGCGGCCTAGGGGCGGCCGAGTTCAGGGGGCGGCACTCGCTCGCTTTGGTAAGCCGAAGTTTGTGTACGATTGTAAACAAAAAATAAGTCACTGTGGATAAATCGGATGTGGCGTCTAAAGTAAAGAGTTTTCTATACTTTAGACGCCCACCGCGGAATAGCGTCGTTCAAAGCCCAACGGTCCCATACTGGACCGATGATTATGGTGCGAATATTTCACAAAAAATGCTTTAATGTGAACTTTCTACACGAAGAGTCTCAGAAAAAGCTCAGTCTCTTGTGCAATATTATACAATGATAAGACGATTTAGTTCAGGAATGTGAACACTTTCAAGGTCACATTTCCTCTAATAAGACGACAGAGAAACCTGAATCTACAAAATTACTGAATATTTTTAAGGAAAGTTTTTGAGGAAACAAATGTCTGTACAACATTTACCAGAATTTGTATATAGCTCTCCGTGTTGCAAATGAAGTGGCCTCTACTTATGAAAA
Organism: Glyphotaelius pellucidus; assembly: GCA_936435175.1. NCBI lineage: Eukaryota > Metazoa > Arthropoda > Insecta > Trichoptera > Limnephilidae > Glyphotaelius > Glyphotaelius pellucidus. Next base: position 441,861 of record OW386561.1, read on the forward strand.
GTGTAAATCCAGCCCTGGCCGAGTTATTTACGTTTAACCCATATATGCCCAGAACTATTTTTGGTCTCCGATTTTTTTCAATTTAGGATATGCGGGTCCCTGAAGGATTGTTTTAAAGAATCTGACTGAAATTTTGAGGTGGGAGTGGAGAAAGGGTCATTTTTTTGATGGGTCGAAAACGACCCCATGGTCAAATGCATCACCTAAAATTCGAGTTGAATAAAAATGCCATTATTTTATTTATTATTTATTTATCGAAATTGTTAGTAAATTAAACAGACAAAAAACATTTTGAAATAAAAATTACGAATGAAAGTGCGAAAAATATTTTGCATGTAAGTTTACATCGCATTTGTTGCACGCCGTCACAGTTTTATTTTTACAAAAAGCGCAGCGAAGTCTTGACAGAGCCTTTTCGATAATGTGCTCCGCATTGTGGTTTCGCACCGTACAAGGTACACTCGTTTGGATCTTTTGACTGTGTCCAGATTTAGGTCTTTCAGTTCCATTATTTTGCAACAAAGTGCGGGCAATGCTTCGTCGAAACTCCAATGTGTCGGTGTCGGACCGGTACTGGCGAGCTAAAAGTGAAGCATTATTCACGGCGATATCGATGAGCCAAAAAAGAATAGGAGTGTACCATTTATTTCCTCTCATTGCTATTCTTTATATTCTCCTTCCACGTCTCCTTCCGTAAGCCTGTTCGTGACTGTCTCTTTCAAATGGTGTGCCGATAGATCCTCTGCGTCCGGTTCCTCTGCCAATTCCACGTGCTCTTCCCCGTGCTTTTCCGCGTGCCCTTCCACGTGCCTGACCGCGCCTGTCTTGTTTCGGTGACAACGGTGATGTATTGTCAGATTCTTCATCTTCGCTATACGTGGTTTTCTCAGCAAGTGGACGCCTCAAAGTAAGACTGGCAGGTGCGAGTAACTGTTGACGGGATGAATGATGGCAAAATGTACCTTCTTCATCGCCAGAATCACCATCCGAGACCCTGCCATCGCCAGGTGGGTCAATAAAACATCCCCACCTTGAATCTAATTGTCAAAGTCCAAACTTTCAACACCTCTATAATGCCGTTTGTACAAAGGGATCTTCTATTCCTAGAAATTAAAAAAAAAATGGATATACTTCTGCCCAAGGGGTATTTATCGACCCATAAAAGTTTCGACAACTATATCTGTGAAATCACATATTTATTTCGGATTCATTCATTCGCATTAGATAAGTAAACTATCTAATTTTACAATATAATCAAAATAATTGGTATATTTACAAAGAAAAATATATAACTTACATTATTCTCAGCAAACCAGGATTTTTTCGCCAACTTCACCTGAGTCATGAATTGAACTGTCACCAAAAATTACAACTTTGACCGTTAAGCAAAACTGTATATTTGTTTTAGAAGATAGTACTTTCACCCATCGATAAATGGCGCTAGACATCGATAACAAGCAGTTGCGTTCAACAATTCGCTACTTTTCTAGAGTCTGTTTTTCGGGTCAAAAACGACCCACTGGGCATATATGGGTTAATATGTTTTACCTTGATACTATAATAATGTTTAAGATTTAAATTTGTATTACATTTCTACTCTTATATTGAGTACTTCGCGCTTACTGTTTTACAGTTTAGCGTTATAATAGATTTTAAGCTAATTTAGGTTTATTTTGTGATACATCTTTAGTAATTACTGCAGCTAGTTAGGTTAGGTAATCTAGGAGATTCATAGATAGAATAATGGTTTGCTACCAAGGGCTTGGCTAACTGAACATTTTATTCATCATATCTAGTGAAGTGATTTGTGGTAACAGTTCTTTTCATAAACTTGTATAGAGTTAATTCTCTATCAGTGGTATTACGTTTGGAACTTCTTAAGATCAAAGTGTACTAATTGAATTTATGTTGTTTTTTTTTTACTTTGATGTATTCTCTTAAACATTAATTTATTACTCTTTGATTTCAGTAACATGAAAGGATTGGTTGAGTCAATCCCACCTTATCTAACCACTTTTTCAGGGTCCGAAACTGAGAAATGCGTGTTTGGTGGCATTGAATCTGCAAATCCGTCGCTGTGCGAAAACTTTAGGTTGTATTTTTAGCTTTTATAAGCTTGCTGGCTTACTTGTTATTTTGGAATTGTTTTCTTTATTTATAATTTTTACATAGGAATATTTTTGATAAATAATATGTACTACTAATGTACAATAAAGATTCTTTTTGACACCACCATTGAAGTGGGTTTTTTTTATTTCATATTCAAGGAACATTCTGATACTTTGTAGCAAGTTGGAAAAATGTAAGAAAAAAAATTAAACATGAGCCACTGTACTTGTTCTTATTGAAGAATTTTTTTATGTCAAGTTATACAGATTGTTGTCACCACCTGTTATAGTGTACGCTTTGACGGGAGAGGTTGCAGCAAAGCTTCCAGTTCTGTTGATGTTCATTTGTTCAGGACCAGATTTTATGTCAAGTTATACAGATTGTTGTCACCCCTGTTATAGTGTACGCTTTGACGGGAGAGGTTGCAGCACAGCTTCCAGTTCTGTTGATGTTCATTTGTTCAGGACCAGATTTTATGTCAAGTTAAACAGATTGTTATCACCCCTGTTATAGTGCACGCTTTGACGGGAGAGGTTGCAGCAACGCTTCCAGTTCTGTTGATGTTCATTTGTTCAGGACCAGATTTTATGTCAAGTTATACAGATTGTTGTCACCCCTGTTATAGTGTACGCTTTGACGTGAGAGGTTGCAGCAACGCTTCCAGTTCTGTTGATGTTCGTTTGTTCAGGACCAGATTTTATGTCAAGTTATACAGATTGTTGTCACCACCTGTTATAGTGTACGCTTTGACGGGAGAGGTTGCAGCAAAGCTTCCAGTTCTGTTGATGTTCATTTGTTCAGGACCAGATTTTATATCAAGTTATACAGATTGTTGTCACCCCTGTTATAGTGTACGCTTTGACGGGAGAGGTTGCAGCAACGCTTCCAGTTCTGTTGATGTTCGTTTGTTCAGGACCAGATTTTATGTCAAGTTATACAGATTGTTGTCACCACCTGTTATAGTGTACGCTTTGACGGGAGAGGTTGCAGCAACGCTTCCAGTTCTGTTGATGTGCATTTGTTCAGGACCAGATTTTATGTCAAGTTATACAAATTGTTGTCACCACCTGTTATAGTGTACGCTTTGACGGGAGAGGTTGCAGTAACGCTTCCAGTTCTGTTGATGTTCAATTGTTCAGGACCAGATTTTATCGGGGAACAGGTAGCGTTGGAGCAGGTTCTCCAGTCTTCATTTGAATTTCTGTTTTGTTAATTTGTCAAGCTATCAATTTGTTTTTTATTTTATGTACTATTTTTAGATAGCTTTTTCACTTTTCTTTGTAAAAAAGTCTGTCTGTCTGTCTCATTGTATGGCTAAATTTTCTTCTGTGACGTGCGAGGAGATGTTACATATAAATATGCAACCATGAAGAGGTACCTACTTTGCCTGTCAGTAAATTGTGTTTGTTTTTATGCACTGACATCACCAGGTTGTCTATGAAGTGACAGGAAGGAAAACGTCATTGCTTGCCTGAAACACAGACCGTTTGGGGCTCGGTGTGTGTCTTTGCTGATGAATCAAGCTAGATTCAAATTGTACAAGATGTAATCTTTGATAATCGAGTGATGGATACGAATCTGATGTAATCAGAAGCCCGGCGTGGCAATTTTGTGAGAGACTGTGAAGATAATCTACCCTACGCAATACAAGGTCGTATTATGTATTATTTTCCACCTCACCCGTTTTTTTGGGTGGAATTGAAAGCTGATGGCTAGCTGGTGTCAATCTACCTTGAAGGAGAGTTACTGGTCTCGTCCAAGGCCTTTGCAACCCAATGGTAACCTGAATGACTTAATGTGTGATCGCCCGGATAGACACTTTAATCAAGAATCTTATGGATCTCGGAGGATCGTTGGACATTTATACGGGTGTTAACAAAAGCCCCCTTGATAAAGCAAGTACTTTAGGATGTAGGATGTTCTTCATGTAATATGTTTATTTTCTGGTACAATATAACTTTTTATTGCTCATTTCAAGTTTTTCAAAACTATGCTTTTGAATCTTAAATTGGGGACACCCTCTTTCCCAGATTACCTGTACATTTACCAGGCCACACAACCGGAGGTTAGCAGTCTCATTGTTTTTTTTGTGTTCCTGCTAAAATAGGTAGGATGGCGCCCTAACATTTCATTCGCATAAGTTAATGTAACAATGTCTTCTTTCACTGGATCTCGAATAAGGGTGAAATATCTAATAGTACTGATGATTGTGTTTTTCACATTTGCCTATTATCTACACATGTATTGTGTGCATGTCTTCATTTGTCTGGATCTCGAATAAGGGTGAAATATCTAAAAGTTTTGAGGTTCGTGTTTTTCACATTTGCCTATTATCTTTACATGTATTGTGTGCATGTCTTCATTTGATTGGATCTCGAATAAGGGTGAAATATCTAAAAGTCCTGATGTTCGTGTTTTTCACATTTGCCTATTATCTTTACATGTATCGTGTGCATGTCTTCATTTGACTGGATCTCAAATAAGGGTGATGTTTCTTCCGAATGCAATTTTATCCATTTAGTCTGTAATGATCATTTATAATATTCATTTTATTTTATCATTTTAGTTACGCGTTTCTCCTTTTCTAATATGCAAAATAATATTATCTCACGGTTTCATGACCAAGGTCCGAACCTTGAATAATATGTTTATGGCTGGTATCATATAAACACATTCCCTTGCAAATTCGGAACAACTTCTGTTATTATTTGTATTGTCGGTACTTCAAATAAGTACTTACCCTCAAATAGCACCTATTTATGTTTATGACACTCCCAAGGAGAAGTGTTTGCTGGCGGTAATGAACCCTCAAGGATAAATGCACGTCAGTCGGCTTTAGCCCTAAGTAAAAAAAGTAATAAAATCTGCAATATTTGTTAATCCTATGTGGATATGCGCCATCTATGGTGGTTGTATTATATTGAATTTACCTATGTGACATTGAGATTCAGTGTATTCATGCATTTTCTTACCTCTGTAAAGCAGGCAATTACTTCCGACGTGAGTGTTAGTGAAAGCCAAGAGATGTCAGTCCTAGTCAAATCCTAATCAAATAATTCACCCATAATTGAATTATTGTTGTATCTAAGATTTTGGCACGTATTATTAATAATTTGCAAATCTATTTTTCATTGTTTGAACTTCCTTCCTGTGATACACATGTTGAGATTGTGCACTTACCGCCTTGGCAAAATATCAATATTTTGAATGAAAACTAGTGTCGTTTGTGCTGGATCTCGTGCACGAGCTGCATTCTCTGAGTGAGTATTGTTTTGTTTTCACTTAGGATTTTGGAATTGCTGTGTAGACTGTTTTGTGTCACTTAGGGAAGAGTTCGTCTTTCCTTAATTTACATAGGGTAGTATTCCCTCGTGTCTGGGGCTATTTACACGCCCCTACACTATGTTAAGATGTATTTTATTGGTGAGCCTCTAGGGCCGACTTTTAGGTAATTGTTTTATTATTTTCTGTACGATAGATTTTGAAATCTTTGCTGTGGGAACTGCTAAAATATAATTTTCTCACCATTTTTATGTAACATGTTTTTCTGTAGGTTTACTTTAAATAACAGAGAGGTGACAATGTAGAGTTAGTTATTTTGTTGAAACTCGAGCTAAGAGGTACAAAGAGGTACTGAGAGGTACCTCCAGTGGAGTGTTGTAGTTAAACGTGAGCTGAGAGGTACAGAGGTACCTATCTTCAGTAGTGTTGTTGCGAGTTGCAACGAGAAGGTATCCGAGGTGTACCTTCGTGTAATTGAACTGAAGCTGTGAGGTACACGACGCTGTGCCCGCAGTTTAGTTTGTAAAGAACTGACAATAGAGATATCGAGGGAAATAAGGCCTTCGATATTTGTCAGTGTGGTGTGGTCTTGGAGATCACCCAAGCAAAGAAAAACAGAACTTTGTAATTGTATTGTATTTTTATGAAATAAATTGTGTCAAAGAAGAACAAGAAGTGTTTTCCTGCAAATTCCATCGAGTTGTGCTTTCGTACCACGATAGTAACAAACAGGTGGAGTCCGATTCGAGCCGCGGTCAACAGTGGTTGTGTGTACCTTACCTATTGCTTAGTGCCGTTCGCCCGTTCCCGTGCCTCATACAGATAAGAGATATTTTATTTAATTCTGTTTATCGTATACTTATTTGTTTGCATTCCTACTTACGGCTAATCCGTTTTCGTTTGTACAGTCAATGAAATAGACTGCGTATTATTTTTTCAGTTTAATTTTTAAAAGTTAAGTTTTTTTTATATAATGGAGGAAGACGAAGATAGACCTCCCGACCCAGGATCGATATTAGATTTTTCTGATTCGGAATCTAACACTAGCCAGGCTTCTATTACGCTTCCATCTCGTAAACGACGACCATCGCATAGCCTTTACATCCCATCGAAAGTTAAATCTATACCGCCGATTCAACAAACCTCGACCTCTAACGACCTTAACCCCAATAGTAACACCCAGACAAGTACTTTAGCTAGCGATAATACAAAAAGTACTGACTTACTTTATCCTGCTTCCGCTTCCGGTCCTTTTATCGTAATTGTTCAGAGAACTGAACAAGGAAAACTTATTCATCCTTTAGATTTTGGAAAATTCCTATTTGACTCAAAAAATAATAACCTTGGTATTGTTAACGGTTCAATTAAACCGGAAGGGCGATATAAATTATCTATCGAGTTTAATACTGCCGCTTCCGCAAATGGATTTGTAAAAAAAATTGACTCGCTCTCAAACCATAAATATAAATCGTTCATCCCGTCATTTAACCTTACGAGAATGGGTCTTGTTCGAGGAATTCCCACGGAGATCCCAGAGGCTGAAATTGTTGATGCATTGAATAATTCCCACGAAACCCCGAAAGTAATAAAAGCACGTCGACTGAACTACAAGGATTCTACTGATGGAAACATGATCTGGAAACCTTCCCAATCTGTTGTTGTTACATTTGAGGGACAATCCCTTCCGTCTCGTGTGTTTATTTATTATACCTCGCTTCCCGTCGAAGTTTATAAATTTCCAACTGTTCAATGCTTCAATTGCTGCCGGTTTGGACATACAAAATCCGTATGCCACTCCCCTCCACGTTGTTACTTTTGCGGAGAAGGTCATCCATTTGATCAATGTCCGAAATCTTCCAATGATCCCATTTGCATTAACTGTTCGGGTGCACATACCGCGGTCAGTCTAGCCTGTCCGGAATTGACAAGACAGAGGAACATAAAACATAAAATGGCTACCGACAACATTTCGTACTTCCAGGCCTCAAAGTTATTCTCTCCTGCGAAAAAATCATTCGCAGAGATGACATCGTCCTCAACTCCTTTCCAATCAACCACCTTTTTAAATTCAACGTCATCTTCTCACAGAGAAACCATTCTCAAGCCAGTCAAACCCAACCCAAAATATACTCCTTACCTTGATAAAAAACAATTGAATAATATTTTGACCAGCCCGAATGGGAATGCCAAATCTCGGACCCCCAATGGGTGTGCCATTAATAGTAATACATCCCCTCCTGCTCTCCCCGAAACATTGAATAATAATTCTTTTGTACAAACTTTAATTACCCTTTTAATTTCTATCCTTACAAACAACAATACTGTACCGTCCAACACTGCCGATTACATTAAATCTTTATTATCTTGCCTCCCCAATGACTTCGAAACTGAACAAAATTCTTCAGTGGAACAGTAGAAGCCTCTTCGCTAACAAATCTGACCTAATTCAATTACTCGACGAACACGACGTTTCAGTGGCCGCCATTTCTGAAACGTGGTTAAAACCCTCCTTTCACTTAAGAATTCCGGGTTATTATTGTCTCAGACACGACAGACCGGATGGTAAAGGCGGCACGGCTCTGATAATCCATAATTCTATCCCGTTTAAACAAATTAATATACATACTCCCTCCGACGATATCCAGATAATAGCAGCTGTCTTATCTGATATCACAATATTATCAATATATATTCCTCCCTCTACCACTTTTATTGAAAATGAATGGGCACCAATCTTAACCCAGATTTGTTCCCCTTTTATGATCCTTGGAGATTTTAATGCACATTCCCCTTCTTGGGGTAGCAAAATAACAAATCGTTCTGGCCGCAATCTTTTAGATTTTATTGATACCCATAACCTATGTTTTTTAAATGACGGATCTCCAACCAGATTCACCCCCCCTCATCAACAAAAAGTGCTGTTGATTTATCTCTTTGTTCATATTCGTTAGCATCTAAATGCTCTTGGGACATCCTAAACGATCCCCTCTCTAGTGATCATTTTCCAATTATAATCCGATTCCAACATCAATCTAACACTTATCCTCCACCAGTTAAAAATAATCTCAAATTTAGAATAAATGATGCGAATTGGAGCACTTTCTCTTCTGAACTAGATAACCTTATTAATTTTAAAAAAAAATCGTCCCCGGGAGACATCAGATTGCAATGTGAGACGTTTCCCTCTATGGTTATAAATGCAGCAGAAAAATCAATCCCGAAACGCAATGCGAACATTAAAATAAAACACTCTACTCCGTGGTGGGACGAGGAATGCACTCGCTCCGTCAACTCTCGTAAAAAAGCAATTTCCTCTTTTCGTAAGTGTATGTCACTAGAAAATTTTTTATCAGTTAAAAAAGCCCAGGCAGAAACCAAACGAATTTTGAAAAATAAAAAACGCGCTGGATGGCGGAAGTTCTGTGAGAACCTGTCTCCGGAAACTCCCCAATCTTCAGTTTGGTCTAGCTTAAAAAAATTCGGATCATCGTATTCTCCGCCGAGAACCAAGCATATATCAGAAGAAATTCTTATAGGATTTGCGGATAAAATAGCCCCCCCATCAGTGGCCGGATGTGAAGAAATGCCTTCTATTAAGCCATATCCATCTCATTCTAACTGGCTAGATGCTCCTTTCTCCATTGATGAGATGAAACGAGTAATAAGAACCCTTTCTGACTCTGCTCCGGGTCCCGATGGAATACTTAATAGTTTCATTAAATCATTTTCTGATATGGCGGTTGAATATTTCTTATCTCTTTTTAATAACATGTTTGAAACAAGACTAATTCCGGATGATTGGAAAACTCAAAAAATCATTCCCATTTTAAAACCTGGAAAAAATCCATCTGAAATTTCGTCTTATCGGCCTATTGCTCTTTCATCATGTTTGATGAAAGTAGCGGAGCGTTTGATGAAGAACAGATTAGAGTGGTTTGTTGAAAGTCAAGATATTATCTCACCAAATCAGTATGGTTTTCGGAAAAAGAAATCTACAATGGATAATTTAAGTTTGTTCACAACTGATATCCGAGTTTCCCAATCCCTAAATTCTTATACATTGGCCACATTCCTTGACCTTTCATCAGCTTACGATGATGTTTTACTGAATGTTTTGAAATAAAAGCTAATTAAAAAACAAATCCCCCCGAAATTAGTCCAATTTATTATTAATTTGCTCTCAGATAGGTCCATTATTATTGAGTCTTCCTCTAAATGCTTAAGGCGCAAACTATGGAGAGGTTTGCCCCAGGGTTCTGTTATTAGGCCTCTGTTGTTTAATATTTATATAAGCGACCTAGACTCAGTAATTCCTTTTTCTATCAAGCGACTTTACTTTGCGGATGATATCCTTATATATTTGTTACATAAAAATATTATTCTTGCAGCTAAGGAAATGAATTTGGCTTTACAATATATTAAAAGCTGGTTGTCATTAAATGGGATGAATCTGGCGGCATCTAAAACAAGGGTCGTGGCTTTCACGCGCAAAAGAAAAATTCCCCAATTCTCAATCTCTTTTGATAATGTGCCTCTACAAACCGCTACTCAAATCAAATTCCTTGGTCTTCTTTTGAACCATAAACTTTCCTGGCTTCCACACATTCAGATAATTTCTACAAAGTGTGAAAAGGGACTTAATATGATGCGAGCAGTTTCCAGAGTATGGTGGGGATCTCACCCTACCATTATTAAATTAATGTATAATTCCCTAGTACGGAGCCACTTGGATTATGGCTCATTTCTTTTTGACCCACTCCCTAAATATCTAGATAATAAAATGGAAAGAATTCAATCAAAAGCCCTCAGAATGATTATTGGAGCTATGAAGTCTTCTCCAATTAATGCTCTTCAGGTGGAATGTGTGGAGCCTCCATTATATTTCAGAAGGCAATTCCTTGCCAATAAATATATTTTCAAGGCTTTATCGTTATCACATCATCCTATTAAACAAAGTCTTAATAGGTTAGGTGTTAATTTGAATTCTAACAAAAGATTGAGAGAAAAACAATGTTTTCCTCTCTTAATTAAAAGTTTTCATCTTTATAATTCTCTATCATCTTCCCTCCAATATCTTCAAGAAGTTCCCAATCTTCCTATATACAATATTCCATTTAAGGCAATCACTTTTATGCCGAACACAATAACATCAGTCTTTCGGAAGAATATTTTATCTTCCCCAAATAAATTTCAAAATGTGGATGATTGTTTTAAAAGCATAGTGGCTTCAAAATTCCCTGGATTTTCCATCCTTTTCACGGATGGTTCCAAATTTGAAAATAAAAGATGTGGAGCATCGATATATAGTCCAGAATTCAACATCAATCTCACTTATGAATTACCGAAAGAAGCTTCCATATTTACAGCCGAATGCTTTGCAATTGAACAAGCGCTAAATCAAATCCAGGTTCTCAACATTCATCGAGCCTTACTATGTACTGATTCGCTTAGTGCTCTAACTAAAATTAGGTCTAATATTTTACGTTATCCGGAAGACAATATTATATGTAAAATAAAAAATCTTCTCAATTCTCTTAGTGAATCTGGGTTTGAGACGATATTGGCCTGGGTCCCTGCCCATTTGGGTATCGAGGGTAATGAGATGGCCGATTTTCTCGCCAAATCTGGTTCAGATTCCGGAACTATCCCACTAAATTTTAGAATTCCTATATCCGATGTCTTTCCGATTCTTAAATCCAATATGACTCGTGCCTGGGAAGAAAATTGGGCAGTCTCCAAAATAAGAACTGGATCTTTCTATGCGGGAATTCAAAACCATATCCCTGCTAAGCCATGGTTTCACGGTAAAAAACTTTCAAAACGATTCATTTCATGTATCTCGAGAATGAGAATTGGTCACTGTTCAATTGCATCTTACTTGTCTAGAATTAGAGTTTTAGATGATCCGTTCTGCCAGTGCGGTGTGGAAGAGGAAACCCTCGACCACGTTTTCTTTAACTGTAAAAACCATTCATCTTTCAAAAACATATACCGCCGGCTTATTAAAATCACACACTTGTCCCCCCTTAACATTTCATACCTTTTATCTCTTAACAATTCTCGTGTTCATACAGCTTTATGTAAGTTTATTAACCTGAATGAATTCAATATTTAATTTGTTTTAGTGATCTAAATGAGTCCAATATTTAATTTGTTTTATTATTTTCCCATTAGATTAACCGAAATTTCTTATCCATTTTAAATATTACCGGCACAACAGGTGAAATATCTAAAAGTCCTGATGTTCGTGTTGTGTGATTTAATTTCATGCTCCTAATAAAAGTTTACAATATTTTAACAGATTTGGAGAAAGAGAAAAAAAATGTTCCTCGAGTTGAAAAAAATGTTTTTGAGGGAGATAAAAATTTCCCTCTCCAGCAGGACACTTTCTTCCCATCCCCTTGCATCCGTCACTCCTGCGGACACACTGACTACCTAACCACCTAATTCCTAACCACCCACAAAGGAGACAGCAGCAACGGACGTACGAATTCATCCCTCCCATTGCTGTGTTTTTTTTTTTATAACTCTTGTTGTTTCTGTATCACATCCATACTAATATTATAAATGCGAAACTGCTCGAGTTTGTTTATGACCTTTTCAGGCATTAACCAATAAAAAGCTAAATTATATGCGCTGACTATATGTTGTATTTGATGGTAAGCTCTGGCGTTATGAAATTATAAATATTAATATATTTTATTTGTTATACGTTTTCTGTCGCTAACAAAAGCGAGTTTTTGCTAACGTCAGAAAAAAATCGTTTCCATGGAAACGATGTTGATATATTTGTGGGCTCTAAGCTGGTAGGTACTCAGCCCCCTGGTCAGCTACTGCTCCAGGAAATTCAAATATTAGAATATGTTTTGTTTTTTTTTTGGACAAGCTTCTGTTTTGGGACAAATGCCAGATAGAGTTCCTACATTAAAAATATAATTCGTAACGATTAGGTATAAAGACTGAATAATAAATAGTGTAATTTTTTATTATATTAACAAACTTCCAAATATTTCATTAAAAATAAACATCCGAAATGTTTGTAAGCGCATAAATTCCGAACGAATGAACAAAATTGGATAACTATTTTTTTCTTTGAGCTATATATAGCTTAATGAAATTTAGGTGGCAGGCGAGATGTTTGAAAACTGAATGTGAGGGAATGAATGTATGGAATGCGGGAGGGGGGATAATTGATAAGTTCAACCGCTACAGTAATTTCCCGTAATACCATGCGAGCGAAGCCGCGGGGAAAAGCTAGATGCGGTGTGGTTCACTGTAAATACACTGCATATTAAAGTAAGTAATGGAAATTTCAGAAACACGCTCCATATTTATTTTTATAAACATATTTATGTACATCAAAACTCATTCACAATCCTCTGGCAAAAGAAGAGAAGCTAGCAGTCCACAATGGAGTCCTGGTACCTACCCTGATGTATGGCAGTGAGGCATGAAACTTGGCAGAGGAAGGATGAAAGTAAACTGAATGCTGTTGAAATGAATTCCCTGAGGCGTATGTGTGGTGAAACCGGTGACCGGACAACTCGGAATGAAACCAACTCAGAATCATCTCAGATAAGTCATTTAGAGTGATAAAAAATATATATAAAAAATTGGTTAAATAGGTTACGTTAGGTTAGGGTTATCGGCTATTTTAAAAATTTTTTTTTCATAGCTTCTAATGACTTTTCCAAGGAGGTGATGAGTTGACTTTATTCTCAGTTGGCATGATATCGGTAAAACCATGTATGATCATGTGAGAAATATGGAGATCCGCAAAGAACGTAAGGCTGGTGAAAGCATAATGAGTTAGTTTAAGAAAGGGACGGTTTGGGCATGTAGATTAAATGAACGAAGAAAGTAGTGTAAAAAGAATATATGACGCAAATGTGAGTGGTAGAAGAAGTCGGGGACGCCCGAGGAAGGCATGGCACGATCAAGTGAATCGGATACTTTAGTCGGGCTATGTCAAAAGTTAGAACAATAGAAAAGTATGTATGAGATGATGTATGAATGTGTGCCAAGACCAAGTTGTTTGGCGGCCCGTTCTCTCTGCATATCCCTGCGGGAAACGGCGTGATAGTTAGTTAGTTAGTTAAGTAGTTGAGACAACCACGGGACGTCAAACGTTCTTTACTGGGATTAGCAGTTCATTATGTTTATATAGGAGCCAATCGTTGAGCTTAGTGATGCGTGTATAGGCCGTATAGGCCTTTGGATGGCAAGTCCCGTTTTCATACTTCGGTCCGATACTGACTATACCCCTGAGGAACCATTTCGGCTTGTTCTCATGGACCAGTTTCCGAGGAAATACCAGTCCACCTCCGCTATCTCCTTGACAAACAGAGGACCCTGGAAACAAGACAATGTTATAAAATATTACATTAAATGCGTTATTTGCAGAAAATATTTTAGTGCATAAGTACCTATCACACACAATAACAAATACAAATAATCCTAATGTTTTGCAATCTACATATTCTTTTGATCTGCATTTCGATCTACATATTCGATCTACATAATCTCTTGCGACCTACATATTCTTTCAGTCAATAACTAACCATTTGTATAGCCCGTACATATCTTGTCAGACGTCAGGTAATTCAAGAAGTTTTTATTTGCGGGATCAGACGCGCACACTCTTTTATCTATGACAGGAACGGTCAGGTACCGGAGCTCCTCACTGGAGACCTGGAGTTCATTCAGACCCCAGCCTGCTACCTGAAAATGAACAAAACAATGTTAAATTAATATATTTCTATGGGTCTGTGGCAAGCAAACAATGCAGCGTCCTTACTATCCGCTATTGGCGGCTCTTCCACCAATAGCAGAAAAAGCCCTTCAACTCTGCGACAGGCCAACAGGTTGAAACCACTATAGGTTCAAATCACCACTAATCAACGACAGGTTGAAACCACTATAAGTTCAAATCACCACCAATCAACGACAGGTTGAAATCACCACCAATCAACGACAGGTTGAAATCACCACATGTTCAAATCACCACCAATCAACGACAGGTTGAAATCACCATAGGTTCAAATCACCAACGACAGGTTGAAATCGATTTATTCTGATCCTGATTTTCGTCCTGAGAAAAACTGCCCACGGAAGCGAAGTTAGCCGTCCACAGTGGAGTGCTGGCACCTACCCTGATGTATGGCATTTAGCAGTGAGACATGTATCTGGCAGAGGAAGGATAAAAGTAGATTGAATGCTGTATATATGAGATCCCTGAGGCGTATGTGTGGTAAAACCATGTATGTTCATGTGAGAAATGTGGAGATTCGCAAAGAATTCAAGGCGTAAGCGTAATGAGTAAGATTAAGAAAGGGACTCAGATGGTTTGGGCATATAAAGCGAATGAACGAGAAAAGGAGTGAAAGGAGAATATATTACGCAAGTGTGAATGGCATAAGAAGTCGAGGACGCCGAGGAAGACATGGCACGACCAATATTGAATATTTAAACATTGGAAATATGAAGAAAAAAAAATTCTAGACTAGAATACTGCCTTTAATTATTTATTATTATTTACATTGAATTATTCAGATATTTTATTTTTATTTTTATTTATTTATTTTTTTTTTGTTATAAAAATACAAAAACAGTACATGGAAGCTTTTGACTGTCCAACTAGGAAGGACTCCCGTTCTAGGACAGTCAAATTGATAGGTTTCGAATGCATTAGGTACATGATGATTAATTTATGTAGTGTTAATTAAAATTGAAAAATTACAATTACCTAATTATAATATATGTTACAGTTTTATAATTAGTTAAGCATCGAATATAAAACGTATAGTGTTTTCGAATTTCGATTGAAATAAAAACAGTAAAGGCAAAGAAATTAAACATTTGGGTAACAAAAGAAATATAGTAAATAAAAGTACGTATACAATAAAAACAGTAACGGAAAAGAAAATAAAAGCAGTAAAGGAAGAAAATAAAAACAGTAAGGGAAAGGAAATAACATTTGGGAAATAAAAGAAATATAAGGCGCTCGTAAGACATAATTATCTACTGAACCAGTAACAATTTGTTATTTTTGAATACTAAAAAAAAAAAAAAAAACAGTATACAAAAGAAACAAAAGAGGAAAATAAAATAAAAATTTTTGGAAACAAAGAGATACATACCATTAACCATTTTAGTATTATTGGATACAAGCAAAACAGCAAGTTAATATTTTCATTAAGTTTATAATTTACCCCTCAGGAATCAGCCATATTTTGTCAGAAGGTCAAAATATTTCCGCTTTGCAATAAAATCCAAATAAACTGAATATTTCTGTACTTATCCGAAAACTAAAAACTGCTTTTGAAAAATGATGAAAAACGTTTGCAAATTTGATTATAAGATGATAAAATGTATTTTTGAAAATGTTAAAAATTTTAAAACCTTACGTTTTTTCTATCTAAAAAAAAAGAAAAACTCACACACACGAGGAAAATGTATAAAATCGGTTACGTTTTTGTGGTTTAATAAAAAAAATATGAATAAAAATTTCTTGAAACTTTATACATTTTTATCAAATTGCTATCGGAAAATATGGTTTCATAGAGGAGCACATTTAATTTTGTCCATAAATATGAGGCGTAGGGTTTTCTCTTTCCAACACCAATACAACGATTTACGTATATGGGAGATTGGATTCTTCACACTTCAGTCTTCAGAGATGTTCAACAGAGGAGAGGCAATTTAAAATAAGGATACATTAGTTGAAAGATTTTTGTTACCTTGCCGAAAGTACCGGCCGTAAAATAAAAGTCGTCCTCCACTTTGTCCTTGAAGTCGTAACAGGCGGGAAGGATGGAGTGTGTAAGTTTGAAGGGTTGCTTCAACACCAATAAGGCCAAATCATTGGCCTCTGATCCGTCGTCTCCTCTGTAGTCATCGTGAAGAAATATCTGCTCTATCTGTACAATCAAATAGAATTAATGAAATGAAGTCAACGAAATGTACGAATAAATTAACGAAATGAAAAAAATAAATAAAATTATGTGAATGAAATGAACATTATAAACGAATTTAACAAAGTTAAGGAGATGAAAGAAATAAATGAATCGAGCGAAATTAATGAAATGGACGAGATGTGACTGAAAGGAAGGAAATTATCAAAATTGGCGATATGAATGAGACGACTGAACTAAATGAATGATACGAAATCAAAAAAATGAACGAAATAAATAAAATTATCAAAAAAAAAATTAAAATATTTGTACAAAATCAAGGAAATTAACGAAATGAATGAAAATGGAATAAACGAAATTAACGAAATGAATGAAATCAATGAAAGAAATGAATGACACGAATCTTCGCTGAAATAACAAACCTCAGACTTCTGTACGTTGTTTTGATGGCTTCGTTCTTCTTCGTGATCCCACGCCCTGTAAAACTTGCCAGCTGCTACTCGATAGAACTTAGGATCGTTCTGCTCTTTTTTATGTTGATCAAAGAAGCAATGTGCGGCTGAAAAAAAAAACATAAATTTTCGGTTGTGAGATTAAAATATTGAGATTAAAAATTAAGTTGTTATCAATAACCACACTATTATTATTGATCTTTTCGAAGGCGCCCACCAGTTTTTCCCCTAATGGCACGATGCTGATCCATAAATCTGCGACCCCGACGGAATCAGTGATGTGCTCAATGAATGACACAAGGCCTTCCACACCTCCCTGCAATCGGAGGCAATTTGGGCAGAGCGGTGATGGGGGTCTTCTCTACTCACTGAACCCTGCCGACTGCCGACTGCTGACCCTCAGACCCCGCCACAGTGTGATACTGTTCGCGCAGCGAAGCGCTCTCCGACAAAGATGCCGCCAACGCTCTCAAAACATCAACAAATACGAATGGCTCTGGCACTTTCTTGCGTGCAATTGAGTAAAAAAAAGGAAAGGGAAGATTTGGGTGAAGAACCGGTTGATTTTTAAATGTGCACAATAAAATTAAAATAAATGTTTCACTGACGTGCAGCCGTCGCAACCAAACTGATAACCATAAACCCCCAGCCAATATCAACACGATGTTACTACAAACTTGGTGACTCGATCGCACATTGGCTATTTCTTTTGTACGCCGACCCGATATCTTGAGTTCGCCCGTCCCGATTTAGGGCCGATTTAAAGTTAGGGTCGATTTGTCTACACGCGCGGTGATCTAGGAGGTAATACAGGGGGAGTGCTCTAGATTGCTTCAGATTTCAGGGAGGTGAGTGTGGCCTTAAATAATCCTTTTACACAGTTAAACAGTGGTCCAAAGACCACACCAAGCTTACCACTAATCACAACATGCCTCTGGATAAGACTCCCTCCACATATTTGATCTCGACCGAATTCAACGGTGTCCTGGTAAATTCCCACATGCCAGGGAAACGCATTGCTTTCAACTCTGTGTCCATGGCTTATAAAACGGACTCCTTCAGATTTATCTTTGCCGCATTCTAAAAGTAATTTATTAAGTATTAATAATTTATTTACGCTGGCTTTTACAGAACTGATGTTGTCACTCACGTGAGAAAAATCCACTTATAAAAATCAGTTAATACCAAAGATATTGAAATATAAGGAGATGGGCTATCGGCAGTTCTTACTGGATGGGACTGTGCTTCCTGGTGCCGCACACTACTGCACACCTTCAAAAAATCAACTAAATGAACGAATTATTTCCGTATTCAAACTATATTGTTAACCAATACTACTTAACAACTTCGAAAAATCAACTAAATTAAAAACGCATTAAAACTATTCACATTAGGTAGTAGTTCCGGCGACGGTCGGGTGGACATCATAGCATCTTCTTATATATCAATATCTTTGATTTATACATAAATAGGTACAAACAATTACATAAATGTAATCCGACAAATTATACATTTGTAATTCTGGAAATTGTTTCTAATAGTCCGGTCAAAGGACAAAATTTTCGGTTTTTTAATTTTTCTTGCAAACGGTAAGTTATATCAAAAAAATAGATGAGATAAAAATTGTAGATCATAAAGTTATCTAAAAATTGTTTATAATTTTTTTTATTCTAAGAATCACGATTTCTGAGATTTAGCGATTCTGAAAGTTGACGGAGTTACATTCTATATAATATGCTCACATTTCCACACCGCCTGCGAGGTAGTTTACTTGGCGCATTTTTTTAACATGGTTTACCGGTTGGCATAATCCACGATCGGTTATGATGAAGTTTCATGGGATAATATTCTATCTATTGCATACTGATTATAAATATTGATTGGTGATATTGATGTTGAATATTGATGATATTGATATCTTAATCTGATTCATACTCTTCAAATTCGACTTCTACAGTCATACTTTCTTCGAATTATTCTTCTTCTTCTTCTTCTCCTTCTTTTTCCTGCTGGATATTTATAAATTGTTCAAATAAAGATGAATCAGCTGTCTCTTCATTGACATCATAAGAATCCTCGTCTGTTGTGTTCAATTCAACATTCAAGCAAAACTGGCCTTGAAAATTAGTACTCGCTGTTGAAAAAAGTAACTCTACTTTTTTACAGCCAAACTTAGCACTACAACCTTTTTGGCAATTGCAAAAAATAGTGTTAAGGAGTTTTTCCGGAGCTGATGGGAGTAAAGTTTGAATCGGTTCCAAAATACAATCTGTTAATTTCCAACCCCAGTCTTCTGGGTTCATTTGATTGCCTAGCCATACCTGAGCTTGGTAGAAGACTCGATACAGATCGTCGATCGATCATCATCAGCTCATCAGATCATCGATTCGCCTTGTGACTGCCGCCTGCGACAGTCGCTTTTCGAGACCACCGCCCTTTCGCCCCGATTCGCTTTTGTCTGGCTTGTGTTTACACGGCCAGACACCTGCCACCTCGCAGCCAGCCGGCCCGACCGGCTCACTGCCCAGGCCCCCGCGCCACCAACTGCCTTTTTCAAGGCAAAGAAGAAGAAGAAAGACGACCTGGCCCCACCGAGACGAGATCACAGGACCATCACCTCAATCCAGAAGAGGAAAAACATCATCCCTGCCGTGCGGATGTACTCCGCGCGGCTAGAAGCCGCAGACCCGGAGGAATCTCCTATCGTGATTCCCCCTGGCGCCCGCCAGTACCGCAGCAGGACAAAGACCGGGACCGTGCTGTACACGATCCCCGCCATCCAGCCCCAGCAGCCAGTGAAGAGCCACCCCGCAGACCCGAGGACAAGGCCGGCCATCCCCATGCCGTCCCCCGTGATGCCCGAGCCCGCCCCCGCACCCGGACCCAGCAACCGCCCCACAGTAGGCCCAGCTTCGGGCTACGTGCCGCCCCCCAGACCCCAGCAGCCATCCCAGGACATGGAGACGACCCACGAGGAGGGTTGGACGAGGCCGTCCAACCCCGTGAAGAGGCCCCTGTCACCGCAGGGACCGGAACCGGTTATTGTCGGTAACCGGTTCTCCGACCTCAAGGAGGTTTCTGAAGGCGGCGGCGCTCCGCAACCCAAACGCGCCAACACAACTAATCCCTCTTTCTCATCCGCAGGTACCAGCAGCCAAGCAGCGGCAAGGAGAGATCGCGTTCCCCCGGTCGTGATGACCCTGGGGAACCTCACACACAGCCAGATCACCTCTGCAGTGCAGGGTCATCTTGGTCACGCCAATTTCAATTTCAGATACAACAGGGGCGGGACCGCCAATATCTTTGTACGCAGCATGGCGGACCACCGCGCCCTCACCAACGGGCTGCGAGCGGAGGCGCGCGGCTTCCATACCTACACAGCGGAGGCTGAAAAATTGAAGAAGGCGGTCATCAAGGGCCTGCCAAACATCGAGACGGAGGAGATCGCTGCAAACCTGACGGATCAGGGCTTCCCCCCAGTCAAGGTCATCAGGATGACGACCGCAGCGGAATACCCGATGTACATGGCCCAATTTGACAAAGAAGTGAACATGGGCCAGCTGAGGGCGGCAGTCAAGTACCTCTGCCACTGCAGGATCCGCCTGCAGAAGCACCGCAGCAACCATCTGCAGCACGGGACACAGTGCTACCGCTGCCAGAACTTCGGGCACGGGTCCCGCAACTGTTCACACACCGCGAGGTGTGTAAAGTGCTTGGTGGAGCACGCCTCGGCCGAGTGCCCCAAAACCACCAGGGACGAGCCCGCCGCGTGCTGCAACTGCGGAGGCCCCCATCCCGCCAACTTCAGAGGCTGCCCGAAGAGGGTAGCGTACGTCGCCTCCCTCCAGCAGCGACAGAAGCAGCCCCATCGCCCCGGACCAGGGGCCAGCAGGCCACATCCTCAGGCGCAGCAGACGACGAGGACTGATGGACGCTCATGGGCCCACGTGGCTGGCGGAAGAGCGGCCACCCAGCAGCCCGAGGCGCAGCCCGAGGCGCAGCCCGAGCCTCAGCCCCAACCGCAGCCCCGCTCGCAGACCTACACGCAGCAGTCCGCAGGCTCCAGAGACCCAGACGCCACGCTGATGATGTCCCTCCTCATGGGATTAGATGGCGTGCGATCGCAGCTGGCCAGCTGCACCTCCATATACCAGAGGGCTTGCATCCTGATGGATGTCATCACCACCACCATCAATGTATAATCCCGAGATGGTGAACGTCCTCCTGTGGAATGCCTTCAGCATCCGCTTTAAGATTGATGAACTGCTCGCTCTGGCAAATAACACTAACATTGACATCATTCTCATTTCAGAAACACATCTCAAACCCGACACACCGCTGAGAGTGCCCGGCTTCGAAGTTCACCGAGACGACCGACTAGAAGGAGGAGGCGGAGGCACCGCCATTTTCGTTCGTCAATCCATCACATCTACAAGGATCCCCACTCCGAAGCTGAAGCATACTGAAGCTACGATTGTCGAAGTCACCATAGAGGATAGAGCGCATACCTTCATCGCCGCCTATTGCAGACACCACAACCTTCTGGTGAGAGAAGATTTGGACAAATTACTTAATCTGCACCCAATTGTTGTTCTAGGAGGAGATCTCAACGCCAAACACAACTATTGGAATAACTACAGAGGCAATGCGAACGGGAAAACGCTCTTTACGCATATGCAGACTCACAACTACACGATAATGGCGCCGGACAAACCGACATACCACGCAGTGCACGCACAGTACCCCAGCACTCTGGACATCGTACTCGAGAAAAACGTCAAGACGATCTCGCCACTGCGCACGCTGGATGAACTGTCATCGGACCATCTGCCCGTGAGCTTCAGTATTGGAGGAACGACTTCAAGGAGCCCCAGAAAACAGCGAAACTACAAGGACGCAGACTGGGAAGGATTCAAGAAAGAGATTAACGAACGAATTCACCTAACATCGGGAACTCTACGCTCTACAGATGAAATCGACGAGGCCGCAAGCACTCTCACGGAAATCATACAACATGCACAAGACACACACATACCTCTCAAAGAAGTACACACACACACGATCAAGTTTCCCGAGCATGTCTTATCGCTCATCAAGGAGAAAAATCGCTTGCGTCGCATCTACCATCGTACGCGCGACGGCTACTTCAAAACGGCCTACAACACTCTACAGCGGGAAATCAAGCAGGAAATAACGGACCTCAGACGCCAACTTTGGACGAAGAAAGTTACATCACTCACGCCAAAGGATAACAGCCTATGGAAAATGGCAAAAGCGCTGAAACATCAAGACCACACGATTCCCCCGCTAGAGAAGCTAGACGGCTCAGGATTGGCGCTGTCACTAGAAGAGAAGGCGAACGCGCTCGCCGACGGATTCGAGAGAGCCTACGCAGCCACGGACGGCCTATCCGATCCGGAAACGGATCGACTAGTAGATGAATCTCTACGACATCTCGAACAAGCGGAGCAGACGAACGTCGAAGACATCCATTTCAGCACACCGAGCGAAGTTGCCGTCATTATTAAGCGATTGAAGACCAACAAGGCGCCGGGAAGCGATCAAATACACAACATTCTACTCAAACATCTACCTCAGAAAGCCATCATCTACATCACAAAACTGTTCAATGCCTGTCTCATCACCGGACATTTCCCACAGATCTGGAAGACGGCGACCGTGCTGCCCTTCTCGAAGCCAAACAAGGACAAGAGGCAGCCGACAAGCTACCGGCCGATCAGTCTACTATCCACGCTGAGCAAAGTATTTGAACAGGTTATACTCAACAGGCTGCTTCCACACCACGAAGAAAACAACACTTTGCCAGACGAGCAGTTCGGATTCAGAAAGAGGCATTCCACCACCCATCAACTCACCCGAGTAGCGGAATTCATCACCAGAAGATTTAACGAACATCGCTACATCGCCGCTGCACTGCTAGACTTGGAGAAGGCATTTGACACCGTTTGGATCAGAGGGCTACTGCACAAGCTGCACAGAACTAACACGCCCATATACCTAACGAGAGTGATACAAGAATACCTCAAAAACAGATCCTTCCGAGTCTTCATCAGGAACGCGCTGTCGTCACTACGTGAGATTCCAAAAGGCGTGCCACAAGGAAGTCTACTGGGACCTCATCTCTTCAACATCTTTACACATGACATCCCCCGAGACGAGAGATGCAACCTGTCTATCTATGCAGACGACGTCAAGCTGTACGTTTCCTCGCTGAAAGCCGAGATGGCGGCCATATACCTACAGAGAGCGCTCGACGCTCTCGTAGAGTTCTACAAGATGTGGCGCCTCAAACTGAACGAGGCCAAAACCGAAGTCATCATGTACACGAGGAAACGCGTCAGAAGGACACCAGACGTCAACATCGAAATGGGCGGACACGTCTTAGAATGGAAGGATGAAGTCGTTTACCTGGGCCTGACTATGGACTCACGACTCAACTGGAAATCTCACCTAGCCACGATGCACGCAAGAGCCAGAATGGCACTCGGCATGATGAAGCCCATCTTCAATAGAAAAAGTCCGCTACTTCCCAGAACCAAACTCCTGACTTACTATTATATTATATTATGACTTACTATATGCTATTCCCGTGTGGAGTAGCATCTCACAATCTGACTTTACAAAACTACAGACACTACAGAATCTCTGCATTAAAATCACATACAACACTAGAATCAGAACTAATTTGAAAAGACTGCATGCGAGAGAAGACATTCCAACCTTATTTGAATACACTCACAGACTGACAGACCGATTTTACAAATCTTTGAGACACAGTAAAAATAAACTCATACAGGAAATCGGTCAATACAATTCTCCCAGCGACTTCACATTCAAATACGTACACAGACTACCCAAACATATTCTGATGGACCTTGACCACATCTGGCATGAACCAGATTCAGACGCCGACGAGTGAGCGAGCAGTAGGTATTCCCAAACTCCAGACCCCTCCCCCGTAACTTATGTTTATATATCTATGTATATATTTATATAATATTGTATAGTATGTATGTTTATCCCCTATAGTCCCATAAAGTATATATCTACATAAAAACAGACATACACCCCACACACACACAATGCAGGATATCGTACACCGATATCACTGAAGGCCGACCGGGTTCATGTTGACCGCCGGCCGAATCTTCCTGGATGAGGTTTTTCATGGTTTCCTCATTCCCGAAGGCAAATGCGGAAGAACTCCAAATAAAAGGACATGACCGCCTCCTTCCCACTCCCAACATAACACAAACACACACATATGTATTTATGCTTTCCAGTTTGCTGACGATCAAGAGTAAATGATGACCAAAAAAGATGCAATTTTAATAGGGTTTTTAGGTAACAATTTTTCCCTACCGATTAAATTCAGGACCTTAAGTCTATAATAAACAAGTAAAAATTTTAAATACCCACATGAGGTAAAGATTGCGAGGCGCAAATGACGCCGTTCTATTTGTATAAAGAACATTAACTTTAAATTCAGTAAATTTAAATGATTCACCTCTTCAAGGAATATAAGAATCTAGTAAATCAAAAAAAAAAAATCAAGACTCGATACAAGTGTTGATGAACAGAAGCAGGCGTTGGAGGAATACAAGAGAGTTGTATATGTTTCTTGTTCCGCGTATTTTTTAAAACCTGGAAAGGCTCAACAGCCAACAGAAATATATTCTTCAAAAAGTTTATCTACTTATCCAAAATGCGAAAACCATATTTTATTTTTACATGCGGTAACCGACTACGATTCTACATCAGCCATTTTTATAAGGGGTAAAGCAGCAGTATTTAAATTATTTGAAAAAAAAAAATTAATTGATTGTGCAAAAATATTTAAAGAAATTGACTCTTCTCCTCAAACGATAATCACAACGAACTCAATTTCTCCTTGCTGTTTATGGAGATCTAAAAACATTGTTTGTATAGACAAGTATAGATATTTAAGTTTTGTAAAAAATACACGGAACAAGAAACAAGTACAACTATCTTGTCTTCCTCCAAACTCTGCTTCTGCTCATCAACACTTTGTATCGAGTTTACTACCAAGTTCAGATATGGCTAGGAAATCAACTGAGCCCTTTTTGTCATGGAACCGTAAAGTGATTAATTTTACTAAGATCTCCTGGAATACATTGCAGTGTACTACCAATGAATGCCTCCCTGAAAAGGTTTTAATTGTGATAATTTTAATAGTTTCCACCTCACCTGGCTCGCACATGGGCTTTGGGCGCCCATGGTTGTCATTCCACCTGCCATTTTGACACATCAATTTAGGTAAATAAGTTTGAGAATGCATTTCCTTGCATTTCGATATAACACTGGTTCCGCTCAGGACGTAGGGCGCGCACTCAACATCGCTAATTCCAAGAAGACACCGGAAATCAACGGTGTAAGAAGATACCATTTGACATCTTTCTAAAATGAAGAACAACACAATGTTTTTTTTATAAGGTCTCACTCAATGAAAAGCACTCCAGCAGTTTTAATTTGGTAGGCGGGTATGGGTACCGCCGCCCTGGGAACCATTTATTGGATGACCAACACCTCTGCCACAGGTCACCCCAAGTGGTTCGCTACGTTTGGTTACTTAGCAGGGGTGCCCGGGTTCATGGGGTGATGTTTGACCGGGTCTTGATGGCGGGTGCATCGGCCCACCTTCTGCGTGGCGGGCCGGATTGGGAGATGCTGGTTGAGGGAGACCCTTTACAACCGGTTACCGTTGTCCGGGCCGCTCGGTAGTACAGGGGCCCGACCCTCAGGCTCACGACTGAGGGTGGGCTGCCCCATCAACGAGTGTAAAAACCCCGCCACTGCTGTTGTGCCGGTTCGTGACCGGAGGGGACCCAGCAGCAGCGTTCGGGGCGCATTGGGCGACCTCTCCAACCAGACTCTCCCTGCCCATCGCCTTGCACCGCAGTGGGTGGGTTGGATTCATACGTCCATCACTCCCGGACAATCTGATCTCCAGCATCCTACCCACCCCTCATACCCTTTCCTTCCCGGACCTTCCATCTCCACTAACAAAAAAAAATATATATATATACATATGAACATACAAACTTACAACCATAACGTAACAACAACGGCGAGAAGCAGGAGTCCCCGGTGCAGGCCAAAACTGTTGGTGAATTTCACCAACATTCGCGGCCTGCACAAAAACCTTAACTCCGTCCACCACCACCTTCTCTCCCAACGTCCTAACCTTCTCTTCCTCTCCGAAACACAGATAGCCGAGCCTCCTGACGCCTCCTATCTGGACTGCCCGGGCTTCACCCTCGTGGGCAAATTCAGACCCAAGGGAGGTGTCTGTCTCTTCAGCCGAGCTGACGTCAACTGTGTGCGAATGTTGAATCTGGAAAACTCCAGATTCGACGTAATGTGGGTGCGCGTCAATCTTGCCAGTACGGTAAGATTCTACGCGTGTTTATACCGCTCACCAAACCTAAACGAATTAGACACGTCCGAGCTCTTCAAACATTTAAGCAACACTATTGATGACCTCTTGCCCCGCTTCCCTACGGCAGAGTTTGTGGTCCTGGGGGACTTCAATGTTCATAACGAACCTTGGTTGAAGTTCTCAGGGTCAACAGACTCAGCTGGACGACAAACGGAATCCTTTGCCCTTTGCTACGGACTGGAGCAAATGGTTCAGGAGCCTACACGGGTTCCTGATGTCCAGTCTCACCGCTCTAATCTGTTAGACCTGTTTCTAACCACTGTGCCCCACGGTTACAAGATTGACGTCACAGCGCCTTTAGGATCGTCGGACCACTGCCTGGTGACGTCGTCAATCCCCGTAACCTTCAGACCGCCAAACGAGAGGCTGAAAAGAAAAGTGTGGCACTACAGGTCTGCAGATTGGTTCGGTTTGCGGGCACATTTTAATGCTTTTCCGTGGTCAACTGTCTGTTTTCGGACTTCGGATCCCTCAAGATGTGCCCAGGAAATTGGTGAAGTCATCGCGTCCGCGATGGATGGCTTCATCCAATCCACTGTTAAAGAAACTGGTGTGGGCTCAAAGCCGTGGTTCAGTCGACAATGCTCTGAAGCAGTGCGACGAAAAAACGCGGCTTATCGAGCCTACAACACATCTCGAACGTCCGAAAACAGAATACTTTATAACAAAATGTCAAAGGAAAGCAAGAGAATCATAAATAGGTCGAAATTTGAGCACGACCTGCAGATCAGCAGAAAGCTGGCTGCATGCCCGCATGGCAGCAGAGCG
Source organism: Glyphotaelius pellucidus (assembly GCA_936435175.1). Classification (NCBI taxonomy): domain Eukaryota; kingdom Metazoa; phylum Arthropoda; class Insecta; order Trichoptera; family Limnephilidae; genus Glyphotaelius; species Glyphotaelius pellucidus. The sequence goes on from OW386561.1 coordinate 468,866, forward strand.
TTCTGGTCGCTTGCGAGCTCAATAGGTCGCAATTTCTGCAAATCCAGTCTGCCACCTCTTACCAAAACTGACGGCTCTCTAGCTAATACCGCCGCCGAAAAGGCTAACTTATTAGGCAAAATGTTCGCGGAAAACTCGACCCTCGATGATCAAGGTGCTATCACGCCGTCAGTTCCTCACTGCGGTTTTCATATGAAAAAGCTGAGGATCCGGCATCGGGATGTACTCCAAGTCTTACGAGGGCTCGATGTTAATAAAGATAGTGGGCCTGACGGAATATCTGCCCTGGTATTGCAGAGGTGCGCTGCAGAAATAGCTCCAATTTTGACGAAGCTTTTCAAAATGTCCCTGAAGTTTGGGACTGTGCCCTCCGGTTGGAAAAAAGCGATCATTCACCCTATTCCAAAGAAGGGTGACCGCTCCAACCCGGCCAACTACCGCCCCATAGCGATCACATCTGTTCTGTCAAAAGTGATGGAACGTGTGATCAACGACAAACTGCTCACATACCTCGAGAAGAACAAAATTATTAACGACCGTCAATACGGATTCCGGCGGAACCGCTCGTGCGGTGATCTTCTCGCGTATGTGACGCATGTTTGGGGGCGGTGCCTGGAACGTTTTGGTGAAACCCAAACGGTTTCACTGGATATTTCCAAGGCCTTTGACCGGGTTTGGCACCGAGGGCTTGTCAACAAACTGCCTTCTTACGGACTTCCCGCATCCTTGTGTATGTGGATTGCCGACTTTTTGAGGGAGAGGTCGATTCAGGCGGTTGCTGATGGTTTCACCTCTTCCTCGCATTCGATAAATGCTGGCGTCCCACAGGGATCGGTTCTGTCTCCGACTTTGTTTTTGTTGCACATCAATGACCTCTTGACGTGTGCACCGATTCATTGCTACGCGGATGACAGTACTGTCCATGATAGCTTTTTGTTTGACAAACCTCTAAAGGGCTCAAAAACCCCAATGGCTCGGAGGGCTTTGAAACAAAGAATGGACGATTACCTCGAGAGTGTTTCCTCTTGGGGTAAGAATAACCTCGTCGAATTTAATGTTTCAAAGACCCAATCATGTCTGATCACGTCTAAAAGGGATCGAAATGATAATCTTGTCTCCTTCAACGGAAGCATTCTCCCGAACAGGCCTTCCATTGATATGCTTGGTGTAACTCTAAGTGACCAGCTCAGGTACGGGGGCTCCATCGAGGCCAGAGTTAAGTTAGCCTCTCAGAAACTGGGCATACTGTACAGGGCACGCAGATACTTTAATAGTACACAACTGCTAGCCCTGTACAAATCGCAAGTGCGCCCCACGGTTGAATTTGGCAGCCACCTCTGGTCTGGAGCCCCAAAATACCTGAAAAAAACCCTTGGCTCTGTGCAGAAACGGGCGGTCCGTTTGATAGATTCTCCTAATTTAACTAACGGATTGCAATCTTTAGAGCACAGGCGCCAGGTGGGAATGCTGTCCTTGTTCTACCGGTATTACAATGGAAGATGCTCCGAGGAACTAGCGTCATTGATCCCCTCGGCACCGGTGCATAGTCGGGAAACACGCCAAACGCGCGCTCAACATTTGTACACGGTTGACATTAGTCACATGAGAACGGGTCGTTTCTACGACTCGTTCTTGAGTTCAACAGCCCGGCTGTGGAACGATTTGCCGGCTTCTGTGTTTCCTCCCTCCTACAATATGGGTCTCTTCAAGACCCATGTTCACTCCTTCCTCTCCTCAACAGCACCCTCCACACAGCATCTTCATAAAAAATGACATAGGCCCTGAGGGAAATTATTTCCCTCAGGGCCTCCTGTGTGGAGTTAATATAAAAATAAAAAAAACGTGATATAAATGTATTGTTTATTATCTGACTGATTTGTATGGACGGATGTTTTCCAACTTCAACAGCTCGGCTGTGGAACGATTTGCCGGCCTCTGTGTTTCCTCCCTCCTACAATATGGGTCTCTTCAAGACCCATGTTCACTCCTTCCTCTCCTCAAAAACACCCTCCACACAGCATCCTCAAAGATGACATAGGCCCTGAGGGAAATTATTTTTTCCTCAGGGCCTCCTGTGTGGAGTTAATGTAAAAAAAAAAAAAAAAAAAGTATTCAACATTTATTTACAAAGTTCTTATGCCAAAATTCTGAAGGGTTAACATGGCTTGCACTTTTTGGCTACGCGGAATTGCTCGATCCCTGGCGCCTCAGACACCGCTTAGATCGTTGGCTGAATAATGGGCAAATAGAGTAATTAAGGAATTCCATCGTATTAATTAACTCCTACAGCGGATCCAGATACGAGTTCCCAACAGACGAACGAGATCAGACATGATACTTAGCTTCCCTCGATGCAACACTAATTCTAAGCAGAATTATTTCATTTATCGCGCATCCAACACTTTCAATACACACTACAGACAATTTGACATTTTCAACTCTGCGCCACACTCTTTAAAATCACACAGGCGGTGTCTCGATACTTCAGAATAACAATAACTATACACACCCATCTAATGCAACCTTCACACTATGAACTTCTTTTTTTTAATTTTTATTTTTTATTTTTAGCTTTGCATATTTTCATTACTATACCTCAGCTTAGCCTATCCCCCCCCCCCCCCCATCCTACCCCTTTCCACCTAAATAACTTGTTATATTGTTTCTTGTAATATAATTTTTATTATCTGTCGAATCACTTGTATATAATACCCTCGTGGGAACCTGTAAATGGTACAATTATTGTGACTCAATTACTATTATGCTCTGATATAAATGTAAGCTGTTGGTCTCCCAAATAAAATAAAATAAAATTAATTAAAACGGTATTTTTACCGTTTTAATTAATTTTATTTTATTTTACTATTTTTATTTATTTTACTAATACTTTGAAAAACAAACCATACACAACACACAACTGTCAAGTGGAAATGACCGACTGGGTTAGAAATCTGTTTTACCTTACGATGATTGGTTCCTAAAACCAATACCAGAGGGTCAACTAAGTGCCGAACCAGCCTATTATATTATACACATAGAACAAAGATAGTTAGTTATTGATTTCAACACAACTATTGTCAAAGCGACAAAATCAATTTGATAAACTTGCCCTGAAGGGTGATTCTGTATCTTTTGTGTTATCTTTTGCGTTAAGAGATAATTAAGGCAAATGCAGAATCCATCAGATATGAAGATCTAAAACAACTGATTTTAATAAGTAGAGGGAGAGTGTAAAGTACATATATTATTAGTTTAGGGTTTTTAGTTTTATCTTCTTCTTCAATAATTCTATTGAATATGTAAATGGAAGACTTTAAATAATAATAACGTAAATAATCTCATAAACCATATTGCAACATTTAATCTATGACTAAAATAAACAGACACTGAAAATAAAAAGGCAACCTTCGTTATCTATCCAGTTGAGAGTAGTTATTCATATTTTATCTTTATCGCTGATTAATTTAATTAAGTTGAATATTCCTATAAAAAAATAATATCTAGCTAAACTAATGGAAAAAGAGGACATACTATTATCTACGCCGATGCTCTTCGATAATCATCGTCAAGAACGTGTTGCCTTAAGATCACCGAATCTGACAAATTCTACATAATTATCCAATCAACTAATCTAAAAATTAAAACAGTACTTACTTTCACATTCTGGAGAAACATCCCAAGTGCTGTTTTCCTCGCAAACAGAATATTGGTTAGTTTTCCTCAGGTCATAGTTCGTCTCACAGGAGTAAGTCAGGAGGGTTCCTTCTTTCACTGTTTCTCCAGGAGCAAGAGTACGCCCATTATAAATAACATAAGATCCGTGGTCAGGAAACGGTGGCAGCGTACAACCAGACATGTTTGATGTTATTGTAAATATTTTTGATTTTATTGCTAAAAGTAAAAAAAAAAAATCATAATTGACCCCTGAGGCACTCCGGAAGTGATGATTTTCCAAGTGGAGAAAAATCCACCACTGTGGATTCTGTGAGGACCTGTTCTTGTCACAAGGAGAAGATATCCATGTTCTCGTCACAAGGAGAAGATATCCATGACTCCATAATGAGATTAGCTACATATCCTAGGCAGGATGGTGTAGTTGATCTTATCAAAGACCTTGCTTTCGCAAATTGAAGATATTGAACACACATTATCGAAATGCATTAAATATGAATGATAAGAGTGGCCATATTGATGACCTCAACATCATCAGAATGTAATAGTCTCAACTGAGTTCCATACCATATCGAGAAAAATGAAATTTATTAGATCATGTAAACTGGAAAATGTTAGAAAGTTAATTCTTATGTAAAAGATTAAATGCATTTTAAAGAACATTAGAGAATATAATCCATACTAATACTAATTGTATAAAATTTAACCTAATTAGCTAGGACTCACTTCTCCAGATAATTCGATTTATTGGTTTATGTAAAGTTGATTTAATTAATAGAAGAAATTATCCATAGATGTAAGGAGATGCAAATTCCCCTCAACCAAGGAAGCATTATAAAAAGCCTATGTTTAGGTTTTTACACTTACTTCTCGTCTCATCACCATACCTTAACAAGTAAAACGTAAACTCCTTGGCTTGTAGCTCCTGAAATATTCACAATGTAATTGGGAATAGAGCAAATAAAAGTCACGAGTCCTTTAAAGTTTCCTGAAGATGCGTTATTATTTACAAAGTTCCTTCCTTCAAAACAAAACATATGATCCTACGAGTCGGATAATTTAACGCGAGTGATTAAATTAGTAAAGAAGAACCAGCACTGAAAAAAAGGAACAGCCAACCATGCAGTTTCCAGCATCCAGCAAGCAGCAGAGGCCATCAGCGATAAAAAAGGGCAAGTGACCAATCCATATCCATACTATCTACCTTACCATTAAAATCCTTTAAAAAAAAAGAAAGCAAAAAAATCAATGACATCAATATTGTGCATTACTCATAAAAAATTGTTGCAAGCCGGTATGACAAAATTATTGATTATTGACAAAAAAAACTACAGCATTGTTGTAAATTCCGAGATTAAAATAAAGTTTGTTTGAAATTTTTATTTTAAATTAGCCGCGAAGTCAATAAAGCAGTTTTTATCGAAGAAAGCAAACACTTTGTGGCTTGACATTTTACAGAATGAAACAAGTTCTTTGTTTAAAACCACTTTATTTAAATTTATATTCGTCGACCAGTTTCGGTCGAACTCGACCTTCTTCAGGACAATAAACATATAAGCTAAATTAAAGTACAGAGTTAAGATAATGAGGTAAACACAAAAGAAAGAGAGAGCATATAAGAGAGAGAGAGAGAGAGAGAGCATCAGATAATGGTTGGGGGCGGGGTAGGAGGAGGGGTCAAGGGAGGGTGGGGGTTAGAGAGGGAGAAAGGGAATAACTTTAAAATGGGACTGTTGGTTAATTCTAATTGTTTGTTTAAAATTTGGCAATTATTTTTCTTTGATTTTAATATTTCTAAAGCTTCTAGGTTATTAAGGCGTATTCCTATTTTATTTATATGGACTATTTGGACTCCCGTATTTTTTTTTTGTTATTGTTTTTGGGGTGTTATGCCGTGTTTCGCTACCTCCTTCTTTAGCCAACGTTTCGGACAGCGTTACAATGTCCATCATCAGGGCAGATGAGTGATGATGATGGACATCTGCCCTGATGATGGACACTGTAACGCTGTCCGAAACGTTGGCTAAAGAAGGAGGTAGCGAAACACGGCATAACACCCCAAAAACAATAACAAAAATACTTTTTGGCCGTGAAAACCTAAAAACATACCTCCCGTATTTTTATTAAAGGTATGGTCAGTATCAATTAAGTGTTCGGCAAATTCTGAGAAACCTGTGCTTGTTAGACACCTAACATGTTCTTTAACCCTAATATTTATGTTACGCGCTGTTTTACCTATATATATTGCTGGGCAATCGTTACAATTAAGTTTGTAGATGCCAGAATGGCTTAGTTTGTCCTCTTTGTCTTTAGAATTAGTTAAGAGTTTGGATAAATTATTGTTAGTATAGAAGGCCGGCCTTATTTCAACTGGAAGTTTAGACGTGCAAAGGGAAGAGAATTTACTAATATACAAAATTCTACGCCATTGAGCAGTTTTTGTTAGAAATGCTCTATGGGCGATCGAATAAAATCAACGGGGTTCATTTATGATCAACGGCGTCGGTACATTATTGTCGTGTTATAACAGTTCGTGAAGTAAATAACTAAAATTTGGGAAGTTATCAGTGCGTATATTATATGATTAATAGTGATTAAACGGTGATTGCGATAAAATAATTGGATAACTCTGTAAATTGTAAGTACAAATCTGATTGATCAAAATGGATTTAAAAACGCTGATCGCTCAACGAGGGACTTGTAAGGGTAAAATGACGAGATTCAGAGAATTTTTAAATAAAGATTCACTGACGCAAAGCGAACTAGAATTGCGTATAAAGCGTTTCGAACCTTTGCTAGATAATTTTGAAGAAATTCAAGATAGAATAGAGGCATTATCTCCCGATGATGACGAAGGCGACCGAGCGAGCTTTGAAAATGATTATTTTTGTATATTGGCCAGCGCAAAAGAGAGGTTAGCTAAAAAGGATTCTGCAATCACGGCGAATAACAATATTAAATTACCGATAGTTGAATTACCGAAATTTAAAGGGGATTACTGCGAATGGATGGAGTTCCGGGATGCGTTCATATCTTTAGTAGACAGCAATCATAACCTGGATGCCGTACAAAAATTTTATTATCTGCGATCTTGTCTGAAGGGGGAAGCGTTTAAACTCATAACAGCGTTGCCGATGCACGTAGACAATTATGTTACGGCCTGGGAGATGCTTACGGACAGATGCGAAAACTCAAAAATAATTATAAATAATCATGTAAACGCGTTGTTTAAATTACCGGACGTAAAGGCAGAAAATCACGTCGCAATAAGGAGTCTATTGGACGAGGCGCAATTACATTTAAAATCACTAAATAACTTAAATATAGCTACGAAAAATTGGGATGTAATATTAATTTATTTGTTATTAAGCAAATTAGACTCAAATACAAGGGCTCATTGGGAACAATTCCCAACAAAAGATAATTTACCTACCTACGAAGAATTTATTAGGTGTTTGTATACAAGGGCCCAAGTACTAGAAGCCTCGGCAAATAACGAAAAAAGAATTAATCCGGGAAAAACGAATCCGCATAATTATAAAAAGGAAGCAATGGTGTCATTGTCCGCACAAAAATTAAAATGTTTATATTGCAACGATAATCATAAGATTTATTATTGCCGCAAATTTTTGGAATTAAAACCGAAAGAACGAATTGATAAAATACACAAATTAGGCGCTTGTTTAAAATGTTTAAACCCCGGTCATAAATTGAAGGATTGCAGGTCTAAATTCAATTGCCGTAAATGCGATGGTGAGAATCATAATACCTTACTTCATGTTAAGAAGGAGGAGGAATCAAAACACGAAAGGGCATCAACACCTTCCGCTAAGGAAACGCCTTTAGTATCAAATCGTGCCGCAAAGGTAGAACAAAATTTCGTGTTATTGTCCACTGCTATCATCAACATAAAGGATGATGCAGGAAACTCAATTCAAGCAAGAGCTCTATTAGATTCTGGGGCTCAAACGAATTTCATAAGTAAGGCATTCGCAAAGAAATTAAACTCAAAAACGAAAAGGGTCAATATTCCTGTCACGGGAATCCACAATAAAATTTTAAATATAAGATCTAAAGTGGGATTAAATATAACTTCAGGCTACTCTGAATACGAAAAGAAGATAGAATGCCTGATAATACCTGAGGTGACCAGTAATCTGCCCCAAATTTCCTTTCAGAGAAAAGAAGCGGAGATCCCCAGCGGTCTCCAATTAGCAGATCCAAACTTCAACATTACTAGCCCGATAGATCTACTACTAGGAGCGGAGGTATTTTGGGAAGGTTTGCATAACGATCGAATGAGGATTGGAGATGCGGGACTCACGCTGCAAAGGACCGAGCTAGGATGGCTTGTATCCGGGCCTACCTCCACTCCGAAACCAAAAAGGCCAGTAAATTCTTGTCATTTATCTTTAAATTTATTGCATAAGCAATTAGAAAACTTTTGGAAAATAGAGGAACTAGCTCCTGTAAAACATAGAGAGAAGAAATTCCTTGCCAATCAAGACCTGATGCTAGATTATAAAAAAATCATGAAAGAGTATCAGGAATTGGGGCATATGACGCTGTGCGAAGCACCGCCAAAAGATAAAATTTGTTATTATTTGCCACACCATGCAGTGATGAAGGAGTCTAGCACGACAACCAAAACCAGGGTCGTGTTTGACGGATCAGCCAAGTCATCAACCGGTATATCATTAAACGACGCCCTCATGGTAGGGCCAGTTTTACAAAAGGATTTATGTGCACAACTGTTATTTTTCAGAAAGCACCAGTATGCATTAACCGCCGACATCGAGAAGATGTATCGTCAAATATTGGTGCAACCTGAGGATAGAGATTTGCAGCGCATAGTCTGGAGGGACTCTCCGGAAGAAGAAATCCGACACTATCAACTCAATACTGTCACCTACGGTTTGGGACTATCATCCTTTCTGGCTACCAGATGCTTGGAGCAGTTAGGAACGGAAAATCAGGAAGCATACAGAAAGGTCAGTCAAATCCTAAAATACAATTTTTATATGGATGATTTGATAACTGGCGACGAAAATGAGGCAGATTGTCTCGCTATTAAGCATCAGTTAAGCAGCATTTTGGCATCTGCTGGGATGAATTTACGAAAATGGCGATCGAATCTACCCTCTATAGGTTCGAAATCAGAGAATGATGCAGATATGATTATAATAATAATAATAATAATAATATCTTTATTCAATGAAATTTGGAACATTATAACTAAGAAAATACATATTCAGTGTAGTTTGCAATAGATTATATCAGTACAAAAAGTTTACAAGTAGAAAGTAGTATACATATGAACAGTAGGTTAAAGGTAAATTAAAGAATACTAATGTGTAGTTAGTTATATAGTTGAAGATTCTTATAACCTGCCTCACTAGGCTAGCCTGTGTTGAGGCAGTCATTTTGTACATCAATCTAAAATACTTACTAACATACCTACATTATTGTATTAATAATATGATGCTTACTTTAACGATAAGCTCTAATAGTACCAACCAATACATTGGTGTCTTTAGTAATTGCGGATTTGGGTGAGTGCACCGGTAAAGGCCCTGTCATTACTTTTAATCCAAATTTTTATGTTTTCTTTGAAATTTTTTTGTGAGTCGCATTTTTTATTAATAATTTTATTTACAACATTCTTCCAGACTTAAGTCTTGTTGCAAGGTATATAAAGTTACGTTGACCAAAAGTAGTATGCATTATTGGAGTTTGTAGTAAATCTTTATTATTGTTTCGAGTATTTAAGTGAGTATTCAATCTTTTTTGATAGTATTTATGTATTAGTATATATAGTATTTATTACTGATAACCCCAAGGAAAAGAAAATTTTAGGGTTGTCATGGAATAACCAGCAAGACTATTTTCAGTACATTGTAGAGCCCTTAGAAGCGTGCGTTAAAAGCAAACGCCAAATGCTATCATGTATCGCCTCTACCTTTGACCCATTGGGACTGATAGGCCCAATAACTTTAGTCGCAAAATTGATAATGCAAGGTTTGTGGCAAACTAAAATTCAGTGGGACGAAGATGTTCCATCTGAGCAGATGAATGCATGGAATTCGTATATAAATGAATTACCTTTTTTGAACAATTTAAAAATACCGAGAAAAATAATTTGCAAACATCATGGATTTTGTGACTCGTCAGAAAAGGCCTATGCGGCTACTGATGAATCGGGAAACACAACTTATAATTTAGTCACATCAAAATCAAGGGTGGCACCGTTGAAAAGCACTGACAATCACTACCAAAGCTGGAGCTTTGTGGTGCTGTTTTACTCACAAAGTTAGTAAACTATGTCAAAATATCTATGAACTTAAATGAAATAGATACAACCTACTGGTGCGATTCCATGATAACGATTTTCTGGATTCGTGGACAGCCAGCAAGGTGGAACACATTTGTGGCCAATAGGGTAGCTGAAATCCAGGAATCCAGTCAACCCGCACAATGGAAACACGTAAGATCGGAGGATAATGCGGCGGACGTTTTATCCAGAGGCGCTACGGTCTCGCAACTACTTAAGTCTGACATTTGGTGGCATGGGCCCACCTGGTTGACTTCAGGCGATTACCCGATTACTTGCAGTGAAGTTACGCCGTTGGATCTGCCAGAAGAAGGATTAAAAACGTTAATTTCAGCAGTAAAACAGGATTTGGAAATATTTTCCAGATACTCTTGCTTAACCAAGTTGCAAAGGGTGACAGCTTATATTTTAAGATTTATTTTTAATTGCAGAAATTCTTTGTCAAGGCGTGGCGGAGCGTTAACTGTTTACGAATTGGAGAATTCGTTTCACATATTAATATCTCGCGCACAATGTTTTGCATTCCCGGAAGAGACGAGGGCATTACAAGCCGGGGTAAATGTGAGGAATGGTAGTAGATTAAAGTCATTAAATCCTTATTTGTTTAAGGATTTAATCCGGGTGGGGGGTAGGTTGTCCAACGGAAAAATGATATCGGAAAGTCAACAACACCCCATAGTACTACCTTCACATCATAAACTAAGTGAGCTTATTGTCAGGCACTACCATTACTCATATTTACATGCAGGAACGCAGGCATTGTTAGCGTTAATAAGAATGAAATACTGGCCAATTATGGGTAAAAACTTAATTAAAAAGAATCTGAAATACTGTATTGTATGTTTTAGATGTAACCCGAAAACAGAACAACAGCTGATGGCGGACTTACCGACCGAAAGAATAACGGAAGGTCGCCCATTTCAATTATCCGGCGTGGACTACTGTGGACCCATTATGATTAAATCAGGTGTCAGCCGTAAGACTCACAGCGTAAAATCTTATATATGTCTATTTATATGTATGGTAACCAAAGCGATACATTTAGAAGTAGTAATGTCTTTAAGCATTGATAGCTTCCTAAATGCGTTTAAACGTTTCATCTCGCGAAGAGGGAAACCCAGTAAAATGTTTTCAGATAACGCCACGAACTTTCGGGGCGCGAATAACGAATTAAGGGAAATCTATGAATTTTTGAAGAATTCAAATGAAAAAATCGATAAATACTTAGCCAATTTATCCATTCGGTGGCGTTTTATACCCGCAAGGGCTCCGCACTTTGGGGGACTGTGGGAAGCAGGGGTCAAATCAGTAAAATACCACTTGAAGAGGGTGGCAAATGCTTCACTATTAACATATGAGGAATTTAGCACTGTGTTATGTCAAATTGAATCATGCTTGAATTCCCGTCCTCTCTGTCCGCTGTCCAATGACCCCCAAGATCTAAATCCTCTGACTCCTGGTCACTTTCTCATTGGAACGAGCTTAGCAGCGATCCCGGAGCAGAATTTGCAGAATATGGCAGTCAATAGATTGAATCATTACCAAAAATTAAATCAACTAATACAGTCGTTTTGGTCGAGGTGGCGCAAGGAGTACTTGGCTGAGCTGCAGACCCGGACGAAATGGACTGGCAACCACCAAAGGCAGCTGCAACCAGGCCAAATGGTCATTTTGAAGGAAGATAATGAGCCTCCTTGCTTTTGGAGGCTAGGACGAGTGCGCGCTGTACACCCGGGGCCCGATGGAAGAGTACGAGTAGCTACCATCATCACAGGACAGGGAACGGTTCAGAGGGCAATATCAAAACTATGCCTGCTGCCAATTGAGGACAACAAATGCGGAGACCATCTACCCGAGATGGACCAAGGAGTATAAGAAGCGACCCGGCAGCGCCTGTGCACAGTGCGGCGCCCACAAGCAAAGGAAATATATTGATGAAGCTGGGTGTTTGTTTTTATAATCAGACTTTTATAATAAATTCGCTTGTGTGAATAAAAGTGAAAAAACAATAAAATTCGCTTGTAGAAAAGTGGAAAAAACAATTAAAAAAAAGGGAATAAAAAAGTGCAAAATAAATAAAGATGGTGGAGGTCGCGACCTCTTGTGAAAACTCGTGTGAAAATTGAAGGTTATAATCTAGCCAAAAGAAATGGAAACAACACTGCAAGTGCCCATTTAAATGTATATAATAAAATTAGCTGTCCTGGAAGGAAGACCTGGTCTAATCCGCATGGCATTGTGTTTGTCCAAAAATTAAATGTTTAATGATTGTAGAACCTATTGATCTTTGACGTTAATCGTTAACTTTAATCTTTATCTTTAATGTTTAACTAGAGCATGTAAAATATAAATTTGTTAGTTAATTTAATCTGGTGTGAAGCATTTTAAGTTATAAATATTCTGAGTTATCTTTAGTAGTATAAGTGAGATATTTAATTATTATATTCTATTTGTGTATTAAAAAACTCTAGCCTTGACTGTTTTTTGGGCGGGAATATGTATAAAATTTAACCTAATTAGCTAGGACTCACACCTCTCCAGATAATTCGATTTATTGGTTTATGTAAAGTTGATTAATTAATAGAAGAAATTATCCATAGATGTCAGGAGATGCAAATTCCACTCTATCAAAGAAGCATTATAAAAAGCCTATGTTTAGGTTTTTTCACTTACTTCTCGTCTCAACACCATACCTTCTTAACAAGTAAAACGTAAACTCCTTGGTTTGGGTTGGGTAGTTTGGAGCTCCTGAAATATTCACAATGTAATTGGGAATAGAGCAAATAAAAGTCACGAGTCCTTTAAAGTTTCCTGAAGATTCGTTATTATTTACAAAGTTCCTTCCTCCAAAATAAAACAGTACCAACGAACATGCCACAAACTCAAACGGTACCACCGGATTCGTCACAATCTCAAATAGTTCCAACGAATACGCCACAAACTCAAGTGGTACCCCCAGATTCACCACAATCTCAAATGGAACCACCAGATTCACAACCAAAGCAAATAGCACCACCGGATTCGCAACCATTTCAAATGATACCACCAGATTCACAACAAACGCAAATAGCACCACCGGATTCACAACCATCTCAAATGATACCACCAGATTCACAACAAACGCAAATAGCACCACCGGATTCGCAGCCATCTCAAATGGTACCACCGGATTCGCAAATAACTCAATTGGTACCGACGAATATGCCACAAACTCAAATCGTACCATTAGAATCGCAATAAACTCAAATGTTAACAGCTAATACGCCACAAACAAATGGTACCAACGGATTCGCAACAAACTCAAACAGTACTAACAAATACGCCACATTCTTCAGCTGAGTCGAGTGTGCCTCAAATTCAAGTGCACACGGATTTGCTACAAACTGTGAGAAAAAAATGGAGACAACTCCAAAAACCCAAATTGAAATCAGCTTGAAATATTTTATGATTTAAGCCAAGTAACATAAAAAACATAGTAAAGTCCTTGCATGTAGAATTACTTTCACCGTTATAAGATCATCTACTAATACTTTTACAAAGATTGTGTCACCTACACGCAAGTGTCCGTTCGAGGGAAATTATTTTCCTAGACGATAGGGTGTTCAAATCGTCGAAACGGTCACCTTTTGACCAAAACTATAGGAAGTCAAAATGAATCCTATATCTGATGTTACAATGGTGAAACCACTCTACATATTGATGCCATGATAATAGAGGGCACCAAAAGAAATATGTACATAGATAAACGTTTATAAAAAGTGATATAATTTTCTTGATTTTGATTGTTAAATTTTTAGTTATTTCATAATGTATCGTCATTGCAATTTTGAAAATTGACAAATAGTACTAATATTTTTTTTACTAATTCTAATCGTCCGCTTCCAAAAGCTGCTCTCAATATTGCCATTTAAAAAAATTAATAACATACTTTGTTGCATTTAGAAAAAAGTTGAAAAGATATTATTTATACGTAAGTATGTAATATTGTTTACTTTTAGTTGATTTATATTTCTTGTTACGCTTTTGAAAACTGTTTAGAGATGTTCCTCGAAGATTTACATAATATTTAATTTATGAAGTGAGGTGCCTACTTAGGGATAAACTAATTTTATTTCGCCACCCCTGAGTAAACTATCGAGTAACTTGATATAATATTTTGTGTCTGTTTTACCACTGCTGAGTAACGCCACTTGACAAGTAAATGTCTGTTTTTACCCCCATGTTAATCCTATGAAAAAATTAACTTGTCGAGTAGTCACTCAAAAGTTTACTTAAATGTACGCTTGAAGGAATAGTTTCATTTTTGACGTGATAACGTCTTATAAATCGATGAACGCCGGCTGCACTCACGAAAAAGCATGACTCATTGTCACGTTCCGCCTGAGCCAAGCGTGCAAGCGAGAGGGCGGAACAAGCATTCGGCCTAAACGTTCGGCTTGTGACGCATCTCTCTTCCACTCCATCGTTATTATATGACGTTATCACGCAAAATTATCGTCCGTAAACCGACTTTACAGACAACCATTTTTTTTGTTTTTTTTTTTTTTTACATTAGCTTGCTTCGAACAGGAAGCCTTGAGGAAAAAAAATTCTTCAAGGCTTACGTCATCTTTTGAGATGCTGTGCGGAGGGTCTTTTTAGTAAAAGGAAGGAGAGGAAGTCTTGGAATGGAAAAGATATGAGGGGTGGGTAGAAATTTGGGGGTCAATATGTCCAGGAGCGACAGATGCTTGAATCCATCCCTCCAACTGCAGTGTAAGGCGATGGGTTGAGAGAGTACGGCTGGAGAGTTCTAAAGGTCTCCCAATTCGGCCCACCACGCATTAGGTGGGGAAACGCATCTGTGGCCAAAACCCAGACAAACCTCACCCCATGAATCAGGGGAAACCACTTGGGGTGACCTATGGCAGGGGTGTTGGTTATCCAATAAATGGTTCCCAGGGCGGCGGTACCCAAATTAGAATTATTACTCAAAAGTGAATTATTTAGTTTCCATGAACAATCCATCGAGGAATTCCTTTGTAAAATGTAAATAAATAATAATTGTTTATTATTGTTGTAATGTGCAAAAGTTTTAAAACTGTAAGCATAATATGTTTTTTCTTTACATCAAATACAGTGAAAAGCTCTTAAAAAGTCCCCTCTTAAGAAGTTTCGTGGCTTAAAAAATTTGATTTTTTCGGTCCCTTGGCCCAAAATTGGCCCAATTTTTCCCTCATTTAAGATTTACCTGCTTAAGAAGTTTGTTTATTCCCGTCCCTTGAAAAACTTCTTAAAAGGAATATAAACGCTAGAAATATTTCAATTCTCATGCCTTCAAAATTTGAATTCAAGCGTCTTATTTGCACGAGGCAAGTAAGCGAAAAAGTGGTTTTTATTTATTTTTTGCATAATTTTATAAGAATGAAAAAAAGTTAGAACATACAAAACCTCAAAAATAGTCTTAGCCATAAAGGGGTATTTAAGAAAAATTGTTTCTTATATTACTTCACAGTTAAGTGATGCAAAAACATTTTTTTTAGTGGTTTACGCTTATATTTTTTGTTATGTAAATAATAATTTTATTGTAATTCCAATACATAGAAAAGCTAGTAAAAGCTTCAATTTATCCGTAGCATATTTTTTGATATCCATATTGTAAACCGATTAGTTGTAAAGATTAATCTAAATAGGATTTCACGTATAGCTTCATCTTAAGAGGGTTTCACTGGATTGGAAATATTAAATATGTTGTTTGTTGTTGGCAGTAAAAGGTTTTTTGATTACAATAATAATGTAATAAAATTTTTGAGTCTCATTTATTATGTCTAAATCCTTCTGCTTATTCATAAGATATTATTTCCTTGCCAAGCCAATATAATATAATTTAGTATGGTAGGTTTGAAAAGAAAGCAATGTCACCACTTTAAGTTGTACATAATTACATATCAGGTTCTGCATCACCCTTAACACTCTAAGCTGTACATAATTACATATCAGGTTCTGCATCACCCTTAACACTCTAAGCTGTACATAATTACATATCAGGTTCTGCATAACCCTTAACACTCTAAGCTGTATATAATTACATATCAGGTTCTGCATCACCCTTAACACTCTAAGCTGTATATAATTACACATCAGGTTCTGCATCACCCTTAACACTCTAAGCTGTATATAATTACATATCAGGTTCTACATCACCCTTAACACTCTAAGCTGTATATAATTACACATCAGGTTCTGCATCACCCCTAACACTCTAAGCTGTATATAATTACATATCAGGTTCTGCATCACCCTTAACACTCTAAGCTGTATATAATTACATATCAGGTTCTGCATCACCCTTAACACTCTAAGCTGTATATAATTACACATCAGGTTCTGCATCACCCTTAACACTAAGCTGTATATAATTACAAATCAGGTTCTGCATCACCCTTAACACTCTAAGCTGTATATAATTACATATTAGGTTCTGCATCACCCTTAACACTCTAAGCTGTATATAATTACATATCAGGTTCTGCATCACCCTTAACACTCTAAGCTATATATAATTACATATCAGGTTCTGCCGCCCCTTAACACTCTAAGCTGTATATAATTTCATTTCAGGTTCTGCAGCACCCTTAACACTTTAAGGGGACCCGGTGGTCTAGCCCCCATAATTTCGACGAATTTTCAGTATATATTTTTTTAATGAAAACAGTGAACAATGCCATTCAAACTTTATAGATATATTAAATGACTTTAATAGTATACAAAAATATTGTTATTAAAAAAAATAAATTAAATTCTAGGTAGTTAAGGAACTGCGCTGAAGTTACCCTCCTCATAAATACGGACCTTGGTGGTGTGTCCCGTTTTGGCTCTTTCACTTAGTGTAGTTATCGCAGGAACTAGAATAAAAAATAAATAAAAAAAATTGACAAAATGGCGCGTTGGTGAAATTTAAATATGTACAAAAAACAGACTGTTTTTTTATAATATTTTGTATGTAAAAATTAGAAATATTCAACGTAAAAACTTTTTTTTTTTTTTTGGTTTTAGGCAATTCACCCTGAAAAGAGTGCTTTGTGCCGGTAATAGTTAAAGTGGATAAAAAATTTCGGTTAATCTATTGGGAAAATAATAAAACAAATTAAATATTGGACTCATTTAGATCACTGAAATAAATTCAATATTGAATTCATTCAGGTTAATAAACTTACATAAAGCTGTATGAACACGAGAATTGTTAAGAGATAAAAGGTATGAAATGTTAAGGGGGGACTGGTGTGTGATTTTAATAAGCCGGCGGTATATGTTCTTGAAAGATGAATGGTTTTTACAGTTAAAGAAAACGTGGTCGAGGGTTTCCTCTTCCACACCGCACTGGCAGACCGGATCATCTAAAAATCTAATTCTAGACAAGTGAGATGCAATTGAACAGTGACCAATTCTCATTCTCGAGATACATGAAATGAATCGTTTTAAAAGTTTTTTACCGTGAAACCATGGCTTAGCAGGGATATGGTTTTGAATTCCCGCATAGAAAGATCCAGTTCTTATTTTGGAGACTGCCCAATTTTCTTCCCAGGCACGAGTCATATTGGATTTAAGAATCGGAAAGACATCGGAGATAGGAATTCTAAAATTTAGTGGGATAGTTCCGGAATCAGAACCAGATTTGGCGAGAAAATCGGCCATCTCATTACCCCCGATACCCAAATGGGCAGGGACCCAGGCCAATATCGTCTCAAACCCAGATTCACTAAGAGAATTGAGAAGATTTTTTATTTTACATATAATATTGTCTTCCGGATAACGTAAAATATTAGACCTAATTTTAGTTAGAGCACTTAGCGAATCAGTACATAGTAAGGCTCGATGAATGTTGAGAACCTGGATTTGATTTAGCGCTTGTTCAATTGCAAAGCATTCAGCTGTAATTATGGAAGCTTCTTTCGGTAATTTATAAGTGAGATTGATGTTGAATTCTGGACTATATATCGATGCTCCACATCTTTTATTTTCAAATTTGGAACCATCCGTGAAAAGGATGGAAAATCCAGGGAATTTTGAAACCACAATGCTTTTAAAACAATCATCCACATTTTGAAATTTATTTGGAGAAGATAAAATATTCTTCCGAAAGACTGATGTTATTGTGTTCGGCATAAAAGTGATTGCCTTAAATGGAATATTGTATATAGGCAGATTGAGAACTTCTTGAATATATTGAAGGGAAGATGATAGAGAATTATAGAGATGAAAACTTTTAATTAGGAGAGGAAAACATTGTTTTCTCTCAATCTTTTGTTAGAATTCAAATTAACACTTAACCGATTAAGACTTTGTTTAATAGGATGATGTGATAACGATAAAGCCTTGAAAATATATTTATTGGCAAGGAATTGCCTTCTGAGACATAATGGAGGCTCCCCACATTCCACCTGAAGCGCATTAATTGGAGAAGACTTCATAGCTCCAATAATCATTCTGAGGGATTTTGATTGAATTCTTTCCATTTTCTTATGTAAATATTTAGGGAGTGGGTCAAAAAGGAATGAGCCATAATCCAAGTGGCTCCGAACTAGAGAATTATACATTAATTTAAGAGTGGTAGGATGAGATCCCCACCATACTCTGGAAACTGCTCGCATCATATTAAGTCCCTTTTCACACTTTGTAGAAATTATCTGAATGTGTGGAAGCCATGAAAGTTTATGGTTTAAAAGAAGACCAAGGAATTTGATTTGAGTAGCAGTTTGTAGAGGCACATTATCAAAAGAGATTGAGAAGTGGGGAATTTTTCTTTTGCGCGTGAAAGCCACGACCCTTGTTTTAGATGCCGCCAGATTCATCCCATTTATTGACAACCAGCTTTTAATATATTGTAAAGCCAAATTCATTTCCTTAGCTGCAAGAATAATATTTTTATGTAACAAATATATAAGGATATCATCCGCAAAGTAAAGACGCTTGATAGAAAAAGGAATTACTGAGTCTAGGTCGCTTATATAAATATTAAACAACAGAGGACTAATAACAGAACCCTGGGGCAAACCTCTCCACAGTTTGCGCCTTAAGCATTTAGATGAAGACTCAATAATAATGGACCTATCTGAGAGCAAATTAATAATAAATTGGACTAATTTCGGGGGGATTTGTTTTTTAATTAGCTTTTCTTTCAAAACATTCAGTAAAACATCATCGTAAGCTGATGAAAGGTCAAGGAATGTGGCCAATGTATAAGAATTTAGGGATTGAGAAACTCGGATATCAGTTGTTAACAAACTTAAATTATCCATTGTAAATTTCTTTTTCCGAAAACCATACTGATTTGGTGAGATAATATCTTTACTTTCAACAAACCACTCTAATCTGTTTTTCATCAAACGCTCCGCTACTTTCATCAAAAATGATGAAAGAGCAATAGGCCGATAAGACGAAATTTCAGATGGATTTTTTCCATGTTTTAAAATGGGAATGATTTTTTTGAGTTTTCCAATCATCCGGAATTAGTCCTGTTTCAAACATATTATTAATAAGAGATAAGAAATATTCAACGGCCATATCAGAAAATGATTTAATGAAACTATTAATTATTCCATCGGGACCCGGGGCAGAGTCAGAAAGGGCTCTTATTACTCGTTTCATCTCATCAATGGAGAAAGGAGCATCTAGCCAGTTAGAATGAGATGGATATGGCTTAATAGAAGGCATTTCTTCACATCCGGCCACTGATGGGGGGGCTATTTTATCCGCAAATCCTATAAGAATTTCTTCTGATATATGTTTGATTCTCGGCGGAGAATACGATGATCCGAATTTTTTTAAGCTAGACCAAACTGAAGATTGGGGAGTTTCCGGAGACAGGTTCTCACAGAACTTCCGCCATCCAGCGCGTTTTTTATTTTTCAAAATTCGTTTGGTTTCTGCCTGGGCTTTTTTAACTGATAAAAAAATTTCTAGAGACATACACTTACGAAAAGAGGAAATTGATTTTTTACGAGAGTTGACGGAGCGAGTGCATTTCTCGTCCCACCACGGAGTAGAGTGTTTTATTTTAATGTTCGCATTGCGTTTCGGGATGGATTTTTCTGCTGCATTTATAACAATAGAGGGAAACGTCTCACATTGCAATCTGATGTGTCCCGGGGACGATTTTGTTAAATTAATAAGGTTATCTAGTTCAGAAGAGAAAGTTTTCCAATTCGCATCATTTGTTCTAAATTTGAGATTATTTTTAACGGGGGGGATAAGTGTTAGATTGATGGTGGAATCGGATTATTATTGAGAAATGATCACTAGAGAGGGGATCGTTTAGGATGTCCCAAGAGCATTTAGATGCTAACGAATATGAACAAAGAGATAAATCAACAGCACTTTTCCGTTGATGAGGGGGGTGAATCTGGTTGGAGATCCGTCATTTAAAAAACATAGATTATGGGCTGGTCAAAATTTTATTTTTATTTTTATTTATCAAAAGTATACAATACAGAATATAGTATATTATAAAGTATTATTCAATTGTTTTTTATCAAGGTAAGGAGTATATTTTGGGTTGGGTTTGACTGGCTTGTTTCTCTGTGAGAAGATGACGTTGAATTTAAAAAGGTGGTTGATTGGAAAGGAGCTGAGGACGATGTCATCTCAGCGAATGATTTTTTCGCAGGAGGGAATAACTTTGAGGCCTGGAAGTACGAAATGTTGTCGGTAGCCATTTTATGTTTTATGTTCCTCTGTCTTGACAATTCCGGACAGGCTAGACTGACCGCGGTATGTGCACCCGAACAGTTAATGCAAATGGGATCATTAGAAGATTTCGGACATTGATCAAATAGGTGACCTTCTCCGCAAAAGTAACAACGTGGAGGGGAGCGGCATACGGGTTTTGTATGTCCAAACCGGCAGCAATTGAAGCATTGAACAGTTGGAAATTTATAAACTTCCGACGGGAAGCGAGGTATAATAAATAAACACACGAGACGGAAGGGATTGTCCCTCAAATGTAACAACAACAGATTGAGAAGGTTTCCAGATCGTGTTTCCATCAGTAGAATCCTTGTAGTTCAGTCGACGCGCCTTCAATACTCTCGGGGTTCCGTGGGAATTATTCAAAGCATCAACAATTTCAGCCTCTGGGATCTCCGCGGGAATTCCTCGAACAAGACCCATTCTCGTAAGGTTAAATGTCGGGTTGAACGATTTATATTTATGGTTTGAGAGCGAGTCAATTTTTTTACAAATCCATTTGCGGAAGCGGCAGTATTAAACTCGCTAGATAATTTATATCGCCCTTCCGGTTTAATTGAACCGTTAACAATACCAATGTTATTATTTTTTGACTCAAATAAGAATTTTCCAAAATCTAAAGGATGAATAAGTTTTCCTTGTTCAGTTCTCTGAACAAGGAAAATAACGATAAAAGGACCGGAAGCGGAAGCAGGATAAAGTAAGTCAGTACTTTTTGAATTATCGCTAGCTAAAGTACTTGTCTGGGAGTTACTATTGGTGTTAAGGTCGTTAGAGGTCGAGGTTTGTTAAATCGGCGGTATAGATTTAACTTTCGATGGAATGTAAAGGCTATGCGATGGTCGTCGTTTACGAGATGGAAGTGTAATAGAAGCCTGGCTAGTATTAGATTCCGAATCAGAAAAATCTAATATCGACCCTGGGTCGGGAGGTCTATCTTCGTCTTCCTCCATTATATAAAAAAAACTTAACTTTTAAAAATTAAATTGAAAAAATAATATGCAGTCTATTTCATTGACTGTACAAACAAAAACGGATTAGCCGTAAGTAGAAATGCAAACAAATAGGTATACGATAAACAGAATTAAATAAAATGTAACAATAATCTCTTATCTATATGAGGCACAGGAACGGGCGAACGGCACTAAGCAATAGGTAAGGTACACACAACCACTGTTGACCGCGGCTCGAATCGGACTGAACGTAAAAACTTAGTTCTAGTTCCTGCGATAGGTACTGGTGAAGGGAATAATATAGTAAAATTTGAGACGAATCGGCCGAGTATTTTTTTTTTGCCTCACACCATGCAGAAAAAAGTAGTTTTTAAAAAAATGAGTTTGAAGTTTCGCCCGGCACTTTTAACTGCTTCTGAGCTGACCTGCTAAATGGGCTGTAGAACTTTCAATATCATCAATACCATTACAAAAAATTTACAGTATATTCTTAAAGGATTGTACTTTCGAAATATTGAACAAAAAAATTTTTTTTTTTAATTTCTAGACCACCGGTCCCCTTAAGCTGTATATAATTTCACGTGATGGTTTGCAGCTCTCTCCGGAGCCAATCCCTCATGCTGTAGAACATTGCAAACACCGTGTAAGTGTTGGACCGGCAGGATTGCCTGTCATCTGCCAGCGGACCGTGACTGACGATACCTCGCAGGTACCAGCGCTTGGCTCCCGTTTTTCCGTCTTCGTACGGGAACACTAAGCCCCCGCCACTATCTCCCTTGCAGACTGCCGTACCTAAAACCACACAAAAAATGATCGAATGAAGTACATTTTCAAATATCATCAGGTTTTTCCTAGCCATCGGTCACATGATATAGATTTCAGTCAATCAGAAGCCGTAATTCGAAAAGTAGTGACAGCGCGCAAGTCGGTTGGCCTCTCAACACCGCACAGTTTTTTCGTCTCCTGTAAAGTTGGTAAAAATGACTTATGCGATGTTGTAAGCTAAGGGACGTAGTGTTGTTGGACATTTCAAATCTCAAAAATACAAAATGGCGCTGATTGGCCATTTGATTGATGACAATGCGCGCCATTTTTTTAGACCTCCCACTTTAATAACACCCTGAAAAATTTTTCCTTTGATTTTTTTTTAATGTTTTCTTTAATGTTTAATCAATATTTAATGTTAAATAATGGCTTGTATAAATATTATGGTTTTTTTTATTGCACCTGAAAAAATACCTACAATTCATGCTTCTAGACTAGAATACCCCCTTAATACTAGTGTTTTGTGATACTGACCATTAGTGTAACCGGCGCAGAACTTATCTAATGTCAAGAACCCTCCAAATTGGTATTTGTCGAATTCCTTCTTGCATACTGCCTTGGATATGACGGGCAGACCGACACTCTTCAGGGTCTCTGAGGAAACTCCTGACTCGTCCACTCCCCAGCCGGCTACCTGCAGGGGAAATTACTCATTATAATAATGTCCATGGTTTGTGTAACCATAGATAATAAAAACAATGGAGACGGGCCGTTAATGACCAGATTAGTTTCACCAGTTAGGTTCACTTAGATTCTATTGAAAAAATGCAGCACAAATTTTTAAGATATGAACTTAATACTTATATTGAAAATATAAACTGTAACTGTCCAATGGAAAATTTAAAATTTACCACTCGGAACCATAAGCTTGTTTACACGACAATATAACATTTCTAGACTTACAAATGGCGTATGAGGCGTACCTGAGTTATTAATGCAGAAGATTGGTATCTAATGTTATCTAACTAACTAACCATCACGCCGCTGCCCCGCAGGGGTAAGCATAGAGGATGGACCGCCAAACAACTCGATCTTGGCACACACTCCTTGCCTCGTTCACATTCATACATCGTCTCATACATGCTCTTCTATTATTCTGACTCTTGACATTGCCCGACTCAAGTATCTGATTCACTTGGTCATGCCATGTCTTCCTCGGACGTCCCCGACTTTGTCTACCATTCACATTTGCGTCATACACTTCTTTCCTCATTCATTCGCTCTACATGCCCAAACCATCTGAGTTTCCCTTTCTTTAATCTTACTCATTATGCCTACATCAGCCTTGCGTTCTTTGTGGATCTCCACATTTCTCACACGATCATACATGGTTTTACCACACGTCTCAGGGATCTCATTTCTACAGCATTCAGTCTACTTTCATCCTTTCTCTGCCAGTTCCATGCCTCACTGCCATACATCAGGGTAGGTACCAGCACTCCATTATTGACGGCTAGCTTTGCTTCTTTTGACAGTTTTTTTATTTGCGCCAACAGTGTTCAGTCCTCCATTAATGGAGTTACTGGCATTTACCCTCCTTGCGACATCTCTATCAGTCTTCCCAAGTCCAAGTCCAAGTCTTCCCAACTCTCTTTAACAACTTCCCAAATACACAAACTCATCCATCTTTTCCAAGTATTCATCATTCACAACTATGTTGCACATTGTTTTCGTACTCTCTCTTTCAAATACCATTGTTTTAGATTTACTTACATTCATCATTAACTCATTCTTCATACATACTTCGTTCATCCTAGACGAGCGACTGTATATCTTCCATACTGTTAGAAATCAGCACCGCTTCATCAGCATACAACAGGCAACGCACTTCTAGATCACTCAATTTCGCGCCCAATCCCATCTCTTTCAATTTTTGCATACAATTAACCATGTTTAGATTGAATAACCACGGTGACATTACGCAGCCTTGCTTAACACCTAATGTTTTCTTTTTAAAATCATTCATTATGAAAAAATTACAGAGTGGAATTTAATAGATTTCAGTAAATTATCAGTGTTGTCCACCGGGTTCGATAACCAGTGATGTATTTGAGAATGACCAAAACGGGCGGATTCACAGCGAATGAACTTTAGAACTTTCAGAGTGGAAGATACTCTCAATATCGCCCTGGTGTAAGACCACCATTCAGATTTGAAATGACTTTAGCCGCATTTGGTTACAAGATCTGAATAGCTAGGTACTTCCCCATCTCCTTCCCCTCCCTACACCCCAATTTGGGGATGCCATACTCTCACCAGCCAGTACTTCTCCTTCCCTTCCTCCTCCCCAACTCCTTCCCCTCCCTATTACTTTCAGCCTCACAACACACCCCGATTCGAGGATGCCATAGTTTCAGTGGCTCCAGACGGGAGCAGTTGGTACTCTTAGAGCATATTGGCCACACACGTAGCGGCATATATATATTTTTTTTACATTAACTCCACACAGGAGGCCCTGAGGAAAATAATTTCCCTCAGGGTCTATGTCATCTTTGAAGATGCTGTGTGGAGGGTGTTTTTGAAGAGAGGAAGGAGTGAACATGGGTTTCGAAGAGACCCGTATTTTAGGAGGGAGGAAACACAGAGGCCGGCAAATCGTTCCACAGCCGAGCTGTTGAACTCAAGAATGAGTCGTAGAAACGACCTGTTCTCATAGCCATTGTCACATCACTATGTAGTATCGCACATCACTAGTGAGCTACCTTAATATAATTGTCGTCAGTCAGTCTCAAACAGTCTCTAAGTAATGTCAATGGAGTTAACACTAGTCAATAAAGTCTATCTTTAAAAATCGTAAAGTGTTTATATATTAACATCCTCAAACCAACAAGTCAACGAAATATGGTGTCAGAAGTCGGATGTTAAGAGTCATAAAATAAAATAATAAAAATTACAGTCAAAATCAAGATGTCGAAGGAAACTACAAAGTCATATGTGCAACACGATTTCAGTGCCTTTACAAATCTAAATGTATTGTCAAACAACCCAAATAATGTGGGAATATGGAAAAGTTGGTAGCAAAACTATGAGATATATTTGATGGCATCAGATCTAGAAGATGCGCCAGAAAAAAGAAAAATTGCCATACTTCTTCACAGCATTGGATCGAAAGGTATGGAAATTTTCAAATCATTCAACATGGATATTGAAACCATTACTTTAAAAGAACTCAAGAAAAAGTTTGATGATTACTTTGCACCTCACAAAAATGTAACAATGCTGAGGAATTCATTTTTTACTCGGAAACAAAAGGATTCTGAAGATATCAATAACTTTCTACTGGACCTCGAAAATCTGAAAATCCTCGAAGTCTGGATTGTGAATTCGGCAATCTGCGAGAATCTCTAGTAAGAGATATATTTATTGCGAATATGTGTGCAAATTTGAATCACATCCGTCAACGTCTACTACAAGAATCTACATTGTCATTGCAAAAAACGATAGAAATCACAAAAACTATCTTAATGTCACAACGCGATGCTGAGGAAATAAATCAACGAGCACATCCAGAAAACATTCTTCAGATGTCATAAAAACACGTCAAGAAGTCAAATGCAAGTCAAGTCAAGTCCAAGAGGGTCAACTCCAAAAGGATCTTCAAGTCATCATAGTTCACCGTCATCGTCATCATCACAGTCAAGATCAAATCAATATAGATCTTCAAGTCGTCATGGGTCACCATCAGCGTCGTCATCACAGTCAAGGTCAAGCGGTCATATCTCTCCATGTGGAAGATGTGGTCAGCATCATCGCTACAAGTGCCCAGCAGTCAATGTCAAATGCAGGTCATGTAATTATTTTGGTCATTTTGCTAAATATTGTCAGAGTCATTTAAAAAATAATTATTGTCACAACAAAGTCAGAAATTTAAAGTCACCAAAACCCAATGATGACAGTGCTAATTGCTCTGAGGATTATTTTATTTCAACAATTAGAAATTTAAATAATAATTATTATTCAAGTCAAACATGGCACATAGATATAATAATTAATAATGAAATATTAGACTGTATTTTGGATACAGGGGCTGATATAAATGTCATGTCATTGTCAAACTTTAAAAAATTAAATTTATGTAATAAAATTTTACAAAAAGGTAATACAAAAGTGTCAGGTTTTGGAGGTGATAAAATACCTATTATTGGTCATTGTGATCTTGAATGTCAAATTAATGGAAATGTCATAAATAGTATAATATTTTTTGTTACAAATATAGAATGTCAATCAGTCTTGGGTCTACCGACCATAAAAAAACTTGGAATTATAAAAAGAATATTTAATGTCCAATGTAATCGTAACACTATATTAACTGAATATAACGACATATTTCAGGGTCTCGGATGTCTACCACCTGTCGTTCATCTCAAACTTCGCCAAGATGCTGTTCCGTGCGTCGATCCTCCTAGAAAGGTTCCGTTTGCTTTACAAAAAAGGCTTCGTGAAGAATTGGATCGCATGGACAAGATGAAGGTCATTGAAAAAGTTACCAAACCTACTTCTTGGGTAAATTCTGTCGTCATAACTGTCAAAGAGTCAGGTAAATTGAGAATTTGTCTAGATCCTAGAAGATTAAACAAGTGCATAATGAGAGAATATTTTCCATTAAAAAATATAGACGAAATCAGATCAAAACTTATAGTTGCAGCTTATTTTTCACATTTAGATGCTTATTCTGGTTTCTGGTCATTAAAATTAGATGAAGAAAGTAGTAATTTATGTACTTTTCAACCTCCATTTGGAAGGTACAGGTATTTAAGACTACCGTTTGGAATAAATGCAGCAACAGAAATTTTCTATAGAATTATGGTAGATTTATTTGGGGATCTGGAAGGAATTTTAATTTTTGTCGATGATTTCTTGATTTATGGAGAAACTGAAGAAATTCATAATATTAGATTAAGAAAAGTCTTGGAAAGAGCTAGAGAAGTCAATTTAAAATTAAATAAGTCGAAATGCAAATTTTTAGTCAAGGAAGTATGTTTTTTAGGTTATATTTTTAGCAAAGAAGGTGTAATAGTAGACAAAGAGAAAGTCAAAGCTATTTTAGAAATGCCGTCTCCGAAAAATATCAAAGATTTACAAAGATTTTTGGGAATGATAAATTATTTAGGTCCGTTTATTGAAAACTTGTCTGATAAATCACAAATTTTGAGAAATTTATTAAAAAATAATGTAGTATGGTCATGGGACGAGAATTGTGAAAAATGTTTTAATATTTTGAAGAAAACTATTTCAAATGCAACAGTTTTAAGTCATTATGATCCAGAAATACCGTTAACCTTTTTGTTTTTTGAAGAGTTTTATTAAATGTACATTTGTTACTTAAATTTAATTTTTCCACGACCGGTTTCGATACAACTGTATCATTCACGAGCAGAATTAAAACTAACTTAAAAATTAAATGCAAGTACCAAAGATTAAATTAGGTGGGAGTAGTGGGAGGGGTAATTTTGGGGGGAGGGGGAAAAGCGGTGGGAGGAGTCAATATTATACGGAAACATGGTTAGTAAAGGAGATTTGCAAGGCGCTATTATTTTATTCACTAAATTAATTTTAGATTTAATTTTTTTGTTTATTTCGAGCGTTTCTAAAGCGCAAAGATTAAAGTATGAATTTATATTGCAATGTTTAAATTTTGTTTTTTCTTTATTGAAGCTATGGCCTGACTCTATTAAATGATTCGCAAATTCGGAGTAATTATTATTTCTTAAACAAATTTCATGTTCCCTGATTCTAGTTTTGAAATTTCTGGTTGTCATACCTACATACTGTGCGTCACAATCGTTACATTCTAAAGTGTATATCCCGTTAACCTTGTCAGTAGATGCATCAAAATCAGTTGTAGGTGCAGTCATTATGCAAAATAATCGTCCAATTGCATATAGTTCCAAAACAATGACTCAGTCGCAAGATAATTATGCTCAAATTGAAAAAGAGTTATTTTCCATACAATTCGGTTGTAATAAATTTCATCAATATGTTTATGGTAACAGAGTGACAGTGCAGACTGACCACAAACCCCTTGTCTATTTATTTAAAAAACCTTTGCATGATGTACCTGCTAGATTGCAACGTATGATGTTAGCACTTCAGTATTATGATTTAAATGTCATACATGTCCCAGGTAAAAAAATGTATATATCGGATACTTTGTCTAGAGCTGCTTTGAAAGATCATTATATACCCGATTATGAGTCAGATCTACATTGTCATGTAAATTCAATCTATACGAACTTAGCTATTAGTGAAGAATATCGTAAAAAATTGAGTAAAGCTACTTTATTGGATGAAACTATGCAAACATTAAAAAAATATTATTTTGAAGGATGGCCAATTAGTAAAGATAAAGTTCACTGTGCTTTAAAATGTTATTATAATATTCAAGACGAAATTCATGTTATTAATGAGTTAATATTTAAGGGTAATAAATTAATAGTACCTCAGTCTATGAGAAAAGAAATGTTAAATAAAATACATGAAGGACATCAAGGAATAAACAAATGTCTTAGATTACCTAGAGATATTTTATTTTGGCCTAATATTTCTGTAGATATAAAAAATTTAATCGACCAATGTCAAATATGTAATAAATTTAAAGTCTCTAATCAGAAGGAACCACTGATAAATTATGAAATAAATAAGTTTCCATGGCAACAAGTAGGTATTGAATTAATGTATTATGATAATCAAATGTACCTTATTATAACAGATTAATATTCAAAATTTATAGAAACTGCTTTTCTAAATAATAATTCCACTGCAAAAAATGTAATAATTCATTTAAAATCTATTTTTGCACGTCATGGAATACCAATGTCTTTAGTATCTGATGGTGGTCCACCTTTTCAATCTATTGAATTTAAATCATTTTTATATGATTGGGACATAGAACACGTAGTTACTAGTCCATATCATTCACAGTCTAATGGTCAGGCAGAGAGTTCTGTTAAAATTATAAAAAATATTCTAAAAAAGTCTAAAGAAACAAATACAGATCCATATATAGCTTTATTACATTACAGAAACACACCTAAAGCTAATTTACCGTCACCTGCTCAATTATTAATGTCTAGAACTTTGAGAATGAATTTTCCTTTAACTCAAGTTAAATTAAAACCGAAGGTTGTAAGATTTTCCGATTACAAAAAGTGTATTGAGAAAAATAATGCAAAAAATTCCAAATATTATAATGTAAAAGCCAAACCTATGTCTTTATTAAAAAAAGGTGATAATGTTTATTTTAAGAAAAACTCCAAAAGTCATTGGTTACCAGCTGTAGTCAAAGAAATATTAAAATGTAATAGGTCCTATATTATTGAAGATAATTATGGTAACACGTATAGAAGAAATAGGATACATTTAAAATATAGATATACTAACATACATACTGACATACATAATGACCATCTGTCCATGCGATCTAATCCAGCACTTGAAGAGGCAGAAGCTGGAGATGAGGGACAGGTGGAAGAAAATAGTGTGGAAGAAAATAATATTAACAACCCTTACATTACCAGATATGGTAGAGTTGTCAAACAACCGGAAAGGTATAATGTCTAATGTCAAAAGTATTTAAAATTTTATTGTATTGTATAAATTAATGACAATTGTATTATATAAATTAGTACGTTATTTTTATTGTATAAATAAAGAAAGGGGATGTCACATCACTATGTAGTATCGCACATCACTAGTGAGCTACCTTAATATAATTGTCGTCAGTCAGTCTCAAACAGTCTCTAAGTAATGTCAATGGAGTTAACACTAGTCAATAAAGTCTATCTTGTAAAGTCGTAAAATGTTTATATATTAACATCCTCAAACCAACAAGTCAACGAAATAGCAAACACTGTCAGAAAGGAAAAGATACTTGGACAACAGGTTGGGTGAAGGAGTGAGGGAACATAGGTTAGAGGAGATGTAGTATATTTGCATCAACAACACGTGTTCGACAACCTTAAACCTTGATTGAACCCCCATTGATAATGACCACGAACCTCCTCTCCCTCACGCCGCTAGAAATGAGGGAGATAGGGAAGAGAAACACTGGGAAGTGTAAGATATAATTAAAGTGTTTACCTTTCCAAGGTTTCCATCTTGTATCTGATTGTGGTTGAAAGTGTCACTGTTAAGGTCAAAGCACACGGCCCTCACCGATTGGGTAAATGTCAGTGCATCATTCAGTACCAGCATTGCCATATCGGATCCTTGGTTGGTTTTATCTCCTGCATAGTCCTCGTGCAGACGAATTTCGTAGATCTAGAAAAAGATAAATTTTATCAAAAATACAAATTTCACCTACCAAGTTTGTCTTTTGTATTTGTCACTGTAACTCTGGTTCAATGAACTCGGATTAACTCGAGTTTAACCCTTCAGGCCTCAACCGTATTTTATCAGAGGGTCAAAATATTTCCGTTTTGCAATTTTCAAGCTGGATTCTTAGAGTTACACCAAGGAAGGCCTGTTGGGAAGATTGTTTCCATTGAAGGAGACTAGATTATCATTTCGATCCCTTTTAGACGTAATCAGATATTATTGGGTCTTTAAAACATTCTTCATTGGATTTTATGGGGATTTGAAATAAAAACGTCTAATATACACCAATTTCCTCTTTTACTGAATAACGCAAACCTTTCGTTTTTGAACTCCCGTGACAGTGTCTTTCTCCATGTCCCAAGCGCGCATGAACTTTCCGGCAGCCACGCGATAATTCTCCGGTGCGATGGCCGTCTCTTTGCTAACATCCCAGAAGCAATGGGCCGCTGAAATATATAACTCATTATTTACAATACAATACATCTAAATGCGAATGTAAGATTAGATAATACTCGATGTTGACAATTTTGCTCGATTCTACTTGTTAACAAGTCATCTTTTTACATATTTTTATTCTGTTTAAATAAAATGTTCTCTGTTATTATAATATACGAGTATCATAACATTCTATACTTTAAGAGCACTTCATATTCTATTTTTATATCTTACTAGCTTTTCACCGCGGCTTCGCTCGCACGGTATTACGGGAAATTACTATAGCGGTTGAACTTATCAATTATCCCCCCTCCTCCCCACCCCTACCCCATCCGGCATTCCATACATTCATTCCCTTACATTCAGTTTTCAAACATCTCGCCTGCCACATAAATTTCATAATGCAATAGCTCAAAGAAAAAAAAAATTATCCAATTTTGTTCATTCGTTCGGAATTTATGCGCTTAAAAACATTACAGATATTTATTTTTGGAAGTTTGTTAATATAATAAAAAAATTACACTATTTATTATTCAGTCTTTATAATCGTTACGAATTATATTTTTAATGTAGGAACTCTTATCTGACATTTATTCCTTGCTTGTCCAAAAAAAAACAAAACATATTCTAATATTTGAATTTTCTGGAGCAGTAGCCGACCAGGGGGCTGAGTACCTACCAGCTTAGAGCCCACAAATATATCAACATCGTTTCCATGGAAACGATTTTTTTCTGACGTTAGAAATAACTCGCTTTTGTTAGCGACAGAAAACGTATAACAAATATAATATATTAATATTTATAATTTCATAACGTCAGAGCTTGCCATCATATACAGACTGTAGTCTTCGCGTATAATTTAGCTTTCTATTGGTGAATGAATTTTCGAAGTCTTTTTATTGGTTAATGCTTGAAAGCGTTATAAACGAACTCTAGCAGTTTCGCATTTATAATATTAAGTAATAAAAGTGTGGATATGGATGGATATATTGTAAAAAAATTTTTTAAAAAAATATATATTTTATAACTTGCTAGCTACCTAGCTAGGTTTTGTCTGGCGAGCTCTCCCAAAATGAAATGACTAGCCCTTCTCTGATTGGCTATGTTCGGCACACGTCGTAACCGGCACCATGTGAACCTAGCATAAACAACAGAACGATGTTAGAACTGATCATAACTAATATTCTGATATATTACAATATTATGAGATGACTTACCAGAGATAACTATGTATGAATACAAGAGACTCCCTCCACAAATTTGGTCGTAATATATTTCACCATTTGTATCATGAAACTTCTGGTAAATGCCAACGTGCCACGGGAATGTGTTTTCTTCCACGATCTGAGCATTGTGAATATGAGTTACCCTGAAGGACTTTTCCAAACCACAATCTGAAATCATAATTTAATTAATTGTACTGGGTTTTTACAGATCCAGTTATAAAAACTCAGTTAATACACAAATTTGTACAAACAATTACATACATCCACATAAACAAGTGATTTGCATGTATCTAACGTACATCTATACAAACAAGTGACTCTTCTAAAACGGGAATCATCCTAGTTGGACAGTCAAAACATATCATAAATAATGTTTATAAATGTGTTATACTATACTAAATAAATACTAAATGAAATGAAATGAAAGTCATTATCATTTGCATGTAACTTAACACAAAACACTGTCATGGTTCAGTGTTGTTTGAACAAGTAGACGGAAATTTTTTTTTAATATTTAATTTCGATCATATTACTGACCTCTGTTGGGTGTGTTTGAAAACGAAATTGAAGGAGTCTGTAATAAAATACGGGTTAATTATCGCGTGGGAGGTGCTAGACTATCGGAGATGTAAAACGTTGGACAAATTGGAAATGATAAATTAACAATTATTTTGAACACAACGAATAGCGAGAGAGAGGCGGAGCTAAGGGCGTTTATCTGATTCAAAGAGCAGAGAGTTCTCACAAAATCCATGGTATGGAATGCGGACCCTTATGAATTTGATCATAACTCACTTCATGAAATGAAGTGAATTTTTGGTCATCATGATGACCAAAAATAAGAAATTGATAACTGTTGAAATTCGAGACCGAGGCCCTGAGGAGATTTTGAAAAGGATCGTTCAGGAAGTAGATTTTGGGTTAATTATGAACTTTTGCGTTTCAGTTATTAGGAGCGACATGTGGAAGGTTTACGATCTCTTGCGTCTAAGTGACGTTCTAAGAGATTGACAGGTAACATGATTTTGGCTCTTTGAAGAGGTCATTAAGCCAGAATCACCACTCTAGGTTACGTACAAAATAGGGAAGAAAATAATTAGCCAAATGCATAAAATTTAACGGCCTGTCTAATTCTAAATTTATTTACAAAATCGAGTGTAATTTTTGAAGAGATCAACAAATCATTTTGACTGTTATCTGATTCTGCGGGAGAACGGGACGATGAGATGTGGGAGGTTACTTAGTAGAGATGCAAAGAACAGGGACAGATTAGGCCATGGTGGTGATAAATGGCCATAAATGAAAATCGAAAACAATAAAAATGTGAGTTTAATACTGGGAAAAGCCTTACGGGCGTTGCTATTTGTCTAAAGAGGGAGTTTGATAGCATATAATGCCTAAACACTCACAAATACGGAAAACACAAGGGAGAATACATATTGTTCGTAGGATAATGCGTAGAATAAAATTCCTTCGCGTTAGGTTATAAAATAATGATAATAATAATAAATTATTCCAGAATGTATGCAAGGGTAGTGCAATGTAATACATTTATTTTGAGTGGGAGAAAATGCCCTATGACAGATTAAGTCGAGCGCGTGGTCCACCCCTGTTTTGTTTTGTTAGACCGAGATAGTTGGAACTCCGTTTTCAAGGATTGTGACGGTGACAAACGTAGAAGAGAGGAAGGGACAGGAAGCAATAGTGATGTATAGCGGCGAGGGGATAGATCTCAAAATTGCATGATTTTATTTTGATTAATGGGAGATTTTCGTTTTAAATAGGCAGTTTTTTTGATAACGGGACAGTCAGTGAGTAGAACTCAGTAGACGAATACGGTTAAGTCTGGAAGTTTTGGTTCTAACCAGCTCGGAGCAACGGTTAATTAACCTCAGTGAAAACAGATAGTGGTAATTTTATTAAAAGGGAGTCCGGAGTTCGAAGATCGGTGCGACCCGTTGAGTTCAAAATTAGGAAATTATAGAAATAATACAAGTTCATGAATTATTGCAACGCTACGTTATAAGAAAAAGCACATAGTTGAAGTTACCGTAATTAAAAAATAAAGTTAGTTTATCGGATTAAATTCAGTATTATAATCGCTTAGTAAAATTATATTTTATAAAAATTTGTGATTTATTTCAATAAAATAAGCTTAGAGTGTAGGAGTTGGTTAATAATATTACACTATTGTCCAAGGTGCGGAAAAAAAATGAAGAGATAAAACTAATTTAATAATAGACAAAGCTATAAACCTTACGTAAATTAATTTGGTCTTAATAATCGCACTGCTTGACAAGCTCTAACTTACAGCGATGATTACGGGGGAGATTACTCTAGTTACAATAACAGGTACACAGTTACTAACAGACAAAGGGGGTTAATTTTAGCGTTGTGCAATAATCAAGCAAATAACTATAGAGAAGAACAGGTGTTTTCAATAATTCAGATAGGAGTATTGACTTCAGACATTGAATCGTGTTAGGAAAATAAAGTTCATAGTGAGGTGTTTTGTTTTCTTCACCCACAGGATTATAGGATACGCGATTTAGGGACGATTATCGATGTAACCAAACCCGACAGGAGATCGTCCGCTAAACAATCGTGCAAGGGGTGAGTGAATGTATTTTCTTAATTTTCAGACGGAGAAGATAGAACGCGGGCAACCTGATTTCATCAATGTTCAGACAAAGCCATCGTAATAATTTTATTTCAGGGCCCCGGCGAGGGTAACATGACATCTGTTTTGCCGGGCTACAACAGTGCGAGTTCAATGGCCTCGTATTTCCTAGTAATCAGCTGTCGGCCTGGGCATAAGAAAAAATGGTCCCCACATAGGTACATACGAACGCAGAGGCGATAAGGCTACGAGGGTACACCCAATCGAATTGGTGAAATTTTGAAAGTATAGCTTATCAAATTGAAGGTGTTGGCTGACAGTTTGGCGCAGACTTTGACAGGAGAAGGGCGCGGGAACCGGATTCACGATTCTATACATGTATAACATTATATCAACCTGTTTCGCTGCGAAATTTCTACCTGTTGTATTGCGTGAATTAAATTTTCACGTTTGGGGAATGTGGACGATGGTACCGAGACTATACGTAAGTGAGATACGTAAGTCAAATGGTAAGAATTTTCCCACATTACCATGTTACGAGGGGGGTTGCCAGCCACAGACTGGGCGGGTCACGCGGGGTGTCGGAGGTCATTCCCTTTCGCGGGATCGTGTCGAGCGAACGGACGCGAAAGGTTATGTACCAGAGATGCCGAATTGTATGTCATGGGCACGGTTTGCTGACGGAGGCGTCTGACATCACGGGAAGCCTGCAGGGTTGTGTGGAGGGGCCGTTAGCAAGGCATCTTGCGGGAGAATTCTGTAACGTTGTTGCATTTTCTCATCTGTGTCAACCCAAAAGTAAACGTAAAGCCCACAAGGTGCGCCTTATGTCAACTATTGGAGGTGGAAAGACAAAAACGGTCGGCTTTAACGGTCTGCCTCACAGCTTCGCGCCACTTGTCCGCGAATAGAGTCATGACAAAGGATGAAATGGAAATACCCCTTTTAGAGCCAGTAAAGTAGTCTCTGGAGGTGTTATGAGTATTGGAGTTGACTGGGAAAGGTTTGAAAGCCTGCTGTTCTTCCTCTGGCATGAGTGAGTCCGGGTATGTCAGGGTGATCGTCCAAGAGATCCGCCAGATACCGGGGTATAGCTCAGACATGCATTGGTGGGATAGTCGTGTCCGGAGAGCTGCCCTCTCGTTCAACTTGGTTAGCGGAGGAGCCAATACTAGTTTGCAAAAAAATTCTCCTTCCTTTCCTTTTATCACTTCCTTAAGATTCCCTAGTTCTGCCGTAAATTTATGCCGGTTATGCATAGGATAGGTATTTCAGATTGGGAGATGCGGAAGCAGCCTATCCGGCCATGAGAGGCACCTCTAGGTACGTACATTTAAATTAAAGTAAATAATGAACTTGTATTGCCATTTAATTGTCCACAGGATCAACCGTTACGTGAGCTAGGTTCCTTCTACGCGATTTACTAACTGACCTTTAGACGTGCAGTTAAATTTTACTAGCGCAAAATAGGACAAGAGGATAGCTTACCCAGCCTTAATAGAGTAGGTGCAAAAGGGATCACTATAGCGGGGAACGGGGACTCGAGTATACAGTTAGGGCCATAGGCATCTGTAGTATGGAGCAGTTTAGACAGGGAGTATCCTTCACGCGTTTGAGAAGACGACAGAAAAAATTCTTCCACGCCTTTTAAAGAGTCGAAAGTTACCACGAAAAAGAGTAAATACATTAAATGCCTACTCCAGATAATCCGGAGGCTTCGAAAAAAAAATCAATCACAACGTGAAGTAAGGGGTTTATTGTAAGATTTCCCAGAACAACCTTGCTTTGCTGTGATCGCATCACAGGGGTTGGGAAAACGAGATCAGGAAAACAGCGTAGCTGAACCTTCCGATCGGAGATCTCAACGACGAAGAGAGAAAAGGGAGGGATGGGGGTGAAAAAACCTCGCATCATGGGTAGGACCATCACAACACACAAGAGACACAATTAAGGACGCAAATGATGCATATCATATTTTTTAGCATTTTATTATTATTTTAGCATTAATATGCATTTTGCATTAATCGCAGAATATTTTTTTATTGACATCGACACTGTGGCGCAGTGGTTAGCGCGTTCGCCCGGAAAGCGAGAGGTCCTGGGTTCGAGTCCCAGAGGTGTCAATATCTTTTTCTGATTTTTCTGTTTTCAGATTTTCGATTGAGTTTCGCTTATATTGTCTTCATTTAATTAAATATTACAATTTGAGGTTTTACTCATAAAATTAAAATAAAAATTAAATATTGAAAGAAAACTTATTTCAATATTGCTAAGACGTTATTTAGAATCAAGATGGCCGTGAATTATTTTATGTGTAAACATATTAAAATCAGTCAAGTGTATTAATTTTGAAGTATTCAAGTCACACGTCGTGTGATCTAAGATGTTTTCATTTTATCCACATTTGAAAGATAACAGTCTTGTTCGCGCAATTTTATATGGGATTGGTTGGGTATTGCATTCGCGGACTTGATGGGTAGATATGTCAAAATCCTGAATTTATCCCACCTACCTAATCTTTCCCTCCTAAATGTCACCATAAAAATTGTTGCAAAAAGTACTAAACTTTGGAGAGGTGACAGTGTGATTTGCTGCTCAGTACAAAATAACATCTCAGACAGGGCGCATGTATTGTTATAAGAATATTGCGAATTTTAAACAGTGAGAAGTGTACACCAAAACTGGAGATCAGCAAGGCCCCATCTGCAACGGTGAGTCCTATTTTCCTTATTCCAATCTGGGCTTATCTAATTTTCCAAAAGCCCAGATCTGAACTATCGACTGACTATCCATCGGGTTTTGCGAGTGTATGCTATCTAATCGTCCCGTATAACTTAGCGATTTCACGTAGTTTCGGGACTGGTCCTTCGAGGGCTGCATAGGCTTTGCTTTGCAGCATTTACCGCCAATTAACAGTGGAGTCGCAGTTTCGCGACACCATTTTTGGTTCTTTCGAGTCGGATTACCAACGGGGTATTTAAAATTAATATATTTAACCTGCAAATAATTATTATTTGCTTTTCATACTTTGTTAACATACTTTTGTAATTATTGTTGCATTAAAATTCCTACATAGAATTAATCATGTCGACGAGTGATGGTACTCAGGCTCAGGATCTAGTTAAAATCAAATTACTAGAATCTAAGATTAATTTGATACATAATCGTCTCAATGATTTATATGAGAAAGCGAAAATTATTGCAGATAGGGAGACAAGGAGTTCGGAGGAGTTCGTTAGACAAACGGTTAATTTGGCTACATATTATTCACAATTTAACACGTATTGTGATGAATTTCTTTTACTTCAATTGAAAAAGGATCCAAACTATAATATAAATTTAGATTTATGGAATAAATTCGAAAATAAGTACTGCTTTGTAGTTAGTATACGCGAAAGTATTGTGGCGAAGCAAAATTTAGGTGGTACGCAGAAATTAAATAAGTCCCAATTTATTAAGCTTCCAGCGATTGATATGCCATCGTTCGATGGAAATCAAGAGAATTGGTCGGTATTTTATGAAGCATTTAAATTAAACATCCACTCTAATGAAAATTTGAATACGTCGCAAAAGATGCAATATTTGATAGGAAAACTTCAAGGAAAGGCATTATCGGTGTTTGCCGGAGTACTGCCGAATGAAAAAAATTATTTTGTAATCTGGAATGCTCTCGAAAAGAAATATCAAGACAAGCGCGTGCTAAGCACCTTTTATCTGAACAATATTTTGAATTTAAAATTATTGGCACCTTCTAACTCAAATGAGTTAAATAATTTTATTGAACGGTTTGCGTCTTCCATGTCTGCGCTCAAAGAATTAGGTATTGATGACCTAACCGACTTTATAATTTTACATATTGCACTGAAAAAATTAGATATGCAATTGGTGCAAAATTTCGAAATGTCCATACGGGAAAAAGATATACCTACATATACCGATTTAATAGAATATATTCGTTCGCATGTTAAAATTCTTGAACGAACCGGACCAGAAAGTAAAGTTAATAATAATAAAAATAAGGTTTCGCATTCTTTCGCTGTGGTTGAAACGAAGTCGTTTGATAATAATCGTAGTAATAATAATAAATGCCGAAAATGCAATCGAAGCGATCATGTTGAATTGTTTAAATGTGAACAATTTAATGAGTTGAGGCCAAAGGCTCGCTTTCAGTTTGTAAAATTAAATAACTTATGTGTAAACTGTTTAAGAGATAAACACAAGACGGTAAAATGTTCATCTAAATCGGATTGTAGAATTTGTAAAAAACGTCACCATACTGCTTTGCATTTTGAGGGTACGGTGAACAACGAAAGTCATTTGAAAAACGAAGCTGTCACATTAATAACAAGGAATAAACATCATAATGATTTTACGGCGGGTAATTTAGCTACGAATGTACTATTGTCAACCGCGCAGTTATTCGCTTACGACATTAAAAATAATCAAGTAACCGTCAGGTCCCAATCGTCAATCCCGTGTTTCAGAAGATAAATATAAAATAAGCCTATTAGTGATCGAGAAAATCACGGACAAGCTCCCTACACAATATGTTGACACAAAGTCATGTGAGCATTTACTTGGTTTAAATCTAGCCGATGAAAATTGGAACGTTCCATCCGATGTCGATATTTTATTAGGTGCTCAGTTATTTCCATATATTATGCTAGGAAATAAGGTTTTATCTAAACATAATAAGAATGCACCACCCGCTATACAAACGGTATTCGGATATATTGTAATGGGTGAAATACCTAAGTGTACGCCGGACGTTTCGTGGACATTCGGCCCCATAACCAACGTGGATTTATACAATGCGTTAACCAAATTTTGGACAATGGAAGACATGCCTATTAAGTCATTGATGAGTGCTGAAGACGCGGAATGTGAGAAAATGTACGTCGAGTCCGTCCAACGGGATGACTCGGGAAGGTATATCGTGTCTTTACCTTTTAAGATAGATCCTAATAATTTAGGAAATTCGCTCAGTGTCGCGCAACGCAGATATAAATATTTAGAACGGAAATTTAATACGTCACCAGAATTGCATCGGAGTTATAATGAAGTAATTTCTGAATATCTGGAAAAGGGATATATAAGGTATGAAGTTCCGTCTTCATCTAATATTGATGAGGGATATTTCATTCCTCACCATGCAGTA
Source organism: Glyphotaelius pellucidus (assembly GCA_936435175.1). NCBI lineage: Eukaryota > Metazoa > Arthropoda > Insecta > Trichoptera > Limnephilidae > Glyphotaelius > Glyphotaelius pellucidus. The sequence continues at coordinate 509,127 of OW386561.1, forward strand.
ATTCGTAAAGATAAAGCAACAACTAAAACTCGTGTTGTATTGGACGCCAGTACAAAGACCAGTTCAGGGTTGTCACTTAATGATATTTTGTATACTGGTCCAAACTTGCAATCTAATTTATTTACACTTTTAATTAAATTTCGCTTATTCGCTATAGCATTGACCGCAGATGTTAAACAAATGTATTTACGTATAATGGTAACGGAAAGCCATCGTAAATATCAAAAAATTCTTTATAGATTTCACGAAGATGAAGAAATTGGAGTTTATCAATTTAATTCGCTAGCTTTTGGGTTAAATTGTTCACCGTTCCTTGCGATGCGAACTTTAAGAAAGCTAGCGAGCGGTGAAAGAAATCGTCAACCGAAAGCCGCAGAAGTTGCAATTAATGATTTATATATGGACGATTTTGTATATTCTGTAAATACTATAAGTGGAGCCGTCACTTTGTCTACAGAATTAATGGCGATGTTCAAGTCTGGAGGATTTGAATTAGTTAAATGGTCGAGTAATTCTGCTCATTTGCTCGCTCAATTACCAGAGTCGCACCGTGCAACGATGGATTTCTCGGATAATTGTAGCATTTTAGGACTAAAATGGGATCCGATATCTGATTGTTTTCATTTTATGATATGTCCCACGGAGGAGAAAACTATATGTAAAAGATCAATTCTTTCCACAATAGCACGTTTATTTGATGTATTAGGTTTGGTTGCTCCGGTAATTTTATATGCCAAATTACTTTTACAAGAGCTGTGGTTAGAGAAAGTAGGATGGGATGAAGAACTACCCCAAAGTATTGTCAAACGATATGTTCAAGGAAGAATTACCGATGCTTTCTTATTTAAATTTACCTCGATATTTGGGAGTAAAAGAGGACTGCACGATAAATATTATCGCTTTTGCAGACGCGAGTACGAAAGCATACGGGTGCGTAGTATATCTTCATGTCACAGATAAGAGTGGCAACGCTACTATGAATTTGATATGTTCGAAATCCAAGGTAGCCCCTTTAAAAATAGTTTCGCTCGCTCGATTGGAATGATGTGCTGCGCTTATTTTATCTAGACTTGTTAAATCTATTATAGATACTTATAAAAATCGCGTTTTTATAAACGATATATTTGCTTTTTCAGATTCAAAAATAGCACTTTCTTGGATTCACTCATCCCCGCACAGATGGCAAACTTTTGTAGCTAATCGAGTTAGTGAAATTCAGGAAAATTTACCTGCGAAACATTTTTATCATATAGATGGGAGTTACCAATCCTAGTGATTGTTTATCACGTGGACTATTGCCCGCTCAGCTAATTGATCTTCCTCTTTGGTGGCACGGTCCACCCTGGGCTGCGAACCCAGTGTCCGAGTGGCCTGTCAAAAGCTTTTCCCCCTCAGCGCAGGAGAATACTTTGGAATTGAAAAAGTCGCATACGTTCACGATATAATAATTCTCCAATATATAATCTTGCTTTAAAAATTTCTTCATGGCCAAAACTGCTAAGAATTGTCGTATATATTTTACGATTTACGCGGAAGTTATCGTGTTCAACAGTTATAAATTCCACGGAATTAAACATTGCTGAAATAAATGTATTAAAAGCTCTACAGAAAAAGTATTTTTATGCCGATATACAATTAATACAGAGGAAAAAATTATGTTCATCTTCGATTCGAAAATTAAACCCGTTCGTCGATCATAATGGATTGTTACGCATAGGTGGTAGATAAACAAACGCGAATATACCTTATGAAAACAAACATCCAGTACTTCTGCCAAGACAGGATCATATTGTCGATATAATTATAGATTTTTACCATCGTGTGAATTGTCACACTGGTGCTCATCTCCTTATGTCTATAATTAGACAGCGTTATTGAATCTTATCGGGAAGAAACTTAATACGCATACGAGTACATGCATGTAATTTCTGTTTTAAAACCGCACCTTCTAATATTATACCGCCAATGGCTGATTTACCTACAGCTAGAGTTCAAGAAGCAAAAGCATTTACACATACTGGTGTAGATTTTGCCGGACCGATAAAGATAACCCTTTCTAGGCGTCGTGGAGTAAAAAGTCAAAAGGCATATACATGTCTATTTATTTGTTTAACGACGAAGGCTATACATATAGAATTGGTATCAGATCTAAGCACGGACAATTTTTTAAACGCATTTAAACGTTTTCTATCCAGACGCGGACCCGTTTCGTGTATGTACAGTGACAATGCGACAAACTTCATAGGCGCGAAGAATTGTCTTGATGACTTATATAAATTTTTGGAGGCAAATTCAACTAATGAAGTCCTTCGCAATGAATTTAACATTCGGAGAATTGAGTGGAAGACGATTCCACCTCGCGCTCCTCACTTTGGAGGATTATGGGAATCAAATATTAAATCCATTAAATCGCATCTGTATAGGGTTGTGGGTACTCAACTTTTATGTTATGAAGAGCTTCTCACAGTTCTGACGCAAATAGAGGCTTTACTTAATTTCATATTTACAGTAATGTGGATTCCAAATAGTGTTTCCATATTCAAGTTTACTTCTAATTAAGGCATTGTTTTTTTTTACATTAAGTCGACACAGGAGGCCCTGAGGAAAACAATTTCCTTCAAGGCCTATGTCATCTGAGATGCTGTGCGAAGGGTCTTTTCAAGGAGAAAGGAATGAACATTGGTCTTGAAGAGGCCCATGTTGTATGAGGGAGGAAACACAGAGGCCGGAAAATCGTTCCACAGCCAAGCAGTCGAAGAGCGACCCGTTCACATATGACAAATTAATGTACATATGTTGGGCACACGTTTGGCGTGTTTCCCGACTATGCACCGGTGCTGAAGGTATCAATGACGCTAGTTCCTCGAAGCATCTTCTATTGAAATACCGGTAGAACAAGGATAGCATTCCCACTCGACGCCTGTGCTCGAAAGATTTCAATCCATTTGATAAGTTGAGAGAATCTGCACAGAGTCGAGGGTATTTTTCAGGTATTTTGGAGCTCAGAGGTGGCTGCCAAATTCAACCGTGGGGCGCACTTGTGATTTGTACAGGGTTAGCAGTTGTGTACTATTAAAGTATCTGCGGGACCTGTACATTACGCCCAGTTTTTGAGATGCTAACTTAACTCTAGCTTCGATGGAGCGCCTGTATCTGAGCTGGTCACTTATAGTTACACCAAGCATATCAATGGAGGGCCTGTTTGGAAGATTGCTTCCATTGGAGGAGACTAGACTATTGTAAATGGTTAGAATTGATTGAGAAAGGTTTACGTTTTCTGTGAATAAATCATTTTAAGTGATTTGCACTTCATGTCGTTAAAGTGTTCTTCAAATTTAAATTTAGATTTCTTATGAAAGATACTTTTTTAAGAATAATATTATTAAAAACTTTAGAAAAATCCTATATAATTATTCTACTTCGAGTGAAGTTTAAATTGTTAACATTTAAGTGCATAACATTGACAAAATACCAGTTAATGCATATTTCGAGGTCAATTTGAAGCAGTTGCTGATCGGAAACAGGTTTAATTTCGCCAAAAACATGTTTAGATCATCAGCGAAAAAAGCATAATCACAGTTTTATTTTGAACAAAGGTCATTTGAATATTAGAAAAAGCAGAATGCCAAGATTTGATCCCTGTGGTATACCAAAAGTTACATCCATAGGGGGTGATTACCAAACACTAGTTGTTATGTTCTGTTACATAAATATGATTTCACCCAGTGAAATAGGTCTCCATGTGTTCTTGTTTGATGCTTTTTTAGTAAGATGGAATGGTGAACTTTTCAAAAGCTGTTTGGAAATCTTGTATTAAAAGAGTTACACACATAATTATAAGATTTCAATAGATTTGTGAGGAACAAACACATGTTATAGTACAGAGAAGGGGCTTGAAGTGTGAAAAAATATTTTTTTATAGGATGGGCTATAAACATTTGCACTTTTGTAGTCTACTAGCGGGCATTCCGAATGGGGGAGGAGAGCGGGGGCACTTGTGATGTAATGAAGAAATCATCAGGTCACGTGGGTTCTATGTTTTCTTTTGAGGGGTCAAAGGCGCGATTGCGTTATATTTGAATATTCATAGGTGTCACTCTAACAGACGAAGAGAAAAACTTTGGAACGTTTTGAGTGGGAAAATAGTATACTATCGACACCTGTCATTTAAATTTGAAGCTTGCAATGTAGACTGCTTAAAACAAACGAAGAGTTACTAGACGATAGAGATAGGACATAGAGTTACGCCCATTAGGGAGAGGGTAACGCCAATGACAAGACTTGAGAACCAAGACAAAGAAATTTCGGACTTTGGACTGGGCAATAAAAAGTATAATTAATGGTCTCGATGTTCTCACGGAGTATGCGGAGCGATGAACTTTAGATAAACAACCAGTGCATTGCGGCCATTGAACTTGAATTTTAATATAAACTTTGGGTGCATTACGGAATTGACAACCATGGAAAACGAGTGAAAATGTTAGCTTTAAATGTGAAAAAAGCAAAATTACGTAAATAAAAAAATATATTTAATTAGAAATGAGGGTAGGGAACACGGAAAAAAAGTTATGACGGAAGAATTTCACTAAATTAGTGTTTATATAAAATTACAAATGATTTAATTGATAGTCCGGTATTACTTGGATTGATAAGCTTCCGAATTCCACTTCGTAATACTAGAAGTCAGGATTATATTAGTGCAGGAGTTTTGGGACTAACTACCATATGTATTCCTCTTTGCCCAGAATACTTTTTTTTTTTTTTATAGTTAATACCGCACAAGAGTCCCAACTGCTCCCGTCTGGAGCCAGTGAGACTATGGCATCCCCAATCGGGGTATGTTGTGAGGCTGAAGGTAGTGGGGAGGGGAAGGAGATAGGGAAGAGGAAGGTGGGGAAGTACCTGGCTATTCAGATCTGGTCACTAAACACGGCTAAAGCCATTTTCAAGCAACGTTTCAATTCTGAATGGTGGTCTTACACCAGGGCGATACTGATAGTATCTTCCACTCTGGAACGTGCCGCAAATATACTACATATTATTTTAAATGAATAAATTGTGAAATAACACAAATATCAAATAAAATTTATTTGCGCACGCCGGGTTCGAACCCGCGACCTTCGGATTGTGAGTCCAGAGTCTTACCTCGGGACCACGGAGGCCGTCATACTAATGGAGGGGAACGATTATACCAAGTCGGTGGACATCTTCAATTTATCTTTGAATAAATATAGATTATTTTATTAATTTATGATAATAAAATAATTAAAATGTTACACCTACCGCCATCTATGATGAGTAATGGGAAGCTCTGTCTACCTACATGATTTTGTTATACGAGAATAATAAATTCCTTCTGTTCAAAACTACCAAACGTGTTACATTAGTTCGATTATGTGCAATAAATATGAAATAATAACCAGGCAATATTTGTAAAAGCCCAGAAAGGGGGCGTTTAGTAATAAATAAATGACTTTATTCCGGGGGAACCTCAGACAAAAGCATATTGTGCGTGGTGACTAACAGTCCCTGATCTGAAGGAAATGAACAAATTGAACGAGACGGGGCGTGGGTACAAGTTGACCATAATTATTAGATCTGTGAAAACAAGGCTGGTGAAAAGAAGAAAAAGAAAAAAGGACGAATTTCAAAATAAAATTCTATTAAAATCAATATATCGATGCTCAGAGAGGAGGGTCTAGAATCTAGCATCTCGGAAACATTTAGAGAGAAAAAAAAGGGATTGACAACCCACGTCTGGGGCCAAGGGGTCATATGTCACGTAGCAGTTTATTAGCGAGAAAACATTTAGAGAATCTCTCTCGATCTCTCTCGATCTCGAGATCTCGGAAACATTTAGAGAGAAAAAAAAGGGATTGACAACCCACGTCTGGGGCCAAGGGGTCATATGTCACGTAGCAGTTTATTAGCGAGAGGAAAAAAAAGTGTATTTTACGCAACATTGGACTAGGAAAATACAATGGGCCAGAGGAACGATCACGTTGAAATGAGCTTAGATAAATGGTTGTCGAGCCCTTGCACTTTATTGTGTTTAGGATAAAAAAATTTCTGACATGGTTTTTGAATAATTAAGAGATTTTATAGCTTTAAAAGGTGATTAAAAATTACATGTGGCTTATGAATACTTAAAGAAAAAGATATAAAAACTAATGACCGAGTTATAAAACATGATTAATTGCTTGGACTTATTTAATTTTCGAAATGTAAATAACCATAAGACGAAATTGATGCGTTTTCCTGCGAGAATGAGACGCATTTTAGGCGGGCCTTCGAGAAAGCAATAAAATTGACGGATATTCAAGGGTCGGACTTTGGTAGTGAGCAAAAAAAAAACGGAGATTTATATATAAGATTCAAGCAGCTGGTAAGATCGATCTTATGTTGAAAGGCTTGGTGGGAAGACATGTGTAGAGAAAACAAAATTGCGTGTTAAAAGCGAAATTGCGCAATCAGGGGTGTCATCAGAGCGTTGCGAGGACGACACCATCTCGGATCAGGCTTTGCCTAATCACAAAGTTATGAAGAAAAGAGGAATACTTTGGGAAGGAGAGAGCAGACAAAGATAGTAATAAGGAAACTTTGGGAAACAGAAAATTGTGGAGATTGGGTGGAAAAATAGAAGAAGACGGGGTAAATGCCAAAAAAAAACGTAAATACGGTCTTGAAATGTAATGGATATACATTCGAGGAGAACGTAGGTGCCCAGAGAAAGAGATAATTATAGAAATCCCATAATTAAGTCGGAAAAGTAGAGGTATCTGCGTTTTGCAAACGCCTGTTCGAATTCGAGATTTAGATTCAGTATGTCACGGACGGACACTTTCCAAATTGAAGGAAAACGGGACACAAAAACTGTCTCATATGAATAATAATTTTGTATTCTGAAACAAAGGGAAGAAGTGGGCGAGCTATCGTACAATCTCAAAGTTCGGACCTGTTAACGATGTTAAAATGAGATAGTCCAGGGGGTTGTGGCTAGATTGTTGATCTAGGACAGTAGGTAGACGAGTGTTCTGATTCTCGAGTTGATATAGCTTATTATCTCAGATCATTAAAATTACGATTAAGCTCTTTTGGAGCTGAGGTACCTATATAAAGGCTTGCAGGAGCGGATTTGTCAGTCGGTTTTCGGGTGCAAAAAAAGTCCTCAAGTGTTCTAGTGCGTCGCGAGGTTGACTTTGTTAGTATTTTTGAGTTTATCAGTGAATTTCCCAGGACAAAAAATTTCTGAAAAGATACTTATTAATAAATTCAGTGTCTTCAGGACTTAGAAAAATTTCAAAGAAGTGCTTCATTTACTTTGAAATATCTCTATCTTAAAGCAGTGAAATTCTATAAAAATTTTAATTTAAATTCAGTGAATAAATAAATTGCTCGCAACGGGATTTAAAACTTAGTGTAAAATTTAAAATAAAAATCTACTTTCTTTATCAATCCGGTTTAAACAATGGTGGTTTATTGTAGTAACTTATCCGTGTTAAATCCATTTAAAATAACAACATCGCTAAATTCCACTTATCGAGTTAACCGTTATTGGAATAATTTATATATTACTAAATTAATATACGGCACCTTAGATAACGTAATCAACTATACTTTTATCGGGTTGTAAATATTATACATCAGAGGTGTTTATAAAAGTTATTAAAAATTTTGAAATGTTTTAAGTAATAATAAATAATAAAATCCGAATGATCAAGTTAATCACGTTTGATATAGTTTAAAAAAAATATATATAATAACGTCATCAGAAATAATATCATAAAATAAATTGTGGCGTGAAGTGTTTATATAAGTTATTAAAAGCTTTGAAATGTTTAAAGTAATAATAAATAATAAAAATTGGACGATCAAATTAATCACGTTTAACATAGCTTAAAATAATAACATCGTCAGATATAATAAAAACAGTTAAATAATTTAAGAATTATAAATAAATGTAAAGATTGAATGACCAAATTAATCACGTTTTGAGATAGGTAAAACCTTGTGTCGACCGAAATAATGGGAGATTGTTGTTTTAGTAATGAAGGTTTCAGGTTGGATTCCGATTTTTCAAAGAGCAGTGTATACCCTGTTAGAGCTTTGACTAGCAAGTCGGAAATCGTGAGTCAGTTTTCCTTTAAGATTTTCCAGGAGCATGGTCAGCGAGGGATGGAGAGCAGGGTGGTGCCAACTCGATTTTCGGAGCTTGACTCTGGAAAAAACAGCCTACTTGTTTGTGTGTATATGTGACCGTATTTATGAACTAATATCTATGTATATCTAATATTATTACACTTAATTTTACAGGAGGAAATGGTATAATCAAGATGTAGTTTACTATCAACTTAGGTCGCGTATAGAAAGTCGTGCTCGTGCATATTTCAGCGTGTTTGGGGGAATAAATAAATGAAATCAGGTCGCTCGGGAACCACCAAATAGGTAAATAAACTACTTATCTATAATGTTCGTATGTTGAACCAAAATCAAGTAACTTAGGTATTTTTAGAAGGTATATAAAATACCTAACTATAGCAATCATATGTTGAATGGGGATAAAGACAAACGAGGCGGTTAAGATCAATTTTAATATTCCACGTGATAAAGAAATAAATAAAAAAATTAAAAATGCATTCCGATGTTTATTATCTAGGTTAGTAGGTCAAAGGGTTATATAAACAAACGATTAACTATGTCACTGGGTTAACTATAATTACAAGGTCGTGTTAACATAACTGGGAGTACGTACTTGTTGAAATAAAAAAAAAATGCATGCCGATGTTTATTTACTAGGTTAATAGGTCAAAGGGTTATACAAACAAACAATTAACTATGTCACTGGGTTAACTGTGATTACAAGGTCGTGTTTACATAACTGGGAAGTACCTGTTGCTTAGTGGGTTAGTGGTGTCATAGGTGGTGACGTTTTATCAATGATATTTTAACATTGTATATGTTTTTGATTATTTAAGGAAGGGCGGTTATTCATTATATTAGACAATGGAGGTGACAAGTGTCAGGGACGACCGATTGTAGGGCCGGTCGATTAATGTAGTCAATCAATTGAATGATTGATTAATTCTTTTATGTACCCAATTAAATTACATTCAAAACTTTATATGAAAAAAAAATCATGTTGTTAGTTTTCAAGCACATTCTATACTTAGCTATTAGACGATTGAAAAATCACGGAAATGCAACTTTGCCGAAGAAAAATTTAAATCTTTGGGGTAATTTCAAGTCGAGTCAAACATGGGAGTTGACCTTTCATGATAAGGGTCTCAAAAGAAAAAATGAAACAGAGTTAATGAACTCTAAAATAAAATCATTAAAACAAAACAAATCAATCCTGGAGTTCGGTAGCTCTCCAAAATCAAACTACCAGTATAAGATCTTAATTTATTGGTTATTTATTGTTATACTCCAATATTATTAAGTATGTATCTGATTATTGGCTGGAAACTCACAAATTCCTTCACGAAATTCAGGTCCCCAATGCGGTGTACATAATGTCGCATTGTGGATTATAAACCTCACCCAAAGTATGTTTACATATATATCTTTCTATGTACTGTCCATTGAATAGTGCAAATTCGTTTAAAAGCAAAACGTCTAAGGCCTGGTAGGTTGTGTTGCACCTTTTTCTGGATGTGATAAAAGGCCTAGGAAACCTCGTTATCACAAAACACCGTGAGTATATGATTGTACAGACGAACGAAACCGGTCCGCCTTCAGTAAAAATTAAATCCAAGGAGGGGTCGGAATCTGGGGGTCATCGGGCTCTTGGTGAGACTTGAAAGTACCGCACGAGGGCGAGGAATCACTAAAACGCGATAACTTAGGTATCAATTAGTGTGCCTGTGACATGCAAAATGTTCTTGTTGAACTGGGATCACCTGGTGTACTTGCAGGAGGAATATGGAGCCAGATTATGCCAGAAAAGGGTTTGTTCCTGATTCGTCCACTGTACAATAACAAGGGTACTAACCAACTAAATCATGATTGTATTTTATATTCTTACAATTATAAACTTGGAGCCGAAGGATGTGGATTAAATGATCGGAGTAAACATTGTATTAACCACCACTAACTGATTTATTGTCTTGTACAAGTGTTTTGAAATTGTTTGAAATTTGGGGTACTAGCAGGTAATGTGTAGGCCATACAAAATGGGTAGAGACTCCATATTGGGGTTTAGGTCATTCAATCGCGTTTGGAAAAGGGAAATAAAATAAATTAGTTTTGTAATTAAATAACCGATTCAGTCTCTCTCGATTCAACGCTTCACTAGAACCAGGGTTACCACAAATAATAAAAATTATTAGATTTCTATATCATGAAACAAAAATCAATCACAATGTATGATGAAGTCTACTTATAAAAATTTATACGTGTAATTTTATGTTCATGTCATAAAATACGTATACAAAGTCAAGTACACATTTTATTCAGATGTAAAGTACTGGGGGAATAAAAGGAGCATCCTATAGTTATCGAAGGGGTCAGGAGAAAATTTCATGAAGGCTTTTGTGGATTAGGGGAGGAATTTTCCATTCTATACTCCGCATATAGAAAGCCTTAAAAGAGTAAATTATTTGATCACAGTCAGAAGAAGGGTTTAGGAAAAGCTCCAACTCTTTAGCTATCAAGCATGAAAGAGGGGAAAAGCGAGAATATCACACACTTATGCGCGGCTCTTTGTTTTTTGGAAATTTAGTCACAATGGATCGCTTTACGGGAGAGCAATGCGTTTTCTGGGTAAAACATTTTTAAATCATGATTTTATTATATTCTGTTCAGCAATGATTCTATTCTCTTTTACAAAACAATGATTCACGCTGCCTATTTCGTTCGCATCACCAATTACAGAGTATTAATCAGTGGCCAAGTGTTAAATTAATTTAATTAAATTATTTTAACACTTGGAATACTTAAATTAATTAAATTCATTTAACATTTAATTTAATTTACTTAATTAAGTTAAATCAAGGTTTAAAAACTTCGAAGAAACCGGCACGACTCTCAATCCAAAACAAACAAGGCGGCCATGGAGCAGAAGGGGCGAAGAGAACATGGCGCAAGTAAACACGTCTGTACAAGACGAGCCAAATATGTCGAAGCGCAAGCGTTCAGATGCAATAGTCCCTTTACACACAAAGTTCGGCGCGGGACGTACCCCGCGCAACTTCAGGCCGCCGCGCAGAAATGTCTCACAGTGAACTGCGCTGTAAACCGTTATCTTACTTTCGGTCTTTACTTTTCTGCGCAGCGGTCTGAAGTGGCGCGGGGCACGTCCCGCTCCAAACTCTGTGTGTAAAGGGTACTATTGGCGATAGATTTTTTTCAAGCATAGTTGCAGCAGTTCGTTAGTTACAATAATAGACACGATGCAGACGATGAGCAAAGTCGATCGACTTGAACAAGAAGTATCCTCCCTACAATCAACAATCAAACAATTCCAGTTGAACCCAACAAAATGGAACAACGGATGAGATTGCAAAACACCGAGATTAAACTAAATGAAGACTTAGAAAAAAGAATCACCGAAATCGAGAGAGACCAAGAAAGAAGAAACAGAGAATCAAATAACACTTGTCTAGAATTTCGGGGTATTCCGGAATTTAAGGGAGAAACGACCCAATCCCTAAATGACATCATCTTCAACGCCAGCAAAACAGTGAACTGCCAGCTCAACACCAACGACATAGAGAATATATAGTCACTCCACGAAATAAAAATATTCCTCCAACTGTGAAATCCAGGATAGTGATAATTCGTTTTGATTCAGCAGCTTTAAAAGAACAACTACATAACGCTATAAAAACATACAATAGATCTTGTGAACAAAACAGTGATAAACTGAATAATGTTGTAATTGGATTATTGGATCCCCGTTCACCAATCTATGTTTGTGAACTCTTCACCTCGCGCGCCAAACGTTTGTGGTACCTGGCGCGACAGTTTGCAGCTGATTGTAAGTACAAATACGTTTGGCCTAAAGCCGGTCAAATATTTATTAAAAAGGATGACAATTCACGACCGTTTCTTGGAATTGGCTCTAACAAAATCTCCACACTGATCATTTATCAAATATTACATTGTAAAATTAGAAAAATTGTATGTTAAAGATTGTAAAACAAAAAACTATTACAACCCAGTATAAACTTGTAATATCCGTTAAGAAACTCTCAACTCCATTAATTTTTACAATTTGGGAGGCGGGAATGGGTACCGCCGCCCCGGAAACCTTTATTGGATAACCAACACGTCTGCCATAGGTCACCCCAAGTGGTTCGCTACGTTTGGAGATTTAGCAGGAGTGCCCGGGTTCATAGGGTGAGGTTTGTCTAGGTATTGGAGGCGGATGACCAGGACTCACTGAACCCCAGATTCTTACCCACCCCTTAAATGCTTTTCCTTCCCAGAACTCTCCTCTCCTCCTTTTCCTAAAAAAAAACCTACACACAGCATCCCCAAAGATGACATAGGCCCTGAGGGAAATTATTTTCCTCAGGGCCTCCTGTGTGGAGCTCATGTAAAAAAAAAAGTTTAAATGGATGATTTCATATCTAGCCAAATAGAAAATATCTAAAAAATCCATGAATACGAATGTGCAAGCACAGACACATGTGATTTATTTATTTATTGATAAAATTAACGCCATTCGGCTTTTACATAATAACATAGATAAAGTATAGCAACAACATGAAAATAAAGCTCAAGTGAGCTTGTATATTTAAATATTACAATATTGCAACAATGAAAAAAATATATTTAAATTTGATATATATGCAAATATCTTAACTTAAGAGGTACATTGAAAATGTTTAATGGTAGGTAAATAATAAGTAAAATATATTACAAGCTAGGAAACAAACCTTGCTTCCTAGCTTGAATAGCCACTTTTGTAAGGCAGTGCCAATATTTGTAAGTTGGTAACAATTATGAAAAGAAAGAAAAGATTTAATAATTTTAATAAAATAAAATACTTTTTTGTTTAAAACCACGAGATTTATTAATTTTTGAACCGACCGGTTTCGCTTAACTTAAGCATCATCAGGGTACAAATTAATACTGAAAAAAAAAAAAAAAAAAAAAAAAAAAAAAAAAAAAAAAAAAAAAAAAAAAAAAAAAAAAAAAAAAAAAAAAAAAAAAAAAAAAAAAAAAAAAAAAAAAAAAAAATTAATAAATCTCGTGGTTTTAAACAAAAAAGTATTTTATTTTATTAAATATGTCAAACCACAAAGTGATTGCTTTCTACAATAATATTTAATAATTTTGATGGTTTTTAAAAATTATCATAAATCATACAATTAATTACTAAGATGCATTAATACGATAATATACGTAGAGATATGTTATAAATGTGTTCGGTAAATTTATTTCACAAATTTATCAAAGAATTTCTTTAGAGAGTACTTGAATTATGGATAAATAATTTTATTATTTCGTGTTTAAATTTTTTCATTTTGATAATAAAGATTCAGAGTGCTGGATTTTAATAGTTGTTTTGATAGGTAATAAAGATTCAAAGTTATGGATTTTAATAGTTTTTTGATAATAAAGTTTCAGAGAGCTGGATTTTAATAGTTTTTTGATAATAAAGATTCAGAGTACTGGATTTTAATAGTTTTTGATAATAAAGATTCAAAGTGCTGGATTTTAATAGTTTTTGATAATAAAGATTCAGAGTGCTGGATTTTAATAGCTTTTTGATAATAAAGATTCAGAGTGCTGGATTTTAATAGCTTTTTGATAATAAAGATTCAGAGAGCTGGATTTTAATAGTTTTTTGATAATAAAGATTCAGAGTACTGGATTTTAATAGTTTTTTGATAATAAAGATTCAAAGTGCTGGGTTTTAATATTTTTTTGATAATAAAGATTCAGAGAGCTGGATTTTAATAGTTTTTTGATAATAAAGATTCAGAGAGCTGGATTTTAATAGTTTTTTGATAATAAAGATTCAGAGTACTGGATTTTAATAGTTTTTTGATAATAAAGATTCAAAGTGCTGGATTTTAATAGTTTTTTGTTCATACAAAATTCACGATTTTTGGTGTAGAGTTGACATATTTAATAGTAATATTGGTTTCGCCGTTTCTTATTCTAGATTCAAGATCACTTCGTAAAAGAGCAAGTTCATTTCTTTGGAGATTGGTGAGGTCGTTTGCTGCTTTGACACCATTCTTCAACTTTGCTCTGATGAATTTTTCCCCACAAATTTACCGGTTTATTCTTATTAGTAGAGCAAGTATAGTGATCGCCCAATGGTCAAAATTCGACCAAAATTGTGATGTTTTTTTTATGTATTTTTTATGCATAATTTAAAAAAAATATTAGCATTCTGCACTCCTTCTCTAGATAAACTATAAGTGTGCGAAATTTCATACTCCTCTGTCCGCGCATTAAGGAACTCCAGTCCAATTTTTTTCGTTATAATACGTAAAATATTTATATAACGCTAGCTGGTACCCGGCATGCATCGCAATGCCATTCAAAGAAATAAATTGTTTTTCCCTGCATGTCCATTCCCAAGCGTCCCCGTTCCTCTCATGTGTCCCCTTCCCTTCCTGCGTTCCTCTTCCACCTTCCCCGCTTTCCTTCTCTCTCGTAATCCTTTCCGCGATCCCTGCCCCCTTCCTTACCCTCTCCCTTCTGCCTTCAAATAAAAATACACATATTTTCAAACCACTCGCGCACCATCTGTAGTCATTTTTTTTACGCAAATTTCATCACGCCAGATTTTACCATTATATATAGAAACACTCTTCTTGTAAAATTCAATGTTCATGCACACACAAACATACGGAACCTAAATTTGTCAATATATTGTAAAATGTTGAAAGTCACTGAATTTTTCCAACTTTTACTACAAGAACTTTCTTATTCTTTTTTTTATTTGTTTTTAGTATTATCTTTTTTTTATTGTACACTTCTTTTTTTATAAATAAATAATAATAATTTATGAAAACACTGTTTGTAAAATGTTGAGAGTCACTGAATTAGTAATATATATAATTTATATAGATACATAACAATTTTTGTTAGAATACGTAAAAATATTTGACAAATATATTTGTTTTATCTAAAATTCATAATTTAATCGAAATTACGAGCATGGCATGGAAAAAATGGAATGAAGTCGTACGGCCGCACGTATGCAGCAATACTCTATTTGGATCGTCCGAGTGCCGCCGCATACGTGCGGCGATACTCCTCAAAGGGTTAATGAAAATATGTTTTATACTTTTGCTATTCGGCGATACATTCCCTCTGCACACCCCGTCGAGTCACTTATTTATATTTTGTATAATTAAGTATACCGTATTTTCCCTACACCGACAGCATATTGTATATAAGTACGCTGTGGGCCAACTGTGGGCGGATCAACTCTCATGGAACCGTAAAATCAAATATAAAATTGTCTCACCGGGTTTACACTTGGGTCTAACACCGAGAACCCCATTTTCACACTTAATGATCTTATTGCCCGTCTGCTCCACGGGCACGAATCCGTCCTTGCACTTGGAGTGGACGTAAGTGCCATCGGGTATGTACAACTGCGGGCACAGGTTCCAAGTGATGGCGTTCAGAGTCGTGCTGCAGGTAGTATCCACTGTGAACGAGGGACTTAGCGTGCACCGCTCTGAAAAATAAACTTAAAATTCAGAACCAGGCTGCTAACAATAATACTCTTTACGTGGATGGCGATAAGGTTTAAATTCCCGTTTAACATCAGCCGCCCATTTAGTTTTATTCACGAAAAACATCGCCAAAAAGCGTGTTTAATTTTATTTTGCGAAGCCAAGGCACAAATGTTTAAATGTTTTTTGATAATTTTTTAACGAATTTAATTTTCCATCTAATACAATAAAACCATGACTGAAAAGAGGTTCGTAAGTAGGTGATTTTTAACTTTAAAGGCCTAAAACTTATTTTTTATTTGATTATTTTGTTATTGTTTTTCATTTACTCACAAATAATTGCCCGAGTTGCCTCTAAAATCACGAAACACTAAAATCTTTAATGGCCTATATCTTTTAATTTAAAGCAAAAACAAATAAAGTAGCTCACATCCGTACTAGATATTTGATATACCTTTTGATTACAAAAATAATTTTTCAGGTTGGTTGGGTATTTTGATCTCAAATCCAAATTTAAGATTTGTATGAAACTAGCAGAAATGGGTGGCGCATACGTTATTTTTGAGTGATCTAATTTTCAAATCAAAATCACATGTAAATGAAACAATTTCACTTTGTTAGAATCACTTATAATATATTATATTTACCCCGACCGGTTTCGGAACAACCGTTCCTTCCTCAGGGCGTGTGTGGTTTGGTTTATTTATGCTCAGGGCAAACATATAATGATTTGACAATTACGAAACAGTGGGTG
Source organism: Glyphotaelius pellucidus (assembly GCA_936435175.1). Lineage (NCBI taxonomy): Eukaryota > Metazoa > Arthropoda > Insecta > Trichoptera > Limnephilidae > Glyphotaelius > Glyphotaelius pellucidus. The sequence continues at coordinate 525,531 of OW386561.1, forward strand.
GGTACAATGTATTATTACTAAGTTTTGTGGAAGGGGTGAAAAGGAACGGACATTAAATGGGAACATATCCAAGATTGGGCTATAAGATAATATTTTTTGTTTATTGATAATGGACTCATTATTTTTAAGGGATTTTTATTTATTTCCAAGGCTTCTAAGTTATCTAAGCGTTTTCCTTTATGGTTAACATGAAGAATATTTCTATCCCCGTATTTCTTTCAAAACCCACCCACTATTTTGGAATTGTCAAATCATTATATGTTTGCCCTGAGGAAAGAACGGTCGTTCCGAAACCGGTTGGCGTAAATAAAATATATATGTGGTTCTAACAAAGTAATATTGTTTAATTTATTTGTAATAGGTAATAGATAACCACAAAATTATAGCTACATTCAAAAGTACAAAATCACATGATTTAGTAGGACAAAAACATAACTTTAATATTAGATTAGAAGTCAAAGTACTGAATATGTGACCATTATTATACGACCTCCGTGGTCCCGAGGCAAGACTCTCGACTCACAATCCGAAGGTCGCGGGTTCGAACCCGGCGTGCGCAAATAAATTTTATTTGATTAATTTGTGTTATTTCACAATTTATTCATTTAAAATAATATATGATATATTTGCGGCACGTTCCAGAGTGGAAGATACTAATAGTATCGCCCTGGTGTAAGACCACCATTCAGAATTGAAACGTTGCTTGAAATGGCTTTAGCCGTGTTTAGTGACCAGATCTGAATAGCCAGGTACTTCCCGACCTACCTCTTCCCTATCTCCTCCCCCCCCCCACTACCTTCAGCCTCACAACATACCCCAATTGGGGATGCCATAGTCTCACTGGCTCCAGACGGGAGCAGTTGGGACTCTTGTGCGGTATTTCATGTAAAAAAAAAAAATATACATTTTTTTTAATAAACGTTATAGCAAAAATTGTTTCCCCCCCCCCCCCCGCTGACGTCTTTCTCTTTCGCTTATGTTCAGAGTGCTCAGGCCGGTCTTAAAGTTTGGCGAGTACTATACCTGCGACGTAGGTACATCATCGAAGTAATATTGAAAGGATTCAATAGGATTGAACTTGTATCTACTTTGTAAATAAACAGAATCCGATAAACCAGAAAGCAATAAATTTGAATTTTTTGACAAAAAATGTGTTATTAAGAAATGAATGCATCTTATCTTCTGCTTGGAGTGGCAGCTCGGATTACACTGTTCTATTTTGGTTGAGTCTGTCACGATGAACCAGTTCACACTATAACTGTTGTTGTCCCTCGGTTCATTCCAAACACGCTACGCTTTGTGTGATTTTGACAACTACCAAATCTATTTTGAATGCGTTTTGAAATATATTTTTGAAAAACCAAACATAACTTTCTAGCGAAGGAAGGAAAGGGGTAAAATTAAACCGCGAAGTAAAACAAATTATACTGATTTTATCGCATGTTGATATCGCTTTTCGGGGAAATCGGTGTGAGAAAACGCCGGATAATTTAGAAAGAAACAAGGACCTCAAAATACACGACCTGCACACGCACACACCAGAGTAGCGGCGCTCCCAATCAGCAAGTAAGGTAATAAATACTTTAACATTGATGAGAAGGCTCCATACAAATGATTTCATGCAACTGATTTTGCCCTTTGAAACTTTTTTTTACTTGAACAAGCTGGCAGTGTTTTCCATGTATTATTTTTCAGGCAGTAGGGATCCTCCGCGTTGGGTTCGTAACCCTCGTTGCAGATGTATTTCAGGAAGTCAAGGTGGGCCGCAAGCTCTCCCGGCACAATATTCCTGTTCGGCTGTTTCTCCAGGATGTAATATCCGTGAGCGGGGATTGCGGGCAAGGGACAACCCTGCGCTTGACTAAGGAACAAACATAACATATAATTAATTATTTTGTCTTGTTTGTTTACTGCCCTGATAAGTAAATAAAATAATATTAAACAATTTTTACCTGCCATTTTCCTCTGCTTTGAGATCTGAAAATAAGAAAAAATCGTGTAAATCATCAGAAAGTGTGCGATGCGATCGGTCTACCATTGAATGGATCACACTTCCGCGCCCTTTAGCCGGTTTTCCGAGAGTATCTTCGAAGAAGGAAGAATGGGGGGAGGAGAATCCCTCGAAGACCCAGAGGAGAGAGTCACTGGGTGGGGGGGGGGAGGATATCACTTGCGCTACATTCCATTCGGGACAGTCATTTGGTAATATTCCACGTAATAAATATAACAGATGCCTCTCCTGGAATATGTTTTCCAAGTGTGTAGGCCATATTTTGCAAACGATAAAGATCTAATAGAGAGAATACAAAGACGATTTACAAAAATTTCAAGAGCTTTGAAAGACTGGCAATAAGAAAATAGTCTCAAGAAGCTAAGATTACCAACTTTAAAAGAATTTAGAGAAGAGGTGACTTGATTGAAAGTTTCAAAATTTTATCTAAACATTATAAAGTTGCCCTGGCGTCCTAGAAATCTTAACGACCATCAAAAATGTAAATCTCTGTGGACACTCAAAAAAATTAAGAGCCCAGCAGAGCAATCGATTTTGTCGAAATTTGCCAAAATAGTTCAAAAATTAGTCGCTTGTGTCGCCCTCGTCGCATTTTTAAGTGGATTCCGCAAAATGTTATTGTACTTTGTTACTTGACGTGGATTTGACCCTAGTATCTGCTCGTAAAATCCCGAGTTACAACGATCATTCCCGAACAAAAATTAAAAAACGACAAATACATCTTTGCCGATTTCGTGGATCGCTAGATTTCGATTTTTCCCTATAAAGTGGGGAAATTTCCCTTTCGATTCCCTATTACAATGAAAAATAATTTAAAAAATAAAATAAAAAACAGTTTTTTTAATCGGCGGATATCCACGATTTAAACAGTATGATTTTAAAAATAAATTGCGAAATGTTTATGGGGTTTTAACACTAGAATCTACGTTTATTTAAATTTTAAAAATATAAACGACAACAAGTTCTTTAAAAATCTGCATCTTCTCATTATAAAATTAATATTGGAGGTGCATTGATTAATTTTACATGTATACTAATATTCCCACATTTTACAATATGTACACAATTTTCCATAAATTCTGGGAATTTTTTTGAAGGCTTCCAACCCAGAAGAACACCTGGCATGCCCGCCGAGCGCCGAAATGTCTCCAATTGCATCCACTTACTTTTGGACTGTTAGGGCTGTCACAACATGGAAATATAAAACACCGCAGAAAAATAAACTTATTTATTTGAAATTTTAGGTTTTTACAGTAAGTAGCCATAGAAAAAAAAACCGTTTTTATAAAAACGTGTTATAACACGAAGAAGAAAAAACATAAAACTCACTTAAATACTAAACAGCGATTATTATATTTTAGTATGATTATGTATTATTATTATTACTTGCTATGAAATGTAGAAATTTTGCTACGCGCTGTATATAATGATTAATTATATCACTTTTATGTAAACGCCTTTTAGACATAAATAAATAAATATTTCAGATTCCAGTCTAGAGTCTCATCGACATAGCGTAGTAACAATCTTGTACTGGGACTGCATGTAACTGTCTTTTAATAGTAACAATCTGACTACACGCAGACAATCGCTGAATAAGTCGGGACGCCCGAGGAAGAGATGAATCAATTAATTATTTTTTTGTGAAACAAATGTTAAAAAAAAATTCTTCAATTCTTAGCAATAATATTTCAGGTATACTAGAATTCTCAACCTCAAAACTTTGTACGTAACCATTTACAACCCCGAGCCACTCCGGGTATTTTTACACGTGTACTGAAAAAGATGATGAAGTTATGTAAATCTGTTTAAAACCAAGGGCGCATTAAAATTTGAAAAAAAAAAATTCATATAAAACTTTCTATTACAACACATAAATACTTGTCATACATAAACATAAATAAACACGTAAACACCTCAGCACAGGTTTTCCTAGTGAGGTGTTCACGAAACATACAACAATACCTATCCACAGTTTCACCTTCACAAACCTACCTTACACCCAACAATAAAATTACAAAATATATTATGTAAAAATGTTTCCGAAATTGATCTATAGGTAAATACTGTAATATATAGAAATAAATAAATAAATAAATAAATAAATTTAATAGCTTAGTTAAATAATTTATGAATAAAAATAATATATTATGAATAATTATTAAGAAATAAGAAAAATAATAATCAACCATTTATTTGCACAGCCCTTGTCAACTCATTTGAAACCTGACACTCACTTTTTAATAAAATACTATTTTAGGACCCGTTGAAATACTTACATACTTCGAAATATCAGGACGACACGGATATTTATTCATTATAAACACCCTGATGAGCTTTTAAAAAGTGTTTATTTTTAAATGATTTACTGTCTGATATGACGACATCGAAAAATATTATAAAGTTAGGTACAGTTCTGACTCTCAACTATTTAATAATAATAATAATTGGATGATTCGTATAGACGTTTTAGTGAAACATCACAACGGTGTTTGCTCGATCGTTCCATGTCTTCTCCGGACTTCTTTTACCATTCACAATCGCGTCATATCCTCTCTTTACACTCTTTTCTTCGTTTTTCGGCTCTACGATATATTAATATGGATTAAATTAACTATACAACGTATCAAGAAAAAAATAAAGCAATATTGTTTTGGCCATCACTTATAACAGCTGTTTTGCCTACCCAAGTCATCGCCAAAACAATAACTGTTGTCTTTACGCATATAATTAAAAAGAGCTTCTTTAACAGTAATAGATTTTTTTTATTGGCAAAGTTTTTTTGATACATATTCATACAAGTACATACATAATAATATAAAATACAAGAGAGTAACAAAAATCCCACAAAGGCGAAGCCTGTGCGTGAGTATTATAGTAATTAGATATTAAACAGTAGTGGTTAAAAAAAATTGAAGAAATCGGCATTTAGCACAAAATTGGGTCTATTTTAGTTTTTATTACTTCTGGGCTCTGTTTTTAGAAAATATTTATTGTAGAAATTGACATTTTTTACGTTGGGTTTCACATATTTCACACTTTACAGATAGTTTTTTGAATTTTTGAAGGAGCAAAATTTGGACTTGTTTGCTGTTTGATGTTTAGGTATCCTTTATGAATATGAAAATTTTAAAGATAATATTAAAAATATTTTTAAAAAGCGCGATAAACAAACACAAATAAATAAATAAAATAATTAAAAATCATTTCGTAAAACCGAGTGATGACTGTACTTCGTGCTTTTACCAAATATTCAAACATTTTTAGATGGAGCACGTGGAAAGGATTAATTTGTTCCGGGCACGGACGTTGATATGATTGTCTCTTTTCACATATTACCTTCAAATCGGCCACATTTGGGTCCCTGTGCGAAGCTACAACCCAAGATGTGAAAAGATATAAGGTGCTAGAAATGTCACGTATTCGCCACTTTCGTTACCTAATTCCTTTTGACATAATTCCTTCTAAATTATATTCTTCATAAAAAGACGCTAATAGTAGTGAACACGTAAAAAAATATAAGCATATAATCCGTGTCCTTGCCGCGCACGTTTTCGAATAACTTTTTGACATGCTTCCTTCAAATTACGCGAACAAATTCTATTGCTTGATTTGATTCCTCTAATGTATATGTATTCTATCTTAGCACAAACACACAAAAATATTTTCAACACTACCTTACAGAACATAGCGCCGCAGACGACCGCTCGTGGCGAAAGATTTTCGCGTAATGAAAGTAAATCGAAGATGTCATCGTTTTTATGTCTTTTGGGTGCATAGAAAAATTATGTATTACCCAATAAATCACCGTTTTCTTAATTTAGTTTATTAGTTTTATAGTTAAGGTACTGTTTTATTAGATAATATTTTTAATATGCAAAATTATTTGTTTTTTAGTACAAATAAATGGTTTTAAACACTGTTGATATACGTAGTGTAAAAAAATTAAAATACGTCATTATTAAGCTACATTATAAAAATATATAAATGGGGTGGTATAGGCCGAGATGTTTTCTATTACAATTATTTTTTTATAATTTTTTTTCATATTGTATATGATTGTAGATGGAAAAAATCTGAAGGTCGATTGACGATTTATTGAAAACTGACATTTTATAAACTGTTTTAAAAAAGTAAGACAGTATTTTTTTTTTATATTTAATTTTAACTAGTGGTATAAAACACTCTTGTATCTAAAAAAAGAAATGTGTATTTTATTTTTATTTTGCCCCTGTTATGTGCACGGGTGTTTTTAAAGATACGCAAACAACATAAAATATTGAAAATCCCTCGTGCTCTCTTAACGGAACACCTTTTGCATCCAATCCCAGGAAACACTTTCTTTGCAAATAAAGAAGTGGAAGCATGGAACAAACTTCCAAAACTCTAACCCATGTTAATAATATAAAGTCAGATTGGATTGTCAGGTGAAAAATGCTCATCTCGTAAAAGACCCCACTGAGAGACAGCCTGGGTTCTCATTGCCTCGCAAACTCTGGTCCGCCATCAATAGAATAAGGTGCTGCCATAGCCGTTGTGCCCATATGATGTATAAATGGGGCCTTAAAGAGTCGAAGATGTGTAAATGCGGTGAAGTGCAGACCACTGAACATGTGGTCAACGAATGCCTGCTCCATTCATTCCCCGGCGGGATTGATGAGGTCCACAGGGCAACGCCTGAGGCCCTAGACTGGCTCGCAGACTTAGATGTCCCCCTCTGACCCCCCCACCATACGAAAGAAGAAGAAGATTGGATTCATTTGAAAAGAAGAAAGGAATTATTTTAAAATTTATAAAAACATGATGAAAGATGATAGATGAAGGATGAAAGATAAAATATAACAGTTAAAGGATGAAAGATTAGATTCAAAGATGACAGATGTAGGATATAAAACGAAAAATGAAAGATAACCGATAAAAGATGAAAAAAGAAAGTGAACCGACAACAGATAAAACATGACACTGGAGGTTATCCACCACATACCCGCCCCGGTATAAGAAACTGATGGTTACTCCTTCAAGGCTCTCACAAGGTCTCTAATTTTTTTTATGGAACGACTACATTTAATAAACGAAACTAGACCTCCAATGTCCCCGCATTCGTTGTTAGGCAGCAGTATGCAAGTGCATAAAAGTGTATAAAAGCAGATGAAGCAAAAAATGACAACATTATGTGAGTCAAAAGCCTCGATAATATACACGATATAAAAAAGGCCTTGCAGTCAGGTCAGTACAGAGTGTGTTAACTTGAGTTTGTTTATCCATGTAGGCATACAAGAAATTTGGAAAGATTACAAGTTTTGTAGCAATAGATCGACCTGCAAAGAATCCACGCTGAAATTCGTTGATCGAATTCTTTACCACAGAGTCACTGGTCACAAATTACGTTTCGAACACCTTTAATATGCAAATATCGAAATGGGTCTACAGTTATCTGCTTCTCACTTAGGATGGGTTGTTTAAAAAAATTTGACGGATTCATCAAATATTTGAATTAATTTTCACGTTCTGTGTAAATTCTATTCAAGTTCCATGATTTTTTCACTTTTATGAAGCAACTGGTCTATAATAACATAATAACAGAACTCGAATAGAACTTACACAGAACGTGAAAATCAACTCCAAATATTTGATGAAACCGTCAATCTTTTTAAACAACCCGTCCTTAGTTCCAGATTTATGAATTGGTGTGATGTAGGCTTTTTTCCATTTAACTAGTCAGGAGCGATATATTGAACATTATTGTCAGCGGAATTGACAAGTGATTTGCGCACTCAGTAATGAACAGTGGTGGGATACCATCTGGTTCAGCTTCCTTGCTAGAATCGATCCATTTTAAATTTTTGGATACAAGATCAGCATCGATAAAAACTGTAAGATTAAATAAGCTGGGAATAGAGGCTGACTGTTTTTTTGATTTAACATAGGACCAGAATTAATTGGGATCTTTGGCGATATTCTCTTATGCCTATGGCAGAGATGTTGGTTATCCAATAATCCATACCCACCTTCCAAAATTTGTAAATGTCAAACGGCTGCGTTAAAATTAAAAATAACGAATAAATTGACAATTTCGAATTGTAATATCTCTAATATAATAAAGTTGGCGCTTCGAATTTTCTTTTTAAGACTACGGATATTAATTATTTAGCGAGTTCTATAATTGATCGCGTCTAACGTGAATTAAGTCAATGGACCGCGGTCTCGATTTGTTTCAATTCTTAGAATTTCGTTGGTTCACTTCTATTCATTAAGCGGCCGAAAAACAGACAAAATAAAAACTTTTTCCTGGGATTGCTTGCGATTTTTTGGAACATTTTGAATATTTTCGGCCCACATCAAAAAAATATCATACCTCCAAATTTTAATATGGAGATACAAAAACAAAATTCAGTGCTGTATAGCCAATGAATTCACCTATATTTAAATAATCATTTCGTACTTTTAGAATTTATAAAAAAAATTATTAAAAATCGTAGACATTTCAAACAGCAATATTCTCGGCATATTCTAGCTATAAACTCGCGTAGGAAGTTGAATTTTGCGTCCGTATTAAAAAATTTCTTTGGAGTTTCTTTTAAATGGTCTAATTAATGATCACAATCTACAAATATATATATAAGAAAGCTGAATTATGATAAGTTGTCAAGTTTTTAATATTTCCTTTGAAAAACTTTTTACACAAATTTTGGTCGAGAAATGACAACACCTTATTGCACTAAAATTGATTTTTTAAGGTACTCACCAAAAATAACCGCAGCACATCGAACAGATACATTAATTATCTTTAATTCACAATTCCAAATAACCCGATTATTGCATTATTTATTGAAAATAATCCGTTTCCAAACACAATCTAATCGGCAAAAGAACTACGCAATGTTCGTACTTAATGCGTAGTTCTTTTGCCGATTAGACTCTTATATATTTTATGCACAGATGATGAATGATAGTTAGTTTTTAATTTCAACACAATTATTGTCAAAGCGACGAAATCCAAATTGATAAACTTGCCCTGAAGGGTGATTCTGTATCTTTTGCGTTAAGAGACAATTAAGGCAAATGCAGAATCCATCAGACATTGGAAGGCGCCCGTCGTGCGTTATCGGCTGTCAAATTTTTCTGATTTTCTTTGGCTTTCAATGGCTTTTCTACACCTATCGTGTGTTAAATGAATTAACTACCTACTTAAAACACGATAAAATATGAATTAGTTATTAAAACTATTTGTGTGGGAACCTTATTGGCGTCTAATAATAAACGACCGAATCTAGGGAATAACTGTCTTGGGATTATGAGTGAAAAATCAGTATATCTGTAAAAAAAATGTTCAAAGATGAAAAAGAAAGATTGATGATGTAATGGTTTCTAAATATTAAGAATATATTACTTTTTTCTTGAATGATAGATACATATCTGTTAAATATTGTTTGCCTTTGTAAACATAAAATGTTGTTTTTTTTTTTTTTTTAATGTATTTATTTTCATTAACTGTAAAGTAGGTTGCACCAACCAGTTCATTAGGATTTGATTGTCTCTATTTTGTTTTCTTCTTTACAATTTTAAATTTTATAAATATGTTTTTTATTTATTTCAAATGGTAATGGATGTATATTGAGGTAGAACCTGCAGACAAGCAGCCATGTGGCAGCTTCGCGGGATTACCTATTAAAAAAAAAAAAAAAAAAAATAAGTGCCCTCAACACTCGTTGCTCGATTCAACATGCCGCAGGCAGCTTGTTGCGATAATGGCGGAATCCGCAAGCTCAACGTTTCCAGCCTGATACGCTGATACACTGATACGCTGATACACTGATACACTGATACGCTGATACGCTGATACGCTGATACGCTGATACGCTGATACGCTGATACGCTGATACGCTGATACGCTGATACGCTGATACGCTGATACGCTGATACGCTGATACGCTGATACGCTGATACGCTGATACATGTGAGCCTCACCAACTTTCTTCCCCTTGCAGTGTCTTGTTTTAAACTCGTTTTAATGACGGAGAGAGAGAATTAAGTTATATTAGGCCCCTTGTTCTTCCAATTCTGTGTAGATTACTTTAAATAAAATAAGATGTCCTGTCTTAGCACCACGTGTATTCATTTGTGATGAGCGAGAGTCTCTAGTCCCTAGAGCGTACTCATAAATTTGTCACATTTTCTGTAAATAGAACTTTCTTCTTATTCCTCCTATTACTCCTCGGACTCTCGATAGGGGTTATGATTTATTGCTTGAAAGTGCCAGGCACATGGTCACACTAGGAATTTATTTTCACAATCAACCCAAACAGTATCTTTTTCCACACATTTCTCGGAAGATCTAAAACAACTGATTTTAATAAGTAGAGGGAGAGTGCAAAGGACACGTATTATTAGTTTAGGTTTTTTAGTTCTATCTTCTTCTTCAATAATTATATCGAATGTATAAAAGGAAGACTTTAAATAATAAATAATAATAGCGTAAATAATCTCATAAACCATATTGCAACATTTAATCTACGACTCAGATAAACGATGATTAATTTAATTAAGATATATTCCTATTAAAAATTAATAAACATTCTAAACTCATCGAAAAAGGGGACTTAAAAGTATCTACGCCGATGCTCTTCCATAATCATTGTCAGGAACGATCACCGAATCTGACAAATTCTACAAAATTATCCAACCAACTAATCGAAAAATTAAAACAATACTTACTTTCACATACTGGAGAAACACTCCAAGTGCAGTTTTCCTCGCAAACAGAATATTTGTTAGTTTTCCTCAGTTCATAGTTCATCTCACAGGAGTATGTCAGGAGGGTTCCTTTTTTCACTGTTTCTCCAGGAGCAAGAGTATGCCCGCCATAAATAACATAAGATCCGTGGTCAGGAAACGGTGGCAGCGTACAACCAGACATGTTTGATGTTATTGTAAATATTTTTGATTTTATTGCTAAAAGTAAAAAAAAAAATCATAATTGACCCCTGAGGCACACCGGAAGTGATATATTCAATATTTATACAAATATTCAGTGTTTAACACGCTGTTGATAGCCAGACTGATAATTTGCCGTGTGGAATGAAGGGCCGTTTGATTTGGTTTTCCTTTATGAACGGCGGTTCAACCACACTACTGATGCCAGACTGATATTAAAACGAATTCGATGTACGATATCAACACTGGCGGATCTGTCTTTTTTTTACGTTAGCTTCCACAGGAGATCCTGAGAAAAAAATTCTCTCAGGGCCTGTGTCGTATTTGGGGATGCTATGTGGAGTGTCTTTTTAATATGGCATTGCAACGCATGCCGGAAACCAGCTATTTGAATATATGATAGGAAAAAAAAAGGTTGTCTGTAAAGTCGGTTTACGGACGATAATTTTACGTGATAACGTCATAAGAAAACATTGATGAAAATTGCATTGATGCGTCATAGGCTGGGCGCGTACATCCGATTTTTCCATCCGTCCTGCCGTCCGATCCGACCCGACAACCGGATCCAATCGGACGGAAAAGGGCGTGGCCCCGGTTTTATTACCTTTACTACTTTTTCTTTCGAATCGACAACTACTCATCACCGCAGTAGTAACGTTTCAATGCCTATACGATAATAATATTATTTTTTTTTTCAAAGATTAATTTGTAAACAAGTTCTGCTGTGTAATTTTATTATTACCATAATACTTGTCAGAAATAGCCTGACGGCTGTTACCGGTAAGCACTAATTTGGAACGCGGATATGGGTACCGCCGCCCCGGGAACCATTTATTGGATAACCAACATCCCTGCCGAGGGTCATCCCAAGTGGTTCGCTACTTTTAGTGACTTAGCAGAGATGCCCGGGTCCATGAGGTGAGTTTTGAGTAAGTCTTGGCGGTCAACGCGTTTGCCCACCTATTGCATAGTGGGCCGGATCGAGAGAGATTGGTTGAGGGTGGTTTAACCTTTTTTTACGCGAATACCTCACAAGAGCACTATGGCATCCCCAATTGAGGTATGTTGTGAGGCTGAAGGTAGTGGGGACGGGAAGGAGATGGAGAAGAAGAAGGTGGGGAAGTACAAGAGTATTAATATCTGGTCAACAAACACGGCTAAAGCCATTTCAATCAACGTTTCAGTTCTGAATGGTGGTCTTACTCCAGGGCGATACTAAGAGTATCTTCCACTCTGAAACATGCCTAAAATATACTATATATTATGTTGAAATTAATAAAATGTGAAAGAATACAAATCAATCAAATAAAATTTATTTTTTCACGCCGGGATTCGATCCCACGACCTTCGGATTGCGAGTCAAGGGCCTCACCCCTAGACCACCCCTTACCCCTAACCTAGACCTCTCCAGCCGCTCTCTCTCGACTCATCGCTCAGCAGTTGGAGGGATGGATTCATATGTCCGTCACTCCTGGATCCCAGATTCCTACCCACCCCTCATACACTTTTCCTTTCCTATCCTTAAAAACACCCTCCGTACAGCATCCCCAAAGATGACACGGCCCTGAGAGAGATTATTTTCCTCAGGGCCTCCTGAGGAAAACAATAATAGCTGGAGCTCCCAGTATGATAAGCCCTGAGGACCTTTCATATTTGGTTTGGCAAAGAAAAAAAGGAGACGGAGTCCTGGAAGGATAATGTTATAAGGAATGGGTAGGAATCTTGGGTTCAGTTCATGTTCAGGTCATCCGCCGCCAAACCTCACCCCATGAATCCGGACACCCCTGCTAAGATACCAAATGTATCGAACCGTTTTGGGACAAAATCAATTTGATAAACTTGCCCTGAAGGGTGATTCTGTATCTTTTGTGTTATCTTTTGCGTTAAGAGATAATTAAGGCAAATGCAGAATCCATCAGATATGAAGATCTAAAACAACTGATTTTAATAAGTAGAGGGAGAGTGTAAATATTATTAGTTTAGGTTTTTAAGTTTTATCTTCTTCTTCAATAATTCTATTGAATATGTAAATGGAAGACTTTAAATAATAATAACGTAAATAATCTCATAAACCATATTGCAACATTTAATCTATGACTAAAATAAACAGACACTGAAAATAAAAAGGCAACCTTCGTTATCTATCCAGTTGAGAGTAGTTATTCATATTTTATCTTTATCGCTGATTAATTTAATTAAGTTGAATATTCCTATAAAAAAATAATATCTAGCTAAACTAATGGAAAAAGAGGACATACTATTATCTACGCCGATGCTCTTCGATAATCATCGTCAAGAACGTGTTGCCTTAAGATCACCGAATCTGACAAATTCTACATAATTATCCAATCAACTAATCTAAAAATTAAAACAGTACTTACTTTCACATTCTGGAGAAACATCCCAAGTGCTGTTTTCCTCGCAAACAGAATATTGGTTAGTTTTCCTCAGTTCATAGTTCATCTCACAGGAGTATGTCAGGAGGGTTCCTTCTTTCACTGTTTCTCCAGGAGCAAGAGTATGCCCGCCATAAATAACATAAGATCCGTGGTCAGGAAACGGTGGCAGCGTACAACCAGACATGTTTGATGTTATTGTAAATATTTTTGATTTTATTGCTAAAAGTAAAAAAAAAAATCATAATTGACCCCTGAGGCACACCGGAAGTGATGATTTTCCAAGTGGTGAAAAATCCACCACTGTGGATTCTGTGAGGACCTGTTCTTGTCACAAGGAGAAGATATCCATGACTCCATAATAAGATTAGCTTCATATCCTAGGCAGGATGGTGTAGTTGATCTTATCAAAGACCTTGCTTTCGCAAATTGAAGATATTGAACACACATTATCGAAATGCATTAAATATGAATGACAAGAGTGGCCATATTGATGACCTCAACATCATCAGAATTTAATAGCCTCAACTGAGTTCCATACCATATCGAGAAAAATGAAATTTATTAGATCATGTAAACTGGAAAATGTTAGAAAGTTAATTCTTATGTAAAAGACTAAATGCATTTTAAAGAACATTAGAGAATATAATCCATACTAATAATATTATAAATGCGAAACTGCTCGAGTTTGTTTATGACGCTTTCACGCGTAAAACTTTAAAACGATTTGAAAAATTCTTTCACCAATAGAAAGCTAAATTATATGCGCAGACTGTATATGATATGATAGTAAGCTCTGGCGTTATGAAATTATAAATATTAATATATTGTATTTGTTATACGTTTTCTGTCGTTAATAAAAGCGAGTTTTTGCAAACGTCAGAAAAAAAATCGTTTCCATGGAAAAAAGCCTACATCACACCAATTCATAAATCGGGAACTAAGGACTGAATCCGGACACCCCTGCTAAGATACCAAACGTATCGAACCGTTTTGGGAGACCTACGATAAGGGGGTTGATTTTCCATTGAGTGGTTCCCGGGTGGCGGTACCCATTCCCGCCTTCAAAATAGAATTTGTATTGAATATACAAATTAAAATCTAAACAGGCTTAGACAAACCTCACCCCATGAACTCAGACACCCCTGCTAAATTATCAAACGTAACGAACCGTTTAGGGAGACCTTGCCTTGGGAGACAGGGGTGTTGGTTATCAATTGAATGGTTCCCGGGTAGCGGTACCCTTTCCCGCCTTCCAAATTAAATTATTATTGAATAAGCAATTTAAATCTATTCAGGTCATCCGCCGCCAAGACCTAGACAAACCTCACCCCATGAAACCGGACACCTTTGCTAAATTACCAAACGTAACAAACTGTTTTGGGATATTTAGATAGGGGTGTTGGTTATCCATTGAATGATTCAAGGGTGGCGGTACCCATTCCCGCCTTCCAAATCGAATTATTATTGAATATACAAATTAAAATCTATACAGGTCATCCGCCGCCAAGACCTACACAAACCAAACCCCATGAATCCGGACACCCCTGCTTAGTTACCAAACGTAACGAACCGTTTAGAGAAACCTGCATCAGGGGTATTGGTTATACATTGAATGGTTCCCGGGTGGCGGTACCCATTCCCGGCTTCCAAATTGAATTTTTATTGAATATACAAATTAAACTATTAAAATTAATATCTTTGTAGGTAATACTGCAAATTTGACTTGATAACAATAAATTAGTATCAATAAATATATTGCGCCGTAGATTATATGTTGCGCTGATCATTGCGTTTGCTAGACAGGTCAAGAGCGACTGAAACCAAAAAAGGCCGATCGTGCCTCTCTATCGCTTGTTTCGCCCGCTCGCTTGGACGCTGGGCTCAGGCGGAACGTGACAATGAGTCATGCTTTTTCGAACATGCAGCCGGTGCAGCACCGATTTATAAGACGTTATCACGTCAAAAGTGTGAAAGGGTGGATATATATGGGGATCAATGTGGAGTGACAGACATATGAATCCATCCCTCCCACTGCGTTGCAAGGCGATGGGTCAAGAGAGTCCGGCTGGAGAGATCTAGATTAAGTCTCCCTCAACCAGTCCCTCCCGGTCTGGACCGCCTCGCAGCTAACTGCCTGGTGGTCAAACGGGCAAACGAATAAACGGAGATCGGGCAAATGCATTCGCCGCCAAGATAAGCCTCACCCTATTAACCCAAGCACCCCTCAAGTCCATTTTGGGTGGCCTATGGCAGAGATCTTGGTTATCCAATAAATTGTCCTCGGGGTGGCGGTACCCATACCCACCTCCCAAAAGTCAAAAATGTCAAACGACTGCGTTAAAATTAAAAATAACGAATAAATTGACATAAATAAAATAAAATACTTTTTTGTTTAAAACCACGAGATTTATTAATTTTTGAACCGACCGGTTTCGCTTAACTTAAGCATCATCAGGGTACAAATTAATACTAAACAAAATACATTAACATAAGTACTCAAGTAATGGGAAAAACAGAAAGATAATTATGTAGACTAATGGGTTATAATAATAAATTTGGAGAAACAAAGCATACAAGTTCTTCAGTTTTTTATTTACTGTGTTAAGTTTATTAAAAGATTTAACAGAAGCTAAGTGTCTCACTTTATCGTCAAATAGGTCCCATTCGACAGGGTGCAATTCATACACTAGTTCAGTATGTAATAGTTTTAAATTAAGTTTTATATTATTACGTTGTTTATATGTACTTTTTAGGTCCTCCTTTAACCACGTTAATTTAGCTTTATGCATGGAAGATTGAGATATTGATGATTGATTTTTTGCGCTTTTGAACTGCGCATTTAAGTAGTTAGGAAACACTTTTGTTTTAAGGCACTGTTTCAAAAAGTATATATTAATACACATCACTTTATACTTAATTGAGAAGTTTTTATACATTTTTGCTTTTTTGGCCGTACTCGCCAATTTAATATTATTGTAGAAAGCAATCACTTTGTGGTTTGACATATTTAATAAAATAAAATACTTTTTTGTTTAAAACCACGAGATTTATTAATTTTTGAACCGACCGGTTTCGCTTAACTTAAGCATCATCAGGGTACAAATTAATACTAAACAAAATACATTAACATAAGTACTCAAGTAATGGGAAAAACAGAAAGATAATTATGTAGACTAATGGGTTATAATAATAAATTTGGAGAAACAAAGCATACAAGTTCTTCAGTTTTTTATTTACTGTGTTAAGTTTATTAAAAGATTTAACAGAAGCTAAGTGTCTCACTTTATCGTCAAATAGGTCCCATTCGACAGGGTGCAATTCATACACTAGTTCAGTATGTAATAGTTTTAAATTAAGTTTTATATTATTACGTTGTTTATATGTACTTTTTAGGTCCTCCTTTAACCACGTTAATTTAGCTTTATGCATGGAAGATTGAGATATTGATGATTGATTTTTTGCGCTTTTGAACTGCGCATTTAAGTAGTTAGGAAACACTTTTGTTTTAAGGCACTGTTTCAAAAAGTATATATTAATACACATCACTTTATACTTAATTGAGAAGTTTTTATACATTTTTGCTTTTTTGGCCGTACTCGCCAATTTAATATTATTGTAGAAAGCAATCACTTTGTGGTTTGACATATTTAATAAAATAAAATACTTTTTTGTTTAAAACCACGAGATTTATTAATTTTTGAACCGACCGGTTTCGCTTAACTTAAGCATCATCAGGGTACAAATTAATACTAAACAAAATACATTAACATAAGTACTCAAGTAATGGGAAAAACAGAAAGATAATTATGTAGACTAATGGGTTATAATAATAAATTTGGAGAAACAAAGCATACAAGTTCTTCAGTTTTTTATTTACTGTGTTAAGTTTATTAAAAGATTTAACAGAAGCTAAGTGTCTCACTTTATCGTCAAATAGGTCCCATTCGACAGGGTGCAATTCATACACTAGTTCAGTATGTAATAGTTTTAAATTAAGTTTTATATTATTACGTTGTTTATATGTACTTTTTAGGTCCTCCTTTAACCACGTTAATTTAGCTTTATGCATGGAAGATTGAGATATTGATGATTGATTTTTTGCGCTTTTGAACTGCGCATTTAAGTAGTTAGGAAACACTTTTGTTTTAAGGCACTGTTTCAAAAAGTATATATTAATACACATCACTTTATACTTAATTGAGAAGTTTTTATACATTTTTGCTTTTTTGGCCGTACTCGCCAATTTAATATTATTGTAGAAAGCAATCACTTTGTGGTTTGACATATTTAATAAAATAAAATACTTTTTTGTTTAAAACCACGAGATTTATTAATTTTTGAACCGACCGGTTTCGCTTAACTTAAGCATCATCAGGGTACAAATTAATACTAAACAAAATACATTAACATAAGTACTCAAGTAATGGGAAAAACAGAAAGATAATTATGTAGACTAATGGGTTATAATAATAAATTTGGAGAAACAAAGCATACAAGTTCTTCAGTTTTTTATTTACTGTGTTAAGTTTATTAAAAGATTTAACAGAAGCTAAGTGTCTCACTTTATCGTCAAATAGGTCCCATTCGACAGGGTGCAATTCATACACTAGTTCAGTATGTAATAGTTTTAAATTAAGTTTTATATTATTACGTTGTTTATATGTACTTTTTAGGTCCTCCTTTAACCACGTTAATTTAGCTTTATGCATGGAAGATTGAGATATTGATGATTGATTTTATCTAACTACTTAAATGCGCAGTTCAAAAGCGCAAAAAATCAATCATCAATATCTCAATCTTCCATGCATAAAGCTAAATTAACGTGGTTAAAGGAGGACCTAAAAAGTACATATAAACAACGTAATAATATAAAACTTAATTTAAAACTATTACATACTGAACTAGTGTATGAATTGCACCCTGTCGAATGGGACCTATTTGACGATAAAGTGAGACACTTAGCTTCTGTTAAATCTTTTAATAAACTTAACACAGTAAATAAAAAACTGAAGAACTTGTATGCTTTGTTTCTCCAAATTTATTATTATAACCCATTAGTCTACATAATTATCTTTCTGTTTTTCCCATTACTTGAGTACTTATGTTAATGTATTTTGTTTAGTATTAATTTGTACCCTGATGATGCTTAAGTTAAGCGAAACCGGTCGGTTCAAAAATTAATAAATCTCGTGGTTTTAAACAAAAAAGTATTTTATTTTATTAAATATGTCAAACCACAAAGTGATTGCTTTCTACAATAATATTAAATTGGCGAGTACGGCCAAAAAAGCAAAAATGTATAAAAACTTCTCAATTAAGTATAAAGTGATGTGTATTAATATATACTTTTTGAAACAGTGCCTTAAAACAAAAGTGTTTCCTAACTACTTAAATGCGCAGTTCAAAAGCGCAAAAAATCAATCATCAATATCTCAATCTTCCATGCATAAAGCTAAATTAACGTGGTTAAAGGAGGACCTAAAAAGTACATATAAACAACGTAATAATATAAAACTTAATTTAAAACTATTACATACTGAACTAGTGTATGAATTGCACCCTGTCGAATGGGACCTATTTGACGATAAAGTGAGACACTTAGCTTCTGTTAAATCTTTTAATAAACTTAACACAGTAAATAAAAAACTGAAGAACTTGTATGCTTTGTTTCTCCAAATTTATTATTATAACCCATTAGTCTACATAATTATCTTTCTGTTTTTCCCATTACTTGAGTACTTATGTTAATGTATTTTGTTTAGTATTAATTTGTACCCTGATGATGCTTAAGTTAAGCGAAACCGGTCGGTTCAAAAATTAATAAATCTCGTGGTTTTAAACAAAAAAGTATTTTATTTTATTAAATATGTCAAACCACAAAGTGATTGCTTTCTACAATAATATTAAATTGGCGAGTACGGCCAAAAAAGCAAAAATGTATAAAAACTTCTCAATTAAGTATAAAGTGATGTGTATTAATATATACTTTTTGAAACAGTGCCTTAAAACAAAAGTGTTTCCTAACTACTTAAATGCGCAGTTCAAAAGCGCAAAAAATCAATCATCAATATCTCAATCTTCCATGCATAAAGCTAAATTAACGTGGTTAAAGGAGGACCTAAAAAGTACATATAAACAACGTAATAATATAAAACTTAATTTAAAACTATTACATACTGAACTAGTGTATGAATTGCACCCTGTCGAATGGGACCTATTTGACGATAAAGTGAGACACTTAGCTTCTGTTAAATCTTTTAATAAACTTAACACAGTAAATAAAAAACTGAAGAACTTGTATGCTTTGTTTCTCCAAATTTATTATTATAACCCATTAGTCTACATAATTATCTTTCTGTTTTTCCCATTACTTGAGTACTTATGTTAATGTATTTTGTTTAGTATTAATTTGTACCCTGATGATGCTTAAGTTAAGCGAAACCGGTCGGTTCAAAAATTAATAAATCTCGTGGTTTTAAACAAAAAAGTATTTTATTTTATTAAATATGTCAAACCACAAAGTGATTGCTTTCTACAATAATATTAAATTGGCGAGTACGGCCAAAAAAGCAAAAATGTATAAAAACTTCTCAATTAAGTATAAAGTGATGTGTATTAATATATACTTTTTGAAACAGTGCCTTAAAACAAAAGTGTTTCCTAACTACTTAAATGCGCAGTTCAAAAGCGCAAAAAATCAATCATCAATATCTCAATCTTCCATGCATAAAGCTAAATTAACGTGGTTAAAGGAGGACCTAAAAAGTACATATAAACAACGTAATAATATAAAACTTAATTTAAAACTATTACATACTGAACTAGTGTATGAATTGCACCCTGTCGAATGGGACCTATTTGACGATAAAGTGAGACACTTAGCTTCTGTTAAATCTTTTAATAAACTTAACACAGTAAATAAAAAACTGAAGAACTTGTATGCTTTGTTTCTCCAAATTTATTATTATAACCCATTAGTCTACATAATTATCTTTCTGTTTTTCCCATTACTTGAGTACTTATGTTAATGTATTTTGTTTAGTATTAATTTGTACCCTGATGATGCTTAAGTTAAGCGAAACCGGTCGGTTCAAAAATTAATAAATCTCGTGGTTTTAAACAAAAAAGTATTTTATTTTATTAAATATGTCAAACCACAAAGTGATTGCTTTCTACAATAATAATAAATTGACAATTTGGAATTGTAATAATATCTCTGAATAATTAAGTTGGCGCTTCAAGTGTTCTTTTTGAGACTACGGAAATTAATTATTTAACGAGTTCTATAATTGATAGCGTCTAAGATGAATTATTTAAGTCAATGAATGGATCGCGGTCTCAATTTTTTTCAATTCTAAGAGTTTCGTTAGTTCACTTCTATTCATTAACCGGTCGAACGACAGACCAAATAAAAACTTTTTTCTCGGATTGCTTGCGATTTTTTGGAATTCATTTTGAATATTATCCGCCCGCATTAAAAAAAAATCATACCTACAAATTTTAAAATGTTGACACAAAAACAAAATTCAGTGCTGTATAGCGAATGAATCCACCTATATTTAAATAAACATTTCATATTTTTAGAATTTATAAGAAAGTTATAAAAAAATCGTAAACATTTTTAAAAAATATATTCTCAGCATATTCTAGCTATAAACTCACGTAGGAAGTTGAATTTTGCGTTGCAGGCATTTTAACAGCTGACCGCTTCAAACATTTTTGTAAATTTTGTGTTTTACAAACATGATTATTCCGTAAAAACTAGAGGACACTGAAACCTATTGAATAAAAGTAGAAGTAGGCTATTCGAGTTTCTATATAATGTCATGTTCATAGCGCGGGAATATAAAAATATATTACATAAAATTTTCAAAGAATCGAGGAAATATTTGCCAAAATATGGAAGCAAAAGAATCTGAGGTATTTTAAATAGTGCCGTTTTGTGGCAAAAAGCGCCCCAGTGGTTAAAAAGCTAGTTTTTTGCATGTCGAACGACAATATTGACAGTAACTTATCTGATACCATGGAGGCCCAAAACTTGTCAATCGTCGGTCGGAATATCTCTTACCAATTGTTGACCGTGCTCGCAAGTGTTGATAACTGACCATAGTCAATATTGTATTGGCTAAATCCGTCATCTCCAGAAATAAATAAATCCTCACCGGTTTTGCGAGTGCACTCTGGTATGGTTTTATCCCACGTCCCGTCATCACACAACAATACGTCCAGTTTGTCCAACGTGCTAGAGAATCCTTCCTTGCACTCAGAATACACGATGGTATTGTGATCCAGAGTGGCGGTGCACTGCTGGCTTTTCGATTTCAAGTTCTTGTAAAAGATGCAAAGAAACTCGGTGTCCTTACAGTCCACCTTTTTACTGCAACGAAAATCTACAGAGTCCGATATCAACATGTCACAGGTTCCTGCAAAGGAAAAAAGGTATCCTATTAACTTTGGAAGCCCCAAAATGATTTGAAAATCCACAGAAATTCTATTCAATTTATTATTTCAAAAACATTACAAAATGTTACACTTTAATCCGTTTTCAAAATAAATTTGTAAGAGTATTACAATTAACACTTAGGCATACGAACTAAACAAGAATTAATAGAGCTTGCCTTTTAAAGGCAGCTTCACTAACGCTAAATATGTTGATATCCGAATTAATTCTGATTAACAGTAAAATTTGCTCTCCCGACCGGCATAACCATTGGCAAGTTAGTCCTGCAGGCCGGAAGATAAAACAGTCTATGCTGTCGGTGGCGAAGTTACCCATCGGAAACATAGAAATGAATGGTCTCCATGATAGCTGAATTTTCAAACCATCCGCGGATCAATCTGAAGAAATGCGTAGCAATGTGTACATCCCTTCTGACCCGTAGACGGTTCATTCCGAGCATACCCAAAAGAAAGTCGGTAGGATAGAGCCACGGATAACAGCCATACTCCCTCATGTACAGAAATCTTAGAAATGTCTTCTGAACTTTCTCTAACATGAGGGAATATTTCGCTTGGTGTGGACTCCAAATTACCGACCCACTTTCAAGTATACTCCTTACTAAGGAATTGAATAAAACTATGAGAACCCGGGTGTCTCTAAAATTCCTTGCAGTACGCAGAACAAAGCCCAGCATTCTCAATGAAGTGCTACAAGTCATCGTGTGCTACGAGCACCCCTCAAGTCCGTTTTGGATGGCCCATGGTAGAGATATTGGCTATCGAATAAATGGTCCTCGGGGTGGCGGTACCCATACCCACCTCCCAAAATTCGTAAATGACAAAAGACTGCGTTAAAATTAAAAATAACGAATAACTTGACAATTTCGAATTGTAATACCTAATATCTTTGATATAATTAAGTTGGCGCTTTGAATGTTCTTGTTGAGACAGAAATGAATTATTTAACGGGTTCTGTAATTGATCGCGTCTAAGATGAATTATTTAAGTCAATGGATTTCTTTCAATTCTAAGGGTTTCGTTAGTTCACTTCTATTCATTAACCGGTCGAACGACTGACCAAATAAAAACTCTTTTCTCGGATTGCTTGTGATTTTTTGGAACTCATTTTGAATATTTTCCGCCCGCAAAAAAAATCGTACCTCCAAATGTTAATAATGGAGACACAAAAACAAAATTCAGTTCTGTTTAGCCAACGTAATTAAATAATCACTTCATATTCAAAATAATCACTTCACATTTTTAGAATTTATACAAAAATTATTAATAAATCATAAACATTTTAAACAGAAATATTCTCAGCATATTCTAGCTATAAACTTGCGTAGGAAGTTGAATTTTGCGACCGTGTTTAAAATTTACTTTGAAGTTTCTTTTAAATGGTCTAATTAATGATCACAATCTACAAATATATATAAGAAAGCTGAATTATGATAAGTTGTCAAGTTTTTAATATTTCCTTTGAAAAAATTTCTTCACAAATTTTGGTCGAGAAATGACAACACTTTATTGCACTAAAATTGAATTTTTAAGGTACTCACCAAAAGTAACTGCAGCACGTCAAGCAGGTACATTCATTATCTTTAATTCACAATAAATCCATTTTAATCCATTTCCAAACACAGTCTAATCGACAAAAGAACTACGCAGTAAGTACGAACATAAGCACAAAAATCGTTGTATTTCAAGTTTTCACTGTATTTTTTAGTTTGAAATACGATGAAACACGTTAAATGCATTATTAATGTAATCATTATTGCACTGGTTTACAAATATGTTAGAAAAATCCACTAAAACGCGATGGAAAACGCCATTTTACATGCAGGCATTTTAACAGCTGACCGCTTCAAACATATTTGTAAATTTCATTTTTTGCAAACATGATTATTCCGTAAAAACTAGAGGACACTGATATCTATTGAGTATAAGTAGAAGTAGGCTATTCTAGCTTCTATATAATGTCATGTTCATACCGCGGGAATATAAAAAACATATTACATAAAATTTTCAGAATCGAGGAAATATTTGCCAAAATATGGCAGCAAAAGAATTTGAGGTATTTTAAATAGTGCCGTATTGTGGCAAAAAGTGCTCCAGTGGTTAAAAAGCTAGTTTTTTTGCATGTCGAACGACAATATTGAACGTAACTTATATGTTACCAGGAGGCCTAAAACTTGTCAATCGTCGGTCGGAATATCTATTACCAATTGTTGACCGTGCTCGCAAGTGTTGATAACTGACCATAGTCAATATCGTATTGGCTAAATCCGTCATCTCCAGGAATAAATAAATCCTCACCGGTTTTGCGAGTGCACTCTGGTATGGCTTTATCCCACGTCCCATCATCACACTGCAATACGTCCAGTTTGTCCAACGTGCTAGAGAATCCTTCCTTGCACTCAGAATACACGATGGTATTGTGATCCAGTGTGGCGGTGCACTGCTGGCTGTTAGGTTGCAAGCTGTCGCTGGCTTGGATGCAAAGCTGCTCTTCGTCCTCACAGTCCCACTTTGACATGACCTTACTGCACCGAAAATCTACAGAGTCCGATATCAACATGTCACAGGCTCCTGCAAAGGAAAAAAGGTATCCGATTAACTAAGCCCCAAAATGATTAGAAAATCTACAGAAATGTAGGGTTGAGGTTTGATCAAAACATAATATGTATGAAACCAATCTGCTACAACTGTTCCAGCAACAAGAAAAAATTCAGGGTGAACATCATGGACGACCACCGTGCCGATAGCATCAATTGCACATACAGACATAAAATGCTTCAAATTGCCAAAGAGAGAATAGATTATGAATGAAATTGCACAACTCTTATTAGTGATAAAAAAAAACACAAAGGCTCTCAACATGTCCGTCCCCCAGAAAATCTTATCCCATCAGTGAAATAAACAAGTTGTTACATAAATATATTGTAACAAGAATAATCGTGAAGAGTTCTCAGTGAATGGTTACCTTTAGTTCTCAGTGAATAGGTACTGGAACTTTACATAAAATATTATATTGGCAAGACTGATATTTTTATCTGCTCAGGTGACCCCGGCCACCGTCCCTGTGGCTGGTCGAGGTAATCACTTCGCCTTATTCATAAATCGTAGTACTTCAAGATGTGATCAATTAATCAACGCTCATCAGCGGCATCGGAAACTGAAGACCATCACAACAACCATTAACATGGATTGGGCTCTGAGTGCCAGGGGAGCACAGTATTTCTGGATTGGAAATCCAGCAACTGCAAACGAAGTCATCACTTCAAGCACATCAACCTTCCGACTACACCTGGAGCCAGAGGTGCTCGCAGAGGTGCGGCCCAAGATGGATGACCTTGGCCGTCATCAAGCTAGTCTGCTGGCTGACAACCGTCCTGGAACCGGACGTCGCCGGGAAACCGCGGGGCTGGAGTCCTGTTAGCTGCTCCAGTCGGCCGTTTCACTTTGTCAGCAGCGAAGGCAGCAGTGTGGGATCGCCAACACACGGGATCGCCCACACGTCAACTCGCTGGATTAAACTGGTACTACCGCTCCGTAATTGCCCATTCATATTAGCCCTAAAATCTATTACTAAGATAATGTTTTTCTTGCTTGTTATAAATGTAATAATTTAACTGTTTCAAAGCACTTTATTATTTGATAACCCCTCCTCACACCAAGTATTTAATACAGCCGCCTGCTCAAGGTCCACACCTGAGACACAAATACAAATAGTAATAACCTATTTTCTCGCTCTCTTTCAAAAACACACAACGCCATACTTTGTATAACATTTATGGCGTCCAATGTAACTTCCGTAACATTTTGGCGTCCAACGCTTTACTTTTTATAAACATATTTGTGTTAAGCAAAAGTTTGTATAACAAAGTGTATTCACGACCGCCAATGCATTCATTAATATTATTTCTTCGATATGGATGATTTCGTGATAAATGCTGTAGATAAAACCATGTCAATAGACGAAAGAATATATACATCAGTGAACGAACAATATTTTAGCGATGAATCCCGAAGTTAGCTTAATCATATTTCATATGAATGTAAGAAGCATTGAACGTCGTTTCGTCACCTCATTTGGATAGGGTTCTAACTGACATTTTTTTCAAAAATGACCTTTGAATGCGAAAGTATCTCTTTTACTCATTTCTATACCCAAAATAATTTTCAGAACCATCCGTGCTGTATTTTCGTAGATATATGTATGACAAAGTTCTAACATAACATTTTCAATAATAATTCGTTTGACAAGGTTCTAACTACACTTAAACTCTCTATTTGTCTTATATCTGACAGTTGATCTTAAATAAGAGGCGCATTATGGTTCGTCACTTCATTTGGATAGGGTTCTAACCATGCCTTATCATTTTCTAAGGTTTCTAAGTTTCCAAAGACGAATTTTCGTAATCTATTTAACAATTTTAGAAAGTATTTCAGTTTATCGTATTTTAATGGAAAATACTTAAATAGGACGTGGCCCTAGCTTGGAATTGCATTAGGGAAATGTAATTAGAACCTTGTGCAATGAATTATTATGCCTTAGCTGGTTGCACAGGGTTCTATTTGCATGTTTAGATGTTCTGAAAGGGTAAATATACGTCCTATTTAAATACTTTCCTTTAAAATATGTTCAATTAAAATACGTTAAACAATTTTCAACTTCAAAATCGGAAATTGGTAAATAGATAATAAGTGCAGGTCTTTGCAAACTTTGAAACCTCATATCTCAGAGCAAGGTGAAGTGAAGTTAGAACCCTATCCAAATGAAGAACTCCTGGTAACAATTAAATCGCTTAATAGACTGGACTGCATAATATTAACAGAGACGCACTCATCGAGCGATATAAACTATAATATTCCGGGTTATACATACTATACAACAAATACCCGAATTAACAAGAACAGCGGAATCGCAATATTTATTTCAAATAAATATGTTGTGACTTTTAACAGAGAAATCCACATGCACAATGTAAACGTCCTAAATATGGAAATCAGTTACCAAAAGTATACCTTTAGCATATTCGCTATATATCGCACCCGGGGGATAACAATGGCTCAAGTCCAAAAATGGCATTTTTGAGTTAAGTATGCAGAAATGTTGCTGGATATCTTTTTTATCCTCGAAAAAAACGGCACAATTCTTAAAAATATTATAGTGACTTTAAAAGCGAAAATGTCATTGTTCAATTATAATATTTTACTCAAATTCAAGCAAAAATAGTGGCACAATGATCATTGTGTCATTGTTACTGCGGAACACATCAAACATAAGTAGGCATAAGTGAGCGAACTTCACGTCATTGCCGAGTTGTGCCTCTGTTTTCGCGAATGTCTTTGGAATTCTACGGTGTTAATTCATAGAATCAGTTCGTCTAGTTTTCTGACAGCGTGGTTGTTTTGGGCGGTTAAGCATTTTACTAAGACAAAAAGCTATTTTTGTGGTGATTTCAGTTACATAAGACATTAAATAACGTATAATTGCGAAAATAATTCCTATTCATAAAGACGAATGCAAGAAAAATGTTCACAATTATGGTCCAATCTCTATACTTCCAGCTATCTCTAAAATTTTTGAATGTATCATTAAAGAAAGACTATTGAAATATCTCGAACACAACACAATTCTCACGTCAAAACAATACGGTTTCAGACGACGGTCTAACACTAAATGTGCAGCTTTCGATTTTATATCAAATCTACAGAAACACATTGATCATGGGGACTTTACGGCGGCAATGTTTATTGATCTAAAGAAGGCATTTAACACACACCATAGCGTATTGATCGAAAAACTGAAACATTTGGGTATAGTTGGTACTCCTCTAGAACTTTTCCGATCTTACCTATCAAATCGCTTTCCGGCAGAAGAACTGGGAGGAGAAACGAGTGATTTGGGTAAAATAGTATGTGGAGTGCCACAGGGATCAATTCTTGGACCGTTACTATTTCTAATCTATGTTAATGATATAACAAAGTGGGGTATTAAAGGAAGTCTACAACTTTATGCGGACGATACAGTCATTTTTTATAACAAACTGAACCTAGCGGAGCTCGAAACGGAAATGAATGTTGATGTTTCTAAACTCACAAGCTGGTTGAGAATAAACAAACTAACTCTTAACGTAAAAAAAAACTCATTATATACTTTTCGGTAACAAGAAAAATTTCAACCTCAATATCAAAGTGGGTGATAACTGCCTCGATAAGAAAATGAGCACAAAATATTTGGGCCTGATCGTAGATTCCCAACTCTCGTGGGATCTCCACATAAATCACGTAAAGGAGAAAATTATTCCCATAACTGGTGTACTTTATAGACTCCAAGGATTACTAACTACTCCTTTACTAACATCAGTCTACTATGCCATGGTAAATTCACACCTTTCCTATCTCCGCTGTATCTAGGGATTTGCCTCAAAGAAATTGATAGCTGATTTGCAGGTGGTTCAAAGTCGTGCTCTCAGAAATGTTTTTGGACTTCCATGGGATACCCACGTCAGAGAAATCTATTCGGTTTCCGGTATTCTTCCAATCACAATCCTTCCTAAACATGAAATCACAAGCACCATTCTACAAATTACTCAACAATCAACTCACACTAACATCAAGCCACTTTACAATCAAGACATCCACCCTCACAAAACTCGAAATAGCAATAAAATCCGCGTACCTCAAATACATACTACAAAATATGGGATAAAATCTCTGAACTACATTGCCTATACTATTTATAATTCGCTTCCCGATATTTTTTTTTTTTTTTTTTAATTTTTCTTTATTCATTTTGTTTATTACAAGATTGTTTTACATGGTGTTTCGACTACCAAGCTAGGCAAATGCCCGTATTATGGTAGTCGAGATTCATAAGATATTAAGTATATAATATTAATAATCATCCATATATATGTAGATGAAAGTACAAACATATAGCATACATATTAAGGAAAATATTCATAATAGTATTAAGTACATGATCACATACAGGAAAGGAGTTAAACTAGGTGAATCTTGTATAAATAAAAATGAAATAGAATAACAAATAAAAATAAAAGTAACAAATAATAATATTTTAAGGATAATAGAAATAAAAAGTAAGAATAAATATGTAAGTCATCTATACAGATGAACAATGATAGTCTTAGACCCCAAAAAACAAAAGCAAGTATTCCTAGGCAGCATATGAAATGGACGAACAATGTCAAAAAATATGAAAAAAAGCATCAGCTTAATATAGTTTTGGTTGAAAATTAATTTAGAGATAAGATTTTTTACTCGAGAAATATGAAAAAATAAGAACAGTTTTTAAGATGTAAGGCATTTTTTATAATAATTCCTTCCCTGAGTAAATAACCAGTTCTGTATATTAATGGCATAAAGATCATCAGTTTTCGATGTCTTAATATCAATACTCAGTAAGTTGAATATTTTAGGCGCGATGTAAGAGAACTGTCGTTGGGCGAAAGCTGTTTTTGTTGGAGGAATTTTGCATTTTTGGTGTGGTGAATAGCGGGTGTTAATATTTTGTTGAGTTTTGAGTGTTAAATCATTTTTCCTTATGTGTATGAGAATTGTCTTAACGTATAATTGTCTAATGTCTAGGATTGCAAATTTTTTAAAAAGTGGCTCTGATGGGTGAGATGGGTGACATTTTAATATAATCCTTAGTAGCAGCTTTTGAATTAAGATCATGGGATATATAATTGAAGCTGCACAGCCTCCCCATCCCACGATACCGTATGTGGCTATTGATTGGAATAGTGCAAAATATATGCATCTCATTGTTTGAAGGTTCAGGATTGATCTGAGAGAGAGAAATATATAGCACAATTTGCGGAGTCTTTTTGTTGTAAAATTGACATGGTCCTCCCAACGCAGTTGATCATCTATAACAATCCCCAGATATTTAATTTGGTCGGATTTTTTTAGGTTGGTACATGAGCAATTATTGTGGGGAGGCGTAGGGGTAATATGGTTCTGTGAGCATGAGTGAATGATAAGATCAGGACAGTTTTGAGGAGGAGTGACTTTACGTATGGAGAAAAGTAAATATTTTGTTTTGTCAATATTAAGAGTTGGTTGTCGTCTAACCAATGTTTTACTTTATTTAGGCCCTTATTTGCTTTTTCCATAGTTGAGTTCCAATTTTCAGCGTCAAAGATGATTACCGTATCATCGGCAAAAGATATTATAGTACCATCAATTTCCAAGTTACATAAAGTGTTAATATATATTAGAAAGAGAAGTGGGCCTAATACACTGCCTTGAGGCACACCGTACGTCATTGGTAAACTTGTACTTCTGTATTCTTTAGCAGAATTTACAAGAGACGATTGTGACCTATTTGTTAGATAGTTCTCAAACCATTTGAGGGGAGTACCTTTTATTCCTACCTGAAGGAGTTTCTTCAAAAGTATGCGGTGAGAGACAGTATCAAAGGCTTTGGCTAGATCCAAGAAAACAGCGAGGGGCTTGCGGCCTTTATCGAGGTTATCAGAGATTGCTTTTGTAAAGGTTGCAATTGCATCTGCGGCACTACGACCTTTGCGGAAGCCATATTGATTTCCTGACAAGATGTCATTGTCTTCAAGAAATTTGTATAGCCTATGTTTTACCGTTTTTTCAATTATTTTTGATATCGGACTCAGCAAGGATATTGGTCTATAGTTATTCACTGATGATCTGTCCCCTGATTTATAGATAGGAATAATTGTTTAGTGTTTTAAAGAATTTGGGAAGAGGCCAGTTTGAAAGCTTAGGTTTATGATATGTTTAAGGGGCTTAGTGATGATTGGTTTGAGGTGTTTGATCAATTTAGTGGATATATTGTCGATTCCAGTTGAATGTGTGTTTTTGAGTGATGAAATAATTTCAGTGATTTCTTGTTCTGTGGTAGGAGTGAGATTAAATGGATCATAGCTAAGATTATCGATCGATATATTATTTGCAAGGTTAAATTCTGACATTCCGTTTTTATTTAAAATATTATTTGCTAAGTCTGATCCGACTGTGGAAAAGAATTTATTGAAATGATTTGCGATTTTTTTTGGATGATTTGTTGTGTCTAGTGTTTGTTCTGCAATGGTTATTTTATTTCTAGGTGTGGTAGTTTTGTTGGTATAGCAAATCTCTTTGACAATATTCCAGATTTGTTTATTGTCATTGGCAGCTTCCTTGATCTGTTTTCTATAGTATTCGTCTAACTCTACAGATTATCGTTTTACAAGCATTTCTGTATCGTTTGTAAAATAGGAGAGATTCGTGATTATTGGGATTGTTTTTACAAAATTTGTGAAGTTTATTACGCTTGTGAATACTGTGTAGAATGCCATTTGTTATCCAAGGCTTAAGTTTAACATTGCGACTACTTTGTTTATTGTTAGTGTTGGATGTGGAACTTTTTAAATGGTTATGTATGGTGTCGATAAGAAATTTGCACGCTATGTTTGGATCGGTGAATTTATAGAAATTTGACCAGTTTTCCTTGGAAACCAGTTTGAATAGCGTGTCATAGCAGATTTTCTTCGTGGGTATTTTAGATGTAGGTAATTTTTTAATAACATGTGAAAGGGAGGTGATAGTAGCATAATGGTCTGTAACCGTGCATTGGTATACGAGAGATTTGGTATTCAATTTACATTTAGCAAAGACATGGTCAATGCAACTGGCGCATAATTCTGATACCCGAGTGGGGGCCGTAATAGCTGGAATAAAACCGTGTAGAGTTAGCAAGTTCATGTACTCATTTGCTTGGGGATGCATCGTATTTATGATATTAATATTAAGGTCACCAATAACAAGTACATTTTCACAATCCCTCATACACGATAAGGATTGATTAAGTGAGTTTAAGAATGGTGTTATATTAGACTCACTCGGTGATCGGTATATATATAATATCGTTACGCTATTTTCTATATCAAGTTTAAGACAATTTGAATTTGTGATTGAGATTTCTTTAATAGAGTGTTGTATGTGATTTTTGATGTATATGATTACGCCATCATTTTGAGATTTATTGTTCTGTGTGTTGTATTGGTTATAGTCTTTTATAGTTTTTGGAATAAAGTTATCTTTGATCCAGCATTCGGTCAGAATGAGTAAGTCAAAATCTGAATCAAGGTCTGTGAGTAGTATAAGGAGTTCATTGAAATTTTTATTAATTGATCTGATATTCATGGAGAATATTTTAAGGTTAGATTGATTTAAGATTTGTCGGACTTCTGTAGCATTATTTGTTTCGGTACATGGAATCTGTGAGATGTTGTCTAATACATTTGTTATGTCTTCCATTTTTTTAAATTACTAAGGTATGAACTAATAATGTGCCAAAAATGTAGTTCGGTATTGGTAACAGTAAATTAATAACATAGTAAGTAAAAAAGTATATATATGTAGTGTTGGTTGCAGAATGACTCAGATAAATAAAGTATATGATGGGAGTATCATTTAGAAAAAAATATATATTATTAGAAAAAAGAGTATTATCATTAGATTTTGAAGTATGAGGCATAAAAGTTGAACATTTTTTTCTGACACTTTAGAGTTAGAGCAAAGACGATAATATAAAAATATGTATTTTGTTGTGTTTAAGCTATAGGTAAGGTTTATGCAGAAATTATAATTGTCATTTAGAATTGAAAAGGTATTATATAAGTACAAGGGAATCCAGCAAAATAAAAAAAATTCACAGTAATGCTTTAAAAGAATATTTTTTAAATAGGTTTAAGGATGAAACTATGTAATTTTCTTGCCATGTTCAATTATGTATTGTTTCCCTTTCTCTTCTTTTCTTTTTAATTTAGTTGTAATCATCGATATTTGTATAAACTTGTTCCTTTTTTCTTTAATTGTTTTGTATTGTTTATTTGTTCTACTTAACCTGTCTTTTATTTTTCGTCTACATTTTATATGAAATTTATATTTTTGTTTCTAAGCTCCTATGTCAAATTGTTATATCCTCCCACCTATGAATTGTATGTTCCTGCTGTCCTAAAATGAGTTCTGTAACTCATCGGGATTGCCCTGGCAAGAAATTAAAACAATAAAAAAATATATATATATAATAATGATGTCTAAGCGAGCGGTTATGATTGTGAGAATGGTAAAAATGGCACAAGATAAACAAATACGACAAGATAACAATGTATTTAACTTCAATAATTATTTAGGTTGTGATGGTTTTTTTTTAATTTCATTTTAAATAAAATTTAAAAAATTCAAAGTAAATATTTTTTATGTTTATGGCATTTAATCTTATTCAAAATAATTTAAATAATCATTTCCGTTAAATACAAAGTAATAAAATGTAAATATAAAAAAAAAACTTTTCTTACTTCCACCACTATAAATACTATAACTTTTAATACGGAGTGTTTCTTATTAATTATTATTATTACGAAAAGTGAGAATTTGTGTCGGCGAAGATGAAACATGTGCATTTATACAAGGTGTCCGAAAACTCGTGTTACAAGCGGGAAACTGGGGTATCTACATTACATAGAGAACCCAAATAAACATATAGTTTTTCGATTTGAGCATTTTTACATTTAAAAATAAAAAAATAAAAATCAAATTTTCGGCTACTTTAGGGTTCAATTTTCGGTACCTCTTGTTTTGACAGATACGCGCCAACAGAGAAATTATTAAGGTAAATAATCCAAAAGCCCCTTATAGGCATAAATTTTGAAAAGTTGACTACTTTTAATCTTTATTACCAAGAACCATCGGTTTCTGTCTGGATAGACGCCGGACGATAGAAGCCAGATCTTGCGGAAGCGTAAAACGAAACACGAGGTTCGAAGATTCACACGCGCCATTTTGGATGGACGGGATGATTTCTTTTGGAATTATTATAATGAATACATTTGTTATTATTATGACGGCTGGTGATGGACGGGAGGATGGGAGGACGGGAGAAGGTGACGGAGGGCAAGGGGCGCATTTCGTTGAAACGGGGCACGGATTAAATAGAAATTCACTCACATCAGTCTTGTCTTGTCAAAAGTGTGCAGCTATAGCAATGACAATAAATAACAAAACTTCCACCGATATCAGGCACGAACCCACAAACACACACTATTCTATAACATCAGATCCGTATATTTATCACATCCGATCTACATATTGATATGATTTAATGTTAATCCACTAAAATCCGCCGACGGCAATCGAAAACAAAACAAAACTGACATATGCATAGAAAGAAGCAATTAGTAGAAAAAAAGTTGTATTTTTTTTAAATTATTTAACGGGCCTTCCCCCATTAAGGTGATCTTGGCCATTTCTTAAAGTTATTTACATATTTCAAATATTTCTATGGACTTTCTTTGTCAATGTCGTTATTTTAATGTCAGCTGTTTGTAACCGTGCAGTGACCAAATTATTTTATTTTACACCGAATTTAATGTTGGGTGATTTCAAAATAATGCTTTAAATACGGATTTATTTGTTTGTTTTAATTTTAAATCGTTTTTATTAATTATGTACTTTGATCGTCACTTATAATTTACAATAATTTGACCAAAAAAAAAATCAACTTCTGACTCGATTTACTCGAAAACGAAAGCTCAAATCAAAAAAAGTTATACCATAAAATCGACTCAAAATGTGATGTAGATTCCCCAGTTTCCCGCTTGTACTAAGAGTTTCCGGACACCGTGTATTTTAATTTTGCTGAGATTAATTCACTTACGCGAAGTGTTCGACGCCATAATTTTTTTTTTCAAACACTGTGTACGTGTATCCTACTTTGTAAGCGGTAGAAGTAGTGTTTTTTTGTTTTAGTTTTTTTATGTTTTATTTCTTGTTATTACTAATAAAACAATGTTTAAATATTAAAATTACTATTTTTCCACAAGGTTACGACTGATTCATATGATTGTTTTGGGGCATAAATTTAAAAATTTAAAATATTTCCGCAATAATAATGGCACAAATTCGAAATTTGCCCTAAATACCTAAAAATTGGAAGGAATTTAAAAAACTCTGATATGTAATGAAATTGCACAACGGTTACCCAAATTCTCTCAAAGAATGTTTTTTAATTTGTTAATAAACTGATTTAATACACTCAACTGAAATATTCAAACTGCTCTCCTGAAAAGAGGTTTTTTGAGTTGTGCCATTGTTATCCCCCGGGTGCGATATAGAACTCACGCCTCAATATTACAAATTTATGTAGATGAACTAAAACTCATTCTTCTTGCGAATAGAAATAAGAAAATCAATGTTGTCGGGGACATTAACATCAATATTGCAAATGATTATTCATCTCACGATAAAGATAATTAACTTAATATGAAGGCAGAATTAAATTATGTATCGTGTATTAATTCATTTACGAGAATTATTCCAGGTCAATGACCTTCATGCATAGATCATGTTTTCACAAATATTCAAGACATTAAAAACACAGCATCTGCAGTTATACAAACGACAATCGGTGCATTTTTACGTACAATTACGAAAACCAATGTTCACCATTACCAACCCAAACTCCGGAGAATGAAAACGGCCGACGCAAAACGCTCAACATAAATGCCCTACTACATAATCTAGATATTTTTAATTGTAATGATACGAACGAATGCTTCGAACTATTTGAAAAAAAAATTATCAATGCACGTAAGTACTGCACATTCTATTGATTCCAGAAAACAATCATCAAAGTTCAAACCGGTTAAACCATGGATAAATTTTGGATTAATTGTATCAATCAGACACAAAGAAGCGATATACAAGAAATTAATCCGACAACCTACAAGCGAAACCCTAAAAAAATAAACAAACTTACGTATTTAATAAAAAACACAAAGGAAAACTATTTTCGGCGAAAACTAGAAGCAACGGAGAATGATGCAAAAAAAGTCTGGCATGTTATAAATGAAATCATAGATTTAAAAAAAATCATTAAAAAAATTAATTACCTTGTATTACACATAACAATATCAAGATACTATGCAAATTTTATGTTTAAGTTCAAAAGCAAAAAATTATCTCCTTGTCATTTGAAGTTTTGAATTTTTGAAATTCGAACTTTAATCCATACTTCCATACTTACTTAATTACTTAATTACTTAATTACTTAATTTACTTAATTTACTTAATCCATACTTAATATTATAAATGCGAAATTGCTCGAGTTTGTTTATGACCTTTTCACGCATAACACAATATAAAGACTTTAATAATTTTTTAACCAATATAAAGCTAAATTATATGCGCAGACTACAGGTTGTATATGATGGTAAGCTCTGGCGTTATGAAATTATAAATATTAATATATTATATTTGTTATACGTTTTCTGTCGCTAACAAAAGCGAGTTTTTGCTAACGTCAGAAAAAATCTTTTCCATGGTAACAATGTTGATATATTTTTGGGCTCTATGCTGGAAGGTACTCAGTCTACTGTCAGCTACTCAGTCTACTGTCAGCTACTACTGCAGAAAATTCAAATATTAGAATTCGTTTTTTTTTTGGACAAGCTTGGAATAAATATCAGATGTGAGTTCCTATATTAAAAATATAATTCGTAACGATTATAAAGACTGAATGATAAATAGAGAATTTTTTTATTATATTAACGAACTTCCAAATATTTAAATAAAAATAAACATCCGAAATGTTTGTAAGCGCATAAATTCCGATCGAATGAACAAAATTGGATAAGTAATTCTTTTTTTCTTTGAGCTATAGCATTATGAAATTTAGGTGGTAGGCGAGATGTTTGAAAACTGAATGTAAGGGAATGAATATATGGAATGCGGGAGGGGATGGGGGTGGGGTGGGGGGAGGTAATTGATAAGTGCAAGCGCTACAGTAATTTCCCGTAATACCATGCGAGCGAAGCCGCGGGGAAAAGCAAGTATTATAATAAGAAACTGCAGTCCATTTTTTTTTTTTTTAATGAATGAACCCTCTAACTTAAATAACTGCATATTTATTTCTGTTTTTAAAGTTAGTTTTAATATTTAAAATAATTATCAAAGTTTTAATTTTTCAATATCGAAAACCACCGTATCTAGTATGAATGGTGTGACGTCATCATGACCAAAAGTTTAAGCTATTTTCAACAGGTGTTGTCATTTTGTATGGAAAATCAATGGAGTTGTCAGAAGTCGAGGCGTTTTTCATTTAAGATTAACTGCTTTTAATATTGAAAAAACATTGGGTAAAATGTCAACATCTCATCGCTACTGTTATTTTATTTTGCCAAATACAATAATACATCTGTGACCGCACCTGACGTGTTCCACGATCTGCATTATTAAAATTATATGTAGGCATATAGTCTCCCTCATAGTAGAGTTCGGAGAGGGACGAGCCCCGCGCCACTTCAGGCCGCCGCGCAGAAAAGTCTCACTGTGAACTGCGCTGTAAACCGTTATCTTACTTTCGGTCTTTACTTTTCTGCGCGGCGGCCTGAAGTGGCCGAACAGCTGTTCGACGCCCGCCATTTTGGAATTCAGAATTGAAGCGTTGCGAGAGGCATTACGATTGTTTTTGTACAAAAGTTTTTAAATAATATAGATTAACTAATCGAGTTACTCTATTTTTGATACTGAATTATTTAAGCCTTATAATGTTTCATAAAAACAACAACTATTATATGTCTAAATATCTATAAACCAATAACACGGATTGTTGAATGGTTTGTCATAAATTTCAATACAATATGACCAGGTGACTGGAGAATTATGGACGCGGTGACGTCAGCAATAAAAATCCAATAATACCAACTTGACAGTGTGTTTTAATGACACGTATGTACGTTTTAATATTTTTTTTAACTCTACGTTTTATATTATTTAATTAAACTTATATATTCCAGCGTTTATTGGTCTATGAGAACACATTTTTTTAAAGCGATAATATTTTTCACTGGAGTTCCTTATTGTACCTGTGTTCCTTACTTTCAAAATTATCGTCGCAGCAAGTATCGGTGCAAGTTGCAAGTAAATGACTTTTTTCCTTTGGAGGAAACCTACGCACATTGTGTATATCATCTTTTGAAAGAGCTGCAGCATTACAGCGACAAGGAACGAATGTTTATTGCCTTTTTTGCCGTCACGGTACCGCAACCGTGAATCGTGACGGTAATAATAAAAGAACATACTTTGTTGTTGTGTCGGCACACTCGTCCTTTACATCGGTAGCCATATTAGATGCTTACTTTCTAGTTGTAGAAAAGATAGCTCGTGTTTTGGTGAGGTCGTCAATTTTTTACTCGTGGAAAACATAAGACAAAGAATTTGGACTGAATTTTGCCATAACAAAGTGCAGCAGGTAACCACCTTTCTTGTTGAATGTTTTGTTTAGAGAGTCTTCCGTGAAAAAAATAAAATTTACGAGTAGTACAAGTACATATCTCCCTTTGTGGGTAAAAAGTAGTTGTATTTTATAATATGCATTATTTAAAATTATTAATAGGTTTTTTAATGTTTTTATTTAGTGTTTTTCTTACTGTGGTGACATTCGGGAAAGGGTAAGCTCCATTCACCGGATCTACAATATATTTCGTTGAAGTTTGCGCCACACCCCAGCTGGACGTTGGTTCCATCCGGCACGCTGGCCAGACATTCCGTGGCCTCTCCCTCCGCGTCGAAACATTCAGAGAGGCCCGAATAGTCCCGCTTCATGGGGCAATCTGAGGAGGAACAAAGATCAATATCAAGAGAAGAGGACACATTCAGGAGAAAAAGCAACAACAAAAACAGCACCTACAACATCTACAGCAACATCAACAGAATAGCAAAAGCATAAGCTACACAAACAGCAATAGCAAGTGAAAGATCAAAAGCACGGACAACATCAACTACAACAGAAACAGCAAGAGTAGCAACAGCAAGAGCAAGAGTGACAGCGACAGCGACACCAACAACAAAGTAATAGTAAGAACAAGAGCAAGGGGAAAGGGAAGACAACAAGAAGGGGGGGGGGGAGGAACTAACTAAAATAGCTAATTTTTAAAAAGCAGTAACATTGTGGCTCGCCGTAATTTACAATAAAAACTTTGAAATTTGTTATATTGACCACTTTTATTTTATTTTAGTCACACTCCACCGGTTTCGGAAGAACCCTTCCTACGTCAGGAGAATATTATGACTTTTGTTCTGCGAAAGTTTTATACGCGATCTGTTTTTTTTTCATTGGCTCCACACAGGTTGCCCTGAGGAAAATAATTTCCATCGGGGCTTATGTCATCTTAGAGGATGCTGTGTGGAGGGTCTTTTTAAGAAAAGGAAGGAGAAAATGTCTGGAAAGGAAAAAGTGTAAAGGGTTGGTAGGAATCTGGGTGTCAGTGTATCCAGGAGTGACGAACGCATGAATCCATCCCTCCCAATGCGGTGCGTCGAGAGAGTCCGGCTGGAGAGGTCAAAAGGCCTCCCTCAACCAGTCTCTCGATCCGGCCCGCCACGCAGCAGGTGGGCAGGCGCATCCACCACCAAGATCCGGTCAAACCTCACCCATGAACCCGGGCACCCCTGCTAAGTCACCAAACGTGGCGAACCGCTTGGGGTGACTTATGGCAGAGGCGTTGATAAATCCAATAAATGGTTCGCCTCCCAAATTGTTCATGAATTAATTCTGGGTAGACAAGAATAAATATTTCTGCACTGAAATAAATTCCGACGTCTAGTACCTATTGCGTAGAAAACCCAGTCAGTGAAAATCCTTCTGTCTGAAAATTTAAGCATATTCATAATATCATTTAAAAGAGTGTTTCTGTAGTTCAACATGATTGCTGGAATATCCATTTTAAAACTTAAACCACCAAGAATAGTTTTCTTTCAATAGCTTGTAGGTACATGAACAATATTCAAATAATAAAAATGATATAATTACGGCTTACCGCATAAAACAGACGTCACAAAACACAAAAAAAATATCTTCACAAACATTGTATTATAACAAAAACACGTTCACGGTTGTACTCCTTTCATTTCTTATAATTCGAACCAGCCGCAACTCGTGTCTGAATGTCATTACATTAAAAACTAATTTGTGCAACTTTTAGACCTTAGAATTTCGGCATTTTGAATACCTATTAAAAATAAGGAAAACATCTTACAGCAGTTCTTTTAAAACTGTGCGGCAAAACACTTCCAAACCAAACCAAATGTACCTACAGTAATTTTTCTTTTATTTTGAATATCAAGTGTGCAAAAATTCTTCAGGAAGCATCTTCTTCTTCTTTAATATGGTGGTGGGTCAAAAGGGGACATCTAGGTCTGCGAGCCGGTCTAGGGCATCAGGCGTTGCCCTGTGGACCTCATCAATCCCGCCGAGGAATGAATGGGGCGGGCATCCGTTGACCACATGTTCGGTGGTCTGCAACTCACCACATTCACACATCGACTCTTTAAGGCCCCCCAAGAAGCATCAACATTCTGCTTTAAGGCGACGCTCAACTTGAAATCATTTAAGGGGCGATACATGTAACCGCCTGAATTTTGACCGTTTTTCAGAGGCTTATTTCAGCGCCCTTGAGGTGATTTTTCACAAAAACGGCGCTCTACAAATTATCCAATTATTATTATTATTATTATTATTATTTAAAAGGGAAGGAATGAATTAAAATTCAGTTAATTTATTCATTATATATTAAAATACAAGAATCAGATTTTTATTTTATTGTTTTTTCAAAATGGCCGCTGTGGTAAGTAATCTCCTTAGAACCTCGCAGCGAAAGGCATCAATCGGCGGGATTTTTAGCTTCTGTTACAGCTATCTGAAATCAAAAATTTTGGTTTGAGCGTGTTTATAAAACATGTGCCTTCTAGTTGAACCAACAAAAAAAAACAAAAAGTAAAATAAATCGTAAATTGGCACGTCTCAGAATAAAAAAGTTTGATTTTTCACCCTTTTTTGAGGTTTTTAGGTCAAAAATCTTCGACCAAGGGTATACTAGGTCAATGTCAAAAATGGTAATTTTTGTAAAATTTTTTGGCGTTTGAGATTCAGCTAGAAGCTAATACTATAGATAAGACGTGTGCCAAATTTCATAAGAATCGGTTGAGAACTGTTTGAGCTATCTTGCCCGCCAATTTAAAAAAAGTAGTTTGGAGAGAAACCCGTGTAAAGTTTTGACACACACTATGATTACAACGACTTACCAACTAATCAGGGATTCCAGGGCCATACAGAAATCCTTCGGTGCGTTTGCAGTACTCGTTTTTCTTCTTAAGTTCTTCTTGACATGCTTGACGAGCTTTTTTGGTCGTCAAAGAGCTGTGGCGATTTTCTCGACTCACCCTTTGGTCATCGAATTTGTCTTCGAGTTGAGGCGGAGCACTTCAATGAGTTTTTAATCGATAAATAATGCGAATTTCACTCTAAAAATTTACAGGCATATTTTTGAGATATTATTTCAACTCTTTATGCAAAAAAAAGTAGATTTTTTTTTACGTGTATCGCCCCCCCTAATCTACTACGGATCGGTTTAAATTATGAATACCACCAAATATGTTTTCGATAAATTAAAACTTTTGCTATTGTTTCGCTTGAGCAGAATTAAAATCGTTAATTACTTTAAAAAATATATAAGCATAAACTACTAAAAAAAACATTTTATCATTAGAATTGCACGGACGTAGAAATGTATGAACATAAATGGCTAAGATTATCTATGACGGTTTCCCGTGATTAAATAAAAATTGTTCACAAAATAA
Organism: Glyphotaelius pellucidus; assembly: GCA_936435175.1. Lineage (NCBI taxonomy): Eukaryota > Metazoa > Arthropoda > Insecta > Trichoptera > Limnephilidae > Glyphotaelius > Glyphotaelius pellucidus. The sequence continues at coordinate 567,003 of OW386561.1, forward strand.
ATATAAACTTCATTTGCGCTAAAATCGATCATTTCTAGATTCCTTTTGCCAAGCGGTTTCTATGCCTATTTCCTATATTCGTGGAGATAAAAGACAAACTAAGAATATACACATTTTTGGCTTGTGTACTTCTCGTCAGAAGTTGGGGTAGGGATGGTTTCCGAAATCCTATACAGACAGTGGACCTTCACCTGTGCACTTTCCTTTATATAATACTAGCAAATGCGTTGCAATGCCACAAAATAAAGAAATTGTTTTTCCCTGCGTGTCCTTTTCCATTCGTACCCGTTTCTCTTCCGCCTTCCTTTCCCTTCAAGCGTTCTCCGTCCACCTTCCCGTTTGAGAATGCACGTTATAGTGAGGAGACCACACAGTTGAGTTATATTCAACCTGACTCCTCGCTAGTAATGTGTACAGAAGTTTTAATGTTGGTAAAATCTTTAGCCACTCAGTACAAAACCTAACATTTTTAAATCCTTCTTTGATATATTTTCAATGTTTGGTGTTAAGCTAAGTTTAGTCGAAAATAACACCTAAGTCATTAATTTCGGCACCAGATTATTATTATTTTATAGATTATAGATAGATCGTTAGATACCTACTACAGATTAACCCTCCGATGGGCAACACACTTTTACCCCTTTGGTGGGCAAAATGGCCTGGTCAGGCAATATAAGAGGTGCGGTGTTATCAAAACTAGCTTTAGTAATGGTCATCAGATCGCCAAAAAGAGACGAAATATCACTGCCACAAGCGACTAGCACATTAGCCACTGGCTCAAAACTGCAGGTAAAGACTCGCTTCCATTGAGCGAGTTTACAAGCTACCATCCCGCGAATTCACTATATGCTAGTTAACTCGGTCGGTGTAATCATATTTACTAGCTAACTAGCAGATTGTGAACAATCTACGGAAAAAGTTGAAAGGGGGGCTGCTTTTCTCACTACTCGCTAGCGTGTGGGCATGTTAGCTAGTAAGCTAACCTAGTGTCATCACACTTACAGTGAGTTAGCTGCCAGTATCTCAGTTTTTAACTATAAGAAAAACATAGCAACACGTGCTTTCAACCCGCTAGCTAGTTTGTTACTGAGCGAGTTTTATGTGTCATCATCAAAATCGCACTCGCCGATTCGCTAGCTTTTCCCCGCGGCTTCGCTCACATGGTATTAGGGGAAATTACTGTAGCACTTGCACTTATCATTATCCCCTCCTCCTCCCCGCACTCCCTCCCGCATTCCATACATTCATTTCCGGTATATTCAGTTTTCAAACAGCTCGCGTGCCACCTAAATTTCATAATGCCAGAGCTCAAAGAAAAAAAAGAATTATCCAATTTGGTGCAGTCGTTTGGAATTTATGGGCTTACAAACATTTAGGAGATTTATTTTTATTTAAATAAGTATGTGGAAGTTAGTAAATATAATAAAAAATTAAACTATTTATTATACAGTCTTTATAATCGTTACGAATTATATTTTTAATGTAAGAATCTGACATTTATTGTAATATTTGAATTTTCTGGAGTAGCAGCCGACCAGTAGGTAGAGGGCTGAGTACCTACCTACCAGCATAGAGCCCACAAATATATTAACATCGTTTCCACGGCAACGATTTGTTTTCTGACATAAGCAATAACTCGTTTTTGTTAGCGACAGAAAACTTATAAGAAATATAATATATTAATATTAATTATTTCATAACGCCAGAGCTTACAATCATATACAGCCTATAGTCTTCGCATATAATTTAGCTTTCTATTGGTGAAAGAATGTTTAAAATCGTTATATTGTGTTATGCGTGAAAGCGTCACAAACAAACTCGAGCAGTTTCGCATTTATAATATTAGTATGGATTCTCTTCGGCAATTCAATATTCTCTTCTTCCAATTCAAATTCAATATCAGATGCCTCTTTCTCAGCAGGAACGTAGTCAACATCAATGTCATCGTCTCCAGCTTACGGATCCTCTTACTTTATATCCGCCGCCAAATATTCAAACAATATTGCCACTCGTTCGCGAATTTGAAAACATGACAGGCAATTAACAATACGTTTAATGATGACATTTCAGAAAAAAATTACAATGGGTGACGCGCGAGTTGTTTGAAAAATGTGTGTTTTTCATATAGTTTAGCGGCAGGGAAGGAAGGGAATCCGGGAGGGGGTAGAGGAACGATGAAGAGGGGGGTCGAGGGAAGCGGCCAAGGCGTGGAAGGTGGAAGGGGGCGCGGGAGGGAAAGGAAAAGAAAGAAACAATTATTTTCTTTTGGTGGCATTGCAAGGCAGGCCGGGTACTCGCTATTACCTTATAAAATATTGTAAAATGTTGGTTTTCAATTTTAAATTGTGCAATCAAAGAAAATAAAAACAAAATAGGTAAGTATTTTTACTATTATTATTTTTTATTTTAACTTTTATGAGTAAAAACTCAAATTGTAATATTTAATTGAATGAAGACACTATGAGCGAAACTCATTTAAGAGCACGTTAAGGAAATGAAGATAATATGGGTGGTTCTTAGTCGAAGTTAAAAGTGACCGAATTGGATATCGACACCTTAGCTCAGTGGTCAAGAGCACTCGCCCGGAAAGCAGAGAGGTCCTGGGTTCGAGTCCCAGAGGTGCAAATATATTTTTCTGATTTTTCTGTTTCCAGATTTTCGATTGAGTTTCGCTCATAGTTTCTTCATTTAATTAAGTTTTTTACATTACAACTACAAAGTTAAGTTTTTCTATCTGTAGATGTAATCTTGATGCTAAACGACGCCAATAATTTTATTGAAAACTGGAAAAAACGTGTTTTGTCAACAATTGTCGTGGTGCTCAGTTTTGCACAAAATATTCACTATTTTGGAAGCTTCTGAGTTTGACAACCACTGTAAATTTAAGATTCAAGGTGTCTTCTTGTGACCTTTTCAAGAAACATCCACTGCGGGTCAATTTAAAAATATAGCCGTATTATTCAAGTTTAAATTCATATCCCAAAAACTGGTTTATTTGCTATTAACGTAAGTATATTATTACGTATATACTAATTTCAGATGTAGGTATTTATGTGCGTACGTGACTTAAAATTGCTTTACTTAAAATTCCTGCGCAAAGCGTAAAATTATTCAAGTTCGATGAATTTCAAATTTTCAAAATTGAAACGTTTACCCCACTTTTATGTCTCTTATTTTCCAATAATAAAACAATTTAAGTTGCCGCTATCCGAATAGGGAAGTTGAGTGAAAAATATTTTGACTTATAAAAAATATGTTCATGTAGATAAAAAAAAAATATCGATTCTAAATATATAAATATATTTCTATATTATTATTCTTAGAATTAATTAAACGTTCTTAAAAAATAATTAAAAAGCTTTAAACCCCAAACGCGTCATGATTGGTCCAAAGAATTCTGACGTCACCCGTATCTGATGTTTGTATGGTCATTGGAATGTCTATGGTGCATCTCTTTCTATTATATGAGAGATGGTTGGTTTATGATGAGAAAGGTAATACGCAGGTATAAGCCAAACCGCGCCAAACAGTTTTGGTTGCTATCTTGTTATGAATATGCTATCTTTTTAGTTTAAGTAAGTGACCATAATATACAAAATAATAATTCTAAATAATAATAATACTAGATCTGTTTAAAAAACTACAAACCATGTCAGAAATCGGATACCGAATATACCGATCTCAGTCCGACAATCTACCGATCATTGATTCTGACATGTTAATATATATTTAAAAGATAAGATCGATCCGAAATTCGTGGAGTTAAAGCTTCCAAGTACCTAAGTACAGCAATTTATTAATTGTGTTCATTTGTACGTTACAATAAATATTATATATTTTTGACAGAATAATAAATAATAATCATTACGTATTCTATCCATCTGACGTTTCGCCATAACCTCACTAGTTTTACGCAGGTCTGTTTATTGATTTCGCGTAATGTGATAATTATTGTCTGATAGTTATAATATATAATGTGGTGATGGCTTTTCATTATTTCATCTTATGTTTATCATATTTATATTCACTGCTGAAAACCAGCTGCATTCCTGGAGAAACCCTTTTGTCAATAGAATCTATGTATGTGAAAAAAATAGGTTAAATCTATTGTCAAATAAATGTTTGTTGTTATTATTATATGAAATGGATTTCTAAAGATACGTATTCGTACAGTGTTTTATAATAATATGTCGTTTATTGCATCGCTTCGAAGTTTTTATTATTATACATGTCACATTACATATGTCACTACTTGTCAATTAGTACCCTTTACACACAGAGTTCGGAGCGGGACGTGCCCCGCGCCATTTCAGCCCGCCGCGCAGAAAAGTCTCACAGTGAACTGCGCTGTAAACCGTTATCTTACTTTCGGTCTTTACTTTTTTGCGCGGCGGCCTGAAGTAGCGCGGGGCACGTCTCGCTCCGAACTCTGCGTGTAAAGGGTACTATTGTTGTCAATCGTCGACAATACCGTACTGGGTGAAGCTTAGGCGGAAGAAACAAAAATTCTAACTTTAAAAATTAATTTAACTATGAAATCTTGATGAATATATATATATATTTAAATACCATTAATTCTGATAGACGGTTAACATTGATAAAAAAAATTACTGGAATTCTTTATTGAAGAATTTAAAAAATCTCCATACAAAATGCCCAAGCAACGTGTTTTTCCCGGTTCGCATGACGTCACACACACACCCCGCCTCTTACCGCTCGGATTCCGCTCGTTTTGGCGGGCTAAATAAAATTTAAACTTTGAGAATTAATTTAATTATGAAAACGAACTTCAAAAAAAAAAAAATACTAGTATTTAAGTTTGAATGTGAACATTGATAAAAAAATTTAAAAAAATGGACTCTTCCTTATTTCGACCGATTTCTTACATATATCGCTTAAACATTTGAAGTTTTTAAGCTCTTAAAAAATATATATGTTATTTTTGAAGATAATATCTAGATAAGTTCCACGCCGAAACGCAAATTATATGAAATTCCCTCGATAGAAAAAAATCGCAAAGTATGCTCCGAAAATTATTTAAAACAAGTTTATTTCTATTATTTTACAAGTTATATTTAAAAATTTCACAACGTTTCTTTAAATGTTACTTACGATACGTTCCACGAGATTTTTGCTCTATTTTAAACGAGTCATGTTTTATTAAGCTTTTACGGAATTTTCGTTTCAACTTTATCACTTAAAATATTAGCGCGCTCTATCCAACTTTCGTAATTACATATCTCTCCATCTTCTTCTTTTTCAGCCGAGAAGCTTCACTTTAAGATGTGTTGGTTATCTTCCACATAAGTTATATTGTTTGAGTGATTATTGTTTGGTTTACATATTTAGTTATAGTAAATATTTTAAATTAATATTTTAACATTTCGACAGACGTCCTTACTAGACTAGGCTCTGAATAGTTCTGTGGCTGCGGGGAGTGAACCGTGGGAGCCCACCCAATCTTACCGATGCCTGGCCAACATCGTAACCGTTCATACATATGACACGAACGGCGATAGATGGTACTCTTCTGACAATCCTACTCGACAGCCATCTGTTGTGATATAGTAGAACTTCGTATTACAAACTAAGCTATCGGCATCTGAATCATGAAAGAAGCTGAAACTGGGTGAATAATAAATACACTACACCCACACAGAAGGCTCTGAGAAAATTAATTTCCCTCAGGACCTATGTCATCAAGGAAAGGTAGGAGAGGAAGTTCCGGGAAGGAAAAGAGTATGAGGTATGGATAGGAAACTAGTGGTCAGTGCGTTCAGGAGTGATTCGTACGAATCCATTCCTCCCGCTGCGGTGCAAGATGGGTGCAGAGAGACCAGCTGGAGAGGTTAAAAAAAAATGTCTCCAAAAAACCTGCCTCGTTCGATCCTGTCCGCAACGCAGCTGGTGAGCAGATGCTCTGCAGTTAGAGGAATGGATTCATACGATTCATACCTGAACACATCGATCCCCAAATTCCTACCCACCCCTCATACCCTTTTCCTTACCGGAATCTCTCATGTAGAAACATCATCAATTAGAAAATATTAAAATGCCATATTATCCTTGGTAGATTCGCGGTCAAATCAAATGCAAGAGCGTTGCTATTGTTCCAAGAAGCCCAACGTTTTAATGTTGGTACCTCTCTAAAACAAAATTCTTATTATTTTTTTAATTACCCATGCTATTACATGCATTATTTAATGATGTTGGTAGATTATAACAATAAAATTTATTATAAACGGTAAGAAAAATATATTAAATAGTAAAGTATAACAAAAAAATCAACATAAGCAAGTCCAGGGTGAGTGCTTGGGTATACTTGAAATGAAATGGGTAGTTAAAATTTATTTCATGGCCGTAGTAAAGTTATGTTTTAAATCAACCGTTTTGTCTTTAATTTGTAAATTTTTTTCGCTTGTCTTTAATTTGTTTGTACGTTCCGTTTATGGTTCAAGATAGTGGTCGTTTTGGTGGTTCATTAAAGATTATTTTTCAAAAAATGTGACTTCGTGTTATTTATTTGAACTTTATTATTCGCATATTTTAATATCTTGGTATCAGCCTCCTTGAAGAACATTAGAAAAAAAAAGATTATTGTCATTGAGATAGTGACGTTTCATTGGACAAATATTTGTGTAATTCCTTATTTGAATAAAAAAAATATTACTTCTGTCAGAACTACTAGTTTCTTATGAAAAGTACCTAACGAGATGATATTCATACCTATTGATATTTTATATTCAAGCATATTATTACATTTCTTAAAAAATATGTATCGATATCGATCGATAAAACTGAAGATTTACTCGAACACAAATAAGTAAAAAAAACTCGAAGTCACCTCCTAGCATACAGAGTCATAGCTGTAATGTACGCGGTTTCACAAAAAACATAGAAAATTTTAAAATTCAACCATCGCCAACAATCCAATCGCCAGTCTACGAAGCTGAACATCTGTGAACTACCTACCATTTTCTGCCTTCTGTCGCTGACGCTCTGTCATTTTGTCGTTTACGTTTTTAGAGTTTACATAACAATCTTCATTCTTCACCACTTCACCGTCTCGTGTGAATTTTAAATTTCGTTTTAGTCACGAATTTCGAATTAAAGAATTAATTATGATGGACTACATCGGTTATGCGTATGCCGCCACCGTCGCTGCTGGAGGAATCCTAGGATACGTTAAAGCCAGTGAGAACAAATTAATGTTAATTTATATTATCAATGTTTTCGAAACCTTTGTACTTCCTGGATAAATAGAATACAGTGGAAGAACGCTCGCTTTGGTTTATTGTATTTTAATGAACTAATTCATTATCGTTCAACTTACAACTACTAATGTATTCAGATTAATTTCTGACTTTCGTAATGGCGGATGTTTTTTCTGTTTTTAGTTATTTTTTTTTATCGATTATTACTTTCACGCAAGTTTAGTAAACAGTAGCACATCAAAGGTGCTTAAAAACAAATATTTTTGAGTGTTTTCTGTTAAAATTTATCGATTTTCTAAATAAATATTGTTGTAATTTGCCACATCGAAAAATTTGAATAGCAACAATTAATCATTGAAGAAGAAGATACCACTTATAATCTAAATGAAAATATGAAAGAAAACAAGACACAGAAAAACAAAAAAACAATGGTCGCAACTGGGACTCGAACCCAGACCTCTCGTCTAACCGGGACGTGCGCGTTTTTCCAATTTCGCTATTGCCAAGCGAAACCGTTCTGTCAAACCGTCATATTTGTCAATCTCATATTTCAAATATTTAGAATCATTAATATTATCTCCAACTAGGTAGTTCTTTTTCCATATTATAGGCAACTACTCTTTTTATTTGCGACCATTGTTTTTTTCTGTTTTTCTGTGTCTTGTTTTCTTTCATATTTTCATTTAGATTATAAGTGTTATCTTCTTCTTCAATGATATATTACGTTGATGGAAATAACCTTCAAAAGTTATAAGAGAGTTTTTCTCATAAAAAATTGAAGCAACAATTAAAGTCAACATTATTTCACAATTCTTACAAGCTAGCCACCCTATGTTTTCTTGCAGGGGTAAGCAGAGAGAATAGACTACCACACAACAAACTGTCTTGCACATATGAGTCGTTTAATTTCTATATCCGCTATATCAACTTTTATTGATTCGGAGAAAACTGCAAAAAAATCACATCTCCAGAGTAAATAAATAATTGCATTTTAATTGGAGTAATATAAATTCAAAAAGTGTTTTTCAATGAATGTCTAGCAATATTTAAGAAATTTTGATAATTAAAATTGATGTATTTTGATACTCACTTTGTGATTTACTCAAGATATAGAGGTTTTTGAAACTCAACTGACCTGGTGCACGAGTTTCTAAACCCCGCCATCTTGGCAAAATAACTGCTTGTGATTGGTTGAATTCCAATGAAGCGGGTTTTGATAGTAACTTCTTGAATGATATAGCAGGTTTAGTTTCTCACTCGCAATTTTAACATGGTTTTTGGTTGTGATAACGGAGGTTTTTAAACTCAATTTTAGGTTCCACTTGTGCCTTGCAAAAATGTGAACTAGATGTCATACTCAAATCATTTTTTGTGTCATACTCACATGTCGTACTCACATCATCATTTTATCAAAAAATCGGATATAGCGGTTATTGAAATTATAAGACTCATATTCCTTGTTTCTTTCATACTCTTCCGTTATTCTGACCTTTGACTGGCTCGACTTAGTGTCTGATTCACTTGATCGTCTTCCTCAAACTCCCAGACTTCTAGAATCGCTTTCGCTTCTTATGCTCGTAACATTATCATCATTGTTCACAATAATCTGTCACATTTGTTTTTCAATCTTATTTTGGTAAATTTGTATAAGCCCACCTCTCGGATAATATGGAATGTTCGTGTTGTTGAAGTTCGATACATGGATAATACGGAATATTCCTTTTTTTCTAATAGACAATCAAATATGACATTTGTCGGAAGTACCAAGCTTATAAAATAAATTCTCGTCAAAATAAAAACAGAAAAGTACCTACTTCGAATTATTCCTGGGTTGAGATTCAAGCTGCGAAAGCTGCATGTCATCATAATTTAAATATACATCCCAGGTTTTGAATGGATTGCTTGGCAAAGTTGGGTATCTAATACCTTTCTTTCCATGTTCTTCTGTTAAAAATACGGGTTCAAACTTGTCAATAATGCATTCACTTCATAACCCGAATAAAGTATTGTTTTTCATGATTGACAGCATTGATTGATGATTAATTGTCTACGAAATGTAAACCAAAAAATGGCGTATACCGCGTGAGTGGAATAATTTTAATAAGATTTAAATGTAACATGCATATTTTTTCGTGTTCCCCGACTTAAATACTCACTTTTCGTGATAGTAAAGCTAAATCTAACTGTTTGAATAAGAAATATTGCGTATTAACCAGTAAGCGGAGTAAGACAAAAATAATCTTATTTTTATTATCAAAATGGTTTATGTGAGATTTCAACCATTGATAATGTTGAAGTTCTTCTGATTTCTTATCAACAATCATTTATCTCTAGTATGTATCTGTTATGTTGGTAGAGAGAGGGAGAATGAAAGAATAGATGTTGATTCGCTAAATCTTTATTATGATTAAAATATTCAATGCATTTTTAATTACCTATGATATTAAACTTGTTTTATTTCGCTTCTCGGAAACCACGGAATATTTCTTATTCAAACGGTTGATTTAGTTATATTATTACGAAAAGTGAGTTTTTATATCAGGGAGATGAAAAACTATGCATTTTACATTTTAATTGTGTTAAAATTAATTCACTTAAGTGATACTTAAACAACTTTACTACGTCATGTGTATATTTACATTACATTTTATAGATAATCAATGCTCACAGAAAACACAGAAAAATTATAATTGCCATACAAAACAATAATTTATTCATGTTATGAAATGAATGCATTAGTTTGAATCTGTATTTATAACAGAAGAACATAGAAAGAAAGGTATTCCGTGCACATAACCTGCTTGATATATAAACCATCCAAAACCTGGGATGTATATCTAAAGAGCTCCTCAAGTTTCATATAATCCATATGATGAAGACGGTTCCATGCCAACTGAGAATAAAGTCAACTCAACACCCCCTTGAAAAGTCATTAACCCTAGATTCATAAACATACGTCTCTCATACACCCTGAAGTAGTAAAACGCTCATAGATTGCAACGCGAAAGAGATGGCAATACGTGCGTCTCAGTACCCTCCCGACATGGTTAGAGCTCAGTGTGGCGCCAGGGATCTTGGTGCGTAAAGGTGTAGTTGCGCAAATACTTCGCCTAAGGTGTCTGAGGTACGTATGTTTATGAATAGTGTAACAATTTTATTAAGATATAGTATGCTACCATGCTACTTTTACGGTATGTTGACTATGTCCATAGTCAATTCGTTTGTCATCCACGTCCACAATAATAGTCGTTATCAAAACAAACCACTGACAAGGAGAGCTTTTGTCAAAGAAATATCAAATAAGTTGATGGAGCCTTGGTTACGGCGTCGCCGTGAAACACTAAATTTGAGGCGATGCCTAAAACGGAACATCGATGCGATTTTAGGTGATACTTTGCCTGATGTACCAGCCGATCCTGGAATACAAACCAGGAAGCTATGCAACTTCTGTTGGTACAAAAAAAAACCTGTGACTAGATTTAACTGCACCTCTTGCAGCGTGTGCATGGAAAATCGGGGAAGTTTGTGCTTAGAATGCTCTGAATGATCTCAAAAATCGTTTTTTAATGTGTTGATATCAAATAAACCTTCCCATTATTAATATAATGAAGTATTATTTAGTTATTATTCTTCTAGTTTAAAAAATTGTTGCACTTAAAAATAGTTTATGAACATTGTAACAGTAAATAATATAGTTTATGAATCTAGGGTTAAGGTAGATAAGGTACACGGATCACGCCAATTATATTGTTGTAATATTAATAATGGGAAGGTTTATTTGAGATCAACACATTGAAAAACAATTTTTGAGATCATTCAGAGAATTCTAAGCACAAACTTCCCAATGGCCGTGACGGATGTGACGTTTGAAAGAGGTGCAGATAAATCTTGTCACGCGTTTTTTTTTGTAACAACAGAAGTTGCATAGCTTCCTGGTTTGTATTCCAGGATCGGCTGGTACATCAGGCAAAGTATCGCCTAAAATCGCATTGATGTTCCGTTTTTGCCATCGCCTCAAAGTTAGTGTTTCACGGTGACACCGTAACCAAGGCTCGATCAACTTATTTGTTATTTCTTTCACAAAAGCTCTCCTTGTCGGTGGTTTGTTTTGATTACGACTATTATTGTGGAAGTGGATGACAAACAACAGACTATGGACATATTCAACTTACCGTAGAAGTAGCATAGTATATCTTAATAAAATTGTTACACTATTCATAAACATACGTACCTCAGACACCTTAGGCGAAGTATTTGCGCAACTACACCTTTACGCACCAAGATCCCTGGCGCCACACTGAGCTCTAACCGTGTCGGGAGGGTACTGAGATGCACGTATTGCCATCTCTTTCCCGCTGCACTCTATAAGCGTTTTACTACTTCGTATGAGAGACGTATGTTTATGAATCTAGGGTTAAGTTCTATCCCTTTTGTGGAGCCCTCCATTTTAGTTTTATTTATCCGATTTGTTAAGTTATTTTTTGTAGTAATAACCAGTTGTAAGTTGAAACGAAATGTTTTTCCAATAATTTATTGTTGTTAATAATGAGGCAGAATAGCAAAATGTGTTTGATGTAATCCTCGTGTATTTGTTTTTTCTAATATGCCTGATATTTGCCAGCTTAAAATATATGTTTTTGTATTTATTTCAGGCTCAATTCCTTCCCTAGGAGCAGGCCTTCTATTTGGGTCAATTCTAGGTAAGTAAACCACACAGTTACATTGGTAAACTTTAGGGGTGACTGAACACGCTAAATATAAATATTTTTTAGAAAAAACCTTTTGATTCGTCTTAAGCCCTCAGGCCTTGACCATATTTTGTCAGAGGGTCAAAATATTTCCAGTTTGCAATAAAATCCAAATAAATGGAATATTTCTGAATGTATCCAAACTACAAACTGCTTTAAAAATGTGTTAAAATATGTTTTCAAATTTTATAAATCAAAATAAACGTATAATTTAAGTATAAAAATTTTGCACGCAAACTTAAAAAAGTTTTAAAAATAGCTTACGTTTTTTCTAACTAAAATTACTAATAAAGAAGAAATAAAAACACATACAAATTTTATTAGACAAAATTTGTCTAATGAAAATTGAGTACCTCACTTTTCTTTGTTCCATTTATAAATAATTAGTGGTCGCCCAATGGTCAAAATTCGATCATAATTAATTTAGTGTGTAATGCTTTTTTTATTGATTTAATGTATTTTTTATGCATAATTTTTAAAAAAATATTAGCATTCTGCACTCCATCTCTCTAAAACTATAAGTGTGTAAAATTTCATAGTCATCCGTCCGCGCAATTTTCGGAAAAGGGGTACAAAGTTTTTGCTTCACGTATTAATATACTGAGTGAAATATTACCAAAGTTTCACAAATTTATTTCGAATTACGATCTGAAACTTTGGTTTCATAAAGGTCTACATTTTACTTGTTTGTTTATATCACGTTTCTCACCATGATTACTATCTATTACTACTAAACGAAACAACGATTTCTATGAGACCCGTATGAGTTGTTTCCAAAACTGAACGAGTAGACTTGACTGGTTAAGACATTTGCTGAGATATTTTTGCTTGATTTTAAACGAGTTGTGTTTTATTAAATATTTTCACAATTTTCGCTTACTTATTATCGTTTTGTAATATTAGTGCGCTCCCTCTAACATCCGTATTTACATATCTCCCTTTCAAACTACCTTCCTTTTCTTTTGGAACACTTACTATGGAGCCGTAAGTGCAGCAATGACAATCAGCATTAATGTCAATTTATGTCATTAATGCAATTGACAATTGAGAGTTCCCATTGACGGGGAGAATGATGTGTATTTTGATTGAGCTTTCTGTTGATAATAAGCTGGTGAGCTTTTTTTTTTTTTACATGAGCACCACATAGGAGGCCCTGAGGAAAATATTTTCCCTGTCATCTTTGGGGATGCTGTGTGGAGGGTTTTTTTAAGGAAAGGAAGGGGAGGAGAGTTCTGGGAAGGAAAAGGGTTGAAGGGGTGGGTAGGAATCTCGGGTTCAGTGTGTCCTGGTCAACCGCCTCCAAGACCTGGACAAACCTCACCCCATTAAGCACAACATTATAGTGGTCCTCTTCTGCTGATCGCAATTTGTTCAATGGCTGAAGCGGACTTAGAATCAGCACTTGACGAGGACCTTTCATTTTCAATTCAATGTATTCATTTTAAAAATATGCCTATCAATAGTGTAAATAACAAATCACGCTAATCAGCAATAAAGCTTGTAGTCTAAATTCTGCTTCATTGATGTTAAACATATTAACATTCAAAGTGATTCTATTTAACAATAAGACAGCTCTCCCCACTGGCATTAGCAAGTTAGTTCTGCAAGCCGGGAGATAAAACAGTCTATGCTGTCGGTGACGGAGATAACCATCGGGAACACAGAAACTAATGCTCTCCATGATAGCCGAGTTTTCGAACCATCCACAAATCGGTCTGAAAAAATGTGAAACAATGTGCACATCCCTTCTGACCCGTAGATGGTTCATTCAAGATAAAGTCGGTAGGGTAGAGCCACGGGTAGTAGCCGTACTCCCTCATGTACAGAAATCAGAAATTTCTTCTGAACCTTGAAAACATGAGGGTTTACTTCACTTGGTGCGGGTTCCAAACCACTGATCCGCTCTTAAGCCTACTTCTAACCAAAGCAGTGTACCGTACTGTGAGAACCCGGGTGTCTCTGAAAATCCTCACAGTTTGTAGGACAGAACTCAGCATGAAAATGTTACATTTGAATTTCTGTAAAACCTGTCCCCAATGTGTGATCATGGTTAAAGGCTACTTTTCAGCGAGGAATTGCAGGGGTTTGATTAACTGATCCCGGGTCGTCGAGCTTCTTGTTTGATCCCAGTTTGTAACTCCTGCCATTAAAGGCTACTTTTCAGCGAGGAATTGCAGGGGTTTGATTAACTGATCCCTGGTCGTCGAGCTTCTTGTTTGATCCCAGTTTGTAACTCCCGCCATTAAAGGCTACTTTTCAGCGAGGAATTGCAGGGGTTTGATTAACTGATCCCGGGTTGTCGAGCTTCTTGTTTGATCCCAGTTTGTAACTCCTGCCATTAAAGGCTACTTTTCAGCGAGGAATTGCAGGGGTTTGATTAACTGATCCCTGGTCGTCGAGCTTCTTGTTTGATCCCAGTTTGTAACTCCCGCCATTAAAGGCTACTTTTCAGCGAGGAATTGCAGGGGTTTGATTAGCTGATCCCGGGTCGTCGAGCTTCTTGTTTGATCCCAGTTTGTAACTCCTGCCACTCTAAAATCGCAATCCGGCTGCAATATATATATATTTTTTAAATATTGTTTCAGCATTCAATGTTTTTTTAAATTGATTTTTATTTATTTATTTTAGGAATCGGTGCATACCAGATGTCCCAGGACGCCTCCAACTATGCTCTAAGTCTGGGTACTAGCGCGGTACTTGGCGGTATGATGGGTTACCGGTAAGAAATGCATACTTTATTAAACTTAAATTGTTCCACTTATGTCCTGTATTCGATTCCTCGGCTGGCTAAGTCAACATTTTCGGCTTTCTGTGGTGGTAGTAGATCTTCAAACAAACATTGTTGGGTTATTCGTAACCCGGAAATGTTTGTCTTTTTTTTTTAATTAACCGCTCCTTTGCCGTTCGTCCGCCGGCGTACCATCGGCGCAGGCCAAAATAATCACTAAAAAATAATTTTGTTATGTGATTTTAACCCTTGTATAAAGAAAACGTATGAAGAAGAAGGTCAGAATCGCTTGGGGCATTCTTGTTCATCCTTGGTATAAGATACCGTGAACCCACCTAGAGCAGCGATATATTTTCTTTGAAATTGTTTATGACACGGCCTGGAACTTTTTCCCGCCGCTCGGCTGTCAGATGACACGGGTGTCAAGTCACGCGTCGCGGTCTATGAAATGATCGTAAAACGTATAAATTCATCAAATAAACGCAAGTAATGTTATATTTATGTATAGTTTAGTATTCAAGGAATGTGTTTCAGTAAATATTACATAAGATAGCATAAAATTAACCTGCAAAATATTACGTAAAAGTCAAAACATCGCGAAATTTTTTTGTTTTTTCCCGTGGCATTTGAAAAGTAGTAAAAAGTATAAATTCATTGAATAAACGCAAGTAATATTGTTTTTATGTATAGTTTAGTATTCAAGGAATGTGTTTCAGTAAATATTACATAAGATAGCATAAAATTAACCTGCAAAATATTACGTTAAACTTGACATTTTTTCGTTTTTTCCTGGCATTTGAGGGGTTAATACATTTTTTTTTTTTTAAATATCACACACCTGCAGAAAAGTAAGTCAAACAAGTTAATTTTACAGGAGAGCACAAACAAACAAACGAATGATGAACGAGCGGTTCCGTCAAAAAGAGATACTATCGACATCTTGCGGAGATGGAGATCTACTGAGATTAAATACGGTTTTCATGAGGCATAGATAATCACAATCACTTGACTTTTCAGAGATAAAATAGAGAATTTTGACACAACACTTTTCTATGGGATGTGCGATTATGAGTTGTGCAGATTAGGATTTTATATACGATAAGTCCACTTGCGTGAAATGGTGGCAAGTAATTTTCTCTTTTCAATTATACCTGTTTAAATAATTTTTTAAGAATTTTTTTTAAAAATACATAATTGTAATTGAAAAAAAAAATGTTTGCCAACATTTCACCCAAGTGGACTTATTGTAGGAACTATACGTGTTAAGAGTATATACGTGGTAAGAGAAAACACAGGTTATGACTCGTATATCGATTGTCTAGTTGATTAGTCAGACATCTCCAAATACTAAGGACGGGTTTCAGAAAATTTAAACAATTCATCAAATTTCAAACATGATTTTCAAGTTCGGTGAAAGTCCTATTCAAGTTCTGTTATTATTTCAGTGTGCTATTGCTTCACAAAACTGAAATAATAACAAAACTTGAATAGAATCTTTTAAAATTAACTTTGAAATTTTCTGAATCAACCCCGTCCTCGTTTTGAGATAAAGAAGAAAGCAATGTTCTAATGGTCGCCATAAATCAGATATTATTTTTACATGTCTGTATTTTACATATTAAATATGCTGTGAAATAAGATAGGTACATTAGTATAACATTTACAAATATCCTACTAATGACCCGGAAAACATCAACATTTAGTTTCATTCACTAAAAGTTTTATGAGTAAATCAGTTTAGTAATAACAGTAATAACAGTGCTCAGGCACCGTACCAGATGAGGGTACACTTTTACATATAACTGTGTTTACTCAACTCAAATTTAGATTTTTCGTAGATATCTGACTAATCAACTGGACAATCGATATCTAATTTCTTGAGCATTTTCATATTTATAACACTTCAAAAATTTGTCTTGTTGCTCTATTGTGGATTATTTGGAGTTTTTTAAGCTAAATGAATACAATGTGTTTGTTTGTGAGGTGTGAAAAGTGGTTATCTGTAGTGAAAGGGAAATGTGTTCAGATTGGGCAGGTTACTTTAAAATCGTTTATTATTATTTTTTGTAATTTTTTTTTCTGTTATCTTTTCTGCAGGTTCTACAACAGCGGGAAGTTCATGCCGGCCGGTCTGGTGTGCATGCTCTCCGTTGCAATGGTGACCAGAATAATACTAAAGCAGAACGCGGCCCTGGGAATGAAGTCTGACTGATCCGCGGCCCCACCGACCGGATCCAGGCGTCACTGACTATCAGCTGACTCCTGCGTTTCCTCCCTCATGCTTTCCACACCACGTCCCCCCTCATGTGGAGTTAAATAAGTTATCTGTAAATATGTTAACATAAGGCTGTTTATTTTTTAAGTTGGGGTGTTTCATATTCTAACACAATTTCATCAAAAGTTAAAATGGCCTGCAAATTTGAAACACCCCGGTCTGAATAACTTCTATTTAACGGGAAATTTATATTATTAATGACTGCATTTCTGAAATTTTTGCCAAAATAAAACTGATTTTTACATTTAAATATACCAACATGATGAATTCTATTTTTGGGTTCTGAACTTTGTGTATTTCCACAAAAGTACAACAAAACGTGTTTATCTTCAAAGTTACGTTTGAGTGCATCAATTAAATATAATATTTATATATAAGGAAACAAATAGACTTGCATTTGAATACTTAATTTTTTTTTACGAATGTTGTTTTATTGTTTTCACTACTAGGAGTTAAATAATTTTTAAATATAGAAAGGTTTATTGTATGTATTTAATTTTTTTATTGATATAATAATTGTTTAATACAATTTTTGTTACTGAGACTTTGTGTTTTATTTTATAATATTTTTTTTAAACTACACAAGCATTTCATTGGAGCCAGGGATCTTTTTCACTCCCGGTGAGGTGTGTAAGATCAACATTATGAATGAATAAGTATTCATGTTTAAGATTGATTCGTGGTAAAGTATTGATTTTACCTTGTTGCTTTCTGGTCAAATATCCATATAAAAACAAAGGAATTGCTTTTTTGCGATTTTTTTCTGTTTACCAGACAATATAGCTTATTATTCGTGTATTTTACGTGATAATATCCTAAGAGGTTTTTCCAGAATAGCTAACTAAAAAAAAAAAGATTGAAAAATCTCCCGTTTTGGAAATAATTGTAAAAAAAATATTTATTTATTTATTTATTCATTCATACACGCCTTGAAGGCTTTTACAGAAACACATTATTTAAGTTACACGTTATTCAGGAGTATAATTGTAAGCTTGAAGTATATAACATTATAAACTGTACTTAACTGATTTTATTATTTCTACCCTAATCTGAATACATACCCAACATGAAAAAACACAATTCAAAGGAGTTTGCAAATGAATAAAGACCTTTATACGCATTTGAAAACAAATCTTTGAGTTTTCGCCTTTGACCTGTTGATTATCGGATGGTATGTCGAAATGATATTAGTGCAAGCGATTCTGACTTTGTCTTTCATACAGTTTCTTTATACATAAGGGTTAAAATCGCTTTTAAACTGCAGGCTCATGGCAAATGAGAGGTCGACAGTTGAAAAAATTGACACGCCGAGTCGTGGAAAATGCATTTAAAAATATTCTAGAGTAGCAAGATTAATGAAACCATCGGTTAAGAATTATTGGCGCAAGCGATTCTGACCTTGTCCTTCATACAGTTTATTTATACATAAGGGTTAAAATCGCATTTAAAAAAAAATATCAAAAAAATTTCTTGGCCGCCGGTGGACTTCTGGCAAATGACAGGTTCACCCCTCTGGCCCTAGGGCATATTCTCAGTCAGTCAGAAAAATTCTGTTTGCAATATCCAAATAAATGGAATATTATATCTGAATGTGTCTGAAAACTAAAAACTGTTTTTGAAAGATTATGAAATATGCTTTCACATGTTTTTATAAGAAATAAACATATGATTTTTGAAATATTCTAATTTTGAATGCTACCTAAAAACGGCTCACTTATGTTTTTTCTAACTAAAATTACGAAGAAAAAAAAAGTATTATTTTATTAGGCAAATGTACTAAAAGCATTACTGTCACATCACTTAAAAAAATTTGCAAAGTTTCACAAATTTTTCAGAAATTGTGGTCGGAAACTTTGGAGGGGCACATTTTAATTTTTATGTGACCAACTTCTAGATTCAAATACAAAGCGTGGCGTTTTCTCTTTCTAACAGATTTTTTTTTTTTACATGAGCTCCACACAGGGGGCCCTAAGGAAAATAATTTCCCTTAGGGCCTATATCATCTTTGGGGATGCTGTGCGGAGGGTTTTTAAGGTAAGGAAGAGGAGGAGAGTTCTGGTAACGAAAAGGGTGGGTAGAGGAATCTGGGGTTCAGTGTGTCCTGGTCATCCGCCTTCAAGACCTAGACAAACTTCACCCCATGAACCCGGGCACCCCTGCTAAATCACCAAACGTAGTGAACCACTTTTTATTAAGATTTAACCTTTAGATCATATTTCTCACCATGAGAGTAAGGGAGACACTTCTGAGGGAACTGTTTCTAAAAGCGAACAAATTAGCCAGTCACATATATTGTTATAAATTTTGTTGACCACTTTTTTTTGTATTTGTATTATTTAGAGGTGTTCCAGAGTGGCAGATACTTTCAGTATCGCCCTGGTGAAAGACCTTCCAGATTTGAAACTTTGCTTAAAATAGCTTTAGTTGTGTTTGGTGACCATATCTGACTAGCCAGGTACTTCACAACCTTCCTTTTTATGGGACTCCTTCCTTTTTAAAAAAACATCTCAAAAATATTCCTGTAAATGTTTAGAATGAAATTCGATTTATTTATCGATTAAAAAATCATTTTTAGTGCTCCGCCTCAACTCAAAGACAAAATCGATGACCAAATGGTGAGTCGAGAAAATCGCCACAGCTCTTTGATGACCAAAAAAGCTTGACAAGCTTGTCAAGAACAACTTAACAAGAAAAACGAGTTCTACGAACGCACCGAAGGACTTCTGTATGGCCCTGGAATAGCTGACTAGTTGGGAGGTCGTTTTAATGATAGTGTGTGTCAAAACTTTACATGTGTTTCTCTCCAAACTACTTTTTTAAATTGGCGGGCAAGATAACTCAAAAAGTTCTCCACCGATTCTTATGAAATTTGTGGCACACGTCGTCTTATAGTATTAGCTTCTAGTTAAACCTCAAACATGCCAAAAAAAATCTACAAAAATTATCTGTTTTGACCCAAAAACTTAAAAAAGGGTGAAAAATCGAACTTTTTTATTCTGAGGCCAATTTACGATTTTTTTACTTTTTTTTGTTTTTTTGTTGGTTCAACTAGAAGATACATGTTTTATGAACACGCTCAAGCCAAAATTTTAAATTTAAGATAGCTGTAAAAAAAGCTAAAAATATCGCCAATTGATGCCATTCGCCACGAGGGTCTTAGAAGATTAGTTACTACGGCGGCCATTTTGAAAAATAAAAATAAAAAATCTGATTCCTGTATTTTAATTTAATAAACATACTGAATTTCAAAACGATTCACTTATTTCTTCCCTTTTGAATAAGCCTCTGAAAAACGGTCAAAATTCAGGCATATTCAAAAGGGAAGAAATTGTGTTTTGAACATGTATCGCCCCCCTTAATAATAAATTGGTATTTATTTACAGTGATTTTTTAACGCTGGTATATACTGTATACAGAGATGAGAAGCTTTATCCTTGATGGATTTTAATAAAAATATGTTTTACAATTTTGTTATTCGGCGGTCCATCCTCTCTGCACATCCCATCGGGACACTTACTTATATTTTTTGTAAGTTGGTATACTGTGTTTTCCCTAAACTGACTGCATATTTTATATGTATAAGTGTGCAGGGGGGCCAACCGTTGGGAGATCAACGGTCATGGAACTGAGCTCTTTCCATCGAGGGTGAACATCGGCATCATAGATGAATCATAGTTAGTGTTGGAAAACAAATGAAATAAGTCTTTAAAAATTAATTATTTTTTATTTAAAAATATTTATCACATATTTAAAACATTTAAAGTATTTCAGTGGGTATTGGTATAGCAAAATTATTATTCAATCAATTAACATTGTGAAAATGTTCAACAATTTTATTTCACAACACAATATTATGGTGTACTAACGAGCGCTCAAACCTTTGAGATTGAGAAAAAAATAACCTTCAATTTAAAATTTTAATACATTGTTAAAAAATGTACTGTGGACAAGGTAATGATATAATACAATTATTTAACATTGCAAATCTTTTCATAATTCTGAACTGAGCTTAGAATCTTAGAACATGAGTCTGAAAATAGTTACATGACTTTAAAAATTATGCAAATATCACAAGTATTGTGATTGTGTTCCGATTGTTACTATTTAATGCCAATGTAAGTCCAATACCGCGCAAATGTTGACAAAAACCACTCAATTCGTCAATAAAAAAGGAGAAAAAAAAATTATTTGCAGTTTATTTTGTTGTTTGTATTCCTGTTTTAGGGCGCAAAAGTTCTCATTCAATTTCCTGAGGCAGTAAATTTGTTTTAAATTAAAAGAATTATATTTAATCATTGAAGACAAAATTAGCAACACTCAATTGAAAATTTGAGACAGAAAAAGATATGGTTGCATCTAGGAATTGAATCCAGGATGCAGGGATGTTGCTGTAGCACCGAGCTAATAGGACCCCATCTCTTTCGGTAATATTTAACTGTATCAGACTTCGACTAAGAACTATCAACATTTTCTAGCATATTTTTATTGGCTGCTGTTTTTATGGATGATTGTAAGATTCTTCTCGAACTTAATGCTATCTAGATAGTGTCTTGGATAAATTTAATTTTTATTTCATGAATGGCATCTATTGACTTTTCTGCAAAGAATTATAACTCAATTATTCCGAGGAGTAAAATGATCCATGGTTTGTTAACGTTATTCTGTCTATTTACTTCACAAATTTCAAAGTGATGAAGCCATTTGCAATAATGAGAGCGACTTTCGACAGAGTGATGACTTTTGCGCCGCCTTTTATTAGGAAACATTTTTTTAATGAGATATGCATTTCCATATGGGTTTATGAATTAGATCGAGAGGTGTAAGCGTTTTGGTTGCTTCTGCAGTGGGAATTATTTATTGGCGATGTTGACTTTAACGGCGCCAATCAATGCAGCTTGTGCTGTTCAAGTGAAAGTGCCAAAAAAACTTGCATATTGTAAAATTATTGAACTTACATACATAGACAATATTATCAATTGGATTTATGTTCATAAATAATAATAATGATTTAGTATGGTAACTTTAGCATTTTATGGCCAGTAGGTATATAAAAAGAATTTCATATTATTTATTATGTCAGGTATTTAATTTAAGAAATTTATTTTGAAATGAAAAAAATAAATTGTAATATTTTGTTGGTACGTCATTGGATAATTTACAAAAGCCTTTAAAATGTTTATTTATCTATCAAATACATTAAAAACCTTACATCTCAATCATAAATATGATACTTAATAAAATAAATACATTTACAGATTTAAGAATTTTATAATAAAGTGATGCAAAAACAATAATAATTCTGTGATGTGCGAAAGAAATAACAAATATGCATTTATTATTTAAATATCTGAGGCGAAATCCAAGTTTGGAGAACCCAGATTTGAAAAAGAAAACATTTTTTTGAAGTGAGGTACTTTTGAAAAAAAAGTTTTTCTTGTTGCATTGCTTACATTGATAATTCCTTAATTTTATATTCGATTGTTCTGTTTAGAACAAGAGAAAACAAAATAACATCAATACAATCAATGTAAAAAATAACTTCTTCTAAATATTTGGGTAATTCTAGTATGTATTATGTGACAATGTTCTGCATTTAAACAAACATAGTTTGGAAAACAAATGTTTATATTCAAACATGACTTTGAAAGATATAATGTTTTATGTACATTCAAACGTGGTTTTGGAAGACATAACGTTCTACATGTATATTCAAAAGTGATTTTGGAAGACTTAATTCACAGTGTTGCCAAAGATTTCCCGTTGTACCTAGCGGATGGGAGTGTCCCAAAACGGGAGAATTTTGTGTCTAACGGAATTTACAGGATGACAGATTTCCTGGCGGAATCGAATAAAATAACAAAGTACATAATTTTAAAGGCAAAAAATGGGTGTCTGACAGAATTCGACGATCCGTCACGTTTTAGCGGGAATGGAGATTCAGAATTAGCAATTTCAAAGGTTTAGAAAGAAGTAATGCTTCTACGTCCAAAATATGATTAAAAAAAAGCCGTGCTTTACTTTACTTTCTTTCAAAACAATCTTGGTTTTGAAAGACAACGCTCTATCTAAAATACGGTTTTCAAAGACTTAATACATTTTCAATGTTTATTTTTGGGGTAATATGCCGTGTTGCGCTACCTCCTTCTTTAGCCAACGTTTCGGACACTGTAGCGCTATCCGAAACATTGGCTAAAGAAGGAGGTAGCGCAACACGGCATAACACCCCAAAAATAAACTTCGTAAATACTTTTGGCATTAAAAATCTAAAATCGCACCACATAATATGTTACTTCGAAAAACATGGTTTTGGAAGACAAACTAAAACATTAAAGTATACAAAAAAATGTTTTTTGGAACAAAATGTAATAATACGATATTTGCATTTGGACAACAACTGTTTCGATGCCTTTTCAGTTCCTTATAATATTGCCACAGATACAAAATATTATTAAAAAAAAAAACTTTATTTCTACTTATCTGAATATTGCAAGAGTTGTTTTTCACATATAATAACAATAAATTTATTTTCTTATACAATAATAATTAAACTAACATAACAGTAGGTACTAGGGAAGATTTATGAAAATTTAAACTAGTTTCGTAAATCCATAACGAGACTCCGCGAACAATTAATAATTTAATTTAATTAAACGGAAATCTCGTGTCTACAAATAATTATTCAATATATTTATTCAATTGGCGGTTTTATTTATATTTACATATTTTTGCCTTTTACGTTTCAATCGTTTACTTAAGTCATAGAACATGGTGTAAAACACATTAGACGAGATGAAATTGAACACAAGAAATTACTATTTTTTTATTGTTGGTTCGTTTTAACAATGCTGTATTTCTTTTATTTATTATTTTGTCACTCATTATTGTAAAATCTTTATGTTTGACAATGTAATTTGATATGCTTATGTGTAAATTTCTATGTTCTACAACTGAAATACACATTAAAATGTATCGTCTGTCCGTACTTCGTTACTATAGTCCAGTTCTTTAGAGAACAACGGCAATCTGTTTGATAATTGGCTCTCTAATGCGCCTCGATTAAGTTATCAAATTCAAAGGATAGGATAGTTGTGCAAATCCAGAATATTTTGCTTTTTTCACACAAATAAACATGGTTTTGATAGACGTTACGCTTTATACAAAACATGATTTTGAAAGACAACATTCCAAATTCAATCACGGATTTGAAAGATGTTTTGCTCATCCAAAAGTGCTGCGTTGAAATATGAACACAGCATTCTAAATTCAAACACGATTTTGAAAGATGATAATATCTTTTCTATGCAAAACATGGCTTTAAAAGACATAATGTTCTACATTCAAACGCGGTTTCTGAAATATCTGACACTCTATCCAAAACATGGTTTTGAAAGATATAATGTTCTATATTCAAGCACGGTTTTGAAAGATGTGACACTATCCAAAACATGACTTTGAAAGATACGTATAATATTTGTGCTTGGGTGAACACTTCAAAGCAGTGAATGAAATATAAAGTATTCAAACAGTTAGGTAAATGAATCTCAAATGAATGGACATCATTCTCTCTAAAACTCTCCGTACTGTAGCGTAATCTATCATTTAAATAATTATTTCTACTATTGCAGTCTCAAAGAGCTGAAGCAAGTTGTATTCTTGTCTGAGTGGCCATTAGAATGTATTTGAACATGCCCTCTATACAACTGAAGGCACATTACTTTATTGTAATTAAATAATCCATAGATTTCTTCTCCGCACTGTTTGATGTACACAGACAATAAATGTTTGCGACACTTGTATCTGTCAATGTCTTCTCACTTCTGTGCTCGTTCTGTTCTGCTAATGGCGACCACTGAAAATAAAATAAACATTAATACCATTTAAATATTGTAAAAGCGGTGAAGGAAAAATTCTAAACACTTTGTTTCAACTTAATTACTGCAAGAAACGTTTATTTATGTTGGGAGAGTTGGAGAAAGGTGCACAAAATAGGTTATTAGGTTCTTAATTTGAGTTATTTGAATAATTTGTGCACATGTAGATTGAAACGGATCCTTCTGGTAAATGTCACAACATACCAACAAGAAAAAACATGACATTGAAACTGTCAAAACACATGAAATAAATGGAACTTGAATCCATCTTTTACTATCTCCCCCAAAGTAAATAGTTGCTATTTAATAGTATATAATTAAGTTGAAGATATGTTATTTAAATGATTTGTGCATATAAAGCTTGAAATGGAATTCTAGAATTTTACCGGGATAATTATTATTTTGAAGTTATTAAGTAGGGGGCTTATTATTTGTCATAGTAAAATGATTCTTTATTAATTTTGTGTTTATACATAAAGACATCTAAAATCAGCTTTTTTGTTTGATTATTTAACTTTAAAGTGACAATAATTTAATGACCTAAGTTGCCAATAAAGTAACATATATACATTATTATGTTTTATGAAAATCATTAATAATTGATATTTTGTAACTTATTCATTAATAAATTGCATTTAAACAACCTTTTAATAATTAGAAATGAATCTGCACAAAAAAAAGTATTGTATTGTTTTTAAATGATACCGTTTTATATTTGAGAGCAAAACAGAGTTATGTATTTAGATTTTATATTGGTTAAATTAGAAAATTAATAATATGTAGTGGTAAATAGTCTTAAAAATAGGACAGAAATATGTATAATAGCAGATGAAACCAAGTCACAGGTTGTTTAAAAAATAAACTACGAACCTGAAAAATAAATCATTACATAAATACAAAGCATTAATAATAGAGTCAGTGCACAGTTTGAAGCATGAAACATAGGTTATAACTTTGCGTAGTTTTGGTAATATAATATTTACATAAATAATGACATCCTGAAGATACAAGATAGAAGTATGGAAGAAATTCAAAGCTGGAGAGAGCGATCAATGAACCAATAAAGGTGAATATTTTGCCTTCTGCAGCTCAAAGTGTAGAGATAATTTGAAGACAGGAGGAGCATTTGAAGAAAACATTGAAACGTTTTTGTCATTCAACAAAAACACAACTTTCTCTTCTATGATAATATATTAATAACCAGGATGATTGCCAGCCTTCTGACAGCCGATGGCACTAGTGGAAGAAGAAAACGAAAGATATAACGGGAGAACAGAAGAGTCCAGAGATATATTATAATGGAAAAGTGATCAGACGACCGAGGAGCAGCAGACCAAAGCTGAAAAGATAATATCCGGAAAGAGCCGTTTGAGAAATAATATGGTATGTTGTAGATGGAGGAGAAACTAGGTGTCCTTATAGGAAGAGCGGAGCACCCAGCAAAGAAGAATATCTCTTACCATCCGTTAAATTCTCGGAATCGAAAAACTCCGTTCAATTCTATTTCACTCTCGCTAACGAAACAGGAATGGATTGGGAGGCTTGTGCCACCAGACTTTCATCCTTAACGGCCACTCGTGCCACAGGACTGTTTGCCGCTGCCGCAAAATACGACCCTATCGAATAGGACCGCTTTATATTATTATTAGATATCTCCCGATAATTAGACAGATCAAAATCGTACGGGTTCTTTGTCGTGGTCCGGTTAAAATAGTCTCTGAAGTCAAGTTTGCTCAAAAACCCGAATTTAGGTTTCAAAGTCGTCGTTGAAGTTGTCCAGGCGGCGAAGCCGACGCTCTTTGGCGTGGTCGTCGTCTGGACGCTGAAGTACGGTTTTATTTTATTTGAAATTGTCGTCGCTATCGTTGTGGTCGCGTTAATGATTTTAGTCGAACGCGGCAGGGTCGTAAAGTCTTTGAAGTCGTACGGGTTTTTTGTTGTGCTGAATTTATATCTCAAATAGAACGGCAGTTGTGTCGTGGTGCTGGTTGTAGAATCCGTCGATTGCGGCAGGGATGGTAACGGTACGGTGTATTCGCGTTGTTTAGTCTCGGCCGTGTACAAGTAAAGTTGTGCTCGGTTCACGTCTACGGGTGCGCCGGTGGAGGTGTACTGATTGTAGTACGTCTGGGCTTGTCTGGTGGCCGGGAGAGAGTTGTAGATGATCTGATAGGAGCGGGGAGTGGTGTAGGTGAATTGCTGGAACTGCGGAGACGAGGGCACTGATTGGCTAAAGCTAACGGGAGACTGGGCGGGGAAGTAAAGCGGATACGTCTGGCGGAACTGGGGGGCCGGGTCGGTGTACCCCAGCGTAGTCTGCTCAAACTGATACCTGTGGTGAATTATCAATTGATATGTACATGTCCATGTTAGATGCATTAGTGCGTGCAAAGTACTGCCAAACAGATCAACTGAAATTTGCCTTTTTCTTCACTTTTATAAAAATGATCCTTAAGTCTTTTATTAAGTTAGGTTAGTTTCATAACTTTATAGACTTGTTCCTCTTATTTATTTGGAAGTGGACAAATTTATCTTAGTGCTGGCATTGTTGGACATCAAAATTACAGTCTGTTTCAATTTCTATTTATTTTCTATATGTCATTTGATCTGTTTCGCAATATTGATAATTTTTTCTACAATACAAAAAAAACAAATGAATCATTTCATCACACAAGAACAACACATCCTCGACATGAATCCATTTCTTTGTCAAATTCTTTTCTGTAGAAACAAACACGCGCATTACAGATTTGAGGTTAAAGTATTACGCATAGTTTTTGTTAGCATCCTGGTGAATTGGAAATATTGCATTTTATTTCTACAAAATCATGGGACGGTTACGCCAAATGGCATTTCAATTTGATTCAACACTGTTAGAAATGGATTCATAGCGACAATAATATATGCAGAGTTTGTGACAATTTGTGACAGTCTGTTGTAGGAATAGAATTGCACAATTAAAGGCGCTATTACATTTTTCTTAACATTAGCTCCACATAGTCATCTTTGTGGATGCTGTGAGGAGGGTCTTTTTAGGGAAAGGGAGAAGAGAACACTCCGAGAAGGAAAAAGGTATCAGGGGTGGGTTGAAATCTGGCGATCAGTGTGCCCAGGAGTGAAGGACGTATGAATTCATCCCTCCTACTGTGGTGCAAGGCGACGAGTCGAGAGAGTCCTGCTGGAGAGGTCAAAAGGACTCCTTTAACCAGTCTCTCCCGATCATACAGTGGATGGGCAAACCTTCCGGTGCCAGGGCCTAGACAAACCCCAGCCCACATAATGAACCGGGACACCCCCGTTAAGTCATCAAACGTAGCGAACCACTTGGGATGACCTATGGCAGGGGTGTTGGTTATCCAATAGATGGTTTCCGGTTCGGCGATACTCCCAAATTGTTAGAGAATATTATAATACCTCGTCAAAACGGGTTCCTTTTATATATTGTATGTAGGTAGTATCTTTGAAAATTAAAACTTTAAATAGAATAACGATATTAAGAATGAAAGAAATTGTCACAAGCTCTGCCTAATTTATAAAAAATCTTGATGCAACACAATTTAATTTACAGAAGTTAATATTTTCGTGCATTTGAATTTTTTTTTAATCACACTCTCGTCAAATTAGTAATGATAAATGAAGGCAACATGCAGCCAGTCATTAATTAACCGCATACACACTTTATTTTGTTTTATTTTATTTTATTTTTATTTATTTTATATTTTTTTAAATACACATTTTATAAAACAACAATTTTTTCCCCCCAGGCCTTGGGCGCACTCTGTCAGAAGGTCAGAATATTTCCGCTTAGAAATAAAATTCAAATAAATTGAATATTTCCGAAAGTATCTGAAAACTGATAACTGTGATAATCAAATATGCTTTCAAATTTTATAATTCGAAATAAACATATAATTTTTTAAATTTAAATGTTAAATTTACTTGAATAAAATAAAAAGACACACATATTTTATTGGACAAATGTTATTGTTATATCATTTTTTGTGATTTCTTGTAAAAATAATTAATGTAAAATTCACAAAGTTTCACAATTTTTTTCAAATTGCTGTCGTAAACTTTGGTTTTATAAAGATGTAGGTACATTTTAATTATTTTGTGGTCAACTTTTAGCATGTTGTTTTCTCTTTCTAGGACCATTTAGATGACATTTCTCATCATGATAGTAAGGGAGATAATGATTTCTGTGAAACCTGTGTGAGCGGTTTCCAAAGGCAAACAAATCAGCTTGAGGGGTTAAAATAGAACAATCTTACGTCTACCGAGAGTTGCCCAAATCACAAATCAGGATCTAAAACTCTGATTATCAACAATATTAAAAAAATTATAGACACATTGTAGATGTCGAAGTGGTAATCAAGCCTGATTTCTCTAGTTCCTAATTTCGCCTCAGGTAATCTCTTGGTGGTGTCATTGCAATCGGTATTAATGCTTGGAGTAACAATTACATGCTTATGAGAAATTATTTCATGACCATTTTTGTAAGGTTTGTCAAACACCTAGACATGCCTGTATGCAGAAACAATGGATGGGAGTTGAAAAAATATTTGAATGTTACTGGAATTGAACTTGCAACCAATGTTTATTTATGAAATTTAATTTTAAGATGAGTAATTTTGGTGTTATTTTAAGATGTAATTTAAGGAGGTGTAATTTTAGAGTGATTTTAAGATGTAATTTAAAGAAGTGTAATTTTAACAAGTGTAATTTAGAGAAGTATAATTTTAATAAGTGTAATTTAAAGAAATGTAATTTTAATAAGTGTAATTTAAAGAAGTGTAATTTAAAGAAGTGTAATTTAAAGAAGTTTAATTTTAGGAAGTGTGATTTTAAGAAGTGTAACTTTAAGTTGTATATTAGAAGTGTAAATTTTAAGATGTATAATTTAAAGAAGTGTAATTTTAAGGAGTGTAGTTTTTATGACAGTTTTTACAAGTGTAATTTTATTGGCGTGCAATTAATTTCCTCAACATTTAATTTTTGAAGTGTATTCATTTAGTGTGCGTTTGTCGCCTGTGTAATTCATCACGTAACCATGCACATTACAAATAAATAATTGTTATTCAATGACGAAGTTATTCAATTTTATCGTCATTAAACATGCGTAATGGGGGCAAACCTGTGTTTTGTGCTGTTGCCGAAGTAGCGGACATATCTCGGCGTGTGCTGAGAGTAGTCAGGAATGGTGTTCTCATTTTCTACGACGCAAACACCATTTATACAGTGCTGGAAAAAATATAAATAACATTATTTTTATGTTAAATGAAACAAATACATAATTACTTTGTTATACACAAAAAAAATATCTTCATTATCTTTTCAGATTCGAAAAAAAAACCTTTACTACACCAGAACAATGTTATAAAACATACTATAACTTAGTACTAATAACAAATACAGAATGAAAATGTTTGGGTGGAAAGTCACACTTGAGTCACACAAAATCACACTGAGAAAGAATCAAAAAATTGATTAATCACGACATCGAATTGTAAATTAAAAGAAAAGCTGGGAAAATTTTATCACGTCAGACAACAACAGTTGGAGAGTTTTTGATGGGACACACAAACAGATTTTCTGCTAATTAAAAAAAAAACATATTTTCTGGGTACAGGTAACACTAACGAAGCATCACTGCCATCCGGTACATGGTGTCTTAGGGGCCTAGGAGCTTACTATAAAAAAATTTCACTTAGGCCTTCGGATCGTCTAGGTTAGTATGTGTGGTTTGAAACCCATATCGCCTACTATCCATCGAAGACACGTTCAAGTCACGATCCTCAGCAATGAAGAACTGACTTAAGAAGAAGGGGGTTGCCTAATTAGGCCCTGCTATTTCACAGAAATTCTTGTATGACAAATTGTCATCAAATGGCCATTCACCACCATTTTATTTTTTGAAAGTCAAATGGTTCACGTTAAATGCTGATTCTAAGTCCGTTTCAGCTTTTGAACAACTTTTGTGATCTGCAGAAGAGGACAACTATCATGTTATTAGGCTAGTCAGATTATTAAAATTAAAAAAAAGCTGAAACGTCTAGAATCGGTGTAAAGGGCACTTTTCAAATGTCAAAAAAAAAAAAAATACAAAATGGCCATTTATTGGCAACGATATATTTGAGTTTCTATGAAAAAATTGCCCTTAGAATTTAGGCAACCAACTCTAGAATTGTGTGTATTGGTGCTGATGTATCGCTCCCGACAGTGATATCCTTGCGAAAGGTCACTGAGAAACAGCTTTTTGTCATGCTCACAACTACTAAAAAATTAATATTATTTTTGGCGAAAAAGTTACTATAAGTGTTCCCTTGCGCTGATCGAATTTGAATTTTGAATTCATCTGCTTTCACGATACCTACAGTGATGTCATTTTTTTGCATAATTTTCCATATTTAAAATTAGTCACATCTCAATTAATTCTGCGTTAACCAGCAGTGACATGATATTGCTAAAAATACTTCAATTTGACGTCCTACCAAAATTTTGTCGTTGATTCATGCAAAATTGTTGGAATTTACTGTGCAAATAAATTACTTCAACATGTTATTTAATTACACAGCACTTGGACTTTGAATTAATTATAAATTAAAGGATAATGATATTTATTTTAGCTTGGCAGGTGCATCTCAACTGTGTTAATTAATTGGTACGATGTGCCCACCTGAATTAATTGAATTAAATTACAATTTGGTGTTCAGGTGTTCTTTTATGAATGGATCTGTGGGAAATTCACCAATTTGAAGGTGTCATTTATTTATGAGTCATTTTTTGAGTTACGCCTTATTAAACTGCAGTTTTAAAACGCATGGGAAACAACATTAATGAAAGATGTTGTGCGGTGAGTGCGCTCTTTAAATAGAGTTTAAATTTACTTCTTCAAACTTCAAGAGTTTAAATTTTTACAGCTTGTGTGCCTACGATGTAAAGATCTGGAAAGAATGCAAAGGGACGTTAGATGGTTTGGACACCCAGAGTGGATGAACGGGGAAATGAGTACCAGTACAATTTGGGAGGCGAGAATGGGCACCGCCACCCCAGGAACCTTTATTGGATAACCAACATCTCTGCCATAGGTCACCCCAAGTGGTTTGCTACGTTTAGCAGGGGTGCCCGGGTTCATGGGGTGAGGTTTGTCTAGGTCTTGGAGGCGGATGACCAGGACTCACTGAACCCCAGATTCCTACCTACCCCTTAAACCCTTTTCCTTCCCAGAACTCTCCTCCCCTTCCTTTCCTTAAAAAAAACCCTCCACACAGCATCCACAAAGATGTCATAGGCCCCGAGGGAAATTATTTTCCTCAGGGCCTCCTGTGTGGAGCTCATGTAAAAAAAAAAAGATGGTTTGGACACCCAGAGTGGATGAACGGAGAAATGAGTACCAGTACACCAAGAGAATAATATTATAATGCCAAATTGAATGACAGAATAAGGGGACACTCGAGGAAGACATGGCACAGTAAAGGTAATATTTTGCATCTGGTCCTGACAGAAATTAGAATAACTGAATTGTAAATCTCTCAAAAACTGGGCGCACTGTACAGGGCTCACAGATACCTTAATAGTGCACAACTGCTAACCCTGTACAAATCGCAAGTGCGCCGCATGTTTGAATTCGGCAGACCCCTCTGGTTTGGAGCCCCAAAATACCTGAAAACACCCTCGACTCTGTGCAGAAACGAGTGTTCGGTTTGATAGATTCTCCTATCTTAACAAATGGATTACAACCTTTAGAGCATCAGGCGGCATGAGTCCTTGTTCTACCGACATTTCAATGGATGATGCTCTGAGGAATCAGTCGAGAAATACGCCAAACCGCACCCAAAATTTGTACACGGTTGTCATTTGTCACATGAGAATGGGTCGCTTCTATGACTTATTCTTGAGTTATCTTCAAGACTCAGGTTCACTCTTTCCTTTCCACAAAACGACCCTCCACACAGCATCCCCAAAGATGACACAGACCCTGAAGGAAATTATTTTCCACAGGAATCCCTCTGAGTGGGGTTAATGTAAAAAAAGACAGTGTATGTCAGTGTGTGTGGTAGTCCATCCTCTCTACCTACTTTTGCAGAGAAACGGCAATGGTTAGTTACTCTCAAATAAGATCGAGATTCTTTGTAATTACAAGTTTATTTATCGTAAAGTTTACAATGAATATTTAACTCGACTCGACTCTAGAAGACGAGAAGTTTTTCTGTCTCTTCGAGTCGCCAGACTGATGGCGACTACCAGATGCCTTCGGCTATCATCCGAACCGTTCGTACAATAGACAAGAACGACGATAGATGATACCGTTCTAAAATAGGACTTAACTGACATCTGTTGAGATACCACAAATCTTACTATAACTAACTATACTAACGACATCTATTGAAGGATGTTGAAACTACATGATGAACCTATACACTACAGTTTGTTAGTTGTGTAGTTTTATTCTCACCTGACCATCGCCGCAAGGAGAGCCCTCAGCGGCGGGTCTGTACGCCACGCAATATCCACTGCCCGCGTCGAAGCAGAACAGCTGTGCGCAGACGCGTTCATCCTTAAAGCAGGCCCTGAAAAAGTAATGATAACAAGTTAGGTTAGGTTATTTCAAAGTTTAAAGTCATGGTGTTTGAAAAACAGTGTGCAATATAATTGTGAATGATGAATACTTGGAGCAGATGGATGAGTTCGTGTATCTGGGTAGTATGTTTACGAGAGATGGGAAGGCTGATGAGATATTGAAAGAAGGGTAAATGTACAGGTAAGGGTATGTGACCAGGAGTGACGGACCTATGAATCCATCCCTCCCACTGCGGCGATGGGTCGAGAGGGTCTGGCTGGAGAGGTCTAGGTTTTGTCTTCCTCAACTAGTCTCTTCCATTCGGGCCTGCCATACAGTAAGTGGGCAAACTCATTTGCTGCCAAGACCTATACAAACCTCACCCTATGAACCCGGGCACCCCTGCTAAGTCACCAAAGGTAGCAAACCACGTGAGGTGACCTATTGCAAAGATGTTGGTTATCCAATAAATGGTTCCCGGGGCAGCGGTACTCATACCCACCTCCCAAATTGTAAAAAGGTTTGTTTTGTTTGGATGTGTCTGCCCACCAATAGCGGGTTGGATCGGGTGACCCTTTGACCTCTCCAGCCAGATTCTTTCGACCCGTGAAGGGATGGATTCCAACATCCATCACTCAGATCCCTGCACACCACTCATAAGCTTTTATTTCCCAGAAATTCCTCTCCTTCCACGAGGGAAGTTATTGTCGTCAGGGCGTCCTACTTTTCCATTATTGAATATTATTAAGATTATAAAGGAGGTATTACGTGGTGCCTCTGTCCTTCTTGCATTGCGAATCCAACGTTAAAACCTTCCCCGGCAACACACGCGGCAGCGAGACGTCCTCATGCGGTGAGTTGTACAGGCAATTTGCCGTCTCCGAACTGAAAACATTAAGAAAATATTACAAAGTGTTTATGTTTTAAGCAACTAGAACTTGCAGAACATATCTATGAATATCTTAAAACAATTGTAACCCTGAAAAAAAACAGATACCCACTAGAAGAAAGCGGTCAACAAAACCCTATGAATAAATATGAATGTCGCACATATACTATTCAGTATTTTGCATGTTCAAACCTGTACTAACTAAGTCCTCCATTATTGCGCAAGCAATATTCTCATCTTATATTGATGGAAGTTAGAAAGAATTCAAATATTGCTAGGTTATTTGTGATCTGGTATTGCTTGTCTCTTTTAAATACACAACGACACCTCTGGTAGGAGTGGCGTTACTACAAGACCTATGAGTTACCATTTTACTAAACTTGAAATGGGAACCGCACACCGCTTGGATTGTCAAAAGAGGAAATTCATTACATTATTTAATATCCTTGATCAACACCAAACACGATGTTAAAAATATACAAAGCATATGTGCGACCTCTTCTAGAATACTTTCACAAATATGGAGTCTGAAATTGACGTAGATCTAATAGGGACACTATTTACACAAATACCAAGAGTTTTAAAAGATCGGCAATATGAAGATAGACTCAAGGAGCTAAGATTACCAATGTTAAAAGAAAAAAGAGGAAAGGATGACTTGATTGAGACTTTAAAATTTTATCTGGACTTTCAGTAGTTGTACCGGCATCCAAGAAATCTTCACTGCCAACAAAAATATAAATCTCTGTGGACGCTAAAAAAACATTTAACAAAACACCTTTGCATACAATCCTAGGAAACATTCCCTTGCAAATAAATGAGTCAATGCATAGGACAAACTTCCACAATATTCTCCACAGTTTATCTTCATATTGATATTTGGAGAGAAGAAAGGACTTACTTATTTTTAATTTCAAAACAACTCGATTTATCGTTATTGTGAAACAGAATGCTGCTCGCTCAACATATTATAATAATAATGCTATTATAAATATTATAGAGGAGAAATGTTATACTGAGATGCTGAGGTTATTTAGCCAGTTAATGGCATAGGGACTCACATGATTCAGCACAAATGGTGCAATGGTGGCACAGGGAAAATGATGAAGAAGACATTCACCTGTGATATGATCTGTTGTTTGAATACATTTACGTACACCCAATTGACTTTACTATAGAACACACAACACACCCTTTGTTGGTCTTATTCTTCTTCCAATCTTCCTACATGTGGATAGCTTTAGTCAGCGAAATACATTATACCAGATGATCACTTTACAAACTCGAGATTTAAAGGCTTCGGGTGAGGATAGATAAAGGTATTACTTGAGGAAGTGATGGAAGCTGGTGACACTACAGGGCGACCATCTGAAGCCCTTCTCCGTGTGTCTCAGATCCGACATGATGTATCCGTCTTCCCAGCGGCAGTTCTCCGCGCCCGGGCCTCCAAGGTAGGAGGGTGGGGGGCTTCCGTCGTGCACGGCACCCAGTCTGAAAAAATAACCGCAAAAATATTTTTAAATATCATACTTTAGCCATGTCACAGACGGTTCCGTGCCAACTGAGAATAAAAGCTATGAAAAAAATCATTTTAAATTAGCCGATAACCCTAACCTAACGTAACCCATTTTACCAATTTTTTTTATATATTTTTTTTTATCACTCTAAATTACTTATCTGAGATGGTTCTGAGTAGTTTCATTCCGAGTTGTCCGGTCACCATCACAAACATAGCAAAGAATGCAATTATTTATTGATCACTGAGTGGCCGAGTAGGCATCGCTTTTGGGTTCCACCCAGGCATCGAGTATTCAATTCCTCGGCTAGCTAATACCTCCATCATGACACAAGCAACATTTTCTGCTTACTATGGTGATAGTAGAAGATTTACACCAATATTGACAGGTTATTTATAAACCGTGAATGTTTGTTTTTCTCTTAAAAAAATATAAAGAATTAAAATGGCTCTATGAAATGGGAGAGGCTGTATCAAAACCAATAGTTAAATTAGCAGGGGTTAGCAAATTGGGGAAAATTATCCCAAATGCGATAAAAATGTTCAATAAACATGAAATTTCACAAAAATTGCACCCAATGTTGTATTTAAATGGCTCCTTTAAAAAGTTCTGCACATTGATAAATGACTATGACATCTATAAGATAGATTAACTACAGATACATGACACTTACAGATGTCCAACTTCATGAGCGGCTACGATGATTCCAGAGAAACCTCCTGTATCTTCAATGATGGCCACAGAGTTGACCTTCTCCAGTCGCTTGTTCACTACACACGCCCCGCCGACGTAAGCAAATCCTGCAAAAGGTATTCAAGTCTTAGAAAACTTCTGACATGTTAAAATTCTTGTGATTCTAGATGTAGGATCAGGAGAAATGAATACTTAATGACATCCCCAGTGGAGACTGGGTTACTGTCAATGGAATGTGGCAAACTTGGAAGAAGGCACAGTTGACCCATGACCTGACCTGACGGGAGCATTGGAAACCAACTCCGCATCAATAATGAATACAATTATTGAGACTCTTAATTAATTTTAAGTTTCCGGAGGGCAACCACTTTGTGCGGCTCTCAAAAGCCTTTATAAAGCATTTATATTGTCATCAATATGATGGCAATCAATGTGCCCAACCTTAGGTATGCGTACACACAAAGTACAGAAAGTAAAAATGTTTTTATTTAAGGCAAGTCTATTTACTTAAAAAAAGATAGGGATATTACGCAACATTACAAGAGTTATGATCATGTAAGATTTGTTGCAAATAAAATGTTTCAAAATATTGAATGGAAAATGTCATTGTAATAAAATTTAAATGAAAAGTAGAAAATTAATCATATTTCTCAATTCTTTACGTAAAGTAGGTAAGTAGGTTGTCTACTCTGTAGAAGTTTTAAATAATTGTTGGATATTACGAAAGGGGAGAAGTTGGTAAAAGAATTACGATTTTTAAGGAATATGAAATATTATTTTGTAAGCAATGATAGGTAGGTAATAATGTTTTATAATGAGTTATGAAAATAAGAAATATGAATATTCAACACATTAAAAAACAATTTTTTAATTGATTAATTATTCCGAATGTACAAAATCGTGGCTTTAAAAACGTTTCAATGAAATTTCCGACTTTTTTTATTACTTTGAATAATGAACAAATTTTAGGACATTTCGTGTGTTGCCGCAATAAAAAATACTTACCTACATATCGTTATTTCTTTTCAATGTAAATTATTGATCTTACCTCTAGCTACGTTAGTGGTCAAATTAATTTATCGA
Organism: Glyphotaelius pellucidus; assembly: GCA_936435175.1. Taxonomy (NCBI): domain Eukaryota; kingdom Metazoa; phylum Arthropoda; class Insecta; order Trichoptera; family Limnephilidae; genus Glyphotaelius; species Glyphotaelius pellucidus. Next base: position 604,581 of record OW386561.1, read on the forward strand.
CAATTTTTTTTTTATGTATTTAACTATTATCTTATTTCAGAATGGTCGCGATGCCCAATTATTAAAAAAAAATAGTTAGTAGGTAGGTAAGTACTTTTATTTTTTAAAATGGCTTTTTAACCCAAAACTTTGGAACGGTACCTACCAAGAATTTTATTTAAAATTCTTAAACGGGGTTGGTAGTTTCTTAAATCAGATTACTACCAATAGGAAAGTTAAATAAATTTAAAAAAAACATTAAAAGATGTAAAAACAAATGGTGTTTTCGAATGATTGGGAGTGATTAATTTTGGAGGGAACAAAAGGTAAGGGGGAAAATACTTTTTCAAGGCTAGAGAGATAGACTAAGAACTGAGTTGGCAAATTACTGGAAGGAAAAAAAGAAAAACTCTGAGGAAAACTAGTGTTAGAAAGAGGTTGAGAAGTTATTAAAGGTTGAGCTACGTATTTGAAGGGAAAATGAAAGTTTCAAGAGTGAAACAATAGGGTTAGGATATAAATTAATTGGGAGAACGTAGGTGATGGTGGTTACTAATGATTAGAAAATAATGAGGGAATTATTGGAGGGAATGGTTGTATGAATTTGGAATAATTAATTAGAAGTTTTATTATTTTCCCCGTCACAACTGACAACTGTAATGGTACAATTTTAAGGTAGGTACTTACCTAGAAGAGTTGAGATACATTTAAAAAAATTATCGAAGAAAGCAAACAATTTGTGGCTTGACATTTTACAGAATAAAACACGTTCTTTGTTTAAAACCACTTTATTTAAATTTATGTTCGTCGACCGGTTTCGGTCGAACTCGACCTTCTTCAGGACAATAAACTTATAAACTAAATTAAAGTACAGAGTTAAGATAATGAGGTAAACACAAAAGAAAGAGAGAGCATATAAGAGAGAGAGAGAGAGAGAGAGCATCAGATAATGGTTGGGGGCGGGTAGGAGGAGGGGTCAAGGGAGGGTGGGGGTTAGAGAGGGAGAAAGGGAATAACTTTAAAATGGGACTGTTGGTTAATTCTAATTGTTTGTTTAAAATTTGGCAATTATTTTTCTTTGATTTTAATATTTCTAAAGCTTCTAGGTTATTAAAGCGTATTCCTATTTTATTTATATGGACTATTTGGACTCCCGTATTTTTATTAAGCGTATGGTCAGTATCAATTAAGTGTGAACTTATTACAATTAAACAAATAGCTATTAACAATGGATACGGCTCCGACCTAATTGATAAAATCCTCTCAAAAAAACTTCGCCGAATCTCAACAAATAAATTTCTCTATAATGCCATACCATCCATTAATAATAATAATAATAATATAACCACTCAATGGCGTAGAATTTTGTACATTAGTAAATTCTCTTCCCTTTGCACGTCTAAACTTCCAGTTGAAATAAGGCCGGCCTTCTATACTAACAATAATTTATCCAAACTCTCAACTAATTCTAAAGACAAAGAAGATAAACTTAGCCACTCTGGCATCTACAAACTTAATTGTAACGATTGCCCAGCAATATATATAGGTAAAACAGCGCGTAACATAAATATTAGAGTTAAAGAACTTGTTAGGTGTCTAACAAGCACAGGTTTCTCAGAATTTGCCGAACACTTAATTGATACTGACCATACGTTTAATAAAAATACGGGAGTCCAAATAGTCCATATAAATAAAATAGGAATACGCCTTAATAGCCTAGAAGCTTTAGAAATATTAAAATCAAAGGAAAATAATTGCCAAATTTTAAACAAACAATTAGAATTAACCAAGAGTCCCATTTTAAAGTAATTCCCTTTCTTCCTCTCTAACCCCCACCCTCCCTTGACCCTTCCTCCTACCCCGCCCCCAACCATTATCTGATGCTCTCTCTCTCTCTTTCTCTCTCTCTTTCTCTCTCTTATATGCTCTCTCTTTCTTTTGTGTTTACCTCATTATCTTAACTCTGTACTTTAATTTATATGTTTATTGTCCTGAAGAAGGTCGAGTTCGACCGAAACCGGTCGACGAACATAAATTTAAATAAAGTGGTTTTAAACAAAGAAGGTGTTTCATATTTAAAAAAATGTTGATAGTAATATTGTTCGTTTTTAACATATCATATACTTTAAGAAACACCACTTAATATAAAATGAAATGTTATATAGACAGTGGAAATGATGAAAAATGGAAAATGTTAGCAAAGTAAGCTTGTTAGTCAGTCACCCTAAAAGTATCAGGCAGTGAAAAATATTTACATAAATTATTGTGTATTAGGTATACAGAAATCCAAGGAAAAAATAATGGTCGATCTCTTTCTAATTTCAATCCGCATTTTTTGCAATAGGTAAGCACGTAAATTTTGTTGATTAATTTATTTATTTATTTACGCCCTAGTGGGCTTTTACATATATGGCAATACATTAATGGTAAGGCAATACATTGTGTAGAATTATATTTTAAAGCATTTTGGTGGAATAATAAACGCCTATTGGTTGTTTTGTGAAGTTATCGACCACGTTTTTTAAATATTTTTTTACTTACTTTTTTGTCCATGAAGAAGTGGCAAAAATCCATCGTTGTTCCGATGAAGCAGAGAAAGAAAATGAAAAGTTTATTTTAGACAGATCGATCCTGTGCATAGGTTAACGATTTCATTTTAAATATTATTTTTAGGCATTCCAAAATTGGAAAAATTCCGGTTGAATCACAATACGGTAATGATTCGAGGAAACAATTAAATAATTGTCAAACTTTTATCGCGTATTTGACAACACATAAACCTTCCATTTTTTGACAGCTAAGACTGAGTAATTTTTTTTGTAAAAAAATTATAGAAAATGCATTTTAAATATTACCCATCCATATAAAAGCAAACTTTTTTTTGGGATCATTGTAAACGAGCAACTTTTTACGACAATTTCTTTCCGTGTCGGTCAATATTGCGCAAGATTGTCGTGAATTGCTTATTCTTGTCGACGTATTGCCCTGCCTTGGCGGTGAGCTCGCTCGGCTAGCGTTGTAACAACGATATTGCTGTATCAAACATTTTCCTTCCCGCTCTGTTACTTTGTAATTAAAGTAAAACTGTCAATTAATGCTATCATATTAATAAATGATTTCGAGAATTTTCAAAAGTTTACGCAATTTTGGTGACATAATTTGTTTGTGTTTTGAATTTGTATCACACATTTCAGTAATCTTGACGGGATACGACAATATGGACAGTCAAGACTATTGCCAGCCAAGACAGGCAGTAATAGGCAATCATTTATCTTGCTCGTTTACCAGCACCTTTACATTAACTTCAAAGAATAGTGATGTGCGCACCCGTGTCGGAGATCATCATTAAAGTTTTTTTTTTGTGAGTTCATGCAATATCGTAAAACCGATGCTTCAAGGTTTTTTAACGTATCGATAATTAATTAATGTCTTTATTGTTTCACCGTCAGCCGAAAACACAACTGAGTCATCCATTTTAAATTATTATTTAAAATAATATGCTAAAGGCGACGTGTTCACAGAGCCAAGGCTTTGTATCATTTCCTTGCGTTTTAAATTGGTTGGACTTCTTTAATATTGTAAGTTTGGTAGAGCTAAGGTTTTTAACTGCCACTTTTACTAGCCTAATATATATTTAGAACGTGATGAAAAACACGTTTTTGCATTTAAAAAAAAAATTATGCAAAAGCCATTATATAAGCATGTTTTTTCAATCAACGATCACTATTTATAATGTTTTAATGCCAAAGGAATTATGGAAATCATGTAAAAAGATAGTATATTAAATTATACGAAAATAATTGTACTTCCAAAGAGTAAAAGCGGAAGATTATCTTAGTATAGAAGAAATATCAAAGCGATGTACGTAATATTAAGATGACTAGTAAGTGGTATATTTTAATAGGTATTTTGAAAAGAAAATGAGGTGGGAATATAAAATATCAGAAACGCTTAGAATAATGATAATTGCACTGTTTTTTTTTTCAATCTATGAGAAAAACACATTGAAAATGATTATTATAAATACATTTTGTTGTGTAAGTAGGTATATAATAATATATGTACAGTTCAACTAATTAGGTTTCGATAAGAAGTAGTGTATATGTATGTACAGTAAGTGAATGGGTGAGAATTTTACAGTAAAAATTGTGCAGCCTTCATTATGTGTTTTTATATAACAATAACTACTAACAACTTGCTTTCAGGAACTCCGATAGTGCTGTTCAATATAAAAAATAGCCCATTATAGACAATAATACAAAATTTTGTTTGTATATTATAATATAGAGAAAGTCATAGACATAGGGTTAATATGTCCACAGAGAAAGTTCAAAGGTAGATACTGAAGGGTAGAAGTGTGCTATAATTGCTGATTATCTATCCCATTTTTCTCCTACCTGCCGTTCCCCTATTGCAATCATTACTATTGGCGTACTGTCTTCTGCACATGTCTAGTCTGCAGCCATGTAAAGAAAAAATACACATATTAGTAGTGTTTCTGTAAGTTGGTGCTATAAGTATTGATGTTTTGTCTCTGTTTTGATTTTTCTGCTCCCACATGGCGCCATCTTTGCTGAAATTCTAATGTTTTTGAAAACCATAGACACGCGGCATTACGTGAATGGCATTGTACATTATTGTGTCAGTATTTTTGTTTGTTTTGAATACAAGCCTATTGCGTAAATTGCAAAGTATATAATATATTTTAGTTGTTGGTTCTGAAGGGAATCTAGGTGGAAATGTCTCTTACATAGTAATTGATCGTAGGGTCAGGTTAAGCGACGTAGGGATATGGTGAAAGGCTTAGTTTTTAACAAAAAAAATTCAGGTTCTGGTATGTTTTCAAATGAATTACGGATGTTATATTGTTTGTTTAACAAGCTACGATTTATTCTACGCGAAGTTTGAAATAATGCTTGTAATATTATAATAAAAATGCTCATTTTTTGTAACTACCCATTTGTGGTTTGTAATTTAAAGAAAAAAAACTCTTTTTAAACTCAAACAATTATTTTCCAAGTGTAAACTTTTTGTACATTACAGCACTATAAGAGTAAATAGTGTTGTATTAATCCTACTTTTTTTCTAGTCACGTGCCTGGTACATACCTACCCACCTTCTCATTAAAATTTACTTGCAACATTATTATTTTGGTTCATACCAGGCCATTGTTTTGCATGATTGACGAATTCAAGACATTTTTTCCATGAAACTAGTTAATATTCCACAACCACGCTAAAGAGATCGTAACCCGTGTCGGTTTTTGCGAAACTATTCAAATAAAAAATATCTATAAAACAAAATTCCTTCGAAATTAAACGATTACAGTTTTATATTATTGCCTCATATTGTTCAAACTATATTAATTTACTGAAGTGGAGTTACGTATTATTTTATGGGGTTCTAAATAATATTTTGATTTCGTGGGAACGATAGCAATGTTTATATTCTTTTAATTAATCTTTTAAGTTTATTTCTACATATTCTTCATTAGGTAACTCCAGACTTTCGGAAAATTGAAAAATTTACATATCTCCAATTTGTGCAAATTTTACTTAGTGTAATTTTCAACGATTAGATAGATACCAACTGAAAATGATTTCTTTTTTGACAATATTAATTTTCCACATGGCAACACTTCTTGTTAGTGATGATCTTGTATTCTATCATAATATTCGTGTGATTATTATTTAAATCCATATCACCTGTTCATTCAAAATGCTTCCCTTAACCTTTCAAGACATTTATTTTTAGGTTCCCTAGGATGTTAGATGATTTAAAATGTTACCTCATTAATCCCTGGAAAGCAATCATTTGTCATGCGAATTGAATCAAAAATATAAAACCAATAGAAAATTTCACGAAAATTACACATCGTAATCGAGAAAGGCCACGACGAAACCAGGAACTACGATTAAATCGGTACCAAAATATATTGATAAATTTTATTATGTATGTAAGGATCTGTAGTTCTTGATTTCACAGCAGTCATGTTCTCGGTGGTTGAATTTATTTCCAGAGTTTTAATCTTTTTAGTTTTCAATCCGCACGAACACATAACAAATAATAATAACATAGCATTTTCTCCAACACCGTATGCCACAAATCTCAATTAGGTGTTAAGTTATGAATAAAAGGCATTTTGTATTTTTCTGGTGCGGCCAAAAGTTTTCCAATGCGCGCCGTCAAGAAGGCGGCGCGCGTCGGCAAAGCAGTTTTCCGCCGGCAAAGTAAACGGTGACATTACCGGCCGTGCCCTTTGTGCAGCGCCCGCCCTTTCTGCGTCTGCACATGTCGTACCTAGGGTTGGGAAAATTCATTTGATAAAACTCATAATTTCAAAGGAACGTAAACAAATACATAAATAAAAATAATTCAACAGTGATCACAGGTTCACAATAGACATAATTTTAGCGATAAGTGCAGTAGATGATATTTTTTGGTTTTTTGGTAATGGCAACATTGAAATATGAACAAAAGAATTTATATTGCAATAATTGTAAATAAGATAATGTGCAATGGGCATGGATGATTTAAAAAATAATAAACTCAGCAACAAGGGAAATAATTCCCCCATTGCCTATGGCGTCCATTATAATAACGCTTCTGTCGTACACGCATTCACAATGTAAAGGGGATAGTTTTCTAGTATCTACGTACTTTGGATAAAAGATTTTCAAAATATGAATAATTTTTTCCACAATGGCAACATCGTACGAAAATTTTCACAAGCGCTTGTCAATTTTTAATGGCGGCAAGTTTTAAGAAAGTTTTCCGTGAAAGTTAACGATTTTTACATCATTACAATATTACAAAAGAGTGAAAACCTTAATAAATGATCGATATTGTTTTCATATTGCATTACAATCAAGCAGCGAGATTTGTCGGTGTTTTTTATCGTCGTTTTGTCAGACTTTGATTGGGAATTGTTTCATTTGTTCAGTTTGCACGAGCGTTCAAGTAAGTAGATACAAAGCATTTTTTAAATTGTACGGATTATAGTACTTTCAATACAATTTATATAGAAAGGCAAATATAATAATTGGATTGCACATAGTTGATATTACGTAATCATCGTGAATTAAGAAAATTCAAGCATTTTAAATTGGTTTGCACGTTGTTAATTATTTGAGAACGCTTTTAAAATAGTCTACTGAGGAAAACGTTGACTACATTGTCGTCAAATTCCGTAAAATTTTTACACAATTTTAGGGACTGATTTGTTTCATTAAAATAAAAGCTCAGAAAAAATCCGACAAATAAGGAAAAAACGGTACATACGAAGTTCGGATATTCTTTAAAAAAAATATTTTACTGCGTTGATGTCTCTTTTAAAATCGCTCTTCGTGGTACCTGTAGGTGAAGGTAGGTAGATATCGCAGCGAATTTTGATTCGTTTTTTTAGACATCAAAATTGAAAATTCCAGATAAATTAATTATAACATTGTAAAAATTCTTCGAATATTAAAAATACAAATAATACAGATACGTATAGTTTGTCAATTAAGAGTAGAAAATATTAAAAATGGAACTACAAATTTTGTGGGCTGGCAACACCAATTTAACTGTTAAATATTATTTTAAAGCGCAATGGTGCTGAAAATATAGAACACTGTCACACCTTAAAAAAATGTTTTGTTCTTAGAAAAAAATCGAAGAAACACTGTTGTTAAGGTACCTACTTAATGACATAAATTTGTTTAAATGGTGTTTTACAAATTGATTTTTTTCATTTAATTTGACACAAATTTGAATTTTACAGTGGGTGGAAAGGAAGAATCCCTAATGGTGAGTTTAGTTACACTACTTTAGATCTGAATGAGTTAAATATATTCAGATCTTAAATTAGAGACACGATATAAAGCCCGGGCAACGCTACAACTTTACCAATCCACCATGAATTATATTTTTAGTATATCCATTTGAACAACAGTGGCGCCCTCCTATGTTTTCTACTCTTGTTTGACAAACTTTATACTTTCTTCTTTAAAAATAAATAATAACGCATAAGCCAGAAAAATGCTGTTTTTCAATAACTTTTCTCGAAGGAGACGGGTACCTGGTACCCGTCTATTCAGATTTGGTAACCAAACACGTCTAGAGCTATTTCAAGCAACGTTTCAAATTTGGTTGGTGGTTTTACAACACGGCGATGCTGAGAGTATCTTTTACTTTGGATTTTAAAATAAAATTTAAGCCCGCGTATTTTTAACTGTTTAATAACCCGCGACCTTCGGATTGCTATTCAAGAGCCTTACCCCTCGACCATGGAGACAGTCAAAATATGTCATCCGGATATTATATTATTGCTATTACTACCTATTATGTAATTATAATTTTTACAATAAATAAATAACAGTAAAATAATAACAAAAACCTAAGTAATATAAAACAATCTTATTTATAAAAATCAATATTTGTTAGTTTGTTCATATTTTATGCGCTGCCACATCGTTCATCCGATTGCGATGAAACTTTGGTGATTTGTTGTGCGCATGCTCGCGATGTTTTCTATACATAATGGTGAGCTCTGGCATTATGAAATTATTTCTTATACCATTCATCCGATTGCGATGAAACTTTGGTGATTTGTTGTGCGCATGCTTGCGATGGTTTCTGTATATATTGGTGAGAAATTATTTCCTAAATCATATCGATTGCGATGAAAATTTGATGATTCGTTGTGCGCATGCTTGCGATGGTTTTTATATGTAATGGTGAGCTCTGGCATTATGAAATTATTTCCTATGCCATTTATCCGATTGCGATGAAAATTCGTGAGTTGTTGTGTGCACACCAGCGAAGATTTATATCTATATATACAAATTTACAACAGGTGGCGCGCCAGTTGTTGGAAAAAGACGTATTTTTCAGATGGTTTAGCGGCAAGGAGGGATTGCGGAAGGGGGAGGAAAATCCGGGACGGGGAGGGGAACGTTGGTGGTGGGGGAGTCGCGGAACAGGAGGACGCAGAAGGGGGGGAAGGGTAAAGGGGAACGTTGGAGGGGAAAGGGGGTAGAAATGGACGCATGGGAAAGGACACGCAAGGAGAAACAATTTATTTTTTGAATGGCATAGCAACGTATGCCGGATATTTATTATATAATTTATTGTCAATATTTGGTAGCTACTGAACCCGGACTTATATATATATTAAAATATAAATAAAAGTTGTCGATTTTGATGACCGTGTGAAAAGAACAAAGTAACCTTTATTATATCAGATTTAAAATGAAAAAAAAAAGTTATTTCGAAATCACTCGATTTTAAATGTCAACTAATTTTATATTAGGTGAACAAAAAGTAACAAGCAGTGAACGGAAAATCAATAGAAGGTGATTCATATCGATTATTATACTAAAAATATGACCTTTCGGCTCCTATGCCCCGGATAATCTAAAGAAATTGATTATTGTCCAAGAAAGAATTTAGAAATTTGAAAAATTTTAATTAATTCCACCGAAAAAACATATAAAAATATACGTTTTATCTCGTTTTACGTTTTAACGGCCTCCGTAGTCGAGGGGTAAGGCTCTTGACTCGCAATCCGAAGGTCGCGGGATCGAATCTCGGCATGCGTAAATAAATTTTTTAATCTGATTAATTTGTGTTATATCATTGAAGAAGAAGATAACACATAATCTGAATGAAAATATGAAAGAAAACAAGACACAGAAAAACAGAAAAAACAATGGTCGCAACTGGGACTCGAACCCAGACCTCAGAACCAGAAAAGTTATAAAAAGAGAGTTTTTCTCATAAAAAATTGAATTTGTGTTATTTCACAATTAATTCATTTAAAAATAATATATAGTATATTTGCGCCACGTTCGAGAGTGGAAGATATTCGTACTCTCAGTATCGCCCTGGTGTAAGACCACCATTCAGAAATGAAACTTTGCTTGAAACGGCTTTAGCCATGTTTGGCGACTAGATCTGAATAGCCAGGTACTTCCCCACTTTCCTCCTCCCATCTCCTTCCCCTCCCGGCCAGTGGAGGCTCGTGAATTTTGAGTGTGCTAGAGTGTTAATATTAAAAAATGGCCTATTAATGTTGTTATAGCCGAATTTTCTTTTTCGAATATTGGTTTTTTTGTATGAAAAATTTCAGGAAATTTCAGTTTCAGAAAATCTTCATATAAAAAACCAATTATCAAAAAAAAATTTTTTTCGCGTAAAATCACTAATGCCATTTTTTAATACTCTTCACACCCAACAGTCACGAGCCGTCACTGCTCCCCACAACCTTCAGCCTCGTAACACAACTCAATGGGGATGCCATAGTCTCACTGGTTTCAGACGGGAGTAGCCGAGACTCTTGTGAGGTATTCACGTTAAAAAATTATATATGCCCCACGAAAACCGTATTTAAGTTACATCACTCCATCTCCGCAATATCTCTTTTCGACGGAACCGCTTGTTCATCATTCATTTGTTTTCGCTCACCTATAAAATTAACTTTTTTGACTTACGCCACTTTTGTACGGGATGTGCGATATTAACCTTGCCCCGGGCACACAGACACGCCGACGATAAACTTCTATCGGTTTTTCTCGTCAGTGGTGACGATGACGGTGACAAGTGGTAATTAAAATTGACCTCTGAACAGGTGTTCAGATTGATATTCCAGTTTTGTTATAAATTTCGTATTTTAGTCGAATAAAATCGGAAAGTGGGATATTTTTTTAACTAGTCTAGTTTTTTTTGTTTATTTTTACCGCGTTTTCAAGGCTATTTTTTAAATTTATGTCCGATTATTCCGTGGTTGTGAGCGGAACGCGTGTATTGAATACACGTAAATTGGGAGGCAGGTATGGGTACCGCCGCCCCGCGAACCATTTATTGGATAACCAACATTTCTGCCGTAGGTCATCCCAAGTTTTTTTAAGAAAGACGGGTCTCCTACTACCATCACAGAAAGCAGAAAATGTTGCTGGTGTAGTGATGGAGGACTTAACCAGCTGAGGAATTGAACTCGGGACGCCTGGGTGGGACCCAAACGCGATGCCAACTCAGCCACCGACCGGTCAAAAGTGGTTAATAATGTTTGGTAACTTAGCAGGGGTGTCCGGGTTTGTGGGGTGAAGTTCTTCTATATGTTGGTGGCGGATGCGTCTGCCCACCGACTGCGTGGCAGGCCGGATCGGAATAGACTGGTTGAGGGAGACCATTTGGCTTCTCAGGCAAGATTCTCTCGACCCATCGCCTTGCACTGCAGTGGGTTGGATGTATTCATACGTTCGTCACTCTTGGACCCACACTTCATAACTTTTCCTTCCCAGAACATTATCTCCTTCCTTTCTTTTAAATGACCCTCCACACAGCAGCCCTGAAGATGACGGGGCCTCCCGTGCGGAAATCTTTTTTAAAAAAGATCTGAATAGCCAGAAGCTTCACAATATTTCTCTTCCCCATTTCCTCTACCGATTTCTTTCAGTCTCACAGAACATACCCCATTTGGGAATCTAATAATTACATAGAACACACAGAATTCGGGATGTTGGAGCTCTTGTGAGGTATCGGCAAAATTATTTAATTTCTGAATAAATTCGAATCTTAACTAAAAATGCACATTAAACAAAGGTTTTCCGTTAAAAAGGTAACGCTGAGCGAAAATCAGTCTGAGCCACGTTCGTGATACTGAAATCGTACGCTCAAACAAAATTTGAACTCGGCGGTCGCTCAGTTTGATTGACGGAACCGACACACAGAAAGCATTCATTAAGGTTATATAAGATTTTCAGTGCTGGAAAAAAACTTTAATTAGAAAGTTAAATATATCTTTTTCAAATTTAAATTCGTTACAGCCTTTGTTTGTTGATTGTAAAAAATCTACGTATTTTTTCATGTTTACAGGGTCGATCCTAAAAAGTGTTTTACGTGCTTGGTTCACTCCTACTTACTCGAAACTGGTTCGACCAGTTTTTTCGTCGCATTTGACAAATCAAAACTTGTCGGACTATTTTATGTTTCTGAGGACATGTTTTGAAGAGAATCGTTTGACGCGAATTTAAATAACATATAGTCACCTAACTTTCGCGTACTTTCCAGCTAACTTTGCTTTTCGTAAATCCCAATAAAACTATTGTTCACCAATATGTTACACAGATGGCTTAATGTTAAGTATTATCTATCTATATAAACCATTATTTCTAGTGACGACAATAAAATAAGTTTGCTTAATTCCACTTTATTATATTTTTTAAAACCAACCGTTTTTGGTTCGACCTGAACCTTCTTCAGGGTGAATTAAATATATATAAAATACAGGATTACAGTATTTATTTAAATGAAAAGTACAAGAGGGAAAGAGAACATCAACTTTGTGGGGTGCGAGGGGGAGGTATCTCAGAGAAGGGGGTGTAAAAGTAGGGGTCGGGAAAGGAAATATGTTAAAAATGGGGTTGTTTGTCAAACAGGCCCATTTTTGTAAATCAGTAAATTTTATTCACCATCAGGAAGGTTCAAATCGAACCGAAACCGGTTGGTTTAAAAAATAATAATAAATATAGTTATTTTATTATCATTATTATAATAATGTGTACCCACAAAGTGTTTGCTGTAATATGAAAGTCATTATTTCTAGCGAAAATCAAAATTTGCATCTCTTGAAAACATTGATAGAAAAGTTTCTTGGATTTTTTTTTGTATTTACTCCGTATTTGGGGATGCTGTGTGAAGGGTCTTTTTGAGGAGAGGAAGTTCTGGGAAGGAAAAAGGTGTGAGGGGTGGGTAGGAATATGGGGTCAGTGTCCAGGAGTGACAAACGTATGAAACCATCCCTACAATTGCGGTGCAAGACAAATGGTTGAGAGAATACGGCTGGAGAAATTAAAACCTCAACAAATCTCTCTTTATCCGTCCCGCCACGCAGCAGGTGGGCAGATTCATCTGCCGCCAAGACTAGGACAAATCTCACCCCATGAACCCGGGCACCCCTGATAAGTCACCAAAAGTAGCGAACCACTTAGGGTGACCTAAGGCAGAGGTGTTGGTTATCCAATAAATGGTTCCCGGGGCGGCGATACCCATAATCGCCTTCCTTAATGATTAGTTTCAAAGATTTTTCAGCTACTTATGTCTCAAGATGAACAATTTATATATGTACACCGTACATGTGTACAAGGTGAAGGACATACTTGACTTACTTAACCAGTGATTGCTGACATTATTTGGAGTAAAAAATGTACCTAAATGAAAAACTGGTCTCCGGTGATATTTTTGATGTTTTTTCCTTCAACTTAAAACATAAGGTCAGTAGATATTGAAAAGTTAAGATGCTATATGTGAAATCCTATTTAGATACTATTTAAATTAATCTTTACGACGAATCGGTTTACATTATGAACATCAAAAAATATGTTACGGATAAATTGAAGCTTTTACTATCTTTCCTATATATTGGAATTACAATGAAATTATTATTTACATAACAAAAAATATAAGCGTAAACTACTAAAAAAAATGTTTTTGCACGACTTAACTATGAAGTAATTTTTTTATTTATTTTTTATTGTTTAATTTATAACATTGTTACAGCATTGTACAAAGTAGTAGGCAAAACAAAATAGTGAAATACATAATTCAATGATTTTCTACGCCAATTAAGAGTGCTAGCTCTTGAGCTTGGCGTAGGAGTTATTTAAGAAACTTTTTTTTTTATATACCTGTTTATGGCTAAGACTATTTTTGAGGTTTTGTACGTTCTAATTTTTTTTCATTCTTATAACATTATGCAAAACGTAAATAAAAACCATTTTTTCGCTTACTTGCCTTGTGCAAATAAGACGCTCGATTTTAAATTTTGGAAGCATGAGAATCGAAATATTCTAGCTTTTATATTCCTCTTAAGATTGAGACGAGGGATTGGGCGGTCACTCGGCTGAGCGACCAGTGGTGATGACACGTAAAATAATTTGTTTGGTTTTGAGAAAAACAAAACTGAAAAATAAAACTGGCAAATTTTGGCCGATCGAACGATAACACGTCATCGAGGTGATTTTTTTGTAAAAACGGTGCTTTACAAATCATCCAATACAATAAATATTATCATTTGAAAATACCAACTTCATTAAGGTTTTCATTTATTACGCGTCTACCATAAACGTTAAAATATCTAGTCCTTGAATTAAACTATTTTTGTTACCTAAATATAATGAAGAGTTTTTCCGCGTGACTCACGCTCTCTACGCACGAATATAATAAAAAAAATACTTTTAACTAATTGATTTTTAATTGACATTTAACCGAACTGGCCAAAATTAATTAAAATATTCTTAAATACGTGTTTTCCGACAGCAGTTCTGTTGTTTACGTGAGTTCGACGTTCATTGATAAAAAATAAAATATCCTGACCGAACATATTTTTATTTTATTTTTATGTGTTGACGGCCTCACTTTTAACTGTGGGTCAATGGAATCTATACTATTGGGGAATGTTATAACGTGAATTAATATGATAGAGGGGAAGAATAGAGGAAGGTCGGTACAAACTGGCTATTCAGAATCATTATTTTGTTATTATTAGATATTACCACTAACTTTTAACCATAGATGATAGCTAACGTTGTTATTGTAACTCAATATGCTACCTATTCGCCTCTTTGACGAAAATTTTTTCAAGAAATCATATTTTTTTATTAGTTTTTATATTATGTTTGTAGAAAAATATGGATTAAATTTGTTTTACTAAACGCTTCTCGGTTAATACGGAATATTTCTTATTCAAACAGTTATATTTAGCTTTATTATTACGAAAAGAGAGTACTTTATGTCGGCGGAGATGAAAAAATGTGTATTTATATTTTGAAATTAAAATTAATTCCCTTACGTGATATATGAACTGTACTACGCCATATTCATACTTATATTACATTGCATAGACAATCAATGCGGCCAACCATAGAAAAAATATTATTGCCATATAAAACAATAATTTATTAATGTTATAAAGTGAATGCATTATTGACTACTTTCAGAGTATTTAAAACAGAAGAACATGGAAAGAAAGGTACCGAACAATACTGTTCGGTAACGTCTGATTGGTTGAATTTCAGAACCCAGTTTTGAGTGCATGTTGACGCCACGCCGCACGCGTCGCGCCACAAATAACATCTGTGTACGTGAAATTCCAAACAAAGCTACCGTTGTGATTCGGTTTTGAATTCAAGAATTCGTCACAACATGTCGCCACTTTCGTCAGCAAGTCGGACGGGAACGTGTCCCCCTAGGAATAACGGCCACGAATTTGTTAAAAAGTAGTATCACTCCTGATATGGAAAGATTGACAGTATACATAGTTGTATCGTGCGGCTATATATTATTACATAACTCATGCATAACCAGGACAATAACTTGCGCTGTGCGCCAGTCGCTCTGTTATGGGGGGGGCGTAATGGGATATGAAATGGGGGGTGGAATGGGACATGGATATGGGGCAAGTGGGGGGTCCACGAACTGGTTTCGTGGACCCCAATTTACAACTTGTGGACCCCCATTTCTTTATCGCGCCTACGTAGACCCCCATCGGGTCTCCCGTGGACCTGGGGGTCCACCTGGACCACTTTGGGAATCACTGGTTTAGATGTATGTGTTTGTCTGTTTTTAGTTTTTTTTTTACATGAGCTCCACACAGGAGGCCCGGAGGAAAATAATTTCCCTCAGTGCCTATGTCATCTTTGGGGATGCTATGTGGAAGTTTTTTTTTAAGGAAAGGAAGGAAAGGAGAGTTCTGGGAAGGAAAAGGGTATAAGGGATGGGTAGGAATCTGGGGTTCAGTGTTTCCTGGTCATCCACCTTCAAGACCTAGACAAACCTCACCCCACGAACCCGGGAACCTCTGCTAAATCACCAAACGTAGCGAGCCACTTGGGGTGGCCTATGGCAGAGGTGTTGGTTATCCGATAAAGGTTCCCGGGGCGGCGGTACCCATTCCCGCCTCCCAAATGTAGTGTAGCTATTTTTAACTTCATCGAGTTTCAAATCACAACGGTGCTGAAGAAGTTTTCACTTCAAAAAGAAATATTCCGTATTATCCGTGTCTCGAACTTTCATAAGGAATATTCCGTGAGGTGGACTTATACATTTTTACCAAATATAGAACAAAGACTATCTGGTGGTATTAAAAAAAACAGTAAAACTCAACTGTAATTTGACTGCCGAATGAATTTTTTACCATAAAAGATTAGCACCGAATCGTGTGTAGCTATAACATTTAGTTGTGTATTTTTCGAGCGGTAGGCATAAAGTTTAGTGTGGCATATTACGCAACATGTCTACGTGTTGTTGACCTGCTATTGGTGACGTCACGGAGGACACCTGCGCGGTGTTAGAGACGAGCTCCGGCCAAAGTCAACTCAGAGGTCACTCCAACACAAACGAAATTGGTGACCCCTCACAAGTCAGACGTAGGCCCAAATTACCGTCCAAAATTAATATAGATATTGCACGCCCGCAGATATAGCGCTAAGTATAACAAAAATCAGAGCGTTTAATTTTAGAGAATCTTTTCGTTATCATGTTTAAAAAATTGAATTTACGCTCAAGAGATGAAAGGCCAACGTTACCGCAAAGTAGGCATTTATTAAGTCTGTTTTAACAGAAAGCTAAATCGTGAGCTATTTTTAATTTTTAACCGTCAGTTAAAAGTAACGAGGATGTTAAATAGGACCTCGTGTTGTTTCAAGTGTTCTTTTGTTAAAGTAAAGGTTATTAGTATGGCCAGTCTAAAAAGTAGAACATTCCTCAAAGTTATTTGAAAATACGCACCGCATTTTTTTTGGTAAAGTCATATTGAAAATGAAATTTGAAAATCATAACAACTCTCAAAATATCTCGCAGTATTAATGCAAAAAATTGGGATTGTCCCAAATAACCATATTGTTAAGGCGCCGTATCCTCGCTCGAAAAGAAGAACATTGAGAGATACATAATTAGGAATATTGGAGAGAGCGCGCTAATATTTAAAACGATAAAATTGAAGCGAAAATTATGAAAAAAACACGACTCGTTTAGCTTAGAAGAGCAAAAATCTCGTGGGGTTGTCTAAAAAAACACTCAAAGAAACACTGTGAACTTTTTCATACATATAACTTGTTAGAGACATACGTGAAAACAAAAATTTTCGGAGTATACTTTGCGATTTTTTTCTGTTGAGGGAATTTCACATCATTCGCGTTTCGGCGTGGGGAATTGTACAGATATTATTTTAAAAATTAACATATATTTTTTTAAGAGCTTAAAAACTTCAAATGTTCAAGCGAGATATGCAAGAAATTGGTAGAAATTCGGGTAGCGGCGGCTTAAAAAGACCCTCAACACAACAATCCCAAAGATAAAATACGCCCTGAGGGAAATTAAATGTCCTCCTGTGTGGAGTTGTTGTTAAAAAAATAAACTGAATCCTTTTATTTTGCGCACCGGGATTCGAATCCTCGATCTTTTAAGATTCGTAGTCGAGATTCTAAGAAGTTTAGTTGTCAATATGACCGTGCTAGCGCCCCTGGGTCTAACCCTCAATAATATAAAAATAAATTATTTAGATTAAAAAAAAAAACAAATTAAATTAAGATAGTTATCAGCGCCCGAGTTCATTCAAGAACGTGTGTGACACAATATGAACACATCGATGATGGAACCGGATTCAAGAAATGACATATAATTTCCGAGAAAAATACTCAAATCCGTAAAGTGATAATATTCTCTTGTTTCTCCGTCGGAATCGTTAAAATAATATCGGTTAGTCTTGGGTAACTGGCCAGAAACTCAATAACATAACCAACTGGTTATTAGTATGTAGATAACTGGTTATAAAACGGTTATTTGGTTATTTCAGTTATTGCCGATTACAGTTGATGCTCGCTAGTTGTCTAGGTAGTTATCATGGTAATGGAGTTATGGAGGTACTTGGTTTGGCCCGTGGGTATTGGGTATCGGGTGAGTTTTTGACCCACGAAAAGGGACAACGCTGTGCGAACTATCTAATATTACCGTTCCATCTCACCAAAGAAAAATAAAGACAACACATGTGACCCGTATAGCGCTGTCGATTTTTAACGAATATAATCACAGTTGCAGGGCAGCAATCAGAAATCTCTTAGAAGGGAATAAAATAAGTTAAATTAAATTTTAAATAAATACCTCCAATGGAAAATATATTATAAGCTTGTAAAAATGTAAATTTATTGCAATACCTTGATAAATCGAATTCGCAGTGAAATTTCACACAACTGCTGTAGACAACAAAGATTACAATAAATAAGAACTGAAAAGTTCTCGAATGAAATACATGTAAATGAAGGTAGATAGCTAGTTGCCATTATTATATAGTTAATTATTACTTTCAGAAATATTTTATTTATGAAAGTAATAATAAACTCTATTATTATAACGGACCATTATTTTTTCTTTCAATGTGAAACAAACCTGTTTATGTCAACTACAAATATTTTTACAAAACAATATAATATTTATGTACGTTATTTCCCAAGCGCAACTAGTAAATAAATCATTAATATTTTGGCGAAAAAGGTATTATTATGAACAACATTCCGGCCAGAGTAATTACCAAATTACTGGAAATCGAGGAGTTAAAATACCTTAGCAATTAGGGTGGGAAATTCCGACAATAAACACACTTTCTTCCACCAAGCAAAAAGGCTGGAAACTATCGATGAACAAATCCATGTCGATTTTTCCCTTTTGCTGTGCGTTCACCTTTTTTGGTTTAAATGCATCCATTTGCCTTTGGGTTTTGGTGGTCTTGATGAAGCATCATAAAGTGAAACGCTTTGTTCAGGCGCTTTAATAATGGCGTTCGGCACTGTAGCACTTTTGATTTCAGGTGGTGAGAACGCATTTAATTCAGCGAATGCAGAAATATGTGTTGTTTTAAGATGGGAAGTTTAATTTCCCGTTGAAATTTTATAACTCAGAACAAGTTTACACAATTTACACGGCGCTTTTTTTATCCACGTTATGTTTGTCAAATCGGCCCAAATATTGCCTGCAATATTTACAATGTCACAATTTTTTAACAAAACTTTCATAAATTATAAACAAAAAGTATTAAACTTTTACACTTACGTAAAAATACCTAAATATACTAATAATGTTCTAAGCAAAGCAATTAACTAAAATAATTCAATACTATTTTTTACTTCTAAAAAATTCCGCAATCGTAAAATTTTTCGAAAGAAATTCAGTATAATATTACAAAAATATAGCTCCGCACGCCGCGCCGGCTCGTGTAGCTACAACCGATGGCTTAGGGTGCCAGTTGCCAGTTGCCAGTTGCCAACTACTGGTTATGTATGACGTATGAGGTTGTGATAGTTATTTAGTTTTCTAGTTATCAGTAGTTATCATGGTTGTGTAGGTTTTGGTTTTTTCAGTGGTGGGAATGGGTATTGGGTATCAGGTAGTTTTTGACCAACAGAAGGGATAGCGCTATACCTACTAACTACAAACGTCTATCTCGTTTCACCTCACTGAAGAAAAAAGAAAGATGAACATGCAGCCCATATAGCGCTGTCTCTTTTTGTCATGGTCTTAACAGTTTAGAACAACTCAGTTCTATTAGCTAGTCAAGTATTCATAACCGCCAACAACCAACAACCCCCACAACCGCCACAACCAAATAACCAAATACCCGAGCTGCCGCTAGCGTAGTTGTGGGTATTTTTAAATAACCGTTATATAGTTGGTTATGTTATACAGCTACCAAGACTAATATCGGTCCTTTCCCGTCCCGCGTACACCTGACCACCTGACTACAAACACAAACGATGTACGAATTTACAAGAAGCAAAAACGGGTTTTGATTGTTTGTTTTGTGGTTTATGACTGCCTTTAGAGACAAGTGCTAAAATGGCAATTTATAACCAGGTTCCAAGTCAGGGGTGTACAACCCGCGGCCGTTTATATTTATTATTTAAATAAAAGATCAGAAGTTTGCTGTTTCTCGGTGAGAAGTCTCAATAATGAAAAAATGTCTGAGGGAACGGACTCCGCGCGTCGACGGAGACGGAGGGAGAAATGAAAGGCATCCGAGTTGGTTGCGAGTCCAGTCGTTTATTGAATCATGAGCTACGTAGCTGAGGTCGGTCGGTGTAACATGAGATGATGAAGTGCCGTAGAGTGAAGCGTTGCGGGTGCTCGGTCATGATGGGTGAAGCAGGTCGGAGATGCTGTGGTGGAGCAGGCCACGGGCCTGCAGGTCACCAGAGTGCTGCTCGACGGTCGTTGCGGAGAGGACCTGATCTTCCAGGCCGTTGCTCGACGCGCGTTGCGGAGGGAAACGGCGGTGACTCGGTGAATGGAGGCACCGGCAGATAGTCCTGGTGATGTCCACGTAGGAAGCTGCCCTGGAGTGATGAACGGCGGTGACTCGGTGAGTGGAGTCACCAGCGTGATGCTTGACACCATGGTGGTGTAGGATGACCTCGTCTTCCAGGCCGCTGCTCGACGCGCGTTGCGGAGAAGGGCGGTGGTGACTCGGTGAGTGGAGCCACCGGCAGATAGTCCTTGTGACGTCCACGAAGGAAGCTGCCCTGGGAGGAGAGAGCACGGGCACTGGATGTTACGATGGTTCGCTGTAGAGGCGAGACCGTTGAGATTGCACTGAAGTGTTGATTAGCGTGCCGCGAGACTGACTAGAACTGAACAAGTTTGTAATTTAGCGGGCCGCTTTATATAAGAGCGAGCGGCCGAGTAGCTTTCCACTCGCTGGCAATACGTGCGCTGGAAGGTGCTAGAATGTACTCGTCACTGTAGTCGTGAATGCACGCTTGAGTCTGGACCTTTCGCGAAGTTGGTGCATATTATTATTCGTTGGCAGCCGGTCTCACGAGTACATTGTCTGCCGATACGTGCATACGTAGGTGCCTCGCGTAGTGTGAATTTGCAAGCACTTTGCGGCGGTAGTTCTTTCTCGCGAATTCTAGAGTGGCGAAAAATAGTCGTATGAACGCCACATATCTAAGGGCCAGTTGCATCGAAAATAGTTAAAGTTACTTTTTAGTTAAAGTTAAATAAAAGTAACATTTTTGTCATTTCTTACAAAAATGGGTTGTTTCAACTTCGTTTAAATAAAAGTTAACTAAATAGTTACACAAAAGTTACTTTTATTTAACCCAGCGATGTTGAGAGTTTAAAGTTAGATTTTGTTAAAGTTATCAGCTGTCATCCGTCAGAAAGAAACGAAATTTTGTTTTAATGGAAAATAATAATAAAAAATGTCTCGACAACCCGGGTTTTGATAATCAATTGATTGTATTATTGATAAGATGAATTTTATTGCCAGATTTCGGATCAAAAAGTATGGTTAGGCAATCAACTTTACTCATTGCCAACAATGCCAATGAGATCACTTGATTTACAAGCAAGTGTTTAAATACTCAAACTTATCTTAATAATTTATACCTACACTAGCAATGTAATATTTCAATAAATGCAACGGCACTGAAACAAAATAATTTTTTAGTCATGTCAGAAATCATGATGTTTGTACTGTAGACCAGGTTTTAATACTAATGAATTTGTATGTAACGGGAACGACGCAAAGATGTAGGTACAGGAGACATCTCTGGGGTGCATAAAAGTATTGTTTGGTGTATAAGACAGCAGAGCAATAATAGCCCGCCTTCGGCCACAATATAATAATATCATCATTTCACAAACGTTATTGACGTTTTAAAACTGCAGCTGTGAAATATCAAACAACCTCTATAACATAAATTAACCAATCATAACCTCCATAACCATCAAACGTCAAGAAATCGACCCGATTTGGTCAGTGTTGACACCCGTAAAAATAAATTGTGTGTTTATTTGTATTTAAATATGTCAAATCCGAGGAAAATTCGAAACCATTTCGATGGCAACACTGGTAACTATAAACTTACTTTTTTAATGTTGATGCAACTCAAGTTTGCTGAATTGCAGCTTAACTTTAGTTAGGGCTTAAACTCGGTTTAAGTATTTAACTTTAAACCTTACTTTAATTATTTTCGATGCAATTGGCCCTAAGAGGAAGTGCGCTGCGCGTAAGCCTGTCTATTGGACGAATAAATGAATGTCGAGAGAATGGACAAGGAGGTGTCCTCAGGAGGACATTGAAGGATCAAAAGAATCAAGTGATTGAATTAGGCCATATCAAGAGTATGAATAACAGATAAATGTATGATCGAAATGAAAATCTAGTCTCCTTCAACGGAAACAATTTTCCGAACAGGATCTCCATCGATATGCTTAGTGCAACTCTAAGTGACCAGCTCAGATATGGATTAAGTTAGCCTCCCGGAAGCTGGGCGCACCGTGCAGGACCCGCAGATACTTTAATAGTACACAACTGCTAATCCTGTACAAATCGCAAGTGCGCCCCATGGTTGAATTTGGTATCCAACTCTGGTCTGGAGCCCCAAAATATTCTTCTATCTTAACAAACGGATTGCGATCTTTAGAGGAATGCATCGGGTGCATATGCTGTCCTTATTCTACCGGAATTTCAATGGAAGATACTCCGAGGAACTAGCGTCATTGATCCTTTCGGCACCGGTGCACAATCGGGAAACACGCCAAATGCGTGCCCAACATTTGTACACACTCGACTTTTGTCACATGAGAACGGGTCGTTTCTACGACTTGTTCTTGAGTTCAATAGCTCGGCTGTGGAACTTTGCCAGCCTCTGTGCTTCCGTCCTCCTACAATATGGGTCTCTCCAAGACTCAGGTTTGCTCCTTCCTTTCTTAAAAAACACCCCCCACACAACACAGGCCATGAGGGAAATTATTTTCCTCAGAGGCTCCTGCGTGAAGTTAATGAAAAAAAAATAGATTATGTATAAATGTGAATAAAATAATAAGTGTAAGCCAGCACAGCGTGTGGTGGCGATCCATCTTATTTGACTATCGCAAGGGAACTGACGTGATGATTAGTCAGTTATTGTCTATTAGAGACAGCCTGGGTTCTCACTGCCTCGCAAACTCTGGTCTGCCATCAATAGAATAAGGTGCTCCCATAGCCGTTGTGCCCATATGATGTATAAATGGGGCCTTAAAGAGTCGGAGATGTGTGAATGCGGTGAAGTGCAGACCACTGAACATGTGGTCAACGAATGCCTGCTCCATTCATTCCCCGGCGGGATTGATGAGGTCCACAGGGCAACGCCTGAGGCCCTAGACTGGCTCGCAGACTTAG
Organism: Glyphotaelius pellucidus; assembly: GCA_936435175.1. NCBI lineage: Eukaryota > Metazoa > Arthropoda > Insecta > Trichoptera > Limnephilidae > Glyphotaelius > Glyphotaelius pellucidus. The sequence continues at coordinate 627,757 of OW386561.1, forward strand.
ATGTCCCCCTCTGACCCTCCCACCATACGAAAGAAGAAGAAGTTATTGTCTAGAATCTGGAGGGAATCTAGCAGAAATTGTCGGTTAGCTTCTGAGGTTAGTTCATAGCCCCAAAAAGACCCTCCACACAGCATTCCCAAAATATAACATAGGTTTCTTTGCGAAATTATTTTACTCGGGGCCTCCTGTGTGGATTTAATGTAAAAAAATCAACAAATGCTTATGTCAAGCCAATATTTAAAAAAGTAAGTTGTTCTTTTGTCGCTGGTCGAGAAGCATTGCCCTGGAATTTACTACAACCGCCTGTATAACTGTTGCAAAATTAATTATTTTTCCCTAAAGCTTAAAAGGTTGAGCACCTCACTGTTCTCAGTGGACTTGTTTGGGTTCGTTCAGAGGAATTGTCACCTACGCTACGATTGGGTTTTCATTCGATTCCGTAACTTTAATGTGAATTTTTCTGAAATCACGTCATTGATCCGGAAATACATAATGGTTTTTAATTAATTACTCATTGCCAAGAAAAAAAACAAATTTTGTAGGAAAAACGCATACGCATTTTCTTATAATTTGACGCTGCAAGTGAATTTGTAAAATAAACAAAATTTGTACTGCCAATTATACATTCCGAAAGAAGCGTTTAGATTTACAACATGTCCTTTTTAGATAATAAATAAGTGATTCTACATAATTTGTTAGCCAATCTTTGTATTAACAAAATAATGTGAATGATATTCTAAAACAACACCACGCTAACTTGACCAGATATTCCAAGAAGTTAAAATTTTTAATGTCAATATTTTATTTAAAGATTTAAAATTTGATGTAAGTGCCAAAAAACTATAAAAAAACCACTTTGATAAATTATGGTTTTCGTGTTTTTTTTTTAATATTTAAATAAATACTTTTAAGTACCGATAATTTTTGCCTTTTTTTCGTACTGTTGGTAGAGTATTATGGTAACAATTTGTCTAAACAATGTTTTGTGCTTTTTTAGATAATTTCTATGAAAAAAGTGTGTACTTTAATAATTTTCCTTATTTTATGTTGCCATTACGAAAAACAAATCTTCAACATATTTATAAAACCATTTTACACGATGAAAAAAATAATAATAAATTAACATATAATTGAATTACAGCATCTTCTCCACCTATAAATAACGCATGACTTAACTATATAATATACTAGGCCTCCAAATCTCTAAGCACATAATACCGATTCCATGGCAGTTGATCCCCGACAGTTAGCCCCCCGGCATACTTATATACAATACGCTGTCGGTTTAGGAAAATACAGTATATCTACTTACATATAAACATAACTAAATGTCCTCGAAGATGTGCAGAGAGGATGCACCACCGGATTACATTTTAATGAAAACACATTTTCATTAAAATGCATCAAGGATAAAACAATTTTTCTATAATATTAAATATACCAGCGTAAAAGTACAAAAAATCGACCATGTAATTCATACCAACTCATTATTGAAGGTATTTTTGAAGTCGATTTTGGTTTAAAAATTGGTAAATAATGCACAAAAAATCATAAATTTATTATAATTATAATTTTGGGGAGCCAACTGTCGGAGGATCAACTGTCGTCGGGGATCAACTGTCGGAGACACTTTACCCCCTTTGTCATTGAAGAATTGATGTGACAATAATTATCCTAAAACCAAACTAAAACTCAATTTATTTTAATTGAAATTAAATTTAATAATATATTTCTTAAGTTCCACAAATATTTAAGTATTTATTTTTGTGAAAGCTGTTTCGGCATACAAGGTATTTTCAAAACTGTGGTTAGCCCATTTTGAGACGACTTATTTATAGGATTATTTTTAAAGTTGATCAATTGATTGTCACACAATCAATTACACATCTGCCCTGATGATGGACACTGTAACGCTGTCCGAAACGTTGGCTAAAGAAGGAGGTAGCGCAACACGGCATAACACCCCAAAAACAAATAACGAAAAGAGAAAATTAGTTTCTTTTTGTCGTCTGGTATTGAACCCGATATCATAAAGTCAAATAGACCTATCTTACAATATCGTTACTTTTATTGTATTTCTTATGGGAAGCATTACATTTAATAGGAAAGGTTGTTTTTTATTTTTTTTTAGCAAACTAATTATCGATTATAATTTTATCACACGAGATAAAAATCAATACTGTTGATTAGTGTAGGATTTTGTTTAATTATGTAAAACATCGATTAATCTTTGCGACGAATAATTATCTTCTAATCGTTGTTTATATCGACAAGGTAATTAGTCAACTAATTAACAAAGATCAAGGATTTTTTCACCATCGTTGTGAACAGGAACTGTTTTATACTAAGTAAGAGATTTACGACTAAAAAATTCAATTAGTTTAAAATCCACTGAAGAGATAATAAAACGATACAAGTATGATCTGGGCCTTAACAAAGATCTGGTGAAATTGACAAAAAAATATAAAATTTTGAAATAATTCTTTCATGAACTGGTGAGCAATTTTATAGGGCTGTCTGAGGGGAGAAAAACCACCTCAACCCAGGCCAAGACACTACTGAATCAAGTCGGCCTCTTATTTTTTATAAAATACTCCTACACGTGTAAACATGTTTTGAGTCATATAATCTTATTAATTCTATAAAAATCTACATTTTAAAGTATATTAATGATTGAGTTGTGTACGGTGTTCGGAAACTCATAGTGCAAGCGGTAAATTGGTGAATTTATATTGATTATGTAATTTATACATATAGAATCCATGTAATTTGTAATTAATGTAATTTATAATTATGTAATTTGTAATTAATGTAATTTATACATAGAGAATCCAAAAAAACTATGTTTTCGATCGTAACATATACACTCAACAGTTTTTTTTTCTTATTTTTCGGCAATTAAACAGTTAAAAATCTTTTAGAGACGGGTCTACGCTTCGACGCATTTAAAATGGACATCAATTTGTTTTCAAATTTGAGTTTAATCTCAACTACGTACTCGATTTACTCGAAATCGAAAGCTTAAATAAAAACAGTTATAAATTCGACAAAATGGACAAAAAATGTGATGTTTTTTAAAAAATTTGTATGTGAAAACTGCACAAGAGTTCCAAACACTTCCGTCTGGAGCCAGTGATAATACAGCATCCCCAATCGGGGTATTTTGTGAGGCTGAAGGTAGCAAGGATGGGAAGGAGGTGGGGAAGCGGAAGGTGGGGGAAGTACCTGACTATTCATCTGTTACACTCCACCAAACTCGGCTAAAGCCATTTCAAGCAACATTTCAATTTTGAATGGCGGTCTTTACACCAGGGCGATACTGAAAGTATCTTCTACACTGCAACATACCGCAAATTATTTTTTAAATGATCAAATTGTGCAGTGATACGAACCAATCAAATAAAATTTACTTGCGCACGCTGGGATTCGAACCCGCGACCTCTCGATTGCTAGTCGAGTTGTACAAATTTTCACGCTTCATTTTCACAAATTTTCCGCTTGTACTACGAGTTTTCAGACATCTTATATAAGATAGAATGATCGATAATATAATAAGAAATAAGAGGCTGACTCGATTCCATGTCCAGACCTGGTTTAAGATGGTTTTGACGGGAGTCAAAAATTCTTAAATTAAATTTGCGACACCAGTTTTTATTTCAAATCGGCGTAGATCACACTCCTAGATATTTTCTAATCAGTGCTTAAAGTGTGTAGGAAAAGTGAGGTGGATTTGTACTCACTTGGTGACCGCTACGGCGATATCATAGACCGGAAGTCTCCTCTCCCGGAACAGGTACTTGCCCATGTCCGTTAGGGCGGCCGCACTGTCGATTGCATCTCTGCCCACCCTGTTGTTCTCCAAGTAAGGGGTTGCATCGGGTCCCTGATAAAAACCGAAATCAATCAATAAAAAATAAAATAGCTTTGTATGCAAATCTTCCTCTGTATCTACTTCTGTGTTTGCTCAATTTTATTGGGTACCTACTTATTAGCTAGACCCGTTAAAAATCACGGGATATCATTTTAGTAAATCAAGTAAGTTAGGAAATAAATGCTTTATTGAAAATGGAAAAAACGCAGACCTTAGAAAAATCAAGAAATCTAACTTTACATGTCAAGATTAACCAGAAGAAGTTTAAACAAAAGGAATGCACATTTCAAATAGAATTTTAATAATCAAGAAATCTAACTTTACATGTCAAGATTAACCAGAAGAAGTTTAAACAAAAGGAATGCACATTTCAAATAGAATTTTAATAATCAAGAAATCTAACTTTACATGTCAAGATTAACCAGAAGAAGTTTAAACAAAAGGAATGCACATTTCAAATAGAATTTTAATAATCAAGAAATCTAACTTTACATGTCAAGATTAACCCGAAGAAGTTTAACCCCAAGGAGACGACCAACTACAATCGTAGTGGAAGAAAATTTCTCCCACAGAACGGCGCACTACAAGTGTAGTTTTGAGCATTTGTCATGTTCATCGGTAAATATTTAGTAAATTTAGCAGTAAAACGTCAAAGTAAAAAATCTGTTGCATAAAGCACTTTATTTTCTACCGCATCCTTTTTACAGATTCTCCTTTTTATGAACAGTTTTTTTTTAACAGAGCTTTTAATAAGTTATATCTCATCTCACTTGATTCATTTCTTTCAGCGCACGCACACAGTCTTAGTTGTTCCTTCGCCGTGTGAGTGTTGCGTTACCGGCCTCTACTATACACTGTTTATTGTTATATTAGGGTGTCCGTTTTTTTATTACTCTTGGAGTGTTTCTGTGCTAATATTTAATTTTATGAAGTGTTTCGTTCGAATTTATGCGTATTATTTGTGAATTCAATATTATTTTATTGTTTTGCATATTTGACTATTTGTTGAAAATACATAATTAAATTAGCTTTTTAATCCTTAAAAATGAATGAAGAAACCATTGAAAACTTTGTGTTAGATTGCGATTCAGATTTTTCGATGAGTGATGAAGAAGATTATATACCTGAAAATTTGGAGAGTTCAAGGAACCTTCGGAAAACATCGGAGATGATGAAATTGAAGATTTTGAACGCTTGGACGAAGATCTCTCCAACGATATAAATTTTACAAATTTCTCTACGACCTGGGGATGTGGTAATAACTTCCAGCCAGATGTATATAGTTTCAATCAACAATCAAGATTAAGAGATTGTGAACTTAACCAAAAGAGTTGTGAGGCCGATTATTTTGAACTTTTTTTAAATTCAGATGTCGTGAGCGGTGTTGTAATTGAAACAAACCGATATTTTGATACTGTGAAATGTCAAAAAACATTTGCTCCTAATTCTAAATTGCACAAGTGGAAAAATGTTACTGTTGATGAAGTGTACGTATTCATTGCCTTGACGATGCTTATGGCAAGAAGTAAAAAAGGCAAAATCCATCAATATTGGTCGGTAGACAGATTAATTTCATCACCGATATTTGGAGAAACAATACCAAGAGATCGATATTTATCTATTCTAAGCATGCTCCATTTTTCAGACAATGAAAATCTACAGAAAGGTGACACAACACATAAAGTTAGAGATTTTGTGAATTTGGTATGCAGTCAGTTCAAAAAATATTTTTACCCTTATGAAAATTTGTGCATTGACGAGTCTTTGGTTTTATTCAAAGGCAGATTGTGCATCAAACAATGACGGCCTCCGTGGTCCCGAGGCAAGACTCTCGACTCACAATCCGAAGGTCGCGGGTTTGAACCCGGCGTGCGCAAATAAATTTTATTTGATTAACTTGTGTTATTTCACAATTTATTCATTTAAAATAATATGTAGTATATTTGCGGCACGTTCCAGAGTGGAAGATACTATCAGTATCGCCCTGGTGTAAGACCACCATTCAGAATTGAAACGTTGCTTGAAATGGCTTTAGCCGTGTTTAGTGACCAGATCTGAATAGCCAGGTACTTCCCAACCTTCCCCTTCCCTATCTCCTTCCTCTCCCAACTACCTTCAGCCTCACAACATACCTCGATTGGGGATGCCATAGTCTCGCTGGCTCCAGACGGGAGCAGTTGGGACTCTTGTGCGGTATTAACTGTAAAAAAAAAAAAACAGTATCTTCCGGCGAAAAGGCACAAATTCGGCATAAAACTTTTTGTGATTTGTGATTGTAAAACTGGGTTCGTTTTACAATTCGTTATTTATTGCGGTGCTAAATCTAATAAAGAAATACCAAATATGGCAGAAAACATATCCGGGCAACTACTGACTTCTGGGAAAGTGGTTGTTTCTTTACTAGCGGATTACTTACAGAAAGGTACAGTTTACATGGACAACTGGTATACTAGTCCCTTTCTATTCACCTATTTACACAGCAAAAAAACGAATGCCTGCGGTAATGTCAAAAAGACCCGAAAAATCCTAAACGTCGAGTTCAGACACGTTATTGGTGTTACTGTTGTCAAGTTGCCTTATGCCCCACTACATGTTTTCGTATATATCACACTGTAAAAAAGTTTTAATTATTAAAAGTGCCCGTCGCGCCGAACAATCTTGTGGTCACCCTTTCTAATGTAGACAAGTGGCCTTGCGTAAGTGTGTGCGTGTCGGCCGAAAAATTTTGTGTCTTGTACTAAAACAATTATCATAATTACTGTGTAGATAAAACTCATCTTAAAATTTGATCACTTAATTGCCAAAAGTATATTCTTCATGTGAAAAAAATAATTTTTACGACTTAACAATAAATAGACAATCTGTGAGTGTTCCATTCGGGGATTCTGTCATTTGAAGGTAATTTTTTTTTATTTACATTTCATCTAACACATAATAATCCAGTAAAAATATAACATTGAGTGTACAAAACTAATCTTACAACATTTAAGAATACCGTATAATAAAAAAAAATATTGTTAAACCTTCAGGTACAGCTAAATAATATTCCAAACCTGGAGCGAGCGTTAAACGTAATTTACGAAAATCTTGCCGTTTCAGGCAGCCAATTCACGCAAAATCTGCTCGTCTCCTAAGGGTTAAACAAAAGGAATGCACATTTCAAATAGAATTTTAATAAATTTGTGGTAAAAAAAAAAAAATTTTATTCGTTGGTATTTTATCGTTTGTCTGAATTTTTGATGCATTAGTTCCAATTTTGAAAATTACAATTGAATAGGTACCACAATTTATCATTAATCACTTTTGAAAATGACAATCAAATTCAAAACCATCCCGAGTTCATTGAACAAGAGTTACAATCTCTCACAGACAGACCCACAACCGAAACTAGCATGTTTGATATAGCAAACAAAAAGGAGATAAATAGATAAAACGACAGAAGTCAACAGTGGGCGTTTCTGTGCGTTCAAAATAAGGTAATTTTTATCTTACTTCGATGAAATTCTTGAAACATTTTTAATTATCGTATATCTTCCTTGAACAGATAACCACTTTCATATTTTCATTTCTGGGCTCAAAAAGTCGTAAGTTGTACGTACTGGTCACCAAACACGGCTAAAGCCATTTCAAGCAGCGTTTCAATTCTGAATGTTGTTCTTACACTAGGGTGATACTGAGAGTATCTTCCATTCTGGAACGTACCGCAAATATACTTTGTACTATTTTAAATGAATTAATTGTGAAATAACACAAATTAATCAAATTATTGGCCACGCCGGGATTTGATCCCACGACCTTCGGAATGTGAGTCAAGAGCTTTACACTCGACTACGGAGGCCGTCAATGCATTTTTTAAACTCATAATCAATGATTTGTAAGAAGAGATGCGAGACATCTCTCGTTAAAAAGCGAAAAAACTAAGTTATCTTTATGATTAATCGATACAAAGCCGGGATCTTTGAAATAATCCCAATAAATGTTTTAAAATATCTCTTCAAATTGGTCCCATTTTGGCCAGCGAACGCTCGAGAGTGTTTGCAAATTGGCCAAAAATGCCCCAGTGGATAACTGTCATAATCATAAATATACCAAACCAACCACCCACCCACGTCATAATTCATCCGCCTTAGACAACAATATTCTCAATTATTTAACAAGAGGTTTGCGTGCAAAATCCGCCGGTGAAACAGAAACCGCCATCCATTGTTGGCAGATTTTTCGTGAGAAACGAGAAAGCAGAAGTCGTAGGAATATTATTATTATATCAGCCAGTCTCGTAACAATACCATTACCATTAGGCTTTGTATATGAACCTGGAAATTGTAAAGCGTGTGAGATCTAGCTCATTACGCGAATCAATTCCTTGTTAAAAAGAGTCATATTAGATGAAAACGACAATAAAGACAACTTTTAAATTATGCAATTATTAGAAAATTGATTTTACAGAATTAAAGCGATCAAATTCCCTTGAGTACGATTGTTATACACGGTGCCTAACCCGTAATTTAACTTAACCTAACCAAATCTTACGTCACTCAAAAAATGAAACTAAGGTAGCGGTCTTTGACTGCAAAACATTATTGTGCTTCGAGAATTTAATGAGTATGAAACCATCATTGGTTCTAAAGGCCACTATTATGGGTTGACCAAATAGTAAAGATGTCAGACGAAGTGACGTAGAATATCATGATCAAGTGAGTGCCTCAATAAAAGCAACCCAGAGGCAGGAGAGCTGACTATGTGAAAGAAGAATAGAGCAGGATGGGAAGACTCGAGAACTGAAAACAAATGGCTAGGGGAGGAGAATATTTGTAGGGGAAGTAGTCATGTTTTTATAAAAATTATGAGAGGTGTACTGGAAGATGTTGTCAAAACTCTCTGTCAATGAAATTAATTAACTTGCCACTATTTCCGATTTCAAATTTGATGTTTTTTCACACGTTAAATGCAGTAACTAATGAAGGATTAAAAATGGTTTGCTTCATTCTCCGTAATGACTTCACACTTCGATTGTACTTCGATCGCAATTGGAAATGCTTTTTCAAAGGTAGTAGCTGTATTCCACTACAAGGAATATATGAAGTTACAAACAGGCTGTAATAACATACATCAATAAATCAATGTTAGCATAAATGCTAATGATAAGCGACTTAAGGCATTCGAACGGCGATAGAACTGAAAAGGTGACTTGAGGCATTCGAAATGTGGATCAACAGAAGAATAATCAAAATAATCTGGATGGACAGAGTTACGAATGAAGATGTTATGGTTTGGATGAATAAAGAAAAATAAGTTATTAAAACAGTGAAAATCCGAGAACTTCAATATCTAGGACATGTGATGAGACATCCAGAGAAGTACGAGACTTGCATCTCATAATGCATGGAAAGATTGCCGGACGTCGGGGCCCTGGACATCATGGCTGAAGAACCTGAAAGTGGTTTGGCCAGTACAGCTGTTCCGGGCCGCAGTAAACAAGGTTCACATAGCCAACATGATAGCCAAAGTCCGTTTAACGCACAGGGCACGAGAAGAGGAAGAAGAATACCTATTATTCTCCTGCATGGGTTTTCTATAATTTGATTAACGTAACCTCGAGATTACCGTTCAACAAAATTATTATGTTTTGTAAATGCCTCTATAGGCGTATATTAATATAAACAAATAAAACGCATGACTTGAAAGTGCAGTTTTGTGCTGTTGAAAGTTCTCGTGTAGACTCCTACGCAGATTTGATATTACCCACACCCTATACGACATGGCGATTCTAGCATGAGAGAAGATGTAAGCTGTTAGTTGCGAAATATGGTCATTTACAGAAAAATGATTAAAAAACTGTTTTGCAATAATCATGAAAGACTCTAGAAATCGCAGTTGAGGAAACGATGGATTTAAAACCGAAATATCTTTATTTGGATATCCGAGAAAATGGATGATTGCAATGGCCATATTTCAAGCAATAACTCAGATATTTGCTGATGCGTCACTTATCCAAGGTTATGCACAAGGGTAGAAGCGACTCGCGGACAGCAATGCCAAATTATTTAATAAATTACGAAGAATAACTAATGTTTTTTTCATACAAATTTATTTTATTTATATCAAAGGCCATCTCTGGATGGTGGTCGGAATTAAAATGAATAATAATCATCACGCACTGTGAGCAAACTTCTCTATTATTTACGAGGTGAAACTTGAATTATTTTTGCTTTAATCTGATTGCCAATGTCTGCGGCTTTGAATTTTAAGTCACATCGAAAGGACGGGTGCATCTGACCATCAAATTAAACAAAAAATACACGTTGTCAATTTAGGAACCTTTGTCACTGGGTCACCTAAATTTAAAATGATTGTAATCTGTTTATTTGATGAATCGACGTTTGGACTTGTGTTTATATTTGCATATTCAAAAAATCTATTTTAAATTATGCTGTCATCAATTACCCTTGTCAGCACGACAAGAAAAATTTGTTCACGAATTGCGACTTTCGAGACGGTATCATGCGTCCATCCCAAGAGCAGCACAAGTAATGACAATATATTTTAGAAAATTAGCTTCGGAATATTGAACTCATCTTCTTTAGAAATATTGGCACTCATTGGAATAACTAAAAAAAGATACAATTATTTCTTGAAAATGGTATATGATATATTTTTAACACCACTAACTACTATTACAATTTTAGAAGACGACCACGTTTTGCTTGTACCCAACCTCCACCAGGGCTACATATATTATAATATGTTCTTTTGTACATTGGCTCCACCGGGGGCTCAAACTAGCATAGTTATGAGGCAGAGATTTTATATATAATTCGATTTGTGTACGGTGATTCTCACTAAGTATGACATAGGAATACAAATATATAAACAACCAAAGCAGATTACGATTTCTTAGAATTATTTCATTTCCAGTCATGGCCAACGAAGCAGTTTTGAAATACCTCCGCAACACCAACCGTCCCTACTCGGCCAACGACATAGTCATGAATCTGCACAAGGAGTTCGGAAAGACCATCGTCCAGAGAGCTTTGGATGCCCTGGTCCAGCAGACTGTTGTTTTGGAGAAGGTCTACGGGAAGCAAAAGGTGTATGTCGTCAGACAAGAATCTGGCGGAGAAGTAAAGGAAGACGAGGTGCAAGGTAAGAAAACCGAATATCTAATGATTACAGTTTGACAAATTAATAAAACACCAAATGATGCAGCTTTCCTTCCGGGTCTTCGAGATTATTGATTCTCAGCAATCCAAAATGTGAATCAATGATCAAATGATCTCAATAATCCTAAAATCTGTGATTCTTATGTGAGGTATCATCGTAATCAGTCTTCAATGTCGGATGAAAGCTATCTTAAGCTGTCCCTACTCAGAACAATGTTATTTTTATATAGCCAGATTACCTTCCATTCTGCCAAAAACTTCTAACTGACGCATGACTTATACCTAATTTATTCATGTGTAACTTTAACACCTGTGCTTTTACAGAATTAAGCGACACAATGACCAAGCTAACCGAAGAATTATCGAAGTCCGAGGAAAAGCTCAAAGCCATCGAGAATAATCTCAAGGGCCTCCAAAGTTCCCTGACCACAAACGAGGCCTTGCTTCAAGTGATGACGAAGGAGCAAGAAGTCGACGCCTTTTCCAAGAAGCTAGAAATTCTGGAGAAGCATTCTACTCCGATATCGCCGAAGAGATTGGAGGGGGTGACGATAGACAGGGAGAAAGCACTGAAGGAATACAGGTAAGACAAATAACCAACTAACTAACTGCTAATCATTGCAGTATTTCTTCGTAGGGTTTGTGGAGATGGTTGGACGCTTTTATCCTTGCAAATCCTGATCGTTGCTTCACTACGTTTCACAATAATTTATTAAGCCGACAAGCTCGTCTCGAGGATTTACACAAAGAAATCTTATGAAGTTGATCGTGCCGTGTCTTCTTTTCCCCGGTTATTGTTTCAACAGTTTAAATCAGTGCTAATTTTAAAATTTCAACGATATACCCAATTAATGTTACGAAACATCAAAGGAAATAGAATATAGTGGGCAGATGTAGAACTTAACAAGAAAATAACCCGTGCATTTCTTTTTTATATATAGTCGGTCTACTGGCAAAGTCCACTAAGTCACTAAAACACAATCCGAGGTAGTCGCTTTACAATATTTAGCAATTTTGGAAAGGCTAAAAGTGGATGAATATCTCCAAAATGTTTTTTTTAAATATTTTATAATTTAGAATGAACTTTTAAGTACCTTATCAATACACAATATTAGTTGGTAGCAATAACAGCAACCTTTAATCAAAGAATTATAAACAAATGAGCCTTACTTAGTGGGTTTCACCAATCAATAATAACTTAGGGTGCTTTGCTTGTTAAGATTACTGTTAAATTGTTGACTGTAATGCCGCAAAATGGCTGACTTAGTGGATTTTGAAGGATTAGTGGATTTTAAAGCTGACTTAGTGGATTTTGCTTGTGATTTAACGTCTAAATCGATGTATTATTGACATTTGGGTTTGACCTAATGTATTTTTTTTTACTTTATGTGTTTTGTTTGACTTAATGTGTTTTGCTTGACAATAAAATCGGATTTATGACTTATGGTGAATTTAAAAACACGTTTAAATCGAAAACGATTAAATATACGACTTAATGGAGTATGCCAGTCGAAAGAGAACGATTTTTGGCATAAGACCTCATACTTAAGTCATTTCATGAAAAAACGTGACTTAGTGGACTTTGCCAGTACACCGACGGTATTGTAGTAAGATGGATGCGTACAAGCTCAAAGCGCATTAAAATCTAATTTACTCACCTATAAAATGAACAATTTATCTAGACATCATATTTTAATCGAGAGATATGTAAATTTTCAGCCTCTTATGTTATGGTAGCTTGACTCGCATTAAAGAGCCAGTTGTCTTTTCTGAACCAAATTAACTACATTAAGACAATACACATCTGGACTCCAGCTCTTGTTTTATCAAATTCATCCCAGTTTCCTGTCAAATAATAGTTTTTGATTTTCTTTTCTTGTAACTCTGTCGTGCGTGGTATTATTATGCTTGGTACAGCTTTTGATTGCAACCAAATAATTTGGTTTTGTATTTAATTTATAACAATCGAAGGTAAATTTCTATTATAGATACCGAAAACGCTTATGTACGGATGCCATAGATGCGATCCTTGAGGGATACCCCAAGCCTAAGAAGGTTTTCTTCGAAGACGTCGGCATTGAAACAGACGAAGATGTTAACTTTACTTTAGGAAAATAATTTATCAATTATAATACTATATTATTAATTTCAATTTTATTTCTGGTAACGTAATAAGTTTTCGTTACTTGTAATTATTTATTGTTACTGTTTGTTACTATACTTCAATACCTTAGATTAGTCCATTATTAATCGTAAAACGAGTTATATATTGTAATGCTTAGAGTTTTTGTGCAAATAGGATTTAGTGTATAGAAATTTATTTTTGTGTCACAAAATTGCTCTTACTGAAAGATATTTGAGTATTTGTCCCTAGAAGTAATTATCATACTTTTTTTTCCATTAAACTTATTTCCCACAATAAGCTTTTTGTGTAGATTATAAAAAAACCACAAAAATAATAAACTATTTGGCATATATTGAAGAAATGTTATTTTGAATTTTTCTTGGAGTTGGAAATCACTTTCTATAAAAACAACTGATCCAAATTATGGTTGAATCAAGTGGATGATAAGGACAGTCGGACTCACCCTGGAGACGATGATGCCAGCGATGGAGACGCGTATCTTCGGTCCCTTGAGTTGCTTGTACCGCAGATCCACGCCGTTCCAGAAAGAGACGAAGTACTTTTTGATTTCGTCATTTCGGGATAAATGCAATCTGAAAAAAGAGCACATTGGAAAAAAGCTTTGTCAAATTAAACAACTGTTGTCTTTGCAACGATGTCACTATTCATCAATTTGATTACGGTCACAATGCCCGAAGAATTTTAACTAACGGCGCCTGAGCATATTTGGACTAAAAACGTAGAAGTCATTTTGCTGTCCGATATCTTTTTTCAATATAAAACAACAACAAAATTTTTCCATCACAAGACACAACTGAGTAGTTACAGTTACACTGGGTGTAGCCAGTGGGTCACGTGATACGCACTGCGTCTCATTCTAGCAGCACGGTAACAGAGGAGAGAGAGAGAGAGAGTGCCTGTTTCGTGATCCCGTTGCCACGCGTAGCAGATTATGTGATGAAATGAAAACAAATATCTTCAGACAGCAAGATCACTTAAACGTTTTTTCCTCCAAAAATGATTCCATTGAGAAATTCCTGGTTAAATTTCTTCGGATATGTGCTGCTGTATCCTGTATAGAACTACATAACAATATTTATGAAATATATCCTACTTTTAATTGAAGCTTTATTTTAAATTCTGTTCTTGAGAAATGTACAAAAATAATAATTTATACAGTAGGAAAACTTTTACAATTGAATCATTTCCTATCTGCGTGGTAAAACTTTATGAGAGAGATGAATCTGGGAGAAAGCTTACCTAAATTTAAAAATTACTCATTAAAAATAGGATTCAAAGGATCGTTTTGATCTTTCTTATGAATGTTCTAGCGATGACTGTTATAATAGAGCTGTGGCAAATTCTACATGCTCTCAAACCAAACATATCTCTTCCAGAGCTCTGCGCTATGGGAGAAACACTAATTCTACGAATTATTAAATCGATTATGTTGATCGTTACAAATTCTGAAAACCCAACATTATATAGTTATTGGACAACTACTTAGCAACATTCGATTCACAGAAAAGCAATTAGTGCACTCTGTAATTATTGAGAGCTCGACAAACATGCAGGCATGGTGGTATATCAGATTGATAACGCCCTCAATCATAATTTCTACATCTATGTGGAAGCATCGTGTTTAAAGAATTTTTTTTGCGTGAATATTAAAGTTCAAGGTATAAAAATATAACTGATGTGTTTTAATGTGAATTTGTTCTTAATCTGCCTGGATTTTCTTTAATGCGTCAGATTTTTAATATTATTCATTTTGATTAGACTTGAAAACATACATTTTTGCTCGTATTCGACAAGTTTCTTTCCTTAAAAGCAAGAACTGACTATTTGATTTCTATTAAGCTTAAAACAATTGATTCATTTGTGCTATTTAATTTTGTTAACGAGCAATGACAGTTTTGAGAAAAGTTATCTTTAAAGGTTGGCTTAGCGAAAGAGTGGAAACAAATAATGGTAGCCAACAATGAACAAACTAACACCACTGCTACTAATCAATTTTAATTACAAAATAAAAACACATATTTTTTTCTATCCAAGGCCAATAAAATTACATTCAAATAAACAATTTCATACATTCTGATATATTATTTTAAGAATCAGCCTTTCTCCCACCGTGCGCTGTATTCCACGATAGTGCATCTATTGCCTGTTTGATATTTCTGGAATCGTTTTCATTACATTCTCTTCAAAACGCCGCTATAGCAAACAGTTCTCCTTTATTTATTTATTTATTTACGCTTTGATGGCTGGTTGGATATAATATTGATAAGTTATACAGGAGCATCACAACATACAGCAAAAAATAAAAGGTACAAAACAATTACATATTAAAGTAGTTGCAAGCAGTGTTAGGTGAATTTATTACTGTTAACAATTTGATATTCAAGGATTGTTGCATAATATCTGCAATTGATTTGATTGTTGCATGATATACTTTTTTTAAAGGAAGCGATGTTATAATATAATACATTCAATCTTTTACCAAAAAATATTCAAATGACAACTAAACTACTTCAATACATAAAGGACTTGAAGTCGTGGCTTGACAATGTAGATATTGAAACGTTGTTTGTTTAATTTCTATCACTTTATGTTTCAAATATTTAAACAATACACTTATTACACTATGTACTTATAATTACAATACACCTTTATTATAACATTACTACACTTAATATACACTTACTATTACACTTCATGTTACACTATACACTCGCTATTGCACTGTGTATGTTCATTTTGTGCACAGCTGTTTAGATAATTTTTAATCATGTTTTCGATTTATTTGCCCATTGTTTGTTCTTTTTAGGTACAATAATAAAATACATTAAACTATATTACCCACGCACAGGCTGCGCCTTAGTGGGTTCCCATTATTCTTACTATTTCATGATAGATAGATTTCATGTATACATCTAATGTAAAATTTGGGAAAAATAAAGGAAATAAAAAAAAAAATAAAATAAAATAAAAAATATATCAACAGACCAAGTTTCATTCCCCACACGATGTAATCTCTGAAGACAAGAGTTGGACATAAAATTAGTGCGAGAAGCAACTGTATTAAATGGAGCATGGAGTCTAGTGTTGTAATTATTGGATACTTGATAATTTATCATATTCACTAGTTCAGGGCTCTCCCAATATTCGTTGATGATTTTAAATAATAATAAAACATCGCAGATTTTTCTTCGTTGTGATAATTCAGGTAGTTTATGTAGTGCTTTAAATAATTATAATTTAAATTTTCTATTGAAATGTTTAATTTAAAATTTATATTATGCTTTAAAAATCTATGCTGTACTCTTTCAATTTTATGTGAATGTATATTGTATAAAGGCGACCATAGTGAGGAATTATATTCAAGAATGCTTCGGACTAGTATTATGTACAGCGTTTTGAGTGATTAAGATGGATAAATAAGGAGGATTCCTTACTTGTATCCGTCATAGTCCACGATGACCAGGATCTCTGGGTAGATGGTGTCAGGAGCTACTTTCCTGCCCCCGTAGTATGTGTCCCTCTTGTTCCTGTACTTCTTATGCAGGCGATCTGGCTCCATGAAGGCTGGAAGAAGGAGAAGAGAAAGGTTAGTGTGATCGTTAGAGCTACATAGCATAGTTGACTCTAGTGGTCCAACTCAAGTTTATTGAGTTATCCAAGAGATGTCTCTAGTGTATAGGTGTGCCCCTCCATGTTCAGAACCAAGGTGGACTAGAAATTAAGTTTCCAGCTACAGAGAGATTCTGAAAGCACAATAGAAAGAAAAAAAGCCTCCAGGCCGTCCTACACGTTTCTGATTATAAGAGTTTATAGTCTAGATAAAGACGCGGTGTTGTGATCTTGTGATGTGAAGAAGGTGTTATTATTTACAAGAACCATTCACAATGGTTGGGATGCGTCACATGACAAAACAGAATACAGACGAAAAACGAAGAAAAAAAAACCAACAACACACCTAACCTAACCTAACCTAACTCAAAAAATTCTGCATTGATAATTTTTTGTGCTATAACTATTAGGGCAAGTCACGGAGGAAAAAAGATTCCACGAGAGAAAATATTAATCAACACATTAAAAAAACCTCTTTTATTCAACATTCTTTTAAATATTTCCCAATGTTCCCAACCATCCGGAACCAGCAAGACTTGGCATCCACAATTGGGTATACAATATATTGTGAGACTGAAGTTAGTGCGGAGGGGAAAAAGATGGGGAGAGGGAAGTTTGAGGAAGTACCTGGCTATTCAGATCTAGTAACAAAACACAGCCAAAGCAACGTTTCAAATCTGATTGGTGGTCTTACACCTGGGCGATTCTGAGAGTATCTTCAACTTTGGATCTCCCCGCAATTATATTATATACTTTTAATTGAAATGAGAAAATTGTGAAAAACACAAATTAATCAAATAAATTTTGCTTGCGCACGCCTGGATTTAAGCCCGCGACCTCCGGCTTGTTACTCGAGAACTACCTTTCTTCCACGAAGGCCATCAATATATAGAACAAACAGAAATCTGTTCGTAACCAGGAGGCGAATTTCCGTTATTCATCTTTGATTAGGGACATGTCCTTAGAGTACCCTCCCCCTCATTTTGGCTTTGGAATAGACTGGAGGGAATGAGATAGCCGGGTAGCGATCGTTACGCAGCTATCTCAATCGCTCTCGTTTGTACCAAGGTTGAAATGATCGGGATAGGTATATTAGGGACATGTCCATAGCTAAATGTGAAGGACAGAAATCTGTCTGAATTATGTTAGTGAGAAAGGAACACGAGATTATTACTCATGGATATTACGTCAGGCCATCTGCAGTCAGGTGCAGATGACATCGCCATCACAGCCCAAACCAAAACCCTCAATTACGTCAGGTATGGGTACTGCCGCCCCGGGAGCCATTCATTCCACAACCTAAACCACTTCCACAAATCACCCACCGGTGCACTACTATTAGTGACTTTGGGGGAGGACGGTTGCCGAAGACCCTTTGACTTCTCCAGCCGAACCGTCCCGACACATCATCTAGCGCCGCAGTGTTAAGGATGGATTCAAACATCCATCACTTCTGCACACACTCATCCCCAGATCCCAAACCATACTTCACAACTTTTTCCTTTTCAAACTCCGTTTATTTGAAAAACGCTTCACACAGTATCCCAAAACAATTTTAATAATAAACCAAAGTGTATCGAATTACCAAGTAATCGTTCATAACAAATAAAATTAACGTGTGCAAAACATTAAATTCTACTATCGTATGGCTACAGCTGCTATTCATGCAACACAGAGTTATTCAAATAAAAGTCATCCATAAAAAGGCAAGAATTCAATAAACGTTACGCAATAAAGCATTACGGAACACGTTTGTAATACATAAGTGTGTCGATACAGCATCGGTATTCAAATACAACCAACACCTCCATCCACTACGTGATGTCCAGTTATTATAATATTCAAATAGATTCAAATCTATTATTCTTAGTACTCCATCAAATCGATGAGTCGAAATATCATAAAGATTTTTGGGATGAAATTGTTTAGTATAATTGATCAAAAAAATCTTGAAATAATACGAGATCTGCTCAGCGTTGATTTATGTATGTTTGGAATATTGCAAACTGTTTTTTAATGGAAATAAGGCATTTTGAGGCCTCGGTGGTCGAGGAATAAGGCTCTCGACTAGCAATCCGTAGGTCGCGGGTTCAAATCTTGGCAAGCGCAAATAAATTTTATTTGATTAATTTGTGTTATTTCACGATTTTAAATTTCAGAATTAACAATATTATCTTCATTTTTTTTTACAAGAAAAACTCTCTTTTTAAAACTTTTGAAGGTTATTCCCATCAACTCACCACGAAGAAGAAGATAATAATGAAAACGAAAATATGAAAGAGAACGAGACACATAAAAATAGAAAAAAATAATGGTCGCAACTGGGATTCGAAGCCAGAACCTAACCGGGTCTATTTTTCTGTGTCTTGTTCTCTTTCATTTTTCGTTTAGAGAAGTATTGTTATCTTCTCCTTCAATGAAATATTATCTTCGACTAACTTTTTTTTTTCCATATTAGGGGCCATCCATAAATTACGTCACACCTTATGGGGGGGGGAGGGGTGTAGAGAAGTATGACATGTAAAAGTCTGAATTTTGATTATTTTGAGATGTAAAATTGCAAAATATGTAACGTCACACTAGGGGGGAGGGGGTCTCACAAATGTGACGATGTGTGACAGGGACGGTAATAATTCGAAGTACTTACTGGTTTGTAACCTAGATACTGTCTCAGATAAATATATCCGATTTTATTTATATGAAATACTTATTGACATTTTTGTAAAAGTTCAAATGAATTTTCATTTTTTATTAGAACAATAATTATATTTGTATAACTTTATAATATCATTTTTTGTAATATCAATGTAATATTGAAGGAGAAGATAACACTAATAATTTGAAAGAAAATAAGAAAGAGAACAAGATGCAGAAAATTAAAAAGCTAACGGTCGCAACTGGGACTTGAACCCGGAACCTTCAAAAGTTATAAAAAGAGAGTTGTTCTAATAAAAGGTGAATATTAATTTAGAATCGGATTAATTTATCTGAGACCCTATCTAGGTTACAAACCAGTTCTTCGTACAATTGTTTGCAATGAAAATGGTAGTTTCCAAATATAAGATTTTTTTTAACAATGAATTAATTAAAAATAATATGTAGTGGTGGATAGTCTCAGTATCAGTACACCTTTCATAATTGAAATGTTGCTTGAAATGGCTTTAGCCAGATCTGAACAACCAGGTACTTCCCAACCTTCCTCTAGCCTATCTCTTCCCGTCCCCACCACCTTCAGCCTAACAACATACTCCATTTGCGGATGCCATAGTCTCACTGAGTTCTTAACCCATGCCGCACCAAGAATGAATAGTGGAAGGTAACTCTATAAAATTCAGGTACCTATCTATTTTATATTCTAAAGTACGTTTGCCTTTGCATGAAATATTACTTCTACGCGAATTATTCCTGTGTAAAAATTATCACGTTCAACGAAATAGAATTTGCCTTGAATCATTTTTCTTTTGTGTCATTTTCAAAATACGACTTGTAATCCAAAAAATAATTCAATTTACATATTTCATATGTGTATTTCTGTTGTTTAAATTGTTGATAGATTTCGTATTTTTTCAAATTTTCTAACGAATTTATTCGGTAGGTAAATTTGAGGTCGTCTTTGTAATTTGTCAATAATTGACAATTTTGGATTTTGGTGCATGGATTTTTGAGGCATGGATCTTGATGCAAACATTTTATAAATAATTTTAGCCTCACAAATCCTACAATAATAAATTATAATACCCCATGAGTTTTCACTGGTCCGCACTAGTATTAGATAATTTACTTTATTTTGATGTAATTATATCAAATATTATACGATCTGGTTTGTTTTCACAGACTTCCATCAGCAGTGATGGAACCTACCTACTATTTCTCCACGCGACATGAATGCCTAATGCTAGAGATATCGGCTCTCTAGCTGCCAAGTTCACGTCTTGAATTCAAAAATACGGAAATTACCGATTTCGCTTTGTGCATGTTCGACTATTTCCGTGACGTGATTTTTAAATAGGAGACAACACGACTGCGAAACGAAGAACAAATAAGATGAACGCTTGTTTTTTGATATTGACCGAGAAAAGATATAATTATAAATGATTTCGCAACTATCACGAAAAGAATAAATTAATTCATAATCCTATTAATTCCTTGTTTCAATCAATTCCTTGTTACAATTTGGTAGGCGGGTATGGGTACCGCCGCCCTGGGAACCATTTATTGGATGACCAACACCTCTGCCACAGGTCACCCCAAGTGGTTCGCTACGTTTGGTGACTTAGCAGGGGTGCCCGGGTTCATGGGGTGATGTTTGGTTGGGTCTTGATGGCGGGTGCGTCGGCCCACCTTCTGCGTGGCGGGCCGGATTGGGAGATGCTAGTTGAGGGAGACCCTTTACAACCGGTTACCGTTGTCCGGGCCGCTCGGTAGTACAGGGGCCCGACCCTCAGGCTCACGACTGAGGGTGGGCTGCCCCATCAACGAGTGAAAAAACCCCGCCGCTGCTGTTGTGCCGGTTCGTGACCGGAGGGGACCCAGCAGCAGCGTTTGGGGCGCATTGGGCGACCTCTCCAGCCGGACTCTCCCTGCCCATCGCCTTGCACCGCAGTGGGTGGGTTGGATTCATACGTCCATCATTCCTGGAAATTCTGATCCCCAGCATCCTACCCACCCCTCATACCCTTTCCTTCCCGACCTTCCACTCCACACACACAAAATAAAAACAAAAATAAAAATGAACTTACAAACTTTCAAAAATAACTTTTCAACAACGGCGAGAAGCAGGAGTCCCCGGTGCAGGCCAAAACTGTTGGTGAATTTCACCAACATTCGCGGCCTGCACAAAAACTTAAACTCTGTCCACCACCATCTTCTCTCCCAACGTCCTAACCTTCTCTTCCTCTCCGAAACGCAGATAGCCGAGCCTCCAGATGCCTCCTATCTGGACTGCCCGGGCTTCATCCTCGTAGGCAAATTTAGACCCAAGGGAGGTGTGTGTCTCTACAGTCGAGCTGACGTCAACTGTGTGCGTCTGTTGAATCTGGAAATCTCCAGATTCGACGTAATGTGGGTGCGCGTCAATCTTGCCAGTACGGTAAGGTTTTATGCGTGTTTATACCGCTCACCTAACCTTAGCGAATCAGACACGTCCGAGCTCTTCAAACATTTAAGCAACACTATTGATGACCTCTTGCCCCGCTTCCCTACGGCAGAGTTTGTGGTCCTGGGGGACTTCAATGTTCATAACGAACCTTGGTTGAAGTTCTCGGGATCAACAGACTCGGCTGGACGACAAGCGGAGTCCTTTGCCCTTTGCCACGGACTGGAGCAAATGGTTCAGGAGCCTACAAGGGTTCCTGATGTCCAGTCTCACCGCTCTAATCTGTTAGACCTGTTTTTAACCACTGTGCCACACGGTTACAAGATTGACGTCACAGCGCCTTTAGGATCGTCGGACCACTGCCTGGTGACGTCATCAATCCCCGTAACCTTCAGACCGCCAAACGAGAGGCTGAAAAGAAAAGTGTGGCACTATAGGTCTGCAGATTGGTTCGGTCTGCGGGCACATTTTAATGCTTTCCCGTGGTCAGCTGTCTGTTTTCGGACTTCGGATCCCTCAAGATGTGCCCAGGAAATTGGTGAAGTCATCACGTCCGCGATGGATGGCTTCATCCAATCCACTATTAAGGAAACTGGTGTGGGCTCAAAGCCGTGGTTCAGTCGACAATGCTCTGAAGCAGTGCGACGAAAAAACGCGGCTTACCGAGCCTACAACACATCTCGAACGTCCGAAAACAGAATATTATACAACCAAATTGCAAAGGAAAGTAAGAGAATCATCAATAGGTCGAAATTCGAGCACGACCTGCAGGTCAGCAGAAAGCTGGCTGCCTGCCCGCATGGTAGCAGAGCGTTCTGGTCGCTTGCGGGCTCTATAGGTCGCAATTTCTGCAAACCCAGTCTGCCACCTCTTACCAGACCTGACGGCTCTCTAGCAAATACCGCCGCCGAAAAGGCTAACTTATTAGGCAAAATGTTCGCGGAAAACTCGACCCTCGATGACCAAGGTGCTATCCCGCCGTCGGTTCCTCACTGCGGTTTTCGTATGAAAAAGCTGAGGATTCGGCATCGGGATGTACTCCAAGTCTTACGAGGGCTTGATGTTAATAAAGCTAGTGGGCCTGACGGAATACCTGCCCTGGTATTGAAGAGGTGCGCTGCAGAAATAGCTCCAATTTTGACGAAGCTTTTCAAAATGTCCCTGAAGTCTGGGTCTGTGCCCTCTGGTTGGAAAAAAGCGATCATTCACCCTATTCCAAAGAAAGGTGACCGCTCTAACCCGGCCAACTACCGCCCCATAGCGATCACATCTGCACGGAGAGAAATCGATTTGTGCCCTAACTATAATTTAACAAGTCTAATTCATAAAATATTAATCTAAGGATATATTATCGATCTGTTATAATAATATATCATGACGCTCCCAAAAAATCAACGTCATAACAATATAATATAAGTACATAATTTCTAGTTTAATAATTTATCAGGTCATTTTCCTGATAAGGTATTCGTCAACGTCTTAATAAGTTAACTTTATTCGGATATTTTGTTTATATAACAAGACGTCATGATATTTACGTAGTTACAAAACGTACCTATTTTTTATTCGGTGAAGTGACTCATGAAAAGTCATTACTGTACGAATAAATTCTTAACATTTCCTGTTAAATTATTGGTCAAGCGTCATACAATATTTCCTGATAAAATATTGTGATGTGTCCGAATACCACTTCAGGCCGCCGCGCAGAAAAGTCCGACCGATAGTAAGATAACGGTTTACAGCGCGGTTCGCTGCGAGACTTTTCTGCGCGGAAGCGAACCCTGTTCTTGTAGGCAACTTCACGGCGGTCAGTCGGTAAGTCAAGTAGTCAAGATGGCGGTTCTGCACTCTGCAGCGGTCACTATCGGTTTAGTTTTGTTCACGTACTTTGGTTTATTTATGGATCACATGTGCTCTAATGTATGTTAATTCATTCGTTTATTTTCATTATAAAGCCATAATCTCCTAAATTGGATTGACACTCCCAAGATTTGTCAGCAAAGTGTGGAATTCTGAAATATAACGAAGTTTTTGGTAAGTTTTTTTCATTGCCGTTATTTCAAAAAATTTATCATGTTTTAGCACTATTTGGCTGTATTTACGTCAGTGAAGGCTCATATATATATTTAGATATTATTAAATAACGTTGCTATAAGTTTTTTATTTTAAAATTACTATAATGTTCGTACATTCTATTTGTTTTATACGGAAGACAAATAATTATTTTTATAAATGGCCGCCAACTGTCACGAAGAAGCGCTAGCGTGTTGCAAAGAAAACAGTCTTCTTCGGTTTTTGCTTTGTTAATTTATTTTGCTTTGCATGTATTGATACCTATATAGGTATATTCATCTTAACGAAAGGAAAACCATACCGAGTTTTAATATTTCTGAATTTATTTTGTTCACAGTACTCCCGACCAGTTGTCAAATACCATTGTTGGATCTGTTCGTGATTTCTGCATCCAGACAAAAAAAGAAATAGTTATAATACATGATGGCAATAATTATGTAAGTTAAAATGCATATGTTAGAATATCTTGTACCTACTCTTTACTGGTTGTCCAATAACATTGTTGATGCTGCACGTGAAATTTCTTCTGCGTCCAGACAATTTAAAGAAATAGTTATAATACATGATGGCAATAATTATGTAAGTTATAATGCATATGTTAGAATATCATTTGGTCAGACACTTTTCAAAGTAAAAGTGTAATAAATTCATTGCAATGATTAAATGATTAAACCCCTTTCAATTGACATTTTAATGTATTTGGCTAAATTATGGAATAAAACCATACCGAGTATTAATATTTCTGAATTTATTTTGTTCACAGAGTACCTACTCCTGACCGGTTGTCAAATACCATTGTTGATGCTGTACGTGAAATTACTTCTGCATCAGTAATCAGTGATGAAGTGCAAACTGCTGAATTGCCCTTGAGGTGGCGGAACTCTATAAATCATCCAAGTATTATTATCATTGAAAGTCATCCTTTTACACATTTTGCTTTAGGTTTTGTACTTTTGTATGGTGTTATAATCTGTAATTATTTTATCCATGTATATTCATTAATTTGAGAATCGACGTTCATTGAAATTAATAATTTACACAATAGGTACCTATGTCGTTTATGATGAGTAATTAAATATAAATTATATAAAACTTCATTCTTCATGAATTATTATCAAACAAACCTTCATCTACCCTATCTCCTTCCCGCTTCTCAACCCCTTCAGCCTCGCAATGTACTCCAAATAGGACGCTGTGATCTAACTGGCTCATTGTAAGGTATTATATAAGATTGTAAGTATTTTTAATTTGTTTCATTTTTACGATTATTTTTGTATACTGCCATGTTAATTACCATCACGATAGAATTATATGACTTCTTACTTGCATTTTTAATGATTACGCTGACATTCCATTATTCCGGTCCTAGTACAGTTTGGACTGGAATAATTTAATGTCAGTGTAATCCTTAAAAACGCAAGCAAGAAGTCATATAATTCTATCAGTACGTAAAGAGCAATTAACATGACAGTATGCATGGCATTAGTACAAAAACCTAATAAAATATCAGAAAACCTAATAAAGTATTCGTTCAAGAACGAACTAGTTATCAGTATTTTACTTGCAGAATAACAATAAGACCGTATAGAGTATTCGTACAAGAACGAATGAATGGTTAGTTATCAGCATTTTACTTGCAGAATAACAGTAAGACCGTATAGAGTATTCGTACAAGAACGAATGAATAGTGAGTAAATACTGATAAAATATCAGAACTGTCATTTTTTTCATAGAAGAACTAATAAAATATCAGTACGAGCGTATAGAATATTCGTATAAGAACGTATGAATAGTTGGTAAATACTGATAAAATATCAGGACAACTGTCATTTTTTTCGTATGAACTAATACAATATTAGTATCTACTGGTAAAATATCAGTAACACCTTATAGATTATCTGTGTAAGAACGAATGAATAGTGAGTAAATACTGATAAAATATCAGGAGAACTGTCAATTTTTTCGTTTAAGAACTTAAAATATCATGAAGACTCTTAAGATATGCGTAATTGGAATGCAAACATATTAGTATTGTCATGCAGACAGCTTAGATATTGCGAGCAATCATGATAATATATTCGTAATTTAATAAAATATTATCCGGAAATGTTAACAGTCCTCGTCCGAATATTTATTATGCCACCCCTTCCTGTTATTTCATTCGTAAGAACTGCAATCCCGTTTTTAACAGTAAATACGAATAAAATGAAGAGAATTCCGAATAAATTTGCAAAACATTTCTCTCCGTGTGTTCTGTCAAAAGTGATGGAACGTGTGGTCAACGACAAACTACTCACATACCTCGAGAAGAACAAAATTATTAACGACCGTCAATACGGATTCCGGCGGAACCGCTCGTGCGGTGATCTTCTCGCGTATGTGACACATGTTTGGGGGCGGTGCCTGGAACGCTTTGGTGAGACCCAAACCGTTGCACTGGATATTTCCAAGGCCTTTGACCGGGTTTGGCACCGAGGGCTTGTCAACAAACTGCCTTCTTACGGACTTCCCGCTTCCTTGTGTACGTGGATTGCCGACTTTTTGAGGGAGAGGTCGATTCAGGCGGTTGCTGATGGTTTCACCTCTTCCTCGCATTCGATAAATGCTGGCGTCCCACAGGGATCGGTTCTGTCTCCGACTTTGTTTCTGTTGCACATCAATGACCTCTTGACATGTGCACCGATTCATTGTTACGCGGATGACAGTACAGTCCATGATAGCTTTTTGTTTGACAAGCCTCCAAAGGGCTCACAAATCCCAATGGCTCGGAGGGCTTTGAAACAAAGAATGGACGGTTACCTCGAGAGTGTTTTCTCTTGGGGTAAGAATAACCTCGTCGAATTTAACGTTTCAAAGACCCAATCATGTCTGATTACGTCTAAAAGGGATCGGAATGATAATCTAGTCTCCTTCAACGGAAGCAATCTCCCGAACAGGCCTTCCATTGATATGCTTGGTGTAACTCTAAGTGACCAGCTCAGGTACGGGGGCTCCATCGAGGCCAGAGTTAAGTTAGCCTCTCAGAAACTGAGCGTACTGTACAGGGCCCGCAGATACTTTAATAGTACACAACTGCTAACCCTGTACAAATCGCAAGTGCGCCCCACGGTTGAATTTGGCAGCCACCTCTGGTCTGGAGTCCCAAAATACCTGAAAAAAACCCTCGACTCTGTGCAGAAACGGGCGGTCCGTTTGATAGATTCTCCTAACTTAACAAATGGACTGCAATCTTTAGAGCACAGGCGTCAGGTGGGAATGCTGTCCTTGTTCTACCGGTATTACAATGGAAGATGCTCCGAGGAACTAGCGTCACTGATCCCCTCGGCACCGGTGCATAGCCGGGAAACACGCCAAACACGCGCTCAACATTTGTACACGGTTGACATTAGTCACATGAGAACGGGTCGTTTCTACGACTCGTTCTTGAGTTCAACAGCCCGGCTGTGGAACGATTTGCCGGCTTCTGTGTTTCCTCCCTCCTACAATATGGGTCTCTTCAAGACCCATGTTCACTCCTTCCTCTCCTCAACAGCACCCTCCACACAGCATCTTCAAAGATGACATAGGCCCTGAGGGAAATTATTTCCCTCAGGGCCTCCTGTGTGGAGTTAATATAAAAAAAAAAAAAAAAAAATCATTTAATTCAAGTAAATGCGCTAACCTCTAAGCTAAAATTGATTGTCACGAGTTTGACTCAGGCCGCCGAAATGGTACGAAAATCTTATAATGTTTGAATTTTTGACAAGTTTTACCAACGTGTATGTAAGTGTGTAACTGGGGAGATATACTTAGATTTAGCGCGCACTTTCTTTTCATTGGTTGTCAATTATTCTATAATCCTCCCAAAAGGCCACGCCCCTTTTGATTTCAAATGTTTCAAGGAATGGTGCATCGCCTCAAGGACATTTCTATTTATTCAGAAGTCAGTAGATTGGAACAATGACAATGGATAGGATTATGTGTTAATATTATTTATTTTATTTTGTTTATTTATCGTACGACAAATTATTTAACAATAAAAAGTACAAGATAACTTATTTATTATTTTGTTTATGGCGAAAAACGGTGAATCAAATTTACAATTCACAGATTTTTAATTTTTAAGTTAAATATATCCACTGTTTTACAAATTTCATTTAATTGTACCATTCCTCTTGTCCCGCTGTGCTGTGTTAGAACATCTGTTCTGCCGCGTGGTATTTTTAACAAATCGTGGTGACGACTATGGTGACGATATCTACGGCTGAATTTTTCTTCATGACAGTTGCGAAATCATTTTTAAAAGGTGGAAGTAACGCAGCGAGAAAATAAGTTATAAAAAATCAGGTGTGCAATTCACAAGCGGTAGAAGTGACACTAGAAAGTCGCTTTCTTTTCTTTTGCCTGTTAATTTTCAAATGGGTTAAAACATTTTCGACATGTCAAAAAACATTCCATGTAACTGACTTAACTCGCTTTGGCTGCGAACTCTGAATTGTGAAATAATCAATGAATGTTTTAATATTATATTATTATTATTATAATTTTAAAGTCTAAACAAAACATTTTTATATTTTGTACCTACAAACTGTGTGGATCAAATTCAATAATATTTTTACTTTATATTTATTTTTGTGCAAGTGTTTTAAGCAGTCATTTCCTGCACTGTTTATGAGTATAATTTCTTAAATATTGTTATGTATATGTAAAAGCCTAAATAAGCGTAAATAAATAAATAAAAACACGCTGTATGTAAGCTATGCATCTGTGAATTACTGTGATGAAGTCAACTTAAGGGTCCACTATTCGAATTTCGACCGATTCCTTACATATCTCCCTTAAACATTTGAAGTTTTTAAGCTCTTAAAAAAATATATGTTATTTTTGAAGATAATATCTAGATACGTTTTACGCCGAAACGCAAATTTAAGAAATTCCCTCGATATAAAAAAATCGCAAAGTATGCTCCGAAAATTATTTAAAACGAGTCTATTTCTATTATTTTACAACTTATATTTGTGAAAAAATTCACAATGTTTCTTTAAATGATACTTAGGATGGGTTGTTTCAAAAAATTTGACGAATTCGTCAAATATTTGACGTTAATTTTCACGTTCTGTGTAAGTTCTATTCAAGTTCTGTGATGATTTCAGTTATGTGAAGCAGCTGGCCTATGATGATAAAAAAACAGAACTCGAAAAAAACTTACACAGAACCTGAAAATTAACTTCAAATATTTGATGAACTCATCAAATTTTTTGAAACAACCCGTCCTTAAGATACGTTCCACGAGATTTTTGCTCTATTTTAAACGAGTCACGTTTTATTAGGCTTTTTCGCCATTTTCGCTACGATTTCATCACTTAAAATATTAGCGCGCTCTGTCCAACATTCATAATTACACATCTCTCCATCATCTTTTTGCGCCAGGAAGCGTAGCCTTAATATATAAAAATGAATGTTTCTTTGTTTGTCTCTTATGCATTACCGAACCACTCATCCGATTGCGTTGAAACTTTGGCACGCCTGCAATGGTTTCTATATTAATGCTGAGCTCTGGCGTAACGACATTATTTCCTATATAAATATTATCGGCTGAATTTCTACCGATTTCTTGCGTATCTCCCTTGAACATTTGACATTTTTAAGCTCGATTTAATTTTTTATTTTCGAGCCTGTCTATATTATTTAACAAGTTATATGTATGAAAAAATTCACGGTGTTTCTTTGAACGTTGTTTTAGACAACCCTCACAAGATTTTTGCTCTATTCTAAACGACTGGCGTTTTATTAAACATTTTCACAATTTTCGCTTCAATTTTATCGTCTGAAGTATTAGCGCGCTCTCTCCAACATTTGTGATTACATATCTCTCCATCTCCTTTTTTTCGTGCTCGGGTACGGGGTCTTAAGATGATAGATCTATACAATGATTAACGATGTAGTTTCACCATTTTCCCGCCGTACTACAAGTTTCCGGACACCATGTACAAGTCACATCTGATTCTGTTAAAAATGGTTTCAAATCGTCTCATGGTTCATAGAGTAAATTTACCTTCAGTATAAAACGTTCACCACAGTACATATCAATACATCCGCTTCGCAATTCTTTGAAAATTCTGAATGCTGTTTTTCAACCTAAAATATTAAAAAAAACACTTATAAATTATGTAAAACATACAAGTGTTTTTATTTCTCATGCCAAAACAATGGATCAAACATGTAGCAACAATTAAAATCACAACCGGTTTCAAAATGCAACATGTAATTGAAACAAGTTTTTTCTATCTCTCTTTGTAGTGACCATTTAAAACGCAACCACATAATGAATTAAGTAGACAATAAAAAGCTGTTCGAATATAAAACCCAGACATCTTATGTTATTAAAACATTAACTTTATCCATAGAAAAACTAACATCAATTTGTTGGCTTTTTTGAACCCGTGAACTTTTGACCCAGGGTGTAAAATGCAGAAAGTGAAAGAATATCTTACACAACGTTATTTAAATTGCTTCAGTTCCTTGTTGAGTGACCAAATTTGAGTACCCAACAACATTTCCCTTTATCCCTTCAGCCTCGCAATTTCCCCCAATAGTGGATGCTATGGTTTATCTGGCTCCAGGCAGTCGAGGCTCTTGTGCGAAGGTATACGAAGATCATCGAAGATCAAAAAAACCACGTGTCGTAACTTATGTGTTTGTTCCCCCGTGCGTAGAATGTACTATTGAATAAGATTTCATATATTTGATCAAGGTTGGCCATCTTGGTTTTTATTGACTGGGCTTTACAGATGGTAAGATTTACAGTGGGGTTAAGATAAAATGCTAATATTGCTAATTTATTAAAACCAATGTCTTAATTATGTGTTCTATTCAATTTTTTATCTATCGAGCACCAAGATATTGTTGATCCCTGTGTGTCTTTTCCCATACGTCCCCTTTCCCGTCCCTGTTCCCATTCCGCGTCCTCTTTTCCTCTCGCGTTCCCCTTCCACCTTCCCTATCTTCGACCCTCTCGCGTCCCCCCGATCCCGTGAACTCCTCTTCCTCCACGCGTTTCCCTGCCGCGTTCCTCTTCCACCATCCCTGCCTTCCCCCACCCTCGTCACCCCTCCCGCGAACCCCCTTCCTTCATTCCCCTCCCAGATTTCCTTCCTCCTCCCTGCTGCCAGACTATATGAAATACACACATTTTTCAAATAACTTGCGCACCAGTGTAAAATTTTCTTGCATATTTCACAACACTAGAGCATACTAATATATATAAATCCTTCATGTGCGTGCGCACATCAACTCACCAAAGTTTCATCGCAATCGGAGGAATGGTATTGGAAATAATTTCATAACGCCAGAGCTCATCATTATTTATAGAAACCTCCACGGCCATGCATAAAAAAATCACCAAAGTTACATCACAATCGGATAAATGGTTTAGGAACGCTTAAGAGACAAACAAAGAAACATTAATTTTAATATATCAAGATTTAGCTGTCGTGTTATCAGCGTTAAGAAATTAATGGAACCAATAAAAAAATTTTCAGGTATACACAGGTATTCACTATTGTATACGAGATCATGACAGAATAAGATCAGTGGCCATCTTAGCAAAATGTCTAGGCCTCTAAACAGGAGGTGTTGCCTGAACACGCGTCTATTCATGTCTTCTTCATAAATGTCCAATTGAAACGACATAATAAACCAGTAGTAATTCTGGTCACACTCCAGTCGTTAATTACACATTAATGCGGTTTGTGAATGTGAATTATGGATTTGCATATGATTAGTTCCAAACCCGGATTTGGTATAACATGACCATAGAACAGCCGACTGCAATATTATATAGGATTTACTGAGACATTCTTCTGGTCTTGGGTAAATTGGAAGGCAGGAAAAGCAGAGGAACATCGCCGTTTTGTTGGAGTGTTCATATATCTCAGGTTTCATCGGCAGTATGGCGAGGAGTAGAGGAGCCTTGTTCACCAGGAAACTTGGAGTAAAGGTCACAATCCTCAGCAATGAGGAAATAACCAAAGAAAAAAAGATCCTTCTGAACAACCGCTTCTAAGATGCCAAAATAAGTCACAATTCAGATGATGTGGTAGACTCGCGAGCTTATCATGAGGAGAAAATTGAAGTTAATCTATGACGAGCTTTGTAGAGTATGAATTAAACTGAACCCTGTTGTATTTGTTAATTTACAATGATTAATAAAACTTTAGATTTTTGGGTAACTTCCAAATAAGTTTGAGGTTTGTGTGATTAATAGTTGATTGATTAGGTTATCGCAATTGTTACGATGAACATTAAACTGGACTCGACATCCCTACTTGGTTAGGCTCTAATTAGTTCTGCGGCTGCCAGCTGGCAGACTGAAGGTGCTCGCCTAACTCTCAGATACCTTCGGCAATCATTGTAACCGTTCTTACATAAGACACGAAAGACGGTAGATGGTACTCTTCTTAAATAATTCTTAACAGGCATCTGTTGGAATATAGCAAAACTTCATATTACTTACTAAACTAGCAACATCTACTAAATGATGCTGGAACTAAAAGATCAACTTAAACACGTATCATCACGTACATAGGTGTGGCGTCTTCCTTTATCAGGTCTCTCATCGATCTTCCACTACTCAGATGGAGTATCTTGAATAATCTGTAGATCTTCGTTATGTGACCAAAATATTGATTGAAGATCCCAGATTAAATATTCCGAAGACGAATGTCAGATTTTTGAAATTCTATGGCATTCCAATTGGACAATAGATGTGAGCTCAAAGGATTAAGAAGAGGTAAGTAAAAGTAAGAGATAGGTAAGTAAATAAGAGGTAAGTTAAGTCGACAAAAAATGTCAGAACAAAATATCAAAAGTCAGAACTGGACACAAAACATAATTTTTTATCTACGTCCTAGGCTGGACTTTGATATCATCTATAAATGTCCTCAACCGACTCTCACAACTAGCCATTCTTCTCCAGTCAGTCTTTTTTTAAACTAATATTCTGCCTGCTTTGAGCTGCTTCCACTGGCGCACCCATTTGATCCTGTCGACTAACACTCTTTCCACTTGACCAATACCTAATAATCTTAGAATATATTACACTCTTAGATTCCTAACTTATGAATCATTTTAGTGGGTTCAAGCATTTTCAAGGTAATAATGCTGCTAATTTGGTATCTTTTGCGTCGTTTTGACAATGATTTAGTCGGAACACCTTTTAAATCCGAAATCTCATCTCGTCAGTTTTGCTTTCTACAAAAATCTCAAAGAACTTTGGAGGCAACGAGAGCATCTTCTGCGATATCATTGCTTGGTCTACTTGTGTACCGGAGGTCTGGCACGGACGATCGATAAAACCTTATGTCAATATGATATTGACTAAATTCGTATGTACGGTCAGTTGGCATTAGTTTCGAGCATGATCAACAATTGATCACGCATATTCCGACCGATGATTAACAAATTGTAACGCCTCCAAAAGTTTGACTGACAATATTCACAACTTTTGGAATGATGTCTTTTGTACGCAAAACATCTTGATTATCAATGAATAGTTCGAGTTCAGTTAGTTCACCTCTTCGTTAGTTCAGCAATTGTAAAATTGAAAGAAATCTTGTACACCATCCGTAGACTTAATTAATAAATCTAAGATGCGATCTTGCAGAAAAGAAAGTGGTTCAAATATTACTAAAGATCTCATTAACTAATTAACTCTCTTTTTAATGTCAAAAGTAAATGCGGACTTCCAAGGCATATTTAAGTAGTATTTCAATTCAACATTGCCAATTTATTAATATTTTTACTTAGTTTTTGGCGTTTGATATTTCGGAATGTGATTTCATGGAAAACAACGCCAGCGTTGCCAGCATATATCGATTTCTTATTCATTCGCCGTCAATATCGGTTCGGCTGTCAACAGTGAAACCGTGCTCAGGATATCGATATAAAATCGCCGAAAGTTATCGATTTCTCTTTGCTAGACCCTAGATCGTGTTGTCTTTATTTTGAATCTTTCTTTTACTTCTCTTATGCTCTCTGTTTTACCATACTGCATTGCATGTTACAACAAAAACACGTGCCAGGGTTCAACTACGAAGCTGTTGGTATTCTTGTTCAACCAACAAAACAAACAATACATTGTCGGCTGACATAAGTTACAGCCAGCGCACAAGATACAAAGAAATGTGAGCGGAGATATTATAAGCAAATGCTCCTCACTCTCGCGGACGGTTTTAATTCACAATCGTGACCCTCATCAGACAGTAGCCGACGACAACAACCGAACGAGTCACGTTTCGGAATCAATTAATGACTCATCTTCGATCTGTCTTTACGCCAAATCGCCAGGGTGGCCAGATTTACATTTGAAGTTCAACGAATGGTAAATAATAATTATTGTTCTTTGTTGCTTTTTGTAGCGATAAAGCTGAAGTCATGTCTTAGGACAAGTTTTTTGTTTCCTTTGCGGTATCATATAATATTCAACTATAGATTACTCAGAAGGAATAATAACTGCTTTGTTTTTAAAACCCAATCATCAGTAGGTGTTAAGAATCTGTTTCTCTGTTGCATTATATAATTATCCTGTTTCTTAATCATTGAAGACAATATTAGCGAATCTCCAACAAAAATTTGCGATAAAAAAATCAGAAAAAGTAATTCTTCATATATCTCAGGCCCAGCTTATGACAGTATTATTTTGATGTTCATATTAATAAAGATGGGTTGTTTAAACAAATTGAACAATTCATCAAATTATTGAAGTTAATTTTAACGTTCTGTAAAAGTTCTGTGATTATTTCAGTTAACGAAGCATCTGGACTATAATGATATAACATAGAACGTGAAAAATAACTTTAAAAATTTGATGAATTGTTCAAGTTTTTTGAAACAACGCGTCCAGAATAAGGTAGGTAAAGTATTTCAGCAAAAAGTGTTGATGTCATTATTTAGTGCGTTTTTAAGTAAAAGGTTTGTAAACAAATGAACATGTAATTTGCTTACAACAGTAATAGCAAAATTATTTACACGTGATGTGCACATTTAATCGGTGAAGCCTTGCGAGGGCTCTGCTCTACCAACTGAGCTAAGTCAACCCTACGCCCTTCGGTCATATTAAACTGAATCTTACTTTGACTAAGAGCTGCCTACATGATCTTCATTTTCTTAACGCATATTTTTATTGACTGCTGCTTTCATATAGATGTATTATTGCAAGATTTTTCCCGAACTAAACGCATTTTAGATAGTGTCTTGGATAAACGATTAATCTAAAATTGTGATTTCACATTAATATTTGCTTTAAGAGCTTAAAAACTTAACGTTCAAGGGAAGTAGGTATTTTACATGTCAGTAAAAATTCAGAATGCGGGTCTTGTTTACACCAAGATTGTTTTGAAAATGGCATAATATCTGAAAGTCAATATTCAATAATGCGTGTAAGTATCTATGATTCCCACGAAGCATATTTTATTATTACAATGCAATTAATTAAATTTATATGCTTATGTGTCAAAAGACAGTAATATAATCACGATCGTAACATAATTATACAGTCAGATCAGCATTGTCTATAGATTATTCAAGATCCATAATCTGTACATCTTTTATCGCAAATAGAAATCACACCACAAACCAAAAGATTATATTAAATTTCTGATAAAAGTATTATCGTTTAAATTTCATAGTTCGCAGTGTTTCGCAAGTAATGCACATCGAATGTAAAACTATCCTTAACAATTTAGGAGGCGGTTATGGGTATCGCCGCCCCAGAAACAATTCATTGGCTAACCAACTGCCATTGGTCACCCAATGTGGTTCGATGAGTCTGGTGACTTAACAGGGGTGAACGGTTTCATGTGTTGAGAGTTGTCTAGGCCTTGGCGGCGAAGTCATCTGCACACTTTTTATTTGGTGGGCCGGATCGGAAGAAATGGTTGAGAAAGATCATTTGCCTTGCATCGCAGTGGGAGGGATGGATTCACACGTCTATCTCTCCTGAACCTACTGACCTCCAAATTCCTACACATCCCTTTATACCCTTTCTTTATCAGAACTTCCTTTCCTTTAAAAAACCCTTCACAATATTTTCTTAGTATAAAATGACAAAGGCCCTGGGGAAGTCATTTTCTTCAGGGCCTCTTCGGTGAAGCTATAATAATAATAATAATATTTGGAAGACTTGTATAGCGCCGTTTTAGTGAAAAATTACCTAAAGGACGCTGTACAAACTTATAATATATTTATACAATCTTACTTCTAACTACTTACGTCTACCTATAAACTAGACAAACCATTATAACAACTTATGGCTAAAAATTGCATCCACCGGTTCATTGATAACTGATACGAAACTATATGTACAATGTTTTGACCAATGAACGCGATGCTGCTGTAAAAATGTACTGTACAGGCAGAAAATATACAAGAACCATACTTACCTGGGAGGTCACTTGAGATTAAAACTGTTTATTATGATTTTAGGTTTTCATGGCCAAAAGTATTTTTGTTATTTATTTTTGGGGTGTTATGCCGTGTTGCGCTACCTTGTTCTTTAGCCAACGTTTCGGACAGCGTTGCAGTGTCCATCATCAGGGCATGTCCATCATCATCACTCATCTGCCCTGATGCTGTCCGAAACGTTGGTTAAAGAAGGATGTAGCGCAACACGGCATAAAACCCCAAAAATAAATAACAGAAACACTGTTTTTTGTTCATTTAGAGAAATTTGGGTATACTTCGCACGCAGAGGATATAATTGGGAACACATAATCTTTAATGAGCGTATTTTGAAAAGCAAAAGCAAAATTTTATGATGGACGGTGCAACAGTGCAAGGATTTGATCAGAATATTTATATTTGTAAATATGATTCTTCCTTCGGCAAGAGACAGATTGATGTATAAGGATTCGAATAATGTTAATCTAATAAGAAAAATGTGATTAAGATATATGTTAGGCAATACAAGTATGATACTCTCAGATAGATATATTTAAATGAAGACAATATAAGCGAAACTCAATCGAAAATCTGAAAACAGAAAAATCAGAAAAAGATATTGACACCTCTGGGACTCGAGTTCGGGTTTGAATCTTAATCCCAGGATCTCTCGCTATCCGGGCGAACGCGCTAACCACTGCGCCACGGTGTCAATATCCAATTCGGTCATTTTTAACTGTATCATACTTCGAGTAAGAACCACCCATACCTAGGCAGCTACCTTTATGTATGATTGCAAGATTCAAACCCGAACTCGAGTCCCAGAGGTGTCAATATCTTTTTCTGATACGAGTTTCGCTTATATTGTCTTCATTTAATTAAATATTACAATTTGAGGTTTTACTCATAAAGTTAAAATAAAAATTTAATATTTAAATTAAGGGTATGAGAGCCCAAAAAGTAGGTTTTTAATTTGGACCTAAATTCTGTAACAGTTGTTATGCACCTTAGTTCCGGAGGGGGTTCATTCCAAGCCGTAACTAAGAAAGTTGTATTGTAAAACATTTTTCGTTTTTTTTTTCATGGGTTCGGCAGGATAGTATCAATCTTTCAATTAAGTATGGTATATTCGAGTACCTACCAGGAGTGCATGACGATAGCAAAGGCCGTAGAGTCAAGTCAGAACGGGTTCAGTGCAATATTATAATATCTGCATAACATACTAATTATGATTGTAATGGGTCCGTGTGATTTAGATCGAGAGAACGAGCCGAGCCGCCCACGAGAACTAAAATCGAAAGTCGACAACTTTACTCCGAGCGCTCGCTGCATTTATATTACTTATTTCATTTGCATTGTGCATTTATTCACGACTGGCGATTTGTACCCGGTGTTGCACGGAATTCCGATAATTTGTTGGCATTTATTAAAGCTGTAGGTAATACATAAAACCGGAAAGACTTTGTTTATTTATACTCTTTAGAATTTTTCATATCACGCTAGAATACACGTAATACGAAAATCCTGCTTAATAGTTCCTGGTAAACGATTATTGTTTTCAATTTGGGAGGCGGGAATGGGTACCGCCGCCCCAGGAACCTTTATTGGGTAACCAACTCCTCTGCCATAGGTCACCCCAAGTAATTCGCTACGTTTGGTGATTTAGCAGGGTGCCCGGGTTCATGGGGTGAGGTTTGTCTAGGTCTTGGAGGCGGATGACCAGGACACACTGAACTCCAGATTCCTATCCACCCCTTAAACCCTTATCCTTCCCATATATCTCCTCCCCTTCCTATCCATAAAAAAACCCTCCACACAGCATCCTCAAAAATGACATAGGCCCTGAGGGAAATTATTTTCCTCGGGGCCTCCTGTGTAGAGCTCATGTAAAAAAAATTGGCTACACAAAACTAAACGCCGAAAACAACACTGATTTAATTAATTATTCAACAGAAATACCAGCCCTGAGAGGATCACGTCTACATAAATATAAACTAACACTACGCAATGTACTCATCTGCCTTGATGATGGACATTGTAACGCTATCCGAAACGTTGGCTAAAGAATACGGTTTAATAGTTCGAAATATAAGAAATAATAATATTCAAATTTGCTAAGTGGTATAGATACTCTCAGTTTTGCTCTGGTGAACGACCGTCATTCAAAATCGAAACGTTGCTTGGAATGACTTTTGCAATGTTTTGTGAGAAGATTCGATTGGCCAGGCACCATGGCAATACTCGGAGTATACTCTGGAACGGTCCGCAAACATACTTTATATTATTTTAAATGAGTGTAATGTGAAATAACACAAATTAATCAAATACTACAAATTTACTTGCGCACGCCCAGATTTGACACTGCGACCTTCGGCTTGCTAATCGACAGTTTACCCCTCGACCACAGAGGCCGTCAAATTGCCTAAGTGATTGTATATTTCTCAAATGCTAAGATAGATTGGTTTACAAGTATTTTCTTAAGAGCCATTAAGCAGCGGCCAAGAATTTAAATTTCGTCGAACGATTACACTTGCAACGGTACAGGGCGGTTCCGATGGGAAAGATCAATTATTCTCCATACCAGCATTTTAACATAACGACTCAACATCGATTTTATTTCTTTCCAAATTTGCTTTGATAAATACCCACATTCAAAAATGCTCAAACTCGTGATGATAAAACTATTAACATTATGTACTGGTTGCGCAAATCAATTCGTTCGTAGGCGGGTGCGGTGTGATTCTAAAACAACAATCACTGGAAAACTACTCAAAGGAAAAGGAAAAGGATAGGTATTGCCAAAACTCACCGAGTTCACTCGACATTTGCCGCTGGTTCTGTGGTCCTTTTAATTCTCCCTTGTCTTTGTAATAGTTCACTTGTACACATATATACGTAAACACGGTTACTTCTGCAGCCGCGGCGGTGTGGTCAATAAGTTCGCAAATTAAAACTTTTGGCGTTACTTTTCAATTAAGTAAAATGCACAAATTTCTCCGAACTCGAAGCGGGTGCGTTTTTCCACAAGTCAAATAAAAAACAAGTGAATGAAACAATCGAACGTTTTATTGGGTTTTGTCTTGGCGTGGGATGGGTAGGTACTTGGATAGAGGAACTGGGCAGGTACTTGGGTAAAGCAGTTTTCCAGTAGGTACTAAATCAAACAAAAGAACATTGATTGGCGCAAACATGTACTTTTTATAATTATTTTTTGAATATAGGTATTTATAATTTTTCAATAAAGTCTAAGCAAAAAAGATTTTTTTTCTTTAAAATATTAGTTTGTAAGACCGTAAATGAATAGACAAACTGAACCCATCACAAAACGGGGGCGCGGATCTTTTTTTATGATTTTATTTGAACTAAAATAAAAATTCTGAAAAGTAGCTTTCCCAAATAATTTATTGATTTATGTTTCTGTATGATTACGTGATTTGAAATGTATGTTGCATAACACAAAATTTTGTTTGAAAATTTAACAAATCTGCCAACGACCTACGGTAAAACCTTATTGTACTAAAAATAAACATATTTTCTCAAAACTTAAAAAGTAGCTTTACTAGATAAAATAACATTATTTTCAAATCAATTTATAATTTTTTATGGAAAAGAGTCAATACGTCTAAAATTTGATTTAAAAATGAAATATTTTCGGTTTTGTCTGGTTATTCCCTCTTGTGGGCATCAGCGTACAAATCCTTTACAAGAATCTAATTGAACACGATTCTTTCGAACCAGCCTGCTTCTAGCTTTTACCATTTACCCTTTCCTGATCTTAACTTTCATGTTTCTGCTTCTTACTAACATAACACTGTACATTGTACAATGATCCGCTTATGTGTGCCAATCGCTTCGCAATTCTACACACCTAATAAACTGTAATTCACCCAACAATCGGGAAGTATGACGAGAAACAAAAAGCTTATAAACGAATGTGGGAAATTGTCAAAGGTAACATTCACTCAGAAACTAATCAAAGACGGTTGTAATACAACAAGAAAATGATGGTAAAAACTAGACGTTCTCTTTCTACTTCGGCCAATCTATGAATGTATATCAGTGAATTAGATTACCGCGCTCAGACAACGTGACGACGTGTGACACATAAAAAGGGTAATAGAAATAAATCACAAATAGAAACAATTCGCTTTATTGGCTTGATGCAATAATCTGGTGTTTTATGATAACAATTGCAAAATTGAGTCATAAGTATGCTATGTCGTAATTTGATAATAATGTTAGATTTATATCCAACCTACATAATACAAAGCAGAAATATTTGTTTGTGTGAGCTCAGGCATAATGAAATTTACCCATATTCCTCTATTTGGAATTTTCCAGGTTAACATAACTTTATCAAGCTAATTAAAAAGATTTTTATTTTATTTTAGAAATTAATATTATCATTTGGGTAGATTTCGAGTTTCTGATGTTTTCTTCCAAAAAAATATCTCGTTTAAGAAGTTTCCCGCTTAGAAAATTTTTCGCTTACAAATTTTCCCGCTTAAAAAGTTTTCCGCCTAAGAAGTTTTCCGCTTAAAAAGATCTCGCTTAAGAAGTTTCCGCCTAAGAAGTTTTCCGCTTAAAAAGATCTCGCTTAAGAAGTTTCCGCTTAAGAAGTTTGCGCTTAAGAAGTTTCCGCTTAAGAAGTATACCGCTTACAAAGTTTCCCGCTTAAAAATTTTCCTGCTTAAAAATTTCCAGTTTAAGAAGATCCTGCTTACGAAGTTTTTCGCTGAAAAGGTTTCCGCTTAAGAAGTTTCCTGCTTAAAAAGTTTTCTGCAATCAGTTTTGGGCTAAAGACTTTTCACAAGATTTTCAAACAACGCAAAGGTCAAACTA
Organism: Glyphotaelius pellucidus; assembly: GCA_936435175.1. Lineage (NCBI taxonomy): Eukaryota > Metazoa > Arthropoda > Insecta > Trichoptera > Limnephilidae > Glyphotaelius > Glyphotaelius pellucidus. Next base: position 668,970 of record OW386561.1, read on the forward strand.
TTTGCAACTTCAACAATTATTATCATAACTGATTACACTTATGAAACTGGCAACACCACCTAATTCCAAATGGTCAAAATCTAACACAAGGTAATCTGACACTCGCACAATGCTTTGTTATCTGTTCGCATCTCTTTTGACTTATCGTTTAGAGTGGCTTATTGTGTTGTTGCTGTTTCCCCACAGGTCAAAAGTTCGCCACACTAAAACCGCAGCTTTGAATGGAGTCACATTATTATCTCGAAGCATAAGAATAATGCGTACGGTGTATGGTAGATTTTCACACCAATGTCCATCATTCTCGCATTTACGGTCGATGAAACTGGCAACCCGTTCGTTCAATTTTACATTATGACCTCTGGTTGGGCATTTACATAATACACAGCTACACTTACCTCCATACATCTACATACATCATATACCCTGTGCTTGTAGTTAGTATTGTCACATGTTCCTTCCTACCCATCTCTATATACCTGTCATTACCCACATCAGTCATTAATCGCCCCTCGCCGCATAAACATCTATACCGCTCATATACCGCTTACCGCATATCGAAAACCGAATCCCGCATACCGCGACTAATATAGTCATATAAGTGCACAATAAATACAGCCAGGATAGAAGAAATACCAGCACAGTAACTCCTTTTCCCCTTTCCTTTATGTACATACTAGCTTTTCCCCGCGGCCTCGCTCGCATGGTATTACGGGAAATTACTGTAGCGATCGCACTTATCAATTATTCCCCCTCCCCCCCACCCCCACTTCTCTCCCGCATTCCATACATTCATTCCCTTACATTCAGTTTTCAAACATCTCGCCTGCCACCTAAATTTCATAATGCTATAGCTCAAAGAAAAAAACAATTATCCAATTTTGTTCATTCGTTCGGAATTTATGCGCTCACAAACATTTCGGATGTTTATTTTTATTTAAATATTTGTAAATATAATAAAAAAATCCACTTTTTATTTTTCAGTCTTTATAATCGTTACGAATTATATTTTTGATATAGGAACTCTCATCTGACATTTATTCCAAAACATAATCTTGTCCAAAAAAAAAAACATTCTAATATTTGAATTTTCTGGAGCAGCCGGCGACCAGTAGGTAGGAGGATGAGTACCTACTAGCATAGAGCCCACAAATATATCAACATCGTTTCCATGGAAACGATTTTTTTTCTGACTTTGATGGGGGGCGAGGGGGAGGTACCTAAGAAGGAGGGGGTAAAAGTAGGCGTGGGGAAGTGAAATACTTTAAAATAGGGCTGTTTGACGAATGTAATTGTTTATTTAGTAAATTTCAAGAGCTAGATTATTAGGGCGTAGACCTATCCCATTTCTATGTAGTATATCTATCCCCGAAGATTTATTAAATGATTGATCTTTATCTATTAGATGCGATGCGAATTCTGAAAAACCTACACTATTTAGGCATATCAAGTGTTCCGCAACCCTTGTTTGAACATTTCTAACCGTTTTACTTATACAATATGCTGGGCAATCATTACATTAAGCTTATAGATGCCAGAAACAAGAAAGTTCATTGTCATTATTATAATTGTGTAAACTCACAAAGTGTTTGCTACATGTGAAAATTAAAAAAAAAATGCCATCTGAATCACTGTTAAATCTTTATTCAGATCATGGTTCGACTCTCCAGCACATACACAGATCTGCATTTCTCTGAAGCGGTAAATGTATTCGTATTCCGCTCAGAGGCGAATGATAATCTGCCGATACTCACACACTGTACACTTATCAGACAGTTTCTATTTCTACTGAACTTTTCTTAGAAACCCGAATAACTTGGTGCGGTGGTACTGCTAACTGCTAACAACAGTCGGCGACAAATTGTCTGCAAAAAAATACCACGATTGAGGTTCCAGAGGGTTTTTTTTTTAACATTAGCTCCACAATTCCTCCAATTCCTTTCGAAGCCTATGTCGTCTTTGTGGATGGTCATTTTAGAGAAATAAACAAGAGGAAGTTCTGAGAAGGAAAAATGTATGAGGAGAAGATGGGAATCTGAAGGTCAGTGCATCCAGGAGTGATGGACGTATGAATCCATTCCTACCACCGAGGTGCGAGGCGATCGAGTCGAGGTCGAGAGAGTCCGGCCGGAGAGTGAACAAACGCATCCGCCACCAAAATCTAGACAAATACCACCCCATAAACCCTTTATTACTTTAACATGGTTTCAAATCGACCTGAAGATGGATTTCATGCGCCCAAAATGTTGCTAACATAAGGTCAACAAAACGCAATCACTCATAAACCAGTAATTTATTACTTAGTAATCTAACTCTGTAATTAAAACTTGTTACGTGGACAAGTGAAATTCATAAAAACCCCGTTAAAATCAATAGGGGAGACAGAGTTAAGCTTAATAGTTTTAGGTGTTCGGATCTTGACAGTTACACCAAAACTAAATGCCGAAAACCACTTTAATTTCACTTATTATACTGATGTACTGGCCGTAAAAGGTTTAACGCTTGCAACTCTTCTACATACATTAACACTAATTTCACCACAATCTACGCATCTGCCCTGATGATGGACATTGTAATGCTGTCCGAAACGTTCGATAAAGAAGGAGGCAGTGTAACATGGCAATATAAACCAAACATTAATCAAGATAAGTATTTTGTAAAATATATTCACAAAACTTCTCATTCCGGATCCACAGAGACTCAGTATAAAGATTGTCCTGATAGAAGAAATTAAAAAAAATAAAACGTGAAAAATTTTCTCTGTCCAAAAATGTGTAAAAAAAATAAAAAAATATTCTTACAAGAAAATTTATTTTCTAAGCTTAGTTGTATCGACGTTGCCTAAAAAATCATTAAAAAGAAGCAAGTAATTTTTTAATCGATCAAAGTCGTCCACCGATTCTAAAATCGCCCCCATATTATGGAACGCTGTGCTAGCTAACATCTGACTGTTCAATAATGCAAATTATTGAACAGTCAGATGAGGTAAATTTTGATTTAATAAGACCATTAAAAAAGGGCGATACAATCTCTCAGTCTTAGCAAGTTTTCGACCCATTCATCTCCAGCATTATCTGATGCACAGTCGAATCGTAAATAAATCCTTATCTTCTTTAAATATCGAAACAATGATAATACATCATCGTCAATTAAATCAAAAGTGCAATGGGGTGAATCCATGAATATTTAAGGCAGACAAGGCCAATGCTTTAATTGTAAGTCATCGCAAAGTGTTGTTAACTGATTGGCCGAAGGCTTTGGCATGGTGACCCCGACTTGTTGGTCCATCCCATCTGCTTAACCTTGACGTTATCTGCCTCTCGTCATCTCTAAAGAAACACGAGTGGCCATGCATCTTGCTCACGTACCTTTTGAATTATTTGACGTGCTTATGAATAAGTGAGGAATTCGCTTGTTTAAACTTTTTATTTTCCTGTGTTTATTTAGGTAGAGTATACGCGATAAACTTGTGTTGCGAATTATTTATGACTCTTTAATCAATTTTAATTGCAGAATGTAAATATTTGCCACCACGACGCGAAGGTGAAATTAGCAAGTTATTATAATTGTTTAAAATGAATTAACTTCATCCACTAGGTAGATAAATTTCTCTCCAGCCTTGACAATCTTTCTTTCAAAATGCTGTTTCGATGGTTTTCTTAAGGAAAGGAAAGAGAGAATTAACAGTTCACTTGAACTGACCTATTTAGTAGATCATTCTACAGAATAGTTACTGAGTATTAAAAATGACCTGTTGATATTTAGACTTGACTGACTTTCGCAGCATCTTCTATTGCAATTCCGGTAGAACAAATTTTAATATCTACAGCATTCCCACGTGACATTGCATGAAGATCATCGATCTAAAAAGAACGGGTGAATCTTAAAATTAATACTGAAACTAAAAATACTGCTGAAGAAGAAGATAAAAATAATAATCTAAACGAAAACATGAAAGAGAACAAGACACAGAAAAATAGAAAAATACAATGGTGGCAACTGAGACTCGAACCCAGACCTCTCGTCTAACCGGGACGTGCGCGTTAACCAATTTCGCTATTGCCACCTTCTGTCAAACCGTCATATTTGTCAATATTTTATTTCAAATTTTAGAATTATATTATTTTCAACTAATATTTTTTTCCATATTATAGACCACTACTCTTTTTATTGAAAACAAGCATTCTAAGAATTGGTTTGTAACCTGGGTAGCGTCTCGAATAAATAAGCGCACGTTCTAGTTAGACGAGAGGTCTGGGTTTGAGTCCCAGTTGCAATAATTGTCTTTTTCTTTTTTCTCTTTTTATGTGTCTTGTTCGCTTTCATATTTTCGTTTAGATCATTATTATTATCTTCTTCTTCAATGATATATTACATTGATGGGAATAACCTTCAAACGTTATAAAAAGAGAGTTTTTCTCAAAAAAATATTTAAATGATTTATAAAAACATTTATTAAATAGAAAGTGCATTATCTCGCAGTCAAAAAATCGGAAGAAGCAAAATAAACCATCTTTGCTGATTTCGCGTACGTTTTCATATCAAGTTGGGTTAGTTCACCTCTATATCTTGTTACGCAATGCTTTTTGTGCTTGCTATTTATTGATAAAATTAACAAATTACAACTTGAAATTTGAGGGATCACTTTGTGCTCTGTTTTACATTGTAAGGAATTTAATTTACGTCTAGTCCTTTGAAGCGGGGCATTTGAATTCGATGGAGAGATGTTTTATGAAATTAATCTTAGGTGGTGTTATTTTTAAATTGAAATTAGGCATGAGAGAGCAAACCTATTGTTATTCTGTAGTATATCGATGATATAGAATAAAGATGCTTCAAATACACAACTAAACCAAATAGTTCCTTAATTTTCCTAGCAAGTTTCTAACTTTTTTCTGAAAATTGGAAAGGAAGTCGAGTAGCAAACAAAAAAACAGAACAAAAAGAAAGTAAACAAAAAAAATACGTGCAATTTAATATTATCCAATTTGACTTACCATAATCTCCATGATGAGTGTCTTCGGCCAAATCTCTCTTATATATAACGTGTTTGGCTCCTGAAAGGGCTTCAATCAGCTCTCTTCTCAAGTTAACAATTTCTGAAGAACCATCGGTGGCTACTTCTTCGTAAATCTCAGCTTTACTATCCGCATCTTCTTTTAATCTCTTGCTCTCTGCTTTAGCACCTTCATCATCATAAACAATATCATCGCTGAAGTTCATTTTGTTGATAGTAGCTGTTGTGTTGGAGTCTTTTTCTTGATTCTCCATGGCTTCTGCTGCTTCGATGATCTCTGCAATGTTCTTCTCTGGCGCTCTGCTGATGGTGTCCAGATTCTTTTTGGATATTTTAGAGCGTTTGATTGGTAGTCCAGTGTCGATAGAGACCATATCGTCTTCATTGGGATCCATGAACATTTCATCGTCTTGTTCTGGAGGGATAGTCTTTCTGAATGGAGGCGGGGTTGGGGAGAGAGTTGCGGGCAGAGGTTTGATCACCAGATCGTGACCGATAGTTCCTTCCTGTAAATAATAGAAGAAATAAATAGATTAGTATTTTGATCAACTAGTTGAAAAGAGTTATTTACAACCACTTTAAAATTATTTTTGTTCGAATATTACGCAGTACGAATGACAGAAGTTTATCCAGTCTTCAACTTCCTCAGAAAGGAATGATAATTATTTTATTTTTTTTTTTTTTTAATTAGAAAATTGATCAATTTCATATTTATAAAAGTACATTTTTAATATTCTAATATAGACTTTGCTTTATTATTTCTAATACTTATTACATTTGTAATTTTAACATTTTTCTTTAAATATGCTTAACCTAGGTATATTTTTAACTTCACTGAGAAATAAGCTATACATCCTGGACTGACCCCCAGATTCCTATCCACCCCTCATACCCTTTTCCTTCCAACGTTAGCCAAAGTTTCAGACAGCATTACAGTGTGATGATGGACACTGTAATGCTGTCCAAAACGTTGGCTAAAGAAGGAGGTAGCGCAACACGGCAAAACACCCCAAAAACAAATAACGAAAATACTCTTGGCCGTGAAAATTTAAAAACGTATATGTAAATCTTTGGGTCTAAGCTACACAAAATAAAATAAAACATGTATTTTGGCGATGTATTTCGCGACAGCCTTATTGACATCTGATTTTGCCCGATTCCGAATGTTACATGTTGAAGTGGATCGCCTTCGTAACGTCCATTTTCTGAAATTCTTCTGCATTGAAATCGATCTTAAAACAAAATTTACGTCAGACAATAATTTATTTATTATTTAATAGTTACGAAAGTTTCTATTTTCGTAATATCGAAATAATAAAGAATAATGCTTTAACATAATATTAATATCTACTAAGTTTCTAGCCGATAAATCAACGACAAATGGAAAACAGCAATCCGTAATATAAATACGAATGACTTAAATTCGAGTTCGAGTTCGATTCAAATAACTGATTATCACAAAACTTCTCTTTTCATTGGGTTCGTGCCAAACGTCGTCATAATATTGGTTTGTTGTTTAGAGTGTTTTACAGCGAAGATTTTTTTGGTGTGTATACCTCACTAGAGTCTCGGGTGCTACCGTCTGCAGAGCCGGTGAGACTATGGCTGTTGTGAGGCTGAAGGTAGTAGGGAGGGAGAGGAAATAAGGTGGGGAAGTACCTGGCTGTCACCAAACACGGCTAAAGCCTTTTCAAGCAACGTTTCAATTCTGAATGGTGGTCTTACACCAGGGCGATACTGAGAGTATCTTCCACTCTGGAACGTGCCGCGAATATACTATATATTATTTTTAAGTAAATTAATTGTGAAATAACACAAAATAGTTAAATAAATTTTATTTACCCACGGGAATAAATTTCGATCCCACGACTTTCGGATTGCGAGTCAAGAGCCTTAGTCAAGATTAATGCTAAATCACAATTTTCGATTAATTATTTCCGCAATATCGGCTTACATTATATTTATCCATAAAATAGTGAACAACATGTTACCAAAATACTTCTCAAACCAAATTATATACAATAAGGACATTCACAGGCGCAACACAAGGACTTGCAAGGAAATCAGACTACAAAAAAAGGACAAAACGAATACGCAGAACAGTTTACTATACAAAGGGATGAAGTTATACAACACTCTACCAGAAACTTTTAAGGCCGCACCAATTGGAGAGTTCAAAATGTATTGTAGGAGCTACATAAAACAAAAAAATATAGTTTGCAAAATGTTATATTATAATTAATTATCAAATTGTAAACTTAAATGTACAATTTACTAAAATAAAACCAATAAATAAAAATAAATAAACGAGTTCTGTTGTTATTATTGTCAAGCGGGACAGCTGTTTCGCTTTCTGAAGGCATCATCAAACTTTTATTAGGCTATTTACATATAATATATGTAAAGAAAAAGTATTGTTGTGGTGTCGGTTAGAATGAGAATTGTCACTTGTTTTGTTATTCTATGATTTTATTTGTAAAGTGTCAGTTTGTTAGAAGAAACCATAAAAAGAAAGTGATTTAATAAACATAAATGTCGTTTCTTCGTTACACAACTTAGCAACACAAGTGTTTTATTTATCAGTTAAATTAAGGAATTAAACCTCTATATTATATATATTTATATTATTTCTACATGTTTGCACTCATTGATTATGAAAAACCTATTGCTTTTATTTAAGGGTGTAGGATCTTTATACTCGCAACTTAAGTCTCTAATCTGCGAGCCCAATTACAATTTCTGTTTTTTTGCTGGATAAAAAAGTCGATTTCGTTAAAAACTCCGGTAGAACAAACCGATATTCGAAATCTTGCATCAAAGCAATAGATAAATGGACACCAATCGTAAAACAAAACAATAAAGTCTTGCAATGCGCATTGTACTTTACTGTACTGTACTACATCGCAACTTTATACTCTGATAACTTTCAATTTAAAACATGGTTGCATAACGCCATCAAACCGGTATAAAAATACTTTTACAAAGAGCAAATGAACATTTCCCAAAAGTCGTAAATAATGCTGTAAAACCAAATATTAGGTATCAGGTACCCGGAACAAATATAAAGAATTAACACTCTATCTTTTTACAGTTTGTTTTGCTGTCAAGACATGGGATTGAATAAAAACTTTAATTAAAAAAATAGATTTTAATAGAACATAAAACATTTCTATTATTATAGGTAGGTATGCAAAATAAATTATTTCATGTATTGTAAAATTTTACTCTTTTTTACGTTAGCTCTAAACACGGGCCCCCCGAGCAAAATAATTCCTTACAGCATCTATGTTGTCTTTGAGATGCTGTGTGAAGGTTTTTTTGGAAAGGAAGGAGAGGAAGTTCTGAAAAGGAAAAGGTATGAGGGGTGGGAAGGAATTTGGGATCCCACGTGACTGACGTATGAATCCATCCCTCCCAATTCGGTGCAAGTCGTGAGAGAGTCTTGTTGGAGAGGTAAAAGACCGTCAAATAGTCTCTCTCGAGCCATGCAGTTGGTGGGCAGACGTATTCGGTGCAAAGACCCAGACAAACCTCACACCATGAACCCGGGCACCTTTGGTAAATCACCAAACGCAGTGAACCACTCGGGAAGACTTATGGCAGATATGTTGGTTGTCCAATCTATGGTTTTTGGTGCGGCGGTACCCGTATCCACCGCCCAAATTGCTGCACAAGAGTTCCGAATTCTCCCAACCGTTTGGAGTCAGTGAGATTAAGCCATCCCCAATTGGGGTATATTGTGAGACTCGTCGGGGCATTGATTTTCAATATATTTGTGGAAACATGAACACTTAGAGGTAGAGAAAGAAAACGGATAGACGCCCTCCAAATGTGGTGCTGGAAAAAAATGCTTAGGATTCCATGGACAGCCAGACACACAAATGTGTCCATTCTGGAAGAGCTAGGCATCCACAATAGGCTCTCAACTATCTTTGCTTGCCAAACCGAGGACTACACAACTTGAATAAATTCATAGTCACTGGCAAAGAGGAAGGCAGAAGAAACCGAAGAAGGTCACTAATGTGCTGGACTAACCAGTATAACTAGAGTCTTGTACGTCGGTGTTCGCAGCACTCCATGCAAAGTTGAAACATGAGGAGTGAAGGAGCCTTGTCCTCCATGGAAATTGGAGTAGAGGTCACGACAACAATGAGGAACCGACTTGAGAAGAAGAGAGGCGAAGTATTAAAGATAGGGAGGATGATGGTCCGATTGTTTCTTTCTTTCCCTCCCCATCCGTGCAGTCTAACAACATACCGCAATCAGAGATTCCACAGTCCCATTGCCTGAGGTTCCGAGACTCGGGAGTCGGGAAAGTCGGGACTCTTATGCAGAAAAGATAATTTTATGAATGCAAAGTTAACAATGAGTGTATTTTTTAGTGTGGCCCTTTGGGACCAAAACAACGGCAGGTTAAGCAATAGTTTACATAATCCGGAAAAGAAAGATCCGACTTTCTTACCGATTAATCGATTATCAGCTTAAATAATATATCTTGGATTCAAATATCGCCATTCTGGCGCCGAACGACGAAATAATTTAACGAAGCGCGTAAAAGTGAAATCAAATTTCGATTTCGATTTTGTACACATGAGAAAAATCACCGTTAACTACACACACACTTTCTGTCATAACTCTCGTGATTAATAATTGTATAATAAGAAACTTGTTAGACACTATGACTAACATAACTACAAAAGAAATGGATTATTCGATATATTATTTATTTTTTTACATTATCTCAACACAGGAGCTCCAGAGGAAAATAATTCCCCTCAGAGCCCATGTCATCTTTTTCGGATGCTGTGTGGAAGATATTTTTGAAGATAAGAGAAGATGAAGTTCTAGGAAATAAAAAGGTATGAGTAGGAATCTGGTGATAAGTGTGTCAAGGAGTGATATAAGAATGAGTCCATCACTCCCACTGTGGTACAAGTGGGTCAAAAGAGTCCGGCTGGAGGGAACAAAGGGTCTTCCTCAACCGCCCTCTTATCCGCCGTCAAGACATAGACTAACCTCACTACATGAAACAAGTACCCCTGCAGGCTCACCAAACATACCAAACCACTTGGGGCGACGTATATCAGGGGTATTGGTTCCCGGGGTATCAACAACAAACTAACGTTTGTACACTTTAGGATTATCTGGCAGACAACTTTACTATACAATTTTATTGGAATTAATTTTAAAGATTACGCTCAGCAATGTTATTCCTATTTGCGACTGTTACCTTGTGTTTTTATCTGTTTCATGTTTCTTTTAGATTTTTTAGTATTATCTTTGTTTGGTTTTGAAACGAAAATAGGCTTAGTTCCTACCGGAATGTCATTTATCCAGTTCCTACCTACCCCTAAACATCACCTTGCTGGAAAATTAATTGAAATTTGGAGCAATGCAAGAAAAATTGTGCTAATTCGAGTGCATTTCTTTTGAAAATAGAAGAATGATTGGGACTACATTAAAAGCAGGTTATTGGTGTTTTTCATGTACACAATCTCGTCTTTAAGTAAAAACAATTTGACCTTCTTTAAAGGATATAATCCAAGTAAAAGGAATTTGACCTTCTTTAAAGGATATAATATCTTCTTCTTCATCATTATGACGAAAAAAAACTTCACGACATTGTCTCGCTCTGACTGTCGCATAATAATGTGTTATAATCTCGATTGCTGCCATATTTGATTTGTTGAACAATCGGGACAACATCATCTCTCTACATAAATCATTTGGTGAAATGACGCGAGTACAGCTATATTACGTTGAAGTGGGTGACAGGGTATTACCGTGTCACGTTTACAGACTTCGGTGAACAATAAAATGAATCCACTTCAACAATGGTAAAGTAAGTTATATCCCTTTGTTATGGTGTAATCTCATTGCAGTTTGTCTCCGGGCAATGAAACTTGGACAATAATTTAACATGATATAACAAACAGTAAGAAATTCTTTCATGTTATTTTCTTATCCCATAGGTCCCGTTAACCTCCAATCAAAGCAATAGAAAATCTATAACTCTGATTTGGATTCCTTCGGATTTGGTATCGATATTATGGATTTATTGGCAAAACAAGGAACATCCAATCTATTGTTATTCTCGTAAACCACCTTCCTCTATCACATTTTTTTACATCCTCAAAGATAGATCCCGCAATGTTTGAACAGAGTATTGGCACATTGCTTGTCAATTCAAGGAAATTTACTACGCCTCAATACAAAGGACTGTCCCGTCAAAACTGTGGTCTCAACGATTCTTCCCCTATTTAAAAAAAAAATAAATTTCCTCACTTATTCGAATGAGAATGGGACATTGTTCCGTTCCTTCTCACATTTTTAAAATACAGGTATATTCCAGATTGTGATTTCTGTGGTCTAGAAGTAGGAACTATCATATCACCGGTTTTTTGGTTGTCCCTTCTCAAAACACATTTCCTCTTTTCTATCAAGCCTTATCTAAAATAGCCTCCCATTCGTTCAATAATACAGTAATTTTATTTATTTAGAATTAACGGCATAAGTCATTACATACATGTTTTTTTGACAATCATAGTTCAATGTTAATTCCCTCCTCTCCTCAAAAAGACCCTCCACACAGCATCCCAGATGACATAGGCCCCGAGGTAAATTATTTTCCTCAGGGCCTCCTGGTTGGAGTTAATGTAAAAAAAATGTAGAAAGAAGAAAGAAATTAAAAATGCAGGAGTTTTATACTTAAAAAAAAAACAAAATAAAAAATAATGTCCATCAGTACAAAGTAAATGAAAGCTGTGAAGAAGAAACAAAAAAAAAATCTGTTATGTATTTATTTGTTTACGGACAAATAGTCCATTAATAATATAACATTAACACGAAAAAAAAGAGATGACAATGAAAGAAAAGTACATATAAATGAAGAGCATTGACAAATTATAATATAAAAGAATAAATAGAAAATAACTACAAGACAAAGCTTGAAGATGGATTTAAAAGACTTTAAAAATTAAACATTTCCTATCGACTGCCGAAAGTCATTTAGGCTAACACCAAAAAATTCAATGCTTTGACTTGCGTTAACAAATCTCGACATTCTGGATAAAGAAGAGCGATATCCACAGTTAGTGAAGTGACCTCCTTAAAATATGTATTACTAAAGTGTTTAATTAGTACAGCTTTGCACTTCAGTAGAGGCACATTAAAAAGTCCAATAACAGCTCAACATAGTGCCATTTTAACAACCCTTCGAAAAGTCATTAAAAGAGATAAAAAAATCCCTTAACTTAACCTAACGTAAAATATTTAACACAAGTTCTTTTTCTTCATCATTTTTAAGAACAGTCAAAGGAGTGGTGAATTTGCACATTGTTGAGTTGTCCGGTCATCATATTAAAACATCAGCAACATTAGCATAAAAGTTAGCAATGGTGTGTAATCTACATACAACAGAATTGTAGCCTGAGACCGTATTATAATTGACACAATAATAATACATACAAGAGAATCTTGATCTAATGTAGAAACATTTTATAAAGAAACTAAACCGAGTCTTTTATTATTTTTATCAGTCGGTAAGTTTGTCAACATTAATTTATGAGAAAAAAACTAACGAGTATAATAAGATTGGTCTCGATAATTATATTCCTTATCTTTGGATCTACCGGTAAACCATTGTATGCACTTTAGTTCCTAGTGGAAGTTTCATTATCTTATAACGCATTACGTTGGTAGGCCTCGGAGAAAAGTTCCAACAATCAAACGATTATTTATCTATGGCGGTATTAAATCGTGCCAAGGTTTTGTAAAATATCTGATTTTTTTAAACTTTACAATGGAGTAAGACTTGGTTGGAATTGGTGATTATAATGGATTACCCGGTGACCTGACAGTTGATAATAAAATTATAATTTATTGTGTCTAAATGTCAAACCTAAATTCGACTTCAAAAGTATCTTTAATAATAAGTTGGTATGAATGTCAAACGAATTTCTTTACGGTGTCGATTTTTTGTACTTATACGCTGGTGTGTGCAGTATATTTTAACTAGTAGTTTTATCCTTGATGCATTTGAATGAAAATATGTTACGTACTTTTGTTATTTGACGGTACATGATCTCTGCACAACCCTTCGGGGACACATATTTTGTGTAAGTAGGTGTACCGTATTTGCCCAAAATCGATTGCATAACTTTGCAACTTTTTTGAAGCGAAACTTCTATAGCCCCGTTGTGATTTGAAACTCGGATGAAACGTAAATGACGCATTACAGTACCTACGAAGCGTCAAACTGCGCTCATTGGACGCTTTGATTATGATGTCACTTTTCAAGGCTCCTATTGGTTGAGATTGTTTTGGTGAAGTTTCGCTTCTACTGCGTGTGAACTACCGTTCGATTTTTTTACATTAGGCCATGAGGAGCTAAATTAGGCCATGCTATGTCATCTTTGGGGATGCTGGGTTGAGGGTCTTTTTAAGGAAATGAAGGAAATCTGTTTAAACGTATGAGGGGTGGGTAGGAATCTAGGCGTCAGTGTGACGGACGCGTGAATCTAGCCTTGTCACTGCGGTGCAAGACGATGGGCCGAGAGAGACCAGCTGGAGAAGGCAAATGGTCTACCCAAACCGGCCTCTACCGACCTTACTCACCACACAGCTGGTTGGCAGGCACATCCGCCGTTAAGGCCTAAACACACCACACCCGATGGAACCGGGCACCCCTGCTAAGGCACAAAATGTAGCGAACCAGCGATACCCATACCTGCTTCCCAAATTAAGAACTAAAAGCAATCTAGATACAAGCGAGTATCTGAATGACTCAGTAAAAAATAATAATTCATCGAGTATTTCTAGTTGGCATATGGAAGGTAATTAGGCTAACTAAATCAAGGCTCTCTATAACATCATTAATGTCATGTCGTATCTTTATAATATCAACAGTTTTTTTATTAAATTTATTTTTAAATAATTCTAACCTATCACACAAATTCATAGCTACTAGAGGTGTACCACAAGGTTCGCATTTAGGCCCGATACTTTTCTTACTTCTTACAAATGATATTGTCACTATTTTTTATTATAATGTTGAAGTATTGCTTTTCACCGACGATCGTAAATTAAAAATAAAAGTCAAGTTAGAAACAAGTCTTCTATCTGAGAGTTTTAATAATTGTAATTCTTTTGTGGCGGAATCTTACTTTCAGGACTTCCTTTGTGATGTTGAAAATACTTACGAGACTCCGAGGAAGGATCTTTGTGTTCAGAGAAAGTAATCAAAAAGTTTGCACACGTTTTTATATTTTATTTTGTTAGACAACATTTACAGATAAAAGATCGCGGTAGGATGCCATGGAAATGAAAATTAAATTTAGAATTTAGCAGCGTGTTATCGAGGGAAGCGTCGTGAATGGAATGACGTAGATTCATTGTCGCCGGGCGGTGTTCGCTGGAGCAACCCCGGTCACGTGACCAATGTTACCCGCACGACGGTGTGGCCATTAGATAAAGAAATAATTCAGTTAATTTATCTAGTACTTAACCGCATTTCCATACTTTCATCAAGTGGTTGTAATTTATGGTTTGTATGGGTAGAACAATTATAATAATTGCATAATTCTGGGTCATATTTGATGTCGACAAAAATAAATAATGCTAACAGCAGTGGGAGGTCAGCACAATATTAGCATGAACGCATAAGAAGTTAATTTGTATGCGTGCATAAAATAATAATTTATTCTCGGTAATTAGCGGCCATTATAAATTATTGTCATCATTGTTTCGTGCCATCGGTTATAGGTAAAAGCGAAATTTACATACAAATAGCAGATAGTTGTTATTGGTTATCTTCTGGAGGTATTATATTATTGTGTTTTGAGACGTGTGGGAATCATCACGAAGTGTTTATTGTTTATCTATTCATTTAAATTTTTTTAGAAGGAAAAAAATTTCGATTTACGAATCTCCTACAACTTCACAGTTAGCGGAAAATGTTGATTGTGTCGTGATGGAAGACTTAGCCAGCCGACGAATTGAACTCACGATGCCTGTGTGGGAGCCAGATGCGTTGCCAATTCAGTTACCGATCGGCAATTGTTACCTATATATTTAAATATATATGTGATCGCAATTGCTACCTTTATATGTAGATATGATTGCCATCGCTATAGACATGAATATACGTAGATATGATTGTCATTGCTATGGACCTGTATAAATATGTAGATATGATTACCATTTCTAACTGTAGATACTATTGCCATTGCTACCTGTATATATGCTTGCCATTAATACCTGTATATATGTAGTACTATTGCCATAGCAACCTGTTTGTACAATTGTCATTTCTACCTGTATATATGATTGATATTGCTACCTGTATATGTAGAACTATTGCCATTGCTATCTGTAAATATGATTGCCATATCTACCTGTAGATGTGATTGCCATTGCTACATACATATGTAGATACTATTGCCATTGCTGCCTATTAATATGATTGCCATTTCTACCTGTAGATATGATTGACATTGCTACTATGTGTATAGTATATATGTTGGGGATTTCTACTGTAGATATCATTAACGTTGCTACATGTGTACTATGTATTATTGCTATTGCGATCTACATATCGTCGCAAGAAAACAATTCTGCTGTAACCGCCATCACCAACGAAAATGCTTTTTATTCACCATTTTGCAGAGTTTTTTTTCTGCGTCGATCTATCTGGGTCCCGTAACTCTTCAACGATAAATAAGAACTGTACGTTGTTGGGAAAACTAGCCGTTTGGTCAATAATACATTTTTTAACTGATGTACACACCTCAAAATCAACAATTGAACAATTTGGTTGTTGGCGGTTACAGCAGTATTGCTTTTTTGCGACAATGTGTAGATACGATTGCCATTGCTGCAGACCTGTATTTATATATATATATATATATATGATTGCTATTGCTACGTGTATATGTAGATCAGATTGCCATTGCTACAGACTAAGATACGCAATATACTTATGTGTAGCCATTGCTGCCTAAAACATATAGATATGATTACCATTGCTGTCTGTATAACGTGTAGACATGATTACCATTTCTACCTGTATATATGCAGATAAAATGAATATTGAGAAAGTGAAGTAATAAAGAAACGTTTTTATCTCAACAAATATCGATATAATCTTTTCCTATAAACATACGTTAAAATAAACATGGTTCATTGAACATTGTACTTCCCACAACATAAAAAAAATGTCAAAGAGACTGCAATAATTTTCCTTCCAAAGGTTAAACACATCTTGTGGTGAAGGAGCCATTTGAATACGTATAAAAGAGAAAAAACGCCAAAGTATATATAATTATTTTCTATGACGGAATGCGACGTTTGATTGTTGTTTTTGCGGTTAGGTTTTATAGGAATGCTGTTATCTTATGATTGCTTTATGATAGAATATAGTATCTTGTAAAGGATTTCTATTGAAAACCGTATTGGATGGATTGGGAAGGCCTTGAACATTGGTAGTGTAATAAGCCGAGAATGCCCTTGGTTTATTCTACACTTGTGCTGTGTACTAACGTCACATAATTACGATTGTGAGACGTGGTAGGCAACACGAAGTGAAATCTAACGTAACCCAACTACACTTAACTATCTAAAATACAATTAATTTGTATTAAACGCATGTTATTACATGCGATACTGCTTCCGAATTACAACTTCAGATGCACTTGTAAATGGACTGTAAATATTTAATTAAATGAAGACAATATAAGCGAAACTCAATCGAAAATCTTCAAACAGAAAAATCAGAAAAAGATATTGGCACCTCTAGGACTCGAACCCAGGACCTCTCGTTTTCTGGGCGAACGCGCTAACCAATGCGCCAAGGTGATATGCAATTCGGTAATTTTTAACTGTATCTATCATACTTCGACTGAGAACCACCTGATTAATTGTTATAGTTTTGTGTTATTTATATTATGAAATATCTCAAGTATTTAAATTTTAACCAACTAACCACCAAGCCGTTTCCCGCAGGTGTTGGCAGAAAGGACAGACCGCCGAACAACACGGTCTTGGCACACACTCTTTGCTTCATCCACATTCATATCATTATTTTATTTATGTTGGAAAGTATATCATAAAACATTTTATTTGTATTGTAAAGTACATATATTGATAAATATAACAACTTGAATATTATTCATTTACTGTTTTTGTGTTTAATTCGTAGAACTACTTTTTTTTTTAAATATTTAATTAAAATTAAATTTGATAGTTTTATTATCAAGTTCTACAAGTATTTTAGTGTGAATTTTTTCTTAGATCAACGTGTTTTCTTCACTTCCCAAGCACATAATCATTTTTTATGATAGTGTAAACACGTGCAATAATTACGACACAAAATTTTCCGGAACAAATGATTTTATAAAAAAATTATTTGGTTTCAAAGTTGAATATTTAACAGCCTATTTTACGGTACTCAACATTTTACAGCAACAAGAAAATTAATACAAAGTTATAGCTATAAGAAGGCTGAATAAATCTAATCAATGAAAAAGCAGGTGGTGTGTCCGTAAGCGCATAAGCACTTAAATAGCAGTGACATGGTTCGATATGCACGAGGAAAATTAAGAGCAATGTCAACTTATCGTTGCACCAATACAACCAACTGTAATATAACTGAATACGTGATCCGGAGCAAATTCACGGCTTCCGATATAGGCAACAGTTGTTATTGAAGATTTTTATTTTATTAAACGGACAATTAATGTTTATGCAGCACGATATTCTAGTTAAAAATCTCCTAAGGGCGTTTTAGAATTAGTCACTTACATGATATGATTTATAACTATGTGATAATAATCCATGGTCTTTGTAACAAATTGTAACCAATTACATAGGTTTTATTCATGGGAAAGACGTTTTCAGCAATTATTTATTGTCAGTTTTTTGCGTCATGGGAGATGTTATTTAATAATATCCATTTATAAATTCAATAATATGATAATTCAATTTACAATAACAGTTATTTAGCCCATCAGGTCTCCGAAATATTATTTCGGAAGGTCAAAATATTTCTGCTTCGCAATAAAATCCAAATAAATGGAATATTTCTGAACGTATCCGAAAACTAAAAACTGTTTTTGAAAGGCAATAAAATACGCTTTCACATTTTGTAATTCAAAATGTACATATAATTGTTTTTAAATAAAAAATTTTGAACAAGAAAACTTATTTTTTCTAAATAAAATTACTTCTAACGAAATAAAATAAAAAAAACAAACACACAAATATGTTATTAGGCTAATGTATTATAAACGTTATCGTTAGCTCAATTTTTATCGTTTCATGTAAAAATAATGATTTTTTTTTCTTTTTTCAAATTGGGGTCGGAAACTTTTGATTTGTGAAGGTGTACATTCAATTTAAATATAAAACGTGGTATCTTTTCTTTCTAACACCGTTTAGATCATCTTTCAAACCGCAATAGCAAGGGAGACACAACGATTTCTATGAGACTTTTATTGGCTTAGCAGGACTTGTTTGTTGATGTAAAAAAAAATAAAATAAATAACAAAAAAAAAAAAAAATTGTTCCCAATACCGAACAAAGTAACCTGAGGGGTTAATCAATTAAGTTATGTTACACTGTGAGGGCTTTTAAATAAATATAGGCAATATTATTTTGACATGAGAAATAACTTTGAACTGAGAAGGAAATGAAAAAAAAATACGATAGATCAAAAAAACGCACAAGAAATAAAAACACAACAAATTTTAAAAAATACAATGAACAGATAGATTTACAAAGAGACTTCAAAAGGTGACAAAAATGACATCAGATACCAATATTCAGTCGGACAACTATATTAATTTTCGATTTTTAATTAGACAGTTATAGTTGATATTTTCAATGGAGTATTAAGTTTAAAATTTATGTCTTAAGAATAAGAATTTTGGCAGAAAGAGAGTGTTTTGATTGAATTATTCAGCAATCCTTTGCTATTTTCTCATTTTAAAGGTCTGCAAACCTAAAAACCAAAACAAAAGACAAATAATAAAGAAAATAAAAAAAAAAATCAACGACAAAGTTCAACGAAAGCATAAATTAAATCCGACGCACTCGAGTCGAGAGCTGAGAGTTGGCTGAGAGAGATCGTCGACCTTCTATTGTCGGAGCTAAAACTTAACGCCGCGACACGCGTGACGATGGTTTATGAGTTATTGTGTCACAGTTGTCGTGTGCAGTGACACACTATGCGATCGCTGGTTGTTGCGTCACACCAGGGGACAATGCCTTGTCGCTTTTTACGGCACTTGTCGCAGAAAGGGAAAACAAAAGATTTTAAGATTTTAATGACCTGAGACTATTGGGAGGCGGAACGGACTATTGTGGATTTTCGAAGACAGGATGGTCGGCCTTTTTGTGAACCCAATATTTTGGCTTCTTCTCTTGATGAAAGATTTTTTTATAAATTTGTTTAATATAATACAAAGAATATGCGTTAATATAAGATATTCAAGTAGGATGCAAAATATTTAAAAATCAATTGTTTACGTTCTAGATTTACTGTTAGTAGATGAAGGAGATATTTTTTGTTTGTTGGCTGGAGGTTAACAGAGATATTATTGAAAGAAGAGTAAATGCAGATACCTCCATTAATGGAGGACTGAATGCTGTTGGGGCTAGTAAAAACTGTTCAAAGAAGCGAAACTAGCAGTCCACAATGGAGTGTTGGTACATATCTTGATGTATAGCAGTGAGGCACGGACCCGGTAGAGGAAGGATGAAATGAGATCTTTAAGATGTTTCGTCCCTCCTACAACATGGGTCTCTTCAAAACCCATGTTCACGCCTTCCTCTCCTCAAAAAGTCCCTCCACACAGCATATTCAAAGGTGACTTCTTTATATATGGATACCGCACAAGAGTCTCAACTGCTCCCGTCTGGAGCCAGTGAAACTATGACATCCCCAATTGAGGTATGTTGTGAGGCTGAAGGTAGTGGGGAGGGGAAGGAAATAGGAAAGAGGAAGGTGGGGAAGTAGCTGGCTATTCAGATCTGGTCACCAAACACGGCCAAAGCCATTTCAAGCAACATTTCAATTCTGAATGGTGGGTGTAAGACCACGGCGATACTTAGAGTATCTTCCACTCCGGAACGTGCCGCAAATATACTATATATTATTTTAAATGAATACATTTTGAAATAACACGAATCAATCAATTAAAATTTATTTGCCACCGGGATTCGATCCCGCGACTCGATTCGATTGCGAATCAAGAGCCTTACCGCGGGACTACACCGGCCGCCGTGACATAGGCCCAAAGGCAGGGAAATTATTTTTCTCAGGGCATCCTGTGTGTAGCTAATGTAAAAAAAGAAAATATGTGTACACGCCGGGATTTGAACTCGCGTCTTTCAGGAGCCTTACCCCTCGACCACGGAGACCACAAAAAAAATTTAAAAAATTGTCGATAAAAAAACGTTGATTTTTTCAATGCAAAAACCAATCAGATATAATTCTGCAACATGACATTATCTCGGTTCATCGCTTCGATCGCTTTGTGGTCATCAAAAGTATGTTAGTAGGTTCATTGATCAGCAACGCGTAATGATTGCATTCGCCCCAGTGCCAGTGCCAGTGCCAGTGCCAGTGCCAGTGGAGTGGCACCCAATTCGGCGGAACCTTCGCTTACTTACACCGACCTGGCTAGTGGCTGTATCAACAAGTAAGTCGGCACGTACTAACCTGACATAACTAACAATAAAGCAGACGTATCTTTTGCTAATACTGTGGCGTAACTTAATGTGCGTATTAAACTGACAGAGACCTTCAAATTGTAGTGTGTTAATAATGTTTTGAAATAGATTTTAGCTCACACGTATTTTTTCACTTGTAACTTTATTTGTGTTTTTACCTGTTTACTGATCATTGCCTTTTAAAATAAGATATTTACCTTTCAAATGTTAGTAAACTTGAAAAAATACGACTTCTATCTAATGATATTGTAAAAAGACTAGACAGGCACCGTTTATATACATTTTTATTTATTTATTTCTGTATTCAATAAGTTGGAGTACCAACCTATCGCTTCTAAAAGCGGAAATACTAACCTATCTCTTCGATATGTTGGAGTACCAACCGATCGTTTCGGTAAGTTGGAGTACCTAATCTATCGCATCGATACGTTGGAATACCAAGTTGAGTGCAAAACTATCGTTTTGTCAAGTACCGACATATTACTTTAATAAGTTAAAGTACCTTTTTTTTTAATTGAATATAATGGTACAGAGTTTACATGTTTTTATAAATTAAATAAAGTTTTTCTTTAAAAAAAAAAATTAATTAATAAGTATTACACCTTTTTTTAGAGCAGAGCTCGAGTAAAAAAGGCGGAGAAAACGAATGTAAAGCACAATTTAACAAAGAAAAAAATAGTTATTTTTTATGTGTAAAACAAAAGATAGGAATTTAACAGTGAAATATGAAAAAAAAGGTCATATATGTAAGTATACACATACACACACGTAGATATACACATAAACAAAATGTTTTCGCCATGTGTACATACATAAAAACATATGCATACGTGTACACATACATATATAAAAATATACATATATGAATATAACAAAAATGAAGTTGAGGAGGTAACAAAAAAGAAAGGAGAAAAAGAGAGAAAGAAAGAAAAAGGATATCCGTATACTACAATTGTGTTGAGAAGTATAGTATAGTACCTACCTATCGATTTGATAACTAAATATGAGCTGAGCTCAAATATCAAATCGATAAGCTAAGTTAAAGCTCTGAGCTGCGATAAGTTTAAGAACCAAATATTGTTTTTATAAGTTGGATTATCAAAATGTCGCTCCGTTAAGTTGAAGTACCAACATTTCGTTCGATGATATTGTAAAATCAACCTATCGCTATGATAACTTGAAATATCAACATATCGTTCCGTTAAGTCGGATAAGAAGGAGTATCAACATATCACTTCGGTAAGTTGGAGAACCAACCTGTTGCTTCGTAAATTGGAGTACCAATATATCACATCGACAAGTTGGAGTACCAACATATCGCTTCGATAAGTTGGAGTATTAACCTATCGCTTCGATAATTAGAAGTACCAACCTAACATCTTCGAAAAACAGTATAAACCTATCGCTTCGACAACGCAACTGTTGCCCTACCTATTATCTATTAGACTATCTTAAGTTTTTACTTGACAAAACACAAGCCTTATAATATTATTAACACATTCCAAATTTTGAACATCTACATATATGTCTTCTAATTAAGCACCTTATCTAGTATTGGTTACACAACCATAATCACAATATCCACATTAAATCATGAAATGTTATTTGACCGCGTGTAAAGTGTGAAGTGTTTAATGGAATATTGACAAAATAAAACAAATACAATGATCCCTGTCCGGGTTCAATGGCATCTAAGTATCAGGTGATACGAGAAGCGTTTTTCACCTAAAAGAGACATTTTTTAATTGTTTAATTATACCGTCAGAGGGTCTAGCTTGGTCAAATCGATAAATAAATAATATCAGATCGTTAGGCTTATCTGACCAGAGCATGGCCGCGCTGAGGATAGCCAAACCGATATTGACACGAAAAAACTATGAAATATTATACAATGAGAAAAATTGGCATGTAATGTAAACGACATTCTTAGATATAAGTTTTTAGATTTTCATGGCCTTAAAAGTATTTTCGTTATTTGTTTTTGGGGGGTTATGCCGTGTTGCGCTACCTCCTTCTTTAGCCAACGTTTCGGACAGCGTTACAGTGTCCATCATCAGAGCAGATATGTAATTGAGTTACATCTGTTAATTACACATCTGCCCTGATGATGGACAATGTAACGCTGTCTGAAACGTTGGCTAAAGAAGGAGGTAGCGCAACACGGCATAACACCCCAAAAATAAATAGCGAAAACACATTCCTATATGTCAAAAAACACGAATAAATTGACAATGTTGGTCGTCCGCCTGCACTTTTTGACACTAAAAATGGATTTAATTATTTAATGAGGCCTTTAGCCATAACTTGTGTTATTCGAACAACTTACATTTTTCCAAGGTCGAACAGATTCAATTCACGTATTTAATTTCTTTCAATTCCAAGAGCTTCGTTCATCTCCGTTCATTGATAAGCCAGTTATTTTGCGTAATGAACGAAATTACAGAAAATGTTGTTTATATTGGTTTGGGGGCTGCGCTAAAATCAGGGTGCTTCTTTTGCTGATCATGCTCACACATAACCATAGGTGACAGATTTGGTCGCTATCATATTGATATAGAGTTTTATAGATCGACCGTGCTGTGGCCCCAGGGATGAACTTACCACAATAAGATGGCCAGCGTGCGGATCTCTCCGGATGACCAGCGCTGCCATGGTATCCTCGTCTTGGTAGGTTTCCCCGATGTGGTCCTTATCATCTCCAGACTGCAAAACAAACAAACCATTTAATATTTTGGAACATAAACATAAGTATCTAAAAATGTTTGTTACAAAAACTTTTAAACAATTCATTAGACATTATTTTTTTAAATTTATTAATCTGTACACAGTATGTTTACATTGGGTTTTTCGATTATAATGCATACTTTCAAATATTAAAAAACGTATATGGATAAATGATTCATTTTCATATTATCCGTTCAAATCGTGAAAAGCTTCAAAATCCATAATCCTATTTTAGATTTTAGTAATTTTTCAAATGTCATATTTTTTGTTTAAAGGCCTTTCTTCACATTAATTTCACACAGAAGACCCTGAGGAAAAAAAACCCTCAGAGCCTATGTCATCTTTGGAGATGCTATGTGGAGAGTATTTTTAGGGAAAGGAAGAAGAGGAAGTTCTAGGAAGAAAAAATGTATGAGAGGTGGGTAGGAATCTGACGATCAATAAGTCCAGGAGCGACTGACGCATGAATCCATCCATCCCACTTGCAAGGCGATGTTCCAAGTGGAATCCTGATCCAGCCCGCCACGCAGTAGGTGGGCAGTCACTACTACTACCAAGACCCAGACAAACCTCTTCCCCTGAACCAGGGCACCGCTACTAAGTCAACAAAAGTAGTGAACCATTTGGGGTGACCTACAGCAGAGGTTTTGGTTATCCAATAAATGATTGCCGCGGCTACCAAATTCTAAAAAATGCCATTGTTATTTATTTTTTTACATTACCTCCACACAAGAGACCCTGAGGAAAAAAAAAATCCCATACTAGTTATAGGGCTTATTTCGTCTTAGGGGATGCTGTGCGAAGGTTTTTTAAGGAAAGAAAGAAGAAGATTTCTGGGAAGGAAAAAGGAATGAGGAGACGGTAGAAATCGGAGGGTCAAAGTATCCAGGAATGACTAATACGTGAATCCATCCCTCCCACTACGGTGCAAAGGAATAGGTCGAGAGAGTCCGGCTGAAACGATCTGGGCCAGGTCTCCCTCAATCAGTCTCTCGAGATCATACAGTAGGAAGGCAGGCGCAACTGCCACCAAGACCCCACTCCATGAATCCGGGCATCCCTGTTAAGTCACCAACGTAGTGAACCGCTAGTTACCTACGGTGGTGTTAGATATCCAATAAATGGTCGCCGGGGTTCCAAAATTGTAAAAAATGCCAAACAGAAGTGAGGCTTCAGTAAGTTAATTCTAATACGATAGCTCATTATTCCAGTTTAACACATTTTGACCTACTGCAGTATTGTATTTGCGGGATTGCAATATGTCAATGTGTTAGAGATTGATATTATCCATTAAATAAAGACAATAAACACTTTTAATGGGATCAGCAAGTTCAAACAAAACAACATCTAACTTATTGCGAAATGGCTTTATAAATATTAATTAGTTATTGACATTTATTACTTTAATTGCTAGACTAATGCTTTGTTAACACAATGGCCTGGTAAAATGCCATAGATCGCGGAAAAAACTCTATTTGTTTTTGTTGCAAGTCTAAAAGTGGACAATTAGCATAGACAAGACCATAAACAAAGCGATTACCGTCCGCTGACATTTTGGCTGCGCGCATAATTTATTTATCTATTAATACTGTGAAGATTAAAACGTCTCTTGGGTACAAATTATACAAAATTAATTCAGTATAATTTAATTAATATTTTCTTTTACCTGGATAAGATATAAAGCTTATTTTAACCGAATAAAGGCAAATGAATGAAGAAACAAGTATAAGGAGATTTTTTTTTTTTTACAGTTAATACCGCACAAGAGTCCCAACTGCTCCCGTCTGGAGCCAGTGAGACTGTGGCATCCCCAATCGGGGTATGTTGTGAGGCTGAAGGTAGTGGGGAGGGGAAGGAGATAGGGAAGAGGAAAGTGGGGAAGTACCTGGCTATTCAGATCTAGTCACTAAACACGGCTAAAGCCATTTCAAGCAACGTTTCAATTCTGAATGGTGGTCTTACACCAGGGCGATACTGATAGTATCTTCCACTCTGGAACGTGCGCAAATATACTATTTATTATTTTTAAATGAATAAATTGTGAAATAACACAAATTAATCAAATAAAATTTATTTGCGCACGCCGGGTTCGAACCCGCGACCTTCGGATTGTGAGTCGAGAGTCTTGCCTCGGGACCACGGAGGCCGTCCTATTCTGACTCTTGACATTGCTGTTCACGAAACATACAACAATACCTATCCACAGTTTCACCTTCACAAACCTACCTTACACCCAACATAATAAAATTATAAAGGTAAATACTGTAATGTATAGAAATAAATAAAAAAAAAATTAAATAAAAAAATGGCTTTAGCCGTGTTTAGTGACCAGATCTGAATAGCCAAGTACTTCCCCACCTTCCTCTTCCCTATCTCCTTCCCCTCCCCACTACCTTCAGCCTCACAACATACCCCAATTGGGGATGCCATAGTCTCACTGGCTCCAGACGGGAGCAGTTGGGACTCTCGTGCGGTATTCATAAAAAAAAAAAATAAAAAAAAAAAGGAGACGGAGAGACGGAGTATGAATGTAAATGAAGCAAGGAGTGTGGGTCAAAACCGAATTGTTTGGCAGTTGATCCTCAATGTATACTCCACAGGGAGTTATGGTTGGTTAGTTATTTAGACAATATAAAATTTAATTGTTTTATGTGAATATCACAAATAAGTCCCAAATGCTCCCCACAATCCGGAACCAGCGAGACTATAGAATTCTCAATTGAGGAATATTATGGGACCAAAAGTAGAGGGATGGAAAGGATAAGAGGAAGTGGATGGTTGGCTGTTTAGATCTGATCACTAAATACGACTAAAACCTTATCGAGCAACATACTGATTTTAATTTATGGTCCTCACCTCACCAGAGCAATATTGATAGTATCTACTACTCTGAAATCTAACCTAACCTAACACTTAGAGCATTACCGTTTGCATAAAGGCCGGTACATTGGCATCCAAGATTGCCAGCCTTGTTTCCGTAATGTAATATTAAATTTCGTAATTTTTTGTTGTTGTTCAACTACACAGCAATATGAAATAATGAAAAAGTTAGTAAAAAAATTCAAGGCAATAAATAGAAAAGAAAAACAAGTATTCTTTCAATATACTAAATTTGTACTCAAATTGATACTTCCAGGAAATAAATAAAGAGGTTTCCTGTTTGCTCGATCGTTGAATATTCCACCAACCAAATATATTCAATCCGCTGACGGCTTTTATGGGTACGCCACGAAAACTTGCAATCTACGCGTTTTCTATAAAACTAGACTTCTGGACTTTCCTGAGAATTTTAATTTAGGCGCCGTATCCTCGATCGAAAAGAAGATGGAGAAATATGTAATTACGGATGTTCGAGAGAGCGCGCTTATATTTAAAACCATAAAATTAAAGCGAAAATTGTGAAAATGTTGAATAAAACACGACTCGTTTAGAATAGATCAAAAATCTCGTGGAGGTTGTCTAAAACAACGTTCAAATAAACACTGTGAATTTTTTCGTAGATAGAACTTGTTAAATAATACAGACAGATGTGAAATAAAAATTTTCGGAGCATATCGAAGAAATTTCATATAATTTGCATTTCGGCGTGGGGAATGTACAGATATTATCTTTAAAAATAATATATATTTTTTTTAGAGCTTAAACACTTCAAATGTACAAGGGAGATATGCAAGAAATCGATAGAAATTCGGGTAGCGACGGCTTCACTAAGCAGAATACGTTGTTTTTTTTTAATTTTTTTACTTTAACTTCAAAAAACCTAAAATAATTTTTATATTTTATTTTATATTATTGTTTTTTATGATATTTTAAGTAATTAATCACCTCTCCTTTCTAATATTTTGTCTATGTTCTTATTTGTCTATACTTGTTTGTCTTTTGTTATTTTTTATTAACTTATTATCTTGACGAAGAAAACATAGTTTTTGAAACATGTCGATATTGTTTATTAAATAGTGGTGTACACAAAGTTATTTGTTTTCATTAAATTAATAATGACACCACAAAGTGAATTTGCGAAATTTGAAGAAACATTACTATTTACCTTATTTATTATTTTTTCTGCACAACTTCTTTAGAGGTGACATAGACCCAGCGGTAAATCTTTACGACTCCTGTGTATAAAATACACTGTAGTGCAACAAAATCTCGTAGTAGGTTGCTATGAACACAATAATTTCCAATATAAGGAACGTTTAGCGGCAGTAAACAAACCATTACAGCATGCATGATTATATAATATAAGGCGTATCACTGGTTACAGATAGGCTTTAGTCGAAGCGGAGTCACATTACGCAACCACTTGCTTCTTTGGCAGTATTCATGTCACAACGCTATCTAAATTGCAGATACAATATACAGAATGTTTAAAAAACCATAAATAAATATTTACTTATAAATATAATTTTTAATCCAAATTTTCATCAATTAATTGCTTAAATTATTCTAGTCTAGAAGCACGAATTGTAGGTATTTTTTCAGGTGCAACAAAAAAAAAACAATAATATTTTTGCCAACTATTATTTTATCAAATATTTATTAAACATTTAAGAATCCATTAAAAAAAGAGTCGAAAGAAAAAATTAAGGATTCAAAAAGTTACAGGGTGTTGAAGTGGGGGTCTCAAAAAAATGGCGCGCCCTGGTAGACACGATTGCAACCCTACCAGTGATCTAAAAAAAAGAAAAAATAATTCTTAATTTAAATAAATGTGGCTACAGCCCGAACTAAGGAAAAGTAAAAAAAAAATTTTTTTCGCAAAATGGCGGCTGTCTGAAAAAAAAGACGTTTTCGTGCCAGTTTTTCTAACTTTTGAAATTGAAATTTTATTATAGTTCTAGTTCCCGCTTATAGAAAAAGCTCACACCAAATTTCAAGTAAATTGGTTTAGTAGAACTTAAGATATCGTGTCAACCGTCTCGAAAAAAAGTGGTTTGGAGAAAAATGGGTTTAAAATTTTGTTCTATTTAGATTTTGGTTAGATTCCGTCTAAACCGCGACATTAAAATGGTTATAACTTTTAAAATTTTAAGGAGATATTTTTGAATATTTAAACTTTGACTAGAATACTGCCTTAAGACAATATTAGCGAAAATTTTCTCAATCGAAAATTTGAAACAGGAAAATAAGAAAAAGACACGGCCACATCTAGAATTGATACCAGAATCCTAGCCTTGCCGGGGCGATGCTCTACCACTGAGCTATTTCCCTTCGATCATATTTAACTGTATCATACTTTGTACCTATTTTGTTTTTCCTGTTAAGCACTTGCATACTGCTTACTTACAACGTATGCAGGGACATTGGAGGTCTAAATTCGTTCAAAATAAATAAATGTAGCTCCGTTTAACAAAAAATTAGAATCTTGCGAGAGCCTTGAAGGAGTAACCATCTGTTACTTATACCAGGGCGGGGAAGTGTGGATAACCTCTAATGTCTCATGCTTCGAATAAGAAATACTAGCATTTTCTTCATTTGGGTCGCAAAATAAAAATAAATATTCATCCTGGACTTACGGAGAAGTCAATAGATGTCGCATATTAAATAAAAATGGATACATTCATCCAAGACACTATCCAGTTAGCATTTAGTTTGAGATGAATTTTGCAATCATACATAAAGATAGCAGCCAATAAAATTTTGCGTTAAGAAAATGAAGATGTTGAATGATTTTAGGTTTTCACGGCCAAAAGTATTTTCATTATTTATTTTTGGGGTGTTATGCCGTGTTGCGCTCCTCCTTCTTTAGCCAACGTTTTGGACAGCGTTACAGTGTCTATCATCGGGGCAAGTTCTGCCCTGATAATGGAGGTAGCGCAACACGGCATAACAACTCAAAAATAAATAACGAAAAAAAAATGAAGATATTGATGGTATTTTTGGTAGAAGTTTGATAAATTAAATATGACAGAAGGGGATAGGGTCCCATTAGCTCATCGGCAAGAGCGTTGCCCCGGCAAGGTTAATTAAGAACCTGGATTCAATTCCTAGATGTTACCGTACCTTTTTCTGTTTCAAATTTTCAATTGAGATTTTTTTTATTGATATTGTCTTTAGTGATTGAACATTACAATTTGAGGTTTTAAAATAAATTCTTATAATTGATTTATTTAACATTGCGAATAGTTCCCGTGAGCACTCAAAAGGCTTGCTAAAAGTATCTAAAAGATATTTTGATTTTAAATTGTAAAGATTGGTATCCAAAAAAAAATCCACGCTTTCGATCTTGGGTGACCTCTGCTAAAGTCGCCATTTTATATGAAAGGTTGCCAAAAATTGCATTTTTCAAAATGATTCCTCAACGGTTAATTTTAAATAGTTGTTGAAGAAAAACTAAACGAAGATTGCAATAGTACTAAGTAGTCTTCTTTGCCTGCTCCCGCGGGAAACTAAGTAAGGGATGGTCAGTTAGTTAAGGGGTCGTCCATTAATCACGTGAGGTTTAAAAGGGGGGGAGGCGTTCGGAAAAATATCACGAATTATACAAAGAGGAGGGTGGGGGGACAGCGGCCCGTGGTGTTGACTTATCATTGCCAACCGCTGTGACTTATCGTTGCGACAACCGCTCGGCTCACCCGTCACCAGTAAGTCTATGATTTTGACACCGAATACACGCGTAAATCGTTGCCGCATGTTTTGCCTTAAAACAATGTTCTGAAAATCTCAATATAATTAAATATACGTGATTTTGGATATGGAGGGGGTAGTCTAAAACCTCACCACAAATCAACGGGGGGGGGGGGGGGGGGTGTGTGATATTTCCAACAGCCTGTAGGCAGAGCCTCCCGAATCTCGTACCGCTTAATAGCCGCTGTAAATCTACTGCCGGATCCGGCTCGAAGGACCAATGCAACCTCCATCTGGTGACAGTACCTGCATACAGCCTCCCTCCGCTGGACCCAAATAACCCGTTCACAAAACAACCAACAGGAAAACCGCAGAATAAAACGTGAAAAAGAAAGGCAGAATACAAAGGAAAAGAACTAAAAAAACAACACTCTCAAATGAACCACGGCGATGTCGCGAATGTAACTTTTATTTTATTGTGAAGTGTTGGCAATGTAGAATTTGAATTTACCAAAAATGCTTTGGAATTTTGCATTTTTCAAACATTAACTCCACACTCCACACATGAGGATTTTATGAAATAATACGTATATACATTATTGAAATAAATCAATCGCTTTGTGGTTTGACATTAATACAAATACAGCAGAAAAAACATCTCGAAATATGATTTCTTTTCTAATGGCAACTATATGTATGAAATCATAATTGTGAAAATGACAAAAGTGTAAAACAAAGATATTTCTTATTATTTTATTTTTATTTTAACTTTTATGAGTAAAAACTCAAAATGTAATATTTAATTAAATAAAGACACTATGAGCAAAACTCAATCGAAAATCTGGAAACAGAAAAATCAGAAAGAGATATTTGCACCTCTGGGACTCGAACCCAGGACACTATCTAGATTGCATTTAGTTGGGGTTTTAATCTTGCAAATAAAAATCTTACATAAAGATGGCAGCCAATAAAAATATGTGTTAAAAAAATGAAGATAATATGGGTGGTTCTTAGTCGAAGTATGGTACAGTAAAAAATGACCGAATTTGATATCGACACCTTGGCGCAGTGGTCAAAGAGCACTCGCCCGGAAAGAGAGAGGTCCTGGGTTTGAGTCCCAGAGGTGCAAATATATTTTTCTGATTTTTCTGTTTCCAGATTTTCGATTGAGTTTCGCTCATAGTGTCTTCATTTAATTAAAGATATTTTTTTTTGGTCCCGATATAATTTCCATTTGGGGATCGGTACGAAATAAAGCATCGTGTAAAACGCTCGTAAGAAAAGAATATTTAGATGGTTTGGATTTGTAGGGCGGAAGAACGTAGAAAGGCGAAAAACGTATGACGCGAAAGTTAATGGACAGTTAGAAAATTAACATGAAAAATATTTAATAAGGTTAGAATTATTGTAAAATATTTACTTATACTAGAATGAAAAGTTAATTTGTTTGTCAAGCCACAAAGTGGTTGGTTGCTTATTATATTTCGTACTTACTTGACCTCTGTGGTCGAGGGGTAAGGCTCTCGACTAGCAAACTGGAGGTCACGAACTCAAATCCTAGCGTGAGCATATAAATTTTATTGCTTCTTCAAACACAGGAAACTTAATTTGAGGTACCATTTTAATTCAAAAAAGTGGTTAAAACTAATAAGTATCGTATTAATTTTGAATTAAATTTTATTGTTCTAAATTTGTGTTATTTCACAATTTATTAATTTAAAATATTGTATAGTATAATTGTTGCACGTTCCAGATTGGTAAATATTTTCAGTATCACCCTGTTGAAAGATTCAGAATTGAAACTTTGCACTAAATGGTCTTGGCCAAATTCGGTGATCAGATCTGAGTACCCAGATAATTCCCGATCCAGACCGCCACGCAGTAGGTGAGGAATAGCATTCGCCACCTAGCTGGACAAACCTCACTCCAAGAACCCGGGCAACTCTTATAATTCACCAAACGTAGCGAACCACTTGAGGTGACCTACGGCAGGGATGTTGGTTATCTATAAATGGTTCCCGGGGCGGCGGTAAACATATCCGCTTGTAAATAGTCGGATAAACAAAGTTATATCGCATGATTTTTTAATTTTTACGCTGATGTACAGTGTATATAGTTGTAGTCTTATTACTTGAAATGGCTTTAGCCGTGTTTGGTGACTAGATCTGAATAGTCAGGTACATTTTTCACATCTCCTTCCCCTCCCCACTACCTTCAGCATCACACCATACCAAAATTGGGAATGCCGTAGTCTAACTGGCTGGAGACCGTTGTGAGCAGTTGGAGCTCTTGTGTTATATTCAGATAAAAAAAGTTATATTATATGCAAGTATGAATCTTTAGCGGTTTTTTGCTAAGCCGACTGCACGTATAATTATGTCGATTTTGTTATTGCCGCATGTTTCTTCGGAGAGTCGAAATTATTATTAGTAAAAATATTTTTACAGCGGATTTTCACTCAAGATGCCTTCAGATATAAGTATATCGACGGTTATATGGGCGTATATCCTCTTTGCATACTTACTCGAAGAAAAAATCTTCAATAGGATCAACTGTCGGAAAAATCAGCTGTCGGCCGGACCAACTGTCGGCCGGATCAGCTATTGGCGGACCAACTGTTGCAGGATCAATTGTCGTCGAACCAACTGTCATGGAAGCCACAAACGTATTGTATCTTGTATTTCCCGCTAAGCACTTGCATACTGCTTATTAACAACGTATGCAGGGACACTGGAGGTTCGTTCAAAATTAAATGTAGCTTCGTTCTTTTAAAAAAATTTAGAGTCCTTGCGAGAGCCTTGAAAGAGTAACCATCTGTTACTAGGGCGGGTATGTGGTAGATAACCTCCAATTTCATGGAATCCAATTAGAGATACCATAGTCTAGCTGGCTAACAGATAGTGGGAGCAGTTGGAACTCTTGCGCGGTATTCACATAAAAAGAACCTGCTAAATTAATAATTTTTATATAGTTTTAGAGTTACAATCCACACTTCTCGTTGGCAGTTTTTTTTTTTTTTTTTAACTTACTCAGATTATACTGACTTGACTTGAGAGTGACTTATTTTTTTTTATCAGGTTTTAAACAGTTTTTTTAGAACAATGTAACCAGTTTAATGCTATGTGCATTTTAATGAATATATTTGAGACACGTCCATCAAAGTCACGATATGTTTGCTTGACGTTATATAAATGATAATAATTTGGTTGACTTTGGCACGCTCTGGCACATTGCTCGAGGACAGCAGGTGGACAATAAGTGTGCTTCAAGGAGGCAATGATAGACCTGGTCTGATGACAAAAGATAAACAGCTAATGGCTACAAGGTGTGACTATTAAAACAACTGTTGTAAGGAAGTAGTTGCTAACTAAAAAGATGAAGATGTTCTCCCAACATTTGAGACAAAGTTACCGATTGATGATTTTGTTATGTATTGTTTATACTATTTGCATTAATGTTTATTGAAGTTTATTTAAGAATCAAATTGTGCATAAGATAACTAGCGAGATCTCGGCATACGTTGCAATGATACTTAAATAAAGAAATTGATTCTCCTTGCGAATCCTTTCCTATTCGTCCCCATTTCCCTCTCTCATTCCCCTTCCACCTTCCCCGCATTCCCCCCCCCTTTCTCCGGCGAAACTCTGCCCCTCCTTTGTTCTCCATCCCCACCTGCCAGATTCGCTTCACCCTTCTGTCTTCCCTCCCTGATATGAAATACTCAATTTTCAATAACTTCAGCGCCACTTATTCCAAAATTTGTCTACAAATTTCATAACGCCAGAACACAACGGTATATGTATAGAAACCATCACGGGTACGCACAACGACTCAACAAAGTTTCATCGCAATCGGATCGAATACGGCAAGAATTTCAATACGCCAGTGCTTACTCTTATATACAAAACCATCGAATGAATGGTTTAGGTTGTTGTTTACGGTTAAAATTAAGTACTTTTTTCCATTGATAAGCACCTTTTATTATCAAGTATATCACAGATAACATACAAAAATCAAAAATATTCTATGTTGACTCGAATAAGTAATAATAATCTCACGGAGTTTCAAAGTGACAAAAACACAGAATTCGCGCGGTTTTAAACTTTACGATTTTTTTATACTATTTTTATAAATCCTACAAATATGGGATGAACGGTAAAATACAGGTTAATTCATTGGCTATATAGCACTAAAATAAGTTTTTATGTCTTTAAATTAAAATTCGAAGGTATGATCAAAATCAAAATCATTTATTGTACAAAATTTTCATTTAGTACAAAAGGTATAACTTATAGGTACCTACATCCTATTTCTTCCAGTTAACCTAACATGTTATACAGAAATGAACACAAATGAAATATAAATATAAAAGTGGTGTAATACAAATTGAGTTTGTTTTAATTTATTATATAAACATAAATATAAAAACAGTTGTACCTATGTGAGGTATTCACTTAATGTGTAATGAGACCTGTTCAGAAGGAATGTTTTTAGTGATGACTTAAATCTGAGTGTATCTGGTATTTGTTTAATATCATGTGGAAGGTTGTTATATACTTTAATGGCCATGTAAAAGGGTCCTTTTTGGAAAATTGTTTTGTTTGCTTTTGGTATTAATAAATTTTCTGTAAACCTTGTAGCGTATTTATGTGTAGAGTTTTTTGTGGAAACTTTTCTGGAGATGATCGCACTAACATGCATAACTCCAATATGATTTTTTTAATGTTGGCGAAAAATTAAAAAAATGATCTCGAGCAATCGAGGCAATTTTTTTTATTTCGCCTGGTCGCTCCAGTGATTCCACAAAACAATTTCTTAATAAAAAACATTACATGCATAACATTACCGAAATACCAATAAATCACAGGCAAATCCAAAATTAATGACCTAACAGAGTTTAACATCAACTGCAAACAATCAGACACGTCTGACATTAAGCATCTCTGCCATATTAAATAATAAACTGAAAGTAACGTAAAAAATGAAAGTCGTAACAACACAAATAACAATAATTATAGGTTATCTGAATGCAAATGTAAAAAATGGGCGGGATTAATCGAGATAATGATTATCCGTCACGAATTTGGCTGAAACTCGAAAAGTTAACTGTCTGTTACATAGCCGCGGCTCATGCTGATAATGTGATAATGTTCGGGTTGTGTAATAGTTTCTCGTGTCTGGGACATGTTACAATCTGTTACAAGCGGCGTGTTAAGGTAGGTTCTTGCTTTTAGTGTAATCGTAACATGTAACTGAGGAAGTGGCGCAGCGAGCCACAAGCCACAAGCCCCGAGGCAAGTTCTCGAGTTTTTATCGCAAAAACATGTTTTTCGGCGTCATTAGAGTTTTATGAATATCTTGATGTGAATAATAGCATTTAATTAGAAATATATTTGTTACGAAAGGTTTTGATAACATCTTAACAGGGTTTTAATACACCAACAAGTAACTGAAGAATATTAACCAGCGATCCCTGAGCATGTTTTGAGTTAAAAATGTAGATGTAATTTTTTCAATTAGGATCGTTTCTAAACACCCATTATTTTTTAAGTTAAACTTCTTTACGCACGCTTGACTTGGGAGTAAGCTGGTGAATGCGTGACGAGAGCTTTACAAAAACAAGGCGAACGGAAGTTGAGAGGGAGATATAAGTTAATGAAGATAGAAAAAGAGAGAAAGTTACGTTTCATATTTTACTGTAGGGGCAAGAGAGATGTGCGAGCACACATTTTCTTTCTCTCTTTCTCTCATAGCCAGTTACGTTTCGTATATCTAAGACACAGTGCAGGCCTACTGTCTGTATCACACTGTAAGAGCAAGAGAGAGCAGTGATGTTTTACTTCTTTCGTGTATTTTTCTCTCTTTTTTTTGTGAATACCGTACAAGAGTCAAAACTACTCCCAATCGCCTAGAGCCATATAGCATCAGTGTTGAGGTATGTTGTGAGGCTGAATATAGTGGGGAGGAAAAGTAAATGAGAAAAAGGAATCTATCAGGAAGTTGGAGATGTCCCTGGATGTGCAGATCTGGTCACCAAACACGGCGAAAGCCATTTCAAGCAACGTTTCAATTCTAAATGGTGGTCTTTCACTAGGGTGATACTGAAAGTATCTTCCACTCTGGAACGTGCTGCAAATATGCCTTATATTAATTTTAATTATTTAATTGTGAAATAACACAAATCAATGAAATAAAATTTAGTGCACGTCGGGATTTGAATCCGCGACCTTTGGATTGCTAGTCGAGAGTGTGAAAGTGCTGTCTGAACTACCTGTATGAAATCATAAGTATGAAAATAATGGTTCTTTCTAAATCTGTCAAAAACACTGTAGTAAAATATTTTTTTGGTCAGCTAAGGGAAAATACGGTATACCTAATTACACAAAATATAACTTAGTATGTGAAGGGGTGTGCAGAGGATGTACCGCCGAATAACAAAAGTATAAAATATATTTTCATTCAAAAGCATTAAAGAAAAACCTTCTTGTCAAAATATGTGGTGTAAATTAGCGTATAAGTACAAAAATAAATCAACACTGTAAATAGCCCATTAGTTTCAGCTAAACGTTATTGTCGGTAGGTCCCAATATCACCTACAACATTTTAAAGTTATGCTTGGGCCCCAGGCGTCTGCCCAAATGCCCAAACGATCGTTACGCCCCTGAATTAAAGACGATACGGTGTTACAAGGGTGTTATGCAACTGGGCCTACTCAAAATTCACGTTTGAACCAGCGAGAATAATTTATTTGTTCATTTTGCTTGCGATAGTACCGCGCTAGAAAAGGCGCAGTTATACATAATGTATTCAAATTGTATATCTTATATCTATTTATTCTGTGGGTGAGGAACATATGATTTGGCGTGTGCTACTTTCAATTACTATTGATTCTGACAGGCCATCAAAGAGCGCATATTCAACGGCATTGTAAGGCTGTCAACTAGCAATCCGGAGGTCAAGGGTTCAAATCTCGGCGAGCACAAGTAAACTTTTTTTGATTAATTTGTGTAATTTCACAATTTATTAATTAAAAATAATTTGTAAAACTGGGATTACTGTAGGGGCCTGCAGAAACTTTAATAGTGTACAACACCAATCCTGTACAAATTGCAAGTGCGCCCCACGGTTGAATTTGGCAGCCACCTCTGGTCTAGAGCTCTAAAATAACTGAAAAAAACCTTCGACTCTGTTCAGAAACGGGCGGTCCGTTTGATAAATTTTCCTCTCTTAACAAACGGATTGAAATCTTTAAAGCACAGGCTTCGGGTGAGAATGCTATCCTAATTCTACCAGTATTTCAATGGGGGACGCTCTATTGATCCCCTCGGCACCGGTGCATAGTCGGAAAACATGCCAAAAACGTGCCCAACATATGCACACGGTTGACATTTGTCACTTGAGAACGGGTTGTTTCTGCGACACGTTCATGAGTTTAGCCCAGCTGTGGAACGATTTGCCGGCCTCTGTGTTTCTTCCCTTCCACAACAAGTTTCTCTTCTAGACTCATGTTTACTCCTTCCTTTTCTCAAAAAGACCCTCTACATAGCATCTCAGATGATATAGGCCCTGAGGGAAATTATTTTTTCAAGGCCTCCAGTTAATGTAAAAAAGTTTAGTATAATTGTGGCACGTTCCAGAGTGGCAGAAACTCTCAGTATCGCCCTGGTG
This sequence comes from Glyphotaelius pellucidus, assembly GCA_936435175.1. Taxonomy (NCBI): domain Eukaryota; kingdom Metazoa; phylum Arthropoda; class Insecta; order Trichoptera; family Limnephilidae; genus Glyphotaelius; species Glyphotaelius pellucidus. The sequence continues at coordinate 706,672 of OW386561.1, forward strand.
TAAGACCACCATTCAAAATCTAAGCTTGAAATGGCTTTAATCCTTTTTGATGACCATATACTTAATTTTTTCCATGTCCTTCCATACATAACACACTCCAATTGGTGATGCGATGGTCCCACTGGCTCTGAACAGTCGGAACTCTTGTGCGATATAAAAAAATAATAAAAACACGATAAAAGCAATTCATTTAAAATTGATTCCATTCTCATATCAATAAAAAAGTAATCCTGTTGCATTCTGTTATATAACTTTAACCAATCTATGAGTTCAACAATTATGATTAGAGTCAAATTGAGCTGACTTTGTCTACATCTAATCTCGACAACAAATCAACTCGATAAATATTAATTAAAACTTAACCAAAGGCAGCTTTTAAACTTTTTTTTTTTCTATTACTTGTTACCTAAAAGATTGTTTAAAAAGTTACCACAATCAACTTTCTGATTCAAATTGCTTTTACCGAAACTCCATTATAAAATACTGTTAATTATCAAAAACTTTTTTCGAAAAAATTTCTGAGTATAAATTCTCGTCCACCTAATTTTTCTATTATTCGTTACATATTAATTTGTAAAATTTACTGTTTTAAAATTTGTTAATTCAACTCGACTCCACTCAAGTTATACTCTTAACCTAACCTAACCTAACCAACCTAACCATAACATCTTTTTTTTACATAGTTACTTTTTTACATTAACTCATAGGGTTCATGGGGTGAAGTTTGTCCGGGTCTTGGCGGCGGATGCGTCTGCCCACCAGCTGCATGGCAGGCCGAATCGAGAGAGACTAGTTGAGGGGGTCCCTTTGACTTCTCCAGCCGTACTTTCTCGAAATATCGCCTTGCACCGCATTGGGAAGGATGGATTCACACGTCCGTCACTCCTGGAAACATTGACCCCAGATTCCTACCCACCCCGCATACCCTTTTCCTTTCCAGAACTTTCTCTCCTTCCTTTCCTGAAAAGGCCCTCCAAACAGCATCCCCAAAGATGACAAGGCCCTGAGGAAAATAATTTCTCTCGGGGTCTATGCTTTGGGGATGCTGTGTGGAGGGTTTTTTTAGGGAAAGGAAGGATAAGAAGTTCTGAGAATGAAAAATGTAAGAGGGGTGGGTAGAAATCTGGGGATCAATGTGTCCAGGAGTGAGAGACGTATGAATACATCCCTCCCTCTGCAGTGCAAGGCATTGAGTCGAGAGAGTCCGACTCGAGAATCTAGATTATGTCTGTCTCAAGCATGTCGATCCGGCCCGCCACGCAGTAGGTGACCAAATGCATTCTCTACCAACACCTAGATGGATCTCACCCCAAGAACCTGGGCACTCCTGCCAAATTACAAACGTAGCGAACCACTTGGGGTGACCTATGGCAGGAGTGTTGATTATCTAATAAATGATTCCCGGGGCGGCGGTATCCGTACTCGCCTCCCAAATTGTTTATAATCATTTTGTAAAAGTCCAATAGGGCGTTAAGACAAACTGTTTAAAATTTCCACGTGCCACTCCGGGTTAATGTAACAATGCCGCCTGAACCGGAAGTGAATGTCTGCCTCCAGGAAGTAGAATGCTGATCTCGCCGATAGAGGAAGGAAGTTGAAACCACCAGTACCTACTCTGTAGCACTTCTAGTATACTCGTAGTAGTTCTTGTTATTGTTACAAATTCTATTAGTATAAATGATAATGTATTGTAGAGCATTTTTCACTGTGTGTAGATCATATTTATGTACATATGACTAGACGTTGCCTTGTATTGAAATGGGTGATTGCATTCTCGTGCGGCAAATGTCGAACGTGTACGAATGTTGGGCACGTGTTGCGCGTGACTCCCGGCTGTGTATCTGTAGAAACACATCGATTACGATAGTTTTTAAACAAAGCATTAGTAATTGGATTTGATGGAAATCTAAGGAGATGAATGGAGAAGATGGTGCAAAGAGAATGCGTTCCGCGTAATCTAAGTATTACCGTCAATCTTTCCATATCGGGTGAGACTGGTACTCAAATTTACAAAATCGTAGTACTTATACCTGGGGGAGGGCACGTTCTCGAAGTGGTGCCATCCTTTGAAGAATTCTTGAATTCGAAACCGAATTACAACGGAAGCTTTATTGGATAACCAACACCTCTGCCATAGGTCACCCCAAGTGGTTCGTTACGTTTGGTGATTTAGCAGGGGTGCTCGGGTTCATGGGGTGAGGTTTGTCTAGGCTTGGAGGCGGATGACCAGGACACACTGAATCCCAGATTCCTATCCATCCCTTAAACCCTTTTCCTTCCCAGAACTCTCCTCTCCTCCTTTTCCTTAAAAAAACCCTCCACACAGCATCCCCAAAGATGACGTAGGCCCTGAGAGAAATTATTTTCCTCAGGGCCTCCCGTGTGGAGCTCATGTAAAAAAAAAGCTTTGTTTGAAATTTCACGTACACAGATGTTTATATGGCGCGGCGCGTACGGCGTGGCGTCAGACGTGCACTCGAAACCGGGTTCTTAAATTTCAACCACGCAAACGCAAGGCTATTAATAGTGTTTGATAGTTAAGCGAAATGTCCCATTCTAATTTTCCATATGATGTTTAAAAAATAACATCACAACAATTGCAAACAACAATTTGAGGGTTTAATTTGAAGACATTAACAGCGGTTGGTTGCTCGCAGTGTTCTAAATGTAGGCAATTAAAGAATGCACTTTGAGTGCAGTTTGCAACAAGTTGGTGCCAGGCGCCAGCTGCAGGTGCCGACTACAGCACTCACCACCGGCACCGGGCGTGCGAAGAAGTACAACAATCAGTTTATAATGCAACCTGAAACCAGTCTGTAATAATAATTTAACTGCACCGCGGTTGAAATGTCATGACTTTATTATGTTACTTAAATTTGCGAAATCTGTACAGGTCATTTTTTTGTCATTGTACTTGTAAAAAGCGATATTTTTGTAAGACTTTTTTTGATGTGATAACGTCTTATAAATCGATGACGCCGGCTGCACTCACGAAAAAGCATGACCCATTGTCCCGTTCCGCCTGAGCAAACAAAAAGGAACTAGCGTTCGGCTTGTCACGCATCTATCTCTCTTCCACTCCATCGTTATTATATGACGCTATCACGTAAAATTATCGTCCGTAAACCGACTTTGCGGACAACCATTTTTTTTTTTTATTAACTCTGGCTTCGATGGAGCCCCGAGCTCGTCACTTAGAGTTACACCACCTTTGTACTTATCCTTGATGCAAAGTGTAATGTTCTTTTATTGTGGCCTTACTAGCCCACAAATAATAAGATGTACACGTAAGTTCTCTCTTCTTTTATTGTAATGTACAATGGATTCGATAGTACTGTTTTATTGTCTATAACGTAGCGAGTGATTACTAAGGCTACTAAAATGGTTCTGCCCGCGCCGACGGCTGCTTCGGCTCAGAGAGCACCGCGGCCGCTCGACAAACTTCGTCGGAACCCGAACGTTTTCGAATGATCCAATACATGGATAATTACATATACTACACATAGAAACATGAAAGGGTATTGTTATAAGCCCTAGCTAGTTAGAGGATTACGAAATAATCCATAAAATAAAAAAAAACCTTGATGCAAATCTTGTATTGGAATGAACCTATGTTTTATACTTTTATTATTCAGTACATTCCTTCTGGGACATCCTCTCTGTACATTCCTTCGGGGACATCCTCTCTGTACATTCCTTCGGGGACATCCTCTCTGTACATTCATTCGTGGACATCCTCTCTGTACATTCATTCGGGGAAACTTAGTTATGTTTTGTAAATAGGTATACCGTATTTTATTTTTGTATATAAGTATGTCGGGGGGGCCAATTGTCGGAGAATCAGCAACTGTCATTGAATCATTTTATTCACGATATGTGATCCACCTACGATAGATTCTAAAATGGACATATTCACGCCTTACTGTATTGTGTACATATTGTATTTATTTGTAGTCATTGCGTTATTTTCCGTCAATGCGCTTAACGCACGTTTCCACACGTTTGAAGCAATACATTATCATTAAACGACTCTACCATCGACTCGTTTGCCAATAGTAATAATAGAATTGAAGATTTTGCACTCACAAGCCTTTAAATATCATCGTAGACTGAGTCACGGATTTAATAGCTGAGTTACCACCGGCGCAAGATAGATCAATAGTGCGTGAGGTTATGGGTTAAGATACTTGGCATAGTTAATGCAACAATTCATGCCAAGACATTACCTCAGTTCAGATGATCGAATGCGCGGCCTTTTTCATAAAACACTTAAGGCCACGCTTCCCAGCCCAAAAAGAAGAAGATGGAGAGATATGTAATTACGAATGTTGGACAGAGCGCGCCAATATTTTCAATGACAAAATTGATGGGAAAATTGGGAAAATGCTTAATAAAACATGACTCGTTTAAAATGGAAGGTATCTTAAGTGTTATTTTCTCATTATCATTGTGTGTTTTTTTTCGTTTTATCTTGTTAACCTTTGAAGGGTATTATCTCACCATGTAAATTTGTACAGGTTCATAATTTAATTTCACATTATCTATCCTGGTTAGTTTATTCTTGTTTTTTAATTCAATCTTTTTTTAAATATTTTCTTGTTCTACCAACCCACTTTGTTTTCTCTAATCATCCATGTTTTCATACAAAATTAAAATAAATTTTATGCGGAAACTTTGCTGATTCATTTCATAAAATGTAGCATTTAATATTTTTAATAAAATAAGTATATCTGTTTGCGTCCCTAATAAACTACAATAAAATATTGTTCATATGCTCTCTAAAGTCAAATGAAGACAAGATAGCGTTTATGAACTTGCTGGACAATTTAAAGATTGGAAGAGAAATTTTGCCGAGAGCCAAATCAATGAAAATGAATGCATTAGTAAGGGGACTACTACTTATGATTAAGAAAGCTTTCGCCATCGAACCGAAGTACAGAAGTATTAGTAACAACGTAGGTGATGTTTTCAGTATTTTAAAACTTCATTAAAAAAAGCTTTACTTAATATCTTAGGGAAAAAATGAGTTCCTTACTACAAGTACAAAAATCTCAAATCTCTTAAATATTCCAAAATTGTTAAATACATCTTTGGCCAGAAAAACCATAAATTCCATGCTATTAAATTTTGTAATGTCCTTCCAAATGAAATTTAAAATACCAAGGAGATAAACAAGTTTAAAAACAACTTCAAAACATGGCTAAGTAAACATGAACATGAGTAAATTATTAAAAAATACGAAGACAGCAAAAAAATAACATCAAAACAACAAACTACAGTTCACCATGGAAAAGAATCCCCTCGAGAGGAGGACTGTGAATATAAATACATTTTATTATACAACGTAATTCACGAGATAGATATATCTTAAATAGTCAATAAATAAATAAAGAATTCAGTATTTACGGAAGTGTAATTGAAGTGTATGTAAATGAAATTACTTGTTTGCCAAAGAACTCATTTTATGTGAGCACAATGCCAAAATAAGACTACATATTGATACAATACAAACAATAGCATATGATTATGTCAATCTGAGGAATCTCTAGACTGAATGCTGTAAGAATGAGGTTTCTGAGTCGCAATTGCTTTAAAAACTTTAAAATAATTGCGACTTAACAATAAAGCTTTAGTTAACCAAATTAGCAATAAAACTTTATTTAACCGTTTAGAAAATTAGGAAACCCGGTAACACTGAATATTAACCGAAAACACTGATTTGAGCATATAGAGCGAATGAACCAAAAGAAGGAGTGTTATGAAAGTTATGAAAAAATGGAAAATAGCCCAATCAAACCTAACGTAACCTATTTAAACAATTTTTTTCATCACTTTTAATGACTTTTCGAAGGAGGTGTTGGAATTGCATGATTTTGAGTTGTCCAGTCACCGTCATAAGAATATATGACACAGAAGTAAATGGTAGAAAAAGTAGGGGACTCTCGACGAAGACATGACATGGTTAAGTGATTAAAACACTGACTCGGGTCATGTCAAGAGTCAAAGATAAATTACCTCAACGAAGACTTTATTGACTCTGACTTCTTCTTGCATTTCAACGTTGATCGATATACGACATTCATTCTACTTTCATCCTTCCTCTGCCAGTTCGGAGCTTCATTGCCAAACATCAGGGAAGGTACCAGCACCTCATTGTGAACTTCTAGCTTCGCTTCTTTGGACAGTTTTTCGTTAGCGCCAACCGCGTTCAGTTCATACACGAAGTTACCTGCATTTACCCTTCTTTCAATATCTCTAACAGCCTTCCTATCTCTCATAAATATACTTCCCTAATACACCAACTCATCTATGTGCTCCCAGCATTCATCATTCATAATTATATTGTGCCCATTATTTTCGCACTCTCTCGTTCAAACACCGCGATTTTAGACTTACCTTCTAACTCATTCTTCTTACTGACTTCGTACATATGGTTCATTCTCGTATCTAGGATGAAGGAAGCACGTATGAAGAATGATTAAATGATGAATGTAAGTCAAAAGACACGGAATTTGAGAGAGAGAGAGTACGAAAACAGGGTGCAATATAAGTAATTGTGATTTAAGAATACGTGAAGCAGGTGGATGAGTTTCTGTATTTGGGAAGTATGTTTAATACCTCGACATAAACTTACATAAACATAACACCACAAGAGAAGAAGAAGATTATGTTCATAAGTAGCAAATACGTGTTTTGAAATCTTCACGAAAATAGGGCATTACGAAAGATGAAAATATTATAACCTTCGAACACTACTAAATAAAGCACGTAATTTCCTGCAGATTAGCGAAATTTCAGAATAGCCAATGTTGTCATCCTTAGCAAGATGTAATGACTGACTACTGACTATTGACTACTGTCGCCAACATTGATGTCATCATTATCGATTGGAACATTTTGATGATGAGGCTGTTATGTAACCAATTATTTCTATGTTGCTTCAACTTAGAAATACAATTTATAGGTTTGTGGGTCACCAATGAGAATGGATACATTGCTTTGGAATTGGCAGAAAACATACATTTATTGATGCAGTGGGTTTTTTTATATTGCATATGGCACCATACTTATGTGATCAAAAACAATTTAAAAAAGTAAATTTTACTACAAAACCAACCAAATCTTATAAATATATATTTAAGGTGTGAATATGTGAATTTTATGGGATACTTTACAAAAGCGCCACTGTTTGTACGGTGCAAAGGCAGGGGAACGATGTCGCCACCCGATTGGGCAGTGTTGTGAGGCGTGTTAAGGGAGGAGCTGTAGAAACGAATTTATGAATGCGGGTCTTGAAGAGACCTGGATTATATGAAGGAGGAGACCAAAATGCCGGTAGCTCGCTCCACATATTAGCCGACTTGCACTCTTCAAAATATGTGTGCATTTATGAATGCGGTATGATTGCGGAAAAACAACTGTGCGGTGTGAGAGTGTCTTTTTTTCTGGAATGCATGAAAAACCAAATACTTTATCATATATATTTTATGTCATTGTGTGTTTTCACTTTGTGCTTTTAGCTTTGCGAGCCGAATTCTTTTAACAAAACTAAAATTTCCTGCACTTTGTTTCCACAGGGATAAAAACAATAAAAATAAGTATATTGTAATCAAAATAACGACTCACCTCTTCCAAGAACTCGACTCCGTGGGGTTGCGTTTCATTTTTGACCACCGTCCACACCTTCAAACCCTCCTTCTTGAAGAGTCCTTCTGTCTTCTTCAACACCAGCTCAATGGGCTTACCGAACGCTTCAAACTTAATTTTATGCACTCCGTGCTCGAGGTTTTCATCCAAGTGCTCAACATCTTCCAAGTTCTTCTTGGCACTAGCACTGGTTGAATTAGCTTTAGGAACATCACTGATACCTTCCGCAACTTTATCACTTGAAGCATTCTTAACACTAGCTTCTGAATCAACACTTTTCACTGTTGCAGAGTCTTTAACACTTTTGGTATTATCACTCCCGACGAACAAGATGTCCGTATCATCAAAATCGTCCCTTTCCACAAAATGTGCCCTGGCTTGGCCACCTTGATTTAGGTTGTTGAATTTGTGAGCGTTCTTGATCAGATATTCGTGATCAGAAAGCTTGTCATGTGCGGATTTCTTGCCACTCCCGTGGGACACCTTGTTCCCCGTGTGGTGTTTGTCACTTCCTGGTGAGGCCACGTGTCGCTTGGCCACATGGTGGTTTAGCTGAATCAGCTGGTATTCTGGTACGAGTGAGTGGTGATCCACGTAGAACACTCTTTGTAGTTCATCCTGGGACATGTGCTCGTGCAACTGGAAGGAAAGAAAAAAGTAAAATTAAAGTCTGTCAACAATTGTTGGCTAATGGTAGGTAATGATAGCAATTATCTCGTTTGTATTAGAGTTAAAAATCTCCTATTTCACAAAGCTCATGGAAAGCATGGGAATACATTCATACAGTGCGGATGGGTATGAACTAAATATTTACTAGTATTTTTACTAATTTGTTTCAAATATTTGAACAATTTACATGTAGCACAGAAAGGATTAGTTGGTAACTAAACCTACGAGAGAAGGGACTATTAGAAACTGTACACAGGTGATCAGAAGCTCTGGAAGCTAAAAACGTAACCTTAGAGTAATACAGTGAACTGGAGAGAAGCAGCAAGAGATAGGCCCAAGTCAAAATTTTCAGAGAAGACAACAATTTAATAAAATTCATTTCCTTTAGAACCCCAAAAGATATCCATCCAACCCTTTACTTTTTACCCTTAGTCTGTTATGCAGACACAGGCAATATGCTACGGAGGCTGTCTGATGTAGATTGCAGAAAACCTCTGAACCTTACAATAAAATGCTTCCTCTTTGTGAACTACTTTGAGGCGTGCTCGACAAATATTCTCGTGTAATGAACTATTTCGCATACAGTTTTGACACAATGAGAGCAGAATAACTCGTAAGTCACCGCCTCTTTCGTCATGGCAATTTGGCTGAAGACAACATGCAGAGCGGGGTACAAAAGAACTGTTTCGCGTTGGTACAGCGTTGGCGGTAATGTCTTTTGTTCTGGTTTCAACACTTCTAACAACTATTATTGCCGTTGTCAAAATGTCATCTTTCAATTAAGCTTAAATAAATTACGGTAATTATTTTCAATTGAGACATCAGAATTAAATTAATAATGTTTTTGACAAGTTGGTGCTGTTGCGGCAACGGGGAATTGTTTTCAGTACTGCTCAGAATACTGTTGTGATACCGCACAAGACTCAAGAGTATGTGGAACTATGGCGTGCCCAGTTTAAGGATATTTAAAGAGCTTTTTAAGATAAGTTTTTTTTGGCACTTTGGCACTCGCAATAACGAAATGTCCTGAGGAAGGAGCGAGAGGAAAATTGAGAAATTTCTGACTCTACAGATGTAGGAAAAGTCAACCATTTCAATAAAATAATAATAGATAACGTCATTTTAAGCAACTGCAGCAACTTTTAATTTTACTTTTACCGTCACCCCGGGAACTATTTATTGGATAACTGCCGTGTTGTCCTGCCACAGGTCATCCCGAGTGGTTCGCTACATTTGGTGACTTAGCAGGAATTTGAGGGTTATGGTTTGCAGGAGTGACGAAGTGAAGTAAGATTATGAATCCATCCATTCCGCTGCGGTGCAAGACGATGGGTCGAGAGAGTCCTGATAGAGAGGCTCGATGACCTCCCTCAATCAGTCTCCTGATCCGGCCCGCACCCCTGCTGAATCACCAAGCGAACCGTGGACCGCATGGTAGGGATGTTGGTTCCAACAAACAGTTCCCGGAGCAGCAGTACCCACACCCACCATCTAAATTTAAAACCTACTGATTTTAACTCTCTAAACTCGTCTTCTTTATCTCTTTCTGGCATTCCTCACAAATCAACAAACGAAGCGAACCACTTAGGATGATTTATGTCAGGGGTATTGGTTATCCAATAAATGGTTCCCGGGATGGCGGTAACCATATTGTTTGTTGATGAACAAATTGTTTGTCAAATAAAAAAAAATAAGTGTTACAAGACGTTTCTGAATTTTTAAATATCTTTAATCAATGTGACTATAAAGTGTCTCCCACTGGACTTACAATGTTTATTGTTTCTTCTAGATATACTATTGAAGTTCACATCACAAGAATTTAATCCGGTTAAGTCGGGAGTGGAACTCGATTCACGTTCTGTTGTTGTATGTTACACAACCCAGAACTAAGCCATAGTGAAACAATTACCTCCATTGCAGAACAGTCGGCTAAATTGAAATTGTTGCATTACCGTCATGCTCTGGAGAAAATTAATACATCTTTTTAAAGTCATGATTGAAATAAAAAGCAACTCTAATGGCAACACACAAATTAGAAGGGGAAACTGAGTGGGACAGACAAACAGTCAGATAAGGCAAGAGACTAAGACAAAATCTTAGAAGGAATGAAAAAGGCGAAAGGTGATAAAAGTAAAGGCAAATAGATAGTACATAGAGTTAGGTGCAAAACGTCCATGGAAACAGAAGGAATAAAAGAGAGATATATGTACACAAAAAGACAGACTTCACTATTCAAGAAATAATGAATACGAGATTAGAGGCTTGCCAGAAACTATCAGCAGGGTTTAATTTTGGGAGGCTGGTATGAGTACCGCCGCCCCGGGAATCATTTACTGGATAACCAACACCTCTGCCATAGGTCACCCCAAGTGGTTCAATACAAATATTGATACGTTTCTACTTATTCAATTGAGAATAATTTGACATTCTCTTTTCTAAAATCTAATTCTAATCTAAAATCTTCTACCCTCTATTCATTGGTTCTATTTTGTAAGTTTATTTTACAAAATTTGAACATTTCATCAAATTTCATAGCTAATATTCAAGTTCTGTGAAAGTCGTATTCCAATTCTTTTATTATACAACTACTGTGCTAACAACCGATCCATGATAAAATGATAACGGAACTGGAATAGAACATTCACAGAACACCGTGCTAAGCGTGAGCTCGACCCGCTAAACAACTGAAGGTAACTCAGAATTGTATCATAAAGACCATACTAAAGGTCCCCATAAGGACGTCAATAACAGACATTTTTAAACAGTTTGATATACCAAGAATTCAGAAAATCTATGCCAAAATCTATGCCTGGTATATCACCTCAAAAATGATTCAGAGGTAGACACCTCACATACTCATAAAACCAGAGCCAAACAAACAGATATACTAAGTATACCAGTGTAACTCTACGTTTGGACAAAGAAACTCTGAATTTTCAGCAGTAAAGCTTTATAAAAATTATCAAAAAAATTAAAACAAAAATTAATTACATTAAGGACGTTAAATGTTGGCTTAAGGAATTATCGGAAAATGAACTTAATAGAGATAGTATACTTAAAGTGTCGTCGTAGAAGTTTGTGGAAAACCTTACCCAAACCATGAAGTTAAACCATAGAAGTCTCTGAAAAATTATCCAAAATATATATAGATTTTAAAGAGAGACAAACATTCCCGGCTTACGAATAACCCAACAATGTTTTAAAATATCCTCCTACCACCACAAAAAGCCGAAAATGTTGCTTCGTAGTAAAAATTAATGTAAAATAGTCATTTAGCATTAACTTCTTTGGAAATCGATTCCAATACAACTGTCCAGAGCTACCATACAGGCGGACATTGCAAAATTGATTGAAATAAATATTTATGAAAAGAATTATTATTGTTTAATGTTTTAAATAAATCAGAAAGTCAATAACGCCATTCACCGTATCTGACCTGAGAATCTATCTAGGACTGGTCTATAGCTTATAGTAGACTAATGGAATGGCAGTGGCGCGACTGGATTGGAGTAATGAGTCACGGAATCACTACATAGCCAGGCTGTACTATACTGTACTGTAATTGTTACAAAAACCACTGTTACTTTCAATTGCATATATGTACTACTACTAATAGTAGACCAGTCGGGTGTGCAGTAAGTGCAGTGCAAGAACCATGCAGTGTATGTGTATGTAGCTGCATATATTTTAAAACACATGTGCTTATTTTATTAGCTATCGGCCAATAAATATTACGTCGTAGCAAATAGAAGTCTTTTAACCGAAAGTTATGTAATTCCTTTATTATTATGTTTTTTTTCTTTATTTTTTTATTCTCTTACTCCGTTTATATTTTATTTATTATTATTGTTTTTGTTATTTCACTAGTGACATCTCCGCCTAGTAACAACAAAACCTTGATTTATAGTGAACATTTTTATTTGTAGTGTTAATATCTATGCACATCCCAATACCAGTTTCATTCGTGTAATAATTGTTAACCCGTTTAATCACAGGAGACCAAATTTTCCAGCTCACATGGATCTCATAAAAATCGTTGTATTTCCCTTACTGTCATGGTGAGAAATATGTTCTAAACGGTGTAAGAAAGAGAAAACACCGCGCTTTATATGCAAATCTAGAATTTGACCTTAGAAAAAAATAATTGTGCACCTTTATAAAAAACAAGGTTTCCGGTAGCAATTTGAGAAAAAAATATAAAATTTCAAGAATTTTTGATTAATTACTTTTTTATAGAACGACAAAAACGTGAGGTATTAATAAGGTTTATAATGTATTTGCCTAATGTGTGGGTGTGTTTTTTTTTTGTTATCAGTAATTTTAGAAAAATTGTAAGGTCAACCATTTTTGCAACTTTTTTATGTTTCAATTTTTTATGTTTCAATTTCAATTTTTGGGAAGTACCTGCCTATTAAAATCTAGTCACCAAACAAAGCTAAAGTCATTTTAAGCAACGTTTCAATTCTGAATGGTGGTCTTACACCAGGGCGATACTGAAAGTATTCACCATGAACGTGTGGCTAATATTATTTTTAATTAATAAATTATGAAATAACAGAAATTAATCAAACAAAATTTACTTGCGCACGTCTTGACATGACCGGACACAAGTTGTTTTTTTGAAGTGAAACTTCTACAGCCCCGTTAGTGATTTGAAATTCGGATGAAACAGAAATGCGTCACGAAAATTTAACATTTGATGGGTCCTCGGTTTTAATATAATGCGGTAAATTCGTGCCTCGGCTCCAACCTCCCGCAGCGCAGCGGCTAAGACACCTGACAAATCCAAGCGGCCAGAGAGACAGACATCCGGCAAACGGAGGTTCGAAAATGTCCTGCATCGGTTCATTAATAACTAAATGGTTGATTGACTTGGGTAGGATGGAGTCTGAAAAACTATTAAATAATGTCACTTAAAGTTTTACATGGTTACCTAAAAATGGCACAATAAATATAAACTGAGTACATATTTTATTAGAAAAAATAAATAAAAACAACATTTTATTACAAAATACATGTCTGACTTTTTCATCAGCAATTGGTTCCTTAGAACAGGCAATCTGCCTAGCTAGGAACTATGTTGACCTACAAGACATAATAACATTTGTACACATTTTTAATATTTACAGTTATCTTTAAATATATTATTATGTTATTATGTTATTTTGCTATTTAATTGTATATAATGTAATATAATAAATAAAAAAAATAAAAAAATAAAATCCTATGAAATCCAAAAAAAAAGTATCATTTTTTTTTTTTTTTAAATTAATATCCAATCTTCAAACCAATTTAAAATAAACAGGCAAAAGAAAAGAAAGCGACTTTCTAGTTTCACTTCTACCACGTGTGAAATTACACACTCTGATTTTTTCTAAATGGGCTTTTCACCCTAAAAAGAATGCTTTGGGACAAGTTTTTGATTCACTTGGTTGTATCTTTCTCAGGCGCCCGTGACTTCGTTCACCATTCACTTCCACGTCATGTTATATTTATCCTTTCTTCGCTCTAAATGCTCCATTTTTAGATCTAAGTCTCCCTTTCTTTCATCTAACAATACTTCTTCTATTGTGCTTCATTAGCCAATAAATAATAGTATATAATAATGAATATAAATCAATCTAGGTTATTTTATTAAAAACAGTCACATAATCACCGCATCGAATCTAGATTCAATCAGCTGCAAACAGTGCACCACAAAAACTCTGCATTCATTTGCTCCGTTCTCAGTTTGTCATACTGTCTCTTTCCCGTGCTGCAGACGGCTGAATAATTAGTGCGAACGAGACAACGATAAAGTTTGACTGACTCTCACGGGAAAAACGAAAGTGTTTCAAGTAATGAATGCTGCAATTGAATATTAAATGTTTTAATCCAGTTTTATCACGATTTTACTTACTCATAGTAATAAAGTCACTGGAATTGACTTATTATATTTTATATGGTAGTTATCTATTGATTTTATAGTACGTAATAATAACTTAATTACTTATAAACGTACCAAAGTTCAGATGAAGTGGCTTAGGATGTCAAAGTCGTAAACTTAAAAAAATCTTCCGTTTATATACAATATGATTTTAATGGATAACTATTTTACGTGGCTCATTTTTTGTGAAATCTCAGAAAACGACTACTTTCCCAAAATTCAATATTTAAATGTGTATGTGTGTGCATCTTGGAATTAAAATTGATGAATATCTTCAATATCTTCAACTATTACATTTAAATTTAACTATTACATTTAAAAAATCATATGTGTACTGTGCAGTTCAGACCGACGATCAATTGAGACGAATGCAAAATATCAAGAGTAGTATAATTGATCGGTTTATTTATATATTGTTACCAAGTTTAAAAATATATATGTAACATTTTATTCTACGAAGCACCGCAGAAAGAGAACATCGGTTAGTATATATCATTCTATCGCAGGCTAAATTATATAGGCTCGTTTCCGTTTCATCGAGTTTCAAATCACAACGGTGCTAAAGAAGTTTTCACTTAAAAAACTCGCCAGGTAGAAGACATACTTCTTTAGAAACATTCGTAATATCCTCAACATGAACGACATCAATGGAATTTTTTTTTTTTAATTTTTAAAAGACAAACATTCCCGGTTTACGAATAACCCAACAATGTTTGAAAATCTCCTACTACCACCACAGAAAGCCGAAAATGTTGCTTGTGTTATGATGGAGGACTTAGCCAGCCGAGGAATCGAACACGGAACGCCCGGGTGGGACCCACGCGATGCCCACTCAACCACTGACCACCAACTCCATTATTTGGGCTCCTTCTAAATGCAACCATATATTAGACTTAGAAAATTAAAAAAGAGGTTTAAGCAAGCATTACATGTATATGATTGAATATACATACTATCCATTCCTGTATTCATCATTTTCTTATTGTGAGTGCTCTCGAATCTTAGAAGCCCGCCGATGAATATTTTTAGGTAAATATCTTTTTAAGATAATCTCTAGCCGCCTTACTCATAATCGCAGAATAAGATAATACCACGGCAATACGAACGGGTTAGGTAAAATTTCACTGAAATTATATAAAACTATTCATTTTTATCCTGTATGCTTAACCTGTGTACAGAGTACTCAGCGCCGGAGCACGAACAATTTTCTAGCACCGTTAAGGAAGGGTTAAGCGTCAAATTGAGTATAGATTGTTGCCATTAGCATGTCAAAATGACTAAAGATTATAATCATTAAATTGTCAAACTGACTGATGATTGGTTCGATCGTGCCAGACTTAATATCTTACGGAGAAGTACCTAATTCATTATGAAAGTATTCATCGGAATTACGTTGTTTAAAATACGGCGTATGTAGCAGGCATCGCTACCATCGTCAGGAAAATTAATTTACTTCTTACTATAGGTTAAATAATAATAACGGAATGGTGGTCTGTGTATTTACGAGACTGTTGATATACGGCCAAGAGTGGTTACTTTAAATCGGGATAATGTACATACCTACAGCGATAACACACATTTCTTTTTATTATTTTTTTTACATTAACTCTTGACCACCGGCATAGTCTAGGGGTAAGGCTCTTGGTTCGCAATCCGAAGGTCGCAGAATCGTATCCTGGCGTGGGCAAATACATTTTATTTGATTAATTTGTATTATTTCACAATTAATTCATTTAAAACAACATATAGTATATTTGCGGAACGTTCTAGAGTGGAAGATTCTCTCAGTATCGCCCTGGTGTAAGACCACCATTTAGAAATGAAACGTTGCTTGAAATGGCTTCAGCCGTGTTTGGTGACCAGATCTGAATAGCCAGGTACTTCGCTAATTTCCTCTTCCCCATCTCCTTCCCCTTCCCTCCTTCGGCATCACAACATACTCCGATTGGGGACGCCATAGTCTTACTGGCTCCAGGCGGGAGCAGCTGAGACTCTTGCGAGGTATTTACTCTGGCCCTGAGGAAAATAATTTACCTCAGGGACTATGTCATCTTTGGAGTTGCTGTGTGGAGGGTCTTTTTGAGGAGAGGAAGGAATGAATATAAGAGGGAGGAAATACAGAGGTCGGCAAATCGTTTCACAACCGAGAACGATTTTAGATTAAATTAAAAAATATACGTAATTAGGTAGGTACTTGAGAGGAGTGGCAGGGGTAACGAAATGGGATCATGTAAGAAACTCGACGATCCGAGACGATCTAAACATTGAACCACTGCTACTATTCACAGAAAAAATCGCAACTTAGGTGGCTTGGGCATGAACTAAAAATGTTTAATGATAGTATTCTGAGGAAAATACTGAGTGCGAGGCTAGGCGAGGCAACTCCAGAAACTGTGTGAGGAGAGGATGGGACTGCCATGGACAGAGGCCGAACAGTCAGCACAAGACAGGGACTTATGGAGGAGCCTTGTCGATGCAATGGATCCCCGACCCGAATAGAATAAGGGGAAGAAGATGATGATTAAAAAAATATACATATTCAAAAAATGATTTTTTTATTTCTAATAATGACATTTGCAAATGTTTGTCATCACATTTCAAAAGCTGTTTTTAGTTTTTGAATATGTTAAGAAATATTTTATAGATTTGAATTTTATTGTAAAGCGGAAATATGTTGACCTAAGAAATACGCCCGTTTCCTGAGGGGTTAAGATATTTCCATGAAACTCCATTTACACATTCAACCAGTCGTGAAATCAAGAGAATGGATAATACATCAGCATTATTGGTATAACGCAACTAAATCATACGCAGAAAACTGTTCATTCATTTTCCTGTTCATTAACCGTGAGATTTTCATTCGAGGAAATAAACACTTCTCGGCGCAGTCGACTACAAACATCTCTACCGATAAACTAAACTAGCGATAAAATAATATCGCTTCGTCTTCCTGTTAAATTATATACTTTATAAAAGATGTTTTGATGTTAATAGCCGTAACATGCGATGTTCCCGCATTAATAATTGGCTTTGCGTTTACATGGATTGGTAGTTGGGCATTTTCGCCAAAGTTTATACACGATTTTATCATTTTTATGCTTTCCTTTCCGCGGAGTCCACCTTACGTTTTTTCTATCTAAAATTACTGATAATGATAATACTGATAATTACTGATAACACACCTATTTTATTAGACAAATAAATTATAAACGTTATTAGGGTCGTTCTTCTTTTTAACCTGCATAAAGTTGTCTCTTCTGGTTAGTGGAGAAAAATACAACAGAATAACCAGTATTGTTATTTTATAATTACTCTAATCTACGAGACAACGACGAGTAACGACTGTGTGCGTTTAAAAAAATTATGTGTTTATATTTTTGTAGTAATAGAGTGACAGTGAGATAGAAGTGTATTACATAAAAATCACAATTGTCTCCCGCCACCCCGACTTACGTTTATTCTATAACGTAAAAAAAAGATATGATGACATAAAATACAAAACTCCAAAACGCCTATCAAGTAACATCGATTATTATTTTTTATTAGGTTTAATAAAATATTTTGAAAAATCTCAAAAACTTGTCTCCTACAACTCTTATATCGTACATTAATTCTGTCACGTGGGTTGTCATTCGAAATAGGTATACACGCAGCTCGTGTTTGTCACCCGCAATAGACATTTTAGGCCTCCTTGCCGCCTTGCAACAATTTCCCCTCTGAGATCCAGAGAGAAACATTTATAGTAAAAACAAAATGTGACAGAGTGGTGGAAATGTGACAGAGTGGTAAAGTTATGTAGGTTAAAAAGAAGAACAACCCATTCCACTTCACATTTTTGTCGTTTCATAGAAAAATAATTAATAAAAAATTCTCGAAATTTTATATATTTTTCTCAAATTGCTATTGGAAACTTTAGTTTCGCAGAGGAGCACATTGATTTTTTCTATGCTTAAATTCTAGATTGGAATATAAAGCGTGTAGTCTTCTTTTTCTAACACTGTTTAGATCATATTTCTCAACATAACAATAAGGGAGATACAACGATTTATATAAGACCTACGTGAGCTGGAACAAATTTCGTCTCCTGTTATTAAGCGGGTTTAAAAACCTATATTTTTTATTATATAAAATATTTCTTTGAATTTTGACTTACTGATAATTATTGCGTTTTACAGCTGTTGCTGTGAAAAATCTCGGGATGTTAATGAACGAGTAACGAAATCATGTAAGCCATTTTCCGAAAGTGATTTTATTTGTATTTTCTGAACCCTCTAAGATATTTACTACATAACTTCCAATAAATGTTTTCTGTATTTTTACTGCTTGGTTTTGAAATGAGAATGTGCTTAGTTCCTATCGGAACGTCATTTATCCAGTTCTTACCTCTCCCTAACCATTACCTTGCTGGAAAAATATTTGAATTTGGTAAAAACAATCTTAAGAAAAATAGTGAAAATTCGAGTGCATTTGTTTTGAAAACAGAGGATGATTTGGAACTACGTTGGAAGGACTTCCATGGTGTTTTTCGTATACACAATCTCAAATTTGACCATCTCAGAGGTACATAATATTGTTTTGTACTCGTACGTTTTTTGTGGGGTAATCACCTCAAAATATCACGATGGAGCCACATAACTCCATTGTGTTCGTGTTGTGTGTAAGTGATTGGTTATCCCTTTTCCTTGCAAACCTTGTTTTTCCTACACATACTATAATATTAACAGTCTATTACAAATGCATCTGAAGCTGTAATTCGTAAGCAATTTTGGATAAAACAAGTCCAGATAGTTTCCAAATGGATATCGGTTCAGCGCGATGAAAATAATACTATTTAATATTAAAATACCGTACATGATCACCGTATTATTGTTATGAATCAAACTTTATCACCTTCACTTGTTAAGTACCTGTTGTTAGTAGTAATAAAGAAGTGTTATAAAAACGCCACATAAAATCACCTACTTTGACAATTACAATAAAATATGAAACAAATAATTACGATATTAATGTTAATGTCGCCGATTTATCGAAATCTTCATCGACATTGACAGTTGGGTTGACGTCTCGACAACTTTATCGATGAAAGTCGCTCGTCATTCACTCGATTGACACTTCAAGGAATATAATGTCGAACAATAGCCGTTATATTCACAATACAAATGCACATGTTTATGACAAGTCCTTGAGATTGGCAATAACAGGATATTAATAAATTGTCTAGATAAATAAATATGTTTTCATACATACATTTACAAGGTTTAATGCGTAGGAACCAATCATTATTATTATTGAATTATTTGTTTTGTAAAAAATATAACGTATCTTCAGATTCCATGAATCCTTAAGAAAAAACTGTTTGAAATACCATTATTTGTTCACTTATGCGAACACTTGCTAATACGACTGAGGCAAGTAGCTTTAGTAAACCAAAAATGAAGATAGTAAAACTGCATATCTTCCACACATTATCAAACATACTAGTTTCAGTCTGTGAATGATTGAAACTATGGTTCGATGAACTCGGAAATGATGTAAATTTGTATCTTTTTGGAACTAATTTTGTGGAGAATTCAGACAAGGAATAAAGTAGCTACATACTTGAGGGTCGCTTCTACAACTCATTCTTAAGTTCAACAGCTCGGCTGTGGAACGATTTGACGGTCTCTCTTAACTAAAAACTAAACTAAATCTCTCAGTCTCCTTCTTACATCATGGGTCTCTTCAATACCCATGTTCACTCCATCCTCTCCTCAAGAAGACCCTACACACAGCATTCCCAAAGACATATATTGACATATATTGACATATATATATATATATTTTTTTTTTACATGAGCTCAACACAGGAGGCCCTCAGGAAAATAATTTCCCTCAGGGCCTATGTCATCTTTGGAGATGCTGTGTGGAGGTTTTTTTTAAGGAAATAAAGGGGAGGAGAGTTCTGGGAACGAAAAGGGTTTAAAAGGTGGGTAGGCTGGGGTTCAGTGTGTCCTGGTCATCCGCCTCCAAGACCTAGACATACCTCACCCCACGAACCCGGGCACCCCTGCTAAATCACCAAACGTAGCGAACCACTTGGGGTGACCTATGGCAGAGGTGTTGGTTATCCAATAAAGGTTCCCGGGGCGACGGTACCCATTCCCGCCTCCCAAATTGTATACATATGCCGATATTTACTTAAACAACACCTGAATACTGGATTTTTATAATTTCACAGTCTTGGAAATAAACATTCTGATGTGAGAGATAATATTTTTCATCCAAAGGAACTACCTTGTAATAATTTGATTTTAAATTTTGGCAAAATTCATTAAGTTGCCACACTGAAAGGCATGCGCGTTGGAATAAAGTACCTACCTACATTCACGAGAACGGGCTTCTACGAATGATTCTTAAGTTCAACAGCTCAGTTCATCGGTGTAGCAAGGTTTTGATTTAGGGTGGAGCAAAACATAAAAAATCTGCAGTAGGTACCGAAAAAAGTAGGCTTCTACAACATATTCGTGCTTTGGACTCCATGAATATAAAGAATATGAACGGAAGAAGGAAAAACCACCCTATGAAGTTCTGTATATTTATCCGAGACGCTATCCAGGTCACAAACCAATTCTTAGAATGATTGTTTCCAATAAAAAGGGTAGTTGCCCATAATACGGAAAAAAAAATTTGATAAAGATAATATTGTTAATTCTAAAATTTGAAATATGAGATTGACAAATATGACGGTTTGAGAGAAGGTGGCAATAGCGAAATTGGTTAACGGGCAAGTCCCGGTTAGACGAGAGGTCAGGGTTTGAGTCCCAGTTGCGACCATTGTCTTTTTCTATTTTTCTGTGCCTTGTTCTCTTTCATACTTTCGTTTAGAATATTATTATCTTCTTCTTCAATAAAAATTCTTAGCCTGATTCTAGTTAAAGAGTTTTTCCAAAATGCTGCTAAATGAACTCAACAAGAAATGAGAACAGGGGCGGGCCTAGGGCAGTGCAAGCGATGATGCCAAACCGGGCGCAATCTTAAAGGGGGCGCTAATAAACAATAATGACAAAATTTTGAGTGCTTGCGTTCCACGTGAAAACTCATCAGCGACGAAGGATGTTGATTTGAATGTAGACAGGACGTGTGATTTAATGATGTGAGTTTACAAATTACAATAATATCGTGACAGATTATGCATTTCCGTTTGCACGATTGTCGTTAATCTGTGCTCGTAACGTAACGCCATTTAATTGTCATCATACGCAATGCGCATAATTAAAAGACCAAAGGTTTATCACAAATCAGCTACAATAAAATAAAGATTTAATCTGCAAATGCCATCGATCAAATAGCCAATGCATAATATGTTAATAATGAACAAACACGTGCGCACAACTTTAATACATTGGAGCATAAAATACTACAATGCAAAATTATTGATGATCCTGATTTGCAGACTTTGCTGACATTTACAACCCTTTTACTTTAACGACACCAGAACACTGGCTTATCATAATTTATAAACAGATTCCGAGACTGAAGACCCGTTCGTATTAGTCGAGTATTTTAGTCGAGTAGAGAGTATAGTAGTAACTAAACGCCCCTGAACACCATAATTTTAGTAGTGGGTTAGTCAGCTCTTTAGTCGATTCAATCCATTTCGTTCTAATTTTTCGGCGAGTAGCGATTCTTACCACGTATCCCTGCGCACTAACATGCGCAAACCCGCCGTTTTAGCAGAGTTCATTTTTTGTAGACGCGCGGAAATGTCGTGGCATTGGAGCGAGGATGCAACTCTAAAATTATTTATTAATGCTGATATTAATCTCGTTTCGTGTCTATAGTTTATTTATTTTCATTTTACTAATCTATGCTTCCACCTCTTCTAAAATTTCACCTCTTCTAAGCATTACAATATGCTTAATTAGCGTATTTACTTTGCTTTGTAGCAGCCCATCAACCGCCGTCATCTTGCAACGGGTGGCGGGTACAAATGTACTCTACTTGAAAGTAATGCGAACGATTTTCGGCGAGTCAAGTGGCGAGTTACTTGCCATTCGATTAAATTACTAGATAACTACTCGTTATTTGATTTTAAATACTGGCAATATTAATATAGTTGTCACACTGAAAAAAGTAGTTCCTACAGTGCGACTAACATTATTTCAGTTCGTGATTTCAACATTTGAATGCAAGAGAGGTCTAAAAACTGAAAGTACGATGCAAAGATGATATACATCGAAGAGATTGTAAAAGGCACGAGTAGTAATGGAGCAAAGAAAGTCAAATGACATAATACAATAGTCAGAATAGGCAATTGGTACAAGCTGGGAAACATGACTGGATAGACAATAATTAAATGAACGTAATGTCTCTTGTATCTATATATATTTAAGATTTTTACGGCCAAAAGCATTATCGCGATTTATTTTGGGGTGTTATGCCATGTTACGCTTCTTCCTTTTTTAGCCAACGTTTTGGTTGTCGTTACAGTGTCCATAATCAAGGCAGATGTTTTGTTGTGTGTTGCTATATTATGTAGAAGCGCCACCCTGCTTCGCTTTCAAGGCCAGTACTAATGTGGTTTTTGGCATTTAGTTTTGGTGTGGTCGTCAATTACCGGGTTTCAAGAACCATTTAGCTTAACCCCGTCTTGTATCCATTAACATTAATGGGGTTTTTGTGGATTTTAATTGCCTCAGTAATTAGACGTGCTTGATGCGTTTTGGATCTTGCCAGGACATCAGTAACAAATCCAAAGTAATGGGTGGTTTTAATTAAGACGACAATATACCCTAAACTATATTCAGAATCTTAATGACGTAAGTAAAGGAGCTATGTACACAAATTGCGACTCGCGACCCGTGTATTGGACGGACCTACTGTCGAATTTGCTCTATCAAAGAAAATAAGAAGAAGACAAATAATGTGGGAATCTTAACGACGTAAGGGAAGAAAGCGTGTAAACAAATATACGCCCGCGGCACGGCGTATAAGACAAACGTACGGTCGAATTCGCCGTAGCGGGCCTGGAGATTAGACCTTTCCGCCGCGTTAATTTTAATTAATACTGAAGAACGTGTTACAAATATTTAAGATGTTTCTTTATGAATCCCTCCCGAAGTTATAAATAAATCGTCTAGAAAAATAAAATCTGGTGCTCACCGCTAACTTTGTAACTAATGGTAAGGTACTGTTTTTATTAATTTTAAATATGAAGAACTTACATCCCCAGAGATCTGTTGGAATAAAAAAGTTATTTTAGTTACGAATTTGCCGAAAATGATTAAAATGTGAGTTTTGAGCAAACTAAAATTATTAGGGTTGTGTACCGCCTTAAGTTCTTGGTGATTGCCAATTTGTCAGGGATGGCCGAGTTTGCACGCTCAGAGGTGTTCTGAGATCCTTTTGGATAATAAATACATCTCTCATCGGAAACGCTTAAAAAGATTTTGAAAGTGTTATAGCACAAATAAATAAACATAAAAGCATTAAATAGGATCGAAAAAAATAATTGTGATGATAAAAATTATGAACGTTTTAATTAAGAAGATAGTTGCGAAAAAAACTGACAAATGCAACGGATAACATTTACAAAAATATGGCGATGGATTAATTAACAAATTTATGTGTTTATGACATAGAATCCAACCGGATAAAAATGTTCGTATCATTTAATTTAATCATTTTCATGGTTATTATTAACTGACAAATTGAATCAAAACACCCAATTTACAGCCAAAACATTCAATTCATTGGAAAAACAACAATGATACTGAACTCTTGACCCCACTAACAGAAAGCAAGCGGTTCACCTCCGCGCCAGAGTGCTGTCTGTCTTCAATAAATTATTAATATTTGAAGGATAATTTAAAATTGAATTTAGAAAATGAATATTCTTTGTCCAAATTGTTTTAGTCTGATGGTAATCTAACGTGTTCACTAAAAAAAAAAAAAACCGTCAAAATCCTCAAAATATGGTTGTCCAACCAGATGGGCAAAAGTACTTTCGTTATTTGTTTTTGGGGTGCTACGCCGTGTTGCACTACCTCCTTCTTTAGCGGACGTTGCCCACTCATCTATGCTGATGATGGACACTGAAACGCTGTCCGAAATTTATTTATAATTATTTATTTGTTAACAGTTTTTGGTTCGGCTTCGCCCAGTTAGCGTTGGTTACCATTTCATAAATACAATAGGAACTGGTTTCAAAATTAGCCTGTTCCTCGGATCCACTGTCATCGAGTGATAGTCGCCGGTACAAAATAACCGGGGAAGGCAATGACGTCATATGTAATATATAGCCGCTTGATACAACTATGTATTACCGTCAATCTTTCCATTTTCGAAGAGACACTACATATTAACAAATTCGTAGCACTTACACCTAGGGGGGACACGTTCCCATCCGACCTGCTGACGAAAGTGGCGACATCTTGTGACGAATTCTTGAATTCAAAACCGAATTGTAGCGGTAGCTTTGTTTGAAATTTCATGCACTCGAAACTAGGTTCTGAAATTCAACCACGCAGACGCAGACGTATTAATACTATTCGATACACTTCTCGAATCCAAAAAAGCAAAGCCTATTGGAGAATTTCCAAACAAATTTGAACCTCGACTCTGTTAGTGCCTAGAGCTCCTGTAACTCTAAGTCCTGGCCTGGCTATTGAAGAAAGGGTTCAGGGTTATAGGGCAACGACTCACAACACGGTCACCAAAAATCCTTTATATATTTTCCATTAAATCCCTTCATGTCACATGTGTCCTTCATTGGGGGTTCTGTGGTTCCGCTGCCTTCCGGCAATGAGAAAATTGTGCGGTTTCCACACAGCAGAAGCGACTAATTGCCTCCGCTTACAAGAGTCATTATAATTCTGCTACAAATGACAATAAATTAAACAGTCAACTAACTTGTGAGAGTAATTACAATCAATTAAATAAAATACTTTGTACTTGACAAGACACGACTTTCAGCAGATGTTAATCAGTGAGGAGAAACAAATTAAATATATTGTCAATCATTTAATCTTTTGTTGGTTACTTTAAGTAGGCTTCTAACAAGGTTCTGCCCACAGGCCCCTGACCCGGCAGCCTGCAGACTGCGGGTAACAGCTTCCGGAAACGCTAAGATGTCGACTCAAAGCAAGGTACACTTCCGGTTTAAAAGCAAATTGACCACAAGCTGTAAGTATTGTGTTCGTGTGTGTGGACACGATTCATGTTGCATCGCCGTGGGGGGTATCGTTTACATTATCAAACAATCTTTTATCTGCTCTACCTACTTGCTTCAGTGTACTTGCTGTATGTAATGGACATTTTAGTTCTGCTATTTATTAATTATTAATAATAATTGTATGGTTGTTTCATGTAAAGGTTTGTAATGGCCTTCATTTTCTCCAGTTGATGCAATCTCCGAGCAGATTGGGTAAAGTTTTATTCCAATAATAATCTTCAACTACTCGCAGCATCAATTTTTTCTGAGCCATTTCAAGGGTTTAAGCTAAGATCGGCTGACCTTTTTCCTACACAACTTAATTCTGGGCTTGCAAAATACCGAGGGGTAAGGCTCTCAACTAGTAATCTGAAGGTTTGGAACAAGTCAAATATTTTTTGTATTTCTTGGGCATTAACTATGTAACAATTTCTAGACATTTAATAAAACTCTTCAAAAAACAAAAAGTAAAATATTCCGTCATGTTGGAGAGAGTTCAGAAGAAATTTCTAAGATTTCTGTACATGAGGGAGTATGGCTATTATCCGTGGCTCTATCCTACCGACTTTCTTTTGGGTATGCTCGGAATGAACCATCTACGGGTCAGAAGGGATGTACACATTGCTACGCATTTCTTCAGATTGATCCGCGGATGGTTTGAAAACTCAGCTATCATGGAGAGCATTCATTTCTATGTTCCCGATGGGTATCTTCGCCACCGACAGAATAGACTGTTCTATCTTCCGGCCTGCAGGACGAACTTGCCAATGGTCATGCCGGTCGGGAGAGCAATTTTGCTGTTAAACAGAATTAATTC
This sequence comes from Glyphotaelius pellucidus, assembly GCA_936435175.1. Lineage (NCBI taxonomy): Eukaryota > Metazoa > Arthropoda > Insecta > Trichoptera > Limnephilidae > Glyphotaelius > Glyphotaelius pellucidus. The sequence continues at coordinate 732,922 of OW386561.1, forward strand.
GGATATCGACATATTTAGCGTTAGAGAAGCTGCGTTTAAAAGGCAAGCTCTATTAATGCTTGTACAGTTTGTATCTACCACTGTTACAAATGTTTTTTAAAAACGAATTAAAATGTAAAATTTTGTAATGTTTTTAAAAGAATAAAAAGGAATTGAATTGAATTGAACCCGGCGTTCGCAAAAACAAAAATTGATTAATTTGCGTTAATTCACAATTAATTATTTTTTAATTGGGTCTCATATTATATACGAATTGGGAATACCGTAGTCTCACTCGCATCAGACAGGAGCAGTTGGGACTTTTATAAAAAAAATAATACTTTTTAAATCAGTATCAGGGCAATTTTATTATATTTTTTTAAATTTAAAAAAATATTTCATTAAAGCTTTTGATATTTCGTGATTTTAGAGGAAACTTTGGCAATTATTTGCGATTATGCGATAATTATTTGAAAAATCCCTTCCTTCTCTGTAAATATTAAATATAATGAAATAAACACAACGATAGCGGAAATTTGAAAAACTGTAAAATGTCATTAACAAAAGAGTAAGGATGTATATCTCGGTTTTGTTAAATGTAAGGATTTTTGCCTCGGTTTAATTAAATGTATAGATATTTGTCTTGGTTTAATTACAGTGAAGGATATATGTCTCGGTTTAATTAAATGTAAATATACATTATTTCTCGGTTTAATAAAATGCTAGGATATACGTCTGAGTTTAATTTAATGTAATGATGTGAGAGACATTTGACCTGTAAGCGTGTTTTATTTTAAACTGCCATTCAAGTTGCACATTAAACAAGATTTATAACATATCCCCCGTATAACACAAACATAGTTTTAATCTCGTACATCTTATATATTACAATATACGAAATATTCACTATGTACATTGTATTGAACGGACAAACTCAACAGAGTGGCGCTTCATCACTCCTTCAAAAGTGTAATTCTTCCCTCCTTTATTCTTAATTCCTTCAAAGGTTAAATAGTTTACGCCAGGTTAGGCTATGGGCGTTTGTTTTTCATCACTTTTAATGATTACTTTTATTTTATTTTTTCATCACATTTTTTCAATGACTTGTCATGGAACCCATGGTGACATCTATATTAATATTATAAATGCGAAACTGCTCGAGTTTGTTAGTTACGCTTTCACGCATAAACCAATAAACCGATTTTAAAAATTCTTTCAGCAATAGAAAGTTACATTTCATGCGAGTAATACAGACTGCATATAATGGTAAGCTCTGGCGTTATGAAATAATAAATAAAAATATATTTTATTTATTATACGTTTTCTGTCGCTAACAAAAGCGAGTTATTGCTAACGTCAGAAAACAAATCGTTGCCGCGGAAACGATGTTGAGGAGTCGTAATTAATATCTATCTAAGTATATAAATAAAAATGAATCTCCAAGTTTGTACGCGCATAACTTCCGAACGACGGCACCAAATTGGATAATTATTTTTTTAGTCCTGTTGAGCTCTGGCATTATGAAATTTATGTGGCACACAAGTTTTTCAAAAACTGAATGTGCTGGGAATGAATGTATGGAATGCGGGTGGAGGGGGGGATTGGGAGGGAGGGGGGGATAATTGATAAGGGCAAGCGCTACAGTAATTTCCCCCTAATACCTTGCGAGCGAAGCCGCGGGTAAGAGCTAGCATAATAAAATTTAATAAACGTTACAATATTCGAGACTGTGTTATTCACTCGGTGATCACAAAACACTAAACATTACAAAAACGATGGTAAAATTGATTATCAAAAAAAATACAGCGTATTACAAATAATTGTACTTACGATAAGCCTTTAGGCCTTTCGCTTTCAGCCGAATCGCGGAAGTAGACGCGCGTAGAAAACTTGAAAGGGTCAGAGTTCGAGGTCTGTCGGCACCAATCCCAATCGACCACTGGTAGGTAGGTAGGCATAGGTACCTCCTTCATATATTTATATTCATTAAACTAAAAATAGATGTTGAATATTTTAATGCAAGTCCAATGACCTTTAGAGCCGGATGTGATAGTGTCTTTCTTGCGACACGAATTTATTATTTATATATATGAAGGTATTTATTATTTTTACGCCACACAACCTTCTAATAGTTTATGCATTTATGCATGTAGGCTTGGTTAAATATGAATATTGTGGTTTATTTTTTATTTATGTGACTACATTTATGTTTTAAAAACATACTAATTAAAACCTGCATACAATTACATTTTATCTTGCATTGTGGTTCTCATTTTTGTAACGAGACAAAACCGTACTCTCTCAAATACTTTCTCGCTCGCATCCTTATTTCTTTTTACATTAACTCCATTTTACATTAGCCCTGAGGAAAACAATTTAAGGTCATAAATTCAGGTCTTCAAATATTACATACAGGATATAAAACATCGCAAATCAATAATTTAGAAATTTTAGAAATAAGAAAAAATGTTAATTCAAAAGCTGACATAATTAATAAGCAAAAATTTTTTGTTAACCCTGTTTTAAATATCTTCCCACTTAACCGGCCTTTTTCTTTTAATAGCTTGGTAATCCCCAATTCTTTGAAACTCCCACCATTGTCAACCCTCCCCCCTCCTTCAATTTCTTCTCTCCATATGTAATCTATAATTAATTTTTTAACTTTAGTTTACTTTTATTCCTGAAGAAGTGAACACAGTTCACGAAACATGTTGATAGTATAAAACAAATAAAGTGATGTAAACTAAGTTATTTTCTTTTAATAAATAAATAATGACATCACAAAGTGACAACCTTTTAGAAGAAGTTTTCTTCGATAAATTAAAACAATTTCCCTCATGGCCTATGTTATCTGAGATGCTGTGTTGAGGGTCTTTTTGAGTAGAGGAAGGAACGAAAATTGGTCTTGAAGAGACCCATGTTGTAGGAAGGAGGAAACATAGAGGCCGGCAATTCAGAGTGGAAGATACTATCAGTATCACCCTGGTGTAAGACCACCATTTAAAATTGAAACGTTACTTGAACTGGAGAATCAGCTGTTCGACTCCCGCCATTTTGAATTTCTGCATTAGAGCGTTTTCATAGACATTACTGGACAATACGATCGTTTTTTGTACAGTTAAAGTTTTTGAATATTTTAAATAATATAAATAAACTAATAGAAATACTTTATTTTTGATACTGAATTATTTAGGCTTAAATAATGTTTCAATAAAAACAAAAACTATTATATGTCCAATTTTCTATAAACCAATAACGCGGAATGCCGAACGGCTTGCGTCTTCATTTCTATTGATTTCTATACAGCTATGACCCAGGTGACGCGGCGCGGTGACAAAATCCAGCAATAGGGTGTTTTAATGACACGTTTTAAAATGGATTTTTTAATATTTTTTTAAAAACTCTACGTTAAATATTATGTAATTACACTTATATATTCAGAATCAGCGTTTATTGGTCTATATGAACATATTTTTTTAAAGCGATAATATTTTTCACTGGAGTTCCTTATTACCGTATAAAGCAATTTCAGTGTCCGAAGATGTGAACCTTTAAGGATGAAATATCTTAAAAGAAACTGTATATTATTATTTTTGTATTCAGAATCCTGTGCAACCAAATTCACACGCTACCAAACACGATATTGTATATACACGAATAATTTTAAATACATGAAGCAAGTTATATAAACCATGAACGTTAAATACACAAAGAATGTTAGATACACGACGGATTTTAGATACATGATTAATGATAGATACACAAAGTTATCAAAAACACGAAGGATTTTAGATACTTGAATAATGTTGGATACATGAAAAATGTTAAATATACGAAGAATGTTAGTTACATAAAGAATGTTAGTTACGGGAATAATGTTAGATACACAAAAATTGTTAGATACAGCAAGAATGTTAGATACACGAAGATTGATAGATACACACAAAATGTTGGATATACGAAGAATGTTGGTTACATGAAGAATGTTATACACACGAAGAATGTTAGATACACAAATAATGTTAGATACACGAAGATTGATAGATACACGAAAAATGTTAGATATACGAAGAATGTTAGTTAAATGAAGAATATAATATCAGTTTCACAAACCTACCTTACACCCAACATAATAAAATTATAAAGGTAAATACTGTAATGTATAGAAATAAATAAATAAAAAAAAAAAAAAAAAAAATATATATATATATATACACGAAGAATGTTAAATACACAAAAAATGTTAGATATATGAAGGATATTACATACACGAAGAATGTTAGATAAACGAGGGATGTTAGACACCATAATGTTAAACACGAAGGATGTTAGATACGTGAAGGATGTTAGATTCGCGAAGAATGTGAGATATATGAAGAATGTTAGATATACGAAGTAGCAGAAGATTTTTTCAAAACTTTCCTGTGTTATTCCACATCCTTCACAATGTTATACTCAAAGTTGGGGAAAACAGAGATGAAGTTTTAATGTTAAATGCTATCTGCATGGAGAATATCATTATTACTAGCATTGTTACCTATTATTGGGTAATTGCATTTTTCTGCCACAAATTGCTTGCACTTTCTATTTAAGTGAAAAAAAACTCCGGAACCTGAGAAACGGAAGACAAAACACTCGTGTATCAGACCTTGTTAAACTTTTACAAGATAAACCAAAGCTTTTCAACTTAATGTTATATATATATCAAGACTGAGTCATTTAGATACTTGTACTTAGATTGCATGCAGTTGGCAATACTTTCGAAGAAACGGTAGATGTGGTTAAAAGAAGGCTATAATAACATTCTTCTCTTCTTCTGCATGAGTTCTATACAATTTAAATAGCACATTTTACTTCATGACGACTGTTCCACAAAATTATTGTGTGTATCACATATTTGTAAAAGTCTGTAAAGGCGTATTATATATAAACTAATAAACTTTTTAAACATCTAAGTGTAACTTTGTATTTGAAGATTATTCCCATCAACCTAATATATTATTGAAGAAGAAGATAACACTCATAATTTAAACGAGAATATGAAAGAAAAAAAGACACAGAAAAATAGATAAAGACAACGGTCGTAACTGGGACTCGAACCCAGACCTCTGTAGTTTCTAATAGATACAGGCGAACCCTAGTGGGGTTAATAATTATATGCTTAAATGAATAAACTTGTGAAGAAGCTATAAAATAAATAAAAAAATAAATAAATAATATTGTTTATTCTAAAATTTGAAATATGAGATTGATAAATGTGACGGCTTGACAGAAGGTGGCAATAGCGAAATGGTTAACGCGCCCGTCCCGGTTAGACGAGAGGTCTGAGTTCGAGTCTCAGATGCGACCATTGTCTTCATGTATTTTTCTGTGTTTTATTCTCTTTCATATTTTCGTTTAGATTATTAATGTTATCTTATTCTTCAATGATATATTACAAATGACTTTGTTTTCACTACTAATTTAATCAAAATTATCAACTAGTTTCGAAGCCAATGGTTTTTTCGTCAAATCAAATTGAAAATTTATCAAAAATAAGAATAGACAAACAAATAGGTACCTATTTATAAACATAAAAATGGTGTGTGTTTGAAATTTCTTTGTGATTTTTGCCATTATTTTATGCTATCGCTCTAATTGTTATAATTCTCGTAAAGGGTGCTTTATTATAAATAACAAAATTCTTAAAGTTCGATAATTGAATGCAATTATTCTTGATTTCTTAATATTTGAAAACATACAGATTATGGTAACCGACCCCACTTCGTATCTTGACACTAAAATTATTTTCTCTTATCCATATTCCGTTTCCCACTCAACAAAATACATACTGCAATTTCACCGGTGGGTCTTATAGTGTGGGAACACCTTATAATACAAGTAAACTTTTGAAATCCATTAATGACCTTTCGTTTGAGAAGATGCCAATCACAACAGAGCGCGCGTTATGCAACAGCTCGCAGCATCTTCAACAAAAAACTTAATTGTGTGCCATTATAAACAGGTAAAAGGTGTGTACCAGGAATACAGCAAACATACTTTCGACTCGGACAAAAAGTGTCTGACGTAATGTTGTCATAAAGCCATTTAAAGCTTGTGTGGCATTCTCTCCGTGGAATCACAATCACAATGCACCGTGTTATTAAATTATGTAAGAATGATGTTCATTGTAAGTGCATTATGTATGCAATAAAAACATGAATCGCAGCACGGCATATTATTCCAAAATCAACCACTTTGCTTTCATTTTAATTTAATTCAAATCAATTTACATTCGGCCGTGAAAATCTCAAATCATATCAATATATTTGCCGCAAGTAATTCTTTAGCAGGGGAAAGCATTTGTGAAAAGACATAGCTTTTTTCTGTCTCTAATCTTGCTCCATCAACATCATATTCAATTCGTATCATACATTTAAGAATACCTTCGAGAAATTAAATAGGTAACGAAAGTTGAAAGCTTAGTATTGGAACCAATTGAAACCATTGGGTGTTCCCCAAGGAACGGTACTAGGTCCAATGTAAATTATAATTTATATACATGACGTATTATTTTATGTACTTAATCCGAGACACCTCCGACTTCTTGTTTCTTCCACTTTCGCAAAACTAATTTAGTAACTAACGAAGCATCATTTCATAAAGCTATTTTCAGAAGGAGAGATGACGGAACGTGGCATGTCTCGTTCTAGCATACCTACACTTCTTGCTTCATCTTAATTTACACATCTTCTCATTCAAACTATTCTACATTTCTTAAAATATCTCCACTGATAATTCTATTTGATTAACTTGATCGTATGATTTTACCGCTCACTTATCGCTTCATCCACGTATACACATCATCACATTCTTGTATTATTCTTCTCGATTGCAAACAACCTGATCTCCTAACCACATGCGTAACGTGTTTTATTCTCCATAGATCCCTTTCATCTTCAACGTACCTTCTTCTTAATCTTGCTCATTTCGTTAATCGATCTTCATCCAAATTCTCACACATTAAACACCTACCATTTAATATCCCAGCTCTTTTTATGAACCGCATCACGCGTAATTTAATTAACTTGATCGTACCGTGTCTTCCTATTTGTTGGAATATCAATAAACAAAGTTTCCCTCGAAAATTATGCATAATTCATAATCAGACACACAATACAAATTGCGTTTATCGACACCGGCAGAAAGACACAATAATAAATTGAATGTTTTAAATACCACATATGCGCAATTTGACATTTGAAGGAGTCCAGGAAGTGTCAAAGATGTGAATATAAGATGACACTGGAGAGAAGATGACTAATTGACACTGTCAGATAAGTATGACACCTTTGTCAAACGATATTTATTTAATAACTCCGAGTTAATAATGCATTATTAGAGAAAACATTTTCCTTATTGTTTATGCTTAAGAAAAAGTTCCACGATAAAATACGGTGATCGTTGAACCACAGCTTCATAAGAATTAATAGCCAATTTATGTCGGTGGGCCGTTGATTAAACGTGTACCTGTGTATCTTCCGTCTTTGTTCAATTGAGTGAATTGTTTTGTTTTTGAGTAAAGGCATGGCTTTAGTCTGAAGTACAAAGAAGGAATTGTACTGTCCCAACAGAATGAATTAAAATCCAAGTAAAATTGTTGCGAAATCGAAGATTTATCCTATAAATGGCCAACAAACTGAAAGTTAGCAGAAAGGCTTGGATATCTTAATATTAAGATATTCTTTATTTATTAGAGAATATAAATTAGAATTAAGAACAAAATAATCGATAGAAAATGTATAGAATTCAGCTTAGCAGAACTGCATTTTTGATTTTTGGCAAGTTATATTGTTAATCTTTGATTTTATTTCACAATACTTTTACGTGATTTTGGCTGGTGTTGTAACTGCAGTAGTATCGTCGCCTCAATTCTTATTCGTCCAACAGACCACTTTAGTTTTTGTTCAATCTTCACTTTTAAATTAAAAATAGAGTATAAAGAAGTACACTAATTCACTTAACTAAGAATTATTTGAACTAATGAGACCTTTACTTTTACGGAAAGAGCTTTATCTTAAACACCTTTCATAACGTTTCATTGAAATAATGCGAAAGAAAATCTTCTCCTCCTGTAAAATTTTCAAATGGTCTGTTGGACAAATACGAACTAAAACTATACTATGGTAAAACATCGATGGCTGCAGTTTTTTTCACTAGTCAATAGGAACATATTTTTACTCTGTGAAGATGTAGACCATAAGATAAAAGAAGCACAGGAGATTTGACATGGAAGCGTGCCAATTGTCGCTGAGCTGGCAAAAAAGCAAAACAGCACGGACTTTCAAAGCGGCTTTTCAATGAAAGTTTTTTGTTTTGTGTGGAGAAAGTAACAAAGACGGGGCGCTGCTTATTGTACGATGAAGTAAAAAAAATTTTAATTCGCTTCACACAAGGAGGCCTATGATATCTTTGTGTGGAGTGTCTTTTTAGGAGAGGAAGTTCTGGGAAAGAAAAAGGTATGAGGGATGGGTTGGAGTCTGGGGGTCAGTGTCTCCAGGAATGACAGACGTATGAATCCATCTTCCCACGGCGGTGCAAAGCGATGATCCGAGAGAGTTCTGCTGGAGAGGTCAAAAGATCTCCCTCAATCATTCTCTTGAGATTCGGCCTGTCACGCGGCTGGTGGACAGATGCAACACCGCCAAGATCTGAACAAACCTCACCCCACGTTCCCCGGCACTCCGGCTAAGTCACCAAATGTAGTGAATCACTTGGAGTGACCTATGGCAGAGGTGTTGGTTATTCAATAAAGGTTGTCGGTACCCATATCAGCCTCCCAAATTGAATTATATGACGAAATTAACATGATCGCATTGGCTCAGTAACCTTGGTGGGACCAGAAGTCCTGTGTTCTATTCCCAAATGCGAACGAATCATTTTCTATCTTTTCTGTTTTATATTTTTCGTTTGAGAGTTGTTAATATTGTCTTCTCAGGGCCTATGTCGAGTCGTAGAAACGACCCGTTCTCATGTGATTAATGTCAACCGTGTACAAATGTTGGGCGCGTGTTTGGCGTGTTTCCCGACTATGCACCAGTGCCGAGGGGATCAATGACGCTAGTTCCTCGAAGCATCTTCCATTGTAATACCGTGAGAACAAGGACAGCATTCCCACCTGACGCCTGTGCTCTAAAGATTGCAATCCGTTAGTTAAGTTAGGATAATCTATCAGACGGACCGCCCGCTTCGGCACAGAGTCGAGGGTATTTTTAAAGTATTTTGGAGCTCCAGACCAGAGGTGGCTACCAAATTCGACCGTGGGGCGCACTTGTGATTTGTACAGGGTTAGAAGTTGTGTACTATTAAAGTATCTGCAGGCCCAGTACAGTACGCCCAGTTTTTGAGAGGCTAACTTTACCCTGGCTTCGATGGAGCCCCCATCGAAGCCAGGGTAAAGTTAAACCCCTGAGCTGGTCACTTAGAGTTACACCAAGCATGTCAGTGGAGGGCCAGTTCGGAAGATTGCTTCCGTTGAAGGAGACTAGATTTATGGTTCTGAAATGGGACCGGTGCTGTTTTCGGGCACCGTACAAACGTGACTTCACGATATAACATAGGCATTATTATTTCCAGAAGACCTCAAACTGCTAAGAATCATAAAATGATGCACTTAGAGACTTACGGCTAGTTGTTTCGCATCATTTGAACAGTTCATGAAACCACTTGTTTCCGCACAGAATCGAGAGTTTTTTTTAGGTATTTTGGGCTCCAGACTAGAGGTGGCTGCCAAATTCAACCGTGGGGCACACTTGCGATTTGTACAGGGTCAGTTGCCCAGTTAATGGTCTATCTCCCTTGTTTCTATTATCTTATGGTAAGACAGCGTAGGAGGGATGGAGGTACGTTTAGTGTAGTTACCTGTGTATGAAGGGCGGCGATGTAGGGCAGAGCGACTGCTAGGAGCAGCAGGCGGGCGGTGCCCATCGTACAATGGAAAGACCCTGCAATACAAACAGAAAACACTAGTTAATATTAACACAATACAACAACAAGCACAAAAAGTTATGCTTTTTCTAAGAAAATCTACCTTTTATTAAAGCGTTGAAAACATCGTTAATATCAAAAACATTGTATTAAAAAAGGGTACGGATTTGCTCCTTGTATTGATTATTCATATAGTTTCAGCTTTCTTCAATAGATGTCGATAGAAGTTACGTAATGCGAGGAACATCAGAAGAGAACCATCTGTCGTCGCTCGCCGAACGTTTACGATGATTGCCGAAGGCATCGGGGAGATTGGGCGGGCTCCTCCAGACCATTCACAACAGCGTCAGAACTAATTAGAACCTAGTCTAGTAAGGACGTGTGTCCAGTTCAAAATTCATGTTAACTTTTACGATAGCTTAATAAATCTATATAGCTTATTTGGAAGAAACCAAACGCATTTTAAGATGTCTTAGGAAGAATGCTTAAAAAAATGTGAACGTTCTATTCAAGTTCCGTGATTATTTCAGTTTCGTGAAGCAACTGGCCTATAATAATGTAATAACAGAACTTACACAAAACGTAAAAATTAATTTAAAAAATTTGATTTATTGTTCAAGTTTTTTTAAACAACCCGTCCTTAATATCAAAAATTAAGGGGCATGACAAACACGTATTATTATTTCCCTATTTTAATCTGGTAATCATTTTTTTATCAATATCCACCAATACATTCAGTTTCATAAATGTTTGAGCTCTTGATCTCAGATAATTTGGTTAGCAAACTTTTGACAGCTATATAATAGTCAGAACTAATACTACACAAGTGCTAAACGAATACTTTAAAACCATCGATCAATAAATAAAGCCAAGATGGGACGTTTCATACAAATTGTACAAAATTTTTGTCTCCGAAGAGTTAAATTCATAACACCACTCTTCGGTGGCATAACGACACTAAACGTTTTTTTAGGGCATCGACTTACTAACAGTCGGGTCATGTAATTATTTGCTGAAACTGATCTACGTCAATATAAAGGATCAGGGCTGCATACTGGGAAGGGATGCTATCATTGTAAAATGTTAAAATAATTTTATATCGGATTTTGGCAGTTGAGATTTTGCCTGGGAAATAAGCTCTAATAAAATCTTAAAAGTAATAAAACAATGTAAATAATAACAAGAAAACCGAATTTTATTTATTGATTTGATGAATTGATTGAAAGAAGAAAAATAAAATTAAAAAGCAATACTAGATCTTGGAATATAAGCTGAATGAATGATTTCTAGATTAAAAGAAGGGTTGAAGTAGGTATTTTGAATAATGCTTCGTGTTCAATTTTGGGATTTTAATGTTATTCTGATATCTTTCTGGCATATCAAATTATTTTAAGTTAATTAAGCAATTTACAATTTATCGCATAATTTTTCTACGTTTTATCTAATGTATATTGTAAAAATCATTGAATATTGTAAAAAGCTTGTTTATTTCCTTACACTATTGGTATTTTTAAGTAATGCTCATTTATGGAAAATGACCGTAAGACACGAATGAATAATTATTATTTGTAACTGTTGGAGTTCAATTAATATAGAAGGTGACTGTATCTTTGTAATTATCTATAGTTAAAATTATTATTCATAAATGCGTTGCCATCTTCGTGATTAATTTATCGGAGGCTTCAAGGCCATGAGGCGGACTATCCTCTCGTCTCCTTAATAATAGATGAGATTAGTTTTAAGATTATTACATAAATGTGGAAGATATGTTATTTACATTACCTACACAAAGTTAAAACAGAACCTCTTTCTAGCATTGTGCAACTGGTGACAGATCATCAAAATGTTGCTGTTAATAACTTTTACCATATTTGGTTATCAGATATTTACTTTCCAGGTACTTCCCCAACAATCCTTCCCCACTTCCTTCCCCAATCCTTCCTCACTTCCTTCAACCTCATAGCATATTTCAATCATCGGGATGCCATGGTCCCACTTGATTAGAGGAGTTGGGTCTCTTGTGCGGAGTTCAGATAAAGTTTTTGGCTTACAATCATTGTAGTTTTCCTTGACCAACACCTCTGCCATATGTCACCCCAAATTGTTCGCTATGTTTGGTGACTTAAAAGGGGTGCCCGAGTTCATGCGGTAAGGTTTGTCCGGGTCCTAGCGGTGGATGCATCTGCCCACCAACTGCGTGGCGGGACAGATGGGAAAGACTGATTGAGGAAGATACTTTGACCTCTCCAGCAGAACACTCTCGGACCATCGCCCTGCATCGCAGTGGGAGGAACCAATCCACACGTTCGTCACTCCTGGAGACACTGACACCCAGATTAGTACCCAATCCCATAATTTTTTCCTTCCCAGAACTTCATCTCTTTCCTCTTTTCTCTTTCTTCATAGCATTCTTATAGATGACATTGGCCCTGAGGGGAATTATTTCTTTCAGAGTCTCCTTTGTGGAGCTATTATATATATATTTTTTATATTTCCTAAAAATTTGTTATCTTGTATAATATTAATTATATAAAATCTTGGAAACAACAAATAAATTGACGGATTTTTTTAAAGTTTCATTGTAACACGTCTCTTTAATTCTTTCATCATTGGATCACAGATTATGATTATATAAATGGCAGGTAAGCGGTCCCTTGACAATGAATTACGATGGAAGGTGATTTACAGGAGATGCTAAACAATAACATTACCATAATTAATAATCTGTACATTTTCTTTGCAATTTGTTCCACGTGACCTCGGGACGATTATACATAGTTGTAAACAAAATAATACATTGCTAATTATTTCCGTATTAGATTACCTACTTATATAAAAATAATAATTATTGTATAATTTGTAAAGCTCCGTTTTTGTAAAAAATCACTATACAATTTATTATGAATTCTTAGGCTCTAATTGTATTATTTACAAACAGATACAGAAAACATACTTCCAGGCAGATTAATTCATATAAACACACTTTAATTAGAAAGTTTATGCTTGGAGAAGATACGAATTGGCACGCGGAGGACATTATATTTAAAACACTGCATATTGCATAATTTTAATTTTGCTACCCCCATCAATTTTATTATTACATTTAAGAGAAGATTAATGGCAAAAGTAGTTAATTAATTAATTTTGAAAGACTGGAGAATTTAGGACTTTTTAGGGCTGGAGAATTTTTATGAAATGACGTTTAAATTATTATTTTATTTAATTTTATTTATTTATTATTATTTTTTTAAATTTATTTAGAAAATAATGTGTCCTTACTGAGTACCCCGTTCCGAGGTCACATTGTTTATGTTTTTGTGTTTAAATTATAAGTTAATGCATATTTTAAAATATTACAAGAGGAAAATTATAAAGTTATTTTATTTATTTTTTTTACGTTAACTCCACATAGGAGGCCCTGAGGAAAATAATTTCCCTCAGGGCCTAAGTCATCTTTGAGGATGCTTTGTGGAGGGTGTTTTTGAGGAGAGGAAGGAGTGAACATGGGTCTTGAAGAAACCCATATTGTAGGAGGGATGAAACACAGAGGCCGGCAAATCGTTCCACAGCCGAGCTGTTGAACTCAAGAACGAGTGGTAGAAACGACCCGTTCTCATGTGACTAATGTCAACCGTGTACAAATGTTGAGCGCGTGTTTGGCGTGTTTCCCGACTATGCACCGGTGCCGAGGGAATCAATGACGCTAGTTCCTCGGAGCATCTTCCATTGTAATACCGGTAGAACAAGGACAGCATTCCCACCTGGCGCCTGTGCTCTAAAGATTGCAATCCGTTTGTTAAATTAGGAGAATCTATCAAACGGACCACCCGTTTCTGCACAGAGTCAAGGGTTTTTTTCAGGTATTTTGGGGCTCCAGAGCAGAGGTGGCTGCCAAATTCAACCGTGGGGCGCACTTGCGATTTGTACAGGGCTAGCAGTTGTGTACTATTAAAGTATCTGCGTGCCCTGTACAGACAGTTGTGAAAATATGGAGCAAAAATCAGAGAATCAGGAATTTTTTTCATAACTGGATATGATAAATAATAGAAACAGGAATATATTCTAAAATTTTCACAGAATGCTTTTCTGCTAAGTCACCAAACGTAGCTTACCTCTTGGGGTGACCTATGGCATCCAATATTGGTTATCAAATAAATGGTTCCTGTGGTGGCAGTACCCATACCAGAGCTATCTACCTAACCAGAGCCAGACATTCTCAGTTTGGTTATGTTTTTGAGCTGAATCCGTCGATATTTAATCGTTAAAAAGACATTACGTGGTTCTAACTCCAATCAGACAGCCACAACAAACGCAGATAATCATTACATCCGAATTTGAACATTCACCTCCCGAAATGTCAGTAGGTCTAGTTATCCAACGCGGTTAAAACAACATAACCGTTATGTCACGCTTTCCCCATTAAAAGCGCGGTTATAAATCAACCCACAAACCAGAAACGGACAATAATTCTGCGGTGGTTAATAGGTATTAGATCGAATTGGTTTATCAGAGATCTCGTTGTAATTATTTAAAGTTGTATGCATGTTTTGTTAAGAGATGTATTTAAAAAAAATCACCTGCGGGCCATGGGCGACACACTTTGTAACTGCAATATTATGTATTGGTTATGTATGCTGTGATTCGTGATAAATAAAAACACCTACGTTATTATCTAATGTTTTTGAAGTGAACACTTCTTTAGCACCGTTGTGATTTGAAATTATATGAAACGAAGAAAACACCTACATCTATAAGATTTAGCCTTCAAGAGAATGAGCTTCGTAGCCTACCCACTCTTGTCTATTTTGGTTTTCTGAAGATTTCGCTTCTACCGCGTGTGAACTGCAAAACTTCTTTAGCACTGCTGTGATTTGAAACTCGATGAAACGGAAACGAGCGACACTAAAAAAAGACAAACATCTATAGGAATTAGTCTGCGAGAGAATGAAATAGATAAAACGATGTCCTCTTTGTGATGTGCTTCGCAGCCTCCCCACTCTTGTCTACTTTAGTTTTCTGAAGGTTTCACTTCTGCTGCGTGTGAATTGCACGGTTCCATGCCAACTGAGAATAAAGTCAACTCAACACCTCCTTGAGAAGTCATTAAAAGCTGTGAAAAAGATAATTTTAAATTAGCCGATAACCCTAACCTAACGTAACCTATTTAACCAATTTTTTAAATATATTTTTTTATCACTCTAAATGACTTATCTTGATTTTCTTGCGAGTTGTCCGGTCATCGAAGTGCAAACATTGTTTGTTTTTTGCTAGGGCAATCCTGATGAGTTACAAAACTTATTTTAGGACGGGTGGAACTTACAATGGTGGGATGTAATAAGTACAATTTTACAACGGTTTTTGTAAGAAAAATATAAGTTTCTAAACTTATATTTTGATAAGAAAAATATAAGTTTCGCATACTGTACAGCATAAAAATAAAAGACAAAATAAGAAGAACAAATAAAAAGGGAAAACAAATAAAGGAAAAAACACAAGGATACCAAACATAGAAGATTACAAAAGGGAAACAAAGAAGTGAAAAAGAGACAAGATGGAACGAAACATGACAAGAAAATGAAATATTTTCACTTTAAAATACTTGAAATAAAAAATATTCTTTTAAAGTATTAATTACGACAAGCGAATTATATAGTGTGTAGGCAATATAGTTCGGAGATTTTAACCCATATTTTGTATTTTAGTTTGAGGAACGCGGATTTTATTGTTGTATTGAGTATTGTGGTATTTATAAAGAATTTTTTTTTTAATATTAATCCCACACAGGAGGCCCCGGAGAAAATAATTTCCCTCAGAGCCTATGTCATCGTTAAAGGTATTATGTGGGGGTCTTTTTAAGAAAAGGAAGGAGAGGAATTCCGGTGAAGTAAAAGGCGCGATGGGCGGAAAATAGGGGTCAGTATGTTCAGGAGTAACAGCACTATTTGGCACACTGACTCCCACATTTCTTGTTCCTTCCAAGACCTTCGTCTGCAAGGCGACCGTCTGACCATCTTTTCCATACGGCTAACCCAAATATGACATAGGCCCTGAGCGGAACTAAAGTAAAAAAATAAGAAAAATTGCTACCAACAGGCCGGATCCAGTGTGCATTGGCGTCACCAAATATTGGGGTACGCTGTGTGGCTGAAGGGTTGTAGGAGGTAAAGGGGATAGGAAAGACGATATGAGGTTGTACCCGGTTATTCAAATCTAGTCTTCAAACACAGTTAAAGCCATTTCGAACCAGGTTACACTTCTGGATTGCTGTATTTCACCAGGGCGAAGCTTATAGTATCATTTTTTTTACAATAACTCCACACAGGAGGCCTTGAGGAAAATAATTTCCCCAAGGCCTATGTCATCTTTGAAGATGCTATGTGGAGGGTGTTTTTAAAGAGAAGAAGGAGTGAACATGGATCTTGAAGAGACCCATGTTGTAGGAGGGAGGAAACACAGAGGCCGGCAAATCGTTCCACAACCGAGCTGTTAAATACAAGAACGAGTTGAAGAAGCGACCTGTTCTCATGTGACAAATGTCAACCGTGTACATATGTTGGGCACGCGTTTGGCGTGTCTCCTGACTATGCACCGGTGCCGAAGGAATCAATGGCGCCAGTATCTGATACAAATAAAATTTCGCCTCGAGCCAAAGATGCCAGCCTAGTTTATATAGCGGCATTTTATGAAATAATATAACTTCAAAGATGCTTTATGCAGTTAGAAAATCTTCAATTTGTCTGAAACTCAAAAACTTTGGCATTATGAAAATTTTCCTTCGCAGAATTTTATACTTAGATCAACGGAACTATTTTCAGCTCGCAGCAACATTTGCTCGTTAAATTAAATGTACATAGCTTTGAAATGTTTACTGAAAAACTTATCGTCAAATCTAAAAATACGATGCGAATTCGGACAGCGATTACAAGCATCTTAAAGATGGTGAAATTTATCTTTTAAGTATAACCTTTTGCATATTTTTGCATGGTGCTTGTTGCTTATATTTCATATTGCATATTTGCAATAGGCGCATAATTAATATAAAAGCTATAAGTTATTGCTAATGCTATTGCTAAGCCGACATTATGGTGTTCCTAAATACTAGAAGTTAATAAAATTGTTGAATTATTGAGCAACCTGCCATTGTGCAATTTCTTGTCCGATAACTTCTGTTGGTCAAGATTCTATTGCAAACAACATTAATGGTATAATTGCAAGAGTAATCTGTTGGGAAAGATTCCATTACAGTTGATCCCCGACAGTTGGCTCCCCGGTATGCTTACATAAAATATGCAGTCTAGGTTTAGTAAAAATATGGTATACCTACTTACACAAAATTTAAATAAGTGTCCTTGAAGAGGTGTACAGAGAGGATATACAACCGAATGACAAAAGTATAAAACAAATTTACATTCAAATGCAATCAAGGAATCAAATCAAGGATAAAACTACTTATCTACATACTGTATATACCAGCGTATAAGTACAAAAATTGACCCCGTAAATTCGTTTGATATCTATCAACTTATTATTAAAGGTATTTTCTTGTTTTGATTATTATTGTTTTTGTTAAGAGCCATTAACCAGCGGCCGAGAATTTAAATTTCGTCAAACGATGATCTTGCGATCGTTCCCTTGCAACGGTACAAGGCAATTTCTATGAGAAAGATTAATTATTCTCCATACCAGCATTTTAACATAATAACTCAAAATCGATTTCATTTCATTCCAAATTTGCTTTAATAAATACCCACATCCAAAAATACTCAAACTCATGCTGATAAAACAATCAATTTTGTAATTATTTTTTTATCATAAGAATTTTTAATTTTTCAATAATGTCTAAGCAAAATAAGAATGTAATTTTTTTTTAAATATATTGGTTTATAAGACCGTAAATAAATAAGTAAACTGAAGTATTTCGTCACAAAACAAGGGCGCGGATCTTTTTTTAAGATTTTATTTGAACTAAAATTAAATTTCTGAAAAGTAGCTTTCCCAAATAACGTATTGATTTATTTTACTGCATGATTATATGATTTGAATTGTATGTTGTATAATACAAAATTTTGTTTGAAAATTTAACAAATCTGCCAACGACCTACGGTAAAACCTTATTGTACTAAAATAAACACATTTTCTCAAAATTTTAAAAAAGTCTGTACTAGATAAAAGAACAGTCTTTCGAAATCAATTTATTATTTTTTGTGGAAAAGAGTTGATTCGTCTAAAATTTGTTTTTAAAATGACATATTTCCGGTTTTGTCTGGTTATTCCCTCTTAACTGGCGCAAGTTTCGTTCAAAATTGTGACGAAAATACTCAGTTTGCCTATTTATTTACAATCTTACAAACTTTTTTTACCCATTTATTTTGCTTGGACATTTTTGAAAAGTTATCAATACTTATGTTAAAAAAATAATTAAAAGGAGTACATTGACGGCCTCCGTGGTCCCGAGGCAAGACTCTCGACTCACAATCCGAAGGTCGCGGGTTCGAACCCGGCGTGCGCAAATAAATTTTATTTGATTAATTTGTGTTATTTCACAATTTATTCATTTAAAATAATAAATAGAATATTTGCGGCACGTTCCAGAGTGGAAGATATTATATAACAGTATCGCCCTGGTGTAAGACCACCATTCAGAATTGAAACGTTGCTTGAAATGGCTTTAGCCGTGTTTAGTGACCAGATCTGAATAGCCAGGTACTTCCCCACCTTCCTCTTCCCTATCTCCTTCCCCTCCCCACTACCTTCAGCCTCACAACATACCCCGATTGGGGATGCCATAGTCTCACTGGCTCCAGACGGGAGCAGTTGGGACTCTTGTGCGGTATTAACTGTAAAAAAAAAAAAAACATAACATAAGCATTTTTATTGCTAACTTGAATGTAGTTTTAATGAAATGAAATCGAATTAGTATTTTCGGTCGCTGGTTAATGGGTCTTAAGGGTTTAGCACTGTGTTCTGATTTAATTAGGCAATCGTGAGTAGAGAAAAAAATAAAACATTAAATCACCAGCCAACATTTAAAACACAATTAATAAATAGTTAGAAAAACTAAGAATTTAGTCGTAAAGACCGCGTGTTTTTATGAAGGCCATTTACATTGACAGGAAACACAGAAAGGGTTATTGGCCTTACAAGGCAACAAACTGCTAAATCATCTTTTACAATGGTAATAATTATATCATCTCTAGTAGTTATTATTTTGATTTATTACCTAGGGACCCCGTAATTATTGATTTTTTTAGAGATTTTTAAATTCCATCAATTTGAATTTATGAACCGTCCGAAACACCACGTGGTTTTTAAATTGTATTTAAGTGAATTTCAATTTTGTTTTCTGGAATGATATTTTTTTACATTTACTCGTGAGGACCTGAGGAAAATAATTTTCCTCAGGGTCTTTGTCATCTTTGGGAATGATGTGTGGAAGGTCTTTTTGTAAAAAGAAAGGAGTGAACCGGGTCTTGAATAGACCCTCGTTGTAGGAGAGAGGAAATGCAGAGGCCGTCAGATCATTTCACAGCTGAGATGTTGAATTAATGATGTAAAAATGACTCGTTCTCATGTGACAAAAATGTCAACTGTGTACATATGTTAAGCACGCGTTTGGTGTACTTCCTAACTGTGCACTGGTGCCAAAGGAATCAATGATGCTAATTCCTCGGAGTGTCTTCCATTGAAATACCAGTTGAACCTTGTCTGTGCTTTAATGGTTGCAATCCGTTTATTACGATAGGAAAATCTATCAAACGGACCGCCCGTTTCTGCACACAGAGCTGAGGATTTTAAACGATGAATGACGTAGATCTTGGAAGTGGAAATTAAACCACTTCCAGACATCTGATCAAACTGGAACTCGGCGGATAGACTCTTTGTCAATAGCAGTGTATTTTATCAACGCAGTCACGTGCACTCACGCGGACAAATATACATTTTACTCCGAAAATCGATGACATTGGAGCTCTTAAATAAAGCTATGCATTTTATGGATTCTATTAATTCTATCGATTCTGCAATTTCTATCAATTCTACCAATTCTGTCAATTCTATCAATGCTATCGATTCTATCAATTCTATCGATTCTTACGATTCTATCAATTCTGTCATTCCTATCAATTCTATTAATTCTATGAATTCTACGAATTCTATCATTTCTATGAATTCTACCAATTCTGTAAATTGTATCATTTCTTGATCAGTACAGATTATCACTAGGTAGGTAACTACTTTTATGATTGATACTAATCCAAACCATCGATCACTGCAAACAAAGCCCAGTTATGCGTTACATAAATATATTATAATATTTAAACAGCCTAAAATCGATCTAATTTTTGAATAGTCACGAATGCACTCAATATCAGAGAATAGGCACTGATTGTTAATCATGATCCACTGGAATAAGCGCTGAACATTCTTTAAAATAAGTTTGGCACCACCCGGAAGTGGAACTGTAGTTAAATAAAAACAAACAGGAAGTTGGTTGTGTAAGTAAATATTAATTTGAACTCTTTAGTTATGTGGTAAGAATAAATTAGTTCATTCAATGTATTTAATCTTGTAAAGTGTGATAGATGGATATCAGGCAGGCATGCATTCAGTATTAAATTTATTTATTTATTAACGCTCTTTTCGGGGCTTTTATAAAGTAATGAATAGTAAGAAATATTCAGTTTTTATTGTACATAATTGAACTGCCTCAGTAACCATATTTTATATTTGTTTAAAGATAAATTGAAGATGTCCACTGACTTGGTATAATTATTTCCCTCCATTAGTATTCTGGGCAAAGAGGAACACATATGGTAGTTACAATACAGGAATACGTAGGTAGTCCCAGAATTTCTGCACTGAAATAAATCTGTGAAATAAAACTGACTTCTGGTATTACGTTGTGGTATCCCGAAGCTTATCAATTTAAGCAATACCGGAATATCAACTAAATCTTTTAGATTTTTTTTTAGAAATACCGAGTCAGTGAAAATTCTTCTGTCTGACAATTTGAGCATATTTATATGTAATTAAATGAAGACACTTTGAGCGAAACTCAATCGAAAATCTGGAAACAGAAACATCAGAAAAAGATATTTGCACCTCTGGGACTCGAACGCAGGACCTCTCTACTTTCCGGGCGAGTACTCTTGACCACTGAGCTAAAGTGTCGATATTCAATTCGGTCATCACCATCCCCAAAGATGACATAGGCCCTGAGGAAATTATTTTCCTCAGGGCCTCTTGTGTGGAGCTCATGTAAAAAAAAAAAAGTATATATATATTACAATTTGAGGTTTTTACTCATTAAGTTAAAAATAAAAAATAAATTCTAAAAAAATATGTTTGTTACTACAAGATACCGGACCCTGCATATCAATATAACGTAAAACACAAACTCACGACTTTGCATTGTACTGTTACAGACGGAAGAAAAAACAATCTACAAGAAATAATAACGACCTTTCGCTTTTTAAAGTATTTCAGCTTATTCATTACTGTCAGTTTGGTAAAAGGTTACCCTTTGTGGTAATGACAAACCCAGGAGTATACTCACAAAACCATTATGGCTGAAAAACCTTAAAACATTACTGAAGTTAAATTTTACCGACTGATATCCCTGAGAGTCACTCTCCGGTCCAGTGGATGATATTGCAAATTCATTCCGGTTCCCGCGTCCGCTCAGTTCGGCTGTTTTACATTCCCTCTCGTGTCACCCTCTAGATGTTACATTTTAATTTAGTATCAAGTTTATAATAAAATATAACGTTACTTGTAAATATATTTGACCCGCTAATCAAGAGTTGGCAAACTTTCCCTACATACGCATTTCCCTACACACGCATTTACAGTGATCGGAAAGGCTGTAAGTTGCTAATCCAAATCACATATTTGGGAGAAAAGTGCACATAATTGGGAGATTAAGGAGTGTTTGTTTGGAAGGAGAGAAAGTTCCTGAAATGAAAAAGGTGTTAGGGGTGGGTAGGTATCTAAGAGTCAGCGTGTTCAAGAGTGACGTATGAATCTATCACTCCAGCTGCGGTTCAAGGCAATGGGTCGTGAGAGTGCTGCTGGAGAGATCAAAGGGTCTCCCTCAACTGGTCTCTTCGGGTGGGCATACGCATCCGCCACCAAGATCTGAACAAACATCACCCGATGAACCCGGGCACCCCTGCTAAGTCACCACTCGGGGTGATCTATGGCTATCTAATAAATGATTTCCGGAGCGGCGATACCCGCCTACAAATAGATCACTGAACTATCGCAAATAACATGAAATGTTTGCTAATTTTGTTATCATCATTAAGTTAGGTTAGTTATCTGTAAGTCTAAAGACATGGAATTTAAAAGAGAGAGTACAAAAATAATGTGCAACAAAGTTGTGAATGATGAATACTTGGAGCAAGTGGATGAGTCTGTACATTTGAGAAGTATGTTTACGAGAGGTGCAACGACTGATAGAGATATTGAAAGGATGGTAAATGCAGGTAACTCCATTAAAAAAGGACTGAACGCCGTTGGCGCCAACAAAAAAACTACCCAAAAAAGCGAAGCTAGCCACAGTGGAGTGCTGGTACCTAGCCTGATGTATGGCAGTGAGGCATGAAACTGGCAGAGGAAAGATGAAAGTACACTGAATGCTATAGAAATGAGATCCCTGAAGCGCATGTGTGGTAAAACCATGTACCATCGTGTGAGAAACGTGGAGGTTCGCAAATAATGCAAGGCTGATGTAAACGTAATGAGTAAGATTGAGGAAAGGGACTCTCTGATGGTTTGGCCATGTAGAGCGAATGAACGAGGAAAGGAGTATAAGGATAATATATATGACGCAAATGTGAAAGGTAAAAAAATCAGGGATGCGCGAGAAAGACATGGCACAACCAAGTGAATCAGACACTTGAATCGGGCCATGTCAAGAGTCAGAATAACAGAAGAGCATGTACGAGACGATGAGTGAATGTGAACGAGGCAAGGAGTGTGTGCCAAGATCGAGTTGTTTGGCGGTCTGTCCTCTCTGCCTACCCCTGCGGAGAAACGGCGTGATGGTTAGTTAGTTAGTTAGTTTAGGTTAGTTGTCTTTTTATCGATTTGCCTTAAACTAATATTGTAAGTGTTTTTTGTGAAGAATTCGGCAAAAAATTTCTAGAAAAACTGCAGTCACTATTTATAATTCAATTATTGCTCCACACTTTAACTACAGCCCAACTATCCTTTTCCTGTGTAACGAACGAGAACAAAATAAGTTTCAAATTCTCCAAAACAGGGCAATGAGAATAATACTTCAGTGAAATAGATTCTCAAAAGTAAATAAAATGTTAAAGGAACTAAATTGGCTAACCGTGAAACAGATGTTGACCCTGCACACGATGATATTTATCCATAAAATGGTGAACAACATGTTACCAAAATACTTCTCAAACAAAATTATATACAACAAGGACATTCACAGACACAACACTTGCAAGGAAATCAGACCACAAAAAAGGACAAAACGAATACGTAGAACAGTTTATTATACAAAGGGTTGAAGTTATACAACACTCTACCAGAAACTTTAAAAGCCGCACAAATTGAAAAGTTCAAAATGTATTGTAGGAGATACATAAAACAAGAAAAAAATATAGTTTGAAATATGATACGATATAATTAATTAGGAAATTGTAAACTTAAATGTACAATTTACTAAAATAAAACTAATAAATAAAAAATAAAAATAAGGAAACTTCAATATCTTGTCATTGTGAGGAGCGAAAGAGATAAGATTACCCAACTAACCTAATCTATAAAAAAAGATAGATCAAACATTATTTTTGACCAGTCAGTGGTTGGGTGGGCATCGCGTTTGGGTCCCACCCGGGCATCGCGTGTTCGATTCCTCGGCTGGCTGAGTCCTCCATCACAACAAAAGCAACATTTTCGGCTTTCTGTGTTGATAGTAGGAGATTTTCAAACATTGTTGGGTTATTCGTAACCCGGGAATGTTTGTCTTTCTTTTTAAAAAAAAAAAATATATAATTATTATTTTAAATACTCTGTAACAAGTAACTTTAAATACTTTCTGTTTCAAAAGGTCAGCATTAAATTAAAGCACGAGTTGGAAAGAACAACAAGAATTGTCCGTTGCATTAATTCTGCCGGTTCAGCGTTGACCGGTTCGTTACAACAGTGAACCGGTCGGCCGTCCCTAACTGTTATTAAAGGTCGACTGCTGTTAACTGTCATTTGAATGAAATAATAAATTTAAATTAAATGTAGGTAAATATCCTATTTCTAATTCTATACGCGCAAATTTATATAATGGAAAATGGCAACTTCGAATTATTTGTAAGCTGAAATAATTGAAATGTTTAGTTAAACAGCCCCGTTAAAATTTACACTTTTATTAGTAACTAGCTTTTCCCCGCGGCTTCGCTCGCATGGTATTACGGGAAATCACTATAGCGGTTGAACTTATCAATTATCCCCCCTCCTCCCCACCCCACCCCCTCCCGCATTCCATACATTCATTCCCTTACATTCAGTTTTCAAACATCTAGCCTGCCACCTAAATTTCACAAAGAAAAAAATAATTATCCAATTTTGTTCATTCGTTCGGAATTTATGCGCTTACAAACATTTCGGATGTTTATTTTTAATTAAATATTTGGAAGTTTGTTAATATAATACAAAATTACACTATTTATTATTCAGTCTTTATAATCGTTACGAATTATATTTTTAATGTAGGAACTCTTATTTGACATTTATTCCAGCTTGTCCAATAAAAACAAAACATATTCTAATATTTGAATTTTCTGGGGCAGTAGCTGACCAGGGGGCTGAGTACCTACCAGCTTAGAGCCCACAAATATATCAACATCGTTTCCATGGGAATGATTTTTTTCTGACATTTGCAATTAACTCGCTTTTGTTAGCCACAGAAAACGTTTAACAAATATAATATATTAATATTTATAATTTCATAACGCCAGAGCTTACCATCATATACAACATATAGTCCGCGCATATAATTTAGCTTTCTATTGGTGAATGAATTTTTAAAGGCTTTTTATTGGTTAATGCCTGAAAAGGTCATAAACAAACTCGAGCAGTTTCGCATTTATAATATTAAGTATGGATGTGGTTAATTTGTATTGTTAAGTTATTTTTGTACGGTTCATTAAACTTAATGATCGACATCACAACGCCCAGACTGAACATTCTCAATTATTAATTAATATTTATTTCATCCGAAATGCAACAGTTTCTTATTACTAGTAGGCGGCTGGCGGAGGCAAAAACATTGGGAATATATGGCGAGCGATATGCTGAAATAGGCCAAAACCAAAAAATCTTTTAAAGCTAAGTCTGTTGGCCCCATAAAACAAAATAGACCGGTCAAATAACGATAGTTTTGCCATTCATATAATTAGCGGCTTTGAAATTTTCGTTATTTCTCCACATTCCGCCTCCTACTTACTAAGTTATCTTTGTGATTAATCGAAGTATACAACGCGCGGAAGCTTTTGAAACATTTTCAATAAATGTTTTAAAATATCTCTTATAATTGGCCACAATTTGGCCAGAGAAAGCTCGCGGGTGTTTGCAAATTTGCGAAAATGTGGCCAAAAACACTCCAGTCATGGCTAAGGCAAAAGATATTTCGATAATAAAATGCAACATTGAAATCAGACATCCATTAAAGCCACCAGGAGAGCAAAACAGAACGAGGTGTCTTGCGAAAAGATGTCGAAGCAACTATGTAACTTTTATGGTCCAGTGACCAATGTTACTATGTGTGTCAAAGGCGATTTACTTAAAACTGAATTACTAACAACATTATTGACTCGTGCGTATTAATTTGTTGTACAAACTGTATGTTACGACATGTTTGCTATTATTAGAAATATTAATTTAACATTCTGAGATAACGTGGAGTTTCGTCCATTTCTCAATATGGTGTCAATTGGCTGCGATTGCTGGTAGCAAAATGGTGAAATTTAACATGAGGTTATGTTTATTAACACATTTTGTGTTTTGAAAACGTTTTTATGTATCTTTCATATTTGCTGATTAAAAAAGTGGAAGATCTTTATGTTTCAAACATCGCTTGATACAAAATATTACAAACAGCATCCGGAGTGTAATTTAGTGATTTGGTTTGGGAGTTCATGTTTATTTTAAATGTAAATATTACATCAAAATTGGTAGCTGCAAATTCATAGTATCTTCATTGTACCTATAGAAGTTTTTTTATAGCTTCACATATTCTCTAATACCTGTGCCACACACAGCTGTAAAAGTAACATAATCTATCAGTAATTTCATATAATTTAGGTACAAGCGAGTGTTTCGTATACTCAGTCCGGTTATTGCAGCATTTAAACAGGATTTTAGAACGAGTGGCTTTCGTGGTTTTATGAAATTTAATGAGTTTAGTTAAATCGGGACTACCAATTCTACCAATTACAATTTGAACATAAATGTTAAGTCGGATATAATTCTTCAAACTTAAGTGAGTCTTAATAAATTAAATTCTTACATCAAGTAATTAAAGTTTTGGTTTTCAATGGGAATACAGAGTTTAAAATTAATGTGTCAGAAATGTATGTTGAGTTTTCTCGATTGAATCTGAATGTATTTTAAAATGGGAGAACCAGATCGAGGAGTTATATTCGACTTGACTACGTACCAGAGATGCATACAAAATTTTATGTAACTTTTTTAACTAGAGTTGTTGTTATTATTTTATAATTGTTTAAATATTGTTATGTTTTCATTAGTTTAAATGAACCTAAATATAATCTTCTACAACAATTTAATGCTAACATTATCTTCAATCAATTTCAAAAACCATAGTTTTTAAACTGTCATCAATAATGATGCAATGATATGAATGATTAAGAATACTGATGTGTTTGCTAATCTACAGATAACTCATAATGGCAGTCATCAAGAAGTCATAATAGCTATGACACAGAATAATCACGACCAAATTGGCAAAGCGTTTAGCATTCCTTTCAGCAGATCGACCTAATTTCTTTGTACCAAGCTGCATATTAGGTTTATATGAACTGCCAAGGTTGAATTATCCTTAAATATGCATGACCTGATCTTCATAGTGAATGAAGTAATGCAATATTTGGCAGGCTGAAATAATTTTGCAATGGATTCAAAAAAGGTCAATAATTTTGGAGAGCGCGGTGTGAATTCAAAGCAGTCTCTGAAGGGAAAAATAATTAAGAAAAAAATAATTTGGAAATATGTTTACGAAAGATGAGAAGGCTGATAGAGATATTGAAACAAAGGTAAATGCAGGTAACTCCATTAATGATGGACTGAACGTGGTCCAAAAAACTGTCAAAAAGAGCGAAGCTAGCAGTCCACAATGAAGTGCCGGTACCTACCCTAATTTTTTTTAAATTTTATATGAATACCGCACAAGAGTCCTAACTGCTCTCCGTCTGGAGCCAGTCAGACTATGGAATCCACAATCGGAGTATGTTGTGAGGCTGAAGGCAGTGGGAAAGTGAAGGTGATGGGAAAGAGGAAGGTGGGAAGTACCTGGCTATTCAGATCTGGTCACCAAACACGGCTAAAGCCATTTCAAGCAACGTTTCAATTCTGAACGGTGGTCTTACACCAGGGCGATACTGAGAGTATCTTCCACTCTGGAACGTGCCGCAAATATCTATATATTATTTTAATTGAATAAATTGTGAAATAACACAAATTTATCAAGTAAAATTTATTTTCCACGCCGGGATTCAATCTCTTCGGAATGCGAGTCAAGAGCCTAACCGCTGGACTACGCCGGCCGTGTATGGCAGCGAGGCATAAAACTGGCAGAGGAAGAATGAAAGTAGACTGAATGCTGTTGAAATGAGATCCCTGTCGCGTACGTGCGGTAAAACCACACGGATGATCGTGTAAGAATCATGGAGATCAGCAAAAAAGCATGATTGATGTAAGCGTAATGAGTAAGATTAAGAAAGGGACGCTCAGATGGTTTGGGCATGTGGTGTAAAACGAAGAAAGAGGTTTAAGAATGCTCGAGGAAGACATGGCACGATCAAGTGAACCTTGAGAAGAGTATGTATAAGATGGTGTATGAATGTGAGTGAGGAAGGAGAATTTACCAAGACCGAGTTATTTGGCGGTCCGTTTCCTCTGCCTTCCCCTGTGGCGTGATTGGATAGTTAGTTTATTTTTAATATTTAAATAAGTAAGTTTAAAACTATAGATTTCTTGTTTTCAAGGTAAGGATAGTTGATTTTTAAAATCATGACTGCCTTTGCAAGAACACAGTTTATTATTATAGTTACAAAAATAAAAGATATTGCAAATTTTGATACATTACCAATGAAGTCTCGTCGTCGAGAAAAGTAGGTGATTTAGAATTGCAGTTTACCTGTAACAAACAAAAAACCTAATTAGTTTAAGCAGAAGAAATGATTTATTAACATTTTTTTATATGAGACTCTTTCAGATACATTTGACAAATGTTGGATTATGTGGTACCTGTAAGTACAGTTTAATAAAAGTTGTGTATACACTTTTTTTACATAGTCTCTTTTTGAAGAAAGGAAGGAGTGAAACTGGGTATTGAAGATACCCATGTTATTGGAGGTAGGAAACACAGAGGCCGGCAAATCGTTCCACAGCCGAGTTGTTGAACTCAATAACGAGTCGTAGAAGTGACCCGGTTTCAAGTGACAAATTTTAATCGTACACATACATTAGGCGCGCGTTTGGTGTGTTTCCCGACTATGCACCGGAGCCGAAGTAATCATGACGCTAGTTCCTCTGAGCATCTTCTATTGAAACACCGTTAAAACAAGGACAGCATTCCCACCCAACGTCTGTTCTCTAAAATCCGTTTGTTAAGATAGGAGAATTTATTGAATTGACTGTAGATTGTTGTATTGGTTACATTTAGTGCTCTACAAATAATCCAATTACTATCACAATATTATAACTAAGTAGATTCGGTTTTTGTAGCTTTTAGAACCTTTAAATATTTTTGTAGCTCTTTAAAAGCATTCGGGAGAGAAGGTTTATAAGTTTTTTTCCCCCTACATAACATAAACCGTACAAATTTTAAAACTTAAAAACTTTTCTGCCGTCAAAGTATAACAAGGAAAAGAGACGCTTTGCAAACAGAGATTTATGAATATTTTCAACAAATTTATGAACATAATACATAGAAATACATAACATAATACTTTTAACGTAAATAAAAAACGAATCTAATAAATTAGCCACTTTGTTGCAAAAAATAATGTTCAAATTTGCTTCATAAAAGACAAGTTTTTTTAATAACTCCCAGATTGTGTTTTTTGCTAGCGCTTAACAAACTGCTCCTACTACTCCTTGTAATAAATCGATATAAAATTCAAGGGAGTGATTGATTATTATGTATTTTGTTAAATCTTTATAAATTGCTTTTCAGACATCTTTTTAAGTACCTATGTACTTGTTTTTTTAACAACTTTATTAAAATATACAAAACATGATATTTTCATTAGCCAGGAGAATATTCAGAGTCATAATTTTCATAAATACCTATACAAACTTCATTTAGATCAGTGATTCTCAAAGTGGTCCAGGTGGACCCCCTGGGGTCCACGGGAGACTCCACGGGGGTCCACGAAGGCATGAGAGAAAAATGGGGGTCCACAAGTTGTAAGTGGGGGTCCACGAAAAAAAATCTGGTTTCGATAGTAAAGAACAAAAATGTTGGCTAGGCTTTACCTATCAATAAAGGCAGATAATACACTACTCAAAAAACAAAAAAAATCCAAATTTTTCGGTGATTTTTGACAGGCTGTATTTTGGTGAAAAATTGTCATATTGAGACTTTAAAAAAAGCATTTTGAAGCTTTAAGATTCTTATTTTCAGATTTCTGGCTAAATTTTTTTCGGTGATAAGGTTCTCATGCAATCGTAACAGATAGCGCGAAAAATAATATTGAAAAAAAAAAAAAATTTCAGTTAGGCAGGCATATGGATCAGATAGCTTGTTTATTTAGCATTAATTTCTTTTTTTAAACCCTTCCTAATTTTTTTTGAGTAGTGTATTTTAAAAAGGTCAGCGGCTGTTACTGTTAAAAACTTGCTCATTCGATATTTAGTACAGTCTTGGCTTTACCTGTCGATGTAGGCAGGTACTATCTGCCTAAATCTAGTCTTTCGGTGAAAAATTGTCAAATTGAGACCCATCCCGTGCCCACATCCCATCCCGCCCCCAGTCTCATATCACATTACTACCCCCCCCCCCACCCCCCCCCCCGTTGTGACAGTCCACAACTCCAGCATTATATTCAATATTCAGTACAACGCGTGTCGAGTCTTGGGAATAATGTAGAAATGTTGCAGCAGGGGGTTCACTGAAATCAGTAAAATTTTGAAAGTGGTTCACGAGAAAAAAAAGTTTGGGAACCTCTGATTTAGATAGACTAACCCCTCAGACTAATTTGTCCGTTTTTGGAAACAACTCATGCAGGTCTCACAGAAATCGATGTGTCACCCTTACCAACACGGTTAGAAATGTGGTCTAAACGGCATTACTACGCTCTATATTCAAATCTAAAAGTTAACCACAAAACAATTCAAATTTTCACTTTTATGAAATCAAAGTTTCCGACCACAATTTGAAAAAAAATTATGCAACTTTTTGAAATTTTTATTAATTATTTTTACATTAATTGGCAAAAAAGTGAAGTGACGACAATGTTTATAATACGTAGTCTTATAAAATATGTATGTGTGTGTGTATGTGTGTATGTGTGTGTGTGTGTTTTTTCTTTATCATTAATTGTTTATAAAACTTTTTTTCATTAAAAAAATCATTTTAATAAATTATATAATTTTTTTCTTACAGTAAAGTGTGAAACCGTATTTTATCAACTTTCAAAGACGGTATATAGTTTTGGGATACATTCAAAAATGTTTCATTTATTTTAAAAATTGTTAAAAAAAAAATGTTTATATTGCAACTCGGAAATAATCTGACCATCTCAAAAAGTATGCTCGAGGCCTGAGGGGTTAATTTGTAATCTAACGTAGACAGTAATTTTAATCTTATTTGAAAAAAAACATGAAAACATGTTTTTCTTCAAAAAGCATAAAAAAATTTTAGCGGTGCAAAAGATGGGAGGTGATTTCGCCTCACAAAAAATTGACGCCAAAGTCTCACTGGTTCCGGACAGCCAACAGTAGGAATGCACATAAAAATTAAAAATAAATATTTGCAAATAATGATTTATGGCTACACACCATCCGTTAATAGTAAAAATCCGGCCAAACAAGAAACAAATTAATCACGTAAGAATGTGTAGCGTTTTTTTTACCTGATCTATTCCAGTTTGAAGATATGAACTTTAAACAAACCGCAGTAATCGTGAGTGAGTTGTAATGAAAGGGAAACGGAGCCGGAGCCAGTATTCGTGTTGGCTACAAACACAGATCACTTTCAATTTCCGCATTCAGCTTATCTCAGCTCGTAGATCATTTAGACTGAACTTACTATTCTATATTTTTAAAACGGTATCTATAAAGATAAATTGTGTCGGTAAACTGGTGGTCCAAGCGGAAATTGGTGAATTTATATCAAATTCTGTAGTTCACTCAAGCGATCGCTTGCCAAAATTATCTTCCTAACGTTAAACATTTTTCTTTTTTTTCAAACCTTTTTAAACTGTAATTTCAAAGTAACTAACTCACATCATTGTCGTATATCCAGAAATTTTATATTTAAAAATAAAAAATGGGTTGTGCTGCCATACCGTTCACCCGATTGGGATAAAACTTTGACGATTTGTTGTGCACACGCCCGCAAAGGTTTTCATATATAATGGTGAGCTCTGGCATTATGAAATTTGTATTATAAAATTAGGTGGCACGCGAGTTGTTGGAAAAAGAAGTGTTTTTTATGTGGTTTAACGGCACGGAGGGATGGCGGTAGGGGGAGGAAAATCAAGGCGGGAGGAGAGGAAAGAGGAACGGGGTGGTTGGGTTTTCGTGGAACATTGGACGCTGGAGGTAGGAAGGTGGAAGGAGAACGAGGCAGGGAAAGGGGACGCGAGAAAAGAAATGGCGGCTGAAACGAGGACGCATGGGAAAGGACATGCATGGAGAAATAATTTATTTCTTTAAGTGGCATTGCAACGCATGCCGGGTAGGTACTAGCTATTAACTTAAAAAAAGTAAGTTCCAAGCTTTTTAGCATCGAATAAAGAATATAAGAATAAAAATGGAAACTAATGTGCCATTGATTTTAGCACGTGGTCTGTCTCTCTCTGACACTTGCCTAAAAGTGGATGTATATAGCCGACCCATTTGAATTCCGCAACCATGATGAAACACATTTTTGTAGATAAATATAGGCTCAAATTAGGCCTATAATTGTAATACGAAACACGCCCAAACATGACACTTCTTATGTTATTCTATGCTTTTTAACTGCATAAAATTAACTCAACTTCCGAAATATTTTTTTTCTTTCTAAAACTGTTTTTGCTTGAAACTAACTCATTAATGTTTCTTTAACAAATTGAAAAAAGAATAAAACTTGCTTTCTTTTATTTGGGACATATCTTTCTCATTTTAAACAAATTTTCTGATTTTATAAATAAAAGTAAGATTTTAATTGAAAACGAAAGACATTTTTATGAGAGTTTTTCGTTAATTGCTTATGGATTTTTCGTTTTTATATTCTAACAATTTCGTGGTTTAATGCGATAAAGAAAAACAGTCCCAACCAATGAATAAAAATATTTGTTTTTGTAAACACAAAGAATCAAAAATGTTAACTTGATTTTTACAGTTTTTGCTTATCTAAAATATTATTATTTTTTATTAAGATAAATAGCTTATTGATGTGTAATTATGCACATTTTATTCAACAACATTGAACACAGACATCGTGTAGCAATTCTGACTTTTTTCTACCAGTATTTCTATTAAAGGTGCTCCGAAGATCTAGCGTCTTTGATTTCTTTGTCACCGGTGCACACCTGTAAGACAAGCCAATCGATTATGCACAGTTATACGGGTCGCATAAGAACGGGTCGTTTTCAAGATCATTTGAGTTCAGCGGTTAATTTCATGAATATTTTTTTTATAATGTGAATACCTTACAAGAGTCCTAGTTGCTCCCGTCTGGAGCCCGTGAGACATTGCATTGGAGTGTATTGTGAAGCTGAAGGTAGTGGGGAGCGGAAGGAAATGGGGAAGAGGAAGATGGGGAAGTACCTGGCTATTTAGAACTGGGCACGAAACATGACTAAAGCCATTTCAAGCAACATTTCAATTCTGAAAGGTGTTCTTACACCAGGGCGTTACTGAGAGTATCTTCCACTCTGGAAAATATACTTTATATAATATTTTAAATGAATTTATGGTAAAATAACACAAATTAATTAAATATATATTTTTTGCACACACCGGGATTCGACTTTCGGATTGCGAGTCAAGAGCCTTACCCCTCGATCACGGAGGCCGTCAATACTGCACGACTTCGGCAAAAAATAACTCGTAAATACATTAGGTTCATGAAATACACTGTCATTGTTGGCATTTTCAAGATCGCGATCTCCAGATGACAGTAGAAAGCATAGATATACCACTTTTGTAGACAGTAGTTTGGTTTCCAAAGAAAAAGAAACACGTTGTTCTGTTAAGACTTAGGCTCGATAATCTGATATACCGGGCCATAGGTACGCTAAAGTAAACCAGGAGATAACGTATTGCATAATATGCTGTGCATATATAATTACGTGTGCCCAGTCTCAAGTTCTGCTCGCCATTATACAACCGGAGAAAGTGGACTTTATACGATATTACATTATTTTATAATATGTATTGTAGATTTTATTTTATTTTACGGATTATACTCGGGTATATTACAAAACCAACCTGACCGAATCGACCGACCGCAGTGAAAATAAACAACTAAGAGAATTCACAACAAGAAACAGAATCGGACATAGTTAGGTTGGTATTGGGAGAATAATGCAGAGATGTTAATGGGATATTTTTTTTGTATTTCGTCCGTCACAACTCTCAATACTATACAAGTATCTAGGTAGTTTACCATTTTGGGAAGTAGGTATGTATGGGTACTCCAGCACTGCTCTCTCGGAGCATCGCCCTGCACCCCAGTGAAAGGGATGGATTCATTCGCCGTCACTCACAGACACACTGACCCAGAGATTCCTTTCCACCAGCATGCCTTTTTTCTATGCAGAACTTCCCTTTTTAATACTTATATCAAGAGATAAGGCTATATCGGTTTTTTAATGAAATTAATGAGCGGTTGCATTGCTTCAGTAGCAGATGTACTGAATTGAGCGGTGAACTCCTGGGCCGTTTTAAAAGTGTCGGCGACCAAAGTGGCTCGGTGGTAGGAGTCTTCTTTGCGACAGGAAATTATGCGTTACATGTATCAAAGTACGCGTATCGACATGCATAACCCGAATGGCGCAGTGAAAAATTAAGCAGGAAGCTCCTCGGCCCCCTTTTGCGAGAAAAGGCCCTTACTGAACGGTCCAAAAGCGGGTGTACGAAATTGAGCGGTCGACTACTTGTGCCCTTTGTAGGCGCACACTCCTCGCTTTATCCATATTCAAACATCGTTTTTTCTTCATATATTTAATTTAACAGGCACTCCTCGCTTCATACGCGTTCACACAACATATCGTTTAGTATTTTAACCGGTTAGTTGCCTGCAACGGGCAAAAACTAGTACTTATATTATAGTCTAAATAGTAGTACTAAAAACTAGTACTTATATTATAGTCTAAATAGTAGTAGTACTAAAAACTAGTACTTATATTATAGTCTAAATAGTAGTAGTACTAAAAACTAGTACTTATATTGTAGTCTAAATAGTAGTAGTACTAAAAACTAGTACTTATATTATAGTCTAAATAGTAGTAGTACTAAAAACTAGTACTTATATTATAGTCTAAATAGTAGTAGTACTAAAAACTAGTACTTATATTGTAGTCTAAATAGTAGTAGTACTAAAAACTAGTACTTATATTATAGTCTAAATAGTAGTAGTACTAAAAACTAGTACTTATATTGTAGTCTAAATAGTAGTAGTACTAAAAACTAGTACTTATATTATAGTCTAAATAGTAGTAGTACTAAAAACTAGTACTTATACTATAGTCTAAATAGTAGTAGTACTAAAAACTAGTACTTATATTATAGTCTAAATAGTAGTAGTAATAAAAACTAGTACTTATATTATAGTCTAATTAGCAGTAGTAAATACTATACAAAAAATGCAATTCCTTGCAAAAGGTTGGGTAGTTTCGAATTTACGATATATTATTTTAATTGCCCCAGTAATGTTAAAAACTGGTTTGTGAACTATTTAAAAGCCAATTAATTATTTTAAATATCTCCTAAACTATTAAGCGTATCAAACATAAAACAAAAATCATTAATTTAAATGTAAAGTTAATTAAAATTTCAATAATTTGACCATAAGGATGACCTATGTATACGTTGTACCTACCTAGTATTAAAATGATTGAACTTTGAAAAGTAAAGGAAATTAAAGATTAAAATAAATGATATTGTTTTTGCCTGTTAAGTAATCATCAAATAATGTCCGACGTGGAAGTGATAACATTGGCAAGACAATTTTTTGCCTTAATAATTTACTATCTTTTTTTACTCTAATGCTTTTCGATTCGTCAACGTACGTGTCGCAACGTCGTAGCTATAAACTCAAGCACTGTTTTTTCACTGAGTTTTATGATGCAATGGTGCAAAAATAGTCCTCCGTAGAGATAATTATAAGTATTTGGTGTAGTGTACACTACAAACTGTAGTGTTTTTCATTTTAGAGCCAGGTATGGTCCGCTGACCAGGAAATCATTTTGGATTGCAAATACCCCTGCCATTATTCCCCTCCAATTGGTTCGCTACGTTTGGTAACGTACTTGTAGCAAGGGTGCCCGCGTTCGTAGAGTGAGGTTTGTCTAGGTCAGGGGTCTAGGACAGCTCGGCTATGGAACGATTTGCCGGCATCTGTGTTTCCTCCCTCCTACAACATTGGTCTCTTCAAGACCAATGTTCATTCCTTCCTCTCCTCAAAAAGACCCTCCACAGCATTCCAGATGACATAGGCCCTGAGGGGAATTATTTTCCTCAGGGCCTCCTGTGTGGAGTTAATGTAAAAAAAAGGGGTCGGAATTTGTGGCTCTTTGCGTAGGCGTCTGCGGCTCTTCGGCTCTTCAGACATCAATTGCAATTTCACCTCTACTCAACCAACCTTATGTGATGGAGCCGCCAAACGATTATTTTTTTGCATTCTGAACACAAAACTGGTTTTAATTTAATAAGGAATCTATGCGAAATGTTATCTTGTTTCTTTGACAAATTGGATCTTCTCACTTAACAAACTGCCGACCCCTGGTCTAGGTATTTGCAGCGGATACGTTTGCCTACCTGGTTATTACTGCGAGGCGGACCGAATCGGGACCGGGATTATCTCGACACATCGCCTTGCACCGCAGTGGACTCGAGGACACAGAGACTCCCACATTCCTATCCGCCTCTCCTACCTTTTTCCTATCCGCCTCTCCTACCCAGAACTTCCTCTCCTTTTTTTTCCTTAAAGAGACCCTCAATTTAGCATCCCCAAAGATGACACATACCCTAAGCAAATTTTTTTCTCAAGATTTTTTTGTTTTTAATTGAAAAAAAAAATCATCGAAATGCAAAACGACGTGTACATTTTTTTGTTTAAAATCCTCCGAGTGCGTGCTGTTACATCCTGTATTTAAGTTTAGTTAAAAGGTCGAATTTCATAAAAAATAAAATAAATATATAATCGACTTAAGTAAGCAGGCCGACAAAGAGAAATTAATATAAAAATAGGTCTCCTAAAATTGTTATCATTGAAAGACATGCATAATGGCACCGAAAGTTTAGCTATCGGCGGTAAAGCTGCGACTAAAGGCATCCACTTAACTTCTAACATCATAAATAAACATATTTTCATATTCAGCCTTGTTGTTATAGTCAAAATGAATAAGGCATAGCTAGAAATCTCATTAATGCAGTGGAATTCGGTTGGGCGGGCCACTATCACACTGCTCGCTGCTCGGTGCCTTGAAACTAGATCGGCCTTTTGATACTATACTATACGGCATTGTACTCCAGTTGTACAATTCTATTGAGAAATATTCTGCTTATTAATGCACGATTTACATTATTTGTGTAAATAAACCGTATTAAGTATTCACAGCGCGTTAAGCCTCAATAATTGTTGAATAACGAGAGAAATTGACGGCCACCTTTGTTTATTTTTTTAATGGAATTAAATTGAAAATGTAACTATGGAATCTACATTATAGAGTATCCTGGAAGTCTCGTGGAATTGGGGAGATAAATGTCTAGGAACATTTAAAGGTTTAAAAAAGGCCTTAGTTAGTGTGTCACATAAATAAAAACAATTAATATATAAGAACACTTGATCAACTAAGTTAATTCTTAATACCTGAAGGTATGGTATTAGGCCCTTTACTATTTATCATGTATGTCAACGATATATTTAATGTCTTTTAATTTAGAGAAATTATCTCCTACGCAGACGACACAATGCTACTACTGTTAAAAGCTAATACATAACGAAAATAAATAACAAGGCCAACACAGATATCGGAGAACTAAAAAACTGGTTTGACATAAACTTACGAACACCTAATAAAAAAACTTATTAGTACGATTTTGCATAAAATCACGAAAAATCTAAAGAAATGCAAATAAAAACTACTCGCAAACTCCGAGACCTCCGGATTCGTAACGAATGATTGCTACCACTTAGGAAGCCTAATTAGGATTTTGTGATTCTGTATGGTGGTTTTCATCAAGGCAATAATAGAAAAACTGCCACTATGTGCAAATATTATATTTTATTATATTTATGAAACTAGGAAGTACTCAGATAGGTATCGGATGTACTCGTTCCTTGAATTATATTTTTGAATATGTATTTGAAATATTAACCAGAAACACAACAAATTAAAAATAGCAGCATTTGAACTTGTTTTCATGGAAGCCTGTGTGCTCTAGGGCCTTGAGGTGATTTTCCACAAAAACGGCGCTAAATAAATTATCATTAAATTGGCGCCCAACGTGGGGCTAAGTAAAACTGATAAATTATCAAAACAATTATTATTAATTGTTGTGTTAGGGTTTTCGTTGCAACACACCGTCTTCAATTTATTTTATCTCACTTAGTATGTTTTTCATCTGATTCTTACTTTCTATCTAATATGTGATCTACGATCACAGTCGCGTTTTTTCTATTTGATTATATTCCTACAAAACACCATTGGCTTTCCTTTCACGCACCAGATTACAGTCATTACTTTGCTGATCAAACTCTATCGCTCACTGCTGAATGCAGAATGCATAGGTGATGCAGTAAAAGTGAATTCAATCAATCCTAAGAAGGTCCACGATGTACTGAGATAAATAATGCCATTAATTATTATAAAGAAAGCAAGTTGAAATGGAATTCTGACTTTAAAACTAATAAATTAAATAAAAGAAAACTCTGGCTTTGGTTCAATGGGGAGGTGATACTTCAATTAAGAGAATAACGATGAGTTATTCAAGAGATACTGATCGCTTTTTACGGAATGTACAATACTCAGGGAGAGAGTATTGTTTAAGATTTTATCCGTATTACAAAATTTAACGAAAAA
Source organism: Glyphotaelius pellucidus (assembly GCA_936435175.1). Classification (NCBI taxonomy): domain Eukaryota; kingdom Metazoa; phylum Arthropoda; class Insecta; order Trichoptera; family Limnephilidae; genus Glyphotaelius; species Glyphotaelius pellucidus. The sequence continues at coordinate 771,582 of OW386561.1, forward strand.
AGTGTATGGGGGCAGTTTCACAATCTTGTGACGTATGTCAGAAGATAGTTACTGAACTCTCTGTAGGTGACATTGAAGATGTCGATGCTCAATATAGATTCATTTAGCAGTTGAATTGCTCTGTTTGATGGCGTATTGTGATAGGAAGAAGTTCTAGCTTTCGGAGCATAAAAAAGTGCATGAGATCTCCCATGAGTGTCGTGTTAGGTACATACAAGTTAATCTCTTTCAATACGGGCGAATTCAGTATAATGCCGGAGATTAGCTTAAAAAAGTGCCAACACAAAAATATTTTTTTGCGGGATTCTAATTAGTACTAGCATTGAGCATTCCTGTTAAGAACAACGATGGATAAGGAATGGGTAATATGTATATTCCCTCGTATACAGGTAACGCATAAACCTTTTTTGAACTCTTTCTATTTCTAGGATATGGTTTTGTTCAAGGAGGCCCCAAATAATGGAGCTATATTCCAAGATGCTGCGGAGAAGTGCTTCATATATTCTCCGTATTGCAATTCCATTAGTGATCTCGCATTACGAAGAACAAATCCAAGCATTTTGTTAGCGCGGGAGACAATGTCAGATTTGTGGAATTTGAAAGAGAGAAATCTATCTTGGATTGCCCATGGCCATCATCAATATAGACAGAAAAATAATTTCAAAAGCAAAGGACAAACATAGAGATTATAATTGTAACACTGCAATAAATAAGAAGCATTTATAGAAGAGGGCTATGAGAAAGCGCGAACAAAAATTGTAATTCCTAAAACCGGTACAAACCCAAAGGGCGCGGAATTTGAACAATTTATAGTTGCACAACCAAAGGACGTGCATTAAAGCAAAATAAGATATCCATTATTATTCAATTACCTGGTCCAACGCCAAGTTGAAAATTTAGTGGTTTCATTATGTAAGTTATAAATAATACAAAATACTTGCAGCCGTTTAAGCAGTAACCCATAAATCTGATGGCCTTATTTTGATGGTAATGCGCTCTGAGGTCGACAGAACTTTATGTAACGAGGATTTAGATCTAGGGCCTGTATTAATATTAATAAATTCAATTTGCAATCAGAGTTTATTGTGAATCAGAAATGTGGTGAGAAATATTGTTCGGCTTCCTGAAAGCGAGTTTATTTTTAAATGAGGCTCGCGAGGCGTTCCTTGAAGAATGTTAACGCTCTGCGGAATGTGTTAATTGTAATCTGTAATGGGATTGCGTAAAGTCTTTCGTTCATTTTACTTTCATTCCTTTATAGCGCTCTGTATTTCTTCTTGTGGAATAATGTCTTTGAATTTTTTATTGTATTTTACAATTAAGATTTTATGTACTCATTTATATGTTTTATATTATAGAAACAAACAGTACATTTGTGTCAGTGATTAAACAATTTACAGATATTAAATAATACTTCATAGCGGGTATCTATGGTATGCTATGTGCCATATTTTCAAGATAATTCGTTGTAACAGATTCTTCGCAGTTTTAAAATTTGATATTTACGGAAGTTAGAAGTTCTAGATACTCCTCCCGTTTGTATGCTCTGGAGCTCTATCACGGTGAAATCGAAAACTTTACAATATCAAATCGATAGGTTTAACTTCCGAGGATTCATATCAATTTTCCGAGCACGGTTTCACCCTTGACACCCGAACCGATATTGATAGGGAGTAAATAAAAATCGGTATGCTATTTCTATGAATTGACACTAGGTAATGTCAAACGCCAAGCAATACGTCACCCTGTAGGTCAGCCCAAGTGGTTCGCTACGTTTGGCGATTTAGCAGGGGTGCCCGGGTTCATGGGGTGAGGTTTGTCTAAGTCTTGGAGGCGGATGACCAAGACACACTGAAACCCAGATTCCTACCCACTCCTTAAACCCTTTTCCTTCCTAGAACTCTCCTCTCCTTCATTTCCTTAAAAAAACCTCCACACAGCATCTCCAAAGATGACATAGGCCCTGAGGGAAATTATTTTCCTCAGGGCCTCCTGTATGGAGCTCATTTAAAAAAATATATTTACGTACAAATATTAATAAATTGGCAATGTTGAATTGAAATACTAACCTAAATATCTAGTTAGCATTTACTGTTTGACACTAAAAGGGAGTTAATGAGGTCTTTATTCATATTTCAACCCTTTTCGTTTTTCAAAGACCGAACGGAATAAATTGATTGCGTCTTAGATGCATTACTTAAGTCGATGGATCGCGTTTACGACTCTTTTCATTTCTTCGAGTTTCGTTTGTCCAATATATTCATCAAATGAATCAGTGATTTTGCATAACGAATAACACTATTAATAAATATGTGTTAATTGGCGGCGCTAAAATTTATCTAAAGCCGGTCGGAATATCTGTTAACAATCATAGACCGTGCTCGCAAATATTGATAACTAACCATAGATAACGAATTTAGTCAATAAAGGATTGATACAGGGTTTTATCGATCGACCATGGTAGACCTCCTGATTACCTTATGTATTAAAGTCCACAAGACACACTTAAAGACATATTTAAAGATACGGCTTGTTTCGAGAGATTTGGGAATCACATTTGATACGCACCTAACATTTCACGTTCACATTGAAACGATTTGCAGCAAAGCTTTAAGAATGCTAGGATTTGTGCTAAGCAACTCCAGACATTTTTGCAGCTCGGCCGCGATTCGCGTGCTCTACTATAGTTTAGTACGTAGCATTTTGGAAAGTGGTTCAGTAGTATGGGGACCAATGGATTTCACTTACTCTCAAATGATAGAGAGAGTACAAAAGAAGTTTCTGAGATATTTATATCTTAGAGACTTCGGATATTATCCCTGGCTATATCCATCAGCCTTTTTGTCCGGCATGCTGGGTATTAATAGCCTCGCCGATAGAAGGAAAACTGCTTTGCTGACAACAGCATATAAACTTTTAAACGGTAATATTTGTATTCCCGATATAATACAAAAATTTGAGTTTTATGTCCCCGACAACTTCACAAGAGCGCGCAGACACAGAACTTTTGTTGTTCCGAGATGCAGAACTAACTTACCATTAGTAATGCCGCTCGGAAAAATGATTCTATTACTTAATTCCCTGTCCCCTGAAATCGATATTTTTCAACTAAATATTAAAAAATTTCAAAACGCCATTATTACTTTATAATAAAATGTATGTTTGTACTTATTACTTTATATTGTATTACTTTATAATAAAATGTATGTTTGTAATTGGTTTTGAACTGTAAATGTACATTTAAAATAAAATAAATAAATAAATAAATAAATAAAGTCATTTTAAAGAGAGGAAAGAATGGTGCAATGCCTTCAGCAGAAGATTCCAACGTTGCCAAAGCTAAAACTAACAAGAAAAAATCAACATTACAGTAGACAGTGCAATTAACACCTCGTGAGGTAACGCGACAGCCTCAAGTGTAACTGTGAAACAGGTGTCTACATCTAATTGGGTTTCAATGCTTATCACTTCGCTGTTAAGTAGCACTTGTAATTTGTACAACATCAGTTATCAGAATAGTATTAAAAATCAGTTACCTATATGGAACAGTTATCGAATAATGGACTAATGCATATTTTAAAATATGACGAGATTTTACTCATTAAGTTATTCCAGAAATTCAATACTAGGCTTGTAGAAAAGTCAATAAGTGTCACACATTAAAATAAAAATGGATAAACGTGATGAGTATTCATCACACAGCATCCCCAAAGATGACAAAGGCCATGACAGAAATCATTTTCTCCTGTGTGAGAGGTACCTAAAACAGTATCAAAACGTTGTTTGAATTTGCATTATTTGTTTTTGGGATGTTATGTCGCGTTGCGCTACTTCCTTCTTTAGCCAACGTTTTGGACAGCGTTAGGCCCTCCGTTCATGGAGATACTTACAAACTACGTGATTGCGAAACAACCACAAGTACCCTGCAGATACACTACTTTTTAAAGCTGGTTTCCGTACACGGCGCTACCCGAATTATACTGAACTTGATCATTTTCACTTGCAGCCGTGGAGTTAACACCATGTCAAACGATGTCAAATGACTTTTTCTCCAACATTAATCTATGCCTTCTCCACTAAATCCTTTCTTGCGTATTCTGGTAATGTAAAGTTATACAAACACGCATTTTTTCCACTTCCAGAACAAATCTAACGTTATTTTCTTGTTCAGACGCCATTTTTATCAAACGTCAAACGAAAAGTAGCAGACACGAATGCTGCGATGCGTAGCGCGCGATCAGCACCGTCAATATCGCGCAACTGACTTTGAACCGACAGTCGCCCCGTAGCGTCGTGTACGAACTCTAGCAAAATCGTATGGGGGGTACTCTCGAGTGGCGCGGATGCTACGCGCATGAGGCTAGAATAGATTGTAAGTAGCGTCATGTACGGAGGCGCTTACAGTGTCCATCATCAGGGCAGATGTGTAATTATTAGTGGCGAAAATGTGTGTTTATGTTCTTGGAAGCAATACCTTAAGTATGTGGAGTGGAGCTGGCAACACGCTATTACTTCTAAGTACATAAGCACACATTTCACCATTATAAATTACACAATTACACATCTGCCCTGATGATGGACATTGTAACGCTAACCGAAAAGTTGACTAAAGAAGGAGGTAGCGCAACACGGCATAACACCCCAAAAACAAATAACGAAAATACTTTTGGCCGTGAAAATCTAAAAACGTTTCTGTTGTTTGAATTGTTTGGAAGGTCAAAACTTCAACGTATTAAACATACCGATCTTCGAGTTGATTACTCAGACATATCCAAAAATTGAAATTTGAGTTGCGTATGCAGTTATATGTTAAAATGTACCATCTATCTGGTACAATACTCAGATTATTCATAAACACCACCAAATCAATTATAATGCACAAAAACTTGCAGTGACTTAAATAAAATTTTGGTTATCAGTAAGATATTTATATCAAAATTTCCAACTAATTTAGTGAACCAATATGCCCCTCGGTTTTATTTTATAGCATGTAAAACATGAATATTGTTTTCCTCATTATCTCAAAACTTAGTATTTGGATGAGATATTTGATAATCAACTTGATATATAAATATGATCTTAAAAACTTTTACAAAATCCAGGAAGAACAAGCAATGAAGAAGACGCTGCAAGAATTGAGCAACCAAATAAATTATACGAATTATTTATATGTATACAAATTCTAATAGTAACATTCTAATATTAACATTAAAAATGACATAGAACGCCAAAGAAGAGTACTAAGCGTGCGAGCCAACATGCTCGCCAGGAGATTCAACAGGTGCAGTTCTCCGGTGAAGAAGCAAATATTCCAGAGCTACTGCATGAGCTTTTACACCGGCGAACTATGGACAAGATACTCACAAGGCGTCATGAACACACTTCGAGTACAATACAATAACGCATATAGGGCGCTATTCGGCCTACCTTGGCGATGCAGTGCCTCGCAGATGTTCGCAGAAGGAAGGGTACATGGGTTCGCCGCTTTGATGCGCCACAGAATAGCCGGGGTGAGACAGCGCTACCAAAGATCGGAGAACACTCTCGTCCTGGCCGTGGCCCAGTGGCAGGGCGCGCCTCTTCACCAAACGTGGAGAATTCATCTGAAGCCCCCGTAGTATACAAATACTAAATATGTTTACCATTATGTTTTATTTTAGATTTTATTTTATTATGTTATTACATCTTATTATGTTTTTTTTTTTATCCTATCTTGCATATCCCATTTAATGTAATTATTTAATGGAATTTTATAAATGTATGCTTTTATATGGCTGACAGAGTATTGCACTCACCGCTCTGTTCGGCTGAAATAAACACTATTATTATTATTATTATTAATAATTCCTTTCACATAGCATTTGAGGATCGGCCGGCCTAGCTCCAGTTTGGTTTCGCTGTCACTTCTCCAATACAAACTGGATTTTGAAGGTTAACTGTTTTGCTGGTTGACAGTAGTTATTTATACGTTCATTGATACCGATTTGTGTCAGGCATTTCGTAGTACTACTGTAGTAGATCGACGAATGACTTGCTTTTTAGGATGTATGCCATCTTTTAAATGATTTCCGTGGTTTTATTTAAAATCCAGATTAAGATGAATGATTTCCTTAAAAGAAACTCGATAATGGGCTCTAGCACGATGAAATCGATAACTTTACAATACTGGATCGATAAGCGTAGTTACCGACGATTTTATACCCTTTTTCGGAGCACGGCCGCAATTAATAGCCAGACCGCTATTGACGTCTTATATGAACATAATTGCAATGGTAAATTATTGCTTCCACAGTAAGTACGTAAATAGCAATTAAACAATTGAACAATTTAGGTGGCGGGTATGGGTACCACCGAGAAGAGTCCCAGCTGCTCCCGTCTGGAACCAGTGAGGCTGTGGCATTCTCAATTAGGTTACTGAGGCTGAAGGTAGTGGAGAAGGGAAGATGGTGAGAATGAAGAAGGGAAATACCTGGCTATTCAGATCTGGTCACCAAACCCGTCTAAGCTATTTTAAGCAGCGTTTTAATTCTGAATGGCGGTCTTACACCAGGGCAATATTGGGAGTATCTTCCACCCTTATTGTGTAACTAACACCCCTGCCATAGGTCATCCCAAGTGGTCCTCATCGTTTGGTGACTTGTCAAGCGTGTGTCCAGGTCTTGGTGGCGGATGAGCCTGCCTACCAGCTACGTGGTGGGCTGGATTGGGGAGGCCTCCAAATGATCTCTCGATCAATCGCTTCGGATGGATGGATTCATACGTCCGTCATTCTTGGATACACTGATCCCTAAATTCCTACCCACCCCCGACATTTTTTTCCTCACTGTTCCACCTTTTGTTGTTCCTTTCCTTATAAAATTCAATAAATTTTAGCATCTCCAAAAATGACACAGCCCCGATGGAAATTATTTTGCTCAGGGCCTTTAGTTTGGGGTTAATGTTAAAAAAATCGATTTGACCGTGCTAGACGCCCTGAATCCAAAAACGCAACATTTCTATTCGGAATGGTGATGGTCTTTCACCAGGCTGATACTGAGAGTATCTGCCATTTAAATTTAACTAATGTTATATCAATGTAAAACGATACGCAAGGTAGTTTCGTAGTTTCTGCAAAAGCACTCTGTTATTGCCATGATAATTGTAGTGCAGCCATAATAATACCGTTAGCGGCTTCTTGCAAGAACAACCGATACCATCTCCACCAACCACTTCCACTTCCTGGGCGCGCTGCTCTGCTGAACGGAGAAATGAATATCCCGAGCCCACAGCACTCAGTCGAAGCCTTTCCCTTTTAGCGGAAAAGGAGAGTGATGATACACTAGAACCTACTGCCTACTGTAGAGTTACCGCAGAAATACACAGGTAATTAACGGTGGGAAATAATGTGAGAACTGATTCCATAGGAAATAGCAAAGCTTAACACAAAGTGATGGTTATTTTTCTATGCGACACTGAATTGTTTGATAAGTTTGTGAAAAATCATCAGAAGAACGCTGTACAAATTTTACTGGAAGGTGAATACCGAAAGGTAAAAAGAAGTACGAAGACAGTGTGCAATATAGTCGTGAATGATGAATACTTGGAGCAGGTGGATGAGTTTGTTTATCTGTGAAGTATTACTAGGTCAATGTTTAAGAGTGATGGGAAGGCTGATAGAGATATTGAAAAAAGGCTAAATGCAGGCAATTCCATTAATGGAGGACTGAACGCGGTTCGCACTAACACAAAACTGTTCAAAGAAGCAATGCTAGCAGTCCACGATGGAGTGCTGTATGTATGGGAGATGGGAAGACTATTGAAAGACTATTGATGAAAAAGATATTGAAAGAAGGGTAAATGCAGGCAACTTCATTAATGGAGGACCAAACGCGGATGGCGCTGACAAAAAACTGTCCAAAGAAACGAAACCAGCAGTCCACAATAATGGAGTGCTGGTATCTACTCTGATGTATGACAGTGAGGCATGGACTGGTAGAGGAATGATGAGATTAGACTGAATGCTGTAAAATGTGATAAACTGAATTTGATAAAACCATGTATGCTCGTGTGAGAAATGTGGAGATCCGCAAGAAAGGGACGATCAGATGGTTTGGGCATGTAGAGCAAATGAACGAAGAAAGAAGTAGGAGAAATATGACGCAAATGTAAATGATGGAAGAAGTCGGGAAGGCCCGAGGAAGACATGGTACGATCAAGTGAATCAGATACTTGAGTCACATCAAGAGTCCACCTTTTCGGGTATGATTTTATAATGTGGAAAATTAACTTCATTTAAATATTAGCCGCCTATTTTTCAATAATCAAAATAGGCGGCTGGTGTTAAACGGAAATTAAACCTTATCGACATCTACGTAAGAACTGTCATTGTTAGCAACGTGATTCCGAATTTTGCACGACGTGTTCATCGCCTTAATCATTCTTGAATGGTGTGACAGTTTCTTTTAGGCCATTAAATAGATTGATTTTTCATGATTTTATAGGCAAATCAGGCAATTATTTGTGAAACAAATAATTAATTAAAAAATGATTTTGCTGCATCTACTATGTAGGCAAAACTGGAATTAAAGAATAAAAACGATTTTTGCATTAAATTCGAAGGTCACTTTTGCACCTGCGAACTCAATTTTACAACAATGTGTTTTTTTTTTGTTTATCTTTGATTCAAATGACGGATATGGGAGTTGGCCAACAATAAAATTTGACCTTGTTTTTTATCCAATATTTCAACCAGATGACTTATTTAGGAAAAACTATTTTGGCAAAGCAATGAACGTTAGATTCCGTCAATTTTATTTTATGATTTGTAGTTGTTTTTAAAATTAAGTGCGTAAAAAAATGTTTTAAGAATTACGATATTTTTATAAAATTTTATCATAAAAGTGAACCAAACTCATAAGCGACAATGAAGAATACAAGAGATGGAGGAGCCAAGGAATCAAACACGGGACGTCTGGGTGGGACCCAAACGCGATACCAAATCAGCCACTGATCGGTCTAGTGTCTTATTATTCCGAGTTTACCCTACAAACAATACAGTACCACAACCTCCTGTTCGGGAGATAATTTATACGAGGAGCTCGATTTACGCCCGACTCCCGACATCCAGAGACATACAAGGGAACATACAGTCGACTCAGTTCCTGGATAGAAAGATTCAAATTTCTGTCCAACCAAAATAATTTTTAAAGTAAAAACTTCTTTAGCACCGTTGTGATTTGAAACTCGATGAAACGAAAAATAGCGACACAAAAAGAGACAAACGCAAACATGTACAGTCGTCGGCAATCTGGAACAGAATGGTTCCTATTATTTTGTACCGGCAGTCGGTGACTAGTGTAAGATGTTATGGGATCGCTATTGTCGTGTGACGAGCCAATATGAATGATTCCGCGATTCAAAATAGCTGCATCGTTCGCTGCCACAATAGGATTTAGCCTGCGAGAGAATGAGATAGTATAATCGATCTCCTCTTTGTGCGGTGCTTCGTAGCCTATCGATATCCTCTTTGCGCGGTGCTTCGTAGCCTCCCCACTATTATCTACTTTTTTTAAAGGTTTTACTTCTCCCACTTGTGAATTGCAAACTCTAATTTTTTTTTAGTTTCAAAATAAATGTAGTAAAAAAAAAGGTTTTTTTAATGGATGATTTAAAAAAAATTTGTACTATGATAATATTTTTCATAACATTATAACTGTGGTATTTTCCTCGTCTTTTCAAGATTATATAAGAATTACGTGCATAAAATTTTTATTAAAGAAATAATGACAGAATAAATGTGGGTTTTATTCTGATCTTCGGAACAGGGGGAGAATCGTCGTGGGAACTTCAGCTAACTTTCACAATGTTACAAGACAAAGCCAAAAAACACGACAATGGGAGGCTTCCATGATAAGTATGCTGGTAACTGGTAACAATCCACTAGCATAATACTAAATATCGTCATTGTGACCAAAAGTCTAATAATTGCCGGAAAATTTTGATTAAATTTAGCAAAAAAATTAGCACTTATCTTGAATTAGCTACAGCTGGAAATCAAAAGTTAAATTTTACAACGATTTATTGTGAAAAATATTTTTGTCTTAAAAAAATATATTCGTGTAGATCACAAAACGCTGATTCTGAATATGATTTTTTTAATTTTTTTTATAATTACACGTAGAATTAATAAATCGTCATTTAAAAACGACATAAACCGTAAGAGATTTAACCGCCCTGTGATTGGTCGGCCGTTTCTGACAGAACTAACTCGGCCACCCATGGTAAGTCTCCAAACGTAGCGGGCCACATGGGGTGACCTATGTCAGAGGTGTTGGTTATCCAATAAATGGTTCTCGGGGCGGCGGTACCCATATTCATAATTTGGAGTTCATTATCTAATGATTGATTTTCAAAAATTCATTATCTAATGATTGATTTTCAAAAAACCAAAATATGCAGCATAATTTTTAGTGTAGGTATATTTGATACATGAATCCTCCGGACCCGAGGTAACTCATCGTTGCCTCAGTTCTTTTTTGTCCAATTGACCATTTTAGTTTGTGTTCAATCTCCGCTTTAAAATTGAAAATATAGTATAAAAAATGATAGTTAATCACAAGTAAGAATTATTTAAACTAATGAGACCTTTACCTTTACGGTAATAGCTTTATCTTAAACACCTATCATAATGTTTCATTGAAATAATGAAAGAAAAATGTAAAATTTTCTAATGGTCTGTTGGATCAAATACGAGCTAAAGTGATGTCATCTAAACCTCCAGAGGCCAAGTTCACCATTATCGGATTTTATCACCACGCGTAACTTGGTAGTAAAATTTAACAATAATTTAATAACATTAATCAACAGCAACAATAAATTTACCGAGCGACTCGCCCGAGCTTAACTACCTACCAATTATCCTATCCATTTCAAAGCAATTAATCGTAATTAAATCGTATAGCAAGTATGCGGAAACTCTCGTATCGAAGCCCAAACCAACAAGCGAGTGTTATACACTTGAATATTCAATACTTTCAATGCTTTATGAGGCCCGTATCAGAAAATAACAACACACGCTTTACGCATTATTAGCAATTTGGGAGGCGGGGATGGGTTCCGCCATTTATTGGATTACCAACACCTCTGCTAAGCGATTCGCCACGTTTGGTAACTTAGCTTTTGTAAATTATTTTTTCTGCGTGCAAACTGTATCTAGTTTCTCTAAATAAACAAAAAAAGTGTTAACCTCAAGAGACCTTTTATAGTGGTCCTGTATATTTTCTGCCTGTACAGAGTATAAATAAAACAATATTCGTACCTATGTACATTTTTTCGCAGCATCGCCTTCTTTGGTCAAATGCATTGTACATATAGTTTTGTATTAGTGAGCGATGAACCGGGAGATGGAATCTTTTAGCTATTTTTCCAGTCTGTAGTTAGAAGTAATATTGTAGAAATATGTTATAAATTTGTACAGCGCTCTTGAGGTGATTTTCACAAAAACAGCGCTACGCAAATCATCCACATATTATTATTATTATTAGGCGGGCTAGAGCAGACAGAGAACTGCTCACATTAATAAAAGTCAGGAAAATTTCTTATCTGAGTCACGAGTCACGTACTTCGAGGGGAAAAGTATCACTTGCTCCAATTAATATGGAAAGGCGAAAGAGAAGGTCGCCGAGGGCCTGGGAGGAGACAAATATCTTGGCTGCGAAATATACGAGACTGGACCGGCATTAGAAGTGCGGAGGAGTTATTCCAGACAGCACAAGATAGAGAGACACTTTCTAGAGTGATCGCCAACGTCGGGGGGGACTTGATAGGGCACACGAAGAAGTAGATTATTAGCGGGGGTGCTTGGATTGATGAGGTTAGGTTTGTCTAGGCCTGCTTGGCGAGCTGGATCGAAAGGGACTGGTTGAGGGAGACCTTTTGACCTCTCTAGCAGGACTCTTTCAACCCATCACCTAGCTCAGCAGTCGGAGGGATGGATTCATATGTCCTGGACGCACTGGTCTCCAGATTCCTCACTAATCCTCATTTTTCTTTCCTCTCCTTCCTTTCATCTCAAACACTCTCCAAGCAGCGTCCGCTAAGATGACATATATTCATTATTTTCTTTAGAATGTACTGTGTGGAGCTAATGTATAAAAATAAAATGTTTCCACTTCTTTAGAAACGTGACCACATCTTTTCAAATACTCGTCATTCATCATTTACACGTGTACGATTTTATGGGTACTTTTTCCTTTGAAGATGTGAAGTGTTATTGACGTTAAGTATTGCGTATTTTTATTTACCTACTACGTATTAAATTTGTTACTGCGTAATACTGTGTTTTTTCTACATATCGATGGTGGAAAGGCGAAATCACTACCAAGCCATGCAGCTGGAATAGACTATCAAGCCATTTCTTTTACGAACAGTGTGGCTTGTTAGTCATTTCAGTGATGAACGTCACTATGACGGCTTTTAATATAAATCAACACCCAACTCACATCGGATAATTTTTTTAAAAACCATTTCTCTTTAAATACCTTCCACACTGGACCATACATGACAAAAGCCCTGAGAGAATACCACAGGGTCTCCAGAGTGAGCCTTTATTATTTCAGACAAGGTAATGTCAGTTAACCAACACTTTATTAATTTATTCTACATTATACTGGCAATTACAAAATTAATAATAATTGTAATAGTTTCTATAAATTATTAATTTTTTATAAAATTATCCACATAATAAATAAAAACCAATTTAACGCTTAAAATTGTGACATTTAGTCTTTGTTTGTTAAGCGATTTTTATGCCTATCACCTGTATTTGTGGCAATGTAAGGCACACTTTAGAATACATACATTTTTGGCTTTTCGCTTTCTCTATCAGCATTTCAATTCGTAAGAAATTAATTGATCTAATTTAAACTGTTCACCTTTCCACCATTGAGTGCAAATCAAAACAAAAAGCTGGTAATTAGTTGCAGTTGGTTGTAGTCTAATAACCGCTGTTTTGCAATAACTGGATTGAATGTTGTTTTCTTGAATCCGTCGGAAGTTTTTACCACCGCCATTATTAGCAATGTTGCAATTTAAATCGATTCAATGATGAAGGTATATTTTTTTGTCTATACGTGCGAGCAAAATCAAGGAAATTGTTGGTACCGACGACTGTGTTTTTGGATGTGTTTTCCTGAACTAGATTACTGCATTTTTGTGTAATGATTAATTACTTTTGCGTTTTATTTTTCATTCAAAATAATGGCGTTACCGGTGCAATAAGTTTTTTAGCGGAACTGTGTTCGACCGTATTAACCTCTCAGGCTAATTTGCTTTGCGAACAACTCACAAGTCTCAAAGAAAACTTTGTATCTCTCTTACTGTCATTATAAGAGATATTAATTTTTTTACATCAACTCCACACAGAAGGCCCTGAGAAAAATAATTTCCAGCAGGAGCCAGTGATACTATGGCATTCTCAATAATTGGGTTATGTTGTGATGCTGAAGGTTGTCGGCAGGAGAAGGAGATTGGATTGGAGGAAGGTGGGGAGTAACTGGCTATTCATAATTGGTCTCAAAACACGGCTAAAGTCATTTTAAACAATGTTTCAATTCTGAATGGTAATCTTACACTAGGGTGATACTTACAGCATATTTCACTCTGAAACGTGCCTCAAATATACCTTATATTTTCATTATCTGTTTTTGGGGTGTTATGTCGTGTTGCGCTACCTCCTTCTTTAGCCAACGTTTTGGACAGCGTTACAGTGTCCATCATCATCTGCCATGATGCCTTGTAACGCTATCCGAAACGTTGGCTAAAGAAGGAGGTAGCGCAACACGGCATAACACCCCAAAAACAAATAACGAAAATACTTTTGACTAAATCTAAAAACGTATCATACCTTTCATTGTTTAAATTTACTAAATTGTGATTTGAACCCGCGACCTTCGAATTGCTAGTCGAGAACCTTACCCCTCAACCACAGAGGCCTTCTGTGTTAGATTGATAAATGATTTTTTCTATTATCCCAAAGATAACAGAAAAACCACTCAACGCGTTGATTCATTTTCTTCTTGCATAACTCTAACAATAAATAAATAATGTTTCTTTAAAGCGTCAAGATTAAAAAACAATAACGAACAATGGCCTCCGCCTCTACCCATATAATAATGCTGATCGTATGTTATTATGTTATTTTAACTGAAAAATTCACATAATAACAATGACAGACAAAAATCCAACGTACATATTACCAAATGAGAAATGTTTTCCAAACAGAAAACGAACTACCGACGCTGTTAAACCTAATTACTAATTATATAAGTCAAACTCAACTCTCATACAAAGATTATTATATATTGTGTTTTATTTCTGTGGTAATTACAATAATGGTTATGGCTGACTTTCTTTCGTAAACAAAGGATTACGAAATTGCTTTCTTTTCGGTCTGAAAATCTCGACTTGAAGGCCGGATTATGCAATAAGATAAAAGATATTATATTATTTTATTGTCTACTGTTTGATTTTTAACGACTTATCTGCTGGTTAAGTAAGCACTTTTACAAATTAGTTCCTGCCGCTTTTAATTACGTGGGATTTTGATATTTGAACGGTAATTTGATATAATGGCGCATTATTAACTTTTAATGCGCTTAGCAAGTAATTGAGGTTTTAATTTTCAATAAGCCGTAAATAAAAGGAGTCAGAAACGCCCCAGGAAGACAATTGGTTTAATTAAATGCATTAAATACTAAAGTTTGGTCATGTTAAGAGTCGGTATAAAATAAAAGAATGTATAAATGTGAATAATCCGAAGAATGTCTGCAAAGGCAGATATTTGTTGAGTTTTCCCCTATAAAAAAAGGTTGGTGAAGCAACAATTGCAAGATTTTTGTTATTTATTTTTGGGGTGTTATGCCGTGTTGCGCCACCTCCTTCTTTAGCCAATGTTTTGGATAGCGTTACAGTGTCCATCATCAGGGCAGATGAGCAGAAACGTTGGCTAAAGAAGGAGGTAGTGCAACACGGCATAACACCCTAAAAATAATAACAAAAGTGATTTTGAATGAAAAAATACTTTGGCATGAAACGTTGGCTAAAGAAGGAGGGAGTGCAACACGGCATAACACTCCAAAAATAAATAACAAAAATACTTTTGGCCGTAAAAACCTAAAATCATAATTGCAAGATTATCCAACTGAAAATCATACGAAGGATTGAAATTAAATATGAAAAGAGGAAGACGATGCCCTAGTTTCGAAACTAACGTTCCAGACTGCGCCTTGCATGGCGAAGATTGCTCTAATGATAGCCAATCTTCGATGGGAAAATGCATCAATACAAAAATAATAGAAATATACAACCATTATATGGTTATTCCACCAAGAATCCAATAGTCGTTGATGAATGTCACTATGACGGCTTTTGATATTAATCAATACACAACTCACGTCGAATAATTTATTTAAAAACCATTTCTCTTTAAATACCTTGCATACTGGACCTTACATGACAAAAGCCCTGAGAGAATACCACAGGGTCTCCAGTGTGAGCCTTTATTATTTCTTGCAAGGTAATATCAGTTAACCAACACTTTTTTTTAATTCATACTACATTACTGGCAATTACAAAATTAATAATTTCAATTAAAACCAGCATTTATTATACATAATTAGTCACCAAGTCCGCCATCAAAACCAAAACTCAGCATCCTGGTAGCCTTCTCCCGTTAATGGTACTTGTAAACTTGAGTTCGGAAGGTCGTTTTTTCGTTCTTGACAAAATAAACGACATCCAAAGCTATCCGCCATGGCGACCGCAAACCGCAGCGACAGTAAT
Organism: Glyphotaelius pellucidus; assembly: GCA_936435175.1. Lineage (NCBI taxonomy): Eukaryota > Metazoa > Arthropoda > Insecta > Trichoptera > Limnephilidae > Glyphotaelius > Glyphotaelius pellucidus. The sequence goes on from OW386561.1 coordinate 787,401, forward strand.
TATATCACCCGAGAACTTGCTGACGAAAAATAAACAGAAATGGCATTACGCATTATTTTAATGGCCGAAATCAAGGTGGTTGAAATTGAGACAAACTAGCGTTGTTGAAGCAAGATTTTAGACTTGTTTTTTATGTAAATTTTTAGGTTTTTTAAGGAGGCTAGCAGATTCTAACGCTAACAATTCAGATTTTATCCTCGTATATTTATATGTAATGCAATAATACACGAGAGTGAGGCATATAACTCTTGCGACAGCGTAACGCGTGTTAAATCGGCCATATCGGCCATATACGTATCGCACTAACTAGCTAAATACTACGCTTGTGTTAAGACACCAACACTTTAAAGTAGTTACGCTAACGCCAGAGATGACGGCGCGTTTCCCGCATAAGAGATGTTTTTCGCGGGAAAATTTGCGAATCAAGCGTCATCATGTACAAACATCAAAATAACACGACAAATGGATAGTCATTTCTGTACTCCTATTAGGCGGATATGTTTACATTTATAAATAATAAATACTAATTTGTGTTTTAAGGTTAGGTAATTAGTCGACACCAACTAACATCAACATACAACAGGCATAGACAAGCCATTTAAAGCCATAGAAAATCACAGAAATTTCGATATCTGACGGATTTTGCCTCAATTTTTTCGTAGCATTAAAGATATAGAATCATCCTTATAGAAGAGAAAAGACGAATAGTCGTTCTGTGGAAATTAATGAGATCTGTGAGGCATGTCCCGGTAAAATCAAGAACATTTTATTGGTAACGAATGTATAATTGTTCGGTTAGAAGCTGAATTGACAAATGCATCGAGTTCCTATCTAGGGGTCATTGGTTTGATGACTTTGCTAGCTGAGTCCTCTATCATTACACAAGCTACCGATGGCGGTAGACGATCTTCAAATAGTTCGCAACTCAGCAATGTTTGTCTTTCTTTATAGAAACAAAATAGAAAACATTGCCTGTAATATAAATATTACATACACCCTAGTCAAATTATGACAAATAATGTACATAATATAAAGAAAAGGCATTCAGAAATCCCGTCACAACTGAAAAGATTTTCTCTCAGTGAGAAAAATAACACATTAAACAAATCAAAATGACAAGTTACTTACTTGAATAGCTGAAGTTGTCATATTACTTACTATCTCAAAATAAATCTCCGTAAATAATGATCCAAGATTTCAACTAAGATTTTAAGTTTTGTAATAATATCAATCATTCTGGCATTTGAAAGTTTCACGGACATCATTTTTTGAAGCACGCCAGTCTTTTTGGATTAGTATGGATTATGGAGTCACTTGCATTCATGATTGTATGATTTGAAAGAAAACGTTTGAGTTTCGGATTTTGTACTATTTATTGAAATAATTTTATTTTCTTTACATTACCCCAAGCGGTTCGCTACATTTGTTGACATTTCATGGCTAGTCGGCTTGTCTAAACCTTAAGATGAAGTTATACGTGAAATCCTATTTAGATACTTTTTAGATTCATCTTTACGACGAATCGGTTTACATTATGAACTTCAAAAAATATGCTACGGATAAATTGAAGCTTTTACTAGCTTTTCTTTATATTGGAATTACAATAAAATGATTATTTACATAACAAAAAATATAAGCGTAAACCACTAAAAAAAAGTTTTTTCACGACTTAACTATGAAGTAATAATATAAGAAACAATTTTAAAAAAATACCCCTTCATGGCTAAGACTATTTTTGAGGTTTTGTATGTTCTAACTTTTTTCATTCTTATAAAAATTATGCACTAAATAAATAAAAAACACTTTTTCGCTTACTTGCCTCGTGCAAATACGACGCGCGATTTAAAATTTTGTAGGCATGAGAATCGAAATATTTCTAGAAACATCTCTTAAACAAATAAATGTATTTTTTATCAATTGTTTTTGTGTTTTACTCATACAACTCCATTTTTAAAAAAAAATTTAAAATTAAATTTGATAATTTTATTATCAAGTTCCACAAGTATGTATTTTTATTATAGCTGTTTCGGTTTACATATACGCCTTCAAAATATAGACACCTTCAAAAATTGACATTTTGTATCGTATAAATAAGTCGTCTAAAAGTGGATTAACCACAGTTTGAAAGTGGTATTGTAAACCAATCAATCAGCAATCGTAAAAGACAATCAGCATCGTACCATTGAACATATAAGCTTATAAATATGTTTTAATAACATCATGATGTTATATCTGTCTCTGCTGATGATCCAAGACTTGATGTCTAGTTCATATATGAAATAATTATAATGCGAGTTATTAATTAATTATTTGTCTCGACAGTGTTGCCATTATTATTTTCTTTCATTCAAAAGGCGTAAGAAATAATTCAATGAAACCGAAGACAATAAATGCCAAGTAAGAATTACTGCATTCACAACTTCTGTGTTTGTATGACTCGTGCTATTATAGCAACACATTCACACACAGACATACTACTGCGAACGTTTGTATGTATATCTGTCAGCTATCAGTACATAGTGAGTATATGTGTATCTCCATCTCAGTTGGACAAGGTTCTAACTGACATTTGTTTCAATAATAATCTTTGAATGCAAAACCATTTCTTTTGATCATTTCTATAACAAAATAATTTCAGAGTCTTCTGTGTTATATTTCCGTAGATACTTGTGTGTCAAAGTTCTAACATCAAGTTCTTGAAGCTTCAATTATTTTAAAACGTCCTAACATCACTTTGCACCCTTGAAATTACCATTTTGTTTGTATCTGACAGTTGATAACTGAGGTTCATAACCTAACCATTATCTGAGGTATCAAAGTTTTCAAAAACGAATAATCATAATTTATTTAACAATTTCTGATTTGAGGTTTAATCTTGTTTAAATATTTTTGGTTAAACGTAGTTTATCTTGAGATGCTGTGTGGAGGGTCTTTTTGAGGATAGGAAGGAATGAACATTGATCTTGAAGAGACCCATGTTGTAGGAAGGAGGAACGCAGAGGCCGGTAAATCGTTCCACAGCCGAGCTGTTGAACACAATAACGAGTCGAAGAAGCGACCCATCCTCATGTGACAAATGTCAACCGTGTACATGTTCGGCATGCGTTTGGCGTGTTTCCCGACTATGCACCGGTACCGAAGGGATCAATAACGCTAGTTCCTCGGAGCATCTTCCATTGAAATACCGGTAGAACAGGGATAGCATTCCCACCTGACGCGTCTGCTCTAAAGATTGCAATCCGTTTGTTAAGTTAGGAGAATTCATCAAACAAACCGCCCGTTTCTGCACAGAGTCGAGGGTTTTTTCAGGTATTTTGGGGCTCCAGACTAGAGGAAGAAGACTATTGTTATGTGCTGTGAAATGATCCACGGTGGTCTCTCAGTGCATTCAACATCAACTGATAAAGAAGTCTGTTATGTGCTGTGCAATGGTGACCTCTCGGTGCATTCAACATCAATTCTTAAGCATATCGACCAAGTCTATTTTTAATTGCTGTGATGTGACCTTGCTCCTTCAGTTCTTAATTATATCGACCAGGAACTCTCTTGTTTTCTCAAGTGCTTGTGCAGTGATAATCGCTAGAGATGTCTCTCAGGACCGTGAGATCGACCAAAAAGAAGGATTTATCATCACAACCGAATAACGTATATTTTGAGTCAGCATCAAAGTCCACAAAACAACTGGAACTACAAGTCTACAACTACAAACTTTAACTACAGTCCAATCTTAGTAAATCTAGAATGCATTATTGATTTGCGATTACAGCACGTTTATATTCTTCTTACGTAGATATGTTTTAAAATGGTAAGTCAACGTCGTATTTAAATATTTTACTTTTAAAATATGTCAAACTAAAATACTTTACACAAGATCAACTTCAAAATCAGAAATCGGTACATAGTTTATGAGAAATCGTCTTTGCAAACTTTGACACCTCAAATCTCAGAATAAGGTTAATTGAAGTTAGAACCCTGTCCAAGCAAAGTGACTTATGTGTGTAAGAAGCATGTGTGTGTATGTTGTGAGGCGAAAGTGAATTGACAGCAGCCAGTCGGCCTAGCGGTGAAACAGCCTACTGCGGAATGTTGGTCACGCGTTCGATGTTCTCAGAGACACAACAATGTCAATAATTATGTAGACTTCTCAATGGAAAAGTTTGTTTTAAATAAATTGGTAGAAAAAACACGCGATTTCGCAAATGTGCAGAAAAATGTGTGACTTTGATGCCAGTGAAATATTTACTATTACAGAGGAATAATACCATCTCTCCTCATTAGAGATTATATAAATTAAAATTTTATCTTCCAATATGCACACTTCGAATAATTTATATATCATTAGCTGAATCTATTATGAGGTATGGAATTACAGCTTGGGGACTTTCCTGTAAAACAAATGTAAATCATGTTCAACCAGTTCAAAATTCATTAGTTAAATTATTAGCTCATTAAAGTTTATATGAACAAAGACATAATGTTCCGTACTTTTAACAGAATCTCAAAATTATCCTAGTAAGAGCAATTCTGTGATATAAAATTATGTTTCAGCATAGGAATAGCCCTATATACAAAAAATAACTTGACCACGCTTACAATACTCGTTTTACGTTAAATGAAGGACTAATTGTACCGCATTTAAACGAATATGGACAAAACGCTGGACTACATGATACCTAATTGCTTAAATATGTTACCTGCCGAAATTAAAAAAATGTACAAATTGTAAAACCAATATTATGTTGAAGAACTGGCTGAAAAAAATAAATTGTATTAGACTAACACAAAAATTCTTATTGCCTAATAAAGTAAAATAAGTTTTTTTTGTTATTATTTTTGGGGTGTTATGCCGTGTTTCGCTACCTCCTTCTTTAGCCAACGTTTCGGACAGAAATAATCGTAGAGAAATGGAACTGGCAGCACGGTATCGCTTCGACACACATAAGTAAACACTCAACGCTGTCCGAAACGTTGTCTAAAGAAGGAGGTAGCGAAACACGGCATAACACCCCAAAAATAATAATAAAAATACTTTTTGGCCGTGAAAACCTAAAATAAGTGTGGTTGTGTTTATAGGTTTTCACGGCCAAAAAGTATTTTTGTTATTGTTTTTGTATAGGGAAGATGAATGTTTGTAAACATAATTATTTTTTTAATATGAATGCAGCACAAGAGGTATTCCCAGTTGGGGCATGTTATGAAGGTAGTAGGATGGGGAAGGAATGAGGAATAGTAAGAAAGTATCAGGCTATTCAGATCTCATTACCAAACACGGCGAAAGCCATTTCAAGCAACGTTTCAATTCTGAATGGTGGTCTTACACCAGGGCGATATTAAGAGTGTCTTGCACTTTGGAATATGCCGCAAATATACTATAAATTATTGGTAATCAAATGTTTCTCAAAACCGTAGTTTCAACAATTCCCTCATTTTTCCAAAAAAGAAATATCCTCACTTATTTCAATGCGAATCGGACATTGTTCCATTCCTTCTCACTTGTTTAAAATTCACATCCTTGACTCCCTAGATTGTAAATTCTGTGGTCTAGAAGTGGGAACTTTAGATCAACATGTTTTTTGGTTGTTCCTCTCTAAATAAATATCCTCTCTTCTATCAAGCGTTTTCTAAAATAGCCTCCCCTCTATTCAACATTCTTCCAAGTCTGAACTCGACTCTAATCTTCCATATAATTGTGTAATTTGCACGATTAAATAAAATTAATATAAAATTCACCTTTCCTTTGTGAATTTTATATTAATTTTATTAAAAAGATGAAAGCCAGAAATAATTGAAAAAAAAAATTATTCGAATTTGAATGTTATCTTCCTCCGGGGCGATACTGAGAGTAACATTCACTTGGTTGTTTTCAGACATTATTGTATTTGCGTTTTCAAGCAAGTGATTGTAATTCAACCACTTCTTAACCTCCCACTCCAATAGCTTTCCAGTTCTTCTGCAAGTACTGTTGCAGCATGTCAACTGCCTACTTTAGCAGCGAATTTCGCTTGAATCAATAATTTATCTTGTAACATATTGTAACCCATGTCTATTCTACATTATTTTATGGAAACACACGTTTCACTTTTTTTTACTTTGTTGTGAGTATCATCATCAATATCATAACAGTCCAAGGTGCCCAGACACAGTGGGACTATTTGGAGGTTTACGGTAAAATTAAAATTATTTAAAAAAAATCAAACATTGACCAGACAAACTGTTGGCGGTTTTCTCTTTCATAAAATTATAAACTTTTAAATGCAAAGATGAAGCTTAATATTCTATCTTTCTAAATCTGTTTATATTATATATCTGACCATAACAGAAAAAGAGATAGAACAAGTTTTATGAAGACGTGTCATTTGGTGACAGTGATAGATATAGCACTACGCGGGCCGAGTGATTTTAAAACCAGTTTCTAAAACAATGTTTTATATCATTGAAGAAGAAGATAACTCTAATAATTTAAACGAAAATATGAAAGAGAACAAAACACATAAAAATAAAAAGATAACGGTCGCAACTAGGTCTCGAACCCAGAATATAATTTTCTGTGCCTTTTTTTCTTCCGTATTTTCGTTTAGATTATTAATTTTATATTCTTCTTCAATGATATATTACATTTTTTACACTAACATCACAAAGAAGACGTCCACACGTCATCTGAGATGCTGTGTGGAGAGTCTTTTTAGGAGAGGAAGGAATGAATATTGGTCTTGAAGAGACCCATGTTGTAGGAAGAAGAAAACACAGAGGCCGGTAAATCGTTCCACAGCCGAGCTGTTGAACACAAGAACAAGTCGAAGAAGCGATTCGTTCTTATGTGATAAATATAAGCCATGTACATGAGTTTGTCGCGCGTTTGACGTGTTTCCTGACTTTGCACTGACTATGATCAATCAATTTTTGTTATTTATTTTTGGGGTGTTATGCCGTGTTGCGCTACCTCCTTCTTAAGCCAACGTTTTGGACAGCGTTACAGTGTCCATCGTCAGGGCAGATATGCAATACGGCATAACACCCCAAAAATAAATAACAAAAATACTTTTACCGTGAAAACCTAAAATCATACAATGTATCAATCAATGTCGCTAGTTCTCCGGAGCAACTTCCATTGAAATACCGGTAGAACAAGGATAGCATCTCAACCCGACCCCTGTGCTCCAAAGATTGCATTTCGTTTATTAAGTTACGAAAATCTATCAAACGGACCGCTTTGATGGGAATAACCTTCAAAAGTTATTACTGATTGTCGTTATTCGGTGTCACATTATTTATTTGTGGTAGGCAACTTGTCAAGAACACAATACAAAATATATTTAAAAAAAAACATCATTAATACTTATAATTTGCATTTTCCATTCGCTATAAAAAAATTTCCCACGCCTACAAACAAAATAATAGTTTGTTTATTGTTATCGAAGTCTAAGAAGTTAAGAAGTCAGCATTTCTGTAAATGCGTTATTAAATGACGTATGAATAATATGCAAATTCTTTCCGAACACCTTTTTACGCGGATTCAATGATAAATTATCAATCGCTTCGATAATACTTAAGAATCCATAAATATTACGAGATTAGAGAACGGACTAATGGAAAAATAACGTCAAAAGCAGAATGGATGGCCGCATTTTAACAATCAACTTTGTAATATGTGATTTCCACAGCTAACGATTCTCATAAAATATTATGGAAACGAGGAAACATAAATTAAAGTGTGATTTTTTCCCATAGCTGAGCATTAAAACAAAACATTTTTTTTTACATTAACTCCACACAGGAGGCCCTGAGGAAAATAGTTTCCCTCGGGCCTATGTCATCTGGAATGCTGTGTGAAGGGTCTTTTTGAGGATAGGAAGGAATGAACATTGGTCTTGAAGAGGCCCATGTTGTAGGAAGGAGAAAACACAGAGGCCGGCAAATCGTTCCACAGCCGAGCTGTTGAACATAAGAACGATTCGAAGAAGCAGAAACATGTTTTCTTTTAATGATATCTCCACACAAGAGGGCATATGTCATCTTTGGAGATGCTGTGTGGGGGGCCTTTTTTAGGAAAAATAAGAAAATCAAGTTTTGAGAAGGAAAAAGTAATGAGGTCTGGGTAGGAATCTGAGGTCAATGGGTCAATCCATATCTCCCACTGCGGTGTAAAGCGATGGGTCCAGCTGGAGAGGTCTAGGATCTCCACCAACCAAGTTTCTCTCCCAATCCGGCCCGCCACGCGGTCACAAATAATATTAACCAAAAAAACAATATTTTTTCAAAATGGTTCTTACGTGAGTTCACAAATTTCTAATTAAAAAATACATTATTTAGTAGTTTAGACCTATATTTTTTATGAAGCCATTTAGGGCTTTTTTAATTCTACTCAAGCAAAACGATATGAAAAGCTTCAATTTATTTAAAACATATTTTTTGGTGTTCACAAATTGAACCAATTCGAAGTCAAGATTAATCTAAAATTCTAATTTCACATTAAGCTTCGTTTTAATTGTTTAAAAAATGCACACAGTTATTTTTTCGAAATTGTGATTCGAAATGGCATTCACGTGAGCATCAAACATGATATAATAACTCCGTGACACGTTAAAATCGACCTTTTAAATGCTGTATTTATGTTCACTTAACCTTGGCTATCGGATGAGCCGAGCATTGAGCACGTTGAGCATGTGAACAGGCTAACATTTTTAACTATTTAACTTTTAAACTTGGCTAAACCAGATGTACGAAGCCATAAATCTCATGTCAAAATAATTGATCAATTAAATGATTATAAATAACAAAAAAAATCGTGCGATTTTGTAGTTTTATTTCCACGTAAAAAAATTATTCAACTTAAAAAAAATTTTAACTGAATTTGCAGTAAATATTTTTTATTGCGTTGTGATTAAAAAGGCTGCGTTTCTTTTTTATTTTATTGATTATTACTATGTTTTAATTACAAATATCTAATATATTTGGGATTGAATTGGAAAACGCGTGTTTTGTGTACATAAGTAGGATCACGGCTGACGTTTGGATGAAAATTTTAAACTTATTTATCGATGGTGTTGTTAGTTAAAAATGCTCACCCATATTTTTTTTTAAATATAATTCATATTAAGTAAATAGATGCGGAAAATGTTTCTTGTGTCGTGAGGGAGGACTTAGCCGGAAGAAAAATTGAATACGCGACGTCTGGTTGGGACCCAAACGCGGTGCCAATTCAGCCACCGACCGGACATCTTCAATTTGTGTAACAAATTAAAAATGTTGTTACTGAAGCAGTTCAGTTTTGTAAAATAAATACTGTGTAATTTTTACTATCAAAATGTAAAAGCCTCTAAAAATGACATAAATAAATAAATAAATATTTTTGGCTCTTAGGAAGGAACGGTTAATGCAAAACCGGTCTGTGTTATTAGAACTAATAATAATTATTTTTGATAGCCATAAAGTTATAGCTACATTCAATAATATTATATTTTTCGTATTTTTATCTTTTATTGCCATACACCATTAATCTGCATTACATGATCCCATGACAGTTGATCCGTCGACAGTAGTTGTCCTCCGGCATACAATACAATAAGCAGTCGGTTTAAGGAAAATACGGTGTACCTACATACACAAATTATGACTAAGAGATCCGAAGGAGTGGGCAGAGACGATGTACCACCAAATAACAAGAAAAAATATAAACATATGTTCATTCAAATGCATTAAAAAAACTACTTGTCTATATATACAGGGACATCCCTAGCATGGCGGATGAATTAACACAATTTTTTGTTCATTGTATAAACTTCTTTTAATAAATAAATAAATAAATAAATATACTGTATATACCAACAAAAATCGGCACTGTAAATAAATTCGTTTGATATCCATACCAAATTAATATGAAAGGTATTTTTAAAGTCGATTGTAGGTTTGAAATTGGTAAATAATGCATAAAAATGTATTATTTTATAATAAATATCATTTTGGAGGGCCAATTGTTGAGGAATGAACTGTCGGGTCACCACATTATATATTGGTACACGACATACAGTTTGGTACATTACCTAGCATTGAAGTCTTGTCGAGACTACGTGGCAAGTTTGTCGTAGATTGAGAAGAGAAGAGTGGTTTACCTAAAACAAAGAAAAACACACAATCAAAAAGTGTAAAACATACATTAATATCATCCTAGTTTTCATAGTTTGATTCAATTTAACAACATGGCTATTAGAAATGTTGTTTACAGTATAAACAAACAATAATTAATAATTTAAGAAAGATATTTTAGTAGGTAAGCCTATCACCCCTAAATCTTTAAAAAATACTAAAGTACATATTACAATCACAGCGTTCTACGATCATACCACGAAACTTTGGGGGCTTAATATTTATGAAAAAAATCTATTATTCATATTAAAATGTACCATTTTTTTATTAGAGCCCAAATAAAATAAATAATCATGCATTTCTTATTTTCTATTGGTTTATTAATATAGACACACTTTCATAATTATTGTTTCTTCCACTCGGTTACCTGTTCTATTTAAGATTTGAAATGTGAGGATGGTAATTTTGTTATCCTAACACGTGCTTCACTTCCAAAAGTAAAAGCTAGGAATACAGTGGGTATTATTATAATAATTGTAAGATTGATAGTTGCATGTTAGCTAAACACGCAGAACCTTGAAAAATAACACAACCGAAAATAGTATTTTTGATGTTACTTTAATTATAAAAGTTGCTAAATAAACATAAGTTGAATTTAAACTTTGAATTGCCACATTAGTTTGTGAACTTTACCATTGATGTAACCTTTTTGAAAGCATTTTATTTATAGTTTGGTAAACCGGTGGTTTTCCGCCAAAATGTTAAAAAAAAAATAATTTTGGAATGCGATTTTAACCCTTATGTATAAAGAAAACGTATGAAGAACAAGGTCAGAATCGCTTGGAGCATTCTTGTTCTTAAGGTATAAAATACCGTGAACACATCTAGGGAAGCGGAATAATTTCTACGGAATTCTCTATGCCTTCCGGCCGAGATATTGCGCGACATTTGAGCTGTCAAATTCGGTAGCATCGGTCTCGTGAAAAAGATCGTAAAATACATAAATTCATCAAATAAACGCAGGTAATGTTGTTTTTATGCATAGTTTATTGTTTTAAAAAATGAGTTTCAGTAAATATAATATACGATAGCACAAAATTAACCCACAAAATAATACGTCAACGTCAAATAATCGCGATTTTATATTGTTTATTCCTTGGCACTTTACGAGTTTGAGAAGAAAAATCATATATCGTTTAAACATTTTGTATGAAATTCAATAAATGTGTTTCCATTTACTTAATATTCTTTACAAAATCTGTATTCCGTTACAATCAAGTTGCAACACTGATAATCTGTCGAAGTATCCATTGCAATCTTCAAACAGGATACGCTTGAGCTGTAAATAAATAAATGTAAAAAATTAATATTGTAATGATGATCATTGTATCACACACCTTTTTTTCATTCTTTGTTGTGGTTTAAACAGCAGAGATTGAAACATAAACAATCCAGAGTTCCGCGAAGTCCGCTGTTGTTATGATTATAGATACCCAACGTATGTGAATTGTTAATACCGCACAAGAATCCCAACTATCCGCAGCCAGTGGGACTTTAGCAAACCGAATTAAGATATTTTGTGAGGATGAAAAGAGTGGGGAGAAGATTATAAGAAGAGGAAGGTTTAGACTTACCCGACATTTCAGATATATGGTCATTAAATACGTTTCAAAATCATTTTTTGTATAAAACAAACATAAAGAACGAAGGGTATTGGACATCCCATTTTTTTACATCTAACCCAATAAACATTGAAAATAATTTTTCTCAGGGCATATGTCATCTTTGTCAAGATGAGATGATGTGTGGAGAGCCTTTTTGAGAAGAGAAAGGAGTTAACATGGGTCTTGAAGGGACCCATGTTGTAGGAAGGAGAAAATGTTGACGTCAGCCAGTGTTGAACCCATGAACGAGTCGTAGAAGCGACCCGTTCTCATGTAACACATGTCAAATATGAACATATGATGAGCGCGCATTTGGCGTGTTCTCTGACTATGCACCGATGCCGAAGGAATCAAAAACGATAGTTCTTCGGAGCAGCTTTCGTTGTAATATCGGCAGAACAAAGATGGCATTTCAATATGCATCGAAATTTATATGAATGTGCATCCTATATTTTACTCTGTTGTTTTTAAGTTAAAATTTTTATACTTGGTACATGTTTTAATTGTGTTATATCTTTAATTCTTTGATTATATCAAATGTATTGTTAATTTTATCATCTAATTGGGCGTGTACAAATAAATAAATTCCCACCAGAAGCCTGTACTTTAAAGAATGCAACCCGTTTGTAAAGATGTAGAGAATCTATCAAACGGACCGCCCTTTTCTGCACAGAGTTGAGGTTTTTCTTCAGGTATTTCAGGGCAACAGACCACAGTGGCTGCCAAATTCAACTGTGGGGCGCACTTGAAATTTGTATAGGGTCAGCTGTTGTGTAATGTCTGCTACGGGCCCTGTACAGTACCTACGCCCAGCTTCCGAGAGGCTAACTTAACTCTGGTCTCGATAGATCCACCCAAGTCGATGATTTTTCATTTATTTCAGAATTAAAGATTTTGTACTTACGGACGGTGGAATACTTTCACACAAATATCCACAAGGTACGACACAACAGTGAAGGTCTCAAAAATATTTCTCAAAATAATTAATTTAAAATCATTTTGCAACGATGTTTTTCCAGCTCGAATAAATAATAATCATAACCAATATCATTTTGAGAGTTCGTGATTAATTGATTAATATCAGTAAGTTAATATTAACGAATACACAAATTACATATGTACATACGAAAAAGACCACTCCTATTAAAGACTTGTCTTACCATCAAATATGCATTGACCGAAGGCCATCATGTGGTTATTTAAATAATAATTTATACTATAACTTACAGCGGTTATATTCAACTTTAAATATTGTAATACGGCTATAAAATAATATAGTTAGTATATTTACGATTCAGTATGCAATAATAAGTAAGTTGTTGTGATTTTAAACTAAAGATCCTCAATGATTATTTGTACACGAGCAATCAAATTTTGCTTTCATTTAGTTATCTATAAATGTATACACAAGAGAGAATGTAGTTTGCTTGCTTGTTTGTTTGTTGTTTATGTATTGCCGTACTAAGCGTGGGAAAAAATGTTTGAAACTTTCAACATATCTTCTTTCCACCCTAGAGAAGGTTTCAGGATTATTATAATCACGTGACAATACATCTGAAAAGCTTTTTTAACCATTGCAAAAATTCTTAGCAACCGGTCAACCATGGCCACACTTTGAGAATGACATTTTGCAAACTAGCAATTGTTTTTAATCAAAAATTCAATTTTCGAATAAAGTCTTCAAATTAATGAATTCATTCGACGTACCTGCTCACGTATGGCCCTGAGGACAATAATTTTGTAGAAAAAATTGAGCTTGCAGCTAGCGGCATTCGCTAGCTATTAGCGAGAATTACGGTTCTCGCGCGAACCAATTCTGACAGTTACGAAATCAGCTGTTGTTAGGCCGCCATCTTGAGCGAGTAGCGAGTAAAATTGACTTTATGAGTTTTGAAATTCATCTTTTTTCGTAGATTGTCCATAATCTGCTAGTTAGCAAGTAATACGATGACACTGAGCGAGTTTACAAACAGCTAGTGAATTTCCCAGATAGTAGCTTGTAAACTCACTCAATGTCATCGCAGCTTCACTAACTAACTAGCAGATTGTGAACAATCTACGAAAAAAGGTGAGAGGGGGTCAACTTTACTCACTACTCGCTAGCGTATGCCACAAGATGGCGGCCCGCCAACAGCTGATTTCGCAACTATCAAACAGCTGACAGAATTAATTCGTGCCGGATTCGATATTCTCGCTACGCGCTAGCGTGTGGCGCTAGCTGCGAGCTCAGTTTCCCACAAAATTTCGACAGAATTAGTTCACGCGGGAGTCGTTATTTTAGTTCATGTTATCAAAGAGGAGTTAAAAAGAAAAGCAAAACGGAAATGATTTATGTTCCACTTCATTTTTACAGCTTCTAGAAAAGATAGCAAAACGTGGCTTCAAGTCTCTAGCTAGTTTGCTACTGAGCGAGTGGACAGTTTTGTGTCATCATTACAATCTCACTCGCCGATTTGCTCACTTTTAAACATGCCAGCTAGCAGCTTATAAACTCGCTCAATATAATCGAGGCTTAAATAATGATATATCGCCTTATTAAGGTTGTGTATGTATAAACGAGTTTTACTTAGTGTAAATTCGATTTATTTCATAATGTATTATTTATAACTCATGGAAGCTGTCAATAAACAAACCAAAGTTAATTTAACGAACAACAAAAAAAACTCAGCCATGAACACGATATGTTTTTACCGTGTTCAAATTTTCAAATTGGCTACCTAACTGATATTTAATATAAACAATTCCACTTCAATTAAAATCATTCCATGATTTCAAAACATGAGTAGATATTTTTTTAAGCTTATGTACCTACATACATTTTAAACTTACTTATATTTTATTAGGTTTATTAAAGATTTGTTAAATGTTTATGATAAAACTTAACATAATATTTACGTAGATAAACGATAACATCTTTGTCAATTGGTTTGTTGTTGAAGATGTTAATTGTTGATATTTATAATATTTATTTGTAAACGCCCAAATGAGCACATTAAGATAAATAATACAACAAGATAATAAATTATTTGCTCATACAAACAGTAAAAATATGTTTAGAAATGAATATTTTTTAATTATTTTTATTAGGTATTTTTGGATGTGATGTTATGTTTATGAAGATTTTTTGATGTTGACCAGTAAAAAATTTTTAAATTGTCGTTTTTTAATTTTTTTTTTTTTACATAATCCAGTTGTGACAGTGACAGTTAGTCAACTTCCATTTTATGGATATTCAAGTTAGTCAATTTGGTGGGCGGGTATGGGTACCGCCGCCCCGGGAATCATTTATTGGATAACCAACACCTGTGCCATAGATCACCCCAAGTGGTTCGCTACGTTTGGTGACTTAACAGGGGTGCCGTGTTGAGGTTTGTCCGAATCTTGGCGGCGGATGCATCTGCCCACCAACTGTGTGGTTTGGCAGAGACTCGTTGAAGGAGATTTTTTGACCTCTCCTTACACCTTCTTGTATATTTACATTCCGTGCAATCTAAATACATGTTATATGTAAACGACTCGGTACTGATATTATCCAGTGATGGCAGAAATATTGAAAAATTGTCAAAAAAATTAAATAATTACAGGACATAAGTATTTGCTTCAACCGGGATTCGAACTACCACCCACCCACGATGACTACAAACACTGTTACAAGTTTTGTCCGTAAAATAATTCATCTCTTATAAACTTTTTGAATTTTACAATATCGTGGTTATTATAAACAAAATTTCTGTTGATATTTATTGAAAAAAATTTTTTTTTATTATTGTCAAAAACTGGACGAACAACTTCAACAGTTTGTCAACAAAAAAACCCGATTTTAGATGCTTAAGCATAACGTTTTGTTAGCAATTATTTTTTAATACACATACCTACCTATGAGTATGACAAACAAAATACGTTTTAATTTATTTTGCAACAAGTGGAGGTATATAATATATTATTATATTAGATTAAGAAATGTTGGGTTTTATAACTAGGCTAACTAGAAATTTTAATAATATAAAGTGTATTAAACTGTTATATTTTGCCTATGTAAGAAGTCAACTTGAGTACAATTCTCCCGTCTGGAACCCACTTTATAATTTACATGTACAAGCTGTTGAAAGAATATAAAACAATTTCTTACGATTTCTAAATTTTATTTGGGTATTCTAGCAATTATGTTGAACTACAACACAAATGATATATATATGCTCAAATTGTCAGACAGAAGAATTTTCACTGACTTGGTATTTTTATATAAAATTCTACATGATTTAGTAGATAGTCCGGTATTGATTGAACTGATAAGCTTCTGGATACGACAACGTAATACCAAAAGTCAGGATTGATTTATAAATCTTTTTCTATTATTATTGTAGACCACTTGTTTTGTAAGCTTGTAGTTTTCATTTATTTATTTATTTATTAATATACGCCCTGTTTCGGGGCTTTTACATATATAGCATAGTTAGAAATATACACATTTATTGCACATACCTGAAGGGCCTCAATAACAATTTTTTATATTTGTTTCAAGATAAATTGAAGATGTCCACTGACTTGGTATAATGATTTCCTTCCATTAATATTCTGGGCAAAGGGAATACATACGGTAGTTAGTCCCAAAATTTTTGCACTGAAATAAATCCTGACTTCTAGTATCACGCAGTGAAATTCAGATGCTTATCAATTCAAGCAATACCGGACTATCAACTAAATCATTTAGAATTTTATGTAGAAATACCAAGTCAGTGAAAATTTTTCTGTGACAGTTTGAGCATATTCATATTAAAATAGTGTTGTAGTTCAACATAATTGCTGGAATACTCATTTTAAAATTTAGAAAACGTAAGAATTTAGATTTTTGTAGATTATTGGAAATTAATCAACTAATTTGGACGTTATAAATATATTCATAATTATGTATTGTCTACAATTTTTAATAGTTAACGAAAACTGTCATACCAAGGCGCGAATGCATTATAGTAAATTATAATTATATAAGGTATATTGACATTATTGTATAAACGTAAACTGACAGATACACAACTCATTGCATATCGTTGCAGATATACGTCAATTTTCTTAGAAATAGAAATTCATTTGTTTGAATTGACCTCTTTTTGAGAATGTTTAGTAAAAATGGAATGCAATTTAAATACGTACTTTCAAATCAATAATACTATCTACTTCGTGTTAATCAATTTTGTAGCATCTATCCCAAAGATATTGAAGTATAAGAGATGTGCTGTCCACAGTTTTTACAGGCTGGGACTGTATTTTCTGGTTTCGCCAATATTGTTAACCAGTACTACTGTACACCTTCAAAAAATCAACTAAATCAACAAACTCTTTTCGTATTCAAACTATATTGTTAACAAATACTACTGCACACCTTAAAAAAATCAACTACTCTTCGTATTCAAACTACTCACATTCGGAAATAATCCCGCCGACAGTCGGGCGGACACTAAAGCATATCTCTTGTATTTAAATATCTTTGATCTATCCACATTTGAAAGGATAAACCCTTTGATCTCTCCTGCAGGACTATCTCGTATCACCGCCTTGCACCGCAGTGGGTGTGTTGGATTCATACGGCCGTTATTTCTGGACAAACTGAGCCCCAGATTTCTACCCATCCCTTATCCCTTTTTTTTTCATTTGCAGAACTTCCTCTTCTAAAAGAGAGCCCTCCACACAGCATTGTCAATGACGACAGAGGCCCTGACGGGAATTATTTTCATCAGGGCCACTTGTGGGGAACATCGTAAAAAAAAAATGTCAATACATTTCATTGAAGAAAAATGACTTTTTCTTTTGTAAATCGAAGTATTTACTAAAATTGATTTTTCGCTTATTTTATTTAATACAATGTCTTATCAAATAAAAAATAGCATCAATTATAAAAAAACACGTTAAATCAAAATAAAGACGGTATTTTTTTTTCTAGCTTACAATTTATTAATATGTAAGGTTAAGTTTTGTTTTTAACAAGTTTCCTTTTAAGAGATTGATTGCATTCTTAAAATAATGATATTGTTTAAGTATTTTTTATTTATTTAAACGTAACAGTTTTGTTGTTCAACTGGTTATCACCAAATCGCGAGACAAGTTGCTGTGAACTACTTTTTACAAGCAAATTAAAAAAAAAACATTTCAACTTTTTTGTGCAACAAAACCGGACTACATACTTTCGATATAAACCCACGCATTTTGCTCGACAGTGGTTCGATTAAATTTGAAATGACTGCCAAGTTGTATTTTCTCTCTAATGATAGCATTAGCAAGAAAATTGTTCCAACCAGTTGTCGGGATTTGCTAGCCATATTTAGATGTCAATAATGTAAGCAATTTTCATTGCTGAGTTCGCAACAACAAATAACTTAAGTATGTTTAAAATTTTTACCAGATGTTTTATAGTAGGTAGTTATTAAGTAAATTTAGTTCAGATATTTACATATGTATGTATGTTTATGTAACTTTGAGTTTTTTTTAATGGGATTCTTGCCTGCAAAAGTCTAGCCTACTTTATTTATTATTTTTTCACAACACTGCTTGTTGCCGAGAATTCCGCCTACCGAGGTACTGCAGCGCTACCGAATTCTTTTTGTATTTAACATTTTTCATATTTAACAGTCCTTATTCGTTCTTATTGTATTGTATACTATTGTTATTTTTGTGTTATTTAATATTATTTGACGGCCGGCTTAGTCCAGCGGTAAGGCTCTTAAGAATCCCGGCGTGGCAAATAAATTTTATTTGATTATTTTGTGTTATTTCACAATTTATTCATTTAAAATAATATATAGTATATTTGCGGCACTTCCCAGAGTGGAAGATACTTTCAGTATCGCCCTAGTAAGACCACCATTCAGAATTGAAATGTTGCTTGAAATGGCTTTAGCCGTGTATAGTGACCAGATCTGAATAGCCAGGTACTTCACCACCTTCCTCTTTTCTGCCTCCTTCCCATCCCCACTACCTTCAGCCTCATAACATACCCCAATTGGGGATGTCATAGTCTCACTAACTACATACGGGAGCAGTTGGGACTCTTGTGCGGTGTTCATATAAAAAAATGTAATGTAATGTAATATAATGCAATGTAATTACACATCTGCCCAGATAATGGACACTGCAATGCGGTCCGAAATCTTGATTAAAGAAGTAGGTAGCGCAACACGGCATAATAGCCCAAAAAATAAAACATGATTAAATTCCAGCGAGTTGATTCTGGCTGTAATGAGTTAGGTTAGTTTTATCTTTCTGAGACTCAATAAAGTTCAACGTGGGATTTTTTTTTTTCATTAACTCCATACAGGAGTTCCTGAGGAAAACAATTTTCCTCAAGGCTCACGTCATCTGAGATGCTGTATGGAGGGTCTTTTTGAAGAGATGAAGGAAAGATTGGTCTTGAAGAGACCCATATTGTAGGAAGGAGGAAACACAGAGGCCGGCAAATCGTTCCACAGCCGAGCTGTTGAACACAAGAAGGAGTCGAAGAAGTGACCCGTTCTCATGTGACAAATGTCAACTGTGTACACATTCTAGGCAAGCGTTTGGCGTGTTTCGCGACTATGCACCGGTGCCGAAGGGATCAATGCCGCTAGTTAGTCAGTAGAACAGATTCACCCGCTTATAAACTTACTGGCTAGTAGCTTGTAAACTCGCTCAATGTAATCGAGGGTTAGGTGTCCATGTTTGCACACCGTATAGAAAATATGTGGAAAATCAATGCCGATTAAAGTTTTAATTTTGTGGTTAACGTAGATTATCATCTTCGTTGCAGGAAGCTTAAAGATCATTCAACCACATTACAGACAGTTAGCATTCAATAAGCGTATAATTTAATAACGCAAAATGATTTTAGGATTTGTCCATTCCAAATCCTGTTGAGAAGGAGTCGATTCGGCGACCGTGAACAATTATTGGGTCATTGTTTCGGATTGAAAAGCCGGCTTTTCTCATTTAAATGCTGATGAGTCGATTTGTCTCCGAGCCTCTCTCAGTTGGCCTTGCGTTTCGTACCTTGCGCTTGCGGCCAGGATTCGTAAAATACAACTATCAAATTAATAAATAATATTATTCCATCTTTACACTCTCTTAACTTTGACGCCGCCCCGTTTTGTTTACGGAATATTATAAATATGCCCACAAATCCGTAGTTTGCAGGTTTAAATTCTCGCAATCCACCTTATTTAATTATGTTTTCACTGTTATCCTTGGAGATGCTGTTTGAAGAGATTTTAGAGAATGATAAATGAATAAATATATAATAAGAGGGTCAGTATCTCCAAGAGTTACGGACGTATGATCACATCCCTTCCATTGCTGTGCAAGGTGATGTCGCCCCTCCCCTCTCCACCTCTCGGACTGATACTACTGATCTTGCTCCGTATCAACGAATAAACACATACGTAAGAGGTGTCAAGCCTCGGACTGTACAAAACTTTCACACATAGATGATATTTTGAACCTTTTTGAAGGGCCTTTATCCATACTATCCGTACTAATATTATAAATGCGAAACTGCTCGAGTTTGTTTATGACCTTTTCACGCATAACACAATATAAATACTTTAAAAATTCATTCACCAATAGAAAGCTAAATTATATGCGCAGACTATATTTTGTATATGATGGTAAGCTCTGGCGTAATGAAATTATAAATATTAATATATTATATTTGTTATACGTTTTCTGTCGCTAACTAAAGCAAATTTTTGCTAACGTCAGAAAAAAATCGTTTCCATGGAAACGATTGCTACTGCTTCAGAAAATTTAAATATTAGAATATGTTTTATTTTTTTGGACAAGCTTCTGTTTTGGAATAAATGTCAGTTCCTACATTAAAAATATAATTCGTAACGATTATAAAGACTGAATAAATGAACTGAATAAATAGTGTAATTTTTTATTATATTCACAAACTTTCAAATATTTAATTAAAAATAAACATCCGAAATGTTTGTAAGCGCATAAATTCCGAACGAATGAACGAAATTGGATAATTCTTTTTTTCTTTGAGCTATAGCTTTATGAAATTTAGATGGCAGGCGAGATGTTTTGAAAACTGAATGTAAGGGAATGAATGTATGGAATTCGGGAGGGGATGGGGGTGGGGAGGAGGGGGTATAATTGATAAGTTCAACCGCTATAGTAATTTCCCGTAATACCATGCGAGCGAAGCCGCGGGGAAAA
The DNA here is from genome assembly GCA_936435175.1 of Glyphotaelius pellucidus. Classification (NCBI taxonomy): domain Eukaryota; kingdom Metazoa; phylum Arthropoda; class Insecta; order Trichoptera; family Limnephilidae; genus Glyphotaelius; species Glyphotaelius pellucidus. The sequence continues at coordinate 808,337 of OW386561.1, forward strand.
GCTAGTTTTATATAAATCACAATGACATTGAGTATTAAGCCTCACTTTAAATTTGTGTGCGTGAAAGTGTACTTATTTAAAAGAATTTAAAAAATCACTGCACCTAAAGGATGTTTAAAAGAGAATTGATATGCATAGCTCATGAATGAGCTTATTTTAAATATTTACACAATGCCCAAGGCCTAAATTTTAAAAATTTAAAAACGCCCCGCAGACCTTCAAAAGAAAAGGGCGCTTGCGCCCTGGTTAAGAGTCACTGCTTTAATTACAGTTCTATGACCAACTCTGAATACCAGATTCTTTTCTATATTCATTTTCTCTTCTCATTCATTCTCTTACCAGAACTTAAATTTTGTCTGCATGTTACGTGGTTTGCCAGCCCTAGCCTGGAGACTAATTTTCATTAAGGCAGACCAGGTATGGGCAAAGAAACCTTAGGTATGATATAATATGCACAGATGAGTCGGATGTGGTTGAAATGAGATAAACAACAAGTTAAATAACCATTTACATAATAATATCTACATTTCAAATAGATATTCAAATTTTCTCACACAATGGCAATCCCCACCGCATCCTTCGACGAATCCTTAATGACCAGTATTTATTGTATGCAGGACCAGAAAAACAAACAGAATAATATTATTTTATATTTGTTCCTGACAGTAAGTGCTTCACCGCCAAATAAAATGTTACCAGGAGCACATAATTCGAAGAGTCAAAGAGAACCAACACATTATCATAAGTTTTAAAAGAAGGAGGTACTTCCTTGCTTCAAACAACGAAGCCATATCTTATTGTCAAACGAGGATTAATACCAGGAATACATATAACAATGGATCAACTAATATTAATATATTTCTGAGTACATTGTTGGCAGATATTAGATAAGGACTTACTCGTATAATGTACGTATCTTTAGTTTTATTCGAGACTGAAATATTTTGTTTAACTTCAAGTATTAGTGATTGAAGTATGTATAAAGAATGAGTTAATGATGAATGTAAGTAAGTCTAAAGTCGTGGTGTTTGAAAGAGAGAGTACAACAGAGAACAGTGCGCAATATATTTGTGAATTATGGAGCAGCTGACCCAGTTTTTGTATCTGAGTAGTATGTTTAGGAGAGATGGGAAGGCTGATAGAGATTTTGAAAGAAGGGTAAATGCAGGTAACTCCATTAATGGAATGAACGCCGTTGGCGCTTGCAAAAAACTGTTCAAAAAAGCGAAGCTAGCAGTTCACAATAGAGTGCTGGTACCTACCCTGATGTATGGCAGGAAAGCATGGGACTAATAGAGGAAGGATGAAAGTCAACTAAATGCTGAAAAAATGAGATATCTGAGGCGTATGTGTGGTCGTGGCGCATGTATCGTGTGAGAAACGTGGAGATCCGCAAAGAATGCAAGGCTGATGTAAGCGTAGTGAGTAAGATTAAAAAAGGGACGCTCAGATGGTTTAAGCGTATAGACCGAATGAACGAGAAAAGAGTGTGAGGAGAATATATGACGCAAATGTGAATGGTAGAAGAAGTCGGAAAGAAAACGGCACGAACAAGTGAATCAGATACTTGAGTCAGGCCACGTCAAAAGTCAGAATAATAGAAGAGCACGTGTGAGACAATGTATGAATGTGAATGAGGCAAGGAGTGTGTGCCAAGATCGAGTTGTTTGGCGGTCTATTCTCCCTGCCTATCCCTGCGTGGAAACGGCGTGATGGTTAGTTAGTTATGTTTTATTTAATTCTCCGCAAAGTGTTTCAATGAGATACGCCTGTGGTGTGTTTGTTTTTTGTCTACCTGCTAGAAAATTGTAGGCTTTAGCAAAACAAAATGATGCATGACCACCAAATTTGAAAAACAATTTATAGGTATTCAATTCCACAAACAAAATGTTGATAAACTTGTTTGTATATTTGGTCTATTAAAATCTCCCCTCACACTAACATTTCTAGCTACATAATATCATAAGTAATAAATTATGTAGATAACCTACTTTTTAGATATATTATTGTTGTTTTTCTGTTGGTTGTATTTTTTTGTTGACTGATTTCTTAATGATTATCAAAATAAGCTATCAGGTGGCCAAGAAATTAATTTCATACTCGGTTCCAAGAAAAGAGGAATACATAAGGCAAAAAATTGTATATTCTTAATGTGCCTTATATCGCCACAAATATGGGTAATAAACATAAAAAATTGCTTGGCATACGGAGTCTTAAAACGGTCGATTTTAGTGCAAAAGTGGTTTTTATTTATTTTGTCAATTGTTTTGTAAAAAAAAATAAAGTTAATCAAGGGAAATTATTTCAGATAATCTTAAAATTACATGGTATTTTTTAAAGGCTATTTCTTATATGTCTTCTTACATTTCTAATGAAAAAATACATTATATAGTATCGTAGTTAATGCTTATATATATATTTTGTAATGTAATGTAATTAACAATTTTATTTTAATTCTACTCAAGCGAAACGATGAAAAAGGCTTCAATTTATTGAAATTAGTTTTTTTAGTCTTCAAAATGTTAACTGATTCGTGGTAATGATTAATTTAAAACAGTGATTTCAAATTAAGCGTCAAACCTAACCTAACCCAACATAACCTAAAGTAACATTGTATCAGGAACGCATAATTAAAGGGGTTAATTTCTAACAGAGCCTCTGGGATTCTTTTTCAATTCTGAGAATCGCGAATACATCGCCCAACAAAATAACCAGGAGTACAGAAACGAAAGAGTTGAACGATCACACTTAACATAAAAGATTGTCTAACCGAACCACAATAGAAAATATCCGAGAATAACGCATTGTTATTCGAGGCACGAATAATGTTGTATGGCGAGAATATCAACGCGTAGCTAAGCCTCAAACCCGAGATTTAAACAATTAAAAACGATGCTATTATAATAATGTATGCACAATATATTATTATAATTATTTGAATTATAAAATATTACATTCTTGTTATAATTGCTTATTGCCAGTTTTGAACGATAAAAAACTCACTTGTTTCCATAATTCCTTCGTACACTCAATTGATTCATTGAGTGTACGAAGGCATGGATGCACTATTCCTATATAAAGTAGTTAACAATAATATTCAATGCCCAGAGTTGCTAAATAAAATTCAATTTAATGTACCTGCGCGCTCATCAGGCTCTTCCTTTCTGTTCAGGGTAGATCAATGCAAGACGAACTCTAAGCAGAATTCTTGTCTGAACAGATGCTATGCGATAATTACAATAGGGTATTATCCAAGGTTGACATTTTTAATTCTAAATTTACCAAATATAAGGGGTACATAAAAGAGTATTTCTCTGATGCTTCATGAATACGTTATGTGAATATGTTTCTCATATTTCTATCGTTTACTTATAATTCTGTTATGTTTTGATTTATATGTACAACCTGGCTTTTTTACGGATACCAATATATTGATATTTTTATGTTTTGTGTAAATTTTAGTTTTATACAATCTTTTGTTTTATATAATTTTTGGTTTTATATTCCTTTATTATAAATTTTATGATTTCTAATTTTTTATTTTGCTGTTTTCATTTAAAGTCACAAGGAGGAAATCCATAATTGGTTTTATTTTGGCTATACAAACATGTACAAACTGAAAACTGTAGATTTCCAGAAAATAAATAAATAACATAGTTCAAAACTCCAATTTTAAACCATTTATTTTAAAATACAACGACATATACGTTACACGTGCCAGATATATTCAACCGTAATCGCCACCTTGACTTCTTCAAGATATCACATACGCAGAACAAATGTTCTAGCCCATTATGACATAGCAAGAAGTGTGCGGTGTAAAGTATATCAACACGTATCTAATATTAACTTCATATTGAGCAGAAGCAGATTTTGATAGAACTTCGTTAACTTTTTGCCGTTTATATTTTTAAAATTTAAAATAAACATAGAATGTAGTGTTAAAACCCTCAAACATCTCAAAATTTACTTCTAAAATTATATTATTTGAATTTTGGAGTTACAAAGTTGTTCATGTAACATTTAAAATTATTTTTCAACAAAATAGGGAATCTCGTGGGGGAAATTTCCCCACGTTATAGGGATAAATCAAAATCCTGCAATCCACGAAAATGGCTAAGATATAATAGGCCACTTTTAATGTGTGTTCGGGAATGATCGCTGTAACTTCGGGTTTTTGCAAGCGGATATTAGAATCAAATCCATTTTAAGTAACAATATACAATGACTTTTGGTAGAAATGACTTAAAAAATCGACGGGGGCGACAAAAATTTAACTGTTTATAACTGCAAATTTCAAGAAAATCGATTGCCTTGCTTAGCTCTCAAATAAAATTTTTAATAAAGTCGACAACCTTAAAACGTTGATATATAGGAAAAGACCATTGTGAATTTTCAGAAAGTATAGCTTTGTTTGCAAAGCATCTAAAATTTATTTGGCTAAGAGGTGTTGCAGCGAAAGGGATAATAAAAAGATTATCCTATTCTTTCTAATATCTCAAGTGGTTTGAACATTGCCAAAAGCAGTTCTGCATTCGAAGAAGTATACCAGTGTTTTTATGGTTTAAATCAGATATCCGTTTATATTGTAATTGTTATAGCAAGCCACAAATTAAATGCTTTATCCGAATACGTAAAAAAAAGTTAATTATGAATGTTTGACGAATACTTTTGTCAAATTTTTAGAACTCTAAGAGACATACACTCTAACAGAATGCTTTCGACATGATAAACAGTTTCATTTTTCACACAAATTCGTGATAAACGATTCGTTGCCTCATCCAGTTCCATACTACTCTTAGCACGATCAAAAGTCAAACTAAATCGTGAATGAAGAATTACAAGAATAATTAACGAAAATCCACGAAAACGCATTCGATTTCATGGGAATTAGAAAACGGCACGGCAAATCGCAATAATACCAAACACATACTTGGGATTGTGAATGAAAACACGTCTTATTGAGGTACGCATTCGGCGTGAGAATCGTTTTGTAATTCAACCGCGAAAGGTCCCAGTACTTGAAGTAAGGTCAAACGTGACGCTGAACCGAGATTTCTCAGTTCCGAGACCTTCAGAGGCAATTTTGTAAAGTTTTATGCATATAATTTAAAATTTGTTTGTACGTTCCGTTTCCGGCTCAAGATGGTGGCCGTTTTAATTTTTTGGTAAAGATTTTTTTTTTCAAATTTTTCATCGTTGTGGTGCGTATTTGGACCTTCTTTTCGCATTTTTCTTTCAATTATATGGTACCAACCTTACTGACGAAAGTTTGAAAAAAGTGTGACCGAGAAAGTGACGTTTCTTTGGAAAAATTTGTTTGAAATTATCAAAAATTTTGTGTGCATGAAATATCTGGTTTGAATTTTTAAGGTAGGTATTTAAGTAGGTACCTATTTACAAACCTCTTGATTTTCGAGGAAATTCGGTTGAGTTATAAGAGGAAATAGAAAAAGGTTTTTCGATATTAGGTACACAGTTCGCAGAACGACTTACTAGTAAATTTTATTACTAATAGAATGGATCTTCAGTGGAATGGTGTATGTGCTACCGTAAAAGCCCGCAATATGGTAACTCGTAAGATTTACGGTAACATATGAAAAATTTTAAAAAGTGGGATTGGGCGCGAAATTGAGTAATCTAAATGTAGCTTGTTGTATGCTGATGATACGGTGCTGATTTCTAACAGTATGGAAGATCTATGAAAGGAAGTATAAGATAGTTTTTGGCCAGTCAGCGGTTGAGTGGACATCGCGCTTGGGTCTCATCCGGGCGTCCCGTATTCGATTCCTCGAATTCGGCTGGCTAAGTCCTCCATCACAACACAAGCAACATTTTCGGCTTTCTGTGGTGGTAGTAGGAGATTTTCAAACATTGTTGGGTTATTCGTAACCCGGGAATGTTTGTCTTTCTTTTAAAAAAAAAAGTCTCTCGTGTCTAGGTTGAACGAAGTATGCAGATATAAAGAATGAGTTAATGATGAATGTATATAAGTCTAACGGCGCGGTGTTAGAAAGAGAGAATAAGAAAAAAACGTGTGCAATGTAATTGTGAGTGATGGATATTTGGAGCAGGTAGATGAGAAGTTTGTGTATTTATGAAGTTTGTTTACGAAAGATGGGAATGCTGATGGAGATATTGAAAGAAGAGCAAATGCAGGTAATCTAAGCTCCATTAATGGAGGATTGAAAGCGTTTTTTTTTTTTATATTAACTCCACACAGGAGGCCCTGAGGGAAATAATTTCCCTCAGGGCCTATGTCATCTTTGAAGATGCTGTGTGGAGGGTGCTGTTGAGGAGAGGAAGGAGTGTACATGGGTCTTGAAGAGACCCATATTGTAGGAGGGAGGAAACACAGAAGCCGGCAAATCGTTCCACAGCCGGGCTGTTGAACTCAAGAACGAGTCGTAGAAACGACCCGTTCTCATGTGACTAATGTCAACCGTGTACAAATGTTGAGCGCGTGTTTGGCGTGTTTCCCGACTATGCACCGGTGCCGAGGGGATCAGTGACGCTAGTTCCTCGGAGCATCTTCTATTGTAATACCGGTAGAACAAGGACAGCATTCCCACCTGACGCCTGTGCTCTAAAGATTGCAGTCCATTTGTTAAGTTAGGAGAATCTATCAAACGGACCGCCCGTTTCTGCACAGAGTCGAGGGTTTTTTTCAGGTATTTTGGGACTCCAGACCAGAGGTGGCTGCCAAATTCAACCGTGGGGCGCACTTGCGATTTGTACAGGGTTAGCAGTTGTGTACTATTAAAGTATCTGCGGGCCCTGTACAGTACGCTCAGTTTCTGAGTTGCTAACTTAACTCTGGCCTCGATGGAGCCCCCGTACCTGAGCTGGTCACTTAGAGTTACACCAAGCATATCAATGGAAGGCCTGTTCGGGAGATTGCTTCCGTTGAAGGAGACTAGATTATCATTCCGATCCCTTTTAGACGTAATCAGACATGATTGGGTCTTTGAAACATTAAATTCGACGAGGTTAAAATTTTGGTTAGGTTTAGTCCTAATTAGAAATTATCTATAAAAGCGTAGCTCTAAATATTTAATAACAATTCTTTATCCATTGCAAAATTATAAACATTTTTATAACCTGTTTTGATTGACTGATCGGATATATGTACACTGAACAAATATCCGTAAATATTTTGTTCAATATAATAGTAATAATATTTATCTAATATTAAAAGTGAATTACTGCAAAAGTTATTATTCAAGATATCATAATTCCATTAACTGCGTTTATATCATAAGTCCAAAACAGGTGCAGAAAAAACTAGATTTTTAATCTGTTGAAACAAACGGATATCCGGCTATCCGGTCTGGACAGTCTAGAAACGTAGTAGAGGAAACGGAAACTTCATACGATTGGTCGGTATCAAGTACCTACCTATCATGTAACCATGTGTGGAACCACAATGATAGGACCTATGTAATTTGGACCACCAAACAAATCAGTCTTGGCACATACTACTTGCTTAAATCACATTCATACATCGTCTCATACATTTCTACCTTTTTTTATTTTAACTCTTGACATGGACCGAAACAAGTATTTGGTTCACTTTATTGGTAAAGTTTTCGTTGGGCGTTTCCGATTTCTTCTTCCATTCACATACGCATCCTTACCAGAGGTTTATAAAAACATGATATCAAATATTTTGCAGTGTGGAATGATAAATATTTTTTTTATTATTTTAAGGAGAACAAAAAATAAACTATTGTATAATAACAAAATCAAAATACATTTCCGTCTCCTCCCCACTACCTTCAGCCTCACAACAATTCCAGTTAGGGATGATATTGACTCATTGGCTCCGGATGATTGGGAACAGTGGGGACTCTTGTGTGGTATTCACGTACGTAAAAAACCTTAAAGGGAAACACGCTAAACGTGCGCCTAAATTTTGCATACAGTTTCCATTTGTCACATGAGAATGGGTCGTTTCTACGACTCGTTCTTGAGTTCAAAAGCTGTTTAATGATTTGCCGGCTACTATTTTTCCTCCCTCCTACAACATGTGTGTCTTTAAGACCGACGTTTACGCCTTTTTTTCCACAAAGTGACCCTCCATACAGCATTCCCAAAGACGACAGAGTTTAAAAAAATCCAGAAACATAGTAAATACTTTAAAAAAAACAGAGTGTTTGCAAATCACATGCGGTAGACGTGAAACCTTCAGAAAACTAAATTAGATAAGAGTGCAAAGGCTACGAAGCACCGCACAAAGAGGAGACGATGGGCTAGGAAGAACCGCACAAAATGGAGACCGATTATACTATCTCATTCTCTCGTTGGCTAAATCCTGATAATCTATGTGTTTGTCTCTTTTGACGATGTATGATGATGAATGTGTTTGTCTCTTTTTAGTGTCGCTATTTTTCGTTACATCGATCTTCAAATCGCAACGGTATTAAAAAAGTTTTCACTTCAAAAAAAGGTAAAATTTTGCCGCCGAAAAACTGACCAAATTTTATTAATTTTTTTGGTATCGAGTGATACAGAATTTCCACCTTGGTTAGTTGTTTGGCTGTATGCTGTATGCTAAGAGTGGCTACCAGTCCAGGCTGTATTTAAGTATTCAGCAGATTTGAAAGTGTGCCTAACGAAGGTTAAATCGCGCAACCAACTCAACATAGGCCACTATCCCCTGCCACCAACCAGCTCACTGGGAAAGAGGTTATAAATATAACTGTAATTAAAATTATACTTATACAACGTCTGTCAAAATTCTTGAAACTAGTCAAAAGATGTTTAAAACAAATCACAGATATCTAAAATTTCACCATGTTTATGAATTCACAAGGTCGCTTACACCATTTGTACTACTTTTGATTAACGTTTAGCTGATTTCTTTGTTTTTTTACTGCTTAAATATGAGTTTCTTCAAGATCCAGAGTTTAATTCTTTACTTCCTTAAATATCCTAAGTATCTCCAAAGAGGAAGACACCTGGTTCACTTGCGTGGAGATAATAAATTATCATAAACTTTATTTTCAGACTAAGAATGCCTGATGACCGAATTCCGAGGAAGATACTATGTGCGATTCCAGAGGGTAGACGTCCAGTGGGCCGCCCCAGACGCAGCTGGGCGAGGCAACTCCAAGTGTGAGGAGAGAATGGGACTGCCATGTATGGAGGCCGAACAGTCAGCACAAGACAGGGACGTATGGAGGAGCCTTGTCGATGCAATGGGTCCCCGACCCGAATAGTTTAAGGGGATGAAGATGATGATGATAAAACTTTATTTTTATGCATGTAGCAGTTTGCCTTTTCCAATTTTAAGGCGGGTATGGCGCCACGGAAACCATTTATTGGATAACCTACACTTCTGTAATAGAGGTCACCCCTAATTTCCAAGCCACGTTTGGAGACTTAGCAGGGGTGCCCAGATTCACGGAGTAAGGTTTGTCCAAGTCTTGGTGGCGGATATACCAGTGTGATGAGCAGGATCGGGAGAGACTGGTTGGAGGCTCTCCAAAAAACAGACTCTCGCGATCCCGTTGCATTCCTCCGCAGCAAGGGGGTGAATTCATACGTCCTGGATACACTGATCCCCAGATACCCACACACAACACCACTCCTTTTAATTTTTTTCCTTCTCAGAACTTTGCTTAAAAAAAACGTCTCCAAAGTTTAAAATAATTATGGAGTCTAGAGGTCGTGTGAAGATAGTCAAGAGCTGCAATGGATAGAGCCCGAAGAAGTAGTCTGAGAAAAGAAAGCCTGGAAGCACCTGGTCGATGTAAGCGAACTGAAGATCAACGGCAGAAGATGAGAAGAAATGAGAACTTAATCAAAATATCTTCGAAAAAATGTTGGAACCGCAAAAAAGAGCCGAGAGATTATCCAACTGATGATTCAAATGTTCAGCTCTTGCATAAACACAAAGTAATGTATTTTGTCAATATTCAATATAAATTCAACTTTCTTACTTAGCATAAAATCAATAATATGCATTATGAAATATCTGACGTCAAAATCAACAATTTCAAAAAATGCATGGCACGCGTTTGATTTCTTGCCAAATCAATTAATTATAAAATATTGTCCTTTCTCTATTTTAAGACGTTTTGAGTGACGCAGAATAACTTCGTTTGGAGTATTGTGGTCCAGCCATTGCGACAGATCTCAGACTCTGTTCACACCAGACACCTTTCACCTTCATAATGGGCAATTTAAAGCAGTTTTTATCGTCAATACTCGACCAAAAAACGCTATTTATTTCGCTTTGTTTCACAAAAGATTAAAGAACAAAAGAGGTGTAAGAAAAAATCGTTTATTTCACTGATTTAAAAGATTGATGTTAAGCAAGACGTTAAAACTTTCAACAACAAAATAATAGTTAATTTTAAATTTATTGATTTATTTTTTAGATTGTTTGTTCTGAGACTAATTGTTGTGCAAAATATCCAACAAAAGTGTTCCTCAAGGATCACTTTTAGGGCTTGCATTAATTCCAGACAACTCTTTTATGATGATTTATGGAAAATAAAAAATAAAAATCTGGAAAGGTAAGAAATTGGACAAGCTCCTAGCTATGTAGACTTGTCTAAAGCCATTTCAAACAATGCTTTTATATGAGAATATTTTTCTCAGCTAGCAAATAGAGGCGTCCAATTTGGTGAAATAAAGAGCATGCAGCAATATCCATCACAGAACATATAACAATTTTTTTTCATACATGTTTTAGAGATTGTCAGCAGTTAAAAATATTTGCTTCTTCAAACTTCGCACAACATATTATCTTGACGAAGAAAACATAGTTTTTGAAACATGTCGATATTGTTAATTAAATAGTGGTGTACACAAAGTTATTTATTTTTATTAAAAAAATATGTATTTGCGTCTACAGAATTTACATAAAAAACTGTGCGTCGGTTTTTTTTGTCATTTTTTATAAACTTATCTGCATTTAATTTTTTAATACTGTAAACAATCCAATTATTTCGAATATCGTATTTTAACTCATTTTAATTGTGATTCTCCGTGATTGTTTACTGTAGAGGACTTTTAAAAACATATTTCATTTGCATATTTTTCCGTTTCTCGGTCCATTCCATAACGAGTCTTATTTGACTATAAAGTTGGCTCTATGGCGAAGTTTTGCCATATTTCCAGAATTTTAAGGTCGCCGTTTCACTTTCGAGTGTCGAGACAAGAGGCAAGAGACAAGGCCAAGTGTTTGCAATAAAAGACTCTCAATGACTGCGTAAAATCCGCAACACTTCATAAACATCTGGCTTATTCAATGAAGCGGATAATATTGTTTAGTTTTGACTACAGCATTCTAACAACACCATTGTTACACAGGCAATTGCTAATAGTTTTATAATTATTGTAATGCCTTGCCTTTTGTAGAGTGACCTGTGATATTGGGATGGCGTAATAACATTCCAAAGACTTTAATAATTAAAATAATGTATTATCTCTGATAACAGGTGATAACGAAGAGGTACTTGACAACCATACGCATTACATATTCACAGCCAGTTGCCATCTCACTCATAAAATACTTCAGTCGATCAAATCATAATTTGAGATTTTCATTGCCAAAAGTATTATCTTAATTTGTTTTTGGGATGTAACGCCGTGTTGCGCTACCTCCTTCTTTAGCCAACGTTTCGGACAGCATTAAATTGTCCATCATCAGGACAGATGTGTTATCTCCATCAGGGCAAAGAAGAAGATAGCGCAACACAGCATAATACCCCTAAAATAAATCACAATAATACTTCAGTCGAACGTTCATTACACTAGTTGGGATACTCTTTTTACGGTCTGGTTTCGCCTTTGATTTCTTTTTAATAAATGGCAAACATTCCCAAGTTCCTGACAATATTTGAAAATTTCCTACTACTTATACAGTAAGCGGAAATATTGCTTGTGTCATGATGAAGGACTTAGCCAGCCGAGGAATCGAACGCGACGCCTTGGTGGGACCCAAACGCGATGCCGACTTAGCCACTGACCGGTCAAATTGAATTATTATGAATATTATTTGTAATAAACACGATGGTATAACTTTGTTTAATTCCACTTTTTATTACAGGTTGAACCGAAACTAGTTGGATAAGAAAATAAAAAGTGGAATTAAACAAAGTTATACCATCGTGTTTATTATAATGTATTCCCACAATGTGTTTGCTACATGTGAAAATTTAATATTATTTGTACTCATATTGGATATTGCTATTAATTGGAACGTTTTCGGCCGTTTCAAATAAATCTTAAATTTGGATTTAAGATCAAAATTCCCAACCAAACTGAAAAATTGTTTTTTTAATCAAAAGATATATTAAATATCTAGTACGGATGTGAGCTACTTTATTTATTTTTTACTTAAATTATAAGATAAAGGCCATTAAAGTTTTTGGTGTTTTATGATTTTAGAGGCAACTTGGGCAATTATTTGTGAGTAAATGAAAAACAGTGAAACAATAATTTTACTGTATTTTTCATAGAAATATAATATAAAAAATAAAAATTTAGAAAAAAATCATTTTCATTGGCGTCAATTTAAAATACAAATTACCTATTACTACCTCAAAAAATGCTTTTTTTACAATACTATTATTACTATGCCTCATCATAAAATCATGAAAGACTAAAATCTTTAATGGCCTATATCTTATAATTTAAAGCAAAAATAAATAAAGTAGCCCACATTCATGCTAGATATTAGATATACCTCTTGGTTACAAAAATAATTTTTCAGTTTGGTTTAACTTTAAGATTTGCCTCAGCATGAAAGAAAGACAAAAATAGATGCATATGCAGACAAGATTCTCCAGTATCTCTTCATTATCATTTGACTATTACTCCGCCTACCCAATAACACAGTAAAACCGTAATGTAAGTAAATGGCCATTTTACAAAAGGCAAAGACGTTTTACTTACCTATACGATTATTGCGTGTTTTTATCGATTCAAAATGACAGCTAGAAAAAAACTAGTTGTATAATTATAAAATAATAATAACCTCGTCGAATTCAATGTTTCAAAGACCCAATCATGTCTGATTACGTCTAAAAGGGATCGAAATGAAAATCTAGTCTCCTTCAACGGAAGCAATCTTCCGAACAGATCTTCCATTGATATGCTTGGTGTAACTATAAGTGACCAGCTATGGGGGCTCCATCGAAGCCAGAGTACAGTTAGCTTCTCAAAAACTGGGCGTACTGTACAGGGCCCGCAGATACTTTAATAGTACACAACTGCTCCAACTGACGGCCTCCGTGGTCCCGAGGCAAGACTCTTGACTCACAATCCGAAGGTCGCGGTTTCGAACCCGGCGGGCGCAAATAAATTTTATTTGATTAATTTGTGTTATTTCACAATTTATTCATTTAAAATAATATATAGTATATTTGCGGCACGTTCCAGAGTGGAAGATACTATCAGTATCGCCCTGGTGTAAGACCACCATTCAGAATTGAAACGTTGCTTGAAATGGCTTTAGCCGTGTTTAGTGACCAGATCTGAATAGCCAGGTACTTCCCCACCTTCCTCTTCCCTATCTCCTTCCCCTCCCCACTACCTTCAGCCTCACAACATACCCCAATTGGGGATGCCAAAGTCTCACTGGCTCCAGACGGGAGCAGTTGGGACTCTTGTGCGGTATTAACTGTAAAAAAAAAAACTGCTAACCCTGTACAAATCGCCAGTGCGCCCCACGGTTGAATTTGACAGCCACCTCTGGTCTGGAGCTCCAAAATACTTGAAAAATACCCTCGACTCTGTGCAGAAACGGGCGCTTCGTTTGATAGATTCTCCCAACTTAACGAACGGATTGCAATCTTTAAAGCACAGGCGCCAGGTGGGAATGCTCTACCGGTATTTCAATGGAAGATGCTCTGAGGAACTAGCGTCATTGATACCCTCGGCACCAGTGCATAGTCGGCGGAAACATGCCAAACACGCGCCCAACATTTGTACACGTTTGACATTGGTCACATGAGAATGGGTCATTTCTACGACTTGTTCTTGAGTTGAACAGCTCGGCTGTGGAACGATTTTCCAGCCTCTGTGTTTCCTCCCTCCTACAACATGGGTCTCTTCAAGACCCATGTTCACTCCTTCCTCTTTTCAAAAAGCATCCACACAACATCTTCAAAGATGACATAGGCCCTGAGGGAAATTATTTTCCTCAGGGCCTCCTGTGTGGAGTTAATTTAAAAAAAAACTTACCAATATGATTATTGCGTGTTTTTATCGATTCAAAATGACAGCTAGAAAAAAAAACTAGTCGTTTAATTATTAAATAATAATAATGGTATTAATGACACTTCATTGTTATATTGTATTACAAAATATGTTTTGTTATCTCGTTACATATTAAGATATAAACATGACGAAATGTTTAACACTTATCAATTGCAATCTTGTAGATACATAAAAACATTAGTGTTTGTGTTTGTACACCGCTTCATTACACATCTCTAGTCAGTTCAGATTGTTAGTGATAATTGGTTGTGAAATAAAAACTACGCAGTAGTACTTAGGGATTACCCGTTGCAATACAAAAAAAAAATCAATGATTGATCATTGATTTTTTTCACTTGAGTGAGTGAAAAACAGAAAAAAATTGCATATTTTGTAATTTATGCATACATTTTCTTACGTTTTTCTTGCATAGATGTCTCAAGTGAGTTTAAAAACAATATTCTGTTTGTTTGAGGTAGCAAAAAATTCGAACAAATTTTATTTGTATGTAAATTTGAAGTCAAAGCAACTATCATTGCAATTATAAGCTTTGACGATTTTAATAACCTTTTAAGCGAATACCGCACAAGAGTCCCAACTGCTCCCCACCGTTGAATTTGGCAGCCCCATCTGGTCTGTAGCCCCAAAATACCTAAAAAAAACACTGGATCTTGTGCAGAAACGGGCAGTCCGTTTAATAGATTTTCCTATCTTAACAAACGAATTGCAATTTTTATAGCGCAAGCGTCATGTGGGAATGCTGTCCTTGTTCTATCGGTATCACAATGGAAGATGCTCCGAGGAACTAGCGTCGTTGATCCCCTCGGCACTGGTGCATAGTCGGGAAACACGCGCCCAACATTTGTACACGGTTGACATTAGTCACATGAGAGCAGGTCATTTCTACGACTCGTTTTTGAGTTCAACAGCTCGGCTGTGGAACTATTTGCCGGCCTCTGTGTTTCCTCCCTCCTACAACATGGTAGGTATCTTAAAAAAGAAAAAGAAAACTGGAGCCAGTGAGACTATGACATCCCCAATTGGGGTATGTTGTGAGGCTGAAGGTAGTGGGGAGGGAAGTTGTTGGAGAAGACGAAGGTGGGAAGAACCTAAGTATTCAGATCTGGTCACCAAACACGCCTAAAGCCATTTCAAGCAACCGTTCAATTCTGAATGGTTGTCTTATATGATGGCGATACTGAGACTATTTTCCACTCAGGAACGTGTCGCAAATATACTAAAAATTATTTTTAGTTAATTAATTGTAAAATATCGCAAAGCAATCAAATAAAATTTACTTGCGCTTATCGGGATTTGAACCCGTGACCTTTGGATTGCTAGTCAAGAGCCTCACCCCTCGACCACGGAGGCCGTTTACTTTACTGTTCGAATGAAAATTTCATCGCAATAGTGAAAAAGATTACGATAATCATTATTAAAGAGTAAAAACTTAATAACGTCATCACCTTCTCCCAACAAAACATCATTTCTTAAATTTAAGTTTTTGATTTATGTAGGCTAAATTTTTTTATTAAATAACTTGAAACAATTATTATCAAATTAAAGCCAATGATTAACTTCTAAATCTTATTGTCATTCATTTGAAGGCCTTTATTATGAATTTAAAAAAAAATTAAAACCTTAAAGTTAATTTATTTTTTACTCAAATCACCGATTCCATTACAATGTACATTTTAACAATTAATAATAATTACTTTAGCTCCATTAAAACCAAATTTACAAAGTCCTTACTCGAGTTAATAATGCATTAATGAACTTACGAAATTATTAACCCAAATATAACTTGCCTTGAATTGACAAGGTTATTCAATGCAGAGTTAATAAGTGATTCAATTTGTAAATTTAATACCGAAATAATGTTATGTTTGTAATGTGTTTATTTGGGTATGTTTTATGCATTATTTGAAACAGTTGTTTATCTTGTCATGTTCAAGTGAATAATTAATGAATGTTTGTATAAATTAAGAACACATTATTTGCAACCATGAAAGTAGGGAAATAAGTAAAGTCTGATTTTAATTAGAGGATATTTATTATGTTTGCAAAAGTGGAAGTCATGCCTCTCTGCATCTGCATATTTTCTACGTGCTTAAGTCGAATTAAAAAAGAGTTATCAAGTAATTACGATTGAAAAAGTCTCCCAGATTTTCTAATATTTTTCGTTGAAAAACTTTGCTTCCACACTTTGAAATGTCACTTTTTCTTGTTTCCATCACATTTTATTTATTAATTAACGTCCTTTTTCGGGGCTTTTAGATGTTAATGGTAAGAAATATTTATTTTTCAGTATTTATTGTACATAAATGAACTGCCTCAGTAACAATATTTTATATTTGTTTAAAGATAAATTTAAGATGTCCACTGACTTGGTATAATTATTTCCCTCCATTAGTATTCTGGGCAAATAGGAATACATATGGTAGTTAGTCCCAGAATTTTTGCACTTGAATAAATCCTGACTTGTGTATTACATTGTGGAATCCGGAATCTTATCAATTCAAGCAAAACGGGACTATCAACCAAATCATTTAGAATTTTATATAGAAATACCAAGTCAGTGAAAATTCTTCTGTCTGACAATTTCAGCATTTTCATATCATTTAACAAAGTGTTGTAATTCAACGTAATTTAATAATGTAATTCAATCCCATTTTAAAATTTAGAAAACCTAAGAATTGTTTTGTATTCTTTCAACAGCTTTTACATGTATTTTATAAAGTGGGTTCCAGACGGGAGAATTGTACTCAAGTTGACTTCTTACATAGGCAAAAAATAACAGTTTAATACACTTTATATTGTTAAAATTTCTAGTAAGCCTAGTTATAAATTCCAACATTTTTAAGCCCTTATGAGAGATTTCTGTTATATAGTTAAAAAATTAAAGATTTGATTGAAAAGTGATGCCTAAGTCTTTAATTTGTGTTAATGTCTCAAGAGCATTGTTATCAATGTTGTAATTAAAGTAAGTACATAACGATATTTTCTTTGAATACTGTGTGTTTTTTTTCTTGAGACGACCGTTCTAAGCATTCAATTGATTCTTGGTCTTGTCGTGCCTTCCTGAGGCATCCCTTGACTACTTCTTCCACGCACTTGCATTTGCATATAAGTAACTATTCTCCTGACACTCTTTTCTCCGTCCATTAGTTCTGCTTGCCCTAAACATCTAACTTTCCTTCAAAACACTTGTTTATTACGCTTAAGTTTTCCAATATTCTTTTCAGATATCTTCGTTTGTATTTCGTTCAAACAAGGTTAAAATAAACTGCACCTATTCCTTTATTACTAGCATCGGTAGAATTGACACAACAGAAAACGTATTCAAGCGTAGCATTGGTTATAATATTTTATTGGTTATGTTGACACGGCCCATACAGAATAATAATATAATAGACAGTCGTTTCGTAACTAACTTGTCTCAAGACTGTGTCAATATTACACAGGTAGGAGGATATTTGATAATAGCAAGCCCCATTCACAAGAGTGGCAAATGTTCGGCGCCGAGATTTTACTGGAGTGGGTGAAGCCTCATTCAAACCGAGCGTTTTTTTTAAACGTCAGAATATTATTGCTGAAGTGAATTTCAGTTATTTTAACAAATTAAGATTCATGGAAGACGTGGTAAAAGAAACACCACATTTTTCGGTTTGTAACTTTTTTAAATGTGAGAGTGAGAGTATAGCATCCCCGTTGGGGAATATTGTGAGACTGAAGGTAAGTAAGATATCGTACACCATTATCACTGAAGGCCCATTGGTTTCATGTTGACCGCCGGCCAAATCTTCCTGGATGAGGTTTTTCATGGTTTCCTCATTCCCGAAGGCAAATGCGGAAGAACTCCAAATAAAATGACATGACCGCCTCCTTCCCACTCCCAACATAACATTAACAGACACGTACTCTATTGTTCTTACCTACTGGTTTTTACCTCTCCCTGACCATCTTGGAACGATTGCATGAAAAATAGTGAAAATTCGAGTGCATTTATTTTGAAAACAGAAAAGATTTTGAACTATCTTCGGAACAAGTTGTTGATGTTTTTCGTGTACACAATCTCGTTTTTAAACAAAAATAAGGAATTTGACTTGGAAGTACATAATATCGTTTTGCACTCATTTTGCATTCATATTACTTCGGGGTATCGCGGTGGAACTACATAAATACATTGTGGTTGTGTCGTGTTCTCCTTTGCTGAGTTACATTGATAAGTGATTGGTCATCCTTTTTCCTTGCCTACCTTATTTTTTCCTGCACATATCATGACCAAATTACAGCAAACACCATTTCGTCTTGTTTCGTTTTTAGTATTTACAAGTACATCTGAAGCTGTAATTCGTAAGCAGTTTTGGATGCAACAAACGGGTAAAGTCATTTCAAGCAACGTTTCAATTCTGAATAGTACCTTTCACTCCACTGCATTGACTATTACTTCGCTATTTCAATACCATGGTCAAATTTTTAAAAGTATCTTATTGTCTTGAATTTTTATATGTATTTTAGACATTTTTTTACTGACCAAGGCACGCGTCACAAGAGACTTCAATGCTTCATTAATTCACCGTAATAAGTAATAATATAATACTGTAATGTATAGAGAACAGGTTTCCAAGCCGAACTGAGCCGCCACAGTTCAAATGTTGACATTTCGATATTCGATGACGTCATTATTGCTGGAGACAAAGTGCAAAGTTTTTCGAGCAGAAGAACAGAGGTGAGACCAAAATTGATTTGAAAAAAATTGTAATTAACTTCTCAGGTAGGTTCACGGACATAATTATAATTTTTAATAAAATAATGACTTTTTAAAAAGACTTCTAATTTTAATATAATAGGTAGTACTGCCATAAATTAGCTACGGTAGTAGTGAAAATTGGACGGCAATGAGTAAAAAAAATAAAAGTAATGTCAATACCGCTCAAAAATCCCAACCGCTTGCGGTAGCAAGAGCCAATGAAACTATGGCATCCCCAATTGGGATGTGTTGTGAGGTTGAAGGTAGTGGGGAGGGAAAGGAGATAGGATGGTGGGGATGTACCTGGCTATTTATATCTGGTCACCAAACCGGGCAACAGCCATTTCAAGTAACATTTCAATTCAAAATGGTGGTCTTACACCAGGGCGATACTGAGGATATCTTCAAGAAGAAGACTTCTTCAACTGGGTGCAGCTCTTATTCTTTTTTCATCTTATTCACACTTTTATCTCTATTTTTTTATGTTACTGATTTAAGAGAAATTATTCCACGGGCTGATACTTCTACTTCTCTTTTGTATTATGCTAAGTACTTACATACTGCTTACTAACCCCGTATGCATGGACATTGAAGGGTCTAGAGTCGTTCAAATAAATGTGGCTTCGTTCAATAAGAAATAGAGTGAAAACGGACGTCTATATGTTTTGGACATAAAGAACGGATAAACGAAGAAAGAAGTGTAAGAAGAATATAAGATTCGAAAGTGAATGTTAGGAGAAGACGGGGACAAGAAGAAGTTACGATGTTTGAATTTAAATGAATCAGGAATCAAGGAAAGGGTGCCAAGAATGGGTTGTGTTTCGGTCCATACCTAATTACCTAACCCTACGGAGAATTGGCGTGATAGTCAGATAATAATATTTTGATGATTTGCGCTATACAAATTTGTAATATACTTCTACAATTCTCTTTCTTACCACTAACCACAGACCAGGCAAACTATTATAAGAATTTATGGCTAACAGATTGCATCCACCGGTTTATAGATCACTAATACAAAACTATTTACGTAAAATGCATTTGACTAATGAAAGTAATAAGATCAACACTGTTTATTGCTTTTTAGAGAAATTTAGATACAGTTTGCACGCAGAGGACATAATTGGGAACACGTGTAATTGGAAATGCTGTTATTTAATCTTGAAATATGTTTTAATAATGATATATCATATTAATATGTCCTTTAATGCACATGTTTGGGAAAGCAAAAGCTAAATTGTGTGATGGGCGTTACTGTAGTGCAAGGATTTGATGAGAATATTTATCTTCCTAAATGTGATTCGTCCCTCACTAAGAGACAGATTGAGGTGTAAGACTTCGAATAATGTTAATCCAATAAGAAAAGTGTGATTAGGTTATATCATAGGCAATACAAGAATGATACTCTCAAGTAAGTATATTTAATTCAAGGGTATGAGAGCCTAAACAGTTTAAGATAGATTACACTTCTAGGAAATATTCAGCATTACGTTCAGTGTTGGTTAAGTTGTGCAAAATCGACTTATTTGAAAACATGTTGCTTTTATATAATCCGATGAGTTCCTTCAACTCATAGTGTGACAGTTATATTTGAGTTCGTGACGGTAAACGATGTTTTAGAGATAATAACTTATAAGCGTGTCATCCTTTCATAATGTTTCGGCATGCAATCTTTGTCGTCAGACTAAATGTCGTTCATTGGCATCGTATAAACTTAGTGTATCAAAACTCAGACACAAATAACGTTGAATAAATCAAAAGATATAACACATGTCTTTTAAATCTTACAATGGTCTCATCTACCCATTTAAGATATTATCAATTTGGGAGGCGTTTATTCTTTGGGGATGCTATGTGCAGGGTTTTTTTTAAGGAAAAGGAGGAGAGGAGAGTTCTGGGAAGGAAAAGGGTTTAAGGGGTGGGTAGGAAACTGGGGTTCAGTGTGTCCGGTACATCCGCCTTCAAGACCTAGACAAACCTCACCCCATGAACCCGGGCACCCCTGCTAAATCACCAAACATAGCTAACCACTTGGGGTGACCCATGGCAGAGGTGTTGGTTATTCAATAAAGTTTCCCGGGGCGGCGGTACCCATTTCCGCCTCCCAAATTAACCAAAATAACCAAAACCCCTGCCGTAGGTTACCCCAAGTGATTCGCTAGGTTTGGTGACTTTGTTTGCCCACGCACTTGCGGGCCGGATCGGAGGAGAATGGTTAAGGAGGTCATTTTAACCTCTCCAGCCGGACTCTCGAACTTTGAGGTATGGATTCATACGTACGTCACTCCTTGACCTCAGATTCCTACCTAACCCTCATTCCTTTTTACTTCCCAGATCTTCCTCTCTTTCCTTTCCCTAAAAAGACCCTCCACACAGCAAGCACAGGAAAAAAAACATTTCCTTCAGAGCCTTCCGGGTAAAATTTAAAAAAAAATAGCTTTCCGCTGAGAAGCCATTGGAACTATGTAATCCCTGATTAGAGTGTGTTGGTGGGAAGGGAATAAGATGAGGAAGACAAAGGTCTATTCAAATCTAGTTAACAAACATATCTACAGCATTGTTGGACCCATTTCAAGAATCATTTCAGCTTCCATTTGCGGTAAAAATTTTGTAATGCATAGTTTTTTTAACAATTTTTACTGTATAATATTTTGTTTTGAAAACAGAGATATTTGATTAAATTCGGCGTCTCTATGTAAAAAATGCTCCCACGAAATTTTGAACATCATTTTTGATGTCTTTTTTCTCAAAAATTTCGTTGCAAGTGTTGAAGTTAAAGTGCAACATGTGAAATGTATAAATAAGTGTAACTCTGTAAATACTTTGTAAACTGTGAATGCAATTACATTTTATCTCTCAATGTGGATAAATTGATTTGTTCGATCCATTGTGAAACTTGAACGTCGCGAATCGATGTTTGCACATTTAAAAATTATGTAAATGTTCTGTGAAATTATTTTTAACTGATTATCTATGAATATTGCCATAGTCATTGTATTTTTAATAATCTTTGTAAGCTGATTTTTTATTTACACAAGAGATCCTACAGCCCAGATCTAGTGACGCTGTGGCACATCGAATTAGGGTAACACGGGATGATTTTACGTTACTAATGTATAAAATAAATGGTTGATTGCTTAAAACTAATAACTTAGTTAATTACTTATATTGAAGGGTCCACTATTCGAATTTCGACCAATTTCTTACATATCTCCCTTAAACATTTGAAGTTTTTAAGCTCTTAAAAAATATATATGTTATTTTTGAAGATAATATCTAGATACTTTTCACGCCGAAACGCAAATTATATGAAATTCCCTCGACAGAAAAAAATCGCAAAGTATGCTCCGAAAATTATTTAAAACAAGTCTATTTCTATTATTTTACAAGTTATATTTGTGAAAAAATTCACAATGTTTCTTTAAATAATTCTTAAGATACGTTCCACGAGATTTTTGCTCTATTTTAAACGAGTCATGTTTTATTTAGCTTTTTCGCCATTTTCGCTGCGATTTCATCACTTAAAATATTAGCGCGCTCTGCCCAACATTCGTAATTACACATCTCTCCATCTTCTTCTTTTTCAGCCGAATAGCGCCGCCTTAACACGCGTCAGTTTATCGAAATGTTTAAAACACGAGGTTTGAGATGGAATCTAGGAACTACGAAGCACTCGCAGGCGTCAACCGAATAATTTTGTATTTTATAATTGGGTATAGGGTATATTTTATTTTAGGCTTATTAAAATACTATTAAAAATGCTGGGCTAAATTTGAGGCCAAGATAAACCTGGCAGTACTTAATTACAGATACTGAAATAATTTTATCTGATTAATATTTATCAATATTTAAAGATTGTAGAAAGTAAAAACCAAGTGGATTTTCGAAATCAGATGCAAACAGTGACCTTCCTCTTGTTATGAAGGTCAAATGTGCAAAACATCATCAACCTCGGAATACTGTAAATTTTTGCAAAAATTAAAGTCACGCCGCCCGCCTGCCACAGACACTCTTTTTTTTATATAGCTACATAGATATTAACGCCACACAGGAGGTTTTGAAAAAAAAATTCTTTGTGGCCTTTCCTATTTTTGGGGATACTTTGGCGATACCCTGTATGAAGGGTATTTTTGAGGAAAAGAAGGTATGAACGTGATTATTTGAGAGATTCGTGTTGTAAGAGGGAGGAATCACAGAGGCCAACATATCGACGGTCCCGAAAAACAACGTCGGATGTGCGATTTTGTAGTTTTGCAGTAGAGATGTTTAAAGTTTTCTTGGGGTGAGTTTTGTTCGGGTCTTGACGGCGGAATCTTACCCACCCATCACACCCTTTTTCTTCCCAGAACCCCCTCTTTATTTTTTTTTCCTAAAAAGACCCTCCACACAGCATCCCCAAAGATGACATAGGCCCTGATTAAATTTATTTTTCTCAGGGCCTCTTTTGTGAAGCTAATATAAAAAAGTCATATTTCCGCATTTTTACTGTTTTTTTAGATCAAGAAAGATGTGTCATTTTGGTATTTTGTTTAATTTCATTCAAAATTTCGAAAACACAGACTTTTAAATCAACAAAATAGGCCAACAAAAGCGTTTTCAATTTTAAGCGGATCCGGAACCGTCGATATCATTTCACAACCGAGCTGTTGCACACAAAAACGAGTCAAAGTAACTTGTTAATTCTCATGTGACCGAAATTACATCACTGCACAAATGTTGGGCGCGCTTTTGGCACGTTTTCCGACTGTGCGCCGATGCCGAAGGGTTGCTTCTAACATGAACCTGACATTTTCAAAATTTTTTGTATTTTGCAAAGTAGTTTTGGTCATATTTTGAACCCCAATGCAACTCTGTGCAGTGTACACTGTGGCAACACGTAAGTCCCTCCGGAGAATGCGAAATCCACATAAATTTGTTGCAATTATTTGCTATCCGAGTTAGAATCTCGACAACAACAAACAACACAACACACAATATCACGATATTTCATACTTATTCGTATTACTATCTTCTCATTATGAATTACTGACGATTGATTGACATTCACTGTTGCAGTTAAAAAGCAAAAATAAATAATAAGTACAACGCTACTGGTTTTCGAATTTATTTTTATTTTATTTTATTTATTTGAGACACAAACAGGATATTTATAGAACTTTCTTGTGGATAATAATATTATCCACAAGAAAGTTCTATAAATGTCCTGTTCATTTTATGAAACAAGTAAAAATTCAAATATAAATATCCCTAGATTAATGTGTCTGCAGTAATCACATTTGCATATTCACAGAAGCAAACACATGAAAAACAATGTCAGTACTTTTACACATAACTTAAACACTTTATTACAAAATGTGAAAGTCATAATAAGTAGAAAATATTTATGAAGTATTTATTAATTTATTATTATTAAAAAATAATATAACAACAAACAAACTTTTTTTGTTCATATGAAGCAGATACTTTGTGATGTGACATTATAATTTTAAAATAAAACAATAGCTTTGTAAAGTGGTGTTTACAAAGTTATTGTTTTATTTTAAAATAGCAAACTTTTTATTTTTATTTTTTAGGTACACAAATCGTTGAGATATTTCTTTATTTATTTATTTATTTTATTTATTTATTTATTTATTTAAACAAAAATACATACACATTATAAGAAAACTTTGACTGTCCAACTAAGAGATTTCCCGTTTTAGGACAGTCGAATTGCCTGGTTTAGTTCACATT
The DNA here is from genome assembly GCA_936435175.1 of Glyphotaelius pellucidus. NCBI lineage: Eukaryota > Metazoa > Arthropoda > Insecta > Trichoptera > Limnephilidae > Glyphotaelius > Glyphotaelius pellucidus. Next base: position 833,037 of record OW386561.1, read on the forward strand.
AGGTAGTTACGTTGTTTTTTGTAGAACTTAAATAATAGTAAATGAATGAGGGCATAAGTGCTGATTACATTTGTATTTGTTAAATCTACAGTCAAGTGCAAGATTAAAAAGCAATAAAACAATTAAATTTAATATTAATAGTAAAAAGCTACTGAGAAGAGTTACCAGGTACAAAAAATTTTTATGATAATATATTAAAGCTACAAAGAAAAAAAAAATATGAACTCATTGGTTTGTGAAATAGAAAAATAAAAACTAAAACTTTCTTCGATGTATTCCTATCCGAAAGTTCGAATGTGTTTTTAAGAAAATATATAATAGGTTTGAGTAAAGACAACCTCTCTTTTTTAATTTAACAATTTCGTATCTATCCTATGTTTTCTAAAAAAAATGTTTTTAAATATTATAATAATTAGATGAAATGGTTGTTGAGTTAAAAGACTGTAAATATTAACAAAAAGGGATATAAGTTATCAGGGGCATAGAAAAAAAAATTATATCATTTTTAGAAATTAATAAAAAGTAACTTTCTGATTCCTCTAATGTACAAACAAGTTATGTTTTTTACAAACACATCTATGATAGTGTGTGTGTTTTAGCAATTTCGTTGTATGATCGAGACATTCTAGACATAGGATTAAAATATCCAGTGTTATTGGTAAAAATTTCGGTCCAAAATATGTTAAGGTTTCTGGTAGATTTCGGCCTAGCCTATAACTAAGTTACTATCTACTCAATCATTCACAATTTTACCTGTCGTACCTATCTAAAAAGGTAGGAGATAAAATCATTTTACGGTGAGCTGTTGCGTTTTGAAATTTGCACAGCTTTTTAAATCTGGAACTTATTGTTAACGTAGTTAACGTTAACGTTGTTAACCTAGTGCGCCCAACGGTTGAATTTGGCAGCCACCTCTGGTCTGGAGTCCCAAAATACCTGAAAAAAACCCTCGACTCTGTGCAGAAACGGGCGGTCCGTTTGATAGATTCTCCTAACTTAACAAATGGACTGCAATCTTTAGAGCACAGGCGTCAGGTGGGAATGCTGTCCTTGTTCTACCGGTATTACAATGGAAGATGCTCCGAGGAACTAGCGTCACTGATCCCCTCGGCACCGGTGCATAGTCGGGAAACACGCCAAACACGCGCTCAACATTTGTACACGGTTGACATTAGTCACATGAGAACGGGTCGTTTCTACGACTCGTTCTTGAGTTCAACAGCCCGGCTGTGGAACGATTTGCCGGCTTCTGTGTTTCCTCCCTCCTACAATATGGGTCTCTTCAAGACCCATGTTCACTCCTTCCTCTCCTCAACAGCACCCTCCACACAGCATCTTCAAAGATGACATAGGCCCTGAGGGAAATTATTTCCCTCAGGGCCTCCTGTGTGGAGTTAACATAAAAAAAAAAAAAAAAAAAACGCAAATATCTTTTATTTAAAAATTCATTTCCATTATGACCTAGTGTGCTTTTAAATAATAATAAAAAATAAATCAAATAAAAATATTTTGAAAACCGTAATACTTAAATCTTGTTTGAAGCTGACTTGCAAAGTCAGTTAAATAATTGTACAAATATTTTTCAAGGATATCAACTTTTCTGCTGCTGTTTTTGACGATATTATCGTATTAAGAATAATTTTGTCTATTGTGGGGACAATTTGGAAAATCAAATATAATACTAATGAATCTAGAATCATCTACACGTTATTATCTGTTTATTGAAGACATCAACAGTGACTAGACATGGCTTTCATCAAAATGCCATTAAAACCAAATCACCGAGGAGAAAATTCTCGTATGAGAATATATATATATATATAATACGTTATTAAGTAGCCTCTTTGAAGAATACGAAACGAGTATAAGTAATACGTGATATTATAGTAATGTGGTGTATTAGTAATGATTTCAATTTTAATTCAATGCAACAAAACTGTTTACATTAAGAAAACTATGTACATGTCTCCTTATTACAAAATAAATAATCAACTCATACAAACACAGAATTAATTAAAACGTCCCAAGTACACAAACACTCTGCATTTATATATTTAAACACCATCCATCCTTACTATGGTAAGCAATCCATTGGTTACGATGGGGGGAAATTTACACATGGTTTTAAGTAAACCAGTAAACTCTGATGAAGTAAGCATTGCTTACGAAACATGTCAGTCTTTTAAACAATAAACGGGGTTAACCAAGCATTTTATTAATTTTGAATTATTTGTATAATTGCCTTCCAGACAACATTGAAAATGAAAAAACTATAACTACACTTCATTCGAAAAAAAAATTATTCATTTTTATTTATTTTGATGTTATAAAAAAATTATTTATTTCTAGTTAAATACCTAAATGAAAATGTTATTATTTTTTTTCTGAAATAAAAATATTTTTTTTTTTACATGAGCCCCACACAGGAGGCCCCGAGGGAAATTATTTTCCTCTCTCTGTCATCTTTGGGGATGCTGTGTGGAAGATTTTTTTAAGGAAAAGAAGGAGAGGAGAGTTCTGGGAAGGAAAAGGGTTTCAGGGGTGGGTAGGAGTCTGGGGTTCAGTGTGTCCTGGTCATCCGCCTCCAGGACCTAGACAAACCTTACCCCATGAACCCGGGCACCCCTGCTATATTACCAAACGTAGCGAACCACTCGGGGTGACCTATGGCAGAGGTGTTAGTTATCCAATAAAGGTTCCCGGGGTGGCGGTACCCATTCCTACCTCCAAAATTTCGACTTCAGTCATATAAAAAATACCTTTCTTGATTGTTATATATTTAAACTAACTTCATTCATTGATATTTTTTGTTATCAAAAATGCTGAAGCAAACGTGAAACGTAGTAAAAATTATTTTTAAATGATTCATTCTTATTATTATGATATTGTTCTTAATATTATTATAATTGTAGTTAAGCACGTGAAGACCTCAGCGCAGTCCTATTAGTTCAAGATGAGTTCACGAAACAATGAACACCTCAGATCGCGTGAACACCTCAGCGCAGCTCCCGTTAGTGAGGTGTTCACGAAACATAATATAATTTTCCATAATTTTATAATGGAATAACTTAATGATTAAAACCACAACTATTAATAATATTTCATTATTAATGGAAAAATTCTACATTAAGAAAATGAAGATAATATCGATGACTCTCAGTCGAAGTATACAGTTAAAAATGACGTAAATTGATATGGTCGAATCATTTCAATAGTCAAAGCACTTCCCCCGGCAAGGAAGAGATCATGAGTTCAATTTCTAGATGCGACTGAATCTTTTATCTGTCTTTATCTCTTTCAAATTTTTCGTTTGAGACTCGTCAATATGTTTTCAGAGAATTAATATTATTTTTCCTTCACAGTACAACCATCAATCCTTCCTAACATTCTGTTATTAAAATGGCGCAAATCACAGTTATCATCAATATTATAATGTAACTATATGAAATTACTACCGTATAACATTTAGAAACACATTAAATAAAATAACTTCTTCAAACCAGCAAATTTGAATTGTAATTTAAAATTAAACAAACACTTAGTTTTAAGCACTTTTATTGTTTATAAAACCATGTTAACCCTGTAACCCTGAAGCAGAAAGCATTGCTTATAAAATGTGTTGTTTTTTTTACAATAAAAGTGTTTAAAACTAAGTGTTTGTTTAATTTTTAAAATTAAAAAGGTTAATATTACTAACGATGATTCTCGTAAAAGTATTGTTAAATTGACACGAATTCGTAACATACTAACATGCAAAAATATATTTATCTATGACATTCTGTGTTTTAAATAAATTATTTTTGCTAAAACAATTAAACTGTACGTCCTATGAATAAAGTTCAAATTGCGATGTTAATATTATAAGGTGTTGATCGAATTCAAATTAGAAATTTCAATAGTTACAATTTTTTTAGAATAACATCCCTGTGTTACGATTTATTCAAATTGTATTTAAAATCTTCGGTAGAATCATTAGTGGTCCATTAAATGTTTTATTCTTTTTGTTATAAAACAAGTATGCATTCTGTGTTTGTCGGTGAAATGTTTGATATTATTAAATAATGCATCGAGCGAACGGTTTTTTCGCCAAAAATTGTCCAATAAGTTGTCAAGCCAAACCCGTTTGGGGACTTACCTTCTTCGAGAGAACGGTGACCCTTCTGCTCCGGGAACAATCCAACCAGCAGCGAGTACTGCACTCAATCACTCCAGCCGAGAGTTCACTAACAGTTGTTTAAAGCACAGAAATAATAATATTACAAAACAATCCCACTGAACAATGGTTGAAATGATTTCACTGAAGTAATAAGTAATGTAAGATTCGATTGTTTCGGTGGTAGATATTGCGATACGGAGTATATCTAATACGAACGAACGCAATCGGCCGACTCGGCTTTTAAACTCGGCTGCCGCTGCATTGCAAAAGGTCAACGATTCCGCAACTGGCGAAAATTGCAGTTTTGGGATTCCGCTACTGTCTCTGTTCGGGGTTCGTGCAGCCGCGCTGGGCTATCGGACGGCTCGCTACTGACATGCTACTCGGAGTATCGCAGTCGGAGACTTCTCGACTACCAGCGGCTGCTTGCGGTGCCGGGGAGAGACTGGCAGGCCCGCGACTGAGGGGGCCACGGCTCTCGGGGCAACCTCGCCGTCCAATCGACTTCGCGGAGAAGGGGAACGGAAAAAAGTCTATCGTAATACCGGCGCTGTTACGCGGTCGATCATCGGTTGTCACGCGCGGCAGTTGCGACAATTTATCTCTCCCGCGGTCTCTCGGCTCTGGCGAGAAAACGAAAGTGCAGATCGAAACCGAAAGCCTTCTCTCCTCCGGTGTAATGGTCACGAAGCGACCGCGGCGTGCATGCGCCCGTTATGAACAGATTTAATATAATGTAATGCGGCTCTCTTACGCAACCGTCTCCGTAACTCGAGACTCCGTTATTTAGGAAGTAAGGCACTTTCGTTTCGGCTGAACTGTCGGCACCTCCGTCCGGAGTGCGGGGAAACGATTCGCAATCAGTCAATCCAGTTGTATCACTTTTCCTATCCAAATCTCTGGGATATCCAGTGCTTGACACAAGCGTCGCAAAATGTCAGTCGATTCAGACAAAATATCGGCGTCTTGCGGTCCGGGAAAGCGTGGCGAGAGTTTCCGGGGAGATTCCGCGGTGACGCTGACGGTGAGGGAGAAGTGAGCTGGCTGGGAGCGCCGGCTGGTGTACCTTAGCGCTCGCTTTCCGGCGACAGACTGGCTCTGCTAGCACTCCTCTCGCTTATTTAACACCTCGGAAATCGCCAGCGCACGGGGGTCCACCGAAGATGTCAACGCTACCGCGAACGGCAAAGAAAATCAACCACGAAGTAAAAAAAACTGACAAAAACAAAACAAACACCTTTAAAAAAACGGCGAAAACGAGTAATTATAAACGACTTGACGATTAAGAGCCCGGGTTACATCAACAACACGAAATCGTCTGAGCAAATAACACTCAATTCGCAACTCTTTAAATCATTTGGTTTTGATGAGCAAATTTAAAGAACGCGTTGATTTTTTAGCTTACAACTCATCACAGCGAATCAGCAAAAAACCTTCCATTCCCTTCCTTAATCACCGTGTCTTATCGAGTGATTGTCTAAACGAAACACCTTTTTGCTGAGCGCAGGTGATTATTTGAAACGCCTTCAAAACGTGACATTTTCGCCGACTCTGTGTCTTCGTCCAAACACCAAATTGATCGACCGAAAAGACACTTTTCCGGTTTTTCTGCTTACTAATTTTGACCGAAACAGACGTGTTCTAAAGCGTACATTATTACGTGACATTTGAAACATGTCCCGAACCTTTGAAACAGCGAACAAATTACTTGTTTTGAACAAAAGTCACTAATTATTATCACATGGTTTCCTTAAAGCTGACTAAAGAAGAATTGACTAGCCTAACACTTGCAGCGTTAACGTTTTTTAAATTATCGTAATTTTTAAACGATTTTATTTTGTCGTTTGGAGTGGATTTGGTGAATGATGTGTTAACTTGGACGGTAAATGCAAATGAAGTTAGTTGAAATGAGTTGAATGAACTGACAAATACATAACAGTAGATAAACGAAGGATTGTTGAAGAGTCCAGACAAGGAAGTGTATTGTATGCTAACATTATATTTGTTTAACCGTATTCGACCCTACTGACCAAACACACGTAAAGTATCGCGAAATCTACGAAATCGGGCATTTTTCGATTTGTGAGGCGGGTGGGGTTTGTCCGGATCTTAGTGGCGGATGCGTCTGCCCACCAACTACGTGGCGGGCCGGATCGGTAGAGGCCGGTTCAGGGAGACTATTTGATCTCTCCAGATTGGTATCTTTCAACCCATCGTTTTGCACTGCAGTGGGAGGGCTGGATTCATACGCCCCTCACTTCTGTACATATTGACTTTCCACACAGCATCCTCAAAAATGACAATTGCCGTGAGGGAGGATTATTTTCCGCAGTGCCTCCTGTGTAGCTAATGTAGGAAAAAAGATCTTTCCTGGTAAGTGAAATGATGTTGTGCAAAAGTAGTATTTAATTTTGGGCATAGAAAAACATATTTAAGTCAAGTTCGGTTTTCAGTTAAAAATTGAAATTTTTCTTTTTCTTTTATAATTTGAATTAATGAATTTTCAGTATGTTAATCTTTAAATGTAGGTACTTGAAATTCTTCAAACAGGCGTTTCGTTGGGTAGTCCAACGATTTTTTAAATATCCATACTCATACTTATTTTTTTTTTTTTTTTTTTTTTTTTTTTTTTTTTTTTTTAAATTTCTTTATTCATTTTGTTTATTACAGGATTGTTTTATATGGTATTTCGACTACCAAGCTATTCAAATGCCCGTATTATGGTAGTCAAGATTCATAAGATATTAAGTATATAATATATAATCATCCATATATATGTAGATGAAAGTACAAGCATATAGCATACATATTAAGGAAAATATTCATACTAGTATTAAGTACATGATCACATACAGGAAAGGAGTTAAACTAGGTGAATCTTGTATAAATAAGAATAAAATAAAATAACAAATAAGAATAAAAGTAACAAATAATAATATTTTAAGGATAATAGAAATAAAAAATAAGAATAAATCATCTATACAGATGAACAATGATAGTCTTAGACCCCAAAAAACAAAAGCAAGTATTCCTAGGCAGCATATGAAATGGACGAACAATGTCAAAAAATATGAAGAAAAAAAAAGCATCAGCGTAATATAAAGTTTTGGTTGAAAATTAATTTAGAGATAAGATTTTTTAATCGAGAAATATGAAAAAATAAGAAAAAATAAGATAAGATAAGATAAGATAAGATAAGAATTATATTATACTTATATACTTATACTTATATACTTATACTTATCCTATACTAATATTATAAATGCGAAACTGCTCGAGTTTGTTTGTTACGCTTTCACGCATTAACCAATAAAAAGACTTTAAAAATTCCTTCACCAATAGAAAGCTAAATTATATGCGAAGACTATAGGCTGTATATGATGGTAAGCTCTGGCGTTGTGAAATTATAAATATGATTTTTTTTTTCGTTTTCTGTCCCTAACAAAAGCGAGTTATTGCTAATGTCGGAAAACAAATCGTTGCCATGGAAACGATGTTGATATATTTCTTATTTCAGGCGTCATAGTTAATATCTATCTATCTATGTAAAAAAAATGTATCTTCGAAATGTTGGTACGAAGGGGTGTAACTTCCGAGCGACTGAACCAAATTGGATAATTCTTTTTTTTACTACTGGTGAGCTTTGGGGCATTGTGAAATTTAGGTGGCACGCGAGCTTTTTTTAAAACTGAATGTACCGCGAATGAATTAATAGAATTCGGGAGGGGGGATAATTGATAAGTGCAAGAGCAACAGTAATTTACCCCTGCGAGCGAAGCCGCGGGCCAAAAAGCTAGTAATATTATAAATGCGAAACTGCTCGAGTTCGTTTATGACGCTTTCACGCATTAACCAACAAAAAGACTTTAAAAATTCATTCACCAATAGAAAGCTAAATTATATGCGAAGACTATAGTCTGTATTTGATGGCAAGTTCTGGCATTATGAAATTATAAATATTAATATATTATATTTGTTATACGTTTTCTGTCGCTAACAAAAGCGATTTTTGCTAATGTCAGAAAAAAATCGTTTCCATGGAAACGATGTTGATATATTTGTGGGCTCTAAGCTGGTAGGTACTCAGCCCCCTGGTCAGCTACTGCTCCAGAAAATTCAAATATTAGAATTTGTTTTGTTTTTTTTGGACAAGCTTCTGTTTTGCAATAAATGTCAGATAAGAGTTCCTTCATTAAAAATATAATTCGTAATGATTATAAAGACTGAATAATAAATAGTGTAATTTTTTATTATATTAACAAACTTCAAAATATTTAATTAAAAATAAACATCCGAAATGTTTGTAAGCGCATAAATTCCGAACGAATGAACTATATTGGATAATTCTTTTTTTCTTTGAGTTATAGCTTTATGAAATTTAGGTGGCAGGCGAGATGTTTGAAAACTGAATGTAAGGGAATGAATGTATGGAATGCGGGAGGGGGTGGGGGTGGGGAGGAGGGGGGATAATTGATAAGTTCAACCGCTACAGTAATTTCCCGTAATACCATGCGAGCGAAGCCGCGGGGAAAAGCTAGTAATTTAAATAATTGTTCATCGTACAATTTCTATTGGAAGAAGGTTACATTTATACGCGGATCCCCATATGTAAAAGTGTAATTCCATTCGGTTGTAATTCTAGTGTAATATTGGAACCTACTTGAAATTGACGCCTTTGTAATTTCGCCCTCACATAGTCTACAGTCTTAAGCAAATGTCTTTATGATATTACTTGAATGCATTATTTTAACATAATATTTGCCTCGCTGAGTGTTTTGACCGCAACGCGCTACTATTATTGTTTATGTAAACAATTGGACAATAACGAATACCCAGAAGCCTAATAGAGGATTGTTTATAATGTTTACGATAAATATTTTGCAAAGGAAATGTTGGCAAATGTATAAATACTACCCTTTTTAGTCTTAACTCCACGCTTTGAGAAAAATGTTTTTCCTCAGGGCCTGTGTAATCTTTGTGTGGAGGATCTTTTTGTGGAAAGGAATGAGTGAATCTGAGTCTTGAAGAGACTCGTGTTGTGGGAAAGAGGAAACACAATGGCCGTCAAATTGAACTCAGCCATACCACCCGTTGTGTGACAAATGTCAACCGTGTACAAAATGGTTGCGCATTTGGCATGTTTACAGACTGTGCACCGGTGCCGAATAAATCAATGATGCTAGTTCCTCGGAGCATCTTATATTGAAATACTGGTAGAACTAGGACAGCATTCCCACCCGACGCCTATGCTTTAAAGATTGCAATGCATTTGTTAAGATTGAGGAATCTATCAAAAGGACCGCCCGTTTCTGTGTGTTTTTCAAGTATTTTGGGGCTCCATACTAGAAGTGGCTGCCAGATTCAACAGTGGGGCGCACTTGCGATTTGTACAGGGTTAGCAGTTGTGTTCTATCTGTAGTATCTGCGGGTCCTGTAGAGTACGCCCAATTTCTGAGAGGCTGACTTGACTCTGATTTCGACGGAGCCCCAATACCTGAGCTGGTCACTTAGAGTTACACCAAGCATATCGATGAAAGGCTTGTTGAGAAGATGTATCTAGTTGATGTTTTGTCACAATAAATGAATATAGTTAGCAATGAAATCTTGGTAAGAAAATATTTTTGTGTTAATACCGCACCAGAATCCTTTAAACTGTCCGGAACACGTGGGATTATGATATCTCCAATTGGGGTATGTTCTGAGACCGAAGAGAGGGGGGAGGGAAAGAAGATGGAGAAATAAAGATTTGAAAAAGTACCTGGGTAATCAAATCTAGTCACCAAACACGACTAAAGCCATTTCAAGTAACGATTCTTAATCAAGGATTGCAGGCATTGAAGAAGCAAGCTGGAATATGCTAGTGTTGACCTCTCCAGCAGGACTCTCTCGGAACATCGCCTTGCACGGCAGTGGGACGGATAGATTCATACTTCCGTCACTCCTGTACTCTCCAGAATCCAACTCGCCCATATTTTCCTTCCCAAAACCTCCTCTCCTTCCTTTTCTAAAAAGACCCTCCACACAGCATCCCCAGATGCAACAAACCCTGAGTGGAATTATTTTCTTCAAAGCCTCCTGGAGCTTATGTAAAAAGTCAGGGTGTGCAATTCACACGCGGTAGAAGTGAAACCTTCAGAAAACTAAGTAGACGAGAGTAGTTTTTGTCAATGTGAAAGATGATTTTTACTATATTTTTGTCATCGAACTCCATTGTACCTTTTCCTATACATTTGGTCATCTTATTAGTATTTGTGTTTTCTTCTTCGGAGTCGCTAGATGTCGCTTTCTTTTGTGTTTCTTTTGCCTGTTCATTTAGGAGTGGTTTGAAGATTGGATAACAAAAATAAAAATATCGATTTTTTGGATTTCGTAGGAATCGATACTTGTTCCGCTAAATGTCTGGCCGCTGAGGTTCGTCAGGCGCTTTACACCTCTACACCAAATGAGACTTGCCTGGGACTGTGGATTTATTTTATTATATTGGAACCGAGGACCCGTGAATTAAATAAATATTTTATTGCTGTCTCATTCTCTCGCAGACTAAATCTTATGGATGTATGTTTCTGTCTCTTTTTAGTTTAAAATCACAACAATGCTAATGAAGTTTTCTCTTAAAAAACTTTTCCATACTTCAAACATTTTCGTATTATTTTACATTCCACAAACGCGTTACTAATCTAGAATTTGACAATAAGTTTTTTGTATGAACCCGCATAGCTTATTTCAAGGATTTATTTTATCATTAATATTTCATTCCGTGATCATGCTTGACAAATAATGTAATTTACTGAGGAGATCAGAGATGGAAAAAATGGCAAAATCGTTGGAAAATGTTTAAAAATAGGTCCGATTGTTGTAAGTAATTGATATTAAATTGAAACATTTCAATTTTTTATGAGAAAAACTCTCTTTTTATAACTTTTGAAGGTTATTCCCATCAACGTTATATATCATTGAAGAAGAAGATAACACTTATAATCTAAATGAAAATATGAAAGAAAATAAGACACAGAAAAATAGAAAAAGCAATGGTCGCAACTGGGACTCGAACCCAGACCTCTCGTCTAACCGGGACGTGCGCGTTATCCAATTTAGCTATTGCCAATGATTATTTCCAATAAAAAGAGTAGTTGCCCATAATACGGAAAAAAGAATTAGTTGAAGATAATATTGTTGATTCTAAATATTTGAAATATGAGATTGACAAATATGACGGTTTGACAGAAGGTGGCAATAGCGAAATTGGATAACGCGCACGTCCCGGTTAGACGAGAGGTCTGGGTTCGAGTCCCAGTTGCGACCATTGCTTTTTCTATTTTTCTGTGTCTTGTTTTCTTTCATATTTTCATTTAGATCATAAGTGTTATCTTCTTCTTCAATGATATGAAACATTTCAATTAGAAAATATATTTCATTTTCACTTAACCCTTTGGCAGCCGCGCAATCAAATATATTTGTTTACTGATAGGAAAATGTCAAGTATGATGGTTGTATTCTATTAAATGTTGGAAAACTTCCTCGGAACTTGCTGCATTTTGCTTTCATTTAATATATATCGTTGTTTACTTTTTAAATTCAAACCAAAATCAAGTTCATTGATTCGAAGTTACGCAAGACGCACAGACAACCAAAATTAGTATTTTTCATTGCTGACTTTTTTTAATACGTTGAGCAAAATACACAAACTGATGGTGATATAAAAAACGCAATTAATTCAACAATTATTGTTGGATTTGTTGGATTTTTTGTTATTTTCTTCGCAAACCAAGAGTAGCAACAATTTCGAATTTGGTGGAATGTTCGATTAACCCTCCTTTTCAAACGTCGTCAAAATAAATATACAAATATATAGTGTATTTTGAAATCTAATTAGGTAATTAATAAATTAATTAAATTAGTTAATTATTAATTATTTGTTATTAATTATTAATTATTAATAAAGAAAAAATGATTATTAATATTCAATTATTAATTATTAATAATCACTTATTAATTATTTATCAATAATTTTTTATCAACTATTAATTATCAATTGCCAATTATCAACTGTCAATTGCCAATTGACAATTGTTAATTGTGTTAATTTTTAATTGTTAATTGTTTATTGATAAATTGATAATTGATAATTGATAATTGTAAATGGTAAATTGTTAATTGTTAATTGTTAAATTGTTAATTGATAATTGTTCATTGTAAATTGTTAATTGTTAATTAATAATTGTTAATTGTTAATTGGAAATTGTTAATTGTTAATTGTTAATTGTTCATTGTTAATTGTTAATTGTTAATTGTTAATTGTTAATTGTTAATTGTTAATTGTTAATTGTAAATTGTTAATTGTTAATTGTTAATTGTTAATTGTTAATTGTTAATTTTTAATTGTTAATTGTTAATTGTTAATTGTTAATTGTAAATGGCAAATTGTTAATTGTTAATTGTTAAATTGTTAAATTGTTAATTGATAATTGTTCATTGTAAATTGTTAATTGTTAATTGTTAATTAATAATTGTTAATTGTTAATTGTAAATTGTTAATTGTTAATTGTTAATTGTTAATTGTTGATTGTTAATTGTTAATTGTTAATTGTAAATTGTTAATTGTTAATTGTTAATTGTTAATTGTAAATTGTTAATTGTTAATTGTTAATTGTTAATTGTTAATTGTTAATTGTTAATTGTTAATTGTTAATTGTTAATTGTTAATTGTTAATTGTTAATTGTTAATTGTTAATTGTTAATTTTTAATTGTTAATTGTTAATTGTTAATTGTTAATTGTTAATTTTTAATTGTTAATTTTATTAAGCTTTATTTGGTTCCTTAGTCGAGTTGTATTCTATGGCTAAGAGTTTCGTCATATCTGGTACCATCCTCAGCTGGTTTTCCCGGCCACTCAACATCATTACAAAGTCAGAGGTGAAGAATGACTAGTTCTCTACCACCGTATTTGATATATTGGTCATTCAATCATCCAATGAAATTCCAAAAACTACCAAAACAAACGCTTACAGCAAAATATTAATTTAGTTACCCATTGGAGAACATTCATCTTCTTCTAACAAAGGCCAAGTCAAACAGTGTATTCCATGAAAAAAAAACAAATTTTCCAAATAGAGACTCTTCTAGAAAAACGCGCGTTTACCAAATATTGCTGATTCATTTTGCACCTGTAATAAAATTAAAATACAGATTAACTGTTATTTTAGTCGACTTTAAAAAAAAATTCATTCACCACCGACCACTGTGCAAAAGTAGTCGGTAATAAATTATATTTAAAATCAACGAATTAAATTGTAAGATTGAAAAAACTTGTATTCACGCCGCATCTGTCAATTTGGCTTAAGGGTCTTAATTTAGTGCCATTAGGAATCCATTGAACCCGTAATAATTTTTGAAATACGAGTTTTATGGAAATATTTCGAGGTTCGCCATTAATGATTGCCCCATCTTTACGATTTATGACCCCTGATTCAAACGCATTTCTTCGTGTTTAGGTTTTTCTTATTAAAACTTTTTTGAAAGGTCTGTATTTATAATCGGACCTCGAAGGGTTTGGGTCCGCGTTAAGGGATATCAAATCCTTTGATTTTTAAAGTTTAGAGTGTCCGTTGACCACTTAATCACAGGGCAAACCCTTTTAGAGATATTAAAGTTTTTAATGTTTTACCTTATATCCTTCTTCTTTTATCTTGGCATTCTTGATGTAGAGAGACAATGGCTAACTTTTAACGACTAGCACTTTTGACCTCGGCAATTTTTCAGTTCAATAAACCTAAATATTTATGATTAATGTTTTGCAAATGGATTTATTTGGTTGACAAAAGTTATTATGGTGGAAGTTTTTGTTTTGTTTCAGTCTTTTTTTTGTCATTAAGTGTTGTCAGGCTTTTAGCACAGTCTAGCTCTGAGGCTAAAAGGTTTATGGAAAAACACTGTATTATCGCCTTTTTTTTGTTTTTTCTTATCGCGCTTAGCGAAAAAGCGTACGTGGGAACTGAAGTTCTACAAAGAACTGAAAATCCTTAAAGCAAGCCTTTCTGTAGTCGGTAAATCTTTAGATTTCATTTTAATGATTTGACTCGACTCACTTTAAAAAATTATAAAAATATTCAATTTACTTAGTTTTTCTTATTAATACTTATATATAAAGCTTCCACCACTTTCAATACTATTGGCACTAGCTGTATTTTAATTACATTCTCGTCAAGGTCATTTCGTGTTATGATTAAAAAATATGTTTTTAATTTCAATTATAATTTTGATTTAAATATACTTTTTATCTCAACTTCACCACGTTAAAATCATTTTTATAAAAAGCAGCGGCCCCAAAACAGATCCTTGTGGAACTCCTGTATTCAACTGATTTTGTCAACTGATGTCACCAAATCGTTATTTATGATATAATTTCTTGATTTTGAAGAACTACTGTAATTAAAAAATAATTTTGTGAAATATCAAATCGTCAAAGTCCATGTTAATAATCTACCCCATCATTTTTCCCAAAGCCGATTTCAATATCTTCCACTCTAGAAGATGCAGGACGAAGAGCAGTCACATGCTTTTATTGCACATTCACTATCATGTTGTCTCATTCATACAGTTGCCTCTTAAAACACCCGCATTTCTAATTTCTACCGATTGATAACATTTTTCCATTGATCACTTTAAGTTTTTATGTTCTTAAACATATTTAAGTTATTTTTAAAGATTGTTTCTACATATTTCGAGGAGAAACAATTGTATGAAATTCCCTTAACAGAAAAAAAAATAGCAAAGTACGCTCCGAAAATTATTAAAAATACATTTTGTTCTGTTATACTGTTTATAGGTATAAAACAATTCTTAGTGTTTCTTTAGCTTATTTAGACATTTGTTCAGAAGTTTTCGCTCTATTTTAAACGCGTCGTGGTTTTCATGTTTTTTCAATTTTCGCTCATTTACAATCGTTATTTTTACATTAGCGCGCTCCATCTAGCTTTCATATTTACTTATATCTCTTTCAAACCATATTCTTCTTCTTTTTGATCGCTTACTCTTGGTACAGTCATTTGGATCAGATTCTTCCCATATACATACGTTATTAAAATCACGATGAATTGAACGTAGTTATGCAGAAAGCAGTCGGTCACAAAAAGCTCAAACTGATATAAAAAACACTTTTGTCTAAAGATTGAATAATAAAATCTACACAACACTAAAAATTTTTAACTTCAAAAAATTAAAATTAATATATAAATACCATTTTCTCACAACTTTAATGTTAATTTAGATGTAGATTTTTACAGATATTGGTGTTTTTTCAGGTCTGGCTGTTTATTGTAGAATCGAATAGTATTAATACGTCTGCGTCTGCGTGGTTGAATTTCAGAACCCAGTTTCGTGCGCATGTTGGCGCCACGCCGTACGCGTCGCGCCACAAACAACATTTGTGTACGTGGAATTTCAAACAAAGCTACCGTTGTAATTCGGGTTTGAATTCAAGAATTCGTCACAAGATGTCGCCACTTTCGTCAGCAGATCAGATGGGAACGTGTTCCCCCTAGGTATAAGTGCTACGAATTTGTTATTATGTAGAATCTCTCCTGATACGGAAAGATTGACGGTAATGCACAGTTGTATCAAGCGGCTATATATTACATATGACGTCATTATCAAGCGTATATTGTATAAGTGAATGTAAGCTCTGCAATCAACTGTCTGACCTTACTATGTGAAATACGCATTATGCAGAAAACAGCCAAAGTTACCAAAAACATTAAATGTATGTAATTACAAGTATCGTGAACTTTTCTGCTGATTAGGTAAATGTCATTGTTTGAATGTTTGTATTTTTCTAAAATCAACAATTTGGCTCTGTTGGTTTTTGCTATAAATATTTTTTATTTATTTATTTTCGCCTTTGTGGCTTTTGAGTGTAACATCTGTAAGTTGTACAATTTGGGAAATAGCCACAATAAAAGTGTTTTGAATGCTGTGGGCGCTTTCTACAAATGTTTAATGCTGTGTACACACACACAGCTATAATATATATGGCTTGACGTATTTCAGCATATCGCTCGCCATATATTCCAATTGGGAATGTACGGGGAGCGATATGCTGAAATACGCCAAGCCACGTAATTTTTTTTTTTTTTTTATATGAACACCCAACTGCTCCCGTCTTAAGCCTGTGAGACTATGGTATCCCCATTTGGGGTATGTTGTGAGGCTGAAGTTACTGGGGAGGGGAAAGAAATGGGGAAGAGGAAAGTGGGGAAGTACCTGGCTATTCAGATCTGGTCACCAAACACGGCTAAAGCCATTTCAAGCATCGTTTCAATTCTGAACGGTGGTCTTACACCAGGGCCGGCCGGCGTAGTCCAGCGGTAAGGCTCTTGACTAGCATTCCGAAGGTCGCGGGATCGAATCCCGGCGTGGCAAATAAATTTTATTTGATTAATTTGTGATATTTCACAATTTATTCATTTAAAATAATATATAGTATATTTGCGGCATGTTCCAGAGTGGAAGATACTCTCAGTATCGCCCTGGTGTAAGACCACCATTCAGAATTGAAACGTTGCTTGAAATGGCGTTGGCCGTGTTTAGTGACCAGATCTGAATAGCCAGATACTTCCCACCTTCCTCTTCCCCATCTTCTTCCCCTCCCTACTACCTTCAGCCACAACATACTCCTGTTGGGGATGCCATAGTCTCACTGGCTTCAGACGGGAGCAGTTGGGACTCTTGTGGGGTATTCATATAAAAATAAAAAAGGGCAATACTGAGAGTAATTTCCACTCGGGAACGTGCCGCAAACATACTATATATTATTTTAAATGATTTAACGTATATTATAGCTGTGAGTGAACAGAGCTTAAATGGTGTTTTCGCGATCAATATTTCTTAAGGCGATTACTATGATTTTTTGTATGAAAGTGGCCTAGCGGGTTTTAGTAGAACACAGGATCAACCTTACTCCATCGGATGACAACAATATCTTATTTTTGTCAAATTTGAAGACTGTCTGGTTTCTGCTTCACTACCTTCAATTCTCCTTTGTTCTCCTGGAGGCTTCTTTTGTTATTCCTTGATTATCCTCCTTTCTTCTGCCAATTACCGAGATTCGAGGAAAGCCTCCGCCTGGAGGTAAGAGGCTCATGGCTCACGAGGTCGCGGGTTCGATAGCCGCCCGAAACTAAACGTGTTGCAGTAATTTATTCGAAGGCCCTCGCGAAAAAGGAAAGAAAGGACTTCCTTCTGATTCTTCTACTTTTTCTGAACATCCCGAAGTTACAAGAGTTAACTTGAGACTTTCTTCACCATTGTTACTTGACAGTTTGATTTTAATCCTCCATTTTATTTTAACTCTTTGACAATAGACATTTTGCATATTATTGCAAATATTGCAATTATCAATTAAAACCAGGGCCTCTACAAATAAAACACTAAATATACCGATAACTCATACCTCACACGGGCAAAGAAACTTTAAGTACTACGCAACCAAACTATATAACTGCATGCCCACCACACTGAAGCAACTAC
This sequence comes from Glyphotaelius pellucidus, assembly GCA_936435175.1. Taxonomy (NCBI): domain Eukaryota; kingdom Metazoa; phylum Arthropoda; class Insecta; order Trichoptera; family Limnephilidae; genus Glyphotaelius; species Glyphotaelius pellucidus. The sequence goes on from OW386561.1 coordinate 850,718, forward strand.
TAACTACAAATTCATCTACCATAGTTCTCAAAAAACACATTGGACTGGACTGGATCAAACAACAAGGTATTCAATTTACTCAAAAAATTATAATACCCAACCAAACATAGCCCATCCCAAATATAAAAAAATATAATAAAATAAACTTTGTTTCGAGAGAGAAAATATTACCACAATATCCGTGATTATACCATTGGCGCGTGGTCCATAGAAAAATATATCTACCGTTTATCAAGACAATTATTTATCTTACTCATAATCTAGATTCTAAGAACAACTGTATATATAGATCCCCACCGAAACTAATCTTTTAATTTATGTGTAGGATACTGCCGCCATGGGTCGACCCACAGTGCCCTTCTTGACAATATCAAGGAGGATACAGTGTTTCTAATTAGGTCGACAGAATAGCACTTAATCCCAAACATGGGAACACCTCAGCACAGATTCGCCTAGTGAGGTGTTCACAAAACTCTACGACTAACCTATTTACATACAGTTACGGATCTTTACAATGTTTTTTTCTTATTACTAACCTATTATCTATGTAAACTATGTAATTATTTGTAAAGTGTATGTACAAGAATAGAAATAAATAAATAAATAAATTATTATTGCAAATACTGCTTTAATAAGCAGCACCTTTTCCATAACATAGATCACCCCAATATTTTTTTTAAATCTTTAAAAGGTAATACTAGACTCCATGCTCCATTTAATAACTATATTAAAGCGGCGCTATTCGGCTGAAAAAGAAGAAGATGGAGAGATGTGTAATTACGAATGTTGGACAGAGCGCGCTAATATTTTAAGTGATGAAATCGCAGCGAAAAAGCTTAATAAAACATGACTCGTTTGAAATAGAGCAAAAATCTAGTGGAACGTATCTTAAGTATCATTTAAAGAAACATTGTGAATTTTTTCACAAATATAACTTGTAACATAATAGAAATAGACTTGTTTTAAATAATTTTCGGAGCATACTTTGCGATTTTTTTCTATCGAGGGAATTTCATATAATTTGCGTTTCGGCGTGGACCGTATCTAGATATTTTCTTCAAAAATAACATATATTTTTTTAAGAGCTTAAAAACTTCAAATGTTTAAGGGAGATATGTAAGAAATCGATCGAAATTCGAATAGTGGACCCTTAAATAATTCGGTGACCGGCCAACTCAGAATGACACCAACTCAGAACCACTTCAGAAAGGTCATAAAGATTGATGATTAAAAAATATAAAAAAAATGGTTAAAAAGGTTATATTAGGTTAGGGTTATGGGCTATTTTAAAATTATTTTTTTCTTAGCCTTTAATGACTTTTCAAAGAGTTATTGAGTTACTTCTTCTGTGATGGCATGGAACCAAATAATTCTTGCGTTATTTTATGTTCAACTCTTGTCTTCAGAGATTATTACATCGTGTGGGGAATGAAACTTTGTGGAGGGTTTTTTTGAGGAGAAGAAGGAATGAACATTGGTCTTGAAGAGACCCGTGTTCGGGTTTCGAGTTAGGAGGGAGGAAACACAGAGGCCGGCAGATCGTTCCATAGCCGAGCTGTTGAACTCAAGAATGAGTCGAAAAAACGACCTGTCATCATGTGACAAATGTCAACCGTGTACATATGTTGGGCGCGCGTTTGGCGTGTCTCCCGACTGTGCACCGGTGCCGAAGGGATCAATGACTCTATTTCCTCAGAGCATCTTCCATTGAAATTCCGGTAGAACATGGATATAACGAACCGCCCGTTTCTGCACAGAGTCGAGGGTACTTTTCAAATATTTTAGAGCTCCAGACTAGTGGTGGCTGCCAAATTCAACCGTGGGGTGCACTTGCGATTTGTACAGGGTTAGCGGTTGTGTACTATTAAAGTATCTGCGAGCCATGTACAGTATTTAAACTATATCTTCTATTACTTTTAAGTTTTTTCTTTTATATATTCAATAATATCAATATTTTATAAAACAGGGTTAACTTATAAATTAAATGAAAATTTTATTGAATAAATTGGAGTTCTACAAATTAGACTTGATTGCAATGAATATATAAATTTCACTATTTATTTTTGGGGTGTTATGCCGTGTTGCCTGTTTACCTCCTTCTTTAGCCAACAATTACAATTACACATCTGTCCTGATGATGGACACTGTAACGCTGTCCAAAACATTGGCTAAAGAAGGAGAAAGCGCAACACGGTATAACACCCCAAAAACAAATAACAAAAGTACTTTTGGCCGTGAAAATCTAAAAACGTGCCAGATACAGCTGAACACGGCGTAACATCCCAAAAACAAATAACTAAAAAATCAGGCCTTTAAAAACTGCTTTACAATTCAAAATACACTATATATTTGCTAGCCCCTTTTAGGTTGTGGTTTTTCTGCAATGTGAAAAATTAAATTCTTTAGAAAATTATCATACAACATTTAAATATTTGTGCCCCAAGTTCGCAAAATAAAATAAAACATACTTATACAAAAATTGTGCAAATGACGGTACTTGTAATACGGATAAATCATAAATCATAAATCATAAATCTAACGTAAAATATCTTGAAATCTTAATAGATAAAAATGTTAATGGAAAGATCATGTCAATCTCTTTGTGGAAAGAATAAGAAAACTTATCTATGTTTTCTATAACATACGAAACATTTTAAACAAGAAAACTATCAAAATTGTCTATTATGCGTTAATTCAGTCCTTATTACATTATGGCATTATTGGTTGGAAAGGGGCCTTTAAGATTTCCTTACAGCCCATAATTACAATTCAAAGAATAATTATAAAAATCATACTTAGGAAACCATACGACTTCCCTACTTTAGAGATATTTCGGGAATTGAATGTACCATCTATCACAGAATTGTATAGGAGAAACGCATTATATCAAATTTATAAAGAATATTTTATCAAAAAAACTCACCCCTCAAATAGCATAAGCAATAGATATAAAACTAATGGCTTAATAGCCATTCCTATGCTTAGAACGACCACGGCTCAACACTACTATTTATATTTAGGTGTGAGATGGTACAATATATTTTTATCCAAAAACAAAATTATTGTAACAGAAACATGGAAATATGAACAATTTAAAAAGCAAATTAAGTCCCTGAAATTTGATAATGATATATCATACCCTTAATTAACCCCTACAATCTATAATATCTAATAAAAAAATGTTTTATTGTTATTGTTTTTCGATAACTTTTTTTTTCTAAATTGTATTCCTGGGTCAAAAAATGTTTGTACATTTATTTCATAAGTCTTTGATCATTGTATACATACTTCTTAGAACATTATTTTTTTGCATGTAAATAAATACTCCTCCCATAAACACGAGCTCCTAGAGCTCAACTTATGGAGTAGTAGAATCATAAAATGAATTATTATGTAAACCAAAGTAATAATTTGTAAAGTGTATGTTCAAGAGTAGAAAAAAAAATAAAAATAAAAAAAATTTCTTGCGTAAATCAAAATAAGCGGCTGGTTTAAACAGGAATTTAAACCTTATCGCCATCTGCATAAGGAGTGTTATTGTTAGCGGCCTGCATCGCCTTTAAACAAACGAATTTTCGGCTTCTTATAAAATAAATAAATAATAATTGAAATATTTTTTTTTCTTTCATATCAATGTTTTCACCTCACTGACCGTCACAAAATGTCAAGTCTTTAATTTCTTTTCTCTTAGTTTCTTTTCTTTTCGATTTATTGTATGTTTCAAATTTCAAATTTACCCTTGTTTGTTATTTTTCATTATCTGAATCGCGTACCATATCATTAAAAACATTCTGCAGATCTTTATCGGTCATTAAACCCCAATTAGCAAATGTTGTATTTAACCTGGACGCGAGAGATCAGCGTGTGTTTTCCATCCAACGTCTACAGACCTCACACTAATAGCTGGTACAACCTTTGAGATCCAAACATTTTTAGGGTCAATTGGGGGTAATCTGCTGAAACCTTTCCTATGTTTACCTTTTTTAGAAACCTCGAAAGCCTTTTCATTGGAGGCTTTAAAGGTTTAACATGACGTAGTTTAAGGTTTAAAGGGATTTATCATTTCTTAATGACTGTTCCGATTAAGCCCAGCTAATCTCTGTTTTTCTGTTGACTGTTTCAGATCGTTTGGCACAAAAAAAAAAACTTCGTGCAAATCTTCTTATTTAGGAAATTTATTTCTTTACATGATACTTCTCTTACGACATACTGAATATTAACCAAGCATGGGTAACGGTTGCATGGCCCGTTTCATACAAATATTAATTTTGTATTTTCAGGCCAAAATACCCAACCGACCTGAAGTGATTTGAAAAATATTACATATAATTTAGCAGCAGGGGGAAAGGCGGGAGTGGTAGGGAAATATGGGTGGGGAAAGAAGAAGGAGAGGGGACGAGGGAAAGTGGAAGGCGGAGATGTAGGGGGAACGCAGGAAACGAAAGGGTATGCGGGAGAGGAAAGTGAGGCAGAAAAGGAACAGGGACGAATGGGAAAGAACACGCAGGGAAAAACAATTTCTTCGACTTTTTTACAATGTTTTATTTTTTCATTATATTTATAGACGGCGTCCGTAGTTTAGGGGTAAGGATTTTGACTCGCAATCGAAAGTCGCGGGATCGAATCCCGGCGTGGGCAAATAAATTTTATTTGATTAATTTGTGCTATTTCATAATTAACACTTTTAAAATAATATATTGCATGTTTGCGGCAGATTCGAGAGTGGAAGACACTCTCAGTACCACCCTGGTGTTTGACCACCATTCAGAATTAAAACTTCACTTGAAATGCCACTACAAAACACTTCAGCCTCACAATATACCCTAATTGGAGATGCCATAGTCTCACTGGCTCCAGACGGGAGCGCCTGGGGCTCTTTTGAAATATTTACGTAAAAAATAATAAATAAAACAAAGTAAAACATCCGTACTTGATATTGGCTATAACTTTTGATATAAAAAATAATTATTCAGTTTGGTTCCAAAATTTTGTTTGGTTTGAAAAAGGCCGCGCAGCCTTTCCTCTAACGCCGAAGAAGAATCCTTTGAAATATGAATATTTGTGGAGGTGCATCCTCAACACCGGAAAAAGTGGGATTCACATATCATCCACTAAAAATAATACCGTACACGAACTACTCGTGTTACGATAAAACACCCCGCGCCTTTTTAAGATAAAAATAATACCGTACACGAACTACTCGTGTTACGATAAAACACCCCGCGCCTTTTTAAGATAAAAATAATACCGTACACGAACTACTCGTGTTACGATAAAACACCCCGCGCCTTTTTAAGATAAAAATAATACCGTACACGAACTACTCGTGTTACGATAAAACACCCCGCGCCTTTTTAAGATAAAAATAATACCGTACACGAACTACTCGTGTTACGATAAAACACCCCGCGCCTTTTTAAGATAAAAATCAACTTGGATTCACATGATTTAACGAAATTAAAACACCTCCATGGTGAATGACTAATTCACGAACAGCTAGCCCAAAGCTGTACGGAAGGAAGTGCCCATAAACAAAAAACAATTTGTCTTCCCCAAAAAAATTGCCAGTCTCCAAAAAAAACACCATAGACAAAATATCCAAATAGGCAAGAACTGCACTAGTCACATAATATTTATGTTACAATATTGTTTAGGTCTTTTTGAATATACTGCGAAGCTGGGGAATATTTTTTTCTTACTTTATTAATTAATGGTATACAGGGTGCGGCAGCATAATTCCTTTTATAAAATGTGCGCCATTCAGTCGGTTGATGTCCTAGCGGAGCGCTAGTGATCTCGTTCGAGTGGCGGAACTATAAAGTTTTGTCCCGACACAGTTTAGTCGTTATCATGCGTTGAAACAGTGAGGAGCGTGCATTTGCCGTTGAGGCCTACTTTTCGAACGGATTTTCTGTGATCATGCTTTCATCAGCGCCTCATCTCAATTAGGGGTGATTTGGAGTGTTTTGTCAATTTGTCCCCTTGTGATTTTTTATGGGATTTTTGAAATCCCGTATTTATGTGAACCGTCCAAGGACGCTACCAGATTTGAAGACCAACATCCAGGAAAAAATTGCCAGAATAACGCCTGATATGCTGGCAAGATTCATGACAAACGCCAGAAATCGGTTTACTCAGTGTATGGAGAATGGGGGACGTCATCTACCTGATTTGCTTTTCAAAAACTAACTAAAACAAAACCTATTTACGTGCCTACATTATAAAAAACATATTTAAAAAAATCTGATTCATACGATGGGTTTTATTAAGTTTTGAAAAGAGGAAGTTATGCTGCAGCACCCTGTATTAAGATCATTCGTAAGTACATTGATTTCCAATTGTTCAAATAAATTTAATTGAAATTAAAAAACGACAAAAATATCATCGAGGACCAAAATTTTACTATCATTTTTGCTTCAAATATTTTAAGGAATTACCTACTTGGTTATAAAGAAATAGTAAATCAGGTATGTCTCCTAACACCCTGTATATTATGGTGTATTGACTCTATCATCCATTAGTGAGTCATTAGAACTGTTTGGTGAGCTCTGACCTTGTGAAGTCATTATTTGTTCCTCTGGTCGGCACTAAATTTACGTTTTAAAATCGTTGTTGATCGGAAAAACCACATCTGTTAAATGATTATTGTGTTAATGTCGCGATCGTTTAGAATCACAACGTTACCTTGAATGGTTTTAGCCAAGTGTGGTAACCAGATCTGATTAGTCAAGTGGTAATTCCCAACCTTCCTCTTCTCTTTTTTCCCCTACTCTCTTCATCTGAACAAAATACCCACAAATCTTCAATGTATATCCCGTATTTTTGGCTGCTAACTTTTTGGTCAAACCAAACAATGAAAAAAAAAAGATGACGGCCAAAAATGGAAAATAATTGAAAATATTGACAGCAAGTCAGAAATTGACGTATGAAATTGATGAAAATAACGAAATTTATTACGCACAAATTCAAATATAACATTATCATCAAATGGTCATTTAGCGCCATTTTAAGTTTTAGACATTTGAAAGGTCCCCATTAAATACCGATTCTAGCTGCGTCTCAGCTTTCTATCAAATTGTAATAAGCTGACAAGCTTAACAACGTGATAGTTGTCTTCTTCTTCTGTTAATAATTTTGGTCAAAGGCTGAAACGGACTTAAAATTGACATTTAACGGGAGCCTTTCACCGTCGTTCAGGCGTTGGGTGAGAATGTCGTCCATGTCCTACCAATATTTCAATGGCAGATGCTCCGAAAAATTAGCGTCATTGATTCGCGCCCCAATTGCGCGCCCAACATTTGTACACAGTTGACACCAATCACATGAGAATAGGTCGTTTCTACGGCACGTTGTTACGTTCAACAACTCGGCTCCTCTAGATTCAGGTTCAATCCTTCCTTTCCACATAAAGATCCTCCACACAGCTTCCCCAAAGATGACATAAGCCCTGAAGGAAATTGTTTTCCTCAGGACCTCCTGTGTGGAGTGTACAAAAATGGCGCTGAACGACCATTTGATGACTGTGTCACACGTAATTTTGTTTTATTTGTCTTTGTCTCTTTCATATTTTCATTAAAAGAATTGTTTACAATATCTTCTTCAATTATTAAATTTATTACTCAAATATGCACATCATCGAATTGAGGAAATAAATATATGAATATATTTTTTAATTCAGTGGTAAAATCAATACCAGCAATGCGACGTCACGAAATCCAAAGTTTTCCGCACTTAGTTGTTATTTAAAAGGTCAACATTAATAAGGAAAATAATTTAGGTATTAATTAATGAGCCCATCCTACAGAGTAACTGATTTCTCCAGTGGTAGATACTCTCATTATCGCCCTGTTGATAGTGATCACCATTCAGATTCGAAATTTCGATTGATCGAAATGGATTTAAGCGTAATTGGTGACTAGATCTAAACTGCCCGGTGTTTCCCATCTTCTTTCCCTCCTCACATATCACACCCTACCTTAGTTCACCCCAAAGAGTTTACTACGTCTGCTGATTTAGCAGATGTGCCCTGGTTCATGGGGTGAGGTTTGTCTAGGTCATCTGGCGGGCGGACCGGATCAGGAGATACTGGTTGAGAGAGTCTTTTTTGACACCACCAGCCGGACTCTCTCGACCTATCGATTTGCACCGCAGTGGGAGGGGTGGATTCATACGTCCGTTACTCCTGGACACATTGATCCCCAGATTTCTACCTAAACCTCTTACCTTTTTTCTTTCCAGAAATTCCTTTCCTTCCCTTTCTAAAAAGAGCCTCCATACAGCATCCCAAAGATGACATCCATGCACCCAAGGTGAGATTGCAGTTTATACAGGAAGTTGAACAGATCTACAATCACCTCATTTGGCACATGTATTGTTAATTTTGTTTCTGTTGCCATTTCTTTGTAAACACTGTATATTATTTTATATTATTTATTTCATATTATTTTATCAATATTTTATAATGGACTTGTAAGGAGCGCTGTAGAATTATTTTTAAGTTTATTGTGGTTAAGCGCACATGGCTGAAAGAGATCAATGAAAAAACCCTAATGGAAACACTAAAAACGACATAGAAGAGAAATGAAATATATTTAAATAATATTAGTCCGCCTCGGCACAGGACCCCCTAGTTAGGAGGACTAAGAATTACAATATTTAACATTAAATTTTTCATTATATTTTGTATGTACAATTATTTTATATAGTTGCTAATAAAAATAAAAAAAATTAAAAAAAAGTGAAATGGCGCAAAACTGCGCTACATAAATATAAGGTTTCAATGTTCTTTTGACTTTATGTCCGGATTAAATCTTCCCCACAGGAAAAACTTTACCCTTCCACACACTTTTCCACAAATGATCATCTAGTCAATCCACGCTACGCAATTGCACTGTATAAGTATAATAAATACAAAACAATACAAGAACAACATTTCAACCTACCAGAGACCAAATGGGAAAATAATTCACCGACTCCAGATATTTTCATATCAGAGGGTTCGGCTCGGTAGAACTCCTAACTCGACCGATAAATCCTACTGATCCCTCCATATAAATATTTAAAAAATCTTTCGTAATCCTACATGTATTTAATATGACTGATTTTAGCATTTTTATATATAGATTCTTTGACAAATCTAATAAGCCTAAATTTTGAATGAGAGAGCTAGGTGTAATGCCAGTAGCCGAAATAACAAATGATAATATTTTTATAGTCTGAGAATGCCAAATTCTTTTAATCTCATTTCCTAAATCTGTATATTTTCTTAAGTTTTCAGAAACGTATTTTTGGATATTAAAGGAATTTGGAATAGCGAGATCAATGATATAAGTTATTTTTTAAATTATTATTCGTTGCGATTGGCCCAGATATGCAGATTTGACGAAAGCAAAAAAAGAAAAGTTTCCGTTGTGCAACTAAATGCCTCTTAATTTACTACGATTATTATCTCCGGTCTTAGTGTATCATTAAGTAAGTCACTGGGACCATTAAATGGCGCGGTAAATGCGCAGTCAAATTCACTTTATGTAGTAAGACTGGCTAAATTATTCCGACATTAATTTATTAAGTTTCTATTATTACCATCTTAGGATATGCTTGCCCTGTTGGGTGTACTAGTACCAACTTAAACCTGTTTAATGTTTTCAATTAAGAGGAAGCCACAAACCAAAAATGGACGTTTTCTTTGTGTACCTTACATCAGTGGCCTCCAACTTTTGGGGGGGGGGGGCGCTGATATTGCTTATATTTTAGATTGGTTTGTTTATTATTTGTTATTATGTCACCTAAAATGTCACATCGTTTTAAAATAAACATATTAATCAGCTCTCGTTGGTCGCAATAGAAATATTTTTTTGAAAAACTGGAATAAATTCACCAATACAATTACACGCATCATGTGTCATTTATTGTTAATAAAACGATTTCACTTGTATTTGGGCAAGCAGAATTTAATAGCGGCGACTCACGTCCTTACGTCTCACTCGAGCTCTTTACGTTATATATGGGAGTGCGCAAGATGGAAGCCCAGTCGTGTTTTTTACTTCTCAACGGAAGAGGTTCTCAATGGAATGATTAATTTTTGTCGATAATTATTTAATTTTTCATTGGGTGTGTTCGACTTTTTTGATTTTTAAGCAGGGCCTTGAGCGGCCCGATACCATTTTAACCCACGGTCCGCGGACCGGGGGTCGGGGACCACTGCCTTAGATCACCACGAATATAGGTAATATACATGAAAATTGCTTGGTGAACAGAGTCTAGAGGTCACAATTTCAAGCGCAAAAGTGTTTTTTTTGTTTTGTTTTTAATATTAGTTAAAGAAAAAAGTTAATCAATGGAAACTGTCACAGATAATTTTAGCTATAAAATAATATTTCATTGAAGAACTTAATTTTAGATGACCATTAACATGTGTGTTTTAAGGTTTTCACGGCCAAAAAGTATTTTTGTTATTGTTTTTGGGGTGTTATGCCGTGTTTCGCTACCTCCTTCTTTAGCCAACGTTTCGGACAGCGTTACAGTGTCCATCATCAGGGCAGATGATTCCGAAACGTTGACTAAAGAAGGAGGTAGCGAAACACGGCATAACACCCCAAAAACAATAACAAAAAAACCATTAACATGTGTTTAAAAATCAATAGGCTTGGAAACCATTACCATTGCCCTCTGTAGAGCAAAAACACAGGTTCGGAGCAAGACATTAGGTTCGGAGTTTATGTCTATTTTTGAATACTAGTGGTCGCCCGGTGGTCGAAATTCGACCATAATTAATTGTTTCATGTTTTTTGTATTGATTTAATGTATTTTTACGCATAATTTAAAAAATATATTAGCATTTACTCCTCCCTATAAACTATAAGTGTGCCAAATTTCATACTCCTCCGCCCGCGCAATTTTCGTAAAAAGGGGTACAAAGTTTTTGCTTCACATATTAATATGTAGATACGTTTCACAAGTGATTACAGTGGTTTATATGATAGTACAAAAAAAATTAATTAGAAAGCCATTTCAACAACCTTTAAATTCTGAATGGTGGTCTTACACCAGAACAAAACTGACGTGCTGCAAATAAGCCTCATATTATTTAAATAATTAATTTGTAATAACATATAAATCAATCAAATAAAATTTGTTTACGAACGCCAAATTTGAACCAGCGCAACCATAACCATATGTCATGTAACATTGATAAATAAATAAATTGAAAAGAAAAGGTTTTGTAGAAAAAAAAAATACCAAAACTAAACTACATGTTAAATGAAAACAAATAACTTCTTCAAACACAGTTAACTCAGTTTATGGCACCATTTTAATTCAAAATTAATAAAATACTTAGTTTTTGCCACTTTTATTGTTTATGAAACCAACACGTTTCGTGAGCTACGCTCACTTCTTCAGGTTTTACTAAAAACTAATTATAATTAATATATAAAGACAATGGTCATAGACATAGACAACATAATTATTAATAATAGACATAGTCAATGGAAAGGTGAGAATGGGTAGAGGAAAGAGGGGTAATAGGGAACAATTTACAAAGGATTTTATTTTCACCCAATATAAAAACGTATTTTCTTAATTTTGAATTAATATAATTTTGTGAAAACCAGTGTTATCAATATTATCAATGTGTTTCGAAAACCAAGTTTTCTTCGTCAAGATAATATTAATATTAATTCAAAATAAACAATAAACTTTGTTTTTACCACTTTTATTGTTTAAAAAACCAAAATGTTTCGTGAGCTAAGCTCACTTCTTCAGGGTTTACTAACTAATTATTAGTGAAGAAGTGAGCTTTGCTCACTAAACATGTTAATCAATGGAAACTGTCACAAATAATTTTAGCTATAAAATAATATTTCATTGAAGAACTTAATTTTAGATGACCGTTAACATGTGTTTAAAAATCAATAGGCTTGGAAACCAATTACCATTGCCCTCTGTAGAGCAAAAACACAGGTTCGGAGCAAGACATTCGGTTCGGAGTTCTTATCCATCTTATCCTGACGAAAAAAACTTGGTTTTCTTAACATATTGATAACATTGGTTACATGGTGGTTTTAACAAAGTTATTTATTTTCATTTAATTAAAAATGACACCACAAAGTTTATTTGCAAAGTTTGAAGAAGTAAACTATGTATTTAAGTCTCTATTTGAAATGATTTTACATGGAGAATAATAATTTCGATGATTTTCGGTACCCCTGTTAGCAATGGAAAGGTTTAACAACATAATTAAATGCTTTACAAAAATAATATTCATGTTTCAAGGGCTCGCATTCTCGCGCAAATATCTTGTCTTCCTCTTGTTTATAGCAACAGTTATAATTCAATGCAGGTAAAGTCTCAAGTTTCCAGATGGAAGAATAATAAGATACTAAACTACCGCTCAGGAGGTCTTACCGATCACTTATCTCCCAATCACCTTACAATCAATATCCAATTACAATACTGTTTGCGTTTTATGGAAAAGGAGACATTTTTGTGTTAGTTTTTTTACGTCAGTGGTAGCGAGTTGTTCTTTAGTCTCCTTTAAATTGTCATCATCAAATTAATTCTAGAAAATATTTAACGATTTTTTTATTACCGTGACGATTCACGGTTACGGCAAAAAAAGGCAATAAACATACCTTCCTTGACACAATAATGCTGCAGCTCTTTCAAAAGAAGAGATACACAATTTACGTAGGTTTATTAGTCACAAAGATGTACATTTTAATTATGTTGTGGTTAACTTTTATATTTGAATATAAAGCGTAATATTTTCTCTTTTTAACATCATTTAAATCATATTTCGAACCGTGGTAAAAAGGGAGACACAACGATTTCTATGAGACCTATATGATTTGTTCTGATTAAGAACTGTAATTCTGAAATAAGGTTAATTTCGTTCAGCCTAGTAGGTAACAATCTTGTTCCCTCAATAGTTTATTATTTTTTAGAATTATTATCCTCAGCATAGTAAATAATAATAGCATATAAAGTAACAACAAACAAACAAATAATTATTGTTGTTATCTCTTCTACGAAATGAAATAATTTTTAAAATAAAACAGGTTCGTAAAACGCAATGTTTACTTTGTGGTTTGTAAAATGCGGATATTATAAAAATGAGGGTTTCTACCCCCCCCCCCCCCAACACCCCCCTCAACACAGCATCCTCAAAGATTACGTAGGCCCTGAGAGAATGTATTTTCCTCAAGGCCTCCTGTGCGAAGCTAATGTAAGAAAATTTAAATTTTCAAAAATTCTTTATTTCAACCAAACTTTTACACAAAAGTATTCTTGAATCTTTTAAATAGAATATTTTAGCAACTTTTCCAAGGCTAGGTTAAATATAGATTTTTTGTAACATGCCCACCTGCTATTGTACGAATTTAAGAATTGGAAACATGATACTCGTATGAAGCAGACATTTTGTCAAAAAAGTCCTTCGTGACATAATAGGTATTGGTTGGTACACCCGTCAGGACAATCGTTTTTCGTTATTACGATCCGGTTTTTAGCCATTTGACGACAGCACTGAGGAGATTAATCATAGAGTTGCCTTGTGAGCGTGTCGATGTGACCGTTAGCTAAGCTCAAGTTTTCATTACTTTACATTTTCAAACAAAAAATTTTTCCTTGAACAGATCTATCGCACTTCTGTGGCTTAAAAGAAAGTCAACATTGCATCCAAAATTGCTTACGAATTGTAGCTTTGGATTCTTTTGTAATGGACTGTATATACTCAAAATGAAACGCAACGAAATGGTGTTTGCCGGAATTGGGCGATAATATGTGTAGGAAAAATAAGGGATACAAGGAAAGGGGATAACCAATCTTTCAATACTGTGTATTCAATACTGTGTATTTACTGCAATTTCCTACGAATGAGCACACGACGCTACTATAATAAACCTAATTATAATTATCGCCAAAATATAAATGATGATGATGGTGTTGATGATGGTGATGCCTTAATTACCTTGAGGTAATTAAGGCACCTCAAGGTAATTAAGGCATCACCATCATCATCATCATCAACATCATCATCATCATCATCATCATTATATTAAACGTTTATAAAGCAAAAACTTTGTACCCCTTTTTACGAATATCGCGCGGACGGAGGAGTATGAAATTTCGCACACATATATTTTGTATAGAGAAGGAGTGCAGAATGCTAATATTTTTTGTAAATTTATGGATGAAAAATGAATTGAAAGATATAAATAGTTATAAGGTCAAAATCGTAAAAAATAAATAAAAAAGAGACTGTATTTTCTTATTAGGGTATTTTGTGAGGTTGTGGGATGGGAAGAAGAGGAGAAGAGGAGAAGAGGAAGGTGGATAGTACCTGGTAACCAAAGTAAGGAGCCATCCATCACACGAATTTCATGATTTTTTAACCCCCCTCCCCCCCGTCCCTGTCACACATCATCACATTTGAGAGACCCCTCCCCCTAGTGTGACGTCACAATTATGCAATTTTACATGTAAAAATTTTTTACGTTTTAATTACTCAGATTTTTACATGTGACGTCGCAGTGCTGATGACCCCCCCCCCCCCCCCACTCCTTGTCACACTTCTCTACTCCTCCCCCCCCCCCTAAGGTGTGACGTAATTTATTGATGGCCCCTAATCAAACCAACCCAGTCTGGTAATCAAACACGACTAGAGCCATTTCAAGCAACATTTCGATTCTGAATTATCTTTCACAGGGGCGATGCCGACTGTCTAAAACGTGCCAATTAAAAATGACTTGACCGACCTCTTCGGATTCGAATTCGAAGTCGAGAACCGCTCAACCACGGAGGCCCTCAAACATAACATCGAAATTGGCGCATTGGAGATATGTGCCGGACACTGCAACAATGGAAGCATTTAGAGAATCGACCATAAATTCGTTCTGCCATATCTTAGTTAAAACAAGCACCTAGTATTTTTGTGGATCTGTGCTACTCCAACTGTGTGCTGTGAAGAAGCAAGAAGCCATGGAATGGAAGCCTGCATGGGAAGTATGGTAAGCAGCTAGCTATAGTAAAAATATATTTTTATTATTTTTCATTTTCTCACAAATAATTGCCCATGATGACTCTAAAATCGTGACACACTAAAATCTTTAATGACCTATATCTTATAATTTAAAGCAAAAAATAAATAAAGTAGCTCTCATCCGTACTAGATATTCAATATACCTTTTGATTAAAAAAAATATTTCAGTTTGGTTGGGAATTTGATCGCAAATCCAAATTTGAGATTTGTATGAAACGGGAGGAAAGGGCCGCGCAAACGTTCCACTTAAGTTGTCTTCTTATAATGTTTTGTCCTACTGAGTGAAAATTTGTGTTATATTCAGTGATTTCTTGTTCTAACAGAAGCAATAGCAAATCTAAATCAGATAGATAAATCTAAATAAGACAAGTTATTGCATTTCATTTTTACAGGGGGAGCTACCACATATCGACAACTAAGTAGAATCGATTATTTGGCCAAGCTGCTTTCATACCATCGATAATTATAGGAGCCTGGTTCATCTGTACAATTGAAGAGGGAATCCACGATCTTTAGCGCTGAGGCAATGACTCATGAAGAAGTTATTGAGCAAGTTGTTTTGAGGTTCCAACATCAAAAAAGTTGTTCAAACGCAAGTGTTCCAGATTTGTGGCCTTGTCAATCCTGGCTCCCTTTCAAATCAAATACGAACAAGACAAAGGACACTTCGATATGCACTGATCTGATAAACTTGTAACTAGTGTCATAGTTGTTATATTCCTCCAGTTGTGCATACTGAAAATTAAATTGACTTATTCATTGAGAAGTGTTAATATTACTAACAAATCTGAATGAAACATGAAACGGAAAAAAACGCAGAAAATAAAAAAAAACAAGAGTCACAATAGGGGTAGAACGTAGTACAATAATATGATTTACTTAGCGCTATTTTTGTGTAAAATCACCACAAAAGCTCTGGAGAACCTCTTTCTCACTGGGAAAATACTCAACCAATTGAGCTTTTTTATGTGAATACCTTACTAGAGTTCCAGCTGCTCCCGTCTGGGGCCAGTGAAACTATCGCATCCCCATGGCGATTTTGGTATTTTGTGAGGCTGGAGGTAGTGTGGAGGGGAAGGAGATGGGGAGGAGAAGGAGATGGGGAGGGGAAGGTGGGGAAATACCTGGCTTTTCAGATAACGGCTAAAGCCATTTCAAGCAACGTTTCAATTCTGAATGGTGGTCTTACACCAGGGTGAAACTGAGAGTATCTTCCACTCTGTGCCACAAACGCATGATATATTATTTTAAAATAATTAATAAAATTCGATCCCGGTATCTTTGGATTGCGAGTCAAGTGCCTTACCCATCGACTACGGAGGCCGGAGGTAATTAATTCGGTCTTGGAACACACTCCTTGCCTCATGCACATTCGTACATCGTCTGATACACACTCTTCTGTTATTCTCCTGACATGGCCCGACTCAAGTTTGGTTTCTTTTATCTTCATCACCTTACTCGAGATTAATACACTGTGAACCCGTTTAATCACAAGAGACCTAATTTGTCCCAGTTCAGTTTGTCAGTGTTTATATAAATCGGTGTATCTTCCTTATTGTCATGGAGAGAAATATGATCTCAATTATGTTAAAAGGTGAATACTCCACGCTTTATATTCAAATCTAGAATTTAACCATAGAAAAATTTATCTGTGCACCTCTATCAAACCAAAATTTCCAATAGTAATTTGAGTTAAATATGAAACGACAAAAACGTGAGATGATAATAACGTTTAAAATATGTTTGCCTGATGGAATATGTGTGTGTTTTTCTTTTTTGTTCATTATCAGTAATTAAATTTTTTTTTTAAATATATATTTTATTTCTAAAAATAAAAATTAACTTTCAAAAACAGTTCCTAGTTTCGGATATGTTTAGAAATATTCTATTTATTTGGAGTTTTTAGCAAAGCGGAAATATTTTGACCATCCGACAAATGGTATGTTTTAAAGTTTTCACGGCCAAAAAGTATTTTTGTTATTGTTTTTGGGGTGTTATGCCGTGTTTCGCTACCTCCGCATAACACCCCAAAAACAATAACAAAAAAAAATCCGACAAAATGTTTAACTTATTCTTGCATATAACTGACGATCTCCTCACTTAGAGCCGCTGTGTAATTATCTGTCTTTAAAATGCGTATAAATGTATGTGTGTGCGTGAGTGTATGTACATGTATGCGAATGTATGTGTAGAGTGGGCACACGCATGCATACACATATGTGAGTGTGTACATATCAACGTAAATTTTTATGTATAAATTTACTAATACATGAGTATATTCAGAGTAAAAAATGTAGATTAAAGAAAATGAAGTAAAAAAAATAATTTATCTATACCTACATAGATGTCATTTTGCTCTCCGATGACATTTTTATTAAAAAAAAATCTATCGCGTCACCAATGATACCACTAAAAAAACAGCATAATTGTACTACTCGAATTGACTCTGGTCTGAGCTTTGTAACAATTGAAAATATACCTTCTTTTTGTCGTGATTTATTTTTGGGTTAATATGCCGCGAGACACTTCTTTTTTTATGTACCTAATTGTAATTTAATTTATTATTATGTATTACAACTTATAGTCACACTAAGTTGGTGAATCAATAAATAAATAATTTAAAAAACCACAGAAAATAGCCCGATTTATGAGTGGTTAATTTTTCTTTATTTATTTATCTATATTCAGTATGTTTACATTGGGTTTTTTCGATGGCTGTCTCACTAGGATAAACGTCGAGACAGGCTTAGAGGTACATAAATGAACATATTTAATGAACATATTTGGTAGTTATAAAGAATAATACATGTTACATATTCATTTGAGTACAAAAAAAAAATAGAAAGGTAATTAGAAGTGTGGGTAAATATTTAAAAAAAAAATATCATATAAATGTAGGAAGAAAGTACAGTAAATAGTAAATCCTATCAAATCTATTTATGGAATTAAATTTGACTTTGTCCAAGTGTCTTTGTCCAATGGTAGGTAGTTTTGGAAAAAGGAGTTTGGAGAAGTTCTATATTTTTGGCTCGGGTATTGTGCATTTTTTGTGTTGGTTTGTATGATGTTTTGTTGTTTTTGTGTAAATTAACTAATATGGATCTTGCGTAGAGTTGTTTTATGTCCGTAACGTTGAAAGTATTGAAGATCGTATCAGTGCTGGTAGTAAGAGGCAGTTTATATTACAGACAATTAATAGTCTCTTGAGTATGTTTCCACCATCCCAATTGTTTTTTCTAGCATTCGCGTATTCTCTGTGAAATAATCTAATCGCATGATTTTTGCGAGTTGAAAATACATGCAAGCATTATTTCCCTTCACTTTTTTTCCATAATGCATCAAACAAACACACCTTAATGCATCTTCATGTATTATTATATAATACGGGTAGAGATCACACCATCTCGGGATGTTTTGCAACACTATTAAGGTTGCATCTGTACCACATCTCTTCTCCACTTGTCGAATGATTCTTTCCGATGTTGGGATTATTCCGGTTGCGAAACTTTTTGGCCAGTTATGGACAACATGCATTATACAGGATGTACCAGATCGTTCTATAGACGTTATGTTTAAGATTCCTGAGTATATCCGGAGTAAGAATTAATGAAAATGGAGTTAAAAAAATATATAGATGTCATTTTGCTCTCCAATGACATTTTTATAAATAAAAATAAAAAAAACTATCACACGAGACCAAGGATATCACTGAAAAAATAGCATATTTGTACTTCTAGAATTGACTTTGGTCTGAGCTTTGTAACAATTGAAATAAATCTTCTTTTTGTCGTGATTTAAATTACAATTTCCCTCGGAGTCTATGTCATCTTTGGGGATGTGTGTGGAGGTTATTCTTAGGGAAAAGAAGGAGAGGAATTTCTGAGAAGGAAAAGGATATGAGGGGTTGGTAGGAACCTGGAGGTCAATGTGTCCAGGATTGAAGGACGTATGAATCCATCTGCGGTGCAAGCCGATGGGTCGATAGAGTCCGGCTGGAGAGTTCTAGGTTAGATCTCCCTCAACCAGTATATCCTGATCCGGCCCACCACGCATTAGATGAGCGAACGCATACGCCACCAAGATCTAGACAAACTCAACCCATGAACCCGGGCGCCCCTGTTAAATCACCAAACGTAGCGTATCACTTGGGGTGACTTATGGCAAGGGTGTTGGTTATCAAATAAATGATACCTCCATCTTTAGCCAACGTTTCGGACAGCATTAGTGTCCATCGTCAGGGCAAATTATTAATATTAAATTATCAGGCTCCACTTATATTTAACAGCCTTCGAGAACATTAAGTCATCTAATTCCAAAAATTACAATTAACAAGTCATCTAATTTTAATTTAACAATCTCTTTAAATTTTTTCATCACTTTTAATAACTTTTCATAGGAGGTGTTGAGTTGAGTTCATTCTGAATTGTCCAGTCACTTAATTTTTTTACTCCAAATCCTCACAAATTGTTGATTCAAATCTTTCGGTTATGTGTTGATAAATCCTGTATATTCACCGTGTGTATAGCTTCGTACAGACGGGCGGCACACTAAGAATAAATACCTAAACATTCGTGGAAAGGTACGAATACACTATTGCAGTCACAATTGATTCCATACCCTTTATTTTGCCCTTCTGAATGCTTAATTATTATTTTTTTTCGTAAGAAGCAATTACTTTGTGGTTAGACATTATATTTAAAAGAATTAAAACACTTTGTATTTAAACCACGAATTTATTATTTTGTATATCTACCGGTTTCGCTTCGACCAAGCTTCATCAGGATATAATATAATTATAATATCATCAGGATATAATATAGTTATTATTATATTATATCCTGATGAAGCTTGGTCGAAGCGAAACCGGTAGATATACAAAATAATAAATTCGTGGTTTAAATACAAAGTGTTTTAATTCTTTTAAAAGCTTAATTATTAAATTGCTAGTTGGGAGCGGCTCACGTGCACTGTGCAGCCAGTCTGTACGAACTAAAAACGTATTGTGTTGTACTTTATAAGGTAGTACTCGAATTGCAATATATTTTACGATAAAAACAACGGCTCATCAAACAATTTTTTCATTTTTGATTTGTTGTTTTTGGATCTTTTTTTTTATGTCTCAATCTCAATTTGGGAGGCGGGTATGGGTACCGCTGCCCGGGGAACCATTTACTGGATAGCTAACACCCCTGCCTTAGGTCACCCAATATGATGACTGAGTGTAGCCGGGTTTACTTGGTGTGGTTTGTCCAGCTCTTGGCGGCGAATGCGTTTCCCCACCTACTGCATGGCGGACCGGACGGGGAGAGACTGGTTGAGGGCGACCTAACCTAGACTTCTACAGCCGGACTCATTGACCCCCAGATTCCTAACCCTCATACCTTTTACTTTCCAGAACTTTCTTTCCCTAAAAATACCCTCCACACAGCATCATCAAAAGGGAGTTTGTATTTCCCATTTTTCTCTTCTATAACTTGCCTAATTTTTAAGTCTTTTTTTACTATTATAAGAAGTAACCTTTTTATTTTTCTGTGCATTTTCTTACATATTTCGTTTAGATTTATTAGTATTATTTTCTTCTTCAATGATATAAAATGTTTTTTATGTTTTTCGAAAGGTGAAAGCATTATGCAAATTTTGATGAAGTCCTTAATCATGATTATGACATTATTATACAACATTTTGATGTTCAGTATAACCTCTGGTGAATGGAGAACATCTGTTTATCTTTGAGTAACATTTAATTCCGATGTTCATCTGGTTTAGTCGTGATGAAAGTGGATTTGCCAATCAGAATACGAGAATATTCAGAACAAGTTGTTTGCAGCGGATGGGTTGAAGATTTGATATTACAGAGATGTATAATGTGTACACGATCGCTCTGACGAAACACGCGATATTGTATTTTGTAACTAACCATCACGCTGTTCTCCACAGGAGTAAGCAGAGAGGATGAACCGACACACATCTCTGTTTACGAATTTACTTGCACAATAGATATGAGGGGGGACATGAGGGGACATAATAGACATGAGGGGGATGGACCATAAACCTTTAGGGGTCGTCCATGAATCACGTGATGTTATTTAGCAACTTTTAACCTACTCCCTGGTGATATGTGGTGAGATTTTAGACTAATTCCCTCCCCCCTTACCCAAAATCACGTGTATTCTTTTTTAGTACAAAGCGTATTGAAAATTTCAGAATATTATCTTTAAATACAGGTATAATCTGATTAAACCAGGTTTTTTTCCCTTTTTATGCTCTGCAAATATGTCTTTAAACAGATCTCCTAGTTTAGACATTGTTCCATTGTTTTAAACGATTTACGCATGTATTCGGCGTCAAAATCACAGGCTTACTGGCTACTGGTGAGCCGAGCGGTTGTCGCAACGCGCGGGTAAATCGTTGCCTGGCAACGGTGAGTCAAGACCACGCACCGCTGTTTGGTTTAGAAATCATGCGTTCAACGAAAAATAAATACACGCGATATCTTATTATATTTCCCCCTCCCCCCTCCTTGTGATATTTCGTGATTTGTTTCAGAACCCCTCCCCGCCCTTTCGAACCTCACGTGATTAATGGACGACCCCTTATCGCCATTGCCTACACACCTTTCTTTTCATAGCCGCTTGAAACCCTGAGGAAAATCATTTATCTCTGGCCCTTTATCATCTTTGAAGATTCTCTCAGTATCACCCTGGTATAAAACCGCCATTCAGAATTGAAACGTTGCTTAAGATGGATTTAATCGTGTTTCTTTCAAAGCGTGTCTTTAATCTGCAGTTCAGGTACTTCCCTACTTTCATCTTCCCTACCTCCTTTCCCGTCCTCATTACCTTCAGCCTTAAAACATACCCCAATCGAGGATTCAATTTTCTCACAGGCTCCAGATGATAAGGAGTCCCCTTCCTATCGGAGGTTTTTTTCATTTATTTCATTCGTTTTTAGCATTATTCCTTTCATTGGTCTCTGGGTCACTCACCGTTCGTTGTATGCAATTGCCAATAACTGCATCTTCTCGATACTGTTTCACCACAAGTAGAATAAAAATTATAATTATTATTGTCTTATCCGCAACGTGTGTTGTAACGTTTTTTACAATCAGCCACTTACCTGAGGAGATCGGCTTCGGTTCATGACGCTTACAGCGTTCTGTCTGCTTATGGCTCAAATGTCAGAAGCATCAAAATTATTCAGGTCATCCGGTACACGAAATGTCTGATATCCGAAGGAAAAATTACACGATATTTTAGGTTTGGCAATAAATCAATCAATTTTAGGCAACTTGTAAGCGAGTACCCAATTAGCTAACTATTTTTTTGGCTTATCTTATTATAAAGTTCAAAGGGGCCAAGCACGAGCATATTGATAACTGCATAACTCCTGTTGCATCCAAAACTGCTTACGAATTACTGGACTGTAAATAATACTAAAAGCCAAACAAGACGAAATGGTGTTCGTTGGAATTTGGTGATAATACGTGTAGGAAAAACAAGGTATTCAAGGAAAAAGGATAACCAATCACTTACCACTGTATCTCTGTGAAGGAGCACACGACACAACCTCAATATTGTGCTAGGTAATTATCGCCACAGCAAAACTATATTATTTTCGTTATTTGTTTTTGGGGTGATACGCCGTGTTGCGCTACCTCCTTTTTTAGCCAACTTTTCGGACAGCGTTACAGTGTCCATCATCAGGGCAGATGTGTAATTGTGTACTTGTTAGTGGTTAAATGTGTGCTTTTAGTGATACTGTCTACTTGTTAGTGATGATGGATACTGTAACGTTGTCCGAAAGGTTGGCTAAAGAAGGAGGTAGCGCAACACGGCATAACACCCCAAAAACAAATAACGAAGATACTTTTGGCCGTGAAAATCTAAAAACTTAACAAAACGATATTCTGTTCTTCTGAGATAGTCAAATTTCTTCTTTTAAAAACAAAATTGTGGACCCGAAAAATGCCAAACACTTGCTTCCAAGGTAGTTCCAATCCTTCTATTTTCAAAACAAATGCACTCGAATTTTCACCATATTTCTTTCCATTAATCCAAATTTCAAATACTTTTCCAGCATGGGAAATATTTTTAATATTTTAGGGATAGTAGAAACTGGAAAAATTACATCCCGGTAGGAACTAAGAATATTCTTATTTCAAAACCAAACATCTCCATTATTTGAGCCCCTTCTAAACAAATCCAAAAAAATAGAAAAAGTACAAAAGAGGTTTCCTGTAAGTATACGAGGGAATACACCACATACTACTATCTATTCCTGTATCTATTCTTATGCTTCACAGAAATACTTGATATCGACACCTTAGAAATGCACCGACCAATATTTTAGGTAAACATTTTAATGTTAATCTCGGGAACTATAGTTAATCCACCAATAAGAAAGAGATCAGAGAAATTAATTAATAAGTTAGGTTAGTTTAGGTAAGTTTAGGTTAGGTTTGTTGTTGAAGAAGATAGATATTTAAAAAATATAATGTGAATACCAACACAAGAGTACCAACTGCTTCTTCAAGAAGATTGTACAGAGGAAGGTGAGGAAAAAACTGGCTATTCAGATCTGGTCACCAAATACGGCTAAAGCCATTTCAAGCAACATTAAATTTTGACTGTTGGTCTTGCATCAAGTTGATACTGAGAGCATCTTCACTTTGGAACGTGCTGCAAATATACTATGCATTTTTGTGATTGTGAAATTGTGAAATAACAAAATTAATAAAATTTAATTTATTTGTGCACGCTGGGATTTGAAACCATGACCGTCGGATTGCTTGTCGAGAGTTTTATCACGCCAAACACGCGCCCATCATTTGTGCACGGTTGACATTAGTCAAATGAGAACAAGTTGTTTCTACGATTCGTTCTTGAGTTCAACATCTCGGATGTGGAACGATTTGCCGGCTCTTCAAGACTTCTCTTCAAGACCCATGTTCACTTCTTCCTCTTCTCAAAACGACCCTCCACACAGCATCTTCAAAGATGACAAATGCCCTGAGCGAAATTATTTTCCTCAGGACCTCCTGTATGGAGTTAATGTAAAAAATAAATAAAAAAATTATCCCTCGACTGTAACTGAATGCAGGGGAAAAGGTTGGAAAATACCTCCTTGTCTTTTCAGATCTGATCACTAAACACAGCTAAAATGATTTCAAGCAACAGTGTTCCGATTTTGAATGGTGGTTCTTAGGGCGATACAGAAATACCGTTTGTGTGTAGGTGCCAACGCGGGTTCAAATCTTCGTAAAATAAGATTGGTCAATCATAAATGTCACCAAAATGCCTCCCACCTCCTGGCGTACTCTTCTTATTACTGCGACTTCCGCAAACAAACTATAAAGCCACCCACTTTTTATAAGTAACGGTTTACTCGTAAATAAAGGTATTAAAAAACAAACACATGACAGACATGGAAAGATCGAGAAAGGGATATTGTGTTGATGTTGTCCTTTTTTAAGTAACATTTACTGGAGGCATAACAAGACCAGATTGGAAGACACTCTCTGCATCGCCCTGGTGAAAGATTACCATCCCAAATCGGAAAGACGCTTGAAATGGCTTGTAGGTACTTCCCAACCTTCTTTCCCATCTCTGTCTCTTTCACCAACAAATCTCTCTTAACCTCACATAAACTAACTAAACCTAACAGGATTTTTAGTGTCATGTCAGGAGAGGGGGGGCTTGTGCCGCCGCTGTCCTTGAGAGAAGAAGAAAGAATTCACCGTGGACAGGACGCAACAGGAACTATACTTTCTTAGTACGCCTTTTCAATTATTTACTATTTTTATCAGTAGAGAGAAGACGAAAACAGTGCGCAATATAGTTGTGAATTATAAATACTTTGAGCAGATGGATGAGTTTGTATATCGTGGGAAGTATGTTTATGAGAGATGGGAAGGCTGATAGAGATATTGAAAGAAGGGTAAATGCAGGTAACGCTAGCAAAAAAACTGTCAAAAGAAACGAAG
Organism: Glyphotaelius pellucidus; assembly: GCA_936435175.1. Lineage (NCBI taxonomy): Eukaryota > Metazoa > Arthropoda > Insecta > Trichoptera > Limnephilidae > Glyphotaelius > Glyphotaelius pellucidus. Next base: position 875,740 of record OW386561.1, read on the forward strand.
CTAGCAGTCCACAATGAAGTGCTGATACCTTAATGTATGACAGTGAGGAACTGGCAGAGGAAAGATGAAAATAGACTGAATGAGATCCCTGAGGTATATGTATGATAAAACCAGGTATGGTCCTGTATATTTTCTGCCTGTACAGAGTATAAATAGAGCAATATATATATTTTTTTACGCAGCAAAGCAATTGGTCATATCGTATGTATAGTTTCATATCAGTGATCGATGAACCGGTGGATGCAATTTTTATCCGTATCAATTTATTATTATTATTTATGGTTTATCTACTTTGTAGTTGGAAGTGAGATTGTAGAAACTATATTATGAGTTTGTGCAGAGCGCTTTTGAGGTGATTTTTTACAAAATCATCCAAAAATTATTATTATTATTATTAAGTCACCAAGCAAAGCTTATTCCATTCCCAGCAAAAATGCAATTCTAAATGGTGATGTTGCATTCAAAACTGTTTATGAATTAGCTTCAGAAGCACTTGTTATGATCTGCAAATACTAAAAATGAAACGAGACGAAATAATGTTTGCTGGAATTGGGTGATAACATGTGTAGGAAAAAGCAAGGTTTGCAAGGAAAAAGGATAACCAATTAATTAGCACTGTATCTATGCGAAGGAACACACGACAACCGCAATATAGTTATATAGTTCCACTTTGATACCTCGAGGTGATTGTCACCACAACAAAACGAATGAGGTCAAAACGATATTATGTGCTTCCGAGATTATGTTCACGACAAACACCGACAATTTGTTTCCAATGTAGTTCCAAATCTTTTCTGTTTTAAAAACAAATGCACTCGAATTTTCACTACTTTCCAAATTTCAAATACTTTTCCGGCAAGGTATTGGTTAGGGAGAGATAGGAGGATGAAATGACATCCCGGTAGGAACTAAGCCTATTCTCATTTTAAAATCAAACTGGTAGTATTTCTCCATGGCAACTCTGAGATTTTCGTCCACTCCGGAACGGAATGAATTATTGATAAATTAACGTCAATAAATCAAATAAATTTTTATCATTGAAGGAGCTAAATTAGATAGCTAAATCTAGATGAAACATGAAATAGAATAAGACTGAAAATAAAAAGGTAATCGATAGCAGGATATCTGTCTTATTGGGACAACACCTCTATTCATTCGGCCATTCTGACCTAATTTTTTTTATGTCATTTTTGTCAACCTTATACTTCAAATTCAGAATTAACAATATTATCTTCAATTAATTTCCCATATTTTGGCTGCTATCTTTTTGAACGATTACAAAGCTCTAAAGAATTTATTTGTAACCTAGACAGTGTCTCGTACATATCGAATTTTATTACCTGAAACTATAAAGCAACTTAATTCTATGAATAAGGTTAAATATATGCTGAAAAATTGGTTAGCGGAAAAAGAATATTTATTTTGATATTTAAATTTATGAAAAAATTTATGAAAAAAATGTTGAATCTGTAGAAATAAGATGTTAATTATAACTTTTAAAATATATTTGTAATGGAACCATAAGCACCTGCTGACAAGCCAATGCTATTGGCTTAGCAGGACTTGTTTGTTGATATTTAAAATAAAATAAATAAATAAATTATAAAAATAAAAAAATTAAAAAAATAAATAAATAAAAAAATAAATAAAATAAATAAAAAAAAATTTAAAATTTAAAAAATTTAAAAATTTAAAAAAAAAATCATTAAAAGACTTATTGACTTTTTCCCCTGGTTTAGAATGAATATTCAACTTTTGAATTTGAATCGATGTATGATGAATTTTAATTAAAAGAAGAAGAAAATACTAATAAGTCTAAACGAAACATGAAACAGAACAAGACACATAAAATAAAAAGGTAACAGTCAATACTAAAATTTTATTTCACACGCCGGTATTTGAACCCGCGACCTCTGGATTTGTAGCTCATAACAATCTTGACAACTCAATTACGGAACCACCATTTAGTCAGTCCTCTGCTTTCAAAGTCCTCAATTATTGCACAAGCAACATTTTCCCACCATAATGTTGCTAGCAGGTGGAATTCAAATAAATATTGTCAAATTATTCGTAATCCGGACTGTTTTGTCTTTCTTTATTTATTTATTGGGTGTTTTAAAATATAAAGGATCAGTACTACCACCAATTATTTTCAGTGAAGAAATACAATAAAGAAAAAAGCGTCTACAGCTTGTAGTAAAACTTATTGAAAAAAATAATAAGGCTGTAAGTCAAACTGATTCACGAGGATTTCGCGGAAAAGGCAATACGCGGAGGACCCTTAGTGAGAAATAATAATATCGTTTGCATCCTTTTTGGTAGGCCCCATGGGACCACGATTTACCATTCAACAGGTAGTTATTCAAAACACACGCGATAAACAATTAAATAACATTGTATCCTGGGAATTTTTGAGGTAATTGTGAGAGGCTACGTGAGAAGACCCTCGTAAAATTACCAGAAGGTAGAAAGACTGCTGGAAGAGCTACATAGGCATCCAAAATAAACTATCAACTGTCTGTTCTGAGGTGTAATGGACCTCGTCCCTGCTTCATATTTAGTTAGATAATCAGTTTTGCAGATCCCTCATAAATCTTTGCGCCTCTCCCAATGACATGTGTAGGCTTGAGGCTTGATCAGGCGACCTTGACTGTCCTTTGTCCTGCCTCTAACTACTCAACGCTGAATTTTCTTTTAGGCTTCGGGTATTTTACCGCATATATTTAGTTAACTTTCTTTGAGGCTTCACTGAGTGGTTGGCTAAGGGACACGGAAGCTAAATGGTCAAGTGGTAAGCTTTATGGTCAGACCGAATGCCATTCACATTTTTCGTTGGTACTTGCCTATTGATTTGAGATTTATTGTATTTTTATGTTCTCCATTTTATACAGGTGCTTGCAGGTTTTTTTTACATGATGCAATGCCGCCTCACGGAGCCTCATGAATGACTTTTTATTTTTCCCTGTTAATTCATATTTGCCTTACTAACCTATTTTTGCATTTTGTTTTTCCTGTTAAACACTTGCATACTGCTTACTAACAACGTATGCAGGGACATTGGAGGTCTAGATGCGTTCAAAACAAATAAATGTAGCTTCGTTTAACAAAAAAAAATTAGTATCTTACGAGAGCCTTGAAGGTTTAACCATTTGTCACGTATATCAGGACGGGTTAGAGGTGGATAACCTCCAATGTCTGTCCTAAGACGCTTTGGAGACGCTGCTCACCAAACTGAGAACTCGAACCTGGAAAAGCTCATGGTCACTGGTAAAGTGTTTGGCAGAAGAAACAGAGGAACATCAGTAATGTATTGTGCTGATCAAACACCAATGATCTGACGTCAACATCCTTGGCTCTCCGTGCAACGCAATATCGCGAGGAGTGAAGGAGTCTTGTCCACCAGGGAAATTGGAGCGGATGTAACAATCTTCAGCATTGAGGGAAATGTCTAAAGAAGAAGGAGACTGCTGCTCTCTACCATCAACTTGAAGAGTTCTATATGAAACTGGAAGATCAAAACTGATATCCTTACAGAAGCCCCATTACATCTCTAATTGCATTTTTCGAGAAGATCCTTCAAACTTCTCTGCTTGCTATTGGAGTTTATGTGTACTTTTGGGTTGTCAAAACGAAAACGATCATGGACTGTACAGTCATCTGCGTAATAATGAATTGGTGTACATGACAAAAGGTCATTCTTGTGCAATAAAAACCATGTTGGGGACCTGGCTGATCGCTTTTTTTTTACTTTAACTCCACGCAGGAGGCCCTGAGGAAAATAATTTCCCTCAGGGCCTATGTCATCTGGATGGATGTCATCTGGATCATCCGGATGGCCTATGTCATCTGGATGCTGTGTGGAGGGTCTTTTTGAGGAGAGGACGGAATGAACATTGGTATTGAAGAGACCCATGTTGTAGGAGGGAGGAAACACAAAAGCCGGCAAATCGTTCCATAGCCGAGCTGTTGAATTCAAGAACGCGTCGAAAAAACGACCCGTTCTCATGTGACAAATGTCAACCGTGTACAAAATGTTGGGCGCGTGGTTGGCATGCCTCCCGACTATGCACTGGTGCCGAAGGGATCAAAGACACTAGTTCCTCAGACATCTTCCATTGAAATACCGGTGGAACAGGGATAGCATTCCCACCCGATGTCTGCTCTAAAGATTGCAATCCGTTCATTAAGCTGGGAGAATCTATCAAACGGACCGCCCGTTTCTGCACAGAGTCGAGGGTATTTTTGAAGTATTTTGGAGCTCCAGACCAGAAGTGGCTGCCAAATTCAACCGTGGGGCGCACATGCGATTTGTACAGGGTTAGCAGTTGTGTACTATTAAAGTATCTGCAGTACGCCGTTTTTGAGAGGCTAACTTTACTCTGACTTCGATGGAGCCCCCATACCTGATCCCTGTAAGACGCCAGTATTTTTTTTTAAGTGAGGAAGACGTGAAACCGTCAGTAACCGTCTGAATCCACTTCTCCCTCAAAAGTTGGCAATCCACGTACACAAGAATGCATTAAGTTCATAAGAAGGCCGTTTGTTTGGTAAGTTATCAGTGCCAAACCCAATCAAATGTCCAATGTAAACGTTTCTGTCTAACCGTAACTTTCCGGACCCCGCCCCCTCATAAAATCACACCCATAAACCTTGAAACCCTTGAAAATAAAAAAAAGAGTTCATCCAAAACCCGTATGAATTCACAGCAAAAAAAATATAAATCCCAGGAGTTCATAGACTTGTGGAGGTGTTCAGTCGAAACCCCGCAAAAGTAAGTTCACTGACCCAGCCAGACCAGTGGGTAAAGCTGGTCCCCACTCACCCACCATCTCACATAAACCTTACTACAACCTACAACCTATGTAGTAACTCCCTGTGTCTTCGGTTTGTTCTCTTTCTTTTTTGATAATATCTTTGTTGTGTCTGCGAATGCAGAGGTCTTCAACATTTTTCAGCAAGTTAGAAATAGGTACAAAAAACGTTTTTTTTTGTTTATTCATGTTTTCGTTTCGTTATGTTTTTCCTGTAAGTGGGGTAACAGTCGAGGACACCCACCACTTTCCCGAACCGTTTTAAGGACCAGATTGGTCCCTCTATCGGTTACTATGAAATGAAACGAAGCTACTATGAAATGATTCTAAAAGCCCCCAACTGGCCCTACATGGCACAACATACATTTATACATACCAAAAAAATTTTAAGTGTTCTCATCCGAGGCAGTTTGTTCCAGTTTGTAAGTGGGGTAGGTTAAAAGGGTAGAGGAACCAGGCAAAAGGATGGGTGGGGTAAAGGAGAATGGCTGATGGAACGGATTAGGGGGATGGGGTAGAACAGAGGTTCCCAAACTTTTTTCTCGTAGACCACTTCAAAAATTTACTGGTCGCGGTGGACCCCCTGCTGGTACATTTCTACCATATTTCCAAAATTCCACTTTTTCAAACGGGGGCAAAATGGACCAGTATTCGAGATTATATTTGCCACGACGGAGGGGGCGTAGTGGGATATGGGACGGGGGGGTATGGATATGTTCCCATCATAGTACAGTACACCCATATCGCATTACGCCCCCCCCCCCCCCCCCCCCTTGCCTAGCTGAGCGTTTTAAGATCTCATGCATAACCGGTACAATAACGTGTGCTCTGTGGCACGGGGTGGGTCTCAATCGAAATCAGTTCGTGGACCCTCACTTACAACTTGTGAACCCCCATTTCTTTATCGCGCCTACGTGGACCCCCGTCGGGTCTCCTGTGGACACCTAGGGGTCCACCTGGACCACTTTGGGAATCACTGGGGTAGAGGAACGGGTTACAGGAATGAAGTAGAGGGACGGGGTAGGGTGAAGGAGAATGGCTGATATAACGGGGTAGGGGAGTGGGGCAGGAGAAGGAGTCAGAGGAACAGTGTGGGGAGGAGGCCGAATCATGGTAGGGGGATGGTGTAAGATGGTGGGGGAATGTGAGAATAAGAGAGGAATGGGGAATGAAAGAGGAACGAGGTAGGTGGATGGATGGACAAGGGAGGATTTGGAATGGCTGGAGTAGGGGAATGGGGTAGGAAAACGAGTCAGAAGAACAGGGTAGTGTGAAGGGGACAGAGCACGATAGGGGAATGTGGGATCGGGCAGGGGTACAGTTAGGGTTAGATTAATTTGACAGGGGGAAGGGAAAAGAGTATGGTCGGGGAGAACACAGATTAGGGGGCATGAAAATCACCAGAAAAATATTTTTATATCTGGACAATATAGTTGGATTTTTTTGCTAAGAATAATACAGATCTTCGATCGAGTATTAGGGTGCGTAACACAATGCTAAAGTGCGGAGAGCCAATAAATGTTAGTTGCAAAGCAACCATTTGATGAATTATCTACGACAGTTGATGACCCCTTGAAACACTAGCCAACCAAATAAAAGTGTCCCGACGCGGTAGGAAATCAGTGTGTCGCACGTCGTGCAGAAAACGCCAACCCATGATTTTGCACAAATTATAAGTCTTACATTATAATGTATTATCTCGTATTGCCAGCTTTTAAATCCCGCGGTGAGCTTTTGAACGCGAATTTATTACGAAAATATATTACTGAATTTCACACCACTGATATGAGTCCACTAGATGAGATTTTAAATTTAATCTTTCTGTTGTCAAGTTTGTGTCGTCCTTCTTCCTTCCGATCCCAAGGAGACACGCCAGCGTTATAGTGATAATTGAATTATTTACACATTTCCGTGGTGATATTTGTGGGGTTTGAACTCGTAATGGCAAGCGAAACTTCAAAGTGTATTAAGTGCGGCATGCGATTTTGAATGCAACTTGCGAATTAGTATTTTGTAGGAACTTCGGGTCCATGTGACGGTACTATTTCAACTGAGCTAATTAAGATAGAGGGCACACAATAGGTATTTGTCAAAATACAATGATATAACAAAAAACTAACGTAAGCAATATCTCTCCATTCAAAATTTCATCCTTAAGGGGGTATTCTAGTCTAGAAAAAAAAAAAACAAATTTTTTTTTTCTTCATATTTCCAAAGTTTAAATATTCAAAAATATCTCCTTAAAAGGATTTTTCGAAATTCGCATTATTTTAAAAGTTATAACCATTTTAATGTCGCGGTTTAGACAGAATCGAACCAAAATCTAAATAGAACAAAATTTCAAACCCATTTTTCTCCAAACCACTTTTTTCGAGGCGGTTGATACGATATCTCAAGTTCTACTAAACCAACTTTACTTAAAAATTGATGTGAGCCTTCTCTATACATTTCTCTATGGCGGGAACTAGAACCATAACAAAATTTCAATTTTTACTATTTTTAAAAAAATTGGAAAGTCAAAAAAACTGGTACAAAAACGAATTTTTTATTTCAAACAGCCGCCATTTGGCGAAAAATTTTTTTTTTACTCTTCCTTAGTTCGGGCCATAGCCGCATTTGTGTGGATTAAGAATTATTATTATTTAATTTTTTTTGGTTTCTGGGAGGGTTGCAATCGTGTCAACCAGGGCGCGCCATTTTTTTGAGACTCCCCACTTCAACACCCTGTAGCTTTCTGAATTTTTAATTTTTTAGTTTGACTCTTTTTTTAATGGATTCTTTAATGTTTAATAAATATTTCATAAAATAAAAGTTGGTAAAAATATTATTGTTTTTTTTTGTTGCACCTGAAAAAACACCTACAATTCATGCCTCTAGACTAGAATACCCCCTTAAAGTATTCTGGCATTTGGTTTTTCATATCATTATACACATTAAATAGGGGTCTCTTTTTTTATTGGAATGCAATTTAGTTCCTTTCTCGTTTGGTTAACCCTTGCATGCTTACCTTTCCCCAGTTTATGTACATGTTATATCTCTTCTGCATAACTTCTAGCTAGTTCAAGTTTCCTTCATTGGTCAAATATAATGTCGTAAATTAGTAATCTACGACTACTAATCTTTTTTCCTGCGCAATGATGAGGCCGACGCACAGTTAATAATTTGAGGTATCTAGCGTAACTTTATTATGAAACCCAAGGTTTGTTTCTGAATTTAATTTTCTTTTAATTGCGTACCTAAATATCTAAACTTTTTAGAATTAAAAAAAAAACAAACAGTTTAGCTGGTTGCGACCTATGAATCCATCGCAAATACTCATTACTTCGAAACGCGAACGAGTAATTTTATGTTGTCGAGTTTGGATGTCTCCGCGGGTCGACGTGTGCACGTAATAGTGATAATTCAACTATAAATACTGTGTTTTTCTGAATCTTTATGATGGAATCTAGGAAATTATCATAACTATTTAACTTGTGTTTTAGTGTGATAAAGTAACGATTTTTCAAAACATTTTTTTTTCTGAGTTTAGAATTCATCGAAACTTTTAAAAATGTATCCTGCAAAATTTTTCACTTTCTGTGTTCAATGGATATCAATGTGTCAAATTAACTTTAGTTTTGTGATGTATACAGGGTTTACTTTAACAAATCTTCATTTTTTCAGCACCAAGGCGATTTTTGACATGCAAATTGATATATACAAATTTCATAACGCCAGAACTTACCATTATACATAGAAGCAATCTTCTACTAAAATAGAATGTTCTGTGAAAATTTTGTGTCAATCTATCGATTAGTTTCAGAAATTTGCGAACGCAAACATACGGAACATATTTTTTTATATAATATGTAGATTGCTGTAAGTATTAAAAATGTCTAACAGGCTAAATTGTGCAGTGCATTTTTTTAACAATTTTTTTCATTTAATGATAGTTTGTATTGTAGTTCAAAATTACTAAGGGGGCGGTAGGAGATTCAAATCCCCTGATTTTGTACCCTTCTGTTTTACTTTCTCGTTTCCTTGTGCCTCACAATAATATTACGTGCAGTCTAGTCTTTATATTTACCAGACTGATTTTTTTTACTTGCTCAGGTAAAAATTTTCAGCATCGCGGAACCCATCTTGAAAAATATTAAAAACGGAGGACCGTCGCATGTTGTTATTGTTCATACTTCACGCCGATCTTGTACCCGGAATCAGGTTGATATCACATTAATTACAAATTTATTTTGCACATCGACCTCGGAGGCGTGAAGTTAGTGCGGTTCATTAGCCATAAGGTCAGAGGATCGATCCCGCTCAATTAAATATTCAATTTCAGAACTTTTATCTTAATTATTTACCATTTTGTTTGTAATTTTGTGATATGATTAACGGGAAGATTCATCCGGTGCAAACAGGTGACCTATTGGATACGATTTGAGATTTTTACGGTCAAAGGTATTATTATATCGTGATTCATTTTTGAGATATTTTGCCGTGTTTTTTTCCACGCAATCCATCAGTCTATATCATATTTTTAGGGAAAGAAAGAAGAGTAAGTTCTGGGAAGCAAAAAAATAGGAGGAATTTTTTTTTACATGACCTCCACATAGAAGGCCCAGAGGAAAATAATTTCTCTCAGGATCTATGTCATCTTTGGGGATGCTGTGTGAAGGTTTTTTTTAAGGAAAGGAAGGGGAAGAGAGTTCTGGGAAGGAAAAGGGTTTAAAGAGTGGGTAGGAAACTGGGGTTCAGTGTGACCTGGTCATCCGCCTCCAAGACCTACACAAACCTCACCCCATGAACCCGGGCACCCCTGCTAAATCACCAAACGTAGCGAACCACTTGGGATGACCTATGGCAGAGGTATTGGTTATCCAATAAATGGGTGGGTAGGAAAAAGGGATGGGTAGGAATCTGGGTGCTCCGATGTGTTCTGGAGTGACGGACGTATGAATCCATCCCTTCCACTGCGGTGCAAGATGATGGGTCGGCAGAGTCCAGCTGGAGGGGTTGAAAGGTCCTGATCCGCCCGCCACGTTGTAGGTGGGCAAAAGCATCCGTTGCCAAGATCTAGACATATATTTCTTCATGCACCCGGGCACCCCTGCTGAGTCAATAAAAGCAGTGGACCGCTTGGGGTGACATATATGTCAGGGGCGTTAAATAAATGTTTCCTTAGCCAACCTCCCAAATTATGTTGGGTTGTCGTAATCCTCCATTGGCCAACGTTTCAGACAGCCTTGCAGCCTCCACCATCGGGGCAAATGTGTTGGAGACCTATTCTTTTTAACGTAATGGGTATTATTCTATCATTGAACTGGTGTTCAGACAATATGTATGGAGAGAGTTCCTCTAAACCTTGAACACTTGTCTTCTGTTGAAAATTCTTCAGGCACAAAAATCTGCTTCTCTACATTCCCTGTTAACATTTTTTTATGCAAAACCGCCCAAGTCTCAACGGCTCCCAACCATTGAGTTTGGAGCCAGTGAGACTATGGCATCTCCAATCAGGGTATATTGTGGGGTTAAAGATAGTGGGGAGGGAAAGAAGATAGAAAAAAGAAAGTGGGAAAATACCTGGCTATTCAGATCTGGTCACCAAACACGGCCAAAGCCTTTTCAAACAACGTTTCAATTCTGAATGGAGTCTTACACCAGAGCAATACTGATAGTTTATTCCACTCTGGAACGTGCAGCAAATATGCAATATACTCGTAATATATTATTTTAAATTAGTAAATTGTGAAATAACACAAATTAATCAAATAACTTTTATTTGCGCATGCCGGGATTTTAACTCGCGACCTGCAGATTGCTGGTCGAGAACCTTACCCCTCGACCGCGGAGGTCATCATACAAAATGACATGTTTGTAGAACATTTTTCTCCGTATCGTCTGTCCGAATCAAAGATATTGAAATATAAGGAGATGGTATACCGGCAGTTTTCACTGGGTGGGACTGTGTTTCTTGGTGTCGCCGATATTTTTAACCAATACACCTTAAAAAATCACACCTTAAAAAATCAACTAAATGAACGAATTCTTTCCGTATATTGTTAACCAATACTACTGCACACCTTCGAAAAATCAACTAAATTCCATATTCAAACTATTCCCACTGGGTAGTGGGAATAGTTTGGTAGTTCCGTCGACAGTCAGGCGGACATCATAGCATATCTCTTTATATTTCAATAACTTTGGTCCAAATAGTATTACTTTTTACCAGCCGACGTGTACCCGGCGTTGCTCGGGATTATGAAATTTGCTATTTTGAATTTTGGTCAACGTGAAAACTGAACACCTCAACCAATTTGAGAAGAAGAAATAAAAAATAAAATAAAAAATGTTAAGCCATTGTCTATTTAAGAAAAGACGTAGTTTTCTGAAGCCATTTTACTTATAGTCCAACTAATTATCAATACATTGATTACAATGAGACTTCCCGTCTTTGTCGAAACAAAATCGCTTGTAAAGTTCATTAAAAACGATCATTCCGACCTGTCCTTGGGAATGAGACAAATCATTGCTTCCGTGTGATTCCTTCCTGCAATCTCCAAAAAAAATCTCTGCTAGTGTCATTTGGTCTCCTTTCTATGCTGTCCACATTTATCGCATCGAATCCGTACAACATCGCTTCCTACGAGGAATTGCTCGGAGATTAGGACTTGAAAGAGGCGAGTACTCGTATGATGAAATTGAACAAACGTTAAACATTGTTCTTTAGAAAAACGTAGAAAGGACACTGATCTAATTTGCACATTCAAAATTATCAACAGTATTACTGACACGCCTGCTTTGTTACAACTCATCCAGTTTAACATCCCTCCCCGTAGACTCCGAAATAATGAATTGCTGTTCTTCAATCAACATTCTACTAATTATGGATATCATTCTCCTTTATCCAGAATATTGAGACTTGTTTAACGCAAGTCAAAGCATTGCATTTTTTGATGTTAGCTCTAACGACTTTCGGCAGTCGAAATGTGTGAGACTTAAAGTCTTTTAAATCCATCTTCTAGCTTTGACCTGTAGTTGTCTTCTATATGTTCTTTTATATTATAATTTGTCAATGCTCTTCATTTATATGTACTTTCCTATCATTGCCATCTCTATTTTTTTTTATTGATATATTATTATTTTTTTTTTATATGAAGTAAGCATTGCTTTTTTTTATATGAATACCACACAAGAGTTCCAACTGCTGTCTGGATCCAGTGAGACTATGGCACCCCCAATTGGGGTATGTTGTGAGGCTGAAGGTAGTGGGGAGGGGAAGGAGATGGGGAAGGAGATGGGGAAGAGAAAGGTGGAAAGTACCTGGCTATCAGATCTAGTCACCAAACACGGCCAAAGCTATTTCAAGCAACGTTTCAATTCTGAACGGTGGTCTTACACCAGGGCGATACTGAGAGTATCTTCCACTCTGAAGGACTATTTGTCCCCAAATAAATAAATAAATAATACTATTTCCTTTTTTGGTCTATATATATAAAAGTCTAAATATGTTTGCTTGGGTGTAGATATATGAGATGTCTATGCGTTGCTAACCATTCATCCGATTGCAATGAAACTTTGGGGATTTGATGTGCGCATGCCCGCGATGGTTTCTATTTACAATAGAGGGCTCTATTGTCATGAAATTATGCTTTTCTAAACCGTTCATCTGATTGCGATGAGACTTTGGTGAGTTGTTGTGAGCACGCCCGCGAAGGCTTATAATGGTGAAATTATTATAAAAAAATTGCAATATGTGGCATGCGAGCTGTTTGAAAACTCAAACTCTTTCCGGGACTGAATGTATGGAACGCGGGAGGGGGGAGGAGAACTCGGGAGGGGGGATTGCGGGACGGGGGAAGCGGGAGAGGGAAGTGGGGAGAGGAAGGGGGGGAGAGAAGACGGAGTGGGGAAGCCTGAGGGTAAGGGGACGCGAGAGAGGAAGGGGAGGCGGAAGGGGAACGGGACGAATGGGAAACAACATACAGGGAGAAACCATTTCTTTAGTGGCATAGCATTGCATGCCTCGCTGGTTTTAAATAAAAGAAAAAATATATATTGAAGAAATAAGGTAAGTAAGTACGTAAAATATGGGAATTACTTACATTGTTTTTCTTTACATTCAAATATTTTAAAAGTACTCTTCAATGGAAGCATTAGCTTGTGGTTAGAAGAGTGTACAGTATTTTATTGTAGATATTTAAAAGTAATTAATAAAACAATGGTTACATGTATTATGTAAACAATGGTTACATGTATTATATGTAAATTGCAGTGAGAAAGTAGAAATTAATTATAGTATCTTAGTAAGTTGGTATAATTGTGAGTTGTATACTACTAGTAGTTACAACGGAACTAAAAATTAAAACTACTAAAAATAATAATTAGTAAATAATTTTAAAACTTATTTAACTTTTTTGAGAAAGGGAATTTCACAAGCTCCGGTATTCCCAATTTCTACCGTTTTGTAACATATTTCTCTTGACACTTTAAGTTTTTATGTTCCTAAATTATATTATTTTTATATGGAAAATTTTTCGGTCGGAATATCTCTTACCAATTGTTGACCGTGATCGAAAATATTGATAACTTACCCTAGATAGCGGATTGGTCGATTTAGTATTGATATAGAGTTTTATCGATCGACCATGCTGGAAGACGTTCGCTTCACGGATTGATGCCATTTTTATACATTTAGGCAGTTTCGGATTACCATTTTTTATATATTTTGTCCGCGAAGTATATTCATAATCACTATTTTATGGGTACAACACCCGCTTAGTTTTGGGGCTATTTATACACCCCAGGCTTATACAACATTAGTCCAGTCAAATAAGGATTTCACCGCTAAATGAAACGGAATAACCTGAAATTTGTATAAACCTTTATTTTAGTATTATACATGTTGTCTCAAAAGTCTCATAAGGGCACGGGTGCGCGTCTTTGGATATTCAAGGTCAAAGGTCACGAAAATCAGTTTTTTGGAAATATCTCGCGTCCTTTGCCTTGAATCGGATTTGCATTAAGCTAAAATTTGTAGAATATAAAATTCTCTACAAATATTGTCAAAAATAATTTTTTATACGCTTAACCGTTTTTAAGATAAAGCGCGAAAAGTGTGGAGCGCTCAGCCGTACACACCATGGCGCTAGGTCAGTGGCGAACCCCAGTTCATAGTACGGTTTTTTTAACTTAATTATTAGTTTATCAACTATTTAATATATTTTATTCATAAATATTTCTTATAAATCAATTAGTCATTTAATGCTTAAATTGTCAGACAGAAGAATTTTCACTGACTTGGTATTTTTATATAAAATTCTAAATGATTTAGTTGATAGTCCGGTATTACTCGAATTGATAAGCTTCCGAATTCCACTTCGTAATACTAGAAGTCAGGATTTATTTCAGTACAGAAATTCTGGGACTAACTACCATATGTATTCCTCTTTGCCCAGAATACTAATGGAGGGAAACAATTACACCAAGTCAGTGGACATCTTCAATTTATCTTTGAATAAATATAAAATATTGTTATTGAGGCAGTTCAGTTATGTACAATAAAATGTTTTTTCTATGCTATATATGTAAAAGCCCCGAAAAAGGGCGTTTATTAATAAATAAATAAATATTACTTGCGTTTTTCGCAAAAATAACAAAGTAATTAAGTGGATTATTTTGAATATTATTAACACATTTTTACAGAAAGAAATCAAGAATACATTTTTTTAATAATATATTTTTATTTATCAATCATATATAATTAAATTTGTGCAGTCCAAGTTGAAATTTGGGAAGAATTTTTTTAACTGAGTTATTAGTTAGCCAGTATGGGAGTTAGTTTTCTTTTTCTTCATTGTCGTCTTCGTCTTCCTGTTGCTCAACAATTTCAGAGATAACATTTAGAATACCAAAATAAAGGTTTATACAAATTTTCAGCTTATTCCGTTTCATTTAGCGGTTATCCCCTTTTTTAGCGTAAGTGACTGGACAATATTAAGTACGAAGCTTTTTAACAACCAATTCCGTATTGATTCATGCCAATTATATTCATTGAGGAAAATTAAATTTTGAACACCTGCTAAACTTGCGTGTACCCCCCTACCTTTGGCATTCCAGAAATTAACACCACGGGGTTCCTCAGGGTTTTCCCGGGAGTTGTTTGAGGACACCGACAATTGCAGAGAAGGCTTTTACGTTTTTAAGCAACTGAACGCTTTCGTATCTGATTCATGTCACACAGGTTTATCGTTCACTTACACCGGACACTGGGCACTCACGGACAGTAGGTATTGGAATATTGCATTTTTCAGCAGAAAGCAATAAGGAGATCCACTAGTCCTGGAGAAATTCGAAAACGGAATCCACGCCTCTTTTCGGGAGGAATTTAAAAATACTTGAGAAAAAGTTTTTGAAGAGGTTGGAAAAGCTATTCGACTCCGCGTCGCTTTGTTCCGTGCAGTCTACTTTAAATTTCCTTGTTATTATAATAAGCAAAACGTAAAAAAGGAGTAAATATTTTGTACAGGCCTTTACCAAATCAATCTATGAAAAACATCTCACAAATACCTTATCCAACCTTTCCAAAAACTTTTTCTCAATTATTTATAAATCCCTCCCAAAAAGAGGCGTGGATTCCGTTGTCGAATTTCTCCAGGACTAGTGGATCCTCTTAAAGCGACGCACTATGAAATAATTCAAATTCACAGAAGTAAAAACAGAACTACGTCATACTTGTATCAATGGAAATACAATATAGATAGCTCAGAAAATTATGGTGTTCATAGAAATAAGCAAAATAAAGTAATGGTTTTGCATTCAAAGGTCATTGTTGATATACATTTCAGTTAGAACCTTGTCCAACTGAGGTGACGAGGTGTTTTCGCTTTGAATTTACCGAACTTTGCTGAACCTTTAAGGTGACCTTTTATCGAGTAAAATTTTATTTCGTTTTTGTAATAAAAATAATCATGTTTTCCCGGAACTTTACAGCATTTTTATTTGCTCCGTACCACAAACACTCTGGTTTCATATATATTTAGTATACACAAGTTCGTAAGTGACTTGTCCGTAGTGTTATTATTTATTATACGACGCAAGAGTTTCTTTTCACGGAACCAATGAGTGTGCGTCGCCAAAGCGTCATCTTGGTTGGACAAAATTTTTTAAGGTATTTTTTTTTTTTAATGACCTTTGAATGCAAAACCATTAATTTCTTTTGCTCATTTCTATTACCAAAGTGATTTTTGGAGCCATCTGGGTTGTATTGTAGGATTATAACTTCGCATTACCATATTCTGAAGTGTCACACTGTGCAAGGACGATTTTTGATTAACAATATTTGATTTTAATGTTCAGTTTTGTGTAAAGCATTTTAATTTAACATAATTCACAGGAAAATATGTACTTAGTATGTGGCCATATCTTGAAATTGACATTAGGAAAATGTAGTTAGTACCGTGTGCTATGAAATATTATTGCTGATGATTACGTATGGTGCCATCTGCACGTTTTGGTTTGTACCTACTAAAATGGTAGTAGGTATGCGTCCTATTTAACGTTCCTCGGTTCCTCAAATAATATGCACACATGGTCTTCGGGTCATGTTGAACTGATTTCAAAAATTGAAGTAATGGTTTTTAAGGCAGTATTATAGTCTAGAAAAAAAAAACATTTTTTTTCTTCATATTTCCAACGTGTAAATATTCAAAAATATCTCCATAAATGATTTTTCGAAATTCGCATTATTCTAAAAGTTATAACCATTTTAGTGTCGCGGTTTAGACGGAATCTAACCAGAATCTAAATAGAGCAAAACTTTAAACGCGTGCTTCTCGAAACCACTTTTTTCGAAACAGTTAACACGATATATCAAGTTCTATGAAACCAATTTGCTTGAAATTTGGTGTGAGCTTTCTCTACATATTATTGTATCGCCCCTACTAGAATATTACAAAATTTCAATTTTTACTATTTTTTAAAAATAAATAATAATAACATAGGTAATAAACGTCTTTTTATTTCAAACAGCCGCCATTTTGCGAAAAAAAAAATTTTTTTACTTTTCCGAGGTACGAGCAGCAGCATTTGTTTGGATTAAGAATTATTATTTATTTTTTTCTGATTACTAGGAGGGTTGCAATCGTGGCAACCAGGGCGCGCCATTTTTTTGAGAACCTCCACTTGTAACACCTGTAACTTTTTGAATTTTGAATTTTTTCGTTTGGTTTTTTTGTTATGTATTATTTAATGTTTAATAAATATTTGGTTAAGTAATGGTTGGTAAAATTGTATTGTTTTTTTTTAATTGCACCTGGAAAACCACCCACAATTCATGCTTCTAGACTAGAATACCCCCTTAATTAAATTATTTGTAGTACATATTTCTTAAATAAAAAAAGGACACAAGTAAAGTGTAAATACCTACAAGAAAGTAAGCATATTCTTAGAAACCTTATCATTATATCAAAGCATTTTTATTCATAAGACACGGACATTTCTGACCCAAAGACCTTTTTCATACGCGGGTAATTGACCCGAGGAACTAAGAAACAAAAAAAAATTAATTTTCTTAACATAAGAGACTTATCCGTAATTTTACAGTACTGATAATAAGTGAATGGATAATTAATAAATGTCATGAAGTCATTATAATTTACATTAACAATTTATGATCACTTTAATTTCAGTTTCAGTTCATAATGACCTGAGGAACTTAAGATAGAAAAAACTTAATTTTCTTAACATAAGATAATTAATAATTGTCACGAAGTCGTTATTAATTATAATTATAATTACGACTTTTATGATCAACTAAATTTCAGTTAAGAACCGAGGAAGATTAAGAAATGTGTTTAAAAAATTTAAAAAAAATACTTTATACAAGACTCAAGCTAAAAATCAGAAATTGGTAAATAGATGATCATAAATCGTCTTTGGATCTTTGACACCTCATATCTCAGAACAAGGTAATTTAAATTAGAACCCTGTCCAACCAAGGTGATAAAAGACCCAATACTTTTTTATTGATCGGCAGGGTTCGAAGAACATGTATTATTTTTTTAATGTTCGGTAGTTGGTACCCTCTTTATTCTCTATATCTACGTCTAAACTATTAAAATAACACTTCGTTTCAACGTAATTAGTGCAAGAAACAACCATTTAGAACGGTTGTAAAAACATGCATAAAATAGGTCATTATGTTCATAGTTTGGTTTATTTAAATGATTTGTTAATATATAGATTGAAGCGGAACCTTTCGGCAAACATCACTTCATATTAATAAGATCCAACATGGCGGCAAAACATGTCAAAACACAAGAAATTTTGATCTTGGAATTTAAAGTCTCGGAGAATTTGAACAATTATTAAATTTTAAAGTTAAATTTATTGCGAGGATCCCTTCGCGACTTGCAGAAGTGTGATCAGTGGCGACATGTGATGAAAAGTATTTTTAATTGAAAAAAATATATCACCGCACAGCAAAATGACATCTACATTTTTGTTGTGTTCTCACAATCAGTATCTCCAACACGTTTGAGAAGGAGATTTCTCTTAGGGAAGAAATAGAGTTCTTTTGGTTAATCTGTGATCTATTAATACTTCGCCTTTTACAAGTAGTGACTACGGTTAGTCGACCTAACTAGGAGCTGGCTATAATTGATCCGGTTCCCACTGTCTTTTGA
Organism: Glyphotaelius pellucidus; assembly: GCA_936435175.1. Lineage (NCBI taxonomy): Eukaryota > Metazoa > Arthropoda > Insecta > Trichoptera > Limnephilidae > Glyphotaelius > Glyphotaelius pellucidus. Next base: position 894,215 of record OW386561.1, read on the forward strand.
GGGAACCGCCAACCTCGGCCCTCGGCCCTCTGGCGAACTAACTGGAAACCAATCCTCCCGCCATCTTGCGGACTTTCAGGAAAGCTCTTATCCCTGCCATCTATTTGAGAAGCTCGGAAGCTTTTAGATATCTCACAATTTTTTATTCCAAGTATGTTCGGGAATTGTTGGTTAAAATCCTTCGGAATTTCTTCAGTGTTGTTGGTTCTATGACAGTTGATCCCACAACAGTTGGCCCCCGGCATACTTATATACAATATGCAGCCGGTTTAGTGAAAATTCAGTGTATTCACTTACATAAAATATAACTACTAAATGTACCCGAAGGGGTGTGGAGAGAGGATGTACCGCCGAATAACAAAACTTTTAAAATGTTTTCAATCAAATGCATCAAGGATTTGTCTGTTTACTGTATATACCAGCGGATAAGTACAAAAATCGACACCGTAAATAAATTCGTTTGATGTCCATACCAACCTATTATTAAACGTATTTTTGAAGTCGATTTTAGGTTTACCGGGTCGTCCATTAATCATGTAATGTTTTTAGCAACTTTTTAAACCCCCCCCCCCCCCCCACATCATCATCATCAGCATCAGCCCACAACTCATTTAATTCGTTCTTAGGTAGACAAGTTTTTTTCCTTTTTTATACTCTGCAAATAGGTCTTTATACAGATGAGCTAGTTTAGACATTGTTCCATTATTTTAAGACAAAACATACGTGGAAACGATTTACGCATGTATTCGGCGTCAAAGTCACAGACTTACTGGCGACTGGTGAGCCGAGCGGTTGTCGCAACGCGCGGGGAAATCGTTGCCTGGCAACGGTGAGTCAAGGCCACGCGCCGCTGTTTGATTTAGAAATCGTGCGTTCAACGAAAAATAAAAACACGCGATATCTCATTATAACCTTCCTCACTTTTCCGAACCCCTCCCCCCCACCCTTTCGAGCCTCATTTGATTAATGGACGATCCCATATCGGATATTTCTATAAAATAAATATTTCCGAACCATGTTGGTCGGTAAACCCGGTAAGTCTGACAAACAGGCACCGGTTTAGAATAACAGACTTACAGAAAATTGCGCCATAGTAATATTAATTTTATTGCACTTAGTTAATTGCATCACAGGTCCGGACTTCAACATGTTCAAATCTTAAGAAAAAATGCAACAAAAACTGGTATCTCCTGATCTTCAGCTGACCTCAAAATATGACTTACGTGAACTCTTAGATTGGGTCAGGTAATAACAACAATTCTGACAGGTCCAAATGCCAAATGACCATTGATTAAGCCGACGATCACGAATTACAGGCATTAACAGCGCATTGATATTGTGTATTATCAATCTCGGGCCTTTTTTTTAATTTCTGTCGGTGAATAACACTATTGATTTACCTATGGTGATTATTTGCAATCGTCATCTTCTTACACATCCTATTCTGCTTCTTCTTCTTCTTTTGTATGATGCCGGGGTCAGAGGGGACATCTAGGCCTACGAGCCAGTCTAGCTCCTCAGGTCTCGGCACATTCTATCAGAAGATCAGAATATTTTACCTTTACAATAATTAAAATAAAATCCAAATAAACGGAACATTTCTGAACGTATCCGAAAACTAAAAACTGTTTTTGAAAGGAGATAAAATACGCTTTCAAATTTTATTATTAGAAATAAACGTTTAATTATTAAAATATAAATTTTTTTAATGCTAACATAAAAAGTATTAAAAATGGCTTGTTTTTAAATTACGTTTTTTCTAACTAAAATTACTGGTAACGAAAAAAAATAAAAACATATATATTTTATTACACAAATGTATTAAGAGCATTACTGTTAACTTGCTGACAACTATTTTTTTTGGTATTTTATGTACGTAAAAATAATAATTAAAAATTAACGAAGTTTTATAATTTTTTTCAGGTTGGAAACTTTGGTTTCGTAAAAGTGTACATTTTAATAATTGTGTGGTTAATCTTTGGATTTGAATATAAGGCGTGGTGTTTTCTCTTTCTAACACCGTTTAGATCATATTTCTCACTGATAGTAAGGGAGACACAACAATTTCTGTGAGACCTATATAAATTGATCCAAAAGCGGATAAATTAGTCTGAGGGGCTAGGGCCTCAGGCTTTGCCTTGTGGATCTTATCAATCCTGCCATGGAATGAACGGAGCTGGCATTTATTGAGCATGTATTCGCTTTGTCGATATGCCGATACCAGATTCTGTTCGGATCGGGTGCTCATCGTCTCGATAAGGCACCACCCTGTCCTGTGCTACTTCCGAGGTCTTCTTCCATAGTCAGTCCAACCTCTCCTCGCACAGTCTCCTTCTGCCAACTTTGCCGGTCGTACAAACGACCCGATTACATGGGACAAATGACAACTGTATACAAATGTTAAATGCGCGTTTGGCGGTTTCCCGACTGTGCACCGGTGCCGAAGGAATCAATGACGCTAGTTCCTCGGAGCATCTTCCATTGAAAAAACCCGTAGAACAAGTACGCAGCAATCCCACCCGACGCCAATTCTCTGAAGTTTGCAATCCGTTTGTTAAGTGACGAGAACCTATCAACTAGACCGCCCGTTTTTGCACAAAGTCGAGGTTCTTTCTGGTATTTTGGGGCTCCAGATCAGAAGTGACTGCCATATTCAACCCTGAGGCACACATGAGATTTATACAGGTTTAGCAGTTGTGTACTATTAAAGTATCTGCAGGCCCTGTACAGTACCCCCAGCTTCTGAGAGGCTTCGATGGCGTCCCCGTACCTGAGCTGGTCACTTAGAGTTACACCAAGCATATCAATGGAAGGCAAGTTCAGAAGATTGCTTCCATTGAAAGAGACTAGAGAAAAGATAGACTGTACGCCTTCTCTCTGGAATCGCACTCAGAATTTTCAGCGGAATTCGATCTTCTGGTCCCGCTTCTAGATTTTTCGGACACCGTGTATTATTCTGCCTACAGGTGTCCGCGGGTTGAACTTAGTTCCGATACGGTTCACGGAGTAATAAATTCAATAGTTTTCCTTTTGTTAGTTTTAGGACAGCTGCTTGGGAAATGCAATCATGAATAATTATAATTTTTATATTAGTCAGTCATTTATCACAATCGGTTGTGCCCAATAACTAACTATAATTGCCCAAGATGTCCGATGAAACAATCCACAACGAAAAAACTTTCCATTATTTTAAATAGTGCAAATTATTTGACATGCAAATAATTTGTAATGGCGCGAAATCGTCACCTTTTTGGACATGGTTCTAGCTGACATTTTTTTCAATGATTGTTTTCAAAAATGATATTTGAATGCGAAACCATTTCTATTATCAGAATAATGTAAAGAGTCATCTGTGTTATATTTCCGTATATATTTGTGTATTTATAGTTCTAACATTACTTTGAACCTTTTGCAATAAGGAACTCCAGTCCAATTTTTTTTTTAAATGAATAACTTAAATAACTGCATATTTAATTTTATTTTTATAGTTAGTTTTAATAGTTAAAATAAATATCAAAGTTTTAATTTTTCAAGATCCCCGAAAACCACCGTATCTAGTGTGAATCGTGTGACGTCATCATGACCAAAAGTTTTAGTTATTTTCAACAGTTGTTGTCATTTTGTATGGAAGAAGCTATGAAACTATTCAATAAGTAAAACATTATTTAGGTGGAATTATTTATTTATTATATTTTTCAATATTATTTAGGGAGAGTGGTATAAAAATTTATCATTGAAGAAGAAGACAGCACTTATAATCTAATGATATATTACGTTGATGGGAATAACCTTCAAAAGTTATAAAAAGAGAGTTTTTCTTATAAAAAATGGTATAAAAATTGTTTGAAATTATTATTTTTTAAGCTTCACGAATCGAAATCAATATTATGGAAACAGAAGTATCAATTTTGTAGGCAACTGGAATCAGCTATTCGTCGCCCGCCATTTTGAAATTCAGAATTGGATGGTTGCGACAGACATTACGATGTTTTTGGACAGTTAAAGTTTTTGAATATTTTGAATAATATAGATAAACTAATAGAGATACTCTATGTTTAATACTAAATTATATAGGCTGGTATATTAATACAGTACAATTATTTTCAAAACAAAATTAGAAATCCGAAAATCAATACGTAATGAATTAATTGTATAAAAAAAGTACTAAAATTAGGAACTAAATAAAATAAAGTTCTCTTTTATAGTAATTGAAACTTGACAGCCTACGACAGAATTCCATAGACAAAATAATGAAGCTGTCAAGTGTCAGATTCAAATAAACAAACATTTTCGGCCTAATGGTGTTTTCTTTATTCTCTGTCCACCAAGTTCTCCGTAAAATGCTTTGAAATCACATTTTATTGAGTGCAATATCAACATTACAATGGCTGTAAACGTTAAAGATTGCTTCGAGCTTCTAAGGACCGAGTCTTCGGGTATATTTCGCGATTTGTGTCTCATAATATAACAAGTTAATATACGTGATGATAACGCCTCTTTCTTTACGCATTGCAGAACTTTACCTGGACCAAGAAATAGCGACGGAGTACGAACTGCCGGACGCTTTGGAGTTTTACAGGAACTATGTCTCCAAGAATATCCCAGTTTTGTTCAAAAACTGCGTCGCAAATTGGCCTGCAGTTCAGAAATGGAATATAAACTATCTAAGGTACTCACTAAATGCAGTAATTTCACGTTATTTAACCTATTATCAACGAAGAGATTAGTAAAGTCGATAAAACTTCACAACTTTTGATCATCAAAACACTTTGATTTTGTTTTGACGCACTCATCTTTATGAAGTGGCGGTTTGTTGTCTAAATCATTGGGAGTTCATCATTAAAGCGATTTAAAAAAGGAAATCGGATTTGGTAAACTTTTGAAATCGCTGGACACGCTTAATACGAATTTTTTTTAGAAAAACATAATAATTCACCGAGGAACGTATGCCCGGCCCATTTCAGCCCGTTTCATACAAATTTTAATTCCGGATTTGATATCAAAATACCCAACCAAACTAAAAAATTATCCAGTACGGACGTGAGCTGCTTTATTTATTTTTGCTTTAAATTATAAGATATAGGTCATTAAAGATTTTAATGTTTCATGATTTTAGAGGCAATTTGGGCAATTATTTGTGAGTAAATGAAAAACAATAAAAAAATAATTTTACTAAATTACATAAAAATATGATGAAATATAAAATGAAAAATGTATATTAATATAAAAAATCATTTTGATGGGTATAAAGTTAAAATACAAATTACCTATTTACAGCGGAACAAAAATTTGTTGTTTATCCATTGAAATTACTCCCAAAAAATGCATTTTTCAGTGTTTTATTTTATTTTTCATTGTATTTTCGAAATAGATGTAGTAAAAAAAAAATCTTTTTGTTTTTTGTTTACTCACAAATAATAGCCTAAATTGCCTCTAAAATCGTGAAACATTAAAATCTTTCATGAATTATATCTTTCAATTTAAAGCACAAATAAATAAAGTAGCTCACATCTGTATCAGATATTTAATATACCTTTTGATTACAAAATTAATTTTTCAGTTTGGTTGGGTATTTTGATCTCAAATCCAGGATTAAGGTTTGTATTCATACAAACCTTAATCCTGGATTTGAGATGCCCGTTTCAACGGGCCGTAAAATGGAAATTTGCTTTCGTCTTATGAGATGAGGGTCATTTACAATAATATCTGTCATTATGTTATGTTGGTATCCCTGATACTGTACGAAGGGCTAGATTGTAGCTGACTTCAAACAGATACATTAAATGGTGTGTAATTTGAAGAACACAAAATAATTTAATGTGAACAAACCTCTTATCAGAATCACTTCAGAGTCAAGCTGAGGCACTGGAATCTTGTTGGATTTCATTGCCAGTATAATATAATTGGAACAATAGAATCACCACAACTGAATTAAAAAAAAACTAGTCTGAAAACCTATTTTGTTATGTAGGATAGGTTTGTAGTAAAGATATTGAAATATAAGAGATGTGCTTTTTGCAGTTTTTACTGAGTGGGACTGTATTTCCTGACATCGTCGATATTGTTAACTAATACTACTGCACATCTTCAAAAAATCAACTGAATGAATGAATTCTTTCCGTATTCAAACTAAAAAAATCAACTAAATGAATGAATTCTTTCCGTATTCAAACTATGCCCATTTGGTAGTAGTCTGCCGACAGTCGGGCGGCCATCATAGCACATCTCTTGTATTTCAATATCTTTGGTTACGGCAAGTTTTTTTTTTTTACGTTTACGTTAAAAATTTATTTGGTAAATAAAATGGTAGCCGCCGCATGCCACTACACTTAATAGGCATGGATTTTTAAAAGTAAACTATTTTAAACTTAATTATGAAAAAAAACATTGATTTCAGTTCGAATAGACAGAAAATATAACTCGATTTTCATTCAATCAAAGTTAAAAATTTCCGTTGCCGCCATTTTTTTTTCGTATGAAATTGACATTTACGAAGTTTTGTTTCAAACTAAATACGTAGATTACCTAAACTAAGAACCTAATAACCTATTTTGTGTACGTAAATAGTTGTTTCTTGTTTAATTGTTGAAATGAAGTGTGATTTCCGTAATCCGTGCTTAAAAATGCGGCGGCTTATCTTATTTTTATATTTGATGCTCTTAAAATTATTTTAAAAGTTAATATATCTGCGTAAGTGCCTAGGTTCGAAGCCCACAGATACAGAGCAGATATGCAGACTGGTCAGTGGTTGAGTGGGCATCGCGTTTGGGTTCCACCCGGGCGTCCCGTGTTCGATTCCTCGGCTGGCTAAGTCCTCCATCACAACACAAGCAACATTTTCGGCTTTCTGTGGTGGTAGTAGGAGATTTTCAAACATTGTTGGGTTATTCGTAACCCGGGAATGTTTGTCTTTCTTTTAAAAAAAAAAAAAAAATATTATGTCACCCGCATGCGTTCGGTAATTTTCGCAAAGTTTCGGTTTAGAGTCCAACAACAACCTGAAATGCTATTCCCTAAAATTTGTGATAAGAGATCGTTCTCCCACAAGAAGTGCTGTCAGATTTGTGTGATTTTCTACAGCTGTTAAATGAATAAACAATCATGCATACTTGCAGGAATTCGTGTTTAAAACGACCCAAACTAAAATACGTGACAGCTCACAGCTGAAATTTTGACATCGGCCGATAGAAAAAGCAAATAACAGCCGTATAAAATCACACAAATCTGACAGCACTTCTTGCGGAACAACAATCTCCTATCACAAATTTTAGGGAATAGCCTTCCTGATCTATTCTATGTGAATCTATGGTTAAATTTATAGAATGAAATTCCATTCCAGTCATAGAAAAAGTTCTCACAGATATATTTCATAGATTCCACAAAAGTGATCATCGAATAGATCAGGTCCTGACTTATGAAATTATATAAAATTTGTCCAAATACATGTCTCATTTCAATTAAAATAATTATTTTTTCAAACTTTCTACAGGCAGGTAGGTAGATACCATTGTATTGATTTTTCCGATTTGTCAGTTGGTAGTAGAATCTACTCTAGCTTAATTTATTGTATGTGTATGGCCGTGCTAGCAAATATCCTAGAATATTAATAATGCGTCCAACTCCAGTAAAATATTGGCTTATTTATTGGCTATTTGCCTGGCAACCCTGGCTGCAAGAGGCGTTAAGCATGGCAAAATCATGCATAAAATCCATTAAAATATACTTGGGTCAGTCAAAAACTAAAGCCTCTTATTTTTTTCCTTTTAATTTTCAAGAAATAAAAAGCAATTACATAGGTTGAAAATCACACTCTTGACGATTAATTTGTCAATTTGCAATATCGTCTCCGTCCATTTCCACTGTTTTGGTCCATCTTTTAACAAGAAAGTTTATCCCAGAGTGGTAAAAAACACGGTCCTGCTTCCTAAGCCATTGTCACGTTGAAGTTTTCATGGCCTCATCATCTTCAAAGTGAATTCCATGATGACTCCCCTGTGGGATTCCATATTCAGATATCTCTTCATCGTTATATGTTGTTTATTTTGATATGTTGAGGGCAATGCATGTATTTGATGTTCCCAGGTCAGAGTTAGCAGAGAAAGAAGTAACAGTGGCTGTGACACCAAATGGATATGCAGACGGAGTGGCCTGGGACGAGACCACCAACAAGGAATACTTTGTCATGCCCGAGGAGAGGCTGATGACTATGGGCGACTTCTTGGACTGTCTCGAGGACAAACGGTAATCATTCAAATTTAAAAACCTTTATTGTACAAATCAAATATAAAGTACACAGAGTGTAGCTTAAGTCGGGTCCCCAGTTGATGGAAAACAAAAAACATTGTGGCCCCGACCCAATGATTTTGTTTTTGTCCGATGTTTTGAAACAATCGGTTGCTGGAGACCCGTCTTTATAGGTACATCATATTTCTTGCAGCTAACCTAACAGCTAAATTTAGGATACATATTTGCCAAGTTAGAAACTAAATTTGACTGGGCTACAATGTATTCATACCTGTATTGCGGCTTATCCTTGACGCATGTGTACTTTATCCATCTTTACATTTGGCTTCATTCCGTATATGAACATAAGTATGTTTTTTTTTTAATAAAATGTGTTAGATAAATAAAGTGTCAACACATCCTGCAATCCCATAGAAAGCGTTATTATTCATACTGAATGTAATGTCTTTGCCTTTTGTATAATGAATGGATGGCGGAATAATGTTATCTAATGGGTGAAAATGAAGAGATATGAGACAATCATGCACACTCTTTATATATCTTCAGTTGTGCCACTTTCATGCCGTCTCTCATACGAGACTTTCTGCAATTAGTGCATGTTCATTACATTGAGAGACATTCTGCATTTAGTTACACATTCATTACACTGAGAGATATTCTGCATTTAGTTATGCATTCATTACACTGAGAGACATTTTGCATTTAGTTACACATTCATTACGCTGAGAGACATTCTGCATTTAGTTATGCATTCATTACACTGAGAGACATTTTGCATTTAGCTACACATTCATTACACTGAGAGACATTCTGCATTTAGTTACACATTCATTACACCGAAAGATATTCTGCATTTAGTTACACATTCATTACACTGAGAGACATTCTGCATTTATTTACATATTCATTACACTGAGAGACATTCTGTATTTAGTTACACTTTCATTACACTGAGAGACATACTGCATTTAGTTACATATTCATTACACTGAGAGACATTCTGCATTTAGTTATGCATTCATAACACTGAGAGACATTCTGCATTTAGTTGCATATTCATTACATTGAGAGACATTCTGCATTTAGTTGCATATTCATTACGCTGAAAGACATTCTGCATTTAGTTATACATTCATTCCACTGAAAGACATTCTGCATTTTAGTTGCACATTTTTGTATGCACTCTCATTGAGTTCCCTATTCCTTTGCCGCAAGCCCAGCACTCTGGATTGCCTTTGGGTTTTAGGTCACTCACGGACTGTATATTAATGATTGTATTTTAGGGCCGGCTTCATTCCGTATATTCAGCGGCAGAACTCCAACCTGACCGAGGACTTGTTGGAGCTGATGGGCGACGTGAAGGCCGACATCTCCTTCGCCAGTGAGGCCTTCGGCAAGCTGCCAGACGCCATCAACTTCTGGATGGGTGACAGCCGCGCCATCACTTCTAGTGAGTATTCATCGTGTCTTGAAGACTAAACTTCATATCGGTCAAGTCTTGTGATCAAACATCCCCACTAACAAAAGTGTTTTAAATTTTACACAACTGATAAACAACCATTTATTTGGAGTGTGGTAGACGGTTGTTTATCAGTTGTGTAGAATTTAAAACAGGTTTATTAGTAACAATATGTATTCTAGTCTGAGATGAAAAGGTAGAGTAAGGTTAGGAAATACCCAGTCATCAAGATCTGAGGGGCGATTCTGGTTTTACCTAAGGATAAGGAATTGTCCTTAACCTTAAAATTATTAATAACTTTTATGTTATCTGCGATTCCAGTTTTTTTTTTATCAACTCCACGCCTATGTCATCTGAGATGCTGTGTAGAGGGTCTTTTTGAGGAGAAGAAGGAAACATTGGTCTATTGGAACATAACGTATTGGAACTAGTGGAACAAGGAAACACAAAGGCCGGCAAATCGTTCCACAGCTGAGCTGTTGAACACAAGAACGAGTCGAAGAAGCGACCCGTTCTTGTGAGACAAATGTCAACCGTGTACATATGCTGGGCACGCGTTTGGCGTGTTTCCCGACTATGCATCAGTGCCGAAGGGATCAATGACGCTAGTTCCTCGGAGCATCTTCCATTGAAATACCGGTAGAACAAGGATTTTCCAAAGGTTACAATCCGTTAAGTTAGGAGAATCTATCATTCGAGGATTTTTTTCAGGTATTTTGGGGCCCCGGACCAGAGATGGCTGCCAAATTCAACCGTGGGGCGCAACAGTTCTCTCGGATGACTGCAGAATTGTCCATATCTTTCAAATTATGAACTACTTTTATGTTAACTGCTAGTTAACATCTAGTTCGCTCAGATGACAGCAGAATTTTCCTTAAAATTTACAAATTTTTAGTTAACTGCATTTCGAGTTCTCCCGGATGACATTGAAAAAGTTGTCAATTTTAAGGTTACGGTCAATTCCTCATCCTTAAGTAAAACCGGAATTGCCCAATTGGAATCACAGTTAACGTAAAAGTCGTTAATAATGTTAAGGTTAAGGACAATTCCTTACCCTTGCAAAACTGGAATTGCCCAATTGGAATCACAGTTAACGTAAGAGTCGTTAATGGTTTTATGGTTAAGGACAATTCCTTATCCTTAAGTGAAATTGGAATCGCAGTTAATTTAAAAGTCATTAATTAGGTTTAGGACAATTCCGTACCTGGAATTGCCCAATTGGAATCACAATTAACGTAAAAGTCATTAATAGTTTTACGGTTAGGGACAATTCCAATTAACACATTCACTGTGACGTATTTTCTAAAACATTCACTGGCTGCTGCAAATTACACCCAATTTTAATACAAAATAAAACTGATACAAATGCATTTTTTTCCTAAAAAACACTTACAATTTGTTTGTACACATTGCAGATGTTGATAAATATTCGCAAAAATTGCGTGGCAGCTGTCCGGCTTCGCTAGGCGCTGGGCGCATTCTTAGCACCGCGCTGTCAGGCTTCGCCATATACGTATGCGCTAGGCGCGTTCTCAGCACCACGCGAAATTACGTAATACGCGCTAGACGCGTATTCAGCACACGTCGTGTTAACTAAAATCGGAATTGCCCAATTGGAATCGCAGTTGTCGTAAAAGTTCTTAACAATTTTAAGGTTAAGGATAATTCCTTATCCTTAATCTCATAAGATCCACTAACTCCTGTTTTTTTTTTTTTTTTATATGAAATACCGCACAAGAGTCCCAACTGCTTCCCTCTGGAGCCAGTGAGACTATGGCATCCCCAATTGGGGTGTGTTGTGTGGCTGAAGGTAGTGGGGAGGGGAAGGAGATAGGGAAGAGGAAGGTGGGGAAGTACCTGGCTATTCAGATCTGGTCACTAAACACGGCTAATGCCATTTCAAGCAACGTTTCAATTCTGAATGGTGGTTTTACACCAGGGCGATACTGATAGTATCTTCCACTCTGGAACGTGGCGTAAATATACTATATATTATTTTAAATGAATAAATTGTGAAATAACACAAATTAATCAAATAAAATAATAAATAAAAAATTAATAAATTAATTAATAAAAAAATAAAAAAAAATAAAAAAATAAAAAACCTTTTCGCTTATTCTACCAATGTAATACTAACTTTTTATACTAACTTTATATTTTATATGTTTTTTAAGTCTATTTTATACTTTGATTACTTGGAAATATAGTATTTTGTTTTAATATTACCCACACTCAGGCAGTGCCTTAGTGGGTTTTCATTTCTTGTTCATAATATTTGTTAATATATATTATGTTATTATATGTATACTATGTGCTATTATAAATTATATGTACAAAGAAATGAGAATAAATAAAGTAAAAAAAATATATATATATATATATATTTGCGCCCGCCGGGTTCGAACCCGCGACCTTCAGATTGTGAGTCCAGAGTCTTACCTCGGGACCACGGAGGCCGTCAGGGCGACATAAAAAAGTAATGTGATTTCTAGAGTATTATGTATTAATTCAAACTAGTTGCTAGAGACCCAGCGTCTCCTACAAGAGACAAACAATTCTAAAAACATTGAGCATTAAAAAAAACCTTTTTTAATAAAATTATTTTATGTAGTTTTTTAGATATACAATTTCAAAAATAAAAATTGAATCCGAAATACTTTTTTCCCTGGGTCCGAGGAGGTTAAGTAGAAACGGAATTTTCCCCCTTTGTACTAAAGTAAATATAGTTGAAATACCCGGATAGTTTGTAAGTGCAATAATTATCACTGTGCACTATTACTACTAATAGTGCTTCATGCGACCGCTGCAAATGAAATGTTTGAGTTGTGTAATTTTAAATTTTAGCACATAATTAACAAAGCTGCTCTGTTACGAGAACGGCTGAACCAAATCTATTTAGCACGCCCAACTTTCCAATAACAGACATAAATATGTGCTAAAAAACCAAACGATATCCAATCGATTTGTCTTAAAACCATTTTCTATCAATCCACTTTTTGCTTCTCTAACTTTGCCAGTTTTCAAGGTCGGTGTTGTGATTGTATTGCTTTTTATTGGTTTCTTTTTTGCCCTGTCCTTGGAATTTAAAGGGACAGATATATTTTTAGAACACCTTTCTCTTAAACCTCACTCCACACATAGTAGTAGAGTAACATCTGTGTAGTAATACCTGAACAAAAATCCTCAAAATACCACAAACAGATATAGGGGCAAACAGATAATCCAATATATCTTGTATCAGTTCGTATGACATCAGACTTCTTTCAAAATTATAAATAGCCATGAAGAATCTTCTCTCTTGGCCAAAATACCAATCTCTGTCCATTTAGAGATCCCGAAACTTTCCATATTCCTTTCCAAAGAACCAACTTAACCTTCTCCCAACCTCTTGTGCATTAACTATATCATAACATCCGCTGTAGTGGCAAGATTCCGGACGTATTTAGCGACAGCCCCCAGATCTTTACAACATTTCTTGAATCTCTTGTCATAACTTGATTTCACTTGACTCAAATTTTACTGACTGGTTTTATTTTTATTTTTTTTATGTTAGCATATTATTGTACACTGTTATTGGACAGTTGGTACTTATTCTTTGTTATTTTTGTATGTTACCTCCTTTCTGTTGTGTACTTTATTAAAAAGAATAAAAAATCTAATGAGAAAATTAGTGAATGTTTGAACGTGAAAGAAAACAAATGCATATTCTGTTTTAGAAAGGAAAATTGTTTGTCCTTCGCCATTATAAAACCTCGTCTTATCGTCATTATTCCCGATCTGACCTAACGAGAGTTTGTAAACTTTATATTTCAGTGCACAAAGATCCGTACGAAAACATCTACTGTGTCATAGACGGAAAGAAAGACTTCCTCATTATACCACCGACCGATCTTCCATTCGTCCCCTACAAGAAGTACCCGGTCGGGGTGTACGAACAAACCCAATACGACAAAGACAAGTTCAGAATCAAACCCATATACGACACCCCAAATCTCGACTCCAGCGTTTCCTCCGTTGAAAAAGACATAAAACAACTCAACAGCCAAAGCAACGAGAATATTAAAGATTCTAATAAGAAAGAAACAAAAGAACAGAATGGCACGACCGGGAATAAAGTCAACGATGTTGCAGATCCCGTTTCTCGAACTCTACCGTGGATCGCAATCGATCCCGTACATCCCGATCTTAAATCCTTCCCCAACTTCAAGAAGGCTCATCTGTTTCACGTGACGGTGGAGAAAGGAGACTGTCTCTACCTGCCGAGTCTCTGGTTCCACCACGTTCGTCAGAGCCACGGATGCATCGCCGTCAACTATTGGTACGATATGGATTATGACATTAAATACTGCTATTTTAAAATGCTTGAAAAAATGTGCAAATTTGAAGTCTAATTCGAGTCAGACCGACGTGAAGAAATTCAATCCAGTTTGTCAGTTTTTTTTTGGCGTTCAATTGCTAACAGTGAGACTAATTATTGAAAAATTGTCATTATTGTAAGACTAATAATAGCGTCTAGCAAATACCCAGTGAGCAGTCAGAATTGCAACAATGAGTTTGCCAAAAAAGCAGATTGAAAATATTTGATACTTTTATAATTGCACGCCGGTTTTCGAACATGAATGCAATCAGTTTTCTTTCTGTATTTTGTTAATTTGAAACAAAAAATGCGTTGAATTTATCAATGATTTTTGTATTACATACAATGATCGTAGAGTATCTGTTGTATATATTTCCCCACCGTAAATAAGTGTTTTGTGAGTTAGCATGGCAAAATTTTCCTTTTATTTCTTTGAACTGTTGCTGCTTTCATTTTTTTTTTGCATTTAATTATTATAAAGGGTCTTCCAATAGGGACTTCCGAACTTTGACAGTTGATAGCGGTCATATTGTTGAAGCGACATCTGTCAAATTGGCTGTCATTTATTCAGTCTGTTTTGCCAAATCACCACGGACGGATATAGTGTTCAACAACATGTGCAAATGATAAAATTGTTTAAAATTTAATTAATTTTTCAATTGTAATGATAAAATCTCACGTGGAGGTGATGTGAACTGGCTACCGAGATCATGCGATTTGACTCGGTTAGACTTTTTCTTGTGGGGTTTTCTTAAGTTGCAAGTCTATGCAAATAAGCCACAAACCACAGGGCCCCTCAAAGCCAACATAACCCATGCCATCAGTCAAATTCAGCCTGATTTATGCACCAGAGTCATGGAAAATTGAACATTTCGAATGCGCCACCCAGAGAAGCCGCGGCGGACATTTGAACGATGTTATTTTCCATAAGTAATGGCATCGATAAGCCTTTCAAACGAATAAAAAATTTGAATGACGTCTCACACACACTTTGTTTTATTAAAATTTAAAGAAGCGCTTAATGAAAGACCCTTTATGTTGTTGTTATGTTTGATGAATCTTCTGAAATTATTTCTTCAAAATAGGCAAATTTACTTTGTGGCGTCATCATTAATTTAATGAAAAACAATTACTTTGTGTAACAACCACTATTTTAACTTATTATCCTGACGAAGAAAACATAGTTTTCGAAACATGTTGATATTGTTAATTAAATAGTGGTTGTTACACAAAGTAATTGTTTTTCATTAAACTTCTGAAATTAGTTTACATCTGAAATAATGATAATTTTAATCAATATTATCATTTAGTCAGACACTATTTAGAGAGAAAGCGTCTTTAGCCACTGGAGTGTTTCACTATGTAATCAAATTCAATCTGCACTCGGGAATTTTTAATCCTTTTTGGAAATTTCTCGCCCTCTTTAAAAAAATCATACCTTAGAATTTTAATATGGAGACGTACGAGCTGCTTATAGTGCTAGAGAGCCATTTATTACACCCATATATATTATTTAACCGTTTGTCACAAATTTATAGGATTCATAAAAAGTTATAAAAAATCATTAAATTTATAATTCTGTGTATTATTTACTTTAAAATTGGCATACTTGGTATTTATTTGGAGAATTTTAAATATTTTTAACATTGTTTATAGTCAGAGTTCAGAGGTACCCTCTTTCTTTTTTCTCGAAGACCACTTTCAAAATTTTATTGGTCGTGGTGGACCCTCACGGGGGCAAAATGGACCAGTATTTGAGATTATATTTGCCACGACGGAGGGGGCGTAGTGGGATATGGGGCGGGGAGGAGGGTGTTTGGGTATGTTCCCATTCCAGTACAGTACACCCATACCCCATTACGCCCCCCCCCCCCCCTTGCCTAGCTAGGAGTTTTAAGATCTCATGCATAACCGGTACAATAACGTGCGCTGTTCGCCAGTCACTCTGTTAATGAGGGGGCGTAATGGGATGAGACGGGGTATAGGATGGGATATGGATATAGGTCACAGGATGGGCTTTGGACATGGGGCACGGGATGGGTCTCAATCTATGTTTGTGATTAATTGAAGTATACAATGCTCGGAAACTTTTTAAATAATTCCAACAAATGTTTTAAAATATCTCTTCAAATTTGTCACATTTTGGCCAGCGAACACTCGAGAATGTCTACAAATTGGCCAAAAATGTGGCCAAAAACGCTCCAGTGGCTATGTGAATCTCAATTGCCTAAAATAATCACACATATAATGAAATACAGTAAGTGAACCACCAAAAAACGATCAACTAAAGATATTAATTTATTATTAAATGTGCTATTGCAAACCCTTTCTTTTGACACATAAGTTGATCAGAAAAATAATACAATAAAAATGCGATACCTAATAATTGATTGTCTTAACTTTGCATTTTTTGTCGCACGTTGAAAAAGTGGCCAGTAATGACTGAAGCGGAAATGGTTTCGCATGAACGATATTATATTAGCAATTGTTTATAATTATAAATCACTGTTAGCATTCGCCAAACATTCTTGTTAAGTGCTACTAGTGAGTCAATTAATGTGAGATTTTTAATAATCCATTCTGAGCTTATCTTAGAAAATAATTTTCTTATTATATAACTTCCTATTGAAGTCTCCCATAATTATTTAAAACAATCTTTATTTATCTCTTACTTTTGAAACACTGTCTGCATCTTTACTGTTTTAAAAATGTCTACGTATTTTAAAAATCTGTGTGTGATTTTGCTCTTCGATTATATTATATATTATGTATTGTATTTGTTGTTATTAATGTTTGTTGAAATCTGATGTTGTTTTTCGTTGTTAGATTATTCTGCTGTTTGTTATTGATGTATTGTTATTATAAATAATACTTATATGTTGTTATTTTTAAAGTTGTAAATGTTCATTTAATATCTTTTTGTTATTCAAAATAATTGAATGCAAAAAATGTAAATAATCAAAAGATGTTTCAAATGCATTGCTTGGTTGTCTAGGCTGCCAGGACCGTAAGGAGTAAAGGACCCTGGTTCTCTGGGGCTATTAAAGTCGTAGTAAGGCAATTACTAAAATTAAATAAAATAATAACTAAAATGAAAAAAATCTGAATTATGAAAAAGGAATTTTTGCTCTTTATAAAAAAAGACATTGTGCAATAATTTTCACAATCTGAAAATATTCAATGAGAATTTTCGTTCTTTAACCTGTTGAACGTCGGGCGTATTTCGAAAAACCGCGCGAATTTTACCTTGTTGCTTTCTGGTCAAACATCCATATAAAAACAAAGGAATTGCTTTTTTGCTTACCAGATAATACATCTTATTTTTCATTTATATTACGTGATAATATCATAAGAGGTTTTCCAGAATAGCTAACTAAAAAAAAAATTAAGAAATCTACCGTTTTGAAAATAATTGTCAAAAAATATAATGACACAAATACGAACTGATTTTATTATTTCTACACAAATCTGAATACATAACCCAACATGAATAAACACAATTCAAAGGAGTTTTTAAATAAATGAAGACCTTTATAAGCATTTCAAAACATAAAACATCGTATTTTTCGCTTTTGACAGTTGGAAAAGTCGATCTGCTAAGTCATAGATAATGCATTTAAAAATATTCTAGTATTGCTGTGTGAACGAAACAATTGACTACGTCAAGAATGATATTGGCGCAAGCAAATCTGACCTTGTCCTTCACACGGTTTCTTTAAACATAAGGGTTAAAATTGCATTTAAAAAAGGAAAGCAAAAATTTTTTCGTGGCCACCGCCGGCCTTCCAGCAAACGACAGGTTAAAGAAATGATTGTGACAGTTTTTGTCTCTGAAAAGAAACACAATGAACAATTTGTACTATTAAAAATAAACAAAGAATTCAATAGGTTATTTTTGCTGTCTTTTTTTCTTTTTATTTTTATGAAAATACTATTTTCTAAACAAAGCACAAAAATCTACAGTGATATAAAACTTCTCATTTGCTATTTCATTTTGACTGTTCCAACTCAACGACATAATATATTATGGAATAAGGCATTCTTTTAATTTTATAAATGTTTCAAATGGTTATTTCTATACTGTGTGTAATGTTTTGTGAAAATATATATGTATTATATATATATTTATTATTAGACATCTTCCTATTATTGTGTAACAGTGTTCTGTAAAATGTATCAATGTGATTATCTAGTGCACTAAAATATCTCTATGTGTGAAGGTTTTTTCTTGCACTTTTTAAATAATATTACATATCAAATTGAAATCATTTAGATAAATGTCCAAAAATATATTATACATATGTCTACTTACAGTACTTCTAGAGAAACAAAATACTTCATATGCAGGGTCCTAGCACGACTATTATCGATAAGAAAACAATATCGTTAGGATAAACTTAGCTGTCTGTTTGTTTACCAATGTCTCGAGAATGGACGGCGATCGATAAATCAATCAATGCCATGCAATGGCAAACTGATGCATTTCGTCTACATATTTTTTAGACGTTAAAATTAAATGTATTCCTTTATGCAAAAGTGATTTTATTAACCTCTAGAGGTTGACCCCTGCATTTATTTGCAGTTTTGAACAATCACGCACACGTACGGTACAAAGCACTGCAATTGCAGTGTTAACCTTATACTTATTTCATTATATGGTATTTCAATTTGGGAGGCGGGTATGGGTACCTACCGCCACCCGCGAATCACTTATTGGATAAGTGGTTCGCTTCTTTGGTGACTTAGCAGGGATGCTAGGGTTCGTGGGGTGAGGTTTGTCCAGGTCTTGATGACTGCCCCCGTACTGTGTGACGGGCCAGATCGGAAGAGACTAGTTGAGGGCAACCCTTTGACCTTTCCAGCCAGACTCTCGATTCAATACCTTCACTTTCTGGACACGCTAATCCCCAGATTCCTACCCACTCCTCACACCTTTTTCCTTCCCAGAACTTCCTATCCCTAAAAAACCCTCCACACAGCATCTTCAAAGATGACATAGGCCCCAAGGGAAATTGTTTTCCTTAAGGCCTTCTGTGTGGAGCTAAACTCCTTTTCTCCAAATTCAGATCTGTCAGAACATGTGCCAATTGATATCCTGAAAAAACCCTTGGCTCTGTGCAGAAACGGGCGGTCCGTTTGATACTAGGCATCATGCAGGTACGCTGTCCTTGTTCTACCGGAATTACAATTGAAGATGCTCCAAGGAACTAGCGTCATTGATCCCTTCGGCAACGGTGCATGGTCGAGAAACACGCCAAACGCGAGCCCAACATATGTACACGGTTGACATTTGCCACGTGAGAACCGATCGCTTCTACGAACAATTTGGTGGCCTCTGTGTTTCCTCCCTTCTACAACATGGCTTTCTTCAAGACTCATGTTCACTCCTTCCTTTCCTTAAAAATACCACCCACACAGCATCTTCGAAGGGAAATTATTTTCTTCATTAATGTGTGGAGTTAATGTTAAAAAAATAAATGGACAAATATATCTAGGGAACGAACTGACACGGTATGCTAACGATGTTGTATTCGTTATCAACTGTCAAATTTAATTGCCACGCTCGCTCTTGTCGACTTATCACCAATATTGTTGATAAGAACTTTTACCGTGTGGATGTTGGTTTTTATGCTAGGACCCCTGATTAGAGCCAAACATATATATATCTCTGAATCCAATACATACATACAGTGTAACCAAGGCCCCTGTAAGGTTAACACATTAGACTTCAATCTTACGGTGTTATTGGTCTGGGATGTGTTGTTGATTGTTAAGTTTGAAGACATTAGAAAAATGGCTTTGCAGCTGTCGTAAGAGAAACATAGATAAGTAGAGCATCGGTAGCAAAAGCCGATCATAGACATCGGTTAACAGATCATAGACAAAAGTAGTTTTAAATGTAAGAAGTTCAGGAGAAGACGAAAAGTGAAAATAATCGACCAAAGCTCAGGATAATAAAAACTGCTTAGTAAAAGTTAGTGTTTTGCAGAAATATTGTGAACGGGCAACAAAAATTACTTATTAATAATTAAAACGAAATTAATTTCGTTATTCAGGAATTTAACATGTAGAACTTATCCCTTTTGCGTGATTTTTTAGTTTACCAAAAAAAAAAATTATTATTGAAGAAGAAGATAACACTTTTAAATCTAAATGAAAATATGAAAGAAAACAAGACACAGAAAAACAGAAAAAGACAATGGTCGCAACTGGGACTCGAACCCAGACCTCTCGTCTAACCGGGACGGCGCGTTTTCCAATTTCGCTATTGCCACCTTCTGTCAAACCGTCATATTTGTCAATCTCATATTTCAAATATTTAGAATCATTAATATTATCTTCAACTAGTTCTTTTTCCATATTATAGGCAACTACTCTTTTTATTGGAAACAATCATTCAAAGAATTGGTTTGTAACCTGAATAGCGTCTCGGATAAATGTATCCGAATTTATTCATATGGAACTATTGACTTTATGAAAGTCTAAATGAATATTCAATTTTTTACGAGAAAAACTCTCTTTTTATAACTTTTGAAGGTTATTCCCATCAACGTAATATATCATTGAAGAAGAAGATAACACTTTTAAATCTAAATGAAAATATGAAAGAAAACAAGACACAGAAAAACTAAAAGAACTAGTTGAAGATAATATTAATGATTCTAAATATTTGAAATATGAGATTGACAAATATGACGGTTTGACAGAAGGTGGCAATAGCGAAATTGGAAAACGCGCCGTCCCGGTTAGACGAGAGGTCTGGGTTCGAGTCCCAGTTGCAACCATTGTCTTTTTCTGTTTTTCTGTGTCTTGTTTTCTTTCATATTTTCATTTAGATTTAAAAGTGTTATCTTCTTCTTCAATGATATATTACGTTGATGGGAATAACCTTCAAAAGTTATAAAAAGAGAGTTTTTCTCGTAAAAAATTGAAAAAAATTATTATTTATGTTTGGGCAAAAAAATAGATGAAAGGAAAAGAATCAATTTTAATAAAAAACAAAAAAAATTCTGATTTTGTGATTTATTTTTGGGGTGTTATGCCAGGTTTGCGCTACCTCCTTCTTTAGCCAAATTTTCAAACAACATTACAATATGTTATCGATTGTGATGAAGTGTGTGCTTATGTATGTAGATGCGAAACCGTGTCGCCAGCCTCTAAGAGCTGATATTAGTACATCATGATTTAAAATGGTTTTCTGCGTTTAGTTTTGGGGTAGCCATCAATTATCAGATTTACTCATCATCTTTATTAATTTTGATGGGATTTTTGTGAATTTCAATTGCCTCTGTAAGTAGGCGTGCTTTATGCGTTTTCTGTCTTCCCAGGACTTTAGAAACAAATTCAAACTAATGGCCGGTTTCAATTTCCACTTAAAGTTTCGAAAATTGTGAAAATCACAAAAAAAAGTTAATAATGAAAATAATATATTAAACAATTTTTTTTAATAATTATAGGTTTTTTTCAGCAACAATCTGCAGTCTGATGGTATTTTAAATTCAGACAAATTCATAGACGATATAATGATATGTTGTAGTTCTATTGTAAGATGTATTTAAAGATTAGACATAGATGCTTAGCATCAATGCCCAGTTTCACCAAACTGTTTTAAGTTTAAGTAAAAGTTTCTCCATGGCAAAGGACAAAGTAATTATGGAATTCCATTACACCAATAGCTCGTAAGAAATACATACCGTACTTGCAGATACACCTGGAATTTAGAATGTAAAACTGAAAGCTATGCACCTGACACACACAGCTATAAAAGTGCGAGCAGATATCTGTTGAACCGCAAGCGCTTATGTGTTGTACCGTCACAGCTCCGTAATTAAAATGATTCAAAATTAAAATGACCCCCTCTCCTGTTTTCGAAGGAGTGGGGGTCGCATAAATTTTCACACATCGCATCAGGAGCGGTTATGGCGTAAAATCTACATTGTCTATGGTTGATCTGCGCATAAACTGCTTAGGTGTGAAGGGATTGTATGAAGAGTGTTATTTGGCGTGTGATGATCTTTTATATTTCATAGCTGTGTGTGGCAGGGGTCTAAAATTGGTAAAAACCAGGAAGATATCAATTTAACCCCTCAGGCTTCGGGCTTATTCTGTCAGAACGTCAGAATATTTCTTTGCAATAAAACCCAAATAAATGGAATATTTCTGAATGTATACGAAAACTAAAAACTTTTTTAAAATGTGATGAAATACGCTTTCAAATTTTATTATCAGAAATAAACATAAAAAAATTTTTATGCAAACATTAAAAAGTTTTAAAAGTAGTTCATCTGACATTTTTCTAACTTAAATTACCAATAATGAAAAATAATAAAAATTCACACATATTCTATTAGACAAATTTTATTGTCACCCCACTTTTTTTGTCGTTTCCTGTAAAAGTTAATAATAAATTCCCAAAATTTCATTAAAAACTTTTTCAAATTGCAGTTGGAAATTTTGATTTCATTTTAACGATTTTGTGATGAACTTTTAGATTCTAATATATAGCGTGGTATTTTCTCTTTCTTACACCATTTAGATCATATTTCTCACCACTATAGTAAGGGAGACAACGATTTCTTTGAGACCTGTATGAGTTGTTCCCGAAAGTGAACAAATTAGCCTGAGGGATTAAACCTGCCAAAAACTTGAAAGATATCAATTTAACTTGATGGTGATTCCGTGATGTTCGTTGCACTTGCATTGGTGAAAATGCCTTTCAGTATAAATAAGAACTGTCACAGCTCAGACAACAATGCTCTGGTCACCATACTGCAATGCATTATTAAAAAAATATTTTCTAACTTTATCGTCTCAAATCAAATTAGTCACTTATTTTTCAGTAGAAGATCACTTGAGTTACAACTTAGAAAGAAAAATAGATTTAAAATAAGTTATATTGAAAATAAGAGGACAGTCTTCAAGTGCAAATAAAGTTAATGACGAATTTCTAGGTTAACCCAAATATTCAACGAGATAAAATTGTCAAAAAATACAGTAAGGCCCAGTTGTTTCACAGAAATTCAAATGTAACACTGTCGTCAAATAGCCATTCAGCACCATTTTGTTTTTTTGACATTTGCAAGAACTCCGTTAAAAGCCGATTTCAGCTAGCTATCAAATTGTAATACGCTAACAAGCTTAACAACATGATAGTTGTCCTCTTCTGCTGATCACAATTTGTTCAAAAGCTTAAAAAAATACCTAGAATCTGCATTTGACAGGAACTTTTTAACTGTCAAAGAAACAAAATGGGGTTTAATGTCCATTTGATAACTTTGTCGTACGTGAATTTCTGTGAAACAACCGACTCTAAACATGTTTTTCGAAGGAACCGAAAAAGAGTTTGTAACACTGAGGAAATGAAAAATGTGTACCATTGATATGAATATACTGTACATCCCTTACTTGACTATTCAGATATGGTTGCCAAACATGGCTAAAGCCATTTCAAGCAACGTCTATCACCAGATTCTGGGAGTTTCAACCAATCTAAATAGAAAATTGAGAGATATTTTTAAAATAATTAACTGGAAATATTGCATCTATTTGAAAATAAATTGAAAAAAATAATTGTTACAAATAAATTCGTTAAAGAACTTTGTAATCATTCAAAAAGATAGCTGCCAAAAATATGGGGAAAATTAGTTGAGTTTGTTACGGCACTTTGTCCCCGTAACACACGGTTTCAAGTCCCAGTTGCAACCTTTACCTTTTTTATTTTTCTGTGTCTTATTCTCTTTCAAATTTCATTTAGATTTATTAGTATTATCTTCTTCTTCAATAAAAATAATTGTGTTTAGACTTTATTGTGAATTTGTTGATCCAATTTCAATTTGATCGATCTAGCTTATCGTAAAATGTAGACTTGATAAATGACTGATAAAGAAAAACTGATAACCGAAATGAAGATTGTCCTCTGGAAGTCAAAACAAATAAACTAAATAATGGCGCACAACTATCACACATTCATTGCTTTATTAGTTATTTAGATGAAGAAATAGTGAGAAACCTATTTGATAAGTAATCCTAGAAACTTCAGCATGATGTTTTCCTCACTGAAGAGATAATTCATAGAAGTACCATCTTTACCAATTTAAAGCACGACCAACGTCGCTTATTTACATTTAAGATCTTTTGACTTGCAGACCTGAAGAGCTATTCTCTATCTTTTGTGGGATCGAGACAGATCTCAGGCGAGATCTCCTGTCCATTTTTGTGATTTTCTGCGGCTGTTAAATGAATAAATAATCATGCGTACTTGCAGGAATTCGTGTAAAACGACCTAAACTAAAATCCGTGGCAGCTCACAGCTGAAATTCTGACATCGGCCCATAGAAAAAGCAAATAACAGCTGCAGAAAATCACACAAATCTGACAGGAGATCTCGCCTGAGATCTATCTCGATCTCACAAAAGATAGAGAATAGCTCTTCTGAAAGGCTATTCCCTAAAATTTGTGATAAGAGATCGTTCTCCCGTGAGAAGTGCTGTCAGATTTGTGTGATTTTCTACAGCTGTTAAATGAATATGTAAATAATCGTGCATACTTGCAGGAATTCGTGTAAAATGACCCAAACCAAAATATGTGACAGCTCACAGCTGAAATTTTGACATCGGCCGATAGAAAAAGCAAATAACAGCCGTAGAAAATCACACAAATCTGACAGCACTTCTCGCTCGAGAACGATCTCTTATCACAACTTTTAGGGAATAGCCTTTCTGAAGGGTAATCTGCGTCTTTTGCGTTAAGACAAAAAGGAAAAATCCTTCGGGACATCGGAAGGCAAGAAAATCACAGAAATTTGGAAGGCATTTATCAAATTTCTGTGATTTTCTAAGGCTTTCAATGGCTTGTCTATGCCTTTCGTGTGTTAAATGGATTAATTAACTACTTAAAAACATGAATACTGTTTATTAGTTATTAAAACTACTTACATATATAAAGCTAATGGGCGTTCATAACTGACTATCCATTTTTCTTGTTATTTTTACGTGTTCATTGAACGCGATGACATTCGATTCGTAAGTTTTCCCACAACTGACATCTCTTAACTAGAATTGCACTACAATACGCGCCATCATCTCTTGCGTTGGGGTAACTACTTTTAAGAGTTGGTGTCTTAACACAAGTGCAATATTTAGCTTGTTAGCGCGATACTGCATTTAAGATAACACTCAAAATGTGTCATGTACGGCTGATTTAACACACGTTACGCCTTTGCAAAAGATTCAGAATCACCCTAAGACAGGCCAATGAAATTGTTTATCAATCTAGTCTCCTTCGATGGAACCAATCTTCCCAATAAGCTTTACATTGATATGCTTGATGTAATTATGTGACCAGCTCTGGTAAGGATGCTCCATCGAAGCCAGAGTTAAGTCAACCTTTCAGAAGCTGGGCGTACTGCCCAGGGTCTGCAGATAGTACCAACTGCTGACCCTGTCTAAATTGCAAATGCGCCCCACTCTTGAATTTTACAGTCACCTCGGTCCTTGACTCTGCAGAAACAGGCAGTCTGTTTGAAAGATTCCTCCATCTTAACAAACAGATTAGTCCTTAGAGTGCAGATCATATGGGAACTCTGTCCTTGTGCTATCAGCATTTAAATGGAAGATGCTCCGTGCACAGTCGCAAAACACGCCAAACGCACGGTTGACATCTGTCCAATGAGAATGGTTCACTTGTGTTTTTGGCTGTGGAATGATTTGCCAGCCTCCGTTTCCTCCCTCCTTTATTTCTCAAAAAGACCCTCCACAGAGCATCCTCATAGATGTCATCAGCCCACTTCTATGAATTTATCTCTTCAGTGGTTGACTAATGTAATTAATTCTTGTGAAAAATGTTTTACCTACAAATCTGTGAGTGATTTAGTATATAGCAGTAAAGAATTAACTTGTTTTAAACTTCAATCCAAAGGTACGATTGGTTGGGTTCTGTTTCACGTGTTCATTATCACATTCATCTTGTCCATTGCTGTGTGTGTTATTTGTTTTTTAGAGAATGGATAAAGATGTTGAATGTTTATTATAACTGCACGAGCATTCCTGATATAACAACGATTAGAAATACATATATTTAATGTTGGTAATACTGTAGCCGATTGGATATTAACTAATTAACCTGTTTCAACTTGCTCTTCCATAGAATTGATTGAATAAAACAATAAATAAAAATAAATCCTATATAGACCATAGACAGTGTTTTATTTCACACAATGAATAAGGAACTCCAGTGAAAAATATTATGGCTTTAAAAAAATATGTTCATATAGACCAATATACGCTGATTCTGAATATATAAGTTTTATTAAATAATATTAAACGAAGAGTTTAAAAAAAAAAATTAAAAAGTCCATTTTAAAACGTGTCATTAAAACACCCTGTCAAGTTGGTATTGCTGGATTTTGGCGGCGTGACGTCACCGCGCCGCGTCACCTGGGTCAAAGTTGTATAGAAATGTAAGATGCAAGCCGTTCGACGTTCCGTGTTATTGGTATAAACCTCTATAAAGAGATTTGGACATATAATAGTTTTTGTTTTTATTAAAACATTATTTAGGCCTAAATAATTCAGTATCAAAAATAAAGTATCTCTATTAGTTTATCTATATTATTTAAAATATTCAAAAACTCTAACTGTACAAAAAACAATTATAATGCCCAGTAAAACACTCCAATGCTGAAATTCAAAATGGCGGGAGTCGAACAGCTGATTCCAGTTTAGATTAGATTAGATTCAGTGTTTTCGGGGATCTTGAAAATTTAAAACTTTGAAATTTATTTTAACTATTAAAACTAACTATAAAAATAAATATGCAGTTATTTGTTAGAAGGTCATTATTCATAAAAAAAATTTAAAAAATTGGACTGGAGTTCTCTATTATGTATGTGGACATTTTCACCAAAGTTAGTACGTGTTTTTATTATTTTTATGCTTTCCATTCTGTTACTTTTTATTTTTAAGTTTACCATTCTGTTACTTTTACGTTTTATTTTTATGTTTTCCATTCCGTAATTTCACGTTTTATTTTTATGTTTTCCATTCCGTTACTTTAACGTTTTATTTTTATGTCTTCCATTCTGTTACTTTAACGTTTTATTTTTATGTGTTCCATTCCGTTACTTTAACGTTTTATTTTTATGTCTTCCATTCTGTTACTTTAAACGTTTTATTTTTATGTGTTCCATTCCGTTACTTTTACGTTTTATTTTAATGTTTTCCATTCCGTTACTTTTACGTTTTATTTTTATGTTTTCCATTCTGTTACTTTTATGTTTCATTTTAACCCCTTCAAGCCTCGACAATATTTTGTCAGAGGGTAAAAATAATTCCATTTTGCAATAAAATCCAAATAAATGGAATATTTCTGAATTTATCCGAAAACTAAAAACAGTTTTAAAGAGGTGATTAAATACGCTTTAAAATTGTATAATTTCAAATAAACATATGATTGTTTAAATATAAAAATTTTGCATGCAAACATGAAAAAGTTTTAACAGTGGCTTCCCTTAGGTTTTTTCTGACTTAAGTTACTAGATAATGAAAAAAAAAAAAATACCTACATATTTTAACAGGCAAATGTATTATAAATGTTATCGTCAACTCACTTCTTAGTCATTTCATGTAAAAATAATTAATAAAAAATTCCCAAAATTTCATAATTTTTTTTTAAATTACGGTGGAAAACTATGGATTCATAAAGGTGAATTTAATAATTTTGTGGTTAATTTTTAGATTTGAATATAAAGCGTGGTGTTTGCTCTTTCTGAGACCTATATGATTTGTTCCGAAAACCGAACAAATGGACATGACCGGTTAAACTTTTCCATTCCTTTACTTGTACATTTTATTTTAAAATTTTCCATTTCGTTAATTTTATGTTTTATTGTTGAGTTTTCACCAATACCAGATTGTTAGAAGTCTGGATTTTTTTTTTCAGTGCAGAAATTCTGGGACTAATGACCATAATATGTACTCCTCATTGCCCAGAATACTAATAGAAGGTTATAATGTGGATTCATCAGTGAACATCTTCAATTTATCACTTAAGAATCAGAGTGTGCAATTCACATGCGGTAGAAGTGAAACCTTCAGAAAACTTAAGTAGACAAGAGTAGGGAGGCTACGAAACACCGCACAAAGAGACCGATTGGTTTATCTGATTCTCTATTTTAAGTGTCGCTATTTTTCGTTTCACCGAGTTTCAGATCACAACAGTGCTAAAGAAGTTTTCACTTCAAAAAATCCAATCAAAATTGTTGGACAAGTGAAAAACGCAATGTACAAACTTCGGCAAAAATGTCCACGTAACTTATTTTTAGGTTCTCCTGTTTTTTCTTTGCTTTTTTTTACATTTATTTATTTTTACACCAAATTTATCCCTGATATCCCCTACCGCTACTATGTATCCTTTGCAATACCTCCCTCTGCCCCCCTACCCCCACCCTATTCTCTATCCAACTTCCTCTCTCTTATTTACCACACTTCTTTCAATTTCCTCCATCTTTAAATTTTCTCATTTGAGTAATAAGGTATAACCAAAGATATTGAAATATAAGATATGTGCTATGGGCAGTTTTTACTGGGTGGGACCGTGTTTCCTGACATCGCCGATATTGTTAACCAATACTACTGCACACCTTCAAAAAATCAACGTCGGTGTTCTTTGGCTCTGAACTGACTTAAAAAGAAGTCTGCAGTTCTTTTCTTTCCATATCATCCCTTTTTTCCAACCTTAAATTCCCTCCCTCTTTGCTTTCTACCCTTCTTTCCTTTCCATTTTTTACCAATGATCTCCTCCTCCATCTTTGCTTCCCTCTCCAAACACTGAACATACAACAATAAAACCATCGATTCTGCTTGTTTTTTCTAAAAAAATATAATGTATTGTACAAAAACTATTATAATTTATTTGGCACATTGTAAAATATTTTTTACATAATGTAATTAAATTATTAAAATAAAAATCGACTTCTAAAGATACATAAAATTATTATCCAATAAAAACTATCATACAAAAAAATAAAACTATTTTACCAGTTTCGAATCAAACTAAATAATCTTATATATAATACAAAATATTTCATAACAAGAAGCAGATGTTACAATATCTAAAACTTAACAAGAAACAATTAATAGGTAATTAAAAAAAAAGTTTGAGCGTAGTTTCACTATGTTAAAATTATCACGTTAAATTTTTTGCAATACACAATTAGTTGATTAAAAAAAAATTCACTACGGAATGTCAGCACACAATACTGCAATATACTGTTAAGCCTCGATTACATTGAGCGATTTTACAAGCTACTAGCCGGTAAGTTTAAAAGCGGGTAA
Organism: Glyphotaelius pellucidus; assembly: GCA_936435175.1. Lineage (NCBI taxonomy): Eukaryota > Metazoa > Arthropoda > Insecta > Trichoptera > Limnephilidae > Glyphotaelius > Glyphotaelius pellucidus. The sequence goes on from OW386561.1 coordinate 923,607, forward strand.
ATCGGTGAGTGAGATTGTCATGATGACACACAAAACTGTCTACTCGCTCAGTAGCGACAGTAGCAGCTAAAATAACGACTCTCGCGCGAATCAATACTGTCGACATTTTGTAGAAAACTTGAGGTCGCAGCTAGCACCACACGCTAGCCAGTAGCGAGAATAACGACTCCCGCAAGAACTAATTCTGACAGTTACGAAATCAGCTGTTCGTGGGCCGCCATCTTGAGGCACACGCTGGCGAGTGGCGAGCAAAGTTGACCACCTTTCAACTTTTTTCGTAGATTGTCCACAATCAGCTAGTTAGATAGTAATACAATTACACTGAGCGAGTTTACTGACAGATAGTGAATTGCCCAGCTAGTAGCTTGTAAACTCGCTCAATATCGATTCATCGAGGCTTTATAGATAGAATTGTGTTACTTTAACTAACAGTTCTCTCTATTAAACGACACAATATTCATAAAAGTAATGCCTTACAAAATTTTATAAAAATACACCACGATTCTAAAATACTTCCATTTTTCATCTTCCTCTTTTCCCTACTCTTCCCCACTTTTTTCAACTCTACAATATTCCCCAAATGAAGATGCCTTGTTCCGCTGGCTTGAGACATTTGAAAATCTTGCACAATTAAGATAAAAAATAAAATTAAAACAATTCTCACTGACAACCATTGAAAATTAACAAGATATACAGATATTTTGTGTTCCAAATTTTAAAAATCATTACAGCTTGACACGGACAACTTTGCAGTCGCTTTAGAGTTTTTATAGATGCAGCAGCTAGCACAAAAATAATAGATTCACTTATAATAAATATTATGTATTGCATTGTCCTAAAACTTAATATTGAGGTGCATAGATAGGTATGTATCACAACACAAAACACAAATTGATTAACCATGGATAAGTGAATATGGTAGATGACGATCTAGATCACAATTAATCAACCATAGAAAAAAAACATGTTCTAAATTTAATATCTTAAATTAGGATGACTTTCTAATCGACAAACAGCAGCGCCATTTTGAATTTTCAATATTATTATTTTATAATTACTTTAAAATCTACTGTACTAAAGACCTAACGACTGTGCGTTTTAAAAAAATTTGTGTTTATATTTTTGTAGTAAAAATTACGTTACAGAGTTGTAACTCCTCTTGATAGAAGTGTATTTCATACAAATCACAGCTGTCTCCCGCCACCTCAACTTGCGTATATTCTATAATGTTACAAAAAAATGATATGACGACGTAAAATATAAAACTATTTTTAAGCTCCAAAAGGTATAACCTATCAAGTAACAGCGATTATTATTTTTAATGTTGTTTATTAAAATATTTTTAAAAATCTCAAAAACTTGTCTCCTACAACTTTTATGTTGTACATTAATTCTGCCACGCGGGTTGTCATTCGAAATAGGCATACATGCAGCTCGTGTTTGTCACCCCCAATATGCATTTTAGGCCTCCTTCCCCCTTGCTACAAATTCTCCTCTAGATCCAGAGAGAATTCGTTTATAGTAAAAACAAAATGTGACAGTGGTGAAAATGTGGCAGAGTAGTAAAAGTTATGTAGGTTAATAAGTAAAATTTATAAAATTTTAAGAAACCCCGACACAAAAAAGAGCTGATGATCTTGAAACGCCTGAACAGATTTTCATGAATTGTAGCTAAGAACCATCTCGATTACGTCAGCTTTCAAACAAAAAAAAACTGCATCATAATCGGTCCATTCGTTTAGGAGCTACGATGCCACAGACAGACAGACAGACAGACACGTCAAACTTATAACACCGCTCCTTTTTTTTTTACATGAGCTCCACACAGGAGGCCCTGAGGAAAATAATTTCCCTTAGGGCCTATGTCATCTTTGAGGATGCTGTGTGGAGGGTTTTTTTAAGAAAAGGAAGGGGAGGAGAGTTCTGGGAAGGAAAAGGGTTTAAGGGGTGGGTAGGAATCTGGGGTTCAGTTTGTCCTGGTCTTCCACGTCCGAGACCTAGACAAACCTCACCCCATGAACCCGGGCACCCCTGCTAAATCACCAAACCTAGCGAACCACTTGGGGTGACCTATGGCAGAGGTGTTGGTTATCCAATAAAGGTTCCCGGGGCGGCGGTACCCATTCCCGCCTCCCAAATTGCTCCTTGCGTCGGGGGTTAAAAAGAAGAACAACCCATTTGCGTTACTTTCAGATTAAAAGAATAATTATTCTGTTTGGTCAAGTATTTTGATCTCAAATCCAAATTTAAGTTTTGTGTGAAAAAGAAAAAAAATACTAAAAATTCAAAATGACTCTGATGGATTATCTGAGTTAGAAACACCCACCCACCAATTTACAGCATGATGCACTTAAAAACATTAACAACAATAGTAGCATTAAAAATATACAATTCTTTATTAAAATAAAATCTAGCAATGTAGCCAAAACATGAGTGCGAATAAAGTAAAAACTATAGGTACACAATTTTAGTGTTTTTATGTGATTCATCACAGTGGGTGCGTTGGAGCAGGAAGCATAATATTGCATTTGTTCTGTTTTCAAATTAGTGTTTCATAGATCCAGGTAGGTGACTTGCGTGGCGGCAATGGCGGAGAATGCCGACAAGATGGACGCCGTCCAGATGACCACGCACGCGCCCCCCGCCAGCTCTATGAGCCAACCGAGCACCAAGGAGAGAGACAGCTGGGCCAAGAAGATGGTGGAGCCGATGATGGCCATGTCCATGCCGAGACCTCTCGCAGGTGGCGGCTCATCCGACTCCTTATCTGAAAACTGCAACAAATTACAAATTATTCAATTAATTTGATGTAACCTTTTTTCTATACGGTAAATAGTCATAAAAACGACAAAATGGATCTAACGGAATATAAATTCTTGCCTATTAATTGTTGCCAATAACAACTGTCTCAGCTGTCAATTTTACTGTAATAATAGTGGAAGATACTCTCAGTATCGCCCTGGTGTAAGACCACCATTCAGAATTGAAACGTTGATTGACATTTATTGTTATAGGAACGCTACTAAACACGCTTAATTATAATCCATTCACTAAACGGTGTACCTCAAGGAAGTGTACTAGGACCACTTTTATTTCTTATATAAGCCGTTGCTTTGCTGTGTTTGGTGGCCAGATCTGAATAGCCAGGTACTTCCCCTCCCCACTACATTCAGCCTCACAACATGCCCCAATTGGGGATGCCATAGTCTCACTGGCTCCCGATGATTGAGAGCAGTCGGGACTCTTTTGCGGTTTCACATAAAAAATAACACAAATTCACAACACAAACGATCTCATGCAATGACTCCACCAAACTTGTACCAACTTGAAAAAAAAAAAAAAAATCACTGTACTTATCACTAAAATACTACTCGTATGTTCAGTTTTAAAATTAGAGCTCACCGTGTCAAGAATTCAAATTCAAAAAGTACTGTTACCTATAAAATAATTTTTTAACAGAAAATTATTTTAATAATTGTAATTTCCAAAATTGGAGCCGATTTTTCAAGAATTCGTACATTCCCGTGATTTTTCACAGGTGGTTTATTAATATTACTGAAGAATGCATTTGACCATGAAATGTATTATATTTGTTAGTTGCTAAATAAGAGCAGGAACGACAATGTAACACTCACATTTATTTAAAAAGTAAAAACCCCTCGGAGGGATCTATATGTTCTGTGCTCTTGGGACCGTCATCGCTGATATCATCCCAGGAGGTGTAAGAGGATCCACTAGCACTACTGCTGGAGTATACTTCGCTCCAATCATCATCACTATCCAGCTCGCAGAACATATCCGTGTCCGAACTGCTGTCAGAATGCGAACCATTCTCGGATTGATCTTCATCCAACAATGCAATATTATCTGTTATATCGTCCATTACATACTCAAACTCCATGTATTTCTCTTCGCGTTCTTTAACTTTTGCGCATTCGTCCGCCCAATGCTTTTTCACCATTTCTTTGATAGCTTCGTTCAAAACGCCCCGAATACTTTTCGTATTGAAATTGTCGACGAGCTTCGGAGAAATATTTGCCTGAACTTTTGACCAAATCGTTTCTAGAGGATTTAAATCTTGGTGATTGGAGAGCCGGCGCAGTACGACATGTCCGTTATCTCGCAACACTTTGTCTAAAAGGTATTCTTTCACGTGGTCTTTCTTGTTCATGCGAATAAGTTGAAACAATTCGGCTCGGCACATTTCAGGAACAAAGGATATATTGTTTTTGGTCAACCAAGCTTCCATTGCAGCTTTGGTGGATGTGTACCACGAAGGAACACAGTTAGTTTCTTTGTTGTGAGCGGAATCCATGTCTACGACAATAACGGATTTGGGTTGCAGTTTGGGTAGCAATTTTTCATTCAACCATCTCTCGTAAGTTTTGCTTGATGTTTTATAGCTCCCGTTGGCTTTTGGTTTGGCTTCGTATATCAGCAGGCTGTTTGGAGAGTACAAATTTTCTCCCACTGCGACGACTACATTTAAGCGGGAAATATTAGATATTGGATCAGCGCTGGGTTTATCAGTTTCGACTGACGTTGAAGTAGCTTGAACGGCATCATCTTTTACCTCGGCAGCTTTATCAGTTTCTTTAGATGTACTTTGATCAGATTTTTCTGTTCCATCACTTTGTTCTGATTTGACTTCAACTGGTAAACTAGTTTCTTCAGTTTTAGGACTTTTAGCTAAGCTAGCTTCATCTTCTTGCTTTGCTTCACCTTCTTTAAAAATTTCTGCCAAAGTAGCTTCAATGATTTTATCGGTAACTTCTGGTGAAGCGCGGGTGGCTTTAATGCAAGGCATTGATCGAGCACGGTCTATAGAGGTCGATTCGATGGGTTCGCCAGTTTCCTTAGAGATGCTCTTGCTCATCTTCATGGAAGTGCACACGAAGGTTTCTCCGGTCTCCTTAGAAGTGCACTGGATAATTTCTCCGGTTTCTCTGGAAGTGCAGGCAATGGGCTTGCTAATTTTTTCTAGAGTGAATTTAATGATTTTTTCTAAAGCATCTTCTTCGCTGTCGTTACTTTTGACGGTATCTTCCGACTTGGCTTCGGGCGCAGCAGCGATAATATTCCCACTGGTTTCCGCTAACATGGCTTCTAAAGTCATTTCACCGGGCATTTCTGCGGTATCTCTGTTACGTTTATCAAATTCTTCCAACATGGCCTCGCAGTTTCTTTCGCTTTCTTCTAACATGGCGTCTAAAGAAATTTCAAGAGTAGAGGCTTCTAATTTAGCTTCGCCGACTTTATCACAATCGACAGCTTCTGGTTTTACTTCTTCGCCGACTCGAAGATCACCAATGTGTTCAGGCTTGACTTTTTCGCTTTTAACACTTTCTTTTAACGTAGTTTCCCCTGTTTCTTCAATATCTTCTATCTTAGGATCGCTGATTTCTCCAGAAGATTCTAGCATAGCTAGAACGGCTTTGCGAGCTTCTTCTAAGTTAGCTGCACTGGTGGTGTCTGGCTCCTTTACAAGTTCCCCAGGCTTACTACATTCTAATACGACTTGTATGGTTTCACTGTCTTCCGATATGGTGGGAAGTTTATGATCAGGATTATCAATGAAAGTTTCAACGGTAAAAACAATTGGTCGACCTTCCACTCTATAATTAGCTATTTCATTTAAATACCCGGGCCTTTTAGCTCTGATGCTATCTTTTTCTATGAGTATTTTCTTATAATCTTCTGTTTTTTTCCACCGGAATCCGAGCGAGTGCAAAATCTTTCGCAAGGAAGCTTTATCTCCACCAAAGTTGATGCGGCGAATTAAAACTTGGTGAATCTTTTTCAAAGTAATAGTTGGAGAAGTTTTATAATCTATGTGAAATTGGTGAATGCACCGGCGTATCTCCGCCTTCTGAAGACTATCCAATTGTAACTTTTCTACTTTCTTCTTCTTTGGTGGAGAAGACATTGTTAATTATAGCTTAATAATAACACAACTTTAAAATACCGATAACGCGAAACTTCTGTACACTTAAAACTTGTTGACGAGAAAGCAATACTTTTTCACAGTTCTATGTCGGTATGCTACTATTTTCGTGCAATAACAAAAATCTTATCAAAAATCGCGACGATGACGTTTAGGTTAGGTTTCCAAAAACTAATTATAAAAATAACTCTGTCCTTGATCGATGACAAGCTCAAAAGTCGTTTCCAATCTAATTTATTGAGTAATGATAACGGAAATATTATTGTTTAGCACGTGTTTGATCACAATATTGTCACTTTTTGAACAATACGAAATAACTTCCGACGATTTATTTTAGTTTACGAATCACAGAAACGTTGGTTTCTATTACACTTGTAATGAGTTTCTAAACTTCTAGTAAGGTCTCCAAAATCTAGTTGGAATATATAAGATCAGAAATATAGCGGATTATTATTATTGTCAAGTTGAAATTCAAAACCCGGCAAAGCAATGACAGCTTCACTTTTATTTTGACAAAGATAAAGATAAAGATGGCGATGTCTTGCTCTGTCAGATAGAGATGTGCGGTTTTCCTGTTGCTGTTACTCTGTCCCGGTGACTTTGTCACTGGAAAGGACTATTTTTTGAACTGGTTTATTATTGCAAGTAGGTGATAGTAGACTAAAATTGATTGAGCTGCGATCTTCTAAAAGGTTTTAAATAGATTTTATGGCTCATAGAAAAATGAATGTATGTTTAAAGAAGCGCAAAGGTGCTTGCTTATTAATTTTATATCTAATTTTATATAAATAGTGTTTTCAGAAATTTTTCAGAAATTTTCGAAATTATATTATCAAATTACAAGTCAATTCAGCCACTGGCCGGTCAGTGGCTGATTTGACATCGCGTTTGGGTTTCACCCGGGCTTATTAACTTATTCTGTGAGGAAACCGTGGAATATCATTTCTTTAAATGAATGTATAATAACGATGTCCCAGCAAGACGACAAAATTGATAAATTGGAGTACTTAAACCAAACATGCAATATAGATATAAGAGGTATCCCAGAATCAATCACGGAAAATAATATAGAAACACTAAAAAAAATATCAAAAATTATTAACTATGGAGACACCGCCGTACCTTTGCAATCTGAGATAACTAAAATCTACAGGCTAGGATCGGAACTATCCGAGAAAAATCCCAGATCCATAATAGTGAAATTCAACAATATTAAATTTCGTAATGATTTCCTGGACAAAATCAAAGCTTACAAAAAAGCAACCACCACCAGCACAAATAAATTAAATACCGCTGATCTAGGACTGTCGCAAGAAACCAAACGTGTATACGTGTCCGAACACTTGACTTTAAAAGGAAAATATTTGCTTTCTCAAACAAAAAAATTTGCCAAGGACAACCATTACAAACATACTTGGACGACTTCAGGGCGTATTCTACTGAGGCAAACGGACACCTCGAAAATCATCACAATAAAAAATGTACTAGATCTGGATCGGCAACAACGTCAATCACAATGACTGAGGATAAAAGAAGAATATACATTGCCATTAAATTTATTTGTAATATACATTAAGATTGATAACTATGCAATAATAATTTTCTTCGCTTGTTTTTTCATGAGTCATAACTCAATTTTCGTCAAGTTCTTACTTACCAAAAATAATGTACTCTTATTCTTATTACTTGTATCAATGGTTTTCTGTTTTTGTTTTATGAGTCACCCCAACATCAGTAACATGATATTTTATACGCATAATAATGTATTCTTCTTTCTTCGATCAAGCTCATATGTCTCTAACACTAGCAATGAGATTTTATGTAATTTCATATTTACAGCAAAGCTAAATAAAAATGGAAAAAAACTTAATGTTTATAAATATATACCGTACTTGGTCAATTTTTTGTATGCTTTGCAGGTTATTGTATCTACTTACTCTTTTCAAACATATTTAACGTGTCAACCTCTTTACAGCATAAATACTCACCCTGCTCGATGTTATATTATGGTGATAATTTCTTTTAAGTTGGATAAGGTAACTATTATATGTTCATTTAAAAGTCGATTCATAATCTTCAACATAATACTCCGTACTCGATGTAATGTATTCTGCATTCAATTGTCAGCCTCAGCTGTGGTTATCACATTTATTATGTCAACAGGTAACAACAGAATTTTATCTATTATTTATAAATCAGGGAAAAAATCTCACTGCAAATACCTACTCACGATTTCAATTATATCTCTGTATATTACCCATGTTAAGATATTATATACCAACATAATTATTGTAATAACTGCTAATATTGTTGTTAATTATAATTACTATACTTTACTTCTCATCATCCAAACTCATAAATTTTTATCATTCTTTAAGATAAACGTAGACCATTCTGTAAATATTATTTTGCTTGCATGTTTTTGTATGAGTCATACAACTATCAACCATTTATATAATCAATTAAACTTATTCGTACTTTCTTGTATCAGCAAAATTACTGTAATAATTATTAATCTTACTTCTAACTATTCTCACCATAGCTCACTTTTTTTGGTCAAAACTAAAGCCTAACATTCCTTAAGAAAACGGTAAATCATTCTTTTTACATTGTTTTACTCACATGTTTTTATATGATTTACACCACCACTAATGATGTATGTACCCAAAATAATGTATTCATACTTTCTTTAACAGATTCCACTACGTTTAACATAACAACACGGGCATGTGCCTAGCATGGTGGTCGAAAAATTCTAAAATTTATGTAACCAACATTTCAATGAATAAAGAAAACTTAAAAAAAAAAAAAAAATTAATGTCACAAATTGTAATGTCATTCTTTATTATTCGATATTCTCACAATATAAACAAATAATACCACTTTTATTAACACGAATATTCCCCGTGATCAATAATATTTGCAGTTGTTTCTTGGCATTACTTAATAATACATTTATCTCAATACTATATAAAACCTGGAAAAAAATCTTCTGCAAATGCGCAAGCTCCGTTTTATTTACATCTTTGTACATTCCAAAAATCATTACAACTATTTATTTTACTGATCTAACGTACTTATTGCACTCATATCTTTCCAGCACAATCACTTACCCTGTTCTTATCTATTTATCACACTTACCTATACTCTTTATAAATGCTTGTGGTACAATTTGCTTGGACTTAAGTATTAATTTTTTTTTGATCCTTATAATCCAAAAAAGGGAACAAAAAAAAATCATATACATATATATATTATATATTTTAGTCAAACTTAATGATTGATATTAATCTGCAAATAGAAAACCATGGAAACGTAATTACTCATGAAACCAATGATGCCTCAAAGTGCATAGATATTCTAAAACCCTTTAATCGATTAAAAATATTTTCAACAAATATTCGGAGCATTGACAAGAACTATAATAACCTACTTGTAACACTTGCCGGTTTGAACAATACTTTTGACGTTATAATTTTAACTGAATGTTGGATCAAATCAAATTACACTCACAAAAATATTGCAGGATTTAAAGTTTTCAATACACTAAATAATAAGACACAATCAGATGGAGTTATTGTCTATGTAAAATCCGAGCTAAACCCAATTATCTCTGAATTATTCATCGATAATGCCAACTGCCTTAAAATTAAAACTAACGAAATCATAATTCTTGCACTATACAGGTCACCTAAACACCAAAATATTTCATCCTTCCTTATATCCTTAGACTTGGCCTTATTTAACTGTTCACCAAATAAAGAGTTAATGGTGATCGGTGACATTAACCTAGATTTACTTAAGCCAATGGCAACACAAACACTCGATTATAAAAATCTCATGACTCAACACGGGCTTGTTTCTTATATTAATGCTCCTACCAGGGTAACTGATACAACTAATTCGTGTATTGATCACATATTCCTAAGAACAAAAAAAAATGCAAAGGGAACTGTATATCAATCAACCATAACTTACCACTTCTCGATAGCAATTGGCCTTATGCACAATAAACCCTTTACCGAAACGTCACGTAGTAATATTAAAAAAAAAACATTAATCTCGAGAAACTAACTTCTAAATTTATTTTAGAAAATTGGCTCTCCACTCTAAATTCCACAGACGTAGACATTGCTTTTAATACCTTTTCTGAAACTTTCTTGCAACATATAGAGGATGTCACGGAAGAATCCCATTTGATCAATTCAAAAAATAAAAAACTGAAACCATGGATAACAGATGGTCTAATTTTTTGTATTAAAAAAGGGACAAGCTTCACAAAAACTTACTCAGTAATCCGGACATTCAAGCTCAAATTTTTTATAAAAAATACAGAAATATATGTAATAATCTCATTAAAACCACAAAAGAAAACTACTATAAAGAGAAACTGTCAAGAGCCGGTAATAATAACAAAAAAATTTGGCATATTATCAAAGAAATATCTAACACTGATCACCCAATACAACCAATCAATAAATTAAACATCAATGGACATGATACATCCCTAAACGACCATCCAGATACTGTGACCAATCACATAAACGAATATTTTTGTAATATCGGTAAAAATCTAGCATCACAAATCTTAAATAAGACATCAACTGATGAAAATGCTCTTGCCGACATTATTCATCAATCTACCAATGAAACAGATAATACTCTCACTTTAAACCCCACTAACTGCGCTGAAATTTCACAAACGATTAGACTATTAAAGCCCTCCCATTCACGCAATCATGACAAAATATCCTCAGCTATACTAAAAACAGTTGAACCCTTTATAATCCAACCGTTAGCACATATCATTAACCTCAGTCTCATTAAAGGTGTTTTCCCAAACAGACTCAAACTTGCTCTAGTTCAACCAATTTTTAAGACAGGAACTCCTACTGACATAACAAACTACAGACCTATTTCTATATTATCATCACTATCAAAAATTATTGAAAAAATTGTAAAAAAAAAGACTAATCGACCACCTTACAAAATACAACATTCTCTCGTCAAACCAGTATGCTTCAGAGAAGGGCTAAATACAGATTCAGCTATTTTAGAACTAACATCACATATAACACAAGGCCTAGATAAAGGTGATAAATGTTTGGCAATATTTCTGGATTTAGCTAAGGCCTTTGATACAGTATCCCATCTAACCCTTTTGGTTAAGCTCCGAAAAATTGGAATAAAGAATAAGGCATTTGATTGGTTCAAATCATACCTCACAGACAGAAAGCAATATGTTAAGCTACCATCACATAAATCATCCCATCAAACCAGCATTAATTTTGGTGTACCACAGGGCAGTGTACTTGGTCCCACACTTTTTCTCATCTATATCAATGACTTATGTAAATTATCTATTGATGGGAACATTATCACATTCGCCGATGATACTGCCCTTGTAATTAAAAGTAAGAAATGGGAAGAAACATTCCATAAAGCGGATCTAATATTGAAGATTATTAAACAGTGGTTAGATGATAATCTACTTACGTTAAACATAACAAAAACGAAATATCTAACGCTTAGTCTTAATATTCCGAGTCAGCCTTCAATCAATCATACACTAATAATACATTCTTGTAGAGATGTCTCTTGTTGTCTATGCAAGCCACTGGAACGAGTAGATTACATTAAATATCTGGGTGTAATAATTGACAATAAGCTACGGTGGGAAGATCACGTAATAAATATTACAAACCGGATACGGAAACTGGCTTACATCTTCAGGACATTACGAAATATTCTGAATAAAAATACACTAAAAACGGTATACTTTTCCTTATGTCAATCTATTATATCTTATGGTATAGTAGTCTGGGGAGGATGCTCTAAAACAATATTAGATCCATTAATTAAAGCTCAAAAATTGATAATGTGGACTATTTACAAAGTACACTATATTCACCCCACGAAGGACTTATTTAAGGACTTCAAAGTACTCAATATAGAATCCTTATACGTCAAAAACATATCCACCTATTACAAATTCAAACATACGAAAAAAAATATTTTTGAATCAACCTACAATACAAGAAACTCCAACAAATTAAATTATATTATTCCACCAACAAAAACCTCAATGGCACAGACACAATTTAACTTTCTTGCTCCTAAAATCTTCAATAATTTAACAATAGAAATAAAGTCAATAGCCAAATACGACAGTTTCAGGAAGGCGCTTCGGGACTTTTTGATGAGTGATTGTGATAATGTTAGTAGCCTGTTTCTCGTATTCAGATGAAAGTGTATATTTTGTTTATATGTATGAGGATGTTGTTATATGGGAGTATGTACGTATGTGTGTATATACATGTATAGATGTGTGCACCAATATATGCATGTGTGCTTGCATGCACCCAGACTAACAAAAAAGGTAAAAAAAAGTTATTACATCGCAAGTTATTACATTATTACATTACAAGTACATTTTTACAATCTTATGTTAATTTATTCTCCTTTCTACTTTCTATTTTTTTTTATATTCATTATTTCTACTTTTTATTTTAATTTCTACTTTTTATTATAATTTCTACTTTTATTATAATTTCTACTTTTTATTATAATTTCTACTTTTTACTATAATTTTTCCAAGTTTTAGCGTCATTTATACTTAAATCCATGTTCACACTAGACTTCATACTTCATAAATCATAACTTTTATCCATTGGTCACCATGAGACAGGCAGCCGCCTAGTATGGTGATCTAATATTCTTTATGTAAGTGTCACTAATATGTTACATGTGTTCTATAAATAAAAATAAATAAAAAGATGTATTACTCATTAGCGACTGGCAGCAGTAGCGACTTACAGCTCGATTTACTAGCTGGCGAATAACTAAATAGAATGCCGGCGCGCATGATATTGCAAGAACAATACGGAAAAGTTTGGTCCAAGGGGCTCAGCGTCGGTGCTGGAAAATGTTAATGTTGTATTTTGTCCGCAACTTACTTTCCCTTTGGTGTGGTACTGCGCCAGGATGAGGTAAGGAATGGTAGACAAGGTGCTGTAGGCCACCCCGGCACTGGTACTGAGGATAAGCACTGCCAGTTTGGTCCTGACCAGCGCCAGTGTTGCCATTCCTCCGGAGAAAAACAGCAGCCCTCCTATGAATACTGCTTTAGCTCTGTAAAAATTAATATACATACTTAATTAAAACTTATTCGAGAGATAAATAACTTTTAAACTTGAATAAAACAATAACGAAGCCGCTGATTTCATCATTGATTTTTTAAGTAACTTAAACAGTTATTTCATCAGTGATTTTGTCTGTAATTTCATCAGTGATTTTTTTTAGTAATTTTATCCGTTATTTCATCTGTGTTTTCATCAATGAGTTTTTTTAGTAATTTAATCAGTGATTTTATCAGTAATTTCATCAGTGATTTCATCAGTGATTTCATCAGTGATTTCATCAGTGATTTCATAAGTGATTTCATCACCAGTGTTTTTTTTTTGTTTTTTAATCAGTGAGTTCATCAGTGATTTTTTAGTTATTTCAACAGTGATTTAACAGCGCTTTCATCAGTGATTTGATCCGTGATTTCTTTGGTGATTTCTGTCGTGATTTCTTCAGTGAATTCTTTAGTATTTTATTCAGTGATTTTTTCAGTAATTTCATCAGTGATTTTGTCAGTAATTTCATCAGTGATTTTGTCAGTAATTTCTTTAGTGATATCATTGGAATTTTGTTCAGAGATTTGATCAGTGGTTTCATGGACGATTTCTTCAGTGAGTTCATCAATGATTTGTTCAGTGATTTTTATATTGTGTTCATCGGTGATTTACGCGCGATGCTTGACTTAGTTACCGAGTGACATAGAATAAACAATAATGTACAGGGAAAAGACCATGACGCGACCAAGGCCGGGAATAGCACTGTACCTCGATTGGGATGCTTATGGAGTAATGATTAATTTTTAATTAAATGAAGACATTATGAGCGAAACTCAATCGAAAATCTGGAAACAGAAAAATCAGAAAAAGATATTTACACCTCTGGGACTCGAACCCAGGACCTCCCTACTTTCCGGGTTGGGCGCTCTTATCCACTGAGCTAAGGTGTCGATATCCAATTCGGTCACTTTTAACTGTACCATACTTCGACTAAGAACCACCCATATTATCTTCATTTTTCTTAACGCATATTTTTATTGGCTGCCATCTTTATGAATGATTGCAAGATTCAACTCGAACTAAATCGAAGGGAGGTCCTGGGTTCGAGTCCCAGAGGTGTAAATATCTTTTTCTAATTTTTCTGTTTCCAGATTTTCGATTGAGTTTCGCTCATAATGTCTTCATTTAATTAAATATTACAGTTTGAGGTTTTACTCATAAAGTTAAAATAATAAATAATAATGATTAATTTACCTGTATAGTTTGAGGAGCCAATCTATGATAGTGGAGTAGGCCGCGCAGGCCAGACAGTACAGAGCCAGGCCCCAGCAGCCGTACCGCACTCCCTGGTTATACAGATCCAGCTCTGGTGTGCCCGGCATTGCCTGGGAAATTATACAAAACGACAAATAATATTAACACAGGTAGAAACTTCCTTCCTCTCCTGGCACTAACAACAGTTTTTTGTTTTGTTTTTAATTTTTTTTCATTCGTAGCATCGTTAATTACGTAAATAGAGAATTGTTTGACACCATGCTAGGCACATCCTCGTGTTCATTTTAGTTTATTAATTATTTTATAAACGTTTCTATCGAGCATTGCCACAAACTTTAAAGTATAAAATATCGTCGCTGTACTGCAGAGGCTAAGTCATAATATGTAAATGATATAAACATCATTGGTTTAAAGTCACCAGTTTTAAGTCTTAGATGTAATTCACTAACTACAATTCGGAAGGCGGGTATGGGTACTGCCGCCCCGGGAACCATTTACTGGATAACCAACACCTCTGCCATAGGTCACCCCAAGTGGTTTGCTATGTTTGACTATGGTGACTTGGCAGGGGTGCCCGGGATCATGGATTGAGGTTTGTCCGGATCGTGGGGGCGGATGCGTCTGTTCACCAACTGCATAGTAGGTCGAGGGTCTCCCTCGACCAGTCTTTCGCTACCCGGCTAATGATTTGAAATTATTTGTACAATGATTTGAAACTATATGTGCAATGTTTTTTTTGTAATTTATTTTTGGGGTGTTAAGCCGTGTTGCGCTACCTCCCTCTTTAGCCAACGTTTCGGACAGCGTTACAGTGTCTATCATCAGGCTCCCTCCCTCATCTCATCCCTCATCTGCCCTGATGATGTAACGCTGTCCGAAACGTTGGCTAAAGAAGGAGGTAGCGCAACACGGCATAACACCCCAAAAATAAATTACAAAAATATTTTTGGCCGTGAAAACCTAAAATCATACCTATATGTACAATGATTTGAAACTATATCTACAATGATTTGAAACTATATCTACAATGATTTGAAACTATATGTACAATGATTTGAAACTATCTATATCTACAATGATTTGAAACTATATGTACAATGATTTGAAACTATCTATATCTACAATGATTTGAAACTATATGTACAATGATTTGAAACCATGTGTATAATGATTTGAAACTATATGTACAATGATTTGAAACCATGTGTATAATGATTTGAAACTATATGTACAATGTTATTATTATCGAAATGCTTATCAGTTTTAACTTATCCTCTTACTAAAATCTTTAACTTGTCTATAAAAACTGGCACCTTTCCGGAAAAGTGGAAAACAAGCTTTGTGTCTCCTATTTTTAAGAAAGGTGATAAATCTGATGTATCTAACTATAGACCCATATGTATTCAGTCGACAATCCCTAAAATATTCGAATCTGTACTGCTCTCTAAACTTTCGCCTGAGATTAATAAAGTTATATCACATCTACAACACGGTTTCATGGCAAACAGGTCTACTCTTACGAATCTCATGATCTATCAGGAAAAATTGTTTAATAGTATGCACAATCATCTTCAAACTGACGTAGTATACACCGACTTTAGTAAGGCTTTCGACAAAGTCTCACACAAAATTCTCATACATAAATTAAGATCCCTAGGAATAACGGGGAATATTTTGAAATGGTTTGAAAGTTATCTACACAAAAGAAAAATATCAGTCAAACTAAATTCACACTTTTCAAATCAGTTCGAAATATTCACCGGAGTTCCACAGGGGTCACATCTGGGCCCAGTGTTATTTTCCTTATTTATAAATGACATAACTACCATCTTTGAAGGAGTTATGATACTCTTATTTGCGGATGACCTTAAAATATATAAAACAATTACGAATCTTAACGACTGCTGTATATTACAATCAAATCTAGTGAGGTTACAAGAGTGGTGCGCCCTTAATGAACTGTTCCTCAATATTGAAAAATCCCAAACAATTACTTTTGCGCGAATCAAAAATCCCATTAATTTTCAATATAGCATCAACAACATTTTCCTGAAAAGAGTAGATCAAATAAAGGACCTCGGTATTATATTTGATAGTAAATTAACTTTTGTTCCTCACATTAATGTAATAACTAACAAGGCCATGAAAAGTCTGGGGTTCATCCTGAGGACGGTTAAAGAATTTAAATCACTAAATTCGTTTAAATTGCTGTACACTGGGCTGGTGAGATCAAATTTAGAATACAATTCAACCATCTGGGCTCCATTATATAAGACACACCAACTAAGAATTGAAAGAGTACAGCATAAGTTCTTAAGATTTATTAATTATAAACTCGGTATACCTGTCGAAGATCTAAATTATGTATATTTAATGGAATTACTTAATATAAGCGATTTAGCGTCAAGGCGCATAGCGAGCGATTTAGTTTGTCTTTTTAATATTTCGAATGGCAGACTGGACGCCCTTGATTTAATCAGTAAAATTCATTTGAGAATACCCACGCGCGATACTCGCTCTAATGCGATTTACCTTGTAACTAATTCTGCTAGTAATTATTTTGTTAACTCTCCTCTGCAAAGACTTCATATACTCGGAAATAAATATTCCTCTATAGACGTTTATCGTCATCAATCGATGTCAAAATTTAAACTCAGTGTATTAGAACAATTAAAATAAATCTATTAATATCATGCACTATATAGCACCTTAATCGAAATATTATGGTAGCTATGTTTCGATAAACACGTAATAAATACTTTAAAATAGTTTGCTAATTACAAACATAAATATTGACAATCCTATCGTATTTCCCTCTATAATTAAAATAACAATCTCACATTAATTTACTTACCATATATTCTATGTTACCTGCTTTGTGTCAACTATTATATTTGGTGTTATCTGTATTTTGCATATCTTATATCTTATGTTATCTTTATTTTGTTTCTTATGTTTTTATTATGTTTATATTATATTATGTTATTTCTTATATTTTTCCAAAAACATGTACTGCACTATATGTAAAAGCCCTATGGGCGTTTAAATAAATAAATAAAATGATTTGAAACTATCTATATCTACAATGATTTGAAACTATATGTACAATGATTTGAAACCATGTGTATAATGATTTGAAACTATATGTACAATGATTTGAAACCATGTGTATAATGATTTGAAACTATATGTACAATGATTTGAAACCATGTGTATAATGATTTGAAACTATATGTACAATGATTTGAAACCATGTGTATAATGATTTGAAACTATATGTACAATGATTGGACCAATGAACGCGACGCTGCGTAAACAATATACTGTACAGCCAGAAAATAAACAGGACCACACTTACCTGGGAGGTCACTTGAGATTAACTGTTATTGTTTATTTAGAGAAATTTAGGCACAGTTTGCAAGCAGTCGACACAATTGGGAATACATGATATTTATTCCTACTATATATTTTAATAATATTATAATACTCGTATAATATGACCTGTAATGAGCGTTTTTGAGGAAATCAAAAGCAAAATTTTATTATAAAGGTACTTACAGTTGGGTCACCGCCAAATACACACTCTCCCACAAAGTCCGTAAAGTACAGCGAGTAACTCAGGTGGGACATCCAAGTCAACAAGTTCGTCAAGAACAGTATCTTCAGGGAATTGGGCATTGAAGTAAGCGACTTGAAGTATTCAGAAAAGGTCAGCATTTTGTCTTTCTTGACTCCTAGAAGTTCATCCTTAGTGTCTCCTTTGTCGGACACTTCCTTAGACTTGAGAAGCGTATCCAGTTTGGAGTCTGTTAGCATTTGGTTGTTTGTAACAATCACTTCTGAGACTGTCATCTGAAATGTATAAAAACATTTACTTCGATGTTAAATACAGTTGATCTCTTTTAGTATTAATACATTGGGCTGATTGTGAATAGGAATTTCTGGAAAACAACTGAAACAATTGTTTGCCCAAAGCTCGCAAGGGTGATTCTACATCTTTTGTGTTATCTTTTGCGTTAGAGGAAACCCGGTCACCGAGAAATTAAAAAATAGGCATTTAATTAAACTATTTAACTGCAAACTATGAAATATTTCTTTAAAAACAAAAACAAATTCGAAAAAAATGAAAATAGAATCAACATTAGAAATAATAATGTTTTTTATACCCCCCAAACGAATACCAAACAAATGCAAACTCACAGCAGTTTCATTGGACCTCGTACATTCAATCTTTTACCGAAAAATATTCAAATGACAACTAAACTACTTCAATACATAAAGGACTTAAAGTCGTGGCTTGACAATGTAGATATTGAAACGTTGTTTGTTTAATTTCTATCACTTTATGTTTCTCTCAAACAATACACTTATTATTACACTATGTACTTATAATTACAATATACCCTTATTATAACTCTACTTAATATACACTTACTATTACACTTAATATTACACTATACAATCACTATTGCACTGTTATATGTTCATTTTTAACCCCCGACGCACGGAGCGGTGTTATAAGTTTGACGTGTCTGTGTGTCTGTCTGTCTGTCTGTCTGTCTGTCTGTTTGTCTGTCTGTCTGTGGCATCGTAGCTCCTAAACGAATGGATCGATTGTGATGCAGTTTTTTTGTTTGAAAGCTGACGTAATAGAGATGGTTCTTAGCTACAATTCATGAAAATCTGTTCAGGCGTTTCAAGGTTATCAGCCTTTTTTTGTGTCGGGGGTTTCTTAAAATTTTGTACATTTTATTTTATGCACAGCTGTTTAGACAAATATGTTTTTGCTTTATATGCCCATTGTTTGCTCTTTCTAGGTACAATAATAAAATATATTAAACTATATTACCCACGCACAGGCTGCGCCCTAGTGGGTTCCCATTATTCTTATTATTTAATGACATTGTATACATCAAAAGTAAAATTTGGGAAAAATAAAGGAAAGAAAAAAAAAATTACTGCCACTGTCACTCTTACTGCCCGAATACTGAACGAAAAGGAAAACTGCACCTCAAGTTTATAAATACTTAAATACAATCATAAACATCGAAGGTTTGTATTCCACATTTTTCTCCTCCAAAACTGGACCGATTGTAAAGATGTTTTTACTAACTCTGTTAGATGAAAATTTTCTATATCTGTACGTTTAGCTTTTTAAAAATTCATTGTCTAGTTCGTATACTGAACGTCTGAACCTATAAGAAGTAACATCAAAAAAAGCAATACGTAACCGACAAGCTAGTGATCGACATCTATATTTTACCAAAACATATTTGCAGTACTGTTAAAATCTAAAGAGGAATACGTTTGTATAGACAAATCTTTGCCTTAGTTCGTATTTTTCCAATAAACCATTAGAAAATTTTACAGGAGGAGAAGGTTTTCTTTCATTATTCCAATGAAACAAACAATATGAAAGGTGTTTAAGATGAAGCTATTTCCATAAAGGTAAAGGTCTCATTAGTTTAAATAATTCTTAGTTAAGTGATTAATTATACTTTTTTATACTCTATTTTTAATTTTAAAGTGGAGATTGAACATAAACTAAAATGGTCTATTGGACAAATAAGAACTGAGGCGAAGAAAACGCTGCCCGATTTCCTCTCAAGTCAGCGTTGTGGACAGTTAATAAAACCCGTCTGACATCGAAGACATTCATCGTGCGTTATTGGCTGTCAATTTTCTATGGCTTGTCTATGCCTGTCATGTGTTAAAATTGATTAATTACTTACTTGAAAACAAGAACTACTATTTATATGAAAACTACTTACCCAAATATAAGCCAGATAGGCGTTAATTCATACAATTCGTTTGTCGTATTTAAAAAAAAATTTCGATTCGATTCGCAAATTTTCCCGCGACTGACATCTCTTAACGCGGATTACGCGGAAAATGCGCTATCATCTCTGTCGTTAGGGTAACTACTTTTAAGAGTTGGTGTCTTAAAACAATCGCAGTGTTTAGTTGGTTAACGCGATACGGAACACCGCATTTAAGAAAACTCTCAATAAGTGTCGTATACGGCGAATTTAACATGCGTTACTTTGTCGCAAAAAATCGCAGAATCACCCTTTTAGACTCTGAAAGGTTTGGAGGTGGTTGCAAGCGGTGTCAGAACCCTTCAAGGCTTGTAACGCTGAAGATATATGATATTGTGGGTTATTAAAATATTTTCGTATATTTACATTTTCCCTTTCCTTGTTCCGGCGTTCCTCCTCCCGTATGACCGGAAGCGGGATCTCCCGGAAGCTGGACAGCGTGATGACGATGCAGAGGACGAAGATGACCATGATCAGGATGAACACGGTCTTGATGTTCCCGCCCAGATATCTTCCTGGAATATTGTTTAACATATGCCTAAACATTAATGTTCAAAAGCATATTCACTAAAGCATGATCATTTGCCTCTAAAATGGGCCTGCACCCAGATGACCATTTACCTAATCATTACGTACTAATCGCAAATGTTTACGTGCCGTTTTGTTTTAAAATTAATATGCGTTTGTCTTGACAAAAACCATGACTTTTCTAATAACTTAAAAATTGTAAGAATGTATTTACCAATAATAAGGGCGTTCCAATCGATGCCTCCAATCACGTATCCCAGGAATCCCCCTACTCCGGTCATGACGGTAAAAATGCTCAGTCCTCTCGCATGGTCCTCTGGAAATAATGAAACAAACTAATGAAAAGTGTACTTATGTGCAGTGTACTTATATCAAGTATAATTTGTAGAATTTCATTTTTATTTTAGTTTCTTTTATATATTCAATAATATTATTTAATTTATAGAAATAGTTTATTTATTTCTTTCTTTTCTGGAATTTCTTTTTAACTTACCTACAAACTCTCATTACCCAAAATACCAAAACGGTATACATACCTATTCCACACCGTAAAGTAAGACTTAAAAAATGGATTACCCAAAGCATCATAAATAGCATTAAAAAAAGGGACAAATTACACAAACAAGTCAAACTGAACCCATATAATACCTCGCTATATTTCTTCTACAAAAGGTACAGAAACATCTGTTCTTTAACAATACGTAAAGCCAAAGAATTATACTATAGAAACAAACTGATAACATCAAACTATGACCCTAAAAGCGTATGGTCAATTCTGAGGGAAAGTTCGCATTCACAGAAAAAAAAAGACGATACCATAAAAAATCTACTCATTGATGATAAAGAACTCCACTTTCATGACAACCCTACACGTATCCTTAATTACATCAACAAACACTACACAAATATTGGAGCTAGCCTAGCTGAAAATATCAAAATTACCCAGCCTCCCCAAGATATTCAGGAACCTCAAAACAATACATCTAACATATGCAATGAAAATTTTAACAGACACTTCAAATTACAAAATATTACAGAAGAAGATACCAATAAAATAATTCATTCACTAAAGATTAACAATACTGCGGGTCCTGATGGTATAGACTCTAAAACTATCTTAACATTAAGCCAACAACTACTTATACCACTCACATATTTAATTAATCGTAGTCTAAAAGAAGGAATTTTTCCTAGCTTACTAAAAAAAGGCCTTATTATTCCAATTTTCAAATCAGGACAAAAAAATAATGTTAACAACTACAGACCCATTACGCTACTAAATACCATTTCGAAAATCCTGGAAAAAACTATTAAAAAACAGCTCCAACACTATTTAGAAGCAAAACAAATACTCTCGGTAAACCAACATGGCTTCAGGAAAAACAGGAGCACAGAACATGCAATAGCTACCGTAACGGACTTCATTACACATAATCTAGACGCTAAAAAAAAAGTTATCTCTATTTATTTAGATCTATGTAAAGCTTTCGACACAATTTCACATAAAAAACTTTTCAAGAAGTTAAAAAACATTGGCATTAATGGAGTAGAATTCAATTTAATTAAAAGTTTCATGTCTGACAGAACGCAACAAGTTAAAATTGACAACAAGACAAGTGAACCACTTTCAATTACGTACGGAGTCCCACAGGGGAGTGTACTTGGCCCTTTATTATTCCTCATTTATATAAATGAACTGTGCGACATTAAAATTGAAGGTAAAATCGTGACCTTCGCTGACGATTCAGTTCTGCCTGTCAAGCATCCACATGGAAAGATGTATTTATAATAGCCGAAAAAAGTTTATCAATCGTCAAAAAATGGCTAAACAGTAATACTCTTACAGTTAATACAATCAAAACAAAATATATAACTCATAGTATTACACAAAGAGGTCAACCTCCATCAAACATAGGCTTGATTCTACATGACTGTACTTTATCCAACTGCCAGTGCGAACATATAGAAAGGGTAAAACATACAAAATACCTGGGGGTTATTATTGATTCACACTTACGCTGGACTGACCACATTAATTTCATCACAAATAAACTGAAACGAGTAATGCACCTAATAAAGTACGTTAAAAACATCTTCCCACTAATAATACTAAGATCGATCTATTTTGCACTTTGTCAATCCATTGCCACATATGGAATACTAGCTTAGGGAAGTGCTACAAACATAGCAATTGACCCAATTCAAAAAATACAAAAAGCAATAATTAAACTCATCCTGCAAGTACCATTTCACACAGATTCTAGCGAAATCTACAAAGCATTAGAAGTCATGTCAATAAGACAACTTTATGCCAAATCTGCTATAATATACCTTGTCCAAAACAAACAACACATTCCAATTCAACCAAAAACCATAACAAAAACCAGGTCCTCAACAAATAAAACACTGAACATACCGATAACCCACACCACACATGGACAAAGACACTTTCAGTATTATGCAACCAAACTTTTTAATTGCATGCCCATTACTTTGAAACAAATACTATCTGCAAATACATCTACAAACATTCATAAAAAAACATATCACTGACTGGATTAAAAATCAAGATATTAACTTTATACAAAACATTATTATTCCCAACCAAACATAACAAAACTATAAAAAGTATAAAATTAAATAAACCTAAAAATTAAGTAGTTTTTCAAGTATCCAATAACTATACATACACTTACAATTTATATATGTGTGTACATATATATATGTGTATGTGAATGTGTATGCGGATGTATACGTATGTATATATATATTTATATGCATGTGTGCAGGTACATGTATTTATATGGATGTGTATGTATGTGTATGTTTATATATATATATATTTATACCCTCTCGTACTAAGTTGATCTTTCGTGACGGTAGACCAGTTTTTAGTTGATCTGTTTGCTCTTGTTGATCCAAACGGATAAGTTGATCTATTACCGAAGCTGGCATACATATGTGGATCCTTATAGATCAACTTAAGTCATCGAGATTTTGCTGTAAGCCACGCCCATTTTTCGGTGGCATATACATTTTACACGTTTTGTCTATGTTGATCTTATATAAATGACCAATCAGAGAGGGAAGCATTCTGATTGGTCATAAAAACATGTACCTATATGGAACATTACGGTCAATATGTTGATCTGATATATATTGCGCGTTCTAGGGCTACCAAAGAGTTGTGAGATTATTGCAGGGCTGCGACATACTCTAAATTATATATTATTATAATTTGACAATAAATATTTTCGAAAAAAATTTACGGAGAGGGAAGAGACGAGGGAGGGGGAAGGCTGAAAAGGTGTAAGGGAACGGTGTGCACGGGAAAGGACATGCAGGGAGAAACAATTTTAGTGAGTGAGTGAATTATACCACCGCCCCAGGAACCATTTACTGGATAACCAACACCTCTGCCATGGGTCACTCCTGAGGGGGGGGGGGGGCAGGGGGTGGGGACAGGGGGGGAGGGGGGGGGGGGGGGAAATAGAAATTGCTTAAGTCAGGACTAATTGGAAAATTAAAAATGAGGAATTACAATTTGGGAATACAGGGTAGGGGGGTAGGGGGGGTATGGAGGGGGTGTAGGGGGGTGAAGAAATAGCTTTAGCAAAGACTAATTGTATAATTGTAATTGCAGCGGAGTGGGAAGGGCGGGGGTGGGTGGGGGGGTAGGGGGGTAGGTGGTGAGCGGTAGGGGGCGGGTAGGAGGGGGGCGAAGAAATGGCTTTAGTAAGAACTAATTGTATAATGGTAGACGAAGAATTTCAGGGGAGTGGGAAGGGCGGGGGGGGGGATCAATCTGGGAATACGGGGTACCGCCTCCCCGGGAACCATTAACTGGATAACTAACACCTCTGTCCTCTGGTTCAAGCGGATCGTTGCGTTTGGTGACTAAGCAGGGGTGCCCGGGTTCATGGGATGAGGTTTGTAGAGGTCATGGCGGCGAATGCGTCTGGCCACCTGCGATTGGTCACAACTTTGGCCCTATGGCACCAAACAGACTGAACTTTTGGATTCTTACTTCAAATCACGTTCTGTACAGGAATCAATCAAAAAATCTACCAAAAGTATAGTTTTTAGAAAAACTCATCGTTCGTAGGTATTAGTTTTTACACTTGGGATCGGTCACAGCTTTGGCCCTATGACACCAAAAAGGATGATTATTTTGGATTCTTACTTAAAAGCACGGTCTGTACACGAATCAATCAAAAAAATTTCCAAAAATATAGTTGTTAGAAAACTCATCGTTTTTCAGGGCACGTTTTGCACTTGGAATTGGTCACAACTCTAGCCCTATGGCACCAAACAGACTGAAATTTTGGATTCTTACTTTAGAGCACTGTTTGTACACGAATCAATCATAATCAAAATCTTCCAAAAGTATACTTTTACAAACGAAAGTTTTACGCTGTATATAAGTAGTTTTTTTTAGCAAATACTCAATAATTTGGGCCATCTTAGAAAAACTATTAATTTACCGATCTGCATTAAATGAATTAATATCGCATTACTACTTTTCTTTATATTAAATAATGACAAAAATTATTTCTCTTATGAAAATTGTCTACTTAAGTTTTCTGAAGGTTTCACTTCTACCGGTACCGAAGGATTTATTTAATTATGTATTTATTAATTAATAATTACATATTGTACTTAAACAAAGTAACTTATTACTAGAATAAATAATTACTAGAAATACACTCAAAAAGAAGGCAATGTGTCCGCTTTCTTGTAGTTGGAGACACTCAGATATGTTTCTACATGTTTCCTTGTTTTAGAACCGGCGGGTTGAGGAGTTGAGGGGAGAGGGCCCGCCAAAGCGGGTATGGAGGTAAGCGGAGAGGGAAAGGACATGGAGAGAGGAAGGTGGGGAAGTACCTGGCTATTCGGACCTAGTCACTAAAAACGGCTAAAGTCATTTCAAGTTAACTTGGGGTACCTTTTTACTAACGAGAGTTTTACGCTGTTTATAAGTTGTTTTTTAAAGCAAATACTCAATAATTTGGGTAATCCTAGAAAAACTAATAAGTTATCTATCTGCATTAAAAGAATTAATATCGCATTACTTCTTATCTTACTATTAAATAATAACAAAAATTATTTCACTTATGAAAATTGTCAACTTAAGTTTTCTGAATTCTTAAGTTTCACTTCTACCGGTAACGAAGGATTTATTTAATTATGTTTTTATTACACACATTGATTACATATTGTAATCAACAAATAACTTAGTACAAAATAACTTATTACTAGAATAAATTATTACTAGAAATATACTCAAAAAGAACGCAATGTGTCCGCTTTCTTTTAGTTGGAGACACTCAGACATGCTTCAACATGTTTCCTTGTGTAGAGCCATCACAAAGAGGAGACGATTAGACTCATTCTCTCGAAACTCCTATAAGTGGATGTTTTTGTCTCTTTTTCGCTATTTTTCGTTTAATTGAGTTTCAAATCATAACAATTTTTTTTTTTTGTTTTCTTTATTCATTAAAATGTTTGTTACATGAATTTTATGATTTTTCGACCACCATGCTAGGCACATGCCCGTGTTGTGCAATGCTAAAGAAGTTTTCACTTAAAACTGTGAACTTTTAATATCGAAAGTTTTACGCTGTATCTAAGATGTTTTTTAAACCAAAACCAATAATTTGGGTAATCCTAGAAAAACTATAATCAGGACCTCTCCAGCCAGACTCTCTCGACCCATCACCTTGCAACGCAAAAAGAGGAGTGGATTCATACGTCTTTTTGCCAAGTTTGATGTTAGCCAACCTCCGACAAGAAAGTGTAACAGAAGAATAACATAATAGTAGGAAGACTAGCAGCCTGCAGGGTGAAGATTTATTGATTATAGCCAACCTCCGATAAGAAAATAAAATAGAAGAAGAAGATAATAATAAGATTTGTTCCCTGTACCCGGGTTCATGGGGTGAGGTTTGTCCGGGTCTTGGCAGCGGATGCGTCTGCCCACCAGCTGCATGGCAGGCCAGATCGGAAGAGAATGGTTGAGGGAGTTCCTTTGACCTCTCTATCCGTACTCTCTCGGAACATCGCAGTGGGAGGCATGAATTTATACGTCCGTAACTCCTGGACACACTGCCCCCAGATTCCTACCCATCCCTAATACCCTTTGCCTTCTCAGAACTTCCTCTCCTTCCTTTTCTAAAAAAGACCCTCCACACAGCATCCCCAAAGATGACAAAGGCCTTGAGGAGAATTATTTTCCTTGATTTATTATAAAAAAATGATTATATCATATTATATTTATGCAATATATTATTAGATTATAGTTAAATGAGTGTTTGAAATATTGAAACCAAAAACGCTAAAAACTTGGCAAATCTGAATACTTTCTAAGGCAGCCAAAAAAAAAATGAAAATGTCAAACTTGTGTTTCAACTTGTAAACAAACGATCACGTGATCATTGTATTCAAAACATGTAAAACGTCACTACGAACGCGTGATCGTACTAGGCCCAGGTTACCCCGTATTCCACTAAGCCGGTCGGTAAAAACTGCATTTTAATAGAAAGGGCTGTGTTGTAATAACTGAGTCAGGCTCGCTTTCCTACTATTGCATTTATCATTTTGCGTTACTCAATGATTGACTTCAGTTTAAAAGCGCGGTACTATAACCAAACAATTTTATTCGGCGGCAACTAATTTCTTGGTTATTACTGGAAAGGGCAAAATTTTGGTCGCTTACACTGTGCATCTCATATGCCCTTCTGCAACGCTAAGATATTCATTTGCTGGCCGAAGATGGTTCCGTCTAGGTTACATCCGGTGCTTTTTCTAGAAACACTTTTTTGAACAAATTTAAATTGAATAGGTGTAGGTCTCTATTTTTCGGATGAAATACAAACAGATTAGGTAGGTAGACAGACATTTATTTAATTTATATTTGAACTTGAAGAAAGTATAGCATGGAGGGTGTAACGAACATGCGAAAATGTGTTATAGGTTTTAGTTGCACTATTATTATTATTATTTCAAGTTAGCTTGGGAGCTTGGGAACCGCCGCCCCGGGAACCATTTATCGGATAACCAACTACTCAGCTAAGAATTCAGAAGTCGCAAGATCAAATTATGGCATGAGTAAGTAATTTTTTTTTGATAAATTTGTATTATTTTACGACAGTAAGTTGCTTTACGATCCTTGACTAAGAATTCAAAAGTCGCATGTTCAAATTATGGCGTGCGCAAGTAATTTTTTTTTGATAAATTTGTATTATTTTCGGTAATGCGTTGCTTAACGTTCCTTGACTAAGAATTCAGAAGTCGCAAGTTCGATTAACAAATAATTAAAAAATATATATAAAATATAAGGAAGAAAATCTGTGATGGGCGGGCGGTGTGGATTTGATTTGTATGCAAATCTATGGTTTTAATCCGAAATTGAAAAATATGAAAGAGAACAAATTTTATTTCGAAGTAAAACTATAGATTTGCCTACAAATCAAATCCACACCGCCCGCCCATCACAGATTTTATTCGTTATATTTTATATATTTTTTTTTATTAATCGTAAATCGAACTTGCGACTTCTGAATTCTTAGTCAAGGAACGTTAAGCAAAGCATTATCGAAAATAATACAAATTTATAAAAAAAAAGAAATTACTTGCGCATACCATCATTTGAACTTGCGACTTCTGAATTCTTAGTCGAGGATCGTTAAGAAACGCATTTTCGTTAAATAATACAAATTCATCAAAAAAAAAAATTACTTGCGCACGCCATAATTTGATCTTGCGACTTCTGAATTCTTAGCTGAGTAGTTGGTTATCTAACTGATAACTTACTGTCGTAAAATAATACAAGTTATAAAAAAAATGTACTTACTCATGTCATAATTTGATCTTGCGACTTCTGAATTCTTAGCTGAGTATTTGGTTATCCGATAAATGGTTCCCGGGCGGCGGTACCCCGTATTACATATACCCAAATTGGAGTGACTCAAAATGCAAATCTATAGTTTTACTCCGAAATTGAAAAAATGAAAGAGAACAAATTTTATTTCGGAGTAAAACCATAGATTTGCATACAAATCAAATCCACACCGCCCGCCCATCACAGATTTTCTTCCTTATATTTTATATATATTTTTTAATTAATCGTAAATCGAACTTGCGACTTCTGAATTCTTAGTCAAGGATCGTTAAGAAACGCATTATCGTAAAATAATACAAATTTATCAAAAAAAAATTACTTGCGCACGCCATAATTTGAACTTGCGACTTCTGAATTCTTAGTCAAGGATCATAAAGCAACTTGATGTCGTAAAATAATACAAACTTATCTAAAAAAATGTACTTACTCACGCCATAATTTGATCTTGCGACTTCTGAATTCTTAGCTGAGTATTTGGTTATCCAATAAATGGTTCCCGGGGCGGCGGTACCCCGTATTACATACCCAAATTGGAGTGACTCAAAATGAAAATCTATAGTTTTACTCCGAAATTGAAAAATATGAAAGAGAACAAATTTTATTTCGGAGTAAAACCATAGATTTGCATACAAATCAAATCCACACCGCCCGCCCATCACAGATTTTCTTCCTTATATTTTATACATATTTTTTAATTAATCGTAAATCGAACTTGCGACTTCTGAATTCTTAGTCAAGGAACGTTAAGCAACGCATTATCGAAAATAATACAAATTTATAAAAAAAAAAAATTACTTGCGCATACCATCATTTGAACTTGCGACTTCTGAATTCTTAGTCAAGGATCGTTAAGAAACGCATTTTCGTTAAATAATACAAATTCATCAAAAAAAAAATTACTTGCGCACGCCATAATTTGATCTTGCGACTTCTGAATTCTTAGCTGAGTAGTTGGTTATCTAACTGATAACTTACTGTCGTAAAATAATACAAGCTTATAAAAAAAATGTACTTACTCACGTCATAATTTGATCTTGCGACTTCTGAATTCTTAGCTGAGTAGTTAATTATCCGATAAATGGTTCCCGGGGCGGCGGTACCCCGTATTACATATACCCAAATTGCAATGACTCAAAATGCAAATCTATAGTTTTACTCCGAAATTGAAAAATATGAAAGAGAACAAATTTTATTTCGGAGTAAAACCATAGATTTGCATGCAAATCAGATCCACACCGCCCGCCCATCACAGATTTTCTTCCTTATATTTTATATATATTTTTTAATTAATCGTAAATCGAACTTGTGACTTCTGAATTCTTAGTCAAGTATCGTTAAGAAACGCATTATCGTAAAATAATACAAATTTATCAAAAAAAAATTACTTGCGCACGCCATAACTTGAACTTGCGACTTCTGAATTCTTAGTCAAGGATCGTTTAGAAACGCATTATCGTAAAATAATACAAATTTATCAAAAAAAAATTACTTGCGCACGCCATAATTTGAACTTGCGACTTCTGAATTCTTAGTCAAGGATCGTAAAGCAACTTACTGTCGTAAAATAATACAAACTTATCAAAAAAAATTTACTTACTCACGCCATAATTTGATCTTGCGACTTCTGAATTCTTAGCTGAGTAGTTGGTTATCCGATAAATGGTTCCCGGGGCGGCGGCACACATACCCGCCCCAGAAATATTGAAAACCCCATTTCGGTGACGGTGCGAGAGAGTCCAACTGGAGATTTCAAAGTAAGATCTCCCTCAATCAGTCTCTCCCGATCCGACCCGCCATGCGGTAGGTGGGCAAACGCATTCGCCTCAAGGACCTAGACACACCTCACCCCTCGAACCCGGACACCAATCACTTGGGGTGATCTATGGCAGATCTACTTCACCAAAAACGGCTAAAGTCATTTCAAGTTAGCTTGGGGTACCGCCGAGATACGGTAGCGGTAGAAGTAAAACCTTCAGAAAACTTAAGTAGACAATTTTCATCAGTGAAATAATTTTTGAATCTTTAGATGCTGTGTGGAGGATCTTTTTAGAAAGGGAAGAAGACGGTAGTTTTGTAAATTCTGGGACGCTGCCCCCCCCCCCTCTGGGGTGTCCTATGGCAGAGGTTGGTTTTCCAGTAAATGGTTCCCGGGGCGGCGGTATAATTGATATCGCCTCCTTCATTCACTCACTCACTCACTCACTCAAATTGATTCTCCCTGCATGTCCTTTACCGTGCGCCCCGTTCCTTTCCACCTTCCCTGCCTTCCCCCTCCCTCGTCTCTTCCCTCTCCGTGAAATTTTTTGCCGCATTTCGTACTACCGAAAATATTTATTGTCAAATAATAATACATAATTTAAAGTATGTAGCAGCCCTGCAATAATCTCACAACTCTGTGGCAGCCCTAGAACGCGCCATTTTGTACCGGATCAACACATTAAGTGTAAAACTCCATATAGGTACATGTTTTTTATGACCAATCAGAAGGCTTCCTTCACAACCTCTCTGATTGGTCATTTAAATCGGATCAGCAAAAGAACTGTAAAACGACATATAGGTACATAAGTTATACGATTATGCAGATCAACGAAGTATGTTGATTTACAAGCGACAGATCAACATAGCATGTAAATTTGCAAGCGATTCCCATACAAATTTTTAAAATTTTATGATAAGTACATCAAATATTTTTACTTGCAAACTGGCAACCTTGGTAACTAATGTAATAATGTTGCAAAATCATACAGATGTATTCCATCACAGCCAAGTTATATGGTGTTAAAGGTGGATCAACTTGGCTTATAACTTCTTACTGGATCAACACACTACGGGAAGAGGCCAATATATATATTTTTTTTTTTTTTTTTTTTTTTTCCTCTAATATATTTAAATACTTTTTTTTCTCTTCTATATAACCAATGTACAATAACTGTTAAAATTTGAAAAAAAAATACATATAAAACTTTATATTACAACACATAAATACTTGTCACACATAAACATAAATAAACACGTAAACACCTCAGCACAGGTTCTCGTAGTGAGGTGTTCACGAAACATACAACAATACCTATCCACAGTTTCACCTTCACAAACCTACCTTACACCCAACATAATAAAATTATAAAATATATTATGTAAAAATGTTTTCGAAATTGGTCTATAGGTAAATACTGTAATGTATAGAAATAAATAAAATAAAATAAAAATAAATAAAATATTTAGAATTCAACTCAACTGTCAAGTTTAGTATTGACGTTTTTTCTGTATCTCTTTCAAATTATCAAAGAATTAACAAAATAATCAGTAGAAAATAACTAAAAAGTGGTCAATTCATCTAAATCGAAGATTGCGCGCTCTCCCAGTGTATTTATTTTCACAAAAAGTGTGTTTTTTACACCAAAAGAGGTTTTTGTTTCTCCAAAGTTTATGTCACAAACTAAACAATCGGTGCCATATTTCTGAACATTATAGAGTGAGGAGCTTAAAATTGTGTTGCATCTCTAAAATTGTGTTGCATCTTTAAAGGAAGCAATTATTTTAAAGTGCACTTTTTAGTGTGCATTCACGCTCAGCGAAATTAAAATGCATACTCAATGTACTGCGTGTGAAAAAAACATTGCAGTTCCGGCTGACTTTATATCATGTTCTGTATGTGAAGATGGATATCACATTTTGTGCGCGGACATAGCTGAAACTTCTCGCCGAGGGGCAAAAAGTCAATCTCAATTACAACAGTGGAAATGCAAAAAGTGTGTTAAAACTCCAAACTCCAAATCAATAAACTTGTACCGCTATGTAGAGCTGTTTTTGATATTGCCTTCAGAGTGCGAAACAGCTGTCAGGCGTAAAAATAATTATTTATGTACTTCTATGTTTTGTATGTACGCGTATCTCTTACATTTAGATCCTTCATTTGTGTTATTTAAATACTTTCTAATTTCATTGTATCTTGAATACTTTCCCTTTCTCGCAACGCTTGTCTCCTACAGGTAAGTACTTGTCTCCTAAGAAACAAATAATGTAAAAGTTAGAAATAAGTAAATCTGTATATAAGGGGCCATCCATAAATTACGTCACACCTTATGGGGGGGGGGGGGGGGGGGGGGGTAGAGAAGGGTGACATTGTTTGACAAGGGGTATGGGGGGGTCATCAGCTCTATGATGTCACATGTAAAAATCTTAATTATTAAAACGCAAAAACTTTTTAGATGTAAAATTGCAAAATATGTGACGTCACACTAGGGGGGAGGGGATCTCACAAATGTGACGATGTGTGACAGGGAGGGGGGGGGGGGGGGGTAAAAAAATCATGAAATTCGTGTGACGTAATTTATGGTTAGGTTTTTCAGATGGGCTGACCGATTAAAGGTCGTGTGAGATCTTGAAAGTTTAAGTTTGCTTCCCGCGTTTGCCCGCGCCGCTTCAGGTCTTCAGAGAGAGAACAGATACTCGCCTTTTGTTATAAAGTTTAACGAGCGGTTAGGGAACAATTAGTTTCCTTTTGGTTGGTTACTTTTTTTTTAAAATACCTATAAAGCTACCGTTATACGATTATTGAACGGTGACATACTTGTGAATTGATGGTACCCACTCTAATAAAGACTTGTTATACCATATAAAAGTGTGGATTTTATTTAATTACCACTGCTACAACATTTAATTGGTAGTTTTTAAAATATTTTTTATTGTTTTCTTTTGCTTTTATTTATTTAACTGTGACACGCAATTATTATTCTACGTGATTTATTTATACTGGTGATATTAAATAAATAAATAGTCCCCTGTATAGCAGTTGGCCATGACTTGGGTAAATTTCGGAGGCAGCAATAACCTTTCACCCCGTGAGCTTATGTAATCAGGACAGCGATATAATTATTATGATTTTTTGATGATTAAGTACCTACTTATAGGTTATCACCGACCACATTTTTTTGGGTTAGGTTAGTTTAGAATTTCACTTAAGGGGAACGGCTGCGCAGCCCAAAATACTTAACTAAGCTGAAAAACTTACTTTAATCAAATGGAAGAAGAAATATATTGTACGGATACGAGCCACTTAATTAATTTGTGTTTTAATTTATAAAATAAAGGTTATTAAAGAATTCTATTTTTTAGGATTTTTGAGGCAACTTTGGCAATTATTTGTGATTCAATAATAATTCAAAGATAATAATTAAAAAAAAAAAAACAATTTGCACTATTTACTATGTAAATTTGATGAAATATAAAATAAATAAAACAATTTAAAAATTGGCTAGAAATCATTTTGATGTGCGTAAATTTAAATTTCTACCCAAAGAAATGCTTTTTTTGTGACGTTTAATTTTTTTTTTCATTATATTAACTCAGTAGGAAAGGCAAAATTATTTTTTTATAATTATAATTAGATTACAAAAAATGCCATACGTTGCCTTTATAATTATGCAACATTGATTTCTTTAATGGTATCTATTTTAATTCTAATGGTAATAGACATTTGCTATACCTTTTTAGTAAAAAAATAGTATTCGGATTGTTTGGGTATTTTGGTCTCAAATCCAATTTTAAATTTTGTATGAAAAAGTCCGCGCCGCCGTTTTTATTAGACTGCACAGTGGATAGGAATCGAGTGACGGACTTCGAATCGACGGGATCCCACCACTTTTCCAACGACGTTATAAGGAAACATATGGTTTCTTCCTTCATTGCACTCGTCAAGACTTAACTTTTTTATTGAACGAAGCTTAATTTATCTGAACGAATCTAGACCCTCCAATGTCCATGCATACGGGGTTATTAAGCACTATGCAAGTACTTACACATAATACAAAAAATAAATAAAAGTGGCAGCCCGTGGAATAATTCTTCGGACGGTGGGTCAAGAGAGTCCTGCTATTGAGATGAAATGATCTCCCTCAACTAGTCTCTCCCGCTCCGGCCCGCCACGCGTAAGTGAGCAGATGCCGCTAAGACTAGGTTCCCAATAATAAATGGTTCTCCGTGCGGCGGTACCCGTCTCTCAAATAAAACCCACCAATAATTGCTAAAGTTGCCTCTAAAACAATAAAAAATGAATTCATTAATGGCCTATCTCTACATATTATAAAACAAAGTCTTCCGCCACGTCTGTCTGTCTATCTGTTCGCGATTAACTCAAAAACTACTAAACAGATTTTCATGCAGTTTTCACCAATAGATAGAGTGCTTCACGGGGAAAGTTTAGGTATATAATTTGTCAAGGTTTTGTGTAAATTGGTTGAAATATAATAAAATATATAAAGAACAGTTTCTGTATGTGGTGGACAAGCGGACGGTGTGGATTTGAGTCGTATGCAAATCTATAGTTTTATGCCGAGGTTGATGAAATTTTGCACATCTGACCTTCAAAACCAGAGGAAGGTCATTGTCTACATTTGATTTCGAAAACTGTGTAAGGCCCGGGCATCGCCGGGGACTTCAGCTAGTATTTCATAATTTAAAACACAATCAATAAACTGGCATATATCCGTGCTACACCTTTTGTTTACAATTTTTTTCAGTTTAGTTGGATATTTTGGCCTCAAATCCAAGTAAAAGAGCCGAGCAAACGTTCCTCTTAATAAGAAAGAAAATTAATGCAGCTAGCTTTCAAACCTAGTACTAAAATAATATGCGGTGGCCGATAACCCACAAATTAGTATTGGTACATTTTTTCATTATTTATATATACCGGTACAATAAAAATTGTTGGCATTATGAAGTTAAGTATTGAATAGCTAATCAGCAGCAAGGTCAACAATTTATTTGTTATCGCTTTTTCATTTTTATCAGCGTTCATCCCATTATCACTATCATTGTCAAATAGGTCCACTTCTCTTGTATTACATTAAAATGTGTGATAACAATTCATTATAAAGTTGTTGACCTATTTACTTTACAAGATAAGGTACGCTGTACATGTGCTGTATTTCTTTTATATTATATTCACGGGTTCGTAGACCGGTTGCAACTCGGGAATTTTCACGATGGTGGGAAAAACATTTATTACCTAATCAGAAGTCTAAAACAAAATAGTTTATACATATTTCTCCTCCAAAATAGGACAGATTTGTGAGATTTTTTACTAGTTTGTATACTGAACGTCTGTTGACGGCGTTCAAACCAAGCAATTTTAACGATTTTTGGAGGGTACCAACTTCTATAGAAGAATCTTATTAAAAAAATTAAAACGAACCGAAATGTACCGGTCGATTTCTATATTACATTAAAAAATATTTGCACTAATATCAAAATCGGTTGAAATGAGTTGTTCTTTTTAACCTACATAAAGTTGTCCCCAGCAGTTACGGGAGAAGAATTCAACAGAATAACCAATATCATTATTTTATAATTACTTTAAAATCTACTGTACTTAAGACGTAACGACTGAGTGCGTTTTAAAAAAAATATGTGTTTATATTTTTGTAGTGAAAATTACGTTACAATTAATTAAATTACTCGTGATGGAAGTGTATTTCATACAAATCACGGTTGTCAAAAAAAAAAATCATAAAATTGAGATGAAAATAAAATTTAAATTAAAATTAATAATATAGTTAATATTAAAAATTAAATTAAATTAAAATTAAAATTAATTAAAATTAAAATTAAAATTAAAATTAAAATTAAAATTAAAATTAAAATTAAAATTAAAATTAAAATTAAAATTAAAATTAAAATTAAAATTAAAATTAAAATTAAAATTAAAATTAAAATTAAAATTAAAATTAAAATTAAAATTAAAATTAAAATTAAAATTAAAATTAAAATTAAAATTAAAATTAAAATTAAAATTAAAATTAAAATTAAAATTAAAATTAAAATTAAAATTAAAATTAAAATTAAAATTAAAATTAAAATTAAAATTAAAATTAAAATTAAAATTAAAATTAAAATTAAAATTAAAATTAAAATTAAAATTAAAATTAAAATTAAAATTAAAATTAAAATTAAAATTAAAATTAAAATTAAAATTAAAATTAAAATTAAAATTAAAATTAAAATTAAAATTAAAATTGAAATGAAAATTAGAATTAGAATTAAAATTAAAATTAAAGGAGGCCCAAAATGCCTATCGGGGGTGACAAAAACGAGTTGCGTATATACCTATTTCGAATGACAACCCACGTGACACAATTAACTATTCAACGTCAGTTGTAGGAGACAAGTTTTTGAGATTTTTTAAAAATATTTTACTAAACATCATAAAAAATAAAAATCGCTGTCAATTGATATGTTATATATACCTTTTGGAATTTAAAAATAGTTTTTTTATTTTATTTTATGTCATCATATATTTTTTTTGTAACATTACAGATTACAGAATATACGCAAGTCGAGGTGACGGGAGACAACTGTGATTTGTATGAAATACACTTCTTTCAACTCTATAACGTGGTGTTTACTACAAAAATATAAACACATATTTTTTAAAACGCACACAGTCAAAGTAATTATAAAATAATAATGTTGGTTATTCTGTTGAATTTTTCTCCACTAACTGGTGAAGACCACTAAAATTTATGTAGGTTGTTACGATACGCACCTTGACAACAGCGAGCAGTGTGTTACGCCTCCCCCCTCGCAAAGAAAGCGAGCATACCAAACCCCTCCCCGCGATTCCGGCTGTGTACGCCGGCCCCCACAGTCGCCCACTGGCCCGCCAGCGACCGAGAGAAACAGCCGTGTCGTTCCGACACGCTCCGTGTGGTTCTCGCGGAAGCATCGAAATGAATTTTTCTCCACTAACTGGTGAAGACCACTAAACTTTATGTAGGTTAAAAAAAAGAACAACCCATTTCCCAATTTCTTCTCTGGATTCTGATATTAGTGCAAATATTTTTCAATGTAATATTGAAATCGACCGGTACGTTTTGATTTTTTTGTTAAGATTCTTCTTACATGAGTTGGGTCCCTCCAAAAATCTTTAAAATTGCTCGGTTTGAACGCCATCAACAGACGTTCAGTGTAAAAACTAGTAAAAAAATCTCACAAATCCGTCCAATTTTGGAGGAAAAATATGGGAAATGCAAAAACCTTGATTTTAGGTATTATCTGCCCGATATGCAGTTATCCATTTCGCTCAGTATATCGCTTAGTATTTTAAATAATTTTGTAGTTCTGATAGATTGTAGTCAAAGTATGGTACGTTTAAATATGACCAAATCTGATAGGGACATATTAACTCAATTGATAGAGCTCCGCCTTATCTCTTTCTGATTTTTCTGTTTCAGATTTTCGATTGAGTTTCTTTAATATTAATTAAAATATTACAATTTGAGGTTTAATTCGTTAAGTCAAATTCAAATTAAATAATAAAAATAAAAACAGTTTTACGTGATTTTGGAATCAACTTTTAGAATATTTTCTCTAATAATTTTCGCAAGTTGCCTCCCACATCTTGAAAAATCGATTTCTCTTATGACCTATGTATATTTTATAACATAAAAGAAGAAGATAATAATAATAATTTAAACAAAAATATGAAAGGGAACAAGACACAGAAAAATATAAATAGATAATGATCACAACTGGAACTCAAATCCAGAACCTCTCGTCTAACAGGAAAAAAATTAGTTGAAGATAATATTATTAAATTAAACTTTGAAATATGGGATTGACAAATATGACGGTTTGACAATAGGTGGCAATGGCTGAATTGATAAACGCGCATGTCTCGGTTAGACGAAAGGTTCTGGGCTCGAGTCCAAGTTGCGACCATTATCTTTTTCTATTTTTCTGTGTTTTGTTCTCTATCATATTTTCGTTTAGATTATTAGTGTTGTCTTCGTCTTCAATAATATATTACATTGATGGGAATAAACTTCAAAAGTTGTAGAGTTTTTTTTATAAAAAAGTGAATATTTTATAATTTTAATCACAAATAAATTTGTCCCAGCTCCCTCCTCTTCCCTTCTTTGGACACAATAAATATTTTTTTTAAAAACTTACCAGGTAAAGTGACCTCCAGCAAAAATGCTCTGATCGGACTCTGACAGACATCTGCGTCAAAATCCATCAAGACCGTTCCAAAAACGGTTAAGATCACCGCTATAATCGGCACACTGCTGCCACCTGTCGGCAGATGCAGATCTTCAGTGCTGAAAGTGCTATTACTCTCGTTTAATGCTGTCAAATTTTCTGTTTCAATCCTGGATCCATTGTGATAATCTGGAAATGCTACTGACATGCTTTCATTGTTTGCTGTCAAATTG
Organism: Glyphotaelius pellucidus; assembly: GCA_936435175.1. Taxonomy (NCBI): domain Eukaryota; kingdom Metazoa; phylum Arthropoda; class Insecta; order Trichoptera; family Limnephilidae; genus Glyphotaelius; species Glyphotaelius pellucidus. The sequence continues at coordinate 962,408 of OW386561.1, forward strand.
GTTGCTGTCGTATTCCAGTCATCAGTTAGTATCTTTGCATCTCCCAACAGGAGGCCGATGTCTTTTCCGAATGGCACGAGAACCATTCCGAGGAAGATGCCAATGCAAAGGAAGATGATTAAAGGTCTTCTTCGGCCCAGTTTGGAATTGCATCTGTCGCTGAGAGAGCCCAAGAAAGGTGCGAAGAGTAGGCCAAGAAGGGGAGAGAGGGCCCACACCATAGTCATTCTCTCGTGTTCAAGTCCTAGCTCTAAAAGGATAGGTGATACGAAGGCTGTTTCAATAGAGTAGGCAAATTCTATTCCCATCACGGCGGCTGATAACTTGAGCAATTCATATGTGGTTTTGTTCCTGTAAAAAAAAACAAAATTTTGATCAAATAAGTCGAGAGAATGTAACTTTTTTTTTCATCAGCTCCACCCAGAAGGCCCTGAGGAAAGTAATTCCCCTCAGGGCCTGTGTCATCTATTTAGGGAAAGGAAGGAATGGAAGTTCTGGGAAAGAAAAAGGTATGAGGGATGGGTAGAATTCTGGAGTCAGTGTATCCAGGAGTGACGGACGTATGAATCCTCCCACTCTTGTTCAAGGCGATGTTCTGAGAGAGTCCTGCTGTCTCCCTCAACTAGACTCTCCTATCCGGTCTGCCATGCAGTTGGTGGGCAGACGTATTCGCCGCCAAGATCCGGATAATAAACACAATAGTCCGGTCACTCAATAAACCCGGGCACCCATGCAAGTCACCAAACATACGAGTATATGTAGGTTTTACACCATCTTTTTTTTCAGCGGGCTGAACTATTTGGGGTGACCTATGGCGGAGGTTTTGGTTATCCAATAAATGGTTCCGGGGCGGCGTTACCCATATCCACCTCCCAAATTGCGGGGCTCTGCTCCAACCACATAACCTATCACTTTCGTTCATATTTAACTGTAACATATTTCAACTATGAACCACCAACATTGTCTTCATTTTCCTCTTAATATTTTTAATTTTTTCTGCTAATGCGACCGAATGTTGTTCTGATTTGATGTTTCAATTTTTCGTGTCGGGGTGACTGAAATTGTTAAAATACACTACATTATGGAATTTTTGTATTTGTTCAGCTCGCAATTGAAATGTCCACTTTTGATATTATGTTATTGTGATTATTACATAGTCTGTTTAGGCAAGAATTTTGTTTACAGTTTGTTTTTCGTTGTTTTTCGTTGTTTCACTTTGAATGCGGCTAAATTCGGTCGTAAATATGTTAGTTTTCAGTCGCTAGTCTTAGCAGTAAATCACTAGCAATTATAAGTCGTAAGTCTCGATTACATAGAGCGAGTTTACAAGCTACTAGCCGGTAAGTTTAAAAGCGGGTGAATCGGCGAATGAGATTGTCACGATGACACACAAAACTGTCTACTCGCTCAGTAGCGACAGTAGCAGCTAAAATAACGACTCTCGCGCGAACCAATTCGGTCGACATTTTGTAAAAAACTTGAGCTCGCAAATAGCGCCACACGCTAGCCAATAATGGCTCCCGCCCGAACTAATTCTGACAGACAAAATCAGCTGTTGGTGGCCCGCCATCTTTAGGCAAACACTAGCGAGTAGCGAGTAAAGTTGACCATCTTTCAACTTTTTTAGTAGATTGTCCACAATCTGCTAGTTAGCAAGTAATACGATGACACTGAGCGAGTTTACTAACAGATAGTGAATTTCCCAGATAGTAGCTTGTAAACTCGCTCTATGTCATCGAAGCTTTACTTGCTAACTAGCAGATTGTGGAAAATCTACGAAAAAAGTTGAAAGGTGGTCAACTTTACTTGCTACTCGCTCAAGATGGCGGTCTACCAACAGCTGATTTCGTAACAGTCAGAATTAATTCGCGCGGGAGCCGAGATTCTCGCTACTGGGTAGCGTGTGGCGCTAGCTGCGAGCTCAAGTTTTTTACAAAATGTCGATCGAATTGGGTCGCGCGAGAGTCGTTATTTTAGCTGCCACTGTCGCTACTGAGCGAGTATGTGACGTAGACAGTTTTGTATGACAATCTCACTCGCTGGTGATTCATCCGCTTTTAAACTTACCGGCTAGTAGCTTGTGAACTCGCTCAATGATGTGAGTAACTATTTAAAAGCTTCAGAACTTTGTTGCTAGCTATACTAGTCTTAATTGTAAGTCACTTGTCATAAAACGTAGTTGTAATGCGGTACCGCCGCCCCGGTAACAATTTATTGGATAACCAACATTCCTACCCATCCCTCATACCATAGGTTACCCCAAGTGCCCGGGTTCAAGGGGTGAAGTTTGTCTGGGTTTTGGAGGCGAATGCGTTATCCCAGATACTGCGTGGCGGGCCGGATTGATTGAGGGAGGCCTTTTAACCTCTTCAACCGGACTATCGCTTTGCACCGCAGTTGGAAGTATGGATTCATACATCCGTCACTCATGGACACACCGACCTACAGACTCCTACCACCTCTCATGACTTGTCCCTTCCCAGGTCTTCCTATCATCCCTTTCCTTAAAAAAACCCTTCACACAGTACCCGTAAGATGGCGTAGGCCGTGATGGATATTATTTTCCGCAGGGCCTCCTGTGTGGAGCTAATGTAAAAAGGCATAAGAAACAGTTATGAAAATTTTTAATATAACACGGCGTAAATTGCATCTGACTTAAGTAGCATTTCAAGAAGCACTGTAATTTTTTTACAACATCTTAAATAACAGAACCAGATATGTTTTTTATAATTTTCGGAGCAGTCTAGCTATTAACGTTTTTTTGGGAGTAATTTCAAATAATTAGCTTTTATTTCTACTCGGAACGTGAATAGAGATTATTTAAAAAAAAAAAACATTAAAGTTTTTTTTTACAGTTTAAAAAGCTGTTAAATGTCAGGGAGGAAACGACGTAAAATCGTGATGTTTTGACTTTGACGTAATATTTTGTGGGTTTATTTTGTGCTATCGTGTATTATATTTATTGAAACACATTCCTTGAACAATAAACTATGCATAAAAAACAACATTACTTGCGTTTATTTGATGAATTTATATGTTTTACGATCTTTTTCACGCGAACAACGCTAGCTAATTTGACAGCTCAAACAACGGGAAAAATGACACCCGGACGCCTTAGAGAATTTAATACAAATTATTCAGAGTGGCTAGATGTGTTTACGGTATTTTATACCTTAAGAACAATAATGCCCCAAGCGATTTTGACCTTGTTCTTCATACGTTTTCTTTATACATAAGGGTTAAAATCGCATTCCAAAATAATAAAAAATTAAAATTTTGGCGTGTGAGCCGGCGCACAACCGGCACAGTAGGCTTTAAGTTTTTAAGAGCTTAAAAACAGTATTCAAAAGAAGTATGTTGTAATCTATCGATAAAAATTCAAGTTTTGGGTCATACAATTAAATATTTTAAATTTGTTTGAACTTACCTAAATATTTCGGGATAGTCATGTTTTTTTGAGTCGCTTATTTTCATACTGAGATTTTCGGAATTAACCCTCCGCAAATCGAAATCTCGCCCCACCATTGTCAATCAATTATTATCTGAAACAAACACACAAAGTCTTTATAAAATGTGATATGATTAAGTTTTTTACATCGGTTATATTAACTTTACATACAAATAAAATAGGATTACAATCAGATAAATTTGAAATTAGAAAAAGTGTTCATAGTTAATTAAATATTATTTATAACCCTTTTTTGTATTTGTTGGGCATTAACTATGTAACAATTTCTAGACATTTTGTTTTGAAGAGTTTTATTTTCATATTGTTACTTAAATTTTTTAATTTTTCTGCTATCTGTATCGTCACATCCGTTTCATTCATTAACAACTTAAAAATAATTTTTGTTATTGTTTTTGGGGTGTTATGCCGTGTTTCGCTACCTCCTTCTTTAGCCAACGTTTCGGACAGCGTTACAGTGTCCATCATCAGGGCAGATGAGTGATGATGGACACTGTAACGCTGTCCGAAACGTTGGCTAAAGAAGGAGGTAGCGAAACACGGCATAACACCCCAAAAACAATAACAAAAATACTTTTTGGCCGTGAAAACCTAAAAACATACCGAACTTAAAAATAACTTTAAAAATCTATGCAAGTACAATAGTGATTAGATTTAATTAGGTGGGGGTAGTGGAAGGGGTAATTTTTTGGGAGGGGAAGAACGGTGGGAGGAGTCGACAATACATGGGAACATTGTTAACAAGGTTGATTTACAGGGTGCTCATTAATTGGGTTGTTCTTCTTTTTAACCTTCATAACTTTTACCACTCTGTCCCATTTTGTTTTTACTATAAATGAATTCTCTCTGGATCTCAGAGGGGAAATTGTAGCAAGGGGGGGAGGAGGCCTAAAATGCCTATTGGGGGTGACAAACACGAGCTGCGTGTATACCTATTTCGAATTACAACCCACGTGACAGAATTAACGTACGACGTAAAAATTGTAGGAGACAAGTTTTTGAATTTTTTAAAAATATTTTATTAAACATTATTAAAAATAATAATCGCCGTTACTTGATAGGTTAAACCTTTTGGAGTTTAAAAATAATTTTATGTTTTATGTAGTCATATAATTTTTTGTAACATTGCAGATTACAGAATATACGCAAGTCGAGGCGGCAGAAGACAACTGTGATTTGTATGAAATACACTCCTATCACGAGGAGCTACAACTCTGTAACGTAATTTTTCCTACAAAAATATACCTAAACACATATTTTTTTAAAACGCACACAGTCGTTACGTCTTTAGTACAGCAGATTTTAAAATAATTATAAAAAAATAATATTGGTAATTCTGTTGAATTTTTCTCCGCTAACTGGTGTAGACAACTTTATGTGGGTTAAAAAGAAGAACGACCCAATTTATTATTAATTCTTAATGATAAACTCATTTAGCTAATAAAATAATAGCACCCTATAAATCACTCTTACTAAGTACATGGAAAATCAAACTCTTCAGAAGAAAATTTTGATAACCCTTTTTTAAAAACAGCCATCTCGTAAATTTATTTTCACATTAGTGCCTAGGTCCGTGATAATTTTGTTATTTATCTCGGTTGCTCCTTGATTCTTTTGTTTTAATTTGTAAAAGTTCATTTTTGTAAAAACAATAATTCAAAATTCAAAAACCATTCATTGCACAAAAAAAATACAAGTACAAAAGGTGTAGCTTATAGATGAATTCTATTTCTTCCAGCTAACCAAAAAATACAAACATTATAAACCAAACAATTACATGTTTACAATTACATATGAGAAAATAAAAACTAAAAATAAAAAATAAACAGAGTTAATTTACATAAGGTATTCATGAAGAGTATAATGACATTTGTTTAGAAGAAATGTTTTTAGTGATGATTTGAATGTGAGTGTATCTTGTATTTGTTTAATGTTTTGTGGAAGGTTGTTATACAATTTAATGGTCATGTAATGTGGTCCTTTTTGGAGCATTGTTTTGTTTGCTTTATTATTATACAGTGTTGAGGGAATTCTTTCACATGTTCATCAATGGTCACTCACCCGAGTAACTACACAACTTTCACCCCGACCCTAATTGTCCAATATCTAGAGATTTTTAAAGCTTTTGTTGAAATAGAAAAACATCGAAAAATCACCGGAGACCAAATTTCATTTAATAATAATAATAATAACAAAATTTTAACCTCTTGCTTGACAGATTTAATATATGCTCATTTAGATGAAAAACATATTTTATCTGAACAACAAAAAGGTTGTCGCAGAAAACATATGGGATGTAAAGAACAATTAGTTATTGATTCTGTAATTCTAAAACAGATTCAAACTCAAAAGCGTAATTTACATTCTTGCTATATAGACTACCAAAAGGCTTTCGATAGTGTCCCGCACTCGTGGCTGATCAAAATATTGAGTATTTATAAAATTAACCCGATTATTATTAGCTTTTTGGAAAATATTATGACCTTTTGGAATACAGATTTATTTGTCAATTTAAAAGGTCAGAAAATAGTAGTACCGGGCATTTCAATAAAAAGAGGGATTTTTCAAGGTGACTCATTGAGTCCTCTTTGGTTTTGCTTAGCATTGAATCCTCTATCTAAAATGTTAATTAAAAGCATGTTTGGAATAAAAATTAAAGGTAATACGAGAGAAAGTAGTATAATTTCGCATTTATTATTTATGGATGATATAAAATTATATTCGAATTCTGAACCAAATTTAGAGAAAATGATTAAGGTAGTTAAAAATTTTTCAGATGATATTAAAATGACTTTTGGTTTAGATAAATGTAGAACGATCCATATAGAGAAAGGCAAAATTGTAGACGGAGACGAGGGTATATTTAGAAATTTCAAAATTTAAAGTATGAAAGGGGATGAGGTTTATAAATATTTAGGATACCCGCAATCGAATAGATTAGATCATACTAGTATTAAAAATGATATTAGGATTAAATTTCAAAGTAGAGTCAGAAAAATTTTAAAATGCAATCTATCTGCTAAAAATTTAGTAAAGGCAATAAATACTTGGGCAATACCTTTATTAACGTACTCATTTGGCATAATTAAATGGTCCAATATAGATTTAGATAGCTTAGAACGATTAATTAGAACTACGTTAACAAAGTTTATTTGCCATCATCCAAATTCAGCTATAGAACGAATTAATTTACCTAGAAATTTAGGAGGTAGAGGTATAGTCAAAATAACTTCTTTGAAATACAATCAGGTAGAAATGCTAAGAACTTTTTTCCATAGGAAAGCTAATAGTTCAGAAATGCACAAAATAATTTGCAAGGCAGATAGAAACATTACACCTTTAAATTTATACGACGATAATGCCAACATTCTTTTAAATACCAACCAGGAATTATTAGATTCCTGGTCTAATAAAATTATTCACGCCAAACACTTCAATTATCTCAACCAAACGTATGTTGACAAACTTTCGTCAAACAAATGGTTGAGTATTGGAGAATTGAGCGCAGAAATAGAAGGATTTATGCTTGCCATTCAGGATAGAGTCATTAATACTAAAAATTATAGGAAGTATATAATCAAAGATAGAAATCAAATTGATGACTTATGTAGAAAATGTTTGGCTTTTCCGGAAACTATAGAACATATTATATCGGGATGTTCTATATTAGCGCCTTCCGAATATAGTTTTAGACACAATCAGGTTTTAAAAATAATTCATCAAAGTTTGGTAATTAAACATAAATTGATTGACTGCCGTAATGTAGTACCATATTATGAATACGAACCAAATTCGTTTTTAGAAAATGAATTTATAAAATATATTATGATAAAACTATACTAACAGACAGAACGATTCGTCATAATAGACCCGATATAGTTTTACATGACAAAATTAAAAAAATAACTTATATCATTGATGTCGCTATTCCAAATTCCTGTAATATTCAAAAATCTGTTTCTGAAAAAATTAGAAAATATACAGATTTAGGAAATGAGATTAAAAGAATTTGGCTTTCTCGGACTATAAAAATATTACCATTTGTTATTTCGGTTACTGGCATTATACCTAGCTCTCTAATTAAAAATTTAGGCTTATTAGATTTATCAAAGAATCTTTATATAAAGATGCAAAAATCAGTCATATTAAATACATGTAGGATTACGAAAGATTTTTTAAATATTTATATTGAGGGATCAGTAGGATTTATCGGTTCAGTTAGGAGTTCTATTGAGCCGAACACTCTGATATGAAAATATCTGGAGTCGGTGAAGTATTTTCTCATATGGTCTCTGGTAGGTTGACGTGTTGTTCTTGAATAGTTTTGAATTTATTATACTTATACAATGCAATTACATCGCGTGGATTGACTAGATGATCATTTGTGGAAAATGTGTGGAAGGGTTAAATTTTTCCTGTGGGAAAGATTTAACCCGGACATAAAGTCTAGAGAACAATTAAAAAATTGGACAATTTTTAGAGCGCCGTTTTTGTGAAAAATCACCTCAAGGGCGCTTAAACGTACATTTGTTACTCCAAATAATGTCAAGAATCATTGGTTAGAGTAAGTCAACTATCTTGTACGATAATTTTAGTAATTTTTTTTAATTAACTGCGCTGTACAAATGTAACGTTATTATTATTATTTTACGAAATTCCCCAAGAGCTGGGTGGTCTTCTGAAAAGCATACTTCAGATTGCAAACCGGTTTTACAAAATCGTCAGGTAATGTCCTCTTAATTGCCGTAGGATGATGAATATCTTTCGAAAATCGTTGGTTTTGCCCCATTAACACTTAATAGCCAATAACAATGTAATTTGTCAGTGGCGTAAATTCCAATGTTTAGCGTAATGCGTTCTATTTGTAGAACAAAACTAATCATTTAGGTAAAAGAAATTTTCACAATACTTTATTTGTAACTTTAACTCGGGCTGGAATTTATTGCAACACATTTTAGAAAATGATAGGTACATTTCTCAGGTTATTCGTAACTTCACAGAAATTAGGCCCTCCGGCCTAGACAAAATAATATCAATTCATCAAAATAATATCGTTTCATTGAAATAATATCATTTCATCAAAATTGTATCATTTTGTCAAAATAATATCATTTCATCAAAATTGTATCATTTCGTCAAAATAATATCATTTCATCAAAATAATATCATTTCATCAAAATAATAATATCATTTCACCAAAATATTACCACATTAAAATAATATCATTTCACCAAAATATTATCACTTTAAAATAATATCAATTCATTTAAATATTCCCGCTTGACATTCAATTTCAGAGATTCACCGTTTTTGAACGTATCACTGATACTAGAAGACACTAGAGACACAATTAAACTAAAATTAAACAGCTTTGGTCCACGTCGTCGGCACAGGAGCCCCTACCCCTAGAGAGGAGGACTAAGAAATACCATAAAATCTTTACTTAAATTTACCATCATATTTTGTATACACATTATTTTATACAGTCGCTAAAATAAATAGAAAAATGAAATAATGTTTTTGAGAGCAGAAGTAAGACTCTTTAGATTTTCTCAAGCAATTTTCGTTTTCACCAGAGTCCTCAAGCTATCTTAAATTTTAGTCAACATTTTCAAGTTGTTTCTTGTTCGTTTTCGTCGGCTTTTTAACTGTGTTTATATTTTGTCCTATATTCTATCAATTGTCTATTAGAGAAACGTAGTAGAAAAGTAGTCTATTAGTAAACGTAGTGTTCAGAACATCTGCGATATTGTTTACATAACCAGTAACTTCAAGTTTCGTTATTTCCAGCTATTAAAACAGCTGCTATCAACAGCTTAATGTAAAATTATTGCGCAAAGCATTGTTGACATTTTCCTGACCTGGTTCGAGTTTTTTAAAACGTATTGTCGAAGACAAAATCTAGGACGGTCACAGAAAACTCTCAATTAAAACCACGTGTCTATGATTAAGGCAAAGATTAATGCTAAATCACTATTTTGCATTAATTATAACTATAAAAAAATATGTTTTGGATAAATTGAAGCTTTTTCTATAGTTTCCATTGAGTAAAATTCAAATAAAATTGCTCGTCTTAAAATTAATGTTTTTTGTTTGTCTCTTATGCTATCCCTAAACCATTCATCCGATTGCGCTGAAACTTCGGTGAGTTGTTGTTCGCACGACCGCGAAGGGTTTCTGTATATACTAGTGAGCTCTGGCGAGGTGAAATAATCTCCTATACTATTCATCAGACTGCAATGAATCTTCGGTGAGTTGTGTGCACGCCTGCTAAGGTTTCTATATATATATATATATATACTGGTGAGCTCTGACATTATGAAATTTGCAATAGATGGCACGCTAGCTATATGAAAACTGAATTTACCGGGATTAAATTAATGGAAAGCGGCAGAAGGGGGAAGTGGAGTAGAGGAGAGGGAAGGCGGGGAAGGTTGAGGAGGAATGTGAGGGGAAGGGGAGACGGAAGAGGAACGGGAATGAATGAGAAAAGACACAGGGAGATATTTTTTCTTTATTAAGTTGCATTGCAACGCATGCCGGGAGCTCGCTATTTACTTTATAAAAACTAGCTGACCCGGCCACGCGTCGCTGTGGCTAACAAAATACAACGCCATTTACTGGAGGGTTACCCAACCTTTTCCCAGATAGACAGACGAAATGCAAATTAGTCAAGTTAAAACAGGGTTGTATTTGATATTGTTCCGACAAAGGAAGCAATGTACCTATCTTAAACTAGTTGGTTTTAAGGTCTAAAAATATTATATAGATGTGGTTTTTGTAAGAATTTTTTTTTTATGTACATAAATAAATATGAATTAACTTCTTAATCAAAGAAGATAAAAATGCGAATAATACAGATAAGAAACATGTATGATGAAAAATATCTTAGAAATGATAATTTGATGATCACTATCTCGTAGTTAGTATTTCTGTTGTCAAACAATAATAAACAATCCATCATTTTAATGTGACCCCAAACCAGATACTTGCTGCCCGGGGCAAGGTTTCTATTTCAACTGTAGTAGGTGTGTTGTTTGAGTAATGAAATTATTATTATTTTCAGGTATATTTATCGGTTTTATGAAATAAGTTACACAATAATAATATCATTTCTTGCTTTATATGGAACCGCTCGTGCGGTGATCTTCTCGTGTGTGACGCATGTTTAAGGGCGGTGCCTGGAACGTTTCGGTGAGACCCAAACGGTTGCACTGGACATTGCTTAGGCCTTTGATCGGTTTTGGCACCAAGGCCTTATCAACAAACTGCCTTCTCACGGTCTTCCCGCATCTTTATGCACGTGGATTACCGACTTTTTGAAGAAGAGGTCGATTCTTATGGTTGCTGACGGTTTCACACATCCTCAAATTCAATAAATGCTGGCGTCCCACAGGGATAGGGTTTGTCTCCGACTTTGCTCTGTTGCACATCAATGATCTTTTTTTGTGTTCACCAATTATCTTACGCGGATGACAATATCTACAGTTCATGATACCTACTGTTTGACAAGCCCCCAAAGAACAACATAACAATGACAACAAAGAATAACATAATAACAATAACATACTCTAACAGCTCGTAGGGCTTTGACGCAGAATATGTTGGTTTGACGTGTTCCCGATTGTGCACCGATGCCGAAGGAATCAATGACATTAATTCCATGGAGCATCTTCCATTGAAATACAAATAGTACAAGGACAGCATTCCCACCCACGCCTGAGCTCTGGAGATTCTACCGCCCGTTTCTGCACAGTGTCGAGGGTTTTTTTCAGGTATTTTGAGGTGCTGCCAAATGCACTCGCGATTTGAACAAGGTTAGCAATTGTGGACTATTAAAGGTATCTGCGGCCCTGTACAGTGTATAGTACTCCCAACTTTTGACCTAACTTAACTCCGACTTCGATGGATTCCCGTACCTAAGGTACACCAAGCATACCTGATACCTATGTATATTTTTCACGAATTCTCTTTTACTGTTTCTTTTTTGTCCCCACTTTGTAATACACACAATATTTTTTTGGTGAATAACCGTTTTTATTTTAGACTGAAAAATAAATAAATGAAAGCATTTCCTAATAACAACAACCTTTACCTATAAATGATTGATAATTTTTTAAGTACTTCTTCCTGAATGCCCGACTGCAAAAACGGTTAAAAATAACACATTTCTCGTCGCATTTTTCAATGTATGTATCCGTGCTCAAATAATGACGACATTCTTGTTAAATTTGTGTCACTTCTGACATTTTAAGACTGCTTTTAATTTTGCTACTGTGACATTTTTAAACAAGCCTTGTGTATGTTGGAATTATGCAATTTTTAAGTAAAACATATTTATATATTCTGATATGAATTTGCCCGGAGACAGTGGATTTATGCCAATCCCAATTCGGGGTGTTTTTTTTTAATGTTGAGAGTGAAGTAAACATGGGAGGGGTATAATAAGGTTCGAGAATACCTTGCTTTTCAGATCTAGTTAAAATCTATAAACTAAGAATGACGTACTGGAAAAAACCATTTTAGTCAACCGAAATCACTGAACAATTATTTAAGATGAAGCTATACGTGAAATCCTATTTAGATACTATTTAGATTCATCTTTACGACGAATTGGTTTACATTATGAACATCATAAAATATGCTACGGATAAATTGAAGCTTTTACTAGCTTTTTTATGTATTGGAATTACAATAAAATAATTAAGTAAACTACTAAAAATTTGTCTTGTTCATGACTTAACTAATGAAGAAACAATTTTTAAAAAATATCTCTTTGTGGCTAAGACAATTGTTGAGGTTTTGTATGTTTTAAATTTTTCATTCTTATAAAATTATGCACAAAATAAATAAAAACCACTTTTTTGCTTTCTTGCCTCACGCAAATACGACGCGCGATTTTAAATTTCTTATGGCATGAGAATCGAAATATTTCTAGCGTTTGTATTCCTCTTAATGTGTAAGAAAGAGCTGCAGCATTATAGTGATAAGTAACGTAGGTATTTTTACCTTTTTTCCGTTACGGTACCGTAACCGTGAATTGTCACGGTAATAAGAAAAGTGTTATATGTCATTTAGTCAAATAACCCAAAGAATCTAATCCATCTCACAGCCCACCATCATTTACTGTAAAACTATTTACCCAGCCATTACCTAACTATTACTACTAGTGGTCGCCCAATGGTCGAAATGTATGGAATGCGGGAGGGGGTGTGGGGAGTGGGGAGGGGGATTATTGATAAATGCAAGCGCTACAGTAATTTCCCCTAATACCATGCGAGCTAAGCCGCGGGGAAAAGCTAGAATAGAAACAAAGGGTCTTGGATTAAGTGGAAATCAATAAACGAACGAATGATCCGAATATAACATTAATAATTAATAAAGTAAAGAAAAATTATTTATCATTGAAGAAGAAGATAACACTTGTAAACTAAATGAAAATATGAAAGAAAACAAGACACAGAAAAATAAAAAAAGACAATGGTGGCAACTGCAAAAAAAAAAGAACTAGTTGGAGATAATATTAATGATTCTAAATATTTGAAATATGAGATTGACAAATATGACGATTTGACAGAAGGTGGCAATAGCGAAATTGGATAACGAGCACGTCCTGGTTAGACGAGAGGTCTGGGTTCGAGTCCCAGTTGCGACCATTGTCTTTTTCTATTTTTCTGTGTCTTGTTTTCTTTCATATTTTCATTTAGATTATACGTGTTATCTTCTTCTTCAATGATATATTACGTTGATGGGAATAACCTTCAAAAGTTATAAAAAGAGAGTTTTTCTCATAAAAAAAATTTAAAAATTATTTATTCCGCACTTCTCAGTATGTTCACAAAACCTAAAAAATATAACGCATTTAAATACGTCAATAGCAGTCACATCATTATTAAACAATTAACAAAACTTTACCATTTAACGGGAAGAAAAGAGATATCCAAGTACCCCTCAGAAAAGAGAATTTATTGACATAATTATTTTCTCAGTAAATCGGTTTTAGCGCTTATAAATCATTTAAGCCACAAAAAAATTTTATTTAGTGGGGGTTAATAGAATCATATGAATAAGTCGTCTCAAAGTGGCCTAACCACAGTGTGAAAATGGCCTAGAACACCGAAAGAGCTGTCACAATAATAAAATAAATAAAAAAAATGCTTGCAGAACTTAATAATAACTAATTACTTTACTACAATTTGGGAGACGGGTGCGGGTGTGGGAACCGTTTATTGGATAACCAACCCCCTGCCATTGGTCACCCCAAGTGGTTCGCTACGTTTGGTGACTTAGCAAGGGTATCCGGGTTAATAGGGTGAGGTTTGTCTAGAATTGGTATTGGATGTGTTTGTTTATGTACCGCGTGGCGGGCCAGATCAGAGAGACTGGTTAAGTGAAACCTTTTGACCTCTCCTGCCGGACCCTTTCGACACATTGCCTTGCGCCGCATTTGGAGGAATAGATTCATACGTCTGTCGCTCCTTTCCTTCCCAGATCTTCCTCTCATTCCTCTCCATACAAAGACCCTCCACACAGCATCCACATTGACGACATAGGCCACGAGAGAAATTGCTTTTCTCGGGGCTTCTTGTGTGGAGAGAGAATGAGACGAATGCAGAGTATCCCTCCACACAGTTTCTCAGATGACAGAGGCCCTGAGGGAAATTATTTTCCTCAGGGCCTCCGGTAAGGAGTTAATGTAAAAAAATGAGGAGTAGAATAATTGTAGGGTTTGTTTATTATAATATTTTTACCCAAATTGTTTGTAATAAATTGTTTAAAAGTTTATTCTACGAAGCACCGCACAAAGAGGACACCGATTGGTCTACCTCATTCTCTCGCAGGCTAAATCTCTTTGTTTCTTTTTAGTTTCATTGTGTTTCAAATCACAACTAAAAAATTTTCACTTCAAAAAACTTATTTAACCGGACTTAATAACAATATTGGACTTACCAACAAGCTTAACAAAATAACAGAGCCTCACCCCCACTGATAATACACTTAAAACTTAACAATAATCACTTTATATATATACAGTAATACTTTTTATAACACTCGAGTTCAACCAAGAGTCCATAACTTAAAACAATCACAGAATTTTTTGCTCGCTGCCGTCGACATTTTAAAATATTGGTTTACAATCGCGATGTCTTGTAAACAGTGTTTTTATATTATTAGTACACGCAGATAAAGTGAGTACAGACCATCGCGCTTGTGACAGTCGACTGACTGTAGACTCGAGCATCTGAAGAACGTGTTCCTAATCAATATTCCTTATCACAATAGTCAATAGTGGGACGTTAATGATTATAATGTGTTATTTTGTCTGACAATTGGTAGAGGGCGAGACATATTAAGAAAAGATTACGCGTACACGGTGTCCGGAAATTCTTAGTAGTACCTAAAATCGGGAAATTGGTGGATCACATTTGGAGACATTTTGCGGTACCTACAATTTTTTTGGTTTGAACTTTCATTTTCGATTAAATCGGTCCTTAGTTGCAAATATTTAGATCGAATTTGAAAACAGATCTGTTGTTAGGGGTTTAACATTAACGGTTTAAGAGCCATTAACCAGGGGCCGAGAATTTAAATTTTATCGACCCATGATCTTGCGATTATACCCTTGCAACGATACAGGGCGGTTCCGATGAGAAAGATGAATTATTCTCCATACCAACATTTTAACATAATAACTCAGTACCGATTTTATTTCATTCCAAATTTGCTTTGATAAATACCCACATTCAAAAATGCTCAAACTCGTGATGATAAAACAAATAAAATTATGTATTTTTTGTAATTATTTTTTGATCATAAGTATTTATAATTTTTCAATGATGTCTAAAGAAAATAAGAAGGTATTTTTTTAAAATATATTAGTTTGTAAGACCGTAAATGAATAGACAAACTGAAGTATTTTCGTCACAAAACAAGGGCGCGGATCTTTTTTTTTAATGATTTTATTTGAACTAAAATTAAAATTCTGAAAAGCAGCTTTACCAAGTAATTAATTGATTTATTTTACTGCATGATTATATGATTTGAAATGTATGTTGTAAAATACAAAATTTTGTTTGAAAATTTAACAAATCTGCCAACGACCTACGGTAAAAACTTATTATACTAAAAATAAACATATTTTCTCAAAATTTAAAAAGTAATTTTACTAGATAAAAAAAAATTGTGGAAAAGAGTCAATACTTCTAAAATTCGATTTAAAAATGACATATTTACGGTTTTGTCTAGTTATTCCCTCTTAACAAATTTTCTACAAGATTTTTGTGGCCTTATAAAATGAAAAAGACAAATCCTTCGGGTACAACACAGGTTCACAAACTTATTTCGACCACCACCCACTTTGAGATGAAAAAAAAATCTAGTGCCCCCCACATTTTTTAACTTGACTTTTTACATTACCATCTGTCGCGTATCTTAAACAGTTATCGCAAATATGAGTTTTAAACATGGATTATGAGAAAGGATAGACAGAGTGTAACCCACATCCTATTTCTGAGATCAAAGAATGTTTCTATGAGAGGAAATTAAACTCATACTTAATCATTTTTCGACTTTATGTCCGGGTTAAATCTTCCCCACAGGAAAAACTAAACCCTTCCAAACACTTTTCCACAAATGATCATCTAGTCAATCCACGCTATGCAATTGCATTGTATTAGTATAATAAATACAAAACAATACAAGAACAACATGTCAACTTACCAGAGACTCCAGATATTTTCATATCAGAGGATTCGGTTCGGTAGAACTCCTTTTAGAAGTATATTCATCGAAAGAGGGCTTTGAATTTAAAACTAGTGAAGGATGAATCTGTTGCATTTCAACGAGTTTGTCAATATCAGGCTCGAATTCACTTAAAAACAGCCATAAATCGCCGCGTTCAGTAAGTACCTTACTTGTAGCTGATTTCGTAACCCCCCCCCCCCCCCTTTATACAATGAGAAACATAATCCACACTTAATAATATTATAAATGCGAAACTGCTCGAGTTTGTTTATGACGCTTTCACGCAAAACACAATATAAAGACTTTAATAATTCTTTCACCAATAGAAAGCTAAATTATATGCGCAGACTACAGGTTGTATATGATGGTAAGCTCTGGCGTTATGAAATTATAAATATTAATATATTTTATTTTTTATACCTTTTCTATCGCTAACAAAAGCGAGTTTTTGCTAACGTGGGAAAAAAATCTTTTCCATGGAAACAATGTTGATATATTTTTGGGCTCTATGCTGGTAGGTACTCAGTCTACTGGTCGGCTACTACTGCAGAAAATTCAAATATTAGAATTCGTTTTTTTTTTTTGGACATGCTTGGAATAAATGTCAGATGAGAGTTCCTGTATTAAAAATATAATTCGTAACGATTAAAAAGACTGAATGATAAATAGAGTATTTTTTATTATATTTACGAACTTCCAAATATTTAAATAAAAATAAACATCCGAAATGTTTGTAAGAGCATAAATTCCGAACGAATGAACAAAATTGGATAAGTAATTCTTTTTTTCTTTGAGCTATAAGCATTATGAAACTTAGGTGCAAGCGCTACAGTAATTTCCCGTAATACCATGCGAGCGAAACCGCGGGGAAAAGCTAGTAATTTAATAAATGACGAAACTACACGAGTTTTGAAGTATCAATTCACCTGTCCACATTGTTGTGTGCTCTAATTTCACAAGAGATTTAGATTTTTCAAGTGGTTTGTGAGAGTACTTACGTTACATTTTATCATTAAAATAAGATATTCTGAATATGAATCAACACATCATTAGTGAGGTAATAATAAACAGGGCGGAACAGCACGTACTAGAAATATTATAACCATCGATTCCTGAACATATTTGGAATATTATAAGTAGGTGTCATTTTGCTCTCCGATGATACATTTTTTTTTTGTTAAAAACAAAAAATATATTTGTCTATCACATGTCGCCACAGATGATGGATGACCCGACAGTTGATCCCCGGTAGGCCCCGAAATTATGTTTAGTATAAAATTAAAAGAAGCTTGCAGTCCACAATGGAGATATGAATAAAAAAATCAGTAAGGATTTAACTTGTGCGGCCCTGGAAAATTTGAGGTCGTCAATGCGGGCCGTGGTGCAATTTGGGTTGGTCGGACCTGTTCTAAATAAAAGAGTTCGATTTAGATAAAGTGCGTTCTTCATTTTATTTATTTATTTATATTATTCTACGTCTATGTGGGCTTTTACAAACTTGTGATGTACTCGTGTACTCGTACATAATAATTTTGTGGAACAGTGAACACGAGTTTAAAAATAATTTTAAATTTAATTCAATGTCGTTATTAAGTTCTGCAAGTATTTTTTGTGACAGCAGTTTTGGCTTAACTCTTTGCCTCACTAACATTCATACATCTTCTATTATTCTGATTTCTGACATGGCCCGACTCAAGTATCTGATTCACTTGATCGTGCTATGTCTTCCTCGAGCGTCCCCGACTTCTAATACCATTCACATTTGCGTCGTGTATTCTCCGTACATTCCTTTCCTCGTGCATTAGCACTACATGCCCAAACCATCAGAGCGTCCTTTTTTAATTTTACTCATTATGCTTACATCAACCATCTGAGCGTCCCTTTCTTAATCTTATTCATTACGCTTACATCAGCCTTGCATTATTTGCGGATCTCCACATTTCTCACACGATCGTACATGGTTTTACCACTCATACGCTTCAGAGATCTCATTTCTACAGCATTCCCCTAACATAGAAGAACAAGATCTTCTAGTACATGGGTGGCCAACCTTTTCAGCAGCCGGGCCAAATTTTCGAAATGAGATTTCCTACCGGGCCGTACAAAAAAATCTTTCATTTTTCAAAGCAAACAAGAAAAATATGGTTTTTTAGTAAGATATAACAAAAACAAGAATCAAACATATTTATTAGATTAATAAAAATAATATAAAAAAATACAATATATTTTAGTGAGACGTCTGATTTTGTTTGTCAGAACTAAGTGCATCAATGTTGATAACGATTGTTGTTGTTGCTACGCGCAAATATTTTTCCAAATGCTCATCAGCGATTTGTATTCTCATCGTACGTTATTAATACCCCAGCGTCTGCGTGTTTGAATTTAAGAAACCAAGGTTCGAGTGCATGTTGACGCCACGCCGTACGCGTTGCGCCATGCGCCATGCGCCAACATCTATCCGTGGAATTTCAAACAAAACTTCCGTTGTAATTCGGTTTTGAATTCAAGTTTTCGTCACAAAATGCCGCCACTTACGTCAGCAGCTCGCATGTGGACGTTTCTTTCCTAGGTATAAGTACTACGAATTTATAGAATTTAAGTATCTTTCCGGATATGGAGGGATTACATAATACAATCAATGCCTGTCACGGTTACTTTAACTCGGTGACTAGCTGTCACTGGATCACAGTGAAACTGGCTATGTTTGGAACCAGTTCTTATCGGATTTATAAAATGGTTACCTACACTTAAACTGGGCGAAGCCGAAATAAAAGCCGCCCGCAAGGCCTAGCAGCAAAAACCTGCGAGATTTAATGAGCTTCATTCGATTAAAAAGCTGTTCACGCGTATGTTTCCAAATGGTGAAATCATCGATAGAGCGTGTTCGTAAAATGCAGGATATTTTTCTTTGTCCAAATATGTTTTGTAAAACTCTTCCAAACCAACCTGGTTGAATTTCTCCTTTAGCTGTGCATCACAACACATTTCAAAATGTTCCATTTGTAAAATTCCTGGCAAAAAATTCACGTCTTCGGAGAATGGCGTTGCAAATGCAGCAAAAAGCAAACGATGCTTTTTAAAATCTTGAAATCGGTTTTCAAATTTCAGGTTCAAGTCGGATTTCAAGAAAGCGTACTTATTCGCTGCCTTTTGTGTGATGTTGGCTGCAATAACAATGTAGGAAAGTGAGTGAAGATTTTTGTCTTTAACCGTTGTTCCCAAAGCCCAAGTTTCATTTGGAATCCGAAAATAAGATCGAACATGTTATAATTAGTTGATCTTTCCCTTGTGAATGACTATTAACAACATTTAGGTGGCTAACTCGACCAGAAATGCAAATTCGCTAACCCATTATATGATACGAACCACGCACGTCGGAATGTTCTTATGGTGGTTTTATGTACACTTAAAGGAAAAAATATCCTTATGCTCCGCGGGCCACAAGTAAACACCCAGCGGGCCGCATGCGGCCCGCGGGCCGCGGGTTGGCCACCCTTGTAATCTAGTACTTGTGCATTTTGCAACCAAGTGGGCATTTAACCTAAATACAATGATTCTATGTACTGCTCTGATAAAAATTACAAATTAAATAATTTATTATGTCTAATGCAAAAAAATAAACCGGCCGTGATTTTGTTATCAACAGGCGAACAAAACCGTGACCTTTTATAAAACATAATATTTTAAGTGGCCTTTTATTTTGTCGAAACATCACATGTCACACGGTTGTCTGAATTCCCCCACAACCAGTTTCAATTTCTAAAATGACACTTACTGTTGTGTTCACATAAGCAGTTCTCCAACTCGTCTTGGAAGGAGATTATTTCTTTTTTTTTTTTTTTTTACATGAGCTCCACACAGGAGGCCCTGAGGAAAATAATTTCCCACAGGGCCTATGTCATCTTTGGGGATGCTGTGTGGAGGGTTTTTTTTAAGGAAAGGAAGGGGAAAGGAGTTTAAGGGGTGGGTAGGAAGGAAAGGGGTTTAAGGGGTGGGTAGGAATCTGGGGTTCAGTGTGTCCTGGTCATCCACCTTCGAGACCTAGACAAACTTCACCCCATGAACCCGGGCACCCCTGCTAAATCACCAAACGTAGCGAACCACTTGGGGTGACCTATGGCAGAGGTGAGGCTGGGAAAGAACAGAGTTCTTTATTTTAATCTGGGATTTATTTTATACTTCGCGTATTACAAGTGGTGAATGCGATAGTCGGCCTAACTGGAAGCTGGCTAGATGAGATCTGATTCCCACCGTGTTTTGTGGAAGCTCCTGCACCTCGGCCCCCGTCCCTCTGGAGCACTAACCTTCAACTAATCTAGTCGCCATCTTGCGGACTTTCGGGCAAACTCTTAGCACTGCCCTCTATGTGCGAATCTGGACAGCTCTCAGCTAACTCAACTCTCTAACACTCCAGATTTCACGCAATATTAACGCAGAGTACAGAAAACCGAAATTATATTTTTTTTTTACATTACCTCCTCACAGAGGCCCTGAGGAAAACATTTTGAAGGCCAATTTCATCTTTGGGGATACTGTATGGAGGGTCTTTTTAGGAAAGGAAGTTCTGGGAAGGAAAAGGGTACTAGGGGTGGGTTGGAATCTGAAGGTCAGTGTGTCCAAGAGTGACGAACATATGAATCCATCCCTCCCACTGCGGTGCAAGGTTATGTTCCGAGAGAGTACGGCTGGAGAAGTGGTTCCTTAATCACTCTCTCCCGATCTGGCCTGCCATGCAGCTGGTGGGCAGACGCATGCGCCGCCAAGACCGGAACAAACCTCACTCCACGAACCCGGGCACCCCTGCTAAGTCACCAAAAACGTAGCGAAACACTTGGGGTGACCTATGGCAGAGATGTTGGTTATTCAATAAATGATTCCCTGGGCGGCGCTACACATACCCGCCTCCCAAATGAATGAATCTATTCCTCGATCTTGGTCATTTTGCTAATCAATAATATTTTTTTCTATTAAAAACAAATAAAAAAAATTCAATCACTTGTCGCCACTGATCATACTCCACACGTTGCAACGGAATAGCGTGATACGGGCGCTGTTTCGTATGTTACCTTGCTGCTAGGAGAGACGGAGTGAGTACTCAGATGCGACGTGTAATGGAAAAATATTTTATTATTTTTAATAGAAAAAAAATATCATCGGACAGCAAAATGACAGACATTTTGCTCTAAATATGCTCAGGAATCGCTGGTTGAAATCCATTGGATACGTGCTGTTACACACTAATATAACTTTGTTGAAGACAACGACCGCTGCCCTCTACAGGAGACGTATCTAAATGTATTACGATGCGCTTAGGTTTATTGACTTTTACTTATGACAATATTTCTACACATTTACTCCATTTACTAAGATAAATAGCTCTAATTGAATGAAAATACGTCAATAGAAAAATAACATTGGTGGCAATGGCCGCTTTTATTATTCCTACGGTTACGACACGGCAACGGCACAAAAAAGTTTTTTTATCGCAATGGTGCTGAATCTCTTTAGCTCTGTCCCCTGCGACCTCCGACAAGATCATTTGCTTGAACATTACTATTAACGTTGCCAATGGGGAAGTGACTTTAACAATTCTTGGCCAGTGGAAAACATTCACCTTCCGGGTGAAGCGGGGAAGGCATGCAGAAAGGATATGTTAAAATCTTTACAACAGCCGCGCGGTGCAGAATAAATCGAACGAGTTTTTGAGGTTACGTCAATTGCGTGAGCCTAATAATGAGTTTAAATTGTAAATAAATACTGTCGTAATGGATGATTATTTCTATCGTAAATACTATCTGTAAATAGCGCTTATTAATTTATATGAAGAGGACCTATAAACCTGTGTAACAATTAAAGATAATATTTGTGTTTTGAAATTCTTAAATGGTACATTTATGTCTTGTACGAATGCTAGTAGTCAGAAATATTAATGTTATGCCAATTCGTATTTCTTGTGAATTTTTTCTTGCATATGTAATATAATTAAACCCAGTTCCTCAAAATCAGTTTAAGAGATATAGAAGAAATTTTTCAATACAAATCGGTATTATTTTCTTAATTCCTGATAAACAAATACATAAAATTTCGAGGTCGGTAGCGAGGTTCGACTTAGGTAGGTACAAGGTAACTTAACATAACTTGGAAGTCCAACTTGGAAATTGCGTTTTCTCCCTGATAAATGTAACATCTACAATCTTATCGCTAAAACCGTAAGAATCTCTTCCACATCAGTATCTTTGGGAATGCTGTGTGGAGGGTATTTTTAGGGAGAGGAAGGAGAAGAAATTCTGTGAAGGAAAAAGGTAAGAAGGGTGGGTAAGAATCTGGGGGTCAGTGTGTCCAGAAGTAACGGACGAATGAATTTATGCCTTCCACTGCGGTCCAAATCCTCCTGATAGTCCTACTGGAGAGGTAAAAAGGTCTCCCTCAACCATTCTCTCCCAATCCGACCTGCCACGCAGTTGGTGAGCAGATGCATCCGGCACCAAGATCCGGACAAACCTGACCCCATGAACCCGGGCACCCTTCTAAGTCACAAAACGCAGTGAACCACTTGGTGTGACCTACGGCAGAGGTGCTGGTTATCCAATAAATGTTACCCATACTCGCCTCCCAAATTGAAAACAATCATGCATCTCCCTTACTCGTATTCAAGAAATGAGACGCCACGTACCATTGCCGTCGCCGTTCCGTTATCGTGGGAATTGTAAAAGCGGCTATGTTGACGTCACACACATACCAAGTGAATGGACTGTGTATAGGATTTGAGATTGGAGCAGGAAAAAACTCAATTAAATAAGAAAGTTTGTTATGTTTGTATTAGAATTTTATTATTGTGCATAAACGTAAAATAAATTAAGATAAATACGTCATTTCCCATTCAAATAGGATTGTCTCATTTTAGGTAGCTATCTGTTTTGAAAACCCAAACACGTTGTGTAGACAGGTTTTTCGTTTAAAAAAATAATAAATTCAAAATAACAAAAACAACTCTGTTTGTATAACTTTTGAAGGTTATTCCCATCAATGGAAAAATTAGTCAATTACGGTTTAATTTAGGTGGTAATGGCTGAATTTTTTTTTTTTTTTTTTTTATGTTAACTCCACACAGGAGGCCCTGAGGGAAATAATTTCCCTCAGGGCCTATGTCATCTTTGAAGATGCTGTGTGGAGGGTGCTGTTGAGGAGAGGAAGGAGTGAACATGGGTCTTGAAGAGACCCATATTGTAGGAGGGAGGAAACACAGAAGTCGGCAAATCGTTCCACAGCCGGGCTGTTGAACTCAAGAACGAGTCGTAGAAACGACCCGTTCTCATGTGACTAATGTCAACCGTGTACAAATGTTGAGCGCGTGTTTGGCGTGTTTCCCGACTATGCACCGGTGCCGAGGGGATCAGTGACGCTAGTTCCTCGGAGCATCTTCCATTGTAATACCGGTAGAACAAGGACAGCATTCCCACCTGACGCCTGTGCTCTAAAGATTGCAGTCCATTTGTTAAGTTAGGAGAATCTATCAAACGGACCGCCCGTTTCTGCACAGAGTCGAGGGTTTTTTTCAGGTATTTTGGGACTCCAGACCAGAGGTGGCTGCCAAATTCAACCGTGGGGCGCACTTGCGATTTGTACAGGGTTAGCAGTTGTGTACTATTAAAGTATCTGCGGGCCCTGTACAGTACGCTCAGTTTCTGAGAGGCTAACTTAACTCTGGCCTCGATGGAGCCCCCGTACCTGAGCTGGTCACTTAGAGTTACACCAAGCATATCAATGGAAGGCCTGTTCGGGAGATTGCTTCCGTTGAAGGAGACTAGATTATCATTCCGATCCCTTTTAGACGTAATCAGACATGATTGGGTCTTTGAAACATTAAATTCGACGAGGTTATTCTTACCCCAAGAGAAAACACTCTCGAGGTAACCGTCCATTCTTTGTTTCAAAGCCCTCCGAGCCATTGGGATTTGTGAGCCCTTTGGAGGCTT
The DNA here is from genome assembly GCA_936435175.1 of Glyphotaelius pellucidus. Lineage (NCBI taxonomy): Eukaryota > Metazoa > Arthropoda > Insecta > Trichoptera > Limnephilidae > Glyphotaelius > Glyphotaelius pellucidus. The sequence goes on from OW386561.1 coordinate 986,594, forward strand.
GTCAAACAAAAAGCTATCATGGACTGTACTGTCATCCGCGTAACAATGAATCGGTGCACATGTCAAGAGGTCATTGATGTGCAACAGAAACAAAGTCGGAGACAGAACCGATCCCTGTGGGACGCCAGCATTTATCGAATGCGAGGAAGAGGTGAAACCATCAGCAACCGCCTGAATCGACCTCTCCCTCAAAAAGTCGGCAATCCACGTACACAAGGAAGCGGGAAGTCCGTAAGAAGGCAGTTTGTTGACAAGCCCTCGGTGCCAAACCCGGTCAAAGGCCTTGGAAATATCCAGTGCAACGGTTTGGGTCTCACCAAAGCGTTCCAGGCACCGCCCCCAAACATGTGTCACATACGCGAGAAGATCACCGCACGAGCGGTTCCGCCGGAATCCGTATTGACGGTCGTTAATAATTTTGTTCTTCTCGAGGTATGTGAGTAGTTTGTCGTTGACCACACGTTCCATCACTTTTGACAGAACAGATGTGATCGCTATGGGGCGGTAGTTGGCCGGGTTAGAGCGGTCACCTTTCTTTGAAATAGGGTGAATGATCGCTTTTTTCCAACCAGAGGGCACAGACCCAGACTTCAGGGACATTTTGAAAAGCTTCGTCAAAATTGGAGCTATTTCTGCAGCGCACCTCTTCAATACCAGGGCAGGTATTCCGTCAGGCCCACTAGCTTTATTAACATCAAGCCCTCGTAAGACTTGGAGTACATCCCGATGCCGAATCCTCAGCTTTTTCATACGAAAACCGCAGTGAGGAACCGATGGCGGGATAGCACCTTGGTCATCGAGGGTCGAGTTTTCCGCGAACATTTTGCCTAATAAGTTAGCCTTTTCGGCGGCGGTATTTGCTAGAGAGCCGTCAGGTCTGGTAAGAGGTGTCAGACTGGGTTTGCAGAAATTGCGACCTATAGAGCCCGCAAGCGACCAGAACGCTCTGCTACCATGCGGGCAGGCAGCCAGCTTTCTGCTGACCTGCAGGTCGTGCTCGAATTTCGACCTATTGATGATTCTCTTACTTTCCTTTGCAATTTGGTTGTATAATATTCTGTTTTCGGACGTTCGAGATGTGTTGTAGGCTCGGTAAGCCGCGTTTTTTCGTCGCACTGCTTCAGAGCATTGTCGACTGAACCACGGCTTTGAGCCCACACCAGTTTCCTTAATAGTGGATTGGATGAAGCCATCCATCGCGGACGTGATGACTTCACCAATTTCCTGGGCACATCTTGAGGGATCCGAAGTCCGAAAACAGACAGCTGACCACGGGAAAGCATTAAAATGTGCCCGCAGACCAAACCAATCTGCAGACCTATAGTGCCACACTTTTCTTTTCAGCCTCTCGTTTGGCGGTCTGAAGGTTACGGGGATTGATGACGTCACCAGGCAGTGGTCCGACGATCCTAAAGGCGCTGTGACGTCAATCTTGTAACCGTGTGGCACAGTGGAATTGAATTGTGGCACTGAATGCGCAAAGGCGCCCGTTCCGATTAGACGAGAGGTTTTGGGTTCGAGTCCCAGTTGCGACCGTTAAGTTTTTCTATTTTTCTGTGTCTTGTTCTCTTTCATATTTCATTTAGATTAATTAGTGTAATCTTCTTCTTCAATGAAATAATAAATTATTCGTTATACACGATCAGAGTCCACATTCCACGTGTGGGCGTGATCACGGCCAGATGCAATTTGGGAGGCGGCCGCCCCGGAAACCATTTATTGGATATTCAACACCCCTACCATAGGTCACCCCGAGTGGTTCGCTACGTTTAGTAACCGGTTTCATTGGGTAAGGTTTATCCAGGTCTTGGCGTCTGATGCTTTTGCCCACCTACTGCTTGGAGGGCCGGATCTGGAGAGACTAGTTGAAAGACCTTTGACCTGGCCTACCGGACTCTCTCGACCCATCGCTTTGCATTGGGAGGGATGGATTCATCGTCCTTCTCTACTGGACACATTGACCCGCAGATTTCTACACACTCTTCATACATTTTTCCTTCCCAGAACTTCCTCTCCTTCCTTTCCCTAAAAAAACCTTTCAGACAGCATCCCCGAAGATGACATAGGCCCTGAGGGCCTAGGGCTTCCTTAGGGCCTAGGGCTTTCTGTGGCTTCCTGAGGGCCGAGGGCTTCCTATGTGGAGATAATGTAAAAAAGAGGCACATGGTTTAAATAATTATACAACTACGATAAATTTTATAATCAATTTTATATTTTGAACTATCAATATAAACTTTCGTCGCAAAGTTTAGCAAAAAATAATAATAGCGGTTTTCTGTGCGTACTGCGTAACTCTGGTTTAATGAACTCGAAATTTCTTTGAATTTAAGTGTCATTTAGAAAATTGGAATGGATTATGTGAAGAATTGAAACAAGTAGGTAACGATCTATTACATTATTTTTATAAGATAATGGATCTGATTCGTTAAGAATTCAGCCTGTCCCGTGATTTTTCGCGGGTCTGTGCCAATATTATAATTATTATTACAAGAGCAAACCCGTGACACGGGATAGCCTGAATTCGCGACACATCAGATCCAAATTTGAAAATGCATAATTTTGAAAAAATCTGATTTTATTTAACCAGAGTTACAAATTGAAATTCAAATAATTTAGCACTTTGTTCCACTTATTTATTTTCACCAGGACCGGTTTCATCCTACTACGGACATTTTCAGACTGAAATTCTTATGCTACGGCATTTATACCAACTTAAGCAGGGGTACACAACATTGTCTCTATGTAATGAATGTTTCTATTTTGTTAATTATAGGTAAATTTTATTATTAAAATTATGAATGATGTTGCATTGGAAATACATATTTTTAATTCACATGAATATGTATGAATTTATATAATTGAAAAGGTTTGTGATATTTTATTTTGGTAATGTTGGAATTATAGTTACAATCGAAATTACATATCTTTATTACGTTATTTTATTAAGTTTCTAATGAAATATAATTTCAAGGCTTGTCTATTTATAACTATTTGTTAATGGCGGAGTTCATTAGGTATTACATTAAATTGCTTACGTGTATTTATTTCTAATGTCAACCTCTTGCTATATCAATAAGGAAACTATTAGTTGTAAATTGATAATGCACGAAGTGGCTAAATTCTACGTCATTCTGAAATCTAATACCCATCGTGTTTTAGAAATTTTTAAGGATTCTAGATTCTAGTATTAAGACAAAGAATCAACCACATTTAGGCAGTAGAGAGTTTTCCAATCCGTTTTTCTATTATTAATTTCGTTGCATCAATATTGCGATCAACCAGATTTGAAGGAATAGAGACTTTTCCAAATCCGTCTATTGGATAAATAACTTCGTGATGAAAAATGAAATAACTATGGTGATCGACCGCATTTGATGAAGTGGAGAGATTCCCAAATCCATTTGTTGTGTAAATAGCTTCGTGATAGTACTACGGTGATCAACCGTATTTGAAGAAGTGGAGAGATTCCCGAATCCATCTATTGTGTAAATAACTTCGTGATAGTACTACGGTGATCAAGCGCATTTGAAGTGGAGGGATTCCCAAATCCATTTGTTGTGTAAATAGCTTCGTGATAGTACTACGGTGATCAACCGTATTTGAAGAAGTGGAGAGATTCCCAAATCCATCTTTGTATAAATAACCTCGTGAAAGTACTACGGTGATCAACCGTATTTGAAGAAGTGGAGAGATTCCCAAATCCATCTTTGTATAAATAAATTCGTGATAGTGCTACGGCGATCAACCGTATTTGAATGCGTGGAGAGATTCCCAAATCCATCTTTTGTATAAATAATTTTGTGAAAGTACTACAGTGATCAATCAGATTTGAAGGAGTAGAGAGTCTTCCAAATCGATCTATTGCATTTTTTGTACAGAACCTCGATTCATCCACCTGAAAAAAGATTAATATTAAACTAATTGAAAATTTGCAAAGATTTTTTGTAGTTTTTTTAAAAGAGTATTTATTATAAGTGCTATATAAAACGCCTGGGTTACCGGCAATGATTTTGAAAATAAAAACCTTTCCCACAGCCTCAATAAAAGTTAATAAGAAATTACGAAAAAGCAACTAACAACGATTATCAAGCTCTAATGATAAACGCTGTAACACTATCTGAAACATTGGCTAAAAAAGGAGGAAGCGCAACACGGCATAATAACCAAATAATTAACCACCATAATTTAACTAACTAAGTTACCATCAGGTGGTTTCTCCACAGGGGAAGGCAGAGAGGAGGGATCGCCAAACAACTCTGTATGGTACACACTCCTTGCCTCATTCATGTTCACACATCGTCTCACATAGGTACCCTTCTATTATTCTGACTCTTGACATGGCCCGACTCAACTATCTGATTCACTTGGTCGTGCCATGTCTCGGGCGTCCCCGACTTCTTCTATCATTCACTTTTGCGTAATATATTCTCCTTACATCCCTTTCCTCGTTCATTCGCTCTACATGCCCAAACTATCAGAGCGTTCCTTTCTTAATTTTACTTTTTACGCTAACATTAGCCTTGCATTCTTTGCGGATTCTCACATTTCTCACACGATCATACATGGTTTTACCACACATCCACCTCATGTATCTCGTTTCTACAGCATTCAGTCTACTTTCATCTTACCTCTGCCAGTTCCATGCCTCACTACCATACTTCAGGGTAGGCAGGTAGAGTACATACTCCATTGTGGACGGCTAGCTTCGCTTCTTTGGACAATATTTTGTTAGCGCCAACAGCGTTCAGTCCTCCAATAATGAAGTTGCCTGCATTTACCATTCTTTCAATATCTCTATAAGCCTTCTCATGTCTCAAATGTACTTCCCACATACATAAACTCATCCACCTGCTCTAAGTAAAGTATCTAAGTACCATAATCTTGGCCGTGAAAATCTTTAATTAAGGTTTTTACCGTTGCTGCAAGATCTCCAGCCCAAGTAGGATCACCGATATCATTGTAGCCCAAAGTAGCAGCAGCAGTGCCGGCGCTATACGCGCTATTGGAACCGGTTGCGGTTTCCCAGTTCCTCCGGAGCATTGTATGGAGGGCGCCTTGAAGATCTTGAGCAACCGATTTGCCAGGCCAGTCTCCATTATTCTGATGATGCTGGAACGTGACCCAATCATGTTTGACTACGCCTAAAAGTGATCCAAATGACAATCTAGCCTCCTTTAACGGAAGGAATATCCACAACGTGCCTTCCATGTAACTATAAGTGACCAGCTCAGGCACAGGAGTTCCATTGAAGCCAGAGTTAAGTTGGCCTTCCAGAAACTGAGTGTACTGTACAGGGCCCGCAGATACTTTAGTACACAACTGCTAACCTTGTACAAATCGCAATTGCACCCTATGCTTGAATTTGGCAGCCACTTCTAGTCTGAAGCCCCAAAATATCTGAAAAAGATTCTGTGTAGAAACGTGCGGTCCGTTTGATAGATTCTCCTATCTTAACAAACAGAAAGCTGTCGTTGTTCTACAAGTATTTCAATTGAAGGTACTCCGTTGACATCTTCCTCTTAGAAAGGGTCGTTTCTACGACTCGTTCTTGAGTTCAACAGCTCGGCTGTGGAACTATTTGTCGGCCTCTGTGTATCATGCCTCCTAAACATGGGTCTCTTCAAGTCTCTTCAGGTTCACTCTTTCCTTTCCACAAAAATCCATCCACACAGCATCCCCAAAAAAGACATAGGCCCCGAGGGAAATTATTTTTTTCAGGACTTCCTGTGTGGAGTTAATGTTTAAAAAATGTCAAGAGATCTATAATCTATAAATATCATTCAACGTGTATCTCTTGTCAAATACTGTGCTGGGCCAGCACATTTGTTCTCCCATGTCGAATTCATTGCAGATCGTGGTGTGGACCCTTACAGTGGTTGTTCGATGGTTCCAATTTTCTATAATACCAGGAGGTATGGGCTGTCAATCAGATATACCACCATCGGAACCCTTCATTTAGTTATGCATAACAAATCTTACCCAACACTCCACTTTTCCGCAAAGGGTGAATATTTGTCGGTGGTTATAAATATTGGGGCCTGTAACATTGGTATGGCTTGCACCTCACAGATCTCATCCTGGTTGAATGTATCGGCTATCAGGGGATTCGCCGTTTCCAACTCCGTTTGATAAGCAAAACCTACAATTAGAAAAAAGCTTTTAAAAAAATCTAAAATATCAGATTGAAAAAAAACTGTTTGAAGACAAGAGGTTTGGGACTGCTAAATGATATCTTTATGTCAATTGATATTTTCAATATTGGCCTTGAAGGTTTCAGTTGGTTAATCTTGAAGGTGTCATTTCAATCAAAAACTCTAAAGTATATTATTATAAAATTTTTCACTAATTTATTTAAAGTTATGTAAAAAATGTTATGTGTACATACATGTACGTATAGGATTAGATAAATCTGTAGTACAGATTATTACAAACAAAAAAATCTGTGAAATTGGATGTATTCAAACGAGAGAACACGACGTGTAATACTGCCCCTTCATCATTGAACCAAGTGACTCGCGACGCCATCGACTGGCTGAATAATCTCAACATTCCACTTTGATGTCCACCAACTCTCCTCGATCATGAATAAGAACTGAATTCTGCACCATTCCAAGGAAAGATTGAATTCTAAATTATGGTTTTTCTCCTGGGTGATGCTGTGAGTATTTACCACATGCAGTAAGATTTCGAAGGCCAAACTAACCGTAAATACTCACCACCTTGCTTCACAAGTTTAACGCCTTCCGTGGGATCTGCAAATACTGGCGTCTTTCTGTTCTTAGTCTTCACTTTTTGAGAGACCATCAATTTTTCCAGATGCATTCTTGTAGGTTGAAATGAATAGTTTGGATTCTGCGGAGGAAAATTTCAAGCTAAATTAAAAAGGAAAACATTAATCATAGTTCGAGGTTTTTTGGGTGGGTACAGTAGCAATTTATTATTAAAAAATATTTCTCTTTATTTGTATCGGCTTCTATACGGATTCGTTTGTTTACAACTCTTTCCATCCGTTTCCATCTATTTCTACAAGTTTCTACCTGCTTTTATCTGATTCTGTTTGTTCCTATCTGTTTCTGTCTGTTTCCATCTGTTTTCATTTGTGTCTACCTGTTTATATCAATTCCTGTCTGTTTTCATTTGTGTCTACCTGTTTATATCAATTCCTGTCTGTTTTCATCTGCTTAAATATGTTTCTATTTTTTTCTATTTGTTTCCATCTGTTTATATCTTTTTCTATCGGTTTCTATATATTACAAACCGTTTCCATTTGTTTCCATCTGTTTAGTTCTGTTTACATCTATTGTTTGGAACTCTCCGGAAAGAAGGGAATAAAAGAAGCGTAAACTCACTGTAGACTGGGATAATGATGTCCGTATAAATTCCACATAAAATGTTCCACCTGTGATCAATGAAGAAGACTTTTAGTAAACTTGTGAAGACTTTTAGTAACTCGTAATTTATCATTTGATACAAATAGAATACAAATAATCACTCAATAATGGAATTAATGCGCTTGTTGAAGGTTGCCACTGCACTGGTTTCACATGTGCAGGTAGAGGGAGGTAGGTAAGAATTTTGGAAAAGAACAGAAATATTCTAAAACATCTATTCATATCTGTTCCTATCTGTTACCAACTGTTTCCATCTGTTTTCGTATGTTTTCATCGGTTTCTCTCTGTTTACATTTGTTTATATCTGTTTCTTTCGGTTTCCATCCGTTTATGTTTATTTCTATCAATCTATGTATGTTTATTTATTTGTCTCTAATTGTTAATGTTGGGCTGCATAAAATATTTTCTTTGCGTAAAGCAATACATCCAAAGTTACAGTAGCTATTTATTTTTTTTAATATTGTTTACCTCAATCAAAGTCCTTGTGTAGCCAATATCTTCAAACACCAGCTCCAGTGGCCCCGAGACTAGGTCCTGAAGACCCCCTAGTACCGGCGGAGGAGCACTGAGAAGGGAGGACACCACGCTGGAGGTGTAGTAGTTGTAGATCAGTAGGGAGAAGAGGAACGTCATGAAACAGACAAGACGGCCGGAGAAAAAGCGAGGGTCTATGAAAACAGCTAAACACAAAAAAATAGTTAAGAGATAATAATAATAATAATAATAATAATATCTTTATTCAGTGAAATTTGGAACATTATAACTAAGAAAATACATATTCAGTGTAGTTTACAATAGATTATATAAGTACATAGATTATAGAAGCCTTGAAGCAACTTGTTCAAAGTTCATACAGAGAAAGAGTAACGACGTTAACTCGACACGCAATGGTAAACTTGAAAAATTAGGACATTTGTCAAAAATTTAAACAAAAGAAATTCATGTATGTTTTTAGGTTTCCACGGCCAAAAGTATTTTTGGGGTGTAATGCCGTGTTTCGCTACCTCCTTCTTTAGCCAACGTTTCGGACAGCGTTACAGTGTCCATCATCAGGGCAGATGAGTGGTGTTCATCATCAGGGCAGATGAGTAGGCAGATAGTGGCGTTACAGTGTCACTCATCTGCCCTGATGATGGACACTGTAACGCTGTCCGAAACGCTCTCCTTGGCAAGAAGGGGGTAGCTAAAGAAGGAGGTAGCGAAACACGGCATTACACCCCAAAATAAATAACAAAAAAAAGGAAATTCATATTTCAAATAAAAAGTTTAGTGATTAAATAAAATAACTAACTTTGTGTTCACCAATATTTATTTAAAATTATCAACATGTTTCAAAAACAATGATTTCTTCATCAGTAAACAAAAATTAAAATTATATATTTTTCGTACCTACTCTTTCCACAATTAGTACCAAATTTCAAAAGAAGCAAATCCAAGTTCTTGAATTCATTGCACCGGAGTTACAAACACCCAATTGAAATTAGTATTTTTAATAATTCAAGATCAATAAATGTTTACTGTAGTGTTCTGTTATTGTAGACTCACTAGCAGATTCTCCAACACCTTGGATGGAGATAACTTCTTGGAATAATAGACTCTGGTTCGTTATCTGGATTTATTTATTCTTCGCATATACAATTGGGACTACGGTTATCAACCTAACTAGGAGCTAGCTATAATGGTTCTGGCGAGTGAACATTTAAAACACAGCCTCTGAGCTGTCCTGACCCCCTGCCGGAGAACTTAAGCACTACGGCTTGCCATCTAGCGGATTCTACCGATAGCTGATGTCACCGCCATCTGTCTCTACAAGGCGGAAGCTTTTATGATACACCACATTTACCAATTGATGTCTGTAATTGTTTTTTTATATGTTAATTATTAAGATAATGTTTAACAAAAATTCTAATAATATGCACCGGGAATCTTACTAATTGCTAGGAATACTCTACCTTCTGGAATGTCTTCTCTTTTAGACGAGGCAATTATTTCTCTCTTCCGCGGCTGAGGTCCAGCTTCCAACACTGAAATTGAATACGGAAATGTATGGAGGAGTAGATGATTTTGTGTTTCATTTTTATCCAAGCTTAGGAAGAGTCGATACATACAATAAATTCAAGACCTGCTAGTATTTTCTTGCCCACGATATAAGCTACTAATTATAAATGTATTTTTTTATAAAATGTGAGTCATCATCATCCAATATTATGTTCAGAGGAAACAAAACAGGTTCGAGTTGTGATCCTTGGGGAATTCCTGATGTCTTATTATAAGATTTAAATGCAATCGTTCTGTTAGATGCAAAACATTAAACACCTATAAGGGCTTTTACTTACGTATGATGTAATTGTGTTAGTGCAAAAGGAGTAAATTTAGCTAATATAAATTATAATAAAAATAAGCGATATTGAAGAATTACTTGTTTAAATTAGTATTTATTTAAGGTAGGTTGTTATTATAGTATTTAGATGTCTTTGATCTGATTTTATTTTTACATTTGAATATATTTTTGATCAAGTAGTTCTGAAGACAATCACGCTGAGTTAATCAGGACTGCCTATAATGCCATTAACAATTTTAAACAAGTCGGAAACAAGTTCTCATTCTATTAGAGAATTCAATCTGATTCTTTCATAAAGATTTGATCCAATTAGCAAGATGCAGTTGGTATTAATTGTAGTACAACGATTTCTTGGCGTAAAAACGTTGAAACAATATTTTAAGTTCTAAATTAGGTAGGCTATTTGTTTTTGGGGTACTGCCGTGTTGTGCTACCGCCTTGGTTAGCCAACGTTGCGGACATTGCAACGATGGATACTGCAATGCTGTCCAAAACATTGGCTAAGGAAAGAGATAGCGCAACACGAAATAATACCCCAAAAACAAAATCAAGAAAATCAGGTTACAATTTCATTAATCTAGAGCGTCTGACAAAGGTATTAATGGCATTCATTTCTCGAATTTAAATCTATTATGTTGGGTATTATTTACATTCAACACTATTGATTCTGTGGGGGACATCTCAATAACTTTAGGTCCTAGATAACGAACTGTTTTATTATGAGTTTACGTGTTTACAATAATAATGCTTCAAGTCTCACGACCTGTCTACCTAGTGGCTAATTGAATCTGATGTCGCTCGCCAGAGCCAATCCCGGTGACACCCGTCTATTCGGATTCGGGTACTCCTGTCGGCCATCGATAAAAGCACTTTCCCTGCTGATTGATGGCATCACTTAAAAGCCTTTTCAATACATTGTAATCTACTAAAACTTACAGAGGCACTTTTAAATAATCACTGATTTACCTTGTTGGCAAAAAGCAGCAAAAACAGAGAAGAATGCAAAGGTGATGGGGCTTTCAGTTTTATCTTTCCTCCAGTCGCTGTGCCTGGCAATCGTGTGAGAGATCATGGAAGCTGCCAGCAGGGTGGCCAGGAGCAGGAAGCAGGTAGCGGTGGCCAGCCAACTGCTCCAGGATAGGGGCTCTGTGAACCTCCCTCCGGACAGCCCACCGGAGTCCATGTCAGCGGGGACGCGGAAGAAGAAAGACACGCTAAAATTATTTATCTATTTAGAACATATGAACATACTTGTCCGCAGCATCTTGGAATACAGCCTATTTGGGCTATTTGGGCCCTCTCTGAACAAAACCATATCCTAGAAATAGGAAGAGTTCAAAAAAGCTTTATGCGTTACCTGTATATGAGGGAATATACATACTACCCATTCCTATATCCATCGTTGTTCTTAACAGGAATGCTCGATCATAATACATTAGAAGCCCGCCGAAAAATATTTTTGGGTAAAAACTTTTGTAAGCTAATCTCTGGCATTATACTGAATCCGCCCATGTTGAAGGAGATTAACTTATATGTACAGTACACTCGTGGGAGATCCCACGCACTTTTTTATGCTTCGAAAGCGAGAACTTCTTCCTATCAAAATGCGCCATTAAACAGAGCAATTCAACTGCTAAATGAATCTGTATTGAGCATCGACATCTTCAATGTCACCTACAGAGAGTTCAGTAACTATCTTCTGACATACGTCACAAGATATTGAAATTGCCCCCATACACTTTTTTCTTTAACTTTTGTAATCTTCTCCATAATGTTCTGGTGTATAACTGTTTTATGGAGAGCCCGATAAAATAAATAAATCAATAAAAATAAATAAATTAATGCTACAAGTGCCCTTTACATACATAATGCGGTGCATGGCAGATTAAAATGGCCACCATCTTAAAATATATGCAACGTAACGAAAAAATCAATGGTCAGACGAAACGCCAAATGGTCGAGTAGTCCGAGTTAAAAAAGGACTTCGTTACGTTAGATAATTTTTAAAAAAGAGTTCTGTGAAGCCTTTTTATACGGCTCTTTAGAAAAAAAATGGGTATATACTGACTCTATCTCCCAAGTTTTCACTAGGAATTTGGTGTATGGCGTTCTCTCTTCCAGATATCTCAGGCCTGTTGAAATTTCGGCCTCTCTCCTCTGGAAGGCTCCCATCATCCCCTTGAAAAATACAATTTAAAGTTGAAATACAATCGGTAAAATTATTAATTAAAAGTTAAGTTTTCAGGTCACTTCAGTAGAAAAAACAATTTCAAAATCATTTTTTAAATTTATTCATAGTTAAACATTTTACATGCTGCTTTGCACTTACACAAACCCCAATGGCTCGGAGGGCTTTGAAGCAAAGAATGGACGGTTACCTCGACAGTGTTTTCTCTTGGGGTAAAATAACCTCGTCGAATTTAATGTTTCAAAGACCCAATCATGTCTGATTACGTCTAAAAGGGATCAAAATGATAATCTAGTCTCCTTCAACGAAAGCAATCTTCCAAACAGGACCTCCATCGATATGCTTGGTGTAACTCTAAGTGACCAGCTCATGATATGGCGTACGGGGGCTCCATCGAAGCCATTAAGTTAGCCTCTCAGAAACTGGGCGTACTGTACAGTTCCCGCAGCTACTTTAATAGTACACAACTGCTAACCCTGTACAAATCGCAAGTGTGCCCCATGGTTGAATTTGGCGGCCACCGGGAGCTCCAAAATACCTAAAAAAAACCTCGACTCTGTGCAGAAACGGGCGGTCCGTTTGATAGATTCTCCTAACTTAACAAGCGGATTGCAATCCTTAGAGCGCAGGAGTCAGATGGGAATGCTGTCCTTGTTCTACCGGTATTACAATGGAAGATGCTCCGAGCAACTAGCATTATTGATCCCCTCGGCACCGGTGCATAGTCGGGAAACACGCCAAACACGCGCCCAACATTTGAACACGGTTGACATTAGACACATGAGAACTTTCAAGAACGAGTCGATATTATTTTCCTCAGAGACTCCTATGAAGAGTTAATGTAAAAAAAGTAATTAACATGAATGACAGCAGGGTTTAGTCAAGCTCCGAACCTAATGCCTTTGAGTTTCTACCCTACAGAGGGCAATGGTAGTTATTTTATAAGCATATTGCTTTTTTAAATACACTGAAAAAATATTCTGATAAAAGTACTTACATCTTGGCATCCATCGCTTTTGATTCCCCCCCAAACTTTAGTAATAACGTAAGTAAGCCTTGAAAAAAAATTGAATGAGTGTTAATCATTGAAAAAGGATAATACTGGTTAATCTAAACGAACCATGAAACAAAACAAGACGTAGAAAATAAAACGGTAACGGTCGCAACCAGTGGCGGATTTGCCCCAAGGCCAAGTAGGCCCGTGCCTAGGGCGGCCAGATATTAGGGGCGGCCAATCGTGACAAAAAGTCACTGATGATAACAAGAAATAAACGGTCGTAAAATGATAACAAAAGAACTAACACTACTTTTTTGGTAATAATTGATACGTTGTCAGAAGAACTCAAAAACCACAGGATGCTTATAAATTAGACTGAATGCTGTAGAAATGAGATCCCTGAGACGCATGTGTGGTAAAACCATGTATGATCGTGTGAGAAATGTGGAGATCCGCAAAGAATGCAAGGCTGATGTAAGCGTAATGAATAAGATTAAGAAAGGGAAGCTCAGATGGTTTGGGAATGTAGAGCGAATGAATGAGGAAAGGAGTGTAAGGAGAATATATGACGCAAATGTGAATGGTAGACGAAGTCGGAGACGCCCGAGAAAGACACGGCACGACCAAGTGAATCAGATACTTGAGTCGGGCGATGTCAAGAGTCAAAATAACAGAAGAGCATGAATGAGACGATGTATGAATGTGAACGAAGCAATGAGTGTGTGCCAAGATCGAGTTGTTTGGCGGTCCGTACTCTCTGTTAGTTAGTTAATTAGTTAGTTTGATGAAACTAAGCGTGTCTGAAGTCGAAGAAAAGGCCAAAGCATTGCAAATGGTTTATTCTACTAACTTAGAAGACAATTTTTCAGAATAATGTCTCCATTTTCGTGCTCACTGCAGTGTAAGTGAGGGGGGAGGGAAGAGGGGGAGGGAAGTGGAGGGGAGATGGGAGAGGGAGGGAGGATAATTGATAAATGCAAGCGCTACAGTAATTTCCCCCTAATACCACGCGAGCGAAGCCGCTGGTTAAAGCTAGTAGTGTAGTAATAAATAAATTAATAAATAAATAAAAACTAACAGGTTTTTTACCTGAAGTTATAAAGTTCCTTCAAAAGGTCGAGAAGTACAGAGTTGTACTTAGTCATACCGTTTACTCCAAAAGTGTATCCCGGGTTCCTCAGAACTTCTTCAGCGAGGCCATCTGGCTCCACCGACATCTAAACACAAACAAACGAGACCAGAATAATACATCTATTTACTCACAAATAAAATATTATTCTCGGCATTGCCCTTCAGAAAGATTAAATATTACAATTTGAGGTTTTTTTACTCAGTCATTCCATCATAAAAATATTCATCCTACACTTGTCAGAAATTCAATAGATGTCGCATATTAAAATAAAAAAATATTTATTTATCCAAGACACAATCTAGATTGCATTTAGTTCGGGAAGACTACACAAATGATATAGCAGCCAAAAAATATGCGATAAGAAAATGAATAAAATGTTTGTAGATCGCAGACGAAGTATCATACAGTTAAAAATGACATAAGCTTTTTTTAAATGTAAATACCTCACAAGAGTCCCAGCTGCTCACGTCTGGAGCCAGAGAAAATGTGGCATTCCCAGTTGGGTTATGTTTTGAGGCTGAAGGTAGTGGGGAGGGGAAGGAGATGGGTAAGAGGAAGGTGGGGAAGAACCTGGCTTTTCATATCTGGTCACCAAACACGGATAAAGCCATTTCAAGCAAGGTTTCAATTCAGAATGTTGGTCTTTCACCAGAGCGATACTGACAGTATCTTTCACTCTGGAACGTGCCGTAATTATACTTTGTTATTATTAATAAATTATGAAATAACATATTAATTAAATAATTATAATTTGCGCACCCCGGGATTTAAATCCGCGACCTTCGGATTCTTCGGACCTTTGCCCCTCGACCACGGAGGCCGTCAGGGTTGCGAGCTTCGCACAATTGCGGAGTCATTTTTATACATTTTACATATAGTCCAGTCAGTGGGGGATAAAAAAGGCCTTTACCTTGCAAAAGGTCGTAATAGCGATTTTAGTAGCTCGCCTTCGCACAATTGCAGAGTCAATTTTACACATTTTGCATATAGTCCAGTCAGTGGAGGATAAAAAAGGCCTTTACCTTGCAAAAGGTCGTAATAGCGATTTTAGTAGCTCGCCTTCGCACAATTGCAGAGTCAATTTTACACATTTTACATATAGTCCAGTCAGTGGGGGATAAAAAAGGCCTTTACCTTGCAAAAGGTCGTAATAGCGATTTTAGTAGCTCGCCTTCGCACAATTGCAGAGTCAATTTTACACATTTTACATATAGTCCAGTAAGTGGAGGATAAAAAAGGCCTTTACCTTGCAAAAGGTCATGTAGTAGCGATTTTAGTAGCTCCCCACTGACTGGACTAATACTGGTTCAAAAACATTAGGAACAACTCTAATAAAGCTGACATCTTACCACAGTCACAGCCCTTAACGTTATTCCTCGAAAATCATTTCTTTCGGTATATTTTAAGACTTTTCTCCAAATTTGTATGCCTACAAACAAAAACAATATTCTAAATCAGTAATTATAATCGAAGCTGTCATCAGCCGTAAGATCATTGTTAAAATAAGTGGTGATATCAACGGTATAATGAATGCAAAAATCAACGATACAATCAAAGTTGTATTATCAGTGGTATAATCAATGGTACGATCAGTTGTATAATCAGTGGTACAATCTTTGGTTAAGTCAGTGGTATAGTCAATGGTACAATCATTGAAACAATCAGTGGTACAATCAGTGGTATAATCAGTGGTTAAATCAATGGTTTAGTCAGTCAGCGGTTAAACCAGTGGTACAATCAGTAATACAATCAGTGCTACAATCAGTGGTATAATCAGTGGCATAATCAATGGTACAATCAGTGATTCAATCAGTGGTACAATCAGTGGTGTAATCAATGGTATAGTCAATATTACAATCAGTGCTATAATCAGTGGTAAAATCAGTAGTATAAGCAGTGGTAGAATCATTGGTGTAATCAGTGGTAAAATCAAATACAAAATCAGTAGTAAAATCAGTGGTACAATGTGGTTTAATCCGAGGTAAAATCAATGGTAAAATCAGTGGTAAAATCAATGATATAATAAATGGTTTAATTAATGGTACAATCATTGTTGTAATCATTAGTAAAATCATTAGTAAAATCGGTACAGTTAGTGGTATAATCAGTGTTAAAATCAATGGTACAATCAGTGGTACAATAGGTGGTATAATGATTGGTAATATCAATAGTACAATCAGTGATATAATTAGCGGTAAAATCAATTGTACAATCAGTGGTTTAATTAGTAATATATAATGAGTGACCAAATCAATGATCTATGGTACATTCTGTGGTATAATCAGGGGTATAATGAGTGATAAAATTAATGGTACAATCAGCAGTTTATTCAGTGGTGAAATCAGTGGAACAATAATGGTGTAATCAGTGTTATTATCAGAGGTACCTACAATGATCGATAGTATTGGTGATTGAGTCAGGTAGAAGGCTGGTGGGAAGAAGAAAGATTGTTTTAATTGCTAACAATTACCTGGCTGCTGATGCTGGTTCCATTCTCCTAATTCATATACTTCAATAGTTCCTCCTAGCCTGTAGTGAACGTTATAGACATCACACAGAGTGAAGGCAAACCCATTGTCTGAAGGTTTACAATACGGCTGAGGGCTTGTTTCAGAAGTCTCATCTGATGTGATGTCATTCAAATTCTTATCAAAGCCTGGATAAAACAACAACAAAATTAAGTGAATTTTGAAAAAACTACCCACACTTCCATGAGCGATGTTCAGATTAATGCCACAATTCGAACCATCAGCGGGACTCTAAAATTTACTCCTCTCCCTTGGCTCCCCGTATTTGCAAACATAACCCCGCCAAATTTAGAGATTGCAACATTGAGGGAATACAAGAAAGCGCTGCAAAGAAGCGCGATATTTTTGCACGCTGATATCGAAAACCCTTCAGGATGGAAAGAGGGACTCTTCCGATCATCCTCATTCCAGAAGATGGGAGGAAACTTGACTGGCAATCGGCAACTTGGGAAATGCCCATCTCGTACATCGTACATGATCCCACTGAGAGACAGTCTGGGTTCTCATTTTCTCGCCATCAATAGGACAAGGTGTTCCATTTGACCAAGTATCGAAGTGTGTTCCTGTAGCGGTTGTGCCCACATGATGCATAGATGGTGTCTTAAAGAGTCGGCGGGATTTGTGAGGTCCACAGGGCGACGCCTCGACCGGCTCGCGGACCAACAGACCTATAGTTCCCCTCTGAACCACCGCTATACCTTCCTAATAACCTAACAGAGCAAGAGCCCGTGACGATCAGATCTTCGTTATTTTATAAAACCTGAAAGTTTCTCTGTGTATGTTTCTAATACAGGTAAAGACAATCCCCGACTATGAAGTTTGGATCGCGGTAGCCTTGAAAGATAACAGGTAGCAGAAGGTGTATAAAATTGCACTAATCTCATTTTTAACATATTTTATTTGGAATAATATTAAAAATCACGTCGTCCATTGTCAGACACTCAGTACAGTTGCAACCCCCTTACACACCCTTAAGTTATTTATTTATTCATACACGCCTTGAGGGCTTTTACAGAATCACATTATTAAAGTTACACATGTTATTCAGGAGTATAATTGTAAGCAAGTATATAACATTATAAACTGTAATTTAAGGATACAAACAGGTATAATATGAACATAGGTATGTAGTTTCGTTATCATTAAAATTGTACAAAGGAGTTAAAAAGTTACATAGTGTAATAATGGTAAAACAGAAGAGTGCTTAAGATACTTTAAAAGTAGTTATTGAGGAACGTGTAGGTATTTACTATGTTGATTTTATTATTAACTTGATCATGAATAAATTGTTCGAAAGCAAGTTTTTCAAGAATTCAGCAAAATTAACGCAGCGATAATTAGTACCTACACATAAAAAATAAATAAAAAATACATGAGTTGTAATATCTTGAAAAGTTATACAGATGAGTTCAACAAGTGTATAGTGTGATAGTAAAAAATAGTACAAATTATGGTACAAAAAGTACAAGATAATATTAATACAAAAGAGAGAGAGGATAAAAAGGTAAGTACTTAGGTAATCTTTGTATACATAAGTATTAAATTTTGTTTTTATTGTGAACATGAAGAGACCATCGATTTTAATTTAATCATTAATATATTATTATTGCTAGGGCACCAAGATTTAAATAGAAATATAAGTAAAATGTGAGTTAGTTATAATAAGTTAGTTAATACGAGAGGATTGTTGTTAAATGTGTTCTTATTTAGCTACCTTTATTATTCACATATTTCATGTTTTGCGATAATTAATAATTTGATAAAGGTGCAATTGATTGATTGATATTTATGGCTTTATTTTAAATATTCTAATATACTGAGTTTGAATTTAGACACAGATTGGTGACGATAAATGTCGATTGAGTTGTATTTATTTCCGAGTAAATGGAGTCTTTGGATAGGAGAGTTTATAAAATAATTATTAGCGGAATTGGTAACAGAATACAATGCATTCGACCGAGTTTCGCGAGTAGGTACTCGCAAATTAATAAAATTTGTCAAATCGAGGGCGTCCAGTCTGCCATTCGCTATTTTGAAGAGACAAACTAAATCACTTTTTATGCGCCTTGATGTCAAATCGGTTATGTTAAGTAATTCCATTAGGTATATATAATTAAGTTCTTCAATCGGTATACCCAGTTTGTAGTTAATAAATCTTAAAAACTTATGCTGAACTCTTTCAATTTTTTGTTGGTGGGTTTTATATAATGGAGCCCAGATAGTAGAATTATATTCTAAGTTGCTTCTCACCAACCCAGTGTACAATAATTTAAAGGAATTAATTGATTGAAATTCTTTAACTGTTCTCAGAATAAACCCCAGACATTTCATGGCCTTATTGGTTATTTCATTTATATGAGGAACAAAAGTTAATTTATTGTCAAACATAATACCGAGATCTTTAATTTGTTCTACTCTTTTAAGAAAAATGTTGTTGATGCTATAATTAAATTTAATGGGATTTTTTATTCGGGCAAAAGTAATTGTTTGACATTTTTCAATATTGAGAAACAGTTCATTTAGGGTGCACCACTCTTGTAGCCTCACAAGATTTGATTGTAATATACAACAGTCATTCGGATTAGTTATTGTTTTGTAAATTTTAAGGTCATCTGCAAATAATAGAATCATAACTCCATCGAATATGGTGGTTATGTCGTTGATAAATAATGAAAACAACACTGGACCCAGATGTGACCCCTGTGGAACACCGGTGTATACTTCAAACTGGTGAGAAAAGTGCGAATTGAGTTTAACTGATATTTTTCTTTTACGTAAATAACTTTCAAACCATCTCAAAATATGCCCCGTTATTCCAAATGATCTTAGTTTATGTATAAGGATTTTGTGTGAGACTTTGTCGAAGGCTTTACTAAAGTCTGTGTATACAGCATCTGTCTGAAGACGATTATGCATCGTACTAAATAAATTTTCCTGATAGATCATTAAATTTGTAAGAGTAGACCGATTTGACATGAAACCGTGTTGTCGACGTGAAATTACTTTATTGATCTCAGGCGAGAGTTTAGATAGCAGAGCAGATTCAAATACTTTTGGGATCGACGACTGTATACATATAGGTCTGTAATTGGAAATATCAGATTTATCTCCTTTCTTAAAAATTGGAGACAGAAAGCTTGTCTTCCATTTTTTCGGAAAGGTGCCAGTTTTTATTGACAAGTTGAAAATTTTAGTAAGGGGATAAGTCAAGACTGATATGCATTTCGATAAGAAGATTGGGGGAATGTTATCAGGGCCAGCTGATTTGTTCAGGACGAGAGATTTTATTTTATTTCTAATGTCACTTTCTTCAAATTTGCACTGATTGAAATCGATTTGGTTATAATTGGATATAGTGGCATTAAACAATGGAGAATTATTTGTTGATTCATAGACTTTGCTGAAGAATTCAGCAAACAAATTGACAACTTCTTGGGGATTATCGGCCATTTTGTTATCTAAATACATGTTAGAGGGTATACTGGAGTCAATATTATTAAGCATGTTTGAAAATTTATAAATATTTTGAGGGTCGGCGAGAGCCAATTCTTCACAGTTATCTATGCACTTTTTGTAACATAACTTGGACATTTTTTTGGTAGTCATTCTTAGTTCGCAAAATTTTGCGTAATCAAGTTATAATGAATTATAAATTTACTTTCGTTATACTATGAAAGCTCCAATTCCAAGTTGGGAGGCGGGAATGGGTACCGCCGCCCCGGGAACCTTTATTGGATTACCAACACCTATGCCATAGGTCACCCCAAGTGGTTCGCTACGTTTGGTGATTTAGCAGGGGTGCCCGGGTTCATATCTAGGCGGATGACCAGGATATACTGAACCCCAGATTCCTATCCACGCCTTAAACCCTTTGCCTTCCCAGAACCCTCCCTCCCCTTCCTTTACTCAAAAAACCCTCCACACAGCATCCCCAAAGATGACATAGGCCCTGAGGGAAATTATTTTTCTCAGGGCCTCCTATGTGGAGCTCATGTAAAAAAAAAAAAAAAAGCTGAATTTTATTTGTTACTGTCTATAATACTGTCTGTCTGTTATGTCTGTCGCAACAGACCGTATTACAATTTACAATCAGTGTTTTTGATAGTATATTCATGTAAAAGCATTCCCGGCGTAAACAAAATAAATAAAACATAAAAAATGGATATAATTGTACTTATGTAGACTTGTAAAGTTCGTTTGGCGATAAAATACGTCTGTGACCACAAACTAATTTGAATTACAATGTTCATTTTAGGTAACTTACATTTTCTTACAGCGACAGTTAAATCGACGTCTACGCTGATATTTTTAGTAGCTAAAGATTCCAAAACACGTGCATTACACGTGGGGTCAATCCACGTCGTATTTTCTGTAGAATTAGAGGTCACATCGCCTTCACTCTCGCAGGGAGTTGAATCGAAGATCAACCACTTGTAAGAAGCGTTAAAAATTTCCATTGCTGATGCCTGTAAAAGAAACTATGCATAATATTTATTGAGAGCGGGAAGATATCCACTCTCAGTATCAGTCCAGTGGCGTAGCGTGGGTGTCAGCCGCCCGGGGCGGAGGAAAATTTTGTCGCCCCCCCCACCCCCCCCCCCCCTAACTTGTTATTTAATTTATCGTTATATTCGGAACATAAAACAGGTTTTAAATAAATCTCTATGGGGTGAATTAAGACTACACTCAGTACATGAAAATGGCTTATCTTTGATTTTGGCAGCACATTCATATTAGTCTGCAATTAGAATTTTATCACTGCACTTCAAATAAGATAATGTTTTCCTTCAAAATGTGTTGGGAGATGATGAATAATGTTGGCCCCAGTGGGTGGCTTACCCGTACCGTATTAACCTTCCGTCAGGTGCAACTAATCTGTGAGATGAAGTGATCTGTTATTTTTGTGCCAAAAAGTAAATATCACCGATCTAGGGGCGTGGACTCCTGACTTTTCCTCCTTCCCCACCACTCACAGAGTTTCCGTTCGTCGCATTGTGGGACGCTGCTAGGTATCCAATAATCTGTCAGATGAATTGCGCCCGATTGTGTAAGTAATTTATTTTATTTTATTTTATAGCTTCTTCACAAGTTTATTCATTTAAGCATATAATTATTAACCCCACTAGGGTTCGCCTGTATCGGGGTTAATAATTTTACAAGTTATTCAAAATAACACATGAATATTGGTCATAAACAAACAGTTGAAAAAGCAAAATACTAAAATTAAAATTTTTAACCTCACTTGGACGTAGGTTAACAATTTTATAAAAATACACAAAATAATACAAGTATTGAAAGATAATATTGTTACAATAATATTTCTCGCAGAATATCGGCCTCTACTAAGCTGTAGGAACTAATATTTTAAATATAAACAAGTAGGTTGACCATGTTTTGAAATCAGCTTTGAAATAATATATTTTTTTTGTAAGCTATTTACTATCTTTAATATTTAAATTGTTACTAAAAAATTTTTTTTGCAAGGCATTAAATTAATATTTAAATCCGGTTCTGTACTTTTATCCAAAACAAAGCTTTTTATGTTTTGCTAAACGGTTAATTAATTATGTAATAGTAAGTTAAGTAGAAAATTGAAATGAATGTGAAAATTAATATGTTAAGAGTTTATTAATAATAAATAGTTAATATGATATTAATTTAGAAATGAGAAAGTAGAAAAAATAGATTGGCAATCCTCGGCTAACACAAATAATTTAACAATCTTTTTAAAAGTGCTCGAGGAATTTGATGACTTAATATGTTCTGGAAGACTGTTAAATATGAGTGGAGCCTGATAAAAGTAATTTCTTTGACCAAAAAAAGATTTTGTTTGAATTGCCACAAAGTTCAGACCAGAGCCAATTCTAGTATTACGAATTTGCTGAGTTCTCTCTGCAATATTAATATTATTAAAAAATCTACAAAGCGTTTGTGTAATATACAGCTGTTTTACATTCATGACATTACATTCCTTATAGAGTAAATGAGTTGGATATCTAAATTTTTTCTTGAACATGTAATGGTTCAGTGTTGTTTGAACAAGTAGACGAGGAAATTTTTTTTTTAAATATTTAAATTCGATCATATTACTGACCTCTGTTGGGTGTGTTTGAAAACGAAATTGAAGGAGTCTGTAATAAAATACGGGTTAATTATCGCGTGGGAGGTGCTAGACTATCGGAGATGTAAAACGTTGGACAAATTGGAAATGATAAATCAACAATTATTTTGAACACAACGAATAGCGAGAGAGGCGGGGTTAACGTTTATCTGGTTCGAGGAGCGGAGAGTTCTCACGAAATCCGTAGTATGGAATGCGAGCCCTTATGAATTTGATCATAACTCACTTTATGATGACCAAAAATAAGAAATTGATAACTGTTGAAATTCGGGACCGAGACTCTATTGAGATTTTGAAAAGGGTCGTTCAGGAAGTAGATTTTGGGTTAATTATGAACTTTTGCGTTTCAGTTATTAGGAGCGACATGTGGAATGTCTAAGTGACGTTCTAAGAGATTGACAGGTAACATGATTTTGGCTCTTTGAAGAGGTCATTAAGCTGGAATCACCACTCTAGGTTACGTACAAAATAGTGGAAAAAGTAATTAGCCAAATGCATAAAATTTAACGGCCTGTCTAATTCTAAATTTATTTACAAATTCGAGTGTGATTTTTGGAGAGATCAACAAATCATTTTGACAGTTATCACCTTTTTCGAGAGAACGGGACGATGAGATGTGGGAGGTTACTTAGTAGAGATGCAAATAACAGGGACAGATTAGGCCATGGTGGTGATAAATGGCCATAAATGAAAATCGAAATCAATAAAAATGTGAGTTTAATACTGGGAAAAGCCTTACGGGCGTTGCTATTTGTTTAAAGAGAGAGTTTGTCAGAGTATAAGGCCTAAACACTCACAAATACGGAAAAACAAGGGAGAATACATATTTTTCGTAGAATAATGCGTAGGATAAAATTCCTTCGCGTTAGGTTATAAAATAATGATAATAATAATAGATTATTCCAAAATGTATGCAGGGGTAGTGCGATGTAATACATTTATTTTGAGTGGGAGAAAATGTCCTATGACAAGTTTGAGTCGAGCGCGTGGTCCACCCCTGTTTTATTTTGCTAGACCGAGATGGTTGGGACCCCGATTTCAAGGGTTGGGACGGTGACAAACGTAGAAGGCAGGAAGAGGCATGAAGCGAGAGTGGTGGGTGGCAAGCTAGTAAATACGACTCAAAATTGCATGAACTTATTTTGATTGATGGGAGATTTTCGTTTTAAATAGGCAGTTTTTTTTGATAACGGGACAGTCAGTGTTCTAAACCTCTAGCAGAAAGAGTGAATTAACCTAAGTGAAAACAGATAGTTGTAAGTTTTGTTAAAGGGAAGTTCGATCCATCAATCAGAAGTTGGTGGATAATAAAATTAATACAAGCTCGTGAATTATTGCAACGCTACGTAATAATGAAGAAGCACATAGTTGAAGTTACCGTAATTAAAAATAAAGTTAGTTTATCGGATTAAATTCAGTGTTATAATCGCTTAGTAAAATTATATTTTTATAAAAATTCGTGATTTACTTAGTAAAATTAAGCTGTAGGGTGTAGGGGTTGGTTAATAATATTATACTTTACCCGAATTGCGGAAATATGAAGAGGTAAAACTAACTTAATAATAGACAAATAGCTGCTCAAAAAGCGTAAATTCAGTGATAAGGTGTGGTTACAATAATCGCGGTGATAAATTGTTAAACGATAGTGGATAAAATCACGTAATCTTCTTTTCTACGTGTAATAATCAAATTAATCAACTATAAATAAATAAAAATAAATAAAGAGATAACTCATTATTAGGGAGGTGGAAGGGCTAATCAAACCATAACGGAATAACGTTTCAAAAAATAATTGTATAAACTTTACGTAGATTAATTTGGGTTTTAATAATAAATATACCGCTTGACGGAAGCTATAACTAAAAATGATAACTACAGATGACAGAGTATAGATTTCCGGACATATCATAACAGACGGTGAAGAATGGGCGTAGGGAGGGGGAGAGGGTTTCTTTGTTTTCCCACAGGTTATAACAGGTGCAGATCCAAAATCACAACGAGCGTGTATTCCCGCTAGGATAAAGGGTACAGTTATCAATCACTCTCGGTAAGTCGAATTACAACTCCATAATTTAAATTACAGGACATGCTGACCGCAAGAACGAAGCAGCCAATTGAACTATTGTTTACTATAAGTGTGCGTGTCGGTCAGGGGTTTTTTTTTCTCTTCGCCGTTATCACTCGGGTCCAGCCACCCGAACCGTCGCCTAACAGCTGGATGCTAGGAACGGAACAGCAGAAAAAAATGGTTCTTACAGGTACCTATGAACGCAGAGGCGATAAGACTACGATGGTACCCCCAATCGAATTGATGAAATTTTGACAGTACAACTTACCCAATTGCAGGCGTTGGCTGACAGTTTGGCGCAGACTTCGACAGGAGGAGGGCGTGAGAACCAGATTCACGATTCTATGCATGTATAACATTATATCAACCTGTTTATCTGCGAAATTTCTACCTGTTGTATTGCGTGAATTAAATTTTCACGTTTGTGGAATGTATACGATGGTACCGAGACTATACATAAGTGAGATACGTATGTCGGAAAGGTAAGGGTTTTCCCTCATTACCATGTTACGAGGAGGGGAGGTACCAGCCACAGACTGGGCGGGTCACGCGCTATGTCGGAGGTCATTCCCTTTCGCGGGATCGTGTCGAGCGAACGGGCGCGAAAGGTTATGTACCAGGGATGCCGAATTGTATGTCATGGGCACGATTCGCTGACGGAGGCGTTTGACCTTAGACATCACGGGAAGCCTGCAAGGTTGAGTGGAGGAGACCGTTAACAAGGCATCTTGCGGGAAAATTCTGTAACGTTGTTGCATTCTCTCATCTGTGTCAACCCAAAAGTAAACGTAAGGTCCACAAAGTGCGCCTTATGTCAACTATTGGAGGTGGAAAGACGAAGACGGTCGGCTTTAACGGTCTGCCTCACAGCTTCGCGCCACTTGCCCGCGAATAGAGTCATGATAAGGGACGAAATGGAAATACCCCTTTTAGAGCCAGTAACGTAGTCTCTGGAGGCGTTTTGAGTATTGGAGTTGACTGGGAAAGGTTTGAAAGCCTGCTGTTCTTCCTCTGGCATGAGTGAGTCCGGGTATGTCAGGGTGATCGTCCAAGAGATCCGCCAGATACCGGGGTATAGCTCAGACATGCATTGGCGGGATAGTTGTGTCCGGAGAACTGCCCACTCGGTCAACTTGGTTAGTGGATGAGCCAATACTAGTTTGTAAAGAAATTCTCCTTCCTTTCCTTTTATCACTTCCTTAAAATCCCTTAGTTCTGCCGTAAATTGGTGCTACTAACACTAACAATATTTCTAACGGTTATGCATAGGGTAGGTATTCCAGATTGGGAGACGCGGGAGCAGCCTATTCGGCCATAGAGAGGCACCTCTAGGTACGTACATTTAAATTAAAGTAAATAATGAACTTGTATTGCCATTTAATTGATCTAGGTGCAAAAGGGATCACTATAGCGGGGAACGGGGACTCTACAGGTAGTACACAGTTAGGGCCATAGGCATCTGTAGTATGGGGCAGTTTAGGCAGGGAGTATCCTTCATGCGTTCGAGAAGACAACAGAAAAAATTCTTCCACGCCTTTTAAAGAGTCGAAAGTTACCACGAAAAATAGTAAATACATTAAATTCCTACTCCAAATAATCTGGAGGCTTCGAAAAAAAAATCAATCACAACGTGAAGTAAAGGGTTTATTGTAAGATTTCCCAGAACAACCTTGCTTTACTGTGTTCGCATCACAGGGGTTGGGAAAACGAGATCAGGAAAACAGCGTAGCTGAACCTTCCAATCTGAGATCTCAACGACGAAGAGAGAAAAGGAAGGGGTGAAAAAACCTGGCAACGGGGTGGGACCATCACAAACATAACTTTAAGAATCAGTTTTTGGGCAATGTTAAGTGGTTCCATATAAGTTTTTTGGCAGGATCCCCAGCACACTATATTATAAGAAAGTAGAGACTGGATTATTGCAAAATAAACCGTTTTTAATTTTTCTTTGTATAGTATATGTCTAAGTTCTTTAAAGATATAGGTAAGTCTTCTAGTATTATTTACCAACATATTGACATGATCGTTACATTTCAAAAATTTATCTTTTTTTATGCCAAGGTATTTAATGTTGTCTACATTTTCTAAAGGAATGCAGTTGCATGTTTGCAAACAATTATGTATAATTAAAGTATGAGTGGCAGAAGGCTGACTTTTAGATGAAATGCTGAATGTTATATATTTGGTTTTAAGAGTGTTCAAAGTTAAAATACTGTTATTTAACCAACTATATACCACTCTTAAACCTGTATTACATTTTTTAAAAGTTTCATCCCAAGTTTTACCCTCAAATATTAAGGCAGTGTCATCTGCAAAACTAACAATGTTACCGGGAATATTCAGACTACATAAATCATTTATATAAATTAGAAACAATATTGGCCCAAGCACTGTTTCAATACTGCAATTTGGTAGGCCGCCCCGGGAACCATTTATTGGATAACCAACACCTCTGCTATAGGTCACCGCAAGTGGTTCACTACGTTTGGCGACTTAGCAGGGTTGCCCGGGTTCATGGGATGAGGTTTAGCTGAGTCTTGACGGTGGATGCGTCTGCCCACCATCTGCATTGCGTGCCGGATCGGGAGAGAATGGTTGAGGGAGTCTTTTTGACTTCTCCAGCCGTACTCTCTCGGGACATCGCCTTGCACCGCAGTGGGAGGGATGGATTCATAGGTCCGTCACTCCTGGACACACTGACCCCAGATTTCATGCATGCAAATCGGATGTATAGTTTTTTTAAAAGGTTGTCAACCAAGTTGAAAAACGTGTTAAAAAAAGTTTTGATAAAAACGAATTCAATGTTTTGCTGAAGGATTATTCAACATACAAACTGTTTCAAACAGTTTCACATAAAATGTTATATCTCCGTCAATTTTTCGAATTTCTTTAAAACATTTGGTAGAGCATTATTAACAAATGCATCTTACAGAAAATAAAATTAAAAAAAATTACATTTTTTTACAGTGCCCTGGTGCCTAAAAGCCTTGTTTAGGATTTGATCAAGGGAACACGGAGGCGTTTGGAGGCCCCCCAGGACCAGAGGCCCGGGGCGGGCCGCCCCTTCCGCCCCCCTGTTAGTCCGCCACTAGGCTAGCAAATTCACGGTGGATTCACCGACCACGACGCTGACAGGTACAAACGTCTGAAATCCACCGAGGATTTCTTGGCGCACTAGGGGTTAATACATTATATTGTAATAAACTGACATCAATCAATTTAACGGGACTTGTTATAAAAATGTAAATAAATAATAAGGGAATTTATTAATGAAAAAATTAAAAAAGTAGTTAGTAAGGAAAAGTAACGTGCCTAATTTCTGTGTTATTGTTAGTTTTTTACCTTTTCCAGAATCCAGTTGCTCTTGGGGCAATCTTGGTCGACAACTATACCAGAGTCGCTATATATCAGTAGAAGCATTTGGGATATCTCTACTTCCAGATCTGCTGCATTTCTCTCGCTTCCGTTCTCCTCCAAATTTTTCGTTGTGATCATGATTCCATTGTTGGAAAACAGCTTTGATAAATAGATCACATCTACAATTTTAACAATTCAATAGGTCATCTCGAGTAGTTTGGTGTTTGGGGGCAGTACCTGTGTTGATGGGGTAAGGTTTGTCCATGTCTTGCTTGGCTGACAGGATCTGGAGAGGCCGGTTGAGGTAGACCCTTCGTACTGTCCAACCGGACTCTCTCCACCCACCGCCGTGCACTGCAGTGGGAGGGTCAGTCACTTCTTGTCACACTGACATCCAGATATTCACCACTAGCACTTTTTCCTTACCCGATCATTTCCTTTAAAAGGACTCCCACAAAGCATCCCAAGGATTAGTTAATTCTTAACGGTTTAATTACCCATTTAAAGTGTAAGATTTCTTAATTTGACAATTTTAACATTTTACAATTTTTTTATGGTTATTAAAAAGGTTGATAAGGGAAGCCGAGCTCAGTATCACGACAAAGATGGCGGTTCAAAACGGTATATTGCCCGACGCTCACTTACGGCTACTAGATATGGATGCTAAGCGAACGAACACGCTCTAGAGTACAAGCTGCCGAAATGAGGTACTTGAGAGGAGTGGCAGGGGTTACGAAATGGGATCGCATAAGAAATTCGACGATCCGAGACGATCTAAACATTGTACCACTGCTACTCTTAATAGAAAACTCGCAACTGAGGTGGCTTGGGCATGTACTAAGAATGCCTGATGACCGAATTCCGAGGAAGATACTGGAAGTGCGATTCCAGGGGGTAGACGTCCAGTGGGCCGCCCCAGACACAGTTGGGCGAGGCAACTCCAGAAACTGTGTGAGGAGAGGATGGGACTGCCGTGGACGGAGGCCGAACAGTCGTAACAAAAATAATTTTTCAGTTTGGTTGGGTATTTTGATCTCAAATCCAAATTAAAGGTTTGTATGAAACTGGCCGAAATGGGCCACGCATACGTTCCTAAGTGTTTTCACTTAATTAAAAATGACGCGTCAAAATGAAATTGCTAAGTTTGAAAAAGCAAAAATTAAATGTTTATTTCTAATAATAGCATTTGAAAGTGCATTTCACCATCTTTCAAAAACAGTTTTTAATTGTCGAATACATTTAGAAATGTTCCATGTATTTGGATTTTATTGAAAGGTGGAAATTTCTGACCTTCCGATATTTTTTATTTTTATACTATTATGCTATTACGCTATTTCACAAAAAAAAATATTTCAACTCTCATAGAGCATTGGTTACAAACCTTTTATTGGCCAACAGATGAAGAAAGTTACAAAGACTGTTTTCTTATCAAGAAAGTAATCTTTTGACATCAAAGACTTCTCTCTCAAATTGTGATTTTTTCCCACCCCTAAACTCTGACAATCCAGTACCAAATATATCAGCACCAAAGACGCTAATAACCGCATTTTTACGTAAATCATCTTTATTTCAATCTGCAAAGAATATACTTATTTACGTACGTATTACAATAGATTAAAACCATATTGTATCTAAAACTGAAATACTTATATTATGGTATGTAGGTTGTTCTTCTTTTTAATCTACATAACTTTTACCACTCGTCACATTTCCACCACTCCATCACATATCCACCACTCCGTCACATTTCCACCACTCCGTCACATTTCCACCACTCCGTCACATTTCCACCACTCCGTCACATTTCCACCACTCCGTCACATTTCCACCACTCCGTCACATTTTGTTTTTACTATAAATGAATCTCTCTGGATCTCAGAGGGGAAATTGTAGCAAGGGCGAAAGGAGGCCTAAAATGCCTATTGGGGGTGACAAACACGAGCTGCATGTATACCTATTTCGAATGAAAACCCACGTGATAGAAGTGTCGTACGACATAAAAATTGTAGGAGACAATTTTTGAGATTTCTTAAGATATTTTATTTAACATCATTAAAAATAATAATCGCTGTTACTTGATAGTCTGTCGTCATATCATTTTTTTGTAATGTTATAGAATACATGCAAGTCGAGGTGGAAGAAGACAGCTGTGATTTGTATGAAATACACTTTTATCAGAGTTACACCTCTGTCACGTAATTTTTACTATAAAAATATAAACACATATTTTTTTAAACGCACACGGTCGTTACGTCTTTAGTACAGTAGATTTTAAAGTAATTATAAAATAATAATATTGGTAATTCTGTTGAATTTTTCTCCACTAACTGGTGGAGACTACTTTATGTAAGTTAAAAAGAAGAATGACCCATCTACCAGAGTTACACGCTTAAGCTCTTATTATTTTCCGAGTTACAAATCTTGTATTTATATGGCGAAAAATGCTTGCAAAATCCACGAAAGTTCATTCGTATGCCCTTTGATTATTTATTCCTTTTATTTGCAAAAAATTACCTCTCTCCCTCTCATTAATAATTCTGTTTCAAATCCAAAATTAACAAATGTAATATTTCGCGTTACTGTTTTTCAGAATGTCTCCATATTGCATGCAGTCATCAGACTGTCAGAAGAAATCGATTCCCTTTGATATTATTGACGGACGACCGTACTAAATTCCGTGCTAAAAATGTTTTGCGTGATTCGGATTATCGTAGGGTGCTTTTACAATTCCCACGGTTATGGCACGGCGACTGCACAAAAGAGCCGAAAAATACGTTGTTTATCAAGATAATGCTGCTGCTCTTTCTTACACTGATGACAAACGATGAGACAAATCTTCTTGCATGTAATTCGTATCAAAGAAATGAGATGTCGCGTGTCATTTGCCGCACGGAAAATGGTATGGGGGTGGATAGGAATCTGGGGATCAGTGTGTCTAGGAGGGACGGATGTATGAATCCATCCTTCCAACTGCGGTGCAAGGCGATGGGTCGAGAGGAATTGTCAAAAGGCTCCCTCAACCGTCCCAACAGCCTCTCTCGATCCGGCCCTCCACGCAGAAGGTGAGCAGACGCATCAGCCGCCAAGACCTGGACAAACCTTACCCCATGAACCTGGTCTAGTTTGGAGTTTAAGCAGATATATCTGACTAATAGAAACCAGATTATTGTAAAAGTTATCCGAAATATCACATTCTCTCAAAGATCTAAGTAATAAATCACAAAAAATCCTTTTTCTATCGATTTTCATATTTTAATTTCTACCTACCGATTATTTGTTTTTACTAAACACTTTAATTTGTTAATTATAAACCCAGTCCAAGGTAGCACATTAATAATATTTTGCTGCGTGTACCAATCCACAACGTAGCGCCTAGATATAGGCAATATTCATGGCACAGTAATAATATTTTGCTGCATGTACCAATCCACAACGTAGCGCCTAGATATAGGCAATATTCATAGCACAGTAATAATATTTTGCTGCTTGTACCAATCCACAATGTAGCGCCTAGTTATAGGCAATATTCATGGCACAGTAATAATATTTTGCTGCATGTACCAATCCACAACGTAGCACCTAGATATAGGCAATATTCATGGCACAGTAATAATATTTTGCTGCATGTACCAATCCACAACGTAGCGCCTGGATATAGGCAATATTCATAGCACAGTAATAATATTTTGCTGCTTGTACCAATCCACAATGTAGCGCCTAGATATAGGCAATATTCATGGCACAGTAATAATATTTTGCTGCATGTACCAATCCACAACGTAGCACCTAGATATAGGCAATATTCATGGCAAAGTAATAATATTTTGCTGCATGTACCAATCCACAACGTAGCGGCTAGATATAGGCAATATTCATAGCACAGTAATAATATTTTGCTGCTTGTACCAATCCACAATGTAGCGCCTAGATATAGGCAATATTCATGGCACAGTAATAATATTTTGCTGCATGTACCAATCCACAACGTAGCACCTAGATATAGGCAATATTCATGACACAGTAATAATATTTTGCTGCATGTACCAATCCACAACGTAGCGCCTAGATATAGGCAATATTCATGGCACAGTAATAATATTTTGCTGCATGTACCAATCCACAACGTAGCGCCTAGATATAGGCAATATTCATGGCACAGTAATAATATTTTGCTGCATGTACCAATCCACAACGTAGCGCCTAGATATAGGCAATATTCATAGCACAGTAATAATATTTTGCTGCATGTACCAATCCACAATGTAGCGCCTAGATATAGGCAATATTCATGGCACAGTAATAATATTTTGCTGTTTGTACCAATCCACAATGTATCGCCTAGATATAGGCAATATTCATAGCACAGTAATAATATGTTTGTTTGGTGACCAGATCTTAATAGCCATGTACTTCCCCACCTTCCACCATTCACTTCCTCATCTCTTTCCTCTCCCCAATACCTCCAGCCTCACAATATCCCCAAATAGGTACGCCAAAAGGTATTGTACATAGGTATATAGTATATAAGGTATTGTATATAAGTATATAGGTGTATTAAGAGATACTCCATAAAATAAATATATCATAACACTTAAGTTATGTTTAGAAAATTATAAAAGTAGTTATTCAATGTACGCCACTAGAGAATTCGATTTTTCGCGATTTTAGACTTTATAACGTTTTTTTATAAATTGCCCTTTTTATATTCATATAAAATTTCTTCTAAGGAATGAATTTTATGGGCTTAAATTTAAATTACAAGCGATCGATTTACATTTGAACACGTATTTGTAGTACCTAAATAAACGAGATTTTCGATCCAAAAAACGCCTTTTTTCATAATGTTTTTATTTCATTTTTATGTTATTATTTTATCTTGTTTTTATGTTATTTTTGCATGTTAATTACTAAAATGCCAAGTTGTTTTTAAAATCATGAAAAATCATAGAATAAGTGATTTTTTACATAAAGAAGGAAACATATTTAAACGGAGGACAAAGAACTAGTGTCAATCAATCAACATAAACAAAATGATTATACTATAATATTTATTTTAAATAAAATTATCAAAGAAAAAAACATACTGAAAGGGAAAATTCTAAAACTTTGCTGGTTGTTTTTGAAAATATAAAACTGATTCTTACCAGGATGTCATTTATCCAGTTTCTAGCTGTCTCTGACCATCACCTTGCTGGAAAAGTATTTGAAATTTGAAACAATGGCAAGAAAAACAGTGAAAATTTGAATGCATTTCTTTTGAAAACAGAAGATTTTGAACTACCTTGGAAGCAAGTTTTTTGGGGGTTTCATGTACACATCACTCCCTAAACTCTTTGAAAAGATTATATTAAGTAAAATCATGCATCAAATTAAATCACTTATATCAACATTTCATCACGGTTTTATGCCAGGCAGATCTACATCATCTAATTTATTGCTTTACGAAAATTTTATTTCTAATTCACTGTCCAAGGGTCATCAAGTTGACACAATTTATAATGATTTCAGCAAAGTCTTTGATACTGTTTCTCATCGCATTTTAATGGAAAAATTAGAACACTTGGGAATAAGCGGCAACTTTCTCGAATGGCTTAGAAGTTACTTATCGTGTAGAAAACTATCTGTAAAAATTACCTCCACAACTTCTTACACTTTTTTTGCCTTAAGTGGGGTCCCTCAAGGTTTTCACTTAGGACCAAATCTTTTCCTACTATTTATTAGTGACATTTCATTAATTTTCGATAATATTCCCTTTCTTCTATTTGCCGACGATCGAAAGATGTTTAAATTGATCGAAAATTCTTCTGATTGTTTAACACTACAAAGTAACTTAAATAAACTTTATGAATGGTGCATCGCAAACAAATTATATCTTAATATCAACAAATGCCGAACGATCAGTTTCCATAGATCTAAAACCCCTTTATTATTCGACTACTCAATTAACAATGACACTCTAAAAAGAGTCTTTGAATTCAACGATCTTGGTGTTATCTTTGACTCCAAATTACGCTTCTTGAATCACATTATTAGCATTACTAGTAAGGGTTTACAAATGCTTGGATTTATTCTCAGAATCGCTAAAGACTTAAATAACATAAAAACCATAAAATTACTATACACGTCTTTGGTTAGAAGTCAGGTTGAATATAATTCGAGCATTTGGTGTCCTCATTTCAACTCTCATTGTTTACAAATTTAAAAAATTCAAAATAAATTTTTACGTTTTATTAATTTCAAAATTGGTATTCCTTTTATTGAAATCAATTACGTCAATTTATGCAGTAAACTTAACCTATCGAAATTATCTGAAAGGCGAATAAATTTGATCTCCTTTTATTATATAAAATTGTTCATTCAAGGTTGGACTCCCCTGACGCTATAAATTTGTTATCCTTACATAATTTAATACTTATGTATACAAAGATTACCTAAGTACTTACCTTTTTATCCTCTCTCTTTTGTATTAATATTATCTTGTACTTTTTGTACCATAATTTGTACTATTTTTTACTTTTTTACTATCACACTATACACTTGTTGAACTCATCTGTATAACTTTTCAAGATATTACAACTCATGTATTTTTTATTTATTTTCTTCTATGTGTAGGTACTATTTATTGCTGCGTTAATTTTGCTGAATTCTTGAAAAACTTGCTTTCGAACAATTTATTCATGATCAAGTTAATAATAAAATCAACATAGTAAATACCTACACGTTCCTCAATAACTACTTTTAAGTATCTTAAGCACTCTTCTGTTTTACCATTATTACACTATGTAAACTTTTTAACTCCTTTGTACAATTTTAATGATAACGAAACTACATACCTATGTACATATTAAACCTGTTTGTATCCTTAAAGTACAGTTTATAATGTTATATACTTCAATCTTACAATTATACTCCTGAATAACATGTGTAACTTGAATAATGTGATTCTGTAAAAGCCTTCAAGGCGTGTATGAATAAATAAAATAAAAAAATAAATAAAAAATATACCTCCAAAATACACTAGGCGCAACATTTTATTTTACAACAATAATTTTGCTGTAAATTCTGTATTAGAAAGAATACATAGTTTGGGCAATGAGCTAAGTGATGTCGCTGACATATTAATATAAACTTCGACACATTTAAAGCCAAATTAGTCCATCGCTTTTTAGATGTATACATATAACGAATGAGTAACCATTATATTTTATTTCGATTTTCTTTTGTTTGTTTTTATTCTAAATGCTAACAATGGGTAATTTAGTCAAAATTTGATTTTTTTTAATGTTTTTGCTGCTCTTAGGTACATGAATTGTACCTACGAATTCTCTAAAGTTATCCATGTGGATTTAGCAATAGTTATATTCTTATTTATTATATTGAGTTATATATTTTGTAATCTTCTTTGTTTAAGTTATACTGTTGTTTTAAAAGAAATTTGTATGTTATAGGTAAAAGCCCAATAGGGCGTCAATAAATAAATAAATAATGAGTTTAGGTAACCACACATAAAAAATATCGATCCCCACCATCAAAATTGTACTCGAGCCGCCACTGTCAAATACAAATGGAATCAGCAAGATCAAACTCTTCACAA
This sequence comes from Glyphotaelius pellucidus, assembly GCA_936435175.1. NCBI lineage: Eukaryota > Metazoa > Arthropoda > Insecta > Trichoptera > Limnephilidae > Glyphotaelius > Glyphotaelius pellucidus. Next base: position 1,022,311 of record OW386561.1, read on the forward strand.
GTTGTTGGTGTTTGTTTTTAAATAAGTAGTGATAAGGATTGTTGTAGGTTCCAAAATAAACAATTGCTTGGAGAAAAAAAATGTTACATTATTACGTCAGTACATATTTACAATTTTAATTGAAAATGAAATAACATATATATCCAGAAATACATATTTATCATATTGTAATGTTTAAAAAGGCATTCAAAAAGTAGTGTGAACTTAGCTGGAACATAATCTGCTACCAATAGGCTGAATGGTGAGCTCGGCTATCTGAAATTGTAAACAAAACATTTTTTTACTTATTATAATTTTTTATTTTAACTTTTTATGAGTAAAACCTCAAACTGTAATATTTTAATTAAATAAAGATATTATGAGCGAAACTCAATCGAAAATCTGGAAACAGAAAAATCAGAAAAAGATATTTACACCTCTGGGACTCGAACCCAGGACCTCCCTACTTTCCGGGTTGGGCGCTCTTATCCACTGAGCTAAGGTGTCGATATCCAATTCGGTCACTTTTAACTGTACCATACTTCGACTAAGAACCACCCATACTATCTTCATTTTTCTTTTAACGCATATTTTTATTTCTAGGGCATCCTGGAGATGATTCTAAAATTGCTGACTACGTTTAGAATTCCTTCTCTGGATATGTAATGATTGAGCCAGCTTGGAGTGCAATAGGATCACTGAGGTATGTAAATGAACCTTCTACCAGACTTCTTTTGTCACAGAATGAGCAGTGATTATCATTGCAGAATTGCTCGAGTTCTCTTCCAAAGATAGACTTTGGATCTGCATTGAAATCTTTAATAATGAGATAATCATATGCATCTCTTTCTTGTGTATAATGGATGGGAAAAATCAGGAAGATTTTAATAGCGTGAGTGGATGTATATATCGTCAAAACTAGAAAATTCCCTCATTTTAGTAAGAAATAAATAAAGGTATACATAAGTGTGATAGTGGGTACGTACCTGAACATTGGGCCTGGTGCTAAGAATAAATACAATCCCATCGGCGACGTCAGCTGATTCTAAGGAGTTCATAGTAGTGAGGGCCAGGGTCATGTTCTTAGCATTGAATTCATCTGCCAATTTCTGTATCAGTTCTGTTTTCACCAATCCGGGACTAACATTCTGTAACATTCGGTCAAAATAATATTAACGTGGTTAAAAAAACTCATCGATTGTTGGTTTTGTCCCATTGGGTGCTCGGTAATGGTAAGCCATCGACATAAACCCAAGACACTGCACAGAAAAGTTAATTTCGCTTCGTGTTGACCCAACTACAAACATCTCCCTTCTACTTACTTTCCGTGTACCTATCCTTTCTAACAATGTGTGGCCAAATTATTTACGTGGGACATTTGCAACACTTTTTGGAACATTTGGAACACTCACAACAGTAGCGACGTAAAATTGAAATATCATCGGACACAAAAATAACAACATTTTTTAATCCAAATATGCTCAGAAATCGCTGGTTAGAATCCCTCAGCAACGACCCGTTGCACCCTGTATATATATTTTTATTTTTTACTACCTCTATAATACACTCATTCGATTATCTCATAAACAGTCCATTTTGGAACGAAAAGGGAAAATTATCCAGATATGATCTTTGAAAATAACACCGGATTGCAATCCCTGGAACCCCTGGTTTTACCGTGTCGAAACAGATCGTGAGCTCGCGATTTTGGTGGTTAATGTGATGAACCAGCGAAATTAAGACAAGCCAAGAAAGAAAATAGAATAAGTCGGGATTCCTTGACTTTCCACATTCTTTCAGCATTGCACATACTTTATGGAAGTCCCCAACAGTCACTTGTTTTGTTAAAAAATCTATATATGTAAATTAATATATTTGGAGGTATGATATTAATATTCCAATATAGGCATTTAAAAACCAAGATAACTTTGCACAGACAAACCAGGGCCGATTCACAAGATCCACATTACAACATGTTTTCCACCAACCAAAAACTAAAACGACTCTTGGACAAAGAAATATGCAATACTTCTCTATAAAATTATTTAATATACTCCATCTTACAATAAAAACCGTTAAAAAAATAAACGACTTCAAAAGAAGAATTAAGATATGGATTATGGACATGGGAAGGAAGAACATAGATACAATTTTGCAACCAAATAAAGATTAATGCTTGTATTGTGCTTTCTTTTAGATATAAATTTATAATTTTACTCTGTAATATTTTAAACTAGGTTTAAACTTATAATTCAAACACAAAAACATCTACAATGTGACTTTAGAACGGGGTACCCCAGTAAGGACATATTCTTTTTTTTCTAAAACAATTTAATAAAAAATAAATAAATAAAAATAAAAATTTAATTCACATGGCCGAATCAAAAACTGAACACCCATCGCTCGAATGACTAAAGATAGTCCTTTCCGACCAGCTTCATACGATCGTGAGTTTGTCTTTAAAAAAATCTTGACAGCAAATAAATCTGTTTTTGGGAACCACATCGCTGTCGATCGAACGTGCGGGTGCTGTGTATGCAGGGGACCTTTGCGCGCTTGCGTTTCAACCAGTAAGTCGCCAAGCCCTACGGAATCATAATTAAGGAAGTATTCTAGTCTAGAGGCTTGAATTGTAGGTGTTTTTTCAGGTGCAAAAAAAAAACAATAATATTTTTACCAACTTCCATTTTATGAAATATTTATTAAACATTAAAGAATCCATTAAAAAAAGAGTTGAACTAAAAAATTAAAAATTCAGAAAGTTACAGGGTGTTGAAGAGGGGGGTCTCAAAAAAATGGCGCGCCCTGGTTGACACGATTGCAACCCTCCCAGTAATCTAAAAAAAAAAAAAAATTATTCTTAATCCAAACAAATGTGGTTATAGCCCGAACTAAGGAAAAGTAAAACAAATTTTTTTTTTCGCAAAATGGCGGCTGATTGAAATAAAAAAGACGTTTTTGTACCAGTTTTGAAGAGACTTTTTAAAAATAGTAAAAATTGAAATTTTTTCATAGTTCTAGTTCCCGCCATAGAAGAATGTGTATAGAAGGCGCACACCAATTTTCAAGTAAATTGGTTCAGTAGAACTTGAGATATCGTGTCAACCGCCTCGAAAAAAGTGGTTTGGAGAAAAATGGGTTTAAAATTTTGTTCTATTCAGATTTTGTTTGGATTCCGTCTAAACCGCGACATTAAAATGGTTATAACTTTTAAAATAATGCGAATTTCGAAACATCATTTTAAGGACATAGTTTTGAATATTTAAACTTTGGAGATATGGAGAAAAAAAAATTGATTTTTTTTTCTAGACTAGAATACCCCCTTAAGAGCTTTACTGGTGAGACCCATCAAAATTCGGACATTTATTGCCGGTCGGAAAGGGATAGATAAAGAAAGACGGTGTGGTAAAGAAAGTGAAGGATATTTATAAGACTTACGGAGACTCTGATGTTAGAGTTGAGCTGTGAGAGTTCGTAGGACAGGGTCTCTGTGAGGGCGGTGACTGCATACTTGCTGGCGGGGTAGATACCGGTGTTGGAGCCCAGGAAGCGGGGGATCTGGTGACCCCCGATACTGTATTACATACAACACACAATGATTAATGCTTTTTACATTAGTTGCTGAAAAAACCATTTTTTTATGTTTGAAAAACAAATATTTCTTTTATCGAACAATCATTGAATATCATAATTCACTTTTCATTCTAAAAACTTCCTCTCCTTCCTTTACTTAAAAAAGACCCTCTACTCTAAATTCCCAAAGACAATTCAGGACCCCTCGTGTGGAGTGTACACAGTACAAAAGAAGTTTCTGAGATATTTATATTTTAGAGACTACGGATACTATCCCTGTTTACGTCCATCAGCCTTTTTGTCTGGCATGCTGGGTATTAATAGCCTCGCTGATAGAAGGAAAACAGCTTTGCTGACAACAGCATATAAACTTCTAAACTGTAACATCTGTATTCCCGATAAAATACAAAAAATTGAGTTTTATGTCCCCGACAACTTCACAAGAGCGCGCAGACACAGGCACAACTTTTGTTGTTCCGAAATGCAGAACTAACTTACCATTAGTAATGCCGCTCGGAAAAATGATTCTGTTACTAAACTACCTGTCCCTTGATATAGATATTTTTCAACTAAATATTCAAAAATTCAAAACGCTATTATTACTTAATAAAATAAAATGTATGTTTATTATTGCTTGTAACTATAAATGTGCATTTTTAAAAATAAAATAAAAAATTAATGTAGATGCAATTAAAAAGTAAGAACAAAATACTGCTGCGAATTAAAACATATGATCCCAGATTCCTGTTCGTGATCACATCAAATATATTGAACACTAGCGTACAATTACTACTTCAGATCGGCAATAGTTCGTCAATGCATCAGTTGGAAAATAGTGGGGCTTGGAAGCTGATGTGCATCTCGCGGAGACTAGATGAAACAATGGCTGATCTTCGAAACACGTAACAAAATTTAAATCATCAAAATAACCAAATTCAAATCACCATTACGCTTTCTTTGATTCTTTCAATTATTGGTTTACACAAATAACTTCATTTATATTATATTCATAACGTTTAAATGACATGGCGCCCGACATTTTTACTATCTTATCGTTTTGTGATAATGTGACATTTATATTAACCTATGAAGGCTTCTTCGAGCTTGTTAAAATAATTGATTAGTTAAAATAATTGAGTCATTAATTCAATCCTAACTTAACTGTGAAATCGCTCAACTTCACATAAGTAAATAAACTTTATATTATTTAATAGCCTTCTTTTCATTTCATTAACAGAATTGTCATTTTATTCACGCTTTATACTTTCAAGGCATTACACATAATTTAAACTAAAGGGTGTTTTTTTAGAGGTATATACATTCAAAATGAAAAAAGACGCATTAAAATAAAGTTAATGTCTAAGATATTGGCTTTATTTAATAGATAATTTTATGCCATTATTGTTTAAATACAATTTTGGGCATTTGAGCGCCACGGCTGGCTCGAATGAAGCGCAATCGTGAAGTCCAATTTTCGACAACTTTATCGAGGAACTGGGGCCATATATCGGCAACAACACGACGAATGTTGACTTCCAAATGGTCCAACGTCTCTGGTTTATCAGCATAGACTAGTGACTTCACATACCCCCAAAGAAAGTAATATGACGTGGCGCACATATGCCCAAAATCGTATTTAAATATAAATGGCATAAAATTATCTATTAAATAAAGCCAATATCATAGATATTAACATTGTTTTAATGCGTCTTTTTTCATTTTGAATTTGTATACCTCTAAAAAAAACACCCTTTATTTCGTTTATTGCCGCCCAATCGTGTTATTTAGATTATTACAATATGTAATGAATATACAAAAATTAATATAGCTGAAGTGATTCAACTGATATTAAGTACAATGAGAATTTGAAGAAGTTGAACCTGTTGATATTGATGATATGACCGTCGTCTCCTCGTGTCCTCATGCTCTTCAGAGCCTCCCGAGTGGCGATGCTCAGCGCTATCACATTCAGGTTCATCACCTGCTTCCAATCTGATGTATTTCCATCTAGAATTGAACAACATACATTATTACTGATTTGTTGGTTTCAGACCTCAGACTTGTATACACAGATACGATGACTCACCGACCATGCTGGCTACGATGGCCGTGCCTGCGTTGTTAACAAGGATATCAACTCCTCCCAGGTTATTCTCAATGGCTCTGAAGGCGTTCACAATTTCCTCCTCGTTGAACATGTCGCATTTCATGGCGACGATGGTTCCATTAGTCCTGTCTGCTAGTTCCTGGGGTTACACACACACATACACTATTATTATAACAATCAAGCTATGCACTTAACCACTTCGACCCGTAAGCGTGTTTACACGGCAATATAACAATAGCAGTCAAGTACAATAAGTGGTTTTCACGTTAATGCGTGTGTTCCCACAGAAATCGTTATAACTCTGTTATTGTTCTAGTGACAACCCTAAAACAAAAAGTAGTAGATCCATATTGAATCAAGCTTCATATTTCTATTCCAAGTTGTCCATAAAAATACTTATTTTGTAAAAACAGTTTTCACCCGCGAAATGGCCTACGCTCCATTAGACATTGTAAATTTTTTATTAAATATTCTTGCATGAAAAAGTAAAAAGTGAGGTGTCGAAATTGTTTACTTTACTTTACTTTACTTTGTTTTCACATAAAAACATCATGTGAGTCATTTTTAAAATTTTTACATGTTTGCATTCTAAATTTTAATATTTACAAATGTTAATATTTATTTAAGCTTATGAAATAAGCTTTCAAAAACAGATTTTAGTATTCGGCTACGTTCAGAAATATTTCATTTATAGAGCTTTAATTGCGAAGCAGAAATAACACAAAGTTTTTATAAATCTGACAGTTCGTTTAAGACAAAAAACTTGCATAAACGCAAAATACCGGAGTGGTTGAATTAACTTTTGGAAACGTCTTGCTGACTGAGCTAGCGAAGTCCTATTTTTAAGCGTAAGTTTTGCATTGCATCTGTTAAGTCAGGGCTTCCCAAACTTATTTCAACTGTGACGCAGGGAAATAATTTTTTTGGGCAGAACATCCCTGGTCGCGTCGGCACAGACAGCCAACCTATTAGCGTCTCCCACACGCACACTTCGGAGCGACCGAGTCCCGTGCCACTTCAGGCGCAGAAAAGTAAAGACCGATAGGTTTACAGCTGAGTTCACTGTGAGACTTTTCTGCGCGGCAGCCTGAAGTGGCGCGGGACTCGATCGCTCCGAAGTGTGCATGTAGAAGACGCTATCAAGATTGCCTCACGACGCCCCTGGGATGATCCCGCGACGCCCCGGGGCGTCGCGACTCACAGTTAGGGAAGCCCTGTGTTAAGTTATTTATATTAATATATGCCTATACGGGCTTTGACAAATATGTGACATACTAATTAAAATGCTAATTCAATTATATAGAACCCATGCAGAAGAATGTTAGGTATAATGCTAATTGTAATGTATCATAATAAGTCTGTGATTCGTAGTAACGGTTGGGCCGATTTAGCTGATTTTGGTTTTGAAATCTTTGTCGTAGTCCAGGGAAGGTTTAAACGGTGAGAAAATATGGGAAAATAGCGAGGAAGATAGTAAAAACAACAATTTTTCTAATATTAATTTAAAAACTGAATTTACCAGGGTTGAATGTACGGAATGCGTGAGGGGTGAGGGGGGAGGGGAACTCGGGTAGGGGCTCGCGGGAGGGGGGGAGGGGAACCAGGGAGGGAAATTTTGGAGGGGGTGAGAACTCGGGAAGGGGGTTCGTGGGCCAGGGGAAGTGGGGGAGTGGAGTGGGGAGAGGGAAGGTGGAGGAGCCGGAGTGGGAATGCAAGAGGGGAAGGGGACGCGGGAAAGGAAGGGGAGGCGGAAGGGGAACTGAACGAATGGGAACGGACTCGCAGGAAGAAACAATTTTTTTTTAAATTGCATAGCAACGCATACCGGGTACCAGCTAGTATAAATAAATAACATAATAAATAATAAGTTTAAATAACCCCAAACTAGATGGGCATTATACCATAGAAATTATTGATTGTTGAATATGTTGACACGAAATATATCAAAAATGGAAATCAGCACTGGTCATCAATAGAATAAGGCGCTCTCATAGCCGTTGTGCCCAAATGATGTGTAAATGGGGCCTTAAAGAATCGGAGATGTGTGAATGCGGTGCGGTGCAGACCACCGAACGTGTGGTCAACGAATGCCCGCTCCATTCATTCCCCGGCGGGATTGATGAGGTCCACAGAGCAACGATTGGACTGGCTCGCAGACCTAGATGTCCCCCTCTGACCCCCCGCCATACGAAGGAAGAAGCAGCACTGGTCTAAATTAACCTTACAAAGCGGTTGTCTGCTGCGTAGGAGGCCTTTAGATGGTTTCCACACGTTAGAATCACCACGCACAATACCTAATTTAATAATATTTTTTGACAGTAAACAGGTTAGGTCTTCAAAACAAGATGACATTTAAACGCCCTATGTAGTCCATTTGTGCTCCTTCTGTATTCTAACGGGCACAATATATTTTAATGTCGCTGAAAATACATGGAGACTGCCAAACCTCCATTTTTGATGATATAAATATTTTTAAATTATTATCGAGATCAAAAAAATACATATTATGATCTATATGACTAACATTGATCTTGTTTTCCCGACGGGCGAGCCCCACCACGGTGACCCCTTTGTCGGCAAGGGCCAGCGCAATGGCAGCCCCGATGCCCGAGCTGGCCCCCGTCACCACGGCAACCTTGCCCCCCCACCTCCACTCTGCAGCATCTCCCCGACCCCCCAGGAGCGCAGTCACCGCCATCACGACAAATGTCTTCAGGAACACCATTGTAACTATAAAATCTGCAATTATGTTTATATTTTCATTAAGGAAATAACCTACACAAAATTAATTTCATCTAAGTTTCATTCTAAGACTCATTTTTATTACCACATAACAGAAATCTGTAATAAGGGCTTAAAAATGTTGGGATTTATAACTAGGCTAACTAGAAATTTCAATAATATAAAGTGTATTAAACTGTTATATTTTGCTTATGTTAGAAGTCAGCTGGAGTACAATTCTCCCGTCTGGAATCCACATTATAATAATATACAAGCTGTTGAAAGAATACAAAACAAATTCTTACATTTTCTAAATTTTAAAATGGGTATTCCAGCAATTATGTTAAACTACAACAATCTGTTAAATGATTTGAATGTGCTCAAATTGTCAGACAGAAGAATTTTCACCGACTTGGTATTTTTATATAAAATTCTAAATGATTTAGTTGATAGTCCGGTATTGCTTGAACTGATAAGCTTCCGGATACTACAACGTAATACCAGAAGTCAGGATTTATTTCAGTGTAGAAATTCTGGTACTAAATACTAATGTACTCCTCTTCGCCCAGAATACTAATAGAGGGAAATAATTATACCAAGTCAGTGGACATCTTCAATTTACCTTTAAACAAATATAAAATATTGTTACTGAAGAAATTCAATTAAGCACAATAAAAACTTTATATTTCTTATTATTCATGTGTAAAAGCCCCCAAAAAGGGCGCTAATAAATAAATAAATAAATAAATTACTTGTGACTGACATTTTCAAACTTGAAACTCATATACCTGGGTCCATTCGTACGCATATCTTACAAACATATACCTGGGTCCATTCGTACGCATATCTTACAAACATATACCTGGGTCCATTCGTACGCATATCTTACAAACATATACCTGGGTCCATTCGTACGCATATCTTACAAACATATACCTGGGTCCATTCGTACGCATATCTTACAAACATATACCTGGGTCCATTCGTACGCATATCTTACAAACATATACCTGGGTCCATTCGTACGCATATCTTACAAACAACTTTAGAATCCACTTCTGTGAAAGTAATAAATATAACAGTAAAATACATTTTACATTGTTAAATTTTCTAGATAGCCTATTTATAAATCCGAACATTTATTCTAGAAAATCAACTATTTGACATTTTGAAATATTTAAGTAAAGTCTATTTTCATAACACCAATCCGGTCTTGGCATCCCGAATTTCTGCCAATTTACAACATATCTTTCTTGAAAATTTTAAGGTTTTAAGCTCTTAAAAAAATATTTATTTATTTATATACGCCTATTTAGGCTTTTACGTATATATATATATAACAATATTTATGAATTATACTTATAAATAGTGCAGGAAATAACTATTTAAGACAATTGCACAAAAATAATTATAAAGTAACAACATTATTGAATTAGATCCACTATATTTAGTTATCCATTATATTTTATTCTTGAAGATAATATGTATACATTTGCCACGCCGAAACGGCAATTATATGAAATTAGTTAAATTAAATTAACAGAAAAAAATCGCCAAGCATGCTCCGAAAATTATTATAAACACGATTTGTTACATTATTGTTAGTTTACTGGTTATCTGTATGAAAAAAGACATTTTCTACGATTTATTTGCTCTTTTTTAAAAGGGTCGTGTTTTATTAAATATTTTCAAAGTGTTTAATAAATTTTTAGCGCTCCCTGTAACATTTTAATTTACATATCTCCCATTCTTCTTCTATTTGAACGCTTACTATGAACAATTCTCAACCATATGTATTCCTCTTTGCCCAGAATACTAACGGAGGGAAAAAATCACACAAGTCAGTAGACATCTTTAAACAAATATAAAATATAATAAATACTATGTTTCTTTCTTTTCATGTGGAAAAGACCCTAAAAAGGGCTTTGATAAATTCCTTCTAGAGATTCAATGCCTAGATTTTTAGTTCTATTAGAACAATTATGTAGATACTAACTAAGCCGATGCATCAATAATTCGTGTTTTACATGAAGCATTCCACTAATTATCGAAAAAAGCATAAACAAACTAATAAGTTTTCAGACAAACTTTTATAGGTACTTATATTGTTTTGAAGAAAATTAGAAATTATTGTTATATACATTTAATAATAATACCATGTTAGGCTTTTCCGGAAACTATAGAACATATTATATCGTGATGTTCTGTGTTAGTGCCGTCCGAGTATACATTTAGACACAATCAGGTTTTAAAAATAATTCACAAAAGTTTGATAATTAAACATAACTTGATTGACTGTCGTAATGTAGTACCGTATTATGAATACGAACCAAATTCATTTTTATAAAATGAATTTTATAAATTATTTTATGATAAAAGTATACTAACAGACAGAACAATTAGTCATAATAGACCCGATATAGTTTTACATGACAAAATAAAAAAAAATAACTCATATCATTGATGTCGCTATTCCAAATTCCTGTAATATTCAAAAATCTGTTTCTGAAAAAATTGCAAAATGTACAGATTTAGGAAATGAGATTAAAAGAATTTGGCATTCTCAGACTATAAAAATATTACCATTAATTTGTTATTTCGGCTACTGGCATTATACCTAGCTCTCTCATTCAAAATTTAGGCTTATTAGATTTGTCAAAGAATCTATATATTAAAATGCAAAAACCAGTTATATTAAATACATGTAGGATTATGAAAGATTTTTTAAATATTAATATTGAGGGATCAGTAGGATTTATCGGTTCAGGTTAGGAGTTCTACCGAGCCGAACCCTCTGATATGAAAATATCTGTAGTTAGTGAATTATTTTCCCATTTGTTCTCTGGTAGGTTGACATGTTGTTCTTGTATTGTTTTGTATTTATTATACTTATAAAGTGCAATTGCATAGCGTGGATTGACTAGATGATCATTTGTGGAAAAGTGTGTGGAAGGGTTTAGTTTTTCCTGTGGGGGGGATTTAACCCGGACATAAAGTCGAAAGAATTCAAAAAGAAAATCAAAAAACATACCTAACTGCTCGTCGGACTGAACTTGAATGCGACACAACTACTAATTTTAAACGTAGTTATATTGTATACAGTTTCAATGCAGTTCTTCATGCTGGTTTAACCCATTACTTCCTCGGGTAAGTTCTCTCTCTCTTTTTAGGTGAATATTGATTTATTTATTTTATTAGTGTTCTTTTTTTGGGCTTTTGCATAAATATGAATGGTAACATGTTATAGCATTAAATTTGGGAGGCGGGAATGGGTACCGCCGCCCCGGGAATCTTTATTGGATAACCAACACCTCTACCATAGGTCACCCCAAGTGGTTTGCTACGTTTGGTGATTAAGCAGGGGTGCCCAGGTTCATGGGATGAGGTTTGTCTAGGTCTTGGATGCGGATGACCAGGACAAACTGAACCCCAGATTCCTACCCACCCCTTAAACCCTTTTCATTCCCAGAATTCTCCTCCACTACCTTTCCTTAAAAAAAACCCTTCACACAGCATCCCCAAAGATGAGATAGGAAAAAAAAAATTACAATTTAAAATTTTGTAACTTCTAACTTATAATTTATACTTATCTTCCATTTACATACTTACCTGGCATGCGTTGCAATGCCACTTTTTTTTCCACAAAGTGAATTTGCAATTACTGAACAATATGTTTTAGTTCAAGGGCACAATCAGGGGACTAGAGGGTTAAATTTATACACAATTGATGAAAAAATATAGTTAAGGTGTCAAAATAAAAAAATAAGTGCAGGTCCTGTACATTACGCCCAACTTCTGAGAGGCTGACTTAACTCTGGCTTTGATGGAGCCCCCGTAAACCTGAGCTGGTCACTTTTTTTTATTTTTTTACAGTTAATACCGCACAAGAGTCCCAACTACTCCCGTCTGGAGCCAGTAGGACTATGGCATCCCCAATCGGGGTCTGTTGTGAGGCTGAAGATAGTGGGTAGGGGAAGGAGATAGGGAAGAGGAAGGTGGGGAAGTACCTGGCTATTCAGGTCTGGTCACTAAACACGGCTTAAGCCATTTCAAACAACGTTTCAATTCTGAATGGTGGTCTTACACCAGGGCGATATTGATAGTATCTTCCACTCTGGAACGTGTCGCAAATATACTATATATTATTTTAAATGAATAAATTGTGAAATAACACAAATAAATCAAATAAAATTTATTTGCGCACGCCGGGTTCGAACCCGCGACCTTCGGATTGTGAGTCGAGAGTCTTGCCTCGGGACCACGGAGGCCGAAGCGAGGAGTGTGTGCAAAGATCGAATTGTTCGGCAGTCCGTCCTCTCTGCCTACCCTTGCGGGGAAACGGCGTGATGCTTATTTAGTTAGTTAACTTTGTATTTTACAGGTTAATTTCTGAAAAAGGATTTTTTTAGTGCTCCAAAGAATTCCTCGGGAACATCGGGACAGTACCATTAAACGGGACAAAAAGTCAGGTTAGGCATTCCACACCCTTAACATTATATCATCTTGCTCCAGGTTTTCATATTGTAAATTCTCTACCGAACAGTTTTCTATTTAAAAATATAGAAGTTATGAACCTTTTTCAGATCACGCATTCAAAATTCAACGGCCCTCCGCTGGTCTCGACATTTACGACCGTCCATAATATATTATCAAAATGGTTACAAAGTTTCAATGTTAGTGCGATAGCTGGCTGAAAAGAATCAAGTGGACAACGATATATGGACGGAGACATTTAATATTTTATTATCAACTGAAGAAATAGAAACATGGTCGAATCTAATATTCCCCCGAGGGGCGGAATCAGAAATCAATACCTTGCAGTTATAATCAGTAAGTACCTTTGTATTATTTTATGCAGGTTTATCTATAAAAAACATCAAAATAATTATCGTGATTTATTTTTGGAGAATTATGCCGTGTCCGCTGCCTCCTTCTTTAGCCAATGTTTCGAAGAAGTAAAGAACTGTTCGTACGTTTTTTGTAGATAACATTTTGACATTACGCCCTTCGAATTATGTAAAGTTATCAAGATGGTGGGTAAAAAAATTTGATTGTCTGTAAAGTCGGTTTACAGATGACAATTTTACGTGATAACATCATGAGCCGAACGCTTGGGCCGATCGTGCCTCTCTATCGCTTGTTCCGCGCTCTTGCCGAATGCTTAGGCCGAATGCTTGTTCCGCGCCCTCGCTTCCACGCCCGGCTCAGGCGGAACGTGACAATGTGACAGTCGAGGGCACCCACCACTTTCCCGAACCGTTTTAAGGACCAGATTGGTCCCTCTATCGGTTCTCACATCAAGACTCTATATTTATTTTTTAAACGAAGCTACTTTGAAATGATTCTAAAAGCCCCCGACTGTCCCTACACGGCACAACATACAATTATACATACCAAAAAAAAAAATTTTAAGTGTTCTCATCCGAGGCAGTTTGTTCTCGTTCTTGAAGCTAGCGGAGAGACAGCATTTAAAGAGAAATATAAATTAGAAAGAAAAAGCAATTGAAACATGTTCCCACGGCAGCCACAGCACAAGAGCAGCATCTAGAGCTTCTGGCAAGCCACAGGCAGTCCTGAGGATAGACAGTGAGCAGTGGAAGGAAAGTTGGCCCTTCAAACCCTTCACACCGTCCCTGGCAGCACAGTGGCCAGACGTGACCCCTATGAAGATGGTGGGATAGTGAAGAAGAGACTTCTGAAGAACCCAGGGGACTAAGTAACTCACTCCAGCCGACAGGACCACAAGAGAACTGGAGATCAGGGTCGAAAGGAACCCACCTCTCACTGCTACCGCTACATCAGGGGTGGCGCAGTGACAGTGCAGGAAACTAAGCGCTTGCAGATAGTATAAATTAAGGGCACCACCTGTGCCAGGCAGGGACAAGGGGGCTATTCCACCCCCTTATGGGGAGGGAGTGACAATGTGACAATGAGTCATGCTTTTTCGTGAATGCGGCCAGCGTTCATCGATGAAAAGCATGACTCATAGTCAGGCTGTCACGAGCTGCGTACAAGCGAGGGCACGGAACAAGCGTTCGGCCTAAGCCTTCAGCAAGAGCGCGGAACAAGCGATAGAGAAGCACGATCGACCTAAGCGTTCGGCTTAAGCGTTCGGCTCGTGAAGTTATTGCGTAAAATTATCGTCCGTAAACCGACTTTACAGACAACCAAATTTTATAAATGTTTTTTAATGAAGTAATAATAATTGTGAAATGACAATAACGGTTAACCCCTCGGGTCACTTAGTGCTAAATCTGTCACCAAATGATACAACCTCGTAATACTAAATCTACAGTCCCACGCAAGTTCCCTTTGGTGTAGTTATCAGACGTTTAGCGGACCAAAGATCGAATCCTACTTCTAATCGAAATCTGAAAAAAAGCTAATGTTTTTAATTTTTCTAAAATCAATATCCGATCTTCAAACCACTCCAAAATGAACAGGCAAAAGAAAACACAAAAGAAAGCGACATCTAGCGACTAAACACAAATACTAATAAGATGATCAAATATAAAGGAAAAGGTCTCTCCTCTCTCGTCTACTTTAGTTTTCTGAAAGTTTCACTTTTACCACGTGGAATTGCACACTCTGATTTTTTAAACAATTATTTTTAAATGAAACGAAAAAAGTGAATAATAATAATAATTTTCGGATGATTTCTATAGCGCCATTTTTGTGACTTATTATAATTACCTTTAAAAAATTTCTGCCTAATGAAATGTGTTGTTAGTTTCGCATAAAGTGGCAAATAAAATTTACAAGAAAAATAATTGCGGCCGGCGTAGTCCAGCAGTAAGGCTCTTGACTCGCAATCCGAAGGTCGCGGGATTGAATCCCGGTGTGTAAATAAATTTTATTTGATTTATTTGTGTTATTTCACAATTTATTAATTTAAAATAATATATGGTATATTTGCGGCACGTTCCAAAGTGGAAGATATTATCAGTATCGCCCTAGTGTAAGACCACCATTCAAAATTGAAACATTGTCTGCTTTAGCCGTGATTGGTGACCAGATCTGAGTAGCCAGGTACTTCCCACCTTCCTCTTCCTCATCTCTTTCCCCTCCCTACTACCTTCAGCCTCACAACATATCCCAATTGGGGATGCCATAGTCTCACTGGCTCCAGACGGGAGCAGTTGGGACTCTTATGCGGTGTTCATATAAAAAAAAATCGAAAAAGGAGTTTAAAAACTTTAGCTATTTTTGCATTAAAACTTTATTTTTTTTTAAATTTTACGTATTCAATAGCAATTAAGCTATATCAAAATCTGAAAGAGTCAATTAGCAAATCTATTTAAATCTAATGTTAAACGGTAATATTTAGTGACCTGACATTTTTTTTTGCCTAGATACGAGGGATATTTTGGGTAATATATTAATTAAAAAAATAGAGAAATAACTCTCCAAGTTCTTCAATCAAGTACAGACGTGCTAAATAACTGGTGCTCACAAAACAATTTATATTGAAACGTGAAAAATGCAAACTTTGACCTTTCCCACAAAAAAAATCACTGATTTAAAACTATTCAATAAATTAATAAATTTAGAAAGAGTAACGGAAATGCGAGATCTTGGCATAATAATGGATGAGAAACTAGATTTCACGGTCCACATTCAACAAACTGTAAATAGGGTATGAAAACATAAGGATTTATAATACTCGTAAAAACAATTAAAAACTTTGAATCATTACAAATCGTTAAACTGTTGCACATATCCTTTGTTAGAAGCCTAATAGAATATAACTTCATAGTCTGGTCGCCCTTTTACAGAATTCGTATTCATAATTTCGAAAGAATTCAAAGAAAATTTCTACGTTTCGTAAATTTTAAACTTAACATCCCTTTAGAGCACATAAATTACCCGCTGTTAATGAATATTTTAAGTATTCCAACTTTAGAAAACAGACGAAAAATAAGCGACTTAACCTTTTCATTAAAATTATGTAACTTTAAATTAGTTGTGAACTCCTACAACAAATCTATGTGTACCTACACGAACAACTAGACAAATATTAACATTTTATATCAGTCAGCATAACACGGACTGCCTGTCACGGTGATCGAAAAATCCACATATTAAAACAATGAATAAAGAAAAAAAAATTAAAAATATAATGTCATTCCAACTACAGTTTGCATTTCCCAATACAACATTTGCACAGTCTTGGTAACAAATACTTAAACAAATGGATGTTATTTAACAACAATTTGACCTGGCAAACTTCAAAAGTAGTATGTACCAATTATTTCTACCTATTTCGTAAACTAATTTGAACAACAATTTTAAACATTTTTAGATATTCATGATTTGGGGGATATAGGCAGATTATCTATTTTTACTTAATTATTTTATGAAACCCATATTTTGATTCGTATGTTTTACGTTACTTGTGTTTTGTTCAATCCTTTTTTCATTGTAATTTAAAAAAAACATATACTGCATGTAAAAGCCCTATTGGCGTTTAGGTAAATAAATAAATAAAAGGGGATTATGACCTGCGGATTTGTCTTTGTCTACCGCGAAGACCGTCCCTAAGACAACCGCATATCGTAAGTAATTGCGAAAATAATGTAAGCCGGCGCACGGAGGTTCGCATGGCATTTTACTCTTACTCACTTAGGTAATAGATGGCGGGAGTTTGGCATTCGAAGGGTTAAAGTTTTCTTTAAAATTTCAGTAAACATTCTGAGCTTCAACCACGGTTGTGCCTTATCATGGCCATCTCCGTCTCTGCCAATTCTCGCCGGAGACCACTCTCCGCTGGGGGGGCCTCTGACGGAGCTGCAGACCTCGCTGGTGGCCTCATCCTTTTGCGTCGGGGCCATCCTGGGCACTCCCTTGTCCGGCTGGCTGGTCGACAGGATCGGAAGGAAGAAAGCGGCTATGGCCAATGCTCTACCGTTCATGGTACATCAACTGTTTATTTGTTTGTAAGAAACAAACAGTTCATATGCGTAACAATATGTGTTCCCAATTATATCCTCTACATACAAACTGTATCTACATTCCTCTAATAAACAATAAACAGTGTTAATATCAAGTGACCTTCCAGGTCAGAATGGTCGTGTATATTTTCTGCCTGTACCGAATATAAATAAATAATAATATATGTACATTTTAACGCAGTACCGCGTTCCCTGGTCAAATTCATTGTACTTAAAGTTTTGTATTAGTGATTGACAAACAAGTGTATGCAATCTATTAGCCATAAGTTGTAATATTTTGTCTAGTCGGTAGTCAAAAGTTCCAGGCGGTTAAATTAAAATAGTTTAAATAACCCCAAAGTACAAAATCATAATTTATATGTTGTTGGTGAGTTATTAGTTATTAGTTATTACGACAGGTCCGGCCTCGGTTGAACTGTACTTGGACGTTCCCGTCAATTGCTTAAGGTCAATGTTGAAGGTCGCAGCAACTGTTCCATGTAATAAATACTTCAACCTGCACTTATCAGTAGGTACACGCCCGTCAAAAAGACGATTTAAGACATTTTCAACGTCACATACACACAGTACACTGATTATCTTTTGATATATGTCAGTTCAGAAAATATCGATTGCAAATCGATATTAAGCTATATAAGATATATAGCTTAAGGCTCCGCCTCCAAATCCTACAAAGAAAGATTGTATTGATAAATCTGTATAAATTGCAAATGCGACCCACGGTTGAATTTTGCAGACACCTCTAACCCTGGAGCCCCAAAATGCCTCTGTGCAGAAACGAGCGGTCCGTTTGATAGATTCTATTGTCTTAATAAACCACCTATCTTACGACGGCCTCCATTGTCGAGGGGCAAGGCTCTCGGCCAGCGATTCGTAGGTCGCGGGTTCAAATCCCGGCGTAAGCAGATAAGTTTTCACAATTTAACCTCTCCACGAGTATGGACGAAACGGTTCGTCGAAGCAAAAAAATGCTCAGAAGAGTATGGTCGAAACGTTTCGTCAGCGGCTATTATTCAAATACCGTCATATTTAATGTAATTATTTGACTTGAAGTGGCTTCTATTGACATCTGCGCGTAGTTTGTTGAAGTTTTGGAAGACATATCTACAATACCAACTTCACAGTTTTAGTTTGAAAATTCTTTTTGCGTCATTTAGCGGTCGTCGGAGGAAGGAAGCAGTTTTTTTGTATGGTCATATGGTTTATTTTTGTGGATTGATGTCGACGACGTTTTAACTCAAAATATAATATTATTTTTAGTTAATCTATGATAGTTTATAAAAAAATATTTAAAAAATTAACCAAAAAAAAGTCACTCCTCACGTACAGTTTTGTTCGCCAAAACTCACTCGCAGAAAGGTTAATCGTTTTAAATAATGTATGTTTACAGCATGTTCCAACTCTCTCATACTGATACTCTCAGTACTGCCCTGGTGTACGACCACCACTCAGAATTGAAACATTGCTTGAAATGGCTCTAGCCATGTTTGGTGACTTTATTTTAATAGCCGGATACTTCCCCACCTTTCTCTTCCTCATTTCCTTGGCCTCACCACTTACTTTCAGCCTCACAACATACCCCGATCGGGGATGCCATAGACTCACTGGCTCCAGATGGGAGAATTTGGAACTCTTCTGAGGCATTCACATTAAAAAAATGGATTGCATACTTTAGAGCACAGGCGTCGGGTGGGAATGCTGTCCTTGTTCTACTTTTGTTTCAATGGAAGATGCTCCGAGGAACTAGCGTCATTGATCCTCTGGCACCGGTGCACAGTCGGGAAATACCGGTACAACAACATATGTACACGGTTGACATTTGTCTCATGAGAACGGGTCGTTTCTACAACTTGTTCTTGAATTTAAGACGATGGGTTTTTTCCTTTTTCGATCTCTTCAAGACCCATGTCTAATGTTCACTCCTTCCTCTCCTCAAAAAGAACCTTCAAAGATGACAGAGGCCCTGAGCGAAATTATTTTCTTCAGGCTCTCCTGTGTGGAGTTAACGTTAAAAATTTGATTTTGTTATTTTTGCCAACAGATCGGTTGGACTCTAAAGCTATTCTGGCTTCATCCCACAGCACTCATCTGCGCCAGGTTTGTGGCTGGGTTTGGAGGGGCCGGCAACCTCGTATTGACCCCGATATACAGCTCAGAAGTTGCCAGTCTGGAGTCCAGGGGAATATTAGGAAGTCTGCTGATGGTCACCAGCAACTTGGGAGTCATCGCTGGATATGTCCTCGGAGACTGTTTGAGCTACTTTAACGCTTTGGCCGTGGAGTTGAGCATACCTCTCCTATTCGTTATCTTGATGTCTAGAATTCCAGAATCACCATCGTATTTAATTAAAACTAATCAAATAAAGGTAGGTTTGAACTAATTAAAGGCATTTAAAAATGTTTTTGTTTCAATATCAGCGCTTATTTAGATAGCTACTATTGAACATGCCAATTTTAATTAAAATTAAAGAAAAATAGGATATTTCCTTACAAACAAAAAATATTGGGACGGATTGTTTCACAAAATTTATCAAATTTCAAAGTTGATTTTCCGGTTCTGCGAAAGCTCTATTCCAATTCTAAATAATAACAGAACTTGAAAATCAACTCAAAAATTTTATGAATTTTAATAATAGTAAATAATTTTTAAAATAATAACAGAATTTTCACAGAACTTGAAAATTAACTCTATAATTCAATGAATTTTATTAAAACACAAATATCTTTGTAAACATCACTTTTATTTAATATACACTCAACATGTTTCGTGAACGATGTTCACCTCATCAGGAGTTAAAGTATACTCAATTTATTTATTTTGTTAAAACACAAAGATATTTGTGTTTTAATAAAATAAATAATGCCATCACAAAGTAAAAACCTTAATGAAGAAGTTTTCTTCGAAAAATTCAATGAATTCTTTAAATTTTATTACACAACTTTCCGCAAGCCTCCAAAAATATTATTTTAGGGTTCTAGGCAGTGTGAGGTCATCTGGAAATAATAATATCTATAATCAGTCGCTTTTGTATGGTGTCTGAAAACAGCAATGGTCCCAAATCGAAACCGTGAGGTACGCCGCTCGTGGCTTTAAAAATTAATATTTTTTTATTTTTTAAGTTTTCTTTATTCATTAGAATGTTTGTTACATGAATTTTATGATTTTTCGACCACCATGCTAGGTACATGCCCGTGTTATAATATAAATCAACAGAATTTCTTATGTCATTAATAAATAAATTTTACGTATTTTTTAGGAAGCCTGTGAAGCTCTTGCTTGGTTAAGAAGACTTCCAGTCCACAGCCATCTTGTTAAAAAAGAGCTGAACCAACTTATTCATGAAGCCAATACGTCACATAATGGAAACGAAGCCAAGCTTAGTAAGTAATCGATAGAAGTCCCTGGTCTGTAGGGGTAAAAAAACACCAAACATGTTCCACAATGTTTCATTAAAGTAAATCTTATAATAATGAAAATAATATACATCTTTTTTATTACTTTATTTTAAACACTTTACAAATATAAGACAAAAAAGTCCCGATAAACTACTTTTTAGCAGTTTGTCTAACGCAGTGGTTTTTAACCTTTTAGTGATGAGGGACCATTTTACAAAATATCTGCCTAGCCATGGACCACCAACTGTTTGGACCAATATACAGTAAATGAATAAAGAGTTGTTCTATCTACACTAAATATTATGAAGCTATAAATAAAACATGCGTACAATTGTGAACAATCAACAACGCTTTTTTATGAAAATTTTACATTCTGAAGATAAAATTATCTTCTATGTGGTTTTTGTGATTGCAAACTCTTAACTAACTTCTGAATCCTGAATGGCTCACAATTAAGAGCAGAATCGCCATTTAGAAGCATTTATGAGAGCCTCTTAATGGAGACCTCAACTACAAACCAATCCGGAAATGTGGTGTCAACAAGGCAAAAAACCAATCCTACGTTGTGACTGCTACCAAGGCCAGAAACCATTCAAATGAAGTGAATGCTCTATAAACGAATGCTACCCCAACGTTCGGGCTGTTTCCTCAACGGCTCAAAACCAACCCATTGTTGCTAATACCCATTTTTGAAGTAAACTAGTCCAATGTTGGGACTGCGCCAATAACCTCAAACCACCCCGATATTTGGGCTGCTACCTCTTCGTTCCAAAATCAACCAGATATTTGCCAATGAGCTGATTTTTTTATGTTAACCAATCCAATGTTGGGGCTGCACAGCCAGCCTCCCAGAAGGATGACGAGTCTAACCAGTTGAATCGGAAGCGCACCAGGGTGGAAGAATATACTTTTGTAGATAGCAACGACATCACAACTATTACCGAGTCGGTTGATCCAATCTGGATAATAAACATCGCTACTCAAATAAACATCGTTACTCAAATAATAACTGAGGGCAAGAACTGACTTATCATGAAAAAAACTGAGTTATACTGATTTTAAATTAACTAAATTTTATTTTGAATTAACGTCTGAAATAAAGAAAAAAAACGAGGTTTGATTTACTTACGGTTATTTGAATAAATCTGGAGCAGTTATTTACTATAAAGACCTTCGTAAACCAATTATTTAATTAAACATTTGCACTTCGCCGTTAAATATTAAAATTGGAAAAGAAGAGCTTGACTTTTTCTTTCATTCGTAGCAAAGGCACATTTCGCGCCGCACGTCGTTATTGCGTCAACTCGTTGTCACGTTCAATAATTTTCCGGATGGCTTCGCGGACCACTTCGGGTGCTTCCAGGGACCACCAGTGGTCCGCGGACCACCGGTTAAGAACCACTGGTCTAACGGGTTCTTTACATTAAAAATCTTATTATAGTGAGTTAATTGTTACATTTTTACAATTATAAAAATTTTAATTAAAAATTTTACAGAAATATCGAGAAAAGAAAAATTATGAAAACATATAAATAACAATTTTAAAGAGAATAATATGTCATTGTAAGCTAATACAAATTAATTCTTTCAGTAAGCCAAGTCTTCAGTAAATTCACCAATTGTTTGTTTTGGGCACAGTTTTTAATTTCAGCAGATAACATATTCAAACAAATGGGAATCATGTAATTTAATGTTCTTTGTCCATATTTTTTTGTACGCTTAGGAACAATTAGTCCTTCATTAAAGTTAAAATGAGTATTATGGTTGTGTTTCAGCCTGTTTGTGTATAAAGTTTGTATATATGCTGAAATATAATTTTGTACCACAGAATTGCTCTCACTGAAATAATTTTGAGACTGATACAAGTTTGGAATATTGCCTTTCTTTGAAAATTTTTTTCAGCTAATAATTTAACCAATGAATTTTGCACTGATTGAACATGGTCGTTATTTGTTTTACAAGAAAATTCCCAAGCTGTTATTCCATACCTTATAACAGATTCAGGTAGAGATAAATAAATTATTCGAAGTGTGCAGATAGGAACAAAAAAATTTTGTTTATACAATCTGCTTACAATTGATCTTAGCCGTGCACAAACTTTGTTTATTTGTTTATCCCACTTGAAAAAGCAATCAATAATAACACCTAAATAAACATATTCTTTAACTAGTTCCATGTTTTCACATGTACACATTGCAGGAATGCCATCGTGTAAGCAATCTGATGTATGAGTATTTATTTCTGGTGTAATATATACCTTAACATTAGTGGATTTTATGTGTAACAATTTAGTTTTTTGGCATTTGTGATTAAGCCAGAGTCATGAGACCATTTTAAAAGTTCAGTGTAGTCTTTTTGTAAAGGGTCTATACAAGTTTGCAAATCACTGCCAGAAATCACTAAAGCAGAGATTGTGGTCGATATTTCTCAAACGTTGGTTTTAAATGGTTTATTTAGTTGTAATTTGCTTGCTTTTCTCGACACTGGATCTAGTTCGGTAATGAGCAACTCGCGGTTCGCGAACCCGTTTCGTGTGGTCCGTGATCCTTGTTGTGCTGCCCGCTTGGCCAAATAACGTATTTAATCAAATGTTTTTTTACTGAATTGGCCTTATCGACTCACTTTGAATATTTCTTTTTTCAGGAGAAGATAGTGTGTCACCATGGAAGTTCCTCTGTGAGTAATTTGTATTAAGAATTAAATATATTTGTGTAAAAAACGCGATCTGTTCTGTATTTTTAGTATTATTATCTATCTACTTATTTTTAAAAAATGCAAGTGTGCAGTTCACACGCGGTAGAAGTGAAACATTTAGAAAACTAAAATTCGAGAGAATGAGACGACTGCAGAGTATCAGAAGTAGGGTAATTGTAGGGTTTATTTATTATTATATTGTTACCAAGTTTAAAAATTATTTTACATTTTACTCTACATAGCACCGCACAAGGAGGAGGCTGAAAGCCTATGAAGCACCGCACAAAGAGTACACCGGTTAAATTATCTCATTCTCTCGCAGGTTAAATCCTATAGATGTATGCGTTTGTCCCTTTTTAGTGTCGCTATTTATCGTTTCATCGAGTTTCAAATCACAACTGTGCTAAAGAAGTTCTCACTTCAACTAAACAAAATCATTCACCCTAAGTGGTTTAATACGTTTGGTGAATTATTACCTAGGATGCTCGGATTCATGGGTGAAATTTGTCCAGGTCCTGGCGGCGGATGCGTTTAACCACCGACTACGTGGCGGGCCAGAAACAAGAGACTAGTTGAGGTAGATTTTTTGACCTCTCCAGCCAGACCCTCGATCCATAGCCTCACCTCAGTGAAAGAGATGGTATATGAGTGTATGGTGTTTGATCTATACAATACTGTAAAACTAGGCGGCTGGACCCTAATCTTCACTTTGTTTTGTGAGATAATTTATGATTAACAACTCGGAAATCTTATTGGTAATTAATAATATTTATTTTCAGTCATATCAAAATATTCACGCAGCTGTTCCAAGTTTTTACATAAACATGTTATTGTTTTTGTCGCTGCACGTGCAAAGGATGACTAATTTGTTTACTATTTTCCAGCAGGTGTTGAAAAATAACATTTGTTGCTAAGTGCTTTCGTACTGAATAACAAACTGGTCGGTACAATTTTAAATTGCACCGGAGTCGCAAGTTCAATCCTGTTACAATAATATTTTTGAAGGAACATATGCAACCCGTCTTCACGTAAACACCAGCTACCCAGGTTTCGCTGAAAACAAGAATCGTCTCGTACAGATGGATTCACACTCCACTTCTGGACACATTGGACCCTGATTCCTACCAACCCCTCATACCTTTTTCTTTCCCAGAACTTCCTCTACTTCCTTTCCCTAAATAGACCCCAAAACCTAATTTTTTGGGACTTTAAAATAATACTAATGACATAATATTAAAATAATACTAATGATAATTAATTAATTTCATTTTGGATTATTTATTTCAAGTGAAATCTCCACCTTCACTGAGAGCCCTTGCACTGTCCATGGTGCTGTTTACAGCCCAGACATTCATGGGCAACATGGCGGTGGTTACCTTTGCCCACAGCATCTTCCAGGAGGCCGGCAGCACCTTGTCTCCCTCCATGTCCAGCCTCGTCGTCGGCTGTCTTCAGCTGGCGGGCTCCTTGGTCGCCACCTCTCTCATCGAAAGACTCGGCAGAAAGGTTCACATTTTATAAATTAGAAGCAGATAATGTGATAAGTTGATCATTGCAATCAATACGAATAACTCCACGCCGTCTCTCGCAGGGATAGACAGAGAGGATGGACCAAACAACTCGGTGTTGGCACATACTCCATAATTTATTCATGTTCATTACGTCAAGTCATCCATACCCTTCTGTTTTCCTGACTCTTGACATGGCCCAACTCAAGTGTTTGGTTCACTTGTTCTTACCATGTCTTTCTCGAGTGTCCCCGACTTTTTCTACCATTTACATTTGTATCATATATTCTCAAAACACTCCTTTCTTCGTTAATTTGTTCTGCGTGCCTAAACTATCAAAACTCCCCTTCCATTATCTTAATCCTTACGCTTACATCAGCCTTGCATTTTTTGTGAATCTTCACATTTCGTACCACCTACCATTAACAGGCCAATATTACTATGAGAGAGTGGTGTAATAATTATTTGAAAACATGTTGTGTATATACTTCTACGTAATAATTGTAGGCAACTGATAGATACAGCGGATTCACAGTTGTTCGACGTCCGCCATTTTGGAGTTCGGAGTTGAAATCGATTTGAGTTGGAAGGTTGGCTTCGGTGTGGTAGTAGCATTAGAAATCAGCACCGCATTATCAGCATACAGCAGGCAACTCAACATACTTCAGATTACTCAATTTCGTGCCCAAGCCCATCTCTCTTTGCAATCTTCCATGAATAGATTGAATAACCATGTGTTGTCAAATCACCCCGTAAAACTACCGTTCACCCTAATAAATGCAACGCTTCCCTCATACAGAGACAAGATTGCTTTTATGAGATAAGTTTTCACTTCATACTTGGATAACACCTTCCATAGCTTTTGTTATATGAATCCAATAAAGAATAAATTGGAATAGTTTGTTGTCATGTTTTCTTATGTACACGTACGGCAGACAGGAAGATAGATGCCTTTGAAATGCACTATTAAAATATTTATTATTTATTAACAGATCCTGATACTTTCTTCTTGCTGTACTGTTGTACTGTCAATGACTTCCCTCGGAACCTACTTCTACCTACGTGACACCGGTCACGATGTGTCAGCTTTCGGCTGGATCCCGGTGGCCGCATTGTCTGTGTCTGTCAGCACCTTCTCTATGGGCATCGGACCAGTTCTCTACGTACTCGTATCGGAAATGTTTTTGGTTCAGGTAAAGTATTTAACTATTAAAACTTTCGATCAGAAGTGGGAATTATTTAAATTTGACAAAGTATTATCTAAACAGGGCATTTGAATCTTTAAATCAACACTGAAATCAAAAATAATGGTACAAGAAAATATTTATCACTAAAATATTGCATTATCTTTCAGTCGAAATATCGGAAGAAGGATTGCTTTTTATCTTTTGTTGGTCTGCACGGAGCAAATTTGTCTTCCAGCAAATTCGTCTGTGGAGATCATTTTTCAAACACTAAATCGACTGCTCCAATTAAGACTGCAGTAACTCAAAATTTGGTGTTTATGAGTTAGTTACATTTTCGGGTTTCATAAATAATTATCTACCTCCTAAGAAGACATTTGTGACTCTAACAGTTATACATTTTGAGAAAAAGCCATTTCAAAATTGTTGTAAGTCAACTAAGTCATTAGTTTTCCATGTACTAAAAAGAAGTAAGTTGAGTTACTGCCCTTTTCATCGGAATATTTTTTTTGTCTATGATCTTAAGTCAGGTTTACTTCTATTTTCCATGGAGAAATATCGATATTATCATTTGAATTGCGTTTCACAGTTAATGTTGCAGTTATTGCGGTTGATAAAATTGAAAATATAAAGAGAATTGTACCGTTGAAGTGTTATTTATAATATATAACATTTTATGTTGTATATCGCTATTTTTGGTGACTTAGCAGGGGTGCCCGTGGGAAGCAGTTTGTCTAGGTCTTGGTGGCGGATGTGTTTGCCGACTTACTGCTTGGCGGGCCGGACCGGGAGGGATTGGTAGAAGAAGATTTAACCTAGACCTCTCCAGCCAGACTTACGACCCATCGCCTTGCATCCAGTGGGAGGGATAGATTCTCTCACTTCTGGAAACATTGACCCCCAGATTCCTACCCACCCCTCATACCTTTTTCTCTTTTTCCTTTCTCTAAAAATACCCTCCACACAGCATCCCCAAATATGACCATAGAACTTGAGAGATTTGTTCTCCTCAGGGCCTCCTGTGTGGAGCTTTTGGAAAAATAATATATATGAAGACTTTCGAAGCGAGGCATCGGAATTCAACGGGGAAGTATTACTCATAGTTGGTTGAAATTACTCGTAGTTGATTGAAATTCCTCATAGTTGGTGTTATTATTAGATTGAAATTCGGTGGAGAGGGTTAATGTATTATTATTATGTATCAATATGTTTCATAGTTTTGATGCGTTTGATTCCTCAACTCTTATTTTTTATTTATTATTATTATTTTTTTATTTTATTTATTTATTATATTACATTAGATACAAGTAAATAGCAAAGATAACATAATAATAGTATTTCAAGATAACTGTAAATATTAAAAATGTGTACAAGTGTTATTATGTCTTGCAGGGCGATATTAGTTCCTAGCTAGGCAGATTGCCTGTTCTACCAATTGCTGATGAAAAAGCCATACATGTATTTTATAATAAATTGACCCCCGAATTATACCGAATCTGCCAAAAAACTAGGAAAATTGTTATTCTTGGGGATTATAACTTACCAAACCTAATATGGAAAGCAAGTAACTGTGGTCTCATCACAAACGGAAGTGAAAACGATCGTGCACGTGAGATTTTGGACATGGTAAACTTTCTAAACTTTCACCAACATAGTTTTATATATAACAGTAACAATCGCTTATTTGACTTAGCTTTATCAAACTATCCTAAAATATCCGTTGAACTCTCAAATGATCCACTCCTACCTATAGATAATCACCATCCTCCCCTATACATTAAAATAAATACTACTTGTGAAAATGAAAGAAAAGCTTCACAAAGTGTCCTAAACTTTAAATGAGCCGACTTCGATTCAATTAACTGCCATCTATCAAATACAGACTGGTCTTTTTTATCCGATGAAAACATTGATGTTACTTTAGATAAACTTTATTTATACTTCTCTAATACTATTGAATCATATGTACCTTTTTACACACCGAAAAGCTATACCTACCCGGTTTGGTTTTCATCAGAGCTTAAAGCCTCTCTTCAGCAAAAAAAGAGTCAACATAAAAAATTCAAACGAAGTAAATCCATAAGTGATTATATAATCTTCATCAATATTAGGAAAAAATGTAAAGACCTTTCCAAACAGTGTTACAAAATGTACATAACCTCTATTGAGGACACTGTTTTTAAATCCAAAAA
The DNA here is from genome assembly GCA_936435175.1 of Glyphotaelius pellucidus. Classification (NCBI taxonomy): domain Eukaryota; kingdom Metazoa; phylum Arthropoda; class Insecta; order Trichoptera; family Limnephilidae; genus Glyphotaelius; species Glyphotaelius pellucidus. The sequence continues at coordinate 1,050,615 of OW386561.1, forward strand.
CCTTTGGAAATTTCTTAAAAAAATAAACAATGACAACACAGACTACCCGCCAATAATGCAAATGAATGGAATCAGTGCAAACAATACGCAGGACATTGTAAACCTTTTTTCGGACTTCTTCAAAAATGTATATGATGAAGAAACCCCAGACGATAAAATACCTGAGTACATAATAATAGTTAATAAGACGACACACTTAACAAATTGCCAAATCACACAAAAGTGCTGCAAACAGAAATTACTTTCCTTAGACACTGACAAATCCGCTGGCCCAGACAACATTCCACCAATATTCCTCCAAAAATGCTCTAATACATTATCCAAACCACTTACATTACTATTCAACCGTCTCTTGTCCCTTGGACATTTTCCAGACCGCTGGAAATCTAACTGCATTACGCCGATCTACAAAAAAGGAGATGACACTGACATAACTAACTATCGCCCCATTTGTATGCAATCAGTACTGCCTAAGCTTTTTGAATCACTCGTCCTTGATGAAATCTATCCCAAATTAATAAACCAAAAACAACACGGGTTTATCAAAGGAAGATCTACCGCAACTAACTTAATGGTATTTCAAAACTTCATAATGCAATCTTTTGCAGAAAATAAACAAGTCGACTGCATATTTACAGACTTTTCGAAAGCATTCGACAAAGTATCCCATAAACTACTAATCCGAAAACTAGTTGCTTTAGGAATAAGGGATAACGTGCTAAAATGGTTTAGTAGCTATTTGTTAAATCGTAAACTGTTCGTTAAAATGAAATCTTGGATGTCGAAATCTTTCTTGGCTACTAGTGGCCTACCACAAGGTAGTCACCTTGGCCCGGTTTTGTTCCTCATTTTCATCAATAATATAACCAATTACTTCAACGATGTCGAGGTACTGCTCTTTGCTGATGACATCAAGCTATACAAGAAAATAACCGATATAAATCATTGCCATATACTACAGTCAAACATTAGTAAGTTTAAAGATTGGTGCATTCAAAATAATTTATTTTTAAATGTAGAAAAATGCAAAACCTTGACTTTCTTCAGAAATAAAAATCCGCTATTCTTTGAATATTCCGTCAATAACACAGCTTTAGAAAGAGTTACAGAAATGAGAGATCTGGGAATTATTTTGGATGAAAAACTAAGTTTCCCCAATAATATCCATCAAATTGTGAACAAAGTTATGAAAACACTGGGCTTCGTATTACGAACAACTAAAAATTTTAATTCCTTACAAGCCATAAAACTAATATACGTATCTCTAGTTAGAAGCCTAATCGAATATAACTCAGTAGTTCGGACCCCAACCTACAAAATCCACATTAATAACATTGGGCGAATTCAAAAACAAATTCTGCGTTTTATCAATTTTAAATTAAATATCCCAGTAGAAGACTTGAAATACGATTACTTATTAAATATTCTAAAAATACATACATTAGAAGACAGACGTAAAATAAACGACTTAACATTTTTATTCAAAATACTTAACTCTAAATTCGACTGTTGTGAACTCTTGCAACTCATTAACTTACGAATACCCACAGGAACAACACGACAAAATACAATATTCTATAGCAGCACTCATAAGCGTAACTACATTGCCCACTCTCCGATACACGACTTCACACCATGGGGAATAAGTACTTGGGTGATGTTGACATTTTCAATATTAACTTGGCGAGTTTTGTGGATCATCTAAAAAAATTATTTCAACACTATCACTAAACACATCTTGTAAACCAATAAAATAGCTGTATTTCTCTGTTTATGTTTATGTGTTTGTATGACTTGTTGTATGACTTTTATCTAATGTAGGTTTATTTGTATTATTTCCTTAGTTTTAAAGTATCTATCAAATTAAAATTACACTACAAATCATGTAAAAGCCCTCTGGGCGTCAAATAAATAAATAAAAAATAAATAAATAAAATGTTGTTTTTATTTATTTATTTTTTCTAATTTAAAAATGTACTAAGTTTATATTTATTGTGTCATTTTTAGGTAACCATGTAAAACTTTAAGTGACATTATTTAATAGTTTTTCAGACTACATTCTACCCAAGTCAATCAACCATTTAGTTATTAATGAACCGATGCAGGACATTTTGCATGTCTTAATCTTTAATTCTGGGGGGATTTTATTATACAATTTCGGTCCCAGATATGTATATGTCTTTTGATACTTTGCCGTATTGCTCTCTGGGACCACGAGATCCTTTCTAGTGTGACTTCTTGTGATATATTTATGTTCAATTTTATGAAGATTTTCTAGATTTTTGTGTACATGGATAATAACCCTTTTTATCTAAACAGTATTCTTTTATTATTTTAGGTTCGTGGTTTAGCAACCAGTATCGTTCTAATCTGGCCTTGGGTCACCATCTTCTTGATCACCCTGTTCTTCGCCAAAGCCATCCAAGTCTTCGGCAGTCACACCGTCTTTTGGGCTTTTGCTGTCGTTGGTTGTCTCTGTTTCATAATCACGGCTATTTTTGTCCCGGAGACGAAAGGCAGACCCATTGAGGAGATCACGGCCCACTTCGGCGGAAAGCGGTACAAGACCTCTCAGAGGGGAGGCAATGAAGAAGAGGGAGAAGTATTCATGAAAGTCAAGAAGGGTTCAATTGAAAAACAACGACAAAACCACGATTGACAGTGTAAGTAGTTAGGACGAATAAACGGAACTTACAACAAAAAACACCTCTGCAGCTGTTGCATCCAAAACTCTTACGAATTAGATGCACTTGTAATGGATTGTAAATACTACGAATGAAACGAAATGAAATGGAGTTACTGGAATTGGATGATAAAATGAGTAGGAAAACAAGGTGTGCAAGGAAAAGGGATAACCAATTACTTATATCTGTGTGAAGGAGCGCACAATATAGTTATATAGTTCCACCGCGGTACCTTGACGTAATTATCGCTACAACAAAACGATATAATGTACTTTCGAGATGGTCAAATTCCTTCTTTTTAATTAAAAACTGTGTACAAAAAATACCAACAACTTGCTTCCAAGGTAGTTCCAAATCTTCATCTGTTTTCAAAACAAATGCATTCGAATTTTAACTGTTTTTCTTATTGTTCAAATTTCAAATACTTTTCCAGCAAGGTTATGAGGATGGTTATGGAGAGATACGAACTGGACAAACGATATTTCGTTAGGAACTAAGCTTTTTTTCATTTCAAAACCAAACAGCAGTGTTTTATGAAATTTTAACTTTCACTTTGTTGTTTTTCTTTTATAAATTTGTTTATAATAAATATAACAGTTTAATCATTATGTTTATTTATCGATTGATTGATTTTAATTATGTTACTGCCCTCCCAAATTGAATATATCTTGTATGATTGTTTTCTCTATTGAACATGTTGTGAACGGTTGAAAAACTGCTGATTTTGCCACTAAACGCCGTTATTATTGAAGAAAATTCTTCATCGGAGAAAATATAAAAACACACAGGAACAAAAAAACAGCAATCCATACTAATATTATAAATGCGAAACTGCTCGAGTTTGTTTATGACCTTTTCACGCATAACACAATATAAAGACTTTAATAATTCTTTCACCAATATAAAGCTAAATTATATGCGCAGACTACAGGTTGTATATGATGGTAAGCTCTGGCGTTATGAAATTATAAATATTAATATATTATATTTGTTATACGTTTTCTGTCGCTAACAAAAGCGAGTTTTTGCTAACGTCAAAAAAAAATCTTTTCCATGGAAACAATGTTGATATATTTTTGGGCTCTATGCTGGTAGGTACTCAGTCTACTGGTCAGCTACTACTGCAGAAAATTCAAATATTAGAATTAGTTTTTTTTTTGGACAAGCTTGGAATAAATGTCAGATGAGAGTTCCTATATTAAAAATATAATTCGTAACGATTATAAAGACTGAATGATAAATAGATTATTTTTTTATTATATTAACAAACTTCCAAATATTTAAATAAAAATAAACATCCGAAATGTTTGTAAGCGCATAAATTCCGAACGAATGAACAAAATTGGATAAGTAATTCTTTTTTTCTTTGAGCTTTATGAAATTTAGGTGGTAGGCGAGATGTTTTAAAACTGAATGTAAGGGAATGAATATATGAAATGCGGGAGGGGATGGGGGTGAGGTGGGGGGGAGATAATTGATAGGTGCAAGCGCTACAGTAATTTCCCGTAATACCACGCGAGCGAAGCTGCGGGGAAAAGCTAGTTATAAATAAAGCAAACTTTAAAGAAAGTCGAAAACTTAACAAGTTTCTCAAAAACATTAAAATATTTTAAGAAGAAGCCCGGTCGCCGATAAATTTTAAACAATAGGTATTTACCAAACTGTTGCTGTCACTGTCGCCCTTACTCCCCCGAACACTGAGCAAAAGGGACAACAGCACGTCAGGCTGATAATACCTAAATAAAATCATCCAAATCGAGGTTTTGTATTCCCCATTTTTTTCCTCCAAAAATCGGTCCAATTTTTAAGATTTTTTAATAACTCTTTTAGAAGAAGGTACTCTTTGTCTGTAGGTTTTGCATTTAAAAAAAACATTATGTTTACTGAACGTCTGTTGATGGCATTGAATCCAGGTAATTTTAACGACTTTTGGTGGGTCCTAACTAGAGAATACAATCCCGGGATCCCGACCCATTTTTGATCACGAAAATCCCGGGACCGCACTTTGGCTAATCTCAGGATTATCGGGATTACCACAATCAGGTCTAGTTTGCATTCCGTAATCCAATGGGCCTTGACTTATCTGGACTAAATTATAGGACAAGAGTAAACCTTAAGCAACGTAAAATAATTTCACAGGTACAGCCCTGACAATATTAAACCTTGAAGGAATTTCCCCGCCCTACACTTCAATAGGTAATTTCCCAACGGACCAACAGGGGAATCACCCAATCACGGGTGTTATAATTTTGTTGGATTCCCTGTACAAAAGTATAAATAGTTCAGTTAGGAATAATTTTTTTCGTTTATTATTCTTCCAGCGAGCGACAAGGTCAGATCCTGAAGTACAATATGAATCGGGGTTGGTTAATAGCGTAAGGCGTGAAATGGGCCTGTTCGAAAACGGACGAGTCCGGGGATTTCATTTAGAATTGGCCTACAAATATATATTAACTATTCCTCCGACAAGTGTAGAATCTGAGCGAGCATTCTCAGCTGCTACTTATGTCGGCAATAAATTAAGAAGCAGGCTTGAAAGTCGAACACTGGATGCTTTGATATTTCTGCATTTTTTTTCCGAAACTCCAAGTATTTTTAACCCCCGACGCAAGAAGCGGTGTTATAAGTTTAACGTGTCTGTGTGTCTGTGTGTCTGTCTGTCTGTCTGTCTATCAGTCTGTGGCATCGTAGCTCCTAAACGAATGGACCGATTGTGTTGCAATTTTTTTCGTTTGAAGGCTGACGTAATAGAGATGGTTCTTAGCTACAATTCATGAAAATCTGTTCAGGCGTTTCAAGATCATCAGCCTTTCTTGTGTCGGGGGTTTCTTAAAATTTTGTAAATTTTACTTATTTTATTATTTTTTGTCCTTTATTTCAATATAATTTGTCTTGTGTCAATATTAATAAAGAATGTTTAAGAATCTACTATATTTGCTTTTATTTTATTTTAGCCCAATTATTTATCACATTTCCTAATACCGGGATAGTACCGGGATCCCGGGATCTCGCATCAAAAATCGCATAATCCCTGTATTCTCTAGGCTGGCTATACATTCGTAAGTTTTTTCCCGTAATTCGCTCGTGCAAGCGAATTATGGCCATCAATGTAAACGACACCAAAAGTCACTTAACGTAATTTAAAGCATGTTACAGAACTTCTTCTTCCGGAAGTTTTTTGACAGGTCTAATCGCGTCCGCGCGAAATTACAGCCTTCTCACAGCTTATAAAATCAGTTTGATAAGCTGAGGGACTTTTTGTAAGAAATAGTACCAAAATGCGCCGTTGCGAAATGTCAAAAATCAAATTTATTTTCCTATAAAACTAGTATTTATTTCCACTTATTTGAGTTTTCTGAAAATAAGCATCCTTCTATTCAATTATCGGTCCAAACCTTTATAATCTCAATATTTCTGTTTTTAAAATTACGTATTTGAATACGAAGTCGGTTGCTGTCGGCAGCTGTCAGGTAGCTGTCATCCGAATAAAATGAAAGAAATCCATTAATTTTCGCCTTTGACGGCAAAGAAGTGCGTGGAGATTTGTTTAATTAAAGCCAAATTCTATTTCAGCACTTTATTTGGTATTTTTCGACTTTATTGACAAAATCGCGTAAATTTGACAGTAGCAGGTCGTTGTTGAAAGGAAGCCATCTTACCGCAAATAAATTTACAGATGTAAACGGTCGCATGAGCAGTTACATAGGTCGAACTTCCGAAACACTTCCGTGATCATTAATTACCACAAGTCAGATGCATATGTAAACGCTCCTGGGAGTAACCTGTCAAAATCTTACGTAATCCGTAATTTTTAATTACGAGTGTAAAGCTAGCCCTAGTCCTAACACATATGAAAGAAGTAACTAAGGATGGGTTGTTTCAAAAAATTTGATGGATTCATCAAATATTTGAAGTTGATTTTCACGTTCTGTGTAAGTTCTATTCAAGTTCTGTTATTACATTATTATAGGACAGTTGCTTCACAAAACTGAAATAATCACAGAACTTGAATAGAACTTACACAAAACGTTAAAATCAACTTCAAATATTTGATGAATCCATCAAATTTTTTGAAACAACACGTCCTAAGTAAAACAAAACGTACCGACACGCTAGTGATCGATATCTATATTATATAAAAAATATTTGCGCTAGTGCCAAAATCCAGAGAGGAAATTGGGAATACGTTTGTAATGACAAAACACTGTCTGGTTTCCTCTTGGCAAAAGGGTATTCATATTTTGTATGAAACGTTAAATATTTTACTCCCGTTCTATTACGGGAATAGTTCCTATGAACAATTCTTAAAATAGTATTTATACCTCAAAAGTATTCAGCAATGAGCCTGCTTAGGCTTCGGCAGTGAGTTTTCTACAATTTTACTATTTTTCATTATTTTTCTATGTACTGTTAGCAATAATAAAACGCTAATTAAATATTTAGAATTAAATATATTGTCTCCACGGTACATGACAATAGAGAACTCCAATCCAATTTTTAAATTTTTTTTTATGAATAATGACCTTCTAACTTAAATAACTGCATATTTATTTTTATAGTTAGTTTTAATAGTTAAAATAAATTTCAAAGTTTTAAATTTTCAAGATCCCCGAAAACCACCGAATCTAGTGTGACGTCATCATGATCAACCCAAGTATGAATTTTGTATGGAACTGGAATCAGCTGTTCGACTCCCGCCATTTTGAATTTCAGCGTTGGAGTGTTTTACTGGGCATTATGGTCGTTTTTTGTACAGTTAGAGTTTTTGAATATTTTAAATAATATAGATAAACTAATAGATACTTTATTTTTGATACTGAATTATTTAGGCCTAAATAATGTTTCAATAAAAACAAAAACTATTATATGTCCAAATCTCTTTATAGAGGTTTATACCAATAACACGGAATGTCGAACGGCTTGCGTCTTACATTTCTATACAACTTTGACCCAGGTGACGCGGCGCGGTGACGTCACGCCGCCAAAATCCAGCAATACCAACTTGACAGGGTGTTTTAATGACACGTTTTAAAATGGACTTTTTAATATTTTTTTTTAAACTCTACGTTTAATATTATTTCATAAAACTTATATATTCAGAATCAGCGTCTACTCTACATGAACATATTTTTTTAAAGCCATAATATTTTTCACTGGAGTTCCTTATTATAACTTCCAGTAATCGGCAACATTACGTTGCACCATTCGAATTCACAGTCGTTGGCTGTCTGCTACCGTTGGTAGCTCTGCTCCAGTCCTGCCAATCCGCAGGAGTTAGTAGTACCCTCCTTTACCGACCGCAGTAGCTGGAGTAGTTTCCCGTTTACCGCCAGAGGCGTTAGCAGTACCTCTGGCGGCGGATGAGCGAACCAAACGTTTGAAGCGGCAATATTTAAATACGCTGCTAACAGTACAAAATTGTTGTATTATCAAATCAGATATGCCAAAAACATCGCTTCTTTTAAATATGTTAAAAAATATCACACAATATTTATTCGATTTGTTAAATATTCAACTGAAAATTTGGATTTTATCCAATAATCAGGTAGGAAGTAGGAGGACCTTCGATATTATTTTTAATTATTTCGAATGTGAGGTCGATAGGCTATGTTTCTGCCTTACTATGTGATTTTTTTATTGTTTATTATTTGAATACCGCACAAGAATTCCAACTGTTCCTGTCAGGAACTAGTGAAACCATGGCATCCCCAATTCGGGTATGTTGTGAGGCTTATGGTAGAAGTGAGGGGAAGGAGATGGGAAAGGAAGGTGAGAAAGTGCCTGACTATTCAGATCTGGTCATCTGGTAGTCAGTTAATTCCAAAATTTATTTGACTAACCTAAAAATGACAAAAATTCCATTAAAGCAACTAATTTTCTGTATCTAGTAAAAATATTGTGTAAATGAAAATAAATACTAATTTTAAGTAGTACATACAAAGTAAGAAAACATACAATTGTAAATAACAGAAATATCTATAAGTAACCCAGTTACTAATTATGGCGTTGGTTGGGGGCCCTAACTTTGGAGGGTTCTAACTTCACTTTACCTTGTTCTAAGATATGTTGTGCCAAAGCTTGCAAAGGCGATTTCTCATTAACTATTTACCAATTTCTGATATTCCGGTTGAATCCGGTTAGTATTTTAATTTACCGCATTTTAAAAGAAAGTATTTAAATAGGGTGTATATTAATTATTTTAGAACATATAACAAGTGTTCATTGCTTAAGATATTCACAGTGCAAATTAATACAAAATCTCGCAAAATCACGTGTTTTGAGTTTGAAAATTTGATCGCTTAGAAATATTATAGATGCTTAAATTAAATACTGTGATAACCAACACCTCTGCCATAGATTATCCCAAGTATTTCGCTACGTTTGGTGATTTATCAGGGTGCCCGGGTTCAGGCCGCACAGCGGAAACGCACAGCGAAAAAGAAGAAGATGGAGAGATATGTAATTACGAGTGTTGGACAGAGCGCGCTAATATGTTTAGTCGTAGAATAGCAGCGAAAATTGCGAAAAAGCTTAATAAAACACGACTCGTTTAAAATAGAGCAAAAATCTCGTGGAACGTATCTTAAGTATCATTTAAAGAAACATTGTGAATTTTTTCACAAATATAACTTGTAAAATAAAAGAAATAGACTGGTTTAAAATAATTTTTGGAGCATACTTTGCGATTTTTTTCTATCGAGGGAATTTCATAAAATTTGCGTTTCGGCGTGGAACGTATCTAGATATTATCTTCAAAAATAACATATATTTTTTTAAGAGCTTAAAAACTTCAAATGTTTAAGGGAGATATATAAGAAATCGGTCGAAATACGAATAGTAGACCCTTCATGGGGTGAGGTTTGTCTAGGTCTTGGAGGCGGATGACCTGGACACACTGAATCCCAGATTCCTCTCCCTCCCCCCCCTTAAACCCTTTTCCTTCCCAGAATTCTCCTCCATTTCCTTTCCTTAAAAAAACCCTCCACACAGCATCCCCAAAGATGATGTACGCCCTGAGGGAGATTATTTTCCTCAGGGCCTCCTGTGTGGAGCTCACGTAAAAAAAAAATTATTTGCGCACGCCGGGATTCGATCTCGCGACTTTCGGATTGCGAGTCAACCCTTAAAATTAATTAATAATTAATTACCCTTGAAATCTGAAAATTATTTTGGTTATAGAAATGGTTTTGCAAATCAAAGGTTATTTTTTAAAAAATGTTAGTTAGAACCTTGTTTGAACAGTTTCAGTTGACTGAAGTGACGATTAAATATAATTTATTTATTTTATCATCTTACGTTATAATGATTTGCAGATTAATATTGACCTTAAGAAACTTAATGACTCATTTACACTTAATGTGTTACGTGACTTGGAGTAAAATAGGTTAATTAAAATCTTTTCCCGATGAAATCTATTATGGAAGAATACAGGTAAATTGTTATCAGAGCTGCTCAAACTTTTTATACCGCCTAATGGTAAAGATAGGATTACACAGTTTTTTTATTTAAATATTTATCCAAAATCCTATATATATAAAAAATGAAAATGTGTTTGCTTTTGTCTATGTACATATGTATGTTTGCTATGGTGTTTTGAAGATAGGATTACACTGTTTTTTATTTAAATATTTATCCAAAATCCTATATATATAAAAAATGAAAATGTGTTTGCTTTTGTCTATGTACATATGTATGTTTGCTATGGTGTTTTAAAGATAGGATTACACTTTTTTTTATTTAAATATTTATCCAAAATCCTATATATATAAAAAATGAAAATGTGTTTGCTTTTGTCTATGTACATATGTATGTTTGCTATGGTGTTTTGAAGATAGGATTACACTGTTTTTTATTTAAATATTTATCCAAAATCCTATATATATAAAAAATGAAAATGTGTTTGCTTTTGTCTATGTACATATGTATGTTTGCTATGGTGTTTTAAAGATAGGATTACACTTTTTTTTATTTAAATATTTATCCAAAATCGTATATATATAAAAAATGAAAATGTGTTTGCTTTTGTCTATGTACATATGTATGTTTGCTATGGTGTTTTAAAGATAGGATTACACTTTTTTTTTAAATTAAATTTTTTCCAAAACCCTATATATACAAAAAAATGAAAATGTGTTTGCTTCTGTCTATGTACAAATGTATGTTTGCTATGGTGTTTTAAAGATAGGATTACACTTTTTTTTAAATTAAATTTTTTCCAAAATCCTATATATACAAAAAAATGAAAATGTGTTTGCTTTTGTCTATGTACAAATGTATGTTTGCTATGGTGTTTTAAAGATAGGATTACACTTTTTTTTTAAATTAAATTTTTTCCAAAATCCTATATATACAAAAAAATGAAAATGTGTTTGCTTCTGTCTATGCACAAATGTATGTTTGCTATGGTGTTTTAAAGATAGGATTACACTTTTTTTTTATTTAAATATTTATCCAAAATCCTATATATATAAAAAATGAAAATGTGTTTGCTTCTGTCTATGTACAAATGTATGTTTGCTATGGTGTTTTAAAGATAGGATTACACTTTTTTTTATTTAAATATTTATCCAAAATCCTATATATATATATAAAAAATGAAAATGTGTTTGCTTTTGTCTATGTACATATGTATGTTTGCTATGGTGTTTTAAAGATAGGATTACACTTTTTTTATTTAAATATTTATCCAAAATCCTAAATATATAAAAAATGTAAATGTGTTTGCTTTTGTCTATGTACATATGTATGTTTGCTATGGTGTTTTAAAGATAGGATTACACTTTTTTTTATTTAAATATTTATCCAAAATCCTTTATATGTAAAAAATGAAAATGTGTTTGCTTTTGTCTATGTACATATGTATGTTTGCTATGGTGTTTTAAAGATAGGATTACACTTTTTTTATTTAATTTTTTTCCAAAATCCTATATATATAAAAAATGAAAATGTGTTTGCTTTTGTCTATGTACATATGTATGTTTGCTATGCGTTGCTAAACCATTCATCCGATTGCGATGAAACTTTGGGGATTTGATGTGCGCATGCCCGCAATTTTTACTATATACAATATTGTCTGGCATCATGAAATTATACATTGCTAACAGTTCATCCGAATCCGATGAAACTTTGGGTATTAGATGTGTGCCTGCCAGCAAAGGTTTCTATATATAATGGTGAGCTCTGGCATTATGAAATTTGTATTAAAAAATTGCAATAGGTGGCACGCGAGCTGTGTAAAAACTGAATGTACCGGAATGAATATATGGAATGCGGGAGGGGGGGAAGGAACCCGGGAGAGGGGAGGGGAACTCGGGATGGGGTTCGCGGCACGGGGGAAGTGGGCGAGGGGAGTGGGGAGAGGGAAGGCATAGAAGGCAGAGAGGGGAAGGGGAGGCGGAAGGGGAACGGGACGAATGGGAAAGGATACGCAGGGAGAAAAATTTCATTATTAAGTGGCATAGCAACGCATGCCGGGAACTCGCTAGTACTCCATACAATATAATACGAGAGTAGGTGGTACGTATTTTTTTATGTCTCTACCGCATTGAGGATGAAGGTAGTGAGAAAGAGATGGAGATGGGGAAGAAGAAGGTGGAAAAGTATCTGACTATTCAGATTTGGTCATTAAACACGGCTAGAGCCATTTCAAGCAACGTTTCAATTCTGCATTGTGGTTTTTCACGAGGTTGATACTGAGAATATCTTGCACTCTGGAACGAGCCACAAATAAACTATTCATTATTTTAAATAAATAATTATACAAATAACACAAAGTAATCAAATAAAATTTAATTGCGCATGCCTGGTTTTGAACACTTGACCGTCTTACCTTTGCCTTCGTGTTGAAAATAATGTTTAGTTTTGTACCATAATAATGTTGGTCACAGGGCACTATTTGAGAAGCACTGTAATCTGTAATCACCAGTCGTACTTTGATATCAAATTACCGTGTCCTTAATTATATTATTTCCTCATTTATGTAAATTCTTAACCCTCCACTCCCCTCACTGTGTCCTTGATCTAAAACGGTGACCGGACAACACGGAATGGAACCAACTCAGAACCATCTCAGATAAATCACTTAGAGTGATAAGAAAATATATATAAAAAAATTGGTTAAATAGGTTACGTTAGGTTAGGGTTATCGGCTAATTTAAAATTATCTTTTTCATGGCTTTTAATGAGGTGGTTTTTCAAGGAGGTTGAGTTTTTGAGTTGACTTTATTCTCAGTTGGCATGGAACCATCTAAAACACATGGTTTTATTTTTTTTTAAATAAGACACATTTTTTATAACTCGTTTTTATTATTACTCTGCAGATTAAGAACAAAATTAACTATAAGGAAAGATAGTCCGGTATATCAGTCAATCCGTATCCTTGCTACATACGACATTCCTCGCTCCAATTTGCTTTGATAAGCCTCCTTAGCGTAAAACGCCAAATCTGACATTTATGTAAATAATATTTGAAATTTTCGTAAGTTGCAAGTTTACAAGTATGGACTATTTTATTCATCGAGCCATGAATATGACCATGTTGTTAATTGACAATAGTCTGATAAGGATTATGGAACTAATTACTTAGAGACGAGTTACACCAAGCATATCAACGGAAGGCATGTTGAGGAATCAATGGGTTAAACCAGTATGAAGAGCTGCATTAAAAAATAATGAAGTATAAATGTGTTCAAAGTTAATAGTTGGGTCACATTCAAGTTCAGTTCTGGAAGCAGGTAAGAATGTTATTTGATTTTTCTTTATAATTAAATGTAAAAAAACAATAATTTTTATATTTTTTTTACAAAAAACAGATAAGTAGGTACTTACTTGTAAAGGTTTGTCTAAAAACCTAATAGCTTTTTTCAAATAAGCGCTAATGGAATGCGTCATTATTCATTATTCATTTATGCAATGCGTTGGCTAAGTAAGTACCTACTTAATTGATCTAAAAGTTCTTTAAAAATCTGAAAAGCTATTCTCTATCTTTTGTGAGAACGAGATCATTCTCCCACGAGATGTCTGTCAGATTTGTGTGATTTTCTACAGCTGTCAAATGAATAAATAATCATGAGTACTTGCAGGAATTCGTCTTTAAACGACCCAAACTAAAATAAGTGACAGCTCATAGCTGACATTTTGACATCGGCCGATAGTAAAAGCAAAAACAGCCTTGGAAAATTACACAAATCTGACAGGACATCTCGCTGGAGAACGAGATCGTTCTCCAGCGAGAGAACGCTCCAGAGAATAGCTCTTCTGGGTATTTTATCTTTGGAAGGAATTGTTTAAAGTTTTAATCTTTATCTTTTAACTTTTATACATTACTGCATGCCTACCATATTAAAACAACTACTAACTACAAATATATCTACAATTTTTGACAAAAACATATCACAGACTGGATCAAAAAACAAAGTATTCACATCCCCCATCCCTCTCCCTCCCCCTCACCATCCACCACCAACGTATCCTCCGCATTTTGGGGATAGCCGTTGCAGATTAATTTTTTTTTTTAAATGAAGTAATGAAATTGGATTATTAAAAAAATTCAGCCAGATCCAACAACTATGTCCATAATTATATACCGGTAATTTCCTGGATTTGAATAGATTATTTTCTAATAATTTTCTTAAGACATAGTTACTTAATCAATTCCAAGCTTTAAAATGTCAGTCGCGCGCAATATAAACGATGTGGACCCCACACGATTCGATATAACGCCTATTTTGCAGTTTTAGAACTAAGGTGAAGTTAGCTTTGTACGGGTTATTTCCATAATGAATGCATAAATCTAATTACTTACAGATTCTATAGTTACGATGGTGTTTCTCAAGATATTTATCGTAGTTGCGCTGGCCGCGCTCTTGGGGGGTCAGGGGGGTGCTGCAGAATGGAGGTGGGGAGGCAAGGTTGCTGTGGTGACGGGGGCCAGCTCGGGCATCGGGGCCGCCACTGCGCTGGCCCTGGCGGACAAAGGGCTCACCGTGGTGGGGCTCGCCCGCCGGGAAGAGAAGATCAAGGTGAGGGACTTTTGTGAGCCATTAAATATCTATGGCCCGAAACTGGAACTTCCTCTAACCAACCTCTTTATTGGTCCCGATTCCAGTGACTTATGCTAACCGAATCTAACATATTGGACCTGAATTCGGAAATTTATCTAACTTACCTAAATTGGCCCTAAATCCGGAGATTTTCTCAAATCTAACCTAACATATTGGCCCCGAATCCAGAGATTTTAACTATACTCCATTGGTCACCATGAAACGGGCAGTCGCCTAATATGGTGATTTAATATATCTACTTATTGTTAATCTCAGAATTATGTAACATGTATTATACATATAAATAAATAAATAAAAACTTTCAAGTTCTTTTTTCAAATATTTTGACTCTTGTACAGAACTCATTCATGTAAAATGATTATTTAGTTTTTAGTTATTTCTTCCAGGATTCTTTTTGAGTAGAAGTCTTTGTTTACATCTCAGAACTTCTCTAGCCACCCGGAGTACAAACTTTTTTACACGTAAATGAAATTTAAAACGGTTGAGTCCAAAAAGGATTTCGTCCTCAGCTCAGTCAGCAAGAAATTTCCAAACGTTTATTTGAGTGAATAGCTTTTTGTTATAATAATAGTGTATGTGTGTGTGTGTGGCCCCAGGAACTAGCAGCCAGGACTAATGGAACCATCATCCCCATGAAGTGCGACATGTTCAACGAGGAGGAAATTGTGAAAGTCTTCAGAGAAATTGAGAAGAAGCTGGGAGGAGTGGATATCCTTGTTAACAACGCAGGCACTGGCATCGTAGCCAGCATGGTTGGTGAGTCATTTTCCTATCATCCTTACTAAAAAAAGTGGAAAAAAATTTAATCAATTGACAAACGACTCTATACGTTAATTGTTTACTAACGAAAAATTGTTCACGGAAAGATTATATACATTGCTTATACAACCAAAGAGGGTAAGTAGTTCATCTGTTAAACACCTGTTTTATTTATAATTTCTCAGCGATATTTCTTAACATTTCCAAGGTTTTTTAAATGCCCTATATATTTCTTATTGTTTAAGATGATGTTAAAACAAATACTTTTTTAGAAATGAGATAAAATTACCTTTTGGAATTTTGTTTTTGAAATATACTTTATGTTTAAAAATTGCAATATTTTAAGCTTTAAACACGAAAAAAGTTTTAAAAAAAGCCTACTCCAAAATATTTTCTATTAACACATCGAAAAATTTCAGAAATTCAAAACTTAAAAATAACTCTTACTTCACATTTTATCTCGTTCATACACTTAAAAATATAATAACTGAAAAAATCTGACATTTCGCATTCAATTTTGCACAATTTAAATGTTGATTTCTCGAATTTGTATTCATTTATTCACGCATGAGGCATTTATATTATCAAATAACATTACTTTCATGGAAGTTTTGTTAAAATCACCCAGAAATGTTATAAAATAATGGTTCAGAAATAACCTAATTTTATTGTTAACAAAACTAAATTTACAACAAAAGATTATTTAATGGTTTAAAGATGACGAAAAATAAGTCAAATAATAGTAAATATGTTGAATTATACTATGTAATATAATAGTGAGTAGGCCAACGTTCCAAAAAATAAAATGTAGTCTTTAATGTGTTACAAAAATCCCATTCAACGGTTGTGAAATGTTTTTTGTGAAGGCTGTTGTATGCGCTTAACTGAGGTCTGAAACCGACTATTCAGTAATAATGTATGTTAACCAATTCTAGATGGAAAGACATCAGACTGGGCGCCGGTGTTGAACCTGAACGTGATAGCGCTGAGCATCGCCACTCGGGAGGCTCTGAAGAGCATGAGGACACGAGGAGATGATGGTCATATCATCAATATTAACAGGTTCAACTTTTTCAAATTCTCATTGTACTTGTAATATTAGTTTCACTTCAGCTATATTATTTTTGCCAATACGCTACGCCATTTGAGCAGTATCGTAAGAAACATGAATCAATGTGTTTTGTGTGTGTTACAGCATCGTGGGTCACCAGATTCCCCAATTCCTGGGCTCCAACATTGGTATGTATCCTGCCAGCAAGTATGCAATCACCGCCCTGACAGAGACCATATCCTACGAACTCTCTGCGCTTAACTCTAACATCAGAGTCTCCGTAAGTCTTACAAATATCCATCACTTTCTGTCTGTCAATTTACATCACGTCATCTTTAGCCATTCAAGCGATGGGTGTTCGGTTTGCGAATGAATCAAATCGACAACTTTACTTTTCTGCTTAGTGTCTTCGGTTTATTTCGGTTGCTTACCAATACCGGCCACCCAGTGGGACAACGAGCTAGTATTAATAAAACCAACAAACAACCTGAAACCAGCAACAGTAATATAACGGTAATATAACATTACCAGACATATGTATGACGTATGAGACGTACCTGACATTGATATTATTTTCACCCGATTTAAATGTGGTTACAGAGCGTTAGTCCCGGATTGGTGAACACAGAACTGATACAGAAAGCGGCACTGCAATTCATAGCTAAGAACAAGACCCTGGCCATCGGTGGCATGAAGATCTTAGACCCGGCTGACATCGCTGACGGGATTGTGTTCATTCTCAGCACCAGGCCCAATGTCCAGGTGCGCACCCATCACACTTAAACCCTATTTTATTACTCGCTAAAAAGTGGAAATCTTCTAATTTTATATACAATATACATCCACTCATGACAAAGAAAATATTCCCGATTTTTTTTCTATCCATTATCTAAAGTGAATGCTATTGCCGAAGAAAGTAATGTCAATGATTCTGTCATTATTGGAGATTTCAATGCGATTCAAAGACTACTTTGGAAGAGAACTCGAGCAATTTTTCAAATGATAATTACTAAATCCTGCAGGCGGCCTTTTTATGAGCTTCGTTCAATTTTTTGTTGTATGTACAATTGCAATTATTAGAATGTTTGCAAAAACATGTTTATCACATAGTTACATATTACTTATTTATTTACTTTTATTTAAGTACATAAAACAGGCATGTTGCTCAATAATTATTGTTATTATTCATGATTTAAATACAGAAATAGTAACAAAAATAATTAGCTAAATATGCAAAGTGAGTGAGAGACAAGAATAAATAAAAGATAGAATACAAAAGTATAACAACAATATATTATTGGCATCTGTGCTGATGGGACAATGATTTAGTAGGTACAATATTGCCTGTCTTTGAATAAAGGGCTTCATCACAATATCAACTTAGTATGATTGATGGTAAAAAATATATTTTTGAAGTGTTTGAATGGGTCATTAAAGATATCAATTTCATTATTAGAATAGTGTGTAGTGTTATAATGTCTTAATGTTTGTCGTAAAGGGGAGAAATATCCTGTATTTGTGTGATAGGTAGATATATAGAAAATATCTTGCATCCTTGTTGAATTTTTTGATGGTGTGTTGATGTTAATTTGGGATAAAATGTTTGGTTTATCAACTGATGCATGTTTAATTTTGTGTAGAAGCAGTAAATCGGAAAGTTTCCGTCTGGCTGTCAGGGAGTGTAGTTTATAGTAGAATTTGGTCGTTATACATTCCATATTGATCTGATAAACCTTCGCAATAAGCAATTACACGGGTTAATTTTCTTTGGATGGATTCGATTCTATAATTGTGAATCTCATAATTGGGAGACCAAATAGTGGATCCGTATTCGAGAATACTTCGCACAATTGATTTGTATAATGTTAAAGTTAATTCTGCACTTTTAAAGCTTTTTGTGATTCTTAGCGTTAATCGTAATATTTGTGATGCCCTCTTTGAAATTGTATCTACATGTATGTTTTTAGGTTTTCACGGCCAAAAATATTTTTGTTGCTTAGTTTTTGGCGTGTTATGCCGTGTTGCGCTACCTCCTTCTTTAGCCAACGTTTCGTATCGTAACGTTTTGTATCTACATGTTTATTGAAGCTAAGTGAGGAGTCAAATATCACGCCCAAGTATTTAATTGAAGTTATGTTATATAAACTAAACTACATATTTGACCAAAAAAACATTATAATTTATTTTCCACGCCGGGATTCGATTCTGCGACCTTCGGAATGCGAGTCAAGAGCCTTACCGCTGGACTATGCTGGCCGTCAAATAATAAAATACTCCTAAAATTATTATAAACAGTTTTTTTTCTGTTATTTTACAAGTTCTGTAAGAAAAAAATCACCGTGCTTCTTTGACCCACCCCATGCCGTGCTGAAACCCTCGACAAACCTTCTTGTAACGCAGCGTTACTGTATGGGATCTGAAAATCATTTCCTTTTTGTAAAAATAATGTTTTGTTTGCAATTTCAGATAGCCGAGCTAACCATTCAACCTATTGGTACCACATTATGTTCCGGCTAAGTTCACACTACTTGCTGAATACCTTTTTGCATTACAACAACATGACAAACATGCTTTCTTGATTTTGTATGTAGGTACTATAATTTTTCATTAAAATTGTGAAAACTGACGAAATAAAGCATTTTTTCTGTAGAAAATAGTTTCTTTTGGAATCTAATTATTGTTATGTAATAGATTTCATGAACATTGAACATGTGACCCCGTAACAGTTTTTGAAATCATTTACTTTTAATATTCATACTTTGGGAATGACAACACCAGCCAACCCCGCTGGGCGCGTCTAGTGGGGTGTTCACCGTTTCAAGCGGGGGCGGGGCTTCCAACCGACCTCAGCCAGGTGGTTAGGATCCAAAGACGGGCTCTTAGTTTTCTGCTCTCGAAAGAACAGGTTTTCTCTAGACTTCACTTATAATTCAGTGTTTGCTCTGCTAAACAGTTGAAAGGGTTTTTTAGTTAAAATCAGTGATCGCTGCCGAGCCTCCAGTTGAGTTGCCCCTGGGTATCGTTCCAATTTCCATATATTAATTGAAACTTTGCTTTTATCGGACAAAAATTAACTTCAGTCAACTATCTTTCAGGTTTATGCTCTTCCCAGAGCCTAGTTTCATTTTTGCAAATTTAGGTCTTTTCGAAGGCATTCTTACAGCAAAAAGATTTTTTTTTATTAAAAATACTCTTATATATTGTATGCCCTTATTTCAACTCTGACTTTTTTTTTTAATATGAATACCACACAAGAGTCCCAACTGCTCCCGTCTGGAGCCAGTGAGAATATGGCATCCCCAATTGGGGTATGTTGTGAGGCTGAAGGTAGTGGGGAGGGGAAGGAGATAGGGAAGAGGAAGGTGGGAAAGTAAGATATTCAGATCTGGTCACTAAACACGGCTAAAGCCATTTCAAGCAACGTTTCAATTCTGAATAGTGGTTTTACACCAGGGCGATACTGATAGTATCTTCCACCCTGGAACGTGCCGCAAATATACTATTTATTATTTACTTAATGTAGCATTACACAATCTCTTTTTTCAACCTGATTCCCGTGTAGAGACCAAAGACAACATTTTTTGCTTTACGCTATCTTTTTTTCATCTCTATTTTCATACTTACGATTTCAATTGGCATCACTTCAAGCAACACATGAACTATGATGCCACTGAAATCGTAAATATGAAAATAGAGATGAAAATAGCGATCGCGTAAAGCGAAAAAAATTGTCTTTGGTCTCTATACCTAAACCTACATTAGCGGAGGTTTTCCAAATCAACCAAAGCCGAAATGAGAACACAACAACCCCTCTACGATCGAACTATTCCAGGTGATAGTAAGTATGTGTTGTGAATTTTGATTAATTAGTGTTTAAATACCCAAAAACGGTTTGATTCCGTGGCATCTAACATTATTTTACTTCCAAAATCCAAAAACTTTTGAAGAGTTTTGATCTCACTCGTTCTTTTTCTATCCATTTTGCTCCAGGCAAATCTATTCTATCAACACCCAATTATTACTTTTTTTACATTTAAAGAGAATAAAATTCATTAGTGTTCTTATACAGGGTGTCAAGGGATGCACTTGACTTACTTTACTGACATTATTTGGATTAAAAAATGTAAATGGTATTTTGGTCACCGGTGATTTTTTTAAACATTTTTTTCTTCAATATCAAACAAAGAAAATTTTCCACGTATCGTCACTGGTCACTCAGCCGAGTAACCGCTCAACCCCTCACCCCGCCCCTATCTGTCCAATACCTAGAGATTTTTTAATGTTTGAGTTGAATAAAAAAAACATCAAAAATGTCACCGGTCATAATACCCCAAATATAAATCACTTTAATATTTTTGGCCGTCGAAATGTCAAATCATGTATGGTTTGAATTGTTCTTCGCTTGAGAAAGTCCGCAATCCAACTACGCAGGGTTGGATGGATCCCGACAGGCGCCTGGTGCCAGACCCTATCAAAGGTTTTGGAGATATCCAACCCGAAGATTTGAGTTCCTCTAAAACACTCCAAGTTTCTATGATCCCCAAAAATGCGATACATGGGTACCCGAGCAGATCGTCACACGATCGGTTTCGGTGAAATCCATATTGACGATTGTTTAAGATGTAAATGATGTTCCTATTCATGAGGTATGTAGGCAATTTGTTAATAACCAGCCTTCCCAATACCTTTGAGAGTATGGAAGTGATGGCTATGGGGCGGTAGTGAAAGGATTGGAGCTTTTCCTCTTCTTGGGGATTGGTTGGACGATAGCCTTTTTCCAAAGATCTGGCACCTTTCCTCTTTTGAGTGCGAATTTGAATAATGTCAAGAGTCCATGGCTGTTTAATCCGTGACGTCCACCGTGAACAATCATAGGACTGTGGACTATAAAGTTAGAGTGAACGATCGCATTTGTATGAATCAACCATCCAAGAATCCATTTACTATTGGAGTTAAATGGTTTAACCAATAACCTGTTAAATTAAAATTGGAAACAAATTATTAAAAAATCAAAAATTCAATAAAAATACTCTTACAAATAAACTTACAATCATTACATCTAATAATACCATATATCCTTCTTTTTCTTTCGTTTTTCTCTCTTCTTCTTTATGTTATATTTCTTATCTTTTATTGTTTTATACATACATTTTTTTTTGCTAATTGTTAATATCTATTATTTGTTAAATTGCGGTTTACATGCGTTTTCTCCGCCTTTTTAACTTGATCTTTGCTCTAGAAAAAGTTGTTACACAAATTATTTTATGTATTTTTAAATGAAAATGTATAAAAACGTGTAATGAATTGTACCATTATATTAAAAAAAAAAAAATTAAATTATGATTCAAGTCAATGTGAGAAACACTAACAATTTTAGTGCATACCAATTGAGAGCCCCATAAAATAAACATCGCGAGATAACCATCTGTAAGTACCACGGTGAAGTTACGTTGCAGTTGGTTTGGTATCATCCAATTCGTTGGAGATCACAGAAGGTGAAACGCGCAGAGAGGACATAACGCTCCTACCCTGACTCTAACGCCACTAACGCGTCACATTACAGCCATTCAAAAGGATTAAGATTTTAAAGTTAATAAAAATTGTCGGAAAAGTAATATAATCTAAATAGGTTGGTGAAATAATACTAAAAAAATTACTTATTTCATAAAATAAATTATTATATATTTTTTTAGATCTTTTATTTATTTTTTGGTACCCAGTAAAATCTAATTTGGAACTATTGGATTACTATTGGACTATCACAAATAGAGTATGGGATAACTGGATGGGGATCTGCCTTGAGCACTCACATGGACCGGCTCAATATAGCCCAAAAAGGAGTACTAAAGACAATTTTGAAATTACCGGTTAGAACTCCGACAGAAGAATTGTTTCAAAGCATTCAAGTCTACAACATACAAAAACTTTATGCAAAAAATATTTTATTTAAAATTTAAAAAAACATATCAGAATACTCCACTGTCCAACATAGATACACAACCAGGGCAATAAACCAAAATATTCTAGCTACAGCCAGTTTGAAAACATCTTTTGGACAAAGAAATATGAAATTCAATGCGACAAAACTATACAACGCTCTACCAACTCAAACAAAAAATAACAGAAATAAATAAATTTAAAACAAAAGTAAAAATATGGTTGAGAGAACAAAGTGAAAATGAACTATCAAACATACCGAAGACCATGTAAAGACAACTGGATACTAAATACAAATGTGGAAAAACTACAGGCCGCCTCAGAACAGGGAACCCTAGTGAGGAGGACTGTGAAAAAAAACAACTTTATAGTACCTCAATAAAATACAATTTATAAATACATTATGTACAAATTTTGCTATAGATACTAATAAAAAAAATAAAAAAAAGAGTTACAGTATTGAAAGGGGATTCGATATTATAATTAGAAAGCGGTAGATTAAAATCCTATTTTTCTTCTAATTCCTATTGTTTGATTTGAAAATGTTCAAATATATCAATTGTCATATTGATTCACAAAAATGGAAACAAATCGGACATCCATAATTATCGGCCAATATCTCTACTCAATTCATTTTCAAAAATTATTGAGAAAATCGTAAAAAATCGTCTCACCCTCTACCTAGAAAGTCATAAAATTTTATCTAATAACCAGTTCGGCTTTCGACCAGGTCTAGGAACAGAAAATGCTATTGCTAAGCTGGCGGACATTATTTCAAATAATATTGACCGGGGAAATAAATCCATCGCTCTTTTTTTAGATCTTGCCAAAGCTTTCGATACCATCTCCCATAAAATACTTCTAAAAAAACTACAGGCTATAGGTATTCAGGGACAACTCTACAAATGGATGGGTAGTTACTTAGCCAACAGATACCAAAAAGTCAAAATTAATGATACTGTTAGTGATTCGGCCCTTGTAGAATTTGGTGTTCCCCAAGGGAGTACGTTAGGACCTATTTTGTTCAGTATTTATATAAATAATCTATGTAACAGCAATTTTTCCAATCACGTTATAACATTTGCAGATGATACTGTCTTAATATTTGAAAGTAAAACATGGAATGATGTACACTGCAAAGCAGAAGATGGAATAAGACAGCTAAAACTCTGGTTAGACTATAATCTGTTGACACTCAACTCGGAAAAAACCAAATTTATACGTTTTAGTGCGACAGAAGCGGGTCAACCCAAGGAAGCATATAATATTTTTATATACAAATGCAGTGACTCAACTACCTGTAATTGCTATAAATTAGAATGCGTGGATAGTATTAAATACCTTGGTGTTATGTTGGACAAATGTCTTAGATGGGACGGACACATGGAACTAGTCACTGCAAAGGTTAGAAAGCTTACATACATGTTTATAACGATCAGAAATATCTTACGTAAAAAAGAATTGAAACTCATCTATGATGCTATGTGTGGGTCACTTCTAGACTATGCATCCCTAGGTTGGGGTGGGTGTGCAAAAACGGTTTTGGACAAATTAGCAAAAGCTCAAAAATCGCTACTAAGGGTAATCCTCAAAAACCATTTAGATATCACAGCGATGCACTATTTGAAGAGTTACGAGTTCTGGATGTTAGACAACTATACATGAGAAAATTAATTTTAAACACCCATAAACAACGCCACCTATACCCATCTATTAACCACTCTCACGACACCCGACACTCACGGAGAAATCCAATTGTACCACTCACAACCAAAACATCTCTTGCTCAAAGACACTTCTCATTCTTAGGTCCAAAACTATACAACTTAATGCCTGATGCTTGGAAAAACGAAAGCATAAGGGTTCTTCGCAGATTGACCACTACTTGGTTTCATCAATTAGGGAGAAAGGAGAGTGAACTTTTACTACACAAAAAATGAAATCAAACACAAACCAAAATCAATAACAAAAATTCCGACAAAAAATAAACTGTGCAAAAGATACCTTTTATATTCTAATTGTTTATATTATGTGCATGTATGTACGTACCTATTACTTTTAAATTAGAATTCTACAAGGCAGCAGTTAATTTTATGTTTAAATTGGATATTTTATTTTATTCTATCACTTCTCTTTTTTTATTTCATATTTATACTAAATGTATATGTAAGCTTATTATTTTGTAATGCAAACGCCATTTATAAGTAAACTTATTTTATTATTTTGATAACTATGCAAAGCATACAACAGTAATAATCATACCTTAATTTTTTTATTTTATTTTCTTATTGTTTCTGTTCTCTTTATAGTTCTCATTAATAGGACTACATTATGAAATGCAAACACCAGTTCCCTTTATGTTTAAGTGTAAAAATATTTTTATTCCTTTTATTTATTATTATTATCATTTTAATAACTGTTGTATGCCATGCATACACAAGTGAACTATATGT
Organism: Glyphotaelius pellucidus; assembly: GCA_936435175.1. NCBI lineage: Eukaryota > Metazoa > Arthropoda > Insecta > Trichoptera > Limnephilidae > Glyphotaelius > Glyphotaelius pellucidus. The sequence continues at coordinate 1,075,561 of OW386561.1, forward strand.
TTAAACCCTTTTTTTTCAAGAACCTGTACATATAAATCTTTTTTTAAAGTAATATGTTAATACGCTTTTAACTTTCCTATTTTATGTTTTATTCTTTCTCTTCTTTTCATTTCTTCAATTTTCCCTCTTTTTGTATAAATCATGGTCCATATATATTCACACTTATCCTAATTTGACTGTCCTAAAACGGGAATCATCCTAGTTGGACAGTCAAAACATTTTATAAATAATGTACATAAATGTGTAAATATTTTACTAAATAAAAATGAAATAAATAAATAAATAAATAAAAATATGTATATACTCTGAAAAACAACATTATTTAAAAAAAAAAAGTAAAATTATTTCAACTATTATTCTTTTGTTTGTCAGCTATTATTTTTGTCTAGATAATAATTGAGTTGAATGTTGGCGAAACCGAGTAAATAACTTTGGCTTCTTGTAGTGATATTATTATTAATTATGGACAAGAGCAATAGCTGCGGTTAGAAACAGAATAATATCTTCTTTAGTGATAAAAAAGAATAGCTGCGGTCTGGGAGCGGAAAAAAATTATTTTTGGATTATTTCTTCCACTGGCAACATTAACGGCTGTTTTTGTTTTGGCCATTTTGGCGCCATTAGGTAGCCCCACACGTACAGTTCCGACCGCGTGCCTAGACCCCCAGGCTAAAGCGGCATGCGACCATCCCGCCGACACGCCGTGTCCGCCTGCAGGCCAACCCCTTACGCTAAAAAGTCACCCCACTTCCGCGGGCAGGCCGAAGCGTCAGTTTTGACCATAGATAATAGAAGCTCCATACAAATGTGCCCTCACGAAGGTGGATGTCTATGGTGTCCGCCGAGCAGCCCGCCGAAACGCCGGGTTCGCCTGCCGGCCAAACAGGTACACTAATTTGGGTAAAAACGTCACCACACTTCCGCGGGCAGGCGGAATTGTTGAATGGGCGACCTTGAGCGGCCTTCGGGCGGAAGTGGACGTGTAGGGTGATTTTCAAACGTTCGGAGCGAAGTGTGGTGTGCCGCGGGACATGTTGGGCGGTTTAAAAGTTTTGGTGCAGTTTTGGCCATGGCGATGATACCTGTCATATGCCTGTCAGCTGTCACCCATCATCTTTTGACAGTTTAAGCGGCGGCCGCAATTGATTTATATGAATGAAATTGTAAACCAGTACTTTAATAAAAAATATCGATGACGCTCCATGCAAATTATAATTATTTTGAAGTTTAAAAGGATGAAGTTAATTATTTTTCATAATTAGAATGATGTCACAAAATGAATTTACAATAAATTGTAGAAGTATTTATGTGTGTATTTATTTTACAGTAGTTGTATTAATTCAATAATAATTCTCATCCGAATTAATCTCCTTAGACTTAAAGAAATATTTAACAGTTTATTTTGTGTACTGGCATTATTTAGCTTTGTTTTAACAACTGTGGTAGAGAGAGGTGTGTAATTTATTAGTACAAAGATAAATAAAACACTTTTGTTACGTTATAAAATATATTTTATTTACATAATACATTAAAAAACAGAACAAATAAGCTTATAAAATTAAATGCCTTGATTACGCTAGGATTTGAAAAAACAGATCATATGTTGATTTTTTTTATGCTGACTCCATACAGGAGGCCCCGAGGACAATAATTTCTAAAATATGCTGTACGGAGGGTCTTTTTGAGGAGAGGAAGGAATGAACATGGGTTGTCAAGTTGTAGGAGGGAGGAAACACAGACGCTTGCAAATCGTTCCACCGCCAAGCTGTTGAACTCAAGAACGAGTCGTAAAAATGAACCGTTCTAATGTGATAAATGACTGTCATGACCGGTCAGTCAGTTGGTATCGCGTTTGGGTCCCACCTGGGCGTGACATGTTCGATTCCTCGGCTGGCTAAGTCCTCCATCATGACACAAGCAACATTTTCCACTTACCGTGGTGGTAGTAGGAGATTTTCAAACATTGTCAGGTTATTCGTAACCCGGGAATGTTTGTCTTTCTTTTCGCGATGCCAACTCAGCCACTGACCGGTCATGACATTTGTCACATGAGAACGGGTCATTTCTACATAGCTGCGTTGAACACAACGTAGCTTGATAGCTCGGCGGTGGAAAGATTTGCCAGCCTCTGTGTTTCCTCCCTCCTACAACTTGGGTCTCTTCAAGACTCCAAGCCAACTCAGTCACTGACCGGTCGCGGGAACATACATTGGTGATGCGTACAACTCAACTAGCACACTGTGATACACCTCCCATATAAAAATTAAAATCTTGAAAAGATTTACTTCTTTAGTGGCCTATAATATCCTAATATAAAATACATTTCGATCGTCCAGTTGATTGGTCCGACATCTCCGAAAAATCGAATTTGAGTTGAGTATGCAGTTACGTGTAAAAGTGTACCCCCTACCTGGTAGAATACTAAGATTACTCATAAACACCACCATATCAATTATATTGCAGAAAAACTTGAAATTGAACAAAGTGTTAATGTTTTCTGGGTCACTAGTAGGACATTTCACGAATTTACCGGACCATTATGCCTCCCGGTGTTATTTTATATCATTTTTAGTATGTAAAACACAGACAAGTGTAAAATATATTTGATTTGTAGTGAACATTCCAATGTTCCTTTCCTCATTATCTTAAAACTTAGTATTTGGAGATGTCTGACTAATCAACTGGACGATCAGTATCTGTTCTTGATATTTAATACACCTTTAGATAAAAAAAATAATATTCAGTTTGTTAGGAGTATTCACCTCTCTTTAATATTTTTGTCTATAGATTTTATTTCCCTAGGAAGACAAGGCACGATCAAGTGAATCAGATACTAGAGATAGGCCATGTTAAGAGTCAGAATAATAGAAGAGTATGTATGAATATGAATGAGGCATCTTTGCACACTCTTGTGTGCCAAGACCTAGTTGTTTGGCGGTCCATCCTCTCGGCCTACCCCTGTGGAGAAACGGCATGATAGTTGATTAGTTAGTTTAGTTCTTATTTGTCTATACTTGTTTGTCTTTTGTTATTTTTATTAATAATCTTATCCTGACAAAGAAAACTTTGTTTTCGAAACATGTTGATAATTTTGATTAAAGAGTGGTGTAGTTATTTGTTTTCATTTAATTGAAAATACTTTTTGCCGTGAAAATCTATAATCATATCTGGACTTTTGTGATAATACTTGTCCAAGGTGAAAAGATTTTTCGATGATGCTAGTTTAGTTATTTTAGAAAAAAACACTTTTTGCAACTTATGCTTCAAAATATTAAAATGAATTAATTGTTTGCACCTGCATATACGTGTAAGAATAAAATGTTTGGTCCATAAGCAAAATCAATTCTTTCAAGAAAGGCATACAAATACAATATTGGATTGAATCGCCGATACATTATTGTATGTAATATGTTTTCATGCCTTTCATGAAAGAATTGAGTTTGTTTATGGACAAAACTATTTATTCATATTCAATACGTAAACTATTCCACTAAGGATGGGTTGTTTCAAAAAATTTGATGGATTCATCAAATATTTGAAGTTGATTTTCACGTTCTGTGTAAATTCTATTCAAGTTCTGTTATTACCTAATTATAGGACAGTTGCTTCACAAAACTGAAATAATCACAGAACTTGAATAGAACTTACACAAAACGTTAAAATCAACTTCAAATATTTGATGAATTCATCAAATTTTTTGAAACAACCCGTCCTTAATATTTTAAAGCATAACTTGCAAAAAGTGTTTTTCCTAAAAATAATTAAACTAGCGCCATCTGTTGCGAAATAATAAATTTAGAATTCTTTTATGTGTCATTCACCCTTTGAGATCATGAATTCATCCATGTTATTGATCTTTCGCAAAATTGGCATGGAAGGCATCTACCAGTTGAAAACTTTAGCATGACCAGGTCCACCACGAGGTATCACATTTGCATTATTATTTAAGGCAGGTTGGCTCGGGATTTGAGGAACCTATTTTTTGACATAATAAATGTTGCTTATGTAAGGAATATTAAGGTATTCCTTCCAATAGAGATGCACCTGTGCTAGTTACTGTACTAATACCCATCATGATATGAAGGCAAAGAAATTTATCTATTTATTCAACTAAGGCGCATTCGTTTTCGACTCAACGGAGTCTGCTCTATCGTATTTTATATTATATATTGTCAAAAAAAATAATTTGAAATATCTAGCAGTAAAAATCTTCAGGCAGGTCTGAAAAATTAAAATTGCAGGTTGTGTCTTGAGTATCAATGTAGCGCTGCCTCCTCGCTGATTGTGTCTTGAGGTTGTGTTTTGAGTATCAATGTAGCGTTGCCTCCTCGCTACCTCCGCTGAAGGTCTTGGTCCGTCATGGCCCTTGGCGGAAAGATGAGGATGTTCATCAGTGGGGGCTGCTCTTCGCCCCGTGCTGGTTGCTGAAATAGAGGGTGTTCCCTGATAAATAACTTATACACAGATTATTCATTACACAGACTTTTGCAGATAATCACTCAATAACTTTTCAATAATAATAAAGTTAAATAGCTGTTTAAAATGGAGGCCTTAACATGGGTAAGCCACCCAGTGAGGCCAACATAATTAAATTATACTATAAAATGTAAAATATTGTATCAAAATATCAATGCTTGGAGAAGATACGACTTTGCATGCAGAGGATACTATATTTTAAAACACTGGACTTAACATGATTTAAAATTTGCTCCCCCCCAAATATGCAATCTCTGAAATACCAATTCAATTAAATTTAATTGACATGCTTGACCCTTTCGGGGTTAATAATTACCTATCATTAACGGGACACCTTCGTGGATACAAATGTTATAACTAATTGAAATAAATACATCCATAAATAATACAAACCATGACAAAAATCTGTTTCTCGTATAATATTTTGAGCCATCTTTATAAAAATATCCGCCAGTTTTTTCTGGAAGCCTCTTTGTGCTATGTGCACCTCCTGCAAACAAGTAAAATAATCAGATAATAATTTATATTATTATAATAATAATTAGCAAGCAATAAATGTTTGGTTTAATAGTGCTTTCACACAAACGAAGTATTGAATTCCGTAAGTCTAAACTTAAACTTTAGGTCGCACAGTTTACACCCGTTCTGTGCAAGCGGGTTTCCTACAGAGCATCGGACCATCCCTTAAAATATAACTAAAAACTATCATAACATAACGTATCATAACCTCCGTCTTACCGGTATTTAGAGATATTTCTTTCCAGGTCTCTGGTAACGTTTGATCAGGAATCACTTCTCGAAACCCCAAACGAAAGTTGTCAATTTCGATACTTTTATTTGTGCTATTTTAGAATAAAAATTCGTAATATCTAGACAAAAACACACGAAACCTGACTTACCAACCTTTCACAGTACAAAAATTTTAAATTTGACAGCCAGTAGCCAGTGTTGCCAAAAATGAAAAACCATGTTGAAAAAACCATGTATTACCATGTTTTGAAGAATAAAAAAAACAAAAACATGCTTTTCGTAAGCTTTATAATGAGAATTTAAATAAGATTCTATAATGCTTTATTACTATACTATCGTTCCCTGTGGGGAGAAGGAGGGAGGTGATTATAATTTAGCAAAATAGTGAAAATATTTAAAATTCGACTCTTTGAAAACGGAGCAAAAATCTTTCTAACGTAGCATTTATAGAAACTCTGCGATTTTTTCATACCTATGGCATGTTAAATAATAAGACAAAATGCGATTTTAACTCACTTAAACTTGAACTTAAAAATACATTAGACAACGTGTAAATTAATTTTTATTTTTCTAGTTCAAAATAAAAATTATAAAAACAATAATAGTACTCAAAATCTTCTCAATAACTAACATCCCCACCCCTCTTCCCCATACACGCAAGCATAGCTTTTTATGGGGAACATTTTAAAAATATAGAGTAATAATTAAGACAAATGAAATGTTACTTATTTAATGCACATGTTATTACTACAACAATTGTGAAATTTTAGACCAGCATTTTATTAAAAATTACCATATTATTATTATTTTGATATTTTTTTTGAAGAGGAGGTAAAAATGTTGATTATTTTTATTTAATAAAAACGATGCCATAAAAAAAATTTACAATAAATTATTAAAGCAATTTTCCTCTCGTAATATTTAAACAAAGGTACTTTGTTTAAATATTACGAGAGGAAATGTTACGTGGATGAATTAAATAATTCATCCACGTAACCGTGTACAATGTGACCTTAGAAAGGGGTACCCCAGTATAGACACAAACAAGAAGTAAAAAAAATAAATATATATATTTTTTTTTTACGTCAGCTCCATATAGGAGGCCCTGAGGAAAATAATTTCCCTCAGAGCCTATGTCATCTTTCGGGATGCTGTGTGGAGATTGTTTTTTATGAAATAAAGGAGAGGAGAGTTCTGGGAAGGAGAAGGGTTTAAGGGGTGGTTAGGAATCTGGGGTTCAGTGTGTCCTGGTCATCCGCCTCCAAGACCTAGACAAACCTCACTTCATAAACCCTATGAATAATGAAGAAATAGAAAAAAAATCACAGTGTAAATCCATTTTATAATATAGAATGTCGACAGTAAAGTAAGAATGAAGTGTACTGTAGATAATTAAATATAATATATAATTTTTCGGGAACAACTTGCTAGGAGAATCATTTGCCAATTTTAAAAGAATTGCGCCTTAACTTCAACAGTGATTATAAAAATTACTTTATGCGAACTGAGAAAATTTCCATAGCTTACTTGCAATGGTCCAATAAAAAATGACTGATGCTGTTATGAGAAAATGTATATTTATTATGAGAACAAGAAAACCCACAGCAATCTTGAGATTTCTTGCGACTGGTTGTTCTTCCGAAGATTTTTTTAAATTAAGTATCTGTTTTCTGCATTTGCCTTAAGGGGACCCGGTGGTCTAGCCCCCATATTTTCGACGAGTTTTTAGGATTTTTTTTTAAATGAAAACAGTGAACAATGCCATTCAAACTTTATAGATATATTAAATTACTTTAATAGTATACAAAAATATTGTTATAATTTTTTTTTAGATTCTAAGTAGTTAAGGAACTGCGCTGAAGTTACCCTCCTCATAAATATGGACCTTGGTGGTGTGTCCAGTTTTGGCTCTTACACTTATCCGAAAACAAAAACAAAACAATATTTATGATCAGTATGAGTGCAGAGTTATTGCAGGAACTAGAATAAAAAATAAATGAAAAAATTGACAAAATGGCGCGTTGTTGAAATTTAAATACAGAAAACAGACTGTTTTTTCATTATATTTTGTATGTAAAAAAATAGAAGTATTCAACGTAAAAACTTTGTTCTAGTTCCTGCGATAGGTACTGGTGTACGAAATAACATGGTAAAATTTGAGACGAATCGGCTTAGTAGTTTTTTTTTGCCTCACGCCATGCAGAAAAAAGTAGTTTTTAAATAAATGAGTTTGAAGTTTCGCCCGGCCCTTTTACCTGGTTCTGCGCTGACCTGCTGTGGGCCATTGCAAAAAATTACAGTATATTGTTAAAGGATTGTACTTTCTAAATATTGAACAAAAAAAATGTTTAATTTCTAGACCACCGGGTCCCGGTATATTAATTATTTTCGAAACATGCAAAGCTATTTGTGAAGTTTGTGTAATCTTAGATGGTATTTTTTGCAAACAAATCCCGTTTCACATAATTTTATTTAAAATTATGGAAACATTCAAGAGTGTTATTGAATGTTTCGCAATGATCTGTGATGTTCCGGGATGTTTCCGAAAGTTAAAGAATGTCCCGGATGTTCTGGAATGTTGTGGAATGCTCTCGATATTCTCGAATGTTCTGGACTGTTCTAGAAATGTCTAGAGGGCGAAACTTCCAGCCCATATATCTTCAAAAGCACGCCCTTCAGGTTAAAACAGGATCATGTATGGGGGACAGGGGGCACCACCCGTTTCTGAGTTTTGGCGGCACGCACGTTGTACACTCTCTTTCATAATATATATTGATTATATGTATGCCATTTTTTGTACGAAATTTTCCCAAAGAAAAAAAAACATTTTTCAGGGAAAGCAAACCACGTTTTATGTTGTGAGGACAAAAAAAAACATTTTTTGAAAGATTTTATTGAAAATTTAAATAGGAAAAAACTTTTTAAAAAAACATCATACAAATCAAACTCTTATTTTTTCTGTTAACAAGCTTAATTTACAGAATTGTATTTTCAATTAAATACTATGTTAAAAAATAAATAATAATAAAATTTTTACGGTACCTAGAGTAGGCACCTAATTAAAGTTATTTACATGGTTATAATCATATCATTTTATTATATAATTTAGTACGGGACTACGGGTTCACAACGTCTTTTTTAGAGATGAAACGGATATCCGGCAAATATCCGGTATCCAGCATATCCGGCCTAAATTTAAAATCCGGCCGGATACCGGACAATTAACGAGTCTCCGGCCGGATACCGGATAATTTTAAATAACAGTATTAGAATAAAATGCAATATTTTGATTTTTGACGTGTAACTTGTTAGTAAACTGTAGGAATAAATTATTAGTAATCTAATTTTGAAAGTATATAACGTTATTAAAATATTTTTTCTTTGTAACAGTATGATATATTATCGAAGCAATTCGATAAAACATCGTGAAATAGATGTTTTATTAAGAAGAAATGTAATTTTTTCGTGAAGGCCAAAATCTATTTCTCTTCGTGTATTGAACTTAACCCTAATTACACCTATTTATCTAAATTTAAATCGTTCGTTCAGTGATAAATTCCATTAAGTAACTAAAAGCAGAAGAAAAGAGGTAAGCTATTTTCGTTTGGTACATACCTGCCCTTTTTCCTTCCCACCACGAGAAATTTTAACATTACATAACGAAAAAATAGCATATTTTTGATCGTCACTTTTTATATCAAAATATTTCCATAAAAACGATCTTTTTTTATCGAAAACATTTTTTTTCGGTAACTGAATATCTTTGAATTTATAGAAAGAAACAATAATAAAATCACCTCAAACTACAACAGCGCGTTTGTTCGTGCGGTTCGCTCGTGTAACGAGTCGCCAATCGGCTATGTTTAGCTGGATATCCGGCGGCCGGATATCCGGCAATCCGGCTTCAAGGTTGGCCGGATATCCGGTATCCGGCAAAACAACTATCCGTTTCATCTCTAGTATTTTTATCTAATAATTTCATTTTATTAATTTATTCATACTAATAAAATTATTAGATGAAAAGACGTTGTGAACCCGTATGTATGTATAGTCCCGTACTAAATTTCAAGAACTACGTTAATGAATTCGGGATTTCAATCACGCGACCCATGCAAAATCCACTCAAAATACATCATTTGGCTTCCGCTAAAAAAATATGCCTTGTTTGACATGTTTTTTTTTTATACCATGGATCTATAAATGACCCAAAAAACCATACATCTGGTAAAACTGAATGGTAGATAAATTGATTCGTGAATAGAATTAGTCGGTAAAAAGCCATAAACAAACAAAAAAAGTCAGAGACATCTCGCGCGGCGCCCGCTCCAACCCTTACGTGTAAAGGCTCAACGGGCTAAACGCTGATGCGAACCGGAGGAGAACTGGCGAGTGACCTGAGCGTTTCGCCTGCGAGTCGATCGCCTTCACACGCACGTTTCCGCCAACGATTCGGAGCGAAGTGTGGTGAGACTCGCAGGCCAAACTCTACGTCTGAAGGCCGCTATTGTCGATTATCGCGCGATTGTCGTTTGACGCGTCGCCATTGCAATATTTCCTTCTTAAGTCGCGGAATCCGTCGTGAAGGCCGGTTATAATTTTACTAATTTTAAAACTTGTTCACGTTAACAATCTAATGTTAAAACCAGTAATGAAACTAAGGTATACATCTGCAATAAACATCAAGTATGGACAAATCTCTAATTACGCCTAAAATCCAAGTTAACCAAAGTTCATTTCATCGTACTCCAATGTTGATCTGGCGAAGCGGGAGCATGTTGAATTGTAACCCAAAGTAGGTATAAAGTTATTTATGATTTGCACAAGTGCAAAGCTATTATTGTGCTTCAAAATCAGGTAAAATAGACTCTATTTGCACTGCCGTCTTGCTGTCGATAATAAAATGTGGCTATTGTTTTATTGTTCCTTTCATTCTTCAGTTTTGCGTGTCATTCCCGACGCAACGTCTCTAATGTTGTTTGGCCAAGCAGAAGGAAGCATTATATTGAGTTGTCACTCAGAGTAATAGAAGTTTGCAATTGTACAAAGTCGGTGCCTAATTCAAAATAACATCTAAAATGCATCATACTCTCACAATCAACATTCTAACCGACCGTGAGTATCTCACCCGATACAATAAGTAGGTAGGTACTTAATCTGTGGACATTCTTTATTGTTTCAAATTGTTGTGTGTTTTACAGGAACATGGGGCGCTTGAACGAAGAGCCAACAAGAATTCATAAAGCGGTGAGTTATTCTATTTATTATCGGAAGCAATCTCCTGAGCAGGCCCTCCACTGATAATCTTGGTGTAACTCTAAGTGACCAGCTCAGGTACGGGGGCTCCATCGAAGCCAGAGTTAAGTTAGCCTCTCAGAAATTGGGCATACTGTACAGGGCCGGCAGATTCTTTAATAGTATACAACTGCTAACCCTGTACAAATCGCAAGTGCGCCCCACGCTTGAATTTGGCAGCCACCTCTGGTCTGGATCCCAAAAAAACCTCGACAATGTGCAGAAACGGGCGGTCCTTTTGATAGATTCTCTTAACTTAAACGGATCGCAATCTTTAGAGCACAGGCGTCAGGTGCTGTCCTTTTTCTACCGGTATTACAATGGAATGCTCCGAGGAACTAGCCTCATTGATCCCCTCGGCACCAGTGCCCAAAACATTGCAATATTTGTACACGGTTGACATTAGTCACATGAGAACGGGTCGTTTCTATGACTCATTCTTGAGTTCAACAGCTCGGCTGTGGAACGATTTGCCGGCCTCTGTGTTTCCTCCCTCCTACAACATGGGTCTCTTCAAGACCCATGTTCACTCCTTCCTCTCCTCAAAAACACCCTCCACACAATTCATGTAAAAATAAATTTAAAAAACTGCTTTGTTGGATTACAGCTGCTCAGAAAGGAGATGGTGCGCTACAAGCGAAGTGCGACAATAACCTTGATTCAAATTTTTCTTCCTCTGCAGGTACAAGCGCAACAAGGAAGGAACGAATTCCCCGGCAGTGATGACTCTGCGGAACATGTTCACCTCAGCGCTGCAGACTAGTCTGGAGCTCGGAAAGCACTTCACCTCGCCGTACGACTGCGGCGGAACGGTCAACATCTTCATCCGTTCCATGGAAGACCACCACATCCTCACCAATGGCATGTGTAAATCTCACGTACCTTCACGGCAGACGTCGAGAAACAGAAGAAGGTAGCAATTACAAGGTCTTGAGGATGATGATGCAATCGGATATATATACCCCCTGCATCGAAGTCAATATTGACTGCTGCGCGCGGCAGTAAAATACCTGTGCCACTACAGGATTCGCAAATGGAAGCACAGCATCAACCAACAGCAGCAGCAGTGTGGGATCCAGTGCTACCGCTGTCAGGGATTTGACCACAGAAGCAAGAACTGTGCGCAAACAGAGAACTGAGCCTGAGCCACAAGAATTCTTAAAAAGCAGTGAGTTCTTCTTATTTATTTATTAACCATTAAAATATATTTTTGTAATAAATGATTTTTTTGTTGCAATATTACGTTTTTTGTAAATTGTACCATCTTTCCAGATGTTTATGTCTATTTTGTTTGTTTATTAACCCCTCAGACTAATTTGTTCGCTTTTCAGAACAACTCATCTAGGTCTGATAGAAATCATTGTATTTCCTTTACTATCATGGTGAGAAATCCATACTAATATTATAAATGCGAAACTGCTCGAGTTTGTTTATGACCTTTTCACGCATAACACAATATAAAGACTTTAATAATTCTTTCACCAATATAAAGCTAAATTATATGCGCAGACTACAGGTTGTATATGATGGTAAGCTCTGGCGTTATGAAATTATAAATATTAATATATTATATTTGTTATACGTTTTCTGTCACTAACAAAAGCGAGTTTTTGCTAACGTCAGAAAAAAATCTTTTCCATGGAAACAATGTTGATATATTTTTGGGCTCTATGCTGGTAGGTACTCAGTCTACTGGTCAGCTACTACTGCAGAAAACTCAAATATTAGAATTAGTTTTTTTTTGCTTGGAATAAATGTCAGATGAGAGTTCCTATATTAAAAATATAATTCGTAACGATTATAAAGACAATAAATAGAGTATTTTTTATTTACGAACTTCCGAATATTTAAATAAAAATAAACATCCGAAATGTTTGTAAGCGCATAAATTCCGAAGGAATGAACAAAATTGGAAAAGTAATTCTTTTTTTCTTTTAGCTATAGCATTATGAAATTTAGGTGGTAGGCGAGATGTTCGAAAACTGAATGTAAGGGAATGAATATATGGAATGCGTGAGGGGATGGGGGTGGGGGGGGGGAGATAATTTAAAAGTGCAAGCGCTACAGTAATTTCCCGTGATACCATGCGAGCGAAGCCGCGGGGAAAAGCTAGTATCATATAAACGGAAATAAATGTGGGAATGAAGGAGTGAAACCCATAAAATAATAATATATCTTTATTTAATGAAATTTGCAACATTTATAACTAAGAAAGTACATGTTTAGTGTAGTTTACAATATTTCAATATCTTTGTTTACAGTGGTTTATAGATTACGTTAGTTCAAGTAGTTAACAAACATAAAATAATATACATACAAATAGTAGGTTAAAGGAGTATTTAAGAATAGAAATTTGTAGTTATATATGTAGTTTGTAGTTGAGGTTTCTTATAACCTGCCTCACTAGGCTAATGTTATAGAAGGGAGGAAATACAGAGGCTGGCAAATCATTCCACAGCCGAGTTGTTGGACTCAAGAACGAATCGTTGAAACAACCCATTCCCATTAGTGATGTGTAGGTTCAGCTGGAGTGGACTCTTGAACTTGGGTTCTACGCGGGAAGCAAATCCTACTCCTATTTCAAATCGACTACTCTCAGAGAACCCGGAACTCGGCGGTCCGAGCCACTCGCAGTCGAGTAGCGGGTTCGCCGGCTCAGGTCAAACCCGTGCGTCTCGGTCCGAGGTTTGGATTATTTTGCGGGCTCCGAGGTTCGACTCCAGTGGAACCCGTGCGTATTGGTCCGAGCCACTTGCGAGTCGGGTGCGGCAGCGCGGTGGTCCGAGCCACTCGCACTCGAGTAGCGGGTTTGCCGGCTCCGGTCAAACCCGTGCGTCTCGGTCCGAGGTTTGAGTTCTTTTGCAGGCTTCGGGCGCGGTTTGAGTTCTTTTGCTCCGAGGTCCGGCACCGGTGGAACCCGCGTGTATTAGTCCGAGTTACTTGCTAGTCGGGAGCAGGTCGCACGTTCGTGCTCTTTTGCGGGCTCCAGGTCCGAGGTCTGACTCCGATCGAACCCGTGCGGCTCGGTCCTCCCGGGACCTGCTCCAAGAACTCGAGTACTTTTAAAAGGAAGCACGTCTTGGAGGCCTCCTGAAAATTCAGAACTTACCCATCTCCAATTCCCATGTGTGCTTCCCGACTGCACCGGTGCTGATGGAATCAATAATAATAATAACGTTGTATTTATAAAGCGCAGTTTTGTGTAATTTCACTTCAAGTAATAACACTAGTGCCTCGAAACATCGCAACAAGGACAGCGTTGCCACCTGTCCTCTAAAGTTTTAATTTAGAATACAAGCATATAATAATATTTTATAAACATCGCACAAAAACAATTATTGAGTTATTTATAAATTTATGGTTTTGATCAAAAATAATTTGAATTTGTTTGATTTATTTCAGGTGGTTACTTCATAAGCAAATCGTCCAACCTCTCCTGGCCGGCGCCAGACATCTCCACGTCCGCTGATAGGCGCTGTGAGCAGTCTACTCGCGCTGACGCAAGGTAGACACAAGGCCGGTGTCGCAGGTTTGACAGTAATATTGTGTAGTTCATTTGTGGTGCTCATAGAATCAAGATCCAGCAACTTGCAAGGAGATTGGCGCACTGCAGGGTCGCAGTTTTATGGCAGCATCAAGATACCGGATTAAATAGTTTTGTGTTCTCTGAATATGCATTTGTTTAGAAATAAGCGTGTTTTGGTCTTTTCTCATATTTTTATTATTAGCTAATGTCCTTCGTAGTCGATATGTAGGGCTCTTGACTCGCAATCCGAAGGTCGCGGGATCGAATTCCCGCATGCGCAAATAAATTTTATTTGATTGATTTGTGTTATTTCCTAATTAATTAATTAAATAATAATGTTACATTTGCTGCACGTTCTATAATAATTAGTATCAAAATATAAGCTGAAAGTTTACATCGTCGGAAGTAATTTTGTTATTATTACAAAGATAACCACAAATAGATTGTGTAAAGTTTGTTTATAAATTATAAATTACTAACCTTTATTACGCCCTATATGGTGGGTGTTTTTCATAAGGCTAGCTTTACACTCGTAATTAAAAATTACGGATTACGTAAGATTTTGACAGGTTACTCCCAGGAGCGTTTACATATGAATCTGACTTGTGGCAATTAATGATCATGGAAGTTTTTCGGAAGTTCGACCTGTGTAATTGCTCATGCGACCGTTTACACCTGTAAATGTATTTGCGGTAAGATGGCTTCCTTTCAACAACGACCTGCTACTGTCAAATTTACGCGATTTTGTCAATAAAGACGAAAAGGACCAAATAAAGTGCTGAAATAGATTTTGGCTTTAATTAAACAATTCTCCACGCACTTTTGTGCCGTCAAAGGCAAAAATTGATGGATTTCTTTCATTTTATTCGAATGACAGCTACCTGACAGCTGCCGACTGCAACCGACTTCGTATTCAAATACGTAATTTTAAAAACAGAAACATTGAGATTAGAAAGGTTTGGACTGATAATTGAATAGAAGGATGCTCATTTTCAGAAAACTCAAATAAGTGGAAATAAATACTAGTTTTATACGAAAAAAATCCAATAAAAAAAAATGTATTTTGGTTTTTGACATTTCGCAACGGCGCATTTTGGTACTATTTCTTACAAAAAGTAGTCCCTCAGCTTATCAAATTGATTTTGTAAGCTGTGAGAAGGCTATAATTTCGCACGGACGCGATTAGACCTGTCAAAAAACTTCCGGGAGAAGAAGTTCTGTAACATGCTTTAAATTACGTTAAGTGACTTTTGGTGTCGTTTACATTGGTAATTTGGCCATAATTCACTTACACGAGCGAATTACGGGAAAAAACTTACGAATGTAAAGCCAGCCTAACATAACCATGTAGATTCACGATAAACGGTGCCCATGCTGGAGATTTATAGTTCTATTGGAAATATTCTAACAGGCTGAATTTAAGTTTGGACACTGACTGATAATGATAAACATCGATTGAATTACTTATTTCCGAGTCTGTGAAGGCTTTCGATAGGTGAGTTTTCGAAATAATTATTAGTAGGCGCGTGAACAAAATACGGCGCAGTCAATCTTGTCTTACGGATAGGTACGTCCAACTTTATTAAATTGCTTAAATGGAGTATTAGACGATGGTTGAAAGGCATTAATGAATTGTTGCAAATTTCTGTACATTGTTGGTATATTATTCAAGTTGATGTTGGATTTTGCTAATTCAATGCACAATTCACTAATAAATTCTTTACGGTGGCTGCGATCGGTACACCTTCTCATTGGGGAAATCGTTCAACCCAAAGAATATATGCATTTAGAGCAGCAATATCAAGCAACTATGAGTTCCCTGGTGTCATTTTGTTGCCTGTGTTAACTCCTTCCTTGTTTTATTGTAATGCAAAAAAATTTGAGGTTTTTAATAGTTCCCTGGTGTCATTTTGTTGCCTGTGTTAACTCCTTCCTTGTTTTATTGTAATGCAAAAAAATTTGAGGTTTTTATTTTCTCTGCATTCTATTTCCCCGTCATTAAATTGAATTAACATAACGTCACCTCATTTGGATAAGAACATGTGCTTAGGTGTCAAAGTCCTTAGCGTGGTAAGGCGTAGATAGAACCTTATCCAACTAAGGTGACGATAATTTGAGGAGACGCCATCTGCTGTACTAGAAGAGGGTTCAAAGGTATTAATGGAGTTTTCCCCGTCATTAGAAGCCCGTCTGACTCCGATCCTGGAGCCCGGGCTTCTATGATGAGAATATTTCTCGAGTGGTTTATCTTTCCCCCCAGTCCTGCAATTCTTGTTCTTAATAAAGCTTTGAATCCTGGAACTCTCCCTTCTGTAAACATTGAAGAGGCACTACAGTACCTGGAAAGTCCGAACATTACGGTATGCATTGTTATATTGCACCCGAAGCCTTTCCATAGTCCTTTTTTTGAAATTTGCTCAGAGCTTGCATGTGTACAGGGTGGTACAAAAGGTTAAGAAGAGCGTCCTTTTCACCTGTGGGCTGCAAAGCCGAAATCTTCTACTGAGCATGTTGCATTTTATGCCAGTACTCGCCTCTGCCTGTCAATATCTTCATCATCCGTTAATTTATTATTGATGACATGTCCTACATACTTTGTGGATTCTACTATTTTCAAAAGCTCACCTTTGAAAAAGGTGGGTGGAATATTTTTTGGGCCTTCCCCCGTGTTTTATGACCAACAGCGCTGTTTTTTTCGCATTATAAATCATGTTGGTTTCGTGTGCGAATTCTTCACAGATCTTCAGGAGGATTCGTAATTCCCTTATTGACGGGGTGGTTAAAAAGATAATTAAAAGATAATTATTAAAGATTTTAATAAAATCGTTTGAAACTAATTTTTATCAAAAGGAGCGTGCGTTCCCACCAAACGACAAATATTCACTTTCATGGCGTCGGTAGTGATGCGGTACACCGATTGTGAAACTATTAGCGCATTCTAGTTAGAATTTTCGCAAATATTCTATTCATCCGCTTTACCTGGTACATTCGCTTTGCCTGGGTCTCCCCTATGTCTTCTTCGTCAAAACACATGACCAGCCTCTCTGACTCTCTATTCGTTTGAAAAATAAGCTCGTGGAAAATATGTTTTAGGCAACAGAAGAACGCAGGATTACTTTTGTTCTAATTTTGGCTTTCCAAATAGGAATTAAAAATCAATTCGAATTAATGCTTAGCAACCGACTTTACGGATGATGGGTGCTTACTTCGGGCATTATAATTTCAAACTGTTGAAATTACATTGCTCCTCCATAAAGAAAAAATTTCAAACTTGAAATTTTCCACGATCCTTCTGGCATCATCAATTACTACATTGATGGTCCATCCTGTCAAGCATGAAGTGGTTACAACGTAATAATGTAATGTAATTTCTCCTGATAAACTTCAACACTATCTTCTTCCGCTTGTCCTCTTTCATTTCCTGTTTTAATTTGATTTAATTTATTTAATATCAACGGTATAAATATACTATAAGCACACATGCCACAAAATCATAGGAAACATATTGGGAACAGTAAATAAAGAGTATAACAGATAATTGTGGCATTTGAAAGAGAAATGACACCAAAGATGCAATTACATACAAAAATCTATAGTACAAATAAAATTAATATTGATTGAAAAGATTTGATAGTATAGCCCTCTTACCTACGTTCCGTGCAGCTAGATAGATCTGCCACATCTGCATATCTATTAGTAACTTCTGTAATCTAGGCACAAGCGATTTGTATGCTCAGTCCAGTTATTGTAGCATTTAATTAGGATTTTAGAACGAGTGGCTCTCGTTGGTATATGAAATTCAATGAGCTTAGTTAAATCAGGACTGTCTATTCTACCATTTACAATTTAGAACATAAATATTAAGTCGGATATAATTCTTCGATCTGAGAGTCTTAATAAATTTAATTCTTTCATCAAGTAATTACAGTTTATGTTTTCAATGGGAATACCAAGTTTAAAATCAATGTGTCTTAGAAATTTATGTTGAATTTTCTCAATTGAATCTGAATGTTTTTTAAAATGGGGGGACCAGATCATTATATTCGATCGAGTTATATTCGACTTCGCTACGTACCAGGGATGTATACAAAAATTTTAGTGTTGAAATGTACACGCTTTGTACATTTAGTGTTTTCAACAACACTCGGAGGTCTTACAAGAATACATCCTAGCTGTTGCAAAACCTCGTCAATATTTTTTAATTCTCTGTCAGCCGTTATGTGCATCCCAGGCTTTAAACATTTGTAATACCCACAATCATTGATCAGAGCAATACCGTTACATGGCCACCGTAACCTTCAGACACGTAATTGACCAATCCATCTCGTGTACAAAAAATCAAATATTTAGCCGTATTGCAGTTTTTGTACGCTGACCAAGAAGCGGCCTGGTGCATCGGGTTACTTTTGGCTTCTCTATTTGGTAGACAATTATTGACTGCACTTTGGAATACCTAGTCCGAAAACTAATGGGTAAGTTTTCTTTGATTTTATCTGCCTCTGGCCAAAATATAAGTTCTACCGATTTCAAAGTGGATATGAATATATTACCTTCATTGCTTTCAGACATTCCGAAATTTTTATGATTCCACTACTCCATAAGTTGAACTCTAGGAGTTTGTGTTTATGGGAGGAGTATTTACATGCAAAAAAAAAATCATCTTCTCAGAAGTATGTATACAATGACCAAAGACTTATGAATTAAATAAACAAACATTTTTTGACAACTGAAAATCAGTAACAATAATACATTTTTTTTATTAGATATTACAGATTGTGGAGGTTAATTAAGGGTACAATATATCATTATCCAATTTCAGGGACTTAATTTGCTTTTTAAATTGTTCATATTTCAATATTTCTGTTACACTAATTTTGTTTTTGGATAATAATATATTGTACCATCTCACACCTAAATATAAATATAGTGGTGTTGAGCCGTGGTCGTTCTAAGCATATGAATGGTTATTAAGCCATTAGTTTTAAATCTGTTGCTTATGCTATCTGAAGGGTGAATTTTTTGGATAAAATATTCTTTATAGATTTGATATAATGCGTTTCTCTTATACAATTCTGTGATAGATGGTACATTAAATTCTCGAAATATTTCTAAAGTAGGGAAGTCGTATGGTTTCCTAAGGATGATTTTTATAATTATTTGAATTGTAATTATGGGCTGTAAGGAAATCTTAATATAGGGCTAACGTGGCTTATGACTCGTCTAGCCTTATTTTCCTCAATGTCGGTAAGATATTTCACTACACATACTTCCAAGATTTTCACCGTGGCTCCCTCTGAATATTTGTTAATGTTGTTCCCAGGAGCATTAGTTTCTGATATTCTTCTCTCTACTTCAGGCTCTTTCCACATATTCAATATCATCTGACAGAACATAATCAGCAGACGTGTCAGATGAGTCGCTCTCAGAAACATACATATATTCCCTTTTCAAGGGTGATGTACTCATATTTTGTATGTTGCATTTAATAGGCGATAAAGCGATACTCATTGATTGAGGCCGAGTGCTCAAACCGATACTACGGTGTTTACGTTTCATAGCCACTTTGATGGATTTGTCCAAATTATATTGGGAGGAGGGGTGATGCGATTTATTGTTTGCAATTACACAAAATCATTTTAAATAAATGAAATACAAATTGTTAAAACTTTATCCGAAAACTCTTTCCAAGTTATAGCTTCAGATGCACTTGGAAATGGACTGTAAGTAAAAAAATAAAACAAAACGCAAACGTTATTTGCTGGAATTGGGTGATAAAGTGTGTTTGGGATAAATATGGATTACAAGGAAGAAGGAAACCAATGACTTACCTCTGCCAAGGCACATAGTTTATTTAGTTCCACCGTGGTGGTACCTGGAGGTTAATCATCATCACTACACAAATAATTATGAAACAATCTCAATAAGGTTTTTAGTTCATAAACGATATTATGAACACAAATACGAACAAGCAATAAAACTTGCTTCCATGTAGGCCAAAATCTTCTTCTGTTGCTTCCAATGTCCCAAAACTTCTTGTCTTTTTTCAGAAAAAAAGCACTTGAATTTACTATTGTCATTGTTCCATTTTCAATTGCTTTTCTAGCAAGGTGATATGGTTAGGAAGGGTAGGTACTGGTTAAATAACATCCCGGTAGGAACTATGCATTATTATCATTTCAAAACCAAACACCGACCAAAACACGTTGGGCTGCTCCGAGACCAAAAAACAAACTAGAAAAATAAAGTAACCTCATTACGACAACCATTTCTTCCTATATTTTGCATATTTTATACATCGTAGTGTTGCCATTTTCTTCATGGAATGGTTGCTAATAAAAATAGCACTAGACAAATAAAACCACCTAATTAGGACAACCATTTCTTCCTGTATTTTGCATATTTTATTTATTTATTTATAAGCCCTTTTTCGGGGCTTTTACATATCGTAGTATTGCCATTTTCTTCAAGGAATGGTTGCTAATAAAAAAAGCACTAGACAAATAAAACCACCTAATTAGGACAACCATTTCTTCCTGTATTTTGCATATTTTATATATCGTAGTATTGCCATTTTCTTCAAGGAATGGTTGCTAATAAAAAAAGCACTAGACAAATAAAACCACCTAATTAGGACAACCATTTCTTCCTGTATTTTGAATATTTTATATATCGTAGTATTGCCATTTTCTTCAAGGAATGGTTGCTAATAAAAAAAGCACTAGACAAATAAAACCACCTAATTAGGACAACCATTTCTTCCTGTATTTTGCATATTTTATATATCGTAGTATTGCCATTTTCTTCAAGGAATGGTTGCTAATAAAAAAAGCACTAGACAAATAAAACCACCTAATTAGGACAACCATTTCTTCCTGTATTTTGAATATTTTATATATCGTAGTATTGCCATTTTCTTCAAGGAATGGTTGCTAATAAAAAAAGCACTAGACAAATAAAACCACCTAATTAGGACAACCATTTCTTCCTGTATTTTGCATATTTTATATATCGTAGTATTGCCATTTTCTTCAAGGAATGGTTGCTAATAAAAAAAGCACTAGACAAATAAAACCACCTAATTAGGACAACCATTTCTTCCTGTATTTTGCATATTTTATTTATTTATTTATAAGCCCTTTTTCGGGGCTTTTACATATCGTAGTATTGCCATTTTCTTCAAGGAATGGTTGCTAATAAAAAAAGCACTAGACAAATAAAACCACCTAATTAGGACAACCATTTCTTCCTGTATTTTGCATATTTTATATATCGTAGTATTGCCATTTTCTTCAAGGAATGGTTGCTAATAAAAAAAGCACTAGACAAATAAAACCACCTAATTAGGACAACCATTTCTTCCTGTATTTTGAATATTTTATATATCGTAGTATTGCCATTTTCTTCAAGGAATGGTTGCTAATAAAAAAAGCACTAGACAAATAAAACCACCTAATTAGGACAACCATTTCTTCCTGTATTTTGCATATTTTATATATCGTAGTATTGCCATTTTCTTCAAGGAATGGTTGCTAATAAAAAAAGCACTAGACAAATAAAACCACCTAATTAGGACAACCATTTCTTCCTGTATTTTGCATATTTTATTTATTTATTTATAAATAAACGCCCTTTTTCGGGGCTTTTACATATCGTAGTATTGCCATTTTCTTCAAGGAATGGTTGCTAATAAAAAAAGCACTAGACAAATAAAACCACCTAATTAGGACAACCATTTCTTCCTGTATTTTGCATATTTTATTTATTTATAAATAAACGCCCTTTTTCGGGGCTTTTACATATCGTAGTATTGCCATTTTCTGCAAGGAATGGTTGCTAATAAAAAAGCACTAGACAAATAAAACCACCTAATTAGGACAACCATTTCTTCCTGTATTTTGCATATTTTATATATCGTAGTATTGCCATTTTCTTCAAGGAATGGTTGCTAATAAAAAAAGCACTAGACAAATAAAACCACCTAATTAGGACAACCATTTCTTCCTATATTTTGCATATTTTATACATCGTAGTGTTGCCATTTTCTTCATGGAATGGTTGCTAATAAAAATAGCACTAGACAAATAAAACCACCTAATTAGGACAACCATTTCTTCCTGTATTTTGCATATTTTATTTATTTATTTATAAGCCCTTTTTCGGGGCTTTTACATATCGTAGTATTGCCATTTTCTTCAAGGAATGGTTGCTAATAAAAAAAGCACTAGACAAATAAAACCACCTAATTAGGACAACCATTTCTTCCTGTATTTTGCATATTTTATATATCGTAGTATTGCCATTTTCTTCAAGGAATGGTTGCTAATAAAAAAAGCACTAGACAAATAAAACCACCTAATTAGGACAACCATTTCTTCCTGTATTTTGAATATTTTATATATCGTAGTATTGCCATTTTCTTCAAGGAATGGTTGCTAATAAAAAAAGCACTAGACAAATAAAACCACCTAATTAGGACAACCATTTCTTCCTGTATTTTGCATATTTTATTTATTTATTTATAAGCCCTTTTTCGGGGCTTTTACATATCGTAGTATTGCCATTTTCTTCAAGGAATGGTTGCTAATAAAAAAAGCACTAGACAAATAAAACCACCTAATTAGGACAACCATTTCTTCCTGTATTTTGCATATTTTATATATCGTAGTATTGCCATTTTCTTCAAGGAATGGTTGCTAATAAAAAAAGCACTAGACAAATAAAACCACCTAATTAGGACAACCATTTCTTCCTGTATTTTGAATATTTTATATATCGTAGTATTGCCATTTTCTTCAAGGAATGGTTGCTAATAAAAAAAGCACTAGACAAATAAAACCACCTAATTAGGACAACCATTTCTTCCTGTATTTTGCATATTTTATATATCGTAGTATTGCCATTTTCTTCAAGGAATGGTTGCTAATAAAAAAAGCACTAGACAAATAAAACCACCTAATTAGGACAACCATTTCTTCCTGTATTTTGAATATTTTATATATCGTAGTATTGCCATTTTCTTCAAGGAATGGTTGCTAATAAAAAAAGCACTAGACAAATAAAACCACCTAATTAGGACAACCATTTCTTCCTGTATTTTGCATATTTTATATATCGTAGTATTGCCATTTTCTTCAAGGAATGGTTGCTAATAAAAAAAGCACTAGACAAATAAAACCACCTAATTAGGACAACCATTTCTTCCTGTATTTTGCATATTTTATTTATTTATTTATAAGCCCTTTTTCGGGGCTTTTACATATCGTAGTATTGCCATTTTCTTCAAGGAATGGTTGCTAATAAAAAAAGCACTAGACAAATAAAACCACCTAATTAGGACAACCATTTCTTCCTGTATTTTGCATATTTTATATATCGTAGTATTGCCATTTTCTTCAAGGAATGGTTGCTAATAAAAAAAGCACTAGACAAATAAAACCACCTAATTAGGACAACCATTTCTTCCTGTATTTTGAATATTTTATATATCGTAGTATTGCCATTTTCTTCAAGGAATGGTTGCTAATAAAAAAAGCACTAGACAAATAAAACCACCTAATTAGGACAACCATTTCTTCCTGTATTTTGCATATTTTATATATCGTAGTATTGCCATTTTCTTCAAGGAATGGTTGCTAATAAAAAAAGCACTAGACAAATAAAACCACCTAATTAGGACAACCATTTCTTCCTGTATTTTGCATATTTTATTTATTTATTTATAAATAAACGCCCTTTTTCGGGGCTTTTACATATCGTAGTATTGCCATTTTCTTCAAGGAATGGTTGCTAATAAAAAAAGCACTAGACAAATAAAACCACCTAATTAGGACAACCATTTCTTCCTGTATTTTGCATATTTTATTTATTTATAAATAAACGCCCTTTTTCGGGGCTTTTACATATCGTAGTATTGCCATTTTCTGCAAGGAATGGTTGCTAATAAAAAAGCACTAGACAAATAAAACCACCTAATTAGGACAACCATTTCTTCCTGTATTTTGCATATTTTATATATCGTAGTATTGCCATTTTCTTCAAGGAATGGTTGCTAATAAAAAAAGCACTAGACAAATAAAACCACCTAATTAGGACAACCATTTCTTCCTATATTTTGCATATTTTATACATCGTAGTGTTGCCATTTTCTTCATGGAATGGTTGCTAATAAAAATAGCACTAGACAAATAAAACCACCTAATTAGGACAACCATTTCTTCCTGTATTTTGCATATTTTATTTATTTATTTATAAGCCCTTTTTCGGGGCTTTTACATATCGTAGTATTGCCATTTTCTTCAAGGAATGGTTGCTAATAAAAAAAGCACTAGACAAATAAAACCACCTAATTAGGACAACCATTTCTTCCTGTATTTTGCATATTTTATATATCGTAGTATTGCCATTTTCTTCAAGGAATGGTTGCTAATAAAAAAAGCACTAGACAAATAAAACCACCTAATTAGGACAACCATTTCTTCCTGTATTTTGAATATTTTATATATCGTAGTATTGCCATTTTCTTCAAGGAATGGTTGCTAATAAAAAAAGCACTAGACAAATAAAACCACCTAATTAGGACAACCATTTCTTCCTGTATTTTGCATATTTTATATATCGTAGTATTGCCATTTTCTTCAACGAATGGTTGCTAATAAAAAAAGCACTAGACAAATAAAACCACCTAATTAGGACAACCATTTCTTCCTGTATTTTGAATATTTTATATATCGTAGTATTGCCATTTTCTTCAAGGAATGGTTGCTAATAAAAAAAGCACTAGACAAATAAAACCACCTAATTAGGACAACCATTTCTTCCTGTATTTTGCATATTTTATATATCGTAGTATTGCCATTTTTTTCAAGGAATGGTTGCTAATAAAAAAAGCACTAGACAAATAAAACCACCTAATTAGGACAACCATTTCTTCCTGTATTTTGCATATTTTATTTATTTATTTATAAGCCCTTTTTCGGGGCTTTTACATATCGTAGTATTGCCATTTTCTTCAAGGAATGGTTGCTAATAAAAAAAGCACTAGACAAATAAAACCACCTAATTAGGACAACCATTTCTTCCTGTATTTTGCATATTTTATATATCGTAGTATTGCCATTTTCTTCAAGGAATGGTTGCTAATAAAAAAAGCACTAGACAAATAAAACCACCTAATTAGGACAACCATTTCTTCCTGTATTTTGAATATTTTATATATCGTAGTATTGCCATTTTCTTCAAGGAATGGTTGCTAATAAAAAAAGCACTAGACAAATAAAACCACCTAATTAGGACAACCATTTCTTCCTGTATTTTGCATATTTTATATATCGTAGTATTGCCATTTTCTTCAAGGAATGGTTGCTAATAAAAAAAGCACTAGACAAATAAAACCACCTAATTAGGACAACCATTTCTTCCTGTATTTTGCATATTTTATTTATTTATTTATAAATAAACGCCCTTTTTCGGGGCTTTTACATATCGTAGTATTGCCATTTTCTTCAAGGAATGGTTGCTAATAAAAAAAGCACTAGACAAATAAAACCACCTAATTAGGACAACCATTTCTTCCTGTATTTTGCATATTTTATTTATTTATAAATAAACGCCCTTTTTCGGGGCTTTTACATATCGTAGTATTGCCATTTTCTTCAAGGAATGGTTGCTAATAAAAAAGCACTAGACAAATAAAACCACCTAATTAGGACAACCATTTCTTCCTGTATTTTGCATATTTTATATATCGTAGTATTGCCATTTTCTTCAAGGAATGGTTGCTAATAAAAAAAGCACTAGACAAATAAAACCACCTAATTAGGACAACCATTTCTTCCTGTATTTTGAATATTTTATATATCGTAGTATTGCCATTTTCTTCAAGGAATGGTTGCTAATAAAAAAAGCACTAGACAAATAAAACCACCTAATTAGGACAACCATTTCTTCCTGTATTTTGCATATTTTATATATCGTAGTATTGCCATTTTCTTCAAGGAATGGTTGCTAATAAAAAAAGCACTAGACAAATAAAACCACCTAATTAGGACAACCATTTCTTCCTGTATTTTGCATATTTTATTTATTTATTTATAAGCCCTTTTTCGGGGCTTTTACA
This sequence comes from Glyphotaelius pellucidus, assembly GCA_936435175.1. Taxonomy (NCBI): domain Eukaryota; kingdom Metazoa; phylum Arthropoda; class Insecta; order Trichoptera; family Limnephilidae; genus Glyphotaelius; species Glyphotaelius pellucidus. Next base: position 1,101,720 of record OW386561.1, read on the forward strand.
TATCGTAGTATTGCCATTTTCTTCAAGGAATGGTTGCTAATAAAAAAAGCACTAGACAAATAAAACCACCTAATTAGGACAACCATTTCTTCCTGTATTTTGCATATTTTATATATCGTAGTATTGCCATTTTCTTCAAGGAATGGTTGCTAATAAAAAAAGCACTAGACAAATAAAACCACCTAATTAGGACAACCATTTCTTCCTGTATTTTGCATATTTTAAATATCGTAGTATTGCCACTGTCTTCATGGAATGGTTGCTAATAAAAAAAGCACTATACAAATAAAATCACCTAATTAGGACAACCATTTCTTCCTATATTTTAAATATCGTAGTATTGCCATTTTCTTCGTGGAATGGTTGGTGCTAATAAAAAAGAACTAGACAAATAAAATAACCTAATTAGGACGACCATTTCGTCCTATATTTTTGCATATTTTAAATATCGCAGTATTGCCATTTTCTTCATGTAACGGTTGGTGCTAATAAAAAGCGAACTAGATAAATAAAATAAACTAATTAGGACAAAATTTTCCTATATTTGGTTGTATTTTAAATATCAAAGTACTGCCATTTTCTTCATGGAATGGCTGGTGCTAGTAGAAAGAACCGGAAAATAAAATAACCTAATAAGGACAACCACTTCTTCCTACATTTAGCTTATTTTACATACCTTAGAATAGCCATTTTCTTCACGGAATATCTTGTGCTAATAAATAAAAAAAACTAGACGAATAAAAGAGATCTTTTCTTCATCTTTCTTGTTGATTTTTTTTTGTTTTTAAGAATTTTCTTTTTCTGTTCCATTTTGCAGTAAGCAATTGTACTGCAATTTGTTGAATCTGGATGTTCAGCGAGTAGTTTGGTTCTGGCCTACTGGAGACTTGGCCGCGGTAGGGCTCGAAGCACAGGCCGTTGAGTAGAGGCTTCGCCGCTCAGGCGCCGGGCCCCGCCCCCGGGATGCCTGAGGGCCGCATTGCTACATGCATAGGGAGTCGAGCTCCATTTCTCCCATCTTGCCATCAGGTTTCACAAGCAGCGGTGCATGCAGCGGGTAGAATGTCTTAAAACACGTGTCGCACTCATCACCTTTTTATGCCAACCGTACATGCATATTGCCCAATTGTATATTGTCTTAAACAATTTCTGGTGATAGTCCCCACGTCGGTTTTGCCACTCTGCAAAAAAAAACTGCTGTTGTTTAGCTAGTTGACAAAGCATATATTCTCTAACTAATGGTTAATAGTCTGCGCCGACAGGATGTTTGGGTCGAAGAGATATTCCAACGTGGGCAGAATCATGCGTAAGGCGTCCCGAACGTATCCGTCGCCGATGCCCCGCAATGTCACTTTTGAACAGCCCTTCTGGGACTCAAACCCCGCGACGAAGAGAGGCTGCACCCTCTCGAAAAGAATGGAAGTGCTCAGCTATGTGCCCGGTTCAAACAAACGCTACATCTTCTGCTGGGATATTTGGTGCGTGAGCTCATCAATTTGCGGGTCGCCGGGTGTCAGTTCTTTCTGTCTTTTGGCTTTGTCATCACCGCAGACCCTCGAATGTTTACCCCCGCGTGTCCGTGTGGATGTACTTTTGTAACTTCCGTCATCGAAATTGGCTGTTGGTTGTGGTGAGCATTTCTTCAGTTTTCTTCGATGTATCCTAAAAGACTGATTCGGTTAGATAGGCTCTTGTAAGTGATCTGCTTTGCTAAATTGTTCTAATACTATGTGAAATCTACATTGCTCTAATGCGTGATCCACACAAACCTTCAAAGACAGCCATCGAGTTTGAGCTGGTGCGAGAATTTTATGTATGAACCTACCTGTACCTGAAAAAAACTCTTGGAACTCTTTGAACTTATTTTGCCTTTGTGAGTTTCTACTGAAGTAAACTTGAATGGAACCCAAGAAATCTTCGACGATTTGTGGTAATTCGAGGCAAAATTTGGAAGATGAAATGATTGACATGTGACATGAGCATTTTATTAGTAAATATGAGGTAATTTTTTTTTGAGAAGCGCAAACGCAGAGCAATGTTCACCAAGTATAGGGTATCTGAACTAAACCCAACAATGTTTCCCATTGGAATATTTTTGTTGAATGGAAATATTTTATTAACATGTTCATCGCTAACTAAAATTCGTAGATATTAATGCCATTCTGAAAATATTTGCCTTTTTTAAAGTGAGTTTCAAACCGATTCCAGGAATAAAAATAGAACCAAGTGTAATTTTTTATTAATTTATTATCAATGAAAAATAAAAGTATTTCTAGAAGTAGTAAAACAATTATTCACTCTCCATTCCTCTCGTGGAATATGTGGAAACATGGTTCCAAACACAATCCTGGTACGTCGGGACATTGAAGACAACAAAATATGAAGTCTTTTCTCTTTGTTTTCACTCCAGCAATGCTTGCACCTTCTTCTTTTTGTTTTGCTGTGATCATCTTTCGGGCAAAAGTTTGGTAGGTGTGCAATGTTTCGTGGCCTTGGTACTAATGGGGGAGGAGGACCCAGAAGTTTCTCAATAACTTCTTCTTCAGCACAGATTCTTTGAAATGCGATATTTACTCTGCCCAGGTTAACGATTTTCTTCCATATTTTGGGGTTTGTTTCGATCACGACGTTTGTTAGGCACGGATTTTTATTTTTTTGGAAAAAGAGTATTTTTTAGTCTTCTTTTAGGCCAGCGAGGTCTTTGTTCTGCTCTTCCATTATTTCTAATAATTCTGCAGAGTTAAGTTCCTTCTGAATACCTTTTAACACATTGTAATCTGATCACGTATTAATACGTGTTTAGCAAATTAATGCTAGAGAGCGGAACACGTATTTATACGTTTTTGATAGATTGTTAGTGGAGCGCGGGTCACGTTAAAATGCGGGTTCCAATATACTTGAGTTTTCGCTATATAGCTTCTGTAGGGTTGTAGCCATGCAGGTAAAAACCTTTTGAGAACAATAGATGGGGTGTACGGTAGGTACCTAGGTAGTGTAAATATTAATTTTTTCATAACTTTCCTGCTTTATGTGAAATTCTGCACTAGTTTAACGATAAAGAATACATTTCTAAATATAATAAAATAAAATGAAATAAAATAAATAATTTGCAAAAAGAATTATTGAAATCAAACAAATATTTTTGAAGTTATCGCAATTTTTCTAGAGGTCTACGTTAGCGCGAAATTACGCGAAAAATCACCCGTTACCAGCACGATATGCGGCCGAAAACTGCCCGATCACAATGTGTTAAGATTATTTTGGGATTTATTTTCTTGGCGCAGATCGCAGATATTTTTTCCGACGACAGAGCTTTCATTATTAATTCTGCGTCTTCTTTCTTTTCGCAGCTTATGATTGCTCTCCCGTTTGTAGATTGTCGGATATTTGTTATGCCCACCTTCAGTTTCCGTGGGTCTAGGGAATTTTTAACTCCTTTCAAAACCTCGGTGCTGTCTTTTTCTTCTTTGTGGCTGACGACCACTGCGTGTCTTGGAGTAGGAAGTGGTGGAAACCTTCGATCCATTTCGCCATCCTCTTTTTCTTTTTCATTGTCAGGTTTTGTCCTGTTCCATGGTGAAGACGGCGCAGTAATTTTATCTTCTATCCTGATTTGTTCCGCCATTGTATTTATAGCACAACATAATCGGACATTCTTTAGCTTGGGACGGATTATCAGTTTTAATAAGTTCCATTATTTTTTCGGTAGCACTGATGATGTCTTGGGATTTCGCTTTTCGAAGAATCGTTTCGCATAATTTTATGATTTTATCATCCCGATTTCCGATAACCATGGAGTCGTTTTGACTTTTGGTGAATTCCGGCATAAGGTCGTACGTTTTGTCGACATGTGCGCATGACTTGTTTGGTGAGCGCATCATTTTTTTTTTTTGAGCAGTCCGAGCTTTAGCGGGTCGTGACCTCATCACCACTGCTATGGTCATCATAGTCGAGGTCACCATAGTAGCAATCGTTCGCCTCTCTCCGCGCTTTCGTCTGAACCTTCCGACCTCTCTCCTTCTAATTTATTTCGAATTTTTAAAGCCTTTACAAATATGGACATTGGCCCCCCCGAACTAACAATATCGGGGGGAAATCTTAAATGAGCCACGAACAGAAGCGCTCGACACAAACTTGGGCTTCAGCTCCAGGGCGCTCTCGTCCGGCTGCACCTGGTGTCCACGTCGCACTGGCCACTCAGCATCTGGGAGGGTGATGAAGGGCCGTTCCGAGAACCACTTTCCGTTCGGCGTGAGGTCTGGCATCTCTACATCGCAGGTTCCGATATCCGATGGGTTTGACTTCGTGGGTACCCATCTCCACTCGCTAGCGCACGAAAGATCATCGATCTCGCCCAGGCGTTTGGAGACGAACGCCGAATAGCTCCTTGGGTCCGTTCGCAGCCAGCATAGAACCGTAGTAGAATCGGTCCAGTAGGTCGTCCGACTTATGCGTCTCTGTTCCGCTCCGCCAACATGTTGAGTGTGGTGCCGCTGTCAGCCTCGCCCCTTGTGCCCCCGTGCTTGATCCATCATCTTCATCTAAGGTGCCAAATATATGTTTTAAAGTAGAACCTCCTCCATTAATCCATCCTCGTTTTACGCGTTTCGTTTCAATTAAATGAGATTGAATCGATTTTAATTTTCCAATCTTCTATATTTTCGTTAATCATTTGTAAAATATGTTGATAATTATTATTTTTATCGTGAATTGTTATTTTCACACAAGTGCTAAGTGTTCTTTGATAAATATCTACGATATTTTCGTAGTGTGGTTTTATGAATGACGTGTCCTGGTAGTGATGATTTTCCAGTGGTCATTGTACGTTTTTGCTATTCCCATTTTATCGTAGAATAGTCCGTTTCCTCTATTTATGATCTGTATTTGGCTTTCTGCTAGAACCGCAGTGGTGATAAGAAACATAATATACCTATAACAAACATAATTATGATATATTCGTGTGATAAGGTTTTATTTCGTTAATATGATATTTGACATGTTTTTTGTTAATCAGAAGTATAACATTTACAGGGCCTTGAATTTTTATAATTTTAAATGGTCCTTTAAATGTGGGAGATGGTGCTTTTTGAAGTCGCACATGATTCTTTATGAGAACTAAATCTCCTTTGCATTTATGTGTAGATGTATGTGCGTCATACCTCGTTTTAGTTTTTTCTTTAGAATTTTCAATATTTTCTTTGGCTAGTTTCTGTGACTGTGTAAGTCTGTATTTCAACTGAGAAATATAATCACTATATATGGGTGATAATGATTCATTTGGAAATAGGGTATTAGGCATTATTGCTTTTTTCCCGAATACTAATTCGTATGGAGTATATTTAGTTGTTGTGTGAATATTAGTATTATAACTAATCATCGCCAATGGTAGGAATTTATCCCAGTCATTATGATCGGCGTTTACATAATGTTTAAGATAATCTTTTAAAGTACTATGACTTCTTTCTAGTGCACCATTCGTTTGTGGATGGTACGGGGATGAAATCTTATGTTTTGAATTAAACAATTTTGTTACGTGAGCAAATGTCTTTGACATAAAATTCTAAGCTTGGTCAGTTAATATAGTTTTTGGTATTCCAAAACATGAAATAAATAAGATAAAATGATTTGCAACTTTCTCAGCAGTGGCATTAGTTAAGGCGTAAACTTGAGAAAATTTTGTTAAGTCATCTTGAAGGGTTAATATGAATTTATTTTTGTTAATAATTGTTTCTGGTAGGGGACCAACAATATCCAAAGCTTAACGTTCAAATGGTTATTTTTGTTTTTGTTTTTGGGGTGTTGTGCCGTGTTTCGCTACCTCCTTCTTTATCCAACGTTTCGGATAGCGTTACAGTGTCCATCATCAGGGCAGATGAGCCCCTGTAACGCTGTCCGAAACGTTGGCTAAAGAAGGAGGTAGCGAAACACGGCATTACACCCCAAAAACAAAAACAAAAATACTTTTTGGCCGTGAAAACCTAAAAACATACCCGTTCAAATGGTTCGCTTGAAGTCGGTAATTTCTAAAGGAGCTGTATTATTTCTCATAATTCACAATTTTTTATATATTCTGAAATACTTGCTTTCATACCAGGCCAAGTATATTGATTTTTTATTCGATTATACATTCTATAAAAACCTAAATGTCCAGCAACAGTCATGTTGTGGTTTTGATAGTATGGAGGTACAAATTCATTACGATATTGGTGTTATTAAAAATATAAAGAATCATATTCTTTATCTTTGTCAGATTGAATTGATTAATTGAATCTTTGAAATCTGAAATAGCAATTTCTTTAATATTTTTTATTATCAGTTTGTCTCTTAAATTTTTGAAAGTAATAAAAACGTCTTTGTAAGAGGGTTTGTCAAAATGGTTGACTTTTAAAAATAAATGATAGAATGTTTTATTCTTTTCGTTGGTAGTTGTTTCTACACTAAAAAGTTCCCTTGCTTTTAATCTAAACGCTTCTGCATTATCTGAATTACAATATGTCTGTGCAATATGGAATTCCATCGTATAAATCTATTGCTGTTGGATAAACAATACATTAATTTTTGTGGTTAGTAAATATTTATTTATTTAATTAAATGAAGATATTATGAGCGAAACTCAATCGAAAATCTGGAAACAGAAAAATCAGAAAAAGATATTGGCACCTCTGGGACAAGGGAAGTAGGAAGTTCCCAACCCGGAAAGTAGGGAGGTCCTGGGTTCGTGTCCCAGAGGTGCCAATATCTTTTTCTGATTTTTCTGTTTCCAGATTTTCGATTGAGTTTCGCTCATAATATCTTCATTTAATTAAATATTACAGTTTGAGGTTTTACTCATAAAGTTAAAATAATAAATAATAATATTTATTTACTTCATTTAAAGTGACATTGTAATTAGTTAACTGATAAAGGTTTTCTATGAATTCTTTATGGTTGTCTATTTCTGTAATAGCGTTTATCGTTATGCGTGATAAACAATCTGCATTCGAATTTATTTTTCCCGCTTTGTAAATAATTTCGTAGTCATATTCTTCTAATTTTAATCTCCATCTAATTAAACGACTACCTGGGTCTTTTACTGAGAAAATCCATTGTAATGGTTTGTGGTCAGTAATTAATTTAATTTTTCGACCGAATATATACGATCTAAACTGTTTGGTTGTCCATAAAATTGCTAAAAGTTCCTTTTCAATAGTTGAATAGTTTCCTTCGGCAGCATTTAATGTGCGCGAAGCATATGCTATTGGCAAGTCGTTGCCAACATCCCCTTGGGATAAAATGAATACCGGAAACTTAAAAGGGTATAAGTACCATTGACAAGAAAAGGAGGTAGACGGGAATTTAAAAATACACTCAAAAATTCAAAGAAAACATTATTTTATTTTTGTGCGAAATCAACAAATGAACAAATCTTAATGCAGTTGATAAAAAAATATTATGAAAAGACATATTAAAGTAAGTAAAAAATTAAATAAAATAATCATTTTAAAGAAAGTCTCATGTGCCGTGCGTAGTTTCCTTTAATAGGGCCCAAGTGCCATGCTCTCTGAAGCAATAAAGGGCTTTAGTGCCACAGTGACAATAAAACAATATACCAACTGCTTTATCCATCTCCAATAGGGATGGGATCATCCCAATGGGATGATGTTTAACTTGAATAAAAAAATAAATATTACGACGTGTTAAAAAAAATTGTATGTATGCGCTTGTTAAGCATTAAATTAGATATAAAAGACATAAAAAATATAGAATGTTGTGAATATTTTTGTGCTCCTGCGCTTGCAAGTAAGATATAATTTCAATATAAAAGACATAAAAATAATAAAATGTTGTACACATTTTTGTGTTCCTGCGCATACAAGCAAGGTATGAAAATCAATTTATAAGACATAAAAATTATAAAATGTTGTTGTAAAATTTTTGTGTTCCTGCGCGTGTAAGTAAGGAATTAAATTGGTTAGGTCTTTTTTCTTTTCTTCCGTTATTCTGCTTCTGCAATTCAGCACTGGTATATGAATATATATTATTGTTACACTGGAATAGTTATTTAAATCGGATAATTTTTTGTTTTTTTTTTCAATAATTTCAATAATAACGATTTTCCAGGGCTCCAAAGTGTTGTGCGTCTCCTTTATTTTGACAACAAAAGGGTTGTCGCTTACAAATTTCAAGCGATGAGCCTTCGTTAGCTGCATGGTGGTGGTGTTTAAAAATGTTTCGGCGGCCAATTTGAAATCCAAGAAATCATCTGTTTTCATTGAAATGACGTGGAAAGGCTGCTTGTGACGAGTACTTTGCACCATATCTATAAGATCTGCAGGAACCATGGAATTTGTCACTCGTTTCCTTTTTTCAATTAGAGCAAAGTCTCTGTCGCAGCTGAGGAATGAGTGCCCGCTCATTAAAAATTTATGTTCTATCGTATTAAAAACTCCTTTATATACAAGATAGGCCCATAAGAATATCATCATTTAATTTTTATTTTGCCCACTGCAATTATCACTCCACATGATTAGATTCTCCTTTCGTAAGAAGTTATTGGAAATTTTTTTATAAATGCATGATGCTATCTCATTTCCCCCTCTTCCTGTTATGGCTTCATGCCACATGTGCATACACCCATCACCAGTATTTTCAATGTGCACACCCAAGTTAAAATTTGACAATTGTCGAGAGTAATACATAGGCCCATGCGTTAAAGATGGCGTCAATAAAACCTGTTGATGTCCGCAGAAACTTCGTAGAATTGGCGGAAGGACAAAAAAATCTGTAGATTTGTCTTAGACCACAAAAAAATTGCTCATGAACAAGAATGTAGGCACCGTGAAGCTTTATTTGAATTGAACTTTAAGCATATGCAACATTCAAATGAATTGAAGATTAAAATAGATGAATTGAAGATTAAGCATATGCAACATTTACATGAATTGCAAATTAAAAAACTCGAAAAGGAACTGAACGGAGAACGATTTCCCCGTTATAATAGAATAAAATACTTTCTTTTCTTTCATCATCATTCAAATTCGGATCATTCTCCGTTCGGTTTTCCTCTTTGATATTTTTTAAACATCCAACTCGTGATGTTGCATATCGTCGCTGTTCTGACTCAACCTCGTATCTACAAAAACAGTTTTTTACAGGAGACAAAAAAAACTACCTTTATCCACCGTTTCAACTTTATTTAAAGTTTTTTATTTTTTTTAAATTACTTTAGTTTATTTAAAACTCAATAATTAAGTTAATAAATACCAAATACTGTGGCACATTTTAGTTTTCATAATTTTAGTGAGATACGAGTTTGCAGAATGTATAATTTGCTTTCAGTGATTACTTACGAGGTTGCTGCATTGAAATTATATAAGTGTTAGATATTTTTAAAAACATTTATTAGTGAATAAGGTATAAAAGATTTCACAAAAGACCTCGAAGAATATAAAAGTAAAAAAATAGATTTTAATATAACAATAAATTTGTTCAACAAAAGAAATCTTGGGTTAAAATTGTTCACCCTTAATCATTTGAATGAACCAAATTATCATAAAATGTATGATAATCTCTGTGTATAACATCTTTGAGGGATTGTAGATCTCTGAATTTTCTCAGTTTAATTGGTACTGGCCCCGATAACAAGGGCTTTACTAATACTTCTTCAGGAACATGGCTTTGACGACGCGAGAGACATTGCCAATCTTCTTTAAATGACAATTTAAATTGAAGACCGTCAGCAAGACTGTATTTTATAGCTCGTATGTCCACAACACGCGGCTCTCCTACTCTTGCTCCAGGTCTTAGAGATTTGTAATAGGTTATATTGGAATAATCTTTAAAGAATTTATGGTCAACATATTTCACCTGATACGGCTTATTAATCCTAGATTCCTTAATAATTTGGACAAAATTGGATGGTGCATGTAACTCTTTGTTTTTTTTGCTGGTTTCAATGGAAGCGTGTACAGAATCGCATTCCATTTGTGTATGTCCTCTCACGAGGTATTTTTGCAAGATAGTGACATTATTATTTTTGGAATAATGTAAAAGAGCATTAGACAGTATAACATTGCGATTCTGCGCTGCACAACCATCACTAAAAAATACTATCGGTACATTTTTGTTAGTAATATGGTTCTCAACGTAATCTAGTATGCACGAAGAGAATATGTTGGCATCCATTCCTCCTCCTTCATGCCAAATATAGCAGGTGACATTTGATGTTACAACATCATAAATTGTAAACTGGTGACAAGCCAGTTTCTGTTTAAAATATAAAGATCCTGCAGGTAAGGATGGTACAAGCTGGACAGCTTGAACATCGACAGTAAACATGTTCTGAAGTCCGGCAATCGCCATTTCCTTGTCCCTTCGTTTTTCATCTCTGGCCAAGTTCTTTTCTGCAATGTGTTGTGCAAAAGCTTCAGAAGAAACAAATCCTAATTTATGTGAAAAACACGTGTCGCACTGGTCCTTACGTGGCTGAAATATTCCAAGTTGCATGGCATCGACTTGTTTCCGGAATAAATTATATCCTCCTTTCTCCTCAGAAGGTTTATCATTATCAGAAAAATACATTTCAAATGCTCTGTATACATCTTTAACTGATGCATACGTCATCTCTAAATGTTGCTTCGAAGAGCTCTCTCTGCAATAGTGAGAAGGCAGTTTTGGCAGCTTACTTAAAAAGTATTTGATATGCTCTACCTTCGAAGCCTTCTTTTTATTAATGCGTTCAACACTTTTAACTTCAGAAATTATACCATGACTGTTTCCTTTTTTTACCCAGTTAAGAACAGTCCACTCTCCTAGCGACAAAGTAGACAAAAACATCCGTTTGCAGACAGGCACACGTGCATTTTCATTTTTTAAATAGTATTTAAGGGTGTTTTCCCGTCGTGATAGTACTTCGTTAGTTTTTCGTTGAACTGGAACTTTTTCTACCAGTGCGTTCACATACGCTTTTCTTTGTGGCCACGTCATGATCTCCCAGAAGGAATTAAAAATACTCTGCCTTTCACTGTTACTGATATATGAATGATAACATCACACTGCCTTAAATGTTTACTGCGAGTGCATTTCAAACTATCGCACCTGGGTTTTAAAGCACGAGCTTGACGGACTATTTTATTACAAGGTTTTCCTCTGGCTGCCTTTTTCCTTTCAATGCTCTCATACTCATGTCCAATTTCTCTGGCTTTTATTAGTTTATTTCGCTTCCAGACAGCAGGTTTTCCTAAACCTTTTCGTGCTCGACTCTTCTCAACCTCAACTTCATTGCGAGTTTCAATTAATAAACCTGATGCTTCGTCCAGGTAATAAGTTACTGTGTTTTCATCAATGTCGGCAAAGAATGCTAGACCGACTTCACTGGAAGACTGATTCATTATTGAAACATTGTCTGTTTCTGCAGATGAATAAAATAAACCGGTAACTTCGTTTAAAATTCCTCCCTCGATCATCTCATGTTGATTATTTTGTCTTGACTCGGCTGCCTGCTCCATAACAGTTTCACAGAAATCTTTATCCAAAATTATTTCGCTATTCATCATCAACTCCCGTTCATCAGCTTGTCTTGACGAAGATGGTTGATTCATTAGGGAAAGGCACAATAGAATCCGGATTATGTGGTATACTCGAATTGTTCATTGCTAGTTGCAATAAACGAGTACTCCGTTTCATTTTCTGTAGGAAAGTTCATGGTTAAATTGATTGCATGTATAAGTTAAACTTATATTTAGTAAATATTTCAATTAAAATAAGCAAGTTCTCACAAATTTGCAATTGAATTTTTGATAATATGTGAGGTTAAGTACTGGCTATAATATATTAACATTATTACAGAATGCTCTTTAAATATTATGATTAAAATTAAAACAACTTACTGTATACAATGTATATTCACTAATAAAAAAACTTTCACTATGTTTGACTTCAAATAACTATTATAAACACACAAAATCAACAGTGGATGTTTACAAGACTACCTGTCACGCGTAGATACGAGAATGCTGCGCTAACTTCAGAGTGCTTCAGATACTATTCGCACGACAAAACAGATCGCAAACTCGTATCTTGTGATACGAGTTTCCTGCATTCAACAAACCAGATACGAGTTTGAGTTTTATCAATATAACTAATAAATAATATTTTTGAGGAAGATACGTGTTTGTGCATTAAATGCGCAAGAAAAATGCGCAGATGTTCATAATTTTATCTTAAAAATGCAAAAACTGTAGATACGAGGTTGAGTCAGAGCAGCGACGATATGTTTAATCTTCAAATATATAATATTCAAATATAGCTTCACTGTGCCTATATTCTTGTTCATGAATATATTATTTTACTTTAAATTAATAAATACATTATTTTATATTTTTACTTTATTTTAATATTGAAATCAATGAATACATTATTTTTTACAAAAAAATTACAATAAATGAGCAAAATAACTGTTGATAAGATTTTGTCTTATGTCATTATTACCCTGTCCAACATTTTCAGGAAAATGTCCTCCGTCAATTTCTTGCAGAATGACAGCAAAGTCTGGTGGTTCTGTGACATTGTTGTCAGTGCATATGTTATGTAAGACCGCTGTGGCAACGATCACAGCTTCCACTCTGTGGCGTCGATTCTTAATTTCATCCCCACTGCGGGAAAACGCCTTTTCCATATCCCGAAGGTCCTTTCTACCACATTTCTCGTCCTGATTTGGCTTTCATTGTGTAAAAGCTCAGCGTCAGAAACAGGATTTGCCAGTGGGGTTAATAAATAAGGTTTTACCGCATATCCACGATCGCCAACTAGGTGTCTGGCTCCATAGAGCCCGTCTTCCAGTTTTCCTTTAATTTTGAAATTGTTAAAAATGGTGCTATCATGCGTGGAACCTGGCCATCTCGCCACAATGTTGGTTAGTTTGCAGTTGGCATCCACTATTGCTTGCACGTTGTATGAAAAGTAATCCTGACGGTTACGGTAATACTCGGCATTGTTCCCTCCAGGAGAGAGAGGATTCCTACATGAGTGCAGTCGATGGCACCAATTGTGCTGGGAAATCGAGCAATGCTGTAAAACTCGTTGACACACTGCTGAATTTCATTTTCTGTTTGTGGAAATACAATATATTGTGGCCGAAGGCGGGCTATTGCTCTGCTAACCCTGTCTACTATGCGTGAGACAGTACTTTTATGCACCCCAGAGATGTCTCCTGTGCATCTTTGCGTCGTTCCTGTTGCATAAAAATGCAATGTAATTAGAACCTGGTCCGCAGCACTAACAGCATGATTTCTGAAATGACAAAAAAATTGTTTTGTTTAGTGCTATTGCATTTATTAAACTTTTATTTTGGCAGTTACATACAATATAATTATGTTAGTATATTATCAATAGAATTGTAGATACATTAGTTTTAATTAACTTACTTGTTTGTAGACGTTGTGATGTCATTTGTAATGAGCGATGTTAATTGCCTAACCATACTTTTCGACATCCGAAATCTGGCGATAAAATCCAACTCTTCCCACAGAAAATGATCGGTTCGTGGTTTAAATTGTTTCTTTTTTCTATTCCCCACATATTCTAAAATCAATCGATTATCAAAACCCGGATTGTCAGACATTTTTTCAACTATCTTCTCTTCAAACAATATTCCGCTCCGTGGTGACAGATGACAGATCCAAAATTGACCAAAATCTAACTTTAAACTCTCAACATCGCTGGGTTAAATAAAAGTAACTATTTTGTAACAATTTAGTTAACTTTTATTTAAACGAAGTTGAAACAACCCATTTAAGCAAGAAATGATAAAAAAGTTACTTTTATTTAACTTTAACTAAAAAGTAACTTTAACTAATTTCGATGCAACTGGCCCTAAATGTCTTAGAAAAATCTGGGTATTGGGGAAATCCGGGTGACGTAGTTAATTTAATTTTTAATTCGTCAAATGCATTCTGTTGTTCATTGTTCCAAATGAATGCTTTATCTTTCTTTAATAGAGAAGTTAAGGGTTTTGTTATTTTTGAAAAGTTATCTATGAATCTTCTATAATATTCTGCCATGCCAAGAAATGATTTTATTTCTTTAGGCGTTTTGGGAATAGGAAATTCTGTAACTGTTTTAACTTTATCATGATTAGGTGAGACACCCTTATCTGATATAATGTGACCAAGATTTAAATTGAATTCTCTTAAATTTTCACATGTAGCAAACACATTCTTAACTTGTCAAGTATATTTCTCAATTTTTTATTATGATCTTCAATTGAAGTAGCATAGATGACTACGTCATCTAGGTAGACAAAGCATTGAATACCTTGTAATCCCGAAAGAATAGTATCCATTAATCTTTGAAATGTACTCGGACTGTTACGAAGTCCAAAAGGCATACGTAAGTATTCGTAGTGACCTGATGGTACTGAAAATGCAGTTTTTGGCGAGTCTTTTTCTGCCATCTTAATTTGATGAAACCCTGATGCAAGATCTAAGGTTGAAAAGTATTTACTATGACCTAATTGGTCCAATATGTCACTAATATTCGGAAGTGGATATGCGTCACCCGTTGTTGGGTAATTTAATTTCCGATAATCGATTCTATATTTTTTCTTTCCAAGTGCGTCTATTTTCTTTGGGACCACCCATATAGGTGATGAAAATGGACTTGTATAACGTAAATTATAATTAAAACACTTCGCGAGTTCAACAGAGAGCTTTTATTTACGAAAAAAAGTAAAGCAACAAATAATAAGTATACGTATAAGAATACTTCGTTAATACACGCGGCGCGTACCTCCTACTGAGGTCTTCAGCCTTGCTATCTCTATGGGTTCCTCTACCGATCAATGTGGACACAAAGATATCTCACAGTTGATCCGTTGGGTATTGAGCCTTTAGAACTGCTTGCTGGATCTCTGGCTTCTCAAGGCCGTGCGGTCATTTAAATAGGCCGGCTGAATGTAATTAGGTGGCCGGGAGTGGGGAGCTGCACGCTGATTAGCCGCTAGTTTGAATTGTGCAACCAATGCAAGTAGTCCTCCGGCACGCTGAGACGACAGACAAGGATGCCGTATTATGTATGAAAGAGAAAGTATTCGGATCGGCGCGGTGTATCTCGTTACACTTGTTGAATGTTTAATAATTCCTTGTTGGAGCATGTTATCAATTTGTGAATTGACTTCCTGTTTATGAATTTCAGGAAAACGAGAAGTTTTTGTGTGGATTGGATTATCGTGAGTCGTTATAATTTTGTGTCCTACCGCGCCAGTTGCGGTTAATGTATCACCTTCTCTAAAAAATAGGTCGTGATAATGTTCACAAATTTTTTGTAATGAATTTAATTCTTCTTTGTTGAGATGTTCCATTCGAACTAATGATTTTACTTTATCTATTCGTTTGGGAATACTGGTAATCGGATTTATTTTTGAATTATTACATTTCGTAACACTATTAACTTCAAACGGTTCTAGAAACGTATGAAGTGTTTTAATCTTAATAGTTTTTTCAGTTGTTTTAATAATCGATATGTACGCTTTTCCATCTTCGTCTACTTTAGTTATGGTGTTTGCAATCATAACACCTTTCAATATTTCGCAGTCTAGTATAAGACCTTCTTTAATTTTTGGATTCTTTACATCTATTTTGATAAGAGTCTCGGAACGTGGTTTAGTTTTTATTAAGAAATCTTGATTATGCATTGGTATAATGCATTTATTAATAATCGGATTATTCGATTTAAAATTGATTTCGGCATTATTTTTCATGAAAAAATCGTTACCTAATAGACCAACATAATCTAAGTTGATGTTTTTGATAACATGGAAACAATGTTTTATTTTATTAGGAAACATATCCAATTCTATATCTATTGTTCCAAGAGTTTCACAAGTCTTGTTAGTTTTTTCAATTCCTCTTACGAAAACTTTCTTGCTTCTATCAATTAATTTATTTAGGTATTTTCCTAAAATATTCTCCTTTACAAGCGATACTGCAGCACAAGTATCAAGAAGGAAATCTTCAATATAGTCGGATTGATTAATATTTAAACACAAGCTAACATAAGTGTAACAGACGTCTCGGTCTTTACAAGACTGTAAATGAAGGTACCAGTGTCTCGTGCACGCTGATGTCGATAATGATGATGGTAGTAGAAATTATATAGCTGGCCTCCGTGCACCCAGTGAGTAAAGGACACTGGATGTGCCTATACTTCTGCCTAGTCCTGGCGCCTGGCGGTGTCCTGGAGTAGGGCCGGCTTTTCTTGAGAAGGTAGGCACCAGGGTTGATCTCAGGCAGAAGTCGGCGGAGGCAGCTGGTTTGAAGAAATTTCGAAGACTTTCGAAGATTTACAAGTAATTAAACAAGTTTGTTGAGTAAAGTTGAACTGATTTTTTTATTGAAAAAGGCAGGGTATTTATTCGCATTCTCGAACCGGACAGTGGAATCGAGAGTTTTTCACTAAAAAATGGTGGTGTTTTTGTCCCAATACCTAGAGTATATATACCCCGGTGAATCTGTTTGGCCTCCATTTTTGCCAAATTCACCTAGCGAAGCAGTCGATCAAAATTTGTTTCTCAGAATAATTCTGTAGCACAAAGGTGCATATATAATGTTAGATTTCGATGGTAATACATTCTTATAGCCTAAGGCTACAGCTAGATTTTTTATTTTGTAAGTTTTTTCGGATTTTAAGAGCTTTTGTAATGTTTGGTGGGCCTTTGAGACCACACTAGCATTTTTACCAGGTCCCTCGTAAGATGGCTTAATGAAATCTGTTTATTTCCCGGCCTTACGAGGTCCCTGGATTTTTATAATGGGAAAAATGTCAATTTTCCATCTGAAAATTTTCAAGTCTTTTTTCCTTAGGAAAATTCGATATTTTTTTTATTAGAAAAACGGTAAATATTTATAATAAATAATAAAATATTACATTTCATATCAGACTTTTTTTGGTTACCCAATTAGTAGAGAAATATTCTCGGGTCTAACTGGGGAGCTAGTCTATGTAATTATATATATAGATAATAAATAATATTATAAATGAATTGGGATTGACTGTAATCAAACAAGTATTGTGTCCCCTATCAGCAGATTCTGAATATGTCAAAATGCTACCAGTAGGATTCATTGTTACTTTGACTTCGATAAACAATTTTTCTGTTGTATCAATTATATCGTATGTTTGTGTCCTTGCTCTTAAGCCCCATTTATGAGTATAATGTGATTGTATTTTCTTTCCAAATTCATCTCCTTCTATTAAGATGTATCTAAACAATATTTTGTCACCCATTGCTTCCTCGACAGTAGGTTCACTGTATTCTATATACTCTTCTGCTTCTCCATATGTCATGTCATCTCCTCCTTCACTATCATCGTCCAAATAAACTTCACTGGTGCTTGGTCCTGCTTCACAATCTGAATCTTCTTCACTTCTTTTAAACTTTTTTTTGTCAGACTCTTCATTTTCTTCAATTTTCCTTTTTAAAGTTTTTAGAGTTTCTTCTGTTATATTTGATGATGGCTCCAAATTGCAAAGTAGAGTGCATACCATGTCATGACGTAGTGATAATTCTCTCTTTTGCCAATTTTCTACCTCCCTAAATCCACTTTTGTGTCCAAAATGTGCTACAAAAGATAAGGGGTACAATTCGCTTTCGTTTATCAATGTTTCAAAGGACATGGTTCCAGACTTAAATAAAAAAAGTTAATCATCTGTTACTACCGGCCATTTTTTTCAATATGCATAGTTACAAAAATGGAAAAAATCAAAGATGAACTTCGATGAAAAAGATTTTTGAGGGTGTAGACACGTCGGTTACAATAAGGAATTGTCTTAAATTTATTTTTACTAAAACTAATTTCATGTACACGTGCTGAGTTATCAAAATTTTTCATATTATTTAAAAATTCTAAACCATGGTTTATATTATGGCGACGGCGCCGGGATCCCTTAAAATTTACGCTAACGTTAAAATTGCTATCCTCAGAGGCCTTATTTAAGGGCATGTGGTGCGTAAAATTGTTATCCTCAGAGGCCGTATTAAAGGGCGTGTGATGCATAAAATTGTCATTCTCAGAGGCCTTATTTAAGGGCATGTGATGCATAAAATTGCTATCCTCAGAGGCCTCATTTTTTTTTACAGTTAATAACGCACAAGAGTCCCAACTGCTCCCGTCTGGAGCCAGTGAGACTATGGCATCCCCAATCGGGGTATGTTGTGAGGCTGAAGGTAGTGGGGAGGGGAAGGAGATAGGGAAGAGGAAGTTGGGGAAGTACCTGGCTATTCAGATCTGGTCACTAAACACGGCTAAAGCCATTTCAAGCAACGTTTCAATTCTGAATGGTGGTCTTACACCAGGGCGATACTGATAGTATCTTCCACTTTAAGGGCGTGTGATGCATAAAATTGTCATCCTCAGAGGCCTTGTTTAAGGGCGTGTGATGCATAAAATTGTCATCCTCAGAGGTCTTGTTTAAGGGCGTGTGATGCATAAAATTGTCATTATTTTCTATTTTGGAAATATGTGGATTGAACAAATATTTATTGGGAAGATTCGCATCTACAGGATTTGAATTTAGTCTTCTAAACTGTCGGAGACGAGTATTCGTTTAAATGATGTATTTTCTGAGAAGAGGTACTGGGTTTTTCATTATTTTCTTTTTGGAAACAGTTTTCTACTAAGTGTCCTTTTCTTTTACAATATGAACAAAATTTATTATTATAATCAGGAGACAATTTCCTTTGCTTGGAATTATTTTTGTAAGAAGGTGAAAATTCCTTCTCAGGGTGGCGGTCATTTTGTGAATTGTGACCTTTAAAAGTGTTGATTGAATATTTCTGTTTACTTTTGAAACAGAAATTTTGAGTGCGACCGCTTTTTCCGCAGCTTTGACACATTTTTAAAGTCATTCGCGAGGTAATTAGTTTTTGAATTTTCCCTTCTTCGATAGCTATATTAAATGCTTCATTTAATGTCTGAGGTGTTCTAGCTCGTAAATGGTCTGATATTTTTGATGAAACTCCAATAATAAATGTTTGTAAAGCCAGGTCGTCTGCCCCAGCATAGCGACCTTCTAATTCTGATCGATTAATGATAGAATAGTTTATTGAAGTTTTCAATCGCTTCAAACAAGTTTCGACTCGTAACATATAAGGAGCTATACCTTCTACAGGGGTTTGTTTACAATTTTGTAATTCTAACAATAAATGAGTTTGAGTTTTGGTATCTCCAAAAGTTTGCTTTAAGAATTCCTTAAGTTCTATCCAACTCTCTGTAATTTTGTTTGAACACGGGGTTTCCGCTTTGTCGGTAAGTTGCGAGAAAATGTAAGTTAACAAAATATTATGTTGTGACAGATTAGCTATGTTAAAAGCTCTATCGCAATTTTGGAGAATTGGAGTAAGTTTGTCACGATCTCCATCAAAAGGTTTGATAAATCTTTGTATAATTGATAGAGATATTTTCTCTTCATCAAAAGGTTTAATATTTTCCGTAGACATTATAATCTAAACAAAGGTACTGGGACCCAATTTTCATTTCAGTAGATAATTGCTCGCATGCGATAATTATGTACTTTGTCTATGGTTTTTCTATCATCTAGTAATTATCTACTAATTTTCGATGTAAAGCGTATTTTGGAATTTCTAAAAGATAATTATCTATTACAAAAGCAGTAGATAATTAGACTATTGGTTTTAGCAGTAGTTCAACTGTCAAAAAGTCACTTGTACGGTTTGCGTGTATCGTCTTTTTGTTAATTATTACAAAAATGGTGAGTTTTGAAGATTTGACGCTCATTCAAGCGATCGAAGACATGGAATTAACTGAAAGGCCACCAAGAAATTTTTTTTCAAGAAATGATGTCTTTAGTCTGAGTAATGAACTGTTTATAAAAAGTTTTCGACTATCTAAACATTTGGTGCTCAAATTAATTGACTTATTGTCGCCTTTGATGAAAGAACCTTATAAAATCAAGTCTGTAGATGTTAAAACGAAGGTAAGAACGATTAATGATGCCTATTATATGCAAACAAATCATTTTTTGTAGGTACTCAATCAGTGATATGATAATAAAACATCGTTTTTTTTTCAGATTTTAATTGCGTTGATTTTTTTTGGCACAGGATCTGCTTCTTTGGCACAGGATCTTAATTGCTGCTTTTGTATCTCAAACTTCTCCCTTTTGATCTTCATGTTCTCTTCAGAACATTTCATAATTTTTTCTCCCTACTCTTTTTTTATTTAAATAATTTGGTGTTGATTGTCCAAAGATGCAATCGTCTTCTACTTCAATATCACTTTGATCACCACATATGGGACTGTCCACAGTCCCAACATGATCTATGGAAGCCCTTGAAATGTCAACTGTATTGCCCGCAAAATCATTGGGATTGTGAAGTGTTGTGACTGCATCTGTATCATCTATCCCCATATCAAATGTCGCTATAGATTCGGAGACACCCACGTGTCCCTGTATCGATGCTGGGTTTATTGTCTCCAGGATTCTGGCTTCGTCTTCCGTGAGGCCTTCGTCAAGAGACGGTCCTCCACCTGTGCCCCTCGCATACCGAACTAAATTGGCCTGTTTATTTTTAGTTTTGGCTTTTAAGTCTTGCCAACACTGAAACATAAGAAAGTTAAAGGTTAATAATGTATTCAACCCAACAAAGGAATTCTGGGACAATTTTTTTATTAATTTTTTACAAAACCGGGACCAGCTCATTTTACACTAAATAAAATAAATTTTTACCCCAGTAGATAGGTAATAATTAGATGTAATTAATTCCGTGAGCGGAAATTGAAAAAAAATGTATATTATCGTTAATTTCTTAAATTTAAAAATACGAAAATGTCATTTTTCAATGACCTCCATGTTGTAAATTACATAAATTGAATAAAGATATCATACACAATCCCGCTAGACAAACCCTGCTTTGCCAGACAAACCATTCAAAAACGTAGGCTATTTTTTAAAGTAAAGATAACATACCCAAGCCCTATGGTCCCGGCTTTGTAAAAATTTACCTTCTTTTTACCTACTAATATACTCATTCTACACCGGGGAGCGGGGTTTCCGTTCGACCGTTGGATTTGTGTATACCGTGTGGTTCGGAGATCGTTGCTGCTTTTGACATATTACAGTACTTTAAGTTTTCTCTTAAAATAAAAATTCAATAATGACAAAATTCAATTGTAGCAAAATTCAATGAATACAAAATTCAGTGATTGCAAAATTCAATTAATACAAAATTCAATGATTGCAAAATTCAATTAATACAAAATTCAATGATTGCAAAATTTATAGAATTGCAAAATATTAAATTATGCTAAAATTTCTTAAAACTATGGCTAATATTCTTAGGTGGTAGGAAGTGTACTTACAGCACAATCGTTTTATGCATGATGTGGTTGATGACGGCAGCTTTCTTCTTGAAGCGTTGATCAGGCTCGTTTAGAAGATGCTCGGGGATGAAAGTCCTGCAGATTGTGTCTTGGAAGACGTCGACTGGTGGCGGCTGCGACAACGTTGCTTCTGCTTGGCTGGCGAAGTCGTCACGGGGTCTTCTGCTTGGTTGATTCTCAAATAGAGAACAGAAGAATTTTTCTTATTCGAGTGTCATCCCACTTCTGACACTATTTGTTAGATGCCACTGTGACGTTTATGAAGATGGTGGTCTTCTCTAAGATGATAACCGAAGTTGAATCAATCGAAGGATAGAACCGGGCTTCGTCACAGGGGTATACTAATGTTTTTTAAAGTTCAGCCGTTCAAAGGGGTCTGTCAATTATTATAAGAACCCTTGAGGTTGTTCTCTTTCAACTCTTATCTTGCAACGATATGTTCCAGAGGGTGTAGTGTGCAGGTTTGAAGATTAATAATCTTGTTTGAATATTTATAAGTTTTATTCATTAACACAGAACACAATGGTTTACAAATACGTCAGTATAGGTAAAGAACTTAATTAACAATATTAGCATGGTGGCATACACTACAGGGTTTTTATATGTTTTGCTACAGGATGTGAGTAACTAACTGTAGATAGTACAATTTTAGGCGTAGGCAAATTATGCGTAAGCAATTATAATTTGTTTTTCTATGATTTTTCTAAGCCAAATTGTGGTTAAGCCAACAGGATGTTTATAAGAAATTATTTGATATCAATAATGCGTACTTCTTCGATAGTAGGTACTTGTAATAATAGGTAAAGGAGATTACAGGATTTTTTTTTTCAATTTAATTTTTTTTTTTCAATTCATTTTATTCTTTTAAAAACCTCACAAAATTTTACATTTAATTCGTTTTTAAAATACATTTGTAACAGTGGTAGATACAAACTATACAAGCATTAATAGAGCTTGCCTTTTAAAGGCAGCTTCACTAACGCTAAATATGTCGATATACGAATTAATTCTGTTTAACAGTTAAATTGCTCTCCCGACCGGCATGACCATTGGCAAGTTAGTCCTGCAGGCCGGAAGATAGAACAGTATGCTGTCGGTGGCGAAGATACCCATCGGGAACATAGAAATGAATGCTCTCCATGATAACTGAGTTTTCAAACCAACCGCGGATCAATCTGAAAAAATGCGTAGCAATGTGTACATCCCTTCTGACCCGTAGATGGTTCATTCCGAGCATACCCAAAAGAAAGTCGGTAGGATAGAGCCACGGATAATAGCCATACTCCCTCATGTATAGAAATCTTAGAAATTTCTTCTGAACCCTCTCCAACATGAGGGAATATTTTACTTGGTGTGGACTCCAGATCACCGACCCACTTTCAAGTCTACTCCTTACTAAGGAATTGAATAAAATTTTGAGAACTCGGGTGTCTCTAAAATTCCTTGCAGTACGCAGAACAAAGCCCAGCATTCTCAATGAAGTGCTACAAGTCATCTGAATATGAGTATGAAATGTCAGCCTACTATCAAACATGATTCCAAGATCTTTCATGGTGGAGACACGTTTTAAACTTCGGGCGTCCATTGTATACCGGTAATACCAGGTGTGACACGCCCTAGTGAATGACAAAACTAAACATTTAGATATATTGAACTCAATCCGATTTCTTTTACTCCAGTCAATAATTCTATCAATTTCTGACTGGAGTAGTTTGCAGTCTTCTGTGGTTAGTATTTCTAAGAATAGTTTTAGGTCATCAGCAAAAAGAAGAAACCTAGAGTGCAGAATTACTTCTGAAATATCGTTAATAAAAATAGAAAAAAGGAGTGGCCCTTAATTAGAACCTTGGGGTACTCCTGATCGTACAAAAAATAGAATAGACTGGAATAGTCCATGAGACACAAACTGTTTCCTGTCTGCAAGATAGCTAGCAAAAAAGATGAGTAGTCTCATGGAGAATCCTATTTCAGCCAGTTTATTGAGTAAGACGTCGTGATTAACGGTATCGAAGGCCTTTGAAAAGTCGTTATATGAACAGTCTACTTGATGGCCTTTATCTAAAGAATTTGATACGTAATCAGTAAACACCAATAGGTTGATTTCTGTAGATCGACGTTTTCTAAATCCGTGCTGTTCTGAAATTAAGAACGGCTCCACTTGTGGCAGTGTGTATTCATGAATAATCGACTCGAACAATTTAGCCGGTGCAGAAAGTATTGCAATCGGCCTAAAATTTTCTACGGAGGTCTTTGTGCCGCTTTTATGAATCGGACAAATCTTCGAAATTTTCCAGGAATCAGGAAATACACCAGTTTCTAAGGAAAGGTTAAATAAGAAACAGTGGCATTTTTAAAAACTCAGCGCAACCTTTTAAAAAGAATATTGGAAGAAAATCTGGACCAAGTGAATGTGTATTTTTCATCTTTCTAATGGAAGTTTCTATATCTTATTCATCAATTTGATCAATATCGATATTCTGGGCTCCCTTTATATTCAACTTGGCAGCAATATTAGTATTTAGTAATGGAGACTCATTACTATACAACGATTGGAAGTGTGTTGCAAAAGCGTTAGCAACATCTACTCCACGAACTTCCCGATCACGATGCGTCATGGTGTCTTGAATACCACCATCTTTCCTTAGTGATTTGATGTAGTCCCAAAACATGTTGGGATCATGCTTGATATCGTGTTCAATAGAATTTACATATGATTGAAAAGCAGTGTGAATATTGCGCCTAACCACGGCTCTTTGCACACTGAACAAATCATGGTCACCCCGACAGCCAGTAGCCTTCCATTTTTTATGGAGAGCATGTTTCGTCCTATTGTCCGCGATGGTCTTTTTGACTTTTTGAAATATTGGCATACAGAGCTCCGGGCCAAAAAGGCCCCTTTCTCTTTCATCATGAATTTATATTAGTGGTTGTTGGAAAATTGATTTTTTTAGTTGTTTGTTAAAAAAAATTTTTGCAAAGGTACATGGCTGCAATATGGGGAGGTTAAACTTTACGGAGGATTTGTTTAGGTTTTTTATGTGTGGTACGTACGTTTTCGTCGTACCGGGCGAGGCAATTTATGGACGCGTTTTCATGGGTGGGAATTCCCGCATAAAAGGTTTCCGCGAGACTTAAGATGTGATTTTTTAATAAGGGGATTTCAGAGTCTTTATGTAGTTGGGCTACCCTCATCCATTTGGGGGCGCCCAGGGCTATGCGTATGGCTTTGTTCTGGAATGTTTGGAGTTTTTTTCAAAAGAGACTCTGAAGCGTGGGCCCAGATGGGGCTTGCATATGTTAGTTTTGGCCTTATAGTTGATTTATAAATAAGGAGTTTATTTTTAGTTGAGAGTTTTTTATTTTTTTTGCTTAACATGGGGTAAAGGGCTGCAAGGATTTTATTTGCTGAGGCTAGAGATTCATCTATGTGCTTTTTCCAAGTAATTTGTCCAGGGTTACTCCGAGATATTTAATGCTTTTTTTCCACGGGACGTTTTCTCCGAACAAATGAATATTAGGTGGCCTTTTGGGACGTCTACGTGAGAAAACGCAAGCGGCGCTTTTAAGGGGATTTATACTTATTCGCCATTGTTTAAAGAAAGTTTCTAGTTTGGATACGTGGGATTGAACTTTACGGGTAGCTTTATTTTCGCTTACCGAGGTTGACATGACGTCGGTATCGTCTGCAAAGTTTCCTATTTTAGTGTGAATGTCTTGACTACCGGGGCGGGGGATGTCGCTTAAATAAATGTTGAACAGAGCTGGTGAGAGAATAGAACCTTGAGGGACACCGGCTCTTATCAATCTCACTGAAGAGAAGATACCATCTAGTTTTATTCTGAATTTACGATCTTTTATGAATTGTGCTAAGAGTTGAGTCATTGAGAGGGGAATACCTAGGAAGTTCATTTTATAAATGAGACCTCTGAGCCATACTTTGTCGAATGCTTTGCAGACGTCTAGGGAGAGGACTACCGTGTGTTGGCGATAATTAAAACCGTTTGTTATTTCTTCGACCATTCGCAAGAGTTGGTGGAGAGTGGAGTGGCCCGATCGAAAGCCGTGTTGAAAGTCGGGGATGAGCTTAAGTTCGTCAACTGATTTTTTAAGCCTGACGAGGATAAGTTTTTCTAGAATTTTTCCTGCGCAGGGAAGGAGGCTGATGGGTCTGTGGTTTTGGGCCAGAAGGGGATCTTAACCAGGTTTAGGGATGAGAATAACGTCTGCTGTTTTAAAGTCTTGTGGGAATTTACGAAGTCTAAATGACGCATTGCTGATGGCTGTAAGAGAGCAGACGGCTTTGGAAGGGAGACATTTTAAAATTTTATTTGAGATCGAGTCGGGACCAGGACATTTTTTTGTTTTGAGCGTTTTAATAATGTTTGTGATTTCTTGAGGGGTTGTGAATGGGATTGGATTATCTGTAGGGATTTCGGCCATGATGGCCTCGACTTTTGAGTCAACGGTGGAAACGAATTGGGGGTCGTCGTAGGCCGTAGACGGGGGAAATTGATCTTCGAGGCTGTCTGCAAAAGTCTCGGCTTTGTCTCTAGAGGAATAAACTGTGCCTTTTGGGCCCGTAAGGGGACTTATTTTGGTGGAGGGTTTTCTAAGGGTTTTTGAAAGTTTCCAGAAGGCTATTTTGTCGTCTTCTAGAGTGGAGATAAAATCATGCCACTGTTCGTTTCTGTACTTTTGAAGTTCGACTTTAACCTGGTGTGAGAGGCGGTTCATACGAATGCGATCGATCGGGTTTGAGAATCTTTGCCACTCCTTACGGGCAAAGTTTTTCTCTCTTATAAGTTCTTTCAATTCTGCGGGTAGGTCGGGTCTGTATTTATCATTTGCGACTTCGACGGTGGCAAGGTTTACGGCTGATACAATGTCGTTGGTAAAATTTTTCGTTGCTAAATTAAGACTATCTTCGCTAGTAATTGAGGTTTGTATTTTTACTGACTAGGAGTTTAGGGAGCTTTTGCCATAGAATTTTTTTACGTGTGGTTCGGTGAGGTGGTACTGAAGGTAGGGAGCCGTCTGATAAAAATAGGAGAACTGGGTCGTGGTCCGAGGATAATTTTTTTGACAGGTTGGAGGGTGTAGACAAGGGGGCAGTTTTTCAAAATTATTATATCTATGACGTCGGGATTGTGATTCGCGTTTTTGGGGAATAGAGTGGGAATGTCGGGGGCATTTACAATGAGAGATTTATCTGCGATGTAATTAAAAAGAAACGTACCCTTGTTGTTAGTGGCCCGGGAGTGCCAAGAGCCGTTGTCGGCGATGGTATCTTGACAGAACCACTTTGGATATCGACGACCACCCCTACTGGGGGGTTTTCTGGGGAAACAGGTATCAAAAATATTGTAAACACAAGCATAAAAATGATGTACCGCCTCTTTTATAGTGCTAAAATTGTAAAGTTCTTGCCAATCTAGTTGGCTCATCATATTGTATAGCTTACAAACATCACCCTGCCCAAAATTCCATCCACGCAAAGCATGCTTGTCATTCTTTGGAATTTTTGTAGTTTTAACGTTGTTTTTGCAGGTAAAAATAAATTCTAGTGCAGGATGATGTTTGTCTTCAGTTACAAGGGGAGAATCGCAATGAATAACATTTAAGGCTGTATTGCTTAAAATTATGTCTAATACTCTTGAGTTTATGTTTGAAATGTTATTACATTGGGAAAGACCAAATACGGCGCATAGAAAATTAAGGTCGTTATCAATTTCTATTGCACCTCTTGCGGAGTGCAGATTGAAGTCTCCAAGCACAATTACATTTTTTCTGCCAATAACATCTACATTTTGTTGTATTTTATCAAAAAATAATTTATAAGTTTCAAAGTGTGATGCAGGCGGAAAATAAACTGTACTTATAAAAGTTACACACGATTTGTGTAATTTTGACCCACAGGTCCTCGTTGACAGTTTCCAGAGCAGGTAAGTGCTCTACCTTAATAGGGCCATTCGCGGTCTTTACATTACGCGATTGTAACAGTACGCGGCACTCTGCGCATGCACTTGATCGCGGCGGGGCCGGGTCGTCCTAGCAGGGTCGACGAGGCCGGAGCGCGAGACCGCGTTCGCGAGCCGCTTCAGGAAGGCCGCGAACTGGTGGACATCTGCTGCCTCCGCGTTGTTCGCCACCTTGTAGCTGTGAATGTTCACTACCAGTCTCGGATTTTGAACACTTTGTTCACACTGTATCTAACGATTTACAATATTATTTTGTTGTCATATTCTTAAAAGTAGTTATATGTCCACACTACTCACTATAAAATTATTTTGAGTGCACTTACGCAATTAGTAACGAACATTATTTGAAACTTTTAAGGGCTGAAAACGTGAACTATCCCTCTTACTTAATTAAGAATAACTAGACCGACCAAGAAATAGGTCAGGCTGCTCCGAGAGCCCGACGTTATCCCGATTAAAAAGTAAAAGATTCGATTTCTGGTACTTCTTGAATATCCACGTGTTTTCTCGTGCGACGGTCGTATTTTGTATGGCGAATTAGGTCACTTTCCGTCTTTCGTATTCAGATTTATTCCTATCCAACTTTCAAAATACAGTTCCATGAACCACAGATTGTTGAATTTGTTCAGATATTTTACCTTCTCTAGCTTTTCTGACTCTTCAGAGTGATTTGTAGCAGAACATACTGCAATCTGTTAGTTAAGATGTTTATCAACTGTCGCACATCCTCTCCCACCACCCCCACCTTTTGAAAATTCATTTTCTTTTGAGAATATATTTAATATCATATGATACGTCGGGAACATTGGTGGGTAAAGAATATTGTTCTGGAACTCTTGTCAGTAGTCTGAGAAAACTGATAAAGTATTCCAGTGAACCATTACTTGTTTCAATTTCCCAATATTATTTTCTTGCTCTACTTTCCGGCAATATACTGGACAGTCTCTGCTCCATGCAGGGTGATCAATTTTTAAATTTAATTTTAGTCGTTCATTTGCCTTCTTGCAATTAATGCAGGCATCATATCTTTCATCACAGTGTTTGATATCATGGGATTTTGCACATTTTGGACAAGATATCTCATTTTTGCAATTTGTCGCCTTGTGGTTAAATCCGTTAGCTTACTTACTTAAAGCATCTCATTATACTGATGTTATCGTACACACGGCATCTGTCCCAGCCGAGATATATCTTTTGGGCCTTTATTATTCTTATTCAGTTTATCTTTAAACAAATGTATAATATTGTTACTGAGGCAGTTCAGTTATGTACAATAAATATTGTATTTATTACCAATGTAAAAGCCCTGAAAAAGGGCGTTGATCAATAAATAAATAAATATTATGAATTCTTGTATTTTTCATAGCAAACAAATTCTTCTTCGCCTGAGTTAACTTTTGTTGTCCTTTTGATTTAAAAAAATATATTTGTGGATTAAAATCCTTTATTATTTAATTTTACAAATACAGAAAAGTGAATACAATTTACAAAGGGAAACTATCGACTTTGCAAAGCAAGTGCTTTGACAAGATAGAGTCGAATAGAATGATCTGTAGACTTTGGACTTTGGATTTATTTATTTTTCAGAGTACCTAAACCTAAGTTTACTTGCTCTAACATATTTATAAAAGGATTATCTATTGATGCTTTACATGGTTTTCAATGTAATTGAGTTTTCGAGATATATTTTTATTTTTACTGCGGCTTTATGCAGGAATATTCTATACGTAATTAATTAATCTCTACGTAAGACAGATTTTGGTTTTTTATATTTAAAGTGTTCATTCTCGCTGTATTTAGCGAGAGAGTTTATCGTGGGATTAGAGTGACTATCTAGGCCAGCGTAAAACCTAGTAGCCTGTGAAAAAATAAGGTCTTTAACCAACGGGACGTTGGATTCATTGTGGAGAGTAGAGATTCTACTCCAGTTGGGTGCATTTAAAGCGAGTTTAATGCATTTATTTTGGAAGACTTTGTAACAATGATAAGTGTAATCTCATATCAACCTACCAAAACCCCTTCTCTGCTCGGCAGGAACCCTGAAAAGCAATGACTTAATGGTGTCCCAGGATCGCCATCAATATAAAGTAATCATAAGTAATTGCAACAGAGGGTAGATTTGAAATTAACACTCGTATTGTTAAGAACAATTAAAATTTATTCACAATCTTTGTGGGCAATTCATTTATAAATTATTTCTTAATTAAGAATTTCTATTAGAGACAACAGACTACAAACAAATAATAAGTTAAATTCAGGGGTGGCCTTCTAGAAAACATAGATCTAAAAGATGTTGCAATCTGCTGCGTCATAGTTACATGAAACGACATATTTGAAATGCTAAATAAAATATAACCTGGTTATGGGTGCCAGCCTCATGAGATCCATGAGACAATAATTGAAGCATGGTAATTCACTAACAAATATTCTATAAAATAACAAACATGATCGACTAACAAGATATGAATTTTTCTCACGGTCTCCGATCCACCAAACTGCAAGGCTCGAACACACACCGATCCACATGAGAGGCCAGCTGGAACTGCCTGAGTCGAAGAAGCAAGCTACTGCGTCCCCTCTCTCTCTCTCTCTCCAACGCGTAGTGTTGACCGCCGTTAAAATCGTCGCGTGTAGGTACTGTTATCAAACCTGTTGCAACTTGAAGTTTATTAATATGGGTTTTTGCTGCATAATCCCAGATTGGGCAAGCGTAGGAGAAACATGATCTGATGGTTGTCTTATAAAGCAGTAATTTGTTGTCTGTAGATAGACGGCTATTTCTACACATCATGGGATAGAGGGATGATAGATAACGATTTGCAGCTTTTCTTTTTTCTTCTATATGTTTTTTTCCAAGTTAGTTTATAATCTAGAGTGACACCGAGGTATTTTAATGACGATTCCCATAGAACGTTTTTCCCAAACAGTTTAATGAAAGGGGGCCGTTTGGGCCGTGTTTTGTGGAACACGGTCGCGACACTTTTGGTCGGATTGATAGAGATTCTCCACTTTTTACACCACTTTTCTGTAAGAGTGGCTTGTTTCTGTACGCGGCGTGTAGCAGTGGCCTCGACAGTTGAACTAGAGATGATGTTTGTGTCATCAGCGAATTGGGTTATTATGATATTTTGATCTATTGGCTTAGGAATGTCACTCGAATAAATGTTATATAATGACGGCGAGAGTTGACTGCCTTGCGGGACCCCAGCTGACAGGGGGCGAGTAGTGGAGAAAATGTTATCTATTTTTACTTTAAATGAGCGATTTCTCAGGAAACTATTTATAAGTTGGATGATTCTAATTGGGTACCCTAAACAGTACATTTTATATATAAGGCCATTATGCCAG
Organism: Glyphotaelius pellucidus; assembly: GCA_936435175.1. Taxonomy (NCBI): domain Eukaryota; kingdom Metazoa; phylum Arthropoda; class Insecta; order Trichoptera; family Limnephilidae; genus Glyphotaelius; species Glyphotaelius pellucidus. The sequence continues at coordinate 1,132,423 of OW386561.1, forward strand.
ACTTTGTCGAACGCTTTACTAACGTCTAGAGAGAGTATTACTGTTTTTTTCTTTGAGTTAAAGCCCTCCGTGATGTGTTCCACAACATGGAGGAGTTGGTGAGTGGTTGAATGACCTGCTCGAAACCCATGTTGAAAGTCTGGCAAGAATTTACATTTATTTGTGATTTCATTTAATCTTACAAGGATTACTTTTTCCAGGACTTTACCCAGGCAAGGAAGAAGACTTATCGGCCTATGGTTCTCCGTTAATAATGGATCCTTGCCTGGTTTAGGAATTAATATTACATCAGCTTCTTTAAAGTCCTTTGGAAAGCAACGTAGTCTAAGTGCTGCATTGCAGATGGCAGTCAGGGCGCAGATGCCCTTTTTCGGTAGGCATTTAAGTATTTTGTTTGATATACCGTCAGGACCGGCCGCTTTCTTCTTTTTTAGACCCTTGATTATTTTTATTATTTCATCTGGAGATGTGGCTTTAATGGGCGGGTCCTGGGGGTCGAGACTTAATATTGCTTCTACTTTAGAATCCACCTTAGCTACGAAGGCTGGGTCATCGTGTTCCTTGTTAGGAGTGAATTGTGCTCCAAGGCTATCTGCGAAGGCTTCTGCCTTGTCTGCTGCAGAAAAACTTTACCGTTTGGGCCTTGAAGCGGAGCTATTTTTGTTGCTGGACGTCTAAGGGCTTTGGAGAGTTTCCAGTAGGCGTCCCTGTCATCTTCGAGGGAGGATATGAATACGTTCCAACGCTCATTACGGTAATCATAGAGTGCTTCACGTACTTCTCTATTTAATCTATTTAAATGTTGTTTAACAATAGGATTGTAGGAACTTTGCCGCTCCTTACGCACTTGGTTTTTTTCCCTAATAAGATCTTTGATCTCTTCGGGAATACCATATTTCGCTGAGTTGTCTTTTTTAGTAATCGCTGTTGACGCTTCGTTAATACAAGATTTTAGACATTTAATTAGGTCGGAGGTGGCAGTATTTAGAGCTAATTCGTCAGGTATTGATGTCGGTATTGTGATTTTATTTTCTAATAAATCGCTGAATTTTTTCCAATTATTTTTTTTCTTTATAGGCACGAGGGGGACCAAGGGATTAGAGCCTCCTGATAATGTTAGAAGAACTAGATCGTGGTCGGAGGATAGTTTGTTAACTACTTGTAAGGAGTGTAAATGATTAGTTTCTTTTAAGATCACTATGTCTATCACGTCCGGAGTACAGTTAGCTTGGTGTAGCGTTGGTATGTCCGGAGCGTCTACTACAATTGATTTCGTGCTCGCGTAATTTGCCAACACGTTACCTTTTTGGTTCGATTGTAGGCTATGCCACGATCCGTGTTTAGCGTTCATGTCCCCGGCTATAATGGTGGGAACATTTTCTTCTAATTAGCCCAGTCAATGAACGCATTGAACTGGAACATGCTAGAGGAAAGCTGAATTTTTGCAGGTGAATAGTACTTCTTATGTGGAGTATTTTCCAAAAAAGTCCCTACCCCTCCCCCGCTTGCTTCCTCCCCTGTCCCCTCCCAAACTTTACAATTTTAGAGTTCTACAAAATCCATTATATCTCTTAAACTATTATATGCATCTGAAAAAAAATTTCTCCGTTAAACTTCTTAAAAAGTTGTCTAAAAATAAGTTATATGTTTGTCTTTGTTATCTATTACGGTTTGGCAAATAATAATGACATTGTCGCAAAAAAAAATTTTTTTTTCGTAAAATTTTGATTTAAAGGTGAATATTTTTTTTATCTGGGAGGACACGCAAAAACATTTCAAATAATTTATTTGCCAAATTTAGTAAGCTTTAAAACAATGTATAATATTGCTTACCTTTATTCTTAATACTGGTCAAAATCCGATTCGATAGCAGGGCGGCACGGCTTGCTTGGCGGTCGGGCCTAGCTCGCTGTGCTTGCAGATGACCGATTTGAGCTTAGGTAGGTATTTATAGTTTTAAATTGAAACACCGAGTACTTTTTAATTGATTCACGATATAAAAACGTTTTAACACTAAACTGTATAGTAATAGTAGTAATGGAGGCTTTCTTACCTTTCTTTAAAAAAACGTCTTCAAATAAAGGTGGATGCGAAGTTAGTTCAAACTCAAAGTAGGATTTGAGCTTTGCAGGACTGTCACATACGCGTAATATTCTATTGAATATCTGATTAGGGTTGATTATAAATTCTTTGTTTCTAACTTTGTTAGATTTATTACTGGCTTGAAAATCAATCATATCCGATCTGTGTAGTTTTACTTCTGAAAAACTTTGCCTTGCAAGAAAATCATAGCTTTGAACCCTACCTCATAAGCATCGTCATATGTTTTAGTTGAGTCTGATACTAATCTTGAAGAAATGCAAATTAATTCACCAGACTTTCGAGCAAAAGTATTGTGCGTCACCAGTATGAATTTTGTTAAATCTTGGTTATCCTGTAACTGGCTCTCCCTAAGCTCAACTTTTCTGCTCACTTTTCTTGTAACTTAAACCCAAGAAACTATGAAAAGCTTCACTGATTGAAAGGAATAATGGAGCTCCTAATATCCATTTACTGAGAAATCCCACACCCTTGCGTAAGTGCTCCTACTGTTTTTAATGACTTCATCAAGGATTGTTCATGTCAATGCACGCATCAGTCCAAACTCCTGAGCAAAACATATTGTTAAGTAAAAACATATTGTAAGTTTTGCTGTCCGACTTGTCGCTTTGATCGTGTTTTAAGTGTCGGTGAAATGTTTAAGATTTATTGCAACTGATTCGTCTTCACGAGCTAATTCATGTGGCATCTTCTTGTTCACAATATTTTTTTTATTTCACGAGGAAAAAGTGTATCATGAGAGTCATTGCAAATTATTTTGACGATTGCAGCACCTGTAAGAACATAGGCTCTTGCATAAGAACAGCTCTTGCATAAGCGTGTCCTTTTATCATGTGTATCACTGTGGGACCTCCGTACACAGTTTTCCATAAATCTTCGAGCCCACTTTCTTCCGTGATCCAATACATCCCAAATGTGATATTTACAAAAGAAACTTCCTAGTCGTACAATAATTTTTGAAATTTCAGATGATCCACCAGCCCCCGCTACCATTCAATAGGTTTGAGAAAAAGCGGTTGGTCGAAGTTACAATGTCACACAATCGTTCATAAACCCCTTCGAGTTACATTTTTAATGCACAATGCTAATTTTATGTCACTTAACCACAAATAATTGGTTGGAGATACAAAAGATAATGAATCGGCATGCTCTTTTCTGAAAGATATACATTCACTGAGATCTTTGATGGTTACATCTTTCAAGCCGCTCTTTTTTCTCTTCGCGTAACAAGGTTGAAGGATATTTTCTTGATTAACGAAATTTCCATTTCATCACTGAAGACGAATTACATCTAGACTTTTAAAATTAGAGGCTGGATTGATGCACATAGCGCTTTATTCTTCCCACGGCATGAAATGTGCTTAGGCCATCAAATGTTTTTATATTAACGTCGTCATTTTCGAACACAAATTGTGTGAATGTATCATCTTCGATTGTAGGAGGCCCAGCTCTTATTACAGATCTTTGGTATCTGTCACCTTCATGACACGACGAACAAATGCCCAATGACGACAACACTTCTATTAAATTCTTAGATCCGTACATTCTCTGTAGAAAACACAAACTTGTCTGAATTGATGACAAAAAGACCTTGGCCTTGCAGATGCTATTATGGCGTGGTTAGTTACTAAACGTCTTCTCGTAACATCAGGTCCATTATCATACAATCTCTTCTTGGTTACAGTTAACGTGAACAGATTCAGAGTTTCAGGAACTAAATCATCACCCCCACGACTGATTTCCGGAACATCAGGATAGCTTTCACAATCATGTGGCATTTTTTTAAATATCTTTTCTGATTATTTCTGCGGCAGCAAGTACAATTCTTAAACATTCCAGATTTGCATTCTTTTCTTTGTTTCTGTACCAGTCGCCTAGTATCTTATAACTTGAGTGAGACATGCACATGACAGTTTTTCTGCCAAAAATACACGTATACATAAAATCTTGAAAATAGTCAATTACTTGTTTTTTAGGAAATGTATATGAGTACGGAAGATCACTGCCACAAATGTCTTTTACTATTTTCCCTAATTTCTCTAATATAAACTGACATTCGTCAGTATTTTCTAAAAAAACTACAGAGTTTAAGAAAATTTTTAGCTGAATTATCATATTTAGGTGTTCCTATATACTGAGTTGGTTTACTTTTACAGAACTTCTTGTAGCAAATGCCATGATAGCGAGCTTCTGCTACGACCAAATGAAACACACCTAAAAGTTTAGATTTTATTTTTGCACCCCATTTGTCATCTATTATATTACAATGTTTCCCCTATTTCTGGTCTTAACACCAAATGTATTTGTTAACGATATTTATGAGATAGTTTAAGATCAAACGCTGTTTTTTATTATCACAAATAATACTCACAAATAGTTCTCCGTGAAATTAAATGTATTTTCTAAATGCCTTAGGAATGGCTGAGGTGTACCTACTGGTCAATAGACTACAATTAACATTTGTAAAAGCTTTAATATTGCTAGGCTTATTATACATTTTTCTACAATCTACGTGCACAGTTGGTTACGCTACCTTAAGTGGTTATTTTAACATAATTATTATCTCTTTCAATACTAGCGTTAATTAGCATTTGTAACCCTTTCTTTACTTTAACAACATTTCCTGGAAGGTATTTTTTTTACATAAAATACACAATAAGTTCTCTTCAGACATTTTCAGTGGTTTTTTTTTATTTATTAATTGTTAATTAATTTTTTCTCAATATTTTAACCTGATGAAGGAGGGAAAACGCACAAAAAACTTGATACACGGCTTGGCGCAACCACGTCAAAATATAACCACAAAACCGACACACACCTTAACCTTAAGACATATATTTTTTTTAACATATGAGATCAAACTGACCATATTTATTTATTTTTTCGTTTGTTTCAACTTGATAAAACAGTCAGTAGCGACACGACAAGAACGACACGTCGCTTGGCCTCGCCACTCCGTGTTACGGCCAGCCCGCGCACGCCGTTGCGTTTGTCCACTATTTTCGATAGAAATAAAAGATGTAAGTAAACATTGTTATGCGTGGTTTTAAAGCTTATTAAATTTGACAACTTATTTGTAAAAAGTATTTTTTCATATTTTCTCAGACAAAAAAAAAATTCAACTTCAAAAAATAATTTTGCAAAAAAAAAATTTTTTTTAACAACAATCTCATTATTATTGGCCAAACTAATGCAGATTTTAAAAAAAGTATTATTATAGAATTTTTAGGCAGTTTTATAATAAATTCAACGACGAAATTTTTTTTCTGATTTATCTTTTAGTTTATGAGATATAATCGCTTTAGTAGAACCCCACATTGCAATGTTTGGGAGGGCACAGGGGAGGAAGCAAGCGGGGGAGGGGTAGGGACTTTTTTGGAAAATACTCCACATAAGATGTACTATCCACCTGCAAAAATTCAGCTCTCCCCTAGCATGTTCCAGTTAGGGCCTGTTTTTTGTCTAGATTGACTGGGCTAAATAGACAGTCCAGTTCGGACGGGATCAGTGGACGTTTCGGTGGTGCATAAACGGAGATGAGTTTAAGTGGTCCGGAAGATGTAATTACTACTACCGAGGTGGATTCTATGTTAATTCTAGAGAATGAATGTGCTAGACGGTGGTCAATATTATTTTTGACTAAAATAGCCGTGCCGCCGCATTTATTGGTTAATCTGTCATCACGGTACGTGATATAGTTAGGTAAATTAAATTTCTTAGATGGTTTGAGCCATGTTTCATTAATGAAGAATACGTCAATGTTGTATTCTTTGAGAAAATCAATTATTTCATCTTTGTGGGTGATGACAGATCCATTGGCGTTCCAATAGGCTGTTTGCAAGTTGACTATTTTATTTTGGTGTCTAGACATTATGGTTTCTTAAAGTGGCTTGAATTTTGAACATTTCGTCGGTGGCGTTTTTTATCGTTAATTTAATGGCTTCTAGCTTGCTCTTCGAGGGCTGGGTCCAGGGGGGGCAACTGTTGTTGGGACGCTTGGGCAGGGGCAGATCCCCTATCTAGCCTGTATTGTTGGCTAGCTTGATTTTTATGGGATTGAGATTGGGTCGAAGAACCCCTATTTGGATGATGGTGGGATCTTGGTTTATAATAGTGAGGCTGAGGCCAGTTACGGGGATTTGGATTGCGAGAGTTGGGCGGGAATTGAGATGCGGGTTTGTGGACCGTACGAGTAGGATTAGTGGTGGGGGGAGTTAAGGTAGGGGGGGGCAAGGGGACGGATGGGGTTGGGAGGGTGGGGAAATCCTCTTGGGAGGCTGCAGGAGCAGCTACGGCTGCGGGAATGGACAGTCTGGACGTGTTTTCGTAAGAGTCAATTTGGTGATTATCTTGTCTATTATTATAATTACGGTGATTAAAATTCCGTTGATGATTATTATAATTGTTAATGTGATTGTGCCTATTATTATTATAATTTCGCCCATAATTAGCGTTACGGTTCCTATTAAAGTTAGGATTGGCGTTTTGGGGCCTAGCAGGGCACCCGCCGTAGTTGGCCGTATGGTCACCTTGACACAAAGCGCATTTAGCCGGAGTCTCTCTCGGCTTTGTGCAGTTTGACGATCTGTGCGGTTCGCCGCACTTAACGCAGCGCTCGCTGCCATGGCAGCAATTCGCTGAGTGCCCGTGCATTTGGCAGCGGTAGCACTGCCCAACGCGGGCTTTGTTCCTTAAGGATTCAACTTGAATCCTTAGCCGGAATATTGACGTTAAATTATTAAATATTCCCTTCGCAGTTTAATTTTTTGTAAGGTTCACTAACACTAGCGGAATAGGTTTTTTTGTGCGGGCCGCTTTCATTCGGTGCACTGAAATTATAGGGTATTTTGTGGCTAACTCTTCTTTTATTTCTTCCGGAGAAATGTCTTCGGGGTTTCCCCTAAGAACAACCCTTAAAGGTTTTTCTTCCGGAAGCCTGAAGGAGTGAAATTCCGTATTGTTGGAAATTAAGTGCCTGGTGATCGCGCGGAGTTTTAGTCATAATGTGCAGGCCATTGCCCATGTTTTTGGCGAAGAAGTCAATTCCTTTGTCTTCGAGGGTACGGAAGAGCGCCCTGGTCTCTGACTTCTTATGAAGGACTATTGGCGGGATTCTATGGAATTTAACTGACGTTACAGTTTGCGCCGAGGTTGCTGCAGCTGGGGAATTGGTCCTTAGCGGTGTAAATCTGTTGCTAGTGGACGCTAGCGGCGATGGGGAACGAGACCGACGGTTCCCGTTATTTTTCTTAGGTACCGGGGAGGTCCTGGGAGAATTTGTCGGGGTATCAGACCCGTTAGAGTTGGCACGCGAGCGTTTACGCCTAGGAACCGATTGAAACGGTGCCTCTGGTTCGTCGGATGAAGATGGCCAGTCTTCCATGAGCACCAGGTTCTCTCTGAAAGGAACGCTACCTGGGATCGGTGATACAGTATGCCTTGGGGAGGCTGAGGGGGAGTCAAATGACTTTCCTCCTGCGCCTCCCCTAATGATATGCGTAGGCCTGAGGAACAGCCGAGCGGCTCGGCGTCCTTCCGCCCCCCCTCCGACAACCCGACGCTCATCTCTCTCATAGGGTCTTCTAAAACTTTTCTTCTTTCCTACACTTCTTCGAGGCAAAATCGGGGAGCCGGCTAAAGGGCGCGGACTTCGGGTTCCGTCAGCGGTTGGGCCGATAGCCATGCACATTGTCATTGGGACTGCCGGGTGGTTTGTGGAAAACCTATACTGTTATGATTGTAAATACTTGCATTACATTATTACTGTTATATTTTTTTTTCCATTATTTCCCGTATTCCAGGCTTCCTCAATATTATTATTTTTCTCCTCTCTTAGTTTTATTTTTACTAATATCTTTATATATTTTATATAGAATTTCAGAAGAATTATTCCACGGGCTGCCACTTTTTTTTGTATTATGTTAATGTAAGTACTTGCATACTGCTTAATAACCCCGTATGCATGGACATTGGAGGGTCTAGAGTCGATCAAATAAATGTAGCTTCGTTCAATAAAAAAGTAGAGTCTTGACGTGTGCGGTGAAGGAGTAAACCATATGTTTCCTTATAACGCCGTGGGAAAGTGGTGGGGTCCCCTCCAATAGTCAAATGACTTTACTTCCTTGGGAGAGGGTATTTGAGTTGACGTGGTATTATCTTCTAAGTATTGTTTCATGACGTTTAGCCAGGTGGTCTTTCTCTTCAAGAGAAAGTTACGAGCTTCCAAGAAGTCAACTAAATTGACTTCAGGGGCACCAGCCACACACTGAGAGTAAAGGGTTGTCATGGTAGACAAACTAGTTGAGGTCGTTAAGATATTTGCAAAGTGTTGATTTTGAAAAAGAGAAAGCGGTTTCGATACGGGGAAAGGTTAGTAGGTTACGCTGCTAATGACTTTTTAATTGGTTGGCGACCGAGCCGGGAGAATTAGATAAGTGCTCGATAATGACATTTTAATTGCTTTAGACCGAGCGGGTTCGAGGAAATTTATTATAATGACTTTAATTTTGTTGCTATATCTGTTTAGTGACTCATTGGTAAAAACGCGGCTAGGAGCGTACAGATTTTGAAGTATTTATAATCTATTGATTTTATATGAAACGAATTTGCGAATGCATTGATAAACTATAAATAATTAATTACGAGGGAGATGATATTCAAAAACTCTGAATTACAAACAAATCCAAATGAAAAGCACATGTAATGATAAAGAATTGACTTGCTGATTCTGTACAGACTCTCGATTATGCTGTTGAACTAAACACCATCAGACACACGGTTTTTTCGCTAAAAACACTAGCACCAACACCACAACACCGGATGCACTGAAAACCACGAACACACACTGCAGGCAGAGACCGTATAACCACGGAACCACGAGTGGCAAAATTCTCCCTGAGACAAAAACACTCGTTTAGTTCCGAACTACCACAACAGATTTTATTTAGGCAAAAAATAGTGAATGCAATTTTAACAATCACATGTGCAGAGCACAATGCAAAAGAAAGAATTGAATTGAATATTATAACTGTTTCAGCAAACGGGAGCGAGAAATATACTGTATGTGACAGATGTCTTGTCGCTAGCGCAGGCAAATGCAGGTAGAATGGTGTGGTTTTTTGAGTTTTTTTTTTGGATGATTTTTTGAGAATGATCTGTAGAATATGATGTGGCCTTTATATAGTCCATCCAGAGGTGTTGTAACGTGTGGTCCTTCTTGTTGTTTGTCAATATGTTATTGGGTCGTCTGGCAAAGTGTTGTTTTCTTCGTGGTGTGGAAGTAGCCTGTTGAGTATAACCTGTTCAAATACCTTGCTCAGCGTGGAGAGTAGGCTGATCGGCCGGTAGCTTGTCGGCTGCCTCTTGTCCTTGTTTGGCTTCGAGAAGGGCAGCACGGTCGCCGTCTTCCAGATCTGTGGGAAATGTCCGGTTATGAGACAGGCATTGAACAGCTTTTTAATGTATATAATGATGGCTTTCTGAGGTAGATGTTTGAGTAAAATGTTGTGTATTTGATCGCTCCCCGGCGCCTTATTGGTCTTCAATCGCTTGATAATGACGGCAACTTCGCTCGGCGTGCTGAAGTGGATGTCTTCGACGTTCGTCTGCTCCGCTTGTTCGAGATGTCGTAGAGATTCTTCTACTAGTCGATCCGTTTCCAGATCAGATAGGCCGTCCGTGGCTGCGTAGGCTCTCTCGAATCCGTCGGCGAGCGCGTTCGCCTTCTCTTCTAGTGACAGCGCCAATCCTGAGCCGTCTAGCTTCTCTAGCGGGGGAATCGTGTGGTCTTGATGTTTCAGCGCTTTTGCCATTTTCCATAGGCTGTTATCCTTTGGCGTGAGTGAGGTAACTTTCTTCGTCCAAAGATGGCGTCTGAGGTCCGTTATTTCCTGCTTGATTTCCCGCTGTAGAGTGTTGTAGGCCGTTTTGAAGTAGCCGTCGCGCGTACGATGGTAGATGCGTCGCAAGCGATTTTTCTCCTTGATGAGCGATAAGACATGCTCGGGAAGCTTGATCGTGTGTGTGTGTACTTCTTTGAGAGGTATGTCTTGTGCATGTTGTATGATTTCCGTGAGAGTGCTTGCGGCCTCGTCGATTTCATCTGTATAGCGCAGAGTTCCCGATGCTAGGTGAATTCGTTCGTTAATCTCTTTCTTGAATTCTTCCCAGTCTGCGTCCTTGTAGTTTCGCTGTTTTCTGGGGCTCCTTGAAGTCGTTCCTCCAATACTGAAGCTCACGGGCAGATGGTCCGATGACAGTTCATCCAGCGTGCGCAGTGGCGAGATCGTCTTGACGTTTTTCTCGAGTACGATGTCCAGAGTGCTGAGGTACTGTGCGTGCACTGCGTGGTATGTCGGTTTGTCCGGCGCCATTATCGTGTAGTTGTGAGTCTTCATATGCGTAAAGAGCGTTTTCCCGTTCGCGTTGCCTCTGTAGTTATTCCAATAGTTGTGCTTGGCGTTGAGATCTCCTCCTAGAACAGCAATTGGGCGCAGATTAAGTAATTTGTCCAAATCTTCTCTCACCAGAAGGTTGTAATGTCTGCAATAGGCGGCGATGAAGGTATGCGCTCTATCCTCTATGGTGACTTCGATAATCGTAGCTTCAGTATGCTTCAGCTTCGGAGTGGGGATCCTTGTAGATGTGATGGATTGACGAACGAAAATGGCGGTGCCTCCGCCTCCTTCTTCTAGTCGGTCGTCTCGGTGAACTTCGAAGCCGGGCACTCTCAGCGGTGTGTTGTGTTTGAGATGTGTTTCTGAAATGAGAATGATGTCAATGTTAGTGTTATTTGCCAGAGCGAGCAGTTCATCAATCTTAAAGCGGATGCTGCAGGCATTCCACAGGAGGACGTTCACCATCTCGGGATTATACATTGATGGTGGTGGTGATGACTTCCATCAGGATGCAAGCCCTCTGGTATATGGAGGTGCAGCTGGCCAGCTGCGATCGCACGCCATCTAATCCCATGAGGAGGGACATCATCAGCGTGGCGTCTGGGTCTCTGGGGCCTGCGGGCTGCTGCGTGTAGGTCTGCGAGCGGGGCTGCGGTTGGGGCTGAGGCTCGGGCTGCGCCTCGGGCTGCTGGGTGGCCGCTCTTCCGCCGGCCACGTGGGCCCATGAGCGTCCATCAGTCCTCGTCGTCTGCTGCGCCTGAGGATGTGGCCTGCTGGCCCCTGGTCCGGGGCGATGGGGCTGCCTCTGCCGCTGCTGGAGGGAGGCGACGTACGCTACCCTCTTCGGGCAGCCTCTGAAGTTGGCGGGATGGGGGCCTCTGCAGTTGCAGCACGCGGCGGGCTCGTCCCTGGTGGTTTTGGGGCACTCGGCCGAGGCGTGCTCCACCAAGCACTTTACACACCTCGCGGTGTGTGAGGTTGCGGGACCCGTGCCCGAAGTTCTGGCAGCGGTAGCACTGCGTCCCATGCTGCAGATGGTTGCTGCGGTGCTTCTGCAGGCGGATCCTGCAGCGGCAGAGGTACTTAACTGCCGCCCTCAGCTGGCCCATGTTTACTTCTTTGCCGAATTGGGCCATGTACATGGGGTATTCCGCTGCGGTCGTCATCCTGATGACCTTGACTGGGGGGAAGCCCTGATCCGTCAGGTCTGCAGCGATCTCCTCCGTCTCGATGTTTGGCAGGCCCTTGATGACTGCCTTCTTGAGTTTTTCAGCCTCCGCCGTGTATGTGTGAAAGCCGCGCGCCTCCACACGCAGCCCGTTTGTGAGAGCGCGGTGATCCGCCATGCTCCGCACGAAGATGTTCGCTGTTCCGCCCCGGTTGTAGCGAAAGGTGAAGTTGGCGTGGCCCAGGTGTCCCTGTACGGCTGAGGTAATCTGCCCGTGTGTGAGGGTTCCCAGAGTCATCACAACCGGGGGAACGCGGTCCTTTCTGGCAGGCTGGCCGCTGGTACCTGCGGAAGAGAAAGAGGAGGTATTAGTTGTGTTGGCGCGTTTTGGTTGCGGAGCGCCGCCGCCTTCAGAGACCTCCTTGAGGTCAGAGAACCGGTTACCGACAATAACCGGTTCCGGTCCCTGCGGTGACAGGGGCGTCTTCACGGGGTTGGACGGCCTCGTCCATCCTTCCTCCTGGGTTGCTTCCATGTCCTGGGCGGGCTGCTGGGGTCTGGGGGGCGGTACGTAGCCCGAAGCTGGGCCTACTGGGGGGCGGTTGCTGGGTCCGGGAGCGGGCTCGGGCATCACGGGGGGCGGCTCGGGGATGGCCGGCTTTGTCCTCGGGTCAGCGGGGTGGTTCTGACTGGCTGCTGGGGCTGGAAGGCGGGGATCGTCAGGAGGATCGTCCCGGTCTTGGTTTGTCGCCTGTATTGGCGGGCGCCAGGGGGAATCACAATGGGTGATTCCTTCGGGTTTGCGGCTTCTAGCCGCGCGGAGTACATCCGCACGGCAGGAGTCCTAAATTTCCTCTTGAGGATGCTGGGGATGGTCTTGAAGTCTTCGGGTCTCGGTGGGGCCAGGTCTTCCTTCTTCTTCTTTGCTTTGAGAAAGGCAGTTGGTGGCGCGGGGGCCTGGGCAGTGAGCCGGTCGGGCCGGCTGGCTGCGAGGTGGCAGGTGTCTGGCCGTGTAAACACAAGCCAGACAAAAGCGAATCGGGGCGAAAGGGCGGTGGTCTCGAAAAGCGACTGTCGCAGGCGGCAGTCACAAGGCGAATCTGATGATCCTGTACCGTCATGAAAGTGTTACGGTGTAAAGCGAGCGCTAAGACAGTACCGTGGCACGGGCTCCCGTTACGAGCGTAAGATTGTTACTGACATACTGGTATTGACAGACCTGTGCTCCCTTTCTTGTACGAAATACAATCTTGTTTGGTCCACCACTTGTTCCCAAAACTGAAGGTCCAGCTATTCGAACATCATTTCAAGATGTTTTGGTAAGAGCTTCCTTCAGTTATTAGAACTTTTTTCCAAAGCTGGTCCCACAGTCGGCAATCTGTAACAGTAAAATAAAAGTTATAAGGGTATCCATTGAACAAAGAATCAGGGAACAACACAAATTGCAACTTGTGAGACTTGAATCCCTGTGGTTTACATTTGATAGATAGTGGGTTTCATAGGGAATCTTTTAATATCTTCTTTAACGAAAATCCTGCAACGTAGGCGTCGATATTGATACTTGTCTTATTTTATTTTTGTATGGACAAAGTCTTTCCGCAATGCGATATTCTCGCGTTAGATAAAGGAATTCATGGGATCACCGGATATCTATTAATACCTTCTTTAACATGAACCCTGCAACGTAGGTGTCGATTCTCTTGTCTCATTTTATTTTTGTATGGACAAAGTCTTTCTGCGATGAGATATTCTCGCGTTAGAATGAAGAAATTCATGGGATCACCGGATATCTTTTAATATCTTCTTTAACATGAACCCTGCAACGTAGGCGTCGATTCTCTTGTCTTATTTTATTTTTGTATGGACAGCGGTGTATAAAAACAACGGTGAAACTGTGTGGCTTTCATTTTGCCAGTTTCACCGTTGAGAGCGTTCGATTAAAATATGTTTCTTAAAATAATTATATAGCACAGTATGTGCATATATATTAATGTTATTCTATCGGATACATTATTGTAGCCTAAGGCTATAGCCAGATTTTTATTTTGTAACATTTATTGGATTTTTAAAAAATATTTTCGTTTTGTGCGAAAATATTTCGGTTTTTTTGTTTTTGGTGAATTCGTGAGTCTGAAGACACGCTATTATTTTTACGAGGTCCCTCGTAGGACGGTTTAATGAAATCTGTTTATTTCCCGGCCCTACGAGGTCCCTGGATTTTTAAAATGAGAAAAAATTTTAATTTTTCATCCGCAAATTTTCCAAGTGTTTTTCTTAGGAAAATTTGACACAATTGCATAACTTGGTCCATTTTTGTGGTAGAGACGTAGTCTCACATTTTCTGGATGCCTTGCAGGACCGTGGAATGAAACCTTTTTAGTGCATAGTCTTACAAGGCAAGCAGGCTTTACAGGCAAATTAACAAAAAGTAAAAAAAAAATAACAAACAAAATTTTCACAAAAAATAATAATCAAATTATTATTTCCCCGGTGGCGACCTGTTAAAGGAAGCGTTTATTTGTCGCACCGGGGAGATGTACATTGTCAAAAAAGGGACATTACATGTTGATTTACAGTACAATTATTAAAAAACAAACATAAACATTTTCCACCGAAGTAAATCGCCGGCGGCTCGGTACCTGAGCATTTCGGGGTCAGAAATTTTGGCCGAAATTTCCCGGAATGATCTCGAAAATCAGAGGAAACGGGCCAGCGATGAACTTCGATGAAAAAGATTTTGAGGGTGTAAACACGTCGGTTACAGAAAGAATTCATGAAATCATCGGCTATCATAGTTCGGCTGTTTTGTATAGTTACAAAAGAATTTGGAGTGGAATAGGTGGAATTATTGTATGGAATACGTGGAATTATATATATGTATAAGGAATTAGTATATAAATAAAAGAAAGTGTATACGTGAGGGCACACCGATGGATTAATTTACGTTAACATTTCCGGTTTTGTATTTTTTTAAATTAAGTAACGAGCTTATTTAATGTTTTATCGCTCAAGATATTCGAAAGTTTATGAAACTATCATTTGTAACACCATAACACTATCGCTTTGGAACACTTGTAATGTGTATTTCTTGGTAGAGCATCAGAATCTCCCTCAAGTTTGTGGGAAGGGAAATACAGTCTTTGTCTTCGGGCATTTTTAGATAAATAAAAGAAATAATTTAGCAGTACAATATCACCTATATTTTAAAGGTATGGTGTATACATGGGTGCCCTCCAAGGGGTCAAGAATTCCACATTTCCTAAAGAAATAATAAAATAACACATAAGCAAGAGAGCATACCTGTGGACCGTAATTTATCTAAATTATCCTGACTCTAACGCTGACGCGAATCACTGTTAATAGGCGACCAGGAGCACGCGGGGTCTCCATGGACATGAACCGAGGAAGGCCCCAGGGCCTGGGGACTCCTCACCAGGGAACAGGAACCAGGAAAGGCTCAAAGTCTCGGTTGTGCGTACCGGTGAAATCTCGGTAGACACCGTTTACCGCGCCCTTCATAGATCAGCGCCGGGCCTCCATCCGCCTCAAATATCGAGTTCCGCGAGGATAACCCCTCTCAAAGCCTTGGCCACGTTAATATCATGAACGCCAAGCAAAGGATTACACCCACTATCCACACTCAAGTACGAGAGTGAAGGTGGGCACATTGACAATATGGCGACTCCACCATTTAAACTTTTAAAAATCCCGTTTCACTCACGGAAACAACACGGCTCGCGGTTATAAAATAAACCATGATTCTTCTTTAAATGGGTAAAACCCGTAAAGGTGATACTATCACATATTTAACAAGAAACTTCACAAAGGTAACTTACAAACAAAACTTCCAAGCCAATTTCACAAAGGACTTCAATTAAACAGAACCAAGTTCGTGTCATCGCTTGCTTCGCCTTAAATCTAAGAAAATAGTGGAGCCGATAAGCATGTCGTTCCCTTCGCCCAAAGGTAGCGCCACTTGAAAATTCACCTGAACAGAAGAATAAGGATACTCGACAGGAAAATTCCTTACACGATCAAATCTCAGCTCTGATGTCGTAACCCGTTCACTTAAGTTTGAAGAAGGTATTAACTAATTAATGTATAATTGTCGTATCTGGATGAATTGAATCACGTAGGGCTCACATAAAACTCACGCGTAAAATTTGAACACTTATATCATGGAAAAGAGTTAGGTAACCTGTACGCATAAAGAGTCTTGCGGTAGTATGCAATATACCTAAAGGTAGTGTATTATGACCACCTCCTATCCTAAGTATATAAATATATACGTTACAATTTTTCCTGCGGTTTCTAAAATTGGGAAAGCTATAGGAATGGGGATTTTATCATATCAATTTATATTAGTATGCAAGCGATCATGCTATATACTTTTTCACATGCTTATTATATTGTTTTGGGCCTGCTTCATAATCACTAATTTCTAGGTAAACTTTAAATATTTTTGAAGAGCTCGAATAAGTACCCCATTGGAAGATAATGTGGCCCATTATATTCGAGTGACTTAATAATTTCCTATATCCAATATTTACCCGACGAAACACATATAATGAATTTTATTACTGTCTTAGTGGTTTCATTGTTCCGTTTTAAAAGGGAGCCACTCGCCCAAATGTTTTATTTATGACCCACAATGTAAAGGGTTTCACTTTCGATTTTGTCCGTTTTGAGTATCTTGTATTATTGAGTCTCGAATATGCACTTTGTGTTTGCAAATAGTACTGTTTATTGTATTTCAAATTACTAATGTATGACTCGTGCGGGATGCCTTATTCCCAACGCTCAACAAAACACATGCCTATGTACAGAACAAAGTAACTTCTCTTCTGACTTTACAGCTTTCACTATCCTTGGGATATTACATAAACTTTCAAAAGAATGCCCATTTCGTTTAAAAGGTCTTATGTTTCAAATTGTACATCTCTCTAAGCTAGTATCAAAGCTTGAATGATTATTATTTCGCAAGGCCCGTACTAAATATGTTATTAAATTAATTTTATAAAACTTACTGAATTTATCAGCTTACGTAATCCAACCCAAGACACTAATTAAACACATGCGTCCTCACTCTTCACTCAACTGCGCGATTCATGCAACTATTTATTTCAAAATGCACGCGTCCGCCACAAGTTCGCGCTAAGGATAAAATAGAGCTTCCCGAAATTAATAAGATTATTCCCGACAATTTCAAAATTATATTATTCAAATCTCCACTAACTGTTAAATTGATTACCGTCGTTTAATCTAATTATCCGAGTTCATTTTCCAAATCCACCGTCCGTTAAAGCCCCCAGAAACCAACTGCCCCGACCTGTATCGAAAAACATCCCCTTTTGTGAGGTCTTCAGTGCACTCCATGTTTTTTTTCTCTCTGTTTAAATTTATTACGGTCTATAGAATCGTCTTAAAGTTAAATCAATACGCAACATTTACAGATATTTCAATTCTACGACCGTCTTCATACACTTGAACTGTCAGAATTATCCCAACTCTGTTGAAGTTAGTCAGTGGCGTACCTTACTTGACTTTTCATTGACGTTGCAAAAAATTATATTATTTGTCCATCGTGTTAACCGGTTTCCGTTTTTCCCGCTTATGTCATTACTTAACGAATTCACCAATCTTATTTTGATATTACTAATTATCAAAACGTCAATAATTACCAATCGGCGCTCTGCGCTAGTATATTTCATCTTCGCAGCACTTAATTATTTTATTGTCTATTTCACAGATCTTACAGCCGTAGAACAATTTATCAATTAGCTGCCTCTAACTACAATGCCCGCTTAATTTTCCCTTTCCTTCCAACACAAGTAAGGCTGGGCGCGCACTTAGCAGCCAAAATATTGAGCAGCCAGTTTCGGCAACCAGAGTCGACGGCCAGTAGTCATCCTTCCGTCGAGCGATATGGACGTAGAAGAAATGACTCTTTACCTCTTGTTTCGTAAGAAACGCAAAGCAAAGAGAAGATTTTGGATTCATCCTCTTCTTCTGGAACGACACTCAAAAGGCTTATTTAATAATTATTTTAAGGATCTTCGTAACCACCAAGAAAGTTTTTTTAACTATACAAGAATGTCAGTGAAATCGTTTGATGACCTCTTGAAAAAAATAAGAAATTCAATTATGGGTACTGATACTCGTATGCGAGCTTGTATAATTCCAGAAGAAAAATTGATAATTACTTTGAGGTGAGTACATAAATCAAATATATTGTGTTTATTTTTAGTAGCATTTATTTTTTTATTTTCTACATTTCTTTCTCATTCCTTAAACAAGTCAAGTATTACAGTATTCTGAGTATCTGATATATTTGTATCGGTTGGTGATAACCGCTCATTATATGCCGTAGTGCGATGGCGATATTGCCCACTGCTGAAGGTTTCCTGTTTATGGTTTGGCTGTGTCGAGTATTGGCGATATTGCCCAATAACTGAAGTTTCTGCTCCATAATTCGATTGTGTCGTATATCTTCCGCTATTTGTTGCTGGTCCATTATCAGCATAGTCTTGGCGAAACAGACCAAATTGGGAATGCTGAGTTTCCATAGGATGCGGTTGTGCTCTTTGTATTACGTCCATTATCTCCATTCTTGTAGAAAGCTTACGATGTTTCGGAATGTTTTTAAAATCTTTTAGAAGCGAAAGCAAAAATAGTGGGGCCCCGCAACACAATCGGCACTATTTTTAGCAGCACGCGGCTGTCCACTGTCTGGCGCCACAAATGCACCTCCACGACGTCTCCCGGTAGAGCAGACGATGGTGCGGGTGACGGCACTCACCCACACCACACTTTCTCTTTGCAGTCCTTGGAGTGGTGTGGCTCCAGTCACTTACGGCACAAGTTTCCCACGCGCGCACTGTTTCCCACCGAAGGGAAAGTGATTTTGCAATAAATTCACGACACTCGCGTATCTTGTGGGGCTCCCCGCACTGAGCGCACGCACTGTTTTTTGTTGCTGTCTTGTTGTTTTCTTTCCCACCGGTGATGGCGGGCGGTTGACCGCTTCGCCTGATGACACATCCGTGGTACTGGCCAGCACGTGCTCCCGGCGCCCTCTGCCGGACCGTAACGGGTCGACCATCCCGCTGACTGGGATCCCGCTGGCGACTCCCTTCAGGAACACTGCCAGCTGCAAGATAGTGGCCTGGGTCGTCTGGCCCAGTTGACGCAGCTTCAGCAGCCAGGCCATCCTCAGCGTGCACGGCATCTTGGCGGTGATGTCGGCCAGCAGAGCGGGGGTGAGGAGCCCCCCGTCCTCAGGTCCCGCAGGGAAGTCACCAGGTTCTGGATGGTCCCAGAGAAGTCGCTAGGTCCTTCAAGGTGGCTTCTGCAGACAGGAAGGGCAGCTTCCTCACCTTGTCCAGCATTAGGTTCGCTATCGAACCCTAGCCCCCGTACCGCTCCTCCAAGGTGGCTACTACTCGGTGGCCACGCTCTCCGGTTTCAGCAGGTGGGAGTAAACATTCTCCCAGACCTTCCCCTTCAGCGCCCGCTGCAACCTGATAAGACCGATTCTCACTTAGGGTAGTTTGCAGGCTGCGGTCAGGGCGGGCAGCGTGTGGGCCGGCAGCACCGACAGGGAGAGGGCCGGCAGGGATAGATCCCGCCACCATCTCCACCTTGGGTTGTGAATCCGAACTAAAAGCTCGGCGGCCGCTACGTAGGGATGGCATCTCAGGACATCCCTTGCCGGCGTGAAGGCGGCGATCCGGCTCGAATGACCGTGTACGGAATGGGCACTCTACTCGCCAGCCGCACAGACCCTGTGTTGCTGACTCTAAACTTTGAGCATGAAGGGCTTAGTTGGAGGGACCGAAACAAAATCCACCGACCCTGTGCTGCTGACTCTAAACTTTGAGCATGAAGGGCTTGGTTGGAAGGACCAAATCAAATCCACTGGTGCTGCTGACTCTAAACTTTGAGCATGAAGGGCTTGGTTGGAGGGACCAAATCAAATCCACTGACCCTGTGCTGCTGACTCTAAACTTTGAGCATGAAGGTCTTGGTTGGAGGGACCAAATCAAATCCACTGACCCTGTGCTGCTGACTCCAAACTTTGAGCACGAAGGGCTTGGTTGTAGGGACCGAAATAAATCCACCGACCCTGTGCTGCTGACTCCAAACTTTGAGCACGAAGGGCTTGGTTGAACGAGCAGCGATTTACAAGCTGTTAACGTCGTCTGCAATCTGTAACAGATTGGTTCCTGTTCTTTTTGTACCGGCATTTGGTCTGTCATCCCATGGTCAGGATTGTGGGTTACTGCACTATTTTCTCCTGATTTATTATTACGATTTCGTCCTCCCTGAAATCCTACTACCTTTAAATCTTACTTTCTTCTTGGCAGCGTTGCAATTGTTGTAAAAGCAATTTTTTGCAGCCATCAATGGTTTTAATGCCACAGCGGTTTTTATCCCACACCCAATATTTTTTAAACCTATTAGTTTTGCCCTGTCATACACAATCACCACATTTATGCCATAAAAGATGGCCAGTCACGCATTTATATTACTAGGTTCATATTGCCTTATTCACAAAAAACAAAACAAACTTTGGTGAAGGTAGTTTGGCGATCCATTGGCGGCCAATACTTACGTGGACTCCAGACACGTTACCAAAAGGATAGTCGGTGTATTTAAATGAATAATATAATCAACGTTTGACTTTCATTTATTAACTTCACAAACCGAAACAGGTTATTACATTTATATCAGAAGGGTTCAACATATGTAGAAAAGGTAGCGTACGAAAAGCGACTCCACGATCGGGCCGTGAAATCAGAATAAACAGGCAAGTTCGCCGTGCGTCTCGCGCGGGGTTTTCAGTGTTGCCCGTGCAATAAAATATTTAAAAGGCTATTCAATGCGTACGCTACGCTCCGCTACAAAACAATGGTCAACCCTAACACTTGACCCGGTTACCGAGATGAAATCCTTTAGAAGGATCTTTGTGTTGTGTCGAAGTTTTCACATAAGAAATAGGTTGAACAGATTTCACTTTGATAATTGGGAGTCCAATTTTCTCTTTTCGTTGCATGGATCCATTTTTTAAATCTTTTTTCATCCGTTGCAAATCTGTAAATAGTTATATATTTAATAAATGATGACCTCAGTCCCTCTATTCCACCTGAATCGAGTCAGAATATCTACCCATACTTACATCCGTAGCACTCCAAAACATCGATATATATTTTTTTTTTTTTTCGAGGTCTAATTTATTTATTATAAATACAAAGTAATACAATATGACATTAAATATTATACAGAAAAAAAAAGTCCCAATAAACTACTGTTGTGTTACTGTATGTTTTCCTATCCAGTCTGATACTGAAACCCCTAGTTATAATATGGGCACCAGGTAGGGAGTTTACCCGTCCTAAAATTTGTTAAAATTCCCCCGTGATTATCGGTCGGTAGATAGTTGGGTAAAAAATGCTCCCGTTGAAGAAATATAACACCCCAGAGATTCAAAAGTGTGGTAATCTCCAATGTTTATTTTGGATATGCGCACTCCTTGAAGATCAATAATTGCTACCCCTCCATGATTCACAAAGGAGTTGTTATTGTTTCTGGGATCATCCGGTAATTTCCGTCTTTTTTATTCCACGACCGTAAAGCCCCAAAGGCTCGCAACTTTTCTATGGAGGTGGAGTCGTAGTTTTCATTTTCATATATATGTCATAGTGGGGACATTTTCAGACAATCTATCTAATTCGGTTGGAATTAATTGACGGTTTGGGGGTACGTAGGCTGAAATGAATTAAAGTGGTCCGGAAAAGGTATTTATTATTACCGATATGGATTCAATGTTAACACTAGTGAAGGAATGCGCTAGACGGTGGTCAATGTTATTCTTAACCAAGACGGCGGTTCCGCCTCCTTGTTTGGCGAGTCTGTCGTCACGGTAGGTTATATAATTTAGTATTCTGAAGTTCCTGGATGGTTTAAGCCACGTCTCATTAATGAGGAAGACTTCAATTCTGTAGTCATGCAGGAATTCAATTATTTATTTATTTTATTTATTTATCAAAAGTATACAATACAGAATATAGTATATTATATAAAGCATTGTACTCCCAGGAGTTAATAAACTCATTGCGGGAATGGTACGCATTACATGAAACATATAGCTGTATGTATTAAATGGACATATGATGGGGACATACACAACATTATTATTTCAGATAGTCATTAATAAGATGAAGTTTGAGCATGTTAGTTTGGGTCTTTTTACATTGACTTGCACGTTTGATCTCGTTGGGTAGTTGATTATATTTTGTGTGAGCTATGTATTCTAGGGATCTTAGTCCATATTTTGTTGATTTGATTTTTGATATAAGAAGTTTGTTGTGATTTCTTGTGTTGTGTTGGTGTACGTCGCAATTGTAATAGAGTGTAGTGTTGGAATGTGCCGAGTGTTGAATTACTTGTAATATAGTTTTAGTTATTTCAAAAGTGGGAATGGTATTAAAAGGAAGTATTTGGGTGTTTCTGTAGATATCTTTGACATGTGTGTCCCAAGGTAGACTGAAAATATTTCGCAGGGCTCTATTTTGAACGACTTGGACTTCTGAAATCATTTTTTTTGTAGCAAATCCCCAAATTCCGGCGAGATATATTAGATGTGAGTGAATCATAGCATGGTAAATCGATTTTAATAGAGAGGGAGGAAGTAACCCGCGAAGTCTATATAAAACACCAGTTATAGGAGTAATTTTGGATAGAACATGTTTAAATTGGTGATTCCATGTGAGTTGTGAATCAATGAAAAGGCCAAGATATTTTGTAACATTAGCCCTTTCAAGGCGGTTATTATCAAGACTTATATTAAGACTTACATTTTTTTTATTTGCAAACAGTATGTAATGTGTTTTTTTTATGTTTAGGCTAAGTTTGTTTAGTCGCAGCCAGTTTGCCAGGCAAGCTATATCCCTTTCCATTTCCTTTTCAAGTTCGTTTAAATCATTATTGTGATAAAGAATCACTGTATCATCTGCATAGAGTTGTATTGTACCCTTAAGTCCCCATTTAGCAATATCATTTATATATATTAAAAATAGTAATGGTCCAAGTACGGAGCCCTGAGGCACGCCACATTTTATCGTTCCCATGCTGCTTGTCCCTTTTCCAACAAAGGTCTGACAGTGTCGGTTAGAGAGGTAGCTACACAGTAACTTCAGGGGAGTGCCTACTATGCCTAGGTGTTCTAGCTTCTTTAGTAGTATCCCATGGTCAACCGTATCGAAAGCCTTTTTTAAATCTATAAATAAGCCTGCAGTGTGCTTACCCTGGTCTATATGCTTTTGGAGGGCGTATACAAAATCGAAGGCAGCACATTTTGTGTTAGATTGGTTTCTGAATCCATACTGTTGGGATGCGAATAAATTGTTTGATAAGAGATATTTAGTGAGCCTAAGCTTAATAACCTTTTCAAAAACTTTAGAGAAGACAGAGAGGATGGATATAGGACGATAATTAGAAGGATTTTTTTTGCAATCATCTTTGTAAATCATGTCTTCCTTGTGCGTTAGGACAGAGCCATTGGCGCTCCAATAGGCCGTCTGTAGGTTATTTAGTTGAACATTTTGTCTACGCTGCAAGGTTGGCTTGCCTAGTTGGGATTTGGATGTATGATTAGATTGCCACCTTTGCGGATGATGGACATTGTTATGACTATTGCGATTGTAGCCTATTTTGTTTGTGTTACAATTTTTGTAGTAGTTACTATTTTTATTGAAGTTTAAGTTGTTTTGGAGCCTTGCAAGGCAACCTCCGTAATTAGCTGTGTGCGCCTCTTCGCGTGGGGCGCACTTGGCCGGGGTGTCTCTGAGCTTTTTGCAGTCTGTGAGGTCCCGCGCATTTGACGCAACGTTCGCTGCCATGACAGCACGTTGCAGAATGTCCGTGCGCCTGGCAACGGAAGCACTGCTACTCTCGCTTTGTTGCGAAGAAACTCTACCTGGATCTTCAGGCGGCAGATTGATATTAGCGTGTTACAGATTTCTTTGCCCGCTTCAATTTTCGTCAGAGTGACGAGCACTACCCGGGATGGGTGTCTTGGTCCTACCATTTTTCATTCGATGGACATGTGGACTGCAAGAACCGGGTAATGATGGATTAATTCGTCATTATCGAAGAAAGCAAACACTTTGTGGCTTGACATTTTACAGAATGAAACAAGTTCTTTGTTTAAAACCACTTTATTTAAATTTATATTCGTCGACCGGTTTCGGTCGAACTCGACCTTCTTCAGGACAATAAACATATAAACTAAATTAAAGTACAGAGTTAAGATAATGAGGTAAACACAAAAGAAAGAGAGAGCATATAAGAGAGAGAGAGAGAGAGCATCAGATAATGGTTGGGGGCGGGGTAGGAGGAGGGGTCAAGGGAGGGTGGGGGTTAGAGAGGGAGAAAGGGAATAACTTTAAAATGGGACTGGTGGTTAATTCTAATTGTTTGTTTAAAATTTGGCAATTATTTTTCTTTGATTTTAATATTTCTAAAGCTTCTAGGTTATTAAGGCGTATTCCTATTTTATTTATATGGACTATTTGGACTCCCGTATTTTTATTAAAGGTATGGTCAGTATCAATTAAGTGTTCGGCAAATTCTGAGAAACCTGTGCTTGTGAGACACCTAACATGTTCTTTAACCCTAATATTTATGTTACGCGCTGTTTTACCTATATAAAGGGTCTGCCAAATAACTTTTTTTTTTGAAAATGCTATAAAAAAAAAACTACTGAATATTTTCTCAAATTTCTTTTTTTATTTATAAGTACAATCCTTCCGGTTAATAATGGAAAATAATTTCATTCAAATGGCTGCCTCGGCTGGCCATGCAGTAGCCTACACGATCGGTCCAATTTTTAAGCACATTATCGATTGTGTGCAGCTGTATTTCACCAATGGCTTCACGAATATTGTCCTTTAAAGCGTCAAGTCCAACGGTGTCAAATCGCAGCTCCGAGGTGGCCAAACGACATCAGCTCTGCGGCTGATAATGCGATCTTCAAAAACAGGGCGCAAAACATCGAGTGTAGCTTCGGCTGTGTGGCACGTAGCGCCGTCCTGTTGAAACCAAATGTTGCCAATATCCTCCTCTTCAATTTTTGCTTTTTTTTTATTCGCTCAGCGGAAGGATAAAACTAATTATCTGTCAAATCAGACATGAGCTAAGTGTTACCATTCACGAAATAAGCACTAGTTGAAAAAAAAAACTTTAGATGGCGGACCCTTTATATTGCTGGGCAATCGTTACAATTAAGTTTGTAGATGCCAGAATGGCTTAGTTTGTCCTCTTTGTCTTTAGAATTAGTTAAGAGTTTGGATAAATTATTGTTAGTATAGAAGGCCGGCCTTATTTCAACTGGAAGTTTAGACGTGCAAAGGGAAGAGAATTTACTAATATACAAAATTCTACGCCATTGAGCGTTGTTATTATTATTATTATTAATGGATGGTATGGCATTATAGAGAAATTTATTTGTTGAGATTCGGCGAAGTTTTTTTGAGAGGATTTTATCGATCAGGTCGGAGCCATATCCATTGTTAATAGCTATTTGTTTAATTGTAATAAGTTCATTAGAAAAATTATCATTAGATAAGGGAATAGTGACTAGCCGGTGAATCATGCTATGAAAAGAAGAGTGTTTATGCGAGATAGGATGGTTAGAGGTATTATGTATTATCGTGTCAGTAAATGTAGGTTTTCTGTAGATGTTGAAGTTTATTTTGTTGTTTGCCCCCAACCATTATCTGATGCTCTCTCTCTCTCTCTCTTATATGCTCTCTCTTTCTTTTGTGTTTACCTCATTATCTTAACTCTGTACTTTAATTTAGTTTATATGTTTATTGTCCTGAAGAAGGTCGAGTTCGACCGAAACCGGTCGACGAATATAAATTTAAATAAAGTGGTTTTAAACAAAGAACTTGTTTCATTCTGATTAATTCGTCCTTAATTTCGTCGGACGAAATGTCCTCCGGGATGCCTCTCAGGACAACCCTGATGCTCTTGTCTTCAGGGAGTCTGTATGAGTGGAACTCTACATTCTTACTTATGAGGTTACGGGTAACGGCATGATGGTCACGCGGTGTTTTTGTTAAGATGTGGAGACCGTTCCCCATATTTTTTGCAGAGAAGTCAATCCCATTATCTTATAAGGAGCGAAGGAGTGCTGTAGAGGGAATGAGCGCGGTGAGTTAACTGGCGTCGGGGAACCGTTTGAGTGCGTTCGTTTGCGCCTGGCTACTAGCTCGTAGCCAGATTCGGATTCAGGGGAAGAAGGGCAGTCCTCCATCTCTACTTGATTATGCTTGTTAGTATTGATAAATGTTCAGGATTTGCCAATGGGGTTAATAAATATGGTTTTACCTCACAACCACGATCGCCAACTAGGTGTCTGTTGGAGCATGTCTGCATGCAGCCAGTCTTCCTTTAATTGTGTAATTATTAAAAATGGTGCCGTCATGCGTGGAACCCGGCCATCTTGCCACTTTGGTGGTTATTTTGCAGTTAGGATCCACTATTGCTTCCAGACTCTATGAATCGGTTACAATAATATTCAGCATTGTTCCTCCAGGAGAGAGAATTCCTACATGGGTGCAGTCGATGGCACCAATTGTATTGAGAAATCGAGTAATGCTTTAGAATTCGTTAGCACACTGCTGAATTTCATTCTCCGTTTGTGAAAATATTATATAATGTGGCCGGAGGCGGGCTATTGCTCTGCCAACCCTGTCTATTATACACGAGACTTTTTACAGTCAGCTGACTGAACTAAGCAGGCTAATAGCCCTATGATTCCCACATTCCATATGTGACCCTTTACCTTTGTATAATGGCGTGTAATCCTCCTCTAAACACTGGCTAAAAAGTCTGCACAACCATGTAAGAATAATATCTCCTTTAAAGTATTCGGCAGCAATAATGTCAAAACCTTAGCATTCTTCATACATTTAATTGATCTTTTTATTTCATCCATGCTGATTTTGGTAACATTCACTCCATCATCTTTCGTAACCGATTCACTGCTGGAATCACTGTCACCTCGGAAGACTTCCTCGAAATATTTCATCCATCTCTCTTTAATTTCTTCCTCATTCCTCCTCTTATATTCCACGTACCAATTCGACATTGTTCACGTTCCATCCTCCTCTTTGCGCTACTGAAGGGTTGGCGAAGTGATGGATAACGAGCCTCGTCGACACATGTGTCCGCTTTTCCCTTCCACAGACTACTTATGCAATCTAGCTTAACATCCTTAATCTAACCTAACCTAACTTACATATACACAAAACCTACCTATATGAAACTGCAATTCTTAACAATAATTGTGAAGCAACAATAACAACAAAATCAAAGAAATTAACACTAAAGAAAAAAAAAATATATATATATATATATATATATCTTGCCTCTGTAAAATGTGTATAATTGTTTGAAAACCCCCCTCTTAGGTATTTTATTTAGCCTTTGATCACTCCACATGTATGGTACTGGCAGAATCCAAAGACCGTGGGTTCAGTCCAATGTCATCCTAATCTGTGTACTATGAGGCGCGGGCGCGAGCGATAGGCGGCAGGGGCAGCTAGGGGTGTAAGGGTCGTCGGTTGATTATCTTCTCGTGCGTTTCTGAGGAAGGTCGCCTCAGTGGCCGACGCACCGGTCAGGTCATATGGTCCACGGTCGTAAATAACTGCACCAGCGTATGCGAGCATAGCGGCAGGCAGCGGGGATTGCAGTTTAGGGGGTGTGCAAGGGGCACGACTAGGGCATCCAAGGGCCGAACAGATGACCACATCCAGTGAATGTTCAATGCCATTCTCGGGTTTTGAACACTTCGTTTACCCTGAGGTATGCGCACTGGACTAAAGCACTTTATTACACCTCCTAGTTTCTGCAACTGGGCGGACAGTGCTTCTTCCCCAAAAAGATGAGTGGAAGAAGGAGGAATTCTGTTGAAGAGCTTCCGTTCCACTCCAGTCTTACAGCTGCCCTAAATCTTATCCCTTCTGTGCTGAATGACTTCAGCTCGTTTTAATATATATAATATCCTGTACATAACGTGCAGACATTATGTGTAGGATATCGTCGGAGCATTTTATAAACTCAGAGTCCTCTCCTAACAGGCTGTCCAGTTATTCCTCTAAAGCCTCACCTGACAGAGAACCTTCTGAACTACTTCTCCATTTGATAAGTTTTTGGAGAGCCTGTGGAAGGCTCTCTGCTTCAATGAGGCATGCATTACCGCAGCCAGCATCTTTTCCATAGCCGGAAATATTGGTGAGGCAAATGCCAGCACCTCGCAGTTTACCTCCAGCTCCTTGAAGCCTGGATCAGCTAAATATTCCTTTAAAGTGGATGTGTAGCGGACATCGGCCCACCCTCCCGAGTTGAAGCGTTGGAGACTCCGCCAAACCCAGATATGTTATAGAAGGTTTTGGCGCTGCAGACTCCTTCAGAACAATACAGGGACCCGGCATCTGATACTGCTTTTCAGGCGACAATGAGCAAACGCTCCCAGATGCATGCGAGGGTGCCACTATACTGTCCATCTTGCAAAATCTTGCAGGGTCTTGACCTGATATGCTTATTTTTTAAGCAGATGTCTGTCATTCCGCTTACGTCTCTTCGTGCACCTGCGTCGCCTACTATTTTGTGACGCCGAACTGCTAGATTGCGAGCTCGACGAACTGGTTGACATTAAACGGCGTCGCCTCCTTCGATCACGTCATTTAGAGGTTGCGTCATCTCCTACATGGTCCTTGTCAGAGGGCATTTTAACCCCATGCACAAAATGTGTAGGTATGCGAGGGCAAGCGACACAGATTTATATTGCGTAGCAGGAAAATGCTTATAACTGTTAAAAATGTTAGCACTGTTACTTAGCACTAATTTTTCATAAAATTACGACAATTTGCAGGAAGCAACAGATTTTCTTTTCGTTAAAACAATTACAAACGAAAAATTACACGACCGGCGTGGGTGAAAAAAGACGCCAAAATTGAATCAAGATGGAGTCTCAGGTAAAGATAAAATATCTTTATACAAGATAGTGTTCTGGGGATGTGGACAAGCTTAAATCATTTATTAATGTCTTATTCGCGGATTAACCAGAATGCACAAAAATACAATAATACAGACATTTGTAAAATAAGACACATGAAGCACGAGCACTTCCAATACACCCATAAACATCTATAAGATCCAAAATTTGATTCATGCCAGCCTCTGGGTGTAAGAAGATTCTAACACCTCCAGGTGTAAGAAGATTCTAACACCTCCAGATGTAAGAAGATTCTAACACCTCCAGGTATGATTGTGCGATTTATTGGTTTGGCATTGGCGTATACCAAACCTGCATTGACGGCTAGTTAACCTTGTACAATATGAAACGGATCATTTGCCAAGAATCAGTTATTTTTATTGCTAGACGTTGTAGGATCAGGGACATTATCTCTAATCACTAGGCGCGCATCAAAACGGAACATGAGACGATTTGAAATGATGAAACGTTTCAATTCTGAATATTGGTCTTACACCAGGGCGATACTGAGAGTATCTACCACTCTAGAACGTGCCGCAAATATACCATATTATTTCATTGTTAATTAAATAATTAATCTAATAAAATTGTGTTACTTCACTTGTGTGATTTGAACCCGCTACCTTCCGATTGTTGGTCGAAAGCTTTACCCCTCGATCACGGAGGCCGAGATGTTTCAGTATATATGAAAATAGACAATTGAGTAGCTTATCAGGTCCAAATGCAGGATGGAGTGGTGCATTTGATGCATTTATTAAGCCTTTACAAATCACTTTATTAAAGTTATGTATAATGGAAATAAAATATTCTCGACAGAGTTATTTACAAAGAGACTAAAAAATTAACTAACCGAGTGAAAACATCAAATTTTAATATACCCGCCTAGGTCCAGGAGTCTCGAAAAAATCATTTGTTGATTTAGAAAACACTTTTGTCGGAGGAATTTTGGCAAAAGTTGGTGTTTCTTCTGTTTCTGTAGATGAAGAGGAGGTAGAAGACTCACTTTCAATCCTCAATCTTTTTCTTCGATGCGTTATAATACTGCTATCATCACTATTTGTATCTGTCGTTTCACTCCCCGTAGAATCACTAGGAATCGAATCAACGTTCGAAATAATAGCACGTGACATGGTTATTTTTTTAAAATAATATAAAAAAACGATAAAAGTTATTTTTAAATGTATAAGAATGCACTCTCATTACAAATTACGCGCGAGGTTAGCGTACGTGCACTCCCGCGGAGCACCGAAAACACACTGAAACTCGCAGCGCTTTTGCGCTGCGCCGCAATTTTCGATACAAACGATCGCAGCGCTTTTGCGCCGCGTAGCATTCTAACGGTTAATTGATGGGAGACAATATTAGTGACACTCAATCGAAAACCTGAAACAGAAAAATCGGAAAAATATACGGTCACATCTAGGAAACGAACCCAGGACCTTTGCCTTGCCAGCACTAATATTGTCTTCATTAATTTAAATATTTATTTCAAATTCAAAATTGTTTAAAAAAAAAAAAAATAGAAATAGCAAAAGGACTAATAATGTGTTTTACAACCCTCCAAAGCAATACCAAATTAATACAAACTAGTGGTCGCCCAATGGTCGAAATTCGACCATAATTAATTTAATGTGTAATTTTTTTTTATTGATTTAATTTATTTTTTATGCATAATTTTAAAATATATATATATAAGTGTGCGAAATTTCATACTCCTCCGTCCGCGCAATTTTCGTAAAAAGGGGTACAAAGTTTTTGCTTCACGTATATACTGATTATTTTATTGGTCCTCGTACATTTAATCTTCTACCAAAACAAATTCAAATTACAAATAAAATATCATTTTATATAAAAGAATTAAAATTATGGCTCAATGCTGCAGATGTTGAAACAATTTTCCTATAAACTCTATAATATAAACATTCTTGCTCCACTTTTCAACACAATTCTTTTGTAACTTTATTTACTTTCTTATAAGAGCCGTTAACCAGCGGCCAAGAATTTAAATTTCGTCGAACATTGATCTTGCAATCGTACCCTTGCAACGGTACAGGGCGGTTCCGATGAGAAAGATTAATTATTCTCCATACCAGCATTTTAACATAATAACTCAATATCGATTTTATCTGATTATTGTTTAACTGATCCCCTCGGCACCGGTGCATAGTCGGGAAACACGCCAAACACGCGCTCAACATTTGTACACGGTTGACATTAGTCACATGAGAACGGGTCGTTTCTACGACTCGTTCTTGAGTTCAACAGCCCGGCTGTGGAACGATTTGCCGACTTCTGTGTTTCCTCCCTCCTACAATATGGGTCTCTTCAAGACCCATGTTCACTCCTTCCTCTCCTCAACAGCACCCTCCACACAGCATCTTCAAAGATGACATAGGCCCTGAGGGAAATTATTTCCCTCAGGGCCTCCTGTGTGGAGTTAACATAAAAAAAAAAATAAAAAAAAATTTCATTCCAAATTTGCTTTGATAAATACCAAATACCCACATTCAAAAATGCTCAAACTTGTGATGAGACAACAATTAAAATTATGTACTTTTTGTAATTATTTTTTCGTCATAAGTATTTATAATTTTTCATTTAATGTCTAAGCAAAATATATATATATATATTTTTTTTTTAAATAAATAGACAAACTGATGTATTTTCGTCACAAAACAAAGGCGTGGATCTTTTTTTATGATTTTATTTGAACTAAAATTAAGTCTGAAAAGTAGCTTTCGCAAATAATTTATTGATTTATTTTACTGCATGATTATATGATTTGAAATGTTTGTTATATAATACAAAATTTTGTTTGAAAATTTAACAAATCTGCCAACGACCTACGGTAAAACCTTATTGTACTAAAATAAACATATTTTCTCAAAATTTACAAAATATCTTTACTAGATAAAGAACAGTCTTTCGAAATCAATTTATATTTTTTTGTGGAAAAGATTCAAAACGTCTAAAATTTGATTTTAAAATTACATATTTCCGGTTTTGTCTGTTTAACTTAACTGAAACCATAACAAATAATCAACAATCAACAAACTTTTACGTTTCACTTTTTTGTACTTTAATATTTCATAGATTGAATCGTGACGAATCACGGGGTCAAAATGACACTTGGTCACTCTTGCAATTAAACGCTTATGGACCTCCATACGAGTCGTGCCCGATCACCAAACAAGATACGGTATACACAATTAAGTTGTACTCACTGCTATTGTGTCTTCTTGCTTGATTTCTGTTCGGTGATACAAACACTTGTAACTGTCCCAGATATAACCGTAAGCGCGCGATATTGGTTTGGGTTATTCTTAACCCACGATAACACTTGTCTTGAGTCGTTTCACAAAAAAAGGTCACACAAAGCATACGATACACAACAATAGGGGTTATGCTTCATATTACACTTCCGATTGATTGACATTTCAATGTAGAGCGAAATATCACGCTACGATGGTTGCTAACTGACTAGCGATTATTACCGACCGTAAGGCAGCGATGCATCGGGTAGGTACAACATAAAGTGCGGAATTCAAAAACTCTGAATCCTGCCGATCCTATTGGCTGAAACGGAACACAAACTCGCAGAAAACCAAATCAGCGTCACGAAACATAGATACTTCCTATATTTTTATGCCGTTACTTAAAAATTTATATTTTTTACTTGTTGATGTGATTTAGCATTTTTGTTTATATTACCCACACACAGGCAGTGCCTCAGTGGGTTGCATTTCCTACTTTTGTTATATATTTTTTTTTTTCTTTTCAGAATTTAATGTTTTTTTTTTACAAAAATATCAAGATAATTCAAGTCGTATCATTATTTATAATTAGAACTCTCGATAAACTTTTTATTTTTTCATTTAGTGCTTTTTGTCAATGATATTGAAAAGGCACTAGATTTTACGATGACATTATATTTATAATTTGTCACGAAAAATTATGATGATCATTTCTGTTATTTTATCATTAAAATATTTTCTTATATAAGTGTGTTTAACCCCTCAGGTTAATTTATTTGTTCGCTTTTAGGAACAACTCATACAGGTCTCATAGAAATTGTTGTATCTCCCTATTATCTAAATGGTGTTAGAAAGAGAAAACGCCACACTTTATATTCAAATCTAAAAGTTAACCATAAAAGATTTCAAATATTCACCTTTATAAAACCAAAGTTTTCGACCAAAATTTGTAAAAAATTTATGAAACTTTGTGAATTTTTACTAATTATTTTTTCATGAAACAACAAAAAGTAATGCGATGATACTTTTTATAACACTTTATATTTATCTTATAATATATGAATAACTCATTTCATAACCTCTCAAAAACAGGATTTATTTTTTGATTACATTCAGAATTCCATTTGTTTGGATTTTATTTCAATCGGAAATATTTTGACCTTGTGAAAAATCTGAAGATCAAAAGCAAATTTTGTTGAAAATAAATTGTTTTTAAAAATAATGTAACTCATAATATGGCTTGACAATGTTAAATAAAATATTATATTTTCTGTAAATAAATGTATTAAAATATGATCTGGGCTTTTTATTTTGTTTTTTTTTTTTTTCAGATCTTGTTTTTAAATTAGAACACAATTGAGTTTAGGTAAGTTTTAGGAATAGGTTTATCCGGGTCTTGGTGGCGGATGTGTCTGCACTGGCCGGATCGGGAGAGAATGGTTGAGGGAGTCCCTCTGACTTCTCCAGATGTACTCTCTCGGAAAATCGCCTTGCACAGCAGTGGGAGGGATGGATTCATATGTCCATCACTTGACCCCCAGATTTCTACCCACCCCAATACCTTTTTCCTTCCCAGAACTACCTCTCCCTCCTTTCCCTCCACACAGCATCCTCAAAGATGACATTGACCTTGGGGGGAATTATCTTGTACAGAGCCTATTGTGTGGAGCTAATGTAAAAAAAGTTCTGATACCAACCCTGATGTTTGGTAGAAGAAAGTTGTCTTGATGCAGTCAAATGAAATCTCTGAGGCGCACTGTGTGATGTGCAAGTGGATGGAAGAAGTTGCAGATGCCCCACTAACACAGTATGGCACGACCGAGTGAACACTTACGTCGGATCATGATGAGTATGCATGAATGTGAATGAAGCAAGGTTTTCCTTTATATTTATGGTAGTTCCACACAGGACAAGAAGAAAATGATTTAATGACCTATGCCATCTGAAGATGCTGTGTGGGTCTTTTTAAGGAAAGGGAGGAGGTGGGGGTAGGAATCTGGTGATCAGTGTGTCCAAGAGTGACGACAGACGTATGAATCGATCCCTCCCACTGCAGTGCATGAGAGAGTCCGCCTGGAGAGGTCGAAAGGCCTCCCTTAACCAGAATCTTTCGATCCGGCCCACAATGCAGAAGGTGGGCAGACGCATCCGCCGCCAAGAACTTGACAAACCTCATCCCGTAAACCCGGGCATCTCTAATCTTTTTTTTACCTGAGGATAAAAAAGTCCTTCTGGGCCTTTGACGTCTTTGGGGATGCTGTGTGGCAATGAAAGGTGTTATGGAAAGGAAGGAAGGAGCTGAAGTTCTGGGAAGGAAAAAGGAATCTGGGGGTCAGTGTGTCCAGAGCGTATGAATCCATCCTTCCAATTGCGGTACAAGGAGATGGGTCAAAAAAGTCTGGCTGGAGAGTTTAAATTTTTGAGGTACACATGTAAGAATAAAAAGGTCATGTGGGCAGTTTTACTATTTTGTGACTTGCATCAAAAGAAAGTTGTTGAACTGACTGTAAGTAACGTTGAAATTGTCTACGGTCAGTGCAGAATCGGTTGAAGAAGTCAATGTCAGTTGACAGTCACTCTGTTGATCTGCACGTTCCGACTTGCAGAAGTCCTCACTTTCGGAGCATAAACAAGTGCTTCTTAAGCATGTCAATCGTCCAGTTGATTAGTCAGACATCTCCAAACGCTACGTCTTGGGACAATGAGGAAAGCAACATTCCGATGCTCGCCATAAATCAAATATTATTTACACATGTCGGTTTTGCATGTTAAATATGCTATAAAATAACACCGGGAGGCATAACGGTCCAGTATATTAGTATGTCAGTTTGAAATATCCTCCTTGTGACCCAGAAAACATCAACATTTTGTCTAATTCACTCCAAGTTTTTCTACAATGTAATCTGAGTATTGCACCAGATAAGAGGTTACAAAATTACATATAACTGCATACTCAACTCGATTTTCGATTTTTCGGAAATGTCTGAATAATCAACTGGACATCGACATTTACCTAAGCTAACCTCTTTCAAAATAGGTGGAGTAGATTAACTTAAAAAATTCAGATTCAGAGAACTTAAAAATGTGTTTACCTGAAAATATGTTTTGGCGGGCTTCTAAGGTGTTGAAATCAAGGAATAAGGTTACAGGAATGCCTACACCCTCACATACAGGAAATGCATAAACCTCCTTTGTACTCCTACCATTTTTAGGATATGGTTCTGTTCAGGAGGGGCCCAAATAAAGGAACTATATTCCAGGATACTGCAAACAAGCGCTTCATATATTCTCTGTGTTGCGATTCCGTTCCATTTTTTCAATTTGGGAAACGAGTGCGGGTACCGCCGCCCCGGGAACCATTTATTGTGTAACCATCACCCCTGCCATAGGTCAGCCCAAGTGGTTCGCAACGTTTGGTGTCTAAACAGTGGTGCCCGGGTTCACGGGGTGAGATTTGTCTAAGACTTGGTGGCACATGCGTTTGGATGCTTTTTTACAATGGCTCGACGTAGGAGGCTCTGAGAAAAACAATGTCATCTTTGGGGATGCTGTGTGGTGGGTCTTTTTAGGGAAAGGAAGGAGAGGAAGTTCTTGAAAGGAAAAAGGTATGAGGGGTGAGTAGAAATCTAGTGATCAGTATTTCCAGGGTGTGACGGAAGTCCGAATATATCACTCCCACTGCGGTGCAAGTCAGTGGATCGAGATAGTCCGGCCGGAAAAGTCAATAGGTCTCCCTCAACAGTCTCTCCCGATCCGGCCCACCATGCACTCCGCCGCCAAGACCTACACAAACCTCACCCCATAAACCCGGGCATCCCTGATAAGTCACCAAACGTAGGGAACCACTTGGGGTGACCTATGGCAGGAGTGTTGGTTATCCACCAAATGGCTCCCGGGGCGGCGGTACCCATACTCGCCTCCCGAACCTACTGAAGAGTAAGTTGTTCATTTGACAAGAGAATCTTGAGAGAAGTGATGATGATAGTTCTGCAGAACAGTGGAATCCATGTGACTTTTGACAGGTTTGAAAATTTGACATTTGAGGAAGTGTATTCAGAGTTAATGAATAAAAAAAAGTGAGGAGTTCTACCCAACCTAGTAAAGAGTTCATCCCATACAATTCTTTATATTTTTATATCAGACATGGCAGCGGATTATAATACCATCAGATACATTCTCCGCAGAGAGGACGGACTACCAAGCAACTTGGTCTAGGCACACTCCTTGCTGTAGTGTTTCTGATTGTCTTATGTAACCATAACTTATGTAACAGTAATTTGTAATAAAACAAGAGTGACTTAAAAACATGTATAAAACAAAAATACACTTATTTGATATATTATATATGTACATATACATTATACTGAAAAAGGGATGAATCGGGTAAAACATGAGCTTGATTCAAATTCACTAAGATTAAATGACACAAAAACTAAATATATTCAATTCAAAATCCACAACCGACAGATAACCTCAATACAAACCTAAACATAAAAATTCATAAAGACTGTTTATACGTTAACCAAAAAATTCCTTGCAACTGCCCAAAATTGAATGAACTACAAACAATAAAATACCTTATAATAATTATTGACCAAAACTTAAATTGGAACTCCCAAGTGGAAAATGTGAGCAACAAATTAAAAAACTTGCATACTTTTTCAAAACAATAAGAAACATTTTAGATGAAGAACAGCTAATAAAATGTATTTTGCATTAGCCCAATCCCATCTACAATATGGTCTTATCGGATGGGGAAGCTCTTGCGATTCCACTGTAAAACCAGTCCTCGTAGCACAAAGGGCAATTTTGAAAATTATACTTAAGAGTAGCCATCAGAACTCCTATAGACTATGTTTTTGAGGCACTGAATTTAATGTCACTTAAACAATTATATGCAAAAGATATTCTAATATATGCATTCAAAAACCAGAATAACTTTGCACAGACAAACTCTGGCCGATTCACAAGATCCACATTACAACATGCATTCCACCAACTAACAACTAACACGACTTTTGGACAAAGAAATATGCAATATTTCTCTATAAAGTTATTTAATATATGCAATAAAAACCGTTAAAAAAATAAACGACTTCAAAAGAAGAATTAAGATATGGATTATGGACACGGGAAGGAAGAACATAGATTTTTCACAATTTTGCAACCAAATAAAGATTAATGCTTGTATTGTGCTTTCTTTTAGATATAAATTTATAATTTTCCTCCTGTAATATTTTAAAATAGGTATTAACTTATAATTCAAACACAAAAACATGTACAATGTGACCTTAGAACAGGGAACCCCAGTAAGGACACATTCTTTTTTAAAACAATGTAAAAAAATAAATAAAATAAACACACCATATATTTTATATGGTGACTCAACAGTTGATCCGCCGACAATTTGCCCCCCTAAATGATATTTACTATAAAACTATAATTTTATATGGTGACTCAACAGTTGATCCGCCGACAATTTGCCCCCCTAAATGATATTTACTATAAAACTATAATTTTATATGGTGACTCAACAGTTGATCCGCCGACAATTTGCCCCCCTAAATGATATTTACTATAAAACTATAATTTTTTGTGCATTATTTACCTATTTCAAACTTAAAATCGACTTCAAATGTACCTTTAATAATAAATGGTATGAATATCAAACGAATTTATACGAAAATATCCAAATCAAAGATGCAATAATTTACCAACGCACGCTCAAGGTTGAAATCAATTATATAGCTGTAGGTTCCAGGGGATAATATATCATGGATCATCACATTTTCTTCACTCAAAAGTGACGCAGAAACCCGTAAAACTGCTAAAACTTCCGCCCATCATTCAATCTTTTACGCCTTGCTTCACAATGCAATCAACACTTCTTTCAAACATAAAGAGTACAATACAATAAATACCTTATCTAATTTACACAATATTTGATCTATTTGGCATCACAATAATTATGCATACACCAGGGTGAACCAGCACGTACCTGACGAACTTTAACCAGGCATTCTGGCATATTTGGAGTTAACAATATTGCTCTGAAATACTCTCAATTTCAAAATTTTACTACAGCCGCTTTTTTACCAATACTCGGCAATACTTATTTAAACATAATTTAATTTTGACACAACCTTACTGATCTTTCATATTTCATCACAGTTCAATTCCTCTTCATAGCAATTCCCCGGTTTCTGATGATTTTCCAGTGATTTTCCTGGACTTGTCACTGTCGAAGTATTCCAGAATCTCGTTCATAGTTCTGCCTTTCGTCTCTGGAAGGAAGAATATGGTTATGATGATACCACCAAATCCAGCCAAGGCGAAGAACCAGAAGACGGAGCCGATGCCGATGAGGATGACTGCAGAACCGAAGAATTGGGCTATGATGAAGGAAGCGACCCATACCCAAGTCAACAGGATGCTGGTGGCTATTCCTCTAGTCTGAAAGAAAAAAAAAATAAAAATGAACGTCAAATATTTTGTGATCTTAAAAACACAGGATGTCAACAGTTCACTTAAAATGAATCCTAATATACTTTGGACACATTAAGATAGACAAATTATGAAGTCAGTGCTGTAAGTAAAATCCGATCCTAAAAAAAAACAAAATCTTGATACTGACAATACGGATAATTACAGGCCAATATCCAACCTACCATTCCTATCAAAACTGCTTGAGAAAATCATTGCCAAACAATTGGTGGGGTACTTGAACTATATGCCAAAAATCAATCTGCTTATCGACAGTTTCATTCAACAGAAACTGTTCTTTTGCGGGTAATTTCAGACTTGATCATCGGGATGGAAGCAGGAAAGTTGGGTTTGGTATCTGTTCTTGACATGCGGCATTTGACACGGTAGATCATAGTATTTTATTAAATGTGCTAGAAACCGAATTTGGCGTTCGAGGCGATGTACTCCAATGGGTTACATTGTACCTGTCTGGACAGGTAGCCTCAGTAACTTTCAATAAATGTTTTCGAATTTGGAGTTCCCCAAGGTTCTGTCTTGGGTCCCATTCTCTATACGAATCGTCTCGAGCAACTCATTCACTCAGCTGGCTTTGAATCACAAGGCTACGCAGACGATCGTTTGATTTTCAAGTTTTGTTCCCCGGATGAAAAAGACGTCCTTAAAAACGAGGTGGTTAGCTTCATTAACACAGTCTCAAGTTAATGAAGCTAAGGATGTCTGTCAATAAACTCAAACTTAAGAGGCAAAAAGACAAGAAAAGCCAAGGGGAGTCATGAGGCAATAAGAGTCAAGAGAGACGAAAAGATCCAAGAAGAGCGAAGAACAGCCAGAAATAGACAAGAAGATTTAAGAAGGGGCAAGAATAAAGAAAGGAAAAAAATAATAAGGCTCAATCCATACCTTTATTCCTGCCCATCCGAAATTCCAATGTTGACTATTAGGTTGCCATGTATACCGGTTGATAAAACTGCAACCTCTTTGCCATCCTCAGAACACATGTTCCAGGTCCTAACAAATCAGTTCCCCCTGGTATACTGGTCTCACCGGGACGGGAGTGCTCCTGGCTGGGGTGGCACTATCATCGTATTATTTTTCTTATGGTATCAGAGGAGGACGTCTAGGTTTACTAGTCAGTTCACAGTCAGGCCTGTGGACCTCTTCAATTTCACCGGGGAATGAAAGGAGCGGGCATTCGTTGACCATATGTTAGGTGAGTCAAAACACATACCTGAATCATGAAAACTTCAGAGGTCAGGCAGTAGGGAACCGGACCAGCTCCCATGGCGAAGGTGCAGACGGCCACGGACAAGGCTAAGATGGGAATCCAACTGATGGAAGACACGTCCATTCCAGAATCACTGAGGAAGAAGAAGGTACCCATGGCTGCCATGGAAAGGGACACAGCGAGGCATGAAGAGGTTAGGAGGACCTGTACCAAAAAAAGTAAGGTTAAGAATTAGTGTATCTTAGAGTAGTGGGACCCTTACAATATCGGCACTTAAAATTTAAAAAAAAACTATATCAGTAACAGCCCATACCTGCTGGAATTCTAAAAATTGTTCATTCATAGTTGCCTGTTTTGTAAATATTTTTAGAAACTGTATAAAATTACCTTTTAGATTTTGGTTTTTGAAAAATACTTTAATGTTTATGAATCTAAGAAAAAGTTCATAAAAAGAAACGTGTTTTTACTCCAAACGTCAAAACATTGTAGAGAGTTCAAAATTTTGATAACACATTCTGTTTATTTGGGGAATCTGCAAAAAAACCGTCACCACTTTCATGCAATAAAATATTGTAATAATTCCCTGAGAATAACCAAAAAAATCTGAAATTTTGGATTCACTGTTATTGGATAAGGCATTTATGTTATTAAAAAACTATATTTTATTTTATTTTATTTTATTTATTCATACACGCCTTGAGGGCTTTTACAGAAAAATTTATGAAATACACACAATTTTCAAACAGCTCGGCGCTATCTATTGTAATTTTTTTATGCAAATTTCATAATGCCAGAGTACACCATTATATATAGAAACCTTTGCAGGCGTGTGCAAAACAAATCACCAAAGTTTCATCGCAATCGGATGAATAATATAGGAAAGATGTCATAATGACAGAGCTCAATATTATATATAGAAACTTTTGTGGGCGTGCGCACAACAAATCACCAAAGTTTCATCACAATTGGATGAATGGTATAGTAAATAATGAGGGACAAAGAATTCATTCATTCTTATATATATATATATATATATAGTATATTTTAATGTAGAAAAAGTCACGAAAAACAATATAAATTTTATTTACCTTTCTCCCCAGCCTTTCGATCAAGGAAGAAGCCACCACAGATCCAAAGAACTGAAGCAACCCGACTATGGTACTGGAAGTGGATGGCGACAGACTACTCCCAGCCCTTGCGAAGATGTCGTTGGAGTAAGTGATGACTGCAAAGAGACCCATGAAGCACTGGATTGTGAGGAGGGTGCAGATAACACCAAAGGCACGCCTGGTAGGTACTGAACTTACTGTAAAAGAAGGTTAAAAGATTCTAATGTAAAAAATAAATAAATAGGTCACATTTAAATTTGGATGTATGGATATGTGTTTCTTGTATCTATTTCCTCTTTTGTTTTCTATTTTTTGGGGGGGGCACAGCACGAACCTCCTCATACCACGAACTCCCACTGAAATTACTTCTTATTGTTGTAATGAAGACCCAGGATCATGTATTATACGGAGATGAAACTGAGAGGCGCGGGGAACAAACTAACATGAGCGCTGTGATGGAGTGGTCGTGGACGTCTACCTTTCAGTGATTAGCTAGTAAATTTATCCGACAATCTGCAGGCATCCCTCATTGCAGTTAAAAGTATTTTAATCTTCAATAATGAAGTATAACAATAATAACGAACAGCCGTTCTTTCCTCATCGTCTTTAGCCATAACAAAAAATCTCAGATTTTGCGAAAAGGGTTTTAGTTATTTATAAAACTAGCAACATGGTTCCCTGCGCATCTGTTCTCCAACAAGAAAGTCTTCGTTAGATTTTGCAAATTAAATATCAAAACTTACTGAAAATTTTCCATGACGGGACATTTTCCAAACCAGAAGCGGCGTTTCCCATATCATCTGAAGCAGAATCTGAAAAAATGGACAGCGTACATAAAGGATCTGAAATTAGGCCTCTGTTAAAATTCCTTTCTTCAAAAAACATTTTTCGTTGCATAGTTTTATTTCTTTTCTTATTCCCTTATATGAGGTGTATAGATTCAAATGCAGCAATCTCCGAAATGCTTTATTTTGGGAAAATCAAAAAAAAACGTTTAATAATAATTATAGAAAGATTTTTTTTAAATATTTATATTGAGGGAT
The DNA here is from genome assembly GCA_936435175.1 of Glyphotaelius pellucidus. NCBI lineage: Eukaryota > Metazoa > Arthropoda > Insecta > Trichoptera > Limnephilidae > Glyphotaelius > Glyphotaelius pellucidus. The sequence continues at coordinate 1,174,272 of OW386561.1, forward strand.
CGGTAGGATTTATCGGTTCAGTTGGGAGTTCTATCGAGCCGAACCCTCTGATATGAAAATATCTGGAGTCGGTGAAGTATTTTCCCATATGGTCTCTGGTAGGTTGACGTGTTGTTCTTGTATAGTTTTGTATTTAGTATACTTATACAATGCAATTACATCGCGTGAATTGACTAGATTAGCATTTGTGGAAAAGTGTGTGGAAGGATTAAGTTTTTCCTGTGAGGAAGATTTAACCCGGGCATAAAATCTAGAGAACAAGCATACAGAGCTGCTTTTAATGACAAATAACTGCTTTTTTAGGTAAAAGAGTGAATCATTAACATCATCAGTTGCATTATTAGTCCACAGCAATCTCCACTTGAAAAAAGTGGAGATTGCTGCATTTGATTCTTCTACACACCTCATATTACAATTACTGAAAGAAATTTGATGCATGCAAGCAAGGAAACCTACAACACAAATCGGGTCCTCACTGTCTCAATATACATCAACTTACAATTTGCGAAATCTTGATATATTGGTTCACGATTTAATATCGGACATTTCAAAGCTCCATAACGCATGGTGGAAAAGGCGTTGCGCTGATCTAGAAATGAGAGAGAGAAAAATCTATGCAAATTCATAAAGCCAAAGCTCAAAGAGTTTTGAGAAGAACTTGTTAGAAAAAATAGTTTGGTATTTTTTTTACAAAGCTTACCGTTTACTATGAAGTGAGAGTCGACAGATGTGTTCTTCGCCAGTTCTACTTCGCTCTTTAGGCTGTCCAGTTCTTTTTTAATCATTCCGCAATCTACCGGTAGTCCCCTCAGCCAAGAGAGAGCTTTGACAGCTTCCTTTAATAAAAGAAAATAATGTTATGCGGGGAGGGCATTGCTGTCACAATGTTCATCTAACAGAATTTTTTTTTTTCAATCTGGGATTTGGCAGAAATGTGGGTACTAAAATTTATTGAATTCCAATGAAAAATTAAAAAAATCATTTCCTTAATGGCCTTTTTTTCTATAATTTAAAACACAAATAATAAAATGGCACCCATCCCTAGATATAATTTGCTGTACGTTTTGAAAATGTATAATAATTAAGATTTGTTGGGTATTTTCGCCTCGAATCCAAATTTGAGTTTTGCATAAAAAAGGCCATCGCAGCCGTTCCTCATAATCACCGTTTCCTGATGGGTGATTGTGTTATTTTTTGCGTTAAGTCAGCGTTGGGAGATAATTACGACAAAATTATATTAATAACATTGACCGAATACAAAAAAAATTCTGCATTTTATAAATTTTAAATTAAATATCCCAGTAGAAATACTGTCTTCTAATAATAAGAAATGCGATTTCTTATTATTAGAAGATAGACGTAAAATAAACGACTTAACATTTTTATCAAAATACCTAACTCTAAATTCAACTGTTGTGAACTCCTGCAACTCATCAACTTACGAACACCCACAGTAACAACACGACAAAATACAATATTCTACAGCAGCACTCATAAGCGTAACCACATTGCCCACTCTCCGATACAATGCCACGGGAAATCGGTACTTGGGTGATGTTGACATATTCAATATCAATTAGGATCATCTAAAACATTTATTTCAACAATATTACTAAACACATCTTGTAAACCTATAAAATAGCTGTATTTTTCTGTTTTGTTTCTGTGTTTGTATGACGTGTTGTACGACTTTTATCTATTGTAATTTTATTTTTCTTAAGTTTCAAAGTATCTTTCAAATTCAAATGACACTACAAATCATGTAAAAGCCCTCTGGGTGTTAAATAAATAAACTTCAACGGATATCAGAAGGCGTCCGTTGTGCGTTATCGAGTGTCAAATTTCTGTGATTTTCTATGGCTTTCAATGGCTTATCTATGTCTTGTCGTGAGTTGAGTGGATTAAAAACCTTATTTAAAACACGAATTACTTTTATTAGTTAAAACTACCTTCTTGTGGTAAAACTATTTTCATGTGGTGGTAGTGGGAGATTTTCAAACATGGAATATGTTTGTCGTATTATTTTGATGTTTGTACGCGATGATTCTCAAATTTTTCTCGCGACTGGCATCTCTTAACAAGGATTACGCGGCAAACGCGCCGTCATCTCGTACGTTAGGGTAACTACTTTTGAGTTGTATTTAGCTCGTTAGCGTGTACGGAATATTGCATTTACGGGAACTTTTTTTTACATTAAGTCCACACAGGAGGCCCTGAGGAAAATAATTTCCCTCAAGATTTTTTTTTCCTTTAAATTTAAAAAAATTCATTTTCAGCGTGCCTTCTCACGGGTTAAAAAGTTGTCTGCATCGGGGTTGCTACGTTGCTTTGATTGTTTTTATAATTTTATTAAATTCATATGTAATGTAATCATTATAATGATAATTTAAATAGAACTTGATTGAAAAGGTGAAAAGGTACAGGATAAATAAATAAAGTTGTGACTACATATTTATAACATTGATAAGGAAATTCAAGAGATTAAAGCAAAGCCCTTGTAAATTACAGTGACGCTTTGGTTTGTTTAATAACAACGTTAAGATTAATTTATGATCTGATATTATTAATACAATATTGTAACAAAACATCTAATCGTTATGCAAATTTTTGGGTATATTGATTAGTTCTTCGATCTCAAATACTTTCTCATTCCTGCATCGCTGCGTCTCTTACTAATTAGGGCGAGGGATGCTATTGGTTAGTTTTTCACCCGCTGCATAGGCTTACATATATGATCCTTGGAAGTGATGTCACAGCTGTGAAGACCGAAAAACGGTCATGTTTCAACGCTAGAGAGCACTGTGCTTCCCGGTGCCTACCGCACTACTTCAAGTGATCATCTGGCAGAACTGACCCAAGAGACCATCAGCTTTGGAGTTCAGCTAACCCAGAGGGAAAATAGTCGTTGAAAATCTTTTGGTAAAACGAAGGGTTAAGGAAGCAATTAGGTTTCCTTTTGGAGGACTGAAACTGGTGTAACCTGTTTCTCAGTAAACCCATAAAAGTTATTGTTGAAGTGTATTACACATTCTTACTATTGTTAAACTTCAAATAAACACGTCATACTTGCAAATTTATTGTACCCAATTAAAGACTAAGGGCGGCTTGCACCAAAAGTTAAATTTGATTTAAATATCAAGTTAAACACATTATTTGATTTAAGTCGACTTGGCGTCTTGCACCACAAAATTTAAGTCGTTAAATGCATTTAAAGAACTGTCAAAGTTAAACACCCAAAAGGGGCCGTTTAACTGAGTTAAACATGTTTAGCGAATAAGTTCTGTCAAAATTTTTTAGGTTATTGCTTCGATTTCCGATTGTCTAATATTGCTGAAATCTGTCTCATTTATTAATTTGTATTAACGATGGACATTTGGGTTTTGTATTCTGACGTTGACAAAGAAATTGTAGATTTTATAAGTACTTAGAACGTTTATAGTGAGAGAAGTAGACGAAAACAAATTTATTTGATACACTCTATAGTAAACAATCTACCTAGAAGTAGATAGTAAACAAAGTACCTATGTAAAAGAAATAATAAGTAAAAATATTCAGATAATTGTTTTATTTAATCTAACAACAAAACCTCTTTTTGCCTTATTTCATAGTTATGTTTTTTTTCTTTTATTTTTTCCTCTAATTCTAACCTATGATTCATTTGTTTCTTGTGCTCAAAATCTATTTGCAGCGACTCTTTTTGTTCCTAGCTGAACCAACTCCATTACTTTTAAAAACAAAAATTGTTCCTCCTTCGAAAAGTTAGGAGCTTGGGATTTATTTATTTGGGCACTCATTTTCTGGACCAAAATAAAATAACATACTACGCAATGCAACCACAACATAACCTCAATATTTTGACACTCGTAAATTTAAGCTCCCCCCCACACGGATACTTCGAAGCGACCGTGCCCCTCTCCACTTAGGCCGCTGCGCGCAAAGTGTACGTGTGGGGAGCGTAAGGAACGTCGTAACTGTTTTACCGACGCGTTAAACGGCGGTAACTGTTTAACTAAATAACCACTCCAACTTCGTGGTGCAAGACACAACTAAATACGTTTAAGTTAAATGTATTTAGTGACTTAAATTCGTTTAGTTAAATACAATTTAAGATAAAATTAGCGATAGTTGGTGCAAGTCGCCCTAAGGATGGGTTGTTTAAAAAATCTGAACAAACATGTTAAGTTAATTTTCACGTTCTCTGAAAGTTTTATTCAAGTTCTGTGAATATTTCAGTTTAAGAAGCAACTGACATATAATGATATAATAACAGAACTTGAATAAAACTTACCGTGCACAGTCGACAAACACGCCAAACGCGCGCTTAATTTATGATACAGTTGAAATATGTCACATAAGAACGGTTCGTTTCTACGACTCATTCTTGAGTTCAACAGCTCGGCTGTGGAATGATTTGCTGGCCTCCGTATTCTCTCCCTCCTATGAGATGGGTCTCTTCAAGGTCGATATTTACTCCTGCCTCTCCTCAAAAGGACCCTCCACACAGCATCCCCAAATATGACATTAGCCCAGAGCGACCTTATTTTCCTTAAGGCCTCCTGTGAGGAGTTAATGTAAAAAAAAACCTAACTTACATCAAGTCTATTCTTCTTCACCAGGAATGAGGGTGTTTCTGGCATTCTCAACATGAGAAGCACGAAGATCACAGGCAGAGGAATCATCACAGCAAGCACCGTGGTGTAGCTGGCGTACGCCCCTAGGACGTACATGAACACGATGCCGATGTTGATGGAGAACACCATGAGTGAACTGAGAGCCCCTCTCGTGTGGATGCTGGCCACTTCAGAGGCGTACAGAGGAGACAGCATGAAGAGACCAGATGCCGCAACACCCCCGAGGAATCTGGCCACCATGAGGCCTGTGGCTGTGCGCCAGAGGAGCTTCAACAACCAGCAAGCCTAGAATCAATGACGATAACAAATTTAAACAATATTTCGTTGTAACCCAATTCTTTTGATAAAGTTCACCAGGTGAATCATAATGTGTGATCCTGGGGTCTGTGAATAATCCCAGACTTGATGGGCGTTATACCCTTAAAAAATATTCGATTAATGAATCTACTCTGGTACAAAAATATATCAAAAGAAAGACAATCAGCACTGGTCTAAATGTGCAAAAAAGACACTAACTTTATAAGATTGTCTGCAGCATAGGCGGTCTTTTGCTTATTTTTCACACATTAGAAATGGTGGACAATTCGACAATATTTATGACGGAAAACAGATAACTTCGTCATTTCATGTTTAACTAGCAAGAGAAAACTTCACAATACATTCGCAGGTTTTAGTTTTTTCACATTATTCGAAAAATTCAAACTGTTTTCTAAAAAACACCTTGTCTGCGGTTCTTCCGCGGTTCAACGTGCACAATATATTTTAATGTCCCTGAAAGTACATATAGACCGCCAAACAACCATTTTCATGACATAAAAATAATTTTTAATTATTATTCTATCCATATTATGATGCCTAACCACGAGGTTTGTCATTGGATTTTTTTTCTTTACATGTGCTCCACACAGGAGGCCCTGAGGAAAATAATTTCTCTCAGGGCCTACGCCATCTTTGGGGATGCTGTGTGGAGGGTTTTTTTTTAAAAAAGGAGGAGACGAGAGTTCTGGGAAGGAAAAGGGTTGAGGGGTGGGTAGGAATCTGGGGTTGAGTGTGTCTTGGTCATCCGCCTCCAAGACCTAGACAAACCTCATCCCATGACATCCCTCACTAACTTTATAGAGCGGTTGTCTGCATAGGCGGCCTTTTGGTTATTTTTCACGTTAGAAATTTGATAATATTTATGACATTTTAATATTGGCGCTTAATTTATTATTATTTTAATATTACATATTAATATTTATTTTAATATTACATATTAATATTTATTTTAATATTACATATTAATATTTATGAAACAATTTGATAATATTTATGACGGAAAACAGATAAGGTCGTCATTTCATGTTTAACTAGCAAGGGAAAACTTCACAATGCATTCGCAAGTTTTTGTTTTTTCACATTATTCGAAAAACTGTTTTCTAAAAAACCACCTTGTCTGTGGTTCTTCCACAGTTCAACGTCCACAATATATTTTAATGTCTCTGGAAGTACACAGAGACCGCCAAACAACCATTTTCATGACATAAATACAATTTTTAATTATTATTATATCCATATTATGATGCCTAACCACGAGGGTTGTTTTTGGATTATTTTTTTTACATGAGCTCCACACAGGAGGCCCTGAGGAAAATAGTTTCTCTCAGGGCCTTTGCCATCTTTGGGGATGCTGTGTAGGGTTTTTTTTTAAATGAGGAGACGAGAGTTCTGGGAAGGAAAAGGGTTTAAGGGGTGGGTAGGAATCTGGGGTTCAGTGTGTCCTGGTCATCCGTCTCCAAGACCTAGACAAACCTCACCCCATGAACCCGGGTACCCCTGCTAAATCACCAAACGTAGCGAACCACTTGGGATGACCTATGGCAGAAGTGTTGGTTATCCAATAAAGGATATTTGATTATGTCTACTGGTTTCACAATGTTTCGTCCATTTAAGAGTACTTTGAATTGCGCATTCCGGGAATCTTCTCCCATTCCTTCCAGTGCTCTGATTTGACAAGTTAAACATGTAGTTTGGTGTTGCAATCTCAAGACTTACCAGGTAAGGAAATGCACACGCAATAGCAGCCGTCTTTCTGCCATATCGATCAGCTATCCATCCAAACATTGATGTGAAGGGAATGGCTCCGACGCAGATGAGTGAACCCACCAGGGCAGCCTGGTCGGAGGTTAGTGGTTCGTCCAGGGGAGTGTCGGGACCAGACAGAAGGGCCAGGGATGGGGACACCCAACCAATGGCGCAGCCGTGGCAGAAGACGATGATGTTCACTAAAAAAAGACAAAAAATATAAAATATTCTAGTGTTCAGCCTTCTTATTTATTAGTGTACCTATCCCTTTCATTTTGGCTCTGACATAGACTGGATCGAGTTTGATCCGTGTTGAGATCGCTCTTGTTTCAAAATATGGATAAAAATTTATCCAGACACCATCTAGATTGCATTCAGTTCGGGTTTGAATCTTGCAATCATGCATAAAGATGGCAGCCAATAAAATATGTGTTAAGAAAATGAAGATAGTATGGGTGGTTCTTAGTCGAAGTATGGTACAGTTAAAAGTGACCGAAATTGATATCGACACCTTGGCGCAGTGGTCAGCGCGCTCGCCCAGAAAGCAGGTCCCGGGATCGAGTCCCAGAGGTGCCAATATCTTTTCTGATTTTTCTGTTTCCAGATTTTTGATTGAGTTTCGCTCAAAGTGTCTTCATTTAATTAAATATACAATAATTTATTCATCAACTGCATAGATGGCACTAATTAATTTACTTTTAGGCAAAAAAACACTTTTGTTAAGTTATGCTCCAATATATTATATTATATATATATATATATATACATATATATAGTTTGCGACTGTACACTTGGAATATGAATATGAATAAATATTTTTTTCAAGAAAGGCATAGGTACAAATGCAATAATTATTTATTTATTTCGCCTTAAAATGACTTAGTAAGCTTATAAGAAGACAGTGGTACATAGGAGGGTATCAGAATTTTATTAAGAACAAAATAAGAATGATTGAGTACCTATACAAAAATAATATTCAAAAGAATATTGGATTGAATCACCGATACAATATTGTATTTGTAAGCTTTTCTTGAAAGCATTGACCCTCAAAGAACTCCAACCACGAACTCAATTTACTCGAAAGCGAAAGCTCAAATCGGAAAAAGTTATACTACAAAAACGACTCCAAATTTTATTTTTAATTCACTAGTTTCACAATTTCCAGATTCACCAGTTCCACGCTTGTACTACGAGTTTCCAGACACTGTAAATAAACGCGTACTTCTGGCCTCCGCGGGGGTCATTGATAAGTGATAAGACTAATCACAGTGTAGTTAATACCTATTCATAATAATCATATTTACACTTTTCTATGGGATGACTTTGCTACAACATTTTGGCAATGTTTATTATTATTGTTAATTAATATTCACAATTTTAACAATACCGTCTTTATATTATTATAATTTCGAGGGTGTATTTATAAATTTTCATTCTCTTTCCCGTATCGCCCCTTATTAATTAGGAACGAGGTATGCTATTGGTTAGAATTGCACCCCGCCGCTCAGGCTTAAAAATGGTCTGACCGATATAAGGTCAGGTCGTACCTCGAGAAAGTTAAGTTGCCTTCCGGGTCTATCCGCGCATCTTCCGCAAGCCTTTTGTCAAAAGGTTTAAAGAGCAGTCGAGGGAATTAGTTCTTTTGGATTATTTATTGTTAATCCATAAAGTTATTGTTATATTTTTGTACTGTTTTACTATTATTTGACTGTGGTATACTTGCCCGATTTTACCTACTCCAATTAAAGACTAACACTTACTAAAAAAAACGCCTTCACGATTGTTAAATGGTAAATCTGTTGGGTGCTCGATAAACGGCATTTTTGTATCTTTACTAATAAGAACATCACGTTTTTTATGATTTTGTATGTTGGTAAAGCTTCGCAGTAAAACTTGATTTTTGACATCTTGAATCGTACTTGCAGTTAATTTTATGTTTTTGGACAAAATTTCTGTTTAAGGTTAAACGCAACGTACGTTATAATCTACGCATTCACAGATGGCGCCCATAAAATTATTTTAGGTTTTAAACACTTTTGCAAGTTATGCTTTAAAATATTAAGAATAATTAATTGTTCGCGCCCGTACATACGCAATATGAATATGAATAAATAGTTTTGTCCATAAAAAAACTCAAATCTTTCAAGAGAGGCTGACAAATACAATATTGGATTGAATCACCGATGTTAGTATTGACAAAATGTCACTGTAGTTTGCAGGTGCGTTTCAAAGTGCATATTTTTAACATAAAAAACGTTTTCGGGACACCCTTTAATTAAAGTGTGACAATTAACACTCTTCAACATGTCAACTTGTTAATATTTACATATTTCCGATATCGCATGATAAAGTTCAAAGATCACTGGGCTCAACTAATTGAATGTTGCCATGTGAAAATGTGGTCTCTGCAAATACATCTATTTTAATTTATTAATTGCTTTTGTGTTTAATTTGTAGAACTGCATTTATTTATTTTTTGTGTTTAATTAAAATTAAATTTGATAGTTTTATTATCAAGATCTGCAAGTATTTTAGTATGCATTTTTGTTACAGCTGTTTCGGTTTACAAGACCATTTTCAAACTGTGGTTAAATCCACTGTTAGGCCATTTATAAGATTTTAAATGTCAATTTTCGAAGGTGTCTATATTGATTTATTACCGGTTAAACCAATTTGCTGATACACTTGCGAGTGTATTTATTTAGGGTTCAGAATTTCGGAATCTGTTTCCCCAACTAAGTGTTAAGGTTTTCTTAATCTTTTTATAATGACGTTATTGCTATGACTCATTTAAGTGCGTTATATTTTTTAGGTTTTGTAAACATACTAAGTAGTGGGGAATAAATAATTTTCCTTACTTTATTAATTAGCGTTACATTGGGGTCATTCGTTCGTTTATTGATTTCTATTTGTTCAAGCAAGCAAAAATAAATAACTAAATAAAAATTAATTTTGATTTTGTTTTCTTGAATGAATGTAAAATCCTGGGAGTGGAAATAAACCTACTTCCCGACATCCGATCTAGCTGAAACTTGGCAAATGACTCGTTATCGATGACAATGCATTATATCGGTCTATAGGGGCACGTTAGCCGGCCCAAGAGTTTTTTTTACACCCACACAAGAGGCCTTCAGGAAAATAATTTCCTTAAGTCCCTATTTTGGGAATGTTGTGTGGGGAGTATTTATAAAAAAATGAAGGAGGTTATGGGAAAGATGGGTAGGAATTTAGAGGTCGTGCGTCTGAGAGTGGCGGACGTGTGAATCCAACTCTTCCGCTCTGATGCAAGACGATGGGTCGATAGAGATCACCTGGAGGCGTCAAAAGGTCTTCCCATAATTAAAATTGTTTCAAGTTAGTACAAATTGCAAAATTATCTATTATGTAAATAAATACAAAATATAAGCAAGGTTAAAATGTTATTTTATTATTATTGTTTAAAAGATAAATTTGACATCTAATTATAAACACTAAAGACCATATGATAATATCCAATTTTCACTGCCAATTATTATCACGATTTATTTTTGTGTTATTATGCCGTGTTGCACTTCCTTTTTTATAAGCCAATGTTGCCAAAATTTATCCTGGAATACTGGAAGACCCAAAACACATCAAGCACGCCTAATTACGATGGCTAAAATAACCAAAAAAAATCACTATAAATAAAGAGGATTCCCATTTTCCACTGCTACATTAATAGACAGTTTTGTATGAAATTATCATTTTAAAATTGTTTATATTGTAGTGATTTAAATGCTTTTAAAAGTGGAGACTACCAGGCACCGCACAAAGAGGAGATCGATTAAACTATCTCATTCTCTCGCAGGTTAAATCCCCCCCCCCCCCCCCCCCTCCAGACTCCCAGGGGTCCACGGGAGACTCGACGGGGTCCACGTAGACGTGATAAAAAAATGGGGGTCCACAAGTTGTAAGAGGGGGGTCCACGAAAATTTATCTGCAGGCTTATTCTCTATCTTTTGTGGGATCGTTATCGAGATAACGGACCTGATCTCCTGTCAGATTTGGGTGATTTTTACATATTTACTGTAACATGTTTTAGTTTAAATCGTTTTAAACATGAATTTCTGCAAGAATGCATGATTATTTGTTCATTTAATGTACGTTGTACATAGAAAAAGCAAATAAATCACACTAACCTGTCAGGAGATCACGTCCGTTATCTGGGTAACGATTAGGCCATGTAGGCAGATAATACACAAATGTTTCGGTGAAAAATGGTCATTTTGAGACCCATCCTGTGCCCATATCCCATCCCGCCCCTCATCTCATCATATCCCCCCTGTTGTGACAGATCACAACTCCAGCGTTATATTCAATATTCAGTACAACACGTGTCTAGTTTTGGGAATATGGTAGAAATGTTGCATCAGGGGGTCCACCGAAACCAGTAAAATTTTGAAAGTGGTCCACGAGAAAAAAAAGTTTGGGAACCTCTGATTTAGATGTACGTGTTTGTTTCGTTTTAGTATCGAGTTTCAAATCGCAACAGCGCTAAAGAAGTTTTCACTTCAAAAATTACTAATAAAATAAATATATATTTTAAAATACAATAACGTGGGTGTAATATATTTAACGATTTGATGTGTTATTGTAATGTTTTATATTGTATTTTATTCTATGTTATTGTCAAATGTTATATTGTTTCAAATATTTCACGGTTTTACGCTATAATCTTCAAAAACTACCTTTATATTTTTTAAATGTTTTCATTTTTATAACTTTTGATTTAAATTCTATTTATGTATAATCCTCGATATCTTAAATATTATTGTATAATCTACGTAAAAGCCCATATGGGCGTATAACAACAATAAATAAATAAATAAATACAATCAAGTACTAAAATAAAATATCAAGCAAATTTTGATTTAAGTGCATATGTACATTTTTTAAGTAAGCACCTACATAATGTTAGTTTTGTTAAATGAAAAACGAACATGGAGGTTTACATCCAGGTTATAGGAAACAACAACGTCTGAATCATTCAGCCATAATTTTAATTCTTTTATGTAAATAAACATTTTATTTGTCATTTGATTTGTCTTGGTAGGAAAAAAAATATACGAGAATCAATAAAACTGGTATGTCTTTACATTTATTTGGTATTGGTTTGGAGGGTGTAAAGTACATTATTAGTCCTATTGCTCATTCTATTTTAGTTTTTTTCCAAATTATTTGGTTGGGCATTGTGATTTCTACTTTAGTTGTGTAAAGTTAACAACTGACTTTTGCATCTTTCAAGATTACAAAAATTGTACTGATTTTAATTCAAGTGGATTGAAATTACTGGGGGGCCTCCCACGTTGCAGGGATCAACATTCAAGGTTTCTGTTTTTTCCCTTGAGATTTGTCAGATTGCTATTTTTGTGATATATTGTCCGCGCAAGGTAAATTCATAATCATATTTTTAAGTATTACACTCGGAGAGTTCTTGGGTTGTTTACACGCCTCAGGCTCGCATATTATAATACATTATTACTGTTTTTAAATAGATATTACAAAGCTTGCAGTATGAATAATTTACCGATATTAAATATTTTAGTTTCTTTGTATAATAATTCGGTCGAGAGTGTTTTTTTTTAATGTATACATAACTTTATTAATGAACCTCTTAGTTATTTGTAGAGGCTTAGTAAATGCATCAAGCACACCGTGTTTGTCTATCAAATTTGTCTATCAAGATATTATGAAAGCATAATATCTTGATAGACAAATTTGGGCCACCTAGACCAACAAAAGATAAAAAGCAAAACTTCTTCCGATCGACTGCAAAATAATGCTCTTTGTTTTTCATAAATAATGTTTAGGTAATCTAATTTTTAGAACTGATCATTTTGGTTTCGGTGTCATTTTCAACATCACACGCCCTGTCTAGACTTCGTTGTTCGTCATTTATGACGCATAAAAACATTAATAAACAAAATACATGTGATTAATCTGTGCTAATAATGAGGTTATTCCCTCACATGGGATGATTTTCTAAAGTTCAAAACATGTTCGGTTAATAACCTAACTTAACATAACCCATTTTTCGATAAGCGATACTAACGCCAGCTCACCCGTCTTAATGCGTCCTATTAGCATGAAGGAATAACCTGCTAAATTGACAAACATCACAGATTATTTGTGTATTTTGTCCCGTTTTTTTTTTTGCCTTATGCTTTTGGAGGTAAGCTATCATCAGGGCAGACTGCAGCCCTGAACAACTGAGTGGAATTGCACGCGTTTTGCAGCCAGGTACGGCGTATTTCCATCAATCTTTTCTTGGATTCAGATGTGTAATCTTTTTTTTTTGGAAATAGATTTTTCCTTTTTTTACGTTAGCTCCACACAGGAGGCCCTGAGGAAAATAATTCCCCTCAGGGCCTATGTCATCTTTGAGGATGCTGTGTGGAGATTTTTTAAAAGGAAAGAAGAGTTCAGGGAAGGAAAGGGGTTTAAGAGGTGGGTAGGAATCTGGGGTTCAGTGTGTCCTGGTCATCCGTCTCCAAGACCTAGACAAACCTCACCCCATGAACCCGGGCACCCCTGCTAAATCACCAGACGTAGCGAACCACTTGGGGTGACCTATGACAGAGGTGTTGGTTATCCAATAAAGGTTCCCGGGGCGGCGGTACCCATTCCCGCCTCCCAAATTGTGATGGTCAGAAATACGATCCAAACGGTGTTAAAAAGAGAAAACACCATGCTTTATAATTCAATCGAAAAGTTAACCACAAAATAATTAAAATGTACATATTTTTGAATGCATCCAATGCCGCCGCATTTTGAAAAAAAAATATTATGTAACTTTGGGAATTTTTTATTAATTATTTTCAATATTTTTTTTACATGAGCTCCACACAGGAGGCCTTGAGGAAAATAATTTCCCTCAGGGCCTATGTCATTTTTGGAAATGCTGTGTGGAGGGTTTTTTTTAAGGAAAAAGGGGAGAGGAGAGTTCTGGGAAGGAAAAGGGTTTAAGGGGTGGGTAGGAATCTGGGGTTCAGTGTGTCCTGGTCATCCGCCTCCAAGACCTAGACAAACCTCACTCGGGTTCCCGGGTTATGCAACACGGCATAATACCCCAAAAATAAATCACGGTAAAGCTGAAAGTATGTATTCGCAAATAATATTACTGATTACTGATTTCCAGTAATCTCAAAGATGTCATATAATTTCCTAATCTATGAATAGTTGAATACTCAAGGTCCCATTAGAGATCCTTGCTTTACACCCTTTGGGAATAATTAAGCACATTTTTAAAATATTGCCTATTCTGACACATGTAAAGCTTTGCTTTTAAGGCAAGATTGCTTGAATAAGATTTTATCAAACAAGATATTTTCTTTTCAAATATACAATGTTTTAATGTGAAAAGCTTTGCAAGTAAAGTTTTAATATTAGAATTTTAAAGAATCGATTCAGTGAGTGTATACCACCATCAATAATGACATATCGAGGCAATGAAACTGACATACAACTGTTGTATTATCGATTATATAATATATTACAGCACGAAGGGCAACGTCACGGAGAAATCAATATAATAATAAATTGTACTTACTGACAATAGCTGCTATATATTGATTTTTGGCACTGGGCATCAAATCAATTTTGGAATCCATTTTGCAATAAAAAAACTTACTTAAAAACACGCGACAATTTTTCAACAAACAACTAATAATTAATGGTTTCAAAAAATGTAAGAAATTTTTAGCATACTTTTAAGTTTCGGTTTCAAATTTTTTTAACTTGGTTTAGATCAACTGCCAATTTTTGATTATTTTTATTTTTTATAAACATATTGCAACGTTTTTTTGCAATGATGATTGATCGAAGACACCCGCACGAATACTGAGTGCAATTCGCAAAGTTCTGAAGTATAGTAACGCTGGTTTCGCAGATAACGTTTGGATGATGTGTGACGCGAGATCTGTCAGTTTTGACAGATTTAGCGCACTTTATGACAGTTCCGATACACGTGGATGGTGCATCATTTGAAAGTTGTTGTAACAGCCTTTATTTATTTGCTGACTTTTGCGGAGAAGGTTTGATCAAATTTTGATGGGACAATCTCATCTAACGTACTAATTTAGGATGTGTGTGCGTTAGTGACGGTCTCCGTGGTCGAGGAATTAGGCTTGGTTGTAAACCACTGAAAGTACCCGTTAGAACGCAATTCAATTGAAATTTTAAATAGCTTTGACATACCAAATGTACAACAAATATATGCCAAAAAATATTATTGAAGCTATTCAAAAATACTGAATCCTCTACTAGACCGTGTATGCATAACACTAGATCGAATAAAAAATATTCCAAGTTATAAAACCACATTCGGACACAAAAACTACACATACTTTGCAACAAAACTTCATAACATCCTTCCCCAAGACATAAAACTAATAAAAAATCCTAATGAGTACAAATCAAGAATAAAAATATGGATGAAAGAGATCAATGAAAAAACCCTAATGCAGACACTAGAAACGACACAGAAGACAAATAAACTACATTTAAATAACTTTTGTCTACCTCGGCACAGGACCCCCTAGTGAGAAGGACTAAGAATTACAATATCTATACTTACTTAAATTCACCATTATATTTTGTACATACGATAATTTTATAGAGATACTAAAATAAATAAAAAATTTAAAAAACTTGAAGTGACCTATTCAGAGGTGTTGGTCAGGGGGCATACATTAATTACGTGAGCTCAAAATGGGGGTGGAGGGATCCAACAAAATCTCATCAAATTTCATTTATAAATTCCATTTAAACTGAGGGGGGGGGATCAATAAAAATCTCACGTCAACTTTGAAATAATATAATGTATTATTATAGAGATAAAAAAAATTAAATTGTTTCACTTTTTCGAAGTGTCCATCTTGCATACCTGATTTTTAGTATAGGTACCTGAAAGATGTGTTATTTTTATTATTTATGAAAATAAATGTACTTAGTCCAAGAGCCATTAACCAGCGGCCGAGAATTTAAATCGTCGAACGATGCTCTTGCAATCGTACCCTTGCAACGGTACAGGGCGGTTCCAATGAGAAAGATTAATTATTCTCCATTTTTTTTTTTTACATTAACTTCACACAGGCCTATGTCATCTGGGATGCTGTGTGGAGGGTCTTTTTGAGGAGAGGAAGGAATGAACATTGGTCTTGAAGAGACCCATGTTGTGGGAGGGAGGAAACACAGATGCCGGCAAATCGTTCCATAGCCGAGCTGTTGAACTCAAGAACGAGTCGAAAAAACGACCCGTTCTCATGTGACAAATGTCAACCGTGTACATAATGTTGGGCGCGCGTTTGGCGTGTCTCCCGACTATGCACCGGTGCCGAAGGGATCAATGACGCTAATTCCTCAGAGCATCTTCCATTGAAATACCGGTAGAACATGGATGGCTTTCCCACCCGACGCCTGTGCTCTAAAGATTGCAATCCGTTCGTTAAGATGGGAGAATCTATCAAACGGACCGCCCGTTTCTGCACAGAGTCGAGGGTATTTTTCAAGTATTTTGGAGCTCCAGACCAGAGGTGGCTGCGAAATTCAACCGTGGGGCGCACTTGCGATTTGTACAGGGTTAGCAGTTGTGTACTATTGAAGTATCTGCGGGCCCTGTACAGTACGCCCAGTTTTTGAGAAGCTTACTTTACTCTGGCTTTGATGGAGCCCCCATACCTGAGCTGGTCACTTATAGTTACACCAAGCATATCAATGGAAGGTCTGTTCGGAAGATTGCTTCCGTTGAAGGAGACTAGATTTTCATTTCGATCCCTTTTAGACGTAATCAGACATGATTGGGTCTTTGAAACATTGAATTCGACGATGTTATTCTTACCCCAAGAGAAAACACTCTCGAGGTAACCATCCATTCTTTGCTTCAAAGCCCTCCGAGCCGTTGGAGTTTGTGTGCCCTTTGGGGGCTTGTCAAACGAAAAGCTGTCATGGACTGTACTGTCATCCGCGTAACAATGAATTGGTGCACATGACAAAAGGTCGTTGATGTGCAACAAAAACAAAGTCGGGGACAGGACCGATCCCCGTGGGACGCCAGCATTTATTGGATGCGAGGAAGAGGTGAAACCATCAGCAACCGTCTGAATTGACCTCTCCCTCAAAAAGTCGGCGATCCACGTACACATGGATACGGGAAGTCCGTAAGATGGCAGTTTGTTGACAAGTCCTCGATGCCAAACCCGGTCAAAGGCCTTGGAAATGTCCAGTGCAACCGTTTGGGTCTCACCGAAACGTTCCAGGCACCGCCCCCAAACATGCGTCACATATGCGAGAAGATCGCCGCACGAGCGGTTCCGCCGGAATCCGTATTGACGGTCGTTAATGATTTTGTTCTTCTCGAGATATGTGAGCAGTTTGTCGTTGATCACACGTTCCATCACCTTGGACAAAACTGATGTGATCGCAATGGGGCGGTAGTTGGCCGGGTTGGAGCGATCACCCTTCTTTGGAATAAGATGGATGACCGCTTTTTTCCAACCGGAGGGCACAATACCAGACTTCAGGGACATTTTAAAGAGCTTCGTCAAAATTGGAGCAATTTCTGCAGCGCACCTCTGCAATACCAGGGCAAGTATTCCGTCAGGCTCACTAGCTTTATTAACATCAAGCCCTCGTAAGACTTACCTCACGTACCAGCACTTTAACATAATGACTCAATATCGATTTTATTTCATTCCAAATTTGCTTTAATAATTTTTTTTTTAATATGAATACCGCCCAAGAGTCCCAACTGCTCCCGTCTGGAGTCAGTGAGACTATGGCATCCCCAATTAGGGTATGTTGTGAGGCTGAGGTAAAACCTTATTGTACTAAAAATAAACATATTTTCTCAAAATTTTAAAAAAAGCTTACTGAGATCACTCAGTATCCAAAATTGAAAATTTGACTTGCAAACTTTATACATAAAAATCTCGCGTCACGATGTTTGTTCGAGATGAACACCGAAACTACTTAACCGATTTTGATGAAATTTGACTTATTGTGCGTAATTTGATCCAACTTAAGAGATAGGATAGTTTTTATCTCGATTTTTGACCTCAATATTTATTATAACGAATTAAATGTTTATTAAATGTTATAGGACAATGCTTTAAGTTAATTTATTGCTAACGACAGAAAACAAATCGTTGCCGTGGAAACGATGTTAATATATTTGCAGAAAATCGTAGTTAATATCTATCTACCTTTATAAATAAAAATGAATCTCCGAAATCTGTGCGCGCATAACTTCCGAACGACTGCACTAAATTGGATAATTATTTTTTTCACTACTAGCTCTGGCATTATGAAATTTAGGTGGCACACGAGCTATTTGAAAACTGAATGTACCGGGAATGAATGCATGGATTTTTGGAGAGTGGGGGGTTGAGAGTGGGGGATAATTGATAAATGCAAGCGCTACAGTAATTTCCCCCTAACACCATGCGCGCAAAGCCGACACAGGCCAAAATATCCAAAGACGACAGAGGCACTGAGGGATTTTCTTTTCCCAGGGTCTGTGAGGAGCTAATACACAATTGGCACCCCTGTTAATTTACCAAACCAGCGATTTTTGAGAAACGAATTCTGTACATTCCAATTGGCGCTCTGCAACATGCGCTACCGAACAACTGAGATAATAAAATTACGCATAAGAAGATATTTATAACTTATCTTATAAAAACAACAGAAAAGTGGAATCCCATAAATAAGTTCTTATTTCGGCCTTGAAATAAAATGGTCCTGTAAGTAGGTTATCTAAAACTGTATTGAACTGAACAGAGGGTTCCCTTTAATCAGTCTTTTTTTTCACCTTTGGTGACTTGCGATTTCCGTTTAGCTATGTTAAACATTTAATTAAAAATTGTTATTAAATGCAAATATAAAGCACCAATGGGAAAAAGGACTCCCAAATTAATATATTATTTATTACATTAATTTTACGGAATATCATTTATAATGAGGAGATTTATAGGTTAATTCAAGCAAAATAAAAATAAATCAAAATTTCGAAAGAAAAACCATTTTTTGGTGTATCGAGGCTGCTGAATCACACAATGTTTTATTTTTTACGGCTTTTTTTAAATTACCTACAATATTAATATATTGTCCTTACAACGTCCAGTATTCTGTAAAATATTATTTAACAGTATCTAATAATTAAAAATAACAAAATGTAAAAATATTTTTAACGCATCTAAATTTTTAATTCTCAATTCATAATTATTAATTCTTAACTCTTAAACCTTAATTTTTAACTGCAAACTCTTAACTATTAAATCTTAATTCTTCATTCCTTGTTCATAATTATTAATACTTTATAATTTATTATTATTTATTATTAATCATTTGTCATTTGTTATTTATTATTTTTAATTTATTTTTAATTATTTATCATTTATTTGTTATTTATTATTTATTATTCATTATTCATTATTCGTTGTTCATTATTCATCATACGTTATTCGTTATTTATTATTTATTCTTTGTTTTTTATTCTTCATTCTTCATTCTCCATATTTCATTCTCCATTTTTCATCTTTCATTCTTAATTCTTCATACTTCATCCTTCATCCTTCATCTTCATCCTTTATCGTTCATTCTTAATCCTTCATTCTTCATCATTCATTCTTCATTCTTTATCGTTCATCCTTAATCCTTCATCCTTCATTCTTCATTCCTCATTCTTTATTGTGTAAAGAATGCCGATATTCTTTAAATATAAAGAATATCGGCTTGGATTTGACTTGGATACAGATCTACAGTCTCCTTTCAAAATTGATGACATTTTACAAACTTAATCTTCAAAACAAGAGAAAGGTCACTGTCTACATGCCATTCCGAAAAACCACCCCAATCTCCTTTTCTCACATCTCTAAAAGCAAAATTTTTATGCTACTTGATGAAATTTTGAGTAAAATTATTTTGAGATTCAAAATAGGAGTAAAATTAATGACTACATCTGATTTCAAAAAACTCTGCTTAAAGCCTGGGCAACGCAGGGGGCGTCATCTAGTTCAAAATACAAAAAGAAAAGCGTAACTACACATTGTCGCTTGTATGTTGTTCCCATCAACTCAAAATCAATAGCGCGACCTACTGGACAATATGGATTTGGATATTATTTATGTTCAGAGTTCCTAAACATGAGTTTACTGACTCTAACGTAATGACTAGATGGATTATCTAAAGATACTTTACATGGAATTTATTTTTAAAAGTTGTTTTTGGGAAAATAAAACTTAATAAACTATACTGCAACTTGAGGCAGGGTTTCAATCCTTGCGGAGGATTATCTTGGGTTTAATATATTTAAAATTTTCATTCTCGCTATATGTAGCGAGAGAATTTATAGTGGGGTTTTCATGTCCGGCTAATCCGGCATAAAATTTTTCAGAATGTGTAACAATTAAATCCTTTATCAGAGGAATGTTTGTGTCATTGTGGAGAGTGGAAACCCTGATCCACTTCGGCGCATTCAACGCAAGTCGAATGGCTTTGTTTTGCAGGGTTTGTAGTTTGTTTATGTGTGTGTGAGCTGCGTGGCCCCAAATAGGTGCAGCGTATGTGAAGCCCGGCCTTATGGTCGTCTTGTAGAGTAGTAATTTATTGTCTGTTGATAATCGACTTTTTCTACCTAGCATCGGGTAGAGTGAAGCTATTGACTTATTTGCTGATTTTACCTACTGGACAACTTTCGATTACGAGGGTATATTTACTATAAAATCTTTACATACCCATGTCCTTCTCAATAAAGACCACACGTGGACAGTGGCGGACTAAGGGAGGGGGGTGGAGGGGGCGGCCCGCCCGCGAAGCCGCCAAAGGTCCTGGGAATGGTCCAATGGTCCTGGGAAGCCCCCAAATACCTCCATGTTCCCTTGATCAAATCCTAAACATCTCTTAAGGCACCAAGAAACTGTACAAAATTGTTTTGTCATTTTTTTATTTAATTTTCTGAAAGATGAACCTGTTAAGAATGTTCTCACCAAATTAAAAAAAAAAATCGAAAAATTGATGAATGTACAGCATTTTATGTGAAACACTTTGTATGTTTAATTAACCTTCAGCAAAACTTTGAATGCCTTTTTCTCGAAACTTTTTAAACACGTTTTTCAACATGGTTGACAACATATTAAACAAACATCCGATTTGCATGCACCAATTCTTAAAATATTCGAAAATCCAGTGCCTATAGAACCACGTAGGTGAATTCCGATATCTAAAAAAAAAGAAAAAATGGCGGACCAGGGAATTTTATTTTCGATTTTTTATGGAAAATTTTCATCCTTCATAAAAATAAATGAATAGAAGGGGGTCTTTCATAAAATAATCCCTACTTGGTGTCATAGTCAGGGCCGGATTAAACCTTTACCGTGGGGGCAACTAGGCCTGCACTGCCTTTTGGACAATACGGCCCTGTCAGGACCGGATTAAACATGTTGGGGCCCCTAGGCAATGCATGTCTCAAGGCCCCTTTACCCTAGGGACCCCTAGCCGATGTGGGGGCCCTAGGCAGTTGCCTACACTAGATGATACGCCCCTGACCATAGTGACTGGATTTCCGAACAGTGCATGGTGCGTTCAAATCGGATGTATAGTTTTTATACGATGTTAACCAGATTAAAAACGTATTTTTGAGAAAAACGTATTCAAACGCGTTCAAAGTTTTGCTGATGGATAATTCAACATTCAAACTGTAAAACGGTTTCATACAAGATACTTTGTCAATTTTACAAATTTTCTTACAACATTTGGTGAAAGCATTATTAAAAAATGCATCTTTTAGAAAATGAAAATAAAAAAATTACAAATAAAAAAAAATTTGTGTCCTGGTGCCTTATAAATATGCTAAGAACCTATTTAAGAGGTGTTTTGGAGTTGGGAGTTCACATACAAATAAAATAGGAATAAATAAATAAATAAATACAGCCTTAACCGGTAATTTACAATTTTTTTAAATAAAATTACTACCACTGCTAATCACTGGCGGACTAACAGGGGGACGGAAAGGATGGTCCCGGGGGCCTTCAAACGCCTTCATGTTCCCAAATTTTTTGTCTTTTTTTATTTAATTTTCTGAAATATGTATTTGTTATATAATAAGAAATGCAAACGTCCTCACCAAATGTTTTAAATAGATTCGAAAAATTGAAGGAGATACAGCATTTTATATGAAACTGTTTCATATAAAATGCTGTAACTCCGTCAATTTTACGAATTTCTTTAAAATTTTGGTGAGAACATTATTAACTAATGCATCTTTCAAAAAATGAATTAAAAAATGATTTTACAGTGTCCTGGCCTTGTTTAGGATTTGATCAAGGGAACATGGAGGCGTTTCGAGCCCCCCCAGGACCAGAGGCCCGTGTGAACTGAATAAAAAGCTTATAAAATTATATCAACTCCTTAAACAAGGAGGGACACCATTTAGCTTTGCCGCCCCGGGTCTCTGACGGGCTTAGTCCGCCACTGCACGTGGATAATTTATTTAAAAGCTTACAGCTACATTCACGATAACAAAAGATTAATTTAAACTTCCAACTGTCACCAATCTAACATTTTAATCTCTCCAAAATAAATATGACCGCTATTATTAACTTTCCTCGTCGCGTGGTGTTTTTAATAGAAGTCCAATAAATAATTTAGGACAGATTTCATCAGGTTGTTGGGAGAAATGACGCCTGCATTGTGATGAACAAAGGAATGATTTACGATGTTATTTTTTGGAAAATTTCCATGCAAGATGTCACTAGACAAAACTAGTAACCAAGTGCAACCAACCCTACAGTGAACTATTGGGTATTTTCTTGCATTTTTTAGGATTTGAGGATTATTCGGTATATGAACACGCGCCTTCTGGATTCGCCGTCGAGGATCTTAATAGCGGGTGAATGAATCCGAATAATAATTTATTGTTGTATTTTTAAATTTTTTCCACGCAAGAGGCAATTAGGAAAACAATTATTACCCTCGTAACATTTTATCCGGGATGCTGTGTGGAGCGTCTTTTTGAAGAGAAGAAAGTAGAGAGAAGAGGGGAGAGTAGAAGAAATATGCCGTTCTCCTAAGACAAATATCAACTGTATTTTTTTTCACATTAGCTCCAGAAATGATAATAATTTCCCTCCGGTCCTGTGCCATCTTTAGGGATGCTATGCAGAGGGTATTTTTAGTGAAATGGAGGAGAGGAAAAACTGGGAAGGAAAAGGGTATGAGGGTGGATAGTAATGTCTCCAGGAGTGACCCTCCCACTGCTATACAAGGCAATGGGTCGAGAGAGTTCGGCTGGAAAGGTAAAAAGATCTCCATCGACCAGCCTCTCCTGATCCGGCCCGCCCCGCAGGAGGTGGACAAACGCGTGTGCCGCCAAGACCCGGTGTGACCTAGACAAACTTCACCCCATGAACCCAGGCACCAACGTTCCGAACCACTCGGGGTAACCTATGGCAGGAGTATTGGTTATCCAATAACTGGTACCCGGGGAGGCGGTACCCGTAACCGCCTCCCAAAATTGAACCGTATAGTTCCTCGGAGTATCTTCCATTCAAATACGGGTCGAAAAAGGTCAGCATTCCCATCTGACGCCTGTGCTTTTAACAATGGATCTTAATAAAGACAGGGAAATGTATCAAACGGACCACCCGTTTCTGCACATAGTCAAGTGTTTTTTAATAAGTATTTTCAGGCTCCAGACCAGAGGGGGTGGCACGTTGCGATTTGTTCATGGTAGTTTGTGTATTTATTGTCTGCAGTATCAGCGGACCGATTGCTTCCTTTGCAGAAATCTGGAAGAGAAGCCTAGATCCTAGATCGTCCCATTGAAGAATACCTTGGTCTGCAGTCAATGGCAGCTTTTGTGAACGATTTTTTTTAAGTTATTATAAGTATTGCTTCCATTTAATGGTTTAGTCAATATCGCTAGCAACATTAATGAAGATAATTATTAACCTTACCCGTCCTTACCTTTGAGGTAAGAACGGGTAAATACTCTAAAAATACAAACATTAGAAGACAGACGATTTAACGATTTTATTCAAAATACTAAACTCTAAATACGACTGTTGTAACTTCTGCAACTAATAAACTTCCGAACACCCACAGTAACAACACGACAAAATACAATATTCTACAGCAGCACTCATAAGCGTACCTACTCGTACATTGCCCACTCTCCGATACAACGACTTCACACCATGGGAAATCAGTACTTGGTTGATGCTGACATATTCAATATCATTGGCGAGTTTTGTCGATCATCTAAAACGTTTATATCAACACTATTACTAAACACATCTTGTAAACCTGGAAAATAGCTATATTTTTCTGTTTTGGTTTCTGTGTTTGTATGACTTGTTGTATGACTTTTATCGAATGTAATTTTATTTTTATTATTTCTTAAGTTTCAAAGTGTCAAATTAAAATTATACTACCAATCATGTAAAAGCCCTCTGGGCATTATACAAATAAAATGTATATTATTTTAACCAAATAGTTGAATTATATTCCATTTGGCTTCGAACTAATGAAGTATACAAACATTTTAGAGTAGATATACCTATTACAAAAGTCTTTGGCAATTCTTATTATGAAACCGAGCATTTTTGTTCATAATAATGTTTATGTGTAACAAAAATTTAATTTATAATCAAAGAATATCCCTAAATCATTTATTTCATTGAATTGACTGACATAAGTTGAAAAACGTTAATTGGATTTTTGGTTTCAAACTAAATAAAATTGGGCCACGGTGTGATCCTTGTGGGACACAATGAGAAAAATAAGTTATATGTGGTGATGCTGTGTAAAGGGTCTTTTTGTGGGAACGAAGGAGTGAACCTTGGTCTTGAAGAGACCCATGTTGTAGAAGAGAGGAAACACAGAGGCCGGCAAATCGTTCCAAAGCCGAGCCGTTGAACTCAAGAACGGATTGTAGAAACGACCCGTTCTCATGTAAAAAATTACAACTGTTTGGCGTGCAATGGCGTCCCGGATGTGCGTCGGTTCCTCAGGGCATCTTCCATTGAAATACCCGTAGAACATGGATCATCTGTATCAAATGAGCAATTGTCACCTAATAATCATATTCCGTAATTTGTACAATGTTGTTATTGTTATCGTATAAATGAAATATTTAGATGGCCAGCGTTTATGATAGTCCAGCGGTAAAGCTCTTGACTCGCATTCCGAAGGTCGCGGGATCGAATCTCGGCGTGGCAAATAAATTTAATTTGATTAATTTGTGTTATTTCACAATTTATTCATTTAAAATAATGTATAGTATATTTGCGGCACGTTCCAGAGTGGAAGATACTCTCATACCAGTATGGTCCTGGTGTAAGACCACCATTCAGAATTGAAACGTTGCTTGAAATGGCTTTAGCCGTGTTTGGTACCAGATCTGAATAGCCAGGTAATTCCCACCTTCCTCTTCCCCATCTCCTTCCTCTCCCCACTACCTTTAGCCTCACAACATATTGGGGATGCCATAGTCTCACTGGCTCCAAGCGGGAGCAGTTGGGACTCTTATGCGGTATTCATATAAAAATAAAAAAATCCAAAAAATAAAATTATTTGATGAAATCTATCGGCCATTCCACGAACTTCTTAGAAACTTCATATATAATTTTATGTTTAAATTATCGAATTAAAATCGTCGTAGGTGTCAAGATTGCTGCAGTCATAAAACTTACTTTCAGCGACATCTAGCCTCGCCATAAGAAACTAAATAATAGAAGGCAGATTCATATCGCCACTCACAATTTTGTAGGCTTTTTTTTTATTCATCTATACACAGTATGTTTACTTGGGTTTTTCAATGCCTGTCTCACTGGGATATACCTGTGTCGAGACAGGCTTAGAGATACATAAATGAACACATTTAAGGAACATATTTGGTAGTTACAAGAATATAAGGTTACATACATATTCTTTTGAATACAATAAAAATAGAGAGGTGATTGGAAGTGTGGGTAAATACTTTAAAGAGATTTGTTTATGGAAAAATATATACATTGCTTATCCAGCAAAAGAGGGTAGTTTATCTATTGTATACACTTGTTTCATTAATAATTTCCGAACGAATTTTGGAATTTTTCCAGCACATTTAAAATGGCCTATATATAGTTTTATGTATTCAAAATATAGTTAAGCTTTTAAAAAATGTAATTTTTTAGCCTCAAACACGAAAAAAATAATAAAAAATAGCTCACCACAAACATTTTTTAATCAAAACGTCGAAAATTTTTTTTAATGTTATAAAGTTTTAAAATAGTTGTACGTAAAATATATTAATAGTTAAGTATTGTTTTTATTAATCTTTAATATAAAGAACTTACATCCCCAGGCGACTTTGGAATAAAAAAGTTAATATACTCACGAATTCGCCGAAAATGATTAAAATGGAGTTTTGAGCAAACAAAAATTATAAGGGTTGTGTACCGCCTTAAGGTTCTATTTCAAAACATTTATTTTTAATGCAAATTAAGCCGCCGCTATCCGAAATCGTCCGATTTCTTACATATCTCCCTTAAACATTTGAAGTTTTTAAGATCTTAAAAAAATATATTTTATTTTTGAATTCTAGATTTATTCTAGATACGTTCCACGCCGAAACGCAAATTATATGAAATTCCCTCGATAAAAAAAAATCGCATGGTATGCTCCGAAAATTATTTAAAACAAATCTTTTTCTATTATTTTACAAGTTATATTTGTGAAAAAATTCACAATGTTTCTTTAAATGATACTTAAGATACGTTCCACGAGATTTTTGCTCTATTTTAAACGCATTTTCCCAATTTTCGCATCAATTTTGTCATTGAAAATATTAGCGCGCTCTGTCCAACATTCGTAATTACATATCTCCTCATCTTCTTCTTTTGGGCCGGGAAGCGTCGCCTTAATGGTTTGCCGAAATATTTTGACAGAATTAATTTTAAAATTTCTAATAACTTAGGGTTTTGACAATGTAAAAAGGTAGTCCGTTATTCTTATCAATACATGCTTAACAACGATGTTTCACAATTTAGTCAAGTACGTACTCTCCGTTCAACGATTCACAGAAGTGCATATCTCATCTCCAATAAAGTTGATTTTCATGTTTTTGATTGAGTGCTTTGATAAAAGGACTTAGGCTTTCTATAATAATACATAAAACCATCAATTTGAGATAAATAGTTCTATAGGGATCGAAATCTAAAGTGCTCGCAACTTTCGTAATGATTGTACAATGAGAAAGACCAGTTATCTCTTTAATTTATAATAATACTAGCTGACCCGGCCACGCGTCGCCGTGACGTGAAATCGAAACAAAACGCCATCTACTGGATGGTTACCTAACCTAGATAACTAAGTGTTGTGTCGATAAATTAACTCACATCGCCATCTGTTAGAAACTTATGGAACTTACAAATAATTACAAACATTTAATGAACATTCACCATAATAATTATTGAGGTCAATAATCGAGATAAAAATCCTATCTTTTAATTTGGACCAAATTACACACAGCAAGCCAAATTTCATCAAAATCGGGTAAGTAGTTTCGGAGTTTATCTCCAAAAAACATCGTAACGCGAGATTTTTATATCTATTCTAATATTATACATGCGAAACTGCGTGTGTTTGTTTGTTACGCTTTTAAGCACAAACCAATAAAACGATTTTAAAAATTATTTCAAAAATAGAAAGCTAAATTATTTGCGAGGAATATAGGCTGTATATAATGGTAAGCTCCAGCATTATGAAATTATAAATATTAATATATTATATTTATTATACGTTTTCCGTCGCTAACAAAAGCGAGTTCTTGCTAACGTCAGAAAACAAATCGTTGCCGTGGAAAAGATGTTGATATATTTGCGAGAAATCGTAGTTAATATCTATCTATATAAATAAAAATGAATCTCCGAAATGTTTGTACGCATAACTTCCGAACGAATGTACCAAATTGGATAGTTATTTTTTGTACTACTGGTAAGCTCTAGCATTATGAAATTTAGGTGGCACGCGAGCTGTTTGAAAGCTCAATGTACCGGGTATGAATGTGTGGAATGTGGAAGGGGGGAGTGGGGGATAGAGGGAGGAGTGGGAGAAGCGGGGAGGGAGGGGGGATGGAATGGAGAGGGGGGGAGGGAGATTAGGGGGGGGAGGGAAGGGAGGAGGGGTAAATGATAAGTGCAAGCGCTACAGTAATTTCCCCCTAATACCATGTGAGTGAAGCCGCGGGTAAAAGCTAGTTTATAGTAAGGGAGATCAAAATCAGGATTTTTTAAGGCTTAATTATTATTTTTTTATTATTAAAATGATCGCATAAGTAATAGGTCAATACAAAGGGATCTCGTAAAAAACCTTGAAAGGTTGATATATATATTTTTTAATGACATTGCCCAATTAGGTATATCTTCTGGTCTGTGATAACCCAAATTAGAGAAAAAAAAATTATGTGCGATTCGCCTGAAGCCAGTGATATTACAGCATATCCAATTGGGGTGTTTTGGGAGGTTGAATGTGGTGGGGAGGGGAAGAAGATGTAATAGAGGAAGGTGAGAAAGTCCCTGATTCACAAGATCCACATTACAACATGTATTCCACCAACCAACAACTAAAACGACTTTTAGACAAAGAAATACACAATACTTCTCTATAAAATTATTTAATATACCTACTCCTTCTTGCAATAAAAACAGTTAAAAAAATAAACGACTTAAAAAGAAGAATTAAGGTATGAATTATGGACATGGAAAGGAAGAACATAGATACAATTTTGCAACCAAATAAAGATTAATGCTTGTTTTGTGCTTTCTTTTAGATATAACTTTATAATGTTCTTCTGGTAATATTTTAAAATAGGTATTGACTTATAATTCAAACAAAAACATGTACAATGTGACCTTAGAACGGGGCACCTCAGTAAGGACACATTATTTTCTAAAACAATGTAAAAAATAAATAAAATTTAAAAAATAAATGCTGTTAATTAAGTCTTGTTACCAGAAATATATGGGTTATTTCTAAAAACTTATTTTTTATTGACTTTTGCCACGTGAGATTAATAAAATTTCCATAAAAATATATATATATTTTTTTTTTAAATACAACATACAACGAAGTTGCATTCCCATGAGTTATCAAAACTCATTAAGGGATCGCCAATTGGTACATTTGAAAAGAGTGTTATTTTATAATATAAAGGCCTTATGGGTGTGTAAATAAATACAAAATTGAGATATTAACGTTCAAATTGTACAAAAATAAAGAAAAGAAAAACAGTGAAACTCTATATTTTATGTATTTACCTTGTTTCTTTAATAAAAAATAAAATAATATTTTAGTACAAAATCTGTCAAGCATCACATCGATCCAAACTTCCTTCACGTAACATTTAACTACGCTATTATAATCTCGATAGATTCCGTATTTACTATTGGCTTAGTAAATAACGGGCATATTAACGTTTAACAGTCACTCACGTCAAATTAGTAGGGTGACCATTTTCATCTTTCACAGATTTTATTCATAAAATAAATATATATTTTTTAAATAAAATTAAATACATCATCAAGCAAGTTAAACACAGTACCTACTCGCACTGATTCATGACTTGCTTTTTTGAAATCGGATTAAAAAGTATGCAAGCCTTGCATACTTTTTAATCTGACTTCAAAAAAAATTTACTTGTCTTAAACTTTTTATTCGACTTCAGAAAAAAAAACACTGTAGTTATTGTTGTAAAACAGTGTTCCTCTGTTTTAGTAATTTTGAACTATTGAATAATAGGCCTGATTTTTGTGTATTTTTGTGTTAGAACCTGAATACCAAATTGAGATAAAAACATGAAACTCACAACTTTTTCATTTATAAAATTTTATTTTCTACAATATTGATATCAGTAATTTTTTCACAAAATTGTACTGGAAAAGAGATACGCACAATAAACCAAACAAAGTCGAGCAATTTACCTGTATTTATAAACTTATACACATTTTACGAGTGCATATCTCGATATTTATTAGAGATAGAAGAAAATTATTTGCATATAATTGTAGATAATTTTATGTTCTTCTAAATTTGTGGAAGTGCTTTAGCCAAAATTTTCATTGGGAACGAAATGTTTGAGAAAAACTAGATTTTGGCGCGATTTCGGCTGGTTTTTTCAAAATGGCGACGAAAGCTCAAGTGCGCCAAGGTTGAAAACTCAGGTCTCAGTATATAAAACATTGAGACTACCGGAATAATTCCGGTCGCGACCCCCTTTTTTGCGCCAATTGCACTGGCCTGTAAACAGTGCCTATCGATACTCCACAAAAGCTTTTCGAAATTTTTTATATAAATTTAGAAATTTCGAATATTCAAAAGCGATCATCGTTAATAGATGACTACCAAAGTTATTGCAATATATTTGGTGCCTACGGACACTTATTGCAATTTTTCACTATTGACTTTTCACAAAGACTGCTTCACTGCCGAAAGGGGCATCCATAAATTACGTCACACGAATTTCATGATTTTTTGACCCCCCCCCCCCCCCCCCATCCCCCTGTCACATTTGTGAGACCCCATCCCCTCTAGAATTTCATGACTTTTGGACCCCCATACCCCTTGTCACACTTCTCTACCCCCCCCCCCCCCCCCCCCCCTTAAGGTGCGACGTAATTTATGGATGGCCCCAAAGAGAATATTCAGAATTTTGAAAAGACTTACGCATTTCTGTTATTATTTAAAGTAAAAAACAGTAAATGAAATTTTGATCCCCAATGGCATTTTATGTTTTTTGTCTTTCTTTTTCTTTTAATCATCCACATTTTGTCGCTGGTCACTCTGCCGAGTATCCTCCCCTCCCAATCATAACTGTCCAATACCTACCTTCTGATTTGCACTGTTTTTCATTGAAAGAAAATAAAATAAAGAACAAAATGTAACCTATATTTTTTCACTCCACCTTTTTTCCCCTCTGAAATCACTAAAGCAGAAATCACTAAAGCAGAAATCACTAAAGCAGAAATCACAAAGCCAGTCACGTACGTCTCTTAACACCTTGTAAACGGCCTCCGCGGTCGAGGGGTCTCGACTAGCAATCCGAAAGTCGTGGATTCAAATCCCGGCGTGCGCAAATATTTAACAAATATTTAACAATAAAATAATATAAGGTATATTTGCGCCGCGATCCTGACTGGAAAAGACCAGAGTGTAAGACCACCATTCAAAATTGAAACGTTGCTAGAAATGGCTTTAGCTGTGTTTGGTGACCAGATTTGAATAGCCAGGTACTTCCTCACCTTCGTCTTCCCCATCTTCATCTTCTCCCCACCACCTTCAGCATCACCACATACCCCAGTTGGGGATGCCATAGTCTCACTGGCTCCAGACGGGAGCAGTTGGGAATCTTGTGCGGTATTCACATTGACGGCTTCCGTGGTCGAGGGGTAAGGCTCTCGACTAGCGATCTGGAGGTTCCGGCATGTATAAGTTAATTTTATTTGAATGGTTTGTTGCACAATTTAATCATTAAAAAATAATATAAAGTATACTTGCTTCACATTCCAGATTAGAAGATACTCTCAGTATCGCCCTGGTGTAAGACCACCATTCAAAATTGAAGCGTTGCTTGAAATGACTCTAGCTGTGTTTGGTGACAAGATTTGAATAGCCAGTACTTCCCCGCCTTCCTCTTTCTCATCTCCTTCCCCTGCCTACTACCTTTAGCCTTACAACACACCCCAATTGGGGATGCCACGGTCTCATAGCGAGCAGCTGGGACTCTCGTGCGGTATTCATATAAAAAAATTAATTTCAAAAATGTGCAAACCAAATTTTGTACTGAAAAATAAATAGTGCACAACAGCTGTTGTATAAAATTTAACCTAATTAGCTAGGACTCACACCTCTCTAGATAATTCGATTTATTGGTTTAGGTAAAAGTTTAATTTTAATTTAATTAATAGAAGAAATTATCCATAGATGTCAGGAGATGCAAATTCCCCTCTACCAAGGAAGCATTATAAAAAGCCTATGTTTAGGTTTTTTACACTCACTTCTCGTCTCATCATCATACCTTCTTAATGGTTCCATGCCAACTGGGAATAATGTCAACTCAACACCTCCTTAAAAAGTCATTAAAATCTATGAAAAAAATAATTTTAAGTTAGCCGATAACCCTAACCTAACATAACCTATTTAACCAATTTTTTATATATATTTTTTTATCACTCTAAATGGCTTATCTGAGATGGTTCTGAGTTGGTTTCATTCCGAGTTGGCCGGTCACCCTTCTTAATATATTTACCTCGCAGCATAAAGAGAAACTAGATCATAAATATAGCACTAGATTCACGCGTAACGACGGGTTAATAGTTCCGAAATTTAATAATAAGTACGGACAGAGAACGTTTGAATACAATATACCGAAGATATTTAATTTATTACCTGACAATATAAAGCAACGTAATTCTATGAATAAGGTTAAATATATGGTGAAAAATTGGTTATTGGAAAAAGAATATTTATTTTGATACTTGATACTTGATAAAATTTATGAAAAAATGTTTAAACTGTAGATAAAAGATGTAAATTATAACTTTAAATATATTTGTAAGTAATTATAAGCACCTGCTGTCAAGCCAATTGCAATTGGCTTAGCGGGACTGGATTGTTGATTTATAAAATAAATAAATAAATTTAAAAAAATAAAAACAAGTAAAACGTAAACTCCTTGGTTTGGGTTGGGTAGTTTGGAGCTCCTGAATATTCACAATGTAATTGGGAATAGAGCAAATAAAAGTCACAAGTCCTTTAAAGTTTCCTGAAGATGCGCTATTATTTACAAAGTTCCTTCCTCCAAAACAAAACAGCTGTTCTTTCTGTAAAGTAAAACTTTTAAGTAACAGCTTTGGAAAATGGAAAGATAGACGAATATTGTTTTTTTATCTCCTTTTTTGGTATACTTTGTTATTGATAACCATATCCGTTGGTACATAACAAAAAGCTTGGTTACTCAGCACAAAAAATAACCGTCTTAGCACATGGCGCACGTTACAGCAGGGCTGGTCAAACATCTGGAGGGCCGGGTTGAAAATTTACACTTAAGGGGATCCAATAGTCCAGGGAAAAATCGAAGTCGGAATTCACGCCCATTATGGGAGGAGTTTAAAAATATTTGAGAAAAAGCTTTTGGAACGGTTGAAAAAGGTATTTGAGAATTTTTTTTTACAGGTTGATTTCGTAAAGACCTAAAAAAAACATTAACTTCTTTTTTACACATTGTTTATTGTAATAACAAGGAAATTTAAAATTGATTTCACGGAACCGAGCGACGTGGAGTCACACGTCCGCTCCCTGCTCCGGCCAGGGGAGTTTTGAAAGAAAGTAGGGTGTGGCAAGCCAGTAGTCCTTCGGTGAACGACATAAGGGTCAATTTGAAAATCCGCATTCGTCGGCTGCCAGCCGTATTGTGAAATAACAACGCAAATATGCATATTTTATTTTATTTTGTGAATATCGGGCGTAAATATCATATTTTTTTTGCGATTATCATAAAAGAAACTAAATTTGCTACAATAAGCAATAAAACCATACCCGAAAAGATGTTCGTAAGTAGGAGAGTTTGCACTTGAAAGTGTTTTTTTAAAGACCTGTTACTTTATTTTTTTCTAGGCTTTTTAAAAGACTTATAAAAAAAATGACCGATATTTTTAAGGACCAAGATATGTTCTACACGCAGTATTTAATTGAAGCATCTGTAATATTTCTAAGTGATCAAATTTTGAAAACAAAAACACATGATTTTGTGTGATTTTGCTTTATTTACTATGGCTTCATCTTAAGAATGGGCTGCCACAGAAAACAAATACTTTTTTTGTAGATTGAACCTGATTGTGATGTCAGTGAGGACTGGATGAAAACCTGTCTATGTTTGAAAGCATGCTTGAAAAAACTATCATTGTAATGGGTGAGCGATTTAACTTGACGATTTCAAAAAATCCGAAAAACATCAAAATCATTTTTTTTAAATTTATTTGATGAAAACATTTTTTTTGTTTTATGGAACATAAATTGACATATTTACAAAAGTCTAAATGAATTGTGTATTGTAAAAAGAAAGTTGCTATTATGAAAAATTGAAAAAAAAAATTTTGATGATTTTTTGATATCGTCACGTATAATTGGCTCATCTGTTATATACACTGAAATCCGTTTATAATGTCATCGAAGGGAAATGACAAACACGGCATACTAAGCGGACGTCATACAAAGCTTTTTGTAGAAAATAAACAACCTCTTGTATAAATGTATGTATTTATTGACGTGATATCGTCTTATAAATCGATGAACGCCGGCTGCATGCACGAAAAAGCATGACTCATTGTCACGTTCCGCCTGAGCCGAGCGTGCAAGTCAGAGGGCGGAACAAGCGATAGAGCGGCACGCCTAAGCGTTCGGCTTATGACGCATCAATGCAATTTTCATCAATGTTTTCTTATGACGTTATCACGTAATATTATCGTCCGTAAACCGACTTTACAGACAACCAGTTTTTTTTAATAGAGAGAAACACAGCATATTGAGGCTCATGACGTGGAAAAGAGCATTTTAAGACTCGTGACGAGAGAAACACAGCATATTAACGTCGTCGGGCGTCACGTGACCCTCCCAAACACTGCCGAAGGTGTTAGGAATCATGTCGATCACTATAACCGACATGATTTTCAATGAAATTAGGACATAATTTATTAAAAATGGGTCTTAATAAGCGACGTGTCACTTTAAGCCAAGTCATTATATCCGACTTTGTTATAAAGAATTTTATATATAAAACCAAACTTCGCTGTGTAATTACGTCATATTAAGCGGTTGGTCAATATAGGCGAAGTCATAATAAACGGATTTTACTGTATATACATTTGTAAAACGGGTGAGCCAATGTATACATATTACCTTCAAAATGACCAAGAAAAAATATTCACTAAAATATACTAATTTATAGGTAGGTTATCGCTTGTCAGAATTATTGACAATTCCATTTTTCAAAAAATCGATTAAAATATTAAAAACCGCTTGGCTGAATTCTTGACGCAATCAGTTTCTATCTTGAAAATTTGAGTTTGTTGGACCAAAGTTACAATCACTCGTAGACCGATCCAAAACAGAAATTAATATGTTTATAATGGCTTCTAGGCCGCCGACCGTAATTTGCTGGCCCTGATAAACAGCTGAATAAACACTTCAATTAAAATAACAGACTTCAGTCTCAAGCAATCATCATCCAAGATGGTTAATCGCCCACAACAGATACATTAATTAAAAACATAACGCAAAACAATGCTACCTATTATTTGAAATTATAATAATACTGGCTTTATTAAATATCAGTTGAAAATGTATGACAGTCGCTTTATTTGATAAACGAAACATTTAACACCAGTTATCAGTACAAAACGTGACATGTTTACTTTTATGATCTACTTATACACAAACGGTTCAATAAATACACCTCAAGGCCATTTACTAATATATTTTTACCACTGCTGTTCCTGAGAAAGAGTTCATTGGGGGATAAAAACAGTATTGTCTAGTTGGTGGGTCGTTTAAAGTGTAAAAACCGACGGATATGTGTGTGTTTTTTTTTGTATGGAGACAATAATGAAATGTATTATGTTAGGTGATAGTAATATAGATTAATTATTATTTATAGGTGTTAAAAGGTGGTTTTAATATGCATCCATCAACAAGTGGCGCAGTGGTCGGTGTGACATACTACAGAGAAGATGCTACAACGAGTGTTCGAAATCAATATTTTGCTGCAATAATTGGTAAGGAATACATAATTTGTAAATGAAATCTACCTTTAAAATACTGTTAAAATACCACGAGATGAATTCGTTTAATTGTTTTTTTTTTGGGTTGAATCTTGTATACACACTGATATCGTAGTAAAACTAAAAAATAAATATGTTTTGAATTGTTCATTTTTCGTGTCAGACAGCTAGTGGAAAATGTTTGGTTTGTGTCTTAATGCGCATGCGCATTCAAAATCTTCCACATTACTCCCATCTGTGAATTTGAAACTAAAGCTTTTTTATTATTTCTGCTTTGAGGTTAGTGGTTTTCGGGTTCGTTTCCTAGTGCAAACTTCGGCTTTTAGTTTACTTCGTAAGTTTTTTTGGTTCTTCATTATTTAATTTGGAAAACCTTTCAAAACGACTTAGTGATACTTAAAATAATTCATAATCTACAATAAAAACACATAAATTTGTTGTAGACCACTTTTATTTTATTAACAATCCACCGGTTTCGGAAGCGCCCTTCCTTCGTCAGGAGAATATAGTTACAATATTCTCCTGACGAAGGAAGGGCGTTCCGAAACCGGAAGAGTGTTAACAAAATAAAAGTGGTCTACAACAAATATATGTGTTTTTATTGTAAATTATGGCGAGCCACAAAGTTAATGCTTTTTGCTCGTTCACAGATGGCAGTAATTTAATTATGTTAGAAACTAGCGAGTTCCCGGCATGCGTTACTAAGCCACTTAAGAACAAAATTGTTTCTCCCTGCGTGTCCTTTCCCATTCGTCCCGTTCCCCTTCCACCTCCCCTCCCTTTTCCGCGTCCCCTCCCCTCACGCGTTCCCACTCCGCCTTCTCCACCTTCCCTCTCCCCCCTCCCGCGATCCCCTCCCCTCTCCCGCTTTCAATATATTCAATACCGGTACATTAAGATTTTCAAACAGCTCGTGTGCCACCTATTGCAATTTTTTTATCAAATTTGGTACCTAACATAGGGACCTATTTAAAGTAAATTTTGATATTCTTCAAACTATTCGATTTTGGTTAGTACCGTAGGTGAGAATTAATTAATTATTTTAAACATTTTCGAAAATTGAATTTCAATTTCACAATCGATGGCTTGCAAAATGTCATTCTCAAATTGTGACAGTTTTGTAAGAGTTTTTTGTAAAAACTTTTCAGATGGTTGTAATAATCAGAAACCTTCGCGAGGACGGAAAGAAGGTATTTTGATACTACAAATCATCCCCATCAAATCCCCAAAGTTTCATCGCAATCGGATGAACTAGCAACGCATAATTTCATGATGCCAGAACTCACTATTGTATATAGTAAGAATCGCGGGCATGCGCACATAAATTCCCCAAAGTTTCATCGCAATCGGATGAATGGTTTAGCAACGCACAGCATACATACATACATACATAGAAACGTTTGTTTCTAAACTAAGAGTTACTAAGCCTGTGGCGACATCGGTTTCCATTCTCAACATGTCATTTCTAGTGAGCATTATCTATCAACTTATTCAGTAGCCCATAACACACTTACATCGGTTTACTTCTCCAGTGGTTCTCAAAAATGACGTAAACCCACTTGATGAAGTTAATTTATTTATGTAATAAATGTACCTGGTTCCAGTCAGCTTGGGCGTCTTCTGCTATGGTTCTGCTGTGGGCTGGGTGTCCCCCTCGATGGACCAGCTCCAAGGGGTGGAGTCCCCGCTGGGCGCCGCCCTCACCGCCTCTGAGGTGGCCGCGGTGGCCTCGCTGTTCTGCGTGGGCGGGCTTGCCGGCTCGTTGGCTTCAGGCGTCCTGGTCGACAGACTCGGAAGGTGGTGGACGGGGCTGATTATTGCTATTCCGTATGCCGTAAGTTATTGAGTGTCATTGAGTTTTCTCACATTCTTACATCTTACATCACACTCTTCCAAACCCCGGTGCAGTGGATCTCTCCATATGCTCTACTAGTCTGGCACCTCTGTCCTCGTGGGTGGTGTCCCCCGACCCTTGCTCCAGTGATCATTTCCTGATCACAATCACTTATCAAACTTTTTTCATTCAGACAAGTCCCATATTTCGACAAAAAATAAAACAAAACACACCAAATGGGACAAATTTAACTCGCATAAGGATAAGTTTATAGAAAATTTACCCTCTACAGATATATTATCTATCAAAGATGACTATGATAACTTCAAATCAATGCTCATAACTGCAATAGATAATATTTTTAGTCGCTGCTATCCGAATTTCTATCGATTTCTTACATATCTCCCTTAAACATTTGAAGTTTTTAAGCTCTTAAAAAAATATATGTTATTTTTGAAGATAATATCTAGAAATTATCTTCAAAAATACGCCGAAACCCCAATTATATGAAATTCCCTCGATAGAAAAAAATTGCAAAGTATGCTCCGAAAATTATTTAAGTTTATTTCTATTATTTTACAAGTTATATTTGTGAAAAAATTCACAATATTTCTTTAAATGATACTTATGATGCCTTCCACGAGATTTTTCCTCTATTTTAAACGAGTCATGTTTTATTGAGCATTTTCATAATTTTCGCTTCGATTTTATCAATGAAAATATTAGCGCGCTCTGTCCAACATTCGTAATTACATATCTCTCCATCTTCTTTTGTGCCGGGAAGCGTCGCCTTAATTCATTATTCAAGTTTTTCTGCATTATAATTGTCAACAAACGATATCGTGACACCAGAGAGGTTGGACTGTAAATCTTTATTTTGTATGATGCAAGACAATTGATGGCGTTTTTGAAAATCAATCACAGGATGAGGCAATTTGAAAGGGGAAAGGCCTACCTTTACTGTGGTCATATGCTCCAATATTGATGGTGGCTGGTCTTCCACGATGATAGCACAAAGGTGGTTACACTTTACCGTCACTTTTTGCATTAATTAGTATTTTTTACGACTTATAAGGGCGATTTTAAGAGCGAATTGTGATCAGTTTCACGACGATTTTCGAATGAATAAATGTGGGTATTTTTCGATTTTGTGCAATACTACTGAGCACGTGTCCCAAGTAGGTAGACATCATCTTCCTCTTCTTCTAGAAGGTATGTAGGGCCCTTCAAGGAAGGAATAGGACAAAGGGTAAAAATAACAATGCAAGGAATTTGGGAAAATGGGTTTCAGTTCATAAGCTGTTTCAGAACTAAACAATGATTGATTTGGTGATTGATGTTAGAGTAATCTGAGTATTGCTCAGTAATCTGAGTGATAGAGGGAATACTTTTACATATAACTGCATACTCAACTCAAATTTAGATTTTCGGTGTCTGACAACGAACGATCGATACTTCAATATTGATTTATTTTTCAGATATGCTGGATCCTCAAATTAACAGCTAGCTCCGTATACGTATTATACGCTGCAAGAGTGTTTGCGGGGGCTGGTGGCGGTGGTAGTATGCTCCTGGCTCCGCTGTATTGCTTGGAGATCGGCAGCCTTGGGGTCCGGGGGGCTCTGGGCTCCCTGACCGTCCTGTCTCTCAACGCCGGAGTCCTGTTCTCCTTCATCATCGGGTCATACCTGCCCTACACGACTGTGTTGTGGATCCACCTCTCACTGCCAGTTGTGTACTTCATCGGGTTTTATTTCATGCCGGATACGCCGACTTTCTTGGTAAAGAAGGGAAAGTATGAGGTAATTATTCTATTTGGTGATCTTATAATAATGCGCACACAATATGAAATGATGTTCCATAAAATGGGGCGACTTTGAAAAAGAAATTAACGGTTTTTAGGATTATTAAAAATCGTTATTCTTTACCGACAAACTAACAGTATATATTTCCTTTTGGGAGATTTCCAGGAAGCTGCCAAAGCCATCGCTTGGCTCAGAAACACTTCAACGGAAGATCCTGTGACCGAGGGCGTCCTCTCAAACCTTAAAGAAGAAGTTAAACTGGCTTCCAAGGATAAGGAACCAATTGATAAGGATATTGGTGAGGCCACTACTAAAACTATGTAATAGTCATTAGATAATCAAAAGCAATGGAATCCACAGTTTTTGCTTCTCCAAATACATTTAATTAACTTGCATTGGTAAAACCGAGAAACCTGAGGGGCGAATCCGGTTCTACTAAAGAATAAAGAATTGTCCTTAACCTTAAAATATTTTTTTTCGCTAACTAAGGGAAATTCAGATTTTATTTAAGGATAAGAAATTCTCCTTAGCTTTAAAATGAATGACGTTTCGTTAACCAGGGGCAAATCCGGTTCTAATTTAGTATAAGGAATTTTCCTTAACTTTAAAATAAATGACGTTTCGTTAACTAGTTGCAAATCCGATTCTACTTAAAGATAATAAATTGTCCTTAACATTAAGATGAGCAATTTTTCATTAACTAGGGGCGTAGCAATAAGTCCGATTCTACTTAAGGATAAAGAATAATCCTTAACTTTAAAATAGATTACTTTTTTGTTAACTGCGATTCCAGTTCTCTTGGATAACAGCTTTAATTTTAAGGTTAAAGACAATTCCTTATCCTAAAGTAATCCGTCCCTCTGGACGCTGAACCAAACGTTAAAACAGAAAACTAAAACAGACCCTTTGATTTCAAACATTTGTGCATTCTCAAAATATAACGTCTATACGTTATAGTATACCTTATATAAAGTCTTTTCATAGTTAGAAGTTCTTCAAAGAATGGCCAAAGATTGTGAAGTGAATACTACTTGGTACTTGGAACTTAGAACTCGGAACCAGGAAATTATTCGCATTCAGACACACCAGAGTGGGAGAGGGCACCTGGAATGAGACAATCCAAAATTCTCATTAAAGGACCAGACCCTAGACGAACCAGGAAACTACTCGATATGGACAGAAACTCGCTGAGGAACTGGTAGGACTACTAACGGGACACTGCCATCTCAGGAGACACATGCAGATATTGCGAGTGGAAAACACCAATAGATGCAGGAAATGTGAAGAGGATGAAGAGACTCCAATTCGCCTAAGGTGCCAATTTCCTGCCCTGGTGGGAACTAGGCTCAGATACCTGGGGAGACATACAGTAGAACCAGAAGACATAGCCACATATCCAAT
This sequence comes from Glyphotaelius pellucidus, assembly GCA_936435175.1. Classification (NCBI taxonomy): domain Eukaryota; kingdom Metazoa; phylum Arthropoda; class Insecta; order Trichoptera; family Limnephilidae; genus Glyphotaelius; species Glyphotaelius pellucidus. The sequence goes on from OW386561.1 coordinate 1,214,839, forward strand.
GACAACCCTGGTGAGCTTCATTAAAAAAAAGACACACCAGTATTTCTTACTCATGTTTTATTTTGCAGAACTTATCGATGGCCATGGAGACGGGTATCAAAAATATGGAGCAATTCAGCCGAAGAAAAAAGTTCCTGATTGGAAATTCTTTGGTAAGTTTGTTTTTAACATCAAAGTCACGGGCTTTTCAGCGATAATTCCCTTGTGAACAATACTCCTCAACTCCTCGCAATCCTGTGCTCCTTTGTGAGTCGTAGATACCAACATTTTGGACATTTCAACACCTTTCAATGTTCTAAACAAGTAGATGTATGTTGTTCCAGTGACTTCAAAAGTGACTATGAGAGCCTTTGCCATGTGCTTCATCCTGATGACTGTGCAGGGTTACGTGGGAATCTTCGCAGTTGTCTCCTTCGTCAGTGAAATCTTCTCGGCTGCTGGTAGCACCCTGTCTCCAAGCAGTGCCTCAATAGTGTTTGGGTCTTTGCAATTGGCAGGAGCTTTCATGTCCATTTTGCTGGTGGACCGACTTGGAAGAAAGGTATGAAAAGCTTTCGTAATCACATCTTAAGATTTGATTTATAATTTCCATCTGTATTAAAAAGATTACTTAGTTTTTTGCATATCTCAGGTTTTCAATCTTGGTCGAGGTACCGGTGAGATTATTTATACTGTCCCTGTACCTGGGGGGATTAGATGGGGACATCTAGATCTGCTAACTAGTCTAGGATCGCAGATAATATATGGAGCGGGAATTCATTGACAATGTTCGGTTGTCTGCACATAGCCGAATCTTTGAGACCCCACCCATGCTTCAAATGGGCACAATGGCTGTGGGCACCTTATCCTATGAAAGGAGGACCTGATTTAACAAGACAATGCGAAACCATTCTGTCTCTAGGTAGAGTCGTGTAGAGAATGGAATGTCTCACATCAGCCGATCGCCACTCAAGTTTCCACCTATCTTCTGGAGTGAGAACTATCCGGAGGAACCTGTCTCCTTCCATCGAAAAGATTTTGTTAGTAACTTTAATTATTAATTAAAGTTACTAACAAAAATATAATAATTCCAGGTTCAGTTAAGTTAGTTAGGTTGACTGAAGTTTGCGGGTAACTCAATTTAATAATAATGAGTTATCAATTAACTTCACAATAAACAGTACGATGTGTGCGGGTGGCGGCAGCTGTGTCTAAATTTAAGGCGGTACACAACCCTAATAATTTTTCTTTTAAAACTCACATTTTAATCATTTCCGGCAAATTCATAACTATAATAATTTTTTTATTCCAACAGACCCCTGGGGATGTAATAAGCTCTTTATATTTAAAATTGATTAAAACAATACCTTACCATTAATATATTTAACGATTTTAAAACTTTAAAACCCGTTTTACAACTATAAAGTTAGCGGTAAGATTTTATTTTAAAAACTTATACTCTTATTAAACCAGATTTTATTTTTCTAGACGATGAATTAGTAACTTTGGGTGGGAAACGTTTAGAAACATCTTAAATATTTGTAACACTTTCTTCAGAATTAATTAAAATGAACGCGGCGGAAAGGACGAATCTCCAGGCCCGCTAGGGCGAATTCGACCGTACGTTCGTCTTATACGCCGTACCGTGGGCGTATATTTGTTTACACACTTTCTTCACTTACGTTATTAAGATTCCCACATTATTTTTCTTCTTCTTTTTTCTTTGATAGGGCAAATTCGACATTAGGTCCGTCCAATACACGGGTCGCGAGTCGCAATTTGTACACACGGCTTCTTTACTTACGTCGTTAAGATTCTGAATATATCTTAGGGTATATTGTTGTCTTAATATAATTGTTTTCGTTTTTCTTCGCTTTTATTCAATGCCTTTATTAATCGCGGTGCTGTCATGTGATCTGTTTCTTGTTAAAATGATGCGAATATTATAATAGGATGTATTTAAATAAAGAAATTAATTATTCTAACAGATGAGAGACAGAATGGCATAATAATATCAACACTTCTTGTTTATCCAGGTCTTGTTTATCGCCTCTTCAGCTGTTCTTGGTCTTGGAATGGGCACCTTGGGTACCTATTTCTACTTTAAGGCCCACGGATACGACATGAGCTTCGTGGGATGGATTCCAGTGACCGCCTTGTCGATTGGCATATTCATGGATGCGACGGGGGTTGGTCCCATACCCTTTGTGATTGCAAATGAAGTGTTCATGGTTCAGGTAAGCGACTTACAAATTTACTACAAAACTGATTAAAAAAGAAGAAAGTGTTTGTTATTCTGCGTTCCATCGGTGTTCTGTTACCACGAGAATAGAAACAGTTACAGATGGTATTGTTTAATCATTCCGTTATATTGTCGTCCGAGAGACGCGGGTCTGCACGTCTTCTTTTGCTTGTGATCTAGCATCTTTGCGTTAAGTCGCCTTACGTGCCACGCGTGCGCCGAATAATATTTCCGAAAAAATTTTTTAATGCAATTTTAACCCTTATGTTTAAATAAACTGTATGAAAGAAAAGGTCAGAATCGCTTCGGCCATTCTCGTTCTTGACGTAACAGGTACCCGAAATACGCATAGCCACTCGGAATAATTTATATTAAATTCTCTATGGCGTCCGGACATCATTTTTTGCCGCTATTTGAAGTGTCAAACACGGAGCGTGGCAGGCAGTGAAAAATATCGAAAAACCTATCAATTTATCCCATAAACACAAGTTATGTTGTTTTTATACATAGTTTATTATTCAAGGAATGTGTTTCGGTAAATATAATATACGATAGCACAAAATAAACCCTCAAAATATTACGTCAAAGTCAAAACTTTGCGAAATTTACATGGTTTCCTCTCTTGATATTTGACCGGATCATGGATATAGTAGAGGTCCCGAGTTCGAGTCTTGGTCACAACTGAATTCGATGTGTATTTTTCTGGCTCATTTGATTTTTCTTTTTTTTAATATTCTTTCAATAAATAATATAACGCAAATAGGTGGGATTCGATATAAAATTTTCACAGCCAGAAGTCCGAGAACAGCCCATAACCCAACCTAAAGTAGTCAATTTAAACCGAGTTTTTTTCATCACTTTTAATGAGTTTTCGAAAGAGTAATGAAGTTGCACATTGTTGAGTTGTCCACTTCCATATACCGTGTGTCAAAAGGTAATCCTCTTAATGTTGTCTGCATTTAGTTTTGGTACAGCCATCCAATACAAAGAACTATTAAGCTTAACCTCGTCGTCTCTATTAATATTTATGGATTGTTTTTTGGATTTCAATAGCTTACGTAATTTGGCACGCTCAACGCATTTGAACCTTTCCACCGTTTTAGGCACAAAATCAAAGTTATGTTGATCGGCAATTTGTGTGTATGAATCTGCATATTATTTTAACGTCTCTTAACACTTCTTCCAGGCTCACGGAATAGCTATCACCATCTTATCAATTTGGTTTTGGGTCACCCAGTTCGTGCAGACCCAGTTCTACAATTCCGCCGAGAATGCCATGGGGAATGAGGGCATCTTCTGGGGATTCTCAGGGGTTGCCTTCTTTGGCACCCTTTTCACCATCTTCCTGGTGCCGGAGACCAAGGGGAAGTCGCTCGAGGAAATCCTGCAGCTCTTCGACAGCACGTTGAAGAAAGAAGAGGTTGATGATGGCTTTGAAGATGTGAGGATAGATGATTCGGGACATATATGAAGAAATTAGTTAGAATTGATTGAATGGGTTGTTTTACAGAATTTGAACAATTCACCAAATTTCAAAGTTAATTATCAAGTTCTGTAAAGGTACTATGCAAGTGCTGTTATTACATCATTAATAGCAATTTGTTTCATAAATTTGAAAAAATTATCTTTGAAATTTGTTGAATTGTTCAAATACTGTGAAACAGCCGGCTCATGGGATGGTTTTTCACAGAATTAGAATAATTCATCAAATTCCAAAGTTAATATTTAAGCTGTGTTAAAGTTATATTCAATTTCTGCTTTATATCCATGTACAGTGAAGCAACCGCCCCATTAGTGTATACTCGTAATAACAGAACTTGAATAGAACTTTTACAGAACATGAATTTCAACTTTTTGGTGAATTGTTCGAATTCTATGAGCAACGCGTCCATAATATTTTTTTAATATAAATTAGGCATCAAAATAAAAATATTTTTTTATTTAAATGTGCAAATAATGTTTGTTATTCTTTATTCCTTTTTTTCATGGATACAACACAACCGTCACAGCTGTCCAGAGCCAGTGAGACTATGGCAACCCCAAGTTTGGTGATTTAGCAGGGGTGCCCGGGTTCATGGGGTGAGGTTTGTCTAGGTCTTGGAGGCGGATAACCAGAACACACTGAACCCCAGATTCCTACCCACCCCTCAAACCCTTTTTCCTTCCCAGAACTCCCCACTCCTTCCTTTCTTAAAAAAACCCTCCACACAGCATCCCCAAAGATGACATGGGCTTGAGGGAAATTATTTTCCTCAGGGCCTCCTGTGTGGAGCTCATGAAAAAAAAAGTGTATGTTGTGAGGTTGAAGGAAGGGAGAGAAGAGAAAGGACATGGGGAAGGGGAAAGTTGAGGTTGAGGTAGAAATGAGTTCACTAAATCTGAGATTATTATTACGCTAACATCTGTACGGTCGAAATTTAAGAATCCTACTACCAGTACAACTCTGATGCCGCGCCTTACGCAAAACCGTTTTCGTACGTTGAGTTTGTATACATTTGTAATAGAGCCGAATTAAAGCGATGCCAAAAGATAGCGCCACTTAACGTAAGTGGCGCTATCTTTTGCTAAACAGTTTGCGTGATTAGCATCCCTTAGCAGGCGTAAGTACTACGGATTAGTAGTTTCATGTATCTCTCCGTATATGGAGAAATTGACAATAATATGATTATTATTGTAACTGCCAGTTTTAAATAATAATACCATGTGCTTACGGCTGTATATTACATATGAGGTCATAGCCTGTCGCGGTTACTTTGTCCCGGTGACTAGCTGTCACTGGATCACAGTGGATCCGAGGAACCGGCTATTATTGGTACCAGTTCCCATCGGATTTATAAAATGGTCACCAGCACTCAAACTCAAACAAAGCCGAAAAAAGTTATTATAATTATGTGGAAACATTAAATACTGGCCTTAAAAATAATCGAGCATTTTTTTTTTTGGGGTGTTATGCCGTGTTTCGCTACCTCCTTGCCCTGCCTCATCTGCCCTGATGATGGACACTGTAACGCTGTCCGAAACGTTGGCTAAAGAAGGAGATAGCGAAACACGGCATAACACCCCAAAAATAAATAACAAAAATACTTTTGGCCGTGAAAACCTAAAAACATACCTGAGCATTTTTTTATTGAAAAAGTCTTTTTGTAAGCCCAGAAAAATATAACGTATTGGGCCAATAAAAACTGCTTTATAATTCAAAATCTCCTACTATATAATGATTGTATAATTTGGCAAAATAATTTCTTTTCTAAATGTTCGTAAAAAATTTGAAAATTGAGCCTGAACTTTGCAAAATTAAATAGTGTGGCTCTTGTGGCGATGTTTTTTTCTTGCATTGATCAAAATGGACTGCAGGTTTTAAGGCGCGGTATACCCGCTCAAAAAAAAGAAAATAGATATATATATATATATATATAAATACATGTTAGAGAGAGCGTGCTAATGTTAAAATCGATAATATTTACGCGAAAATTGTGAAAATGTTTAATAAAACACGACTCGTTTAAAATAGAGCAAAAATCTCATGGGGGTTGTCTAAAACAAAAGTTTGTTGACAGGAAAGAAAGTTGTTGACAGGAAATAAAGTTGTTGATAGGGAAGAAAGTTGTTGACAGGAAGCCATCTTACTGCAAATAAATTTACAGATGTTAACGGCCGCATAAGCATTTACACAGGTCGAACTTCCGAACAACTTCCGTGGGCATTAATTACCACAAGTTGGATGCATACCTATCTAAACGCTCCTGTGAGTAACTTGTCAAAAACTTCCGTTAAGATGAAGCCATAGTAAATAATGCAAAATCACACAAAATCTTGTGTTTTTGTTTTGAAAATTTGATCGCTTAGAAATATTATAGATGCTTCAATTAAATACTGCATGTAGAACATATCTTTTCCCTTAAAAATATCGGTAATTTTTTTATAAGTCTTTTAATAAACCTAGAAAAAAATAAAGTAATAGGTCTATAAAAAAATACTTTCAAGTGCAAACTCTCCTACTTATGAACATCTTTTCAGATATGGTTTTATTGTTTATTGTAGCAAATTTTGTTTCTTTTATGATAATCGCAAAATAAATTGATATTTACGCCCGATATTCACAAAATAAAATAAAATATAAATTTTTGCGTTGTTATTTTACAATACGGCCGGCAGCCGACGAAATAGGATTTTCAAAGTGACCCTTATGTCGTTCACCGAAGGACTACTGGCTTGCCACACCCTACTTTCTTTCAAAACTCCCCTGGCCGGAGCAGGGAACAGACGTGTGACTCTACGTCGCTCGGTTCCGTGAAATCAATTTTAAATTTCCTTGTTATAACAATAAACAATGTGTAAAAAAGGAGTTAATGTTTTTTTTAGGCCTCTACGAAATCAACCTGTAAAAAAAAATTCTCAAATAACTTTTTCAACCATTCCAAAAGCTTTTTCTCAAATATTTTTTAACTCCTCCCACAAAGGGCCTGAATTCCGATTTCGATTTTTCCCTGAACTATTGGATCCCCTTAAGTCGTAAATTTTACTTACGAGTGTAAACCTAGCCTGATGCCGGCGCCAGACATAAGTTCAAAGAAGTGATCACTTCTTTGAAGACTTTGCTCACATTTTTGGTCACGTATTGTTGTACCTGCCAGATATGTGTTCAAAGATTTGATCACCCCTTTGAGCTCACAGTTTTCAAATGGACTTCGACTGGGCTTCGCGCAGTGTGGCAGGCACACAAACATTTGGACTTTGATCCCTTTGGTGTGCAGCCAAAAAACCGACACGGAACGGCAAAGCGCACTTAAGGGTCTACTATTCGTATTTCGACCGATTTCTTACATATCTCCCTTAAACATTTGAAGTTTTTAAGCTCTAAAAAAAATATATGTTATTTTTGAAGATAATCTAGATACGTTCCACGCCGAAACGCAAATTATATGAAATTCCCTCCATAGAAAAAAAATCGCAAAGTATGCTCCGAAAATTATTTTAAACAAGTCTATTTCTTTTATTTTACAAGTTATATTTGTGAAAAAATTCACAATGTTTCTTTAAATGATACTTAAGATACGTTCCACGAGATTTTTGCCCTATTTTAAACGAGTCATGTTTTATTAAGCTTTTTCGCAATTTTCGCTGCTATTTTACGACTTAAAATATCAGCGCGCTCTGTCCAACATTCGTAATTACATATTTCTCCATCTTCTTCTTTTTCAGCGCCGTGCGTTTCAAAAGTGCCGCCTTAAGTGTTCAAATATGTGACAATAGTATCAAATGCCCGTGCCACACATGTGAACACTTATTTGATCACATCTTTGAACACATGTCTGGCGCCGGCATAAGTAAGGCTTTTCAAGTATATTGTATTTCAATAAGGTTGACGTCAGAATTAGTGTTATTAATAAAATTTATTATTAAGGGAAAATACGATTACTTCGGGCGCATAGACACGCCCACAATATACTTCATACATAAACACGTTTCTCCTACTTTGTATAATAGTGCATTTGTATAAATAAAGAGGAGACGTAGGACTAAGGAGGTAGGATTACGAATATTGTTGTTTATCGATGGACGAAGGTTGACCTATAACCTAACAATACTTCCTGGAACACAACCAGTTTTGGAACTACCTAAGAATGTAACCTAAACCTGCTTTATTGCGTGTTTTATTAGACACAATATTGTTATTGTAATTTTCATAATAACTTCGAAATTAAAATATGAATTTAGTTAATATAATGACCATTCCTACTCCAATGTAAACATGTATCCATTGGAAAAGCAATTTAAAAAAAATCCCATGCATCATAAATATAATAACGATTCGACAATAAAATAGGTCATTAATAATTCATATTACTTGTAAGGTTTTTCCCTGAACAATGTTGAAGTGAGCTACAAACCCATGGAAATAAGCCTACTAACTGGAATTACCAAAATATTTAGAAATTTAACAGTCTTAAACGACTTAGTAACAATGTAACGCGCCCTTGAGGTGATTTTTCACAAAAACGGCGCTCTACAAATTATCCAAATTATTATTATTATTAATGTAATTAATATAATTGATTAAAATCCTTTAGACCACCCCGCTTCCCCTCCCTCATATGATTTGTATATAAACCGTAGACTAAGAATAATTTGTACCAGTCTGAAGATGGCTTTAGCGAGCTGAAACCGGTTACGGTCAATAAAATTAAGTGGAAAAGGTTTTATATTTGTTTTTTTATTTAATTTTTATTTTAACTTTATGAGTAAAACCTCAAATTGTAATATTTAATGAAATGAAGACAATATAAGCGAAACTCAATCGAAAATCTGAAAACAGAAAAATCAGAAAAAGATATTGACACCTCTGGGACTCGAACCCAGGACCTCTCGCTTTCCGGGCGAACGCGCTAACCACTGCGCCACGGTGCCGATATCCAATTCGATCATTTTTAACTAAATTGTGATAATCAAGGGGTGAGTTTGTCTAGGTCTTGGCGGCACATGCGTTTGTCCACATACTGCGTGACGGGCCGGATCCGTAGAGACTGATTGAGGGAGATCTTTTGATCTCTCCAGCCGGACTCTCTCGACCCACCGCCTTGTAACGCAGTGGGAGAGACGGATTAGTACGTCCGTCACTCCTGGACACGTTGACCCCTAGCTTCCTATCTACCTTTCATACCTTTTTCCTTCTCAGAACTTCCTATCTTTCCTTTCCCTAAAAAGACCCTCCACACAGCATCCTCAAAGATGACATTGGCACCGAGGGAAATTGTTTTCCTCGTGGCCTCCTGTGTGGAACTAGCGCAAAAAAAATTGTGTACCGTTCACACGCGCTAGAAGTGAAACCTTCAGAAAGCAGACAGTACGAGAGTGGGGAGGTTACGAAGCACCGCACCGGGAAGAGGAAGGTGAATTATCTTAATATATATATTTCTTCTGTCCGTGTGTATGTCACTGAACTCTTCCTAAACGGCTGGACCGATTTTGATGAAATTTTTTGTGTGGGTTCAAGGGGATTCGAGAATGGTTTAGATTCACAATTTGGTCCACTGGAAAATGTTCTTTTAATTAATATTTTATTTCTAAGGAGTTGTTGATTTTGGAATGTTTTACATTGGATCCGGCAGACTGCGCTACCATCGCAGTATCGAATATTCAATATTGTTCTATTTTAATTTTAGTTTGTCCCGACAGTTGTATACAGGACAACGTCTGTCGGGTCCGCTATAAATAAATAAAATAAATTGTGGGACATTCCAGAACACTCTCGAATGTTGTCCTGATCGAAGCCGGATAACCCAGCTAGTAAGTATGTAAATGGAACCTACCTAATATGAACGAAACTGGTCAATTTGACTGTCCTTGGAACGGGACACCTTCCTAGTTGAACAATCAAAGCTTTCTTATTTTTATAACAAATAAATAAATTAATAAAATCCCGGAGTTGTCCGTGCTTTACACAGCGTTTTTCGAAATCTAATATAAACAGTGACCTTTATCTTATTTTGAAGGTCATTTTCAAATTTTCATCAGTCTCGAAATAAAATTGTAGATTTGTGTAAAATCAAAGTCACAACGGGACAGCTACTGATATCCCCGGCGTTGCCCTGGATTTGTGCGGTTTTTAGAAATATGGTGTGCAGTAATTTTCCTTTTATTTTGAACATCAAATGTGCAAAATTTCATCAACCTCGGAAAAAGCTATAAATTTGCGTATAATTCAAATCCACGCCACCAGCCACATTTGTGAACTTTATATATTACACTTCAAATTAAACGAGAGCGTCTATGGTAAAGCACACGAGTCCCAACTGCTCCCGTCTTGCGCCAGTGAGACTACAGCATCCCCAATTGGGATATGTTGTGAGGATGGAGGCAGTGGGGAGGGGATGGAGATGGGGAAGAGGAGGGTGGGAAGTACCTGGCTATTCAGATCTGGTCACCAAACACGGTTAAAGCCATTTCAAGCAACGTTTCAATTCTGAAAGGTGGTCTTATACCAGGGCGATACTGAAAGTATCTTCCACTCTGGAACGTGCCGCAAATACAATATATTATTTTGAATTAATAAATCGTGAAATAACTTAAATTAATCAAATAAAATTTATTTGCCACGGCGGGATTCGATCCCGCGACCTTCGGAATGCGAGTCAAGAGCCTTACCGCTGGACTACGCCGGGCGTCAAATGAGATAGAACAAATTTTATGAGGACGTGTCATTTGGTGGAATGAAAAATATCTATCCATAAATTAGCAAAAAGAAAACATAAATTTAGTATTATTATACCTAAAATCCATCATTTTGCAATTTAGAAATACGCAATAATATTATTTATGTTATAAGTTATAACTTACAACATTTCCGAAAAACCCAAAGATTGACAACCCAGGCAAAATATTAAATTCCGCAGGTGTTGCTTAACTTTACTTCGGATAAGCAGGGCCGTGTTTGGGTGGCAAGACAATTTGCAAGAGGAATTCCAACCGACGAATTGACAAATTTTAGCCCGGATTCAACAGTATCAAATAAGTTTCGGTTAGCTGTCAATAAATGCATTTATTTGAATTATGTCGTTCGTTAATCAAAATTACTTGCTTGTTTAACGAAGATTTTTGTATTGAAAGAAGTCATATACGCGATCCATAGACTTTGTTTCAAAAAACTTGATGGATTCATCAAATATTTTAAGTTGATTTTCACGTTCTGTGTAGGTTCTATTCAAGTTCTGTTATTATATCGTTATAGGACAGCTGCTTCACAAAACTGAAATAATCACAAAACTTGAATAGAACTTACACAGAACGTGAAAATTAACATCAAATATTTGATGAATCCATCAAATTTTTTGAAACAACCCGTCCTTAATAATTCAACTAAGACGCGACCAAATTATTCCGTTCGAATTTTGATAAACGTAAGTGGCTGAAATATGACACAAAAGAAATGATTAACTTTTTCGTTATTTGTTTTTGGGGTGTTATGCCGTGTTGCGCTACTTCCTTCTTTAGCCAACGTTTCGGACAGCGTTACAGTATCCATCATCAGGGCAGATGTGTAACACACAATTACACAGGGCAGATGTGTGACACACAATCTGCCCTGATGACGGACACTGTAACGCTGTCCGAAACGTTGGGTAAAGAAGGAGGCAGCGCAACACGGCATATCACCCCAAAAACAAATAACGAAAATACTTTTGGCCGTGAAAATCTAAAAACTTATCCAAATGATTAACTAATTAGATTAGATTACCTAAGTATTTCCTTTTTTGTCTTCTCTCTCTTTTGTATTAATATTATCTTGTACTTTTTGTACCATAATTTGTACTATTGTTTACTTTTTTACTATCACACTATACACTTGTTGAACTCATCTGTATAACTTTTCAAGATATTGCAACTCATGTATTTTTTATTTATTGTTTCTATTTGTAGGTACTATTTATTTATCGCTGCGTTAATTTTGCTGAATTCTTGAAAAACTTGCTTTCGAACAATTTATTCATAAACAAGTTGATAATAAAATCAACATAGTAAATACCTACACGTTCCTCAATAACTACTTTTAAAGTACCTTAAGCACTCTTCTGTTTTACCATTATTACACTATGTAAACTTATTAACTCCTTTGTACAATTTTAATGATAACGAAACTACATACCTACATATTAAACCTGCTTGTATCCTTAATGTATAGTTTATAAAAAAGCCTTCAAGGCGTTCTGTAAAAGCCTTCAAGGCGTGTATGAAAAAAAAAATAAAAATAATTAACTCTCGCGTAGGGTCAAAAAGTAAATTTACTTTATTTATTTGTTTTATATTAGTAAATTGTACATTTAAGTTTACAATTTCCTAATTAATTATATCATTCCATATTTCAAACTATATTTTTTCTTGTTCTATGTATCTCCTACAATACATTTTGAACTTTCCAATTGGTGCGGCCTTTAAAGTTTCTGGTAGAGTGTTGTATAACCTCATCCCTTTGTATAGTAAACTGTTCTGCGTATTCGTTTTGTCCTTTTTTGTAGTCTGATTTCCTTGCAAGTCCTTGTATTATGTCTGTGAATGTCCTTGTTGTATATAATTTTGTTTGAGAAGTATTTTGGCAACATGTTGTTCACTATTTTATGGATAAATATCATCGTGTGCAGGGTCAACATCTGTTTCACGGTTAGCCAATTTAGTTCCTTTAACATTTTATTTACTTTTAAATGCGGACTGCCAATGCATATTTAGGTTTGTATTTCAGTAAATTGCCAAATTATTCATATTTTTACGTATTTGACTGGCGTCCTTATCATGCGTCTTGTTTGAAAACGAAAAAGTTAGGGTTTCTTTAAATGCTGTTTTAGACGACGCCCGCGAGAAACCCTTTGAATTTATTTTTTTTTACGTGAGCTCCACACAGGAGGTCCTGAGGAAAATAATTTCCCTCAGGGCCTATGTCATCTTTGAGGATGCTCTGTGATTGGTTTTTTTAAGGAAAGGAAGGGGAGGAGAGTTCTGGGAAGGAAAAGGGTTTAAGGGGTGGGTAGGAATCTGGGGTTCAGTGTGTCCTGGTCTTCTGCCTCCGAGACCTAGACAAACCTCACCCCATGAACCCGGGCACCCCTGCTAAATCACCAAACGTAGCGAACCACTTGGGGTGACCTATGGCAAGGTGTTGGTTATCCAATAAAGGTTCCCGGGGCGGCGGTACCCATTCCCGCCTCCCAAATTGAAAATGGCAGGAGACCGTATTTGTCCCAGCTCACATGCATCTCATATAAATCGCTGTAACTCCATTACTATCAAAGTGAGAATTATATTCTAAACAGTGTTAAAAAGGCAAAACATCATGTTTTTTAGTCAAATCTAAAAAATAACCACAAAAAAGTTAAATGAATACCTTTATGAAGCCAAAGTTTTGAATCGCAATTTGAAAAAAAAATTGAAACTTTGAGAATTTTTTATTAATTATTTTTATATAAAAAGACAAAAAAAGTGAGGTGACAGTAACGTTTATAATACATTTTCCTAATAAAATATATATGTGTTTTAATTTTTTTTTCGTTATTAGTAATTTTTGTTAGAAAAAGCGTGAGCTGAGCTATTTTTGATACTTTTTATGTTTGCTTGCAAAATTTTTATTTTGAATTATAAAATTTGAAAGCGTATTTTATCACGTTTCAAAGACAGTTTTTAGTTTTGGGATATATTAAAAAATATTACATTTATTTGCATTTTATTGAAAAGCGAAAATATTTTGACCATTCGAAAAATACGCCAAAATTTTGGAGGTGAGATTCAATGAACTCGGATTTGTTTTGAATTAAAGTGTCTTAACATTTCTGAATTTGAATTTATGGACAGATCCGCCAGTGTTGCTAGAACATTTAATCTTATACCAAAACACATTCAAACGACAGATAAAATACCACTCTACATAAAAGAATTAAAATTATGGCTTTATGATGCAGATGTTAAAACACTTTTGCTATAAATTCTATGTAAACCTTAATGCATCACTTTTCATTACAATTCTACGGTAACTTCAAGACTAACATTATTTACTTTCTTGAAACCATAACAAAAAATCAACAAAACCTTAGTTTACTAGAATATTTTTCACAGATACCTATATTTATAAATCTTCATTTTAAAACTTACCTTTTTTAATTGTACTTACTGATGTAATATAGCATTTTTGTTTATATTACCCACGCACAGGCAGTGCCTTGATGGGTTCCCATTACCTACTTTTATCTTATATAGATTTACTTATTCCTGACTTTTACATTATTTGTTTCTTATATTTGTATCTTACTGTGTTATGAAATATATGTAAAAATTAATTTTTAAATCTTTATAAATGAGAGTTTTTTTAAAGGAAAAAGAGGCGAGGAGAGTTCTGGGAAGGAAAAGGGTTTAAGGGGTGGGTAGGAATCTGGGGTTCAATGTGTCCTGGTCATCCAAGACCTAGACAAACCTCACCCCATGAACCCGGGCACCCCTGCTAAATCAACAAACGTAGCGAACCACTTGGGGCGACCTGTGGCAGAGGTGTTGGTTATCCAATTAAGGTTCCCGGGGCGGCGGTACCCATTCCTGCCTCCCAAATTGAATAGAATTGATGAAGATATAATGGAAAAAAATAAATAAAAAATAATAAATATCAATTTCTAATTTATTCCCCACCAATATCGGTTCGGCTGTCAACCGTGAAACTGTGCTAGGGATATCGATATAAAATCATCGGAAGTTACTCCTAACCGATATTGTAAAGTTATCGATTTCAACATGCTAGAGCCCCTGGAAGGGTTGAAAATTGACGCCATAGCTACTTAAAACACTGCTACTCTACTATTTTATTATAGCATTTTTTAAATTGTACAAGTGTTTGCAAAGTACGGAAACTAGTCCTCAGAATGCCAGTGAAATGTCGCCCCCTAAAAATTGCCGCTCTAGGCACCTGCCTAGGTTGACTAGGCCTACTAAATACAGCACTGCAGATAAGTAATAAAATATATTCAATGATTATTAGCGTATTAAGCGAACTGGGAATCCGGTCTATGAGAAATCGCAAATTTAATATTTTGCAAGAATGCATTCGGCGAACGATCGTCGAGGCGTTTTGACGTACCTACGCGAAAATTAATAATTTTAATTTTAATATTAATAATAATGTAATTTAATTTAATGTATTTTAATTTCTAATAAAAGTGTTATTGTAATAATATGTGAACTAATAACAAAATTTAAATTATATTTTTAAGTGCAAGTGTTTTAAAAGAATAATTTGTTATTGTTAAACATTGAAAAACTTTTAAAAAGTGACAGTAATTTTGAATATTATTTTTTAAGTGAAAACTTCTTTAACGCCGTTGTGATTTGAAACTCGATGAAACGAAAAATAGCGACACTAAAAAGAGACAAATACATACGTCTATAGGATTTATCCTGGGAGAGGATGAAATAGTATAATCGGTCTCCTCTCTGCGTGGTGCTTCGTAGCCTATCGGTCACCTCTTTGTACGGTGCTTCTTAGTCTCCCCACTCTTGTCTACTTTAGTTTTTTTGAAGGTTTCACTTCTACCGCGTGTGAACTGCACACTCGTATTTATTTTTTTTTGAACACGGAATATTTGGAGTCCCAACTTTTCCCAACAATCCAGTGCCAGTGGAGCTATGGCATTCCTGATTATTGAAGTATGTTGTGGTGGAGATGGGAAGGAGGAAGTTTGGAAGTTCCTGGATATTCATATCTACTAAACGCGGCTAAAGCCATTTCAAACAACGTTTCAATTCTGAATGGTGGTCTTACAGCATGGTGATTCTGCGAGTATCTTCCACTTTGGAACGTGCCGCAAATAAACTAAATATTGTTTTAAATTAACGAATTGTGAAATAATACAAATCAATCAAATAAAATTTACTTGCGCACGCCAGGATTCGAACCGGCGACTTTCACATTGTTACCTCTCGACCACGGAGGCAATCAAAAGCTACCGTCACCACCTTCAGCGTCATAACATACCCCAATTGGGATACCATAGTCTCACTGGCTCCAGACGCTTGGGAGCACTAAGGACTCTCATGGGTATTCACATTTAAAAAGAAACTACCTTCTTCATTCTTCCATTTCTATCAGCTTACAGCATCCCCCGAAATGAGGATATCGTAGAACTCCTGTCTTCAAACAGTTTGGACTCTGGGACATGTATGTAATTTGAGTAGGCATACAATAACAATAATAATTAAAATAAAATGTCAAAAAATTCTAAAAAAATACGAGTGTGCTTTAGTAAAAGAAGACGAATGAAGTAAAACTTCTAAGAGAGGAAGAGAAAAAGAAAATGTGTGCGCGCACTGCTCTCTCTTGCTTCTACAGTGTGATACAGACAATAGGCCTGCACTGTGTCTTAGATATACGAAACGTAACTGGCTATGAGAGAAAGAGAGAAATAAAACGTGTGCTCGCACCTCTCTCTCTTGCCCCTACAGTAATACACGAGACGTAACTCTCTCTCTTTCTATCTTCACTAACTTATATCTCCCTCTCAACTTCCGTCCGCCTTGCCTGACACTTTTCGTAACGCTCTCTTCTCGCATTTACCAGCTTACTCCCCAATTCAAGCGTGCGTAGAGAAGTTTTACTTCAAAAAAATCACAAAAGAAAACAATAAACACACTGACGGAAAACATGCAAAATTAATAATTACAAATTATTTTTTATATTAACTATTATCAAAGTTGAATTCATTATAATCTTTGGTAGTGTACGGATAAAAACTCGTTTTGACTCTATCAAGGAGAATTTAATGGTAAACCTCGAATTTAATATAAAATGGCAATATAAAAAGGATATCAAAATAATACTAATTTATTTTAATGTTTCGGTATTTGTAGGTAGGACCCGCATAATCACAATTCCGACATTTCCTTGTATAAAAACACCGATAAAAGACATATAAAGTTGAATTGCATATTTTTCGCAAAATTTAACAATTTATCGAATTTCAAACTTAATTTTAAGTTTCTGTAAAGCTTCTATTTAAGTTCTGTTAATAAATCATTTTTGGTTAAGGTGCTTCACTTAACTTAAATTATAACAGAACTTGAATAAAACTTTTACAGAACCCGAAAATTTACTTTGAAATTTGATGAATTGTTAAAATTTTATGAAACAACTGGACATAAAAGCATTTTGAAATGTGATTTGAGAATTTCGTGGCCATTATAGTAATTTATTTTTGGGATATTACGCCGTGTTGCACTGCTCCTCCTTTAGACAACGTTTTATACAGCATTACAGTGTCCATCATCAGGTCAAATATTATGTAATCTGTGTAAAGCCTCGATTACATTGCGCGAGTTTACAAGCTACTAGACGGCAAATTTAAAAGCGGGCAAATTGGCGAGTGCGATTGTGATGACACATAAAACGTTCCACTCGCTCAGTAGCGAAAATTTGAACTGATATAACGACTCCCGCGCGAACTAATTCTGTCGAAATTTTGTAGAAAACCGAGATATTCGCAGCTAGCTCACCGCTAGTAGCTATTTGCCGGCTACTTAGCAGATTGTACAACGAATAATCCAGATCAAGCGGTAGTTTGACAGTTATGATATCAGCTGTTCGCGGGCCGCCATATTGCCATCCGCCGTACACGCTAGCGAATAGCGAGCAAAGTTGACCCCCTTTCAACTTTTTTCGTAGATTGTTCACAGTCTGCTAGTTAGCTAGTAATGCGATTACACTGAGCGAGTTTACTAGCAGATTCGCCGGCTAGTAGCTTGTAACCTCGCTCAATGTAATTGAGGCTTAATGTAAAGCTGTCCGAAACGCTGGCTAAAGAAGGGAATAACGCAACACGGCATATCGACCCAAAATTAAATAATGAAAAATAAATAATAACCACTTTTGCCCTTGAAATCATGACCTCTAAACTCCGTGTGTCAAGCAATTTTATGCCTATTACCTATATTTATGATGATATAAGTCATATTAAGAATACATAACATTTTTTGCTTTTGGCTTCCTTTTAAATAAATAGAAATCCATAAACCACAAAACTCGACGCTGGCAGTAATAACAACAGTAATGTGTATTTTTTTATCAAATAAAACAAAAATTATAGACTAAAAGACTGTTAGTATGTTAATAAACTAAGTGGAGTGATATAAATAATATAATAGTTGCAATAATGGAGGAAGTTCGTCACTATGATAGACAAGGGAGTGTCGGAAGACAATTTTTGGCTTCTATATTAAGTGAGTATAATTAACGTTTCTGTATTTTAATGCATGTATGTATATCAATGATTTATTACCTATCTAACCGCATTACACAAATTTAATGTTAAAAGGAAAATAAAATATTTTTTCAACCATTTTATGATATCCAATTAAATCCCAATAATATCCAATTAAATCCCAATAATATCCAATTAAATCCCAATAATATCCAATTAAATCCCAATAATATCCAATTAAATCCCAATAATATCCAATTAAATCCCAATAATATCCAATTAAATCCCAATAATATCCAATTAAATCCCAATAATATCCAATTAAATCCCAATAATATCCAATTAAATCCCAATAATATCCAATTAAATCCCAATAATATCCAATTAAATCCCAATAATATCCAATTAAATCCCAATAATATCCAATTAAATCCCAATAATATCCAATTAAATCCCAATAATATCCAATTAAATCCCAATAATATCCAATTAAATCCCAATAATATCCAATTAAATCCCAATCATATCCAATTAAAATGAATCGCCACGAGAGGCTTTTTTGTTGTTTTTTATTTATTTATTTATTTATTTATATACGCCTATTTAGGCTTTTACATATATATATATATATATATATATAACAATATTTATGAATTATACTTATAAATAGTGCAGGAAATAACTATTTAAGACAATTGCACAAAAATAATTATAAAGTAACAACATTATTGAATTAGATCCACACAGTATGTAGGTACCAAATATTTAGAAAAAATATTTAAAATATAAAAATCCAAAATAGCTTTTTTCTTTATGCAGACAAAATACAAATAAATAGCTTTATCAAGGTATTCCCATACTTGATAAAAAAAACTTCAATAAAGTATGCTTATATATTGAAATTGATGTACTAAATATATCAACAACATCGGAGTATTTGTTTCCTAGCTGTTGAATCCGTCGCATAGGAGTGTAATATTGCGATGTTGAAGTAGAGTTGTCACAATAATTTTGTTGGTGTATCAGTTGCTTTTTCGCTATGAGATGGATTTACGTCTGTCAAGTTGCTCTCTGGTAGGAGCCTTGGCAAGTTAAGCCTCAGTATTGTTTAGTAATGGTATCACTAGTATTACTAATCTCTCTCATAGCGAGCATAAGAATCAACCCATACACCGGCCCATAGTGAAGAAAGTTCATAAAATATTAGGTGAGAGACTGCAACACTGAGGGAATACAAGAAGGCGCTGCAAAATAGCGTATTAGCTTTGCATGATGATGTCGTCTCTCACTCTGTATGTCGCAAAAACCATTCTGGATGGAAGGAGAGAAGCTCCGCCGATTACCTATCTCCCAGATGATAGGTGGAAACTTGACTGGCTGACTTGTGAAATGCCCATCTCATACACGACTATATCACTGTCTCGTAAACCCTGGTCCTAATTAATAGGACAAAGTGCTCCCACAACCGTTGTGACCACACGATGAAAAGGTGGATCCTTAAATGCGATGCAGACAACTGAACACGTTGTCAAAAAGGCCCTGGACTGTCTTGCAGACCTAGATGTTTCTTTCTGATCCCTGTGCATAATTTCCAATGTCAACGACAGAGGGAGCATTTTATTCTATTGGGGGAACAAAAATTACAAGACATCGGAAACCCAGGCTGTCCAAGCTTACCAATGCTCCATATTTGCTATTCCAGTGTCAATGGCTTCCTTCTGTTACGGCTGCTGCGTGGGCTGGCTCTCCCCCGCCCTACCCACACTACGATCTCCCGCCTCCCCTCTAGGCATGGCTCTCGCTCCAGCAGATGAGGCACTCCTGGCTTCCCTGCTCTGCCTGGGCGCCATAGCGGGCACGCCGGTCTTCGGCGGCATCGCGGACAAATTCGGCCGCAAGGTGGCGGGGCTGTGCAGCGCAGTGCCCTTCGTGGTAATTTGGTTCTTCGAGACGGATCACTTGAAATTTTCTTTGAAAAAAGTAGCTGTAATGTGGATGTACATAGTTGCATTCTCAAAATACCCTAAACCGATGGTTTATGAAGACAAAAAAATTAGGGTTACGATAACATTTGCATGTCGTCTTCTGATCGGATGGAAGTTTTCTACTTGGTTGAAGGAGAGTTTAAAATATCTTCAAAAGTAACCTAACCTAACCTTATGAATCAATGAAGAATTAATATTTATTTTATCAGGTTCTCCATAAAACAGTCGTACACCAGAATATTATGGAGAAGATTACAAAATTTAAAGAAAAAAGTGTATGGTTTCACTATCTTGTGACGTATGTCAGAAGATAGTTACTGAATCTCTGTAGGTGACATTGAAGATGTCGATTCATTACAATACAGATTCATTTAGCAGTTGAATTGCTCTGTTTAATGGCGCATTTTGATAGGAAGAAGTTCTCGCTTTCGGAGCATAAAAAAGTGCGTGGGATCTCCCACGAGTGTACGCGTTGGGTACATATAGGTTAATCTCCTTCAACGTGGGCGGATTCAGTACAATGCCGGAGATTAGCTTAAAAAAGTGCTTACCCAAAAATATTTTTCGGCGGGCTTCTAATGTATTAAGATCGAGCATTCCTGATAAAAACAACGATAGATACAGGAATGGGTAATATATATATTCCCTCATATACATGTAAAGCATAATCCTTTTTAGAACTCTTTCTATTTCTAAGATATGGTTTTGTTCAGAGAGAGCCCAAATAATGGAGCTATATTCCAAAATGCTGCGGACAAGTGATACAATATGTACACAAGACAATAACACTCAGTTCTATAACACACTTAGCTAAGGTGGTGATCTGAATATCTCTCGTAAGCATTTGCCCATTACCCATAATGCTATTTCCCGTATTTTTTACTCAGTCAGGGTAGTTTATGTTACCTACTCATATGGGTTATCTTAAATTAGGGTTTGGCACTGTCTTCATAACGCGGTTTCCCTTGTATACGAGCATTATTTCCGTGAGTCGGTCATGTCAGATTTTGGTTACTTTTGAGATCCACAACTGTTCCCAATTGATCCTCTGTAGTAGCTTTCCTGCAGCTCTTAGATATTAGTTATCTACAAATATCGCATGATTCTGTTTCAGAAGTTTCCGTAAAATAAAGTACTAGATGAGAAACAATAGGTAGATGGAGCACAAATAAAGACAACACACCAAAATATGTATATAACGAGAACACAAGGAAAATATTTGAATTCAATACCAAGAAGGAGAAAATTATGGAGATTAGGTTACGTTTAATGCTTGAACTTATGCCAAGAAGAAGAAGTCATCAAACTGTTTATAGTTTGTATGCTTGGGTATGTAAAGATTTCTAAACATGTGCAACCTATTATATTAACTTCGTTATGGGTATATTTTGATACGAGGGCATTCGACTCTTGGATGTAGAAATCGTCAAGCATCGTGACTGGCACTACTTTTTTTATTTTATTTGTTTCTTTACATGGTAGGTATAATGTTAACAATTCAATTTATAACCTCACTAGGACAAGCCTGTGTTGAGATTAACAACTGTTAATACATTAATCAAAAATAACAACGAAAGAATTTACTGATTTCTTTCAGAATTTATAGGTTATGTAATGAATGCATCCAGATAATAACTTGTAAGTGTTTTTTCAAATACTTTTTCGTACGAGCTAGCACAGTTTTGCATCCCAGTCCAAAATTTGGGAACTTAGGAACTATATTCAAACACAAAACGTGGCTACTACTCCAAAGAAAAAAAAACAATTAAATTATGATTCTCTAGAAGGGATTGTATTTTTGAGCAATGTTATCGCTTAGCTCCAATAATGTCTAAATTAATCTAATCTTCTTTTACGTCGGTTCCTCATTGCCGGGTACCGAGACCCCCGCTCCAATTGCCATGGTGAACGGGGCTCCTCTATCCCTCGTGCCTCTATCCCTCGTGCGTTTGGGGAGCTGCGGACACCGAAGTACCGGGCGCCAGAGATACTTGGTCACTCCGGCGCATTGATGACCTTCCTCTGCATCTTCTACCTTTCATTTTTCTAGTGACTATGAGTTTCTCCATTTTAAAGTCTTCAGGTTAGCGAGCAACGTCTCCAAAGTATCTTAAAACACGTTGTAGGCAGACAATTGAAAGCCTGTAGTGGATTCCTAGCCCTTTTACTTCAGCACCGCATTTTGAGGGCGTCTATCCGATTTCTTTCTCTGTTTCCACGCTATATTGCGCAAGCAACGATGTAATCAGCCAAATCTCTTTTCAGTTGTGCTGGATCCTTAAGTTGACAGCCACAACCCTGCCCCCAATGCTGGCCGCCAGGGTTTTGGCAGGAGCTGGAGGAACCGGTGCTATGCTGGTTGCACCTCTCTATGCTGCTGAAGTCTCAAGTCCCCGTTGTAGGGGAATCTTGGGCTCCATCGCGGTGCTGGCCATCAACGCCGGGATCCTGTTTGCCTACACAGTGGGGGCTTACACGGAGTACCACACGTTCCTATGGATTTTGTTGGCTGTTCCGATTGCTTATTTTGTCTGCTTCCTATGGATGCCTGAGACGCCAATTCATTTGGTGAAGAGGGGAAGAGATGAGGTATTTTATATTTTTTATTTGCTAAATAACTAACCATCGGCAATTTGGCCGCAGAGATTGGCAACAAACAGAATCTTCAACATTTTATGTTCGGTGCAGAAAGCATAATTGGCCCGTGTTTCTGACAGATTCTGTATTGTTCAAGCCATCTCAGCTTAACTTTTAATATTGTTATAACGCTAAAATCTTTTTTTTATCTCCTTTTTTGCGTTTCTATCTCAAAATATTTTATTCTCTATTTTCACACCTTACCACAATACATTGGAACTCGATTATAGACATCCATCCCCACTTTCAATGGCAACAGTTTTGTTCATCGATGTTTTTGTTTATTTTCCAACATTCTGATTTGTCATTTAAGAATAGTATCTGTATATAAATGTTCTCTTCCAGGAAGCCGCAGAAGAAATCGCCTGGTTGAGAGGGCTCTCCATAGGGCACCCCGCAGTGGACGAGGTTTTGGCGCACATCAAGAGGGACCAGACCTTAGCCAACCAGAGCATCCTGCAACTTGCCTCAGTAAAGAAGATTCGTAAGTATTCTCTTTTTTTCTCTTCCAGCTATCCCTAGAGGCTTTCGATAGCGCAACAGTGCGAGGGATATCGATATAAAATCGTCGGAAGTTAAGCCTATCGACCCAACGATTTGACTGTGCCAGACCGCCAGGGTTCTTTCTCTCTTTCGGAAGCATGGACAATATGAGTGAATGTATACATGTTTAAAATCACTCACCATAACTACTGTAGTATCCACTCTATCAGTTCCAAGACGCATAGATATGCTGCATGAAGCGATGTCGGATCCTATTAAAAGGCTATTAAAAGAATATCAGCACCCCTTTAAAGCCAACCACTCGAATAAGTTTTGAAGACTTCGATGACTTTGATCAATACTTTTAAAGATATTTCTTCTTTCTTTTCAGTTTTCTACCCAGTGACCCTAAAAGCCTTCGCTGTATGTTTCATCCTGATCACCTTCCAAGGCTACATCGGCATGTACGCCATCATGAGCTATGCATCTGATATCTTCAAGGAGGCTGGTGGCTCCTTCTCAGCCAACACCTCTGCTATCATCCTGGCGGCGCAGCAGCTGTGTGGATCTTACGCATCCATTCTATTGATAGAGCGGATCGGGAGAAAGGTCAGTGGGCTGTAATTTTGTAATAATTTGAAAGACCTTTGTAAAATATGTGTGTAATTAACCATTGCACAAGGAGAAGATAGGTCAAAGGTAGGGAAAGGAAAGAAATGGGACTTCTGCGGGCCTTGTAGAATATTCCTTTCTGGCCGCTTTACACTGCATTTATGGCGGAATACTTGTATAATATTAGCGGTATGATATACTTTTGTAGCGGGCGACCGGCAGATATACGTAGCGGTATATTGAGTCGGAGTTGTATGCGAAGGGAATCAATAATTTGTGACTGTCAACCTAACCTAACCTAACCTGAAATGTAGGAACACAGGATCAGGATAGGAATATGCAACAATATTATCACCCAAGTGCAGCGATTCATGAATGCAGGTAGTACCTACATAAGTTTCGGTATGTAGTACATAGATGTAGAGCACCTAAATGTACTCGTAGATGAGAGATGATGTCAGAGTGGGACCGGAGCGTTTAGATCAAGATCAATTTATTTGTAAATTGGGCGTTGTCATTATAATTTTAATTTTTTTTATTTCTAGCTCCTCCTAACCATATCGGCAGCCGTGGTTTCCATTGGCATGACTGGCCTCGGCACCTATCTCTACATGAAGGATATGGGACATGACGTCAGCGCCTTTGGATGGGTTCCAGTGTCGTCTCTGTCTTTGGCTGTGATGGTGTTCTCCGTCGGGGTTGGACCAGTTCCCTTTGTGATCACGTCTGAGGTGTTCATGGTTCAGGTATGGATTCAACAAATTTATCATCGATGAGAAGGCCTAGTATGTTAAACATGCCATTTAAACTGCTTTACTTGACTAATCAAGTTCTTCCATTCTATCTTCAAGGGGGAATCCTATTTCATTTTATTAAATTCATTGCATTAACCCCACAGGAGTGTATACTATGTCATCATTGGAAATGCTGCGTGGAAAGTTTTTTTTCTTTACATGAGCTCCACACAGGAGGCCCTGAGGAAAATAATTTCCCTCAGGCCCTATGTCATCTTTGGAGATGCTGTGTCGAGGGGTTTTATAAGTAAAGGGAGGAGAGTTCTGGGAAGGAAAAGGGTGTAAGGGGTGTGTAGGAATCTGGGGTTCAGTGTGTCGTGGTCATCCGCCTCCAAAACCTAGACAAACCTTACTCCCTGAACCCGGGGTTCCATGCCAACTGAGAACAAAGTCAACTCAACACCTCCTTGAAAAGTCATTAAAAGCTTCGAAAAAAATAAAAAATAGTCATTAAAAGCTTTGAAATAAATAATCCTGCCTGCTAAATCACCAAACGTAGCGAACCACTTGGGGTGACCTATTGCAGAGGTGTTGGCCATCCAATAAAGGTTCCCGGGGCGGCGGTACCCATTCTCGCCTCACAAAGGGTATTTTTAAGGAAAAGAAGGAGAGGAAGTTCAAGGAATGAAAAACGTTTTTTTACATTAACCTCACAAAGGAAATCCTATGTCATGTATGCCATGTGGGCTGTCTTTTTAAGAAAAGGGAGGAGAGGACGTTCTGGGAAGGAAAAGGGGAAATCTAGGGGTCTGTGTATCCAGGAGTGACGGACCTTTGAATCCACCCCTCCCGCTGTGGTGCAAGACGATGGGTCGAGAGAAACCAACAGGAGAGATCAAAAGGTCTTCCTAAACCGTCCTCTCCCGATCCGAACCTCCACAAAGCTGGTGGAAGACTTGAACGTGAAGACTTGAACGCACTCATAATAAATGGTTCCGTAGGAGGCGATAGCCATACCCGTCTCCAATAAAACTACTAACTACAAAGCTTTAAAAAAAATTGAATTGAAAAGTGTTTGAATTTTTTAAACATTTTTTTTTCTTTCCAGGTTCGAGGTATTGCCACCACACTCATCATATTCTGGATGTGGATCACAGCTTTCTTGGTCGCCCAGTTTTACAGCACTATTGTCGCCTGTATCGGTGCATACAGCACCTTCTGGTGCTTTGCCGCCATAGCACTCTTCGGGGCCATCTTCACCATCCTCTTCGTTCCGGAGACCAAAGGGAAAAGACTCGAAGACATTCTTACATCATTCTCATCAGACTTCAAATATCCAAGAAGAGAAAGAATACCGACTAATGATGACGAGGAAGTCAAATATGCAAATAATATAATATTATGAGATTCAATTTAAAATAAACGATAAAACACTATTTTATTTTGTTAATGTATTAATTGTGATGTTAGTTCAGTTTACCAATTAAAAGGAGAATTTTTATACATATTAGAATTTTTGTAACAGAATAATTAAATAAATGTGAAGGGAACTAACTCCGGTGTCGGTAGAGACGGGAGATGAATGAAAGACGGTCAGTCGTAGTAGTGAGTCGAAATCTTTAGTGGGCTACGTAGTCTTATAGTCACATGAGTGGTGGTTGTAGCTGCTAGGTACGGCGGACCTGGAGAGCTGATGTGAATCCTCAAGGAAGCTGCCTTGGGAAGCCACGCACATGGCACATGCACGGTGATGTGTTTACATGTAGAGCTGTTGACCGACCGTTAGATTGAGACAGACTAGACTAGTTTTGCGTTGGGCCGCTTCGCTTATATAGGCGCGACCGTTTGAGTAAATTTCCATTCGCCAGCAATGTGTACGCTAGAAGGTACTCGAATATACTCGGTGCTGTATTCGTAGGTGCACGTTGAAGTCGCGAACTTTCCATGAGGTGGCAATAATGATTTATCGAGACGGCCGGCGGCCGAATGCGACGGCGATCGCACCGTGTACGGCGTAGGTAGGTAGGTAAGTAGCTAGCCAGCACCGCACAAATATGTAGATGGCAAGTACTTAGCGGCTTGCAGATCTTTCTCGTGTGTTCTTTTTTGGTGGCAGAAATCATGATGTGGTCGCCACAAATGCGTAATTTTAACGGTGAACACAATTAGTCTTTATTTTGGGTACAATTAGTTTGCAAGTTAGGACACGTATTTAGAGCAATTCTACGGCAAGTGAGGCAGTATAATAAACTTGTACAATAATTTTATGAGTTCACTCCCAAATAAAACTTAATTGTTCCCTTAGCCATTCGTTTAACATTTTACTAAAAGGGTTCAACGAGTATATTCACTCTAGGTTAGCTGAAATCCGAAGCCGACTGTGTACGTACAACGCGTCTCTTGATTCAGTCCTGCCAAAGATTTGGAAAGAAACGGAAAGCAACTTACTCTTTAGCGTTAACGCGGGCCTTATTTCGGTTTTTTTTTTTTTTTTTTTTTTTTTATATGAA
This sequence comes from Glyphotaelius pellucidus, assembly GCA_936435175.1. Lineage (NCBI taxonomy): Eukaryota > Metazoa > Arthropoda > Insecta > Trichoptera > Limnephilidae > Glyphotaelius > Glyphotaelius pellucidus. Next base: position 1,241,740 of record OW386561.1, read on the forward strand.
ATACCGCACAAGAGTCCCAACTGCTCCCGTCTGGAGCCAGTGAGACTATGGCATCCCCAATTGGGGTATGTTGTGAGGCTGAAGGTAGTGGGGAGGGGAAGGAGATAGGGAAAAGGAAGGTGGGGAAGTACCTGGCTATTCAGATCTGGTCACTAAACACGGCTAAAGCCATTTCAAGCAACGTTTCAATTCTGAATGGTGGTCTTACACCAGGGCGATACTGATAGTATCTTCCACTCTGGAACGTACCGCAAATATACTATATATTATTTTAAATGAATAAATTGTGAAATAACACAAATTAATCAAATAAAATTTATTTGCGCACGCCGGGTTCGAACCCGCGACCTTCGGATTGTGAGTCGAGAGTCTTGCCTCGGGACCACGGAGGCCGGTTATCCCAGCTGTGCCATTCCTTCCAGGGATGACATCTGTAAGCTTCAGCGGCAGGGTGAAAATTAATCAATAGCATCCCTCGCCGTAATTAATAAGTGAACGAAATACGTGAAGCGATGCGGGATCATTCTCATGAAAGTATTCGAGATCGAAGAACTTTCAGAATACTCTCGCAAATTAAATGCTTTGTTACACTGCCGATGTTTGAAATGAGCAACATAAATTGCCTATTTCCGAACAAAAACTGTCTTGGCCATCAATAGTCTTGCAGGGCAATGTGATGGCTGTCAATAATATTGTCGTATACCGTCAATATTGTCGTAATGTACAAAACAAATGCGGAAATCTTGACTGGTCCAGTCAATATGGCCTATAAGTTGTAAGCCACAAAATTAGAATTGCGCTAGTGCAAAATTACGGCACCACTAGTGGTATACAACTAATTGTGCGTAGTAAAACGTCATGCAATGAATGTGTCGCCAAAGCATTTCAGCTGAGCGGACTTGTAAGTTCCTTGTAACTGCGTGAGAGTTGTGGACAACAACATTGTGCATTGCAGAAAAAAGCTTTGATGTTGATGGTGTCCCGTTTGCTGTGATACTGAAGGTTTCACGATACTAAATTTGCACAATTTACACCAACTTTTTGATGTCATGCAATTATTTGGAAGATGTATGCAACTGGTTGCGTAATACAAATTCGGTTTTAGAAAAAAAAAATGTTTATTGCGTGGCAATACTAACTAAAAAGCAAGAAAATGGCAAGTCTCTTGCCAAGCGGCTGTAAACAATGACAGGACTTGCATATACTGAAAACGAAAAAATGTTGATTTTTATACGTTTCACGAAAATTAAACATACTTTTATATCTTCTACTTTTTTTCTTTTCGTTAGTTTGTGTGAAAATTCAATCCTTGGCACCTTCTAATATAAAATAATCATCAGCAATATAATTATACTTGTTTGAAGGTCGTGAGATTATGACAGATGACAGCACCTATCGTTGCATGTAGTCACTCGTAGACAGCTGATCGTGATGGCCCAGTCGTCGCTGTGAGGTTATATTATGATTTAATATTTACGAAAAACACATTAAAATTGCTTTAAAAACATCATTTAGTGTTGTCAATACCTTAATTAAACATTCATCAATAGTTTATTAAAGATTTTCATTCAAAATATAGTTTTTAAGTTGTTACTCAATTGATTGTGCAACCCGAAGATTGCCCAATGTTTGGACTTAGATTGGGTTGTGTAGGGATGAATTGTCTATTTCGGGCCGGCACGCCAATTATTTAGACTACAATTCGATGATTGAGATGACAAATGCTTCGGAAAGTCGGTTAAGTGCTGTGCGACATCTGTAATAAGTGATTTGTGGCAATTTTCAGGGGATTTTGCCGCCGATTCGATGGCCCCAGGACTAGATGAACTTGTATTCCGTGCTCAAGAGAAGCTTGAAGTTGTACAGGTAAACGTTAAAACCTTTCCATTTAAAATAAGTAATTACATTTAATATAATTTTGTTATCCAACAGTGTCCCATTCGTGACAGCATTGAGGCCATTATTGTGTGATACATCAATCTAAACAAACGTTATATCCACCAGACCAATAACAGCAACTATAACATGTTTTAAGCACAGAAAAATTCATGTCAGCTTATTATATTAACTGCGAAAAGAATCACGCATGCAACTTCTACAACACAACATAATATGGAAGAAATATATGTCTTAATATTTTGTTAAAAATGTTAAACACATTGTTTAATTTTCAGGTACACATATCAACCGGCGTAACCACGAGCAAAGAATATGTAGCTCATCTACATCAGTTGATTCAAGAGGTAACTTTACCATTAATAATCTTATTGTATTAATTAAAAAAAACTGTCCAAAAAAGCCAAGCTAGCAGTCCACAATGGCTGGTACCTACTCTGATGTATGGCAGTGAGGCATGGAACTGGCAGAGGAGGGATGAAAGCATGATGAAAGTAGACTGAATGCTGTAGAAGTAGGATTTACAAGAATGCAAGGCTGATGTAAGCTTACTGAGTAAGATTAAGAAAGGGATGCTCAGATGATTTGGGCATTTAGAGCGAATGAATGAAGAAAGGAGTGTATTGAGGATATACAACACAAATGTTAATGGTAGAAAAAGTCTGGGAAGCCCGAGGAAGACAAGGCACGACCAAGCAGGGTTGATAAAAATCATGATTTTTTTTTTAAATCATAAAAATCGGATTTATTTGATTTAAATGCCATTAAAAACCATTTTGAGACGACTCATTTATACAATTCTAAATTAAAAAATTTTGAAGGTGTCTAAATTGATTTATCGATTAAACCAAAATGAAGTTCTATGAATTAAACACAAAAAATATGTACTTAAATTTAAACTCAAAAAATGATTTTTTTAAAATTAATTTTTACTATTTCCTTACATTGTAATTTTAATACAAAGTAGGTAATTTTTTTTAAATAATTGCCAAAGATGCCTCTAAAATCGTGAAAAATAGATTTCTTTTGACTTGTGTTAAAACAAATAAATAAAGTGGCACCTATCCATACTAGATATTTGTTATATCTTTGGACTAATAAAAGAATTTTCAGTTTGGTCAAGTATTTTGGACTCTAATCCAAATTTTGTATAAAAAAGGCTCCGTAACCATTCCCCTTAATAATAAGAATTAAAATATAGAAAATTCCTACGCCTTTGAGCTCAAACTATTTTCAATATTGTACCATGAATCACCAATATAATTAATATGTATAATTGTTTTTTAATTGATAGGAATTGCCCCAAGCTAAGATACAACTCTGTTAAAATAAACAAGTTTTAGAGAATGTCTTGCTAATGGTGAGAATTTAGAAATGTATTTTGACGATTAGTTGGGAGTTATTTGGACTCCTCCTCTTGTAACTTATAATCCAGTGTCATATACGGTCTCTGTAACGTTCTTCAGTTCCAGTGTAGTTTACAATGAATATTTAACCGGACCAAACGTCCGCTCTAATGTATGCTCTGTGTATTTCTGAAGCAAGGGAACTCTGCACTTTAGGTGCCTAGATGTTGATATTTCTGCCCAGATGTCGGCTATTTCTGTAACCGTTCAGGTATTAGAGACAAACAGCTATACTCTCCTATATTCACTTTCCTACTACTTTACTGACATCTAGTGAGAAACCTCAAAACTATAACTATAAACATAATAATTTTGATTAATTTTGTGAAACATGAAGTAAAATACCTTAATTAAATTATATAGAGAATCCTTGCTGAAGAATAGTGGGTATTATGCTAACATTGATTATTGTTATTGAGGTATGTTTTTATAGCCTTTTTGTAACTATCTATGGAATCTGTTTATAATGACATCGAAGGGAAATGACAAACACGTCATACCAAGCGGACGTCATACAAAGCATTTTGTAGAAAATAAACAACCTCCTGTTTTTGCTAGGTTTATATGTATGTATTTATTTTAATGGAGAGAATCACGGCATATTAAGACTCGTGACATGAGAAAAGACCATAATAAGACTCGTGACGAGAGAAACACAGCATATTTACGTCGTTGGGCGTCACGTGACCCTTCCGAACAGTGCCAAAAGTGTTAGGAATCATGTCGGTCACTGTAACCGACATAATTTTCCATGAAATTAGGACATAATTTATTAAAAATGGGTCATAATAAACGACATGTCACTATAAGCGAAGTCATTACATCTGACTTTGTTATAAAGAATTTTTTATGAAAACCAAACTTTGCTGTGTAATAATGTCATATTAAGCGGTTGGTCAATATAAGTGGAGTCATAATAAACGTATTCTACTGTTTATTCCATGCAGTTGTACACGTCTCCTACTTCTGAGAAAGTATCGCCAACTGCATGCAATCTGCCCATAAGAGAGTATCTAAATGCCTCAGTCCAGGTACTGTTGTTGCAATTAAAAAGAATTTTTTAGATTGATTAGTTCTTTTTAGTACACAAAAAGTAATTAGGCATAATAAATCAGGGCTGTCTATAATACCATTAACAGTTTTTAAAATAAAAGTCAAGTGGGAAATAAGTCTTTTATCTGAGAGTTTTAATTCTTTCATCAAGTGGTTGCAATTTATTGTTTCTATAAATAGGCCGAGTTTTATGTTGATGTTGGTTATCCAATAAATATGGGGCAGTGGTACCCTTAACTGCCTCCCAAATTGCATTAAATTTGTTTGTGTTTGAGCAGGCATGGGCCAGTCCAGCTCTCCAGGAGGCCCTAAGTCGGGCGATGGAGAACGCCCGACTGGCCTCGTCCCGGTTGCAGGAGGCCGCCGGCTCTGCCTGGGAGGCCACTGGACTGCAGGACATGCCGTCGCCAGCAGAGATGATGCAGCAACTCTCCGACATTCTGAGAGACAGGAGTAAGTCAATACAGTTTATTCATTATTTTTAAGAAAAAAAGAAACACTGTATTTATTTAGACTAAATACTCTTATAATCAGGAAAGAGTGTGTAGGCCTGGAGACCAACTAATATGCTCTCAAAGTCTTTGTCTCTCGAAACCTCATGGCTCTCCATATCCTGGAATCTACCATGGAGGGGCAACCCTATATACTACCGGCATCTGTCAGATAATTGTATAACTTTTATGATGTATGCACACTAGAGCCATCTATGTCTCGAAGCTCAAACTATAATTAATTTCTCATATTTTTATCATTAGTAGGAAAATGTTGCCTGGGTACTTCTGGAGCTATGCATTGAATATCTCCACACCAACAATATTTTATTATGTAATATTATTGTGTGTAATAATGTTTGTTTTATTTGTCAGTGTGGCGCAGAACTGCCCTCATCTTTGTCTGTGGGGTGGCGTGTGGCTCGGTGGTGGGGATCTCCATGGGCGTCTGTTGGGGCTCCAGGATTGTGGCAGTTCCTCACTACAGGGCTCTGCATTCTCTCAGAGATGTAAGTATTATAGTATTATCTTATTTTAAGGTAGCGGGATTGAATCCCGACGTGGCCAATAAATTTTATTTGATTAATTGTGTTGTTTCACAATTAAACTGGTCAAACGCCACGGGAGGAAACTCGTAAATTTCGCGATGTTTTGACTTTGACGTAATATTTTGTGGGTTTATTTTATGCTATCGTATATAATATTTACCGAAACACATTTCTTGAACAATAAACTATGCCTAAAAACAACTTTACTTGCGTTTATTTGATGAATTTATATATTTGACGATCTTTTTCACGAGAACGACACCATCGAATTTGACAGCCCAAATGCCGCGAAACATCTCGGCCGGAGACCATAAAGAATTCCATAGAAATTATTCCGCTTCCTTGTGTTCAAGGTATTTTATACCTTAAGAACAAGAATGCCCCAAGCGATTCTGACCTTGTCCTTGATACATTTTCTTTATACATAAGGATTAAAATCGCATTCTAAAAAATGTTTTCTAAGGTTTTGTTTCGACTGCGCCGGCACACCATCGGCATATAACGAGTTAAATCATTTAAAATAATATATAGTATATTTGTGCACGTTCCACAGTGGAAGATACTCTCAGTATCGCCGTGATGTAAGACCACCATTCAGAATTGAAACGTTGCTTGAAATGGCTTTAGCCGTGTTTGGTGACCAGATCTGAATAGCCAGGTACTTCCCCACCTCCCTCTTCCCCATCTCCTTCCCCACCCCACTACCCTCAGCCTCACAACATACCCCAATTGGGGATGTCTCACTGGCTCCAGATGGGAGCAGTTGGGATATTATTGCAATATTAAAATAAAAATAAAACCCCTTTCTTATTTATTCAGATGATCAACTTAATAAAACCAAAAATCATTTATGGGTGTATTTTGAAAACATTTATGTCAGTATATATGCTACTTATATATTAAGGGGGGGGTAAGGTTTTAAAGGCGAAAAAAAGGCATATTTTCATGATTTTTTTTTGGAGATATGAATAATGTTGGCTTATTTCTTTTAAATACACCTTATAGTATGACATATGAAGTATCTTTGAAAAAATTTTTAATTAAAAATATTAATAAATAAGTCCGTGAGAGCGAATCTCCGGAGGCGCTTCGAAAAAAAGGTGTTTCGCGGTGAACATCATAACTCGTTAACAAATCATTTAAAACAAAAAATTTGAAATGGGTTTAAAAGGTGATTTGTTTTTCCAGGTAGTGACGAAGCGTTTTTTTTTTTTTTTTTGATTTTTTTTTTGCAGCATGTTGAAGTCAAAAATGCGATTTTTGCTAAAATTTTCGGTGAATTTGTTATTATAAAATGGAAAAAAATGGTAAAAAAAAAAAAAAAACTCTCCCTCACTACCTATTGATTTATGTGTCAAAACAGTGTGCAAAATTTCAAAAAGATCGGTCAAGTAGATTTTGAGTTATTATGTTCACGGACTAAAATACATTGTTTACGAGAAAATCAATTTAAAGTTTTGTTATACTCGAAATACACTTGAATATAGCAAGAGGGCCGGTCGCTAGAAAAGCTGTATCTTCGTTAGTTTTGCTCCAATTTACTTGAAATTTTGGCACAATACTCTCGACATAATGTACATTTAGAAAAAAATTAATTTGAAAAATGAGTTTTAAAACCTTACCCTTAAGTGGCACATAAACCTTGGAGTAGTTGTCACTTGGGTGGTTAAGCGTGTGGAGCAGTATTTAAATTTTGTGTTCATAGTTGATTCTAATCACAGACAATGCGTGTCTGAAGATGTCCTGATATATTAAATTCGATCTCCCCTCTTAAAATTGTCATCTGACGATTGATGTCTTTCCAGGGAAGCGCAGTTGTGGTCGAGGATAGTTTTGGAGCTGTGGTCCGAAGACCATCGGATGTGGTGGTCAGCATAAGGGCCTTCTCCGTTCAGCCCGAGGACCGCGCCGTGCTGAGGGGACGTGGCCGGAGGCTGCGAGAGATGTGCCGGGGAAAACATCAGGTATCATTCATTGATTTTGCTATGTCTTAGTTGTCTGTACATCTTTTCTTCTAGTTAGACTTTCCGTGGCCAGGAAATCTTTCAATATTCAGTCCCCTATCCGATATTTTCTTAAAGTATCTGACGTTATCTTTTTTTTTTCAGGATGTAACGTTAGGACGATCATTCTCTGGGATTGTAACGGAGATGGGACCAGCTGTCACGAGATTGGACATAGGCGATGAGGTTTGTTATTTTTTAATTTATTATCATGAGTACCTATTTATACGTGGTGTCCAGAAACTCGCAGTATAAACAGAAAAATGTTAAAACTGCATCACATTCAGGGTTGATTCTGAAGTACATTTTTTATCTGAGCTATCTTGAGCTGTTTTCGAGTAAATCGAATTAAAAGTTTAAATTTGAGAAAAAAAACGTTCTCTGGGGTTATTATCAGCTGATTTAATATCTTGGTTCGCTACATTTGGTAGCGGCCATTGTGTTCGCACACCAACTCTGTGGCGGGCCGGATCGGGAGAGATTAGTAGTGAGAGACCTAATCTATACCTCTCCAGTCGGACTATCTTGACCCATTGCCTTGCACCACAGTGAGAGGGATGGATTCTTACATCCGTCACTCCTGGACACATTGACCCTCGGATTTCTACCCACCCTCATACCTTTTTTCTTCCCAGAACTTCCTCTCCTTCCTTTCCCTGAAAAGACCCTCCACACAGCGTCCTCAAAGATGATATAGGCCCTAAGGGAAAAATTTTCCTTAGGGCCTCCTGTGTGGAGCTAATCTAAAAAAAAGACTTGATCCTTTAGTTGCCAAAATAATTTTGAAAAAATCTCTGTGATGCAGCTCCTGCATCCAGGATCCAGTTTTCCACTTATTCTACAACATAGTGTCCGGACACCATGTATATGTACGACATTCTTCATTCTATAGTAATGCACTTTAATCATACTGTTATGTATTCCAGGTGTGGGGCGCTCTGGGAGACTGGGAGGGGGGTGCAGCTCGTGAGGTGCTCTCCTGCCCCGCGCACCGCCTGGGCCGGAGCCCCCGCACTCTGCCCGCTGAGGCTGCGGCCTCCCTGCCCCACGGGGGCGCCCTGGCCCTGCACAGCCTGCACCGAGCGGGGCTCAGTGCTCACACAGCCAAGGGGAAGAGGTAGGTTCTCCCTTTCAGCCATGACTAGTGATGTACATCTATTCGGCGGATACTGGATACGTATTTCAAGTATTAACCTATCAGGCCTCAACCATATTCTGTCAGTATGTGAGAATATTTCCACTTTGCATTAAAATCCTAATAAATGGAATATTTGTGAATGTATCTGAAAACTAAAAACTGTTTTTGTAAAGTGATGAAGAACGCTTTTAAATTTTATTATTAGAAGTAACCACGTAATTTTTTAATAGAAATTTTTTTAATGCCAAGTTTCATTTTTGCTAACTAAAATTACTTGTAATGAAAAATAATAAAAACACACACATATTTTTTTAGACAAATGTATTATGAATGTTATCATCACCTCACTTTTTTGTTCTTTCATGTTGAAATATTTAAAAAAAAAATATTTTTTGTGGTTAACTTTTAGATTTTTATATATTTTCTCTTTCCTTTACCATTTAGATAATATTTCTAACTACGATAGTAAGGGAGACACAACGATTTCTATGAGACCTATATGAGTTGTTCCGATAAGCGAACAAATTATCCTGTGAGGTTAACGCGAACGCTCGAGTAGATAATTCACAAAAGCGCATGAATGCTGTTTGTACGAGACGATTCTTGTTTTCAGAGAAACCTGGGCAGCTGGTGCTTACACTGCACGTGTGTAAGACAGGTTGCACAAGTTCCTTCAATAATATTATTGTAACAGGATTGAACTTGCGATGCAGGTGCAATTTAAAATTGTATCGACCAGTTTGTTATTCAGTACGAAAGCACTTAGCAACTAATATTATATTTTAACACCTGCTGAAAAACAGTAAATAAATTAGTCATCCTTTGCACGTGCAGCGACAAAAACAATAACATGTTTACGTAAAAATTGAAACAGGTGCGTGAATATTGTGATATAAAAGCTGACTGAAAATAAATATTATTCATTAACAAAAAGATTTCCGAGTTGTTAATTACAAAATATCTCCCGAACTGAAGTGAAGATTGGGGTCCAGCCGCCTAGTTTTACAGTATTGTATAAATCAAATAGTTGGTATCATACACTATTGATATTTCAGGGTGTTGATAATGGGCGCCGGCAGTGGACCAGGGTGTGTGATGCTGCAACTGCTGAAGGTCTGGGGAGCGCACACCACGGCTGTCTGTGACCCCAGAGCCAGGCCTCTGGTCACCGCTTTAGGTGAGTGATACTTTAGGGTGCTGATAACCATTTATGAAATAATCAACATCCCTCTCACAAGTGGTTTGCTACGTTTGTTCTAGCAGGGGCATCTGGATTAATGGGGTGAAGTTTGTCTAGGTCTTGGCGGCATGCCTGGCAGGCTAGATCGGGAGAGACCGGTTGATGGAGACATTTTACCTCTCCAACCGGACTCTCTTGGACCCTTCGCCTTGTATTTCATATGTCTGTCACACCTGGACACATTGACCCCCAGATTCCTACTCACCCCTCATACCTTAATTCTTCCCAGAACTTCCTCTCAATTTTTTTCCTAAAAAGACCCTCCACATAGCATCCCCAAAAATGACGTAGGCCCAAGGGAAATTGTTTTCCTCAAGGCCTCCTGTCTGGAGTTAATGTAAAAAAAAAACTACATTGCTTCCACTGGGACACCCACACAATTTATTCGACAAATTTACACAAAAGCTATCTTAACTCATCTATTTAAAAATAAAACACATACATTTTATGAAAATACCCAAAATATTGTAAATACGCGGCACAAAACCAAAGAACTCATACAAACACCTAAAACAAACACAACATTTGGTCAAAGAAATTTCAAATACATTGTATCTAAAATATACAATAACCTACCTGACAAAACAAGACAATCAAATAATATTAACAAATACAAAATCCTGATCAAACAATGGATCATCGGAAAAGGTCGTGCAATAATTAGTCACCTCACCCAAATATAATCCTCTATCTCATTATTGTTACCACTACATACCAACCTGAAAATTTTTATCAAATATTTTTGCTTTATTGAAAAATGTACTTTAATTAATACTTATAAAATGGTATGTTTTTAGGTTTTCACGGCCAAAAAGTATTTTTGTTATTGTTTTTGGGGTGTTATGCCGTGTTTCGCTACCTCCTTCTTTAGCCAACGTTTCGGACAGCGTTACAGTGTCCATCATCAGGGCAGATGAGTAAATGATATTGGTGAGAGTGTTTACTTATGTGTGTCGAATCGATACCGTGCTGCCAGCTCCATTTCTCTACGAGCTGGTGTTAGAAAACATTCAGCATGGTTTTTTGCGTTTAGCTTTGGTGTAGCCTTCAATTACTGGATACCAAGAACTATTAACAGAGACGACGGAGTAATTGACGGCTGGATACCAAGAACTATTAACAGAGACGACAGAGTAATTGAAGGCTACACCAAAGCTAAACGCAAAAAACCATGCTGAATGTTTTCTAACACCAGCTCGTAGAGAAATGGAGCTGGCAGCACGGTATCGATTCGACACACATAAGTAAACACTCTCACCAATATCATTTACTCATCTGCCCTGATGATGGACACTGTAACGCTGTCCGAAACGTTGGCTAAAGAAGGAGGTAGCGAAACACGGCATAACACCCCAAAAACAATAACAAAAATACTTATAAAATCTTTGTAAACTAGTCCGTCTCGACACAGGATTTTCTAGTGAGACAGGCAAGGCCAAAAAAAAATATACGTAACCTTTTTATATAGATGCACATAATAAAAAAATAAATAAAAATAAAAGGAGTCCTGTCATCTGGCATTCTTTCAACATCTCCAGGCCATTGCAGTTGTGGAAAGGTACTGCAAATAATTTTAAAGCTCCAGCTACGTTAAGAGCTCCAGCTGGTCACTGCCAAGATTTCTTAATTGAGTCAATATAAAATTCACTGAGAGATCACATAGTTGATCATTGCACATGCTCCTTTAACTCGTTACTTGCCGAGTACGCGGCGTCGCACGCCAAATTAAACTCTAAAAAATAATTTTTGAAATGTGATTTTAAACCTTAATTATAAAGAAAATGTATGAAGGATAAGATCAGAATCGCTTGGGGCATTCTTGTTCTTAAGGTATAGAATGCTTTGAACACATCTATGGAACCGGAATAATTTCTATGAATTCTTTATCGATCTCTGGCCGAGTTTTTTTTCGGAGCATCTGAGCTGTCAGTTCGGTTGCATCATTCTCATAAGAAAGATCGTAAACATATGAATTCTCAGATAAACACAAGTAATGTTGTTATCATGCATAGTTTATTGTACAAGGAATGTATTTCGGTAAATATTACATAAGATATCATAAAATAAACCCACAAAATATTACGTCAAAGTCAAAACATCGCGAAATTTACAATTTTCCTCCAGTGGCACGGGACGAGTTAATAGACTGATTTTTCCATGACTTATTGTTGCAAATGTCACATGTAGGTAAATTGTCCACTCACTGTCAGATACGGATAGGTACATGGATAGTAGCTTGGGTGGAGGAAGGGTGATATATATATATAGAAGCATCAACAATTTTTTAATGCTCCGTAATCCATCTTTTAGGCGCTGGTGACGTTGTGACCGTAGACTGGTGCGAAGACTCGGAGCGTGACTGCAATCTCGCCCTCTGCCAGCAGCTGTACGCCGACCTGGTGACGCGGGGGCCCTTCGACGCCTGGCTGGTGTGCCGCGCGCCCCCGTGCGCCCCCACTCCGCCTCCGACCCTGCTCAGGTGCGGGGTGCCCCCAACGGACCTCCGGCCGCAGCCGCTCAACACTGACAGGCTGCCCACGATACTCACGTCCGTGTATCGGGTGTACTTATTAGCTAGAAAAATATTTTCAGTAAGTTTTCGTTTTTAACCTACATAAAAATCACGTATCACCCAAAAGGGGCCACTAGGGTCCCCCATATTCGTGGAGCAATCTCTTTTTGCCTTTTCCAGAAACACTATATTAGTTACTACCTATTGTTTTAACCGGACCTCGCCCATTTTCGCCCAGTGGTCAATCATTAAGAATTGTTAAATGGTAAAAGAGATAATACAAAATATATCTTATTGAAAATCTTGTTTCTTGTTTTACTATGTTATGTAAAAACATGGTGATAAATATCCAATGTCAGGTCACAAATATTGATAAAGCTGCAATCTAATTTTGATATTGTGATTTGGTATATATATAAAACGATGTATATTAGTTAAATAAAGCAAAAATCGCGCTAATTCTTATTGGTAATTGTAGACAATGAAAGTATCCTTCTTATTTCGTACAACTTCTTTGTGGTAAATGTATTAAAAAATAATAAAAAGTGCATTTAATTTTGACACTCTATTATCTCAAAAATCTATAAAATATTTTTTGGGCACAATTTTCTATCAGCTGTTTGCAGTTTAAAAATGAGGTTTTTATTATATTAATTGCTTCTGTGGTTATCAAGTAGACCATAAACAATGTGTAGAAATCGAAAAAATCCAATGTTGACGCAAAAATGTAACACTTACGACAATTTCAAATAAACTAACATGCGGGATTCGCGCGGTTTTAAAGTTTATAAATTTTATAATATTTTTTTTATAAACCTTACCAATATGTGATAATCGACAAAAGATGGGTGAATTCATTGGCTATATAGAACTATAATCATTTTGTATGTCGCCGTATTAAAATTCGGAGGTATGATTTTTTTTAATGTGGGCGGAAAATATTCAAAATGGTAACCAAAAAATCACAAGCAATCGCAGGAAAATGTTTATAATCAGACTGTCGTTCGAGTGGTTATATGAATAATGTGGTAAAACAATGCATAGAGGAGCGGTATGAAATTAATTCAGGACTAGAAAAGAAATATGGCATGCGGGAAAAGGATTATTGGAGGAACGATGGATGGAGTTTTCACTATAAACCATATCAATACAATACATTGTAATTTCAGTGGGCCCGCGGGGTGAACACCGACCCTGACTTCCTACTCCCGGTGCCCCTGGATGCGGAAATGCTGGACCGCATAGCCGCGCACGTGGAGGCGGGCAACCTGCAGACTGTCGTCGATAAGGTCAGTAATTTTGTAATGTGAATGTAAGAGTCCCAACAGCTCCCGTCTGGAGCCAGTGTGAGACCATGACATCCCCAATGTTTTCAGGCTGAAGGTAGTGGGGAGGGGAAGTAGATCGGGAAGAGGAATGTGGGGAAGCACCTGGCTATTTAGATCTGGTCACCTAACACGGCTAAAGCCATTTCAAGCAACGTTTCAATTATGATATGTGGTCTTACACCAGGGCAATACTGTGTGTATCTTCCACTGTGGAATGTGCCACAAATACACTATGTATTATTTTTATTTAATTAATTGTGAAATAACACAAATTAATCAAATAAAATTTATTTGCGCACGCCGGGATTAGAACCCGCGACCCTTACTCCTTGACCATGGAGGCGTTATCGCAAACGCAAATTTTTCAGGTCTCTACCAATTTATGATTGTTGAAGTGAAAACTTCTTTAGCACCGTTGTGATTTGAAACTCGACGAAACGAAAAAGCGACACTAAAAATAGACAAACATAGATCTATAGAATTTAGCCTGCGAGAGAATGAGATGGTATAGTCGGTCTCTTCTTTGTGCAATGCTTCTTAGCCTCCTCACTCTTGTCTACTTAAGTTTTCTGAAGATTTCACTTCTACCGCGTGCGAATTTTTTTAATTATTATTATTATGTTTTAGGTCTACGCTCTCCAAGATTTCGAATTGGCCCTTGCGCATTCATGCAGCGTCGGAGCCATCGGGTGCACAGTGGTACGAATGTCCTGATCCCGGCCGTCCCCGGGCGACCAACACAAGTTGTTGCAGCTCCCACCGCCCAAACTGTCCGCCACCAGAACTTGGTTCCTGCCCCAGAGTAAGGAATACCTCCTGTACGACAAGGTACGGCCGTACTATACCATACTCCAGAATGGACCGAGATTTCGTCTGTGAAAATAGGTACTCTAATATGGGGCGACTTTTGAATGATTGGTGACTTTGATCATCGCAGTTATCTCCATGATTACTCACTTCTTTTTAATTTTTTTTTTCGCCAACGTGGTTACGATGACACTTAGAAAATGGTTCCATGCCAACTGAAAATAAAGTCAACTCAACACCTCCTTGAAAAGTCATTAAAAGCTATGAAAAAAATAATTTTAAATTAGCCGATAACCCTAACCTAACGTAACCTATTTAACCATTTTATTTATATATTTTTTTTCATCACTCTAAATGACTTATCTGAGATGGTTCTGAGTTGGTTTCATTCTGAGTTGTCCGGTCACCTAAGAAAATAAGTGTCAAATTACGGGCAATTACACAAATTACACAATTTTTACAGGTTTTCGACTACTATTACGGTAGTATGCTTACACAGTCGCCACAATCCGAAAGGTGACTTTATCACTATGTTTTTTTTTTTGACTCTCCAAACACAAATGCAATATTTTTTTTAAGTATATATTTAAATAGTTTATTGGACATGTGCAATAAATATGACATAACATTTTCCGACACAAGTGTTTTTTATAAAAAAATGATTTAATTTCAAAGTTGAAAGTTGATCGAAGTCACCCCATTTTACAGTGTTTTTTTTTTTTTACATGAGCTCCACACAGGAGGCCCTGAGGAAAATAATTTCCCTCAGGGCCTATGTCATCTTTGGGGATGCTGTCTGGAGGTTTTTTTTTTTAAGGAAAAAGAGGGGAGAGTTCTGGGAAGGAAAAGGGTTTTAGGGGCGGGTAGGAATCTGGGGTTCTGTGACCATAAATTACAACCCACACTTACCTCACTTAGGTTTGGGTGTTTCACAGAAATTCAAAAGTATTCGTTAAGTGCTGATTCTCGGCCCGTTTCAGTGTTTGGTCAAATTGTAATCAGCCGTCAAGCATTAACAGCTTTTTTTTCTTTATGCATTAATTCCAATTAAAATAATTTCCTTCAAGGCCCATGTCGTTTTTGGGGATGCTGTGTGGGGGTCTTTTTGTAGAAAGGAAGGAGTGAACCTGATTCTTGAAGATACCCGGATCGTAGGGGGGAGGAAACACGGAGGCCTGCAATCGTTTCACAGCCGAGCTGTTGAACTCAAGAACGAGTCGTAGACAAATATAAACAGTGTACAAATGTTGGGTGCGCATTTGGCGTAGTGTCATGCTTGTCAGCCGATCACAGTTTGATTTAAAAAAAACTGACACAATTATTGATGGTTCTCAAACAAACACTCGAAAGGTATTATTCTTAAGTGAATGTCTGGAAAATAATAATATATCTCAATAGATATTGTATTAACCACTGGAGTGACAGCGCAATTTAAAACTTTTTTCCCCGATTGCTCGACATTTTTTGGTGATCATTTTGAATATTTTCCGCCCAAATTAAAAAAAATCATACCTTCGAATTTTAATATGGAGACATACAAACTGATTATAGATCTATATAGCCAATGAATTCACCTGTCTTTTGTCGATTATCACATATTCGTAGAATTTATAAAAAAAATATTATAAACTTTTACTTAATTACTTACAAATAAGGGAAAATTTGCCAAAATTGGCAGCAACGCAATCCGAGGAATTTTAAATAGTGCCATATTGTGGCAAAAAGCACTCCAGTGGATAAGTGAACGCTAGAATGGTATTTTCTTGATAGTTGAACGAAAGTTTAACATTATTTCCTCATTGAGAAATCCACCCACTACAAATGTGTTCAATCCTCTTTAATATAATAATTTTATATTTCTGCATGTTAATTGATCGAAATTTGATTTGTACAAGTTCAAAATGTAACCCCTCAGGCCTATGGCATATTTTATCAAATAAATATTATATTATTTCTGAACATATCCAAAAACTAAAAACTGTTTTTTAACAAGTGTTGAAATACGCTTTCAAATTTGATTATTAGAAATAAACGCACAATTTTTTAAATATTGTTTTAAAAATAGCTGAACTTAAATTACTCGTAATGAAAAAAAACACACATTTTATTAGACAAAGTTTTACAAACATTATTGTCACCTAGCTTTTTTGTCATTTCGTGTGAAACAAATTTTTAAAAAATTCACAAATTTTGATATGATTTGAGATTTTCACAGCCATATATATTTATAGTGATTTTTTTTGTGGGATGTTATGCCATGTTGCGCTTCCTCCTTCTTTAGCCAACGTTTCGGACAGCATTACAGTGTCCATCATCAGAAGAGCTATTCTCTATCTTTTGTGAGATCGAGATACATCTCGATCTCACAGAATTTGTGTTTAAAACGACCTAAACTAAAATACGTGACAGCTCACAGCTGAAATTTTGACATTGGCCGATAGAAAAAGCAAATAACAGCCGTCGAAAATCACACAAATCTGACAGGAGATCTCGCCTGAGATCTATCTCAGGCGAACAAAAGATAAAAAATAGCTCTTCGGGGGAGATGTAATGTGTATAATGACAATAACAATGTTTGGATGATAGCACCGTTTACGTAGGAAAATCAACTCAAGGGATGTGATGTGATAACTCATCTATCCTGATGATGAATGCTGTTATGCTGCATGAAACTTTTTCTAAAGAAGGAGGTGATGCAACACGGCATAATATTAAAAAAAAATCACTAAAATTTCACAAACTTTCATAAATTTCTCTCAAATTGCGGTCGAAATCTTTGGTTTCATCTTACATTTTGACTCTTCTATTAATAACTTCTAGATTTGAATATAAAGTGTGATGTTTTCTCTTTCTAGCATCGCTTAGATCATAATATTTCTCACCATGAGAGAAAAGGAGACGCAACGATTTCTATGAGACCAAAAACAAACAAGTTAGCCTGAGGGGTTGAGAGCACAATTTAATATGGTATCAATAGTAATTTAAGAAGGCACATTTGTGCTGAAACTTGTACTTTAAAAACTCGAATTGGTGTACCTAAACAAACATATATTTTTAAGTAACGTATACCTATGTAGAATGTAAATAAATAAATAAATTATAATACAGTTAATAGCCAGGGAGGTGATTCTGTATCTTTTTTGTTAACTCGTGTTAAAATGTAAAAAAAAAATTGTTTTGGAATGCGATTTTAACCCTTATGTATAAAGAAAATGTATGAAGAACAAGGTCACAATTGCTTGGGGCATTCTTGTTCTTAAGGTATAAAATACTGTGAACACACCTGGGGAAGCGGAATAATTTCTATGAAATTCTCTATGCCCTCCGACCGAGATTTTTTGCAGTATTTGAGCTG
Source organism: Glyphotaelius pellucidus (assembly GCA_936435175.1). NCBI lineage: Eukaryota > Metazoa > Arthropoda > Insecta > Trichoptera > Limnephilidae > Glyphotaelius > Glyphotaelius pellucidus. The sequence goes on from OW386561.1 coordinate 1,259,517, forward strand.
TCAAATTGGGTAGCTTCGTTCTCGTGAAAAAGATCGTAAAACATATAAATTCATCAAATAAACGCAAGTAATGTTGTTTTTAGGCATAGTTTATTGTTCAAGAAATGTGTTTCGGTCAATATTATATACGATAGCATAAAATAAACCCAAAAATTTACATCAAAGTCAAAACTTTGCGAAATTTACGAGTTTCCTCCCGTGGCATTTGAAAGGTTAAGACAAAATCTGTTGGTGTGATTTTCTATGGCTATCAATGGCTTGTCTATGCCTATCATGTGTTAAATGGATATATTGACTACTTAAATCAAGCATTACTTTTTATTAGTTATTATTGAACGGTCCCTGTGTTTGGTCTCCAGACAGTCTGCCGTCAGGTGTAATGACTTCTTAGCAGCTCTGATGACTTCTTCGTTTCTCAAGCCAAGGGATGCGTACAGAGAGAGATAGGTTGATGTGGTTTTAGAGGTTATCCCTTTGTAGTAAAAATACTTGTGCTGGATACTGTAAATTGTTGTAAAACTTTTAATTATTCAGATTAATAGCAATTTTACAGAGATTTGATTCTAGTTAAATTGGAGAATGATTCGCAAGAAATGAATTCGAGATTTTTATAAACAAAAAATAGAAAGTGACAGCATGACCACAGACAAATGAGAACATAGAAAAAATGCATAGAAATATTTGGAAGAAAGGTGACACAGACGTTAAGTTAGGGGTAAAAGAGTCTAACAGGAAGTTAGGAAAAAATGATGAAATGTGAAACTCTAAGTACTAAATGATTTTAAATATTAGATAAAGGAACGCTCAATACAACACTCAACAATTATAACTAGTTACATATAAACTTAATAAGCGTTCATGAATCAATTTGTTGCATTATTGTGATGTTTGTACGTGAAATACTGCATTTGGAAAAATGTGTCATATACGGACAATTTAACACAAATTACACTGTCGCAAAAGATACAGAATCATCCTTCAGACCTACATTACATGGTATTTAGTGGTATGGAAAGAATGTAGATAGTTAAATGTGTAAATTTTACAAAAATAAGCACCATGTATATGTTAAATTTTCTTAAAACTTATTTACGGTTGTTGTAATTTGAAAGAAAGTCATATCTATTAATCTGTAAATAATATTATTACGCACGAGTTTACTTGTTAAAAGTTAGTCTAAGTATAGCAGCCAGAGTTGACATGAACACATAAGTCACACAGATGCATTGCTTGCATACAGCATGTTTCAATGTTGGTATTTGAACCAAAATAAAATTCAGTATTAATTTTAAAAACTTTTTAATTAAAAAGAACATACTGTAATTTTTTTAAAATAACTGTAAAAACTTTTCGAATATATTCATATTTGATGATTGTATATTCTTTGTTGTCAAGCAAGACAAATATCTGTTTCTCAATGACGATCCTAAAGTTCTGGGAAGACCCAAAACGCATCGAGCACGCCTCAAAAGCGCTTAATACACTTAGACACAAAAACCCTATTAATATTTGTAGGGATAGGGTTAAGATTGATAATCGTATCCGATACTAGACTAAGACTGTATCCAATACTAGACTAAAACTAAACGCCGAAAATCACATTAATTTTAACTAAATATTATACTGAAATATCGACTGTAAAGGGATTAATGCGCACAACACGGTATCCCTTCTATGTACATACACACTTCATCACAATCTACACATTTACACTGATGATGGACACTGACGCTGTCCGAAATGTTGGCTAAAGAAGGAGGAAGCGCAACACGGCATAATAGCCCAAAATAAAAGCTAATATGCATTGTTGAGGTCAACTCTAAGGCCCAGTTGTTAAGCAGAAATTCACGTGTAACAAAGTCGTCAAATGGCCATTCAGCGCCATTTTGCTTTGACAGTTCAAAGGTTTTTATTAACAATTCTAGATCCGTTTCAGCTTTTGAACAAATTATGATCAGCAAAGAGGACAACTTTTTTTTTTTACATTAACTCCACACAGGAGGCCCTGAGGAAAACGATTTCCCTCAGGGCCCATGTCATCTGAGATGCTGTGTGGAGGGTCTTTTTGAGGATAGAAAGTAATGAACATTGGTCTTGACAAGACCCATGTTGTAGGAAGGAGGAAACACAGAGGCCGGCAAATTGTTCCACAGCTGAGAAGTTGAACACAGATGCGACCTGTTTTCATGTGACAAATATCAACCGTGAACATATGTTAGGCATGCATTTGGCGTGTTTCCTGACTATGCACCGGTGCCGAAGGGATCAACGACGCTAGTTCCTCGGAACATCTTCCATTGAAATACCGGTAGAACAAGGATAGCATTCCCACCCGACGCCTGTGCTCTAAAGATTGCAATCCGTTTGTTATGTTAAATCTATCAAACAGACCTCCCGTTTCTGCACAGAGTCGAGGGTATTTTTCAGGTATTTTGGAGCTCCAGACCAGAGGTGGCTGCCAAATTCAACCGTGGGGCGCACTTGTGATTTGTACAGGGTTAGCAGTTGTGTTCTATTAAAGTATCTGTAGGCCCTGTACAGTACGCCCAGTTTTTGAGAGGCTAACTTAACTCTGGCTTCGATGGAGCCCCCATAACTGAGCTGGTCACTTAGAGTTACACCAAGCATATCAATGGAGGGCCTGTTCGGAAGATTGCTTCCGCTGAAGGAGACTAGCTAACATGTTACGCTTGTCAGCTCATTACAATTTGATAGAAAGTTGAAATGCACCTAGAATCGGCTTATAACAGGAACGTTTCAAATGTCAAAAAAAAAATGATATGAATGACCATGTGACGACAATGTTACATTTGAATTTCTGCAAAACAACTACGCCTAATTGTGCAAACCATAAATTAATAAATCTAAAACATGGTTGTCAAAAAAACCAAAAAGCAGTAATATTAAATATTAGAAATATCTGATTTTATTTCTAATTAATGTTATTAATTTCCACTGTTATTTAAATTATATTTCAGGTTATTGGGTTCACATTATTAATAATAATATATATGTCGTTTTAATGATGAATTGATGCCATATTATTTATGTGATAATTAGCCATATTAAATCCACTTCTTCCAAATAATATTTACAGAAAAAATCTTTTGTGAAGACTTTATTTATTAGTTCCTATATAATACTGTGAAACTTAAACTGCCTTAAAAATGTAATTTGGTCACAAAAACACTACAATTATACAATTCTATACAATATCTACACAATTCTGTACAAATTTATAAAGATATTTTTAATTATATTTTAGGCATTTTATTTATTTTTGTACTTAGCAGAAGTGCAATATCAATTTTTCTTTTAAACCACATTTATTCATTGTAAATAGTAGGTTAGTAAAAATATTTGTTATCTTATTTATAAATAATATTGTTGTTAAAAGTGTAAACATTTTTATGAAAATATACCAACTTGTTATATTCGTAAAATGTTTTTTTTTTAATCTGTGTTGCCATTATTTTTGCCAATTTGGGAGTGGATATAGGTACCGCCGCCCCAGGAACCATTTATTAGATGACATTTCTGCCATAGGTCACCCCAAGTGGTTCACTATGTTTGGTGACTTAGCAGGGGTGCCCATCAACTGCGTGGCGATCGGATCAGACTAGTTGAGGGAGACCTTTTGACCTCTCCAGTAGGACTCTCTCAGAACATCGCCTTGCATCGCAGTAAGAGGGACGGATTCATACGTACGTACGTCACTACCGGACACATTGACCCCCAGATTCCTACCCACATCCCACATCTTCTTCCCTCCCAGAACTTCATCTCCTTCCTTTCCTTAAAAATATCCTCCATGCAGCAACCCCAAAGATGACATAGGCCCTGAGGGGAGCTAATTTAAAAAAAAATTAAATCAGATACTTCCCAACCTTCCTCTATCCCATCTTCTTCCCATTTCTTTCAGCCTCTCAGATGTCCTCAAATTGGAGATGCAGTAGTCCCACTGACTCCGGGCAGTTGGGACTGTTGTGCATTAATCACACAAAAAAAGTACCCATAACATTTGATGGTCGCGCGGTGAAAGATCAACATTAAGAATCGAAACGTTGCTTGAAATGGGTTTTGGTATTTTGTGACCAGATCTGAAGAGTCAGGTACTTCCCAGTCTCCCTCCTTCCGCCACCTTCCCCTCCCCTTTACCTTCAGCTTCACAATATACCATTGGGGATGCCATAATCTCACTGGCTTCAAACAGTTGGGAACAGTTGAGACTCTTTTGCAGTATTCACATTTAAAAAAAAAACTGTAGATTCCTGAAATCAGGTTACAAAACATTCAAAATAAAGTCCCATTATTATTAATAGTATTGCATTTATTTTGAATTATAAAAACATAAAATAATTATTTTAACTGGTAAAAAATACGATTCTCCAAAAATGCACACAAAAATACACATTATTTTACAATGAAATAAAAATTATAAAGTTCCATTAGGCAAACGAGTAACTTACATTCATTGCGTAATTTGATTACAATTTTTTTACAGAATAAAATATCATTGGCAAACTTATTAAAAACATTACACCATCAAAACAAACAAGAAAAAAAACACGCACTAACAACATTGTTAAAACACCAATGACAATAATAAAAATCGTTGACCAGACAGTTAGCCTCCCGAAATTGTAATTATTAAAAAATTATAATTTTTTGTGCATTATTTACCAAAATCAAACATAAAATTGACTTAAAAGATAACTTTAATGATAAATTGGTACGGATATCAAACAAATTTATTTACAGTGTTGATTTTTTGTACTTTTACGTTGGAATATGGGTCGTTCTTCTTTTTAACCTACATAAAGTTGTCTCCACCAGTTAGTGGAGAAAAAATCAACAGAATTACCAATATTATTATTTTATAATTTACAATCTACTTTACTAAAGACCTAACAACTGTGTGCGTTTTCAAAAAATATGCGTTACAGAGTTGTAACTCCTCATGACGGAAGTGTATTTCATACAAATCAAAGATGTCTTCTGCCACATCAACTTACGTATTATATTCTATGTTACAAAAAAATGATATGATGACTTAAAATATAAAACTATTTTTAAACTCCAAAAGATACAACCTATCAAAAAACAGCGATTATTGTTTTTAATAAAATATTTTTTAAAATCTCAAAAATTTGTCTCCTACAACTTTTATGTTGTACGTTAATTCTATCACGTGGGTTGTCATTCGAAATAGGCAGTGCCGGATTAGCCCATAAGCAAATTAAGCAATTGCTTAGGGCATCACGTCTTGGGGGGCACCAGAAACAGCACCAAAAAAAAAACTGTAGTTAAGTCTCAGCTCAAGAGAACAATTTTAAAACCTCAGTTTTTATGGCAACATTGTTAAGTTAAATGTAGAGATTCGAAGTAGGGGAGAGATATACAAAGAAATACCAGACAAATTCTCATTCCTGACTAATTCGTCGATGTCGATAAAATTATGTGTCCCGATCAAACTTCAGAAAACAGCATTGTAGAAATCTAGTAAACACATATCCACAAGACCTTAATACCGATTTAGGAACCGAAATTCAACCATACGTCATGAAAAAAATAAGTTCCAGTAATTTGCCTCGCCCAAGTTCACATCAAACTCATGCACAATAATTGTTCAAAATAATATACGATGATAAAATTGAACCAGGGTTCCCTAATGTGGACACAGCCCTGCGTAATTTTTATGCCTGATGATATCAAACTGCACAGCGGAAATTTTTCGAAAATGAAAAAAGAACGACGACGCTGCAGGAAAGGCTCGATGCTTTATCAATATTATATGAGTATAGAGTCAAATATGCTTAAAACGTTAATTTTTATTGACGTTAAACTATTTTCCACGAATTTAATGCCCGAAAAAGTCGCAAGTCGTATTTCAATAAATATATAAAAATGTTTTTGTTTTTATTGTATGTAATACCTACTCCACGTATCTCTTTCGTCCTTTACATATTTTAAGATACGTAATGATTATTCTCGATGTATTAAATAAGTATTTTTTTTTGAAAACCGATACTAGTTTTCTTATGGATAGGGGGCCCCACAGGTGTGGATTGCTTAGGGCATCAAGTAGTCTTAATCCGGCACTGGAAATAGGTATACACGCAGCTCGTGTTTGTCACCCCCAATAGGCATTTTAGGCCTCCTTCCCCTCTGATACAATTTCCCTTCTGAGATCCAGAGAGATTCATTTATAATAAAAACAAAATGTGACAGAGTGGTAAGAGTTAAGTAGGTTAAAAAGAAGAACAACCCAGTTATATTTTGTCTAAGTAGGTATATGGCATTTTCCATAGATCGACTGCATATCTTTATATACATAAAAATCTCGCATTACGATGTTTGTACGAGATAAACTCTGAAACTACTTAACCAATTTTGACGAAATTTGGCTTATTGTGTGTAATTTGGTCCAACCTAAAAGATAGGATAGTTATAATCTCGATTATTGACCTCAATATTTATTATTGCAAATTAAATGTTTGTTTTAGAACAATGCTTTGTAATTGTTTGTAAGTTCCATAAGTTTCTTACAAATGGCGGTGTGAGTTAATTTATTGACACATTGGTTACAGGTTGGGTAACCATCCAGTAGATGGCGTTGTATTTCGATTTCACGTTACAGCAACGCGTGGCCGGGTCAGCTAGTTGTGTATAAGTGTGCCGGGGGGCTAACTGTCGGGGGATCAACTGTCATGGAATCTAAAATCTAGCCCACTATTTAGCACCACACCTTTTTCTCCCCAAGGCAGAGAACAGAACGTCATAAAAGCTCAAACATTAATCTAGTTACCTACATAGCTATTAAATGGCAAGAGTTCCCTCCACACATCATCCCCAAAAATGATTTTTTCAGACATATTATATCATCTTTGTAGATGCTGTGTGGAGGGTCTTTTTAAGGGAAAGAAGGAGAGGAAGTTTTGGGAAGGAAAAAGTTATGAGGAGTGGGTAGAAAGCTGTGGGTCACGGATGTATACATCCATCCCTCCCACTGCAGTGCAAGACAATGTGTCAGGAGAGAGTTCAAAAAGTCTCCCTCAACCAGTCTCTCCCGATCCGGCCCGCCACGCAGTAGGCGGACAAAAGCATCCGCATCATGCGAAGACAAAGCTCACCATTATATTTTGTATGTACAGTATTTTATATAAGTCGCTAAAATAAAATATTTATCGCACAACCCACAGAAAAGTGTCGTAAGTCAAAATTTTCTATTTTATGTTTTATCTCTGAAAAGTAGAGTGATTGTAATTTATGCCCAACGAAAACCGTATTTAAGTTAGAACACTTCAACTCTCAACTCTGTAAGATATCGATAGAATGTATTTAAGTTAGAACACTTCAACTCTCAACTCTGTAAGATATCGATAGTATGTATTTAAGTTAGAACACTTCAACTCTCAACTCTGTAAGATATCGATAGTATGTATTTAAGTTAGAACACTTCAACTCTCAACTCTGTAAGATATCGATAGTATGTAAAAAAAATTTAAGCAATTCTTATTTGTAAGCTTTTGTAAAAGTCATTTCATAAAAATCTTCAGCCCCGGAGTCCTAAATTCTCCAGTCTTTCAAAATATTAACTCAACGTTTGGCATTAATATTCTCATAGATTTAATAACAGTGATGGGGGTAGCAAATGTAAAATCATGCAATGTCCAGTGTTTTAAATATAATGTCCTCAAGCATAAACTTTCTAATTAAAGTGTGTTTATCAGAAGTGATCTGCCAGGTAAGTATGTTTTCAGTATCTATTTGTAAATAACACAATTAAATAGAGCCTAAGAATTCATAATAAATTGTTTAGAACCCTTGAGGTGATTTCTCACAAAAACGGTGCTCTACAAATCATCCAATTATTCTCTTTTCGACGGGACCGCTTGTTCACCATTTATTAATTTGTTTTCCCTCTCCTGTAAAATTAACTTTTTTGACTTACAACACTTTTCTACGGGATGTGCGAACATATATAGATATGCCCACAACACACTACTTCTATCGGTTGTCTCTTATATGGTGCATAGTCAATTTAATGTAATGTTTTATGAATATAACATCACAGGAGGTGCAAATGAATTTAATTTAGAAATATTTGCGCCTCCGTATTGGTTGTCATCTCCTCAAATTATAATTCTGCAGAGGAACCGCCCTGTGATTCTGATACGGAGCTCTACAGATTGCACAAGTAGTCGAACTCCTGGCGCAGTTGTGACAGAAAACATGACCACACGGCAAACAACACGGAGAATTGTTTGTGATCAAACACGAATCGCAGGCCGTGCGTCGGGAATGCTGGAGAGTGCGTTTGCTCTTCGGTTCGATGTCTTCAAAAGATGGAGGCGATTGAACTGCACTTAAAATTGCTCGCATTAAGTAAGGGACTCCTAATGTACGCAATGTACTAATTCGCGGTCGTCTACCTGGTACAGCACTTACATAATTTATACTTGTTAGTCTCTTCGTAATGTTGTAATGTTTTGCTCCCAAAAAGAAGCAAGCTTGGTGCAGTTCTTGTAGTATTGGTAATGACCAGTGCGCTAGCGAAATTAATTTTAGGAATACCGTCTTAGGTCTTGGTAGAAGATCTTGGTTTTTTAAAACGCTTTCTTTAGCTCTGTTTAAGATTTTTGTGACTGCTTGATGACCGAACGCTCCTAAGAGTACATAAATCAGTCGGATTAACTTCGCAGGGACCCGCACGTAAGAATCGTCGACTTGTATGATGCCTGTGTACTCTTCTCCGAGTGTTTGCAAGTCTCGCAGTGTTGTGATGGAGTTGTAGACGAGATGCGATGCGAAAGGGATGTATTTGGAGTATATTTGCCATTTTCTGTTGCCGAATAGTCGCAGTACTTCTGATGCGGAGCCTCCGAGCTGCTTCTCGAAGTATTCGTCTTTTTGGGCGGCGCGGAATATAGCGGGTCCGCCTGCTGCGGGCAGCGCCATAATGAACAGCGTTCACGCCTTATAATTAGTATGAGATCGATAAGGAATGTGTTGACACAAACACACTATTATCAATGCACTATAAATAGAGGAAATTAACAATAAACTGCTCTTGCGTAAAAATTGTAAACAAATGGACTTTGCGACCATAGACCCCGACATACACCATAGAACGGTTCCGCAGCTGTCATCTGTCACTACTAGAAAAGTCAGGGTTGCCAATACATATATTCTAAAATACCCATGATAGATGTTTAAATTCCCCACAACTTCCCTTACCCCCAAAATAAAACAAAATTCTATTGAAATTAGTATCTATTTTTTATTTATTTTATTTTTATTAATTTTTTTTTTTATTTAAGTTTATTAGGGAAACAAACAGTTTTACAAATTTTATTATAGTTATAACATATTTCATGGTTGCATGAACCAGTGAAGTTTCCGCAAGAATGTATGATATATATATATGAAAACATAAATTAAAACATTAAAAAAAAAAAAAAAAACATAAAGTTGTATAAAAAGAAGAAAAAATATATACAAGATAAATATTTAACAAATAAACACACATGTAGGATAGATAAAATAAAAATTAAAATGTTAACCTACAAGTATATAAAAATGATACATTTTCACACCATAAAAAAAACCTTATTTTTTCTTAATAAAAATAAGGATAAACATGATTAGCCATTTGCCGGCGCCCTTGAGGTGACTTTTCACCAAAAATGGCGCTAAACAAATCATCCAAATATTGTTATCATAAAAAGAAGGAAAATTACTTAATGATATTGAGAAAATAACACACAGCAGGGGTGGAGGGTTCGTAATTAACAATTTGTCTCAATTTTTTCTATTACGTGTTTGGCAAATTGGTCTGAAGACAAATGGAAAATATCGGAATCTGAAAACATGTTATTGTATTTTGTGCACGTCCTTCTGAGAAATGAATGTTGTGTGTAATTTGTTTTTGAATGCGGGGTGTGGAATAGTCGATTTGATCTTGTGTTTCGTAGTGGACAGTGGAAATTAATGTTTTCTAGAAGATAGTTGTTGTCAACAACGTTGTTGATTATTTTGAATAAAAATTTCTGGTCGGATATATTTCTTCTATCTTCTAGAGTTGATAAATTATGGAATGTTAATGAGTCTTTTAGGTTTTCTGGTGTTCGAAAAGATTTAAAATCTAAGAGTTTCAATATCTTTTTTGAATTATTTCTAACCTTTCAATATTAACTTTATATTGAGGATTCCATACGACTGATCCGAATTCTAAAATTGAGCGAACAAAAGAGACATACAGTATTTTGATTACGTGTGGTGACCTGAATGGTTTAGTCACTCTTATGATGAATCCTAGATTATAGGCCCTGTCACAGATGGAATTTATATGTGTTCGGAAAGATATTCCGGAGTCCATTATTATTCCTAAGTCTCTTACTTCACAGCATCTTTTTATTTCTACGTCATTAATTTTGTATGGGAATGTTAGAGGGTTGATGCTTTTGGTGAATGATATTGTGTTACATTTTTCCAAATTAAGGAACAGTTGGTTGTTCGCACAATATATTCCAAGTCTATTAATATCCTCTTGCAATTCTAGGCTGTCATTGATATTAGTGATTTTTTTGTAAATTTTAGTGTCATCAGCAAAAATTTGGAATTTTTAAAACATTTGCCTATGTCATTGATATATAAAATAAACAAGAGAGGTCCGAGATGTGATCCTTGTGGAATTCCTGATGGTATATTGTAAAAACGTGAGGAGAAACCCTTAGCTCTAACTGCTTGACTTCTGTTTGTGACATAGGATTTGATCCATCTTATAAGGTCACAATTGACCCCGATTTATAACAGTTTCTTCAAAAGCAGTTCGATGTTAATTTTATCGAAGGCTTTTGAAAAATCCGTATAGATAGAGTCTATTTGATTTTTATTTCCCATGGAATTTAAAATAAAATCTGTGTATTCAAGCAGGTTTGTCTCAACCGATCGTTTTTTGAAAAAGCCATGTTGATTTTTAGATATGATTGTTTGTACTGCTGGAAAAAGTTGATCGAGCACTATGTTTTCCATGATCTTGCTGACAATTGGGAGCAGGGGGGTAAAACTCCGATCCAAAATTTCAACCGAGTTCAAAAATGGTAAATATCTATGACTGTGTGACGTCATTAACACACCGACCAATGGAAAGCTTTGATTTTTTGACAGCTGAGCGTGGCTGAGCGAATCTAACAAAATGGACGCTCTCACGTTGTATTAACAAGCACGACGCAAATCGCTTATAACAAGTAAATATCAGGGCAGTGTGTAATTAGCATACTTGAATACATTGATTACCCAATTTTGGGAACTCATGCATCTATTTGTGGCTAATACTAACCCGAAATGGCTTATTTCGGGATTAAATCCATGATCCTCGTGGAAATAGGATTCGTCCTAACCTAAAGGTAAGTTTTTTTCTTATGGTTATTTTCTAACGAATAATTACAATCATTTCAGTGTCAAAGTTACATTGTAAAGAAATGGATTATAAGTATTGGACGTCACACTAGTGCTAACATCTGTAAAATAAATTACATATAGACAGAAATATCAATTTACTGACATCCTTACCCATGTAAAACAATTAAAAATAATAGAATCCTGTTTAATCGAACTCCATAAATAGATTGACAGGATGTACTTACTTCATCTCTTCCTACATTTACAAAATAACTCTCTTTATGGGATTCACCCACACTCTCGATATCTTTCTGTTTTAATTGTATTAAAATTATTTTGTATTTGACCTTAAATATTCTTTTAACAATGATATTCATTTATGTACCTCTACGCCTGTCTCGACACAGGTATATCCTAGTGAGACAGGCATCAAAAAACCTGATGTAAACATACTTTAAAATACATAAACATTGTTTTGTTTTGATCAGATTGTCTGTCTTGATATATCTTCTGAGTTTTTTCATTAATATTTTCAGCTCGAAACACCAAATCGTGGCCGATATACTGTCATGCTGCCTACTTTCTACCCCCCTACAGCTTACAGGCTGGTGAAGACTACTAGTGCTGGAATTCTCTCATTGCCACATACTCACGTCCCACTAGCAATGCCCCCCGCCAACAGGACTTTTGGTTTGTATGCATTTTACTTTATTATTATAAATTATTACCTAGGTAAAGGTATATATATTGCGAGGATTACATTGGTAGTTAACTTTATCCACCGGATACAGTGTGACAATTCTACTATTGTTTTAACGTTTCTTAAATATTTTTTTATGAAGGTCATTGTGATGCACATTTAAAAGCATTCATTTAGCACCTTAATGATGAGATTGTTTGTTGTAGGTGTCATGTAAGGAGATGGGGCTGACGTTTCCAATCACTTTGTGCCGCCGCTGTCCTTGAGAGAGGAAGGAAGAAAACACCATGGACGGGACGCAACAGGAACTACACTTTCTTAGTACGCCTTTTCTATTCTGTACTATTTTTATCAGTAGAGAGAAGACGAAAACAGTGCGAAATATAGTTGTGAATGATGAATACTTTGAGCAGATGGATGAGTTTATATATCGTGAGAAGTGTGTTTATGAGAGATGGGAAGGCTGGTAGAGATATTGAAAGAAGGGTAAATGCAGGTAACGCTAATAAAAAAACTGTCTAAAGAAGCGAAGCTAGCAGTCTACAATGGAGTGCTGGTACCTTGATCTATGACAGTGAGGAACTGGCAGAGGAAATATGAAAATAGACTGAATGAGATCCCTGAGGCGTATGTGTGGTAAAACCATGTATGGTCCTGTATATTTTCTGCCTGTACAGAGTGTAAATAGAGCAATATATTTATATTTTTATACAGCAAAGCGTTTATTGGTCAAATTGTATGTATAGTTTCATTTCAGTGATCGCTGAACCGGTGGATGCAATTTTTAGCCTTAAGTTATAATGGTTTGTCTACTTTGTAGTTGGAAGTAAGATTGTAGAAATATATTATGAGTTTGTGCAGAGCGCCTTTGAGGTGATGTAGAGAGATCTGCAAAGAATGCAAGGCTGATGTAAGTGTAATGAGTAAGATTAAGAAAGGGACCCTCAGATGGTTTGGGCATGTAGAGTGAATGAATGAAGAAAGCAGTGTAAGGAGAAATATGACATATGTGAATGGTAGAAGAAGTTGGGGACGCCCGAGGAAGACGTGGCACGATCAAGTGAATCCGATACTTGCTTCGGGCCACGTCAAGAGTCGGAATAGTATGTATGAGTCGATGTGTGAGTGTGGCAAAGAGTGTGTGCCAAGACCGAGTTGTTTGGCGGTCCGTTCTATTGGCCTACCCCTGTGGGGAAACGGCGTGATGGTTTGTTATTCTTGTATTTCCTGTTTTTTAATAAAATGCTAAAACGTTGAATTGAGTTTTTCATTTTTCTGTTGAAACCACAGAGAAATGTCAAAGTCGATACTATCGTAGGAAAGCTAAATCTTATTTGAAATTTTTCTTCCCTTTTTGAAGGGATTGAAGTTTCAAGTAATTTTAAGTTATTTTTACGACAGTTGGTTTCTTTGTAGGGCAACAGGTTTCAATCTGACAAACTCTGTCTGGAGAAAATGAGCCGTAAAGAAAAGTAAGCTCATTTTCTCAAGGCAGCAATTTGTCAGATGCAGCCTCGTTACCCTGGGGAATATTTTGACATTTCAATTTATTTTTAAAATAATATTTTAGGCTAATAAGTTGGGTAGGTACTAAAAGAGGATTGTGTTGTCTATGGTCGAGCTTTTTTTTTTATTTCTCTATTCTTGTCTATGGTACGTGTGACGTCGTTAACACACGGCAAAAAAGAAAATCGCCAAATACTGGCACATCTTTGATTAAATAGCGTTGACGTTTTGTCCATACAAAAACCTCGAAGTTATCAATCTAATGACTGGTTTATTTATGATTGGGAGTTTGGAGATGGGCCTGTAGTTGGTGATGTTATTTTTGTCCCCGCTTTTGTGGATTGGTGTAATAAGGGCTTGTTTCCAGACGTTGGGGAAGTTGCCTTCTTCAAATGACATTGTGAATAGCAAGGAGAGAGGATAAGCCAATTGGTCCCGGCATTTTACATAAAATATGGATGGAATTAAATCAAATCCCGCACTTTTATTCGGATAAAGTTTTTTCAAATAGTTAAGTACACATGATTGACTGAATTTAATTGTGTGTATATGTAGATGAGAGTTATCATCATCAGTCTCAGAGTTTATAGGATTAAGACAAGGGTTCGAATTTTCTACAAAGAGTTTCTTCTTTTTAAAAATTTATTTTGTGTAAATTTTTTCCTCTTTTTCTACCACTTTATGTTTTTATATTTATATCATACATTTTTGCGGAAACTTCGCTGGTTTATGCAACCATGTAATATGTAATTACTATAACAAAATATGGACAACTGTTTGTTTTCCAAATAAACTAAAATAAAAAATAAAATAAAAATATTTTGTGGGACAAAAAATTAAAGTAATCACTGTGTCACTAGTTATGTTCCATAAGTATTTTGGATTAGGGAATTAAATTTTTTTTTAAATGTTTTTTATAGTTAGGTGCACTTGTAATCACATATAAATTATTACATTTAATGCACTAGAAATCACTGCTGCGATATAGTATGGTTTACTTATAACTCTGTGTGGGTAAGAGTGTGACGTTTTAATCGTTCCTTTTCAGAACATGGATAAGGTTTTTCTCTAGTATGGGTAAGCATGTGACGATTTAATCGCCTCTTTTCAGAACATGAATAGCTGCATAATGAACATGAATAAGGTTTATCTCCAGTATGGGTAAGCATGTGACGATTTAATCGCCTCTTTTCAGAACATGAATAGCTGCATAATGAACACGAATAAGGTTTATCTCCAGTATGGGTAAGCTCCAATACCAAATACGCAAACCCAACGCCTGGCCTCAGCCAAATTTTACTAATTTTAACTCCCAGCAATATCGCCTAGAACGGCCTCCCATCACCCAAAACGAACCACAATCACAGACAAACCCCCCCGCATCTCAAACCTCACCCTCCACCCCCCCGCCCATCACCACCACCTCTTTCCCGCCTCTACCCCAACCCCCCACCCCACCCCAAACCGCACCGATCGCCCCGCCACCATCGTCTCAAATGGCCCTAACTCCAAAACTCATCTCGGCACTAAAAAGTGCCGTTTCCCAACTTAGAACCGCCAAGGAGATGAATGACAGACTCTTGGCTAACGTTCAAACACTCATAGATTCTATTAATCAGCAATAAAATACATTAATTTTAAAATCAATTAACTTCTTCTCCAACAACCACCAAAATCATTAGAAATGGCTAGACAAATAAGACAACCATCAAATCTCCAAGCTGCATATTGGAATGCAGATGGGAGAGTAAAAGATTTCCGAGGGGAAATCCTCCAATTCCTGATGGATTTCAACCTCGATGTTCTTCTTATTAATGAAACCTGGCTAAAACCCAGTGTAAAAATTAAATTTCCGAATTACATAACTTACCGTACCGACGGCACCCGGCTACGATACTTCCGGCGGTGGCACTGCTTATCGTAAAATACTCCATCGACCACTGTTTAGTAAATTGTCCCTCAAATGAAAACATCGAAACCACTGCAATAGTTATAAATACCTTAAATAATGGCCCACTTAAACTCAAATCAGCTTACAGTCCCCCCAAAAGAAAATTAACGGCCCCGGACCTCGATAAACTTCTAGATAGTCCTCTACCCACAATAATAGCAGGCGACCTAAACTCTAAACACGGCTCTTGACACTCCCGGACCACTAACAACAAGGGTACGTTTCTTTTTAATTACGTCGCAGATAAATCTCTCATTGTAAATGCCCCCAACATTCCCACTCTATTCCCCAAAAACGCGAATCACAATCCCGACGTCCTAGATATAATAATTTTGAAAAACTGCCCCCTTGTCTACACTCTCCAACCTGTTAAAAAATTATCCTCGGACCACGACCCAGTTCTCCTATTTTTATCAGACGGCTCCCTACCTTCAGTACCACCTCACCGAACCACACGTAAAAAAATTCTATGGCAAAAGCTCCCTAAACTCCTAGAGTCAGTAAAAATACAAACCTCAATTACTAGCGAAGATAGTCTTAATTTAGCAACGAAAAATTTTACCAACGACATTATATCAGCCGTAAACCTTGCCACCGTCGAAGTCGCAAATGATAAATACAGACCCGACCTACCCGCAGAATTGAAAGAACTTATAAGAGAGAAAAACTTTGCCCGTAAGGAGTGGCAAAGATTCTCAAACCCGATCAATCGCATTCGTATAAACCGCCTCTCACACCAGGTTAAAGTCGAACTTCAAAAGCACAGAAACGAGCAGTGGCATGATTTTATCTCCACTCTAGAAGACGACAAAACAGCCTTCTGGAAACTTTCAAAAACCCTTAGAAAACCCTCCACCAAAATAAGTCCCCTTACGGGCCCAAAAGGCACAGTTTATTCCTCTAGAGACAAAGCCGAGACTTTTGCAGACAGCCTCAAAGATCAATTTTCCCCGTCTACGGCCTACGACGACCCCCAATTCGTTTCCACCGTTGACTCAAAAGTCGAGGCCATCATGGCCGAAATTCCTACAGATAATCCAATTCCATTCACAACCCCTCAAGAAATTACAAACATTATTAAAACGCTCAGATCAAATGTCCTGGTCCCGACTCAATCTCAAATAAAATTTTAAAATGTCTCCCTTCCAAAGCCGTCTGCTCTCTTACAGCCATCAGCAATGCGTCATTTAGACTTCGTAAATTCCCACAAGACTTTAAAACAGCAGACGTTATTCTCATCCCTAAACCTGGTTAAGATCCCCTTCTGGCCCAAAACCACAGACCCATCAGCCTCCTTCCCTGCGCAGGAAAAGTTCTAGAAAAACTTATCCTCGTCAGGCTTAAAAAATCAGTTGACGAACTTAAGCTCATCCCCGACTTTCAACACGGCTTTCGATCGGGCCACTCCACTCTCCACCAACTCTTGCGAATGGTCGAAGAAATAACAAACGGTTTTAATTATCGCCAACACACGGTAGTCCTCTCCCTAGACGTCTGCAAAGCATTCGACAAAGTATGGCTCAGAGGTCTCATTTATAAAATGAACTTCCTAGGTATTCCCCTCTCAATGACTCAACTCTTAGCACACTTCATAAAAGATCGTAAATTCAGAATAAAACTAGATGGTATCTTCTCTTCAGTGAGATTGATAAGAGCCGGTGTCCCTCAAGGTTCTATTCTCTCACCAGCTCTGTTCAACATTTATTTAAGCGACATCCCCCGCCCCGGTAGTCAAGACATTCACACTAAAATAGGAAACTTTGCAGACGATACCGACGTCATGTCAACCTCGGTAAGCGAAAATAAAGCTACCCGTAAAGTTCAATCCCACGTATCCAAACTAGAAACTTTCTTTAAACAATGGCGAATAAGTATAAATCCCCTTAAAAGCGCCGCTTGCGTTTTCTCACGTAGACGTCCCAAAAGGCCACCTAATATTCATTTGTTCGGAGAAAACGTCCCGTGGAAAAAAAGCATTAAATATCTCGGAGTAACCCTAGACAGTAGATTAACTTGGAAAAAGCACATAGATGAAACTCTAGCCTCAGCAAATAAAATCCTTGCAGCCCTTTACCCCATGTTAAGCAAAAAAAATAAAAAACTCTCAACTAAAAATAAACTCCTTATTTATAAATCAACTATAAGGCCAAAACTAACATATGCAAGCCCCATCTGGGCCCACGCTTCAGAGTCTCTTTTGAAAAAACTCCAAACATTCCAGAACAAAGCCATACGCGTAGCCCTGGGCGCCCCCAAATGGATGAGGGTAGCCCAACTACATAAAGACTCTGAAATCCCCTTATTAAAAAATCACATCTTAAGTCTCGCGGAAACCTTTTATGCGGGAATTCCCACCCATGAAAACGCGTCCATAAACTGCCTCGCCCGGTACGACGAAAACGTACGTACCACACATAAAAAACCTAAACAAATCCTCCGTAAAGTTTAACCTCCCCATATTGCAGCCATTTACCTTTGCAAAAAAATTTTTTAACAAACTAACAAAATCAATTTTCCAACAACCACTAATATAAATTCATGATGAAAGAGAAAGGGGCCTTTTTGGCCCGGAGCTCTGTACGCCAATATTTCAAAAAGTCAAAAAAAAATATATAATAACAAAACAAGTGACAATTCTCAATCTAACCGACACCACAACAATACTTTTTCTTTACATATATTTAACAAAAAACTTCATTTCATTTGAATTTTATTTTTTTTTTTGGCAATTCACATTTCCTCTTTCTGTTTTCAGCAGTTTGAATGACATCACTTCTTCAAAGACATTATTGATATCCATACCAAGTTCAAATGTAAACCTTGGAAATATTTCATAAAACACTTTTTGTAGATTTAACCCATTGGTCTCAAACCCCGCCAGTTAACCACTTGGGGTGATATATGGCAGAGGTGTTGGTTATCCAATAAATGGTTCTCAGATTGGCGGTACCCGTATCCGCCTCCGCATGTAGCGATTATTCTTTTTTGAATACCGCACTGCTGCTGAATACTATAACTGCTCCCAACTGCCTGCAGCCTGATGCCATCCCCAATAGGGATATGTTGTGAGGCTGAAGGTAGTGGGGAAGGAAAGAAGACGAGGAAGAGGAAGGTGGGGAAGTTCCTGGTCAACAAACATGAAAAAAGCCATTTCAAGCAACATTTCAATTCTGAATGTAGTCTTACACCAAGGCGATAATGTGAGTATCTTCCACTCTGGAGCGTGCCGCAAATATACCTTAAAATATTTTAAATTATTAAATTGTGAAATAAAACTATTCAATCAAATAAAATTTACTTGCGGAGGGATTTTTTTTTTTTTTTTTTTTTTTTGTTTTGCCGGCAACCGGCGTTTATTGAAATAACATTATATACAAACAAGTAACCCGCCTCACTAGACTATGTCTGTTCTGAGACGGGTACATATATAATGCATGTTAAAATTGTTAGGATCCTTTTAATAAATAGCTCCTTTGCGAGAAATTCCACTTATATTTAAATCACAGAGTAACATGTTTTAAATGTATAAAATAACGGTGATAATACTAAATACACCGGGCCAACACTGGCAATTGTATCTACTTAAACTTTGCGTAAGAAAAGAAGCAATAATACTCAGTTGATATTTATAGGATAAGCGGTCTTTTTATAGGATAAAAATTGCACACATTCATAGAATAAAAACAATACAAACCATCTGACGTTTGTAAGTGTGACGTGATTAAAACAGGTTACTACCTATCTACCGGACCCAGTCACTAGCCAAGGTTCGCACCATTTCTTGAGGTATAAAAACCATAGGTGTTTGCTCAAGCAACCCATAGATGCCGGTAGTATGTCAATTTTTAACATAGATGCATGTACACACGTATAAACGTAAATATCCACATACATACATACATGCATACACATACGTATACGCACGCATGCACATAATCATACACATACATCTGAATCTGTGACCATCGGATTGCTTGTCGAGAGCCTTACCACTCGACCATGGAGGCCTTCAAAGAATGAACGAAGAAAGGAGTGTACGGAGAATATATGAAGCGAAAGTGAAATGTACAAGAACGCCCCCGTAAGACAATCCATTTTAAACACAAATGTCTGGCTGATTACTGAAACAATTCGAAATGATTGAAAGTATTTTTTTTTCTTAATTCTCCAGCGATGGATGGCAAGGCGGAGAAATTGATCGAAGAATTAATGCGGCAAGGGGTATGTTGCGTCCTCTCTACAGCTCAGTGATAGCTGAGCAAACCGAGCTCAGCATCAAGACAAAGATGGCAGTGTTTAAAACGGTATACCGCCCGACGCTCACTTACAGCCATAATGCTAAATGAACGAACACGCTCTAGAATCCAAGCTGCCGAAATGAGGTACCTGAGAGGAGTGGCAGGAGTTACAAAATGGGATCATATAAGAAACTCGAAGGTCCAAGACGATCTGAACATTGGACCACTGCTACTCTTCATAGAAAAATCTCAACTGACGTGGTTTGGACACGTACTAAGAATGTCTGATGTCCATCATTTAAATAAATAAATTAATTCTCCCTTCATGTCCGTTCACCTCCCAAGTCCCCTTCCCCTCCCACGTTTCACTTCCACCTTCACCTCCCTCCCGCTAACCCCACCTCTTGCCTTTCCTCCTTGCTGCTAAAATATATGAAATATGCAAATTTCATAATTCCATAGCTTACCATTGTACCTAGCAGGCGAGCGCATAACAAATCACCAAAGTTCCATCGCAATCGCCGCCCTGGAACCACTTATTGGATTACCAACACCTCTGCCATAGGTCATTCCAAATGGTTTGTTACGTTTGGTGACTTAGTCGGGGTGCCTGCATTCATGGGGTGAGGTTTGTGCAGGTCTTGGCGGCGAATGCGTCTGCCCACCAGCTGCACGGCAGGCCGGATCGGGAGAGAATGGTTGAGATTTATTTATTTATTGTTTTTTTTTTACATGAACTCCACACAGGAGGCCCTGAGGAAAATAATTTCCCTCAGGGCCTATTTTGAAACATTTACAGAGTGTTAACAATTATTACAATAGGTAATAGAATTGCCGTTGGTATATACATATTACATAGATATTAACACTCCAATTAGAAATGTTCACAGCACGAGTACCTAATCAATGTTAAGTTCTTACTAGACAGAAATTTTTTTTAAATTTCTTTTTATTGAGGATGCTTGTAGTAATAACAGAAATTATGACAATCAAAATGAAATAAAAAACACAGTAGTGTCAAATATAATACCCTGCAGAAAGAGAAAAATAAAGAAAGGGTATGATAATAAAGCAGCTACATAACTGTTCTCCACGAAGTGTCACGGTAGGAGTTTGATAATTTGTTTTTTGAAATATGTGAGATTGTTTGCGCAGATATCTATATGGTCACATTCAATGGTATTATATAGACACATTCGAGACAGAGGATTGAAGTATGCAATATTGTTATCAAATAATTCAAGATGAAATATTTTATGATTCCTTAAATTACGTCTATTAGAAACTTTTATATGAATATTGCTCAGAAATGAGTGGTCTGGAGCTTATCATAAATAATTTTGTATAAACATATTAAGTCAGCAAATTGTCTTCTTTTTTCCAGGGTTGTAAAATGAAATTATTGGAGTTGTTCCTCGTAAGATAGGAGTGAGGCATTTAATCCAAGTTTAAACGATAACTGCCTTAGGATTTTTTTTGTACAGATTTAATGATTTTTGAATATTTTGAATAATGTGGATTCCAAATAACACTCCCATATTCCAATTTGCTTCTGACCAACGAGTTGTATAAGGTTATAATGGATTGGGGATTTTTGAATGGTTTAGAAATTCTATGTATGAATCCCATCATTTTCAAAGATAGTCCCTTTGACTTTTCCAACCATACTCTCTCGAAACATCGTCTTACGCCGCAGCGGGAGGGATGGATTCGTACGTCCGTCACTCCTGGCCCAGAATTTCCTTTCCTAAAAATACCCTCCACACAGCATCCCCAAAGATGACATAGGCCCTAAGGGGAATTATTTTCTTCAGGGCCTCCTGTGTGGAGCTTATGTAAAAAAAAAAAAATTGGATGAACGATATGGCAGCGCTATATTCATATAAAATATGAACAAACTTTTATTTTTTTATATTAGCTGCCCAAAATTGAATGAAATACAAGCAATAAAATACCTTAGAATAATTTATTATTGACCAAAACTTAAATTGGAACTCAGAAGTGGAAAATGTGAGCAACATAAAAAAAAGAAACCACTTTTTCAAAACAATAAGAAACATTTTAGATAAAGAACAGCTAATTGAAATTTATTGTGCATTAGCCCATTCTCATCTACAATATGGTCTTATCGGGTGGGGAAGCTCGTGCGATTCCGCTAGAAAAACCAGTCCTCATAGCTTTGTGCTACGAGGACTTCCTTTGGACAATTTTGAAAATTATATTTAGAGTCCCCATCAGAACTCCTACAGACTACGTTTTTAAAGCACTGAATTTAATGTCACTGAAACAATTATAGGCAAAAGACATTCTATTTTAAGCATTCAAAAACCAGGATAACTTTACACAGACAAACTCGGGCCGATTCACAAAATCCATATTACAACATGCATTCCACCAACCAACAACTAAAACGACTTTTGGATAAAGAAATATGCAATACTTCTCTATAAAATTATTTAATATACTCCCTCTTGCAATAAAAACCGTTAAAAAAATAAACGACTTCAAAAGAAGAATTAAGATATGAATTATGGACATGGGAAGGAAGAACATAGATACAATTTTGCAACCTAACAAAGATTAATGCTTGTATTGTGCTTTCTTTTGGATATAACTTTATAATTGTCCTCTTGCAATATTTTAAAATAGGCATTAACTTATAATTTAAACACAAAAACATGTACAATGTGACCTTAGAACAGGATACCCCAGTAAGGACACATTCTTTTCTAAAACAATGTAAAAAATAAGATGTTGTTATATATTGCTTTTTCCATCATGGTCTTGAATTTGAATGTCATTATTTTTATTGGTGAATGATATAAATATTCTTAACACTGTTACATAAGAATTTATAAAGACTGTTTATAAAGCTAATCAATAAAATAAAAATTATTTACCAATTTCAAACCCAAAAACGACTCCAAAAATAACTTTGTTCGTAAAGCAGATACTTTGTGATGTGACATTACATTTTAAAATAAAACAATAACTTTGTAAACACCACTTTTATTTTTTTAAATTTATGCCGACTGGGTTTCGCTACAACCGTAGCTTCTTCAGTATAATAGACTACTAAAGTTAAGTTACTGGTCTCCTCCAGTGAAGGAAGAAGTAGGCGTAGTTGTAGATGAATTGGGAAGGAAAAGGGAATGTTCTTTGTCAATAGAGAACTACCTAAGTATGGGACTTTTCAATAAATTTAATTATAAGTCCAATATTTAGGTTGCAGGAGGAACATGAAAAAGGTTTTTCTCCAGTATGGGTGAGCGTGTGACAATTTAATTGTCCCTTTTCAGAACATGAATAGCTGCATAAGGAACACGAAAAAGGTTTTTCTCCAGTATGGGTGAGCGTGTGACAATTTAATTGTCCCTTTTCAGAACATGAATAGCTGCATAAGGAACACGAAAAAGGTTTTTCTCCAGTATGGGTGAGCATGTGACAATTTAATTGTCCCTTTTCAGAACATAAATAGCTGCATAAGGAACACGAATAAGGTTTTTCTCCAGTATGGGTCCACAAGTGACTTTTTAAATTTCCCTTTTGAGAACATGAATAGCTGCATAAAGAACAGGAATAAGGGTTTTCTTATAGACATATCGCACCCGAGGGATAACAGTGGCACAAGTCAAAAAAATGAGTTTTTGAGTTAAGTATGCAGAAATGTTCCTGGATATCTATTCTATCTTCGATGAAAACGGCAAAATTCTTAAAAATGTTTTTGTGGCCTTAAAAGCGAATATGGCGTTTTTATATAAAAATGTTTTATTTTAATTCAAGCAAAAATAGTGGCACAATGATCATTGTTCCACTATTATAATATTAGACCAAATAAACATGAATATATTGCTTTTCAACTTTTGTAAAATAATGGTTTTTTATTAGTTAAAAAACCGATTTAATACATTCAAACCAAATATTCAAACTGCTCTCCTGAAAAAAGAGATTTTGGAGTTGTGCCATTGTTATCCCCCGGGTGCGATATGATTATTAGTAGACGAGAACAGACAGGAGAGGGGTACAAACAAACAATAGCGGGACGCGGAGGGGCAAGATGACTGTGATGATATGTGATTCATCAATAAATCAATCTGACAGTATATAGACATCTGGCATTATAATATCACCATTTAGTTCTTAAAAGTAAAATCTGCTTTTGAATGAA
Source organism: Glyphotaelius pellucidus (assembly GCA_936435175.1). Lineage (NCBI taxonomy): Eukaryota > Metazoa > Arthropoda > Insecta > Trichoptera > Limnephilidae > Glyphotaelius > Glyphotaelius pellucidus. The sequence continues at coordinate 1,283,486 of OW386561.1, forward strand.
TATACCTTTTTATATGGGAGCGCGAATTGCAAATTCGCAAAGACCGAACACAGCAAAGTAAAAATCTTAAGTAAAGTATTTTGTTGCTGTATTTAGATAAGACACTTTTACAAATGTTTCATAATTTAATTACCCAGGTAAACAGCGACGAGCACACTTGAGAAACGCCTACATATGTATGTGTTACTAAAACTGATCATATTATAAAATCTGAATAAGCTTAAAATAAAGTAAAATAAAGCTTACCTATGGAATGTAAAATGACGATTGGGTTTATTCTCTTTTCCAGTTCTATTTTTACACGTTTTTATAGCACAAGCAACCATTTATGCAACGCTATTTCGTAAAATGTACCGATGAAAGCTCGACGCTGGTTCGTACAAGAAAGATGACGTCACATTTTTTAGATTCGCTCGAGGCCATTCGCGAGCCCAGCCAGCTCCAAATGGAACCGGTATGGGGAGGGGGAAATAATACACTTTTATCACTTAAGGCAGGTCTACTAATATTCAAGGTTTATGGTTTTTTTCCAGTATGGGTCCGCAAGTGACTTTTTAAATTTTCCTTTCGAGAAGATGAATAGCCGCATAATGAACAGGAATAAGGTTTTTCTCCAGTGTGGGTAAGCGTGTGACGATTTAAATTGTCTTTTTGAGAACATGAGTAACTGCACAATGAACATGAATAAGGTTTTTCTCCAGTGTGGGTAAGCGTGTGACGATTTAATTGCCACTTATCGAAACATGAATAACCGCATGAACATGAATAAGGTTTTTCTCCAGTGTGGGTAAGCGTGTGACGATTTAATTGCATCTTTTCAGAACACGAGTAACTGCACAATGAACATGAATGTTTTTTTCCAGTGTGGGTAAGCATGTGACGATTTAATTGCTGCTTTACAGAACATGAATAGCTGCACGAGGAACATGAATAAGGTTTTTCTCCAGTGTGGGTAAGCGTGTGACGATTTAAATGATCCTTTCGAGAACATGAATAGCTGCATAATGAACATGAATAAGGTTTTTCTCCAGTGTGGGTAAGCGTGTGACGATTTGATTGCCTCTTTTCAGAACATGAGTAACTGCACAATGAACATGAATAAGGTTTTTTTCCAGTGTGGGTAAGCGTGTGATGATTTAATTGCCTCTTTTCAGAACATGAGTAACTGCATAAGGAACATGAATAAGGTTTTTCTCCAGTATGGGTAAGCGTGTGACGATTTAATTGCTTCTTTTCAGAACATGAATAGCTGCACAAGGAACATGAATAAGGTTTTTCTCCAGTGTGGGTAAGCGTGTGACGATTTAAATGTTCCTTTCGAGAACATGAATAGCTGCATAATGAACATGAATAAGGTTTATCTCCAGTGTGGGTAAGCGTGTGACGATTTAATTGCCTCTTTTCAGAAAATGTGTTGCTGCATAAGGAACATGAATAAGGTTTTTCTCCAGGATACATCTTCAGGTCTGTTGTTAGATCTGAAAAAGGTGGAGGATTGAGCTTAATAAGTAGGTATTATAATGAGAACTGAAAATTATTAAAACAAATTCAGACAAATAAAAAATTACCTGCTGCGAGGGTAAAATTTTCAGAGTGCTCTAAGCATTCCTTTTTAACATCCTGATAAGCTATGTCTATTTCAGTATAAGGAATTCCCCCTTCATCTTCTTCTCGGAGTCCTCGTTCTGCTTTGATGGAAGTCTCCACTTTAATGTTACCTGGAATAACAAAATAATAATACATTGATATGTCAAGACACGCTGAGTATTACTGTAGTCGGTGCTTTTGAATTAATGATTATTTTTATTTATGCATGAATTATACGAGGGGCGGCCGAAAAGTTTTGAGCCTAAGTACCTATGTTCATCACTAATGAGTAGCACTGCACACCACTAATTGAGGGTATTCTAAATAAAATATATACCAAGTTTCATGTCATTAGCATCATTACATTTTTAGTCATTTAACTTATACATCACCATGTCTGACTCATCAGCGCTTTCTACGAAATTGGAGTTCAGAGCTGTCATAAAATTCCACACAAATAAAAACAATACGCCGACGGAAATATTTGAAAAGATGTCTGCAGTTTATGGGGAGTCAGCACCTTCATTTGCCACCGTAAAACGTTGGAGCCGTGAATTCAAACACAGCAGGGAGTCGCTTGAAGATGATCCCAGGTCTGGACGCACAAACACCGCCGTTACCGAAGAAAACATTAAAAATGTGAAAAAAGTTCTCTGGAAGATCGGCGAATCAAGTTGAGGCAGTTAGCTGAAGCCATAAGCATTCAAAAGAACGAATCGGTGACGTTTTGCATAATCATTTGCACATGAAAAAGGTGTGTGCCGAAAATGCTCACGCCGCTTGACAAGCAGCGTCGCGTCACAACTTCGGAGGAGTTTTTGGACATCTGTGGCGATAATCCTGATGATGTTTTTTCTCGCCTTGTTACTGTCAATGAAACATGGTTTAGACAATACGGTCAATACAACATGGTCATAACAAGAATCAATGCAGTGGATAGAAAAGGGAGAAAAGCCGCCACGGAAATTCAAAGTGGAATGATCGGCATCCAAGCTCATGGCCACTGTTTTTTGGGATTATGCCGCATTGTTGACAAAGGTTCGTCAAGTGATTGTCGAGAAAAGGAGAGGCAAACTGGCAAAAGGAGTCCTGTTTTAGCAAGACAAACCGCCCGTCCACGCTGCCAGAGTTGCAAGGCGTGCCCTCGCCGAAACAGGATTTGAAGAAATAAACCACCCACCCTACAGTCCAGACCTGGCCCCTAGCGATTTTTTCCTTTTTTCCAATTTGAAAAAAATCTCCGAGGACGGAGATTTTCAAGTGACGAGGAAATGAAGGCAGCCGTAAATGAACATTTTGAAGGCAAAGACGGCGAATATTTTTTTACCGGGTTAAAAGCTCTTTTTAATAAATGTAGGAAGTGCATTGAATTAGAGGGAGATTATATTGAAAAATAAATTTTTTCTACATTTCTATCAGCTATCTATATTAATACCTTAGGCTCAAAACTTTTCAGCCGCCCCTCGTATATGCAAATAATTCATTCACAAATGGTTTATATTTTGATAGAAAAATATAATACTGCGTGATAAGTACATTTAAGGGTTCTTATTGGTTAATTATTAATAATACCAGGAACTTGCCACCACAATAAATTAAGTGATTTCTTTGTTGGACAATTTCCTTATTTTAGTTTTCTCGTTCAGATAGATAATAAAGTGGGGAAGTAGAAAGCGAGAAACTGAACAGTACAGACTCCTGACTGAGCAATGAGCATTTACTCGCCCGATCTAAACATCCCTAGAGCATCTGCAAAAATTCTATTCCTTGTTCATTGGTATTCTATTGGTGTAAATGGTGAAAAGATCGAGAAAGAACGCTCTTGTAAGAAAGCTAAAGCTAGCTCTATGATAGTTTGGTCTAAATCCACCTATATACACAAGGCAACTCACTAGTTGGCTGAACACTCTCGGCATACTGCAAACATTCCTTCTTTACATCCTGGAGGCTGATTTCAATATCCGTATACGGCATTTCACCTGCGCCTTCCTCCTGGGACTCTTGTTCTGTCTTGATAGAAACAGTCTCTGGGTTGGGACGATCCATGGTACTGCTGTGATAGTCTGGTTATGTCATGGTAATAATTAGTCAAATAAATTAGACCTGAAACCAGACATTAATTAATTGGTCTAATTGGAGTGCTACAAAGAAGCTGCAAATAGAACAGATGGAAAACGCATCCTTGAGGTGATTTGAATCGAGTTGTTTGGTGGTCCGCCCTCTCTGCCTACCCCTGCGGTGAAACAGCGTGATGGTTAGTTAGTTGGTTGGAGGTGATTTTTTCGGCACAATAGAAATTATTACGAATTTCTTGGCACTAAATGACAATTTGGGAGGCAGGAGTGGGTACCGCCGCCCCGGGAACCATTTATTAACCAACACCTCCGCCATAGGTCACTCCACCTATGGCCTAGAGTGCCGGGTTCATTGGGTGAGGTGTGTACGGGTCTTGGCGATGGATGCGCCTGCTCAACAGATGCGTGGCGGGCCAGATCGGTCGATTAAATCAGTTTAGAGAGACCATTTCACCACACCAGCTCCTCTCTCTCGACTCATCACCTTGCACTGCAGTTGGAGGGACGGATTCATACGTCCATCACCTCTGAACACATTGACCTCGGATTCCTACCTATCCCTCCACGAAATTTCCTCTCCTTACTTTCCTTAAAAAGACCCCCCCACACATGTTCCACAGAGCTACCTGTGGAAAATGTGTGGAGGGTATTGTATATGTGTTCCTACAGATAAAAAAATGGACGCTTTTACCAATTAAACGACAGAAGAGTAACGAAATTTAAAATTAGTGAAGTTTTGCGTTAGTCGAATGGCCCGGTAAGTCAGTGCTTGCCAAGTACGGGGAATCAGATGAAGATGCCGAACCCTCAGCTCGAGCGTTCATCGAATGGCCCGGTAAGTCAGTGCTTGCCAAGTACGGGGAATCAGATGAAGATGCCGAACCCTCAGCTCGAGCGTTCATCGAATGGCCCGGTAAGTCAGTGCTTGCCAAGTACGGGGAATCAGATGAAGATGCCGAACGTTCAGCTCGAGCGTTCATCGAATGGCCCGGTAAGTCAGTGCTTGCCAAGTACGGGGAATCAGATGAAGATGCCGAACCCTCAGCTCGAGCGTTCATCGAATGGCCCGGTAAGTCAGTGCTTGCCAAGTACGGGGAATCAGATGAAGATGCCGAACCCTCAGCTCGAGCGTTCATCGAATGGCCCGGTAAGTCAGTGCTTGCCAAGTACGGGGAATCAGATGAGGATGCCGAACGTTCAGCTCGAGCGTTCATCGAATGGCCCGGTAAGTCAGTGCTTGCCAAGTACGGGGAATCAGATGAAGATGCCGAACCCTCAGCTCGAGCGTTCATCGAATGGCCCGGTAAGTCAGTGCTTGCCAAGTACGGGGAATCAGATGAAGATGCCGAACGTTCAGCTCGAGCGTTAATCGAATGGCCCGGTAAGTCAGTGCTTGCCAAGTACGGGGAATCAGATGAAGATGCCGAACGCTCAGCTCGAGCGTTCATCGCTTTTCTAAGTGGTCTGTTTGTGATATTTTGTGTTTGTTGAAATTTGTTTTTTTGGTTGCTTTCATTTCGTTCTGTTTGTTTTCCTGATACTATATGCAAGGTAGTTCGCATAAATAAACCAATCCCGTAGTTCGTATGAGTTCGTAGCCGACTTCAGACGGATACATGAGATGCGCACAATCATATAGAAAAACTTTATTAATAATACTTAAATGTAGAATACAACATACTCTCCTACGTTGAACGAGGAAAGTCGGCTTCACTATCGGATATTCCAAAAAACATGTAAGCTGCATCGACACCAGGAACCATATTATCACAACATCAACAAAACCAACTTTTTGTAAAGACACCCCAATCCGGCCGGTCACCGTGGGGGAAGAAGACTACTACCCTCCAACTAGCTTTATAAATAATCAACCACACCCTTTCCAAGAAAACCTGTCAAAACGAAAATATAATACAGCATAATACGCTCTCTTCAAGAACAAAGGAAAGCCTAGCGGAATTAATCTTAGCTTTAGAAAACATACATTGGTCGATATTAGGACTGAGTGAAGTACGACGCCTAGGAGAGAACATAGAGGACTATGGAAACTTTATGTTGTACTACAAAGGAGAAACACCGGGCCAATACGGAACAGGATTTTTGATAAACAAAGAATTAAAACCATATATTGATGAATTTATTGGGATCTCAGAACGTATTGTAATGCTTAACGTAAAGCTACCGCCTAAGAATGAAAAGTGGTCAATTGTTCAAGTCTACTCTCCAACGGAAAAATCTAGTAAATCAGAAATCGAGTCCTTTTACTCTACACGTTGGGTCGGCAATCTGCGGCCCGCAAGATTCTCGCCATAACGCATGTGGAGTGAAAAAAGGAGCGAAGGGAAACTGAGTCTTAAAATCGGTTTGCTGATTTCAAAATGATCTCACGCAAGATGGAGATTTTTGAAAACGCCTTATCAGTGGATATCGATAATCTACCAAGCGATTTGCAAATCAACGCGATAGAATTGCCTTCTGAAAACTACAAGGAATTAAAAATGCATACTACCAAACATCGTAATTATTTGCTCAGCAAAAAATTACTTTGTTTGGTAGTACTATTTGTGAGTAAACTTTTTCAATTCTGAATTATAGAAAAAAAACAAACACTGTTCTCGGTTATCGGATTCACATTTAGACGCAATATTACGCGGCTCTACTTCAAAAATTCAAGCCAATATAAAAACAGCGTGCAACCCAAATGCAATCACAAAAATCTTTTTGATTTTATTAAATACAATAAATGTAGTAAAACTATACATTTAGCGTTTTATACTTAAAACTAAAATATTTGTACATAAATAATGTAGGTATTTTTTTTTACGTTAGCTCCACACAGGACGACCTGAGGAAAATAATTCACCTCAAGGCCCGTGTCATCTTTGGGGATGGGATTGTGGAGAGTCTCTTTAGAAAAGGAAGGAGAGGAAGTTCTTGGAAGGGGCATTAGGGGTGGGTAGGATTCTGGGGGTCAGTGTTTGCAGGTGTGACGGACGTATGAATTAATCCCTCCCACTGCGGTGCAAGGCGATGTTCAAAGGGACTCCCTCAATCATTCTCTCCTGATCCGGCCTATCATGCAGCTGGTGGGCAGACGCATCCGCCGCGAAGACCTGGACAAACCTCACCCCCAAGAACCCGGGCACTCTTGCTTAGTCATCAAACGTAGCGAACCACTCGGGGTTACCTGTGACAGAGGTGTTGTTTATCCAATAAATGGTTCCCGGGGCGACGGTACCCCAGTGGCGTAGCGTGGGTGTCGGCCACCCGGGGCGGAGTAAAATTTCGCCGCCCCACTGTGGATTTTTGCAGGGGGGGGGGGGGGGGTACGTGGAAATCTTATTACAACTGTATTTTATGCCAATTTTTTTTATAATCATATGTAATGAGTATTCTTCAAATAAAAATCATGTTTAAAAATTCTACTACAAATTTATGACTGCTCTCGGAAATCGAAATAGAATTTCGCATCTCGAAATATTAGTCCCCAAATAATAGTTTACACACGCAATAGTCACTTTTTCAGAATTTTGCTACATTTGGTATGCAACTCAAATGTAAAGCTTTGCTCGGTGCATGATGATTCTGAAACTTTTGATTTGGGTGACCGTTATATTCTGAACACAAAACTGTTTTAAATTAAATCCGTGAGCGGCGAATTAAAACTGCATTCAGAACATGATAATGGATTTTCTTTGATTCTGGCAGCACGTACATAGGCCGCAACTAGAATTTTATAACTATACTTCGAATAAGAGAATGTTTTCCTCCAAAATATGTCAGCATGTGAATCAACAAATAGGATTTTACATTCTGATCACAAAACTTGTTTTAAATTTAAAGTGAATCGGTACATGATGAATCTGAAACTTGTTATTTAATTTATCGTCGTCTTTTGAACACAAAACAGGTTTAAATTAAATATGTACGCGGCGAATAAGAACTTCACACAGAAAATGAAAATGGATTTTTTGTTATTCTGTCAGCATGTACATAGTCTGCAACTAGAATTTAATAACTGCATTCGAATAAGAGAATGTTTTTCTTCGAAATGAGTCAGCAGATGAATTCACAATAGAAATTTTACATTCTGAAGGCAAATCTGGTTTAAATTAAATCTTTAACCCTTAAATGCATGATTTTTTTTATTTTAAAAAAAATTTTTTTTTTTGCATTCTACTTATAAATTAAGAATGCGGAAAAATAATAAAAAAAATATGTATCCGTAAATTCTGTTTATTTTGAGAAAAACGTTATTATATCGTGTGTGAAACACTATGCATCCATGTCATACAAAAATGTTCGTACCTAATAATTTATCAGTGAATAAAGCGAACTATTTTTTGACTTATACATTAAAAAATAAGGCTTATATAAACTGGGAGATGTATTAATTTAAATGAAATGCCGAAAAACAGTTTTTGTCCTTATTAAAATATAAAGGGACTCCGCATTTTTGGCAGTACTTCAGGCCATTGCAGGTGGGAAGTCGACACCTCTGCCTCTCTTCTTGCCATGTTGGGCAATGAGATACCTCATCTCTCCTTATGTCTTTTGATGGGACATTTACTTTTGGGCCTTTTCTCTTCTTTTGTAAAACGGGTTCTAAATTTCCACTTGGCCGACTTGTCGTTTGTTGGTAAACTTAGAGTCAACGGTGTATAAAGTTCGAGCAATTTGGGTTTTAAATTTGGCGAGACGCATTATATTTTTTGTATTGGCATTTTTTGTTCTTGTACAGAAACTAAGATTTCTTGTATAGAAACCAAGAATTACCTATGGTCATATCAACTAAGTGGTATAGCACCCTCGTCCCTCATATCCCATATATTACTTATCATCGCAATTTTATATCTTCCCACGACACTGTCTAGTAAGTCAACTCCTCCCGTATGTCTGTTGTACTCTGTTATAGCAAGTGGGTAGTTAACTGAGACCTTAGTTTTCTTTTTTTTTTGTCATAACGTTCAACAGTTTTCATTGGAAGTTCCCCTGCAAAAGACGAAAGTAATGTGACCCTTCCAAACCACCACCAATGACCACCTTGTTGTCTTTCCAAACGAAATTAGACATTTCAACGCCTTGATACGATCCATTAAATTCCGAGGTCGTTCCTCGTGGAGAATTTCCCATTATTTTTTTCATCTGGCAGCTTACATCCAGGTATTCTATTCCTCCTGGATGTCCCAAGAGATTGAATGCCTGCGCAAGCCAAATGGCTTAAAAATTGAATTGAAGTGTAATAATTGTCAAAATAAAGTCTGTGGTTCAAATTTTTTGGTACTACGCGACATAGACGCACAACAATATTTCTACAGCCTCCCAAGTCTGGTTCACTTTCAGGTCTTGGCAAGCAATTTTCTTGTCCAAAATAAAATTCAAAACTATAAGCAATAATTTTCAACATCTATACTGTCATCATCCATAAAATTCATTTCATCATCACTGTCAGACATGCGATTAACAATTTCATCCAACTCCTTTTTAAAAAACCCCCCTTTGCCATTTTGAAACAAAGTTATGCTATAATTAGTAATTACTGCATACATATTATGTCAAAAGATGGTCTCAGTGCATAGTGTAACATTTTTATTTTTATTTTTTTTTAAACTTTGGGAATTTTTTATTCATTATTTTAACGAATGACATTTTTTATTTTTTTTTTATTTATTATGAATCAAAAAAAATAAATAAAAAAAAAATAAAAAAATGATATTTATGATTTATCATTATGAATCATAAATAGATACATGTATTTTAAAAACATTCTATATAATAATTAGTTACATAATATATATACTTGATGTACCCCCATAAATAAGCAGGGCTTGTGTGTATGGGGGGGGTGTTTCATAATAGTTTTATTTGGTATAACTCATTTCATATTTTCACTATAATTTTTAAGGTTTGTTTTAAATTCTTTTATGTTAGTGTACATGTTTCTAATTTTTTCTGGTAGGGAATTAAAAAAATTGACACCGAGATATTTATGATTTTGCTGTCCTATTGTTTTTTTACATTTAAGAATTGGAAGTATTGACGTTTGTCTGAGATTTCTGTTATTTTTAAAGGGTGTTACTTTATTTTGAATATCATGTTTATAAATTTGTAATGTTGCGTGGTAGAAGTACAATGCATTTAATTTTCTGACCTTAAATTGTTTGAATAAAAGTTCTGACGAATATGTATAGGGTTTTTTTTAAATTGTTTTTATTATTAGTTTTTGTGATACGTAAATTGATTGTGTTAGATTTTTATATGTACCGCCCCATCCTATAATGCCGTATTGTATAAATGATTGACAGAAAGCGAAGTATGTGGTTCTAAGTAATTTTTCTTTTTAAATATCTCTTAAACACCTAAATATGTATGTAAGTTTCCTTACTCTGTCGTTCAGAATATTTATATGTGGGGACCATTTTAAACGTTGGTCTATTGTTATGCCCAGGTACTTAATATCGTTTTTGCTTTCTATGTTTGTACATGCTATATTGCATTTGTGGTTTTCTGTATTTGCCACTGAGTGGATTGTTATATTTATTTCTTTAGGGGATATATGATATAATAACTTTTTGTCAAATTTAAAGGGTCAAAATACATAATACACATTTGATTTATATTTAAAACACATAAACGTACCTTACTGTGTGTGAAATAATTTAATTACAGTCCAACACGTCGAAAAAACACTATATTTTGACATCAAAATGCACAAAATCTGTGACCTCCAATTGTCAAGTTTTAAATAAAATTTTCATATTGTTGTATACCATCTATCGGAATTTATCTGCAAAATTATTATGCAGAGATAATGTAAAAACAATACTGTAATACCAAAACCCACAAACAGATGTCAGAATTAATAAGAAATAACAAATAGCTAATTATATCAGACGTGTTACACTGTGCATTTAAGGGTTAAGCGGCGATTTAAAACTACACTCAGCACATGAACATGGTTTCTTTTTGATTCGGCAGCACATACTTAGACTGCAACTAGAATTTTATAACTGCACCTCAAATAAGAGAATTTTTCCTTCGAAACGTGTTAGCAGATGAATCGACAACTGGAATTTTACATTCTGATCACAAAACTGGTTTTAAATTAAGAGTGAATCTACAAACGAGTCCCCAGCTTTAATTAGTACTATTCTCATAATATACTTATGGTTTTCCTACGAATTACGAATTTTGAAGAATGGTTTGAAACAAATTTTTTAACTCCACTCGTAATATTAGAACGGGTTTCTTTGAAATGCGTCAGCAGATTAATCCGCTACTGGAATTTTGACAGATCATTCGGATCATGAATATTGTAGAATTTTGTCACCCCTTGAAAGTGCCGCCCGGGGCAAGCCTCCCCCCCCCCGTTTCGCCTCTGCGGTACCCATACCCACCTCCTACATTGGAATAGGTAAACTGTAATGACATGTGACCCAAGTGCGGCCCGCACTTATCCCCATGTAAAATATTTGGCCCTTATGCAACAAAAGGTTGCCGACCCATGCTCTACACTATCAGATGCAATAAAAACCCACTCGCACAATAATTTAATAGTAATGGGGGATTTTAATGCTAGAACAGGCGAAAGAAAAGACGGCGAGGAAATTGTGCTCGGTCCGTATTCTTCAGGAATAAGAACAAGAAATGGGGAAATGCTGATACAATTGGCTTACGAAAACAACTTAAAAGTACTAAATAGTTTATACAAAAAGCGTAAGAACAATAGATGGACATGGATACATCCGAATGGCTACCATAAAAACGAGATAGACTACATCTTAACGAATAAAAGTCACAAGTTTCAAGATTGTAGAGTTATAAACAATATAAATTTTAACAGCAACCACAGAATGGTTAGAGCTAAATTACAACTTCATACACTCAAGAAGAACCGACCCTTTATGGTGAAGAAAATCAATAACATAGCGTTGGAAAGTACAGAAATATTAAGAGAAAAACTAGAACACTTCATAGAAAACACAATAGATTCTGATATACAAAATAAATACAATAAGTTCGAAGAACTTCTGTACGCAAATAAAAGAACCAAACATGAGGGTGAAAATAGGACAACAAAATGGATAGGAAATCAAACTAAAGAACTTTTAAAATCTAGAGCAGAACTAATTTCAAACCCTCAGAAGTCAAAACCACAAGAAAAGAAATAGCTCAAATTAGTAACAAAATCAAAACTCAAATGAGAAAGGACCATCAGAGATATAGATTGCAATTACTTGAATAGTGCATACAAAGAACAGGAGGTAGCAAAAAAGCAACCAAACAACTATTAGAGAAACAAAACTGGATACCAAATTTAATAAATAAGAACCACAAATATGAAAAGCGTCGCCCAGAAATCATAGCTACTGGCTTTTTCGCCGAACTGTATGAAGGGAAAAATACTATACAAGCAACAAGCCCAACGGGAGGAAGCGAAGTACCGGACATAATCTCTGCAGAAATAAATAAAGCTGTGAAATCTCAAAAGAAAGATAAAGCTCCAGGATCAGACGGCATTACCAACGAGTTCCTCATACTAAATAAAGACCACCTAATGCCAATTCTCAAACACCTTTTTAATGAAGTACTACATAGTGAAATTATACCCAACCAATGGACAATGTCGACTATAAAACTTTTGCACAAAAAAGGAGATAAAAATAACATAAATAATTATAGACCTATCAGTCTGTCGTCAAATATCTACAAAATCTTCGCTAAAATAATACTCGGCAGAATAACCAAGACCCTATATGAAAGTCAGCCAAGAGAACAGGCAGGATTCAGAAGCGGACACTCGACTTTAGACCATATTTATGTTATCAAACAATTATTCAATAATAGGAATAACATAGATACAATTTTGCAACCAAATAAAGATTATTGCTTGTATTGTGCTTTCTTTTGGATATAACATTATAATTGTCCTCTTGCAATATTTTAAAATAGGCATTAACTTATAATTTAAACACAAAAATATGTACAATGTGACCTTAGAACAGGATACCCCAGTAAGGACACATTCTTTTCTAAAACAATGTAAAAAATAAGATGTTGTTATATATTGCTTTTTCCATCATGGTCTTGAATTTGAATGTCATTATTTTTATTGGTGAATGATATAAATATTCTTAACACTGTTACATAAGAATTTATAAAGACTGTTTATAAAGCTAATTAATAAAATAAAAATTATTTACCAATTTCAAACCCAAAAACGACTCCAAAAATAACTTTGTTCGTAAAGCAGATACTTTGTGATGTGACATTACATTTTAAAATAAAACAATTACTTTGTAAACACCACTTTTATTTTTTTAAATTTATGCCGACTGGGTTTCGCTACAACCGTAGCTTCTTCAGTATAATAGACTACTAAAGTTAAGTTACTGGTCTCCTCCAGTGAAGGAAGAAGTAGGCGTAGTTGTAGATGAATTGGGAAGGAAAAGGGAATGTTCTTTGTCAATAGAGAACTACCTAAGTATGGGACTTTTCAAATAAATTTAATTATAAGTCCAATATTTAGGTTGCAGGAGGAACATGAAAAAGGTTTTTCTCCAGTATGGGTGAGCGTGTGACAATTTAATTGTCCCTTTTCAGAACATGAATAGCTGCATAAGGAACACGAATAAGGTTTTTCTCCAGTATGGGTGAGCGTGTGACAATTTAATTGTCCCTTTTCAGAACATAAATAGCTGCATAAGGAACACGAATAAGGTTTTTCTCCAGTATGGGTGAGCGTGTGACAATTTAATTGTCCCTTTTCAGAACAAGAATAGCTGCATAAGGAACACGAATAAGGTTTTTCTCCAGTATGGGTGAGCGTGTGACAATTTAATTGTCCCTTTTCAGAACATGAATAGCTGCATAAGGAACACGAATAAGGTTTTTCTCCAGTATGGGTGAGCGTGTGACAATTTAATTGTCCCTTTTCAGAACATGAATAGCTGCATAAGGAACACGAAAAAGGTTTTTCTCCAGTATGGGTCCACAAGTGACTTTTTAAATTTCCCTTTTGAGAACATGAATAGCTGCATAAAGAACAGGAATAAGGGTTTTCATATAGACACATCGCACCCGAGGGATAACAGTGGCACAAGTCAAAAAAATGCGTTTTTGAGTTAAGTATGCAGAAATGTTCCTGGATATCTATTCTATCTTCGATGAAAACGGCGAAATTCTTAAAAATGTTTTTGTGGCCTTAAAAGCGAATATGGCGTTTTTATATAAAAATGTTTTATTTTAATTCAAGCAAAAATAGTGGCACAATGATCATGTTCCAATAATTGTTCCACTATTATAATATTAGACCAAATAAACATGAATATATTGCTTTTCAACTTTTGTAAAATGATGGTTTTTTATTGGTTAAAAAACCGATTTAATACATTCAAACCAAATATTCAAACTGCTCTCCTGAAAAAAGAGATTTTGGAGTTGTGCCATTGTTATCCCCCGGGTGCGATATGATTATTAGTAGACGAGAACAGACAGGAGAGGGGTACAAACAAACAATAGCGGGACGCGGAGGGGCAAGATGACTGTGATGATATGTGATTCATCAATAAATCAATCTGACAGTATATAGACATCTGGCATTATAATATCACCATTTAGTTCTTAAAAGTAAAATCTGCTTTTGAATTAATATACCTTTTTACATGGGAGCGCGAATTGCAAATTCGCAAAGACCGAACACAGCAAAGTAAAAATCTTAAGTAAAGTATTTTGTTGCTGTATTTAGATAAGACACTTTTACAAATGTTTCATAATTTAATTACCCAGGTAAACAGCGACGAGCACACTTGAGAAACGCCTACATATGTATGTGTTACTAAAACTGATCATATTATAAAATCTGAATAAGCTTAAAATAAAGAAAAATAAAGCTTACCTATGGAATGTAAAATGACGATTGGGTTTATTCTCTTTTCCAGTTCTATTTTTACACGTTTTTATAGCACAAGCAACCATTTATGCAACGTTATTTCGTAAAATGTACCGATGAAAGCTCGACGCTGGTTCGTATAAGAATGATGACGTCACATTTTTTAGATTCGCTCGAGGCCATTCGCGAGCCCAGCCAGCTCCAAATGGAACCAGTATGGGGAGGGCGAAATAATACACTTTTATCACTTAGGGCAGGTCTACTATTATTCAAGGTTTATGGTTTTTTTCCAGTATGGGTCCGCAAGTGACTTTTTAAATTTTCCTTTCGAGAAGATGAATAGCCGCATAATGAACAGGAATAAGGTTTTTCTCCAGTGTGGGTAAGCGTGTGACGATTTAAATTGCCTTTTTGAGAACATGAGTAACTGCACAATGAACATGAATAAGGTTTTTCTCCAGTGTGGGTAAGCGTGTGACGATTTAATTGCCTCTTTTCAGAATATGAATAACCGCATAATGAACATGAATAAGGTTTTTCTCCAGTGTGGGTAAGCGTGTGACGATTTAATTGCCTTTTTTCAGAACATGAGTAACTGCATAAGGAACATGAATAAGGTTTTTCTCCAGTATGGGTAAGCGTGTGACGATTTAATTGCTTCTTTTCAGAACATGAATAGCTGCACAAGGAACATGAATAAGGTTTTTCTCCAGTGTGGGTAAGCGTGTGACGATTTAAATGATCCTTTCGAGAACATGAATAGCTGCATAATGAACATGAATAAGGTTTTTCTCCAGTGTGGGTAAGCGTGTGACTATTTAAATTGTCTTTTTGAGAACATGAGTAACTGCACAATGAACATGAATAAGGTTTTTCTCCAGTGTGGGTAAGCGTGTGACGATTTAATTGCCTCTTTTCAGAATATGAATAACCGCATAATGAACATGAATAAGGTTTTTCTCCAGTGTGGGTAAGCGTGTGACGATTTAATTGCCTTTTTTCAGAACATGAGTAACTGCATAAGGAACATGAATAAGGTTTTTCTCCAGTATGGGTAAGCGTGTGACGATTTAATTGCTTCTTTTCAGAACATGAATAGCTGCACAAGGAACATGAATAAGGTTTTTCTCCAGTGTGGGTAAGCGTGTGACGATTTAAATGTTCCTTTCGAGAACATGAATAGCTGCATAATGAACATGAATAAGGTTTATCTCCAGTGTGGGTAAGCGTGTGACGATTTAATTGCCTCTTTTCAGAAAATGTGTTGCTGCATAAGGAACATGAATAAGGTTTTTCTCCAGGATACATCTTCAGGTCTGTTGTTAGATCTGAAAAAGGTGGAGGATTGAGCTTAATAAGTAGGTATTATAATGAGAACTGAAAATTATTAAAACGAATTCAGACAAATAAAAAATTACCTGCTGCGAGGGTAAAATTTTCAGAGTGCTCTAAGCATTCCTTTTTAACATCCTGATAAGCTATGTCTATTTCAGTATAAGGAATTCCCCCTTCATCTTCTTCTCGGAGTCCTCGTTCTGCTTTGATGGAAGTCTCCACTTTAATGTTACCTGGAATAACAAAATAATAATACATTGATATGTCAAGACACGCTGAGTATTACTGTAGTCGGTGCTTTTGAATTAATGATTATTTTTATTTATGCATGAATTATACGAGGGGCGGCCGAAAAGTTTTGAGCCTAAGTACCTATGTTCATCACTAATGAGTAGCACTGCACACCACTAATTGAGGGTATTCTAAATAAAATATATACCAAGTTTCATGTCATTAGCATCATTACATTTTTAGTAATTGAACTTATACATCACCATGTCTGACTCATCAGCGCTTTCTACGAAATTGGAGTTCAGAGCTGTCATAAAATTCTACACAAATAAAAACAATACGCCGACGGAAATATTTGAAAAGATGTCTGCAGTTTATGGGGAGTCAGCACCTTCATTTGCCACCGTAAAACGTTGGAGCCGTGAATTCAAACACAGCAGGGAGTCGCTTGAAGATGATCCCAGGTCTGAACACCGCCGTTACCGAAGAAAACATTAAAAATGTGAAAAAAGTTCTCTGGAAGATCGGCGAATCAAGTTGTGGCAGTTAGCTGAAGCCATAAGCATTAGCAAAGAACGAATCGGTGACGTTTTGCATAATCATTTGCACATGAAAAAGGTGTGTGCCGAAAATGCTCACGCCGCTTGACAAGCAGCGTCGCGTCACAACTTCGGAGGAGTTTTTGGACATCTGTGGCGATAATCCTGATGATGTTTTTTCTCGCCTTGTTACTGTCGATGAAACATGGTTTAGACAATACGGTCAATACAACATGGTCATAACAAGAATCAATGCAGTGGATAGAAAAGGGAGAAAAGCCGCCACGGAAATTCAAAGTGGAATGATCGGCATCCAAGCTCATGGCCACTGTTTTTTGGGATTATGCCGCATTGTTGACAAAGGTTCGTCAAGTGATTGTCGAGAAAAGGAGAGGCAAACTGGCAAAAGGAGTCCTGTTTTAGCAAGACAAACCGCCCGTCCACACTGCCAGAGTTGCAAGGCGTGCCCTCGCCGAAACAGGATTTGAAGAAATAAACCACCCACCCTACAGTCCAGACCTGGCCCCTAGCGATTTTTTCCTTTTTTCCAATTTGAAAAAAATCTCCGAGGACGGAGATTTTCAAGTGACGAGGAAATGAAGGCAGCCGTAAATGAACATTTTGAAGGCAAAGACGGCGAATATTTTTTTACCGGGTTAAAAGCTCTTTTTAATAAATGTAGGAAGTGCATTGAATTAGAGGGAGATTATATTGAAAAATAAATTTTTTCTACATTTCTATCAGCTATCTATATTAATACCTTAGGCTCAAAACTTTTCAGCCGCCCCTCGTATATGCAAATAATTCATTCACAAATGGTTTATATTTTGATAGAAAAATATAATACCTGCGTGATAAGTACATTTAAGGGTTCTTATTGGTTAATTATTAATAATACCAGGAACTTGCCACCACAATAAATTAAGTGATTTCTTTGTTGGACAATTTCCTTATTTTAGTTTTCTCGTTCAGATAGATAATAAAGTGGGGAAGTAGAAAGCGAGAAACTGAACAGTACAGACTCCTGACTGAGCAATGAGCATTTACTCGCCCGATCTAAACATCCCTAGAGCATCTGCAAAAATTCTATTCCTTGTTCATTGGTATTCTATTGGTGTAAATGGTGAAAAGATCGAGAAAGAACGCTCTTGTAAGAAAGCTAAAGCTAGCTCTATGATAGTTTGGTCTAAATCCACCTATATACACAAGGCAACTCACTAGTTGGCTGAACACTCTCGGCATACTGCAAACATTCCTTCTTTACATCCTGGAGGCTGATTTCAATATCCGTATACGGCATTTCACCTGCGCCTTCCTCCTGGGACTCTTGTTCTGTCTTGATAGAAACAGTCTCTGGGTTGGGACGATCCATGGTACTGCTGTGATAGTCTGGTTATGTCATGGTAATAATTAGTCAAATAAATTAGACCTGAAACCAGACATTAATTAATTGGTCTAATTGGAGTGCTACAAAGAAGCTGCAAATAGAACAGATGGAAAACGCATCCTTGAGGTGATTTGAATCGAGTTGTTTGGTGGTCCGCCCTCTCTGCCTACCCCTGCGGTGAAACAGCGTGATGGTTAGTTAGTTGGTTGGAGGTGATTTTTTCGGCACAATAGAAATTATTACGAATTTCTTGGCACTAAATGACAATTTGGGAGGCAGGAGTGGGTACCGCCGCCCCGGGAACCATTTATTAACCAACACCTCCGCCATAGGTCACTCCACCTATGGCCTAGAGTGCCGGGTTCATTGGGTGAGGTGTGTACGGGTCTTGGCGATGGATGCGCCTGCTCAACAGATGCGTGGCGGGCCAGATCGGTCGATTAAATCAGTTTAGAGAGACCATTTCACCACACCAGCTCCTCTCTCTCGACTCATCACCTTGCACTGCAGTTGGAGGGACGGATTCATACGTCCATCACTGCTGAACACATTGACCTCGGATTCCTACCTATCCCTCCACGAAATTTCCTCTCCTTACTTTCCTTAAAAAGACCCCCCCACACATGTTCCACAGAGCTACCTGTGGAAAATGTGTGGAGGGTATTGTATATGTGTTCCTACAGATAAAAAAATGGACGCTTTTACCAATTAAACGACAGAAGAGTAACGAAATTTAAAATTAGTGAAGTTTTGCGTTAGTCGAATGGCCCGGTAAGTCAGTGCTTGCCAAGTACGGGGAATCAGATGAAGATGCCGAACCCTCAGCTCGAGCGTTCATCGAATGGCCCGGTAAGTCAGTGCTTGCCAAGTACGGGGAATCAGATGAAGATGCCGAACGCTCAGCTCGAGCGTTCATCGAATGGCCCGGTAAGTCAGTGCTTGCCAAGTACGGGGAATCAGATGAGGATGCCGAACGCTCAGCTCGAGCGTTCATCGAATGGCCCGGTAAGTCAGTGCTCGTGCCAAGTACGGGGAATCAGATGAGGATGCCGAACGCTCAGCTCGAGCGTTCATCGAATGGCCCGGTAAGTCAGTGCTTGCCAAGTACGGGGAATCAGATGAAGATGCCGAACGCTCAGCTCGAGCGTTCATCGAATGGCCCGGTAAGTCAGTGCTTGCCAAGTACGGGGAATCAGATGAAGATGCCGAACGCTCAGCTCGAGCGTTCATCGCTTTTCTAAGTGGTCTGTTTGTGATATTTTGTGTTTGTTGAAATTTGTTTTTTTGGTTGCTTTCATTTCGTTCTGTTTGTTTTCCTGATACTATATGCAAGGTAGTTCGCATAAATAAACCAATCCCGTAGTTCGTATGAGTTCGTAGCCGACTTCAGACGAATACATGAGATGCGCACAATCATATAGAAAAACTTTATTAATAATATTTAAATGTAGAAGACAACATACTCTCCTACGTTGAACGAGGAAAGTCGGCTTCACTATCGGATATTCCAAAAAACATGTAAGCTGCATCGACACCAGGAACCATATTATCACAACATTAACCATACCAACTTTTTGTAAAGACACCCCAATCCGGCCGGTCACCGTGGGGGAAGAAGACTACTACCCTCCAACTAGCTTTATAAATAATCAACCACACCCTTTCCAAGAAAACCTGTCAAAACGAAAATATAATACAGCATAATACGCTCTCTTCAAGAACAAAGGAAAGCCTAGCGGAATTAATCTTAGTTTTAGAAAACATACATTGGTCGATATTAGGACTGAGTGAAGTACGACGCCTAGGAGAGAACATAGAGGACTATGGAGACTTTATGTTGTACTACAAAGGAGAAACACCGGGCCAATACGGAACAGGATTTTTGATAAACAAAGAATTAAAACCATATATTGATGAATTTATTGGGATCTCAGAACGTATTGTAATGCTTAACGTAAAGCTACCGCATAAGAATGAAAAGTGGTCAATTGTTCAAGTCTACTCTCCAACGGAAAAATCTAGTAAATCAGAAATCGAGTCCTTTTACTCTACACCTTGGGTCGGCAATCTGCGGCCCGCAAGATTCTCGCCATAACGCATGTGGAGTGAAAAAAGGAGCGAAGGGAAACTGAGTCTTAAAATCGGTTTGCTGATTTCAAAATGATCTCACGCAAGATGGAGATTTTTGAAAACGCCTTACCAGTGGATATCGATAATCTACCGAGCGATTTGCAAATCAACGTGATAGAATTGCCTTCTGAAAACTACAAGGAATTAAAAATGCATACTACCAAACATCGTAATTATTTGCTCAGCAAAAAATTACTTTGTTTGGTAGTACTATTTGTGAGTAAACTTTTTCAATTCTGAATTATAGAAAAAAAAACAAACACTGTTCTCGGTTATCGGATTCACATTTAGACGCAATATTACGCGGCTCTACTTCAAAAATGCAAGCCAATATAAAAACAGCTTGCAACCCAAATGCAAACACAAAAATCTCATTGATTTTGTTAACTACAATAAATGTAGTAAAACCATACATTTAGCATTTTATACTTAAAAATAAAATATTTGTACATAAATAATGTAGGTATTTTTTTTTTACGTTAGCTCCACACAGGACGACCTGAGGATAATAATTCCCCTCAAGGCCCATGTCATCTTTGGGGATGGGATTGTGGAGAGTCTCTTTAGGAAAGGAAGGAGAGGAAGTTCTTGGAAGGGGCATTTGGGGTGGGTAGGATTCTGGGGGTCAGTGTTTGCAGGTGTGACGGACGTATGAATTAATCCCTCCCACTGCGGTGCAAGGCGATGATCCGAGAGAGAAGTCAAAGGGACTCCCTCAATCATTCTCTCCTGATCCGGCCTTTCATGCAGCTGGTGGGCAGACGCGTCCGCCGCGAAGACCTGGACAAACCTCACCCCCAAGAACCCGGGCACTCCTGCTTAGTCATCAAATGTAGCGAACCACTCGGGGTTACCTGTGACAGAGGTGTTGTTTATCCAATAAATGGTTCCCGGGGCGACAGTACCCCAGTGGCGTAGCGTGGGTGTCGGCCACCCGGTGCGAAGTAAAATTTCGCCGCCCCACTATGGGTATATCAATTGCAGATTTTTGCAGGGGGGGGGGTACGTGGAAATCTTATTACGACCGTATTTTATGCCAACTTTTTTTATAATCATATGTAATGAGTATTCTTCAAATAAAAATCATGTTTAAAAATTCTTCTACAAATTTATGACTGCTCTCGGAAATCGAAATAGGATTTCGCATCTCGAAATATTAGTCCCCAAATAATAGTTTACACACGCAATAGTCACTTTTTCAGAATTTTGCTACATTTGGTATGCAACTCAAATGTAAAGCTTTGCTTGGTGCATGATGATTCTGAAACTTTTGATTTGGTTGACCGTTATATTCTGAACACAAAACTGTTTTAAATTAAATCCGTGAGCGGCGAATTAAAACTGCATTCAGAACATGATAATGGATTTTCTTTGGTTCTGGCAGCACGTACATAGGCCGCAACTAGAATTTTATAACTATACTTCGAATAAGAGAATGTTTTCCTCCAAAATATGTCAGCATGTGAATCAACAAATAGGATTTTACATTCTGATCACAAAACTTGTTTTAAATTTAAAGTGAATCGGTACATGATGAATCTGAAACTTGTTATTTAATTTATCGTCGTCTTTTGAACACAAAACAGGTTTAAATTAAATATGTACGCGGCGAATAAGAACTTCACACAGAAAATGATGAAACTATGTAATTTTCTTGTCATGTTCAATTATGTCTTGTTTCCCTTTCTCTTCTTTTCTTTTTAATTTAATTGTAATCATCCATATTTGTATAAACTTGTTCCTTTTTTCTTCAATTGTTTTCTATTGTTTGTTTGTTCTACTTAACCTGTCTTTTATTTTTCGTCTACATTGTATATGAAATTTATATTTTTTACATGTAAGCTCCTATGTAAAATTGTTATTTCCTCTCATCTATGAATTGTATGTTCCTCCTGTCCTAAAATGAGTTCTGTAACTCATCGGAAATTGCCCTGGCAAGAAATAAAAACAATAAAAAAAAAAAAAAAAATTAAAATGGATTTTTTGTTATTCTGTCAGCATGTACATAGTCTGCAACTAGAATTTAATAACTGCATTCGAATAAGAGAATGTTTTTCTTCGAAATGAGTCAGCAGAAGAATTCACAATAGAAATTTTACATTCTGAAGGCAAATCTGGTTTAAATTAAATCTTTAAGCGGCGATTTAAAACTACACTCAGCACATGAACATGGTTTCTTTTTGATTCGGCAGCACATACTTAGACTGCAACTAGAATTTTATAACTGCGCCTCAAATAAGAGAATTTTTCCTTCGAAACATGTTAGCAGATGAATCGACAACTGGAATTTTACATTCTGATCACAAAACTGGTTTTAAATTAAGAGTGAGTCTATAAACGAGTCCCCAGCTTTAATTAGTACTATTCTCATAATATTCTTATGGTTTTCCTACGAATTACGAATTTTGAAGAATGGTTTGAAACAAAATTTTTAACTCCACTCGTAATATTAGAACGGGTTTCTTTGAAATGCGTCAGCAGATTAATCCGCTACTGGAATTTTGACAGATCATTCGGATCATGAATATTGTAGAATTTTGTCACCCCTTGAAAGTGCCGCCCGGGGCAAGCCTCCCCCCCCCCCCCCTCCCCCCCCCCCCCCCCCCCGTTTCGCCTCTGCGGTACCCATACCCACCTCCTACATTGGAATAGGTAAACTGTAATGACATGTGACCCAAGTGCGGCCCGCACTTATCCCCATGTAAAATATTTGGCCCTTATGCAACAAAAGGTTGCCGACCCATGCTCTACACTATCAGATGCAATAAAAACCCACTCGCACAATAATTTAATAGTAATGGGGGATTTTAATGCCAGAACAGGCGAAAGAAAAGACGGAGAGGAAATTGTGCTCGGTCCGTATTCTTCAGGAATAAGAACAAGAAATGGGGAAATGCTGATACAATTGGCTTACGAAAACAACTTAAAAGTACTAAATGGTTTATACAAAAAGCGTAAGAACAATAGATGGATATGATAATTGAATATGCAAACCACATTTTGGAAACAGGTCATTCTTTTGATATTAATAAAGGTTTAAAAATTTTACACACTAACACAACGGGTATACAATTAGATAATTTAGAAATTTTAGAAATTAGAAAAAGTGTTAATAGTAAATTAAATATTATAAATAACCAAACGTTTTTTAAAAATAGCCATCTTTTAAATTTATTTTCGTATTAATACTTATATTTATAATAATTTATTTTGTTATTTAGACTTCTTGTTTTGTTTTTAAAAGATTTTTTATTATGTTAATGTAATTTTTTACCCATTCTAAAATAATTTTATTTTATATAATTGTTTTTTATGATATATTTTAGGTAATTAATCACCTCTCCTTTCTAATATTTTGTCTATGTTCTAATTAGTCTATACTTGTTTGTCTTTTGTTATTTTTTATTAACTTATTATAAATAGTGGTGTTACACAAAGTTATTTGTTTTTCATTAAATTAATGATGATGCCACAAAGTAAATTTGCCTATTTTGAAGAAATAACTAAAAAATATATATATTAGTTTCTTCATTCTGTCTACTGTGGAGTTTATTTGATTTTTTCCATTTGATGTTATTGTCGATAATTATTCCGAGATATTTTATTTGTTCTTTACTACTAATACGTTTACAATTTGAGTTACAGGGTGCGATTTTAAGTAGGCAAATTCTGTCGTGAACTTTAATATTTACATTTATATTTGAAGGTAGAAAATGAGTTTTTTCAACATTTAAAGAGAATAAATTTTCGTCAAACCATTGTTTAATGATATTTATTGCATTATTTGCTGATATTTCGGCCTCTTTCCAAGAGTTTTCTTCAATCGTTAATACTGTATCATCCGCATAAGATATAATCTTTCCGATGATAGGAAGTTCAAAAAGTTCATTTACATATTATATAAATAGTATTAGGCCCAATACAGTTCCTTGTGGGATTCCAAAATTATTTTTTTCTACATCACTTAATTCGTTGTTTACTTTTACTTGTTGTGCTCTTTGATATAGATAACTATTTATCCACGATTTAGCTTTATCGGTTATTCCTACATTATTTAGTTTGTTGATTAATTTTGAATGTGAAGCACTGTCAAAAGCTTTACGGAGGTCAATGAATATACTTAAGCATTTTTCACCTTTATAAATGACTCTAGTTAATTCGGCTATTGCGTCCTGCGTGCTCATTTTTTCTCTGAAACCGTATTGACTGGGGTTAATACATTTTTTATTTTCCACGTAATCTACAATTTGTTTCTTTATAACTCTTTCGTATATTTTAGCTACATTGGATATTAACGATATTGGGCGGTAATTGTTTATTTCTTTTGAATCTCCGGATTTATACACAGGTGTTACAATGGATATTTTGTAGTTTGATGGGAATATTCCACTTTTAATGCTTACATTAATTATATGAGTAATTGGTTTAGTTAATTAGAACATTTTTTTAAGATTTCTGTAGTTACACCATCATATCCACCATTGGTGCAGCACCATTTTTTAGTGATTTTATAATGTTTTCAACAGTTTCCTCCGTAGTGGATTCAAAAACTGATAGATTGTTATTACTTAGTTTATCTTCATGTATATTATCTGGTTGATAATTTTGATTAATTTCGTATGCAAGTTTTTGTCCGACGTTTGTGAAAAAATTATTGAAAATATTTGCACACTTTTTCGGTTCGCTGATAGCATTTAATGTGGTTCCATAGTTGTTTGTAACATTTATAATTGATTTATTTTTATTATTTTTATTCATCATTTCGTTTATAGTATTCCATGTTTTTTTAGTGTTATCCTTTGTAAGGATTATTTTTTCTTTATAATATTTTTCTTTCGTATCTTTAATATTTTTTGTGAGTTTGTTTTGAAATATTTTATATTCAGTTTTGATGTGATTATTGTTTGGGTTTTTTTTTTGTTTGAATGAAGAGTTTTCCTTTTTCCGGATAGATATAATTAGACCTTGCGTAATCCATGGTTTAATTTTCCTTAATTTAGCATTAGTTTGGAGATTAATATAGGTTGTACAGTCAGCGATATTAGTAATTAATGTTTCTTCAAAATAATTTGCACATATATCAGGGTTTTGGCAATTTAGTATTGACGTCCATGATTCATTACGTAATTTATTATTTAATTTTTGATAGTTCAGTTTAGAAATGATTTTAACATTTTTGTTATTGTTTTTGGGGTGTTATGCCGTGTTTCGCTACCTCCTTCTTTAGCCAACGTTTCGGACAGCGTTACAGTGTCCATCATCAGGGCAGATGAGTAAATGATATTGGTGAGTGTTTACTTATGTGTGTCGAAGCGATACCGTGCTGCCAGCTCCATTTCTCTACGAGCTGGTGATAGAAAAAATTCAGCATGGTTTTTTGCGTTAAGCTTTGGTGTAGCCGTCAATTACTGGATACCAAGAACTATTGAGCTTAGCTCCGTCGTCTCTGTTAATATTGATGGATTTTAACATTTTTTCCAGAATCATAAATTTGCGAGTTTTTACATAAATCATAAACAAATATATTCGTATGATGATCTGTTATGTCGTTTTTCCATATAATAGATTTAATTTTTTCTGTATGTTTAATATTGCTCCAAATGTGATCTAGGCACGATGGGGTCGATGAATATATATGTAAAAAGTTATTGAATTCAGGTACGTGAATTGTATCCTAGCTCCAGTTACCCGGTGTATAATCAAAATATCTTCTTCAATTGTATTTATATGTGTTTGAAATTAATCCCTTAAAATGAAAAGCTTGTATTTCAAATCCTGCACCTTTTTCAAATCCCAAACCCAGCGTAGAATTGTTTGAATTCATTGATAAAAATTAATCGACTCTAATTTCAGATTTTTGCACTCTTTGTGGAAGGATATGGCCTGTACACGAATCAATCAAAAAGTTTTGCAATAGAACATCTTGCTGAAAATTTATCATTTTTACTGGCGTTATGTAAGGCTTGGGGATTACTAAAAGTGAGCATGTTAAGTTTTAGATTAGGTTTTTTAGTGTAAAGTGCACTACGTGAAGCTTCACTAAACTGTATTATGTCATTTCCTAACAATTTGAACTGATGTTGAACAAATTTAAAAAAAAAGTTCTGTAACTGTCAAATACCTACAATAGATAGACATACAACGCTAAAATTACGAAGATAATTGCAAATTTCACGTCAGAACAACGCGTGACCGGACCAGCTAGTTTATTATATTTTTTTTAAATACCATTTTTTTAATATTAATACGTGAAGCCAAAACTTTGTACCCCTTTTTACGAAAATTGCGCGGACGGAGGAGTGTGAAATTTCGCACACTTATAGTTTATATAGAGGAGGAGTGCAGAATGCTAATATTTTTTAAAAATTATGCATAAAAATAGATTAAATCAAAAACAAAAACATTACACACACTACCATGTATTTGACACACACACTCGCGTCTTTACTCTATTGTTTATTGTTAAAGTC
This sequence comes from Glyphotaelius pellucidus, assembly GCA_936435175.1. Classification (NCBI taxonomy): domain Eukaryota; kingdom Metazoa; phylum Arthropoda; class Insecta; order Trichoptera; family Limnephilidae; genus Glyphotaelius; species Glyphotaelius pellucidus. Next base: position 1,310,131 of record OW386561.1, read on the forward strand.
TATGGTCAAATTGAGAATAGATTAATATTGTTTGTCTTTGAATGTTACTGAATATCTAACATAATAAAAAACATTACAATTATGGTCGAATTTCGACCATTGGGCGACCACTAGTACCATTAATTCTGATAGACGGTTAATACCGTTTTGAATTCAAGAATTTGTCACAAGATGTCGCCACTTTCACCAGCAAGTCGGACGGGAAAATGCCTCCCTTACATACAAAAGTCTTTACCCTTCTAAATTTCGGCGTATTTTTCAGATGGTCAAAATATTTCCGCTTTACAATAAAATGCAAATAATTGGAGTATTTCTGATGATATCCCAAAATAAAAAACTGTTTTTGAAAGGTAGAATACGCTTTCAAATTTTATAATTTAAAATAAACATATAATTTTTAAAATATAAAAATTTTGCGTGCAAACACAAGAAAGTTTTAAAAATGGCTCACTTCACGTTTTTTCTAACTAAAATTACTGATAACGAAAAAAAATTACAACACCTAAATATTTTATTAGACAATTGTATTTTAAATATAACTGTCACCTCACTTTTTTGTCTTTTTATATAAAAATAATTATTAAAAAATTATCAAAGTTTCAATTTTATTTTTCAAATGGCGATTCAAAACTTTGGTTTCGTAAAGGTGTACATTTTACTTTTATGGCCGTAGTTTTATAGATTAGACTATAAAGCGTGGTGTTTTGCCTTTCTAACACAGTTTATTATAAACCCTTGACTCTGTGCAGAAACGGGCGGTCCGTTTGATAGATTCTCCTAATTTAACAAACGGATTGCAATCTTTAGAGCACAGACGCCAGGTGGGAATGCTGTCCTTGTTCTACCGGTATTACAATGGAAGATGCTCCGAGGAACTAGCGTCATTGATCCCCTCGGCACCGGTGCATAGTCGGGAAACACGCCAAACGCGCGCTCAACATTTGTACACGGTTGACATTAGTCACATGAGAACGGGTCGTTTCTACGACTCGTTCTTGAGTTCAACAGCTCGGCTGTGGAACGATTTGCCGGCCTCTGTGTTTCCTCCCTCCTACAATATGGGTCTCTTCAAGACCCATGTTCACTCCTTCCTCTCCTCAAAAACACCCTCCACACAGCATCCTCAAAGATGACATAGGTGTGACATAACTCCTGTGTGGAGTTAATGTAAAAAAAAAAGAACATAATTCTCACTTTGATAACAAGGGAGTTACGGCGATTTATATGTGACTCATGTGAGCTGGGACAAATATGGTCTCCTGCCATTCAAGGGGTGAAATTTAAATTTCAATGCATATTTTTACGCCTATCTCGTTTAAAAGTAGTTTACTGTTCAAAATTTATGACTATTTAAAGTGTAGCGGCACGTGGCGGTTCTTTCACACTTTACCAAAGCCAAAAACGAAACACGACAACACAAATCGGCATACACGCTGTATGAAAGTTTTGTGTGAGTACTGTGTACTGTGATGAAACCAATTTAACTCGCGAGACCTATACATATCAATGGGATGGGATCGGGAACTAGTTATTTGGAACATCGTAGGTTATATAGGTATGCCGCCTATTTGTTGACATCGCGTGAAATACAAAGGTTGTTGCGATCTGTCAAGTTAAAATGTAATAAGTCAAGATTAGATGAACTTACTGATAGCTTCATAAATAAACCAATCTTGATGGCTTGGTTGATATTTGTGACAGCGACCGCAAACAAAACATCAATAGTCAACAAATCAACAGTGGTGAAAAATAATTGGGTCGGGATTGGGAAGTAGTAACTAGGTATTAGGAATATAATTTAAGGTTATATAGGTAAGCCGTCTTTTATTGGCATCGAGTTCACATGAAAAACAAACGATGTAATAAGTCAAGATTAGAAGGACTTACTGATAGCTTGGTTGTTATGTGTGACAGGTGACAGCGGCCCATCAGCGGCCGCAAACAAAATAGGTAGGCCCACACGTACACTTCCGACCAGCGTTGCCAACTCTACGTCTTTTGACGTAGTATTTTAGGTCTTTCCTGCACACCTACTAACTTCAGTCCCAGAATCTACGTATTTTTCGTATTTTCTTTAAAATTGTCGAAATTTTAACAAAATAACAAAAAGTACATTTTCTGTTACTTTACTAGACAATAGTACCCTTTACACGCAGAGTTCGAAGCGGGACGATCCCCGCGCCACTTCAGGCCGCCGCGCAGAAAAGTCTCACAGTGAACTGCGCTGTAAACCGTTATCTTACTTTCGGTCTTTACTTTTTTGCGCGGCGGCCTGAAGTGGCGCGGGGCCCGTCCCGCTCCGAACTCTGTGTGTAAAGGGTACTAATGGCGCGGATTCCAACAAAAGCTCCGTTTCATACCAGAGATACCAGAGTCCGCACCACATAAGAAGTCGCGCAAACGGGGACGCTAGTATCCATGCAATTTCTGGCGGGAACTGTCAATTTCGTAGCAAATCGTGTCCGTGGTCTGTGGTTTGGTTTATTTATTCGTCTATGGCTTATGTTAGTGTGAACAACCATTGAGTTACCCTGAAAATTGGGTAATTTTTTATTTTTATTTTGAAGTGAAACTTCTTTAGCGGCGTTAGTGATTCGGAATTTGGATGAAACGGAAATTACGCATACACCTGCGAAGCATGACACTGCGCTCTTGGCCGATTTGATTATGATGTCACTTTTAAAAGCATTGGTTGAGATATAAAACGGAAATGACACTATGTCCCAGGTCTGCGCTCATTAGGTAGCCCCACACGTACAGTTCCGACCGCGTGCCTAGACCCCCAGGCTAAAGCGGCATGCGACCATCCCGCCGACACGCCGTGTCCGCCTGCAGGCCAACCCCTTACGCTAAAAAGTCACCCCACTTCCGCGGGCAGGCCGAAGCGTCAGTTTTGACCATAGATAATAGAAGCTCCATACAAATGTGCCCTCACGAAGGTGGATGTCTATGGTGTCCGCCGAACAGCCCGCCGAAACGCCGGGTTCGCCTGCCGGCCAAACAGGTACACTAATTTGGGTAAAAACGTCACCACACTTCCGCGGGCAGGCGGAATTGTTGAATGGGCGACCTTGAGCGGCCTTCGGGCGGAAGTGGACGTGTAGGGTGATTTTTAAGCGTTCGGAGCGAAGTGTGGTGTGCCGCGGGACATGTTGGGCGGTTTAAAAGTTTTGGTGCAGTTTTGGCCATGGCGATGATACCTGTCATATGCCTGTCAGCTGTCACCCATCATCTTTTGACAGTTTAAGCGGCGGCCGCAATTGATTTATATGAATGAAATTGTAAACCAGTACTTTAATAAAAAATATCGATGACGCTACATGCAAATTATAATTATTTTTAATTTTAAAAGGATGAAGTTGATTATTTTCATAATTAGAATGATGTCACGAAGTGAATTTACAATAAATTGTAGAACTTATCGTGTGTATTTATTTTACAGTAGTTGTATTAATTCAATTACAATTCTCATCCGAATTCATTTCCTTAGAATTAAAGAAATATTTAACAGTTTATATGTGTACTGGCATTATTCAGATTTGTTTTAACAACTGTAGTAGAGGTGTGTAATTTATTAGTACAAAGATAAATGAAACACTTTTGTTACCTTTTTTTTTTTTTTTTAAAGGTGCCGGTAACCCGGGCGTTTATTAATATAAAGAGTTATTTACATTACACCTTATAAAATATATTTTATTTGCATACTACATTAAAAAACAGAACAAATAAGCTATAGCTTTTTTTTATTTTTATTTCTTCCTGGGGCAATCCCGATGAGTTACAGAACTCATTTTAGGACAGGAGGAACATACAATTCATAGGTGGGAGGAAATAACAATTTTACATAGGAAGTTAGATATAAAAAAATATAAATTTCGCTTAAAATATAGCTTTTATTACTTATAAAATTAAATGTTGTCTTGGTTACGCTAGGATTTGAAAAAACGGATCATATGTTAATTTTTTTATGCTGACTCCATACAGGAGGCCCTGAGGAAAATAATTTCTAAAAGATGCTGCGTGGAGGGTCTTTTTGAGGAGAGGAAGGGGTGAACATGGGTTGTCAAGTTGTAGGAGGGAGGAAACACAGATGCTGGCAAATCGTTCCAACTGAGCTGTTGAACTCAAGAACGAGTCGTAAAAATGAACCGTTCTCATGTGGTAAGTGACTGTCATGACCGGTCAGTCAGTTGGTATCGCATTTGGGTCCCACCTGGGCGTCGCGTGTTTGATTCCTCGGCCTGCTAAGTCCTCCATCACAACACAAGCAACATTTTCCGCTTACTGTGGTGGTAGTTGAAGATTTTCAAACATTGTCAGGTTATTCGTAACCCGGGAATGTTTGTCTTTCTTTTCGCAATGCCAACTCAGCCACTGACCGGTCATGACATTTGTCACATGAGAACGGGTCATTTCTACGACAGCTCGGCGGTGGAAAGATTTGCCAGCCTCTGTGTTTCCTCCCTCCTACAACTTGGGTCTCTTCAAGACTCCAAGCCAACTCAGTCACTGACTGGTCGCGGGAACATATGTTGATGATGCATACAACTCAACTGGCACACTGTGATGATCGACACCTCCCATATAAAAATTATAATCTTTTACTATGGCGGGAGGCTTTAAAATACACAAAATGTGTATTTTAAAGCCTCTAAAATCTTGAAAAGATTTACTTCTCTAGTGGCCTATAATGTCCTAATATAAAATACATATCGATCGTCCAGTTGATTAGTCTGACATCTCCGAAAAATCGATATTTGAGTTGAGTATGCAGTTATTATGTATAAAACTGTACCCCCTATAGGGTAGAATACTCAGATTACTCATGAACACCACTAAATCAATTATATTGCAGAAAAACTTGGAATTAAACAAAATGTTGATGTTTTCTGGGTCACTAGTAGGATACTTCAAAATTTCATACTAATTTACTGGACCGTTATGCCTCCCGGTGTTATTTTATATCATTATTAGTATGTAAAACACAGACAAGTGTAAATAATATTTGATTTATAGTAAACATTCCAACGTTCCTTTCTTCATTATCTCAAAACTTAGTATTGGGAGATGACTGACTTAATCAACTGGACGATCAGTATCTGTTCTTGATATTTAATACACCTTTAGATAGAAAAATAATATTCAGTTTGTTTGAGTATTTTGGCCTCGAATACAAATTTAAAATTTGTTTGAAAAAGGCTGCACAGCCGTTTATTTCCTATTAAGTGGGAAAACCACTTTCCGGCTACAAAAACATTAATACGTTCATATCATTATCAGGGCAGATGTGTGACACATGAATAACACTGTAACGCTGATGAATAACACTGTAACGCTGTCCGAAACGTTGGCTAAAGAAGGAAGTACCGCAACATGGCATAATACCCAAGAAATAAATAACGAAAATACTTTATCAATCTTCGCAAATACACTTTGGGCATAATATTTAATTAATTGAAAACACTTTGTTAAACACCACTCTTTAATCAAAATTAAAAACATGTTTCGAAAACAAAGTTTTCTTTGTCAGGGATTATTGATAAAAATAACAAAAAAGTTATTATATAAATATTAAAAATTATTGTTTTTGATATTTTTAAGTAATTAATCACCTCTCCCTTTAATATTTTTTTCTATAGTTTTTATTTCCCTACGAAGATACGGCACGATCAAGTGCATCAGATAATTGAAACGGGCCATGTTGCAAAAAGTGTTTTTCCTAAAATATATTGAAACTAGCGCCATCTATTGTTGTGAAAGAAAATTTTTTGAATTCTTTTAAGTTTCATTTGCCCTTTGCAAGGGATCATAAATTCATCCATGTTGTCGATCTTTCGCAAAATTGCAGTGGAAGGCATCTACCAGTTGAAAACTTTAGCACGACCAGGTCCACCATGAGGTATCACATTTGCATTATTATTTGATGCAGGTTGGCTCGGGATTTGAGGAACCTGTTTTTTGACATAACGTTGCTTATGTAAGGAATATTCAAGTATTCCTGGCAATGAGATGCACCTGTGCTAGTTTCATAATACCCATCATATAGATTCTTGGTCCGTCATGGCCCTTGGCGGACGGATGAGAACGTTCATCAGTGGGGGTCTACTGACAACTCTTCGCCCCTTGCTGGTACAGCTCGTACATTCTGAAATAGAGGGTGATCCCTGATTAATAACTTATACACAGATTATAGACGCTAGTCGGCTGGCGTAGTCTAGCGGTAAGGCCTTTGACTCGCAATCCGAAGGTAGCAGGATCGAATTCTGGCGTGGCAAATAAATTATATTTGATTAATTTGTGTTATTTCACAATTTCTCATTAACTAACTAACCATTCGACCGCCAAACAACTCGGTCCTGGCACACTCTTTGCTTCACTCACATTCATACATCGTCTCATACATACTCTTCTATTATTCTGACTTTTAACATGGCCCGACTCAAGTATCTGATTCACTTGATCGTGCCATGTCTTCCTCGGGCGTCCCCGACTTCTTCTACCATTCACATTTGCGTCATATATTTTTCTTACACTATTTTCTTCGTTCATTCGCTCTACGTGTCTACGGGTCAGAAGGGATGTTCTCATTATAACACATTTCTTCAGACTGATTCGTTGACGGTTCAAAAAATTAAGCTATTATGGAGAGCATTAGTTTCTATGTTCCCGATGGTTATCTCCGTCACCGACAGCACAGACTGTTTTATCTCCGGGCTTGCAAAACTAACTTGCCAATGGTTATGCCAGTCGGGAGAGCAGTCTTGTTGTTAAATAGAATCACTTTGAATATCGACTTGTTTAGCATATACGAAGCACAATTTAGACAGCAAGCTTTATTGCTGTTAGACTTAATGTGCTTCATTGATTTTTAAATTGTTCATTGATGTTTAAATTGTTTCATTTGTTTAAATTGTTTAAATTATTTAAATTGCTTAAATAAGCTTTAATCTTAATATTTTCTCTATTTTAAAAATGATTTGAAATTTTAATTTTGTTACATTTTTAAAGTGAATAAATTGAATTGAATTGAATACATGCCCTAACCATCTGAGGGTCCCTTTCTTAATCTTACTCATTATGCTTACATCAGCCTTATCTTTGTGGATCTCCACATTTCTCATACATGGTTTTACCACACATAGGCCTCTCAGGGATCTCATTTCAACAGCATTCAGTTTACTTTCATCCTTTCTCTGCCAGTTCCATGCCTCACTGCCGCACGTCAGGGTAGGTACCAGAACTCCATTGTGGACTGCTAGCTTCGCTTACATTTACATTTGAATGATTTTTTTTTTCTGTAATACTCGCCACACCCCAGCTATTTATTTATTTATTTATTATTTATTAACGGACTAACTTCCAATTTACAATCAAGTAACACGAAATTTTGGAAATGTACATTACAAGAATAAAGGATGGTATATGAAAGCAAAGACAAACAGATAAAACATAAGAAAATAGAAGTGTCAAGTCAAGTCAAGACTTTGCTAAAAATAGATTATAAATAAAATATAAAATATCTTCAATTGTTTAGTGAGCGACAAAAATCATTTGGGCTTATGCCAAAAAAATCAAGGTCTTGACGTGAGTTGACCATTCTACACATTCTGGATAGTGGTGAATTATAACCATAATTAGTCGAGTGTTGATTGAGGAAGAGCAGTTCTTTATTTCTGAGTCTACGAGAGGGTATATTGAATGAGATGAGTTGTAATAATGTAGGTGAGTCAATAATATAGTTGATGATTTTGAAGAAACAAATGAGATCAGATTTTTCCCGACGGTCTTCTAAAGGAGCAAGGTTTAGAGTTTGTTCGATTTCATTATATGAGCTATACAAGTTTTGTCCAAAATTATAGCCTAATTTGTAATAGGGCTCCAAAAACAGAAGTTGAAGTCACTGTTGGGCCATTTGGTGACCTTTTATGTATAAAAGATGTTTGTATTTTACTACTTTACAAAAAAATTTCTTTTCACTTTGGTACCAATTATTACAAAAAATGAACAATTTGCACATCTCTAGTGCCAAAGTGTAAGTTTCCTTTTGATGAAATATTATTCCACACAAAAGACAAGGAGATAAGAAGATTTCCCCATCTTGTATCACATGTACATATACATCTAGTTGGAACCCTTACAAAGAGTTTGGTGTACATATTCATATAAAAGTACTTGACACCATTGCCTTTCCAGGCATTCAAGTAGAACCGACGTAAAAGGTAGAACTACCCTTCCCGCCCAAAGTATTTAAATATAGTTAGTATAGCTGTATATCAATTGGGAAAAATGTGTCTAAGCATACTAAAAGTGATGTACAAAAATTAATAATTTTGCATACCGTTATCGGCAGCAGGTCTTTCTTCAACAAATCCTCCACCCATTCCCCGTCGGCGGCGTCATGGTCTCGCAATTCAGAATTATTTCTAATGTTCTTCATTTTCGTCTTTCAACTCGTTGTCAGAGATCAGCTGCAGAGTTAATTATATTCCACCATGTACGAGACATTTTCTGCAAACAATTGTCTGAAAATAAATAAAATGTATAAAATACAGACAAATGTTTGTCCTACGGTTAACGTTAGAAGAACTTCTCGCCAAAACACATAGTAATGGATAATTATTAATTATATTATCGGGAGATATAGTCGAAAAAATATTTTTAATTTTTGAACTGTCCAGATTTGAAATTTGATATCCTCTGACGACCAGTGTTGTTTCGAAACCACGTAATAAAATACTCTGGGACATATCATATATTTTCGCTTTAATTATATTTTGCTTATAAGTGTGTACATTTTTCTAACAAAAAAATGTAATGATATAAAAACCTTGTGATGACAGTTGACATGCATGTTTCCCATAGACAAATAAATTTGGAAGGAAAGCCGTAATGTTGCCAATGCATGTGTTCTAAAATACCCAATTTAGAAGTTCAATTTCCCCGCATGTTCCTTTATCACCAAAACGAAACAAAAATCACTTGAAATTGGCATTTAATTATTTATTTATTACATTTACTGTACAAATTTTTACATAAAAATGGATTGCAAAACCATTATACAATATAAACATTTGATATAAATTATTAAAATTCACAATTTTGGAAACAAAATGTAAACTAATAACTAACTGCCTTTTCGAAGTGAAATTTCTTTAGCCCAGTGATTTGAAAATCGAGAAAACGAAAAAGCGATACTAAAAAGAGATAAACACATGCATCTGTAGGATTTAGCCTGCGAGAGTGGTGCTTCGTAAATAATCGGTCTCCTTTTTGTGCGGTGCTTCGTAGGGGGCCATTCATAAATTACGTCAGGGGGGGGGGGGGGGAGTAGAGAAGTGTGACAAGGGGGGGGGTTCAAAAAATCATGAAATTCTAGGTGGGAGGGGGTCTCACAAATGTGACAAGGGGGGGGGGGGGGGGGGGGGTCAAAAAAATCATGGAATTCGTGTGACGTAATTTATGGATGGCCCCTAGCCACTCTTATCTATTTTAGTTTTGTAAAGGTTTCACTTCTACCGCGTGTGAATTGCACACTTGTATTTTTTAATGAAATGAAAATGTTTAGTGATATCCTTTTTTGTAAGTTCTTTCGGTGCTTTTGAAAATATCTGTTACATATTATTATCTAATCATTTTCGGATTTTCTCTGTTGTTCAGACTTTATAAATAGATTTTTTTTTTGAAAATTTGTTACGAAATTATGTAACATTCTCACAATTATGTAAATATTATTTTTTAAGGCGGTACACAACCCAAATAATTTTTGTTTGCTCAAAACTCACATTTTAATAATTTCCGGAAAATTCGTAACTATAATAAATTTTTTATTCAAACGACACCTGGGGATGTAAGTTTTTTTATATTTAAGATTAATAAAAACAACACCTTACCATTAATATGTTTTATGTACAACTATTTTAAAACTTTATAATCTGTTTTTAAACTTTAAAGTTAGCGGTAAGCACCAGATTTTATTTTTCTAGACGATGAATTAATAACTTCGGGAGGTATTCATTTAGAAACATCTTAAATATTAGTAACACGTTCTTCAGAATTAATTAAAATGAATGCGGCGGAAAGGTCGAATCTCCAGGCCCGCCATGGCGAATTCGACCGCACGTTCGTCCAATAAGCCGGGCCGCGGGCGTATATTTGTTTGCACACTTTATTTACTTACGTGCTCGCACCTCTCTCTCTTGCCCTTATAGTAATATACAAAACGTAATTCTCTCACTTTCTATCGTCACTAATTTATATCTCCCTCTCAACTTCCGTTCGCTTCGCCCGACACTTTTCGTAACGCTCTCGTCACGCATTCATCTGCTTACTCCCCAAGTCAAGCGTGCGTAAAGTTACTTCAAAAAGATGAAAAAACAATTATTTCACAGAACTCCACCAGCTCATTATATATAACTAGCTTGGGTACCCGGCCTCGCTCAGGGAGTTATATATAACTAGCTGGTTACCCGTCCTCGCTCAGGGAGTTAATATGAGATTGAACTGAAATTTGAACCGGAACGTTCGATCTGGGATGTTCCTGGATGTTCTCGAACGTTCCAGATTTTTCCCGAATTCATAAAGACTATTCCACAATATTCCAGAATGTTCCGGGCTGTTCTGGAATGTTGTGGAATGCTCTCGAATGTTCTGGACTGTTCTAGAAATTTCTAGAGGGTGAAACTTCCAGCCCTTATATCTTCAAAAGCACGCCCTTCGGGTAAAAAACTCAGATTGTAAGGGTAAAAACGAGAACCTTCTTCTTGGATGGGGGATAGGGGGCACCATACCACATTACTCCTTTGATCGTACAGGGACTCGTTTTTTTAATTTTAGCGGCAAGCACATTGTACACTCTCTTTCATAATATACATATTGATTGTATGTATGCCATTTTTTTGTTTATTGGTGTATGTAATGTGACGACATTTCCCAAAAGTAAAAAAAAAATATTTCAGAGTTAAGCAAACGACGTTTTACTATGTGTTTGATGAGGACACATAAAAGACATATTTTGAAAGATTTTATTGAAAATTTAAATAGGAAAATGCTTATTAAAAAAACACCATACAAATAAAACTTTTATTTTTTCTGTTATCAAACTTAATTTACAGAATTGTATTTTCAATTAAATAATATTAAAATAAAATAACAATAATAATAAAAAATTAACGGTACCTAGAATAGTTGCCTAATTAAAGTTATTTACGTGTTCATATTCATATCATTTTATTAATATTTTCATATTATTTATTGATAAAGACAATTATTAGATAAAAAAGACGTTGTGAACACGCAGTCTCCTACTAAAGTTCAAGAACTACGTTCGTGAATTCGGGATTTCACTCACGCGACCCATGCAAAAAAATCATATCCACTCAAAAGTACATCATTTGGCGACCGTTAAAAAACTATGCCTTGTTAGACATGTTTGTTTTAGAAAACCATGGAGCTAAAAACGATCCAAAGAACCATACATCTGGTAACAATGAATGGTAGATAAATTAATTCTTGAATAAAATCAGTCGGCAAAAAGCCATAAACAAATAAAAAAAAGTCAGAGACATCTCGCGCGGCGGCCGCTCCAACCCTCACGTGTAAAGGCTCAACGGGCTAAACGCTGATGCGAACCGGAGGGGAACTGGCGAGTGACCTGAGCGTTTCGCCTGCGAGTCGATCGCCTTCACACGCACGTTTCCGCCAACGATTCGGAGCGAAGTGTGGTGAGACTCGCAGGCCAAACTCTCCGTCTGAAGGGCGCTATTGGCTGCTTCGATTATGACCTCACTTTTGAAGGCTTGAGATTGTTTTGGTAAAGTTTCTTTTCTACCGTGTGTGAACTGCAATGGTGGTTTTTTTTTTTTTTTTTAATTTTTTTTTCCGCAAATGTGGCAAACAAGCATACGGCCTGCCTGATGATAAGAGGGCATACATTAATTACGCGAGATTTTTTTTTCAGTTGAGACTCCTCTCCCACCTTGTTGAGATTAAGTGGGACCCCCCCCCCCCCCCTCCTCCCCCCCCCCCCCCCCCACCCCTCACGTGAGATTTATACGGCAGTTTTTTCAAACTCATTTTTCAAAAATAAACTTTTTATTTTACTTTATTCTAATCGAATATATGTTTCCCTATCCCCCCTCTATTTTTAATAAGTTGTATTACAAAATACTCGTAACACCTACCGTAACTTCTTCATTTCACAAAAAAAAGTTACGTAGATCTACAAACTTTTCATATGCAAGTTTTACCGAATCTAAGTATTTTTCTAGTCTGGTCTACGTCTTTTTCAAAATCCGAGTTGGCAACACTGCTTCCGACCGCGTGCCTCGACCCCCAGGCTAACGCAGCATGCGACTGGTCACTACTAGAAAAGTCAGGGCTGCCAAAGCATATATTCTAAAATACCCACAATAGATGTTTAAATTCCCCATAACTTAATTTGCAAAATTCCTTCCCCGCAAATCCCCCAAAATGAAATAAAATTCTATTGAAATTAGCAACTATTTTTTATTATGTAGTCGGGAGTCGGGATTAGTTTATTTATGTGGTAGTCATTTTTAGATTCTCTTTCATTCAGGCTGTAAGCAGAAATGCGTCTGAACATTTGCTGCTAAAGAAAATGAAATGATGGTACATTCTCATATTTATTGTAAATATTTTTTTGAAATAATTTATAAGAAATCAAAAATAATATTATGTAGAATACACTATTACACAATACTTATTCATGGTTAATAAAATAAACTATTTGTACCGCTAATGAAATTTAAATGTTAATGATACTACTACTATTACATCTCTGAACTATGTGTCCCGGAAAATACTGGTCCGAGGCAGTCAACCCTTAGATCAGCAACATCATCAGCTATAGGCAGAATAATGGAACCTAAACGCAAGCCAAATACAAAGTTTGGAGATCGCGCTTTCGGAGTATCTGGGCCTAAGGCTTGGAATAAACTCCCTCCGGAACTAAGATGCATAACAAGCCAAATAGAATTTAGGTCCAAATTAAAAACATACCTTTTTGGGCTCTCATATCCTTAATTTAAATATACATATCTGAGAGTATCATACTTGTATTGCCTATGATATGTCTTAATCACACCTTATTGAATTTAAAATTACTTGAATCTTTACACATCAATCTGTCTCTTGACGAATCACATTTAGAAGATGAAATCCTTGTACTACTGTACCGCCCACTATAAAATATTGCTTTTGATTTCCAAAATACACTCATTAAAGAATGTATTTTATACCAATATTAAAATATATTTCAGAATTAAATACACGTAACAAGTGTTCACAATAATGTCCTCTGCGTGCAAACTCTATCTAAGTTTCTTAATAAACAATAAACAAGTGTTAATTTAAAGCGACCTTCCAGGTAAGTATGGTCCTGTATGCCATTTTAAAAATCATCGCGTTCATTGGTCGGGACATTGTACAAATATTTGAGAATGAACCGGTGGATGCAATTTTTAGTAATAAGTTGTTTTTAATTGTTTGTCTAGTTTGTAGTTGTCTAGATTTAAGAAATATATTGTAAGTTTGTACGGCGCCCTTGAGGTGATTTTTCACAAAAACGGCGCTATATAAATCATCCAAATATTATTATTATTATGATATTGTAAGTAAGCGAGATGCACCTATATTGTTGTTCTTGTCTTGTTTTGTTGCTTTTGACGCCAACATTACGATGAAGCCATACGAATGCAAAATCATGAGTTTTTGGTTTGAAAATTTGATTGTTTAGAAATATTACAGATAGAACACACTTTAAAATAATTGAGTTTTACGATAATTTAAAATTTTAAAATAATTGAGTTAACACGCCTTTAAAATAATTGAGTTTTTTTGTTAGTTTGGAAAAAAGTATCAGGTCTATAAAAAATATATTCAAGAGCAAAATCTCCTACTATTGAATCCATTTTCGGATAAAGTTTTATTACATAATGTGGCAAATTAAGTTCTTTAGAAAATGATCAGAAAACGTTTTAATATTTGTGCCTGAATTTCACAAAGTACAACAACTAACTAACTAACTAACTAACCATCACGCCGTTTCCCCGCAGGGGTAGGCAGAGAGGACAGACCGCCAAACAACTCGATCTTGGCACACACTCCTTGCTTCGTTCACATTCATACATCGTCTCATACATGCTCTTCTATTATTCTGACTCTTGACATCGCCCGACTCAAGTATCTGATTCACTTGGTCGTGCCATGTCTTCCTCGGGCGTCCCCGACTTCGTCTACCATTCACATTTGCGTCATATATTCTCCTTACACTCCTTTCCTCATTCATTCGCTCTACATGCCCAAAGTACAACAAAACAAAGCAATTTCGCGGTTTGTTTTCGTCATGTATCAAAAAGGGCGGCATTCAACAAATTTGGAATTGAGAATTAAGCCTTGTGCCATCCGCGTAAAGACTATGTGCATTCTGTATCAGTTAACGCCCCTCTAGGAACGTCCATTCACACAACTCTACATCGCTTAGTTCTGCGAAATCGAATTTAAATTTCCTTATAATAATAACAAACAATGCTTAAGGTTAAACGCAACGTACGTTATAATCTACGCATTCACAGATGGCACCAATAAAATTATTTTAGGTTTCAGACACTTTTGCAAGTTATGCTTTAAGATATTAATAATAATTAATTGTTCGCGCCCGTACATACGCAAAATGAATATGAATAAATAGTTTTGTCAATAAAAAAACTCAAATCTTTCAAGAGAGGCTGACAAATACAAAATTACATCGGTGATTCAATCCAATATTGTATTTGTCAGCCTCTCTTGTAAGATTTGAGTTTTTTTATTGACAAAACTATTTATTCATATTCATTTTGCGTATGTACGGGCACGAACAATTAATTATTCTTAATATTTTAAAGCATAACTTGCAAAAGTGTTTAAAACCTAAAATAATTTTATTGGCGCCATCTGTGAATGCGTAGATTATAACGTACGTTGCGTTTAACCTTAAGGGTTTACTATTCGTATTTCGACCGATTTCTTACATATCTCCCTTAAACATTTGAAGTTTTTAAGCTCTTAAAAAAATATATGTTATTTTTGAAGATAATATCTAGATACGTTCCACACCGAAACGCAAATTATATGAAATTCCCTCGATAGAAAAAAATCGCAAAGTATGCTCCGAAAATTATTTTAAACAAGTCTATTTCTTTTATTTTACAAGTTATATTTGTGAAATAATTCACAATGTTTCTTTAAATGATACTTAAGATACGTTCCACGAGATTTTTGCTCTATTTTAAACGAGTCATGTTTTATTAAGCTTTTTCGCAAGTTTTGCTGCTATTCTACGACTAAACATATTAGCGCGCTCTGTCCAACTCTCATAATTACATATCTCTCCACCTTCTTTTTCAGCGCGGTGCGTTTCAAGAGTGCGGCCTAGAAAGGAGTTATGTTTTTTACAGGCCTTCACGAAATCAACCTGTAAAAAACAACTCTTAAATACTTTCTCCAACTTTTCCAAATAAGTCTTCTCAAGTCTTTTCAAGTATTTTTAAATCCCTCCCAAAAAAAGGCGGGACCCTTCCGATTTCGAATTTTTCAAGGACTAGTGGATCACCTTAGTAATAGTAATGCACTGTGCCTAAAAAGTAGGAAGAAGGATCCCCTAGGCAAATATTCTTCTTTCTTTGATCCGCATTAGGGTTATAAAATAAAATTTTGAAAAGGAAAAAAATAAAAAACGTTACACATATTTTTGGATATTTTTATATAATTTCTTTCACATTTCGTCAACATCTCCCTCTCTTGGCCGGAAATACAAATATTATTCTAGACAGCTATTGCGCTGTTAAACACCGCAAAACTCAACACAAACAATTGGAAAAACTGCGTGGCAGCTCAAAACATTCACAAAAATATCCTTTTATATTTTTAAGCACAATTTAGTCTATAATGTAACATTGGTTTACTTACCTATAAGTGTATTTACAAAACACTATTTTATCAACAAATTCACACTGCCTCCATTCTTCAACAAACATTATTAATAATTATGTTTCTTCTTACACAAACTTTTAACCTAAAAATGATGATTCTATTAAAATAATTACTGTTATGCACACTTAAACTAGTCATATTATTTTTTTACAGCTACTGGTTTCGATACTTTAAAATAATGTTTTATACATTTATTTTATATCTAGAAACTAAATCTCAATGTTTTTTCTGGGCACCTTTCGTTGTAATTTAAAAAAAAATTTAATGTTCAGTTAACTACAGAACATTATCGAGGTTTGGAATTACATAAATAAATGTAAAGTGTTACAAATTCGGCAAGAATTTTAATAAAAATACATAATATAAAATTATCTAGCTAATACAACAAATATATGTTTTAGTAGAGGATTTTTGCAAGGTATTTGGCCAAATATCTGCAGAACAACTTAAGATTTCTCAGCTTTCACTTTGACATTATAAAGTGGAAATAATTTAACCCTTAGAGTGCCGGCTAAAATGCCATGCGGCCCGCAATGCGCCGGCTAACACTATTATCGTAATAACATACTTGTATATTGCAAAATTATGTTTTTGTAAATTGTACCATCTTACCAAATAATGTGATTATACATTTATAGAAATCGTATACAGGTATTAAGGGACGTACTTGACTTATTTTAACCAGTGATTCCTGACATTATTTGGAGTAAAAAATGTTAATTGAAATTTTGGTCTCCGGTGATATTTTTGATTTTTTTTTCCCTGTAAAAACATTACAAAATAGTATGGGTTGGACAGTTGGGGGCGGGTTAAGAGGTTGGGCGGTTACTCGGCTGAGTGACCAGTGACGACACAAAAAATTTGAAAAAAAAAGTCATTGAAAAAGTCACTAGAAACCAAAATTTCATTCACATTTTTTACTCCAAATAATGTCAGGAATCACTGGTTAAAGTAAGTCAAGTACGTCCCTGAACACCCTATAAATCTGTCTTATAAAGTTCCACCAGGATAGCTTCTTATTTTCAGAAAAAGTTGTTAAAAAAATATATATAATACAATGAAGAAAATATTCTGGAGTTTAATATATTTTCCCAGCTAAATAAGCATTCTTTACAATATGAGGCCTCTCTGTAAACAAATACATTACTGTGACTTTTAGAAATGAAAAATTGTTACATTCAAAACAGAATTTACAATGCGCTTTTAGAATAATATTACAATACGTTATTTCCTTGCCAAGCGATAAAAATTTATTTTATTATGCTTGGAGTAATTTTTAGATTCAAACTACCATAAAATCGACACAAGCGCGGTGAGTTCTTAGAAAATCCGTTACGGATTCGTTGGCATTCCAAGGGTTAAGATGAAATATTGGTACACAAAAAATTATTGTTACAAAAAAAGATGTATACTACATGCTTGAAAATACATGTTTATTAGGTTTTGCAGATTTTGGCCCAAGGTACACTTGATGCAATCCGTAATATCTTGGGTTTTTACATACCTACAGAACAGTATAATACTTCTCATACATTATTTTAGGTTATTTTGCATTCAATAAAATTATCTAACACAGCTTAACTTATATCTACCTACGATAAACACAATTAATGGACAAAGCAATTAACAAGTAGCGAGCAGTCTATTGCAGGTAATTTGGACAAAAATAATAGATTATGCGGAAGTTTGTCAGTTATTTTGACACATAATTATATCAAATGAGAATATTTCTAACGTAAATGAGGATAATATTAAGTTATTGTGACATAAATAAGCCAAATTTAAGTTATTCTGACACAAATAAGCTGACAATGTAGGAGTTATTGACACAAATCAGCCAAATGTAAGTTCATCTGATACAAATAAGATAAATGTAAGGTATTGTGACACAAACCCCAAATATAAGTTATTCTGAAACAAACAAGCTGAGAATGCAAGAGTTATTCTGACACAAATCAGCCAAGTTCATCGAGTCAATAAACCAAATGTAAGTTAATCTGACACAAATAAGCTGACAATGTAAGAGTTATTCTGACACAAATCAGTCAAGTGTAAGTTCATATGATACAAATAAGATAAGTTAGTGTGACACCATACTACATAAACCAAATGTAAGTTATTCTGACACAAATAAACCAAATGTAACTTATTCTGACACAAATAAGCCAAATGTAAATAATTCTGACACAAATATGTTGAGAATGCAAGAATTATTCTGACACAAATAAGCTAAGAATGGAAGAATTATTCCGACACAAAATCAGCCAAGTGTAAGTTCATTTGATATAAATAGAATAAATGTAAGTTATTGTGACACAGATAAACCAAATGTAAGTTATTCTGACACAAATAAGCTGAGATTGCAAGAATTATTCCGACACAAATCAGCCAAATGTAAGTTCATCTGATACAAATAAGATAAATGTAAGTTATTGTGACACAAATAAACCAAATGTAAGTTATTCTGACACAAATAAGCTGACATTGTAAGAGTTATTCTGACACAAATCAGCCAAATGTAAGTTCATCTGATACAAATAAGAAATGTAAGTTATTGTGACTCAAATAAACCAAATGTATGTTATTCTGACACAAATAAGCTGAACGTTTAAGAGTTATTTTGACACAAATAAGCCAATAAGAGTATCTGACACAAATAAGCTAAAGTAATTAAAGTTATTCTGAAATTTGACACATAAATTAGCAAAATGTATTTTTTTCAAAAATTTACAATTTTGCAATTCTTAAAAAAGAGAAAATTTTAAGATATTCTTTATAACATAATCACTTTTAATTTGGATTTCATTAGCAAATTTCATTCATACTAAAATTAAAAGCACACGCTTACAACAAAAGATTAATTTTTCCAATTCCTAAGTTCAAGCTAGTAGTCCATTATGTCCAAAATTTTCTAATAAAAAAACAATGTACAACATGTAGCTTAATTAGTAATTTCTTTATTACATATTATGAAATAAATAATACACAACTATACATTTATATAAACTAACCTTCACATACAAAAATAAATGTAGTAATGCATTTTAAAAAAAAAGTGTTTTACTTATTAATTTATTTTTTTATTGGTGGTTCGATTTTTTATTTTTCTACTCTTAATTGCGATACTAGTATAATACATTTTTTTCACGATTAAAACCCCAGTTTATACTGTTTTTCAGATCATTCTCACATTGAAGTATGCATTGTTAGAATCCCAAAAAATGGGACAAAACTTCAACAGGGTAAAAATATATAATAGGGATTGATTTCATGAGTCATTTGTCATTACCAAATTGATAGCTGGAGGCAAACCATGTGACCATATTTTTGGTTCCAGGAGGGTGCAAGAATGCTTTGAATAAACTAGACATCAGCTGTACGTTGACCGCCGAAGAGTGCACATTGAAATAACCGGACTAAAATTTGCTAAAGTGAGGCAACGGTTTGCAGCGCAGTCCATCGTGGCACTTTTCCAGTGTCTGAACGTTCTTTTTAACTGAATTATCTACAAATCGGATTGGGTAGCGATGCGAAAATGAGTGAGGTGAATTATAACACATTTGTAAAAGTGTCTAACTAAACAGTGCAACAAAATATTTGATTTTGGAAACAAGCCCGAACTTTTGTTTACCCGATTTGGGATTTGTAGTATTTGTAGTTAAGTTTTTGCAAATTAGCGCGCCATTGTAAAATTTGTAAGCAGATTTTATTTTCGAGGACTAAATAGTGATATTATGGTGCGAGTTGCCTATACACTGTCAGATTAGACAAATCACAGAAAGGGAGATTGTCACGTCACCTACCCCGCTCCACGCAACTTGGTTTATTCCACTTTCCCTAATTGGCTGGTCTATCAATTTGGATGTCTATGGTCATTAGAGTTAAACTTAGCATAAAAAATATGTACTACAATAGGATATTATGTATGTATATAAATAGAATAGGTACATTCTTAAAACAAATTATTCAATGAATTTATAAAAAAAATTAAGAATATATATGTTTTTTTATAATATAATTTTTTTATTGATAACTCCATAGATGAGTGTGTGCAGAGTCTTGTTCAAAGACATTTTTAACAAAAAAAATTAACTATGGAATCGATGCCTATTACGTAATAATAATGATACTTATATTATTAACTATTGCACAATACATAACATTTTTCTGAAACAGGAAAAAACAAAGATGGCCAACAAGCTCATTGGAATAATTGAACGATAATCATTATGACTAACTACTAAAAATAAAACAATAATTAATTTAATATTTCGACCGGAGATACAAAACGAATTGTTTAAAACTTTAAATGCGTTTAAAAAGTGATATAAAAATATGCACTACACATCAATTTTAGTTGTACATATATTGACTATTTTAGTAATGAAATAACATGAATTTTACATTATGCTCAGGTAGAGGAAAAATAATTGAATATTTCCTCAGACTTACATGTCTTTTATCTGTGGATTACCAACATTATAAAAAGACTTACTAATCTTTTGTCTATGAAATTTAAAACATACAAAAATAGTTGCATTTCTTTTATCTATGACTTTTCATTGCACTGAAGTTTAAAAGTTAGGTAGTGAGAAATATTTATACATAATACAAAAATACAAGTTTATCACCAGTAGATGTAAGAAGTGTCTATTCTTAGACGGAGGTTTATTTTCTACATATGCTTTTACTGCAGCTCCTACGTGTCATCGGGATCGATGAAAAGAGCGGATACCGCAAATATCAGGAACACTACACCTCCGATCAATGTCACTGAAAAAAAAACAAACATGTTATTAATATTTAGTAACAGCCAACAGCAGAATTGGGATCATGCAGACTATTCAACAATTGACAGCCATTGAAATGAATTCGACCATTCTTGACTATTGAGCTATCGAGACATTTATTAGACTAGATTATAAACAGTGTTTTATTTTATTTATAGTAGTTCTGTAAACGGTAGACTTGCATCCTAAAAAGTATGTTTCTAATTTTTTCTTATTTTATAAATCAAAACCAAAATTTCCACTGAAATCATAAGATTTGTAAGTAGGTACTTAAATTTTAAAACTAATTTATACGCCATAAATATTTTAAATTACAATATTCATACATCCTAGTACATCCGAATGTGAATGAAGAATTATCTACGTTTTTTTCAATACGTCAATCAAAAACTTTACCATTTCATTTGGACAGAAAAAAGGTTCCTCATACCTAGTACCTACTAACACACATAATATATCCGTGTACTTAATTTCACTAAAATGTACAGAATAAATAGTTCCAATACATATCAGTACTCAGGCATATTGCAAAAATCCATCTTTGATTACTTTATTTCATTTTATTATCATAATTTTTGTGATTTTAAAGTAAATAAGTTCCTACTTATGGTGAATATCGTCATTTGAATTCATCAGCTTTCCCATCTCTATGCGGCCCAATCGAAAATCTGGAGGTGTAAATATCTTTTTCTGATTTTTCTGTTTCCAGATTTTCGATTGAGGTTTGCTCATAATGTCTTCATTTAATTAAATATTACAGTTTGAGGTTTTATTCATAAAAAAGTTAAAATAAAAAATAATAATTTTAAATTTCATTTCTTTTTTCAAATAAGGAACTATACAATTTCCCCAGAGACCCTCCACACAGCATCCCCAAAGATGAGATTGGCCCTCGGGGGAATTATTTTCTAGGCCTCCTGTGTGTAGATAATTTAAAAAAAAAACCATTACCATAGGTTCTTACATTTCTAGAAACCTTGAACGTCACCATCTCAATGACAATTCTTTTTTCAAAATTTCTCCAGGCCGGTAGGCACCGTAATATTGATTATTCTGATTTGACAGCACGTAATGCAAACTCTGGATAAATGCTAAATGGTCGAGTAAAAACAGGAATT
The DNA here is from genome assembly GCA_936435175.1 of Glyphotaelius pellucidus. Classification (NCBI taxonomy): domain Eukaryota; kingdom Metazoa; phylum Arthropoda; class Insecta; order Trichoptera; family Limnephilidae; genus Glyphotaelius; species Glyphotaelius pellucidus. The sequence goes on from OW386561.1 coordinate 1,332,026, forward strand.
CGCTAAGCTCAGTCAATAAAGAAACAGAGATCACCAATAAGTGAGATGGGCTCACAACCTAAAGGGAACTACTGAAATTGCGGGGGAGAGCCACTGGTAAAAATCGACAAAACTGGACACGCTTCAGTAAAGCCAATATAAGGCTTATACATATATATTAGTTTCAGAAGAAGTAAGTAGTTGGAAAAATGAAATAGGAATATTATCAAATATACCACTTTCAGTTGTGGGCGTGTCTGTGAGTGATTGTAACTCTGGTTCAATGAGCCCGAATTTGTTTTGAATATAAGTCTCATTTTAAAAATTGGAGCTGACTCAAGAATTCAGACAAGGGATAAAGTGTCTACTTGTAATACAATATTATTTTAAAGGAAAATTATTTTTATTCTATTTTTGAAATGTTTACATCTTTCTGTAAAATTTCAGGTGTGTTATTTTTCAAGGATCTGTGCTTTTTAGCTAATGGACAGTAATAATTATCAATCCTTCAATAATAACATCCCGTGATTTTTCATGTGCAACAAACGACGAATGAAAGAATCATTAAAATTTATTAAAATGAATATGCCCATTCTAGTTTCAAAGTGCGTATTTATTGAAATGTCTTTGAAAACAATACAGTAAGTACTGTGTTTGTTTGACTGTGATTCAATGTCAACACGTTCACACAAACTCATAAATGGCTAATAATAAACAGTTGGGGAAGTACCTGCACTTGCAATAAAACGTAAAACAAATAAAAGGCAAGATAAGATTGCGATTTATGCATTTCTAAGGCAATTATATCATAAACACCTCATAAAATTTTAGAATTTCGCTGCAATGTTGTTACAATACATCTAGAATTGCTATTGCCTCACAAACTCAACATAAAATGTGGCAATTAATAAATGTTTCTAGTAAATTCTTAATTCAAACGTTGTTACAATACATCTAGACTTGCTTTTGCTTCACAAACTGGGCTTACTGTACAGGGGGCCCGCAGATACTTTAATAGTACACAACTGCTAACCCTGTACAAATCGCAAGTGCGCCCTACGGTTGAATTTGGCCGCCACCTCTGGTCTGGAGCTCCAAAATACTTGAAAAATACCCTCGACTCTGTGCAGAAACGGCGGTCTGTTTGATTCTCCCACCTTAATTAACGGATTGCAATCTTTAGAGCACAGGCGTCGGATGGGAATGCTATCCATGTTCTACCGGTATTTCAATGGAAGATGCTCCGAGGAACTAGCGTCATTGATCACTTCGGCACCGGTGCATAGTCGGGAGACACGCCAAACGCACGCCCAACATATGTACACGGTTGACATTTGTCGCATGAGAATGGGACGTTTTTTCGACTCGTTCTTGAGTTCAACAGCTCGGCTATGGAATGGATTCTTCGGCTTCTCTGTTTCCTCCCTCCTACAACATGGGTCTCTTCAAGACCAATGTTCATTCCTTCCTCTCCTCAAAAAGACCCTCCACACGGCATCCCAGAAGACATAGGCCCCGAGGGAAGTTATTTTCCTCAGGGCCTCCTGTGTGGAGTTAATGTAAAAAAAAAAAACTCAACATAAGATGTGGCAATTAAGAAATTCCAGTAAATTCTTAATTCAAACGCTGTTCATGTATGACAAAGATAGACATTCAAAGAATATGCGTGTATGAACGAAATAAACGCTAGGGCGGCCTTTTCGCATTGAAAAGTTCCATCGAATACTACCTCAAGGTCGACTGACGGATTTTAAGGTGTCAAATAATCAAGCTATAATACAGCAATGACAGTTTGCAAATGGCGGATTATTGTTACAGCTGATTTGCATATTGTCTTACTGCAAGCATATAAATAAACAGAGTGATTAAACTATTTTAAACAGCAAAGTTTACTTAGCGACAGCACTGACTTTGTAATTTGGCTATTTCACGCCCAAACCCTGCACTCTAGTAGACCTAATGATGCAAAAAATCTTTGGGTGGGAAACAATTGTATTATTTATAATAATAATAAGTAATTTTGTGTGTTTTTACAAATGAAATGTTATCCCTTGGGTTTTACTAGTGTTTGCCGAGTAATGAAAACATTTTCTCACCACGTACAAGGGTTTTTTGGCATTTAATGCAATTTACTTAGCAGTAGCATACAACCCGTATGTGACGTGTGACAGTTTAGTACTAAAACTACGAAATCGAAGACAATACAATTGCCTTGCTTTTGGCTTGCCACTTTGAGATTTCTATAGCGCTTCTGTATATATTGCAATGTCATTGATTCACTGGCAATGTAGATAGTTGACAATAATAAAGTTGTTGTTTTGTAATTCTAATAGACGTCCCGCATACGGCTTTCGCACATATGGTGTAGTTTCACAGTCAGTAAGGTCAGAATTCTTGAGTCAATATTAGTAAGAGTATTACATATCATAAAATGGATATTAAAATAGTGGTCGCCAAGACTTGTTCAAGATACCGCATGTCAGAACAGATGTTCTACCATGAAATTTCTAAAACAGTAGATGTATTTAGATGCTATTCTAATGACCTTAAAATTTTTGTTGGGTAGGTAGCTTTCTTCCTAAATGTTAACCATTGGAGCATTTTTGGCCACATTTCAGCCAATTTGCAAACAGCCTCGAGCGTTCGCTGGCCAAAATGTGGCTAATTTGAAAAGATATTTTAAAACATTTATTGGAATTATTTCAAAAGTTTCCACGCCTTGTGTACTTCAATCAATCATAAAGATAACTTAGTATTTTCACTTTTCAACAAGAGATATTGAAAAATGAAAATATCTCTTCTTAATTATTTGTTATCGACATTTCGCCAAACGAAATGATTGAAATAATATAACAATCAACATTGATTATTAATTATATAGAAGACTAGCGAGTTCCCGGCATACGTTGCTTTGCCACTTAATAAAGAAATTGTTTCTCCCTCCATGTCCTTTCCCATTCGCCCCGTTCTCCTTCCGCCTACCCTTCCTCCCCCGCGCCCCTTTCCCCTCTCGCATTCCCACTCCGCCTTCTCTGCCTTCCCTCTCCGCACTCCCCTCACCCTCTTCCCCCATCCTGCAAACCCCACTCCCGAGTTCCCCTCCTCCCTCCCAAGTTCCCCTCCCCCCTTTCAGATTCGCCTCCCCTCTCCCCCCCTCCTGCGAATCACCCTCCCGAGTTCCCCTCCCTCCTCCCGGGTTCCCTTCCCCCTCTCGCATTTTTTTTTTTTTTTTTAAGTATCTTTATTCTTTGAATTGTTTGTTACATGAATTTGGGATTTTTCGGCCACCATACTAGGCACATGCCTGTGTTGTGGTGGTCGATTAGCATTCCATACATTCATTTCAGTTTTCGAACAGCTCTCGTGCCACCTATTGCAATTTTTTATGCAAATTTCATAATGCCAGAGCTCACCAGTATATATAGAAAACATTGCTGGCAGGCACACGTCGAATCCCCAAAGTTTCATCGCAATCAGATGAACTGTTAGCAATGCACGATTTCATGATGCCAGAAATCACTATTGTATATAGTAAGAATCGCAGGCACGCACACATCAAATCCCCAAAGTTTCATTGCAATTGGATGAATGGTTTAGCAACGCATAGCATACTTACATATATACATAGAGAGAAGCAAACATATTTTCATTTTTATATTGTACATATAGATGATGATAGTGACAATGAATTCCTCATCCAATATGTCTTGTAACGAAAACCAAAAAAATTTGCACCCCGATGTAATAATATGATTATTTAGGATGAATCCGAAGATTTGATAATTTTGGTTTTTTTGCATGTCGAAAGATCTCGTATGTGGCATCAAATTTAAGGAGATTAAATTTAATTTATGGTGTGGCCATACCAAAAAATGCAGTGCGTTTTGTGGACATAATTTCCAGGAATAATCTGCTTTTTAGACTGGCCACACTAACAATTATTACTTTAGCAAAAGTACAACAGCCTAAAACAACTTGAAACAGCCTGTGGTCTTATTTAAAATCCTTTTTACTTTAACTGACAAAACTGTTAAAATTTAAATTTAGCTCACGATTTCTGTTAAAACAGATGGCCCTATATGTCCCAAACTAATGTAACATGTTCAAATTTTTGATATTAATTAAGTATTAGAAGCTATTTACCTGTTCGAACGGAGATTCTTTGAGCAACCATTCTGCCCCCAAGCACTGCGAGTCCAGTGCAGAGAGAATGGCCTAATATTCCTCCAACTACCACTCCCCATACATCCTGAAAAAAAAAACAAGTAAGTACACACCAATAAGTCAGATGTAAGTGATAGTCTTAGATGTAAGTCACTAGTTATAATCTCAGTAGATATAGATGCTAGCTATAAGACTTAATTGTAAGTCACTGGTTATTAATCTGAATTGTAAGCCAATAGGTAAATAGTAATAAATATTAACTGTAAGTGTTAGGGAACAGGAAATATATATAAAATAAGTTGTAAAGCGTCCTTGAGGTGATTATGAGATTTTGGGGTATTTAGAAAAATAAATAAATAAACAATAAAAAAAATCACAACAAAAAAATTTCAAACCCATAACCCGTGATCCCCCGATAGTTGACCACCCGGCATACTGTTACATAATATGCAGCCAGTTTAGGGAAAATACAGTATACCTACTTGCACAAAGCATAGCTAAGCGCAGACGATATACCGCATTAACAAAAGAAAACACTACTTGTCTATATGAGTCATATAGTTCATATATACGATAAGTCCACTTGGGTGAAATGTTGGCAAACAATTTTTTATTAAATTTTAAAATAAAAACCTAGAAAATAATTTATTCGGTGTGCTTTGTTGTTGGATTACTTATGTTTCGCACATGAAATAAATAATTTTCTAGGTTTTTATTTTTAAAAGTTTTAATTGGAAAAAGAATTGTTTATCAACATTCACCCAAGTGGACTTATCGTACATAGGAATTACATGACTCATATACTGTGTATACCACCAGTACAAAAAAATCGACACTGTAAATAAATTCGTTTGATATCCACACCTACTTATTATTGCCGATTTTAGGTTTGAAATTGTTAAATAATGCACAAAAAATTAAAATCAATATATCTTTATATAGTATAAAATGAAGTCGCTCTCGCTGTCTGTACGCTTAGATCTTTTAAACTATGCAACGGATTTTCATGCGGTCTTCGCCAATAGATAGAGAGATTCAAGAGGAAGGTTTATATGTATAATATATGCAGTATAATATATATAGTAGAGAAAAGCCGAGAAATTCAAAGATTCAATTCAGGCAGCAGGCAGCGAGCAGCGGGCTGGCAAGCAGGAAGTGTGGATTTGATATGTATGCAAATTAACAGATGGCATTGGTTATAAAGGTTGGGTAATGGCGTTGTGTTTCGTTAGCCACAGCAATGTGTGGCCGGGTTTGCTAGTATATTATAAAAGAAAATGTGCATCCCGCTAAAACTCAGAAACGAGTCCCGGTACGATCGAGGGAGTTATATGGTGTGATAGCCCTCTATCCCCCATCCATGAAGAAGGTTCCCGTTTTTACCTGAAGGGCGTGCTTTTGAAGATATAAGGACCGGAAGTTTCGCCCTCTAGAAATTTCTAGAACAGTTCAGAACATTCAAGAGTATTCAAGAACATTTCAGAACATTACAGAACATCCCGGAACAATCCAGATCATTTTAGAACATTCCAGAATGCTCTCAAATGTTCTGGAACATTTTGGACCATTTGAAGCCTTTTTTGTATAATTGGGGGCTACCCATTGTAGGGGTATATAAAAATCCACAGTCGGTTTGAACTTCAGTTCGATCTCATATCAACTCCCTGAGCAAAGCCGGGTACCCCAGCTCGTTTTATAATTATTATAACTTCAGGGAGCCAATCGTTGTCGGGGAATCAATCAACTGTTCATTCTGAATTCATTTTCATGGATTCATAGTCATTCACCAGGGTGATAATGAGAGTATCCACCACTTAATGTATTACTGACCTCCCTGGCGCCCAGGATGACCGTGGCCAGCTGGGAGCGGTCTCCCCACTCGGCCAGGAACGTCATGGAGGCGGCCTGCATGAAGCAGCGAAGTGCCGCTCCGAGGGCACGCTTCTTCGTGTTGACCCTGGCTGCTTCCTGGTCCACCAGAGACATGGCTGCATCCTTCTCGTACTGGAACAAAAACAATTATCAAATTATTAAATTTTTTTTTATTATTCAAAAAGGTAAGTACATAATATATATGAAATTACACAGATTCAATTATTTTAAGACTTTTCGTCCATGAAAGCATTAGCTTGTGACTGGAATGATCGTCTAACTAATTTTTACATAAATTTTCAAGGAGATTGACTTTTAAAACAAAAAATTTAAAAAAAAATTATTTTGGAACGCGATTTTAATCCTTATGTGGAAAGCAAACGTACGAAGGGCAAGGTCAGAATCGCTTGGGGCATTCTTATTCTTGACGTATGAAATACCGTAAACACAACTAGCCACTCGGAATAATTTGTATTAAATTCTCTATGGCGTCCAGGCATCATTTTTCCCGGGATTTGAACTGTCAAACTGAGAGCTTCGTAAGATTGTGAAAAAGATTGACAGACCTATAAATTTATCAAATAAACGCAAGTAATGTTGTTTTTATGCATTGTTTATTGTTCAAGGAATGTGTTTCAGTAAATATAATATACGTTAGCATTAAATAAACCCATAAAATAATATGTCAAAGTCAAAACTTTGCGAAATTTACGTTGTTTCCTTCTTGGCATTTAGGAGGTTAACTTCTTCTCGGGCATATACTGAAGATCAGAAAATTTCCACTTTGCAATAAAATCCAATTAAATGTAAGATTTCTGAATGTATCCAAAAACTAAAAACTATTTGTGAAAGGTGGTGAAATATGCTTTCAAGTGTAATTATTAGAAATAAACGTAAATTTTTGAAATATTAAAATTTTGAAAGCAAACTGAAAAGTTTAAAAAATGGCTCACCTTAAAGTTTTTCACAAGCAAAATTACTGATAACGAATAAAGAAGAAAAACACACATAGAAAAAAAATTATAAACAATATCATTGCCTCACTTTTTTTTGTTTCATAAACAAATAATTCACTAAGCTTCATAAATTTTTCTCAAACTTTGGTTTCGTAGAGGTGTGCATTTTAATTTTTCTATTTATTAATGTTTGGGTCTACTTTTTAGTGTTCGATGCTTAAAATACTGCAATTTTTAAACACTAAAGCAGGGCTTCCCAAACTTATTTCAACTGTGACGCCCTTGGGAAGTTGCCATATTTTTGCGACGCCCCCCCCCCCCCCCGGATGAAAAATCTAAGGTGGGGGGGGGTTAAAAAGTGCAAAAAGTTTGTCACGTAGTATGGGTACGTTCCCTATGTATCTAAAAAGATAAATGGGACCTCTGAAAAAAAAATTTATTTATGTTTTAAGTTCCGTTTTTTCGGTGATTGCGGTTGATTTTTATTTTGCAAAGTGTTTTTTTTTCAATTTGAAATTCAGTTTCTAATTCAGTGGTGAGTGGATTCGTACATTTAAATTATTATTTCACGTAGCAAAAAGTGTTTTATTTGGAAAAGCACAGTATTATTAGTATATTTACCAAGTTCCGATATGTTTCCAATTAATTAATCATATTAATTAACATATAACAGGATTAGTGTTACACAATCAGGTGGCTACGTAGGTAATTGCGTAAATGTGAAATTCTAGGGAAATTTCACTTCGAAATATAGGGAAATAATTTTTTTGGGCAGAACATCCCTGGTCGCGTCGGCACAGACAGCCAACCTATTAGCGTCTCCCACACGCACACTTCGGAGCGACCGAGTCCCGCGCCACTTCAGGCGCAGAAAAGTAAAGACCGATAGGTTTACAGCGCAGTTCACTGTGAGACTTTTCTGCGCGGCGGCTTGAAGTGGCGCGGGACTCGATCGCTCCGAAGTGTGCGTGTAGAAGACGCTATCAAGATTGCCTCACGACGCCCCGGGGCGTCGCGACTCACAGTTAGGGAAGCCCTGCACTTAAGTATAAAAATATAAAAGGTAATTTCATCCAGTTTCTAAAATGATATTTGTTTTTATGACATCTTCAAAAATAAATAATATACATTTAAAATATCTTGGAAAAATTCCGAAGTTCTTAATAGTAAAACAATAGGATAAACAACTCCCTTTGGCTGTGTAAGCAATGTATACATCTATCCATAAACAATTTTTTAATTAGTAATATTTTCACATACATGGTTGTTTATCAATTAAATAAAATATTCACAATGTTTTTTAGCAAGTCTGATTAAGTTTAAAGTGTTTGCCAACATACCTGGTCATCCCTTTTCCTGAGATCTTGCTGCACCTCTTCCAGTTCCTCCTGTCCCTCGTTGGGGTCCATCTTCCAGCCATCCCGCAGCATCTTCAACCCAAACAGCGCAAACAAGGCGGCTGACAGGTAGTAAGTATAGGCACGAGGAACCCATGTTGCTATCCAACCAAATCCAGCTAAGAACAGATAAAAGTGAGGTTAAGTTTGATGGATAAGTTATTACATATTCTTGTTCTGAAAATTATGGGTGCTATTCCAGAGGGAATACGTCCAGATATAGTTGGGAGTAACAACTCCAAAGGATCTTTTAGCATGGTCAAATCAATAGCTTAATAAAATCTAATTGACAGACTTAACTGTCGATGATTTTGTATAGATTTCCCGAGCATGGTGGCACTTCGCTTGCTGAGGATTGGTTTGTACTCCTGTATTTTTAAGTTTTTTTTAAGCTGTGAATTGAAGTATATGTTAATTCGTTCAAAATACAACCAAATACGTTGTTCTTTTACTTATAGGTAGATTAAACCTTGTATTTTTTAAAAATATTTATTGCAATTGGTTTGAAATAAAGGAAACAAAAATACAATTTTTTGAAACTCAAAAACTTTTATTTTTCAATACGAGTTTTTGTGGACATAGTACAAATCAACCCTCAGCAAGCGACTTGTTAGGCTTGTCGATAGCCAAGCCAATATTGACAATGAATAACTTTGGTAGGTGGGTATGGATACCGCCACCAGGGAACCATTTATTGAATAACCGACACCTCTGCCATAGGCCACCCCAAGTGATTCGCTACGTCGCCTAGTGACTTAGCAGGGGTGCCCAGATTCATGGGGTGAGGTTTGTCTGGGACTTGGCGGCAGATGCGTCTGCCCACCAGCTGCATGGCAGGCCAGATCGAGAGAGAATGGTTGAGGGAGTCCCTTTGACTTCTCCAGCGTTATTCTCTCGAAATATCGCATCGCACCGCAGAGGGAGGGTTAGATTCGTACATCCGTTACTCCTGGACACACCGACCCCCAGATTCTTACCCACCCCTCAAACCTTTTTGCCTTCCCAGAACATCCTCTCCTTCCTTCTCTAAAAAGACTCTCCACACATCGTCCCCAAAGATGACGTAGGCCCTGAGGGGAATTGTTTACCTCGGGGCCTCCTGTGTGGAGCAGTGGAAAAAACAGAACAGAACATGATAAAATAATAGTACAGGTTAGGTTAGTTTTTTTTTCTATCATTTTTCACCACTTTTCATTAGTGTTCTGTTTTGTCAAGAAATCAGTAGGAATAGAGAGTCTACCTGAGAGCACAGTCATCAGAGCCAGCGCGGATATGGCGCCTGTGAAGACCAGCATCCGAGGATGACGCATGGCCATGATGGCCGCGATGAAGAAGGTCTTGTCTCCGAGTTCGCTGACGATGATCACCGACAAGGAGGCAACCAGGGCCTGCATGAAGCCGGAGCTGGCGTCATTCTCTATGTGCTGGAAAGGAGAAAAAAGAACTTTAGTATATATATCAATAATCATTCAATTAATTTGGGACGTGTATGGTTCGCCTCCCCGGAAACCATTTATTGGGTAACCAACAACCCTGCCATAGGTCACTCCAAGTGGTTTGCTTTGTTTGGTGACTTAGCAGGGATTCTCATTTATTGTTTGTCAGCCCAATCTTTTATTGAAACCTTTTTTGTTATTGAACAATTAAAAAATATACAAGAACAAATTTGGTGTCTTGTTTTATTTTGGACAGTTAAATCTATATTTCAAGGCTCCACAGCTTATCTTAGAAATTTTGGAGATAGATACAGAAACGGGAGGTCCGTTTGATAGATTCTCCTAACTTAAAAAAACAGATTGCAATCTTTAGAGCACAGGCGTCAGGTGGGAATGCTATCCTTGTTCTACCGGTATTTCAATGGAAGATGCTCTGAGGAACTAGGGTCATTGATCCCTTCGGCACCGGTACATAGTCGGGAAACACGCCAAACGCGTGTCCAACATATGCACACGGTTGACATTTGTCACATGAGAATGGGTCGCTTCTTCGACTCGTTCTTGGGTTCAACAGCTCGGTTGTGGAATGATTTGCCGGCCTTTGTGTTTCCTCCTTCCTACAACATGGGTCTCTTCAAGACCAATGTTCATTCCTTCCTCTTTTCAAAAAAACCCTCCACACAGCATCCCAGATGACGTAGGCCCTGAGGGAAATTATTTTGAGGGAGACCTTTGGATCTCTCCAGCAGGACTCTCTCAGAACTTTGAATTGCACCGCAGATGGAAGATACTCTCAGTATCGCCTGGTGTAAGACCAACATTTAGAATTGAAACATTGCTTAAAATGGCTTTAGCTGTGTTTGGTGACCAGATCTGAATAGCTAGGTACTTCCCCACCTTCCTCTTCCCCATCTCCTTCCCCTCCCTTTCACTACTTTCAGCCTCACAACCATACCCCAATTGGGAATGCCATAGTCTCACTGGCTCCAGACGGGAGCAGTTGGGACTCTTGTGCGGTATTCATATAATTTTTTTTAAAAAAAAGATAGATTCATACATCTGTTACTCCTGGACACACTGACCCTCAGATTGCTACCCACCCCTCATATATTTTCCCTTCCCAGAACTTCCTCTCCTTCCTTTTACTAAATAAACCCTCCACACAGCATTCCCAAAGATACGTAGTCCCTGAGGGGAATTATTTTCCTAAAAAAAAAGGATTGCAAGCTGTTTGTGTAAGTTGTTGAATTTAACAAGTAATTCAGAAAAAACGGTTCAAATTTCATGGCGCCAGAGTTCACTTTTTCTGCTTCACACAAAGATATTGACAAGAACGCTTGCATTTAACAAAGTATGTCAATGCTTTGATTGCACAAACCAATATTTTTTGCACATTGCGTTTTTTGTTTGCTAGCCAAATTTTCGCAAAAAGTTTTTGTCAATATATTTTAAACATTCAATAATGCTTGTAGTTCATAAATAAATTCACGTTTTTTTTAATATGAAATTTTATTGCATTTTTATCTGGGCGTTGCAAATCTCATTGTTGAATTTAATGCGTAAAAACTGGCATAGTTTCTTCATAGACCATGTGTTTTATTGGACCATAAAATCAATTAGCATAGATAATAAATAACGATTACCAAAGACAATTATATTATCATTGAAGAAGAAGATAACACTTTTAAATCTAAATGAAAATATGAAAGAAAACAAGACACAGAAAAACAGAAAAAGACAATGGTCGCAACTGGGACGAGAGGTCTGGGTTCGTGTCCCAGTTGCGACCATTGTCTTTTTCTGTTTTTCTGTGTCTTGTTTTCTTTCATATTTTCATTTAGATTTAAAAGTGTTATCTTCTTCTTCAATGATATATTACGTTGATGGGAATAACCTTCAAAAGTTATAAAAAGAGAGTTTTTCTCGTAAAAAATTGAACAATTATATTATTTTATGATATTTGTTTTTGCTTCCAATAATAAAACAATAATAATGATAATAATTAGAACAGTTTTTATAGCACCGTTTATGTAAAAAGTCACATCAAGGACACGTAGTAATGAAATCAAATTAAATAGAAACTTTGTTAAACTTTGAAAAGACACTATAATATTAAATTAGACAAATTTATAAGATATTTAACCACTCCAGTATTTTGCGATTGTGCAAGTTTTTAGACTTAAACGAACTGTCAGATTTATAAAAACTTTGTGTTATTTCCGCTTCACAATTAAAGCTCTATAAATGAAACATTTCTGAATGCAGCCGAATATTAAAAACTGTTTTTGAAAGGTTCTGAAATAAGCTTTCAAATTGTAATATTACAAATTAATTCTAATATTTGTAAATATTAAAATTGAGAATGCAAACATAAAAAAATAGTAAAAATGACTCGCATGATGTTTTTATGTGACAATGGTACTAAAATCACGGATTTTGTAAAAAAAAAACACTTATTCTATTGTATAAATGTATAATAAACAATTTTATCACCTAACTTTTTAACCATTTCTTACAAAAATATTTAATAAAAAATTAACAATGTCTAACGGCGCGTAGGCAATTTGGTGGATGAAAACTGTTTCTACAAAATAAGTCTTTTTATGTACTTCTATGGACATCTTTGAAAAGAAATATGAAGCTTGATTCAATATGGACCTTTTACTTTTTGTTTTAGGGTTGGCACTAGAACAATAACAGAGTTATAACGATTTCTGTGGGAATTAACGTTGACACTTTAACGTGAAAGCACCCTTATTGTACTTGACTGCTATTGTTATATTGTTATGTAAACACGCTTACGGGTCGGAGTGGTTAAGGTTATATTTAAAAGAGTTCATTCATCGCTAGTTTAATTATTTTAGGAAAAAAACACTTTTTGCAAATTATGATTTAAAATGTTAAGTATTTGTTTGCGCCAGTACATACGCCATATGAATATGAATAAATAGTTTTGTCCATAAATAAACTCAATTCTTTCAAGAAAGACATACAACAATTAATTCATCTTGATATTTTAAAGCACAATTTGCAAAAAGTGTTTTTTTCCTAAAATAATTAAACTAGCGCCATCTGTGGAAGAGTAATTTTAGAATTATTTTAAATATCACCTTAAATATGTACATTGTAGTGTCACTTATAATGTAGATTTATTCTTGTGTTATGACACTACATTTACACATGTCAAATATAGAAACAAGAAATATTATGTTAGTACTGCATTTAGGAAAGGGAAATTACTACCAACCGCTTTGAGCCGTGAGACTATGGCACCCCGAATTGGGGTATGTTGTGAGGGTGATGTTGAAGGAGAATTAATTAATTGTATAGGAGAAGGAGACGGGGAAGAGGAAGGTGGGGAACCTGGCTATTCAAATCTGGTCACAAAACATGGCTAAAGCCATTTCAAGCAACTTATCAATTCTGAATGATCTTCCCTCTGGGAATTGACTTTGTGCAATTCTGCTACATATTATTTTAAATGAATAAATTGTGAAATAACACAAATTTATCAAATAAAATTTATTTGCGCACGCTGGGATTTGAACCCGCGATCTCCGGATTTTTTTTTTTTTTACATGAGCAGGAACATCCACACAGGAGGATAACACATACAAAAATAATTTCCCTCGGGGCCTATGTCATCTTTGGGGATGCTGTGTGGAGGGGTTTTGTTAGGAAAAGGAGGAGAGGAGAGTTATGGGAAGGAAAAGGGTTTAAGGGGTGGGTAGGAATCTGGGGTTCAGTGTGTCCTGGTCATCCGCCTCCAAAACCTAGACAAACCTCACCCCATGAACCCTTGATTGCTAATAGAGCCTTACCCCACGGCATAGTACGGAGGCTGTTTTGCGCTTTCTCCTTTTTAGCCAAAGTTTCGGACAGCCTTACACTGTCCATTATGAGGGCAGATGTTATTAATTGTAATTAATTTATTAAATTTGATACTAGGTGGGATTCGTCGTATAACTTCACATCTAAAAATTCAGAGCTTCTTTGTCCAAGTCCAAGGAAGTTTTGCACGCAGATAAATAGATCTTATCTGTGATTAGGTGATTATGTTTTACGATTATGTGCATTACATGCTTTCTTTAACCTTCAGAGTCCATATCAACTTATCAACTCTCCCATCTCGTTCCTAGACGTCACGATTACCGATGATTCAATTTACCCAATCCTCAAATCAATGCTGTGTCACCTTATAAAAATCACAGAACATAAAATGATAACAGTGTTTTTTAACCTCGAAAAACTGCACCAAATTTAAATTTGGTCAAGGCTAGACATGCCTTCATTCATCATTGATAAGATCTACAAATAGTATCAAAATTCAATCTAATTGCGTACATGTAACTCACGGTAAATGAAGCATGTGTGACCTTGTTGCAGGTTATTTACATCACGCAGCTCGTATGCTTTCATACAGTTGTGTAAACCGATTTCTGTAAAGAGCGATTTCCATAAAGACTAATTTCCGTAAAGACTGATTTCCGTAAAGACTGATTTCCATAAAGACCGATTTCCGCAAAGATTGATTTCCGTAAGACCAATTTCCGTAAAGACCGATTTCCATAAAAACCAATTTCCAACAAAAAAAACTTCCACATACAATTTTTGTTTTCATCCACGCACCTAACTATATTCTATCTAACATACAATATAAAACATGCTAGAATGCAAGCGATTGTTTATCTAGACATTTAACAACTGATTTCCGAAGAACCATTTTTTTTTAAATGTCAGGAAACCAGTATATTTTAAAATTCCTTATTTATAGAGGAAACATAATTTTACTATCATTAGGATTTTTTATATTAAACAATATAATCTGAGTTGCAATGAAAAAAAAAATGTTTTTAATTGATAAAAAAATCTTTTTTTTTCTACATTACCTACACACGGGAGGCCCTGGGGAAAACCATTCCCCTCAGGGAAAAAGTCATCTCTTGGGATGCCGGGTGGAGGGTTTTTATTAGGAAAGGCGAGGAAGTTCTGGGAAGGAAAAGGGTATGAGTGATGGGTAGGAATTTGGGGGAACAGTGACAGACGTATGAATCCCCTGCGGTGCAAGGCGATAGGTTGAGAGAGTTCGGTTGGACAGGTCTAGGTTAGGCCTCCCTCAACTAGTCTCTCCCGATCCGGCCCACCACGCAATAGGTGGGCAAACGCATTCGCCGCCAAAACCTAGACAATCCTCACCCTCGAGCACCCCTGCTAAGTCACCAAAATGCCTCAAAAATGCTCACGAATCGCTGGTATGTACTGTTACATTGCGTATATATATTTTATTAAATAATACACTTGTAACCCAACCTAATCTATTTTCTAATACATATTTCTATTTTTGAAATTGCATATTTGTGAAATTCTGTCATCATTATTAAGGGCCAGTTGTTTCACGGAATTTGAACAATTCATCAAATTTCAAAGATAATTTTCAAGTTCTACGAAAGTTCTATTCTAGATCAGTTATTATTACATTATCATTATGGGCCAGTTGCTGCACAGAACGGAAATAACTTTGTTCCATTTATTAATTAATGACCGGACTGGTTTCATAAAACATTTTCAAACATAAATCACCAACCGTAATTATATTACCATTGTAAATATACCTTATTACGAGTCATTATTGTATAATTACTGGAAATAATTTTAGCAAATAAGATGGGAAGTCCTGACAGAAAAAATATGAATCACCAACCTTTTGAAAATGAGACTCGCTACTAATAAAAAATTACATAAAAACATGGACACCTTCATTACTATGCAATGGTACGATGTTTGTTTGGATGCTGTGTGGAGGATCTTTTTAGGAAAGGAAGGTCTAGGAAGGAAAACAGTGTGAGGGCTGGGTAGGAATCGGGGGGGTCAGCGTTTCCAAGAGTTACGAATGAATCCATCACTCCCGCTCCGTTGCATGGCAGTTCCAGGAGAGGTCAAAAGGTCTCCCTCAATCAGTCTCTCCCAATCCAGCCCGCCACGCAGTTGACCAGGCTGAGCAGGCTCAACTGCCGCCAAGACCCGGACAAATCTCACCCCATGAACTCGGACATCCCTGCTTTATCACAAAACGTAGCAAACCGCTTGGGGTGACCTATGGCTGAAAGGTGTTGGTTATCCAATAAATGGTTCCCGGGGCGGCGATACCCATACCTGCCTCCCAAATTGTTTTAATAAGAATGAAGAATGATTTTTTAAAATGCTTTCTCAGCACATAATTATAATAGAATCAATACACTGTTCGATACTTCCAGCAATCCGTAACTATCTGAATCGGGGCTAGAATTTTTTTTATTGTTATTATGAAGAAAAAATAATTGTCGATAACAGAATATTTTGATAAACAATACTTAGTAAAAACATAAATATTTTTTTACTAAAAATCCATAAAACTTGAGTGAATTTCTCAAAGCATGTGTAGGAAATATAACAATTTATATTTTACCTTAAAAACAAATATGAACTTTTGTATAATTTTTTTTATATTTTTATTGCAATTTCAATACATTTTGGATAGTGAAACTCTCTTTTAAGGTTTTTCAAGCGACTGGAAGAAAAAAATTTTTACGTTGTAAAACCTAATTATACTAATTTTGGTTGTTGGTTGGTAAAGCCTTAATTGCATTGAGCGAGTTTACAAGCTAACTATCTGGGAAATTCACTATCTGTTAGTAAACTCGCTCAGTGTCATCGTATTACTTGCTAACTAGCAGATTGTGGACAATCAACGAAAAAAGTTGAAAGGTGGTCAACTTTACTCGCTACTTGCTCAAGATGGAGGCCTACCAACAGCTGATTTCGTAACTGTCAGAATTAGTTCACGCGGGAGCCGTAATTTCCGCTACTGGCTAGCGTATGGCGCTAGCTGCGAGCTCAAGTTTTTTACAAAATGTCGACCGAATTCGTTATTTTAGCTGCTACGAGAGTCATTATTTTAGCTGCTAATAGACAGTTTTGTGTGTCGTCATGACAATCTCACTCGCCAATCCACCCGCTTTTAAACTTACCGGCTAGTAGCTTGTAAACTCGCTCAATGTAATTGAGGCTTTGGTAAGTAATGTGAAATATTCCTGCGTAATGCGTAACATTATTTAAGTTTAATGAACTTTTAGGACGGTCTGTTTCACTGAAATTCAAATGTTATATTGTCATCCAATGGCCATTCAGCGCCATTTTGTTTTTTTGACAGTTGAAAGGTCTCCGTTAAATGCCGATTTTAAGTCCATTTCAGCTTTTGAAAAAATTGTGATCAGCAGAAGAGGACAACTAACATGTTGTTAAGCTTGTCAGCTCATTACAATTTGATAAAAAGCTGAAACACACCTAGAATAATCATTTTATGACATTGTAACATTTGAATTTTTGTGAAACAATTGGCCCTTAATTTTCAAAATCATATCAGACAAGCGGTAAAGTAGGTACCAGAATTATAAGATGAATACTCCACTGTCCAACATAGATACACAACCAGGGCAATAAACCAAAATACTCTAGCTACAGCCAGTTTGAAAACATCTTTTGGACAAAGAAATATGAAATTCAATGCGACAAAACTACACAATGCTCTACCAACTCAAACAAAAAAAATAACAGAAATAAATAAATTTAAAACAAAAGTAAAAATATGGTTGAGAGAACAAAGTGAAAATGAACTATCAAACATACTGAAGACCATGTAAAGACAACTGGATACTAAATACAAATGTGGAAAAACTACAGGCCGCCTCAGAACAGGGAACCCTAGTGAGGAGGACTGTGAAAAAAAAAAACTTTATAATACCCTAATATAATACAATTTATGTACAATATATGTATTTACAACAATTGTATACAACAATTTATGTACAATTTATGTACAAATTTTGCTATAGATACTAATAATAAAAAATAAAAAAAAATTAAAAACTCTTTATTCGAAATTTATATGTGTTTCGTTCAAATGCTTAAATGAATTCAGGGGGGTACAAATTACGATTCGGCCATTAAAATTGTCACACAGAAGTGGTTGTGAAGAATTTAATTTTGGCCGATTTAAATATATTCTTTATCTGATATTTACGAGATGTCCGTCAGTTTGCGGCCCTCATTGCTCTATCGAAACCAAAAGTCCCAGGGTTTCGTAAAAAAATTATGCATTACCAAAACTTAACTCTAGACACTGGAAAATTTCTCTACGACATAAAATAAAACCTGTTTTTATAAGTAAAATACATGTGCGAATGTCTCTTTGTTTGTTCCTAATTTTTCATCAACTTAAAACCTTAAATTTCACCTCATCATTTTATCTATTGTCTTTTGCAGACAGGACTATTGTGATACCATACATATTGTGATGGCGTACTAGGTTGTGATTACAACTACCACGCAAGGTATAATTTCATCAATCTACCTTATTCATTAATACTAGATCGTGATTACAATATCATGTAGGAAATAATTCCATCAATCTACCTTATTAATTATCTATAATTTTTTGTCACGCCGAAATAAAAATACTTAATATGTTGTTGAGTTTTTCATTTTTCTGTTTTAAGCGGAGAAACGTCAAGATTCGATACTGTCATAGGAAAGCAAAATTGTGTTTGAAAATGTTCTTCCTTTTATTTAAAGGGATTGAAATTTCAAATAATTTTAGGTTAGTTTTAAGACTTGTTCAACAGTCGTCCGTTTGGGTCTAATAACGGTTACGAAGATAGCCGATGATGTCCAATCGACAGGTGGGCACCTTCAGTGACCATTTCTCCTGCCGCAGATCTACTCAGAGCATCCATTAGAATGGACGTTAAGTCTAGTTAAATATTCATTGTAAATAAGACGATAATAAACCTGATAAACCGAAGTATTATTAAAACATATCATTGAAAATTAAAACTATTAAAACTTCTGATCATTTGAGTTGTATTGTTCATCTGAGAAAACAATAGTAAATCACAGTAAATAAATATTTAATTAAATGAAGACATTATGAGCGAAACTCAATCGAAAATCTGGAAAAGAAAAATCAGAAAAAGATATTTACACCTCTGGGACTCGAACCCAGGACCTCCCTACTTTCCGGGCGGGTGCTCTTGTCCACCCGCCAAGACAAATTAATTAAATATTACAATTTGAGGTTTTACTCATAAAAGTTAAAATAAAAAAATTTATAATAAATAATAAACATTCAAAATCAATTTTTTTTCCCAGAAGCAAACCGAGGAAGAAATGGATAGATTGTCTGGAAGAGGACTGGAGAGGGACGGGAAGAACTGAGGACTGGAGGCTAACTGCTATTGACTATCAATCTACGGAGGAGATAATCGGACGATGAGGTGAAGGCAGCTTTCAAGTCCTGGATTTGAGAAAAGTCAGAAGAATTTTTCAGTGATGGAATGAAAAAACTTGTTACACGTTGGGAGAAATGTGTTAGCCTTAACGGTGACTATCTTGAAAAATAAATATATGATTTTGAAGCTTAAGAAATGCACCTTAATGTACTTTTTGCCCGATCTTGCTATTTGTTTTTGTTCGTATTCTACAAGCATGAGTGCATTTCTTCTCAGCCTACCCTGGTATTTTTGATGATTTAAAAAAACTAAGTTCATACATTCAACAAGTACAGCAATGCAGATGTGAATAATGCAAATTATCTTTCACCAATGTCCTTGGCCCATATAGCAAAGCTGTTATCAGCTGGGAATTCGAACGTGTTAAATATTTGAAGGTAATTGATCCTTATCACTTATCTCCAACAGATCTTCCGTTTATCGGAATATTTTTACAACCAAAAACACAGATCGCAGATCTTTACATGACTTCAAAATTTTCAAGGCAATGATGTTATCAATTGCAATATTGTGTACATTATGTTTTCCTGGTGACGGAACGTCATTTCCGAAACCGGTATAACAATAATTATTCAAATAAAGTGGTTTCAAACAAATTGATTTGTTTATATTTTAGTGGAATTAATGAATAAGGAAAACATCAAATTGTAATATTTAATCATTGAAGAAAATATTAACAAACTTTTATGTTATATTCTACCTTTTACGAAGGTCTTACTTGAATGCCTGGAAAGGCATTGCTGGCAAATTTTTTGTTATAGTAGTTACATGTCCTTTGCATAAATTGATTTTGATTGGAATTGGTGTTGCATCTATCAATATAGAAAAGAACATTTTGTAGAAAATAAACAACCTCCTGTTTTTATTAGGTATAAATGTATGTATTTATTTTAATAGAGAGAAACACAACATATTAAGACTCGTGACATGAGAAAAGAGCATTTTATGACTTGTGATGAGTGAAACACAGCATATTAACATCGTCGGGCGTCATGTGACCCTCCAGAACACTGCCGAAGGTGTTAGGAATCATTTCGGTCACTATAACTGACATAATTTTCCATAAAATTAGGACATAATTTATTAAAAATGCGTCGTAATAAGCAACATGTCACTATAAGCGAAGTCATTATATCCGACTTTGTTATAAAGAATTTTATATGAAAACCAAACTTCACTGTGTAATTAAGTCGTATTATGTGGTTGGTCAATATAGGCGGAGTTATAAGATACGGATTCTACTGTATATGAATATTGTACACCAATCTCTTTGTAAGGGTTCCAACCAGAGGCGCCTCTAGGGGTCCAGAAGTGGAAGGTCATTCAAAAAATTGATATTATGATACAATAACAAACTATGTAAATACCATAATATTCATTCACCTGACAAGTTTGAGAGTCAAATTACATTTTATAGTAAATTATTTCATGCGACAAGCATACAATATACAAAATCAACCTATTTTTATCCAACCATCTCTTTCAGACGCATAACATTCATCATGCTGTCTCCCTTACGGCAATGACCCAAACTGTCTTCGAAATCCGAAAGAATTTTTACCATTTTTTTTTTTACATTAACTCCACACAGGAGGCCCTGAGGAAAATAATTTCCCTCAGGGCCTATGTCATCTGAGATGCTGTGTGGAGGGTCTTTTTGAGGAGAGAAAGGAATAAACATTGGTCTTAAAGAGGCCCATGTTGTAGGGGGGAGGAAACACAGAAGCCGGCAAATCATTCCATAGCCGAGCTGTTGAACTCAAGAACGAGTCGAAAAAATGACCCGTTCTCATGTGACAAATGTCAACCGTGTACATATGTTGGGCGCGCGTTTGGCGTGTCTCCCGACTATGCACCGGTGCCGAAGGGATCAATGACGCTAGTTGCTCAGAGCATCTTCCATTGAAATACTGGAAGAACATGGATAGCATTCCCACCCGACGCCTGTGCTCTAAAGATTGCAATCCGTTCGTTAAGGTGGGAGAATCTATCAAACTGACCGCCCGTTTCTGCACAGTCGAGGGTATTTTTCAAGTATTTTGGAGCTCCAGACCAGAGGTGGCTGCGATGTACTGCTATCTCGTTTATTATGTATGGCATGTAAAGAGACAAAAGACATGATATTTGGACATTTGATAAATTGACCCAGCCAATCATAGTGCGTGGGAAAGAAAGCTTTCATTTAAGACGTGAGATGTCACTACTTGCCGCTGCCCGCTTTCTCGCGGTGCCTTTCAAATTAATTAGAAAAATACCAGTTTTTTTGATTTGCATGATATTATGTTTTACTGTCCTCTTATAATTTTGGGAGGTCTTTGACCAATTGACCTGAGGGAAAGACCGCCACTGGTCCCAACTATATTTATCTGTATAAAACATATAAATAATATAAATTAATATGTATATGTTATACAAGTCTTCTTATGAGAGAGACAACTCTCTGCCGACCTCTGTTGAGACCCATTAAAACTGCACATAACTACCTATACTAACAATGTCTATTGATAAATTTAAAACTACAAATAACACATACACTACAATTACCGAGGTTTGGGCATGTAGAGCGAATGAATGAATGTTATGGTAGAATGGTAGAAAAAGTTGGGGACGCCCGAGAAAGACATGGCACGTGAAGTGAATCAGATGATTGAGTCAGGCCATGTCAAGAGTCAGAATAATAGAAGAGCATATATGAGACAAAGTACGAATCTGAATGAGGCAAGGAATGTTTCCGAAGATCGAATTATTTGGCGGACCGTCCTCTCTGCCTACCATTCCGTGAAACGGTGTGATCATTAGTCAGTTAGTTAGTTTTATGATTAGCGAATAGTTTTTCTAGGATTATAGAATGTGATGTAAAAAAAACGGCTTAGACATCAGAGCGGGCTGTCGTATCAATAATCTGTGCCTAAATCACATTAGCTATGCGGACAACATGATTCTCTTAGCTCTGTCGATCAAGGGGTTGAGAATACTATTAAAAATCTGTGAAGAATATGCACATGACCACAACATGACGTTCAACCCCAAGAAGACGGAACTAATCGCATTCCACCATGAAAAAAATCTCGAGAAGATGCTCCCCGTACAACTCAATGAGGAAAACATAAGCACATCTACGAATGTAAAATACTTGGGTCACATCATCACTGAAGACCTCTCGGATGATGGTGATATTGAACGACAGAGGAAAAGTATCAGTGTTTTATCCAATATGATTGCCCGAAGATTCTTCCAATGCGTAACCATGTAAAAAAAACATTGTTCAAAGCATTTTGTACTAGTCTATATACATGTGAAACATGGTGTAACTACCGAACCACCTCGATGGAACGACTCCGAATCCAATATAACAATTATATTTGGATTCAGAAGATATAGTAGTGCATCGACAATGTTCACTGAAGTAGGATTGCACGGTTTCGCCGGTCTGATGAGACATCGGGTCACTGGAGCCAGGGTGTGGCTAATGGCTTCCGACAATACAGTGGTGACCGCAGCGTTACAGTACCAAACCCCACTCCTGAGTGAGCGATGGGCCCGAGCTCACCCCAGACCACGCCCTACATAGATTGATTATTTTTTTATTATTTCTTCAAAATTCGCAAATTCACTTTGTGGCGTCATTATTAATTTAATGAAAACAAATAACTTTGTGTACACCACTATTTAATTAACAATATTAACAGGTTTCGAAAACTATTAACTTATTATCCTGACGAAGAAAATATAGTTGTTTTCATTAAATTTTGTTTTTTTTTTCTATTCTATGTTTAGTTCTTTATTTTTAAAAAATCTGTTGTATTAAAATATGTATATGGGACGTGTGGGATTACACTATGCTCTCCACATCCTGGAATAAAAAAAATCGCGTAAAGTCTCGTTCGGGGGAAGCGTATATATAGGGCTAAAGAAAAACCTTTAGATAGCGCGGAGGACATTATACTATTGAATCTAATAATAGAAGCAATATTGTGAAGCATTTCCCGCAAGTATTTGTCCTTATAGATTAGTAAGATTAGACTAACACAATAATATGAGAAAATATGAAACATGGTGTACGTTCAACAACTGCGTAATATCTAATATACGACACTCAAGAGGAAGATAATGCATTTTTTAGTTCAATTCCTCGTCTAGTGTAGAGGAACACCCAGGAAATGTAAAATATTCATTAATTTATTTGAGTAATTTTCAATTTAATTTAAACTCTGTTTACTGAGTGAAGTTTATGTTGGAGACAAATCATTGTAAGAACATACAATGAATTTGTTTTGAATTTAAGTGTCAAAATTGGAATTGATTTCGTGAAGAATTCAGAGAAGTGATAAAGTACCAATCTTTAATATAATATTTTAACAAAATATTATTTTAATTGACATTTTCAAAGTTGGAGCCGATGTGTGGTTTGAGTCTGTCTGTGATTGTAACTCTGGTTCTGAACTCAGATTTGTTTGAATTTAAATGTCATTTTGAAAATTGGAACTGATTGTGTCAAGAATTCAGACAAGCAATTTCAATTTGGGAGGCGAGAACGGGTACCGCCGCCCTGGGAATCTTTATTGGATAATCGAACTGAGCAACAACTAAGTAAAAATTTAAAAATTAAAATCACAAAAAACCATCGCAGTTTTTTTATTTTTTATTTTGGGAATATGGTGTGCAAAATGTTTTAAGGTTATTTAAAGAATAATTAAGTATATCTTTTGTTATGGAAATTTCATTTTAATAGCAACATTCCTCTTGTCGTGCTATGCTGTGCTAGAGCTTTGTTCTGCCGTGTGGTATCTTGAACAAGTCATGGTGACGATTACACCTGATTCAGGCACGGATAAGCCACAGCATTCCAAGAGAAGAGCTATCAAAAGAGTTATGCACCATGAATATTAAAACTAAGTATTGCAAGAATTGCAGAACATAGTTTCTAGGCCAAATCTATTTATAAGCAAGTCAATTTATGAAACTTGGATAAGGTCAATGCGTTCGACTATACAGGGTGTTAACGGAAATACTTGACTTACCATAACCAGTGATTCCTGATTTGGAGTGAAATATGTTAAAGAAATTTTGATCTCCGGTGCCTTTTTTTGATGTTGAAATTTCATCAAAATTTTGTCAGGAAGACTCAAATAATGTCAGGAATCACTGGTTAAAGTAAGTCAAGTATGTCCCTTAACACCCAGCATACACCTGAGGACTTTTTTTCTGGATTTGCTCCAGCATACTTGTATATTTAGTTTTGTGCGGAGTCCATACACCACTAGCATACTCCAAGCTTACTTCTAACTATATCATCGACCGTGTTACCATGGATTGCACCAACGCTCAATAAAAAATTGTGGCTAAATGGAATTAACCCCTCAGGCTAATTTGTTCGCTTTTTGGAATAATTCATTCAGATCTCACAGAAATCGTTGTCTCAAAACAGTAATAATTTAGAAAGAGAAAACACGACGCTTTTTAATCAAATCTAAAAATTAATCACAAAATAATTAAAGTGTAGATACACATTTATGAAACCAAAGTTTTGACCGCAATTTGAAAATAATTCATGAAACTTTGGGAATTTTTTATTAATTATTTTTATGTTAAACGACAAAATAGTGAGTTAACGATATCGTTTATAATAACATTTCCTAGTAAAAGTGTGATTGTATTTTTTTTTGTTATTACTAATTTGAGTTAGAAAAACGTAAGGTGAGCATTTTTGTTATTGTTTTTGGGGTGTTATGCCGTGTTTCGCTAACTCCTTCTTTAGCCAACGTTTCGGACAGCGTTACAGTGTCCATCATCAGGGCAGATGGGCTCATCTGATGATGGACACTGTAACGCTGTCCGAAACGTTGGCTAAAGAAGGAGTTAGCGAAACACGGCATAACACCCCAAAAACAATAACAAAAATACTTTTTGGCCGTGAAAACCTAAAAACATACCCGTAAGGTGAGCATTTTTAAAAAGTTTTTTATATTTGCATTAAAAATTTGTATACATAAAAAATTACATGCTTATTTCGAATTATAAAATTTGAAAGCGTTTTAATCACCTTTAAAAAACAGTTTTTGGTTTTTTAATGCATTCAGAAATATTCTTATTTATTTGGATTTTATTGCAAAGCGGAAATATTTTGAATTTCCCACAAAATAGGTCCGAGTAATTTTTACTCAACATTTGCTCAAATATATTTGATGAAAATTATTTATTTTGATAATAACTTAATAATAGAGATTTTCCAATGTTTCAACACCTAATTTATCCTTCCCTACCATAAAATATGTTTTTTGAGTTAATATTCTCCAATATTGGGGATGCCATAGAAAGTGTAACAGGGAAACAGCCAATGAAACTGTATCATGATGTACATATAAGAATTATCAATTACCTTAAAAAAGGCACCAAATAACTTTTCGCGAATTCCTGTGTGCTCAGCTGACGTGGATGAGAAATCCATGGTAGGGCTGTATCCTTCGTCTGTTTGCGTCGGTCCAACCACAGAGGTACTTAACAACGACACACCGATTATATCCATCTCGACCGTGACGGAACTTAATACACTTGACGTAACACTTAAGCAAAATGTTATGTATTTGTTGACAATACAATTAAATTTATAATTTGTCACGAAACATGCAAATTAAGAGTTTTTTGTTAAAATTATTTAACAAATCACTAATGTACGTAATTAAAATGTTTGAGATATCTTATTAAACTTAACAAATCACTTAAGTTTATATAATATAACAAAGTTATCGCTTTTTCAAAGCTTTTCGAAATAATTATTATTATAATTACTTAAGAACACTGTTTATTCATTAAAAATCAAGTAGGTACTCCTACAAGTTGTTGTGTGCAGCTTTCATTTGCTAAAACTCGCTAAACAATGAAATTAATATTCAAGTGTGAAAATTTTTATCACAAAACAGTAATAAGTTTCTACAGTGAATTGTAAAAAATATGTACAGTAAACACTTCATTGTTTGCGACAGAAAAAAAGGTGCTTTGCTCGGTCATTGCGCAAATAAATAAAGAGTGGAATATACGTACTAAGTTGGATATAACAAAGAATTATAGGAATTGAAAATCTGCCCTCGATAAACAATTGAATTGTTCTATAGAGAACAAACCTACAATCTAGGGATTAAAAAATGTTAGAAAGATAAGAAAATTGTTAAGATTAAGGCTAACTTAATTGGTTTGTGCAATTCACACGCGATAGAAGTGAAACCTTCAGAAAACTAAAGTAGACAAGTGGGGACGCTACGAAGCACCGCACAAAGAGGAGACCGATTATACTATCTCACTCTCTCGCAGGCTAAATCCTATAGATGTAGTATGTGTTTGTCTATTTTTAGTGTCGCTATTTTTCATTTCATCGAGTTTCAAATCACGACAGTGCTAAAGAAGTTTTCACTTCAATAGAAAACAAAACATTTATCTTAAATTAAAACTTAGAAATTTTCAAATTTATGAAGTTTTCAAAAATGAAATGTTAGGTTATGTTTGAAAAACACCTTGTTTTAAACAAATATATTGCGTTATCCACTGTAAGAGGTTATAAAATCCTAATTATAAAATTAATAAACGCGTTTAAATTTGATCAAATAACAAAGCAAGGCACTTTTCATACAAATTTTCACAGGAGTGCAGAATGTTTCACAGGTAATTAGATTTTTTTTTTAAATGTTATTATTTGTTTTAAATAGAGAATTCGTACAATGGTGACAATACAACCATCTGTACTGACAGTACAGAACTGAATGGTGTGATTAAATATTTGTGATAACATAAGAGCACACATGTACACACGTACTCGGTACCTACCCACAAGAGTACACGGATAATTTAGATTTCAAGATAGGAAGATATCGTGAAAATAAAATTATTTTATTTTTGTACGTCATAGAAGTTGTTGAAAAATTTATTTGGAAAAAAAATTGACCTAGTTTTCATATTACAAATATGTATGTATTGATAAATACATCAAAAAAATTAAATGCAAAAGTTGGCAGCAGTTCAGGAAAAATAGGTCACGTTATTTGCTAGGAAAATTTCCTAAAATAACTTTTGTACAAAAAATTGTGTACACAAAAATAGGTAAATGTATGAGTGGTATTTCAAAGATGATAGTATAGATTGGCACGCTTAACTTTGCAGTAGAGAGCGTTGTTTTTTTTTTTTTTTACATTAACTCCACACAGGAGGCCTCGAGGAAAATAATTTCCCTCAGGGCCTATGTCATCTGGGATGCTGTGTGGAGGGTCTTTTTGAGGAGATGAAGGAATGAATATTGATTTTGAAGAGACCCATGTTGTAGGAGGGAGGAAACACAGAGGCCGGCAAATCGTTCCATAGCCGAGCTGTTGAACTCAAGAACGAGTCGTAGTAACGACCCGTTCTCATGCGACTAATGTCAACCGTGTACAAGTGTTGGGCGCGTGTTTGGCGTGTTTCCCGACTATGCACCGGTGCCGAGAGAATCAATGACGCTACTTCCTCGGAGCATCTTCCATTGTAATACCGGTAGAACAAGCCTGTGCTCTAAAGATTGCAATCCGTTTGTTAAGTTAGGAGAATCAATCAGACGGATCGCCCGTCTCTGCACAGAGTCGAGGGTGTTTTTTTAGGTATTTTGGGGCTCCAGACCAGAGGTGGCTGCTAAATTCAACCATGGGGCGCACTTGCGATTTGTACAGGGTTAGCAGTTGTGTACTATTAAAGCATCTGCGGGCCCTGTACAGTACGCCCAGTTTCTGAGAGGCTAACTCGTTATTGTGGGTGTTTTGGAAACAAGCAAAAAAATGTAATATATCATTGAAGGAGATAATAATAATATGTCTAAACGAAAATATGAAAAAGAACAAGACACAGTAAAATAAAAAGGTAATGGTCATGTTTATCCGAGACACTATCTAGGTTACAAACCAGTTTTTTGAACATTTTGATCATTTCAAAAACATGGGAAAAAAATAAATAAAATAAATTAGTTGAAGATAATATCGTTAATTCTGAATTTGAAATATGAGATTGACAAAAATGACTTAAAAATAAGAGGTCTCAACGGCCGAGATGGTTGAGTGGTACGATATGAGATTCTAGGTTTGTGTCCTAGTTGCGAATGTAAATTTTTTATTTTTCTGTGTCTTGTTCTTTTTCATATTTTCGTTAAGATTTTTTTGGTATTTTCTTCTTCAATGATATATTATATTGAAGGAAATAACCTTCAAAGTTATAATAAAAGAGAGTTATTCTAATAAAATAAAAACTGATTTTAAAAATTGTTCCATCACTAAGGCCTCGATTACATAGAGCGAGTTTGCAAGCTACTAGCTGGTAAGCTTAAAAACGGGTGAATCAGCGAGTGAGATTGTCATGATGACACACGAAACTGTCTACTCGCTCAGTAGCAATAGTAGCAGCTAAAATAATGACTCTCGCGCGAACCAATTGGATCGACATTTCATAAAAAACTTGAGCTCGCAGCTAGCGGCACACGCTAGCCAATAACGGCTCCCGCCCGAACTAATTCTGACAGACGAAATCAGTTGGTGGGCCGCCATCTTTAGGCAAGCGAGTAGCGAGTAAAATTGAGCACCTTTCAACTTTTTTCGTAGATTTCAGATATGACAGGGGGGGGGGGGGGGGGGGGGTCAAAAAATCATGAAATTCGTGTGACGTAATTTATGGATGGCCCCCTACTATGAGTAAAATAGCAAAATGTCCAAAAAAAGAGTCATTCACCAAAATTACCTTTGTGGAGATACAGCATATTGACATAACACGCGACGCGTGTGTGACACGGATAGCTGCCGATATCTGAGGCCAAAACACTGTAACTCAAACATCCTATCTCCCGCACGGCAACGGCGGCATTGTAATGGCAAAAAAAAAACAGATTTATGAGGAATGTCCTGGCAAAACGCTATATTTTAAGTAACAGTGTTCTGCCATTACGAAAGTGTTTTTTGCAGTTACAGCATTGTGCCATCGTCAATTCCTTAGGAAGTAACAATAATAAACAAATAAAAGTAAGTACATACGATGTATGTCGACGAATAGAATTGATTGAGCACTATAAAGTCAAAATGCTGTATCTGTAGATAAGGCATATTGCCATAACACGGGCGTATGGCCATCATAAGAACTAAGCAAGTACATTGACCCAAAAAGAATAATAACTATAATTATACTTTCTTGTCAATGTCAAAGACCAATACAGTTGCATATTATAAGTATTTATATGTGATTATGAATCCTTGGTTTAATCAGATTTAATTCAAGCACGCAGGTTAACAAATCCATCAACTTGTTGACAGCTAATAATTGTCGATTCTTCGATATAATATCAACAATACTCTTTATCTTCAACGATAATGTTAATAACCAATTGATATTTGTGTTAATTAATTAATTGTTTATCATTGTTGCATCTTTGTAACGCAGACGCAGAGGTCGCCAATACATTTCCTGTTACACTTGTGTCTAGAGTGACACTTGAACTTCTTCATTGCCTCGTTGCTTAGAACCGTGATCCCCACTCCAATCGTCTGATGAACCAGGCTCCTGCGCTGCACGAAGAGTCAAGGACACAAATGTTCTGGGACTCGAGGCTGTTCGCAATCACCGTCGGAAGTACGTACATTGGTCGACTTCCTTATTATCGAATCTCGTTGAAGGTAGATCTTGGAATCATGTTTGATAGTAGGCTGACATTTCATACTCATATTCAGATGACTTGTAGCACTTCATTGAGAATGCTGGGCTTTGTTCTGCGTACTGCAAGGAATTTTAGAGACACCCGGGTTCTCAAAATTTTATTCAATTCCTTAGTAAGGAGCAGACTTGAAAGTGGGTCGGTAATTTTTAGTCCACACCAAGTAAAATATTCCCTCATGTTGGAGAGAGTTCCGAAGAAATTTCTAAGATTTCTATGCATGAGGGAGTATAGGATTTCTATACATCCGTGGCTCTTTCCTACCGACTTTCTTTTGGGTATGCTCGGAATGAACCATCTACAGGTCAGAAGGGATGTACACATTGCTAAGCATTTCTTAAAATTGATTCGAGGATGGTTTGAAAACTCAGCTATCATGGAGAGCATTCATTTCTATGTTCCCGGTGGGTATCTTCGCCACCGACAGCATAGACTGTTCTATCTTCCAGCCTGCAGAACTAACTTGCTAATGGTCATGCCGTTCGGGAAAGCAATTTTACTCTTAAACAGAATTAATTCGGATATCGACATATTTAGCGTTAGTGAAGCTGCCTTTAAAAGGCAAGCTCTATTAATTCTTGTATAGTTCGTATGCCTAAGTGTTCATTGTAATACTCTTACAAATGTATTTTGAAAACGCATTAAAATGTAACATTTTGTAATTTTTTTGAAATAATAAACTGAATTGAATGGTACATATTTATTACATAGTCATTCCACTCGAACAACAAGGTTCACTGAGTCGTCTTCAACATAACGAGCATGTGTACAACAAATCACCAAAGTTTCATCGCAATAAGATGAATGGTTTGGAAATGCACAAGGGACAAAAAAGAAACACTCATTTTTATATATTAAGATTTATTCTAACTAATCTAATCAGAATGGCCAAATGTTCACGAGGGCTAATGGACAATTTACCCACTCAATTGTTGACCCGCCTAATCTAGTTACTATCTTAATTATACTCCAACAGCATAATCATTAGATTTTGGATAGCAATAGGACCAGCCAACAAAATTATATCTAATATCATGATTTATTTTGCAGTCTGTCAATCTATTATTGAGTATGGTATCATAGCATGGGGAGGTAGCACTGCATCTGCATTAGACCCAGTCATGAAGGCATAGAAAACTATTATAAAATTAATCCATAGGCTATGTCTAATATTATATAATAATGTCTTTGTCTAATAGTCTTAGCCATAAAGGGGTATTATTTTTAAATTGTTTCTTAGATTACTTCATAGTTAAGTCATGCAAAAACATTTTTTTTTAGTGGTTTACACTTATATTTTTTGTTATGTCATTAATAATTTTATTGTAATTCCAATACATAGGAAAGCTAGTAAAAGCTTCAATTTATCCGTAGCATATTTTTGGCGTTCATAATGTAAACCGATTTGTCGTAAAGATTAATCTAAATAGTATCTAAATAGGATTTCATTTTAACGATGTTTATAATACTGATAAAAAAAATGTGTGCATTTTTTTTTGTCATCAGTAATTTTAATTAGAAAAAACATACATTTTTAAAACATTTTTATGTTTGCATTAAAAAAATTTATACAAAAACTCTCTTTTTATAACTTTTGAAGGTTATTCCCATTGACAAAAGGTGGCAATAGCGAAATTGGAAAACGCGCACGTCCCGGTTAGACGAGAGGTCTGGGTTCGAGTCCCAGTTGCAACCATTGTTTTTTTCTGTTTTCTGTGTCTTGTTTTCTTTCATATTTTCATTTAGATTATTTGTGTTACCTTCTTCTTCAATGAAAAAATTATATGTTTATTTTTGATTATAAAATTTGAAAGCATATTTAACACCTTTTAGTTTTTGGATGCGTTCGGAAGTACTCCTTTTATTTGGATTTTACTGCAAAGCGGAAATATTTTGACCTTCCGACAAAATTGGCTGGAGGCCTGAGCGGTTTATCTAAATGTTGTAAAACTTCAACAGAAAGCATGACTTCAATGTTATTAGTTTATCATGGGCAATTCAGATAGAAAGCGTTGTTCCAAGATAACATTTCAACTAATGATAATATGAAATAAGGAACACTTCAACTTTGTGTATTTTCAAATAATAATGCATCGTACGTCGTAATCGTTGATACGTATATCACTTGATAATGACTGGATCTCAACAGCCAGGAGTCACCAAACAGAGGAATAAGCAGGAATGTCATTTAGTGAATTTTTGAAAACCCTTTGTTTAATCCCTAGGAATATTCTGAAAATGTGTGTATTTCATATATTTTAGTGGCAGGGAGGGAAGGCAGGAGGGGGAAGGTAACGAAGGAGGCGGGGTTCGCGGGAGGGACGGAGACGCAGGAGGGGAACGCATGGGAAAGGACGTACAGGGAGAAACAATTTATTTCTTTGAATGGCATTGCAACGCATGCCGGGTACTCGCTAGTTTTTAATAAAAATAAAAATAAAATTTCGAACTACAGTTTTGATTATTTTTAGAAGTAAATTTGCAAAACGTGTGACGTCACACTAGAGGGGAGGAGGTCTCACAAATGTGGCGATTTGTGACAGAGAAGGGGGGGGTCAAAAAAAATCATGAAATTCATGTGATGTAATTAATGGATGGCCCCTAATGATTTTTTTTTTTAAATTAACTTCACACTTGGAAGCCCTGAGGAAAAAAATTCCCTCACAGCCTATGTCATCTTTGGGGATGCTGTGTGGAGGGCCTTTTTAGGGAAAGAAAGGAGAGGAAGTTCTGTGAAGGAAAAAGGTATGAGGGGTGGGTAGGAATCTGGGGATCAATGTGTTCAGGAATGGCAAACATATAAATCCGTCCCTCCCACTGCGGTGTGAGGCGGTGGGTCGAGAGAGTTCGGCTGGAGAGGTCAAAAGGATCTGCCTCAAACAGATGCTTTTTCCACTCAGAGAAAAGCATCCGTCGCGATCTAGACAAACCTCACCCCATGAACCATGCTAAGTCACTAAACGTAGGGTACCACTTAGGGTGACCTATGGCAGGGTTGATCTATAAGATTCATGATTTATTTAGATATATTCCTGGTTGACATTAATTCTCAAATAGATTTGCTGTTTTTGAACGTATCCTAAAACGAAACACTATTTTTGATAGTATATTAAAGGCTACTTCAGATTTTATTATTACGTTGGATTTACGCAATTAAAAATATTGTCGCTGAAGTAAAATCATCACTTACGAAAAAAATGCAAGAAATGGCAGTCGATAACTGTTCAAAATATATTACAATTATTTGGAAGTGTCTATAGTAAACTTTTAAATTCTACAAAGCGTGGTATTGCCACTTTCTAAGACTACTAAAATCATATTTCTCGCAGTAGTGCAAAAGGAGATATAACGACTTTTATGAGTCAGTCACTTTGTGCCATAAAGTATCCAAGAACACCCTACTGCTGTCAGTGTTATGTGTACTAAAGGGCACAAAAAGACCCAAGGCGTTAAAATATTTCGAAAAACTAGCTGGTACCCAGCATGCGTTGCTATGCCAATTAATAAAGAAATCGTTTCTCCCTGCATGTCCTTTTCCATTCGTCCCGTTCCCCTTCCTCTCCCGCGTCCCCTTCCCCTCTGGCGTTCTCACTTTGCCTCCTACACTTTCCCTCTCCCCACTCTACTCTCCCCCGTCCCTATCCTGCGAACATCCCTGCCGAGTTCTCCTCCCCCCTCCCGGATTCCCCTCCGCCCCTCCAGCGAACCTCCTAGCCGAGTTTCCCTTCCCCTCCCGTATTCTATACATTCATTCCCGGTACATTCAGTTTTCAAACAGCTCGCTTGCCACCTAAATTTCATAATGCCAGAGCTCACCAGTAGTAAAAAAAGAATTATCACAAAAAAAGAAGAATTGCGCAAACAAAAATTTCGGAGATTCATTGTCATTTATATAGATAGATAGATATTAACTACGATTTCCCGCAAATATGTCAACATCGTTTCCACGGCAATAATTTTTTTCTGACATTATCAATAACTAGCTTTTGTAAGCGACAAAAAACATATAATAAATATAATGTATTAATATTTATAATTTCATAACGCCAGAGCTTACCATTGTATACAGCTTGTATTACTCGCATATAATGTAGCTTCCTATTGGTGAAAGAATTTTTAAAATCAGTTCACTGGTTTATGCGTGAAAGCCTAACAAACAAACACACACAGTTTCGCATTTATAATATTAGTATAGATTCAGTAACACTACTTTTAAAGCCTGTACTAATTATCAAGTAAGTACGTGTTGTTCTACACGCCAGTCGGTACCTACCCGCTGTGAAAGTTGAACTCAATCTGTCTGAATATTAGCCAAGTTTCTAACCAACCGACCAATTAGTCACCTGTTGATTGTCTTCATAAATAATAAGCAAAATGAAAAACAAATAATATTTGTCATAAATAAATATTGTTATTATTAATATTAATTATTAGCTGCAATTATTGGAAACTCGTGTAGTTATTAAATTATGAAATCAAATTACACTCAAAAGTTACATTCAATAAGTGACAATTCTACAGCTTTAAACTTAATAAGCTCTGGCGTTGTGAAATTTGTATAAAAAAATTACTACAAGTGGTGCGCGTGTGGTTTGAAAATGTGCGTATTTCATATACTTTAGCGGCAGAGAGGGAAGGCAGGAGGGGGAGGGTAACAAAGGAAGTGGGGTTCGCGGGAAGGGTGACGAGGGAAGGGGAAGGTGGGGAAGGTGAAAAGGGAACGCGGGAAGGAAAGGAGACGCGGGAAGGGAACGGAGACGTATGGAAAGGAAATGCAGGGAGAAACAATTTATTTCTTTGATTGGCATTGCAACGCATGGTGGGTACCCGCTAATAATAATAATA
This sequence comes from Glyphotaelius pellucidus, assembly GCA_936435175.1. Lineage (NCBI taxonomy): Eukaryota > Metazoa > Arthropoda > Insecta > Trichoptera > Limnephilidae > Glyphotaelius > Glyphotaelius pellucidus. The sequence continues at coordinate 1,366,709 of OW386561.1, forward strand.
ATGCATGTAAGATTATTAGCATATGGTAAGCATGTTTTTTTGTCTTTTTTAGACCATTTTATTTTACCTGCCCACTCCCTCACTGTGCCATCTCAACGCATCTAATTTTCTCTGGGTCTTCTACTGCCCCCCTGAAAGTCTCAACAGCCCAAAAGGGGGTGTTATCGCCCACGTTGAGAACCTATGTTCTAATGGAACCTTTCGATTCACCTATCACCTTTTGGAATATCCTGTTTATTCTATTTTCTATTATTTTACTGCGCACAAACCACTCAGACGGTTCTTATGTCCCTCTCATACTGAATTCCTAAATTCAAAATATCATACTAGTTTTAAAGTGGGTGATATCAGTCATTCTTCCAAGAGATAAGCTGATATAACTCATGCAACAGTTAATCAAAGAAAGCGACAATGTTGTAGAAACAATCTTCTCTTTACATTGCTAAAATATTTCATTGGTATCTCGATTTAACTAAAAAAAACAGCAAAGAAAAAACATAAAAATTCACATTCCTGTCAAAAAAATTACCAACACTGCCATCTTGTGGCAAATTGTCGAAACTATTTAATGCAAATATGTTTATAAACAGATTAGTGACCAAAATCACTGATTAAAATTCAGTTTTAAAAATATAAACATCGATCGATCGTCCAATTGATTAGTCAGACATCTCTGAAAAATCAGGTTGATTCGAGTATGCAGTTATATGCAAAAGTGTACCCTCTATCTGGTACAATACTCAGATTTCTCATAAACACCACCAAATCAATAAGGAACTACAGTGAAAAACATTACGGCTTTAAAAAAAATATGTTCATATAGACCAATAAACGCTGATTCTGAATATATAAGTTTAATTAGATAATATTAAACGTAGAGTTTTAAAAAAAATATTAAAAAGTCCATTTTGAAACATGTCATTAAAACACCCTGTCAAGTTGGTATTGCTGGATTTTGGCAGCGTGACGTCACCGCGCCGCGTCACCTGGTTCAAAGTTGTATAGAAATGTAAGACGCAAGCCGTTCGACATTCCGTGTTATTGGTATAAACCTCTATAAAGAGATTTGGACATATAATAGTTTTTGTTTTTATTGAAACATAATTTAGGCCTAAATAATTCAGTATCAAAAATAAAGTATCTCTATTAGTTTATCTATATTATTTAAAATATTCAAAAACTCTAACTGTACAAAAAACTACCATAATGCCCAGTAAAACGCTCCAATGCTGAAATTCAAAATGGCGGGAGTCGAACAGCTGATTCCAGTTCCATACAAAATTCATACTTCGGTTGATCATGATGACGTCACACTAGATTCGGTGGTTTTCGGGGGATCTTGAAAATTTAAAACTTTGAAATTTATTTTAACTATTAAAACTAACTATAAAAATAAAAATAAATATGCAGTTATTTAAGTTAGAAGGTCATTATTCATAAAAAAAAATTTGAAAATTGGACTGGAGTTCTCTATTATAATGCGGAAAAATTTGTAGTGAAACTAAATATTGATGTTTTCTGGGTCACTAGTAGAATATTTCAAAATGTCATACTAATGTAGTGGACCGCTATGCCTCCTGGTGTTATTTTATAACATATTTAATATGTAAAACACAGACACATTTAAATAATATTTGATTTATGGCGAGCTTTAGAATATTGGTTTTCTTATTATCTCAAAACTTAGTATGTGGAGATGTCTTACTATTCAACTGGACGATAGATAACATATACAGGCTAAAAATAAAGAATGTGTCATTAATTAAACTACGAAGTTGCACATTATTAAAACAACTAGCACAGACCCATAAAAAATCACGGGCTATTATAATTGTATGATTTATAAAGCAGAAAGTAATTATAAAAACGTATATGCCACAGGAGCATTGTCTTTTAAAATATTATGACATCTATCCAACGTCATAAAAATACAAGATACGTTATTTATAATACTAGCTGACCCGGCCACGCGTTAAAACACAACGCCATCTACTACATGGTTACCCAACCTAGATAACCAAGTGTTGTGTCGATAAATTAACTCACACCGCCATCTGTTAGAAATTTATGGAACTTACAAATAATTACAAAGCATTGTCCTATAAAAAACATTTGATGAACATTTAATTCGCAATAATAAATATTGAGGTTAATAATCGAGATAAAAACTATTCTTTCTTTTAAGTTGGACCAAATTACCACGGTAAGCCAAATTTCATCAAAATTGGTTAAGTAGTTTTGGAGTTTATCTCGAACAAAAATCGTGATGCGAGATTTTTATGTACAAAGATGTAGCACTGCTTATGAAAAGGACAGCCATTCAAAGAAGATGTGTGTGCGAATGAAATAGCTACATGAACAGGCGGCTTAAGTATGTCCACGGGACCTAGTTTAGTGAAACCACGCGCATTGTCTCAGTAATGTATCTTCACCCTAATAATACTATAATAATATACTAATATAATAATAATACTATAAAAATAATAATAGCACCTGTCAAACATTTAAACAAAAGAAAAATACAAATACAATATTTCAAAAAAATAATAAGTTTCACCTACTTTATCGCTTGTCTGAAGTACACAAATCAGGATCTTACACAAACTAGGTTCTCATGCGAATTAGATTCTTATTCAAACTAGGTTTTTACACACACTAGGTTCTTTCCAAACTAAGTTTTTACATAAACAAGGATCTTCCACAATTTAGGTTCTTACACAAACATGGTTCTTACACAAACTTAGTTCTTACACGAACTAGGTTTTTACTCAAATTGGGTCCTTGCACAAAACAGGTTTTTACATGAACTAGGTTGTTAGGTGAAATAGATTTTTTACCTACGTTCTTACATGAATTAGATTCTTACATGGACCAGGTTTTTAAACAATCCAGGTTCTAACTCAAAACAGGTTTTTACACAAACTAGGTTGTTAGGTGAAATAGATTTTTTTTCACAAACTAGGTTCTTATATCACACGGACTAGGTTTTTACACAAACCAGGTTCTTACACAAACTAGGTTCTAGCATAAACCAGATTCATATCCGATCTAAATTCTTAACAAAGATCAAACCAAAAACATTCGAACAAGTTCTTTACACAAACTAGGTTCTTGCTAAAGTTATGAAATGAACACCAGCACAATTGTCATAAATAAATAAAGTGGACACTTACATTGATAGTTTCTGGTGACGCAGCTTCTTCAGGCAGCTTAGAAGTGAAGGTCTGCTGGACTAGACTCAGCAGTGCTAGTGTCAGGAACACTAGTGCACATCGAGCCTCCATTGTAATTCTAGGATTGATAAAACACCAATGTTAATAAAAAAAAACACTTTATAATCAAAACGAAGCATGTGGAATTGGGCCGCTAACACTCCTTATATAGATGGTGATAAGATTTAAATTCCCGCTTAACACCAGCCGCCTATTTTTGATTTATGCGAGAAAAAAACATAGCATTTATTAGTAGGGCCTTAAATAAAGTGTTGGCACAATAAGAAGCTAGCTAAGCTAAGAGAAGAGAACTGAGTGGAAGAAGAAGTTCTTACTTCGTGTCTAGAAATAAAGGTACTGAAAATACTAATATATGTGTGAGAAAATTGCTGTGTTATCGTAATAAAATGACTATGTATTCAACAGAGGCGGTTCCTTGGTGTGTGCATTTGTGCTTTGAACTGCTTGTCTTCAGAATTCACGTAACTTAAAACGACATCATTTATGCCCCATCGATATACGAAAGAACGCTTCAGTCATAATTCCCGCCAAAACATCATTTGAGCTATTTGTCTACAAGACTCCCGTGCAAGCGCAAACAAGACGTACATATGCAAATGTGCACAAAACTTTGCTTTAGTATGGGTACAGCATCGGGTAGTATCCAGACAGCTCGGCAAGCCAAAAATGGTGACAAGAGCGAGACAGATTAAACTCATAACTGCAAATCACGTGTTGGAGCAATATTATTGGTTTAATCCAAATGATTACAGGTTATTATAACTTATTGAAAATAGCTCCTAGATCTTTTATCTGAGTTAGGCAATGAAAAATGTTATCGTTGATTAAATACGCAAACGTAATAGGCTGTTTCGCTCTTGTGTATGAGACGACATTGTATTTTGGTGTACCGAAGCTTAGACTGTTTGTTTTTGCCCAATTTGCGATGGAGTCTGTATCAATTGCAGCAGGACGAAGTCATTGAGTATATGGTAAAGTTTTAAGTCATCTACATGAACTAGCAAGGAAAGGGGCGAAAGCACCACTTGTGGGATCCGAGCCGGCTGTAGGAGTAGCAGCTTGCCACACAAAACTACATATTGATAGGTGGGTCGAATCCCAGCACTGCAAAGAATGGGAGAGGGCACCTGGAATGAGACAATCTAAAGTACTCATAAAAGGACCAGACCCTAGACGAACCAGGAAACTACTCAATATGGACAGAAACTCGCTGAGGGAACTGGTAGGACTACTAACGGGACACTGCCATCTCAGGAGACACATGCAGATATTGGGAGTGGAAAACACCAATAGATGCAGGAAATGTGAAGAGGACGAAGAAACTCCAATTCACTTATGGTGCCAATGTCCTGCCTTGGTGGGAACTAGGCTCAGATACCTGGGGAGACACACAGTAGAACCAGAAGACATAGCCACATATCCGGTGACAACCCTGGTGAACTTTATTAAAGGGACTGGGTTGTTACTAAATGATTGAGGTAAAATGGGAGATAGCACAATGGGCCTATGGCCTAAGTGCTCACGGGAACATATACTTGTAAACCGTCTCCGCCTTTTATAAAAAAAAAAAAAAGTCATCTACAAACATTAAATATTGCGAATGAGTAATTAAAAAACCTATAGTGTTAATGAAAAACAAGAATAAAAGCGGACCCAAGATAGATCCTTGAGGAACTCCAGAGAAAAAACTATGACAAACATTCCTGGTAGAATAACCTCTATCTACCAACTATAAACATTAAGAATTGCGAACGGGCAATGAAAGAACTTATAGTGTTAATGAAAGACAGAAACAGAAGCGGTCCTAGGATAGATCCTTGAAACTCCAGAAAAAAAATCATGATAAACATTCCCAGGTTACGAATAACCTAACAATCTTTGAACTCTCCTTATCTCCATTATAAAAAAAACTGAAATGTAGCTTGTCTATGATGGAGGAATATGCTTGAACATGGAAAGCTTGGGTGTGAACCTGCTCTCTGAAACACTTTGGCTACAAACTGGCCTCATTTGTGTTAATATCTCATTAAATTTCATATAAAAGTCTTACAAAACTGAGTAGGTAAATTAGTTTGAATGTAAATTTGGATGTTGTATTATAACACCTTTTGCTTTTTGTTGTATTTAGATATAACAACCTATTTAACCCAGTTTTTTAAATTTTTTTATCACTCAACCACTGGAGCGATTATGGTCGAAAAATGGACAACTTTTATTTTTCTGCGATCGATAGCAGTCCAAAATTCAACCACATTTTCCAACCATTCGTAAAACATTTATTGTAATTATTTAAAACATTCCCATGGCCGGCCATTTATTTTAAAACGACGCTATTGAAATGCTTTATCTGTTATGACCATAGATATCGCAAATCCGAACATCGTAGACTATTTTAGAACGATGTTAAAAATAAATTTTTAAAATATTTTTTTCGAGCAGAATTTCTGATCAGCTGTTTGTGGTTAAAATTAAGTCCCTTTTCTGCAGAAATGCCTTTGAATTATCAAGTATACCACAGACAATATACAGAAATCGAAAATATTCTATGTTGATTCAAATAAGTACCTCTCACGGAGTTTCAAAGTAACAAATACGCAGGATTCGCGCGGTTATAAACTTTAGGATTTTTTTATAAACCCTACAAACATGAGATAAACGGTAAAATACAGGTTAATTCATTGGCTATACAGCACTATAATAAGTTTTTATGTCTCCATGTTAAAATTCGAAGGTATGATTTTTTTTATGTCGGTGAAAAATTAAAAAAATGATCTTTTGGAAATCTCAAGCAATCGAGGCAAATTTATTTTATTTACGCTCCGGTGGTTAAAGACTTGAATTTTTGAGTTGTCTGGTCACCCATTTTAAAAGTGAACCGCGCTATTGGCAATGTCAATCACGAGCCGCTTCTGGTATTCAATAATTTTATTATTGATGTAATTATTATTTAAATTACACCTTTATTATGTAGTTATTCTAGTCTAATTACTGCTGTGTAAAACGTGACTAACTTCGGTGCAATATTATTATTAATCTTACTCATTACGCTTACATCAGCCTTGCATTCCTTGTGAATCCCCACATTTCTCAAACAATCATACATGGTTTTACTACATGTATGACTCAGAGATCTCATTTCTACAGGATTCAGTCTACTTTCATTCTTCCTCTGCCAGTTCCATGCCTCACTGCCGTACATCAGGCTAGGTACCAGCACTCCATTGTGGACGGCTAGCTTCACAATAGCTTAACAATATTATCAAACCTGAAATTAAAAAAAATAAAGGCAATGTTAAAAAAAGCTGTTAGGGTGACAAAGTATTCCCACACTAATGCTCAGTTGTTTAGAAGAAATTCAAATGTAACATTGTCATCAAATAGCCAATCAGCGCCATTTTGTTTTTTTTTACATTTGAAAGGTTTTTTTTTTTTTTTTTTACAGTTAGTACCGCACAAGAGTCCCAACTGCTCCCGTCTGGAGCCAGTGAGACTGTGGCATCCCCAATCGGGGTATGTTGTGAGGCTGAAGGTAGTGGGGAGGGGAAGAAGATAGGGAAGAGGAAGGTGGGGAAGTACCTGGCTATTCAGATCTGGTTACTAAATACGGCTAAAGCCATTTCAAGCAACGTTTCAATTCTGAATGGTGGTCTTACACCAGGGCGATACTGATAGTATCTTCCACTCTGGAACGTGCCGCAAATATACTTTATATTATTTTAAATGAATAAATTGTGAATTAACACAATTTAACCAAATAAAATTTATTTGCGCACGCCGGGTTCGAACCCGCGACCTTCGGATTGTGAGTCGAGAGTCTTGCCTCGGGACCACGGAGGCCGGTGTTCTATTAATGAAAAATACAAACATACAACATTGAGATTGAGCGATTAAAGAAGTGTTTATAAAAAATAGGAATAAAAGCGGACCCAATAAGATCCTTGGGGAACTCCAGAGAAAAAAAATGATGACAAACATTCCCGGTTATGGATAAGCTCTGTTTTACACCTATAAACTTTAAATATTGCGAATGGGCTATGACAGAATCTACAGTGTTAATGAAAAACAGGAAAACAAGCGGACCCAGGATAGATCCTTGAGGAACTTCACACAAAAAATACATGACAAACATTCCCGGTTACAAATAACCGTAATAATTTCAATTTGGGTGGCGGGAATGGGTACCGGGAATGGAAACCTTTATTGGATAACCAACACCTCCGCCATAGGTCACCCCAAGTGTTTCACTACGTTTTGTGATTTAGTAGGGGTGCCCGGGTTCATGGGGTGAGGTTTGTCTAGGTCTTGGAGGCGGATGACCAGGACACACTGAACCCGATATTCCTACCCTTTTCCTTCCAGAACTCTCCTCTTCTTCCTTTCCTTAAAAAAATCCCTCCACTCAGCATCCCCAAAGATGACATAGGCCTCAATGCCTCCTGTGTGGAGCTCATGTAAAAAAAAAAAATCCTATCTACCGTATATAAACATTCAATATTGCGAACGGGCGATTACAGAATCTCTAGTGTGAATGAAAAACAGGAAAACAAGCGGACCCAGGATAGATCCTTGAGGAACTCCAAAAAAAAAAAATTATGACAAACATTCCCGGTTGCAAATAACCTCTATCTAAAAACATTCAATATTGCGAACAGACGATGACAGAATCTAAAATGTTAATGAAAAACAGGAAAACAAGCGGACCCAGGATGGATCCTTGAGGAACTCCAAAAAAGAAAAATTACAAACATTCCCGGGTACGAATAACTTATCAATTTTGAAATCTCCCTACCCCATCACACAAAAAAAATTAAATCGTAGCTTGTGCTATGATGGAGAATTTTGCTTGAACAAGGAACGCCCGGATGTGAAACTGATGCTTTGTACAACTTGGCAACAAACTGACCTGATTCGTTTTAATTTCTTATTAAATTTCATATAAAACTGAATTTGATTGTAATTTAATTAATAAATTTTAATTTTATTCAGAATCATTTTTATAATTATTATTAAAACAAAAAATACACTCACTCTTGGCCGGAGTAATTGCAAAACTGACAAAATCATCAACAATGTTTGCAATATTAAATGTTATAAATCTTCAAGTTGACTTCACTGCACTGTAATTTATAATCAATGTTTTATTATTTCCCGCTACACTTCATTTCACATTCAATGTCGATTGAATATTGAATGTATTTAGCAACTTTAAGTCAGCACGAGTCATTTAATTTTTTTCTAATTTACTTTTAATGGGGCAGTGTAACTGAAGACCAATGATTTAATGTAAAAAAGTGATTAATGTCCGTGTGATGATTTATGCGAATTGTTTGCTGATAAATAGTGTTTTTGGTAAACTTTACGGATGACTGGACACGTTTAACACTTCAGGTTAATTTGTTCGCTTTTGGAGTCTCGTAGAAATCGTTGTGTCTCCCTTATTATCATGGTTAGAAATATGATCTAAACGGTGTTAGAAAGAGAAAACACCACGCTTTATATTCAAATTTAAAAGTAAACTTCAAAATAATTAAAATGTACACCTTGATGAAACCAAAGTTTCCGACCGCACTTTGAAAAAATATTGCAAAACCTTGTGAATTTTTTATTAATTATTAGCTGGTACCCGGCACGCATTTCAATTCTCCCTGCATGTCCTTTCTCATTCACCTCCCGAGTCCCCTTCCCCTCCCCGTTCCCCCCCCACCTTCCCCACCTTCCACTCCCTTCCTCCTCGCCCCTCCCACGAATCTCACCTCCCCCGTTCCTCTCCCCCTCCTGTCTTTCCTCCCTGCCGCTAAAATATATGAAATACACACATTTTTATTTATACAAATTTCACAACGCCAGAGCTTCTTTTTATATAGCCTATAACCTTCGCAGGTGTGCGCACAACAAATCACCAAGGTTTCATCACAACGGATGGACGGTAAGGCAGCGCATAAAATACAAACAAATACTCATTTTTATATATAAGATATTTTCATACCATGGCAAAAAAGTTAGTTGACAATGTTTATAATACATTTGCCTAATAAAATATGTACGTGTTTTTATTTTTTCATTACCAGTAATTTTAGTTAGAAAAAACGGTAAATACGCCATTTTTAAAACTTTTTAAAGTTTGCATTAAAAGTTTTATATTTTAAAAAATTTTCACAGGTTTTTCTAATGATAAAATTTGAAAGCGCATTTTAATACCTTTTGTTTTCACAAATATTCCATTCATTTGGATTTTATTGCAAAGCGAAAATACTCTGACCTACTGACAGAATATGGTCGAGGTCTGAGGGGTTAATACAAATATTTTTTAGAAAAAAACCTTTTGATTCACCTTAATTACTATAAACAACAACTATTTGCACTCGGAGCGAAGGAAAACACTACGTTCAAAATTTCAATACAAAATGTCATAGAATACGGACATAAATTATTGTAAATGGCTGTCAGCTGTCATCCCATATGACGACAATTTCATTTTATGTAATTAAAATTTTAAATGCAGTATTTTCCATAACCCCGCAAGCAAACAGTTGTCTTTTATAGTAATTAAAATAAATCAAAAGTTTTTTTTTTAAATATTCATATTAAGCGTGTCCAGTCATATCAAAAGTTTACCATGTTTTTTTGTTTCCAAGTCAACACTGTTGTAGAAAGAATTCTCTTTTGACATGCTGATGTCATTATAATGTCCACACATCTTGAATATGTCAATTTATAAAACTTTATGGCAACATTTTTTATAATAATAACTAGTGAGTTCCCGGCATGCGTTGCATTGCCATTTAAATAAAGGAATTGTTCCCTTGACTCCCGCGTTCCCCCTCCCGCATTCCCCCTTCTGCGTTCCTCCTCCCCACCTTCCCCCTCCAGGATTTCTCGTTTCTTCTTCCCTCCCTACTTTTTTTTTTTTTTTTATATGAAATACCGCACAAGAGTCCCAACTGCTCCCGTCTGGAGCCAGTGAGACTATGGCATCCCCAATTGGGGTATGTTGTGAGGCTGAAGGTAGTGGGGAGGGGAAGGAGATAGGGAAGAGGAAGGTGAGGAAGTACCTGGCTATTCAGATCTGGTCACTAAACACGGCTAAAGCCATTTCAAGCAACGTTTCAATTCTGAATGGTGGTCTTACACCAGGGCGATACTGATAGTATCTTCCACTCTGGAACGTGCCGCAAATATACTATATATTATTTTAAATGAATAAATTGTGAAATAACACAAATTAATCAAATAAAATTTATTTGCGCACGCCGGGTTCGAACCCGCGACCTTCGGATTGTGAGTCGAGAGTCTTGCCTCCGGACCACGGAGGCCGTCTAAAGGAGGCTGCTAAACTATATGAAATACACATCTCCCTCAACACCCCTCCCGCGAAACTCCCTCTCCTTTGTTTACCTCCCAAATTCCCCTCCCACTCCCACCTTCCCTCTCTGCCGCTAAACTAAACATCAAATGCACTTACTTTTCAAACAACTTGTGTGCCACCCATTGCAATTTTTTAATATAAATTTTTTAACACCAGAGCTCACTAGTATATAGAAACCTTCGCGGGTGTATGCAAAACAACTCACCAAAGTTTCATCGCAATCGGATGAATAGTATAGGAAATAACTCATAACACCAGAGCTCACTACTATATATAGAAACCATCTTGGGCAAGTGCACATCAAATCCCCAAAATTTCATCGCAATCGGATGAATGGTTTAGGAATGCATAAAGGACAAACAAATAAACATTCATAATTATATATATATAGATAAGATAATTGGCTGATTTGTATAGCGCCATTTTCATGAAAAAACTTCAAAGAATCTCACAGTACAATCGAGAAACTGGTGAAGTTACATCACAAAGAAAGTCCAAAAAAAGTTTTTTTTCGATTTTGAGTATTACAATATATTTTTTTTACTTTTTTACATTTCTTCGGGTAAAAAAACTTTAGGAATCGGATCTACGCTTCGGCAAATTTCAAAAGATATTAAACAGCTGATATTAATCACGAAAAAATTCAAATTTCAGACTCAATTTACTCAAAAACGAAAGCTCGAATCAAAAAAGGTATACCACAAAATCGACTCCAAATGTGATGCAGAGTCATCAGTTTCCTGTTGTTACAACAAGTTTCCAGACACTGTGTATAATAAAATTAACTTAAATGGCTCACTTCTAAGATTTATAACTAGTGGCTTATACCTAAGACATGTGTGTAAGTGACTATTGTTCAATGTAAATGACTTACGATCTAAAGACTTATAAGTACTAATAAATTATTAAGAAACGAGTATTTCCGACATACCAATTTCTTTCAAGTTTACCAGATGGGATTTTTTATTTATTTTATGTTTATACCACACAAAGGTCCCAACTGCCCGAAGACTACGGCATTCCCAATTTTGGAAAACATTGTTAGGTTAAATGAAATTGCGAGGAGAAAGATATACGGAATAGGAAGGTTAGTAAGAACTTTTCAAATCTAGTCACTAAACATGGCCAAAGCTATTTCAAGCAACATTTTGATTTTGTCATTGTAGCATTAATCCCTCAAGTCTCAAGCATATTTGTCAGATAGTCAGATTATTTCCGCTTTGCAATAAAAACCAAATAAATGGAATATTTCTGAACGTATCCGAAAACTAAAAACTGTTTTTGAAAGGTGATGATGTATGCTTTCAAATTTTATCATTATAAATCTTAATATATATATTTCTTCTGTCCGTGTGTATGTCACTGAACTCCTCCTAAACGGCTGGACCGATTTTGATGAAATTTTTTGTGTGGGTTCAAGGGGATTCGAGAATGGTTTAGATTCACAATTTGGTCCACTGGAAAATGTTCTTTTAATTAATTTTTTATTTCTAAGGATTTATTGATTTTGGAATGTTTTACATTGGATCCGGCAGACTGCGCTACCATCGCAGTATCGAATATTCAATATTACTCTATTTTAATTTTAGTTTGTCCCGACAGTTGTACAGGACAACGTCTGTCGGGTCCTCTGTAAATAAATAAAATAAATTGTGGAACATTCCAGAACACTCTCGAATGTTGTCCTGAGCGAAGCCGGGTAACCCAGCTATAAACATATAATTTTTTACAAAAACATAAAAAGTTTCAAAAATGGCTCGCCTAACATTTTTTCTAACTAAAATCACTGATAACAAAAAAAAAATAACGCACATTATTAGACAAATGTATTGTAAACGTTACTGTCACCTCACTTTTAGATTTGAATATAAAGCGTGGAGTTTTCTCTTTTTAACACCGTTTATATCATATTTCTCACCATGACAGTAAGGGAGATTATAACGATTTCTATGAGACCTATACGAACTGTCCCCAAAAGCAAACAAATTAGTCTGGGGGGTTAATGAGAGAATCTACCACTTTTCTTTATATTTGGATGCATAGAGCGGATGAACGAATGAAGGAGTGTAAGAAGAATATATGACACGAAAGTGAATGATAGAAGAAGTCGGGATGCTCTGGGAAGAAGTGGCATGATCAAGTGAATCAAATATTTGGGGCGGGTCATATCAAGAGTGAGAAAATCAGAAAAGAATGTATGAGACTGTGTATGAATGTGAATGAGACAAGTTGTGTGTACCAAGACAGGCTTACGAGAAGATTCATCCCCACATTAGTTAGTTTTTTTTTACCTCCATTAACTCCACACGGGAGGCCCTGAGGAAAATAATTTCCCTCAGAGCCAACATCATCTTTGGGGATGCTGTGAGGAGGGTCTTTTTAAGGAAAGGAAGGACAGAAAGTTCTGGGTATGAAAAAGATATGAGGGGTGGGTAGGAATCTGAAGTTCAGTGTGTCCAGGACGTCCACCGCCAAGACCTAGGCAAACCTCACCCCGTGAATCCGGGCACCCCTGCTAAGTTACCAAAAGCAACGGTGATCTATGGCAGAGGTGTTGGTACCCATTGCTGCCTCCCAAATTATTAGTTAATATTTATTTTCCAGTACGGCTCTAAAGATTTTTAGAAAATTCCTCACAAATACATCCATTACCCTCTCACTTTTTAATTTTAGAAACAATTGTATTATTCATAAACTAAAATTTTCAATTTTTTTTTTACGAGAAAAACTCTCTTTTTATAACTTTTGAAGGTTATTCCCATCAACGTAATATATCATTGAAGAAGAAGATAACACTTTTAAATCTAAATGAAAATATGAAAGAAAACAAGACACAGAAAAAGACAATGGTCGCAACTGGAAAAAGAACTAGTTAAAATTTTCAGTTAATAGAATGCCCTCTTAATAATCAGAGCATTTTTTTCCGCATGACAATGGAGTAACAAAAAATAGCAAGGTAAAGTTAACAGTTTGATCAATCAACTTGTTAAAAAAATATCTACAGTGTCACAGGTCTTTGTCATAGCTAATTCTGAATGAAGAGCTGGTCAAGGCTTTTCTATTGTTCAAGATCTTTTTTCTTCTTTGTCACGTACATCTGCTAAATCAATTAGTACTCTATCAAAATTGTCACCAAATATTGAAATAAAATAGGTAAATGCAGGTAACTCCATTAATGGAGGACTGAATGCCGTTGGCGCTGATAAAAAACTATCAAAAGAAGCGAAGTTAGCAGTCCACGATGGAGTGCTGGTTCCTACCCTGATGTACGAGAGTGAGGCATGGAACTGGCAAAAGAAGGATGAAAGTAGACTGCATCCCACTCCCCCCTCCCGCATTCCATACATTCAGTCCCAGTACATTCAGTTTTCAAACAGCTTGCGTGCCTCTATTGCAATTTTTTATACAAATTTCGTAATGCCAGAGCTCACCAGTTTATATATAGAAACCTTAGCGGGCATGCTCACAACAACTCACTAAAGTTTCATCGCAATCGGATGAATGGTGTAGGAAATAATTTCATGACACCAGAGCTCACTATTATACATAGAAATCATCGCGGGCATGCACACATCAAATCTCCAAAGCTTCATCGCAATCGGATGAATGGTTAACAACACAAGAAACAAGCATACATACATGCAAGCAAATATACACTGATTTTCATATATACAGATAACCAAAAAATGTTTAAATGACCGTTTAAATTAAATTTGTCCCCTTTGTAAATCATGCTCTATCCCCCTTCCCCACCAACCTTCTCACTCCTGCCTATCCAAGAGTATTGTTGTAATTACCACATGATCTTACGCAACGCATGGCAGTTTGGTACTAAAACTATGAAATCAAAAACACTACAAATGACTTGCTTTTAGCTTGCCACTTTGAGATCTCAACAGCGCATCTACATACATTGTAACATCATTATTCACCACATAATATTTTTCGTAGAATGGTATTCTGGAAGCTGCAAAAACCCAATATTTTAGATGTTTTTTTAAGATAGAGAAATGTGATATAGAAATTGAACTCTAACTAATATTGAAATCAATCAATCATGTTTAATTGACATGTGTATACAAAAAAGATTCTAAAGCATTATCTTTAGAATCTTTTTTTTTTTCAAAGTAACAGAAATATGATTTGAAAATTCGATATTTATCAGTCTATGTCCAACACTTGTGGAGAGTGAATATATTAAAAGTGTTGGACATCAGATTTAAGCCTAATACATGTGTTACACCGTTTGGTATATTTGTAAGATATAATTTCTGATATTTGTAAGTTTCAGTGAAGTTAGAATTTCTATGATTTTTGTTAAGTTTAAATGTCATTTATCTGTGAAATTGTAATACATATTTAGAAAAATAACTGCCGCGCTTTTATTAGGCACAGATTTTGTAAATTACACAATGTTTCAATTGAATTACTACGAGAAACAACTAATTACATTTGGATAGACGGTAAAAGGTGCATTAAAATACCATTTTTATTCAATCAAAGTTCAAAATTTTCCAAATAAAATGATTTCTTTTGCCGCCATTTTTTTTATATATGTATGGATTGACATTTGTGTGAGTTTTGTTTCAATCTAAATACGTATAAATTACTTAGATAACCCAAACTAAGAACATAATAACCTATTTTGTGCATATAAAGAGTTGTTTCTTGAAGTAATAGTTGAAACAAAGTGTAATTTCCGCAATCTGTGCCGAAAAGTGCGGCAGTTAGGGGAATAAATACCCTTATTTAATTCAGCACAGTTTAAGTTGATAAAACATTTTTAAAACGAATTAATCGATTGGGTTCAAACGTCACGCTTGACGAAAGTAGAAAGTAAACATACAATATTTTTAGTTTTATATGTCAAGGTTATTCATTAAATAGAGCAGAAACACGAACCACTCACTCAATTCTAAAACATATTAAGACTTTAATTGATTATTTAGCCAAGTATTTGATCAAGTCTCCTGTCAACACATTTCTATACTCATTAAAACATTATTATTTTCAGTATTTAGTCTTATTTAAGTATACGATTAATTGGGATGGATACTCACTGAAATTTTACAAGGCCTGGCGGTCAAGTGTAGTTAATTTGAAACTGTTTCAAATTAATGTAATACATAAAACTAAAAATCGGAGTGAACTGCGAGGCACATTCTGTCAAAAATTGACATCGATGACGTACGAATTTATCTACGTTCCAAAAATGCTGCCAGTAATAGGAACATTACTCACTTCAATAGTACCTACCGAGACCGATCATGATAAAAATAACTTATCACAAAAATAATCTAAAGCGTTTACGAAATCAAGAGGATCTAGTATAATGATATGGTTATGCCGGTTGATAAGCAAAATTATTGATCTCATAATATTCCGTTTTTAAGAAAAATTATTTCCGTGAACTTTCCTAAAACGATTTTTGCCGGGAAAGGCAAATTTTAATTTTAAAAATAGGGTAAAAACGACAGGGAGATTGATTCTCTTTGCTATTTCATAATATGGTTGGGACAAGTAATTTTATTTTATCACAAATCTGAAGAATGCACCAATTATCGAGAACCAAGTGTTTTTGTAAAAATCTGATAAGATACTGCCGGCTGATAATAGTAGGCCCCTGATGTTCCAACAAAGAATTTCTTGAAACTATCACTAAGTACATAAATCCTTTCTGCAAAATGTTTTATAGAAAAGGCAAATTCTAATAGATCTGATAAAAAAAATCGAGTTCAGTTTACACGCGGTAGAAGCGAAACTTTACCAAAACAATCTCAACCAATACTTGAAAAGTGAGGTCATAATCAAAGCGACCAATAAACGCAGACCTCGCGTAATTTCCGTTCCATATCTCAACCAATAGGAGAGCCTTATCAAAGCGGCCGATGAGCGCAGTTAATGCGTCGCAGGTGACGTAATCGTCATTTCCGTTTCATCCGAAATCCAAATCACAGCCGTGCTATAGAAGTTTCACTTCAAAACATTTATTATAAGCACGATGAAAGGGTGTTGCTTGTTAATGCTTTAGTTTTATATCTTGTCTGCTTTCTTTACCGAAGTCTTGAGTATTTGTGAGGACAAGCCTCTGAATATTCTTTCAATAAATTGACCCTTTGGAGTAACAAGATTCCATCTGTCACGGTAACGTCATGCGATAAATGACAGACATTACCGCAACGTCGAACCTTGTTATTCCAAAGGGTCGAAATTCATCCTGGTGTATTATCGTACAACATGCATGATAATATATGTCTTTTAGTTGCTTACCAACTTCACGACGGTCTCCGTGGTCAAGGGGAAAGGCTCTCGACTAGCAATCCGGAGAACGTGGGATCAAATCCTGGTGACCACAAAAAAAAATATTTGGTAATTTGTATTAATTCGTAATTTATTCATTTTAAATAATAAAATGTATATTCGCGGTACGTTTCAGACTGGAAGACACTTTCAGTATTGCCCTGGTGTAAGACCACCATTCAGAAATGAAACGTTGCTTGAAATGATTATAGCCATGTTTGGTGATCAAGTCTGAATAGTCAGGTACTTCTCCACCTTTTTTTATCTACATTCCTTACATCTTCCAATCTACATCCCCTCCTCACTTCCTTCAGCCTAAAAACACTCCCCCGCCCATACTCCAGACGGGAGCAGTTGGAACTCTTGTGCGATATTCACATTAAAAAACATGGCCAAGGCCATTTCAGGCAAGGTTTCAACTCTGAATTATATCACCAGGTCGTTACTGAGCGAAATATCTAACACTCTGGAACCTGCCGCAAAGTTCTATGAATTTATTTGTTTTTTTTTTTTTAATTCGAAATAAGACAAATGTTATTGGACCAATATAATTTATTAACCTATGCCGTCTTTCAAACGCGCACCTTCTGGATCTGGACACAAGGATTTTAGCCGCTCAGCCATGGAGGTGATCACTATACCTGCAAATAATAATGAGCTTCATCATTATTTGCAAGTATCTTGAAAGCAGTGTGTTTGTAAACTAAATCAAGAACGAGAAGATATTTTTTATTCGTAGACGTGATTGTTTTGTCGCCTGGCCGTCATATTTAATCCCAGGTATATATGTATTTAATCTCGAACATATTTAATCTAGAATAGGTCTGCAGCGGCCTTTTAAGTGCTAGCGCGCTGATTAATCTCAATTTAGAATCTTGGTGAAAACATCTTAGTACCTACCTATCTAACGAACGATCTTTTGAGTCACTTCCAAATGACGACAGTAGGTTTGAACGTCATCATCGGGCGGGTAATTCTATGTTTTCATTGAATGAGTTCATTTCGCCAACATGAGAACAATAATAGATACGAATGAAATTCGCGTGGCGCGCTACCAGCGCTGTTGGTAGCATGCAACTGACGTCAAACCCGTAGTCGGAGTATATCACCGTGTACGAAATAGCAAAATAATATGACGGGTACTGACGAGCGGCGCGTGTGCTACGCGCTTCAAACTCGAGTCGCTTGTAAGTATCTCCGTGTACGAATGGCTTTAGTGGCCGGCAAATCGTTCCACAGCCGAGCTGTGGAACGATTTGCCGGCCTCTGTGTTTCCTCCCCCCTACAACATGGGTCTCTTCAAGACCCATGTCCACTCCTTCCTCTCCTCAAAAACACCCTCCACACAGCATCTTCAAAGATGACATAGGCCCTGAGGGAAATTATTTTCTTCAGGGCCTCCTGAGTAAATGTAAAAAAAAAAATTATTGTTGAATTTCAAATAACCACCAAAGTACAAGTATTTGCTTCATAATGCATTCTGAAGAAGAAAACTCCCGTAACTACTTACTTTCGTAATTCACGACGTGACTTTTATGAATGCAGTTATTCCGAACCGCAGTCTGCATCTTGAAGATTACTTTTTCTGGTGTTTTTTTTTTTTTACTTGCAAAGTAAAATTATCTATAGAATATGAATCATAAAAAAAATAGTTTTGAGTTTTTTCAATAATAATTTGCGATACCTACTTATTAGAGCAAAACAATAGCTGCGGTCTGTGCTTTCATTGAAATAAAAAACATTTATTTTTCTCTATTGGCAACATTTGAGCCATGCTTATTTTCGCAGGTTATGTTTCTGTCAAATTCAAATGTCATATTTACATTCACGCGGTCGGTGTGTGAATTGTTTTACTGATTATTTTGCCATAAAACTTTTATCTGACAATGGATTCAGTGAAATACAAATGGAGATCGGTGAATTTAGATGATTTTGGAACGGCTGGACCAAATACTAACTTCGAAGGCTTGTTGGGAATCGAAGAATGTTTGGACTACAGCGTTTTAAGTAAAAGAAATGCTCGAAGGAAAGCCCAAAAGGTAAAATATAAATCTTTATAGTCGTAGCTTTCAAAAACACTTGATTTAAAATAATTTTATTCGTCTCATTTAAGTTGGTTTTACTTTTTTCGCAAGTTTTGTCGAGCAATGGACTCTTTGTTGTGTGAATGTTAAGAACAATATTTATTACTCAATTAACTCTCACATATTACTCGTATATTCGCTGATCATTGTAATTTCTTTAGAGATAAAAGCTGTCATATAACATTTTTTGTCTATCATACTTTTTATGTTTGCTTTTTAATATATTATAATAAAAAGATGTATTAAACTTCTTTTCACTTTAATTTATTTGACCGTAACCGGTTTCAGTTTGTTAAAGTCATCTTCAGACTGGCACAAATTATTCTATACGGTTTATACACATAACATATGGGGAAGGGGGAGAGGGGTGGTCTACAAGAATTTTAATCAATTATATTTATTACATTTGTCAAGAGTCAGAATAACAGAAGAGCATGTATGAGACGATGTATGAATGTGAACGAAGCAAGGAGTGTGTGCCAAGATCGAGTTGTTTGGCGGTCCGTCCTCTCTGCCTACCCCTGCGGGGAAACGGCGTGATGGTTAGTTAGTTAGTTAGTTAATTTTATTTATTTTTAGGAGAGGAAAACAGAAACGGTCAAAAGGAAAGCACCGTCTTCAGCAGATGGCAATGTCGCCCCCAAGAAATCAAAGATTATTTCATCTTCTGGTTTTGAAGTGGACAGTGTTAATGCAAATGCGTCTCTCACACCCTCGAAAGGTCCCAATACTTCCGATGGAAAGAAAAAAGACAAAAAAAATAAAAATAAACCTAAAACAAATGGAATCGAAACTGAAGATAGTGTAGTAGCTTCAAATGATTCAGAAATTCCAGAAGAAGATGCCGCTACCAAGAAAAAGAAGAAGCAGAAACAAAAGAAAGCCGAAAAGAAAGCAGCCAAGAAAGCAGAAGCAAATAACGGAGTTGAAACAAAAGACGGCGAGAAGAAAGAAAACACGCCAGTAAAAAAGAAAAAGAAACGTAAGCCAACTAAATTCGAAAGAGACCGGGCGAAGCGAGACCAAAGAAGGGCGGATAAAAAGAAAGATAAGGCGATGAAAGACAAACCTGTTAATGAAGATGAAGCCATAGTGAAACCTCCTGAAATAAGTAGTCTGAATGCCATCCCAGTTGAAGACATGCAAGCGTGGATGCAATTCAGTATTCCTGACGTCATTCTGAGGGCTTTGGCAGATCAAGGATTCAGAAGTCCAACACAAATTCAGGAGTTGACCCTTCCGGCTGCTCTGCATGGTAATTTTATTTCGATTGATCTTTTACGAAAGCTAGACACATTTAATACAAATATATTTTTTTAAGTAACAATTCGATTCAACTTAATTACTACAAAATACAACTATTTACGTCGGGGGAGATGGAAATTACTGCATTAAAGTTCCATTTTTTTGTCAATCAAAGTTTCAAAATTTCATGCATTTTGACAGTTCGGCCATGTTTTTTATAGTTGATGTGTTCGTATTGAGTGTTGCCAGCGATTCTAAGTTTACCTTAATTTCTTTTGATGAGTCTGTTTGGAGGATGGAGGAGGAGGAAGTGATTTTGTTACCTTGATAAGTGATCTTTGATAAGGATCTCCTATTTAGTGATGTGTATCCGGGAATATTCCCTGAGGACCTAATACAAATTCCCCAAAGTCGGGATTTTTTGTTAAGAATGTTATTCTAAATGGGGTTGTCTTATAATTATTTTATATTTTGATGAAAATGTATTACTTAAAGAGTTGAAACAACAGTAAAATTAGTTTGGTAAACTTTTGAAATCGCTGAACAAAAAACTTTTTGATTCACCTTAATTACTATAAAAGACAACTATTTGTATTTGGGGCGACAGAAAATACTGAATCAAAATTTCAATTACGTAAAATGAAAATTTACTTTCGTCATAAGAGATGGCGGCCATTTACAATAATTTCTGTCATTTTGTTATGTTGGTATTCCTGATACTATAGTGTAATGAAAGGCTAGAGGAGACTTTATTACCATTTAACCTACGCTTATTTGGTAGGCACTATTCGGGCAAAATTCTGGAAATAAAATAAATAATTTGGTTTACATTTTCAGGAAGGAGAGACATTCTTGGAGCAGCTGAAACAGGTAGCGGCAAAACTTTAGCTTTTGGCATCCCAATTTTGACTGGAATCCTTCGCATGAAAGAAGACCTCGCCAACGGAATCCAAGAAAAGACCTTGAACGCTCTTCCAAATGCTTTAATAAACCCTTTCGTCAGTGAGCAAGCCAAGATAGTCAACTTCAACAAGCTGAATAAAGAAGAGAAAAAGAAACTGATGAAGGAGATCAAAAGCAAAAAGAAGTATAAAAGCCGGAAACGTGTCCAAAGAGACGATGACGAAGACGAGGATGATGAGGAAGATGGTGAGGTATCTGAGGAAGAGGATTCTGATGAAGATGAAGCTGATATTTCATCTGATGACGATGAAGCTTCCGAGTCTGATGAAAACGGCGAGATGGTCGTTGATGATGAAATTTCCGAGCAAAGTGATGAGGAATCGGTCGATGGCGATACGGAAATGTTAGAGTCTGACGGTGACGATGATGATGAAGATTTGGGCATCGGAAGTGATGAAGGTTCTAATCAGACCCCTGATGAAGATGAAATCATTCATGACGATGAAATGGAACCTGCTGATAATGATGATGATGATGAAGAGTCAGATTTTGAAGAAAGAGAAGAGGAGGTGGAGGGACTCAATGAAGAAGGTAAGGTTTTTAAATTTTACGATTTCTTTTTTAAACTCTCTTTCGATTTGGTCTCTTTGTATTACAGTTTTGGGTTAATTGTCTAAATCACTTTTTAACTCGAGAGACGCCACGGAGCAAACGGGTAAATTTTGCGATGTTTTGACTTTTACGTAATATTTTGTGGATTTATTTTATGCTATCTTAGTAATATTTACCGAAACACATTCCTTGAACAATAAACTATGCCTAAAAACAACATTACTTGCGTTTATTCGATGAATTTATACGTTTTACGATCTTTTTCACGCGAGTGACGCAAGCCAATCTGACAGTTCAAAGGCGGGAAAAAATCTTGGCCGGAGATCATAAAGAATTCCACAGAAATTATTCCGCTATGCTAGGTGGGTACACGTTATCTTATACCTTATGAACAAGATTGCCCCAAGCGATTCTGACCTTATCCTTCATACGTTTTCTTTATAATTAAGGTTTAAAATCGCATTTCAAAAAATATTTTTTAGAGTTTAATTTGGCTCGCATTTGGCGCGCGCCGGCTCGTAATCGGCAAGCAACCGGTTAAACTTCATCACACGGCTGTCTCATAAGTGATCTTTCGGCTGCTATTGAAAAGGTCACTGTGGTAAAAGTAAAAACTACAAAACCAAAAAATGTTAAACTCCACTCCACTCTAGCCTCTTTTTCTGTTACATGTGTTTTTTTTTTAAAATATAGTGAACAAAATAGATAAATAAAATATTGCAAAAGAATTAACTATTGTATACAATTAACTATTATATATTTATATATAGATAAAGAATAAACATAACGCAAATATGTAAAATACAATTGAAAAATATAACAAATAACTAATAATAAAATAACAGAAACACAAAATACATAATATATAACAAATAAATCCAAGCAGTAAAGGAATCATAAAGGGTGTCCGTGGATTCAAAAGCAAAATACACCTGGTACCTAAGTAATTGTACAGCTAGTCAGCGACTCTAAGAACAGGCCATCTCTCAACCCAGACTTTCGTGAATTTCCTCAGGCACTCAAAGTTTACCTTATTCGAAACGAGATCTGTATTCCAAACAGGTCTCTTAGGACGGGTTGTTTCAAAAAATTTGATGGATTCATCAAATATTTGAAGTTGATTTTCACGTTCTGTGTAAGTTCTATTCAAGTTCTGTGATTATTTCAGTTTTGTGAAGCAACTGTCCTATAACGATGTAATAACAGAACTTGGATAGAACTTACACAGAACGTGCAAATCAACTTCAAATATTTGATGAATCCATCAAATTTTTTGAAACAACCCATCCTTAATAACCTGCAAACCATCAATCATTTCATCTCGAGCATCCGTCAAAATCTCACAGTGCCACAAAATGTGCTCGGCTGTTTGGTCAGTATCACCACAAGCGCAATTGGGATGGGATGATAGAGTCAGTCTGTGAAGTCTACCTCTAAACTCTCCATGCCCAGAAAGCAATTGGGTGATATGGTGGTCCATTAAAAGATATGCCCCTTCCATTCTGATTTTAACTGATGGAAAGAAGGAGAAGGTCCATCTTCCCATATTCGATCTATCCCATCTCATCTGCCATTCACTCAGCGTTTTTTTTCTCATCATCTTTAGAAGTTCAGGGAGAGGCACTGCTCCACCAGGTATTAATTCAATACCAAGGTGGTTTACAGGTCTTCCTCTTTTCAGACACTTCTTTGTCAAAACTTCCCTAATTTCTAAATCTATTGGCAAAATGCCGGCCAAAATTGGCAAAGCATCCGATGATACTGTTCTGTAGGCTCCTGAAAGCGCCAGTAAAGGGATTCGCTGGCTCCTCTTAAGCGCTGAATGAATGAGTGAATTACCCAGTCGATATTCCCATACACAGGCACCATATGAAACTTGTGCCACATATATGCATGTGTATAATAGACGGAGCGCAGGGAAACGTAAACCCCATTCAGCAGTTGAGACTCTTCTCAGTTTTAAGAAGAGAGCCTGGGCCTTACTAGAAACGCTTTTAACGTGAGTCAAGAACGAGGACGATCTGTCTAATGTAACGCCTAGATATTTAGTACTCTCAACGAAACGGATTGCGGTATCTCCCATTTTTATGAAAGGGTTTCTACCTCTACATAAGGAGACCCATGGTCTTATGGGGAGCAAAAGTCAGTCTGTTTTCCTTTCCCCAGTTAAGAATCATATTCAAACCTTCTTCAGCTTTATTTTCAACTTCTTTTCTACTGTTCCCAGAGACCAAATACAATTTGTCGTCCGCGTAATCAATCGCAATAGTGCCTTCAGGTAAGGGTAACCTGGAGGAGTCATCGAATAAAATATTCCAGAAGTCCGGTCCAAGGACCGAACCCTGAGGACAACCCATGTCCACATCTCTTTCAATGATGCAATCACCAAAACAAATTATAATTTTTATATCTTTAAAATAATCGCAAGATATTTGAAAAATTTTTCTTGGACAATTTCGATTTTTTAATTTAGTCAAAATCATCGCCCACCATGCATTATCGAAGGCACCAGTTATATCTAAGAAGATACCGATTACGTACCTCTTTGTGCAGACCTTCACCCAGTGAAGCGCAGTCATAATGGCGTGCTCCGTGGACTTACCTGGGACGAATCCATATTGATGTACGTATGATGGTGTCAATGTTTCTCGTAGACGATTTTGAATAAGTTTTTCCAATATTTTCCCCAATACAGGAAGAAGTGTTATTGGTCGATAAGCTTTAACATCAGTTCTTTCTTTGTCGTTCCCTTTAGGTATGATCCTGAGCACGCCTTTCTTCCATACAGAAGGGAAAACTCCCCTTCTCATACACGTTTCCATAACCTGAAAGAGTTCTTCCTTGGCATGGATCCATACATACCTCACAATTATACTATTCAGTTTGTCATGCCCTGGTGCCTTCCTAGGACCCAAACCCTTAATTATAATTTCTACTTCAGCTCTAGTTACTTTAGAAATTCTTTCCTCCTGGGAGAGGATTGGAGGAATCCGTGATTGATTTCTAATCTGTTGGTGGTGGTCGCTTTCCCCAATGACTGAATCTAAGGGAACTAGCTTTCCCAGAAGTGTATTGAGAGTAGTCGCCACGTTAATACTCTCAACATTCCCGTTATCATTGTCGATAACACTAGATAAAAACCGATCAGAACCTTTACCCGTTTTTTCAATGGCGCTACGAATATCCCGTGGGTTAGAGTTACCAACTTCTTTAACCCAATTATGCCAAGCAGCTCGTTTTGCCAAAAGTACAGCCGATCTGAAAGCTCTACGAGAGCTACTAAGTTGTTTCCTAAGGGTGCATGTCTCCTCCTCCGTACATCCAACCCGTCTAGAGACACCTAAAGCTCTGTAAGCCCTCTTAAAGGCACCCTTGAGCAAAGTCAGCTCAGTCGACCACCATGGAGACCTAATAATCGTCTTTGGGTTTGTTCTTCCCAGAGCCGATTCAGCAGCTGATACTACGGCTGCATTGAAAAAATTCCCCAAATTGTCCGGATCTCTTGCTGCAAAATTATATAGTTGTCTTGCGATTTGTTCTATTAATAATTACTTTAATACCTGTTATTCAGGTCATGTTCCTTGTTTTGTTATATTTGTCTTTAACTTTTTCATTGTTTTACTGGATGAACTGAACTCCAACTTTTTTATTTATTTTTTATTATTTTATTTCCCGATCCCCGTATGGGGGTGTGATGGACCTCGTTCCTGCTTCATATTTACTTACATTATCTGTTTTGCAGGTCCCTCTCAAATCTTTGCACCTCCCCCAATGACATGTGTAGGCTTGAGGCTTGATCAGGCGACCTTGACTGTCCTTTGTCCTGCCTCTGACTACTCAATGCTGAATTTTCTTTTAGTCTTCGGGTATTTTACCCCAAATATTCAGTTAACATTCTTTAAGGCTTCACTGAGTGGTTGGCTAAGGGACACGAAAGCTAAGTGTGGTTTATGGTCAGACCGAATGCCATTCACATTTTTTGTTGGTACTTGCCTATTGATTTGAGAATTATTGTATTTTTTATGTTCTCCATTTTATACAGGTGCTTGCAGGTTTTTTTTACACGATGCAATGCCGCCTCACGGAGTCTCATGAATGAGTTTTTTTTTTCTCATTTTGCCCTGTTTAATTCATACTAACATATACTTTACTAACATATTTTTGCATTTTGTTTCCTGTTAAGCACTTGCATACTGCTTACTAACAACGTATGCAGGGACACTGGAGGTCTAGATTCGTTCAAAAATAAATAAATGTAGCTTCGTTTAACAAAAAAAATTAGTATCTTGCGAGAGCCTTGAAGGAGTAACCATATGTTACTTATACCAGGGCGGGTATGTGGTGGATAACCTCCAATGTTACATGTGTTGTTTATGATAAATTACATGGAAGTTCTCAGCGGCAGGATCAAATTAAATTTACATGATGTTAATCAACATTGTTTTATTCCCCAGGTATTGGTTGCGTAAAAGTCATTGACAACGTATCCCCTTCGGAAATAATCCCCGAAGTTCAGGGGAAGAAGAAAAGGCCTTTGAAGCCTCTGTATGCCCTCATCCTGACTCCGACGAGAGAGCTGGCCATCCAGGTGAAGAACCACCTTGTGGCGGCTGCCAAGTATATGGGTGAGTTGTTTTATTGCATTGATATCATTAAAACTTTTGAAATGTTAAATATTTCTTAGAAATTCGTAAAATTATATCCTCGTACAATTTTGCGGCTCATTGCCGTCGCGGCCAGCCCTCTACCTATTCGAAATAAATTCGTAAAAATACTGATAATTTCTGCTTAAATCGAAATTTCAAAAAAAAATTGTAAAAATACTGCGTCATTTGCGCATAAATAAAATTTTTGCTGCTGATTACCACCGCTTCCGGATTTTCAACTTTATATATTCGAAGTAAATTTGTAAAATTACGATATATTTCGCGTAAATCGAAATTTCGCGACTGAATTCCGTTGTTGCCAGCTCTCTAAATTCAGATACCTATTTGAAATAAATTAGTAAAAATACAATATATTTCCGCGTAAATCGACATTTCGTGGCCGATTTCTATCGTAGGCGGCCATTCTAATTCAGATATTCGAAATTTTCCCGCCGATTTGCACTGTATCCGGCCCTTTAAATTAATATATTTGAAGGAAATTCGTAAAAATATGACATTCCAGTGTTAACTGCTTCAGAATTACAAAATAATAATACGAATTAGGACAATTTTAACTGCGTAAATCGTCATTTTACGGCGTTTTCCACCACGGTTGTCTAATTTAGATTTACGAAAAAAAAATTGTAAAAATCAATGTTTTTCGATTAACACAAACAAATTTTCAGGTGCGAGCAAAATAAATTACGAATTAACGAATTTCGAAATAAAAAATTATTTTGAATTACACTTTTTTTTGAATTATCAGGGTTCTGCTATATTAACTTGCATTTGTCAAATTGTTAGAAAAATAGAACTGATGAATTCTTCATGGATAGAAACAGTAACCGTAAAAAAACAAACAAGTTAACTAAAACTTTACATTTGTAGTTTTATCATGGAACCAATTGAAACTTCTCATTTGTTAAATGCGATCTGAAGTAATTATTCGTTATTTCGCAGATATTCTCATAGCCGTGGTGGTAGGAGGCATGGCCGAGGTGAAGCAGGAACGTGTGCTGAAGCACTGTCCAGAGATAGTGGTGGCCACCCCGGGAAGGTTGTGGCAGATGATCCAACAGGGCAACAGGCATCTGTCTCAGGTCACGGACATCAGGTGAGAACTACCACAGACCATATAGAACTAAAACTAAAGTGTTGGTTCATTGAAATACCAATCATGTAAAAAATTATAAGATCATTTCAGTAAAACACACTCCATTTAAACAAGTATTCTGATGATTGATTGACATGTTGATTCTGCACTTTTTTGTTCTACCCAGTTTAAACACCGGCTCGGTTCCCCCGAGTTTCTGGAGGAAATGTTTGTTCCACTTGCAAATTAGAAAAGAAAAGGATTAAAAGAATCCTATTATATTTTTCAACGGTGACCGGACAACTCGGAATGAAACCATAAGTCATTTAGAGTGATAAAAAAAAACATATATATTAAATAGGTTGGTTACGTTAGGTTAGGGTTATCGGCTAATTTAAAATTATTTTTTTCATGGCTTTTAATGACTTTAACCTCTGGTTTGCCGATTGCGCGCCCGGGACGCGCCATAAAAAAAAAAAAAAATTTGAGATGCGATTTTAAACCTTATGTATAAAGAAAATGTATGAAGGACAAGGTCAGAATCACTTGGGGCATTCTTGTTCTTGACGTAACAGATATAAGGAACACACCTAGCCTATCAAATAATCATCTTTGCACATATCTATGACTTTCGAAATG
The DNA here is from genome assembly GCA_936435175.1 of Glyphotaelius pellucidus. NCBI lineage: Eukaryota > Metazoa > Arthropoda > Insecta > Trichoptera > Limnephilidae > Glyphotaelius > Glyphotaelius pellucidus. The sequence goes on from OW386561.1 coordinate 1,394,830, forward strand.
ACATTTCTGCTGCGATTTGAGCTGTCAAACTTTGAGCGTCGCATGTCATGAAAGAACGCAAGTAATATTATTTGTAAGCATAGTTTATTGTTCAGGGAACGTGTTTCGGTAAATATATACGATAGCATAAAATAAATCCGCAAAATATTACGTCAAAGTCAAAACATCGCGAAATTTTCGAGTTTCTTCCCTGGCATTTAAGAGGTTAAGGAGGTGTTGCGTTGAATTTATTCTCAGTTGGCATGAACCCTATCAACAAAGGTTTTTAAACTAATACTCGAGCAAAAAACCAACTGTCAGCATATTAGAAACAATAATAATCTCATTACCGACAGAGAGAGAAAGAAATCTGTTTGATCATATAGTAAGTAATTAACATAACTGACAGTAGGTTTACCAAGGAGGCTTTTGTTATCACTGGTAGAAAACAAGATTGGTCCAACGATCCTTCGAGATCCAAACGATTCTTGAATTAAGTGTCTATCCGGGCGATCACACACTTAGTGATCCGAGTTGCCATAATATAATGTTGTAAAGGGCCTTGGATGAGACCAATAACTCTCCTCCAAGTAATGGTGGATTAACACCAGGTAGCAATCAGCTTACAATTCCATCCAGAATTCAGGTAGGGTTGAAAATAATTCAAAATATGACCTTGTATTGTGTTGGGGAGATTTTCATCACAATATGTCACAAAATTGCGAATTCCGATTACTTCAGATTAGTATCCTTCACTCGTTTTTATCCAAGATTACATCTCCTACAATTGATTCTGGATTGATTCGTCAACGAAGACACACACCGAGACCCCAATCGGTCTGTGTTTTAGGCAAGGAATGAAGTTTTCTCTTGCTGGCACTGACTTCTCCATAAACAACCTGGTGATACCAGTGCGTAAAAACAAAGACAATTTACTGCCTGTGAATGTAGGTACCTCTTCATGGTTGCATAATTTTTATGTAACACAATGACATTACAAACTTATAGTCTCACAACGCAAAATGTGGCAAATAACAAACCCATTTTTGTTTCAGTAAATTCATTCAAATGTTGGTCATTATGACAGAGATAGACATACAAAGAATACATGTGTATGAACGAAATAGATATAGAGGGCGTTTACCTACTTAAAAGTTGCGTAGAATACTACATTCTATATCACATGTGTGATTGAGATGAAGCTACGCTTTCTCACTTATGCTAAGATGAATATGGTACATTGTATAAGACCACCTACTGCCAGTAGGTTGTCTCTCTTTTATGTATTTGTTGTTACTTTTGCTATCTCACTTTCTCTAACACTGGAGCGATCACGCGAAATAAATAAATTTGCCTCGATTGCTTGAGATTTCCCAGAAGATCATTTTTAAAATTTTTCAGCAACATTAAAAAAATCATACCTCCAAATTTTAGCATGGAGACATAAAAACTTATTGTAGTGCTATATAGCCAATGAATTAACCTGTATTTTACCGTTTATCTCATGTTTGTAGGATTTATAAAAAACATTGAAAAGTTTATAACCGCGCGAATTCTGCGTGTTTTTTTACTTCGAAACTGCCGTGAGGGTACTTATTCGAGTCAACATATAATATTTTCGATTTCTGAATGTTGTCTGTGGTATACTTGATAATGAAAGGCGCAAATCTATGGAAAAAATACTTAATTTAAACCGTAAACAACTGATCAAAAATTCGGCGGGAAAAAAATATTTAAAAAATTTATTTTTAACATAGTTCTAAAATAGTCTACGAAATTCGGATTTGCGACATCTATGGTCATAACAGATAAAGCATTTCAATAGCTTCGTTTTAAAATATATGGCTGGCCAAGGAATGTTTTAAATAATTACAATAAATGTTTTACGAATGGTAGGAAAAAGTGGTCCAATTTTGGATCGCTATCAACTGCAGAAAAATAAAAGTGGTCAATTTTTCGACAATAATCGCTCCAGTGGCTAATAGCTCTTAAAATCTTCTGTAAACAATTGAAGTATTTATTTTATATTATATTCTAATAATAACGAGGTCATTTTGGCATTTTTTAAGTGATTTCGTTAGAGATATAATAGATTGCAAACGACTTCACATGAAGCATGACAGTTTAATAGTATTTATCGAAACTACAGCTATTGGTGTATCTTTCGCTTGCCACTTTTGATATTTATAACGTGTCTATATATAGTTTGTAATGTCATTGGATATATAATTTTTAAGTTGTGTTAATTTTTTGTTTTTCAATATTATTTTAATAATTCCAGATACCTAGCGATTGACGAGACTGATCGCATGATGGAGCGCGGTCACTTTGAAGAACTGCACCATCTTCTGGACAAGGTCAATGATGATGAGCAGCGCAAGGCGCGGAGACAGACCTTTGTGTTCTCCGCTACGCTGACCATGGTGCATGATCTGCCGCACCATCTCAAGGGGAAGAAGGTCACCAAGAAGGGAAAGGTATTAAATTAAGCATTTAACCAAAAGCATACATTTTTAAATGTTTTACCTGCAATAGCATTATAACCTTATACAACTTGTTGGTCAGAAGCAAATTGGAATATGGGAGTGTTATCTGGAACCCAAACTATTTAAAATATTAAAAAATCATTGAATCTGTACAAAAAATATTCCTAAGACTGTTATCATTTAAACTTGGATTAAATGCCTCACTTCTATCTTACGAAAAACGATTCCAACAATTTCATTTTTCAACACTGGAAAAAAGAAGACAATTTGCTGACTTAATATTTTATACAAAATTATTCACGATAAGCTTCAATCCTCAAATCTACTAAACATTCCAAAATTAAGTACATCTTTTGGTCAGAAAAATCATTATTTCCATGCTACAAAATTATATAATGCCCTTCTAATCGAAGTTAAAAACACCATGGAGATACTAAAGTTCAAAAAAGATATCAAATTATGGCTAACTAAACGAAGACGAGGAAATCATAAAAATTATAAAGTAACACCAACGCAACTTACAGATATAAAAGCTTGTCATTTCTATTTTGTGGAAACAAACAAACTAGATGAAGAGGAATTTATGACCAACACCCATACAACAACCTACAGTCCGCCTCGGAACAGGAATACCTAGTTAGGAGGACTGAGAACAAACTACTTCACTCTATATTTTTTTGATTTACTTTATATTGTATTTTTACTTTACTTGATATTGTCGTTAAATAAAAAAAAAAAATTTAAAAAAGATGATGGATGGAGGTTAGGGATAAATAGGAACTAAGCATATTCTCATTTCAAAACAAAACTGCTTCAGTCCATTGCAGACCAAGTCTCACTTGTCATAGGATTGGTAATTTATCCTTTTGAACTATGTCTGGATATCCGGAATTGACGATTGATTATTTTTTCAGGTGATCAGTAAAAAAGTAGACAAACTTACAGCGGAACAAAAGCTGAAGAAGGTTATAGAGATGTTAGGAATCACAGACCCCAAAGTTGTTGATGTCACCGTTGGAAATCAAGGTATTTAATTGTTTATTTCTGTACCCAATTATAAATCTAGGCTCGTTTCCGAATCATGTAACCAATTTTAAAAAAACGATTTCACATCTTTTTCTCTGAGAGTTTTATTTTATAATTTGGCTAGTGCACAAGTCACTCTTTTTTCTTATTAAACATTGAAATACATGAAAGAAAAAATGTCTTAACCATAAACCAGAGAAACGATAGATCTGCCCATAAGGGCGAGGGGAACAAACCAATTTGCGCAGATCAACAGACATGCTTGAACCTTTCAGATTTTACATTAGGACTTGTCTATGTCTTCTTTGATCTGTGGTTTTTTCTTACTACAACAACAAGGTACAAGGTGTTAATAACATTAATATTTGGATTTCAAGAGTGCTGTACAAATATACAATACATTTAAAAAAATTTCATTTTATATATAAGGCCAAAACCAGGCAGCCTATCGATTTGCCAGTTTTGTGGTGCAGTGGGTTAAAATCTCCATAGCTCATGATGAAAAATGATATTACGAGCCGAAAATAGTTTAGTAGATATTCGAGACAAATTAAGCTGTGCATTAGGCCAGAGCTTTCCATTTAAGATTTTTTGTCCCTTGAGATTATTCCTAGATTGAATGCCTATTCCAGTAGACTGAATGCTGTAGAAATGAGATCCCTGAGACGTATGTGTGGTAAAACCATGTATGATCGTGTGAGAAATGTGGAGATCCGCAAAGTATGCAAGGCTGATGTAAGCGTTATGAGTAAGATTAAGAAAGGGACGCTCAGATGGTTTGGGCATGTAGAGCGAATGAATGAGGAAAGGAGTGTAAGGAGAATATATGACGCAAATGTGAATGGTAGACGAAGTCGGGGACGCCCGAGGAAGACATGGCACGACCAAGTGAATCAGATACTTGAGTCGGGCGATGTCAAGAGTCAGAATAATAGAAGAGCATGTATGAGACGATGTATGAATGTGAACGAAGCAAGGAGTGTGTGCCAAGATCGAGTTGTTTGGCGGTCTGTCCTCTCTGCCTACCCCTGCGGGGAAACGGCGTGATGGTTAGTTAGTTAGTTTTAGTTAGAGATTATTCCTTGGTCAATAGACAGAACGATTAGATGCGGCTGTGTTGACGTAGACCATAGATGTACAAATTATGTAGACCGGGCGTCTCATTCTAGTGGCACAGACCTAGAGATAATTTATCTGAGATGGACTGTCACTGCGGTTCTAGGCTGGAGCTGCAAAATATATACCCAATTACAGCCTACTTCAGATATCCCAAGATACCATACCATGCGTCGCAAGAATGAGATTAAAGACACTTGGTCTATTAAATTATATGTATGCTCACCACGCCATCACAAGCGAGTTCATTAATCAAATGATTGAATCTTTTTAGAAAAAGTGGGTTGATCGATCGTTGGTGGTTCGTGATCGTTTCAAAAGACTACTTAATATTAATAGATTAATGCTTTATACGTAAAATTGTATTTATTGTAATCAATATGTTTGTGTGCTGCAGGTTCCTCAGACACCCTGACAGAGTGCCGTATCATATGTCCCATAGACCACAAAGACTTCTACCTCTACTACGTGCTCAAGAGATATCCGGGCAGAACTATTGTGTTCTGTAACTCTATTGGATGCGTTAAAAGGTTAACATTTACATCTTAATTGTGTGTAAAGATCTGTTCAAATGAGCAGTATTTTTTAAAAGGTTTGAAACTATGATACCAAGACTTTAGCTCTCTAATAATGCAACTAATTATTACTGGCAATAGATGTCTCTATTGTTACTTTGACTTATCAATAGAGCATTGAGTTTGTAACAAGGTAGTAAAGTATTCCCAGGCAGAGCTCGTATGCACATCATCATGGAGCTTTCGAAAGGAGTGTAGGTCGTAACTTGCTTCTTATAACATTGGTAGGTGATAGTGACCATTCTTCGGCATTTACAATATAATATATTTATATAAAAAAACATAGTTTGATGATTAAGATAAAGTGTATCAGGTACCAGTTTCTATAGCTGGAACTATCCTTTGGGAGGGGACGACAAAACTGGGGAACCGCTGCTCTAGACTGTCGAAATGGTGCGCAAATTTGACTTTAGTGCAGGTCTGTTTATTCCGATGTCAGTGGTAATGATTGTAAATATTTTCAGGTTGGCTCAACTGTTTGGTTTGTTGGCTTGCAACCCGCTTCCCATCCACGCCAGTATGCAACAAAGACAGAGACTGAAGAACTTGGACAAGTGAGTTTCTTCTTTGTATAATCTGGGTCTCTTCAAGACCCGCATTTATCCCTCAGCCCTCGGGCATATTTTGTCATCTTGCAACAAAATTCAAATAAATGGAATATTTCAGAACGTATCTGAAAACTTAAAAATTGTTTTTGAAAGGTGATAAAACTTCCCAAAGTTTTATCATTTTATTTCAAATTGCAGTCGGAAACTTTGGATTACATATTGTACAAAAGGTGTACATTTTAAATATTTTTAGGTTAACTTTTAGATTTGAATATAAAGCTCGATATTTTATCTTTCTAACACCGTTTAGATCAGTGATTCCCAAAGTGGTCCAGGTGGACCCCCAGGCGTGATAAAAAATGGGGGTCCACGAAAATTTATCTGGTTTCGATAGTAAAGAACAAAAACATTGGCTTGGCTTTGCCTGTCAAAGTAAGCAGATAGAACACTAGTATTTCGGTTAAAGATGGTCATATTGAGACCCATCCCGTGCCCATATCCCATCCCGTCTCATATCACATTAAACCCCCACCACGTTGACAGACCACAACTCCAGCGTTATATTCAATATTCCGTAAAACGTGTGTCGAGTTTTGGGAATATGGTAGAAATGTTGCAGCAGGGGGTCCACCGAAACCAGTAAAATTTTGAAAGTGGTCCACGAGAAAAAAAGTTTGGGAACCTCTGGTTTAGATCATATTTCTAACCATGATATTAAGGAACACAACGATTTCTATGATGATTTATATGAGTTGTTCCGAAAACTGAATGAATTAGTCTGAGGGGTTAAGAATTTACGTTTCTTGCATATATTTATCCTTTTGTAAGCAATTTATGTTTGTGTTTAGGTTCCGAGACAGTCCTCATGGTCTCCTGATAGCAACAGATGTGGCGGCGAGAGGTCTGGATATACCAAATGTAGAACACGTCATACATTATCAAGTGCCCAGAACTGCTGAGGTAAATACCATCCAACATCTATGTATATATCGTCACAACAAATAAAAAAATTTATATTAGATTTACTCAGTAATGCTGAAAATCTGTCTAAAGTCTTTTTTTTAAATAAAATAATAAATTTGTTCAATTTAACTGTGGTCTGTATATGAAATCCAAAATAAATTACATATTTATGACATAAAAATTCTTGCTTAGTTTTCATTAACAGAAATGAAATGAAAATCCATACAGCATTTAAATTTTGCAGTTATTGATTTGCAGTATATTTTTTGTAAAGATCTTTGCTTATTTTCAAAAGCATTATAAATTTGGGAGGCGGATAATGGTACCGCTGCCCCGGGAACCAATTATTGGATAACCAACACCTCTGCCGTAGCTCACCCCGAGTGGTTTGCTACATTTGGTAATCTATCAAGGGTCTTGGCAGCGAATGCGTCTGCCTACTTACTGCGTGGCAGGCTGGATCGGAGAGACTGGTTGAGGAAGACCATTTTGCCTCTCCGGCAGGACTCTATTGTCTTGCACCCAGATTTCTATCACCCCTCATACCTTTTTCCTTCCCAGAACTCATTTTCCTTTAAAAGACCCTCCACACAGTATCCCCAAAGATGACATAGGTTCTGAGAGAAATTATTTTCCTGGCCTGCTGTGTGGGGCAATTGTAATAAAAAAAATTCTCTATAAGGAATCCAAGCTCGGCTGTGGAATGATTTTCCGGCCTCTGTGTTTCCTCCCTCCTACAACATAGGTCTCTTCAAGATCCAAGTTCACTCCTTCCTGTCAAGACTCTCCACACAACATACCCAAAGATGACAGAAATTACTTTCCCAAGTGTCTAAAGTTTTTTCTCATTGTTTTGGTAATTCCACCGATGCAATAAGTGGTCTATCTTTTGCAGAATTATGTTCACCGAAGTGGTAGAACTGCCCGAGCCAGCAAGGAGGGAATAGCCATCCTCATCATGGAGCCCACTGAGGTGCAAAATTACACCAAGATGTGCAAGACGCTGGCCAAAAGTGAGATATTTATACTAAACTTTGTCACTTATCTTAATTATATCTGAGCTTGCAGTATTGTCCCTTTCTCTATGCTTTTGAAAATTCCTACCACACTGCCATCTGTGGAATATCACTGAAAGTTGTGAGGAATGTGCCATAGATAATTTACAGAAATGAAGAAAAAAAAGTTATTAAAGAAGGTAATGTAAATTATTTTTGTCTGTTTGGAATGTTACTTGAAGATTTTTTTAATATGTATCCCGCCCAAGAGTCCCAACTGTCCGGAGCCAATGGTACTTTGGCATCCCCAATTGGGATATGTTGCGATGTTGGAGTGGGGTGGGGAAGGGTAGGAGATCGAAAGAAGATGGTGGGGGTATTCTGATTTGGTCACCAAACACAACTAAAGCCATTTCAAACAATGTTTCGATTCTGATTGGTGGTCCTTCACCAGGGCGATACTAAGAGTATCTACTACTCTGAATTTAAAACTAATCATAGGAAGCATTCTAAATAATTTTAAAAAATTGTTTATTTTCCTATTTTACAGTACTTATGAAAAAATTGTTTTATTTTATTCTTATAATAAATTGCTTCTCCCCCTAGCCGAAGACCTCCCTCACTTCCCAGTGGATGGGGCGTTACTGGCAGCTGTGCGTTTGCGTGTGGATCTGGCGCGCGAACTAGACCTGCTCACGCTGAAGGTGCGCAAAGACAGCGCGCAGCGCGGCTGGCTGGAGAAGGCTGCCCTCGACATGGACATGGTCATCGATGACACTGACATGTATCCTTTTCTCGCAAAGTTTTTTTTTATGCGACGCATGTTTTTCGATGTCTGGGGCCAGGGGATCTATGGCAGTGATGCACATTCGTTTTAGGCGGAGGGCCAATTTATCAATTTTAAAGTACCTACAGCTCGACATTTAACCTTTAACAACGATTAGCCAGTATATTAAGGATACTATAAAAAATAATTTTCTGAATATAAATAGCTATTCTGGGGAAACTGCATTTGGTAGATAATATATATTTTTTATGAATATATAAACACATTATATAAGACAGTGCAAAGTGGGTATGGGTACCGCCACCCCGAGAATCATTTATTGGATAACCAACGCCCCTGCTTTGTGTTTAGTGATTTATCAGGTTTGCCCGGGTTCATGGGGGTGAGGTTTTCCTATCTACTGCGTGGTGGGCCAGATCGGGAGAGAGCAGTTGACCTAACACTTCTCCAGACGGACTCTCTCTACCCATCACCTTGCACCGCAGTAGAAGGGATGGATTCATACGTCCGTCACTCCTGGACACCGCCCCAAGATTCCTACCCACCCCTCGTACCTTTTTCCTTCCCAGAATGTCTTCTCCTTCCTTTCCCTAAAAAGATCCACCACACAGCATCTCCATAGATGAAACAGGCCCTGATTTTTTTCTTCAGGGCTTCTCCTGTGTGGAGGGAATGTAAAAAAAATGTAGATTTAATTTTTGGTTGCCAATAGAGAACCCATGCAGAAGAATACGAGGTATTTTGCTAACATTGATTATTATTATTGAGGTATGTTATTATAGCCTGCTTGTAACCATATTCAATGCAGTTGATCACATCTGCTACTGCATGCAATCTAGGTAGTGTAAGTGAGTATCTAAATGACTCAGTCCTGATATTGTTATTGCAATCAATTTTATTATGATTTTTCTTAACCTAAGCAAATCAGGCCACACAAAATGGAGAATCAGGCGGCGGCAGATTTGAAGAACGTCCTCGTAATAAAAAAGAAGCAACTGACCCAACTTTTAAACTCGCCGCTCTTCCCCAAAGGCTTCAGTTTCAAATTCCCCACAAACAACATGCTGGAAAACACCCTAACAATGCCCCAGAAGCAAAACGCAGTACAGGCCATGAAATCTGCAATGGACTCCGGCCTGGTGAAGAAATTGAAAAAGGCTACAAAGAACGAGGCAATGTTGAATTTACCGGCTGACCTTAAGAATATAATATCACATTCGAGCAACGAAACGTTAATAGAAAATAACGCTCTAAATGCTGGTCTCGATAAAGATGCGGCCATTTTAAACAATGGGGAAAAGGTGAGCAAAAATAAATGGAAGAAATTGAAGAGGACCGTCGCAACGTGAAATGAATTGTAATTATAAATTAAATTGAACTTGTTATGTTATGTTAATAAACATAAAAAATGTATTTATGTTTTGTTTTTTTATTTTATTTTTTTATGTGAATACTGCTTGGCATGGCATCCCCAACTGTGATGTGTTGTGGGTGGGGTAGAGGGGAGGGAAAGAGGTAGGTCCGGAAACACCTGATAAGGCAATTGGGAAGCAGTTATGGGTACTGTCGCCCCGGGAACCATTTATTGGACAACCAATACCTCTGTCGTAGATCAATAGTGGTTGCTATGTTTGGTGACTTTTTATGTCTATAGCATTCACTCTCAGTGGCGGCTCGTGACTTTTGGCTGTGCTAGAGTGCTAATATTAAAAAAGTGGCATTTTTGATGTTGTCATAGGTGAAAAAAAAAAAAATTTTTCACACTGAATTTTTTCATACAAAAAACTGATAAAAAAAATTGGTTGTCTGTAAAGTCGGTTTACGGACGATAATTTTACGCGATAACGTCACGAGCCAAACGCTTAAGCCGAACGCTTAGGCCGATCGTGCCTCTCTATCTCTTGTTCCGCGCTCTCACTGAACGCTTGTTCCGCGCTCTCGCTTGTACGCCCGGCTAAGGCGGAATGTTACAGTGTGACAATGAGTCATGCTTTTTCGTGCGTGCGGCCGGCGTTCATCGATTTACAAGACGTTATCACGTCAAAAAAAAAGTTTTTTTCAGCATTAAGAACACATTAATAATGCCATTTTTTTTATTAATATTAGCACTCTAGCACACCCAAAAATCACGAGCCGCCCCTGTAATCACTCTACTTTCATCGCTCCTCTGCCAGCTCCGTGCATTAGTGTTCCATGCGGCCAGCATCAGGCTAGGTACCAGCACTCCTTTGTGGACTGCTAGTTTCGCTTCCTTGGACAATAAAATAAATAGGTGTAATTAAATAGGGAATAATAGATGATAAAAAGCACATTTTTTTAAACTTTTATTTCATAATCTCCCATATGAATTCAAAATTTTGCTATTTACACAATTGAAAAAAAAAAATCAACATAAAACACAATTTTTGGAAATGGTTACACAATATTGCTTTCAAAAAACATAAAATTAAAGAAAACTCTTGTGCAATTTTTAAAAATATGTATCGACATAGTATTGCCAGTATGAGGATTTATTTTACCGCTTATATTATTTAAAAATTATTTTTCTGCAATGGTCACCCTGTTTCGTGGGCAAGTAGAAGTTTTCCCTATTTGAACTTAGACATAAAAAATGATTAAATATTTCCACTTAAACAAAATTATAATATGAATCACACTATGAATTTACTAACTAATTCACTGGCATTGTTATAGAATACACAACATAGGTCTTTACAATACAAAAATAAACAATATTGATTAATCTAATTGGTTCCCAATTAGTTTTTGTTTTCCGAGTACCCTTTGAGAAAGAGCCCAAAATTGCATACCCCTTATAGCCAAAATGTCGGTACTGTTCGCATTGTACGTACATGCGCATATCCCTTCAAGCAAACAATTAGTTTGTAAGCCAGACTTTTACTTCATCAGAAACCGAGCCACCTTTTGTCCATACAAACGAATTCCCCAATTTCCTCTCTGGATTTTGACACTACTGCAAATATTTTTTACCACCCTCGTATTGGGATGTTTTGCTTTTTTTATTAAGTTACTTACAGGAGTTAGGACCTTGGTTTGCGCGCCGTCAACAGACGTTTAATATACAAGCTAGAAAATGTATTTTTTTAAAAAGCAAAACGTACAGACATCTTCTAATATGGTTAGTAAAAAAATTTTTAAAATCGGTTCAGTTTTGGAGGAGAAAAATTGGGAATACAAAACATCCCTTGTCAGTTGTCCCTTTCACTCAGTATTCGGGAGAATAAGAGCGACAATGTTAGCAACAGTTTGGTAAAATACCTATTGTTCAAATTTCTCGCCGACCGGGTATCCTCTTAATGTCAAACAACATAATTTACAAAAAAACATGCAAATAATTCTAGATCTTAGTCATATAATGTATCCTGCAAAAAAGGGGGCTTAAAGTCAAACAACGTAAAAATATGTTAATACTGATGATTGTTATTTATTTTTTAGGCTAATTGTTTGACTTTACGCCCTCAATTTATTTTTTTTGTAGATAACTTTATTTGACTTTAAGGCCTTGAATTATTTGTATATTTTTTGTAAACCCTTTTCCTCCCCGGAACTCTCCTTCCCTTCCTTTCCTTAAAAAAATCCTCCACACAGCATTCCCAAAGATGACATAGGCCCTGAGGGAAATTATTTTCCTCAGGGCCTCCTGTGTGGAGCTCATGTAAAAAAAAAAAGGATAACGTTATTTGAATGTTTTTTGTAGATAACATTGTTTGACTAAGCCCTCAAATTGCTATACATTAATTTGATATGAACAATTTAAAATAATAAAATTAAAATAATGAATTAATGGCAACACCGGCAAATACTTATTTAGGTATGTAATCACAACTTTTACCATTAATTTAAAAAAAAAATTTTTTTCAAAAAAATTCGTTTCATGTAACCATTGATATAAAAAAACATATTTTGTGTCTTCACAAAAATAAAAATGACTACTATGAATCATTTCAACTTCAAAACAAGAGATTGTTTTATTTTATTTATGGCTCTAATTTAATGCAAGGGCCTATGTAGTGTATGCTGTAACAATGCTTGTAGTTATAAATATTCACTATGTATTAAAAGTAACTAGGAATATTTTTAATTTACAACCTAAACTATGTTTATAATATAGGCTTATATATATAATCTATAGTAACTTTATTTTTAATCGGCTAATATAGTTTATTTTCTTTATTCTACAAACTTAATAAATTAAAGCGAAATTTCTTTTGTCCCCTTAATGGTAGATTTATTCATTTAAGAATGATTACTGAAAATTATAATTGCATAAAAAAAAATCATCAAAAAAAAAAAAATTTGATTTACTTTGCAATTTTAATTTTATTTTACATTTTTGATACTTTTCTGTTCTTTTGATACTATCTCACTGATATTTTGTTTGATTTTAATTAAAATAACATTACAGTCGATTCTGCTTAATTGGGACACCGGTTATTTGGAAAAAAACCCAAGGAGCAGAAACCAAATAAAGAAATTAATAATAATTTTCTAAAGTTATCTTGGACACCATTTTGTTTAATTGGGACAGATTCCAATCTGAATTTAATACAAAACGTGTCTTAGTAAACGAATTTTAGTTAAGAAGGGTGGGTGTGCAGTTTGCGGCTTCGGACAAAATGTTTGGGTCCCGAACTGACCCAATCAAGCAGAATCGTCTCCATTTTAAAATTATATTTGAAATAGAAACATTTTTATTTTGGAGCAATAATTGACTATCAAATAAAACACTTATTTAATTTACATATATTCTATGTACAGCTTAGAGAGAAGTGTAAATAATCGAAAATATCTTCAAAATCATGTCTAAGTAAATATTTATCTGTGCTTGAACTCTTAAAACGAAAAAAATGTATACAAGTATACTTCAACCAACTTAACTCTTCCGGTGATAGAGAACACAACTTACAAAAAATTATTAAGAAAAAAATTGTGTGTCGACATCTTTAGTTCCTAGTTTCGCCACTAGCTGAGATAACTTGGTTGCCGTATATGTAAATAAATGCGATGAGTGTGCAAAAAATCATTCTTGTACTGCTTGAGAGTTAAGTGTACTAAATTGAAGAGGTACATGTTTGAACAGAAGTTTTTTTTTTAGTACCTACTTATTGTATTCAGAGAGGGTCTAAAAACTCATAGATAAAATCAACAAAAATTTGTCATTAAAAATTAAGTACGTTTCCACAGGTTTTGTATAAAATATATGCATTATTATTTGTATTATAGACATTTAAATCGGAGTACGTGCTATATCCATTGATATGAAAGATGCAATGCAAAAGATCAAAGAAAACTTGGCAATGTGGAGTAAAACCTGTATTCTGTAATTCTGCGTAATTCTATGTCAAAAATGGCTTAAACAATTATAAAACATTGTGCTTTGTTGCATAAAATCAACAATTTAAGTGGCGAAGTGATCTTATTAAATAAAACATAAGTTGCAATGATTGCTAGATTCTCAAATCATATAATTTTAATCATTTCTGTCACTAACTATACAGATTTTAACTGCCTTACATTTTTTTAAGCATTTGATATACATAATACGTTATCAATATCAAAAGTAGTCTTAAGTCTAATCGGTTAAACAAAATTGCATTGCAGAATGAGCTGATTTCTTAAAACTGTAAAATCATTAATTAAATATTGTTTATTGCGAGAGAATTACTTCGGTACCTATTAAAACTGTTTTTTTTTCTTTGAAATCATTTCAGAAACAAATTAAATATTATTAAGCCTTGAAAATTACTGCCAAAACACATTTACATTTAAAAAAATCTATGCAATACGTTGAATATCTCATATTTCCAATGTTTCTTTAATATTGCAACATAATTTGAGACTTAATATATTTAATTTACTCTAAAAATTCATTGTGTCTAATCACGTTTTCCTTCAAACTGGCACAAATGTCAACAAACTGTCATTAGTGTCAGAATGCTTTCATGAAACTGACATAAATGTCAAAGTACTGTCGTTAATGTTGCATGATGTTGTATTTTTATGATATGCGGCATAAATTTTAATAAACCATCGTTAATGCCAGAATGCTGTCATGAAACTGACATAAATGTCAAAGTACTGTCTTTAATGTTAAATACTAAGAAACTGGCATAAATGTCACAAATCTTCGATAAATATCAAGATATAGAGAAATCTCAATTGATCGTTACTCGAATGATTGTTTTCCTGCATTTTTCGTTTATTTATTGACGAGGACGAGTCCTGCCACGATGGTAAAGTATTAAATTATAGTGACGCAACTGACATACGCAAGCCTATCGTCATTGACAAATCGCTGAAGCCTAGTAGGTGTTTTAAGAATATGAAAACTTTATTAGTAAAATATTACGCAAACAAAAAGGCATGGATGACTATGAACATTTTAAAATTGTTTTTAATGGACCTTGACACAGCAATGGGCATACTACTACGAAATATTTGAGTTTTTGTAGATGACTGCAGCTCACCCAACTGATATGACATTTGTATGAATGTAGTATTTTTCTAATCACGCTTTTTCAATCATATTATCAAAAAATGCCATAAATGTCAACAACAAACTGAAAAAGAATCAATAAACCTCAAATTTATTGCTGCTGATTGAGTATTATTAACTAATAATGATAGATCTAATAACCGGGTATAAGATTAACAACTAACAGAGGATATCACAAAGAAGAGCGGCCGGAAAGCACATCATAAGAAGCCCATGTCCAGAGCGTTGTGGAGGGCGGCCATGTCGGAGTGACCGCTGATTCGCCAGAAAGGGTAGTTCTTGGCTTTGGCCGCGGTTTCCTCTTCCGTACCGTCGCCGACCACGACGTACGTACAGCGGTCGCCGTACTTTTGCCGGATCTTTTCGAAGCAGGTGTCTTTTCCTGGAAAAGTACAAACATAGCAAAATAACACTTTATTTCATGATTTTTTGACCCCCCCCCCTGTCACACGCTGTCACATTTGTAAAACCCCCTCCCCCCTAGCGTGACATCACACATTTTGCAATATGTCAGGAAAATTCCTGTCATCTGGTAAGCCTAATGTGACATCACAAAGCTGATGACCCTCCCGTATGCCTGGGCACACAATGTCACACTTCTCTACACCCCTCCCCCATAAGGCGCCATCCATAAATTACGTCACACGAATTCCATGATTTTTTGATCCCCCCCCCCCCACGCCCATGTCACACATCGTCACATTTGTGAGACCCCCTCCCACCTAGCGTGACATCACATATTTTGCAATTTTACATCTAAAAATAATCAAAATTCAGATTTTTACACGTGGCGTCACAGAGCTTATGACCCCCCCACACCCCTTGTAAAATCTCAATCTCCCCCCCCCCCCCCCTTAGGGTGTGACGTAATTTATGGATGGCCCCTAAGGTGTGGCGTAATTTATGGATGGCCCCTAAACAATCTCTTTTTTAATTAAAAAGAAGGAATTAGACCATCTCAATATCGTTTTATTGTGGTGCTAATTACCTCGAGGTATCACGGTGGAACTATATTTTGGTTGTCTCGTTTGTTCCTTCGCAGAGATACAGTGGTAAGTGATTGGTCATTCCTTTTTCCTTGCATACCTTGTTTTTTCCTACACATAGAATCACCCAATTCCAGCAAATACCATTTAGTATCGTTTCATTTTTAATACTTGCAGTCCATTTACAAGTGAATCTGAACCTGTAATTCATAAGCAGTTTTGGAAGCAACAGTGCCAATGTCCCGCCTTGATGGGAAACCTGGAAAACCTTGATGGGAAACCAGAAACCTGGGAAAGCGTGTAATAAACCCAAGAACATAGATGAATACCCAATGATAACCTCGTTTAAATATATTAAAAGGACTGGCAAAAATTATTGACAATTTAAGCATAATAGCATATCATTTTAATAATACTTGCACATTAACCACTGGAGCGACAGGGCAATTAAAAACTTTTTTCTCCGATTACCCAAGATTTTTTGGTAATCATTTTGAATATTTTCCGCCCACATAAAAAAAAATCATACCTCCGAATTTTAATACGGAGATATAATACTGGTTATAGTTCTATATAGCCAATGAATTCACCCATCTTTTATCGATTATCACATATTTGTAGAATTTATAAAAAAAATATTATAAAATCGTAAACTTCTACTTAATAACTTACAAATAAGGGAAAATTTGCCAAAATTGGCAGCAAAGCAATCTGAGGTATTTTAAATAATGCCATATTGTGGCAAAAAGCGTTATTTCTTACCAGTTTTAGTTGCCGAGTAGATATTCTCCACATTGAAGACGCCAGCGAGTCCAAACAGAAGAACTTTGGCCACTGCCGGAACCAGCTGAGTTGTGGTCACCAGGACATTAACACAGTTTTCCCTAAAAAAAAATCTAATTGTTAATAATTACCAAAATATCTAAATGACTAGCCATAAAAACTAAATGATACTTCATTCCCAGTATCTGTATTTCGAACTTTTCACTACGACACGCTTCTTTTGATACTCCGTCTACGACCAATCAGTGGCTGAGTTGGAATTGCGTTTGCGTCCCACCTGGGCGTCGCATGTTCAATCCCTCGGCTGGCTAAGTCCTAGGAGATTTTGAAACATGTCGTCATTGGCTTTAACTAATAGTTTAAGGACTTACCTAGAGTTAATAATGTTGAGACATCTATTGGCCATGGTCAGCCAATTGTCGGTGGCAGCTTCTATCTCCGCCCTCAATTGGAGCCACTGGTCTCTCTTGCCAGGACCCAGTAATCCTCCAACACTGTTGAATAAACAAAACATTACAAAATAACAAATGCACACAAATTAGTTGTGATCGCAAGAGTAGACTTTGTTGCTACAAAAATTGATCAATTTAATAGTTTTTTCATTAATACGTTTCCCCTTTTCATCTAAATTGATCTCAAAATTCTTTGTAGAGAGTAAACAGCTAGCAGTTTCTCTCCGTATTTCTCTCAACTTTCTAAAAAAATGTGTTTATCGGAAGTGACCTGCCAGGTAAGTATGTTTCTGTATCCATTTGTAAATAATAAAATTAGATAGATCCTAAGAACTCAAAATAAATTGTAAAGCACCCTTGAGGTGATTTTACACAAAAACGGCGCTCTACAAATTGTCCAATTATCATTATTATATCAGTTCGGATTTAACTCCTCAGGCTAATTTCTAACTCGTACAGGTCTCACAGAAATCGTTGTCTTCTTACTATCATGCTGAGAAATACGATATAAATAGTGTTAGAAAAAAAAGTTAACTACAGAAGAGTTCAAATGTACACCTCTATGAAACCAAGTTCTAACTGAAATTTAAGAACAATTTATGAAACTTTGTGTATTTTTTATTAATTATTTTTATATGAAATGACAAAAAAGTGATATCACAATAATGTTTATAATTCATTTATCTGATAAAATGTGTATTTTTCTCAGTTATCAGTAATTTTAGTTCAGTTTTAGATGAAAAACTGTAAGATGAGCCATTTTTAAAACTTTTTATGTTTGCATTCAAAATTTTAATGTTTTAAAAAATATATGTGTGTTTCTAATGATATAATTTGAAAGCGTATTTCAACATCTTTCAAAAACAGTTTTTAGTTTTTGGATATGTTCGGAAATATTGCATTTATTTGGATTTTATTGTAAACAATTCTCACACACAAATTCTCCAACCTTTCAACAGCTTCTTAAAGAAATGTACGGTAAACATGTCAGAGGTTTAAAAAAATATAATGTTTACCTATTTCTATAATTGTTATAAATCTCTTTGATCTTCCGATACCGGAAGGCCAATTTACGCATCCAGTCCACTCCCCCCCTGACCCCCTGCGCTGGGCACAGACCTCCGGCGCCCCCCAGTGGTAGGGGGTGTCCCCCCATTCCCCCCGGGCCTCCTTGGTCCCGGGCCCCATTGGGACCCCCGGGTGGGGCCAGACACGCCGCCGAGAACCCATCCCCCCGGAAGTTGTAGGTGCTCAGGTCTTGGCCGTTGTCATCTGCGGAAACAGCGTCCACATGCTCCTGGTCACACTCCTGGAATTAACAAATGGTTTATCATTTAGCAAAAGTAATAATTAATTTAATTAAATGAAGACACTATGAGCGAAACTGAATCGAAAATCTGAAAAATCAGGAAAAGATATTGGCACCTCTGGGACTCGAACCCAGGACCTCTCTACTTTCCGGGTGAGTGCTCTTGACCACTGAGCTAAGGTGTCAATATCCAATTCAGTCACTTTTAACTGTACCATACTTTGACTAAGAGTTCTTAGTGAAATCGATAACTTTACAATATCAAATCTTTCAATGATTTTATATCGATACTCCTAACATAGTTTCACCGTTGACAGCCGAACCGATATTGACAGAGAATAAATAAAAAAAATTATTGGAGGTATTTTCTATGAATTGACACTCCGAAATGTCATAATTTATGTGCAGATAAGTGTTCGCCAAATTTTTTTTTTTCTTCGTATTTCCAAAGCTTAACAATTATGTAAAAATATTAATAAATTGGAAACGTTGAATTGAAATACTAACATAAATATGCATTGGCAGTCTGCATTTACTTTTTGACAACAAACGGGAATTAATTCGTTAATGAGGTCTTTAGTCATATTTCAACCACCTTCATTTCTCAAAGATCGAATCGATCAATTGATAAATTTGTCGCGTCTTAGTTGAATTATTTAAGTCTATGGATTCGCTTATACCACTTCTTTCAATTCTAAGAGCTTCGCTAGTTGACTCCGTTCATTAAATTAACACTTTGACAGTTAACCGAAACTTATCTGATACTATGGAGGCCTGGCTAAAATTTATCAATAATAATAATAATATAATAATAGGTCGTAATATCTCTTATCAATTGTTGACCGTGCTCGCAAGTATTGATAATTGACCATAGATGACGGATTTAATCAATATCGTATTGATATAGAGTTTTATCGATCGTCCATGCTAGACCTCCCGATTTGCAAAAATTTGTTGATAACCCCTCAAGTGATAGCTACCCAAATTTGGTTAGGTGATTTATACGATGAAAAAGAATTATAAATTTAACAATTTTTTTATAAAACCTAAAAACAAAATCTAAGGTGAAATCTAGGTGGATTCGTTGACTTTAAACCGCAGTAAGCAGTTCATATGTTTCCGTATTAATATTTGGAGTCATGATTTTTTTAAGGCGCCGTATCCGAGCTCGTAAAGAAGAAGATGGAGAGATATGTAATTACAAATGTTGGAGAGAGCGTGCTAATATTTCAAACGATTAAATTGAAGCGAAAAATGTGAAAATGTTTAATAAAACACAACTCCTTTAGAAGAGAGCAAAAATCTCACGGGGGTTGTCTAAAACAACGTTCAAAGAAACACTGTGAATTTTTTCATACATATATGTAACTTGTTAAATAATAGAGACAGGCTTGAAAATAAAAAATTTCGGAGCATACTTTGCGATTTTTTTCTATCGAGGGAATTTCATATAATTTGCGTTTCGGCGTGGGGCTTGTGTAGATATTATCTTTAAAATAACATATATTTTCTTAAGAGCTTAAAAACTTCAAATGTTCAAGGGAGATTGCAAGAAATCGGTAGAAATTCGGGTAGTGGCGGCTTAAGGATTGGTGCTGAAGAAATGATAGAATCATTATTATTGAACTTACCTCAATATCATTGAAGAAGAAGTGTGTGTCGGCAAGACTGAAGATCATCTCTTCCATACGGAAGCCTAATTGGATATATTGCTGTGGTTCCTGAAAATAAAAAGAAACCCTTTTGATCAAGACTGCCGAGAGGGGGATTCAAAAAGGTGATTCTTATCTTTTTTACAATAGCCGAACAGGTTTTAAATCAAGTGTATATAAGATTCAGTTTGACAGTTTTCTTTAATTCGGTATTCCGTATTGCACCTACGAGTTAAATACTGTGTTAAGACACCAACTCTTAAAAGTAGTGAGATGATGGCGTATTTGTCGTATAATCCTCGTTAAGAGATGTCAGTTGCGGGAAAATTTGCGAATCGATTGTCATCGCACACAAACATGATAATAATAAGACTAACAGATAGTCATTTATGAACACCCAAGTAGATAATTAATTCAAACCAACTGACATTAACAGGCATAGACAAGTCATTGAAAGCCATTGAAAATCAGTGAAATTTGACAGCCGATAATGCGCGGATTTCGACTTAATTGTCTCATAATGTTGTCTTAACACAAAAGATCACCCTTAAGGACCGCCGAGAGGGGAATTCGGGGGGGGGGGATGAATCACAGTTAGGGTTCAAGTTATTGGAGTACTTAAGAGTAAAATAGCTCCCTCGAGATGATTTTTTTTCATGAAAATAGCACTAGTTGTCCTTTTGTGTCTTAGGGACTCACGCACAGCCATTCCACTTTCACAGTCAATTAATATCGCTTGTGACTAGTTCCATTTTGCTTAAAAACTGCGGTGAATGGTTGCCTGCGACTGACCATTCTCATGGTCGATTTTTGACACCTGCTGAGTGGGATCTGGTGCCGCACGGCAAAAGTCAATTTTAGTCTTCTTTGGCGCTTGCGATTTCTGTTACTTGTGGCCTGCGAAAACAACTATTTACATGGTCGATTTTTGCAAAAATCGACTTGTGAAAATCCCGCATAAATGTGATTCATTGCTCAATAAGAAAGCTTCGAATAGGAAATGTTAGCTTGGGTTACATAAAGGTTAGTTTAGGTTGGACCTCATTGTTCGGTTAAGTTTCCTCTCTGTTAGACAAGTTTACCTCTCATTGTTAGGTTAGGTTACCTCATTGCTAGGTCAGGTTATGTACCTTATTGTATCGTGCTGCGAACCCTCCCGTGAGCAGCGTGTGGAAGATGATGATGGTCTCGTCCAGGTCCCAGATAAAGACGCGGTCGGTAGCAGGCTCACTGGGCGCCCCCTGGGTGGAGGGAGAGGAGGCTGTCTGACGGCGACCCCGTCCCCGCCCCTGTTTACCTGTGGGCTGCTGACCTTCCCTGGAACATCAGAAAATCATTAACAATCAACAAACTCACTAACTATCACACTGTTCCATGCAGAGGAAGACAGAGATGACAGACCACCACACTACTTGTTTTAAACATTAAATCCATACGAGAGGTCCTATATTGGAAATAAATTGTAAATCAAAGGATTTTGAAGATAAGGGAAAAACATTTTTAATTACTATAAAGTATTGAATGAGGAATGACATCTTATAAAACTCAATGTGACGAAAAGAAACCGAAGTCAATCACAGTCAACTTTTAAGAAGCCAACAGGGTGAAGAAGTATTGGGAAACCTGAACTTTTAGACTGGATAGAGTGAAGAGAGACAGGCAGGAGTGGAGGCAGCCAGGACTCTCCAAGATTTGTAGCATCAATTAATTAATTTCTTGTTTCATTGAAATATGATAACTCACCCTGAACCACCACTAGGTCTTCGACTAGATTCACTCTTAACTGGAGAAAGGGGGCTCGTCTCTCCCATGGACAGGAGCCCTGAAGAAGGGGATTCTGGAACAAAGAAAATTATGAGTGTTAAAACAAAGCAAATAAAACAGGTCGTAAAATGAATCCTTGGGGGAATCCTGTAAAATCAAATATGAACGTTTGAAATCTCAAAGACGTAACAGATGCGGAAGAAAATGTACCATGAGAGTGATAGGGGAGCTTACTACAAAATGATGGAGAGAGAAGTGAAAAGGCCACAAGAAATCAAAATGAGGAAAGGAAATAATTTGCAGACAAGTAGGGAGTTTGAAGAAGAATCAACGTCTATTTCAAATGGTGACTTACCTGGCAGGGCTGTGGTCAGGTGGTAAGGAGCGCTGCCCGCCGAGCTGGGCGGACTGAGGGCGTAGGGCGGGTAGGGCTGGTAGTAAGGAGCATAGCTGCCACCAGAACTGGGCGATATGCCCTCCGAATAGGCTGGCATCCCGTAATTGTATTCCTGAAAGTAAGCAGACATTGATCTTAGAATATTGATGAAACGTATCGTTGTTTGGTACAATTGTTTTGATGGTGAGAGAAGTTTGTAGAACTATGGTTATGGCTGGAGGTATGGAGGACAATTACGCAGCCTTAGGCATAACGAACTAGAAGGAAACAGCAGAAGACCAGCAGGAGTGGAGGTTTTACAGGTATGCTCTTCAACAATAATAATAACGTTACATTTGTATAGCGCAGTTTTGTGTCACTTCACTTCAAGTGCGCTTAACTTAATAAATTAAAAAAATATAATAATCCTACAGTGCTCCTTACGAGTCCACTACAAAATATTGATAAAATAATATGAAACAAAGAATATACAGTATTTCAAGGATTGTAACCAATAATGTATGCATGCAAATATGAAAAATTGAATTGGAAAATTGCATTTCCACAAGGCTCAGTGTTGGGTCCTGTTCTATGCACCATTTTGGAGTCAGCCAGGATATTTGTAAATTTTCATCACAGTCAGAAAAAAAGCGAAAGTAGTAAAGCAATCTAATGAAACATGAATTTGATAGATGTGGAATGTGGATTACCGCAAGGCTCAAACCTGGGTCCTACTTTAATATTTTAGAGATAGTAATAACTACTTCCAAATTTCTATCGCAGGGAAATATATTATCATAAAAGAAACTAAATTTGCTACAATAAACAATAAAACCATATCCGAAAAGATGTTCATAAGTAGGAGAGTTTGCGCTTGAAAGTGTTTTTTATAGACCTATTACTTTATTTTTTTCTAGGCTTATTAAAAGACTTGAAAAAATGACCGATATTTTTAGGGGCCAAGATATGTTCTACACGCAGTATTTAATTGAAGCATCTATAATATTTCTAAGCGATCAAATTTTCAAAACAAACATGATTTGTGTGATTTTGCATTATTTACTATGGCTTCATCTTAAAGAAGTGTGACTAAAACAAGTGTGAAAGTTAGGAAAGTCTTCTTCTCTTTCTGGTGTCCCTCCTATTGCAAGTTGACCATCATCAGGGCACTCTTCACCCTGCAGTTAGGATAGTAGATTTAACGAGAGTTGCAGTTACCTGGTGCATTGTGGCCCCCGAGAAGGTGCTCTGGAAGGGCGAGGAGTAGGCAGCGGGGTAGGGCGGGCAATAGCCCCCCGCACCCCCGCCTGCACCCACACCCGCCCCACTGCCTCCATAGCCCACATAGGAAGGGGTGGCTTTGCATGAGGATCTGAAATGATGAAGAGGAATTAGAACATGGCCTGATCGATTAAAAATAATAAAATCTAACATGTTAGTAAGAGTGGGAAACCCCCGTTAAGAATTTTTTTTACATGAGCTCTACACAGGAGGCCCTGAGGAAAATAATTTCCCTCAGGGCCTATGTCTTCTTTGGGGATGCTGTGTGAAGGGTTTTTTCCTAAGGTTTTTTTTTTCATTTTTCCTCCCACAACTCTCCTCTCCTTTCTAAGGAAAGGAAGGAGAGGAGAGTTGTGGGAAGGAAAAGGGTTTAAGGGTTGGGTAGGAATATGGGGTTCAGTGTGTCCTGGCCATCCGCCGCCAAGACCTAGACAAACCTTATCCCATGAGCCCGGGCACCCCTGCTAAATCACCAAACGTAGCGAACCACTTGGGGTGACCTATGGCAGAGGTGTTGGTATTGGCGCAATAGAGACGATGTTGGAAATGTCTTTATGTTTTGTGACAATATATGAATATTTTTCAACTTCCCTACCTCCATTCTCTTTTCCCCTCCCTCACTTCCTTTAGTCTCACAACATACCCCAAATCAGAGATGACATAGTCCCACCGTATCAGATAATACCACCAAATAATTTCCCTTAGTCATCTTTGGTCATGTTGTGTGGAATGTCTTTTTGAGGAGAGAGAGCAGTGCACATGGGTTTGGAAAGACCTATGTTGGGAGGAAACACAGAGGCCGGCAAATCGTTGCATAGCCGAGCTGTTGAACTCAAAAATGAGTCGTAGAAACAAGCCGTAGAACAAGGACAGCATTCCCACCTGACGCCTATGCTCTAAAGATTGCAATCAACACTTGTTCGAAATACGATACGATACGATACGATTGTACCACCCCAGCCAGGAGCATTCCTGTCCCGGTGAGACCGGTACACCAGGGGGCACTGATTTGTTAGGACTGGAACACGCGCTCTAAGGATGGGAAGGAGGTTGGAGTTTAATCGACCGGTATACATGGCAACCTAATTAGCCAATATTGGAATTAAGGACGGGCAGGAATAAATGAATGGATTGAGGCTTATTTTTCCCCTATCTTCGTATCTCCCTTCTTCTTGCATCTTATCGGCTCTTCTTGCCTCTTTTCGAACCTTCTTGACTCTTCTTGTCACTTGTCTCTTCTTGGATTTTCTCTCTTTTTTTCTTGTTTCTTGTTCTCTCTTCTTGCCTCTTCTTGGATTTTCTCGTCTCTTCTCGGCTCTTTACGCCGCTTTTTGGCTTTTCTTGTCTCTTCTTGCATCTTCTTGTTGATTGCTTCTTGATTCTTTTTGGATCTTCTCGCAGAGCCAAGAAGAGTCTTGGCTCTTCTGTTGCGAAGAAAAGGAGGCAAGAAGGAGGCAACAATCACAAACAAATTATAATTTAAAATATATAAAATCCTAAACAAGAAAGACGGAACCAGAATCAAAACTGTTTCTTACTGGAATCTATTTACGATGGAAAATCTAATAAATTATAACAATTGATTAAAAAAAAAATATATATATATATTATTTTCTTAATTTATCAGTTTATAGCTTTCAGTGTATAAAATACTAAGTAAATCACATGATTTTTCATTAGATGTTTTTCTCTCAACATGCTGAAGGATTGCTTAAAAAATTTCTTCCTAACAAAAGTTTCTAAATCGTTCGCCAGATGTCACTACTGTGACCCATTTCGAGAGGCTAGAATTTATGTAAGTCGTAGTAGGAGATATATACTTTTAGGATTTCCCGTCATATCTGGCAGATTGGAATATCCCCGAAATTAAAAAAAAATGTAGATTCCAAGATGGCAACACTGAGACTGAGTAAAATACTGGCAGGATTAACAACGCTGGCCGCTAGAGGCACTAATGTAGCATATTGAAGTTGAATTTCCTTTTAATGGCGGCAAATTGAATTTATTGAGTACTTGATGGTAGTGTTTTGCATTTTCTAAATTGTATTTTGATCAATATTGATTAAAAAATATGAATTTGTCCCAAAAAGTGGGTTCTATGTGTGCAGTTTACAAATGTAATAATTACAAACAACAAAAACACTCCCAAGTCGTTTTTAAAGACGTCAAAAAACGTGTTAGGTATAGGTAGGTAGGTAGTTAGCGAAATATAATTTGATTGAAATGAGGTCGTTATCCTAGCAAATCAAATGTTCTTGGTTACATAAAAAAACCTCGCCCGGATTGGGATCTGGGTGATTCAAGTAAAGACCTTGGAATGCCGGCCATTTCGAAGCATACGCACGCAGTCTTTATAAATATAATTATAAAAAATCAAAGTTAATTCAGCAAAGCTGTACCCAAGTTTTTTCAATTTCTAAAAATTATTTACGTAAAATAAATAACGTATTTAACATAAAATCCATTAACCCCTCAGGCTAATTTATTTGCTTTTGGGAACACCTCACATAGATCTCATAGAAATAGTTGAATCTCCCCTACTGTCATAGTAAGAAATATGATCTAAACGGCGTTAAAAAGAGAAAACATCACGCTTTATACCCACCCTTTCGAATCTAGAAATAAACCACATAAAATTAAGATATGCATCTCAAAGAAACAAAAGTTTTCAACCGAAATTTGAGAAAAAATTATGAAATCTCGTGAATATTTTATGAATTATTTTTTTTTGGAAAACCACGAAAAAGTAAGATGATACTAGTAAAGTTTACAATACATTTATCTAATAAAATGTTGTTGTTGGTTTTTTTTATCAGCAATTTTAGTTAGAAAATTTCATCACTCATCACCATCACTTTCAAAATCAATTTTTAGTTTTCGGATACATTTGGAAATGTAGTATGTAATGTGTACGTTTTGTTAATATGTAGTATGGTTGTTATGTAGTATGTTTGGATTTTATTGCACTACGGAAATTTTCTGGCCTGACAAAATATGCCCAAGAACTGAGGCGTTAAAAAGTATGAAAGAAAACCAACCCGCCCAACTCACGCCGCTAGGAGGCGCTATTGTAGCATACTGCCATCAGAATGTGTGGGAAATGTCAGAAGTTGGATGTAGTTATTATTAATACTAGCTGGGTTACCGGCTTCGCTCAGGACAACATTCGAGAGTTTTCTGGAATATTCCTCAATGATATTCCCGATTCCCTATTCCCGAACATTCCACGACATACTCTGCCACTCCTTCCAGAACTTTCTAGAGCTCTGTGGAACCTTCTAGAACTTTCCGGAAGACTGTTCTAGAAATTCCACGAGGGCGAAACTTCCAGCCCTTATATCTTCAAAAACACGCCCTTTAGGTAAAAACGGGAACCGTCATCCTGGAGGGGGGATAGAGATATACCACACCATAAAACTCCCTTGATCGTACCGGGGCTTGTTTCTGAGTTTTTGCGGTCCGCACGTTTTTTTGGACTTTCTTTTATAATATATATTGAATATTGATTATAGGGTTTTTGGTTATACACTTAGTAGGCGGTTGAGTGGGTTGGTGAGTGGGTTAGTGAGTGGGCTGGTTACCTGGCAGGAGCGGCACTGGAGTAGGCGGAGTAAGGCGATTGGCCGTAGAACGGGGCGGCACTGTTCATGTAGCTGGTGGGACTAGGCGTGTACTGCTGCATACTGAAAATATAACAGATAAGAATAAACATCATAAATTCTAGGAGGAAATAACAACATCAATCAATCAACAAGGCTCTCATACCCCTACATTAAATACATCGCAACTTCATTAGAGTATCATCTAATATTGCCTACAATATATCTTAAGGGGATCCAATAGTCCAGGGAAAAATCGAAGTCGGAATTCACGCCCATTGTGGGAGGAGTTTAAAAATATTTGAGAAAAAGCTTTTGGAACGGTTGAAAAAGGTATTTGAGAATTTTTTTTTTACAGGATGATTTCGTAAAGACCTAAAAAAAACATTAACTCCTTTTTTACACATTGTTTATTGTAACAACAAGGAAATTAAAAATTAATTTCACGGAACCGAGCGACGTGGAGTCACACGTCTGTTTCCTGCTCCAGCCAGAGCGTTTCTGAATGGAAGTGGGGTGTGGCAAGCCAGTAGTCCTTCGGTGAACGACATAAAGGTCACTTTGAAAATCCACATTCGTCGGCTGCCAGCCGTATTGTGAAATAACAACGCAAATAGGTATGCATATTTTATTTTATTTTGTGAATATCGGGCGTAAATATCAATTTTTTTGCGATTATCATAAAAGAAACTAAATTTGCTACAATAAGCAATAAAATTATATCCGAAAAGATGTTCTTAAGTAGGAGAGTTAGCACTTGAAAGTGTTTTTTTAAAGACCTGTTACTTTATTTTTTTCTAAGCTTATTAAAAGACTTATAAAAAAATGACCGATATTTTTAAGGGCCAAGATATGTTCTACACGCAGTATTTAATTGAAGCATCTATAATATTTCTAAGCGATCAAATTTTCAAAACAAAAACACATGATTTTGTGTAATTTTGCATTATTTACTATGGCTTCATCTTAAGATGATGTACAAAATCATGTAATTTTGTTTTTAAAATTTGATCGCTTAGAAGTATTATAGATGCTTCAATTAAATACTGCGTGTAGAACATATCTTGGCCCTTGAAAATATCGGTCATCTTTTTTATAAGCCTTTTAA
Source organism: Glyphotaelius pellucidus (assembly GCA_936435175.1). NCBI lineage: Eukaryota > Metazoa > Arthropoda > Insecta > Trichoptera > Limnephilidae > Glyphotaelius > Glyphotaelius pellucidus. Next base: position 1,423,132 of record OW386561.1, read on the forward strand.
TAAGCCTAGAAAAAAATAAAGTAATAGGTCTTTAAAAAAACACTTTCAAGTGCAAACTCTCCTACTTATAAACCCCTTTTCGGATATGGTTTTATTGTTTAATACGGCAAATTCAGTTTCTTTTATAATAATCGCAAAAAATAATATTTACGCCCGAACTTCACAAAATAAAATGAAATATGCATTTTTTCGTTGTTATTTTGAACATCAATCAATACAGCCCGCACTCTACGAATTTGGATTTTTAAAGTGAACCTTATGCCATCGGCACAAGAACCATGCACTTGGCAAACCCATTTCGTATCAGTTACAGTGTTGCCAATTTTCAGATTTCCCGTCATATCTAGCGGATTGGAGTGCTCCGAATTGGGAGAACTTTGTGTTTAACGGAATTTACAGTAGGTATGACGGATTTCCTGGCGGATTCGAATAAAGTAACAAAATACATAATTTTTCCGTAGCCTCTAGTTTTAAACATTTCCTGTACAGCAATACGCAGACAACTCACTTATTTAGGTATAAACATTTTAAAATTATTTTTTTCATAATTTTTAATGACTTTCAAAGAGGTGTTGAGTTGATTTGATTCTGAGTTGGCATGGAACCAAAAAAAAGTGTTAATCTCGAGTAACCTCCGAGGTAAGTAGGTATGTTTTCTGCCTGCATAGAGTACCTAGGTACTAGGTACCTACCTATAAATAAAACAATAAAGGTAATAGGTAGGTACCTACCATGTATATTTAACGCAGTATCACTTCATTGGTCAAATACATGGTCCTACCTACCTACGTATAGTTTGTTATTATTGATCGGTAACCGATTTTTTTTTTTAAATATGTTTATTCAGTTTTAATTTTACAATATTTTATTTTACAAATCTTACGAAACTGATCAATCAGTTTGATTGTAAGAAATCTCTCATTTTTTTCTAATTATTTAATACAGTATACTTTTCAGTTTTACATAATATATACTAAATATAATACTTAATATTTAAATACTAATTATTACGACAAACTAATTATCTCAATGTTTTAATGTTTATGAATTGCGTTGTAGTAAAAATATTTTACATAGTACAACCATACGGTGAGAAAATAAATAGATAGGAACTATTTTATTTGATTTCATGTTCTTCGGAGGTAGAAAGATTTAACTTTTGTTTTGATTTTTGAATAAGATGTCTCATTTTTGATATTTTCAGGTAATGCGTTAAATATTTCCGGAATTTTATGACTTTTTGTTCTATCTCCGTATACATTTTGAGATTTATTGACAATAAACATTTGTGCTTCTCTTTGCCTAGTAGGGTAGTTGTGGTTTACAGGTTTTTTGAATTCTGTATTCCAGAATTCATCTAGCGTTAATTGGTAATTTACCTTACTGTGTATAGAGAGGACATTACACAAGGAGAACATTTTTTTATAATCACCTTCACGTAACTGGACCTTTTTTTTGCCTGATATCAATTTTAGGAAACGGATTTGTAATTGTTCTATTTTATTTAAGTATGTTTTGTACGTTAATCCGTAACTATTTATTCCGTATCCTATAATTGATTCTGCTAATGCGTTGTATATACAGTATAATATATTTTTATTAACAAAATTTTTTAGGTGGTAAAATTTTCCTAATATGGATCTTAATCTATTACATACATTTTCAATATGATTTGACCAGTTAAAGTTGACATCTATTATAAGACCAAGGTATGTATATTGGTACACTTTTTCTATATTCGGGCAATTACACTTTAAAACCTTAAATTAACCTTAGATTAAAATCGGTTCATCGATCACTAATGCATAATCGATTAAACAATAATATCTTTTATCTCTTCCCCTAGACGACAAAAACCGATCGATATTGAAATAATTGCTTCCCCATGACTATTTACGAGTGACTTCTTAGAACGCGAAAGAGACAATAGTTGTATTTACAAAAGCTTCACGTTTGAACCATGTGCGCGAGAAAGAGAGAGGTAATATTATCATTCTAGATAGATACATATCTATTTCATTGTAGTGATGGTACGAGACACAAGATCGCCATTTTCTCAATGGATCGATATGATGATCTCTCGGCTGTACAGTATCTGTTGTATCTCACCTGTGATAGTAGTTGTACGTGGAGGGCGGGGCCTCATTGAGAGCGTCGTGCGAGAGGCCGCCCCCGGCGCAGTAGAGCCCCGCCTGCCCGCCGCCGCCCCCCGCGCCCCCCAGCTCTTCACCGCCCCCCGATCCGCCGCCCCCAGGGCTGCGCACTTCACTCTTTACGCCGCCGCCCCCTGAAACAACAACATTATTTCATTATTGAAGGATAATGAAGATTGAAACTGATGAAAAAATTTTAAGATGAAGACATACTAAATAATGCAACAAAATTATATGTTTTTGTTTTGAAAATTTGATCGCTTAGAAGTATTATAGATGTTTCAATTAAATACTGCTTGTAGAACATACCTTGGCCCTTAAAAATATGTATGTCATTTTTTTAACAAGTCTTTAGGTCTAGAAAAAAATAAAGTATAGGGTCTATAAAAAATACTTTCAAGTGCAAATTCTCCTACTTATAAACCCCCTTTCGGACATGGTTTTATTGTTTAATATGGCAAATTCAGTTTCTTTTATGATAATCGTAAAAAAAAATTATATTTACGCCAGAACTTCACAAAATAAAATATAATATGCATTTTCACGTTAGGGCCGGCAGTCGACGAATTTGGATTTTCAAAGTGAACTCTATACCGTCCACCGAAGAACTACTGACTAACCCCACCCATTTTCTGTCATTCTGCCCTCGGCCGGAATGAGGAATAGACGTGTTGCCCGCGTCGCTTGGTTTCGTGAAATAAATTTTAAATTTCCGTTTTATTACAATAAACAATGCGTAAAAAAGGAGTGAAATTTTTTTTCAGGCCTTTACGAAATCAACCTGTAATAAAAAAATTCTCAAATACCTTTTCAACCTTTCCAAAAGCTTTTTCTCTAGTAATTTTAAACTCCTCCCATAAAGGGGTTCGAATTTCAATTTCAATTTTTTCCTGAACTATTGGATCGCCTTAAAGCTTCGTAGAAAGCATTCAAAAAGAAAAAGAAGAGGTTTAAAAGGGAGATAGATATTATGTTAATACGGTGTCCGGACAACTCGGAATGAAACCACCTCAGAACCATCTCAGATAAGTCATTTAGAGTGATAAAAAAAAATATATAAAATAAATTGGTTAAATACCTAGGTAGGTTACGTTAGGTCAGGGTTATCGGCTAATTTAAAATTATTTTTTTCATGGCTTTTAATGACTTTTCAAGGAGGTGTTGAGTTGACTTAATTCTCAGTTGGCATGGAACCGTTAATACGAATGTTAGAGAGAGTGTGTCAATATTAGAAAAGAAAATATTTAATAGACCATGACTTATTCATGAATTTAAAATAGAGCAATTAATGTCTAAAGTAGCTTTTAAAGCAACACTGTCCAGTTGATTAGTCGGGCATCTCCAAATACTATTTAAGTTTTGAGATTTTATAATCTTATAATTTTGTAATTTATATAATATTATAATCTTATAATTTATATCATTATAATTTTGCCTTCCTTATGGAAGGCAAAATTCTAATGCTCACCATAAATTACACTTGACTGTATTTTACATATTAATAATAATAATAATAATAATTGGACAATTTGTAGAGCGCCGTTTTTGTGAAAAATCACCCCAAGGGCGCTTAAATATGTTATAAAAAACACCGGGAAGCATAACGGTTCTGTACCTTAGTATGACATTTTGAAAAATCCTACTACTGACCCAGAAAACGTTAATATTTTGTTTAATTCACTACAAGTTTTAGTGCATTATAAAAGATTTGGTGGTGTTTATGAGTAATCTGAGTATTGTACCAGATCCTACACTTTTACGTAAAACGTTTCACTAATCAAATGAACGGTCGATATTTTTATGCATATAACATGTTAAAATAACACAACGAAATGTATTTTTTTTACAATTTTCTACCTAGGCACCTAAGTACCTAATTACTTTTTCAAATTGGCAAATCTACAGAGATTATCTTCAAAAATAACATTTTAAAGTATCGAGAGAAATTCGGGTCTTTGTGAAAAAATAATTGGTTTCGCAATAAGTGACTAAGTAAGTAATCATCATGCCGTTTACCTGTAGGAGTAGGTAGGTAGGCAGAGGGGATGGGCCGCCAATCAATTCGGTCTTGGCACACACTTCTTGCTTCATTCACATTTAAACATCGTTTTGTACATGCTCTTCTGTTATTCTGCCATGTCTTCCTCAGGCGTCCCCGGCATCTTCTGCCATTAACATTCGCGTCAGACATTCGCCTTTATAATAGATACCTACCTACCTAATTACAATTAAACATAATACCTATACCTAGGTAGGTACCTAGAGTTTTGTGAATATCAATCAAGAGCGCTTTACAAAGCCAGAAAATGATTTTAAAATCTTAAAAACTGTTTTGAAAATTGTTGGTTAAGCACTAGGTATAATAGGTAAATCATTTATTTTTATAATGATTGGTTTATAATTACATAAGAATTTTGAATAAGTAAGTACCTAGGTACCTATTTCAAATATTTTGTTTCATGCTTTTGTTTTTATAATGTTCATTATTAATCAGGTCCTACTTACCCGAAAGCATGGCAAATGGCATTTAGTCTCGTTTTTATGCAAAATAACTTAAAATAAGAACTTTTTGCTGCCTATTTATCGGTATTCAATTTTTTTTCTGTTTTTCAAAAATTTGTATTCTAAGAGGTAAGATTCAAAATACAAAATTCTTCTTTCACAACTTAGGATGGGTTGTTTCAAAAAATTTGACGAATTCGTCAAATATTTGACGTTAATTTTCACGTTCTGTGTAAGTTATATTCAAGTTCTGTGATGATTTCAGTTTTGTGGAGCAGCTGGCCTATGATGATAAAAAAACAAAACTCGAAAAGAACTTACACAGAACCTGAAAATTAACTTCAAATATTTGATGAACTCATCAAATTTTTTGAAACAACCCGTCCTTAATCAATTGATAAAATGCGCCACATGGTGGATGAATAATTTGCCTGACGATAATACATGAATAGATGAGGCCTCTGCTATTGCAGGAAGGTATATACCTACTTCGGGTCAGTGCACATTTTCATTGTAAGTTTAGGCAATTCTTGACCATAATCTTTTAGTTAAAAACGCCGTGAACATAATAAAGTATTTGTTATATTTCTTACGATATAAAGCCCGGCTATTTATAGGGTCCACCAATTGAAGTGTTTGAGCGAACTTTGCAGATCTTCAATTATATTGCCAAGATGAATTTAAGACCAAAGTTTAATTACTAACTAAATAGAAAGAACGAACCGCCAAACAACTTGGTCTTGGCACACACTCTTTGCCTCATTCATATTCATACATTCTCTTCCATTATTCTGACTCTTGACATGACCCGACTCAAGTATCTGATTGATGCTTGATCGTGCCATATCTTCCTCGGTCGTCCTCTACTTCTACCATTCATATTTAATAATAATAATTGGATGATTTATATAGCGCCGTTTTTGTGAAAAATCACCTCAAGGGCGCTTTGCGTCATATATTCTCCTTACACTATTTTCTTCATTCATTCGCTCTTTTCAGAGTCTCATGAACGCACGCGTTTTGTCATTTATTGTGCATTTTGATAATTTTACCTTTACTTATTATTAGCCAATAAATCTATCATAGTAAACATTACGCGCAGCATTTTTTTACTTTATTAGGTTAGATTAAAAAATATGTTTTAGATAGGTACTAACCTGACGTATCATTCATCAACCAAGCCACCGCAGTGGACGCCGTCACGCCGGCGCAAAGTCCCTCCGGAGACAGCTGAGACCCGCAGCCCTGACCCAGGCTAGGGGACACGCATAGGGCGGGGGCGGGGCCCTCTCCAGGCAGAGGCACCGCGCAAGGAGACGCCGCACCGCCCAACAACACCGAGCCGCCCGCAGACCCAACAACGGAACCGAACGGACAATGCAGCAAGGATCCAGGAGAGGAACTGCTCAAACTGGACAAACCAGAACTCAAACCAGACAGACCAGACAACCCACCACCAAGAAAAGAAGGAATAACAGTGGAGTAAGAAGGAACAACTGAACTAGACGGTGAATTACACAAGAACGGAGACGAATTTGATACAGATATATAAGAAGGACTATTATTGTGATTGGACGCTACAGAACTAGACAAGAATGAAGGTGAGTTAATACTGCTTGAAAGATAGGAACTGTGATTGTTGCTGAGACTATTTTGATTGCTGCTAGTGTTGTGATTACTGATTGACAAGAGACTCGAAAGACTATTGTTATTATTATGACTATTACTGCTGCAGTGGCTGTTGGAATTGTTTGAATCGATCAAAGAATTTTGCGAGTTTTGTATGAGGTTAGAGTTGGTTATTAAGGAATTGAGGGAGGGTTGGGTGATGGGGGAGTTCTGGGTGGTGGGCGGTGAGGAGGTGTAGAGGGAGGATAGACTGCACTGGATGTGAGGGGGGAGGGTGACGGTGGTGGGGGTGGAGAGGAGGGCGGGGTGCAGATCCTCGAATGGGGGGGAGTATGTGTCTGGGCTGCTGCAGCTCGAGTTGTGGGATCCGGACGATAATCTGAAAAAAGGGAAAATAATAGATTAGAAAATGTGTCAATATTAATTACGGCCTCCGTGGTCGAGGAACTAGCGATGCGGAGGTCACGGGCGTGCGCAAGTAAATTTTATTTTATTGTGTTATTTCACAGTTTAATTATTTAAAAATAATATAAGGTACACGGAGAGAAATCGATTTGTGCCCTAACTATAATTTAACAAGTCTAATTCATAAAATATTAATCTAAGGATATATTATCGATCTGTTATAATAATATATCATGACGCTCCCAAAAAATCAACGTCATAACAATATAATATAAGTACATAATTTGTAGTTTAATAATTTATCAGGTCATTTTCCTGATAAGGTATTCGTCAACGTCTTAATAAGTTAACTTTATTCGGATATTTTGTTTATATAACAAGACGTCATGATATTTACGTAGTTACAAAACGTACCTATTTTTTATTCGGTGAAGTGACTCATGAAAAGTCATTACTGTACGAATAAATTCTTAACATTTCCTGTTAAATTATTGGTCAAGCGTGATACAATATTTCCTGATAAAATATTGTGACGTGTCCGAATACCACTTCAGGCCGCCGCGCAGAAAAGTCCGACCGATGGTAAGATAACGGTTTACAGCGCGGTTCGCCGCGAGACTTTTCTGCGCGGAAGCGAACCCTGTTCTTGTAGGCAACTTCACGGCGGTCAGTCGGTAAGTCAAGATGGCGGTTCTGCTCTCTGCAGCGGTCGCTATCGGTTTAGTTTTGTTCACGTACTTTGGTTTATTTATGGATCACATGTGCTCTAATGTATGTTAATTCATTCGTTTATTTTCATTATAAAGCCATAATCTCCTAAATTGGATTGACACTCCCAAGATTTGTCAGCAAAGTGTGGAATTCTGAAATATAACGAAGTTTTTGGTAAGTTTTTTTCATTGCCGTTATTTCAAAAAAATTATCATGTTTTAGCACTATTTGGCTGTATTTACGTCAGTGAAGGCTCATATATATATTTAGATATTATTAAATAACGTTTCTATAAGTTTTTTATTTTAAAATTACTATAATGTTCGTACATTCTATTTGTTTTATACGGAAGACAAATAATTATTTTTATAAATGGCCGCCAACTGTCACGAAGAAGCGCTAGCGTGTTGCAAAGAAAACAGTCTTCTTCGGTTTTTGCTTTGTTAATTTATTTTGCTTTGCATGTATTGATACCTATATAGGTATATTCATCTTAACGAAAGGAAAACCATACCGAGTTTTAATATTTCTGAATTTATTTTGTTCACAGTACTCCCGACCAGTTGTCAAATACCATTGTTGGATCTGTTCGTGATTTCTGCATCCAGACAAAAAAAGAAATAGTTGTAATACATGATGGCAATAATTATGTAAGTTAAAATGCATATGTTAGAATATCTTGTACCTACTCTTTACTGGTTGTCCAATAACATTGTTGATGCTGCACGTGAAATTTCTTCTGCGTCCAGACAATTTAAAGAAATAGTTATAATACATGATGGCAATAATTATGTAAGTTATAATGCAAATGTTAGAATATCATTTGGTCAGACACTTTTCAAAGTAAAAGTGTAATAAATTCATTGCAATGATTAAATGATTAAACCCTTTTCAATTGACATTTTAATGTATTTGGCTAAATTATGGAATAAAACCATACCGAGTATTAATATTTCTGAATTTATTTTGTTCACAGAGTACCTAATCCTGACCGGTTGTCAAATATCATTGTTGATGCTGTACGTGAAATTACTTCTGCATCAGTAATCAGTGATGAAGTGCAAACTGCTGAATTGCCCTTGAGGTGGCGGAACTCTATAAATCATCCAAGTATTATTATCATTGAAAGTCATCCTTTTACACATTTTGCTTTAGGTTTTGTACTTTTTTATGGTGTTATAATCTGTAATTATTTTATCCATGTATATTCATTAATTTGAGAATCGACGTTCATTGAAATTAATAATTTACACAATAGGTACCTATGTCGTTTATGATGAGTAATTAAATATAAATTATATAAAACTTCATTCTTCATGAATTATTATCAAACAAACCTTCATCTACCCTATCTCCTTCCCGCTTCTCAACCCCTTCAGCCTCGCAATGTACTCCAAATAGGACGCTGTGATCTAACTGGCTCATTGGAAGGTATTATATAAGATTGTAAGTATTTTTAATTTGTTTCATTTTTACGATTATTTTTGTATACTGCCATGTTAATTACCATCACGATAGAATTATATGACTTCTTACTTGCATTTTTAATGATTACGCTGACATTCCATTATTCCGGTCCTAGTACAGTTTGGACTGGAATAATTTAATGTCAGTGTAATCCTTAAAAATGCAAGCAAGAAGTCATATAATTCTATCAGTACGTAAAGAGCAATTAACATGACAGTATGCATGGCATTAGTACAAGAACCTAATAAAATATCAGTAAACCTAATAAAGTATTCGTTCAAGAACGAACTAGTTATCAGTATTTTACTTGCAGAATAACAATAAGACCGTATAGAGTATTCGTACAAGAACGAATGAATGGTTAGTTATCAGTATTTTACTTGCAGAATAACAGTAAGACCGTATAGAGTATTCGTACAAGAACGAATGAATAGTGAGTAAATACTGATAAAATATCAGAACTGTCATTTTTTTCATAGAAGAACTAATAAAATATCAGTACGAGCGTATAGAATATTCGTATAAGAACGTATGAATAGTTGGTAAATACTGATAAAATATCAGGACAACTGTCATTTTTTTCGTATGAACTAATACAATATTAGTATCTACTGGTAAAATATCAGTAACACCTTATAGATTATCTGTGTAAGAACGAATGAATAGTGAGTAAATACTGATAAAATATCAGGAGAACTGTCAATTTTTTCGTTTAAGAACTTAAAATATCATGAAGACTCTTAAGATATTCGTAATTGGAATGCAAACATATTAGTATTGTCATGCAGACAGCTTAGATATTGCGAGCAATCATGATAATATATTCGTAATTTAATAAAAGATTATCCGGAAATGTTAACAGTCCTCGTCCGAATATTTATTATGCCACCCCTTCCTGTTATTTCATTCGTAAGAACTGCAATCCCGTTTTTAACAGTAAATACGAATAAAATGAAGAGAATTCCGAATAAATTTGCAAAACATTTCTCTCCGTGTATATTTGCGACACATTTCAGAGTGGAAGATACTCTCAGTATCGCCCTGGTGTAAGCCCACCATTCGGAGTTGAAACTTTGCTTTAAATAGCTTTAGCCGTGTTTGGCGACTAGATCTGAATAGCCAGGTACTCTCCCACCTTCCTCTTTCCCATCTTCGTTCCCTCCCCACTGCCTTCAGTCTCACAACTCACAACATACTCCAATTGGGGATGTCGTAGTGTCAAGGTTGGGAGCAGTTGGGACTCTTGTGCGACATTCACACTTAAAAAAAGTGAATATCGCTATGGGTATTAGGTACCTACATTTAACATATGACATAATATGAGTAGGGAGATAACAGAGACTTTATGATATAAACGAAAATTGGCAATCAAAAACCACAACAAAAACTTCGCTAATAGATCAATGTATCTATTATGTGTTTTAAATTTTATTATTTGTATGGAAGTTTTTAAATTAGTAAGAGAATACATAAAATAAATAAATATAAACGAATATTTGAACACCCTTTTAATATATTGTTGATAATTTAATGTGGAAAAACTACAGGCCGCCTCAGAACAGGAAACCCTAGTGAGGAGGACTGTGAAAAAAAAAAACAACTTTATAATACCTTGATATAATACAATTTATAAATACATTATGTACAATTTTGCTAAAGATACTAATAAAAAAAAAATAAAAAATAAATAAATATCAATTAATAGTTATTAAAAAAGGACTGCATAAGGTTCACTTTGAAAATCCAAATTCGTCGACTGTCGGCCGTATTGTGAATTAACAACGCGAAAATGCATATTTTATTTTATTTTGTAAATATCTGAAAGAAAGATACAAGAAAATGGTTCCATGCCAACTGAGAATAAAGTCAACTCAACACCTCCTTGAAAAGCCATTAAAAGCGATGAAAAAAATAATTTTAAATTAGCCGATAACCCTAACCTAACGTAACCTATTTAAGCAATTTTTTAAATATATTTTTTTATCACTCTAAATGACATATCTGAGATGGTTCTGAGTTGGTTTCATTCCGAGTTGTCCGGTCACCGTTATTCTGCTATCTACCTAATCACGCGATAGCCGTTTCGCCCTTCACAATTCACACTTCAAACTTTGTCACTTCACAGTTTGAAAGTAAAATACATTCAAGCGACAAAACAGCTGTCACACATAACAACACTGTGAAACTTAACAAGATTTTACAAAATTACATCAAAGCACTTTTTTTACACTACTTTGCTTACCTAAGTTTCCGATGTCGAGATTTGAGATTACTTTTAGTATCCCCCTGTCGGATAACAAAGACAACCGTTCAGTATCGCACGTCACTCGGGAATGGCATTTTACATCAATTTAATGGCTAGAACTGAGCAGCCAGGTATGCATTCCCCTCTCTGTTCCCCATTTCCGTTTAGCAGCAGGTAGTTGCTTAGTACCTGCCCTAAATCGTAATTATTGACTGAATTTATCGATGCGAATAAATGCAATCGACCAATAATAGAATTTTAGGCGTTTAGAAAAAGGTGTTCAATTTTTTTTGAACGGCACAGAAGTAGGTAGTTACGGTGATCCGACAGTTGATCCCCTACAGTTTGCCCCCGAAATTATCCATACTAATATCTACTAATATCTATACTTCTATACTAATATTATGGTGACCGGAAAACTCGGAAAGAAACCAACTCAGAACCATCTCAGAGAAGTCATTTAGAGTGATAAAAAAATATATTTAAAAAATTGATTAAACAGGTTACGTTAGGTTAGGGTTATCGGCTAATTTTAAATTATTTTTTCATAGCTTTTAATGACTTTTCAAGGAGGTGTTGAGTTGACTTTTTTCTCAGTTGGCATGGAACCTATATTATAAATGCGGAACTGCGTGTTTGTTTGTTACGCTTTCACGCATAAACCAATAAACTGTTTTTAAAAATTCTTTCACCGATAGAAAGCTAAATTATATGCGAGTAACATAGGCTGTATATAATGGTAATCTCTGGCGTTATGAAATTAAAAATATTATATTTATTATACGTTTTCTGTCGCTAACACATCTCCTTCCCCTCATCACTACCTTCAGCCTCACAACATACCCCAATTGGAGATGTCATAGTCTCACTGGCCCAAGACTGGAGCAGTTGGGACTCTTGTGAGATATTTCACATAAAAAGTACATTTGTGACATGTTCCAAAATGGAAGATACTCTAATTATCGCCCTGGTGTAAGACCACCATTCAAAATTGAAATGTTGCTTGAAAAGGCTTTAGCCGTGTTTGGTGACCAGATCTTAATAGCCAATAGCCAGGTACTTCTCAAATTTGCTTTATCCCATCTCCTTCCCCTCCCCACTACCTTCAGCCTCACAACTTGTCCCATTTGGGGATGCCATAGTCTCACTGACTCCAGACGGGAGCAGTTGGGGTATTCACAAAAAAAATATATATTGAATATTATTTTACCTCTTACATACTAGGTACCTAGCTACATGAATATTTAAAAAAAACACAGAGTGTGCAATTCACACATGGTAGAAGACCTCCAGAAAACTAAAGGAGACGAGGGTGGTGAGGCTACGAAGCACCACACAAAGAAGAGACCGATTATACTATCTCATTCTATCGCAGGCTAGGTACCTACGTCCTATAGGTAATAATAATAATATTTGGATGATTTATATAGCGCCGTTTTTGTGAAAAATCACCTCAAGGGCGCTGTACAAACTTACAATACATTTCTAAAATCTCGTAAAACTACAAACTAGACAAACAATTAAAAACAGATATATGTGTTTGTCTCTTTTTAGCGTCGTTTTATCGAGTGTCAAATCACAACGGTGCTAAAGAAGTATTCACTTCAATATAACTAGGTACTTCTTTCAAGAGTTGAATTTTTTATTTCCGTTCAATTTTCATTTAGTGAGTTTGTTTATTACGCTAAGTAAATTTATTATAAAATAATGCGACACTCAAATAAACACAAAGGTTCGTGAACAAGTCGCTCCATAAATCGCGCACACATCAAGAGACATTACTATTAAAGAATAAAACGTATTATAAAACAGGCCGTACACGGAGCTATCTCGACATACGATCGGGTAGGTAGTGTAGGTACCCACCCATTATCCTGTGTGGCCATCGGATAAAAAATAAATCTGCCCAGCGGCTGGCAACACCGACCTAACACAACTGTCACACGGGAATTCGAAAATGGAATGGAATGTGTCATCCGGGATGGCTGTTCTTTGTTTTTGGGCGCGACAAATTATTGTGTCAAGATTTTTGAAGGAATTTTAAATATTCGTAAAGCATTTAAATAAATGATGGTACGCAAAGGTAAACTTAAATAAAAATTGAAATACGTGTCTTAATTACGTTATTTTAAAATATAAATTCTTTTTAATATGAATTCCGCACAAGAGTCCCAACTTAACAAACGGATTGCAATCTTTAGAGCACAGGCATCAGGTGGGAATGCTGTCCTTGTTCTACCGGTATTACAATGGAAGATGCTCCGACGAACTAGCGTCATTGATTCGGTTGAAATTAGTCAGATGAGAATGGGTCGTTTCTATGATTCGTTCTTGAGTTCAACAGCTCGGCTGAGGAACGATTTGCCGGCCTCTATGTTTTTTTTTTTTTTTACATTAACTCCACACAGGAGGCCTTGAGAAAAATAATTCCCCCCAGGGCCTATGTCATCTGGGATGCTGTGTGGAGGGTCTTTTTGAGGAGAGGAAGGAATGAACATTGGTCTTGAAGAGACCCATGTTGTAGGAGGGAGGAAACACAGATGCCGGCAAATCGTTCCATAGCGGAGCTGTTGAACTTAAGAACGAGTCGAAAAAACGACCCGTTCTCATGTGACAAATGTCAACCGTGTACATATGTTGGGCACGCGTTTGGCGTGTCTCCCGACTATGCACCGGTGCCGAAGGGATCAATGACGCTAGTTCCTCAGAGCATCTTCCATTGAAATACCGGTAGAACATGGATAGCATTCCCACCCGACGCCTGTGCTCTAAAGATTGCAACCCGTTCGTTAAGATGGGAGAATCTATCAAACGGACCGCCCGTTTCTGCACAGAGTCGAGGGTATTTTTCAAGTATTTTGGAGCTCCAGACCAGAGGTGGCTGCCAAATTCAACCGTGGGGCGCACTTGATGTTTCCTCCCTCCTACAATATGGATCTCGTCAAGACCCATGTTCACACCTTCCTCTCTTCAAAAGGACCCTCCACACAGCATCTTCAAGGATGACGTAGGCCCTGAGAAAAAAAAACTGTTCCCAACTGCCCGGAGCCAGAGGATCTACGGCACCTCAATAAAAAATATTGGGTATGTTGTGATATTAACAAGGCTACGTTTGGTGACTTAGCAGGGGTGCCCGGGTACGTGTGGTTTATCTAGGTCTTGCGGCGGATGCGTCTGCCCTTATACTGCGTGACGGGAGAGAATGGTTGAGGGAGATCATTTGGATTTTCTAACAGGCATCGCAGTGGGAGGAATGGATTCACACGTCCATCACTCCTAGACACATTGACCCCCAGATATCTATAACCACCCCTCATACCATTTTCTTTCCCAGAACTTCCTATCCTTTCTTTCCCAAAAGAGACCCTCCACATAGCATCCCCAAAGATGACATAAGCCCTGAGGGAATATTTTTTCCTCAGGTTGGAGCTAACGCAAAAAAATATGTATATTAATAACAATACTTATGATGTCATGCCAAATAGAAGTATTTGAACTAAAAATTATGTAAAAAATTTATAAGAAAAACTCTCTTTTTATAACTTTTGAAGGTTATTCCCATCAATGTAATATATCATTGAAGAAGAAGATAGCAATAATAATCTAAAAGAAAATATGAAAGAGAACAAGACACAGAAAAAAAAAAATAATGGTCGCAACTAGGTTCTGGGTTCGAGTCCCAGTTGCGACAATTATCTTTTTCTTTTTTTCTGTGTCTTGTTCTCTATCATATTTTCGTTTAGATTATTATTTTTATCTTCTTCTTCAATAAAAATTATGTGATTACTTTATGCAGTTTAAACCTTCGAGCAATCCGCAGTGTGTTATGAAGTTCATATTTTCAAAGTGCAAAGATAACCTTCGGAAACATTGTATTTACATGTGTTGCATAGACTTCAATGACTTATATTACCATCTGTACAGATTGGAACATTTTATGTGAATTTCGTATGTGCATATCAACCCACCCAGCTACAACTACTGTGAGTTTTTTACCATCCTATCTTCCCTTCCTAAAGAAAGTTTCTAACATACTCCATTTTTTGGTGTATGTTAGAAACTTTCTTGTGACGGTCTTTTCTTTCTCTGTACTGTAAACTACTATGTTTTATATATTATTTTGTTTATTATTATTTCTGTTATTTGACCAATAGCATCTTCACCTAGTAACAACTAAACCTTGATTTACACTGTGAACATTTTTATTTGTAGTGTTAATATTAGTGCACAACCCAATAGCAATTTTATGTAACAATTGTTAACACTGTGCAAATGCTTCAAAGAATAAATATCTAAATAAAAAATAAATAATTGTACCTATTATTCTCACCAGTAAGAAAACAAAAATCTCGACGAATAATGGTAGGCATTGTTTAATCTCTAATCTGATTTTTTATATGAATAATTTATAGAGGAGTCGCAAGAGCAAACGACCCAGAGATTACATCAATGGACCCCAAATCTTAGCGCCTTAAAGCAACTAAAAAACTCATTTTTTTTTAAGTCGAGAGATATTAGTCGAACAAATATTAGAATATTATCAAAAATTATACGAATAATTCAACTATTGCAGAAAATAACTCTGACATTTTTAGGTCAACGAAATTATTTTCTCTAGTGTATATGTTAGTCATGTAGTTTAAACATCCTTCTTGATGTGGTTTTTTTTTTTTTTTTCAAGGTTTAATTTATTTATTATAAATACAAAGTCCCAATAAAATACTTTTTAGCAGTTTGTCGATGGGTACTTTTACTTTGAAGATATAAATAAACTCATTTTACATAAGTAAATGCAGTTAGAATTTTTGTGTTAGTCTAATACAAATTATTTCTTTCGGCAAGCCAATTTCTCAACAAAATATTTGTTTTACCATTTGTACATTTTTTAATTTCGGCGGGTAACATATTAAAGCAATTATATAGTCCAGCGTTCTTTGTCCATATTTGTTTAAATGCTTAGGTACAATTAGTCCTTCATTTAACGTAAAACGAGTATTGTAATTGTGGTCCAGTTTATTTTTGTATATGGGGCTATTCATATGCGGAAATATAATTTTATACCACAGAATTGTTCTTACTGAGAGAATTTTGAGATTTTGGTAAAAGTACGGAACATTATGCCTTTGTTCATAAAAACTTTTATGAGCTAATAATTTAACTAATGAATTTTGAACTGATTGAACACGATTTACATTTGTTTTACAGGAAAGTCCCCAAGCTGTAATTCTATATCTTATAATAGATTTAGTTAGCGTAGTTTTTTTGTTTTTGTTTTCTTTATTCATTAAAATGATTGTTACATGAATTTTATGATTTTTCGACCACCATGCTAGGCACATGCCCGTGTTGTGGTGGTCGGAGTTAGTTGTTATACGAAGTTTTGTGATATCCCAGATGTCAATTAAGTATTATATTAGAACAGTATCATCTATCGTCGTTCGTGTCGAATATACGAACGGTTCCGATGATAGCCGAAGGGAGAAGATTCGGAGTTCCGAATAACTTAGAGCCTAGAGTAGAGGGACTTCTGGTCTAATAAAATAAATTAGATGACAGAAGCTCTGAAAATTTGAAATACAAATTTACTTGTCAAAAATTAGACCAACTGGACTCTAATAGGAAAGCATGAAAAAATAATAAAAAAGTAAGGCTCTTGACTACGAGTCCGACGGTCGCGGGTTCAAATCCTGACGTGCCGTCTAAATTTATTTGATTAATTTGCGTTGGCGATGTGTGATGGAATATATATATTTTTGTTTTTAATAGAAAAAATATTATCGGACAGCAAAATGACATCCACTTTTTATGTTTTGCTTTTTTTAAAATAAATTGTCTAGTTTGTACGCTGGGCGTCTGCTGATCACTTTTAAACCAGGCAATTTTAACAATTTTTGGAGGGTCCTAACTCCTATAAGAAATAACTTATCAAAAAAGCAAAACGTACCGACACGCTAGTACCTAGGGAGTCGATATTAAAAAATACTAGTGGTCGCCCAATGGTCGAAATTCGACCATAATTGTAATGTTTTTTTGACATTCTGTAAGACCATAGACAAATAATATTAAAGACAAACAATATTAATCTATTCTCAATTCGACCATAGACTTTAACAATAAACAATAGAGTAAAGACGCGAGTGTGTGTGTCAAATACATGGTAGTGTGTGTAATGTTTTTGTTTTTGATTTAATCTATTTTTATGCATAATTTTAAAAAAATATTAGCATTCTGCACTCCTCCTCTGTATAAACTATAAGTGTGCGAAATTTCATACTCCTCCGTCCGCGCAATTTTCGTAAAAAGGGGTACAAAGTTTTGGCTTCACGTATTAATATATTGATTGATGATGATGATTTGCACTAGTGTCAAAATCCAGAGAAGAAATTTGGGAATACGTTTTTATTCTGAACGCACATCTGAAATTATTGGTGACCGGACAATTCAGAAAGAAATCAACTCAGAACCTAAAAGTGATGAAAAAAAATATATAAAAAATTGGTTGAATAGGTTATGTTAGGATAGGGTTAAGGGCTTTTTTAAATGATTTTTTTTCATAGCTTTTAATGACTTTTCAAAGAGGTGTTGAGTTGACTTTATTCCCAGTTGCTGTGGAACCGAAATTAATATTTATCAGCGAGTTTCCGGCATGCGTTGCTATGCCACTTAGAACGAAATTGTTTCTCACTGCGTGTCCTTTCCCATTCGTCCCATTCTCCTTCCTTTCCCGCGTCTCCTCCCCCTCACGCGTTCCCACCTCGCCCTCCCTCTCCCCTCTCCCGTCAACCCCTCTCCTGAGATCCCCTTCCCTCTCCCGCTTTCAATATATTCAGTCCCGGTACATTCAAATTTTAAACTGCTCGCGTGCTCCAATTGCAATTTTTTTACAAATTTTCTATCAAATTTGGTACCTAACATAGGTACGTACCTATTTAAAATAAATATAAATGTTGATAAACTTGAAAGTATGTACTCGATTTTGGTTAGTACCACAGGTCAGAATAAAGTCATTAATTTAAACTTTAATTTAATAATAGACGGTTTGCAAAATTGTGACAGTTTTGTAAGAGTTTTTGTAATGATTAAAAAAACTTTTCAGTTGTATTGTCATGTGGTTGTAATAATCCAGAAACCTTCGCGAGGACGGAAAGAAGGTATTTTGATACTACAAAGCATCCTCATCAAATCCCAAAAGTTTCATCGCAATCGGATGAACTGTCAGCAACGCATAATTTCATGATGCCAGAATTCACTATTTATAATAAGAATCGCGGGCATGCGCACATCAAATCCCCAAAGTTTCATCGCAATCGGATGAATGGTTTAGGAGCGCAATGCGCATAGCATACATAGATAGAGACGTCATGGGCTTTTAATAAAATTTTGAATTATCTTATAAAGGATCAGGAGACATGGTTTTAATAATTTAAAACCTATTTCAAAAACTCTTTCTATGTTTGATTTACATGTAAAACAATGTTGCCCTAGTTTCACTGGCTCCAGACGGTAAGGAGGGGTTGAAACTCATACCTTGACATGGCCTGACCCGAAAACTTCGAATTCTTATCAAATTTGGCGCTACCTGTACAAATTATCAAAGTAGGTGTTATTAATATAATTATCAAGAGAAAAGTAGTAGGGAATGTTGGCCCCAACATTCCCCACTACTCCCAGCGCACGCGCAGTGTCAGACACCCACGTATAATAAAATATAAAGGTATAAACGTTATATCTCCCTCGGCCCGCCATAAACTAACATCTTTAACTCCGGTCTCCAGACTCCAGTCTCAGCATCCAACAGACCTGAGACCAGTCACACTCGTGGACCGGACACGGAGACCGGATGCCTAGTGGATGGAGCAAGGTTGAGAATAATTACTTACAGCAGGAAGGTTAACACTTCTTGTTTCTTGGCTTGTCCATGGTTATTATTATTTGTGTACCTACCTAGTCAGATATATAGTTTATTTTATTAACCCCTCAAGCCTTGGTTCTATTTTGTCAGAAAGTCAAAATGTTTCCGCTTTGCAGTAAAATCCAAATAATTGAAATATTTCTGAACGCATTCCAAAACTAAAAACTGTTTTTGAAAGATCATTAAATGCTTTCAAAATAAACATTCTTATAATTTACGAAATATTAAAATTTTGAGCGCAATCATAAAAAAGTCTTAAAATGACTCACCTTAAGATGAAGCCATAGTAAATAATGCAAAATCACACAAAATCATGTGTTTTTGTTTTGAAAATTTGATCGCTTAGAAATATTATAAATGCTTCAATTAAATACTGCGTGTAGAACATATCTTGGCCCTTAAAAATATCGGTCATTTTTTTTATAAGTCTTTTAATAAGCCTAGAAAAAAATAAAGTAACAGGTCTTTAAAAAAACACTTTCAAGTGCAAACTCTCCTACTTACGAACATCTTTTCGGATATGGTTTTATTGCTTATTGTAGCAAATTTAGTTTCTTTTATGATAATCGTAAAAAAAATATGATATTTACGCCCGATATTCACAAAATAAAATAAAATATGCATATTTGCGTTGTTATTTCACAATACGGCTGGCAGCCGACGAATGCGGGTTTTCAAATTGACCCTTATGTCGTTCACCGAAGGACTACTGGCTTGCCACACCCTACTTTCTTTCAAAACTCCCCTGGCCGGAGCAGGGAGCGGACGTGTGACTCCACGTCGCTCGGTTCCGTGAAATCAATTTTAAATTTCCTTGTTATTACAATAAACAATGTGTAAAAAAGGAGTTAATGTTTTTTTTAGGTCTTTACGAAATCAACCTGTAAAAAAAAATTCTCAAATACCTTTTTCAACCGTTCCAAAAGCTTTTTCTCAAATATTTTTTAACTCCTCCCACAATGGGCGTGAATTCCGACTTCGATTTTTCCCTGGACTATTGGATCCCCTTAAGTTTTATCTAACTAAAATTATTGACAACAAGAAAAAACACACACATTTCATTACCCCCCTCCGGGTTTCTCCTCCCACTCCCGCCTTCCCTCTCTGCCGCTAATTGTTCAAACAATTTACGTCACTTATTGCAAAATTATAATATATAGAAACCCCCAAGAGCGTGCACACAACAACAAAACAAAGTTTTATCGCAATCGGGTGGATAGCATATAAAATAATTTCATAACGCTAGAGGTCACTATTATATACAGAAACCATCGCGGACATGCACACATCAAATCCCCAAAATTTCATAGCAATCGGATGAATTAATGGTGTAGCAGCGCTTAAGGGGGTATTCTAGTCTAGAAGCAAGAATTGTAGGTGGTTTACAGATGCAATAAAAAAAAAACCAATAACATTTTTGAAGCCATTATTTAACCAAATATTTAATCATAAAAGAATACATAAAAAAATCAAACGAAAAAATTAAAAGTTACACAGGGTGTTGAAGTGGGGGGTCTCAAAAATATGGCAAACTGTGGTTGACACGATTGCAACCCTCCTAGTAATCCGAAAAAAAAAAATTAACTTTTAATCCAAACAAATGCTGCTATGGCATGAACCTCGCAGAAGTCATAAAAATTTTTTTTTGCAAAATGGCGGCTGCCTGAAATAAAAAAGTAATTTTTTACCAGTTTTTTTAACTTTCGAAATTTTTTAAAAATCGTAAAAATTGAAATTTTGTTATAATTTTAGTTAGCGCAATAGAGAAGGCTCACACCAAATTTCAAGTAAATTGGTTAAGTAGAAGTTGAGATATCGTGTCAACAGTTTTGAGAAAAATGCGTTTAAAATTTTGTTCTATTTAAATTCTGGTTAGATTCCGTCTAAACTGCAATATTAAAATGGTTTAGTAAAAAACTTTTCAAATAATGCGAATTTCGAAAAATCCTTTTAAGGAGATATTTTTGAATATTTAAACTTTGGAAATAAGAAAATGAATGAAGAGGAATGATTTTTTTTTTCTAGACTAGAATAATGCTTTAATGTGAGCCATTTTTCATTAAAAAAATTTATTTAAAAAAAAATTATAAATTTATTTCAAATAATAAAATTTGAAAGCGTATTTTATCTCCTTTCAAAAACAATTTTTAGTTTTCGGATGCGTTCAGAAATACTCGATTTATTTGGATTTTATTGCAGAGCCAATATATTTTGACCTTCCGACAAAACAGGCTAGAGGCTTGAGTGAATAAGTTTTCCTATGATACGGCCCTCTATAAAGTTTTCGTCACTGATGAAATGGGTAAAAAGAATGAAGGTACCGCCGACCATCATTAATGTCCTTCCAAATGATCATCCACACCCCTGTTTACAAATTCCCATTAATTGCTTCCATTTGAAAAGTTCCTACCCCAATTTTAACATGTTTAATGTTTAATGGCTTTTTTGTCTCCACTAATTTGTTTGTTTATTATTTTTACGTCTATTTGGTGTTTTTTATTGGGCGTTTCGAGCATTTTTTAAGTGCCACCACTCCCCCGAGAGCCAGAGGCTATTTTTGAAGACAGCGAGAAGTAATAAAAACAGTTTTTTTTCAATTTGATTTTTTTATTTAAGTACTTGGGAATGTTTGAAGGTGACGGTGAGAGGCAGGCTACCAAATGGTTGGAAATTTGACAGAAAAACATTGAATTAAAGAACACTGTATAATATTCGCACTCGAGATGATTTGAACACTTTCACATACAACGTTATTCCACAGAACGTTTTTTTTTAAATTCTGTGATCCTTACAGAAAGCAATATGCTCTTCTAACATAAATGTACATATGTCATTGATGTTTTTGAGCTTAAAAAGCAAAAAAAAAACACGATATGAATAAATGAAACTATTTACATTCTAGATATTGTCTTGAGATCAACATACAACATTATTCCAAAAAACTGTTTCAACGTCTAAAAAGACGTTAATAACATTTTTTCTGGACAAATTCTACTTTCCTCCATTCTTCAGCTTCTTGGCTTTGAAAACTTTCTAGTTGAAGCCATAAGACTTAGGTTTTCTCCATTTATTCCCATAAATTAAACCATGCGCTGTGATTTTGATAAATGGCGTTATACAACATTCTTCCACAAAACAAAATTTAAATGGCTGCCACAGGCCTAAAAAAAATTTCATTACCATAATTCCTACCTTAAAAGATGCGTATTAATATGCCCAACATTATTCCATCAATATCTCAACATTGATAGTTTTGTTGGATACAACATTATTCCGGGCAATGGCTCAATTATTAGATCTGCGCCCCTCGTAACACTAAATGCCACAAAGGAAAAATCCTTGTCATTCTACCCACAAAATCTTAAAAACATAAATATCCAATGAATTTGTAAGAAATGACATCAAATAATCACCTTTTTTAAAAACGTTTGCATTCCTTCAGCGAAAAGGGCGTTTTAAAACATTAAAACATGCATAAAACCGACATAAAACCAACATAAAACGGTCACAAGCGAGATAAATTTGTGCAGCGTACAAATCGAAACACATCTTTTGATCGTGTTTGATTGTAAAACGAATTAAAAAACACACTGATCCGATGAAGCTCTTTTGTTTATTTGTTTTGTGAGATTCACTGCTCAAAGAACATTCAGATTTACTTTCAAGAGGAGTTTATTTAGTTCACTAGATCGCTGTGACTATAAAATTTATAAATATAATTGATTGTAGTGACTAGGTAATAGGCTATTCATTTCCAGAATTAATTTATTAGTAGAACATCAAAAGAAATCGAAAAGTGAGCAGATGGGAAAACAATGATTATTGCAGTCTATTTCTTTTAATCAATTATCACTAGGTACACCTATTTAATTAAAATAAATAGCTATGCAGAATGGATAGACTGCCAAACTACTCAGTATTTTTTTACATTAGATCCACACAGGAGGCCTTGGGGAAATTAATTTAATTTTCCACAGATTGGTAATATTGTGTGGATGGTCTTTTAAAGAAAATAAAGGAGAGGAAGTTCTGGGAAGAAAACATGGGTACGAATCTACGGGCCAGTGTGTCCAGGAGTGACGGAAGTATTAATCCATTCCTTCCTCTGCGGTGCAAGGCGATGCACCTGAGTCTGCTGGAGAGGTCAAATGGTCTCCCTCAACCGTCTTTTAAGTATTTTAATTGAACCTATTTAAATAGGACGTAAACTAACCATTTTAAAACATAAATAAACACACAAACGGAACCATATGCAACCAGCATAATAATTCATTGCACAATGTTCTAATTACATTTCCGTGATCCAAGTTAGGGCCGCGTCCGATTTAAATATTTTCCATTAAAATATAATAAACTAAAATACGCAAAATTGAACCTCAAAATCAAAAATCGTTAAATAGATTACTAAAATTTGTCTTAGCCTCAAAAACCTCAGAACATGGTAAGGCGAAGTAAGAACCCTACATAACCAAAGTGACGAACTATAACTATAATGCGCCTCGTTACAATACAAACATAATAGAAGGTAAGTGATGTTAGAACTAGTAGAATAAATGGTTTAATGAAAACAAATAACTTTGTGTACACCACTATATAATTAACACTATCGACATGTTTCAAAAACTATGTTTTCTTCTTCAGGATGATAATAAGTTAATATAAAAATAACAAAAGACAAACAAGTATAGACAAAATATTAGAAAGGAGAGGTGATTAATTACTTAAAATATCATAAAAAAAATATATAAAATAAAATATAAAAAATATTTTAGGATGGGTAAGAAATTACATTTTCATAATAAAAAATCTTCTAAAACAAAACAGGAAGTCTAAATCCATACTAATATTATAAATGCGAAACTGCTCGAGTTTGTTTATGACCTTTTCACGCATAACACAATATAAAGACTTTAATAATTCTTTCACCAATATAAAGCTAAATTATATGCACAGACTACAATTTGTATATGATGATAAGCTCTGGCGTTATGAAATTATAAATATTAATATATTATATTTGTTATACGTTTTCTGTCGCTAACAAAAGCGAGTTTTTGCTAAAGTCAGAAAAAAATCTTTTCCATGGAAACAATGTTGATATATTTTTGGGCTCTATGCTGGTAGGTACTCAGTCTACTGGTCAGCTACTACTGCAGAAAATTCAAATATTAGAATTCGTTTTTTTTTTGGACAAGCTTGGAATAAATGTCAGATGAAAGTTCCTATATTAAAAATATAATTCGTAACGATTATAAAGACTGAATGATAGAGTATTTTTTATTATATTAACGAACTTCCAAATATTTAAATAAAAATAAACATCCGAAATGTTTGTAAGCGCATAAATTCCGAACGAATGAACAAAATTGGATAAGTAATTCTTTTTTTCTTTGAGCTATAGCATTATGAAATTTAGGTGGTAGGCGAGATGTTTGAAAACTGAATGTAAGGGAATGAATATATGGAATGCGGGAGGGGATGGGGGTGGGGTGGGGAAGGAGATAATTGATAAGTGCAAGCGCTACAGTAATTTCCCGTAATACCATGCGAGCGAAGCCGCGGGGAAAAGCTAGTAAAATATATAATAATTATAATATGTATTTATTTAATTAATTTTATTTCCACTACATTAAATATACGAAATTATTTAATAACATTAGATCGAATTCTTCTATTTGTTTGATCTGTAGCAATTACAGCCCTTTTACTTTCTTTGCCTGTTTTAGCCGGCGCTATAACAATATTACTCACAGATCGAAATTCAACGACTTCTTTTTTTGGGTGACCGGACAACTCGGAATGAAACCAACTCAGAACCATCTCAGATAAATCATTTAGTGATACAAAAAATATTTATAAAAATGGTTAAATAGGTTACGTTAGGTTAGGGTTATCGGCTAATTTAAAAATATTTTTTTCATAGCTTTAATGACTTTCAAGGAGGTGTTGAGTTGACTTTATTCTCAGTTGGTATGGAACCCTTTTTTTGACCCCTCTGGACGAGGAGACCCTATTTTACATCAACATTTATTTTGATTTGTTGGTCACCCAAAAGTATATAATACAAAATAAATTATTATAAATATAAGTATTTATATTTATGTAAATGTAATTTTTTACCCATCCTAAAATAATTTTTATATTTTATTTTATATAATTTTTTTTTAATGATATTTTAAGTAATTAATCACATCTCCTTTCTAATATTTTGTCTATAATCTTATTTGTCTGTACTTGTTAGTCTTTTGTTATTTTTATGTTAACTTATTATCTTGAAAAAGAAAACGTAGTTTTTGGAACATGTCGATAGTGTTAATTAAATAGTGGTGTTCACAAAGTTATTTGTTTTCATTAAATTAATAATGACGATACAAAGTGAATTTGCGAAGTTTTAAGAAATAAATGATTATTTAAAATGCTCGATGTTAGAACATTGTCACACATATATCTACGAAAATACAAAAGAGATGGTTCTAAAAAATTATTCTGGGTATAGAAATGAGCAAAAGAAATGCTTTACCATTCGAAGGTCATTTTTGAAAAAATATGGTGACGATTTGAATGCACAACGATTTTGATAACATTGGCAAATTCGTTGGTGTGTAGGTTAAAATGATGCAAAATATATCCTAAAACGTTTCATCTAATTAGGCAATTCTTATTCAATATTCCATCACATAAATAACAAATTATTTAAATCTAATATCGATACGATTCTAATTCAGTTTTTAACGTTTCCTAAAACCATCTTACCGCTGCCATAAATGAGATAAGATCTGTGTTTTACAGATTTATACAATTTAATTTAGACGCATGTGAAAATAGCTTTCCAAAAGAAAAGAAGCGATCGGTGTTGATTAAATAAAGTTCAGTATTGCTTGAAAGAATTATAAATCATATCATTTTTAAATATTCGATTTCGATGATTTGTCTTTGACAGATGATGTAAATGGTGATTTTTTATTTGTTTTGTGTTCAGGAAATAATAATTTTAGGTACTTACCTTAATTACGTAAAGCCATTTTTGCAAAATATCTTATTTCAAGATTGTTCATTTTGAACAGCCTTGCAGTGTCAAATCTACCCACCATTTCTACTATCTATATATATATAAAAATGAATGTATATTTGCTTGAACGAATGTATGTTCTTTATGCGTTGCTAAACCATTCATCCGATTGCGATGAAACTTTGGAGATTTGATGTGCGCATGCCCGCGATGGTTTCTATATTGATAGTGAGCTCTGGCGTCATGAAATTATGCACGAAAGGGAAAGGGCATGCAGGGAGTAACAATTTATTTTATAAGTGGCATTGCAACGCATGCCGGGAACTCGCTAGTACTATATAAGACTGAATATATGGAACGCGGGAGAGGGTGGGTATCGCGGGAGGGGGGAGCGGAAGAGGGGAGAAGGAAGGGAGAACGCGTAAGGGGAAGGGGATATGGAAGGGGAAGGAAAGACGGAAGGGAAACGGGACGAATGGGAAAGGACACGCAGGGAGAAAGATTTTTTTATTTATTAAGTGGCATTGCAACGCAATTTGGGAGGCGGGAATGGGTACCGCCGCCCTGGGAACATTTATTGGATAACCAACACCTCTGCCATGTGTCACTCCAATTGGTTCGATACGTTTGGTGATTTAGCAGGGGTGCCCGGGTTCGTGGGGTGAGGTTTGTCTAGGTCTTGGAGGCGGATGACCAGGACACACTTAAACCCCAGATTCCTATCCACCCCTTTAACCCCTTTCCTTCCTAGAACTCTCCTCCCCTTCCTTTCCTTAAAAAACCTTCCACAAAGCATCCCCAAAGATGACATAGGCCCTGAGGGAAATTATTTTCCTCAGGGCCTCCTGTGTGGAGCTCGTGTAAAAAAATGCCGGGAACTATCTGGTTTATAATGATAATAAAAATAATTGGATGATTTGTAGAGCGCCGTTTTTGTGAGAAATCATCTCAAGGGCGTCTCATCGTTCTTCTGAATCCTGCATCCTCTAAACTTCTAGAATCTAAGTCATCGCTGCTAAAGCCAAGTTTAATGTACTCCCTATTTGTATTAGTGTGTCGCGTCTACTCAAAATCAAAATAATGTCTCCCGAGGGACAGTTCTTTAGAGAAATTCCTAAAGCAAGGCAATAAAGAAGTCCTTTTGCTTTAAATATTGTAATTAATATGCGGAAGCGGGAAAGGAATTTCGATTTTATTACCATCCCGTGATATTTCCGGCTGTAGGTATAGTACATCGCAACAAGACTTACCTACTAATAATTGGATAATTTGTAGAGCGCCGTTTTTGTGAAAAATCACCTCAATGGCGCTGTATCGCATGCATATTGACTGCGAATCAACCTTTCCTCCCCAGACCTTCCTCTCATTCATTTCCTTCAGGAAGCATCCCCAAATATGATATAGGCTCTGGGGAAATTGTTTTCCACGGTACCTCCTGTGTGGAGTTAATTTAAAAAATCGGAATAGCCAGGTACTTCCCAACCTTCGTTCTTCTCGTCTACTTTCCCTCCTCATTCCCTTCGACCCGACAACATAACCCAGCAAGGGTTGCCATAGTCCCACTGGCTTCGGACAATTGGGACTCTTGTGCAGACGGCCTCCGTAGTCGAGGAGTAATGCACTCGAATAGCAACCCGAAGGTGGCAGGTTCCAAATCCCGACCTGCGTAAGAGAATTTTATTTGATTAATTTGTGTTATTTCACAATTAATTCATTAAAAATAATATATATGCGGCATTTTCCAGAGTGGAAGACACTCTCAATATCGCCCTGGTGTAACTTCAATTAAATTCCTGGACAAGACCACCATTCAGAATTGAAAAGTTGCTTGAAGTGGCTTTGGCCGTGTTTAGTGACCAGATCTGAAAAACCAGGTACTTCCTCACCTTCCTCTCCCCCTCCCCACTCCCCCAGCATCACAACACACCCCAATTGGGGATGCCATAGTCTCACTGGCTCCAGGCGGGAGTAGTTGAGATTTTTGCGCGGTATTTATACAGAAATAATATAAGGCATACTTGTGGCACGTTCCATAATGGAATATACTGTCAGCATCCCCCTGGTATAAGACCACCATTCAGTAGAATTGAAACGTTGATTGAAATGGCTTTTGGCTGTGTTTGACGACCAGATCTGAATATCCAGGTATTTCCCAACCTTACTATTCCCAATCCCCTGTACTTTCAGCCTCAAAAAATACCCCAATTAGGGGTGCCATAGTCTCACTGGCTCCAGGCGATTGGGACATTTGTGGTATTAATTTTGGCAGCCACCGATTTAGTCAACATAATGTACCCACTGATGGTTAAAGTCCGTATTTAACCAATGCCATCCTCTTCTGTTCTCAATTATTCTTTAGCACCTTGTCTGCACAGACCAATCTGTTACCAATTGAACTTTTTCTATGTAAACATTAGCCCATACACGTTGTTTGTTGTATAGTGTGTTGCGCCAGTATTGGAGACACAGTAGTGAATGAACCTCTGTGTATCGGACATATTGAATTACCACCTGAAGTAATTTGATACAACCGTAGTATGCTCCAGATAGCTTTGTTGGTTTAGCAACTCCTTACGTTCACGGAATATTTAAAAAACTAGCTTTTCCCCGCGGCTTCGCTCGCATGGTATTACGGGAAATTACTGTAGCGGTTGAATCAATTATACCCCCTCCTCCCCACCCCCACCCCCTCCCGAATTCCATACATTCAATCCCTTACATTCAGTTTTCAAACATCTCGCCTGCCACCTAAATTTCATAAAGCTAGCTCAAAGAAAAAAAGAATTATCCAATTTTGTTCATTCGTTCGGAATTTATGCGCTTACAAACATTTCGGATGTTTATTTTTAATTAAATATTTGAAAGTTTGTGAATATAATAAAAAAATACACTATTTATTCAGTTCATTTATTCAGTCTTTAAAATCGTTACGAATTATATTTTTAATGTAGGAACTGACATTTATTCCAAAACAGAAGCTTGTCCAAAAAAAATAAAACAAATTCTAATATTTGAATTTTCTGAAGCAGTAGCAATCGTTTCCATGGAGACGATTTATTTCTGACGATAGCAAAAATTTGCTTTAGTTAGCGACAGAAAACGTATAAAAAATATAATATATTAATATTTATAATTTCATTACGCCAGAGCTTACCATCATATACAAAATATAGTCTGCGCATATAATTTAACTTTCTATTGGTGAATGAATTTTTAAAGTCTTTATATTGTGTTATGCGTGAAAAGGTCATAAACAAACTCGAGCAGTTTCGCATTTATAATATTAGTATGGATGTATTTGGTAATACGCATAACACTAGATACAAATAAAATTCGAAATCTAAATGCCACTAATAAAGCAATTGTTTCTCCCTGCGTGTCTTTTCCCATCCGTCCCGTTGTCCTTCCGCCTCCCCTTCCCCTCCCATGTCCCCTTCCCCTCCCATGTCCCCTTCCCCTTACGCGTTCCCACTTCACCTTATTTATTTATTGTTTGAAACATTTACAGAGTGTTAAAAATTATTACAATAACAGAATTGCAGTTGGTGTATTACATAGATATTAACACTCCAATTAGAAATGTTCACAGCATGAGTAATCAATGTTTAGTTGTTACTAGATGGAAATGCTTGCAGTGATAACTGAAATAATGATATTCAAAATTAAATATAAAACAAAGTAGTGTCGAATATAATACCCTGCAGAGAAAGAGAAAAAAAAGAAAGAGAGGGTATGACAATAAAGCAGTTACATAACTGTTCTCCACGAAGTGTCATGGTAGGAGTGTGATAATTTGTTTTTTGAAATATGTGAGATTGCGTACTTTTTTACCTAATAGAAAAAGCAAATAACAGTCGTAGAAAATCACACAAATCTGAGAGTACTTCTCGCGAGAGAACGATCTCTTATCACACATTTTAGGGAAAAGCCTTTCTGGTCTGGAGCTCTAACATACCTAAAAAAACTTTGACTGTATACAGAAATCGGCGGTCCGTTTGATAGATTCCCCTATCTTAACAGATTGCATTCTGGCATCAGGTAGGTATGCTGTGCCTGTCCTACCGGTATTACAATGAAAGATGCTCCGTAACTAGCGTCACTGATCCTTTCGGCACCGGTGCATAGTCGCGAACAACGCCAAACGCGTCCCCAGCATTTGACATTTGTTACATGAGAACGGGTCGCTTCTACGACTCGTTCTTGAGTTCAACAGCTCGGCTGTGGAACGATTTGCCGGCCTCTGTGTTTCCTCCATCCTACGACATGTTTCTTCAAGACAAATGTTCACTCCTTTCTCTCCTCAAAAAGACCCTCAATACAACATACCCAAAGATAACACAGGCCCTGAAGGAAATTATTTTTTCAGGGCCTCCTACGTGGAGTTAATGTGAAAAAAAATCATGTGTGCAGTTCACACCCGGTAGAAGTGAAACTTTCAGAAAACTAAACTTCGAGAGAATGAAACGAATGCAGAGTATCAGGAATAGAATAATTAATTGTAGGGTTTATTTATTAAAATATTGTTACCAAATTTAAAAATAATTAGTGTTGCATGTTCGTATCATCGAGTTTAAAATCACAATGGTGCTAAAGAAGTTTTCACTTTAAAAAAATCAGAGTGCAATTCACGTGCGGTAGAAGTGAAACCTTCAGAAAAATAAAGTAGACAAGAATGGGGAGGCTACGAAGCACCGCACAAAGAGTAGACCGATTATACTATCTCATTCTCTGGCAGGTTAAATCCTATAGATGTATGTGTCTGTCTGTTTTTAGTGTCGTTTTTAATGTTTTATTTTTCGTTTCATTGAGTTTCAAATCACAACGGTGCTATATTAGTTTTCACTTTAAAAAATAGATTAAATTTTTTCCAATCAATCGAAACACTTAAAATAATTTATATGTCACTGGCAGAATCTATTATAAGATATGGAATAACAACATGGGGAAATACTACTGTAACCAATCTGAAACATGTCCAAGTTGTACAAAACGCAATTGTAAAATTATTATTCGTCCCTAATATTTTCAAACAGAGACATAATACACCGTTGCTGTTTCTGAGTGCCAAAATTTTACCTGTTAAGGCAATACCATGGCACAAAATTATAATTCAGCATATATTTACCCCGCAGCATAAAGAGAAACTAGAACATATTATATTCAGCACTAGAAACGGCATAATAGTTCCGAAATTTATTTATTTATTAATTGCAAAAACATCATAACACCAATACATTGCAAAAGCGGTTATAAAAGATACATAATCATTACGTTTACAATTAAAACATTTATTTAATAAGTGCTATTCCACGCTTAAAAATCACTGCAGGAAATGTGGAAAATATCCACATTTCCTGCAAGGCAGTTAATTAATCTAGTCAGTCTTCCCAGGGGCATCACCATTGGTAAGTTAGTTCTGCACCTGGGAAGAATCAAAACCCTGTGTTAGTGACCTCGCGTGAAATTATCCGGGACGTAGAATCCTATTTCAGCCAGAATATCTGGTACCGATATAAAACCATTTAGAAGCTTATATGCCATCAGCAGTAATGCGACATCTCTTCTGGAACTAAGGCTGCAGATACCCAGCATTCCCGAGATAAATTCTGTTGGAAACAGCCATGGGTAAAAGCCGAACTCTCTCATATAGAGGTACCGTAAAAATTTCTTTTGTATTTTCATTTAATAATAAGTACGGACAGAGAACGTTTGAATACAACATACCGAAGATATGGTGAAATATGGTGAAATATTGGTTATTGGAAAAAAATATTTATATTGATATGTTTGAAAAATACATGAAAAAATGTTGATTCTGTAGATATAAGATGTAAATTATAACTTTTAAAATGTATATGCAACTAAATTATAAGCACCTGTTGAGAAGCCAAAGCAGCAGGACTTGTTTTTTGATAAGTGTTAACTATTCTTTATTCATCATCTTTATAAATCTACCTAACCTAACACACACCTATTAAAATAATATCTTAACATTTAACTTTTTCACCTCTTTCCATTGAGTCACACGTCATTTTTATTTTTTCAATATTATTCAATTCAAATTATGACAAACAACTGTCAAAGTGACGTTCCGTCCATTAAAACACATGTATCGGCCTGTCACAGCGAGAAACATCTGTATTTTGTCGGTTAAGTTATGTTATGAATGTCTGTAATTGGAGAAACCGGCTGGCACGCCCACTGTCTCTTCTATTTTCTATTTTCAAATATTCAAATTTGAATAATAATTTTTACATACAACTCTCTACGTTCCATTTGATGAGATGAGTGAGAGAATGTATTGTCTTCATTCAAGAAAAAATATTCAAATATTTTGAAAGTTGTTTTAAACCGTCAAGTCTATTTTTTTTTTACAAGAGACCCTGAGGAAAATGATTTCCCACAGGGCCTATGTCATCCTTGGGGATGGAGGGCTTCTTTAAAGAAAAGGAAGGGGAAGAGAGTTCTGGGAAGGAAAAGGGTTTAAGGGGTGGGTAGGAAGCTGGAGTTCGGTGGGTCCTGGTCATCCACCTCCAAGACCTAGACAAACCTCTCCCCATGAACACGGGCACCCCTGCTAAATCACAGAACGTAGCGCACCACTTATCACATGTTATTTGTTCGGTTTTCGCAACAACTCATATAGGTCTCATAAAAATTGTTCTGCCTCCCTTACTATCATGGTTAGAAATATGATCTAAGAGATGTTAGAAAGAGAATGTACCACGCTTTATATTAAAATCTAAAAGTTGATTTCAAAATACTTTAAGCGTACATAATTTCCGACGCAATTTGAAAAAAAAGTATGAAACTTTAAATTTAATTTTTTATTAATTACTTGTATATGAAACGACAAAAAAGTGAGTTGGCTATGACGTTTATAATACATTTGTCTAATAAAATTATATATGTGTTTTATTTTTTTTCATTACCAATAATTTCAGTTAGAAAAAACATAAAGTGAGCCGTTTTTAAAACTTTTTTATGTTTGCATCCAAAAATTTTATATTTCAAAAATTAAATGTTTATTTCAAATTATAAAATTTTAAAGCGTATTTCAAAACAAACTAACTAATTAACCATCACGCCTTTTCCGCCGGGGTAGGCAGAGAGGAAGGCCAAACAATTCGGTCTTAGCACACACTCTGTGCCTCACTCACATTCATGCATCGTCTTATGCATACTCTTCTATTATTCTGACTCTTGACATGGCCTGACGCAAGTATCTGATTCACTTGATCGTCACTTGTCTTTCTCGGGCGTCCCCGACTTCTTTTACCATTCACATTTACGTCATATATTCTCCTTACACTCCTTTCTTCGTTCATTCGCTCTACATGCCCAAACCATCCGAGGGTCCCTTTCTTAATTTTACTCATTACGCTTAAATCAGCCATGCATTATTTGCGGATCTCCACATTTCTCTCAAGACCTTACATGGTTTTTTCCACACATACGCCTTAGTGATCTCATTTCTACAGCATTCAGCCTACTTTCAACCTTCTTTTGCCAGTTCCATGCTTCACTGCCATACATCAGGGCAGGTACCAGAACTCCATTGTGGACTGCTAGCTTCGCTTCTTTGGACAGCTTTTTTATTAGCACCAACGGCGTCCAATCCTCCATTAATGGAGGTACCTGCATTTACCTTTCTTTCAATATCTCTATTAGCCTTCCCATCTCTCGTAAACGTACTTCCCAAATACACAAACTCATCCAACTCCTCTAAGTATTCATCATTCACAACTATATTGCACACTGTTTTCGTACTCTCTCTTTCAAACGCCATGACCCATGACCTTAGACTTATTTAAATTCATCATTAACCCATTCTCCACACATACTTCATTTCCTAAACACGAGTAGTTCTTCCATACTGTTGAAATCAGCACGGCATCATCAGCATACTCAATTTCGCGCCCAATCCCACCTCTCTCAATTCTTGCATACTATTATCTATGTATATATTGAATAAAACGGTGATATGTACGAGTATATGTATACTATTATGTATAAATTAACCACAAAGTAAAAAATATGTATTTAAGGCGGTACACAACCCTAATAATTTTTGTTTGCTCAAAATTCACATTTTAATCACTTCCGGCGAATTCGTAACTATAATAACTTTTTTATTCCAACAGACCCCTGGGGATGTAAGTTCTTTATATTTAAAATTGATAAAAACAATACCTCAGCATTAATATATTTTGCAACTATTTTAAAACTTTATAACCAGTTTTTCAACTATAAAGTTAGCGGTAAGCACCAGATTTTATTTTTCTAGGGGATGAATTAATAACTTCGGGAGGTATTCATTTAGAAACATCTTAAATATTTGTAACACGTTCTTCAGAATTAATTAAAATGAACGCAGCGGAAAGGTCGAATCTCCAAGCCCGCTAGGGCGAATTCGACCGTACGTTCGTCTAATACGCCGTGCCGCGGGCGTATATTTGTATACACGCTTTCTTCACTTACGTCGTTAAGATTCCCACATTATTTGTCTTCTTCTTCTTTTCTTTGATGGGGCAAATTCGACAGTATGTCCGTCCAATACACGGGTCGCGAGTAGCAATTTGTATACACGGCTTCTTTACTTACATCGTTAAGATTCTGAATATATTTTAGGGTAGGTATATTTTCGTCTTAATTGATTCAACAAGAATAGAAAGACACATCTAATGTAAGTTTGTTTAAACACAGCAAATAAGCATCAGTACAGAAATCAACATGTTTGTACACAGAAGCACCGTCTCCTGTCAGACGTGTTTTCAATTCTACAAAACGTTTCCTCCTTGACACACGGCTTCCTGTCTCCCCCTGACGTCTTCCATCTTCCTTTTCTCCTGTTTCTATTTCCAACGCGCAGTATGGTCTCCACTATCTCCAGGAATTAATACGACCGAATCCTGTGCACTCTATTTAATTGGTAGCGAATTGCTGGTCTCGTGACTTGTTGGAAAAAATGGATGAGTTGTATATTGGACAATTTGGACTTTTGTCAAATTTCAACAGACAAATTGGCAGTCTAAAAGATAATAATCAGGTTTTGGGCTATTTCACTTTAAGTTCATCTAAATAGTAAGTAAAGAGAGTTAAGGTTCGATTTCTGAAGGAGCCTGAAAGGTAGATAAACCCTTGGAATGGCAGGGGTAAAATTCCAATCGCTCGCCGTATGCCGTCCGACACAATTTACGTAACAAACAGTTAGCCTCTCAAAAACTGGGCGTACTGTACAGGGCCCGCAGATACTTTAATAGTACACAACTGCTAACCCTGTACAAATCGCAAGTGCGCCCCACGGTTGAACTTGGCAGCCACCTCTGGTCCGGAGCTCCAAAATACTTGAAAAATACCCTCGACTCTGAGCAGAAATGGGCGGTCTGTTTGATAGATTCTTCCACTTTAACGAACGGATTGCAATCTTTAGAGCACAGGCGTCGGGTGGGAATGCTATCCATGTTCTACCGGTATTTCAATGGAAGATGCTCTGAGGAACTAGCGTCATTGAGTCCTTCGGCACCGGTGTATAGTCGGGAGATACGCCAAACGCGCGCCCAACATATTTACACGGTTGACATTTTTCACATGAGAACGGGTCGTTTTTTCGACTCGTTCTTGAGTTCAACAGTTCGGCTACAGAACAAAATAAATAATACAGAATTAACAGATAAAATAAATATATTTGCAAGTGACTAAACGACAAGCCTTTTTTACATTAGCTCCACACTGGAAGCTCTGAAGAAAATAATTCCCCTCAGGTCATCTTGGGTGAGGGTATGTGGAGGGTCTTTTTATGAAAACAAGAAAAGGAAGTTCTGGGAAGGTATGAT
Source organism: Glyphotaelius pellucidus (assembly GCA_936435175.1). NCBI lineage: Eukaryota > Metazoa > Arthropoda > Insecta > Trichoptera > Limnephilidae > Glyphotaelius > Glyphotaelius pellucidus. The sequence continues at coordinate 1,459,001 of OW386561.1, forward strand.
GGACGGGAATCTGGAGGTCAGTATATCCAGGAGTGACAGCCGTACGAATCGATCCCTGGAGAGGTCAAATGGTCTCAACCAGTCTCTCCTTAACCGGCCTGCCACGAGTTGTTGGGCATACGCATCCGCCGCCAAGATACTTTAAGATTTAAAGCTCATAAAAAAGTATATGTTATTCTTGAAGATAATATCTATTACAAATAATATCTATTAAACAGCAATTACATTTATGAAATTCCCTCGATAGAAAAATATCGCAAAGTATGATACGAAAATTATTATAAACACGTTTTTTCAGTTATTTTACATGTTACATGTATGAAAAAATTCACATTGTTTCTTTTAATGCTACTTTAGACAATCCCTATGAAATTTCACATTGTTTCTTTTAATGTTGCTTTAGAAAATCCCCATGAGATTTATGCTCTATTTTAAAAGAAAACTTCAATTTGGGAGGCGGGAATGGGTACCGCTGCCCCAGGAACCTATATTGGATAACTAACACCTCTGCCATAGGTCACCCCAAGTGATTCGCTACGTTTGGTGATTTAGCAGGGGTGCCCGGGTGGGGTGAGGTTTGTCTTGGTCTTGGAGGCGGATGACCAGGACACGCTGAACCCCAAATTCCTACCCACCCCTTAAACCCTATTCCTTCCCATAATTCTCCTCTCCTTTCTTTCATAAAAAAAAACCTCCACACAGCATCCCCAAAGATGACATTGGCCCTGAGAGAAATCTTTTTCCTCAGGGCCTCCTGTGTGGAGTTCATGTAAAAAAAAAAAAAAAACGAGTCGTGTTTTATTAAACATTTTCACAATTTTCGCACAAATATTATCGTTTTTAATATTAGCGCGTTCTCTCTCTAACAATCGCATTTCCGTATCTTTCCATCTTTTTCTTTTTGAGCGGGTATACCGCACCTTAATCGAAAATAGTGGATTTCTCCGCCTTGACCTTTCTAGGGCAGAGAAATTTGAAAGAACTTGTGTAAACTGCAGTTTTATTTCACTGTACGTATTAATCACACACTATTGATGTATGAATGTGATTGCAGCAAGGAGTGTGTGCCAAGACCGAGATGCTTTGCGGCCCATCCATCAAACTTCTAAGAATTTTCTGATTTGTGCTGAAACCACTGTAGAAGAAGCAAGTGGATTTTAAATATCTTGTGACCGCTACAACAATAATTTGAGTGGAACCATTTCAGATATAAAATATATTAAACCCATTAATAATTTGTCCATCTTCTTTTTGAATTTTTTGACATTATTTTTAATGTCTCTGTCACAACGGGATCAAAAGAACATTGCCAGGTGCGCGCAGCCCTCTTCACTCTGGACTCTTCAGTCAGGAGTCGTAATAAAGTGACAGCGCGGAACATTAGGTAAACAACGCATCTCTTCTGGATTGATCTAATTGTAAACTTGTAATGTTCCGTGTTGCGTCGTCCCGTGTTCCCTGTGGCGACTGGACTTAAATTGGTGTTTGGCTGTTTTGCTATTTTATTGCAGGCAATATGTTCTTTTCGATTGAGATGTAAGTTTTTAACGACTGAAGTTTAAAAATGGATGCAGTTTAATAGATACAGAAAAAAGGGTGAAACGTTTTGAAACCGGGTAAAGAATAAGTGTGGAGAGAGTAAAAAAAACGTATGAGGCATCAAATTAAACATTAAATAACAGAAATATATGTATTTGTCTTGTATATTTTCTGCCTGTACAGAATCTAAGTAACTAAAAATACATTACATGTGTCTTTGTATTCATTGATCAAATGTATTGTATACTCGTATATTGTTTTGCATTAGTGATCAACGAACTGGTGGATTGAAAGTTGTTATAATAGTTTGTCTAGTTTGTAGTAAGTGGTATCATAAAATAAGAATAAGGTGTAATAATATAGAATAAGCACTGCAGAAATATTTTATAAATTTTGAGGTGCCCAAGAGGTGATTTTTCACAAAAAATGGCGCTATATAAATCATCAAGTTTCCACGTTTTGGACGGACCGCCAAATTACCCTTTAAAGGCACGCTCCTTGCCTCATTCACATCCATACATGCGTCCCCATCCCCTCCAGCGTTCCCCTTTCACCTTCCCCCCTCACGCATCCCCCGGATTTTCCTCCCCCTCCTGCAATCCTTCCTCGCCGCTAAATCATACGAATTACACTTCTTTTTCGAACGTGCACCACCTATTGTAAATTTTTATAGAAATTTCATATCGCCAGAGCTCACAATAAATAGAAACCTTTGCGAGTGTGCGCACAACAACTCACCAAAGTTTCATCGAAATCGGATGAACGGTATGGCAGTGCATAAAATAAGAATAACAAACAAATACCGATTTTCATACATGTACAAAATTTTCACTATTTTCGCAATGTAATAGTTTTTTTTAATATTAGCGCGCTCACTCTTACATACGTATTTACATGCTTCCCTTTCTTCTTCTTTTTAAACTTGCTTGCTTTGCTTACCACCGGGCCATAACTGCTTGCAAAATGTTGGAAACACAAACCGTCACCTCTGGGTCATTAGCCATTAGCTGTGATATAATGCATTCACTGCATTAGCCAAGACAGATTCATCTCCGTCTTTTACTATGGCCAGATGACAAAGAAAAATAATATTGCAACCACAATGCGTGCTCCGTGTAGTCTCCTGAATGCAACCACCGGCACCCTTCTGGTGGTGGAACTGCTTGGGAAAATATACACTTTTAGTCATAAGGGAACATCTCTACTTCTATAATAATATTATAAATGCGAAACTGCTTGTGTTTGTTTGTTAGGCTTCCACGCATAAACCAATAAACCGATTATAAAAATTCTTTCACCAATAGAAAGCTACATCATGTACGAGTAATATAGGCTATATATAATGGTAAGCTCTGGCGTTGTGAAATTATAAATATTAATATATTATATTTATTATACGTTTTGTGTCTCTAACAAAAAAGAGTTATTGCTAACGTCAGAAAACAAATCATTGCTGTGGAAACGGTGTTGATATATTTGTGGGAAATTCTAGTTAATATCTATTTATCTATCTACAAAATCTACATAAATAAACAAGATTCTCCGAAATGTTTGACGCGCATAACTTCCGAACGACTGCACGAAATTGGATAATTCTTTATTTTTAATAATGGTGAGCTCTGGCATTATGAAATTTAGGTGGCACGCGAACTGTTTGAAAACTGAATGTACCGGGAATGAATGTATGGAATGCGGGATGGCGGAGGCGGAGGGGTGGGAGGGGGGAGGGAGGAGAGTGGGGGAGGCGGGATAATTAATAAGTGCAAGCGCTACAATTATTTCCCCCTAATACCATGCGAGCGAAGCCGCGGGTAAAAAAGCTACTATATTATAATGGAATTTCACCATGAATTGTCAATTTCAAAAATAGAAATAATAAGCCATAGTGTTGAAATTTCTAAGTTAGAGCTTGAAATATGGGCTCCAAATCATAATCTAGCTCTGCCAGAGAGAACCAATCAGAGAAATACTGTCTTGACCAATCATAAACAGTTTTTCTCCCAGATGTCTGACTAATCAACTGTGTAACGAAGGATAGCAAATGTAAAATCACGCAATGTATAGTGTCCTCTGCTTGCAAACCGACGACTCGGAAACCATTTATTGGATAATCAATACCCCTGCCATAGGTCACCCCAAGTGGTCTGCTGCGTTTGATGGTTTAACAGGGGTGCCCGAACTTCATGGGGTGAAGTTTGTCTAGGTCTTGGCGGCGGATGCGTTTGCTAGGTGGTGGATCGGGAGAGACTGGTTCACAGAGACCTTTTGACCTCTCCAGCCGGACGACACATTGACCACATATTCCTACTCACCTATACTCACACATACAAGTGCAAATTCTACTAATGATTCCATTTTCATATAAGATTTTATTATAACGTGGCAAACAAAAAACGCAATTTCGCGCTGTTTTTTCGGCATGAATCAAAATGGGCGGCGAATAATTTACAAAACCGTTGGAATTGAAAATTAAACCTTCTGCCGTTCGCGTAAAGACTATGTGCATTTTGTATCAGTTAACGCCCCGCTACGATGGCCAACAGGCGTTCCCAGACTAACTCGCTTGGTTCCATGAAATCGATTTTAAATTTCCTTGTTATTACAATAAACAATGCGTATAAAAGGAGTTAATATTTTTACAGGCCTTTACGAAATCAACCTATAAAAAAACAATTCTCAAATACCTTCTCCAACCTTTCCAAACAAATTTTCTCAAGAATTTGTAAAACCTTCCCAAAAAGAGGCGGGAATTCGCCCTTCCGATTTAGAATTTTTCAAGGACTAGTGGATCACCTTAAACATCTTTTCCAAGAGGTGTTAAGTCGATACCTACTCTGATGTATGGTAGTGAGGCATGGAACTGGCAGAGGAAGGGAAGAAAGGGATCCTCAGATGGTTTGGGCATGTAGAGCGAATGTACAAAGAAAGTAGTGTAAGAAGAATATATGACGCAAATGTGAATGGTAGAAGAAGTCGGGGACGCCCGAGGAAGACATGGCACGATCAAGTGAATCAAGATTTGAATCGGGCCATGTCAAATGTCAGAATAATATGTATGAGACGATGTATGAATGTGAGTGAAGCAAAGAGTGTGTGCCAGGACCGAGTTGTTTGGCGGTCCGTCCTCTCTGCCTACCCCTGCGGGGAAACGGCGTGATGGTTAGTTAGTTAGCTAGTGTTAAGTCGAGTTGATTCTGACTTGTCATATATATTTTCTGTATCTGTTTGTAAGTAACAAAATTAAAGAGCCTAAGAACTCATAATAAATTGCACAGCGGCCTCGAACCGATTTTTTACAAAAAACGGCGCTATAAAAATTATCCAATTATTAAGTTGTTCCTTGCTGTAAGGTGGTCATTCTCTTCCTTTGAAAGTTGCCTTCATGCATCTTACCAGCTTGTTCCTCTGGGCTGACCGACACGCTTCACGGACCACGTGTTATGCGCCGCTCACACTACCCACAGACTCACAAACTTCATTATATTCATAATTAAAATATAATAATGCACAATTTATTTATCTGTACAGTTATTAATTTATTTATTAATTTTCTGGAAATCAACAGTTTACTTTTATCAGTTTTTAATTTATGTTTATTGTTTGATTTCCCACTTGTGACCTTACCTCTAATTACTTCCAAGTTACCTGTTTGTATCTATGCCTACAGAGTTTTGTTTTTGTTTGTTTTTTGGTAAGATATCACTGACCACCCTGACAAAACTAAAAACACGTGATTTTAAAAGTCACATTTGTAAATATGTACGTCAAAGTCATTACTTATAAGTCAGTAGTTATAAGTCTTAAAGCTGGTTCACATTATGCTATCAAATATAAAAGATCATAGCACGCCAAATAACGCTCTCCATACAATCCCTTCAGACCGTTCACACCTAAGCGTTTTTAAGCGCAGATCAATCATAGATAATACACATCTCAGACGTAACCGCTCCAGACGCGATATCCCAGAAGATAACTCTCCCCTTCTCCGACTAAAACAGGAGAGGGGATCATTGTAATTACGGAGCTGCCTAGACCCACGGATGACAGATGTCAAGTTGACAGATTTCAGTACAAAAAATATGCGTTCCGTTGCCGCTCCCTAATTTGACTGACCCCCTCTCCTACCAAAGGAAGAAATATTTGAAAGCCTCGTGTGAAAGGACAAAAGATAAGCACTCGCGAATCAACAGATATCTGCTCGCAGATATATAGCTCAATGTGAACTAAGCATTACAAATAAGTCACCAGCTATAAGTGTTCGATCAATACTAAATATTAGTTGTAAGCCTGGTATTAATTTTTATTATATATTTGTTTGTAATATTGAGATGATTTTCCACAAAAATGGCGCTTTGCTTATCAGCCAAATATTTTTTTTTATTGTTTAATTTATAACATTGTTACAGCATTGAATATAATATTAGGCAAAACAAAATAGTGAAATACATATTTTAATGAATTTCTATGCCAATTAAGAGTGCTAGCTCTTGAGCTTGGCGTAGGAGTTATTTCATAATTATATAATTATTATAACATAATTTTACATAATATATATAAACTTAAGTACTAGGTTGTTGTGACGTTTTTTTTTAATACGGCTTGAAATTAAATTATAAGATTAATTTGACCTTATTCTTGAATGATACGAAGATGTTATTTTTTTTACTTCTTCAGGAAGGCTATTAAAATATTTTATGCCTTTGTAAACATAATTATTTTGCATTTGTTGTGTTGAAAATACAGGAATTTGGATGCCTTAATGATGAGTTAAAAATTTTTTGATTACATTTTCTTTGAATATTTGTAATATTGAATCTTTTTTGTAGAGGTCTTGAAATTTTGAACAATGTTGCTGAAGGAAATGTTGGTTGTTTTTTTCAAAATTACTTTAATAATTAGTTTATGTACCACTTTTATAGGACTTACATTTTTTTCATATGAACCTCCCCATCCAATATTAATAAAAAATATTAAATTTATAAGAAAATTAAATTGTAAAATATATCATATTAAAGGTAGGTAAGTACTTTATCGCTTGTACGAATTGTTGAACAATCAGTTCTAATTTTGAAAATGACACTAAAAATTTTAAAAAAATAATCTGAGATCACTGAACCAGAGACATCATCACTCACAGACAGACCCACAACCGAAATAAGTAGTTTTTTTTAAATAAATCTCACATTCACAATCCCTTATCACAGCCGGCAGCATCTTGTTTATCGTAATGTTACCAAATTATGTTAATCCCCGACTACCATTCACATTTGCTTCATATATTCTCTTTAAACGTCTTTCTTCATTCATTCGCTCTACATGCCCAAATCATCTGAAAACCTTTCTCAATCTTAATCGTTTACATCAGACTTACAATCTTTGCGGATCTCCACATTTCTCTCAAACAAAATGCTTGGATTTGTTCTTCGTATTGCGAGATCATTTACTAAGAGGTGATTTTTCGCAAAAACGGCGCTCTACAAATAGTCCAATTATTATTAATGGAATTGCAATACGGATAACATATGAAGCACTTGTTCGCAGCATCTTGGAATATAGCTCCATTATTTGGGCCCCCTCTGAACAAAAACATATCCTAGAAATAGAAAGAGTTCAAAAAAGGTTTATGCGTTACCTGTATATGAGGGAATATATATACTACCCATTCCTGTATCCATCGTTGTTCTTATCAGGAATGCTCGATCTTAACATATTAGAAGCCCGCCGAAATATATTTTTGGGTAAACACTTTTTAAGCAATATCCTGCATTGTACTGAATCCGCCCATGTTGAAGGACATTAACTTATATGTCCCTAACGCGTACACTCGTGGGATATCCCACGCACTTTTTTATGCTCCAAAAGCGAGAACTTCTTTCCATCAAAATGCGCCGTTAAACAGAGCGATTCAACTGCTAAATGAATCTGTATTGAGCATCGGCATCTGCAATGTCACCTACAGAGAGTTCAGTAACTATCTTCTGACGTACGTCACAAGATAGTGAAACTGCCCACATACACTTTTTTGTTTAAATTTTGAAATCTTCTCCATAATATACTGGTGTATAACTGTTTTATGGAGAACCTGATAAAATAAATAAATAAATTTCACACACGACCATATACGTTCATTTCTAGTTTTGTAATAATTTTCCAACTTTGCCAAAAGTCGGTGGAGGTATTTCACCAAAATAGCCAATAATTATTAGAAAAGAGAGAAGTGAAAGACGAAAAAGTAATAAAAAATAAAACAGAGAGTATTATATCAGTATTCATATATCATTAACAGAAATGACATAAGACCCTTTATTAAAACTGTGTGTAAGCCGTGGACATCCAATTATTCTAAGGTTTAAGCTAAATATTAATTATAAAGACTGACCAGTTATCTAGTGAGACTGATCTCTCATATTACAAAACAGTCTAGGAATTAAGGCATCTGAGATAAACACGGTAACATAATATAAATCAACACTTGATAATTCATATAATTTAAACAGCTATGAAGAGTGCATTTAAACAATAGACACACGTGTAAGTCATAAAATTTAAAAAGTTATCCGAACTAAAACATTTCTTCTAATTTGACTGTTATACTATCTCTGTCCAATGTTCATACAATATAACGAGAAACAACACAGCTGTATTTATATTTTTGAAATGTGATCAATTGTATTTTTTTTTCAACCAGTTTATTTATTTAGTTCATCACATGATAGGCGCGCTGTTTTGTGTGTTACCGTGCTACTGGAATAAGATGGAGTGCTTATAAATTGACCCGCTAGGCTACCAACTAGGGGCCATCCATAAATTACGTCAGACGAATTTTCATGATTTTTTTTACCCCCCCCCCCCCCTGTCACACATCGTCACATTTGTGAGACCCCCTCCCCCCTAATGTGACATCACATTTTTTGCAATTTTACGTCTAAAAATAATCAAAATTCAGATTTTTACATGTGACATCACAGAGCTGATGACCCCCCCCCCCCCATATCCCTTTTCACACAATATCACACCTCCCTACTCCCCCCCCTTAAGGTATGACGTAATTTATGGATGGCCCCCTACTCAGTTGCAACGTGTGATGGAAAAATATTTTTACTGTTGTCAATAATTTAAAAAAAAATAACTGTTGTCAATAATAAAAATAAGTCAAAAATATATCATCGGACAGCAAAATGACATCTTATTTCATAAGTTGTACACATACGTAAATTTTTAGCTTTGTCCAATGAAGTCCAATGGCTCATAAAGGCTTTATAAAAATGCAAGTACACGTGTACTGCATATTATTAATATTAGAAATAAATAATTATATCAAAAAAACGAAAGTTTGCAAAGCTCCTTGTCCTCTGACCCTTGTGCCCATTCCGAGAAGGTTTAGGGCTCTTTAGGTAATAATACTGGGCCAAGCTTGGGACCCTGTGGTACGCCCGAACGCAAACCTTCCACGAAAAATAACACATCTCGCAATAAGGAGCACATTATAAGAATTGGGGACATTAGAAATAATAAGCCTACTAATCTCCTAGCGCTTGCCGCCGCTCTCAACTTTACTGGCTTGTTTGTTTTAAGTTATGAAGGGATTTTATCGTAGATTTTTTTGTTATTTTTGTAATAAGTTTAATGGGCTCTCATAAGCTCGTCAAAAGGGCTATTTCTTAATAATAATAATAATATTTGGATGATTTATATAGCGCCGTTTTAGTGAAAAATCACCTCAAGGGCGCTGTACAAACTTAAATATATTTCTAAAATCTAGAAAAACTACAAACTAGACAAACAATTAAAAACAACTTATGGCTAAAAATTGCATCCACCGGTTCATACGAAAATATTTGTACATATTATGTACAATGTCTCGACCAATGAACGCGATGCTTCCTAAAAATGTATACAGGACCATACTTACCTGGGAGGTCGCTTGAAATTAACACTGTTTATTGTCTATTAAGAAACTTAGATAGAGTTCGCACGCAGAGGACATTATTGTGTACACTTGTTATATGTGTTTAATCCTGAAATATATTTAAAATTAGTATAAAATACATTCTATAATGAGTGTATTTTGGAAATCAAAAGCAACATTTTATAGTAGGTAGTACAGTAGTACAAGGATTTGATCTTCCTAAATGTGATTCGTAAAGAGACAGATTGATGTGTAAAGATTCAAGTAATTTTAATTCAATAAGAAAAGCGTGATTAAGACATATCATAGGAAATACAAGTATGATACTCTCAGAGAGATTTATTTAAATTAAGGATATGAGAGCCCAAAAAAGTAGGTTTTTAATTTGGACCTAAATTCTGTTGGGCTTGTTATGCATCTTAATTCCGGAGGGAGTTTGTTCCAAGCCTTAGGCCCAGATACTCCGAAAGCGCGATCTCCAAACTTTGTATTTGGCTTGCGTTTAGGTTCCATTAGTCTGCCTATAGCTGATAATGTTGCTGATTTAAAGGTTGACTGACTCGGACCAGTATTATTTTTTATCTACGAATGAAGAGATCTAAAACGTGAAAGAACGGCGTGAATGAAATTAAAATGTTTAAGAAAGGGACACATACGCAGGTGGTTGGGAGATGGTTGTAAAGTGGACGGAAAAAGAGTAGATATCAGGAGCTCTGGCACGCTGAAATCGATAACTTTACGACATCGGATCGATTGCGTAACTTCCGATGATTTTGTACCGATGTCCCTAGCAAGCTTTCAGCGTTGACAGCCGAACCGATATTGGCAGGAAATAAATAAGAAATTGATATACGCTAGCAACACTGGAGGTGTTTTCGATGAATTCATATTCCGAAACGTCAAACAATAACGTAAAAATATTAATTAATTTGCAAATTTTTAATTGTAATACTAACCTAAATAAGCATTGGCAATCCGCATTTATTTTTTAGTACTAAAAAGGGAAGTAATTAGGTAATGCAGTCTTTAGTCATAATCCAACCACTGTAGTTTCTAATTGAATTATTTAACAATAAAAACAAATAAACTTGTTGTAGACCACTTTTATTTTATTAACACTCTACCGGTTTCGGAAGCACACTTTCTTCGTCAGGAGAATATTGTAACTAATCTACGACATAGAATGTTTATTTATTTATTTATAAATAAACGCCCTTTTTCGGGGCTTTTACATATATAGCATAGAAAAAACATTTTCTTGTACATAACTGAACTGCCTCAATAACAATATTTTATATTTATTCAAAGATAAATTGAAGATGTCCACTGACTTGGTATAATTGTTTTATATTGTGTATATTATGTATATTGTGTATGTTGTCAGACATACACATTTTAGGTGTGTGAGTGGGAGGTAAGCAAGGGGGTAGGGGTAATTGCAGGATTTCCGAGAAGAACAGAGTTTAAAATGGGACTAAAAGATAAATTAATTTGATTATTCAAAATACAATAATTATTATTTAGGGATTTTCTAATTTCAAGTGCTTCTAAATTATCTATTTTTTGCTTTTATTGTTAAGGTGAAGAATCTGTGGAAATTAGATGATTTGAAGCGCCCTTGAGGTGATTTTTCACAAATCATTTTAATCACATTCATTTTAATCTTTTGTAAAGGTCATTTTATGAAAATTTCCAGTCCCAGAGAGCTCTAAATTCACTAGTCTTTCAAAATAAATACTAATTCAATTTTAGCATTAATCTTCTTATTAATGTAAAAGCAACAGTGATGGGGGTAGCAAAGGTAAATTTATGCAATGTCCAGTGTTTTCAATATAATGTCTTCCACGTGCAAAGTCGTATCATTCCCAAGCATAAACTTTCTAAAAAAGTGTGTTTATCGGAAGTGACCTGCCAGGTAAGTATGGCTCTGTATCTTTTTGTAAACAATAAAATTAGATAGATTCTAAGAATATTAAAAAAAAAAAAAAATTGTAAAGCGCCCTTGAGGTGATTTTTCACAAAAACGGCGCTCTACAAATTGTCCAATTATTATTATTATTATTAAAAACGGCGCTATATAAATCATCCAAATATTATTATTATTGAAAACTCAGAAAAATTATTATTGTTTAAACTTCTAAATGTTCCGTGATTTATTTATTGAAATATAAAGGTGTACATAAAAACATAAGCTTTAAAGATCAAAATTATCGAAAAACATTTCAATATTTGTGCCTAAATTTCACAAAATAAAATAAAACAAAGCAATTTCGCGGTGTTCTTTTCGACATGAATCAAAATGGGGGTGTTCAACGAAGGCCGCACTCTTGAAACGCACAGCGCTGAAAAAGAAGATGGAGAGATATGTAATTACGAGTGTTGGACAGAGCGCGCTAATATGTTTAGTCGTCGAATAGCAGCGAAAATTGCGAAAAAGCTTAATAAAACATGACTCGTTTAAAATAGAGCAAAAATCTCGTGGAACGTATCTTAAGTATCATTTAAAGAAACATTGTGAATTTTTTCACAAATATAACTTGTAAAATAAAAGAAATAGACTTGTTTAAAATAATTTTCGGAGCATACTTTGCGATTTTTTTCTATCGAGGGAATTTCATATAATTTGCGTTTCGGCGTGGAACGTATCTAGATATTATCTTCAAAAATAACATATATTTTTTTAAGAGCTTAAAAATTTCAAATGTTTAAGGGAGATATGTAAGAAATCGGTCGAAATACGAATATAAGACCCTTAACTTAAAAGTATTTAAAGGAATTACGTTATAAATCAGTAAAAATTCGGAATGCAGGGTCTTAAGATGACACAAAACCCTAAAATATATTCAGAATCTTAACGGCATAAGTAAAGAAGCCGTGTATACAAATTGCGACTTGCGACCCGTGTATTGGACGGACCTAATGTCGAATTTGCCCTATCAAAGAAAAGATGAAGAAGACAAATAATGTTGGAATCTTAACGGCGTAAGTGAAGAAAGCGTGTAAACAAATATACGCCCGCGGCACGGCGTATTAGACGGACGTACGGTCGAATTCGCCCTAGCGGACCTGGAGATTCGACCTTTCCGTCGCGTTTATTTTAATTAATTCTGAAGAACAAATATTTAAGATGTTTCTAAATGAATACCTCCCAAAGTTATTAATTCATCGCCTAAAAAAATAAAATCTGGTGTTTACCGCTAACTTTAATTTCGTAGAAAAAATAACGTAACGGCGTTATCCGTGAAAAAATAGAACAAAAAAAAATCAAAATGCTAAGAAGCTAGTCAAAAAAATTAAATTTTAATAAGGTCATGTTAACAAAATGTGTTTAAAAATTCCTCGGAATATCAGCCTCATTTGATAGATTTATTGCAGTCCCGTCGCGCAAAAAGGGCGAAACAGCTCTTTTAAAAAATGAGGGTCGTTCTATTCTAGAGCCGAAGTGGCGTCACACTCAATAAGTCACTTTTTACCCGAAAGGGGATTGACGCTAACCTTTTCTAGGCGATAAATCCTAATTATTTAAGTTAGGGGCAACGGGGGCAATGCTCAGCCAACGGGCAATGTGTGCTCGGACAGGGGTAGTCAACCTAAAACAATATTAAACATCTTCCATTTTACTTCGATCCGGTACTTGATGATTGCAACAAAACTAAACGCCATAAACCACATTCAAATTTTTTTTTTACATTATCTTTACACAGGAGGCAATAATTCCCTCGGGGCCAATGTCATTTTTGGGGATGCTGTGTGGAGGATCTTTTCACGGAAAGGAAGGGAGGAAGTTTTGGGAAGGTAAAATGTATGAGGGGGTGTCAAAGTGTTCAGGAGTGATGAACGTATGAACCAAACGACGGGTCGAGAGAATCCTGCTGGACTCCCTCAACCGGTCTCTCCCGATCTGACCAGCCTTGCAGTGGTAGTAGTAAATGCAGTAGGCGGACAAAATAATCCACCGCCAAGACCTAGACAAACATCACCTCATGAATCTGGGCACCCCTGCTAAGTCACCAAACGTAGCGAACCACTTGGGATGACTTATGGCAGGGGTGTTGGTTATTCAGTAAATGGTTTCTAGGACGGCGGTATCCATATCAACCTCCCAAATTGTAACAGGGAAATCTCTCAAATGCGTTTTTGCACGGATTTGGTAAAGTATTGTGGGGTTCCAGACAAGAGGTGCCTGCCAAATTCAATTTGCGATTTGTACATAATCGGCAGTTGTGTAGGACTATCTTTATATTTAAACATCGTCGTTAAATAGATCTGCCACATCTGCATATCTATTAGTAACTTCATGTAATCTAGGTACAAGCGAGTGTTTCGTATACTCAGTCCGGTTATTGAAGCATTCAAACAGGATTTTAGAACGAGTGGCTCTCGTGGGTACATGAAATTCAATGAGCTTAGTTAAATCAGGTCTGTCTATTCTACCATTTACAATTTTGAACATAAATATTAAGTCTGATATAATTCTTCGATCTGAGAGTCTTAATAAATTTAATGTTTTCATCAAGTCATTATAGTTTATGTTTTCAATGGGAATGCCGAGTTTAAAATTAATGTGTCTAAGGATCGAATCTGAATGTATGTATTTTAAAATGGGGGAGACCAGATCGCGGTGTTATATTCGACTTGATAATATATCGGAAATGTCATTTTCGTTTTCCAAAATCTCGCCACGTTTACCAAAATAATCGGTGAAGATATTTAACAATTCGGCACCCCTGATACGATTCCCATCCCTTCGGCGGTGTCAGGTTGTTGGGTGTCAATTAGTGGTGCGGTGATTAACTTCCCTGCAGATGTACGCTCTCCGGTCTCCTTCCCTTCACCATCGGCCACCAGTCACCCGTTCCCCGTCACCCAGTCAGTACAGTAGTTATAATGCCTTTTACCAGCTTAGGTGATCCAATAATCCAGGAAAAAATCGAAATCGGAATTCATGCCTCTTTTTGGGAGGTGGTTAAAAATACTTGAGAAAAAGCTTTTGGAAAGGTTGGAAAAAGTATTTAACAATTTTTTTTACAGGTTGGTTTCGTAAAGGCCTGTAAAAACTAACTTCTTTTATATGCGTTGTTTATTGTTATAACAAAGAAATTTAAATTGATTTGACGGAACCAAGCGACGCGGAGCCTATACGTCTATTCCCCGCTCCGACCGGGGCCGAACTGAAGCAAAATCGGTCAATGGGTGTGGCAAGTCAGTAGTCCTTGGGTGGACGGCATAAGGTTCATTTTGAAAATCCAAATTCGTCGAATATCAGGCGTAAATATAATTATTTTTGTGATTATTATTAAAAAAAAAAACTGAATTTGGTACATTAAACACTAAAACCATATCCGAAAAGGGTTTTATTTGTAGGAGAGTTTGTACTTGAAAGTGTTTTTTACAGACCTAATACTTTATTTTTTTCTAGGCTTATTAAGAAGCGGTTTTCAGAAAAATTTTCAAAATAAAAATACATGATTTTGTATTATTTCGCTTGGCTTCATCTTAATAATAAGTTGGTACGGATATTAAACGAATTTTTTCACAGTGTCAATTATTATTACGCTTAATTTTGAGGCGAAATCACAAAAAAACATTATACATAACGAAAAACTGATTTTGGCCATTTCAGAAGCAAACCACATAATTACTATAAAAAATTACCGATATTTTTAAAGGCCAAGATATTATGTTCTACACGCAGTATTTAATTGAAGCATATATTATACTTCTAAGCGATCCAATTTTCAAAACAAAAATAATGATTTTGAA
Organism: Glyphotaelius pellucidus; assembly: GCA_936435175.1. Classification (NCBI taxonomy): domain Eukaryota; kingdom Metazoa; phylum Arthropoda; class Insecta; order Trichoptera; family Limnephilidae; genus Glyphotaelius; species Glyphotaelius pellucidus. The sequence goes on from OW386561.1 coordinate 1,474,212, forward strand.
TGATTTTGCATTATTTCGCGGCACAATCCAGAGTAAGATACTCTCAGTAACGCCTCGGTGTGAGACCACCATTCAGAATTGAAACGTTGCATGAAATGGCTTTAACTGTTACTGTTAGATATATATAAAGAGTAAAGAGCTCGGTGTAATCATGAATAAACGCCGAGATACAAAACGGTCAAGATAAGTCCAGAGTTAGTTGGTTCTGAAGACGAATGGGCAGTATAAATGGTGTTGTCACCAGGGTGTTTTCACGCCCTGCGTTTCGGTATGCGAGCGCGATTCGTCTTCGGGACAGTGACAGGGCGCATCCATCTGGCGCCAATTATCTTACACTGGCCATTTCTCTTTGTGCTGCCAAGCGAGGTGCGCAGGGCCGGTGCAAGAAAATATTTAATCTGCGTTCAGAACATGGATTTACCCTGATCCTAATAATAAAATTTGAAAGCGTATCTCATCAACTGTCACAAACAGTTTTTCGTTTTCGGATACGTTTAAATATAATATATTCCATTTATTTGGATTTTATTGCAAAGCGGAAATAATCTGACCATCTATCAAAACTCAAGGTTTTAACCCTTCGAATAATGAGAAAATAATATCTTTGAACTTTTGCCTGTCAAGATTTGTGTGCAAAATTCCCGATTCTTGCCATGCATTTTAAATGTTCTTTTTTATTAGTTATTTTGTAACTTTTTTGCAAAAACAAAAATTGTTCTAAAATCAAGATAAAATAATCTTTCCGATGTGTTTATTAGAAATCATGTTTTTAAACATTAAAATTTTTAAATTGAAAAAGTAAATTGGCTTAAAAATACGTACCTGGGGATTCCTCAAAAAAATACGTTAAATTAAATAAACTTAAAATTTTAAATACAGATTCATTTTTATAGGAAAATTTGTAATGAAACTGTCACCTCACTTTTTACAACTTTCATACAATTTTATTTTTAAATGTAGTGTTTGTTACGTCACAAATTGGCGCAAAATAAAATCGTCACTTATGATCGGGTTTGTAAAATATCTAACCAATACAGCTTGTATATTTCTAAAACAATAAGAAGCATCATTTCTTTCGCTCTCTAACATAAAAGAAATCACAAATGTTTATATGACAGGAAGAGAGATATCTAACTTTTAATAATGCACGGTCGCTCTGGGACAATCTGGGTCTCCTGTTATTATAACGGCATATGATGTTTTGGGACAACTTGGGTCTCCTGTGATTAGACGGGTTAAATGGTAACTTCAAGATGGCTTTTAGGAAAACGAATTTATGTTTAAAAAAGCACAATGGTCCAATTGCATATTTTTTACTTCATCCAAAACTAGTTGTCGGAATTACTCGTAATTTGATTTTAAATACTGGCAATATCCATAGATCAGAAATTTGTGACAAGTACCTATGTACTTTCCGAAAGGAGACGATTTAACGTAATTTATTTAAAAAAGAAAGTACAAAAGTTATTAATATAAAAAGATATAACAAGAAAAAATTAAAAATGCTCTTAGAAGCCAAAAATTAAAGGCAAATCATCATCTAAATCATGACAATTTTATGTTTAAATTTTCAATTTATTTTACGCTTTGCAAGGAAGAAATTACACGAAAAGGCATTTTTTTTTAATGTATCAAATTGCTATTTATTAGATGGTAAATCAAAATAAAACAAATTCTAAGTCATAGATCAAAGGCATAAATTAGAAAAAAGTTAATAATTAAAGCTTTTTCAATTTGGGAGGCGGGTGTGGGTACCGCCGCCCGGGAACCATTTATTGGATAACCAGCACCTCTGCCATAGGTCACCCCAAGTGTTTCGCTACGTTTGGTGACTGAGCCGAGATGCCCGGGTTCATGGGTTGAGGTTTGTCTAGGTCTTGGCGGCGGATGCGTCTGCCCACCTGCTGGGTGACGGGTCGGATCGAGAGAGGCTGGTCGAGGGAGGCCGTTTGACCTTCCCAGCCGGACTCTCTCGATCCATCGCCTTGCACTGCAGTTGGAGGGACGGATTCATCCGTCCATCAATCCTGGACTCACTGACAGATTCCTACCCTCATACCTTTTTCCTTCCCAGAACTTTCTTTCCTTCCCTTACTTAAAAATACCCTCCACACAGCATCCTCAAGATGACAAAGACCCTGAGTGAAATTGTTTTCCTCAGGGGAAAAGTTTGAACTGGAAGAACAAATATTAAAGACAAACAACTTTACTTATAAAAAAAACACCTCGCAACCATTAAAAGGTGTTTTAGTTACACATTGAAGAGACAGCACATTTTCTATTTCGAATTATTACTAATAAAAATTACGACAAACATATTCCAATATTATACAAAATTTGCTAGCCCAATGCGGCCCTGTACCGTGTGACAGTTTGATAAAGGGCGCCCTATTAATTTGCTGTTCTGCCCGTCATCGGACGTGTTCTGCATTTCAAACATCTAATCTCTTCCTCTTTCCCTTCTCTTTTCCGACACTCCCGACTCCCGGCTACTGCACATTCAGTGCGGAATCCGCGCTTAAGTCGCTTAATTCAACTTGCATTTAAATTAAATGTAAATCATAATATAACTTGGTCCTGTGCCGAATTTAACATGCAGGAAATTGTGGCAAGTTTTGCTGCATGAAATTACAAACTTATAGAATTCAGCACAAAACTGGTACCGTCAGAAAATCACATTAAAAAATCACATTATTTAGTTGAAGTTTTGAGATTTTGACGACCAAAAGTACCTATTATCGTGATTTATTTTTGGTTTATTATGCCGTGTTTTCTTTTTAGCTTCTTTAGTCAACGTTTTGGACAGCATTACAGTGTTTTCAGTAACAATTTTGACAATCTTACTAATACTATAAACGCGAAAATTTGTAGGTAAGTGTGTTTGTTACTCTTTCACGCAAAAAACTACTGAAAGGATTTTAATGAAACTTTACAATAATATAGCTCATACATCAGAATAACATACAGGCTATATATAATGGTAAGCTCTGGCGTTATGAAATTTGTATGAATAAAAATGTGTATTTCATATATTTTAGCGGCAGGGAAGAAAGGCATGGGGAAGGGAAACGGGGAAGGTGGGGTTCGCGGAGAGGAAAGAGACGAAGGAGGGGGAAGGTGGAAGGGAACGGGGACGAACGAGAAAGGACTTAATAATAATAATAATTTTGGATGATTTCTATAGCGCCATTTTTGTGAGAAAATCACCTCAAGGGCGCTTTACAAATTCATTTATACATTTAACCTATTTATCTTACAAGTGTCTTATAACTAAGGACTTACAACTACTAAGACTTATATAACTAGCGACTTAAAACTATACTTATTTTTGACTTGCAGGGAGAATCAATTTATTTCTTTGAATGGCATTGCAACGCATGCCGGGGACCAGCTAGTCAATTATAATGCAGAAAAACTTGTAGTGAATTGCACAAAAAAATTATGTTTTCTGGGTTACTATTAGGAAATTTCAAATGTCATACTAATGTACCAGACCGTTAAGCTTCCCGTCATCATCACAAGTGTAAATGATATTTGATTTATGGAGAAAATTGAAAAATTATCGAAAATTGCTTTCCTAATTATCTCAAAACTTAGCATTTGGAGATGTCTGACTAATCAACTGGACGATCGACGTTTAGGCATAGAATATTTTGGTTTAATATAGTTGGTGAAAAAATCTTAAAAATCTGTTCATTTTTTAAAGAAAAATCAGGAAAGTACTAGGTCTCGATTATTACATTTATTTCAATTTGGGAGGCGGGAATGGGTACCGCCGCCCCGGGAACCTTTATTGGATAACCAACACCTCTGCCATAGGTCACCCCAAATGGTTCGCTACGTTTGGTGATTTAGCAGGGGTGCCCGGGTTCATGGGGTGAGGTTTGTCTAGGTCTTGAAGGCGGATGACCAGAATGACCAGAATGACCAGATGACTGAACCCCAGATTCCTACCCACCCCTTAAACACTTTTCCTTCCCAGAACTCTCCTTTCCCCCTTTTCCTTAAAAAAACTCTCCACACAGCATCCCCAAGGATGACATAGGCCCTGAAGGAAATCATTTTCCTCAGGGCCTCCTGTGTGGAGCTCATGTAAAAAAAAAAAAAAGATTACGATTTTATTTACAGCCTGACGTGTAGTTGTCTCTTTCGTTCAGTATTCGGGGGAGTAAAAGCAACAGTGACAGCAACAGTTTGTAACCCACGTATCTATTGAAATTCCTCGGCACCCGCTTTACTTCTTAATCTTCAATCAATTCAGAGTAATGCGTTTTAAAAAGGACGCGTGTCTTTTCACAATTCTCAAAAAAAATCCTTTTCATACTCGACACACAAATAACCCATAAACAACTACTACAAAATGTTACAAATTCAAAAAATAAATGTGTACCCCATTATGCTAAAGTAAATCAATGAATGCCCAAAACCCATCATTCAATCAGTTGTGCATCAATGGTCCTAAATGACCCTCGTTAAACTAAACAGTCGGTTACCACATGGATCGCATCTTGGACCTGCTCTATCCAACATTCTGAAATAATAATAAATACATTTTAGTTTGACCGCTTCTTCTACTAAAGCCAAAGTCGATAATATTGCATATAATTCACAAGGAAGACATCAGTTTTAAAATAAACGACGTAGCACATGTGGTCACGTCAGTGATTTGTGATTTGTGCAGTGCCATTCTGGATAGGGATAAACGGCTTTTGAATAAAAACAAAAAACATTCTTAGGAAATGGAAATATGTTAATTTAGCCAAGTCACTCATTTTATTTACCACAATGTCGTCCCAGCAAAGAAAATAGAAAACCATAAAGAGTGTTATATATGGTATGTTTTTAGGTTTTCACGGCCAAAAAGTATTTTTGTTATTGTTTTTGGGGTGTTATGCCGTGTTTCGCTACCTCACTCATCTGCCCTGATGATGGACACTGTAACGCTGTCCGAAACGTTGGCGGAAAAAAAAAGAAGGAGGTAGCGAAACACGGCGTAACACCCCAAAACAATAACAAAAAAAGTGTTATCTATGGTTTCAGAGGTCGTGGGTTAATTTTCTGATGCAAGTAGGCGTAGCAAAACCAGACGTAAAATTATAAATTCAAATCTTGATAAAACGCGGTTGGCAATATTTAAACCTAGGTATTTAGATTGGGCTGTCCCAAACACAGCATCCAAGTAAACATATTTCTTGCATACTGCTTGTGAGTTTTAAGAAATTAGTTATGTGTGCACCTAAAGGTTTTGTAAGCATCGACCAGTAATAAAGGTATATTTACATTGATGCCTTTAATTCGTTATTATAAGTAATTAGTGATATAATTTTAGGTAGTGAGGTTAAAAATATAACATATCTTGTTTTGATTGCATAGTTTTTAGGTACTCGTAGACAGGTTTTAAATTTAATACGTCATGTTTCAATTGCATTGTTTAACGAAAAAAACACACACACTTCCACACAAATTTTATCAGGCAAACACTTTATTTTAAACACTTGTTTTATCATGAACTCACTACTTGTTGGTATATATATATATATATATATATATATGTATGAAGTGTGTGCGTTGCTAAACCATTCATCCGATTGCGATGAAACTTTGGGGATTTGATGTGCGCATGCCTGCGACGGTTTCTATATACAATAGTGAGTTCTGGCATCATGCAATTATGCATTGCTAACCTTAGGTTAGGTTACGTTAGGTTACGTTAGGTTAGGTTATGTTATTAGGTTAGGTTAGGTTTTAGATATTATTATTTAGGTAGTAGGTGGAAATCCCATTAAATATTTGTTGTTAAAATAATAAAAAATTCCGAAAATTTTTTTTTTTTTTTTCAGATTGTGGGCGGAAACTTTGGTTTCACAAATTTTAATTATTTTGTGGTTAACTTTTAGATTAAAAAACGTGGTATTTTCTCTTTCTAAAACCGTTTAGATCATGAGCGCACAAATTAGCCTGAGGGGTTAATAAAATTTGAGAGCGTATTTTATCACTTTTCAAAAACAGTTTTTAGTTTTCGGATAGGTTCAGAAATATTCCATTTATTTGAATTTTATTGCAGAGCTGAAATATTTAGACCCTATGACAAAATATGGTCGAGGCCTTAGGAGTTAGTGTAGGGTGTAGTGTCGAAAATTTGGTTTTTCAAATGCTGATTATAAAATACTAGCTGGTTCCTTGCATGCGTTGCTACGCCATTCAAAGAAATAAATTGACTCTCCCTTCTTATCCTTTCCCGTGCGTCCCCGTTCCCTTCCACCTTCCCAGCCTTCCCCCTCCCTTGTCTCTTCTCTCTCCACAAACCCCACCTTCCCCCTCCCTACCTTTCCTCCCTCCTGCAAAAATATCTTAAATACACACATTTTCATTTACACAAATTTTATAACGCCAGAGTTAACCATTATATCCAGCCTATGTTACTTGCTGATAATGTAGCTTTCTATTGGTGAAAAATTTTTAAAATCGGTTCAGTGGTTTCGGAGCCTATTCAATGCAAACAAACAAACAAACAAACAATCAAATCTTTCCTCTTTATAATATTAGGATAGATAAACATTCATTAATGTATAATGTACTCTGACGCGCCATAGGAAAAGTATCACACGTGGAAAAAGTGAATCTGCAAAGGTCTTTAGAATTCCATTGATAGAAAGATGACATTCTTAGATAGGTGTGAAAAAGGGCAAAAAAATGAATACAGAAGTTGCGATCATCTCGGCTTATTAAGGGCTCGGCTCCGGTGTCGCTCTTCAAAGGTTTAGGACGAATTATTTCTGAGAGATTGCCTCGGCCTTTGTGAAGGCCTTTTGAAGAGCAGTAGAGATTTTTGGATTATCCCAATGCAGGTCTCTTCAAGATCGATACAATAATAACAAACTTTAATACTTAGTAAACATTACCTAAGAACTTGCTTTTCTGTCCTCCCTCTTTTGAACTATATTTTATTATAAACTAGCTTTTCCCCGCGGCTTCGCTCGCATGGTATTACGGGAAATTACTGTAGCGCTTGCACTTATCAATTATCTCCCGCCCCACCCCACCCCCATCCCCTCCCGCATTCCATATTCCCTTACATTCAGTTTTCAAAGATCTCGCCTACCACCTAAATTTCATAATGCCATAGCTCAAAGAAAAAAAGAATTACTTATCCAATTTTATTCATTCGTTCGGAATTTATGCGCTTACAAACATTTCGGATGTTTATTTTAATTTAAATATTTGGAAGTTCGTTAATATAATAAAAAAATACTCTATTTATCATCAAGTCTTTATAATCGTTATGAATTATATTTTTAATATAGGAACTCTCATCTGACATTTATTGCTTGTCCAAAAAAAAAACGAATTCTAATATTTGAATTTTCTGCAGTAGTAGCTGACCGGTAGACTGAGTGCCTACCAGCATAGAGCCCAAAAATATATCAACATTTTTTCCATGGAAAATATTTTTTTCTGACGTTAGCAAAAACTCGCTTTTGTTAGCGACAGAAAACGTATAACAAATATAATATATTAATATTTATAATTTCATAACGCCAGAGCTTACCATCATATACAACCTGTAGTCTGCGCATATAATTTAGCTTTATATTGGTGAAAGAATTATTAAAGTCTTTATATTGTGTGTTTTGTTTTGGAAGAAGGAACTTCATAAAATAATAAGGCCGCTTCAGGAAACTTTCAAAGGACTCGTGACATTTTATTTTGCTTTATTCCCAATTACATTGTGAATAATTTCGGAGACACAAACTACCCAAGACAGACCAAGGATTTTACTGTTACTTATTAAGAAGTTAGGATGGTGAAAAGAGAAGGAAAAAACCTAAACACAGGCCTTTTATATCGGTCTTGTCTGAAGAGAGTTTGCGTCTCCTGACATCTATTGATAATTTCATTTGTTAATTAATTGACTTTAAACAAACCAACAAATCGAAATGTCTGGAGAGGTGTGAGCCTTAGCTAATTTAAATTAAACATATTCCCGCCCAAAAAACGGTAAAGGCCAGAGTTTTTTTTACACAAATAGAATATAATAATTAAAACTATACTACTAGATAACTCACTTATACTACTAAAGATAACTCAAACAACTTTAACTGCTTCACACCAGATTAAATTAACTAACCATTTCATATTTTACATGCTCCAGTTAAACATTAAAGCTAAAGATTAAGTTAACGATTAACATTAAAATCAATAAGTTCTACAATTATTAAACATTTAATTTTAGGACAAACACAATGCCATGCGGATTGGACCAGGTCTTCCTTCCAGGACAGCTAATTTTATTATATACATTTAAATGGGCACTTGCAGTGTTCATTCATTTTCCTTTGGCTAGATTATGACCTTTAATTTTCATATGAGTTTTCACAAGAGGTCACGACCTCCACCATCTTTATTTATTTGCACTTTTTTTATTTTAATTGTATTTTCCACTTTTCTACAAGCGAATTTATCATTGTTTTTCACTTTTATTTACACAAGCGAATTTATTATTGCCTTTCACTTTTATTCACAAAGGCGAATTTATCATTAAAGTCTGATTATAAAAACAAACACCCAGCTCCATCCATTTATTTTCCTTTGCTTGTGGGCGCCGCACTGTGCACAGGCGCTGCCGGGTTGCTTCTTATATTCCTTGGTCTATCTCGGGTAGATGGTCTCCGCATTTGTTGTCCTCAATTGGCAGCAGGCATAGTTTTGATATTGCCCTCTGAACCGTTCCCTGTCCTGTGATGATGGTAGCTACTCGTACTCTTCCATCGGGCCCCGGGTGTACAGCGTGCACTCGTCCTAGCCTCCAAAAGCAAGGAGGCTCATTATCTTCCTTCAAAATGACCATTTGGCCTGGTTGCAGCTGCCTTTGGTGGTTGCCAGTCCATTTCGTCCGGGTCTGCAGCTCAGCCAAGTACTCCTTGCGCCACCTCGACCAAAACGACTGTATTAGTTGATTTAATTTTTGGTAATGATTCAATCTATTGACTGCCACATTCTGCAAATTCTGCTCCGGGATCGCTGCTAAACTCGTTCCAATGAGAAAGTGACCAGGAGTCAGAGGATTTAGGTCTTGGGGGTCATTGGACAGCGGACAGAGAGGACGGGAGTTCAAGCATGATTCAATTTGACATAACACAGTGCTGAATTCCTCATATGTTAGTAATGAAGCATTTGCCACCCTCTTCAAGTGGTATTTTACTGATTTGACCCCTGCTTCCCACAGTCCCCCAAAGTGCGGAGCCCTTGCGGGTATAAAATGCCACCGAATGGATAAATTGGCTAAGTATTTATCGATTTTTTCATTTGAATTCTTCAAAAATTCATAGATTTCCCTCAATTCGTTATTCGCGCCCCGAAAGTTCGTGGCGTTATCTGAAAACATTTTACTGGGTTTCCCTCTTCGCGAGATGAAACGCTTAAACGCATTTAGGAAGCTATCAGTGCTTAAAGACATTACTACTTCTAGATGTATAGCTTTGGTTACCATACATATAAATAGACATATATAAGATTTTACGCTGTGAGTCTTACGGCTGACACCTGATTTAATCATAATGGGTCCGCAGTAGTCCACGCCGGATAATTGAAACGGGCGACCTTCCGTTATTCTTTCGGTCGGTAAGTCCGCCATCAGCTGTTGCTCTGTTTTCGGGTTACACCTTTCTGTATGCTTCCTGATTTTCCGTTCCTAACTGCTCCAAGCATCTGGTAGCCAGAAAGGATGATGGTCCCAAACCGTAGGTGACAGTATTGAGTTGGTAGTGTCGGATTTCTTCCTCCGGAGAGTCCCTCCAGACTATGCGCTGCAAATCTCTATCCTCAGGTTGCACCAATATTTGACGATACATCTTCTCGATGTCGGCGGTTAATGCATACTGGTGCTTTCTGAAAAATAACAGTTGTGCACATAAATCCTTTTGTAAAACTGGCCCTACCATGAGGGCGTCGTTTAATGATATACCGGTTGATGACTTGGCTGATCCGTCAAACACGACCCTGGTTTTGGTTGTCGTGCTAGACTCCTTCATCACTGCATGGTGTGGCAAATAATAACAAATTTTATCTTTTGGTGGTGCTTCGCACAGCGTCATGTGCCCCAATTCCTGATACTCTTTCATGAATTTTTTATAATCTAGCATCAGGTCTTGATTGGCAAGGAATTTCTTCTCCATATTATAGAATCTTTTTTCAGCCACCTTTAGGGTTTCACCCATTTGATTAATATTAGGCCGCAGCGGTAATCTTACCGCAAAACGTCCTTTCTCATCTCTTTTGTGCGTGTGTAAGAAGCTCTCTTCACATGCTCTTTCTTCGTGGCTTCTATGTTTTACAGGAGCTAGTTCCTCTATTTTCCAAAAGTTTTCTAATTGCTTATGCAATAAATTTAAAGATAAATGACAGGAATTTACTGGCCTTTTTGGTTTCGGAGTGGAGATAGGCCCGGATACAAGCCATCCTAGCTCGGTCCTTTGCAGCGTGAGTCCCGCATCTCCAATCCTCATTCGATCGTTATGCAAGACTTCCCAAAATACCTCCGCTCCTAGTAGTAGATCTATCGGGCTGGTAATGTTGAAGTTTGGATCTGCTAATTGGAGACCGCTGGGGATCTCCGCTTCTTTTCTCTGAAAGGAAATTTGGGGCAGATTACTGGTCACCTCAGGTATAATCAGGCATTCTATCTTCTTTTCGTACTCAGAGTAGCCTGAAGTTATATTTAATCCCACTTTAGATCTTATATTTAAAATTTTATTGTGGATTCCCGTGACAGGAATGTTGACTTTTTTCGTTTTTGAATTTAATTTCTTGACGAATGCCTTACTTATGAAATTCGTTTGAGCTCCAGAATCTAATAGAGCTCTTGCTTGAATTGAGTTTCCTGCATCATCCTTTATGTTGATGATGGCAGTTGACAATAACACGAAATTTTGTTCTACCTTCGCGGCATGATTTGATACTAAAGGCGCTTCCTTCGCGGAAGATGTTGATGCCCTTTCGTGTTTTGATTCCTCCTCCTTCTTAACATGAAGTAAAGTATTATGATTTTCACCATCGCATTTACGGCAATTGAATTTAGACCTGCAATCATTCAATTTATGACCGGGGTTTAAACATTTTAAACAAGCGCCTAATTTGTGTATTTTATCAATTCGTTCTTTCGGTTTTAATTCCAAAAATTTGCGGCAATAATAAATTTTATGATTATCGTTGCAATGTAAACATTTTAATTTTTGTGCGGACAACGACACCAAAACTTCCTTTTTATAATTATGCGGATTCGTTTTTCCCGGATTAATTCTTTTTTCGTTATTTGCCGAGGCTTCTAGTACTTGGGCCCTTGTATACAAACAACTAATAAATTCTTCGTAGGTAGGTAAATTATTCTTTGTTGGGTATTGTTCCCAATGAGCCCTTGTATTTGAATCTAATTTGCTTGATAACAAATAAATTAATATTACATCCCAATTTTTCGTAGCTATATTTAAGTTATTTAGTGATTTTAAATGTAATTGCGCCTCGTCCAATAGATTCCTTATTGCGACGTGATTTTCTGCCTTTACGTCCGGTAATTTAAACAATGCGTTTACATGATTATTTATAATTATTTTTGAGTTTTCGTATCTATCCGTAAGCATCTCCCAAGCCGTAACGTAGTTATCCGCGTATATCGGTAACGCTGTTATGAGTTTAAACGCTTCCCCTTTCAGACAAGACCGCAGATAATAAAATTTTTGAACGGCATCCAGGTTATGATTGCTGTCTACTAAAGATATGAACGCATCCCGGAACTGCATCCATTCGCAGTAATCCCCTTTAAATTTCGGTAATTCAATTATCGGTAATTTAATATTGTTATTCGCCGTGATTGCAGAATCCTTTTTAGCTAACCTCTCTTTTGCGCTGGCCAATATACAAAAATAATCATTTTCAAAGCTCGCTCGGTCGCCTTCAACATCGTCTGGAGATAATGCCTCTATTCTATCTTGAATTTCTTCAAAATTATCTAGCAAAGGTTCGAAACGCTTTATACGCAATTCTAGTTCGCTTTGCGTCAGTGAATCTTTGTTTAAAAATTCTCTGAACCTTGTCATCTTGCCTTTACAAACGCCCCGTTGAGCGATCAGCGTTTTTAAATCCATTTTGATTAATCAGATGTGTACTTACAATTTACAGAGTTATCCAATTATTTTATCGCAATCACCGTTTAATCACTATTAATCATATAATATACGCACTGATAACTTCCCAAATTTTAGTTATTTACTTCACGAACTGTCACGAGACAACAATAACAATAATAATAATTTACCAACGTCGTTAATCATAGATGAATCCCGTTGATTTTTATTCAATCGCCCATAGAGCATTTCCAACAAAAACTGCTTTATTGACTTCGCGGCTAATTTAAAATAAAAATTTCAAACAAACTTTATAAATCTCGAAATTTAAAACATTGCTGTAGTTTTTGTCAATAATCAATAATTTTGTCAATAATTTTGTCATACCGGCTTGCAACAATTTTTTTTGAGTAATGCACAATATTGATGTCATTGATTTTTTTGCTTTTAAGGATTTTAATGGTAAGGTAGATAGTATGGATATGGATTGGTCACTTGCCCTTTTTTATCGCTGATGGCCTCTGCTGCTTGCTGGATGCTGGAAACTGCATGTTGGCTGTTCCTTTTTTCAGTGCTGGTTCTTCTTTACTAATTTAATCACTCGCGTTAAATTATCCGACTCGTAGGATCATATGTTTTGTTTTGGAAGAAGGAACTTCATAAAATAATAAGGCCGCTTCAGGAAACTTTCAAAGGACTCGTGACATTTTATTTTGCTTTATTCCCAATTACATTGTGAATAATTCCGGAGACCCAAACTACCCAAGACAGACCAAGGATTTTACTGTTACTTATTAAGAAGTTAGGATGGTGAAAAAGAGAAGGAAAAAACCTAAACACAGGCCTTTTATATCGGTCTTGTCTGAAGAGAGTTTGCGTCTCCTGACATCTATTGATAATTTCATTTGTTAATTAATTGACTTTAAACAAACCAACAAATCGAAATGTCTGGAGAGGTGTGAGCCTTAGCTAATTTAAATTAAACATTGTGTTATGCGTGAAAAGGTCATAAACGAACTCGAGCAGTTTCGCATTTATAATATTAGTATGGATGTATCGAATTGTATAACTTTTTATGATAATGCAACTCACGTATTTTTATTTTTCAAAATTTACTGTTAATTTTGCATTGTTCTTTAAAACTTGCCTTAAAACCAACTGAACATGTTTAAGTTAATAACAAAATAAACATTGTAAATTTACATTCCTCTATAACAAATTTCGTAGTACCCTATTCGAATTTCGACCGATTTCTTACATATCTCCCTTAAACATTTGAAGTTTTTAAGCTCTTAAAAAAATATATGTTATTTTTGAAGATAATATCTAGATTTGTTCTACGCCGAAACGCAAATTATATGAAATTCCCTCGATAGAAAAAAATCGCAAATATGCTCCGAAAATTATTTAAAACGAGTCTATTTCTATTATTTTACAAGTTATATTTGTGAAAAAATTCACAATGTTTCTTTAAATGATACTTAAGATACGTTCCACGAGATTTTTGCTCTATTTTAAACGAGGCGATTTTTATCACTTAAAATATTAGCGCGCTTTGTCCAACATTCGTAATTACACATCTCTCCATCTTCTTCTTTTTCAGCCGAATAGCGCCGCCTTAAGTACTTCTGTTTAACCATTATTATCATAACTAATTAACACCTTTGTACAACTTTTCATTATAATGACACTACTTACCTATATATTGAACCTGCTTGCACCCTTAATGTCCAGTTTATTATGCCACATTCTACATGCTTATACTCCTGAATAACCTATGTATCTTTAATAACGTGATATTGTAAAAGCCTTCAAGGCGTGTCTAAATAAATAAACTTGGTCCAAAAATAATGAAAGACCGACTTTATGAGAAATTAATAAGTTGCAGAAATCGACATTATAGAGTGGATGATAGAAGAAAAGAGTGTCAGGAGAAAATGTAACGCGTAAGTAGGTGAAAAAAGAAATTGAATTACACTATCAAATGAATTAAGTAAATAATAGAGTCGGTTCACGAAAAACAAAAGACAGTGTTTTAATTTGTTTTAATAAAAAATCGACTGTATGCAAATACGGTCGGTTCGTTTGATAGATTCTCTTATCTTAACAAACTTGGGAAGGCCGTCCTAGTTCTACCGGTATTTCAATGGAAGATGCTCCGAGGAACTGGCGTCATTGATTCCTTCGGCACCGGTGCACAGTCGGGAAACACGCCAAACTTCGGCCCAACATTTGTAAATAGTTGTCATTTGTCATATCTGGGCTGTGGAACGATTTGCCTCCCTCTGTGTTTCCTCCCTCCTTAAGCATAGGTCTCTTCCAGATTCACCCCTTCCTTACCACAAAAAACCCTCTATCAGCACTCCCAAAGATTATAATATAGGCCCTACGGGAAATTGTTTTTCTTAGAGCCTGCGGTGTGGAGTTAATTAAAAAAAATTTCACCCTGAGAAAATAATTTCCCTCAGGGCCTATGCCATCTTTGGGGATACTTATGTCAACTGCGTGAGAACTCTATTTAAATTTCTTAATAGACAATAAACTGTGTTAATTTCAAGCGACCTCCCAGGTAAGTATGGCCCTGTACACATTTTAGGCAGCGTTCATTGGTCGAGACATTGTACATATATTTTCGTATCAGTGATCGATGAACCGGTGGATGCAATTTTCTTCGTTTGTAGTTTTTCTAGATTTTAGAAATATATTGTAAGTTTGTGCAGCGCCCTTGAGGTGATTTTTCACAAAAACGGCGCTATATAAATCATCCAAATATTATTATTATTATTACTCTGTGGAGAGTCTTTTTGGGGAAAGTAAGGAGAGAACCTGTGGCTTGAAGAAACCCATATTACAAAAAAATTACAATTGCTTAGACGCGTATTACATCAGTATAACAACAATCCCTTCACTTTCAAGCAGCCCTCAGCTTCGAAAGCCCTTCCCACCATTACAATAGGCATTATAACATCATAACACCATCTTCCGTCAATCCGTAAGGCTTCGTATTGCTCTTTTTGTACCAGCGCCCTTCAACAAAGACCAACCCAGCAGGCACCCGACCATAACTACTGGTATAACTACACAATGATGGGCCCTATAGTTGAAGTAAGGGCTACTCAGTACTCACGTAGCCCTCGAGAACACAATGGAAGATAATAGACAATAAAATACAAGAGATGTGACACGTTTTTGACATCATTTGAACGCTTTGGCCCGGAGAGAACCATTGATAAGTAGGGAGAATGACAAACTATCAAAATGCAGTAAGTTTTTGCACTAATTTTGCTTGGATTGGTGTAAATAGGTGTAAATGTTTTGGATAAAGATGTGCTTAGAAGCGTGAGATAGGGTGCTTTGAAAGACTGGAATAGAATTGATGGATTTTTAACACGGAATTTAGAAAAAATCATCCGAATAATTGCAATAATGTTGAATCAAGAAGACACTCACAAAACCCTCCAAAGTACAATGATCGAGATAAGAGTTTTTTTTTTTAATTTTAAATTTAATAATGTTATTATTAAGTTCTGCAAGTACATTCGTTTTTATTATTGTGATAGCTGTTTCAGCTTACACGGTAATTTCAAACTTGTAAGCCGAAACATCTGTAAAAAATGAATGCAATTCTACGAATTGTTAGAAACTTTCTTTAGGAAGGGAAGATAGGATGGTAAAAAACTCACAGTAGTTGTAGCTGGGTGGGTTGATATGCACATACGAAATTCATATAAAATGTTCCAAACTGTACAGTTATTTGAAGTCTTTGCACACACATGTAAATACAATGTTTCCAAAGGTTATCTTTGCACTTTGAAAATATGAACTTCATAACACACTGCGGATTGTTCGAAGGTTTAAACTGCACTGAAGGTGGGTAGGAAAAGGAGGTGGGTAGGAATTTCAAAAGGACAATACTAATTCCTAACATACCGCCCACCAATTTTACGAAGGAAAATTTAACTAATTAAGTAGAAAGTAACTAAAACGAAGAAAGTAGTTTGCTTAAAATTAAAAGATAAACGTACATATGCAGAAAAAAAACTTAATTTGAAGTAAGGCCTTCTATGACTTTTATTATCCTTTTAATTTTGGCTTTAAATTACGTAACCGCCTAGAATTGAAGTTGTAGAAACCATTAAGCTCAGGTGCTTTGGATTTCACTATAAAGGGAACTACATAACTACCATCACCATGTTGATGATGTTTAGGTTTGAAGATTTCTTCACATTTGACGCCGTCAGGTTGTATCAATTCTGTAGTTGGTGTTTCTTTAGAAGTCCAAAATCTTTTTATAGGCTGATCAAGTGAAACATGATAAGATGTTGAAGTAGTAATTTCATTCGGAATATTTCCTATTAGTACCAAACCGAATATTGTTGATAATCCAGATATATTGCTGTTATTTCCAAAAGAAGTCCGCCCACCGTCAAGAATTGAAGGGAAGAGATTAGCTCCGAGCAGGAAATCTATTTTTGAAGGAGTATCGAAGGTGTCGTCCGCTAATTCTCTTCTAGAAACGTTCATAGAAGGCAAGTCTAACTTGATCCTTGATGGTGGCATCTCACTTGTAAAATTAGAAATAACAACAGCGCTTGTTTTGAATTTTGGACCGTTCTGGCTTTTAGGTTTGATTGTACAATGCACTTCACCAATTATATGTACTGAGTATTGAGCGATTCCCTTGAGTTTCCCTTTGTAAGGCATGATTTTTAGTCCTAAATGTTTTGCGCATGATGCACTCATGATAGATACCTGGGAACCGCTGTCTAATAGCATTCGAATTGTATTGTAAGATCCGGTAGCTGTTTCACACTCTGCCAAAGCTGTGCCTAAAAGAGCTACGTTACAGTGTGATGACGATGACGAAAATAATACTTCACTTGATTTGGACTTCACTAAAGGCTTATCATTTTTATGAAGTAAAGAATGATGACGCCTTTTACATTTTATGCATGTAAATTTAGAAAGACAATTTTTTATCTTGTGCGCCTTTAAGCAATTAAAACAAAGTTTTAATGTCTTGATGATTTCATATCGGTTTTCTATTGAAGTATTTAAGAACTGCGGGCAATGCATTATATTATGTTCATCACTTTGACAGAGTTTGCATAACTTTATTGAAACGAAATTATTCTTTGTAACAGTAAGTACGCGTTTAACATTTGAATTTGAACTCTTGTTAGAAGTGGTAGACGGAAAAGAAGAAGTAGACATATGTAACACTCGTTGATGATTGTGAAGAAATTCTAAAACTTTTCCTGAAGTAGGTATTTCATCTTTTTTCAATTGTAGTTCAAATTGTTGCTTTGTATTAAAATCCAAGTTTCTAATGATGACATGAGCAATAAACATTTCAAAGATTTCCGTCTTATCGTAAGTCTGTAGTGCACACAGATTATCTTGAAACTTCGCAATATAATTAGACAACCCTTCTGCAGATTCTGTAGTCATTGGTTTTACATTTAGAAGTTGTTCTGAATAATGGTTAAATAAAATTCTCGAGTTTTGGTAGTGTTGCCTTAATGTATCCCAAACAATTACATAATTTTCATCGATTATCGGAAAACCCTTTATCATACTTAATGCCGAACCACTTAAACACGACATGAGATAGTGATGTTTCTCAATGTTCGTATAGTCCTCTTTATCGTGGACCAGACTTGTATATAAAGCGTAGAACTCAGCCCATTCTTCGATTTTACCACTGAATTTTGGCAAACTTATTGCGGGAGGCCTGACACACGAAGAACGAATTTCTTGTTTAAGTACCTTCTGAGTAGATTCGACTATATTCATGCTACTTTCTGTTGCCTTGATTGAATAATATAATTCTTCGAAATAAGAATCAGAAATTTCTACGTCGTCATGGATGTTATCATCTTCCAATTCTAAAAGTAATTCCTGGATATCCGCTTGTAAACGCTGAAAGTTGTCGTAATATTCACTTAACCTTTCCAGCCTAGCCCTAAACAATGGAATATTAACTTCATTATCAAGTTGTGAGATTAATTTTGACGTAACAGTCAAATTTGAAATTATCCTACTACGTTTCCTTTTTAGTACAGTAATCTTTTTAATCAAGGTATCCATGATGATTTGAAATAACTCTACAGGCGTAGAAAATAACGAAATATATTTATATACGTAATAAAGTACCAATTAAGTTGGAAGGCTCTTTGTAAACAAAACTATTATTGAGTGCAGTACGAACTGTAAACAGTAATATACGCATGCGTTGGAGAAGGAAGACTATATTTTAAAATATTTCAACGCAAGGTATGAACAAACACATGTAAAGGAACCAGACAGCTGTATATTATGAAGTACCGCCTTGATATTGTATTTGAAATGCTCACTACTCTGAACTCTAGGTAACTGAAATGCAACAACACGATTAATGTGTAACTTATATTGAATTTTGTACTTTGTAATATGTAGGTATGTAATTCTAGAAGCATATCACGAAATTAATGTTTTTACGCATCCTGATTTCAAGCAAACTATTTTCTCTTTTAAATGGTTCATTATATCCGGCTCGAAATGATCAAAAAATGGAGTATGTTAGAAACTTTCTTTAGGAAGGGAAGATAGGATGGTAAAAAACTCACAGTAGTTGTAGCTGGGTGGGTTGATATGCACATACGAAATTCATATAAAATGTTCCAAACTGTACAGTTATTTGAAGTCTTTGCACACACATGTAAATACAATGTTTCCAAAGGTTATCTTTGCACTTTGAAAATATGAACTTCATAACACACTGCGGATTGTTCGAAGGTTTAAACTGCACTGAAGGTGGGTAGGAAAAGGAGGTGGGTAGGAATTTCAAAAGGACAATACTAATTCCTAACACGAATTAAACATAAAAACAATTAATCTATAGTAATTAATATTATAAATGCGAAACTACGTGTGTTTGTTTGTTACGCTTTCACAATTTCATAAAACAATAAATTTAAAAATTCTTTCACCAATAGAAAGCAACATTATATGGCTGTATAAAATGGTAAGCTCGGGCTCTGGGGACGGGGGAAGGGGGGGAGTGGAGAGGGAAGGTGGAGGAGGCGGAGTGGGAACGCGAGAGGGGAAAGGGACGCGGGAGAGGAAGGGAAACGGAACGAATGGGAAAGGACAAGCAGGGAAAAACAATTTCTTTATTAAATGGCATAGCAACGCATGCCGGGTACCAGCTAGTTAATTAATAATACTGAAGATATTAGGCATTAAAGTAAAGAATCTCTCAATTTGGGAGGCGGGAATGGGTACCTCCGCCCCGAGAACCTTTATTAGATAACCAACACCAATTCCTTCCTATCCTCAAAAAGACCCTCCACATAGCGTCCCAGATGACATAGGCCCTGAGGGAAATTATTTTTCTAAGAGCCTCCTGTGTGGAGTTAGTATTAAAAAAAGTTTGCAAACCAATTATTTAGAGCTTTGTGATCATTTAAAAAGATAACAGACAAAAATATGGGAAAACTTAGTCAAAAATAAAATCTGAATTTGAAATATGAAATTGACGTCAGGTATGCCTCATACGTCATATATACGTCTGGTAATGTTATATTATCGTGGAATCTAGCTTACTTATTTCATCAGGTTCTTCATAAAACAGTTGAACACCAGAATATTGTGGAGAAGATTACAAAATTTAAAGAAAAAAGTGTATGAGGGCAGTTTCACTATCTTGTGACGTATGTTAGAAGATATTTACTGAATTCTCTGTAGGTGACATTGAAGATGCCGTTGCTCAATACAGATTCATTTAGCAGTTGAATTGCTCTGTTTAATGGCGCATTTTGATAGGAAGAAGTTCTCGCTTTCTGAGCATAAAAAAGTGCGTGGGATCTTCCACGAGTGTACGCGTTGGGTACATATAGGTTAATCTCCTTCAACATGGGCGGATTCAGTACAATGCCGGAGATTAGCTTAAAAGAGTGCTTACCCATTTATATTTTTCGGCGGGCTTCTAATGTATTAAGATCGAGCGTTCCTGATAAAAACAACGAGTCCAAGTGGTTAAAAATAAGAGATACCAATGGCGGAGTTGGTTGAGACGTAGGACAAGAGATTCGTATTTTCGTTTAGATTTATTAGTATTATCTTCTTTAATGGCTTAGAAGTTGCACTCTAAAGCCCGACCTCCGAACTAATCTGTCTAACCTTCTTCAATACAATAATAAAGAGACGCCGGTTTTTGGACACAAACGAATCATTGTCTATTAAATTTCCTTGCTATCTATTCTCACATCCATTAATCTTAACATAACATTTGGCGTTATGATTTACTTATCTTAAGTAGTAATTGTGAAAAGTCATTCACACAATCTAAACTGCCGCAGAGATTATGAAATTATATCATCAGGTCTGATGGTTTCATTAGTCTCTTGTTTTACCGTCGGTACTTGCTCGAAATGCGATAAGAATGTTGGTACGATTTGGCCTAATGTTTTAATTGTGAAGTCATCGTCATGCCTTAGGAGAGTAGTTCATTTTATATGGGACTTATTAACCTATTGTTTGGCGGTCTGTCCTCTCTACCTACCCCTGTGGAGAAAAGGCAGTTTTTTTAACATTAACTCCACCCTGGAGGCCGCGAGGAAAATAATTTTCCACATGGTCTTCTGTAGTCTTTGAAGATGCTGTGTGGAGGGTTTTTTTTTTAATGAGAGGAAGGAATGAACATGGGTCTTGAAGAATAGATGCCGGCAAACCGTTCCACAACCGAGCTGTTGAACTCAAGAACGAGTCAAAGAAGTGAAGTGACGAAGGTCCGCCGTGTCAGGAATCAATGACGCTAGTTCCTCGGAGCATCTTCCATTGAAATACTCGTAGAAAAAGGGTGGCATTCCCACCAGATGTCTGTGCTAAATCACAATTCGTTTGTAAAGACAGGAGAATCTATGAAACTGACCGCCCGTTTCTGCACAGACTCGAGGATTTTTCAGGTATTTTGGGGCTCCAAACCAGAAGTGGCTGCCAAATTCAACCGTGGAGCGCACTTGCGATTTGTACAGGGTTGGCAGTTTCTGAGAGGCTAACTTAACTCTGGCTTCGATGGAGCCCCCGCACCTGAGAGTTACGTCTGCTCGGAAGATTGCTCCCATTGAAGAGGCTAGATTTTCATTTCGATTCCTTTTAGACGTAATCAGACACGATAGGATCTTGGAAACATTAAATTCAACGAGTTTATTCTTACCCTAACTGAAAACACTCTCTAGGTAACCATCCATTACCAAGTGTACTTTCAAAGGCCACAATACAATCGCACATCCTTGGATAGAATTTTTTGATCTATTTTCATATAATCTGCATCAAAGACCGAATAGAAATCTATCTCATTGATCATTACATTGTTATTATGAAAATGAATAGCATAGCTTCAATAACAATATACTATCTGGAAGTCCAACCCACTGTCTAGTGACCAGGTCCACTGTTCATGCCACAACAATTAGTGACAGTGTCACTGTGACACCACAGATAATTGGACAGACGGTGCACACTTCCGCTGTCACATTGGCGCTCCAACGTGTCCCAGTCAATTTATAATTAGTGCCGAAGATCAGGAAACTACCAGAGCAGTGGTACAAGTTGGGAATGGGACTTTCATTCAATGTCCAGGTAGTGTTTGTGTTTTATGTTCTTTTTACCTTTTCGAGTTTCTGTGATCCTGTTAGGTGTAATTTGAAACTGTAGGTCAGATTGAATGAACGTGATGGTCTGTGATCTATTACAAACTGCGCTAGATGGTAATCATAGCAGATTATAATGTCCAGTGTTTTAAGATGAAGCCAAGCGAAATAATGCAAAATCATATATTTTTGTTTTGAAATTTTGATCGCTTTGAAGTATTATAGATGATTCAATTAAATACTGCGTGTTGAACATATCTTGACCCGTAAGTTCAAATCCATACTAATATTATAAATGCGAAACTGCTCGAGTTCGTTTATGACCTTTTCACGCATAACACAATATAAAGACTTTAATAATTCTTTCACCAATATAAAGCTAAATTATATGCGCAGACTACAGGTTGTATATGATGGTGAGCTCTGGCGTTATGAAATTATAAATATTAATATATTATATTTGTTATACATTTTCTGTCGCTAACAAAAGCGAGTTTTTGCTAACGTCAGAAAAAAATCTTTTCTATGGAAACAATGTTGATATATTTTTGGGCTCTATGCTGGTAGATACTCAGTCTACTGGTCAGCTACTACTGCAGAAAATTCAAATATCAGAATTCGTTTTTTTTTTTGGACAAGCTTCTGTTTTGCAATAAATGTCAGATAAGAGTTCCTACATTAAAAATATAATTCGTAACGATTATAAAGACTGAATAATAAATAGTGTAATTTTTTAATTATATTAACAAACTTCCAAATATTTAATTAAAAATAAACATCCGAAATGTTTGTGAGCGCATAAATTCCGAACGAATTAACAAAATTGGATAATCCTTTTTTTCTTTGAGCTATAGCTTTATGAAATTTAGGTGGCAGGCGAGATGTTTGAAAACTGAATGTAAGGGAATGAATGTATGGAATGTGGGAGGGGGTGGGGGTGAGGAGAAGGGATGATAATTGATAAGTTCAACCGCTACAGTAATTTCCCGTAATACCATGCGAGCGAAAACGCGGGGAAAAGCTAGTCTTTTAATAAGCCTAGAAAAAAATAAAGAATATAGTAAAAAAAACACTTTCATGTGCAAACTCTCCTACTTATAAACCCCTTTTCGGATTTGGTTTTAATGTTTCATCTGGCAAATTCAGTCTCTTTTATAATAATCGCAAACAAAATGATATTTACGCCCGAACTTCACAATATAAAATAAAATATGCATTTTCTTGTTGTTATTTTGGACGTCAATCAATACGGCCCGCACTCTACGAATTTAGATTTTTAAAGTGAACCTTATACTATCGGCACAAGAACCGTGCACTTGGCAAATTTCGTATCAGTTACGTCCCGTCTGCGAAGGGGTATAGACGTCCTAGACTCCATGTCTGGTTCTGTGAAATCAATTTTAAATTTTGTTATTATCTACAATAAACAAAGCGTAAGAAGTTAATGTTTTTACGGGCCTTTACGAAATCAATCTGTAAAAATTTTCTCTCAAATACCTTTTCCAATCATTCCAAAAGCTTTTTCTCGAGTGGATGAGTTTGTATATCTGGGTTTACGAGAGATGGGAAGGCTGATAGAGATATTGAAAGAAGGGTAAATGCAGGTAATTCCATTGATTCCAATATGCACACTTCGAATAATAAATTTATTTATCATTAGCTGAATCTATTATAAGGTATGGAATTACAGCTTGGGGACTTTCCTGCAAAACAAATGTAAATCGTGTTCAATCACTTCAAAATTCATTAGTTAAATTATAAGCTCATAAAAGTTTATACGAACAAAGGCATAATGTTCCGTACTTTCACCAAAATCTCAAAATTCTCCCAGTAAGAGCAATCCTGTGATATAAAATTATATTTCAGCATATGAACACACTTAAAATATTCGTTTTACGTTAAATGAAGGACTAATTGTACCTAAGCATTTAAACAAATATGGACAAAAACGCTGGACTACATGATACTTATTACCTGCCGAATTAAAAAATGTACAAATGGTAAAACAAACATTATGTTGAAGAATTGGCTCGCCGAAAGAAACAATTTGTACTAGACTAACACAAAAATTCTAACTGCATAACCAAGTAAAATAAGTTTATTTATATCTTCAAAGTAAAAGTGCCCATCGACAAACTGCTTAAAAGTAGTTTATTGGAACTTTTCTTTTTTCTGTATCACATTTTATTTTTGTTGTTATATTGTATTACTTTGAATTAATAATAAATAAATAAATAAATAAAAAGTATAAAAAAATGGAGGACTGAATGCCTTTGGCGCTAACAACAACTGTCAAAAGAAACGAAGCTAGCAGTCCACAATGGAGTGCTGGTACATACCCTGATGTACGGCAGTGAGGCATGGAACTGGCAGAGGAAGGATGAAAGTAAACTGAATGCTGTTGAAATGAGATCCCTGAGGCGGAAGTGTGATAAACCATGTATGAACGTGTGAGAAATGTGGATATCCGTAAAGAATGCAAGGCTAATGTAAGCGTATTGAGTAAGATTAAGAAAAGGACGCTCAGATGGTTTGGCCATGTAGAGCGAAGGAACGAGGAAAGGAATGTAAGGACAATATATTACACAAATGTGAATGGAAGAAGAAGTCGGGGACGCCCGATGAAGATATGGCACTAACAAGTGAATCAGATACTTGAGTCGGACCATGTCAAAGGTCAGAATAATAGAAGAGTATGTAGGAGACGATGTATGAATGTGAGTGAGGTAAAGAGGTGTGCCAAGGCTGAGTCTGTGGTGTTTGGCGGTCCGTCCTCTCTGCCTAGCCCTGCGGGGAAACGGTTTTTTCAATTTTTTTTTTTTTAATATTAACTCCACACAGGAGGCCCTGAGGGAGCAATTAATAAAATAAAGTTAAATAAAAAGTTTCTGTCCCTCAAAAACAAAAAAATCCCTTTCTATATCAATATTCGTTCTTCTGAATCGGTTTAGACCAAGACAATAAGACCATTACAGCAATCTAAACGATGAGCATCTCTAAAGCATATTAGTCATAAAGCACCAAGTCTGAAGTGAATGAATGTGGCGATCACTCTTGATGTCAGAGCATTACACATTTCTGTTTTATTTATTGTGAAGAATTATCTTCCATCAGCTGGTATTTCACATACCACTAAATCATTCCTGAATAATATAGCCCTAATAATATGTACTTTGCACACGAGGCTAGTATTTCAAGCTAGAATAGCAAGCTAGTAACAGATAGCATTGCTAGTAACCTAGAACGTTTAATTTGGGATGACCATTTATTGGTTGACAACCATACGGTGCGCTACGTTTGGTGACTTAGCAGGAATGCCGGAGGTTTGTCTAGGTCTGCGTTTACTCGCCTTCTGAGTAGCGGGATAGAGAGACTGGTTGAGGGAGACTTTTTTTACATCTCCAGCTGGACTCTCGATCCACCGCCTTGTACCGCAGTGGGAGGGATAGATTCATATGTCCGTCAATCCTGGAGACATTGACCCCCAGATCACGACCCACTCCTCATTCATTCTTCCTTTCCATAAAAAAAACCCTCCGCACAACATCCCCAAAGATGACATAGGTCCTAAGGGAAATTATTTTCCTCAGAGCCTCCTGTGTGTAGCTAACGTAAAAAAATGCTTTTGACTCGCAATCCGAAGGTCGCGGGATCGAATCCCGACGTGCGCAAATAAAGTTTATTTGATTAATTTGTGTTATTTCGCAATTAATTCATTTAAAATAATATATAGTATATTTGCGACACGTTACAGAGTGGAAGATATTCTCGGTATCGTCCTGGTGTAAGACTACCATTCAGAATTGAAACATTGCTTGAAATGGTGTTATCCGTGTTGGGTGACCAGATCTAAATAGCCAGGCACTTCCCCACCTTCATCTTCTTCCCCTCCCCACTACCCCTTCAGCCTCACAACATACCCCAATCGGGGATGCCATAGTCTCACTGGCTCCACACTGTAGCAGCTGGGTTTGAGAGGTTTTCACATTTTAAAAAAAATCGGAGAGAAGTGAAACCTTCAGAAAACCAAAGTAGACAAGGGTGACTACGAAGCATCGCACAAAGAGGAGACGGAGAGGATATGAAGGACCGCACAATGACGAGACCGATTATACTATCTCATTCTCTCGCAGGCTAAACTAGGATGTTTGTCTCTTTTTAGTGCCGCTATTTGACGTTTCATTGAGTTTCAAATCACAACAGTGCTAAAGAAGTTTTCTCTTCAAAAAGCTGCTTCCCTGGCTTGAAATACTAGCCTCGTGTGCACAGGGAATTAGTCCCCAAGAGGTGATTCTGTTTAATTAGTCAATGAAAACAAAATGTTATTAGAATCTTTTCATGTTTTAACTTAGCCGCTATCGAAACGATTGTTTTTATTTCGGCAAGGCTTTGTATTCTTTGGTTGTGAAAGGAGCCCGCAGAAGGTATTATTGTGTTGATTATATAACGTTTAATAAACACTTCAAAATTTATCAATAGTGACGCTGACGCCGCGTTGAAAATTATTACAATGCTTATGGGTTTATACTCTGTTTTAACTAAAAACTTTCACTTAAAAGTGTAAATACTTACCTATTTACCAATTTTCAATTGAATTAATACTGTTTGATAGCCATTAAGTAAAGCTGTCAGTAGGTATTTGAAAAATGTTTTCAAATACCTACTGACAGCTTCCATGCCTTTCAAAAACTATAATTTTTGTTGACAAATTAGAGAATTTTACCTTTCGAATGAAAACCTTTAATAAATGTGGTTAGTAGGTAAGTAACGCTTTCTTGAAAATGGAAAAGTGCAAAAAAATTTTAAAAAATCACGAAATCTGACTTTAATTTTCAATATTAATATAAATAATTTTGAACAAAAGAAAAACTACAAATTTCTGAAGTTAAAATAATTTTCTTGTAAAAAAATACATTTTTGTAGGTAGATAACCTACTTATCTAAATTGTTCACACAATCAGTTCAAATGAGCCTGAGAAAAAAATTCCCTAAGGGCCTGCGTCATCTTTGGGTATGCTGTGTAGAGGGTCTTTTTATGGAAAGGAAAGAGACTGAAAGGATAAAGAAAAGTTCTGAGAAGGATAAAGGAATGAGGGGTGTCTAGGAATCTTGGGGTAAATATCAAGGCGAGAGGTCAAAAGGTCTCCCTCAACCGGTCTCTCCCGATCTGGCCCGCCACGCAGTAGGTGGGCAAAAGCATCCCCCGCCAAGACCTAGACAAACCTCACCTTATAAACACGGAACCTCTGCTAAGTCACCAAACGTAGTGAATCACCACGACAGGGGCATTGGTTAGCCTAATAAATAATGTTAATAATTACGTCCGGGAATAAAATTAATCCAACGTGTTACATCTAAAGCCTCGATGACATTGAGCGAGTTTACAAGCTACTATCTGGGAAATTCACTATCTGTTATTAAACTCGCTCAGTGTCATCGTATTACTTGCTAACTAGCAGATTGTGGAAAATCTATGAAAAAAGTTGATAGGTGGTCAACCAGCTGATTTCGTAACTGTCGGAATAAGTTCGCGCGGGAGCCGTAATTCTCGCTACTAAGCTACAAGTTTGGTGCTAGCTACGAGCTCAAGTTTTTTTACGAAATGGCGACTGAATTGTTTAGCGCTTTCGTTATTTTAGCTGCTACTGTCGCTACAGAGCGAGAAGAGTATTTGTGTGTTATCGTGACAATC
Organism: Glyphotaelius pellucidus; assembly: GCA_936435175.1. Classification (NCBI taxonomy): domain Eukaryota; kingdom Metazoa; phylum Arthropoda; class Insecta; order Trichoptera; family Limnephilidae; genus Glyphotaelius; species Glyphotaelius pellucidus. The sequence goes on from OW386561.1 coordinate 1,501,658, forward strand.
TCACTCGCCGATTCACCCGCTTTTAAACTTACCGGCCAGTAGCTTGTAAACTCGCTCAATGTAATCGAGGCTTTACCATGTGCATTTTTGCAATGTGCATACTGAAAGTAAGTGCAGTCAAAAGGTCAAAACTACCCAGGGAGGTCGAAGAGAGTAGCTCGTTATTCTAATTCCCATCAATGGTGAAACCAGATCTCTCAATACTCACATTTACATTCTGAATTTCACGACGATGCACTTTTATTGATGCACTCAGGACAGTTGATTGCAACACCTAATTGCATCGTCATTTTGACGATCCATTCATGATTTAGCAGAGCTGCTGAGTGCATTGAGGTGTGAAGATAATGACAATCATTAAAATTGAACGATCAACCGCAGGAAGTTTAAATCACGTCGTTTGTCGAAGTAGGTATTTTAATCGCAGGTGCTAAAGATATAGATAGATATAAATGTGCTCTGGAGGTGTTCAGTGTGACATAAGTTAGGTCAGTTTTCCCTTCTTCTAGTTAAAATAAATAAACTTCATCCTAATTTTATTTATTTATTTAACGCCCAGAGGGCTTTTATATGATTTGTAGTGTAATTTTAATTTGACAGATACTTTGAAACTAAGGAAATAATAAAAATAAAATTACATTAGATAAAAGTCATACAACAAGTCACACAAACACAGAAACAAAAACAGAAGAATACAGCTATTTTATAGGTTTAGTTTATTGAAATAAATGTTTTAGATGATCCACAAAACTCGCCAAGTTGATATTGAATATGTCAACATCACCCAAGTACTTATTTCCCATGGTGTGAAGTCGTTGTATCGGAGAGTGGGCAATGTAGTTACGATTATGAGTGCTGCTGTAGAATATTGTATTTTGTCGTGTTGTTACTGTGGGTGTTCGTAAGTTAATGAGTTGCAGGAGTTCACAACAGTCGTATATAGAGTTAAGTATTTTTTTTAATGTTAAGTCGTTTAATTTACGTCTGTCTTCTAATGTATGTATTTTTAGAGTATTTAATAAGAAATCGTATTTTAAGTCTTCTACTGGGATATTTAATTTAAATTTTATAAAACGTAGACATTTTTTTGTATTCGATCAATGTTATTAATGTGAATTTTGTAAGATGGGGACCAAATTACTGAGTTGTATTCGATTAGGCTTCTAACCAGAGATACATATAGTTTAATGGCTTGTAAGGAATTAAAGTTTTTAGTTGTTCTAATGATAAGTTGAAGCTCAAGTTTAGGTATTGTTCCTTTTTTCGGTATTCTGTCTCGTTGTCACCGAGGCGAGATTCGGAACGCAAAAATGTCCCAATTTAATTTTTTTTTGTCCCAATTTCAATTATCAGTTATGAGATATCAAATTAGCAAACTATTTACAACAAGCCGATTGTATCCCTATACAGAAATTTATCCCCGCTGTGGTGAGATCGAAAACTATATATATTAATATATTTTTTTTAATATATATTATTATATCCTGATGAAGCTTGGTCGAAGCGAAACCGATAGATATATAAAAGTAATAATAAATTCGTGTTTAAATACAAAGTAAATTTGCCTATTTTGAAGAAACAAAGTATTTGTTTTAATTCTTTTAAATATAATGTCTAACCACAAAGTAATGGTTTCTTACGAAAAAAAAAAAAAATGTTTTTCATTTACTCACAAATAATTGCCCAAGTTGTGTGGTGTATGTGTGAATATGCATGAGAGCAAGCGAGATGGTATGCTTGCGAGAAACCCAAGCAGTGTGCACTCTTTTGCTACAAGCAGCTCTCGAATAAATACCAGTACAACATTACGTAGGTATATTCATTCTGTGTACCACCCGACACGCCACAATAAAGGCACGACAAACACACCGACAGTCTACATTACAAGTTGCCTCTAAAATCATAAAACACTAAAATCTAAATGGCCTATATCTTATAATTTAAAGCAAAAATAAATAAAGTAGCTCTCACTCACATCCGTACTAGATATTTGATATACCTTTTGATTACAAAACTAATTTTTCAGTTTGCTTGGGTATTTTGATCACAAATCCAAATTTAAGATTTGTACGAAACTGGCCGAAATGGGCCGCACATACATTCCTCTTAATTGGCGGACTACATTTCCATTGGTCAAACAACAACAATTAAATATTACATCTTACCTTGCTGAAGAGTCTGCGTCTATTCTTGCTCTTTTCACCTGGAAATAAAAAAGATTTATTAAAACCACATTTGATTTTTGTCCCCAGACTTAAATAGGATCACAACGTTGTGCAATAGCTGATATTAACCAAAAGCAATAATTTAAAAGCCATTATCCATTATAACATTCTCTTCTAGAGTTCCAATTAGCAATAATTATTGTCCCATAATAAATATCTACCTACTCAATTCATAATGCATTCCTACGCTTTCCAGTAGCTAACATCCACTAATCCGATGTTTAAATGATCATTAAATAACAGTTACACTAATGGATTTTCAAATCAGTCGTTATATACCCTGATTAGGCCAATATGCCTTCATTTTTTGACAGCTGAAGAAATATAGAAGCCATTTTATTTTATTTTTGAGAATTTTTACCGAAATACGTAATTTATGCGGATAGTTGATACTAATGTAATAATCATTGAATTATGAAATATTTTCATCAAATACGCTTTACAAAAATAGCGAAGCGCGAAATTTTTAGGTTTTCAAGTAATAGTGATGATGAAGAAGAAAAGTCTATATTGATAGAGACAAACCAAGTGAGTAATGCCCTTACTAACTCACGAATCATAATTAATTCCGTGAAGACAACACTCTCAGAAAGTAAAGGAAAAATATCCATGGGCCAAAAAGAAAAAATAAATGAAGGAATGGATAATTTATTTGACATTATAGCTCATTTAGTGGCAGAAAATAATGAAATGAAGTGCGAATTGAAAATTCTCCGGCCGCTCACAAAAATAATTACCCAAAATTTTAATGAGATGAAAAAAATAATGCAGGAAAATAAATCGCTTTTCAATAACATGAACACTAAAAATGAAGAAATCAAAAAAGACATAAAAAAAATAATAATGCCTGAAACATATGCGGAGAAGGTAAAAAAACACGAGCCAATTGTAATCATAAAACCAAAAAAGAAAAATCAAGAAAATATTGAAACAAAAAATGAAATTAAAGGAAATATTGACCCAGTAAACTTTGGAGTAACAGGAATGAGAAATTTAAAAGATGGGGGGGTAATAGTAGAATTCAAAAATACCAGCAATATAAAAAAAATTCATGATGAAGTGACTGGATTGATGGGAGACAAATACGATATAAAAATCCCACAAGAAATAAAACCTTCGGTCAAAATTATTGGCTTAACTGAAAAATACTCATTTGAAGAAGTAGAAAAGAAAATGAAAAGTCAAAATGAGTTTATTTTTGAACCAAACTCAAAATTGAAAGTAACGTTTATAAAAGAAACGAAAAATCTTAAAAATCAAATCAGTTACACCATATTTGCTGAAGTTGACGGAAAGACATTCGAGAGGATGTTAAAGGAAGGAAAAATAAATATTGGTTGGGACAGATGTAGAGTTTTCGATAATATTAATGTCATGAGATGTTTTAAATGTAATGGGTTTAATCACAAGGCTATAGATTGCAGAAACCTACAATCTTGTCAAAAATGCGCAAAACATCACGATGTAAAAGAGTGCACCGATGAAGATCTCCAGTGCATCAATTGTATAATGACAAGTAAAAGATTAGGACTGAAACTAAATAGCAGTCACTCAGCCATGAGTAAGGACTGCCCAATTTATAAAAGAAAACTAGAAGCAAAAATGAGCAGAATCTCTTTTTTATAAAAAAATATTACGATAAAGATGAAATTATATACCTGAATATACAAAGCATCATAGCACATTACGAAGAGGTCAAAATACTTTTAGAGGAAAAGAAACCTTTTATGCTTATGATGAGTGAAACACATGTGACTGAAGATATCCAAGATAGTGAAATTAAATTTGAAAATTATAATACCATCCGCTGCGACTCACATAGTCGACATACGGGTGGAGTGATGATTCTCTTGAGTAAGAAAGTTCCATATGAAGTAATATCAAATCACCAATTTGAAAAACAGTGTTGGATCTTAGCCATCACCATTAAACCAGGAAATAAGAAAGGTGTATACACTGTTGTTTATAGATCGCCAAACACAAGTAAGAGCGAATTTTTAACATATTTTCAAAGATGGTGCATGGAAAATTTACAAGATGAAAATATTAACATTATAGCTGGAGATTTTAATATAAATGTCAAAGCGAATGCAGACATATACACAAAAAAACTGAAATCTATTATTCAAGCTGCAGGGATGAAACAATTAGTCAAAGATTTTACACGAATTACTAATACGTCAAAAACAGCGATTGATCTGGTAATGTCAAATAAATTCAACTTAAACATTAATGTACTAGATAGCCCTAAAATTAGCGACCATAGCATCATTCAAATTATACTAAATGACAGAGAAAAATACAAGTACAGTAAAGAAACACAAGTAATATCATTTAAAAATTACAAAAAATACAATAAAGAAATTTTCATTCAGACCTTAGAGACTGTTAATTGGAATAAAATAAATCAAATGGAATATAACAAAAAAACTGATCAGATGATATTAAACTTAAAAAAATCTATTGATGAAGTAGTTCCAGAACAGAAAATACATAAAATAAACAATAATAAATGGTATACAAGAGAACTTCGCATAATGCAACATGATAGAGATACATTTTACAAAAGAGCATGCCTTACTAATAGTACTATGGATTGGGATAACTACAAAAAAGCAAGAAACAAATACTCTAAAGACATAAAAAGAACGCATAATGAGTATATAAAAAATAAAATAAACTCAGAAGAAGGTGATCCCAAAAAAATTTGGAAAAGCATAAAGGAATTAGTACATGGCGAAAACAAAGACGACATAAAAATAGTAATATTTCCAAAAGAGATAAATGAAGAAAACATGGCTAATAGCTTTAATAAATATTTTATTGAAAGCATCACTCAAATTAACAAATTAATCCCCAACATTGATGTTAACCCCACAAATGACAGTAACGACTCAAACAAAGAATTATTTGTCTTCAGAAAAATAAATGCAGAATATTTATTTAACATTTTAAACAAAATTAAATCAAAGAATAGTTCAGATGGATTAACTATTGGCTTAATAAGAGATGCTTTTCCAGTAATTGGATCTACTCTTTTAAATATTATTAATGAGACAATTGAAGAGGGAAAATTTCCACAGTCATGGAAACTATCTACTATTATACCGGTCCCAAAGGTTAAAAATACCAGAAAATGTGAAGAATTTCGACCAATCAACACCTTACCAAAATATGAACAGATTCTTGAAGTGATAATAAAAGAACAAATTTTGCAATACTTAGATAAACACAATATTTTATACCAAGAGCAATCAGGATTCAGATCCAACAACTCATGTGAAACAGCACTAAACGTAATTGTCGAAGAATGGAAGGAAGGAATGAATAGTAATAAATTTATCTTAGCAATATTTTTGGATTTTCAAAGGGCATTCGAAACTATAGATCGTGATATACTGATAAGAAAGCTTAAAGAAATTGGTTTCTCATCTGTATCCATTAAATTAATAGAAGAGTATTTGAAAGACAGAAAACAGGTAACAAAAATAAATAATCAGTTTTCTAAACCAATGGAAAATAAATTAGGAGTACCACAGGGATCGGTCCTTGGACCTCTATTGTTCATACTCTATATTAATGACATGGTGAAAATATTTTCAAAATGCAAAGTACGATTATTTGCCGATGATACACTAATATACTTAATTGGTGATAACTACGAAGAACTAATAAATATTTTTAATAATGAACTAAATAATGTATCAAGATGGCTAAAAATAAATAAGCTTAAATTAAATACAAAAAAAACAAAATGTATGGTAATTGGGTATAAGAAGACATCCAGTGAGAGCAAAATTAAAATTGACGGTGAAATTATTGAAAGTGTGACTGAAATGAAATACCTAGGAGTTATATTAGATTCCAAACTAACTTTTAACAAACATGCTGAATATACCCAAAAGAAAATTGGAAAAAAAGTATCTTTTTTGGGAAGAATACGGCAAAAACTTTCTAGAAAAACTGCAGTCACTATTTATAATTCAATTATTGCTCCACACTTTAACTACTGCTCAACTATCCTTTTCCTGTGTAATGAACGAGAACAAAATAAGTTTCAAATTCTCCAAAACAGGGCAATGAGAATAATACTTCGACGAAATAGATTCTCAAAAGTAAATAAAATGTTGAAGGAACTAAATTGGCTAACCGTGAAACAGATGTTGACCCTGCACACGATGATATTTATCCATAAAATAGTGAACAACATGTTACCAAAATACTTCTCAAACAAAATTATATACAATAAGGACATTCACAGACATAATACAAGGACTTGCAAGGAAATCAGACTACAAAAAAAGGACAAAACGAATACGCAGAACAGTTTACTATACAAAGGGATGAAGTTATACAACACTCTACCAGAAACTTTAAAGGCCGCACCAATTGGAAAGTTCAAAATTTATTGTAGGAGATACATAGAACAAGAAAAAATATAGTTTGAAATATGAAATGATATAATTAATTAGGAAATTGTAAACTTAAATGTACAATTTACTAAAATAAAAAAAAAATAAAATAGAAAGAAACTAATATTCTTTGAAAGAATTCAACATTACTTATACCTGAAAAAAACCCTCGACTCTGTGCAGAAACGGGCGGTCCGTTTGATAGATTCTCCTAACTTAACAAATGGACTGTAATCTTTAGAGCACAGGCGTCAGGTGGGAATGCTGTCCTTGTTCTACCGGTATTACAATGGAAGATGCTCCGAGGAACTAGCGTCACTGATCCCCTCGGCACCGGTGCATAGTCGGGAAACACGCCAAACACGCGCTCAACATTTGTACACGGTTGACATTAGTCACATGAGAACGGGTCGTTTCTACGACTCGTTCTTGAGTTCAACAGCCCGGCTGTGGAACGATTTGCCGGCTTCTGTGTTTCCTCCCTCCTACAATATGGGTCTCTTCAAGACCCATGTTCACTCCTTCCTCTCCTCAACAGCACCCTCCACACAGCATCTTCAAAGATGACATAGGCTCTGAGGGAAATTATTTCCCTCAGGGCCTCCTGTGTGGAGTTAATATAAAAAAATAAAATAAAAAAAACAAAAAAATTGTAACACTTTCATGCGTATAAAAAAATCCCTTTCCAACCAACATTGTATAAAGAACGTCTAATTTTAAAATCGATTTGGTTCTAATAAAAAAATTATACATCTGTGCAGTTCACACGCGGTAGAAAAAAAACTAAAAACTTCCGAAAACTAAGGTAGACAAGAGTGGAGAGGCTGTGAGGCACCGCACAAAGAGGAGACCGGTTATTCTATCTCACTCCCTCGCAGGCTAAATAGTAGATGTATGTGTCTCCCTTATCAGGCACAAGAGCTTTTTTTTCTGATAAGGTATACATGACCAAAAACGACCTTTAATATAATATTTTGTAAAATATATACGAAACACATATTTTTTATATTACAATAAAAAATTTTAAAAATGTGTTCGTCTCTTTATAGTGTCGCGTTTTCGTTTCAACGAGTTTCAAACACAACAGTGCTAAAGAGGTTTTCAGATTAAAAATCTGTAACTCCATCCCACGCATGCACAATGCGCATTATTATCGCAAATATTATTTTATGATCGTAATTTTATAAGAATTTCATGAAGGTGAAAAAAAAATATAAATTTCACAATGTTGATAATCTTTTTTTATTTTTATGTAAATACCTCACAAGAGTCCCAGCTGCTCCCGTCTGGAGCCAGTGAAACTATGGCATCCCCAATTATGTTGTGAGTTGTGAGGCTGAAGTGGTGGGGACGGGAAGAAGATGGGAAGAGGAAGATGGGAAAATACCTGGCTAATTCGATATAATCACCAAACACGGCTAAGACACTTTTCAAACAACGTTTCATTTCTGAATGGTGGTCGTACATCAGGGCTAAGGATGGGTTGTTTCAAATAATTTGATGGATTCATCAAATATTTGAAGTTGATTTTCACGTTCTGTGTAAGTTCTTTTCAAGTTCTGTTATTATATAGTTATAGGACAGTTGCTTCACAATACTGAAATAATCACAGAACTTGAATAGAACTTACACAAAACGTGAAAATTAACTTCAAATATTTGATGAATCCATCAAATTTTTTGAAACAACCCGTCCTAAGGGTATCTTCCACTCTGGAACGTGGCGCAAATATAGCTATATATCATTTTAAATGAAGTAATTGTGAATTAAACATAAATTAATAAATTCATAATAGAATTTATTTGCGCACGCCGGAATTCGATCCCACGATCTTCGGATTGCGAGTCAAGAGCCTTACCCCTTGACCACAGAGACGTGTTCTTAGCAAAAACCTTCAGTAATATCGAACAGAAGTAATCATCATAAATTAGTACGTGAGTATGGCATGTATCGGGAGCATCTCTTATCCTTATACTATATTCCTCTTTTACTCCCCTGATCTAAAATTAGTTCTAAGATACAATAAAAATGTTATCTCTAAGTATCTTTAACAAAAAGAAACTTTTTAAAGCCAAAATTAACTTTAATCAACTTATTATTACGTAAGTATATTCTATATTCGCATTTATACAACCTGTTTGTTTTAGTTTATATAAATACTAGCTTTTCCCCGCGTTTTCGCTCGCATGGTATTACGGGAAATTACTGTAGCGCTTGCACTTATCAATTATCTCCGCCCCACCCCACCCCCATCCCCTCCCGCATTCCATATATTCATTCCCTTACATTCAGTTTTCAAACATCTCGCCTACCACCTAAATTTCATAATGCTATAGCTCAAAGAAAAAAAGAATTACTTATCCAATTTTGTTCATTCGTTGGGAATGTATGCGCTCACAAACATTTCAGATGTTTATTTTTATTTAAATATTTTGAAGTTCGTTAATATAATAAAAAAATACTCTATTTATCATTCAGTCTTTATAATCGTTACGAATTATATTTTTAATATAGGAACTCTCATCTGACATTTATTCCAAGCTTGTCCAAAATAAAAAAAAAACGAATTCTAATATTTGAATTTTCTGCAGTAGTAGCTGACCAGTAGACTGAGTACCTACCAGCATAGAGCCCAAAAATATATCAACATTGTTTCCATGGAAAAGATTTTTTTCTGACGTTAGCAAAAACTCGCCTTTGTTAGCGACAGAAAACATATAACAAATATAATATATTAATATTTATAATTTCATAACGCCAGAGCTTACCATCATATACAACCTGTAGTCTGCGCATATAATTTAGCTTTATATTGGTGAAAGAATTATTAAAGTCTTTATATTGTGTTATGCGTGAAAAGGTCATAAACAAACTCGAGCAGTTTCGCATTTATAATATTAGTATGGATTTGAAAAATTTCATTCTCTAAATAACTAGCACCAAAACTTTGCTATAGTTTCAAAACTTTGACAAACAATGAATACCCAAAAAATAAAAACAAAATTAAAAAAAAAAAGAAAACAGGAAACGATGAAATCACCAAATCAACGCTCATAAAATTATACAATGATTTTACAACGCACTCTCGAGTTAAACAAACATAAAACAAATCTATAAAAATCGCGAATTATTGGCAAATTGTTGAAATAGGCGACAAATAAACATGGCAACTGCATTAAATTGTCATATTACTCCTATAACTGGTGTTTTATATAGACTTCGCGGGTTACTTCCTCCCTCTCTATTAAAATCGATTTACCATGCTATGATTCACTCACATCTAATATATCTCGCCGGAATTTGGGGATTTGCTACAAAAAAAATGATTTCAGAAGTCCAAGTCGTTCAAAATAGAGCCCTGCGAAATATTTTCAGTCTACCTTGGGACACACATGTCAAAGATATCTACAGAAACACCCAAATACTTCCTTTTAATACCATTCCCACTTTTGAAATAACTAAAACTATATTACAAGTAATTCAACACTCGGCACATTCCAACACTACACTCTATTACAATTGCGACGTACACCAACACAACACAAGAAATCACAACAAACTTCTTATATCAAAAATCAAATCAACAAAATATGGACTAAGATCCCTAGAATACATAGCTCACACAAAATATAATCAACTACCCAACGAGATCAAACGTGCAAGTCAATGTAAAAAGACCCAAACTAACATGCTCAAACTTCATCTTATTAATGACTATCTGAAATAATAATGTTGTGTATGTCCCCATCATATGTCCATTTAATACATACAGCTATATGTTTCATGTAATGCGTATCATTCCCGCAATGAGTTTATTAACTCCTGGGAGTACAATGCTTTATATAATTTACTATATTCTGTATTGTATACTTTTCATAAATAAAATAAAAATAAATATATTATTACTTTATTACATTAAAAAACACACGAACATTGTATATTTTTATCTCGTGTCGTGTGCCTAGCAGTATTAGCATATCATTACGGATGCAGGTATTTGTTAAAACTTGAAATAAAAGATGTTGTCCCCATTCTTTTGGACAATATAGTTTTTGGTTGGCATTGATTATTCATTGATGGTATTCGTGCTGTTTGCTCTTTAGGCTAAAGGACGTTGCCCCAGGTCAGATTGTAATCCGTTTTAGTTCAATTCAGTTATTATTTTATGAAATATCCATTATTATTGAATGAGGTGGAGATTTTTTTACCGGTGTCCTGTTATTTGAAAATACTGTGGCTGATATGGACAATGAAATAATGGGTGTTTTATGCAATGCTTTTCTTCGTCCGGTTTTCATATTATGGTTTTGGGATCAAAACAAGACTATTTTTCTCTAGTTTGTAATCTGGATAGTAGTATGTTTAGGAGAGATGGGAAGGCTGATAGAGATATTGATAGCAGGGTAAATGCAGGTAACTCCATTACTGGAGAACTGAATGCCATTGGCGCTAATAAAAAAAAACTGTCAAAAGAAGCGAAGCTAGCAGTCCACAATGGAGTGCTGGTATCTACCCTGATGTATGGCAGTGAGGCATGGAACTGACAGAGGAAGGATGAAAGCAGACAGAATGCTGTTGAAATGAGATCCCTGAGGCGAATGTGTGGTAAAACCATGTATGATCGTGTGAGATATGTGGAGATCCGCAAAGAATGTAAGGCTGATGTAAGCGCAATGAGTAAGATTAAGAAAGGGTCCCTCAGATAATTTTTACATTTTCTCCACACAGGAGGCCCTGAAAAATTCCCTCAGGGCCTATGTTATATGGAGTGCTGTGTGGAGGGTCTTTTTGAGGAGAGGAAGGAATGAACATTGGTCTTGAAGAGACCCATGTTGTAGGAGGGAGGAAACACAGAGGCCGGAAAATCGAGTTGAAAAAACGACCCGTTCTCATGTGACAATTGTCAACCGTGTGTTGGGAGCGTGTTTGGCGTGTCTCACGACTATGCACCGGTGCCGAAGGGATTAATGACGGTAGTTCCTCAGAGCATCTTCCATTGAAATACCGGTAGAACAGGGAAAGCATTCCCACCCGACGCTTGTGCTCTAAAGATTGCAATCCGTTTGTTCAGATGAAGCCATAGTAAATAATGCAAAATCACACAAAATCATGTGTTTTTGTTTTGAAAATTTGATCGCTTAGAAATATTATAGATGCTTCAATTAAATACTGCGTGTAGAACATATCTTGGCCCTTAAAAATATCGGTAATTTAGCGGTAGTTGGCCGGGTTGGAGCGATCACCCTTCTTTGGAATAGGATGGATGACCGCTTTTTTCCAACCAGAGGGCACAATACCAGACTTCAGGGACATTTTAAAGAGCTTCGTCAAAATTGGAGCAATTTCTGCAGCGCACCTCTGTAATACCAGGGCAGGTATTCCATCAGGCCCACTAGCTTTATTAACATCAAGCCCTCGTAAGACTTGGATTACATCCCGATGCCGGATCCTCAGCTTTTTCATACGAAAACCGCAGTGAGGAACCGACGTCGGGACAGCACCTTGATCGTCGAGGGTTGAATTATCCGCGAACATTTTGCCTAATAAGTTAGCCTTTTCGGCGGCGGTGTTCGCTAGTGAGCCGTCAGGTCTGGTAAGAGGTGGTAGACTGGATTTGCAGAAATTCCGACCTATAGCTCTAAAATACTTGAAAAATACCCTCGACTCTGTGAAGAAACGGGCGGTCCGTTTGATAGATTCTCCCATCTTAACGAACGGGTTGCAATCTTTAGAGCACAGGCGTCGGGTGGGAATGCTATCCATGTTCTACCGGTATTTCAATGGAAGATGCTCTGAGGAACTAGCGTCATTGATCCCTTCGGCACCGGTGCATAGTCGGGAGACACGCCAAACGCGCGCCCAACATATGTACACGGTTGACATATGTCACATGAGAACGGGTCGTTTTTTCGACTCGTTCTTGAGTTCAACAGCTCGGCTATGGAACGATTTCCCGGCCTCCTGTGTGGAGTTAATGTAAAAAAAAAATTGGGTGCTGTTTTAGAGAAAGCAAGGAGAGGAAATTCCGGTAAAGAAAGAAGTTAAGGGGATCCAATAGTCCAGGGAAAAATCGAAGTCGGAATTCACGCCCATTGTGGGAGGAGTTTAAAAATATTTGAGAAAAAGCTTTTGGAATGGTTGAAAAACGTATTTGAGAAATTATTTTTACAGGTTGATTTCGTAAAGACCTAAAAAAAACATTAACTCCTTTTTTACACATTGTTTATTGTAAGAACAAGGAAATTTAAAATTAATTTCACGGAACCGAGCGACGTGGAGTCACACGTCTGTTCCCTGCTCCGGCCAGGGCGTTTCTGAATGGAAGTGGGGTGTGGCAAGCCAGTAGTCCTTCGGTGAACGACATAAATGTCACTTTGAATATCCACATTCGTCGGCTGCCAGCCGTATTGTGAAATAACAATGCAAATATGCATATTTTATTTTATTTTGTGAATATCAGGCGTAAATATCAATTTTTTTTGCGATTATCATAAAAGAAACTAAATTTGCTACACTAAGCAATAAAATCATATCCGAAAAGATGTTCATAAGTAGAAGAGTTTGCACTTGAAAGTGTTTTTTTAAAGACCTGTTACTTTATTTTTTTCTAGGCTTATTAAAAGACTTGACCGATATTATTAAGGGCCAAGATATGTTCTACACGCAGTATTTAATTGAAGCATCTATAATATTTCTAAGCGATCAAATTTTCAAAACAAAAACACATGATTTTGTGTGATTTTGCATTTTTTACTATGGCTTCATCTTAAGCGATTGAATGAAAAATCATAACACCGCAACGCTTGCAATATTTTTATATTCATTTGTATCAGCATTATATTTAAAAGTATTTTTCAACAGCAATATTTCAATGCATGCTATATTCATATAATGAACTTGTATCAATGAATCAATACAATGACTCAATACAATAAGTACGTACATAAACATTTCTAGAGACGTGACCTACGCCAATGTATTCTCCATTGAAACAAATCGTGTCAACATTGAAGCGGTTTGATCAAAGGCAAGACGGAACGATTGATAAACAATTAATGCAAAATGTTTTGTAACAACTATTATAATATTATGAAAATATGACGCGATCGTACATTAGGTACATCAAATTTCAACACATAGTAATCTACATTGTAAAAGTACTAGCTTCCTTCAACTTAGTAGGTACCCATTGTCTATTAGAAACATTACGGTGATCCAATAGTCCAGGAAAAAATCTAAATCAGAATCCACGCCTTTTTCTGGGCGGGATTCAAAAATACTTGACAAGACTTGAGAAAAAGCTTTTGTAAAGGTTGAAAAAGGTGTTGGTGAGTTGTTTTTTACAGGTTGATTTCGTAAAAGCCCATAAAAAACATTAAGGCCCCGTACCCGAGCACGAAAAAAAGAAGATGGAGAGATATGTAATTGCGAATGTTGGAGAGAGCGCGCTAATACTTCAGACGATAAAATTGAAGCGAAAATTGTGAAAATGTTTAATAAAACACGACTCGTTTGAATAGAGCAAAAATCTCGTGGGGGTTGTCTAAAACAACGTTCTAAGAAACACCGTGAATTTTTTCATACATATAACTTGTTCAATAATAGAGACAGATTTGAAAATAAAAATTTTCGGAGCATATTTCGCGATTTTTTTCTATCTAGGGAATTTCATGTAATTTGCGTTTCGGCGTGGGGATTGTTTAGATTTTATCTTCAAAAATAACATATATTTTTTTAAGAGCTTAAAACGTCAAATGTTCAAGGCAGATTTGTAAGAAATCGGTAGAAATGCGAGTAGCGCCGCCTTAAATCCTTTCTTACGCATTGTTTATTGTAATAACAAGGAAATTTAAAATTGATTTCACGGAACCAAGCGACGCACTAAGGGCATCTATTCCTCATCGAAGGCGGGGCGGAAATGAAACAAAATGGGTGTGACAAATTATAGTTCTTACGTCGATAACTTAAGTAACGTCGTAATAACGTCGTTCACTTAAGAATACCAATTTCGTCGAGTACCGACCGTTTCGATTGATGTCAAAAATAACAACGCGAAAATGCATATTTTATTTTACTAATATGGCAATCTACTCTGCAAAGCAAGTAATAGAATTTTACAAGAAACGAAAAACTACGGGTGCTTCTTAGATCTAAGTAAAGCGTTCGACAGGGTCTGTCATGAAACCTTATGGGAGAAATTGAAAGCTAGAAATATACCTACCATGTATATCAACACACTATCCCGATGGCACTCCCAGCAGGAAAACGTTGTACGGTGGGCAAGTACGTACTCCCAACCGATATACTTGCGATCAGGAGTAAGGCAAGGAGGGTGTATGTCCCCAATCCTGTTCAATGTTTACATGGATGAATTATCTAATCGCCTGGACACCAGAACAGGCTGCCGTATCAATAATCTGTGCCTAAATCACATTAGCTATGCGGACGACATGATTCTCTTAGCTCCGTCGATCAAAGGGTTGAGAATTCTATTAAAAATCTGTGAAGAATATGCAAATGACCACAACATGATGTACAACCCCAAGAAGACGGAACTAATCGCATTCCACCATGGAAAAACTCTCGAGAAGATGCTCCCCGTACAACTCAATGAGGAAAACATAAGTATATCAACGAGTGTAAAATACTTGGGAGGAGAGGAGAAGTATCAGTGTATTGTCCAATATGATTGCCCGAAGATTTTTCCAATGCAGTAACCATGTAAAAAAAACATTGTTCAATGCATTTTGCACTAATCTATATACATGCGAAACTTGGTGTGACTACCGAACCACCTCGATGGAACGACTCCGGATCCAATATAATGATGCATGTATAATTATATTTGGATTCAGAAGATATAGCAGTGCATCGACAATGTTCACTGAACTAGGACTGCACGGATTCGCCGGTCTAAAGAGACATCGGGTCACTGGAGCCAGGATGCGGCTAATGGCTTCCGACAATGCAGTGGTGACCGCAGCGTTCCAGCACCAAACCCCACTCCTGAGTGAGCGCTGGGCCCGAGCTTGAAGAATAGAATTGATCACTTATTTATTTTTTTATATTAAATTTTTATATATATATATATTTTTTTTTTTTTATTTTGTTTTTTTCCTATTCTATGTTAAAAAAAAAATCTGTTGTTTTAAAATATGTTATAAAATATCCATATCCATACTAATATTATAAATGCGAAACTGCTCGAGTTTGTTTATGACCTTTTCAGGCATTAACCAATAAAAAGACTTTAAAAATTCATTCACCAATAGAAAGCTAAATTATATGCGCTGACTATATGTTGTAAATGATGGTAAGCTCTGGCGTTATGAAATTATAAATATTAATATATTTTATTTGTTATACGTTTTCTGTCGCTAACAAAAGCGAGTTTTTGCTAACGTCAGAAAAAAATCGTTTCCATGGAAACCATGTTGATATATTTGTGGGCTCTAAGCTGGTAGGTACTGAGCCCCCTGGTCAGCTACTGCTCCAGGAAATTCAAATATTAGAATATGTTTTGTTTTTTTTTGGGCAAGCTTCTGTTTTGGAACAAATGTCAGATAGAGTTCCTACATTAAAAATATTATTCGTAACGATTAGGTATAAAGACTGAATAATAAATAGTGTAATTTTTTATTATATTAACAAACTTCCAAATATTTAATTAAAAATAAACATCCGAAATGTTTGTAAACGCATAAATTCCGAACGAATGAACAAAATTGGATAACTATTTTTTTTTCTTTGAGCTATAGCTTAATGAAATTTAGGTGGTAGGCGAGATGTTTGAAAACTGAATGTAAGGGAATGAATGTATGGAATGCTGGAGGGGGTGGGGGTGGGGAGGAGGGGGGATAATTGATAAGTTCAACCGCTACAGTAATTTCCCGTAATACCATGCGAGCGAAGCCGCGGGGAAAAGCTAGTATTATATAAATATGTACAATCATATGGGACGTGTGGGATTGCACTATCCTCCCCACATCCTGGAATAAAACTTATTATTATTATTATTTTATTTTGAGAAGTTGAAGAATAAACACAATAATTATTAATAATAATAATCACACAAATCTGACAGCACTTCTCGCGGGAGAACGATCTCTTATCACAAATTTTAGGGAATAGCCTTTCTGGTCACGGCTAAAGCCAAGCCAGCTTTTGTAATTTCTATGGCAGTGGCAACACAACCAACCAAACGGCTGTTATTTGCTTTTTCTATCGGCCGATGTCAAAATTTCAGCTGTGAGCTGTCGCGTATTTTAGTTTGGGTCGTTTTAAACACGAATTCCTGCAAGTATGCATGATTATTTATTCATTTAACAGCTGTAGAAAATCACACAAATCTGACAGCACTTCTCGCGGGAGAACGATCTCTTATCACTAATTTTAGGGATTAGCCTTTCAGATCTTGATAGGCAAATACTTCCTACCTTCCTCCACCCATATCCTTCCCCACAGCACTATCTTCTGCCTCACAACATACCCCAATTGAGGAAGACATAGTCTCACCGCTCCAGACGGTTGGGAGACACTTAAAAATTATCCAAGCATTATCGTCAAGTCTTTTAACAGAAACTCCTCAATATACGTACAATATCCCCAATTATTACCTCAAACAAAGGATATTTTCAAACTTATAAATTTACATTATGAACGGCGTAACAAGGCTGTTGTTGTACTTGACAGCCCGCATGTGGTAAATTCGTGGCGGTGTGACGCCGGGAGGTCTTCAAGTTTAAGACTCCCCAGTAGTTGTGGACCTCTAGAACTGTAGGCTTTTGTTGGTACAGTACACAATCCACAGTACATACTGCCTTCAAAGGAGGTTGTTGATATTGCTGATGCCTCGGTAAGGCAAACTCATTGTTTCCAAGGATTTGTTAAAGTAATATTTTGCATTGAATATTGTTTTGGTAGTGCGAGATCTTTGAACTAAGTTTATGAATTTTTCACTTATTCTTAATAATAATAATTGGATGATTTGTAGAGCGCCGCTTTTGTCAGAAATCGCCTCAAGGGCGCTAGTGGTGGTGGATCAACGTGTTTCAAAACCAATGGTTTCTTTGTCAGGATAAAATTAAAATTAACAAAAGACAAAAAGTACAGACAAATAAGTATGTATACCTATGACAAAAAAACAATTGTCTTAATACATAAAAGTAAATGTTTCTTTGTTTGTTTGTGCTTTGTGCGGTCCCTAAATCATTTTATTTATTTATTGATCACCGCCTTTTTCAGGGCTTTTACATATTAATGTTAATAAATACAATATTTATTGTACATAGCTGAACTGCCTCAGTAACAATATTTTATATTTGTTTAAAGATAAGATAAAGAAGATATCCACGGACTTGGTGTAATTGTTTCCTTCCATTAGTATTCTGGGTAAAGAGGAATACATATGGTAGTTAGTCCCAGAATTTCTGCACTGAAATAAATCCTGACTTCTTGTATTACGTTGTGGAATCTGGAAGCTTATCAATTCAAGCAATACCGGACCATCAACTAAATCATGTAGAATTTTATATAGAAATACCAAGTCAGTGAAAATTCTTCTGTCTGACAATTTGAGCATATTCATATTATTTAACAGAGTGTTGTAGTTCAACATAATTTTTGGAATCCCCATTTTGAAATTTAGAAAACGTAAGAATTTGTTTTGTATTCTTTCAACAGCTTGTACGTACATGTATATTATAATGTGGATTCCAGACGGGAGAATTGTACTCAAGTTGACTTCTAACATACGCAAAAGATAACAGTTTAATACACTTTATATTGTTAAAATTTCTAGTTAGCCTAGTTATAAATCCCAACATTTTTAAGCCCTTATTACAAATTTCTGTTATGTGGTTAACAAATGAAAGATTTGATTGGAAAGTGATGCCTAAGTCTTTAATTTGTGTTAGTGTCTCAAGAGCATTGTCATCAATGTAGTAATTGAAGATCACTGGATTTTTTATTCGAGAAAATCTAATTATTTGACATTTTGAGATATTTAAATAAAGTCTATTTTCCTTACACCAAATTAAGAGTTTGTTGATATTATCTTGAAGAATGTTGCAATGATAAATATTTTTAATAATTTTTAGGTCATCAGCAAAAAGTAAGATAGATACATTATGAAATATATTTGTAAGATCATTTATAAACAAGATAAATAAGATTGGGCCAAAGTGTGAACCCTGTGGAACTCCACTTGTTGCATGAATTTTTATGAATCATACATCCGATTGCGATGAAACTTTGGTGATTTGTTGTGCGCACGCCCGCGAAGGTTTCCATATATACTGGTGAGCTCTGGCATTATGAAATTTGTATTAAAAAATGCAATAGGTGGCGCGCGAGCTTTTTGAAAACTGAATGTATGGAAGGAGGAAGGAGGGAAACGCGGGAGGGGGTTCGCGGGACGGAGGAAACGGGGGAAGCGGGAAAGGGGAGAGGGAAGGCAGAGAATATGGAGAGGGAACGCGTGAGGAAAAGGAGACGTGGGAGGGTAAGGGGAGGCGGAAGGAGAATGGGACGAATGGGAAAGGACACGCAGGAAGAAACAATTTATTTAATAAATGGCATTGCAACGCATTCCAGAGATTCGCTATTACAAAATAAATAATTATAAATAATATCATTGAAGAAATTGGTTATGCGCACGTCCCGGTTAGACGAGAGGTCTGGGTTCGAGACCCAGTTGCAACCATTGCCTTTTTCTACGTCTTTCATATCTTTGTTATCTTCTTCTTCAATAAAATATATTTTATTTTCGCAAGCCGAGATTTGAGTCCGCGACGTTCGGATTGCTAGTTGAGAGCTAACTACCCCTCGACCACGGAGGCCGTCGGAGATTTACTAACACAATATCCTGTGATTTTACAGGTCTGCGCTAGTATGATGGTCCTTGCAAAGTGATCTGATCATCAGTATCAAAACTCCATCTCTTCACTGGATCTAACAGGCTAACAGGTAGTCCCACAGACTAACACCTATTAGACAAAACGACACGTTAGGCAGTATTATTATTAAAGTTGTCACCCATCGCGGCCACACGTGAGTCCGGGGCAGGTGGTGGAGAGAAGGGAAGGGGGGGGGGGGGGACAAACAATGTGTCACTCGCAAGTTCTTTATTGCCTCTGTCCATCGAGACCAACAGCAGGGTGGTCCGGAACAGACGATATTATTAACTATTCTAATTAAGATTTCCAAAAGAAGAAGATGATTTGAAAGAGAGATAATATGTAAATACGAATGTTAGAAGGAGCGCGCTAATGTTAAAAACCGATTATAATTAACAGGTGTCAGCGAAAATATTGAATAAAGCATTACTTATTTAAAAAAGACTAAAAATATTTAATATTAAAAACAGATGTTCCTTTGTTTGTCGCTTATGCGACTAAACCATTCATCTGATTGCAATGAAACTTTGGTGAGTTGTTGTGCGCACGCCCGCGAAGGTTTCTATACACACGGGTGAGCTCTGCCATTGTTTTTTTAAATATGAATACCGCACAAGAGTCCCAACGGCTCCCGTCTGTAGCCAGCGAGGCTGTGGCATCCCTAATTGGGGTATGTTGTGAGGCTGACGGTAGTGGGGAGGGGAAGGAGATGGGGAAGATGAGAAAGTACCTGGCTATTCAGATCTGTCACCAAACACGGCCAAAGCCATTTCAAGCAACGTTTCAATTCTGAATGATGGTCTTACACCAGGGCGATATTGAGATTATCTTCCACTCTGGAACGTGCCGCAAATATACTATATACCATTTTTAATGATTTATTTGTGAAATAACACAAATTGATGAAATAAAATTTATTTGCCGCGCCGGGAATCGAACCCGCGACCTTCGGATTGCGAGTCAAGAGCCTTACCGCTAGACCAGGCCGGCCGTCCTCTCAAAAAGACCCTCCACAAAGCATCTCAGATTTATCAATTATCCCCCCTCCCTCACCCCCACCCCCACCCCCTCCCGCATCCATACATTCATTCCCTTACGTTCAGTTTTCAAACATCTCGCCTGCCACCTAAATTTCATAATGCTATAGCTCAAAGAAAAAAAGAATTATCCAATTTTGTTCATTCGTTCGGATTTTATGCGCTTACAAACATATCGGATGTTTATTTTTATTTAAATGTTTGGAAATTTGTAAATATGTATAATAAAAAATTACACTATTTATTATTCAGTCCTTATAATCGTTACGAATTATATTTTTAATGTAGGAACTCTCATCTGACGTTTATTCCAAAACATAAGCTTGTCCAAAAAAAACAAAACATATTCTTATATTTGAATTTTCTGGAGCAGCAGCCGACCAGTAGGTAGAGGGCTGGGTACCTACCAGCATAGAGCCCACAAATATACCAACATCGTTTCCATGGAAACGATTTTTTTCTGACGTTAGCAAAAACTCGCCTTTGTTAGCGACAGAAAACGTAAAACAAATATTATATATTAATATTTATAATTTCCTAACGTCAGAGCTTACCATCATATAAAGCCTATAGTCTTCGCATATAATTTAGCTTTCTATTGGTGAAAGAATTTTTAAAGTCTAATTGGTCTAATTGGTTAATGCGTGAAAGCGTAGCAAACAAACTCGAGCAGTTTCGCATTTATAATATTAGTATGGATTCATCCGAGATTGGAGCCACCCTGTGTTGAAGGTGTTTAATATTAGTATAGTGGTCACCCTGTGTAATGTGTATATATGGTGTCCCGGCATTCCTGATGTGGCGATACAGCCAGCCTATAGCGAGATAAGAGTAATTTATCCCCGCGCCTTTATTCGTGTGTTTATCGGACCCCCTTTTGTTTTTTACACAAATTTATACGCAGAGACACGCTTTTTCTTGTACGACTAATTTCTGGTACCGGTACGTTCCTCACGCCGAGGTGCGACCCGAAGGTCCGACACCTGACCTTAGAACAAATAAGTAATATTTTTTAATATTTCTATTTTTGAAACTAACAATTCATGGTGGAATTTCATTATATAATAATGTAATAAAACAAACATGAAACTTATTTCCACTTTAAGGTGATCCGCTAGTCTTGGAAAAATTCGACATCGGAATCCCCACCTCTTTTTGGGAACGATTTTAAAATACTTGGGAAAACGGTTTTTGGAAACGAAGGTATTTGAGAGTTGTTTTTCACGAGTTGATTTCGTAAAGGTCTGTAAAAAACGTTAACTCCTTTCTTATTACTTGTTTATTAAAAAACAAGCAAATTTAAAATCGATCGCACGGAACCAAGCGACGTGGATTCCAGGGACAACCACACCCCACGGTATCAGGGCGGTAACTAATACAAAATGTATATGTAGCACTTATGCGGACGGCATAAGGTTTAATTCTCAAATCCAAATTTGTCGAACGCTGCTCTTATTGATTCACGCCGAAAACAACAGGAAAAAATTGCACTTTTTAGTGTTCAATTAGTAGGAGATTTTGACACTTGAAAGTATTTTTTATAGGCCTGATACTTTATTTTTTCCAGACTTACAAAAGGACTTATTAAAAAATTACTCGATTATTTCCAAGGCCAAGATGTGTTCTACTCGCAGTATTTAATTGAAGCATCTATACTATTTTTGTAAGTGATCACATTTTCAAACCAAAAAAACATGATTTTTATGATTTTGCATTAATTCTCATGGCTTATTCTTAATTTGTTTGACCGTAACCGATTTCAGTTTTATTTTCAGCCATATCCAGTCTGAAGATGGCTTTAACAAGCTGAAATCAGGTACAGGTAGTCAAATAAATTAGAGTGGAAATAAGTTTCTTATTTGTTTTATTATATTAATTAATTAATAAATTATTTTTTTCATATAATATTAACTAGGTGCTGCTAGGTACTTAAGTTTTCAGATCATAAGGGTGATTCTTATCTTTTGCATTAGTTAAAGATATATTGTTAATACTGATTTTGAAATATGAGATTGACAAAAATGACGTTAACTAAATAGGTCCTAGTGGCCGAGTTAGTTAAGAAGCTGTATCCCGGTGAGACAAGAGATCCAGTTTTCGATTCCCAATTGCGACCGTTACCTTGATATTTTTCTGTGTCTTGTTTCTGTTAGATTTATTAGTAATATTATTTTTTAAATTAGCTCCACACATGAGACGCTGAAAAAAAATCCCGGCCTACGTCATCTTTGAGGATGCTGTGTGGAGGCCCTTTTATGAAAATAAGTAGAGGAATTTCTGGGAAGGAAAAAGATTTGAAAGGTGGATAGGAATCTGGGGATCAACGTGTCCAAGAGTGACAGGTGTATGAAGCCACCCTACCACTGCGGTGTAAGGCAATGGGTCGAGAGTCCGGCAGTTGAGGTCAAAAGGTATCCTTCGACAAGTCTCTTCCGATCCGGCCCGCCACGCCGTAGGTGGGCAAACGCATCCGCCGCCAAAACCTAGACAAACTTCACCCCATGAACCCAGGCAAAGTCACAAAACGTAATAATAAGCCTCATCGGATATTTTAAAATCATCAGTGGTAGTACCTACCAATCATTTTCATAATTTCTAAAACTTTAAACCTAAACTGATTACGACTCTTCCAAAATAATAATAAAAAAATAAATAATGATTTTTGATAAAACATTTATTTGATTTCACCTTCCCACCTTCCTGCAGAGGTGATTCCTTGAACGCGCCTGAGATGCGAACCCGGGAACATTATATTATATGACCGATGTCAAGACATCTGTCCCACGGGCCTGGGCCTGGGCCCGGGGTATACCCATCTATCCAGACCCAGTCACTGTGTCTGCTGCTGTCACGATTATTGTTGTGCCAGTCGCGAGCTCAAGGGTTTAATTTAGGGATTTTTCACACGCTAACAAAACAAAGATGACGACTAACGTTTACATCTATCTACATAAAACAAGGTGTTTCTAAAGTTACTTCAATTATGTTACCATTCTAAGTATTTAATGCGTAGAGGTACTCGGGTAGATAAACTACAAAAATTAGGTACCTACGTAGAGAGGGTGGGTAGTATTTAGTAGATAAACCAATTATAAAGCGGGTAGGTACTTAGGTAGATAAAACAGCAATAATTAGATAGGTAAAGCGGGTAGCTACTTAGGTAGATAAAACAGCAATAATTAGGTAGGTAAAGAGGGTAGGTACTTACGTAGATAAAACAGCTATAATTAGGTAGGTAAAGCGGGTAGGTACTTAGGTAGATAAAACAGCTGTAAAGAGGTAGGTAAAGCGGGTAGGTACTTAGGTAGATAAAACAGCTGTAATGAGGTAGGTAAAGCGGGTAGGTACTTAGGTAGATAAAATAACTGTAATTAGGTAGGTAAAGCGGGTAGGTACTTAGGTAGATAAAACAGCTGTAATTAGAAAGGTAAAGCGGGTAGGTACTTAGGTAGATAAAACGGTTCTATGCCAATTGAGAATCAAGTGAATCAAGTCAACCCAACACCTCTTTGAAAAGACATTAGAAGCTATGAAAAAAAAAATTAAAATAGCCCATAACCCTATACTAACGTAACCTATTTAATAATTTTTTTATATTTTTTTTTCATCACTCTTAATGACTTTTCTGGACATAGTTAAATAAAAAGTTGGACATGGCATAGTTTCACTGGCTCCATTCCATTTAAGTCCCCCACTCCACATCAGAACAAAATAATTTAAAATAATATTTTGTTTATTTCATTTGTAATATATTAATTTTGCAGAAAAAGGAGACATAACTGACTTATTTTATTTGTGTTGAACACAATAAAAAATACTTTCCTTTAACAAGTCTTGACAAACTATCTGACATCTTTGGAGTTAAAACTATTCCGGAGAATAAAATTGGGGAGTGATTTATTTGAAAGTGTCGGTAATAATATGGACTCAATGGAGTTGTCAATTTGTTTCATGACTTTTTATTGAATTGTAAGAAAATAAAACACTGGGTACATAACATTATTTAATAAAAATTTCTACCTTACAATAATTTCCGATTATTGAAAAAGTTTTATTGAACATTCAAATAAGCCACCGGCGCCAAAGGCATCAATGATGCTAGAGCCTTCCATTGAGATACTGGTAAAACAAACACAGCACGATTCAATTGATTGAAAACAATTCATCCATGATAAGAAAGAATTTATCTGATTGATTACTATTTTGTGTAGAAATTCAATGTTGCTTTAAGGTTTTCAGGAGACTATTTTATAGTTTAGCACGGTCGATCGATAAAATTTGTCAATACGACATTGTCTAAATTCGTCATTAGGGGCCATCACAAATTACGTCACTTAAGGGGTGGGGGGGAAGGGTGTAGATAAGTGTGACATTGTGTGACAAGGGGTATGGGGGGGTCATCAGCCCTGTGACGTCATATGTAAACATCTAAATTATTAAAACGCAAAACTAAAAAAATTAAAAACCAAATTTTGAAATGTGACGTCACATTAGTGGGGAGGGGGTCTCACAAATGTGAAGATGTGTGACAGGGACGGGGGGGGGGTCAAAAAATCATGAAATTCGTGGGACGTATTTTATGGATGGCCCCTTATGGTCACTTGTCGTTGTTTTCGAGCACGGTCAACATATGATTCCGACAGTCGGACAGTGTCAGATAAGCTGTCAATATAGAGAATTTTGTTAACAATGTTGTTCGTTATGCAAAATAACTGATTTATCAATGAATGGAGTTGAACTAACGAAGCTCTTAGAAGTGAAAGAAATCGTATACGCATACATGGATTCAATTAATTCATCTAAGACGCGATCAATTCAATCGGTTCAAGTATGACTAAGGACTTCATTAACTAATTAACTCCCATTTTTTTTTTTTTACATAAGCTCCACACAGGAGGCCAAGAGGAAAATAATTTCCTTCAGGGCCTATGTCATCTTTAGAGATGCTGTGTGGAGGGTTTTTTTTAGGAAAGGAAGGGGAGAAGAATTCTGGGAAGGAAAGGGGTTTAAGGGGTGGTTAGGAATCTGGGGTTCAGTGTGTCCTGTCATCCGCCTCCAAGACCTAGACAAACCTCACCCCATGAACCCATTTAGGATCAAAAGTACATTGACGCGCAAATGTATATTATAAAGTTAGTGTTCAATGAAGGAAAGGATTTTACCCAGCGATTCCTGAACATATTTGGAGAACAAAATACATGTCGTTTTGTTGTCCGAAGATTTTTTTTTCAATAAAAAAAAAAAACATATTTTTCAATCACACGTCGCCACTGATCCCACTCCTACGCGCCGCGACGTTTCGTGTGTAACCGTGCTGCTGCAACAAGACGGAGTGCATATCACGTGACTCGCTAGGCTGTACCCGACTGCTCAGTTGCGACGTGTGCAGGAAAAGCATTTTTATTGTTTTTATTTGGAATAATTATCAAAATGACGTCAACATTTCTTACTCCTAATCAGGAATCCGCTTATTACACCCTGTATAATTTAAATACGTGAAATGTAACTTTTGAGTTGTTCTCTAGCTTTGAGTAAATTCTTGAAGTAATATTTTACAAAAATGGCCCTTATAAAAATTAGCCGAGTGTTTTTATCATTACAATGTGTTAGGTTGAAGGTCGCTGTACCATGGTTCAATCCCTGAAAACGAGTTATTTAAACATACTTACTTACAAAAGAAAATAACACAACATAATGTTTGTTTTACGCGCGATTTAACGAGCGCACAAATCTCCATTCTCCAATAAAATTACACCATGGGACGACACCGTCTTATTATACGGGTAGACAGAATAAAGTTAGTAGATGTGGGATAGACTGGGCTTTCAAACAATTTTTCATTATTTTGGATTTGAATTACTGGTCTCAAAATGTGCGTATTTAAATACTGACAACGATACGATATGATACGAATGTACCACCTCAACCAGGAGCACTCCTGTCCTGGTAAGACGAGTACACCGAGTAGGTAGGTATACATGACCTACTAAGCCAATGAAAGAATTGATTGAACGTTGGTTTTTTGTTTCTAGTTTCCCGCATTGTTTCTTTCATTTCATCGCAATTGTTTTGCCTTTTGCAGGTCTCTTCTTTCGTCGTGGCTCTCTCTTAAATATTTAAGTCTCTTCTTGGCCTAAGTGATAAAAGCGTATCCCCCTCCCCATACCGGTTCCATTTGAAGCCGGCTGGGCTCGCGTACGGCCTCGCGCGAATCTAGAAAATGTGACGTCATCATTCATGTGCGAACCAGCGTCCAGCTCTCATCGGTAAATTTTACGAAATAACACGGCAAAAATGGTGGCTTGTGCTATGAGAACGTGTAAAAATAGAAGTGAAAAGAAGAATAAACCCAATTGTTGTATTGCATTCCATAGGTTAACATTATTTTAAGCTTATTCAGATCATATAAAATGATCAGTTTTAGTAACATATACATGTGTAGGCGTTTCTCAAGTGTGCTCGTCGCTGTTTACTAGGTTAAGTAAATTATTAAACATTTGTAAAAGTGTCTTTACTAAATACAGCAACAAAATATTCGACTCTGAAAACAGGCGAACTTTACTTTGCACTTCGCAAATTTGTTCATAACGTGGCGAGCAATTCGCGCTCCCATGTAAAAAGGTCTGTTCATTCCAAAGCAGATTTTACTTTTAAGAACTAAATGGTGATATTATAATGCGAGATGCCTATAGATGTCAGATTGATTTATTGACGAATCACATATCATCACAGTCATCTTGTCTCTCTGCGTCCCGCTACAGTTGGTTTGAACCCCTCTACTATCTGTTCTCGTCTACTTATATTCATATGCTTCTTGCTTCTTTCTACTTCTTTTCAGCGCATGGTATTGCCTCGTCGTGACTTTTCTTGTCTCTACTGGTCGTTTCTAGCCTCTTATTGCTCTTAGTGGAAATGTTGAAACACAAAACAATAATAGACGATAAATGCCAAATAATGTCCACCATCTTAAACTGTCCGAAAATCGGTACAAAAATAGAACAACTTTCTTTTTTTAATCCTGAATCCACAAGAAAAGACAAACATGGAAACTGAACGAAAAAAGCATCGCGTAAGTCGCCCATTAGGATAGTTAGGTTGAAAATTGGGATATAAAACGTGGGATATAAGTGGTAAATTTAATAATTTAAGTGGGATATTGTGACTGTAACTGTGACGTGGTAAGTGTGACACTGTGGCAGTGTGACGGGAGGAATGCGGAGAATTTCAGTTAACATTATTTTATCGCTTGTCGGACATTTAGTAGGAGGTGGCAGACATCGACACCTCACAGCTTTTATAGGGCGCTGCATTTAAAAGGGCCGGACTGGTCGGGTACACTTATTTGTCTGGTGACAGGAGGTATTAGTGAAATGAATGTGGTGTCTATTAATTTCGAAAGATTAAGCCGTCAGGCTAATTTGTTACTTTTTGGAACAACTCATACAGGTCTCATAGAAATCGTTGTGTCCAGTGAGAAAAAATATATAAACGGCTCTAGAAAGAGAAAGCACCAAGCTTTATATTCAAGTATAATAGTTGACCACAAAAGAAGTATGTGTAGATATTTATGAAACCAAAGTTTAGAACCGCAAATTGAACAAAAAATTATTATCATTATTTTTTTTTACATTAACTCCACACAGGAGGCCCTGAGGAAAATAATTTCCCTCAGGGCCTATGTCATCTTTGAAAATGCTGTGAGGAGGGTGTTTTTGAGGAGAGGAAGGAGTGAACATGGGTCTTGAGGAGACCCATGTTGTAGAAGAGAGGAAACACAGAGGCCGGCAAATCGTTCCACAGTCGAGCTGTTGAACTCAAGAACAAGTCGTAGAAACGACCCGTTCTCATGTGACAAATGTCAACCGTGTACATATGTTGGGCGCGCGTTTGGCGTGTCTCCCGACTATGCACCGGTGCCGAAGGGATCAATGACGCTAGTTCCCCAGAGCATCTTCCATTGAAATACCGGTAGAACATGGATAGCATTCCCACCCGACGCCTGTGCTCTAAAGATTGCAATCCGTTCGTTAAAATGGGAGAATCTATCAAACGGACCGCCCGTTTCTGCAGAGTCGAGGGTATTTTTCAAGTATTTTGGAGCTTCAGACCAGAGGTGGCTGCCAAATTCAACCGTGGGGCGCACTTGCGATTTGTACAGGGTTAGCAGTTGTGTACTAATAAAGTATCTGTGGGCCCTGTACAGTACTTCCAGTTTTTGAGAAGCTAACTTTACTCTGGCTTCGATGGAGCCCCCATACCTGAGCCGGTCACTTATAGTTGACTTGAACTATGAAACATGGAGATTTTTTTTTTTATTATTTTTAAATGGAACGACAAAATGAGGTAATAGTAACGTTTATAATACATTTATCTAATAAAGTATGTATAAGTTTTTTTCTTCGAAAAGCCTCAATTACATTAGTCTAGTTTACAAGCTACTAGCCGGTAAGTTTAAAAGCGGGTGAATCGGCGAGTGAGATTGTCATGATGACACACAAAACTGTCTACTCGCTCAGTAGCAACAGTAGCAGCTAAAATAACGACTCTCGCGGCAAGCAACTCTGTCGACATTTTGTAGAAGACTTGAATTCGCAGTGCTAACTAGTAGCGAGAATAACGGCTGCCGCCCGAACCTATTCTGACAGATGAAATCAGTTGTTAATGAGCCGCCATCTTTAGGCAAACACTAGCGAGTAGCGAGTAAAGTTGACCACCTTTAAAAAAACTTTTTTTGTAGATTGTCCACAATCTGCTAATTAGCAAGTATTACGATGACACTGAGCGAGTTTACTAACAGAGTGAATTTCCCAGATAGTAGCTTGTAAACTCGCTCTATGTAATTGAGGCTTTATAGTACTTTTAGACAGAAAAAACGTAAGTAAAGTGGTGTCACCGTTCATTTCACTTATTTCAGAAGTTAAACGTATGAAAAAATCAGTCTTTCTTTAAATGCTAATTTAGATGTCTCCCACGAGATTTTTGCTTTATTTTTAATGAGTCGTGTTTTATTAAACATTTTCACAATTTTCGCTTCAATTTTATCGTTTTAAATATTAGCGTGCTCTCTCCAACATTCGTTATTACATATCTCTCCATCTTCTTTTTTTTGAGCGGGTATTTGGCGCCTTAACGCAAAAGATACAGAATCACAATTCAGGTTAATTGAACGGCACGAACTTTCTCTAGGTGGTAGGTACAAACATTAAAAAATAGCATTATTTTTATTTTTATACGAATACCGCACAAGAGTCTCAACTGCTCCTGTCTAGAGCCAGTGAGACTATGGCATCCCCAATTTGGGTATGTTGTGGGGCTGAACGTAGTGGGGAGGGGAAGGAGATAGAGAAGAGGAAGGTGGGGAAGTACCTGGCTATTCAGATCTGGTCACTAAACACGGCTAAAGCCATTTCAAGCAACGTTTCAATTCTGAATGGTGGTCTTACACCAGGGCGATACTGATAATATCGTCCACCCTGGAACGTGCCGCAAATATACTATAAATTATTTTTAATGAATAAGTTGTGAAGTAACACAAATTAATCAAATAAAATTTATTAGCCACGTCGGGATTCGATCCCGCGACCTTCGGATTGCAAGTCAAGAGCCTTACCGTTAAACTACGTCGGCCGTTTTATTACAAAAACGATGGAATACCACAGACATACTTCATCACAAGTCTATTATTGCGACTCTTGACGCGACCCACCCAAAACGTTAGTCTCTGTGTGTGCCATCAGTAGAATAGTTCCTCCAATCCGTCTCTGCATTTTTATCAATTCTGTGATCAGATGACTGCTTCAGATATGGCCAGGCTCGCGAGTAGTAAAAAAGGTACCACATATATTAAATTATAACCATTATACCAACCTTCCCGAGGACATTCAAATGCATGTTTTCCCTTTTAATTACTGCCTTTCAAAGGACAACAAAGTGATTAACATTTGAACACGCTTTTACAGACATTATTAACGATTTTGTAGAATTTATAATTTGGTGGAAAAGTAAAAAAGAGACAACTCGTTAATATAACCTAATCTGTTAATGAGTTAGAGATTTAGGATGCAATAACAGTACAGTCACAAAAACGGCGCTATACAAATCCCACACAGGAGGCCCTAAGAAAAATAATTTCTAATTGATGCCGTGTGGAGGGTCTTTTTGAGGATAGGAAGGAATGAACATTGGTCTTGAAGAGACCCATGTTGTAGGAAGGAGGAATCACAGAGGCTGCCGGCCGTTAATTATTACACAAATAAAATGGGTAAAAACAATTTACAAGGTTTTATAAATAACTAGCTGGTTCCCGGCATGCGTTGAAATACCGTTCATTCAAAAAAATAATTTTTGTCCCACTGCGTATCCTTTCCGGGAGTCCACGTTTCCCGCCCGCGTCCCTTTCCCCTCCCGCGTTCCCCTTCCACCTACCCCGTCTTCCCTCTCGTCTCTTCTGCTCCCCCGTCCCGCCAACCCCTTTTCCGCGTTCCATATATTCAGTCGCAGTACATTCAGTTTTCAAACAGCTCGCCTTCCGTCTATTACAATTTTTTTAATTTAAATTAAATTTTTTCCACATATAACAAATTTATTTTATAAGAACGATCAAACATTAAAAAAACAATCAATCAAATTTGGTACCTAACATAGGTAACTACCTATTTAAAATATATATAATTCTTAATTTGATACAAATTATTATGTGAGGACTTCAAATTAATAACATACTTTTTTAAATTGAATTCCGATTTAAGATGAATGCGAAATAATGCAAAATCATACAAAATCATGTATTTTTGTTTTGAAAATTTTATCGCTTATGCTTAGAAGTATTATACATAGATGATTCAATTAAACAATACGTGTAGAACGTATCTTGGCCATTAAAAATATCGGCCATTTTTTCAATAAGCCCAGAAAAAAATAAAGTATTAGGTCTATAAAAAAACACTTTCAAGTGCAAACTCTTCTACTTATAAACCCCTTTTCGGAAATGGTTTTATGGTTTTATGGTTTGACGTGGCAAATTCAGTTTCTTTTATAATCATTGCAAAAAAAAATGAAATTTACGCCCGAAATTCACAAAATAAAATAAAAAATTAATTTTCTCGTTCTTCTTTTGGACATCAATCAACACGGCCAGGACTGTACGAATTTGGATTTTTAAATTGAACCTTATGCCATCGGCACAAGAACCATACACTTGGCAAACCCATTTCGTAACAGTTACGCCCCGCCTGCGAAGGGGCATAGACGTCCTAGACTTCACGTCGCTTGGTTCCGGCAAATCAATTTTAAATTTTCTTGTTATTACAATAAACAAAGCGTAAATAAGGAGTTCATATTTTTACAGACCTTTACGAAATCAATCTGTAAAAAAATTTCTCAAACCTTTTCCAACCTTCCAAAAACTTTTTCTCAAGTATTTTTAAACTACCTCCAAAAAGAGGCGTGGATTACGATTTCGATTTTTTCCTGGACTATTGGATCACCTTGACAATATTTTTTTTTTTGCAAAATGTCATTCTCAAATTTTTAACAGTTTCGCAAGAGTTTTTGTGATGATTGAAAAGCTTTTATGTCATGTGGTTGAAATAATCCAAAAATCTTCGCGGGTGTTTTGAGAACGTATTGTGAAAGTTTCAAATATTTCCTATGCTTAATATAGCAATACATAGACCTCTTAAAAATCCCCCAAACAAATTTTAATTTTTATATACATATAGATGACTAGACGGTACCAACAACGTCTCTAATAAAAATCTGGGGTGATTATGTACATTTTACCGGGCGAGATTAGCAGCATATTGTATTGACAAGGTGTCGAAATCAAATACATAAGAATTCTAAAAAACATCTAGGATAACAGCAAAGCTAAAATTAAACTAGATAAAGAAGGAAATGAAATCAAAATAGAAAGAGATGTACGCCAGGGCGACCCCCTCTCACCTAAACTTTTTACGGCAGTCCTGGAGGAGATCTTTCGTCAATTAGATTGGGAACAATGCGGGCTGTCCATTAACGGTGAAAACATTTCACATTTAAGATTCGCGGATGATTTGATAATCCTCTCGCTGACGAGTGCAGGCCTGCAGATGATGTTGAATGAACTAGATAGAGAAAGCCGAAAGGTGGGACTAGTCATGAACACAGAAAAGACCAAAGCAATGACAAACGGGAAGCAAGAACCTATCAAGATCAATAACAATCTGATCGATTATGTGGAGTATGTATACCTAGGTCAAATCATTTCTTTTAATGAAAAACAAATACCTTTGTATAACACCACTATTTTATTAACTATATCAACATGTTTCGAAAACTATGTTTTCTTCGTCAGGATAATAAGTCAATAATAAATAACAAAAGACAAACAAGTATAGACTAATTAGAACATAGACAAAATATTAGAAAGGAGAGGTGATTAATTACCTAAAATATATCATAAAAAACAATTATATAAAATAAAATATAAAAATTATTTTAGAATGGGTAAAAAATTACATTAACATAATAAAAAATCTTTTAAAAGGAAAACAAGAAGTCTAAATAACAAAATAAATTATTATAAATATAAGTATTAATACGAAAATAAATTTAAAAGATGGCTATTTTTAAAAAACGTTTGGTTATTTATAATATTTAATTTACTATTAACACTTTTTCTAATTTCTAAAATTTCTAAATTATCTAATTGTATACCCGTTGTGTTAGTGTGTAAAATTTTTAAACCTTTATTAATATCAAAAGAATGACCTGTTTCCAAAATGTGGTTTGCAAATTCTGAATAATTATTATTATTTAAACATCTTAGATGTTCCTTAACTCTAATGTTAAAATTTCTAGAAGTCTTCCCAATATAAAAAAAGTTACAATCATTACAAATTAATTTATAAACCCCAGATTTGTTCAAAAACACACCTTTGTCCTTGTTATTTAATATATAATTTTTTAATTTGTTATTGGCGTAAAAAGCTGGTTGGATATTATCTGGCATGTTTTTAATTATCAAATTTGAAGTGTTATTATTTAAAAATACAATTTTTCTCCAATTATTATTATTGTCAACTACGTGTGGATAAACAAAAGATCTAAAAAACTTTTTCTTATATTTTTTGTTTAACATATTATCTTTTAATTGTGTAGAATAACCGTTATTTATTGCAATTTGTTTAATTGTATTTAATTCTGTTTTAAAATTTCTTAAAGATAGGGGAACATTAATTAGTCTACTTAGTAAGGTATGAAACGCTGCTAATTTTTGTGAAAATGGATGATTAGAAGTTTCATGTATAATGATATCTGTATATGTGTCTTTACGAATAATGTTAAATTCAAATTTATTTTTGACAATAGAAATACTTAAATCCAAAAAATTTTTAAACTGCAATTTTTTCCAATTTCTAGGGTAAATTTAATTTTTTTGTGGAGTTTATTAATGAAATTTAAGAAAATATTTAATTGCCTATTAGTTCCAGTCCATATACAAAAAACGTCATCTACATATCTTTTCCAAAAATAAACATATTTTAATAATAAAGCACGACTATTAAAAAATTTTTCTTCAAAATTGTTTAAAAATATATCTGCGACTAGGGGGCTAGTACTTGAACCCATTGCTAAACCATCTTTTTGTTTGTAAATAATATTATCAAATTGAAAATAATTTTGTTTAAGAATAACATTAAAAATTTTATATAAATCCTGAGACAAGTTTTTGGAAATGTTTGAAAAATCTAACAATTCTTTAATAATAGATTTAGTTTCTAAAAGAGGAACACTTGGAAATAAGTTTACAACATCAAATGATATTAACATTGCATTTTTAGGTATATCCAAAGATTTTAATTTGTCAATTAACTCAAGGGAATTTTTTATTGTATGTTTAGGGTTAAAAATTTTGTTATCAAGAATTAATTTATTGATTGTAGAAGCCAATTTATAACTAGGGGCTTTACAATTGGACACAACCGGTCTAATAGGTTTTTCTAATTTATGGATTTTTAGCAAACTGTATAATTTTGGTACTTGTGGATTTTTAATAGTTAATTTTTGGTTTTTAAATAAACTAATAATATTTTCACTTCTGCAAGATTGTATCAATAATGTATCAATAATTTCTTCCTGGCATTTATTGATTGGATTTTTATTAACAATTTCAAAATTATCATTATCTAAAAAATTCAAAGTCTTTTGTATGTATTCCACTTTATTTAAAATAATAATTGAATTTCCTTTATCTGCCTTTGTTATGATAAGGTTTTTGTCGTGTGTAACTTTTGAAATATTGACGGCAAGCTTTTTTTCTTCACATTGTTTATTATTTTCCTTATAATTATTAGACTTTATGTTTTTAACAATTTCACCAAATTTATATTGATATGAACTATCTTTTTGATTCAGTGCACAATTTATATCAACAGCTAACAATTCTATTTGTTTTTTATTTTCAATTTGTAAATTGTAATTCAAACCTTTTGATAAAAGATTTAATTCTTCTTTCTTAAAAATATGGTTAGTAAAGTTAATGACACGATCATGAAATAATGCTATTGTTTTATTATCATTTTTAAGTGTTTTTGAGCAAGAATTTTGGTTTTTATTAATAAAAGTTGTTAAATTGTTTTCTTTATTGTCACTTTCACATGGTGGAGTATTATAAGAACACTGATTTTGGTTTTTATTGTTAATATCAATTAATTTATTTAATTTCTTCATCAATTCTTCCTTCTTCTTAAAAATTATAAATAACCAAACGTTTTTTAAAAATAGCCATCTTTTAAATTTATTTTCGTATTAATACTTATATTTATAATAATTTATTTTGTTATTTAGACTTCTTGTTTTCCTTTTAAAAGATTTTTTATTATGTTAATGTAATTTTTTACCCATTCTAAAATAATTTTTATATTTTATTTTATATAATTGTTTTTTATGATATATTTTAGGTAATTAATCACCTCTCCTTTCTAATATTTTGTCTATGTTCTAATTAGTCTATACTTGTTTGTCTTTTGTTATTTATTATTGACTTATTATCCTGACGAAGAAAACATAGTTTTCGAAACATGTTGATATAGTTAATAAAATAGTGGTGTTATACAAAGGTATTTGTTTTTCATTAAATTAATGATGACACCCCAAAGTAAATATGCCTATTTTGAAGAAACAAATCATTTCTCCTTTAGATTTAACCACAAAAGAAGTAGACAGACGTATTGGAAATGCTTGGAAACAATATTGGGGTTTGAAAGAAATAATGAAAAACAGTGAAATCAGGATAGCTATCAAACGGAAGCTTTTTGACACCTGCATACTTCCTGTACTTACTTATGGTTGCCAAACTTGAGCACTCACAAAAACTCACAATAAGAAGCTCGAAACATGTCAAAACTCCATGGAAAGAAGTATGATAGGGAAAAGACTGTCCGATAGAATAAAAATTGCAACCATTAAGAAACAAACAAGAACAAAAGATGCATAAAAGATGCATATATGCCGTTACAGAGCACGCCTAATTACGGAGGCAATTGAAATTCATAAAAACCCCATCAATATTAACAGAGACGACGGAGCTAAGCTCAATAGTTCTTGGTATCCAGTAATTGACGGCTACACCAAAGCTAAACGCAAAAAACCATGCTGAATTTTTTCTAACACCAGCTCGTAGAGAAATGGAGCTGGCAGCACGGTATCGCTTCGACACACATAAGTAAACACTCTCACCAATATCATTTACTCATCTGCCCTGATGATGGACACTGTAACGCTGTCCGAAACGTTGGCTAAAGAAGGAGGTAGCGAAACACGGCATAACACCCCAAAAACAATAACAAAAATAACAAAAACACTTTTTGGCCGTGAAAACCTTAAAACATACCCAATTAATATGTAATAAAAAAAAGTATTAATGTTATTGTTTTTTTTTTATATCTATGTCAAAAAGTATTTGTATATCTATTTCATTCAAGACATTTAAGTCTTTGATCATTGTATTCACACTTTTCAGAACATTATGTTTTTTTTTATGCATGTAAATACTCCTCCCATAAACACGAGCTCCTAGAGCTCAATTTATGGAGTAGTAGAACCATAAAATTAATTCTTATGTACACCTAGGTAATAATATTATAAATATAATTATTATTGTAAAATAAAAAAATAAATATAAATAAAACGCCGTCCGGTTTCCTCTTAAAAATACCCTCCACACAGCATCCCCAAAGATGACACAGGCCCTAAGAAAACTGGAAGTTATTACTAAGATCAATGTACTTTACATGAAATTTATTGTCAGCAAAAATTAGTTTGACTCCAATCTCAAATTCTTGCAATCGTAAGCATTGTTACTAGTAAAGCAAAAATATATGTCAAGACGAAAGTTTTTCGGAAAATGAAATTTAATACTGATGGAAGAAATATAAATTTCCCAAGATGTCATTAACACTTGTAACCAGTTTTAACTCCCACACTGTTAAAATTTTTATTTTTTGATTTGTCGGCAATAAATTAGTGTACACCTGTCAAATTTGTGTGGAGTTTTGTTATGTTTTATAGTTTATTTGCTTTACTACCCAATCAGGCCGAGAATTTTGATTTTTTTTAAAAAAAAATTTCTTAAAAGAAAGACAAACATTTCCGGGTTATGAATAACCTGACGATGTTTGAAAATCTCCTATTACCGCCAGAGTAAGCGAATAATGTTGCTTGTGTCGTGATGGAGGTTTAGCCAGCCGAGGCATCGAACACGCGACGCCCGGGTGGGACCCGTACGCGATGTCCACTCAGCCACTGACCGGTCGATTCTTGTATAATAACCTAGTATTATCTTATTTTTCTAAAAACGATGAGCATGACGTTGCGAGCTGAAAATAATTGCGTCGACCTAGAAATCTCAGACACGGGAGGCCCTGAGGGGAAAAAAATCCCTATGTCATCTTTAGGGATGCTGTGTTGAGGGTCTTTTTAGGGAAAGAAAGGAGAGGATTCGTGGATGGGAAGGAAAAAGGTTCGAAGGGGTGACGAACGTACGAATCCACCCGTCCTACTTCGGTGCAAGACGGAAGACAGATTTTTTTAAGGAAAGGAAGAAGAGGAAGTTCTGGGAAGGAAAAAGGTATAAGGGGTGAGTAGCAAACTGGGGGTCAGTGTATTCACGAGTGACGAAGGTATGAATCCACCCCTTCAACTGCGGTGCAAGGCGAAGGGTCGAGAGATTCCGGCTGGAGAGATCAAAAGATCTCCCTCAACCAGTCTCTCCTGTTCCGGTCCGCCACGCAGTAGTTAGGCAAAAACATAGGCCACCAAGACCTAGACAAACCTCACCCCGCGAATCCTGCACCTCTGCAAAGTCATCAAACATAATGAACAACTTAAGGGTGTTCTTAGGGTGGGTTATCCAATAATTGGTTCCCGGGGTGGCGGTACCAATATTGTGAATTAAATTTCAAATTATATTAATCAACAATAGGAATATAAATCGTCCCAGGAAATATTTACATTTGGTGCCATAATTTCTACGGTAAAAGTGCCACAAAAGCCAAGGTGTGCAATAATACAGGGGCTACTTTCAAATCACACAAAGATAAGGTGCTATCATCTGCTAGCGTGCCGATAATAAACTAATATCTAAGCTGATAATAATTCAGTTTAAGCCATAAATCAAGCTACAACTTTGAAGAGCGCATGAAGCTAATGTTCCAAGCAATTTACATGCTGCATCATGAAGCTAGTGCATCAGACACTTGAGAAATCAAGGGGGGCGTAAGGTAATGTTCGAGGGTACAACTACTGTGTCTACTGGAGAGTGTCACCTAATTTAGCGTCGGTGCTTGAAGTTAACTGAAGCTGGTGCCATAACTATAAAGAGTGCATGAAGCTATTATTCCATTTACAGCTGTCTACTAGCTGTACTAGCTGGAAACTTACTTGGTGACGATGGAAGCTCATTTGGGGGGATAAGCTAATATAAGCTAATTCAAGCTCACATAAGCTAATTCAAGCCAGTGCAAGCACTTGAAGGGACATGAAGCTGCCAGTGCCCGTACGGAGTAGGCACCAAAGAAATTAAAGGTAGCATGAAGCTAACGTTCCTACTAGAAAGTGGAAGCGTGGAAGAGTGCAAGCTAAAAGTGGTGCAACATGAAGTTGGTGCCAAAGAATCAAAAGTTTACATCTAAGCTTGTGTTCCAGGCAAGGCTGTGTCTACTTTAGTGTTGCAACTAAGCATGAAGCTAATGTTCGGCAAAGCTTTCTACTAACTTGGTGGCAGTGCAAGCTAACACGAAGCTAATGTTTCAGGCAAAGATGTGGCGCCTGCGATTAGTGGATTGCAAGTTGGTGCAACATGAAGCTGGCGAATTTAAGGGTGGCATGAAGCTAATGTTCCACAAAGCTCTCTACTAGAGGGAGGCAACTAACTTGATGGTAGTGCAAGCTAACACGAAGCTAAAGCAAAGCTGTGGTGCCTGCAACTAGTGGTAAGTAACTTGGCGCAACATGAAGCTGGCGAATTTAAGGGTGGCATGAAGCTAATGTTCCACAAAGCTGTCTACTAGAGAGTGGCAACTAACTTGGTGCCGGTGCAAACTAACAGTGGTGCGACATGAAGCTGGTGCCATAGACACAGAGTGGTTCCAAACCTTCGGCTCTATCATCTTGTCTATGTGCGGGGGGCATCTGGTGACTCCTGGAGGGGATCCGACCACGTTCAGATAAGAGCACGGCAGTAGCGTCACCATATTACGACCCTTGGCCTTATCTTGCGGCAAACAGAGAAGACAGCATTAGTTTATTAGCTAGAAGAATAATAAATGTTAACGAATGAAAGAAAATACAGAAAGCACAAAGATGAAGATAGTATGGCGGGACAGCCTTACAATTATTAAAAACAAAATTTTATCGACTGGTATCACCGCGAGTCGCCGACAGGCTGGGTGGATGATATTGCAAATTCATTCCATTGCTCACGTCCTTTGACTTCGGCCGTTTTATAAATTTCCTCCAGTGTACTTTAGCCGCGACAATTTTAATTTTGTACAAAGTTTATTTTTAATAAATCTGACCGCATAAACGGGAATTATTATTTAACAAATATCTCCTTAAACACGATCGCAGCTACAGTGATAGGAAAGGCTGCTAGCTGTCATCCCAAGGCAAGGTTAATATACAATTCACGAATACAAACACTTTTCCTAAAATAGCTTAGAAATAGTCAGATGTTGACGTTTCAAAAATTAAATAAAGTGTTCACAACTCTGTGAATCTGTAAAACCTACTCTTCAGTCTGACTGTAAAGAGTGGAATATATTATCAACATCAAGCTGGTGAAAGACCACCATTTAGAATCGAAACGTTGCTTGAAATATCTTTAATCTGTTTATTGTCCAGATCTGTATAGCCAGATACTCCTCCACCTTCCTTTCCCCCATCTCATTCCCTTCAACACACCCCAATTGGGGATGCCGGCCGGCGTGGTCTAGCAGTAAGGCTCTTGACTCACAATCCGAAGGGATCGAATCCCGGCGTGGCAAATAAATTATATTTGATTAATTTGTGTAATTTCACAATTAATTCAATTAAAATAATATATGGTATATTTGCGGCACGTTCCAGAGTGGAAGATACTCAGAATCGCTCTGGTATAAGACCACCATTCAGAATTGAAACGTTGCTTGAAATGGCTTTAGCCGTGTTTGATGACCAGATCTGTACTTCCAGGAATAGCCACGTACTTCCCCATCTCCTTCCCCTTCCTACTACCTTCAACCTCATAACACACCATATCCCAATTGGGGATGCCATAGTCTCACTGGCTCCAGATGGGAGCAGTTGGGACTGGGGTGCGCTATTCATATAAAAAAATACGAGTTTGCTTTAGACCACAAGACTGAAGTAAAACTTCTATGATAGGAAGAGAGAAAGAAAATGTGCGCGCGCACTGCTCTCTCTTGCTCCTACAGTGTG
This sequence comes from Glyphotaelius pellucidus, assembly GCA_936435175.1. NCBI lineage: Eukaryota > Metazoa > Arthropoda > Insecta > Trichoptera > Limnephilidae > Glyphotaelius > Glyphotaelius pellucidus. Next base: position 1,542,187 of record OW386561.1, read on the forward strand.
ATACAGACAATAGGCCTGCACTGTGTCTTAGATATACGAAACGTAACTCTCTCTCTTTCTATCGTCACTAACTTATATCTCCCTCTCAACTTCCGTTCGCCTTGCCCGACACTTTTTGTAACGCTCTCGTCACGCATTCACCTGGTTACTCCCCAAGTCAAGCGTGCGTATAGAAGTTTTACTTAAAAAATAAATAAATAAAAAAAATCTCAAGGCAAGGAATAATGAATTTTTAACACTTTAGACTGAACATTTTAGTCGGGTATGGCCACCCGCGAACTTTGCCAAGTCAACAAACGTCACCATCGTGTTCTTGTTGTTATGGCAGCCCAGCGGTGCTACCGGCTATCGGCTGCCGACGTCAAAGGTTCAATGAACGAATGGACTTCAACATTTCTTCTTCCTTTTTCTCTCTTTGTCAACATCTACAACTGTGCGACTTGACGACTTGACGAGAGTGCAGTCTTGCACTTGTGCCAAACGCCGCTGGTGCAAAATTAATGTTGATTTAAAAATGCAGAAACAAACTTGTTAAAATAAAAAAAATTTCAACGAAGCAAAATATATATGTGTAGACTCGTAATTTCCATTCACGAACAAATTGAATTTGATACTGTAGTATTGAATTATGAAATTTAATAAGCTGGTGAATGAACTTCTTCAAAGAGAAGCCGCTTGACTATTTCTAAGCTATCGTCCATGAATTATTGGGAATTTGGTGACGTAGCAGGGGTGTCCGGTTCATGGGGTGGGGTTTGTCTAGGTCTTGGTGGTAGATGCGTTTGCCCACCCAGTGTCGCGGGCCGGATCGGGAGAGACTGGTTGAGGTATCCAGCCGGAATCTCTTAATCCTTCACCGAATTGAAGGGATGAATTCGTCACTTCTGAGCACATTGAATTCCAGATTCCTATCCACCCCTCACACCCTTTTACCCTAAAAAGACCCTCCATACACCGCCCCCAAAGATGACACAGGGAAATTGTTTTTCTTAGGGCCTCCTGTGTAGAGCTAACGTAAAAAAAAATTGCGGCACGTTGCAGAGTGGTTGATATTTAAAGTATCGCCCCTGTAAAATTCATTTAGTATTGAAACGTTGTTTGAAATGTTTTAAGCCGAGTTTGGTAACCAGATTTCAATAAACGGATACTGCTTCACCTTTCTCCTCTCATCATCTCATTCCCTCCCCACTGCCTTCATCCTCACAACTACCTCAATCGGGGATGCCACAACTGGCTCCAGACGGTTAAAAGCAGTTACGACGCTTTTGCAGTATTCACATAAAACAGCTAATATGCCAGTTCCGACAGCAAATATAATGTAATCTATTACTAATATTATAAATGCGAAATTGCGTGTGTTCGTTTGTTACGCTTTCACGCATAAAACAATAAAACGATTTTTTAAATTCTTTCACCAATAGAAGGCTACATTATATGCGAGTAATGTAGTCTGTATATAATGGTAAGCTCTGGCGTTATGAAATTATAAATATTATTTATTATACGTTTTCTGTCGCCAACAAAAGCAAGTTATTGCCAACGTCAGAAAACAAATCGTTGCCGTGGAAACGATGTTGATATATTTGCGGGAAATCTATCTACCTATATAAATAAAAATGAATTGGTGAGCTTTGGCATTATGAAATTTAGGTGGCACGCGAGCTGTTTGAAAACTTAATGTACCGGGAATGAATGTATGGAATGCGGGTGGGGGAGGTAGGAGTGGGGGGAGTGGGGGAGGGGGAATAATTGATAAGTGCAAGCGCTACAGTAATTTCCTCCTAATACCATGCGAGCGAACTCGCGGCTAAAAGCTAGTTAAGTAATAAAAGAATAAGTCATTGAAGAAGAAGATAATACCAAGAAATCTAAAAAAAACGTGAAACAGAACAAGACATAGAAAAATAAAAAGGTAACGGTTGCAAACAATCATCTCTGTCTTATCGGGATAACGCACAATTAACTCGGCCATTGGGATTATTTCACATTTCGTTTAGATTAATTGTATTATCTTTTCTTTAATGATTAATATTACATTGATGAGTTTAACCTTCAAAAACCTATTCCAATGAAATTGAGTTAATAAATCATATAAAGTAATAGGGAAGGACCCTCTACCTAACAGTGTTCAATGGAAAGCAACAGCGTTGTACATCGGCTATGGTTATCATTAACAAGGAAAAATAATTTCCGCCCTTTGTCAATTTCAACCCCAATTCACTTATGCATGTTGCAGTAGCGTCGACTTCAAACTAAACTGAATTTTAACAAGCGTGTAACGATGAGATTGACTGATAAAAGAGCATGCAATACATACAGCCCAACCTTCTTCTACCCTATTTTCTTTCTCTCCACGCTCCCTTCACCTCACAATATATCTATACTAATAGGGATTTTTTATTATTTTTTTCTGGACAGAAGGAGAAAGACTCCTCCAATCACCTCTCACCCCAGGAGATAGTTGGAAACTTGAGTGGCAATCGGCCAAGGTGAAAAATGCCCATCTCGTACAAGACCCCACTGAGAGACAGCCTGGGTTCTCATTGCCTCGCAAACTCTGGTCCGTCATCAATAGGATAAGGTGCTCCCTTAGTCGTTGGGCCCATATGATGTATAGATGGGGCCTTAAAGAGTCGGCGATATGTGAATGCGGTGAGGTGCAGACCACCAAACATGTGGTCAACGAATGCCCGCTCTATTCATTCCCCGGCGGGATTGATTAGGTCCACAGGGCAACGCCTGATGGCTCGCAGACCTAGATGTCCCTCTCTGATCCCTCCATCATACGAAAGAAGAAGATTATTTTTCTTTATGTGAATACCTCAAAAGAGTCCCGGCTGCTATCGTCTCGAGCCAGTGAGACTATGGCATCCCCAATTGGGATATGTTGTGAAGCTGAAGGTAGTGGGAGGGAGAGGAGATGGGGAAGAGGAAGGTGGGAAAGTACCCGGTTCTTCAGATCTGGTCACCAAACACGGCCAAAGCCATTTCAAGCAACATTTCAATTCTGAATAGTGGTCTTACACCAGGGCAATACTTCCACTCTGGAACGTGTCGCAAATATACCATATATTATTTTTAATTAGTTGTGAAATAACACAAATTAATCAAATAAATTTTATTTGCTCACGTCAGGATTTGATCCCGCGACCTTCGGATTGCGAATCAAGACCTTACCCCTCGACAACGCCGGCCGTCAGTTGGGACCCTTGACACGAATCAAGTGAATCAGATACTCGAAGTCGAGCCATGTCAAGTATCAGAATAATAGAAGATGTATGAGACAACGTATGAATGTGAATGAGGCAAAGAATGTGTGCCATGACCAAGTTGTTTGGCGGTCCGTCCTCTCTGCCTGCCCCTGCGGGGAAACGGCGTGGTGGTTAGTTAGTTAGAAATAGGAGATGTATAGAACTTTGAATACAAAAAAGGTCTTTTTTTTTAAGAAAGACAAACATTCCCGGGTTCGAATAACCAACCCAACAATATTTGAAAATCTCCTACTACCACCACAATAAGTCGAAAATGTTGCTTGAGTCGTGATAGGGCCAGCCGAGGAATCGAACACGCGGCGCCCGAGTGGGACCCAAACGCGATGCCCACTCAGCTACTGACCGGTCGGAATGCATAATGTAAAAAGATATCAATTGGTATGGAGGAGATTCTTTTACGTAAAATAGATAATTTTGAGATAAATGTTTCTAATAGATCTAATATAATATCTAATCATTATAACACTAAAAATCTGTTTCTTTTTAAAAAATCACATTAAAGTTGACAATGCTACAAAACTTTTATAGAGGTCGCTTTTAATAGCTAAAGAGGTCAACGATGAGTTTAGTTTAAAAGTACAAAGAAAAGTTTATTAATACAAAAATAACATACCCACAGTAATAGTTGTTATTGCTTATTTAAATTAAACAATCAATATTTAATTCAGGGCCCTAAAGGGAGCCTTGAGGAACGCCGCTTTGTAATAAAAATATACACATTGACGAGACGTTCATGAATTTTTAATACGACATCCTCCCTTTAAAAAGCTCGCTGCTCTTTTGTGCGTTATGTCAAGCCCGTATCCGTCAGCGGCAATGCGCAGAACTGTCAGTATTGGGTCCTGCATCGCGCACCTATATCACCATGACAATGCGACACACAGAGCTGGTACAATAATACGCCGGATGCTTTATACGCGGCCCGCCCATCATATCGTAAGGTTCCATTGGTTTATTGCATAAATAATATTCTTTAAATGCAGGGATTGTATATTTTTGGATGTGAGAGCCAGTGATCAGAGCAATATTTTTATAGTTACGAATTCAAACTAACTTAACCATAAATCTAGCCTTGAAAATTGTGTGAAAAAGTGAAACCGAGTTTGTATCTCATCTAAACATAATAAATAAATAAATTAATTAAGATAGTCCGACTGAAGTCCCGAAAAATTTGTAACAATTATGAAAACCACAATCATCAGTCAATATTGTTAATACGTGAAGCAAAAACTTTGTACCCCTTTTTACGAAAATCGCGCAGACGGAGGAGTATGAAATTTCGCACACTTATAGTTTATATAGAGAAGGAGTGCAGAATGCTAATATTTTTTTTAAATTATGCATAAAAAATACATTAAATCAATAAAAAAACATTACACATTAAATTCAGTCAAGTGACCCCAAGTGATTCGAAATATTTGGTGATTTAGCAGGGGTTTATGGGGTCAGGTTTGTTAAGGTCTTGGCTGCCGATGTCTACCCACCAGCTGCGTGGCAGGCCAGATCGACAGAGACTGGTTGAGGAGGTCTTTTGACCTCTTCGACCAGTATCCCTCGACTCATCGCCTTGCACCGCAGATGAAGGGATGGATTCATACGTCCGTCACTCCTGACTCCTAGATTCCAACCCACCCCATACCTATTTCCTTTCTTTAACTTCTTCTTAAACAAACCCTCCACACAGCATCCCCAAAGATGACACAGGACCTGAAGGAAATTATCGCTTGTATGGATTCTCCAATCAAACACTTCCAATTTTGAAAATGAAACCTTATATACAAAGCAAAAGTTCTGGAGTTCATTGAACCAGAGTTGCAGACAGTGGCATAACCGAAATTAGTGTTTTTAATAATAAAGAACTAATTTATTCAAAAGGAGCCTTCAAAAATTATTAATGTACACATAAAACAGTGTTTTAAAAATCAAGGTTGTCAATCCGCATCCTTGATAGTATATTCCCATCCTGTGCACAGTGTATAGGCTGTACACGCCCCTAATTCCACCCCTAACATCCAAACCATCCCTTATTCTTATACTATAGCGCAATGGAGACATAATGTGAAGGGTGATCAGTGTTCATAGAAGATAAAATAATTATTGCTTACAAAGATAAGGGCAGATATAAAAATAGTATCTCACAGGGTGTTAGGGACATCCTACTTGACTTACTTTATTAAACCAGTGATTTCTGACATTATTTGGAGTAAAAAATGTAAATAAAATTTTGGTCTCCGGTGAATTTTTGATGTGTTTTTTTTTTCTTCAAAATCTTTTTTTTTTTAAATTCTTCCGTATGTCGTCACTGATGCCTCATCCGAATAACCAACCAACTTCTCGCCCGCCCGTAATTGTCAAATCCCTACTGATTTTATGTTTTTAGTTTAAAAAAATTATCAAAAATATCTGAAAATGACCAAAATTTCTTTAACATTTTTACTCCAAATAATATCACCAATCACTGGTTAAAGTAAGTCATGAAAGTCCCTTAAAATGGAATAACCAGACAAAACCGGAGATATGTCATTTTTAAATCAAATTTTAGACTATTGACTCTTTACTACAAAAAATTATTAACTGATATCGAAAAACTGTTATTTTACTAGTAAAGCTACTTTTTAAATTTTGAGAATTTGTTCAATTTTTTATAAGAAAAACTCTCTTTTTATAACTTTTGAAGGTTATTCCCATCAACGTAATATATCATTGAAGAAGAAGATAACACTTTTAATCTAAATGAAAATATAAAAGAGAACAAGACACAGAAAAATAGAAAAAGACAATGGTCGCAACTGGGACTCGAACCCAGACCTCTCGTCTAACCGGGACGTGCGCGTTATCCAATTTCGCTATTGCCACCTTCTGTCAAACCGTCATATTTGTCAATCTCATATTTTAAATATTTAGAATCAACAATATTATCTTCAACTAGTTCTTTTTTCCATATTATGGGCAACTATTCTTTTTATTGGAAACAATCATTCTAAGAATTGGTTTGTAACCTGAATAGCGTCTCGGATAAATGTATCCGAATTTATTCATATGGAATTATTGACTTTATGAAAGTCTAAATGAATATTCAATTTTTTATAAGAAAAACTCTCTTTTTATAACTTTTGAAGGTTATTCCCATCATCGCAATACATCATAATATGGAAAAAAGAACTAGTTGAAGATAATATTGTTGATTCTAAATATTTGAAATATGAGATTGACAAATACGACGGTTTGACAGAAGGTGGCAATAGCGAAATTGGATAACGCGCACGTCCCGGTTAGACGAGAGGTTTGGGTTCGAGTCCCAGTTGCGATCATTGTCTTTTTCTATTTTTCTGTGTCTTGTTCTCTTTCATATTTTCATTTAGATTATAAGTGTTATCTTCTTCTTCAATAAAATATGTTTGTTTTTAGTACAATAAGGTTTTACCGTAGGTCGTTGGCAGATTTGTTAAATTTTCAAATAAAATTTTGTATTATACAACATACATGATGTCAAGCGTCAGAATAATAGAAGAGCATGTATGAGACGATGTATGAATGTGAACGAGGCAAGGAGTGTGTGCCAGGACTGAGTTGTTTGGCGGTCCGTCCTCTCTGCCTACCCCGGCGGGGAAACGGCGTGATGGTTAGTTCGTTAGTTAGTTTTTTTTTACAATATACATTTGAAATCATATAATAATTTGGGAAGCGGGAATGGGTACCGCCGCCCCGGGAACCTTTACCGGATAACCAACACCTCTGCCATAGGTCACCCCAAGTGGTTCGCTACGCTTGGTGATTTAGCAGGGGTGCCCGGGTTCATGGGGTGAGGTTTGTCTAGGTCTTGGAGGCGGATGACCAGGACACACTGAACCCCAGATTCCTACCCACCCTTTAAACCCTTTTCCTTCCCAGAACTCTCCCCTCCTTCCTTTCCTTAAAAATAAACCCTCCACAAAGCATCCCCAAAGATGACATAGGCCCTGAGGGAAATTATTTTCCTCAGGGTCTCCTGTGTGCAGCTCATGTAAAAAAAATCATGCAGTAAAATAAATCAATCAATTATTTAGGAAAACTACTTTTCAAAATTTAATTTTAGTTCAAATAAAATTATAAGAAAAGTTTCGTTTTTTGACGTTTAAAAAACGTTGACGTTTTAAAAAAAAATATCCGTTTTTGTATTATAGGCAATACAAGAATGATCAGGTAGGCAGGCATATTTAATTCAATGGTAGGAGAGCGTAAAAGCCAAGTTTTTAGTTTGGACCTAAATTCTGTTGGGTTTGTTGTGGATGTTAGTTCCGGAGGGAGTTTATTCCAATGAAGCCTCCAATACAGCCTTTATACTAATAAAGTAATAATAATACAAAATAAAAATAGTATAAAGGTATTGCCATCAGATAAGGCGTTGAAGCGGATGTAGGGACAATGTGAGGAGATTGCAAAATATTCTATTGTAAATGGTGTTCAATTATTAAATAGTTGAGAATGTTGTCAAAGTATGCAAGAACATAGTATGAAACTTGAGAAACAGTAGATATTACACTAATGCAGACCCTCCGTGACGAGGGGTCAGGCTCTCGACTAGAAATCCGAAGGTCGCGGTTAAAATCCCGGCGGAGGCTCTTTTTAGGGAAAGAAGTTCTGTGGAGGAAAAAGAGGGGTGGGTAGGAATCTAGGGGTCAGGGTGTCCAGGAATGACGGTACAAGGTACAAGATGATGGGTTGAAAGAGTATGGCTAGAGGGGTAAAAAGGTCTCCAGCAACCAGTCTTTCCCGATCCGTAGTAGGTGGTGAACCCTGAACGGTGAACCTCATGAACCCGGGCATCCCTGCTAAATCACCAAACGTAGCGAACCACTCAGGGTGACCTATGGCAGAGGTGTTGTTTGCGACGATTTATAAAATTGAAGAAGCAAGGAGAGGAACCGTAAGTAAGGGGTTCTTTCAATTAAGGCAAATTAAAGCAGTACGGAGAAACTTGACAACAGAGGCGACTAAATTACTTGTCAATCCGTATGTTGTTTCACGTCTGGATTATTGCAACGGAATATATGCTAGTCTCCCAAAATATCAAATCAACAAACTTCAATCCGTGTTCAACGCTGCGGCAAGACTTATCACCGGCGTAGCTAAATATTCCCATATTTCTGAGCATCTCAAAAATCTTCACTGGCTCAAGTGTCCCGAAAGAATCCAATTCAAGCTCTGCTGGATGATATTTAAGTCCTTCAATGGCTCCGACTTCCTTATCGGAAATATGTATTCCAGAAAATGCCAATCCTCGACAGTCAACCCTCAGATCAGCAGCAACATCAGCTATCGGAAGGTTGAAAGAACCAAAGCGAACACCAGATACTAAATTCGGTGAGCGTGCTTTCGGAGTGTCAGGACCTAAAGCCTGGAATTTTTTTTTTTTTTACATTAACTCCACACAGGAGGCCCTGAGGAAAAAATAATTTCCCTCAGGGCCTATGTTATCTTTGAGGATGCTGTGTGGAGGGTGTTTTTGAGGAAGGAGTGAACATGGGTCTTGAAGAGACCCATATTGTAGGAGGGAGGAAACACAGAGGCCGGCAAATCGTTCCACAGCCGAGCTGTTGAACTCAAGAACGAGTCGTAGAAACGACCCGTTCTCATGTGACTAATGTCAACCGTGTACAAATGTTGAGCGCGCGTTTGGCGTGTTTCCCAACTATGCACCGGTGCCGAGGGGATCAATGACGCTAGTTCCTCGGAGCATCTTCCATTGTAATACCGGTAGAACAAGGACAGCATTCCCACCTGGCGCCTGTGCTCTAAAGATTGCAATCCGTTAGTTAAATTAGGAGAATCTATCAAACGGACCGCCCGTTTCTGCACAGAGTCAAGGGTTTTTTTCAGGTATTTTGGGGATCCAGACCAGAGGTGGCTGCCAAATTCAACCGTGGGGCGCACTTGCGATTTGTACAGGGCTAGCAGTTGTGTACTATTAAAGTATCTGCGTGCCCTGTACAGTATGCCCAGTTTCTGAGAGGCTAACTTAACTCTGGCCTCGATGGAGCCCCCGTACCTGAGCTGGTCACTTAGAGTTACACCAAGCATATCAATGGAAGGCCTGTTCGGGAGAATGCTGGAATGGACTGCCACACGAGTTAAGAAAGATCACAGATTTAGCAGAAGTTAAATCCATAAGTTAAAAAAAACCTTTCACCATGGCCGTCACGGCCCGCGACATTGTAAATAACTAATTATGGAAAAATATAAGCAAATTCATATTTTTTTTAAAGGTCATTTCATGAAAATCTCCAGTCCCATATATCAACTCAACTTTGGCATTAATATTCTTATAAATGTAATACCAACAGTGATGAGGGTAGCAAAGGTAAAGTCATGCAATGTCTAGTGTTTTCAATATAATGTCCTCCACGTGCAAAGTCCTGTCTTCCCAAGCATAAACTTTCTAAAAAAGTGTTTTTATCAGAAGTGACCTGCCAGGTAAATATGTTTCCTTATCAATTCATAAATAATAAAATTAGGTAGATCCTTAGAATTCATAATAAATTATAAAGCGCCCTTCAGGTGATTTTTCACAAAAACGGCGCTCTACAAATTGTCCAATTATTATTATTATTATTATTATTATTAGAGTGTGCCAAGATCGTATTTTTTAGCGTTCCCTCCTCTCTGTCTACCTCTACGAGGAAACAGCGTGACGTTTAGTTAGAGAGTTAATTCCACTGGCTCTGTTAGGTGGCATCTTGTGCGGTACTAAAAAAACATATAAATAATTGGCCAAAAGACAGCCAGTTTTTCTTTCTTATAAAAACATGACAATAACTCTGTAAAGTCACTAAATTCCTTCCAAGAATAAAACATTTAAAACAATGAATGAATGGAAACTGTGAATTTTTTTATATCGGAACATAAATCTTGCCCGTAGCACGCTCGGAGTAAAACACAGAAAAAAACACCCAACCAAAAATGTTTATCGTCCATCTGTTTTGTAGTCACCATATCAAAACGTCATATTTTATATTTTTTGTGTTCGTCCCTTCAAAAGTGAAAAAAACCGTCGTAAAATCACAACTTAACAGTTTTATATCTGAAAAGTGAAAGATTATTTGAGATTTTATAGTTGGGAAGGATGAAGTTATTAATTAATGAATATTTTTGAATGAAACTTCTTTAGCCCCGTTGATTTGAAACTCGGATGAAACGGAAATGACGCATTGCAGTACCTACGAAGCCTCGAACTGCGCTCATTGGCCGCTTTGATTTTGATATCACTTTTCAAGGCTCCTGTTGGTTGAGATATGAAACGGAAATGACGCATTGTAGTACCTACGAAGCGTCAAACTGCGCTTTGATTATGATCTCACTTTTCAAGGTTCCTGTTAGTTGAGATATGAAACGGAAATGACGCGATTTCAAGACTCCTATTGGTTGAGATATGAAACGAAAATGATGCGTTATAGTTCCTACGAAGCGTCAAACTGCGTTCATTGCCGCTTTCTTATGATCTCAATTATCAAGGCTCCTATTGGTTGAAATATGAAACGGAAATGACGCATTACAGTACCTACGAAGCATCAAACTGCGCTCATTGGCCGCTTTGATTATGGTCTCACTTTTCAAGGCTCCTATTGGTTGAGATATGAAACGGAAATGACGCATTACAGCACCTACGAAGCCTCGAACTGCGCTCATTGGCCACTTTGATTTTGATATCACTTTTCAAGGCTCCTATTTGTTGAGATATGAAACGGAAATGACGCATTACACTACCTACGAAGTGTCAAACTGCGCTTTGATTATGATTTCACTTTTCAAGGCTCCTATTGGTTGAGATGTGAAACGGAAATGACGCATCACAGCACCTACGAAGCGTCAAACTGCGCCCATCGGCCGCTTTGATTATGAGCTCACTTTTCAAGGCTCCTATTGGTTGAGATATGAAACGGAAATGACGCATTACAGTACCTACGAAGCGTCAAACTGCGCTCATTGGCTGCTTTCATTATGAGCTCACTTTTCAAGGCTCCTATTGGTTGAGATTGTGTGGATGAAGTTCTCAAATTTTGTAAATGGTAATTTTTTATGTATTACGTAAAAAAACTCTTACATCATCCGATAATGTTATTTTAAAATCAAAATGTTAAAAAAATAATCATGCTTAACACTTAAACGCCCACAGGTTAAAAAAAAATGACAAAAGTCAGTGGGGCATTTTACACTGTTATTATATCACCTTTATCTCAATTCTCAATAGGCTTTCTTTATTGTATTGTTGTTTATAGTGTGAAGACTTGGCCGTAAATATCTTTTGATAATAATAGTGCATTGTTGGGTATTGTTTGTTTGATGGTTTTATAAAACTTCTGACTATTTAGGTCTATTATCTATTGTAGAAGAAATGGGAGTTGTAGGTGGTAGAAAGGTGAAGTTAAGTAGAAATGATGGTCGTGTTATTTAGGTGTTAGATTCTGGATTTTATTAGTAGGAAACAAGATAAAATTGATACAGAACGGACGGTCTCTAAAAGGATATCGGAACACTTTCCAGCAGGTAAAACAGAGTCCCAACTGCTGCAATGGGACTATGGCACCCCCAACTGAGGTATGTTGTGAGGCTGAAGGTAGTGGGAAGAGGAAGGAGATGGGGAAAGGAAAGGGGAAAGTGGGGAAGTACCTGCGTATTCAGATATAATCACCAAACACGGCTAAAGCCATTTTTTTTACACGAGCTCCATACAGGAGGCCCTGAGGAAAATAATTTCCTTCAGGGTCTATGTCATCTTTGGGGATGCTGTGTGGAGGGATTTTTATAAGGAAAGGATGGGGAGGAGAGTTCTGGGAAGGAAAGGGGTTTAAGGGGTGGGTAGGAATCTGGGGTTCAGCGTGTCCTGTCATCCGCCTCCAAAACCTAGATAAACCTCACCCTCACCAAATGAACCCGGGCACCCTGCTAAATCACTAAATCACCGTATTACTCGAAATAACGCTTTTTTCATAAATGCAGCGTTTTCCACTTATTTCCTTTTGCCCAGAAAACATAAAAATAATCCCTTTTCAAATACCATCTAAAAATTCAGTATTAAACCAAAATACAGTTAATTTTTCAGTTGGTTTCAGTGAAAATTGTATTATTTACAACGAAATTTCCGCAAAAAGGCGTTTTATCCTCTAATTTCACGATCTACCCAAAAGACAACCAGAAGAACACAAAATAATTCCTCTCTAAATGGCCACCTACTTAAAAAACCCCAGCATTAAACAAACAAACTTGGGGTATTTTAGTTTCACTGGTAACCCTAAGTAATTTCCAATTAGGAATGCGATTACACGCCACTGCTCCTGCGGGTCATCCCAGTGGGAATCTCAGTGGGGTGTCGCGCCCCGGCCCATTGGGACAGCAACGGTAGCCAGTTGGTACCTTGGTAAAGCAGCATTGTACAGGCGTACCCCCGCGGGCAAAGTGGAAAAGGGCTAGGGTACGGTAGCGAACCCCGCTGGGGTGCGTAGGGAACCCCAGCGGTAATTGGAAGGTTAGATACGAGATTGATGAAGTTTGATAGTGAGTTTGAAGGGGTTTCATGGTTTGGTCGGATGCGTAATTAATTAAATTTTTTTGTTTCTTTATTTGAGAAACATTTTGATTTCAAGTGTAAATAAAATATTTATTTTATATAAGTATATAAAAATTCATTATGCACAAAACTTACGTAATTACGTGAATGTTTGGAGTAAGAATACAAAATTATATATTAAACAATAAAAAACAAAGAAAATGAAAAACAAGGTAATGGTTTGGAGTCCCAAAATACTCTAAAAAACCTTAAGACCTTGTAGGTAGGCCTTACCTATCTTCCTTTTTGCTGATGACCTCAAAATGTTTAAAATTATTCAAAATATTTACCATTGCAACATTCGTCAAGATAATATCAACAAATTGTTAATCTGGTATAACGAAAATAGACTTTACTTAAATATCTCAAAATGTCAAATAGTTAGATTTTCTCGAATAAAAAATCCAGTGATCTTTAATTACAACATTGATAACAGTTCTCTTGAGACATTAACACAAATTAAAGACTTAGGACGGGTTGTTTCAAAAAATTTGATGGATTCATCAAATATTTGACGTTAATTTCCACGTTCTGTGAAAGTTTTATTCAAGTTCTGTGATTATTTCAGTTCTGTGAAGCAACTGTCCTGTAATGATGTAACAACAGAACTTGAATAGAACTTACACAGAACGTGAAAATCAACTTCAAATATTTGATGGATCCATAAAATTTTTTGAAACAACCCATCCTTAGGCATCACTTTTCAATCAAATCTTTCATTTGTTAACCATAAAACAGAATGGGATTTATAACTAGGCTAACTTGAAATTTTAACAATATAAAGTGTATTAAACTGTTAGATTTTGTCTATGTAAGAAGTCAACTTGAGTACAATTCTCCCGCCTGGAACCCACATTACAATATACATGTAAAAGTTGTTAAAAGAATACAAAACAAATTCTTACGTTTTCTAGGATTTTACAATGGATATTTCTGCAATTATGTTGAACTACAACATTCTGTTAAATAATATGAATATGCTCAAATTGTAAGATAAAAAATTTTCACTGATTTGGTATTTCTACGAGTATATAAAATTCTAAATGATTTAGTTGATAGTTCGGTATTGATAAGATTCCGGATTACACAATGTAATACCAGAAGTCAGGATTTATTCCAGTGCAGTAAATTCTGGGACTAATTACCAAATGTATTCCTCTTTGCCAAGAAAACTAATTACCAAATGTATTCCTCTTTGCCAAGAAAACTAATGGTGGGAAACAATCACACCAAGTCAGTGGACATCTTTAATTTAGCTTTAAACAAATATAAAATATTGTTACTGAGACAATTCAGTTACGTACAATAATTTTTTCTTCCTATTAGTATGTAAAAGCCCCGAAAAACGGCGTTAATTAATAAATAAATTAAAAGAAATGGGCGATCCGTTTGATAAATTCCCCTATCTTAACAAATGAGTTGCAATCTTTAGAGCAGAGGCGTCAAGTAGGTAAGCTGTCCTTGTTGTACCGGCATTTCAATGGAGGATGTTCCGAAGAACTCTCTTTCTGCTAACTACTTTTGGTTAAACATAATACATACATCTATTTTCAATGTTCACCCTAGTTGTACCATATCTTGGGCCGGCTAGTAGCCAATTTCAAAGAATTTTTTTTATTTGATTGAGGATTGAACCTTTCTCCCCAGGGGGTGGCTTTTAAACTGCCGTGAACTTTTAAAATGTCTTTTAAACAAAAAAATAAAAAAAATTGGTTTGACTGAGGATTGAATCTTTCTCCCAGGGATTGAAGTCAACATTCAACAACGCTAACCAAGCCGAATCCTAATTGGATAGTACCTAAAGACATTTATTTTGTATATTAAGTGGAATGTTTCACACAAATCTTAAATTTGGATTTGAGATCAAAATACCCAACCAAACTGAAAAAATATTTTTGTAATCAAAAGGTATATCAAATATCTAGTACGGGTGTGAGTTGCTTTATTTATTTTTGCTTTAAATTATAAGATAAAGGCCATTAAATATTTTTGTATTTCATGATTTTAGAGGCAATCTGTGAGTAAATGAAAAAAACAATAAAGAAATAATGAACAAATACATAAATATAATGTAATCGAATTTCAGATAATGAGTGCCACCAAAAGTTGATGGAATACTTTGTCATCGACAACGAGTCTATCTGCTGAGTTTCAACTCGATCGGATGTCGGGAAGAGAGTTAATTTCCACTTTAAAGATTCCATTTCATTAATTCATTCAAGAAAACAAAATCGAAATTAAAACCACCGGAAACCGGAACCAGAAAGTAACAAAACAAATTTACAGACAGACGAAATGTCAAATGGTCGACTTAAAACAAGTGTTCGCCAAGCTCAGTCAATTACAATCTTCTCTCGCGTAAGTGCATCACTAAAAGAGCAAAATGCTTTCGTTAACACCAGCAGAATCACCCTTGTGCGTCACAGCTTCTTTACTTAGAGATTCGCAGTGTTGATCCGGCGCCCTCCAGGCCCCCCTGGGGACAGGTAGGGCCCCCAACTGAGGCGGGTCATGAGGGCAGACAAGGACCCCACCAAGGGGGGCCGCACCCAAAGACTCCAGGGACGCAAGCCTTTATACGATGCATTGTCTTATTGTTATTTTGATTGAAGTATTTTTTAGGTTGATTTGTTGCATTAGGAAGGAAAGAGATTTATAACTTTGGTGATATTACACTAAAAATTAACAAAGAATCAATTATTCGTAATGTGAATACCGCACAAGAGTCCCAACTACATATATTTTCGTATCAGTGATCGATGAACCGGTGGATGCAATTTTTAGCTATAGGTTGTTTTTAATTGTTTGTCTGGTTTGTAGTTTTTCTAGATTTTAGAATAGAACAATATAGAATATATATTGTAAGTTTGTCAGCGGCCTTGAGGAGATTTTTCACAAAAACGGCGCTATATAAATCATCCAAATATTATTAATATTATTAACGACTCATTACTGCCTTTGCGCTTGAGGGATAAGGCTCTCGACTAGTAATTTGGAGGTCGAGAGTTTAAATCCTGGCGTACGCAAACAAATTAGAGACTATGGCGTACCAAATTGGGGTATTTTGTGAGGCTGAAGGTAGTGGGGAAGGGAAGGAGATGGGAAAGAGGAAGGTCCTCACTTACCCAAACACGGCTTAAGCAGGGCGATACTGAAAGTATCTTCCACTCTGGAACTGAATGGTGAAATAACACAAATCAATCAAATAAAATTTACTTTTGTGATTTGTACCCGCGATCTCCTAGTCGAGTGCGTCACTCCTCGATTACGGAGGCCTTCGTAATGCAGTGATTCAAATGTTAGACAAGCAATCATTATAGAAGAACTTCCTCTTCAGGAAAAACACTCTGTCTCTGTCGCTGACGGCCGGCGTGGTCTAGCGGTAAGGCTCTTGACTCTCAATCCGAAGGTCGCGGGATCGAATCCCGGCGTGTCATATAAATTTTATTTCATTAATGTATGTAATTTTACAGTAAAAAATATATATTTACGACACATTCCAGAGTGGAAGATCCTCTCCGTATTCCCCTGGTGTAAGACCAACATTCGGAATTGAAACGTGCTCGAAATGGAGTGTTTGGTGACCAAATCTGAATAGCCAGATACTTCCCAACCTTCCTCTTCCCCATCTTCTTACCATCCCCACTACTTTCAGCCTAACACCATACTCCAATTGGGGATGCTATAGTCTCACTGGCTCCAGAAACGTTGTTGAAATGGCTTTGGAAGATCTGAATAGCCGAATAATTACCAAACTCTCTTCTCCATCTTCTTTCTCCCCCCCTTACTTTTTTTTACAATAGCTCCACGCAGTCATCCTTGGGGATGCTGTGTGGAGGGTTGTTTAAGGAAAGGAAGGAGGGGAGAGTTCTGGGAAGGAAAAGGGTTTAAGGGGTGGGTAGGAATCTACCTGGTCATCCGCCTCCAAGACCTAGACAAACTTCACCCCATGAACCCAGGCACCACTGCTAAATCACCAAACGTAGCGAACCGCTTGGGATGAAGGCGTTAGTTATCCAATAAAGGTTCCCTGGGCGGCGGTACCCATTCCCGCCTCCCAAATTGAAACCCTACTTACAGCCTAACAACATACCCCAATTGAGAACGCCATAGTCTCACTGTCTCCAGACGATTGGGAACAGTTGCAACTCTTATGTGAAAGAATATGGCAAAGAGGAAGGTTGGGTTGAAGAAAAAGGTTGACTATACATTTATTTATTTTTTTTTAAAAGAAAGACAAACATTCCCGGGTTACGAATAACCCAACAATGTTTGAAAATCTCCTACTGCCACCACAGAAA
Source organism: Glyphotaelius pellucidus (assembly GCA_936435175.1). Taxonomy (NCBI): domain Eukaryota; kingdom Metazoa; phylum Arthropoda; class Insecta; order Trichoptera; family Limnephilidae; genus Glyphotaelius; species Glyphotaelius pellucidus. The sequence goes on from OW386561.1 coordinate 1,559,343, forward strand.
GCCGAAAATGTTGCTTGTGTTGTGATGGAGGACTCAGCCAGCCGAGGAATCGAACGCAGGACGCCCGGGCGCCCAAACGCGATGCCCACTCAACCGCTGACTGGTCTAGGTTAAATAAAGGTTTAGCTATCCAAAACTGGTCACCAAACACGGCTAAAGCCATATCAACAACGTTTCGATTCTAAATGGTGGTCGTTCACCAGAGAGATACTGGTGTATTGATTAGAATAATTGCATTATTCTAAAATTCATACATAATTTATTACAAATACGACTCTAGAACCTCATTTCTACAGCATTCAATCTACCGTCAAAAAGTACACAGCCCTGTTCATTTTTAAGTAATTTAAATTGAATATTAATTAAATTAACAGAAAGAAAAGGGTATTGCAGCGTCACTGTCAATAAAGTTACCAGTATGCTCCCGTGGAATTTATTTTACGTGTGGCAACATCGGCCGTGTTCACAGGTCTGTGTTGCCAGTGTTCAAAAAGCATTTAAATATAACATCCCCATTAAATTCCCTTATTGATGAGCGATATTAAAAGCTTTTTTGTATGGTAACATCTCTCGCAAGAAGGCTTGTAATTCATATTATTTTAAAATGTACCTTGATTTTAACATTGTAATACTTAAAAAATACAAAACTAGGAACGAAATTCAGATTTATCAAACATTGAAGCTTTTCCTATCGTTTCTTTTGAGTAGATTAAAAATAATTTTTTTTAATTAACTTATAAAAAAATAACGGGTGTGGCAGCATAAATTCCTTTTTTAAAATGTGCGCCATTCAGTCGGTTGATGTCGTAGCGGAGCGCTAGTGATCTCGTTCGAGGAGCGGAACTATAAAGTTTTGTCCCGACACAGTTTAGTCGCCATCATGCGTTGGAACAGTGAGGAGCGTGCGTTTGCCGTTGAGGCCTACTTTTCGAACGGATGTTCTGCGATCGCAACCCAGCTATTTGTGACCGTTGATAAAAAAAAATTCTTTCTTATAAAATTAATAAAAACCACTTTTACGCTTGAAATCGTGAACTCTAGAATCCGTTTGCCAAGCGATTTTTATGCCTTTTACCTATATTCGTGGCGATATAAGGCAAACTAAGAATACACACGATTTTGGCTTGTGGTTTCTTCCTTAGGTAGTGGAGGTTGGGTCATTTGCAAACGTAGAGCGGATGGACAAGGAAAGGAATTAAAGGGGAATATTATGATGCGTCTGTGAAAGGAGCCGGCAACGCCTAATAAAAGCAAGGCAAGATCAAGGGAATCAAATATACAAATTTCGGTTGTGGGTTTTAAGGCTTTCGATTAGCAATCCGGAGGACGCGGTTCAAATGAATTTGTGTTATTTCACAATTTATTCATTTAAAAAATTTACAGTGTACTAGCGGCACGTTACCGAATGGAAGATACTATCAAGATCGTCCTGGTGTAGGACCACCATTCAGAATTGAAACGTTGCTTGAAATGGCTTTAGCCGTGTTTGGTGACCAGAACTGAAGAGCTATTCCCCACCTTCCTCTTTCAAATCTCCTTCCTCTCCCCACTACCTTCAGCCTCACAAAATACCCCAATTGGGGATGCCATAATCTCACTGGATCCAGACGGAAGCAACTGGGACTCTTATGAGGTATTCACATAAAAAAACGGTATTAAGTACTACCGAGATGGTCAAATTTCTTCTTTTTAATTAAAAACGAGATTGTGTAGACGAAAAACACCAACAACCTTTTTAAAATGTAGTTCCAAATCTTCTTCTGTTTTCAAAACAAATGCACTCGAATTTTCACTATTTTTCTCGCCATTGTTCCAAATTTCAAATACTTTTCCAGCAAGGTAATGAGTAAGGAGAAGTAGGAACTGGATAAACGACATCCTGATAGGAACACTACACTAACCATCACGCCGTTTCCCCGCAGGGTTAGGCAGAGAGGATGGACCGCCAAACAACTCGATCTTGGCACACACTCCTTGCCACGTTAACATTCTCACATCGTCTCATACATGGTCTTCTATTATTCTGACCCTTGACATCGCCCGACTCAAGTATCTGATTCACTTGGTCGTGCCATGTCTTCCTCGGGCGTTCCCGACTTCGTCTACCATTCACATTTGCATCACGTATTCTCCTTACACTCCTTTCCTCGTTCATTCGCTCTACATGCCCAAACCATGTGAGCGTCCTTTTCTTAATCTTACTCATTACGCTTACATCAGCTTTGCATACTTTGCGGATCTCACCACATTTCTCACATGATCATACACATGGTTTTACCACACATAAGCCTAAGGGATCTCATTTCTACAGCATTCAGTCTACTTTCATCCTTTCCCTGCCAGTTACATGCCTCACTGCCATACATCAGGGTAGGCACCAGCACTCATTATGGACGGCTAGCTTCGCTTCTTTTGACAGTTTTTTTGTTGGCGCCAACGGCGTTCAGTCCTCCAATAATGGAGTTACCGGCATTCACCCTTCTTTCGCTATTCTATCAGTCTTGTAAAAATATCTTTTGTAAAAATATCTTTTGTATCTCTTGTAAAAATACTTCCCAAATACACAAACTTATCCACCTGCTCCAAGTAGTGATCATTCACAACTATGTTGCGCATTGTTTTCGTACTCTCTCTTTCAAACTCCATGACTTCAGACTTACTTACATTCATCATTAACTCATTTTTCGTACATACTTCGTTCATCCTTGTTGGAAACCAGCACCGCATCATCGGCATACAATAGGCAACATACTTTCAGATTACTCAATTTCTCGCCCAATCCCATTCCTTTCAAATTCTTGCATATAATCTTCCACATTGATACATACTTCGTTCATCCTAGACACGACATATTCTCAATTCAAAACCAAACAATTTTGTTCAGTGTTTCTTAGTTACGTAATTTATTAGGTAGTAAGATTTTTTGAGTTCTGTCATTATTGACGTGATTTTAACTATTCTAGTAAGTATTATAAAAAGGTATGTCATTTTGATAGGTTTTTCTCTAATTTATCACCGAGGTTTTCAACACCAAACTGGCGATGACGCATAAAAAACAGAATGTCAAATGAAATAAAAATAAAAGAATTTAACGACATGTAGCGCCATCTGCTTATGGGACTGCGACACACGGATAGCCTATAACGGCTAACCACCGATTAGCAATTAGGGGCACCTATCTTCATCTTACTCGTTATACCAATAAAAAATCTACATAGTTTTACATAAAAAGCATCTATGGTCAATAAAAAAAAATACGGAGGATGTGTTACTTTTGATAAGAGCTGTAATTTTATAAGCATTTAAATAAAGTATTATAAACAAATGGTGGCGATGGCTTTGAATCGACTGTAGTCTTTATGAATTGGAGGTCTAGCACGATCGATCGATAAACACCTATGTCAATGCGATGTAGACTAAATTCGTTATCTATGGACAGTTGGGGTTAATTGCCAACACAGTCAACTTTTGTTTCCGACAGTCGGTTGACAAAAACCGTCAATTTTAGTCTCCTGAGTGTCAGATGAGCTGTCAATATACACAACTTTTTGCATAATATTGTTCGTTATCCAAAATAACTGGCTTATTAACGAATGGAACTGAACTAAAGAGCCTCTTAGAATTGAAAGAAATTGTATATGCGACCCATAGATTTAATTACTTTATCTAAGACACGATCAATTTACTCCGTTGGATCTTGGAGAAACGAAAGTAGTTCATGTATGACTAAAAACCTTATTAACTAATGAACTCCTGTTTAGTGTCACAAAGTATATATGCAAGTGTCAATGTATATTAAGGTGATCCAAAAGTCCAGGAAATAATCGAAATCGGAATTCACGCATCTTTGTGGGAGGAGTTTAAAAGTACTTGAGAAAAAGCTTTTGGAAAGGTTGGAAAAGGTATTTGAGAATTTTTTTTTTTACATGTTGATTTCGTAAAAGCCTGTAAAAAAATTAACTCATTTTTTACGCATTGTTTATTGTAATAACAAGGAAATTTAAAATTGATTTCACGGAACCAAGCGACGCGGAGCCAGACGTCTATTCCCCGCTCCGGACGGGGCCGAACTAATACAAAATGAGTGTGGCAAATCAGTAGTCCTTGGATGGACCGCTTAAGATTCACTTTGAAAATCCAAATTCGTCGAATGCCGGCCGCATTGTGAAATAACAACGCGAAAATGTATTTTTTATTTGTGAAGTTCGGACGTAAACGTCATTTTTTTGCGATTATTATAAAAGAAACTGAATTTGCTACACAATAAAACCATATACGAAAAGGGGTTTGTAAGCAAGAGAATTTGCACTTGAAAGTGTTTTTTAAGGACCTAATATCAGTGGCGTAGCGTGGGTGTCGGCCGCCCGGGTCGGACGCAAATTTCGCCCCCCCCCCTTATTTGGGCACTTCCTACCGGATTTTTTCAAGCGCCGGGGAGGGGGATAAACGGAAATCCATTTTTTTATATCGACCTCATTTCATACCGGTTTTTAAAATCACATGTGACGAGTATTCTTCCAATAAAAAACGTTTATAAATTCTACTGCAAATTTCGGAATTCGAGAATGGTATCCATATAGTAGGATTTTGCATCTCGAATTTTTACACTGAATTTTTACACTGCGAATTTTTACACTGGGACTTTTTATACAATACAGCTTTTAACTTAAGATTGATCCTATGTAAGAGTTCCCAAATAATAGTTACACACGGAACAGTCAATTTTGCAGCATTTGCTATGCAACTCAAATATAAAGCTTCACTCGGTAAACGATGAATCTGCAACGTGTTATTTTATTTATCGTTTTATTCTGAAAACAAAACTGCTTTAAATTAAATCTGTTTGCGGCGAATTTAAACTACACTCAGAACGTGAAAATGGTTTTTCCTTGATTCTGGTAGCATAAACATAGTCTGCAACTAGAATTTTATAACTGCACTTCGAATAATAAAATATTTTCCTTCGAAATATGTAAGCAGATGAATGCAAAACTGGAATTTAACATTTTTAATACAAACCTGGTATAAGTTAAATCAAGAGTTTTTTACAAGATATTTACATTATATTTTGGAAATTTTGCCGCCCCCCTTAAAGTGCCGCCCACGCTACGCCTATGCCTCATACTTTATTTTTTTCTAGGCTTTTTAAGAAGCGGTTAAATTTTCAAAATAAAAATACATGATTTTGTATTATTTCGCATGGCTTCATCTTAATAATAAGTTGGTACGGATATTAAACGAATTTTTTCACAGTGTCAATTATTTGACTGGTAGGTGGTTGAGTGGGCATCGCGTTTGGGTGCCACCCGGGCGTCCCGGCCGGCTAAGTCCTCCATCACAACACAAGCAACATTTTCGGCTTTCTGTGGTGGTAGTAGGAGATTTTCAAACATTGTTGGGTTATTCGTAACCCGGGAATGTTTGTCTTTCTTTAAAAAAAAAAAAATTGTGTACTGATACGCTTAATGTTGAGACGACCACAAAAAAAACATTATAGATAACGAAAAACTGATTTTGGCCATTTTAGAAGCAAACCACATAATTACTAGATTCGCCATTTTGGATCAAATCTTTTTTGTAAGACATACATTGTCTTCATCCTCCAATTTTCAATGATCCAATCGAATTACCGATTCCTTATCGATCAATTTATCTAATTCCTCCAATAATAATTATTGATTTTGTGGTCATTCTTGTCCAAGACCCCCCGTGGCCCGCGCACACTAAAAATCATCACAAATTATGGAAATTTCTTTAATTTCCATCACGCTAATCAAATTATGGACAAACACGATACGCCTTAATGTCCACAAAATAATTATATAATAATATCGATGGATGGTTAATTTCTAGTGGGCTTTTGTTTTTTATAATTTCCTGGAAAGATCATTTTGTATTTTGTCAATAATATTTAATCGTATTTTGTTGTTATACGTGAGAATAATAAAATGTTGGACACAAATTAATTATCTTAGGTTATAATAGAAGCATTTGACAGGGTGATCGTAATATTCTAAATTCATTCTCTGCCAATCCCAGTTAGCATATGGCATCATAATTTGGGGCGGCTGTGCTCTTAATTTTATTGATCCTCTGCAAAAAGCCCAAAAAACGATTTTACGTGCTATCAACAAGCGACCAACAAGATATTCCTCCAATAGACTGTTCACAGAATATAATGTCTTAAACATACGGCAACTTCATCTAAAATTTACACTAACACATTTCATGTTCAAATACAAGAAAAAAACTCTCTTACATCACAGTTACAACACCAGAACAATAACCAAACGACACTACAATGTTCCTACACTACGCACCACATCAGCTCAAAGACATTTCATGTACCTAGCTCCTAAAATGTTTAACCTTCTCCCCGAGAACATAAAATCCGAAACCCAACCCCATATCTTTAAAAAAAAATTATCAAAATGGATCCTTACATTCAGTAACGATGATGTGTAAAACTTGCTATTTTAATTGAATTGTAATATAATTAATACATATTGTAACTCAACTATTTAAATGAATTGCATAAGTTAATGACTGTACACTGTACCTACCCAATCTGTAAACTTCATCCCCCATAAAACAGGGACATCCCTAGCATGGCGGATGAATTAACACAATTTTTTTTGTTCATTGTATAAACTTCTTTTAATAAATAAATAAATTTAGGAATGGAAGACGATTTGTTAACATTATTTCTTCTTAATCGTGTGCCCCATCAGCTCCCTCCACTCTGGTAAATGTATCTCTGTCTTGCGCTGTCTGGAATAGATCCTCCACAGCCAAGACCTTTGTCTCCTACCAGGCCCTCGGCGACCCTCTATCTTGCTTTTTAATATTAATTGGAGCAAGTGATATTTCTCCCCTCCCAGATACGAAATTTTCCTGACTTTTACTAATGTGAGCAGTTCTCACTAGCCCACCTGATAATTTCTGTGTTGGTGTTCATGTCGGTCTATGGGACTTGAGCATTCTCCGGTGAAGCCACAAACGCCTCTAACTTGTTCAAGGTATTTACTTTAAAAGTCCGTATCTCACATCCATACAGCATTTTTTTAATATTTAAAAAAGTAAATATGTATTTTTAAATTTTTTTATAAATATGTGAAATGTTTTTTTGTAAGTTACTAGCAAGTATCCGGCATGCGTTGCAACGCCACATAAATAAAGAAATTGTTTCTCCTTGCATGTCCTTTCCCATTCGTCCTTCTTCCTCTCCGTCCCGCGAACTCCTTTTTCCTTCCGCGTTCCCTTTCTTCCTCTTCCACCGAGATTATTGCATTTTTTTTAAAATACAAATTTCATAACGCCAGAGTTCACCAGTATACACATAAACCCTAGCGGGTGTACAGTTCACCAAAGTTTCAGCGCAATCGGATGAATATTAAAGGAAATAATTTCATAACGCCAGAGCTCACTGTTATATATAGAAACCACCGCTGCATGCGCACATTAAATAACCAAAGTTTCATGGCAATCGGATGAATGGTTTAATTTGCATTCGAAAATACGAACATAATAGAACTCTATAATAATACACTGCTTGCTTGTTGAAGGTTGCCACTGCACTGATTTGCACGTGTAGGTAGAGGGAAGTAGGTAGGAATTTTGGGAAAGGAGAGATATATTCCAGACAGTGGAGTCTCTTAGTGTAAAAATATACTTTTAATTTATGTGATACAATAACAGCAGTGTAAGAAATATCCCAATCACCCGGTACCAAACGTCAAAGTTTGACAGATCCATTTATAACTTTCAAAGATCTGATCAACAGGCCACGCAATAAAATTATGAAAAACGTCTCGCCTCAAATGTTCACATCTTCGTGTAAAATCTTCAGATATATTGTTAAAAAGCGGATATTTTACGACTTACATTATTAATCAAGAATTTTAATGGCAACACTTACGAGAATTAAACATTTTATCGCCGGACTGAAGTTATGTCGCAGTGTTGCCATAATGCCATATTATTTAAAGCCTTTATTGTACGGCGAGTAAAACAACAAATTAGCTGTGGATAAATCTTAAATCTACATAGCGATTTTGAAATGCTGTATTTTAGACAGTTTACTGGATTTTAATAAAGATGTCGAAAACTTTGTAAGTATATTATAATTCTCTATGGTCGATAAAGCATTTTTAATGTAATAGACAAAATGTTATATCAAGTCTATTAAAACGTTAAAATATTATTGTATAGTGTTGAAAAAATACGTTTCTACAGTGCAATCGTTTTGCAAAGCTAGAAAACAAGTCATCCTACAACTTAGGTGATCCAATAGTCCAGGAAAATTCGAAATCGGAATTCACGCCCCTTTTTGGGAGGAGTTAAACTTACTTGAGAAAAAGCTTTTGGAAAGGTTGGAAAAGGTATTTGAGAATTTTTTTTACAGGTTGATTTCGTAAATGCCTGTAAAAACATTAACCCTTTTTTTACGCATTGTTTATTGTAATAACAAGAAAATTTAAATTGATTTCACGGAACTAAGCGACGAGGAGTTTAGGACGTCTATTCCCCGCTCCGGCCGGGACCGAACTGATACAAAATGGGTGTGGCAAATCAGTAGTCCTTGGGCGGACTGCATAAAAATCCAAATTCTTCGACTGCCGACCGTATTGTGAAATAACAACGCGAAAATGCATATTTTATTTTGTGAAGGTCGGGCGTAAATATCATTTTTTTGCGATTATTATAAAAGAAACTTTTGCTACATTAAACAATAAAACCATATCCGAAAAGGGGTTTATAAGTAGGTAGGAGAGTTTGCACTTGAAAGTGTTTTTTTATAGACCTAATACTTTATTTTTTTCTAGGCTTATTAAAAGATTTATTAAAAAAATGACCGATATTTTTTAGGGCCAAGATATGTTCTACACGCAGTATTTAATTGAAGCATCTATATTACTTCTAAGCCATCAAATTTTCAAAACAAAAGTACATGTTTTTGCATTATTTCGCATATCTTTATATTGCTAGTAATTCGTTCGTAATTCGTTCGAAATCTGTTAAAAAATGCTCAATTGGATGGAGAATAATTCTTTGCACTGAAATCTGTTGGAAAATGCTCTACAGATTACGAATACCTACCTAATCCATTCGTAAAATCTACAAGAAAATGAGTGAAATTAATATCTAACAATTACTGACATTTGTGGGGAAGTTAAAAACCACAAATTATTGCTGGTAATTAAGTCCATTCACATTCATACATCATCTCACTGATATTCTGATACTAGATACTAGGCCTGACTCAAGTATTTGGTTCACTTGATCGTGTCATATTATATTCTACTTAAAATTATTTCTTCGTTAATCCGCTTTAAAATAATAAGTGTTTATCTATACAACAAGCTAATTTCTAGTAGTTTGGTGAACTTAAAGATCTCGCGTCCAAAAAAGGATGTTTCTAATTTTATCTTAATTAATAAATCAAAATTTCTTCTGAAATCATAAAATTTGTAAATAGGTCCTTAAATATCCAAATTTTTAATTATAAACCATACTTGCATTTAATTTCAAGTAAGGAATTGTATAATTAGTCTAAGAAAAGTCACTATCTCAAGGACAATTAATATTTTTTCAAAGTTCTTCAGATAGGCAGGTAGGTAGGTACCAAAAATTGAAAAAATGCGAATAAGAAAGTTCAAATAAACATGACGATTTCAGATTTTGAAAAAGAATCACTACTGAATCTTTATTAAAATTGCCACCATCTTGAAACGGACACGAAACGTACAACAGATTTACAGACAGAAGAAATGCAAAATGGTCGAGTTCAAACGGGACTTCACAATGCTCAGTCAATTAGTTTGTTTACCAGAATCGGTTGAAAATGATAATTAGTTGTTAAGCCGCCGCTATCCGAATTTCTACCGATTTCTTGCATATCTCCCTTGAACATTTGAAGTTTTAAAGCTCTTAAAAAATATATATGTTATTTTTGAAGATAATATTTATACATTCCTCACGCCGAAATGCAAATTATATGAAATTACCTCGGTAGAAAAAAATCGCAAAGTTTGCTCCGAATTTTTTTATTTTCAAGCCTGTCTCTATTATTTAACGAGCTATATGTATGAAAAATTTCTCAGTGTTTCTTTGAACGTTGTTTTAGACAACCCCCATGAGATTTTTGCTTTATTCTAAACGAGTCGTGTTTTATTAAACATTTTCACAATTTTCGCTTCAATTAATCGTTTGAAATATTAGCGCGCTCTTTCCAACATTCGTAATTACATATCTCTCCATCTTCTTTTTTTCGAACTCGGATACGGCGCCTTAATAATTGAAAATTGTGAAAATTAAGATTTACAATTAAATTACTTCAAACAGTTCATTGGCTTAAAAAGATAACGTATTGTAAAAAGTTCATTGCCTTGTAGCGTAAAATTGTCAAACAATTGAGTAAGCTTATTTTCCGAAAGGTCGACACATGTGCCACATCCCCCGGAAGTAAGAAAGCCTAAAAAACTATATACCGCGAAGCCTTACAACACAACCTACAACAAACTCATAATACTTTCATAATACATATCATACTTTATTTCATAATTTACGGGTTGTCAAAATTCATTAAAATACGCTTAACGTTTATTCACTCGAGTAAATATGAAACCAATTCATTAAAACACGTAGAATCCAAATTTATGTACTTAATATAATTCATTACCTAATGAAATTAAATTACCAGTAGCTAATAGCCAGTAGCGAAAAATATGACAAAGTTGCATTTAAAGAATATTTTAAAATAATGTCCCACACTAAGAAGATTCCTACATAATTTTAAAGCCATAGAAATGTGACACTTACCTATCTATAATATCATAAAATTAGAAAACCTTTCACCTTCATATCCACTGCCCATACATTGTAAATACGCTATTAAAAATTTCGTCTGTTTCTAAGCTTGTTGTGGTCTTTTCATAACAATACTCCAGTGCACAAAATTAAACAATTAAAATATTAATATTGTTTTCCAATTTTTACAACTTTTTAATCAAAAGAAATACATAATTCACATATATAATAGGATTATTGGAAATAATAATTTTTCTTTTTCTTCGTGTGGATAACAATGAAAAATGAATCTCTATTTTGCGCTGACCGGAATAGCTCCTCCACACTTCTAATACCGGTCCACTCTCGTATATTTCGCAGACAAGACCTTGGTCTCCTACCAGGCTCTCGGCAACCCTCTATCTTGCCTTTTAATATTAATTGAACCAAGTGATATTTCTCCCCTCGAAGTGCCTTTGTGTTTCCCCCCTCCTACAACATGAGTCTCTTCAAGACCCATGTTCACTCCTTCCTCTCCTCAAAAACACCCTCCACACAGCATCTTCAAAGATGACTTAGGCCCTGAGGGAAATTATTTTCCTGTGTGGAGTTAATGTAAAAAAAAGTAAAAAATAAAAATGTGACCTTATGTGAAATTTTCCTGACTTTCACTAATGTGAACAGTTCTCTATATGCTCTAGCCCGCCTGAGAATTTCTGTGTTGGTGATCATGTTGCTCAATGTCGGTGATCATTTATAAAAATAAAATAATGTTCTGATTACAGGTGAAACACCTAGGTACCTATCTTTATCGCTCATACTAAATTACTTATTTTTTTACTAAATTAGTTATTTATTACGATAAAATCGAAAAAGAAAAATCATGTAATTTCTTGTGCTTAAGATGAAGCCATAGTAAATAATGCAAAATCACACAAAATCATGTGTTTTTGTTTTGAAAATTTGATCGCTTAGAAATATTATAGATGCTTCAATTAAATACTGCGTGTAGAACATATCTTGGCCCTTAAAAATATCGGTCATTTTTTTATAAGTCTTTTAATAAGCCTAGAAAAAAATAAAGTAACAGGTCTTTAAAAAAACACTTTCAAGTGCAAACTCTCCTACTTATGAACATCTTTTCGGATATGATTTTATTGCTTATTGTAGCAAATTTGGTTTCTTTTATGATAATCGCAAAAAAAAACGATATTTACGCCCGATATTCACAAAATAAAATAAAATATGCATACCTATTTGCATTGTTATTTCACAATACGGCTGGCAGCCGACGAATGTGGATTTTCAAAGTGACCTACCTTTATGTCGTTCACCGAAGGACTACTGGCTTGCCACACCCCACTTCCATTCAGAAACGCCCTGGCCGGAGCAGGGAACAGACGTGTGACTCCACGTCGCTCGGTTCCGTGAAATTAATTTTAAATTTCCTTGTTCTTACAATAAACAATGTGTAAAAAAGGAGTTAATGTTTTTTTTAGGTCTTTACGAAATCAACCTGTAAAAAAATTTTCTCAAATACCTTTTTCAACCGTTCCAAAAGCTTTTTCTCAAATATTTTTAAACTCCTCCCACAATGGGCGTGAATTCCGACTTCGATTTTTCCCTGGACTATTGGATCCCCTTAAGGTGATCCAGCAAAAAATCGAAATCGGAATACACGCCTCTTTTTGGGCGGGAATTAAAAATATTTAATAAGACTTGAGAAAAAGCTTTTGGAAAGGTTGGAAAAGGTATTTGCGAGTTTTTTTACAGGTTGATTTCTAAAGACCCATAAAAAACACTATTTCCTTTCATACGCATTGTTTGTTGTAATAAAAAGGAAATTCAAAATTGATATCACGGAACCAAGCGACGCAGAGTCTAGGGACGTCTATTCCCCATCGCAGGCGGGGCGGAACTGATACAAATGGGTGTGACAAGGGCGTCGTTCTACGTCAACGTCATAAGGTTCACTTAAAAATCTAAATTCGTCGAGTGCCAGCCGTCTTAGTCAAAAATAACAGCGCGAAAATGCATATTTTATTTTATTTTGTGAAGTTCAGGCATAAATATATATTTTTTGCGATTATTAAAAAAAAACTTAATTTGCCACATTATACAATAAAACCTTATCCAAAAAGGGGTTTATAAGTAGGAGAATTTGCCCTTAAAAGTGTTTTTTTTATAGACCTAATACTTTATTTTTTTCTAAGCTTATAAAAAGACTTATTAAAATAATTATCGATTTTTTCTAAGGTCAAGATGTGTTCTACCGGCAGTATTTAATTGAAGCATCTATAATACTTCTAAGCGATCAAATTTTCAAAACAAAAACGATTTTCAAAACAAAAATGATTTTGCATTATTTCGCATGGCTTCATCTTAATTTAGATAGTGTCTTCCGCGTGCAAAGTAGTGCCTATCTTCTCCAAGCATAAAATTTCTAATAAAATGATGTTTATCTGAAGTACCTACCTTTTATATAAACATATGTTTATAGTAAATATACGAGTACCTATGAACGTTTATAGTGATAAATGTTGGACATTAATTTTTATTTGATCCACACCAGACATCGAAACAGAATGATAAAACATGGTACCTATATTATGTTTGTATTTTAAGGCGAAATACAACTTGACCGACGACGCACGACCATTCTGTTTGTCCAACGTTTTTCCGAAGGCAAAAGGCTTTCGTCAGCGTTGAAGAAGGCACCCTTTTTCGTTGTCAGCGGTTGACAATATTTTGAATCTACTATTTTTTGATATTTGATAATTGTTTACTATTTTTAACATTCATTTACCGTCCATAGCTCCGTTTTCACATATCTTCACAAGTATAAAATGAAGTCGCTCCCGCTGTCTGTACGCTTAGATCTTTTAAACTACGCAACGGATTTTCATGCGGTTTTCATTAATAGATAGAGTGATTCATGAGGAAGGTTTTTAGGTATATACTTTGTGAAGGTTTTGTGTAAATTGGTTGAAATATTAAATAAAGCGAGCGGGCTGGCAAGCGGGGGGTGTGAATTTGATATTTATGCAAATTAACGGATGGCGTTGGTAATAAAGGTTGGGTATTGGCGTTGTGTTTCACTAGCCACAGCAACGTGTGGCCGGGTCTGCTAGTTAATTATATTTGGCATAAACGACCCATGTAAAAAAAGAGCGAAAAGTGCTAAATCATTATTTTCGATTAATCTTTACTACGAATTTGGTTTACATTATAAATAATATAAAATATGTTTTGAATAAATTGAAGCTTTTTCTTTCGTTTTCCTTGAGTAGAAATCAAATAAAATTGTTAATTACTCTATAAAAAAATATAAGCAAAAACTACTAAAAAATGTAATTTTTCATTAGAAATGTATAAAAGTACAAGAGAAACAACCTTTTAAAAATATTATTTTATGGCTAAAATTATCTGTGACAGTTTCCCTTGATTCCTCCCAAACGCCAAGGAGGAAACAAAGTGAATTTCGCGAAGTTTTGACTTTGAAGTAATATTTTGTGGGTTGTTTTTGCTATCGTATATTATATTTACCTAAACACAATCCTTGAACAATAAACTATGCATAAAAACAACATTACTTGCGTTTATTTGATAAATTTATAGGTTTTACGATCTTTTTCACGACTACGACGCTAGTAGTTTAACAGCTCAAATCCCAGGTAAAATGAAGGGTCGATGTCATAGAAAAATTTAATAAAAAAAAAAATCCGAGAAGCTAGGTGTACTTAGGATACCTCATACGTCAAGAACAAGAATGCCCCAAGCGATTCTGACCTTGTCCTTCATACATTTTCTTTATACATAAGGGTTAAAATCGCATACCAAAATAAAAATAAAATTGAAAATTTTGGCGTGTGCGCCGGCGCACACCCGGCAATGGACGAGTTGACTTTTTATTTCTTATAAAATTATTCTCAAAATAAATAAAAACCATTTTTGCGTCAAAATCATTGGCATTGCAAATATAGGTTGTTTAGTATTAGTGATCGACGAACCTGTGGATGCGATCTGTTAGCCATAAGTTGTTCCAATAGTTTAGTCTCTAGTTAGAAGCATTGTCGAAATATTTTACGTATATATTTGTAGGTTCCATGCCAACTGAGAATAAAATCAAATCAAGACCTCTTTGAAAAATCATTAAAAGCTACGAAAAAAATAATTTTGAAATAGCCGATAACCCTAACGTAACCTATTTGACATTTTAATGACTTTTTAGCGGTGGTTCTGAGATGGTTTCATTCTGACTTGTCCGGTCACTATTTTTGTACAGCGCCCCTGAGATGACTTTTCACAAAAACTGAGCTAAACGAATCATCCAAATATTATTATCTTTATTAAAACTAGAGTGGATTTGTTGGAAAAGACATGAAGCAAAGATAGAAAACTTCTACCCGGAGGCTCCTCAAAAACATTAAAATTAAAAACATAACATTAGTTAGATTGGAAAGAATGTTTGGGATATCTGGACAAAGTTAAAAAGTCATTCGTCCGGAACCAGTGAACCAGTGGACCCGCTTGGGAGAAAAAAAACACACCCGACCGACAGAGACCTTTTATTTTGACCATATGTGCTTAGCGCCCAGTGTTCAATCACACACCACAAGTTCACATATAAATACGTATTGTTTTGTGGATAATAATAATAATTATTGGATGATTTTTATAGCGCCATTTTCATGAGAAAATCGCCTCAAAGATAGTGATAATATTTGGATGATTTGTTTGTGAAAGTTCACCTCAGCGGCGTTGTACATATTTATAGGTTCCATACCAACTCAGAATGAACTCAACACAACACCTCTTTGAAAAGTCATTAAAAGCGATACGATACGATTGTACCACCCTAGCCAGGAGCACTCCTGTCCCGGTGAGATCGGTACACCAGGGGGCACTGATTTGTTAGGACTGGAACACGTGCTCTGAGGATGGGAAGGAGGTTGGAGTTTAATCAACCGGTATACATGGCAACCTAATAAGCCAATAATTTCCAATTTTCTTTCAAAATGGCTAGGTAGGTAGGTAGGTAGGTCGAAGAAAAACATCAGTTTAATTGAACGTAAAAGTTCACCTAAACAAGAGAGGTCCTCCTTTTGAAAATTATTCCTTCAACTGCCGCACTTTTAGACATAGATTATGGGAATTACACCTCCTTTCATCAATTACTACAAGAATCATCTATTTACATTCACAAAATAGGTTCTAATTTTAAGTTAACTAAGTACCTAATTCATGCGTGTTTAGATTGAAACAAAACTCAAGCAAATATCAATCCATACAACAACAAAAAATAGCGGCAAAGGAATCGTTTTATTTGAGAAATTTTGAACTTTGAACAAAAATGGAATTTTAATGCATCTTTTAGGTAGGTACCTACCTACCTACCTTCTATCAAAACGTAGATAGTTTTTTCTTTTCGTACCTATGTACCTAATTACGCAGTGTAATGTCCAAAATCTGTGCGGCGTTTAGTGGGATATTTACCTACCTTCCTTTTAGTTCCCAGGACGAATTATTTCAAAAATTTGAACAATTCATCAAATTTGAAAGTTAAAATTCAATTTCTGTGACAGCTCTTTTCAAGTTCTGTTATTATTTAATCACGGGCCGATTATTTCACAGTACTTGGGTACCTAGATAGTAACAGAACTTAAATATTAACATTGAAGTTTCATGAATTGTTCAAAGTCTGTGAAACAGCCCGTCCTTAGGAAGTAAGATTTGGGTTTATTGTTTATGTAAAATTGCATTCCTAGGTGACTTATTCTCCAAATAATTTTATTTACAGCAGTCAGTCTAGGTACCTACAAAATAAGTTTTTATTAATAATAATAAAAACTAAGTATATCGCAGTAGCGTACGCCGTTCAGCTCATAGTCTAAAAGCTGTGGCTACCCTAATAAAAATGAATTAAAAAATTCAACAAATTTCTCATCAAAATGAATTTTTTCATTTTTGAAAACATTAGATATCCCTAAAAAAGATCCTACAGGGCCTAGGTATATCATTTTTGGGGATGCCCTGTGGAGGGCTGGAGGATTACTGGGAAGGAAAATAGAAAGATAAATCTGGGGTCAATATGTCCAGGAGTGACGGACGTACGAATCCATCCCTCCCACTGCGGTACCTAGGTCTCCAACCCAGAATCTCTAAGTCTAACCGACTCGGCTTTTGGGATCTAGGTAGGTAGGTAGGTACTTACCTACAATTTTTCTGTAATTTTTATCGATTTCATATTTAAAATTTAGAACTAACCCCACACGCCTCGACCATATTCTGTCAGTAGATCAGAATATTTACGCTTTGCACTAAAATCCAAATAAATGGAATATTGGTGAACGTTTTTGAAAACTAAAAACCGATTTTGAAAGGTGATAAAATACGCCTTCCAATTTTAATATTAGACACAACCATGTAATTTTTTAAACACAAAAATTTTAATGCAAACTTGAAAATGTTTTAAAAATGGCTCACTGCACGTTTTTTCCAACTAAAATTACTGGTAACGAAAAGAAATAAAAACACACACATATTGTATTAGACAAAAATTTCTTTTTTGCCGTTTCACGAAAAAATAATTAATAAAAAAATTCCTAAAATTTCATCATTATTTTACAAATTGCGGTCGGAAACTTTGTTTTAAAAAGGATATACATTTGAATAAATTTGTGGTTATCTTTTAGATTTGAATACAAAGCATGATGTTTTCTCTTTCCACCACCGTTTAGGTCAGTTCTAGCCATGATAGTAAGGGCGGCACAACGATTTCTATGAGACCTATTCTGGTAGTATTAACACGCTAGCGTCTGTACGGTTGAAATTTAATAACCCCAATTCGAGTACATCTCTAACGCCGCGCCTTATGCAAAACCATCTTCGTACTTGAAGTTTGTTTCAAAACTATTGTCGTGTAGCCCGCCAGGGGCAGGTTTTTAACTGCTAGTATGAATTGTTCCGAAAAGCGAACCAATTATCCTGAGGGGTTAACAATATTATCTTCAACTAATTTTTCTTCTTCAACGAACATATTATATTTATCTAGATAGTGTCTTGGATAATCACATCCAATTTTATTTATAAGTGACACCTATTGACTGTTTCTAAAAGGCTAAATGAATATTCAATTTTGAATGAAATATATCTTTGTTTCCCGATACATGGTAGGTACCTACTGACGTTATAGGTAACTGAATTTAAACTTGAAAACAGGCATCAATTTATGTGTTTTCCTTCAATAAATACATATTAATTAATTAATAAATTAACAGAAATAGTAAGTAAAATTATTATTTGAATATTTACCGTTTTTTTCCAGGGGTGATACGAACACAAAACTGCCGATTTAATTGTTTTAAATCACAAAATTCACCACACATCACTTTTTAATTGTTTTAAAATATTGCACTTTCAAAAATATGTTTTTGAACACAAAACTTACTTACAAAGCGTCAAGATATCATAAAAATACTTTATTAATATTACGAAAGCTCTTAAAAGAGTTGAGAACACTTTTGTTATGTTAAATTTGAACTTTTATTTGAGCTATTTATTTAGTAAAAAAATACTGTTTTTGATCGCGCCGGAGTTTTGATAAAAAATGTCAACTTTTGTGTTTTTGTCTATTGTTTCGTCGATAAACGTCGGATTCTATCGATTGTTTGTCGGTCAAACTGTCAAATTATCGGTCGGTATTGTCTTACGTTTCAATCTAGCGATTTAGGGTGACTTAGATGCCCGAACACGATACGAGAAGCGCAATATAACAAAAGCAATATCAGTTTCAGATCTGCATGTATTGCGCCCTCGACCTCTCACTACGCTATACTGAAATTTAAAACTGTTCGACCCGTGAAATCCATTGGCTCGTCCCCGCCTGTGAAACAACGCCAAAAGCGAGACAACACCTCACAAAAAAAACCAAACCAAACAAAAGCAACATTCATCAATTAACCATACACTGGGTTTGCTTTTTTTGTGCCGAGTTGTTAATTTCCCAGCTGGTTTTTTTTCTGGGCGGAGCCACCGTTTGGATGAGTGAAGGGAACAAGCGTAAGTGTCGTATAGCGGTGTCACTCTCGCACTTGTGTAAAGGATACGCCTGTCGCGGCCTGTCGATCCTACGTTTGTTACGACCACATCTATAAAATTATTATACAATAATAATGTAATTGAGGCGCTTAGAGCGGATGGTGAAAGAAATTGTTGAAAAAAATAAGAAAATTAATTGTGTGAAAAAAGATATATTATTCCATGTCTGGGGATGCTGTGTGGGTGGTGTTTTTGAGGTAAGGAAGGAGTGAAACTGGATCAGGAAGGACTTATGTTGTAGGAGGGAGGTAAACCATTCCACTGCTGAGGTGTTCAACACAAGTACAAGTCGAAGAAGCGACCCATTCTCAAGGGAAAATTGTTGTAAAATGAACCTGCTTTGCGAGTCAAAAAGTTCCTGTCCTCTTTTTTAATCCAATTTAAGCGCTCCAGCTACATATAGGCTATGAACAATACAATCTGAGAGGCAGATATGGGTACCGCCAACTGATTCGCTACGTTTGGTGACTTAGCCGGAGTGCCCGGGTTCATGGGATGAGGTTTGTCTAGATCTTGGTGGCGGATCGTCTCCTCATTTTCTGTGTGGCGAGTCATATCGAAAGAGACTGATTGAGGGAGGTCTTTTGACCTCTCCAGGCGGACTTTCTCGACTCATCCCCTTGCACCGCAGTTCGAGGGATGGATTCATATGTCCATCACACTGACCGGGGGGAACACTGACCCCCTAGATTCAATCCCACCCGTCATACCTTTTTCTTTCCCAGAATTTCCTCTCCTTCCTTTCCTTAAAAAGACCCTCAACATGGCATCCCCTGAGATGACTAAGGCCCTGAAATAACATAAGCTGGGAATTTTTTTTCCTCAGGGCCTCCTGTATGGAGCTAATGTAAAAAAAATACAAGACCGTGAACACATTTATCACAAAACATTTGCATTATACAATTTATAATGAAAACGGAGAATAAGAAAACGGAGAATCGAATAAACAAATTTAAAGAAAAATCTGTTCGATCTCGCATGGAAGAATCTATGGTCAATTTATAAAAAGATTGGGCTTGAATTCCATAAAAAGCCTGTTCCACTCATCTATTTAATAGATTTCATGGAATAGATCTAGAACAGGTGTGTTTCCGTCTTAATATTATATGTTCTCAAAAAATAAGTAGATAAAATCCAAACGCGTTTCCCAAAAATTACATAAAAACGTGAAGTTAGCAGTCAAAAATAACTCGGATATTAACATACACCATGCAAATTTACTCAAAAATAATCCGAATTTCGACGAAAAATAACGCGAATTTTCAGGTCCCATTCAAGTTGTTTTCAAACACCCACTTCTCAGGGATACTGTTACTGTTGTGTGTCTCCTCCATTAGGTCAATTTTTTTCCATCAATTTCCGATTGGAAGCTAAATATCATCACCAAACAAAATTGCTTTGAATTTACGTATTATTTTCTAGATAGGAACTATGATTATATTTAACCTTTAATTAACATAAAGTATTTAATGTCACATCCAGTAATGCGACCAAAGATTTTGTATTTGAATATCTTTGAATGCGATCGATCATTTTTTGATTTTTCTGTTACACATTTCCGTTAGAGAGTCGCTAATGATTAAATACTACAAATTCAGGTTTCATTCATGAAGGTAACAAAAAAATGTGCAAAAAGAGTGTGCAACTCACACGCCGTAGAATTGTAGAAGTAGAATTAATTAAATTGTATAATTAATTAAATTGTAGAAGTAATTTGTAGAAGTGAAACCTCTAGAAAACTAATGTAGATAAGATTGGGGAGACTACGAAGCACCGCACAAAGAGGAGATCTTCTTATACTACAAATCTCATTCTCTCGCTAAATTCTATAGATGTATGAGTTTGTCTCTTTTTAGCGTCGCTATTTTTCTTTTGATCGTGTTTCAAATCACAACGGTTCTAAAGAAGTTTCGACTTCAAAAATCAGGGTGTGCAATTCACACTCTGATTTTTTTAATAAAAAGTGAAGCCTTTAGAAAACTAAAGTAGACAAGAGTGGGAAGGCTACGAAGCACCGCAAAAATAGGAGACCGATTGTACTATCTCATTTTCTCGGGCTAAATCCTATAGATGTATGTGTTTGTCTTTCTTTAGTGTCGCTATTTTCGTTACATTGAGTTTTACAACGGTGCTAAAGAATTCACAAAAACGGCGCTCTACAAACTATCCAATTATTAATATTATTTTTATACAGATTGCATTTAGTTCAGGAATGCAATCATGCATAAATGAAGATAACGCAGTTGATAGTTAGTCGAAGTATACGTAAGTTAAATATGGCCGAAGGAGGGAGGATGGAATTAGTTTAATGGTTAGGGCAAAGCCCCGGCAAGGCTTGCGTTAATTTTCTAGATGTGACCGTATTTTTATCTGATTATTCGGTTTCAAATTTTCCTTTGAGAGTCCTGAAATTGTCTTCAACGATTAAATATAATAAAATATTTTAAACACATTTTCAAAATTGTTACTGATTTATCAAGATTTCAGACTAAACGCGATTTTTCACGGATTTGCGCTAGTTTTAAATATCTTGTTTTTTAGCTGTATTATTTTGAAATCATTATTGTAAATTTCAGCGCCTTTATGCTATAACACCTTCAAACGTTTTACAAAAGTGTGAGTGAGTTGGTCTGTATTTTCAAGTGCCTCACTTCGATGTGTGCGTGGGACGATTGTAATAAAAAAGTGATAATATTGTATTAGCGAGAACGAGATGACAATAGCCAATTATTTGAATTTTCACTGTAGACGAGAATTTTCACAAGATTTTCAAATTCTCTTGCTTGAATCGCCACCTTTAATTTTTATGTCAAACCAATATTTCCTTGCCTACGAATACGGAGGTCGTGGTATCCCGGCAAAATTTTATTTGATGAATTGGTGTTATTTCACAATTTATTATTTTAAAATAGTACATAATACGCAACAAGGGCGTAGCTATAGCATTCATATGGGAGGGGGGTGAGGTCGTTCTTGGAGGGGGCGGGGATGGCAGGACCTAGACGAAATTCACCCCACGAACCTGGGCACTCCTCCTAAGTCACCTAACATAACGAACCTCTTGGGGAGACATATTGAAGGGGTACCTATCTTGTAAGTATATTTGCGTCACTTTTTAGAATGGTAGGTACCTAGATACTATCAGTATCGCCCTGGTGAAAGATGACTGCTGAGAATCGAAACGTTGATTGAAATCACTTTAGCCGAGTTTTATGACTAGATCTGAATAGACATGTTTTTTTTTTTTTTTACATTAACTCCACACAGGAGGCCTTGAGGAAAATAATTCCCCTCAGGGCTTATGTCATCTGGGATGCTGTGTGGAGGGTCTTTTTGAGGAGAGGAAGGAATGAACATTGGTCTTGAAGAGACCCATGTTGTAGGAGGGAGGAAACACAGATGCCGGCAAATCGTTCCATAGCCGAGCTGTTGAACTCAAGAACGAGTCGAAAAAACGACCCGTTCTCATGTGACAAATGTCAACCGTGTACATATGTTGGGCGCGCGTTTGGCGTGTCTCCCGACTATGCACCGGTGCCGAAGGGATCAATGACGCTAGTTCCTCAGAGCATCTTCCATTGAAATACCGGTAGAACATGGATAGCATTCCCACCCGACGCCTGTGCTCTAAAGATTGCAACCCGTTCGTTAAGATGGGAGAATCTATCAAACGGACCGCCCGTTTCTGCACAGAGTCGAGGGTATTTTTCAAGTATTTTGGAGCTCCAGACCAGAGGTGACTGCCAAATTCAACCGTGGGGCGCACTTGCGATTTGTACAGGGTAAGCAGTTGTGTACTATCAAAGTATCTGCGGGCCCTGTACAGTACGCCCAGTTTTTGAGAAGCTAACATGTACTTATTAATTGAATTTTTTTTTAATACCGACTGGTTTCGCTTAACACACGCATCTTCAGGGTGTAAAATTAAACTTCCCCACTTTTCTCTACCCTAATCTCCTTCCCCTCCCCACTTCATTCTAAATACCTGCCTCAATCAGGAATGCCATGTATCACTGGCCGCAGACAATTGGGAGCAGTAGGGAATCTCGTGCGGATTCAAATTGAAAAAAAAAATGATCGAAAAGGCACAAATTTTCGGTGATCCGACAGTTAATCCCCGACATTTGATCCCACGACAGTTGATCCCTCGACAGTTGGCCCTCTGATATTAAAATAATTATTAAATTACAATTTCTTTCTACATTATTTAGCAATTTCAAACCTAAAATCGACTTCAAAAATATCTTTAATAATAAGTTTGTATGGATATAAAACGAATTTATTTAAAGTGACAATTTTTTTACTTGTACGCTGGTATATACATACTAATATTATAAATGCGAAACTGCTCGAGTTTGTTTATGACCTTTTCACGCATAACACAATATAAAGACTTTAATAATTCTTTCACCAATATAAAGCTAAATTATATGCGCAGACTACAGGTTGTATATGATGGTAAGCTCTGGCGTTATGAAATTATAAATATTAATATATTATATTTGTTATACGTTTTCTGTCGCTAACAAAAGCGAGTTTTTGCTAACGTCAGAAAAAAATCTTTTCCATGGAAACAATGTTGATATATTTTTGGGCTCTATGCTGGTAGGTACTCAGTCTACTGGTCAGCTACTACTGCAGAAAATTTAAATATTAGAATTCGTTTTTTTTTGACAAGCTTGGAATAAATGTCAGATTTGAGTTCCTGTATTAAAAATATAATTCGCAACGATTATAAAGACTGAATGATAAATAGAGTATTTTTTTATTATATTAACGAACTTCCAAATATTTAAATAAAAATAAACATCCGAAATGTTTGTAAGCGCATAAATTCCGAACGAATGAACAAAATTGGATAAGTAATTCTTTTTTTCTTTGAGCTATATTATTATGAAATTTAGGTGGTAGGCTAGATGTTTGAAAACTGAATGTAAGGGAATGAATATATGGATCGCGGAAGGGGATGGGGGTGGGGTGGGGGGGGGGGAGATAATTGATAAGTGCAAGCGCTACAGTAATTTCCCGTAATACCATGCGAGCGAAGCCGCGGGGAAAAGCTAGTACAGTATATAGGCAAGTAGTTTTATCCCTGATGCATTTGAGTGAAAATATATTTTATACTAATGGAGGACTGAACGCCGTTAGCGCCAACAAAAACTACCAAAAGAAGCGAAGCTAGCCGTCCATAATGGAGTGCTGGAACCTACCTAACTTGATGTATGGCGGTGAAGCATGGAACTTGCAGAGAAAGGATGAAAGTAGACTGAATGCTGTAGAAGTGAGATCCCTGAGAAGTATGTGTGGTAAAACCATGTATGATCGCATGAGAAATGTGGAGATCCGCAAAGAATGCAAGGCTGATGTAAGCGTAATGAATAAGATTAAGAAAGGGACGCTCAGGGCATGTAGAGCGAATGAATGAGGAAAGGAGTGTTAGGAGAATATATGACGCAAACGTGAATGACAGACGAAGTCAGGGACGCCCGAGGAAGACATGGCACGACCAAGTGAATCAGATACTTGAGTCGGGCGATGTCAAGAGTCAGAATAATAGAAGAGCATGTATGAATGTGAACGAAGCAAGGAGGATGTGCCAAGATCGAGTTGTTTGGCGGTCCGTCCTCTCTGCCTACCCCTGCGGGAAACGACGTGATGGTTAGTTAGTTTATATTTTTTACTTTTGTTATTCGGCGATAAAACCTCTTTCCACCCGTCTACGGGGACACTTAGTTATGTAGATATAGGTCCCGTATTTTGTCTAAACCGACTGCATATTGTATACAAGTACGCAGGGATATGGTAATAAATTTTTAATGAAGGTAGGTAGGTACCAAGAACGATTGTGTAATAAAAAATTATGCTGATCAATCATTCTTTTATAAATCGTTTTTTAAGGAAGGCCCAACTTTTAAGCCTTTAGGAACGCCGCTGGTCTATCTACTTGGACAATATAGACATTGCCTAGAATACCTAGAAGCCATCAGGGCGAAAAAAAATAGATTCAATCAACAATCCAATCAATTTACTTAATGTCATCATCCTAAAAACATCCCCAAAAGTCACGTAAACATCCCCCTCCCTAATAGTGGAAAGAGACACACTCAAGAGATTGGGGTTGTTCAATTTCCACGGCAAATGAAGGGTGATAGAGAAAGACAGCGAAGTATCGCTTTTCCTCCCTTATCAGAGTCCTGGGATTGGTCGTTGTTTCGGGAGGGGTGGGGGATGATTGGGAAAAGAGGGAGAAAAAGTAATATGTCTGTTTCGTTTGTAGTTTCAATTCAAGTCACAAGTGTTGTCTACAATAAAGAAATGAAATGACTTCAGTTGGGTAGTTTGGAGCAAAGTAACAGAATCATAGAAAAACTAGTGTTAGACGTTTTATCTCTTTACCGACTTATATATGCGTATTTGGGATTTTACAAACATGATAATAATAATAGGATAATTTGTAGAGCGCCGTTTCTGTGAAAAATTCACCTCAAGAGCGCAGTACAATTTATTCTTAGAGTTCTTAGGCTCTACCTAATTTTATTATTATTTTTTTTTTTACATGAGCTTCACACAGGATGTCATCTTTGGGGATGCTGTGTGGAGGGTTTAATTTTAAGGAAAGGAAGGAGAGAAGAGTTCTGGGAAGGAAAAGGGTTTAAATGGTGGGTAGGAATCTGGGGTTCAGTGTGTCCTAGTCATCCGCCTTAAAGACCTGGAACAAACCTCACCCCATGAACCCGGGCACCCCTGCTAAATCACCAAACGTAGCGAATCACTTGGGATGACCTATGGCAGAGGTGTTGGTTATCCAATAAAGGTTCCCGGGGCGGCGGTACCCATTCCCGCCTCCCAAATTGTATACAAATTTAAAAACAGATAAGATTTTTCAAAAATATTTTATTAAAATTGAATTTGATAGTTTTATTATCAAGTTCTGCAAGTATTTTAGTTACAGCTGTTTCGGTTTTCAAGACCATTTTTAAACTGTGGCTATATCCACTGTTAGGCGACTTATTTATAAGATTTTAAATGTTGACTTTTTAAAGAAAGGGAGGAGAGGATGTTCTGGGAAGGAAAAAGAGGGCTGGATGGGAATCACGAGGTCATTCAGCGTGTCCAGATCATCCGGCAGCAAGACCCAGACAAACCTCACCCCATGGTAACTGGTCACATGGTCCAAGTCACGAAACGTAGCGAATCACTTGAGGCGACTTAGGGGCCATCCATAAATTACGTTACACCTTAAGGGGGGGGGAGAGGAGTAGAGAAGTGTGACATTGTGTGACAAGGGGCATAGGGGGGGGGGGGGGGGGGTTGAAAAATCATTAAATTCGTGTGACGTAATTTATGGATGGCCCCTTATGGCAGAAGTGTTGGTTATCCAATAAATGGTTCCAGCGACGGCGGGATCCATTTCCGCCTCCCAGAATTAACAAGAGATTCTTCAATAATGTGTAACTTTGTCAGTCCTCTGAAAAGTTATGAAAAGTGTTAAAAGGAGAAATTGGTTAAATAGGTTACGTTAAGTTAGGTTATGGGCTATTTTAAATTTTTGTTTCATATTTTTCCACAGGAGATCATATTTGTCCCAGCTCACATACTTAGGTCTCATAGAAATCGTTTTGTCTCCCTTACTCAGTTTTGTCTCCCTTACTTACAACTTACTTACCTTACAACTCAGTTGTAAGCTTTATGTAAGGGTCATTTCATGAAGATTCCCTAAAGACTCCTAAATTCTCCAGTCTCTCAAAATAAATACAACTCTACTTTTGCCACTAATCTTTTAATGTAAATTCATGCAATGTCCAGTGTTTTAAATATAATGCCCTCCACGTGCAAGACCGTATCTTCTGCAACTATCTTAACGTATCTATTAACTTTCTAATTTCTCGGAAGTGACCTACCAGGCAAGTATGTTTCTGTAACTGTTTGTAAATAGTTAAATTAGATAGAACCTTGGAATTAATAATAAGCTGTACATGTACAGCGCCCTTGAGTTGATTTTTCACAAAAACGGCGCTCTACAAATTATCCAATTATTATTATTATTATTATTACTATCATAGTGAAAAGTATGATCTACAAGGTATTGGAAAAAGAAAACAACACGCTTTCGACAACAGATCGTGGTTTTCGGTTACGGTCACATTTTATTTATTTGGAATTTAATGCAAAGAGGAAATATTTTTACCTACTGATAAAATACGACTTTTCGAAGGGGTGTCGAAATACCACTTTGTTGAGTTGTCATTGAGCCCTATTTTCATCTTCGTTATTTGTTTTTGGCATGTTATGCCGTGTTGCGCTACCTCCTTCTTTAGCCAAAGTTTCGGACAGCGTTACAGTGTCCATCATCAGGGCAGATGTGTAATAGCGTTCTTTGTCTATATTTGTTTAATTGCTTAGGTACAATTAGTCCTTCATTTAACGTAAAACGAGTATTGTAAGTGTGGTCCAGTTTATTTATGTATATATGACTATTCATATGTTCAAGCATAATTTTATTCCACAGAATTGCTCTTACTGAGAGAATTTTGAGATTCTGGTAAAAGTACGGAACATTATGCCTTTGTTCATATAAACTTTTATGAGCGAATAATTTAACTAATGAATTTTGAACTGTTGGAACATGATTTACATTTGTTTTACAGGAAAGTCTCCAAGCTGTAATTCCATACCTTATAATAGATTCACGTTGAACAGAAACGTTGGCCAAAGAAGGAGGCAGCGCAACACGGCATAACACCCCAAAAACAAATAACGAAAATACTTTTGGCCGTGAAAATCTAAAAACGTGCCTATTTTCATCTGTTTATGAATTTATCAATATTTATCCAAAACACATGTTTTTAATGTCCCTCACATTAAAGGGCATTAAACCGTTTATCTCACTATTCGGGTAATCGATTGGAAAGATGTGAATTCCCCGATAAGCTAATTGTGTGTGGTGCCAGTGCTATCTGGTTAACTGGCTAACTGGACACTGGACAACCCTACGGAGATCGCCAGCCGCGATGGTTAACGTGTCGGACAAACCGTCTCCTTTGTTTTAAACATTAAATTTAAATAAATTCAGGAGACACCCCATAAAACCTGAGCTTGAGTGGACAGGGTGGTTAGGAAATAAGGCTATAATAACTTAATGAATAAAACTTCAAATTGTAAAATTTAATTATTACAAAACTAGGACTGAATGGGTTCGCATCCCGATGAGACACCAGGTCACTGGAGCCAGGATGCGGCTAATTGCGACTGCAGCCTTCCAGCACCAAGAGCCACTCCCGAGTGAGCGCTGGGCCGGAGCTCACTCAAGACCACGCCCAACACTAGGTACTTGTTTCCTTTATTTAAAATTTACGTGTAAAATCTATATGGGACGTGCGGGATTGCATTAACCTCCCCACAGTGTGTCTTTAATAATTAAATGTTACAATTTGAGGTTATACTTATTAGGTTATTTCAACAATAAATAAATGAATTGAAGTCGAATAACATATTTGAAACATGTTAATGCAAGCAAGACACCTGTTTAAGTAACTATAGTGAATTCGACTAAATTCATATTGTGATTTCTATACTTACCAACTTTTTTTTTAAAATAGGCTATTCACGCTAAAAATGGCGCTCTGTCTATTTCTACTTAAAACATCAAGTAGTAGATATTCATTTAAACAATAGTACACAACTTTTGACCCTGTACAAATAGCAAGAACTTCTGGTCTAGATCACCGAAATACTTGAAAAAAAAACCCTTGACTTTGCAAAAACGGGCGGTGTGTTTGATGGATTCTTCTATCTTAAGGCGGCGTATCATCGCTCGAAAAGAAGAAGATGGAGAGATATGTAATTACGAATGTTGGAGAGAGCGCGCTAATATTTCAAACGATAAAATTGAAGCGAAAATTGTGAAAATATTTAATAAAACACGACTCGTTTAGAAAAGAGCAATAATCTTATGAGGGTTGTCTAAAACAACTTTCAAAGAAACGCTGTGAATTTTTTCATACATGTAACTTGTTAAATAATAGAGTTAGGCGTGAAAATAAAAATTTTCGGAGCAAACTTTGCGATTTTTTTTTATTGATTTCATACAATTTGCGTTTCGGGGTGGGGATTGTGTTGATATTATCATCAAAAATAACATATTATATTTTTTTAAGAGCTTAAAAACTTCAAATGTTCAAGGGAGATATGCAGGAAATCGGTAGAAATCCGGGTAGCGGCGGCTTAACAAGCGGATTGCAATCTTTAGACCATAGGCGTCTAGTAGGTACGCTGTCCTTGTCCTACCGGTATTATAGTAGAAGACGCTCCAAGGAACTAGCGATGATACCTTCAGCACCGGTGCATAGTCGGGAATAACGCCGAACGCACGTAAACGGTGACATTTGTTACATAAGAACGTGTCGTTTTTAGGACGTTCTTGAGTTCAACAGATCAGCTGTGGAAAGATTTGCCGGCCTCTGTGTTTCCTTCCTCCTACAACATGGGTACCTATTTTCAAAACCTTTGTTCCCTCTTTCATCTCCTCAAAATGACTCTCCACACATTATCTTCAAAGGTGACAAAGATCGTGAGAGAAATTATTTTCCTAAAGGCCTCCTGTGTGGAGCTCATAAAAGTGTACAGTTCGAAGTGGAACCTTCAGAAAAAAGTAGACAAGAGCGGGGAGGCTACAGCACCGCACAAAGAGGAGACCGATTGTTCTAACTCATTCTCTCGCAGGCTAAATCCTGTAGATCAGAGGTTCCCAAACTTTTTTTCTCTTAGACCACTTTCAAAATTTTACTGGTCACGGTGGACCCCCTGCTAGTACATTTCTACCATATTCTCAAAACTCGACACGCGTTGAATATTGAATGGCGAGGTGTGGTCTGTCACAACGGAGCAGTACCGGATCTACGACTTTTTCAAACGGGGGCAAAATGGACCAGTATTCGAGATTATATTTGCCACGACGGAGGGGGCGAAATGGGATATGGGTATATTCCCATCCCTGTACAGTACACCCATATCCCATTACGCCCCTCCCTTGCCTAGCTGAGCGTTTTAAGATCTCATGCATAACCGGTTCAACAATGTGCGTTGTACACCAGTCGCTCTTTTTTTTACATTTACTCCACACAGGAGGCCCTGAGGAAAATAATTTCCTCAGGGCCTATGTCATCTTTGAAAATGCTGTGAGGAGGGTGTTTTTGAGGAGAGGAAGGAGCGAACATGGGTCTTGAAGAGACCCATATTGTAGGAGGGAGGAAACACAGAGGCCGGCAAATCGTTCCACAGCCGAGCTGTTGAACTCAAGAACGAGTCGTAGAAACGACCCGTTCTCATGTGACTAATGTCAACCGTGTACAAATGTTGAGCGCGCGTTTGGCGTGTTTCCCGACTATGCACCGGTGCCGAGGGGATCAATGACGCTAGTTCCTCGGAGCATCTTCCATTGTAATACCGGTAGAACAAGGACAGCATTCCCACCTGGCGCCTGTGCTCTAAAGATTGCAATCCGTTAGTTAAATTAGGAGAATCTATCAAACAGACCGCCCGTTTCTGCACAGAGTCAAGGGTTTTTTTCAGGTATTTTGGGGCTCCAGACCAGAGGTGGCTGCCAAATTCAACCGTGGGGCGCACTTGCGATTTGTACAGTTGTGTACTATTAAAGTATCTGCGTGCCCTGTACAGTATGCCCAGTTTCTGAGAGGCTAACTTAATTCTGGCCTCGATGGAGCCCCCGTACTGAGCTGGTCACTTAGAGTTACACCAAGCATATCAATGGAAGGCCTGTTCGGGAGAATGCTTCCGTTGAAGGAGACTGGATTATCATTTCGATCCCTTTTAGACCCTTTTATCCCTTTTAGATCCCTTTTAGTATGCTCCGAAAATTATTAAAAAAACGATCATTTAACTTATCTTAGAAGTTAAATGTATGAAAAAATTCACAGTGTTTCTTTAAATGCTATTTTAGATGTTCTCCACGAGATTTTTGTTCTATTTTAAATAAGGCGTCTTTTATTAAACATTTTCACAATTTTTGATTCAATTTTATCGTTTTAAATATTAGCCATCTCCAACAGAGCGGAGCGCTCTCTCCAACATTCGTAATTAAATATCTCTCCATCTTCTTCCTTTTGAGCGGGGATACGGCGTCTTAACAAGCGGATTGCAATCTTACAACACGAGTTTCAAAACCCTTCTTCACTCTTTCCTCTCCATACCTACATTACTACAAAAAAAACAGTTTTCAGTGACCATTCTTTCCGAGCACCCTACTGAAGAAGTGTGAGGTAGGTACCTCCCATCCCGTGTGTAAAGTCAATGAAACAAGCTCGTCCCGGCATTATTTTATATGGCACTTAATGCCTGTTCCACAAGGCGCGAGTACCGCACGGCCAGCAAACACCCTCCATACCCGGTACCTACCACCTATCTATCCAACTAAAATACCTACATACTGTGCCGTGTAAAACAAGATTTATAATCGGATAAGAAGTACAGTGCACACTTTCTGAGGGGTCACTGTTTTTATTAATAATAATCAATATTTTTGTTAAAATTAAAGCAATGGATATTTTGGTAGTCCATATTTTTTTTTCATTTTATGTTCTTTTCTTTAAATTTTTATTTTCTTTTATGTGAATACTCATTTTTATGTAAAGTTCCATCTGGATCCAGTGAAACTATGGTTTGTTGTGAGGTATCCCCAATTGGGGTAAGTTGTGAGGCTGAAGGTAGTGGGGTCGGGAAGGAGATGGGAAAGGGGAAGGTGGGGAGTCTGACTATTCATATCTGGTCACCAAACACGGCTAAATTTATTCTAGCAACAACGTTTCAATTCTGAATGGTGGTCTTACACCAGGGCTATACTGAGAGTATTTTTAACTCTGGAACGTGTTGTCTGGAAGTTGTTGGTTGGTGGAATGCATGTTGTAATATGGATCTTGTGAATCGGCCTGAGTTTGTAGATTTGGTTAAATGGTTTTTGAAAGCGTAAATTAAAATACCTTATGCATATAAATGTTCTAGTGAAATTAAATTCAGTGCTTTAAAAATGTAGTCTGTAGGAGTTCTGATGGGGACTCTAAGTATAATTTTCAAAATTGTCGTTTGTGCTGTGAGGAATGGTTTTACAGAGGAATCGCAAGAGCTTCCCCAACCAATAATACCATATTGTAGATGAGATTGGACTAATGCATAATAAATTTTAATTAGCTGTTCTTTATCCGAAATGTTTCTTATTGTTTTAAAAGTAGATTAGATTTTTAATTTCTCCAAGAGATGTCTCTAGTATCTAGTTCGCCCCTCCAGTTCAGAACGGAGGTGAGCATCTAGCAGTTAGATTTCTAGCAACAGAGAGATTTTGGGATGGAGATGGAAAATGGACAGAACGTTGGCCTCCAGGCCGTCCTACACACTCTTTCCCGATTGTAAAAGTTTCTAGTCCAATTAAAAAAGTTTTGTTTTTAAAAAAAATATAAATGAAATATTTGTTATGAACGGCGTTATGTATTTCAACAACCATTCACAACGTTTTGGTTTTACTGTAAAAGGGAAAAATAAAAATTTGACAGAAACTCGACAGAAATACTAATCGCCGCTTGGTCCGGTTGAATCTAAACAGTGTTTTCATAGACAAAACGCATCTAGAGAGACGGCTGTCATTGTTGGATGGGTATGTTGTTATATAATATATTGCTTGTTTATTATTGTCTTTGTTGAAGTAATTAATGCCTTTCTTCAGATGTTCAGATTTATTTAGTAGTGTTTACTGTCCCTCTTCCTCGAGAGATTTAACGACGTGGAATTAGTGTTTTATTGTTATGGCTGTGACTATCAAAGGGCTCAGTTTGGATTGAAATTTAATCTGATATCCTGCTAAGTAACTCATAACAACAAAACAGGACAAGAAAGGTACGAATAAGAACTGGAGGATTCTCCCAGAAATAAAGATTCTCTTTTAATACTTTTTTATGTTAGTTTCACGGGAGGCTCTGAGAAAACTTTTTCAAAAGTAAGAAGTTCTGGGAAGGAAAAAGATACGAGAGGTGGGTAGGAATCTGGGGGTCAGTGATGGATGAATTAAGGAAATGACGGAGAGGAAGATCTGGGAGAGAATCTTAATCTTTCTAACTAGAATCCAGATATTCAACAACATAATGTGTCCAGGATAATTTTACGCGAGGTCGCCAACACGGCTTTTGATCCTTCCCAGGTGCAGAACTAAGTTACCATTGGTAATGCCGTTAATTTACCAGTGGTACATCAGATTAAGATATCAAAAGAAATCAATAATAAATATTACGATCAATAATCAACATCAATATGACCAATCAATATCAATAATCAGCATGCAGTAAATAGAATATTATCACGTGAAACAACATCATAACCGAAACAACGTTAAAAAAATGCTTCAAGTACACTACCTCATAATGTGGAAATGTGTGCATATTTATAGAATGTAACTACTTGTGTTTGAAAGAGAAAGTACGAAAACAGTGTGTGATATAGTTGTGAACGATGAATACTTGGAGCAGGTGGATGAGTTTGTGTATCTGGGTAGTATGTTTACGAGAGATGGGAAGGCTGATAGAGATATCGAAAGAAGGGTAAATGCCGGTAACTCCATTAATGGAGGACTGAATGCCGTTGGCGCTAATAAAAAACTGTCAAAAGGAGCGAAACTAGCAGTTCACAATGGAGTCCTGGTACCTACCCTGATGTATGGCAGTGAGGCATGGAACTGGCAGAGGAAGGATGAAAGTAAACTGAATGCTGAATGCATGTGTGGTAAACACAGGATGTGTAAAGGATGTGTGGTAAAACCATGTATGATCGTGTGAGAAATGTGGAGATCCGCAAAGAATGTAAGGCTGATGTAAGCATAATGAGTAAGATTAAGAAAGGGACCCTCAGATGGTTTGGGCATGTAGAGCGAATGAACGAAGAAAGTAGTGTAAGAAGAATATATGACGCAAATGTGAATGGTAGAAGAAGTCGGGGACGCCCGAGGAAGACATGGCACGATCAAGTGAATCAGTCGGGCCATGTCAAAAGTCAGAATAATAGAAGATTATGTAAGAGACGATGTATGAATGTGAGTGAAGCAAAGATTGTGTGCCAGGACCGAGTTGTTTGGCGGTCCGTCCTAAACGTCCGGAAACGGCGTGATGGTTAGTTAGTTAGTTAGTTAACTACTTCAACTTTTAGAATCGCTATATCTCGGAAATGGTCATTATTAGAAAAAAATATGTCAATAATTTTTGTAGATAATTTTATGATCTGCAATTTTTGTTTCACGTATTTTTTATATAACTTACCGTTTATGAGAAAAATTCGAAAAATGAAAATGTTGACCTTTGACCCTGAATAACTTTTTTACCGGACATGGAATCGATGAGAAATTTTGTTATTTTATTTGTTTTGGTGTTCCCAAGGTCGCTACCAAATTTCAGCTCTCTGCGAATTTTAGTTATTTGAAATGATTATATTGACCGGACTACCATTGTAATTTCTTAATTTTTTTTTCTGGAATATTGTTTTTAGGATCCATTTTAATGTATTTCCGAAAATCGGAATTTTCGAGGGTCGAAACAATGATAAGAATTGAAAAATATAAATATTAATAATATAATGGTGGAGTGCCGTTCGAGTTGGGGTTTTTCGGAGTTTTGGCTGTACGTATGGAATGTGGGAATCACAGGGCTATTAGCCTGCTTAGTTCAGTCGGCAAGCTATATGGTAGAATATTGATAGAAAGGGTAAGAATGGAAACAAAGGAAAAAGTTTGGGATGTGCAAGGTGCTTTTATGAGTGGAAGGGGGTGCATGGACCAGATTTTCTCGTTGCGTATGCTCCTCTCTGCCTACCCCTGCGGGGAAACGGCGTGATGGTTAGTTAGTTAGTTTGACTGTACGTTCTTCTCCGTTTGAAATTTTGGGAGTGCACTTGGTATCTGTAGGACTGTAGGTGTATTTATTTGTGACCGGACAACTCGGAATGAAACCAACTCAGAACCATCTCAGATAAGTTTTTAGAGTGATAAAAAATAAATATAAAAAATGGTTAAATGGGTTACGTTAGGTTAGGGTTATCGGCTAATTTAAAATTATTTTTTCATTGCTTTTAATGACTTTTCAAGGAGGTGTTGAGTTGACTTTATTCTCAGTTGACATGGAACCGTGGGTTTAAAAAAATATGTGTTTTTCTTTTTGTATTAAAAATTACGTTACAGAGTTATAACTCCTCGTGATAGATGTGTATTTCATACAAATCACAGTTGTCTTCTGCCACCTAGAGTTGCGTGTATTCTGTAATGTTCCACACAGTCGTCACGTCTTTAGTACAGTAGATTTTAAAGTAATTATAAAATAATAATATTGGTAATTCTGTTGAATTTTCTCCACTAACTGGTGGAGACAACTTTATGTAGGTTAAAAAGAAGAACGACCCGTATTTATTATCGTTTTTACAATTTTCTTTCCCTCTTTTGCAATTTATTAGTTTTAATAATGTTTTTACAAATAAATAAATGATAATAAAATAAAAATTAATTCAAAAATAAATAAATGGAAAAAAGTCACATTAACTTTCGTCATTCGTTTCACCAAAGCACTTGTCGTTATGGAAATGTGATACAGACCAGACATTGATGACTGCTTTGGACAGCGCATAAATACTGGGTAAGGTGCTAAGACCGCATAAAGACGACAGCTCTATTACCAGCTGTTCGTTGTAGGTAATCCCAAAAGGAATTAACCTTTAACTCT
Source organism: Glyphotaelius pellucidus (assembly GCA_936435175.1). NCBI lineage: Eukaryota > Metazoa > Arthropoda > Insecta > Trichoptera > Limnephilidae > Glyphotaelius > Glyphotaelius pellucidus. The sequence continues at coordinate 1,594,991 of OW386561.1, forward strand.
CCCGGAGATTGAGATTGCAGAAAGCTGATTGATGGGCGATTGAATTGACTTTATTGATAAAGCAATATCAGTTTCTTTATTTAACAGTTGGTAATTCATTTATTTATAAATCATCCTAAACTGCTTACAGTTTACAGTTTCAGATGCACTTGTAATGGATTGTAAATACTAAAAAAGAAATGAGACGAAATGGTGTTGGTTGGAATTGGGCGAAAATATGTGTAGGAAAAACAAGGTGTGCAAGGAAAAGGGATGCCCAATTACTTATCGCTTTATCTGTAAGAGGGAGCACATGTTAATACAATCACAGTATAGTTATATAGTTCCTCCGTGATACCTTGAGGTAATTATCGCCACAATAGAAGCGAATGAATACAAGACGATATCATGTACTTCCAAGATGGTCAAATTTCAACTTTTTTTACTTAAAAACGATATTAGGGGCCATCCATAAATTACGTCACATGAATTTCATATTTTTTGACCCCTCCCCCGTCTCTGTCACACGCTGTCACATTTGTGAGACCCCCTCCCCCCTAGCGTGACATCACGTTTTGCAATTTTACTAAAAGTTTTTCATCGCGGTCATATTTACCACAACGGAGGGGGCGAGATGGAATGTTTTTTTTTCGAATGCAATCTCTGGAGATATTTTTGTGATTTCACTGCGGGGCCAAATGGGATACTACGAGGTGTCGGCCTGGTTTTATAAACTCGCGGGAATATGTGTGGGAGAGCACGGGGTTTTATTGTTGTTTTCTTTCGTTTTGAAAATTCTTACAATCAGACGGACATGTCGGGAAGATTCCTGTCATCAATTGCATGTGACGTCACAAAGTTGATGACCCCCCCGTACGCCTTGTCACACAATGGGCATAACGTGCCATTTCATGTACATAACGGGCCATTGATGGCCCGTTATGTACATGAAAAACACTTCCAAAGTAGTTCCAAATCTTCTTCTGTTTTCAAAATAAATGCACTCGAATTTGCACTATTTTTCTTGCATTTTTTCCAAATACTTTTCCAGCAAGGTGATGTTCCAGCAGGGAGAAGTAGGAATTGGATAAATGATATCTCGGTAGGAACTAAGCACATTTTCACTTCAAACCAAACACCTGCCCAACCGCAGTACGTTTCAAATAAATATTTTATTTTTAAAGCCAAGAAGTTTTTGCGGCCAAAAGTACTTTCGTTATTTATTTTTGGGGTGTTAGGCCGTGTCGTGCTACCTCCTTCTTTAGCCAACGTTTCAGACGGTTTCAATTCTGAAACTTGGTCTTACACCAGCGCGATCCTGATAATGTCTTCCATCCGGTAATGCGCCGCAAGTACACTGTATACTATGTTAAATGAATAAATTGTGAATAAACACAAATTCATTTGAACCCGCGGTCTCCAGATTGCTAGTCGAGAGCCTTAACCACGCACTCTTTTATGGATCCCTTTATTTTTACGGTATTTTTTTAAAATTAGCTCCCACTGAAGGATCTCAGGGAAATAATTTCCCTCAGGGCCAATGTCATCTTAAGGGATGCATGGAGGGTCTTTTTAAGAAAAGAAAGGAGAGGGAGATCTGGGAAGGAAACAGGTGCGAGTGGTAGAAATCTGGGGATCAATGTGTCCAGTGACTTATAAATCCCTCCCTCCAACTGCGGTGCAAGGCGATGGGTCGAGAGAGTCCAACTGAAGAAGTTTAAATGCCTCCCTCAAGCACTCTCTCCCGATCTGGACCGCCATGCAGACCCGCCGCCAAATCCTAGACAAAGCTCACGCAATGAACCCGAGCACCCCTGCTAAGTCACCAAACATAGCGAGGCACTTTGGGTGACCTGTGGCAGAGGTGTGCATCCAAACCCGCCTCGCAAATAACAAAATTTGCAAAAAGTAGGTAACTATGTACCTACATCTAATACTAAGTGACATTAACATTTTTTCAGACTTGCATTAACATTCCTTGTTTTACCTTATCCTTTCCTCATCAGGTACGACACCAAATTAACACCTCAAGGAATGCCACAAGACACAATGATACACGCCAACGGAATGTAGAATGTAACAAAATTAGTGACATTCTATTTTGTGATGTGATTCCCAACACATTCTTGTGACAAATGCAATATCAATAATTATTGTTATAATGTCTCTTGTAACAGACATCCTCGTGGTGTGGTCCTCCAATAAACCTGGCTAACTTATGACCGTGCGTGAATGACCAGTGAATAGATCTGTAGTGTCGGGTTTCCCTCGGACCAACCACATTATTGTTTTATAAGAGAAAGATTTTTTATTGTTGTTTTTTTAAGCAGGGGGTCGTTGTTCAAGGTTTCGACTTACACGACGTTCATAAATTAATTATTAAAAAATATTTTTGATCAGTTGTTTTTATTGTTTAATTTTTATTATATGCCACACACGTTTTACTGTTAGTTATGTTCAGTGATCTTTTACTCACGATTTATTTTTATTAATTTCTGACACCTCGCAATGGTAGGGTTAAATTCAAACATTCGTCACTCCTGAACACATTAATCTTCAGATTCCCACCCACCATTAATGCCTTTTTCCTTCTCTGATCTTCCTCTCCTTCCTTTCCTCAAAAAAAACTCTCCACAGAGCATCCTCAAAGGCCACGAAGGAAATTATTTTCATCAGGGGCTCCTGTGTGGAGCTTATGTAAAAAAGCTCTCCTAGATTAAAATCTATGTTCTGGCAGGGTAGATACCCAAAGATTATGCGGATCTTAATTCTGGATTTGAGATCAAAATACCCAACCAAACTGGAAAATAATTTTTGTAACCAAAAGGTGTATCAAATATCTAGTACGGATGTGAGCTACTTTATTTATTTTTGCTTTAAATTATAAGATATAGTCTATTAAAGATTTTGATGTTTCATGATTTTAGAGGCAATTTGGGCAATTATTTGTGAGTAAATGAAAAACAACAAAAAAATAATTTTACTGCATTTATCATAAAAATATGATGAAACAAAATAAAAAATAAAAATTAATAAAAAAAATCATTTTGATGGGTAAAGTTAAAATACAAATTATCTATTTACGGCGAAACAAAAATTTGTCGTTTATATATTTGAATTACTACCCAAAAATGCATTTCAACAATGTTTTATTTTTAATTTTATTTTTCATTGTATTTTTAAAATTATTTTTTTAATGTTTTTCATTTACTCACAAATAATTGCCCAAGTTGCTTCTCAATCATGAAACACTAAAATCTTTAATGGCCTATATCTTATAATTTAAAGCAAAAATAAATAAAGTAGCTCACATCCGTACTAGATATTTGATACACCTTTTGATAAAAAAAATAATTTTTCATTTTGGTTGGGTATTCTGATCTCAAATCCAGAATTAAGATTTGTATGAAACAGGCCGATAAGGGTCGCGCATACGTTCCACTTAAAGTATCCACAGGATTCACCTCCCGTTTGGACGTAAGGTGGATTAAGGAAGGCGTTGTTAATGCGAGGAAAAGAGTCGAATTGAATAATTAGCTCACATAAAAAAATGTACCCACTTGCACTGTCTATAAATATTTTGGACTTTATTAAGATACCATCGCAGACCCAAAAAATCTCATGATAGTCTTATTTCTTCAAACATCAGTTCCAATTTTGAAATTGACAGTTAAAATAATTTTCTGTTAAAATACTTTATTGTAAGTAGATCGCTTGTCTGAATTCTTAACAAAATCAGTTACAATTTTAAAAATGAAGAAATCTGGGGGTTAAGGGTCTACTATTCGTATTTCGACCGATTTCTTACATATCTCCCTTAAACATTTGAAATTTTTAAGCTCTTAAAAAAATATATGTTATTTTTGAAGATAATATCTAGATACGTTCCACGCCGAAACGCAAATTATATGAAATTCCCTCGATAGAAAAAAATCGCAAAGTATGCTCCGAAAATTATTTTAAACAAGTCTATTTCTTTTATTTTACAAGTTATATTTGTGAAAAAATTCACAATGTTTCTTTGAACGATACTTAAGATACGTTCCACGAGATTTTTGCTCTATTTTAAACGAGTCATGTTTTATTAAGCTTTTTCGCTGCTATTCTACGACTAACCATATTAGCGCGCTCTGTCCAACACTCGTAATTACATATCTCTCCATCTTCTTCTTTTTCAGCGCTGTGTTCACGAATAGTAGACCCTTAATGGGTCCAGGAGTGACGGGAGTAGTAATTCATCAATTTTCAGGTTAGGTTAGGTTGGCAGACGTATCCGCCGCCCAGACCTAGACCTAATCCACACCCCAACCGGGAATCCCTGTTAATTCATCAAACCTAGCGAACCACCTCGGATGATCAACGGCAGAGGTGTTGGTTATCCAACAAATGTTTCCCGGAGCGGCGGTAACTTTTTTTTGAGAAAATTCTTCCTGCGGTAGGTACTATTCACCTGCAAAAATTCAGCTTTCCCCTATTTTGTTCCAGTCCGAGTCGGTTTTTTCTCTAGGTTGACTGGGCTAGGAACTAATATCGGCATAATCTATACTTAATATTATAAATGCGAAACCTCATATGTTTATTTGTTACGCTTTCACGCATAAAACGATAAAACGATTTTAAAAGTTCTTCCACCAATAGAATTGTAAATTATGTGCGAGTACTATAGGCTGTATATAATGGTAAGCTCTGGCGTTATGATATTGTAAATATTATTAATATGTTTTAATTATTATACGTTTTCTGTCGCTAACAAAAGCGAGTTATTGCTAACGTCAGAAAACAAATCGTTGCCGTGGAAACGATGTTCATATATTTAAATTAAAACGAATCTCCAAAATTACGCGCATAATTTCCGAACGACTGCACTAAATTGCATAATTCTTTTTTTCTTTGAGCTCTGGCATTGTGAAATTTAGGTGGCACGCGAGCTGTGTGAAAACTGAATGTACCGGAAATGGATGGAATGGTTTGGAATGCGGAAGAGTGGATGGAAAGGTATGGAATGGATGGATGGAATGGAATGGATGGAATGGTATGGAATGGATGTATGGAATGGAATGGATGTAAGGGGGGAGGGGATAATTGATAAGTGATACCATGCCATGACGGCCTCCGTGGTCCCGAGGCAGGACTCTCGACTCACAATCCGAAGGTCGCGGGTTCGAACCCGGCGTGCGCAAATAAATTTTATTTGATTAATTTGTGTTATTTCACAATTTATTCATTTAAAAAATAATATATAGTATATTTGCGGCACGTTCCAGAGTGGAAGATACTATCAGTATCGCCCTGGTGTAAGACCACCATTCAGAATTGAAACGTTGCTTGAAATGGCTTTAGCCGTGTTTAGTGACCAGATCTGAATAGCCAGGTACTTTCCTACCTTCCTCTTCCCTATCTCCTTCCCCTCCCCACTACCTTCAGCCTCACAACATACCCCGATTGGGGATGCCATAGTCTCACTGGCTCCAGACGGGAGCAGTTGAGACTCTTGTGCGGTATTAACTGTAAAAAAAAAAAAAAATGCCAGCGAAGCCGCGGGTAAAAGCTGGTAAAACATAATAGCACATTTAATTAAAATAAATAAACAGGAATAAATGTATGTGTGTGTGTATATTGTATTGTGTATGTGTAGAGGTGTTGATGGTTCACGTATGTTAAGTTTTACGTAATAACTGAGCATCATCTTCGTCATAACCGTGGAATATTTAAATGAGAGCATTAATTAACGTTGTCAGCCAATTCAGCCAATAATGGCCATATGGTATTCTGCCGCGGGGAAATACCAATCAAGGACCATCAGGTTTACATTGTTTTTCATTAAGATGAAATGATGCAAAATCATACAAAATCACATGTTTTTCGTTTGAAAATTTGATAGCTTAGAAATATTATAGAAGCTTCAATTAAATACTGCGAGTGGAACACATCTTGGCTTTGGAAAAAATCGAGTATTTTTTTACTAAGTCTTTTTGTAAGTCTGGAAAATGATAAAATATCACCATTTAAAAATTACTTTCTTGTACAAAATCTCTGGGAACATGTTTCAATTGCTTTTTCTTTCTAATTTATATTCCTCTATAAATGCTGTCTCTCCGCTAGCTTCAAGAACGAGAACAAACTGCCTCGGATGAGAACACTTAAAAAAAATTTTGGTATGTATAATTGTATGTTGTGCCGTGTAGGGACAGTCGGGGGCTTTTAGAATCATTTCAAAGTAGCTTCGTTTAAAAAATAAATGTAGTCTTGATGTGAGAACCGATAGAGGGACCAATCTGGTCCTTAAAACGGTTCGGGAAAGTGGTGGGTGCCCTCGACTGTACAAAATCTCCTACTAATGAACCCCTTTTACGATAAAGCTTTATTGTATATTCAATTTGGGAGGAGGAAATGGGTACCGCCGCCCCCGAAACCTTTATTGGATAACCAACACCTCTGCCATAGGTCACCCCAAGTGGTTCGCTACGTTTGGTGATTTAGCAGGGGTGCCCGGATTATGGGGTGAGGTTTGTCTAGGTCTTGGAGGCGGATGACCAGGACACACTGAACCCCAGATTACCCTTAAACTACTTTACCCCCACTCCTTAAACGCTTTTCCTTCCCAGAACTCTCCTCTCCTTCATTTCCTAAAAAAAATCTCCACACAGCATCCCCAAAGATGACATAGGCCCTCTTGGAAATTATTTTCCTCAGGGCCTCCTGTGTGGAGCTCATGTAAAAAAAGTGTTACAAATAAAGTTATTTAGAAAATCATCGGAAAGCATTTTCATATTTACGCCAGAATTTTACGAAATAAAACAAAACATTTTGATTTCACGCTGTTTTTTCGGCATGAATCAAAATGGGCGGTGTTCAACGAATTGAGAATTAAACCTTATGCGGTCCGGTATAAAGACTATCTGCTTTTTGTAATCAATCGTTTTTTACAGGTCTTTACGAAATCAACCTGTAAAAACAACTCTCAAATATCTTCTCCAACGTTTCCAAAAAAGTCTTCCAAAGTATTTTTAAATTCCTCCCAAAAAAAGGCGGGGATTCCGATTTCGAATTTTTCAAGGACTAGTGGATCACCTTAGGATATTAAATCTTGGCTTAAGGAAATATCGGAAAAAGAACTTACTAGTAGTATATTACAATCATCGCCATAGAAGATTCTGAAAAAATTTACCCAAACCATGAAGTTGTACCTTAGAAATCGCTGAGAACTTATCCAAGTCCCGCTCAGCACAAGATCTCGTGGTGAGGAGAACCGAGAAAAAAATCTGCATTTACTTTATTTTGATATTTAACATATTGTATAAAGGTAAAAATTAACATACAGTAATTAAAAAAAAAGTAAAATCGAATCCAATGTCACCACTGACTTGTACATTTTGATTCTAGCCCATTTAGCATTCGCTCTGCCTCTCACACTTGCTTGACATCGTATATCGCTATTGAATTCATAACGGTGATAAAACGGAGTTCCGCGATGCCAAGAGTTTTATATCACGAAACACGCCCACGTGGCATTTCATTTATTCAATGGCCGAAACATAGCTAAATTGATGTTAAAAACATCTTTAAAAAAATAAATGGTTTTCTCGAAACGTGGTAATTAAAAAAGGATATGAAAAAGGTCTACTACGCGTTGTCATTCTCGAATTGAATATGGAATCATAGGATGGGGATTTGTTACGCATAAGTACATACACAACCTGAATACGATTCAAAAAGGAATCATAAAGACCATATTGAAAGTACCCATTAGAACGCCTTCAATTGAAATTTTCAATAGCTTTGACGTACCAAATGTGCAACAAATATATTATTAAAGCTTTTCAAAAATGCTGAATCCTCTACTAGACCGTGTATGCATAACACTAGATCGAATAAAAATGATATAAAAAACATTCAAAGTTTCAAAACCATGCACATTCGGACAATGAAACTACACATACTTTGCAACCAAACTTCATAACATCCTTCAACAAGACGTAAAACTAACAAAAAATTCTAATGAATACAAATCAAGAATAAAAATATGGCTGAAAGAGGTCAACGAAAAAACCCTAATGGAGACACTAAAAACATACAAGACAAATAAATTATATTTAAATAATTTTAATCCGCCTCGGCACAGGGCCCCCTAGTGAAGAGGACTAAGAAATACAATATTTTTACATTAAATTCATCATTTTATTTTGTACTAGCTTTTCCCCGCGGCTTCGCTCGCATGGTATTACGGGAAATTACTGTAGCGGTTGAACTTATCAATTATCCCCCCCCTCCTCCCCAACCCCACCCCCTCCCGCATTCCATACATTCATTCCCTTACATTCAGTTTTCAAACATCTCGCCTGCCACCTAAATTTTATAAAGCTATAGCTCAAAGAAAAAAAGAATTATCCAATTTTGTTAATTCGTTCGGAATTTATGCGCTTACAAACATTTCGGATGTTTATTTTTAATTAAATATTTGGAAGTTTGATAAAATAATAAAAAAATACACTATTTATTATTCAGTCTTTATAATCGTTACGAATTATATTTTTAATGTAGGAACTCTTATCGAACATTTATTCCTTGCTTGTCCAAAAAAAACAAAACATATTCTAATATTTGAATTTTCTGGAGCAGTAGCTGACCAGGGGGCTGAAAATATATCTACATCGTTTCCATGGAAACGATTTTTTTCTGACGTTAGAAATAACTCGCTTTTGTTAGCGACAGAAAACGTATAACAAATATAATATATCAATATTTATAATTTCATAACGCCAGAGCCTGCCATCATATACAAACTGTAGTCTTCGCATATAATTTAGCTTTCTATTGGTGAATGAATTTTCAAAGTCTTTTTATTGGTTAATGCGTGAAAGCGTCATAAACGAACTCTAGCAGTTTCGCATTTATAATATTAAGTATGGATGTACAATTATTTTATATAGTCGCTAATAAAAAAATACTAATTGCCTGTTTTAATAATAATAATAATATTTGGATGATTTATATACCGCCGTTTTTGTGAAAAATCACCTCAAGGGCGTTGTACAAACTTACATTTCTAAAATCTAGAAAAACTACCAACTAGAGAAACAATTAAAAACAACTTATGGCTAAAAATTGCATCCACCGGTTCATACGAAAATATATGTACAATGTCTCGACCGATGAACCCGATGCTTCCTAAAAATGTATTAAAATGTAAAAATGTATACAGAATACTTATATGGGAGGTCGCTTGAAATTAACACTGTTTATTGTCTATTAAGGAATTTAGATATAGTTCGCACCAGAGGACATTATTGTGTACACTTGTTACATGTATTTAATCCTGAAATACATTTTAATATTAGTACAAAATACATTCTTTTATGAGTGTATTTTGGAAATCAAAAGCAACATTTTGTAGTGGGCGGTACAGTAGTACCTACAAGGATTTGATCTTCCTAAATGTGATTCGTAAAGAGACAGATTGATGTGCAAAGATTCAAGTAATTTTAATTCAATAAGAAAAGTGTGATTAAGACATATCATAGGAAATACAAGTATGATACTCTCAGAAAGGTTTATTTAAATTAAGGATACGAGAGCCCAAAAAGGTAGGTTTTTAATTTAGTAGGACCTAAATTCTGTTGGGCTTGTTATGCATCTTAGTTCCGGAGGGAGTTTATTCCAAGCCTTAGGCCCAGATACTCCAAAAGCGCGATCTCCAAACTTAGTATTTGGCTTGCATTTAGGTTCCATTAGTCTTTTATGAGTATGTTTTTGATTCGTTGAACAGTTTTCCCTCGCGCTGTCCCAGAACAATGAGATAATTGAATAAGGCCACTCCAGCATCCCGGTGCCCGGTGCCATTTCTCACTGCTGGTGCTGATGATGTTCGCACGCCAATCACACTGCACTGTCCTCTATAGTCATACACTATTCTCTGGCTTTTATGCTCTTATTTTCACTCCGTATTGCGTTGTGCGACCTGCTTTAGTATTCTCTATGGAATAACATGCTAATACCTTATTCACCAACAATGTAGGCTGTAGTCGTTGAAATGTCAATGAAGTAAAGCTGAAGGTAATTGGGGAAGGAATTGGGAAGAGGAAAATTCGAAAGAAGAACCTAGGTATCTGCGCTTTGTACTATCAGTGTTCAGCGCAGAGTACAGAGGATAGAGGAGGTGGGAGGAACGGAAGGAGAATAAGATGAGAAGTATTGGGAAGTACCTATTCACAGCTGAAATTTTTTTTGAACTATTAATTTTTTTTTAATGTAGGAGAAAGCGGGACTAGCCAAAAATAGGTGAGAATTTGAAAAAAGACGCAGTAAAAACAAAGGTGAGTTAAGAAAACCCAAGAAAAAGCCAATTCTAGACGATAAGAGACCAGTAAGAAGCAGAGTCGAAAAGAGACGAGAAGCTCCAAGAGGCAAGAAGAGACAAGAACATTAAAAAAAGCTAATCAGATACAAGACAAGCAGAGGCCAGAAGAGACAAGAAGAGACGAGCATTTCAAGAAGAAGCAAGAAGAGCCAAGAAGAGACAATCCGAGAAGAGACGAGGAGATCCTAAAAGAGACAAGAAGAAATAAGAAAAAGTAAGGAAAGACAAGGAATGCCAAGAAGAGCCAAACAGAGCCAGTCAAGAAGATCTGAGAAGATGCAAGAAGAAACAAGAAGATCTTAGAAGAACCGAGAAGAAGCAAGAAGAAGAAAGAAATAATTTAAAAAAATATATAAATAACAATAATATAATAAAAATAATATATATAACGCTCAATCCATTCCTTTATTCCTGCCCTTCCTAAAGTCCAATATTGACTTATTAGGTTGCCATGTATACCGGTCGATTAAACTCCAGCCTCCTTCCTATCCTCAGAGCGCGTGTTCCAAGTCCTAACAAATCAGTGCCCCCTGGTGTACCGGTCTCACCGGGACAGGAGTGCTCCTGGCTGGGGTGGTACAATCGTATCGTATCGTAGTATCGTAACATTACAAATGATTATATTGTGCAAAGTTATACAATAATTCTTTATTATCCTACTACTCCATAAGTTTGGCTCTAGCAGCTCTTGTTTATGGGAGGAGTATTTACATGCAAAAAAAATAATGTTCCAATGAAGTATGTAAACAATGATCAGAGACTTATGAAATTTCTTGAATAGAATTAATGTAAAATTAAAAAAATAATTAATTCTACTCAAGCGAAACTGTAGGAAAAGCTTCAAGTTATCGAAAATATATTTTGAGGTATTCATTATATAAACCAATTCTAAGTAAAGGTTAATCGAAAATCACAATTTCACTACAGCTTCGTCTTTAATTTATACTAGCTTTTTTACCCGCGGCTTCGCTCGCATGGTGTTAGGGGGAAATAACTTATCAATTTCCTCCCCCCCCTCCCCCCTCCCTCATTCCATATATTCATTCTCGATAAATTTAGTTTTCAGCGTGCCAGAGCTCACCAGTAGTAAAAAAAAGAATTCTCCAATTTGGTCCAGTCGTTCGGAAGTCATCGCGTACCAACATTTCGAAGTTTCATTTTAGATAGATATTAACTATGACGCCTGAAATAAAAAATATGTCAACATCGTTTCCACGGCATCGATTTGTTTTCTGACGTTTGCGTTAACTCGCTTTTGTTAGCGACAGAAAACGTATAAAAAATATAATATATTAATATTTATAATTTCATAACGCCAGAGCTTACCATTATATACAGCTTGTATTACGCGTGTGCAATTTATCTTTCTATTGGTGAAAGAATTTTTAAAATAGTTTTATTGTTTTATGCGTGACAAACAAACACACGCAGTTTCGCATATATAATATTAAATGTAAGCATAGATCTAAACGTCGCGCGGTGCTACGTGAGTAGATAGGTATATAAAACAATATACGAAATAATATTTTAGGTTAGCAATCGTTGGGTGACAATGCTATCCTTATTCTACCGGTATTTCAATGGAAGATGCCCAGAGGTGCTAGCGTCATATCAGCAACGCGAGCCAAACATTTTGTATATGATCAACATTTGTCACATGAGCTGGGGTTGCTTTCACGATTCCTTATTGAATTCAACAGCCCGGCCTGTGTGTTTCATCCCTCCTACAGAATGGGTCTCTTCAAGAACCAGGTTCACTGCATCCTCTCCTCAAAAAAACCATCCGCAGAGCATCTTCAAATATGATGTTTTCCCTGTTGGAAATCATTTTCCTCAGGACCTCCTCTTGAGAGGAGTTGAGTTTAAAAAAACCATCCTGAATGGCGGTCTTACACCACGACGATACTGATAGTATCTTCCACTCTGAAACGAATCGCAAATATACTATGTACGAGTGTATATAAATTTTAATTCATTTCCTCCTTCCTCTCTACAAAAAAACCCTCCACGCTAATATGACGTAGAACCTTATGGAATGTATTTTTTTTTTTACATCCTATAGTAACCACCAAGAGCAAATGCAATTTAGAAAAGACAGTTTGCACTTTGAAATAAAAGTGCAGCACTTCTTAGCACTCTAATTGAGTTGTCAGTTCTGTCGCCTCCCTGGCTGATTCAATTACCCCCTCACTGGACCACGAGACGTCTTCATTGCGGTCCATTGTCATCAGTGCATTATGCATTAGCAAGTGCATTAGTTAGATCTGCATCAGAGAGTGTTGGGAACAAAGCGTAATTATGTATTCATCTTTTGTTAATTGCTTATTTGATTGAGAGTTGTTAATTAAATTGGACTTTTATTACAAACATTTCTTCATTTCTTATTTGCATTCTTCCAATTATTATTTCTTGGATATAAATTCATCGGTCGCGGATTCAAGTCCCAGCGTGCCAAGTAAATATCATTTGATTAATGTGGATCATTTTAGAGTGAAGTTATTTTTAAATTACACCGACGATTTAAAATTACACCTAATGTTTAAAAATATGTAAATACGGTTACATTCTATGGGCGTATTTTCAATCTACCTTTTGACATTTGATTGTAATATGCAATATTGTTATTAAATAACTTGCTTTCACCTGCAGCTTCGCTCGCATGGTATTAGGTAGAAATACCACTGGTTTATTCATTCACTCACTCACTCACTCATTCATTCATTCATCCCCAAAGTTTCAACGCAATCGGATGAACGGTTAGCAACACATAATTTCATGATGTCAGAATTCACTTTTGTATACAGAAACCATCGCGGGCATGCACATATCAAATCCTCAAAGTTTCATCGCAATCGGATGAACGGTTAGCAATACATAATTTCATGATGCCAGAACTCTTTATTGTATATAGAAACCATCGAGGACATGCGCACATCAAATCCCCAAAGTTTCATCGCAATGGGATGAATGGTTTAGCAACGCATAGGCATCTCACATACAAACCCAGAAACAAATATATTTTGATTTTTATATATATACAGATAGACCAGAAGGTTTTATGATTCCTTAAATAACTTCTATTAGGAACTTCAATATGAATATTACTTAGACACTCAAGATTATTGAGAATAATTTTGTGTTATTGAAGTAAGAAAATTAAAGTATTGTTAGAGTTCCTCATAAGATTGAAGTAAGGCGTTCAATCCACACAAGATAAGCAGGCATAGAAAATATGGAGTTATTTCACAGTAATACCATCGTAATAATATAAAGAAATACTTAAACAATAATAATTATTCCAATTATATCCACAATAACAATGTTTTGATCCTACCCATCGCCTTTTCCTCCCTCAGTTCACCCAGAAAGACAGATAGAAGAATAAATCTTCAACACCTACCCCTACAAGAGAAGCACTTCCTCCCCTGTTACAGTACTAGATTCCTACCTAGGTGTACACAGTATATACAGAGTACATACAGGCTGTAGACAACCTATATTACACAGGATGTATCTATAGTATAGATCAGGGATCGGCAATCCAATTCGTAGCTTTGTCTATTTAAATCCGGCCCGCGAGCTGATAATAGATTTTACATTTTAAATACAATGACTGATACATCTTCAAAATTATCAGGCGGTGCTGAAATGTTTGTGAAACAATATGGGAAGAGATTATTCAATGAAACTCTAAATTAAATACAAAAACTACAGAATGCCTCAGAGCAGGAAAATTGTAGTGAGAAGGGCTTTGAAAACTGTAACATTATTCTAATACGATGCTTTATACATACGTTTGTATAAAGTTTGCCATATAAACTAATAAAAAAAGCAAGAAATATAAATATTCTAAACTTTTCATCAAAATATTATTTTGGAAAGATGATGAATTATGTATTTTTATCCTGATTTGGATTTGCAGCTTACAGCCTTTCCGAGCACTGTAAACTGATATGCGTGTGTAGGGGAAATTTGCCAATAATAACTCTTGATTATGCGGTCAAATATATTTACAAGTAACGTTATATTTTATAATAAAGTTTTTTTTTTTTTTTTTTACATGAAATACCGCACAAGAGTCCCAACTGCTCCCGTCTGGAGCCAGTGAGACTATGGCATCCCCAATTGGGGTATGTTGTGAGGCTGAAGGTAGTGGGGGGGGGGGGGGGGAAGGAGATAGGGAAGAGGTAGGTGGGGAAGTACCTAGCTATTCAGATCTGGTCACTAAACACGGCTAAAGCCATTTCAAGCAACGTTTCAATTCTGAATGGTGGTCTTACACCAGGGCGATACTGAGAGTATCTTCCACTCTGGAACGTGCCGCAAATATAGTATTTATTATTTTAAATGAATAAATTGTGAAATAACACAAATTAATCAAATAAAATTTATTTGCGCACGCCGGGTTCGAACCCGCGACCTTCGGATTGTGAGTCGAGAGTCTTGCCTCGGGACCACGAAGGCCGTCAAAATTGATCGTTGATACAAAATTAAAATCGTAACAACTAGAGTTACACGAGAAGGAATGTAAAACAGCCGAACTGAGCCGGAATAAATTTGCAATGCCGGAATAAATTTGACTATAAGGGATACCAGTCGGTAAAATTTAGCTTTAGGTTGTTCAGCCATAATATGTTTTTAAAGAAACCGAGTCATTTGGATTCAAAAATGAATCTTGAACTAATGCTTCCCAGATCAACTAAAGATAGCAAAAATAATTCCGATTTACAAAGATGATTGCAAAAAAAATCCTTCTAATTATCGTCCTATATCCATCCTCTCTGTCTTCTCTAAAGTTTTTGAAAAGGTTATTAAGCTTAGGCTCACTAAATATCTCTTATCAATTAATCTTAATTTACTCGCATCCCAACAGTATGGATTCAGAAACCAATCTAACACAAAATGTGCTGCCTTCGATTTTGTATACGCCCTCCAAAAGCATATAGACCAGGGTAAGCACGCTGCAGGCTTATTTATAGATTTAAAAAAGGCTTTCGATACGGTTGACCATGGGATACTACTAAAGAAGCTAGAACACCTAGGCATAGTAGGCACTCCCCTGAAGTTACTGTGTAGCTACCTCTCTAACCGACACTGTCAGACCTTTGTTGGAAAAGGGACAAGCAGCATGGGAACGATAAAATGTGGCGTGCCTCAGGGCTCCGTACTTGGACCATTACTATTTTTAATATATATAAATGATATTGCTAAATGGGGACTTAAGGGTACAATACAACTCTATGCAGATGATACGGTGATTCTTTATCACAATAATGATTTAAACTAACTTGAAAAGGAAATGGAAAGGGATATAGCTTGCCTGGCAAACTGGCTGCGACTAAACAAACTTAGCCTAAACATAAAAAAAAACACATTACATACTGTTTGCAAATAAAAAAAATGTAAGTCTTAATATAAGTCTTGATAATAACCGCCTTGAAAGGGCTGATGTTACAAAATATCTTGGCCTTTTCATTGATTCACAACTCACATGGAATCACCAATTTAAACATGTTCTATCCAAAATTACTCCTATAACTGGTGTTTTATATAGACTTCGCGGGTTACTTCCTCCCTCTCTATTAAAATCGATTTACCATGCTATGATTCACTCACATCTAATATATCTCGCCGGAATCTGGGGATTTGCTACAAAAAAAATGATTTCAGAAGTCCAAGTCGTCCAAAATAGAGCCCTGCGAAATATTTTCAGTCTACCTTGGGACACACATGTCAAAGACATCTACAGAAACACCCAAATACTTCCTTTTAATACCATTCCCACTTTTGAAATAACTAAAACTATATTACAAGTAATTCAACACTCGGCACATTCCAACACTACACTCTATTACAATTGCGACGTACACCAACACAACACAAGAAATAACAACAAACTTCATATACCAAAAATCAAATCAACAAAATATGGACTAAGATCCCTAGAATACATAGCGCACACAAAATATAATCAACTACCCAACGAGATCAAACGTGCAAGTCAATGTAAAAAAACCCAAACTAACATGCTCAAACTTCATCTTATTAATGACTATCTGAAATAATAATGTTGTGTATGTCCCCATCATATGTCCATTTTAATATATTATAATAAAAACAAATATAAAACTTTTTTCCACTTTAAGTTTAATGACCGTAACCGGTTTCAGCTCGCTAGAGCCATCTTCAGACTGGTACAAAATATTCTTAATCTACGGTTTATATACATAACATTTGAGGGAGGGGAAGCGGGGTGGTCTTAAGGGTTTTAATCAATTATACTAAATACATTTGTTACTAAGTAGTTTGAGACTGTTGAATTTCTAAATATTTTGGTTATTCCAGTGGGCTAATTACCTTGGGTTTGTAGCTCACTTCAATATTGTTTAGGAAAAACCTTACAAGTGGTATGAATTATTAAAGACCTAATTTTATTGTCAAATCGTTATTACATTTATGATGCATGGGATTTTTTTAATAGCATTTTGAAGGGATACATGTTTACATTGGAGTAGGAATGGTCATTTTACTAGCATCCTACTCCAATGTAAACACTCCAACGTAAACATGTATCCCTTCAAAATGCTATTAAAAAAATCCCATGCATCATAAATGTAATAACGATTTGACAATAAAATTAGGTCTTTAATAATTCATACCACTTGTAAGGTTTTCCTAAACAATATTGAAGTGAGCTACAAACCCAAGGTAATTAGCCCACTGGAATAACCAAAATATTTAGAAATTCAACAGTCTCAAACTACTTAGTAACAAATGTAATTAGTATAATTGATTAAAACCCTTAAGACCACCCCGCTTCCCCTCCCTCAAATGTTATGTATATAAACCGTAGATTAAGAATATTTTGTACCAGTCTGAAGATGGCTCTAGCGAGCTGAAACCGGTTACGGTCATTAAACTTAAAGTGGAAAAAAGTTTTATATTTGTTTTTATTATAATATATTATAATGGAATTCCACCATGAATTATCAGTTTCAAAAATAGAAATATATGTCCATTTAATACATACAGCTATATGTTTCATGTAATGCGTATCATTCCCGCAATGAGTTTATTAACTCCTGGGAGTACAATGCTTTATATAATATACTATATTCTGTATTGTATACTTTTGATAAATAAAAATAAAAAATAAATAAATAAACTAAATAATACAAAAAATAGGAGGCAAGATTAGCCAAAATAAATCAAGGAGAAGTAGAGGACGCAAATAAAAGCAAAATGAGACCAGAAAAAGCTCCAAGAGGCAAGAAGAGCAGTGAATGAACAATAAGACACTAAACAGCTAAAAGAGATAATAAAGCTAGGAAAGCCGAGAAAAGGCAAGAAGATGCAAGGAGAGGCCGGTACAAGCGAAAAGAAGCAAAAAAGTAAAAAGAGACAATAAAAGCAACAAAAAAAGAACAATAACATAAAAGACGAGACTAGAATTGGCAAAAAAACGAGGCAGATTCCACCATCCAAAAAGAAGCAGGAAGAAGCAAGAAGAAGAAAGAAGGGCAAGAAGATGCAAGAAGATCCAAAAAGAGCTAAAATGGAGCAATAACAGGCAGGAAGAGACCAGATGAGGCAAGAAAGTGGAAAAAAATAACAGAACCAAGAAGAATCGAAAAATAAAAAGA
Source organism: Glyphotaelius pellucidus (assembly GCA_936435175.1). Taxonomy (NCBI): domain Eukaryota; kingdom Metazoa; phylum Arthropoda; class Insecta; order Trichoptera; family Limnephilidae; genus Glyphotaelius; species Glyphotaelius pellucidus. The sequence goes on from OW386561.1 coordinate 1,612,970, forward strand.
AGCGAGAAACAAAAACTTGCGCTCAATCAATTCCTTTATTCCTACCGATCCTTAATTCCGTGTACCACGCTTACTGGTTGATTAAATCCAACCTCCTTACTCCTTCCTATCCACAGAGCTACATCCCTATCTAAGTTCTAACAAAACAGTGTCAAGGCAGGAATGCTCCAGGCTGGGAAGGTACATTCGTATTGTATCCTAACCTACTCTTTTTTTGGCTACTGACACGCCGAACCTTTTTTATTGCATTTAAAAGAAAAGTTTGCCGATCCCTGGTATAGACAGATCCCGGCACAGCCTCCAGCCTCCGAGGCAGGAAAGGTACCAAATACTACTATTACTGACGTAACCCGAGAGCCTCATTCGCTCTCGGCGTAATACGATACGCCCTCCCCACCCCTGATACTCTGACGTCACTAACCATCCGAAGGTGGGTCGCAAGGCGGGAGGGTGTCATGGGGACGCGCCCAATCGGGGGGTGGTGGGGAGCAGCAAACCTTCCACCCAACTCCTACACCCATCTACGGAGTTTTTGCCACCTGACGTAGAGGCGTAAAACGTAGAAGGTTTTGTAAATCTTTACGATATTTTATATTATCTTGTTCTTTATGGCCGTTATGCTCTGTTGACGTATGTTATAATAATAATAATTAGATTTGTCTATAGTTAGGACTTCTATTGAGCCGAACCCTCTGATATGAAAATATCTGGACAAGGTGAATTATTTTCCCATTTGGTCTCTGGTAGGTTGACATGTTGTTCTTGTATTGTTTTGTATATATTATACTTATATAGTACACTTGCTAGCGTGGATTGACTAGATGATCATTTGTGGAAAAGTGCGTGGAAGGGTTAAGTTTTTCTGTGTGGAAGATTTAACCCGGACATAAAGTCTAAAGAACAATTAAAAGTCAAAGAATTTATATATAAAAATGCTAAAATCAGTCTTTTTAAATACATGTAGGATTACGAAAGATTTTTTAAATATTTATATTAAGGGATTAGTAGGATTTATCGGTCCAGTTAGGAGTTCTACCGAGCCGAACACTCTGATACGAAAATATCTGGAGTCGGTGAATTATTTTCCCATTTGGTCTCTGGTAGGTTGACATGTTGTTCTTGTATTGTTTTGTATTTATTTTATTTGTATAATACACTTGCATAGCGTGGATTGATTAGATGATCATCTGTAGAAAAGTGTGTTGAAGGGTTTAGTTTTTCCTGTGGGGAAGATTTAACTCGGACATAAAGTCGAAAAAATAATAATTCTTATTCTCTATTAATGTTGTGGTGGTGAAGAAATACAGATCAATATCTAAATAAAAGAACAGTAAAATGTATTAAAATTTAAAAAAAATAATTATGAAATATGCGAAGCGTTATTTTCAATTCAGGTAATCTTTAAAAAGTGTGATTTTTTTTAACTTAGAACAAATGCTACCTCTTTCCTTCTTGCATTCATGATATAGTGTCCATTAATTATAATAAGTACACAAAAGATGATAATATTATATCAAAAAAAAAAAAAAAAATTTCATTTCATCCAATTTAATGTAGATCTGAATGTAACGGAATCTTTCAGTTCATTTTCATCCACTTCCCGAACTACCAAAACATTTTTCTGAATTTTTGCACACGTGGTAAAAATGATTACAATACGTGGCGGGAATAGGTACCGTTGCCCCGGGAACCTTTATTGGATAACCAACATAGGTCACCCCAAATGGTTCGCTATGTTTGGTGATTTAGTCTAGGTTTTGGAGGCGGATGACCAGGACACTCTGAACCCCAGATTCCTACCCATCCCTTAAACCCTTTCCTTCCCAGAACTATACTCTCCTTGCTTTCCTTAAAAAAAAAACCCTCCACACAGCATCCCCGAAGATGACATAGGCCCTGAGGGAAATTATTTTTCTTAGGGCCTCAAACCTTCAAAAAAAAAATCAAACGGAACGTCCGTTTCTGCACGGAGTCGAGGGTTTTTCACGTATTTTGGTGCGCCGGTTCAGAGGTGGCTACCAAATTTAACCGTGGGGTACACTTGCAATTTGAATAGGATTTGCAGTTTTGTAATATCAAAGAATCTGCGAGCCTTGTATAGTTCGTGTAACTAAATAACTGTCCGTCTTCTGATATGCTCACGAATCCTACAATTATAATAACGCGTGATTTGTTACGGATCTGCGCTGGTTATGACAATAAAAAATAAATGAATAAACAACTTAGCAGTAATTCTCCTCCAGTGCCCCAGCTTCCACAATCTGTATCCGTCAACTGAGAGATGTTCAGATGTATCTCGTATCGATCCCTTCCATTGTGGCTATATTCTCTTACCTTTCTCTGACGGCACCGCACCCTCCCCCCTCCCACCTCCCACCTGCCACCACACATCCCTAACAACGTAACCACAAGCTGTATAACACAAAACAACATCATATCAGACAAAATACGAGATGCATCGGCAATCTATTCAAAGTGCAATATATAAACTAACTAACTAACTAACCATCACGACGTTTCCCCACAGGGGTAGGAAGAGAGGACGGACCGCCAAACAACTCGGTCCTGGCACACACTCTTTGCTTCACTCACATTCATACATCGTCTCATACATACTCTTCTATTATTCTGACTTTTGACATGGCCCGACTCAAGTATCTGATTCACTTGATCATGTCTTCCTCGGGCGTCCCCGACTTCTTCTACCATTCACATTTGCATCATATATTCTTCTTACACTACTTTCTTCGTTCATTCGCTCAAACCATCTTCGTAATGAAATAAAATTAGTTCTTTTTTAGATGAGAATATTGCAAAGGTCCCAACTAATCGCAGCCTACGGGATTATGCCATCCTCAATTTGGGTAGGAATATTGTGAATCTGAAGGAAGTGAGAAAGGAAAGAGATGGAGAGAGGAAGTTTGGAAAGCAGCTGGCTATTCAGATTCACGCAAAAAATGCTCTTTTCAAAACACTACTTACAAACTATGTTATTTTTTTTTAATATTAATTTTACTTACTGCTTTTTTTAAACTTCATTTTATATAATTTATCATCTAAAAAGAAAATTAATATCATACTTTTATGTTTATGGCATCTAATGTAATGTGTTATGTAATCTTCCGAACAGGACCTCCATCGATATGCTTAGTGCAACTCCAACTCAAAGTGACCAGCTCAGATATGGGGGCCCCATCGAAGCCAGAGTTAAGTTAGCCTCTCAGAAACTGGGCGTACTGTACAGGGCCCGCAGATACTTTAATAGTTTACAACTGTACAAATCGCAAGTACGCCCCACGGTTGAATTTGGCAGCCATCTCTATGGAGCCCCAAAATACCTAAAAAAAACCCTGAACTCTGCGCAGAAACAGGCGGTCCGATTGATAGACTCTCCTAACCTAACAAACGGATTGCAATCTTTAGAGCATAGGCGTCAGGTGGGAATGTTGTCCTTGTTCTACCGGTATTAAAATGGAAGATGCTCCGAGGAACTAGCGTCATTGATCCCTTCGGCACCGGTGCATAGTCGGGAAACACGCCAAACACGCGCCCAACATTTGTACACGGTTGACATTAGTCACATGACACATGAGAACGGGTCGTTTCTACGACTTGTTCTTGAGTTCAACAGCTCGGCTGTGGAACGATTTGCCGGCCTCTGTGTTTCCTCCCTCCTTCAACATGGTTCTTCAACCCCCTTCAACCCATGTTTACTCCTTCCTCTCCTCAAAAACACCCTCCACACAGCATCTTCAAAGATGACATAGGCTCTGAGGGAAATTATTTTCCTCAGGGCCTCCCGTATGGAGTTAATGTAAAAAAAAATAATCTAAATCTGCTTACGAATTACACTTGTAAATACTAAAAATCGAAACGAGACTAAATGGTGTTTGCTAGAATTAGGTGATAGTATGTGTAGGAAAAACAAGGTATATAAGGAAAAAAGGAATGAATGATCACTTACCACTGTATCTCTATGAAGGAGCACACAACAACCAATCAACAATATATCTAGTTATGCAGTTCCACCGCGATACCTCGAGGAAATTATCACCACAACAAAACGAATGAATTCAAAACGGTATTTTGTTTTTTGAGATGGTCAAATTCCTTCTTTTTAATATAAAACCACACAGTAAACACGAAAAACAAGGTATGCAAGGAAAAAGGAATGACGATCACTTACCACTGTATCTCTACGAAGGAGTACACGACAACCAACCAACAATATATCTAGTGTTGCAGTTCCATCGGTAATTATCGCCACAACAAAACGAATGAATTCAAAACGGTATTCTGTACTTTCGAGATGGTCAAATTCCTTCTTTAAGGCGGCGCTATTCGGATGAAAAAGAAGAAGATGGAGAGATGTGTAATTACGAATGTTGGACAGAGCGCGCTAATATTTTAAGTGATGAAATCGCAGCGAAAATGGCAAAAATGGCGAAAGTGGCGAAAAAGCTCAATAAAACATGACTCGTTTAAAATAGAGCAAAAATCTCGTGGAACGTATGTTAAGTATCTTTTAAAGAAACATTGTGAATTTTTTCACAAATATAACTTGTAAAATAATAGGAATAAACTTATTTTAAATAATTTTCGGAGCATACTTTGCGATTTTTTTATATCGAGGGAATTTCATATAATTTGCGTTTCGGCGTAGAATGTATCTAGATATTATCTTCAAAAATAACATATATTTTTTTAAGAGCTTAGCAACTTCAAATGATTAAGGGTATGTAAGAAATCGGTCGAAATTCGAATAGTGGACCCTTAAGGAAATATAACACCAGATTGTACCTATACGAAAAACACCAACAACTTGCTTCCTAGGTAGTTCTAAATATTCCTTTTCAAAACAGATGCATTCGGATTTTCACAATTTTCTTGCCATTGTTTCAAATTTCAAATATTTTTCCAGCAAGGGTACGAGTAGGGTGAGGTAGGAATTGGATAAATGATATCCCGACAGGAACTAAGAATTTTCTCATTTCAAAAACAAATTATGTTTATTCAAACACAACAAACTTATTTTGTGGCACCATTTTAATTCAAAATTAATAGTTTACTTAAACACGTTTATTCTTAAAAAACACAAGCATTTTGAAAGTAAGCGATGCTTTCTCCATCGGGATTATTTGAAAAGGGTTATTTTTAAAATAACCCTTAGGGTCTACTAAGGGATATTATTTTCCTCAAGGTCTCCTGTGTGGAGTTATTCAAAATTCAAAAAACCATTTATTGAACAAAAAAAAAAACACAAGTACAAAAGGTGTAGCTTATAGATGAATTTTATTTCTTCCAGCTAACCAAAAAATGCAAACATTATAAACCAAACAATTACATGAGAAAATAAAAACTAAAAATAAAAAATAAACATCGATTGTCATCTGGGATGCTGTGTGGAGGGTCTTTTTGAGGAGAGGAAGGAATGAACATTGGTCTTGAAGAGATCCATGTTGTAGGAAGAAGGAAACACAGAGGTCGGCAAATCTTTCCTCAACCGAGCTGTTGAACACAAGAACTAGTCGAAGAAGCGAGGCGTTCTCATGTGACAAATGTCAACCGTGTACATATGTTGGGCATGTCACAACAGAAATTTTCCCCGCGAAACAATACGGCCACCGCGCTTGCGCAAATGTACCAGAGATTAATGCAGCCAACATAAAAATGTCATTTTGTCATTGGTAACGTTGCAGGAACACCGTTAAACGGCTGTTAAGTTTTTTTTTTATTAGTAAGGCTGTAGATGTGTAAATTTATCAGTCTTTATATAAGCTAAAACTTCTTAAATACCCCCTTCACAAATGTTAAATATATTAAAATAATAAATCTGGAATGGATAATTAGTCTGTCATTCAATAAATTACAATAAATAAAAACGACACGACTTGATTCACGCCGAGTCATGACAAGAATAACAGAAAAGGATGTATGAATGTGAAAGAAACAATATGTGTGTGCCAAATGATAATGAGATGTGTGGCGTTCTACCCCATTTTCCTACTCCCGAGGAGAAACGGCATGATGGTTAGTTAGATAGTAAATAACAAAGCGAGATACGAACCACAACATTACACCATTTAGTGTTAAGTCCAAATTTTTACTAAATTCCACATAATTACAGACTGAATTCAGATCAACTGCGTATCATCCAGCCAAAGCAGGGGCGGTAAAGCCAGATACAGGGGTATCTATGGAGACAGGAGCCATGGTAACGCCTCCCAATCTCTGGCCAGGAAGCTCTTCGTAAGGGTGGCAAAATTATCTCCCGACGATTCAAGGCATAACTTTGAAATGCTTATTTGCTCTGTTTGTTATTGATGTAAATGTTTGTAAACCCAACGCGGTTTTCTGTGTTATTTTATTTTTTAAGCTGGTGGTGTGTTGTCAATTTGTTTGGATTAAGTCTTTTTCTTTGCTGTTTGAGGCTTGGGAAAATAAAATAAGAAAGGAAATGTTTTTTGAATTACCTTAGCTTGGGTACATACTTGCTACCTGAACTCATTCGAGTTTTCACTGTTTGGGACAAACAGTAAATTGTGGTGACCCGTTTTACATTTTGAGAGTTGAATAGATATTTCAAAGCTTTGTAGCTCATGTTCAAAATACGTTGAATACTAAAAATAGTTGCGTTGACCTTGGAATTACTTAGTGTACACAATTGCTATTATTGTGAAATTGCAATGGTAGAGAGCATAAACCGACTATAAATCGCCTTTGCACTCACCCTTCACTTATTAAAATTAGGTCAGTTGCATTCGTTCTTCGCTTTTCAAGCATTTAATCAAAACCCCCATCCAAGTCCGAGGTCTAATAATAAGAAATTCTAATATCTAGATATGTTTCTATTTTTAATCTCGTTCATGCATTAAAAAATATAAAATAATAATTCCCCAAGAATAATTGAAAAATCTGACATCGGATTCTTTTTTGCAGAATTTAAACATTGATTTCTCGAATTTGTATGTATTTATACATGCATAATGCATTTATATTATTAAATAACATCACTAATGGAAGTTCACTCGGAAAAGTAAATTAAAAATAAAGGTTCAGAAATAACATACCTTTAACTGTTAACAAAACTTAAAGAACAAGAAGACATTATTTAATGGACTAAAACTGACAAAATATAACACAAATAAAAGTATGTTTGTTGAATTATACTAATTTAATAGTAAATTGGTTATTACAATGGAAATTAAATACAAAAATATTATGACGCGTAAAATCTCACTCGTAATTTCGAAGCGCGTGAAAAAAAACACGGTGGATTTCCACGCATGCGCAGATCTGTCAATGTTCAATGTTGCCAACATAATAATGACATTTTTTATTACTAACGTCCAAAAAATAAAATGTACAGTTTTATGCAACGTGTAAGAAAAATGCAGTTTAACGGTTATGTATATATATATACATTGTGGCCCTGCCCCAATGTTTTAGTTACTGACGGATGTTTTGTAAAACATTTTGTCGCAGGAGACCAGCCATAAATGAATTAAACATTCCAAGAATTCACCATGAATCATTTCTAAGTCTGAGCTTGTAAGCTTCTTGAAGTTCACAGAGCAGACAGTAAGACACTGCACATTCACATTTCTAAAGGGACTTCATTTACATTCAGTGCTACCAATATTATCTACTCACTCTACCCTTTCAATCACTAACACAAATATTTAAGAAATACAAGTTAAACTCTGATTAAAATACAGGTTAATCACGGAGTCCGTCTAGCACACGTTCCTTCAAATTGTCAACATCAACAAATATGGGGCCTTTTTTTTAATTTTCGCTGTTTTTTTTACGTTTAAGACTGACTGGACTTAACTTGACTAGTTTCGCGTTGAGCCGCTTTGCTTTGTATAGTAGCGACCGGTTAAGTAACTTTCCGTTAGCTGGCAATGTGTGCGCTGGAGGGTACGAGAATGTACTCGGCGCCGTAAACGTAAGCGCCCTTTTAAGTCGCGAACTTTCGCGAAGGTGGCAATATTATTATCTATCAAGACGGCTGGACGGAGTACCTCGTAACTGTTACTGTTGATAGGTAGGTACTTAGCCGGCGCCGCGCAAAAGGTATTCAAGTACTTAGCGTTTGAAAATTTTTCTAGCGTGTTTTTTCCCTGAGGAAAATAATTTCCCTCAGGGCTTATGTCATCTTTGAAAATGCTGTGTGGAGGGTGTTTTTGAGGAGAGGAAGGAGTGAACATGATTCTTGAAGAGACTTATGTTGTAAGAGAGAGGAAACACAGAGGCCGGCAAATCGTTCCACAGCCGAGCTGTTGAACTCTAGAACGAGTCGTAGAAACGACCGTTCTCATGTCAACCGTGTACAAATGTTGGGCGGGTGTTTGGCGTGATCAATGACGCTAGTTCCTCGGAGCATCTTCCATTGTAATACCGGTAGAACAAGGACAGCATTTCCACCTGACGCCTGTGCTCTAATGATCGCAATCCGTTTGTTAAGATAGGAGAATCTATCAAACGGACTGCCCGTTTCTGCACAGAGTCGAGGGTTTTTTTTTTAGGTATTTTGGGGCTCCAGACCAGAGGTGGCTGCCAAATTCAACCGTGGGGTGCACTTGCGGTTTGTACAGGGTTAGCAGTCACTTTTTTATTAAAGAAAGACAAACATTCCCGGGTTGCGAATAACCCAACAATGTTTGAAAATCTCCAACTACCACCACAGTAAGTCGAAAATGTTGCTTGAGTCGTGATGGAGGACTTAGCCAGCCGAGGAATCGAACACGCGACGCCCGGGTGGGACCCAAACGCGATGCCCACTCAACCACTGACCGGTCAAATGGTATGTATAGATTTTAACAGTTTTTATTCTTAGGGTTATCCACACACGGTGCCACTGGGGCTAGTACGTGTTAAGTATTAAAAATATGATATTTATATTACACCAAATGAATGGATCTATTTTAAATAATAATAATAATAAATAAATAAAAAGATAATATAGATAAAAATGATTCTCTGTCAGTTGACGGGTTAATAATCTCATAAGGCGTTTATCTCAATCATCTCCCCGCGCTGTCAGCTGTCAGTCTGACAGATTAGTGCAACACGGCGCTTGCGCACTGCACACTGCACACTGCATTACCGACTGCACGTTCAACTGCAAGTGCGCACATTATGCGATGCACTTTTCGCAGGGAGCCAATTTAAACTAACCGATTTTGCGTTGCGTTGGTTTTTTTATAATTTATTGCAATTACAATTAAAACAGACCCGTGAAGAATCAGGGGATATTATTATAGGATTATTTTCAATTTGGGATGCGGGAATGGGTACCGCAGCCCCGGGAACCTTTATTGGATAACCAACACCTCTGCTATAGGTCACCCCAAGTGGTTCGCTACGTTTGGTGATTTAGCAGGGGTGCCCGAGTTCATAGGGTGAGGTTTGTCTAGGCGGATGACCAGGACACACTGAACCCCTGATTCCTACCCACCCCTTAAACCCTTTCCCTTCCCAGAAATCTCCTCCCTTTCCTTTCTTTAAAAAAAACCCTCCACACAGCATCCCCAAAACTGTAAAAAAAAAGGAGGATGTGAGAAGCCTTAGGATCATTGCCTTTCAAAAACAAACATTGTCAATTTGAGAGGCGTGTATGGAAGCCACCACCCCAGGAAGTATTTAATTGATAGTAAAAACTGTCATAGACTAGACTTAGTGGGGGTGTCCGGATTCACGAGGGGGAGGTTTGTCTAGGTCTTAGCGGCCGATACGATTGACTGCATGGCAGGCCGGATCGGATGAGACTCGTGGATGGAGACCATTTAACCTCTCTAACCGGACTTTCACGACCCATCGCCTTGCACCGCAGTAGGAGGGATGAATTCATATGTCCGTTACTCCTGGAAAAATTGACCCCAGATTCCTACCTAATCCTCAATACCTTTTGACTCCTCAATACCTTTCCTTCCTGTCCAAAAAAAAAAACCTCCTCACACTATCTCCAAAGATGACACTGGCCTTGAGAGATATTTTTCCTCAAAGAAAAGAGAGAAAATACAAATAAAATAAAAATTATGAAATTTTGGAAACTCGACTTCCAAAATGTTGCAAATTTTCATAATTTTTTTAAATTAAATGAAGACATTATGAGCGAAACTCAATCAAAAAACTGGAAACAGAAAAATCAGAAAAAGATATTTACACCTCTGGGACTCGCACCCAGGACCTCCCTACTTTCCGGGTTGGGCGCTCTTATCCACTGAGCTAAGGTGTCGATATCCAATTCGGTCACTTTTAACTGTACCATACTTCGACTAAGAACCACCCATATTATCTCCATTTTTCTTAACGCATATTTCCTGGGTTCGAGTCCCAGAGGTGTAAATATCTTTTTCTGATTTTTCTGTTTCCAGATTTTCGATCGAGTTTCGCTCATAATGTCTTCATTTAATTAAATATTACAGTTTGAGGAAAACCTTTTTATGAGTAAAAACTCATAAAAAGTTAAAATAAGAAATAATAATAATCATCCTAGACTTGCATTTTCTTCAGGTGGTGTCTAGATAAGATTTCGAAAACCAGAGTGTGCATTTCACACGCGGTCGAAGTGAAACCTTCAGAAAACTGAAGCAGTTAAGAGCAGGGAGACTTCGAGGCAGTTTTTTCTTATGAATGTGAAGGATAATTTTGTCGTCGAATCCCAGGGCCCCTTTTCCTGTACATTATTTGGTCATCTTATTAGTTTTTGTATTTTCTTCTTCGGAGTCGCTAGATGACGCTTTCTTTTGTGTTTTCTTTGCCTGTTCATTTATCGCATTATATTGGAACCAAATACCCGAGAAACAAATATAATAAAATAATAATAATGGCCTTTATTCAGACAGTATATTACATAACATTATAATAAACTTTTCACATTTTTCACTTATCATGCATCGACTCCCTGTCTGTATGTCACTAGTTGACAAAGGCCTCCTTCAATTGTCGCCATTTCTCTCTATCATTAGCTACTCTTGTCCATGTACCACCTGCTACGGCTTTGATGTCATCAGCCCACCATCTAAATGGTCTACCTCGTTTTCTCTTCTTGTCACTTGTGAATCAATTCATGACTAATTTTGACCGTTTTTCACTTCCTCTGATTGTGTGACCTGACATCTTACACTTTAGCTTTTTTGTTGTTTTTAAGACAGTTTTTTTTCTCAATTTGGGAGGCGGGAATGGGTACCGCCGCCCCGGGAACCTTTATTGGATAACCAACACCTCTGCCATAGGTCACCCCAAGTGGTTCGCTACGTTTGGTGATTTAGCAGGGGTGCCCGGGTTCATGGGGTGAGGTTTGTCTTGGTCTTGGAGGCGGATAACCAGGACACACTGAACCCCAGATTCCTACCCACCCCTTAAACCCTTTTCCTTCCCAGAACACTCCTTCCCTTCCTTTCCTTAAAAAACCCTCCACACAGCATCCTCAAAGATGACATAGGCCCTGAGGGAAATTATTTTCCTCAGGGCCTCCTGTGTGGAGCTCATGTAAAAAAAAAAATACATCTTTTTTTCTTGTTTGTTTCTTAATGGTTGCAATTTTTATTCTATCAGACGGTCTTTTCCCTATCACACTTCTTTCTTTTATTTTATAAATATTATAAAATAAATCCTATAGGTGTGTGGATTTGTCTCTTTTAGTGTCGCTTTTTCGTTTCATCGAGTTGCAAATCACAACGGTGCTAAAGAAGTTTTCACTTCAAAAAATTAAATGCACGGATAGGTTCTGAAAGAATTCCAGTTATTGTTTGTAAATTTTCAATTACGCTCTTGATATGTTTGCCTGGGAATCGCCGTCATGTCTGCATCCACGGAGACTCAATCCAAATCTCCCAATCCGCCAGGATCACAGAAAAGCGCAGAGTAAATGGTCTGTTCTTGTATATCCGTATGCATTTCTTGGTCTCGCATTAGGCAGTAAATTAGCAGGCCACAGTATCCGCTTTCCTCGGAACGTGCCGATGCGATTTATAACTGACACCTTCGGTAAGTCTGTCACCCTGGTACCTGGTACCGCCGTACTAATAATTCCTTTCTAAAAGAGTCCTTTTTACATCTTTGAAACTATTTATAATGAATTGAAAACTTCTTTAGCACCGTTGTGATTTGAAACTCGATGAAACAAAAAATAGCGACACTAAAAAAAGACAAACACATACATCTTTTTTTTTGTTTAGAGGATTTTACGAAACATAAATTATAGATTAGGAATTCCTATTGAAAACATTAGATACACGTCACTGTTAAAAATTATGGGCCTTGCCACATTAAAAGAAAGAAGAATATGTACTGATCTATTTTTCTCTATAAAATTGTTAATAACATTCCCGACTAATAACATTGTTGACTCCCCTGAACTCCTTAGGCTGATTAACTTTCATGTGCCTAGTAGAACGGTTCGTCAGACGGTACCTTACCATTGTAACAATTCGGGTACCAATGCAGAAATAAACTCAGTAAGGAACCGACTGCACAGTGCAGGGAATAAATATTACATGAATACCAACGGTACTGAATGTTTATCAGCCTATAAAAACATTTTTATTAAATCTGTATATCTATCTTGATAGCTTTGAAATATTTATAAATTTGCAAAATGTATCGAAATTTGTATGAATGTGCTTTCTATATTTTTCTCTGTTTGTTGTTTTTAAGTTAATTTTTTTATAATTGGTACTTATTTTAATTGTGTTATCTCTTTAATTCTTTGAAAATATCAAATTTAATGTATTTTTAATTTTATCATATGTAAAAGCCCTAATTGGGCGTGTACAAATAAATAAATATACAGGATTTAGCCTGCGAGATAATGAGAAAGTATAACCGGTCTCCTCTTTGTGCGGTGCTTCGTAGCCTCCCCACACTTGTCTACTTTAGTTTTCCGAAAGTTTCACTTCTACCACGTGTGAATTGCACACTTAGATTATTTTTTACTCTGCGTCCTTTATAACACATTTGAAACTATTTTCATTAGGTATTTTTTAATTTAGATGGGGAAGTACCTAGCTTTTCAGATCTAGTCACTAAACAAGACTAAAGCCTTTTCAAGCAATGTTTCAATTCTGAATGGTGATACACCAGGGAGATATTGAGAGTATCTTCCACTCTAAAGAGTCCATGAGTCCCAATTGCTCCCAGGAGCCAGTAAGACCATGGCTTCCCCACTTGGGGTACGTCATGATATGGGGGAGCGGAAGGTGGGGAAGTACCTGACTATTCAGATCTAGCTAAAGCATTTTTTTTAAATATGAATACCCCACAAGAGTCCCAACTGCTGCCGTCTGGTGCCAGTAAGACTACTGCATCCCCAATTGGGGTATGTTGTGAGGCTAAAGGTAGTGGGGAAGGGAAGGAGATGGGGAAGAGGAAGGTGGGGAAGTACCTGGCTATTCAGATCTGGTCACCAAACACGGTTAAAACCATTTCAAGCAAAGTTTCGATTCTGAATGGTGGTCTTACACCAGGACGATGCTGAGAGTATCTCCTACTCTGAAACATGCCGCAAATATACTCTATATTATTTTTAATGAATTGATTATGAAATAACACAAATTAATGACATAAAATTTATTTGCCACGCCGGAATTCGAACACGCGACCTTCGGGTTGCGAGTCAAGAGCCTTACCGCTAGACCACGCCGGCCGCTATTTTAAGCAAAGTTTAAATGGTATTTCACCAGGGCTATATCGAGAGTATCTTCCACTCTGGAACGTACCGCAAATATACTATATATAAGCGAAGACCCGTAAAAAATTACGAGAAATCGCATTAAAAAAAGCATCCTTAAGAATTAAATAAAATTGCCAGATCCGAGAATCAAACCCCGAGCAAGTGCTTGGCTACTATGCTGGACATTACACCATCAACAATTTGTAAGACGGCGGCATAAATTTATAGATTGCAAGTACTGAAAATATAAGCATTAAGTATATTAGAATATTACATACACATTCAAAATAAGATTGTTCAATTATTTATAATTAATTAATTGTGAAAAAATACAATTAAATACAAATTAATTTACTTGTGCGAGCGGGAATTTGAACACGCGATCTCCGGATTCATAGCCGAGAGCCTTTCCGCTCGACCAAGGAGGCTATAGAAGCTGCTTTTAAAATCATTTTGAAAAACGCCAAACAACTCCTGCAATGCATCAATTATTCACCCATCTGCCTATTTCCAACAAACATTCATTCAATTTTGCCTTTCCGATTTTATTTAAGTATTTTATTTTGACAAGAAGGAACTTAGCATGTTGTGTAAATAAATATTGATTTAGCTACAAGGATGCGACACACGTCTCGTCTGCCGTCTCGCCCGACCTGCCTGATTGACATCTTCCTGTCTTCTGGGAAGATGGGGTTAGAGAGAATGCGTCATAACAAGACGTTCGTTAATTCTTTGCTGTCTTTTTGTTATTCTTTTTAAATTTGTTCCGGTTAACGCCGTGTTTGATTATGAAATGAGAATGTGCTTAGTTTGTATCCCGATGTCATTTATCCAGTTCCTACTTCTCCCTAACTATTTATTGCCTTGCTGGAAAAGTATTTGAAATTTGGAACAATGGCAAGAAAAATAGTAAAAATTCGAGTGCATTTGTTTTGAAAACTAGAAGAAGATTTGGAACTACCTTGGAAGCAAGTTGTTGATGTTTTTCGTGTACACAGTAAAAAGACGGAATTTTACCATCATTTCTCGAATTTTACATAAATTTCGCGAAGTTTTAACTTTGACGTAATATTTTGTGGGTTTATTTGATGCTATCGTATATTATATTTACTGAAACACATTCCTTGAACAATAAACTATGCGTAAAAACAACATTACCTGCGTTTATTTGATAAATTTATAGGTTTATCGATCTTTTCCACGACCTACGACGCTCTTAGTTTGACAGCTCAAATGTCGTAGAGAAATTTAATAAAAAAATATTCCGAGTGGCTAGGTGTGTATAGGATACGTCAAGAACAAAAGCCCCAAACGATTCTGACCTTGTCCTTCATAAGTTTTCTTTATACATTTAAAATCGTATTCCAAAATAAAAAAATAAAATTTTGGCGTCTGCGCCGGCGCACATACGGCAATGGCCCTGTTTTAACATAAATTTCGTTTTTTTGTAGCGATAATTACCTCGAGATATCGCGGTGGAATTATATCTATAATTATATTGCGATTGTGTCGTGTGCTCCTTCGCAGAGTAAATGATTGGTCATCCCTTTTCCTTGCGCACCTTGTTTTTCCTACACATATTTTCACCCAATTCCAGCAAATACCATTTATTCTGGTTTGGTTTTTAGTATTTACAGTCCATTACAAGTGCATCTGAAGCTATAATTCGTAAGCAGTTTTCGATGCAACACCTAATTAACCAAGGAATACATCGTGGACCTCCTAGTAATTTACCACACTTGCGTCGATTTGTGGTATTTTGAACCTTAAATTTCTCCTAGCATACTAAAATATATTTGATTGGCTTGTCAAGGATACAATGTATATTAATATTTAATTTTTATTAGAAAAACTCTCTTTTTTATAACTTATGAAGTTTATTCCCATCAATCTATACATATATATATATATATATATATATTCTTCAATCCGTATTAAAAGATGTGCACACAATCTAGCTTTACACCTTTTTTAATTTTTAATTGTTCTCTAACCGAATACACTGTCCCTGTTATATGGAAATCCGCGTACGTGTCTCCCGTCTTCAAGAATGGTAAAAATACTGACGTTAAAAACTACAAGCCAATCTCCAAACTTTGCATATTTAACAAAATTCTTGAAAAAATAGTCTATGCTAGGTTGATCACTCAACCTTGTTGAACAAGATTTCGAAGATTGGTATTCACAGCAATCTTTATCGCTGGCTCTCTTCTTATATCTCAAACCGTAGTCAAATAGTAGGTAGTGGCTGTTGGATTAAAATCCGATTCTGTTGCTATTACATTCCTCAAGGCAGCTTGTTGGGACCACTATTATTTAACATCTATGTATATCAATGATGCTGGTTACTGTTTATTAAACACACATGGAACTTGAAACTTTCATGGTCGACGTTCAGCTAAATGCCACAATGAGAACCATAAGCGGAACGTTAAAATCTACCCCTCTCCCTTGGCTCCCCGTACTTGCAAATATCCCAATTGGGGATGCCATAGTCTCACTGGCTCCAGACGGGAGCAGTTGGGACTCTTGTGCGGTATTTCATATAAAAAAAAAAAAAAATATATATATATAACTCTGCCAAATATCAGGTGAGAGATTGCAACACTAAGGGAGTACAAAAAGGCGCTGCAATAAAGCGCAATACCTTTGCACGATGATGTAGTCTCTCACCCGGCAAGCCGTTTATGCTTAGTTCACACTGAGCTATATATCTGCGAGCAGATATCTGTTGATTCGCGAGCGCTTATCTTTTGTCCTTTCACACGAGGCTATCAAATATTTCTTCCTGTGGTAGGAGAGGGGGTCAGTCGAATTAGGGAGCGGCAACGGAACGCATATTTTTTGTACTGAAATCTGTCAACTTGACATCTGTCATCCACGGGTCTACGCAGCTCCATAATTACAATGACCCCCTCTCCTGTTTTAGTCGGAGAAGGGGAGAGTTATCTTCTGGGATATCGCGTCTGGAGCGGTTACGTCTGAGATGTGTATTGTCTATGATTGATCTGCGCTTAAAAACGCTTAGGTGTGAACGGTCTGAAGGGATTGTATGGAGAGCGTTATTTGGCGTGCTATGATCTTTTATATTTGATAGCGTAGTGTGAACCAGCTCTTAAAGTCCCGAAAACCCTTCTGGACGGAAGGAGAAAGACTCCTCCATTCACCTCTCACCCCAGAAGATAGGTGGAAGCTTGAGTGGCAATCGGCCAATGTGAAAAATGCCCATCCCGTACAAGACCCCACTGAGAGACAGCCTGGGTTCTCATTGCCTCGCAAACTCTGGTCCGCCATCAATAGAATAAGGTGCTCCCATAGCCGTTGTGCCCATATGATGTATAAATGGGGCCTTAAAGAGTCGGAGATGTGTGAATGCGGTGAGGTGCAGACCACCGAACATATGGTCAACGAATGCCTTCTCCATTCATTCCCCGGCGGGATTGATGAGGTCCACAGGGCGACGCCTGAGGCCCTAGACTGGCTCGCAGCCCTAGATGACCCTCTGACCCCCCATATGAAATAAGAAGTAATAACCCCACCATACGAAAGAAGAAGATTAAACTCACAGGCCATCCTGTATGCAGATGACATGAAAATTTTTTCACCTATAAACTCAATCGTGGATGATTTGCAACGTTTGAACACGTATAGTAATGCCCATTCCATGTCTGGAAATAAATATATTTATCCTCGAATACTCAATTAATCATCAACGAATAATAACGATCTATTAAATCAGAAATTAAGGACCTTGGGGTTATACTTGATAGTAAACCGAATTTCAATAACAGGAAAATTATATCTGAAATGTGTCTTTTTTTGGCGAGTGAAACTTCTCTAATGTGAGTAATTACTAGTTACTAGTTACCTAGATACCAATTACGGCGTAGTTACTAATTACCTAGATACAAATGTGCTCATGTAATTTATATAAATATTGGTTAATTTTGTTTTCATGATATCTTCCGGCCTGTGTCGCTGATTTCAATAGCTTCGAAGTAATTTCTAAAACAAAATAAAAATACTTTAGATTTTTTCGCAGTGGATAGCCATTTAATTAGGTACCATTCCAAAATGTGTCACGTCTTGTCGCCCAGGAGTCGGTTGAAGAATTGGTCGAACGCCCCTGGATCTGCTGGTCTGCTGGCTCTACTGGGTCATGCTATTTGAAGCTGGTAATTGAAGAATGAAACAATATTTTAACATCTCTTCGCTTCGGTCGTTGAAAAATAACACATCATTCAGAAATATTTTGGATGAGTCGGTTTCGTAATTAATCTTTGAAGACAAGTTGTAGGTACATAACACTACTATTTTTATTCTTCTAGTTTTGTCATAGACCTTAAGTTTTGTTAATTTAGTAACAAAACAACAAAATTGTCTTTTTCAGATTCCCAACAGCTCCCAACGGTCTGGAGCCAGTGAGACTACGGCATCTCCAATATCTATATCCATACTAATATTGTAAATGCGGAACTGCGTGTGTTTGTTTGTTACGCTTTCCACAACCAAACCAAAAAACCGATTTTAAAAATTCTTTCACCAATAGAAAGCTACATAATATGCGAGTAATATCTTGAAGTGAAATTACACAAAACTGCGCTATATAAATACTAAGTTATTATTATTATTATACACAATGGTAAGCTCTGGCGTTATGAAATTATAAATATCAATATATTATATTTATTTTACGTTTTCTGTCGTTAACAAAGGCGAGTTATTGCTAATGACAGAAAACAAATCGTTGCAATGGAAAAGATGTTGATATATTTTTCATTTCAGGCGTTGTAGTTAATTTCTATCTATCTATATATAAAAATTAATCTTCGAAATGTTGGTACGCGCCTAACTTCCGAACGACTGCACCAAATTGGATAATTTTTTTTTTTACGACTGGTGATCTCTGGCATCATGAAATTTACGTGTCATGCGAGCTGTTTGAAAACTGAATGTACTGGGAATGAATGTATGGAATGTGGGAGGAGGGAGGGATGTTCAGGAAAGGGTCCAATGTCCTAATACAATGAATTTCCTAAAATTTTACGCTTTTCTTCATAATTACGAAAGTCCTAGTGGTTGAGCCAATTTCGATTGGACAAATCTCCCACTCGACCAAGTGGTTTCCGGCCATCTTTCCGACCCCGGCGACAAGTGACAAGTGACAATACTATCAGAGGTGGGTACTGGGTTCGGCCGGAGTGACGGACACCAGACCTGTCTCACGCTCAGGGGACCTTGCTTCCCCTTCCGGTTTCCAATAATAACACCACACTTTGTCAAAGAATTAATCTCTTTGTTGTACGAAACAACGGGTTTAGCTTGTTGCGTAATGCATATTAGATTTTTTGCAGGTGACCAAAATAATATATTGTGTTATGACTTATCGATCTCCTTACCCGATCTCCCGACGATTTGCATCTAAATTATTGTAATTATTAAAGTAAAACTTCTTTACGCACGCTTGACTTGGGGAGTAAGCTAATGAATAGAAGATAGAAAGAGAGAGAGTTACGTTTTATATTACTGTAGGGGCAAGAGAGAGAGGTGCGAGCACACATTTTATTTCTCTCTTTGTCTCATAGCCAGTTACGTTTCGTATATCTAAGACACAGTGCAGGCCTGTCTGTATCACACTGTAGGAGCAAGAAAGAACAGTGCGCGCGCACATTTTGTCGCGCACGTGTGATCTAAAGCACAGTCTTATTTTATAAAATTATAATTGTTTTGTGTATTATTTAACCAATTTCATTATTTACTGACTTCGAAAATATCTTTAACTAGCTGGTTCCCGGCATACTTTGCCACGCCATATTCAAAGAAATAAATTGTTGCGTTCCGTTATCCTCCCGCGTCCCCTTCCCTTCCCGCGTTCTCCTTCCACCTTCCCCTCCTTCCCCCCCCCACTCCCCCGTTCCGCCAACCCCCATCCCTCATTCCATATATTCAGTCCCAGTACATTCAGTTTTCAAACAGCTCGCATATCACCTATCACAATTATTTTTTTAATTCAAATTTTCATATTTCATATATACACATATTCATTTTTTGTATATTATAAGAGCAATAAAATATTATGACAACAATCAATCAAATTTGGTACCTAACCTAGGTACCTATTTAAAATATCTTTAATTCTTGTTTCGATGATTACATTTTTTTCCTAAATATAATAAAAATCTTTAAAATATAATAAAAAATTTTAATATGAAAAATAAAAATAAATTTTTAACTCTCTCAACCCATCGCCTTGGGAGTGGGTAGTGGGAGGTTTGGTTTCGTACGTCACTCCTGAACACACTGACCCCCAGATTCCTTAACAACCCTCATATATTTTTACTTCCTAAAACTTCTCTTTACTTTCCATTCCTTAAAAAACCCTCCACACAGCATCCCCAAAGATGACACAGAGAAATCAATTTCCTCAGGGCCACCTGTGTGGAGCTAATGTAAAAAAATATACATACTCATATATATATACATATATAACTTACTATATATACACATTGAATACCAGTTACCATTCTTTGGTACATAGCGAGTCCGGTAACGCGATCTCCTGACCACAGTTCGCAGTCAGAGTAAGTACTATATACACTGGTATAGCAGTGCTGCGGTGCCCGCCGTTACTCTTGGCTAGTCATGGCTAGCCGGGTTGCTCCGCCTAGGCGCCCAACCAAACCACACAGCACAATATAACCAAGTAACTGCCCACAAACTGAATAAAATAAACATGAATGTGGGAAAGACAGTGCTACGGGCCCGTACAAGGATGGGGACAAGAAAATATGAATCACTGAAGACAATATTAGCGATTCTCAAACGAAAATTTGAAAAAGAAAAATCAGAAAAGATACCGTCACAACTAGGACAAGACACTATCTAGATTGATAACGAAACTACATACCTATGTTCATATTAAATCTGTTTGTATCCTTAAATTACAGTTTATAATGTTATATACTTCATGCTTACAATTATACTCCTGTATAACATGTGTAACTTTAATAATGTGATTCTGTAAAAGCCTTCAAGGCGTGTATGAATAAATAAAATAAATAAAATAAATAAAATAAATAAAATAAATAAAATAAATAAAATAAATAAAATAAATAAAATAAATAAAATAAATAAAATAAATAAAATAAATAAAATAAATAAAATAAATAAAATAAATAAAATAAATAAAATAAATAAAATAAATAAAATAAATAAAATAAATAAAATAAATAAAATAAATAAAATAAATAAAATAAATAAAATAAATAAAATAAAATAAATACTAATTCAATTTTGGCATTAATCTTCTTATAAATGTAAAATCAACAGTGATGAGGGTAGCAAAGGTAAATTCATGCAATGTCCAGTGTTTTCAATATAATGTCCCCCACGTGCAAAGTCGTATCTTCCCCAAGCAAAAACTTTTTAAAAAAGTGTGTTTATCGGAAGTGACCTGCCAGGTAAGTATGTTTCTGTATCTATTTGTAAATAATAAAATTAGATGGATCCTAAGAATTTAAAAAAATTGTAAAGCGCCCTTGAGGTGATTTTTCACAAAAACGGCGCTCTACAAATTGTCCAATTATTATTATTATTATTATTAGATAGCAATTAGTTCGTGATGAATCTTTCAATCATACATAGATATTAGCCAATTAAGCCGCCGCTACCCGAATTTATACCGATTTCATGCATATCTCCCTTGAACATTTAAAGTTTTTAAGCTCTTAAAAAAATATATGTTATTTTTTATAATAAATAATAATATCTATACAATCTCTCCATCTCCAAAAGGATTTCGGAACACTTTCGTGCTTGTAAACTTGGCCACCCTGACAAATCGGCAATCGCCGAGCACTTAATCGAAACCGGCCATTACTTTGGATTTGTTCCTGAAGTCCTGGGAAGACCCAAAACTTACAGAGCACGCCTAATTACGGAGGCAATTGAAATCCATAAAAACCCCATCAATATTAACAGAGACGTCGGAGCTAAGCTCAATAGTTCTTGGTATCCAGTAATTGACGGCTACACCAAAGCTAAACGCAAAAAACCATGCTGAATTTTTTCTAACACCAGCTCGTAGAGAAATGGAGCTGGCAGCACGGTATCGCTTCGACACGCATAAGTAAACACTCTCACCAATATCATTTACTCATCTGCCCTGATGATGGACACTGTAACGCTGTCCGAAACGTTGGCTGAAGAAGGAGGTAGCGAAACACGGCATAACACCCCAAAAACAATAACAAAAATACTTTTTGGCCGTGAAAACCTTAAAACATAACAAATATCTATACAACTCCCACGCCGAAACGCAAATTATACGAAATTCCCTCGATAGATAAAAATCGCAAGGTATGCTGTGAAAATTTTTATTTTTAAGCCTGTCTCTATTATTAATTTAACAAGTGATGTGTATGAAAAAATTCAGTGTTTCTTTGAACGTTGTTTTAGACAACCCTCACGAGATTTTTACTTTATTTTAAACGAGTCATGTTTTATATAGCATTTCACAAATTCGCTTCAATTTTATCATTGAAAATATTAGCGCGCTCTGTCCAACATTCGTAATTGTAATTACATATCTCTCCATATTCTTCTTTTTGAGCCGGGAAGCGTCGCCTTAAATACGCTTTAAGAAAATGAAGATACGGTTGGTAGTTCTTAGTCGAAGTATGATACAGTAAATATGACCGAAGGGGATAGGGTCCCCTTAGCTCACCTTAAATACAATAGGTTACCCCAAGAGTTTCGCACTGGTTCGGTTTGGTGTCTTAGCAGGAGTACCAGGGTTCATGGAGTGAGGTTTATCCAGGTCTTGGCGGCCAATGCGTTTGCCCACCTGCCGGCCGAGAGATATTGGTTGAGGGAGACCTTACCTAGACCTCTCCAGCCGGATTCTTTCGAACCATCGCCTTGCACTGCAGGTCAGGATGGATTCGTATTGTCACTCCTGAACACAGATTCCCAGATTCCTTTCCACCCCTCATACCTTTTCCTTTCCCAGAACTTCCTCTCCTTCCTTTCCCTAAAACGACCCTCCAATCCCCAAATATGACATAGGCCCTGGGGAATTTTTTTTCATTAAAGCCTCCTGTGGAGCTAATGTAAAAAAAAAAAACAATATATATTTTTTTTAATCTGTCGCTAGTTTTGTATGGGACCGCTTCACTGTGCACAGGTAGGATGTTCTTAGCTAAATGAAACAATGGACACGAAGATATATATAGGTAGCACTGTAGATTATACGCTACAGAAATGCCTTCCATGTAGATTTAAATGGAAATGAATGTCGCCATTACTACCTCTTGATACTAGCCTATTTAGCACGCGCTCTCTTTTACCACATTGCCTCACATCGTAGATCGCGTATTCCATTGGATCGAAATTTAACTTTTTTAATGATGCTGAAATTTTCTTTTCAAAACCCAGAGCACCCCATTTTTATTTGGATTTATTTACTATTTATTTGGATTTTATTACGAAGCCGAAATATTTTGACCTTCTGACAAAATAAGTTCGAAGCCTGAGTGGGTTAGAGGAGTTTCGAACCACTAAGATCAGCGACTATGAATCCAGAGGTGATCAGTTCCAATCCCGGACAATTTACTATTTAATCACCCAATTTCAACATTGGGAAGGCTTCTAGAGTTATTCGAAAAGTTTTAATTTGTTCTGATGTCAAAAAAGAAGCTTAATTTAATTTTCATTTATTTATTTATATTGGGTTTTACAGATGTTCGCACTTACGTGATAACAATCCAGTTATAAAAACTCACTTGTTACATAATTACAAAAATTTACAATTACATACAATTAAATACAGATGCGTACAATTAGAAAAACAAAAACATTACAAATAAAAATACAGAATTATATACAAGTTCACTCAAGTCACACATTACAACGAGTGGCAAAAGAAATAAGAAATACGTGAGGCATACATATAGAGACATTTGACACAATATAATTAGTTAGTATTTTTTTAACAGCGCCAGAAAATGTATTCATGTGAAAAATGTTATGGCGTCTTAAACAATGGGATTTGAGGACATTTATTTCAATACTGCTAAGACATGAAGTAAGATGGCCGTGAATAATTTTATATAAACATATTGGATCAGTCAATTAAAACATGCTGTACACTGGTTTTACCACACAAACGCTTCGGGGATCTCATTTCTACAGCATTCAGTTTACTTTCATCCTTCCTCTGCCAGTTCCACGCCTCACTGCCTCACATCAGGGAAGGTACCAGCACCCCATTGTGGACTGCTTCTTTCACAGTTTTTTCACTTTAAAAAAAAACTTTCACAAACGGAATTCAGTCCTCTATTGCTGTACCTACACGAAGATAATATTATATTATGTGATTACCAGCTGCAATAGACTTCACTCTCTCAAATTTATTATTTCACATTTTTCTGCGTGTTTTTTTTCGGTATCAAATAACTTGAAAACATTTCTTGGGAGAGCCAAAAATTATCGCTAATTCGTTACAATAATTCCTTTTATTTTGAAAATAAACCATCCTACTAGAAAGGACTAGAGCTATCAGCACAAACAGCACAAATCCAAGAAAGAAAACAAAAACTTGTTTTGAAACATTAAACTACATTTTCTTGTAGCTTCGACAATTTGGAATCAAGAATAGATAAGGAAGGAATACAAATTAATAATAATATCTAAGAACGTGTTTTCTATTATACGAGTAGAATTAATTGTTATCTGATGTTGACAAATGCTGGAAATTAAAAAAAAAAAAAAAATATATATATTTTAACCCTCCGCATGCCAGAAGGGTGATTCTGTAACTTTTGTGACACCATTTGCGTCAAGTCAGCGTTACACGACAAAGCAAAATCCGTCGGATCTCAGAAGGTGTCCGTTGCGCGTTATCGGCTGTCAATTTTTTGTGGATTATCTGTGGCTTTCGATGGCTTGTCTATGCCTGTCATTTTATATGAATTAATTACGTACTATAAAACACGAATTACTCTTTTTCAGTTATTAAACTACTTATCGCCTAATAGGTGTTCATAAGTAACTATCCGTTTGTCGTATTATTTTGACGTTGGTACGTGATGGCATTCGATTCATAAATTTCTCTGGCGTTAATGTTACTACTTTTAAGATGAATCCATGCAAAATCATACAAAATAATGTGTTTTTGGTATGAAAATTTAATCGCTTAGAAAACTTATATACATTTCAATTAAATACTAAGAGTAGAGCGCCTTTATACCTTGGAAATAATCAAGTGATTTTTTTAAAAGTAAAACTTCTTTACGCACGCTTAACTTGGGGAGTAAGCTGGTGAATGCGTGACGAGAGCGTTACAAAAAGTGTGATCGGGCTAGGCGAACGAAGCATAAAGAAGTTTTACTTCAGTCGTGTGGTCTAAACCACACTCGTCTTTTTTTTTAATAAGGCCTTTTGTAAGTCTGGAAAAAAATAAATTATAAAACCTATTAAAAATATTTTCAAGTGCCAAAATCTCCTACTAATGAATCCATTCTCGGATAAAATTTCATTTATAATGTAGAAAATTAAGTTCTTTACAAAATAATGAATTTCACAAAATTAAACAAAACATTGAAATTACGCGCTTTTGCGGGGCGTTCAACGAACTTGGATTTGAGAATTAAACCTTACGCCATCCGCATAAAAACTTCATGCACATTTTGTATTAGTTACCGCCCCGATATCGGAGTGTGTGGACGTCTCTGGACTCTACGTCATTGGTTCCGTGCAATCTATTTTAAATTCCTTGTTTTTATAATAAACAATGCGTAAAAAAGGAGTTAATGTTTTTTACATGTCTTTTTGAAATCAACCTATGAAAAATCAACTCTCAAATACCTTCCAAAAACTTCTTCTAAAGTATTTTTAAATCTCTCCCAAAAAGAGGCGTGGATACCGATGTCACATTTCTTCAGGACAAGTGGATCACCTTAAGAGTTGGTGTCTTAACACAAGCTCATTATTTAGCACGCTGCAGCGCTGAGAGGAAACACGGTTGCCGAGAAATTTGAACAATGGGTATTTTACCAAACTGTTGCTGTCACTGTCGCTCTTACTCCCCCGAATACTTAACGAAAGGGACAACTGCCCCTCAGGCTGATAATACCTAAACAAAATTATCAAAATCGAGGTTTTGTATTTCCCATTTTCATCCTCCAAAACTGGACAAATTTTTTAATTGTTTTTTACTAATTGTATTGGAAGGAAATAATCTGTCTGTATGTTTTTTTTAAATACATTGTCTAGTTTGTATACTGAACGTCTATTGGTGGCGTTCATACCAGGCAATTTTAACTAATTTTAGAGGATATTAACTCCTTTAAGAAATAACTTATCAAAAAAGCAAAACACCCTGCCACGCTAGTGGTCTATATCTATATTATATTAAAAAACATTTGCTGTAGTATCAAAATCCAGAGAGGAAATTGGGGAATACGTTTGTTTGTATGGACAAAACGCCGTCCGGTTTCCTCATAATAGTGCTTCAAGATCCTCTGCGGTTAGTCCCGAAGGCATTGTAAAGAGCGAAAATCTTAGATTAAATAAAAAATTTGGAAAAAAATATTTCTTGAAGAAAATAAAATGATAGTTACTTACAAAACAAAACTACTATTTTATATGCCTGATAGGGTGTGGGATCCGCGCAGACTTTGACGACGTATGCTTCCTAAGGCAGCACGAGTAGAACTAAGTTCCCTTCATGTAATGCTAGCGGTACTCATTAGTGTCATTAGCATCATTTATTAAAACGCATGACATTTGCGCGAATAGTTACAACTGTTTTAAAATACCGTGGGTCTGTCAGACCCTGCCAGGCTTGCGGAGGGTTAAACAAAAACATAATTTGAGACGAGCTTGCTTATAGAGTAGAGATATTTACAAATCATATTACGGAGATAATATTAACACGTTGTTAATTGAGATATAAGAAACTTTTAGTGGAAAAACCTAGATGTCATTTGATAAAAAAACAACCTGTTATTGATTGAGCGTAGCTTTAACTTAACCGCATTTATTTCGTCGTTCAGAAATGATTCTTTTTTAAATGTGAAAAAAATCGTGTTTGGCTTTCTTATTCGCATTTTTTTCAATGCATTAAATATAACCAACCATGCCCCTGCCATGGGTCATCCCAAGACGTAGCAGAGGTACCCGGGTTCATGGGGTATGGTTTATCTAAGTCCTGGTGGCGTAGGCGCTTGTCCATTTACTGCGTGGCGAATCGGATCGGGAGAGACTGGTTGAGGGAGATCTTTTTACCTCTTCAGTTAGATTCTCTCGACTTACCACCTTGCACCGTCGTGGGAGGGAAGGATTCATACTTTTTCCTTCCAAGAACTTCCTTTCAAACTGCTTTCTTACAACTGCTCCCAACCTGAAGCCAGCGAGACTATGGCATCTCCAATGAAGTACATGCGGAGAGGAAAGAGATGCATAAAGGGAAGGTTGGCCACTCGGATCTAGTCACCAAACACAGCTAAAACAATTAAAACACCAGGGCGATACTTATTGACTACTTCGCGGAAGTACAGTGGCAAGTGATTGGTTATCCTTTTTCCTTGCATCCTAGTTTTTCCTACATATATTATTACCCAATTCCAGCAAACACCATTTTATCTCGTTTCATTTTGGATTAATATTCACTTTCGTTTGGATTAATATTCAATTTTGATAACAGTAGTCACAGCATCCATCTGGTATGTAGGTGCTACAGTAATAATTAAAATAATTATTGCACTAATTAAAATTAACAAAGACATTAAACACATAATCACAACATTACTGTCCATTGGTGTCCAATGTCTTGGAAGCAACGTGCCTACTGGACGCTATCTGCCCCGTGAGAAGACTTTCAAATCATTTCTCCCACACTGGAATCTTCTGGTTATTATACACTTTCTTATTATGTCTATATAACCTTATCTGGATCACGTACCCCATTGTTTTATAATAGACAAACGCAGTTGTTGGGCGCTACTGTTTTGTTTGATAGATTAATTACTATTGTTTGATAAGGGAGACTAAAACATAAATATAATATAGTTTGCATTCAGTGACGGTTTTCTGTAATAAACGTTTGTACAGTGAAAAGGGGGAGGGTCTCGCCTAGAAAAAAACCTCCAATATGCTACCAAAGTTCTACCAAATAATGAGTTCTACCGAGCCGAACCCTCTGATATGAAAATATCTGGAGTCAGTGAATTATTTTCCCATTTGGTCTTTGGTACAGGATTTGGTCATTTTGTCTTAGGACGTGTTGTTCTTGTATTGTTTTGTATTTATTATACTTATATAACATACTTGCATAGCGTGAATTGACTATATTGATCATTTGTGGAAAAGTGTGTGGAAGGGTCCAGTTTTTCCTGTGGGGGGAGATTTTACCCGGACATAAAGTCGAAAAAAAACAGTTTATTCCAAAGTGTAGGCAGGGATAGTGCAATGCAATACATTCCATATTTTGAAATAATAAAAACAGGTGGACAGATTCAAATACCTCGAGATCGAATTCTCCAGCGATGGACGGCAAGACGGAGAATTTGATAGGAGAATTAGTGCGGCAAACGGTGTGTTGCGTCCTCTCTACAGCTCAGTGATAAGGAAAGCCGAGCTCAGCATCAAGACAAAGATGGCAGTGTTCAAAACGATATATAGCCACCAGATTTGGATGCTAAACGAACTAACGTGCTCTAGAGTAAAGCTGCCGAAATGAGGTACTTGAGGAGTGGCAGGGGTTACGAATGGGATCTGAACATTGAACCACTGCTACTCTTCATAGAAAAAACGCAACTAAGGTGGCTTGAACACGTATTAAGAATGTCTAATGACCGAATTCCGAAGAAAATACTGAGTTCGATTCCAGAGGGTAGACGTCCAGTGGGCCGCCCCAGACACAGTTGGGCGAGGGTGAAGAATTTTAACCCCTGTATCCTTATTAAAAGGGTGATCGGTAAATTTGCAAACTCTGAAAAATTATTATTATTTAAGCTTCTTAAATGTTCCGTGATTCTAATATTTATACTCTTAGTGGTCTTAGTTTAGAAATTTGTATGTCTGACAATATTCTATGTCGCAGATTAGTTACAATATTCTTCTGACGAAGGAAGAGAGCTTCCGAAAGTTAGAGTTAAAAAGAGTGTTAATAAAATAAAAGTGGTCCACAACAAATTTATGTGTTTTTTATTGTAAATTATGGCGAGCGACAAAGTTAATGCTTTTTACATGTATAATTCTTTTTACGTTTGGACTGCAAAAGACTTGACATTCCTGCTCTAACAGATATCGCTATGTCGTCTGTGACAATACGTCCAAATTGCACCACGGGCCGTATGTATATAGTATTGGTACAGAAAAGCGTCGTGTGCCGCACCTACGGGCGTCGCGCCGTTCCTAAAGGCTCTGCATTGCAGGCCGCGGGTTGACTGGTCCTGCTTTGGATCTAAGGAAAAAAACCAACGTACAATGTTTTCGTATAGATAAACGGAAGAGAGATTTTTTCCGGTTGAACTATGAGATTGGCCACGAACCGCTACTGTTTGCATCTGTATGTTTACATATTATGAAATGTGACATTGAATATGGGTTAGTGTTAGAGAGCGTTCAATTAACCTTGAAATGTTGCCGACAATAACAAAGTTATTAAAAATTCATTTCACAAGCTAAACTACAAGTTTCAGTTTTCGAACGAGATGTTTCAGTTTTCGAACGAGATGTTTCAGTTTTCGAACGAGATGTTTCAGTTTTCGAACGTAGTGATAACTTTCGAAATTTGACCACTAATTCCACGTCCTAGACTCCGCGTCGCTTGGTTCCGAGAAATTAATTAAAAATTTTACTGTTACTACAATAAACAATCTAAAAAAGGAGTTAATGTTTTTACGGGCCTTTAGGAAATCAACTCGTAAAAAAAATTCTCAAATATCTTTTCCAACCTTTTCAAAAGCTTTTTCTCGAGTATTTTTAAACTCCTCCCAAAAAGAGGCGTGGATTCCGATTTCGATTTTTTCCTGGACTATTGGATCACCTTAATTTAACTTTAGTATCTATACGACTCATCTTGATGAAGAGAACATTGTTCTCGAAACATCTTATAAAGCTGTATGAGCCCGCAGATACTTTAATAGTACACAACTGCTGACCCTGTACAAATCGCAAGTGCGCCCCACGGTTGAATTTGGCAGCCACCTCTGGTCTGGAGTCGCAAAATACCTGAAAAAAACCCTCGACTCTGTGCAGAAACGGGCGGTCCGTTTGATAGATTCTCCTAACTTAACAAACGGATTGCAATCTTTAAAGCACAGGCGTCAAGTGGGAATGCTGTCCTTGTTCTACCGGTATTACAATGGAAGATGCTCCGAGGAACTAGCGTCATTGATCCCCTCGGCACCGGTGCATAGTCGGGAAACACGCCAAACACGCGCTCAAACGCGTGCCCAACCTATGTACACGTTTGACATTAGTCACATGAGAACGGGTCGTTTCTACGACTCGTTCTTGAGTTCAACAGCTCGGCTGTGGAACGATTTGACGGCTTCTGTGTTTCCTCCCTCCTACAACATGGGTCTCTTCAAGACCCATGTTCACTCCTTCCTCTCCTCAAAAACACCCTCCACACAGCATCTTCAAAGATGACATAGGCCCTGAGGGAAATTATTTTCCTCAGGGCCTCCTGTGTGGAGTTAATGTGAAAAAAGGAAAGCAAGCTTTTAAAGTTTCTAACTATCAAATGTTCTTTCTTCTCGTTACTAACCCTTTCATCCACGCAATTTTGTTTCCAAATTCAGACAATATTTTATGCTTGATAACACTTGATATTTTTCTAAATTGATTTTTATTATTGATGATGTTTTTTTTATTATTTTGAGGCCTCTTAAGGCCAAACTTATCACAAATAATTCTTTAATTAAAAATATATATTAGTTGATAGTAAAATGCGTTAATATACATATAACGGGTGTTTTTTTTAAAGGTATACAAATTCAAAATGAAAAAAAACCACATTAAAATAATGTTAATGTCCATGATATTGGCTTTATTTAATAGATAATATTATGCCATTATTGTTTAAATATGATTTCGGGCATATAAGCGCCACGGCTAGCTCAAATGAAGCGCAATCTTGAAGTCCAATTTTCGACAACTTTATCGGGCAACTGGGGCCATATATCGGCAATACCATGGCGAATGTTGACTTCCAAATGGTCCAACGTATCTGGTTTATCAGCATAGACTAGTGACTTTACATACCCCTAAAGAAAGTAATCTAATGGTGTGGGATCACACGGTCGAGGAGGCCTAGACCCAGATCTTTCCGCAGAATCATCCACAAAGTGGATGGCCGATGGCACGATGGCGAATCGACTCATTCGGATTCTCCTCAACACTACTCTCCACAGCAGCAATAACTTCTTCTTTGTCGTCTTTGTGGATGCGTATTATCCACTAGAGTGTACGTGGTGTGTAAACGATCCATGATCTTCCGAATAACTTGCTCGGATGGATGATTATGTCGACAGTAAAATGTACGTAGGGCACGATAAGTTTGGCGAACCGAACCATGATTTTCAAGATAAATTTGCACAATTTGCAATCGCCCGTTCTGTCGCCAGTCTATTCATAGTGAAATGGCAAAACATACTAACTACAAATCAACTGTCAAATGTCAAATTGACAGTCTGTAGAAACAATGGTGTCAGTTTTAAAACCAAACCTCTAAAAAAAACACCCTTTAGGTACATAAAAATAATAATATATTCCAGTCCAAGCAAAACAGCCGAAACGAGATTTCTCAATTATTTATTTATTACTAGCTGGTACCCGGCATGCAAGGAAATAAATTGTTTTCCCCTGCATTTTCTTTCCGTTCCCCTAGCCTATAACCTTCGCTGGCGTGCGCACAACAAATCACCTAAGTTTCATCGCAACAGTATGGCAGCGCATAACAAACGAACAAACAAACAAAAATCGATTTTTATGTTTGAGATTTCTGTACATGGTGCGTACATTATTGTTTATTATTCAATTTTAAATCACAATAGGACAAGTCTAACATATATAATATTATATTTACGGTGTTTAACTTTATTTAAGCAGAAAAAATAAACGCCATGTGGAATGTCCTTCACACACAATTTGGGAGGCGGGTAAGAGTACCGCCGCGCCGCCCCAAGAACCAATTATTGGATAACCAACACTTCTGCCGTAGATCACTCCAAGTGATTCGCTGTGTTTTGTTACTTAGCAGGGGTGCCCGGGTTCATGGGGGGGGTAAAGTTTGAGGGAATGGGGTAGCGATCGAGAGAAACTGGTTGAAGGAGGTCTTTTGACCCCTTCAGCCGGACTCTTAGTGGGTGGGATGGATTCATGCATTCGTCACTCCCGACTCACTAACTCCCAGATTCCTAACCACCATTTGACGGCCGGCGTAGTGCAGCGGTAAGGTGCTTGACTCGCATTCCGAAGGTCGCGGGATCGAATCCCGGCGTGGCAAATAAATTTTATTTGATTAAATTATGTTATTTCACAATTTATTCATTTAAAATAATATATAGTATATTTGCGGCACGTTCCAGAGTGGAAGATACTACCAGTATCGCCCTGGTGTAAGACCACCGTTCAGAATTGAAACGTTGCTTGAAATGGCTTTAGCTGTGTTTGGTGACGAGATCTGAATAGCCAGGTACTTCCCACCTTCCTCTTCCCCATCTCCTTCCCCTCCCCACTACCTTCAGCCTCACAACATACCCCAATTGGGGATGCCATAGTCTCACTGGCTCCAGACGGGAGCAGTTGGAACTCTTGTGCGGTATTCATATAAAAAAAATAAAAAAAACTTCTCATTTCCCTTTCCCCTTAAAGACCCTCCACACAGCATCCCCTAAGATAACACTGGCCCTGATGGAAATTATTTTCCCCAGGGCTTTTTGTGTGATCTAATATTAAAACAGCTACTCAAGCTACTAAAAAGGACAACTTTTTTCATAAAATCAGGAGAAATTTATTATTTTCTTCTGGAAGAAGTCTGGTATTGAAAGTGTTAACTAAAAGTATTGCTAGCTGTGTGAATAGATAGATATGTGTGGCACTGTTGCGCTCTAGTTGCCAGCCATACCTACTTACCGCACAACTTCTAACTGAACACTCTTTACCTTGGTTGGACAGGGTTCTACTCTCAATTTACCTTGTTCTGAGATATTTATTTATTTATTAAAAGAAGTTTATACAATGAACAAAAAATTGTGTTAATTCATCCGCCATGCTAGGGATGTCCCTGTGTTATGGCGGATGAAGTTTACAGATTGAGTAGGTACAGTGTACAGCTATTAACTTATGCAATTCATTTAAGTAGTTTAAGTAACATATTTAGTAACAAATTAAGTTAGTAATTTAATTAACACATTAAATTAATTTATGTTACAAGTTGTATCAATTATATTACAATTCAATTAAAATAGCAAATTTTTACTCATCATCGTTACTGAATGTAAGGATCCATTTTGATAATTTTTTTTTAAAGATATGAGGTGTCAATGTTTGCAAAGACGATTTCTCGTAATCAATTTACCAATTTCTGATTTTGAATTTGAATATCGTGTACTGGTATCGCAAATGCGACACGTGGAGTGGACTGTATCAATATATTAAAAAAAAATGTTATGCTTGTGAATACTTTGACACAACTATGGGGAATGGTAAACAGATGAATGGGGAAGGAAACTGACTTACCCCTTATGGTTGATGTTCGGCTCAATATTATGGGTCTGAGGGAGCACTAAGTCACACTGCACAAGCTTCCATAAAACTGGTCGATGTTATATAAAACTGAGAGAATAATGATGTTCGTTGCACAGTTTCTTTTAACAGACTCCATTAACAATTGATGTTGAATGCGCCAAGAGATCAATGTAGATCATTGCAAGCACATAACACACTTAGGACGGGTTGTTTCAAAATATTTGACGGATTCATCAAATATTTGAAGTTAATTTTCACGTTCAATGTAGGTTCTACTCAA
Source organism: Glyphotaelius pellucidus (assembly GCA_936435175.1). Taxonomy (NCBI): domain Eukaryota; kingdom Metazoa; phylum Arthropoda; class Insecta; order Trichoptera; family Limnephilidae; genus Glyphotaelius; species Glyphotaelius pellucidus. The sequence goes on from OW386561.1 coordinate 1,646,692, forward strand.
GTTCTATGATTATTTCAGTTTTATGAAGCAACTGGCCCATAATGTTGTAAAAACAGAACTTGAATAAAACTTACACAGAACGTGAAAATTAACTTCAAATATTTGATGGATCCTTCAAATTTTTTGAAACAACCCATCCTTAGACTTCTTCAACAGTGGATTTTGAATGTACAGAGAGGTTACTCTGAACCATTGCACCGCACATAACAGACTCACTGACATATTGATTTTATTGTTATTGTTATTGTTAACGATGATGAGTAAAAATTTGCTATTTTAATTGAATTGTAATATAATTGATACAACTTGTAACATAAATTAATTTAATGTGTTAATTAAATTACTAACTTAATTTGTTACAAAATATGTTACTTAAACTACTTAAATGAATTGCATAAGTTAATAGCTGTACACTGTACCTACACAATCTGTAAACTTCATCCGCCATAACACAGGGACATCCCTAGCATGGCGGATGAATTAACACAATTTTTTGTTCATTGTATAAACTTCTTTTAATAAATAAATAAAATAAATAAAAAATTGTTGTACGGTAGGTAATATTGTCAGTATGGACAGGTAATTGTGGTACAAAAGGATGGGTAGAGAAATGGAACAAGGTATATAGATAGGTATACATAGTTGCGTCAACATGTACAGTATTTTAATTTAACAAACTTAGACGTGTACTTACCATTTTATAATATATCTAAACGTGTAGATAGAACCATACGCATCAGCTAGGGCATAATAATTCATTGCATAAGGTTCTTAATACATTTCTTAAGTGCAATTCCAAGATGCCACGAGCCACTTCTAATTAAACATTTTATGAAAAAATATGTTGAACTAAAATACTTTTTTTTTTTTGAAAAACATACTAAATACTTTTTTTTTTTTTTTGGTTAATGACGCCACAAAGTGAATTTGCGAATTTTGAAGAAATAAAATACTTTACACTTCACCTCAGAATCAGTTCAATTGTTGTACGTAGGTAGATACGCGCCATCTATGTTTGGTTGTATTATTGAATTCACCTATATGACACTGAAATGCAGAGTTCATGCAGTTTCCTACCTTTGTGAGGCAGGCAATTACTTCCGACGTGAGTGTCAGTGAACGGCCAAGAGATGGCACTCCTAGTCGGATCATATTCAAATAATTATTGTCGTGTTTTGATTCTGGCACGTGTTATAATTTGCAAATTTATATTTTATTGTTTGAACTTTCTTCCTGTGATACACATGTTGACATTGTGCAATTACCGCCTTGGCAAAGAATCATTAAGTTTGAATGCAAACTAGTGTCGTTTGTGCTGGACAAGGTGCCTGAAGCTGCATTCTCTGATTGAGTATTGTTTGTTTTCACTTGGGATTTGGAATTGCTGTGCAAACTGTTGTTTTCTGTGTCACATGGGGAAGAATTTCAACCTTCCTTAAATTTACATAGGGTAATATCCCCTCGTGTCTGGGGCTATTTACACGCCCCGACAGTAGGTATACATATAAATTATGAGAATTCCCCATTGAAAACTTTGACACCTCAGAACGTGGTAAGGCGAAATTAGAACCATATCGATCTTGCAAATTTGAAATTCTGTGAAGGAAAATAAATCCAAAAATGAGTTAAATACGTCATTTTGCTCCGTTTTTTCGCTTTTATGTTAAGACCTATACAAACCTCACCCCATGAACCAGGCACCAAACTTAGCGAAACACAGAAATGAGCAAAGTTAGAACCTTGTCCAACTGAGGTAACGCAGTATTTTCACTACATGCAATATTTATAACAGATAAAATACACCCATGTACCGCTACATGCTATAATATTACCCAGGTGAGTGGCAAGTGGTGAGTTGGGTTCAGTGGTGAGTATATTCTCTCACCACAGCTGCATTATCACACGAGTATCGGTGGCTACCGAGTACTGAGACTGGGCTCTGGGAAGGTACTTAAGGAGACCATAGCTAGAGTGGGTACCATCATACCGCACCCACACCGCAGCACATTGGGTGGAATCGTCAAAACTTGGCGAAAAGTTGTTAATTATTGTCAAAACTAGTCTCCGAGAGGTGGTACACCACGTCGTTTAAATTCAGTACCAGGCCTCTAACAATAACACTCCTTATGTAGATAGTGATATGGTTCAATTTTCCATCTAACGCCATTTGGCGATGTTTTTTGAAAAAAAGGTATGAAAAAAAAACAAATGTCTGGTAATATAAAACTATTTAGAAGCTTATCGCTCACGCATCAGCAGTAATGCGACTTCTCTTCTGGAACTAAGGCTGCAGATACCCAGCATTCCAGAGATAAATATGATGCTGGATGGATGATGATGACAGAGGAAGCGATGAAAGTAGACTAAATGCTGTAAAAATGAGATCCCTGAGGCGTGTACGTGGTAAAACCATGTATGATCGGGTGAGAAATGTGGAGATCCGCAAATAATGCAAAGGCTGATATAAGCGTAATGGTAAAATTAAGAAACCATCGCTCAAATGATTTGGGAATATAGAGCGAATTAACGAATAAAGTACATGAGGAGAATACATGACCTAAAAGTGAATGGTAGAAGAAATCAGATCCTTCAGTCAGGCCATGTCAACAGTCGGAATGATAGAAGAGTGTGAGACGATGTATGAATGTGAATGAGGCAAGGAGTGTCTGCCAAGACCTAGTTGTTTAGAGGTTTATCCTCTCTGTGGGGAAATGGTATGATGGTTAGTTAGTTTCAATAAATCTATAATAAAAACACAACAACGCATCACCTATAAATATTCCAATCAGTTCCTCACAATACAGTCCTCCCCATGCACTAAGCAGAAAGCAGAAGGCAGGAGACAGGAGGAAAAAGGCAGTAGCCCTCCACAATTAGATTTATTCTTAAGCTCGATGGATGGTGTAAAACGATCCTCTCAAGGGGTTACATAACAGGGTGAGTATAGCGGCTGGGGGATGGAGCATCCCTTTGTTTGTGTGAGGGTGGCTGCTTTGGTAATGAGAAACCTTAAACTATTTTTTCACACTTGCTTTTAAAATTGTGCTAGATTTAGTTTTTTTCCTTAATTTCCACCATTTTACTCAATATTTCGTCTCTCAATATATTGGCATTTTTGCATTTTTGTATTACACTAAAAATTACGACTCTCCCTCAGCCGCTTATCACATTTTTTTTGAATTTCAAACATATGAGATAGGGTCGTTCCTACGACTCGTTCTTGAGTTCAACGCTCGGCAGTGGAACAATTTGCCGGCTTCTGTGTTTCCTCCCTCCTACAAGATGGGCTTCTTCAAGACCCAGGTTCACTGCTTTCCACAAACAGACCCTCCACGCAGCATCCCCCAAAATGACATACACCCTGAGGGAAATTATTTTCCTCAAGGCCCCCCGGTGTGGAGGAAAAAAACTATTTTTTGTAAAGAGTGTCATAATTAAAAAAAAAAGGATTTATATATTTTTTTTCTGTTCTGTTAACTTGTTTTACTTTTTATGTAATAATAAATTACTATAAAAATGTTCCTATTATTGAAATTACCCTTGCTAAATTCATAAAAATCAATAAAAAATAGCATAAATCAAATTCAGCATTTTTCTGGATTTTTGAATTTATCGTCAAGGGTCAGTCAGTGCATTGACATGTGTATAATTTTTTGATTTTTCCTTGCTTTTTCTCCGGCTCTTTATATATGATCAATTTTTAATATATTTTCCAGATTTTTGAATATATTAATAATAATATTGTGATATAATTTAAACGAACATTTAAATTCTTTTAATAGAATCTTCTAAGTGATTAAATTTTTTGAATTTTTTATTGGAAGTTTTAATACATGGTGATCCTACCGGCTGCGCCATTGTTATCTTTATTAAAATGATGTGGTTGATATAATGATACTCGTTACTTTAGAGATTACATTTATTAACGCCCTCCATGGTCGAAAGGTAAAGCTGGGCGTGCAAAAATTAATTATATTAGATAAATTTTGTATTATTTCACAATTAAATTATTTAAAATAATACAAGGCACGTTCCAGAGTGGAAGACACTCTCAGTATCGTCCTGATGTAAGACCACCATTTAGAATTGAAACGTTGCTTGAAATGGCTTAAACCGTGTTTGGTGACTAGATCTAAACAGCCAAATACTTCCCCACCTTCTTCTACCCCATCTGCTTCCCCTCCACACTACTTTCAGCCCCTAAACGATCCGATTGGAAATGTCATAGTCTCGCTGGCTCCAGACGAGAGCAATTGGGACTGTTGTGAGGAATTCACAAAATTTATATATATTTGTTTTATTTAAAGATTTAATACATTTTTTCATTCAGTGGAACAGTTATAAAAATGCAGTAAATTTATTATTTAACAAAAACATCCAAAAAAGTCAAATCTTATACGTGGATATTAAAGTAATTAAAAAATTAAAAAAATATAAGATTAAGGCGTGCATTTGCTTTGAAGATAAAGAATAAAAAAATTCACGGACTCTTGGTTGTCGACCCCTCCACGCATTAAAGAACACGGCCGTAATCCCATATTGTTAATGCCCCGCTCCGCGAAATGAAATTTGGCGAAATAGCTATCATCGCGTCATCTCAACACACTGGAGTATGATTAAATCAGGAAATGACTCGACGAGGGACCGATCATTACGACAAGTTGCTGCCAATTAAATTATTTTTGCAAATTGATAGATGGCGTTATCATAATATTTTATTTATTAGGGGGGAGTGATGTGGAAGGCATTTTTTATTTCTAGGGATGATTGGGGATGTCGTTTTGAAATAGAATGGCCATAATTGGTATCTGGCATGACGGCCTCACTACGAATCCGGAGGTCGCGGATTCAAATCACGATTGCGCAAGTAAATTTTATTTTATTAATTTGTGTTGTTTTACATTAAATAATTTAAAAGAATATACAATGTAGTAGTGATTTATTTCTATTTCCTTATTAAGCCAACGTTTCGGACAGCATTATAGTGTGCTTAATCAGGGCAGATGTAATGATGTCCGAAACGTTGGCTAAAAAGAAGGTAGCACACGGCATAAAACCCCAAAAATAAATCACTATACTGCTTTTGGCCGTGATAATCCCGAATTGCGGAAAGTTCCAGAGTGGTAGTAGATACTTTCAGTAAAAAAAAAATTTATCAAATTTAATTTGTAGAACTCCATTTTTTAAAGTTATTCTTTTATATTGAGTAATACTATTATTCAATTCATATAAACCAGTTTACTTATAAACAAGTAGTGTTATTTAATATATAAGAAATAAACCTTAAAAGATATGTTCTTTCAGTACCACCCTGGCGAAAAACCATCATTCAGAATCGAAACGTTGCTTGAAATGGCTTTAGCCGTGTTTGGTGACCAGATCTTAATATCCCCTTCCTCTTTCCCATCTCAATCCCCTCCCCACAGTCCCTACTCATTTCAGCCTCACTACATACTCCCAATTGGGAATGCCAAAGATGGTTGAGAGCAGTTGGGACTCTTGTGCGGTATCTACCTACCTACGGTATCTAACTACCCAAAAAGCTTATATTTACTTAAGCTTATATTCGTGGATATTTTTATATCAAGCACCTAGATAGCTTCATTTTTACATATAAAAAAAAATTATGCAACTTGACTTATTCAGTTGGGACTCTTGTGCGGTGCCTACTCAAATAAAAAAAAAATTGTCATTGAAAAAAAAGAAAATACTAATTAATTTAAACGAATGTTATGTTTTATTATTTTGCATATATTTATTTAGATTTGTTAGTACTGTTTTCTTCTTCAATGATATATATATATATATATATATATATATATATATATATTGTTATTTAAAAAAAGAGTTATTATAATAAAAATTTAAAAACTTATATTTAAAGCAATTAGTCGAAATTTCTTATTTTTGTACACCAACTAACATTTTTAGAATTTTGTTTGAATTTTGGTCCATACATACCTAAATACTTCGGCATGTATGAATCAAAATTCTTGCTTAATATAAATAAATAAATAAAAAAAGTGTTGAAACTGTCAACGTTCAAATTAGAATCATTGTCATCGTCATTATTATCTATGGTGACAAACGCCCCCCAGTTCCTGGTTTATTATCTGCATGCTCTTGCCGCCCCTCCCGAGGGAGTTGATTGCTGCTGCCGCCTAATTCGACACACCACTGCATTAAAATTAACAACAACACTAGCCATTCTATCACTTCACACTTGACATTATTGGTTGAGTTAAGTACCTACCTACGTTTGATATCATTATAGTATATATCTACTATAGAACCGTTTGAAAATAAAAACAGCGCCCGTACCATCCATCCATACTAATATTATAAATGCGAAACTGCTCGAGTTTGTTTGCTACGCTTTCATGCATCAACCAATAAAAATACCTTAAAAATTCTTTCATCAATAAAAAGCTAAATTAAATGCGAAGACTATAGGCTGTATATGATGGTAAGCTCTGGCTTTATGAAAATATTAATATTAATATATTTTATTTGTTACACATTTGCTAACGAAAGCGAGTTTTTGCTAACGTCAGAAAAAAAATCGTTTCTATGGAAACTATGTTGATATATTTGTGGGCTCTATGCTGGTAGGTACTCAGCCCCCTACTTACTGGTCGGCTACTGCTCCAGAAATTTCAAATATTAGAATATGTTTTTTTTTTTTTTTTGGACAAGTTTATGTTTTGGAATAAATGTCAGATGAGAGTTCCTACATTAAAAATATAATTCGTAACGATTATATAGACTGAATAATAAATAGTGTATTTTTTTATTATATTTACAAACTTCCAAATATTTAAATAAAAATAAACATCCGAAATGTTTGCAAGCGCATAAATTCCGAACGAATGAAAAAAAATGGATAATTCTTTTTTTCTTTGAGCTATAGCATTATGAAATTTAGGTGGCATGCGAGATGGTTGAATGGCGAATGTAAGGGAATTAATGTATGGAATGCGGGAGGGACCGGGGGTGGGGGGGAGGGGGGATAATTGATAAGTGCAAGCGCTACAGTAATGTCCCCTAATACCACGCGAGCAAAGCCGCGGGGAAAAGCTAGTATATTAAAATAATAATAAAAAACATTTATTTATTTATCACTATTACTATTTTTTTTAAACTTTCAGCAATGGCACATTTGTTTTGCATTTTGCTGTTTCAAATTTCCGTTTGGGATTTGCTAATATTGTGTTTAATAATCAAATAATTTTTTTGTCTTCCAATCCACTCTTCTGAAAACAAAACAAGTGGGCAAATTGAAATAATATTATTTGTGAGAATTCAGAGTAATGTAGGTTTTACACCATCTCTTTTTTTAGCCCGATTCCCATATAGAGACCAAGACATTTTTTTTTGCTTTACGCGATCGCTTTTTTCATCTCTGTTTTCATATTTATGATTTCAATTGGCATCACCGCAAACTACACACGAACGTTTGCTGTGATGCCAACTGAAATCGTAGATATTAGTTCTAATTTAGGGCCACTCCTTTTATCTATTTTTATTAACGATATTTCAGAAGTAATTCTGCACTCTAGGTTTCTTCTTTTTGCTGATGACCTAAAACTATTCTTAAAAGTATTTACCCCAAAAGACTGCCAACGACTCCAGTCCGGTATTGATAGAATTATTGACTGGAGTAAAAGAAATCGGATTTAGTTCAATATATCTAAATGTTTAGTTTTGTCATTCACTAGGGCGTGTCATACCTGGTATTACCGGTATACAATGGACGCCCGAAGTTTAAAACGTGTCTCCACCATGAAAGATCTTGGAATCATGTTTGATAGTAGGCTGACATTTCATACTCATATTCAGATGACTTGTAGCACTTCATTGAGAATGCTGGGCTTTGTTCTGCGTACTGCAAGGAATTTTAGAGACACCCGGGTTCTCAAAATTTTATTCAATTCCTTAGTAAGGAGTAGACTTGAAAGTGGGTCGGTAATTTGGAGTCCACACCAAGTAAAATATTCCCTCATGTTGAAGAGGGTTCAGAAGAAATTTCTAAAATTTCTATACATGAGAGAGTATGGCTATTATCCGTGGCTCTATCCTACCGACTTTCTTTTGGGTATGCTCGGAATGAACCATCTACGGGTCAGAAGGGATGTACACATGGCTACGCAACGGATGGTTTGAAAACTCAGTAATCATGGAGAGCATTCATTTCTGTGTTCCCGATGGGTATCTTCGCCACCGACGGCATAGACTGTTCTATCTTCCGGCTAGCAGGACGAATTTGCCAATGGTCATGTCGGTCGGGAGAGCAATTTCACTGTTAAACAGAATTAATTCGGATATCGACATATTTAGCGTTAGTGAAGCTGCCTTTAAAAGGCAAGCTCTATTAATGCTTGGATAGTTTGTATCTACCTCTGTTACAAACGTATTTTAGAAACGAATAAAAATGAATTGAACTGAATTGAATATGATAAAAGGGATGAAAATAGCGATCGCGTAAAGCGATAATTTTTGTCTTTGGTCTCTATACGGGAATCGGGCTGAAAAAAGAGATGGTGTAAAACGTTCATAAGAATCAGATTACTAACTTGCGATACTCCAATTTGGAACTAAATAATTACCTTCTAAAACTTTAAACAACCATCAAATATAATTATGTACATTATTTTGAATTTATGCGTGCACTTAACGCCAACACGTTCAAAAGATTTATAAATGGCTTGCTTATCGTGAACTAATTATATTCATACCTACCGTCATAGTAATAATAACAACTAGCAGTTAAAAACCCGCTTCGAAGGTTTTTGCTGCTAGGCCCAGCGGGCGGCTTTTATTTATTTATTTCAAAAACATACGGCACAACATGTGCCATTAACATAAATTATATTTATGTATGTATTATAATACAATAACAAAACGAAAGTAACAACATAAATTAAATTTAAATATAAAAACAAAAGGTAAACATAGGAGTTGAGGTAGTAAGCAGTTTGTTCGAGTTTTGGTTCGACTTCGCCCAGTTAGTGTTGGTGATCATGTTATAAATCCGATAGAAACAGTTCCAAAAATAGCCCGTTCCTCGGATCCACTGTCATCCAGTGATAGCTAGTCACCGGGACAGGCAATGATGTCAAAAGCAATATATAGCCACTTAATACTATTTAGCAGGGGTGCCCGGGTTCATGGGAGGTTTGTTTAGGTCTTGGAGGCGGATGACCAGGAACCACTCAACCCCAGATTCCTACCCACCCCTTTAACCCTTTTCCTTCAATGAACTCTCCTCCCCTTCCTTTCCTCTAAAAAAACCCTCCACACGGCATCCCCAAAGATGACACAGTCCATGAGGGAAATTATTTTCCTCAGGGCCTCCTGTGTGGAGCTCACGTAAAAAAAAACAATTCACAACTAAGTATTACCGACTTGCATATTTTAAGAGGTACTCAAATTCACAAATTTGTAGTACTTATTCCTGCCAGGGGCACGTCCCCATGCAACCTGCTAACGGAAATGGCGACATCTTTTGACGAATTCTTGAATTCGGTACCGAATCACAATGTAGCTTTGTTTGAAATTTCAAGTACACAGATGTGGCGACATCTTTTGACGAATTCTTGAATTCGGTACCGAATCACAATGTAGCTTTGTTTGAAATTTCAAGTACACAGATGTTTTTTGTGGCGCGGCGCGTACGGCGTGGCATCAGACATGCACTCGAAGCTGGGTTCTGAAATTCAAGCCTATTAATACTGTTCGATACTTGGATAATTTATATAGCGCAAGTCTTGTGACATCTCACAAGATTTCATTTATGTTTTTACTCCAAATCATATCAGGAATCACTGGTTAAAATAAGTCAAGTGTGTCCTGAGGAAAATAGTTTCCCTCAGTGCCTATGTCATCTTTGGGGATGCTGTGTGGAAGGTCTTTTTTGGGACGGATGGAATGAATCAATGTTTTGAAGAGATCCATGTTTTAGGAGGGAGGAAACACAGAGGCTGATAAATCGTTCCTCAGCCGAGTTGCAGAAACGACCCATTCTCTTGTGACAAAAAATGTCAACTGTGTATAAATATTGGGCAAGTGTCTACGGCGGCGTGGCTTTGTCTTTTATACAAATCTAAAGTTGTATTCGAAGATTAATGATTTTGCTGAGTTCCAGAAATAGAATAATTGTGGGGTTTATTTATTACTAGCTTTTACCCGCGGCTTCGCTCGCATGGTATTAGGTTGAAATACCACTGATTAATTCACTCACTCACTCATTCACTCACTCGCTCACTCACTCGCTCACTCGCTCACTCGCTCTTTCGCTCACTCGCTCATTCGCTCACTCGCTCTCTCTCTCACTCGCTCACTCTCTCACTCGCTCACTCACTTCATTCATTTCGAAAGAGCTTACCATTATATACAGCCTATGTTACTCGCTGATAATGTAGCTTTCTATTGGTGAAAGAATTTAAAAAAAATCGGTTTAGTGGTTTAGGCGTGAAAGCGTAACAAACAAACACACTCGATAGATAATATTGTTACCAAGTTAAAAAAATATTTAACATTTTATTGTACACCGCACAAAGAGGAGACCGATTAGCCTATCTCATTCTCTCGCAGGCTAAATCCTGTAGATGTATGTGTTGTCTCTTTTTAGGGTCGCTATTTTCCGTTTCATCGAGTTTCAAATCACAACGGTGCCAAAGAAGTTTTCACTTAATAATAATACAGTCCACCAAAATGTTCATGATCTCTTCTCGTCGTAAGACAGATCATCAACAGATGTTGTTAAGAGAGAATTATAAATAGAATCAACATCTCTACCGATTATTCATCTCAATTCTATTCCACTAATAATAGCCTGATTGTAATCAGATCACGCGAAGGTAGCTGTCAGTTGGTACAGTGTTGATACAGACCAGGGAGACTGCGAGAATGGGCGAGGCCTCATCAGATATCTGTAGGCCCCGGAATCTCGTCGCTAAAACAGGGCCTCACGATAAAAAAAAAAAATTATAAGAAAATTATATTAAAAAAGAATACATCACAAGACAAGTGATAAAAAAACATAACCTAACCCAAACAAATCTATTCTAACCTAACAATAGTAATTGGTTAATTTGTAGAGCGCCGTTTTTTTTTTAAATCGCCTCAGGATCGCTTGTCTTCTGAACAAATTCTACTATCGTTTTCTTATTTTATGTTTATATAAATATATACACTTGCTTTTTTACCCTTCGCATGATATTAGGGGGAAATTACTGTAGCCCTTACACTTATCCATTATCCCCCCTTCCCCACCCGCATTCTATACATTCATTCTCGATACATTCAGTTTTCAAACAGCTCGCGTGTCACCTAAATTTCATAATGTCAGAGCTCACCAGTAGTAAAAAAAAGAATTATCCAATTTGGTTCAGTCGTTCGGAAGTTATGCGCGTACCAACATTTCGAAGATTCATTTTTATTTATATAGATAGATAGATATTATGACGCCTGAAAAAAAATCAACATCGTTTCCACGGCAACGACTTGTTTTTTGACGTTTGCAATAACTCACTTTTGTTAGCGACAAAAAACGTATAAAAAATATAATATATTAATATTAATAATTTCACACCGCCAGAGCTTACCATTACATACAGCCCGTATTACTCGCATATAATGTAGCTTTCTATTGGTGAAAGAATTTAAAAAATCGGTTTAGTGTTTTATTCGTGAAAGCGTAACAAACAAACACACGCAGTTTCGCATTTATAATATTAGTATAGATATACAATTAAAATTAAATTCCCTCAGGGCCAATCTCATCTTTGGGGATGCTGTGTGGAGGGTCTTTTTAGGGAAAGAAAGAAGTTCTGGGAAGGAAAAAAGTTAGAGGGCTGGATAGGTATTTGGGGAGCAATGTGTACAGTGACGGACGTATGAGTCCATCCCTTCCACTGCGGTGGGATGCGATGCGATGAGTCTAGAACTAGAGGTAGAGGTCTAGGCTAGGTCTCTCTCAAACAGTCTCTCCCGATGCTGCCTAGACCTACACAAACACTCACCCCTGCTAAGTCACCAAACGTAGTGATGAAATACCACCTCGGTCTTTCTCAAACCCGAAAGTAAATGTTGGTACCTACTAAACTAAAACAAGTGTTTGGCATGAACTTTTATGATTTTAAAGATTAATTAATTAATTATGTTTCTCTAGAGGTAAGGCCCTGTTTTTGTGACAAGGATCCAGGTCCTAGATATCAAATGATGGAGGTGTGCGCCAGGTGAGTTGTGTTTTTGATTAAGGACTAATGTTAATCAGATTAGTTTATATGGCGTCGAATTGTTATGAAATTATGTCTAGGGTAATTTGTAAACATGGTTGAAGAATGGTGTTTATTAGTCTGAAGTTGAGAAAGGAGTGTCAGGATGTGGAGGTGGATGGAAGAAGCTGGGAAACACCTTCTATCCTGGAACATACTCCTTCCTTCATTCACATTCATGCATCGTCCCACATATATACAGGGTGTTAAGCCGCCGCTATACGAATTTCGACCGATTTCTTACATATCTCCCTTAAACATTTGAAGTTTTTAAGCTCTTAAAAAAATATATGTTATTTTTGAAGATAATATCTAGATACATTCCACGCCGAAACGCAAATTATATGAAATTCCCTCGATAGAAAAAAATCGCAAAGTGTGCTCCGAAAATCATTTAAAAAAGGTTTATTTCTATTATTTTACAAGTTATATTTTTTCACAATGTTTCTTTAAATGATACTTAAGATACTATTCCACGAGATTTTTGCTCTATTTTAAACGAATCATGTTTTATTAAGCTTTTTCGTAATTTCCGCTTCAATTATATCGATTTAAATATTAGCGCACTCTCTCCAACATTCGTAATTACTCCATCTTCTTCTTTTCGAGAGCGGTTCCGGGGCCTTAAGGGACGTTCTTGATTTTTGAAGAGAAACTTCTATAGCCCCGTTGTGATTTGTAACTCCGTGAAACGGAAGTGCGTCACTAAAATTTATTATTTCACGGGCACTAATATAAAACGGTAAATTTTTAATTTTTTTTATTTTTATCAAAAGTATACAATACAGAATATAGTATATTATATAAAGCATTGTACTCCCAGGAGTTAATAAACTCATTGCGGGAATGATACGCATTACATGAAACATATAGCTGTATGTATTAAATGGACATATGATGGGGACATACACAACATTATTATTTCAGATAGTCATTAATAAGATGAAGTTTGAGCATGTTAGTTTGGGTCTTTTTACATTGACTTGCACGTTTGATCTCGTTGGGTAGTTGATTATATTTTGTGTGAGCTATGTATTCTAGGGATCTTAGTCCATATTTTGTCGTATTTATAAATCGTCGGTCTCACGCAAGCTTACCGTAGTCCAGCGGCGTAGAATGCGCAGACACTCAGGCGATCTGGGTTCGAATCCTATATAATCCAAAAAAAAAACGTTTTTATTTTTGCAAAATAATTATCCAATCTTCAAACCACTTTAATAAACAGGCAAAGAAAAAAACGCGTCATCCATAGACTTTCTAGTTTCACTTCTACCGCATGTGAAATGCACACTCTGATTTTTAAATATTGGCTAAACACAGGAAAAGAGTTTATTACTAATAAATTAACCCTGAGAAAAATAATTCCTCTCGGGGCCTTTACCATCTTTGGAAATGGTGTGTGGAGGGTCATTTTAGAAAACGAATGAGAGAAAGTTCGGAGAAGGAAAAAAGTATGAAGAGTGGGTAGGAATCTGGGGGTCAGCTTGTCCAGGAGTTACAAACACATAAATCCAACCTTCCCAATGCGAGGTAAAGCGATAGAGAGTCCAGCTGGAGAGGTCTAGGTTAGATTTCTCCCAACCAGTCTCTCCTGATCCGACCGTCATGCAGTAGGTGGGCAAACACATTCACCACCAAGACCTAGACAAACCTTAATCCATGAACCCGGAAACCCCTGTCAAGTCACCAAACGTAGCGAACCACTTGGGTTGACTTATGGCAGGGGTGTTGGTTATCCAACAAATGGTTCCCGGAGCGTACGCATACCTCTCCCCCAAATTTATCAATTTTAAATTAAATATCCCAGTAATACTATGCATAAAATACGATTTTTTATTAAATACTCTAAAAATATATACATTAGAAGACAGACATAAAATAAACGACTTAACATTTTTACTCAAAATACTCTAAATTCGACTGTTGTGAACTCTTGCAACTCATCAACTTACGAACACCCACAGTAACAACACAACGAAACACAATATTCTACAGCAGCACTCATAAGCGTAACTACATTGCCCACTCTCCGATACAACGACTTCACACCATGGGAAATAAGTACTTGGGTGATGTTGACATATTCAATATCAACTTGGCGAGTTTTGTGGATCATCTAAAACATTTATTTCAACACTATTACTAATCACATCTTGTAAACCTATAAAATAGCGGTATTTTTCTGTTTTTGTTTCTGTGTTTGTATGACTTTTATCTTATCTAATGTAGTTTTATTTTTATTATTTCCTAAGTTTCAAAGTATCTGTCAAATTAAAATTACACTACAAATCAAGTAAAAGCCCGCCGGGCGTTAAATAAATAAATAAATTCCTTTTTTCATTCATCCGTTCTGCGTGTCCAGTGCATAATACACAAAGGTGATTTAATAATTAAATAAATGACTAAAATGTGAATAAAGTTCCCCTTTATACAATTTCTATCTGCAGGAAATATTTTTAATAATTATTCAATAAAGATGTTCTGTATTTTTAAGTCACAACTTAACGTTTTTCTGGTCCTTTAAATTTACAAAAAAATATGGACATTTTTGGGTTCTAAAGTATCTCGCCAGTTCCACAGTGTGCGGGCCTCACAGATTAATACGGCGTGAGGTCTGCCACAAATAATACGAATAAATAGTCGGACTAAATACCTTAATCTGATTATCGCCACTCCATTGGGAGTGCTTATCGACAAAAATAAAACAAATTAATTTGTTGGTCGATCCCTTGGGCACTTAGAACACAGCGTCCACTGGCCTAATAGGATGAATTAGTGTTAAAAATTATAAAGGTTCTAAACTAACTGTCATTGCTATTACGTTTATTTTGAAGGTATAGAGAGAATAGACCGCCATAAAAAGATGTCTTTGCACACGCTTCTTGATTCAGCCACATTCATACTCTTCTGTTATTCTGACTCTCGACATGATCCGACTCGAATATTTGATTCACTCGATCGTTCCACGTCTTCCTCGAATGCCACCGACTTCTACCATCCATTTTGGCATCGTAATATATTCTTCAGGAACTTTTTTTTTACATTAGCTCCACAAAAGAGACCCTTAGGAAAAAATTTTCGCCTTTGGGAATGCTTTATGGAAGGTCTTTTTAGGGAAAGAAAGGAGATGACGTTCTGGGAAGGAAAAAGGTGTGAGAGGTGGTTAGGAATCTGGGGTCAATTTGTCTACTGCTGTGCAAGGTGATGAATCGAGAGTCCGTCTGCAGAGGTCAAAAGATCTCCCTCAACCAGCCTCTCCCGATCCGGCCTGCCACGCAGTAGGTGGGCAGAAACATCTGCCACCAAGACATAGACAAACCTCACCCCATGAACCCGGGCGCCCCTGCTAAGTCAACAAACGTAGAAAACCACTTTGGGTGACCTATGGCAGGGGTGTTGGTTATACAATAAGTGGTTCCCGGGGCGGCGGTACCCATATCCGCCTCCCAAATTGTAAACTTTATACTACATTGTTTATATAAAAAAAATTAATAGTAAACACGTAATGTCAGAGCTCACCGTTCGAGCATTCGATCGACTGAATTTTCCTTCAGAATCTAAATAAACATTGAAAATATCAAATAAATAGGTTTTTTTCTTCAAATACAGCAAGCTTATTTTGTGGCACCATTTTAATTCAAATAAATAAAATACTTTGTTTAACCGCTTTTATTGTTTAAACCAACATGTTTCATTAACAATTCTTACTTCATCAGGTTTTTTTAAGTTTGAAGCAAGCGAACCATGATGAAGTAAGCGTTGGTTCGGTTTTTAACACTACAAGTGGTAAAAACTAGGTATTTTATTAATTATTAAATAAAAAGGTAACTGAAAAAGTTATGTGTCCAAAGTAATTGAGTTTTCAATAAAAATTATATGACAAACATGGTTTGTTACACTGTTTGGAGGTTGTAACTATCATTTTTATAATGCTCGATTTGATAATGAATAGAATAAAAAGAAAGTGGAAATTTTACCTCACGGTGATAAATAAAAATTGAACCACAAATTTGCTTTACAAGCGTTCTTCAAGGCTCCCATTTAGGTCCTGTTTTATTTTACAAAGAGCACAACGGTAGGACTGCATTCTGGTGGGTCCTGCGTCCGACCCACTGCTTCATTTAATCGGATGCCAACAGATTAATAAAGTGATGAAGAGATTATTACATTATTTAAACAAGGAACAAATGAAACACCTTACCCCCAAGCAAATAGGAAATCCTTTAATAACCTTCGCTGCATAAACTTTTGATGAAGTCTTTGAACTTTAAATAATAAAAAAGACCTTTAAAATGCTTTTATTTTGTATATTTGGTTTGACACCACAAACGCCATACCTACATATTTATTGTGTCAGACCTATGCTCATTGCTTTGTTCAGATACATACTATTTTTCTGACTTTCAAAAAAATTCGACTCACGTATCTAATTGACTGATAATCATTGTATATGGTTTTGTTATTGTCATCCACTGAACAGATAATCTCTAGAAGTGTGAAATACACTGATTTGAAAGAAAACTGTTAAGGGCATCCAATAGTCCAGGGAAAAATCGAAATCGGAATTCACGCCCTTTGTGGGAGGAGTTTAAAAATATTTGAGAAAAAGCTTTTGGAATGGTTGAAAAAGTTATTTAAGAATTTTTTTTTACAGGTTGATTTCGTAAAGGCCTAAAAAAACATTAACTCCTTTTTTACACATTGTTTATTGTAATAACAAGGAAATTTAAAATTGATTTCACGGAACCGAGCGACATGGAGTCACACGTCTGTTCCCTGCTCCGACCAGGGCGGTTCTGAATGAAAGTAGGGTGTGGCAAGCCAGTAGTCCTTCGGTGAACGACATAAGGGTCACTTTGAAAATCTTAATTCGTCGGCTGCCGGCCGTATTGTAAAATAACAACGCAAAAATTCATATTTTATTTTATTTTGTAAATATCGGGCGTAAATATCAATTTATTTTGCGATTATCATAAAAGAAACTAAATTTGCTACAATAAACAATAAAACCATATCCGAAAAGATGTTCATAAGTAGGAGAGTTTGCACTTGAAAGTGTTTTTTTATAGACCTATTACTTTATTTTTTTCTAGGCTTATTAAAAGACTTATAAAAAAAATGACCGATATTTTTAAGGGCCAAGATATGTTCTACACGCAGTATTTAGTTGAAGCATCTATAATATTTCTAAGCGATCAAATTTTCAAAACAAAAACACATGATTTTGTGTGATTTTGCATTATTTACCATGGCTTCATCTTAATACAAGGTTCCATAACAACTCAACAAAGTGGCATTTCAACAACTCTTTAAAAGTGATGAAAAAATAGCCCATAACCTCACCTAACGTAACCTACTTAACCTAGTTTTTTTTTCTTCGTTAAACGGCCTTCTTGATCGTGAGGTAAGTCTTTCGACCAGCAATCCGAAGGTGGCGGATTCAAACCCCGGGGTGTGCAAGTAAATTTTATAAGATAATTTTTTTTTCTCAATTTAATCATTTTAAATAATGTAAGTTATATTTGCGGCAAGTTCTGAATTGGAAAATACTCTCAGTATCGCCCTGGTGTAAGACCACCGGCGACCGGATAACTCAGAATTAAACTAACTCAGAACCACCTCAGAAAAGTCATTAGTGAAAAATTGTTTAAATAGGTTACGTTAGGTTAGGGTTACGGGTTATTTTTAAATTATTTTTTTCATAGCTTTTAATGACTTTTCAAAGAGGTGTCGAGTTGGCATGGAACCAAGACCAGCATTCAGAATTGAAACGATGCTTGAAATGGCTTTAGCCGTGGTGAGGGACCATTTCCGAATAGTCAGGTACTTCCCACCTACTACTTCCTCATCTCCTTCCCTTTTCCACTACCTTCAGCATCCATGTCTTCAACCTTACATCATAACCCAATTGCCCAAGATGCCAAAGTCTCACTGGCTCCAGGTGGTTGGGAGCAGTTGGGAGTCTTGTGTGGTATTCACATTAAAAAAAAACTCTTTCCCTAACTCACTAACTAACTAACGCAATAGAAAATACCCTAAATTGGGATGCTGTAGTCTCACTGGAACAGTTAGGACTCTGTGCGGTACTCACGTAAAAAATGGTGTTACAATTTTCCAGCAGAATCTCAGGATGTAAACACCCCCTCAAAACTGTCCTTCAAGCCTTCTAAAGGAGACCCCTGCCTCCCATCAAATTAAAGGATTTTGATTATAAACGCAGAGATATCGGATGTCTTCTTGAGGGGCGAAGTGAAAAAACAATGCATTGTTATACCTAAAGTTATCTCACAAGGGTAGTGGAAATTGGGGACACATAAGGGGAGAATTCTTTCAACAATTTTAAATTCATTATTTTCTCTCGGGACAGTGCGAAAAAGAACAACCAGTTTGATAGATTAACGCAATTTAACGGGAAGGTGGGAATGATATAATAATTACAATTGTACACCAAACTTGTTTGTACATAAACCGTTATTTTTAATAACAATATTATTGAACAGAAAAGAGATAAACTTTAAAATAAAATTGAGTTCTATAAATGAAACTTAATAACCACAAAAATACCTGTTATATTGATTGAGTGTGATTAGTGTGGGAAGTAAGAGAACCTAGGAGGAGATGGATGATTGGATTCCCGCAGAGATCACCTGGAAGATGCTGTGATCTGCGATAGTTCCTCCGTGAGAGGACACGAGATATCAAAAACGCAGTAAAACACATTTTTTGTATATAATTACTGAAGATAATATTAACGATCATGTAAGCTTATAGCTAATAAAATTAGCACTTGTTTTTTTTTAAATATATGTGGCTGTTTATAAATATGTCTATATCGTCACAGTCTATGGCATTTTACAATAGCTTGTGCCGCTTAACACAGAGAAAAAAAAATTGTCATATTTTTAAACGCCTGGGGTATCAAAAGTTGCGTATGATCTATAGCTATTCGAAAACGTTAAAATAAATGAAATTGGTATTAGCTCGCCAAATTTTTTTTTTAAATTTATTTATTTATTATATTACATTAGTTACAATTAAATAGCGAAAATAACATAATAATAATATTTAAAATAACTGTAAATATTAAAAATGCGTACAAGTGTTATTATGTCTTGCAGGTCGATATTAGTTCCTAGCTAGGCAGATTGCCCGTTCTAAGGAATTTTGCCGGAAGTTTTGAAAAATAACTAGTTTTTATTATTTTTTTTATTTCGTGATTTGGGAAAAATGAAACAAAGGTCCATGCTTTATATTTTGTAGCAAACTTAATTTTTATTCCATAACTGCAGGACAAAGAACTAAGTGATATGTTTGTTAAAAATATAAAAGCGGAAAATAACACAATTAAATCAGTATTCTTGTAGACTTCCTTGTATTCATAAATTTGATTTTTTTTCATTTTTGTCCAGTATTGTACGACATTTCTGTGTCACCTGGATATTTAAACTTTTTTGAATTCAGCACAAAAGTCCCAACTGCTCGCAGCCAGCGTGGAGAGGGGAAGGAGATGTGAAGAGAAAGGTTGGATTAACCCGGCTACTCAGATTTGTCTAAATCATAGATTCTCAACCTTTTTTGCCCACCGCCCACTTTGAAAACATTTTTATTTCTAGTGCCCCCTTACTCGTCACGACGAAGGGGGCGTAACGGGATACCACAATAAGGTTAAATTTGTCACAACGGAGGGAGCGTATCGGGAAACTACGACGAAGGGGGCGTAATGGGATACCACAATAAGGTTACATTTGTCACAACGGAGGGAGCGTATCGGGAAACTACGACGAAGGGGGCGTAATGGGATACCACAATAAGGTTATATTTGTCACAACGGAGGGAGCGTATCGGGAAACTACGACGAAGGGGGCGTAATGGGATACCACAATTAGGCTACATTTTTCACAACGAAGGGAGCGTATCGGGAAACTACGACGAAGGGGGCGTAATGGGATACCACAATAAGGTTACATTTGTCACAACGGAGGGAGCGTATCGGGAAACTACGACGAAGGGGGCGTAATGGGATACCACATAAGGTTACATTTGTCACAACGGAGGGAGCGTATCGGGAAACTACGACGAAGGGGGCGTAATGGGAAAGGGAAAATATTTTTGTGGGTGGATGGCCCCTAATGGGATTGGGTGGGATGGGTTTCTCTGGGTTTCCTACCGCCCCCCCTGAAAGTCTGAAACGCCCCCCAATTTTCTCTTGTTCTTCTACCGCCCCCTAAAGTCTGTAACGTATCCCCCAAATTTCTCTTGTTCTTCTACCGCCCCCTGAAAGTCTGAAACGCCCCCCCAATTTTCTGTGTTTTTTCTACCGCCCCCTATGAAAGTCTGAAACGACCCCCAATTTTCTCTTGTTATTCTACCGCCCCCCTGAAGGTCTGAAACGCCCCCAAGTGGGTATTATCGCCCACGTTGAGAAAAATATGGTCTAAATGCAATTCAAGCAACGATTCGATTCTGAATAGCGGTCTTTCACCGTGGCGATACTGAAAGTATCTACCCCTAAGTTCTGGATCCATAGTGTTTAGGCATCTTTAAAATATATAAAGTCTGTAACATTATTTATTAAGATCTCTTCAGAATAAGAAATAGCCTTCCTAAAAGCTGAATGGCTCAGAGTAAATAAATATAAAGGAAGAAAGGACTGAAGACAGGTAAAGAGGGGGAGGGGAAGAGGGAAGGGAGGCGAACAAAAAGGGCGCGCAAGATGGCGGCTAAAAGCGTTCCATCGTTCTCTATTCAAATATTTGCTTCACGCCCTCAAGCGCACCCAGTGGACATATGAATAATGGACAAAAAAGATTTTGCTCGAAACTGGTGAAAGGGTAAAACATAAGGCCGGTATATCAGTTTTTATTATTTATCTTCGCTTGGTTGTTGAAGAGCTTAACACTTACTGTAATCCGTATATATTTTTCTTAAGTATGGGTAACAATAAATATGGATTACATTATGCACTTATGTAATATGTTCGAGTAATATAGATTCAATAATATTTGACTAAGCTATTCTAACATCGACATTTTCTCAGATTCACTGCCCAAATTTAAAGGTAGCATCTGTCAATGATATAAATTGTTTAACGTGCAAACATATCGCATCACAGATCACCACTTCTCACGCCTACAAACATTCTCACACATACCTACATACACGCACATCACCCGGTAATTACCAATTACGCGTTCCACAAATAAGACTGCAAAGAAACATCATAGGTAGGTACCCACCATGAAATACTACTTAATATCCGTAGTTTTTTTAATTACCTACTGTTGTGTTCTCACAATCAGTATCTCAAGGAGGATTTCTATTATGGAAAAACTAGAGTTCTTTTGGTTAATCTGTGATTTATTAATACTTCGCGGATTACAATTAGTGACTACGGTTAGTCGACCTAACTAGGAGCTGGCTATAATTGATCTGGTTCCCACTGTCTTTTGTGGGAAGCGCTAACCTCGGCCCTCTGGTGAACTAACTGGAAACCAATCCTGCCACCATCTTGCGGACTTTCAACAAAGCTCTTTCCCTGCCATCTATATGAGAAGCTTGGAAGCTTTTAGATATCTCGCAATTACAGTAACCAATAATGTAGGCACTGATTGTTTATGTAATATAAAATAAATATCTTACCAGAAAAGATGAGCTCTTGTACCTGACAAGAGAGCCACCTGAACAAGTCGTAAGCATCGATCAGTATCATCGATATTTAACTTTTCACCAATAATTTTAAAAGAGGAACGCGTATATTTGCAAATTTAAACTCTCGTCATGATATTCCAATATGTGAATGAACGCATTTTATTTCGACGTCCGCTTAATTAATTAAATTTGTTATTAGGAAGAAACCGGTCCACCGGCGTTTGGTCCTTACAATCGTATTCCTCAATTTCTTCTCTGGGTTTTGACACTTCTGCAAATATATTTTTAAATATAATACAAAGATCAACCACCAGTATATCTATACGTTTTCCATTTTTATAAGTTGCTTCTTAAACGATGCTTTGAAAATCGTTAAAATCGCCTGATTGGAACGCTATCAACAGACGCTCGGTATACAAACTAGGCAATGTATTTTTTAAAAAAAGCAAAATGTACAGACATAGAGTACGTTCTTCTAAAACAGTTAGTAAAAAATATCTTTAAAATCGGTTAAGTTTTGGAGGAGGGAAATAACGAATATAAAACCTCGATTTAGATGATATTATTTAGGAATTATCAGCCTGAGATGCAGTCGCTCAGTAACAGCAATAGTTTGGTATTGTTAAAATTGTTATTGATTTGTTGTTAAAATTTCTCGGCAACTGGGTTTTCTCTTAGGGAGCCGAATCAGACCACTTAAAACTGATCTGGGATTCAACAACGCGAACTCCGGATTTGTAGCCAAGATTGTAACCATTCGACGATGGAGTCCCTCAATATCATGACGATAGCCAAACAAAATTATTAAAGAAGAAAATTTAATAAAATTATTTTACGTTTCAAGGTATTATGCAAAGTTTTCCACAAGTCTACTGTGTTTGGTTCGGCAGGAGAGGTAGCCATGATTGATCGGAACTTCCGGCCGCCATGACAACACGATAGGGGAGGGGGAGGGGGAGGGGGAGGGGGAGGGGGAGGGGGAGGGGGAGGGGGAGGTAGGGGTGGAGGAAGAAGGTTGCCGCAGATCAATCCAACGTTCCTATACAACCTTCAAAATATATTCGTGCCATCCTATACATACCAGTATATTGTGTAATGTAGGTAGGTATTTTCTAGACAGTAGATTAACTTGGAAAAAGCACATAGATGAAACTCTAGCCTCAGCAAATAAAATCCTTGCAGCCCTTTACCCCATGTTAAGCAAAAAAAATAAAAAACTCTCAACTAAAAATAAACTCCTTATTTATAAATCAACTATAAGGCCAAAACTAACATATGCAAGCCCCATCTGGGCCCACGCTTCAGAGTCTCTTTTGAAAAAACTCCAAACATTCCAGAACAAAGCCATACGCATAGCCCTGGGCGCCCCCAAATGGATGAGGGTAGCCCAACTACATAAAGACTCTGAAATCCCCTTATTAAAAAATCACATCTTAAGTCTCGCGGAAACCTTTTATGCGGGAATTCCCACCCATGAAAACGCGTCCATAAATTGCCTCGCCCGGTACGACGAAAACGTACGTACCACACACAAAAAACCTAAACAAATCCTCCGTAAAGCTTAACCTCCCCATATTGCAGCCATGTACCTTTGCAAAAATTTTTTTAACAAACAACTAAAAAAAAAAAAAATCAATTTTCCAACAACCACTAATATAAATTCATGATGAAAGAGAAAGGGGCCTTTTTGGCCCGGAGCTCTGTATGCCAATATTTCAAAAAGTCAAAAAGTCAAAGGTAGGTATTATTTACTTTGGGAAATATTTATTTATTTTTTTGTAAGAAAAAACAACTTTTTTAAGTAAACAAAAAAACAAATTCGTTTATAAAACCTACATCGATCGTAAAATTGATTAGTCAGACATTTCATAAATAATATCGAAACTTGAGTTGAGTATGCAGTTATATGTAAAAGTGTGCCCTCTATCTGGTACAATACTCAGATTACTCATAATAGGTGATTTAGCATGGGTGCCCGGGTTCACGGGGTGAGGTTTGTCTAGGTCTTGGAGGCGGATGACCAGGACACACTGAACCCTAGATTCCTACCCACTCCTTAAACCCTTTTCCTTCCCAGAACTCTCCTCTCCTCCTTTCCCTTTAAAAAAACCCATCCACACATCATCCACAATGATGACATAGGCCCTGAGGGGAATTATTTTCCGCAGGGCCTCCTGTGTGGAGTTCATGTAAAAAAAAAAAAAAGTCACCAATGGCACCAGGGCGATACTATCTCCCACGTGCCGCAAACATAGGTACCCTATATTATTTCACATGATTAAATTGTGAAATAATAACCATAATAGAAAATTAAATTAATGAAAAAATACATTGTTTGAGCATTATTTATGTTCATAAAGAAAATGACTAACATATCTTTCCATATGTATATATAAGCTCACATAATGTATGGTCGGTGGCTGAGTCGGCATCGCGTTTGGGTCCCACCCAGGCGTCTCGTGTTCGATTCCTCGGCTGGCTAAGTCCTCCATCACGACACAAGCAATATTTTCCGCTTATTGTGGTAAAAGAATAAGATTTTTAAAATTTTGTCGGGCTATTCGTAATCCGGGAACGTTTGTATTTCTTTAAAAAAAAACACAAACTAAGATTTATAATTATAGCTAGTGACTTAAGCCTCGATTACATTGAGCGAGTTTACACGTTACTATTCGGTAAGTTTAAAAGCGGGTGAATTGGCGAGTGAGATTGCCATGATGACATAAAAAACTGTCTACTCGCTCAGTAGCGACAGTAGCAGCTAAAATAACGACTCTCCCGCGAACCAATTCAGTCGACATTTTGCAGAAAACTTGAGCTCGCAGCTAGCGCCACACGCTAGCCAGTAGCGAGAATAACGACTCCCGCGAGGTCTAATTCTGACAGTTACGAAATCAGCTATTCGTGGGCCGCCATCTTGAGGCACACGCTGGCGAGTAGCGAGCAAAGTTGACCACCTTTCAACTTTTTTCGTAGATTGTCCACAATCAGCTAGTTAGCTAGTAATACGATGGCACTGAGCGCGTTTACTAATAGATAATGATGCTTGTGTTAGGCGAAACCGGTCGGTATTAATAAATTTAATTAAATTTCGTGGTAGTGAACAAAGTTTTTGTTTTATTTCATTAAATACGTCAAACCAAAAAATAAAAATCATTGAATTGATCCGCAATTGCGGCCGGTACCTTTTGAATATATGTCTTTCTGTTTCACATTTCGTTTAAATTTATTGATATATCTTCTTATTTAATGTTTAAATATTAATTTTAATCAATTAAATTAACAAAATCATAAGTCCGCATAATACAGATTTCGCCCAGCTAACCCCTAAAAGTTTCGTGAAAGTTGATATTCGTGTCTCGGCTCGGGTTCCCGGCCTAGCACGCGACCATAATCAATTACTCTTCTGCTTTTTATTACTTTTATTACTCGTCGCGTCGCCCTGGCCCGGGGGTCCGCATTACCTCAACTAAACGTGACAAATAACACAATAACCTCACGACAATAACACATTGTTTTGTTGTGTAAAAAAGACGAATATCACAATAAGTTACGTGAATAATGCGTTATTTTGTTGAGTTTCCGTCACCAAGAGATCATAATTCACCTATTTTGAAAGTGGCTAGATTTTATGTGGCTAACAAGTAGTGTTTGACCGTATGGGCATCACTTACATTCATTTTTACGTGTGGCATCACAGCCACTTCTCCGAAAATATCTCGGCACCGCTCCGAGAATGACCGTGCAGATTATTCCGTTCCTAGCACTCGATTCAACCGCCCGTTCGCGTTTTGTACCTCTCTACCCGTTTCATACGTGAACACTAATTGTGTAAATTATTAAAATCTTAAATAAATGTTAAATCACTCAAATAAGAGTACAGTGTTATCAATCATCATCCAGTATAATCTTTGAACACAGGATCGCGGCCTGAAAGTACCGCGACCCCCAGGAGCCTGACTATTCCTCATTGTTAAGTATTAATATACACTCGTCTGATGAGAAGACGGAGCACAGGTCAAACATCCTCCACCAGCTCCTCAGCCTCTGGAACCAATTCTTTCAACATTGGTAATCCCGACGCTCAAAAACTACTTTCAACAACCGAAACAAGACTTTCTACCGAAACCGAATCTTCGGTATCTGTCTCAGTTTCGGCCGAAACATGTTAATAACCTATTGTTTACTGAAATTTGGTTAATTTTTTACACTAATATAGACAGTTAATACGTAAAAACAAATGTACTGTAAGTAATGAGTCAAATGTAACCTCTTTTATTTTTACATAATTCTCATCGTTCATAAATCCGAGTGAATAACTCAACGGAAAGAACTTCAATGCTTGATAAATAAATGCTTTTAAAATATGTGAGGCAGAAGTAACAACAAAAACAAACACTTATCTAATCACTATGCGCGAGAAATAACACATAAGCTCGCAACACAATCACGCCGGACCGGCCAGCAAACTCAGCTGATGATGGCGGGTGACACACGAGCTACGAACTCACCCGAAGTTAGATGAACGACGCTCGATTCGGAATAATGACTAATGACCTTCTAACTTAAATAACTGCATATTTATTTTTATTTATTTTATTTATACACGCCTTGAAGGCTTTTACAATATCATGTTATTAAAGATACTTAGGTTATTCAGGAGTATAAGCATGTAGTATGTAGCATAATAAACTGGACATTTAGGATACAAGCATTTTTTTTTTGCTCTTCTGCCCTGATGATGGACACTGTAACGCTGTCCGAAACGTTGGCTAAAGAAGGAGTTAGCGAAACAAGGCATAACACCCCAAAAACAATAACAAAAATACTTTTTGGCCGTGAAAACCTAAAAACATACCTCAGGATACAAGCCGGTTCAATATATAGGTAAGTAGTATCGTTATAATGAAAAGTTGTACAAAGGAGTTAATTAGTTTAGTAAAATAATTGTAAAACAGAAAAACTTAAGGTACTATGAAATTTGTTATAGAGGAATGAAAATTTACTATGTTAATTTTGTTATTAACAGTTGATTACTTGAACAGTTGGTTTAAAGCGATTTCGAAGAACAATGGAAAATTAATAGGGCGATAAATAGTTCATATTTATGGAAAAATAAAAATAAGGTAAAGTTTTAATTTTTCAAGATCCCCGAAAACCACCGTATCTAGTGTGAATCGTGTAATCATGACCAAAAGTTTAAGTTATTTTCAACAGATGTTGTCATTTTGTATGGAAGAAGTTATGAAACTATTCAATAAGTAAAACGTTATTTAGTTGGAATTATTTATTTATTATATTATAATATTTTTCTTTATTATTACGGTAGACTGCTATAAAAATTGTTTGAAATTATTATTTTTTTAGCTTTACGAATCGAAATCAATATTATGGACACCGAAGCATCAATTTTGTAGGCAACTGGAATCAGTTGTTCCCGCCATTTTGAAATTTAGAATTGGAGCGTTGCGACAGGCATTACAGGATGTTTTTGTACAATTAAAGTTTTTGAATATTTTAAATAATACAGATAACCTAATAGAGATAGTCTATTTTTGATACTGAATTATTTAGGCCTAAATAATGTTTCAATAAAAACAATAGCTATTATATGTCCAAATCTCTATAAACCAATAACACGGAATGTTGAATGGCTTGTCATAATTTTCAATACAAATATACCAGGTGATTGGAGAATTATGGATGCGGTGACCTCACGCCTCAAAAATCCAATAATACCAACTTGACTGGCAGTTTTAATGACACGTTTTAAAACGGATTTTAATAATTTTTTTTAAACTCTACATTAAATATTATTTAATAAAACTTATTTATTCAGAATCAGCGTTTATTGGTCTACATAAACATATTTTTTTAAAGCCATAATTTTTTCACTGGAGTTCCTTATTACAACAACCATATAAAGGTGATCTCACCCCTTTAAATGTTTCGGGCCGATATACCTGTTACCTTGATATTGTTCACAAATTATTTTGTTAAATCAGTCCATTATTATGATATTATTGAAAATACTCACAGGATTTGGGAGAGTAACAAAAAAAATAATTACAGACACTTCAAACAGAAAGGGTTAGGTTATATTTGTAAGTTGTTGGTTTGAGGGAAATCGTTTAAAATTCGCAGTAAAGTGTGGGAAAGTTTGGTTTATTTTATGGGATTCTATGAGATATTGTTGGAAAGAGTTAAACAGCCCACACGCACATTATATCAGAACATGAATTATGAAAATATATTATGAAATTTGACATTTATTCATCGTACCTATACCTACTATAAAGCCTTTGATCTGGGAAATGTTTGGTGGAGAAATCACAAAGCTCTTTTTGTATTTTCAACGTATTTTATATGCAAAGAATTGAATTAAATTGGATTTGTTGATTTAATATTTATAAATCAATACTGCACAAGAGTGCCAACTGCTCCCATCTGGAGCCAGTGAGACTAAGGCATTCCCAATAGGGGTATGTTGTGCGGCCGAATGTAGTGAGGAGGAGAAGGAAGGGGAAGAGGAAGATTTGGGAAGTACCTGGCTGTATAGATCTGTCACCAAACACGGCTAAAGCCATTTCAAGCAACGTTTCAATTCTGAATGGTGGACTTGCACCAGGGCGATACTGAGAGGATCTTCCACTCTGGAATGTGCCGCAAATATACTATATACTATCGTTATTTAATTTCGGGGTGTTATGCCGTGGTGCGCTACCGCCTTTTCAGCCAACGTTTCGGACAGTGTTACAGTGTCCAACATTAGGGCAGATATGATGGACACCGTAACGCCGTCCGAAGCGTTGGCTAAAGAAGGAGGTATCGCAACACGGCATATCACCCCAAAAATAAATAACGATAAAGCTTTTGGTCGTGAAAGTCTAAAATCATATCATACCATAAAATATTGTTTTTCATTAATTAAAAGTGAAATAACACAAATTAATCATATCCTTTTTTGCTGCACGCCGGGATTTGACCCCGCGACTTTCGGATTGCAAGTCGAGAGCCTTACCCCTTAATCGACCACGGAGACCGTCAAAACCCGTCTCACTTTGATTTTAATAAATTTTCATATCCTAACTGCAAACTTCTGACGTAAGCAGGAATGCTGTGTTAGATCTACAGGTATTTCAACAAAAGTTGCTCCGAATATTTG
The DNA here is from genome assembly GCA_936435175.1 of Glyphotaelius pellucidus. Classification (NCBI taxonomy): domain Eukaryota; kingdom Metazoa; phylum Arthropoda; class Insecta; order Trichoptera; family Limnephilidae; genus Glyphotaelius; species Glyphotaelius pellucidus. The sequence continues at coordinate 1,675,783 of OW386561.1, forward strand.
ATATGCTCTATTCAAAACGAATACATACGAGTTTTTAGATTTTCACGGCCAAAAGTATTTTCATTATTTGTTTTTGGGGTGTTATGCCGTGTCGCGCTACCTCTTTCTTTAGCCAGAGTTTCGAACAGTGTTACAGTGTCCATCATATCTGCCCTAATGATGTTCGAAACGTTGGCTAAAGAAAGAGGTAGCGCAACACGGCATAACACCCCAAAAACAAATAATGAAAAAAACGAATATGTACGTTTATTTAACCCTTTTCACATTTGGAGTTAAGCTTCCACAGTATTTTTTTTTTCAAAAATTTTGCTATCAGGGTAACAATAACACCATTTTTTTTGTTTGTGAGTATCGATTACAGACATGCCCTACACCGCAAAAGAACCTAACCTAACCTTACTTAAAAATAGCAACTTGCAACCAAAAGTACCCCCGTCTCTGTACTCAATAGGTACCTGCAGATTAAATATTTTGGGGGTAAATGGGCAAATTTTTAGAAATTGTTCAAATTGCATAAAGAATTAAAATTATTGTAGCGTTTGTTATGAATTGTTTGTGTAACCCTTTTGAATGTGTCCAAAATTGAAAAAAAATGGCTATTTAGGTGACCCTTACCGCAATTTTTTCCCACGAACTTTTGAATGCTAAATTTAACCCTTTTTGAACATTTTAATCCTCGTGTTCAATTACTTTTATCATCAGAAACATTAATTTTAAAATTATTTAGGAAGGCTCGGTTAGGTATGCTTTATAAGGAAGTAATTTTGTGTAGGTTTATTGAATACTATAAGGCGAAATATTAATTTAGACTTACGAGTTTACCAAATGTGCTGTTCGTTAAAAATAATTTTTTAAAACGCTTGATTGATTTTACAAGATTTTAACCTTCGTACAAAACTTTGAATAACTACGTCAATAAATTTATTTTTTTAATATAAACGGTAAACAAATTTATTTATTTAATATAAACGGTAAACATATACCATAAACACGGATTACCTATCACAAAATCATCGTTAAATAAGAAATAATATAAAAGAGTACAACAGTTAATTGTGGCTTTTGATTAAGATATGACAACAGAGATACAATTACATATAAAATTCTATAGTGCAAATAAAGTTGATACTGATTGGAAATATTTGATAGTTTAGCCTTCTTGTACCTAGCTTCCGTGCAGTGAAATAGATCTGCCACATCAGCATATCTATTAGTAACTTCATGTAATCTAGGTACAAGCTCAGTCCGGTTATTGTAGCATTTAAAAAGGATTTTAGAACGAGTGGCTCTCGTGGGTATATGAAATTCAATGAGCTAAGTTAAATCAGGACTGTCTATTCTATAAATAAATATGCATTTTAAATTCAATGTGCGACATCTATTGACTTTTCTACAAGTCTTGGATGGTCCAAAATACTCAACAAACGGAATGTTTATTTTTCTAATCAAAAGGTATAGCAAATATGTAATACGGATATACTCAAGTATTTGATTCACTTAGAGCTGGTTCACACTCAGCTGCTATCAAATATAAAAGATCATAGCACGCCAAATAACGCTCTCCATACAATCCCTTCAGACCGTTCACACCTAAGCGTTTTTAAGCGCAGATCAATCATAGACAATACACATCTCAGAAGTAACCGCTCCAGACGCGATATCCCAGAAGATAACTCTCCCCTTCTCCGACTAAAACAGTAGAGGGGTCATTGTAATTACGGAGCTGCCTAGACCCGTGGATGACAGATGTCAAGTTGACAGATTTCAGTACAAAAAATATGCGTTCCGTTGCCGCTCCCTAATTCGACTGACCCCCTCTCCTACCACAGGAAGAAATATTTGATAGCCTCGTGTGAAAGGACAAAAGATAAGCGCTCGAGAATCAACAGATATCTGCTCGCAGATATATAGCTCAGTGCGAACTAAGCATTGATCGTGCCATGAATTCGCGTCACATATTCTCCTCGTATCAATTTTTCATAGCTTTCGTTACTTCAGTCTTCTTTCATCCTTCATCCGCCAGTTCCATGCCTCACTGCCATACATCAGGGTTGGTACCAGGACTCTATTGTAGACTGCTAGCTTTTCATTTATTTATTTTTTATTTTTCTAGCGAGTTCCCGGCGTGCGTTGCTATGACACTTAATAAAGAAATTGTATCTCTCTACGTGTCCTTTCCCATTCGTCCCGTTCTCCTTCTGCCTCCCTTCCTCTCCCCCCCCTCCTCCCGAGTTTCCCCCCTCCCGAGTTTCCCCCCCTCATAAGTTCCCCTCCCCCTTCTCGTGTTCTCCTCTCCCCTCCCGAGTTCCCCTCCCCCCTTCCGAGTTCCCCTCTCCCCTCCCGAATTCCATACATTCATTCCTGGTACATTCAGTTTTCAAACAGCTCGCGTGCCACCTATTGCAATTTTTTTATATAAATTTTGTAATGCCAGACCTCACCAGCATATATAAAAAACATCGTTGGCAGGCACATATCAAATCCCCAAAGTTTCATCGCATTAGGACGAACTGTTAGCAACGCATAATTTCATGATGCCAGAACTCACTTTTGTATATAGTAAGAATCGCGGGCATGCACTCCCTAACGTTCATCACAATCGGATGAATGGTTTAGCAACGCATAGCATACATACATATATACATATACAGAAGCAAACATATTTTCATGTATATACATATATATAGATAGATGCATAAATAGTATAAGGGAGACATAGAACCAAGCCTTGAAGAAACCCAGTTTGTAGAGTGATAAAACACATCATCCTTGTTGATAACTTTTTGAAAATTGAAACATAAAGTTCATTCATGTTTAAAGATGAATACTATATTATGTTAGAGTGGTTGGATGATACAACATCTCTTCCTATAAAATAAGCTCCACACATTGTCCTAACTGTGACGGCAAAAGGGACTTTCTACAATTTTTTTTCAAAAATTTTTTTACGTAAAAATTATTTCCTGCCGAATTTGTTATACGTACTTTCTCCTTTCTAGGTACATAATGGCTGGGGTTGGTATCAAATATTTAAAGTAGACAACTATTTATTCAATTTGTTTTGAGTTTTATTCACAATTTACATTTATTACTTAATTTTATTTATTTGCTAACGGTTTCGACACATCCGTTCATTTACTACCGTTCTTAAAACACCACACAACAACAATAACAGTCACAACACAGCGTTATGGTCTGTAAATTAAGAGTAAAAAATATTAAAAATGGAACTACGAATTTGTAGGCTGGCAATACCAATTCAACTGTCAAAAATTCTTTTAATGCTCAATGTCACTGAATACAACACTGTACATAACATTTTAAAAACTTTTTTTTCTTAAAGAAAATAAAATAAAATTGAAGAAGCACTGTTGTTTGTACCTACTTAATGACATTAATTTGATTAAATAGTGTTTTACAAAGTGATTTGCTTTCATTTAATTTAACATAAATTTGAATGTAATTGTAGAAGGAAAGAATCACTAATGGTGAGTTTAGTTACACTTATTTTAGATCTGAATGAGTTAAATATGTTCAGATCTACGGCCGGCGTAGTCCAGCGGTAAGGCTCTTGACTAGCATTCCGAAGGTCGCGGGATCGAATCCCGGCGTGGCAAATAAATTTTATTTTTTAATTTGTGTTATTTCACAATTTATTCATTTAAAATAATATATAGCATATTTGCGCCACGTTCCAGGGTGGAAGATACTCTCAGTATCGCCCTGGCGTAAGACCACCATTCAGCATTGAAACGTTGCTTGAAATGGCTTTGGCCGTATTTGGTGACTAGATCTGAATAGCAAGGTACTTACCATCTTCCTTTTCCCCATCTCCAACCCCTCCTTACTACCTTCAGCCTCACAACATACCCCTATTGGGGATGCCATAGTCTTACTGGCTCCAGATGGGAGCAGTTGGGACTCTTGTGCGGTATTCATATAAAACAAAAACAAAAAAGATCTAAAATTAGAGACATGGTCCATGGCCCGGGCAACGCTAGGTACTCAAGCTAGTATTAAATAAATGTGAGCAATTTCTAAACCGTACTTTATCTTTAATTACAACATTGTTATTCTTCATTATGTTACCGCGCAATTTCAAAGATATTATTATATTGCAATGAAAATTTTTTTTTTTCACTTTTATGCCTTACACAGCTTTACATTTCCACCGTGAGTTATATTTTTAATATTGCCATTTGAACAACAGTGGCGCCCTCCTATGTTTTCTACTCTTATTTGGCAAACTGTAATTCCCCTTTCCAGAAACTAGGTACCTACCATTGCCAAAAAGAATGTAAAAATCAATGAAACATAATTTTTCAAAAATTGTGCCTTATTCCCTTTTGTCGATATTGGAAGTGTCCATCTGCCCCGCACCTGTGGTAACTCTGGGAGAAGGGTTGACACAACGGAAACCCGATATTTGGCCGTGGGTTATGACTGCTCGGGGCAAAAATGAACTAAATACTTTATTTTCGTAAGCCCCGTAACCCTATACCCCCGACGAAGGGAACCATTTCTCTTCCGAAACGTCAATCGGAAATATTGCAAAGGCTGTTTATTTTCTTGTTAAAGTGCCCGAAAGGTCAATTTTTTTCGCCAAAATTTATTGCGAATTTACCGAATTTTATAATTTTAAGGGTGATTTTTTTATCGTTGAAATGCACAAACAAATATTTATTTTATGAGAAAAGGTCAGTATTTTTTGTTATTTATTGCATTTTTTTTCAGATTTCAGGAATACCTCATTTTAGGGGTTCTGTTTTTCACCCCTTTTAAAAATTTTAACGTCCGTTATTGTGAAATTTTGCAAATGTTGATTTTCATTGTGATTTCAAAGGTCAGTGTACCTTTTAAATTTGGACAAAATGCCCCTTAATTCTGTACCTAAAGGCTCCGTGACATTGAGCGAGTTTACAAGCTACTATCTGGAAAATTCACTATCTGTTGTAAACTCGTCCAGTGTCATCGTATTTCTTGCTAACTACCAGATTGTGGACAATATACGAAAAAATTAGAAAGGTGGTCAACTTTACACGCTACTCACTCAATCGATGGCGGCCTACCAGCAGCTGATTTCGTAACTGTTAGAATTAGTTCGCGCGGAAGCCGTAATTCTCGATATATATATATTTTTTTACACGAGCTCCACACAGGAGGTCCTGAAAATAATTTCCCTCAGGGCCTATGTCATCTTTGGGGATGCTGTGTGGAGGGTTTTTTTTAAGGAAAGGAAAGAAAGGAGAGTTCTGTGAAGGAAAAGGGTATAAGGGGTGGGTAGGAATCTGGGGTTTAGTGTGTCCTGGTCATTCACCTTCAAGACCTAGACATACCTCACCCAATGAACCCGGACACCCCTGCTAAATCACCAAACGTAGCGAACCACTTGGGGTGACCTATGGCAGAGGTGTTGGTTATCCAACAAAGATTCCAAGGGCGGTGGTACCCATTCCCGCCTCCCAAATGTCAATATTGGCTAGCGTGTGGCGCTATCTGCGAGCTCAAGTTTTTTACAAAATGTCCACCGAATTGGTTCGTGCGAAAGTCGTTATTTTAGCTGTTACTGTCGCTACTGAGCTAGTAGACAGTTGTGTGTAATCATGACAATCTCACTCGCCGATTCACCCGCTTTTAAACTTACCGGCTAGTAGCTTGTAAACCTCGCTCAATGTAATCGAGGCTTTTGTCAAAAAACGGTTTTATGATAAAGGGGTATTTTATTCCTAAGGTTAAATCAATATTTCTTTAAGGGTTGAATGGAGTTATATTTCGAGGTTAAGGTTGTCCATTGTTGCTAACCAGGGGTTAAATTTTTACCTAATATGTAATAATAATGTTGGCCTTTGCGTTTTTGTTAATTTTCTAAGACTTTCTTGTATTATAGGCACTTAATTGAAATATATTTTTACGATTTTTCGACTGAGTTCTCACGAACTGCAGCTCTAAAGAAATCTTTTTGTAATGAAGTTTGAAATTAATCGTATTTAATTTTGAATACAAGAAAGCAAAACCGTTATTTGACTTTATGTCCGATTTTAACAATTTTATCGAAAATACCTCAAACTTATACTAGTAGGTATACTAAAACATCGAACTTTGGCACATTTTAACGTTAATTTCACACTGAAGGCTCAGACAAAAATTATTTAATAACTATTTTAAATTAATCTATACTAAGAATCGGTTTACGCTGTAATACAAAAAAAATATACTTTGGATAAATTGAAGCTTTTTCTACCATTCCCCTTGAATAGAATTAAAATAAATTTGTTCATTTCTTTGTAAAAAATATGAGCGTAAACTATTTAAAAATGTATTTTTTCATTAATAAACGCATAACATAATTTTTTTTTAAAGAAAGACAGACATTCCCGGGTTACGAATAACTCTTTTTTTTTTAATATCTCCTACTACCACCACAGTAAGCCGAAAATGTTGCTTGAGTCATGATGGTGGACTTGGCCAGCCGAGGAATCTAACACGCGATGCCCGGGTGGGACCCACGCGCGATGCCCACTCGGCCACTTACCGGTCGAATATAAAACATGATTTTGTAAATGTAATTTCACGTAAAGTAAAAAAATTAAGCTTATTATAGGTACACTGACACTCCTACAAACACTTCTATTGGTTTATATCTTCAGTGGGTTACATAGATACCAAAATATTACGCCATGAGTCTGTCTATACATACTAGAATTATTATTAAATAAACAGAAAAAAAATGTAAAATTTTCTACATGATAGTACTAGTATTAATCAATGTTCTATACATAACCACAACTTGAACCCTCTTCTTCATTGTAATATATATTTGTGTTCACAATAGATCCATTCATCTACCATCTGAAGGGGTCTCGGCGAGACTGTGATCTGTTTTAACTCCAGACCCCGCCCAAACGGATCTCTGGATCTTTGATGGTCTTGAAAAACGCGGCCATATTGAAATAAAGTCTAAAAATAATATGGGTAACAATTCAGAAAAAAAAAATATGATAATTATTGTTACTGCTACAAACTCAGTTTACTTATAGAATCAAAAAATTACACGCACTTAATGAAAGAATTTAATTTATTAAAACTCTCAGGTACCTACAGGTACTTTTTTCCTATTTGACTTTTATTTTTAAATTTGATATTTTGACAGCCCTGAATTACTAAGTTTAATTATTTACCTTCTATTTGCCAATTAGAACTACACGATCTGAAATTATTTTTTTTAATTGCAACAATAAAATCAGGACTGAGTAATTTAGATACTTGTTTGTACCTAGATTGCATGCATTTGGCAATACTGTCTCAGAACATAGTTATGAACAGGCTATTACAACCACAATAATAATAATCAATGTTAGCGTAATATTTACTGTTAAAAAAATTATAATGTATGTATATCACACGTTTGTAAAAGCCCGTACAGGCGTAAATATTAATATGATATAAATAATAATTTTTTTCTAAGTTCTATAAATAATTTGATTTCCTCCGTGGTCAAAAGGCCAAACTCTTGACTCGAAATTCAGCGTGCACAAATAAATTTTATTTCATTAATTTATGTTATTTCATAATTAATTCATTAAAAATAATAAATAGTACATTTGCGGCACGTTCCAGAGTAGGAGATACTCTCAATATGGTGTAAGACTACCATTCAGAATTAAAAAGTTGCTTGAAATGGCTTTAGCCGTGTTTCTATTCAAGCTCTGTTATTACTTCAGTTCTGTGAAGCAACAGGCCCGTAAAAATAATATAACGTTACTTGAATAGAACTGGTCAGAACTTGAAAATTAACTTTGAAATTTGATGAATTTTTAAAATTCTGTGAAAAAACTGGCGGGTAACTGAAAATCCTTGTGTTTATGATGATGACAATAATGGTCGTGTAAAGCAAAGATGGATCCGCATATAGTTTCCATATGAGAATCTATATGAAAAAAGCTTCGTGTAAAACGCTTATAAGCAGTGGAACAAGAAGCAACAAAATATTTAAAAATTCAAAAATTATGTATTAAGGGGATCCAATAGTCCAGGGAAAAATCGAAATTGGAATTCACGCCCATTGTGGGAGGAGTTTAAAAATATTTGAGAAAAAGCTTTTGGAATGGTTGAAAGAGGTATTTGAGAATTTTTTTTTACAGGTTGATTTCGTAAAGGCCTAAAAAAAACGTTAACTCCTTTTTTAACACTTTGTTTATTGTTATAACAAGGAAAATTAAAATTGATTTCACAGAACCGAGCGACGTGGAGCCACACGTCTGTTCCCTGCTCCGGCCAGGGCGGTTCTGAAAGGAAGTGGGGTGTGGCAAGCCAGTAGTCCTTAGGTGAACGACATAAGAATCACTTTGAAAATCCACATTCGTCGGCTGCCAGCCGTTTTGTGAAATAACAACGCAAAAATGCATATTTTATTTTATTTTGTGAATATCGGGCTTAAATATAATTTTTTTTACGATTATCATAAAAGAAACTAAATTTGCTACAATAAACAATAAAATTGTATCCGAAAATATGTTCATAAGTAGGAGAGTTTGCACTTGAAAGTGTTTTTTTATAGACCTGTTACTTTATTTTTTTCTAGGCTTATTAAAAGACTTATAAAAAAAATGACCGATATTTTTAAGGGCCAAGATATGTTCTAAACGCTGTATTTAATTGAAGCATCTATAATATTTCTAAGCGATCAAATTTTCAAAACAAAAACACATGATTTTGTGTGATTTTGCAATATTTACTGTGGCTTCATCTTAAAAATTCAAATATTTAGTTGCGTTTTAGTGGCGGTCTACCAACAGAATGCGGTTTGTTGTTCTAGTGTTGTCCTGGTTGTTATTTCAGCAGTGTCTTTCCGGGCACACAAACACATTCTTTGCATCACTGTCAGAATGACGGGGAGCTGTCAGACTGGCGGGGGCGGCGGCTGTCAGTCAAAGAGGCGGAGAGAAAGGCCATTGAGAGAAAATTCTGAATCGGAGAGGAACCAGATTGCGCTCATACATACTTACAAAATAATATTAACTATTTTGTTTTTAGTGATTCGAAACATTCATTTATTTATTTATTTATATATATTACATTACGGCCTTCGTGGTCCCGAGGCAAAACTCTCGACACAATCCGAAGGTCGCGGGTTCGAACAATTTTATTTGATTAATTAGTATTATTTCATAATGTATTCATTTAAAATAATAAATAGTATATTTGTGGCACGTTCCAGAGTGGAAGATACTATCAGTATCGCCCTGGTGTAAGACCACCATTCAGAATTGAAAAGTTGCTTGAAATGGCTTTAGCCGTGTTTAGTGACCAGATCTGAATAGCCAGGTACTTCCCCACCTTCCTCTTCCCTATCTCCTTCCCCTCCCCACTACCTTCAGCCTCACAACATAACCCTATTGGGGATGCCATAGTCCCACAGGCTCCAGACGGGAGCGTTTGGGACTCTTGTGCGGTATTCATATAAAAAAAAGATGACCTGGATACACTGAACCTCAGAATCTTAACCAGCCTTTTTCTTCCCAGACTTTCATCTCATTTCTTTCCTTAAAAGGGGACATCCATAAATTACGTCCTACGAATTTAATGATTTTATGACCCCCCCCCCCCCCATCCCTGTCGTACATCGTTACATTTGTGAGACCCCCTCCCCCCTAGTCAAGCAAACAGTGGAAGGGTTGGATTCATACGCCCGTCACTCCTGGGCACCCTGACCCTAAGATTACATACTTTTTCCTTACTAAAAAACCACATACTGCAACCCTAAAGAAGATAAATAGACCTTGTTCGAAATTATTTTCCTCAGTGCCTCCTATACGGAGAAGTGTGGAAAATTTAAAAAAAAATTATTTGAATTTTTAATAATTATTTTCCTGTACAACATCACATTACAATGTTTGACGTAAGAGTCCATATTTTCGTACATTGGCTTGGTATTATAAACATAATATTAGTGAAATGCTTACGTAACTGTAATTTAATAATAAAACGAAACTGATATTATATATGAAAGTTATATTATCTAAACTCATCATCGTAAAATCTACGATAAGAATCTAGGAGGCTTCGATATAGAGTCGATTAGATGAACCCTATGTGGTAAGAAAACTTTAAAATTGGGTAGATTAATGAGTGTGGTTTTAAAACCCCTGGTTTGCCGATTGCGCGCCCAGGACGCGCCATAAAAAAAAATAATTTGAGATGCGATTTTAAACCTTGTGTATAAAGAAAACGTATGAAGGACAAGGTCAAAATCGCTTGGGGCATTCTTGTTCTTGACGTAACAGATATAAGGAACACACCTAGCCTCTCAAATAATCATCTTTGCACATATCTATGACTTTCGAAATGACATTTCTGCCGCGATTTGAGCTGTCAAACTTTGAGCGTCGCATGTCATGAAAAGATCGATAAAACTATCAATTTGTCAAATAAACGCAAATAATATTATTTGTAAGCATAGTTTATTGTTCAGGGAACGTGTTTCGGTAAATATTTTATATGATAGCATAAAATAAATCCGCAAAATATTATGTTAAAGTCAAAACATCGCGAAATTTTCGAGTTTCTTCCCTGGCATTTAAGAGGTTAAGAGAAAAAAATTAGGTTAGTTAATAGTTACGTATTGCTTTCTAGTGGAGGATTAATCTTACCGATAAAAAATACTAAGTTTCTATTTTTACACGAAGAACCAATGATTCTTCGGCATCACCAATGTTGGGAATGCTGTGTGGCTGAAGGTAGTGGGGGAGAGAAGGTGATCGGAGGAGAAAGGTAGGGAAGTACTTTCCTGTCTTTTAAGATTTGGTTATCAAATACAGCAAAAGCAAAGTTTCATTTCTCGATGGTGGTCTTTCAACGTGGGGTTAGGCACCGAGGGTACATAACTTCCAATCTGGAACGTGCCGTAAATAAACCTACTGTACACGGTGTCCGAAAACTCGTGGTACAAACGGTAAACAGACGAATCTATGTCATTTCATCAACTTTTTTTTGATTTGAGCTTTTGTTCTCGAAAAAATCAGGTTGGTAGTTGGACTTCTTTAGGTCAAATTTGAAAACAATCGGTCGGTAGAGGGTTGATAACATCAACTTTATCCCTCAGGCCTCTGGCAAATTCTGTCAGAAGGTCAGGGTATTTCCGCTTTGCAATCAAATCCAAATAAATGGAACATTTCTGAACGTACCTATCGCAAAACTAAAACTGTTTTTGAAAAGTGATGAAACAAGCTTTCAAATTATAGATATGATTAGAAATACACTTTTAATGTAGGTACTTTTTTATTATACAAAAAGTACTTTGATACATATAATTTTTTTCTGCAAACATAAGACTTTTTTTCTACAAATATTAATGATAACGAAAAAAAATTAAAACTCACACATATTTTTTGGACAAATGTTTTATAAACACTATTATCACCTCACTTTTTGTCGTTTCGTGTAAATATGTGGTTTTTTTCCTTTACAAATTGCGGTCGGAAACATTGGTTTCATAGAGGTACTACATTTTATTTCCGTTGTGCTTAACTTTGAGATTTGAATATAAAGCGTGATGTTTTCTCTTTCTAACGCCACTTAGATAATATTTCTCCAAATGATAGTAAGAGAGACACCACTATTTCCCTGTTCCCCAAAGCGAATAAAGAAGCCTGAGGGGTTAACATTTTTTACAAAAGCATCGAAACGTAGAACCGGCACCAAACCGGTCCCACTTATCCTACGAGTTTCTGAACACCGTATATACAGGTATGATTTTAGGTTTTCACGGCCAAAAGTATTTTTGTTATTTATTTTTGGGGTGTTATGCCGTGTTGCGCTACATCCTTCTTTAGTCAACGTTTCGGTTAGCGTTACAGTGTCCATCATCAGGGCAGATGAGTGAATCACGCTGTCCGAAACGTTGACCAAAGAAGGAGGTAGCGCAACACGGCATAACACCCCAAAAATAAATAACAAAAAAACCGTATATACATATTATTCCCTACCCCGAGCATGGAGGCCATCAGATTTCAAGATAGATACCATATAAATTTTAGACGCCTGCAAAACGTCAAATCTCTGACAATTATTATGAAATTAAAATTATTGAGATAAAAATTCAATTAAAGAAATTTCAAACTTAATATCACGTTACATAAATCTGTAGACACGTCGCAGGAGATCGTCGTTGTCATACAAAAGTATACTTTATACCATCTCTGGTACATAAATAAATTATCTTAGTTTTTATCTTTCACGTATCCGATGGCCCGGGCAACTTTAGGAACTGACTTATTCACACCTGAGAACAGTTTTATCCTTAATTAGTTACTTCTACAACTACTTATCATATTTTATAAAATATGTCTCGTAAGATAATAGAAGATTATGAAATGTGGATATAAAAGGATTATCCTTAAAATGATATTTTTGACAGCCCTGAATTATTAAGATTAATTACCTTCAATATACCAACAAGAATTATTTGATCCAAAATTCTTTTTAATTGCAACGACAATATCAGGGCTGAGTCAATTAGATATTCGCTTTTAATTTTTTTTTACATTAACTTCACATAAGAGGCCCTGAGAGTCATCTTTGTAGGTGCTGAGTGGAGGGTCTCTTTGAGGAGAGGAAATAGTGAACACGGGTCTTGAAGAGACCCATATTGTACTATCGGGGATCAACTGTCAGGTCACCATTTTTAGGTCTAACTTTTATAGAAATAATTGAATCATGACAGATATCAGACCATATGTCCTTAATTTTCAACAAATTTCTTACGCAGTTTAAACCAAAATTATGGACAATAAAAAACCTCTTTTGATTATTCCATTGAAACCAAACACCTTCAAATGAATCGGTGAAAGATTCCTCAGAATTCTTGGAATTTTTCACCTTCCTTGTGGGTCCAATGAAGATAAGGGGTACACAATTGCTGGGAGATCGCTGGAGATGTCGATTTTGCCAAATTTAATTTATCCCTGGAAATGTTTTTCGAAACCAGTTACTTTGTGTGGTTCCATGCCAACTGGGAATAAAGTCAACTCAACACTTCCTTGAAAAGTCAATAAAAGCTAAAAAAAAATAATAATTTAAAATTAGCCGATAACCCTAACCTGACGTAACCTAGGTATTTAAGGCGATCCAATAGTTCAGGAAAAAATTGAAATCGGAATTCGCGCCCCATTATGGGAGGAGTTTAAAATTACTTGAGAAAAAGCTTTTGGAAAGGTTGGAAAAGGTGGTTGAGAATTTTTTATTACAGGTTGATTTCGTAAAGGCCTGAAAAAAATATTAACTCCTTTTTGCGCATTGTTTATTGTAATAAAACGGAAATTTAAAATTGATTTGACGGAACCGAGTGACGCAGAGCCTACACACTTTGTGTGGTTCCATGCCAACTGGGAATAAAGTCAACTCAACACTTCCTTGAAAAGTCAATAAAAGCTAAAAAAAAATAATAATTTAAAATTAGCCGATAACCCTAACCTGACGTAACCTAGGTATTTAAGGCGATCCAATAGTTCAGGAAAAAATTGAAATCGGAATTCGCGCCCCATTATGGGAGGAGTTTAAAATTACTTGAGAAAAAGCTTTTGGAAAGGTTGGAAAAGGTGGTTGAGAATTTTTTATTACAGGTTGATTTCGTAAAGGCCTGAAAAAAATATTAACTCCTTTTTGCGCATTGTTTATTGTAATAAAACGGAAATTTAAAATTGATTTGACGGAACCGAGTGACGCAGAGCCTACACGTCTATTCCTCGCTCCGGCCGAGGGAGGACTAACAGAAAATGGGAGGAGTTAGTCAGAAGTTCTTCGGTGGACTGCATAGAGTTCACTTTGATAATCCAAATTCGTCGACTGCCGGCTGTATTGTGAAAATGCATATTTTATTTTATTTTGTGAAATTCTGGCTTAAATATAATTTTTTTGCAATTATCATAAAAGAAACTGAATTTGCCACATTTTACAATAAAAACATATCCGAAAAAGGGTTTAAAAGTAGGAGAGTTTGCACTTAAAAGTATTTTTTATAGATCTAATACTTTATTTTTTTCTAGGCTTATTAAAAGGTTTATTAAAAAACGACCGATATTTTTAAGGGCCAAGATATTTTCTACTCGCTGTATTTAATTTAAGCATCTAGAATACTTTTAAGCGATCAAATTTTCAAAACAAAAACATATGATTTTGTAAGATTTTGCATTATTTAGTATGTCTTCATCTAAACCGTATTTTTTATATATATTTTTTTTCGTCTAAACGATGGATGGTTGTGAGTTGGTGTCATTCGGAGTTGTCCGGTCCCCACTTTTTGTATATCCTTTTTTCATAAGCCAACCGGTTTCGTCACAAACGACCCTTCATTATGACATACACGGGGTGGTAAGAGTCGAAATTGATTTACTTTAACCAGTTACTTTTGACATTATGGTTAATCAATTTGGGAGGCGGGTTTGGGTACCGCCGTCCCAGGAACCATTTATTGGATAACCAACACCTCTGTCTTAGGTCACTCCAAGTGGTTCACTACGTTTGGTGACTTAGCAAGAGTGCCCGGGTTCAGAGGGTGAGGTTTGTCCAGGTGTTGGCGGTAAATGCGCCTGCTCACCTGCTGCGTGGCGGGCCGGATCGAGAGAGACTGGTTGAGGGTGGCATTTTGACTTTCCAGATGGACTCTCTCGACCCATCACCTTACGCAGTCGGACGGATGGATTCACATGTCCGTCACTCCTGAACACACTAAAACCAACCATCATACCTGTTTCCTTTCCAGAATTTTCTATCCTCCCCTTCCTTAAAAAGACCCTCCACACAGCATCCCCTAAGATGACATAGGCCCCGAGAGAAATTATTTTCCTCAGGACCTCCTGTATGAAAGAATATTTTTTTGTTTGATATTGAAGAAAAAAAAATATCTAAAAAGTCACTGGAGATCAAAATATCATTTACAATTTTTACTCCAAATAATGTCAGGAATCACTGGTTAAAGTAAGTCAAGTACAGACCTTAAAACCCTGTATAAGGCTGTTGTAATTTGCACAGCTGTCGAAATCCATTGCAAATAATGCATCATTATGATAATGATAAATTTCTCTTATTTTTATCACAAATATGGAATAAAAAAGTGGTTAAAATAATGTTAAACTTAAAATTGAAAGGGTCCATTATTATTCTTTGGTTCGCTGTCGGTAAAAAACGAGTTATTGTCGCTAAAGAAATTTCTTCCTTCAAGAAAATTTGTTATCAGGATCCGAGTTTATTCAGTCGCGTTCATAAAAAAAACGTTTTTTTAATGTTGAGAAGTTATACACCTCTTAATCTGCGACCAGTTTTTGAATTAACTGAAGTAAATTAATTCAAACGACAACACCTAAACAATCTTAGTAATGACCTTAGTATTAGCATAAAAGGTTGGAAGAAAAATTGCTAACTTTTCAGTATTTACATCAGGTTCCATTACAGCTGATCCCCCGATAATTGTCCTCCCGGTAAACTTATATACAATATGGAGTCGGTTTAGGGAAAGCACAGGATACCTACTTACACAAAATATAACTAAACTTCCCTGAAGGGATGGGTAGAGAGGATGTTTCGCCGATTAACAAAATTATAAAACATATTTTCATTCAAATGCATTAAGAATGAAACTACTTGTCTATATTGACGACATTTCGACCGGCGTGGTCTAGGGTTAAGGCTTTTGACTCGCAATTCGAAGGTCGCGGGATCGAATCCCAGTGTGCAAATAAATATTATTTGATTAATTTTAACACATTAATTTAATTGTGAAATAAATATTTATTTCACAGTTAAATTAATTAATTTTATCGTGAAATAAATATGGTATATTTGCGACAAGCTCCAGAGTGGAAGATACTCTCAGTATCGCCCTGGTGTAAGACCGCCGTGTTGCGCTACCTCCTTTTTTAGCCAACGTTTCGGACAGCGTTACAGTGTCCACGTCAGGGCAGATGTGTAATTGTGACATAATTACACAATTACACATCTGCCCTGATGATGGATTGTGTAACGCTGTCCGAAACTTTGGCTAAAAAGGAGGTAGCGCAACACGGTATAACACCCCAAAAACAAATAACTAAAAAAGGCTTTAGCCGTGTTTGGTGACCAGATCTGAATAGCCAGGTCCACTTCCCCACCTTCCTCTTCCCCATCTCCTTCCCCTCCCTACTACCATCAGCCTCATAACATACCCCGATTTGGGATGCCACAGTCTCACTGGCTCCAGACGGGAGCAGCTGCGACTCTTGTGAGGTATTCACATTAAAAAAATTATATATATTTATGTACAGTTAAAAAAATCAACACTGTAAATGTAACGTAAAATATCTTGGAATCTTAATAGATAAAAATGTTAAATGGAAAGATCATATAGATCTCACTGTGGAAAGAATAAGAAAACTTATCTATGTATTCTATAACATACGAAACATTTTAAACAAGAAAACTATCAAAATTGTCTATTATGCGTTAATTCAGTCCTTATTATTACAGTACGGCATTATTGGTTGGGGAGGAGCCTTTAAGATTTCCTTACAGCCCAATAATTATAATACAAAGAATAATTATTAAAATCATCCTTAGGAAACCATTCGACTTCCCTACTTTAGAGATATTTCGGGAATTTAATGTGCCAACTATCACAGAATTGTATAAGAGAAACGCATTTTATCAAATCTACAAAGAATATTTCATCCAAAAAATTCATCCCTCAGATAGCATAAGCAATAGATTCAAAACTAATGGCTTAATAGCCATTCCTATGCTTAGAACGACCACGGCTCAACACCACTATTTATATTTAGGTGTGAGATGGTACAATATATTATTATCCAAAAACAAAATAAATGTAACAGAAACAATGAAATATGAACAATTTAAAAATCAAATTAAGTCCCTGAAATTGGATAATAATATATTGTACCCTTAACTAATTAACATCTAATAAAAAAAATGTATTATTGTTATTGTTTTTTTTTTATATCTACGTCAAAAAGTATTTGTATATTTATTTCATTCAAGACATTTAAGTCTTTGATCATTGTATACACACTTTTCACAACATTATGTTTTTTTATGCATGTAAATACTCCTCCCATAAACACGAGCTCCTAGAGCTCAATTTATGGAGTAGTAGAACCATAAAATTAATTCTTATGTAAACCTAGGTAATAATATTATAAATGTAATTATTTTTGTAAAAAAAAAAAAAATAAATAAAAATATTCTTTTGATACCATACCAACTTATTATGAAAGATATTTATAAGGTTCATTTATGCACAAACATTTAAATGTTATAATAATTATAATTTCGAGGCGCCAATTGTCGGGGGGATCAACCGTCAGATCACCGTTGCATTCAAACCTCCCCCGATCGACCCCTGACTTATTTATTGCCATCTATTATTCAAAGTTACCTAACTTCAAATGATTCCAAAATATGTTTCTTAACTAAAAAAAATAAAAGCCTCCCTGAAGCAAATCCGTGAGAACTCGGTCACAAAACCGTAAATAATTTTTTGTCTAAAATTTCTATTATACTTAAGGTAAAAATTTAACCCCAAGTCTTTAACGATACCGACATAACCTTAACCTTTGACTGGGTTTGATTCAACCCTTAAAGAAATATTGATTTAACCTTCGGTAATAAACCAACCCTTTACTTTAAAACGGTTTTTTTGTCGCATTGAAAATTGGGGAATTTTATCGAAATTTTAATGTTAATGAAATTTTAATGTTAATGAAATTTTAATGTTCTTGTACCTTTCAGTTTGGCGTCGTATATTATTCTCCGATGCAAGTGTGAGTGAAGCAAGGAGTGTATGTCAAGACCGTGGAATAAAGAAGAACATTGGAGTGGTCCCACCACTTTCTCAACGAGGGTATAGGAAACCGATTGTTTACCTCCTTCGTTCACTGACAATACTTTTTAATTAATTAATTTCATTAGTTAGAAGTCAAGTGGAATATAATTCACTTATTTGGTCCCCTTTATATAAAGTACACTCTAACAAAATAGAACGGGCTCAACACAAATTTCTTAGGTACTTAAATTTCAAGCTCAAAATTCCAATAGAAAACATTAATTATTTAAGTTTGATGAATCGACTTAATTTAATTACGCTGTCTGACAGAAGAATCATTTCAGACCTAATTTTATTATACAGAGTCATGAACAACCTAATTGACAGCCCTGCCATTGTTGCTACTATTAAACTCCACGTAACGACAAGGAATACTAGACAAAATATAACATTCTTTTGCAACACATACACAACCAATAATTATCAATCACACTCACTTACCAATAGGATGCATGATTTAGGCAATAAGTTTGGTGATATTGTAGATGTATTCGCTGATTCCCTTTGTAATCTAAAATGCAATTTAAACCAACACTTTGTGGAATCGTACAAATTATTGTAACGTGGGTATAATATATTTAACGATTTGATGTCATTGTAATGTTTAATATTAAATTTTTATCCTATGTTATTGTCAAATATTATATTGTTTAAAATATTTCACGGTTTTACGCTATATTCTTCAAAAACTACTTGTATATTCTTAAAATTTTTGATATAAATTCTATGTATGTGTAATCCTCGATATCTTAAATATTATTTTATAATCTATGTAAAAGCCCCTATGGGCGTGTAATAACAATAAATAAATAAAAACTAAAGATATTTTTTTATTAATTCACACTCCGAAACGACAAACGCCAAACAAGTACGTACATTCCCACTTTTGAAATAACTAAAACTATATTACAAGTAATTCAACACTCGGCACATTCCAACACTACACTCTATTACAATTGCGACGTACACCAACACAACACAAGAAATCACAACAAACTTCTTATATCAAAAATCAAATCAACAAAATATGGACTAAGATCCCTAGAATACATAGCTCACACAAAATATAATCAACTACCCAACGAGATCAAACGTGCAAGTCAATGTAAAAAGACCCAAACTAACATGCCCAAACTTCATCTTATTAATGACTATCTGAAATAATAATGTTGTGTATGTCCCCATCATATGTCCATTTAATACATACAGCTATATGTTTCATGTAATGCGTATCATTCCCGCAATGAGTTTATTAACTCCTGGGAGTACAATGCTTTATATAATATACTATATTCTGTATTGTATACTTTTGATAAAAAAAAAAATTAAAAAAAAAAAAATTAAAAATATTTATAAATTGGTTGAATGTAATAAGGGGCCATCCATAAATTACGTCACATAAGTTCTTATAATAGATTGTCTAATCTCTAGTCTACAGTTAGTAATAACAAAGAATATTTGAAAACATGTTTTTGTACAGCGTCCTTAAGAGGAATGCGCGGCCCATTTCGGCCAGTTTCATACAAACCTTAAATTTGGATTGGTGATCAAAATACCCAACCAAACTGAAAAACTATTTTTGTAATCAAAAGGTACTTCAAATATCTAGTACGGATGTGAGCTACTTTCTTTATTTTCGCTTTAAATTATAAGATATAGGCTATTAAAGATTTTAGTGTTTCACGATTTTAGAGGCAACTTGGGCAATTTTTTGTGAGTAAATGAAAAATATTAAAAAATAATTTGACTGTGTTTATTTTACAAATACAATGAAAAATAAAATAAAATATTGTAAAAAATGCATTTTTTGGGTAGTAATTTTAATGTATGAACGACAATTTTTTGTTCCGCCGTAAATAGGTTTTATTTTTTTTTTTTTTTTTTATTATTTATTAAAATTACAGAGAACATTTTGTACAATAAATAGAATAGACCCACAAAGCTGTCATATGGCAGCTTGTCTGCAGGTTCTAACAATTTAAACATTCTTAATATAATATCTAAGAAAATATTTGTAAATACATTTATAGTTTTAAGGAAACATTAGAATTGATCACATAGATAATTTAACTTACAACTATAAATTTGTATTTTAAATTTACACATATTAAAATGATTTTTTATATTAATTTTAATTTTTTATTTTATATTTCATTGTATTTCTAAGATAAATTTAGTAAAATTATTTTTTAATGTTTTTCAATTACTCACAAATAATTGCCCAAGTTGCCTCTAAAATCATGAAACACTAAAATCTTGAATGGCTTATTTCTATAATTTAAAGCAAAAATAAATAAAATATCTCATATCCGTACTAGATATTTGATGTATCTTTTGATTAGAAAAATAATTTTTCAATTTGGTTGAGTATTTTGATCTCAAATCCTTATTTAAGATTTGTATGAAACGGAATGAAAAGGGCCGCCCAAACGTTCCACTTAAGCTGATTTTTTACAAAATTGGCGCTATAAAAATCATGAAATTATTATTATTATTATTATTACAAGTACGAAGGGTAGCAGTTCAAAATATGCAACCTCCTACTCCTCAGGGGGTAGAAAGGTAAAAGGTAAACGTAGAGGGGTGGAAAGAGGGCAGTACAAGCGGTAACCAGAGGGTTCTGCAGGCTATAAGGCAGCGGTCGGCAATTAGTTTCGGTGGCGCGGCATACCAATATGTAATTTTTTGAGGGGCCACGTGACCATCGACGTCACTCGTGCGCGTGTGAGCCTGCTCAATCAGTGCGCTTGTGACTGCCCGTCTGATCGTCCGTCGTCGTTGTGCCAGCAGCTAGCAGCATCGTATATAGCAAAGGTTTCCATCCTTATCTGAAGTATATTTTTCTTCAACATAAAAAACACCATAAAAAACACGGAAAAAACGCAGCAGGCGAAAAAATTATGTGAAAACGACCTTGAAAAATCACCTTCGACCGGAATGCAGCTTTGTAGTTATTGGTTCCTATCGGGCGTGGCTGATTCAGTCCTCTACAATTTAGTCCTTCATTATTGCCGAAGCCACATTTTTCATCTGTCAAAAGAAGCGAAGCTAGCAGTCAACAATGGAGTGATGTTACCTACCCTGATGTATGGCAGTGAGGCATGGAACTGGCAGAGGAAGGATGTAAGCAGATTGAATGCAGATAAGCTTTTAGATTTTCACGGCCAAAAGTATTTTCGTTATTTGTATTTGGGGAGTTATGCCGTGTTGCGCTATCTCCTTCTTTAGCCAACGTTTCGGACAAAGTTACAGTGTCCATCATCAGAGCAGATGTGTAATATTAATAAATAACGAAAAGACTGAATGCAGTTGAAATGAGATCCCTGAGGCGTACGAGTGATAAAACCATGTATGATCGTGTGAGAAATGTCAAATGTCAAAAGAAGCGAAGCTAGCAGTCCATCATGGAGTGATGGTACCTAACCTGATGTATGGCAGTGAGGCATGGAACTGGCAGAGGAAGGATGAAAGCAGACTGAATGCTGTTGAAATTAGATCCCTGATGCGTACGTGTGATAAATCCAAGTATAAATGTATAACCATGCATAAACCACGATAAAACCATGTTTGAGAAATGTGGGGATCGCAAATAATGCAAGGCTGATATAAGCGTAATGAGTAAGATTAAGAAAGGGACCCATGGTTTTGGCGTGTAGAGCGAATGAACAAAGAAAGTAATGTAAGAAGAATATATGACGCAAATGTGAATGGTGGAAGAAGTCGGGGACGCCCGAGGAAGACATGGCACCATCAACTGAATCAGATACTTGAGACGGGCCGTGTCAAGAGTTAGAATAATAATAATAAGTTAGAGTATGAATGAATGTGAGTGAGGCAAAGAGTGTGTCCCAAGACTGAGTTGTTGTAATTGGATTTCAACTTTCTGAAATTGTTATAATTTGTGGATTTTTCGACCACCATGTTAGGCACATGCCCGCGTTATTGTGGTCGATATATATGTACGACAGCAGATACGTGGTATATTTTTTACATGTTTTGCCACATCAGGCTCGCGGGCTGCCAATTGCCAATCGCTGCCATAAGGTATATGGACTGTAGGTTTATAGGCTCTACAGAGTACAGTCTGCAGGTCCCAGGCTGGACAAACACGGAGGGCGCCAGCGCATCCCTTATTGTCATCCCTAATGCAGGGATGTTTGCTCTCTAGGGATAAAACACGGAACCCACCAACGCTTTTTACATTTTGTATATTTGATTTGGATGCTGACTTCATGATTGATTATGATTTCCGATGTAATAATGAATTCATGGATTAAAAATAAATATCATTTAGAAGTGGTAGGTACTGCTTGGCATTGCTCGAGTCCCTATCTATTCTTATTTCACCTCCGACCTCTTTGGTCGAGGGATAAGGATCTCAGCTAGCGTGCGCAAGAAAATTATTTGATTGATTTGTATATATTAATTGTTTTTGTGTTTAATTCTCCATTTAATTTTTGTTTATATTAGTTGGGGAAACAGATTCCGAAATTCCGAACCCTACATAATGCACTCTCAATTGTGTATCAGCAAATTGGTTTAACCGGTAATAAATCAATGTAGGCACCTTCGAAAATTAACATTTAAAAATCTTATAAATAAGTCGCCTAACAGGGGATTTAGCTACAGTTTGAAAATGGTGTTGTAAACCGAAACAGCTGTAACTAAAATACATTCTTAAATACTTGCAGAACTTGATAATAAGTCTATCAAATTAAATTTATTAAATATAAAAAAAATGATTGATTTGTGTTATTTCACAATGCGTTTTAAATTACACTAGGTACATTTGCGGTACGTTCCAGAGCGGAAGATACTATCAGTCTAGCCCTGGTGTACGAGCACCATGAAGCACCAAAATGAACGATGCTTGAAATGGCTTTAGACGTGTTTGGTGACTAGATATAAATTGACAGGTACTTCCCCACCTTCCTTTTCTCGTCTCCTTCCCCTCCTCACTATCTTCTGCCTCACAACATACCCCCATTGGAGATGCCATAGTCTCACTGACTCTAAGCTGTTGAAAGCAATTGGGACTCTAGTGCGGAAGACATATTAAAAAAATTCTTACATTTTAATTGATTACGATATTTACATAACATAGACAGAAAATACCCAAGAAAGGGTCAGAACCTTCAGGAGGGGTACTTTTTTTGACTGAGCATAAGCAGTCTTCAGTTTTAACTCGACCATTTTGCATTTCATCTGTCTGTAAATTGATTTGTGATTCCATTTCCGTTTTCGAAAATTTACTGCATCCACTTTATTATTCAAGCAGGCCTAACTTTGACTATAGATCAGTAAAATTATTTTTTCAAATATGAAATCTTCGTGTTTATTTGGACTTTCTTACTCGAATTTTTAGCAAAATTATGGTTTGGTATAGTTTTCAGTGAGATAGTGACGTTTCTTTGGACACATTGCATAATTCCTTATTTGAAAAAAAAGAGTAACATAAAAAATACATGGTCTTTTAGTTCGTATTTGACTTACCCTGTGATTGCTGATATTATTTGGAATAAAAAATGTAAATGAAATTTTGGTCTCCGGTGACAATTTTTGATGTTTCATCAAAACCAAACAAAAAATTCTTACAAACCCTAAATATCCTAACCTCTAATTGTCCAACACCAACTGATTTCTCGTGTTTTAAGTTAAAAAAAAAAAACAACAAAAATGACATCGAGACCAAAATTTCATTTACATTTTTTACTCCAAATAATGGAATCACTGGTTAAAGTAAGTCAACTACGCCTCTCAACACCCTGCGTAATTAAGTATTTAAGTACCTACTTACTTGATTTATATTAAATAAGAGAAAATTATAAACATTACTTTTCACAGAATTACTAATTGTACTTTTAGATATACATCCAACCCATCCAAAAATAACAAATTTCACTTAGAAACAATTTGTTTTTCGTGTTATTCATAATAATATTATATTTATCATTACTAAATCTTCTGTCCGATAATATCTAGGCCACTCATTCACATGAGCAGTTCAACTGTATTTAAGAATGCATTTGATGTAATCTGTTGTACACAATATAACTCACAGTACAAGTGATGGCTCAGCTGAATAATATCTGTCAGCCAGCGGCCTAATTCCAACAATGCGGTGTATGATTGTGATTTCGTTGGTCTTTTATGAGCTCCTGGTAGTAGAGGCAGTTGATGTAGTTGGCTTGATCAGAGATTGACAACTTTTGTTGTATTATTTACATTGATTAGGACTATTATGTCGTATTTTGCGTTTCCTTCCTCCTACAACATTGGAATCCCTAGGACTCTTCTTTCTGTCATTTCCAATGACGATGAGGTCGTGCGGGAAATCTTTGGGCTTCTTACGAAGAAGAATGGAAATGTTGCTAGAATTGGCTTTATAAGGGTTTTTTTGACGAGATTCGTCTAGCCAGGTGCTTTTTACTATTACTCCTTCTTTATTGAGCCTCACAACAATCCAATAAATGGATATTCCATTATTGGAATTTCCAAATATATAATAATGAAGATTCCATATTTCGGATTTTTTTTTTTTTTTTTACATTAACTCCACACAGGAGGCCCTGAGGAAAAAATAATTTCCCTCAGGGCCTATGTCATCTTTGAGGATGCTGTGTGGAGGGTGTTTTTGAGAAGAGGAAGGAGTGAACATGGGTCTTGAAGAGACCCATATTGTAGGAGGGAGGAAACACAGAGGCCGGCAAATCGTTCCACAGCCGAGCTGTTGAACTCAAGAACGAGCCGTAGAAACGACCCGTTCTCATGTGACTAATGTCAACCGTGTGCAAATGTTGAGCGCGCGTTTGGCGTGTTTCCCGACTATGCACTGGTGCCGAGGGGATCAATGACGCTAGTTCCTCGGAGCATCTTCCATTGTAATACCGGTAGAACAAGGACAGCATTCCCACCTGGCGCCTGTGCTCTAAAGATTGCAATCCGTTAGTTAAATTAGGAGAATCTATCAAACGGACCACCCGTTTCTGCACAGAGTCAAGGGTTTTTTTCAGGTATTTTGGGGCTCCAGACCAGAGGTGGCTGCCAAATTCAACCGTGGGGCGCACTTGCGATTTGTACAGGGCTAGCAGTTGTGTACTATTAAAGTATCTGCGTGCCCTGTACAGTATGCCCAGTTTCTGAGAGGCTAACTTAACTCTGGCCTCGATGGAGCCCCCGTACCTGAGCTGGTCACTTAGAGGATGGGATCGGATGGGTCCGTATAGACAAATTTTTATATATTTTTCATATGAATACCGTACAAGAGTCCCAACTGCTCCCGTCTGGAGCCAGTGAGACTATGGCATCCCCAATTGGGGTGTGTTGTAAGGCTGAAGGTAGTGGGGAGGGGAAGGAGATGGGGCAGAGGAAGGTGGGACGTACCTGGCTATTTAGATCTGGTCACCATACACGGCTAAAGCCATTTCAAGCAACGTTTCAATTGTGAACGGTGGTCTTACACCAGGGCGATACTGAGAGTATCTTCCACTCTGATAGATGTCTTAGCAAATTAACATAGGTTCTAACGTCTTTATCATAAAGTGTGAGTTTCAGATTTAAGTTATTTCGTTAATATTTCCACGATCACAGAGCCATAGCAGAAGTTTATGCAGAATACAATAGGTCCTAGCGTAGAGCCGTGAGGTACGCCGCATTGAGCGTTATCAAGACAGCACAAGACATATTTGTGGAGCGTTGTATCCTCTCTCCTTACCTAGTTATCTAATGAGTCTCATATAATTTTCCAGAACCCTCGATTAGCACCCCTGCACACTGTTAGAATGAACATCCGTGCAGTGTGAAGCTCATACAGAATACAATAGGTCCCGGCGCAGAGCCCTGGGGTAGGCCGCGCTGAACGGGTAATATGACACCGCGAGGGCCCTGGATGTACAGGATAGTCCGGGGGGGCGGACTAGTCAAATAATATATGATTGTTATTTATTTATTGTGAGTGTATGTATATTAAATTTCGAAGTTAATCTTAAATATGAATAAAATCCGTATTAAAATATTGTTCATTTTAATGTAGCAGGGCTTATGTCATCTTTGGGGATGCTGTGTGGGTTTTTTTTTAAGGAAAGGAAGGAGAGAAGAGTTCTGGGAAGGAAAAAGGGTTTAAATGGTGGGTGGGAATCTGGGTTCAGTGTGTCCTGGTCATCCGCCTCCAAGACCTAGACAAACCCCGGGCACCCCTGCTAAATCATCAAATGTAGCTAACCACTTGGAGTGACCTATGGCAGAGGTGTTGTTTGTCCAATAAAGGTTCCGGGGCGGCGGTACCCATTCCCGCCTCTCAAATGGTTTGTTAGTAGGTTACTACGAGTACTACATAAATATATCATATAAAATATGACATAATGACTAAATATAATACACTAAGGTTTTGGCATACGAATAAAA
The DNA here is from genome assembly GCA_936435175.1 of Glyphotaelius pellucidus. Lineage (NCBI taxonomy): Eukaryota > Metazoa > Arthropoda > Insecta > Trichoptera > Limnephilidae > Glyphotaelius > Glyphotaelius pellucidus. Next base: position 1,702,055 of record OW386561.1, read on the forward strand.
AATTCTGTCCCAACGGCGGCCAAGATGGAACCAATATATATATATTATTTATCAAGTAAACTGAATAATACATAATCTATAATCATCATCATCATCATCATCAATAATACATCAATAAGTACATCTTCAATGTCACCTACAGAGAATTCAGTAACTATCTTTTGACATATAGTGACATTGACAACATAGTGAAACTGCCCCCACTCACTTTTTCTCTTTTTTCTTTTTAATTTTGTAATCGTCTCCATAATATTTTGGTATAACTGTTTTAGGGAGAAAAAATAAAAATAAATAATAACCATAGAAACCGCCGCCATTTTTGTATAACCGTATGTATTTCAATCGGTATGCCAAGTTCGTCTCTTAGGTATTTTGTTTAATCATTGATTAATCATACTTTTGCATTTTCTCTTGGGTGTACAATTTGAATTGGTAACGAATTGTGTTGATTGTGTAATACACTTCAATTTACCTCGAATTTTTAATTGTTGACACCACTAGTTGTTCAAGTGCTGCATTCTATGTCGAAAATAATTACATTAGCTTTTTTTAAGCCACCATATCTCGTCCGCTCCTGTGTATTTGATCTGGTTTGGTAGCGCCGGCAGCCATCTGCCGTCGGTCGGGAAATATCCCGTACAGGGTACAAGAGACGAAAGGAAAATAAAAGGCAAGCGAATGAATCGGCAGCGATGTGACGGGAGATGATGGGATATATACAATATGCATCACATTAGATAACGACCTACAAAAGAACAGTTGTGTTAAGCGGCTCAGAAGAAGATGTGTGGTTAAATCCAGCCGAAATGTTGTTTCGACCATTCCAATGATCCACGATATTTAATAAAAACAGTTTCTAGAGTGAGAAAACGTAGAATAAAAGAGGACCCAACTTGCGACCCTGAGTAATTCCTCTTCAAACTGCTAAATTTGTCAAACAGAATTTTATTGGAAAACAGTGATCGTAGCTCTTATTCTATCTTTTTTTCCAACTGGAATAACTAACTGGGATTGAAATTGATGAAAAACTACAGTAGAATTCATAAATTGATCGAACCTCAAAAAAGCTAACAAAACTCATCTACTTCTTCAAAAAATTACGAAACATCTTGTCAACTAGAGATTTAAAGAGAGTATATTATGCTTTATGCCACTCTAAATTGAAAAATGGAGTAATAGGATGGGGCTCAGCAGCATCAAAACACATAAAACAACTGAAGGTAACTCAGAATTGCATCATAAAGACCATACTAAAGGTCCCCATAAGGACGTCAAAAACAGAAATTTTTAAACAGTTTGATGTTCGAAGCATACAGAAAATTTCTGCAAAAAACATTACAGTACATCACCTCAAAAATGATTCAGAGGCAGACACTTCACATATAAACCAGAGCCAAACAAACAGAAATACTTAATACATCAAAGTGTAACTCTACGTTTGGACAAAGAAGCTCTGAATTTTTAGAAGTAAAGTTATATAAACTCCCACTTAGTATCAAACAAAAAATAGCTACTTTGTGGACATTAAATATTGGCTGAAGGAACTATCGGAAAATGAACTTAATAGTATACATACAACATCATCGTAGAAAATTCTGGAAAACCTTACCCAACCATGAAGTTAAACCATAGAAGTCGCTGAAAACTTATCCAAAACATAGTCCCCATCAGCACAGGATCTCCGATTGAGGAGGACTACGAACAAAATTTCTATTTTATATAATATATACCTAACATGTTTCATATAAAAATATAAAATAAATTGTATAGTTACTAAATAAAAAAATAAAAACTCCTCATACTACTTAGAACTTTATTGAAATATATAGATATAAGATAATAAAAGCTGGATAATAAATTTAATCTACTGTCAATTTACCGTTAAAATAACTTTAAAAATTACTTCCTATTGATTAATGCTAGTAAATATACATAAAATCGTGGTCGAGGGGTAATGATCTCGACTGGCAATCTGGAGGTCGCAGGTTCAAATCCCGACATACGCAAGTAATTTTTCGTTGACTAATTTGTGTTACTTCACAATTTATTTGTAATAATGCGAGGTTATACCTAGTGTATTTGCGGCACGTTCCAGAGTGGAAGATACTCTCAGTTCTCAGTATCGCCCTGGTGTAAGACCATCATTCAGAATTGAAAAGTGTCTTGAAATAGCTTTAGCATGTTTGGTAACCAGATCGGAAAAGCTAGGTACTTCCCCACCTTCCTATTTCCTATCTCCTTCCTCTCCCCACTACCTCACGAAGTTTTCACTTAAAAAATTCTTAAATAGGCTATGGGCTTTTTCAATTTTAAAAACTTAAATAATAAAAATACGTACGTACCGTTCTCCTAGATATCACCATAAAATAAAAATCTAATCCTTAATCTCTTCGATGATCCTCCGACAGTTGGCCCCCCAGCATACTTATATATACAATATGCTGTCGGTTTAGGGAAAGTACCTACTTACACAAATTACCTATTTACACGAAAGTACCTACTTACACAAAATATAACTAAGAAACCCTAGGATCTACAGAGAGGATGTACCGCCGAATAACAGTAATATAAAACATGTTTTCATTCAAATGCATCAAGGATAAAACTACTTGTTTATATATCAAAGTCCCTGCCGAACTCAAGATCAACAAGGCGAAGGAGCCTGGGAAGGCCAAGATTGATAGAGCGACAATGTCCTCAAAGACTATCTACCTTGGTGCTTCTAAACTGGAGAGAGCTGGCACAAAACCAAGATCAGTGGAGGAAGACTCTTGAGAAGGCCAAGACCCACCAGGGGTTGCAGAGCCAAGAATGATGATGATGACTATATACCATATGATGTATATACCAGAGGATGAAAAACTCTGATTTGTATCTCATATAACTTCTACAGGGCTATGAAAATGTTAGGTTTTATATTAAGGATTTCAAAGGATTTAAAAAATATTTACACATTAAAAATTCTGTTCACATCTCTCGTTAGAAGCATTCTTGAATATAATTCAACAATTTGGTCACCTGTCTTCAATAATCACATCAAAACCATTGAAAGAGTCCAAAACAAATTTTTGAGGTGTATTAATTTTAGACTTGGAATTCCCTTAGAATCAATAAATTATGATTTTTTGTTGCACTCATTAAAATTATTGAAATTAAGTGACAGAAGAAAATTTTTTGATCTGATATTTTTGTATAAAATCGTTATCAGTTGGATAGCCCTGATATATTAAAGTTGATTCATTTTCATATACCTACAATTAGATCAAGGTTCCCTAGTTTGTTTTATTGTTACAACTACATGTCGGTATCAGGCTCCAATTCAGTTGTAAATAGATTACACACCATTGGAAATTTTTATGCCAATGTGGCTGATATTTTTAATATTTCCATACTGAAATATAAGGTTGTACTGATCGAACATTTCAGCCAATTATACGTTAACGAGGTCACTACATAATGAGTTTTTTGATATTATTGTTTATTTTTAATGCCTGTATAATATACTACGACTGTAATTAAATATACACAAGCTTGTAAATGGCACTTTGTGCCGTAAATTTTAAATAAATAAATAAATAAGTACAAAAAATTGACAATTTAAAGAAATTCGTTTGATATACCAACAAACATACCAACCTATTATTAAAGGAATATTTAAAGTCGTAAAATTAAAATTTTATAAGAATTATTATTTTGGGAGTCTGACCTTCAGGGATCATTTGTCGGTTCCCCGCCTTTCGATACATTTTTGAAGAGTTTGATCACGGGAGACAATAATCCGTATAATTATTGTTTATTTGCGAAATTATCTGCTCAAATCTTCTGCTCTCCCGTTACGCCTGCACACTGGACATTAAATTATTATAGGAAATACGCGTGTCGCACACGTGGCGTTGCCATTTACCCCGCGTGGGGGGATGGGGTTAATCAAAGTAATGACGGGTGGGGTAGGTGGACACGTGAAGTACACGTGTGTGAAGGTCACGTGTCTTGACGTACGGATGGTATTACCGTTCAGGTAAGGTTAGCGTTAATGGATCATTTCAGGATTTGATACATTTTCTTTGTTAGGGTGAATAAATTTAGCTTTTAGGGGGTGGGAAGCGAATTTTTATCCAATTATATATGTGCAATGGCGAGACTTTGATAACAGGGGGTGACTCTACCATGGAGGTAATCTAAAATAGTAAAATACGTCAGATTTTAGTTTTAATAACGACAGCCTCCGTGGTCGAAGGGTAAGGCTTTCGACTAGCAATCCGAAGATTGCGAGTTCGATCCCTGCATTGCGCAAGTAAATTTTATTTAAATGATTTGTGTTATTTCACAACTTTTCAATTTGGGAGGCGGGAATGGGTACCGCCTTTATTGGATGACCAACACCTCTGCCATAGGTCACCCCAAGTGGTTCGCTACGTTTGGTGATTTAGCAGGGGTGCCCGGATTCATGGGGTGAAGTTTGTCTAGGTCTTGGAGCGGATTACCAGGACACACTGAACCCCAGATTCCTACCCATCCCTTAAACCTTTTTCCTTCCCAGAACTCTCCTTCCCTTCCTTTCATGACATAGTCCCTGAGGAAAATTATTTTCCTCAGGGCCTCCTGTGTGGAGCTCATGTAAAAAAAAAAAAAGTATTCTTTTAAAATAAAATTTGGTACATTTGCGGCACATTTCAGAGTGGAGATGCTCTCAGTATTGCCCTGGTGTAAGACAACAATTCAGATTTGAGACGCTGCTTGAAATGGCTTTAGCCGTGTTTGGTGACTAGATCTGAATAGGTATTTCCCCACTTCTTCCTCTTCCCCATTTTCTTACCCTCCCCATAACCTTGAGCCCTACAACGTACCCCAATTGGTGATGCCACAGTCTCACTGGCTCCAGAGAGAAGAAGTTAGAACTCTTGTGCGGTTTTCACAAGAAAATCCGAGAAAAAAATCCGATCTTACTTGCCAAGATCAACCCTAAGAAATTTAAACAAAAGAAAAACAAATTAAAAATTTTGAAAATCACACTTAAATTTAACGCAAATCCAAGTTCTAGAGTTCATTGAAAAAGAGTTACAGACATACATAGAACAGGAATACTTTTGATAATAAAGACAAAGCTACTTAGTGCTTTCAATATTCCACAATTTCCATTGCTTTCGAGCCGAGACAAAACAGAGCAAACACCACCATTTTGTTTACACTGCAATATTTGGTCACTGCCGCAACAATGGCCGCAAATGTGATTTTACCATTTGTTTACAATGGTTTTCAGCTTGGTCCAGCTAAAGACCGGCTTCAAGGTGTTTGCAGAGACTGCTAAACACACAGTTCTGTCCGGTAAACAAACCACTCTGACAATATGACCCGGTATATCAGTTAATCATAAGCTCGGCTTGGTTGGAACGTCGAGCTTAGCACAGCATGGAACATAATCCGTAGATATGTCACCAATATTACGTGCATTATCTATGAATTTAATAGAGGAACGTATTTATTTTTTCTTTGACAAACAAGAATACTATTTAATTTTTTTTCTGCGATTTAATTTTCTTTCATTTAATTTTTTTTTTCTGCGATTGATGGCGGTCCAAAATTGGACCACATTTTCCTACCATTCGTAAAACATTTATTGTAAATATTTAAAACATTTCCATGGCCAGCCATTTTTTTTAAAACGAAGCTATGTATAATGCTTTATCTATTATGACCATAGATATCGCAAATACGAACTTCATAGAATATTTTAGAACGATGTTAAAAATAAATGTTTGAAATATTATTTTCACGCAAAATTTGTGATCAGCTGTTTACGCTTAAAATTAAGTCCTTTTCCATAGAAACGCACCTTTAATTATCAAGTTTACCACAGACGACGTACAGAAATCGAAAATATTCTATTTTGACTCGAATAAGTACCTCTCACACAGTTTCAGTAACAAACACGCAGGATTCACGCGGTGATAAATTTAGCGATTTTTAAATTTTTTTTTATAAATTCTACAAATACGAGATAAACGTTTAAATACAGGCTAATTAATTTATTGGCTTTATAGCACTATAATAAATTTTTATGTCTCCAAGTTAAAATTCTAAGGTATGATTTTTTTAATGTTGGCGAAAAATTTTAGAAATGATCTTTTGGTAATCTCGAGTAGTCGAGGCAAATTTATTTATTTCTTGTGGTCGCTCTAGTGGGCAAGTACACTCATTTTAATTAGTATTTGTTTCGCTAGAGTCAGTGCACTATTAATGAAAATAACCACTGAAAACAAAATGGCCTGAAGTTGAAACTTTTAAAATCACTTATCAGACTATTTTTTATTAATTATCAATTAATAACATCGTCACTCCTCGTGGCTGGATGAAGTAATAGTCTATACTTGTAAAATTAGGCAATTTTCGTAAATTTCGGTGGGAAGTAGTCAAATTTTATTTACGTAAATTTCAGATTAGGCATATGACTGCTGGCGAGCGCCTTGGCGTCTAAAATAGGAACTATTTTGCGGCTTAGCAAAGCTTGAGCGGTAGATTTAACCTGCTTAATTGGAGCGAGGAATGTCGTACATAGCAAGGATACGGACTGGCTGATATACCAGGCCTAAGTAATGCAACGAATGAAAGGGACGTGTTTCGGCTCATTCCCGGTAGATTTGGCAAAGTAAATGGAGATATTGTGAACGGATTAGTAACAAAGGAGAGATTATCCTGTGTTTGAAAGCGGCCGAACTGAAATGTGCAAAATAAGGTAATTATTGAAAAGCTGCATAAAGTAAATACGTTTCTTCATTTCTTTTCGCGATCATTTTTTATTTGTTTATTTTGTTGTGTTTGTTGTATAACCAGGACTGGGCAATATTTGAATTACTTGTAATTTAAATACGCATTTGAAACACAGTACGTATTTTGTATTTGTATTTCAATTACCTGATGCTGAGGTATTTTGTAATTTGTATTTCAAATACTTATGGCTTCAAAATACATTTAGCCATCTTAATAATGATAATGAAAAATAAACTGACAAAGATAATACATAGACTAAAAAACGGTAGAATCCAGAGCAGTATATGTTAATATTTAGAATTTGCAACACTGCATATCAAAGCAAGTATCTTGTCAATTGTCGTTTTCATCGTTTCGCGGTATTTATTCATGAAGACTTGAGTTAATTGATAATTGATAATGGATTACCGAATTCGGTCTAAACCACAAAACTTGACAAATGGAGCGGAGATGAGATGTGTTTTCTGAGCAATATATTGGTAAATTTTTGCACGTCTCTGTTTCACTCTGCTCAGCTTTGCTTCTATGGAAACGCACCCTTAGATAAGGGCACTTACGAAAATTTATTGCAACCAAAGGTTCTGCCAAAACCAAATGTATTTTGTATTTGAAAGAAAAAAATGGTTAAGATACTGTATTTTTTATTTTGTATTTCAAATGCACGACTTGAAATTATTTTGAATTTCGTATTTTAAATACATGCGAAAAAGTATTTTGTAATTTTGGAATGAAAAACATCGAATTGAGTTATTACGCTAAAATGCTGGTATAGAGAATAATTAATCTTTCTCATCGAAACTGCCCTTTACCGTTGCAAGGTTACAATCGCAAGATTCGACGAAATTTAAATTCTCGGCCGCTGGTTAATGGCTCTTAATGAAAACAAAAGCAAAATTTTATTATGGGCTGTACAATAGTACAAAGACATGTGTCACTCGTGGTCCCCGACCCTCAGATCATATATTTTTCCTTTGCAGAACTTCTTCTCTTTCCTTTCCTCAAAATACCCTCCACGTAGCATCCCCAAAGATGACATAGAAAGTCCTGAGGAGAATTATTTTCCTCAAAGTCTCCCGAGGAGCTTATTAAAAAATCTAGTTGGGCTAAAGCTGGGTTGGGCTAAAGCTCGGTAAGTATGGAAAACGAGACCACCCCAAAGTTAGTAGAAAGTCCAACACAACATGATGGCACTGAAGTAAAGACAAGGGCGAGGATGTTTGTGTAGGACTAGTACATAGTCCCGATTCATAAGTTCTGGTCCGGCTGCGCTAGTTCCGAGTGGCTCTTCACTTCGCGCACCTACTCGGCCAACCCAGTTAGCCATTGCCAGTTCTAGTGGTGCCTAGATCCATGAAAGGAACTGTGCAAACCAGTGGCGTGTAGCGTGTAGTGACTTTTACAGATAGTACCTTTTATTTATTTATTCCTTCACCCGCGCTTGCACAGCGCGGGTGCAAACTGTGCACCCTAGAGTTATTTGGTATGAGATAGAGTTTATTCACATATACAGTATGAGAGAACTTCGATTGTCCAACTAGGAAGGATTCCTGTTTTTCCCTGAAAACGTGCTCATTTATAAGCACATTTGCTGATAAATAAGCATGTTCTTGTCAAATAAATGTCATCAAATAGAGTCAGTTCCATTCACCCAGAACTAAAGTAAATTATATAAGAAATTTTTGGAAAAAAGAAAATGAAAAGGTCGTTAAGATGAAGCCATGGTAAATAATGCAAAATCACATAAAACCACGTGTTTTTGTTTTGAAAATTTGATCGCTTAGAAATATTATAGATGCTTCAACTAAATACTGCGTGTAGAACATATCTTGGCCCTTAAAAATACCGGTCATTTTTTTTATAAGTCTTTTAATAAGCCTAGAAAAAAATAAAGTAACAGGTCTTTAAAAAAACACTTTCAAGTGCAAACTCTCCTACTTATGAACATCTTTTCGGATATAATTTTATTGCTTATTGTAGCAAATTTAGTTTCTTTTATGATAATTGCAAAAAAAATTGATATTTACGCCCGATATTCACAAAATTAAATAAAATATGCATATTTGCGTTGTTATTTCACAATACGGCTGGCAGCCGACGAATGTAGATTTTTAAAGTGACCTTTATGTCGTTCACCGAAGGACTACTGGCTTGCCACACCCCACTTCCATTCAGAAACGCCCTGGCCGGAGCAGGGAACAGACGTGTGACTCCACGTCGCTCGGTTCCGTGAAATTAATTTTAAATTTCCTTGTTACAATAAACAATGTGTAAAAAAGGAGTTAATGTTTTTTTTAGGTCTTTACGAAATCAACCTGTAAAAAAAATTCTCAAATACCTTTTTCAACCGTACCAAAAGCTTTTTCTCAAATATTTTTAAACTCCTCCTGTGGGAGGAGTTTAAATGGGCGTGAATTCCGACTTCGATTTTTCCCTGGACTATTGGATCCCCTTAAGGGTATGACACTTGTTACTGAGAAAATGAACATGCTTAGAGAACCTCCCCTTCCACCCGCGAACCCAGTAGCATGCTCACAAATCAACCGGCTAGTATTGAGCATGCTTAATACTAGCAACGTCACCAACACACATGCCACTAGGTAGTATTTGCTTATTGGTAGCATGCTCTCGTGTTACTGATGAGCAAGGCTGTCAGTACCATAAGTGCAAATCAAAACGAGAACCAATACAATGTACCACTACACAGAATTTAAAGCTTGGGTAGTATTATTATTCATAATAAATTGCCCATTCTCCGATACAACGACTTCAAACCATGGGAAATCAGTACTTGGGTGATGTTGACATATTCAATATCAACTTGGCAAGTTTTGTGGATCATCTAAAATTTTAAAACATTTATTTCAACACTATTACTAAACACATCTTGTAAACCTATAAAATAGCTGTATTTTTCTGTTTTTTTTTCTGTGTTTATCCAACTTGTTTGACTTTTATCTAATGTAATTTTATTTTTATTATTTCTTAAGTTTCAAAGTATCTGCAAAATTTAAATTATACTTTACCAATTATGTAAAAGCCCCCTAAATATGTTTTCGCACATAGATATATAGAATATGTCGCTGATACAATATAAACATGAAATAATGAAATCGTTTATCCATGATACAAGTCCTCACTGAGGGAATTCTTCGGTAAATTTAAACTATGTTGACGAATTTCTTTAATATATCTCTACCTATCGTATTAATGCATTTTAGTAATTAAATGTATGATTTATAGAAATATTACAAACCATTGCAACCTGTATTAATAAAAATTGCAACTGTTTTTACCGATTAATGAATAATTTCTGCACGTCACTGGTTGATGGTCTCCACGATACTCCAGTATTGAGTGAAGTGTCGTTGGGTTGGGTTGGGTTGTGTTGGGGCGGACAGTTAGGACAATATTTGCAAGAGGTAAATGGCGCCAGTAGGAAGTGCGCGCACACTTTCATTTCTCCACTTTTGGGGAAAATAAAGTCTTTCTCAGAATCACCGTCGACCATTCATTCGTCCAGCGAATCAGTCCAATTATGTTTGAAGAGGAAACACGAGCGCCGAGAAATTTGAATAACAGATATTTAACCAAACTCTTTCTTTTTGAGAGGCGGGTACCATAAGTCGCCCCAAGTGGTTCGCTACGTTTGGTGACTTAGCGGGGTGCCCGGGTTCATTCATCAACCGGGGTGAGGTTTGTCCGGGTCTCAGCGGTGGATGCGACTGCCCACCAGCTGCAAGGCAGACCGGGGATCGGGAGAGAATGGTTCGAAGTCCTTTTGACATCTCCAGCCTTGCTCTCTCGGAACACCGCCTTGCACCCCAGTGTGAGGGATGGATTCATACATCCGTGGATGTAATAAATTTAAAATTTAATTAGTTAGTCTTTATCTAAAACGTTTCTAATTTTTTTTTTAATTGGACAGTTTTTTTCATTTAATTTTGGGCAGTTGCAAGAAATAGGAATAATAATATATTTTTTCAATTTTTTTCATAGTTTTTAATGACTTTTCAAAAAGGTGTTGAGTTGACTTTATTCTGAGTACATATGCATGGAACCAGTTTAATATGCCCTTTCCTCACCTTGGTGTATGGATTACCCCTGGCAGTGACAGTGAGAACATACCGAATACCTTTTTTCTTATACAGTACCAGCTAAATACTCGGCGTGTTGTCCCCTTTCACTAATAGGTAGACTGGTGACAACAAACATTACCTCATAAGGTTTCCACGCAGCACCTACCAACCAGCTACCGCTACCTTCCCACTTCCCACTTTCCCATATTCAACAGGGGTCTTCAACGTTTCAAGCTGCTGTAAACCAGAAGTTTTGCAAACAGTGGAGGTTGCGTCCAAAAAGTGTTCCAAATTTACTCTTTTTTTACTTTTTTGTTGACATTAGCTCCACACAGGAGCCCCTGATGATAATAATTCTTCTCAGGGCCTGTCATCCTTGGGGATGCTGTGTGGAGGGTATTTTTTAGGAACTGAAGGAGTAAAAGTTCATGGAAGGAAAAAAGGTATGAGGGGTGGGTATCTGGGGGTCAACGTGCCCAGGAGTGACGGACGTATGAATCCATTCTGCCTACTGCAATGCAAGGCAGTCCTACTGGAGAGGTCAAAAGATCTCCACCAATCAGTCTCTTCCAATCTGACCCACCATGCATACGCCGCCAAGACCTTGATAAACCTCACACAAATCCAAACGACACCAAACGTAGCAAAACACTTAGGGTGACCTCTGGTATGGCAGAGATGTTGATTAGAGTATTACAATTTATCAGTGTCGTGTTGTGCGACAGAATGATTATGTAAGATTATTTGAAGATTTGGAGGTATATCGTTTGTGTTAATTTCGAAAGGGATGACATGTGTTTTATCACTATTTAACGACAGGAGGTTATTGTCTGTAATATACGCGCCAAATGTAATGGCTGCGCCAAATGTAGTGTATGCGTGTCGTTGTGTAGTGTCGGAGGGTAGAACTCATGAATTAGTATACGTCGTATTGTACTGGTATTTATTAGGGAGCTGCTTGTTGCAAAAGAGACCTACTGCTGTCACGCATCACCTTTTATAGCCTCTCGCAAGCATACCATCTCGCTTGCTCTCGTATACTAGATTATTGATGTCTCATGTGGCTTTTAAATGAATTTTTTCCCATGTTTTTTTGTTTTATTATAAGAACTGTATCATCGGCTAAGAGATAATTTGTCCATATATTTGGTTGGTTGGGTAAATATGTCGTTTAAATACAAAATGAACAATATTGGTCCCAACACGGTGCCCTGTGGGATACCAAAATTTGATGTTTCTTGGTCGCTAGTTTTATATAATAAAAGGTTCTCATGCGGCGGTACCCATACCCATCTCCCAAATAGTTATTCTGAAAATGAAATTTAAGCACATGCCCACGTGGCATTTCTTATATTCTGCTTTATTCTGTGATATAATACGGATAGTACTGAATTAGTTCTTGCAAACAATCGATTGGCGATACAGGAATTAGTACGTGAAAAGGGAAACACCTTACGCATGACGACACACAACACACGGACAGGAGGCAGGAGACAGGAGACAGGGGTGGGTAAGTCAGTAATCCAGAGAACGTAAGGTTTCTTTCTCTCCCTTTAATAAACTACCCCATAATACCGACTTATTAACAACCTATTTTTTTGTCATGCTTCATTTCTTCAAACAATCACAAACTGGAACTTTTATAATCCCAAATTTCAAGCCCTTAATGATATCTATTAAGGGACGCTTCCCGGCCCAAAAAGAAGAAGATGGAGAGATATGTAATTACGAATGTTGGACAGAGCGCGTCAATATTTTCAATGACAAAATTGATGCGAAAATTGGGAAAATGTTTAATAAAACATGACTCGTTTAAAATAGAGCAAAAATCTCGTGGAACGTATCTTAAGTATCATTTAAAGAAACATTGTGATTTTTTTCACAAACATAACTTGTAAAATAATAGGAATAGAATTGTTTTAAATAATTTTCGGAGCATGCTTTGCGATTTTTTTCTATCGAGGGGATTTCATATAATTTGCGTTTCGGCGTAGAACGTATCTAGTTATTTTATTTATTTATTTATTTTTATTCTTGTACATACACTTTACAAATAATTACATAGTTTACATAGATAATAGGTTATTAATAAGAAAAAAACATGTTAAAGATCCGTAACTGTATGTAAATAGGTTAGTCGTAGTGTTTTGTGAACACCTCACTAGGCGAACCTGTGCTGAGGTGTTCCCATGTTTGGGATTAAGTGCTATTCTGTCGACCTAAGTAGAAACACTGTATCCTCCTTGATATTGTCAAGAAGGGCACTGTGGGTCGACCCATGGCGGCAGTATCCTACACATAAATTAAAAGATTAGTTTCGGTGGGGATCTATATATACAGTTGTTCTTAGAATCTAGATTATGAGTAAGATAAATAATTGTCTTGATAAACGGTAGATATATTTTTCTATGGACCACGCGCCAATGGTATAATTACGGATATTGTGGTAATATTTTCTGTCTCGAAACAAAGTTTATTTAATTATATTTTTTTTTTATATTTGGGATGGGTTATGTTTGGTTAGGTGTTATAATTTTTTGAGTAAATTGAAAACCTTGTTGTTTGATCCAGTCTTATCTTATCCAGTCTATTATCTTCAAAAATAACATATATTTTTTTAAGAGCTTAAAAACTTCAAATGTTTAAGGGAGATATGTAAGAAATCGGTAGAAATTCGGATAGCGGCGGCTTAATGATTTCTATCATAGTGAATTGATCATTTAAAAAGAAATTATGTTCAAAAACATTAAATTAACTTCAATTCAACAAAAATCAAGTTTTACTGCGAAGCTATTAAAGGGACTCCTTTAACCATTTTCTCCCTATCCGGCCTGTCATGCAGCTGGTTAGTAAACGCATTGGCCGCCAAAACCTAAACAAAATTTACCCCATGAACCTGGGCACCCCTGCTGAGTCACCAACCATAGCGAACCGGTGGGGGTGACATATGATGTTAGTTATCCAAATAATGGTTCCCGGGGCGGTGGTACCCATACCCGCTCCCCAAACTATAAAAAAACAAATAAGATGGACACTGAAACTCTGTCCGAAACGTTGGCTAAAGAAGGAGGTAGCGCAACATGGCATAACACCCCAAATCTTGTCTCCCGTCTTGATCTCATGTGTGTTTTACTATGTCTTCCACTGGCAATTGCGTGATTTAATAAAATCTCTTTTTTTAGAATAGTAAGTAAATTTATAAAAAAATTACTATTGCCTAGCCATTGCCAACTGAATATTAAATAACTTCGTGAAATAAACATACCATCATCTGGATTGGAAGAGCTGGACCACCCCGACAGTGCTGTCATCCACTTCACAGTGATTATTCCGCCATTTGTCTCCTGGTCACAGCAGCAAGTGTAAACCTCGCAACGGACCCAGTCAGGTGAAGGCTATTCATCTGTTCTAAATAGATCTTATATTAGCAAAAGTGAACATAGTTTGACAATAAAATGTGGAAATTAGATTTTTGGTCATTACTGTGGCAACACCGAGTAGGTACCTTAATCAGATTTTGGAATAATTATAGAAAACTAGCCGTTGTTTTTATTTTTTATTAGCGACTATATAAAATAATTGTACATACAAAATATAATGATAAGTTTAATGTTAAATATTGCAAATAGTCCTCCTCACTAGGGGGTCTTGTGCCGAGGCTACTACGAGGGTACTAGCTACTATAGGGACCACTCAGCTGTCAGCAGGGTCTTCCCACTTCCTGTGACGGGAAGGGGATGAGGGAGGAAACAGGTTAAGCCATCATAAAGAATAAGGGGAAATGTTGTGACGTTAAAGGCAAGAGGAAGCCTTGAAAGAGATATTCTATCAATTATTGCAGGTAATAAAGGGTGGATAGTTTTAAAAAAAAAAATTCAAATTTATTCTAAAAATTAAAAATACTTTAAAAACAAAATAATGAAACAGAATAATTTTGGTTATTTGTTTTTGGGGTGATATGCCGTGTTGCGCTACCTCCTTCTTTAGCCAACGTATCGGACAGCGTTACAGTGGCCATCATCAGGGCAGATGTGTAATTGTGTACAAATAACGAAAATACTTTTGGCTGGGAAAATCTAAAAACTTATCACAATAATTTTGTATTATAATGAATATAAAATACATTGATTTCGGATTTTTATGGTAAAATAAGTGAAAATGAACTTTTCTGTTTTCCAGAATTAAACTTTAAAAACAAAATGATGATAAAATTACTGATTTCTTTATTTATATTGCAGAAACATGTGATATACAAAATATTTTTTTGGAGCTCTATAAAAGCAGCCATCTCATTTTTTTAATGCGAGTAAGGGAGCTGCAAGAAAATTATTACTTTTTTCCGTTGAAGGAAGCATTTGTAATTTGGGAGGTGGTATGGGTACCGCCATTTATTGCCGTAGGTCATCCCAAGTGGTTCGCTACGTTTGGTGGCTTAGCAGGGGTGCCCGGGTCATGGGGTGAGGTTTGTCCTGGTCTTGGCGACAGATGTATGCCCACCAGCATGGCAGGCCGTATCGGGAGATAATGGTTGAGGGAGTCCCTTTGACTTCTCCAGCCGTAGGTACTCTCTCGGAACATCGCCTTGCATCGCAGTGGGAGGGATGGATTCATACGTCCGTCACTTCTGGACACACCGACCCCGAGGTTCCTACCAACCCCTAATACCGTTTTCCTTCCCAGAACTTCCTCTTCTTCCTTTCCTAAAAAATACCCTCCACACAGCATCCCCAAAGATGACATAGGCCCTGAGGGTTATTATTTTCCACGGAACCTCCTGAGTGGAGCTAATGTAAAAAAAAGCAGACGTACTCACATCTTTTGTGTCGTTCTTGCAGCATTATTGTGATAAAGAACATACGTTTAATGCTGTTTTTGTGCCGTTGCCGCACCGTAACCTTTGGTATCATAAAAACGGCTAAATCCATTTGAAATTGAGTGTCAAGCGGGCATATTTTAAAGTGATATTATTTTGTCTATCAAATCTACACAGATAGGTCCCAGTAGACCTGCTACATAACACATAATAATTCAAAGGTGTAAAATTTAATCAACCTTTCCAATTATTACAGTGCGTTGGGGGGCTCACAGCTCACAGCTCACTGCTCACAGGTAGTGCTTCAGCGCTATATTAGGGCTTCTACACTTCCGAGCCCTTTCATTGTGGTTATTGACGTAGAGCTCTTGTCATGGGTACCTGCCAACCAACTCAAATACTGGCTAAATAATACAAAGGTTTGAAAATAGTCTCATATAGGAGTATAGTCGTAGGTAGGTATTTCCTTTCTCAAGAGTTCAAAGTCGTGTGGGGAATGTTATGTGACTGCAGGAAGTGGGGAAGGGATGGGAAATGGGAAGAGGAAGATTGGAAAGAGCCTGGCAATTCAGACCTCCACTAAATAATTCACTTTAAAATGAAGCCATGCGAAATAATGCAAAATCATCCAGTTTTGGTTTGAAAATTTAATCGCTTAAAAGTATTATTGATGCTTTAATTAAATACTGCAAGTAGAACACATTTTTTTGATAAGTTTTTTTGCAAGTCTGGAATAAAGTATCAGGTCTAGGCCTAAATAATACTTTCAAGTGCCAAAATCTGCATTTCTGATAAAGTTTTATTTTATAAAGTGGCAAATTAAGTTCTTTACAAAATAATCAATTTTTTTTAAATATTTGTGCCTGAATTTAACAAAATAATGCAATTTTATTTCATGCTGATATTTTCGGTATGTATCAAAAAGGGGAGCGTTCAACGAACTTGGATTTGAGAATTAAACCTTACGCCGTCCGCATAAAGACTATGTGTACATTTTGTATTAGTTACCGCCCCGACACGGGTGTGTGTAAGGGAGTTAATGTTTTTTACAGGCCTTTGCAAAATCAACATATGAAAAACAACTCTCAAATACCTTCGCCAACCTTTCCAAAAACTTCTTCTCAAGTATTTTTAAGTCCCTACCAAAAAGAGGTGTGGATTCCGATGTCGAATTTCTAGTGATGAATTTAAGTCCATTTGTCCACTAGTCTAATTTCGAAAGACTAGTGGATCACCTTAAATACGTGTAAACTTGAGTAAATATCGACACCTTGGCGGAGTGGTAGCGCGTTTGCCCGAAAGCGAGATGTCCTGGATTCGAGTCCCAGAGGTGCCAATATCTTTTTCTGATTTTTCTGTTTCCAGATTTTCGATTGAGTTTCGCTTATATTGTCTTCATTTAATTAATAAAATATCTATTTTAAATCTGTTCAAATCGGGCATTGGAATTCCATATAAGTCGCATGTCGCAATTCCATCTTCAACAAGCGCTACATATTTAGTGCTTCTTCAAATACTCGAACATAGAGGCAAAAGAATCTTTGAGATCATCCCAAGTGGTTCGGTAGGTTTGGCGACTTGGCAGAGGTGCCCGGATTCATCCGGTGAGGTATGCATGGCGTGTTTTTTTTTACATTCACTCCACACAGGAGGCCCTGAGGAAAATAATTTCCCTCGCGGCCTATGTCATCTTTGAAGATGCTGTGTGGAGGGTGTTTTTGAGGAGAGGAAGGAGTGAACATGGGTCTTGAAGAGACCCATGTTGTAGGAGGGAGGAAACATAGAGGCCGGCAAATCGTTCCACAGCCGAGCTGTTGAACTCAAGGACGAGTCGTAGAAACGACCCGTTCTCATGTGACTTATGTCAACCGTGTACAAATGTTGGGCGCGTGTTTGGCGTGTTTGGCGTGTTTCCCGACTGTGCACCGGTGCCGAAGGGATCAAAGACGCTAGTTCCTCGGAACATCTTCCATTGTAATACCGGTAGAACAAGGACAGCATCCCACCTGACGCCTATGCTGTGTGTGTGCTGCTATTTTGAAAAATGCCTACGTCTGGAGCGTTTTAAGTCATCCATTTTTCTGAACAGATTGCTTGATTCCAAGTGGAAATCAACTATTTTCTTACAAAATATCTTCCATCAGGTTTCTATTTGAAAATGTGTTTTTCCAAGATGAAGCTTAACGTGAAATTGCAATTTTAGATTAATTTTTACCACAAACCGGTTTACGTAATTAAAACCAAAAAATATACAATAGATAAATTAAGGCTTTTCCTATCATTTCGTTTGAATAGAATTAAAATAAAATTGTTAATTACTTTATAAAAAATATAAGCATAAAACACTAAAAAATGTATTTTTTCATTAGAAATGTTCGAACGCATGTAAGAAAGAGCTTTTAAAAAATACAGTTTTATATATGTTAAATTATTTTTAACAGTTTCCCCTGATTAATCTTTTTTTTTGTAAAATTATTCACAAAATAAATAAAAACCACTTTTTGTACTCATGGCAATATAAGGTACACAGAGTATATACACATTCAAGTGTAATACAGACTTATATAAAACAACTAGCGAGTTCCCGGCATGCGTTGCCATGCAACTTAATAAAGAAATTGTTTCTCTTTGCGTGTCCTTTCCCATTCGTCCTGTTCCCCTTCCCTTCCTCTCCCGCGTCCCCTTCCCCTCTCGAGTTCCCACTCCACCTTCTCCGCCTTCGCTCTCCCCCACTTCCCCCGTCCCGTGAACCCCTCTTCTACAAGTTCCCCTCCCCCTCCCGGATTCGCCTCCCCTCTCCCGCAAATCCCCCCCCCTCTCGAGTTCCCCTCCCCCCTCTCGCATTCCATACATTCATTCCCGGTACATTCAGTTTTCAAACAGCTCGCGTGCCACCTATTGCAATTTTTTTAACAAATTTCATAATGCCAGAGCTCACCAGTATATACAGAAACCATCGCTGGCAGGCACACATCGAATCCCCAAAGTTTCATCGCAATCGGATGAACTGTTAGAACGCATAATTTCATGATGCCAGAACTCTCTATTGCATATAGTAAGAATTGCGGGCATGCGCACATCAAATCCCCAAAGTTTCATAGCAATCGGATGAATGGTTTAGCAACGCATAGCATACATACATACATAGACAGAAACAAACATATTTTCATTTTTAATACAGAGAACAAAACTCACTCATGACAATAATAATACAGTAAATTCAATAATAACATCCCACCTTTCCCCTTCAAATTCTACATCGAACCCCTCCCTTCATCTCTTCTTTCTACCTTCTTCCCCTAATCACAGCAGTCCGCCCGACTGGACCCGTCAGGCCGCATCAAGCCGAGGGTTCACGGATCGCGGACCGCAGCTTCCTTTTTTTTACCTCTGCCTTTATTGTCTTCTGTGGCGTCCTTGCTTCTTTTAAATTACAATCGATATTCGGGTATATCTGGTTTCATGGCCTACGCTTGAACCCAGGTACTTATTTTAGTCTAAATAAATTATTTTAATACGTCCCTTCAATGGAAACTCAGGTATTCTGTCAATTATTAGTATTGTAAAACCAGGCCATAGGTTACCCAGGGTTGTTCGTTACGTTTGTTGAGTTATAAGGGGTGCCCGGGTTCATGGGGTGAGATTTGTCCGGATCTTGGCGATGGATCTCTGGATCTCCGGATCTTGCGTCTGCCCACCAACTGCGCGGGATACAGCTATCAGCTATCCTGTCCTTCTTGGTTTCCTATAGGCCACACGGAGAAAGAGGGCGTCATCTCTCCTTTCCACTCCTTGGTTCCCTGAGGGCCCCATGATGGAAGAATCCACTCTTCATTTGTGCCCTGAAGGATGGGAACGGAGGTGGAAAGTCAACTCTCCTCTCCATGGTTCTTTCCCTTGGTTCCTTGCGGCAGGCCCAACGAATGAAGAGCCAACGGAGGTGACCCCAGCTCTTCTAGGTTCCCAAAGGTCTCCAGTTTTTTAATGTTCCAATTTTCGTCCCAACATCTAGAGAACCAAAAGGTCCACTCCAGCAGAGCCCCGAGTGCTGGGGTAGATCTAAATACTCCGTGAAGCGACTCTTTTCCCCGGAGGCTTGTTCATGACACTGTTTCCCAAGTCATTCAGCCTGAGCACGGTAGCTCGCACCTAGGTTAGGGATGGCTATTGCAGTTCGTGTTTCCACTCCCGAGCAATGGGTTCGCCATACTCCATATATGCTACAACTTAATAATTAATACCAAATAATTTTTTTCCAAAGTTTGATGGTCGAATCATTGAAAAGTTTCTACCTACACTAAATTGTATGCTATTGACATAAATAAGAAAATATACATACCTGTATATGTAAATGTACATGTTAAACAGTAATTAACTTATAAAATACTCGTACGTAAATGCGTAATTGCGTACGAAAAAAGAAATGAAGGATTTTGAAAGTGAAACGGGTTCCATAAGACGCAGCAGGGCTCTATTAAAATAATACAATGTAAACAAAAGGTTACGAACCAAAGATACTATCTCTGTCTGAGATCAGTGTTTTGCATCGATACCTTCCTCACTATAATTAGACCAAACATTCACTCCAACGAACTACTGAAATTCTAACAAAAACATCCTGCAGACAAACTACATAATCACGAGTCAGGTTAGTACGCCTTCCCATATTTTCATATCTTTATTTATATATATACAAATTTGTAGAGCTAAAAATATCCAAATAACTTAAAAGTCGACACAATCAAAGTTTTCAGTATTTCTAGCAATTTAAAAAGAAACCCTTAGAGTGCTATTTAAAAAACCAACAATTATTGTACAATTTAAAGCTTTACCTGCATGATCATCATTCTATTTTAATCTTCTTTTCCTATCCTATGTTTGATCAAACAATTTATCGTCATATATTGTGATAATTATCAACTTTAAAACGGAGTTACTCAAGGACGCGAGTTGGGTACTACCTTATTATTTTTTTCATTTATGTTATACTAATGATATTGTATCGAACGTGTTATGGAATTACTACTCTGCATATCGTAAATTATTATCAACGGCAAAATATTGAAAAGTTGCATCATCAAAAATCAATTTCAATAGTGCGAGAGATGATTCATAGCACCAGAAATAGAAAATATTCCATTATTACCGCCGGAGATGAGCCACACACCGATATTACACCAAAATTAATCACAAAGGATTTGCAATTATTTCACAATTTGAATGGAAATGTTGTGCAATAAACTCGGCTGCCACTATAAAAAGATTGCAAATAGACGACGATATTCAGTCATCACGATCAGCAAGTTGGAACAACATCTCTGTAAATTCGCTTACCTGAACAATCTTGGACGATTCAAGACGCCAGTC
Source organism: Glyphotaelius pellucidus (assembly GCA_936435175.1). NCBI lineage: Eukaryota > Metazoa > Arthropoda > Insecta > Trichoptera > Limnephilidae > Glyphotaelius > Glyphotaelius pellucidus. Next base: position 1,723,079 of record OW386561.1, read on the forward strand.
TCGCCGTCACCAGTCGGAGCTCCGAAATTTCAAACACCCGATGGAACAACACCTACAAAACCCGAGCCCTGGCCATCCTGCTCCGGGCTGAAGGCCCGGGGCCCCCTTGCACCGAGCCTGATCTGAGGCTGATACCCGAGCCCTGGCCATCCGGCTCCGGGCTGAAGGCCCGGGGCCCCCTTGCATACAACTGAGAGATACCAACTGAGAGATACCAACTGAGAGATACCAACTGAGAGATACCAACTGAGAGATACCAACTGAGAGATACCAACTGAGAGATACCAACTGAGAGATACCAACTGAGAGATACCAACTGAGAGATACCAACTGAGAGATACCAACTGAGAGATACCAACTGAGAGATACCAACTGAGAGATACCAACTGAGAGATACCAACTGAGAGATACCAACTGAGAGATACCAACTGAGAGATACCAACTGAGAGATACCAACTGAGAGATACCAACTGAGAGATACCAACTGAGAGATACCAACTGAGAGATACCAACTGAGAGATACCAACTGAGAGATACCAACTGAGTGATACCAACTGAGTGATACCAACTGAGTGATACCAACTGAGTGATACCAACTGAGTGATACCAACTGAGTGATACCAACTGAGTGATACCAACTGAGTGATACCAACTGAGTGATACCAACTGAGAGATACAACCTGAGAGATACAACCTGAGAGATACAACCTGAGAGATACAACCTGAGAGATACATCCTGAGAGATACAACCTGAGAGATACAACCTGAGAGATACAACCTGAGAGATACAACCTGAGAGATACAACCTGAGAGATACAACCTGAGAGATACAACCTGAGAGATACAACCTGAGAGATACAACCTGAGAGATACAACCTGAGAGATACAACCTGAGAGATACAACCTGAGAGATACAACCTGAGAGATACAACCTGAGAGATACAACCTGAGAGATACAACCTGAGAGATACAACCTGAGAGATACAACCTGAGAGATACAACCTGAGAGATACAACCTGAGAGATACAACCTGAGAGATACAACCTGAGAGATACAACCTGAGAGATACAACCTGAGAGATACAACCTGAGAGATACAACCTGAGAGATACAACCTGAGAGATACAACCTGAGAGATACAACCTGAGAGATACAACCTGAGAGATACAACCTGAGAGATACAACCTGAGAGATACAACCTGAGAGATACAACCTGAGAGATACAACCTGAGAGATACAACCTGAGAGATACAACCTGAGAGATACAACCTGAGAGATACAACCTGAGAGATACAACCTGAGAGATACAACCTGAGAGATACAACCTGAGAGATACAACCTGAGAGATACAACCTGAGAGATACAACCTGAGAGATACAACCTGAGAGATACAACCTGAGAGATACAACCTGAGAGATACAACCTGAGAGATACAACCTGAGAGATACAACCTGAGAGATACAACCTGAGAGATACAACCTGAGAGATACAACCTGAGAGATACAACCTGAGAGATACAACCTGAGAGATACAACCTGAGAGATACAACCTGAGAGATACAACCTGAGAGATACAACCTGAGAGATACAACCTGAGAGATACAACCTCAGAGATACAACCTGAGAATTTTCAACAGCTGTCAAGGCGAGAAAACATCTCTTTCAAGACATCGCAATAGTCGGGCGTCACTGTGTGCCGGCGCTTACTATTTACAGTCTTTGTGCAGGCCTAGAGGTCTCGTACAGATATGGTGATGATTAATTTTGATACTCGACAAGTTCACAAGACCTTTTGATTAAATTCGACGTAAAATTTTATAACAATTGTCAACTTTACTTTAAAGAGGGAGTTCCTCAGGGATGCGGTTTGGGTCCCAGCTCATTTTTTTTAATCATTTATGTTATATTAATGATATTGTGATGATTAATTATCAATTCATAAGACTTACTTTATTGTTAATAATACATTACATTGCTTATGATTGCGACTGTGACTCGCGTATATTATATCTAAGCGCTGGAAAAGTGGGATGTTTCAGAGAGATAAACCAAATCAATTACTATGAAGTCTTCCTACCTTCGTCTCATGTTATTAACTTTCTAATTCCACAATTTACTTTCGATGGACATGGAACTTGGAAACATTAAGGTTTTGTAAACATCCCACCTGTTTTCACCTGCAAGTTTAGATTGCATCAAACTTAGGATTAGCAGACTAGCAAAAAAATGGCAAACTCTTTCTCCTTGGGCAACGCGCATTCCAGACCCAGCAGTTAGATGGACGGGCAAGGGACATTGGCGATTTGGCGATGGGAGATGTCGGTTCATTGGCTTCAAGGGTCCTGGATTAGCCATAGATGATCGGAGGGCAGGCGCCACTGGTCTATTGTACCCATTGTTGAATATCTCAAGCGAATAAATAATTATGATGCTTTTGGGGTCTGAAAAATTGAAAAGAATTGTTATGCAATGATTACAACACTTTTTTTTTTAAATGGTGCTACTTTAACTTTAGTATTCAATTTCTGATGTAAAGTATTCAAAGAATTTTGACTCCACAAATCATAACAATTTTAATAAAATTTTGGAATCATAAAGACCATATTGAAAGTACCCATTAGAACGCCTTCAATTGAAATTTTCAATAGCTTTGACGTACCAAATGTGAAACAAATATATGCCAAAAATATATTATTTAAGCTTTTCAAAAATACTGAATCCTCTACTAGACCGTGTATGCATAACACTAGGTGGAATAAAAATGATATTAAAAACATTCCAAGTTACAAAACCACATTCGGACAAAGAAACTACACATACTTTGCAACAAAACTTCATATCATCCTTCCCCAAGATATAAAACTAATAAAAAATTCTAATGTATGCAAATCAAGAATAAAAATATGGCTGAAAGAGATTAATGAAAATACCCTAATGGAGACACTTAAAACGACATAGAAGACACATGAAATATATTTAAATAATTTTAGTCCGCCTCGGCACAGGACCCCCTAGTGAGGACTAAGAAATAAAATATTTAACATTAAATTCATCATTATATTTTGTGTGTACAATTATTTATATAGTCGCTAATAAAAAAAAAAAAAAAAAAATTAAATTCAAATTTTATGTAGCTAGGTACCTACCTAACACGTTACCCGTATATTTCTTTTTTTTTTTTTTAAAGAAAGACAAACATTCCCGGGTTACGAATAACCCAACAATGTTTGAAAATCTCCTAATACCACCACAGTAAGTCGAAAATGTTGCTTGTGTTGTGATGGAGGACTTAGCCAGTCGAGGAATCGAACACGGGACGCCCGGGTGGAACCCAAACGCGATGCCCACTCAACCACTGACCAGACAAAAATTTACTTAGTATTATATTTACAGACTGCAGATCTATTTGGTTCATTCAATTTGGGAGGCTGTAATGGGTACCGCTGTCCCTAGAACCATTTATTACATAACCAACACCTCTGCCGTAGGTCACCCCAAGTGTTTCGCTGCGTTTGGTGAACTAGCATTTTCATAGGGTGAAGTTTGTCCGGATCGGGAGAAACTGAGGAAACCTTTTGACCTCTCCAGCAGGGCTCTTTCGGAACATCGCCTTGACGCCATCGGGAGAGATAGGTTCAAACGTCTGTCGCTCCAGGACCCACCCCTTTTACCTTTTTCCTTTGTAGAACTTCCACTACTTCCTTTCCAAAAAAGACCCTCCACACAGCATCCCCAAAGATGACGTAGGCCCTGAGGGGAATTATTTTCCTCAGGGCCTCCCGTGTGGAGCTATTGTAAAAAATATATATTACACCAAAAACAGCGTATTCAAATCTTTAAAATTCCCCTGTCAATTTCCATACAACCAAAAACAGCATTAAAAAAAACAGTAGAAACAAACAAACCAAAAAGGAGGCACTTTTGCTTTAAGTTCATAATATATTGCCTGACATGCAAGCTGCAATATTTTAAACCAAATAATGGGTAAGAATTATTACATAAATGTTTTATTTATCCTAGCCAAAATGAGTCTAGATCCGTATTACGTCTGCGTCAGGGCTCCGTCTAATCTGTCGAGCGATTCCGACGCCAGACTTGTGTTGACTATTGACTAGTGTCTGGACAGCCGGGCAGCTCCCTGGAAGGGATTAGTCCACTCGGCCGGCCCTAAGTCTCGCCCACAATGGGTACGAAGGTTTTATACTGACGGGTGTATTGGCGAGGAAGTACCCACCTAAGGGTTCCGAATCGGAAATCGATGTTTGTCCAAGCGATTATTTTATAAGTTGTTAGGTTCGTGTAAATATTTACAATGTATGTACCTATATATGTTTTTTCCTTCATTATAAATACCCGCTAAACTGTCAAAGTTTGTTCCCTGGAGGCCCCACAATGGAAGAGTTCACGTAGGGATCCTCAACTAACAATATTCTACCATGATATGTCATTGAGAACAATTATTTGATTGCTATATTATCTTTTTATTTTTATTACCTTTCTTTTCTTTCTCTGCAGGTTAAGTTATATCATATTTTATATTTTTATATTTCATTTTGTAGTAACAACTAAACATTGATTACGCAAGCTGTGAACATTTATAATTGGAGCGTTAATACTTATGTACATCCCAATGGTAATTTTATAACTTTAATAACTGTTTACACTCTGTAAATGTTTCAAACAATAAATAAAAACTATCCTCTCCTCTCCTTCTTGATTTCCTGAAGGCCACACGGAGAAAGAGGGTGTCATCTCTCCTCTCCACACCTTGGTTCCCTGAGGGCCGCACGATGGAAGAGTCCACTCCTCCTTTGGCACACAATTTTTAACCACAATATTTCTCGAACAGGTGTGCTCGAAATGTGGTGGTATAGAAAAATGCTAAGGATTCCATTAACAGTCAGACGCATCCTAATTATCTTGCATTAGCATTCACCAATGCGCTGGAGTGACCAAGTCATTGGCATTGTCCACCATGGAAATTGGAGCAGGGGTTACGATCCTGAGCAACGAGGAACTGATTTGAGAAGAAGAAGAAATAATATTTGTTTGTGCATAAATCCTTTCGCTTACCAAAAGCTAAGCCAAAAAGTCTTGGATTGTTTGAATGTAATCTATATTTGTCTTGCACGAGTTTCCCCAAGACGTCATTCCGTATCTAATATCTGATTATAGATTCCGCTAGTGACAAATAGATTATTTTTAACGTACTTACAGGCATAAAATATAAAATTTTCGCCTCAAATAGTTCGTAGACTTTTGCAGATATTAATTATGTGAGTATCCCATTTCATGTGCGTCTGCAGTTATCCCCGAATATACAAATACGTTTGTACCATTTCAATGGTTCCACATTTACATTAAATTAAATAAAATAACAAACCTTGTTTACACCACAATTTTATTAAAAATAGTTTCCACCAAATGGTTTCGTCTATATTTTTTTTTACATTAACTCTACATAAGGAGGCTATAAGGAAAATAACTTCCCTCAGGACCTATGTCATCTTTTAAGATGCTGGGTGGAGGGTCTTTGTGAGGAGAGGAAGGAGTGGAGATGAGTCTTGAAAAGAAGAGGCCGTCAACCGTTTACATATGTTGGGCGCGCGTTTTGGCGTGTTTCCCAATCGTTTCGTGTTTTGACAGTCCACCAGTGCCGAAGGGATCGATGAAACTAATTCCTCGAAGCATCTTCCATTGTAATACCGATAAAACAACAAAGACAGCATACCTACCTGACGCCTGTGCTCTAAAGATTTTTAGCTCTAAAGATATTTCGATTCCCAAGCCATACAAAATATAAAATCGCGCGTCGTATCTGCTCGAGGCAAATAAACGAAAAAGCGGTTTTTATTTATTTTGTGCTTAATTTTATAAGAATGAAAAAATTTAGAACTTGCAAAACCTCAAAAATAGTCTTAGCCATTATGGGATATTTAAAAAAAATTGTTTCTTATATTACGTCATAGTTAAGTGACGAAAAAACATTTTTTTTGGTGATATACGCTTATATTTTTTGTTATGTAAATAATAATTTTATTGTAATTCCAATTCATAGAAAAGCTAGTAAAAGCATCAATTTATCCGTAGCATATTTTTTGATGTTCATAATGTAAACTGATTCGTAATAAAGATAAATTTAAATAGGATTTTACCTATAGTTTCATCTTAAGATAGAGGAATCTATCAAACGGACCGCCCGTTTCTGCACAGAATCAAGTGTTTTTTGGTATTTTGGAGTTCCAGACCAGAGGTGGCTGCTAAATTCAACAGTGGGGCGCATTTGCGATTTGTACAGGGTCAGCAGGTGTATAATATTAAAAGTATTTGCAAGCCATGTATAGTTAGAGGCTAACTTAACTCTGGCTTCGATTGAGCACCGTGCCTTAGAGTTACATCAAGCGTATCAATGGAAGGTTACAAGGAAAACTCAAAATGAATACAGAAAATGGACAAATAAGTACCCATAGTATCATAACACGAATAAAACTTCAACAACAAGTTGGTACCTAACCAGTAGATAAAAAAAAAAGATTTATCTCTCGCATGAAATTCGATATTTTACAACAAAAAACCAGGCAATAAATTATAACCACACAATCATTGAGGTTTGCAGATACATTAAAACCTATTGACGATCAAACTTCTGCCTTTGTTGCTATTTGCTATCATGGGCGAATAAATAAAAGCAATTATAACTCCCTGGCGAGGCCGGGATATCGCGTTTCGAATACGAGGAAACAATGCATGCTCCAGCATCTTTCGTTTGGTTTACTGCATTTGGCCAGATTGAGTTTCCAAATTTCGGGAAATTTTCAAAAGATGCGACTAAAATTAGGTTTGGTACGTTAAATTTTAAGACAGTGGTTAATAACGTGTGGTTTGAGATCCTGTATTAGAGATGGCATATTTTTCTAAAAGAAGATGTCTAAAAATTCACAGATTTCAAAAAATAGCGTTTGAAATTTTTTAAACCAAAATTTCAACGTAATACAAATAGCTCATTTAAATAAACAAACTCACTTTTGTCAAAGATTTTTGGAAAATTTCGACTTATTTTCAGATTTTTTGTTAGCGTAGTTACCTACTTTATTACAATTTTTTTACATTAATTCCACACAGGAAGCTCTTAAGAAAACAATTTCTCTCTGGACCCATGTCATCTTTGGGGATGCTGTGTGGAGGGTCTTTTAAAGAAAAGATAAGAGAGTAAGATCTGGGAAGGATAAGATAAATGAGTTGGTAAGAATCTGGGTGTCAGTAGGTCTAGGAGTGACCTGCTGTGCCAGGAGTACCAAAACCTTGGCAAACCCTACCCCATGAACAAGGCACCCCTGCCGAGTCATTAAACGTAGCGAACCCCCTTGAAGTGACCTATAGTAGAAGTGTTGGTAATAAGTGTTATCCAATAAAAGGTTCCCAGAGCGACAATACCCATATCTGCCTCCCAAATTGTTGATTGACGAAAGTTTTCTAACCCCTGACTATTATTAACAATTACGTAAAACCTTCTTCAACAGCCAAAGGACAAACAATTAAATGAAATTCAGTACTTTAGATTCCCTTCTTCTAGAATTCTTAAACAAAGCATTTACTTCATATTGCTTGCTTTTTGCAGGTCAATTATTTCAGAATTTCCAGGGGATGGTGGCTAAGAATTGCAAACGTTTCTGGATGAGCAGATTCTGTAGGGGTGTCGGGTGTCTAGGCTTAAGGACAATGAAAGCAATGGTCGATTGGGACTAAGAGATTGTACACCTTGATGGTTGATCGGTAGATACCTTTGGGAGATTAGAGATGGGTAGACGTAGAAATTCACAATGGGTAGGAATATTAGGTACAATTGTTCAGGTACTTACGTAACATATTATGCAGTGGTCTTTAATTAAAGCGTTGATGATAAAGCTCTTTAATTTTTTAACCATATCTAACCAAATCTTTAATTTTTTAACCATATAAAGGAACTATCTAACAAGAGCTTACAAATGTTGGAATTTAAAACTATGATATCTAGAAATTTCAACAATATGAATCGTTTATTAAACTGATAAATTTTGTATGTTCATATGAAGCAGATACTTTGTGATGTGACATTATAATTTACAATAAAACAATAACTTTGTAAACACCACTTTTTATTTTTTATGTACTTAATGCCGACCGGGTTTCGCTACCACCGTAGCTTCTTCAGGGCAGTACAGAACTCTACTGTAGAACTCTACAGTAGAGTTCTGTACTGCCCTGAAGAAGCTACGGTGGTAGCGAAACCCGGTCGGCATTAAGTACATAAAAAATAAAAAGTGGTGTTTACAAAGTTATTGTTTTATTGTAAATGATAAATTTTGCTTTTGTTAGAGGTCAACCTCAGTAAAATTCTCCCGCCTGGAACGCACATTGCAAAATTCATGTACAAGCTATTATTGAAAGAATACAAAATAAATTCTTACGCTTAATTATAAATTTTAAAATGGGTATTTCAGCAATTTTGTTGAATACTCACAATACTCTTTTAAATGATATAAACATGTTTAAAATGTCCAACAGAAGAATTTTCATTGATTGTATTTCTATATAAAATTCTAAATGCATTTGATAGTCCAGAATTGCTTGCATTGACAGGCTTTGAGATTCCACTACGTAAAACTAGAATTCGTAATTTATTTCAGTGCAGAAATTACGTGACGAATCACCAAATTATGTACTCGTCATTTCCCCAAAATACTATGTTATGCGGAGTCAATCTTTAAATTATTAATTGTTTTTGTTTAATTTGTAAAACACCGGAGGCCTCGAGGAAAATAATTCCCCTCAGGGCCTATGTCATCTTAGAAGATGCAGCGTGGAGAGTCTTTTTGGGGAGAGGAGAGTGAACATGGGTCTTGAAGAGACTCATGTTGTAGGAAGGAGGAAACACAGAAGCCCGCAAATCGTTCCACAGCCGAGCTGTTGAGCTCAAGAACGAGTCGTAGAAGCGACCCGTTCTCAAGTGACAAATGTCTATGCACTAGTGCCCGAGGGGATTAATGACACTAGTTCCTCGGAGCATCTTTCATTGAAATACCGGTAGAACAAGAAAAGCATTCCCACCCAATGCCTGTGCTCTAAAGATTACAAACCGTTCGTTAAGATATTGATTATTTGTGGCTATTGAATTTAAGGTCCTATGTTAAATTTAACTAAATACTATGAGTAAAGAAAATACGTATAAAATTTCGTTACGTTAATATGAAACTAAAATGATAATCCATTATATTACAATAAATGAAATTAGCTAAATCTGAAAAAAAAACACGTATCTATTGATTACTTAATAAAATTACCAATAAAAACGACGAACATACCAATCGAAATCGAATTGTACCTAACATAACAATGGAAAAAGTAGAAGAAAAATTAATAAATGTTCGAAATAAAATCTAAATTTTCTTGGTGTATTGTCGCACAAGTTCCAGGTTCAAGACATCTTCTTATAGCTGTCCAAGTCATTTCCAAAATGATGTTAATTCAACAGGAACAAAGGAGTTCCTCACGGTCCAGCGGTTGGTCCACATTGACACATGGCGTGGCTGTTAGGTTGTTGAATTTGTACCCCGTGCATAGTGAAGGCTTTCTGTCTGCAACTAACGGGTTGTCGAGAATTCTGGCTTCGAATTCCTGGAAGGATATTATGGTATTAAAAAATCCACGACGATTCATTTTTTTCTTTGCAGGTACGTGACACGATTTTGATAGGTACTAAGAATATATTGATGTGGGTTTAGTGAAATTGCAACACAACTTTCCGGGTGATCGAACACATTAAGCATATTTCGTGGAAGAAAGAAGTTCACAGAGATAATTTTAGTATCGTCCTAGTCCTAGTCGAGTATTAAGAAATAAAACGTCGACCGAAATGGCTCTTCACAAAATTGTGGATCTATACGATCCATGGTTACGGTACCATGACGACAAAAAAGGCAATAGACATACGTACCCTATTGCTAGAATGCTGCAGCTCTTTCTTTCACATTAAATAATGGGAGACAAAAGATGAGACACATAAAATACGTATGACCAATTTGTACAAAGTACTACTTTTCCTGGCCTTTCCTTTTTTTTAGATGTGAAGGAGGTGTATGATAATGATTGTATGTTTCCTTTGGGGGAGGGGGTGCAGACATACGTTCACCGTTTGTCTCTTTTCAATTGTTGTTATTTAGTGTGCACGAAAGAGCTGTCAGTGAGACTATGGCATCACCAATTGGGGTATGTTGTGAGGCTGAAAGTAGTGGGGAGGGGAAGGAGATGGGAAAGAGGAAGGTGGGAAATACCTGGCTATTTAGATCTGGTCACCAAACACGGCTAAAGCCATTTCAAGCAACGTTTCATTTCTGAATGGTGGTCTTACACCAGGGCGATACTGAGAGTATCTTTCACTCTGGAATGTGCCCCAAATGTACGACATATTATTTTAAATAAATAAATTGTGAAATAATACAAATTAATCAAATAAAATTTATTTTCCACGCCGGGATTCGATCCCGCGACCTTCGAAATGCGAGTCAAGAGCTTTACCGCTGGACTACGCCGGTCGTCATCCTTGTAACTATATTCCATACTTTCAAAATTATCATTACCACTAGTAGTATTGTAGCGATCTACAGAGACGTCACGGTGCGGTGTATGAGAGAGCTACAAGATAATGATAACTCTTTTCCTTTGGAGGAATTAGACCTACGTACATTGTTCTCATCTTTTGAAAGAGCTGCAGCATTAGTGTTAAGGAACGTATGTTTATTGTCCTTTTATGCCGTCACGGTACCGTAATCGTGGATCGTCACGGTAATAATAAAAGCGGTCATTCTCGTATTTTTCATTAAATGTTTTATCAGTTTAAGGTGATCGATTAGTCCAAAAAAAAATCGAAATCGGAATCCACGCCTCTTTTTGGGAGGAATTTAAAAATACTTGAAAAAAAGCTTTTGGAAAGGTTGAAAAAGGTATTTGAGATTTTTTTCACAGGTTGATTTCGTAAAGGCCTGTAAAAAACATGAACTCCTTTTTTAAGCATTGTTTATTGTAATAACAAGGAAATTAAAAATTGATTTCACGGAACCAAGCGGCACGGAGTCTGGGACGTCCATACAACCCTTAGGGTATGGTTGTCTATGGCATAAGGTTCACTTTAAAAATCCAAATTCGTAAAGTGCGGGCCGTATTGATTGATGTCCAAAATAACAACGAGAAAATCCATATTTTATTTTATTTTGTGAAATTCGGGCGTAAATATCTTTTTTTTTATTATTATAAAAGAAACTGAATTTGCCACATTAAACAATAAAACCATATCCGAAAAGGGGTTTATAAGAAGGAGAGTTTGCACTTGAAAGTGTTTTTTATAGACCTCATAGTTTATTTTTTCCAGGCTTATTAAAAGACTTATACAAAAAATTACCGATATTTTAAAGGGCCAAGATATGTTCTACACGCAGTATTTAATTGAAGCATCTATAATACTTCTAAGCGATCAAATTTTGAAAAGAAAAATACATGATTTTTTATGATTTTGCATTATTTCGCATGGCTTCATCTTAACTTCATAGCAAAAATTGTTGAACCACTACTTTCATAATGTGGAGTAGGAAGTCGAAGGTACCTACCACCATTCAGAAGCTCCAACCGTGGATATTGAATTACCTGATATATCAAGACTGAAGGTATCGACCACTGTCTTCCGTCTCCCTTCAGCTCCACAGCCTTGCGTGATTGGAGTGAAGAACTTAGGTGTAACGCAAGCACGAAAACCGTAAGAAAGAAGAAGAGTCATGCCTCTGAAGAAGTGAAGCGGAAACCTGGCGTGCGTGTTTCCTCTCTGCTCTTCCATTCACTCGCTTTTCCAACCACATCCAATCAACCACAACATTTTCACCCTTTTATATTAAACTTAACACTTCAGCAACTTGAATGTTTGTTAGTAAAGGTCTATAAACTTTAGTTGACTTCATCACAGGACTCACACAGCGTGTTTCGTTTTTTTTTGTTAATAAACTCCACACAAGAGGTCCTGAGGAAAACAATCCCAGGGCCTATGTCTTATTTGGAGATGCTGTGTAGGGCATTTTTATTGAAAAGAAAGAGAGGAAGTTCTGGGAAGTAAAAGGGTAGTAATCTGGAGATCAGTGTGTCTTTTTTACAGAAATAAATTCTAGCTTTTGGACCATGTTCATTTTAACGAGCACCGTTCATTTTTAGAACTTTTACGCAGCTCGGTTGTGAAATTATTTTTCGGCTTATGTGTTCCTCTCTCTTATTTTCCTTTGCTCTCTCGAGACAAAGATCACCCACACAGCATTTTTATTTAATGAAATACAATTTACAAAAGACAAAGTAGTACGGATTTCAAATTTGAAGAGTTCCCCTAAACTGTCTCACGTGTGATAAAAATAAAATAGTTTACAAAAATAGGCACTAAATTAGTGACCTTTTTTACATTGAGGTGATCCACTGGTCTGTGAAAAATTCAAAATCAGAAGGACCCCGCCTCTTTTTGAAAAGACTTGAGAAGACATTTTTGAAAAGGATGGAGAAGGTATTTGAGAGATATTTTAATAAGTTAATTAATTAGTTATTTAATGTTTTTATAGGTTTCCTTTAGGTAAATCCTTTCTTATGCATTATTTTTTTTATAATAACAAGAAAATTTAAAATCGATTTCATGGAACCAACCGACGCAAAGTCTAGGGACGTCCACTCGCCATAGTAGCAGGACGTTAACTGATACAAATTTCAAGTGGTGACGTCTTTTTGCGGTCGGCATAAGGTTTAATTCCAAATTCGTTCAACGCCAACCATTTCAATTCGTGCTGAAAATAACAGCGCGAAAGTGCATTGTTTTGTTTTATTTTGTGAAGTTCAGGCATAAATATTAAAATTTCGAACATTTTCTAAAGAACTTTATTTGCCACATTATAAAATAAACCTTTATTGGAAAATTGATTCATTAGCAGAAGATTTTGCAATTGAAAGTATTCGTACAGGTCTGATACTTAATTTTTTCTAGACTTACAAAAAGACTTATATTAATAAATACTCTACTATTTTCAAGGCCAAGATATGTTCTACACGCAGTATTTAAATAAGCCTAGAAAAAATAAAGTATAAGGTTCACAAAAAAAAAACACTTTCAAGTACAAACTCTCCTTCTTATAAACCCCTTTTCGGATATGGTTTTATTGTTTAATGCAGCAAATTCAGTTTCTTTTATAATAATCGCAAAAAAAATAAGGTTTAAAATGCTGTGTGGGTGATCTTTGTCTCGAGAGAGCAAAGGAAAATAAGAGAGAGGAACACATAAGCCGAAAAATAATTTCACAACCGAGCTGCGTAAAAGTTCTAAAAATGAACGGTGCTCGTTAAAAATGAACATGGTCCAAAAGCTAGAATTTATTTCTGTAAAAAAGACACACTGATCTCCAGATTACTACCCTTTTACTTCCCAGAACTTCCTCTCTTTCTTTTCAATAAAAATGCCCTACACAGCATCTCCAAATAAGACATAGGCCCTGGGATTGTTTTCCTCAGGACCTCTTGTGTGGAGTTTATTAACAAAAAAAACGAAACACGCTGTGTGAGTCCTGTGATGAAGTCAACTAAAGTTTATAGACCTTTACTAACAAACATTCAAGTTGCTGAAGTGTTAAGTTTAATATAAAAGGGTGAAAATGTTGTGGTTGATTGGATGTGGTTGGAAAAGCGAGTGAATGGAAGAGCAGAGAGGAAACACGCACGCCAGGTTTCCGCTTCACTTCTTCAGAGGCATGACTCTTCTTCTTTCTTACGGTTTTCGTGCTTGCGTTACACCTAAGTTCTTCACTCCAATCACGCAAGGCTGTGGAGCTAAAGGGAGACGGAAGACAGTGGTCGATACCTTCAGTCTTGATATATCAGGTAATTCAATATCCACGGTTGGAGCTTCTGAATGGTGGTAGGTACCTTCGACTTCCTACTAAACATTATGAAAGTAGTGGTTCAACAATTTTTGCTATGAAGTTAAGATGAAGCCATGCGAAATAATGCAAAATCATAAAAAATCATGTATTTTTCTTTTCAAAATTTGATCGCTTAGAAGTATTATAGATGCTTCAATTAAATACTGCGTGTAGAACATATCTTGGCCCTTTAAAATATCGGTAATTTTTTGTATAAGTCTTTTAATAAGCCTGGAAAAAATAAACTATGAGGTCTATAAAAAACACTTTCAAGTGCAAACTCTCCTTCTTATAAACCCCTTTTCGGATATGGTTTTATTGTTTAATGTGGCAAATTCAGTTTCTTTTATAATAATAAAAAAAAAGATATTTACGCCCGAACTTCACAATATAAAATAAAATATGCATTTTCTCATTGTTATTTTGGACATCAATCAATACGGCCCGCACTCTACGAATACGGATTTTTGAAGTGAACCTTATGCCATCGGAACAAGAACCATGCACTTGGCAAACCCATTTTGTATCAGTTACGCCGCGCCTGCGAAGGGGTAGAGACGTCCTAGACTCCACGTCGCTTGGTTCCGTTAAATCAATATCCCCACCATTAAATCAAATCATTGATTTAACGGAACCAAGCGACGTTATTTTTCTTGTTCTTATATTTCCTTGTTATTACAATAAACAATGCGTAAAAAAGGAGTTAATAATTTTTACAGGCCTTTACGAAATCAAACTGTAAAACAAATTTCTTTAATACCTTTTCCAACCATTCCAAAAGCTTTTTCTCAAGTATTTTTAAACTCCTCCCTAAAAAAGAGGCGTGGATTCCGATTTCGATTTTTCCTGGACTATTGGATCACTTTAATTCACAATATCAGTCTAGTTAGTAGCTCTTTGAAACTGTAAACCACAATACATTGATATCAAACCTTCATTCTCCACACAGCTAAATGTTCGCCTCTCAGATTTAATTTATGTATCTATCTACATCAGATTTTTTGTCTTTGATTTAGTTCACAATGAATGAACACCACCATATCAAAAATACAAGTAATCAGGTACAGGCCAAGTGCTTCAGGCCTTCGGTCAAAACACGTTTGACGTTTCGTTCACCGCACACACCACTTTACAGTTCAGTGATTTCCAGTCCTCAGCAGAACTGGAACGTGAAACGAACCACGAACAAAAATCAACCAGAAGCTGTAGCTGTACCAAGGTCACTGACAAAGGTGGTCCAAAGAAAAGTCTATCATTTTATATTTTTTTCTTTGAATGTGAATAGCTCTCAAGAGTTCCAATTGCTCCCAGCCGCCTGCCAGTCAGCCAGTGAGACTATGGCGTCCCCAATTGGGGTATTTTGTGAGGCTGAAGGTAGTGGGGAAGGGAAGGAGATGGGAAAGAGGAAGGTCCTCACTTACCCAAACACGGCTAAAGCAGGGCGATGCTGAAAGTATCTTCCACTCTGGAACTGAATTGTGAAATAACACAAATCAATCAAATAAAATTTACTTTTGGGATTTGTACCCGCGACCTTCTGTTCGCTAGTCGAGAGCTTTACCCCTCGACTACGGAGGCCGTCACAACGCAGCGATTAAAATGCTAGACTAGCATTAATTATAGAAGAACTTCCTCTTCAGGAAAACACTCAACGCTGACGGCCGGCGTGGTCTAGCGGTAAGGCTCTTGAAGGTCGCGGGATCGAATCTCGGAGTATCACATAAATTTTATTTTATTAATTTGTGTTTTTTCACAATTCTTTCATTTATTTATTTATTTAAAATTTACGGCACAAAGTGCCATTTACAAGCTTGTGTATATTTAATTACAGTCATAGTACATTATACAGGCATTAAAAATAAACAATAATATCAAAAAATCATTATGTAGTGACCTCGTTAACGTATAATTGGCTGAAATATTCGATTAGTACAACCTTATATTTCAGTATGGAAATATTAAAAATATCAGCCACATTGGCATAAAAATTTCCAGTGGTGTGTAATCTATTTACAACTGAATTGGAGCTTTAAAATAATATATATATTTTTAGAGTGGAAGATACTCTCAGTATCGCCCTGGTGTAAGTTCACCATTCAGAATTGAAAAGTTGGCCTAAGCCGTGTTTGGTGATCAGATTTAAATAGCCTGCTACTTCCCCACCTTCCTCTTATCCGTCTCCTTCTCCTCCCCACTACCGTCAGCCTCGCAACATACACCAATTCACTCACCGGCTCTAGATAGGAGCAGTTGGGACTCAAGTGCGGTTTTCATATAAAAAAAATTCTGAATAGGTTTTTTACAATAACTTCAAAAAGGAGGCCCCAGGAAAATAATTTTCCTCGTGTCCTAACTCGTCTTTGTGCATGCTGTGTGTAGAGTAATTTTAGGTAAAAGAAAGAGAGGAAGTTTTGGGAAGTAAAAAGGTATGAGGGATGGGTAGGAATCTGTAGGTAATCAGGAGTGACGTATGAATCCATCCACTGCGGTGCATGCAGTTAGTGTTAAAATTGTTGTTTTGAATTAGAAACTTGTTTAGTAGAATATTTTTAAGTAGCTGTCTTATTGCTTAGGATGTCATTGATGTGACGCCCACTTCAGTTGCTCTGATGAAGGCTTCTCCAATCCTCACAGTTCTGCAATGTATGCTTATCACTCTAACGCATCTGTGATCATCCTCTGCTTCTCTTGCCTTCCACTTTGCCAGTGACTATGAGTTTCACCTGGTTCGATGTTGGTGAGTTTGACGGTCTCAGTTTGGCGAGCAACGAGTCTAAACTATTGAGGATAGATATAGATACGCTGTAGACAGACTGTCTGAATAGCCTATTTTGAATGCCCAGCTCTTCTGGAATGGTTAATCCATCGAGCAATCTTCTTCAGAATCATATTTTGAGTGAATCTATCTTTTTTAATGTTACTTATTAGGTGTACTCTAAGATTATCGTGGTCCGCTGTTATTAATAAGACAATTTTTTTTTTAAATTAAGCGGGGTCTAGTACCGTACCTTGCGGAAAGCCCGTTTCCACCGGGAATGGTCGTGCGTTGTGTGTGAATGATTGGCGGACCACCGGGCTGTTTCAGGTCCCGGTTGTTATTTGAGATTAGATAACGGACGCATCGGATCATCTGATCATCTGGTCATCTCAACGGCGGAGGCTGTGACTGGTGACTCGTGCGGCGACAGGGGAGACAAGTGCGAACTAATTTAATAAATAAACATTTCTGACATTTTAAAAAAGAAATAAATATTTTTATGTTATGAATTATCAGATATCGTTTTACTCTCCCTATTCTCATCTAACACGTACACGTGGATTCCTTAACAGACGTGGATCCCCGACAATTGCCCTCCCCCCCACCCCCCGACATACTTATATACAATATGCAGTCGATAAAGTGAAAATAAGTTTCGGAGAGGATATACCGCCGAATATCAAAGGTGTAAAATAAATTTTCATTCAAAATATCAAGAATAGAACTACTTGCCTTTGTACTATATGTATATGTATGTACCAGTGTATAAGTAAAAAAAATCAGTACTGTAAATAAATTCGTTTGATATCCGTTCTAATTTATTATTAAATGTATTTTTGTAGTCGATTTTAGGTATAAAATTGGTAAATAATACACAAAAACTAATATTTTTGTAATAATTACAATTTCGGATGCCAACTGATGGGTCGCCAGCAAAGATATTGATATATAAGAAATGTGCTAAACGCAGCCTTTGGTGGGACTGTATTTTCTGGTGTCGCCGATATTGTTTACCAATACTACTGCACACCTTAAAAAAATCAACTAAATGAGCGAATTCTTTCCGTTTCAACCTGTAGGTATTGTTAACCAATACTACTGCACACCTTAAAAATCAAACTAAATGAACGAATTCTTTCCGTCAGATAAGATTTTAGATTTTCACAGCCAAAAGTATTTTCGTTATTTGTTTTTGAGGTGTTATGCCGTGTTGCACTACCTCCTTCTTTAGCCAACGTTTCGGACAGCGTTACAGTGTCCATCATCACACATCTGCCCTGATGTTGGACACTGTAACGCTGTCTGAAACTTTTGCTAAAGAAGGAGGTAGCGCAACACGGCATAACACCCCAAAAACAAATAACGAGAATTCTTTCCGTATTCAAATTGTATTGTCAACCAATACTACTGCACACCTCCAAAAAATCAAGTACTTTCCGTATTTAAACTATTCCCATTCGGAAGTAATCCCGCCGACAGTCGGGCGGACACTATAGCAAATCTCTTTTATTTTAATATCTTTGGTCACCAGTTACCATGTGGGTAACGTCATGAAAATAGCGTCTTGTAAAACGCAAATTTGGTAAGGGGTCGTCCATTAATCACGTGAGGCACGAAAGGGGAGGGAGGGATTCGAAAAAAATCACGAAATATCACAAGGAGGGGGGTGGGATATAATGAGATATTACGTGTATTTAATTTTCATTGAACGCACGATTTCTAAACCAAACAGCGGCGCGTGGCCTTGAATCACCGTTGCCAGGCAACGATTTTCCCGCGCTTTGCGACAGCCACTCGGCTCACCAGTCGCCAGTAAATCTGTGATTTTGACGCCGAATACATGCGTAAATCGTAAAACCGAATACATGTGGTTCATTCCAGGTGCTCGGAAACGTAAAATTCTCTAATAAAAATACGAATTCTCTAAAAAAAGATTTTGGGTATGGGAGGGGGGGGGGGGGGGGGGGTAGAGGGTGTTAAAAAGTTGCTAAAAAACATCACGTGATTAATGGACGACCCCTAAGCCTTCAGGCGTGGAATGAGGTGTGCCAATAGTCAACAAAGTTTATCTTCCCTGCTCAAAAAAACAATAACATTTTTTTTTTAAATCACAAAAATCAATCAAGCATGCGCAGGTATTTCATCGCTGGTTCAACATCTCTTTACTATACGGATAGTGCCCACTGCCCTGGCCTTCACTGATCTGTCGTGACAGTCATTGTGGCGCTCTGCCGACTATATTTACATACTGTATACCTGGAAAGACAGGCCTAGTCCTAGTTAGTGATGATCTGGTGGATCTTATCAGACGGGCAGCGTAATTTTGGTGACGGGTCACCTCAATGGGGAAGAGGCTGTATTATATCTACGATCATATCTGGAATATTATTTTAACTACTCTTGCATAGTGCATTAACATCTGTGTGTTGAAGCAGTAAATTATCTTTTTTATGTGAATACCACACAAGAGTCCCAACTGCTCCCAATGACATACATAATAGGGTTATGTTGCGAGGCTAATGGTAGTGGGGAGGGGAAGGAAATGGGGAAGAGAAAGGTGGAGAGATACCTGGATATTCAGATCTGGTTTACGCCTTGTAAACTGAAACAGCTGTCACAATAATACAAAACTGAAATACTTGCAGAACTTAATAATGCATTGTTAATTTTTTTTTTTAAATCAAATGGAGTTCTACGAATTAAATATAAACATTTTATTTTTTAAGTTTATGTAACATTTAATTAAATGAAGACAATATTAACGAAACTCAATCGAAAATCTGGAAACAGAAAAATCAGTAAAAGATATGAGCACATCTGGGATTCGAACCCAAGACCATCGGATTTCCGGGCCGCGACTCTTTCAACTGAGCTAATGTGTCCCTAGCCGATTCGGTCATTTTTAAGGTGATCCACAATGTTTTGGGTTTTGAAAATTTAATCGCTTAGAAATATTATAGAAGCTTAAATTAAATCTGCAAAGAGAACATATTTATAAAAATATCGAGATTTTTTTTTTATTGTTGTCAAGTTTAATTTGTAGAACTCCATTTTAATTTTAATTTATTTTATATATTATTCAATAATATTATTATTCAATTCATAAAAACAGTTTTAAATAAACTGTTTTTATATTATTATTCAATTCATAAAAACAGTTTATTTATAAAAAAGTTCTGCTATGTAATTATTATTACGCGTGACAGCTGTTTTGCCTTCTGAAGGCATTATTAAACTGTGGCTACATCACTTATGTACATATTTATATTATTTGTAGACAGGTATTTACGATGACTAATTTCCGAGTAAAATTATTTATGGTTATTATCATATTTAAAGTTTCCCCAATTACTGCGTTGTTTAAATTCGTTATGTACTCTAATCATTATGTAAATTATTCCCAAATGATGACTCATGGTTTTATTTTCTAGCATAAGTAAGTTTTAGAAATTGGCTTGAACATATTTAACAGCGGTGAGTGAATTATATTTGTTTGTTCATTTATCAAAATAGCAATAGGATTATTAAAATTTTTGTTTATTTCTAATTGTATGTACTTTATTTTGTATGCACAAAGGAATTGGCTTATTATCATCGCTAAGTGAGTGATTCCCATCTAGGAGATGTTTGGCAAATTGTGACTGTATTTTATTATTATTTTTAAACTATCGCATGTGTTCTTTGAATCTAGTATTAAAGGAACGGCCAGTTTGTCCAACATAAACAACGTTGCATTCGTCACACTGAAGTTTATAAATTACGCTATATATAACAAACTGAGCTTGAAAGACATAAGCAGGAAGACATAGAAGATTAACGATTTTATCTTCATTGTACTCAGTAGAAACGGTAGGAAAAGCTTCAATTTATCCAAAGCCTACTTTTTTGTATTTATAATGTAAACCGATTCGTAGCACCTAAAGTTTAATCGAAAATAGTGATTTACCAATAATATAGCATTGGAAACGTTGTTGAAACAGAAAAACAGGTCGCAATGGCGCCATAAGCGGCATAACCAAACCTAAATAAAGTAAGTTTGTTATTGAATATAACTTTGAGTAGGTAGCCTAGATAAATATAAGATAAAACAAAATGAAGATAAGTCATAGGGTGTATCGCTGTGGGGTCCGGATAACGATCTCTCCGCAGTACCTACCCAACTACCCAACAGCCTCCGTCGATATGATAATCGGGGGCCGCAGCATTACCAGAGCTCTGGTGTCCAGTTTCAACACACTACCTACTACCTACCCAGTCATACAGATACCTTCAGATGGGTGGAAGACAGTAGAGGGCGACTGGTTGTTCGAAGTAAAACTTCCTAGCTTGAATTATAAGGCTATGAAAATCTTCTTCGGTTGATATTTATTTGCTTTTGCGAATGGTGGCGACTGGCAAATCTGGCATCTTATTTCTCTTCCCACCCCCTTGAACCTCATATTGTACCTCAATTGGGGATGTCTAGGACCATCGGCTCCGGACAGTTGGGAACTTTATAATAATAATCATCTCTATATATATACTAGGGTCAGCCAAAAAGTAATGCCTCCTATTTTTTCTCCTTTAATTGTCAAGAAATAACATAATTTAACTAATTCAGATCTAAAAGTAGTGTAACTAAACTCACCATTAGTGATTCTTCCTTTCTACCTACCGTTAAATTAAAATGTATGTTTTTTTTATACGAATACCAAGAGTCCCAATTGCTCCCATCTGGAGCCAGTGAGACTACGGCATCCCCAATTGGGGTATGTTGTGAGGCTGAAAGTAGTGGGGAGGGGGAGGAGATGGGGAAGAGGAAGGTGGGGAAGAACCTGGCTATTCAGATTTGATCACCAAACACGGCTAAAGCCATTTAAATCAACGTTTCAATTCTGAATGGCAGTCTTACACCAGGGCGATACTGAGAGTATCTTCCACTCTGGGACGTGCCGCAAATATACTATAAATTATTTTAAATAAATTAATAGTGAATAACACAAATTAATCATATACAATTTTTTGTCGCGCTGGGATTTGATCCCGCGACCTTCGGATTGCGAATCAAGAGCCTTACCGCTCGACCACGCCGGCCATTAAATGAAAGCAAATCACTTTGTAAAACACCATTTAATCAAACTTATCTCATGTAGTAGGTGCCTTAACAACAGTGTTCTATATATTAAGTGTCATTGCGCTTTAAATAATATTTTAATTGGTGTTGCCAGTCTACAAATTTTGTAGTTCCATATTTAATATTTTCTATTCTTAATTGACAAACTTATGTCTGAACCACCTTAAAACATTTCTAAAGTTAAATTTTACCGACTGGTATCCCTGAGAGTCGCTCTGTGGTCCAGTGCATGATATTGCAAATTCATTCCGGTTCCCGCGTCGGCTCAGTTCGGGTGTTTCAGCAGTTTGGAAAGGTGGTGAATTATGTATTTTGATCTTATTTGGATTGGCAGCTTACAGCCTTTCCGAGCACTGTAAACTGAGATGCGTGTGTAGGGGAAATTTGCCAATAAGAACTCTTGATTATGCGGGTCAAATATATTTGCAAGTAACGTTATATTTTATAATAAACTTGATACAGACTATACATGTTACATTTTATATCAATACATGTTATTTCAAAGTGCTTCCACCCAAACAAAGTATTGAATATTCTACATAAAAGAATTAATATTATGGCTTTATGATGCAGATGTTAAAACGATTTTGCTATAAATTCTATGTAAACCTTAATGCATCACTTTTCGTTACAATTCTACGGTAACCTCAAGACTAACATTATTTACTTTCTTGAAACCATAACAAAAAATCAACAGAATCTTAGTTTTTCTTTTTTACTAGAATATTTTTCACAGATACCTATATTTATAAATCTTCATTTTAAAACTACCTTTTTTTAATTGTACTTACTTCTGTAATATAGCATTTTTGTTTATATTACCCACGCACAGGCAGTGCCTTAGTGGTTCCCATCACCTACTTTTATCTTATATAGATTTACTTATACCTAACTTTTACATTATTTGTTTTTTTTTATATTTGTATCTTACTGTGTTATGAAATATGCGTAAAAATTAATTTTTAAATGTTTATAAATATAATGGGAAAAAATAAGGATTTAAAAAAAAAAACGTTATTCTTTTTATTATGTCCCCTATACTTATTTGATATCTCGCATCACTTACCAATCCCCCTGTAAAACCGTCAGTATTTACAAGACGCACTGTGATTCCTGTACAAACATTTAAGATGAATATTATTATTTATGTTTGGACATATTGACAGCGTGGAAGATGCCATCAGAGATTCGGAGGTGTCAAAGTCACCCGTGTTTCCGATGTTACGGCCAGGCTTTTGATGACCGCGTAGGACGATGAAGTTCCGGAATGATGACCACGTCTTAGTGAACCGTAGACCCATTGAAAATACAACTGGAATGACATTTTTCAAAATGTGAGGAAAACCTTACAATGTAACCAAGTGTCCTCGAAGGGGTGAGCAGAGAGGATGTACGTAAAAGTTTTTTTTTTTATATGAATTCCGCACAAGAGTCTCAACAGCTCCCATCTGGAGCCAGTGAGACTATGGCATCCTCCAATTGGGGTATGTTGTGAGGTTGAAGGTAGTGGGGGGGGGGGGGGGGGGAAGGAGATGGGGAAGAGGAAGGTGGGAAGTACCTGGCTATTCAGATCTGGATCAATACAAATCAATCAAATACAATTTATTTGCCACGCCGGGATTCGATCCCGCGACCTTCGGAATGATAGTCAAGAGCCTTACCGCTGGACTACGCCGGCCGTCATAGTATAAAACATATTTTCATTCAAATTTATCAATGATAAAACTACTTGTCTATATCCATACTAATATTATAAATGCGAAACTGCGTGTGTTTGTTTGTTACGCTTTCACGCATAAAATAATAAACCGATTTTAAAAATTCTTTATATATGCGAGTAATATTGGCTGTATATAAAGGTAAGCTCTGGCGTTATGATTTTTTTTTTTACGTGAGCTCCACACAGGAGGCCCTGAGGAAATTAATTTCCCTCAGGGCCTATGTCATCATCTTTGGGGATGCTGTGTGAAGGGTTTTTTTAAGGAAATGAAAGAAATAAGAGTTCTGAGAAGGAAAAGGGTATAAGGGGTGGGTAGGAATATGGGGTTCAGTGTGTCCTGGTCATCCACCTTCAAGACCTAGACAAACCTCACCCCATGATCCCGGGCACCCCTGCTAAATCACCAAACGTAGCGAACCACTTGGGGTGACCTATGGCAGAGGTGTTGGTTATCCAATAAAGGTTCCCGGGGCGGCGGTACCCATTCCCGCCTCCCAAATTGAATATATTGTATACATACCAGCGTTTAAATACAAAAAATCGACACTTATATAAATTCATTGTTATCCATAACTTATTAGATTACCTATTTTTTTAAATACGCCTTTCCGGATTTATGGATGATATAATATTATTCGGGACATTGCTTTGAATCCTCTCGTAAAATCGTAACATCGCCTTGCACCGCAGTGGGAGGGATGGATTCGTACGTCCGTAACTCCTGGACACACTGACCCCCCAGATTTCTACCCAACCCTCATACCGTTTTCCTTCCCAGAACTTCCTCTCCTCTTCTTTTCAAAAAAGATCCTCCACACGGCATCCCCAAAGATGACATAGGCCTTGAGATGAATTATTTTCCTCGTATGGAGCTGATGCAAAAAAGCAATATGTCTTTAATAATCATTATCATTAATAAAAAAATAAATAAATAAAATCAATTTAAACAAAATTCCAAACAGAAATAGGTTTGAGGTGTGCAAATTTTGCTGCCCCAAAAAATCAGACCTTTTGCTTTATAGTCAAGATTCTTCCAAATTAATTGATGATCTCTTTCCGCCACGAACCCTTCAACACAACCTCCCCCTTCCCATCTCCCTATCACAATATAATTCTTCAGTGACAAACTCCCCCTACAATTGTTCCACAGCCCCTAGGGCTGAAGTACTACCCCAGGAGGTCTCGCATTACACAAGGAAAAATAATAATAAACACTACACAACAATGCGGGAGAGGGGGGGCTCTGCCTCTACGGCACCCCAACCCAGAATTGACTACCTACATTATACACTACAGACAAGTCCACTCAACATTCTAACTAGATTGTTCTTTTAATAAAAAATCGTTGAATTTGTTCAATTGATTCGTAGGTAAGGTTTTTTTGTTTAGAGGGTTGGAATAAAATAAAAAGGTGATAGATTCGATTGTTTGAATATTCGATTATTTCGATTATTCGATTATTTCGATTATCTCGATTATTCGAATATTAGTGATTCGATTATTTCTACTATATATCTAATAATAGTGATTCAATTATTTCTACATTATAATAATATCGATTCGATTATTTCTATCTCATAATAAAAGTGATTTGATTATTTCTACCTTATAAAAATAGTGAAAGTCTGGGACGCCCGAAGAAGACATGACACGATCAAGTAAATCAGATACTTGAGTCGGGCCTTATCATGCGTCAGAATAATAGAAGAGCGGTAATTAGACGATGAATGAATGTGAATCAGGCAAAGAGTGAGTGTCAAGTCCGAGTTGTTTGGCGGTCCGTCCTCTCTGCCCGCCCCTGCAGCAAACGGCATTATGGTTAGAGTGATTCGATTATGTCTACCTAATATGAATTGTGATTAGATTATTTCTGTCTTATAATAATAGTGATTCGATTATTTCAACCTTTGTAATAATAGTGATTAGATTATTTCTACTAGTGATTCGATTATTTCTGCCTTATAATAATAATGATTCAATTTTTTCTGCCCTGTAATAATAGTGATTCGATTATTTCTGCATTATAATAAGAATGATTCAATTATTTCAGCCTTATAATAATAGTGATTCTAATATTTCTAAATTAAAATAATAATGATTCGATTATTCCTATTTTATAAAAGTGGTGATTCGATTATTTCTATCTTATAATAAAAGTGATTCGATTATTTCTGCCTTATATTTTATAATATAATGCCTTTATCATTCTTTCACAATTTTGCCGTCTTTTGTACTTATTTTGTGATAAATTGAAAATTTCCATTGACTCGGCGTAATTATTTCCATTCATTAGTTCTGTTAGTATTCTGGTCAAAGAGGAATACATACGGCAGTTAGTCCCATAATTTCCGACTAAAATAAATCCCGACTTCTAGTATTAGGTACATATAGTGGAGTCCGAAATCTTATCGATGCAAGCAATTCTGGACTATCGAAAGCATCATTTAGAAAATTCAATTTAGTGAAAATCATTCTGTCTGACAATTTAAGCAATGAATACGCTCACTTCGGTGGCCCGACAGTTGATCCCCGACAGTTAGCCCCCCGAATTTTAGTTATTATAAAATTATACGTTTTTGTGCATTGTTTAGTAATTTCAAACCTAAAATCGATAACACACAAAATTATTTACAATATCAATTTTTGTACTTATATGCTGAAATGTACAGTACCTACCTTGTCTGTACAAGTAGTTTTATCCTTGATGCATTTTAATGAAAATATGTTTAAATCTATGTTATTCGACGGTACATCCTCTTTGCACACCCCATAGTTATATTTTGTGCAAATAGGTATACCCTATTTTCCCTAATCGACTGCATATTGTATATATATGGAATGAAAACCTTTTAAAGAGAGTCGCAGTTCAACAAAATTGCTGGAATACCCTTTTTAAGATGAAGCCATAGTAAAAAATGCAAAATCACACAAAATCATGTGTTTTTGTTTTGAAAATTTGATCGCATAGAAATATTATAGATGCTTCAATTAAATTCTGCGTGTAGAACATATCTTGGCCCTTAATAATATCGGTCATTTTTTTTTATAAGTGTTTTAATAAGCCTAGAAAAAAATAAAGTAACAGGTCTTTAAAAAAACACTTTCAAGTGCAAACTCTCCTACTTATGAACATCTTTTCGGATATGATTTTATTGCTTAGTGTAGCAAATTTAGTTTCTTTTATGATAATCGCAAAAAAAATTGATATTTACGCCCGATATTCACAAAATAAAATAAAATATGCATATTTGCATTGTTATTTCACAATACGGCTGGCAGCCGACGAATGTGGATTTTCAAAGTGACCTTTATGTCGTTCACCGAAGGACTACTGGCTTGCCACACCCCACTTCCATTCAGAAACGCCCTGGCCGGAGCAGGGAACAGACGTGTGACTCCACGTCGCTCGGTTCCGTGAAATTAATTTTAAATTTCCTTGTTCTTACAATAAACAATGTGTAAAAAAGGAGTTAATGTTTTTTTTAGGTCTTTACGAAATCAACCTGTAAAAAAATTTCTCAAATACGTTTTTCAACCATTCCAAAAGCTTTTTCTCAAATATTTTTAAACTCCTCCCACAATGGGCGTGAATTCCGACTTCGATTTTTCCCTGGACTATTGGATCCCCTTAAAACTTAGAAAGCTGAAGAATTTATTTTATGTTCGTAGGAACGTATTTAATAAATAAGATAGAAAGGGGGGATGGGTCGAGAGATGGAAATTATAAATCGGCACTAATAGGGTCCTGAGGGATGCATGAATGTAGCCAGAAAGAGAAGAGAAACATTAATTGGCATTAAACGCCTTTTTGGCCAATTACGTGTTAAATTGCTGTAAGACTCTAGCTAAAAATATTAAATCTTTTTCAAAATTAATTAAAACCTTTACACTCCTTTCTTCATTTATTCGCTCTACATGGCCAAATCCTCTGAACATCCCTTTCTTAAGCCTCGATGACATGAGAGAGTTTACAAGCTACTAGCTGGGAAATTCACTATCTGTTAGTAAACTCGCTCAGTATAATCGTATTACTAGCTAACTAGCAGATTGTGGACAATCTACGAAAAAAGTAGAAAGGTGGTCAACTTTACTCGTTACTCGATAGCGTTTGTCTAAAGATGGCGGCCCACCAACAGCTGATTTCGTAATTGTCAGAATTAGTTCGCACGGGAGTCGTTATTCTCTCCACTGGCTAGCTAGCGTGTGGCGCTAGCTGCTAACTCAAGCTTTCTACAAAATGTCGACAGAATTGCTTGGCCGGGGAGGTCGTTATTTTAGCTGCAACTGTCGCTACTGAGCGAGTAGATAGTTTTGTGTGTCATCATGACAATCTCACTCGCCGATTCACCCGCTTTTAAACTTACCGGCTAGTAGCTTGTAAACTCGCTTAATGTAATTGAGGCTTTAATCTTAACTCATTACCTACGCTTACATCAGCCTTCAATTCTTTTCGGACTTCCACATTTCACACACAATCATACATGGTTTTACACATATAGCTATGCCTCAGCGATCTCATTTCTACAGCATTCAGTCTACTTTCATCCTTCCTCTGCCAGTTCCATGCTTCTCTGCCATCAGGGTAGGTACCGGCATTTGATTGTGGACTGTAGACTCAATTTGGGAGGCGGGAATGGGTACCGCCGCCTCGGAAACCTTTATTGGATAACCAACACCTCTGCCATAGGTCACCCCAAGTGGTTCGCTACGTTTGGTGATTTAGCAGGGGTTCCCGGGTTCATGGGGTGAGGTTTGTCTAGGTATTGGAGGCGGATGACCAGGACTCACTGAACACCAGATTCCTACCCACTCCTTAAACCCTTTTCCTTCGCAGAACTCTCCTCTCCTCCTTTTCCTAAAAAAAAACCCCTCCACACAGCATCCCCAAAGATGACACAGGCCATGAGGGAAATTATTTTCCTCAGGGCCTCCTCAGGGAGCTCATGTAAAAAAAAGAAAAAAATAATGAAATGTGAATGGTAGAAGAAGTCGGGGACGCCTGAGGAAGACATGGTACGATCAAGTGAATCAGATGATTGGGTCGGGTCATGTCAAGAGTCGGAATAATGGTAAAGTAGGAATGATACGATGTACGAATGTGAACGAAGCAAAGAGTGTGTGCCATGACCGAGTTGTTTGGCGGTCCGTTATCTCTGCCTACCCCTGCAGTAAAACGGCGTGATGGTTAATTAGTTAGATTTTTATTTTTACAATTATTGTTAACGGTAGGTATTATGGACAGCCCTGAATTACTAAGCTTCATTACTTTCCATGTACCTACTAACAAAACTACTGGATTTAAAATATGTTTTAATTGCGACAATATATCAGGACTGAGCCATTTAGGTTTATCGCTTATAGGTACCTAGATTGCATACAGTTGGCAATACTTCCTCAGAAGTAGTAAATGTGTTCAACTGCACGGAATATGTGGTTACAAGCAGGCTATAATAACATACCTAGCTCAATAATAATTAATAATTATCAATGTTAGCGTAAAACCAACCTATTTAGGTACCTACCATTCTTGTAGATGGGATCTATAACTAATAGGTGATTTGTACTTGAATACCACACAAGAGTCCCAACTGCTCTCAACCGTCTGGAGCCAGCGAGACTATATGTGACATCCCCAAGTGGGGTATTTTTTAAGGGGATCCAATAGTCCAGGGAAAAATCGAAGTCGGAATTCACGCCCATTGTGGGAGGAGTTTAAAAATATTTGAGAAAAAGCTTTTGGAACGGTTGAAAAAGGTATTTGAGAATTTTTTTTTACAGGTTGATTTCGTAAAGACCTAAAAAAAACATTAACTCCTTTTTTACACATTGTTTATTGTAATAACAAGGAAATTTAAAATTGATTTCACGGAACCGAGCGACGTGGAGTCACACGTCCGCTCCCTGCTCCGGCCAGGGGAGTTTTGAAAGAAAGTAGGGTGTGGCAAGCCAGTAGTCCTTCGGTGAACGACATAAGGGTCAATTTGAAAATCCGCATTCGTCGGCTGCCAGCCGTATTGTGAAATAACAACGCAAATATGCATATTTTATTTTATTTTGTGAATATCGGGCGTAAATATCATTTTTTTTTGCGATTATCATAAAAGAAACTAAATTTGCTACAATAAGCAATAAAACCATATCCGAAAAGATGTTCGTAAGTAGGAGAGTTTGCACTTGAAAGTGTTTTTTTAAAGACCTGTTACTTTATTTTTTTCTAGGCTTATTAAAAGACTTATAAAAAAAATGACCGATATTTTTAAGGGCCAAGATATGTTCTACACGCATTATTTAATTGAAGCATTTATAATATTTCTAAGCGATCAAATTTTCAAAACAAAAACAAATGATTTTGTGTGATTTTGCATTATTTACTATGGCTTCATCTTAAGGCTCAAGGTAGTGAGCAGAGGAATGAGATGGGAAGAGGAAAGTGGGGAAGCACCCACCTGGCTATTCATATCTGGTCACCAAATACGACAAATGCCATTTCAAAGCAACGTTTCAATTCTGATGAACAGTTCTCTGTTACCAGGGCGATATTGAGAGTATCTACGTCTCTGGAACGTGCCGTAAATATACTAGGTAGGTAGCATGGGTGTAGCCAGGTTTTGATTTAGGCTTCTACAAGATATTCATGCTTTAGGTTCTACGAATAAAAACAATACGAACGGAAGAAGAAAAAAAACATCATATGAAATATCTGTAAATTTGAAAACGCGACTCGGTCGACAATCGCAGAGATCGTGCATCGGCCAGCCAGGGTGGGGAAAATGCCCCACCTTGGCTACGTGCCTACACTCATAGGTAGATATATATTATTTTTTATTAATTAATTGGGAAATACCTACCTCACAAAAATAAATCAAATAAAATTTACCCGCCGGGATTTAAACCCGCAACTTCCGGATTCGTAGCCAAAAATCGTAACCACTAAACCACGGAGGCCGTCGAATGTCAAAAATATTCTAATTTCGCTAACTCTGGTTCATTTTTCTTCGTTCTTTGAATTTAAGTCGCATTTTCAAAATTGGAACTGTTGGAAAATGCTTAGGTACCTACTTACCCTTAGTAATAGGTATAAGTAAGTAATATTTTTAACCGAAAATTGTTTTATTTAATTTTCAATTGGAACTGATTTATCGATAATTCATACTATCCCGTGATTTTTCACGGAATTAATATAATTATTAATCGCGTGAAAAATTTTACATATAATTCTGAAATTTGCACATTTAAATAAAATTAATATATATTTAAATTCACCTTTCCTTTCTCTGTAAGTTTAAAAGATGGCCTAGAACACCCTTGATGGGTGAAAGCCAGAAATAATTGAAAAAAATGTATTCTCTAGGTGTCTTTTATTTCGATCATTCCAAATTCGAATGTTTCACAAACAAAATATAATCATGAACATATATATTCTAAATTTTTGACAACTCCGTCTATAAGCTGAACAATCCAATTAATTTATATCCATCTTCCCCGACCAATCAAAAGCGTCCTTGTCTCCGCCCATCGGAAATGCCGACCAATCAAACGGCGGGGGGAGTGGCCAAATAAAGTGGAATAAAAGGAGAATAAACAGGAATAGAAAAGTCAGGGAAGGAGAATTTAAATTAAATTGGATTATTTTGTTGGAATCTTTTTTACTTGTTTTTGAAGGGGAATAGGATGGTGTAATCAATAAACATTCAGCTTTTTCCATTAGATTACAGTTGGATTTCAAATCAATTTACCCCTCAGGCCTCGGTCATATTTTGTCAGAAGGTCAGAAAATTTCCGATGTATTTGCGTTTTTGATAACGATAAAAAAAAATGGAATATTTCTGAACGTAGCCGAAAAATAACAACTATTTTTGAAATATGTTGAAAAACGCCTTAAAATTTTATGAAATAAACACGTAATTTTTTGAAATAAACATGTAATTTTTTAAATAAACATGTAATTTTTTTAAATAAACATGTAATTTTTTGAAATAAACATGTAATTTTTTGGGTATGTTTTTAGGTTTTCACGGCCAAAAAGTATTTTTGTTATTGTTTTTGGGGTGTTATGCCGTGTTTCGCTACCTCCTTCTTTAGCCAACGTTTCGGACAGCGTTACAGTGTCCATCATCAGGGCAGATGAGCAAACGATATTGGTGAGAGTGTTTACTTATGTGTGTCGAAGCGATACCGCAAATTAAATACGCAAATTTTTAGTGGATTATTTTTTAATGCAAAATCAAACAAAATCGTGTATTTTTGTTTTGAAAATTTGATCGCTTTGAAGTATTATAGATGCTTCAATTAAATACTGCGAATAGAATATATCTTGGCCTTTGAAAATATCGGTCATTTTTTAATAAGTCTTTTAATAAGCTTAGAAAAAATAAAGTATTAGGTCTATAAAAAAACACTTTCAAGTGCGAATTCTCCTACTTATTTATAAACCCCTTTTCGGATATGGTTTTATTGTATAATGTGGCAAATTCAGTTTTTTTTAAAATAATAATCTCAAAAAAAAAGATATTTATGCCTGAACTTCGCAAAATAAAATAAATATGCATTTTCGCGTTGTTATTTTTGACATCAATAAGACAGCCGGCACTCTACGAATTTGAATTTTTAAAGTGAACCTTACGCCATGAACGTAAGAACTATCATCTGTCACACCCATTTTGTTTCAGTTCCGCCCCGCCTGCGATGGGGAATAGACGTCCTTCGACTCCGCGTCGCTTGGTTCCGTGAAATCAATTTTAAATTTCCTTGTTATTACAATAAGCAATGCGTAAAAAAGGAGTTAATGTTTTAAAGGCCTTTACGAAATCAACCTGTAAAAAACAATCTCAAATACCTTTTCCAATCTTTCGAAAAGCTTTTTCTCAAGTCTTGTCCAGTATTTTTAAATCCCGTCCTAAAAGAGGCGTGGATTCCGATTTCAATTTTTTCCTGGACTATTGGATCACCTTAATGAAATAAAATTGTTCCACTTAATTTTTTTTCGAAAAACCGCATACATAATGTTTCTTTGTTGAAAAAATCTTATTGCATAAACTTTCATTTGTCATTTTTTTAAAATTATCTCCACACATGAAGAACAAAACTCCCTCACGGCCTATGTCATCTTTGGGGATGCCGTGTGGAAGAACTTTTTAGGGATAATAATGAGAGTATGTTCTGAGAAGGAAAAATATACGAAGGGTGGGTAGGAATCTGGGGGTTAATGTGTTCAGGAGTGACAAACGTATGAATCCATCCCCCTCACTGCGGTGCAAGGCGATGTTCCAAGAGAGTCCGGCGGGAAAGATAAAATTACTCCATTTACCAGTCTCTCTCGATCCAGCCCGCCACGCAGTAGGTAGATAAAAGCATCCACCGCCAAGACCGAGACAAACCTCACCCATTGAACCTGGGCACCCCCGCTAAGTCAACAAACGTAGCGAACCACTTGGGTTTTTCTTTCTCCCTATCAAACCATCTACTTATTTTTTTAACACTAATTACGGAGCCAATTTTGATGCTGCCTGATGAAATTCTTCACGCTTGACGTTCTATGTGGCAAAGTTCAAAACTCTGGGTAAAGCCCGGGCAACGTGGGGAACTTTTTTTTAGCATTAATTCCACATAGGAGGCCCTGAGGAAAATAATTTCCCTCAGGGCCTATGTCATCTTTGAAGATGCTGTGGGGGGCTGTTTTTGAAGAGAGGAAGGAGTGAACATGAGACCCATGTTGTAGGAGGGAGGAAACACAGAGGCCGGCAAATCGTTCCACAGTCGAGCTGTTGAACTCAAGAACGAGTCGTAGAAACGACCCGTTCTCATGTGACTAATGTCAACCGTGTACAAAAATGTTGGGCTCGTGTTTGGCGTGTTTCCGGACTATGCACCGGTGCCGAGGGGATCAATGACGCCAGTTCCTCGGAGCATCTTCCATTGTAATACCGGTAGAACAAGGACAGCATTCTCACCCGACGCCTGTGCTCTATAGTTTGTTAAGTTAGGAGAATCTATCAAACGGACCGCCCTGCACAGAGTCGAGGGTTTTTTTAGGTATTTTGGGGCTCCAGACCAGAGGTGGCTGATTCAACCGTGGGGCGCACTTGCGATTTGTACAGGGTGAGCAGTTGTGTACTATTAAAGTATCTGCGGGCCCTGTATAGTACGCCTTTAGTACCATATAGTAACTTCAGAAAAGGCAGAAATAATAAACAAGAAATTGCTTTCAAACTGCGCTTTATTGAATCATTTGACAGAAGTATTTCAGTAAAGCATATTTTTGAAAAAAAATTGTAAACATATTTAAAAAAAATTGAACACAGTATATTTTCGGGCAAAGGTAAATTATTACATGGAACCGGGTCAAACAAACATAAAATATTTTTTTTACACTAAACTCAAAAACATTTAAGACCAAGAAATTTATAATATAATAGTGCAATAATGGATAAACAAAAAAATGTTTAAAATAATTGATTTAATTTTAATTTTGAATGAAATCAAAATATTCATTTGTTTTAATGGAATAACAATAGTCTAAAGTCAGTGGGACTATGCTATCCCTAATTGAGCTATGTAGTGAGTAGAAAGGGAGTGGGTCTGGGAAGGTGATAGGAAAGAGGAAGATGGGGAGTAACTGACTTCATTGCTCTTTCACCAGGAATTTTAAACAAAACTATTAAACAGATTTTTATTGCAAACCTATTTTGTGAATTTATGTATGTCATTATGTTTTCAAAAGCTTTACTTGGGTCATATTATAAAATGGGTAATTTAACAAAACATGTATTAGAAAGTTTGAAAATCAGATGACATAATTATTAAGAAATATTTAATTATTTCAATAAAATTGATTGTAACAATTTATAAATTAATAAGAAATTGGCTAATTATAAATGGTAATAATAATAATAATAACTTATAGCAGCAAATAAGCGTTAAGAAAACATTTATTTACTTGAATTTAAGTAGTAAAGTTGGTACATGACTGTTGTTATCTACTGGAGCGTTTTTGGTCACATTTTGGTCAATTTGCAAACGGTCTCGAGCGCTCACTTGCCAAAATGTGGCAAATTTGAAGAGATATTTTAAAATTTTTTTTGGAATTATTTCAAAAGTTTCCAAGCATTGTATACTGCAATTAATCACAAAAGCTAACTTAGAAGTTTCACTTTTTAACAATAGATGTCTCGAATCTTTTCTGAATTATTTGTTATTGATGTTTTAGGAACCTAAATTATTGAAATATGTTTTTCTTACAAATCATTGATCGTGTGTTTATCATCGATATGATAATGATCGAATCGAGCATCTCTCTCTAAACTGAACCTAACCTAACCCTACGGATGTGAGGATTGACCAAGTGGAGAGATAAATAATAATTTGAATAAAAGGGAAAAACTGTTAGGTTAGGTTAGGTTGCCAACCACATGATTGATAGGCATACAAAAAAATTGCATTTTGTATCTACGAGTATATAACAGTCACGTACCAAAAAGTTTTAAGTGAAACAGTAAAAAAAAAAAAATTGAAAATTGTGTAATTTTTTTTTCAAACAATTTAAATAAAAATACAAAGATGGCGGCATTAAAACTTCTATATTTTAAATGGTCTTAAAATAAAATTAATTAAAAACAATCCGACAGATATTGTTTTTGCATTTTTTTTTTAAATTTAAATTTTTATACTTAATGTCTGAAAATATTAAAAATTAAAAGCATTGACTAAATTAAATGTAACTTACGTAAGTAAACATAAAACATTTTTGTAATACAAAATACTAAATAGCTAACAAACAACTATAATAATAATATATGAGAAAAATGTTATTTTTTTCAAATAAATGGTAAAAATGTTTAATTTTTGGCCTCACTTTTGAATTCCAAAATAACGGAATTTGTCAATTTTATTTGAAACAAAATGGTTGTAAGAA
Source organism: Glyphotaelius pellucidus (assembly GCA_936435175.1). NCBI lineage: Eukaryota > Metazoa > Arthropoda > Insecta > Trichoptera > Limnephilidae > Glyphotaelius > Glyphotaelius pellucidus. Next base: position 1,758,546 of record OW386561.1, read on the forward strand.
CTACTTGTAATTTAATTTTAAATGTTGGCAATATTTATTTAGTTGCCACACTGAAACGCATGCGCGTTGGACCGCGCATGGTTTTGAAACAATTTAGTATAAATTGCAAACACGTCAGTAAGCAAGAAGTACAATGCGATTACAAGTGTCACTCGAGACAGAATGGCGGTTTGTTTCAAAGTCACTCAGAAGCGCGGTCCAACGTGCATGCATTTCAGTGTGGCAACTAAATGAATATTGCCAGCATTTAAAATCAAATTACGAGTAGTTCCTAAATGGTGCCGAAATAACAGTTACTAAAGTCACTGATATTTTCAGAGCTTCTTCCACACAAAACAGTTTCAGTTCTCCGCAAACTTCAGTAAAGAGATTATAAATAAAAAAAATAAAATTCCTGGATTACGAATAATATGATGATATTTCAAAAACTCCTACTATCATCGTTATAAGCGGAAGATGTTGTTTACGCAATGATTGAGGGCTTAGCTAGAAGAGGAATTTAACAAACAACCATGATTTTGAAGCATTTCCAAACTGAATTAAACAGAAAACTGTCTCTGTAACCTTTTAAAATCACTACTTTCAACTTTCCAATGTTAAATTGAGATCAGGGACTGCAAATATTGTTAAAACTAAAATAATTAATCTTAATGTATCACAATTTTTTTTATTTCATTATTTAATAAATTATATATTTTTTTTATTCCTTAAGAGTATTTTCACCTCCTTTCTGCCGTTAACTAAAAACTAACAGATTGGTGAAAAAAAAAAAAACAATAAAAATTAATAAATTTTTTTTTTCAGTCATATGTGCCACTTTAGTAATCAAAATATTTACATGGGGTAACGTTAGAAAATAATGCCTGGATTACTAATCTATGATAAAAATATTAATTAAACACGGACTATTATTAAATATTGTTAAAAACCATTCAAATACAACATGTTGATTCAAAATACACAAGAACTTTTCCACTTGAAATGAATTTAGGGCAAATATTCGTAACTTAACTGCACGCACTTTTAAGCATAGATTATGGAAATCACACGTTGTTTCAACAATTACTAGAAGAAACAACTATTTGTATGCACAAAATAGGTTATTAGGTTCTAAGTTTGGGTTAATTAAGAAATTCAAGCATATTTAGATTGAATTAAGCTTACGCAAATGTTAATCCATACAAAAAAATCCAAAATGGTGGCAAAGGGATCGTTTTATATGAAAAGTTTTGAACTTTGAATAAAAACGTAATTTTTATGCATCTTTTACCATCTATCAAATGTAATTAGTTGTTTCTTGTGGTAATTAAATTGAAACGAAGTGTAATTTCCACAAACGTAAGTGTTATTTCCATAATAAGTGTTATTTCCATAATTATATGTGTTATTTCCATAATCATAAGTGTTATTTCCATAATTATATGTTATTTCCATAATCATAAGTGTTATTTCCATAATCTACTAAAAGTGCGGCGGTTAGGGAAATATTTAACAAATTTAGTTCTCATTAGTTTAACGCCTACCAAGTGTGATGAATTTTAAAATGCAATAGTGTGTAGATAATTTATTAAAATAAAAGCAAAAAATTATTTGCTCCGCTTAGGAGGTATCTACTGAGTGGAACCTTAAGTATACCTATTTTGGCGATGCTGTGCAGAGGGTGCAGAGGAAACTGCAATCAAGTATGTCCATTTTGGGGATGCTGTGCGGAGGATCTTTTAAAGGAATTTGAGTACAAGAAAGTCCTAAAAACGATCCTTTCTCAGATAATGTTAACCATGTACAAACGTTGGGCAATGACATTATGTCATTGAAATACCGGTACAACAGACACAGCATATTCTTAACATTGCATTCCAGATTTTTAGAGCAAGTTAAGAGTTTTATTACTACAAGTGTCATGGTTTTAGCAGATTATCCACAGATACCAAACTGGTTGGCGGTATTGTTTTAAAATATAGCACAGAAACGCTTTTCTCTACATTTGGTATTTGTTAATAGGTGTGAAACTAATAAAAACGAAAAATTTAATAAATTTCAGTTGTATATATGACAAATATAGTATAAATCAAACAATTTTAAATGCCAGCATCAAATTGTTTTTATAGACTAGTAAAATGATTTTAATATAATATTTAGATTGGTGACAAAGTCTGGTAGCAGAAAAATCTTGCGTATTTTGAATCAACACATGCTTTACAGAGTGTTTGATATTAAATAAAGTATAATTCTTTGCATCGTATACCAGTCACTTAGAATGTTAGGTTAAGTGTTAAATTACTTCACAAGTTCAACAACAGATGGCAGAGTTGTAGGAAAAAAATATATGAATTGCTTTGTTGAAATATGAATACAAATTGTTTACGTACTTCAAAACCTAATTTAACAAATGATTTTCAATATTTTATACACACTAACATTATGTATTTGTTCTATAGAATGCTAAAAAGGTAATCATTTGACAGAAATAAGTACATACGTAAAAAGACTAGTTTAAATTAAAAATTGCCGTAAAAAAAATTAAATTGACAAAATTTTCAATGAATTTAAAACAACTGTCAAATAATGTTGTAAGACATTTTAATATGATTAAAAAACACTGCATTTTTTGTTTTTTTGTCAAAAAATATAATAAAATACATATTATGTAGTTTTAGAAAAATTAAGCCATACTTAAATAGCAGACATTTTTTACTATGTAAGATGCTATATTATGTTTATATGTGTTGACCATTATCATAAGTTTTACAGGGAAACTTTATCCTATTCTAGAAAAAGACATTGAATGGACAAAGGACACTTCTTTCTGATACCAAACTTAAAAAAAAATCCCAAATTTAGAATGATCTGACAATATTTCAACTTTCCCTACTCCTATTATAGTGATGTGCACATGTGTGGGAATATTCCCTGACCTAACATAAATTCCTCAAAATGGGGTATTTATTTTTTCAATAACACACTTCAAGCGAAAGAAAACAAGGAACCCGTTTAAGAAAATGAAATTTGTTTTAAATCAATATATCTTTGAAAATAACACAATGTACATTAGAATATAGCCTTTTTTGTAATAGGACTTCATAAACATAAGCTTAAATCAGTGTTGGGCCATTTAGGGACGTTTTATGCGTAAAAGTGTATGAATTTTGTTAAATTACAAACAAAATTGTTTTCACTTTGGTACAAATCCGTTGTGTTCTCACAATCAGTATCTCCAACACGTCTTGGAAGGAGATTTCTCTTAGGGAAGAAATAGAGTTCTTTTGGTTAATCTGTGATTTATTAATACTTCGCGTATTACAAGTAGTGACTACGGTTAGTCGACCTAACTAGGAGTTGGCTATAATTGATCTGGCTCCCACTGTCTTTTGTGGGAACCGCTAACCTCGGCCCTCTGCCCTCTGAGAACTAACTAACTAACCCTCTGGCGAACTAACTGGGAACCAATCTTGCCGCCATCTTGCTAGGAAAGCTCTTATCCCTGCCATCTATGTGAGAAGCTCGGAAGCTTTTAGATATCTCACAAAATCATTAAAAAAAAAACAATTCGGGCATATCTAGTGCCAAAGTGTAACTTTCCCTTTGATAAAATATTCTTCCACATAAAAGACAAGGAGATAAGAAGATGGGGAAGGCTTGTAACACATATAAATATATATTATTTGGATGTTTTATATGTTGGGACTTTTACAAAGAGATTGGTGTACAATATTTTTATAAAAATATTTGACAGGCATTCAAGTAAGTCAATGTTAGAACTACCCTTCTCGCCCGAAGTGTGTTTAGAAAGTTATTACGAATGAGGTTTTTTTAAAATGAAAATGTATTAACTTAAAGAGTTCCATAAATCCAAAAATGACGAACTTATGAACTTTTAAAGTGAACTTGGATAAAACGCATAAAATTGTGTCTCGTGATATTATGATTTGTTATAATGATAAAATAAACATGTCCGTTACGCTACAGAGGCCTTCCAATTTTTCATAACAGAAAGGCCAAGCTAGTGATGCAATCCATTCGTAGAAATAATATTTTGTCCAATGTCCATTTAACGTCTACAGGTTATTAGTAAAACTTATAACATAGCTACATTATAATAAGAGGACCTTATATAACAAAGTGTGTAAAAAATCACACATCTAGAATTGGAGTCATACCGTGACATTTTCCAAAATTTTTTTTTGCATTGTTCATAAAAGGTTTTTTGTATGGAAAATAATTTTTGTATGGAAAATCATTTTTGTATGGAAAATAATTTTGTATGGAAAATCATTTTTGTATGGAAAAAAATATTTTTTCATAAAAAAAGTTTTTGGGTGAAAAAATATCAGCAAAATTTTTGTTCCAGAGATTGGTAGGAAACTCACGGCATGTCAATTTCATTCCAGACACATTCATTTCTATCTTCAAAACTAACATCCATTTATTCATAAATAGCCATAACTCCTTAATAAGCTCTACCCTTGTGATTGGATTGTGTTGTGTTAATAATTCATTGAAGAACAACTCTTATACAGATAATAATTACAAAATTGTATTGTGATACCTAGTTACAGAACAGATTTTAAATTGACAATATAAATCTGTTGAAAATTAGCACTTTAATCCTAAGAATGTTTTTTGTTGACTGTTAAATCCAAAACTAGATTTGAGTATCTCAGTCAGGATGTCATCCAGATATCAATGTTTTAGTTTTGACGTCATGAAGATGTCGATGTTTTAATTATGATGTCATCAAAATATCAATGTTTTAGTTATGCTGTCCTCAAGATATCGATGTTTTACTTATGATGTCATCAATATTTTAGTTATGCCGTCATCAAAATATCGATGTTTTACTTATGATGTCATCCAGATATCAATCTTTTTTTTATGACGACATCAATATATCAATGTTATAGTTAGGATGCCATCAAGATATCGATGTTTTACTTATGTTATCAATGTTTTTTACAATGTCATCAAGATCGATGTTTTAGTTAAAATGTCATCAAGATATCAATGTTTTAATGATGATATCAAGATATCAATGTTTTACTTATGATGTCATCAAGAAATCAATGTTTTAATTATGATCATCAAAATTTCGATGTTTTAGTTACGATGTCATCAAGATATCAATGTTTCAGTTATGATATCATCAAAAAATCAATATTTTAGTTGTGATCTCATCAAGATATCAGTGTTTCAGTTGTGACATCATAAAAAATCAATGTTTTAAGTTATGACGTCATCAATATATCAATCTTTTTTTATGACGACATCAAGATATCAATGTTTTAGTGATGATGTCATCAATATATCAATGTTTTACTTATGATGTTATCACTGTTTTTTTACGATGTCATCAAAATATCGATGATAGAGTTATGATGTCATCAAGATATCAATGTTTTAGTTATGATGTCTTCAAGATATTAATGTTTTAGTTAAGATGTCTTCAAGATATCAATGTTTTAGTCATGATGTCATCAAGAAAATGTGTTACTTGTGATGTCAACAGTAAGTTGAACTCATGACAGTTCTATAAATGTACTAATAAGTGTATAAATTTCAGGACTAAAGTGGTAAATGTCAATCAATAAATATGAAATATGTAACAATACTAAACCTGCAATATGTGTGTTGCAAGGCTGTCAAAACTAATGAACACTTTGACTGTTTTACATGGCAACATTAGATACCTAAATTAGTGATACTAAATTAAAAATAACTTATCAATAAAAAGAGAAACACACGAGGGAACACCCATCATGCCTACTTATTGTAGAAGCCTTCACCCTTCTCGCAGTAATTTTATATGCCCACCCCAAATTTCACCCCCAGCCCTTTTTAAATGGACTAGCATAGAGCTCAGAAACTTGCACTACCGATTTCCGATTTAAGAAATTTTCTCACATAAAAATATTCTGTACGAAAATATATTGTGAAGCTGGAGGAAGGAGGGAGGGGAAGGAGATGCGAAAGAGTAAGGTTGGGAAGTACCTGGATATTTAGACCCTGTCCCTAAACACGGCTAATTACTGTTATCGTTGTTTATTTTTAGGTTATTATGCCTTGTTGTGTTCCTCCTTTTTAGCCAATGTTTTCAACAGCGTTACACTGTCCATCGTCAGGGTAGATGAGCAGATTGTGGTGAAGTATGCATTTATGAATGTAGATGTGATACCGTATTGCCCACATCAAAGGCTGTGAAGTTTGTCTAGGTCTTGGCGGCGGATGATCTATCGCGTTGCACCGCATTGGGAGGGATGGATTCACACGTCCGTCACTTCTGAACAAATTGACAGCCAAATTTCTACCCACCCCTCATACGTTTTCCTTCCAAGAACTTAGTCTCCTTCCTTTCCATAAAAAAGTCCTCCACGCAGCATCCCCAAAGATGACAAGGTGCTGAGGGACTTTTTTCTCAGGGCATCCCGTGTGGAACAAAAAACCAAAAAAAAAATTATATGATTTTTGTGGATTTCAATCGCCTCCTTTTAGGCATGCTCGATGCGTTTTGGGTCTTTCCAGGATTTCCCAGGAAGAAATTACTATCTCAGATTCTGAGCAATACATTAGTCCAATAATTTGGGATCAAGAGAAAAATTCGCAGATTAATTTTTATATTATATTACACATAGTAAAACACCGCACAAATTATAAATTGTTATATAGTTAATTATATATTGTAATTCAAAAGCTCGCACGCCAAAAAATTGATTAAATTGTCCCGATATAATGTAACACGCACAACATTGTATTATATTTCGCACACACTGACGAACATCATTCTTCACGTACAGGAAATGTATTTTTTTATTTCCGAAACAAACACGCATGAACACAAATTTTGTATGCCAAATTATGGTTAATTTAGGCTGTATATTAGTCAAAATTTTATAAAATTGAATTAACCAAATGTTTGTTCACCAACTCTGTTAATAAAAAAAACTTTTCGTTCACTTCAAAACAACAGTTTTTTAACATTTTTATATCAATACTGTGAGCCAAAATTTTCAATAAAATGTTCAGTCAATCCTGGATAATTTTGAGCAGTTGTCTCTCAGTTCCATTTTTTAATTTCGCAATCAATCCAGATACAATTTTTAAACAAGTTTTTTTCAACATTTCTTTTACTACAATACACAATAGTTATTATTGCGATAAAGCAAAAGGAATCCTAGATTATATTGTACAGTTTACAATGACAATTTTTTATGCCAAAATTTCAGTCCCAACGTAATTTGGAACCGTGTGATCCCAGTTCGGTACAAAAATTCCGATCGAAGATAATTATTTGTGAACAATATTTCTGTAGACTAAGGCAGCCCGCAGACAAAAGACTCGAGTTGTTGAGACAGTTGGAAAATTATTACAAATTCATGATTTCAAAAAGTTTTATCATTGAAGACAATATTAGCCACTCTCAAATGAAAATTTGAAAAGGAAAAATCAGAAAAAAATGGTCACATCTACTTGCAGAAGAATCAACAGATGTCACCCATTAAAATAAAAAAAAGTATATATTTATCCAAGACACTATCTAGATTGCATTCAGTTCGGGAAGAATTTTTCAATCATATCGATCTTCTGGTTGATTAGTCCGACATCTCCGAAAAATTGAAATTTGAGTTGAGTATGCAGTTATGTGTAAAAGTGTACCTTCCATCTGGTACAATACTGAGATTACTCATAAACACCACAAATTAATTATAATGCAGAAAAGCTTGCAGTGAATTAAACAAATTGTTGATGTTTTCTGGATCATTAGCAGGTTATATCAAAATGATTTGCTGATTGTACCGGACCATTATACCTCCCGGTTTTATTTTATAGCAAGTTTAACACAGCCTGTGCGGAGCGTGGCAGGTAGCGAAAAAGATCGAAAACCTATCAATTTATCAAATAAACGCAAGTAATGTTGTTTTTATGCATAGTTTATTGTTCGAGGAATTTGTTTAGGTAAATATAATATACGATAGCACAAAATAAACCCACAAAATATTACGTCAGAGTCAAAACTTTGCGAAATTTACGTGGTTTCCTCCCTTGGCATTTGACCGGTTAATGTGTAAAAAATATTTGATTTTGATGAGCAATCGAATATTGCTGAACTCATTCGAATATTGCTGTGGCCATTACCAGTATTTGGTGATGTCTTTATCTGATTTTTATATTTTAAATTTTCGTTTAAGAGTTGCTAATATTGTTTTCAAAGATTTAATATTACAATTTGAGGTTTTGCTCATTAAGTTATTTTAAAAAAATACACAGGGTGTCCGGGGGTAAAGTGCACAAACTACGGGAGGTGATACTTTATGAAGGTAGAAACCAAAAAGATAACTTTTTTCGAAATTCCAATGAACTTTTTTAGAAATTCTAATGTTTTTTTTCCTTACAAAAATATTTTTTCATTCAAGAATATTATTTTTTCCATACAAACAATTCAACTTTTTTTACCTGAAAACTTCCTTAAAACTCGTTAAATGCCAAGGACGAAACAATGTAAAATTGCGATGTTTTCACTTTGACGTAATATTTTGTGGGTTTATTTTGTGCTATCGTGTATTATATTTACTGAAAAACATTCCTTGAACAATAAACTATGCATAAAAACAACATTACTTGCATCAATTTATACCTTATTACCTTGCGGTATTTTATACCTTAAGAACAAGAATGCCCCAAGCGATTCTGACCTTTTTCTTCTTACGTTTCTTTATACATAAGGGTTAAAATCGCAGTCCAAAATAATTTTTTTTGAACATCTTGGCGTGTGCGCCGGCGCATGAGTGGCAAATGACGAGTTAAAACGTTGGAATTTCGAAAAAAATTATTCATATTTTTTACTTGTACTATCATGTAGAATCACGTCCCAAAGTTTGCGAACTTTACCCCACGTGACATCCTGTATATATTGTATCCTCCGTTTACCAAAATGGATTTTTATGCCCGCAACTGTCTCCACAACTAATCATCTGCGAACTGCCTTTGGTTTAAAAAAAATTAGATTATTAAGTGCAAAAATGATAAATTGTTTGAAATTTTTAATTAATTGTCCAGTATGTTGAAAAATTTGTACATATGTATATAAAATGAAAGAGGGTAAGAAAGATACAAAATAGTTCTCACAAAATTATGACTTTTGCACTTAAAATGTACATATTGTATGAACCTAAAACCACAGTTATATAATTTAAAATTCCAGCATATAACCAGCAGAAATATTTTTTTTTATAAATTATAATCCTAGATATGTATTTGTGGACATATTAAACAAGCCCCAATTATTTAAAAAAATTTAAACCGCAGACAATTTGTAAATACTTCTTTAATAATCGCAAATTCACTTTGTGGTTCCATTTTAATTTAATGAAAATAAATAACTTTGTAAACAACACTATTTAGCATGTTTCAAAACCATAGTTCATTAAGATTAACTTATAATGAAAATTAACAAATATAAGAATAAAAATGTCGATTACTTTTATTAAATAGTGTTATATGTATACAAAGTTATTTATTTTAATTAAATTTGTATATATTTTGTTAAAATTAATTCAAATCAAGCAAGCAAAGCCGCAGCCGTCTTATAAACTGTTACATTAGTAATGGTTTGAATTAAGAACTTATTGTATTAACAACTCGCTGCTTTAATAACTTGCTGTATTAAGTTTTGCTGTATTAATAACTTGCTGTATTAAGATTTGCTGTATTAATAACTTCCTGTATTAAGATTTGCTGTATTAATAACTCGCTGTATTAAGATTTGCTGTTTTAATAACTTGCTGTATTAAAAACTTGGAATATTGATTACATGCTGCGTTAACAGTGCTGCTGAGTGATTGCCATATTAATAACTTGCTTAATTGAAAGCTGTATTAATAATTTGATGTACTGATAACTAGCTGTATTAATAACTTGTTTGCTGTATTAATAACTGGCTGTATTGATTGTAAAATAACTTGCTGCATTGATCGTTGGATTATTACTTTAGGTACTGTAATAAACATTTACGGCATCATTGCCGTATTGATAACATACTAAATATATTGATTGCTGTATTAATAACTAGCTGTTTTGATTGCCTTATTGAATTAACAACCTGCTGAAATAATAATCGGCTGCATTGATAACTTTCCGCATTGATTACTTTGTTGACAACTTGTTGAAAAGTTGCTTTGCTATATTGTTGCTGCATTTATAACTGTATATATAACTGCAGTGATTGCTGTATTGTTATTTTGCTGCGTTAATAACTTGCTGTGGTGTATCCTTGCTGTGTGACACGCATAATTACTGCAGCATCTCTATGCGATTCAGTGTGTGTCATTTGTTAGCGGGGGCCCTGAGTGGCGGGCGCGGACGAGGGCTGGCGGGGGCTCCAGGGGGTGGGGGGCGAGAGGGGGGAGGGGCGGCGAGGGGGGCGGGGGGTCACGCGGGAGCGCCAGCGCTCTCGCCCCCGCTGTACAGAGTCACGGAGGCTATGTAGTTGTTGGGCATAACCTGCAATTAAAACAAAAATAGTTATTTAACGGGTCAGCTAATATGTGGAGTTGGCAATGAGAGGTTTAGATAAATATTACTCATTAATTAAAATTTAACTGAATAACTCTAAAAAAAAAATGTATAAATAAAACATATCGTTCGGCGTGCAATGTGACTTTTTTCCCAAACCGGATATTTTGACACTATTAGATTTGCAATCATTTTCTACAAGTTCATATACAGGAATCAAAATGAAAATCTAGTCTCCTTCAACGGAAGCAATCTTCCCAACATGCTTTCCATTGATATGCTTGGTGTAACTCTAAGTGACCAGCTCAGGTATGGGGGCTCCATTGAAGCCAGAGTTAAGTTAGCCTCTCAGAAGCTGGGTGTACTGTACAGCGCCCGCAGATACTTTAATAGTACACAACTGCTAACCCTGTACAAATCCCATGTGCGCTCCACGGTTGAATTTGGCAGCCACCTCTGTTCTGGAGGCCCAAAATATCTGAAAAAACTTTGTGCAGAAACGGGCGGTCCGTTTGATAGATTCTCCTAACTTAACAAAAGGATTGCAATCTTAAGAGCAAAGGCGTCGGGTGGGAATGCTATCCTTGTTCTACAATATTACAATGGAAGACGCTTCGAGGAACTGGCATCATTGATCTCTTCAACACCAGCGCATAGTCAGTTCCTAAACACCTATCATAGCGCCCTTGAGGTGATTTTTCACAAAAACGGCGCTCTACAAATTGTCCAATTATTATTATTTTTATTATAATGTTTCATTAAAATAATAATGAAAGAAAATCTTCTCCTGTAAAATTTTCTATTGGTCTATTGGACAAATAAGAACTAAGGCGACGATTTGTCACACGAGGAAGGGTCGCTTCTACGACTCGTTCTTCAGTTCAACAGCTCGAATGTGGAATGATTTGCCGGCCTCTGTGTTTCCTCCCTCTTTCCCGGTCTCTTCAAGACCCATGTTCACTCCTTCCTCTCTTCCGGAAGACCCTCCACACAGCATCAGCATCTTCACAGATGACATAGGCCCTGAGGAAAATTATTTTCCTCAGGGCCTCCTGTGTGAGTATAAAATTACAGAATGCCGCTTGTATCGGACGTGCGTTTAGAAATAATTTTAATTTTAAAACAATTTTATATTTCTTTTAATAAATCGAATTACGGGTCAAGCAGTTCCTATGGGACAAAAAACTAAGCTTGACCCCCCCCCCCTCTCTCTCCCACCTCGAATGTGTACATACCTACACACCTTTTATCCCTTTGCATAAAGTTTGAATTTGTGCAAAGTAGTCCATTCATACGGGCGCCTTATCTTTGCGCAAATTCGAATTTTGTGCAAAGCTGTTTCAATATGTATCAAAATTATGCAAACCCATAATTATTTTAAATAAAATAACGGAGGACGGCAAGTGTCAGGCGAAGATGATATTGTGTGGCGACACGCTCGGTGTAATACGCCGCAGCGTTCCTAAACCCTGCCGGTCCAAATTCCAAGACTCTCTCAGTTCTTGGAATTACGGGGAGACAAAAGGCAAGGCTAGGCCTAGTTTCTCCCTTTAAATAGAGCCCTAAATGCTCTGGACCGGCAGAGTGCCAGCATCCGCCTTCACAACATCATATCGCCTGCCCTGCCCTGCCTCTCCGATCGAACTGCAACTTGGACTTTTTCTTTCCACTGGCCGACACCGTTTACCCTGAAGAAACAAATCACAATTGCTCGATCGCCTTTCTCAAGGCGCAGGTTTCCCCTCTACATCCCTTCCTCCCCTTGCCCTGAAGGCACATATTACAATCTCGAACGCCTTTCTCAAGGCGCAGGTACCTCGCAAACGCTCCCCTCTACCTCCCTTCCTACCCTTGCCTACAACCCTACTTATCCCACATTATTCCCTGTTTTTCCCACTCCCCACACCTCTACCCTACTTTCTCCCTCCAAGGCATCGAAGCGGCCAGCAGGTCCCATTCCCGCTACATCGTCTGTGCGGCCAGCGGTTACAGCGCCCGTCCCGTACACCGCTCTCAATGGATCAGTTAACCACTTAACCACTGGATCGATTATGGTCGAAAAATGGACAACTTTTATTTTTCTTCGAATGATATCAGTCCAAAATTGGACCACATTTTCCTACCGTTCGTAAAACATTTATTGAAATTATTTAAAACATTTCCATGGCCAGCCATTTATTTTAAAACGAAGCTATTGAAATGCTTTATCTATTATGACCATAGATGTCGCAATCCTAACTTCTTAGACTATTTTAGAACAATGTTAAAAATTAATTTTTAAAAAGCTTTTTTCACACAGAATTTCTCATCAGCTGTTTACGGTAATAATTAAGTCATTTTTCCATAGAAATGTACCTTTCATCATCAATTGTACCTCAGACAACATACAGAAATCGAAAATATTCTATGTTGACTCGAATAAGTACCTCTCACGGAGTTTCAAAGTAACAAACACACAGAATTTGTGCGGTTATAAACTTTATGATTTTTTTTATAAATCCTATATATGTTTATTTATTTATATATATAAGTTGTACATTTATTTATAACAATTACAGGCAATATAGCCTAAGACGTTATAATTGTACAATTTATGCAGTGTATATGCAATGCCAAAAATCTTACAAATGCGCTATAGGACACAAAAAATAAATCTATTTTTTATCCACCGCATTCAAAAAGCACGTAGCTCTCCCCAGAGGTGAGTTCATAAATAAATTAGTGCGGCTTGCTCTACTATATAGGAGGTTGTGATGACGTCCTCGAGAGTGAGACTCAGGTACAAAAAAATTTAATTGGGCCAGTATCTCATTATTAGATAAGTGACCGTTCATTAATTGAAAAAAATATTTAAGCAAAGCAATACCTTACGTGTCTCTAGGGAGTGGTAATTGGTCATGCCTAATATATAAATGGATGGGTAAAGCCAAGGGTAACGTCCATAGAGCCGCGAGAATAAAAACCTTAATAATTTCTTATAGACTCTTTCAACGCGTAATGTGTATGTTAATTCGTGTGGGGCCCAGATGATCGAATTTGACTCAAGTACACTCAGGACTAGTGTGTTATATAATAACGTCAGTGTTTTTGTGTTACGAAACGGATATGAGTTTCTAATTACGAAGCCGAGAAGCCTGTATGCTCTGCTTATTAAATCATCGATGTGTTGGTGAAAAGTTAGTTTGCTGTCGTAAATAACTCCTAGATCTTTGATTTGGTTTAGGTGTTGGAGAATAATTTCATTAACTGTATATTCCAATACATGCGGTTTCTTTGATCTTGTATAAGAGACGATATTGCACTTGGGTGTACTGAAGTTCAAGCCATTTATTTTGGTCCAGTTTGAGACGCAATCAACGTCACGTTGCAGGAGAATACAGTCAAGAAGATTTTTTATTGAGCGATATAGTTTCAAGTCATCTGCAAATAGTAAATACAGCGAATGTGTGATGACTGAACCAATATCGTTAATAAAAATCAAAAACAGAAGTGGTCCAAGGATAGACCCCTGAGGAACTCCAGAAAAAACTACGAATTCAAAAGACCTGGAACCCTTATAATAAACAAACTGTCTACGATTTCGAAAATATGAAGCAAAAAAACAGAGTAGTCTTTTGGAAAAATCAAATGAAGCTAGCTTATTTAGAAGAATGTCGATGTCAACCTTGTCGAATGCTTTTTCCAGGTCAAAATAAGCAACATCCACCTGGCCACCATATGTGAGGTAAGCGGTAAAATACAGGTTAATTAAACTGGGTTATAGAGCACTATACATAGTAAGTTTTTATATCTCCATGTTAAAATTCGAAGGTATGACTTTTTTAATGTTGGTGAAAAATTTTAAAAATGATCTTCTGGAAATCTCGAGCAATCGAGGCAAATTTATTTATTTCGCATGGTCGCTCCAGTGGTTAAAGATGGCTGTTAGGAACCAGTGCAATAATCAACTCATAAAGGAGTTGATCCCTCAGTTCTTTAAATATTGTAGGTGCTAAAAAAGCTGTGTACAATGATCAATCTAGTTGTAATCTAACACCAGCTCGTAGAGAAATGGAGCTGGCAGCACGGTATCGCTTCGACACACATAAGTAAACACTCTCACCAATATCATTTGCTCATCTGCCCTGATGATGGACACTGTAACGCTGTCCGAAACGTTGGCTAAAGAAGGAGGTAGCGAAACACGGCATAACACCCCAAAAACAATAACAAAAATCAATCTAGTTTTTTGATTGGAGTCTGTTAAAGTAACTAGTAGTGTAGTTATCACCTCCTTGATACCTCGGTTCTTTAATATTGATTCGTGGGGAGACTTGAGCATGTGCTCAGTCAAGTGATTTATACATATTGAACCTCATAACATAAATCCTGTGGGAAATCCAGGTGAATCAGATTCCCTTCCAGCATCCACCGTTTACATCCCCATAGTTGTGTCACATTGAAATACCATATTTTTTTATTAAATTCTAAATTTTTTATTGCAATCCAATCACATATTTCGTTGATGGCTTACCTCAAAGATAATGTCCTGATACCCATAGCAAAAGGTTGACCCGAAGGGGTTGGTTGTGTTGGTGGAGGAGGCTCTGTTGAGCACCACGGGGCGCTGCGAGGGTCTCAGGGCCGCCGCCACCTGCTCCCAGCGAGAGTAGGCCGATACGGCCACTGCGGGCGGGGGGCTCACGTCCACCAGCTTGTCGGAAGCCAGCTGGGACCTGATAACACATTAATTTATTACCATATTATAAAGACGAAATCAAATTATACAAGGTCAGAAGTCAATTCCGGTTCTAATTAACGATTTGGAGTTGTCTATAACCTTAAAATTAACGACTTTTTCATTAACTAGGGACGATTCCGGTTCTGCTTAAGGATAAAGAATTGTACTTAACCTTAAAATTAACAGGTCGCGTGCCGTTGGCGCGCCGGTGCGCGCCCTATAGCCAAATAAAAAATAAAAAATTTTGATATGCAATTTTAAACCTTATGTATAAAGAAAATGCATGAAGAACAAGGTCAGAATCGCTTGGGGCATTCTTGTTCTTGACGTAACAGATATAAGGAACACTTCTAGCCACTCAAATAATTGTCTATGGACATTTCAATGACTTTGGAAATGAGCATTTCTACCACGATTCGAACTGTCAAACTTTGAGCGTCGCGTGTCATAAAAAGATCGATAAACCTATCAATTTGTCAAATAAACGCAAGTAAAAGTGTTTGTAGGTGTAGTTCGTTGTTCAAGGAACGTATTTCGGTAAATATTATATACCATAGCATAAAATTAACCGACAAAATTTACGTCAAAAGTCAAAACATCGCGAAATTTTCGAGTTTCATCCGTAAAACCCCGAGGCATTCAACCGGTTAATGACTTCATTAACTAGGGGCGATTCCGGTTCTACTTAAGGATAAGGAATTGTCCTTAACCTTAATGACTTAAGTATAAGAAATCGTTCTTAACCTTAAAATTAATGACTTCATTAACTAGGGGCGATTCCGGTTCTACTTAAGGATAAGGAATTGTCCTTAACCTTAACGACTTAAGTATAAGAAATTGTTCTTAACCTTAACGACTTAAGTATAAGAAATTGTTCTTAACCTTAACGACTTAAGTATAAGAAATTGTTCTTAACCTTAAAATTAATGACTTCATTAACTAGGGGCGATTCCGGTTCTACTTAAGGATAAGAAATTGTCTTTAACCTTAACGACTTAAGTATAAGAAATTGTTCAACCTTAAAATTAATAACTTTTTGTTAAATAAGGGCGATTCCAGTTCTATTTAAGGATAAAAAATTAACCTAACCTAACCTTAAAATGAAAGACAATTAAAAAGAGTAAGAGTAAATTACCTCTCAGGGGGGATGGCCAGATTGAACTCACAGCGGTGGTACATGTTGAAGTTGTAGTGTCCAGGGTAGTTGGTGTGCAGCACCAGCTTCTTCACTCGCTGTGTGCGCGCATCAAACAGGACGTCCTGTAATCACAATATAGAGGGATAATCGAGGCATCATTAACACTGCGTAATCTCATGTAAATTTCTTCTTTCATCGCATGGTGGGGGGCAGGAGCCCTTGCACGGTCAAATAGATTGGGGTTGTCAAACAAAAAGCTATCATGGACTGTACTGTCAACTGCACAACAATGAATTGGTGCACATGACAAGAGGTCATTGATATTTATTTATTATGAATTAACGCCGATTAACGGCTTTTACTTAAGAATTACAATAATTTGGATACAGAATATACATAGTTAAGAAAAAATTATTCATATGCCAAAAAATTGAAAATTACATGTTGAAGTCACAACATAAAGTAGAAATAGTAAGCTATTATAAATACAAATATAAAGAAAAAGAAAACCTTATATACACGAATACATACAAGATATTTTGAACTAAAAAATAACTACGTAAAGTACGTAAAATAAATAAATTTAGAAATCCAAATCCAAAACAATAATAAATTTAAAAAAGAAGTAAACATTGATGAAGAATATAAACATTCAAAGTATATTGGATTATAATCCAACTGAGAAGCGCTAACAAACAGCTTTAATTAAGTAATGTTTGTATGTTGATAATCTTTCAATATTTATCACATCATCAACAACATATTTATTACCAAGCATATGCAGGCGATTTATTATGGAATATAATTCAGCATTAGATCCTGTATTGTTACAATGATAAGGTAATTTTTGATGAACTGATCTACTCGGCACATGAAAACATATCAACGAAAGAAGTTCAGGGGATATGCAATAAAAACAAAGTCAGAGACAGAACTGATCTCTGTGGGAAGCCAGCATTTATCGAAAGCGAGGAAGTGAATGAAAATGAAACCATCAGCAACTGTCTGTCAAACCCGGTCAAAGGCCTTGAATATATACAGTGCAACTGTTTGAGTCTCACTGAAACATTCCAGGCACCGCCCCCAAACATGAGTCACATACGCGAGAAGATCACCTCACGAGCGGTTCTACCGGAATCCATATCGGCAGTCACTAATAATTTTGTTCTTCTCGAGGTATGTGAGCAGTTGTCTCGAGGTATGTGTCGTTGATCACATTATTTATTTATTTTATCAGGTTCTCCGTAAAACAGTTATACACCAGAATACTATGGAGAAGATTACAAAATTTAGGGAAAAAAGTGTATGGGGGCAGTTTCACTATCTAGTGACGTATGTCAGAAGATGTTACTGAATTCTCTGTAGGTGACATTAAAGATGTCGATGCACAATACAGATTCATTAAGCAGTTGAATTGCTCTGTTTAATGGCACATTTTGATAGGAAGAAGTTCTCGCTTTCGGAGCATAAAAAAGTGCGTGGGATCTCCCACGACTGTAGGCTTTAGGGACATATAAGTTAATCTCCTTCAACATGATATATTCTCCTTCAATATGATATATACTGACCAGACCCAACGTAAAGTAGTTAAAGAAGTAATCCGAGTGGTTAGAGTGGCGGGGGCGGTGCGCGTGCGGGCTGTGAATGCGCATCTTGTCCTCGGCCTTGTAGAACACCCTCGCGGGGGCTCCTAGGGCTCGCGCTACCTGCTGCGGTCGCTGCCCAAACTGCACGGAGCGGCACAGCTTCAGGCGGGTCGGTTCCAGGCTGCGCCCCGAACCTGAAACAGTTGTACAAAGTGATTAGATTATAGTTGGAGGTTCTCATCACAGGCAATATAGAACTGCCGATAACACAGAGATTTATAATTATCTTTCAAATGTGATCTTAGATCATAGGTCTTGAATACTTCAAGACTAAAATACTTAAAATTGAAAGGCAATTGATAAATGTAATAAGTTTACATAAAATAATTCATGCCCATCTTGATACTACATTATGTCTTAGCAATATAGAAATAAATGTTCCCAATAACCACTGGAGCGAATTCGGTCGAAAAATCGACCGTTTGTACCTACCCCTTGATTGATGTCGGTCGATTTTTCGACCGATTTTTCTATCACTCGTAAAACATTTATTGTAATTATTTAAAACATTTCCATGGCCAGCCGTTTGATTTCTCGAATAGTTAATATAATATTCTTTTAGTCTATGACCTTATCGGTTACCTTATGGTTGTCTTTGAAGTAATAACAGCAAGTTTTCGCGGCTTTTTAAGAGCGTCCTGTCAAAAATCAACATAAAACTTTTGAACATTCTGACGTATTTTGCTCTCGACTTAAAATGCCGTTAGGAATTGATTTTTTGAGTTTTTAACGCAAAAATATATATCAGTGTAATCGTGAATGAATTATCTATCTTTGAAATGTGTTTTCAATTCGTTTGTTCATGATATATTGTTTCTGTGGTAGTTTTTAGTAACAAGCGTCAACTGAAAACGTCCATCAGTTTTTGATTTACAATAATATCCATAATTACTGCACTTTTGCTTTTGAAATGCAGTTATTTAATCAGAGTGATTCATAACTAAGAGATAAATATAAGTTTTATTTGAATTGGTTCGTTATTAATCCAGATATCAGCTATCCAATTATGAATGTCCTATGTCAAAAATTCGACATTTTTTATGATGTAAATTCGTCTAAAGCTCCCGCCACACAATGATTTTAACAGTTATTTCGTTAAACACTTAATTAATTTATTTACTTTAACCAAATGTGTGCTCAAACAGTAATTGTTCAGGGAAAAGGAGCACTCCACGATCCAGGATTAATTTTTTTTTAAATTTTATAATATTAATGTGCAGTATTTAAAAAAAGTTTTAACATTAAAGTACATGAAGTGTTTTCAATTTGAAATATGTAGAGTGGAAGTGAAATATGAAATGAGAGGTAGAGGTGGGGTACCAGCTGCAGAAGCAGTAATTTCTGGTGCCGGACTGTGTGGACGTGGGCGTCAACGCAGAGCTGCTGTTGCAGCTCGGCCCGGAGTGTAAGTATTTTTTAATGTTTTTTTTATGAAAGTACTTTGCTACGGCTGTGGAGATATTGAACTCATTATATATTTTTTTATTTATTTTAACAGTGACCCTGGTGAGGGAGGATCGCGCCAAGGCCTTTAAAGCCGTTAGGTCTCTGCCTGCTTCTTTCCATTTTGCTCCCCACCGCACCTCCAAGAAAAAATAAACAAAAGTAAGTTATCGTATCTAGATGCATATATATATAAGTTTTCTTTATTCATTGAAATGTTGGTTACATAAATTTTAGAATTTTTCGACCACCATGCTAGGCACATGCCCGTGTTGTGGTATTATGATACAATATTATGTTTCACGCGTGAATGAGAAAGATTCATATAATTTATGTAAATGTTTTCAGAAATCCATCTCCGAAGAGAATAGCTTGTCACTTTTCACAAGGGACACCTTCAACATTACCACCACCTGTTTCACCACCGTTGCTGTCCACTCCCGTACAGACCCAAGCAACGGCTCCCTATGCACCGATTCCGCCTGCTGCACCTTTCCAGGCAGCATCTCGGGAACCGTTACCTGGGACATCGTGGGGTGGGGAACTCCAGTGTGGAGAACTCTTCTCTCCGGAGGCCGGCTACAACAGCGTGCTGTGGGTGGACGTGCCTTTCTACCAAGAATTGTCTGCGTTTGGGAACAGTGAGTTTATTTTTTGAAATGTTATACCAGGGGCTCTTCTAGCATAGTGAAATCCATAACTTTACAATATCGGATAGATAGGCGTAACTTCCAATGGTTGAATATTAATATACCTAGCACAGTTTCACTGTTGGTATATTGGCAGGGAATAAGCGTAGAACTTAAACTTTCCACATAAAAAACATACATTATGTACTGTAATCTGAAACGATACAATGTACCTACATTCTATGCAAGCAAATATGTAGTTGCTAACGTAGCAAGTCTGAAATTTGACCTTGTTTTTGGCCAATTTTTGTGCGATAGTAAGATCAGGTGGATATTGTAGAATGAGACACGCCGAACTCCTTCGCTAAATAAGTTAAGTACCCTTTACACACAGAGTTCGGAGCGGGACGTGCCCCGCGCCACTTCAGGCCGCCGCACAGAAAAGTAAAGACCGAAAGTAAGATAACGGTTTACAGCGCAGTTCACTGTGAGACTTTTATGCATGGCGGCCTGAAGTGGCGCGGGGCACGTCCCGCTCCGAACTCTGTGTGTAAAGGGTACTATTCATTGGATTCACCGTCTTCTAAACGGTGTAATACAGCACTTTTTTCTTCAATTGAAAAAACACTTTCACTTCACGGAAATCATTGTGTCAAGCTTTCTAGTCACAAGCGAGGCGCGGGGCGGTGAGGTATTGGTGCGTGGGTTTTGTAAACAAAACACTGCATGTCATTCTAACCTGACGAATTGTCATTAAAATGGGTTGCTTAAAACGGAGTCATACTAAACGTATACGTTTTCCTACTAAAAGCTATGAAACCTAACTTGAGTTTACATTATCGTCGCTTAAAACGGTAGGCAGTTATATGCAAAGTCATTATATCCGAATTCTACTGTAAATTTGTGTTTTCTTTTATTTCAGAGTCAGACATGGGCAGAACCAGCAACGTGGACGAGGCAGCTCTCTATCAAGAAGAGTCAGTACCGGGAAACGTGAGTTATTAAACTATCTAACTTACCTTCACGCCATTTCTCAGAGAGGACGAACCGCCAGACAACTCGGTCTTGGCACACACACTCTTTTCGTTCATAACCATTTCTTTTATTTTTCCATGATTTCATCGGTTTGTTGATGCGCTGGGGCATCCGGGGCGTTCGTCATCTTCAATCTTAAATTTTAAAATTCCCGTTACTTTTTGAACAAACCTCGTATTTGATTAACTTGATCGTACCAAGAGTTAATTATTTTGAAACGTTTTACCAGAGGCAGTAGGTAATCGTAATACAGAAACGTTAAAATTAATTTGGGTTTTCTGTTGTTTCAGAAATGGACAGAACGAGCGACGTGGACGACGAGGCAAGCGACGTCGACCACCAAGAGGGCGTTGAGGATGTCTTGTGCATGCCACCGATACCTTATAATAATATTAACAACGTTTCACCTATTCCACTAACGGCCATAGACTTTAGTAGACAAGACCAGTTAGATCGTGAGGCAATGTGTTCGATTCTGCCGCCTGATGGTTACTCTTTCGATTGGTCCAGCGAGGTCTCACGTTTTACTGGTATAAAGGAGACTTTCACAGGTACACAGATGCCAGGACCAACCTTCAATACCGACGAAATGGGCAAACCTGTGGATGCCTTTTTAAAAATCTTCAACGCAGATTTCGTTGAACTAATCGCGAGAGAGACCAACAGGTATGCAGATCAATGCATTGCAAAAAACAATTTCAGCGCCATGCGCGTACCAATAAATGGGCTCCCACGAAGTGTACGTATTCTTGGCAATTTTAATGCATCAAGGTATTTGTCCCCTTCCCGTCGAAAAAGGCTACTTCTTTTCAAAAACAATCACCGCCATGCCTTATTTCAGCCAAGCCATATAATCCATGGCTTGGCTGTCATGTCTTCCGTTATGTCATTAGAAGAAAACGATTATAATCGTTTTCTTCTAATGACATAACGGAAGACATGACAGAAGACATGACGAAAGACATGACACGGGCCAACTTTTCGGGCGGTCACGATATCTGCCCAGTTGGGGCCACTGCAAAGATAGTATACGACCTGGCCAGCCCTCTGTTTAACAAGGGGTATACGCTAATAATGGACAATTTTTATAATAGTCCATTATTAGCGCGATGCCTCAAAAGAAATGGGATGGACTGCATGGGCACATTGCGGTTAAACTGAGAATTTGTGCCCTCTGCATTGAAGCCCAATGTCCGAAAATCACTGAGGGAAGGTGAGATGGGATACTCGAACTGCGGGGACATCAATATTTTGGTTTGGGTGGACAAAAACGTGGTAAGTATGTTGTCTACCTACCATTCGGCAGAAATCGGGTCAGCTCAAAAATTTGGTACCACTAAATACAAACCCGAGCGTGTACTTGACTATAACAGATTAATGGGGGGAGTTGACCGAAAAGATCAGCTTTTGGCAGGCTTCCCCATTGAACGACAGCGAAACCTGGTCTGGTACAAGAAACTTTTCAGGAGACTACTAAATGTTTCGGTGCAGAATGCGTATATAATGTACAGCTCAAAGCTCCACAAGGAAAATAAACGCATTTTGCACCGAAACTTCAGGAGTGAGGTTGCGGAGGATCTCCTCCAGCTGTTCTGTCGTAGTCGAATTGATACGACTGTAAGGACCATTAGCCTAATAGCTGAAGGAAAGGCTCTGCGACCTATCCTGAAAGGCAACCACTTCGTGGTCCGTAGTGGGAAAAAAGTGAAATGTGCGTGGTGCAATTTAAATAACATTTTTAAAAGGACCCTCACAAAGTGTGATGTGTGTGATGTGGCTTTATGCTATGATTGCATGAAGCCATATCACACTACAGTATTGAATTGCTGAGGGTTTTTATTTAATTTAAATTTTTTTCTTTTCTTGTTTTTTAGTTGTGAAATTCTAATTAATAAATTTAATTAACTTTGTTTGAACATCAAGACCCTTCTTTCCGCATACTCACACCTCATGTTAAGTTGTCCTCAAAAGTTCGACTTTCGCTTCTACCTGATAAGGTTCGGTGGACATTTAATACGTATATTTCAATTCTGATCATTGAAATGTGCGTGTTAAAAAATGCACAGGTATTCTCATTTTTCCCTGTTTATTGTACCCATTAAATAATAACTTGTTTTATTTTTATGTCTTAATTATATTTTGCGAAATTGAGTGATCTGGAAGTATGTTGCCTGTTGTATGCTGATGATGCGGTGCTGATTTCTAACAGTATGGAAGATCTACAGTCGCTCGTGTCTAGGATGAACGAAGTATGTATGAAGAATGAGTTAATGATGAATGTAAGTAAGTCTAAAGTGATGGTATTTGAAAGAGAGAGTACGAAAACAATGTGCCACATAGTTGTGAATGACGAATACTTGGAGCAGGTGGATGAGTTTTATGAGTATATTTGGGAAGTATGTTTACGAGAGATGGAAAGACTGATAGAGATATCGAAAGACGGGTAAATACCGGTAACTCCATTAATGGAGGACTGAACGCCGTAGGCGCCAACAAAAATCTGTCAAAAGAAGCGAAGCTAGCCGTCCATAATGGAGTGCTGGTACCTACCCTGATGTATGGCAGTGAGGCATGGAACTGGCAGAGAAAGGATGAAAGTAGACTGAATGCTGTAGAAATGAGATCCCTGAGACGTATGTGTGGTAAAACCATGTATGATCGTGTGAGAAATGTGGAGATCCGCAAAGAATGCAAGGCTGATGTAAGCGTTGTGTAAGATTAAGAAAGGGACGCTCAGATGGTTTGGGCATGTAGAGCGAATGAATGAGGAAAGGAGTATAAGGAGAATATATGACGCAAATGTGAATGGTAGACGAAGTCGGGGACGCCCAAGGAAGACATGGCACGACCAAGTGAATCAGATGCTTGAGTCGGGCGATGTCAAGAGTCAGAATAATAGAAGAGCATGTATGAGACGATGTATGAATGTGAACGAAGCAAGGAGTGTGTGCCAAGATCGAGTTGTTTGGCGGTCTGTCCTCTCTGCCTACCCCTGCGGGGAAACGGCGTGATGGTTAGTTAGTTAGTTAATTATATTTTGTCAATTATTCTGTAAAGAGGCTTTTTCAGATCTAGTCACTAAATATAACTAAGTCATTTCAAGCAATGTTCAATTCTGAATGGTGGTCTCACCAGGGCGATACTGAGAGTATCACTCTAGAGCTATCTAACTATGCAACTCTAATATTAATTTAATTTGTAAAAGCCTATTAGGGCTTAAATAAATAAATAAATCATTAATTTGTTACATCAATTATTTTCCTCCCCATTTTTTTCGATATCCAGCTTTTAGAAATAAAATAATAATTATGGTTTTATTTTGCCAAAAGACACTCCTACAAAAGGTTTGATATATACGGTTTTATCATCATCATCATTTTACGTGGTCATGAGAGACCCTGTGTGCATTGACCATTATGTCGCTTGTCAGTGACATTTTTGTCGAAAATTGACAAATGGCGACACGATTTCATCAACTTTCAAACTATCACGCTGAAATATTGGCAATGTGCATATCTATGATATATGTTTTATTTTAAACCTTGTTTCTTGTTTTATCACGTAATATAAAAACAAGGATAAAAATTTCTAGTTCTAAATCACAATCGTTCAAAAAGAAGCACCATGATTTTAATATTGTGAAAAAGGTAATCTGTATAATTCATCAAATGATTCAAATAAACCAAACACGGCAATTATTCTCATCGTTAATTGTAGGCAATTGATGTATCTTCCTAATGTAATGCCAGTTTTTTGTGTTAAATTTATTAAACAGTATAATTTAGTGAATTCAATTTTGACATCGTCACGCACTAAAATTCTAAAATAATTTTCGAAGTAAACTTTTGATCAGACATTAGCATGTAAAAAAATCGTTTTCTGAGTTTATTTTTGCATCTGTGGTTATCGAACAGGCCATAGAGAACATAGAAACGTAGAAAATATTCAAAATAGATATTTAAAACTGCCACTGGCGGCGATTTCAAATCACTACAACACAAATTTTGCGCATTTATAAAGTTAAAGATTTTTTAATTATTTATCTATCAATTCTAAAAATATAAGAAAATTAGTAAAATATAGGTAAATTCATTGGCTATGTAGAACTGTAATCAGTTTTTATGTCTCCATATTAAAATTCGGAGGTATGATTTTTTTAATGTGGGCGGAAAATTTTCAAAATCGTCACAAAAAAACAGCGAGCAATCGGAGGGAAAAATGTTTTATCGCGCGATCGCTCCAGTGGATAAGGAACTCCAGTGAAAAATATTATGGCTTTAAAAAAATGTGTTCATATAGACCAATATACACTGATTCTGAATACATAAGTTTTATTAAATAATACTTAACGTAGAGTTTTAAAAAATATGTTAAAAAGTTCATTTTAAAACAGTTCATTAAAACACCTTGTCAAGTTGGTATTATTGAATTTGTGAGGCGTGACGTCACCGCTTCCATAAAATGCTCCAATGCTGAAATTCAAAATGGCGGGCGTCGAACAGCTGATTCCAGTTCCCTACAAAATTCATGCTTCGGTTTCCTTAATATTGATTTCGATTCGTAAAGCTAAAAAAATAATAATTTCAAACAATTTTTATACCACTCTCCCGTAATAATATTGAAAAATATAATAATATAATAAAATAAATAAATAATTACACCTAAATAACGTTTTACTTATTGACTAGTTTCATTACTTCTTCCATACAAAATGACAACATCTGTTGAAAATAACTAAAACTTTTGGGCAGATGACGTCACAGGGGCAGATGACGTCACGGTGGTTTTCGGGGGATCTTGAAAAATTAAAACTTTGACATTTATTTTAACTATTAAAACTAACTATAAAAATAAAAATAAATATGCAGTTATTTAAGTTAGAAGGTAAAAAAAAAAATAAAAAAATTGGACTGGAGTTCTCTATTCCCATAAGACGCAATAGAATTTTTCACCTGAATATATTAAAAAGAATAATATTGCCTATTTTAGCCCACTGTGCTAGAATGTGCTGAAATAGACATTTTTGTCGATAAATTTATATGAATTCAGAAAAAAATGTTCGCTAATTGTATTATGTATTACTTGAGTCTCTATTTGTGTCACTTGCCTTTGATTGTATTATTTGTAATTTGAATGGGCTTTCACATAATTTTTTATTTTGTTTTGTTTTTGGTTTTGTTTGAGTAGATTTTTGTAATTTTATGTATGTGTATATTAACTGAGTTTTTATAACTGGATTGTTCTCATGCAAGTGAGAACATCTGTAAAATCCAGTTTAAATAAATACCATTGCTTTTCAGGATCAAAAGCTCAGAATTCTCAGAATATTCCTACGGCTGGCTAATTAGGACATTGGCCTACTGGATGTCCAAGATCCAATTATAATTATCACAATTAGAGTCTACAGTGTTTTTATATCCTAGAGAGAGAGAGTTAGCCATAAAGTTCTGGGGTTACTAAAGAAAGATTAAACCTAATACTGGTATGTAGCAGGTTAGGGCGAGCTCGGGACCACTACGGACCTCCGCTGTTAAGGTACTGCTTGGTAAGGTTAGGTTATGTTAGGTTACCTTCGGTGTAGAGGTGCAGCCTCAGTCCTTTAGTCTGCTGTCTGTCCCTGAGCACCTCGCAGCGGGACAGGTAGAGGTGGCTCTGGTAGCAGCTGAGGGGTAGTTCAGGAGTCGCAGGTCCAATTACAGGGCCTGAACTGTTACTGGTCTGCAAGAGGAAATTGAAAAATTATGATACAAGATTCTCAAGACCAACGGAATTACGATGTTTGACTTTTGGGTGTTGCTCTTCCTGCTTCTTCTCGATGTCTTGGGCAGTCTTTAGTTGTTCATTCAGTCTTTCGATGTCCATCCAATCTTTCAGTGTTCATCAGTCTTTCAGAGTCCATCCAGTCTTTCAGTGTCCATCCAGTCTTTAAGTGTCCATTCACTTTTTCAGTATCCATCCAGTCTTTCAGTGTGTATCAAGTTTTTCAGTGTCCATCCAGTCTTTCATTGTCCATCCAGTCTTTCATTGTGCATCCAGTTTTTCACTGTCCATTTAGTCTTTGTGGGGTCCATCTAGTCTTTCAGTGTCCATCCAGTCTTTAATTGTCCATCTAGTCTTTCATTGTCCATTCTGTTTTAAAGTGTCCATCCAGTCTTTCAGTACTCATGTGTATACTCATATGTACATACGAAGGGCCTAAAGCTAAATATTATTTGTAGAATGTTTCCTGAATGTGAGAAGTATATAATTACCTGAGAGTGGTGAGCACCATGGTACACCGTGGTTCTAGCCACCACGGGAGAGGCACCATTGGGGAACTGCAGGGAGCCTAGCCCATGGGCGTAGCCAGGCTGAAAACATACCGAACAATTATTAGAGCAGGTTCTGAGAAACTTCATTTTAAGAGAACATATAACATGATATTGATCGTTTTGATATTTTACATAAAGGCCTATTATTTCAATGGAAAAATTTATTACAGTAAATTTGACTCTTGGTGAGTCTATGTCAAATTTTCGCGGTGCGCCATTTGACACTATTTTCATCATTCTCTCCCTTTACCAAACAAACAATTACCTTTACGGTGATTTAAACTCAGTGCATAGTGAAGAGTACACAGCAGTGTTTGGAGAAACTGGTACGTCGCTTCCAATTCCGTTTTAAAAGGTAAATGCAATTTAATTACAGTCCATAAAATGCCGCAACATATTGTGTCATACTAATAATGTTCCATGGCCCATCTCTTTTGCTTCCGCTATCTTTGGTTGATAATCGATATATATTTTTTTTTTTTTAAAAAGAAAGACAAACATTCCCGGGTTACGAATAACCCAACAATGTTTGAAAATCTCTTACTATCTCAGTCAATTTCTCACCGATTTGAAAAGGGGCGGAGCTTAAAAACATAGAAGAAAGAAAAGGGCTCACCTCAAATTTGCTATCTATGGGGAAGTAGAAAGAGAGCCCCCGGAAGTTGAGGGCAAAGAGCTGGCGCTGCGAGTCGTACAGGCCGGGGTGGGTGGCCCCGAAGGAGTGCTCCACCTGCTCGATGGACGGGGGCACCTCGGGGGCGTTGAACCATGCGCCACTGGAATGTTACCACACAGCACTGTTATATATTACTCTCTCACTAATCCGCCACCCCAAAAACGGACAAGTGTCCAATTAGTGAGAGCTGCCAATTATTATAGTGCATACGTACAAAATATTATGGTAAAAACTAAAACACAATCTCAATTTGGGAGGCGGATGGGTGCCGCTGTCACAGGTCGCCTTAACTGGTTTGCTACATTTGGTGACTTAGCACAGTGCCCAGGTTTATGGGGTGAGGTTCGTCTAGGTCTTGGCGGCGAACACGTTTGCCCACCTACTGTGTGGCAGGCCGGATCGGGAGAGACTGATTGAGGGATGTCTTTTGACCTTTCCAGCCGGACTCTCGACCCATATTCATACGTCTATCACTTCCGGACACACTGACCCCCAGATTCCTAACCCAGATGACTACCTAGGAAAACATATCACCTTTTAAACGCATTTCGAATTTTTTGTTTCAAATGATCCGGTAACGAGTTATGGAGTTCACCGCATAACAACTTTTTTTCGAGGCGCTTCCGGAGTTTCGCTATCAGGGACTTATTTATTGATATTTTTAATTGAAATTTTTTTCAAATGTCATACTATCACGTGTATAAGATGTCATACTATTACATGTATAAGAAATAAATAAACCAACATTATTCACATCTCCAAAACAAATCATGAAAATATGCCTTTATTCACCTTCAAAACCTTACCCCCCCCCCCCCCCCCTTAAACGTAACATTGTGTTGATATTTGTATTTTCGTTAAAATTGGTTATAAACTGCATCTGCTCTCAACACAGTGATACAGGCAAAGCACACCAATTGTAATAGAATTAATAATTGAATAAAAAACTAAAAATAAGACGAAGTTGTATTTACCAGTATTTGAGCTTAACCAGCTTCATGTTGTATATTTCTATGATCTTGAGGCGTTGTGCCACGGGGTCGAAGATCAGTCGGATCCCATCCAGGGGCATGTTGATCACCAGGTCCACGGCCAGAGGATCCTGAAACATTATATATATATACTAGATTGATACAGCATTAGATGCGTACAAGATTAGATTGACACAACATTAGATACTTACAAGATTAGATTGACACAGCATTAGATACAGACAAGATTAGATTGACAAAACATTAGATACATACAAGATTAGATTGACACAGCATTATAAATACACAAGATTAGATGCACAGTTTTAGATGTCGAGTCACAAATTAGTTTAAGTTTATTAAAATTTGTAAATTGTAACCTGCTTGTCTATTGTATAACATAAACCTAGCTGAACGAACTAATCTTGTAAGTTGCCATCTCGATACAGGAATTTCACACCTAGTGAGATGAGCAATATGTCAGCACCGATATCAAATATTTATATACGCTTGTAAAAAATCAAAATCAAATACAAGATTAGACTGACTAAGCATTAGATACAAATAAGATTAGACTGACACAGCATTCGATTTAAACAAGATTAGATTGGTACAGAATTAGACACATACAAGATTAGATTGACACAGCAATAGATGCATACAAGATTAGATTGATACAGCATTAGATAAATTTTTGTAAATTGCAATCTGCTTGTCTTTTGTACAACACAAACCCAGCTGAACAACCAATTCTGTAAAATTGCCATCTCAATACAGGCGTTTCACATCTAGTGAGATAGGCGATACATCAGCACCAATATCAAATGTTTATATGTATACGCTTTTATAAATAAATATACACATAAGTTAAAATACAAGATTAAATTGACAAAGCATTAGGTGCATAAAAGATTAGATTGATCCAACATCAGACACATAATATTTAATTTTTAAATTCAACAAAGGGCAGGGCTTAAATCAAGAGTTACAATATCACAATATTATTTGGTTTCAACTAATGCAATAAAATTCATCACTTAAAATATTTGTACATATCGACCCATAATAGGCAGAACAGCATTAACGACATTTTTGTCAAATTACGTTTTTTTTCAGAAAACTGTTCAGTGCTGCCTAATACATCAGTGACAAAAATATTGCAGCTCTATCTTATATGCCTGACACTTTTTTTGTAGCTGTAGCTTTTAGCGTAAGCGACAATGGTCGGTTACGGTGTTTACGCTGTCTACGCTGTCGGTCGAGAATGTTTCAGTTTAGTCGGTTGGCGTCCATCTTTTTTTTTTTTAAGTATATTTTATTTAGCTATAAAACTTAACATTTTATATCTAATATAATCTAATCTAATTTTGGTGGATGACCAGGACACACTGAACCCCAGATTCCTACCCACCGCTTAAACCCCTTTCCTTCCTACCCACCCCTTAAACCCCTTTCCTTCCTACCCACCCCTTAAACTCCTTTCCTTAAACCTTAAAACCCTTAAACTTCCTTAAAAAAACCCTCCACACAGCATCCCCAAAGATGACATAGGCCCTGTGGGAAATTATTTTCCTCAGGGCCTCCTGTGTGGAGCTCATGTAAAAAAAAAAAAAAAATCTACAACTACTATAATATTAAAATTTGAACTTCACAATATTGAGACATAATTTACGAAAAACTGCAAGACTTTTAGCTTCCTTACATTTACCGGGAGTTCGTTGAACATTTTAAAACCTTTATAATAAATACTACGGTGACTAGTGCAGATGTGTCAGCGGCTAGTAGCATGGGAAACTAAACGGAAATACTTAAGTGTTTTTAATATAGTGTTTTGTATTTGAATATTAGTATAAAAAGTAGTAATGCAAATAATTTCATTTATCCCAGCCATCTGGAGCCAGTGAAACTATGGCTATTCAAATTTTGATATGTTGTGAGGCTGAAGGTAGTAGTGAGGGGAAGGGGTGTGGAAAATGTAACTTGCTGTTCAGATCTAGTCACCAAACACGGCTTAAAACATTTCAAGTAATAAGTCTAATTATACACTATACATCAGCGCAAAAATACCAAAAAAAATATATAATATAACTTTTTATCCAAATACAACGCAAGAGGCCCAACTTATTCGTGCAGTCGGCTTAGCAAAAAACTGCTATACAACATTTTAATCTGAATACAACACCAGAAGCCCAACTTCTCCCAACCGTCTGGAGCCAGTGAGACCATGGCATCCCCAATTTTAGTATGTTGTGGGGCTGAAGGTAGTGAGGAGGGGAGTAAGATGTGGAAAATGTGCCCGGCTATTCAGATCTAGTCACCGTATTTGGTGACTAGATCTGAATGCCCAAGTACATTTTCCATATCTCCTTCTCCTCTCCACTAACTTCAGCCTTATAACATACTTAAATCTGGGATGCCATTGTCTCACTGGCTCCAGACGGTTGGGACTCTTGTGTTGTATTTGGATAAAAAAAAATTATATTATATGATTTTTTGCTTTTTGTACGCTGATGTGTGGTGAAAAGGTATTAGACTTATTACTTGAAATTGCTTCAGCCGTGTTTGTTAACTAGATCCGAATAGCCAGGTACATTTTCCACATCCCCTTCCCCTCCCCGCTACCTTCAGCCTCAGAACATACTAAAATTGGGGATCCATAGTCTCACTTACTCCAGATGGTTGGGAGCAGTTGTGTTGTTTTCGAATAAAAGTTATATTGTATGATTTTTTGTATTTCTACGCTGGTGTGGTGTGTAGATATTAGACTTATTACTTGTAATTGCTTTAGCGTTTTCGGTAACTAGATCTGAATAGCCAGGTACATTTTCCATATCTCCTTTCCCTCCTCACTACCTTCATCCTCATAACATACTAACATTGGGGAGGCCATAGTCTCACTGGCTCCAGACGGTTGGGGGAAGTTGGGCCTCTGGTGTTGTAATCAGATTAAAGATGTTGTATAGCGGTTTTTTGATAAGCCGACTGCACGTATAAGTATGTCGGTATTTTGTTAATACCGCATGCGCATTCGGAGAGTCGAAATTATTTTTAGTAAAAATATTTTTACAACGGATTTTCAATCAAGATGCCTGCAGATACAAGCATATCGACTTTGGTTATACGGCCGTATATCCTCTTTGAATACTTACTTGCAAATCATTATATTTAGTCAACTTTTGGATCAACTGTCATGGAACCATTTTATTTGGTTATTTGTTTACCTATCATGATTGCGCGATAAATATTTCAAAAATAATTTGGTGCTCCAAACAGCGTACACGACATTTCCTAGGGAAAAAGTCTGTCAGCGTCATAGGCAAAACAGCGTTACCGCCACTATCTCAAAAACTGAAGGCATTTAGATATTTGTTTTATCAGCGTTATATAGGCAGCAACCAAAGGTTAATAATCCTAATTAACCAAAATCCTTTTTGGAATCAATGAAGAAAGTTATTTAAAAAAAACCTTCTCCTGAACAATTTACTTTTCGGCGGATACGCTGTTCTGCCTATTATGGGTCGATATATAGCTTTGAACACTAGCGCCATTCCCTACTTAGTGTGACGATACTTGGAACTAACTTTTACTACTACATATATTCGCTTCGCTTTTCATTCCAAAAAAATTGATACATCTCATTCTTTCTTTTTCTTACATCAATCATTCATTATTATTTTATCTTTCATCTATCAGTCTACCTTCGTCCTCTTTCGTCAATTTCAAGCCTCGCTTGCCGTACATCAGGGTTGAAACCAGAACTTCGCAGTGGGCTACTACTCCTACTTACTTTAACACTTTTATAAATATAAAAATCAACAATTTGTTTATTTATAATAATTAAATTCGTAAGCGTATTTCATCACCTTTCAAAAATAGTTTTTAGTTTTCGGATACATTCAGAAATATTGCATTTATTTGGTTTTCATTGCAAAGTGGAAATATTCTGACGATACGCCTGAGGCCTAAGGGGTTAATAAATAAGCAAACAAATAACAAATTGCATAATAAAATTAACAAGATAGTCATCAAACTAGTGAAAGGAAACACGAAATATTTATTTAGAATATTATTATTATTATCACTTATAATTAGAAGGTCATTAAAATAATTACTAGTGGTCATTATTTTGTAGATAAAATTATTGTTGATACTAAAAAATACAAACTAATTAGCTGAACTGTTGGGGTGACCATGTTATCCTTTGGAGCGATTTTTCCATACATTGGCGCCATTTTAAAAGTCTCCGATTGCTTTTTGGATAAAAGGCAATTATTTCTTGATTTGGCAAAATTTTTTTTATTTTAAATATTTGTAGCTCCCATGTTTGTTATTTTGGACTTAAAACGAAGCTATTGAAATGCTTTATCTATTATGACCATTGATGTCGCAAATCCGAACTTCGTAGACTATTTTATAACGATCTTAAAAATAAATTTTTAAAATATTTTTTGACGCAGAATTTCTGATCAGCAATTTACAATTAAAATTAAGTCCTTTTTCCATAGATATGCACCTTTCATTATCAAGTACACCACAGACAATTTACAGAAATCGAAAATATTCTATATTGATTCGAATAAGTACCTCTCACGGCAGTTTCAAAGTAACAAACAGGCAGATTTGCGCGGTTATCAACTTTACGATTTTTTAATATTTTTTTTATAAATCCTACAAATATGAGATAAACGGCAAAATACAGGTGAATTCATTGGCTATACAGCATAACAATAAGTTTTTTTATATCTCTATGTTAAAGTTCGAAGGTATGATTTTTTTTAAGGTTGGCGAAAAATTTAAAAAATGATCTTCTGAAAATCTCGAGTAAACGGAGAAAAAGTCTTAAAATGCGCTGTCGCTCCAGTGGTTATGAGGAATGGATGGATGAAGAAGGATGATATTTCCTGCGAGTCTCCGAACGGACGGAGAGTCTCTGAACGGACGATTATTCCTACCCACCGAACTTGGCGCACCATCGGTCACAATAATTTTTTTTCATGTCTAGTTCTTGTGAAGAAAACATAAATGTACATTTTTAAGAATGAGAAAATGTGACTCCTGCAATAATGGACGACTAACTAATAGAGGGTCGAATCAGCAATGCTCAAGGGGTAACTATCACGCTACCAACCAGTCAGTCGTGATATTTCAAACCATATAATTTTCACTCAATTTTTTTTTCATGACGCCGAGCGATCAGACAGGCAGTCACAAGCGCACTGATTGAGCAGGCTCACACGCACACGAGTGACTTCGATGGTCGTGTGGCCCCCTCAAAAAATTTACACATTTGTACGGCCCGCCACCAAAACTAATTGCCAACGATTAGTATAGATAGTCGGTGCATGTAATGAATGGTCACCCCAGAGATATAACTCATTATGTGGTCAGCTGCGTACATTAAACTGTCACATGTGTGTCACAAATGTACATATACGTCATGTTTAATGTTCAATCACTCTTACATTCTTGTTTTTCATGCTACTTTTTAACAATAAACATAATTATTTCTGAAATAACAATTTTCTAACTTTGACTTTTTAACTGCAGGGATTTTAACTTTTTAACTCAACAATTAGAGAACTGAACCATCAAACAACTTTTATTATGAAAACCTTTCTTAGGGGCTTTTACATAGAAATAGTAAAAATTATACAGTTTTTTTTCTTCTTTTCATACATAACTGAACTCCTCTGGCAACCATATTTGTATTTTTTTAGTGATACATTGAAGATGTCCACTGACTTGGTATAATTTAACCCTCCATTAGTATTCTGGGCAATGAGGAATACAAATGGTAGTTATTCCCAGAATTTCAGACTGAAATAAATCCCGACTTCTAGTATTACTGTAGTGGAATCTGAAAGCTTATCAATGCCAGCAATTCTGGACTATCAAAGGCATCATTTAGAATTTTATATAGAAATCCAAGTCAGTGAAAATCCTTCTTTTCAACAATTTAAGAATATTCAGATCATTTAAGAGAGTGTTGCAGTTCAACATAATTGCTGGAATATCCATTTTAATTTGTTAAGTATTCTTTCAACAGCTTGTACATGAGTATTGTAATGTGGGTTCCAGATGGGAGAATTGTATTCAAGTTGACTTCTAACAAAGTTCTAACGTCTAATAAAAATATAACAGTTTTTTTTTTTTTATGTGACACCTCACAAGAGTGCCACTGTCTGTACAATGTAAAGATAGGGGAACTATGTGGCCACTCAGTTGGGCAGCATTGTGAGGCGGGTTAAGGTAGGGGCTGTAGGAAGGGATCTATTAATGCGGGTCTTGAAGAGGCCCAGATTATATGAAGGAGGAATGACAGATGCTGGTAGCTCGCTCCACGTACGAGCCGACTTACACAAAAACGAGTCGAAAAAACGACCTGTTCTCACGATGTCAACATCAACTGTGAACAGGTTTTCCGCTCGTGTCTGTCAAGATTCATGCAAGTGCACAGTGCACAGAGGATCAATGCTGATAACTCCTTAGAGCAGGTTCCATTAAAATACCTGTAGAACAGACTCAGCATGCCCACATTGCGTTGGTGCAATCGTTCTGTCAACAACGGATTGTCAATCAGACGGACCACCCTCCTTTGCACAGAATTAAGTAGGTTTGTCAAGTATTTTGGGGTTTCAACCCAGAGGTGGCTTCCAAATTCAATTGTTGGGCGTTCTTGAGATTTTTACAGGGTCACTATTGAAGAATATGTTAGTCCTATACAAAAAAACTAAATATTATTGAAATTTCTAGTTAACCCAATTAAAATAAATACAATTATAATTAATTAATTCAATATCATGTAAGCCTTTGTTAGAGATATCTGTTATATGGTTAACAAAAGAAAGAGTTGATGGAAAAGTGACTTGACACACGTTCCTTGCTTCATTCACAATCACAATTCGTCTAATCCATACTCTTCTGTTATTCTGATTCTGAATCAAGAATTCGATTTGGTTGATCATGTTATAACTTCCTCTGACATCCCGCCTTAGGTGGAATGTGATTTATCATTCAGAAAACAAACTGGTTCATTCCTGTTCCTCAGGTCAGAGATTAAAACTAACATATTAACACTCCCATTCCGAAAGGGGGTTATAAACTTACCCCAAACGAGAGCTTTATGCTTAGTTCACACTGAGCTATATATCTGCGAGCAGATGTTGATTCGCCAGCGCTTATCTTTTGTCCTTTCACACGAGGCTATCAAATATTTCTTCCTGTGGTAGGAGAGGGGGTCAGTCGAATTAGGGAGCGGCAACGGAACGCATATTTTTTGTACTGAAATCTGTCAACTTGACATCTGTCATCCACGGGTCTAGGCAGCTCCGTAATTACAATGACCCCCTCTCCTGTTTTAGTCGGAGACGGGGAGAGTTATCTTCTGGAATATCGCGTCTGGAGCGGTTACGTCTGAGATATGTATTGTCTATGATTGATCTGCGCTTTAAAACGCTTAGGTGTGAACGGTCTGAAGGGATTGTATGGAGAGAGTTATTTGGCGTGCTATGATCTTTTATATTTGATAGCTGAGTGTGAACCAGCTCTTATTCAAAATCTAAGTTGTTTTTTACATCCCAAGCTTTATAATATAGGTAATTCTAAAAGGGCGAAGGTAGGTGATGTCCGATTAATACGGTCGGTAGTAATTAATATGTGAGTGTTACTGGAAAGTGCAAAAGGAATATTGACCCGTTTAACCACGGGTGACCAAATTTGTCCCAGCTCACATAGGTTCATATAAATCATTGTACCTCCCTTACTGTCAGGGTGAGAAATACGATCTAAAAGGTGTTAGAAAGAGAAAACTCCACACTTTGTATTCAAATCTAGAATTTAACCACATTAAAAAATTTAAATGTGCACCTCTATTAAATCAAACTTCCTGATAGCAATTTGAGAAAAGTGTATAAAATTCGAGAATTTTTAATTCATTAATTTTTCATGAAAAGACAAATGATGTGAGGTGATAATAACGTTTTTAATACATTTGCTTAATAAAACATGTTTGTTTCTTTTTTCATTGTCAGTAATTTTAAATATAATTTTTATTATATCAAAAATTATATTTTTATTTCTAACTAGCTGACCTGGCCAAGCATTGCTGTGGCTAACGAAACACAACGCCATCTACCGGATGGCTATCCAACCTTTATAACCTCGATAAATTAACTCACACCGCCATCTGTTAATTTGCAAACAAATCAAATACACACCGCCCGCTTGCCAGCCCGCTCGTCCACCACATACTGACATTTTCCTTTAATTATATATTTCAACCAATTTACACAAAACCTTGACGAATTATAAAGGTACCTAAACCTTCCTCATGAATCACTCTATCTATTGGTGAAAACCGCAAGAAAATATGTTAAGTAGTTTTTGAGTTTATCACAAACAGACAGATAGGTTGAGGACGTGGTGGAGGACTTTAATTTATAATATGTAGAGCTAACAACATTTGTAAACGTATTTCATCACCTTTAAAAAAAAAAAATTAATTTTCGGATATGTTCAGAAATATTCCATTTGTTTGAATTTTATTGCAAAGCCGAAATATTTTGACCTTGTAAATAATACGCCCTTGAATATTTTTACCTTGTAATAAATAAAAATGTAAGATTTCTGGAGGGTTAAGAGACACGGTCAATCGTTCCGGGTTTGTAGGGGGGTCCCTAGTGCCCCCTTTCGTACATAATTTTAATCTTCAGGTAAGTAAAGGTCAATGTAATAAAGTGTTATCTTCCCATTAGACAAGTGCATGGAATGGGAAGATGATTTTATTGCTTTATGTTTGTCTATTGATTGTCTTTGGGTTACTACGCAATGTCCTATCACTACATTATTGTTGATGTTCCAAGCAGAGTAACCCACAAGTTCTTCACTCCCAGCGGGTAACCGATTTTCTTTTTATCACAAGTATGCTTATTGAAAGATATAACTATAGGGTCTTCCAATAGGGGCATCTGTCAAACAGGCTATCATTTATTCAGTCTGTTTTACCAAATCACCATGGACGGATACAGCATTCAACATCACATGCAAATGATAGCATTGTTTAAAATTTAATTAATTGTTTAATTGTTTAAAATTATTTAATGATAAAATCTCATCTGGAGGTGATGTGAACTGGCCACCGAG
The DNA here is from genome assembly GCA_936435175.1 of Glyphotaelius pellucidus. Taxonomy (NCBI): domain Eukaryota; kingdom Metazoa; phylum Arthropoda; class Insecta; order Trichoptera; family Limnephilidae; genus Glyphotaelius; species Glyphotaelius pellucidus. Next base: position 1,796,759 of record OW386561.1, read on the forward strand.
ATCGTGCGATTTGACCCGTTAGACTTTTTCTTGCGGTGTTTTCTTAAGTCGCAGGTCTATGCGAATAAGCCACAAACCACAGCGGCCCTCAAAGACAACATAAACCCATGCCATCGGACAAATTCAGCCTGATTTATGTGCAAGAGTCATGGAAAATTGGACATTTCGGGTGCGCACCACCCAAAGAAGCTGCGGTGGACATTTGAACGATGTTGTATTCCATACACAATGGTATCGATAGGAATTTCAAACAAATAAAAAATTTCGATGATATCTCAAACACACTTTGTTTTATTTAAATTTAAAGTTACGAAGCGCTTAATGAAAGACCCTTTATAAATCTTAGGGTTTATAAATTATTATTTGTTTGAATAAAATATTACTGTAACGGTAATATTAAATAAATTCACAATTTTCAGGATGAACACAATTCGGTCGGTCCTCTCTCCTCGAAATCTAATTGTTCCCTTAATCCTTCGTTTTACAAAAAGGGTTTCGACGAGTATTTTCTCCCTCCGCGTTATCTGAACTCCGAAGTAGATGGTTTACGAGGTTCACTTGATCTTTTATCAGTCATCACATCTGTGACATCCCTTCCGGGGATCACATCTTTAAGCCTGAGCAGCGGGATGAAAAACTAACCAATAGCATCCCTCGCACTAATTAGTACGACATGACGAGATGTGGGAATGAAAAAGTATTTGAGATCGAAAAACTAATCAATGTACGCTCGGAAATCTGCATAATACATAGACGATTAGTTACATTACTATAATTTTCTGACTTTACGTAAGTTGCAGGCTTCATAGGTAGGGGTGTAATTTTATTATAAAAATAATAATGAAATACTAACCACATCGCTGTAGAGAACCTGCACCCCTCGGATGACCCCGACCTGGGACTGGATGATGGCCACAGACTGGGAGAAGTGCATTCCTGAAACATATAAACAATACATTTATTTATAGCGACAAGTCTGGTACACAACTCACAGCCAATCAATCGAGCGCTTGTTGGGTTTTTAAATGAGAATATGTTTAGTTTCCAGCGGGATGTCATTTAACCAGTTCCTACTTCTCCCTAACCATCACATTTTCTTCTTCTTCTCATGCCCTGTCCGTTCAATGGACGTTGGCTATCATGTTGGCTATGCGGACTTTGTTTACTGCGGCCTGGAACAGCTCTACAGTAGACTGGCCAAACCAGTGCCTCAGGTTTTTCAGCCATGATGTTCTCCTTCTTCCAAGGCCCCAACATCCGGCAATCTTTCCTTGCATTATGAGATGCAAGATCTTGTACTTCACTGGATGTCTCATCACATGTCCTAGATTCGAATTTTTAATTGTTTTAATAACTTCTTTTTCCTTATTTATCCAAACCATAACATCTTCGTTCGTAACTCTGTCCATCCAGCTTATTTTGATATTCTTCTGTAGATCCACATCTCGAATGCAGTCGTGTTGTTCCTCCAGGCCAAACAGTTAACCGACAGTTCTACATGGAGGTCCTAAAGAGGTTGCGAGAGAACATCAGGAAAAATCGTTGAAAAAGGTTGAATCTTTAGCGCACAGGGGATTGGTTCTTCCACCAAGAAAACGCACCTGCTCACACCGCGTAATGAAGCAGTATTTAAGCAAGCATGGATTGACCTCCTATTCACCCGACCTGTCTCCCTGTGACTTCTTTCTGCTCCCTAGGATGAAAAGGGACTTGAAAGGGAAATGTTTTCATACTGTTGAAGAAGTGAAACAAAAATCGCTGGAGGCCATAAAGGACATTCCAATCAGCGAATTTCAAAATTGTTTTGAACAGTGGAAAAAAGGTTGGACAAGTACTTAGACATACATTCTAATGGTGAACACTTTGAAAGCAACCAAATTTTGGGGTAAAAATATTGAAAAATAAAAAAGATATATGTACGCTCTAAAATCCAAGCTGCCGAAATGAGGTACTTGAGAGGAGTGGCAGAGGTTATGAAATGGGATCATATAAGGAACTCGACGATCCGAGACGATCTAAACATTGAACCACTGCTACTCTTGGGTATGTTTTTAGGTTTTCAAGGCCAAAAGTATTTTTGTTATTTATTTTTGGGGTGTTATGCCGTGTTTAAGCCTAAGCAGCAGGGTGAAAAACTAACCACTTTCGTGCTTGTAAACTTGGCCACCCTGACAAATCGGCAATCGCCGAGCACTTAATCGAAACCGGCCATTACTTTGGATTTGTTCCTGAAGTCCTGGAAAGACCCAAAACTTACAGAGCACGCCTAATTACGGAGGCAATTGAAATCCATAAAAACCCTAGAGACGACGGAGCTAAGCTCAATAGTTCTTGGTATCCAGTAATTGACGGCTACACCAAAACTAAACGCAAAAAACCATGCTGATTTTTTTCCAACACCAGCTTGTAGAGAAATGGAACTGGCAGCACGGTATCGCTTCGACATACATAAGCAAACACTTTCACCAATATCATTTGCTCATCTGCCCTGATGATGGACACTGTAACGCTGTCCGAAATGTTGGCTAAAGAAGGAGGTAGCGAAACACGGCATAACACCCCAAAAATAAATAACAAAAAAAACGCTGCTACTCTTCATAGAAAAATCGCAACTGAGATGGCTTGGACATGTGCTAAGAATGTCAGACGACCGAATTCTGAGGAAATACTGAGTGCTATTCCAGAGGGTAGACGTCCGAGGCAACGAGGCAACTCTAGAAACTGTGTGAGGAGAGGATGGGACTGCCATGGGAGGCCGAACAATCAGCACAAGACAGGGACGTACGGAGGAGCCTTGTCGATGCAATGGGTCCCTGACCCGAATAGGATAAGGGGAAGAAGAAGAAAAAAGTTATAAAGAAGGTCCCTCCTCAGGTCCCCCCTCTTACAAAGGGACTAAACTCTACTACCAGGTAACTTCACCAAATTGAGCAAAGCTCATCAAAAAGCCGCCTGGAGGGCCTAGCACCTATTTATCTGCTAGGAATATAATATTACACACAATCTGTAATCATGAAATGTTTATATTATAATAATTGAGTTTATTTAACTGTAAAATAAATAAATAATAATAAACAAAAGGAAAGCTACGTACACAACAATCATCGCATATGGTATTAAATTTATTATCAGAGTCTTATCGGAAGCAGGTAGATGATAGTACATATTCTTGCTATGACTTAATTAATCTTCATTGTTGGAAATAAAACCTAAATAATATCATGACATCCCATTGATAACAAATGATATCATTACTACAAAAACATGTTTAATTTGCAGTACGCAATATTATGTTTATTTACTTCAAGATAACATTTCTTTTCATAGTAATATTTAAATGGTTTATTTTATTTATCATTTCACATGTGTGCATAAAATTGATGATATTGAATGTTTAGAAAATGCTAGAGAAATAACAGTGGAGATAAAAAGTATAGAGAACAAAAACTGTTGAACAATACTGAACTTTTTATAAGTTTCTTTGCAGAATCAAAAGGATTTAACTGAACATCTCTTTATGTACATGTATGTATGAATGCTTAGAAAAATGCTAAAGAAATAACAAGGGAGATAAAAAAGTATAGAGAACAAAAACTGTTGAGCAATTCTGAACTTTATATTAGTTTCTTTTCAGAATCAAAAGGATTTAATTGAACATCTCTTTATGTACATGTATGTATGAATGCTTACAAAAATGCTAGAGAAATAACAAGGGAGATAAAAAGTACAGAGAACAAAAACTGTTGAGCAATTCTGAACTTTATATTAGTTTCTTTTCAGAATCAAAAGGATTTAACTGAACATCTCTTTATGTACATGTATGTATGAATGCTTAGAAAAATGCTAGAGAATTATTTATTTTATTTTTTTTTTTTCAAGAGCGGAGACGGTTTACATAAATAAAGTTCCCGTGAGCACTTAGGCCGTAGGCCCATTGTGCTATCTCCCATTTTACCTCATTCCTTTGACAGTAATCCAGTCCCTTTTACAAAGTTCACCAGGAATGTCATTGGAAATAAAGCTATGTCTTCTGGTTCGACAATGTGTCTTCCCAGGTCTCATTTCTCCTCTTCACTCCTCCGCGGTTCCCTGAAGGCCCCACGAGGGAAGAGGGCTTCATCTCTCCTCTCCGCTCCTTAGTTCCCTGAAGGCTCCACGATGGAGAGTTCACCTCCCTTTGGTTCCCTAAAGGCCCCACAAGAGCCCCACTCCACCTTGGCTCCCCGAGGGCCCCAGGAGGGAAGAGGACTTATCTCTCCTCTTCACTCCTCCTTGGTTCCCTAAAGGCCCCATAAGAAAGAGTTCACGGAGATAACCTCATTTCTCCTCTTCACTCCTACATGGTTCCCTGAAGGCCCCACATGGGAAGAGGACATCATCTCTCCACTTCACTCCTCCTTGGTTCCCCAAAGGCCCCGTGCCGGAAGAGTGCCCCTCCCCTTGTTCCGTGAAGGCCTCACAAGGGAAGGGTTCATGGAGGTGGCCTCAGCTCTCCTCTCCACGGCTTCTCCTCTTGGTTCCTCCTAAGGGCCCCAGGAAGAAAATCCACGGAGGTGGCCTCAGCACTCCTAGGTTCCCAAAAGGCCCCTAGTTTTCGAATGGTCCAATTTTTTTTGTCCCACGAGTGACCAGGGAAATAGAAGGTCCACTCCAGCAGAGCCCCGAATGTTGGAGTAAGATCTAAATACTCCGAGATGCGACCTTGTTTCTCGGAGGCACCGTTCTTGACACTGTTCCCCAGGACATTCAGCCTGAGCACGGTAGCTCACACCTTGGCTTGGGATGGCTATTGCAGGTTTGTGTTTCCACTCCCTGAGCGATGGGTTCGCCACACTCCCTACGCTAGGCTAGAGAATTAACAACGAAGATAAAAAGTGTAAAGAGCAAATACTCTTGAGCAATTCTCTACTAAATCTTATATATAAAAATCAATATGCGTTTGTTTGTATTTTACGCACTGCCATACCGTTCATCTGATTGCGATGAAACTTTGGCGATTTGTTGTGCGCACGCCCACGAAGGTTATGGGCTTTAAATAATGGTGGGCTCTGGCATTATGAAATTTGTATAAATGAAAATGTGTGTATTTCGTATATTTTAGTGGCAGGGAGGAAAGGCAGGAGGGTGAGGGGAGGGATGACAGGGGAGGGGAAGGCGGGGAAGGTGGAAGGGGAACGCAAGAGGGGAAGGGAACTTGGGAGGCGAACGGGGACCCATGAGAAAGGACATGTGGGGAGAATCAATTTATTTCTTTGAATGGCATTGCAATGCATGCCGAGTACCAGCTAGCAATTAATAAATTGGAAAATAATTTCCCTCGGGGCCTACGTTATCTTTGCTGTGTGGAGGGTATTTTTGAGCAGAGAAAGAAGTGAACATCGGTCTTCTCCTTACTCAATTTTAACACCGCTACGCCAGGTGGTTAATTTAAAAATGAACATTCAGATCTTGCGCAGAAAAGTCCCACAGTAGACTGCGCTGCAAACCTTTGCCTTGCTTTAGCGAATTTTGCTTTTCTGCACAGGTTATTTCAATGTGCGCTCTTCGGTGGTCAAAGTACGGCTGATGTCATGTTTATTCAAAGCATTCTTGAACCCTCCTGGTGCCGAAAATATGGTCACGTGTTTTACCTCCAGCTCGTCGAAATAATACCCAGATTTCATGTCAGGGCAAGTCTATTTGGTGGTGTGCTAAAAATCTTATCGGTCTATCCTCTACGCCAGGCTTTACCTGCTGGACCTGCTAGAATTATCCGTAAGCAAACTGTGAAAGAAAGTGCGGAAAACTCTATATATTGGATTAGAGGATGAAGAGACTCCAGTTCACCCATGGTGCCAATGTCCTGCCCTGGTGGGAATTAGGCTCAGATACCTGGGGTATATGGGAACTAGGAACCTGGGAACTAGGCTCTAATACTAGTAGAACCAGAAGTTTTTTAAGCTGTGAATTGAAGTATATGTCAGTTCGTTCAAAATTCAACCAAATACGTTGTTCTTTTACTTATAGGTAGATTAAACCTTGTATTTTTTAAAAATATTTATAGCAATTGGTTTGAAATAAAGGAAACAAAAATATAATTTTTTGAACCTCAAAAACTTTTATTTTTCAATACGAGTTTTTGTGGACATAGTACAAACCAACCTTCAGCAAGCGAACTGTTAATCCTGTACAAATTGCAAGTGCACCCTACGGTTGAATTTGGCAGCCACCCCTGGTCTGGAGCTCCAAAATACCTAAAAAATACCCTTGACTCTATGCAGAAACGGGCGGTCCGATTGATAGATTCTCCTAATTTAACAAACGGATTGCAATCTTTAGAGCACAGGCATCAGGTGGGAATGCTGTCCCTGTTCTACCGGTATTACAATGAATGCTCCGAGGAACTAGTGTCATTGATCCCCTCGGCACCGGTGCATAGTCGGAAAACATGCCAAACACGCGCCTAACTTTTGTACACAGTTGACATTAGTCACATAAGAACGGGTCGTTTCTACGACTCGTTCTTGAGTTCAACAGCTCGGCTGTGGAACGATTTGCCGGCCTCTGTGTTTCCTCCCTCCTACAACATGGGTCTCTTCACTCCTTCCTCTCCTCAAAAAGACCCTCCACACAGCATCTTATGAATTATTTTCCTCAGAGTTAAGGTAAAAAAAAAATATTTATAGCTCCTAGTTCTTGCTTTGGTTTGAAGATTGAACATAGAGAAAGAAATATAGATTACTAATTAATAGATTACTAATTAAATGAACAAAGTGTGGATAGTTACTGTTTTGCTGTTATACCCCTCAATTGTCATAACAACACAAAGTTTAAATAACTTTTCTAACTATAAATGCAATCAGTATTATTATTGATTCATACCAAGTAATAAAAAATAAACCCATCTGTTCAATACTGACAAGTCAAGTTCACACTAAGCACACAATCATAGACAACAAGTCTATTGTGTATTGTGTACCCAAAGGTCATTCACTTTATATTATGAGCTAATCAATTTTAGATGCAGACATTTTTAAATCATAACACTAATTAATTATGCTTGCAAATACCTATTATTATGTGGGATATTTGCAGAACTAAGCAGTCATTTACAAGATTTGAATTATTGTTTCAAACATGTGATTGTAATGGAGATTGGCAGGACTGTCTGGACGGTAAATCCCAAATAAATGTCTATTTTTATTAGTGACCCAAACAATATCTTAATAAATAGCAAGGTTATATTTATAAATACATTTGATAGGGTTATTTGAGGAATTTCTGTTGAAAGAGCCAGAAAAACACGAAGTTATCTGAAAATATATTTTAATGACGAAATTTTTATTGTCAATTTTTCTGATTGTAAAATGAAAACAGACAAATTTTATTAGTATAGTATTTGATTAAAATTATCAGGCAAACATAAAAAAATTACGAGATGTTTGGAATTTATTTAAAGCATGCTTTGATTTTGAATAATATGCTTCGGAAGTAAGGTTTTTTGTTTTACAATTTAGTGCCAGGGAATCATGAAACATTAGAAGATGTCTAAACCTTGTCAAAAACCTTGTGCAAGCTGTAACAGCATAATTTATTTAACTAGGTGCGACCTTGGAAAGTGACTGTGGAACAATGCAACAAGATGCAGCTGGATTTCAGCGCAAATTAACGAAGTGAAAATATAAAAACAAAAAACTCTATCGAAATCGACGTATTGAACAAAGGCTAGACTGTTGTGAAAATAAAAAAAATATATATTAACAATGTTGAGGATACGGCTGAGGGCATCAGACATGACGGTCTGTTTTAATATCCCAACGCCAAAGCGCGGGAATCATCGTTGTACAATATAAGCACGCATTGCGTAATTTTCAATGTTAAAATTACAACGCAAAAACCTCGATGATTGTAAACACAGCAAAGAGTAGGGAGACATTTCTTACCGAGCACAAATTCCCATTGATCACAGCCGAGGGACCGCTCCGGAACCACCTCGAGGTCCAGCATTTTAACTATTTCTTATTGCTAGTGGATTATTAACACAGATTTCACGATTGGAGAGATAATTTGAGTCTTTTCACAGCGATGGGGCGCACTTTCTTTGTTTGGCAACTTCAGTTTTCAACCATTTTGTATTTGTCAGAAGAACTGTCATTAAACAGCTGATTGTGAATTCAGCGGCGCGCGGAACTATGCAATACGTGCTATATAATTCGATATGGATTTTTCCAAAGGAGTCATGGTGTTACAAAAATAACACAAATAATGAAAAACAGATCACACAAATAATTTACTACACACGTAATCTCGTTAGACCGGAAAGAAGCGGTTTGTAATAAGCTGTGACACTTGAACGATTTTTGATTGTGGAGAAAAACCAAGTGTTGCCAACCTAAATATTAACATTTGCTTGTGATTCGGTAAAAAAATTCTGTGCGCTGTATTTTTTATTGTTGTTTATTGAGTTAGTTTATACACTAATATGCACAAGGTAATATTTCATTTTACGAAATTATATTTTTACAGTAAGAATTTATTTATTTATTTATTTATTTTTATTTATTTATGAAAAGTATACAATACAGAATATAGTAAATTATATAAAGCATTGTACTCCCAGGAGTTAATAAACTCATTGCGGGAATGATACGCATTACATGAAACATATAGCTGTATGTATTAAATGGACATATGATGGGGACATACACAACATTATTATTTCAGATAGTCATTAATAAGATGAAGTTTGAGCATGTTAGTTTGGGTCTTTTTACATTGACTAACAAATAACATTAACTAACATTGAATAACATTCCCTTTTAAATATTACAATCATTCTTCATAGTTTCAGGCATTGCGTCACACATCTTTAGTTCTATTCATTAGGCAGTTCTGTGACTGATTTTCTCAAATGCGGCAATTTAATCCTATTTATATTTTTGGTTTCGTAATTATGTGTATCTCTATCGCAAACAATTTTATCCTTGAAGAATTTTGTAATTTTTTTTCATAACCTTATGCACAAAAATTAACACATTAAATAGTAGTCTCTTTTTTATTGGAGTCCAATAATTAAGCTCCTCTCTCGTTTGATTAACCCTTGCCTACTTGCCTTTCCCCAGAAGGCATAGATTTCCCCAACTCTATTCTGTATAACTTCTAGCTTGTTCAAGTTTACTTCATTTGCCAAATATAACATCGTAGAGCTGTAATCTAAAGTCGAGCAATTATAATTTAAAAAATGAGCTTAAGTTTCCATTTAGTTTATTTCTTAGTGTTCTAAGAAAATTTACTGTTTTTGATGCCTTCTTTATTACGCAAATTTGCTGTGAAAGTTAGTTTTGAATATTTATTTAACAAGTCTTAAATATAAAATTATGCCTGATTTCTAGAATAACGATTTAGAGTATTTATCATGCCACAAGTACTTATGCATAACTTATTCAATAATAATTGTAAAATTCACTTTTTGACATCATTTTAATTTAACTAATTGTAATTAAATTATAGTCGAGACACAAAAGTATCTTTATTATGATTTCAAACCATCCAAAATTAAGATTTTATTGCGAAAAATTCAATTGTTTGTGGGTTTTCAACATTTTTAACGCTTGAATTAAACAAAAAACTTTAAAAGTTATTTTAAAAGTTTTCTTTGAGGTTAAGATGATTTTATTCAAAAATAAAAATCGTGTTTTAAGGAAAAAAATGACAAAGTCGATAGAAAACACAAATTTTCTGCAGCAAACTTTCCGTATCATTTCCTTCCCTTCCACAGTTTTTCACGTGTCCCAGACTGGATTTGCTAAAGTGCAATTGGCTCTGGGCCGTTGAGAGTATTGCGTGATAATTAATCAAATAAATCATAAAAATCAAAGTTAAAAGTTCCTATTTGTTTTTTGTTCTCTCATAAAACTAAAATACTTAGAGTAGCGCGTTTCAAAGAATAAATCATTCTTTTTGGTCAACATTTTTTTTTTAAATTTTAGAACAAAGCTGATTGTAAAATAATTCCATATAATTTTATCATCTAACGCCGCCACTGCTCGTCATCTAACTACGCTTGCGCGAAATACTGCTTCGTTCCATTAAAAACACGTATGCTGAAATCATATTCTATCTCTTTCATACTTGTTTGAAAAAAAAAAGCCGACTAATAAAATATTCGTACTATTTTTTTCTCGGACGTTTGAGTTCGAACGTCACGATTATGTAAATAATTAAATTCATGGAAATGAGTGTGTTTACTATTATTTCGCTGTTTTTCTGCGAAAGAATTTATTGTTTGCGAATATCGTGGGAGTGTTTACTTCATCAGCACGAAGAAGCGAAAAGTTTGTTTAGATCTTTGAGAATAACAAAATAACAAGGTGCTGAAAAGATTCGAATTATTGTTTTCAAACACTTACCGCAAGATGGCTCTGTTACCGTTTTTATTTGAATTTGTTTTACTAAAAATAACACAGATATCACTAGTAGTTAAAATTTTAAAAATCTTTTCAAGTTGGTATTAATTTTCGCAACATTCGCGAATTCTTTTCCGGAAATGAAGCAAGGAAAGTGTGTAATGTTTAGTAATCATGTTTTTATTGTTTTTTTTAACAGAATTTAGATTGTTAAGACTAATAATCTCGTGATAGTGAGTAGTGAGTAATGAATCACACAAATGAATGATTCAGCGATGACCTATGAATCGACTGCCTTGTTCTTCATGGAATATTTATATCATTACATTATTAGTGTGTTTATTATCACTTTCCATTTAGAAAATTATGTTTTCGAAGTAATACCCATAAGTAACAATTATGAACAGAAATAATTACTAAGAAAATAGTACTGTACAGTGTAGAGTGCACTTGCAGGTAAATAATAATTTAGAATTTTCTATCTCTGAGGCCTCGACCACATTCTGTCAATAGGTCAGAATTTTTCCACTTCGCAATAAAATCCAAATAAGGAGTCGTCCATTCTCGTGATGTTTTTTAGCAACTTTTAATCCCCCCCCCTGGTGATATGTGGTGAGGTTTTAGACTACCCCCCCCCCCCATACCCAAAATCACGTGTATTTTTTTGTTCAATATATTGAAATTTTCAGAATATTATTTTTAAATACAGGAATAATTTTATTAAATTTTGTAAAATTAAGCATCGTGATAAACATGTCCAGACAGACATTAAGGTTGCAGGTTGTTTTTGACTGGCATAAAAATAATAAAGGAAGGTGTAAAAAAACATATATTTGTACATGAATTGTATTTAATGAACATTGTCCTCGGACCACGGACTAGCGAGACTTTCTTCAACACTAACAAGTGGATAAGCATATCTTGCATGTATTCGGCTTCAAAATCACAGACTTACTGGAGACTGGTGATCCGAGCGGTTGTCGCAACGCGCGGGGAAATCGTTGCCTGGAAACGGTGAGTCAAGGCCACGCGCCGCTGTTTGGTTTAGAAATCGTGCGTTCAACGAAAAATAAATACTAAAAATAGACACTAGAAAGCGATCAGTTTGAGACAAAACTCAAGACATAAGGCCTCTGAAGATGGATGTGAGATCTGTCCGAAACGTCAGGAGTTAAAAAGTCCTTTTAAGGACTAGGTACGTCACGCGGGTAAACCGAGAAAATTATTCTACATCTTACACCCGTGAAAAACTTAACCATAACATAAAGGGATGAGTTATTTTTAAGGTCGCGACCCCCACTTATGTATTATACCTGATCACGACCCCCAGGTTGAGTAACGATGTGACAGATAACCATAATACCTCAATGCTTGTTTAAATTTTAAATTATGCAATAATACAAAACGACAACGCCAATATTGACATTAATAATGTCATAATATTATGAATGTATTCACGTTAAAACAGTAAATGTTAACTTTTTAAAGTCTTTTATCTAAGTTGACATTAGTATTTTCAGCAGAAGGTAAACGACAAAGTTAAATTTGTTGGTTGACAATAAAAAAAGTAACACAGAAGCTATTATAATATAGAAAATGAATTTTATAATATATATTACGATAAAACTGTACTAACAGACAAAAAAATTGTCATAATACACCCGATTTTTTTTATTTTTACAGTTAATACCGCACAAGAGTTCCAACTGCTCCCGTCTGGAGCCAGTGAGACTATGGCATCCCCAATCGGGGTATGTTGTGAGGCTGAGTGCTAGTGGGGAGGGGAAGGAGATAGGGAATAGGAAGGTGGGGAAGTACCTGGTGGGGAAGTACCTGGAAGTATGTTGTGAGGCTGAGGCTAGTGGGGAGGGGAAGGAGATAGGGAATAGGAAGGTGGGGAAGTACCTGGCTATTCAGATCTGGTCACTAAACACGGCTAAAGCCATTTCAAGCAACGTTTCAATTCTGAATGATGGTCTTACACCAGGGCGATACTGATAGTATCTTCCACTCTGGGATATAGTTTTACATGACAAAATTAAAAAAAATAACTTTTACATTGATGTCGCTATTCCAAATTCCTGTAATATTGAAAAATCTGTTTCTGAAAAAATAAGAAAATACACAGATTTAGGTGAAATTAAAAGAATTTGGCATTCTCAGACTATAAAAATATTACCATTTGTTATTTCGGCTCCTGGCATTATACCTAGCTGTCTCATTCAAAATTTAGGCTTATTAGATTTGTCAAAGAATTTATATATAAAAATGCAAAAATCAGTAATTTTAAAATACATGTAGGATTATGAAAGATTTTTTAAATATTTATATTGAGGGATCAGTAGGATTTATCGGTCCAGTTAGGAGTTCTATCGAGCCGAACCCTCTGATATGAAAATATCTGGAGTCGGTGAATTATTTTCCGACTTGGTCTCTGGTAGGTTGGCATGTAGTTCTTGTATTGTTTTGTATTTTTTTACTTATATAATACATTTTTTGCGTAGCGTGGATTGACTAGATCATGGGTCGGCAACCCGAGGCGTCTTGGTGCGGCCCGCTAGATTCTCGCCGCAAAGCACCTGACGGACGTATCATAACACAATGAAGTGAAAGGGAGGGAGAAAGGGAGCGAGGGGATAGCGAAGGGGTAACGGGGAGAAAGAAAAAAATAAACAAAGGGGATGTTTAGTAGTACATATTATTGGGAGCAAATTTTTCAATTCTGAATTATCGAAAAACAGACACTGTTGTCGATTATCGGATTCATATTTAGGCGCAATGCGACGCGTCGCTACTTCAAAAATGCAAGCTAATATAAAAAAAAAACTTGCAAGTCAAATGCAACCACAAAAATCTCATTGATTGGCCTCCATGGTCAAGGGGAAAGTCTCTTAACTCGCAATCCGAAAATTACGGGATCGAACCCCGACGTGCGAAAAGAATTTTGTTTGATCAATTTGTGTAAATTTAATTTATTTGTAAAAAGGTTTAACTTTGTGGCTCGCCATAAATAAATTTAAAAAAAAAGCAAATAAATTTTTTGTAGACCTAATAAAAGTGGTCTACAACAAATTTATGTGTTTTATTGTTCATTTGTTTCATTTAAAATAATAAATGGTATATTTGTGGCACGTTTCAGAGTGAAATATACTCTCAATATCGCCCTAGTGTAAGACCACCGTTCAGAAATGATACGCCGCTTGATATGGCTTTGGCCATGTTTGGTGACCCGATCTGAATAGCCAGGTACTTTCCCACCTTCCCCTTCCCCATTTCCTTTCCCTCACCACTAATATCAGCCTCATAACATAATATGGGGATGCCGTAGTCTCATTGGCTCCAGACGACCGACCAGTTGGGACTCTTGCGAGACATTCACTCAAAAGAAGGTATTCTGTTCAAATGTGACCCTAGTGCGGCCCGCACTAATCCGCACGTAAAATATTTGGCCCTTTTACAACAAAAGGTTGCCGACCAATGGACTAGATGATCATTTGTGGAAAAGTGTGTGGAAGGGTTTAGTTTTTCCTGTGGGGAAGATTTAACCCGGAAATAAAGTCGAAAAATAAATTTTTAAAAAGGAATGATTGTCCCTGTCAATGTTGCAAAATCTAGAGTTACATCTAGTGTACTTTCAGTATTGCCCTCAAGCAATACCATAATTTAGATTCAAAATTTCTTGAAAAAGCTTTAGCCTTATTTGGTGATCAGATATAAATAGTCATGTACTCCCCAACCTTCTTCTTACTCGTTTCCTTCCCCTTCCACTCCCTCCAGCCTCACAACATACTAAATTATTAGCATGCCTTGTCAGCCGTAATTCTATTTGATAATACCCACTGTTCTAAATATTAAAAAGTCCCATTGAATAAAAATAATATTATAAGAATAAAATACTTAAATATTTTTGCAGTAGGGTTTTGGGGATATATATCCAATATACAATTGATATGGTGATATTTATTGCCATTGGTATATCAATGATATTTATAATTTAGTAGTGTCCTTGTTTTTATGCGATATTACCGCGTTTTTCCAATAGGGTATTTTCAGTGTTTTTTTCTTATTTATTTATTGTTTGAAACATTTACAGAGTGTTAACAATTATTATAGTTATAAAATTGCCATTGGGATGTACATAGGTATTAACACTCCAATTATAAACGTTCACAGCATGAGTAATCAATGTTTAGCTGTTACTAAAAATAAATGAATAATTTTTACTAAAAATCCAAGAAAAAATTATGATAATTAAGGTTTTTGTTGTTGTTGTTGTGTGGACGAATACGTTATTTATAACGATTATAAATGTGCCATTTTCGATTTGTCGCCAAAACGGTATCATTATTTTTATTTGTGATTTTGGCGGTGTTGACGTCACGCCGGGCAACGTTGGTGACAGCCGTCTTACCAGACGGTGGCGTTTTCGGTGACCGGACAACTCAGAATTAAACCAACTCAGAACCACCTCAGAAAAGTCATTAAGAGTGATGAAAAAAAAAAAATATAAAAATTTTGTTAAAGGTATAAGTACTTCAAAAACATGTGATGGTTATAGGAAGGGACCAAACTCAGTGCTAATGGGACTCAGCTGAAACAGGTGGACAGATTCAAATACCGAATCAATCAATTCAAATACGAGGTTGAATTATCCAGAGAAATTGATCGAAGAATTAATGCGGCAAGCGGTGTGTTGCGTCCTCTCTACAGCTCAGTGATAAGGGAAGCCGAGCTCAGTACCAAAGATGGCAGTGTTCAAAACGGTATATCGCCCGACGCTCACTTACGGCCACCAGATATGGATGCTAAGCGAACGAACACGCTCTAGAGTACAAGCTGCCGAAATGAGGTACTTGAGAGGAGTGGCAGGGGTTACGAAATGGGACCATAAAAGAAACTCGACGATCTAAACATTGAACCACTGCTACTCTTCATAGAAAAATCGCAACTCAGGTGGCTTGGGCATGTACTAAGAATGTCTGATGATCGAATTCCGAGGAAAATACTAAGTGCAATTCCAGAGGGTAGACGTCCAGTGGGCCGCCCCAGACACAGCTGGGCGAGGCAACTCCAGAAACTGTGTGAGGAGAGGATGGGACTGCTATGGACGGAGGCCGAACAGTCAGCACAAGACAGGGACGTATGGAGGAGCCTTGTCGATGCAATGGGTCCCCGACCCGAATAGGACAAGGGGATGAAGATGATAATGAGGTTACGTTAGGTTAGGGTTATGGGCTATTTTAAAATATTATTTTTCATAGCTTTTAACGACTTTTTAAAGAGGTGTTGAGTTGACTTTATTCTGAGTTGGCATGGAACCGGCGTTTTGCCATAACGAAGTTGTAGCCCGTTGGAACCGTTTCGGAAGGTGCGGTTTTTAAAAAGAAAAATTACAAATTAAAAATTTTAATTAAGATCAATGCTTATTATTTACAATGATCAAAACCAGAAAATTAATTTTTAATTTCCATACATTTTTAACGCTATTCGTAGTTTGTAAAAATATCCCATTCAGACGCACCGTGATTTTTCTTACTAATTTCGGTGTTTTTGCAACTCTGGTTCAATTAAGATGAAGCCATGCGAAATAATGCAAATTCGTACAAAATCATGTATTTTTGTTTTGAAAATTTGATCGCTTCGAAGTATTATAGATGCTTCAATTAAATACTGCCTGTAGAACTTATATTGGCCCTTAATAATATCCGTCATTTTTTTAATAAGTCTTTTAATAAGCCTAGAAAAAAATAAAGTATTAGGTCTATAAAAAAATACTTTCAAGTGCAAACTCCCCTCCCTACTTATAAACTCCTTTTCGGATATGGTTTTATTATTTAGTGTAGCAAATTCAGTTTCTTTTATAATAAAAGCAAAAAAAAAAATTAAATTTACGCCCGAATTTAACAAAAAAAAAAATTGCATTTACGCGTTGTTATTTCACAATACGGCCGGCAGTCGATGA
The DNA here is from genome assembly GCA_936435175.1 of Glyphotaelius pellucidus. NCBI lineage: Eukaryota > Metazoa > Arthropoda > Insecta > Trichoptera > Limnephilidae > Glyphotaelius > Glyphotaelius pellucidus. Next base: position 1,813,106 of record OW386561.1, read on the forward strand.
ATTTGGATTTTCAAAGAGAACCTTATGCCGTCCACCCAAGGACTACTGACTTGACACACCCATTTTGTATCAGTTCGGCCTCGGCCGGAGCGGGGAATAGATGTATTAGGCTCCGCATCGCTTGGTTCCGTGAAATCAATTTTAAATTTCCTTGTTATTACAATAAGCAATGCGTAAAAAAGGAGTAAATGTTTTTTACAGGCCTTTACGAAATCAACCTGTGAAAAAAAATCCCAAATACCTTTTCCAACCTTTCTAAAAGCTTTTTCTCAAGTATTTTTTTTTAATTTCTCAGAGTGGAAGATACTATCAGTGTCGCCTTGGTGTAATACCACCATTCGGAATTGAAACGTTGCTTGAAATGGCTTTAGCCGTGTTTGGTGACCAGATCTGAATAGTGAGGTACTTCTCCATCTTCCTCTTCCCCATCTCCTTCCCCTCCTCATTACCTTCAGCCTCACAACATACCGAAATCGGGGATGCCATAGTCTCACTTGCTCCAGACGAGAGCGGTTGCGACTCTTGTGCGGTTTTCATATAATTTTTTTAAACTCCTCCCTAAAAGGGGCGTAAATTCCGATTTAGATTTTTCCTGGACTATTGGATCACCTTAACTTGGATTTGCTTTGAATTCAAGTTAGTATCCTTTTTAAAATTAGAACTGATCAGACCATAATACTTTTTGTTCTTGTTTAAATATGAGTGAATACCACCTGAGTTAAGTCTATCTCTCCCACGGATATGTTTATATCATTAGCAATATCATTACTGCGGTTGAACCATAAACCGGACCGCAACAGACCACAGAGTCTTGCCCCCTGGCAGAGCGGTGGCGTGATTATGCGTGGTGTCGTGGTCGTGTGGTTCGGCGTGGCATGCCGCGGCGTGGCGTGTGGCATCACATCTCTTCGCGTTGGCGACCCACGGACTGCGCGTGACGTGTGACATTTACAAGAAGAACATTGAGCGGACATTCCGTAGATCAGGGGTTGGCAACTTTGGAAATGCTAACTAAAATAAAACTTTTTATTTTTAACTTAAAACTTTAAAGTAAAACCTCAAATTGTAATATTTAATTAATGGAGACAATATTAGCGAAACTCAGAAAAAGATAGGTCATATCTGGGACTTAAGCCCAGGACTTATGATTTTTATAAAAAAATATATGCGTTAAGAAAATGAAGGTAGTGTTGGTAGTTCTTGGTCGAAGAACGATACAGTTAAATATGACCGAATCGGATAGGCGTACATTAGTTCAGTTAGTAGAGAACCGACCCGGCAAGTCACAGGTCCTGTATTCGAGTCCTAGATGTGATAGTATCTTTATCTGTTTTATCTATTTCAGATTTTCGATTGAGTTTCGCTAATATTGTCTTCATATTAAATAAAAGATAACTGATTTTTAACTGTTTTAGGCCCGGAATAATTTCATTTGCCTTTTGAGTTTGCTATGAGAGATATTAATAATAATTACAATTGCTTTGTTGAATACCACTTTATCCACTGGAGCAACAGCGCAATTTAAACTTTTTTCTCCGATTGCTCGAGGTTTTTGGTAATCATTTTGAATATTTTCCGCCCACATTCAAAAAATTATACCTCCGAATTTTAATACTGAGACATACAAACTGATTATAGTTCTATATAGCCAATGAATTCATCTATATTTTGTCGATTATCACATATTCGTAGGATTTATAAAAAAATATTATAAAATCTTAAACTTCTACTCAATTACTTACAAATAAGGGGAAATTTTCCAAAATTGGCAGCAAAGCAATCCGAGGTATTTTAAATAGTGCCATATTGTGGCATATGGTTTATATATTCAACCAACTGGTTTTTCAGTTCGACCTAAACCTTCACCCGAGTGTATACAATATATTAAATCAATTGCAGAGTTACAGAGTATAGATAGGAACAATAGAATAGGCAGAGAGAACATCAACTTTGGTGGGGTGTAAGTGGAAGTACCTAAGAGGTAAGGGGTGACAGTTGGTGTGGGGTAGGGACACATGTTAAACATGGGGTTCGGACAAATCCAATGGGGTATTTCCACAAACCAGGTATACCGCTAAAAACATGTGGAAGATTTAAAGATTATTTTTCTGAACATGATTATCGCATTAAAAATGTTTAATTTTGATATTTTCATTCATAATTATTGATTTCAAAATACGCGTAAACGGAACGAAACGTAAACGGCCCATAACTGCTTGTACGATTCATGACGTCGCAAGAGTCGCCGTTCCGAGGTTTATCACCGTGTTACTATCAAAAATCTAAACATCCTAGACTTGTTCGGGGTTATGGACGGTTTTATTTCATATTTAAGATGCTTGTTTATGATTGTGTTATGTTTTTACAGTTTTATATAATATTGTTCAGTTGTAATGACTGACAGTAATATTTTTAACGGCGTAATCCGACAACTTGCCTAAAATAGACGCTACAATGAAAAACAATAATTTTCTAAGCCCTAAATTTCGGGATTCTAAGACGATATGGTAATGAAAACATTTTTTTTATACAAACTCTCATATTATATACGTTATATACTGGTTTCAATATTTTGACAAAATAGAATTAATTCCGGCCCTTTTCTTGTCTTGATTTAAAATAAATAAAAAATATATTTTTAAACGTTTATTATAAAATTTATATATACATACATATACATATTAACGCCGGGATTGCTAGTCGAGAGCCTTACACCTCGACCACGGAGGCAGTCATTATTGTGTAGATATCCATCTTACGACTGTATACAAAGGTGTTTCCCACGTTTAAATTTAGAATTTAAATAGTCAATAACGAAAGGTTTTTTTTGTAGCTTAAAATTTAAATCTGTAAAAAAAGGCACGGGGGTCCATCGAAGCCTCCTTCTTCTTCTTCTGGACCCTGTACAAATCGCAAGTCCACCTGTTGAATTTGGCAGCCACCTTTGGTCTAGAGTCCCAAAATATTTGAAAATTCAGAAAGCATAAACGGGCGGTCCGTTCGATAGATTTCCCTCTCTAACAAACGGATTGCAATGTTTAGCGCGCAGGTTTCAGATGGGAATGGTGTCCTTGTTCTACCGGTATTTCAATAGAAGATGCTCCGAGGACCTAGCGTCATTAAACCCTTTGGCGGTGGTGTCAAACACATTAAACGCACTCCCAACAATTGTACACAGTCGATATTTTTTGTCGCCTTAGAAATGGTCGTTTAAACATCTTATTTTGGGTTTTTTTGTAGTATTTGTAAACATGTCTACCAAACTAAACATGTTTTGCAAGTGGGAAAATATAGGATAAATATAAAGATATAATTCGAGCAAACTGGAAGTCAATAAATAACACCAAGTACAACTTTTGGACAAAGAAATATGAAATTCAATGCGACAAAACTATACAACGCTCTACCAACTCAAACAAAAAAAATAACAGAAATAAATAATTTTAAAACAAAAGTAAAAATATGGTTGAGAGAACAAAGTGAAAATGAACTATCAAACATACTGAAGACCATGTAAAGACAACTGGATACTAAATACAAATGTGGAAAAACTACAGGCCGCCTCAGAACAGGGAACCCTAGTGAGGAGGACTGTGAAAAAAAAACAACTTTATAATACCTTAATATAATACAATTTATAAATACATTATGTACAAATTTTGCTATAGATACTAATAAAAAAAATAATAAAAAAAAACTTACGGACTCACTACAGGCGGCGATCGCATGATGAGAGGCGCCTGTGACGTCACAGAGTGACTGGTGGCAAAACCATCGTTTTGGTGGCATTTTAAAAAGGCGTATTTTAAAACGTTATAGAAAGTTAAGTCGTCGTCATAAAAATAAAATAAAAATTCCGTTGTCATCGTAATTTTTTGCTTAATTTTTTTCAATAATAAAAAAAATGTGGAAATACCCCATTTTTTTAGTCGAGTAAGCCGACTGACACTTATATTAAAAATAATTAAAAGCCAATCGAAGTAATTCAATTTAGCAGGGTTGCCCGGGATCATAGGTCTTTGTAGTGTATGCGTTTTGCCACCTACTGCATGGCAGGCCTGATCGGGAGAGCCTGTTCGAGGTAGACCTTTTGAACTCTCCCCTTGTACCGAAGTGGGAGGAATGGATTCATACGTCCTTCACTCCTGGACCCACTGACCCCCAGATTCCTCATAGACCCACCCCTCGTACCCTTTTTCTTCCCAGAACTTCCTCTTCTTTCTTTCCCTAAAAAGACCCTCCACACAGCATATCCAAAGATGGCACAGGCCACGAGGGGTTGATTTTCCTCAGGGTGTCCTATGTGGAGCTAACGTACAAAAATAATACTAAAGAATTTTCTTTTACAAGTCCAAAGGTCGTACGCAACTTGGCTTCACCAGTTTTCTAACAATTCGATTATTACATTTCTATGGATTACCTATTGATATATTCTACCTGATTTCTTACATATTTCCCTTCAACATTTGAAGTTTTTAAGCAATTAAAAAAAAAGTTATTTTTGAAGATAATATCTAGACGTTCCCCACGCCGAAACGCCAATTATATAAAATTTTCTTGATAGAAAAAAATCGCAAAGCATACTCCGAAAATTATTATAAACACGTTCATTACACGTACTTTAGAAGTTATATGTATGAAAAAATTCACAGTATTTATTTAAATGCTACTTTAGATGTTCCCCACGAGATTTTTGCTCTGTTTTAAACGAGTCGTATTTTAAAAAACATTTTCACAATTTTCGCTTCAATTTTCTCGTTTTAAATATTAGCGCGCTCTCCAGCATTCGTAATTACGTATCTCTCCATCTTCTTCTTTTTGAGCGGGGATACGGCACCAAGTAGCTTTTAATTTTTCGTCCGTACCAAAATTTAGTTCATCCATTTAAGAAATTTACAAAAAATCAACCGTGTATTTTTTGTACGCCTTCCAAAGGTTGCCGATTAATTCGCTCCATAAATTTTTTATTCATTAGCATAAATGGTTCATGATTTCACTTTTAACTTTTATCAAGGACGAGAATAGTAAAAATCCGTATTTATTATAAACGGGTTCCTCTAACCTTCAACTAGAGATTAGAGACAGTCTCTTGAGGATAAAAATAGATGTTTTACGCCATAACAAGTTTGCTTCTTTGTGCAAATATGTATTTAGAAACCTGATGCTTTGATTTTAATCTTGTATTTTTGTTTTGAAAATTTGATCGCTTGGAAGTATTATAGAGGCTTCAATTAAATACTGCGTGTAGGTCTTTTAATAAGTCTAGGAAAAATAAAGTATTAGGTCTATAAAAAAACACTTAAAAGTGCAAACTCTCCTACCTACTTATAAACCCCTTTTCGGATACGGTTTTTTTGTTTAATGTGACAAATTCAGTTTCTTTTATAATAATCGCAAAAAAAAGAAGATGATATGAGAACTTCACAAAATAAAATAAAATATGCAATTTCTCGTTGTTATTTTGGACATCAATCAATACGGCACTCTGGCTGGCACAAGAACCATGCACTTGGCACACCCATTTCGTATCAGTTACGCCCCGCCTGCGAAGGGGAATAGACGTCTTAGACTCCGCGCCGCTTGGTTCCGTGAAATCAATTTTAAATTTCCTTGTTGTTACGATAAATATCTGCCATAGATCAACCCCAAGTGGTTCACTACGTTTGGTGACTTAGCAGGGGTGCCCGGGCTCATAGGGAGAGGTTTGTTCAGGTCTTGGTGGTGGATGCGTCTCCCCAACAGCTGCATGGCAGGCCGGATCGGGAGATAGTGGTTGAGGAAATCCATTTGACTTCTCCAGCCTACTATTCTCTCGTGACACCGCCTTGCACTGCAATGGGGAGGGATGGATTCACGCGTCTGTCACTCCTGGACACACTGACCCCCAGATTCCTACCCATCCCTAATACCCTTTTCCTTCTCAGAATTTCTTCTCCTTTTCTTTCCTTTCCTAAAAAGACCCTCCACGCAGCATCCCCAAAGATGACATAGGCTCTGAGGAGAATTATTTTCCTCAGGGCTTCCTCTGTGGAGCTAATGTAAAAAAAAAGAAATAAACGATGCTTAAAAAGGGGTTAATGTTTTTTACAGGCCTTTACGAAATCAACATGTAAAAAAAATTCTCAAATACCCATTTCAACATTTTCAAAAGCCTTTTCTCAAGTATTTTTAAACTCCTCCCAAAAAGAGGCGTGGTTTCCGATTTCAATTTTTTCCTGGACTATTGGATCACCTTAAAGCAAAAACTTATTGTAATTCGAGACAAATATGAAACAAACACTTATACGCTATTCACTGTATGTACACTTTCAAATATTCATTTAATTATAAGAGCTTAAAAAAGTATTATAATTTAATTTTTATTGTTAAATAAAACTTTTGAATAAACTAATGCTAATCGTAGATAATTACTAATTATTTTGTTACCAAACTTTATAAACATTTGTTTGTCGATTTAAACCATGTTAAGCTAAAAAAAGGAGTTAACCTCGGAATAAAACAAAGAATAAGCAGAAAATTTGCACAAAATTTTATTTTGACATTTTAAATATTGTCTCAAAATTCTTATAAGGTCACGTATGAGCGTCTTTAGATATTCAAGGTCAAAGGTCGCGAAAATCAGTTTTTTGGAAATATCTCGCTTCCTTTGCCTCGAATCGTATTTGCACTCAATATAAAAGTTGTAGAGAATAAAATTCTCCACAAATTTTGACTAAATTAACTAACTAACCATCACGCCGTTACCCCGCAGGGGTAGGCTGAGAGGACGGACCGCCAAACAACTTGATCTTGGCACACGCTCTCTGCCTCGTTCGCATTCATACATCGTCTCATACATGCTCTTTTATTATTCTGACTCTTGACATCACTCGACTCAAGTATCTGAGTCCCCAACTTCGTCTACCATTCACATTTGCGCCATATATTCTCCTTACACTCCGTACCTCTTTATTCGCTTTACATGCCCAAACCATCTGAGCGTCCCTTTCTTAATCTTACTCATTACGCTTATATCAGCCTTGCATTCTTTGCGAATCTCCACATTTCTCACACGATCATATATGGTTTTACCACACATACACCTCAGGGATCTCATTTCTACAGCATTCAGTCTACTTTCATTCTTCCTTTGCCAGTTCCATGCCTCACTGCCGTACATTAGACTATTAATAGGTACCAGCATTGACTTAAATATATTTTTGTACGCTTAACCGTTTTTAAGATAGAGCGCGAAGAGTGCGGAGCTCTGCCATACATAGCGCAAAGTCAATCGCGAATTCCCGTGAAAAAAAATCTTATTCGAAAAATAATTATCGTATTTTATGAGATACGCGGTGTTGTAATGAAAGAGTCGATATAAACAAATTATCCATTACAAAATTGTTTCCAGAAAGAAAAAGTATTATATTTTTCAAAGAAAACAAATATATCACGTACTTCCCCGGATACTGATCTACCTACTTGTTAGGCAGATTGTGATCATGATTACAGACATATTACATAGATATAATTATGATGATTACTGATGATTAAGGCGGCATGTTTTGATGCAAATTTTCCTTAATCTTTAAGATATGCCACTATAATATTAAGGAACTCCAGTGAAAAATATTATGGCTTTAAAAAAAATATGTTCATATAGACCAATATACGCTGATTCTGAATATATAAGTTTTATTACATAGTATTTAACGTAGAGTTTTTAAAAAAATATTAAAAAGTCATTTTAAAACGTGTCATTAAAACACCGTCAAGTTGGTATTGCTGGATTTTGGCGGCGTGACGTCACCGCGCCGCGTCACCTGGGTCAAAGTTGTATAGAAATCAATAGAAATGTAAGACGCAAGCCGTTCGACATTCCGTGTTATTGGTTTATAGAGATTTGGACATATAATAGTTTTTGTTTTTATTGAAACATTATTTAGGCCTAAATAATTCAGTATCAAAAATAAAGTATCTCTATTAGTTTATCTATATTATTTAAAATATTCAATAACTGTACAAAAAACGTTCCAATGCTGAAATTCAAAATGGTGGGAGTCGAACAGTTGATTCCAGTTCCCTACAGAATTCATACTTCGCTTGGTCATGATGACGTCACACTAGATTCGGTGGTTTTCGGGGGATCTTGAAAAATTAAAACTTTGACATTTATTTTAACTATTAAAACTAACTATAAAAATAAAAATAAATATGCAGTTATTTAAGTTAGAAGGTCATTATTCATAAAATAAAAAAAATTGGACTGGAGTTCTCTATTGTCAACAGCCTTGGAACGTCGACTGTTATGTTTTTTAAAAATTTGATTCACAGTCGATTTTGCACATGTATTTTTAAATTTTATTTTTCGTTTTTGATCAAATAAAAAAAAATCAGTCGCAAGAACCTCTCTAAAACTTTAGGCAAAACTTCATGCTAAATCCTTGTTTTAGATTCATCTTTATTACAAATTGGTTTGCATTATGAATGCAAAAAAATATGCGGTGGATAAATTGAAGCTTTTCCTACCGTTTCGCTTGAGTAAAATTAAAACAAAACTATTAATTACTTTTTGAAAAATATAAGCGTAAAATACTAAAAATATGTATTTTTTAATTAAAAAATAGTTTTTTTTTTTAAAAAGAATAAATGCACATTTCCGTTACACAAACCCTGCTTGCCATACAAACCATACAAAACCTGGGATAATATCTTATTGATGGATGAGATGCTTCTTTCGAAGCTTGAACCTCAACCCAGTAGTAATGGGAATAATTCAAAGTAGGTACTTTTTGTTTTTATTTTGATGAGAATTTCCGACAAATTTCATATTTGATTGTCTATTAATAATTAATTGTTAAAAAAGGAATATTCCGTATTATCCGTCACAACTTAAAAAAATACAATTTTATGGCTAAAATTGTCTGTAACAGTTTGCATTTAATATTTTTTTTCTTATACAACTATTCACAAAATAAATAAAATCCACTTTTGCTCTTGAAATCATGACCTCTAGACTCCGTTCACCAAGAAATGTTTTTTGCCTATTATCTATATTCGTGGAAATAATTTCCTTTGAATTACAAATGTACTAAATATTACTAAAAGAAAACAAAAATATTATTTTATCAAATTGTGGCAAAAGGAAATGACTAATATTGGAAATTTACAATCACCTTCTATAACATAGATATGAGCATTATTGTCCTTAAAATTAGGCTGTACTGATAACTGAGTGTATTGTTTACCAGGATAATTAGTCAGGCTCGTAAGGTGCTCCAAATACCGACTAGGTGTCACGAGTTGTCCTCCAGGACCTCTAGGTGACCTCTGGGTGTCGTGAGATTTGGGTGATGATCGTGACAAGTCTCCGGGTCACCAGAACTATTCGGACAGGAGTAATTGACCTCTGCTGATGGTGTCGGAGCTACAGTACGGTGAACAGGATGGCTGCTAATTAATTTAAAACTTGAAGGATTTATTTTATTTTTCTTTAAGAGGGCTTTTACATAAATGTAGGCAGTAAGAACGAGTATAACAATACTAGTTGGTTCCCGGCATGCAATATTCAAAGAAATAAATTATTTTCCCCTGCATGTCCTTTCCCGTGCGTCTCCGTTCCCCTCCCGCGTCCCTTTCTTCTTCCGCGGTCCCCTTCCACCTTCCCCGCCTTCTCTCTCCTCTCTTCCGCTTCCCCATCCCGCCAAAACCCCTTCCGCGTTCCGTATATTCAGTCCCAGTACATTCAGTTTTCAAATAGCTCGCGCGCCACCTACTACAATATTTTTAATTTTTCATTTATTACAAATATTCATTTTTGCATACTAAAAAAACAATCAATCAAATTTGGTAGGTACCTAACATAGGTACCTAATTAAAATATGATAGACAAAAAATACTTGCCTGCATAGATGAAATGATAAACTTATAAAGTACATTGTTAAGGCCCCGTAACCACTCTCGAAAAGAAGAAGATGGAGAGATATGTAATTACAAATGTTGGAGAGAGCGCGCTAATATTTAAATCGATAAAATTGAAGCGAAAATTACAAAAAAGCTTAATAACACATGACTCGTTTAAAATAGAGCAAAAATCTCGTGGAACGTATCTTAAGTATCATTTAAAGAAACATTGTAAATTTTTTCACAAATATAACTTATAAAATAACAGAAATAGACTTGTTTTAAATAATTTTCGGAGCATACTTTGCAATTTTTTTCTATCGAGGGAATTTCATATAATTTGCGTTTCGGCATGGAAAGTATCTAGATATTATCTTCAAAAATAATATATATTTTTTTAAGAGCTTAAAAACTTCAAATGTTTAAGGGAGATATGTAAGAAATCGGTCGAAATTCGAATAGCGGCGGCCCAAGAAAGGTTTACGGTTTACAAAGAGATATCCAAAGGTTTAAGAATAGGGTTGGCATAAGTTTTTATCACGCCAGGCCTCGAGCACATTGTGTTAGACGGTCAGATTATTTCCATCACGCAAAATAATAATATAAGTTCAATTGCACACCAGGCGCAATTGTTTTCTGTCGTGATTTAGAATTGTTATCAATTATGTAATTAACTCTAGTGGAAGTATCGCCTGTCGCTGTGCGTGCAGTGCAACGACTAAAAAATCAACATATAGTTTGGTGCATGTTCCAGTCACCCTGTATTCCGTTGAAGTACAATATTAATTAACGGTGTTATGTAATGTGGACTTGTTACTGCATAGTAGAAATTGATATCAAAGAAAATATTAACACACTAGCAGATAAAAACACGCTTTGAAGCCCCGGGTTTTTTACAGCTGGACCCTGCAGGCGGCTTTAGTAAAGTTCCCTGATAGAAGAGTTTTGTACCTTTGTAAGTTAAACTAGCAATTATTAGAACTAGCAACTAAGGCGGCGCTTACCCGCTCAAAAAGAAGAAGATGGAGAGATATGTCATTACGAATGTTGGACAGAGCGCGCTAATATTTTTTAATGATAAAATTGAAGCGAAAATTATGAAAATGCTTAATAAAACATGACTCGTTTAAAATAGAGCAAAAATCTCGTGGAAGGCGTCTTAAGTATCATTTAAAGAAACATTGTGATTTTTTTCACAAATATAACTTGTAAACATTGACCTAGTTTGTAAAATAATAGAAACAGACGTGTTTTTAATAATTTTCGGAACATACTTTGCGATTTTTTTCTATCGAGGGAATTTCATATAATTTGCGTTTCGGCGTGGAAAGCGTCTAGGTATTATCTTCAAAAATAACATATATTTTTTTAAGAGCTTAAAAACGTCAATTGTTTAAGTGAGGTATGTAAGAAATCGGTAGACATTCGGTAGACATTCGGTAAGCGGCGATTTAAGAGCCCGCTCCGCAGGTTTTTGCTGCTAGGCCCTGCGGGCTGCTTTTGGTTCGGCTTCGCCCGGTTAGTATTTGTGACCACTTTATAAATCCAATAGGAACTGAATCCAAAAATAGCCTGTTCCTCGGATCCACTGTCATCCAGTGATAGTCACCGTGACATAGTGACCGAGATAGGCAATGACGTCACATGTAATATATAGCCGCTTGATACAACTGAGTACCGTCAATCTTTCCATATCCGGAGAGATACTACTTTTTAGCAAATTCGTGGCAGTTATACCTAGGGGGGACACGTTTCCATCCGACCTGCTGACGAAAGTGGGGACATCTTGTGACGAATTCTTGAATTCAAAACCGAATTACAACGGTAGTTTTGTTTGAAATTTCACGTACACAGATGTTATTTGTAGCGCGACGGGTACGGCGTGGCGTCAACATGCACTCGAAACTGAGTTCTGAAATTCAACCACGCAGACGTTACCGCATTAATTGTTCGATGAAATTTACTGCCAATCAGAAGCCAAGAAATTAAGGAATACAGAAAAAACGAAAATACTTTATTAAATTTTATAATATTTTAATTATCTTTTTCAAGGAAAACATATTGATCATGCATTTCCCAGGAAATGTAGGATCTACATACTTAGGCAGATTGTGATCTGATATAATTATGAAAATTATAGACAATTAGTATTGTTTTGATGCAAATTTTCCTTAATCTTGAAGATATGTAAATACGATAATTTTCCTTTCCCTAAAAAGACCATCCACACAAAATACCCAAATATGACAAAAAAATAACTGCTGTAACGCGCCGACGGAGGCTTTCTGAGATTCAACGGATTACGCCTTTTTGACTTAATAGGGTATTTTCACAAACCAGGGATACCGCTAAAAACATGTGAAAGATTTAAAGATTATTTTTCTGATTATGAATATCGCATTAAAAATGTTTAATTTTAATATTTTCATTCATAATTATCGATTTCAAAATAGGCCTGCCGGCTGAATTAGGTAAACGGCCCATGATTGGTTGATCGAATCATGACGTCACGCCCGTCAAGGTTCAGAGGTTTAACACTATGTTACTAACAAATGTCTAAACATTCTCGACTTGTTCGCGGTTATTGACGGTTTTATTTCATTTTTAAGATGCTTGTGTTATGTTCCTACAGTTTTATATGATATGATCCATCTGTAATGACTGATGGTGGTTTTTTTTACGGTTGTAATCCGACAACTTGCCTAAAATAGACGCTACACTGAGTAACAGTACTTTTATAAGCCCTGAATTTCGGGGTTTTAAGGCGATGTGGTAATAAAACTTTTTTTTACACAAACTCTCATATTATATACTGGTTTATATTTCAACATTTTAACAACATACGCCTAAAATAGAGTCAATTCTGGCCCTTTTAAATTAAATTAAAACAAAATAGAAAGTGTCAGTTCGTCACCTAACTTCCCTGTCATAAGATGATATTTTAAACTTTGGCTGTTCTACAAGTAAATTTCCTTTTTTTGTAAATACCGCACAAAATTCCCAACTGCTCCCAACCACCTGGAGCCAGTGAGAAGTGGACTATGGCATCCCCAATTGGAGCATGTTGTGAGGCTGAAGGTAGTGTAGTAAGGGTAGGAAAGAAGATGTTGAAGAGAAAGGTGAGGGAGTATCTGGCTATTCAGATCTAGTCACTAATCACGGCTAAAGCCATTTTTTTTAAAATATGAATACCGCACAAGAGTCCCAATTGCTCCCGTCTGGAGCCAGTGAGACTATGGCATCCCCAATTGGGGTATGTTGTGAGGCTGAAGGTAGTGGGGAGGGGAAGAAGATGGGAAAGAGGAAGGTGGGAAGTACATGGCTATTCAGATCTGGTCACCAAACACGGCTAAAGCCATTTCAAGCAACGTTTCAATTCCGAACGGTGGTCTTACACAAGGGTGATACTGAAAATATTTTCCACTCTGGAACGTGCCGCAAATATACAACGTATTATTTTAAACGAATAAATTGTGAAATGCGACACAACTTACTCAAAGACCGGTCAGTGGCTGAGTTGGCACCACGTTTGGTTCCCACTCAGGCGTTGCGGGTTTGATTCCTCGGCTGGCTAAGTGTTATATCACGATACAAGCAACATTTTCCTATTATGTGGTGGTAGTAGGAGATTTTCGCATAGGTATTGTCAGATTATTCGTAACCCGGGAATGTTTGTCTTTCTTAAAAAAATATATATATCTACATAAATTTACTTGTTCACACCGGGATTGCTAGTCGAGAGCCTAACCCCTCGACCACAGAGGCCGTCATTATTGTGTAGATAACCATCTTACGACTGTATGCAAAGGTGTTTTCGCGTTTAAATTATGAATATAAATAGTCAATAACTAAATGTTTTTTTTTATTGTAATGTTAAAATTCAAATCTGCAAAAAGCAGGCACGGGGGTCTCCATCGAAGCCAGAGTCAAGTTAGCTTCTCACAAAGCTTTACTATAGGGCCAACAGATACACAACTGCTGACCCTGTACAAATCGCAAATCCGCTCCACTGTTGAATTTGGCAGCCACCTATGGTCTAGGACACCAAAATACTTGAAAAACCCTTTACTCAGAAATCAGAAACGGGCGGTCCGTTCGATAGATTTTCTTCTCTATCAAACGGATTGCAATGTTTAGAGCACAGGCTTCAGGTGGGAATGGTGTCCTTTTTCTACCGGTATTTCAATAGAAGATGCTCCGAGGAACTAGCTTCATTGGTCACTTCAAACACATCAAACGCATGCCCAACATTTGTACACGGTCGAATTAGAAAAGGTTTTTTGTCGCATTAAAAAGGATCTAAAACATCTTATTTTAGGTTTTTCTTATAGTATTTGTACGCATGTGTACCAAATCATATATGCTTAGCAAGTGGGAAGATTATAACGATATAATTCGAGGAAACTGGAAGTCAATAAATAACACCAGCTACAACTTACGAACTAACTACAGTTACTTACCGCGGCGATCGCAAGATGTTCGGCGGGGGTGACGTCACAGAGTTATTCGGCGCGAAAACATCGTTTTGGCCGCCGTTTAAAAAGGCGTATTTTAAAACGTTGTAGAAAATTTATCCGTTGTCATAAAAATAAAATAAAAATTCCGTCATCATCGTAATTTTTTACTTAATTTTTTTCAATAATAAAAAAAACTATGAAAATACCCTATTATCTCGTAAGCTGACTTAAGATATAGAATCACCCTTCAGATCTCCCTCTATTTTGTATCCAGCTTTTATTGTAATTTATGTGCATGACAAGACCGAATTTTGGGGCATTTCATCCTCTCTGCCTATCCCTGTGGAATAGACGCGATGATTTGTTAGTTAGTCAGTAACCATTGAAGAGATGGAATGTCATCTCGAATCCACTGAAGCCGAACCAAAGAAATATGATACAAGTATAGAATGTCGCGGTGATGCTATGTGGTGAAAACTTGCGGTGAGAACTTGCGGTTAGAACTTGCGGTGAGAACTTGCGGTGTTGAGTTATGCAGCTCAGAAAATAATACAATATTCATACTTATATTACCTCGTTGACCTCTGTCGTCAAACGGTTAAGAACAACATTCAAACTACGAATTCAGAGGTCGCGGATTCGATTCTCGGAATGCGCAAATAAATGCAATTAAATAAACAATCTCACATTATATCACATAAAAATAGTACAATAATACAAATAACAAACAAATAATAGAAATAACAAACAAATAATAGAAATAACAATCAAATAATAGAAATAACAAACAATAATACAAACAAATAATACAAATAACAAACAAATAATAGAAATAACAATCAAATAATAGAAATAACAAACAATAATACAAACAAATAATACAAATAACAAACAAAAAATAGAAATAACAATCAAATAATAGAAATAACAAACAATAATACAAACAAACAATAGTAATAACAAACAATAATACAAACAAATAATACAAATAACAAACAAGTAATATAAATAACAAACAACAATACAAATAATAATAATACAATATCACATAAAAATTTGTTGAAAATATATTTGTGACCAAAAACTGTGTGAGGAGAGGATGGGACTGCCATGGACGGAGGCCGAACAGTCAGCACAAGACATGGACGTATGGAGGAGCCTTATCGATGCAATGGGTCCCCGATCCGAATAGGATAAGGGGATGAAGATGATGATGAAGCTATATTTGTGACACGTTTCAGAGTGGTAGAAAGGCTCATTGTCACCCTGTTGAATGACAACCATTCAGGCTCAAAATATTGATTGAAATTATAAAAGAAAAAAACAGCAATCTACAGTGAACAACATGAATGTGATGTCTACCAACATGAAGATGAGGAAATCAATAAACACGAAGATGAGGAAATCAACAAACATATGGATGAAGTCCACAAATGTGAAGTTGAAAAATTTAATAAACACAGTTTATTAAATTTTTCTACAAACATGAAGATGACAAAATCAACAAATATGAAGATGAGGAAATTAACAAATATGTAGATGAGTTCTACATACATGAAGATGACGAAATCAACAAACATGAAGATGAGGAAATTAACAAATATGTAGATGAGTTCTACAAACATGAAGGTGACGAAATCAACAAATGTGAAGAAGGAGAAAGTAACAAATATGTAGATCAGTTCTAGAAACATGAAGATGACGAAATCAACTAAAACGAAGATGGGTTAATTAAAAAACATGTAGATGAGTTCTACAAACATAAAGTTGACGAAATCAACAAACAGAAGACGGGGAATTCAATAAACATGTAGACGTTGTCTACAAATTTGAAAAAGAGGGTATCCACAAATACGCACTCAACAAACACGAAGATGAGGAAATCAACAAAAATTATCAGCAAACGTGAAGATGACGAAATTAACAAACTTGAAGATGGTGAAATCGAAAAACATGCAGATGATGTTTAGGAATATGAAGATGAGGAAATCGTAAAACTACATGATTTTACACCAACCTACAATTTCTGTTCCTATTCCGCCTAGTGAGGGGGATTTAAAAGGGTATATACTACACTAAAATAAAAATATAATAATATTGGCTTTAGCCGTGTTTCTATGACCTCTCCAATGTGGAAAAGAGGAAGGTTGATATCTTGTCACCAAACTGTGCTAAAGATATTTCAAGCGACTTTTCAATTCTGAATGATGATTTTTCAACCTAGGTTATTGTTGTTGTTCGTGTAGACTCGTATGTAGGGTATTCAAATGTTAAAAAAATGTATATTACCAATTAATCTGAAGGTTTAGCTAATAAATGTAGAACATACAGCCTTACTTCATACCTAACCTAGAAAATTGTTTAAATGAAAACACATGCGGAGAAAAATAAATAAAACACTTTGTAAGTTTAAACAGGCTTAAACCTCAACGGACAAGAATACTAAAAATAATACATCTGCTGATGTTGTTTTTGTGATAAGTAGGCATTTGAAAGATGTAGTCTGTAGTTGACAATATTTGAAGTCACGATAACAATTTTATTACTATGGATAAGTAATACTTTTTTATAATCCTATTCATAACCACTATCTAGAATAAATATAATCGAAATAATATAAAAAAAAAAGTTTTAATAGATTTAAATATCAGAAATACTCTATTGTTTATTTTATTGCAAACCGAAATATTTTGACCTCCCGACAATACAGGCTCGAGATCTGCCATGCGATTCTGTATCTTTTGTGGATTCGGAATCGATTCCATACATAATCTCCTGTCAAATACCTGTGATTGTCTGTGGCTTGCAATTGCTTTTTCTACGGACTGAAATGTCAGCGGATTGGTTCATTTATGATGTCAGCTGTCGTATTTCAATTGTAACACGAAACGCTGCAAGTAGGTATATGACTACACGATTATTCATTCATTTAATGTACGTTTAAAAGTTGTATGCCATGGATTTGACATTTGCGAAGTTTCAATCTAAATACGCATAAATTACTTATCATTGTTTGCTCAAATTAAAAACCTAATAACCTATTTTGTTCACGTGAATAGTTGTTTCTTGCAGTAATTGTTGAAAATAAATGTAATTCCCACAATCCGTGCCTAAAAGTGCGGCGGTTAGTGGAATAATATGAATGTATATGGTTCCTAAATATTCAATTATTCTGTACGTGTATACTGACTCAGTAGCTTTGCCTTAAATAGGTTCTTAATTTGGACAAAGTAAGGAATTCATGCGTATTTAGATTGAAACGAAACTTCGCTTGATATACAATTTTAACTGTACATTAAATGAATAAACAATCATGTTTTTCGTGTTTTAAACCAAGTAGTTGAAATAAGACAGTTGATTTATCAATCCATAAAAAAGCAATTGCAAGCCATTGACAATCACACAAATTTCGTAGGAGATTAGGTGTGGAATTGATTCCGTATCCACAAAAGATACACAATCGTTCTTCTGAAGTGGTTAAAAGAGTACGACAGCTGACATATCAGTCCATAAAAGAGTACGACAGCTGACGTATCAGTCCATAACAAAGCAATTGCAAGCCATTGACAATCACACAAATTTGGTAGGAGATAACGTGTGGAATCGTTTCCTTATCCACATAAGATACACAATCGCTCTTCTGAAGTGGTTAAAAGAGTACGACAGCTGACATATCAGTCCATAAAAAAGAAATTGCAAGCCATTGACAATCACACAAATTTGGTAGGAGATTACGTGCGGAATCGATTCCGTATGAACAAAGGATACACAATCGGTCTCCTGAAGTTAAAAAAGTAGTAGGTAGAATATAACTAGTTGCAATACAAGTATTTAGCTTGTTTGCTTCTCAATATAAACATTTGGAAACCTTCTGGAATAAATAAATATTATTATTAGGTATTAGATCTGTGACATTTCGTTCATTGCACCAACAAAAATAAATAAATTAGGCCAACCTACTGCAATAATAGGGCCCCGTTTGACTGAGGTACAAGGCCCTATTGCAATCATAAAAAAATTGTTGTGAGTTTCACAGATGTTTTTTTGGGTTATTACTACATGGGGTCTGGAAATTTGTAGTTGAAAGAGAAAGCTGCAGATTTGAAGTAACTTTTTAGCAATGGTCATTTTCCACGCGCCCGTGTTATAGAAATATACTGTATTCATAGGTAAATACAGTGTTTTGGCTTCACAACGACCAATCGATTTCTTTCATCGAGGTACATCTTATGAACTTATTTGTATATTTTTATTATAGCTACTTCCCAAGGAATTGACGATGGCTAAATGCGGTAACTGCATTAAATGTCATCTTTGGGGATGCTGTGTGGAGGGTCTTTTTATGAAAAGGAAGAAGATGAAGTTCTGGGAAGGAAAAATGTGTGAGTTGTGGGTGGGAAGCTGTGGGGTCAGTTTGTCCAAGAGTGACGGACGTATGAATCGATACCTTCCGCTGCTGCGGTGCAAGGTGATGGATCGAGAGAGTCAAGACGTCGAAAGGTCTCCCTAAACCAGTCTCTCCCGATCCGGCCCGCCACGCAGTAATACTCTAGCTTACTTTGCTTAATATGCAAAATCGACTGCACTAACAGAACAAAGCTGGCAGAAACGCTCTTTCAGGTTTGATTTCGGGACGAGAGGATCTCTAAAAATTGTCAAAAACTGGCAGAGTCCATGCCAAAACGAGTGAAAGCAGCTATTGAAGCCATAGGGGGAGATATTTCCTATTAATTTGCATAAAGCACCTTGGGGTCACTCTAGACTGCAAACTTTCTTTCCGTGATCACATTAATAAGATCGTAAACAAATCACTTAAACTACTCGGCTTCATTCATAGAATTACCGCTGACTTTAAACATATAAGTACACTTAAAACTCTTTACTGTTCGCTGGTTCGCCCTAACCTTGAATATGCTAGTGTCATTTGGTCTCCATTTGCTGTCCACATTTGTCACATCAAATCCGTACAACATCGCTTCCTACGAGGAATTGCTTGGAGATTAGGACTTGAAAGAGGCGAGTACTCAAACTAAAAACATTTCTTCTTTAGAAAAACGTAGAAAAGACACTGATCTATTTGCATATTCAAAATTATCAACAGTATTTCTGACACACCTGCTTTGTTACAACTCATCCAGTTTAACATCCCTTCCCGTAGACTCCGAAATAATGAATTGCTGTTCCTCAAAAAACATTCTACTAATTATGGATATCATTCTCCTTTATCCAGAATGTCGAGACTTGTTAACACAAGTCAAAGCATTGAATTTTTTGGTGTTAGCCTAAATGACTTTCGGCAGTCGATACGAAATGTGTAATTTTAAAGTCTTTTAAATCCATCTTCAAGCTTTAATTTGTAGTCGTCTTCTATATGTTCTTTAACATTATAATTAGTCAAAGCTCTTCATTTATACGTACTTTCCTTTTATTGTCATCTCTTTTTTTATTCGTGTTATTGTTATGTTATTAATGGACTATTTGTTAGATAAAAAATAAATAAATAATGGTTGTTCTATAATTATGTAAAAATATTATTTTACAAGCAATGGTGTAAGACCACCATTCAGAATTGAAACGTTGCTTGAAATGGCTTTAGCCGTGTTTAGTGACCAGATCTGAATAGCCAGGTACTTCCCCACCTTCCTCTTCCCTATCTCCTTCCCCTCCCCACTACTTTCAGCCTCACAACATACCCCAATTGGGGATGCCATAGTCTCACTGGCTCCAGACGGGAGCAGTTGGGACTCTTGTGCGGTATTTCATATAAAAAAAAAAAAAAAGCAATAAATAGTTTTATCTTATTCTTCTTCTTCTTCGTGTGCCCTATCGGGTCCCCCCGACTTTGGCGATCACTCTGGAAAATGTCTCTCTACATTGTGCTGCCCGGAATAGCTCCTCCGCACTTCTAATGCCGGTCCACTCTCATATATTTCGTAGCCAAGACATTCGTCTCCTACCAGGCCCTCGGCGACCTTCTATTTTTCCTTTCAAAATCAATAAGGAACTCCAGTGAAAAATATTATGGCTTTAAAAAAATATGTTCATATAGACCAATAAACGCTGATTCTGAATATATAAGTTTTATTACATAATATTTAACGTAGAGTTTAAAAAAATATATTAAAAAGTCCATTTTAAAACGTGTCATTAAAACACCCTATTGCTGGATTTTGGCGGCGTGACGTCACCGCGCCGCGTCACCTGGGTCAACGTTGTATAGAAATCAATAGAAATAAGACGCAAGCCGTTCGGCATTCCGTGTTATTGGTTTGTAGAGAATTGGACATATAATAGTTTTTGTTTTTATTGAAACATTATTTAGGCCTAAATAATTCAGTATCAAAAATAAAGTACCTCTATTAGTTTATCTATATAATTTAAAATATTCAAAAACTTTAACTGTACAAAAAACGATCGTTTTGCCCAGTAATATCTATGAAAACGCTCCAATGCTGAAATTCAAAATGGCGGGAGTCGAACAGCTGATTCCAGTTCCATACAAAATTCATACTTCGGTTAGTCATGATGACGTCACACTAGATTCGGTGGTTTTCGGGGATCTTGAAAAATTAAAACTTTGACATTTATTTTAACTATTAAAACTAACTATAAAAATAAAAATAAATATGCAGTTATTTAAGTTAGAAGGTCATTATTCATAATTTTTTTTTTAAATTGGACTGGAATTCTCTATTGGAGCAAGTGATACTTTTCCCCTCGAAGTACGTGACCCAGATATGAAATTTTTATCTTATTAATTGACAATAATTCCATTAATTTGCACAAAACTATAGGTATTTCCTACTTGACTGCATTCCGGAACAACTATGCGTAACTGCACTCGCACCAGTCACGCAGAATACCAATGCCATTAAATCGTTTTGTATTTTTATATTGAAATTCTTTATTATAAATAAAGCCCACGCATTTCTAGACCCAGTGCACACTGTTGCCACAGTCCCACGCAGCACGCGTCATTACCCACCCGTGACATTAGTACCCTTCACACGCAGAGTTCGGAGCGGGACGTGCCCCGCGCCACTTCAGGCCGCCGCGCAGAAAAGTAAAGACCGAAAGTAAGATAACGATTTACAGCGCAGTTCACTGTGAGACTTTTCTGCGCGGCGGCCTGAAGTGGCGCGGGGCACGTCCCGCTCCGAACTCTGCGTGTAAAGGGTACTATTCGGTTCAACACCGGACAAAGTACACAACAAACTAACAGAGGCACAAACACCTTCAAAACCATAATTAAATAATATAATGTACCTATATAGTCAGTCAATGTAACATGAATCAACAACGCCATTCTCTTTACGCACCTTTGTTATTATTTTACGTTGGAATGCTATTATTGCTAAAGAATTATAACAACTGGTCTTATATAAATATTGTTAAACAAATTTTGTTATAATTGCTTCAAAATGCAATAAATTGTCAATTTTTTAAGTGAAAATTTCTTTAGCACCTTTGTGATTTCAAACGCGATGAAATGAAAAATAGACAAATACATGCGTCTATAGGATTTAGCCTGTGAGAGAATGAAATAAAATAATCGGTCTCCTCTTTGCGCGGTGCTTTGTAGCCTCCCCAATCTTAACTACTTTAGTTTTCTAGTTATCTAGTAAAAGTACACAAGTGCTAGCCCTGTACAGATCGCAAGTGCACCCCACGGTTGAATTTGGCAGCCACCTCTGGTCTGGAGCCCCAAAATACCTAAAAAAATCTCTCGACTGAGACTCGGAGCGCCAGTTTCTGTGCAGGAACGAAAATAAGAAAAAGAAAAGAAAATATTTAGATCAGAAGCTAGCTTAGAAGTATATTTATAATAAATAAAAAATATTTAGAGTAGAAGTCATTTAGATACGTGCTTGTACCTAGATTGCATGCAGTTGGAAATGTTTTTTTTTACATTAACTCCACACAGGAGGCCCTGAGGAAAATGATTTCTCTCATTGTCATCTGGGATGCTGTTTGGAAGATCTTTTGAGGAGAGGAAGGAATTAACATTGGTTTTGAAGAGATCCATGCTATAGGAGGGAGGAAATAAAAATCTTTCCACAGCCGAGCTGTGGAACTCAAGAACGAGTCGATAAAACGACCCTCTGATGTGTCAAATGTTAACCGTGTTCATGTGTTGGGCGCGCGTTTGGCGTTTGTCTCCCGACTATGCACCGGTGCCGAAGGGATCAATGACGCTAGTTCCTAAGAGCATCTTCCATTGAAATACCGATAGTACAGGTATAGCATTCCTACACGACGCCTGTGCTTTAAAAATTGCAATCCGTTCGTTAAAGTGGGAGAGTCTATCAAACGGACCGCCCGTTTCTGCACAGAGTCGAGGTTTATTATTGTGAAATTTCATTAAAACCCATTCAGTAGTTTTTGCGTGAAAGAGTAACAAACACACATACATCCATAAAAAATTTCGCGTTTATAATATTAAGTAAGATCTTATTCGATAATTAATAAATTATCAATTATGCGTAACAAAAATAAATTTTCCTTTGATTATGCCCCCACAGTGCACATATTATCAGTGAAGATTATCAGAGAAATTTATCAGAGACCTTGAAGTAGATCGACCTTGGATTAGACCTTGGATGTTAAACTAAACTATATGAAACACACTTCAAACATAAAGATGAAATTAACAAAGCCAATAAAAAGATAGAATTTATAATTCGAATATCAAAACATTTTCACAACATAAAGAGTTTGTACTCTATATTCGAAAAAACAATATTTTATTATACTTTGAGGATTTTTATTTACGTTAGTTCCAAACAGGAGGCCCTAAGAAAAAAAATCCTCTCATGGTCTATGTCATCTTTGGGGATGCTGTTCTTTAAGGGAAGGAAGGAAAGGAAGTTCTGGAAAGGAAAAAGGTTGCCTAGATCCGTACCAACCTCACCCCATGAACCTGGGCACCCCTGCTAATTCACCAAACGTAGTGAACCACTTGGGGTGATCTATGGCAGAGTTGTCGGTTATCCAATAATGGTTCCTGGGGCGGCGGTACCCATTTCCAGTACTACGCTGCGTTTGGTGACTCAGAAGGTTTCATGGAGTGAGGTTTGTCCGGGTCTCGGCGGTGGATGGGTCTGCCCACCAACTGGTTGAGGAGACCCTTCGATCTCTCCAGTAGGACGGCCGGCGTTGTCTAGCGTTAAGGCTCTTGACTTGCAATCCGAAGGTCGCGGGATCGAATCCCGGCGTGGCAAATAAATTTAATTTGATTAATTTGTGTTATTCACAATGAAATCATTTAAAAATAATATATAGTATATTTGCGGTCCGTTCCGGAGTGGAAGATTCTCTCAGTATCGCCCTGGTGTAATACCACCATTCAGAATTGAAACGTTGCTTGAAATGGCTTTAGCCGTGTTTGGTGACCAGATCTGAACAGCCAGGTATTTCCCCATCTTCCTCTTCCCCATATCCTTCCCCTCCCCAACATCTTCAGCCTCTCAACGTAAGCCAGTTGGAGAAGTCGTAGTCTCACTGGCTCCAGACGGGAGCAGTTGGGACTCTTGTGCGGTGTTCATACAAAAAAAATGTAGGTCGCTCTCGAAATATCCCTTGATGGATTCATTATTATTAAGGTATGTTATTATAACATTCTTGTAACTATATTCCGCGCAGTTTATCATATCTACTACTTCTGAGAAAGTATTGCCAATTGCATGCAACCAAATACAAGCGAGTATCTTAAATGTCTTGATATTGTTTTGCAATAAAAAATAATTTTAGTTCGATTAGTTCTTGTTGGTGATTATAGGTGATTGTAACAGCACATTAAAAAATAGGTATTAAGAGGAAAACGGGCAGTGTCTTGTTCATACAAATCTATTCCACAATTTCCCCTCTGGATTTTTACAGAGATGCAAATATTTTTTAATATAAAAATAAATATCAATCACTAGCATGTTGGTACGTTTTGATTTATTGATAAGTTACTACTTATTTTATTTATTCATACACGCCTTGAAGGCTTTTACAGAATCACATTATTCAAGTTACACATGTTATTCAGGAGTATAATTGTAAGATTGAAGTATATAACATTATAAACTGTACTTTAAGGATACAAACAGGTTTAATATGTACATAGGTATGTAGTTTCGTTATCATTAAAATTGTACAAAGGAGTTAAAAAGTTTACATAGTGTAATAATGGTAAAACAGAAGAGTGCTTAAGATACTTAAAAGTAGTTATTGAGGAACGTGTAGGTATTTACTATGTTGATTTTATTATTAACTTGATCATGAATAAATTGTTCGAAAGCAAGTTTTTCAAGAATTCAGCAAAATTAACGCAGCAATAAATAGTACCTACACATAGAAGAAAATAAATAAAAAATACATGAGTTGTAATATCTTGAAAAGTTATACAGATGAGTTCAACAAGTGTATAGTGTGATAGTAAAAAAGTAAAAAATAGTACAAATTATGGTACAAAAAGTACAAGATAATATTAATACAAAAGAGAGAGGATAAAAAGGTAAGTACTAAGGTAATCTTTGTATACATAAGTATTAAATTTTGTTTTTATTGTGAACATGAAGAGACCATCGATTTTAATTTAATCATTAATATATTATTATTGATAGGGCACCAAGATTTAAATAGAAATTTAAGTCAATGTGAGTTAGTTATTATATTGATAACAATAAATACGAGAGGATTGTTGTTAATTGTGTTCTTATTTGGCTACCTTTATTATTCACATATTTCATGTTTTGCGATAATTAATAATTTGATAAAGGTGCAATTGATTGATATTTATGGCTTTATTTTAAATATTTTAATATACTGAGTTTGAATTTAGACACAGATTGGTGACGATAAATGTCGATTGAGTTGTATTTATTTCCGAGTAAATGGAGTCTTTGGATGGGAGAGTTTATAAAATAATTATTAGCGGAATTGGTAACAGAATACAATGCATTCGACCGAGTTTCGCGAGTAGGTACTCGCAAATTAATAAAATTTGTCAAATCGAGGGCGTCCAGTCTGCCATTCGAAATTTTGAAAAGACAAACTAAATCACTTTTTATGCGCCTTGATGTCAAATCGGTTATGTTAAGTAATTCCATTAGGTATATATAATTAAGTTCTTCAATCGGTATACCCAGTTTGTAGTTAATAAATCTTAAAAACTTATGCTGAAATCTTTCAATTTTTTGTTGGTGGGTTTTATATAATGGAGCCCAGATAGTAGAATTATATTCTAAGTTGCTTCTCACCAACCCAGTGTACAACAATTTAAAGGAATTAATTGATTGAAATTCTTGAACTGTTCTCAGAATAAACCCCAGACATTTCATGGCCTTATTGGTTATTTCATTTATATGAGGAACAAACGTTAATTTATTGTCAAAAATAATACCGAGGTCTTTAATTTGTTCTACTCTTTTAAGAAAAATGTTGTTGATGCTATAATTAAATTTAATGGGATTTTTTATTCGAGCAAAAGTAATTGTTTGACATTTTTCAATATTGAGAAACAGTTCATTTAGGGTGCACCACTCTTGTAGCCTCACAAGATTTGATTGTAATATACAACAGTCATTCAGATTAGTTATTGTTTTATAAATTTTAAGGTCATCTGCAAATAATAGAATCATAACTCCATCGAAAATGGTGGTTATGTCGTTGATAAATAATGAAAACAACACTGGACCCAGATGTGACCCCTGTGGAACACCGGTGTATACTTCAAACTGGTGTGAAAAGTGCGAATTGAGTTTAACTGATATTTTTCTTTTACGTAAATAACTTTCAAACCATCTCAAAATATGCCCCGTTATTCCAAATGATCTTAGTTTATGAATAAGGATTTTGTGTGAGACTTTGTCGAAAGCTTTACTAAAGTCTGTGTATACAGAGCTTTACTAAAGTCTGTTTATAGGAGTTAATTTATTCCAAAAATCGTTAAAATTGCCTGGTTTGAACGCCATCAACAGACAATCAGTATACAAACTAGACAACGTATTAAAAAAGCAAAACGTACAGATATAGAGTATTTTCTTCTAATGCAGTTATTAAAAAAATCTTAAAAATGGATCTTTTTTTTATTTTTATATGAAATACCGCACAAGAGTCCCAACTGCTCCCTTCTGGAGCCAGTGAGACTATGACATCCCCAATTGGGGTATGTTGTGAGGCTGAAGGTAGTAGGGAGGGTAAGGAGATAGGAAATAGGATGGTGGGGAAGTACTTGGCTATTCAGGTCTGGTCACTAAACACGGCTAAAGCCATTTCAAGCAACGTTTCAATTCTGAATGGTGGTCTTACACCAGGGCGATACTGATAGTATCTTCCACTCTGGAACATATTATTTTAAATATTTTAAATGAATAAATTGTGAAATAACACAAATTAATCAAATAAAATTTATTAGCGCACGCCGGGTTCGAACCCGTAACCTTCGGATTGTGAGTCGAGAGTCTTGCCTCGGGACCACGGAGGCCGTCTAGTTTTGCGAAAAAATGAAAATGGGGAATATAAAAGAGAGAGAAAATTGGGAATATGAAACCTCGATTTAGAGTTGTTATTGTTTCTACCTGCGTGTCCTTTCCCATTCATCCCCATTCCTCTTCCACCCCATCCTCCCTTCCCGCGTTCCCCTCCATTTTTCTCGCCTTTCCCCCTTCCGTTTTCTGCTTCCACCCGTCCCGCGATCCTTCCCACCCCTACGAGTCCACACCCCTCGCATTTAATTACAGCTTTACCCACCTTCCCCCTCCTCGACACCCCACCCGCAATTCCCCCATTCATTCCCCTCCGCCCCTCCCAAATTCCCCACCCACTCCCGCCTATCATCCTTCCCTCTAAACTACATGAAATACACTCATTTTTTCAAAATTTTAATATAAATTTCATTTTCATTTCAAGTTTCAACGACAGAGCTCTCCAGTGTATATAGAAACCTTCGCGGACGTGCACACAACCCCTCACCAAAGTTTCATCGCAATCGGATGAATGGTTTAGGAGCACATGCGCACAAACAAAAAAAAACATTCATTTTTATATATTAAGATTTTCAGCCTGTTTCAGTTGTCCATTTCGCTCATTATTCTGGGCGCATAAAAGCGACAGTGACATCAATAGTTTGGTAAAATAACATTTGTTAAAAATTTTCGGCAACCCGGTTTCATCCTAATAATGATCCAATAAACTAAATTTTCCGAGGTGTGTCACATTCCTAAGTAAAGGTAGGGATTACTTTTCGATAAAATCTCTTGATTCGTTCCCAGTATGCACCCACAGAGTACTTCTCCTTAATATCGATATATTTTACACGTAGAAAGCATTACTAATTTTATCAATATAACTAGATAAAATTCCTTGTATTTTATTGTACAATAACTTATATACCTTCACAGAGTTTATAATCTGTAATGAAAACCGTTATCATAATTATTTTTTTATACGGTGTTATTTAAACGCCTACGTGCTATGTGACCGTGTAATCGATTCTGAGTAACGAGGATTTCCCTATCGTTAAAATTTATCTATGAACAATGTGGTATCTTATGCACTCTTCATAAGTGTAAATTTTCCACGCGTTTATGTATTAAGAAAAAGGAAATCACTTGCAGTTCACACGCGGTAGAGGTAAAATCTTCAGAAAATTAACTTTGATAAAATGAGATGATTGCAGAGTATCAGGAGTAGGATAATTTTAGATTTTATTTATTATAATATTGTTACCAAGTTTAAAATTATTTAATGGTTCGCAATTTAAATGTTAGGTTAGAAACAGAATCATTTGGCCATCATCACTCGACACGTGGTTAGGTTAGGTTAGGTTTGGTTAGGGGTTGATTTTGTTTCATTCTGAGGTCGCTAAAATAATTTAAATCAATAAATTCCTTAAGATTGCTATTCTCTGGGTTGGTGAGAAGTAATTTAGAGTATAAGTCAACAATCTGGTCTCCATTTCATAAGATTCACCAACAAAAAATTGAGAGATACAGCATAAGTTTATGAGATTTATTAATTACGCGTATAAACTTGGAATACTTATTGAAGTTCTTGATTATAAATGTCTAATGGAATTACTAAACCTAAGCGATTTAATGTCAAAGCGCCCACTGAGTAATTTAGTTTGCCTTTTCAATATATATCAAAGAGCAAACTGAACGCCGTTGATTTAACAAACTTAATAAATTTGCAAATACCTACACGTGACACGCTGTAGGTACTGTCTGCTAATGATTATTTCCTAAACTCTCCTTTCCAAAAGTTTCGTATGCTCTGAAATAAATATAGTTCAACCGATGTTTCTCGTGATCGTTCGGTGTCCAAACTTAAATTCATCTAATTAGAACAGTAAAAATAAGGATATCAAGCATTTGCAATTTTTATCGAAATATTAATGAAGCTATGATACGCAAAACACCTACTATGTATGCATAATAAAGGTTGCTGATTATAAACTAAATTAACAAAAATCTTATCGTATTTGTTTTTATAATTTTAAAAACTAAATCACATTAATAGTATGTTCATTTTTTTAATGAAAACGAATAACTTTGTGTACACCATATAATTTTTATTTTTTATTTATTTTAAATACATAAACGGCTATACTGCCTTTTATAAATAAACATATAATAGAGTACAAAAGTAAGAAAAATAATATCATTACATAATAGTAGTTTTAAACTTAAAAATAACATATAATTATTTTGTGTATCACAACAAAAAATAACAAGAAATAAAAATGAGAAATATCATCATTTCATTTCAACATGTCCATTTTGCGTATATAAAGTTACATTATGGAAAAATAATTTTTGAGTGCATATTTATATTGCGCTAATTTTAAGAAATAAATGTCGCCGATGTTAGCATATTCATTTCCCAAAATGTGTAATCGACTGATTGGTGAGTAATAATGTGATAATGTATGTGTGTTATTATAGTAGAGCGGTAGAGTCAGTCTATTGTTAGCGCGACCAGGGCAATGAAATCGTATTAGTTCTATTAAATCAGGTGTATCCAAGACCGAGTGAATTATTTTGTATAATATTAATAGATCACAGATTTTTCTGCGATCTGATAAATTTACGAGATTAGTCCAGTTTAATAACAAATTATAGTCAACGGATTCTCTTGGAATACCTAATTTAAAATAAATATACCTAAGGAATCTATGCTGGACTTTTTCAATCGCTTGAATATGGATATTGTAGTGTGGAGCCCAAATCGTAGAGTTATATTCTAAAATGCTTCTCACTAGCGTTATGTATAAAATGCGAATAGTATCAATGTTACAAAATTGTTTGGTTATTCTAATAATAAATCCTAAAATCTTCATTGCTCTATTAATAATATTAGTTATATGGCTAATAAATGTAAGTTTTGAATTAAAAATAATACCTAGATCATTTATTGTTTCTACCGAGTTTAATATAATTTTATCAAGATTGTATTTATAAATGATAAACAAACAAAAAACAAATAATAAACATTATCGGCATGTTTTAAAAATGTTTTCTTCGTCAGGATAAGAAGTTAACGAAAAAAAAAACAAAAGACAAACAAGTATAGATAAATAAGAACATAGACAAAATATTAGAAAGAAGAGATGATTGATTACTTAAAATATCCTAAAAAACAATTATATAAAATAAAATATAAAAATTATTTTAGGATGGGTAAAAAATTACATTTACATAATAAAAAATCTGTTAAAACAAAACAGGAAGTCTAAATAACAAAATAAATTAATTATGAATATAAGTTTTAATACGAAAATAAATTTAAAAGATGGCTAATTTAAAAAAAACGTTTGGTTATTAATAATATATTTAATTTACTTTTAACACTTTTCCTAATTTCAAAAATTTCTAAATTCAGTGGTGAGAGACGACATCATCGTGCAAAGGTATTGCGCTTTTTTGCAGTGCCTTCTTGTATACTCTCAGTGTGGCAGCTGTGGTTTGTGACTTATTTGCATAGACCTGCGACTTAAGAAAACTCCACAAGAAAAAGTCTAACGGAGTCAAATCGCACGATCTCGGTGGCCAGTTCATATCACCTCCACGTGAGATTTTATCACTAAACAATCAATTAAATTTTAAACAATTTTATCATCTTCACGTGTTCTTGAACGCTTTATCCATCCATGGTGATTTGGCAAAACAGACTGAATAAGTGACAGCCAATTTGACAGATGTCACTTCAACAATATGGCCGCTATTAACTGTCAAAGTTCGGAGATCTCTATTGGAAGACCCTTTACAGGGTAAGGTGCCAGGAGAGTAGTTGATTTTAAAGTCCCGTTGATGGTTCGCAGAAGGAGAGAAGAAAGTTATACATTATAACAATACGCAAAATAAACGACTTAACATTTTTATTCAAAATACATAACTCTAAATTCGACTGTTGTGAACTCTTGCAACTCATTAACTTACGAACACCCACAGTAACAACACGACAAAATACAATATTCTGCAGCAGCACTCATAAGCGTACCTACATTGCCCACTCTCCGATACAACGACTTCACACCATGGAAAATAAGTACTTGGGTGATGTTGACATATTCAATATGAACTTGGCGAGTTTTGTGGATCATCTAAAACATTTATTTCAACACTATTACAAAACACATCTTGTAAACCTATAAAATAGCTGTATTTTTCTGTTTTTGTTTTATGTGTTTGTATGACTTTTATTTAATGTAATTTTATTTTTATTATTTCCTAAGTTTCAAAGTATCTGTCAAATTAAAATTACACTACAAATCATGTAAAAGCCTTCTGGGCGTTAAATAAATAAATAAATAAATAATGTAAACTGACGGATGACCACCAGTTGATATTTCATTTCAAACAATACATTCTTGTTGTTATTATTGATATTTCAATAATTATTATCAATACTTACACCTTGTATCAAACTGACTCCAGAGTTCAGAACAAAATAATTACAACTCTGCTTCTATATGTTGCCATAGTAATACAATTTTAATTCTGTTAGAGATTTTAAATAAGATAAGAATAATATTAAAAGACATCTTGATAATTAATTACTACTTAAGTAGCGATGATTCCGCGTTATTAAAGTGCTTATTCCGATAAGTCAGTAAAATGGATTATAAGTGTTTATCATCGTATTGTCACTTCATCTAGATCAAATTTAAGATACAAATGTTGTAGTAGCAGGTGCGTAGCATTCTTTTGTGCTATATGTGCTGTGCACTCGGGTGGCAGAAACAAGGGGCGGTCTCGATTGATCTAAAATAAGATTATAACAAGGTTTATGAAGAATTATAATGGAGAATTATAACACGGGTTTTAAATTTTCTGTAAAAAAATTTTTCGTATTCAGCAATTTTCTTTTTAAAAAACAGTTTTTCATGGTTAATAAATTTATTGCTTTAAAACAAAATATCATGGTTAAAGAAATAACGGTTAAGAGCTAATTTTTTATAATAAAAGAATTTAGTTTTTTTTAAAGAATTTTCTTTAAATGCCCTTTTGATATTTCAGGGAAGTCCGTGTGTTTTGCTATTTTTTAAATGTTTGCCAAAATACGCTTTTCTTTGTAAGTAAGTTTCCCATTCTCGACAGTTTTTCATGGAAAAAGAATGGCTTTTTTAAAAATTTTATAACATGTTTTTTTAATTTTCTGTAAAAAAAAATTTTCGTATAAAGCAATTTTCTTTTTAAAAACATTTTTTCATAGTAAATGAATATCATGGTTAATGAAATAACAGTTAAAAGATATTAAGTTTTTTACGGTAAAAGCATTTGTTTTTTTTGAAGAATTTTCTCTTTGAATGCCGTTTAGATATTTGTCAGGAGGGAAGTCCGTGTTTTTTTGCTATTTTTAAAATGTTTGCCAAAATGTTCTTTTCTTTGTAAATATATTTCCTTTTCTTAACAGTGTTTCATGGAAAAAGAATTTGTTTTTAAAAATTTTATAATACGGTTTTTATATTTTCAGTAAATTTTTTTTTTTTAAACTATTTTCTGTTTAACAATCGTTTTAATGGTAAATGACTTTATTGCTTTGCAACAAAATGTTATGGTTAATGAATTGACAGTCAAAAGATAGTTTTTTGTGGTAAAAGACTTTTTTTTTAAGAATTTTCTTTTTGAATGCCGTTTAGATGTTTATCAGGGAAGTCCGTGTTTTTATGATACGATAAATGTAAAAATATATATAATAATGTAAACCTCTTGCGGTGGTCCTGTGGTGGGTAATAAGGAAAACTGCAAACACGATCACACGGTTTTTTGTATGACTGATGGCCGGTGTTTTTCATGCAGAGTGCAATCAATGTTTTCCCTATTATTATGTTTTCTGAAGTACATGACAATAGGACTAATACCACTGACATCAGATATCTTCAACATAAGCTAAATAATTGACGACAATACATGCCCACGCAAGTATGTATTCGACAAACCATACAATTTATATTTAGTATCTATATCGCGCGCCCGTCTTAGCGCACGTTCACAGGCCCAGCAATATTATATCATTTACTAGCTGGTACCCGGCATGCGTTGCAATGCAAAGAAATAAATTGTTTCTCCCCCCATTTTCTTTCCCTCCCTTTTCCCGGTTCCCTCCCGCGTCCCCTTCCCCCCGCGTATCCCTTCCGGCTTACATGCCTTCCCCTCCCTCGTCATCCCTCCCGCTAACGCCACCTCCTTCATTACCTTTCCCCTCATGCCGCTAAAATATATGAAATACACTCATTTTCATTTATACAAATTTCATTACGCCAGAGCTTACAATTATGTAGTGACCGGACAACTCGGAAGGAAACCAACTCAGAACCACCTCAGAAAGGTCATTAAGAGTGATGAAAAAAAATTTTGTTAAATGGGTTACTTAGGTTAGGGTTATTCGCTATTTTTAAATAATTTTTTCGTAGCTTTTAATGGCTTTTCAAAGAGGTGTTGAGTTGACTCTATTCTCAGTTGGCATGGAACCCCATTATATATAGCCTATAACCTTCGCGGGCGTGCGCACAACAAATCACCAAAGTTTCATCGCAATCGGATGAACGGTATGGCAGCGCATAACATACGAACAAACAAACAAACAAAAATTGATTTTTATGTATAAGACTAGCTGGTACCCGGCGTGCGTTGCAATTCCATTCAAAGAAATAAACTGTTTCTCCCTGTATGTCCTTTCCCATGCGTTCCCATTCCCCTAACGCATCCCCTTTCCCTCCCGCTTTCCTCTTCCATTTTACCCGCGCTCCTCCTCCCACGTCACTTATCCCGCGGAACCCCACCTCCTTCGTTACCCTCCCCCTCCCTGCCGCTAAAATGTATGAAATATGTATTCACATTTTCATTTATAAAAAATTCATAACGCCAGAGCTTACCATTATATAAAGCCTATAACCTTCGTGGGCGTGCGCATAACAAATCACCGAAGTTTCATCGCAATCGAATGAACGGTATGGCAGCGCATAAAATACGAACAAACAAATAGTAATTTTTATGTACAAGAGATAAGAAGAAGATTACAATTTGAGAAGCGGATATGAGTACCGCCGCCCGGGAACCATTTTTTGAATAACATCTCTGCTATAGGTCACCCCAAGTGGTTCGCTACGTTTGGTGACTTAGCAGGGGTGCCCGGGTAAACAGAGTGGGGTTGATCAGGAGCTGCGTGGCAGACCGGATCGGGAGAGACTGGTTGAGGGAGACTTTTTGACCTCTCAAGCAGGATTCTCTCAGAACACCGCCTTCCACCGCAGTGGGAGGGTAGATCATACGTCCGTCACTCCTGGATACACTGACCCCCAGATTCCTACCCATCCTTTATACCTTTTCCCTTCCCAGAACTTTATCTCCTCCCTTTTAAAAAAAAAACCCCAAACCAATAGGAGTCTTAAAAATTGAGATCACAATCAAAGCTGCCAACCAACGAAACGCGGTACTGTAATGCGTTATTTCCGTTTCATCCGAGTTTCTAAATATAACGGTGCTAAAGAAGTTTCACTTCTTCACTAACATTTCACGCACAGACAACCGAAATAAGTATTTTTGATAAGCCCAGCCCAGCCCCTATATAAAGATTCTTGATAATATCTTGGGAAATATGGTTTTGTTCAAGGTAAATTAATCCTTTCAGGCAGTGTCTAAAATGTTCAACTTACTGAGTATTGATATTAAGACATCGAAAACTGATGATCTTTATGCCATTAATATACAGAACTGGTTATTTACTCAGGGAAGGAAATATTATAAAGAATGCCTTACATCTTAAAAACTCTTCTTATTTTTTCATATTTCTCGAGTAAAAAATCTCATCTCTAAATTAATTTTCAACCAAAACTTTATATTACGCTGATGCTTTTTTTCATATTTTTTGACATTGTTCGTCCATTTCATATGCTGCCTAGGAATACTTGCTTTTGTTTTTTGGGGTCTAAGACTATCATTGTTCATCTGTATAGATGATTTACATATTTATTCTTATTTTTTATTTCTATTATCCTTAAAATATTATTATTTGTTACTTTTATTTTTATTTGTTATTCTATTTTATTTTTTATTTATACAAGATTCACCTAGTTTACCTCGTTTCCTGTATGTGATCATGTACTTAATACTAGTATGAATATTTTCCTTAATATGTATGCTATATGTTTGTACTTTCATCTACATATATATGGATGATTATTAATACTATATACTTAATATCTTATGAATCTCGACTACCATAATACGGGCATTTGCCTAGCTTGGTAGTCGAAATACCATGTAAAACAATCCTGTAATAAACAAAATGAATAAAGAAAAATTAAAAAAAAAAAAAAAAAAATGTCATAAATATGTAATTGTTCTTCATACGGAGTTAAGCTATTATTATGTCAGTATTTATTAAAATTAATTTGCAGTTTGTCGCGCGTCACTCACAATGCGTCAGGGGTTGCCAACATACTTATTATTGGGATGATCGGCCAAGTATTATCCAGACAGGGTTTGTTTACATTCATAACTCCACACAGGCGACCCTAAGAAATAATTTTCCTAAGAACCTGTGTCATGATGGTGCTATGCGAAGGGTCTTTTTATTGAAAGGAAGGAGTGTATCTGGGTCTTGAAGATACCTACCCTTGTTGCAGGAGGGAAGAAACACATAGGTCGGCAAATCGTTTCACAGCCGAGCTGTTGAAATCTAGAACGAGTCGTAGCAACGATCCGTTCTCAGGTGACAAAAAATGCTTTGCTTGTTTTCCGACTGTGCACCGGTGCCGAAGAACTCGGAGCATCTTCCATTTAAATACTGGTAGAATAAGGACAGCACTCCCACGCTGTGCTCTAAAGATTGCTATCCGTTTGTTAAGATAGGAGATTCTATAAAACGGATCACCCATTTCAGCACAGAGTCAAGAGATTTTTTCAGGTATTTTGAGCGAACCAATTCTGTCAACATTTTGTAGAAAACTTGAACTCGCAGCTAGCCAGTAATGAGAATAGCGACTCCCGCGCGAACTAATTCCGACAGTAACGAAATCAGCTGTTGGTGGGCCCCGCTAACACTATCTTAATTTTTCTTAACCTCTGGAGCGACAGCGCAATCTAAAACTTTTTTCTTCGATTGCTCGACATTTTTTGGTGATCATTTTCAATATTTTCCGCCCAAATTAAAAAAAAATTATACCTCCGAATTTTAATATGAAGACAAACAAACTGGCCATAGTTTTATACAGCCAATGAATTCACCTATCTTTTGTCGATTATCACTTATCCGTAGGATTTATAAAAATAATATTATAAAATCGTAAACTTCTACATAATTAGTTACAAATAAGGGAAAATTTGCCAAAATTGGCAGCAAGGCAATCCGAAGTATTTTAAATAGTGCTTTATTATGGCAAAAAGCGCTCCATTGGTTAACGAATATTTCTATTGTGTAATATGGTAAGTCTTTTGCCCCGGTAAGGGTGTTTCTGGGTTCGAGTCTCAGTTGCGACCTTTATCTTTTTATTTTTTGTGTCTTGTTCTCTTTCATATTTTTTTAGATTATTAGTGCTATCTTTTTCTTCAATGATAAATTACATTGATGGGAATAACCTTAAAAAATTTGGTTGTCTGTAAAATCGGTTTACGGGCGATAATTTTACGTGATAACGTCATATAATAAGGATGGAGTGGCAGAGAGATAGATGCGTCATAAGCCAAACGCTTAGGCCGAACGGTTGTTTCACGTTATCGCTTGTTCGCTCGGCTCAGGTGGAACGTGACAATGAGTCATGCTTTTTCGTATATGCAGCCGGTGTTCATCGATTTATAAGACGTTATCACTTCAAAAAATATAAAAGAAAGGTTTTAATAAAAAATAATATATTATTATTATTAATACTTAAAATGGGCTCGTCATCAATCAGTTGGTTACCCCTACATTATTTTTATATAAAATTCTAAATGATTTAGTTGATAGTCCGGTATTACTTGAATTGATAAGCTTCCGAATTCCACTTCGTAATACTAGAATTCAGGATTTATTTCAGTGCAGAAATTCTGGGACTAACTACCATATGTTTTCCTCTTTGCCCAGAATACTAATGGAGGGAAACAATTATACCAAGTCAGTGGACATCTTCAATTTATCTTTGAATAAATATAAAATATTGTTATTGAGGCAGTTCAGTTATGTACAATAAAATGTTTTTTCTATGCTATATATGTAAAAGCCCCGAAAAAGGGCGTTTATTTATAAATAAATAAATAAATAAATAAATAAATAAATAAATAAATAAATAAATAAATAAATAAATAAATAAATAAATAAATAAATAAATAAATAAATAAATAAATAAATAAATAAATAAATAAATAAATAAATAAATAAATAAATAAATAAATAAATAAATAAATAAATAAATAAATAAATAAATAAATAAATAAATAAATAAATAAATAAATAAATAAATAAATAAATAAATAAATAAATAAATAAATAAATAAATAAATAAATAAATAAATAAATAAATAAATAAATAAATAAATAAATAAATAAATAAATAAATAAATAAATAAATAAATTATAGGAAGGCAAAAGCAGCCTACTGTAATTACAAGTGTGTATTCACTCATTGAGTTACCAGTATGTATGCATTCCATTGAGTGCAAAAGTGCATCATGTACGCATGTACATAACTGCATATTAAACGAGACTTAGCTTAGCGATAAACAGATAAGTGCATATAACCTCGCGTAATATTACGGAAAGTTATCTTTAATCAAGGAAGTTACTACTTAACAGCTAACATATGTGTTTACAAAGTTATTCAAGGTTTTAGAATATTATACAGGGTGTTCTGTATGTCAATGTTATCCCTTGACAGAAGAGCTATTCTCTATCTTTTGTGAGAACGAGATCGTTCTCCTACGAGATCGTTCTCCTACGAGATGTCCTGTAAGATTTGTGTATTCTGCAGCTTTTAAATGAATAAATAATCATGTATACTTGCAGGAATTCGTGTTTAAAACGACCCAAACTAAAATACGTGACAGCTCACAGCTGAAATTTTGACATCAGCCGATGGAAAGAGCAAATAACAGCCGTAGAAAATCACACAAATCTGACAGGAGATCTCGCGGGAGAACGATCTCGTTCTCACAAAATATAGAGAATAGCTCTTCTGTAAAGGGCCAAGGTTGAAACGGCGTAAATTTCGCAAAGTTTTGACTTTGACGTAATATTATGTGTACATTATATTCACCGAAACACATTTCTTGAACAACAAATTATGCATAAAAACAACATTACTTACGATTTTTTAATAACTTTATATGTTTGTCGATCTTTTTCACGATCTACGATGCTCGTAGTTTGACAGCTCAAATAGATAGATAAATTTAATAAAAAATATTCCGAGTGGCTAGGTGTATTCAGGATACATCATACGTCAAGAACAAGGATGCCTCAAGCGATTCTGACCTTGTCCTTCATACGCTTTCTTTATACATAAGTGTTAAAATCGCATTTAAAAATAAAAATAATTTAACATTTTGGCGTGTGCGCCGGCGCACACCCGGCCATTTACAAGTTGAAGGGTTTATATGTCAACTCATGACGGACCAGGCCCCCTAGCACGGTCGATCGATAAGGATTGATGATTGAAAATTGTAGATTTGTACTTAGGGAGGCGGGTGTTGACACCGGCCCCCCCGGGATCAATTTATTGGATAACCAACACCTCTGCCATAGGTCTCCTCAAGTGGTTCGCTACTTTTAGTGACAAGGGTGCACGCGGTGAGGTTTTTATAGGTCTTGGCGGCGGACTTGATACATTGAACCCCAGATTCTCAACCATCCCTCATACCCTTTTCCTTCCCAGAACTTCCTCTCCTTTCTTTCCTTAAAACGACACTACACACAGCGTCCCCAAAGATGATGTACACTGTGTAGAACTAATGTGATTTTTGAGTAGTCGCCATTTTGCGATAATTTTTTTTTTCATTTTTCCTGATTGCTACCATAATGACATTTGTACTGATAATGAATCGACCTTTTTTATTTTTCAGATGACCAGAAGGGTGGAAATCGTGACAAGATGGATGTGAAATATATATAATTTTAAATTTTTTTTTTGTGAATTTTAAAATATAAATAAATAAAGGTTAAAAAATGTATACTTAAAATGATGTGTTTTTTTTATTGACCGTCAAAAACCTAGAATATAATACCCTCTTGAGAACTCAAAAAACTGATCTAAGTTGTCGATTTTCACGAAATTCATAAATGTGCCATTATCTCAAAAACTAACGTCATTTTATTAAAGTCAGATTATGACACTCTGGTTCATCTAAGTTTACCTGTCAGCTTTTCTAGGGATAACGTTGACTTTTGAGTCACCCTGTGTATTTTTATACAGATTAGAAAAACAACTTGACTAATGACGTGATATATTTTAATTGGTTCCATGCCAACTGAGAATAAAGTCAACTCAACACCTCCTTGAAAAGTCATTAAAAGCTTTGAAAAAAATAAGTTTAAATTAGCCGATAACTCTAACCTAACATAATCTATTTAGCCATTTTTTATATTTATTTTTTTATCACTCTAAATGACTTATCTGAGATGGTTCTGGGTTGGGTTCATTCCGAGTTGTCCGGTCACCATTTTTAGTACCTAGCTATCTCCCCACTTATTTTAATGAATGGATAAAAATAAAAATTTTTGTACGTCAATCGTAAATTGCTTCGAACGCATCAATGTTACGTTATTTCAACACAGGAGGCCTCAATTTTTGGGGATGCTGTGTGGAGGGTATTTTTAGTGAAAGAATTGAGGGATGTTCTGGGAATGAAAAAGGTTTGAG
Organism: Glyphotaelius pellucidus; assembly: GCA_936435175.1. Classification (NCBI taxonomy): domain Eukaryota; kingdom Metazoa; phylum Arthropoda; class Insecta; order Trichoptera; family Limnephilidae; genus Glyphotaelius; species Glyphotaelius pellucidus. Next base: position 1,852,769 of record OW386561.1, read on the forward strand.
GGGTGGGTAGGAATCTGGGATAAATGGTTTCAGGAGCGACGGACGTACGAATCCATCCCTCTCTGCAGTGCCAGGCGATGGGACGAGATATTCCGGCTAGAGATATCAAAAGGACTTCCTGAACAGTCTCTCCCGTACCGGACCGTCACACAGTAGGTAGGCAAAATAATCCGCTGCCAAGACCTAGATATTCCTCACCCCATGAACCCGGGAACTCTTGCTAAGACAACAAACGCAGCGAACCCCCTCTGGTGACCTACGTCAGGATTTTTGGTTATCGCCTGATACCTGACACCTTAGAGATTTATTTGAAAAATGTTGTAAAGTACTTACTTTATATATTTTTTAAAAGTAATTTATTTTTCTTATCTGAATTTAACTATTTTTAAGCATCGACAGGTTTCATTATTTGCATATCTCCATGTTTCTCACGCATTCGTACATGGTTTTATCACACACCCATGGTTTTATCACACACGCTATATTTATAGCGTGGATAAGGATTGAAATCTAGATGAAAAACAGACACCATAGAGAAGATTCCCAAAAATGAAAACTTGTAAATCTTTTTGGTTACCTACATTTAAAAAAATGTACTGATTTCGTGTTAATTTTAATTAATCCTGGGGATTCTTTTCCTTAAGGCGACGCTTCCCGGCCCAAAAAGAAGAAGATGGAGAGATGTGTAATTATGAATGTTGGACAGAGCGCGCCAATATTTTCAATGACAATAATTTCAATGGAAAATGCTTAATAAAACGTGACTCGTTTAAAATAGAGCAAAAATCTCGTGGAAGGTATCTTAAGTATCATTTAAAGAAACATTGTGAATTTTTTCACAAATATAACTTGTAAAATAATAGAAATAGTCTTGTTCTAAATAATTTTCGGAGCAAACTGCGATTTTTTTCTATCGAGGGAATTTCACATAATTTGCGTCTCGGCGTGAAAGTATCTAGATATTATCTTAAAAAATAACATATATATTTTTTAAGAGCTTTAAAACTTCAAATGTTTAAGGGAGATGTGTAAGAAATCGGTAGAAATTCGGGTAGCGGCGACTTAAAAAGACCCTCCACACAGCATCCTCAAAGATGACAGGCAGCGAGGGACCACAAATGAACTCATGTGTGGAGGTAATGTAAAAAAAATTAAGAAACATAGTGAAAAAAATCGCTTTTCACCAAAATGTCAGATAGAACCTTATTGCCCACGGGAACTTTTAATCTAAAAACGCAGAGTTAAAATTCTAGTTATAAGATAGTTATTTTATGATGAGCAAATATTTGATTTTCTCACATTATTATCAAAGCACAAATGGTAGTCAAATATATGGGACGTCGTAATCTTATCTCCTGGCTTTATTAAATAGTGCCTTTTGTAGGTTAAAATGTTTTGCAATACCGGTAAAAAGATAAATTTGTTTATTTATGTAAAATTATTGTGAAATTGTCGGTAAAAAAATGTTAAATTAAGCCCTGAATTTAGGCCAGTGAGATTAAAGATATTTGGTGTGGGCTCTTAACAAATAATGTTAGTATAATAATTAATGGGAACACCTTTGTGAATAATTGTGAATACAAATTATTGTATTAGGAAACGCTAATGTGTTTGCTTTCGGAACAACTCATGTAGGTCTAAGTGTAGAAATCGTTGTGTCTCCTTCTAGCACGGTTAGAAATATGATCTAAACGGTGTTAGAAAGAGAAAGCATCACGCTTTATATTGAAATCTAAAAATTACCGCTAAAAAATTAAAAAGTACACTTTTATGAATCCAAAGTTTCTGACCACTATTTGAGAAAATAGTGAGTTGATGATAACGTTTATAATATACAAGCTGGTTTCCAGCATGCGTTGCAATGCCAGCCATATTAAAATAAATAAATAATTTCATCTTTGCGGATTTCCACATTTTTCACATGATCACACATGTGCCTCAGGGATCTTATTTCTACAGCATTCAGTCCACTTTCATCCTTTCTCTGCCATTTCCATGCCTCACTGCCATACATCAGGGTAGGTACCAGCACTCCATCGTGGACTGTTAACTTCGCTTCTTTGGACAGTTTTTTGTTAGCGCCAAGGCATTCAGTCCTCTATTAAAGGAGTTACCTGCATTTACCCTTCTTTCAATATTTCCATCAGCCTTCCCATCTCTCGTAAACATACTTCCCAGATATACAAACTCATCCACCTGCTCATTCGCATTTATATTTTCGTTATTTGTTTTTGGGGTGTTATGCCGTGTTGCGCTACCTCCTTATTTAGCCAACGTTTCGGACAGCGTTACAGTGTCCATCATCAGGGCAGATGTGTAATTGTAGATGGGCACACAATTAAACATCTGCCCTGATGATGGACACTGTAACGCTGTCCGAAACGTTGGCTAAAGAAGGAGGTAGCACAACACTGCATAACACCCCAAAAACAAATAACGAAAATACTTTTGGCTGTGAAAATCTAAAAACTTATCCCACATTTATATTGCACAGTTTTCGTACTCTCTCTCTTTCAATCACCATGCCTTTGGACTTACTTACATTCATCATTAACTCATTCTTCATACATTCTAAATGGGTTCTCTATAATTTAAATTGCATATTTTACTTCGTGAATACTGAATACTGAAGTCAATATAGGCGTATAATATAAACGTAGATATAATACAATCAGTGGAAACTTATTGAGTACTCGTTATAACATCGCCATCATCGGAAAAAAGCGATATCATCTACAATATGGTTAGACGGGAAATCTGATTATGAAATTAACAATAGTTTTTATCTGGTTTTATCAAAACCCGCGTAGTTACTATTTACCCGGGATAACGTTCTAAGCAATTAATAGTATCTACCTGCCTATTGTACTATGGCCCGGTATATCAGTCAGTCCTTATCCTTGCTATGTACGACATTCCTAGCTCCAATTTAAGCCGCGGCTTACCACATTTCTACCGATTTATTACATACTAGCTTTTCCCCGCGGCTTCGCTCGCATGGTATAAGGGGAAATTACTGTAGCGCTTGCATTTACCAACTACCCCTCCCTCCCTCCCCCCCTCCTCCCCCCTCCCGAATTCCATACATTCATTCCCGGTACATTCAGTTTTCAAAGAGCTCGCGTGCCACCTAAATTTCATAATGCTAGAGCTCAAAGAAAAAAAGAATTATCCGATTTGGTGCAGTCGTAATTATTAATTATCAATTTGGGAGGCGGGAATGGGAACCGCTGCCACGAGAACCTTTATTGGATAACCAACACCTCTACCATAGGTCCCCCAAGTGGTTCGCTACGTTTGGTGATTTAGCAGGGGTGCCCGGGTTCATGGGGGTGAGGTCTGCCAGGGTCTTGAAGGTGGATGACCACGACACGCTGAACCCCAGATTTCTACCTACCCCTTGTACCTTTTTCCTTACCAGAACTCTCCTTTCCTTCCTTTCCTTAAAAAAAACCTCCACACAGCATCCCCAAAGATGTCGTAGACCCTGAGGGAAATTATTTTCCTCAGGGCTTCCTGTGTGGAGCTCATGTAAAAAAAAGTCGTTCGAAATTTATGCGTTTACATACATTTCGGAGATTTATTTTTATTTAAACATGTGTAAATATAATAAAATAACACTATTTATTATTCAGTCTTTATAATCGTTACGAATTATATTTTTAATGTAGGAACTCTCATCTGACATTTTTTTTTTTTTTTTTTTTTTTTTTTTTTATTTAATATTTGTATGTTTTTACAATAAGTATACATTTTTTTTTTTTACATGTTAAACAGAGTTGTAAAATGAACATAACAATAGCATTTCCTCATCATAAAGAGACAAGGCTCTTGTGTTTGGTGAGGGAATTCAAGCTCAAGTATATGTAAAATTTAGTAGAAAATAATAATATTGCATCTAATAACAAAAGATATGTAAGAAAACTCGGGATATAACAATAAATAAATTTCAAGATTTAAATGAAATATTAGCGGTAGAAATGGACTCTTACAGTTGTGTCAGGTGATTTTTCAAATTAATTTGGAATTTATGTATATTTTCGATAATTTTTAGTTCTAAAGGGAGGTTGTTGAAATAATTTATACCTAGATACAGATAGGTATTTTGGATGTGCTTGGTATTAAATTTAGGGATTTTGATATTGTTTTGAAATCTTGCTGATATATTGAATTGTAATTTTTTTAGCTGTATTTCTTTAAAAGTCTGTAGAATTGCATATTTTTTATATATATTGTCTATTGTAGATACTTTGAATATTGAAAAGATTCTTTCAGTAGAGAATGTAGATGGTTTTTTCAAGATAACCTTAATTATCATTCTTTGAACTATTTTCAGAGGATTTAAAATAACATCATAAGTTCCTCCCCACCCTATAATACCGTACTGTAATATAGATTGAACAATTGCGTAGTACACTTTTTTGAGGTTTTCTAGTCTAAGAATATTTCTTATTCTGATAAATATATATATACATTTCCTAATTCTTTTGACAAGTTCACAAATATGTGTTTTCCATTTAAAATGTTGATCTATATATACACCAAGATATTTAATATTTGAAGTTGAATTAAGTGTAGAGCATGTTTGATTACAATTAGTTCCACCACATTTACTCTGATGTATTACAATTTTTATTTCTGGATTTGATTTACATTTATTGATAGAGAAAGGAATAAATTTTGATTTTTCAGTATTTAATGAGAGGAGATTTTTATCGAACCAGTTTTTCAGCGTATTAATATCAATATTCGCTAGATTATTCACAGTATTCCAATCAGCACCTTCAATTACTATGACAGTGTCGTCAGCATAAGATATTATTTTTCCGTTTATTCTTTGTGTGAATATGTCATTTACATAGATGATAAACAGTAACGGTCCCAGGACTGTACCTTGAGGTATGCCAAAGTTACTCGTATCTTGTTGGCTAAGCACATCGTTGATTTTAACGACTTGAGGACGTTCGAAAAGGTAGCTTTTTATCCATTCTAGAGCTGCTCCATCTAATCCAATGTTTCTTAATTTACTTAAAAGTTTGTTATGTGATATGCTGTCAAACGCTTTTTTGAGATCTATGAAAATTCCAAGGCATTTTAGTGATTTATCTAATGAATTGTGAACAAGGCTAGTTAATTTTGCAATTGCATCCTGTGTGCTTCTACATTCCATAAAGCCGAACTGATTTTCATTAATTATTTTATTACATTTTATAAACTGATTTATTCTTTTTTTTACTATCTTTTCAAAAATTTTTGCTATATTCGAAATTACTGATATAGGTCGGTAGTTGCCTACTTCTTCTGGATTACCAGATTTAAATATTGGAGTAATGATAGTTTGTTTGTAAATAGATGGAAACACTCCGCTTTGGAGACTTATATTTATTATATGCATTAATGGTTTAGAAATTTGATTTTTAATATTTTTTAAAATGTTAACTGTAATTCCATCAAATCCTGGGGCAGAACCTCCTTTCATACCGTTTATGATAGATACTATTTCATCCTCTGTTGTGACTTGGAATGTTGCTATTTTATTTTCTGCATCAATATTACAGTCTGAAATTGGGTTGATATTTATGTGATTCGCAAGATTTTTCCCTACGTTTGCAAAAAATGTGTTAAATATATTTGCAGCTTTTGAAGGGTTTTCTTTACAACATATTTTCGAGTTATCATGAGTAATAGCACTGATTTCGTTATTCCTGCATTTTTTCTTATCAATTATTTCATTTATAACCGTCCATACTCTTTTACTATCATTTTCCGCCTGATCAAGCTTCTGTTTATAATAACTTTCTTTTCTGTTTTTTATAATATATGAAAGTTTGTTTTTATATGCTTTAAAACGATTTAGTAAATTTTTATTATTTGGTTGCTGAGTAGTTAGTTTATAAAGGGCTTGTTTATGTCGTACAGATATTATTAAACCATGAGTAATCCACGGTTTTATAGGTTTGTAGTTAGATAGTTTGGATTTGGGAATATTAATATTTTTTGTCGAATCGTTTATGCATTTAGATATTTTTTCTTCAAACAAATTACAGCAGATATTGACATCATTACATTGTAGTAATTTAATCCAGTTTTCTGATTCTAATTTATATTTTAACGTATCCATATTAAGTACTTTTTTGGATGCATTATTTTGTTTAAGTAATGGAAAAGCTGGATTGCATTTATAATGAAATATACATGAATATGACATTTATTCCAAAACATAAACTTGTCCAGAAAAAACAAAACATATTCTAATATTTGAATTATCTGGTACCTACCAGCATAGATAGAGCCCACAAATATATCGTTTCCATGGCAACGATTTGTTTTCTGACGTTAGCAATAACTCGCTTTTGTTAGCGACAGAAAACGTAAAAAAAATATAATATATTAATATTTATAATTTCATAACTCCAGAGCTTACCATTATATACAGCCTATAGTCCTCGCGTATAATTTAGCTTTCTATTGGTGAAAGAATTTTTAAAATCGTTTTATTGTTTTATGCGTGAAAGTGTAACAAACAAACTCGAGCAGTTTCGCATTAATAATATTAGTATGGATGTACCTTAAACACAAGTTTTAAAGCTCTTTAAAATAAATGTTATTCTTGAAGATAATATAATATGTAGGCATTCCCCGGGCCGAAACGCAAATTGTGTAAAATTTCCTTTATAGAAAAAAAATCGCAAAGTATGCTCTGAAAATTTTTATAAACACGTTTGTTTCAGTTATTTTACAAGTTACATTAGTATTTAATATTTATAACAACGCCAGAGCTTACCATTATGTACAGCTTATATTTTTCGCGTATAATGTAGCTTTATATAAGTGAAAGATTTTTTAAAATCGTTTTATTGTTTCATGCGTGAAACCGTAACAAACAAACACAAGCGGTTTCGCATTTATAACATTAGTATAGATAAGCAATTGAAATATAAATTATAATCAATTCAAATACAATATACAAACAAAATAACAAAATAATCAAATAAAAAACAGGAAGACAAGTAGACATTCCTTCAATTGCAAATTATGAAAAAATTCACAGAGTTTCTTTAATAGGTGTTTTAGACAACGCCTGTGAGATGTCTAAAACATTGTTTTATTTTAAACGAGTCGTGTTTTATAAAACATTTTCACAATTTTCGCTTAATTTTTTTTTTAATATGAATACCGCACAAGAGTCCCAACTGCTCCTGTCTGGAGCCTGTGAGACTATGGCATCCCCATTTGGGGTATGTTGTGAGGCTGAAGGAGGGGAAGGAGGTAGGGAAGAGGAAAGTGGGGAAGTACCTGGCTATTCAGATTTGGTTACCAAACACAGCTAAAGCCATTTCAAGCAACGTTTCGTTCTGAATGGTGGTATCACACCAGGGCGATACTGATAGTATCTTCCACTCTGGAACGTGCAGCAAATGTCAATATGATCGATTTTAACTTTAGCGCGCTCTGTCTAACGTGCGTATTTACATATCTCTCGATCTTCTTCTTTTTGAGCGGGTATACAGCGCCTTCAGCGGGCTAGATCTACCGCTTAAGCCGCAAAATAATTCCTATTTTAGACGCCGAGGTGCTAGCAGTCACAGGCCAAAACTGACATTTACAAAAATAGAAAAAAAAACATGTGTACAGTTCACACGCGGTAGAAGTGAAACCGTCAGAAAACTAAAGTAGACAAGAGAGGGGAGGCTACGAAGCACCACACAAAGATAAACTTATATGTATCTAACGCGTACACTCGTGGGAGATCCCACGCACTCTTTTATGCTCCGAAAGCGAGAACTTCTTCCTTTCAAAATGCGCCATTAAACAGAGCAATTCAACTGCTAAATGAATATGTATTGAGCATCGACATCTTCAATGTCACCTACAGAGAGTTCAGTAACTATATTCTGACATAGGTCACGTGATAGTGAAACTGCCCCCATACACTTTTTCTTTAAATTTTGTAATCTTCTCCATAATATTCTGGTGTATAACTGTTTTATGGAGAACCTGATAAAATAAATAAACAAATAAAGAAGAGACCGATTACACTATCTCATTCTCTCACAGGCTAAATCTTATAGATGTATTTGTTCGTCTCTTTTTACTGTCGCTATTTCGCTTCATCCAGTTTAAATCACAACGATACCAAAGAAGTTTTCACTTCAACAAATTAAATTCACTGATGTTTTAATTGCAAATTTTCACCAAGAGTAATTTACACTCTTTATCCTATCGTACATCGTACCTTTAGCTGCCAGGTTCAACGACACATGTAACAATAGTAGGCATGTTATGAATACGGCTTTGAATTGTCTGAATAATGAACCAATATCGATCCCAAATCGGGCTTTTCGAGGTTATAATTTGCGATTTCGAATGATCCCTGTGAAGCGATTCCTGAATAATGTAATGTAATTTGATAGCTTCGTATTCCGATGGAATTATTAATGGCATGCAAACTTAATTGCACATGTGGATGTATGGCATGAATGAACATGATACTGATGAATCTTTGGGCAGAATATCTACCTATCTATTATACAGTGTGAATATACACAGAGGAAACTATATTTAAAACATTGGACATTCCATGATGAGGGGTTATACGCAGTAAGAATTTTAAAAAAATTCTTTTTTTTTGTATTTCCAAAATGTATATTTAACTGATAATATTCCCTGAAAATTTCATGAAATTAAAAAAAAATCCATGCATTACAACTTTAAGCATATATTAAATGTGGAAATAAACATGTATAATTACAGCGTTTCGTCTTTTAAACTAGTTAAAAACGCAATTGCAAGCCATAGACAATCACACAAATTTTACAGGCCATTACGCACGGAATCGATTCTGTATCCGCAAAAGATACAGAATTGCTCTTTTGGTCTATATGAATAATTTTTTTAGCCATAATCCCTAGATTACATTGAGCGAGTTTACACGCTACTAGCCGGCGAATTCACTACCTGCTAGTAAACTCGCTCAGTGAAATCGTATTTTTTTTTTACATGAAATACCGCACAAGAGTCCCAACTGCTCCCGTCTGGAGCCAGTGAGACTATGGCATCCCCAATTGGGGTATGTTGTGAGGCTGAAGGTAGTGGGGAGGGGAAGGAGATAGGGAAGAGGAAGGTGGGGAAGTACCTGGCTATTCAGATCTGGTCAGTAAACACGGCTAAAGCCATTTCAAGCAACGTTTCAATTCTGAATGGTGGTCTTACACCAGGGCGATACTGAGAGTATCTTCCACTCTGGAACGTGCCGCAAATATAGTATTTTTTATTTTAAATGAATAAATTGTGAAATAACACAAATTAATCAAATAAAATTTATTTGCGCACGCCGGGTTCGGACCCGCGACCTTCGGATTGTGAGTCGAGAGTCTTGCCTCGGGACCACGGAGGCCGTCAATGGCCGTGTTTGAAAGTAGGCGGAGTACAGACCGGAGTAGCAGCTGCTCTTTTCTTTCTTTGTATTCCTAGGTATAAATAACCTTATGAAGGATTCATTTTATACCTGAAGACTAAATTGAGTTATTTCTTGTGCAATAAGTGAACATCATTTCAAATAGTAATTCATTTTATACCTGAAGACTAAATTGAGTTATTTCTTGTGCAATAAGTGAACATCATTTCAAATAGTAATTCATTTTATACCTGAAGACTAAATTGAGTTATTTCTTGTACAATAAGTGAACATCATTTCAAATAGTAATTCATTTTATACCTGAAGACTAAATTGAGTTATTTCTTGTACAATAAGTGAACATCATTTCAAATAGTAATTCATTTTATACCTGAAGACTAAATTGAGTTATTTCTTGTGCAATAATTGAACATCATTTCAAATAGTAATTCATTTTATACCTGAAGACTAAATTGAGTTATTTCTTGTACAATAAGTGAACATCATTTCAAATAGTAATTCATTTTATACCTGAAGACTAAATTGAGTTATTTCTTGTACAATAAGTGAACATCATTTCAAATAGTAATTCATTTTATACCTGAAGACTAAATTGAGTTATTTCTTGTACAATAAGTGAACATCATTTCAAATAGTAATTCATTTTATACCTGAAGACTAAATTGAGTTATTTCTTGTACAATAAGTGAACACCATTTCAAATAGTAATTTATTTTATACCTGAAGACTAAATTGAGTTATTTCTTGTACAATAAGTGAACATCATTTCAAATAGTAATTCATTTTATACCTGAAGACTAAATTGAGTTATTTCTTGTGCAATAAGTGAACATCATTTCAAATAGTAATTCATTTTATACCTGAAGACTAAATTGAGTTATTTCTTGTACAATACGTGAACATCATTTCAAATAGTAATTCATTTTATACCTGAAGACTAATTGAGTTATTTCTTGTACAATAAGTGAACATCATTTCAAATAGTAATGGGTTAACTTCTTCCGAAACTTTAAACGAGTTTCAGTAAAAACTATGTTTTCCAAGTCGATAACCAAGATATCTAAAAAACGGCTCAACCGATCGGTTTGAAATATCAACACAACCTTTTCAGATATATTTCTCAGGTATTAATCGAAGTATGAAGATTTCGAATGATTATTTCTAATTTTTTTTTTAAATTTTATGTGGCAATTTTGGTCGAAAATTAGATTTTTTTTTGTTACAAAGCCGCCATTTTCTCAAAAATCAAAATTTAGATTATTCCTTCTGTCAATGTCTAGTTAAATCTATCCACTAAAAGAATCTTTTAGAGTTTTTCATTTCAGATGAACTATACCGGAGAAATCGTGGTCACCGCCGAACACTTTTTTTTGGAAGATCTTCAGGAGATCGTCTGCAGGAGCACACCAGATCAATATTTTTACAACATTATAAACTTAGATATTGCCACTAAGTTTTGGTTTTTGTAAAATAAAAACCTTTTCACAAAAAAATGATAAAAAACGTCTTTTTTCGGCCTTGGTATAACCCATCGAAATTGTCATAATTATCAATTGATTATATTGGTCAACAATGGTTTTGTTGCCCTTGATATGAAAGCGGTTCTGAATCATTTTATGCCTGAGGCATGTGGGGGGGGGGTCACATGATGTCTGTAAGCGCGAAATAAAGTCGCAGAAAGCGAATTTCACCAAAAACTAAACACTTATTAATAACTCTTGTTCTGAAGAGCCAACTTAGGCCACGTCCGCATAGCCAGGTGGCTTGCTTAGCGCCTAGAGGCTAGCGAGTCGCCTAGCGACGTGCCGACAAGCGACGTGCCGACAAGCAAATGAGCAAGGCACCTAGCGACCCACCAGGCAAACCACCTACAGTGCGGCCACCGTGTATCCTAGCGAGTAGGCAGGGTGCAAGCCACTAGGCACTAGGCGCTAAGCAAGCCACCTGCCTATGCGGACGTGGCCTTACACAGTTAATTATTTTAAACTAGCAGACCCAGCCACACGTGGCTAAAGAAACACAGCGCCATCTACTGACAACGCCATTACCCAACCTCTATAAGCAACCAATTTGAGAGGCGGGAATGGGCACCGCAGCCCCGGGAACTTTTATTGGATAACCAACACCTCTGCCATAGGTCACCCCAAGTGGTTCGCTACGTTTGGTGATTTAGCAGAGGTGCCCGGGTTCATGGGGTGAGGTTTGTCTAGGTCTTGGAGGTGGATGACCAGGACACACCAAACCCCAGATTCCTACCCACCCCTTATACCCTTTTCTTTCCCAGAATTATCCTCTCCTTCCTTTCCTAAAAATACCCTCCACACAGCATCCCCAAAGATGACATAGGCCCTGAGAGAAATTGTTTTCCTCAGGGTGGAGTTCGTGTAAAGAAAAACGCCATCTGATAATTTGCGCACATATCAAATCCACATCGCCCGCTTGCCAGTCCGCTGCCAGCTGTCCCCAGCCCCGCTGCCTGCTGCTCGCATATATTGTATATTTCAACCATTTTAGACAAAAGCTTGCTTAAAACATGCTTAAAACATTCCTCATGAATCACTCTATCTATTGGTGAAAACCGCGTGAAAATCAGTTGCATAGTTTAAAAGATCTAAGCGTACAGACAGCGGGAGCGACTTTACTTTATACCATATAATGATGATGCAAAAATCATAAAAACCAGAGCCAATTCAGTACTTTCATGAATATATCCGTAAACTGGGAACTTGAAAATATAAAAATCCACAGAGATATCCAGGGCAACAAAAAAATGATATTTTTTGTTGAGCTGTGTTATTATTAATTTTAAAAGATACGAAGTTACAATAATTCTGTTTTTATGCGTCAATGGGAACTATTGGAAAGTTTGTTCAAATATTTGCTGTTTAGATAAACAATTCTCAATGAATGCACTGCGTCATTCGAGGTGGATTCGTAAACTATTTGTAAAAAATCGTATAATTGTTTATTTTCACACGTTCAGACTTCAATTACCTTCAAAGCACTCTTCGTTTGATGCAATGCACTCATCTGTATTGTAGTCTGGTTTAGATCAAGATATTAACTTCTTTGAAACATTATTGATACATTCCCATTTTAAATACATTTCCAGTGAACCGCTCTGTTCTTCCTGGAAATCCGCAATAAGGAAATTGAGTCCATTTTTTTTTATCAACATTAAAACTTAAATACCAGTATTTTTTTTTTTAAGTTCGTTTTCATAATTAAATTAATTTTCAATGTTTAAATTTTATTAAGCCGCCCAAAACGAGCGGAAGTGTGTGTGTGTCTGACGTCATTTGGCCTCTGAAAAACACATTGCTTTGGCATTTTGTATGGAGATTTTTTTAATTCTTCAATAAAGAATTCCGGTGTTTTTTTATCAATGTTAACCGTCTATCAGAATCAGGATTAATGGTATTTAAAAATATATATTTTGATCAAGATTTCATATTCAAATTAATTTTTAAAGTTAGAATTTTTGGTTTTTTTTTATATGAATACCGTACAAGAGTCCCAACTGATCCCGTCTGGAGCCAGTGAGACTACGGCATCCCCAATTGGGGTAAGTTATGAGGCAGAAGGTAGTGGGGATGGGAAGGAGATGGGGAAGAGGAAGGTGGGATGTACCTGGCTATTCAGATCTGGTCACCACAAACGGCTAAAGCCATTTCAAGCAACGTTTCAATTCTGAATGGTGGTCTTACACCAGGGCGATACTGAGAGTATCTTCCTCTCTGGAACGTGCCGCAAATATACTATTTATTATTTCAAATGAATACATTGTGAAATAACACAAATTAATCATATAAAATTTATTTGCGCGACCTTCGGAATGCGAATCAAGAGCCTTACCGCCTTATGCCGGCCGTTTTGTTTCTCCCGCATAAACTTTTCTCAGCACGGTATTGCCGATGATTGACAAGTCGAAGCCGAATCAGCTGTTCGACGATCGCCATTTTGGAATTCACAATTGGAGGGTTGCGAGTACCTAGCATTACGATTGTTTTTGTACAGTTTAAAGTTTCTGACACGGTATGTAGTTTTTTAAACAGATTAGTATTATTATTTTGTATTCATTGTATATTATGGTCACTTACTTAAACTAAAAAGATTCATAACAAGATAGCAAGCAAAACTGTTTGGAGTATACCTCTCTGATCATAAACAAACCATCTCTCATGTAATAGAAAGAGATGCACCATAGAATTCCAATGACCGTACAAACCGAAGTACAGATGACGTCAGAATTATTTGGACCAATCATGAAACTTTTGTAATTAAAACCTTTTTAATCATTTTTTTAAGAACGTTTAATTAATTCTAGGAATAATAATATGCAATATTTAGAATCGATATTTTTTGATCTACATGAACATATTTTTTAAAAATCAAAATATTAAAAAAAAAAAAAAAAAATTTTAAATTAAATAACTTCCTTATTACCCCTGCCCCCTTGCTTACCTCCCACTCACACACCCAAAATTTGTATGTCTGACAATATTCTATGTCGTAGATTAGTTACAATATTCTCCTGACGAAGGAAGGGTGCTTCCGAAACCGGTAGAGTGTATAAAATAAAATAAAGATGTACGACAAATTTACGTGACCTTTGGGGATGTTGTAGGTCTATTTAAGGAAATATATGAGAGGAAGTTCTGCAAGGCAAAAGGGTATGAGGGTTAGGTAGGAATCTGGGGGTCCAGTGTATCCAGGAGTCACGGACGTACGATTCCATCCCTCCTACTGACGTGCAAAAGGATGGGTCATTAGAGACCAGTTGCAGTGCCGGATTAAGACTACTTGATGCCCTAAGCAATCCACGCCTCTGGGCCCCCCTATCCATAAGTAAACTAGTATCGGTCTTTAAAAAAAATTACGTATTTAATACAACGAGATGGATCATTATGTACCTACCTTAAAATATGTATGAAGGACTAAAGGTCAAATTTTTTAAGCATTTTTTTTTGGTGCTGTTTCCGGTGCCCCCCCAAGACGTGATGCCCTAAGCAATAGCTTAATTTGCTTATGGGCTAATCCGGCACTGACCAGTTGGAGAGGTCAAAGTCTCCTCAAATCGGCCTCTCCCGATCGCCACCAATCCGTCAAATTTGTCCCTTAGTCATACAACAAGTCATACAAACACAGAAACAAAAACAGAAAAATACAGCTATTTTATAGGTTTACAAGATGTGTTTAGTAATAATGTTGAAACAAATGTTTTAGATGATCCAAAAAACCCGCCAAGTTGATATTGAATATGTCAACATCACCCAAGTACTGATTTCCCATGGTGTGAAGTCGTTGTATCGGAGAGTGAGCAATGTAGTTACACTTACGAGTGCTGCTGTAGAATATTGTATTTTGTCGTGTTGTTACTGTGGGTGTTCGTAAGTTAATGAGTTACAGTAGTTCACCATTTGGGCACAGGTTTTTGTTATCCAATAAGTGGTTCCCGTGGCGGCGATACCCATACCCGCCAGCCAAATTGAACGTTTTCATATGGGTATAGGTATGAAAAAGCATCGTTGATTATAAAAGTATTTTTTGATACCGAATTGCATCAAATACTAACTATTACTATTACTTAAGCAATCAACTAATCAGTCATTTAAATAATATTGGACAGGTAGGTGAAGCAATGATTACTGATTGATCACGTGAACGAGATGTTATAAATGGCAAATGTGTATTTATTAATTAATGTGTATCATTTAAATAAACATTGGCTTTAGATCCGAAGAGCCAGATACTTCCTATCTCCATTCTTCCACTTCCCCGTCTTCTTCCCTCTCCAATACCCTCAACCTCACAACTTACCTAAATTGGGAATGCCATAGTCTAACTGGCTCCAGGCAGAAACAGTTGGGATTCGTGACTATGGATTAGTGAAGAATGGGGGAGGAAACGGGACGGATGGTGAATGGGAACATGTCTAAAATGGGGCTGCAAGATATAATTTTTGTTTGTTAATAAAATACGCATTATTAAAGGGATTTCTTAATTTCTAAGGCTTTAAGTCAATAAACCCAAGTTATCTAAGCGTTTTCCTCTATTGTTAATACGTTTGTCTTTAATATATCTCGAAAGCTGGGCGTACTGTACTGTACAGGGCCCGCAGATACTTTAATAGTACACAACTGCTAGCCCTGTACAAATCGCCAGTGCGCTCCACGATTGAATTTGGCAGCCTCCTTTGTTCTAGAGACCCAAATTACCTAAAAATCCCTTGAATCTGTGCAGAAACGGGGGTTCCGTTTGATAGATTCTCCTATCCAAACAGATTGCAATCTTTAGAGCACAGGCGTCGGATGGGACTGTTGTCCATGTTCTATCGATATTTCAATGAAAGCTGTTCCGAGGAACCAGCGTCATTGGTGCAAAATCGCTAAACACGCCAAACGTCAACAGCTCGGTTGTGGAACGATTTGCCGACCTTCGTGTTTCCTTCCACTACAACATGGGTCTCTTCAAGTATCAGATTCATTACTTTCCACAAAAAGACCCTCCACACCGCATCCCCAAAGATGACATAGGCCCTGAGAGAATTATTTACCTCAGGGCTGTTTGTGTGTAGTTAATGTAAACAAAGTTGAACATTTATGACTGTATTTTTTTCTCAATATAAAAAGTTATTGTGGCATAACCTACGGTATTCTAAATTTCTATCGTTTTATAAAATATCTTTAACCTCAAGTTTTTAAGTTGCCAAAACATATGCGTTATTTTTTAAGATAATATCTACACATTTGTCATGCCTAAACGGTAATTATATGAAATTCCCTTGATAGAAAAAAATCGCAAAGTACACTCCGAACGTTATTAAAAACACGTTTTTTCAGTTGTTTTACAAGTTTTATACATGAAAAAATTAACACCGTTTCTTTAAATGCTGTTTAAGACATTTCCCACGAGATTTTTGCCCTATTTTAAACGTGTTGTGTTTTATTAAACATTTTCACAATTTTCGCTCGAATATTATAGTTTTTAATATTGGCGCACTCCCTCTAACATTCGTATTTACATACATATCTTCCTTTCGTCTTCTTTTTGAGCGCTTACTACCAGACATTAAAACAAAGTAAAATTGTTTTAATAAAAATGAGTAATATTGTTTTATTAAATAATTTCAATAAATTTAATTGATGGTCGCAAAGCTATAGCTATATTAAATAGAATTAAAATGTTATTTTGTTTGATACCTAAAGTGATGTTTTAAGTCAATAAACCCATCGGTCAACTTTCCACCGGATTTGAACGCATCCGCTTGCAACTTCTGTACTAAAAACAACCAAACAGGAAGTTGTCATATTACGGTAACCGTAATGTGGGGTCACTTTTGAATCGGGGGGGCGACATTGATCATAGCAGATTTCTAAATAATTAATTTTCGCTATCATTCCGAAATTACTCGCTTCTTTTTAAGCCGCCGCTACCCGAGTTTCTACCGATTTCTTGCATATCTCCCTTGAACATTTGAAGTTTTTAAGCTCTTATCTTAAATATATGTTATTTTTGAAAATAATATCTATACATTTCCCACGCCGAAACGCAAATTATATGAAATTCCCTCGATAGAAAAAAATCGAAAAGTATGCTCCGAAAATTTTTATTTTCACGTCTGTCTCTATTATTTAACAAGTAATGTATGAAAAATTTCATACTGCTTTTTTTAATGTTGTTTTAGACAACCCCCATGAGATTTTTGCTCTATTCTAAACGAGTCGTGTTTTATTAAACATTTTCACAATTTTCGCTTCAATTTTATCGTTTTAAATATTAGCGCGCTCTCTCCAACAATCGTAATTGCAAATCTCTCCATCTTCTTCTTTTCGAGCGAGGATACGGCACCTTAATGATTTTTTTTGTAACGTGGATGACGATTCGAAAATAAGCGACAAATTATATGTTTAGTTTTTAGTTATCTTCATTCATTTCGTGAGTTGAATATTGTTTTTTTATAGATATTTATAACAGAGAGCTCTAGGTCACTCCAAATGTTTTGGTGACTTGGGTTCATGGGACGAGGTTTGCTCGGGTCTTGACAGCGGATGCGTCGGCCCACCAGCTGCATGGCATGCCGGATCAAGAGAGAATGGTTGAGGGAGTCCCTTCGACTTCTCCAGCAGTACTCTCTCGGAACATTCCGCACCGCAGTGGGAGGGATAGATTCATGCATTCGTCACTCCTGGACGCTGACCCCCAGATTTCTACCTATCCCTAATACCTTTTTCTTCCCAGAACTTCCTCTTCTTCCTTTCCTAAAAAGACTCTTCACACAGCATCCCCAAAGATGGCCGACGATGGATCGGCGGCTGGCGTAGTCCAGCGGTAAGGCTCTTGACCTGCATTCCGAAGGTCACGGGATCGAATCCCGGCGTGGCAAAAAAATTTTATTTGATTAATTTGTGTTTCTTCACAATTAATTAATTAAAAATAATATACAGTACATTTGCGGCACGTTCTACAGTGGAAGATACACTCAGTATCGCCCTGGTGTAAGACCACCATTCAGAATTGAAAAGTTGCTTGAAATGTCTTTAGCCGTGTTTAGTGACCAGATCTGAATAGCCAGGTACTTCCCACCTTCCTCTTCCCCATCTCCTTCCCCTCCTCACTACCTTCAGCCTCACAACATACCCCGATTGGGGATGCCATAGTCTCACTGGCTCCAGGTGGGAGCAGTTGAGACTCTTGTGCGGTATTATAAAAAAAAAATTTCTTACTCCAATAATGTCAGCAAACGCTGGTTAACCCTTTCAGTAATCATTAAAAAATAAAAATAATTAAAAAAAACGTTTTTCTACGAAAAAATGAACCGCGTAATTCAAAGAAAAATGAAAAGAAAAAGAAAAAAATACTTCTGGTAAAGCTTACCCGAGTTATCCCGGGCGTGCGCATTTTCGCACGTAATAGCAGCCCGAGTATACTCGGGCGTGGTCCTTAAGCGGTTAAAGTAAGTCAAGTACGTCCATTGACGACCTGTATATAAGTTACAATTTAAATATGTGAAATAAATACGACATTAAATTTTCCAACACAACATTTTTATAAAAAAATTATTTAATTTAAAAGTTGACAATAATTGATCAAAGTCACCTCATTTTACGCGTGCAAAACCCGCGTGGGAAGGCAGGAATTTCAGAGCGTTACACGTAGCTTGCTTTGTCCCACATGCTAATTACATTGTTAGATTCGTCATGCCCACGTTCAATGCCTTGGTCATTTGTCGTAGAAATGTACATATTCAATTAAGCAGATTTCTATAAATACAAATGCATTCATATTTCGCAGAACTGTAAATATCACAGTTGACCTAAGCAACCTTCTTTGTGTGTATTGATCCATATGTATTCTCTTTAGTAATGTCCTTGCCAAACGTCACTGAGAAACGGCATATTCTCTTGTTTACGCCTCTTAATATTTTCAGTGAAATGGGGAGAACGAGAGTACTATAACCTATATCGAATGTTATTCTTTTATTTCTATGTTAAAAGCCATTAACTAGCGGCCGAGAATTTAAATTTCGTCGAACGACGATCTTGCGATCGTACCCTTGCAACAGTACAGGGCGGTTCCGATGAGAAAGATTAATTATTCTCCGTATCAGCATTTTAACATAATAACATTAATAATTCAATATAGATTTTTTTCATAACAAATTTGCTTTGATAAATACCCACATTCAAAAATGCTCAAACTCGTTATGATAAAACAATTAAAATTATGTACTTTTTGTAATTATTTTTTGATCATAAGTATGTATAATTTTTCAATAATATTTAAGCAAAATAAGAGTGTAATTTTTTAAAAATATATTATTTTGTAAGACCGTAAATAAATAGACAAACGTCACAAAATAAGGGCGCGGATATTTTTTTAATGATTTTATTTGAACTAAAGTTAAAATTCTCAAAAGTAGCTAGTAAATTTAACAAATCTTCCAACGACCTACGGTAAAACCATATTGTACTAAAAATAAACATATTTTCTCAAAAATTTAAAAATGAAAAAGAGTCAATACGTCTAAAATTTGATTTCAAAATGACATATTTCCGGTTTTGTCTGGTTATTCCCTCTTTTTTTACATTAATTAACTCCATACAGGAGACCCTGAGGAAAATAATTTCCCTCAGGACCTATGTCATCTTTGAAGATGTTGTGTGGAGGGTGTTTTTGAGGAGAGGAAGGAGTGAACATGGGTCTTTAAGAGACCCATGTTGCAGGAGGGAGGAAATACAGAGGCCGGCAAATCGTTCCACAGCCGAGCTGTTGAACTCAAGAATGAGATCGAAAAATAGAAACGATCCGTTCTCTTGTGACTAATGTCAACCGTGTACAAATGTTGGGCGCGTGTTTGGCGTGTTTCCCGACTATGAGTATTCAGCTTGCATTTACGGTGTGTTTTTAAAATTGTTATTTCTGATCCTTTTTGGTAATGGTCACTCAGTTTGGGAGGTGGGTATGGGTGCCGCTTCTAGTTGGGGAACCACTTATTGGAAAATCAACACCCCTGCACCCCGGCCACGGCCCGGGTTCATGGGGTGGCTTTGTCTAGGTCTTGACGGCGAATGATCGATCGGGAGAGACTGACTGACACGACACAGTTTTAGAGGGATTTTTTTTCCTCAAGGCCCCCAATGCGGAGCTAACTTAAAAATATGTTTGAAAAATTTATGTATTAATTCAAAACGGTTAGGTAGTGGATTTCCTCTAATATTTGGCGCAGAGCCTATTCAATTCCGGTATTCAATAATTACTGACAGTAAAATTCTCCAGTGTCCTTACAAGGTCGCCAAAATATTCTGAAATTTGGACATCCGACACCTGCTTGGAATTACGATATCTGAAATTTATTGACACCTGCTTAAAATTTGGTCAACATTGGCGCCATTAGCTAGTAACTGTGTTAGTAGTAGGGAAGATGCATTATTAACGTATTTGTCTGCCTCTGCGATCGAGGTGTAAGACTCTCGACTAGCGATCTGGAGGTCACGGGTTCAAATTCCTGCAGTGATTTGTGTTGTGTTACAATTTAATCATTTCAAAATAATACAAAGTATATATAATAATACAAAGTATATATATTTAATCATTTCAAAATAATACAAAGTATAGAGACACAGTGAAAGTTGACAAATAAATTTGAACAAATAAAGGCATAAGGAGAGCGTTGTCACAAAAAGATACACGTAATCCTTTATAAATACAGTTTTCCGGTAATTTTAAATATTTCAGTTGCCATTGATTCATTGATGTTTCAAAACTACATTATCAATGCCTACCTTACATTATCAATGCCTATCCTACCTTACACCCAACATAATAAAATTATAAAGGTAAATACTGTAATGTATAGAAATAAATAAAATAAATGCCGGTATCATAATCAAAGAGTGCAGGCAACTTAATGCATTGACGTCTCGTGAATTTGCAGCTAAAAGACTAATGGGCTTATTTTGTATATTTCGTGCAAAACAAACTAATTTCGGTTGTCGATGCGTTGGTCCGACGAGAAATCTGTTTTAAGCCAAGATTATATATAGCGAGTTTACAAGCTACTACCAGCCGGTAAGTTTAAAGGCGGGTGAATCGGCGAGTGAAATTGTCATGATGACACACAAAACTGTCCACTCGCTCAGTAGTGAACTACTTAGCGAGTTGAAATCACGCGTTGCCATATTTTCTGAGTGTTCTAGTATTAATAAGTAAAATTTACAAAATTTTAAGAAACCCCCGACACAAAAAGAGCTGATAACCTTGAAACGCCTGAACAGATTTTCATGAATTGTAGCTAAGAACCATCTCGATTACGTCAGCTTTCAAACAAAAAAACTGCATCATAATCGGTCCATTCGTTTAGGAGCTACGATGCCACAGACGGACAGACACACAGACACGTCAAACTTATAACACCCATTTAGGAGCGTAAATCAAATTAAGATATTTATTTATGTCTATCAGCAGTACCCTATGTTATGGAATATAAAAGATAAAGACTATTGCAACCCGAAACTAAAAATTGAAATCTTCGAAAGTTTGTTTAGTGAACTCAATGAGAAGCAGTTGATTATGGGAATGAATATGAAACAATTGAAGGCTAGAATCTTCTGTGTCGGAAAGCTAAACGGCACAGAAGAGTGTGCCTTTTTAACTCCTTTTTGATAATATGAGCTAAAATAACGACGCCCGCTCG
Source organism: Glyphotaelius pellucidus (assembly GCA_936435175.1). Lineage (NCBI taxonomy): Eukaryota > Metazoa > Arthropoda > Insecta > Trichoptera > Limnephilidae > Glyphotaelius > Glyphotaelius pellucidus. Next base: position 1,874,383 of record OW386561.1, read on the forward strand.
AACTAGTTCTGTCGACATTTTGTAGGAAACTGACAGCTCGCAGCAAGCGCCACACGCTAGCCAATAACGGCTCCCGCCCGAACTAATACTGACAGACGAAATCAGCTGTTGGTGGGCCGCCATCTTAAGGGTCTACTATTCGTATTTCAACCGATTTCTTACATATCTCCCTTAAACATTTGAAGTTTTTAAGCTCTTAAAAAAAATATGTTATTTTTGAAGATAATATCTAGATACGTTCCACGCCGAAACGCAAATTATATGAAATTCCCTCGATAGAAAAAAATCGCAAAGTATGCTCCGAAAATTATTTTAAACGAGTCTATTTCTTTTATTTTACAAGTTATATTTGTGAAAAAATTCACAATGTTTCTTTAAATGATACTTAAGATACGTTCCACGAGATTTTTGCTCTATTTTAAACGAGTCATGTTTTATTAAGCTTTTTCGCAATTTTCCCTGCTATATTAAGACTTAAAATATTAGCGCGCTCTGTCCAACATTCGTAATTACATATCTCTCCATCTTCTTCTTTTTCAGCGCCGTGCGTTTCAAGAGTGCCGCCTTAAGGCAAACAACATCGAGTAGCGAGTAAAGTTGACCACCTTTCAACTTTTTTCGTAGTTTGTTAATTGTTTCGTAGTTCGAAGTAAGTAATACGACGACACTGAGCGAGTTTACTAACAGATGGTGAATTTCCCAGTTAGTAGCTTGTAAACTCGTTCAATGTAATCGTGGCTTTTTAAATACAAAATCACACTAGCCGTCAATGTCACAGTTGAATATTAATTAAGTGGTTAGTAAAATCGATATTTTATCGTCTCAATATTAATATTATCAAATTACGTGTCTTCTACTATCTGACATAACGGAAATTTCTGATTATACGATATGATAACACTTACCCATCAATAATTATGAAGCAATGCAGACTAATTTGCCTTTGAATTGAATCATTGGAAATCCGAGGTCAAATATTATTGAAAAAAAAATTAGACCGGAGTCCAGACCATCATTCACACACAATTAATTCACACGTCATGATGTAAAAGGGGGATACGAATTATTGCACTTTAGATTAGATTGTATTAATTTTTTGATATTTTGATAACGACAATATTAATTGTTAAAAATTTAAGATAAAATTTTATATTTTGATTAAAAACTTGTTTGATAAATTTAACGATTTCGAAATCGTCATTTTTTTGTAAATGATGATTTAAATTTGACATATTTATATTGTTATGATTTTTTTATGTGAACATCGATCAAAAAATCAGCGTTCAATTGAGCCGTTGTACGGTTTACCAGGAAATGAGAGCTTTTTAATTAACATACGTTCCTTATCGCTGTAATGCTGCAGCTCTTTCTTATACATTAAATGATGGCGAGACAAAAGATGAGACACAAAATACATTTGACTCTTTCTTCCAAAGTACTACTTTTTCCTCGCGTTTCGTTTTCTATATACATATGTGTGAGGGAGATGTATGATAATGATTGTAAGTATGTTTCCTTTGGAGGGGTGCAGAAATACGTTCACCGTTTGTCTCATTTTGATTGTTGTTACTTAGGGGGTAAGATAGAACTGCAGCATTATATGTTTAAGAACAAAAGCAGGGGCGCATTGACATTTGAAGTTTTTTTTAATATATAGTTTCAAGTGTTAAAGGTTTATTGAATGGAGAAAATCTTCTTTAGGAATGCTGTGTGGAGGTTAATTTTAAGAAAAGGAAGGAGAGGAAGTTCTGGGAAGGAAAAGAGGTATGGAGGTGCGTAGGAATCTGGGGTTCAATGTGTCTATGTTATCCGCCGCCAAAACCTAGACAAACCTCACTACAAGAACCCGGACACTCCTTCTAAGTCACCAAACGTGGCGAACCACTTGGGTTGATCTAGAGCTGTTGGTTATCCAATAAATGGTTCCCGGGGCGGCGTTACCCATTCCAGCCTCCCAAATTCAAATTTACTTAAACAATTCGGAGATCAAAAAACTGACACTCAATTTGAGAGGCGGATGTGGGTACAGCCGCCCCGAGAACCGAGTCTTTGGATAACCAACACCCCTGCCCCTTGCGTAGGTAACCCCAAGTGGTTCGCTACGTTTGGTGACTTAGCAGGGGTGCCCGGGCCCATAGGATGAGGTTCGTCTAAGTCTTGGCGACGGTTCGGGAGAGACTGGTTGAGAGAGACTTTTTGACCTCACCAGCCTTGACTCTCTTGACACACCGCCTTGCACCGCAGTGGGAGGGATGGATGTATACGTTTGTCACTACTGAACACATCAACCCACAGATTCCTACCCACCCCTCATACCTTTTTCCTTTCCAGAACTTTCTCTCCTTCCTTTTTACTTAGAAATACCCTTCACACAGCATCCACAAAGATGACAGGCCCTGAAGGAAATTATTTTCCACAAGGCCACCTCTAATGTAAAAACAGCCTAACTTTGCCTGAAAAAGCATGTTTTCAATGCATCACCAATTGGCCCGGTATGCCCAGCCCATTTTTGAAGACTTATGTATTATTTAAAATGCCTACAATCTCAAATTCGTTGTTGATTTTAGTATTCATTTTTTTATGTAAGCACAGCACACAATATTCACAAGATAGCAAATGATTATCTTCTAATACTTAATACACACAGGGAACTCCTTATGTTTTCAAATAGTAAGTCACCAATAAAATCAATACTTTTCACTTAAAGACAAATTCTTTATCACTTTTAGAATAAGTGGTAATTCAAGTCTTAGGCCCAGTTATTTCGCAGAGTCGTATCAATACGCCCCAACCCAAATTTCAAAATAATAAGGAACTCCAGTGAAAAATATTATGCCTTTAAAAAAATATGTTCATATACGAGTTTTATTAAATAATATAAACGTAGAGTTTTAAAAAAATATATTAAAAAGTCCATTTTAAAACGTGTCATTAAAAGACCCTGTCAAATTGGTATTATTGGATTGTTAATGGTGACGTCACCGCATCCATATTTCTTCAGTCACGTGGTCACATTGTATAGAAATTTTGACAAGCCATCCAACATTCCGTATTATTGGTTTATAGAGATTTGGACATAACAATAGTTATTGTTTTTATTGAAACATTATTTAGGCCTTAATAATTCAGTATCAAAAATATAGTATCTCTATTAGTTTATCTATTAGTTTATCTATTATATTATTTAAAATATTCAAAAACTTTAACTGTACAAAAAACGATCGTAATGCCCAGTAATGCCTGTTAAAACGCTTCAACGCCGAATTTCAAAATGGCGGGCGACGAACAGCTGATTCCAGTTGCCTACAAAATTTATGCTTCGGTTTCCATAATATTGATTTCGATTCGTAAAGCTAAAAAAATAGTAATTTCCAACAATTTTTATACCACTCTCCCTTAATAATATTGAAAAATATAATAATATAATAAATATATTATAATAAATAAATAATTCCACCTAAATAACGTTTTACTTATTGAATATATTCATAGCTTCTTCCATACAAAATGACAACATCTGTTGAAAATAACTAAAACTTTTGGTCATGATGACGTCACATTAGATACGGTGGTTTTCGGGGGATCTTGAAAAATTAAAACTTTGACATTTATTTAAACTATTAAAACTAACTATAAAAATAAAAATAAATATGCCGTTATTTAAGTTAGAAAGTCATTATTCATTTAAAAAAAAAAAAAATTGGGCTGGAGTTCCCGGCATGCGTTGCTATGCCACTTAATAAAGAAATTGTTTCTCCCTGCGTGTCCTTTACCAATCATCCCATTCCCCTCCCCCCTCCAGTTTCCCTTCTCCCCACCAGTTTCCTCTCACCCCTCCCGGGTTTTCCTCCCCCCTCCCGTATACCAAACATTCATTCCCGGTACAGTTTTCAAACAGCTCGTGTGCCACCTATTGCAATTATTTTATACAGCTCACCAGTAAATATAGAAACCATCAGGCTGGCAGGCACACATCAAATCCCCAAAGTTTCACCGCAATCGGATGAATGGTTTAGCAAGGCAGAGCAAACACATAGAAGCAAACATATTTTCATTTTGTCTGTTGATTTACTTTCTAGGATACAAATTATATTGAATTTCAATCATTATCTGTGAGTTTCTTAGTGCGTAAGTCTTATCTACAGGATTATCTCAAAATAAAAATAGCTAATAAAAACCTTACAAATTCTGCGTCACAATTTGTCGACAATCAATACTTAGGACATAATATCTCATTGTATGAAGTTTTTTTTATTAACCCAGTCATAAATACCTGACGAAATGAACTCATCGACCAACAAACTCTGGATAAGGTGTGTGGATGTTAAAATACACACTCAAACCAAAATTATTGGTTCCAAAAATTTGGTTACGAAAACAACGTCGGATGTGCGATTTGTTTATTTATTTACTAGCTGGGTTACCCAGCTTCGCTCAGGACAACATTCGAAAGTTTTCTGGAATGTTCCACAATTTATTTTATTTATTTATTTATCGTGGACCCGACAGACGTTGTCCTGTACACAACTGTCGGGACAAACTAAAATTAAAATATAATAATATTGAATATTCGATACTGCGATGGTAGCGCAGTCTGCCGGATCCAATGTAAAACATTCCAAAATCAACAACTCCTTAGAAATAAAAAAAATTATTAAAAGAAAATTTTCCAGTAGACCAAATTGTGAATCTAAACCATTCTCGAATCCCCTTGAACCCACACAAAAAATTTCATCAAAATCGGTCCAGCCGTTTAGGAGGAGTTCAGTGACATACACACAGAAGAAATATATATATTAAGATTAATAAACGCCCTTTTTCGGTGCTTTTACATATGTAGCATAGTTAGAAAAATACACATTTATTGTACATAACTGAACTGCCTCGATAACAATATTTTAAATTTGTTTAAAGATGAATTGAAGATGTCCACTGACTTGGTATAATTTTTTCCCTCCATTAGTATTCTGAGCAAGGAGTTGGTAATTAGTCCCAGAATTTCTGCACTGAAATAAATCCAGACTTTTAGTATTACGAATTGGAATTGGAATCAATTCAAGCAATACCAGACTATCAACTTAATCATTTAGAATTTTATATAGAAATACCAAGTCAGTAAAAATTCTTCTGTCTGACAGTTTGAGCATATTCATATCGTTTAAAATAGTGATGAAGTTCAACATAATTTCTGGAATACCCATTTTAAAATTTAGAAAACGTAAGAATTTGTTTTGTATTCTTTCAACAGCTTGTATATGTATGTATATTATAATGTGGATTCCAGACGGAAGAATTGTACTCAAGTTGACTTCTAACATACGCAAAATATAACAGTTTAATACACTTTATATGATTAAAATTTCTAGTTGGTTATACTTATAAATCCCAACATTTTTAAGCCCTTATTAGAGATTTCTGTTATGTGGTTAACAAATGAAAGATTTGATTGAAAAGTGATGCCTAAGTCTTTAATTTGTGTTAATTCTCAAGAGAAATAAGATTTTGTAGAGCTGTTTAAAGGTTCGTTTCTCTATTTTGCAGACAAGAAAAATACATATATTTAATTTAATTTCTTTCAAAATTTCGAAGATACATACTTTTAAATCATCAAAAGGGTGTTAAAATAAATCAACAAAACGATTTTTTATTAGAAATTTTTTTTTTTTAATATCTTATGAAGGTTACTCCCATCAACGTAGAATATCATTGAAGAAGAAGATAAAACTAACAATCTAAACGAAAATATGAAAGAGAACAAGACACAGAAAAATAGAAAAAGACAATATTTGTCAATCTCATATTTCAAATTTTAGAATTAACAATATTATCTTCGTAATTTGTTTTTGGGGTGTTATGCCGTGTTATTATTATTTTTTATTATTTATTTATTAAAAGAAGTTTATACAATGAACAAAAAAAATTGTGTTAATTCATCCGCCATGCTAGGGATGTCCCTGTGTTACGGTGGATGAAGTTTACAGATTGGGTAGGTACAGTGTATAGTCATTAACTTATGCAATTCATTTAAATAGTTTAAGTTACAAGATGTGTTGCGCTACCTCCTTCTTTAGCCAACGTTTCGGACAGCGTTACAGTGTCCATCATTGATGTGCAGATGATCCAGGGCAGATAAAATACTTATGGCCGTGAAAATCTAAAAAAATATTATCTTCATTTGAGGAATAGCACCAAATTCAAAATTTTCACTTAGCTAACTTTATTTAAGTAGAAAAAAATAGGAGGCATTACTTTTTGACTGACTCGTATGTACGTGAGTTTATCATTTCCTTGTTCGTAAAGGTCAGGCGTTGAAGAAATGGGTCAATTATATTTTTGAAAAGATACGAAAACATTTTGTTTAATAATATTATAAAGTTAGGTAATTTCTGTTTTAATTTCTTTTCTTATTAAAATTGATGTTCCGGTTTTTTTGTGGCATGACACTTTTACAACAAGTAGTTAGGTAGGTACTAACCGGTTTCGCTCTTTTTATTTGCACATATCGTTTTTACAATAAAACACTTATTAAATATGGCGTCATGCCTTACTTTTTGACGTAAATAATTATTTATAAATAACTCTGTAAGTATCTTATTTTTATTTAATTTAAATTGTTATAGGACAGAATCATCCTCCTACAGTACAATATTTATTATTTTAACATTTTTTAAACAATTGTTAAGATATGTATAAAAAATAAGTTTTAAGGATTTTTTTAAGAGTACTTAAATAAATCTTATTACTTTTAAATAAATTTATTGCAATTTGGGAGGCGGGTTTGGGTACTGCCGCCCCGGGGACCATTTATTGAATAACCACAGGTCACCCCAAGCGGTCCGCTAGGTTTGGTGACTTAGCAGGGGTGCCCAGGACCGTCCAGGTCTTGGCGGCGGATGCGCATGCCAACCAGCTTGTATGGCGGGCCAGATCGCCAGAAGCCCCCTTTGACCTCTCCGGATGGTTTCTCTCGACCCATCGTCTTTCACCGCAGTGGGTGGGATGAATTCACACGTCCGTCACTCCTGGATACATTGACTCCTAGATTCCTACCCAACCTCCACATGTTTTTCCTTCTCAGTACTTCCTCTCCTTCCTTTCCTTAAACAGACCCTCCAAACAGCATCTTCAAATATGACACAGTTCTATAAACAAATATAAGTAACTGAAAAAAATCGTTGACTCGAGAAACGGGCGGTCCGTTTGATAGATTAACAAACAGGCGTCGGGTGGGAATGCTACCCTTGTTCTACCTGTATTTCAATGGAAGATGCTCCGAGGAACTGGCGTCATTGATTTCCTCGGCACCGGTGCATAGTCAGGAAACGCGCTAAGCGCGCGCCCAACATTTGGTTGACATTTGTCACATGAAAACTGGTCCCTTCTAATCCTGTTCTTGCGTTCAACAGCTCGGCTGTGCTCTCTTCAATACCCATGTTCACTCTTTCGTCTGTTCAAAAGACCCTCCACACAGCATATTCAAAGATGCCTCCTGTGTGGAGTTAATAATAATGGAGTTAAGGCGGTACACGACCCTAATAATTTTTGTTTGCTCAAAACTCACATTTTAATCATTTCCGGCGAATTCGTAATTATAATATTTTTTTTACTTCAACCGAAACCTGATTATATTTAAAATTAATAAAAACAATACCTTACCATTAATATATTTTACGTACAACTATTTTAAAACTTTATAACCAATTTTTCAACTATAAAGTTAGTGGTAAGCACCAGATTTTATTTTTCTAGACGATGAATTAATAACTTCGGGAGGTATTCGTTTAGAAACATCTTAAATATGTGTTTCTTCAGAATTAATTAAAATGAACGCGGCGGAAAGGTCGAATCTCCAGGCCCGCTAGGGCGAATTCGACCATACGTTCGCCTAATATGGCGTGCCGCGGGCGTATATTAGTTTACACAGTTAAGATAAGTTAGTTAAGATTCCCACATTATTTGTCTTCTTCTTCTTTTCTTTGATAGGGCAAATTCGACAGTAGGTCCGTGCAATACACCGGTCGCGAGTCGCAATTTGTATACACGGCTTCTTTACTTACGTCGTTAAGATTCTGAATATATTTTAGAGTATATTGTCGTCTCAAGCCGCCGCTATCCAAATTTCGACCGATTTCTTACACATATCCCTTAAACATTTGTAGTTTTTAAGTTTAAATTTTAATTTAAATTTTAGTTTTTAAAAAATATATATTATTTTGAAGATAATATCTAGATACGTTCCACGCCGAAACGCAAATTGTATGAAATTCCCTCGATAGAAAAAAATCGCAAAGTATGCTCCGAAAATTATTAAAAACAAGTCTATTTTTATTATTTTATAAGTTATATTTGTGAAAAAATTCACAATGTTTCTATGATACCTTCCACGAGATTTTTGCTCTATTTTAAACGAGTCATGTTTTATTAAGCATTTTCGCAATTTTCGCTTCAATTTGATCACTTAAAATATTTGCGTGCTCTGTCCAACATTCGTAATTACATATCTATCCATCTTCTTCTTTTTGGGCCGGGAAGCGCCGCCTTAACAGGTAGAAAAAAATACAAAAATTCAAAGCGAATTTATTTTTACATTTTGTTGACTAGAGTCTACAATATCCAAACGAAGTGAATGCACTTGACACATCATACCAGCACACTCCATCATATAATGTAGATATTCTACTTAATCGTGCCAGCGTTAATTTGAATGATAGCTGATAAGGAGTCCTACTGATAGTCTACCACCGATAAGGCCTTCACGCAAGACAGAATATACATATATAATATTGTGTGTAGCTATGTTGTTGTTCCAGTCATACGTTACAATGCATAAAATTCTACCTTATGTGACATTTGCCATAGAAATACTATGTACCCGCTATCAGCTGTTGACAGTGACATCATTTTATAATATTGTGAAGTCTTGGTTAATTTTAGAAGTGAAAAATTCTTTAGCACCGTTGTGATTTGAAACTCGATAAAACAAATAAATCAGAGTGTGCAATTCACACGCGGTAGAAGTGAAACCTTCAGAAAACTTAAGTAGACAAGAACTGCACAAATAATAATAAAAATTATTTATTTATTTATTTATACACGCCTTGAAGGCTTTTACAGTATCACGTTATAAAAGATACATTGGTTATTCAGGAGTAAGCATGTAGTTAACTTTAAAAAGGCCTTTGACACATTGGACCACGAAACATTATTATAGGCAACGGAGGAATATGGTATTAGAGGTCCTTTAAAAAAATTTATTAAAAATTATCTATTAAATAGAAAAATTAAAGTTAAAATTGACAGAATTTTTAGTGATGAAATGTTAACAAATACCGGAGTAGAAACAGGGTCGATATCGGGACCTACATGTTATATAATGCAAGTAAACAGTCTACCAAACGTAATAAAACGTTGTAAATGCTACATGTTTGCAGACGATACTTGCATTATATGTGCTGACAAAGATCCACTAAAAATTGAGGAAATTTTACAAACAGACCTAAATAACATAATTAAATGGTCCCACGACAATGGCATTATTATTAACGCAAAAAAAAACCAAATATATGCTTATACACTCACCATATGCAAATTGTCAGGAAAAGGAATTACATATAAAAAGTCAATCATATGATTGTTTGCACACAAAAAACCAATTCCTGCAGTGTAATTGCCCGAATATAGAAAAAGTGTACCAATATACATACCTTGGTCTTACAATAGATGTCAACTTTAACTGGTCAAATCATATTGAAAATGTATGTAATAGATTAAGATCCATATTAGGAAAATTTTACCACCTAAAAAAAATTGTTAATAAAAATATATTATACTGTATATACAACGCATTAGCAGAATCAATTATAGGATACGGAATAAATAGTTACGGATTAACGTACAAAACATACTTAAATAAAATAGAAGAATTACAAATCCGTTTCCTAAAATTGATATCAGGCATAAAAAAGGTCCAGTTATGTGAAGGTGATTATAAAAAAATGTTCTCCTTGTGTAATGTCCTCTCTATACACAGTAAGGTAAATTACCAATTAACGCTAGATGAATTCTGGAATACAGAATTCAAAAAACCTGTAAACCACAACTACCCTACTAGGCATAGAGAAGCACAAATGTTTATTGTCAATAAATCTCAAAATGTATGCGGAGATAGAACAAAAAGTCATAAAATTCCGGAAATATTTAACGCATTACCTGAAAATATCAAAAATGAGACATCTTATTCAAAAATCAAAACAAAAGTTAAATCTTTCTACCTCCGCAGAACATGAAATCAAATAAAATAGTTCCTATCTATTTATTTTCTCACCGTATGTTTGTACTGTGTAAAATATTTTTACTACAACGCAATTCATAAACATTAAAACATTGAGATAATTAGTTTGTCGTAATAATTAGTATTTTAATATTAAGTATTATATTTAGTATATACTATGTAAAACTGAAAAGTATACTGTATTAAATAATTAGAAAAAAATGAGAGATTTCTTACAATCAAACTGATTGATCAGTTTCGTAAGATTTGTAAAATAAAATATTGTAAAATTAAAACTGAATAAACATATTTAAAAAAAAAAAAAAGTATGTGGCATAATAAACTGGACATTAAAGATATAAGCAGGTTCAATATATACGTATTTAGTGTCATTATAAAGAAAAGTTGTTCAAAGGAGTTAATTAGTTTAGGAGGGGGTAAGGTTTTAAAGGCGAAAAAAAGGCATATCTTCATGATTTTTTTGCAGAGATATGAATAATGTTGGCTTATTTCTTTTATATACACGTTAAAGTATGATATCTGAAGTATATTTAAAAAAAATATTTTTGGGTATATTACCGCGAACGCAGCATAATTGCGGTTTTTGATGCAGTTTTTAGAAAATTTCTATATTGTTTGTTAGAAAATAAAATTATGTTTAGAACAAATAAATTATTCTTCTAAATGAAGATAAAATAAAACGTGTTAAAATCTTTAAAACAAATGCGTAAAAAAATATTTACAGAACCTCTAAAAATAGCTTAAAGTTCGATTATATCTTTAATTCTAAATACAAGAGAATTATAAAAAATATACATTATCACCACATCAATGTTTTCTAAACGACTGTAGTATAAAATTATTTTTAAAAACATTAAAACAATACATAAATAAATAAAAACAGTTTTTTTAATATAACGATGTTGTTTCTCGCATCACGTTGTTATATAAACCACGACGCTAGCTTTTTGCCGTCAGTACGCGAGATGGTTTCGAAGCGGGCGGACGTCAAATTTTACAAATGGCACATCAGAAAAGAGGTCAAACTAAAGGAACGTCGTTATGTTATTATGTATTGTTTCAGAACCAAGTTGACTTTTTTACTAATAGCGGCGGCTGTCTAGTCTAGAACCAGCGCCAGCGGCATATAATGTTTTAGAGTGCCCCTTCAGCAGAATCGTAGTATTTTTCGAAGTATTTATTTAGCCCTGCTGGGCTTTTACTTAAATTTCTAATTATACAGTTATGTTAGTTGTAACAATGATATACCTTATAAATTATGTTAAGATAAAATGAGTTACAAAGTTATAAAAAAGTAACAAAATTGTAAAATAGGTTGCAAACAAACAAAAAGAAATCGACATACTCCTAAAAATTAAATATTGGATTAACGAGAAAAATTGTTGAAATAATATAAAAAATGGAAAATTAAAATAAAAAAAGTGTGTGCGTGGAGTCCACGCGCGACAGAAGTCAAACTTCTTGTTTATTGGGTATGGATAAAGAGATAATAATTAAGAAAAAACACGAAACGATCCTCACCATAAATCTCCCGGCATGAATCTAGCGAACCTTGCAAGCAATAATTAAAACTACCAAATGTGAATAACCAACAAATTGTGCTATTTCATATTGAAACATGTTAGTTCACATTGCTGCCGCAGGTTTTTAATGTAAACTAAAGAACGTATGAAATATTTTTGTATTTTCCTAGGCCATAATATCAAGGGCATATCTTGGGATGTAACTATTTTTTAATATTCGCCTCGGAAATCGGAATTTTCGTGACACTCCGAAATCACTCAGACCCCCTCAGCAAAGAAGTTGTTCAAAAATACAGATCAAATTAAGGAAAAACATATTATTTACTAAGGAGTGGTATTCTCTTATATTTCAAGAAGTGTTTGTAAAGGATTGCTGGTGACGAGGGAGGGGAAGGCGGTGAAGGTAGAAGGGGAACGCGGGAGGGGAATGGGGACGCATGGGAAAGGACATTTATTTTATTTATTTATTTATTTAACGCCCAGATCGGAATTATTCCGGTAGTCCCAATTTTTTTATGTTTTATACACTCATCTCCCGATGAAAAATCTGAGTTTTCGACCTTGGCGCACTTGAGCTTTTGCCGCCATCTTGAAAAAAACTAACCGAAATCGCACCAAAATCTAGTTTTTCTCAAATATCTCATTTTCAATAAAAATTTTGGCTAAAGTAGCCTTGCAAGTTTAGTAGAACATAAAATTACCTATAATTTTTATGGTAAAATTATTCTTCTTATCTCTAATAAATATCGAGATACGCAGTCGTAAAAATGTCTATAAGTTTATGAAAACAGGTAAATTGCTCGACTCGGTTTGGTTTTTGGTGCGTATCTCTTTTCCAATACAATTTTATAAAAAAATTAATGAAATCAATTTTGTAGAGAAGAAAATTTGATAAAAGACGTAGATATATGTTTAATGTTTTTATCTCAATTAGATATCGAGGTTCTAATGCAAAAATTACACTAAAATTAGGTCAAAAGTGTTTTAATCTTGATTATTCTTTTTTTAACAATTGTCTTTGAAATAACACGTTAAATACGCGTTATTTCAATGACAATTGTTAACAGAAACATTAACCATCAATGTTATCACAACATATAAATAAAATTATTAATAAAGGTACATAGATGTGATAAAAAAGAAGAAAAAAATATATTTTCTTAAGATTTGTGACTATTGACTATAGTTTCTTACTACCACTTTCGGGCCCCGAACAGCTTCAATTTAGTCATCATCATGAACGAAGGCTTCCACAGCATTCTCGCACGAGCTGCCATTACAGTGAATTTAGGGTATGGAGCATTTCAAACACGACTTTCTACATGTGCACTTTCCAGCGCAACCTTTTTTGCGTTGGAATGACATAAAGTTCAGCAACGATCACTTTTACTTTATCAACCTTTTGGTAATATACGTTTGAGGGTGAGAGGACTGTGAAGAGTACCAACAGGTCGATATCCTGACCAATGATTATGACTGCATCATGTTGAGGTGACAAATTTTCTGTGGTTATTATGAGAACGTCAGCATCCTATTCAGCTTGTACTGTCGTTATTTGCGATCGTTCAAATGAGGCTTCGAGTAAGGAAATTAAACGAGAATGGTTCTTTCTGCACTCCATGAAAAGATTTCAATTTAACGGAACCCAATTTTCCCACTAGTTCCCTTAATAATAAACGCTGTTTACGCTGAATGTTTTGATCTGGCCCTACAGATGTATTAAGGATCACAGCTACAATCCCTCCCATTGCATGAAATGTTTTACGTCCATCCAAAGAGTCTATATTAAAATCTGCATTATGAAATACAAATTGCATAAAAGCATTATCTTAAGTTAGAATTTCCGGATGAAGAATGGCAAACTGTTTAAGTCGAGTTGCCTGTTTGTAAGAACATGAAAATCCGAGGGCTGAGGTAGCAACAATAAGCTTTTTTGAGAAAAAAATTTTGTCTCGTCGTATAAGCACCTAGGATAGCAGTGATAAATGAAAGATGATGCTGATATCAGTGCATGAATTAAGCCAACACATTTCCTTTTCCATTCTGCTGTCTTGCCATGTTTGCTTTTGCCTATCACTCTCTCATAAAACCCTGTTACCGTACGTGGAATCATGGAGTTAACACCTCGAAGAAAGTCATCTGATGGACTAATTTTTCAATGTGTACACTTTGGATCGAATATATTCTCTAATAATATATGTAGCAGCTCTTACAATCCGAAAACTTCCCTCCAGGGGGTTGGAGCTCCTATCTTTATACCAATGTTTAGTAATTATTTTACAGCCTGTAATTTTGAAGCACACTACTACTTTTTCTCTAACAAAGAGCAGTTGTGCCTTTAAAGTCTCGCTCTGACAGTTTTTATGTTAGGCCGAAAGACTCCTTTTATTTTACCCATTAACTAACTGTTCCTGTGAAAACTGACAATCTGACAATGACAATGAGGGGGAGGGGGGAGTGACCCCCTCTCTTGTAAATATTTATTTACAAAATGTAAAAATGTAATGTAAACAAAATTCGAATAACGTGGTAATTAATCATGATAAAACTTCTGTTTTCACTTACCGATATTTGTTTATACTTTACATCAGTAAAAAAAATACAAAACCTTAAGTCTTTTTTTTAGAAATTTTATTCTCTACAAAATTGATTTCAAAAATTTTTTCATAAAATTGTACTGCAAACGAGATACGTACAAAAAACCAAATCTAGTCGTGCGATTTACCTGTTTTTATAAACTTATACGCATTTTTACGACTGTATATCTCAATACTTATTAGAGATAGAAGAAAATTATCTGTATAAAAATGTAGGTAATTTTATGTTTTACTAAATTTGTCAAACTACTTTAGCCAAAATTTTCAATGGGAACGAGATATTTGAGAAAAATTAGATTTTGGCGCGATTTCGGCTGGCTTTTTTCAAGATGGCGGCGAAAGCTCAAGCGCGCCAAGGTCAAAAACTCAGATATCTTATCAGGAGATGTGTGTTTAGAATATTTCTCAATTGCATTGAATTCTGGAGCTCGATTTTTATTGGTCTATATAATATAATAATAATATTTTTAGATCGCACTTGTTCATTCATTAATCTAAATCGCCTCGCAAATACTCAAGTTATTTTGAGAAGAATTTGCTCTAATATCCTCGTAATGGCATTGCAACAATATTAATAAAAATTGAAAATTACCGATATTTTATTTATCTTGCCAATATATTCAGATATAATAATGATCACGTATTATGAAAATGATGCGTAATTGAATACCGTATTGTTTTGACAACTGTCAATGAAGAACATATCGGTTACGAGTCATAAGCTACTGCCTACCGTCTAGCAGTGTAGTTGATTGTATCGAATAATTTATCAAACAAGTTTCATCGAAATCTGATAAGAATCATAAAATCATGAACCTTACCAAGAAATTTACCTAAAACATGCACATTCAACTAAATAAACATAATTTGAAAGACGCCCATTATTAAGCGTTTCATGTTCAAACCTTACTCAAGGGTACCATCTAGTCTAGTGGATTTGTTCGCTGCTTTGACTTCGTAGTGTGTCACCAAGCGCGTAGCATGTTCCCCGGTTCAAATTACTTCATTCCTCTTTACCCCGAAATATTATTTCGGTTTTCGTAAATAACCCCTTAATACATAAGTCCGTAAGAGCGAATTTCCGGAGGCGCCTCTTAAAAAGTGTTATGCGGTGAACATCATAACTCGTTAATAAATCATTTGAAACAAAAAAATTGAAATTGTGTTCAGAATTGAAAAAAAGTGAAAAAAAAACTCTCCGTCACTACCTGTTGATTTATGTGTATAAATAGTGTACAAAATTTCAAAAAGATCGGTCAAGGAAATTTTGAGTTATGATGTTCACGAACTTTAAAAATTTATTTGCGAGAAAATCGATTTAAAGTATACTCGAAATATACTTGAAAAGAGCAAGAGGGATTGAAATGCTGTAACTTCGTTAGTTTTACTTGGATTTACTTGAAATTTTTACACAATACTCTCGATATGTTATACATTTAGAAAAAAAAATAGTTTTAAAACCTTACCCCCCCTTAAGGTACTATGTTACCTTGTTTTAGAGGAATGTAAATTTTCAATGTTTATTTTGTTATTATTAACTTAAACACGAATAGTTAGTTCTAAAGCAAGTTTTAAAGAACAATGCAAAATTAACAGAGCGATAAATAGTACATATTTATGGAAAAATAAAAATACATGAGTTGCATTATCGTAAAAAGTTATATAATTCGATAAATTTATAATAAAATACAGTTCAAAAGAGAGAGAGAGTTCAGAAAAATAAGTACTTAGATAATCTTTACATAAGTATTAGAGTTTGTTATTTTTGTTACGATCTTGAAGAGACCATCGTATATAATTTAATCAAAAATATTTTATAATAGCAAGAGTACCAAGATATAAGCAGGTATAAAGTCATTAATGTGAGTTACTTATTTTAATTATAAAGAGAAATACGAAAAGATTGTCGTTATTTATGTTTATAATTGACGTAATTATCGGCGCTGTACAAGTCGCACCTGAGGGAAAACAGTGGCACAAGTCAAAAAATGCATTTTTGAGTTAAGTATGCAGAAATGTTTCTGGATATCTATTCTATCTTCGATAAAAACGGCACAATTCTTAAAAATGTTATTGTGGCCTTAAAATCAAATTTTTCTTTTTTATATTAAAACTAGCTGACCCGGAAAACGTTGTTTCGCCATATACATTATTTCTAGGAAATATTTTTTTAGTTTAGACAGGGGTTGAAAATGATTGAATTACTAATATCGCTATTGAAAAATAGGGGTTGATGGTAGAAGGGTGAAAATTTAGGACTGTGTGCATTTTTTAATGCCTCACCATAAAAAAATAAAAATAAAAAAAATTGTCCCAAAAATAAAAAATTAAAATTCGGGGTGGACCACCCTTAACTTTTAGGGGAATGAAAAATAGATGTTGGTCGATTTTCAGAATTATCCAATCATCACACAAAATTTCATCAAAATCGGTCCAGCCGTTTCGGAGGAGTATGATAACAAACACCGTGACAAGTGAATTTTATGTATTAGATATTTTACTCAAATTCAAGCAAAAATAGTGGCACAATGATCATTTTACCACGCGGTGGGCAAAAAAGGTTGAGAATCTGTGGTCTAGTACAAAGTGTGGTACGCAATATCGTGGTACGAATGTAATTTTAAAAACTCAGTTCCACCTTGTTTTCACTTCAAAAATATATTTCTCGTGTCAAACCTAGCAAATTGTGCGACTTAGGGCCTCCGCTCATGGAGAAACTTAAAAGAAACCAGTTCTCAACGCAATTGCAATCAACCTCCTTAACAAAATCGATATTTTTCTGATTTGACCTGTAAAAACTTGACAGTTCGTGAGCCGCTACCATGGCAACCTGTCAACAATGCAACTGAAACTCTACTGCCGCGGCGACCAACAGTGCTGGTTTTTCAGATGCATAGTTTTCAGTTGCATTGTTGACAGTGCCATGGTAGCGGCTGACGAACTGTCAAGTTTTAACATGTCAGATCAGAAAAATATCGATTTTGTTCAGGGGGTATTTTAGTCTAGAAGCATGAATTGTGGGTACTATTTTTTCAGGTGCAATTAAAAAAAAACAATAATATTTTTAGAAGCTATTATTTTACCAAATATTGATTAAACATTAAACAATACATTGAAAAAAAATAACAAACGAAAAAATTAAAAAAGTTACAGGGTGTTGAAGTGGGGAGTCTCAAAAAAATGGCGCGCCCTGGTTGACACGGTTGCAACCCTCCTAGTAATCTAACAAAAAAAAAACAAATTAATTCTTAATCCAAGCAAATGCGGGTACGGCCTGAACTAAAAAAAAGTCAAAAAATTTTTTTTTCGCTAAATGGCGGCTGTCTGAAATAAAGAAGACATTTTTTTACCAGTTTTTTTGACTTTCCAAATTTTTTAAAAATTGTAAAAATTTTAATATTGTTTTAGTTAACGCGATAGAATAATGAACAGAAAAGGCTCACACCAAATTTCAAGTAAATTGGTTCAGTTGAACTTGAGATATCGTGTCAACCGTCTCGAAAAAAGTAGTTTTGAGAAACACGCGTTTAAAGTTTTGCTCCATTTAGATTTTAGTTAGATTCCGTCTAAACAGGTCAAACTAAAATGACTAACTTTTAAAATAATTCGAACTTTGAAAAATCCTTTCAAGAGATATTCTTGAATATTTAAGCCATCGAAATATGAAGAATTTTTTTTTCTAGACTAGAGTACGCCCTCAAGAAAGTTGATTGCAATTGCGTTGAGAATTGATATCTTTTCAGTTTCACCATGAGCGGAGTTTCATCATAGCCTTATTATGAAAGCAATCAATGCTGTTTACTCTAAGAAGTAATTGTTTCGGGCACGAGTGTGTCTACAGTGACATTACAAAATGAACCCGCGTGCGTCATCTGTAATATTCATTGAAAATACAACATTATTATATCAGGATAAGTAGTTTTGCAATCTATTGTGATAAAACAATATATTTCTAGGAATTTCCACACTCGACTTAATGCATCATGCTTGAATTTCGTAAACATAAAGGTAAACATCCAATACAATTAGCATATACTCATGATAATGTACCTAATTTAGTTATACAGAATGGAGCTTTTTGTTTTCTAATAAATCATCATTTGGATAGGATAGGGTTCACTTTACCTTGATCTGAGATATGAGGTGTCAAGTTTTGCAGAGACGATTTCTCATTATCTATTTAGGTACCAATTTCTGATTTTGAGGTAGAATCTTGCTTAAAGTATTTTAATTAAACATATTTTAAGGGGCAATATTTAAATAGGACATAAACTAACAATTTTAGAACATAACTAAACACGTAACCAGAAATGTATGCAACCAGCTGGGGCAGGAGTCAGATGGAGCCGCCAAATGATTATTGCATTCCGAACACAAAACTGGTTTTAATTTAATAAGGAATCTAAGCGCGAGTCTGTTTATAGAAACATTTAAACGGGCAGAAGTGTGATATTATAGTAAGAATGTAGATATTGTAGATAACACGAAGCAAATCGCAATTGACGGCCGGCGTGGTCTTGCGGTAAGGCTCTTGACTCGCAATCTGAAGGTCGCAGGATCGAATCTATATTATAAGAACAATCAATCAAATTTGCTACCTAACATAGCTATTTAAAATACCATAAGTGAGTACCTCATTTAAATTCATTAATTTAAAAAGTTTATTCGAAAATTGAATTTAGATTGAACAATCGATGGTTTGCAAAATGTCATTCTAAAATTGTGACATTTTGACAGTTTTGTAAGAGTTTTTGTAATGATTAAAAAACTTTTCAAATGTTTTGTCATGTGGGAAGGAAGGAAAAAAAGGTTTTTTAAAGTTTAAAACAGTTCCTATGCTTTAATACAGCACTACATAAACAACAAACAAACAAGCAAGCAGACATACATTCATTTTTATATATTTAGATTACTTACAAGAAGTTAAAAGGTGACTTTAATTTCTTGTAAGCGTAACTCGTCATCACAATAATATTGTTGTCAAGCACGACTAAACGTTTATGTGGGTGCTAATATTAAAAAAGATAATGTATAAGCGAAAATTATGATGTTTAATAAAACACGAATCGTTTAAAGTAAAGCAAAAATCTTGTGGAGAATGTTTAAAATAGCTTAAACAAACACTGTGAATTTTTTAATAGATATAACTTGTAAAATAACTGAAAACAACGTGTTTTTAATAATTTTCGGAGGGTACACACTTTGCGATTTTTTTCTATTGAGGGAATTTCATGTAATTGCGGTTTCGGCGTGGGTAATGTATAGATACTATCTTCAAGAATAAATTAGGTATATTTTTTAAAAGCCTTAAAACTTAAAGTTTTTAAGAAAAATATGTAATAAATCGGTAGAAGGCCGGGCTAGAAAATTATGTACATTTTTATTTTTATTTTTTTTAAAAGAAAGACAAACATTCCCGGGTTACGAATAACCCAACAATGTTTGAAAATCTCCTACTACCACCACAGAAAGCCGAAAATGTTGCTTGTGTTGTGATGGAGGACTTGGCCAGCCGAGGAATCGAACACGGGACGCCCGGGTGGGACCCAAACGCGATGCCCACTCAACCACTGACCAGTCTGACACTGACATCTACGTATTTTTTTTCCTGTCTGAGTGAAATTAAGAACTTAGGTTAGGTGAATAAATTTATCACAACGGGTGGGGCGAAATGGGATATGGGGTGGGGCGAGATGGGATATTGAATGGGACGAAGTGTGGGGTGGAATGGGATGGGAGGGCAGCCACCGCGCACCGCGAGCGCCCACTTTTACTCAACTTTGGGAATGCTGTGAAAATGGTGCACATTAGGGCATTACCTCCTAAATGCTAATTTCCATTTAAGAAAATAGTATTTATGGTTTTTTAACTCCACAGAAAAAAACCTCAGGGCCAACGTCATCTTTGGGGATGCTGTGTGGACCTTTTATGTAAAGCAAGTTGTGGATTGAAAGAATGTATGAGGGGTGTTTAGGAATTTGGGGTCAATCTGTCCAGGAGTGACAGATGTACAAATCCATCCCTCCCACTGCGGTGCATGGCGTCCAAGAGAGTCCGGCTGAAGAGGTCAAAAGGTAAATAGTCTATATATTTTTTTCCATCTTACGCCGCCACTTGGTACAACTTAGTGCATCGTGTGATACGCGCTCCGTCTCGCTCCAGCAGCACCATACTGACGACACAGAGCGCGTATCACATCCACATGATCCGTTGCGAAATGTGGCAGTGTGATCAGTGGCGATGTGTGATAAATTTCTTGTTTGCTTTTATTTGAAAAAAAAAATGTCGTCAGACAGCAACATCATATCTACATTTTGTACATCAAATATGCCTGGAATCGCTGGTTAAAGTCTATCTTCACCTATACAGAGAACCTATTTACGGTGTCAAAAAATGTAATTTGTATAAATTATGCAAAAATTTAATAATCATCTTAAAATAAATTATTGCCACAACGTCTACAATTCTTTCAAATTTATTATAATTTTAATATGTCTACATAATTACATTATTTATGAACATTTACATAAATATTGTGTGGTTTTCCTGAATAAGATAAAATACATTTACATTATTAAGAATTATTTTTCAATTTAGAGTGAAAAACAAAACAATCTGTTTTTATGTCCCCAATATTTAAACTGTTTATTTCATGGATATAATTTGAAGGTCAACATTTTTTGCAGATACATTTCTTACTGGACTAAAAAGAATTGCAAGCTACTAGCCAGCATGTTTAAAAGCGGGTGAATCGGCGAGTGAGATTGTCATGATGACACACAAAACTGTCCACTCGCTCAGTAGCGAACTACCTAGCGAGTTGAAGTCACATGTTTCTCACGTCTTTTTACCCACACTCTTCTGTGCCATTTAGCTTTTTAACTCCTTTTTGATAATATGAGCTAAAGCCTCAATGACATAGAGCGAGTTTACAAGCTACTAGGTAGGTATCTGGGAAATTCACTATCTGTTAGTAAACTCGCTCAGTGTCATCGTGTTACTTGCTAACTATCAGATTGTGGACAATCTACGAACAAAGTTGAAAGGTGGTCAACTTTATCCGCTACTCGCTCAAGATGGCGGCCTACCAACAGCTGATTTCGTAACTGTCAGAATTAGTTCGGGCGGAAGCCGTTATTGGCTAGTGTGTGGCGCTAGCTACGAGCTGTCAGTTTCCTACAAAATGTCGACAGAGTTGCATGGCGCGGGAGTCGTTATTTCAGCTGCTACTGTTGCTACTGAGCGAGTGGACAGTTTTGTGTGTCATCATGACAATCTCACTCGCCGATTCACCCGCTTTTAAACTTACCGGCTAGTAGCTTGTAAACCAGCGTAATATAATTGAAGCTTAAAATAACGATTCCCGCTCGAACTAGTTCTGTCGACATTTTGTAGGAAACTGACAGCTCGCAGCTAGCGCCACACGCTATTCAATAACGGCTCCCGCCCGAACTAATTCTGACAGACGAAATCAGCTGTTGGTGGGCCGCCATCTTAAGACAAACACTAGCGAGTAGCGAGTAAAGTTGACCACCATTCTACTTTTTCCGTAGATTGTCCACAATCTGCAGTTAGCTAGTAATACGATGACACTGAGCGAGTTTACTAACAGACAGTGAATTTCCCAGCAAGTAGCTTGTAAACTCGCTCAATGACATCGAGGAACAAATCTTTCAAACTTTTTTTATTAATTTCTATGTGATAACCTATTTCTGTTTTAGTGCACAAGAGTAGGAAGAATTCCAACTGTGCAAAGCCAGTGGCATACCACCCTCTGTTGTTGAGGGGCAAAGCTCTCGACTAGTGATCCGGAGGTCACAGGTTCAAATCCCCGGCGTGACCAAGTAAATTTTATTTAACGAAAACAAATAATTTTGTGTACATTTTATTTGATTGATTTATCTTTTCACAATTTAATCATTTAAAATAATATAAGGTACATTTGCGACACGTTCCGTGGTGGAAGATACTCTCAGTATCACCCTGGTGTAAGGCAACCACTTATAATTGAAATGTTTCTTCAAATGGCTTTGCCGTGTTTGGTGACCAGATCTGAATATCTTCAGCCTCACAACGTACCCCAATTGGGGATGCTATAGTCTCATTGGCTCCAGGCAGGAGTTGTGACTCTTGTGCAGTATTCACGTTCATAAAAAACAACTCAATTTGAAATCCGTTGATGATTAAGGAAGTGTTAATGTAGAATAATAAGTATGAAAAATGCCTGTTTTACCTGAAAAAAGTTGTGTAAATTTCATGACGCAAGAGTTAACAATTTGAGAGTTTTTCTGCTTCAGAAATACTGTTTTTTATGAAAGATTGTCCCTTACAACAGTAGTTGTATTACCATTTGAGCCCTTCCCTCAAAAATTTTTTTTTACATTAGCTCCGCTAGGAGGCCCTGAGGAAAATAATTTCCCTCAGGGCCTATGTCATCTTGGAGGATGCTGGAGGATGATCTGATGATGATTGGAGGATGTTGTAGGGTATTTTTAAGGAAGGGACGGAGAGGAAGATCTGGGAAGGAAAAAGGTATAAGGGGTGGGTAGGAATCTGCAGGTCAGTGTGTCCGGAGTGATGGATGTATGAATCCATTCCTATCACTGCGGTGCAAAGGATGGGTTGAGTCTGGCTGGAGAGGTCTCCCTCAACCAGTCTTTTCCGATGTGGCCCACCACGCAGTAGATGACAAACGTATCTGCCACCAAGTCCTAGATAAACCTCACCCCGTGAACCCGGGCACCACAGCTAAGTCACCAAACGTAGCAGTGACTTACGGCAAGGGTTATCCAATAAATGGTTCCCGAGCCTCCCAAATGGTATACTGTCCTTTACAACAGTAGTTTTTTTTAACATTTGAGCCCCTGCCAGGAATAACGCTGCATCCAAAAATATTCCTGTTTTGAGAAAGATTGTAAAAATGAAACCAGTTATTTTTCATATTTATAATTAAATACATTAAACTTAAAATTATTGAGTTTTAAATGAAAAAGTGATGAAGAATTGCAATTAATTTAGAATACAATCAATTACTTCGACGTTGAAAGTTTTGTTGGATACAACATTATTCTATGCATGGGATCGTTTATGGAGGTCCATCAAACTAAAAACATGCTAATAAATTTTAAGCACAGAAAGAATCCAAGATACCTTACCTTAATAATGTACCGATGAGGCCTAGAGGATTCTCAATTCTCTCCGTCTCCATCATAAACGATCTTGGAATCATGTTTGATAGTAGGCTGACATCTCATACTCATATTCAGATGACTTGTAGCACTTCATTGAGAATGCCGGGCTTTGTTCTGCGCACTGCAAGGAATTTTAGAGATACCGGGGTTCTCATAACGTTATTCAATTCTTTAGTAAGGAGTAGACTTGAAGGTGGGTCGGTAATTTGGACTCCACACAAAGTAAAGTATTCCCTCATGTTGGAGAGAGTTGTACAGAAGGAGTACGGCTACTACCCAGGGCTCTATCCTACTGACTTTCTGTTGGGTATGCTCGGAATGAACCATCTAAGGCCACGTCCGCATAGGCAGGTGGCTTGCTTAGCGCCTAGTGGCTTGCACCCTGGCTACTCGCTAGGATACACGGTGGCCGCACTGTAGGTGGTTTGCCTGGTGGGTCGCTAGGTGCCTTGCTCATTTGCTTGTCGGCACGTCGCTAGGCTCTAGGCGCTAAGCAAGCCACCTGCCCATGCGGACGAGGCCTAAGGGTCAGAAGGGATGTGCACATTGCTGTAAATTTCTTCAGCCTGATTTTTGGATGGTTTGAAAACTCTGCTATCATGGAAAGCATTAGTTTCTATGTTCCCAATGGTTATTTCCGTCACCGACTGTTTTATCTCCCGGCTTGCAGAACTAAAAGTTTGCAAAGACGATTTCTCATAATCTATTTATCAATTTCCGATTTTGAGGTTGAATTTTGTATAAAGTATTTTTACTGTGACTGATGACTGTGTTTACTGGTGTCGCCGATATTGTTAACCAATACTACTGTACACCTTAAAAAAATCAACTAAATGAATGAATTCTTTCCGTATTCAGACTACACTGTTAACCAATACTACTACCGCACACCTTAAAAAAATCAACTACTTTCCATATTCAAACTATTCACATTCGGAAGTAATCCTGCTGAAAGTCGGGCGGACATCATATCTCTTGTATTTGAATATCTTTGATCATGCCAGTGGGGAGAGCTATTTTGTTGTTGAATAGAATCACTCCGAACATTGATCAGATATGGGGGCTCCATTGAAGCCAGAGTAAAGTTAGCCTCTCAAAAACTGGGCGTACTGTACAGGGCGCGCAGATACTTTAATAGTACACAACTGCTAACCCTGTACAAATCACAAGTGCGCACCACGGTTGAATTTAGCAGCCACCTCTGGTCTGGAGCTTTAAAATACCTGAAAAATATCCTTGACTCTATGCAGAAACGGGCGGTCCGATTGATAGATTCTCCCATCTTAACAGTCGGATTGCAATCTTTAGAGCACAGGCATCGGGTGGGAATGCTATCCTTGTTCTACCGGTATTTCAATTGAAGATGCTCCGAGGAACTAGCGTCATTGATCCTTTCGGCACTGGTGTATAGTCGGGAGACACGCCAAACGCGTGCCCAACATATGTACACGGTTGACATTTGTCTAATGAGAATGGGTCGCTTCTTCGACTCGTTCTTGTGTTCAACCGCTCAGCTGTGGAACGATTTGCCGGCCTCTGTGTTTCCACCCTCCTACAACATGGGTCTCTTCAATACTCATGTTCACTCCTTCCTCTCCTCAAAAACACCCTCCTCACAGCATCTTCAAAGATGACATAGGCCCTGAGGGAAATAATTTTCCTCAGGGCCTCCTGTGTGGAGTTAATATAAGAAATCTTTAGTGAGTGAAATCTTTAGCCAGTGGGGAGAGCTACCTTGTTGTTAAATAGAATCACTTCGAATAGTGATATGTTAATATATATAACATCAATAAAGCAGAATTTAGACGAGGATTGCTTGTTCCGAGGGAATAAAAAGTAAAGAAACAGCATATCTCTTGTATTTGAATATCTTTGGTCATGCCAGTGGGGAGAGCTATCTTGTTGTTAAATAGAATCATTGAGAATATTGTTACGTTTAACATTCACGTTACGTTTAGCAGAATTTAGACGAGAATTGTTTGTTCTGAGGGTAGAAAAAGTTAAGAAACAGTGGCAGATTTCAAATTTATGAGCTGTATTGTTTTCTTCTGTTGTGATGTCTTCCATAAATCTTAAATCTCATTATTTAAATTCTTGGATGTATTGGACAAAGTCTGCGGGTATTTTTACAATGTATAATTTGCAACAAGACAATAAAAATTAAAAGCCAAAGGTAAATCATATTATTTTTAATTGTACCATAAGACAATAGAAGCAATTCCCATTCATTTTTATATTTCACAACACAATTATTCTGTTAAACAACATTTAAAATATGTCAATACATTAATCATCCTTACAAAAAATTGGTTCAGTCTGAAAAACATGGTTATTATTTTATTAGAATCATTGGTATAGAATACATTACATAGTGTTATAAGGATGTTGCTGATAGGACAATTGTAGTCTCTCCTTCTTTCTCGTTAACGACACATCTATCAGAAAGAGATGTTACAATGGAGCTCTTTAAATGTCGATTTGTCCAGTTGGTTAGTCAGATAAATCCGTGCTTTTTTCGAGACCTATTAAGTACCATCAGTGAATACAAAAGTCTACTTTTGAGGGATAGTTTAAATATGTGAATAAGAAATTAAAGAATAAAATTGCCCAAACCCCGTCCCTTGGGGAATTCCAAAATCTTGAAATTCCAAGTCCCAGGTTCGGCAAAATCTTTGTGTGTGATGTAATATTATTACTGTTTCAATATACAATACGTACATTTTTGTTATTGTTTTTGGGGTGTTATGCCGTGTTTCGCTACCTCCTTCTTTAGCCAACGTTTCGGACAGCGTTACAGTGTCCATCATCAGGGCAGATGGTCATCTTGGCTAAAGAAGGAGGTAGCGAAACACGGCATAACACCCCAAAAACAATAACAAAAATACTTTTTGGCCGTGAAAACCTAAAAACATACAATACGTACATTGATTGATCTTGATATTTGATGCTGTGAAGGTAGACAGAAGTCTTCACCATTTCATTTACAATCATTCAATAAACATGAGTTGAGTTTGAAGTAAAATGTAAGAGTGTACAGTCTCTGGTACAATACTCAGATTACTCTTACATCAGCAAATCAAATCAAATAATGCACAAAAACTTGTAATAAATTAAACAAAGTGTAGATGTTTTCTGGGTTATTAGAAACGTATAATGTATATTGATGATAAAGCCACTTTACTGTGTACAACGTCTTTTCGATCGTTCAGTTGATTAGTCAGACATCTCTGTAAAATATAAATTTGAGTTGAGTATGCAGTTATACGCAAAAGTGTACCCTCTATCTGGTACTACTCTGTCAAATAAGAGTAGAAAACATAAAAAATTGAACTACAAAATTTGTGGGCTGGCGACACCAATTTACCTGTCAAATATTCTTTTAAAGTGCAATGACACTGAAAATTCAGAACACTGCATACACATTTAAAAAAACATTTTTTGTTCTTAAAAAACATTAAAATAAAATCGAAGAAGCACTGTTGTTAATGTACCTACTTAATAACATAAATTTGAATTTAACAGTAGAAAAGAAGAATCATTAATGGTGAGTTTAGTTACACTACTTTTAGATCTGAACGAGTTAAATATATTCAGATCTAAAATTAGAGACATGATCTAAAGCCCGGGCAACTTAAGCTAGTATTAAATAAATGTGAGCAATTTCTAAACTCTGCTTTATATTTTATTACAATATCGTTATTCTTCTTTATGTTAACACGAAATTGCAAAGGTATAATGTAGCTATACGCAATTCAAATTTTGAGATCAGTGGGTATCTATATTGCAATGAAAAATAATTTTTCATTGAAGAAGAAGATAACACTTTTAAATCTAAATGAAAATATGAAAGAAAACAAGACACAGAAAAACAGAAAAAGACAATGGTCGCAACTGGGACTCGAACCCAGACCTCTCGTCTAACCGGGACGGCGCGTTTTCCAATTTCGCTATTGCCACCTTCTGTCAAACCGTCATATTTGTCAATCTCATATTTCAAATATTTAGAATCATTAATATTATCTTCAACTAGTTCTTTTTCCATAGTTCATCGTCCCGGTTACGTTGATGGGAATAACCTTCAAAAGTTATAAAAAGAGAGTTTTTCTCGTAAAAAATTGAAAAATAATTTTATTCACTTTTATGCCTTTTTAATTTTTAATAAAAATGTAGGTTACACAGCTTTAGATTACCACCATGATTATATTTTTAGTATTGCCATTTGAACAACAGTGGCGCCCTTCTATGTTTTCTACTCTTATTTGACCAACTGTATGTATGTTATGGATTCTATACCAGTTATTATTATTAATTTAGACATAAGATATAATAAAGGACTAACTCTGGAAATTTTAAAAAGTGTTTAAAAAAATCAACGTATGTCGTTTTGTTGCAAAATATTTATATACAGCACCATTTATGTTGTGAAACACAAACTAATAATAGTGAAAAATTACAAATTTAAGATTAGTGTTAAAATAAATTATATATTATTTTTAAAATGAAACAGGTGTAAACAGCGTATGGCACAATATAACGATCATTTATTAGTAGCCGAATGATAAATGCATCGGGTTCCCATTCAATCCTCCATCAATGCAAGCGCATTTTTTCTTGCTTATAACGATGGTAGTAGAAATAATTTAAATAATGTTAGATTGTTCTTAACCTGGGAATGTTAAGGACGGGTTGTTTCAAAAAATTTGATGGACTCATCAAATATTTGAAGTTGATTTTCACGTTCTGTGTAAGTTCTATTCAAGTTCTGTGATTATTTCAGTTTTGTGAAGCAACTGTCCTATAACGATGTAATAACAGAACTTGAATAGAACTTACACAGAACGTGAAAATCAACTTCAAATATTTGATGAATCCATCAAATTTTTTGAAACAACCCGTCCTTAATCATTAAAAAAATTGTTATTAATGTCATTCATAATCATGGTAGTGTTTTTGGCCACATTTCGGCCAATTTGCATACGCTCTCGAGCGCTCGCTGGATAAAATGCAGCCGATTTGAATAGATGTTTCAAAACAATTATTGGAATAATTTATACGTCTACATATTAAAATTTCGAAATTGGACGCTGGAAGCGTATTTCAATTATTAACGCGAGCGCTTGAGCTGTTATGGGACATCAAATACATATTTTCTCAAATTATTATTTGAGAGGTTGTTTCACAACATAGAAGGTGTAAAAAATAATAGAATTTACACATTGTTAGTCCATTTATTACATTTCATTGTGTGTTGTATTGTACTTAATACAGTGTATATTCCAGTGTACTTAATACAGCGTATATTCCAGAGTTCTTAATACAGTGTATACTCCAGTGTACTGCAAAGAACAACCGAATTAAAAACAAGTTTATAAATTTATAAAGACTTCTGTTAAAATATCAATTATTACATATCAGCGATACATTAAAAATGATTGCGTACATACTGAGCTTCTTTTAGTGTCCACTAATAAACATAAATTAAATAATTATTTCTGGTTGTTCCTTAGGCAACTCCAGTATGTATACACGGACAGGTGGGTACTTAATAATTATTACAAATTTATAGATAGACAAACTTATCTGCACGAACAGGCGATAGACAAAAAAAAAATCATCCATATATTTTTAAAATCACAATATCGAGAGTACAGGTAAAGCAATCGTAATTATAGTTCAGGCGAATAATGCAACTTTTTTTGTTTCGCATATCAATCGTCCAATTGATTAGTAAGACATCTCCAAATTGACTGACTACCCCACAAGAGTCCCAGCTGCTCCCGTCTGAAGCCAGTGAGACTATGGCATCCCCAATAGGGGTATGTCGTGAGGCTGAAGGTGGTGGAGAGAAGGAGATGGGGAAGAGGAAGGTGGGGAAGTACCTGGCTATTCAGATCTGGTCACCAAACACGGCTGAAAGCATTTCAAGCAACGTTCCAATTCTGAAAGGTGGTCTTACACAAGGGCGATACTGAGAGTATCTTCCACTCTGGAAGAAGCTGCAAATTTACTACATATTATTTTAAATTAATTAATTGTGAAATAACACAAATTAATCAAATAAAATTTATTTGCCCACGCCAGGATTCAATCCCGATTCGGGTTGCGAGTCAAGAGCCTTACACCTCGACCATGCCGGCCATCAACAAGATAACGGGGAAAGCAATATTCGAATGCTCACGATAAATCAAATATTATTTACACACACGTGTGCGTTACATATTAAATATGCTATAAAATAACATTGGGAGGCGCATTAGTACGACATTTTGAAATACCCTACTAATGACCCAGAAAATTCACTACAAGTTTTTATGCATTATAATTGATTTGGTGGTATTTATGAGTAATCTGCGTACTGTACCAGAAAGAGCGTACACTTTTACATACAAATGCATACTCAACTCAAATTAAAAAATTTCGGAGATATCTGACTAATCAACTGGGTGATTGATATTCCTAATTATTCTTGTTAGTGAGAAAGGGACGATACATCAAATTCGAATATTAAAAAAAAGGTTTTACAATTTTGCAAAGTTATAAAATAAACATTTTTTTCGAGACATATTTTTTTACAAGTATCTGTGCGAGAACTGTTTTTGCAATATATATAACATCAACACTGACTTCACAGATAAGTCTGTACATCTGTACAGAATGACATATTCAACTATGCAAGAGGAATTAAAAAAAAAAAAACATTTTTTTTAAATATCAATTTTTATTTAACAAAATGGATTTATAAATCTGACATTATCTTGTACACCACTGAGATTCTAGAAGAGCTGATAAGACCATCACCCGAGGCGATAACGGCTCAACATTCATATTGATTTTCTAACCGAGTCCATCATCCATTCAAAACCAGCTGACGATGATTATAGTTATCAGGCACACTCGAGGAATTTCACATTATCAGAATTAATACATTTAATCTTAGCGAAATTAAATGAAATACAACAATGATTATCAGATTTGGTAAGATTAGAAAAATAAAATAAAAATGAGAAAATTTTTAATCGTCATAAAAATTCACCTTTAAAATGCTGATTCAATTCTTTTAATCTCGACACACAATATAAAAAGCTGAAATCAACCAAATGGATCTGTATTAAAAGTCCTGTATTAATTTTAAATAAATTATATTACATAACGCAAGTACTAACATTTATTACTTAATTTTAAAACATCAAGATTAATTTGTTCACTTTTAGGAATAACTCATATAATATTTCTCAATAGAAATCGTTGTGTCCCTTACTATCAAGGTTAGAAATATGATCTAAACGGCGTTAAGCCTCAATTACATTGAGCGAGTTTACAAGCTACTAGTAAGTTTAAAAGCGGGTGAATCGGCGAGTGAGATTGTCATGATGACACCTAAAACTATCCACTAGTAGCGACAGTAGCAGCTAAAAACGACTCTCGCGCGAACCAATTCTGTCGATATTCTTTAGAAAACTTGAGTTCGCAGCTAGCGCCACATGCTAGCCAGTAGCGAGAATAACGACTCCCGTGACAACTAATTGATAGTTACGGAATCAGCTGTTCGTGGGCCGCCATCTTGAGGCACACCTGGCGAGTAGCGAGCAAAGTTGACCACCTTTCTACTTTTTTCGTAGATTGTCCACAATCAGCTAGTTAGATAGTAATACGATTACACTGAGCGAGTTTACTAACAGATAGTGAATTTCCCAGCTAGAAGCTTGTAAACTCGCTGAATGTCATTGAGGCTTTAGAAAGAAGAAACACCACGCTTTATAATCAAATCTAAAAGTTAAACGTAAAACAATTGGAATGTACACCTTTATGAAAACAAAGTTTTCGATCTCAATTTGAAAACAAAAAATTACTTTTGAAATTGAACTTTTTATTAATTACTAGCTGACCCGGCCACGCTTTGCTGTGGCTAACGAAACACAACTCCATCTACTAGATTTTATAACCAAGTGTTTTTTTCGATAAATTAACTCACACCGCCATCTATTAATTTGAATACAAATCTAATCGGCACCGCCCGCTTGTCCTCCACATACAGACATTCTCCTTAAAATATTATATTTCAACCAATTTACACAAAACCTTTAGAAACTATATATCTAAACCTTCCTCATGAATCACTCTATCTATTGGTGAAAATCGCATGAAGATCCGTTTAGTAGTTTTTGAGTTTATCGCAAACAGACAGACAGATGCGACGGAGGACATTAAAATTTATTACATGTAGAGATTTTTACATGAAACGACAACGAAGTGAGGTGACCATCTTATTTCAAACCATGATAGTGAGGGAGGATTTGAATATTTTGAACTCAAATCCATATTTTAATACATATTTATGTTTTGTATGAAAAAGGCTAAACAGGTGTTTCCCATAAGCTGTTTAACTATAATGTAGTTCATTTGGTTACTTTCTGCAGTACAGCTTATGTAGACATTATACATGTGTGGACTTCTACAAATATAAATAAATCAAATCCATTTGGTTGATATTAAATTTGTATTGTTAAAAGCTAATACATATTATGGTGTGAGTTAAGTTTTAAAGGAAAAGTAACAGCATTTGGATGGGAAATTTTTTCTTTGACGTCTCATACAATGTGCGATATAATTTATTGATTAATAAATTTATTTATTAAAGCGCTGAATTCATTTAAAAAATAACAAAAAAATAAATAAAACATAAACCCAAAAGGTTGATAAAATCATTAACCAAATGTGAAAAGACGAATACAAGTTTAATATTTTTCAATTCTTTTTATCAATTTCATGTCTAAAACTGTAGATTTAACAATGATAATCGCACGTAGATCTGGCGGCCTCTCAACCAGCAATCTGACCGAGATCGTGGGTTCAAATTCTGGCACGCACAAATAAATTTTTTTTGAATAATTTGTGTTGTTTCGCAATTTATTAATTGAAATTGTCGCAAATACGCCATACATGGCGTATTTGCGACATGTTCCAGAGTGGATGATACTCTTAGTATCGTCCTTGTGTAAGACCACCATTCAGAATTGAAACTTAGCTTGAAATGGCTTTAGCCGTGCTTGGTGCCCAGATCTAAATAGCCAGGTAACTACCAACCTTCCTTTTTCTCATCTATTATCCTACCCTTACAACATTCCTCCTTTTCTTAACCCTTACTGTGGGGCTTGCTACATTTGCAGTCCAGTAGAATTATGACTGCCGTGAGCTGCAGTGCGTTGGGGATGCCATAGTCTCACTGACTCCAGACGGGAGCAGTTAGCATATTTGTGCAGTTTCACATAGAAACCAGATAGGTTATGCTTAATTGCGACATTTAAAAAAAAAAAAAAAAGAAAGACAAACATTTCCGGGTTACGAATAACCCGACAGTATTTGAAAATCTTCTACTACCACCACAATAAGCCGAAAATGTTGCTTGAGTCGTGATGGAGGACTTAGCCAGCCGAGGAATCGAACGTGGGACGCCTGGGCAGGACCCAAACGCGATGCCAACTCAACCACTGTATATACAGGTCATATGTTTTGAGGCTGAACATAGTGAGAAAGGTGAAGGTTGGACAGAACCTGGATATTCAGATCTGGTCACTAAACTCGCTGGCTAATGCCGTTTCAGTAAACAGTGGTCTTCTGAGAGAATCTAACACTCTGCTATTATTATTATAATAAACAAGGTTAGGTTAGGAGAGTTTTGCAACACTTTGAAACAAAAAGAGTACTGCTTATTAGCAGTAATCAAACTGTTACAAAACAACTTTTGTAGGCATGAAATTGATAATGATCCAACATATTTCAGCAAATTTTAAAATTTTTCCAAAGGCCTGTTCTGCGCCATTTTTGCCACATTAAAAAATATACAATAATAATAACTTACTTTTAATAATTTAATGTGAATCGGAAGAAAATCACTTAGAGAGCTACACATAAGAAAGGTGTTTGTTTTTCAAAATTGCAATTTTGAATTGTGATGTAAGTGTTCCGTCAGTTAACCACCCGACAGCCGGCCTCCCGAAATAGTAACAATAAAAAATTTTGTGCATTATTTACCAATTTAAAAACTTAAAATCGTCATCAAAAATACCTTTAATAATAAGTTGGTATGAATATCAAAAGAATTTATTTACAGTGTCGATTTTTTGTACTGGTATATACATTAAATAGACAAGTAGTTTTATCCTTGATGAAATTATCTTTCATATTTTTGTTATTCGACGGTACTCCTCACTGCATACCCCTTCGAGGAAACTTAGTTATATTTTGTATTAGTAGTATACTGTCTGCATATTGTATATAAATTTGGGGGGCGAACTGTCGGAGATCAACTGCCATGGAACCGTGATGTATTGTAATAATTTGTTTTTTTCTAGACTTTTCCGTTTCTAGCCTGAGCGTAAAATACAAATGTTCTAACACAAAATATGACTGGATATTATCACCTTAATACATTAAACATAAGTAAAACATATATCACATATTAATATCATTACAATTACTAATAAAGATAATTTAATTAAAACAGTGGATTCCGGCTTTGTGATGTTTGGAAAAGCAATGATATTAAAGACGCTAGATTGGCCATAATCATCAAGACACCCTTACAACATCTCTGTACAGATTAATAAAAATTATAAAATTGACAAAAATTCATGCTTAATTTACGTGCTGTGTAGAAATTGACTACCGTAATATGGGGTGACTTATAAATCGGCGGTGACTTTGATCATCCTTATTTTTAGACAGAGAAAAATGTACTTAAATACATTTTATAAATTCCTCAACGATTATACTAGTTTCGTGCCATTTATTTGTATCCGTGTATTTCGATAAATTCAAATCGGCATCTTTTTTACGAAATTTTTTTGTGAGTGGCGCATTGTTACAAGCTTAAAGAAATGGTATGCTAAAGACGCCCCACCCCAAAAAGTTATTTTGATTTTCATTTTTATGGCTCTCCGAACACATTAGCAATTTTTTTTACATATATTTCAATAGTTTAAACATGTGCAATAAAAATATGACATAAAATTTCCCCGCATAAAAATTATAAAAAATGTTATTTGATTTCAAAGTTGAAAATTTAATTAGTCACCCCATTTTATAGTATGCAATCTCACAAGACAATTATTGCATGCACTATTACAATGCACGTCTCGTCGATAATTTGCTAAGATCTGCATAAACACAATGTCTGAAACGTGATCCGAAGATGGTATCATTTGCAGCAATGTACACTAAATTACTCTTTATTTTTCTAGGAAAATGGATAGTGGAAGGTTTGCTTGGAAATTGTATTTATAGTATCTTTTACAGTAGCGGATGCTGCGTGGAGGGTTTTTTAAAAGGGAAATTTAATATTGAAAATTTAAATGACAAACACGCCTTTACAAAATAAACTTTTTCACTTTGAAATTTTCATATACAGTTAAAAATGTTTTAAAATCCTCTAAAACCAAGCTCTACACACTGCACTGCAACTCAAGTCAGTCATAATTATTTCACTGGACTGCAAATGTAGCCAGCGGCACAGTAGGGGTTAAGAAAATGAGATATATTGCGAGGCTGAAGCGGGAGGGGTAGTGATGGGATGAGAGGGTTGAAAAATATCAGGCTATTCAGATCTAGTCACCAAACACACCAAAAAGCATTTAAAGCTACGTTTCGACTGGGAATGGTGATCTTTTACTGGGGAGGTACTGAGTACATAATTTTGACATTGCGTGTATGCATAGGTACCTAATACAATTGATATTCAATTTAGAAATTTCAAAATCAGGGTTATAAAAAATAATTAAATTAAATTAAATTTTTAGTCTGATTTTCATTTTAAATAGAGATAATTAATATTGGTAAAGGGGTCAGTTTTCATATGCCAATTTAGCAGTTTTTATACCAAAGATTAAGGAAGTATAAGATTTTTTTAACACTTATGAAGAAAATTTACATTGTAGGAAAGATTCAATTCATTGATGTACTGAAGTTAGCAAAAATTCTTTCAAATTTGTTTACAAAAATTGTCTATTATTTAAAAAACAAAAAATCCGAAGTGCAAGTGGAAAAAATACCCAAAATAAACAGCTATTTCCAAAATACCGATTCATTAAGCTGCCATTAGAATAATAATAATTATTGGTCTTTTTAAATACAATTATTTAAAGAAAACAAAAAATATTCAGCCAGGATAGCGTTGTGATGAAGAACTTACTTATTTTTAAGCATTTAGAAAAATTTGCAAAAAAAAATTATTTACCTAAGAATTTTTCTATATTTTAGAAATAATGTTATTTGTCAGGCTGTTAAACCAACAATGTGATAAAAATTGCTTGCGGCCTCATTACAAACAAGTAGTTTCATTTAACGTTTTCCTCTTGGATATCTAATATTAGTTTCCTTTTGTTTATATCTTTAGAGATCTAGCATGGATTATCGATAAAACCGTATATCAATATGACATTGACTAAATTTGTCTAATATGGTCATTTATCAATATTTGCGAGCACGGTCAACAATTGGTAAGAGTTATTCCGACCGACGATTGATAAATTTTCCACCCTCCATAGTATCGGCTTACTGTCAATACACACATTTTTTTGGATAATGTCCTCCAATATGCAAAATTACCGACTTATTAATAAACGGAGTTCCACTGAGGAAGCTCTTAGAATTGAAAGAAGTCATATACGCGATCCATATATTTATATAATTCAATTAAGACGTGACCAATTTGAGAAATGAAAGTGGTTGAAATATGACTAAAGCTCTCATTACCAAATTAACTCTTGTTCAATGTCAAAAAGTAAATGCGGACTGCCAATGCATATTTAGGTTAGTACTACAATTGAAAAATGCCAATTTATTAATATTTTTACGTAATTGCTTGGCTTATCCGTCATAGAAAATACCTTCAGTGTTGCCAGGGTATATCAATTTCTTATTTATTTAATATCAGTTGGGTTGTCTATGGTGAAACCCTGCTCGGGACATCGATATAAAACCATCGGAAATCCCGCTTATTGACCTGATATTGTTAAGTTATCAATTTCACTGTGCTAGAACTCATGGGAGTATAACTTTATAAGACATCCAATATTATGCTTCACATCGCTCAAATTAATATAATTGAGAAATATGAATGTTTTTATAGATCTGGGACCGATACAATATACTGGGACCAATACTTTTTAACAAAACGACATGAGTTTTGCCTGTGGAATTGGAATTTTGTCACATTGAAGGTTTTAAATGACCTAAACGACAATAAATTTATTTGCAAAGTGTTAATTGTTTTAAATTTCCCTTTACTAAGTGCTAGGGAAGGTTTCCGCTTTCATCAGCGTGAAATGTGATGAATAGTGTTATGTACGCCAACATGTTTTCTTTAATTTAAAATTATTATAAATGCGTGATGTTTCATTTAAAATTTTCTAACAATTAATAATAACATTATCATTAGCCAATCACTGAAATCATAATACATAACATTATAGACTAGAAACATAAAATATATTATGGTGGTGCTTTCAGTACTCAGAGTTGCTCAGGCACCTTTAAAATTAACTTATATAGGCGGAGGAATGATAAATAATACATTGTTAGTATTTTAACAGTTGTTGCTAGGAGATTTCTTATAGTAAAACTCCTAATGTATAAGACATTATTATTTATTATGCAAGGTAATGCGTGTAATGTGTTCGTTCACGAATGTAACGCAAAAGGTATGGAGTATGGACTACTCAAAAACTCTGTTATTGTTCGAGTTGATCCATTGGTAAATATTTACAAAATAGGGACACGCTTAATATGCGCACACAATTTTTATTTCAAAAACACTTAAATCAGATAGATAACAATGAAAAATTGAGTATTTCAGTTTCTGGAAATGTAAAATAATGCATTTTAGCAGCTATTTCATTAAAAAAAAAACAGACAATTTGACATCTTTTCTTCGCGCCATGTTTCGAATAGTTTTGTTTGACGTGATAACGTCTTATAAATCGATGAACACCGGCTGCATGCACGAAAAAGCATGATTCATTGTCACGTTCCGCCTGAGCCGAGCGTGCAAGCGAGAGGGCGGAACAAGTGATAGAGAGGCACGATCGACCTAAGCGTTCAGCTTAGGAAGCATCAATGCAATTTTTCATCAATGTTTTACAACGTTATCATGTAAAATTATCGTCAGTAAACCGACTTTACAGACAACCAATTTTTTTTTTCTTCTTTTAATTAAACCCAAACTAAGAACCTATTTTAGGATCGTAGGTTAATATTTTGGATTAAATGAGAGAAGAAAACCAATTAACCTTCAATGATGACAATGGCCGCCAAGCGAATAATCGGTTTTAATTTTAACGATATAACTATTAAAATTCATTATTTTCCAATCCCGGAAACTGAAATATTTACTTCCCATTATTATCTAACTTATATTAAGTGTTTTTGAAATAAAAAGTGCATATTAAGCGTGTCCCCATTTTGTAAATATTTACCGATCCATTATTTACAAAGTGCAAAACAAACGCATAACCAATTGAGGTAAACTATTCGTACTATGCTTACTTCTTGTCATGGACAAATTATTTAAATAACACTTTGTTTCAACTTAATCACTACAAGAAACAACTATTTATGTCGGAGGTCACGGTAAACAATGCTTTAAAGTTCAAATTTTTTAAAATCAAAGTTTAAAATGATGCTGTTTGATCTTGTTAGTAAGTGACAATCTAAATACACAAAATTTTTTTTAAATAACCCAAAATAAGAACCTAATATTATATTTCATGCATGTTTTTAAGTCCCCTAAAGAAAATAGTTGTGACATGAACTAATTGAGTTGAAACAAATTGTTTTTTCAATGATTTGTGCTTGGGTGTTCAGAATTAAGCAGAGAATGGAAATTTATCTGAGTTCCTTTTATAGATATCAGTCCAATTATCGCCAAGAGCGTTACATGTACTGTTTGTAGTGACATCCATGCTAAGAACGCTACATTACACGCATCGTAACTGGACAAAAGATATTGTAAGATTGCTGTGATGTGGGATTTCTTGATCCTATTAAATACTTTAAAGTTCACAAAGTATTATACTGAAGACCTTTAAGGCTGATATATTCATAATAATTGTAAATCAATTACCATTATGCGTAACTGCATTCAAAACACTTTAGTGGAGTTACGGGGTAACTCCGATATGAAGTTCTAATGGGAATGCG
Organism: Glyphotaelius pellucidus; assembly: GCA_936435175.1. Classification (NCBI taxonomy): domain Eukaryota; kingdom Metazoa; phylum Arthropoda; class Insecta; order Trichoptera; family Limnephilidae; genus Glyphotaelius; species Glyphotaelius pellucidus. The sequence continues at coordinate 1,913,180 of OW386561.1, forward strand.
GGTGGGGGATGAACTGGGTACTACGAGAAGCTTGCGCAGCGGGGAACTTTTATATCTTCACGAGGTCCTCAGCAAGCCAAGCTGGCCGATACCCAAAGTGGCCGTGGATGGCCGCGGTACCTTGCAGAATGTGTGCAGCAAACTTCACTTCACTGTTATTTTCCGAGAGGACAACACAATACTTTGAAACCACCAAAGAGATAAACCAATAGAAATTTTTCCTGGGCGTTTCATCCTTAGGGTGAAATTGATAAAACGTTTTCAAATAGTTTATCAATTTCATCGACCCAAGAGTTAAAAGGTGTTACATGGATCGTTTTGATCGTTGTTTAGACACCAGTTTTCTTTCATCGGCGTAAATCACACTTTTAACACTATTCGTTTTTTTCCATGTTTAAAACTATGTACGTTGTGAAAGTAATGTGAGAAACTTATCAATATAGTTTAATATTTACACGGGTTTATAATAGCGTTAAACAAACACTTGTAGAAGTCCGGGGCTAGTATTTGGCTTTGGGACAGATCTCGGTGGCGAGGCCACCCCAAGCGAGGCGATATTGCCGCGCCCGCCACTGCACCGTGGGCCGGCACAGCGCTAAGAGGAGTAACACGGGGCCCGCCAGCTCACGCAGCAGCCATGCCAGTGCAAACCACCACTTGGGAAACGGGGGCGGGCCGGCCTGAGCTGCGCAAAGCAACAACCAGTCCAGCAGGAACCACACCAGCGCGTGTGTGGCAAGCACCGCAGCTGGCTCCCAGCCCAGTAGCGTATGAGTAGCCCACGCTGCGCACACTCCCAGCACTAGACACTCCGAGATAGGCTCCAGCAGGATGGTGTGCGGCAGCATTGCCGACCGCAGCTGAGCCCAACGCATCAGTCGGGATGCCAATGCGCGAACCCCTCCGCGCCCGGGATTTTGTATCGCGGGCTGCGAGGACACCGCAAGTCTCCAACCCTTCGCGCGCAAGGCTGCCGCCAAGAAGAAATCTTCCGCTAAATAATCCGCAACAGCTGCCAGCCCGCCGCACGCTTCGAACGCTGAACGTCGCACTAACGAACTCATCCCCGTGTGACAGTTGATGCGTAGGAAGTCTGCGGCCAGGTACATGCGAGCCTGAGCCGTGCCGAAGTACACTTTTTCCAGGGCAGCTGCAAATCCGGGCCGATCTGCCACAAATGGCATCTGATGCACTAGCCCGACGCGTTCAGTCAAATGCTGCACCATGTCTAGCAGAGTGTCTTCTTTCATGCGGATTCCAGCGTCGCTGATGAGTAGCAGCTCGTGGCGAGCGGCGGTCAGGCCTGGCTGCATGTTGTTGACCTTCGGGTTCACACCGACGCGTTCACCGCCGACCAGAAGACGCGCGGGCACGTTGGGATATCTCGCCATAAGCGCTCCCGCCACGGCTGCCGCGGGATCCTTCTCGTCTTCCACGCAGAACAACACCTCGTACAGCGGATACTTCATCGTGAAGAACGTCTCCAGGTTGGAGCTCAGGTTGGGATCGTCCCCCAGCAAAGGTTTCAGGATAGAAACGCCGGGCAGAGGAACCTCCAAGGACGGCGCGGCAACGGGGCGGTGCAACTTCCACCTCGAGTAGAACAGCGCTATGAGGTGGATGATCCATAGGCATATCCATGTGATGAAGAAGAATACGGCAAAGCCGTAACGCGTATAAATCATAGTGGTCATGACGGGGAGAGGATACACAAGGATCGTTCGACGGTTGACATAACTGACGTTACCGAAATACTCCGCGACTGAGACGGCTCTACGGTTCGACTATCACATTCACGACACTGCGAAATCAAAGTGACAACACTCGACGTGACTCCGACCTCCGATATCTGCCGCCGACGATAGTCAAGCGCCAAACTTCGAGCCAATTTATGCCATCCGACAGTTAGCAGATAAGACACGCTAGAGGAGGTGTTGACATCTTTAAAAATACAAGCGATATCGAACTCCCAAATTCAACAATACTCTCCAGCAGTAATCTTCAGAAATTCACTTAATTAGCTAACGAAACCGCGCAAATTAAACATGATCGCTTTAGAATGCGAATAGCGAATACAGAATACATACATAATAATGCGGAACAATAAAATTGCTGGAAATTTTATAATGTCCGCAATACGCAATCGAGTTCCTACTCAGAAAAATATTTTTTGCAAAACCCGAGTAAAAAAATAAAATCATTTACGTAGTCACTTAACCTAAATGTATGTAAACCATGTTTCCCTTTTGTGGATACTTAGCTGACAACGGTTGATAACGTAGGCATCGTAAAAATAAATAAACGATTTGATTCGAATACATTTTTAACCAATGCCACCTAGCGACACAAATGTTCACTAACTGTATTCTTTTACAAAACCTTTGTCTTGTTCATGCAAATTCAGTGCATACTGCATAATGAACTTTCACGTATAGGACGTGTTAGTACGAACTATTGAAGTAGAACAAAAAGTCTGTATGACTCTTTATTACAAATCTTAAAAAGCGGGGAATCTATGTTTCCCGGGAAACAGGTAAAACTTCATTATTTTTTTCGTTTTTATTCATTATTTTATCTGTACACAATAATTTTTATTACGTATTTTTAATATTTTAACAATATTTTTTTTTATGCGGCACAAGGACACATAAAAAAATAAATTATGTTTGTGGTAACATGAGTTAGAATTAATTAATTTCAACATAATATTATGTTGTGATAGGGTAAATACGCTGAGGTATGACGATACACCTCAATATACTAAAGATAGGGCAAATGCTATTGTAGATATTATTGTGGTTACCTATACAAAAAGGGGTTTAATCTTTGATAATTCGTCATTCAGCTTGTAAATCTGTAATTTATTTAAATTTTCCTCGCTCTGCCATTTTATTTAGAAGTTACAGCTAGCCGTTCAATTATTTGTAAGGTGAAAGAAAGAACAAATAAGCTTTTCGCTCACAGCACTAGATGGTGCTTTACAAAAAAGGCATTTTTTATTGTGCATGTCGTGTTGCGGTATGATTAATTTATTAAAACAGTAATAATTATGTAGTCAGACCTGCACACTCAAAATTTATTATAAGTTAAGATGGTACTTACTCTACAGCATCAAAATTCACTTATTTAAAGATTTTACAATCCTTCGATAAATTATGTTTCTTTTGGGAGATAGGCAATAAGTACATATTCTTCATATTAATATTTTATTGTGTGCTGATTTATGCTTTAATTTATTAATAACATGGATTGATTTAATTAAACTATGCTTTCAACATCATAACAGACATCCTCCGGTTTTTTTAATAATGTGAATATCGCACATATCATAGTTTCTGTTGCTCACACCCGGTGAGTGGAAGAGGAAGGTATTCCCAACTGAAGGTATATTTGTATGTTGTGAGACTGAAGATATTGAGGATGAGAAGGAAATAGGGAAGAGGATAGATGGAAAGTGTAGTGAGGTAGGAAAGGAAATAATTTTGTTCCGGGTTGTCCGCAATGAATTTATTTTTTTATTTAATGACAATATCGTGTAAAAAATACAATAAAAGGTAAAGTAAAAATACAAAGTGAAGTAGTTTGTTCTCAGTCCTCCTCACTAGGTATTCCTGTTCCGAGGCGGACTGCAGCTTGTTGTAAGGTGTTGATCATGATTTCCTCCTCATCTGTTTCCACAAAATAGAAATAGATAAAGTAAAAAGTATAGGTATGTTTTTTTATCTGTTAGTTGCGTTGGTGTTACTTCATAATTTTAAGGATTTCCTCATCTTCGTGTTTAGTTAGCCATAATTTGATGTCTTTTTTAACTTTTGTATCTCCACGGTGTTTTTAATTTCAATTGGAAGAGCACTGTATAATTTAGTGGTGTGGAAATTATGGTTTTTCTGGCCAAAAGGAGTATTTAATTTTGGAATGTTTGTAGTGTAGGTGTGTTGGTCATCAAGGTACTCATTTTTTTCTTTAAATTTTAGTACTTAGTGCATTTTTTTACAGTTTTATAATGCTGAACACATTAAATTTAAAAAAAATTTCTTTTGATGGAGTTCTTATGGTTCTTTCAGGATAATTTTTATTATTGCTTAATTTTTATTAACTAGCTGCTTCATGTGAATGATTTTTACTTCTGTTTTTTGTCACATAATAAAATTTGCGTTCATATGGAAAAACAAGAAAATTATAATCACTAAAAACTACGGACTACGTAGTAATCAATTAAAAAAACATAAAAAAAGAAAATTTTTATGGGTTGGGGTTGAACTTTGAGTAGTTTTCCCAGGCCCTTTACCACCGAACCAACTGTAATTTTGGATTCTAACTAAAAACTATGAACTTTGTAGGAATCAATAAAAAAATCTTCACAAGAAATTTTTGGAAAAATCATGATTTTTATGGAAGTATTGAAGGGCTTGGGGTGGAACTTTTTTTTTCAATTATTTATGACTTTCCCCCTTCAAGGGTGTTCTAGGCCATCATTTAAAATCACAGAGAAAGGAAAGGTGAATTTATGTGTTAATTTTATTTAAATGTTCAAATTTCAGTATTAGACCGCCGACATAGTTCAGCGGTAAGGCTCTTGACTAGCATTCCGAAAGTCGCGGGATCGAATCCCGGCGTGGCAAATAAATTTTATTATTATTTATTATTTTAACTTTATGAGTAAAACCTCAAACTGTAATATTTAATTAAATGAAGACATTATGAGCGAAACTCAATCGAAAATCTGGAAACAGAAAAATCAGAAAAAGATATTGGCACCTCTGGGACTCGAACCCAGGACCTCCCTACTTTCCGGGTTGGGCGCTCTTATCCACTGAGCGTGTCGATATCCAATTCGGTCACTTTTAACTGTACCATACTTCGACTAAGAACCACCCATATTATCTTCATTAAAACAGTTAAAAGTGACCGAATTGGATATCGACACCTTAGCTCAGTGGATTAGAGTGCCCAACCCGGAAAGTAGGGAGGTCCTGGGTTCGAATCCCAGAGGTGCCAATATCTTTTTCTGATTTTTCTGTTTCCAGATTTTCGATTGAGTTTCGCTCATAATGTCTTCATTTAATTAAATATTACAGTTTGAGGTTTTACTCATAAAGTTAAAATAATAAATAATGAAAATGATTAACGTTTAAATTGTATTTTCAGGATAACAATGGCAGTATTGAGAACGAAGAGCTTAGAGGATTCCCTACTTTCCGGGTTGGGTTCGAGTCCCAGAGGTGCCAATATCTTTTTCTGATTTTTCTGTTTCCAGATTTTCGATTGAGTTTCGCTCATAATGTCTTCATTTAATTAAAAAAAATAAATTTTATTTGATTAATTTGTGTTATTTCACAATTTATTCTTTTGAAATTATATATAGTATATTTGTGGCACGTTCCAGAGTGGAAGATGCTCTCAGTATCGCCCTGGTGTAAGACCACCATTCAGAATTGAAACGTTGCTTGAAATGGCTTTGGCCGTGTTTGGTGATCAGATCTGAATAGCCAGGTACTTCCCACCTTCCTCTTCCCCGTATCCTTCCCCTCCCTTCAGCCTCACAACTTACCCCAATTGATGCCATAGTCTCACTGGCTCCAGACGGGAGTAGTTGGGACTCTTGTGGGGTATTCATATAAAAAAATATGAAAGATTGGAGTCGAGTTCAGACTAGGAAAAGATGATATGTTGAATGGAGGGGAGGCAATTTTAGATAAAGCTTGATAGAAGAGAGGATATTTATTTAGAGAGGGACAACCAAAAAATATGTGATCTAAAGTTCCCACGAAAAGTACCAAATTTTGAAAGACAGAATAGCAAGATTTGCTTTCCGCCTAGTTTCTGGACTTACAGAATCAGTTTCCTCAAGTAAGTCAATATGGTGCATGAACCTTGGATAGGTTCCATGCTTCCATATAAACATACCTGATTTGCTCCAACACTTCAAAGTACTTCTGGTGGTACAGTGCCCAAACATCGCTCGCGTACTTCAGCTTTCTCCTTAGAATGCCATAGAATAATGCCAGCGTAGCAATCTTGGTTGTTAAACTTCCTACAAGTCCTGATGATGCACCCAAGAAGTTTGTAGCAAGAGTGAACTGCGATATATGGCCAGAGAATGTCAGTTGTTCGGGATCTAAGACAACACCGAGTTCCTTCACGGATTTTACACATGATAACGTTTATCGTTTATCTTATAATCGTAAACTACAGTATTTTGAGAACGAGTGAAGGACATTGTAACACTTTTTTGTTGTTGTTGAAATCTAATTTATTTGTCAACAACCATTCAGGTAGTGCATCCAGATCAGCTTGCATTTTAAGACAATCTTGTTGGGAGCTTATTTCCATCAGAATTTTAGGGTCATCTGCAAATAGTAGACATTTGCTGTTCCGAACACAGTTTTGGGTGTTATCTATTAGTATTAGAAGTAACATAGGTCCTAGGTTGGACCCTTGAGGAATTTCAGATTGCGCTGGGAATTTTTTTGAGTTTATTTAATTTCTTTCCGCCATAATACCATGGTAATACGAGCGGGTTAGATAAAATTTGTACGACAATTTCACCTAACCCGTTAGTATTACCGTGGTATTATCTTATTCTGCGATTATGAGTAAGGCGGCCAATGTATGATTACAAAATTCAAGCCCGAACTAAATGCTATCTAGATAGTGTCTTGGATAAATGTATCTATTTTTATTTAATATTCGACATCTATTGACTTTTCTGCAAGTCTAGGATGAATATTTATTTTTAACTTAATGAGTAAAATCTCAAATTGTTATATTTTAATTAATGAAGACAATATTAGCGAAACTCAATCGAAAATCTTAAACAAAAAATCAGAAAAGGATAGGTCACGTCTAGTACTCGAACCCAGGACTTGCCGGGGAGGAGATTTACCAATTTGCTTGATATATTTTTTTGTACATAAGTGAAAAATTATTTCTATCGATATTTTTTATGTATACAGACCACAAACAAGATAAGTTCTAAAATACTCATTCATCAACATTTTATTTTAAAACAATGAATTACAAAGTAATAATTATGTACACTGTAATTTTTACTTTCAGACAACATACTTTCAGATTACAATTAGATCTGAAAGTATGTTGTCTGTTGTACGCTGATGATGCGGTGCTGATTTCTAACACTGTGGAAGATTTACAGTCTCTAGTGTCTAGGATGAACGAAGTATGTATGAAGAATGAGTTAATGATGAATGTAAGTAAGTCTAAAGTCATGGTGTTTGAAAGAGAAAGTACGAAAACAGTGTGTGATATAGTTGTGAACGATGAATACTTAGAGCAGGTGGATGAGTTTGTGTATCTGGGTAGTATGTTTACGAGAGATGGGAAGGCTGATAGAGATATCGAAAGAAGGGTAAATGCCGGTAACTCCATTAATGGAGGACTGAATGCCGTTACTGACTGAATGCGCTAATAAAAAACTGTCAAAAGGAGCGAAACTAGCAGTCCACAATGGAGTCCTGGTACCTACCCTGATGAATGGCAGTGAGGCATGGAACTGACAGAGGAAGGATGAAAGTAAACTGAATGCTGTAGAAATGAGATCCCTGAGGCGTATGTGTGGTAAAACCATGTATGATCATGTGAGAAATGTGGAGATCCGCAAAGAATGTAAGGCTGATGTAAGCATAATGAGTAAGATTAAAAAAGGGACCCTCAGATGGTTTGGGCATGTAGAGCGAATGAACGAAGAAAGTAGTGTAAGAAGAATATATGACGTAAATGTGAATGGTAGAAGAAGTTGGGGACGCCCAAGGAAGACATGGCACGATCAAGTGAATCAGATACTTGAGTCGGGCCATGTCAAAAGTCAGAATAATAGAAGAGTATGTATAAGAAAATGTATGAATGTGAGTGAAGCAAAGAATGTGTGCCAGGACCAAGTTGTTTGGCAGTCGGTCCTCTCTGCCTACTCCTGCGGGGAAACGGCGTGATGGTTAGTTAGTTAGTAATTTTTAAATTGTCCCTTTAATTTGACCTGTCTGTCGGTAATAATCTACGACATGGTTTACCGCTATTTCGCTAGGTCGGCAGAACGACATATTTTCGGAAAGAGGGAACTTTTCCAAGATACCTCCCGATTGGAAATCTGGCAGAACTCTGGTTTTTGACGTGAGCGACAGCGCGGAACAAGCGTTCAGCCTAAGCGTTTGGCTTGTAACGCATCTATCTCTCTTCCACTCCATCGTTATTATATGACGTTATCACGTAAAATTATCGTACGTAAACCGAACCGGAGAGATTTGGTCGTCGCTTTCACTATTAGTATTTATTGATCAATGAAGATGGTGGTCTCTTCTCCAGCGGGTGTTATTTTAGAATATTCAGATGATTGACCAATTGATTAATCCCGTTTGAACGGCATCTTGACCTTTGAGTGTCAGAAACTGAAGGTCCGTAACGCAGTATCTTGTATCTGAAAATATACCAAAAACATTAATCCGACACAAAAGCCAAATTAGGAATTCTGCATCATTTTAGAATTTTTATATTTCTGTTCACGGGCTGAACGCAGAGTTCGTACTGCGTGCGGTGAGTTTATCTCCTTCTCCATCGCTCAAGCCTAATTTGCACGTGTGCAAGCAATACTTAAAATCAGACTAGTCATAATACAATGTAAATATAGCCTAAAAAAACTATTTAAAATTTTATTTTTAAACCTTCAGATTTTGGACAAACTTGAGGTAAGGAAAAGTGTTACGCATTACGAAAAATTAAAAAAGATGGAAATACTACAAGCCAGAACTTTTCAATGATAATAGAAGCGCAGAATATGATATTAGAAATTATATCGGGATGTTCTGTATTAGCACCGTCCGAGTATACATTTAGGCACAATCAGGTTTTAAAAATAATTCACCAAAGTTTGGTAATTAAGCATAACTTGATTGACTGCCGTAATGTAGTACCATATTAAGAATACGAACCAAATTCATTTTTAGAAAATGAATTTATTAAAATATATATTATGATAAAACTATACTAACAGACAGAACAATTTGTCAACAGACCCAATATAGTTTTGCATGACAAAATAAAAAAATATCTTATATCATTGATGTCGCTATTCCAATTTCCTGTAATATTGAAAAATCTGTTTCTGAAAAAATTATAAAAAATACAGATTTAGGAAATGAGATAAAAAGAATTTGGCATTCTCAGACTACAAAAATATCACCATTTCGGCTACTGGCATTACACCTAGCTCTCTCATTCAAAATTTAGACTTATTAGATTTGTCAAAGAATCTATATATTAAAATGCGAAAATCCGTCATATTAAATACAAGTAGGATTACAAAAGATTTTTTAAATATTTATATCGAGGGATCAGTAGGATTTATCGGTCCAGTTAGGAGTTCTATCGAGCCGAACTCCCTGATATGAAAATATCTGGAGTCGGTGAATTATTTTCCCATTTGGTCTCTGGTAGGTTGACATGTTGTTTTTGTATTGTTTTGTATTTATTATACTTATACAGCGCAATTGCATAGCGTAGATTGACTAGATGATCATTTGTGGAAAAGTGTGTGGAAAGGTTAAGTTTTTCCTGTGGGAAAGATTTAACCCGGACATAAAGTCTAAAGAACAATTAAATTAAAAAAGGCCCACCAATCACAAGAAATTAGGTAGAACATGCATATTATCTCTTTAAACTCGGGAAAGCAGCGGGCCCAGATGGAATACAGATTGAATTCTTTTACTTGTAGGAAATACAGACATCCTTGTTGTATCGGACGTGCGTTTAGAAATAATTTTAATTTTAAAACAATTTTATATTTCTTTCAATAAATCGAATTACGGGTCAAGCAGTTCCTATGGGACAAAAAACTAAGCTTGGCCCCCCCCCCCTCTCCCACCTCGAATGTGTACATACCTACACACCTTTTTTCCCTTTGCATAAAGTTTAAATTTGTGCAAAGTAGTCCATCCGTACGGGCGCCTTATCTTTGCGCAAATTCGAATTTTGTGCAAAGCTGTTTCAATATGTACCAAAATTATGCAAACCCATAATTATTTTAAATAAAATAACGGAGGACGGCAAGTGTCAGGCGAAGATGATGTTGTGTGGCGACACGCTCGGTGTAATACGCCGCAGCGTTCCTAAACCCTGCCGGTCCAAATTTCAGGACTCTCAGTTCTTGGAATTACAGGGAGACAAAAGGCTAGTCTAGGCCAAGTTTCTCCCTTTAAATAGAGCCCTAAATGCTCTGGACCGGCAGAGTGCCAGCATCCGCCTTCACAAAATCATATCGCCTGCCCTGCTTTGCCTCTCCGATCGAACTGCAACTTGGACTTTTTCTTTCCACTGGCCGACACCGTTCACCCTGAAGAAACAAATCACAATTGCTCGATCGCCTTTCTCAAGGCGCAGGTTTCCCCTCTACCTCCCTTCCTCTCCTTACCCTGAAGGCACGTATTACAATTCTCGAACGCCTTTCTCAAGGCGCAGGTACCTCGCAAACGCTCTCCTCTACCTCCCTTCCTACCCTTTGCCTACAACCCTACTTATCCCACATTATTCCCTGTTTTTCCCACTCCCCACATTCTACCCTACTTTCTCCCTCCCTAGGCGTCGAAGCGGCCAGCCGGTCCAATTCCCCACTACATCGTCTGTGCGGCCGGCGGTTACAGCGCCCGTCCCGTACACTTGTATTGAAAAGTCACTTGAACTGTATTTAATACAGGAAAAAACCCACTAGATTGGCTTCGATCCGTTTTTCATTTCTATCCTTTATACACGTCATCAGACATGATTAACATTGAAACATCAAATTCAACGGGATTATTTTTACCCCAAGAGAAAACACCCTCGAGATAACGGTCCATTCTATGCTTCAAAGTCCTCCAAGCTCGGGGGCTTGTCAAACGAAAAGCTATCGTGAACTGTAGTGTCATCCGCGTAACAAAAAAAAAATGTACTCAATGTCCCACCTTTTAATGATGAGGTTTTTGACCTTCTTCTTCCAGACCAAAATAAAGAAGATGAACACGCCCAGCAAATAATTAAATTGTATGAATTCATTAAAGGGGCCAAGATTCAAGGTAGGGGTGGAGCCCACGAAGATGAAGCTTATTGCTTCTGCTATCCAGCTCACTCCCATGAAGATGAACAGTTTGAAATATATGAAGGACCTGAAATCAAATTAATAAATCAATAAATAAAAAAACTTAAGGGTAAAAAGTAATTTCCACAGGTTGAAGATTTTTTAAAATTATTATTGAAGAAGGATTACTTAATTCAGTAATAAGTATTTTTAATACTACCTAAAAAATCCTTTTTACCTCTTCTTTTTGTTGGTGGACTGATCATTTCTTCTGTTTCCCGCGGTGTACAGCACTGCGGTTTCACGCTCTGTCGTTAGAATCTTGTAGCTGGTAATGCCGAACATGAGTAGGTTAAATACCGACAAAATCAATACCGGTAAGTAGAAGTACAAAAAATTAGATGGCCGATCTGAAAACAATAAATACTTATGAATACTGATCTTAAAACCATCAGAAAATGGATCAGTAATGTAAGGTGGACAGGAACTGCAGATCCTAAAATACCAGTCAAGCGACCTAAAAGTGTGCGAACACCTGAAAACATCGCGGTAATAAGAGTGTCAATTGAAGAGTCTCCAACCCGATCAGCGCGGAAACATGCCGTTGCGCTTGGAATATCGTCCAGAATTGTAAGGCGAATCTTACACTCAGACTTCACCTGTACCCCTACAAGATGGTGCGGGCACGGAAATTGAGATTTTGTGAAACGTAGGGATGCTTGCATTGCAATCGTAACTGCTGCATCCCTCGGCGCTGATAAATCATTACCATTCGTCTCGCTGTTGTGAGATGTTGGAGAACTTCAAGCGTCTCAATACGAAAGAGCACGGAACACGACACAGAAGCCTTCTGGTTTCAACAAGATGAAGCCATTGCCCATGCTGTCCATCGTTCAAGCGAAATCTTGCAAGAGCTCTTTCCAGGTCACCTGATCTCTTTGAGGGGAGGATATTCCATGGCTCCCTCACTCCCCGATTTGACTCCGAGTGACTTTTTTCTGTGGGGATACGTCAAAACTGAGGTAAAAAACTTCTACCTCGAACTCTTGCAACTCTGAAGAAGGCTATTGAGGACGTCATCGCTGGAATTCCGAAAGATGTGCTGGGAAGAGTGGCCGAAAGGCTCAATATTTGTATTGCTCGCCAAGGCCGCTACGCCAGACGATATCATTTTCAAAACATCATGAAAAAAACGGCATCATGTCACCAAACGTAGCAAGCCACTTGGGGTGACCTATGGCACATGGGATATTATATCCTTAATCGGAATATATTCCCGAATAGGAAAAGGAATAAGAGAGTGGCTAAAATTTCGAATAAAGGAAGATTTTGATAACTAGAACAAATATCAGACAGGAAAAGGGTGAATAAACGAAAAAGTTCACAGACTTACCATCGAACCAGCAACTAATCAGTCCAAACCCTGGCCTAATATAGGACACTGGCAAGTTTTCTTTGAATTGCATGAAGGCTAACAGAGCAGTGAGAGGCAAGGGGGCTCCCCAGCCGTATAGGCAGTAGAGAAAATAGCGCCGTCCCCCGGTTTCCCGTCCGCCAAGACGACGCCCGCTGAATGGTTTCCTGATGAAAAGGTGAGTAAAAGTTGAGTCGTTTGACAATACCGGATATTATTTTGCACTCTTTTGGAATGTACATAATTACAGTTGGTTTGTTTTCATCAGTATCAATATTTTTAATTCGTATGTTGGATGCCGACCGGGTCTCGCTTTGAAATTCAAATTTCGGGACAGAAAATCCAGTCAATGTCCCAATGTTCAATCACCCAAAATTTAAACTCAATAATAACACCAAGGTTCTTACATCTGTATAAATTATTTTGTTGTTTAATTCGTAGAACTCCATTAAATTTATTTTATTTTTACTTATTTTTGATTACATTTATTTTATTTGTTTATTTTTGTTGCAGCTGTTGTCATTATTAACCAATTAAGAATACCTTAACATTTAGTACGCAGAAAACAGCCCTCGTAAAAGTGTCTACTGTTTCAATTAGTCAATCTTCAAGACACAACGTTGAGATTCATTCAAGGCAGACCGATTGCCTAACACATTCTCACTGGTATTGCCAGATGATGAGAAAGGTATCCAACCTGATATTAACGTTCTTCATTTCACCATACTTGTTTTCATTATCACTTCTTGCAGATGCTTGCAGCATACGCAAGATGATGTTACCCTGCGAGCAGCCGTCTTTTATGTCTATCTATTTTCTTTTTTTAATTTGAGGGAGCGGACGCTAACGCTAAATGAAAAGCAGTCAGACGTTGTAGCGAGTCAAGTCGTTTATTGGTTGCTACGTAGCGAAATCATATTGTGATAGTTAATAGGATAAATCTCCTAACTCTTCGCCCGTTCTAGATTTAATGTTTATATTTTCCAATGGTATGTGGTCGGAATATACTGTGAAAGGTTTGCCTATTAGCCAGTACTGCCAGTATTTTATGGCTTCTTTAATAGCTAAGCATTCTAAATATATAGCTTTTTTTTCTTTTATTGATTTTGCTTTAGCACAGCTCCAATACCTTCCAATGATGCATCTGTATATATGTTTATTGATAAGTCTTCATCAAAAATTTCTAAGATTGGTTGTGAACACAACAGTTGTTTAATCTCTTTAAAAGCTTCTTGGCAGTCTTTTGATTATATGAATTTTTGTTGCTTCCTTAGTAAATTATGAAATGGTTCTAAAATTATTGAACTGTTATTAAGTATGTACACGTCGTAGAAATTTATTTTTCCTAGAAATTGTCTAATATTTTTCTGATTATTTGGTGTTGGGAAATCTCTTTTTGAAATTAAGTATCTCTCACTGATCTTACTGTATTATCTTGTATCATATGTCCGAGGTATTTTACCGAATTTGTTGCAAATTGACATTTCGTGAGCTTAAATTGTAAACCTTCTTTTTCTATCGCCTCTAAAAGCTGTGATAGATGATTTATGTGCTCGGTATAGGATTTTGAAAATACGTAAATTTTGTCCATGAAATTTACGGCAAAAACTGTTAACTTGTACTTTCTCAAAATGAACTGAATGAATGAATGAAAATAAATTCAAACCCTTGTCCCAATCCTGTATACTCTGAGAATGGTGAAGATAACTCTAATCTACATGTACACGCTATTAACTTCAGTCAATCGTGTGTACTTGATTATTTAAAAAAAACTTGATCCGAATAAAAGTGCGGGATCTGATTTAATTCCTTCCATATTTTATGTAAAATGCCGGGACCAATTGGCTTACCCTCTCTCCTTGCTATTCAAAATATCATTTGAGGAAGGCAACTTCCCTAACGTCTGGAAACAAGCACTCATTACACCAATCCACAAAAACGGTGACAAAAATAACATCACCAACTATAGGCCCATCTCCTAACTCCCAATTGTCAGCAAGATCATGGAAAACATGGTTCTTGATCAACTTTTTCCGGCAGTACAAACAATCATTTCTAAAAATCAACACGGATTTTTCAAAAAACGTTCCGTCGAGACAAACCTGCTGAAATACACAGATTTTATATTCAATTCTATGAGAAGTAAAAATCAAATAGACTCTACCTATACGGATTTTTCAAAAGCCTTTGACAGAATTAATATCGAACTGCTTCTGAAGAAAATGTTAAAAATCGGGATTAATGGTGACCTTCTAAGATGAATCAAATCGTATGTCACAAATAGAAGTCAAGCAGTTAGAGCTAAGGGTTTCTCTTCACCTTCAGGAATTCCGCAAGGATCACATCTCGGACCTCTCTTATTTTATATATCAATGATATAGGAACATGTTTCAAATATTCCAAATTCCAAATTTTTGCTGATGACACTAAAATTTACAAAAAAATTACTAATATTAATGACAGCCTAGAACTACAAGATGATATAGGTTTCAAATATATTGTGCGAACAACCAGCTGTTCCTTAATCTGGAAAAATGTTACACAATATCATTCACCAAAAGTATTAACCCTTTAACATTCCCATACAAAATCAATGACGTAGAAATACCTAGCTCCTACCTCATGTACCTAGCTCCTAAAATGTTTAACCTTCTCCCCGAGAACCTAAAATCCGAAACCCAACCCCATATCTTTAAAAAAAAATTATCAAAATGGATCCTTACATTCAGTAACGATGATGTGTAAAACTTGCTATTTTAATTGAATTGTAATATAATTAATACATCTTGTAACTTAAACTATTAAAATGAATTGCATAAGTTAACGACTGTACACTGTACCTACCCAATCTTTAAACTTCATCCACCGTAACACAGGGACATCCCTAGCATGGCGGATGAATTAACACAATTTTTTGTTCATTGTATAAACTTCTTTTAATAAATAAATAAAAAAATAAAAAGATGTTGTGAAGTAAGGGACTTAGGAATAATAATGGACTCCGGAATGTCTTTCCGAACACATATAAATTCTATCTGTGACAGGGCCTACAAACTTTTAGGATTCATCATAAGAATGACTAAACCATTCAGGTCACCACACGTAATCAAAATACTGTATGTCTCTTTTGTTCGATCAATTTTAGAATTCGGATCAGTCGTATGGAATCCCCAATATAAACTTAATATTGAAAGATTAGAAAGAATTCAAAAAAGATATTGAAACACTTAGACTCTAAATCCTTTCGGACACCAGAAAACCTAAAAGACTCATTAACACTCCATAATTTATCAACTCTAGAAGATAGAAGAAATATATCCGACCAGAAATTTTTATTCAAAATAATCAACAACGTTGTTGACAACAACTATCTTCTAGAAAATAATAATTTCCACTGGCCACTGCGAAACACAAGATCAAACCAATTATTCCACATCCCGCATTCAAAAACAAATTACATACAACATTCATTTCGCCGAAGGACGTGCACAAAATACAATAACATCTTTTCAGATGCCGATATTTTCCATTTGTCTTCAGACCAATTTACCAAGCACGTAATAGAAAAAATAAAATCAAATTGTTAATTACGAGCCCTCCATCCCTGCTGCGTGTTATTTTCTCAATATCATTATGTAATTTTTCCTTTTTTCTATAGTGAAAAATCACCTCAAGGGAGCCGGAAAATGGCTAATCGTGTTTATCCTTTTTTTTTTTTTTACATGAGCTCCACACAGGAGGCCCTGAGGAAAATAATTTCCCACAGGGCCTATGTCATCTTTGGGGATGCTGTGTGGAGGGTTTTTTTAAGGAAGTTTAAGGGTTTTAAGGTTTAAGGAAAGGAGTTTAAGGAGTGGGTAGGAAGGAAAGGGGTTTAAGGGGTGGGTAGGAATCTGGGGTTCAGTGTGTCCTGGTCATCCACCTTCGAGACCTAGACAAACTTCACCCCATGAACCCGGGCACCCCTGCTAAATCACCAAACGTAGCGAACCACTTGGGGTGACCTATGGCAGAGGTGTTGGTTATCCAATAAAGGTTCCCGGGGCGGCGGTACCCATTCCCGCCTCCCAAATTCTCCCTCCCAAATCCTTATTAAGAAAAAATTACGTTTTCTTATGGTGTGAACATGTATTATTTTTATTTACTCGTAGGTTAACATTTTCATTTTCATTTTACACATCCGAAATGCTTTTATCTGTGTTTCTTTTTTTTTAAAATTTATTTTGTATAAATATTTTCCTCTTTTTCTACCATTTTATGTTTTTATATTAATATCATACATTTTTGCGGAAACTTCGCTGGTTCATGCAACCATGTAATACGTAATTACTATAACATAATATGTACAACTGTTTGTTTCCCAAATAAACTAAAATAAAAATAAAATAAAATAAAATGTTGCTTAGTATTCTTTGAAATATGGCTGGAGAAGTTTTCAAACCAAAGGGTAAACATGTCCATTGGTAGTGGCCTTCCTGGGTATCAAAAGCAATTTTATTTCTATCTTCAATTCGCAGGGGAATAGACCAGAACCCAGAATTTACATAATGTTGAAAGTACTCACAGTTTCTGGTTTTTGTTACTAAGCCCTCAATCAAAGGAAAAGGTTGAGCCCGAAATACCACTTTATTGAAATCTCTATAATCGATACACAATCTTGTTTTTCTATTGTCTTCTGTTTTGAAAGCTAGGGTTATTGGTGTGGCAAACGGACTGAATGATTCAGCTATAAGATTTCGGAATGCGGGTCAAGAGCCTTACCGCTGCACTACGCCGGCCGTCATAATACATGTAACAAGTGTTCACAATAATGTCCTCTGCGTGCGAACTCTATCTAATAAAGAAGATGGAGAGATATGTAATTACGAATATTGGACAGAGCGCGCTAATATGTTAAGTCGTGTAATAGCAGCGAAAATTGCGAAAAAGCTTAATAAAACATGACTCGTTTAAAATAGAGCAAAAATCTCGTGGAACGTATCTTAAGTATCATCTAAAGAAACATTGTGAATTTTTTCACAAATATAACTTGTAAAATAAAAGAAATAGACTTGTTTTAAATAATTTTCGGAGCGTACTTTGCGATTTTTTTCTATCGAGGGAATTTCATATAATTTGCGTCTCGGCGTGGAACGTATCTGGATATTATCTTCAAAATTAACATATATTTTTTTGAGAGCTTAAAAACTTCAAATGTTTAAGGGAGATATGTAAGAAATCGGTCGAAATACGAATAGTAGACCCTTAATAGACAATAAACAGTGTTAATTTCAAGCGACCTCCCTGGTAAGTATGGTCCTGTATACATTTTTAGGAAGCATCACGTTCATTGGTCGAGACATCGTACATATATTTTCGTATGAACAATTATGAATGGTGGATGCAATTTTTAGCCATAAATTGTTTTTAATGGTTTGCTAGTTTGTAGTTTTTCTAGATTTTAGATATATATTGTAAGCTTGTACAGCGCCCTTGAGGTGATTTTTCACAAAAACGGCGCTACATAAATCATCCAAATATTATTATTATTTCTTCAAATTTTGCAAATTCACTTTGTGGCACCATTTTATTAATGAAATAATTAAAAACACTTTAGAAATATTAGAAATTAGAAAAAATGTCAATAGAAATTTAAATATTATTAACAATCAAATTAATTTTGTGAGTATCTAATCTATCTTAAACATATTTCTATTGTAATTTTTGTCTTTGTTCTTCTAAGCACCCCCTTTCCACCGCCCCCCCTCCCCCTTGTTGATCTTCTAAGCACCTCCCCTTTCCACCTCTCTCCTCCCCTACTACTTCCATTTCTACCCACGCCGTTCTATGTTCGTTCATTTAGTTTTAGTACATTTTATGTCCTGATGAAGAGAACATCGTTCTTGAAACATGTTGACTTTTAAATAAAGTTTATTGTGGTAAAAACAAAGTGTTTTGAATTATTTCATTAATTATTATTATTATTACATGCAACCATGTAATATGTAACTACCAGAATATGCGTAACTGTTTTATTCCCTAATGAATTAAAATAAAAAAAATAAAAAAAAATATTCAAAGAACAAGGTCTAGAGCAGAGTCCCGGCGAGCCTAAAGTCCTGCGTTCAATTCTTGGAAGTGAGGATGTCTTTGTCTTTTTTTTCTATTTCAAATTTTCGATTGAGAATCACTAACATTGTCTTCAATGTTTAAATCTAAAAATTTTGTGGCAATGTTTCCGTCGTGTTGCTACTAAAACCGCATTATGTTGATCCGGTGACTAAAACACTGACTGACGTACTTGCATTTATTTGTATTTCATTATTTTTAATCATTAAATATGACCGTAATAAGTCATCGGATAACCTATCATTGTGGGTTCGTTCCTCTGCTTACAATTCGAATATTGCCAAGAACAGTTTACGAATAATGATATACCTCTACATTAAGGTGGTCCAAAATTTTTTTTTTTATTATTTTTCATTCGGCCACCCTGTAAATTTGTTACATGAATTCATAGTAATAACATAGTAAAATTTCAGCGAGATAAATTAAGTAGATAGGGATGCTCAATCGAGTGTTGTTTTTCAATTTTTTGTGTAAAATGCTTAATTTTTACTTTTTGTTATAGGACAATTTCGTGTGTTAAACAATTAAATAAATATTAAAATAAACTACTGAAGAGTTCTATAGAGAAATTTTAACGGTTTTGATACTTATTTAGTAGACTTTGGAGTGAATCAGTGCAATAAAATGTGTTCATCTAAGACGAAATTTTTCTGGGTTTCGATATATTGAAAATAAATTGGGGTTCGAGATATTAAGCCATTGTGAGGCTTAACCAACTTCCTACTCTTCGACAAGTTTTACTCCATTATCACCACATATTAAATGAATCCAAATGAATGTGAAAGATTCCGTGCATGTACTTATTCAAGAACTCATGGAAGTATGGAGGAAATCTAGTATTCCGACCAGACAACAAAATCACTGCATTGAAAAATTGATTAAGTTTCATGATAACTGGCTGCTATTGATGAAAAATAAAGGAAGAAATTCTGAAGCACAAAGAAAAAGAGAGTATTTGTTTACAAAAGAAGTAGAAAAACTTTTTGATATTGCCCATGCAAGCGCTTTGAATTTGATAAAAATTGCGGAGGGCAGAGCGTTTCTCATCGATCAAAGAGTAGAACGTAAGAAGACGTACTCAATCGTCAAGAAACTAGAAAAGGTCAAAGAACCTTCTCTAAAACGGAAACAAAGATCTGAAGATGCGAGAGAAATGGCTCTATCTGGAGATAATCAAGTTCGTGATGATTACGAAGAGCTAATAAAGCTCACCATGATTGT
Organism: Glyphotaelius pellucidus; assembly: GCA_936435175.1. Taxonomy (NCBI): domain Eukaryota; kingdom Metazoa; phylum Arthropoda; class Insecta; order Trichoptera; family Limnephilidae; genus Glyphotaelius; species Glyphotaelius pellucidus. Next base: position 1,932,985 of record OW386561.1, read on the forward strand.
TTTGAACAAACCACCTGGGAAGATATTTTGGAGCGCTCCAGGTCCGATTCATTACGCTCGTTGGATGGCGAAATTGCTGTATGCTTGAAGATTTTTCTCTTTCGAAATAATTTACAAGCTTTCAAACTAACCAAGAGAGAAAAAAAAACAAATTGTTCGATTTGTTAATTTTGGTGTGCTCGTCTACACCAAAGTTTGGATCGAAGAGCCTTTGGCAGCAGATGCACCAGTAAATGACTTATTACTTTGGAAGAACTTAAAATTGTGCGAAGCCATTGTTTCCAAAATCAGTAGAGCAGCTAGGGGTGTCTTAGAGCGTCACTTGTGGTATTTGTCAGATGAGCTAGTTGCATTTGCCTTGTTTTCTGACAAGCTGTCTGATACTGAAAGAGGCCATTGTTCAAAAAATAAATTCTGATGGCGGTAATCGTTCAATACGATGTGATTCTGCTAAGCTTGCCTCAGAGGTTACATTAGAAGCTTTTGCAACATAAAAAACGTTGAAAACGCTCTAAGTTCTTGATATCAAGCACTATTTCTTGCAATTACCCCCTGATACTTGGAATGACAATGTTGATTACCTTCAAGGCAAAGCTGCGTCAAAAATTTACGTGTTGTTAATGATACAGCGGAGAGAGGTGTTAAACTATTTGAAGATTACAACACGATACTCACTAAGAATGAGGAAGAAATTTTTACTTCACATCGTTGAACAAAACAGAAAAATTGTTTCTACTGAAACATCCAAAAAGGAGTTAACAAACATGGTTTTGAAAGAATGTGACCAATTTTATGTAAATTATTGCTTTGTTACCAAATTTCGTTAACATTTAAACACTTTGTGTACTTATTTGATTAAAATACTTGTAATATTAGTAAACCTTAAATTACGTGTTTTACTTAAAATCCTAAACTTTTTGTCGGAAACTTCAAATTCGATGAGCACCCCCTTGTATATAAGATAGGGGGCTGAATTTTTTTACACATAATAGGAATGGTAGGTGTAACAAATCAAAGCGGTGGCGACACCTATATTTGAATATTTTTTTTTTACTATAGGGGCCTGGACCACCTTACTCTACATATTATAAATTAAAGTCTTCCGCCGCGTATGTCTGTCTTTTCACGATAAAATCAAAAACTACTGAACGGATTTTCATGCGGTTTTCACCAATAGATAGAGTGATTCATAAGAAAGGTTTAGATATATAATTTGTCAAGGTTTTGTTTAAATTGGTTGAAAATTATAATTAAAGGTGAACGTCTGTATGTGGTGGATGAGCGAGCTGACAAGCGGGTGGCATGGATTTGATTTGTACGCAAATTAACAGATGGCGGTGTGAGTTAAAAGGTTGAGTTACCTTCCAGTAGATGGCGATGTGTTTCGTTAGCCACAGTAACGCGTGGCCGAGTCAGCTAGTTATAAATATTTTAAAAAATAATAATAATAATAAGTTTTATTCCAGGATGTGGGGAGGATAGTGCAATCCCACACGTCCCATAGGATTGTACATATTTATATAATATATTTTAAAACATATTTTAATACAACAGATTTTTTTTTAGAACATAGGATAGGAAAAAAAACAAAAAAAAAAAAAAATATTAAAATAAAAAATTAAAATTAAAAATTAAAAATTAAAATTAAAAAATAGATAAATAATCAATTCTATTCTTCAAGCTCGGGCCCAGCGCTCACTCAGGAGGTTTGGTGCTGGAACGCTGCGGTCACCACTGCATTGTCGGAAGCCATTAGCCGCATTCTGGCTCCAGTGACCCGATGTCTCATCAGACCGGCGAATCCGTGCAATCCTAGTTCAGTGAACATTGTCGATGCACTGCTATATCTTCTGAATCCAAATATAATTCTACATGCATCATTATATTCGATCCGGAGTCGTTCCATTGAGGTGGTTCGGTTGTTACACCATGTTTCGCATGGAATATATAGATTAGTGCAAAATGCATTGAACAATATTTTTTTTACAAGGTTACTGCATTGGAAAAATTTTCGGGCAATCATATTGGACAATATACTGATACTTCTCTGTCGTTCAATATCACCATCATCCGAGAGGTCTTCAGTGATGATGTGACCCAAGTATTTTACATTCGTTGATGTACTTATGTTTTCCTCATTGACTAAATATAAATAAGTACCAATGTTTGCCAACGTGGAATCGACATAAGAAGTAAAAAAATTTAAAAAATTGAAAGCAACGAACCTACCTGAAAGTCATCCAGATGTCGAAACACATGATGTTCAACCAGAAAAAGCTCACCATGAAGAAGAAATAAGTAGAAAATGCTGTAACAAGAAAAAGTCACATTAAAAAATAAAAATATTATGACAACATATAAATAATATCATTATATGGGGTGTGTAGAAGCAAAGGCAGCAATGTCCACTTTCGTTTTTTTTTTAAAGGCAAAAAACACATTGATATCATTATATGGGGTGTGTAGAAGCAAAGGCAGCAATGTCCACTTTCGTTTTTTTTTTAAAGGCAAAAAACACATTGATATCTTTGCCTGACAAACTCTGCTTTCTCCCATCAAAATCAGAGTTTGAAAATATGTATCGAAGGCAAAGATATCAATGTGTTTTTTTGCCTTTTTTTCAAAAAACGAAAGTGGAGATTACTGCCTTTGCTTCTACATATCTCAAATATATAACTGCCTCCGTAGTCAAGAGGGAAGGCTCTTGACTCGCAACCCGAAGGTCGCGGGATCGACCGGCGTGATCAAATAAATTTTATTTGATTGATTTGTGTTATTTCACAATAAATTCATTAAAAATAATATAATATACTTTGGGCACGTTCCAGAGTGGAAGATACTCGCTGTATCACCCCAATACCTTCAGGCTCACAACACCCCCCCAATTGGGGATTCCAGAGACTCATTGGCCCCAGACGGAAGCAGCTAAGACGCTGATACGGTATTAACTATATATATATTTTTAAATCGATGCATACCATAGACATATGAATGTACCTAGACCTGCCTGCTTAAGTATTTCCCCCTCCCCATACCGGTTCCATTTGGAATTTGGAACCGGCTGGGCTCACGAATGGCCTCAAGCGAATCTAAGAAATGTGACGTCATCATTCTTATGCGAACCAGCGTCGAGCTTTCATCGGAACATTTTACTAAATAACACGGCAAAATGGTGGCTTGTCTATGAAAACGTGTAAAAATGGAAATGAAAAAGAGAATTAACCCAATTGTCGTATCGAACATTCCATAGGAAAGCATTATTTTACTTTATTTTAAGCTTATTCAGATCATATCATATGATCCGTTTTAATAACCATCTATCCACCATAACAAATGTAGGCGTTTCTCAAGTGTGCTCGCCGCTATTTACTGGGGTAAGTAAATTATGAAACATTTGTAAAATGTCTCAACTAAACACGGCAACAAAATATTCGACTCTGAAAACGGGCGAACTTTACTTTGCCGTATTTGGACTTGGCAAATTTGTTCATAACGTGGCGAGCAACTCGCGCTCCCATATAAAAAGGTCTATTCAAAAGCAGCAAAAGCAGATTTTACTTGCGAGAGGCCTATATTCTGTCAGATTGATTTATTGACGAATCACATATCTCACAATCATCTTCCCCCCTCGCGTCCCGCTGCAGTTGGTTTGTACCCCTCACCTGTTTGTTCTCGTCTAGGTATATTCATATGTCTATGATACATACCAAATCTTCCATCCGGATCCTGGAAGTAGGACCACCTCCGTGATTCGGATATTCTTACCTATGCTAACGATAGAGGACTCAGCCAGGCCGAGGATTGAACCTGCGATGTCTGTGTGGAAACCCGATGTTTCGAACTGCTCGACCGTTTAACGGAAGAGTTAGTTTTGTAAATGGTATGTATAATAAAAGCAGACAATACTCACCCATGAAAACGCAACCAGGGCTATTCAGATTTTTCGTGAGAGTAATAACTTGGGAAATGGATGCCAGGATGAGGCCTGCGATATAGTTCATCAATGTCTTTCCCTGAAGGTTCCTCAGTTCTGGCACGAAGGCATACACCAGGAAGGTTGCCAAAAGGAAAGGAATAGATATCGCAAGACCTGAAAAACGAATCTTTATTATTACAACTACCTACGAACGATAGGAGTCTTTTGGGGTGTTAATCCCATCAGCGCAACAATCGACCAACTAAATCTATTGTTGACGAAAATCCTCAATATTTTGTCTATCTTATTAGCTGTAACTAACTAACTAACCATAATGCCTTTATCCGCAGAGGTAGGCAGAGAGGACGGACCGCCAAACAACTCGATCTTATTTTATTTTATTTATTAAGCTAAAAGAAATATAATATTTCGCTTTCTTAACTTAAATACAGAGCATATTATGTAGTAGTTTTTAATTTTGTTCCAAAATCTTAAGTTTAAATAGTTTTTTTTTAAAGGTTTTTATATTCTCTTCCGTTTTTAGATTATCTGGAAGGAGATTATAAATGTGAACTCCCTCGTGGCCAATACTTCTCTTGCCACTTTCAGTCTTGACTGTATTTGTGTACAATTTATTGTGTTGTCTTGTATAATGTTCGTGTACTTGTGATGTTTTTATAAATGTTGTGTTTGTGTGTATAAGTCCATTTTGTATTTTGTAGATTAAAAGACATATGTTATATTCGTACAATGTTCTTATTTTCAAAAGGTTCATTTCCTGGTATAGTTTTTTTGTGGGAGTGTCTGGGTTATAGTTGAAGAGTTTCTTAATAACTTTGTTCTGTATTATTTGTAAGTCGTTTAAGTACGTAATGTATGTGTTTCCCCATATTTCTATTAAATAATTTAGGTGGGACTGGATTAAGCTAAAGTATAAGCCCCTCTTTACCTCTGTTGGTAGAAGATGAGAAATTCTACCAAATACACCAATTAATGGGATGATTTTTGTTTTTAGTTTTTCTACGTGTTGTTTAAATGTTAGATGTTTATCAATATATAAGCCCAGGTATTTTTTGCTATCTAGAATATGTAGGTCTCTTTCTTCTATTTGTAATGGTTTATGCGATGGTATTATTCTTTTAGGTGAGCTTAAGATCATGTAACCGGTTTTATTAATATTTATTGTTAATATATTTTTTATTAGCCAATCGTTTAGTACATTAAGATCCGTTTGAGATTGTTCTAATAGACTTTCTAAGTTTTTGCCGAAGTAAAAAATTGCCGTATCATCTGCGTATAAGAAGATTTCACCATGTAGTTTTAGCTGACAGATGTCATTTATGTATATTTGGAATAAAAGTGGCCCCAGTATTGATCCTTGTGGAACTCCGTAGTTTATACTCTCGAGTTGACTGTTTTTATCTCCTATGTTAACACATTGTTTTCTGTTGGATAGATAGGATTCTATTAGTTTGATAGCTGGACCGGTTACACCTGTTTTTTCTATTTTTTTAATCAGTATTTCATGACTTATGGTGTCAAAGGCTTTTTGAAGGTCTACGAGAATTGCTATGACATAGTTTTTATTATCTATGCTAGTTCTAAGTTTATTTATAAGATCATTAGTTGCAGAGAGAGTATTAGATTTTTTTCTGAAACCGTATTGTTTGGCATATAGAAATGATTTTTTTTTCAGAAAGTTGTCTAGCCTATCGTATATTACTCTTTCATATATTTTTGATAGAATCGGTAGGACAGAAATGGGCCTATAGTTAGATGTTTGAGTTTTCAAGCTCCCTTTATATATTGGAATAACCCTTGCAATTTTACAACTGTCCGGAAATTGACCTTCTTTCAGGCTCAGGTTAATCAGTTTAGTTAGTGTAGGAGTTAGTAGTGGGGCAAGTTTTTGTACTGTTGTACATTTTAGTTGATCATGTCCAGCACTCGCGTTTGATTTTAGGGATTTTATAATAGCTAATATTTCGGGTTCAGTTGTGGGTTGTAAGTATATTGATTCCGCACTTTCATACTTTAATGTAGTTTTATCATCCAGCTTATGGGTGTATTTATTGATTATGTTATCAGCCAAAGAAGCGCCAATATTACAAAAGTAGTTATTAAAGTATTCGCATATCTTGATGTCTTCTGTGATGATTTCATTACCGTTCTTTAATTTTGTACATGGTTTACTTTGCGCGTTTGTTTGGTTCTTGATGATGCTGTTTATTACGTTCCAAGTCTTTTTGGTATTATTTTTATATTTTTTAAATAGGTTGCTGTAGTATTGTTTTTTTAAGTTTCGTTTTTTTATAGTTATGTCATTACGTATTTTAGTAAATTCTGTTTTTAGTAATAGGTTACAGGGTTGTTTTTTGATTTTTAGGTGCAGTTTATTTCTTTTTTTAATCATTTTTAATAAGTCCTTTGTTATCCAATCAGGAAGACAGGTTTTATTTGTTTTTATTGTTATTGAACTGTTGCAATTAATTTTGTTTATCAGATAGTTTACAAAGTTATTGTAGTTCAGTTCCGAGTCCTCATTATTGTTTATAGAAAAGGGGTTTTGTCGGATATCCTCCTCTAGTTTATCATAATCAATTTTTGTATGTTTGTAAGAGGATTTTTGCGAGTTTTTTTTAGTGTAGGTATGAAGTATGTCAAGAATCAATAGGTTGTGATCAGATATTGAGGTGTCACAGTTTTTTATAGTATACGAAAGGTTTACGTCTGAGATGATGTGATCAATAATGGTGTTGGTGTTTTCTGTAATACGTGTTGCATGTAATTTGTTTATTTTGTTCATTATAGTGAAATCGTTTGACTTGATGATTTCTGTGTATTTACAAGTATGTGTGTTTGTGGAATCAAGTAAGTTGATATTGAAATCCCCCAGTATTATGGACCTTTTGTGAGTTTTCAGTTGTATGTTTAACTTATCTAAAAAATTTTGAAAATTGGTGTTCGGTTTTTTATATATCACTCCGATGTTTAAGCTAAGTTTGTTTAAGTGTATCCAAAGGAAGTTGTTATCTGGATCTACTATATTATCGATTAAGTTATATTCTAAGTTTTCTTGAATAAATATGGATACTCCACCACCGATGCCCTCAGGTCGGCAGGATGCTTCGTGTTTATAGCCTTCAATATTGATGAATGGTATATCCGTTTCTTTGAGCCAAGTTTCTGACATAAGTATGATGTTGATCTTATAGTCAATTGATTTTAATAAGCACAGGATCTCGTCGACTTTTCCTTTCAGGCTTCTAATATTTAGGTACAGGAATGAAATTGAAGTTTGATTTTTTTTTGTCCCCAACTGTTTGTAGAGAGTTACGTCATCTACCCGTTTATGTTGTTTTTTTGATTTTAAACAGCATGTTTTAATATGACTGGTGTGTTGTTCTTCTTTATTGTTATAAGATGTAATTTCGTCCGTTAAATTGGTGATTTTTCCGGCAACATCGGGATCCAGTTTTTTGGAGTTTGCGTATAAGTAGTATTGTAAGTAGATTTCGGTTCATAAGTGTCTATTTCCTGCTCGATATTGTAGCACCTTTTCCGGTGGTTATGCTTAATTATATCAATTATGTTTGTTCTTACCACACTCATCGACTTCGATATATCGTATTCATTCATTTGGTCGTAGAAAATTGGCCCGATGAATCGACAGTGATTTTTGAATACAGAAGTGTGAGATCTTATTTCACGGTTGAGTTTTGAAACATTCAGGTAATTATTCTTGAAACACACTCTTGCCTCGTTTACATTCATATATCGTCTCATACATGCTCTTATATTATTCTGACTCTTGACATCGCCCGACTCAAGTATCTGATTCTCTTGGTCATGCCAAGTCTTCCTAGGGCGTCCCCGACTTCATCTACCGTTCACATTTGCGTCATATATTCTCCTTACACTCCTTTCCTCATTCATTTGCTCTACATGCCCAAACCATCTGAGCGTCTCTTTCTTAATCTTATTCATTACGCTTACATCAGCCTTGCATTCTTTGCGGATCTCCATATTTCTCACACGATCATACGTGGTTTTACCACACATACGTCTTAGGGATCTCATTTCTACAGCATTCAGTCTACTTTCATCCTTTCTCTGCCAGTTCCATGCCTCACTGCCAAACATCAGGGTAGGTACCAGCACTCCATTATGGACGGCTAGCTTTGCTTCTTTTGACAATTTTTTGTTGGCGCCAACGGCGTTCAGTCCTCCATTAATGGAGTTACCGGCATTTACCCTTCTTTCGATATCTCTATCAGTCTTCCCATCTCTCGTAAACATACTTTCCAAATACACAAACTCATCCACCTGCTCCAAGTATTCAGCATTCACAACTATGTTGCACATTGTTTTCGTACTCTCTCTTTCAAATACCATTACTTAAGACTTATTTACATTCATCATTAACTCATTCTTCATAAATACTTCGTTCATCCTAGACACGAGCGACTGTAAATCTTCCATACTGTTAGAAATCAGCATGGCATCATCATCATTCGACAGGCAACTTATTTCCAGATCACTCAATTTCGCGCCCAATCCCATCTCTTTCAATTCTTGCATACAATTATCCGTGTTTAGTATCCTTGTGTACTCTAATTCTTATTTATAATTTCGTACTCATAATTTTTTTGGCTTTTTGGGGTGTTTTTTATGTTTTATTTTTTATATTAACTCCACACAATAAAACTCCACATGATAAAAAAAAAAACAACTCACGTAATTAATTACGCCCCCTAACTGGCTGCGATACGACATCAGCAATTTTCAATACGAGCAAAACTGCAGTATTTAAATTGTTGGAAAAAAGTAATGATTTGATTGATAATGCAGAAGTATTTACAAACATCAACTCTTCAGCAGACCTCATCCTCATCTACGGAATTCGCTTTCTCATTGCTTTATATGGGCTCCGAAAAAAAAAATGGAATCGATAGACAAGTTTTCTCTGGACTATAAACTGCTCACTTAGAGTTACACCAAAACATATCAATGAAAGAAGATTACTTCCGTTGAAGGAGAATAGATTTTTTGAATTTGGTGAAAATACAAGGAAAAATAAGACCGTAGTTATCTTGTCTCCCTCCAACATCTGCTTCTTCTTTTGTTTTGTGTGTTCTACCAAGTGCAAATGTGGCTGAGCAATCAACTAAATCCTGAAAATTGGGACTGGAAATTGATTGGAAATTGAATAATAGTTTGGAACCAATCCAGACTTTACTTCCACCTACTTCAGAGAAACTGCTGAATACAACTTTTTGTAATTGCAAGAAAAACTGCAAGAACAATTGTGGATGCAAAAAAGTTGGATTGTTTTATTCACCAGTCTGTACCAATTGTCAAGGCCAATCTTGCACTAATTCTAAATCAAATGCAACGGATAAAGATTCTTTCGAAATCGTTGAGAATCTAACTGATATATCTCTCTTCCTAGAGCAGTCAATACAAATTGAACAATATTGAGGAAGAATAGAGCGAGGAAGAAGAAACGAGTGATCATGTAGAATTTCAAGTAGAATTTGATGATGAATAATGTAATTTTCTTGGTGATACAATTTTTTTTGTTGTTTTAATAAAATATTGACCCATTAAATTTGCGTTCAGCCGTTCTGCTTTATATAGTAGTGACCGGTCGAGTATCTTTCCTGAGAGCCGGTTAAAGGTGTAAATACGCGCATAGTTGAAACCTCTTGAAGTTTCTTGCCGCTGTGCTTCATAGGCGAGATTTGACTCGCGACCTTTCGAGTAGGTTGCGGAATAACTTAGCCGGCCGATGAAGGTACTTAATATTTCACGGCACGGTACACCAATATTGGTAGGCAGGTAGGTAGCCGGCCGACCCGCACGAAATATAAACAAAGGTACTTAGCCGGCTGGTAGATCATTCTAGCATTTTGGTGGCGAATAAATATATATACTTGCCTGCCGATAAATAGGAAAAGACTCTACGATACGGCTCCGTTGATGAATACCCAATACAGATGTACGCCAGGTATCTTGTGTTTAAATTTGCAGCGAGTTTGGAAAACGGTTTGCCGATCGCCACGCCGGGCTTGGGCTGATCGATAAAGGCATCCAAACAGTAATCCGTTGGATCTATGTAGGGATTATCCATATAAGGCCAGTAAAGACTTCCATTCTGAAACAAATCATGTTTATTAGCTGTGGATGGAGCTACACAAATAATACCGAAAACTTCTTTATCACCATTGTGATTTGAAACTCGGTGAAACAAAAATAGCGACACTAAAAAGAGAAACACCTATATCTACAGGATTTAGCCTGCGAGAGAATAAGATAGTATAATCGGTCTCCTCTTCATGTGTGGTTTGTAGCCTATCGGTCTCCTCTCTGTGCTGGGTTTTGTAGCCTCCCCACTCTTGTCTAATTTAGTTTTCTGAATTTTTCATTTCTACCGCGTGTGAATTGCACACTCTGTTTTTTGGGTAACGTCCCTCTAGGTACTACAATAGTTAATATATACTTCTTCTTTCGTATGGTGGGGGGGTCAGAAGGGGATATCTAGGTCTGCGAGCCAGACTAGGGCCTCAGGCGTTACTGTGGACTTCATCAACCCCGCTGGGGAATGAATGGAGCGGGCATTCGTTGACCACAAGTTCGGTAGTCTGCACCGCACCGCATCTTCGACTCTTTAAGGTCCCATCTATACATCATATTGGCACAACGGCTACGGGAGCACCTCATCCTATTGATGGCGGATCGATAATCATTACAATTTTACAACAAAATATAAAACATAACATAAATATTTCAATCACTCTCCCAATAAAGCAGCTGCTTGTGTTTAGGAGAGGAAAACTAAATGTTTTTACATCACTTTAAATTAAAAATATTATTACAAAAAATATTAGTAATTTTATGAGCAAGTACTTTAAAAGTAATAAAAATATAGGTTCGTTAATAATTGACACATAGGATTGATACAGCAATGACATCAATCTACACAATAAGTAAAGTTATGAGGTGGTACTAGAGTTTTTTTTTTTATATTTGTCGTAGTTTTTTTCCGATCGTATATCTACTGATAATTTATTGAATAATATATATATATATATATTTTAAATACATAAACGGCTATTTTTTTTTTTTTTTTACAGTTAATACCGCACAAGAGTCCCAACTGCTCCCGTCTGGAGCCAGTGAGACTATGGCATCCCCAATCGGGGTATGTTGTGAGGCTGAAGGTAGTGGGGAGGGGAAGGAGATAGGGAAGAGGAAGGTTGGGAAGTACCTGGCTATTCAGATCTGGTCACTAAACACGGCTAAAGCCATTTTAAGCAACGTTTCAATTCTGAATGGTGGTCTTACACCAGGGCGATACTGATAGTATCTTCCACTCTGGAACGTGCCGCAAATATACTATATATTATTTTAAATGAATAAATTGTGGAATAACACAAATTAATCAAATAAAATTTATTTGCGCACGCCGGGTTCGAACCCGCGACCTTCGGATTGTGAGTCGAGAGTCTTGCCTCGGGACCACGGCTATACTGCCTTTTATAAATAAACATATAATAGAGTACAAAAGTAAGAAAAATAATATCATTACATAATAGTAGTTTTAAAATTAAAAATAACATACAATTATTTTGTGTATCACAACAAAAAATAACAAGAAATAAAAATGAGAAATATCATCATTTCATTTCAACATGTCCATATTGCGTATATAAAGTTACATTATGGAAAAATAATTTTTGAGTGCATATTTATATTGCGCTAATTTTAAGAAATAAATGTCGCCGATGTTAGCATATTCATTTCCCAAAATGTGTAATCGACTGATTGGTGAGTAATAATGTAATAATGTATGTGTGTTATTATAGTAGAACGGTAGAGTCAGTCTATTGTTAGCGCGACCAGGGCAATGAAATCGTATTAGGTCTATTAAATCAGGGGTATCCAAGACCGAGTGAATTATTTTGTATAATATTAATAGATCACAGATTTTTCTGCGATCTGATAAATTTACGAGATTGGTCCAGTTTAATAACAAATTATAGTCAACGGATTCTCTTGGAATACCTAATTTAAAATTAATATATCCAAGGAATCTGTATAAAATTTAACCTAATTAGCTAGGACTCACACCTCTCCAGATAATTCGATTTTTTGGTTTATGTAAAGTTGATTAATTAATAGAAGAAATTATCCATAGATGTCAGGAGATGCAAACTCCCCTCTACCTAGGAAGCATTATAAAAAGCCTATGTTTAGGTTTTTTCACTCTCTTTTCGTCTCATCACCATACCTTCTTAACAAGTAAAACGTAAACTCCTTGGTTTGGGTTGGGTAGTTTGGGTCTCCTGAATATTCACAATGTAATTGGGAATAGAGCAAATAAAAGTCACGAGTCCTTTAAAGTTTCCTGAAGATGCGTTATTATTTACAAAGTTCCTTCCTCCAAAACAAAACAGAATCAATGCTGGACTTTTTCAATCGCTTGAATATGGATATTGTAATATGGAGCCCAAATCGTAGAGTTATATTCTAAAATGCTTCTCACTAGCGTTATGTATAAAATGCGAATAGTATCAATGTTACAAAATTGTTTGGTTATTCTAATAATAAATCCTAAAATCTTCATTGCTCTATTAATAATATTAGTTATATGGCTAATAAATGTAAGTTTTGAGTTAAAAATAATACCTAGATCATTTATTGTTTCTACTGAGTTTAATATAATTTTGTCAAGATTGTATTCATAAATGATCGGTTTCTTTATTTTATAAAATCTTATTATTATAGTGATGCTGTGCTTTTGTGGTTCGTACTAGTGGTATGGTAAGTCCTCCAACAGATATTATTCTTTTGCTAATATTTAATTGAGAAATGTTATTTTTATTAAAAAAATCTTTGTCATCGTAGTAGTGCAATTTTGACAATGGGGCAACCGGGAAATCTTGGAAAACATTTATTGTTGGGTAATAATAGGGATTTTTTAAGATGATTTTTATTATAATATTTTGAATTGTCTCCAGTGGAAGCATGGATGATTTAAATGAACCCCCCAAGCAACGATTCCATATTGTAGTACAGAATGAGCAAGTGCATAATAAATATTTTTTAGTATTTTTAATGAAACAGTATTTCTAAGCCTAAAAAATATATAGATGAGTTTTCTCATTCTATCTACTTTGGAATTTATTTGACTTTTCCATTTGATCTATAATTATTGCAAGATATTTAATTTTTTCTGTACTACTAATATTTATACATTTTGAGTTACAGGTTGCGATTCTAAGAAGACAATTTCTTTCGGAATAACTATAGAGTAGTTACTCCGAGTAGTTACTCTAGAACTCTAGATAGTTATCGGAAAGTTTTTGGAAAGTAAAAACAAAAGTTAAAAGTAACGTAAAACAAGCAGTCAAATTGATTGAAAAACGCATTTTGGTGAAATTTAACTTTGGTAACTGCTTTTAGTCTTACTTTAACTTTAGCAAGTGTCGAAGCAGACGGCGCTTAATTAAGAGGAACGTATACGTGGCCTGTTTCATACAAAATTTTGTTCCGGATTAACGGCTAAAATATCAAACTAATTGTTTTCAATTTTTTTTTAAATGACAGGTTAGATATATAAAAAGTACGGATATGAATCCAATTTTCGATTTTTGTTTTAAATTATAAAATATAGGCTTCAAAAGATGACAATTTATCGATGAATTTAGGAGGCTACTTTGGAATTTTTTTCTGACCAAATGGATGCTATTTTTGAAAAATCCTTTCATATCCTGCCTCAGGAATATGATGAAGTATACGATAAAATTTTAGTTTGCACTGAAAACAATATTTACGTCAAAAACCGGATCTAGTTACGGGCAAATTTATCGTAAAATTACCTAGGTTTTTTGATGTCATCTCATTCACTCTTTTGCTAGTCACGCGGGAGCGAAACGTGCGCGGGCCGGGGGGAGAGGTAATAGAATCGTGTATCTGTGTGTGTGTTGCATGTTCAAGCGCAGGTGCATGTTCGTTGTTTGTTTTATCATTTGAGATCTGTTTACCGAAAACTGGAGAATGCATTCAATAATGCCAATATACTTGTGTTTACTAGGTAGTAGGTAGGTAGTAAGAAACACTATTTTGGCAGTTCAGCTTTTATTTTTAAAATATTTTCTACGATACAAGGATACCTAACTAGGTATAGATATGTATGGCAGTAAGGCATGGAAACTGGCAGACGAAGGATGAAGTAGACTGAATGCGAGGCGGGTATGGATACCGCCGCCCCGGGAACCATTTATTGGATAACAAACACCTCTACCAAGTGGTTCACTACGTTTGGTGATAAGTCACGGGGGTGATAAGTCACATTTGGTGATAAGTCATAATCCGGGCACCCCTGCTAAGGCAGGGGTGCCCGGATTCATGGGGTGAGGTTTGTCCGGGTATTAACGGTGGATGCGTCTGCCCACCAGCTGCATGACAGGCTCGGATCGGGAGAGAACGATTGAGGGAGTCTCTTTGACTTCAGCTGTAGGTACTCTCTCGAAACATCGCCTTGCACCGCAGCCGGAGGGATTGATTCATACGCCCGGGACACTCCTGGACACACTGACCCCCAGATTCCTTCCCACCCCTAATACCCTTCTCTTTCCCAGAACTTCATCTCCTTCCTTTCCTAAAAAGACCCCTTTTTCCTCAGGGCTTCCTGTGTAGAGCTAACTAACTAACTAACTAACCATCACGCCGTTTCCCCGCAGGGGTAGGCAGAGAGGACGGACCGCCAAACAACTCGATCTTGGCACACACTCCTTGCTTCGTTCACATTCATACATCGTCTCGTACGTGCTCTTCTGTTATTCTGACTCTTGACATCGCCCGACTCAAGTATCTGTGTAGAGCTAACGTTAAAAAAAACTGTACAAAAAGATCCCTCAGGCGTATGCAAGGAAAACCAACATATACATATAGTAACCTCCGAGACACCGATTTTGGAACCTTACAGTATAATTGAATGTGAAGTTACACATATTATTTGACTTTCAAATCTGACATATCAATAGACGCATCCGCCGCCAAGACCCGGACAAACTTCACCCCGTGAATCCAGGCACCCCTGCTAAGTCACCAAACGTAGCGAACAAATGGTTCCCGAGGAGGCGGTACCCTTACCCGCCTCCCAAATTGTTGAATGTGGTGAGACTATGGCATCCTCAATTTTGGTATGTTGTGAGGCTGAAATTGGTGAGGAGGGGAAGGATATGGGGAAAAGGAAGGTGGGGAAGCACCCGGACATTCAGATCTAGTCACTAAACACAGTTAAAGCCATTTCAATTCTGGATGGTGGTCTTACACCAGAGTCCTACTGAGAGTAATTTACATTCTGGAAAGTGCCGCAAATATACCATATATTATTTTTAAATGATTGAATTGTGAAAAAACACAAATCAATCAAATATAATTTACCTACTTGCCCACTCCGGGATTTGTACCTGTCACCTCCTGATCGCTAGTCGAGAGAGAGTCTTACCCTTCGACCACGGAAGTCATCATTAATTTTTTTTTGTTTTCATGAAAGTGCCTAAATATGTCGATTAGATGGTTCCATGCCAACTGAGAATAAAGTCAACTCAACACCTCCTTGAAAAGTCAAAAAGCTATGAAAAAAATAATTTTAAATTAGCCGATAACCCTAACCTAATGTAACCTATTTTATATTTATAAATATTTTATCACTCTAAATGACTTATCTGAGATGGTTCTGAGTTGGTCTCATTCCGAGTTGTCCGGTCACCGATTTTATTTTGGATGCGAATGTTAGGCCGGGTTGTTTAATCGTACCTCCAAATTAATATTTGACAAAACTTCACATTTTGAACTCTGTTCTAACATGTAAACATCAAATCGGGGTAAAATTCTATATTGTTTTCTTTTGTTATAATTATAATTGTTTTCAATGATTCAATCAAGATAAAAATATCACAACATCGTTGAATATAAATTTTAGTATATTGTGAAACAATCAAACCTAACCGAAGAATTATTGTAAAATTGTAAATTTTGTTGACACCCAGCGTTTGTACTATAAACAAACTAACACTACTACAGAATATGTCCAGAGACCTCCGCATGTGTGTCCCTCGTCCGCTAATGCTAAGGTACTCAACGAAAGGGACCGTTCACCGGCTTCCTGCAAATATTCAAGCGTAATATTACATATATTTTCTGCTTTGTTCACTACATAATTATTTAATTTTTATGTTCGCTCGCTATGTGCGACAATACGTATTACGATTTCCCCCTTCACTACCGCCTCTCGTACGCCCCTCTCCTGTACTTTACTAGAGCAGGACACACGACAATTATACCTATCATTATGCTTTTTTGGATAGTCAATCTTCGCCCGCGTGAACAGACCTCTTAAAATTAGCACATAAAATTGTTACTTTTTCTTCAACAACAAAAACACATCAAATTTTCGTTTATTGTTCAATCCTTCATAACTCGGTTAGGCTTTTGTTGCTTCAAACAAGTCATTTATTCTTTAAGTTTAAGTTTTAACCGATTATTTTATGTAAAGATTTATTAAAACTTACTTTTTGCAAATAAAACACGTCTTCCGGATTTTCGTCTGGATCAAGAAAAATCTTCGATGTTCCTTTGGGGCATAAGCGATTGTGAATAATATGAAAACGGTTTTTCGCCGTCAATTTGGAAGTTTCATTGCCCATGTAAATCTGTGGATTGAATTCCTTCACTAAGTCTTCTTTACTCCGCACACATTTGTTACTTTTCACACCTTGGCCCATAGGGCAGCATTTCCTCATGCAGGTTTTAATCGAACAGATGCATCCCCTCGTTTGGTTTCGTTTTTCTTTATCAATAAAGTTGAAATATTGTTTAGGAGAGTATCTGAGTCCGTTGTGGTCTATGGTGCCGTTGAGTAACTTAAATCCATTAGTTATATCAACGCTCATTAGAAAATTGCACGGACCCTTACAATCACAGTAAAAAAAAAACACAGAAAGAAAAACTATTACAGTCAGTATTTTGGGTTCACGCATTTTGGTTACCGACTACAATACACTGATTTGTTTAGAGATATCGGTTTACGTAAAAATAGGAACCAGAAGAATTTTCGTAGCCACTTTCTCCTGTTCCCTTGTTCTTGCACTGTGTGAATGTTGCGAAAAAATAAAGAATTTAACTGAAGCCACCTTTTACCAGGATAACTTTGAGTCTGCGGTCACTTGTCATATGTTATTATCATAAATAAACCACGTTATGATTAATGTCTAACTTTAGGTTGGAGTTACACTTTAACATTTCCTTGTTTAGTCGATTCTCGGTGACTCTCGCTCATCCGAAGACTGCAGTTTCTATTTAAAAAAATAGATTCAAAAACAGCCAACAAACGGTTGTAAATTAAAAGAAAAATATATTAATACCTTACTAATAAGCTAAATTGACTAAGTTGTTGATTAACAGTCATAAAAAGACATTGTTTACACGGCGAAAGAGGGTAGTTAATTTGTTGTGTAAAGTCAAAAGTTCTCACCGAATTTCGGAATATTTCCAAGATATTTTAAATGTACAATATATTTCTTCTTTCAGAAGATATAAGGGTCGTTCTTCTTTTCAAAGATGTCTCCACCAGTTAGCGGGAAAAATTCAAAGGAATTACCAATATTATTATTTTGTAATTACTTTAAAATCCACTGTACTAAAGACGTAATGACTGTGTGCGTTGTTATGTGTTTATATTTTTGTAGTAAAAATTACGTGACAGAGTTGTAACTCCTCGTGATTTCATACAAATCACAGTTGTCTTCTGCCTCCTCGACTTACGTGTATTCTATAATGTTACAAAAAAATTGTTTATTCGTATACTCAGTCCGGTTATTGTAGCATTTAAATAGGATTTTAGAACGAGTGGCTCTCGTGGGTATATGAAATTCAATGAGCAGGACTGTCTATTCTACCATTTAATATTTTGAACATAAATATTAAGTCGGATATAATTCTTTGATCTGAGAGTCTTAATAAATTTGTTTTTTTCGTCAAGTAATTAAAGTTTATGTTTTCAACGGGAATGCCGAGTTTAAAATTAATATGTATTAGAAATTCGTGTTGAATTTTTTCGATTTCGAATCTGAATGTATTTTAAAATGGGTGGACCAGATTGAGGAGTTATATTCGACTTGACTACTTTTGCACAAGGCGCGGCGTCAGGGATGTATTCTCGAAGTCGGGTTCTTAAATTTCAACCGCACAGATGCAAGGCTATTAATAATGAGTCAGATGACGTATACGTAATGAAAATCTAGTCCCCTTTAACGGAATCAATCGGGCCTCCATCGATATGCTTGGTATAACTATAAGTTATACCAAGCATATCGATATTTTGACGGCCTCCGTGGTCCCGAGGTAAGACTCTGGACTCACAATCCGAAGGTCGCGGGTTCGAACCCGGCGTGCGCAAATAATTTTTTTTTGATTAATTTGTGTTATTTCACAATTTATTCATTTAAAATAATATATAATATATTTGCGCCACGTTCCAGAGTGGAAGATACTATTAGTATCGCCCTGGTGTAAGACCACCATTCAGAATTGAAACGTTGCTCGAAATGGCATTAGCCGTGTTTAGTGACCAGATCTGAATAGCCAGGTACTTCCCCACCTTCCTCTTCCCTATCTCCTTCCCCTCCCCACTACCTTTAGCCACACAACATACCCCAATTGGGGATGCCATAGTCTCACTGGCTCCAGAGGGGAGCAGTTGGGACTCTTGTGCGGTATTTCATATAAAAAAAAAAAGTGACCAGCTCAGGTATGGGGGTCCATCGAAGCCAGAGTTAAGTTAGCCTCTCAGAAACTGGGCGTACTGTACAGGGCACGCAGATACTTTAATAGTACATAACTGCTAACCCTGTACAAATCGCAAGTGCGCCCCACGGTTGAATTTGGCAGCCACCTCTGGTCTGGAAAAACCCTCGACTCTGTGCAGAAACGGGCGGTCCGATTGATAGACTCTCCTAACCCAACAAACGGATTGCAATCTTTAGAGCATAGGCGTCAGGTGGGAAGCTGTCCTTGTTCTACCGGTATTACAATGGAAGATGATCCCTTCGGCATCGGTACATAGTCGGGAAACACGCCAAACAGGCGCCCAACATTTGTACACGGTTGACATTAGTCACATGAGAACGGGTCGGTTTCTACGACTCGTTCTTGAGTTCAACAGCTCGGCTGTGGAACGATTTGCCGGCCTCTGTGTTTCCTCCCTCCTACAACATGGGTCTCTTCAATACCCTCCTATCATCACAGCGTCTTCGAAGATGACATAGGCCCTGAGGGAAATTATTTTCCTGTGTGGAGTTAATGTAAAAAAAAAAATCAATTTTTAAATGGTTGTTTTTAAGCGTTTTCTCCACCATAATGTTGATTACAGAAAATGCATTCTAATTTGTGGTAATTCTTCAAATTGATGACTGCTAACTGATGACCACACGGGCAGCAGAAGCTTATCACAATGCACCCACTCTTTTTAAATTACTGAAATGATGGTACCAAATTTGCGTTGCGAAGGCGTTGAGAGTTTAATGGAAAGAATTTGACGCATTTGTACAAACCACAATCTACGTCAGAGAAGAGACAAAATTGATTAACCTCTGAGCCTTCTTCTTTATAAATGGTGTGACTCTCGATAGTAAGTTACAATATCAATGTCATATCAATCAAATAACAAATAAATGCGAAATGATGTAAATTATGTCTCTATGAACCTCAAAACCCTTGATCAACGCAGAGATATCAGAGACCTAGTAATGCTTTATAAGATAATCCACAATTTTATTGATAGCCCTTACCTATTACAGAATATTAATTTCAGATGTCCAATAAGAGTCACTCGATCTCCAGACATATTTTTTATTCCTAAGAGGAATGCTAATTATCTTCAAAATGTGTTTATAAGAAGAAGCTTTAGCACTTTCAATAGACTTTCAATGCACAGACACTGACATGTTTAATACGAACCTTGCTAACTTCATAAAATTCGTAAAAAGTAATATTCAACGGAAAACTTAATGTTTCATTAATTCCTTATCTTTCTTTTTCAGTTTTCATTTTCATTTTTTTTCATTTTCATTACATTTTCTTTTTTGATTTCAGCAGTTTGCAATAAATAACCTCTTTAAAAATGTTACAGTATATATTACCCTTGAAAATACATTTTTTGTAGATTTAAGAGAGTAGATGCACTTTTTCAGAAATGTTTATATTATATACATATATTGTTTTATTGAAGAAGAAGATAACACTTATAATCTAAATGAAAATATGAAAGAAAACAAGACACAGAAAAACAGAAAAAAACACAATGGTCGCAACTGGGACTCGAACCCAGACCTCTCGTCTTACCGGGACGGCGCATTTTCCAATTTCGCTATTGCCACCTTCTGTCAAACCGTCATATTTGTCAATCTCATATTTCAAATATTTAGAATCATTAATATTATCTTCAACTAGTTCTTTTTCCATATTATAGGCAACTACTCTTTTTATTGGAAACAATCATTCAAAGAATTGGTTTGTAACCTGAATAGCGTCTCGGATAAATGTATCCGAATTTATTCATATGGAACTATTGACTTTATGAAAGTCTAAATGAATATTCAATTTTTTATGAGAAAAACTCTCTTTTAATAACTTTTGAAGGTTATTCCCATCAACGTAATATATCATTGAAGAAGAAGATAACACTTATAATCTAAATGAAAATATGAAAGAAAACAAGACACAGAAAAACAGACAAAAACACAATGGTCGCAACTGGGACTCGAACCCAGACCTCTCGTCTTACCGGGACGGCGCGTTTTGTTTGTTTTTCTTTTATTATGTTCTCAAATTTTTATGTCGTTATTTTATTGGTCAATGATATGACTATCTCTAACACTGTTATATATGAACTTGTAATGACTGTTTATAACGCTAACAAATAAAATAAAAATAAAGCAGCTAAAATGCTTGGTTTCATCGTAAGAAATACAAAAGAATTCACAAACATTGTAATTATCAAACAACTATACTTTGCATATGTACGAAGCCATCTAGAGTTTGCGTCAACTGTGTGGTCCCCATTTTATGCATTACATTAAACAAAATTGAATCGATTCAGAAAAAATTCATAAAATACATTTCTTATAAATCACACAATCGATTTAATAATTACTTGGATGCAAAAATTTTTTTCGAAATTGATACATTGAGTGTAAGTAGTCAGATGCAATGTTGCTATTTAAAATTGTAAACAATATTACAGACTGCCCTGAATTATTGAACAGAATTGATTTCAAAGTACCTACACGGAACACACGTTCATGTAATATTTTTAAAGAAAAACACTGCAATACAAATTCAAATAAAAATGCTTGCCTTATAAGACTGTGTTCAACGTATAATAATATTCTCTCTGAGAAAGATATCTTCAATTGTGATGAAAATAAATATTAAAAATCTATTAAAAATGTATTAAAAATGTATTAAATGAGTACAAAACTGTATGATATATTATGGAACGACTTATATTATGTACTGCCTCTTGTTGTTATAATGTAATTTCTCTTAGCTATTGAAAGATTACTTTTTATTTTATAGATACATAATGTAATAGTATAATGAGGAAATCTATAATTGGTTTATCAGATAGGTAAATTAAACATGTATAAATTAAGCAAGCTGTAAACTGTTGATTTCCCTAAAATAAAATAAATACATCTATTTTAAATACAAACGACGCGCGACGGCCGGGCCAGCGTGTTCGAGAGGTAAGGCTCTTGACTCGCAATCCGAAGGTCACGGGATCAAATCCCGGTGCAGGCAAATAAATTAAATTTAATTTAAAATAAAGCAATAATTTTGTAAACACCGCTTTTATTTTTATACTTTATGCCGACCGAGTTTCGCTATAATCGTAGCTTCTTCAGGGTAGTATAAGAGCGTATTCACACACAGCTATAAAAGATGTAGCTTGGCCTATTTCAGCATATCGCTCGCCATACATTCGCAAAGGAAATATATGGCGAGTGATGTGCTGAAATAGGCCAAGCTATATCTTTTATAGCTGAAAGGAAATATATGGCGAGTGATATGCTGAAATAGGCAAAGCTATATCTTTTATAGCTGTGTGTGAACACGCTCTAATACTCTACTAAGCTAGTATTAGTAGAGTATTAGAGCGTGCCCTGAAGAAGCTACGGTTATAGCGAAACCGGGTCGGAATTAGGTATAAAAATAAAAGTTGTGTTTACAAAGTTATTGTTTTATTTTAAATTATAATGTCACATCAAAAAAAAGTATCTGTTTTAAATGATTTTTTTTTCTTTGAAATGCTCCGATATTGTTGATATATTTAGTTCATCAATTTTAATATTTAAGCATACCTTATTAAAGTTTTTTTCATCAAGTAGGGGAATATAAAGCCAATTAAATTGTACTTTATCGGCTGAAAGAAAAAAAAACTGTTTTGGATTTTTTATATTTTATATATTTTTTAATATTTTGTACCTTAAATACTGTGTGGATAAAATTTAATAATGTTTTTACTCTAGTTTTGTACAAGTGTCGTATACATATTTTTTACAATTGTCTTAAACTGTACTATTTACAAGTATAATTTCTTAAAAATTGTTTTGTATATGCAAAAGCCTAAATAGGCGTAAAATAAATAAATAAATAAATCTCTACATATTATAAAACAAGGACCTCCGCTGCGTCTGTCTGTCTGTTCGCGATAAACTCAAAAACTACTGAACGGTTTTGTTGTTTTTGGCCACTGAGGTTGGGACGGTGTCGTTAAATTGCAGTGTTTTAAGTTAAGTTACAAAGTTTTTTTTAATGCAAAATAAGTAAATAACAATTATTATAATACTAGCTTTTCCCCGCGGCTTCGCTCGCATGGTATTACGGGAAATTACTGTAGCGCTTGCACTTATCAATTATCTCCACCCCCACCCCACCACCATCCCCTCCCGCATTCCATATATTCATTCCCTTACATTCAATTTCAAAACATCTCGCCTACCACCTAAATTTCATAATGCTATAGCTCAAAGAAAAAAAGAATTACTTATCCAATTTTGTTCATTCGTTCGGAATTTATGCGCTTACAAACATTTCGAATGTTTATTTTTATTTAAATATTTGGAAGTTCGTTAATATAATAAAAAAATACTTTATTTATCATTCAGTCTTTATAATCGTTACGAATTATATTTTTAATATAGGAACTCTCATCTGACATTTATTCCAAGCTTGTCCAAAAAAAAAAACGAATTCTAATATTTGAATTTTCTGCAGTAGTAGCTGACCAGTAGACTGAGTACCTACCAGCATAGAGCCCAAAAATATATCAACATTGTTTATATGGAAAAGATTTTTTTCTGACGTTAGCAAAATCTCGCTTTTGTTAGCGACAGAAAACGTATAGCAAATATAATATATTAATATTTATAATTTCATAACGCCAGAACTTACCATCATATACAACCTGTAGTCTGCGCGTATAATTTAGCTTTATATTGGTGAAAGAATTATTAAAGTCTTTATATTGTGTTTTGCGTGAAAAGGTCATAAACAAACTCGAGCAGTTTCGCATTTATAATATTATAGTATAGTATGGACTTATTATACGCCTAGAAAGGAAGAGAATCGCCGCATCCACAGTATGTATGGAGGGACCGCGCCTGACGCACTGGTACACACACTACATCAGTGATTCCCAAAGTGGTCCAGGTGGACCCCCAGGGGTCCACGGGAGACTCGACGGGGGTCCACGTGTCCACGTGTCCCCGTGATAAAAAAATGGGGGTCCACAAGTTGTAAGTGGGGGTCCACGAAAATTTATCTGCAGGCTTATTCTCTATCTTTTGTGGAATGACGGAATTTTGACGGCCTCCGTGGTCCCGAGGCAAGACTCTCGACTCACAATCCGAAGGTCGCGGGTTCGAACCCAGCGTGCGCAAATAAATTTTATTTGATTAATTTGTGTTATTTCACAATTTATTCATTTAAAATAATATATAGTATATTTGCGGCACGTTCCAGAGTGGAAGATACTATCAGTATCGCCCTGGTATAAGACCACCATTCAGAATTGAAACGTTGCTTGAAATGGCTTAAGCCGTGTTTAGTGACCAGATCTGAATAGCCAGGTGTTTCCTCCCCTTCCTCTTCCCTATCTCCTTCCCCTCCCTACTACCTTCAGCCTCACAACATACCTCGATTGGGGATGCCATAGTCTCACTGGCTCCAGACGGGAGCAGTTGGGACTCTTGTGCGGTATTTACTGTAAAAAAAAAACCTTATCGATATAACGGACGTGATCTCTTGTCAGATTTGTGAAATTTTTAATTATTTACTGTAATATTTTTTTTTTTTTTTTTTAACTTTTATGAGTAAAACCTCAAATTGTAATATTTAATTAAATGAAGACACTATGAGCGAAAACTCAATCGAAAATCTGGAAACAGAAAAATCAGAAAAAGGTATTTACACCTCTGGGACTCGAACCCAGGATCTCCCTACTTTCCGGGTGGGTGCTCTTGTCCACTGAGCTAAGGTGTCGATATCAAATCCGGTCACCTTTAACTGTACCATACTTTGACTAAGAACGACCCATATTATCTTCGTTTTTCTTAACGCATACAATGACTTTCGCATGTAACGACTTTCTTGTGCTAAATATAATCGTGACAATAGCTGTTTCAGATTCACGACGACAGACGGTAGGTAAAAGGCAGTTGGGGGGCGATAGAAAAAAAAATATTCTCAGAGTGGGTAAAAAAAGCTTGAGAATCTATAGTTTAGAATATACGGAAATCATTGAAAAATGCCCAATTAATACAATTTAGATATTTTGAAGGGATACTCTCCCGTTTAAAAGATTTTTAATTTTTGTGGAAAACAAGTTTTTCATGGTAAATGAATTTCCTTTTAGGTCATTTATGTATGGGAAATTATTATTTTTTTTTTTACATGAACTCCACACAGGAGGCCCTGAGGAAAATCTTTTCCCTCAGGGCCTATGTCATCTTTGGGGATGCTGTGTGGAGGGGTTTTTTTTAAGGAAAAGGAGGAGAGGAGAGTTCTGAGAAGGGGTGGGTGGGAATCTGGGGTTCAGTGTGTCTTGGTCATCCGCCTCCAAGACCTAGACAAACCTCACCCCATGAACCCGGGCACCCCTGTTACATCACCAAACGTAGCGAACTACTTGGGGTGACCTATGGCAGAGGTGTTGGTTATCCAATAAAGGTTTCCGGGGCGGCGGTACCCATTCCCGCCTCCCAAGTTGAATAACACATTATTATTACTTTTTACATTACGAACTTTTTATGTGGGAAACTGCGGTATTTACAGAGTAAGGTCATTTATAAAATAACAAAGTAAACTGTCAATTTTATTTGTTAAGGTCATTTACCATTCAAAACTGTCCAATCATTACAGGTTAGACGTTTATGGATATGCTCCATTTTGTCCATATGTTTGTGGAAATTTTTTTTTCGTTGTAAATAAATTTCCTGTAACGCAGGTCTTTGAACACATAAGGGACATTTAAGGGGTTAGGCCACCCTAGAGGCCGAAAAAATAGGCTATTTTAGGATTTTTTTCCAGAAATACTACAAAATAAATCGAGATTCCAATATAAAGCATTTATTATACATATTAGTGACTGTACATAAAATTTTTTTTGAAGGGTTTAATTTCAAAGTGGCGGCTGTACAGCGTGTCTCCGTTTATTTAGGGTCCACGGCCGGACTCACAACTCCTGTAATTTTTGAATTATAAAAATATTTTTTTTATTTTAAATAGTAACTGCTATATTTTGGCCAAATGGCGCAGTTCCAAAGTGAAAAGTTACGAATTTGCCTAAAAATCATCAGGTAATTGTAAATAACAAATGAACCATGCAATATTAAAAAAAAATCCTACGTACTTCTATAGAAAATGTATTTTTGAAGATATATTCAACGTTTCAAGTAAATCGGTTGAAAATTGTCTGAGTTACGTTTCCGGCAAACTTAAAAAATGCTTTTGTTTTTGAAGAGTTTTATTAAATGTACATTTGTTACTTAAAATTAAAATTAAAAATTAATTAAAATTAAATTTAAGTAACAAATGTACATTTAATAAAACTCTTCAAAAAAATATGTCTAGAAATTGTTACATAGTTAATGCCCAAGAAATACAAAAAATTAAAAAATTCTGTTTTGAGATAAACGCGTTTGAAGTTTTGAGTAGTAGTAATAATTTTGCAATACTTTCAATCTGCGATGCCCGCATCATACAATAGAGAACTCCAGTCCAATTTTTTTTTATTTTTTTTATGAATAATGACCTTCTTACTTAAATAACTGCATATTTATTCTTATTTTTATAGTTAGTTTTAATAGTTAAAATAAATGTCAAAGTTTTAATTTTTCAAGATCACCCGAAAACCACCGAATCTAGTGTGACGTCATCATGACTAACCGAAGTATGAATTCAGTAGGCAACTGGAAACAGCTGATCGTCACCCGCCATTTTGAATTTCAGCATTGGAGCGTTTTACTGGGCATTATGATAGTTTTTTGTACAGTTAGAGTTTTTGAATATTTTAAATAATATAGATAAACTAATAGAGATACTTTATTTTTGATACTGAATTATTTAGGCCTAAATAATGTTTCAAAAAAAAAACAAAAACTATTATATTTCCAAATCTCTATACACCAATAACACGGAATTTCGAACGGCTTGCGCCTTAAATTTATTGATTTCTATACAACTTTGACCCAGGTGACGCGGCGCGGTGAGGTCACGCCGCCAAAATCCAGCAATACCAACTCGACAGGGTGTTTTAATGACACGTTTTAAAATGGACTTTTTAATAATTTTGTAAAAACTCTACGTTTAATATTATGTATCAAAACTTATATATTCAGAATCAGCGTATATTGGTCTATATGAACATATTTTTTTAAAGCCTTAATATTTTTCACTGGAGTTCCCTATTGGCTTTCTAGATTATCGTCCTGCTCTTGCTTTTCTTTTCTGCTTGATATTAAAGCGATCCTTGTGTCTTTTACCTGTTCAGACAGCGACCTCTCTGAATGCTTTATTCGCTGTTTGTCGATTACTTATGTACTAAGTACTAAACTAAGTACTATGTACTAAAATTCAAAAATCGAGTACTTAGAGATTTTTACCGACCATAATCTTTTGGAACATCATTTTTGAGGTCTTAGGGGACAATTTAAAAAAATAAAAATAAAAACGATTTTTCGAAAATCCTAGGGTGGCCTAACCCCTTTAATAGTTTTATAAAATGTTTGTTGAAACAAGTTTTTCATATATTATAATAAAATAAATATAAAACTTTTTCCACTTTAATTTTATTGACCGTAACCGGTTTCAGCTCGCTAGAGCCGTCTTCAGACTGGTGGATCATTTTTTTACTTTAAGAACATTTGATGTAGAAAACTGCCTTTTTTACACAGTAAGGTGATCTTAAAAGGTCATTTATTGTGGTAAACTGTCATTTTTATTTGTTACGGTCAATGACCGTTGGAAACTGCCCGTTGAATACAGTTAAGGCATTTATAACTAGAGAATGTTAAGGATTGCATTAAGATAATACAAAATGAAATATTTAAACCTGTAATACACTTAATCAACCTTAGTATAACACACACCTGCTTTCCTAGTACTCTTAAAAAAGGACTGGTGATCCCTATATATAAATTCGGAGACAAAATGGAAATAACTAACTACAGACCAATCGCATTGTTAAATTCACTATCAAAGATTTTCGAATTTTCACTGGTTCCAGACGGGAGCAGCTGTGACTCTTGTGAGGTATTAACTAACTAACTAACTAACCATCGCGCCGTTTCCGGAGGGGTAGGCAGAGAGGACGGACCGCCAAACAACTCGATCTTAGCACGTTCACATTCAAACATCATCTCATACATGCTCTTCTATTATTCTGACTCTTGGACATCGCTCGACTCAAGTATCTGATTCACTTAGTCGTGCCATGTCTTCCTGGAGCGTCCCCGACTTCGTCTACCATTCACATTTGCGTCATATATTCTCCTTTTTTTTTAGAGTTAATTTTAACCGCACAAGAGTCCCAACTGCTCCCGTCTGGAGCCAGTGAGACTATTGCATCCCCAATCGGAGTATGTTGTGAAGCTGAAGGTAGTGGGGAGGGGAAGGAGATAGGGAAGAGGAAAGTGGGGAAGTACCTGGCTATTCAGATCTGGTCACTAAACACGGCTAAAGCCATTTCAAGCAACGTTTCAATTCTGAATGGTGGTCTTACACCAGGGCGATACTGATAGTATCTTCCACTCTGGAACGTGCCGCAAATATACTATTTATTATTTTAAATGAATAAATTGTTAATTAACACAAATTAATCAAATAAAATGCCTTACACTCCTTTCCTCATGCCCAAATCGTCTGAGCGTCCCTTTCTTAATCTAACTCTTTATGCTTACACCAGCCTTGCATTCTTTGCGAATCTCCACATTTCTCACACGATCATATATGATTTTAACACACATACGTCTCAGGGATTTCATTTCTAGACCTCTTGCGAGGTATTCATAAAAAAAAAGGTTTTGTGAGGAAGGAGAGAAACAAAGAACATTACAATAATTTGAACAATACCTTGGGATGTATGGAAAAATCCTAAAGCTGTTTCAATACTAAATAATCGAGGAACTAGGTTATTAAATAAGTATTATTAAAACAAGTGAAGTAACATTTGAGATAAATTTATTTCATAGACTTATTTTTAACAATTAATAATTACAGTTATAGATTAAAGCTTATATGAATATAGACACCGATAAAGACAAGGAAGATGAAAATAGAATTATCAATAATTAATCATCCAATCTAGTTTCTTTTGCACCTTCCAAATATTTTAACAATTATCAATCTTCAATAATAATTATTAGTTGAGTTCTGTTGTGCGTTTCGTACTTTTTATTAAATAATATGTATATGATTTAAGATATATATGGACCAAAAGTAAATTTTTGGTTTATTATACCGTGTTGCACGTCTTCCTTCTTTATTAAACATTTTTAACAGCGATATCATCATCAACCTGATGACAAATCAAAATCCATTTATGCCAACTAGTTTAAAATATAATAAAAAGTTAAACAGTTTAACAGTTTAAATGTTTAGCAGTTGAACAGTTGACAGTTTAACGGATTAACGGTTGACAGATTAACAGTTTAAATGTTTACCAGTTGAGCAGTTGAAAATATAACAGATGAACAGTTGACTGATTAACAGATGAACAGTGCACCAAGGCATAATAACCCAAACATTAATCGTGATCAAACTTTTTCTTGAAGTTTAAAAAAAAAAGTTTCTTTTGATAATTTATGGTACAGATCGCGCAATTAGAAATAACACAAACAATACGCTTTGAAATGGGTTATTGGTGCAAAAAACACATCCAAATGTCACTGAGAAACAGCCTTTTGTCTTGCTTACTCTTTCTTAAAGATTTTAGCGAAAAAGAGAGAAAACAAGTGAACATGTTGTTTTTGAGTTTTTACAGCTATTTGAAAAGTGTTTTCTTTTCATTTTATTATTCAATTTTTTATCAAATAATAAGTTTGACACATGCTTTACGCACACAATGCATCTGTGTGAGTAATTTAAATTTGAAACAATATTGATATATATGTTATTTGTAGAAATAAAGTATAACACACAAAAGAAAAAGTTGTTTTCACTCGGAATTTTTTGCTTGCTCCATCCACCGAGCTATCGCATCAACCTAAGTCGTGATTTTTCATTACCTTATTACAGTTTTTGAAAAAATTAACCGTGACCTTGTTACCTTATGATAACAGAAAAGATATTAATACAAAGATAATAAGAGAGAAACGAGATTGTTTCAGATTTTATCCGCTAGAGTTCGGTTTTCTGTAAATATTTTTTAGTTAGTGACTTTTTCCTTTTGATTTATCAACAATTCATTTCGTTCCACTAGGTATGCACAGAAATGCATAAAATTAAGTTAAGACATTGAAATATTATAGTATAAGCTATTAAATATTACATTATCTCAAGAGATTTAGTATAATAAATAGACACAACACACAATATAAAATAAATACAATATTTTATAAAGAGCTATATATTTTGGTGTTTTAAAATTTCACTTTTTCTACTTTATTCTCTAAAACGGTTATATATAATATAATATGAAGTATTTATTAAATATTTTGAGTCGTATTTGATAAAATACGAGAAGCACAAGGAAATACAGGAAAAGTCAAAATATTTTTGAAAAATTCGATTACCCAAGTTTTGATATGTTCCATTGAGTTGTTTTTAACAATATTATCCACACTTTAGCTTTATAGGTGACATAATTTTCTCACATTCGAGGAAAAAGATATCGAGCATTTTGAAAAAATAATGCTCAATATTTTTTCTTGATGACAAATCAAAACTAGTTTACGTCAACTAGTCAAACTGTTAACCAGATTAATAAGTTAAATTTTAAGCAGTTGAACGGTTGACAGTTTAACAGATTAATAGGTGACAGTTTAAACTTGACAGTTTAACAGTAGATAGTTGACTGAATTAACAGTTTAACAGATTAGCAGACGAACGGTTGACTGCTTTAATAGTTAAATCGTATAACTGATAAACAGTTGACAGTTTAGTTTAACAGATGAAAAGTTGACTGGTTAACAGTTACACAGTTTACTGAATAACAGTTTAACAGATTAAAAGTTGACAGTTTTACGATTTAAAAGTTTAACAGATGGAAACATGACCAATTGACCGTTGAACAGTTGACTGAATAACCGTTAAATCGTTAAATAGCTTAACAGATAAACAGTTTACAATTTAATAGTTGAATAATTAATTATTTAACAGTTATTCAGTTGACTATTTAAAAGATTAGTAGTTTCAACAGTTGAACAGTTGGCAGTTTATCAGATTAACAGATTTATTTTTTGACAGTTAAATAGTTAACAGTTTAATAGTTTAAATGATTCACAGTTTAACAGATGTGCAGTATAACCATATAAATGTTTAACAACTGAACAATTGACAGTTTAACATTTTAAACAGTACAATAACAGTTTCTTATGGCACATAAATTTTGCAATTAAATTTAAAAACAATGTATTTTTACACATTAATATTTTCACTTTAAAAATAGTCAGATAAAAGTTGATAAATATCTACATACATTAAGTTTGAAATTTGCGCCAAAAGTTTTTGTGCTTTTCTACAATAGCAACATCGAATATTCGAATCTAGGAAGGTAGGTACCTACTTAATTTATAAATTAAAACATTTAATTATGAATCGATAATATATATATACGAGCACGACAATCAATAATTCTCTAAAAAAAATATTAATTTATTGATAGTGAAAAGAAAACATCTATATATATTTTTTTCGTTATGTAATTAAAATAATAATTATAGAAATATTATAGATATGTAAAGATTAAGCAAGTAGTTGATATTTTCGTAGTAAGTAAGCACCGTTTATCAAAATCACGACATTTAAAAATATTTGTTACACAAATAAAAACATTCATAAATACATACATACATATACAACAAAGTAAGCCGTATTTTGCAATGAAAAGAGTCGGTGGAAATTGGTAGTGTTAATAGATACCTAGATACCGAAACATTGGAGGTTATCCACCACTTATCGGCCCTGGTATATAAGTAACAGATGGTTACTCCTTCAAGGCTCTCGCAAGGACTCTAATTTTTTTGAAAGAACGAAGCTACATTTAATTTAGAACGAATCTAGATCTCCAGTGTCCCTGCATACGTTGTTAGTAAGCAGTATGCAAGTGCTTAGAGAGAAATACAAGATACAATATGTGTTAGTATGACAAAATATAGACAAGACAGGTTTATATTTTGTCATTCCGAACATACGAAAAATACCGAATCAGAACGAGGTTGTGTGTCTGCAAAGTAAGATGCTTTAGGGCGTATATTAAAAAGGGTTTATGGGGTTCAAACACCCTCAACGGTGGCAATATTGCGTAGGAAAAAAGAGAGTAGTACTTGTAGAATAGTACTATCCTGGAAAATACTACAGTTCTATTTGCATCAATGTTTGCTTGACCAAAAATGTCACGGCCGATTCCGCGACACGAGAGTGTATGAACTGTAAATCCTTTTGTTGACGAATAGACCATGGATTGTGTTCTGAAGTATGATCGAAGGAGAATAGGTTTTGAGAGGAAGTCTCTTACCTTTTGACGGCTTCTTATGGCGATTCAGGATCGATCCTGGCTTCCAAAATATTGGCACAACACCAGGTTTTAAGCAACGACACTTTGATTTAATAAAAAATGAAATTTTCTGTTATTTGCGATATTTTGAAAGAGCGAGTTGTGAGCCATGTCACTATCAAATTACAACTGTACAAGTAGGTAATGTAAACTTGGGTGGCAATATTGTTCAAATTTTCCACATGTAGGTAGGAACATCTTCTTCTGAATGTGAATAATTAGTTGTAGTAAGAAAGGTCCCACAAAACTTTCTTATTATTTTTTCTACCCCCCTCCTTTCTCCCCTGCCCCCCCCCCTCTTCTCCAGGATCAAAACCCCCCCTTAGGGTCGAACCCCTCCCATGTGAATGATTTAGCTAAGCCATTGAAGGTACACACGGATTGTTGTTATTGGATTAAAAATTTCCCTTGTTTTTAAATGCAAACCTCAAAGTAAATGTTAAATTACGTCACACGAATTTCATGATTTTTTTACCCCCCCCCCTCCGTCCCTGTCACACATCGTCACATTTGAAAACCCCCTCTCCACTAGTGTGACGTCACATATTTTGTAATTTTACATCTAAAAATAATCAAAAGAGTAGGTAATTTTTTTTTATTTTCAATAATTTAGATTTTTACATGTGACGTAGAATTAGAAAGAAGTGGAGTTTAGCTTTCTTTTTGCATTTAAAAGTTTACCACAGAGGCTCCCGTAAATTTGAATAAAATCTTTAACAGAAAACCACGAAACAGTTCCCATCGTCAAGATTTGTCAATGTTTTCTGAACAAGTATATGAGTTATGTGAAACAATTGACTGATTGAAAATGAAAATGGAGTTACAATAACCTTTATAATAAGTGTTAAATACAATCTAAAAAACTTTTGAGTTCAAATTTTTGATTATTTTTAATTGCACATGTCCATTTTAAAATTAAAAATCTGGAAAGAGCATTTCAAATGCAGCATTTTATTTTGGGATACGTTAAAAAACCAGCGAATCTTATTTGTTGAATTTGTCAAATTAAATGTCAAGAGGAAATATTTAATGTCGTGATACTATTTTGTCAAAGCTCAAAGGGGTCAATATTACGTTATGTTCCTGGTAAATAATTTTGCTTTCCCTGCATACAATTTACCAATCACTTTACCTTGTGCCACTCTCCATCCAATAGCTACATAAGCCAGGCATTAATCGAATCTTTGTTAACAGCCTTCCACACCAGCAAAACAGGTCAGCAGAGCCGTATTTTCAATATTTTGCTGTTCATACTATAGACCTTTGATTGAATCTAAGAAATTTCTCGTCAACAATTTGTTGTATAACAACTGCTTCTACGAAAGAAGAGCTCTTACAAAACCGGTCGGCATATGACATTTGTTTTAGTAGATAAAACAAAGCATTTAAATTTGTTTTATTCAACTTCTAAATTGATTCCATCTGCGTTACGCATTGATTTTTCGCGATGTTGTTTTGAGTAGAATTTTACAAAATCGTAACAATGTTATACGTAATGGGAAATAAATTTATTTAGCAAAAATTTTCCTGAGTTATTCTTACACACATAATTTAGGTTGAAATATGATTTCGTTCCATCATTTTTCTTTTGCATGATATGCTTAAATAATAAGGTTATAAAAGTTTTCAAACATATTTTCGCTAGCTGCTTTTACGACGTTATCTATGCCACATCTATCAATAGACAAAGAAAATGAATTATAGATATTATAGAGCAACATTTATTGCTCTTCGTGCAGACCATAGATTTGATTTATTGGGTAGATTGGGAGAAGTAGACGCATTGGGTTATTAGGTTATTGGGTTATATTGGAATCAATAATTCTTGCGTGATGCCATGTCATATATGCAACCAAATTTTGAATCATTTTAATACGTTTTCGACTGAACTAAGCCTAATAAAGAATGTAAACCAGCATAGCATGTATTGGAGTGGAAGATACTCTTTGTGACGCTCTGGTGAAATGTCCCCAATCAGAATCGATATAGCTTGATATATATAATCTTGATATAGCTTCTGCTGTAGGAGATATTTAATAATCAGATCTTAAGAACCAAGTACTTCCCACATCATTATCTTTTCTTTCTCCTTCCAATCCTTCACTTAATTAGGCCTCACTACAATCCCTAACATTGATTCTATAATTTTTATTCAATCTTTCTGGCTTTGTCCCTTCAGAGGGGAGGTGAGTTTA
The DNA here is from genome assembly GCA_936435175.1 of Glyphotaelius pellucidus. NCBI lineage: Eukaryota > Metazoa > Arthropoda > Insecta > Trichoptera > Limnephilidae > Glyphotaelius > Glyphotaelius pellucidus. Next base: position 1,967,444 of record OW386561.1, read on the forward strand.
TATTTGTGTTAATATAATTGGGATTGAGTTCAGGCTTAAAAGAGATGAGATTTTGAGCAGAGGAGATGTAATTTTAGACAAGACTTGATTTTGTTTAGAGAGGGACGGTAAAAAATATGTGTTCTGAAATTCCCACTTTTAAACAATAGAAAGTGTAATCTGGGGGAGATACGTACGTGAATTTTAAAAAGGTTAGAGGGAACTAATTAATGTTCAATTCTGATTTGAATAATTGAGGAAATTTATTTTTTGGAAAAATGGGGGATTTGTTGAAACCACAGTTTTGGTGGGAAAGTTCTTTGTGTTGAGGCAATTTGCCAAAGCTCTGCTCAAATATTTCGGGAACTGTCTTTGAGGTTGGGAAAAATGCCAGATCAGAAAATGTGATTTATGAGGGTATCGATAAGGATGATAAATATCGATATGGATGCTCTTTGTTTTGCAAAGAAATCTGCAATATTGTTACCCATGATGCCCATATGTCCAGAAATCCAAATCAGAGTTACGGTTCTTTTGGATTGACTAGAAATGTGCAAATTTGTGGATGGGAAAATGTCATATTTATAAGGGGATGGGGTTTATAATTTAAACAATAGAAGTAAGAAAGTGCATCACAGCCGCTTACAATACATACTTCGCGTTGCTGCCAGTGTTCAAATCCCGAAACGTCCGTAGAAAAACTAAAATAACCCAATATAAAACAATTATTAGAACGGTCTTGGCCTACGGATGTGAGGCGGGAACACTGACAACAATGTCTGCGGAATAGCTAGACATCTTTGAAAGAATCAATCACTTCGAAGAATCCTAGGAGCGGTGCGAGAGTGAGAGGCATGGAGAATCCTCCACAATAATGAATTCTATGACGTCTACCAAGCCAGCAGACCCTCTACCCATTTAAGGCTCCAAAGACTAAGATGGGCCGGACATGTGCGCCGAATGCCAAGTACACGAGTACCGAAGAAGGTTCTAACAGGACACCCGGGAGGTAAACGAAAGGCGGACAGACCTAGGCTGAGATCGGAAGATGATGTCAGGAAGGATGCAAGGGGACTACTCCATGTTGCAGATTGGAAGACGACGGCCGGGGACAGAGGGTGGTGGAGGCTTATCCTGAAGGAGGCCAAGGCTCGAAATGGGGTGTAGCGCCATTGAAGAAGAAGAAGTGGTTCATAATTTATGGCAAAATGGAAGGCAAAAGAAGTAGAAAAGAATCACCAATGTAGTGACCAATATCACTAGCTACCGGTACTAGAGTATCCTTGGCTCTCCATGCAGCACAGAACCGCGAGGAGTGGAAAAGCCTTGTCCATCATAGAAATTGGAGTTGGGGTCGCGATCCTCACCAATGAAGAACTGACAGAATAGGGTTGAGATGCCATAGTTAATTAGCTTCATGCAGTTGCAATTTTCATGCGAATACATATAAAAGTTATTAACACAATAAAATATAAGAAAAATATATATTGTTTCATATTTCTACCTACATTAAGAAAATTTGTCGGTTATCAATATCACAATATTTATATGACGCTGATGACAGCGTCATATAAATTTCTATGGAAATTAGTAAAGAATTTGGCTAAGATTAAAGGTAAAGAGGCTGTATATTTTATTTTTATTTGAATAAATATAAATAGTTTTTATATAGTGAAGCAAGGATTATGTTAAGATTGAAAATTCTAAGGGAATATTGATATCTACACGATCAATCTACATTGTATAATATTATATATTCTTATAACATTATTACTAATTGTTTTTTATATGGACGACAATTATTTTACACAAACACTCAAATAACAACATTTAAGTGTTATATTTACTTATAAAAACTGACCGATCAACGTGGAAAATCACGGAATATAACTATCAACATATTTATAACATTAATATGAGAAATCTTTTGACAAAAAAGGATTAAATTCTTTTTTTTATAAACAGTTTGACAAATAAATGCTGATAACGTAGAGGGCGCTGCAATCTTTCAATTTCTTTACATGGCAATACCAAGGTATTGTTTGCGAGTATATTATAATATAGTATACCCAAGGTTCAAGGTTCAAATTTTACTTTAAAAAATTACTGCAGATGCACATTTCTCACATTTTTTAAAATATTCAGGGTGGATTTGATTTGAGATTTTCATGGCTGATTTGAGTGATTTATTTTTGGGGTGTTACGCCGTGCTGTGCTATCTCCTTCTTTAACCAACGTTTCGGACAGTGTCCGTCATCGAGGATCCATCAAAATTACACAGAAACTGCAGTATTTTTTTTTTTACATGAGCTCCACACAGGAGGCCCTGAGGACAATAATTTTCCTCAGGGCCTACGTCATCTTTGGGGGTGCTGTGTGGAGGGTTTTTTTAAGGAAAAGAAATGGAGGAAAATTCTGGGAAGGAAAAGGGTTTAAGGGGTGGGTAGGAATCTGAGGTTCAGTGTGTCCTGGTCATCCGCCTCCAAGACCTAGACAAACCTCAACCCATGAACCCGGGCACCCCTGCTAAATCGCGAACCTGCCAAACGTAGCGAACTACTGGGGGTGACCTATGGCAGATATCGTTATCCGAAACGTTTGCATAAGCAGAAGGTAGCGCAACACGACATAGGACCCCAAAAATAATTCACTACAAATATTCACGGTGTTTACTATTTTTCACACTTTCCAAAAGGACATGATTCTACTTCACAATTCGAGGGAACTTAATTAGAGAACTTTTTATATTTTTCCAAATCGGCGTTACTCGGTGTTGCAAAAGCAATAAAAAGAATCAGTTCCACTTTATTCAATCTCCAAATTTTACTGTCAAACTGTATTAAAACTAAGACACAAAAATAAAATTGAAAATTTTCAAACCTATTTGTCGAAATGTCACAAAACCGTAAAACAACGGAAAAGTCGACGTGAAAGTTAAGAACCAATCATTTATAGTTTAGTTCATTTCCCCATAATTTTAATACGTTTGTTTAAACTTTTATTCGTGCCCGCAATTTATAATAACATCGTTGTAAACTTTCAATGACTTTCGTATTGTAAGCAATAATAATTGGAATTCACCGATCAATTCAGTTATAAAAACGAATTGCTTCTATTATTTTGAAAGTAGCTTTGTTAGAATTCAGTTTGATATCGATTAGACGCTTTTATAAATAGTCTACGGTACCATGATGGCAAAAAAGGCAATAAACGTACGTTCCTTACAGTTGTAACGATGCAGCTCTTTCTTACACATTAAATAATGGTGAGACAAAAGATGAGACACAGAAAAACGTGTGTCGGTTTCCTCCAATGTACTACTTTTTCCTTTGGAGGAAATAGAAGTATCTTATTGCGGCTCAGCCGCGGCGAGAGAATTGCATTTCATTTTCATTTTACGTGTGAGGGAGATGTATGATAATGATTGTATGTTTCGCAGATTCATCGACTCGTTTTCGACTTTATTTTTTTATGAATACCGCACGAGAGCACTGCTCCCGTCTGGAGCCAGTGAGACTATGGCATCCCAAATTAGGATATATTGTGAGGCTGTAGGTATTGAGGAAGGGAAGGAGATGGGAAAAGGGAAGGTGAGGAAGTACCTGACTATTCAGATTTGGTCACCAAACACGGTTTAAGCCATTTCAACGTTTCAATTCTGAATGGTGGTCTTACACCAGGGCGATACTTGTATTGTGAGTCAAAAGTTTTACCTCGAGACCACGGAGGCCATTACTTAGGGTGTAAGAAAGAGCTACAGCATTATACGTTTAAGAACAAAAGCAAAACAGCAGTTTTTGAATTTTTAGAATTCACTCACGCTTCAAAATTATCCTTGTAAATATATTCCATACTTAAATAAAAATTATCGTCACGGCTAGTAGTATAGTAGGAGTCTATGCAGACGTCACTCTGCGGTGTGTGAGAGAGATGCAATCAAATGATGACTTTTTTTCCTTTGGAGTAAACAGAACAACGTACATTGTGTATCTCATCATTTGAAAGAACTGCATCATTATTGTGTTGAAGAACGTATGTTTATTGCTTTTTTTTTGCCGTCGCGGTACCGTATCCGTGAATCATCACAGTAATAATAAAAACACTCTATCATAATAAAATTTGTAACAATATTTCGTTGTTTTCAAATTATATTCAAATACGCCAATTTTAAACCGTGATTTCTTTTGAGTTCCTAACAATGACGTCGTTAAACTGTTTTATAGAACTTGCGTGATTTTCTTTACACAATACTTTGACAAAGCTAAAAGTCTTCGATATTTGGCATTGCAAATTGCAACGTTAATGAACCGTTCACACGAACACGCACACGCAGTTCATGCGAGGCTTGTTAAAAAGTTTTCAACATGGTTTTTCGTGGAATTAACTGAAAAACGTGAGGTGACTTCAGCTGGGTCAGGATAATTATTTATTTGGCTGTACATTGGTTATATTTTGACTATGAAAATGCTGGAATTAAAAAAAAAAAAAATCTACGACGTAACATCATTTAAAGATTCACTTAAAATTATTTATAAAAATGCTCGTTCATGGTTGGCGTTAATTAACTTAATTTAGAAAAACAAACTTTTTTGCAAGTTGTGCTTTTAAATACTGAGGTGAATTGTTTGTCTGGGCCTGCACATAAGGCTTTTTTTTTTCATGAGCTCCAGCCTTGAAGCCCTGAGGAAAATAATTTCCCCCAAAGCCTATGTTATCTTGGAGGATGCTATGTTGAAGGGTTTTTTACGGACGTATGAATTCACCACTCCAACTGCGGTGCAAGGCGATAGGTCAAAAGAATCTGGTTAGAGAGGTAAAAAAAACCATCCTCAAGCAGTATCTCTCGATCGGGCCCGAAACGCAGCTGATGGGCAAATGCATCGGCCGCCTAAATCAGGACAAACTTCTTCCCAGGAACTCGGGCACCCCTGTTAAGTCACCAAACGTAGGGAACTACTCGGTTTGACCTATTACAGAAGTGTAGGTTATCCAATAAACGATTTAGTAAAACAAAATGAAATATAAACTTGAATCTTTGCGATCTCTCGAAAGAAACCATTGCTTTGTTCTGAATGCAATTGTTAATGTTCTCCAAAATGACCATGAAAGAATCACATCCTTGCGATTCTTTCAAGGACATAAATAAACCATTCCTTCGTTCCAAAGGCAATTATTAATGTTCTAAAAAGTTGTCCTGACAGGCTTGGCTGTCCTGACAGGCTTGGCTGTCCTGAAACGGGAAACCTTCCCAGTTGGACAAACAGTTGTTAGTATTTTAAAGCATTATTAGCGACTAAGGTTTTTTCTTACAATAATTAAATTATTGCCACCTATGAACGCGCAATTTATGATTTTTTAAACTTTACATTCAACGGAAAAAAAATATGCAAGTAATAAATAGATAGGTAAAATAATTTGTTTCATTTTTTACACAAATTTAACATTAAATACTTAGATACAATACAATGATAAATGTAACATAATTTCATTACGATTATATGTCGATCGTATCGACGCAAATAAATATCGATTTAATCTAATCATTTACCCGAAATCGACTCTTTTCGGGATGGTTTCTTTACCATTTTTTTTAATTTGACATCCATCTTTGTTTGGTTTTCGTTAATATCTTATGGAAATGTTACGGAGAAGCGACTGGTTTAGGCGGTGTTGACCTCGTCCTCCTGGTTGTGTTTGGCGAGGGCAAGCAGGATCATGGTGAGCTCCTTTCTGTTGATCTTGCCATCGTCATTATAGTCCACTCCTTGCAGGATCGTCTCTTCGAAGTCCAAGAGGTCCTGAGCGTCGTAGTCCTGGAAATTACAATACGATTTTAGTAATTATTCAATTTGGGAGGCGGGTCTGGGTGTCTACGACCCGGAAACCATTCATTGGATAACAAACACTTCTGGTGATTTGCTATGTTTGGTGACTTGCAGGAATGCCCGGGTTTATGAGTTGAGGTTTGTCTAGGTCTTAACAGATTGACAGTTGACAGATATGCATCCGTTACCAAGACCTGGACAAACGTCAGCACTTAAAAAGGAAATCAGACTACAAAAAAAGGACAAAACGAATACGCAGAACAGTTTACTATACAAAGGGATGAAGTTATACAACATTCTACCAGAAACTTTAAAGGCCGCACCAATTGGAAAGTTCAAAATGTATTGTAGGAGAACAAGAAAAAATATAGTTTGAAATATGAAATGATATAATTAATTAGGAAATTGTAAACTTAAATGTACAATTTATTAAAATAAAATAAATAAATAAATAAAATAAATTCTGGAACCCTTACAAGTCACTAAATGTAGCGAACTGCTTGGGTTGACCTATGTTGGATATCCAATAAATGGTTCTCGGTTCGGCGGTACCCATACCCTCCTAGCGTAGTATTACCGACAATGCTGACTAGAATGTTGTTAATTTATCAAATTTGTTTGCTTCTTATATAATAAGCTTACATACAAGGTGATAAATATTGTAAAGAGATTTTAAAATAAGCCTTTTTTCCAAAAAAACGTACGTATTTTCATCGTTAAAGAGATAAACCGTTAAAAATATGCAATAGGCCCAAAGTAAGCTCAAATTGTCCTTACTCCTAGTAAAATCAATGAATTTTTTTCAAGTTTCAAAATTCTTTTTTTAACAAATAATCAATTTCATTAGCCTGTTTCTGGTTTGGGAGTCAATAGTTCTTACACAAAGACCCCACTGAGAGACAGCCTGGGTTCTCATTGCCTCGCAAACTCTGATCCGCCATCAATAGAATAAGGTGCTCCCATAGCCGTTGTGCCCATATGATGTATAAATGGGGCCTTAAAGAGTCGGAGATGTGTGAATGCGGTGAGGAGCAGACCACTGAACATGTGGTCAACAAATGCCTGCTCCATTCATTCCCCGGCGGGATTGATGAGGTCCACAGGGCAACGCCTGAGGCCCAAGACTGGCTCGCAGACTTAGATGTCCCCCTCTGACCCCCCCCCATACGAAAGAAGAAGAAGAAGACACAAATTGGCGAGATCAGTTTCTTTCATATTCGAATAGATATGAGAGAAATTAGATTAGAGAAATCAGTGGCTGAGTTGGCATCGCATTTTTTTTTGCATGAGCTCCACACAGAGGAAATTTAAATATTAATTATTTAAATTATTAAATTTAAATACTAAATTCAACTATTTTCCTTGAGGAAAATAATCTCCCTCAGAGCCTTTGCCATCTTTGGGGATGCTGTGTGGAGGTTTTTTTAAGGAAAGGTAATGGAGGAGAATTCTGGGAAGGAAAAGGGCTTAAGGGGTGGGTACGAATCTGGAGTTCAGTGTGTCGAGGTCATCCGCCTCCAAGACCTAGACAAACCTCAACCCATGAACCCGGGCACCCCTGCTAAATCACCAAACGTAGCAATCCACTTTGACCTATGGCAGAGGTGTTGGTTATCCAATAAAGGTTCCCGGGGAGGCGGTGCCCATTCCCGCCTCCCAAATTTGGGTCGCACCCAGACGTTGCGTATTCAATTCCTCGACTATGTTTGTCCTCCATCACAACACAAGCAATATTTTCCGCTTACTGTGGTGGTAGTAGAGGATTTTCAAATATTTACATATTAGTTATTCCTAACCCGGAAGTGTTTGTCTTCTTTTTAAAAGAAAAAAATCACACTTGTACACATTTATTAGTGGCTCATATATATTGATAAACAGTAGAATCTCATTGAAAGTAAAATAATAGAATAATAGTGAACAATTGACCACCTTTTTGACCAGTTCCAGGAGGTCCTTCAGGAATCCTCTAAGCTCCTCGTTCTCAATACTGCCATTGTTATCCTGAAAATACAATTTAAACGTTAATCATTTTCATTATTTATTATTTTAACTTTATGAGTAAAACCTCAAACTGTAATATTTAATTAAATGAAGACATTATGAGCGAAACTCAATCGAAAATCTGGAAACAGAAAAATCAGAAAAAGATATTGGCACCTCTGGGATTCGAACCCAGGACCTCCCTACTTTCCGGGTTGGGCACTCTTATCCCCTGAGCTAAGGTGTCGATATCCAATTCGGTCACTTTTAACTGTTTTAATGAAGATAATATGGGTGGTTCTTAGTCGAAGTATGGTACAGTTAAAAGTGACCGAATTGGATATCGACACGCTCAGTGGATAAGAGCGCCCAACCCGGAAAGTAGGGAGGTCCTGGGTTCGAGTCCCAGAGGTGCCAATATCTTTTTCTGATTTTTCTGTTTCCAGATTTTCGATTGAGTTTCGCTCATAATGTCTTCATTTAATTAAAAATTAATCATTTTCAATTTTTTATGAGAAAAACTCTCTTTTTATAACTTTTTTTGAAGGTTATTCCCATCAACGTAATATATCATTAAAGAAGAAGATTACACTCATAATCTAAATGAAAATATGAAAGAAAACAAGACACAGAAAAACAGAAAAAAAACAATGGTCGCAACCAATTCTTAGAATGATTGTTTCCAATAAAAAGAGTAGTTGCCTATAATATGGAAAAAGAACTAGTTGAAGATAATATTAATGATTCTAAATATTTGAAATATGAGATTGACAAATATGACGGTTTGACAGAAGGTGGCAATAGCGAAATTGGAAAACGCGCACATCCCGGTTAGACGAGAGGTCTGGGTTCGAGTCCCAGTTGCGACCATTGTTTTTTTTCTGTGTCTTGTTTTCTTTCATATTTTCATTTAGATTATAAGTGTTATCTTCTTCTTCAATGGTATATTACGTTGATGGGAATAACCTTCAAAAGTTATAAAAAAAGAGAGTTTTTCTCATAAAAAATTGAAAAAAAAAAAAAAAAAGAAGTTAATCATTTTATTCAATTGCATTTAAGGTAAAATATAGAGAAATTTAATACAATTAGGAAAGTTTATCAGTTCAAATTATTGTGAATTTATTATTATTATTATGAAATATTAAACGCCATCGGAGATTTTTGCTTAAAATTGCTTAAATATCTCAAAGCCTTCTTCTCTGTTTTCCTGAGGTAAACATATTTTTGTTATGATTTCAAAGTTTGTAAATCTAATTTATATTCGCTAAATACTTTATTGTAGCTATTTCTTAGAGCCAGCTTCATAAAGATATTAATTTTAGTTGGAATTTCACCATCCTTCTGATAGCTTATCCACACTTGAACAAATATTAATAAAAATGAAGTCCTCGCAAGAGTTAAGACAACTCGGCCAACTTATCTGATATATAGCCACTGTTTATAAGCTTGAGTGCCAAATAGTAAACTCCGACTTAATAAATAATAAATCAAAAATGTACGTTATTCTACGGATAAGCTATGTAGAGGATGGTGAAATACCACCTTAATATATTAAGCTAATATAAACTACGAATTAAACATGTAAATTGGTAGAAAATGTATTTATTTGACGGCCGGCTCTAGTAAGGCTCGGTAAGGCTCTTGACTCGCATTTCGAAGGTCGCGGGATCGAATCCCGGCGTGGCAAATAAATTTTATTTGATTAATTTGTGTTATTTCACAATTTTTTAATTTAAAATAATATATAGTATTTTTGCGGAACGTTCCAGAGTGGAAGATACTGCCCTGGTGTAAGACCACCGTTCATAATTGAAACGTTGCTTGAAATGGCTTTAGCCGTGTTTGGTGACCAGATCTAAATAGCCAGGTACTTCCCACCTAACTCTTGCCCATCTCCTTTCCCTCCCCACTACCTTCAGCCTCACAACATACCCCAATTGAGAATGCCGAAGTCTCACTGGCTCCAGACGGGAGCAGTTGGGACTCTTGTGCGGTATTCATATAAAAAAATGTATGTCAAAACAGAAAGCTGCATATTTTTGAATTATGGCTTACACTTAAAATACTTGTATTTTCATTAATAAGATAACCATTTTATAAAAACATATTTGTAAGTATGTTTTTACAATGGTACATTGATGATTGTCTTTCATTTTAAATAAGATGTGTGATTGTTGTTATTTTTGTTGCAAACTGCTTATAATATAAACTGTCCCTGATCTCAACACAGAAGTTCCTAGTGAGAGAGGCACAGTACAACACCAATGTAATGTCATTAATAGGGATGAATTAATAAAAATATTAAAAAAGCGTTATTAATAATTTATAACATAACTATAGCCTTATAAGCATTAATGAGTGAGAGATAAGTTGCCCATATCTAGGTTTCTAAAAGTCATTTAATAACTGCCATATAATTGCCATAAAGACTGATATATAATTTACCTATATCTAGGCGCCTAAAAGCCGTAATATCTACTATTTAAATTGCCTATATCTATGCGCCTAAAAGTCATCAAAACTGCTTTGTAAATTGCTTATATCTAGGCGTCTGACAATCATAAAGACTGGTTTATAAATTGCCTATATCTAGGCGCCTGAAAGTCATAAAAACTACTTCTTAAATTGCCTGTATCTAGGCCCCTAAAAGTCATAAATAATACTGCTACATAAATTGCCTTTATCTAGGTGATTAAAAATAATCAAGAGTGCTATGTAAATTGCCTATATCTAGGAGTCTAAAAGTCATAAATACTGATACATAAATTGTATATTGAATATAAAAGTTATTGTATTGCACGTAAAAGTCGTAAAGAGTATTTTGTAATTTGCCTATGTCTAGGTACTTAAAAATCTTCAAGAGTGCTACGTAATTTGCCTGTATATAGGCGCTTTAAAATCATCAAGAGTGCTGTGTAAATTGCCTATATCTAGGCGCTCAAAATAATCACAAACAGTGCTATGTAAATTGCCTATATCTGGGCGCCTAAAAAATCATCAAGAGTGCCATTTAAATTGCCTGCATCTAGGCGCTTAAAAATCACAAAGAGTGCTTTCTTAATTGCCTATATCCAGGCACTTAAGAATCGTCAAAAGTACTATGCAAATGACCTATACATAAGCATAGATTTTTTGGGCATTTTTTATCATTTAACATCACATATAAAAGGTTCTATGTTTTATTCACAAATGTGTTTAATTAAAATATTTGATTTTGTTACTTTACCCTATCGTACAGCGAGAATACTCGTTCGATGTCTTCCTTAGTCAGCTTCGTAGCTCCCTGAAACCAATAAATTCGGATTACATTTTGTACAAAGTCCGAATCAACATTTCACATCGGTATGCAAACATAATTAATTTAAAATCGTTTGTAAGTACCGCCTTCAATTTATTTTTCAATATACAGTCAGCTATATATAATACAGGTAAACATTATAAGGAATGAAATGAAGCAAAACCAGATTCGATAAACATTTTCTTACAGATTTAAGGCTAAATTATCAAACTAAGGGTAGGTGGTTTTAAGCACTTCCAACTGGTAACAATTTTATGGCTGTAAGCTGATCATATTTTGATCAAAAGCCAAAAAAGAGCGAAATATCAAAGTTTTAAAATTTCGCAGACTTTAATTTGATGGCATTGGGCGCTTTTATTAGTAACGCAAAGATCCATGATTAAGGTACCGTGACTGCAAAAAAAAAGCTTTTTGTATCCTAATAACGTTGCAGCTCTTTCTTACACATTAAGTAATGGTAAGACGAAATATAAGGCACACAATTTACGCGTTTTTTTTTACATGAGCTCCACACAGGAGGCCCTGAGAAACATGATTTCTCTCAGGGCCTGTTGCATCTTTGGGGATGCTGTGTGGAGGGTTTTTTAAGGAAAGGAAGAAGAGGAGAGTTCTGGAAAGGAAAAAGGTTTAAAGGATGGGTAGGAATCTGGAGTTCAGTGTGTCCTGGTCATCCGCCTCCAGGACCCAGACATACCTCACCCCATGAACCCGGGCACCCCTGCTAAATCACCACACGTAGCAAACCACTTGGGGTGACCTATAGCAGAGGTGTTGGTTATACAATAAAGGTTCCCGGGACGGCGGTACCCATTCCCGCCTCCCAAATCGATTCACTTGCGCTTACTTTTAAAGTACTACTGTTCCCATTGGAGGAAACAGATATACCTTTTAATGGCTGAGTTACGGCGTTTCATTTTATTTACATGTGTGAGGGAGATGTATGATAATGATTGTTTATTTCCTTTGGAGAAGAAGGGGGGGAAAGGGGGTGCAAACATACGTTCACTGTTTGAGTCATTTTCGTCTTTTGTTATTTAGTATGTAAGAAAGAGCTGCAGCATTATATATTTAAGAACAAAAGCAAAATCATCCACGTTTTGACGTTTGACGTTTATGATTTTTTGGAATTCACTCACACTTCAATATTATCCTTGTAACTAAATTCCATACTTTCAAAATTATCGTCACGGCATTTCAAGGCTAGTCAGTAGTATTGTCAGGTTCTACGGAAACGTCACGGTGCGGTGTGTGAAAGAGATGCAAGAAAATTATAACTTTTTTCCTTTGGAGGAAACAGACCTACGTATATTGGGTATCTCATCTTTTGAAAGAGCTGCAGCATTATTGTGATAAGGAACGTTTGTTTATTGCCCTTTTTGTGCCGTCACGGTACCGTAACCGATGATGGATCGTCACGGTAATAATAAAAGGGCTCATCAAATTAAAAAAAGTTTATATTTATGATGCAATAATGAGATTCAATTTACACTATTTAGATTTTATCATCATAAAAGTCGTCGAATATTTTATGATTTGATAAAGATATCATATTATATATTTATTCTAAAATCGACGAAATTGATGTCATCGTACATAGTAATTTTATAAAATGTATTGTACCACGTTCTACATTTCATGGTCGAATATCGTTATTAAACTCGTATTTTCAAGTCAACATGTTAAAAGGTTTTTCTATCTGGCTGTAATCGTATTAGGGAAAATTCAAACAATGATCCAATGTGAGTTTTTGATGGAAACACACAATAATGGCTTTCAATTTGATTTTCAATCAGTCTTAAATTTTATTTGTTGTTCGTTTTACCTTTGATTTTTTTACAGTGTTTTCATTAAACATATAAACAGATATACACTTTACATTACTGGCAAATTTTTTAACGGCCTCCAAACAAGCGTTTAATGTAAATTTGATTTTTTTTATGTGTGAATACAGCACAAGGCATTGGCATCTTCATATGGCATCTTCAATTGAGATTTGTTGTGAGGCTAAAAGGGATGGAAAGGAGATTTTTTCATTTTTTAATTCAGTTATTAGGGGTTACAAAATGGGATCATATAAGAAACTCGACCATCCGAGACGATCTAAACATTGAACAACCGCTACTCTTAATAGAAAATCGCAACTGAGGTGGCTTGGACACGTACTAAAATGGTATGATGATCGAATTTCGAGGAAAATACAAAAGTGTGTTTCAAATCACAACGGCGCTAAAGAAATTTCCCTTAAAGAAAATTATTCGCTGGTGCAAGGGAAAATAGCCGTTAAAAATATTACATTTTATTAACTGAATTTAATGTTTTAGTTTACTGCCGTTTGGGGTTAGAGGGCACGTGTTTGGTCGGTGTCAGGCTTCTGAAATTAATATCTCCGTACCACTATCTGACAGCGGTTCACCTATCGCTTCTTCTGTATTCTATCTCGTTATCTTAGATCCCGCCCTTCTCCTTTCCTATCTTCATCTGCAACCAGGGCACGTAGTAGTAGCTACGGACAGAGGCGGGCGAAGGAACGTAATAATAACAAAAAGGCATTATATCTGTGGATAGTACAAAGGCTTTTAGCTTTCCCGTAACGTATATGAAATAAGTCAGAGGCGAACTGTGAAATTCGAATTTTCTGGAAAATGACTCTAATTTTTCTTTATATAATAGAATAGCAATAATTTATACTAGCAGTTAGAAACCCGCTCTGCAGGTTTTGCTGCTAGGCCCTTTTTATATGAATACCGCACAAGAGTCCCAACTGCTCTCGTCTGGAGCCAGTGAGACTATGGCATCCCCAATTGGAAGGAGATGGGGAAGAGGAAGGTGGGAAGTACCTGGCTATTCAGATCTGGTCACCAATCACGGCTAAAGCTATTTCAAGCAACGTTTCAATTCTGAATGGTGGACTTAAATCAGGGCGATACAGAGAGTATCTTCCACTCTGGAACGTGCCGCAAATATACTATATATTATTTCAAACGAATAAATTGTGAAATAACACAAATTAATCAAATGCGGGCGGCTTTTGGTTCGGCTTCGCCCGGTTAGTGTTTGTGACCACTTTATAAATTCAATAGGAACTGGTTCCAAAAATAGCCTGTTCCTCGGATCCACTGTCATCCAGTGAGAGTCACCGGGACAAAGTAACCGAGATAGGCAATTAACGTAATATATAGCCGCTTGATACAACTGAGTATTAACGTCAATCTTTCCGTATTCGGAAGGATACTGCTAGTTCGATAAATCATAGTACTTGTACTTGCCTGGGGCACGTTCACACCAACTTGCCGACGGAAGTAGCGATGTCTTGTGACGACTTTTTGAATTTATTACACAGTACACAGATGTTATTTGTTGCGCGGAGCGTTAGGCTTGGCGTCACATATGCAATCGAAGTCGGGTTCTGAAATTCAATCACGCAGATGGAAGGCTATTAATACGGTTTGATTCTAAATATTTTTTTGTCTATGGTTTCGATAAGTTCGAATAGCCATCAAATTAAACGCAGTTATCTTTGCGTCAAAACGCCGCATCATTTATTTTCCATTTAAAAAATCTTACAGCCAATTTTTTTCCGCAAAATACCAAAGTGTCAACCCTTGAATGATAGGAAACAATATTTGTCCCAGCTCACATGCGTCTCATATCTGTATATATTGACTCAATATATACAGATTTTAGTAAAGCTTTTGATAAGGTGTGCCATAAAATTCTTCTAAATAAATTGTCAAAACTTGGCATAAGTGGCAACTTATTATACTGGATTAAAGATTATTTATCAAAACGTTTACTAACTGTCTCTATCAAAGATCACTTGTCTTACGAATTTGAAGCCACTAGTGGCGTGCCACAGGGTTCGCACCTTGGTCCAATATTGTTTATTCTATTTATAAGCGATGTCACTTCCGTATTTTCTGATGTTAATGTATTATGCTGATGACATGAAAATATATAAAATCATAAAAAATATGTGCGACTGCTTGTCCCTACAATCCAATTTTTTAAAATTTGCAGAATGGTGTACCATAAACAAGCTTACACTTAATATTAAAAAATGTCAAATCATGAGTTTCTTTAGAATAAAAAACCCTATAAAATACAGTTATTCACTCAACAACCAGAGTTTATTGTCAGTATCTGAAATAAGGGACCTCGGTATAATCTTTGATACGAAACTATCATTTAATAATCACATTAATATTATAACTAGTAAAGCAATGAAAATGTTGGGCTTCATTATAAGAATATCTAAGGATTTCAAAAACATCAACACATTTAAAATACTTTATACGACTCTAGTTAGAAGTCATTTGGAATATAATTCCCCCTTATGGAACCCTTTTTACAAAAGTCATGAAATGTCCATTGAAAGAATCCAACGCAAATTTCTTAGATCATTAAATTTTAAGTTAGGAATTCCCGCAGACGAAATAAACTATGATTCTCTACTACGAAAAATGCGACTGTTATCGTTAAAAGATAGAAGAATATTTAATGATCTAATTTTTTTATTTAAAATAAATAATAACTGGTTTGACTCCCCTGAACTAGTTTCGCTGGTGAATTATCACGTACCTAGTAGAATAACTCGACTCAAAACACCTTATTATTGCAACAATACTCTCAGTGATGCTGAACAAAATTCAATAATACATCGTCTACACTCTTTAGGTAATGAATTTGCTCATATCGATAATGCCGGAAGTCTGTCATCATACAAAAGATGCATAAAACAGAATTTGTCTGCTATTACTACGACGTAATCATAATATAATCATTAACCTTTTCGTCCCGGAAAGAAAAAAATCACACTTCATCCGAAGGGGGGTCACTCGGGGACCCTAATTTGTTTTGCTTATTAAAGGGTGTTAATGACACAATTTTTGGAAATTTGTTTTGGTAATAATTAGAAAGAAGCATATTCATCTTATTTCAGTAGTCATTATCTAAATCGTTTCATAAATAAAGTCATAATTAATATTCTAACGAATTTAGACCATAACGCCCATAGAAAACAGAGAAGGCGGGCCGATAGCCACCATAACGCTTTGTTTCCGAATATTGACTGGCGATTGGCGCGTAGCGGAAACGATCCAGACCGAATGATCTTTGACCGGCAAGCGAACATTATAGCATTGTAAAAAGAGCAAACTAGATGCGCAGTGTAAACAAACGGGATCTTGTCCTTTCCACTAACAACTCAGAAATTACTTACTATCGCTTAGAATCGTCCCGATACTTCCAGCGGATGGATACGGGGTAACGCCCGAACGGAGGGGTAGGGGGGCGGGCTCGACAGATTCTCGACCGGAATTTGATATAAATGAATTAATATTAAGAAAAGTAGTAATGCGATATTAATTTTTTTAATGCAGATCGATAACCAAATAGTTTTTCTAGGATTACCCAAATTATTGAGTATGTGGTTTAAAAAACAACTTAGATACAGCGTAAAACTCTCGTTAGTGTAAGTGCGTTACCCTGGTCCGGTACGGAAGTGTTAATCAAGTCCTACCTTTGTAAACAGATGTATGTAATTAACTTTGTAAACAGATGTATGTATACGCAATTGTATGAGCGTTCCCAATATCTATGATTAGAAACATATCATAATCAGTGATACCTTTTATATTTGGTAAATTTATATTATCTTCAATTTTTGGCTCCTAAGAGCATTTCTTACTCTTTACTTGTTACACTTTTTTTTTTAATATTTATAACTTTACACTTTTTATTTCCTACCTTTTAACTTTCTATCTCAATCTGTAACTTTTCATTATGCTTTATATTTTATAATTTTATGCTTTTACTTTAAACTTTCATTTATCTATCTTACTTTTTACTTACTGCTTACTACCTCTACTCTTTTTTTTACCTTTTGTTTTTATATTTAACTTCAATTTATGTTGTTACTTTCGTTTTGTTATTGTTTTATAATACATATATAATATAATTTATGTTAATGGCACATGTTGTGCCGTATGTTTTTGAAATAAATAAATAAATATAAATCACTGTAACTCCACTACTATCAAAGTAAAAAGTATGTTCTAGCGGTATTAGAAAGGCAAAACACCACGCTTTATAGTCTGATCTAAAAAATAATGACCAAAAAGTAAAATGTACACTTTTATGAAATCAAAGTCTTGAATCGCAATTTGAAAAAAAAAATGAAACCTTGAGAATTTTTCATTGATTATATTTCTGGAACTGGTCTAATAAAATGTGTATCTTTTTTTAAATTTTTTTCATTGTCAATAATTTTAGTTAGAAAAAACGTAAGGTGATACATTATTAAAATTTTTTATGTTTTAAAAATTATATATTTATTTTGAGTTATAAAATTTGAAAGCGTATTTTATCACCTTTCAAAAACAGTTTTTAATTTTGGAATGTGTTCATAAATACTCCATTTATTTGCATTTTATTGTAAAGCGGAAATATTTTGACCATCTGAAAAATACGCCAAAATTTTGAAAGGTTGCGAAATACCACCGATTTTCTCCAAAAAAAACTGAATTTAGCTAAAAATAACGCGAATTTCGACGAAAATTAACCCGTAATTTTCAACTACCTAATCATTATCCGTTAAGTAAACTGCCCGGATTCATCCAAGATTTAAATACTCTTTAATTGAGACTTAATTCTAACTGAGAGAAACTAATCAAATAATTTATTCAATACTTTATTACTTAACGTTATTTTTATAACGTTATAAAATTATTAACCTCGACACAAGCTTATCTTAACGAGGTTAAAAATTGAATTTTAAACAATAATACCCATTTAAAGAAACAGTAAATACAAATTTAAAAAATATGTATTAAATCTTTCTTACAATATACCCTATCACCTAAAAATATATTTAACAAAAGTAAAAATAAAAATTCATGAAATCATCGATAAAACAAAAATTATTAAAAAAAACCATAACATACACTAACGGTATGAAAATTGTAAAATCTTTGTGTTTTAAAATTGAATTTATGACAACTGTTTTCAGCTCTAAACGTTAAATTTCCACTACGAGCTACGGAATTTTCAATTATCCAATTTACGCCCTGTGACAGCAACGATTTCACATTAGAATATCTTGAAGGCGCGTTCATCAATAGTGGTCTTGCCGATTGACTCCAGCGCAGCGTCGAGCCGGGAGGGCAAGAACGGAATTATTCCGGTTCCGATTGTCGCAGAATCGACTGCTCGCACATTGCTACAGTGTTCGCTATCCTCGTAAAATAAAAATAAAATTATGTGCTTTGAATATTGTCAAAGAAACTTGAAAGTAACTAAGCGTTCTTATTTGAATCACCAATATACCAACTCCCCCAGAAAATAACGAACCGGGAGAGCTGGAATGAAATCATTCTGGTTCCGATTGCCGTAGATACAATTGTTCACGAATCCTACAGTGTTCACTATCTATTTTCTCGTAAAATAATCTCTATAATAAAATCAATAAACGTGCGTTGCATATTGTAAAAAAAAAACTTGCAAGTAACTAACCGTTCTTATTATTTGTTTCATCGATGTACCGAATCCCCCATACCCTATATTTTTCTAGTTCGTACCTGTCTGCAAAGAAGCACCGGTGTCACTTACACTTTTACGATCAAATTTATATCCTTTAGCTTTTACATGACTACGTATTGCCATGTGCCATAGAAAGAATTATAGCCATACCTTGGATACAAATTCAATAAACTTTTCCCGTGCTACATTTTCCAAACGGTATTAAATTTTCCACCGAGAAATTTGAAAAACAGTCTCAGGACTGAGTCATTTACTACTCGCTTATACCTAGATTGCATGCACTGGGCAATGCTTTCTCAGAAGTAGTAGATGTGTTCAACTGCAGGAAATGTAGTTATAAGAAGACTAATAACATACCACAATACAAATAATGTATTTATTTATTTATTTAAACGCCCAAAGGGCTTTTACATATAGAACAGTACATGTTTTTGATAAAATATCGGAAATATCATAAAATATAAGAAACAAAATATAGATAACACCAAATATAAGAGATGAAACAAAGTAAAAAAATATGGTAAGTAAATTAATGTGAGATAGTTATTTTAATTATAAAGAGAAATACGATAAGATTGTCATTATTTATGTTTATAACTATCAATCTTTATTATACATATTTGGTACGTGTTTATCGAAACACAGCTACAATAATATTTCGATAAAGGTGCTAAATAGTGCATGATATTTATAGCTTTATTTTAAATGTTCTGATATACTGAGTTTAAATTTAGAAATCGATTGATGTCAATAAACGTCAATTGAAATATATTTATTTCCGAGTATATGTATTGGAGAGTTTACAAAATAATTATTAGTAGAATTTTAACAAAGTAAAGTGCATTAGAACGGGTATCACGCGTGGGTACTCTCAAATTAATTTTGCTGGTTAAATCGATGGCGTCCAGTCTACCATTTGATAGATTGAAAAAGCAAACTAATATAATCAATTTTAGGCATGATACTATTCTTCTGCATGACTAATATATCATATTTGACTTCTTCTTCGTGTACCCTATCAGGTCCCCTCAACGTTCCTAAATCTGTTTCTATCTTGCGCTACCCGGAATAGCTCTTCCACACTTCTAATACCGGTCCACTCTCGTGCATTTCGCAGCCAATACATTGGTCTCCTACTAGACCCTCGGCGACCTTCTATCTTGCCTTTTAATATTAATTGGAGCAAGTGCTACTTCTCTCCTCAAATTGTGTGACTAAGATATGAAAGTTTCCTGACTTTTGCTGATGTGAGCTCTAGCCAATAATAATTTAACGTTAATTTTATTAATTTGAAGGAAACTGGAAAACTGGCGACAAAAGAATTTTCGATTTATTTTCGGAAAACAACTCGAAACTTAGTTTAATTTTATCTCAAATAAGCTTGGAAATCACAATCACGGCAATGTCAGACGTTTCCGGTATGGTCTAGTGGCTAGGATACCTGGCTCTCACCCAGGAGGCTCGGGTTCGATTCCCGGTACCGGAATATTTTTTTTGTATTTATTCATGGTTTTTGTTTAATAATATTTATTTATTTAAAAATTACGGCACTAAATGCCATTTATGGAGATGGGCAATACATAATTACTATAATATTAAAATAATGAAATAAAAATAAAAAAATTGCGAATTTTGCATAATTCTCATGAATGTGGCTGAATCCGCGTTTTTAGCGTAAAAATGAGTTATTCCGATTAGCGTTATCGCAAATGCGAAATTTTCATGTCTCTAATAATGCAAGAGAACGTTTTGTTAATATTCCAGTGAACTATGACTAGATTTATAGATACAACTATTCCACAGGCAAATTTAGTGTGTTTACTTGGATAATATTATGTTAATCCTTGGAACCCAGCATCTGAACTAAACCATTAACCCTTTCGTACCCAACGGACATTTGAAAATAATACATTTCAGATATTTTTCCTCCCTGTCCAGAGCGAATAAAAATTCGCGTTTTTTTTTGAATTTCTGGAATAAAAGCGGCTCTTCTTGCTATTTTATTAGATTTTAGCAACTCGTTATACGCAAGTGCAATAAGCGATCCGCGATCGGAATTATTCCGGTAGTAATTTACCTGTTTTTGGAAACTTATACACATTTTTACGACTGCTTACCTCGTTATTTATTAGAGATTGAAGAAATGTTTTTGAATAAAAATTGTAGATAATTTTATGTTCTACTAACTTGTAAAGCTACTTTGGCCAAAATTTATTATTAAAAACATGCTATTTGAAAAAAAAACTAGATTTTGGCTGGATTTCGGCTGGTTTTTTCAAAATGGCAGCAAAAGTTCAAGTGCACCAAGGTCAAAAACTCAGATTTTACATCAAAAGATGAGTGAATAAAACATATACAAAAATTGGAACTACCGGAATAATTCCGATCGCGACCCCCTTTTTGCGCTAATTGCACTGGCCTATTAAGGCGGCAGCCAGTTTTATATTTCAAAAGGTGAAATCCTGACAATTCGCGGTAGAATTCCAATATACCTTGTACATATTTAATTTACAGTAGAATGTTATTGTTGCCAACTATAAGCGTACCGCCAAGCTTTAATTAATATTTCAGTAACTGTATTTGGTGCTTCTTTGTAAGACTTTGTATGTTTTTTTAAATCCATTATTGTAAAACTGCATATCTCGATACAGGAATGCCCTAGTGAGTTGTGCAGCTTATGTTTTTATGTATTACTTCATATTTCAATAAATAAATAAAATAAATAGTGATTTAGTAAAACTATTTAAAACAGACTGGACACGTCTCAAGTCACGTTTCACGATATCTCGATACCCTGATGTCACTGTGCTACGATGCCCGATGTCACGATGTCCTATCAAGGACATCTTCAGACCAGTCTGATAGACTGACATCGAAAATAAAATTTAAAAGGCAGATAAAATTTTTTAAATGCTTTAATAAATCATTTGAATGTTTTTTGTTAATTTTTTTTTGGAATTTAAAAATATATATATATATCAACAGATGTTGTTATTTGTAACACTGTACGAATATCAAATACTCTGAGACCCAGTATTCTTGAATGAAAGTAGCAATAACTTTGATGGCAGACATGGGTACCGCTGTCCCGGAAATCATTTGTTGGATAACCAACGCCTCTGCTTTAGGTCATCCCAAGTGGTTCGCTACGTTTGGTGACATAGTGGGGGTACCCGGATTCATGGGGTGAGGCTTGTCCAGGTATTCGCAGGAGATGCTTCTGCCTGCTTAAAGCGTGGCGGGCCAGGAGAGATAAAGATGAGGGAGACCATTCGGCCTCTACAGCAGGACTCTCTCGACCCATCGCGTTGCACCCCTCATGTCTTTTATATTCCCCGAACCTCCTGTCCTTCCTTTTATTTAAAAGGCCCTCCACACGGCATCCCCAAAGATGACATTGGCTCTGAGAGAAGAGGCTTCCTGTGGTTAATGTAAAAAAAATACAGTGTGCAGTTCACACATGACAGAAGTGAAAAATAATCTTCAAGAGAATGAGACGAATTCAGAGTAGCAGGAGTTGGATAATTATTGTAAGGTTTATTTATTATAAAATTGTTACTAAGTTAAACATTATTTTACATTTTATAAGCACCGCATAAAAAGCCACCGATTATACTATCTCATTCTCTCACAGGCTAAATTCTATAGATGTATGTATTTGTCTCTTTTTAGTGTCACTCTTTTCCGTTTCATCGAGTTTGAAATCACAAAGATGCTAAAGAAGTTTTTTTTCACTTCAAAAAATTAAATATTTTCTACTATTGCCAGTTATAATTCGGGTTTGAAAGGGTTGATACTAAGTATAATATACTGAACTATTCAGTACAATATATAGGTACTGTACTGTGTGTTGTAAAGTTTACACTACGCTGTGTACACTAACGTAACTTGCCGTCCCTCGCGGCTGCTAAAATATATTACCTTATTTGTACCCTGGAATAAACGGCTTAATTTAATCCAACTATTATATCATGAAAGATGCAGTATAACGATGGAGAAAAAATACATGTTAATCATTTGATTTGACCACAAAAATTTTATTATTTTTTTGTGAGACTTAAGTATTGAAATATGTGTGTGTAAATTGTACAAAAATCTTTAAAAAAATTGGCAACAAATTGAAATTACTGAACAACTTTTTTTACTAGCCTAGAAAAACGATATTATATATCACGATATTAGAAAATTGTAAATTTCACGATTTCAAATATCATCTAAAATATCACGATATTCATATAAAATATCACGATGTTCAATATCGTGGTACTAAATATACGACATTCAATATCACGATTCTAAATATTACGATATTCAATATGATAATATTAAATATGAAAATATTCAATATTACGCTATCAAATATCGTGATATTAAATATCGCGATATTGAATATCGTGATTTTGAATATCGTGATATTGAATATCGTGATAGTGAACATCGTGATATTGAATATCGTGATATTAAATATCGTAATATTAAATATCGTGATATTGAATATCGTAATTTTGAATATCGTGATATTGAATATCGTGATATTGAATAAATATCATGTTATTTAATATCACGATATTCAATATCAATATTTCAATTCAATATTGAATAAATATCATGTTATTTAATATCACGATATTCAATATCACGATATTCTATATCACAATATTCAATATCACGATATTTAAAATTACGATATTCAATATCACGATATTTAATATTACGATATTCAATATCACGATATTCAATATCACGATGTTCACTATCACGATATTCAATATCACGACATTCAATATCATAATATTAAATATGAAAATATTCAATATTACGCTATCAAATATCGTGATATTGAATATCGTGATATTGAATAAATATCATGTTATTTAATATCACGATATTCAATATCACGATATTCTATATCACAATATTCAATATCACGATATTTAAAATTACGATATTCAATATCACGATATTTAATATTACGATATTCAATATCACGATATTCAATATCACGATGTTCACTATCACGATATTCAATATCACGACATTCAATATCATAATATTAAATATGAAAATATTCAATATTACGCTATCAAATATCGTGATATTGAATATCGTGATATTGAATATCATGATATTTATTCCATATCACGATATTCAATATCACGATATTCAATATCACGATGTTCAAAATTACGATATTCAATATCACGATATTTAATATTACGATATTCAATATCACGATATTCAATATCACGATATTCAATATCACGATACTAAATATCACGATTTTCAATATAATGATATTCAAAATCACGATATTCAATATCACGATATTCAATATCTCGATATTCAATATCACGATATTAAATATCATGATACTGTAATATCACGATATTAATTATCAAAATATTCATTATTAAGATATTAAAAATCACAAAATTAAGTATCACGATATAAAATATTACAATTTAAAATAATGTGAGTTTTCTTTCCAAGAAGATTTTCTTTTGATTTATTGTGAATAATGCCAACATTATCCGATCCTGAAATATAAGAAAATTTCAAATTTTTTTCTGATTCGAGAAAGTCTGTTGTCACTACGAAGCAATTTCAACCATCACTGTATTTAAGAATTATAAATTTATTAATTTACTTTAATATTTTATTTAAGAATTAATAAATACCACCCCACAAGTTATTTAATCATTCTGAACCGTTTTATCAAAACTGTGGTAAAATATTTATATTTTAATTTTTTATTGTGTTTGGAAACCCTGGCTCTCATATTTTATAAACATTTTTCAAGTAGTTACCGTTTTTCATGTGCCGTAAATCTATTTTGTAGTTGTTCATTGATGTTCATTGATTTTCACTGATTTAGCCCAGAAAAAAGATTTATGACAGAACATTACATAAAATCTACTCGATATCGTCCGATGTTTCCACAGTATTTATTTTATACAATAACAATTAGAAACATAAAAACGATAACGATAAAAAACTTTTTTTTTAAGTATATTATTTTTAAATAATCGAATCCATACTAATATTATAAATGCGAAACTGCTCGAGTTTGTTTATGACCTTTTCACGCATAACACAATATAAAGACTTAAATAATTCTTTCACCAATATAAAGCTAAATTAAATGCGCAGACTACAGGTTGTATATGATGGTAAGCTCTGGCGTTATGAAATTATAAATATTAATATATTATATTTGTTATACGTTTTCTGTCGCTAACAAAAGCGAGTTTTTGCTAACGTCAGAAAAAAATCTTTTCCATGGAAACAATGTTGATATATTTTTGGGCTCTATGCTGGTAGGCACTCAGTCTACCGGTCAGCTACTACTGCAGAAAATTTAAATATTAGAATTCGTTTTTTTTTGGACAAGCTTGGAATAAATGTCAGATTTGAGTTCCTGTATTAAAAATATAATTCGTGACGATTATAAAGACTGAATGATAAATAGAGTATTTTTTTTATTATATTAACGAACTTCCAAATATTTAAATAAAAATAAACATCCGAAATGTTTGTAAGCGCATAAATTCCGAACGAATGAACAAAATTCGATAAGTAATTCTTTTTTTCTTTGAGCTATAGCATTATGAAATTTAAGTGGTAGGCGAGATGTTTGAAAACTGAATGTAAGGGAATAAATATATGGAATGCGGGAGGGGATGGGGGTGGGGTGGGGGGGAGATAATTGATAAGTGCAAGCGCTACAGTAATTTCCCGTAATACCATGCGAGCGAAGCCGCACGCCTTACGCGCCGTGCCACAAATAACATCTGTGTACCTACGCCGATTTTCAAACAAAACTTGTAATTCGGTTTTGAATTCAAAAATTCATCAGAAGATGTCGCCACTTGCGTCGGCTGGTTGGTGTGGACGTGCTCCAGGCAAGTATAAGTACTGCGATTTAGTGACAGTATCCCTCGGAATTGGAAACATTAACGGTAATACTCAGTTGCATCAAGCGGCTAAATATTACAAACGACGTGACGTCATTTCCTATCTCTTTTACTTTGTTCCGGTGACTATCACTGTATGACAACAGGAACAGGCTATTTTTGGAACCAGTTCCTATCGGATTTATAAAGTGGTCACAAACACTAACTGGGCGAAGCCGAACCAAAAGCCGGGCAAAAACCTGTGGAGCGAATTTTTAAGTGCTAGTTTATTATTATTGTGTTTAATTCGTTGAACTAATTTTTTTCGAAAGTTTTTGACTTTCACGCCTCAAGGGTGTTCTAAGTCATCATATCAAATTATAGAGAAAGGGAAGTTGACTTTATAAATACATTTTCATTGAAATGGACAAATTTCGTATTTGTATGAAAGATTGGAGTCCAATTCATATATAGAAGAGAAAAGATGTTGAATGAAATCAATTATAATACGTAATAACGTGAAGTGAAATGAACCAAAATGATATTTTCTGGGACACTAGTAGGATAATTCGACAAGTTATACTAATTTACCGGACCGTTATGCCTCCCAGTGTTATCTTATAGAATATTTAATGTGTAAAACACAAACACGTACATAATATCTGATTTATGGTGACCATTCGAACATTGCTTTCCTCATTATCTCAAAACTTAATATTAGGAGATATCTGACTAATCAGCTGGACAATCAATAAATAAATCGCTTAAATAAGAGGGTGACCTGGTGTGTTATCTTGGGATCGTAAGTTATCCAACTTGGTAACGAAAAGGTTAAAACGTCGATTAAGTAGTCACTTAATTTTAATTCGATAAGTCTACAAGTCGTTAATTTTCTTTTGAGCAGAATCTTTTGAAGAATTAGCTATTTTGAAAGCCTTTAAGGCTCCGATGGATTAATTCCTTCGGATCTGACAGTCCTTTGACAGTCGCTTTACTGATTAAAGCAAAGTATTGACAGTTGTTGAGAATTTCGTCTGATGGATTGGAATAAGACTTCAACAAGATGTTTGATAAATTTTAATATACATGTGTATTAAAGCGCTTAGTGGAACATTTGCGCGGCCCTTTTCTGCCCGTTTCATACAAATCTTAAATTTGGATTTGAGATCAAAATACCCAACTAAACTGAAAAATTATTTTTGTAATCAAAAGGTTTATAAAATATCTAATATGGCTGTGAGCTACTTTATTTATTTTTGATTTAAATTATAAGATATAGGCCATTAAAGATTTTAGTGTTTCATGATTTTAGAGGCAACTTGGGCAACTATTTGTGAGTAAATGAAAAAAAATAATTTTCCTGCATTCATAAAAGATAAAAATGAAGAAAAAAAATCATTTTGATAGGAGTAAATTTAAAATACAAATTACTTATATACGGCGGAACAAAAATTTGTCGTTTACCCATTAAAATTACTCCCCAAAAAATGAATTTTTTACGATGATATATTTTTTATTAAATTTAACATTTGCATGAAACTGGCCGAAATGGGCCGCGCATACGTTCCTTTTAAACGGTGGATATAAATGCATTCGTGGTCGAAGGGTAAGGCTCTCGACTAGCAATCCGAAGATAGCGGGTACAAGTCTCAGCGCGCAATTACATTTTATTTAATTAATTTGTGTTATTTCACAATTTATTCATTTAAAATAATATATAGTATATTTGCAGCACGTTCCAGAGGGGAAGATACTCTCAGTATCGCCCTGGTGTAAGACCACCATTCACAATTGAAACGTTGCTTGAAATGGCTTTAGCCGTGTTTGGTGACCAGATCTGAATAGCCAGGTACTACCCACCTTCCTCTTTTCCGTCTCATTCCCCTCCCTATTACCTTCAGCCTCACAACATACCCCAGCTGGGGATGTCATAGTCTCACTGGCTCCAGACGGGAGCTGTTGGGACTCTTGTACGGTATTCATATAAAAAAAATTAAAAAATCCGAAGATTACGGGTACAAATCCCAGCGCGCAAATAAATTTTATAGTTTATATAATTTAAAAAATATATAGTTTATTTGCGGCATGTTCCAGAGTGGAAGATACATTCAGTATCGCCCTGGTGTAAGACCACCATTCAGAACACAAGCGTTTTGAAAACGGCTTTGGCCGTATCTGGTGACCAGATCAGAATAGCCATGCATTTCCATTTCTCTGCCCCATCTCCTTCCCATCCACACTACCTTCAGCTTCATCGGCTTTAGATGGGAGTAGTTGGGACTCTTGCACGGTATTCACATAAAAAAAAAACTATATACGAAATTAAATTAAGCTTAAGCCCGTCGCAAGTATTTTCTATTATTGAAGCCACTTCTGATCTGAAGGGAGACGGCCTCCGTGGTCCCGAGGTAAGACTCTGGACTCACAATCCGAAGGTCGCGGGTTCGAACCCGGCGTGCGCAAATAAATTTTATTTGATTAATTTGTGTTATTTCACAATTTATTCATTTAAAATAATATGTAGTATATTTGCGGCACGTTCCAGAGTGGAAGATACTATCAGTATCGCCCTGGTGTAAGACCACCATTCAGAATTGAAACGTTGCTTGAAAATGGCTTTAGCCGTGTTTAGTGACCAGATCTGAATAGCCAGGTACTTCCCCACCTTCCTCTTCCCTATCTCCTTCCCCTCCCCACTACCTTCAGCCTCACAACATACCCCGATTGGGGATGCCATAGTCTCACTGGCTCCAGACGGGAGCAGTTGGGACTCTTGTGCGGTATTAACTATAAAAAAAAAAAAGATTAGATTCTTAATAATTGAAGATGACACCCCAAATCCCACTTTCCTCTTCTTTGTCTCCTTTCTTTCCCACTACTTTCAGCCTCACAACATATTGCGATTGTGATGCAATAGTCTCACTGGGAATAGTAACAGTAGTTGGAAATCTTTTGCGGTATTCACTTAAAAAAAATTAAGTTATTAAATAATTCAACACTGTTTTAGAAAATCATTCAATAACACCATTTTTCGTGTCGTGTTATGCTGTGCTAGAGATCTGTTATGCCGTGAAGTATCTTGAAGAAGTCGCAGTGTTGTGTAGTTTGAAAAAAGGTATATTAACAATACATTTGCAGAACAATTAAACATAACTAGGTTCTAACGCATATACTTAATTTTTTTTTTTTTACATTAACTCCACACAGGAGGCCTTGAGGAAAATAATTCCCCTCAGGGCCTATGTCATCTGGGATGCTGTGTGGAGGGTCTTTTTGAGGAGAGGAAGGAATGTACATTGGTCTTGAAGAGACCCATGTTGTAGGAGGGAGGAAACACAGATGCCGGCAAATCGTTCCATAGCCGAGCTGTTGAACTCAAGAACGAGTCGAAAAAACGACCCGTTCTCATGTGACAAATGTCAACCGTGTACATATGTTGGGCGCGCGTTTGGCGTGTCTCCCGACTATGCACCGGTGCCGAAGGGATCAATGACGCTAGTTCCTCAGAGCATCTTCCATTGAAATACCGGTAGAACATGGATAGCATTCCCACCCGACGCCTGTGCTCTAAAGATTGCAACCCGTTCGTTAAGATGGGAGAATCTATCAAACGGACCGCCCGTTTCTGCACAGAGTCGAGGGTATTTTTCAAGTATTTTGGAGCTCCAGACCAGAGGTGGCTGCCACATTCAACCGTGGGGCGCACTTGCGATTTGTACAGGGTAAGCAGTTGTGTACTATTAAAGTATCTGCGGGCCCTGTACAGTACGCCCAGTTTTTGAGAAGCTAACTTTACTCTGGCTTAGATGGAGCCCCCATACCTGAGCTGGTCACTTATAGTTACACCAAGCATATCAATGGAAGGTCTGTTCGGAAGATTGCTTCCGTTGAAGGAGACTAGATTTTCATTTCGATCCCTTTTAGACGTAATCAGACATGATTGGGTCTTTGAAACATTGAATTCGACGAGGTTATTCTTACCCCAAGAGAAAACACTCTCGAGGTAACCATCCATTCTTTGCTTCAAAGCCCTCCGAGCCGTTGGAGTTTGTGTGCCCTTTGGGGGCTTGTCAAACGAAAAGCTGTCATGGACTGTACTGTCATCCGCGTAACAATGATTTGGCGCACATGACAAAAGGTCGTTGATGTGCAACAAAAACAAAGTCGGGGACAGAACCGATCCCTGTGGGACGCCAGCATTTATTGGATGCGAGGAAGAGGTGAAACCATCAGCAACCGTCTGAATTGACCTCTCCCTCAAAAAGTCGGCAATCCACGTACACAGGGATACGGGAAGTCCGTAAGATGGCAGTTTGTTGACAAGTCCTCGATGCCAAACCCGGTCAAAGGCCTTGGATATGTCCAGTGCGACCGTTTGGGTCTCACCGAAACATTCCAGGTACCGCCCCCTAACATGCGTCACATATGCGAGAAGATCGCCGCACGAGCGGTTCCGCCGGAATCCGTATTGACGGTCGTTAATGATTTTGTTCTTATCGAGATATGTGAGCAGTTTGTCGTTGATCACACGTTCCATCACCTTGGACAAAACTGATGTGATCGCTATGGGGCGGTAGTTGGCCGGGTTGGAGCGATCATCCTTCTTTGGAATAGGATGGATGACCGCTTTTTTCCAACCAGAGGGCACAATACCAGACTTCAGGGACATTTTAAAGAGCTTCGTCAAAATTGGAGCAATTTCTGCAGCGCACCTCTGTAATACCAGGGCAGGTATTCCATCAGGCCCACTAGCTTTATTAACATCAAGCCCTCGTAAGACTTGGATTACATCCCGATGCCGGATCCTCAGCTTTTTCATACGAAAACCGCAGAGAGGAACCGACGTCGGGACAGCACCTTGATCGTCGAGGGTTGAATTATCCGCGAACATTTTGCCTAATAAGTTAGTCTTTTCGGCGGCGGTGTTCGCTAGTGAGCCGTCAGGTCTGGTAAGAAGTGGTAGGCTGGATTTACAGAAATTCCGACCTATTGATCCCGCGAGCGACCAGAATGCTCTGCTCGACCAGAATCCTATGCGGGCATGCAGCCAGGAATTTCTAGGAATAATACAATATCAGCTTAAAATTAACATGTTATTATATATGTTACGTGTATCAAATATATTTATAATCAGTCTTAACATAAATGTATACATGAATTCTTTCAGCTACATTATGTAAATGCTAAATATACTGTTTCAAAAAATAATAGGGAAAGAAAAATTTGAAACTAGTTGTTATAGGAATTCTTCTACAAACTTCAAAGTTGATGAAATGTTTTTCATGGTAGGTTTTTACTAGAGCTTTCAATATCGGCTGTTGAGATCCCGGGAATTCCGGAATTTTGTCGGCAACGTAATACCAGTGCTGAACTTTTGTTAATCCCGGGATAACGAATTTTTGTTGTTGGTTTCATGACCTCGTTTTGACCGTGGACATATTCTTTTTTATTACCAGCATGTCGTTTATTGCATTATATTCTAATGGAATATTAATTATAATTTGAATTATTCTATTGAGAAGAAAGATTTTGAGGTAGGTTATAAGGTTATGTGGGATTTCATCCCGCGATTAAATGTCCCCAGCAAAATATCTACTAAAACTTAACCTAGCCTAACCTAACAAAAATGGGAAAAGAATAATACAGACATTCTGTTATTGTTCAAAAATAGTTAAATGGGACCAAAATAATACAGATATAATACAGTACAACCTAACAAAAATAATACAGACATCCTGTAAAGACAATAAATTATTCTTCAAAAATAGTAAAATGAGACCAAATTATTACATAAAACAATAATTCATTGTCTTTGCAAGATGTCTGTATTATTTTTGTCCAATTTTTTTGCTAGGCTAGGTTAGGTTAGGTTAGATTTTAGTAGATATTTTGTTAGGGGATGAATATTTTGTCGAAGATTTTTTTGTCTCATGGGATGAAAAGTCGCGGAATCTAGTTATCTTATATATAAAAATCATTTTTCTTTTGTTTGTTTGTATGTTATGCACTGCCATACCGTTCATCCGATTGCAACGAAACTTTGGTGATTTGTTGTGCGCACGTCCGCAAAGGTTATAGGCCACAATGGTAAACTCTGGCGTAATGAAATTTGTATAAATGAAAATAAGTGTATTTTAGTGGCAGGGAGAGAAGGCATGAGGGGAAGGGTAATGAAGGAGGTGGGGTTAAAGGGAGGGATGATGAGGGAGGGGAAGACGTGGAAGGTGGAAGGGGAACGCGGGGGGAAGGGGACGCGGTGGTGGATGGGAAAGGAAAATGCAGGGAGAAGCAATTTATTTCTTTGCATTGCAACGCATTCCGGGTACCAGCTAGTAGATTATAAAAATTACACTATTTGGTGGAAGTAAGGGAAATTTTATTAAAGCCTGAATAATAGGCAGTATTTTGTCTTAAGTGTTTGGGCATTTGAACAAAATTACAAGATATCAATGGTTGCTGACAGGTTGAAATCAGTAGAAGAAAATCTGTCTTTCTCTGTGTCAGAATTACAAATTGAAATTGTAGAAGAAGTCGATTTCAATCTGTCTCTACGAGAAAAGTTCGATAAAGCTACTGATCATGGATCTAATTCCAAAATTCCTTAAGATAGCGACAAAATAAGATCATCACTAAATTAGGAAACCTTAAAGGTCGCAAGTATCAAAATATTGAATGAGGAATTTTTACTGTTTTGAGTATTTTTTTCATATTTTGAATATTTTTTCTTAGTTCAGCTACTTTTATATGATTGTAATTTGGTTAATAATGTAATGTATCTAATCAACGTATAACACCTGAAAAATAAACATAAAACATTTGTACAACTCCTAATTTTGTACAATAATGAAATAACATTTAAATTTCCAGTGCCGCACAGATATCCCGGGATTGAAAAATGCTGGCACCGTAATCCTAGTTTTGGAAAAAATTCCCGGGATTGAAAGCTCTAATATCTACCATACAAATCTGGCATATTTAAATCTAACTTACTAAAGTATAACTAATATTATTTATCCTTTGAATGTTATGTATGTTTTAATATTTCATGTAATTTATGATAAAATGTGTTCAAATTTTATATGATATATGTCAAAAGTACTAGGAAAACATAAAGATGTAGGAGAACTAATTTACAGTCTAACTACGTTAGGTGAATTTCTTAGATAAGTAAGCGACAATAGGATAGGGACTTACTTCCATTCCTTCCTATAACAGGCATCCAGACATAGATTGCAGAGTAGATAGAAGGAAGAAGATAGATAGATAGAATGTGCCAGGGTATCATGTTAGTTAGGTTATGTGGAAATATTATAATATAGAAAAGTGTGCGAGTGCTGCGAGCGTTGAATAAACAAAATATTCAATTAATAATACAATTCTGCCAGCATATTGTGCAAGTATTAAACTAAAAAAATACATATTGTAAAAAAGGAAAGAGATATAAAAAGAAAAAATCTTGAGTCTATAAATTAAATTGTGAAGATTATAGATTTTATAGGATAGGTAAAATTTCTGGGACAAAGGAACATGGTGACCCGATAGTAGAAACGTCGACAATTGCCCCGAAATGATATTAATTATAAAATTATAATTTTTTGTGCGTTATTCACCAATTTCAAACGTAAAATCGACTTCAAAAGTACACTTTATAATAAGTTGGTATGAATATCAAACGAATTTATAATATACAGTGTCGATTTTTTGTACTTATGCGCTGGTATACACAGTATATAGACCGGAATTTTTATTTAACGTATACATTTAAGTAAACATTTTTTCTTCAAACTTCGCAAATTCACTTCGTGGCGTCATTATTTTTTTTTTTTTTACATTAACTCCACACAGGAGGCCTTGAGGAAAATAATTCCCCTCAGGGCCTATGTCATCTGGGATGCTGTGTGGAGGGTCTTTTTGAGGAGAGGAAGGAATGAACATTGGTCTTGAAGAGACCCATGTTGTAGGAGGGAGGAAACACAGAGGCCGGCAAATCGTTCCATAGCCGAGCTGTTGAACTCAAGAACGAGTCGAAAAAACGACCCGTTCTCATGTGACAAATGTCAACCGTGTACATATGTTGGGCGCGCGTTTGGCGTGTCTCCCGACTATGCACCGGTGCCGAAGGGATCAATGACGCTTATTCCTCAGAGCATCTTCCATTGAAATACCGGTAGAACATGGATAGCATTCCCACCCGACGCCTGTGCTCTAAAGATTGCAACCCGTTCGTTAAGATGGGAGAATCTATCAAACGGACCGCCCGTTTCTGCACAGAGTCGAGGGTATTTTTCAAGTATTTTGGAGCTCCAGACCAGAGGTGACTGCCACATTCAACCGTGGGGCGCACTTGCGATTTGTACAGGGTAAGCAGTTGTGTACTATTAAAGTATCTGCGGGCCCTGTACAGTGCGCCCAGTTTTTGAGAAGCTAACTTTACTCTGGCTTAGATGGAGCCCCCATACCTGAGCTGGTCACTTATAGTTTTTTTTTTTTTTTTTTTATTAGTATCTATAGCAAAATTTGTACATAATGTATTTATAAATTGGGTATGTTTTCAGGTTTTCACGGCCAAAAAGTATTTTTGTTATTGTTTTTGGGGTGTTATGCCGTGTTTCGCTACCTCCTTCTTTAACCAACGTTTCGGACAGCGTTACAGTGTCCATCATCAGGGCAGATGAGTGACTTCCACTCATCTGCCCTGATGATGGACACTGTAACGCTGTCCGAAACGTTGGCTAAAGAAGGAGGTAGCGAAACACGGCATAACACCCCAAAAACAATAACAAAAATATTTATAAATTGTATTATATTAAGGTATTATAAAGTTTTTTTTTTTTTCACAGTCCTCCTCACTAGGGTTCCCTGTTCTGAGGCGGCCTGTAGTTTTTTCACATTTGTATTTAGTATCCAGTTGTCTTTACATGGTCTTCAGTATGTTTGATAGTTCATTTTCACTTTGTTCTCTCAACCATATTTTTACTTTTGTTTTAAATTTATTTATTTCTGTTATTTTTTTTGTTCGAGTTGGTAGAGCGTTGTATAGTTTTGTCGCATTGAATTTCATATTTCTTTGTCCAAAAGATGTTTTCAAACTGGCTGTAGCTAGAGTATTTTGGTTTATTGCCCTGGTTGTGTATCTATGTTGGACAGTGGAGAATTCTGATATGTTTTTTTTAATTTTAAATAAAATATTTTTTGTATAAAGTTTTTGTATATTGTAGACTTGAATGCTTTGAAACAATTCTTCTGTCGGAGTTCTAACCGGTAATTTCAAAATTGTCTTTAGTACTCCTTTTTGGGCTATATTGAGCCGGTCCATGTGAGTGCTCAAGGCAGATCCCCATCCCGTTATCCCGTACTCTATTTGTGATTGACATAAAGCGTAGTACACTTTCTTAATGTCGTTTATGTTGAGGATGTTACGGATGGCTCTAAAGAAGTAAATGTACATGGTGAGTTTTTTTGTGATTGCTTCAATGTGTCCGTTCCATCGGAGATTATCATCAATTTCAATACCAAGATATTTGATACTTTTGGAGTGTGCTATGGTAGGACAGTGGCATGATGAGCCTTGATTTTGATAGTTTTCTTGGCATGTATGCAATTTGAGATTAAAGTCATCTTCTGGCTGTCCTCTGGCTGTTATAGAAAATGTCAGATATTTTGTTTTATTGACATTAAGTGTAAGGGAATTTCTCTTAAGCCAGTTTTGCAATAGACCAAGTCCATGTTCCGCTTCTTTGTAGGTACTTCTCCAATCTTTTTCGTTGAATACAATTACTGTATCGTCAGCAAAGCTTATGATTTTTCCTCTCGTTCCTATGCTACCGATATCATTTATGTATATTAGAAATAATATCGGTCCTAGTACGCTTCCTTGCGGTACTCCATGGTTGATTAGGAGAGGTTTGCTTTTTTTCTTGTTAATTTGAACGCTCTGTGTACGCTCCATCATATAGTTTTTTAATAAGTTTAGTGTTCTATTTGACATACCAATTTTTGAAAGTTTTGCAAAAAGGATTTTGTGATCTATTGTATCAAATGCCTTTTGTAAGTCTATGAAGATTGCCAGTGTTTTTTCTCCTCTGTCTAAACTTTTTATGATCATATCTGTAATAGTTTCTATGGCGTCACCAGTACTTAGATTCTCCCTAAATCCGTACTGTGTTTCTGATAATATTTTATTTTCTTCTAGGTAGGATAGGAGTTGTTTACACCAAGTTGAGTTACACCGCATATCAATGGAAGGTCTGTTCGGAAGATTGCTTCCGTTGAAGGAGACTAGATTTTCATTTCGATCCCTTTTAGACGTAATCAGACATTATTGGGTCTTTGAAACATTGAATTCGACGAGGTTATTCTTACCCCAAGAGAAAACACTCTCGAGGTAACCATCCATTCTTTGCTTCAAAGCCCTCCGAGCCGTTGGAGTTTGTGTGCCCTTTGGGGGCTTGTCAAACGAAAAGCTGTCATGGACTGTACTGTCATCCGCGTAACAATGAATTGGTGCACATGACAAAAGGTCGTTGATGTGCAACAAAAATAAAGTCGGGGACAGAACCGATCCCTGTGGGACGCCAGCATTTATTGGATGCGAGGAAGAGGTGAAACCATCAGCAACCGTCTGAATTGACCTCTCCCTCAAAAAGTCGGCAATCCACGTACACAGGGATACGGGAAGTCCGTAAGATGGCAGTTTGTTGACAAGTCCTCGATGCCAAACCCGGTCAAAGGCCTTGGAAATATAAAATATAAGTTTAACATGAAAAATGCCATACAGCCTTTCCTCTGCACCTTTTATATGAATTGTTTTTACGCCCAGCTGTAGTTTTGTATTTTAAATTCATTTCACATCTATTTGGCATAACTTTAACATTAATTGTTAACACATCATAGTTACAAAGGCAATCATTAGGAGCAAAGGTACAATCGAGTTTGTTTGTGAACGCCAAATCAATCGGAATTTTCACGCCACTAGCTTTGAAACGATTTCACCGGAGCAATTTCAGAATCATAAATTAATAATATGAACATTTTGTTTCCCTAACGCAAGCAGTTTTGAAAAGTTGGTGCAAATATCGGCAGTGAAAATTGTGTACATACTTATATATATGCATGTGCATGGACGAAAATATTACATTTTTTAATTAATAATTTTAAGTCCATATTATAGTGGTGTGCAATATAAAACATTGACTTAATAATAAAATAATGATTTGTATATAAGTTTAGCGTAAAGTGACAATATTTTCATAAATTGTATAGAATCGAATATATTGTTTTAGAATTTATTGTAATGGGATTGCTTTAACGGCTCTCCACACTATCGACCGAAAACTTTAAAAACTCAAAAAGTCGAAAATGCAGATCCTTTTTATTTTTTTATGTTAGCTCAATGCAGGAGGCCCTGAGGGAAAAATTCTTAAGGACATGCGTCATCTTTGGGAATGCTGTGTGGAGGATGATTTTAGGGAAAGAAAGTAGAGGAAAGTTCTGGGAAGGAAGAAGGTATGAAGGTTGGTTGATATCTGAAATCAATGTCTTCCTCCTACTGCGGTGCAAGGCGATCAGTCGATGGAGTCCATCTGGAGCGGTTGAGGTTAGGTGGGCAAACGCATTCGTCGCCAAGACCTAGCCAAATCTCACCCCATGAACCCAGACACCCGTCCTCAAGTCACCAAACGTAGTGAACCATTTGAGGTGACCTATGGCAGAAGTGTTGGTTATCCTATAAATGGTACCCTGTGCGGTGCTACCCATACCAATGGTGATGCCCCTGGGAAGACTTACTAGGTTAATTAACTGCCTGAAATTGCAGGAAATGTGGATATTTTCCACATTTCCTGCAATGATTTTAAGCGTGAAATAGCACTTATTAAATAAATGTTTTATCTGTAAACCTAATGATTATGTATCTTGTACAACCGTTCTTGCAATATATTGGTGTAATGCTGTTTTTGCTAATAAATAAATAAATAAATAAATACCCGCCTCCCAATATTTCCCAGGCAGATACTTTCAATATCGCCCCGGTAAAAGAATACCATTCAGAATCGAAACGTTGCTTGAAACGACTTGAAGGTGACCAGATCTTAATAACGAGGTACTCTCCCAAGGTACTCTTCGTCTTTGCAATATCTTCCATCTCCAATGAGAGATGCCATACACCACTGACTCCAAACGGTTGGCAGCAGTTGTGCGGGACGTAAATAAAGAGTCGTATTTTTGACATTCTTTCTATTTAAAAATAGGCCTTAGCCCAGCTTTAGCTAAGTCTTAGCCTAACTTTAGCCTATCCTTAGCTTAACTTTAGCTTAGTGTTAGTTAGCTTTAGCTCAAATTTGGCTCTGCTCTGGTTTAGCTTAAGTTTAGCTCAGCTTATGCTTAAATTTAGCTTAGCTCTTTTATTGTTGCATAGAATTCGATTATTTTACAAGAATTTGGTCATTAGGACTGGATGCCGTTAAAGTTTTTCTGTAATAAAATACTGTTTACTGATACAGAATAAATAAAATCAATTTGGGAGTCGGGAATGAGTACCGCCACCCCGGGAACATTTGTTGGATAACCAACACCTTTGCCATAAGTCACCCCAAGTAGCTTGCTACGTTTGGTGACTTTAGCATGGTGTCTGGGTTCATGGGGTGATATGTGGCTAGATCTTGGCAACGAATGCGTTTGCCCACCTAACCTCGACCACCTCAGAAGGATGAAGTGATTAATTCATACATCCGTCACTACGTTTGGTGATTTAGCAGGGGTACCCGGGCTCGCGGGGTGAGGTTTGTCTAGGTCTTGGCGGTGGATGACCAGGACACACTTTTGACCAGGAACCTTAGATTCCTACTCACCCCGTAAATCCTTTTCCTTCCCAGAACTCTCTTCCCCTTCCTTTTCTAAAAAAAAAACCCTCCACACAGCATCCCCAAAGATGACATAGACCTTGTGAGAAATTATTTTCCTCAGGGCCTCCTGTGTGGAGCTCATGTAAAAAAAAGCAAGAAGTGTCTTTTGATCTAAATATTTGCCTAATCGGGGCATCCATACAAAACTATGTTTACGAAATTCAAATGGGATGGAGATATACTACTCAGGAGAGTGTAAGTGAGAAGGAGTCATTTCTTGTATTCTTTATTGTTTGGTGATATCTTTTGGCGTGCAGTGTTTTTGGAAATAGACACAAATTATTGTTTCTTATAACTTATTTTCATTTTTCTGCTGGTGTATTAAAAAAAGGTGTAATAATTTTTCTTGCAATGCTAAAGTCACAAACAAAGTGAGAAAGAATTTTTATAATGAGCGAAATTATCATTTTATGAACATGTAAATTTTAATTCAAATTACGGAACTTCCTTATTCCGCCGCACCGGAAGAGAAATTTGAATATGGAACACAGGACGTACGACCTCATGAAAACGTCACCGAGTTTCAAATTTAAATAATTTTTCTCTCTTTCTCATTTTTGCCCCTGGGAATTAAAAGCCACGTACAAGTCAATGCCTAATAATTACAGACTTCAAAGATATGAAATATTTAATCTAGTAATTATTCAATTTGAGTTCAGAGATTGAAAATCATATCGTATTCCACAAGGATTTGTTGATGGACGTGGATTTAATAAGTTTGACCTTTTTAATATTATGTGTAAAACTTTTTCTGTCTAGATTTGGGCCCTGAGGAATATAATTTTCCTCGGGGCCTATGTCATCTTTGGGGATGCTGCATGGAGGGTCTTTTTAAGGAAAAAAGGAGAGGTTGTTCTGATAAGATAAAAGCTATAAAGGTTGGGTAAGAATCTAGGGGTCAGTGTGTCCAGGAGTGATGGACGTCTGAATCCATCCCTCCCACCGCGGTGCAAGGGGATGGGTCGAGAGACTTCGGTTGGAGAGGTCAAAAGATCTTCCTCAACCAGTGGCCAAATGCATCCGCCGCCAACACCTAGACAAACCTCCCCCCATGAAGCCGGGCACTATGAAAGGGATTTTTTTTTACAGTTAATACCGCACAAGAGTCCCAACTGCTCCCGCCTGGAGCCAGTGAGACCATGGTATCACTAATCGGGGTATGTTGTGAGGCTGTAGGTAGTAGGTAGGGGAAGGAGGTGGGGAAGAGGAAGGTCAGGAAGTACTTGGATACTTCAGATCTGGTTACCAAACTGGTTCGAACCCGGCGTGCGCAAATAAATTTTATTTGATTAATTTGTGTTATTTCACAATTTATTCATTTAAAATAATATATAGTATATTTGCGGCACGTTCCAGAGTGGAAGATACTTTCAGTATCGCCCTGGTGTAAGACCACCATTCAGAATTGAAACGTTGCTTGAAATGGCTTTAGCCGTGTTTAGTGACCAGATCTGAATAGCCAGGTACTTCCCCACCTTCCTCTTCCCTATCTCCTTCCCCTCCCCACTACCTTCAGCCTCACAACATACCCCAATTGGGGATGCCATAGTCTCACTGGCTCCAGACGGGAGCAGTTGGGACTCTTGTGCGGTATTTCATATAAAAAATAAAAAAAAACACGGCTAAAGCCATTTCAAGCAACTTTTCAATTCTGAATTACGTCTTGAATGTCTTACACCAGGGCGATACTGAAAGTATCTTCCACACTGGAACGTGCCGCAAACATACTATTTACTATTTTTAATTAATTAATTTGTGAAATAATACAAATTAATCAAATAAAATTTGTTTGCGCACGCCGGGATTCGAACCCGGATGACCTATGTTAGGGGTGACCTATGTTAGGGGTGACCTATGTTAGGGGTGATCTATGATGGGGGTGACCTATGTTAGGGGTGACTTATGATAGGGGTGACCTATGTTAGGGATGACCTATGAAAGGGGTTACTTACGATAGGGATGACCTATGTTAGGGGTGACCTATGATAAGGGTGACCTATGATAGGGGTGTTAGTTATCCAATAAATTTTTCCCGGGGCGACAATATCCATACCCGCTTCTCAAATTTATACAAATGATAATTAATTTTATTTCAGTTAAACTGTTTCTACAAGAAAAAGAAAATTAACTTTTACGGTTGGTACCTCCATTGAATTGGAAATGAAATTTAAAGTTACGATAAACATAAATTTATTATGATTTGTTGGATAAGTCATATCTATTCATATCATTACTTTAAATTCATATATAGTCATATCATTACTTTAAATTCTACAACTTTGGTAACTTATAGCCAACCAATTACCTAGAATTACAATCAACTATATTCATTTAAAGCATGGGTCGGCAACCTGCGGCCCGCGAGGTGTCTTGGTGCGGCCCGCGAGATTCTCGCCACAACGCACGTGACGGACGATATTATACACAACGGAGTGAAAGGGAGCGAGAAAGGGTGCGAAGGGATAGCGAAGGGGGAGCGATTAGCAGATCAACGTGATAGGTTTGCAAAGTGATACCACATTTAAAATAGCTTTTAAAGGAAAAACTTGGTAGATTACTATGGGGGTTTGCCTTTTGAAGACTATAAGGAGTTAAAATGGTTTGCTGAGAAAATAATTACTATGTTTGGTAGTGCATACATTTGTGAGCAAGCTTTTTCAATTCTGAATTATAGAGAAAACAAACAGTGTTCTCGGTTATCGGGTTTCATATTTAGACGCAAAACTTCTACTTCAACAATGCAAGCTAATATAAGAAAACTTGCAAGTCAAATACGACCACAAAAATCTCATTGATTTTATTAACTACAATGAATGTTGTGAAAATATATAAAACACGTTTTATTTTTAAAACTAAAATATTTGTACACAAATATTGTAGGTTTTTTTACAATAGGTTCATACAGGAGGCCCTGAGGAAAATAATTTTGTCAGGGCCTATGTCATCGTAGGGGATGCCATGTGGAGCGTCATTTTAAGGAAGGAAAGAATAAAAAGTTTTGGGAAGAAAAAAGTAGGAATCTAGGGTAGGAATCTGGATGTCGGTGTGTCCAGGAGTAATGCACGTATGAATAAATTCTTCCAACTGCTGTGCAAGGCGATGAGTCGAGAGAGTCCGGCTGGAAAGATCAAAAGGACTCCGTCAACCAGTCTTTCTCGATCTGGCCCGACACGCAGCAGGTGGGCGGGTCGTTTCTACGACTCGTTCTTGAATTCAACAGCTCGGCTGTGGAACAATTTGCCGGCCTCTGTGTTTCCTCCCTCCTACAACATGGGTCTCTTCAAGACCCATGTTCACTCCTTCCTCTCCTCAAAAACACCCTCCACACAGCTTCAAAGATGACATAGGCCCTGAGGAAAGTTATGCTCCTCAGGGCCTCCTGTGTGGAGTTAATGTTAAAAAAAAGATGCATCCACCGCCAAGACCTGGACAGACCTATTCCCACAATTCCCAACATCTACGGAACCTTCATTGGCTTAAGTGTCCTGAGAGAATCCAATTCAAACTCTGCTGGAAGGTTTTTAAATCAATACACGACATGGCGCCACCCTACTTGTCGGAACTGTGCATTCCAAATGATGTCAATACTAGGCAAGCAACCCTTCGATCAGCATCTTCAACAGCCATAGGCAGACTCTCAGTACCTATGCGCAATCCCAATACCAATTTCGGAGACCGGGCTTTTGCAGTGGCAGGCCCAACAGCTTGGAACAAACTCCCTTCACATTTGCGAAAGATTGAAAGCACTTCTGAGTTCAGAGCGAAGCTAAAAACTCATCTTTTCAAATTATCGTATCCAGAATAACTTCATTTCTTCGGTAGTATTTCATTACTCAGTCCACCCGTCCCGGTCAGTCCCGATTTTACTTTATTATGAGCAACTTTTTACTTACACTGACAGCACGGGCAGTAATCATGTGTGTTTATAAATGTAAATATGTATGTTAGTATTAGATAATTAATTTTAAGTTAGATGTAAGTCAAAACACGAGTAAAGCAGTGTTGTACTGTTTATAAAAATAAGTATAGTTTTAAGTCACTAGTTAAATAAGTCTTGGTAGTTGTAAGTTCTTAGTTATAAGACACTTGTAATATAAATTAATTTGTAAAGCGCCCTTGAGGTGATTTCTCACAAAAATGGCGCTATAGAAATTATCCAAAAATTATTATTATTATTATTAGACCTCATTCCATTAACCCGGGCACCCCTGATAAGTCACAAATATCACGTATACTTAATGACATGTGGACCAAGTGCGGCCCGCACTAATCCCCACATACAATATTTGGCCCTTTTACAACAAAAGGTTGCCGACCCATGATTTAAAGCAATCCTTCGTTAAAACAAAAAAGCAAGTAACTTTATTTCTACTTTTTATTTACATTAACTTCAAACAGGAGGCTTTTAGGGAAATGATTTTCTCTCAGGGTATTTGTCATCCTAGGGGGTGCTGTATGGAGGTTCTTTTTAAGGGAAGGAAGGAGAGTGGGTTCTGGGAAGGAAAAAAAAGTATAAGGGGTGGCTAGGAAGGGGCAGTGTATCCGAGCGTGATGTATAAATCCATCCCTCCTACTGTGATGCAAGGCGTTGGCGTTAAGCTTTGGGGATTTGATGTGAGCACGCCCGCAAAGGTTTCAATATGTACTGGTGAGCAAACATTACGAAATTTGAAAAAAAATGCAATAGGGGCACGCAAGCTGTTTGAAAACTGAATGTACCGGGACTGAATGTATGGAATGCAAGAAGGGGAGGGGAACTCGGGAGGGGGGTTCACTGGACGGAGGAAGCGGGAAAAGGGCGTGGGGAGAGAGAAGGCGGAGTGGGAACTCGTGAGAGGAAAGGGACGCGGGAGAGGAAGGGGAGGCGGAAGGGGAACGGAACGAATGGGAAAGGACACGCAGGGCGAAACAATTTCTTTATTAAGTAGCGTAGCAACGCATGCCGGGAACTGGCTGGTATTATAATAAAACAGATATGAAACTTATTTCCTTAACCGATTTCTGCTTGTTAAGCCATCTTCAGACTGGCACAAATTATTCTTAACCTACGGTTAATACATTGTATATAACATATAGAGGAGGGGGAGAGAGGTGAGATAGGATTTTATTCAATAATTTGGGTTTAATTACATTTGTTATTAAGTCGACTTGACTGTTGAATTTCTAATTATTTTGGTTATTCCCAGTAGGCCTAATTTCCTCAGGTTTGTAGCTACGTCAATATTGTTTGGGGAATACCTTACAAGTAATATAAATTATTAATTACCTAATTTTATTGTTGTCAAATCATTATTATATTTATGATGATATGTTATTTTTGATTGATGTATTGATTTTTGAAGGGACACGTGTTTTACATTGGAGTAGGTTATGTATGTAAGCCGTAGGTTAAGAATAATTTGTACCAGTCTGACGATGGCTTTAATTAGCTGAAACCGATCATGGTCAAATAAATTAAAGTGTTGTTTTATTATAATGAATTATAATGGAATTCTACCATGAATTGTCAGTTTCCAAAATAGAAATATTAAAAAATTCATTTTCATTTAACATTATCATAAAATCAAAGATAATATTTATTTATGAGCTTGCATAAATGACGCGCTATCAGCAAACTAAATGATTTATCATACAATACAAATTTT
Organism: Glyphotaelius pellucidus; assembly: GCA_936435175.1. Taxonomy (NCBI): domain Eukaryota; kingdom Metazoa; phylum Arthropoda; class Insecta; order Trichoptera; family Limnephilidae; genus Glyphotaelius; species Glyphotaelius pellucidus. Next base: position 2,011,502 of record OW386561.1, read on the forward strand.
ATATCAAACGAATAATCACGAATGCAAATTAGTTTTGGATTATAATTTTAATTTATTGAACAATCACTAATTATTATCATTTGTTGTTCATCTGAAATTTTGATTTCAAATTAATTTTGATCCGTATACAATTCATTAATTAATCATGGAACCAAGATAATCATTCCCGGGTCACGAAAAATATGACAATACTTTAAAAATTGCTATTGCAGTGTGCCACAAGGCTCAGTTCTTGGGCCACTACTCTTCTTGATTTGAACATTGAATAACTCTTTTGAATTGAAAATGAAGGGTAAACTTCAACTCTACCACCATCATTATAAGCAAAAAATGATGCTCGTGTAAATGATGGAGGATTTGGTAAGCAAAGAATTGAAATGCCTGGCAGCAATAAATTTTAAACTGTGCTATTAACGCTTAGTTTATTATTAGTTTAAAAAAGCGTAGTTTCTCGCTGGCAGAGAAAATTGAAGGTCAAGTGTCTCTGTCTTGTAATATACTACAAAAAGTTTTATGTAGTATATAGATTAGATACGTAGTTTCAACATCCTTGTGTCTCAATAGACTTTAGAAGAGTATCATCTATCGTCATTCGTGTCTAATGCACGAACGGTTACGTAAATGCCGATGGCATATTATATACTTTTGTGTGGTAAATAGGTTTAGACGTGTAGTTTCAACATCTTTCAACAGATTTCGTTAGTAAAGATAGTTATATGTAGTTATCAGATGCTTCAACAGATGTCAGTTAAGCAATACATTAGAAGAGTATCATCTATCGTCGTTCGTGTCTAATGCACGGACGGTTACGAAAATAGCCGATGGCGTATGATAAAGCTTTTGTGCAGTACACAGGATTAGACATCCTTCAACAGATGTCGTTAGTAAAGATAGTTATATGTAGTTATCAGATGCTTCAACAGATGTCAGTTAAGCAATACATTAGAAGAGTATCATCTATCGTCGTTCGTGTCTAATGCACGGACGGTTACGAAAATAGCCGATGGCGTATGATAAAGCTTTTGTGCAGTACACAGGATTAGACATCCTTCAACAGATGTCGTTAGTAAAAATAGTTTTATGTAGTTTTCAGGTGTTTTAACAGATGTCAGTTAAGTAGTACCTTAGAAAAGTATCGTCTATCATCGTTCATGTCAAATGCATGAACTATTACAAAAATAGCCGATCGAATATTATATATTTTTTTTATGTAGTATACAGGATTAGAGTTGTGGTTTCAACATCTTTCAACAGATGTTGTTAGTAGATAGTTAAATGCAGTTTTCAGGTGTCTCTTCAGATGTCAGTTAAGTAGTACCAGGAGAGTAACATCTGTAGTGGTTCGTGTCTAATGCACGAACGGTTATGAAAATAATCGATGGTATATATATTACTTATATACCTTTTGAGTAGTATTTAGGATTTGACATGTAATTTCAATATCCATAAATAGATGTTGTTAGTGAAGATAGTTATGGGTAGTTTTTGGTGTCTTACCAGATGTCAGCTAAGTAATACCAGAAGAGTATCATATATCGTCGTTCGTGCACGAACGGTTATATGGTAGATCTCCGACAGTGTATGGGCGCCCAGCTTCACAAAAAATTGGAGCCTATTATTGTACGGACGTCTGGCTCAGTTAAATATTCACTGTAAACTCGACAAACTTTGAAATTAATTGGAGTTTCCTCGAACAAATTTCAAGTAATCTCAATCATTGGGATTAAAAAACTTTACATTTTATATTAACGCAATAAGCGCTGTTGTATTCTCACTTACGCGCAATTACCGAAAATGCTTGTCATTAAAAGCTTAATAATTCTGAGAATAGTCAGACTTAAAAGCTCGTTCAGAGAATTTCGGCTGGGCACGTAATGTATTTGGTTCAAGTCTTTAAACTGAAAAGCTTCGTTAATGGATGTGAGATTAGCAAAAGAAAATACGCTAACACAGAGGGATTGAGTTGTGTTTGTTATTTTAAATATTTTGCATTTGATTAAAGCGCATTTTTGTACGTTAGTTGCGTTATGTAGGTCAAACAGGAGCATAACGGCTGCGCGGCTTTTTTTAAACAACTTTTTCATAAAACTTAAATTTGGATTTAATGCCAAATATCCAACGTTATTTTTTTAACTGAACGTTATTTTTTTTTAAATCAAAGGATATGGCAAATATCTAGTACGGATATACCTATTTATTTTTGTTTTGTATTATTATTATGTATTGGTCAAAAGAATTCAATTTTGCATGATTTTAAAGACAAAATAGGCATTTTTTGTGAGATAATTATAATTATTAAGAAAAAACTTCATTGACTACTGAGTTGATATAATAGAAAACAAATAATTAAACATTATAAAAAAGGCCTTTTTTGGGTACAAATATTAATTCATATACGACAAATTTTTGTGTTAACAACGAAAATCGGTCGTTAGTAATTTGAATTTACGTAAAATAAAAAGAGTTTCTTTCCTAATTTTTATTATTTTTGTTTTATACATATATTAAAAAAGACCAAAATTATTTAAAAAATATAATTATCATTAAAATTATCTAATTAAATGAAGACAATACGAGCGAAACTCAATCGAAAATCTGGAAGCAGAAAAATCAGAAAAAGATATTTGCACCTCTGGGACTCGAACCCAGGACCTTTCTACTTTCCGGGTGAGCGCTCTTGACTACTGAGCTAAGAGGTTAGTTCGGGTTTGAATCTTGCAATCATACATAAAGATGGCAGCCAATAAAAATATGCGTTAATAAAATGAAGATAATATGGATGGTTCTTAGTCGAAGTATGGTACAGTTACTTTAAGAAAGCATCACTAAAAAGAATGGAAGTACAGTACAACAATTCATATCGAACGCTTTTTGGATTGTCCTGGTACTGCAGTGCCACCGAGATGTTTGAAGAAGGGTGCGTTCCCGGATTCCGAGCACTAATGAAAAAACGGATCACCAACTACAGAATGCGACTAGCCTCGAGCAAAAATAGTATTGTGATGGCAGCATTCCACTTCTTGCAGGGTCCCATCTACAAGCGATGGATCCACTTCCTGAGGACATAGATTAAACAAAAAGTTTTATTTTTATTATTTTTTTATTTTTTTTATTATTATTATTATTTTCTTTTAAATTTCTTTAACCATGTAAATATTTTTTTTTAATGTATCCTTTTTTATATCTTGTTATCTTTACTTGATTATTATATATGTATAATATGGAACTCGTGGGACTGCACTACCCTCCCCGAGATCTGGAACAAATGATTAAAAAAAAAAAAAAAAAGTGACCGAATTGGATATCGACACCTTAGCTCAGTGGTCAAGAGCACTCACCCGGAAACTAGAGAGGTCCTGGGTTTGAGTCCCAGAGGTGCAAATATCTTTTTCTGATTTTTCTGTTTCCAGATTTTCGATTGAGTTTCGCTCATAATGTCTTCATTTAATTAAATATTACAATTTGAGCTTTTACTCATAAAAGTTAAAATAAAAAATAATAATTAAAATTATCGTTAAAATATCATTTAACAGTTTGGTTAAGTATTTTGGCCTCAAATCCAAATTTAAGTTTTGTATAAAAACACTTTGCAGCTGTTCCCCTTAATTACCTACTTGAAATCGAAATGAAGGTAATCACGATATCTTTAACACAGAAATTGTACGAGAGTTTATAAGCTGCACGATGTTTTTGAGTGTTTCATAGCTATTCGATATCTCGCTATTTAGATATGCTTACTAAACATAGCTAAAGTCATTTTAATCAGGGTTTCGATTCTGAACGGTGGTCTTCCACCAGGGCAATAATGAGATAATCTTCCACTATGGAACGTTCCACAAATTCGCGATTATCATGATTTATTTTTGAATTATTAGGCCGTGTTGCGCTACCTCCTTCTTTAGCCAACGTTTTGGATGGCATTACCGTGACCACTATTTTGGCAGATGTGTAATTATATACATGATGGACACTGTAACGCTGTCTAAAACGTTGGCTAAAGAAGGAAGTAGCGCAAGACGGCATGATAACCCAAAAACAAATCAAGGTCATGTTTTTGGGTTTTTTTTATTTTTATTCATTTTTGTTTTCATTTACTAAATTAAAATTAAATTTGGTAGTTTTATTACCAAGTTCTTAAGTATGTATTTTTGTTACAGCTGTTTTGGTTTACAAGACTATTTTCAAATTGTGGGTAAATCCACTGTTAGACGACTTATTTATAAGATTTTAAAATGAATGAAATGAAAATAATTTCCTTTACAGCCAGATTCTTAGGAGATGCTGTTTGGAGGATCTATCTAAGGAAAGGAAAAAGAGTGAGTTCTGAGAATGGAAAAAGGTATGAGGGATGAGTACGATTTTGGGGGTCTGTTTGTTCAGGAGTGACGGACATATGAATCTATCTCTCAAATTGCGGTGCAAGGAGATGGGTCGAGTGAGTACAGCAGGAGATCAAAAAGCCTCCCTTCATCAGTCTATTTCGATCCGGTCCACCCTGCAGTAGGTGAGCAGAAGCATCAGTCGCCAAGACCTAGACAAACCTCACTCTCGAACCCAGGAACCCCCTGCTCAAGCCACCAAATGTAACTAACCAATAATCAATGGCAGAAGTGTTGGTTATCCAATAAATGGTTAAGGGGGCGACGGTACCCATAACCGCTTCCCGAATTAGTGAATGAGAGGTCAATTGTGTTAGTTTTGATTGATCAGTCAATCAATACTGTATATTTTGATTGTGTAACAAAATAAACGATTTTTAATCTCTGCACTCAACAAAAAAGAAAATAACACCCTTACTTACGTAAATTTAGGGTTACGCTTTTGAATTCAATTCGCAATATATCCACGTACGTTAATAATGCATTACGGTTTCACCAACTGTATTCAAAACAACTCTACTACACGCATTGTATTGTATAAGTACTTAATAAATTAGCAAAATCCAACTACTTACTTGTACGTGAAAAATTTACGAGTTCGATGTAACCGCACATTTACGTAAGTTGTTGGGTTAAGGTAAGAACACACTGGACCCACGTACGCTATGTATGCATTACTACGTTCTAAGGCCAATTTGCACAGATGTCCAACGCACGCAGCGCAAATTTTAATCGACGTTACCGATTTTACGTTTTAAATCATTTCGTAAGGTCTTACTAAATCAATTATTAGCTGTGTATTACCCATTTTAACAACGAATTCTAAAACAAACAACCCCAAACGTCTAATCTCTTGTTCAAAAAATTTCTAATATCGCCCACTTTCTTTTATACGTCCCATGCCGATTTGGAGCTCTAACATTTAGCCAAACGATTACGTAAAAATATTAATAAATTGGCAGCTTTGAATTGAAATACTGACCTTAATTTGCATTAGCAGTCCACATTCATTTTTTGACACTAAACGTGAGTTGATTAATAAATGAAGTCTTTGGGAATGATTTTAGATTTTCACGGCCAAAAGTAATTTCGTTATTTGTTTTTGGGGTGTTATACGATGTTGCGCTATCTCCTTCTTTAGCCAACGTTTCGGACACTGTTGCTCATCTACACTGTAACGCTGTTCGAAACGATGGCTAAAGAAGGAGGTAGCGCAACACAGCATAACACCCCAAAAACAAATAACGAAAATCAGATCTTTATTCATATTTCTACCATTTTCGATTCTCAGAGATCGAGCGAAGTAATTGATCGTATTTTAAATGCTTCATTTAAGTCTATGGATCACGTATATGACTTCTTTCAATTCTAAGAGTTTCGTTAAATCAATCCGTTCATTAAATAAGCCAATAATTTTGAATAACGAACGACATTATTAAAAAAAAATATGTGTATATTGACAATTAACCAAAAATTATCTGATACGACGTGGCCGCCGTAAAATGTATCAATCGTCGGTCGGAATATCTGTTAAAAATCATAGACCGTGCTCACAAATATTGATAACTAACCATAGATTTCGGATTTTGTCAATATCGTATTGATATAGAGTTTTACCGATCGTCCATGCTAGATATCCTGGACAGCGCAGATTGGCTTTGCGTAAGGAACGTAGGAATGCGTTGCGTGGGACAAGCGTGATCCCAAAGCATATATTTTCATAGTAAATGTATTGATTGTAAGTTATCCAGACTTCGTAATGCATTGCGTACGTTGTCCAGTGTGTCCTTATACTTAAATGTCTTAATATTAGGTGATTTATTAGCTAGGGACTTCAAACGCAAGCTTTTCATTCCCGCCTTATTTGTCAGTTAAAATAAGGTTCTTTTATAACTGTCGGGTTAACCGGACAAGTTTAGTGTTCACTACAGTTTAAATGCATCGTTTAAAAGTGGTTCAAGTAAAAATTCCGTTAAAATACTTGCGATTTGCGTTTTGAAATGGTTCCTGAGTATGGTATGTTGTATGGAGCTTCGACCTGACGGCCACTTACCTTGAAAATTTGCCGGCACAAGAAGTTCTCCTTCACTGGTAACAATCTGGAAAGTAAAAATAAGCTTTGAAAAATGGACGAAATTTTTTTTCATTTAACATGTTTACTTTTCAGCATAATTTCCTTTTTTAAATGCGCGCCATTCAGTCGGTTGATGTCGTAGCGGAGCGCTAGTGATCTCATTCGAGAGGCGGAACTATAAAGTTTTATCCCGACACAGTCTAGTTGCCATCATGCGTTGGAACAGTGAGCGTGCCTTTGCCGTTGAGGCCACATTTTGAACGGATGTTCTGTGATCGTGTTTTGTTCCCAGAGCGCCTCATCTCAATTAGGGGCGATTTGGAGTGGCCAGCCCAATCTCCCGATTTGTCCCCTTGTGATTTTTTTTCTATGGGGTTTTTTGAAATCCCGTCCAAGGACCCCACAAGATTTGAAGACCAACATCCAGGAAAAATTGCCAGGATAACGCCTGATATGCTGCCAAAAGTCATGATAAACGCCAGAAATCAAAGAAAAACAAAATCTTAGGTATGTGGGTCATTCTTCTTTTTAACCTACATAAAGTTGTCTCTACCGGTTAGTGGAGAAAAATTTAACATAATTACCAATATAATTATTTTAAATCTACTGCACTAAAGACGTAACGACAGTGTGCGTTTTAAAAATTATGTGTTTATATTTTTGTGGTAAAAATGACTTTACAGAGTTGTAACTCCTCGTGATAGAAGTGTACTTCATACAAATCACAGTTATCTTCTGCCACCTCGACTTGCGTATATTCTAAAATGTTACAAAAAAATTATATGACGACATCAAGTATAAAACTTTTTTAAACTCCAAAAGGTATAACCTATCAAGTAACACCGATTAATACTTTTAATTATGTTTAATAAAATATTTATAAAATCTCAAAAACTTGTCTCCTACAACTTTTAAGTCGTACGTTAATTATGTCACGTGGGTTTTCATTCGAAATAGGTATACACTAGGGTGGGTCACGACTGTATGGGAAAAAAATCTTGTTTGATTTGTCTAATAGTGATAAAAGGGTGTTAAAGGAGATATAAAATCACGTAATTTTTAAGAAAATATTTGGATATCATCTTCTTCCTTTGGATTGACTTTGATTTCACATACTAGAGAAAAACCCAACCTTGTTAAATCTTAAAAAAATGTTAAATAAACCATTAAAAATGAACTATCCATACTAATATTATAAATGCGAAACTGCTCGAGTTTGTTTATGACCTTTTCACGCATAACACAATATAAAGACTTTAATAATTCTTTCACCAATATAAAGCTAAATTATATGCGCAGACTACTGGTTTTATATGATGGTAAGCTCTGGCGTTATGAAATTATAAATATTAATATATTATATTTGTTATACGTTTTCTGTCGCTAACAAAAGCGAGTTTTTGCTAACGTCAGAAAAAAATCTTTTCCATGGAAACAATGTTGATATATTTTTGGGCTCTATGCTGGTAGGTACTCAGTCTACTGGTCAGCTACTACTGCAGAAAATTCAAATATTAGAATTCGTTTTTTTTTGGACAAGCTTGGAATAAATGTCAAGTGAGAGTTCCTATATTAAAAATATAATTCGTAACGATTATAAAGATTGAATGATAAATAGAGTATTTTTTTATTATATTAACGAACTTTCAAATATTTAAATAAAAATAAATATCTGAAATGTTTGTAAGCGCATAAATTCCGAACGAATGAACAAAATTGGATAAGTAATTCTTTTTTTCTTTGAGCTATAGCATTATGAAATTTAGGTGGTAGGCGAGATGTTTGAAAACTGAATGTAAAGGAATGAATATATGGAATGCGGGAGGGGATGGGGGTGGAGTGGGGGGAAGATAATTGATAAGTGCAAGCGCTACAGTAATTTCCCGTAATACCATGCGAGCGAAGCCGCGGGGAAAAGCTAGTTTTTAATAAAACACGAAGTAGAGGGAATATTTAAATTTGTTTATCATAAAATAAATTTGAATATATTTCATATTATCTCAAGGCAGTGTATTTGACGGCCTCCGTGGTCCCGAGGCAAGACTCTCGACTCACAATCCGAAGGTCGCGGGTTCGAACCCGGCGTGCGCAAATAAATTTTATTTGATAAATTTGTGTTATTTCACAATTTATTCATTTAAAATAATATATAGTATATTTGCGGCACGTTCCAGAGTGGAAGATACTATCAGTATCGCCCTGGTGCAAGACCACCATTCAGAATTGAAACGTTGCTTGAAATGGCTTTAGCCGTGTTTAGTGACCAGATCTGAATAGCCAGGTACTTCCCCACCTTCCTCTTCCCTATCTCCTTCCCCTCCCCACTACCTTCAGCCTCACAACATACCCCAATTGGGGATGCCATAGTCTCACTGGCTCCAGACGGGAGCAGTTGGGACTCTTGTGCGGTATTCATATAAAAAAAAAAAAAAAAATTCAAATACCAGCAAAATCCTTCTGACACTCAAATTTCGGCATTATTTTGTGAAACTCAATTTTGGGACTTTTTGTAAATGATTTCGTCAAAATTTACTACATTTGCTATGGAAGAGTACAAAAAATATGGTTTGGTAAAAAAAAAATTTTCAAAAAAATATTACAATTTTCAAAACTTTGAAGTGAATCCGGAGGAAGAAGGTCGTATCAGAAAATTGAAAAAATTTTAACAAGTCGTTTTGTACCCATTTGGCACCCTTTTATCGCTATTAGAATTTTAAAATAACATTTTTTGTTAAATGACCCACCTTAGTATGCACGCAGGTCGTGTTTACCTATTTCGAATGCCTTCTTCCCCTTTGTTACAATTTCTCCTCTGAGATCCAGAGAGAATTCATTTATAGTAAAAACAAAATATGACAGAGTGGTGGAAATGTTACAGAGTGGTAAAAGTTATGTAGGTTAAAAAGAAGAACAACCTATGTGCACTAAAAAACCAAATAAAAATTTTCTGATTCCTAAAATGGGATTTATTAAGTTTTGAAAAAAGGAAGTTATGCTGCCGCAGCCTGTAAATAAAAATGAATGTTTCTTTGTTTGTCCCTTATGCGTTACTAAACCATTCATACGATTTCGATGAAACTTTGGGGAATTAATATGCGCATGGTTTCTATATACGGTATTATAAAATTTGTATACAATTTTTGCAATAGGTGGCGCGCGAGTATTTTGAAGAACGTGTGTATTTCACTTAGTTTAGCGGCAGAGGGGGCGGAGGGGAGGAGAATGCATGAAGAGGAAGGGTCTATTTTTAGGATGATATATTTTTTATATTTTTGTTTGTAAAAACCCGACAAGCATCTAAATCAGTGGTTCTCAACGTGGGCGATAACGCCCCCTTTTGGACGTTTGAGACTTTCAGGTGGGCGGTAGAAGACCCAGAGAAAATTGGGGGAGCGTTAAGATGGCCCAGGGGGGCGTTGACAATTAAAAAATTTGGTCTAAAAAGATAAACAAAACACGCTAATCACGTACTAATAAAGCAAAGTAATCATTAATTTTGGTTAATTTTTGTTATTGTGTGTATTGTAAGATTAAGAGTTTAGGCTGCAGAAGCTGATTTTGCAACTGTACCCAGGATTACGTTCGATTGTTGAACGATTTCTAATAGCATTCCCGTCGTCCTATTTAGCTGAACGTAGATTTAGTGCTGTAGCAATGTTGGTAACTAAAAAGGGAAATAGGCTCCATGTTACTGAACGCGGTGACATACGTTTTTTTTTAAATAAAATCGAGCCCAATATAAACAAAATTCTTAAAACGCATCATTATATTACTATATAGTGTAATTACACGTTTAAATATAATCCTTGCAACAGCTGTTTCAGATTCGCGACAGATAGTAAGTAAAAAAAATTACGCCTATTACGCCCCCCCCCCTCGTTACGTTAAGTATAATTGTGACAATAGCTAATTCAGATTCACAACGACAAATGGTATGTAAAAGCAATAAAAACAACACGAACATGTGTCTAGCATGGTGGTCGAAAAATCCTTAAATTCATGTAACAAACAATTCAATGAATAAAGAAAAATTCTCAAAGGGGGCGGTGGGCAAAAATATGTTGAGAATCTATGATTTAAATGAATAAGTATCTTATTGCATCCTCAAAAACCTTAAAGTTATACGAAATTAATAAAAGCTACCATCCATTTTAACCTCGTCTCGCTTTGAGAGCAAAATAATAATGTCTAGGGTTTAAAGTAAAAAGGAGAACCTTTGTCTGATCTTTTGTTATGAGATTCCTTAAAGATCGCTTTAACGCAGATCTCTTTGACCAAAGTTCTTCTCGGATATTGCTTTGTTTATAAAACAGATAATGAAAACTCTGGGCTGGAGAATGCTTATTTTGTTAGGTCCGAAAAGTAGTAAGGTTTTGTTACATTTAGTTTTTACAAAGGCTTCCTCTTCAAAACTCTCATATATATTAAGGCTTCGTTATAAGCGATCAAAAAGAAGAAGATAGATGAATTAATACGAATGATAGATGGAGAACGCTGATTTTAACCCTTCAGAATTTTGGCGTATTTTTCAGATGGCCAAAATATTTTCGTTTTGAACTAAAATGGAATTAAATGGAATATTTCTGAACACATCCCAAAAATTAAAAACTGTTTTTGAAAGATGATAAAATACGCTTTCAAGTATAATAATTCAAAATAAATATATAATTTTTAAAACATAAAAATTTTGCACGCAAATAAAAAAAAAGTTTTAAAAATGGGTCACCTTTTTTTACATTAACTCCACACAGGAGGCCCTGAGGAAAATAATTTCCCTCATGGCCTATGTCATCTGGGATGCTGTGTGGAGGGTCTTCTTGAGGAGAGGAAGGAATGAACATTGGTCTTAAAGAGACCCATGTTGTAGGAGGGAGGAAACACAGATGCCGGCAAATCGTTCCACAGCCGAGCTGTTGAACTCAAGAACGAGTCGAAAAAACGACCCGTTCTCGTGTGACAAATGTCAACCGTGTACAAATGTTGAGCGCGCGTTTGGCGTGTTTCCCGACTATGCACCGGTGCCGAGGGGATCAATGATGCTAGTTCCTCGGAGCATCTTCCATTGTAATACCGGTGGAACAAGGACAGCATTCCCACCTGACGCCTGTGCTCTAAAGATTGCAATCCGTTTGTTAGGTTAGGAGAGTCTATCAATCGGACCGCCCGTTTCTGCACAGAGTGGAGAGTTTTTTTAGGTATTTAGGGGCTCCAGACCAGAGGTGACTGCCAAATCCAACCGTGGGCGCACTTGCAATTTTCACAGGGTTAGCGGCTGTGTACTATTAAAGTATCTGCGGGTCCTGTACAGTACGCCCAGTTTCTGAGAGGCTAACTTAAATCTGGCTTCGATGGAGCCCCCGTACCTGAGCTGGCCACTTAAAGTTACACCAAACATGGTTTAAACTAAGTATTTTATTCATTTTTAATTAAAGATGGTGTCACAAAATAAATTTGCTGTGTTTGAAGAAAAAAAGATTATATTATTAAGCGGCGTGTTATTTTTAATAACACACGACTTTTTTATCATTTTTTTATGAATTGACCAAGAGATTTTTAGAATTTTATACATTCTATTTATTTATCATTGATTCTATTGAGAAAAAGATCACTGCTCAGCTATACATACATTCAGGATTTTTCTTGGAATGTAGCTGATTTTCAGCAGTGCCTCTAATACATATAACACACAAAATAAATACAATTAAATTAAATAACATAACGTATATGTAACATGTCGTTAGTAATTGGAACATTATTTTTTATTTGCCCAACCAAAATAAATGTCTCGAGCGAAATTCCATCAATTTTCTTACATGCGTTCCATCATGTAAATAATTCTGAATTTGGCGAAAAAATTAATATGTAAACGACTGCGAAATTTTCTTTATACGCGCTCAATCTTCTTTAAAATAAGCCGATTTACTCGAGCGTGGATCTCTCAGTATCCCTCCCACCTTACCCGAAATTGCGTTCACTCACAAACACATCAATTTCACTGGCTTACCGGGCGTAATTCAATTATACTCAGCAGCAATTTGCAAAAAAACACACACAGAATCTAATAATGCGGTGCCATGAGAATTGCCGCTGTCAAATTTCCCGCCACACGAAAAGAAGCGCGGAAAAAAGTGTTGCCACTGTGAAAAAACTTACTTTGCCATTTCTGAGAGCTGGAGGCGGCCATCTTTATTTGCGTCGAAGACTTGGAGCTGAAAGAAAAAGAGAAATTGATATATTCTTGTTTAGTAATTTATATGCTTGTTTATTTTGTGTCTGAAAATAAGCAGACTTGTGGGCTGCCAATAAAACAAAGTTATATTAAGATTTATCCAGTTCTTACTAGAAATTCGAACAATTCTTTGATATATTATTGTTCATTAGTAAATAAGAAATTGGTCGATGGTCTCGTTAGGAAAATACTTACTGGATTAATAGCTGATACGTTATTTTCTGTACGCAATTTTTTACCTTTCTTTACGTAGTAATTTTTCATAAGGTACAAAGAAAAATAACAATCTACGTTATTAGGAAATTCAGTGAGTTTTATTTGAATAATTTGTGTTATTTCACAATTCACTTTTTATTTATAATGATATGAAGTATATTTGCGGCAATATAGTACATTACAAATTTTGGAAAATACTCTCAGTACCGCCCTGGTGTAAAACCACAATACTGAATTGAAACGTTGCGTAACCACTCCGGTCTATCACCTTTGTGAAAGCTTTTTGTCTTAAACAAACTGTAAAATTTATAAAAAAATTGTGTTATTTCCGCCTTGCAATTAAAGCTCAATAAATTAAATATTTGACCGTAGCCGAATATTGAAAACTGTTTTTGAAAGGTTATGAAATAAGCTTTCAAATTGTATAATTATAAATAAATATTAACATTTGTAAATAATAAAATTTATAAAGCAAACATAAAAAAGTTGTAAAAATAACTCACATTTTATGTAAAAACGGTACTAAAATCATGGATTATGTAAAATATCAACATTTATTCTATCGTAAAATGTATGTATAATAAAAAATTTTGTCACCTCTCTTTTTACCATTTCGTACAAAAATATTTAATAAAAAATTAACACTAACAATCGCATACGCACCTTCTAACGGTGCGTATGCGATTTAGCAAGTGAAAACTGTTTCTTCAAAATAAGTATTTTTTATCTATATATATGGACAACGTTAAATAGAGATCTGTAGCGTATTTTATTATAGGTATTTTCCTTTTTGTTTTAGGGCTGTAACTAGAACAAAAACGAGTTATAACGATTTCTGTGGGAACACACGCGTTAGCTTGAAAACAAGCTTATTGTACTTGACTGGTATTGTTATACTGTCGTGAAAGCAAGCTTAGGGGTCGGAGTGGTTAAAATGACTTTGACCGTGATGGTGATCAGATTTGAATAGCCTGGTACTACCTGGTACTTCCCCACCTTCCTCTTCCCAATTTCTTTCCATCCCTATTACCTTCAGCCTCACAACATACCTCAATTAGTCCATTGGCTCCAAACGGTTGGGAGCAGTTGAGACAGAATAATTTCAGTAATAAGACAGACAGTAAAATGTTAATACCTCAAAATTAGGGTTTTCTCAAGGCTCAGATTTTAATTAATTCCGACGATTTCTTAACTCTTATAACTTTTTTTCCAACCGATACCCGGGGATGAAAGTTATTTATATGCTGAATTAATAAAAAAAGTGCCTTACCATTAATATATTTTACGTAAATCCGTTTCAAAATTTTATAACCCGTTTTTCAACTACAAATTTAGTGGTAACCACCAGAGTTTATTTATTTAGACCATGAATTAATAGCTTTCGGAGAGATTCGTTTAGAAACATCTGAATTATTAATAACACGTTCGTCAGAATAAATTAAAACAAACCCGCCGGAAAGATCGTATCCCAGGCTTGCTAGGGCGTATTCGACCGTAGGTCCGTCCAATACGCCGTGTCGCGCGCCTATATTTGTGTACACGCTTTCTTCACTTACGTCGTTAAAGTTCCCACATTATTTTAGAGTGTTTGGTAGGGCAAATTCGACAGTAGGTCCAATAAATACACCGGGTCGGGAGTCGCAATTTGTGTACACGGCTTCTTTTCTTACGTCTTTAAGATATTTTAGGGTATTGTGTTGTCTTAATTGAAACAAATATAAACAGTCTACACTTAAAAAAAATGGTTTTGACCAGAACATGGATCGAAATATGACGCTGAAGCAAATTGGAAAGGAGATAGAGATGAAAAGGGGTAGGTTGTGAAGTACGGTTACCTCATATGACACAATTATCCTTACCATAGTATCTGTGTACTCTATCAACTTGTCCTCAGAGACATCGTTAATTTTCTTAGCTTCCTTCAGCAGGTCGCGGAGGAAATTCTGCAAACATAAAACATTGACTTTAGTATTTAATATTATTTATTTTGTGAAATGAAATTAAACAGTATAAAGTGGGCAGCATAACTAAGAAATTAAACAGACAGCCAAGAAAAAACGATTTGCCAAGTCTAATTGCGTATGCCCCCATCCTGTTCAATGGGCGAGTTTTCTAATCGCCCCAAATAAATAAAACCAACTAACTAACCATCACTCCGTTTCTCCGCAGGGGTAGGCAAAGAGGACGGACCACCAAAAAACTCGGTCCTGGCACACACTCTTTGCTTCACTCACATTCGTACATCGTTTCATACATGCACTTCTATTATTCTGACTTTTGACATGGCCCGACTGATATCTATATATACGACTAATATGTATCTGTCTTCTTCTGCCATTCACATATGAATAAATTCTTCTTACACTACTTTCTTCGTTCAGTCCTCCATTATTGGAGTTACTGGCATTTATCATTTTTTTTAATATCTCTATCAGCCTTCCCATCTCTCGAAAACATTATATCCAGATACATAAACTCATCCATCTGCTCCAAGTATTCATCATTCACAACTATATCACACACTGTTTTCTCTACTATAACATGCATGTTTTATACATATAAATCTTCCTCTTAAATCACTATATCTATTGGTGAAAACCGCGTGAAAATCCGTTGCGTAGTTTAAAAGATCTAAGCGTACAGGCAGCGGGAGTGACTTCATTTTATACTATGAAAAGAGTATATCATTTCGGTAGTTAACAGTTGGCGGATCAACTGTCAAATCACCGGTAGTACCATGTATGAACGTGTGAGAAATGTGGAGAATAAGAAATAAAAAAAAGAAATATGTGCATTAAATGGTAATAATAACTTCAGAAAAATATTTTTTTGATCTAAGTTGATCATCTTTACCGCACTCTCTTTCAAATTCATTTTCCATAATCTATTCATGAAGTAATTATTTACGTGAATAACTTTACTGAGATGAAAACAGACCGCATCTGTTTACTTTAGTGGGATAATTATTTATCTTACTAACTTTTAATTCATCGGCCTCGATGTACCCGCTGCCATCTGTGTCGTATTCTCGCCAGATCTGCAATAAAATATCATTTAATTAATTTAATAAAATTGATAAATATGAGATGAGATTTTCGAAATAAATTTATCCAAAATATCATTTATTTCTTTCTAATATCATAATGTTATAATATCGGTGTCTTAAATACGGTGTCATTTTAGACGGTAAGAACTTACAATACATAAGTGGGAGATATATAAATAGTAAGAAATATACAAAACAAATTGTACAGAACTTACAATACATAAGTGGGAGATATATAAATAGTAAGAAATATACAAAACAAATTGTACAGAACTTACAATACATAAGTGGGAGATATATAAATAGTAAGAAATACACAAAACAAATTGTACAGAACTTACAATACATAAGTGGGAGATATATAAATAGTAAGAAATATACAAAACAAATTGTACAGAACTTACAATACATAAGTGGGAGATATATAAATAGTAAGAAATATACAAAACAAATTGTACAGAACTTACAATACATAAGTGGGAGATATATAAATAGTAAGAAATATACAAAAAAAATTGTACAGAACTTACAATACATAAGTGGGAGATATATAAATAGTAAGAAATATACAAAACAAATTGAACTGGCTCAGTAACAATATTTTATATTTGTTAAAAGATAAATTGAAGATGTCCACTGACTTGGTATAATTATTTCCCTCCATTAGTATTCTGGGCAAAGAGGAATACATATGGTAGTTAGTCCCAGAATTTCCGCACTGAAATAAATCCTGACTTCTGGTATTACGTTGTGTTATCCGGAAACTTATCAACTAAATCATTTAGAATTTTATATGGAAATACCAAGTCAGTGAAAATTCGTCTGTCTGACAGTTTGAGCGTATTCATATCGTTTAAAATAGTGTTGTAGTTCAACATAATTGCTGGAATACCCATTTTTAAATTTAGAAGACGTAAGAATTTGTTTTGTATTCTTTCTACGGCTTGAGTATTATAATGTGGATTCCAGACGGAAGAATTGTACTCAAGCTGACTTCTAACATAGGAAAAATATATCAGTTTAATTGTTTTAATACATTTTATATTGTTTAAATACATTTCAAGTTATTAAAGTACACTTCATACTGTTTAAATTTTTAGTTAGGTATCAAATTTTCGTATCAAAAATATTAATTTCACATACAGTACCAAAATGAAAAAGAGATTATTTTTTACATTAGCTCTATACAGGAGGCTCTGAAGAAGATAATTTTCTCTGGTGCCTCTGTCATCTTTTTGTGGAATGAGTTTTTTTTTAAGGAAATGAAGGAGAGAAATATCTGGAAAAAAAGGTATAGGGCTGGCTAGGAATCAGGGGATCAGTGTGTCGGACCTATGAATGAGTGAGGTTAAACTAACTAAATGTAATAAATAATTGTACTAAATCATAGAAAATATTGAAATATGTTAAAGCCCTTAAGAGTGTTAATGATTAATAAATAAAATTATAAGTAACTCGGCATTCCCGTTAAAAAAATTAACTATAATTACTTGATGAAAGAAATAAATTTATTAAGACTCTCAGATCGAAGAATTATATCCGACTTAATATTTTTGTTCAAAATTGTAAATGGTAGAATGGACAGTCCTGATTTAACTAACATTGAATTTCATATACCGACGAGAGCCACTCGTTTTAAAATCCTGTTTAAATGCTACAATAACCGGACTGGGTATACGAATCACTCGCTTGTACCTAGATTACTGAAGTTACTAATAGATATGCAGATGTGGCAGATCTATTTAACTGCACGGAAGCTAGGTACAAGAAGACATTTGCACTATAGAATTTTATACGTAATTGTATCTCTGGTGTCATTTCTTAATCAAAAGCCACAATCGACTGTTGTACTCTTTTTAATTATTTCTTATTTAACTATGATTTTGTGATAGGTAATCCGTGTTTACCGTATATATCTTTACCGTTTATATTAAACTAGCTTTTCCCCGCGGCTTCGCTCGCACGGTATTACGGGAAATTACTGTAGCGCTGGCACTTATCAATTATCCCCCCTCCCCCTACCCCCACCCCCTCCCGCATTCCATACATTCATTCCCATACATTCAGTTTTCAAACATCTCGCCTGCCACCTAAATTTCATAATGCTACAGCTCAAAGAAAAAAAGAATTATCCAATTTTGTTCATTCGTTCGGAATTCATGCGCTTACAAACATTTCGGATGTTTATTTTTATTTAAATATTTGGATTGTAAATATGATAAAAAATACACTATTAATTATTCAGTCTTTATAATCGTTACGAATTATATTTTTAATGTAGGAACTCTCATCTGACATTTATTCCAAAACATAAGCTTGTCCAAAAAAAACAAAACATATTCTAATATTTGAATTTTCTGGAGCAGTAGCCGACCAGTAGGTAGAGGGCTGAGTACCTACCAGCATAGAGCCCACAAATATATCAACATCGTTTCCACGGCAACGATTTGTTTTCTGAAGTTAGCTTTTGTTAGCGGCAGAAAACGTATAACAAACATAAAATATTAATATTTATAATTTCATAACGCCAGAGCTTACCATTATATGCAGCCTACAGTCCTCGCATATAATTTAGCTTTCTATTTTTTCTAATTTATATTCTATGAAATAATTTTTAAAATCGTTTTATTGTTTTATGCGTGAAAGCGTAACAAACGCACACGAGCAGTTTTGCATTTATAATATTAGTATGGATGTAAACCGTTTGTAATAAATAAAGGCATAGAAAAGCGTGAATATATTTAAATAAAGAATTTCTATGATTTTCTCGGCACTACAGCGAAAAAAAACTTTTACCCTACTTTCTACTTAGGTAAACTTGGTTTCAGAACATTAATTCAATTCGAGCTGCATGCACAGCAAAATAAATTGTGCTAACAATGATTAATGAGAGGAGATTTCTAGGTTTTTCTCGGTGCTTCAGTGAAGAAAAATATTTTTATTCCACTTTTTGTAACACTTGATTTTAAGTGAAGCTTTATTTTTCGAGCTTTCTGACATTTCTGTCATCTCACGACATAGTTTTATTATGGGGTAGGTATAAGATTTCGGAAAACATTGGTATATTTTCATCTAAAGCAGCATATCATGTTTTCGTTATTTGTCAAAATATTTCAAACAAAGCAAGCCTTAATAACGTCAATTCTGATACGTGAAATACAAGAAAGAATTCAGAGGAAAAAATTCAGGAATTCAGAGGAAAAAAAAGCAAAAATATATTTCTTGCGTATTTTTTTCCAATTAGTAACGCCTACACCGAAAAACATATTCTGGTGTTGCCAGTGTAAAATAATAATTGCAGAAATGTATTTATTTATTGGAGTGTAATGATTATTCGTGTAGTTTCAATTTCCTTCGATAGATGTCAATAGCTTATTAAGTATTCCATACTTTTATCAGAGTCTCAAAATTCTTTCAGTGAGAGCAATTATGTGGTAAAATATTATATTTCAGCACGTAAATAACCCTTTATATATATAAACAGGCAGAAACACAATCATAATACTCGCTTTGACTTTAATGAAGGACTAATTGTTCCTAAGCATACAAATAAATAGGGACAAAGAACGTTAAATTACATGATTCCCAGTTGTTTGAATATACCTGCTGAAATTAAAAACTGTGCCCAAAACAAACAATTGATGAAGTGACTGGAGACTTGGCTTACTGAAAGAATTAATTTGTATTGGCTTACAATGACATATTATTCTAAGGACTTTAAAATTGTTATTTATGTTTTCAAATTTTTCTTTTCTCCATACTTCTGTAAAATTTTTAATTTTTATTTCATATGACTGTAAAAATGTAACTATTAACTCAATATAATAAGATTTTTAATTTAATTTATTTATTTATTTATTAATAAACGCCCTTTTTCGGGTCTTTTACATATATAGCATAGTTAGAAAAATACACATTTATTGTACATAACTGAACTGCCTCAATAACAATATTTTATATTTATTCAAAGATAAATTGAAGATGTCCACTGACTTGGTATAATTGTTTCCATCCATTAGTATTCTGGGCAAAGAGGAATACATATGGTAGTTAGTCCCAGAATTTCTGCACTGAAATAAATCCTGACTTCTAGTATTACGAAGTGGAATTCGGAAGCTTATCAATTCAAGTAATACCGGACTATCAACTAAATCATTTAGAATTTTATATAAAAATACCAAGTCAGTGAAAATTCTTCTGTCTGACAATTTTAGCATATTCATATCATTTAAAATAGTGTTGTAGTTTAACATAATTGCTGGAATACCCATTTTAAATTTTAGTAAACGTAAGAATTTGTTTTGTATTGTTTCAACAGCTTGTACATGTATATTATAATGAGGATTCCAGATAGGAGAATTGTACTCAAGTTGGCATCTAACATAAGCAAAATATAACATTTAATTAAATGAAGACATTATGAGCGAAACTCAATCGAAAATCTGGAAACAGAAAAATCAGAAAAAGATATTGGCACCTCTGGGACTCGAACCCAGGACCTCCCTACTTTCCGGGTTGGGCGCTCTTATCCACTGAGCTAAGGTGTCGATATCCAATTCGGTCACTTTTAACTGTACCATACTTCGACTAAGAGTTTGAGTTTCGCTCATAATGTCTTCATTTAATTAAATATTACAGTTTGAGGTTTTACTCATAAAGTTAAAAATAATAAATAATAATATTCATCCCAGACTTGCAGAAGAGTCAATAGATGTCGCACATTAAATAAAATGGATAATAATTTATCCAGACACCATCTAGATTGCATTTAGTTCGAGTTGAATCTTGCAATCATTCATAAAGATGGCAGCCAATAAAAATATGCGTTTAGAAAAATGAAGATAATATGGGTGGTTCTTAGTCGAAGTATGGTACAGTTAAAAGTGACCGAATTGGATATCGACACCTTAGGTCAGTGGATAAGAGCGCCCAACCCGGAAAGTAGGGAGGTCCTGGGTTCGAGTCCCAGAGGTGCCAATATCTTTTTCTGATTTTTCTGTTTCCAGATTTTCGATTGAGTTTCGCTCATAATGTCTTCATTTAATTAAATATTACAGTTTGAGGTTTTACTCATAAAGTTAAAAATAATAAATAACAAAATATAACAGTTTAATGCACAATGTAAAGAACCCGTTAGACAAACTGCTAAAAAGTAGTTTACCGGGACTTTTTTGTCTTATGTTTGTAATGTGTGTAAAAAAAGACAAAGTTCTTTATCCTGATATACGGCAATTGAGTATGATATCAGAAAAGTACCATCTATCGTAGTTCGTGTCTTAGGTGCGAACGGTTTCGATGATGGTCGAAGGCATCGGCGGGATTAGGCGTGCTTCGACAAACCGCTCGCAGCAGCGGCAGAACTACTTAGAGACTTACTACACTTTTCTATGGGATGTGCGATATTATAAAATTTAAATCATTGTAACAAATAATAATAATAATAATTTCTCTTAATATTGTAAATTAAGAGATATAACATTTACCTTCATGAATTCCACGCTAGATTCTAGGGGGTTGTCGAAACGGAACAGCAAAAGGAAGTTTTCTTCCATTGGCAGCAGTTGGGCCAGCTGAAAAAAATCAATGATGCAAATTAGACCTTTCCTGAATTTCTAAGGATGCGATTTAGTTTAAAAAAAACATAACAAGGACAAAAGGTTAATTGTGTGTACTCATTTCATTAAAGCCTATTTCGACTCATCCCTTTCTTCCTTTCACGTACTCTAAGCCTAAGCTTCTCTCGAAGATCAGGCAGGATCCAGGTTTTAAAGATTTAACTTAATTTAGTTGGAAAAACTTCAACCTAAAAAAGGGCGAAATGTTGGTAGAGTTCCATTCTCATTCCGTTTAGGCGTATTTCAACTCACCCCTATCTTCCTTTTGCACACAGAAATATTCATTATAAAATCTGAAGAAAATCGAGGTGTTTTAACCACAACAATATTGAATAATTTTTTTATGATTTTTGCTAGCCAATTAAAATTTGAATAGTACTTATTTTAGCAGTATTAGTAATAATATTTTAGGTAATAGTATTTTAGATAGTTAATTAATAGTATTTTAGCACTATATAGAATACCGCACAACAGTCCCAATTGCTATCAACAGT
This sequence comes from Glyphotaelius pellucidus, assembly GCA_936435175.1. Lineage (NCBI taxonomy): Eukaryota > Metazoa > Arthropoda > Insecta > Trichoptera > Limnephilidae > Glyphotaelius > Glyphotaelius pellucidus. The sequence continues at coordinate 2,033,555 of OW386561.1, forward strand.
CTGGAGTCAGTGAGACTATAGCATCCACGTTCACGGGGTACCACATTCATGGGGTGAAGGTGGGTCCGGGTCTTGGCGGCTGATGCATTTGCGCACCTGCTGCATGGCAGGTTACATAAAAAAAACTGGTTTGATCGAGGTCTTTTGACCTCTCTAGCTAAAATCTCTCGACTCGTCGCCTCGAACCGCAGTTAGTGGGATGGATTCATACGTACATCACTCTTAAATACACTGACCCCTAGATTCCTATCCACCCCTCATACCTATTTCCTTCCCAGAACTTTCTCTCCTTCCTTTTCTTAAAAAACCTTCCCCACATCATCCCCTAAGATTACTTAGGCCCTGAGGGGAATTATTTTCCTCAGGGCCTCCTGTGTGGAGCTAATGTAAAAAAAAAAATTATAAATTTGCGAGAAATTTTTTTTCTTTATTTTTTGTGAATACCAAAATCCAAAAATATAAATCTGAAAACTTCAATATGAGCCTCAAAATTTTTCAATTTGGGCTGCAGGTTGGGCATTTCTGAGGTAGGTTTTAATACCGTCATTAAGACACCTTGGAATGCCTGTGATCTTACAACCTTTCTTTCTGTCAACGAAACGAAGAAGGTTATGAATCAAAATAGGCTTTTTTTATTTTGAATGAAGCCGGGAACCCTGCTAAGTAACCAAACGTAGCAAATCACCTGGGGTGACCTATGGCAGAGGTGTTGGTTATCCTATAAATGGTTCCCGGGGCGGCAGTACCCATACCTACACCTGCCTCCCAAAATGGAGACGGGTATGGGTACATCATATCATGTTTTATAAAATTAGAACACTCTTGTTATTAGACCTCGGCCTCTCGAAGGGAATTTCGATTTTATTGCGAGTAGGCAAGATATTTTCGTAACTGACCTGATTTTAATAAGTGGAGGGTGAGTGCAAAAGATACACATAAACGCGTGTATAGCCAGTTTATGTCTTTTAGCATTGGACGGATCTAACCCCCCCCCCCCCCCCTCAAGTTGCCTTACTTAGCTAAATAATTATTTTGACCCCCCAAACGATTCGATTTGGGCACCCCTGATCTACACGATTGCTTTTTCTTAATTTTGTGGGGAACCTTAATTCTGCAGACGTTTCATTATTAATCTACGTTGCAAATCCAGCAGATAATTAATATAGCGCTTCCAGAAATAAACTGCTGGAGTTAGCTTGCGGTAGAGCCTCCCAGGTCAAAGGTACCAGTGACTTAACATAACTTCCTAAAACATTAATTAAAGCCTTTCGGCCTACGGTAATTATTATGCCCCGCAGCGGGTAACTTTTTAATCTTAGAAGCCTTAGAACGTGAGCATACAGCCTCCATTTCGACCTTTGGCTTCTACTGCGTTTGAGGTCAGATTCTAAGGCTCTAGTTAACTCGGGGTTGAAAAGGTTCGATTGTTATAATATTGTGTTTAGTCGAGTTATCAGAAATGCTTTGAAGAGATTAAGAGTATTACAAGATTTGTGTAGCCTAATCCGCAATATTAAATCGAAATCTGTTTTCATGTAATTTAACATTGCTTTTCCGAAAATTTAATACTAGTTAATTTAATCAAAACATGTATCTTCATTTGTTAAATTTACATGGAAAGTTTTCAGAAAACAAAAAAAAGTATTGTTAATAAATTATGCGGGAATGGGTACCGCCGCACCGGGAACCTTTATTGGATAACCAATACCCCTGCCATTAGTCACCCCAAGTGGTTCGTCTAGGTCTTGGAGGTGGATGACCAGGACACACTAAACCCCAGATTTCTACCCACTCCTTAAACTCTTTTCCTTCCCAGAACTCTCTTCCCCTTCTTTTTCTTAAAAATTTTTCCACACAGCATCCCCAAAGATGACAAGGGCTCTGTGGGAAATTATTTTCTTCAGGGCCTCTTTTGTGGAGCTCATGTAAAAAAAAAGCTCCATGCATGTGGCCCTAAGGAAAATAATTCCTCTCAGGGCCTATGTCATCTTTGGAGATGTTGTGTGGAGGGTTTTTTTAGAAAAAGAAGTAGAGGAAGTTTTGTAAAGGGAAAAAAGTATGAAGGGTGGTTTGGAATCTGAAGTTCAGTGTGTACAGGAGTAACGTATGAATCCATCCCTCCCACTGCGGTGCAAGGTGATGTTGCGAGAGAGTCGAGCGATCAGGGGGTTTCCTCAAACTGGCATGTTATTCTTCTTCTTTTGACGTGATAACGTCTTATAAATCGATGAACGCTGGCTGCACTCGCGAAAAAGCATGACTCATTGTCACGTTCCGCCTGAGCCGAGCGTGCAAGCGAGAGCGCGGAACAAGCGTTCGGCCTAAGCGTCCGGCTTCTAACGCATCTATCTCTCTTCCACTCCATCGTTGTAAACCGACTTTACAGACAACCAATTTTTTTTTTAATGTGCGTTTCGAATCCGAAGATCTCAGGTGCAATTCCCGGCGTGCGCAAGTAAATACAACTTCATTATTTTTCAATTTATTCATTAATAACATAATGTCGTATATTTGCGGCACGTTCCAGAGCGCTAGATACTCTCAGTATCACTCTGGTGAAAGACCAGCGTACACAATTACTTGAAATGGCTTTACCCGTATTTTATGACCAGATCTGAATAGTTCAGAACTTCCCCACTTTCATATTTCCAATCTCTCTCCCGTTTCCACTACCTTAAGCCTTACAATTTACCCCTATACTGAGGATGCCATATTATCAGCATTTGGGACTCTCGTGCAGTACATAAAAAAAAAATTTGACAAATTTAATGCTGATAGGAATTCTCGTATTGTCAGATTTTCAAATGTGGCAATGCTTGTCTTACTTTTAAAATATAAATAAAATAAATTTTGTACCAACCTCACGAATGTCGATCTTTCCATCTTGATTGTCATCATACGCCTCCATGAAGCAAGCCTTCAGTTCGGCCAACATGGCGTCGGACACAGCCTGCGGGAAAAAGAGACAGTGATTTATTAATAAATGTGAAATATATTATTGCGAATATCGGGCCGAGGGAAGGAAGACGTTTTTCAGGTTTTCGGGTAGAGATATCAATTTTACTTTATACGTCCCACTTCGCGCTGGTAGTAAAAGAGGATATTTCAATATCTAAAACAAATTGTATAATTAGAACAGTAAACTCAAGGTTAAACCTTGCTTCCAAAAGTCAAATCCTGTAGGTATCAATTTTATGTTACTAAATTAAAAATAATATATATTACATTTGCGGCACGTTCCATCAGAAAATAGCTATAGCATTCATACGGAAGAGGTTCTACCCTGAGAGGGGAGAATTTATTTATTTATTTTTACATGAGCTCCACACAGGAGGCCCTGAGGAAAATAATTTCCCACAGGGCCTGTATCATCTTTGGGGATGCTGTGTCGAGGTTTTTTTTTAGGAAATGAAGGGGAAGATAGTTCTGGGAAGGAAAAGAGTTTAATTAAGGGGTGGGTAGGAATCTGGGGTTCAGTGTGTTCTGGTCATCCACCTCCAAGACCTAAGCAAACCTCACCCCATGAACCCGTGAATTTTCATGTGAATACCGCACAAGAGTCCCAACTGCTCCTAAGAATCTGAAGCCAATGAAAATATGTCATCCCCAGTTGGAGTATGTTGCGAGGAAGGTGGGAAAGGCTGGCTATTCAGAACTGGTCTGAATGGTGGTCTTACGCCAGGGCGATACCGAGAGTATCTTCCACTCTGGAACGTGCCGCAAATATACCTTACATTATTTAATAACACTAATCAATCAAATCAAATTTATTGCGCACGCTAGGATATGAACCTCGAATTGCTAGTCGAGAGTCTATCGAGTTATGGAGTCTATAGAGTTTATCACTCGGCCACGGAGGCCGTCTTCATATTATAAAGTTTTTATTTTTATATTAGCTCAACGTACGAGGAAACTAATTCTATTCAGGGCTTCTGTCATATTTGGGGATGAAAGAAAGAGGAGGAAGTTCACAGGAAAGAAAAAATCTGGCGGTCAGTGTGTCCAAGATTGACAGACGTATGAATCTATCCCTTCTACTGCAGTGCACGACGGTGTTCTGAGAGAATCCTGCTGGAGAGTTCTAAAGGTCTCCCTCGACTAGTCTCTCCCGATCCGGCCTACCACGCAGTTGGTGCGCCGCCAAGGTCCGGACAAAACTCACTCCATAAACCAGGGCCATTGGGGTGACCTTTGCCAGAGGTGTTGGTTACCAAATAAATTGTTACCCGCGCGGCGGTACCCGCCTCCCAAATTGTGCAGAAATTATCTTGAAAATTTAAGAGGCTAAAAACTTAAAGTGTTCAAGGGAAGTAATATGTTTTTTTCTGTGCAAATTCTGAAAGCGCGGTCTTCATTAGCAGTTAGTATTGGAACTCCTTTGTGGATTCGTAGCATCATTTTCTATTATGCCCATGAGTCACACAATAAATAAAATATTTTCAAATCTAACCTTACATTACAATCAGATAGTTAAAAACAGGAGGGCATTATGTAATAGCCCGTATAACTTCCCACATAAATCAGCGAACAAGGGACTTTACAAAAGCAAAAACGAATTTCTCCAACTTTTCACCGCTGCGAAAAATAAAATTTCTCTTGGATTTCTCGCAATCAGCAGAAGCGGATCTCTTTAGTGCTGGGGCTGTTTTCTCTTCCCATTTCCAGTCAAAGAAGTATTCTGTAAGAAATGGGAAAGGCAGACAAAGATCAGCATTAACGATTAGGAACAGATAATGAACAGAAAATTGAACCAGTTAACCGCACTGACGAACACGTAAAATAATCGAGATATTTATCGTTCAGTTGATTAGTCAGACATCTCCAAATACTAAGTTTTGAGATAATGTGGAAAGCAATATCGAATGCCAACTGTAAATCAAATATTATTTACACTTGTCCGTGTTTTATATATTAAACTAGCTGGTTCCCGGCATGCGTTGCTATGCCATTTAATAAAGAAATTGTTTCTCCCTGCGTGTCCTTTCCCATTCGTCTCGTTCACCCTTCGCCTCCCCTTCCTCTCCCGCGACCCCTTCCTCTCCCGCGTCCCCTTCCCCGTCCCTTCCCGAGTTCCCCTCCCCCTCCCAGGCTCCGCTCCCCCCCCTCCGTTGAACCCCCTACCTGACTTCCCCTACCACCTCCCGCATTCCATACATTCATTTCCTTTACTTTCAGTTTTCAAACAGCTCGCGTGCCACCTATTGCATTATTTTTTTATACAAATTTCATAATGCAAGAGCTCACCAGTAGTTTTATACAAACGTTTTCCTGACATAGCTGAGTATTACCGTCAATCTTTCCATATTCGGAGAAATACTCCAAATTCGCAAATTCGTAGAATTTATACCTAAGGGGGCACGTCTCTATGCATCCTGTCGACGGAAGTGGCGACATCTTGTGACGGATTCTTGAACTCAAAACCTGAATAACAACGATAGCTTTGTTTTAAATTCCACGTCCACCGATGTTATTGTGGCGCGGCGCATATGGCGTGGCGTCAGACATGCACTCGAAGCTGAGTTCTGAAATTCAAACCACGCAAAAGCAAGCCTAATAAAACTATTCGATTGAAAATTTAGTTTTTGTTTATAAATTAGAACAAGAATATTTATAGAATTTGTAATTAGGGTAACAGAGCTACATTTAATAATAGTTAATTGAAAAGGTCAAAAACATCTTAAAACCATATCTTTTGAGCTTTTTTAGTAAGCTTTAGAATTCCTATCACATACAAGTACCAACTTGCTTTTTATCAAACAGCTTTGTACGGATCCTCTGATATCTTATGAATGTCTGAAAAGGATTCAAAGGTCCTGAAAGATAGGAGTCCTATTACGTGTCCTAATGGGGCCTTAACGGACTATAGGGACGAATTTATTCTTCTATGCGAATGGGTAGGTCTTGTCGTATAAATATGAGATAAAATACGACTATTAGGAATAGGGAGGAATGTTTTTGAAGGTTTGCAGCAGTTTGGGGCCAGTACCTGCTTTTTAGCGATTTGATTCTAGTGTTCTAGCCACGCGTTTGCCTGAGAATATTTACAGCCGGCCGTTATGTTACAGGCAGGAGATTAGTGTCGTGAAGTTTTCGTCAGTTGGTTCCTGGGAGTTCGTGTTTGAGCAGCTGGACTTCAAGCCGTCGAAGGTCATGGTCATAATTACGCGTGAGCGAATAATTTTATTAATCATCATGAGATAATTCCTAACTTTGTTTAGTTTAGTATTAGCGTTTCAATAATCCTTTTCTAAATATGTATAATTATTATACAGGCGCCCTTCTGGATTTTTATTGTATTGCTACCTTTTGGGTATACCACATGTTTCCGAGATTCGAGCTTAAACATTAATTGATTCATCATAGATGATCAACCACCCCTGTAGATTCATTATATAATTTCATGCTCTACCTTTTATAAATTGAGTCTTAATAAATCTGCATCTAGTTACTTGGAAATTCCGTCTTCCTTCATTGAACTACCCACATTCCGAAAGGGATCAATTATGTATTTTAATTATGAGAATATATGTATTACTTTGGATGGCGGACAAGTAACAGGATGAAACGGTAAGTATTACTGTTACAATTTGCCGCCCAACGCGGTTATGTTGAAGTATACGTAACAATTTGGCACCCAACGTTTAAAAAAGAACTTAATGTGGCGTCTCGGACATGTGATAGTGAATTTTATTGTGGTCATTGTTGGAATTATCTCGTGATGGTTGTTTGTTTCGTGACGTGTGTTGTGGTCAACTGCGGCTTGTCGTACACCGGCACAGACACGTGTCTCCCATTAGTTTATAGTTTATAATTTTGCTTTGAAGGAACCAACTCACCGGCGTTTTGCGCTTTTCAAACGTCCCCAGTTATCTGGCGACATTTTAATTATAATTTATCTTGACTTGCATGGGAAACATTTCCGAGTATTGGTGTAACATCTTGTGTTGTCACATTGTTCTAATAACTTTGTTTTATAATCCTTGTTAGTTAGGTTATGGAATTTACGATTGTCACAAGGAGTAAGGCGGAATCAATCAACATGGCGAAGGTTGGTGAAACTTCAGCGGCGTCGATCCCCGTTTCGTCTCCTTTGTCGGTTCCGGTTCACAAGTGGAACATTACTTTTGATGGCTCAGCTGGCGTACGCGATTTCATAGAGAGGATCGAAGAGCTCGCACTAGCTCGGAATGTGAGTAAAGTTTCACTTTTCACTTCTGCTGTGGAATTGTTTTCTGGTGAGGCACTTTTATGGTACAGAGTTAATCGCTCCTCTTTTGCATCATGGTCAGACATCGTCGTGGCTCTGAGAGAGGAATATGAGCTTCTGGATCAGGAGAGACGTTTATTGGCTCAATTGAGAGCGACCGTTCAAATGCCGAAGGAGAATTTAAACTCTTTTATTACTCGCATTCTCATTTTAAATAATCGTCTGTCATCGATGTTATCTGATGATGAATTATTGGAGATTTTACAATGTAACATGTTGCCAAGGTATATACAAAAGTTATCGCTATCTATAATTCCTGATATTAATACACTTAAGAAACTTGGTAAGATGATTGAGTTAGCGGACAGTCGTTCGAGTGACAGAGTTCCTTCTGCTACTGTTTCATCTAATATTCAAAATTCTGGCAGATATAACAATTCACATAACAGGAACAATAGTAGGAATTACAATTCAGGAAATGTCAATCCCAATTTTAGAAATAACCGTCGTTTTGTGAACCATGATAATCTTAGCCCATCAAATAACATTTCCAGGGAGGTGCATTGTTTCCGCTGCGGGAGACCTGGAGTGAAATCTCCAGCTTGCGGCTGCCGCCGTTCAAAAACTGAATACCACGGAGTTCCAGACAGCGGGCGTTAAGACGTCGACGCTCGCCGAGGAGACTTCCGGGAAATGGGTTGCCTGGCTGGCTGTAGTAAGAGATTTTATAAAAATTTCGCAAGTACGTAAGGAATTAGACAGACTGTTAGCTTTGGAGTGGTTGAACCCAGCTATAGCTTGTGGAATAATCTAGTTACATATGACTCTCGTTACAATTAGCAGTAATTTTATGTTGCTCATGAGTTATTTTTTTTTTTTAGCTTCACTCTTTATAAATCGTAAACGAGATTTAAAGGTTTTCACAATCAATAATTTTCAGGGATGTTTTCAGAATTTTAATCGATTTTGCTATTTTGGGTCATTATCAGTTTTTTTTTGTGTGTCTTCCTTTTGTTAGGGTTTTATAAGTTACACAATGAGAAATTGGGATGAGCTATTATCATTATGGTTGTTTAAAAAAAAAAAAAAAAATAATAATAATAATAAAATTTCAACAACATCATATAGGTAATATTTTGTTCGGGGAATGAGAATTTTAACTTTCAGTTCTTTATATAAGTGAATTTTGTGGGTCATACACGTAGTTGTATTAACCTACCTGTATAAGGGATTTAAATGGTTGTACAAGTTCTTTGTCTGAACAGCGAATTTTATTTATTTTTGAATAAAAATTTTCATAATATTTTTTTTTCCTTCGGTCCGATCATTACAAGAATGGTTGGTTAAACATTATTATTACAAATTATACATTTGGCTAACGTTCATTTTCACTCAAGTATTATTTCGGATCTAGCTTTCGTTTGTTTTGTACATACCTTATGGGATTTAAAATGTCAATTAAATGTCAGTTCGAACCGTTATTTTATCTTCGGTAATTTTTTTTTTTTTTGATATTCAAATTTTATTTCAGCTTTCTTGTAAACTTAATTATTTAACATAAATGCCATTTGCGTATTTCAATGTTCACAATTTTGGTTTGTGTCTTCGCTAACTTTATTCTACAGCACATTTCGGCAACACAACGTACTTACCTTTGGAAATGTTTCATACTTAAATCGTTCTTTCTAATTTAGTTAAGTTGACATACTTAACTCTTTAATAATTTTGTTTTTACTTCGGCAAGTCAAGTTTGCGAAAATTAAATATTCATCAACTCTTCATGTTGGATTTATATGGAAATTTAAAATATATATATTTTTTTGCATTTTTCAAAATTCATCAACTATTAATGTTGGATGTATAAGGAAGATTCTATAACAATAATAGATCTGATATTGGTTTTGTTGATACATCATGTGTTTCGGGTCAACAAATTTTTTTTTTTTTTTTTCCTTTTTGGATAACTTTCCTTACGGTGGGAAAAGTTTCTTATTTTGCTAGCGATGCGAATGATTACGAGCGTAACATGTTTTTTTTAACCTCTGAGTGCTGTAGTTTTTAGTTTTGGGTTCTATGTTCTTCTAACCTCTGAGTTCCCGGACGCGATTTCATTTTTTTATTGAATCGTTTCGCCGAAATGGATTTAGGTTTTCTTTTTCCTTTCAATCGCAGGAAGGCGGGGGACCTATTGCTGCAGATGATTTTCCTGTGGAGGTAGGAGGCCTGTTGTCCTTTTCGTTCTTATTACGGCAAAATAAGTCGTTTTGGGAGCTTATATGATGGTTATGTTTTTTGGGATTTTTTCCGGGTTTTCCATCTCATTTTGAGGATTTAAATGGGAATGGTGTTCAAATTGTGTTGTTCGACAGTTGTTTGTTCAACATTGTGCTGATAATTGTTTTCTAGTAATGGGATTTAATTCGGTCTATAGTACCGATAGTTAGTAAATTTGCATGCATTGTGACCTTATGTTTGCAAAATACATTCAATGTGATGACATGACTTTGGTATGAAACTTGTGTCCACACATTGAGTGCTATATGTTAATTGTTTGGTGGTTGTCTGTCCTTTGTAATTGTCACAGTTAGTTTCGTACTTATATGTATATTGTAATTTAAAGGGTAATTTTTCCTTCGGAGCATGGGGGTAATTGGCCATTACGCTCATGTTTTGAACTGAAAAATTAGCGGTTTCCATTCCCTGTAGGTAAACCTTGCAATTAACTTTAGTAAAATATGAATTGTGTTTAAAATGATACTATGTGCATTGTTTTGTGCATGATGGTTAAATATGGTTATATGTAGAGATTATTGTTTGATTGGTGTTTGGACTTACGGTTTCTACCTTGGTTATATGTAGAGATTATGGTTTGATTGGTGTTTGGACTTACGGTTTCTACCTTGGTTATATGTAGAGATTATTGTTTGATTGGTGTTTGGACTTACGGTTTCTACCTTGGTGAATTCCACATGTAATTTCTTGGTTATATTTATACATAATCAATAGCCTCAGAAGCTGACAGTAATCTATTTTGGGAGCTTTAGGAAGCTTCTCTACATTGGAATTTTCCAAGTTAAGAGAAAATGAGTTTAATTTACATGTACCTATTTGTAAAGTGATGTTAGCTCGGTGCAAGCTTTCTTCATGAAATATAGTTAAAACAGATTTTAGATTTTATAAGATTTAAATATTTTGTTAATTTTACATAAATTATTTTAAATTTTCTATTGAGAAAACTATACGAATTATTCGTGTTCATAGACATACAATCTTTTGATACTTGCGCATAATCTCAGAAGTTCACGGCAACTATCTATTTTGAGTTTTAGGAAGCTCCATTGCATGTTAATTTTCGAATTGTCAGGAACAAGTTTTCTTGAGTCATATTATATGTTTAAATTTACTTCGGTTAACACAGAAAATAATAACAATTCATATTTCATACGTTTGAATTATTTATGTTTAATGAAAATTCAGTTGTATCTCTATATAGTGAGTACCTGATATTAGATGTATGGTTTTGCAGTTTATTTTAACATCCTTGCATAGTTCCGTTTTGCAAGCACGGCATGTGACTTTAGGTTGGTTCTAGAGCTCGGAACTCATTTGAAGGCACATGTTGGTCTTTTAAAGAGGAACTGTGTGACAGATTTAATTCATAAAATTTTCATACACAACTTTCAGAGTTATTTTCCGGGATCTCAAACATTTATATATTGGTAGGATCATTCATTTTTCTCCGCTCTTCAACAGATGTCAGTGGTTGTTTCATTATCTTAACTATATATTATTTTATTGAGGGGTTGGTTTTTTTTATCTATTTTCAATCTTGGTAGGTGTCAAGATTTTAGAGGTTCTTAAACTTCAATGTTTTATAACAGCATTTTGGATAAATGATTATATAGGTTTTAATGGAAATGTGGTTTTAGAGTCAAGCTTTTTTTCTTTAAATATTTTCAGGTTTAGATCAATATTTATTAGCGCAGTTTAATATTGTTTTGTATAAAAAATTTCATTTCATCCTTATTACGTAGTGATGGCATCTTTTAACAATAGCTTAGCTATAATTTTTTTTCGCTCACGTGTTCCTCTACGTTCTTCGAAGAAGTTTAACCCAAGCATTTGGACTGCGTCAAATGGAAATTCTACAACAACATGGAACATCGCTTATTTATATCAACCCACTTTCAGTTGCTCTTGAATAGGCAGAAATTTTAACTCAAGCATTTGGACTGCGTCAAATGGAAATTCCACAACAACATGTGACATCACTTATTTATGTCAACCCACTTTCAGTTGCTCTTGAATAGGCAGAAGTTTTAACTCAAGCATTTGGACTGCGTCAAATGGAAATTCCACAACAACATGTGACATCACTTATTTATGTCAACCCACTTTCAGTTGCTCTTGAATAGGCAGAAGTTTTAACTCAAACATTTGGACTGCGTCAAATGGAAATTCCACAACAACATGTGACATCACTTATTTATGTCAACCCACTTTCAGCTGCTCTTGAATAGGCAGAAGTTTTAACTCAAGCATTTGGACTGCGTCAAATGGAAATTCCACAACAACAACCCACAATGTCAACCACAATGTCAACCCACTTTCAGTTGCTCTTGAATAGGCAGAAGTTTTAACTCAAGCATTTGGACTGCGTCAAATGGAAATTCCACAACAACATGTGACATCACTTATTTATGTCAACCCACTTTCAGTTGCTCTTGAATAGGCAGAAGTTTTAACTCAAGCATTTGGATTGCGTCAAATGGAAATTCCACAACAACATGTGACATCACTTATTTATGTCAACCCACTTTCAGTTGCCCTTGAATAGGCAGAAGTTTTAACCCAAGCTTTTGGTCGGTGTCAAAATGGATTTCTTCAAATGCAAGGATCAGCACTATATTTACATCAACCTTCAGATGGTGGCTCACTATTCATCATCGAAAGAGGACTTACTTTTTCACAACGTCTCATTGAGGATAATTCACCTGTTCATATTTGGGAAGAACATTACGAGAAGTGACTCAGCTGGGAAGACACTGGAAGTTCTAACTCAGTCACCACAAATCTTCATAAGCACTCGGAATTTCTTGGTGGCAGCAGTACCATCTCTCTTCGTGTCTCTGACGCCAGGTGGCGTGGTGGAATTTTTTGGCAAAAATTCTCTTGGCCATGGGGGTAATGCAGCAGTTTGGGGCCAGTACCTGCTTTTTAGCGATTTGATTCTAGTGTTCTAGCCACGCGTTTGCCTGAGAATATTTACAGCCGGCCGTTATGTTACAGGCAGGAGATTAGTGTCGTGAAGTTTTCGTCAGTTGGTTCCTGGGAGTTCGTGTTTGAGCAGCTGGACTTCAAGCCGTCGAAGGTCATGGTCATAATTACGCGTGAGCGAATAATTTTATTAATCATCATGAGATAATTCCTAACTTTGTTTAGTTTAGTATTAGCGTTTCAATAATCCTTTTCTAAATATGTATAATTATTATACAGGCGCCCTTCTGGATTTTTATTGTATTGCTACCTTTTGGGTATACCACATGTTTCCGAGATTCGAGCTTAAACATTAATTGATTCATCATAGATGATCAACCACCCCTGTAGATTCATTATATAATTTCATGCTCTACCTTTTATAAATTGAGTCTTAATAAATCTGCATCTAGTTACTTGGAAATTCCGTCTTCCTTCATTGAACTACCCACATTCCGAAAGGGATCAATTATGTATTTTAATTATGAGAATATATGTATTACTTTGGATGGCGGACAAGTAACAGGATGAAACGGTAAGTATTGTTACAATTTGCCGCCCAACGCGGTTATGTTGAAGTATACGTAGCAGGTTGTTTGAATGTTTCTTGTTTTGCGAAAAATATTGGCTTTATGTCAATTTCTTTGTTTTCTTGTCTATTCAGAAGGTTTTTGTCAGCGCCAGATTAGGCGTAGCTGCAAATGGAACATGTTTCAAGGATGGAAAAGTCGTATACTAAAGCAAGCTATTTGTTGTCGGCCATCAACGCAAATAATACTTTTAAGGAGTTTCCGTACTTCAAGTCAATTTATTAACCTTTGGAACGCAGAGCGACCTATATTATCTCCATCGTGAGCTGACGCCTGATGTTTTACATTAACTCCACACGGGAGGCCCTGAGGAAAATAATTTCCCTCAGGGCCTATGTCATCTGGGATGCTGTGTAGAGGGTCTTTTTGAGTAGAGGAAGGAATGAACATTGGTCTTAAAGAGACCCATATTGTAGGAGGGGGGAAACACAAAAGCCGGCAAATCGTTCCATATCCGAGCTGTTGAACTCAAGAACGAGTCGAAAAAACGACCCGTTCTCATGTGACAAATGTCAACCGTGTACATATGTTGGGCACGCGTTCGGCGTGTCTCCCGACTATGCTTCGGTGCCGAAGGGATCAATGACGCTAGTTCCTCGGAGCATCTTCCATTGAAATACCGGTAGAACACGGATAGCATTCCCACCCGACGCCTGTGCTCTAAAGATTGCAATCTGTTCGTTAAGGTGGGAGGATCTCTCAAACGGACCGCCCGTTTCTGCACATGCACGTCATGGGTATTTTTCAAGTATTTTGGGGCTCCAGACCAGAGGTGGCTGCCAAATTCAACCGTGAGGCGCACTTGTGATTTATACAGTGTTAGCAGTTGTGTACTATTATCTATTATTATTAATCTACCATAAACAGTGGCGGCTCGTGACTGTTGGGTGTGTCAGAGTGCTTACATATTAAAAAGTGGCTTTATCGATTGTCGCGGCCGATGCCACGACACGAGAATGTGTACTGTAAATCCTTTTTATGACGAACAGACCATGTATTGTGTTCTGAAGTATGATCGAAGGAGAATAGGTTTTGAAAGGAAGTCTCTTACCTTTTGACGGCTTCCTATGGCTGTTCAGAATCGATCCTGGTTTTCCAATATATTTGCACAACACCAGATTTCAAGCCACGACACTTTGAGTTAATAAAAAATGGAATTTTCTATTATTTGCGATATTTCGAAAGAGCGAGTTGTGACCCATGTCACTATCAAATTGCAACTGTTACAAGTAGGTGATGCAAACTTGGGTGGCAATATTGTTCAAATTTTCCCCATGTAGGTAAGAACATCTTCTTCTTTTCCTGATAGAGACTTTGAGGAAAGGAGGAATAGAAAGGAATACATGAAGGACTTGGGGAATATGGATTAAGTTTTTTTTAAAAACTGTTTCAGAACCAAACATTGATGTTGTAGTAGACGAAAAAAAAAAAATTATTTTCGAAAATCGGTTTTATGTATGAAGACTTTCAGTAAATCCGTGTGGCACACGGCGAAACTGATATATCCTGAAATTTTTCATACAAAACACCGATTTTCTAAAAAAAAAATTCTTTTTGGCTACAACAACATCATTAATGCTGTTTTTTTTTTTTTTTTTTTTAATATTAGCACTCTAAAACACCCAAAAATCACGAGCCGCCACTGACCATAAGTAATTTTCCCAGAATAGCTACTCATTTTTAGAAAAAAAAAAATTTCGCTTGTTTTAAAGAAGACAGAAAAAAATATTTTAAAGAAATATGAAAATACTTTCATTGTTTTACCAATAAAGCTAAATAAGTGTTATTCACAATAAAAAAAAATACACCTAAGAAAACATTAATTTGGTAAGCGGGTGTGGGTACCGCCACCCCGGGAACCATTTATTGGGTAACCAACACCTGTGCCGCAGGTCACCCCAAGTGGTTCGATACGTTTGGTGACTTAGCAGGGGTATTCGAATAAATAGGGTCCAGGTTTTGGTAGTGAATGCGTTTACCCATCTACTGCGTAGCGGGCCGGATCGAGAGAGACTCGTTAAGGGAGACGTATTGACCTCTCAAGTTTTTTTTTTTTTTTTGTATTACAGACTGTGTGTCCATTTACAATACACATGTGATACAAACTACACATTTATAGATAAATAGTAGAAATAGAATAGTAGAAAGAAGATTTATACATATAGCGGGTAATCTGTCGCGCTTAAATACCTCTTAAATTCTTCGAGTTAAATATATCAATAGTTTTGGAAGCGTTGTTTAATAGCACCATACCTCGTGTCATGCTATGCCGAGACAGTACGTCCGTTCTGCTATGTGGTATACATAGAAGTTCATGGTACCGTCCCTGACTGTAGTTGTTTGGCACAAACAACTTGTAGCATTCCAGGAGGCATGGGCTATCTATTAAATTATTTATTATTTTGTACGCCGTTACTGCAAAGGCCCCACTCCTCCTCGACTGGAGACTTTGGCAATGCGTTTCTGTGAGCAGATCTTCATGATGCATGAATTGCGGGTACTCTCCATGCATTCTCATATACAGGTATCTCAGAAACTTTTTTTGGATCTGTTCCAATTTTTCAATGTATTTTTACTGGTATGGGGCCCATACAGCAGAGGCGTACTCAATTTTAGATCTTATATTAGTTGGACTTTTTCGACCCATCGCATTGCACCGCAGCGAAAGGGGTGGATTCATACTCCATTCTTTCTTCAATCCGGACACACTGACCCCCAGGCGCTGAGGTAAATTATTTTCCTCAGCTAATTTAAAAAAAAAAACAACGAACTACACGAACTGCCCGGTAGGTGGGCGTCTTGATGAATGACGCAGTAGTAACTTGGTTATTATTTTAAAGTAGCTGCTTTTTAAGATGAAGCCATAGTAAATAATGCAAAATCATACAAAATCATGTGTTTTTGTTTTGAAAATTTGATCGCTTAGAAATATTATAAATGCTTCAATTAAATACTGCGTGTAGAACATATTTTGGCCCTTAAAAATATCGGTCATTTTTCAAGTCTTTTAATAAGCCTAGAAAAAAATAAAGTAATAGGTCTATAAAAAAACACTTTCAAGTGCAAACTCTCCTACTTATTAACATCTTTTCGGATATGGTTTTATTGTTTATTGTAGCAAATTTAGTTTCTTTTATGATAATCGCAAAATAAATTGATATTTACGCCCGATATTTACAAAATAAAATAAAATAAGAATTTTTGCGCTGTTATTTTACACTACGGCCGGCAGCCGACAAATTAGGATTTTCAAAGTGACCCTTATGTCGTTCACCGAAGGACTACTGGCTTGCAACACCCTACTTTCTTTCAGAACTGCCCTGGTCGGAGCAGGGAACAGACGTGTGACTTCACGTCGCTCGGTTCCGTGAAATCAATTTTAAAATTCCTTGTTATTACAATAAAACATGTGTAAAAAAGGAGTTAATGTTTTTTTTAGGCCTTTATAAAAACAACCTGTAAAAAAAATTCTCAAATAACTTTTTCAACCATTCCAAAAGCTTTTTCTCAAATATTTTTTAACTCCTCCCACAAAGGCCGTGAATTCCGATTTCGATTTTTCCCTGGACTATTGGATCCCCTTAAGAAACGAAAAGCACGAATTCTTATCTCAGAAAACATTATTTACGATGCAAAATCCCATGAAACGTTTGAAAGTGCCTAACGACACAGCTGCGCGTTCAAAAGGAACAAATTTTTCGTGGCCGATAGCCACTTCCGGCATACAAAGAGTTAAATGTTAAAAGAAAGCAAACAATCGAATATTTTGGTATGTTTTTAGGTTTTCACGGCCAAAAGTATTTTTGTTATTTATTTTTGGGGTGTCATGCCGTGTTTCGCTACCTTCTTCTTTAGCCAACGTTTCGGACAGTCGAAAAACGAAACGAACGCTGTCCGAAACGTTGGCTAAAGAAGGAGGTAGCGAAACACGGCATAGTACCCCAAAAATCGGATATTTTCATTAAAATAAAATTAAAAAAAACGTTAATATTTTGTTTAACATAACTTTATTTTGATATTTTCACAGCAGCCTCCACCCCTGGTCGTACTACATTAATCTACTTTACTCCAAACTTATTTCAAATGTATTCTACTCCAGAATAAATGAATTCAATTTTTAACACTGAAAACTTTTGAAACTCTAGCAAACTAGAAAACACAATATCACGCTATAAAAGCATTCAACAGTCTTAAACTTGAAAATAAAATTGAAGAAAACAAAAATAAATTCAGACACAAAATTACAAAATAGATTAAGGAACAAAAAAGACAATATTACCGAAATTGCATAACTTGAAAGAATAAAACATATGAAAAGAATAACACGCAACACACAAAAACAATATAAAACACACATCAGCGCTCTTGCAAGATGATTTTTGACGAAAATGGCGCTTTATAAATAAACCAAATATTATCACTCACAAACATACAACACATAATATACGCCGATTTTTTTTATTTAATTTAATATTTTTAATTTTACTTTAATTTTCAATTTAATATAACTTTAATCTTTTTGAATTTATCATAATGTTATGTTTTTATAGTCTCCAACAATATTTTTTTTTCTTATCAAAATTTGGTACGTAAAAAAAAGACTTATTGTAAAATGGGGGCCTCAGCACGGGTAAGTCACTCAGTGAGGCCAACATTACTGAATTATACTTTGTAATGTAAAATATTGCATAAAGAAATAAATCACAAACTCATCAATATTATTGTAACATACGGCAACTTATTAAACATACGGCAACTTATTAAACATACGCATCAATATTATTAAACATACGGCAACTTCATCTAAAATTTACACTAACACATGTCATGTTCAAAATACAAGAAAAAACTCTCTTACATCACAGTTACACCACCAGAACAATAACCAAACGACACTACAATGTTCCTACACTACGCACCACATCAGTTCAAAGACATTTCTTGTACCTAGCTCCTAAAATGTTTAACCTTCTCCCCGAGAACCTAAAATCCGAAACCCAACCCCATATCTTTAAAAAAAAATTATCAAAATGGATCTTTACATTCAGTAACGATGATGTGTAAAACTTGCTATTTTAATTGAATTGTAATATAATTAATACAACTTGTAACTTAAATTAATTGAATGTGTTACTTAAATTACTAACTTAATTTGTTACTAAATTTGTTACTTAAACTACTTAAATGAATTGCATAAGTTAATAACTGTACACTGTACCTACCCAATCTGTAAACTTCATCCGCCATAACACAGGGACATCCCTAGCATGGCGGATGAATTAACACAATTTTTTTGTTCATTATAAATAAATAAATAAAAATTGTCTAGGACAGAGTCGAAACGTTTCAAGTAAATTGGTTATTTTTTCTTTCAAATCTATTAAGATAACCTTTCTACAATTTTATTTTAGGTTCAGTCCTGTTTATAGAGAATGGTTTCCAATCTTTATGTACAGGACAAAGTCTTCTGTTTCTGAAGTAAGTTAGGTACGAATGAATACATGTTGTATTGTAGACATTATTTGTTCGAGTGATGTATAGAAAAAGGACGTTTCTAAAGCCTCCCGCTGTTACAATATCTTCACCTGGGGATTTAGGTGTATAAAGAAGGATAACTTAGGATAACAATAGGTTAAGATCAATGCGATGAAATAACTGAAGAGATTTCAGCTAGGGGATTATATACATTTTTTTACTTTATCTTTACACAGGAGGCCTTGAAAAAAACATTTTTGGATGCTAATTGGAGTGTCTTTTTAGGAAAAGGAAGAAAAGGATGTTTTGGTAAGGAAAAATGTATGAGGGCTGGTGAGAATCTAGGGGTCAGTGTGTTCAGGAGTGACAAACGTATGAATCCATATCTCCCACTGCGGTGCAAGGCGATGGGTCAGAGTTCGAATGGAGAAGTCAAAAGTTCGCTCTCAATTAGCCTCTCTTGATCGACAAACCTCACCCCATGAACCGGGACACCCCTGCTAATTCGCCATACGTAGCGAAGCACTTGGGGTGACTTGGGGTGACTTGGGGTCAGGAACAAGTGGTATCCATACTGGAAGGTGGAACGGCTACCATGTGTATATAATAATAAATACCTCTGCAGAACTTGTTTGTAAATTAACTGTGTTTTTTATAAATAGACAGAAATAATAAAAATTTTAAACATAAAAAAACTTTCAATTAAACTTGATAACAATAAACATGGCCGGCCGGCGTGGTCTAGCTGTAATGTAATGTCTTGACTCGCAATCCAAAAGTCGCGGGATCGAATCCCGGCCTGGCAAATAAATTTTATTTGATTAATTTGTGTTATTTCACAATGAATTCATTTAAAATAATGTATAGTATATTTGCGGCACGTTCCAGAGTGGAAGATACCCTCAGTATCGCCCTGGTGCAAGACCACCATTCAGAAATGAAACGTTGCTTGAAATGGCTTTAGCTGCGTTTGGTGACCAGATTTGAATAGCCGGGTACTTTCCACCTTCCTCTTCCTCATCTCCTTCCCTTTCCCACTACTTTCAGCCACACAAAATACCCCAATTGGGAATGCTATAGTCTCACTGGCTCCAAACGGGCTCCAAAGTTGTGATTGTTGCGGTATATCTATACTCTATACTAATATTATAAATGCGAAACTGCGTGTGTTTGTTTGTTACGCTTTCACGCATAAAACAATAAACCGATTTTAAAAATTCTTTCATCAATAGAAAGCTACATTATATGCGAGTAATAAAGGCTGTATATAATGGTAAGCTCTGGCTTTATGAAATTATAAATATTAATAAATTATATTTATTATACATTTTCTGTTGCTAACAAAAGCGAGTTATTGCTAACGTCAGAAAACAAATCCTTGCCATGGAAAAGATTTTGATATATTTAAATAAAAATAAATCTCCGAAATGTTTGCACTCTTATAACTTCCGAACGACCGCACCAAATTGGATAATTCTTTTTTTTTACGACTGGTGAGCTCTGGCATTATGAAATTTAAGTAGCACGCGAGCTGTTTGAAAAGTGAATGTAGCGGGAATGAATGTACAGAATGCAGGAGGGTGGAGGGGGAACGGGGTGGAGGGAGGATGAATTGATAAATGCAAGCGCTACTGTTATTTCCCCCTAATACCATGCGAGCGAAGCGGCGGGTAAAAGCTAGTATATAATAATAATAAAAAAAAATATACAAAGAGGTAACTTTGAGTGGACTTTTTACCTTTTATTTTCCAAGTACAGAATTTTATTTATTAATTTAAGATACTGCAAAAAACATGAACGGATACACCAAAGCCCAAAACGCCATAAAACAAATCCTCCTTTCGTTCCTTCTCCAATAATTGAAAAGGATCACTGTGGGTCAGGTAGAGTCCTGGATTTTTTAAACCGTATTCCAGCAATACAATTTATTTTCCCTTAAAACTAACCATTGTTGGGTTGGCCACAATGCTGCGTGTCCGCTTACCTTTTCCCCTGTTAGTTTTACTGGAGTTTTTCTTTGAAACTTAAAAGAAATATACTTGGGATTTGCTGGGATCTTCGTTTGACGGTTTCAAATTGTATAAAAAAACTAGTGGAAGAAGTGGAAATCGGCTTAAAGAGGGATAAAACGAATTGGTATTTTTGAAAAGGTATTTTTAAAGGTCATCCCAAAGGTTGGGTAACGCACCTGGGAATATTACTGAGTTTACGTTATAAATATTATTAAAATGTTGTCAGTCTTTTTTTAAAAATGGTGAAATCGATAACTTTACAATATCGTGTCGTTAGGAGTAACTTCCGACGATTTTATATCGATATCTCTAGCACAGTTTCACTGTTGATAGCCGAACCGATATTTGTGGGGAATCAATTAGAACTCGACATACGCTGGCAACACTGGCGGATCTATCCATAAATTCACATTCAGAAACGTCAAACGCCAGTCAAATACGTAAAAATATGAATAGTTTGGCAATATTGAATTTAAATACTAACCTAAATATGCATTGGAAGTGCGCATTTACTTTTTGACGCTACATGGGAATTAATTAGTTAATCATTTCTTTAGTCATAATTCAGCCACTTTAGTTTATCAAAATTTTAACGTAATAATTTGGTCGCGTCTTAATTGAATTATAAAGTCTATGGATCGCGTATATGACTTTTTTCAATACAAAAATCTTCGTTAGATCAATACATTAATTAAAAAAGGCAGTAATTGTAATTAACGAACGAAATAATTCAAATAAATGCATATATTGACAGCTAACCGAAACTTATCTGATACTATGGAATCCGGGCTAAAATTTGTCAATCGCCGGTTGAAATTTCTCTTATCAATTACTGACCGTGTTCACAAATATTGCTAACTGGCCATAGATGACGAATTTGGGCAATATCGTATTCATATAGGGTTACAACGATCGACCATGCTAGGTACCCTGGAGTCATTAAGGGGGGAAGAATATGAGTAAGAGAAAGGAGGGAAATTACTTGAATATTCAGAACTGGTAACCAAACACGGCTAAAGCCATTTCAAGCAAAATTTTGATTCTGAATAATGTTTTTCCACAAGCGCTATCCTGAGAGTGTCTAGCAATCTGAAGCAAGCCGCAAATATACAATGTAGACATAATTAGTGGATTAACACAAATAAATTTTATTTGATTAATTTGTGTTATTTTACAATTTATTAATTTAAAATAATATATAGTATATTTGCGGCACGTTCCAGAGTGGAAAATACTCTAGGTATCGCTCTGGTGTAAGACCACTATTCAGAATTGAAACGTTGCTTGAAATGGCTTTAGCCGTGTTTGGTGACCAGATCTGAATTGCCAGGTACTTCCCCATCTTCCTCTTCCCATCTCCTCCCCCTCCCCACTACCTTCATCCTCACAGCATATCCTAATTCTGGGATGCCATAGTCTCAGTGGCTCCAGTCGGGAGCATTTGAGATTCTTGTGTGGTATTCATTTTTTAAAAATCCTCAATTTAGAAGGCAGGTACGCGTACCGCTATGGTCACCCCAAGTGGTTCACTAGGTTTTGGTGAGTTAGCAGGGGTGCCCGGATTCATGGGGTGAAGTTTTTCCTGGTCTTGGCAGCGGATGCGTTGCCGAATGGGAGAGACTGGTTGAGAGAGACCTTTTGACCTCTCCAGCACCTTTCTTTCGGAGTATCGCCTTGCACTGCAAAGGGGGATGGATTCATATATCCGTCGCTCCTGGATATGCCGACCCCCGAATTCCTACCCAATCCTTCGTATTTCTACCCATACCTTTTTCATTCCCACAACTTCCTCTCCTTCCTTTTTCTAAAAAGACTCTCCACACAGCATCCTCAAAAATGACGATGCTGTGAATGATGCTATGAAGGTTAATGACCACCATTATAAACACCAAGGAAAATACTTCTTTAATAACCTACCAGTAGAAATCAGAAGCATTAATGACAAAGTACAATTGTTAAACTCTATCAAAAAGTATTTTAGAGAAATCATCAACGGGAAGACTGTTTCCTCTATTTCCACATAAATGTCACACAAAAAATTAGACTTTTTTTTTCTTACTGAATACATGAATGTTTGTGTCTTTTAGTTATAGGGTATTAATTGCGATGTGACTGTATTAACTGTACCTGCATATGTGATACACGAGACTGTATTAATTGTGTATATGAGCCCTTGCCAGGAAGAATGTTGTATCTAACAATATTCTAGTTCCAAGAAAAATTGAAAAAACGAAACCTGTTAAGTTTCATAACATTTTATATTTAAAATACATAAAACATACAACTCTTAAGAGTTTTAATTGAAAAGTCTTCTAGAAAGGCAATTGAATTAGAGTTTATTACTAGAATTTACGCTGAATTTGTAGAACAATGTTGTACCTGAACACTTTCACATACAACATTATTCCACAAAACGTTTTTTTTTTACTCTTCATACCTTACAGAAAGCAACGTGCTCTTTTGACATAAATGTACACACGTTATTGATGTTTTTGAGCTTAAAAAGCAAAAAAAAAAACAAAACGATAAGAATAAATTAAACCATTTCCGTTCTATATATTGACTTGAGATCACCATACAACATTATTCCACAAAACCGTTTCAACGGCTAAAAAAGAGGCTTAATAATATTTTTTCTGGACAAATTCTACTTTCCTGCATTCTTCAGTTCTTGGCTTCGAAGACTTTCTAGTTGAAGCAAGACGTTCATTTAATGGCGTTATACGACATTCTTCCAAAAACTTAACTTTAAAAGGCTGCAACAGGCCTAAAAAAATTTCATTACCATAATTCTTACCTTAAAAGATGCGTATTAATATGCCCAACATTATTCCATCAATAATTCAGCATTGATAGTTTTCTTGGATACAACATTCCGGGCAAGGGTTCGTACGTGAAATGTAAACTCTTTTTCCATCCACAATTCAATTTGGGAGGCGGGAATGGGTACCGCCGCCCCGGGAACCTTGAGGTTTGTCTAGGTCTTGGAGGTGGATGACCAGGACACACCGAACCCCAGATTCCTACCCACCCCTTAAAACCTTTTGCTTCCCAGAACTCTCCTACCCTTCCTTTCTTAAAAAAAACCCTACACACAGCATCCCCAAAGATGTCATATGCCCTGAGGGAAATCATTTTCCTCAGGGCCTCCTGTGTGGAGCTCAAGTAAAAAAAAAAACAAGCAAATGCTTCTAATGGAAGATCTGTAATATAAGAATATGTACCATTTTTAAATAAATAAAATAATAATAAATGGAGTATGTGCCAAAACATGTTTGTTTGGCGGTTTATCATCTCTGCCTAGCACTGTGGAGAAGACATGATAGTTAGTTAGATAGTACCTACATGGCCCCTTAGGTTCCAAAGTAGTCGACTAAAAATTCATGAAAGCCCCTCTCCTGCCACAGACCTCTTGTTAATTTCCCCCTGCTAATACCTAAACCTCACTTAACCCTTATAACTGCTGCATGAAGGGGTCGTTTGTTGTAATTATTGATGAGTTGGCAACACCTCGGATGAGAGGATGAATGGAAGCGTAAATCGTACCAAGGCTTGTGGAAGGTCAGGCGTTGACAGGTAAGATGGATTCGGCGTAGTCCAGCGGTAAGGCTCTTGACTCGCATTCCTCAGTATTACCCTGGTGTAAGACCACCGTTCATAATTGAAATGTTGCTTGGAATGGCTTTAGCCGTGTTTGGTGACCAGATCTGAATAGCCAGGTACTTCCCACCTTCAACTTCCCATCTCTTTCCCCTCCCCACTACCTTTAGCCTCACAACATACCCCAATTGGGGATAGTCTCTGGCTCCAGACGGGAGCAGTTAGGACTCTTGTGCGGTATTCATATTAAAAAAAAAAAAATTAAGCCACTAGTTTTAGGTAAAAACCTTCTGGATGGAAGGAGAGAGATTTCCGATTATCTCTCACGCCAGAAGATGAGGCAATGAGAACCCACTGAGAGACACTCTGGTTTCTCATTGCCTAATCAATTCTGGTCCGCCACTAATAGCTTAGAAGGTGCTCCCATAGCCGCTGTGCCCATATGATGCATAAATGGGGCCTTAAAGATTCAACAATGTGTGAATGCGGTGAGGTGCGGACAACCGACCATAACAGACGACGAATGCCCGCTCCATTCACTCCCTGCAGAGATTGAACAGGTCCACAGGGCGATGCCTGCGGCTGTAGATTGGCTCGCAGACCTACATGTCCCCTTCTAACCCCCCTCGCCCACCTTATGAAAGACGAAGAAGACTTATTTTAGACTTTTTAGTCTAGGCGCCATATCCCCGCTCAAAAAGAAGAAAATGGAGGGATATGTAATTACGAATGTTTGAGAGGGAAAAATTCTGAAAATATTTAATAAAACTTGTTTATAATAATTTTCGGAGCATACTTTGCGATTTTTTCTATCAAGGGAATTTCATAAAATTTGCGTTTCGGCGTGGAACACATCTAGATATTATATTATCATATTATCTTCAAAAAGAACATTTATTTTTTTAAGAGCTTAAAAACTTCAAATGATTAAGGAAGATATGTAAAAAATCGGTAGAAATTCGGCTAGCGGCGGCTTTTTTATTTTTTATATGAATACCGCACAAGAGTCCTAACTGCTCCCGTCTAGAGTCAGTGAGACTATGGCATCCCCAATTGGGGTATGTGTGAGGCTAAAGGTATTCGGGAGGGAAATGAGATACAAAAAGGAAGGTGGGGAAGTACCTGGCTATTCATATCTGGTCACCAAACACGGCTAAAGCCATTTCAAGCAACGTTTCATTTCTGAATGGTGGTCTTGCACCAGGACGATACTGAGGGTATCTTCCACTCTGGAACGTGCCGCAAATATACTATACATTATTTTAAATGAATTAATTGTGAAATAACACAAATAAATCAAATAAAATTTATTTGGATTCGATCCCGCAACCTTCGGATTGCAAGTCAAGAGCCTTACCACGAGACCACGCCGGCCGGCTGAAGTCAGTGCTTAAAATTCTTAGACGCAAGTCACTGCTATAAGTCTTAGATGTAAATCACTAATTATAATTATAAATCTTAGTTGTAGGCTAGTTATATTATTTTTTTATGTATTTTCACAAAAACAGCGCTATATAAATCACCCAAATATTATTATTAATACGAGTTTATTTTACAGCTAACGTATTTTTTGTAAATAATGAGCTTAAATTTAATGCGATCTCCAGAGAGATACGATTTTATGTCTCAAGATGGGATAAAACTTTGTGGTCGTGCATGCCACGCTTGTAAATTCCAAACATAATTCATGGCACCATAAAACTTTCCACAAAATTTAGAAGCACTCAGCTGCGTCTGTAAAAGCGGGTAATTTATGAAATTCTTATTTAATTTTACCACCTTACCACATCCACGAAGGTATTGCTTTAAATAGCACGTATTTATGTTACGCTTTACAAGTAATACGTTTTAAAATTGTAATAGTAACTAAATAATCAATCACTACGGCACAGTTAATAATTTGAGGTATGTAGCGTAACTTTATTATAAAACCCAAGGTTTCTTTCTGAATTTCATTTTACTTTAATTGGGTACCTACATGTCTAATCTTTTTAGAATTTAAAAAAAAAACATTTCAGTTGCTTGCGACGTATGGACCATCGCAAATACTCACTACCTCGAAACGCGAACGAGTAATTTTATATATATCTGTCAAGTTTGGATCTCTCCGCGGGTCGACGTGTGTACGTAATCGTGATAATTTAACTATAACAACTGTGTTTTTCTGAATTTTTATTATGAAATCTAGGAAATCAGGTGATAATCATAACTATTTAACTGGTGTCTTAGTGTGATAAAAAATGTTGAAGTAACGATTTTTCAAAACGTATTTTTTCTTTAAGTTTAGAATTCACCGAGACTTCTTAAAATGTATGCAAATGTATCCGGCAAAACTTTTCGTTTTATTATTACTTAAAATTTTTTCACACCAAGGCGATTTTTGATACACATATCAATTTATACAAATTTCATAAGCCATAACTATTATATATAAAAAAAACACCTTTATGCTAAAATGCAATGTTCTGTAAAAAATTTGAGTCAATCTATCGATTACTTTCCGAGATTTGCGAAGACAAACATACGGAACCTGTTATATATATAGATTGCAGTAATTATTAAAAACGACTGTACCAGGTTGAATCGCGCAATATATTTTTTAAAACATTTCTTTCATATAATGATAATTTGTATTATCCCAAAAACACAAAAGAATATTAAAGTTACGCTAGATACTCAAAATTATTAACTGTGCGACGCACACAAGGACGGCCAAAGGAAATTACGACGCCAAAACAGGTAAAATCGATGTCTTCAAATTAATTATAAGTATTTTTGAAACGTTCTCGATAAATCAGTTCACAATGATCCGTAATTTTTTTTTTGTGGACGCAACCCAATAGCCTGCGCATGCGCCTAAAGTTGAAATATGTATCGCGCTGCGAATATTGTTCATTTGCGTCTGATTCGTTGATGTAATAGCTGCGCTCGTCCTGCTTTCCCCATTTAAAAATCAAAAAGTTCACAACATGGATATTGAAGCTTCAGGTATGAAATTTAATTAAAAATTATTTTTAACATAATGTAAAAAAGATATAATATATGTTTAATGAAACACTAATTTTGTCAAAAAAAAGAGTTTAGAAAAAAGTTCCGCCGAGTTCCGCGCCACTATTTTACTGGTTCGAAAAAATACTTTCTAAGGAATATAGAAACGTAAAATTTATATCTCCCTTTTGACCCCATTTCTTAAATCAAGCGCATTCTTTTCAGTTAGTCGTGGCGACCCCGTCCTAAAGAAAATGAGGATTATGAGAAAAGGACCACATATTTATAATGTAATGTTAAGTAATGATCATTTTAGAGTTTAATCGTGTTTATATATTTTGTCTAACTGTAGTATCACTAATCCAAATACAGAAATAATTCAGAACGAAATAACTTTTTTTTTAATTAGTTTACTACGACCACCTGACCCCAGCTAACCCTAATAAAATTTTCATTTACTCACAAATAATTGCCCAAATTGCCTCTAAGATCATGAAACACCATAATTTTTGATGGCCTTTATATTATAATTTAAAGCAAAAATAAATATAGTAGCTCATATTTTTATTAGATATTTGTTATACCTTTTGATTACATAAATTATTGTTTAGTTTTGTTGGGTATTTTGATCTCAAATCCAAATTTAGGATTTGTATGAAACGGGTTCACTTAATATGTTTGCTTTGTAAAAATCCGTTGGTAAATTTTAAAGTTCTAACTGTGTTGAAACTGTTAAAAGCTTGTTTTTTGTGGAAAATATTAAACTATGATTAAAACATTGAAAAAACTGAACACATTATTAATATCTGGTTAAGCTGCGCGTTGCGCTGATTGGATTCCACCATGAAAAACACATCACGCAGATTTGGAAAATCGCAAACGCTAAATTCCTGAAATCCGATTAGAACGTGGCGGGGAAAAAAGTTTCCACACGTATAAAAACCCCACTGTTAATATTGCAAGCGTTATTGCATTTACCCCGAAGCAAAATGTTTGTTGATTTTACCGGTATTTTGTTAACGAAATGGTCACTGTTATTTTAGTGAAACAGGAAACGTAAATATCGCGAATACGTGGTGTATATGTATTAAGTGATTTGTTGAATTTAATTAAAACGACGCCACAAAGTGAATTTGTAATTATTGAAGAATAAGGTCAAATTAATCTTTAAAAAAAATTAACAACCATAACATCACCAATCAGAATGTTATAACTTCATTTCATGCCATATTAAAAAATTACGTCATAACGACCTAGTACTTAAGTTTATATTTATTGAACACTCTGTAAAATTATGATATAATAATTAAATAATTATGAAATAACTCCTACGCCAAGCTCAAAAGCTAGCACACTTAATTGGCGTAGAAAATTATTGAAGTTTGTATTTGACTATTTTGTTTTGCCTACTATTATGTTCAATGCTGTAACAAAGTTATAAATTGAACAATAATTATTTCTTCAAAATAGGCATATTTACTTTGGGGTGTCATCATTAATTTTATGAAAAACAAATACCTTTGTATTACACCACTATTTTATTAACAATATCAACATGTTTCGAAAACTATGTTTTCTTCGTCAGGATAATAAGTCAATAATAAATAACAAAAGACAAACAAGTATAGACTAATTAGAACATAGACAAAATATTAGAAAGGAGAGGTGATTAATTACCTAAAATATATCATAAAAAACAATTATATAAAATAAAATATAAAAATTATTTTAGAATGGGTAAAAAATTACATTAACATAATAAAAAATCTTTTAAAAGGAAAACAAGAAGTCTAAATAACAAAATAAATTATTATAAGTATAAGTATTAATACGAAAATAAATTTAAAAGATGGCTATTTTTAAAAAACGTTTGGTTATTTATAATATTTAATTTACTATTAACACTTTTTCTAATTTCTAAAATTTCTAAATTATCTAATTGTATACCCGTTGTGTTAGTGTGTAAAATTTTTAAACCTTTATTAATATCAAAAGAATGACCTGTTTCCAAAATGTGGTTTGCAAATTCTTTAGGTTACTTTTCACGTTCTGTGCAAGTTGTATTTAAGTTCTGTTATTATTGTTGTATTTTGTGCAAGTTGTATTAAGACAGTACTTACCATATAATTGTAACAATTCTACACCAGCGTCCCAATATTACACTCGTATGCGACGGATTCAACAGCTGGGAAACAAATATTCCGATGTTGTGGATATATTTAGTACATCAATTTTAATACATAAGCATACCTTATTTATTATCAAGAAGGGGAATATTTTGTTAAAGCTATTTAAGTTGGCAAACACATAAATAGTATTTTGTCGGCTAAAAGAATTTTTTTTATTTATTTTATATTTTGTACCTACATACTGTGTGGATCAAATTCAATAATATTTTACATAATATTTATTTTTGTGCAAGTGTTTTAAACAGTCGTTTCCTGCATTGTTTACGATTATAATTTTGTAAATATTGTTGTTTATATGTAAAAGCCCAAATAGGCGTAAATAAATAAATAAATTATATCACTAAGCCAGTTGTTATATAAAACTAAAATAGTCACAGAAATTGATTAGAACTTTGACAGTACATGAAAATTAACCAAAAAAAATTGATGAATTGTTCAAAACTACGCCTATATAATATCGGTTCCATGCCAACTCGGAATGAAACCAACTCAGAACCATCTCAGATAAGTCATTTATAGTGATAAAACAATAATTTTAAATTAGCCGATAACCCTAACCTAACTTAACCTATTTAACCAATTTTTTATTTATATTTTTTTATCACTCTAAAGACTTATCTGAGATGGTTCTGAGTTGGTTTCATTCCGAGTTGGCCGGTCACCATAATATCATCGTTTTGTGGATATTGCTGAGTCAGCCTTTTATCTTCTAAAAATTTCCACCAGAAAAAAAGCGCGCAAATGGTGGAAATTTGGCAGAACGGAAATATTGAAAACCCACTCCAAACTAAGTGACGATTTATTAGTAGAATCACACGAAATATCTGAAACAGATCTGCAGATTCGTTATTCCGGTATCTCGAATATCTGGAGCATAACAGAACTGGCAAGTGACAGCCATTAGTGCAGTAGGATAAATCGGATAAAGTTGTATGTTTTTTGGTGCGTGATTGATTGAAATCCGTCAGTAGAAGTCAATTTTTTATCCCATCAATGCCAAACTTGGAAGCAATGAGCGCTGACGTATTGCCTTCAGTGTTCTGATTCTACCGTGATTATCTTTGTTATCGAGTGGTACAAATTGATGGTTTTGGCGTGTCCAACGTCGATCATCGTGTCAGGTGGATTTTTGACGACCACTCCAAATTATGGTCGCATTTATACTAATATTATAAATGCGTGGGTTTTGTTGTTGTGATTTCACGCCTAAGCCACTAAACCGATTTTAAAATTTCTTTCACCAATAGAAAGCTACATTATAAGCGAGTAATTAAAGCTGTATATAATGGTAAGATCTGGCGTTATGAAAATATATTTATTATACGTTTATTGTCCCTTACAAAAGTGAGTTATTGATAACGTCAGACGAAAAGCCAAACAAATCGTTGTCTTGGTATGTAACCATGTTGATATTTTTAAGGTGAATTTTATTTCAGGCGTCGTAAATAATATCTGTCTACATAAATAAAAACTAATCTCCGAAATGTTTGTACGCGCATAACTCCGAACGACAGTCCCAAATTGGATAATTTTTTTTTACAACTGGTGAGCTTTGGCATTATGAAATTTGTATTAAAAAATTGCAAAAGGTGGCACGCGTGTTTGAAAACTGAATGTTTGGAATGCAGGATTGGGGAGGGGGGTGGTAGGAGGAGGTTAGGTGGTGTAGGGAGGGGGAGGGGAACTCGGGTAGGGGGTTCGCGGGAGGGGGGGGGAACCCCCTACCCGAACGGAATGCGAGAGGGGAATGGGACGCGGGAGAGGAAGGGAAGGCGGAAAAAAAACGGGTGGAATGGAAAAAGACACGCAGAGAGAAAAACAATTTCTTTAATAAATTGCATAACAACGCATGCCGGGTACCAGCTAGTATAAAAAATATTGGAGAATTTATATCTTCACTGGCTTTTTTTTATTTTTCTGTGTCTTGTTATTTTTCAGATTTTCGTTTAGATTTATAAGTGTTATCTTATTTTTATTGATGGGTATAATTCTCAAACGTCATTATAACAAGAGTTATTCCAATAAATATTAAATATTCACTTAAACTTTTAGAAAAGGTCAATAGGTGCCTTCTTTAGCCAACGTTTTGGACAGCGTTACATGATTGAAGTTAGATGATGGACACTGTAATGCTGTCCGAAACGTTCCTGATGATGAACACTGTAGCGCTGGCTAAAGAAGCAGGTAACCCAACACGGCGCAATACCCCAAAAATAAATCTCTAAAAATCGGAAGCTACCTTTTTCTTTAAAGAAAGACAAACATTCCTGGGTTACGAATAACCTGACAAAATTTGAAAATCTCTCACTACCACCACAAGTAATCAATTGTTGCAATCTTTAGAGCACAGGCGTCGGGTGGGAATGCTATCCATGTTCTATCGGTATTTCAATGGAAGATGCTCTGAGGAACTAGCGTCATTGATCCCTTCGGCACCGGTGCATAGTCGGGAGACACGCCAAACGCGCGCCCAACATATGTACACGGTTGACATTTGTCACATGAGAACGGGTCGTTTTTTCGACTCGTTCTTGAGTTCAACAGCTCGGCTATGGAACGATTTGCCGGCATCTGTGTTTCCTCCCTCCTACAACATGGGTCTCTTCAAGACCAATGTTCATTCCTTCCTCTCCTCAAAAAGACCCTCCACACAGCATCCCAGATGACATAGGCCCTGAGGGGGAATTATTTTCCTCAAGGCCTCCTGTGTGGAGTTAATGTAAAAAAAAAAAGTAAGCGGGAAATGTTGCCTGTGTCGTGATGGAAAACTTAGCCAGCCCAGAAATCTAACAATGCCATCACAAAAAAAAGAGACCTCAACTGTCGAATTGGTCAAGGTGCTTGTCCAGGTAAGAAGATAGATCCTGGATTCGAGTCCAGAGTCTAGAGCTGCACACAGGAGCTGCACACAGGAGGCCCTGAGGAAAATGAATTCCCTCAGGGTCTATGTCATTATTTGGGGATGCTGTGTGGAGGGTTTTTTAAGGAAAAGAAGGGAAGGAGAGTTCTGGGAAGGAAAGGGGTTTAAGGGGTGAGTAGGAATCTGGGGTTCAGTGTGTCCTGGTCATCCGCCTCCAAGACCTAGACAAAAAACCTCACCCCATGAACCCGGGCACCCCTGCTAAATCACCAAACGTAGCGAACCACTTGGGGTGACCTATTGCAGAGGTGTTGAATGAATATGAGAATTTTCTTTATGTATAATTATCGAAATTCTAATACTGTGAATTTTTTTTGAGTGGCTCTTATGAGTGCGATGGCTTACATTTGAATATTATCCTTAGCAATACTTTTTTTAATTAAGACCATGGGATGAAAAATTTACATTGCACAACCTCCCCATCCCACAATACCGTATGTAGCAATGATTGAAAAAGTGTTAAAACACTAAGGACGGGTTGTTTCAAAAAATTTGATGAGTTCATCAAATATTTGAAGTTAATTTTCAGGTTCTGTGTAAGTTCTTTTCGAGTTCTGTTTTTTTATCATCATAGGCCAGCTGCTTCACAAAACTGAAATCATCACAGAACTTGAATAGAACTTACACAGAACGTGAAAATTAACGTCAAATATTTGACGAATTCGTCAAATTTTTTTAAACAACCCATCCTAACTAATTTTCCTACGTTATTCAAATAATTTTCTCATCTTTTCACATGTCAAATAAATAATGGAATTCAAAGCATTATATATTGATTTAAATTTATTTTTATTTGTTTTTCTTCCCATCTCATAGCGTGTCATAAATATAAATATTTAGCACTTTCCAAAAGGAGGAAAATAAAGCAGAACCCATAAAGAACAAAATAAGGTCTCGGCAGTTTTTTTAGAACCTTTTTACCCCATTTTGTATTCCGTTAATCTTTATTGGGGGATGGAATCCCTCTTTCAAGTAGGTCGTATAGAAAGCACGCGCCATAAATTCGGGGATCGAAAAAGGATTGAAAAATTTTGGCAGAATTTTGAGATCATCTGATGATCATTTTTGTTAGGTATGTTTTTAGGTTTTCACGGCCAAAAAGTATTTTTGTTATTGTTTTTGGGGTGTTATGCCGTGTTTCGCTACCTCCTTCTTTAGCCAACGTTTCGGACAGCGTTACAGTGTCCATCATCAGGGCAGATGAGTGATCAGCGTTACAGCGTTACAGCGATCAGCGTTACAGTGTCCATCATCACTCATCTGCCCTGATGATGGACACTGTAACGCTGTCCGAAACGTTGGCTAAAGAAGGAGGTAGCGAAACACGGCATAACACCCCAAAAACAATAACAAAAATCATTTTTGTTTATTTTTATTTACGTTAGCTCCACACAGCAGACCCTGACGAAAAAAAAATTACTCAGAGCCTACGTCATCTTTCGGAATGCCGTGTGGAGAGTCTTTTCACGTAAAGAAAGGAGAGGAAGTTCTGGAAAGGAACAAGGTATGAAGGGTTTGTAGGAATCTGGGGGTCTGAATCCATCCCTCCCATTGCGTTACAGTTTCCCTCCCATTGCGGTGCAAGCCGAGGGGTCGAGAAAGTCTGGCTGGAGAGGTCAAAAGGTCTCCTTGAACCAGTCTCTCTCGATCCGCTTTGCCACACAATTGGTGGAATAAGTGCATCCGCCACCAAGATCTCTAGACAATCCTCACCCCATGAATCCGGGACCCCTACTAAAACACCAAACGTAACGAGCCATTTGGGTTGACCTATGGCAGTGGTGTTGGTTATCCAACAAATCGTTACTGGGGCGGCGGTACCCATGTACGCCTCCCAAATTGAAAATTGTTGAGCCAAGTATTCGATAAAAAAGTCACTTATTTTTTAATCATTTGTTTACCGTATTTCGCAGATGCGTCAAAGTAATGTGGTTTTAAGCATTTGGTTTTGGTGTCGCCGTCAAGTACCGTTAACCGCCGCGTTGCTTCTGTTAATATGAATGCGTATTATGAGAATTTCAATTCTATCCATAATTAAACGTGCGCGATGCGTTATGGGTCTTCCCAGGACCTGAGGAACGAATAAACATGTATAGAACTTCATTGTGCAGTCCATTGAAACCTTCGTAAAAAAACTGACAAAGACTGCAGAATCTTCTTCATTGACACAATGGGGACGGAGATTCTCTTGAAAAAGAAAGACTTCAGTTTCCATGTCGAGTGAAGCCTTTCTCAATACCTGCGGAGCCTTGAACGAACACCCCCACCATTCCATCCTTCCCACCCCCCTCCCACACAGACTTTTCGTGCTACCCATGTTTTTTAGAGACCGACCGAAAATAAATGTTTTTTTTATTTTTGGTCCGAATCAAAGAACTAATTAATATCTATATATACTGAAAGTGAAAATATGTTTTCCCCTCAGGGCCTATGTCATCTGGGATGCTGTGTGGAGGGTCTTTTTGAGGAGAGGAAGGAATGAACATTGGTCTTGAAGAGACCCATGTTGTAGGAGGGAGGAAACACAGATGCCGGCAAATCGTTCCATAGCCGAGCTGTTGAACTCAAGAACGAGTCGAAAAAACGACCCGTTCTCATGTGACAAATGTCAACCGTGTACATATGTTGGGCGCGCGTTTGGCGTGTCTCCCGACTATGCACCGGTGCCGAAGGGATCAATGACGCTAGTTCCTCGGAGCATCTTCCGTTGAAATACCGGTAGAACATGGATAGCATTCCCACCCGACGCCTGTGCTCTAAAGATTGCAACCCGTTCGTTAAGATGGGAGAATCTATCAAACGGACCGCCCGTTTCTGTACAGAGTCGAGGGTATTTTTCAAGTATTTTGGAGCTCCAGACCAGAGGTGGCTGCCAAATTCAACCGTGGGGCGCACTTGCGATTTGTACAGGGTAAGCAGTTGTGTACTATTAAAGTATCTGCGGGCCCTGTACAGTACGCCTAGTTTTTGAGAAGCTAACTTTACTCTGGCTTCGATGGAGCCCCCGTACCTGAGCTGGTCATTTATAGTTACACCAAGCATATCAATGGAAGGTCTGTTCGGAAGATTGCTTCCGTTGAAAGAGACTAGATTTTCATTTCGATCCCTTTTAGACGTAATCAGACATATGTATATATATATTAGCTTATAATGACATATTATTCTGAAGATTTTAAAATTGTTATTTATGTTTTTTATAATTTTTCTTTTCTCTAAATATTAGTAAAATTTTTAATTTTTATTTTATAAACTTGTAGTAATGTAACTATCAACTCAATATAATTAGATTTTTAAACGTAAAGAACCCGTTAGACAAAGTGCTGAAAAGCAGTGTATTGGGACTTTTTGTCTTATATTTGTAAAGTGAGTTAAATAAAAAATAAATAATAAACTAATAATTTATCACTTATTACTTATTAATTATCACATACATATATACATACCCAAAAGCAAACATATTTTGATTTATACATATATAGATTTAATGATGGTAGTGCAAGAATTCCAACATTTACAGGTAATTCGTAAACTTAGAGGAGTTCGGTCGATCTCCACGTTGTGTTTTATACATAATGCATGCGCACCATCAGGGCTTATCTCAGCTACGCCGGTCCTATTGTCGGGATTTCTTTACGGAATCACCTTAAAAAGCTGCCAAAGCCGAGGGAAACAGCCAACCAGTGGCAACTATCTGATTTCCGGCAAAGTTAAGGCTCGCTTTGTGAGGCTCTCACGGAAATTTCCGTGGCAGATGTTTCAGCAGGTCTTTCTTTGCGCTTTTCACGTGAAAACTAAGTGAGAAAGAGAAAATATAAACAAGGAATACATTTATACATCTTGGAAAGTGTTAGAATAATGAAAATGTAGGGGTTCAGTCTTGGCTCTCTTTTTATAGCATCCATGTGTATTTAACTTTATTTTGTATCTCAGGTAATAGAGACGTGGATTATAAGTAAGCGCTTGTTTTATTTAAGTTTGTTTTATTAGGTACTGTATTTTGAAAAGTCGCCAGCAATACTTTCACTACACCTTTATGTAAAAAATTAATGTTTATTTATTTTATTTTAGGGAAATCAACAGTTTACAACTTGATTAATTTATACATGTTTTATTTACCTAACTGAAAAACCAATTATAGATTTCCTCATTATACTATTACATTATGTATCTGTAAAATAAAAAGTAATCTTACAATAGCTAAGAGAAATTACATTATTACAACAAGAGGCAGTACATAATATAAGTCGTTCCATAATATATCATAGAGTTTTGTACTCATTTAATACATTTTTAATACATTTTTTATATTTATTTTCATCACAATTGAAGATATCTATTTCAGAGAGAATATTATTATACGTTGAACAGTCTTATAAGGCAAGCATTTTTATTTGAATTTGTATTGCAGTGTTTTTCTTTCTGAACGTGTGTGCCGTGTAGGTACTTTGAAATCAATTCTGTTCAATAATTCAGGACAGTCTGTAATATTGTTTACGATTTTAAATAGCAACATTGCATCTGAGAATTGTCTACGTACACTCAATGTATCAATTTCGAAAAATATTGTTGCATCCAAGTAATTATTAAATCGATTGTGTGATTTATAAGAAATGTATTATGTGAATTTTTTCTGAATCGATTCAATTTTGTTTATATGTAATGCATAAAATGGGGACCACACAGTTGTTACTTTGTTTGTCCCGTATGCATCCCTATACCAACCGATCGCGATGAAACTTTGGTGATTTGTTGTGCGCAAGCACTCATGGCGGGCTCTGGCCGTTATGAAATTTAAAAAAAAATTACAAATAAAAATGGCATGTGAAAATGTGTTTACTTCATATAGTTTAGCGGCAGGGAGGGATGGCGGGGAGGAGGGGGGGTGTAGAGGGAGGGGGGAAAGGCGGAAGGGTAACGCTTGATAATTATTAAGAATTTTTGGAAAATATCGAAAAGTGACATTAAAATTTCGATGTTATTTGTGGCTGACTGAAAAGCGTTTGCACTACTATTTAAATCATGCATTGTAATTGCGTGTGTCGTCACGATACTTTAGTGAAAAATAATAATATATCAGTTATATTTTTATTTGTACAATTTATAAATCGTCATTTAAAAATAAAAAAATAAAATCGTTTACTTCAAAAAGGAGGCTATGAAGAAAAAAATTGGGGCCTATGAAATCGTTGGGAATTCTGTGTGGAGGATCTTTTTAAGTAAAGGAAGGAGAGGAAATTCTGGTAATGAACATCCAGGGGTGAACGTGTCCTGGAGTGACGGACATACGAATCCATCCCTCATAATGCGGCGCAAGGCAATAGACCGAGAAAGTCTGACTGGAAAGGTCTCGGTTAGGTCTCCTTCAACAAGTCTCCCCCTATTCGGCCCGCCTTGCAATAGGTGTGCAAATGCATTCGCCGCCAAGTCCTAGACATACCACACCCCTTGAATCCGTGTACCCCTCCACACAGCATACCCAAAGATGAAGTAGGCCCTGAGGGAAATTATTTTCTTTAAAAAACTCCGTAAAGTCACCTAACGTAACGAACCATTTGGGGCGACCTTTAGCAAGAGGAGTGTTGGTTATCCAATAAATAGTTCCCAGGGCGGCGGTACCCATACCGGCCCGATTAAAACCATAATAACCTCAAATGCTCTGTGATTGGTCGGCAAATTCTGACATCGTAAAATTAAAAATCAAAACTTTAAGCTCTAAAACTGAAGCCATTAAAATCAAACAATAAAAAACCTCCACAATTTGGAATCCAAATAATCATGAAAAGTTCATCATATCAAATCTGATGATATCAGGAGTACCATGATTACATTAAATTAATCTCTGTAATTACCATAAACCATCATGATATTGTATTTTCTCTTTACGATAGTCAAAGCCCGTTTTCTCTGTGGTAGATAGTTGGGTACCTTGTACAATTGTTCACTTTACAGTACCTACGCACTCGGTTAACTGAGCCGAGATCAACAACTCGACTGTGGAGGGTTTTTGTTGCTGGTAACCCGGCCTCAGGCGGCCATTGTTACCGCTAAAACGGAAAACGGCGGCAAACAAAACGCGGGAAAATAAGTCATAGATGTGTGGAAGATGCAGAACGAATGTGCAGTTTAAAAATAAAACGAAGACATTTTGAATAAAGTGGTGAAAACATTTTTCATTGCCTTGGCAACACTGAGTTAAGCAGATTTATGGAACAAATTGTGGAATATTGGAAAGTGAGGTTATGGTTCACTCCCGAATTCAATAGTTTGAAATTTGATTGCTTCGACTAAGAACTAAAAACATTATCATCATTTTCTTAACATATATTTTTATTGCTGCTGTTTTTATGTACGATTGCAAGATTCTTCCCCTTAAGAGGAAACCGAGCGGCGTTTTATCAATACTTTTTTTTATATGAATACCGCACAACTGCTGCCGTCTGGAGCCAGTGAGACCATGGAATCACCAATTGGGGTATGTTGTGAGGCTTAAGGTTGTGGGCAGGGGAATGAGATGGGAAAGAGAAAGGTGGGGGAAGTTTCTGGCTATTCAGATCTAGTCACCAAACACGGCTAAAGCTATTTTAAGCAACGTTTCAATTCTGGACGGTGGTGACACCAGGGCGATACCGACAGTACCTTCTACTCTGGAACGTGCCGCAAATATACAATTTTAATTTAGTTTTTTTTTTTTACAGTTAATACCGCACAAGAGTCCCAACTGCTCCCGTCTGGAGCCAGTGAGACTATGACATCCCCAATCGGGGTATGTTGTGAGGCTGAAGGTAGTGGGCAGGGGAATGAGATGGGAAAGAGGAAGGTGAGGGAAGTTTCTGGCTACTCAGATCTAGTCACCGAACACGGCTAAAGCCATTTTAAGCAACGTTTCAATTCTGAACGGTGGTGACACCAGAGCGATACTGAGAGTACCTTCCACTCTGTAATGTGCCGCAAATGTACTATATATTATTTTTAATAAATAAATTGTGAAATAACACAAATTAATCAAAATAAAATTTATTAGCCCACGCCGGGATTCGACCCCGCGAAAATTGCGAGTCAAGAGCTTTACCCCTAGACCACGCCGGTCTTCGCGTGTGTATACTTATAAGTATATTTTGTACCTATTTTTTTTATTTGTGTCTAATTAGATAAAGCCTATGACGTCATATTTATACAGCGCCTTTGAGGAGATTATTCACCTTAACGGCACTGTTCAAATTATACAATTTTTATAACTATAATTAGATTTCAAATACTGAAAAAAAAACTGAATCCTTTACTAGACCGTGTATGCGTAACACTAGATCGAATAAAAATTATATAAAAAAAGCATTCCAAGTTTCAAAACCACATTCGGACAAAGAAACTACACATACTTTGAAACAAAATTTCATAACATCCTTCCCCAAGACTTTATAATAAAAACATCTAATAAATACAAATCAAGAACAAAAATATGGCTGAAAGAGGTCAATGAAAAAACCCTAATGAAGACACTAAAAACGACAAATAAGACGAATAAATTATATTTAAATAATTTTAGTCGGCCTCGGCACAGGACCCCCTAGTGAGGACTAAGAAATACAATAATTTTTATATTAAATTCATCATTTTATTTTGTATGTACAATTATTTTATATAGTCACTAAATAAAAATAAATAAAAAAAATTGGGACAATTTGGAAACATCAATAAAATGTTTGCCAGTTTAAAAATAAAACACGTCCTCGACAGTAAAGTTATTATGTCATCAAAGCATAAAAATAATAAAACAACGGTTAAATATACAATTTAAAAATATAACTCTTGCCGGGCGAAGGGCTATTGTTAAGGGAAGTTTACCCTTACATTAATGGGGTTCCCACTGAATACAGTTTAATATTTGTTTTGAAAATAAAACCAACTCGTTCATTAATTTATACTTAGGATGGGTTGTTTCAAAAAATTTGATGGATTCATCAAATATTTAAAGTTGATTTTCACGTTCCGTGTAGGTTCTATTCAAGTTCTGTTATTATATCATTTTAGGACAGCTGCTTCACAAAACTGAAATAATCACAGAACTTGAATAGAACTTACACAGAACGTGAAAATCAACATCAAATATTTGATGAATCCATCAAATTTTCTGAAACAACCCGTCTTTAGATTCTGGAACCTCAAAATATAATGAAAGTTTGCTTTTGAAATTTTTGTTTTTGTTTTGAGTTGAGCGTTTTTATGATTATTGGAAACCCCGTACTAACAATGTGTTTTTTATTGTATTACTGTTTGTTCAAATTTATTTGTCAACTATCAATGTGTCTCTGTTTTTGTTTTTTTTTTTAGTTTTTATTCTAGACTAGCGAGTTCCCGGCATGCGTTGCTATGCCACTTAATAAAAAAAATTGTTTCTCCCTTCGTTTCCTTTCCCACTCGTCCCGTTCCCCTTCCGCCTCCCCTTCCCCTTCCTCTCCCGTGTCCCCTTCCCCTATCGCGTTTTCACTCCGCCTTCCCTCTCCCCACTCCCTTCGCCCGCTTCCCCCGTCCCGCAAATCCCCTCCCCCCCACCCTCCCCCCAAATTCCCCTCCCCCCTCCCGAGTTCCCCTCCCCCCACCCGAGTTTCCTTTCCCCCTCCCGGGTTCCCATCCCCCTCACGCATTCCATACATTCGGTCTCGGTACATTCAATTTTCAAACAGCTCGTGTGCCATCTATTGCAAATTTTTTATACAAATTTCATAATGCCAGAGCTCACCTGTATATATATATATATATATAGAAACCTTTACGGACGTGCTCACAACAACTCACCAAAGTTTCCTCGCAATCAGATGAACGGTTTAGTAATGCATTTTCATGATGCCAAAACTCACAACTGTACATAAAAACCATCGCGGGCATGCGCACATCAAATTTCCAAAGTTTCCTCGCAATCGGATGCACGGTTAGCAATGCATAATTTCATGATGCCAGAACTCACTATTTTTTTTTTTTTTTTTTTTTATTAATCTATAAACATAGGGTTTTACATAGGGTTTAATTGATGCCTGTCTCACTAGGATTTACCTCTATTGTACATAGAAGCCATTGCGGGCATGCATACAACAAATACCCAAAGTTTCATCGCAATCGGATGATCGGTTAGCAATGCATAATTTCATTATGACAGAACTTACAATTGTATGTAGAAACCATCGCGGGCATGCGCATATCAAATCTCTAAAGTTTCTTTGCAATCGGATGAATGGTTTAGCAACGCATAACATCTCATATATTTAGACAGACGCAAACATTTTTTTTTCATTTTTATATAAATATAGATTTTATTGATAGGGTCGGGTATCAATGTGGGCTCAATAACAAAACACAAGTCTCTTGGTTCGATAATTTATTTTATAAGTTATACAGAATCTCAGTTAATGTTTTTATGCAGTCTCACATTTTTCTCACAAGCTGCTGTCTGTCAAAAAAAAACGAAAATCGAAACAAAAGAATTCAATTCGAATTCTGATGCATTTAGTTATTTAAAATAAATGGAACCATAAGAAAGTAGGTACCTGTAAAGTACCTGTAACAAAGTTCGCAAGCTACAAACTACAATGCGTAGCTCGACTCGAGCCG
The DNA here is from genome assembly GCA_936435175.1 of Glyphotaelius pellucidus. NCBI lineage: Eukaryota > Metazoa > Arthropoda > Insecta > Trichoptera > Limnephilidae > Glyphotaelius > Glyphotaelius pellucidus. The sequence goes on from OW386561.1 coordinate 2,075,395, forward strand.
TGACGGATGCCGTTGGCGTTTTTCCAGTGACGGGGTTTTGGGTCATTCTTCATCTCGTATCAATATATATGTATTTTTTTTTTATTGCTTCTGGCATTAATTCTAGGCCATCATTTCATATTATGGAAAGAGGAAAGGTGAATTTATAAATTAATTTTATTCAAATGAACAAATTTTAAAATTATGTGGAAGATTGGAGTCGAGTTCAGACTTAGAAGGGATGAGATGTTGAATGGAGGGGAGGCAATTTTAGATAAAACTTGATAGAAGAGAGGATATTTGTTAAGAGAGGGACAACCAAAATATGTAATCTAAAGTTCCCACTTCTAGAGCACAGAATGTACAATCTGAGGAGTCAAGGACTTAAAAAGGTGGGACAAGGGTGGGTAAATAAACTATAAGATAACCTAAAAAAGAAAATAAGAACAAAAGCTTTATACAAAAGTGTAAATGCTCTTAAGAGGAGCAAAAAAGGTATTTATTAAAAATATTATTTCTATTATCAGCTTGTTGTTCGGAATAATACACATCGTTTTGTACAGATCATAAAAGTAAAACATTTTCTATCATAAAAATAGATTAGGAACTCAATATTTTACTTAAATACGAACTGCCTACAGACTTTCTAAAGTACGGGAATGTGGGAAGCCCTGATCTCGTTGAAAATAATGACCGTCGTTAGGGGTCTAATGGTCCCAATTAGACGAGACCGAAATGAAAACTCAAAGCTCAGAAATAGCCCACGAGACTAAAGGATTATACTTAACTTTTCACCACAGCAAATTGTTGAGCAAATTGATTACACATTTTTGTTAATTGGTATTATTTACCGGACTGATGGGTCGTTGTTTTCTTGTCTTAAGCGCGCAATTAGATGTTAACTTAATCTTGTATGAAATGAAAAACTAAATGTGGTTATCTCAGTTTTCTAAATGGTCGTAAAAATCATTACTTTTACATGGTTGAGTTGTTGCTTCGTAGTAATTGTTAATGGGTTCGATTCCTTTCAGCCTATTACGGCTAAAATAAACAATAATGTTAAGTAGAAAGAACTCGCTTAAAAAAGGTATACAACCGAAAGATTGTGTGAAATTTTTGGGCCATTTTAGCGCTATCTGTGGAATGAACTCAAACTGGCATGGTATTTTCTCAGAACTGGCATGAAACTGGCATAAAACCGGAATGGAACTGGTAGGGAACTGGACTGGAACTGGCATAGAACTGTCACGAAACTTTAACGGTAGCTGATCTCTGATGGAGCCGCAACGGAATTGTTGTGGAGTTATCACGGAACTGGTGGATATCCGAAAAAATGCTAAAACAAACCTGCGCAAAAGTTTATAAACAGAATATTTTGTTAGATCGCTGTGAGACCGTATGAACTCAAACTGCATGGAACTCTCTTGGAACTATCGTGAAACTGGCACGAAACTTGAATGGAACTTGAATGCAAATGTAACGGGGCTTCTCCAGATCTGTCATTGAACTCTAGCGAAACTCTCATGGAGCCGCCACGGTACTGATATGAAACTATCATGGAGCTTGCACGAAACTGGATGAAACTGGCATGGAACTGTCATGTTACTGTCAAGAAGCTGTTACGAAACTGACACTGTGCTGTCATGGAACAGTCAAGAAACTGGCATGGAACTGTCGCTGAATCAATTTATTTCTTTGCAAAGAATGTCGGGTACAAGCTAGATAAGATGCCCATGCGTTGCTAAACCTTTCGAATTAATGAATGAGAGAGTGAGTGAGTGAGTGAATGAGTGAGTGAGTGAATTAATCAGTGGTATTTTTACCTAATACAATGCGAGCGAAGCCGCGGGTAAAAGCTAGTAAATATATACAATAGAATATTCGTGGACATCATCAATTTATCACCAAACAAATAATACAAAATGTTGTTACTATACTATACATAATAAATACTGTATAATTTTTACTATTCGTATGTAAAAGCCCCTAAAAGAAGCGTTAACAAATAGATAAATAAATAAAAAATAAAAAAATTAAATAATGTTGAAGGGGTTTGTAAAAATTGATATTTACATAAGTTCCAACTTGTCATCAAATAGAAATTCGAATCCGCATAAATTCCCACGGAACTTTCGCAATTTAGTTTCACTCAGTTTCAAGTGTTTGATGTCTGCCAACGACGTTACACAGCGACCTGAACGGGAGAGGAGCAGGAGGAAGGTGGGGGTAGGTACTCTATTTGCCGAGCAAATTCTAGTTCCCGACTGCACCGTCAGAGCTGCAGCACTTATGGAGTACTTCCGCTTCCGACAGGCTGTGTTTGAAGAAGCCTTTTAATAATTATTCTGCCGGTTGCCTTCGATTTGAGCGCTTACGGAGTTATGGAGTATTTCCAGAGTGATTGAATCTCAATTTAATCTCTTTTTTCTATTTCTCTTCGTATTGATCTACGAGTGCATTTAATAAACATTTCAAATAAAAATGCTTGAATATAGGTTGTAATGACGTATTTTTTATACATTTTTCAAAGCTATGAATCGAACGATTTTGAGAGCAGGAAATTGTTCTGTAAATTCTAGAAAGAAACCACTTACTATATTACCTGGCAAAATTTTTACAAAAGCAAAGCATGGAAACGTTTTCACTTTGATACTAAATGCAATTAGTGCCTTTTAATTGGGGCAAAACCAATCATTTTCATTCATAAATATTGCGACAATTTCCTTTTCAATTGCTTTGAATAGCATGATCGAGATTTATAGCAGTATATATGTACATGGCGTAATGTACAGGGCACGCAGATACTTTAATAGGTTCCAAGCCAACAGAGAATAAAATCAACTCAACACTTCCTTGAAAAGCCATTAAAAGCTATGAAAAAAATAATTTTAAATTAGTCAATAACCCTAACCTAACGTAACCTATTTAACCATTTTTTTATATATTTTTTTTATCACTCTAAATGACTTATCTGAGATGGTTCTGAGTTGGTTTCATTCCGAGTTGTCCGTTCACCACTTTAATAGTACACAACTGCTAACCCTGTACAAATCGCAAGTGCACCCCCATGGTTGAATTTGGTAGCCACCTCTGGTACGGAGACGCAAAATACCTGAAAATACGCTCAGCTCTGTGCAGAAACGGGCAGCCCGTTTGATAGATTCTCCTATCTTAATAAAAGGATTGCAATCTTTAGAGCATAGGCATCAGGTTGGAATGCTGTCCTTGTTATACCGGTATTGCAATGGAAGATGCTCCGAGGAACTAGCGTCATTGATCCCCTCAGCACCGGTGCGTAGTGTATAGTGTGTAGTCTGCGTAGTTTGTAGTGTGTGGTGTGCGTAGTCTGTAGTGCGTAGTCTGCGTAGGCACCAGTGCGTAGTCTGGAAACACGCCAAACACGCGCCCAACATACGTACAGAGTTGACATTTGTCACATGAGAACGGGTCGTTTATACGACTCAATCAAATGAATGGTTTAAGAACGCATAAGGGACAAACAAAGAAACATTCATTTTTATATATTAAGATAAGAACAAAATTATTATTATTTTTGTTTAATTTTTTGAAAAAAGTTTAAAAGAATATTAAATATTTCTCGCATTTTCAAGCGTCTCTCGTTAATACTCAGCCTTTTTTGTGTGTTCATCATTTAAAAAACTAAAAAAATATTCTAAATGACCAAATTACTTCTTCATATAATTTTTTTTTTCAAAGATGCATTAATTTTATTTAATAAACTAAACGGTATTTTGTTCCTCCTGAAAACCTTTATAAAATGAGATACGCGGTGTTATAATTATAACGATACTAGCTTTTACCCGCGGCTTCGCTCGAATGATTTTAGGGGGTAATTACTGTAGCGCTTGCATTTATCAATTATCCACCCCCCCATTCCCTTCCTCCCCCCCCCCCCCCCTCCCCCCCCCCCCCCTCCCACCGCTCCCCCCCCCCCCAACGATTTGTTTTCTGACGTTAGCAATAACTCGCTTTGTTAGCGACAGAAAACGTATAATAATTATAATATGTTAATATTAATGATTTCATAATGCCAGAGCTAACCATTATATACAGCTTAAAGTATTCGCATATAATTTAGCTTCCTTTTGATGAAAGAATTTTTAAAATCGTTTTATTGTTTTATGCGTGAAAGCGTAACATACAAACACACCCATTTTCGCATTTATAATGTACTACTTTTATTTAAATTTCTTACGGTTAATCTAGACAAGCCAATATTTTTAATTTTTAACCGGAGAATTTCCATTTTCAAGAAACCATTATTTACCAACCAGACAACAAAGTGTACTGTGATTGTTCACAGATCTGTGCAAGAGAATGCGGGTATAAAGAACATTACTGAATCTGCTTGAGGATGTACGCTGATACAACTTTGTTCACATATTTACATAATAAAGTCTTGCAATTACTAACTCGTTAAACTCAGATCTGAATGGATAATTATTCGACATTTTCCGTTCCTATCTAGGAAATGTTGGCCCAAGTTGCGTTGCTTTGCAGTTTATCGTGGGTTCATTATTGAGAACTTTCTAATGAGAGATTCGTCGAGAAATTTGTAATGAGAAATTACACAATATGCCCAGGGTTCAATTCTAAACACAGCGCGAATGTTTTATATAGGGTTTTGATAGGAAGTTTTCTATTTTCAGTTATAATTTATTTATTTATAATAGTCTTTGACAAATCAACAGATTGAGAGGAGAGTCTTGGTATCACCGCCCGGGAACCATTTATTGAATAACTAACACTCTGCTATAAGTCACTCCTAGTGGTTCGCTACGTTTGGTGACTTAGCTTGGCTGTTTGAATTCACGGAGTGAGGTTTGTTTAGGTCTTGACGACGGACGCGTTTATTGTTAAAAATTGGAGATCATTTGGCCTCTCCAGCAGGACGTATCGCCTTGCACCACAGTGGGAGGGATGGATTGATACGTCCGTCACTTTTGGACCCACTGACCCCCAGATTTACACGAACCTTTCAAACCGGCTCTTTCCCAGACCCTCTTTTCATTTAAAAGACCCTCCACAAAGAATCACCAAAGACGACAAAGGTCCTGAAGGATATCGTTTTCCTCTGAGCTTCGTCTGAAAAAAAATTACCAGTTTTGATTTGAAAATTTCTTTTATCAGTAATAGTTGGTTCAGGTATTTATTAATATTTAGGATCATTTAATTTTATAAGTTTTACAAAAATAAACAAATTTACAATATTTTTATGAAAGGGAGGAAGAGAAGTTTTGGGAAGGAAAAAGTTACGAGGGGCGGGTAGGAACCTGGGGTCAATGCGTCCAGAAGTGGCGGACGTATGAATCCATCCTTCCCAATGCGATGCAAGATCGAGAGAATCCTGCTGGTGTGGTCAGAAGGTTTGCCTCAATCAGGCCTGCCACGCAGTTGGTGGGTAGACACATTCGCTGCCAAGACCCGGACGAACCTCACCCCATGAACAAGGGCACCCATGGCAGAGGTGCAGATACATGTAGATATGCAACAATCCTTAACTGAATTGACTTAACTGAATGAGTTTCCTTATTTAGATACTGTTTTAGATTTTCACAGCCAAAAAAGTATTTTGGTTATTTGTTTTTGGGGTTATGCCGTGTTGCGATACCTTCTTCTTTAGCCAACGTTTCCGACAGCGTTACAGTGTCCATCATCAGGGCAGATGGGTAATCGTGGCAATTACACATCTGCCCTGATAATGGACACTGTAGCGCTGTCCGAAACATTGGCTAAAGAAGGAGGTAGCGCAACACGGCATAACACCCCAAAAACAATAACGAGAAAGTTTGCCTATTATTTTGTTGTTTTTATTATAATTAGATTGCTTATTATATCTTCTTTTGTACTTATATTCTTTGTGTAATTTGAGAATTTATGTAAAAATCCAATGAAAGAAAGAAATATTTTTTATAACGAACAGAGCAAAATATTCACAAGAAACGTGTTAATTAATAAAATAAAATTCAACATTAAATTATAAATATAAATTTTTTAATTAAATTAAACACGTAATATTAAAACACATTTTTGATATTCTATTTTTTGTAAGAAACACTCTCTTTTTATAACTTTTGAAGTTATTCCCATCAATGTAATACATCATTGGAGAAGAAGGTAACAACAATAGTTAGACAAGAGGTTCTGGGTTCATTCTCGGTTGCGATCATTGTATTTTTATAATTTTCTTTGTCTTGTTATCTTTCATATTTTCGTTTAGATTATTGTTGTTATATTCTTCTTTGTCAATGGGAGTAACCTTCAAAAGTTACAAAAAGAGAGTTTTTCTTATTAAAAAAATTGAATATTCATTTAGACTTTTATAAAAAGGTCGATAGTTCCATATAAATAGAATCGGATATATTTATCCGAGACACAATCTGGGTCACAAACCAGTTCTTAGAATGATACATTTTTAGATTTTCACCGCCAAAAGTATTTTCGTCATTTGTTTTTGGGGTGTTATGCCGTGTTGCGCTACCTCGTTCTTTAGCCGAGGTTTGGACAGTGTTAGTGTCCATAATCTGCCCTGATTATGCACACTGTAACGCTGTCCAAAACGTTGGCTAAAGAAGGAGGTAGCGCAACACATATGCTGTGTACATCCAAAAAAACAAATTTAAAAAAGTTATTTCATTGATTGTTTCCAATAAAAAGGGTAGTTGCCTATAATATGGAAAAAAATTGTTGAAGATAGTATTATTAATTCTAAAATTTGAAATATGAGATTGCCTTATACGACGGTTTGGCAGTAGGTGGCAATGGCGGAATCGATAAACGCTCACGTCCCGGATTTGGGTTCGAGTCCCAGTTGCAACCATTATCTTTTTTATTTTTCTGTGTCTTGTTCTCTTTCATATTTTCTTTAAGATTATTATTGTTATTTTATTTTTCAATGATATGTATATTTGATGGTCTTCTTTACAATAAAAAGAAATAAATTCTTCGAAGTTTCACCGTGTTACGAATTCCAGCAATTTCAAAGTTAGCAAGTATTTGCCATGCTATACAATAGTGAATAGGTCACCCTTTATGAGGCAGTTGGCTGGGAAAGGCTAAGTTTGTTTGTAGAGTGATGTGCCAACTTCCTCACAGGAGCACTCAAACAAAGCCAAATGCAATTAACTCGTAGCGTATTGTAGTCTGCCCCCTTCATTGCTGGATGCAGGTTAATTAACACAGACTTATGGGTCAGGTTTTGATAAATTATTGTACTTCTTGCTAAGTTATTTCGACGATGCAAGGCATAATAATGTATAATCATCTGGTTTGAGTATCAAAAATTGATTTTCTTCAAACACATTAAACTTATTTTGTGTCATCATTTCAATTCAAAACATTTTTTTTGTAATATATTATTGAAGAAGAAGATTTTTTTTACATGATCTCCGAACAGGAGGCCACCACCGAACAGATAAAGCTAATCTAAACGAAAATCTAAAAGAGAATAAGACCCAGAAAAATAAAAAGATAACGGTCCCAACTGGGATCGTTATTTTTATGTGTCTTGTTCTCTTTCATGTTTTCGTTTAGATTATTAGTGTTTTATTCTACTTCAATGATATATTATATTGATGGGAATAACCGTCAAAAGTTATAAAATTCGAAAAAAATTGAATTGTTTTTGTGTTTAATAAGATTATAAAATTTAAGAACTCCATTTAATTTTTTTAATTTTTTTTTTTTACATTAGCTCCACACGACATTGGGGATGCTGTATAGAAGGTATTTTTGGGAAAAGGAAGGGGAGGAAGTTCGATAAAGAAAAAGGTATAAGGGGTGGGTAGGAATCTTGGGGTCTGTGTGTCCAGGAGTGACTAAAGTTTGAACCCATTTCTCCCGCTGCGGAGCAAAGCGATGGGTCGAGAGAGTCCGGCCGGAGAGATCAAAAGGTTTCCCTCAAACAGTCTCTCCCGATCCGGCTTGCCATGCAATAGAAGGCCAAACGCATCCGCCGCCGAGACCTAGACAAACTTCACCCCAGTCACCAAACGTAAACAACCACGTTGGGCGATTTATGGCAGAAGTGGCATAAATTTTTTGATTTTCACGGTCAAAAGTATTTTTGTTATTTGTTTTTGGGGTGTTATGCCGTGTTGCACTACCAAATTCTTTAGCCAACGTTTCGGACACTGTAACGCTGTCCGAAACGTTGGCCAAAGAAGGAGGTAGCGCAACATGCACAACCCCCCAAAAACAAATATCGAAAATATGGCAGAGGTGTTGGTTATCCAATAAATCGTTCCCGGGCGGCGGTACCCATTGTATTAGTGCCTGCCCTCTGTAGATTTTTTTTATCTAGTTTCATTATCGACAGATTGTACGTCGATAATGCAGATTTCTGCTATACGTCCAGATGGCGACGGTGTCAGTTCTTTTAAATGACAGCGCATTTATTATGAAGTTCATGCTTACATATTAAAGTTTTTTTCCTGTGTATTCGCTCTCTTTTTTATCGCCAATCGTAGAACACTAAATAAGGTTTGTTTTAGTCTTTAGTTTACAAACTGGAAACTGGCCTCGGATGTAGTTTTATAAGCTGTACGAATACTTATAGCAGTTGAAGATTTTAACTAAGTGAAATCTATCAATGTTTTTTTTTTTTTTTTTTTTAATTTATTAACGTCCTTTTTGTGTGCTTTTATACATGAATAATAAGAAATAACGAGTATTTATCGTACAAAATTGAATTGCCTCAGTAACAATATTTTATATTGGTTTAAAGATAAATTGAAGATGTCCATTGACAAGGTATAATTATTTTCCTCCATTAGTATTCTGGGCAAAGATGAATACATATTGTAGTTAGTCCCAGAATTTCTGCACTGAAATAAATCCTCACTACTGGTAACGTTGTGGTATCTGGAAGCTCAAATCAATCGTTCAAGCAATACCGGACTATCAACTAAATCATTTAGAATTTTAAATAAAAATACCAAGTCAGTGAAAAATTTTCTGTTTGACAATTTAAGCATATTCATACCATTTAACAGAGTGTTTTTGTGAAGAAAATTGCTGAAATACCCATTTAAAAATTTATAAAACGTAAGAATTTGTTTTGTTTTCTTTCAACAGCTTGTACATGAGTATTACAATGTGGATTCCAGACTGGAGAATTGTACTCAAGCTGATTTCTAACATAAGCAAAATATAACAGTTTAATTAATACACTTTATATTGTTAAAATTTCTAGTTAGCCTAGTTGTAAATCCCAACCTTTTTATATTGGAGAAAGGACTCTATCAACACTCCTAACACCTTCTTTTCCGTACTCGCTTTTGACTTACAACACACCCCAATGAGGATGACATAATAACACAGACACCGGATAGATGGAAGCAGTTGGGAATCTAGGTCGGTATTCACTTAAAAAGAAATTTATAAAATTATGCAATTTGACATTTCATTAAAACACCTATCAAAAGAAAGCTTAACCTATCCACTGCAAAAAATATGAACGGATTAAACTTAATTAATCCAATTCCGTTTGAAATCCACTTCCAACTTTAATCCATTGTTCATATTATTATTATTTCCTGAGAAATTACGTCGAGCTCCAATTGCACCATGCACTGCAATGGGGCTTAAGCCAAATCCCTATTCCTCTCTCTGTCTACTCATTCTCTTTCTGTCTCTCGTGACGTTTCATCTCTCTCTTACTGTTTCTCTCCCCGACTGATTCCACTATTCTCATATTTCCAGTTTCCAGTCCACAAATTTAATTCCACTTTTGATAATCTAAATCTAAGTCCACGAAGAGCCATTGAACGTTTGGCCCATTGCGCTCTTTTCCACACATAACTAACTTAACCTATTCAGATACTATTTAGATTAATCTTTACGACGAATCGGTTCACATTATGAACATCAAAAAATATGCAACGGATAAACCGAAACTCTCACTAGCTTTTATAAGTATTGGAATTGCAATAAAATTATTAATTACGTAACAAAAAATATAAGCGTAAACCACTAAAAAAAATGTTTTGCATGACTTAACTAAGAAGAACTGTGAGAAACAATTTTTAAAAAATACCCCTTTATGGCTAAAACTATTTTTGAGGTTTTGAATGTTCTAACTTTTTCCATTCTTATAAAATTGTGCACAAAATAAATAAAAACGACTTTTTCACTTACTTGCCTCATGCAAATAAGACGCTCGATTTTAAATTTTGTAGGCATGAGAATCGAAATATTTCTAGCGTTTATTTCCTCTTAACTTCTTTCTTATTGATCCAGTAATATAAGAATGTATGTTAAATGGTAGTAAATCTGTACTATAGACTGAAAAATCCACTGGCCACAAGACAGAACACAATTTTTTTAAATATAAATTAGACATCTAGTATGTATTTTCGATGACACAATGCTGATTGTCTTTTATTTTAAGCTAGCGAGTTCTCGGCATGCGTTGCAATGGCACTAATAAAGAAATTGTTTCTCCCTGCGTGTCTTTTCCAATTTGTCCCGTTTGCCTTCTGCATCCCCTTCTCCTCACCTTCTCCTCCTTCCCTCTCCACTCTTCTACGAAGCCTTCTCCAGCGTTCAATGCATAAAGTCTCGGTACATTCAGATTTTCAAACAGCTCGCGTGCCACCTATTACAATTTTTTTTTAAAATTTTCATTTATTACTTACAATCATTCATTTTTGTTATTTATAAAAACAATCAATCAAATTTGGTACCTACTTAAATTTTTTTTTTTAATTAGATTCAAACTATTCGATTTTGGTTAGTACCATATTTGAGTATAAATTCATTAATTTAAAGAGTTCAGAAAATTGAATTTTGATTTGACAATCGATGGTTTGTAAAATGTCATTATCAAATTTTGACATTTTGACAGTTTCGTAAGAGTTTTTGTAATGATTAAAAACACTTTTCAGATGTATTGTCATGTTGTTGTAATGATCCAGAAACTTTCGCGAGAGTCGAAAGAAGGTATTTTGAATGTTTCTAACATTTCCTATACTTAATAATATGGCAATGCATAGATTCATATTATAAATTTACCCAAGCAAGCATATTTTAATTTTTATATATATAGATTTTGAGAACTGCCTGCTCTCAACACATGAGTTCCTAGCGAGATTGGCACATAACATCACGAATATAAAGTATTAAATAAAAATAAATAAAAAAGAAGACATTCGTGTATTGGTTTGACCTTTTCTACGTGGATACACCGATTGCTTCCACCGAACTCATTTCCACAGTAAAACCAAATTGAAACGTGAACAGGAAATATCGTCTCAGAAGTGAAACTCATTTTTAATCGAGAAAATGGTTTTTGGTAGATATACCAAAAAGCCACAAAATGCATTTGAAAATGGAATATTGTGGTTTTTAACAGAAATAGATTCATGAGAAGTATGTGTTTAGATAGATACAGGGTTGAACAATTTATTTTGAAATGGAATTTTTTCTTAATCATTTTTCTTCATATATTTTTGGAACAAACTCTGCGGAACTGTACCTATACCCTTAATGTAGATTAAGTTATCTAGTATGATTCGTAATACAAGTCAAATAATTATTTTATCCAGCAGAGAGGATGCAACATTACACGTCTCAAATAGATTACTTACTCAAGAGATCTAGGAATCACTCTTGATATTTAAAGTTCACGTTTAATGTACACATTTTGTGATATCACGAGTATATCTTTGAAAATGGTGGGATTCGTACATTAATATGTAAACCATTCAAAAATCCCCAATCCATTATAACCTTATACAACTTGTTGGTCAGAAGCAAATTGGAATATGGGAGTGTTATCTGGAACACCCACTATTTAAAATATTCAAAAACCATTGAGTCTGCACAAAAAAATTCTTAAGACAGTTAGCATTTAAACTTTGATTAAAAGCATTTTAAAATGTGAATATTAAAAAAAAATACATTCTTATTTTGCTTAGATATTATTGAAAAACTATGAATACTTACAATCAAAATATAATTCCAAAAAGTGCACAATTTAATAGTTTTATCATCACCAGTTTGAGCATTTTTGAAAGTAGGTATTTATCAAAGCAAATTTCGAATGAAATAAAATCGATATTGAGTTGTTATGTTAAAATCCTGGTATGGTAAATAATTAATCTTTCTCATCGGAATAGCTCTGTAGGGTTGCAAGGGTGCGATCGCAAGATTATCATTCGACGAAATTTAAATTTTCGGCCGCTGGTTAATGACTGTTAAGTTATTCCAAAATTTAAAAAAAAAATACACAATTATGTTGGCCTCACTGACAAACATAAGACTCTAAATAAAATTAAAAAATCGCTTAGCAAAACGTTGGTTACCGTACCAGGAATTTAACGTGCAAAACCAGTGCATAAAATTTTCGTATTTGCTAGTACGTGGGTACTCACAAAGCTTACCATAGACTATAACATTATGGGCTCTTGGCTCTTACAGAGAGCAGAGTGCAAATAATAGTCTATGCTCCTTAAAATTCTGCGGATGATGCTGTCTTCTCGCCGAACATCTGCAATGCGGCTGCATTACGTGTCTGTGGTCTCTACTCTATGGTACAATACTGCCTTATCTATGGCCAAGTAAATTCAAATTAGGAACGTTATAAATTTGCCCGATAATTTGAACGGACGCCGCCACGTCCTGGATGAAATATGACGATTATCTATGGAAACGGGCGGTTTATTAGTTTCTTTGCCTTGTCTATGGTAATTTTACGCTTCATGGAACAGTTAAAATTTCGTTATTTGAAATATCGTTTATTCTTGACAGGTTAATTCGTTAATAACGAGAAGTGCGAAGTTTAAAACATTTTAAATGGTAACATAGCGTCTTCATTATTATTTCAAATGTAAAACTAAGAACTAATTGGAAAAAAAATCGGACATCAAATGTTTAAGTCTAATTTTCAAAAAATTTGGACCATTCATCAAATATTTATAGACAGTTTTCAGTTCTGTGTAAGTTCTATTCAAGTTTTGTGATTATATCATTAAGTTGCCTCTCAGAAATTGGGCGTACTGTACAGGACCCGTCACAAATGCTAACCCTGTACAGATCACAAGTGCGCTCCATGGTTGAATTTGGCAGCCACCTCTGGTCAGGAGCCTCAAAATACCTAAAAAACTCTCGATTCTGTGCAGAAACGGGCAGTCCGTTTGATAGATTCTTAGAGCACAGGCGTAAGGTGGGAAAGCTGTCCTTGTTCTACCGGTATTACAATGGAAGATGCTCCGTGGATCTAGCGTCATTGATCCCCTCGGCACCGGTGCACAGTCGGGAAACACGCCAAACACGCGCCCAACATTTGTACACGGTTGACATTAGTCTTATGAGAACGGGTCGCTTCTTCGACTCGTTGTTATGTTCAACAGCTCGGCTGTGGAAAGATTTGAGGTCTCTGCGTTTCCTCCTTCTTGCAAGATGGGTCTCTTCGAGACCCTTGTTCACTCCTTCCTCTCCTCAAAAACACCCTTCACACAGCATCTTCAAAGATGATACAGACTCTGAAGGAAAATATTTTCCTCATGGCCTCTTGTGGAGTTAATGTAAAAAAAGACCAATGGCTTGATCAACTTGAAATAATCACCGAACTTGAATAGAATTTACACAGAACGTGAAAACTAACTTGATATATCTGATGAATTGTTCAAATTTTTGGAAACAACCCTGTGTTTTTTTTGTTTGTTTGTCTTTTGGTTAATGTGTTGAGATTAAGCTAGGTTATCTAAGCGACAAAAGCATCAAGTATTTTATCTTTTTAATGGGTATATCGGTTTGTAATATACAAATCTGAAAGTATCTTTTAGCGGCTTTCAAAAACTGTTTTTTGGGGGGGAAATAATATCAATCAGGAACATTTATAAATTCAACCTCCACACAGAGGTCCTGTGGAAGATAATTTCACTAAGAGCCTGTGTCATCTTTGAGGATCCTATTTGGGGGGGGGTTTTATGCGGAAAGGAAGGAATGAACATGGGTCTTAAAAAAACCATGTTGTAGGGCGAGGAAACACAGAGGCCGGAAAATCGTTCCACAGAACGAAAGTAGAAATTTTCGTTCTCCTGTGACACATGTGAACCATGCGCAAATGTTGGATGTGTGTTTGGCATGTTTCCCGACTATGCACTGGTGCCGAAGGCATCAATGACGCTAGTTCAGCGCAATCTCAATTTGGGAAGCGGGTATGGGTACCGCCGCCCTGGGAACCATTTATTGGATAACCAACACCCCTACCATAGGTCATCCCAAGTGGTTCGCTATGGGGTGAGGTTTGCCTAGGTCTCAGCGACGAATACTTTTGCCCGCCTGTTGCGTGGCGGGCCGGATCGGGAGAGACTGATTGAGGGAAACCTAACCTAGACCTCTACAGACAAACTTTCTCGACCCAGCGCTCCGCATACCATTAGGAGGGACGGATTCATACGTCCGACCAAATTTCTTCATTGACCCCCAAATTTCTTCCCACCCCTCATACCTTTTTCCTTGCCAGAACTTCCTCTCCCTAAAAAGACCCTCCACACAGCATCCCCAAAAATGACATAGGCCTTGAGGAATATTTTTTCTTGTAGAGCTAATATTTAAAAAAAGTTTCTCGGAGCAGCCTCCATTGAAATACCGGTAGAACAAGGACAGCAATCCCGCACCTGACGCCTGTTCTCTGAAGATTGCAATCCGTTTGTTAAGATCATGATTCTGACAGAGTAGGGGTCGTCCATTAATTACGTAAAATGGGGAGGGGGAGGGGGGGTTCAGTAAAATCTCAACAATCAAAAATATTTTTTTTTCACTTCTTTTGAAGTGCCCATTTTGCCGGCTGAAAAAATTTGATGCCTTATCTTAGAAAGGAGAAAATATTAGAAAAGAGAGGTGATTAAATTACTTAAAATATAATTAAAAACAATTACATAAAATAAAATTTTAAAAAATTATTTTAGGATGAGTAAAAAATTACATTTACATAATAAAAAATCTTTTAAAACAAAACAAAGCAGGAAGTCTAAATAAAAAAATAAATTATCCATACTAATATTATAAACGAGAAACTGCTCGAGTTTGTTTATGACGCTTTCACGCATTCAATAAAAAGACTTTAAAAATTCATTCACCAATACAAAGCTAAATTATATGCGCTGACTATATTCTGGATATGATGGCAAGCTCTGGCGTTATGAAATTATAAATATTAATATATTATATTAGTTGTACGTTTTCTGTCGCTAACAAAAGCGAGTTTTTGCTAACGTCAGAAAAAAATCTTTTCCATGGAAACAATGTTGATATATTTTTGGGCTCTATGCTGGTAGGCACTCAGTCTACTGGTCAGCAACTACTGCAGAAAATTTAAATATTAGAATTCGGTTTTTTTTTTGGACAAGCTTGGAATAAATGTCAGATTTGAGTTCCTGTATTAAAAATATAATTCGTAACGATTATAAAGACTAAATGATAAATAGAGTATTTTTTTATTATATTAACGAACTTCCAAATATTTAAATAAAAATAAACATTCGAAATGTTTGTAAGCGCATAAATTCCGAACGAATGAACAAAATTGGATAAGTAATTCTTTTTTTCTTTGAGCTATAGCATTATGAAATTTAGGTGGTAGGCGAGATGTTTGAAAACTGAATGTAAGGGAATGAATATATGGAATGCGGGAGGGGATGGGGGTGGGGTGGGGGGGAGATAATTGATAAGTGCAAGCGCTACAGTAGTTTCCCGTAATACCAAGCGAGCGAAGCCGCGGGGAAAAGCTAGTATTATTATATTTCAAATTCTCTCAAATATTAAAATTTCTAGAAGTCTTCCCAATATAAAAAAGTTACAATCATTATTTATTGTGTTATTTATTCTTTGGCGATCTGCAGTCAAGCTAAAGAACGATGAGAAATTACCGAATGTTATCGATACAATCCTTATATATCGACCGTTTTAGAGCTCCTGGGAACTTCTCATTTTAGACATTAGTTATTTTACTGAAAACCTCTTCACATGATTTGTTCCTTGCCTACTTTAAAAGAGATTTAGGTAGGGTGGGTTTAAGTCAGGTGGAATTATGTTAACCTTTGGTTTACGATTTAAAAACCCAAGGGTTTTGTCCTACACAATCATCCACTTTTCTTTAAAGATTTTATAAAATACGTAACAAAAAGGAAACGATTTTCAATACATTGGAATAACATTAAAGCTTATAAAAATCGCAGTAAAATAGAGGAATATATTAACAAATCTTCAATGAAACAGAAAAAAACATAAAATGGTAACAGTTACAGCTGGGAATCGACATCAGAACCTTTGTCTTACCGGGAAAGCACTTTGCCAATAATTAAACTACTGATGCCTCATTATTTTCCCCCATTTAAGATCTCAATGGCTAAATTGGTAGTGTTGTCCCAGTAAAACAAAGGCTTTGTGTCCGATACCCTGGCGCGACCGGTACGTTTTCTGTATTTTTTTGTGTCATGTTTCATTGAAAGTGTATTAAGGGGGTATTCTAATCTAGAAAAAAAAATCTTTCTCCGTATTGCAAAGGCTTAAATTTTCAAGAATATCTCCTTAAAAAGATTTTTTCAAAAATCGAATTATTTTAAAAGTAAGAGCCATTTTAGTTCGACTGGTTTAAATGGAATCTTGCTAAAATCTAAAGAGAGCAAAACTTTAAACACGTGTTTCTCAAAACTCCATTTTTCGACACGGTTGACACGATAACTCAAGTTCTACTAAACCAATTTACTTTAGATTTGTTGTGAGCCTTCTCTATACATTATTCTATTGCGCTAACTAAAACTATAACAAAATTTCAATTTTTACTATAATTCTTAAAAAGTTTGGAAAGGCAAAAAAAAACTGGTTAAAAATGTCTTTTTATTTCAGGCAGCCGCCATTTTGCGATTTTTTTTTTTTACTTTTCCTTAATTCGGGCCTTCGCCGCATTTGTTTGGATTAAGAATAAATTTTATTTTTTTTAGATTACTAAGAGGTTTGCAATCTTGTCGAGAGAGTAGAAAATATAAAAATGGAACTACAAAATTTGTAGGCTGGCAACACCAATTTACCTGTCAAATATTATTTTAAAGTGCAATAACACTGAAAATACAGAACACTATATACACATTAAAAAAAACGTTTTTTTGTTCTTAAAAAAAAAATTATAATCCAAGAAGCACTGTTGTTAAGGTACCTACTTAATGACATAAATTTGATTAAATTGTGTTTTACAAAGTGATTGGCTTTCTTTTAATTTAACATAAATTTAAGTTTAACAGTAGGTAGAAAGTAAGAATCATTAACGGTGAGTTTAGTTGAATTTTGAAATATTTTGTAAGTTGAATTTTGCGCATAACGAGGAAAGGTATTTAATTAAGTAATGGCATGCTTAATATCTGATAAGAAAAGAAACTTCCGTAAGACTTCCGAAAATACAATTTATTAATCTAATATACATGTCTCACTTCCGTCAATTACGTTTATTTGGCGATTTTTTGAAAAGCTTCAAATTTACAAAGAAATAATGATTACATTATCGGCTTTGCTTGATTCATTTGTCGGTCATTTTTATAACTTAAAAAGTTTTCATAAAAAAATCTGCGACAAATTTTAATACAATAAAGTTGACTGCTACAACGTAATTTAATTTTTATTTTTAATGTATTAAATTAATTAAAACACGCTGAAGACAGTCCTTCTGGAAAAAAATAATAGTATCAATAACAATATCAAGAAATCGACGCAATATGCGAGTTTAACCTACCTATACTCGTGCATTGATCTCTCAGACCGACAAATAAATAATAACAACTCAAAAACTAGCAACAAAGGACATGATGTTTTTAGTAGCTTCTTAATTTAATAATAATAAATCATTGAAGAAGAAGAAGGTAACAATAATAATCTAAACGATAATATGAAAGAGAACAAGACGCAGAAAAATAGAAAAAGACAGTGGTCGCATCTGGGAGTCGCGCGTTAGCCAATTTCGCTATTGCCACCTGGTCATTAAGGTCTGGGTTCGAGTTCCAGTTGCGACCATTGTCTTTTTTAATTTTCTGTGTCTTTTCTCTTTCATATTTTCGTTTCGATTTTTACTGTTATCTTCTTCAATGATTTATTACATTAATGGGAATAACCTTCAAAGTTATAAAAAGAGATTTAATAATAATATTTTGATGACTTGTTTAGCGCCGTTTTTGTGAAAAATCACCTAGAATGTATATAGTGGTGAGATCTAGTGTTTTGATATTTGTGTACAAATTTCACAATCGATGGCATGCGAGCTGTTCGAAAACTGAATGCACCGGGACTGAATGCATGGAACGTGGGAGGAGGGAAGGGAACGCGGGAGAGGGGTTCACCGGGCGGGGGATGCGGGAGAAGGAAAAGGGAAGGCGGGAAGGTGGAGAGCAACGCGTGAGGGGAAGGAGAGGCGGAAGGGGAACGAAACGAATGGGAAAGGACACGCACGAAGAAACAATTTCTTTATTAAGTGGCATTGCATCGCATGCTGCAAACTCACTAGTTTATAAATAAATTTATATATATATGATTTTAAGACTACGGTGTGTTTCTTATTATTGGACACTGGATATTTCAAGACTCCATAAAT
This sequence comes from Glyphotaelius pellucidus, assembly GCA_936435175.1. Classification (NCBI taxonomy): domain Eukaryota; kingdom Metazoa; phylum Arthropoda; class Insecta; order Trichoptera; family Limnephilidae; genus Glyphotaelius; species Glyphotaelius pellucidus. The sequence goes on from OW386561.1 coordinate 2,093,978, forward strand.
CAAGTTTAATAAATACGTTGAAAGTGTAAAGAAGTGGCATACAAGATACGAAATAATCTACGTAAATTTATCTCCTTCTAGAAAAAATGACGGTTTTGGCAGCTCAAAAAAAAAACAGTTTTATAGATTTATTCCTACGTAAAAAAATAAATCGTGAACGTTAAAAGCATGTCAGAAAAATCTGCAAAATTCTCCTCGAAAAACTCAAAGTTAATATGGAAGGGGCGGAAAATTCTCGGAAAAAAACCCGTTGAAAATTGAAAGCGCCGAATTGCCCGGAATTACATTAGAGATTTCCCGTTCCAAACTGTTGGGAAATGTATGGGAGGCCTCACGACTGATTCGAATCGGGCCTGACGTATGTTAGTGAGGCGTGGAACTGACAGAGAAAGGACAAAGTAGACTGATTGCAGTAGGAACGAGATTTCTGAGGCGTATAAGTGGTTAAATTATGCAAGAATGTATAGAGAATGAGGGGATTAAAAAAACGTTGCAAACGTTAAGGCCCTGAGGAAAATATTTTCCCTCGGGGTTATCTTTGTGGATGCTGTGTGGAGGGTTTTTTTTAAGGAAATGGAGGAGAGAAGAGTTCTGGGAAGGAAAAGAGTTTAAGGGGTAGGTAGGAATCTGGGTTCAGTGTGTCCTGATCGTCCGCCTCCAAGACTTAGACAAGCCTCACCCCATGAACATGAGGCCCTAAGGAAAATAATTGCCCTCAGAGCCTTTATCTTTGGGGATACTATGTGGAGGATTTTTTTATGGAAAGGAAGGAGAGGAGAGTTCTGGGAAGGAAAATGGTTTAAGGGGTGGATAGGAATCTAGGGTTCAGTGTGTCCTGGTCATCCGCCTCCAAGACCTTGACAAACCTCACCCCATGAAGCCGGGCACCCCTTCTAAATCACCAAACGTAGCGACTCACTTGGAATGACCTATGGTAAAGGTGTTGGTTATCCAATAAAGGTTCCCGGGGCGGCGGTATCCATTCCCGCCTCCCAAATTGTGTGTGCGTGTGTGTGCGTGAAAAAAGTCAGTATGTCATGATGAATCGAAAGCCTTCGTAATAAAAACATTTCAACACTCCGTTTGTGCAAATTTTTTTCGTAAAGAGCATTTGAGAAATAACTAACTTGAAAGCTTGTGTTATTTTTTCAGTTAAACTAAGCTTTCAACGTTCCAACACTTTAAAAACATTTCGGGTTGATCGGTCAATTGTCTTCGGAATTTCTGTCAAAATTTGTGTGAACGGTTTGTTACTTTTATAGTGATTTATTTTAGGGGTATTATGCCGCGTCCTCCTTTAGCCAAACTTTTCCACAGCGTTGGTGGTATTTCACCAGGATGCTGAGAATTTCGTCCACTTTGGAACGTTCTGCAAATTATCTATGTTTTTAAAAATGAAAATATGTTTGTTTCTGTCTATGTATGTATGCTATGCGTTGCTAAACCATTCATCCGATTGCGATGAAACTTTGGGGATTTGATGTGGATGATTTTTAGTATCAAAATATCTTCTTTCCGTCTGGTTTTTCTTGGATTATAACAACCACTTGACATACATCTGAAAAGTTTTTTTAATCTTTACAAAAACTCTTAAAAATCTGTCTCAATTTAAGAATGACATTTTGCAAACCATCGATTGTTAATTTAAAATCAAATTTTGGAAAATGTTTAAATTATTGAATTTATTCACGCCTGTGGTAGGGACTAACCAAAATCGAATACTTTGAATAAAAAAATTTATAAAAAATTATATTTATTTTAAATAGATACCTATGTTAGACCTATGTACCTATAGAAAATTTGTTAAAAGAATGCAATAGGTGGCATGCGAGTTTTTTGAAAATCTGAATGTACCAGGACCGAATATATTGAAAGCGGGAGAGGGGAGGGGATCACGGGAGGATGGTTTGCGGGAGAGGGGATAAAAGAGAAGAAAGGCGCAGAAGGCGGAGTGGGAACGCGTGAGGGGGAAGGGACGCGGAAGAGGAAGGGGAGGTGGAAGGGGAATGGGACGAATGGGAAAGGACACGCAGGGAGAATTAATTTCGTTCTTTAGTGGCATAGCAACGTATGCCGGGAACACGCTAGTACTTTAAATTATTTTTGTGAATTAATAGTCACATAACAAAATAATTTTTAAATTATTTAAATTTGGCTAAAATTAAAACACTTTATTATTTATTATTATTTAATCCGAGACCTTCGGATTCATAATTGAGAGCCAGGGATGCCGTTGGATTGACAAGAATAAACTAAAATAATTTTATCATTGACAATATAACCAACTTTCAGGTCAAAATTTTATAACAGAAAAATTGGACAAAAGATACGGTCCCATCTACACAAAAAAGCAGCCAATAAAATTATGCGTTTAGAAAATAAAAAAAAGTGTTGGTAGAAGAATGATATAATTAAATATTACTGAAGAGGATAGTGTCGAGTTAGCTCAGTGATTAGAGCAGAGCCCCGACAAGGCTAAGATCTTGGTTTCATTTCCTAGATGCGACCGCATTTGTAGGATTTTTCTGTTTCAAAATTTCGTTTGAGAGTTGCTAATGTTGTCTTCAATGATTAAATATTAAAATTTGAGGTTATGATATTAATATTACGAAGCAAGGAGTGTGCGCCTACAAAGGGCACAGCACACCGCTCAATTTTGTACACCTGCTCTCGGGCCGCTTCGATCGCCCAATTCAAGGCGCTCAGCACGGCCCTTTTCTCGCAAAAGGGGGCCAAGGAGCTTCCTGCCCAATTTTTTACTGCGCCATTTGGGTTGTGCAGGTCGATACGCATAATTTGATACCCATAACGCATATTTCATTTCCTGTTGCAAAGAAGACTCTTACCACTGAGCCACTTTGGTCACCAACACTTTTAAAACGGCCAAGGAAGCTTACCGCTCAATTCGGTACATCTGCTACTGAACCAATCTCGCCGCCCGACTCAGGGCGTTCAGTATTTCATTTAATCTCATTTAAAAAACCAATTCCGCCAAAAAGGGGCCTGGGAGTTAACTGCTCGATTATTTCACCCAGTTCTTCGGATTGTGTAGGTTGAGACGCGTAATTTGATATCCATCTCGGGTACTGCAAGTTCCATGAATTAAATATTTATCGAAAAATTTTACTACTTTCAGTACGTACTCAATGAGTACATACACAATATCCGAAAAGGTATCAATTATTCCAATTGTGTAGTGTGACATTTTAACCTTGAACGTACTTAACTTCACCGATTTACGTTTAAGTCACGCTTTCCGTTTAATGTTTACTAGGTTTTAAATCTGAAGAATTATTAAGCGCCCAGTTCAAGGCGTTCATAAGTTCCACGAATTAAATATTTATAGAAAAATAGTTATTCTTTCAGTACTCACCAACTGAGTACATCAATCTATTCTGATACACAATATCCAAAAAGGTTCCAATTATTTCAAAAGTGTAGTGCAACATTTCAACCTTGAAAGTACATTTTAACTGCACCGGTTTAATGTTTAATATTTACTATGTTATAAACCTGGAGAATTATTAGTCCCCTATTCCCCAAATAGTCCCCAGAATCCTTTCTTTTATTCCACAATAAACACAGTCCGTTAGCAATGGTTATCTGGGGAAATAATAGGATAAAGCTCCCGTAAAATCATTAATCCGCCTCTAACTTCGCACAAATCAGAAGGAGGATAATCTCTCGGAGGTGACTAAAGATCTTTCAAGGAGATTGCTTGGTCCTTTAAAAGTGGGATACAGAACAATTATGAATTTACGACTCGTGTTTAATAATGTTTTTAATAATTGGTATTTGGTTGTTTCGTATCCACTTAAGTAATGAAAAAATCACTTTCAACAGCACTGGCAATATGCAAAGTAGGCTTAATAAATGCATCAAGCGCACCACCCCATCCTATAATGCCGTAGATTATTGAATAAATTGACGTACCAGGGAAAATTATACCATTATCAATTTGTCAAGATTAAGTACTTCCTTCAAGATTAAGTCTATAAAATGTGTACGTAAGGCCTTAATTTCGAGATGATTTTATCAATTTGTGATTTCCAAGTTAGATGTGTATCAATAGATACTCCTAAATAATTGATATTTTCTACTTTGACGAGTTCATTGCACAGTCAACATGTTTCTTGATTGCAAGTTGTATTGTGGATTCTAATTTTCAGCAATAGTTTTCTTATTGCGGCTAATAAACACGCATTCTCTTTCGTTCCATCCTCTTTGATATATTGTAGATAGAAGCGGGGAGAAACGTTAGTTTGCTGGGATTTACGGGCGAGATAATGTACATCTACTGAGAATGTATCTCCCTTGTATGCTATAAATGTTGTTCAAGTCGCGCTTTAGTTTTACAAGAAATAGAGGGTAACAGAAGCAGGAGGTAGGATTTATAGTTGAAGGAGGAAGATATGATTCTTGTTTATTCTCTCGCTCAGTTTGTAGAGATTTTTAAGGTAAAGTCTTCACTAGTCGTTATTCATCGGATATCCGTTCTTAAAAGTACAAAAGTTCTATTTTAAAAGTGCAGAACTTAAATAATTCCGATGATGGATGTTCATAGGGAAGAAAAATCTCATTTAAAGATGTTGTTACTTGAAAACAAATAGTTATTACTAGCTGAATTCCGGCGTTGCCCGGGGTTTATGCAGTTTTTGTCTTAATTAGATGTAGTCCGTTTGATAGATTCTCCTAATTTAACTAACGGATTGCAATCTTTAGAGCACAGGCGCCAGGTGGGAATGCTGTCCTTGTTCTACCGGTATTACAATGGAAGATGCTCCGAGGAACTAGCGTCATTGATCCCCTCGGCACCGGTGCATAGTCGGGAAACACGCCAAACGCGCGCTCAACATTTGTACACGGTTGACATTAGTCACATGAGAACGGGTCGTTTCTACGACTCGTTCTTGAGTTCAACAGCTCGGCTGTGGAACGATTTGCCGGCCTCTGTGTTTCCTCCCTCCTACAATATGGGTCTCTTCAAGACCCATGTTCACTCCTTCCTCTCCTCAAAAACACCCTCCACACAGCATCCTCAAAGATGACATAGGCCCTGAGGGAAATTATTTTTTCCTCAGGGCCTCCTGTGTGGAGTTAATGTAAAAAAAAAAAAAAAAAAGACAGAAATTTTATTTTTATTTCGAACGTTAAGGCGGCGCTTTCCGGCTCAAAAAGAAGAAGATGGAGAGATACGTAATTACGAATGTTGGACAGATCGCACTAATATTTTCAATGACAAAATTAATGCTGAAATTGGGAAAATGCTTAATAAAACATGACTCGTTTAAAATAGAGCAAAAATCTCGTGGAAAGTATTTTAAGCTTTAAAGAAACATTGTGAATTTTTCACAAATATAACTTGTAAAATAATAGAAATACACTTGCTTTAAATAATCTTCGGGGCATACTTAGTGATTTTTTTCTATCGAGGGAATTTCATATAATTTGCGTTTCGGCGAGGAACGCATCTAGATATTATCTTAAAAAATAACATATATTTTTTTAAGAGCTTAAAAACTTTAAATATTTAAGGGAGATACGTAAGAAATTGGTAGAAATTTGGATAGCGGCGGCTTAACCACTGCAGCGACAACACAATTTAAAACTTTTTTCTCAGGTTGCTCGAGATTTTTTGGTAATCATTTTGAATATTTTCCGCCCGTATTAAAAAAAATCATATCTCCGAATTTTAATAATGAGACGTAGAAACTGATTATAGTTCTATATAGCCAATAATTTCACCTATCTTTTGTTGATTATCACATATTCGTAGGATTTATAAAAAAAATATTATGAAATCGCAAACGTCTACTTAATTACTTACAAATAAAATAAAATTTGCCAAAATTGGCAGCAAATCAATCCGAGGTATTTTGGCAAAAAGCGCTCCAATGGTTAGGTGAGCAAAATGTCAACATATCAAATATCAACATATCTTGACGGCCTCCGTGGTCGAGGAATAAGGCTCTAATAAGACTAGCAATTCAAAATCCCGGTGTACGCAATTAATTTTATTTGAAAAAGTTGTGTTATTTCAATTTGGGAAACTATTTTTTGGATTACCAACACCTCTGCCATAAGTCACCCCAAACGATTTGCATGTTTGATGGTTTAACAGGTGTGCCCGGGTTCATGGGGTGTGGTTTGTCTGGATCTTGGCGGTGGATGCGACTATCCACAAACTGCGTGGCAGGCCTGATCTGGAGAGACTGGTTGAGGGAGACCTTTTGATCTATGCATCAGGACTCTGTCGGAAAATCGCTTGCACCGCAGTGGAGGGATATATTCATACGGACTGGACACATTATTCTCTCAGAATTCTTTCCGTATTCAAACCATATTGTTAATCAATACTGCTGCACACCTTCAAAAAATCAACAAAATGAAAGCATTCTTTCCGTATTGAAACTACGAGTATGTCCATTAGGTAGTAGTTTGACGGCCGGCGTAGTCCTGCGGTAAGGCTCTTGACTCGCATTCCGAAGGTCGCGGGATCGAATCCCGGCGAGGCAAAAAAAAAATTTGATTAATTTGTGTTATATCACAATTTAGTAATTGAAAATAATATATAGTATATTTGCGGCACGTTCCAGAATGGAAGACACTCTGTATCGCCCTGGTGTAAGACCACCATTCAGAATTGAAACGTTGCTTGAAATGATAGACCAGATCTGAATAGCTAGGTAATTTCCACCTTCCTTTTCCCCATCTCCTTCCCCTCCCCACTACCTTCAGCCTCAAAACATACCCCAATTAGGGATGCCATAGTCTTACTGGCTCCAGACGGGAGCAATTGGGACTCTTGTGCGGTATTTCATAAAAAAATAAAAATAAATGTCCGCTGACAGTCGGGCGGCCATCACAGCATATCTCTTGTATTCCAATATACATACATGGTTTCGAAATATTAGATAATTTCGATTAAATAAATGGTGTTTTACAACGTGATTTGTTTTCATTTAACAATAAATAAACCTGTGAAATTTAATACAAGGCAGTTCTATTGTTTTATGTATAAAATAAGCCGTTTTTAATGACAGCACTCTAAATCTACGAAGTTAGTAGTTAGTAGTATCGCTCAAAACATTGCATTATGTTTTTTCAATTAAAACTCAATAAATTTCTCGTTACTTATGTTTTTAGGTTTTCACGGCCAAAAAGTATTTTTGTTATTGTTTTTGGGGTGTTATGCCGTGTTTCGCTACCTCCTTCTTTAGCCAACGTTTCGGACAGCGTTACAGTGTCCATCATCAGGGCAGATGAGTGACATCTGTCACTGTAAAGAAGGAGGTAGCGAAACACGGCATAACACCCCAAAAACAATAACAAAAAAATTCTCGTTACTTGTTTTTAGCCCAGCTAATGCAAAGTAATCAAAATTATTTCCAGCTTTTCGCAAATACACAAAAGGGTACAGAAATTAATTTTAAAGTTTTGAAACTATTTCCACCTGCGGATGATTCAAGGAACCACGTTGCAAGGAAAACTTGCAATAAAGAGCTTTTCCTACAACGTCTAAGTAACGGGGAAAATTATATAAAGCCTCGCTGCAACTCGTAAAGCTTTGGCTTGTCTTAATATAGCTCCCGAGACCGCAAGCATTGTGAATTTTCCAGAGAGTTGTGGTATTTTCACGTTTAAATTGCACCAATTTTGAATTTTCATTTCGTTTTATCGAAGAGTCGTTATTTTCTTGTTAACCTTTGTTTAAATCCACTTTTTCTGCAAAGAACCAAGGAAGAAACGACATGAATTTCGCAAAGTTTTGACTTTGACGTAATATTTTGTGGTATTATTTTGTGCTATCTTATATTATATTTACCGGAACACATTCCTTGAACAATAAACTATGCATAAAAACAACATTACTTGCGTTTATTTGATAAATTTATATGTTTTTTTTTATCTTTTCACGACCTACGACGCTTGTAGTTTGACAGCTCAAATCGCGCAAAAAAGGAAGGGTCGATATTTTAGAAAATTTAATAAAAATTATTCCGAGTGGCTAGGTGTATTTAAGATACCTCATAAGAACAAGAATGTACCAAGCGATTCTGACCTTGTCCTTTACACGTTTTTTTAATACATAAGGCTTAAAATCGAATAAAAAATAAAATTTAAAAATAAAAATAATTGAAAATTTTGGCGTGTTCGCCGGCGCACACCCGGCCATTTACAGGTTTTAACGATGGTATTTGATGTGATGTTGTTTTGAACCGATTTAACCTTTAAACCTTTCAAATATATTGAGATTTCATCATCAAGTCACTTTAAATGAATTATTTAAAATATTCCCGGTCGACAATAACGTCAAAAGTTTTTAACGTATCCCAATATGAAATACTTTTTTTAGAAAGCAGATAAAAGATTATTTCTGATTTTAATAAATACAAATAAGAATATAAAAGTATTGGAATTCATAAGTAGATGATTTAGGGAGGCGGCCAATGTGTCTGCCCACCTACTGCGTGGTGAGCCGGATACAGAGAGACTGGTTGAGGGAGTGTTTCGACCTCTCCAGCCAGAATCCCTCGAACCATCGCACCGCAGTTGAAGGGATGGATTTATACGTCCGTCACTTCTGGACACCCAGATTCCTACCCACTCCGCATACTTATTTCCTTCCCAGAACTTCCTCTTCTTCCTTTTTTTTAAACTTTATTTATTCTCATTTCTTTGTACATATAATGTATAATAGCACATAGTATACATATAATAACATAATATATAATAACAAATAGTATGAACAAGAAATGAAAACCCACTAAGGCACTGCCTGAGTGTGGGTAATATTAAAACAAAATACTATATTTCCAAGTACCCAAAGTATAAAATAGATTTAAAAAACATATATAATATAACGTTAGTATTACATTGGTAGAATAAGTGAAAAAGGTTTAGGTTTAGGTTTCCTTAAAAACCCTCCACACAGCATCCCTAAGATGACACAGGCCCTGAGGGAAATTGTTGAAATAAATACTTATTTAGCACCACTGTGATTTGAAACTCGATGAAACGAAAAATAGCCACACTAAAAAGAGAAAAACACATTTATAGGATTTCGCCGCGAGAGAATGAGATGGTATAATCGGTCTCCTCTTTGTGCGGTGTATCGTAGCCTATCGGTCTTTTATTTGGGCGGTGCTTGGATATGGCCATAAAAACTATATTACCGATGCAAGAAGGTATTGTTTCCCACGAAGTACTTCAATATTATTATGCATAATTGTCAGTAAACAAAGGGAAATTTTTATTTAATGGTAGAATAAGCAATTGATTCCACAAAGTAGCCAACTTGTTTGCATAAGCACCGATGCGAAAATCCTACATTGGAGTCAAAGAATAAAAAAAACACAGAGCCAATTTTATTCTCTCCCATTTTGAAATTAAAGCATTTTAGCTTTATGAATGTAGACTTGAGGAGAAAATATGAACCATAAATACAAAAAAAAAACACGAAGAATATAAATGTTATTTATTTTTGGGGTGTTATGCCGTGCTTCGCTACCTCCTTCTTAAGCCAACGTTTCGGACAGCGTTACAGTGTCCATCATCAGGGCAGATGAGCAAATGATATTGGTGAATGTGTTTGCTTATGTATGTCGAAGCGATACCGTGCTGCCAGCTCCATTTCTCTACGAGCTGGTGTTAGAAAAAAACCAGCATGGTTTTTTGCGTTTAGCTTTGGTGTAGCCGTCAATTACTGGATACCAAGAACTATTGAGCTTAGAAGAATATACATATATAGGTTTATTATACGTGTACATACACAGTGACCATACTGCGAAACTTATTATTATTATCCCCAATTGGGGATGCCATAGTCTCACTGGCTCCAGACGAGAGCAATTGGGACTCTTGTGCGGTATTCATATAAAAAAAATTTAAAAATACATTTTCTTGCAAAAAAGTAACGGTAGTGTAGAGACACTATCCACCCAATTTTTTTTAACTGAACTTAAATGTTGCACCAGACGGAAAAGCCCCATCATTATTTTTTCTACTCTGAGGTCGGGGTGAGTTCCGAAAAGAAGGAATTATGAGTCCCCGGCCGGTAATTACTGGGATTTATGTGCCTAACCTCTCCAGAGGACAATGCGAGACCGAAGTACCACCACAGAATAGGTGGTACTTACTTCCTGGTAATCATAACTGCGTCAGTTTCCGCAAAGCCACGTTATTGTCTTAGCTCATCGTACTGTTAAGTATTTTGATATCTTTTGAAATTAGAACAGAGAGCCTCCGTGGTGGTATGATGAGGCTCTAGACTAATTCGTGGATGGTTTGAAAACTTGGCTATCGTAGAGAGCATTCATTTATTTGTTCCCGATAGTTATTTCCGTCATTGACAGCCTAGACTGTTCTATCTCCCAACCTGCAAGACTAAAGACTAATCTTGCTGTTGAACAGAATCAATCAATCACTCAATCAAACGCAGAAAGAGTGTTTTTATAAATACCGTGACGACTCTTGGTTAGCGTACCGTTACGGCAAAAAAAGGAAAAAAAGATATGTACCTTATCGTTATAATGCTGCAGCTCTTTCTCACAGATTAAATAATGATGAGACAGTAAGTCTGGTTCCTCTAATGGAAAAAAGTGATAATTATCTTGTATCTCTCTCGCACGCCGCACCATGAGTCTCCGTAGACCACTACTACGAATTTAATGTTTGAAAAACCCAATCATGTCTGATAACGTCCAAAAGGAATCAAAATTAAAATCGAGTCTCCTTCAATGGAAACAATCTTCCGAACAGGATCTCCATTGATATGCTTGGTGTAACTCTAAGTGACCAGCTCAGGTATGCGGGCTCCATCGAAGCCAGAGTTAAGTAATCCTCTCAAAAACTGGGCGTAAGTACTGTACAGGGCCCGCAGATACTTTAATAGTACACAACTGCTAACCCTGAACAAATCACAAGTGCGCCCCACGGTTGAATTTGGCAGCCACCTATGCTCTGGAGCCCCAAAATACTTCAAATAAAACCCTCGACTCTCTGCAGAAGTAGGCGGTCCGTTTGATAGATTCTCCCAACTTAACAAACGGATTGCAATCTTTAGAGCGCAGGCGTCAGGTGGGAATGCTGTCCTTCATTTATACACGGTTGACATTAGTCACATGCGAACGGGTCGTTTCTACGACTCGAACAATTTGCCGGCCTCTGTGTTTCCTCCCTCCTACAACATGGGTCTCTTCAAGACCCATGTTCACTCCTTCCTCTCCCCAAAAACACACTCCACACAGCTTCATCGAAGATGACATAGGCCCTGAGGAAAATAATTTCCCTCAGGGCCCCTCCTTCTTCTTCTTCTTCGTGTGCCCTATCGGGTCCCCCCGACGTTGGCGATCACTCTGGAAAATGTCTCTCTACATTGTGCTGCCCGGAATAGCTCCTCCGCACTTCTAATGCCGGTCCACTCTCGTATATTTCGTAGCCAAGACGTTTGTCTCCTACCAGGCCTTCGGTGACCTTCTATTTTTCCTTTCAACATCAATTGGAGCAAGTGATACTTTTCCCGTCGAAGTACGTGACCCAGATATGAAATTTTCCTGACTTTTACTAATGTGAGCCGTTCTCTTTCTGCTCTAGCCCGTCTGAGAATTTCTATGTTAGTGATCATGTCGGTCCATGGAACCTTGAGCATTCTCCGGTGAAGCCACATCTCAAAAGCCTCTAACCTGTTCATAATATTTACTTTCAAGGTCCATGTCTCACATCCATACAGCAACACTTAACTCCACACAGGGCCTCCTGTGTGGAGTTAATGTAAAAAAAAAACTACAGTTATATTAGCCAGACGATAATTTTGAAAGTTTGGATTTTAGTTACAAGAATAATATTGAAATGTGAGTGAATTCCAAAAATTAAAAAAAAAAGTCAAACGTCAATGCGCTGATGGTTTTGCTCTGGTTCTCAAACATATAATACTGCAGTTTTTTTATTACGCACTAAATAACAACAGTCGAAAATGAGACAAACGGTGAACGTATATCAGCACCCCTCCCCCAAAGGATACATAAATCATTATCATACATCTCCCTCACACGTGTAAAAAAATGAAGCGCAAGGAAAAATCAGTATTTTGTTTGTCTCATATTTTTTCTCGCAATTATTTAATGTGTAAACAAGAACTGCAGCATAATCACGATAAGAAACCTATGTTTATCGCCTCTTTTTGTGCCGTCACGGTACCGTAATCGTGGATCATCACGGTAATAATAAAAGCATTCCATCTCAGTTATTTCTTGTCCATATTTTCCAGAACATCAGGCTCTCATATTTCCACAATATTCTCGTACAGATACAAAACTAATAAGTTGGGATTATCAACTGGGACCAAATATCCCGTATGTACGCCTCATAGAAAGTACACATTTTCTTGTTAACTCTCTTATTTTTCCTGCAGAGTTTTTCCGGGGCGCGCTCCGCACACAGTGATTGGAAAACTCGGCGTTTTTTTTCGTCAAGAGGAAATTCCAATTTTCACTGGATGGACGTTTTTAAAATTGCTGAAAAGCGTGTTTACTTGAAAATAAAATAAACTGAGTTAGTTTTAAAAATGAACTGCACGTGCAAACTGCCAGATGTTTTTTTTAAATCGTTAAAGACAAATTAATTATTAACCACTCTTAAATGAAAAATGTGAATGAGAGAAGACGGAAAAAAATTCGGTTGCATCTGAGAATTGAACCAAAGACATCTACCTTTCCAGGGCACTGCTCTGATCACTGAGCTAATTCGACTATATCAACTTACGTGATTTTTAAATGTAACATAAGTACTTCGATTAAGAGCTAATAACACTATCATCATTTTCTTATGTTTATATTGAATGTTTATGATACTTTTTTTAACATTACAAAAGAATCCTTTGGGCCTTTGTCAACTTTGTATGAAGGGAATTTTTAGGGAAAGGAAGGAGAGGAGATTCTGGGAAGGAAAAATGTTTGAGGAATGGGTAAGAATCTGTGTGTCAACGTGATGAACGTCTGAATCCATCCCTCACATGGTGTTGCAGGGCGATGGGTCGAGGGAGTTTGGATGGAGAGTCAGTTCTATGTTGGATCTCCATTACCAGTCCCTCCCGATCCGGCCCGCCACGCAGTAGACGGGCAAAAGCAGCCGCCGCCAGTACCTAGACAAACCTCACCCCGTGAATTCGGGCACCTCTGCTAAGTCACCAAACATACTGAACCTCTTGGGGTGATCTACGGCAGAGGCGTTGATTATCTAATAAATGGTTTCTGGGGCGGCGGTACCTATACCCGCCTCCCAAATTGACCACGGAAAGCGAAATTTATTTGTTTAAATAATTCAAAATGACATTGCAAACTCTCAAAAATAGCGGTGTTTTGTAAATTTGAGAGAAAAAATATCATACATGCATAAATGTATTTTTTTTATTAATTTAAATTAAATTGAATAATGTCGTTATTTAGTTCTGCAAGTATTTTAGATTTTTTAATATTGTGACAGCTATTTCAGCTTATTTGTGAAAATTATTGAGTGATAATCGTCACAATTATTTTCTCAATAACTCTGTTTAACCAGTAATAAATCAATTTAGCTAGTTGGCAACTTCGAAATTAAAATTTAGAATCCTATAAATAAGTCGTCTAAAAGTGGTTTAACCACTGTTTTCAAATGGCCTTGAAAAAACCAAAACAATTATCATGTTAATAGAAAACTAAAATACTTGCAGAACTAAATAATAACATTATTAAATTTTATTAAGAATTAAATAAAAAATATATTTAATTGAATTGCACGAATTAAACCCAAAAACAATTTAAGAAAAAAATGTGCTAATTTCATGACGTTAGAACTCACCGTTTAATAGTTATACTGGCATATTTCCTTCATTCGCAAGTAATTATTTACAACGAAACAACTTCAAGTCCAATTTATTTCAGCATATATATTTTTTTATCAATATTTAACATTGGTTAGAATGAACTCAATATCCATAAAAACATAAATTCATTTTTAGTTTATGTGCTCTTACATTACAATAACCAACCTAATAAAACTAATCTGATATTCACATAACACACAAAAGACGACATCCCATATTATTTTATACGAGGCAATTTCGCCACACAACACACTACAGGGTATTTCGGAACAAATGGGTAGCGATATCTCTTCGATCTTCGTTAAGCTGTTTGCTGTTTGCTTCGTATTACTATCAACAGATGGGGTTCGACTGCGACAGTTGAAAACGCTTTTCTAAGACTTCGAGTAAAGTAGGTTGTATTGAATTTATGTGACATTTCATTAGAATTTTATTAAGATCGAATGTTTCAAAAGAAATTGAAATGAAACATTTTCATATTTTTTTATATCAACTTCACGCAAGAGACCCTGAGGAAAAAAAATTCCCTAAGGACATACTTTTTGTCTTTCTAGTCTTTATTGTCTCTCTTGTCTCTCTTCTCTCTTGTCTTTCGTGTCCCTCTTATATTTCTTGTTTCTCTTGTTTTTCTTATCTTTCTTCTCTCTTGCCTTTTTTGTCTCTCTTATCTTTTTTGTTTTTTTGCCTTTCTTGTCTTGCTTTTCCCTTGTCTTGAGGAAAAAACATTCTATAAGGACCTATTTTTTGTCTTTCTAATCTTTCTTGTATGTCTTATCTCTCTTGTCTTTCTTATTTTTCATCTCTCTTATCTATTTTGTCTCTCTTGTCTTTTTTATCTTTCTTTGGATGTGCTGTGTGGAGGGTCTTTTTAGAAAAAGGAGGGCGAGATGGTATGAGGGTTGAGTAGGGATGTCTAGGAGTTACGGACGTAGGAATCCATCTCTCCCACTGCGGCGCAAGACCGAAAAAATCCGGCTGGAGAGTTCAAAGGTATCCTTCAACTAGTTTCTCCCGATCCGGCCCGCCACGCAGTAGGTACACATCGCAGTAACGGACGTAAGAATCCATCCCACTGCGGCGCGAGGCAGAGAAAACCCGGCTGGAGTTTTCAAAGATATTCCTCAATTTGGAAGGCGGGAATGGGTACCGCCGCCCCGGGAACCTTTATTGAATAAACAATAGGTCACCCCAAGTGGTTCGCTACGTTTGGTGATTTAGCAAGGGTGCCCGCGTTCACGGGGTGAGGTTTGTCTTGGTCTTGGAGGCGGATGACTAGGGCACACTGAACCCCAGATTCCTACCCACCTCTAAACCCTTTTCCTTCCCAGAACTCTCCTCTCCTTCCTTTTCTTGAAAAAAAAAAAACCCTCCACACAGCATCCCCAAAGATGACAAAGGCCCTGAGGAAAATTATTTTCCTCACGGCCTTCCAAAAAAGTCAATAGTCTAAAATTTGATTTAAAAATTACATAATAAATGTCTGGTTATTCCTTCTTAGGAACGACGTCAGATTAATATGTTTCTGAATCTATTTGTAAATAATAAAGTGAAATAGAGCTTGAGAATTCATAATAAATTGTGTTGCCCTTGAGGTGATTTTTCACAAAACCAGCGCTCTACAAATTATCCAACTATTACTATTATTATTATTTATTTGAAATAACTAACTCGATTCGTTAAATCCGTTGTATAAAAAACCACAATAATACAATCTCATCTGGTTTCGAAGGCAATTAGATTAACGTTGACAGAGATAAACTTAATGAAGGAATAAACGTGGAGCGTCTTCCGATCAAGGGATCAGGGGCAGGGCATGTCCGGATTATTGGGGTTGACCTGTACAACCTTCGGAAACTTCGAAAGCCTTCAAATCCTAGACAGAAATAATATGAGGAGGGATTTCACGGTTCCAAGCCAACTGAAAATAAAATCAATTCGACACCTCTTTGAAAAGTCATTAAAAGCTATAAAAAAAATAAGTTTAAAATAGCCCATAACCCTAACCTAACTTAAGGGGAAACAACGGAAGTATGTCATTTTTAAATCAACTTTTAGACGTATTGACTCTTTTCCATAAAAAATTTTAAATTGATTTCAAAAAACTGTTCTTTTACCTAGTGAACCTATTTTTTAAATTTTGAGAAAATATGATTATTTTTAGTACAATAAAGTTTTACCGTAGGTCGTTGGCAGATTTGTTAAATTTTCAAACAAAAATTTATATTGTACAATATACATTTCAAATCATATGGTCGTGCAGTTAAATAAATCAATAAATTATTTGGGAAACCTACTTTTCAGAATCTTAATTTTAGTTCAAATAAAATCATTAAAAAAAATCCGCGCTCTTTTTGTGACGAAAATACTTCAGTTTGTCTAATTATTTACGGTCTTACAAACAAATATATTTAAAAAAAAAATAACATACTTATTTTGCTCAGACATTATTGAAAAATTATAAATAATTATGATCAAACAATAATAACATAAAATACATAATTTTAATTGCTTTATCATCACGAAATTGAGTTATCATCATTATGTTAAAATTCTGGTATGGAGAATAATTAATCTTTCTCATCGGAACCGCCCTATACCGTTGCAAGGGTACAATCGCAAGATCATTGTTCGATGAAATTTAAATTTTCGGCCGCTGCTTAATGGCTCTTAACCTACTTAACCATTTTTTTGAAATTTTTTTTCATCACTCTTAATGACTTTTCTGAGGTAGTTCTGAGTTGTCCGGTCGTCGGATTTCACACTAGAGAGGTATAATAAATAATCTCTGAAATATTTTGCCTGCTAAAACTGGGTGTATGTCCTTTACTTATTTATTTTTCCTTAACTCCACACAGGAGGCCCCGAGAAAAAAAGTTTTCCTCGGGGTTGTCATCTTTGATGATGCTAGGTGGAGGGTCTCTTTAAGGAGAGGAAGGAGTGTTATTTTTTTAAGAGAGACTTCTTGAAGAGACCCTTGATGTATGAGGGACGAAATACACTGGCCGACAAATCATTCCACAGCCGAGCTGTTGAACTCAAAAACGAGAAGAAGCGACCCGTCCTCATGTGACAAATTTCAATGGTGTACATATTTTGGGCGCGAGTTTGGCGTTTTCCACGCTCATAACCCGATACTTTGGGGGGTTGTTATTCATGAAAATGTAAAAAAAAAATACCGGTGTAATCTAAGCTTTTGAGAATAAAACACTTGTTTGATAAGAAAATGGCCACTTTCGCATTTAAAATCTAAAATAAAACAGCTGACCGAGTGGAAGAAATAATAATTATAAATGTGTGCTAATACGAACGCTTGTTCAACCACACAAAAATAAGAAAGTTGCCATAATTTATTTTTTTAAAACTAACAACAAGAAACATAACACAGTTTTTCATAACAAATTTTCGCGGTATGAGCGTGGAACACGATGTTTAATCGTTTTCTCTCAAGAGCGCTTACAATTAGTCAAATGACCCAAAGAAACTTGTCCCAACCTTAATCAATCATACACCCTACCACATAAAACTAAGAACTTGCGACTTTCAACAACTAATGACTAAAACCTTTATAACAAATTGCAACCACAAACCCATTAATCTATTCAGATTAGTTGGTTAATAGATGTTATACTGCGTGCGCAGTTTTGTCGGGGAATATATATATATCTTAAAGGATATCTAAAACTAAGGCAGAGAATGTTGAAATGTTATGTTTGTCGGTCTTGCTGTGTGAATGTGAGATGTAGACCTTGAAAGTAAATACCATTAACAGATTAGAGGCTTTTGAAATGTAGCTTCACCGGAGAATGCTCAAAGACCCACGGACCGATAAGGTAGAGAATGTTAAAATGTTACGTGTGGTCGGTCTTGCTGCGGATGTGGATGTCAGACATTGACCTTGAAAATAAAAACCATGAACAGGATAGAGGCTTTGGAAATGTGGCTTCACCGGAGGATGCTCAAAGTCCCGTGGACCGATAAGGTAGATAATGTTAAAATGTTATGTGTGGTCGGTCTTGCTGTATGGATGTGAGACATGAAACTTGAAAGTAAATACAATTACCAGATTAGAGGCTTTTAAAATGTGGCTTCACCGGAGAATGCTCAAAAACCCGAGGACCGACATGATCACCAACAAAGATATTTTCAGGCAGGCTAGAGCAGATAAAGAACTGCTCACATTAGTAAAAGTCAGAAAAATTTCATGTCTGGGTAACGTACTTCGAGGGGAGAAATATCACTTGCTCCAATTAATATTAAAAACAAGATGGAGGGTCGCCGAGGGCCTGGTAGAAGACAAATGTCTTGACTGCGAAATGTAAGAAGTAACGGTCGTGACTCTCTTCTTAATTTAGGAGGCGGGTATGGGTACCACCGTCTTTGGAACCATTTATTGGACAACCAAATACTTTGCTGTTGTTGTTCCCAAATTGTTTGCTACGTTTGGTTACTGATTTAGCAGGAGTGCCCGTGTTCATGGCGTAATGTTTGTCCGGGTCTTGGTGGTGGATGCATCTATCCACCAACTGCGTGGCAGGCCGGATCGGGAGAGATTGGTTGAGGGAGACCTTTTGAACTTTCCTTTCAGAGTGGATGATGCTATCAGTATCGCCCTGGTGTAAGACCACCATTCAGAATTGAAACGTTGCTTGAAATGGGTTTGGCCGTGTTTGGCGACCAGATCTGAATAGCCAGGTACTTCCCATCTTCCTCTTCTCCGTCTCCTTCCCCTCCCTACTACCTTCAGCCTTACAACATACCCGAATTGGGGGTGCCATAGTCTCACTGGCACCAGACGGGAGCAGTTGGGACTCTTGTGCGGTACTCATATAAAAAAATATAAAAAAGTGGACTCTCTCGACTAACTGCAGCAGGAGAGATGGATCCATAAGTCAGCCTCTCCTGGAAACCCCGACCCCAAGATTCTTACCCACACCTCATACATTTTTCCTTCCCAGAACTTTATCTCTTTCCTGTCCTCAAAAATCCTTCCACACAGCATCCCCAATGATGTCATCAACATTAGTAAAAAAAAAACTGAGAATCGCACCCAGGGTCTTTGTCTCATCAGGACAACACCTCTAATCACCCGATCATTTTTGTCGATCCAATAATTTGTAATTTATTCTTAGATGATCAAACAATAAACATTGATTAAAATACTATTTATTTAATAAAAAATGTATTTTATAATAATAGACAAGCTTTTCTATGTATTGGAATTACAATAAAATTATTATTTACCTAACAAAAAATATTTATTTATTTATTTATAAATAAACGCCTTTTTTCGGGGCTTTTACATATATAGCATAGAAAAAAACATTTTATTGTACATAACTGAACTGCCTCAATAACAATATTTTAAATTTATTCAAAGATAAATTGAAGATGTCCACTGACTTGGTATAATTGTTTCCCTCCATTAGTATTCTGGGCAAAGAGGAATACATATGATAGTTAGTCCCAGAATTTCTGCACTGAAATAAATCCTGACTTCTAGTATTACGAAGTGGAATTCGGAAGCTTATCAATTCAAGTAATACCGGACTATCAACTAAATCATTTAGAATTTTATATAAAAATACCAAGCGTATTTAATATTTTATAATACATTTTATATATAAGCGTAAACCACTAAAAAAATATGTTTTTTCATGACTCAACTATGAAGTAATTAAGATTAATTAATTTTGTTTATTAAGGACGGGTTGTTTCAAAAAATTTGATGAGTTCATCAAATATTTGAAGTTAATTTTCAGGTTCTGTGTAAGTTCTTTTCGAGTTCTGTTTTTTTATCATCATAGGCCAGCTGCTTCACAAAACTGAAATCATCACAGAACTTGAATAGAACTTACCCAGAACGTGAAAATTAACGTCAAATATTTGACGAATTCGTCAAATTTTTTGAAACAACCCATCCTTATTAATTACTATTAAGTAATAAGAAACATTTTTTTAAGCCCCCCTTTATGGCTAAGAGTATTTTTGAGGTTTTGTATGTTCTCACTTTTTTCATTCTTATAAAATTATGCGCAAAATAAATAAAAACCACTTTTTCGCTTACTTGCTTCGTGCAAATACGACGCGCGATTTTAAATTTTGTACGGCATGAGAATCGAAATATTTCTAGCGTTTATATTCCTCTTAAATACTTATGTGAAATATTTTGCATTTTAAAAACCTGTTTTAACTCTAAAATGATTATAAAGGGTCTAATTTTTTTTTTTTTTTTACATGAAATACCGCACAAGAGTCCCAACTGCTCCCGTCTGGAGCCAGTGAGACTATGGCATCCCCAATTGGGGTATGTTGTGAGGCTGAAGGTAGTGGGGGGGGAAGGAGATAGGGAAGAGGTAGGTGGGGAAGTACCTGGCTATTCAGATCTGGTCACTAAACACGGCTAAAGCCATTTCAAGCAACGTTTGTGATGGTCCCCCCCCGCTGCAAGGTTTTTTCACCCTTCCCTTTTCTCTCTTCGTCGTTGAGATCTCCGATTGGAAGGTTCAGCTACGCTGTTTTCCTGATCTCGTTTTCCCAACCCCTGTGATGCGAACACAGTAACGCAAGGTTGTTCTGGGAAATCTTACAATAAACCCTTTACTTCACGTTGTGATTGATTTTTGTTTCGAAGCCTCCAGATTATTTGGAGTAGGAATTTAATGTATTTACTATTTCTCGTGGTAACTTTCGACTCTTTAAAAGGCGTGGAAGAATTTTTTCTGTTGTTTTCTCAAACGCATGAAGGATACGCCCTGTCTAACTGCCCTACACTACCGATGCCTATGGCCCTAACTGTATACTCCCTGTAGAGTCCCCGTTCCCCGCTATAGTGATCCCTTTTGCACCTAAATCAATTAAATGGCAATACAAGTTCATTATTTACTTTAATTTAAATGTACGTACCTAGAGGTGCCTCTCTATGGCCGGATAGGCTGCTCCCGCGTCTCCCAATCTGAAATACCTATCCTATGCATAACTGTTAGAAATATTGTTATTGTTAGTAGCACCAATTTACGACAGAACTAGGGGATTTTAAGGAAGTGATAAAAGGAAAGGAAGGAGAAATTCTTTGCAAACTAGTATTGGCTCCTCCGCTAACCAAGTTGACCGAGTGGGCAGTTCTCCGGACACAACTATCCCGCCAATGCATGTCTGAGCTATACCCCGGTATCTGGCGGATCTCTTGGACGATCACCCTGACATACCCGGACTCACTCATGCCAGAGGAAGAACAGCAGGCTTTCAAACCGTTCCCAGTCAACTCCAATACGCATTACGCCTCCAGATTACTACTTTACTGGCTCTAAAAGGGGTATTTCCATTTCGTCCCTTGTCATGACTCTATCCGCGGGCAAGTGGCGCGAAGCTGTGAGGCAGACCATTAAAGCCGACCGTCTTCGTCTTTCCACCTCCAATAGTTGACATAAGGCGCACTTTGTGGGCCTTACGTTTACTTTTGGGTTGACACAGATGAGAGAATGCAACAACGTTACAGAATTTTCCCGCAAGATACCTTGTTAACGGTCTCCTCCACTCAACCTTGCAGGCTTCCCGTGATGTCTAAAGTCAAACGCCTCCGTCAGCGAATCGTGCCCATGACATACAATTCGGCATCCCTGGTACATAACCTTTCGCGCCCGTTCGCTCGACACGATCCCGCGAAAGGGAATGACCCCGACATAGCGCGTGACCCGCCCAGTCTGTGGCTGGTACCTCCCCTCCTCGTAACATGGTAATGAGGGAAAACCCTTACCATTCCGACATACGTATTCCACTTACGTATAGTCTCAGTATCGTCGTACACATTCCTCAAACGTGAAAATTTAATTCACGCAATACAACAGGTAGAAATTTCGCAGATAAACAGGTTGATATAATGTTATACATGCATAGAATCGTGAATCTGGTTCTCACGCCCTCCTCCTGTCGAAGTCTGCGCCAAACTGTCAGCCAACGCCTGCAATTGGGTAAGTTGTACTGCCAAAATTTCATCAATTCGATTGGGTGTACTATCGTAGTCTTATTGCCTCTGCGTTCCTAGGTACTTGTAAGAACCATTTTTTGCTGCTGTTCCGTTCCTAGCATCCAGCTGTTAGGCGACGGTTCGGGTGGCTGGACCCGAGTGATGACGGCGAAGAGAAAAAAAACCCCTGACCGACACGCACACTTATAGTAAACAATAGTTCAATTGGCTGCTTCGTTCTTGCGGTCAGCATGTCCTGTAATTTAAATTATGGAGTTGTAATTCGACTTACCGAGAGTGATTGATAACTGTACCCTTTATCCTAGCGGGAATACACGCTCGTTGTGATTTTTGGATCTGCACTTGTTATAACCTGCGGGAAGAAAACAAAGAAAACTCCTCCACCTCCCTACGACCATTCCCCCCCCCCACCTGTTATGTAATGTCCTGAAATCTATACTCTGTTCGATCATCTGTAGTTATCATTCTTAAGTTATAGCTCCCGTCAAGCGGTATATTTATTATTAAAGCCCAAATTAATCTACGTAAAGTTTATACGATTTTTCCTCTTCATATTTCCGCAATTCGGGTAAAGTATAATATTATTAACCCACCCCTACACCCTACAGTTTAATTTTACTTGAAGTAAATCACGAATTTTTTATAAAAATATAATTTTACTAAGCGACTATAACACTGAATTTAATCCGATAAACTAACTTTATTTTTAATTACGGTAACTTCAACTATGTGCTTTTTCTTATTACGTAGCGTTGCAATAATTCACGAACTTGTATTATTTCTATAATTTACGAATTTTGAACTCAACGGGTCGCGCCGATCTTCGAACTTCGGACTCCCTTTTAATAAAATTACCACTATCTGTTTTCACTGAGGTTAATTAACCGTTGCTACGAGCTGGTTAGAACCAAAACTTCCAGACTTCCGTATTCTTCCGCCGAATTCCACTGACTGATCTGTTATCAAAAAAAACTGCTTATTTAAAACGAAAATCTCCCATCAATCAAAATAAGTTCATGCAATTTTGAGTCGTATTTATCCGCTCGCCACCCACTACTCTCGCTTCCCGTCCGTTCCTCCCTTATGCGTTTGTCACAGTTCCAACCCTTGAAATCGGGGTTCCAGCTATCTCGGTCTAGCAAAATAAAACAGGGGTGGACCACGCGCTCGACTCAAACTTGTCATAGGACATTTTCTCCCACTCAAAATAAATGTATTACACCGCACTACCCCTGCATACATTCTGGAATAATTTATTATTATTATCATTATTTTATAACCTAACGCGAAGGAATTTTATTCTACGCATTATTCTACGAACAATATGTATTCTCCCTTGTTTTTCCGTATTTGTGAGTGTTTAGGCCTTATACTCTGACAAACTCTCTCTTTAAACAAATAGCAACGCCCGTAAGGCTTTTCCCAGTATTAAACTCACATTTTTATTGATTTCGATTTTCATTGATGGCCATTTATCACCACCATGGCCTAATCTGTCCCTGTTATTTGCATCTCTACTAAGTAACCTCCCACATCTCATCGTCTCGTTCTTTCGAGAAAAGTGATAACTGTCAGAATGATTTGTTAATCTCTCCAAAAATCACACTCGAATTTGTAAATAAATTTAGAATTAGACAGGCCGTTAAATTTTATGCATTTGGCTAATTACTTTTTCCACTATTTTGTACGTAACCTAGAGTGGTGATTTCGGCTTAATGACCTCTTCTAAGAGCCAAAATCGTGTTACCTGTCAATCTCTTAGAACGTCACTTATGTACAAGAGATTGTAAACCTTCCCCATGTCGCTCCTAATAACTGAAACGCAAAAGTTCATAATTAACCCAAAATCTACTTCCTGAACGATCTTTTTCAAAATCTCAATAGAGTCTCGGTCCCGAATTTCAACAGTTATCAATTTCTTATTTTTGGTCATCATGAAGTGAGTTATGATCAAATTCATAAGGGTCTGCATTCCATACCATGGACTTCGTGAGAACCAGAACCAGATAAACGCCTTTAGCTCCGCCTCTCTCTCGCTATTCGTTGTGTTCAAAATAATTGTTAATTTATCATTTCCAATTTGTCCAACGTTTTACATCTCCGATAGTCTAGCACCTCCCACGCGATAATTAACCCGTATTTTATTACAGACTCCTTCAATTTCGTTTTCAAACACACCCAACAGAGGTCAGTAATATGATCGAATTTAAATATTTTAAAAAAAAATTTCCTCGTCTACTTGTTCAAACAACACTGAACCATCACAGCCTCCCTATATAAATTTTTTCCAGCGTCAAAACACGCCGTGTTTAGTCGATGGAAAAATTTGTAAACATAGGTTTTAAGGTTTTCCTTCTTCACCTTCTTTTCAAAATGTTTTGTTCCCTCTATACTTCCCCTCTCTATGACCTCTTCTCCTCCCTCAAACAACAATTCAAAATCCACGCAAATCTTCTACTGTCTCCCCCCCCCCTCGATGATCCACTTTACTTATTTTCCTTCCCCCTTTTTTTTTTTTTTTTTCCGAACTCGTTTACTATATGTTTTCCCCAATTCGGCCCCGTCCTGGTTCCTTATCAAGTGTCTTAATCTCTGTTTCTTTGTGCTCACGATCTACTATATATCTTCACTCGTCCCAAAAAAACTGACAGCCGCCCGTTAACAACCGTCATTACCTACTG
Source organism: Glyphotaelius pellucidus (assembly GCA_936435175.1). Taxonomy (NCBI): domain Eukaryota; kingdom Metazoa; phylum Arthropoda; class Insecta; order Trichoptera; family Limnephilidae; genus Glyphotaelius; species Glyphotaelius pellucidus. The sequence continues at coordinate 2,118,504 of OW386561.1, forward strand.
CATTTTGTTGGTCCACGCGACCGCACTCCGTCCTTGGGTGTTTGGCTGATTTCTGTTATAAAATAGAGGACGACTATCTTAAGAGGCGACCGGGTGACGTCTCTCCTTTAAAACTGAACCGTAGTTGCTTATCATTTAAACTTGTTAATACGTTTTCACTTACTTTAAATTAAGGACCCCGAGGCACGCAAATGTATTCTAATTTTTTTCGAAGAAAACTCCTTCATTTAGGGTTTTTTTTTTTTCGATGGCATTATTTATTTTTATTTACCTATTATTATTATTTTATTATATATTTACTCTATTAATTTTATTTTTAATTTTTATTTATTTTTTTATACTTAAGTCCTGATGAGGCGAACATCGTTCACAAAACGTGCTAAGTGTGTATCAAATAACAGCGATGTATACAAAGGTATTTGTGTTTTAATAAAATAAATGTATTTTACTAAACGAGTTTGTCCGAAATCGTTAAAATTGCCCGCTCCGGACACCATTAATAAATGCCCCGTACGCAACTTATACAATGTATCCTTCCATTACCGAAACGTATTAACATAAAGCGCATTCTGAAAAATACATTCTAACTCTGCCAGTAGTAAAATCGGAGATGCACAAACCTCAATATTTAGCCACTCATAATCCCGACGTGTCTCCCCTTAATGTAGGTCGAACCATTACGGATTCCATCCTGTACACACTATTGAAAAAAAGGTCCCAAATTCCGACGCCGACCTTTTTTTTTTTTGTCGTCTTTTTGTCATTCGAGATGAATGATGAATGCGTTTTTATTCGTTTGTTTAAATAACTCTCGCCAACTGAAGGTCTCCCCTAAAACGAGACAAACCTTATCGTAAATTTAACAAATACTGAGGTTTGATGGCACCATGGAATGTCCTTTTTAACTGATAAGGAAGGCCGACTGTCAATCTTAAAATTCAAACCTTTAAGTAGGTACTTAATTATTTTTCTTTTAACCTCGCGCCTAATTTTGAATTCAAATTTTTCAGATACGCTTGGTCTGTAACATGGTTTATCTGATCAATATGTATAAATACAACTATTCTCTGCGCAATTTTTTTTCTTTCCAAACTATTCACTAATCTTTTCGTATCAATAATTGAATATTAAAAATCTATTGATATTTTAATTTTACCATTATAGAACCAATTTCTTCTCCTCACCTTGTAAAACCTTTTATACGTTATATAAGTCCGATAAGTCGATTATACGACACGTTATATAAGTTCAATGCACGTTATATTGGTACGTTATATAATTTCGATAAGTCGGAGGTTGATTAAAATTTTTCCTACCTTCCCCGTCTCTATCTGATTTTATTGTCTTCACGCCTAATGTCACTAGTAACGCCACGGTTTACGTAACTAAAGTTTATTCTATATGTTTTTATTCCACAGATTCTGTTTCTTTAAACGATTCAGTTAAGACTATAATTTCGTTTAAAACCCTGTAACATTATTTTGAAATCACTGTTTTTTTTTTTTCTTTATACGCGTATTATTTCTTTTTGTTCATTTCGTAACGGCTCGATCTGCTTCAACGTAACTATCATCCTCTATCAACCAAAAATCTAAAGCTATACCTTATCGTCATAAATTTTTTTCCTCGACGAATATATCCGACTTAGCAGTTGTACTCGAGTACCGGTCATAAATCTCCGTTTTTACGGTTCGTTTACCTTTTTTTTTTTTTTTTGCTTGCATCTTTTCTACCCTCGCCTGCAATGGCCTACATCTTAGTCTGCCGAGGTCAAAATTCCTTAATAATATTTTGTTTACAATTTTTTTCTTACCCTACGTATTTTAAACTCCTGGTGTAATAAATTATACTAATGGTTTGTTTACATTTTTTCCTTCATTTCTAAATACAAGCTGTCCTCCGTTAGTATATCATATTTCAGTTTTAAATTTCTTGTTTTATCCTGTGCTAGAAAAGTACCGCTATCGTTTTGTAATTTCTGTTTATTCTTCGTTTCATATTATTTTATCAATGTCTTGTAATGGATTATTATTATTAGTATTTTTTATTTTGTTTATTAAGCTAACCGCGTTTGAAGTGACGTAACACAAAACTACTCTTTACAAATGTAATAATATTATTTTTTTTCTATTTTTGCAAGTTTTATTCCCACGTAAAAGTATCCATCAATACGTTCAAAACACGTCGAAATTCCTCCAACTTGTACTACCTTTTACTCCTGGCTCGCGGCAACAGTTGTGATGGTCCCCCCCCGCTGCAAGGTTTTTTCACCCTTCCCTTTTCTCTCTTCGTCGTTGAGATCTCCGATTGGAAGGTTCAGCTACGCTGTTTTCCTGATCTCGTTTTCCCAACCCCTGTGATGCGAACACAGTAACGCAAGGTTGTTCTGGGAAATCTTACAATAAACCCTTTACTTCACGTTGTGATTGATTTTTGTTTCGAAGCCTCCAGATTATTTGGAGTAGGAATTTAATGTATTTACTATTTCTCGTGGTAACTTTCGACTCTTTAAAAGGCGTGGAAGAATTTTTTCTGTTGTTTTCTCAAACGCATGAAGGATACGCCCTGTCTAACTGCCCTACACTACCGATGCCTATGGCCCTAACTGTATACTCCCTGTAGAGTCCCCGTTCCCCGCTATAGTGATCCCTTTTGCACCTAAATCAATTAAATGGCAATACAAGTTCATTATTTACTTTAATTTAAATGTACGTACCTAGAGGTGCCTCTCTATGGCCGGATAGGCTGCTCCCGCGTCTCCCAATCTGAAATACCTATCCTATGCATAACTGTTAGAAATATTGTTATTGTTAGTAGCACCAATTTACGACAGAACTAGGGGATTTTAAGGAAGTGATAAAAGGAAAGGAAGGAGAAATTCTTTGCAAACTAGTATTGGCTCCTCCGCTAACCAAGTTGACCGAGTGGGCAGTTCTCCGGACACAACTATCCCGCCAATGCATGTCTGAGCTATACCCCGGTATCTGGCGGATCTCTTGGACGATCACCCTGACATACCCGGACTCACTCATGCCAGAGGAAGAACAGCAGGCTTTCAAACCGTTCCCAGTCAACTCCAATACGCATTACGCCTCCAGATTACTACTTTACTGGCTCTAAAAGGGGTATTTCCATTTCGTCCCTTGTCATGACTCTATCCGCGGGCAAGTGGCGCGAAGCTGTGAGGCAGACCATTAAAGCCGACCGTCTTCGTCTTTCCACCTCCAATAGTTGACATAAGGCGCACTTTGTGGGCCTTACGTTTACTTTTGGGTTGACACAGATGAGAGAATGCAACAACGTTACAGAATTTTCCCGCAAGATACCTTGTTAACGGTCTCCTCCACTCAACCTTGCAGGCTTCCCGTGATGTCTAAAGTCAAACGCCTCCGTCAGCGAATCGTGCCCATGACATACAATTCGGCATCCCTGGTACATAACCTTTCGCGCCCGTTCGCTCGACACGATCCCGCGAAAGGGAATGACCCCGACATAGCGCGTGACCCGCCCAGTCTGTGGCTGGTACCTCCCCTCCTCGTAACATGGTAATGAGGGAAAACCCTTACCATTCCGACATACGTATTCCACTTACGTATAGTCTCAGTATCGTCGTACACATTCCTCAAACGTGAAAATTTAATTCACGCAATACAACAGGTAGAAATTTCGCAGATAAACAGGTTGATATAATGTTATACATGCATAGAATCGTGAATCTGGTTCTCACGCCCTCCTCCTGTCGAAGTCTGCGCCAAACTGTCAGCCAACGCCTGCAATTGGGTAAGTTGTACTGCCAAAATTTCATCAATTCGATTGGGTGTACTATCGTAGTCTTATTGCCTCTGCGTTCCTAGGTACTTGTAAGAACCATTTTTTGCTGCTGTTCCGTTCCTAGCATCCAGCTGTTAGGCGACGGTTCGGGTGGCTGGACCCGAGTGATGACGGCGAAGAGAAAAAAAACCCCTGACCGACACGCACACTTATAGTAAACAATAGTTCAATTGGCTGCTTCGTTCTTGCGGTCAGCATGTCCTGTAATTTAAATTATGGAGTTGTAATTCGACTTACCGAGAGTGATTGATAACTGTACCCTTTATCCTAGCGGGAATACACGCTCGTTGTGATTTTTGGATCTGCACTTGTTATAACCTGCGGGAAGAAAACAAAGAAAACTCCTCCACCTCCCTACGACCATTCCCCCCCCCCACCTGTTATGTAATGTCCTGAAATCTATACTCTGTTCGATCATCTGTAGTTATCATTCTTAAGTTATAGCTCCCGTCAAGCGGTATATTTATTATTAAAGCCCAAATTAATCTACGTAAAGTTTATACGATTTTTCCTCTTCATATTTCCGCAATTCGGGTAAAGTATAATATTATTAACCCACCCCTACACCCTACAGTTTAATTTTACTTGAAGTAAATCACGAATTTTTTATAAAAATATAATTTTACTAAGCGACTATAACACTGAATTTAATCCGATAAACTAACTTTATTTTTAATTACGGTAACTTCAACTATGTGCTTTTTCTTATTACGTAGCGTTGCAATAATTCACGAACTTGTATTATTTCTATAATTTACGAATTTTGAACTCAACGGGTCGCGCCGATCTTCGAACTTCGGACTCCCTTTTAATAAAATTACCACTATCTGTTTTCACTGAGGTTAATTAACCGTTGCTACGAGCTGGTTAGAACCAAAACTTCCAGACTTCCGTATTCTTCCGCCGAATTCCACTGACTGATCTGTTATCAAAAAAACTGCTTATTTAAAACGAAAATCTCCCATCAATCAAAATAAGTTCATGCAATTTTGAGTCGTATTTATCCGCTCGCCACCCACTACTCTCGCTTCCCGTCCGTTCCTCCCTTATGCGTTTGTCACAGTTCCAACCCTTGAAATCGGGGTTCCAGCTATCTCGGTCTAGCAAAATAAAACAGGGGTGGACCACGCGCTCGACTCAAACTTGTCATAGGACATTTTCTCCCACTCAAAATAAATGTATTACACCGCACTACCCCTGCATACATTCTGGAATAATTTATTATTATTATCATTATTTTATAACCTAACGCGAAGGAATTTTATTCTACGCATTATTCTACGAACAATATGTATTCTCCCTTGTTTTTCCGTATTTGTGAGTGTTTAGGCCTTATACTCTGACAAACTCTCTCTTTAAACAAATAGCAACGCCCGTAAGGCTTTTCCCAGTATTAAACTCACATTTTTATTGATTTCGATTTTCATTGATGGCCATTTATCACCACCATGGCCTAATCTGTCCCTGTTATTTGCATCTCTACTAAGTAACCTCCCACATCTCATCGTCTCGTTCTTTCGAGAAAAGTGATAACTGTCAGAATGATTTGTTAATCTCTCCAAAAATCACACTCGAATTTGTAAATAAATTTAGAATTAGACAGGCCGTTAAATTTTATGCATTTGGCTAATTACTTTTTCCACTATTTTGTACGTAACCTAGAGTGGTGATTTCGGCTTAATGACCTCTTCTAAGAGCCAAAATCGTGTTACCTGTCAATCTCTTAGAACGTCACTTATGTACAAGAGATTGTAAACCTTCCCCATGTCGCTCCTAATAACTGAAACGCAAAAGTTCATAATTAACCCAAAATCTACTTCCTGAACGATCTTTTTCAAAATCTCAATAGAGTCTCGGTCCCGAATTTCAACAGTTATCAATTTCTTATTTTTGGTCATCATGAAGTGAGTTATGATCAAATTCATAAGGGTCTGCATTCCATACCATGGACTTCGTGAGAACCAGAACCAGATAAACGCCTTTAGCTCCGCCTCTCTCTCGCTATTCGTTGTGTTCAAAATAATTGTTAATTTATCATTTCCAATTTGTCCAACGTTTTACATCTCCGATAGTCTAGCACCTCCCACGCGATAATTAACCCGTATTTTATTACAGACTCCTTCAATTTCGTTTTCAAACACACCCAACAGAGGTCAGTAATATGATCGAATTTAAATATTTAAAAAAAAAATTTCCTCGTCTACTTGTTCAAACAACACTGAACCATCACACGTTTCAATTCTGAATGGTGGTCTTACACCAGGGCGATACTATTAGTATCTTCCACTCTGGAACGTGCCGCAAATATATCATATATTATTTTAAATGAATAAATTGTGAAATAACACAAATTAATCAAATAAAATTTATTTGCGCACGCCGGGTTCGAACCCGCGACCTTCGGATTGTGTGTCGAGAGTCTTGCCTCGGGACCACGGAGGCCGTCTAATGTCTTCTTAAAGTAACAAAGCTGTAATCTACAATCTAATCACTTAGCTTTGAAGTTTGTAAAGTGAAATTAGATGACGAGTGCACAAAACATCTAAACCCGGAAGTCTGACAGCGGAAGGGGCCTACTTCCGGCTATTCCGGGTTCCTCGCTCTGCTTCTTCCGGTGAGGGTAGGATGGGATCCTTTCTTGTTTGCTCTTTTGAAAATATGATTTGTAGTACCTAGTTCAAACACAGAATCTTATTTTATTTTCCGTTTCTAAATTAATTGCAAATAAATTATTTGTGCCTTCTTTTGTAATAATTTCGCGCAGAATGCCCTAAGGTTTTTTTCAGGGCCTTTAACATTTGGGAATGCTGTGTGGAGGATTTTTTAAGTTAAATAATGGAGTATAAGTGAATAAAGGAAGTACAACCATTCCACAGCCAGGAATAAGTCCTTGAACTTACGGTAAACGACCCCTTTGTCGGTAAATTTTGGTTTTACAATGTTCTTTACGTGTTTTATGTTTAATTCAAGCAAGTTTCTAGTACATTCGTAACTTTCTAGGAAAATATATATTCAAAGTTTACACTACACTTCTCTAAAGTAAAACCAGGCAAAGTAAAAGTTCGTTTGTATATTAATTGTCCTGAAGAAGGTTGAGTTCAACCGAAACCGGTCGACGAATATAAATTAAAATAAAGTGATTTTAAACAAAGAACTTGTTTCATTCTTTAGTAATAAAATGTCTGAAAGGTAAAGAAAACTCTCTATTTTATTAACTCTCAATCAATTTGGGAGGCGGGAATGGGTACCGCCGCCCCGGGAACCTTTATTGGATAACCAACACCTCTGCCATAGGTCACCCCAAGTGGTTTGCTACGTTTGGTGATTTTGCAGGGGTGCCCGGGTTCATGCGGTGAGGTTTGTCTAGATTTTGGGAGCGGATGACCAGGACACACTGAATCCCAGATTCCTACCCACCCCTTAAACCCTTTTCCTTCCCAGAATTCTCGTCTACTTCCTTTCCTTAAAAAAAAACCCCACACAGCATCCCCAAAGATGACATAGGCCCTGAGAGAGATTATTTTCCTTAGGGCCTCCTGTGTGGAGCTCACGTAAAAAAAAAAATTAAAAAGCTGAACTCTGCAAAGTATTTTTTTTTTTCAAATATTTTGGATAGTTAAATACACTGAAACAATTACGTATATACAAAAGACATTCCAATTTACGCATTCAAAAACTAGGATAACTTTTCACGGACAAACTCGGGCCGATTCACAAGATCCACATAACAGCATACATTCCATCAACCCACAACTGAAACGGTGATATTGAACGACAGAGAAGAAGTATCAGTGTATTGTCCATTATGATTGCCAGAAGATTCTTCCTATGCAGTAACCATGTAAAAAAACATTGTTCAATACATTTTGCACAGGTCTATATATATGTGAAACATGTTGTCACTGCCAAACTACCTCGATGGAACGACTCCGGATCCAATGTAATGATGCATGTAGAATTATATTGGATTCAGAAGATATAGCAGTGCATCGACAATGTTCACTGAACTAGGATTGCACGGATTCGGCGGTCTAATGAGACATCGGGTCACTGGAGCCAGGATGCGGCTAATAATGGCTTCCGACAACACAGTGGTGACCGCAGCGTTCCAGCGCCAAACCCCACTCCTGAGTGAGCGCTGGGCCCTAGCTCAACCAAATCTACGCCCTAAATTTGTAATTAAAACCGTTAAAAAAAATAAACGACTTCAAAAGAAGCATTAAAAATGGATTATGGACATGGGAAGGAAGAATATAGATACAATTTTGCAACCAAATAAAGATTAAAGCCTGAATTTTGTTTTCTTCTAGAAATTAATTTGATATTTTAACATAAATACTTACAAAATTCAAAGACGTAATCATGTACAACATGACCTTAGAACGAAGTACCCCCGAAAGAACATTATTTACTAATAAATAATATGTAGAGCAAAATGCGTCTGTTATAATGGAGATCTGACGACAATTTTCTCTTGGTCAAAACATGAAACCTTTTTGAAGAAAGCCTATAAAAACAAATCCAATTGCTTTCCAAAAAACAACCCTTAACCCGTAAACGTCAATAAAACAGAACAGTAGAATTCCGATCATACATTCGAGCTGACCATTTCAAGGGTCCACCCTAAATACAAATGGAAAGCATTTTCCAATAACTCCAAAACAAATATTTTCATTAGCAAAAAAGCACAAATTCATTCAGCCTTTTAAAAATGTCGACTCGCCTTTGTAATTTAAAATTTCATCCAAACATCAGGAAAATTTAAAAAAAAATAATTTGGCTGCAAACTGTGCGCATTTGCTAACGGATTTGATTATATAAACGGGGATGCAGATTGGCGATAGAATTTTCTTTTTTATTATTTTTTATCGTTTTTTTTCCTAGGATAAAGAATAAAACAGCTTGGCACCGTTATGAGAACTCACACAGAAATTCAAAAAATAAAAAACTAATTTTCGCTATCGATTGTAGCTCTGTTTCAAAAAAACTCGAATTTATTTTGAAAGTGTCACTTTCACAATTGTAACTATAAAGTACCTACCTAATTTAATGGAAAATAATTTTAATTGTAATTTTCAAAATTAGAACTGATGTGTTAAGAATTCAGACTATTCCGTGATTTTTCACTGGTAAACTTTTAAAATATAAACCAATAAGTAAAATTTTGAATATTCAAATAAATTCGAAAAAAATATACCTTTTCCGCTAATGTCTAGGCAAGTACTAACTAGGCAAGTACTACTTTCCGCTAAGTCTAAACAAGTAGGCATGAGTCAAATTAAGCACTGTTTCTCAGTAACACTTCATAAGGGGTCATCCATTAATCACGTGAAGCTCGAAAGGGCGAGAAGGGTTTCGGAAAAAATCACGAAATATCACAAGGAGGAGGGGGGATATAATGAGATATCTCGTGTATTTATTTTTCGTTGAAAGCACGATTTCTAAACCAAACAGCGGCGCGAGGCCTTGACTCACCGTTTCCAGAGAACGATTTCCCCGCGCGTTGCGACAACCGCTCGGCTCACCAGTCTCCATTAAGTCTGTGATTTTGACGCAGAATACATGCGTAAATCGTTTCCGCGTATGTTTTGCCGTTAAACAATATTCTGAAAATTTCAATATACTTTGTACTAAAAAAAATACGTGATTTTGGGTATGGACGGGGGGATTATCTAAAACCTCACCACGTATCACCAGGAGGGGGAAGGGGTTTAAAAGTTGCTAAAAAGATCACGTGATTAATGGATGACCCCTAAGGATATTGCCGCGAAATCCCAATACACCCTAATAATGTGTTGTTCATCTCAACCCCAATAGCGCAAAACCTCGAGCACAAACATCAATGGATTTTTAAATTGTGTTTGTTTATAGACTTTGTATATCTACTTTTGTTGTAATTAATTGGTGACCAGTACTACAGGAACTTCCCAATCTCTAAGCCACTCAATTAAACCTCGATTGCGGATGTTATAGTTTGACTCCAGACAATAATTGTGAGCAATTGGGGTTAATAATTTTTCCCGATAAGTGGAAAACGAGTTATTTGACTCCAATTTTCAAAAAGGGTGATAAAAGTGATGTTTGTAATTACAGACCAATATGCATTCAATCCACCATACCGAAATTCTTTGAAAGCCTAATACTTGACAAACTTTTTACACAAATAAGACCTGTTATATCACCTTACCAGTTTTGATTTATGCCAGGGAGAAGTACTCTTCCCAACTTAGTTATTTATGAAAATTTCATCACCAATGCTTTTCACCCAGATTATAAGAAAAAAACAAGTAGACTCTGTGTGTACTGACTTTAGTAAGGCCTTTGGTAGTTTCCCATAAAATTCTCATTTGGAAATTAGGAAAGCTTGGTATACCTGGCAATATATTAGCCTGGTTTGAAAGCTATCTTACTGGAAGACAACAAATTGTTAGAATAAAATCCTCCATGTCGGAAAAAATGTATGCAACAAGGGGAGTTCCACAGGGTTCACACCTTGGCCCAATCTTTTTTATCTTGTTTATGAATGATCTTACAAAAATATTTCATAATATTTCTAACTTACTTTTTGCTGATGACCTAAAAATTTTTAAAATTATTCAAAATATTTATCTTTGCAACATTCTTCAAGATAATATCAACAAATTGTTAATTTGGTATAAGGATAACAGACTTTATTTAAATATCTCAAAATGTCAAATAGTTAGATTTTCCTGAATAAAAAATCCAGTGATATTAAATATTGATAACAAAGCTCTTGAGACTTAAACACAAATTAAAGACTTAAGCATCACTTTCCAATCAAATCTTTCATTTGTTAACCACATAACAGAAATATCTAATAAGGGATTAAAAATGTTGAGATTTATAACTAGGCTTACTAGAGATTTTAACCATATCAAATGTATTAAACTGTTATATTTTGCGCATGTTAGAAGTCAACTTGAGTACAATTCACCCGTCTGGAATCCCCGTTATAATATACATATACATGTAATCAATAAATAAATAAATAAAATTACATGAAAAAAATTCTGTTATCTTTAGCTCTTGGTGCAAGACATCGAATAAAGTAACTTGAAGCTATTCACAACTTTATTTACAAGAAACTTTTTGAACACGCAACAAACACTAGTGAAAACTGTTCGCATCAAACAGACATGCCACGGAACCTGGCGTGCCAATAGTGGGACGTCGAAGAGCTTAAAGCTAGTATAAACTTTGAAAGACCAAATTCAATTCTGTAACTTTAAAAGTTCGTGTGCTTAAAAGTCGAATACCGTCTGGAGAGGCGGTATCGATTTTCTGGAACCATCCGTTAGACATGTTTACCGGGTTCCTACGTCCAATAACAACGGAAATTAAAGATTCCGATGCTCGCAGACTTTGTTAGAGTTTTTTCGTTATTTTTTGCCTCTTGCTTAATTTATAAGGTCTCATTCAACGAAAAGCACTCCGGTTCAAAATAAGTATTCGAAATTTATTTGCAAAGTTCTTTTTAACATGACTTGCACTTTTTTAAAAGCTACACGGAATATTATCTACATGGCTCGGTCCATGGTAGTCTGAGATCCTTCTTTGTTCATTCAGTTCGTTTGCTGAATTATGGGTAAAGAGGAAGAGTTGAAGCTTCACATTGGTTTATAAACATGGTAGACTCACACTAATGTAAACAAACAAACAGCTGTCAACATGACAGTTTGGAAAGGTGGTGAATAATATTTATTTTGACATATACATGTATTTTTATCCTGATTTGTATTTGCAGCTTACAGCCTTTCCAAGCACTGCAAGCTGAGATGCGTGTGTAGGGAAAATTTGCCAATAAGAACTCTTGATTCTTCTTCTTCGTGTGCCCTATCAGGTCCCCCCGGCGTTGGCGATAACTCTGAAAAATGTCTTTCTACATTCTGCTGCCCGGAATAGCTCCTCTCACTCTCGTATATTTCGTAGCCAAGACATTTGTCTCCTACCAGGCCCTCGGCGACCTTCTATTTTTCCTTTCAATATTAATTGGAGCAAGTGATACTTTTCCCCTCGAAGTACGTGACCCAGATATGAAATTTTCCTGACTTTTATTGATGTCAGTTCTCTATCTGCTCTAGCCCGCCTGAGAATTTCTATGTTAGTTATCATGTCGGTCCATGGAACCTTGAGCATTCTCCGGTGAAGCCACATTTCAAAAGCCTCTAACCTGTTCATGGTATTTACTTTCAAGGTCCATGTCTCACATCCATACAGCAAGACTAACCACACATAACACTTTAACATTCTATGCCTTAGTTTTAAATTAAGGTTGTCATTGCAGAAGGGGTAATTCATTTTCCTGAATGCAGTTCTTGCTGCTTCAATTCTGCACTTCACCTCTACATCTGGGTTAAGAGTCTCCGTGAGAATGCTGCCGAGGTATCTAAATCTTGCTACCTTTTCGACATTGCAACCATTTAATTGTGTCTTTACTCTTGATTATGCGGGTCAAATATATTTACAAGTAACGTTATATTTTATAATAAACTTGATACAAAATTAAAATCGTAACAACTAGAGGCTAACACGAAAGGGAATGTAAAACAGCCAAACTGAGCGGACGTGGGAACCAGAATAATTTTGCAATATCATGCACTGGACCGGAGAGCGACTCTCAGGGATACCAGTCGGTAAAATTTAACTTCAGTAATGTTGTAAGGTTATTAAGCCATAACAGTCTAGGTTAGAAATCTGTATTACCATACGATGATTAGTTCACTAAAACAATACCAGGGGTTCAGCAGGGTACCGAACCAGCCTATTATATATTTTATTTGGTTATTTCACGGAGGGCAATTTTTTTTTTTACATTAACTCCACACAGAAGGCCTAGAGGAAAATAATTTCCCTTGGAGCCTGTCATCTGAGTTGCTGTGTGTAGGGTCTTTTCAAGGAGAGGACGGAATGAACTTTGGTTTGAAGAGACCATTGTTTGAAAAGGAAGTAGGAAACAAAGAGGCCGGCAATTTGTTCCACAGCCTTAATAGGTTGAAAGTTGTGAATGTCAGAAATAAATTAATTGGAAATTTTTTTTTAAATGTTTTCCATATTATTGTCATTTTTTATATGAATACCGCACAAGAGCCCGTCTGGAGCCAGAGAGACGATGACATCCCCAATTGGGGTATGTTGTGAAGCCGAAAGAATGGGGACGGGTAGGATATAGTGAAGAGGAAGGTGGGGAAGTACCTGGCTATTCATATCTGGTCACAAAACACGGCTAAAGCCATTTCAAGCAACGTATCAATTCTGAATGGTGGTCTTACACCAGGGCGATACTGATAGTATTTGCCACTCTAGAACGTGCCGCAAATATACTGTATATTATTTTAAATGAATTAATTGTGAAAAAACAAAAATTAATCAAATTAAATTTATTTGCCACGCCAAAAGAAATGTTTCATTGAAGAAAGAAAGACATTGCGTAAAAACACACAAAATAAATATGATATATTTTCCAGATTTTGCATCATATATGTTCGTGTGTACAGTTTCCATACTATTTGCCAAGAGTTATTACATCCGGTAGGGGCAGATACGTCAATTTTTCATTGTTTATTTCCTTCCGGAAGTTGGGCTTATTGCTTCGTGTTCGATATTCAAAACGTTATTTGGTATTTCGATGATTAATTGAACGTTTTATGTTGTGGCGAATTGCGGTGTTGAAAAAGCGTGTTTTGTATTTCTTTAGAAGGTTTTTTGTAACACGTGTGAAAATAAATAAATTGCGATAATAAATAGTTTCAGCAGCCAAAATACTTTTGTATTTGGTAATTTTTATTATTATTGACGGCCGGCGTGGTCTAGCGGCAAGGCTTTTGACTCGCAATCCAAAGGTCGCGGTAACGAATGCCCACGTGGCAAATCAATTTTGTTTGATTGATTTGTGTTTTTTTTTTTTTTTTTTATATGAATACCGCACAAGAGTCCCAACTGCTCCCGTCTGGAGCCAGTGAGACTATGGTATCCCCAATCGGGGTATGTTGTGAGGCTGATAGTAGTGGGAAGGGGACGGATATGGGAAAGAGGAAGGTGGGAAGTACCTGGCTATTCGGTCAGGCCACCAAACACGGCTAAAGCTATTTCAAGCAACGTTTCAATTGTGAACGGTGGTCTTACACTATGGCAATACTGAGAGTATCTACCACGCTGAAACGCGCCGAAAATATACTATATATTATTTTTAAATGAATAAATTGTGAAATAAATATCGCACTATAGTCCTAACCGCCTGAGGACATCCATATGGCATCCCTAATTGGGATATGTTGAATGAAGAGGTAAGGAGATGGAGAAGTATTGACGAAGAAGGGTTCATGGGGTGAGGTTTGTCCGGGTCTTGGCAGCAGATGTGTCTGCCCACCAGCTGCATGGCAGGCCAGATCGGGAGAGAATAGTTTAAGGAGTCCCTTTGATTTCTCCAGCCGTACTCTCTCGGAACATCGCCTTGCACCGTAGTGGGAGGGATGGATTCGTACGTCCGCCATTCCTGGATACTGACTCCCAGATTCCTACCCACTCCAAATACCATATTCCTTCTCAGAGTTTCCTCTCCTTCCTTTCCTAAAAAGACCCTCCACACAGTTCCTGTATGGAACTAATGTAAAAAAAACCTGCACACGCTGGGATTTGAGCCCGCAACCTTCGGATTGCTAATCAAGAGCCTTACCCCTCGATCACAAAGGCCGTCAGTCTTCAGGATTAGAAATATTTTCGATACAAAGCAAAAAAACATTGTTATTTAACTTTTCACTGAAATCAGAAAAAATCTGTGAAAATTTTTTTCGTTGCATTTGAGGCGTGTTAAGTTCATCTAAACCTTTTTTTAAAGCCTTTTAACTATCGCAACGAAAATTTTTAATAACTTGTCCATGGAGGTTTGAGAGTTAATATTTTATTTGTTAATTCAATAACTGCCGTATCGCGTTTCGCAAAGCCTCCACAGAAAAAAGTCGAAGAAATAATTTATGAAAAAGGTTTCGGAATAATTTGAAGGCGAATAATAGAACTTGTCATTCATTATCCATAACTTTGTTTTAATGTCAAATGGCCTTGAAATTCTTAGCCCGAGTTATTTGTCGTAAATCTTTTAAAGAGAGAATTAGCAAAGTCTAATTAATGCCTTATGCAGATTGATTATCTTTTATTTATTAATTAAAATATCTACAATGCGTATAATGCTCCGATAAAGATGTTGTAGTTTTTAAAATTATTTATTTTACGTTAAAACTACGATCAGACAAGCATCGCTGTGAAAATAATGGTAAGGTCACTCCGCACTATTAGAAAGTTCGGAAAAGCGATAAGTCGTTTCTACGACTCGTTCTTGAGTTCAACAGATCGGCTGTGGAACGATTTGCCGGCCTCTGTGTTTCCTCCCTCCTACGACAATATTCACTCCTTCCTCTCCTCAAAAACACCTTCCACACAGCATCTTGAAAGATGACATAGGCCCTAAATTATTTTCCTCAAGGCCTCCTGTGTGGAGTTGATGTAAAAAAAAAAGTAGGCAACTTTCTAGATTTTTTTTTTTTTTTTAATTCACCTAAGATAGGAGGCCTAGTAAATAATTTTCTCTTTCTAAGGAAAAGAAGTGGGGAAAGTTCTGAATAAAAAGAGATATGAGGAATGGGTCTAAGATCTAGCGGTCAGTGTGTCCAGGAGTGATGGACATAGGAATCCATCACTCCCGTAGCAAGACGAACGATCGAGAGGGACTATTGTATAGGTCAAAGAGCTCTACAAATAGACCTCTCCCTATCACTCCCGCCAACAGGAATTAAGCTCCCTCCTTCTTTAGTCAAGCTGGCAACACGGTATTGCTTTCAAGTACATAAGCACACATTTCATCACTAATAATTATACATCTGCCCTGATGATGGACACTGTAACGCTGTTCGAAACGTTGTCTAAAGAAAGAGGTAGCGCAACACAAAAACAAATAACGATAATATATCAATATTTAAATTTCATGACGCCATAGCTTACCATTATACGCAGCCTATATTACTCGCATATAATATAGCTTTCTATTGGTGAAAGAATTTTTAAATTCCGTTAATTGGTTTACGCGTGAAAGCGTATCGAACAAATACACGCAGTTTCTATTTGTATAGAAGATGCGTGACATTATTATTCACAATCGTCAGTTCATTAAATAAAAATTACAATTTGAGATTTTTTAAAATCATTAAGCTAAAAAAAAATAAAAATATATTCAGTTCAAACTGTTGTTAGGCGATGGAAAAAGTTCGTAAAGTAATGAATTTCCATTAACAAAGCATTACTCTGTTTTCCAGTTTTTTAATGACTCTCTGATTGCGCCATTCTACGTCAGAAAATAATTAAGTGCTCATGCATAAATATTTATTCAGTCTGAAAAAAATCATTTAAATTATTGAGCTTTTTTACAGTAAATTGCATCAACAAACGTTTTTGATCAACACAGCGTGTTTTTAGCGTTTTCTTTGTGTGAATACCGCAGTGTTCCCGACTGTCCTGAACCAGTTGAACTATAACAAAGATATTTAAATATAAGAAATTTGCTATCGGCAGTTTTTACTGGGTGGGACTGTGCTTCCTGGTGTCGTCTATATTGTTGATCAATACTACTGCACACCTTAAAAATCAACTAAATGAACGAATTCTTTCCGTATTATTATATTGTTAACCAATACTACTGCACACCTTAAAAAATCAACTAAATTCGGTATTCAAACTATGACCATTAGACCGTAGTCTTTAAGTCGTAATCTTTGAACTATAGCATGAGTGCAATGAAGGAGATGAGAAAGAGGAAGAATGAGACGTACTGGGCTATTTAGATATTAAAAAAAAGAAAGACAAATATTCACATTTTACGAATAACCCAACAATATTTGAAAATCTCCTTCTTCCACCACAGTAAGCCGAAAATGTTGCTTGTGTTGTGATAGAGAACTTAGCTAGCCGAGGAATCGAACATGTGTCGCCCAGGTGGGACCCAAACGCGATGCCAACTCAGCCATCGACCGGTCACTTCACTACTTTTGTTTACTTTATCTCCACACAGTAGGCACTGATGAAAATAATTTCCCTCAGGGTCTCATCATCTTTATGGATGCTTTGTGGAGTGTCTTATTAAGAAAAGCGAAGGAGAGGAAGTCCTGGGAAGGAAAATGGAAAGGCAGAAATCTGGGGATCAGTACATCTAGGAGTAACGGACGTATGAATCTATCACTTTCACTTCATGGGGTGAGGTTTGTCCGGATCTTGAAGACGGATGCGTCTGCCCACCAACTGCGTGGCAGGCCGGATTGGGAGGGAATGTTTGAGGGACACCTTTTGCCCTTTCCAGCAGGACTCTCTCGGAATATCGCTTTGCACCGCAGTAGAAAGATGGATTTGTACATCCGTCACTCCTGAACGTACTGACTTCCTGATTCATACCCATAACTTGTACCTTTTTTACATTCCAGAATCTCTTTTCCTTCCTTTCCTAAAAAGACACCAGCCCCACAGCATCCCCAAGATGATATAGTGAGGAGAATCAATGTAAAAAGATCTGATCAGTGACCGTATAAAATATGACCATTACATAATTAAATAAAATTATTTAATTTTCATTCGATTTGATTTCAATTCATTCAATGATAAGGCTGTTTTCTTAGGACTACAGGGTTCCACAGCTTCTCAAAGACTCATCATGCTCTATTATTCATCAATTTTGTCTTAATACAAATCTTCAACATTTTGAAATGGGATTATCACTAAGAAGATAAAATTTTCGCGAAGAACTTTTCTCATGAAAATGAATATATAAAATCAACTTAATTAATCCGATGGGGATTTAAATGGATCATCCACGCTAAACATCACAATGATGAATACTTTAGAATGATAAAATTGAAATCATCGTGATTATTACGTATTATATAAGTATTCAAATTATGTATATTCTAATAAAGTTGTAAAAAAACAAGATGTACACAAAAATCGTCGGATATTAAAAAAAGGTATAGATCTTGCTTCTAAAAGGGACAACGTTAGTTTTCAATTTGGTTCAGGGAACCACTTGGGGTGACCTATGGCAGGGGTATTGATAATTTAATAAATAAAGTCGTTTTTAAAACTAATAATAATAAGAATGATTGGATAATTTGTAGAGCGCCGTTTTTGTGAAAAATCACATCAAGAGCTAACTATAAAATTATGCAATAAAATACAAATAACTACGAAGCATGGTCAACAGAGTACCGCTAAGTCACCTTTGTTAACTATATTTCCTTGTTATTTTTGACTCCCCCCATCGCCCTCCCCCTTTCAATTAACCACTCCAACTATCCTTACCTAATAACATGTAACTAGCAGTTAAAACTGCTTCGCAGGCTGGACCATTTTATAAATCCAATAGGAACTGTCCACTGTACAAATTCACAAATTCGTAGCACTTATACCTGCCTGGGGCACGTCCCCATAGGACGTACTAACGGAAGTGGTGACATCTTTTGACGAATTATTTATTTAATTGGTAGTTTTGATTGAAACTTCACGTACGTAGATGTTTATGTGGCGCGGCGCGTAGGGTGCGGCGGCAGATATGCTCTCGAAACCGAGTTCTGAAATTCAAACATGATAGTTTCTGTTCTTATTTATATATATAATTAGCAAGGAAACATTGTCAACCAAATACAAACACCCTGTAAGTCACCTTTGTTGACAATGTTTCCTAATTATTTTAACTCCCCCCCATCGCCCTCCCCCCCTTTCAACTAACCACTCCCACTATCCTCACCTAATAATATGTAATACCTTCTCTACATATTTGTATATATATAATTAACAAGGAAACATTATCAAAAAAAATACTAGCACCCTGTAAGTCACCTTTGTTGACCATGTTTCCTTGCTATTTAACTCCTCCCACCGTTCTCCCCCCAAATCATCACTCCCACTAACCTCACCTAATAATATCTAATCATTTCTGCACTTGATTTTTAATTTAGTTTTAAAAACACTAGTGAATGACACAGAAGTGTCGGAACCGGCAGCAAAAAAATAAAATTATCTAAAAAATGTACGTTGTCAATGAAATTTTTAAAAATTACAAGAAATACAACAAAAAAAAAATAAAGAAATAATAAAAGCAATAAAAATACTAAAATGCTTAAACTAAATAATAATTTCGACTGTCCACAAATAATTTATCGCGGTATAGGGTGAATCAAATTCATCTATTTCAGAATTTATTTCCATATATAAACCTGCCGCCCAGTAACTGAATTCCTAACCACCATTAGGGCCCTGACAGGGTTATCACAAGCTTAATTAAAAATATTAAATCTGGCCGGAATTCCTCTGGCATTTTCCGACAACCAAATTAAAGCATTTTCCGCCCGACTTCAAACAACTATCCGATTTTCCATTTTGCACAGAAATGCTTGAGTTTGCTGAATTAACCGGGATATTTCCACCAGTTTACCCGTTTATGAGCCATAAACGGCTACCAGTTTTATTTTATTCTGTGCTGGTATTTCCGAAAAGCGTAAATTTATAGTATTTTGGTCGCTTTGGGTATATCCTTTATTTTACAGTAAAGCCGGGTAATTCAACACGCTTATTTGACTGTTTGACAGAAGGATTTGTGGTAGGGAATGTACATCTTCATTTCTTTATGTGCTCTAACTCAAGATAAGAAAATACTTTGTCAGTTTGTGAAAAAGAAGACTTTCTTGTTGTGTTCTTTTGCGGAGATCAATGTTTATTATGTAAAATTTCAATTGTGATTCAAATGATACCTACCCAAATTCAACATTCATATTTAGATATCTTTAATGATTTCATTATGCCTAAAGTCAGAGAGAAGTGTAAATTTTAATCTAAGTATTAGATCATCCAAAAAAGTGATTATGATTTTAAAATTAAATAACTTAAGGTGGTATTTTAGTCCAGGTGACAAAAAATACATTATTTTTTTTAAAGTACATTTATTTATATTTTGAAAATTCACAAAAAAATTTCAAAAAAATATGTATATATTTCACGAAGTTACGCGCTATTGAAGTAGAGGGGGAAAAAAAGAGCGTCCATCTTGTCACGATTCCGACACTTTTGGTCATTTGAAAAATAAAAAAAGTAGATTCTTTATCAGTACAAATGTCATTATGGTTGGAACCAAGACAATTTAAAAAACATTTTTTCTCGCAAAACGGCAGCTACTAAAAAAAAAAATTTCAGTTTTTTTTTTTAACTTTTCCGAATTTTTAAAAACAGTAAAAATTTTTAAAAAATCATTTTTTGAATGACGATACTAGAATGGCTATAACTTTAAAAATTATTCTAATTTCGAAAAACCCTTTTAAAGATATATATTATTTGAATATCTAAACTATCGAAATATGAGGAAAAAAAATCTATTCTAGAATACCCCCTAATAGGCCTAATACGTATTAAATGCACTAATTATTTATTCACCAAAACAAGAAGAAAACCTCCTTTTTTAAATACGACTATATCTATTTGAATTTGTTTTCTTGATTGAAACTTGTTTTCAATGACAATGCAAAAAAATATCATCGGACAGCAAATGAAATGAACGTTTTTTACTCCAGTTATGCTCAGAAATCGCTGGTTAAGATCCTTCAGGGACTGTTGTAGGCTGTATATGTTTAATTTTTTAACCTCGTTTATATTTTTTGTTGTTAATTCATCTTTTAATTGTGTGTATTTACGTAGGAAATACAAATATAAACAATGTACTAGGAAGATAAAAAAGGGGACTTACATCTGGGCTGATGTCTGTGACGTTGGCACTCGATACGAATTCCCTCAGGAACCCGTCAAGCTCCGTTCCTTCGATGTAGCCATTTCCTGAAAAAGGTAAAATATTAAAAATTAATTCCTTTCTGTAGATTTCCAACGAAAATGCCATTACGCCTAGAAACACTCGTAAAAATTCTCAAAAACATGTTGAATCTCCGACCTTTTTTGAAGCATGCAAATATAATATGGAACGAACACCTGACTTTGTTTTTGTGACACCTGAAGACACAAACACTGTCAGATTATGAATAACCTGAGAGTATTTAGAAGTCTCCTACTACCATCATTATCGGTGGTTTTCTGTTAAGAATGTTTGTGCAATAAACTCCCATTAAAATAAGACAAACTTGTTTTATAATTTTTAAACACTAAACAGTGCAACAAAATGTTAATATAAAATCATAGTGTTTGAAAGATAGAGTACGGAAAAAAGTGTGTAATATAGTTGTGAATGATGAATACTTGGAGCATATGGATGAGTTTTTGTATTTGGGAAGAATGTTAACGAGAGTAAGGCTCTTGACTCGCATTACGAAAGTCGCGGGATCGAATCCCGGCGTGGCAAATAAATTTTATTTGATTAATTTGTGCTATTTCACAATTTATTCATTTAAAATAATAAATATTATATTTGCGGCACGTTCCAGAGTGGAAAATACTCTCAGTAACGCACTGGTGTATTACCATTCAGAATTGAAACGTTGCTTGAAATGGCTTTAGCCGTGTTTGGTGACCAAATCTGAATAGCAGGTACTTCCCACCTTCCTCTTTCCCATTTCCTTCCCCTCCCCACTACCTTCAGCCTCTTAACATACCCCAATTGTATGGAAGCCATAGTCTCACTGGCTCCAGACAGGAGCAGTTGGGACTCTTGTGCGGTATTCATATAAAAAATAAAAAATAAATAAAAAAATGGGATGATTGATAGTCACTGAAAAAAGGGTACAGGCAGTAACCACCCCTGGAACATTTATTGTGTACAACTCCTCCTCTGCCATAGGTCACCCCAAGTAGTTTGCTACGTTTGGTGACTTAGCAGGGGTGCCCGGATTCATGGGGTGAGGTTTATCCAGGTCCTGGCGGCCGATGTGTCCACCCATCTGCTGCGTGGCGGGCCGGATCGAGAGAGGCTGACTGAGGGAGGTCTTTTGACATTTCTTGCCAGTATCCATCGATCCTTCGCCTTGCAATGCAATTAGATGGTTGAATTCATACGTCCGTCACTCCAGGACACACTGACTCCCAGATTCCAATCCACCCTTCATACCTATTTCCTTCCCAGACCTTAATCTCCTTCGTTTCCTTCAAAAACCTTCAACGTAACATCCCCTAAGCTAACAAAGGCTCTGAGAGAAATTATCTTCCTCAGAGCCTCCTGTCTGGAGCTAATGTAAAACAAAGTGTTTTTAGTGATGTTATTTGGTAATGTAAAATTTCAGCCGGATCATTAATTTTCTAAAATTGAAAACATACCCTTTAATTTTAAAAGGGGCAAAAAATTTGACAAAAAAAGTCACAAATATATTTACGTTGTAATATTCTACCCATATTATTTTTCAATAGAAGCAAGAAATATTCGGCTAAAATGCAAATTGATATTTCGTTCATCTTTTGTCACGCTGTTTCTACAAGAAACACTTTGAATACATGAGAAAATTTACAAGATTAGGGATTAAAAAAGGTTGCAAAATTTGCATTTTTGTTCATTTTGTGAACCTTTTTTGAAGCCTAACCTACATAAATTATCATATCAATGTTAATTTTTGAGATGTATTACCGAAATAAAATGAAAATGCCATCAAATATTAGAATACTAACCCAGACCAGTGAAAAATCACGAGATAATTTGGATTCTTGACAAAGCAGTTCAAGTTTTTTTAAATAAATAATTTGTTAAAATATTACATTATAGGAAGGTCGGCGTAGTCCAGCGGTAAAATTTTTGACTCGCATTCTGAAGGTCGCGGAATCGAATCCCGGCGTGACAAATAAATTTTATTTGAATAATTTGTGTTATTTTACAATTAATTCTTTTAAAATAATATATAGTATATTTGCGGCACGTTCCAGAGTGGAAGATACTTTCAGTATCGCCCTGATGTCAGACCACCATTCAGAATTGAAACGTTCCTTGAAATGGCTTTAGCCGTGTTTGGTGATTTCAGATTTCAATAGCCAGGTACTTTTCCACCTTCCTCTTCCCCTTTTCCTTCCCCTCCCCATTACCTTCAGCCTCACAACATACCCCAATCGGGAATGTCATAGTCTCACTGGCTCCAGACGGGAGCAGTTGGGACTCTTGTGCGGTATTCATATAAAAAAAACTAATGTAGCGGACCGTTATGCTTCCCGGTGTTATCTTATAGCAAACAATATGTAAAACACAGACACATGTAAATAATTTTTACTTTATAGTCAGCTTTCAAATATTTATTTAAAAATCTATATGCAGTTTGAAAATGGCCTTGTAAGCCGAAACAGCTCTTACAAAAATAAATACTAAAATACTTGCAGAACTTGATAATAACATGTTAAATTTGATTTAAATTAAATTACGTTTTTAGATTTTCACGGCCAAAAGTATTTTCGTTATTTGTTTGTAGGGTGTTATGCCGTGTTGCGCTACCTCCTTCTTTAGCCAACGTTTCACAATTACACATCTGCCCTGTTGTGCCATCAATTGGGCACAATTACTCATCTGTCCTGATGATGGACACTGTAACGCTGTCCGAAACGTTGGCTAAAGAAGGAGGTAGCGCAACACGGCATAACTCCCCATAAACGAATAACGAAAATTAAATTATTTTTTTTTTTAATTGAATGGATTCTACGAATAAAACACAAAATCAATTAATGAATATTTCTTTCCTCATTTTATGCAAATTTAGTATTTGGAGATGTCTGCCTAATCAACTGGACGTCGATACATCCCCCCATCTGTTCGCTTGGTCCTTTAAGATTATTTCTTTCCTTCTTTTTCCTTCGGGCGTAGGTCGATGGGATGGAAGGTCAAACCGAGCTATAAATCCGCTTCCCCTCGCTTTTGACGTCTCATTTCGCGCCAAAACTAGCGTCCTATTTCGCGCCAAAACTGACATCTTATTTCGCGCCAAGACGTGTTATCGTGTTGCGGGAAAAGCAAGAATGGCCGGGCTTACAGGAAGATAAAATAATGCCCGGCTTTGGCAAATACCATTTTAAATTCATTACAGTTCGGAGAACTTATAAAATGAGTATATAGAGTAAAACTAGGCAGAGATCGTATTACGTCATCACGGATCATTCGAAAGGAAAGTACGTGGTAATTGTTTTCTTATAATATTGATGGGGATTAATACGGTTAGTGACATCTGTAGTTTCTTTATCTAAGTTGATTATCTACAAATCATATGTCGGTAATGCAGGTTACTACGGCCCAAGCAGGTGGAGCTAACGGTCTTGACGTTTTAAATGACAAAGCAATTTGTTTCTGTAGAAGGGATCATTTTTAAATATAAAATGGTGATCTCAGTTTATTTGTTCCTTCCTTTTTACTGACGATCGTACGAATAACAACAAGGCCATTCTAGCCTTACTTAGCTAGGGATCGGAGAACCGGGCTGTGTAATATTTTAGCATGTTTCAAGTGTTTTTTGATCATGTTTAATCTACAGTTGTAAATAACGAACTCAGTGAAAAATCTTCCAGAATGTTTTTAAATTAAAAAATGACCCATGCAAATTCCCTAACAGTCAGAATAATGGAATCAAATAAATGGAATATTTGTAAACGTTTTCAAACGCTAAAAACTATTATTGAAAGGTGATGAAATACGCTTTCAAATTTATTTTTTTACAAATAACCATGTAATTTTATTAGATAAATGTATTATAAACATTATCACCAACTCACTTTTTTGTCGTTTCATGTAAAAATAATCTCTTTTTAAATTCACACAGTTTTGTTTTTTTTTTTCAAATTACTGCCGCCATTACTGCAATAGTAACTTTCTGCATCACAGGTGGCAGCACTGCGAAACGGCCAATATCAATTTTCGTATTAGTCAGCGTTGTGTGATTGAATTCTTGAATGCAAAAAGTGAAACGCCTATTCGCTTTCATGAAAGACTGAAAAATGTGTACGGTGATACAATTGCACAAAAATTGTGACCGGAGACGAATCATGGGTTTCATGGAACCTGAATCAAAGAGGCAGTCAATGGAATGGCAACACACAAATTCACCGAGGACAAAAAATTTGAAAAATCGTTAAATGAACAAACAAATATAATTCACTCACCTTTGTTAGATATGTTCAAACCAATTTCAAAAACAATATTATGATAGAAAATAAAACCATGAGTCATCATTTGGGAATAATTCACATTAGAAATAATGATGAGAGTACATAACGACCTTCAGTCGAATTTCAGGGAAAGTTATGGCGACAGTGTTTAGGGATGCAGAGGATTTGATTTTAATTTAATATTTATTACAATAAATCCTGTCCAATACGTCACAACCCTTAAAAATCTTAAAGCACTTATTTCACCCAACAAATATTGGTGGATGGCCTTAGGAAGCAGGACCATGCTTTTTACCACTCTGTTAAAAGATGGACCAAAACTTTGTAAATGGACGGAAATCACAAATTAATCTTCAATAGTGTGGTTTTTGGCCTACTTAGTTGCATTTTATTTCTTGACAATTAACTCTAGATTCATAAACGTACGTCTCACATACACCCTGAAGTAGTAAAACGCTCATAGAGCGCAACGCGAAAGAGGTGGCAATATGCATCTCAGTACCCTCCCGGCACTCCCGACACGGTTAGAGCTCAGTGTGGTCCCAGGACTGCCAGGGATCTTTGTGCGTAAACTTGTAGTTGCGCAAATACTACGCCTAAGGTGTCCGAGGTACACATGTTTATGAATAGTGCAACAATTTTATTAAGATATACTATGCTAGGTATGTTTTTAGGTTTTCACGGCCAAAAAGTATTTTTGTTATTGTTTTTGGGGTGTTATGCCGTGTTTCGCTACCTCCTTCTTTAGCCAACGTTTCGGACAGCGTTACAGTGTCCATCTTCAGGGCAGATGACCTGTCCGAAACGTTGGCTAAAGAAGGAGGTAGCGAAACACGGCATAACACCCCAAAAACAACAACAAATAAACTATGCTACTTTTACGGTATGTTTAATATGTCCATAGTCAATTCATTTGCCATCCACATCTACAATAATTAATTACATATCTCCCAATAATTAATTACATATCTCTCCGGGAGATATATAATTAATAGTCTTCATCAAAACAAACCACTGACAAGGAGAGCTTTTGTCAAAGAAGTATCAAATAAGTTGTTCGAGCCTCGGTTACGGCGTCGCCCTGAAACACCAACTTTGAGGCGATGCCTAAAACGGAACATCGATGCGATTTTAGGCAATACTTTGCCTGATGTACCAGCCGATCCTGGAATACAAACCAGGAAGCTATGCAACTTTTGTTGTAACAAAAAAAAAACATGTGACTAGATTTATCTGCATCTCTTGCAAACGTCTCATGTATGTGCATGGAACATCGGGGAAGTTTGTGCTTAGAATGCTCTGAATGATCTCAAAAGGGTTTTTTAATGTGTTGATCTCAAATAAACCTTCCTATTATTAATATAATGTAGTATTATTAATTATTATTTTTATAGTTTAAAAATTTGGTGCCTCACAGTCATAACATATTATGTTTATGAACATTGTAACAGTAAATGTAGTTTATGAATCTTGGTTAAAGGAGAAAAAAATAGGAGGCATTACTTTTTGAGTGACCTGCGTACAATTTGTCCACTCTGGCAGGTTTCAAACTCACGTTTGCCAAAAAGCTTTTCTAAGATCATCATTCACTAAAATTCAAAAATAATATTAAAATTTGCTTCATTTTAAAGTACTTTTAAGTTCATTTTTATCCCTTTCTCTACTATTATTACTACTATTATTTCAGTGCTATAAATGGAGCCATTAAACAAATAGTTTACGAGTCAGGGGTGGCCGTAACCCACGCTAAAGTTTAACTTACGGTTAGTGTAATATTACAGATAAAACAGCGGCGTTTCTCTCACGAACACCAGAACACCTGGGGGACGAGTTTTTACTTTTTCTGCGGCAAACTTCTCCCATAAATTATTGCTCGCCGGAAGACAGGGCCAACTGGAAACTGGACAGCTTTCCGGGAATAACTCATATAAAGGATTCACCCCAAACTAAACAGAAACTGTTTCTAGAAATTTATTTATTTAATATCAACGGTATTTATTTTATATCAATGAATAAAGCACACATGTCACAAAATTATAGGATACATATTAGAAACAGTAAATAAAGAGTGTAACAGATAATTGTGGCGTTTGAAAGAGAAATGCGATAACATACAAAAATCTATTGTACAAATAAAATGTATATTGATTGAAAAGATTTGATAGTATAACTCTCTTGTACCTACATTCCGTGCAGTTAAGCCGCCGCTACCCGAATTACCGATTTCTTACATTTCTCCCTTAAACATTTGAAGTTTTTAAGGTCTTAAAAATATAAATGTTATTTTTTAAGATAATATCTAGATACGTTCCACGCCAAAACGCAAATTATATGAAATTCCCTCGATAGAAAAAAATCGTAAAGTACGCTCCGAAAATTATTAAAAACAAGTCGATATCTATTATTTTACAAGTTATATTTGTGAAAAAATTCACAATGTTTCTTTAAGTGATACTTGAGATACCTTCCACGAGATGTTTGTTCTATTTTAAACGAGTCATGTTTTATTAAGCATTTTCACAATTTTCACTTCAATTTTATCATTTAAAATATTAACGCGCTCTGTCCAACATTCGTAATTACATATAACTCCATCTTCTTCTTTTTGAGCGGGGAAGCGCCGCCTTAAATAGATCTGCCACATCTGCATATCTATTAGTAACTTCATGTAATCTAGGTACAAGCGAGTGTTTCGCAGACTCAGTCTGGTTATTGTAGCATTTAAACAGGATTTTAGAACGAGTGGCCCTCGTGGGTATATGAAATTCAAAGAGCTTTCTTAAATCAGGACTATTATTATGTCACAAATTTACAATTTCGAACATAAATATTAAGTCGGATATAATTCTTCGATCTGAGAGTCTCAATAAATTTAATTCTTTCATCATGTAATTATAGTTTATGTTTTCGGTGGGAATACCGAGTTTAAAATTAATGTGTCTTAGAAATTTATGTTGAATTTTCTCGATTGATTCTGAATGTATTTTAAAATGGGGAGACCAGATCTAGGAATTATATTCGACTTGACTACGTACCAGCGATGTATACAAAAATTTTAGTGTTGAAATATTACTAAAATCTATCTATTGGAAATATTAAATATTATTAAACGAATAAATAAATAATTGTACAACTTGAATGTGATTTCAGATTTTCAGTTGTATTTTAGGGGTATTATGCCGTGTTGCGCTATCTCCTTCTAAAGCCAAAGTTTCGGGCAGCATAACAATGTCCATCATCATCTGTCGATGTGTTATACACATCTGTCCTAATGATTGATACTGTAAAGCTGTGCGAAAAATTGGCTTTATAAGGCGGTGGCGCAACACGGCATAATACCCCAAAAATAAAAAAATACATTATAATTATTTATGTTTTTATTTCAAATATTGTAAAACTTTTACAAGTAAATTGTCACTAGTGTGGAGGGCAGGAAAACTAGAAGTGATTGCTTTTTTCATGTGAATACCCGCACAAGTCCCAACTGCTCCCGACAGGATGGCTCCTGTCGGGAAACTAGTGGTGAGGGGAAAGAGTTGGGAAGGAGGAAGGTGGGGAAGAACCTGGATATTCAGATCTATTCACCAAACACGGCGAAAGCCATTTCAAGCAACGTTTTAATTCTGAATGGCGGTCTTACACCAGGGCGACACTGAGAATATCTTCCACTCTGGAACGTGCCGCAAATATACTTTATATTATTTTTATGTTTTAATTATGAAATTACACATACAAATTCGCTTGCGCACGCCGGGATTTTAACCTGCAACCTTTGGATTGCTAGTCGAGAGCATTACCCCTTGACCACGGATGCCGCCAATTGTTGTATTTGATATTTATTCAAATAATATCAATCCAACAATCAAAAATTCCATATCACTATAAATATAATAACGATTTGACCACAATAAAATTAGATAATTAATAATTCACATTACTTGTAAGGTATTCCCCAAACAATATCAAAGTAAGATACGAACCTGAGGTAATTAAACCTACTGGGAATAACCAAAATAATTAGTCAAAGACTACTTAGTAACAAATGTAAGAAAACCGATAAAGTGAATAAAATCTATGTAGACCACTCTTCTCTCACCTCTCCTATATGTCATGTGAACAAACCGTAGATTAAGAATAATTTGTACCTATCTGAAGATGGTTTCAACAAGCTGAAACCGGTTATGGTCAAATAAATTAATGTGAAAATAAGTCTCGATTTTTTTTATTATATTATAATAAAAAGCACATAAAATTCTTGTTTTACATGTATCTAATTTTTCATAAGAAAAATTGAGTATTCATTTAGGCTTTTGTAAAATGTCAATAGTTCCAAATAAATAAAATCAGATTTATTTATTCAAGACGCTATCTAGGTTACAAACCAGTTCTTAGAATGATTGTTTCCAATAAAAAGGGTTGAAGATAATATTGTTAATTCTAAAATTTGAAATATGAGATTGACTAATACGACGGTTTGACGTTAGGTAGGCGATGGAGGAATTGGTAAACGCGCACATCCCGGTTAGACGAGAGGTTCTGAGTTCGAGTCCCAGTTGCGACCATTATCTTTTTCTATTTTTCTATGTCTTGCTTTTTATTTTCGTTTAGATTATTATTGTTATCTTCTTCTTCAATAATATATATCTAATTTGAAATCCAGTAATTGTTGCCCGTGCTTGCAATTTGATCAATAAAGTAATGTTACCGGGGATGAGGTGGCAACAATGCACAAGGTAGATTATAATGAGCAGATTGACTCGCATGGCAGATGTAAGGAATAGGTTAATGTTTTTCAAGAAAAGAAGGTATTATATAGAAATGTATTAAAATAAAATGATATCCTAAATAACTAAGGCTGTCTGGCAAAGGGTTTACTTAGGTTAAGTAGTTCAGGTTGATACCGTGGTAAGTTGAATTGAAGCACGATGAAACCTTCTTTTGTGAAACGAATCTCACGTTGTGAGAAGGGCAGGACTCCAGGGAATTGATTCCAAGCCAAATGGACCCTCCAGAAGCAGAAGAGGCGGATGATTCTGGAGGCCAATCATCCCTCCACGATGATTTCCAGTTAGCTCCCAAGATGGCGAGTTTAACGACCAAGGTACACAATTACGATCGTGGCGATCTTCAAAAGGGATCCGTCATGTTGCGGTCGAGAGGACCGCCCCAATGCTCTCGGCTGTTCTAAAAAGACCGACTGGCTTTCTTTTCAACAACTGTTGCATTCCAAAATATTGCAGGGCTCGCAATATAACCAATGCTCAAATGTCAATGGGCAAGCACTAGAAGCGCCACACACCGAGACCATAAATAAAGTGTGTATAAAAGGGTACACACACCTTGTTACAAATACTTTTTGTTACATAAAAATAAGTTATTATTTTATCCAAGCATTATGACAGAAGTTGTATTAAGAAAATATATATTACGTGTATCCCGTTTTATATTCTATTACTTGCAAACCTTTAGAAATCTCAACAATAAAGGTGGACACTTACGACCAACACATGTACACGGATGTATAGGTACCTTTAAAACCATGTAGGAACTCTCAAGCCACCCTCTACCCTTTCTGTTCATCCTCCCTTATTTCTTACAACACACACCACCACGCAATATATTTGTAAACGATGAATACTTAGAGTAAGAGGATGAGTTTTTGTATTTTGTGTTTTGTGTTTACAAGGGATGAAAGGCTGATTGGGATATTGAGAGAAGGGTAGATTCTATGGATGAAGGACTTAACTCCGTTGGTGCTAATAAAAACATGTCTAAAGAAATGAAGCTAGTAGTCTTATTGATTTCCGTAAGTCTAAACTTAAACTGTAGGGCCTATACGAAGGCCTCCGTAGTCAAGGGGTAAGGCTCCCGACTCATAATCCGAAGGTCGCGGGATAAGCAAATGAAAGAATTTGTGTTATTTCACATTAAAAATAATATATAAAGTATATTTTCTGCACGTTCTAGAGTGGAAGAAACTCTCAGTGTCGCCCTGGTGTAAGACCACCATTCAGAATTGAAACGTCGCTTGAAAGGCTCTAGACGTGTTTGGTGACTAAATCTGAATAGCCTCCTTCCTTTTTCTCATCTCCTTCCATTAAACAATATTGTTTTTTATGAATAAATTATTGTGTTATTTTTCCATAACCCAATCTTGAAAAAATGATATGTAAACAATAATACCATGTAAATAAACAATATACGACGATGAAGTAAATAGTGGAAAAAGTCGGAGACGCACGATCTAGGAAATCCAACAGAAGAATGATTCTGCGTTAAGACAACTGTGTTTACGGCGTAACGCTTGTTAAATCAGTCGCATACCACACTTTTTGACAGTTTTCTAAAATGCGGTATTCCGTATCGTATCCGTACCGTAACGAACTATACCGCGCTTTTATTAAGACACCAACTCTTAAAAGTAGTTACCCTTACGTCAGATATGATGGTGCGTTTTACCGTTTGATTCTCGTTAAGAGATGTCAGTCACCGGAAAAATTGCGAATGGAATATCATCGCGTACAAACATCAAAATAAATCTTGTTTTTAAGAAGGTAATTAATCCATTAAACAAACTTCAGACATAGACAATAGACAAACCATCGAAAGCCAAAGAAAATCAGAGAAATTTGACAGCCGATAACGCACGACGGACGCCTTCCAATATCCGGCGGATTTTATCTTTTTGTCATTAATTGTCTCGTAACGCTGACTTAAGGCAAAAGATAACACAAAGGATATAGAATCACCCTTGCGGTTCAACACACTTGCTCCCAATTATGAGATTTTCCTTGACTAAATAAAGACAAAGTGTTTTGTTGTAAAGAATGCGATATCCATTATTGTTTATCAAGAAACCATTGAGTGCTTTTATTATTACCGTGACGATCCACAATTACAGTACCGTGATGGCACAAAAAAGCATTAAATGTAACTTCTTTATCCTAATAATGCTGCAGCTCTTTCTTCCTCAAAGCTGGTTCACATTACGCTATCAAATATAAAAGATCATAGCACGTTAAATAACGCTCTCCATACAATCCCTTCAGACCGTTCACACCTAATCGTTTTTAAGCGCAGATCAATCATTGACAATATACATCTTAGACGTAACCGCTCCAGACGCGATATCCCAGAAGATAACTCTCCCCTTCTCCGACTAAAACAGGAGAGGGGGTCATTGTAATTACGGAACTGCCTAGACCCGTGGATGACTGATGTCAAGTTGACAGATTTCAGTACAAAAAATATGCGTTACTTTGCCGCTCCCTAATTCGACTGACCCCCTCTCCTACCACAGGAAGAAATATTTGATAGCCTCGTGTGAAAGGACAAAAGATAAGCGCTCGCGAATCAACAGATATCTGCTCGCAGATTTATAGCGTAATGTGAACCAGCTTTAATAACGGTGAAACAAAAGATGAGACACACAATATACGTGTGTGTGTTACCTCCATAGTACTATTTTTTTCTTTGGAGGAAACAGATACAACTCGTATCTTATTACGGCTGAACTACAGCAACGGGAATTGCATTTCATTTTCTTTATACATGTGAGAGAGATGTAATTTAATAGTATACAACTGCTAACCCTGTACAAGTGCGCTCCATGGTTGAATTTGGCGGTCACCTCTGGTCTGGAGCTCCAAAGTACTTGAAAAATACCCTCGACTGATAGACTCTCCCACCTTAACGAACAGATTGCAATCTTTAGAGCACAGGCGTCGGGTGGGAATGCTATCTCTGTTCTACCGGTATTTCAATGGAATTAGCCTCATTGATCCTGAGGAACTAGCCTCTGAGGAACTCTGAGGATCTCTCAGGAACTAGTCTCATTGATCCCTTCGGCACCGGTGCATAGTCGGGAGACACGCCAAAAGCGCGGCCAACATATGTACACGGTTGACATTTGTCACATGAGAACGTGTCGTTTTTTCGACTCGTTCCTGAGTTCAATAGCTCGGCTATGGAACGATTTGCCGGCTTCTGTGTTTCCTCCCACCTATAACATGGGTCTCTTCGAGAACAATGTTCATTCCTTCCTCTCCTCAAAAAGACCCTCCACACAGCATCCCAGATTACTTAGGCCCTGAGAG
The DNA here is from genome assembly GCA_936435175.1 of Glyphotaelius pellucidus. Classification (NCBI taxonomy): domain Eukaryota; kingdom Metazoa; phylum Arthropoda; class Insecta; order Trichoptera; family Limnephilidae; genus Glyphotaelius; species Glyphotaelius pellucidus. Next base: position 2,151,539 of record OW386561.1, read on the forward strand.
AAATTATTTTCTTCGGGGCCTCCTGTGTGGAGGAAAAAAAATGTACGATAATGATTTTATATTTCCTTTGGGGGGTTCAGATATACGTTCAACATTTGTTTCATTTTCGACTGTTATTATTTAGTGTGCAAGAAAGAGCTTATATGTTTAAAAACAAAAGCAAAACCATCAGCGCATTGATGTTTGACGTTTTTGAATTTTTGAAATTCCCTCACACTTCAATATTATCCTTATAAATATATTCCATACTTTCAAAATTATCGTCACGGCTAGTAGCATTGTAGTGGTCTACGGAGACATCACGGTGCGGTGTGTGAGAGAGATGTAAGAAAATGATAACTTTTTTTTCCTTTGGAGGAAACAGCAAAACGCGCGCCCAACATATGTACACGGTTGACATTTGTCACATGAGAACGGGTCGTTTTTTCGACTCGTTCTTGAGTTCAACAGCTCGGCTATGGAACGATTTGCCGGCATCTGTGTTTCCTCCCTCCTACAACATGGGTCTCTTCAAGACCAATGTTCATTCTTTCCTCTCCTCAAAAAGACCCTCCACACAGCATCCCAGATGACATAGGCCCTGAGGGGAATTATTTTCCTCAAGACAAGTGTGGAGTTAATGTAAAAAAAAAAAAAAAAAAACAGACCTACGCACATTGTGTCTCTCATCTATTGAAAGAGTTGCAGCATTCTTGTGTTAAGAGGTCTGTTCACGCGGGCGAAGATTGACTATCCAAAAAAGCATAATGATAGGTATAATTGTCGTGTGTCCTGCTCTAGTAAAGTACAGGAAAGGGGCGTACGAGAGGCGGTAGTGAAGGGGGAAATCGTAATACGTATTGTCGCACATCGCGAGCGAACATAAAAATTAAATAATTATGTAGTGAACAAAGCAGAAAATATATGTAATATTACGCTTGAATATTTGCAGGAAGCCGGTGAACGGTCCCTTTCGTTTAGTACCTTAGCATTAGCGGACGAGGGACACACATGCGGAGGTCTCTGGACATATTCTGTAGTAGTGTTAGTTTGTTTATAGTACAAACGCTGGGTGTCAACAAAATTTACAATTTTACAATAATTCTTCGGTTAGGTTTGATTGTTTCACAATATACTAAAATTTATATTCAACGATGTTGTGATATTTTTATCTTGATTGAATCATTGAAAACAATTATAATTATAACAAAAGAAAACAATATAGAATTTTACCCCGATTTGATGTTTACATGTTAGAACAGAGTTCAAAATGTGAAGTTTTGTCAAATATTAATTTGGAGGTACGATTAAACAACCCGGCCTAACATTCGCATACAAAATAAAATCGGTGACCGGACAACTTGGAATGAGACCAACTCAGAACCATCTCAGATAAGTCATTTAGAGTGATAAAATATTTATAAATATAAAATAGGTTACATTAGGTTAGGGTTATCGGCTAATTTAAAATTATTTTTTTCATAGCTTTTTGACTTTTCAAGGAGGTGTTGAGTTGAATTTATTCTCAGTTGGCATGGAACCATCTAATCGACATATTTAGGCACTTTCATGAAAACAAAAAAAAATTAATGATGACTTCCGTGGTCGAAGGGTAAGACTCTCTCTCGACTAGCGATCAGGAGGTGACAGGTACAAATCCCGGAGTGGGCAAGTAGGTAAATTATATTTGATTGATTTGTGTTTTTTCACAATTCAATCATTTAAAAATAATATATGGTATATTTGCGGCACTTTCCAGAATGTAAATAACTCTCAGTAGGACTCTGGTGTAAGACCACCATCCAGAATTGAAATGGCTTTAACTGTGTTTAGTGACTAGATCTGAATGTCCGGGTGCTTCCCCACCTTCCTTTACCCCATATCCTTCCCCTCCTCACCAATTTCAGCCTCACAACATACCAAAATTGAGGATGCCATAGTCTCACCACATTCAACAATTTGGGAGGCGGGTAAGGGTACCGCCGCCCCGGGAACCATTTGTTCGCTACGTTTGGTGACTTAGCAGGGGTGCCTGGATTCACGGGGTGAAGTTTGTCCGGGTCTTGGCGGCGGATGCGTCTATTGATATGTCAGATTTGAAAGTCAAATAATATGTGTAACTTCACATTCAATTATACTGTAAGGTTCCAAAATCGGTGTCTCGGAGGTATGTTGGTTTTCCTTGCATACGCCTGAGGGATCTTTTTGTACAGTTTTTTTTAACGTTAGCTCTACACAGATACTTGAGTCGGGCGATGTCAAGAGTCAAAATAACAGAAGAGCACGTATGAGACGATGTATGAATGTGAACGAAGCAAGGAGTGTGTGCCAAGATCGAGTTGTTTGGCGGTCCGTCCTCTCTGCCTACCCCTGCGGGGAAACGGCGTGATGGTTAGTTAGTTAGTTAGTTAGTTAGCTCTACACAGGAAGCCCTGAGGAAAAAGGGGTCTTTTTAGGAAAGGAAGGAGATGAAGTTCTGGGAAAGAGAAGGGTATTAGGGGTGGGAAGGAATCTGGGGGTCAGTGTGTCCAGGAGTGTCCCGGGCGTATGAATCAATCCCTCCCGCTGCGGTGCCAGGCGATGTTTTGAGAGAGTACCTACAGCTGAAGTCAAAGAGACTCCCTCAATCGTTCTCTCCCGATCCGAGCCTGTCATGCAGCTGGTGGGCAGACGCATCCACCGTTAATACCCGGACAAACCTCACCCCATGAATCCGGGCACCCCTGCTAAGTCACCAAACGTAGTGAACCACTTGGTAGAGGTGTTTGTTATCCAATAAATGGTTCCCGGGGCGGCGGTATCCATACCCGCCTCGCATTCAGTCTACTTCATCCTTCGTCTGCCAGTTTCCATGCCTTACTGCCATACATATCTATACCTAGTTAGGTATCCTTGTATCGTAGAAAATATTTTAAAAATAAAAGCTGAACTGCCAAAATAGTGTTTCTTACTACCTACCTACTACCTAGTAAACACAAGTATATTGGCATTATTGAATGCATTCTCCAGTTTTCGGTAAACAGATCTAAAATGATAAAACAAACAACGAACATGCACCTGCGTTGTCTGACAACACACACACAGATACACGATTCTATTACCTCTCCCCCCGGCCCGCGCACGTTTCGCTCCCGCGTGACTAGCAAAAGAGTGAATGAGATGACATCAAAAAACCTAGGTAATTTTACGATAAATTTGCGCGTAACTAGATCCGGTTTTTGACGCAAATATAACTGTTTTCAGTGCAAACTAAAATTTTATCGTATACTTCATCATATTCCTGAGGCAGGATATGAAAGGATTTTTCAAAAATAGCATCCATTTGGTCAGAAAAAAATTCCAAAGTAGCCTCCTAAATTCATCGATAAATTGTCATCTTTTGAAGCCTATATTTTATAATTTAAAACAAAAATCGAAAATTGGATTCATATCCGTACTTTTTATATAGCTAACCTGTCATTTAAAAAAAAATTGAAAACAATTAGTTTGATATTTTAGCCGTTAATCCGGAACTAAATTTTGTATGAAACAGGCCACGCATACGTTCCTCTTAAGCAACGTTTGTTTATTGCCTTTTTTGTGCCGTCGTGGTACCGTAATCGTGGATCGTCACGGTAACAATAAAAGGGCTCATTCACTATAGGTTTGTAAAGCGAAGTTATTTCTTTTCAAAGAAAACGGGAGGCAGCAAGTATCTTTATCTCAACATTTAGAGTGAAATACATTTTCTTTCATCTAATGGTCCCGTTGTGTAGATAAATTTATTTTCTCTGCTGGAGTTCTTTGTACCGTTCGATACCTCCACTTTTATTAGCACCGTCCAGACACTCCACACATGTGAGCCGTTTCTTTGAAAAAACGGTTTATTAATTGTTTATACGCCCTAATGCTCTTTTACATTCTTTTTGTATAAGTTAAGTATCACAGTACTTTTAAATACTTTAAAACTAAAACAAAAAAGAAAATATAATATAATGAAAAAATGTAACAACAATAGTGTTTAATTTAAATTAGCTAAGGCTCACACCTCTCCAGACATTTCGATTTGTTGGTTTGTTTAAAGTCAATTAATTAACAAATGAAACTATCCATAGATGTCAGGAGATGCAAACTCTCTTCAGACAAGACCGATATAAAAGGCCTGTGTTTAGGTTTTTTCCTTCTCTCTTTTCACCATCCTAACTTCTTAATAAGTAACAGTAAAATCCTTGGTCTGTCTTGGGTAGTTTGTGTCTCCGAAATTATTCACAATGTAATTGGGAATAAAGCAAAATAAAATGTCACGAGTCCTTTGAAAGTTTCCTGAAGCGGCCTTATTATTTTATGAAGTTCCTTCTTCCAAAACAAAACATATGATCCTACGAGTCGGATAATTTAACGCGAGTGATTAAATTAGTAAAGAAGAACCAGCACTGAAAAAAGGAACAGCCAACATGCAGTTTCCAGCATCCAGCAAGCAGCAGAGGCCATCAGCGATAAAAAAGGGCAAGTGACCAATCCATATCCATACTATCTACCTTACCATTAAAATCCTTAAAAGCAAAAAAATCAATGACATCAATATTGTGCATTACTCAAAAAAAATTGTTGCAAGCCGGTATGACAAAATTATTGACAAAATTATTGATTATTGACAAAAACTACAGCAATGTTTTAAATTTCGAGATTTATAAAGTTTGTTTGAAATTTTTATTTTAAATTAGCCGCGAAGTCAATAAAGCAGTTTTTGTTGGAAATGCTCTATGGGCGATTGAATAAAAATCAACGGGATTCATCTATGATTAACGACGTTGGTAAATTATTATTATTGTTATTGTTGTCTCGTGACAGTTCGTGAAGTAAATAACTAAAATTTGGGAAGTTATCAGTGCGTATATTATATGATTAATAGTGATTAAACGGTGATTGCGATAAAATAATTGGATAACTCTGTAAATTGTAAGTACACATCTGATTAATCAAAATGGATTTAAAAACGCTGATCGCTCAACGGGGCGTTTGTAAAGGCAAGATAACAAGGTTCAGAGAATTTTTAAACAAAGATTCACTGACGCAAAGCGAACTAGAATTGCGTATAAAGCGTTTCGAACCTTTGCTAGATAATTTTGAAGAAATTCAAGATAGAATAGAGGCATTATCTCCAGACGATGTTGAAGGCGACCGAGCGAGCTTTGAAAATGATTATTTTTGTATATTGGCCAGCGCAAAAGAGAGGTTAGCTAAAAAGGATTCTGCAATCACGGCGAATAACAATATTAAATTACCGATAATTGAATTACCGAAATTTAAAGGGGATTACTGCGAATGGATGCAGTTCCGGGATGCGTTCATATCTTTAGTAGACAGCAATCATAACCTGGATGCCGTTCAAAAATTTTATTATCTGCGGTCTTGTCTGAAAGGGGAAGCGTTTAAACTCATAACAGCGTTACCGATATACGCGGATAACTACGTTACGGCTTGGGAGATGCTTACGGATAGATACGAAAACTCAAAAATAATTATAAATAATCATGTAAACGCATTGTTTAAATTACCGGACGTAAAGGCAGAAAATCACGTCGCAATAAGGAATCTATTGGACGAGGCGCAATTACATTTAAAATCACTAAATAACTTAAATATAGCTACGAAAAATTGGGATGTAATATTAATTTATTTGTTATCAAGCAAATTAGATTCAAATACAAGGGCTCATTGGGAACAATACCCAACAAAGAATAATTTACCTACCTACGAAGAATTTATTAGTTGTTTGTATACAAGGGCCCAAGTACTAGAAGCCTCGGCAAATAACGAAAAAAGAATTAATCCGGGAAAAACGAATCCGCATAATTATAAAAAGGAAGTTTTGGTGTCGTTGTCCGCACAAAAATTAAAATGTTTACATTGCAAAGATAATCATAAAATTTATTATTGCCGCAAATTTTTGGAATTAAAACCGAAAGAACGAATTGATAAAATACACAAATTAGGCGCTTGTTTAAAATGTTTAAACCCCGGTCATAAATTGAAGGATTGCAGGTCTAAATTCAATTGCCGTAAATGCGATGGTGAAAATCATAATACTTTACTTCATGTTAAGAAGGAGGAGGAATCAAAACACGAAAGGGCATCAACATCTTCCGCGAAGGAAGCGCCTTTAGTATCAAATCATGCCGCGAAGGTAGAACAAAATTTCGTGTTATTGTCAACTGCCATCATCAACATAAAGGATGATGCAGGAAACTCAATTCAAGCAAGAGCTCTATTAGATTCTGGAGCTCAAACGAATTTCATAAGTAAGGCATTCGTCAAGAAATTAAATTCAAAAACGAAAAAGGTCAACATTCCTGTCACGGGAATCCACAATAAAATTTTAAATATAAGATCTAAAGTGGGATTAAATATAACTTCAGGCTACTCTGAGTACGAAAAGAAGATAGAATGCCTGATTATACCTGAGGTGACCAGTAATCTGCCCCAAATTTCCTTTCAGAGAAAAGAAGCGGAGATCCCCAGCGGTCTCCAATTAGCAGATCCAAACTTCAACATTACCAGCCCGATAGATCTACTACTAGGAGCGGAGGTATTTTGGGAAGTCTTGCATAACGATCGAATGAGGATTGGAGATGCGGGACTCACGCTGCAAAGGACCGAGCTAGGATGGCTTGTATCCGGGCCTATCTCCACTCCGAAACCAAAAAGGCCAGTAAATTCCTGTCATTTATCTTTAAATTTATTGCATAAGCAATTAGAAAACTTTTGGAAAATAGAGGAACTAGCTCCTGTAAAACATAGAAGCCACGAAGAAAGAGCATGTGAAGAGAGCTTCTTACACACGCACAAAAGAGATGAGAAAGGACGTTTTGCGGTAAGATTACCGCTGCGGCCTAATATTAATCAAATGGGTGAAACCCTAAAGGTGGCTGAAAAAAGATTCTATAATATGGAGAAGAAATTCCTTGCCAATCAAGACCTGATGCTAGATTATAAAAAATTCATGAAAGAGTATCAGGAATTGGGGCACATGACGCTGTGCGAAGCACCACCAAAAGATAAAATTTGTTATTATTTGCCACACCATGCAGTGATGAAGGAGTCTAGCACGACAACCAAAACCAGGGTCGTGTTTGACGGATCAGCCAAGTCATCAACCGGTATATCATTAAACGACGCCCTCATGGTAGGGCCAGTTTTACAAAAGGATTTATGTGCACAACTGTTATTTTTCAGAAAGCACCAGTATGCATTAACCGCCGACATCGAGAAGATGTATCGTCAAATATTGGTGCAACCTGAGGATAGAGATTTGCAGCGCATAGTCTGGAGGGACTCTCCGGAGGAAGAAATCCGACACTACCAACTCAATACTGTCACCTACGGTTTGGGACCATCATCCTTTCTGGCTACCAGATGCTTGGAGCAGTTAGGAACGGAAAATCAGGAAGCATACAGAAAGGTCAGTCAAATCCTAAAATACAATTTTTATATGGATGATTTGATAACTGGCGACGAAAATGAGGCAGATTGTCTCACTATTAAGCATCAGTTAAGCAGCATTTTGGCATCTGCTGGGATGAATTTACGAAAATGGCGATCGAATCTACCCTCTATAGGTTCGAAATCAGAGAATGATGCAGATATGATTATTACTGATAACCCCAAGGAAAAGAAAATTTTAGGGTTGTCATGGAATAACCAGCAAGACTATTTTCAGTACATTGTAGAGCCCTTAGAAGCGTGCGTTAAAAGCAAACGCCAAATGCTATCATGTATCGCCTCTACCTTTGACCCATTGGGACTGATAGGCCCAATAACTTTAGTCGCAAAATTGATAATGCAAGGTTTGTGGCAAACTAAAATTCAGTGGGACGAGGATGTTCCATCTGAGCAGATGAATGCATGGAATTCGTATATAAATGAATTACCTATTTTGAACAAGTTAAAAATACCGAGAAAAATAATTTGCAAACATCAAGTTAAACTGCATCTGCATGGATTTTGTGACTCGTCAGAAAAGGCCTATGCAGCTTGTATATATATAGTGTCTACTGATGAATCAGGAAACACAACTTCTAATTTAGTCACATCAAAATCAAGGGTGGCACCGTTGAAAAGCATATCACTACCAAAGCTGGAGCTTTGTGGTGCTGTTTTACTCACAAAATTAGTAAACTATGTCAAAATAGCTATGAACTTAAATGAAATAGATACAACCTACTGGTGCGATTCCATGATAATGATTTTCTGGATTCGTGGACAACCAGCCAGGTGGAACACATTTGTGGCCAATAGGGTGGCTGAAATCCAGGAATCCAGTCAACCCGCACAATGGAAGCACGTAAGATCGGAGGATAATGCGGCGGACGTTTTATCCAGAGGCACCACAGTCTCGCAACTACTTAAATCTGACATTTGGTGGCATGGGCCCACCTGGTTGACTTCAGGCGATTACCCGATTACTTGCAGTGAAATTACGCCGTTGGATTTACCAGAAGAAAGATTGAAACTAACGCTAATTTCAGCAGTAAAACAGGATTGGGAAATATTCTCCAGATACTCTTGCTTAACCAAATTGCAAAGGGTGACAGCTTATATTTTAAGATTTATTTTTAATTGCAGAAATCCTTTGTCAAGGCGTGACGGAGCGTTAACTGTTTACGAATTGGAGAATTCACTTCACATATTAATATCTCGCGCACAATGTTTTGCATTCCCGGAGGAGACGAGGGCATTGAAAACCGGGGTAAATGTGAGAAATTGTAGTAGATTAAAGTCATTAAATCCTTATTTGTTTAAGGATTTAATCCGGGTGGGGGGTAGGTTGTCCAACGGAAAAATGATATCGGAAAGTCAACAACACCCCATAGTACTACCTTCACATCATAAACTAAGTGAACTTATTGTCAGGCATTACCATTACTCATATTTACATGCAGGAACGCAGGCATTGTTAGCGTTAATAAGAATGAAATACTGGCCAATTATGGGTAAAAACTTAATTAAAAAGGTTCTGAAATACTGTATTGTATGTTTTAGGTGTAACCCGAAAACAGAGCAACAGCTGATGGCGGACTTACCGACCGAAAGAATAACGGAAGGTCGCCCGTTTCAATTATCCGGCGTGGACTACTGCGGACCCATTATGATTAAATCAGGTGTCAGCCGTAAGACTCACAGCGTAAAATCTTATATATGTCTATTTATATGTATGGTAACCAAAGCTATACATCTAGAAGTAGTAATGTCTTTAAGCACTGATAGCTTCCTAAATGCGTTTAAGCGTTTCATCTCGCGAAGAGGGAAACCCAGTAAAATGTTTTCAGATAACGCCACGAACTTTCGGGGCGCGAATAACGAATTGAGGGAAATCTATGAATTTTTGAAGAATTCAAATGAAAAAATCGATAAATACTTAGCCAATTTATCCATTCGGTGGCATTTTATACCCGCAAGGGCTCCGCACTTTGGGGGACTGTGGGAAGCAGGGGTCAAATCAGTAAAATACCACTTGAAGAGGGTGGCAAATGCTTCACTACTAACATATGAGGAATTCAGCACTGTGTTATGTCAAATTGAATCATGCTTGAACTCCCGTCCTCTCTGTCCGCTGTCCAATGACCCCCAAGACCTAAATCCTCTGACTCCTGGTCACTTTCTCATTGGAACGAGTTTAGCAGCGATCCCGGAGCAGAATTTGCAGAATGTGGCAGTCAATAGATTGAATCATTACCAAAAATTAAATCAACTAATACAGTCGTTTTGGTCGAGGTGGCGCAAGGAGTACTTGGCTGAGCTGCAGACCCGGACGAAATGGACTGGCAACCACCAAAGGCAGCTGCAACCAGGCCAAATGGTCATTTTGAAGGAAGATAATGAGCCTCCTTGCTTTTGGAGGCTTGGACGAGTGCACGCTGTACACCCGGGGCCCGATGGAAGAGTACGAGTAGCTACCATCATCACAGGACAGGGAACGGTTCAGCGGGCAATATCAAAACTATGCCTGCTGCCAATTGAGGACAACAATGAAGAGATCAGTACTTCGCTTGTGTGAATAAAAGTGAAAAGCAATAATAAATTCGCTTGTGTAAATAAAAGTGAAAAACAATAATAAATTCGCTTGTAGAAAAGTGGAAAATACAATTAAAATAAAAAAAAGTGCAAATAAATAAAGATGGTGGAGGTCGTGACCTCTTGTGAAAACTCATATGAAAATTAAAGGTCATAATCTAGCCAAAGGAAAATGAAAGAACACTGCAAGTGCCCATTTAAATGTATATAATAAAATTAGCTGTCCTGGAAGGAAGACCTGGTCCAATCCGCATGGCATTGTGTTTGTCCTAAAATTAAATGTTTAATAATTGTAGAACTTATTGATTTTTAATGTTAATCGTTAACTTAATCTTTAGCTTTAATGTTTAACTGGAGCATGTAAAATATGAAATGGTTAGTTAATTTAATCTGGTGTGAAGCAGTTAAAGTTGTTTGAGTTATCTTTAGTAGTATAAGTGAGATATTTTAATTATTATATTCTATTTGTGTAAAAAAAACTCTGGCCTTTACCGTTTTTTGGGCGGGAATATGTTTAATTTAAATTAGCTAAGGCTCACACCTCTCCAGACATTTCGATTTGTTGGTTTGTTTAAAGTCAATTAATTAACAAATAAAACTATCCATAGATGTCAGGAGATGCAAACTCTCTTCAGACAAGACCGATATAAAAGGCCTGTGTTTAGGTTTTTTCCTTCTCTCTTCTCAACAGCCAGCCCTTCTTAAATAAGTAATAGTAAAATCCTTGTTCTGTCTTGGGTAGTTTGGGTCTCCGGAATTATTCACAATGTAATTGGGAATAAAGCAAAATAAAATGTCACGAGTCCTTTGAAAGTTTCCTGAAGCGGCCTTATTATTTTATGAAGTTCCTTCTTCCAAAACAAAACAAATAGCATATAATACAAAATAAAATACATTGGTAAAAATGATAAGAACTCACACATAAAAAGATATTCAATACAACAAAAATTGCAGAAATTATCCACGACTATTTGTGTTTAGATTTATAAAAGAATTTTAATAAACAATGTATACTGGTTATTCTTAAGGTGAAATATATCTCATAAATCAGAATACTTATTTCCGAGATTGTGAAGTCTCGGAATCAGGGAATTTTGGTAAGAGAGTGTCCTGGTGTTGTTAAAGTCAAAGGGTAGTAATTGTCGCCAAGATCTTCTGGGAATGTGGATGTTGTTTCAACACGAACGGCGTGGTCTGGGGGTAAGGCTCTTGACTCGCAAGGCCGAGAGATCGAATCCCGGCGTGAACAAATAATTTTTTGATTAATTTATATTATTTAACAATTAATTTATTAAAAATAATACATAGTATATTTGCGGCACGTTCCAGAGTGGAAGATACTCTCAGTATTACCCTGGTGCACGACCAGCATTAAGAATTAAAACGTTGCTGGAAATGGCTTTAGCCGTGTTTGGTGACCGGATCTGAATAGCCAGGTACTTCCCACCTTCCTCTCCTCATCTCCTTCCCCTCACCATTACCTTCAGCCTCACAACAAACCTCAGTTTGTGATGCCATAATCTCACTGGTTCCAGACAGGAGCTGCTGAGACTCTTGTGAGGTATATGGAAAGGTCTGAATATATTATCATGATCCCATGACAGTTTATCCCCCGTCAGTTGGCCCCCCGGCGTACTTATTTTTTTTTTTTTACATTAACTCCACACAAGAGGCCCCGAGGAAAAAATAATTTCCCTCAAGGCCTATGTCATCTTTGAGGATGCTGTGTGGAGGGTGTTTTTGAGGAGAGGAAGGAGTGAACATGGGTCTTGAAGAGACCCATATTGTAGGAGGGAGGAAACACAGAGGCCGGCAAATCGTTCCACAGCCGAGCTGTTGAACTCAAGAACGAGTCGTAGAAACGACCCGTTCTCATGTGACTAATGTCAACCGTGTACAGATGTTGAGCGCGCGTTTGGCGTGTTTCCCGACTATGCACCGGTGCCGAGGGGATCAATGACGCTAGTTCCTCGGAGCATCTTCCATTGTAATACCGGTAGAACAAGGACAGCATTCCCACCTGGCGTCTTTGCTCTAAAGATTGCAATCCGTTAGTTAAATTAGGAGAATCTATCAAACGGACCGCCCGTTTCTGCACAGAGTCAAGGGTTTTTTTCAGGTATTTTGGGGCTCCAGACCAGAGGTGGCTGCCAAATTCAACCGTGGGGCGCACTTGTGATTTGTACAGGGCTAGCAGTTGTGTACTATTAAAGTATCTGCGTGCCCTGTACAGTATACATATACTTATATACAATATGCAATCGATTTAGGGCAAATGCTGTATACCTACTTACCATGTCTCTATCGGTCCGGCCCGCCATGCATTAGATGCCAGAAAAATCAAGAAAAATTCAAAAACGTATCTAAGAAAAATTCAGTTCTGCCGTTAATGAAAATTATTGAAGCAAGTGAAAAATTACCTGTACGATTACGTCAGTAACCAGTTTTAAATGAAACAGATATATTGTACCGTGGTTTCCAAACATAGACAAAGGATGTCTTTCTCTATGTTTGTGAATTCCACGCGACACCGATAGACAATATATCTTCCAAGCGTGATCGGAATTAGAAAACAGAATCCAAAGAAAGCCATGGCGAAGGTTTACAATCGCTGTCAAGGCGGCGCTTCCCCGCTCAAAAAGAAGAAGATGGAGAGATATGTAGTTACGAATTGGACAGAGCGCGCTAATATTTTAAATGATAAAATTGAAGCGAAAATTGTGAAAATGCCTAATAAAACATAACTCGTTTAAAATAGAGCAAAAATCTCTTGGAAGGCATCTTAAGTATCATTTAAAGAAATATTGTTAATTTTTTCACAAATATAACTTGTAAAATAATAGAAATAGACTTGTTTTTAATAATTTTTGGTGCACACTTTGCGATATTTTTCTATCGAGGGAATTTCATATAATTTGCGTTTCGGCGTGGAACGTAACTAGATATTATCATCAAAAATAACAATTTTTTTTTAAGAGCTTAAAAACTTCAAATGTTTCGGATTTTTCAAATGAAATTCGGATAGAGGCGGCTTAACCCTTCGAAATTCGGGCGTATCTGCCAGTAGGTAAAATATTTCCGCTTTGCAATGAAATCAAATAAATTAAATATTAAACTGTTTTCGAAGGGTGATGAAATACGCTTTCAAATTTCATTATTAAAAAAACTTGAATTTTTTTTTATATAAAAATTTTGAATGCACACTTAAAACTTTTTTAAATGGCTCACCTTGCTTTTTTTAACAAAAAATGTTTTTAACATAAAAATAAAAACACACATTTTGAAGTGAAAACTTTTGTAGCACCGTTGTGATTTGAAATTCGATCAAACGAAAAATAGCGACACTAAAAAGAGACAAACACATACATCTACAGGTTTTAGCCTGTGAGGTAATGAGATAGTGTAATCGGTGTCCTCTTTGTGAGGTGCTTCGTAACCTCCCCACTCTTGTCTACTTTTTTTCTGAAGGACTCTCACTTTTACTGCGTGTGAATTTCACACTCTGTTTTTTTTTTATTAGACAAATGAATTATAAACGTTATTGTAACCTCATTTTTTTGTTATTTCATGTAAAAATAATTCTTATAAAATTCACAAAATTTCTTTTTTTTTCAAATTGCGATCGAATACTTTGGTATCGTAAAGAAGTAAATTTTAATTATGTTATAAAATGTCGTGCCTTTACTGTGTTCTGGACCGTTAAATAAAATTATATAACTCGTATAGTTATAGAATATTTTAAACGATATGAATATATTATGCTAAAATTGTCAGACCGAAGAATTTTAACCGACTTAGTAATTTTATATAAAATTCTAAATGACTTAGTTGATAGTCCGGTATTACTTGAATTGATAAGCTTCCGAATTCCACTTCGTAATACTAGAAGTCAGGATTTATTTCAGTGCAGAAATTCTAGGACTAACTACCATAATACTAATGGAGGGAAACAATTATACCAAGTCAGTGGACAATGTCCACTGGACTTCTTCAATTTAACTAACTAACTAACTAACTAACCATCACGCCGTTTCCCCGCAGGGGTAGGCAGAGAGGACGGACCGCCAAACAACTCGGTCCTGGCACACACTCTTTGCTTCACTCACATTCATACATCGTCTCATACATACTCTTCTATTATTCTGGCTTTTGACATGGCCCGACTCAAGTATCTGATTCACTTGATCGTGCCATGTCTTCCTCGGGCGTCCCCGACTTCTTCTACCATTTACATTTGCGTCATATATTTTTCTTACACTACTTTCTTCGTTCATTCGCTCTACATGCCCAAACCATCTGAGGGTCCTTTTCTTAATCTTACTCATTATGCTTACATCAGCCTTACATTCTTTGCGGATCTCCACAATTTATCTTTGAATAAATATAAAATATTGTTATTGAGGCAGTTCAGTTATGTACAATAAAAAGTATTTTTCTAACTATGCTATATATGTAAAAGCCCCGAAAAAGGGCATTTATTAATAAATAAATAAATATATTTAAGTAACGTTTATCGCGTGGTGGTCAACAGTGAAGAGCCCCTCTCATACAAGACATGCCCTTTTATACCTTAATTCATGTCCAAACAAAGAATCCCAAACATTATTTTTTGGTTCCTATTTGAACTTGGATCTATATTCATTACATTTTATGGTTAATTTTTACACATGAATATAAAGCGTGTTGTTTTCTCTTTCCGATAACGTTTAGATCATACTTCTCACTTTGATAGTAAGGGAAATAACGATTTCTATGAGACATGTGTGAGCTGGGACAAATATGGTCTCCTGTGATTAAACGGGTTAAGGGTTTTAGTGTTCACACGCAAGCGTAAGAGCTTGCAAACATTAAGATGCTACCTGACGCGATAAAGACGTTAATTTAGTTGGTTTGATAATTCCACGGCAGGTGCGCCGCGGCACCACCTCACAGGGAGTTAGAGCGACAATAAGGATGGGCGTACGCTGAGACATCGGTCGCGCAGCATGTTCAGCGCAGTTGTGGAATGTATGAGAAACATGCACGTCTCAGCGTATGTCGCTTCATACACTTCCATACAACACAAAAACCAAAACTATCTTGCGCTGAACATGCTGCGCGACCGATGTTCCAGCGTACGCCCATCCTAAATGTCTACCCTATGCGCGCAATGCCTGTGGGTCTCGATTTGGTATGTCTACATACACCAAACAGCATGGTACTCCACAAGAAGTACTCTCGCTAGGTTTTGTTGCCTCTGGTAAGTTGGGATCTCTCTTATAGACACGTACACAGACTACTGACATATATTCTGATGAACCTTGATCACTATTAGAACGGTCTTGGCCTATGGATGTGAGACGGTAACACTGACAGCAAAGTCTGCGGAACAGCTGGACACCTTCGAAAGAAAGGTACTTCGAAGATTCTTAGGAGCGGTGAGAGACGGAAAGGTACGGATAATCCGCCACTTTAATTAGCTCTATGATATTTGTTTCTTCCGAATGCGATTTTATCCATTTAGTCTGTAATTATCATTTATAATATTCATTTTATTTCATTAATTTTAGTTACGAGCAGTTTCTCCTTTTAACAAATATGCAAAATAATATTATCTCACGGTTTCATGACTAAGGTCCGAACCTTGAATAATATGTTTATGGCTAGTATCGTATAAATACATTCCCTTGCAAATTTGGGACTAATTCTTTATTATTTGTACTTTGAATAAGTACCCTCAAATAACACATACTTAAAAATGTTTATGACACTCCCAAGGAGAAGTGTTTGCTTTAGCCCTAAGTGAAAATATTAATAAAATCTGCAATCCCTTTGTTAATACCTGTAATGTTAAGATGAATTTTATTAGTGGGCCTCTAGGGCCGACTTTTAGGTAATTGTTTTATTATTGTCTGTATGATAGATTATAAACTCCTAGCTGTGGGAACTTCTAAAATATTATTTTCTCACCATTTTTTATGTACCATGTTTCTATAGGTTTGCTTAAATAAGAGCGAGGTTGATATGTAGAGTTAGTATTGTTGTGGCGGTAAAACGGGAAGGTACATGTATTGTACCTTCGGAGTGAGTTATTTTGTTGAACTCGAGCCGAGAGGTACAGAGGTACCTTCAGTAGAGTGTAGTTTAACTCGAGCTGAGAGGTACAGAGGTACCTATCTTCAGTAGAGTGGAGATATCGAGGGAAATAAGGCCTTCGATATTTGTCAGTGTGGTGTGGTCTTGGAGATCACCCAAGCAAAGGAAAACAGGACCTTTGTAATTGTATTGTATTTTCATTAAATAAATTGTGTCAAAGACGAACATGAAGTGTTTTCCTGCAAATTCCATCGAGTTGTGCTTTCGTACCACGGTAGTAACAAACAATATTTACCAAGCTCCCAGACTCTCTATCCATTTAAGGCTCCAAAAAATAAGGTGGGCCGGAAATGTGCACCGAATGACAAGCATACGAGTATGTGATGAATCGTAATGCCTACCTACACCTACGCTATGGGAGGAAAGGACATTTTCACGTTCAAGAGGGCCTGCAAAGTTTTTTTCTAATATCGTGTAAATTATAGGTACATCCAGTAACGGCTAATAATCAAAACAAGAGACACGTGGACTTTTATCACGATGGGTGACCTTCATTTTCGTTCCCACAGGAATTAAAGTTGAACGAACTTTATTTTAAACAGAATCAAAGACAAAGAAATGAATGTTTATTGGCCCTGAGGAGTGTTTATATAAGTGACATTGGAAACAGAGGGTCTTGGAAACGGAGAGTCTCTTTGGGCGCCGTTAGTGTAATCAAAACAAAAAAAATTAAGGCGTAAGTACATGTTTGGTTTAACACATCAGACATAGAAGTTTACTTTAGAGAAAACCGATTATATTTGACAGTGCGGCCATTAAAATTGAATTACAACCAAGTACGTAAAAATTCTAATATAAACAGAATTCAATTAATGAAGATTTATTTCAAAATATTTTAAACATAAGAAGGCGTTTAACAAGTTTGAACAGGGATAATCCGGCCCTTGTCGTCAGTTGGGTGAGAGTTAGCAGCAGAGACGGTCTGGAGAGAGTTGAATCGTGAACGATTCGGTGTATTCTTTTATAACCTTAATCAAAGTGTAAAATTCAGTGAATTTAATAATAATAATGATAATATTTGGATGATTTGAATTTATATTCGGTGTTTCCGTACGACTAAAAGATAATTGGAGAGTGGTCTTTAAACATTATAGAAATTCAGTGTCGCAAAGTGTATTAACAAAATATTAAACAATTAAAACTTGGTTTTAAAACGAATAAAATAACATCAGTGAAATAAATAAATAATAATAACGAATTGCTCCAAAGCGATAGTGATTTAATAAGATGGTCAAATTTAAAAACAATTAAAACTTGGTTTTAAAACGAATAAAATAACTTCAGTGAAATAAATAAATAATGATAACGAATTGCTCGAAAGCGATAGTGATTTAATAAGATGGTCAAATTTTAAAAATTAAAACTTTGGTTTAAAAACAAATAAAATAACATCACTGAAATAAATAAATAATAATAACGAATTGCTCGAAAGCGATAGAGATTTAATAAGATGGTCAAATTTTAAAAATTAAAACTTTGGTTTTAAAACAAATAAAATAACATCAATGAGATAAATAAATAATAATAACGGATTTATTATGAGTGATTAAAATGATTAACTAAAAGAGGGAGAGGATCAAAGGGTTTTAACATAATCTAATAATACTCAAGTGAAATTTTAAATAGAATTGTTTTTATAATTCAACAATAGTAGGAGAAGGTTTTAGACATAGTCGAAAATATCCAAGTAAAAGTTTTTTTTAGTATCGATTCTTTTTATAATGGAAAAATCTAGTTTGAAGGAATGCGATTAAAATTTTAAACACCAAAAGGGTAATTTGCAGAATTTTGGTAAGTCTTTTATCATTAAACTATTTACAGGTTCTTGGAGATAATGCAGAGCAAGCAGTCATACTTATTTATAAAATTTGCGAACAGAGCATGTCGGTGACTAACGGTTTTAAGTTTTAATAACAGCATGATAACTTACTAATAGCTGTGCGCGAGAGTTATGAAATAAATACCTATCCAAGGAGTCAGGTCAATCCCATCGGACATAACATGACTTAGTGTGTTAACTTCGGCCTTCGAATTTGCAACGACGAGTATATACACAGAACTATTTAACTTTCATATTTAAACTTTAATAATTTGTTCCGTAATCGGATTGATCTAAGAATCTTTTAGAAAAATCACGTATTCTAGGGCAGTAGGACATCCAGCAAACACATGGTTTATTATAAACAAAACATTGACATTCTTTTATTTTGTTATTTAGAACGAGTTGGGCAGCAGCGTGCTTGGGGACAAGTTAATTAGTTATAGTTTGTGACAAAGAACTTTCAGTTGATGTGTGAAAATTAATATGTGCAATTTTAAAGCAATAAACCACAAGCACAAAATCTAGGGACGTTTATCAATTGTGGTCTGAAAATTTAAAATTTAAAAATTAAATTTATCAAAATTGAAATTAGAACTTTGTAAATAACGTTGCCTTTCTAGTTATCTAGGTGAATACCTACTACTTCATGAGGAGGGCTTCCTCAATAAAAATAAAGCCAAACCAAAACTCACTTCTCCATTTATACCTACCTAATAGGATAGGTATCCCCTATCCTTCCATACCTAAACACGTGGACTCAGTGACCACATTAAAAAGCACTGGTAGTGAATGAAGACATACAGTCCCAAATCCTAAATTTAACCACGTTATTTAGACTTCCGGATTGTTGTATGCAATTATGTGTCTCTAGGGAAGGTTAGTGAGAAACTTTCCCCAAGGGAGAGAGAAGCTTTAGGCCCTGTGACGGTATTGCCAAGGCGGAGGCATGCGGAGGCAGGAGGAGACGTATGCGTGGAATACGCTGGCGCGGCGCTTAAAGAAAACTCTAAGTCATTTGCATATCATAGTCTTGTCGACCTTAGATTTGATGCGAGCCAACTGGAACGCTCCCTTGGCGCAATCGCAGCAGGTCTAAGAGGTGGCAGGAGTGCGATTCTGTCGGATCACGAGGGAGATGGATACGGCAAAAACAGTCGCACACCACATTCAACGCGAGTAGAGTCGTGATAAGGGATGCAATGAAATACCCCTTCTAGAATCAGTCGAGTTAAACTACCTGGAGGTGAGGAGGTTGGGATAGTTCTGGGATACGATGGAAGACCTAGTACTTATCTCTGGTACGTAAAGCTCCTATCGAAGCAAGGAATCCCGCAGAAGAGGGTAAAATCCGGTCTTTAGGTATGTGTAGCCGTGCATTGACAAAGGCCTTTTCGGAAGTCGGTCACCAGAATCTATTTGGTTAGTGGAGGAGCCAACCTTTGCAGAAAACAATTTTTTTTTATCCTTGACCCAATCCCTACACACATCCCTTCCCCAAACAATCTAGTGTTTACTAACCATGCAAATAAAACTCATGTTAGGTGGAGGCTTGCAGACTTCAGGTGAAAAACTGAGACCTAGAATTAGGTCATCTCACGCAGGTAAGGTAAATACTTTTCATGAAATGTTTGTTATAAATTGATAACTGTTATTCTCTTTTATTTGTATTTTAAATAAAGCTGTGCTAGGGAGGAAATAAACAAAACGAATATCAGGTATAGGCAGAATCTAAGACAGGGTTAGTTTATCAAACGCGTTAGAAGATATTTAAATCAATCAATTAAGAATTCTTTCACTCTTACTCTAAAGAACCGAAGTTACCACAAAACCATACATTATACTCTTTACACTTGTATGCGTTTTATTACGCGTATGGGTGTAAGTCCTAAAACAAAAAATTACACAACGCAGGATACGGAGATAATGTAAACAAAAAATTCAAAAATCTTAATTACTGTGTGAAATTATCACAGGGATTGCGAACAATAGGGTTAGATTAGCTCAGAATAATGTAGAAGTTTGAAAAATAGGTTGAGAGAAGAGGTCCTCACAAAAATGCGAGTGACCTAAAGATAGGCTAGAAGTACCAAAAAATGATAGGTTAGTTACATCACGATATAAAGCTACGAAAATTGAAGCTACGAGGGTAGGCGCGACACAGCGCATTCGGTGCCGTGATCGTACATAGGGGTAGAATCTCAACATATTTGATACAGCGTAGCCAGGGTAGATTCCTCACGATTTGGTGCGCGTAGGCAGGGTGGATCGTCACAAGTACCGAAGAAGTTTCTGATATGACACCCGGGAGATAAACGAAAGGCGGGCAGACCTAGGCTGGGATGGGAGGATGATGTCAAGAAGGATGCAAGAGGACTATTCCGTGTCGCAGATTGGAAGACGACGGCCGAGGATAGAGGACGGTGGAGACTTATCTTGAAAGAGGGCTCAAAATGGGCTGTGGCGCCATCAAAGAAGAAGAACCTTGATCTCTCAGGCACACACCAGATTCAGACCCAGACGAGTAAGCGAGAAGCAGGTATTCTCTAAACTCCCGACTCCTTATCCCGATTCATATGTTTTTACATCTATTTATACAATATTAGCTATTTTACCCGCGGCTTCGTTCACATGGTATTAGGAGGATATAATTTCATCGCTTGCACATATTTATTATCTCGCCTCCCTCACCCTCCCCTCCCGCTTTTCATTCTTGGAACATTCAGTTTTTAAACAGCTCGCGTGCCACCTAAATTTCATAATGCCAAAGCTCACCAATAGTAAAAAAAAATATTATTCAATTTGGTGCAACCGTTTGGAAGTTAGATATTAACTACGCCTCCTGAAATAAAAATAAATCAACATCGTTTCAACGGCAACGATTTGTTTCCTGACGTTAGCAATAACTCGCTTTTGTTAGCGACAGAAAACGTATAATAAATATAATATATTAATATTTATAATTTCATAACGTCAGAGAATTACCATTATACACAGCCTTTATTGGAACTTTTAAAATCGGTTGATTGGTTTATGCGTGAAAGCGTAACAAACAAACACATGCAGTTTCGCATTTATAATATTAGTATAGATGTCAAAGTATATATTCATATGTATGTTTATTCATTATTCTCCCATTGGTATCTATTGAACATAAAAACAGACACCCACACACACACACACACACACACCCACACACACACACACATAAGGAATAATTCCATATAAACAAGGACATGACCGACTCCCTCCCACTCCCAACATATCACAAACAAACACGTATGTATTTTTGTTATTGTTTTTGGGGTGTTATGCCGTGTTTCGCTAACTCCTTCTTTAGCCAACGTTTCGGACAGCGTTACAGTGTCCATAATCAGGGCAGATGAGCCAATATATCTTCAGCAATCAACGAACTAGAAGTATCTTAGATCCCCGGAACCGAGCCATCGTGGATCATATTTCATGTAGAGTAAAAAAATAATGAGATTAAAATTAAAAATTTTAAAATTTAGCCTTTCATAAAATCGGTACATTTTATCTTATCTACCCGAAACAATTACTGAACTAAGGGCTGTTTTTCTCAACAATGTTGCCATAACGTTTTAATACAAAAATAAAAATGATTTGTGCCTGACCTTTAGTAAAGTTTGCTCGGGTATTTAATTACGTAATTAATTAACTGGAAACCTTTTTCGTTTTTATTGCACAACACTTAAAATTTCCATCCACATTTACCTCTGCGTATTCCGTTTGAGAATGAACCTTAAGTATGTTAAACAGGCTCTACATTAAGATAACGTCAACTGCCTTACACGTGCAAACTTCCTTAATTTACCCCGGCAGCCTATTATGAACTTACGCACAAAGTTTTACACTGAATAAGGGTGATATCTTTCGCTGATGTTCTTCAAATTTCATCAAAAAACATTGTACGATGTGCTTTACTGGATTATGAATTTAATTTGCATTATTTTCTGCAATTTTTGTTTTGGAATCAGAATGTTTAATATGGGAGTGAATTTATTTTTTTTATTTAATTAATGTAGACAATATTTAAGCGACACTCAATCAAAAATCTGAAACAGAAAAATCAGGTCTCTGCGTCATGAAATTATGCGTTGCTAAACCATTCATCCGATTGCAATGAAACTTTGGGGATTTAATGTGTGCATGCTCACGATGGTTTCTATATTAATAGTGAGCTCTGGCATCATGAAATTATGCTTTGCTAAACCATTCATCCGATTGCGATGAAACTTTGGGGATTTGATGTGCACATGCCCGCGATGGTTTCTATATATAATAGCGAGCTCTGGCGTCGCGAAAGTATGCATTGCGAAACCATTCATCCGATTGTGATAAAACTTTGGGGATTTGATGTGCACATGCCCGCGATGGTTTCTTATGAATTGCAAAAGTCGCGAAAAAGGGCTAATAAATTAATTTTTATTTTAACTTTAAGAGTAAAACCTCAAATTGTAATATTTAATAAAATGAAGACAATATAAGCGAAACTCAATCGAAAATCTGAAAACAGAAAAAATAAGAAAAAGATATCGACACCTCTGGGACTCGAACCCAGGACCTCTCGCTTTCCGGGCGAACGCGCTAACCACTGCGCCACGGTGTCGGAATCCAATTCGGTCATTTTTAACTTACTGTATCATACTTCGAGTAAGAACCACCCACACTATCTTCATTTTTTTTAACGCATATTCTATTGGCAGCTACCTTTATGTATGATTGCAAGATTCAAACCCTAACTAAATGCAACCTAGATAGTGTCTGGATAAGTTTTTATCCATTTTATTTAATATGCGACACCTATTGACTTTTCTGCAAGTCTAGGATGAATATTTAATTTTTATTTTCCTGGGTTCGAGTCCCAGAGGTGTCAATATCTTTTTCTGATTTTTCTGTTTTCAGATTTTCGATTGAGTTTCGCTTATATTGTCTTCATTTAATTAAATATTACAATTTGAGATTTTACTCATAAAGTTAAGGGAGGCGGAAGAGGAAGAGGAACGGGGACGAATGGGGAAAGACACGTAGTGAGAATTTTTATTTTTTATTTAAGTGGCATTTCAATGCATACTGCGAACTCGCTAGCTTCATATAAAAATAATATTAAAAATTTCGTATCGTAATTCTGTTCAATTAAAAAAAAAAAACCTTTTTTGATTTTAGTAATGTAATATAACCCTCGAGATATTTTATAGAACTCATCTAAGTTCTTATTGAAATGTTTCTTGTCGCTAGCACTCACATTCATGTTCTTGAAATGTAACGTTTGACCTGAAAATTTGTATGGGTTCAGAGCACAATACTACAAGGAAAAGCCAAACGTTTTCTGAAAAGCTTTCGAAAAGCGGACTTGGAAATGAAAAATGTTTGGAATTTTCTGAGAGCGGGGTCACCACAATAAATTGAGATGCTGAATAGAGTACCTACCTGCCGGAAGTAAAGATTGACCTTAGGAAGTTGAGATATATTTCCTGTTTTTAAATTGTTAAAAGCTTTTATATTTCCAAATTCAAATTATATATATTTTTTTATTTACCCATACAAAGTACGTTTACATGGGGTTTTTCGATGCTTAACTCGCTAGGTTATACCTGTATATTATTAATTTAAAGTCTTCCACCATAATGAAATGATTTTTATGTTGTTAAAATTGTATAAATGATTTCATTAAAATTTTTGTTTTAAAATTTTTATCGTTGTCTAAAATCACATAAATAAGATATTTTTAGCGAGATTCCAACCCAAACTAAATTCTATCTAGTTAGTGTGTTGGATAAATTTTATCCTTTTTAATTTTTAATATGCGACATCTATTGATTTTCTGCAAGTCTAGGATGAATATTTATTTTTAACTTAACGAGTGAAACCTCATTTTGCAATATTTAATAAAATGGGGTTCGTAAAATCCTGGATTCATGTCCCAGATCTGACAGTATCTTTTTCTGATTTTTCCGTTTTTAGATTTTCGATTGAGTTTCGCTAATATTGTCTTCATTTAATTAAATATTACAATTCGAGGTTTCTCTCATTAATTCAAAATAAAAATAATTTTAATAAATCGGCTGGTCAATCTGTTTTAAGCCTAAATCATTAATCTTCTTGACTTAACATATTAAAATACAATCTTTTCAATTTCCTCGAATCCCAATAAATTCAAGAACCAATATCACAACTTATTTCTATATTCAAATTCCACTTGTCAATATACATCATCTCCAACAAAAATGTTTAATATTATTAGTTTTTTGGCCGAAAGTCTGTGCGGGAAATCTCGAAGGCTGCAGAGTATTTTTAAGGCTTTCGCGGCGTCATCCCCTCGTGACGTCAAAGCCCAGGAAGGTTACTGAAAAAAAAAAATGAAAAGAGCACAAAGGCCTGAGATACATTTTATTTCGTTGTAGCCTTTAGAAATGTCAAATCTTTTTTGCGGGCCGTATTTATAAGAGTGTCACGTCCGATTGTGATATTGAACAGTAATAGGCAATGAAATTTGGGTTTTTTAAGAATTCTAAGAATAGAAGATGATGTCATGTCTTCAAGTTTAGAAGTCAAGGGTACCTATCGAAATATTACTCGTCCAAATTTACGAGATATTTTTAAGAGGCAATTCTTTAGAAACGTATAAATGGTGTTGATTTTCTTTACGTTAGCTCCCGTGGCCTATGTCATCTTTGGGGAAGATGGTTTTTTTTAAGGAAAGGAAGGAGAAGAAATTATGAGAAGGAAAAAATTGTGAGGGGTGGGTAGGAATGTGGGGATCAATGTGTACAGGAGTGACGGAAGTATTTTTTTTTACATGAGTTCCACACAGGAGACCCTGAGGAAAATAATTTCCCTCAGGGTCTATGTCATCTTTGGAGATGCTGTGTGGTGGGTTTTTTTAAGGAAAAGGAGGAGGGGAGGGTTCTGGGAAGGAAAAGGTTTAACGGGCGGGTAGGAAACTGGGGTTCAGTGTGTCCTGGCTATCCGCCTCCAAGACTGCGTTCCCCATCCCCGTTTTCCACCCTCCCGCGTCCCCTTGTCCCCTCCCTCTTCTCCTACTACTTCCCCCCTCCCTACCACTAAACTACATCAAATACACTCATTTTTCAAAAATCTCACGCGCCACCTATTGTAAAATTTGTGTGCTCGCAATTTCACAACGCAAGAGTCACCAATATACACAAAAACCTTCAAGAGTGTGTGCATAACAAATCACGAAGGTTTCGTCCCATTCGTTGAATCGTTTAAGAACGTATAAGGCACAAACAAAGAAACATTCATTTTTACACATTAAGATTCAATCAACAAAATTTAAAAAAATAATAATAAAGTTTTAATTTGTATGAACTAAAGACCGGGCCTTTTTAAAAATAAATATATCATATTTCATTGTTTCATCTAAATTCTTCCAATGGAGAACGAAGGTTGGTTTGGCAGACTAACGAGGCGTATTGAATGTCGAGTTTTGCTAATGAGTATTAAGGTATTTTTACTCAGAAAGCTCCCCGAGGAAAACTTGTAAAACCTTGCTGAAAATGTTAAATTGTTCATTAGCACTCGTTAAGAAAGCTTTGTACCTCAGTTTAATTATTTAAATTCATGTTTAAGGAGAACGGCTGTGCGGTCATTTTCTAATGAAATTTAAATTTTGATTTAAGGCCAAAATACATCATTTTTAATTTGGGAGGAGGGTATTTTTTAATTTTTTTTTATGAATACCGTCTGAACTCAGTGAGACTATGGCATATCCAATTGGGGTATATTGTGAGGTTGAAAGTATTGAGGAGGGGAAGGAGACGGGGAAAAGGAAGGTGGGAAAGTACCTGACTATTCAGATTCGGTCACGGCTAAAGCCATTTCAAGCGACGTTTCATTTCTGAATGGTGGTCTTACACCATGGCGATACTGAGAGTATCTTACACTCTGGAACGTGCCGCAAATATATTTTGTTTTATTTTAACTGTATTAATTGTGAAATAACAAAAATTAATCAAATAAAATTTATTTGTCACTCTAGGATTTGATCCGGCGACCTTCGGATTGCGATTCACGAGCCTTACCGCTAGACCACGCCGGCCGTCGAATACGGGAAACCATTTATTGGATAACCAACACCTCTACCAAGTGGTTCGCAACGTTTAGTGACTTAGCAGGGGCGCCTGCGTTCATGTGCTGATGGTGCAGTGGGAGGGATGGATTCATCGGTCGCTCACTCTTAGACCCACTGACCCCCAGATTCCTACCCACCCCTCGTATCTTATTCCTTCCCATTAATTAATTCACCCCCTTTCTTTCCTTGTAATACCCTCCACATAGCATCCCCAAAGATGACACAAATCCTAAGGGGAATAATTTTCCTGAGTGGAGCTAACGAAAAAAAAAACCTTCCACTTTCGCATCATTCTTCTTTACCCCCTTTCTACAGCCTTATATATAACATACCAATTCGGGATCCCATAATCCCGCTAATTCAGAACAATTGGGACTCTTTTGCGGTATTCACATAAAAAACTATTGTATAACAATCCAACTTTGCTTAATTTATTTGACTTTCGCTTTCCTGAAGAGTAAATTTTTTTTAACTAACGATAAGACTCCGACTAAAAAAAATTATTGTTCGTGCATTATTCATCAATTCAAAATATTTTCCAGAGTCAAGTTAAAAATACAAAAAAGTTTTTCGCGACGATTTCATTCCTTCTAATATTCTAATGGATTACGTTGAGGCATCTGAATAATTACTTTTCGTTCGGGACCGCCGGCCCCTGCGGATGAAATTTGAACTACTCGAATTGAAAATGGAATCTTTTTGTATTTTCAAAAAAACGAAAATTTCTTATTTTGACAAAAATTCAAAAAATTGAAAATGATACAAAATTTTTGTTTTTATTAATTTGTGCTGTTTCACAATATTTAATTTAATAAAAATAATACCGCCAAATGCGTGGTGGGCGGGATCGGGAGATAGTGGCTGGGGGAGACCTTTTGACTTCTCCAGCAGGACTCTCTCGGAACATCTGTCATACCTGGACACACTGACACCCAGATTCGCACCCGCCCATGATACCTTTTTTCCTTGCCAGAACTTCTGCTCCTTCCTTTCCCTAAAATACCCTTCACACAGCATCCTTAAGGATGGCATGGGCCCTGAGGGGAATTATTTGTGAAGCCAAAGTAAAAAAAAATGTGTATAGATTTATATCTTTATTTATACTAATATTATTTTATAAATATCTATATCTATACGTTAAGTGAGTGTGTTTGTTTGTTTAACCACTAAACCGATTTTAAAAATTTTTGAACCAAAAGAAAGCTACATTATCAGCGAGTAATATAGGCTGTATATAATAGTAAGCTCCGGCGTTCTGAAATTTGTATAATGGCAGGGAGGAAATGCAGGGGGGAGGTGGGGTTCGCGGAGAGGGAAGAGACGAGGGAGGGGGAAGGCGGGGAAGGTGGAAGGAAACGAGAACGCATGTGAAAGGACATGCAGGGAAAATCAATTTATTTCTACGTATCAACGTATTTTCACCTAATACCACGCGAGCGAAGCCGCGGGTAAAAGCTAGTAGATATATAAAAATGAGTGTGTCTTTGTTTGTTCCTGATTATTTCCCATACCATTCATCCGATTGCAATGAAACTTTGGTGATTTGTTGTGCGCGCGCCCGCAAAAGATTTGCACAAAATGGTGATGAAATTATGGGAAAGCGACAGTCCCACTGTCTCCAGACGGTTTGGAGCAGTTGGAACTCTTGCGCGGTATTCACATAAAAAATCTCGAAGGAACTTATGAATTCAAAAAAGGTTCTACGTGGAGATATCAGATGGGGTTAGTGTAGATTTACAGGGAACTAAAACATTTTACGATCCCTTAAACAAAATATAACCGTAAGTCACAACGCGTTTTTTTCAAGTGTAGAATTTCATAGCTTCCCCTAAACTCGATAAACCCTCATCTACGGCTTAATCCTGGATTTAGATACAAGATTTAATTATTAAAATTCTGCTCAAGGGGGCTATTAAAAACAAGTTCTGCCGATAAAATTAATTTTATGATAATTTCATCGTCGCTTATGACCTCTGTTCCGTGGTAATACGTTTAAAAAAAACATTAAACTTGACTTAAAATCTGGAGGCTCGACTAAATAGTTACTGTTCCAACTCTCAATAAAAACTCGGGGATCATTAAAACACATTGGGCTTTATTATGACAGGTTGAAAATGGGCTCTGATATCTTATTTGGCTGGCGGTTGGAATAATCTGGGTCCCGACCTTGAGGTTTCCACCCTATTTATAAAACGGTGGAAAAAATGTATTATTAAAATAAATTGTTGTGAATTATATTATAAATATATTATTATTTTATTTATTTCTTATTATAAATTTATGTCTCTACAATATGGACAGCAAAACGCCATCTTCTTCTCAAATCAGTGACTATAAAATTCTCCAATTGGAGTCCTCAGTTTGGCGAGCAACACGTCTAAAGTCTCGAGACAAAACTTTATAGTTCCACTACAACATCAACCGACTGAATGACGCATATTTTAAAAAAGGAAGTTATGCTGCCGCACTCTGTATCTTTTTAGTGGATATGAGGGAACTGACTCCGGATGCCGATGGAGACGGAGGGAGAGAGAGATGAATGAAAGACGGTGAATCGTAGTAGTGAGTCGAAGTCATTTATTGTTGAGCTACGTAGCTGGAGTCGGAGCGGAGCAAAGTGAGAGCGAAGCGTAGACAGGTGCGTAGGTCGTGGCGTGATGAGGTCGTGAATGCGGCGGTGAAGATCCCAGATCTTCAGATCACCGGTGCGTTGCGCTACACCGTGCGTGGTGGAGAAGACCTGATCCAGGCGGTCGATCGACGTGGTAGTAACGCGATATGGCGGCTGTGTGTCACAGTGGGTCGGACACACACGTGACGCAGGGACCTTGTGAGGCGGTGAGGATGAGATCTGAAGCGGAGCACGATGGGCTTCGATAATCAGTTGTCAGGATGAACCCCGGACAGAAAACACGACGGGCTTTGTTGTTACGGGATGAAAGCATCTCTGTCGTAGCGCGACCGGGCAGGACAGCGAGATGCTGCGGTAAAGATGGAAGAAGGAGGCCTCGAAGGTGTACAGGGGGATCCGATGAGTTGCCGTAGTTCCCCTGCTCTGCGTGTCACACTGGATTAACTGTATGATCACATATTGATAACTCCACAGAAATTTTTATCTCACTTGCGTATTATGCGAGGGCCGCCCGAGATGGACTTACTGAAATTATGTGACTTGACTGGCGCGCTCGAGATTGCGTCCGCTTTTATAGCGTGGGCGACGAAACCAGTAATGTTCTGGAACGCCGTGAAATCGGACCACGACGCCAAACAGGAAATCTCTCGAATATTCTCGTCACCGTGTTCATGGGTGCCCGAGTAATGCGGGAACTTTCGCGGAGGTGGCAAATATTATTCAGGTAGGTAGGTGCCGGCGGCGACAGTACTTAGCCGGTTGGCGCGAAATGTAAACAAATGCATAGCTGCTTGTAGAATTTTCGCTACAGATATATAATATAAGAAAGGTTGCATTAAGATTGGTTAGGTTAGGTAAGATATATTATAAGAACGGATCATTTTTGTAAGGGTGGGTTGATTCAGCACATAAAAAAGCTGCCTCCATCATTTTATTTTTTACTTTTATTTTCTCCGACGAACTCTATATAAATATATTTATCAACACACTTTGTACTAAAATATTGTGTGCTATTGTGCCACGTCGGTTTTTACTTCTTTTTACCGTATATCATCTCACGCAGACTTTCCTACGCGATACAATTTCCACAACATAAATTTTCCTTTATTCTGGTTTATTTATGTCGTATTAATTTTTCGCATGTCGAAAACATGAGGTATTTTCTGCTACAAGTAAAATTGTACGTAAAACGAAGCTAGTACACTCATACAAAATACACTCATTAAAGAATGTATTATATATTAATATTAAAATATATTTCAGAATTAAATACACGTAACAAGTGTTCACAATAATGTCCTCTGCGTGCAAACTCTATTTAAGTTTCTTAATAGACAATAAACAAGTGTTGATTTCAAGCGACCTCCCAGGTAAGTATAGTCCTGTATGCATTTTTAAAAATCATCGCGTTCATTGGTCGAGACATTGTACATATATTTAAGTATGAACCGGTGGATGCAATTTTTAGTCATAAGTTGTTTTTAATTGTTTGTCTAGTTTGTAGTTTTTCTAGATTTAAGAAATTTATTTTAAGCTTGTACAACGCCCTTGAGGTGATTTTTCACAAAAAAGGCGCTATATAAATCATCCAAATATTATTATTATTATAAGTACAGCCGCGAGTTTACAAGCTACTAACCGGCAAGTTTAAAAGCGGGCAAATCGGCGAGTGCGATTGTGATGATTACACATAAAACTTTTCACACGCTCAACAGCAAGCTAAAATAACGACTCCCGCGCAAACTAATTCTGTCAAAATTTTGTACCAAATTGAGATATTTATAGCTAACTCACTGCTATGAGCTACGATTAAGTTGTGATTTAAAATTCGATGAAACGAGCGACAGTAAAAAGAGACAGACACATACATCTATAGCGTAGGCGGCCTCCGTGGTCCCGAGGTAAGACTCTGGACTCACAATCCGAAGGTCGCGGGTTCGAACCCGGCGTGCGCAAATAAATTTTATTTGATATTTGTGTTATTTCACAATTTATTTATTTAAAATAATATATAGTATATTTGCGGCACGTTCCAGAGTGGAAGATACTCTCAGTATCGCCCTGGTGTAAGACCACCATTCAGAATTGAAACGTTGCTTGAAAATGGCTTTAGCCGTGTTTAGTGACCAGATCTGAATAGCCAGGTACTTCCCCACCTTCCTCTTCCCTATCTCCTTTCTCTCCCCACTACCTCCAGCCTCACAACATACCCCAATTGGGGATGCCATAGTCTCACTGGCTCCAGACGGGAGCAGTTGGGACTCTTGTGCGGTATTAACTGTAAAAAAAAAAAAAAAAGGCTCTCAACGTGGGCGATAACGCCCTCTTGTTGGCGTTTGAGACTTTCAGGGGGGCGGTAGAAAATCCAGAGAAAACTAGGGGGCGTTGAGGAAAACTAAAGGCCATTAATAAAAACTAGGTGGGCAGGTAAAAAAAAATATGGTCTAAAAAAGACAAAAAAAACACGCTTGTCACGTACTTACAAATTATTAAGATTATTAGTGATAATATTTCGTGTTTTTTTATATAAATACCGCACAAAAGTCCCAACTGCTCCCGTCTAAAGCCAGTGAGACTATGGCATTCCCAATTGGGGTGTGTTGTGAGGCTGAAGGTAGGGGGAGGGGTAGGATATGGGATGTGTATTGTTATTATTAAGAATTGACACTATATCATGAATACAAGAAGGAAAGAGCTAGCAACCCGGTACCTCCCCCCCCCCTTTCGCCGTTGTGTGGTAAATATAATCGTAACAATAGCTGTTTCAGATTCGCGACAGATGGTAACTAACTAACTAACCATCACGCCGTTTCCCCGCAGGGGTAGGCAGAGAGGACGAACCACCAAACAACTCGATCCCTGCACACACTCTTTGCTTCACTCACATTCATACATCGTCTCATACATACTCCTCTATTATTCTGACTTTTAACATGGCCCGACTCAAGTATCTGATTCACTTGATCATGCCATGTCTTCCTCGGGCGTCCCCGACTTCTTTTACCATTCAGATTTGCATCATATATTCTTCTTACACTACTTTCTTCGTTCATTCGCTCTACATGCCCAAATCATCTGAGGGTCCCTTTCTTAATCTTACTCATTATGATTACATCAGCCTTACATTCTTTGCGGATCTCCACATTTCTCACACGATCATACATGGTTTTAACACACATACGCCTCAGGGATCTCATTTCTACAACAAAATAAATGGGGGGCGCTGGAAAAAAAATACTCTCAAAGTGGGCGGTGGGCAAAATAAGGTTGAGAACCTATGACAGCTTCCCTATTCATATCTACTTTAGTTTGCTGAAGGTTTCACTTCTACCGCGTGTGAATTGCGCACTCTGAATTTTTCAAAGTTTTGTGTATTTGTTCTTTGTATTATATTAAAAATTATCACAAATAATAAACGTGCTGAATACAAGCAATACATCTCTCATAAATAAATTCACGATAATGTAAAAAAAACTTTATTTTTAAAATACATCAAATAGAAAGCAGCCCAATTTATTCAATAAACATGAGATAGATTTTTTCTACAATTTTTTAACAGTTTCTTTAAACAAGTGATGCGTTAAAAATTTGCCCCCTTGTCCGTAGAAAAGCTCCGATCAATTTCCCGTTACCTCCTCATGCGTACCAACAGTTCCTATACCTATAAGCAGTTTAGTGTGGAGACTACCTTTGTTCACAAATACCTACACGTAGGAAGGGTAACACTATTATTTATAGTATTTATAACCTGATCAAGAGGTATGCACCCAAGAGATACTTTGGCAAAAAGGTAAAAGGTTGTGGGTGTTCGCCATTTTCATCTTAGACAATCATCGACATGGGAATACCTGTTTTAAGGGTAAATACAAGACTATTTAAGACAGAAATAACTTTAGACAACAGATGTGTTTCAGATAAATTTAAAAATTTACATTAGCTCTACACAGGAGGCTCTAAAAAAATCCCTTAAGGCCTAAGTCACCTTTGGGAATTCTGTGTAGAGGGTCTTTTTAGTGAAAAGAAGGTGTAATCGCAAATAAATAATGTACCTAGTCTAAATTTACTGCGGTTCAAAGAGTGGACTGTATTTAGTATATGGAATAGTAATATGGAATTGGGCAGGAACTGACTCACCAATCCTTGGTCGATCTCGCGGTCCAGAGGGACACCTCTAGCGGTTATCACTGCGCAAGCACTTGAAAAAGCTAGGGTATTTCAGCACCGGTTTCCTCTGATGATCAGGGTCACAGCGCAGCAATTAACAATAGACTTTTTAAGCTTGATGTTGAATGCACCGAGAGGTCAGTGTGGACCATTGCATAGCACATGACAGATTGATATTGAATGCACCGAGAGATCACCGTAGATCGTTGCACAGCACATGGTGTAACTCTAAGTGACCAGCTCGGGTATGGGGGCTCCATCGAAGCCAGAGTTATGTTAACCCCTCAAAAACTGGGCGTGCTGTACAGGGCCCGCAGATATTTTAATAGTATACAACTGCTAGCCCTGTACAAATCAGAAGTGGGCCCCACAGTTGAATTTGGCAGCCACCTCTGGTCTGGCGTCTAAAACAACTGATAAAAAACCCTCGACTCTGTACGGAAACGGGCGGTCCGTTTGATAGATTCTCCTAATTTAACAAACGGATTGCAATCTTTAGAGCACGGGCATCGGGTGGGAATGCTATCCTTGTTCTACCGGTATTTCAATGGAAGATGCTCCGAGGAACTAGCGTCATTGATCCCTTCAGCGTGTGCATAATCGGGAAATACGCCAAATGCGTGCCCAACATATGTACACAGTTGACATTTGTCACATGAGAACGGGTCGCTTCTTCGACTTCGTTCTTAGTGGACTGAATGCATAGATATGAGATCTCTGAGGTGTTAGTGTGGTGAAACCATATATGAAAGTTTTTTGTTAAATTTATGAATACCGCACAAGATTCCTAACTACTCCCATCTGGAGCCAGTGAGGTTACCTTCAGTGTCACAACATACCCAATTGGGAGGGAATGAGATGGGGGAGAGAAAGGTGGGAAAGTTCCTGGCTATTCAGATATGGTCACCATACACTGCTAAAGCCCTTTCAAGCAACAACTGAAGTAATCTGAAAACTTTACAGATGTCCTTGACTTACTTCATATTTTCTCCTTTCTCCGTATATACGCTCTACATGACCAAAACATCTTGTTATAATAGAAAATAGGTCACATGGTTTGTATTCTAGATGGTGAAGGTAAAATAATTGACATGGGATAAATTAAAGTAAGCTAAACGACCGTAATTAATTTTTAATTAGAAAATTATACGCTCGCTTCGCTATTTCCATATTACACAAAAACACAAAGGAAAATTAAATAAAATTGAAGCGTGATTAAAAGCGACAATCATTTCTCGTACTAACAATGCCGACATTTTCACGTTAATTATTGTTATTATTTTTCTACGTTTCGGGAGAAAGCTTTTCACGAGAACCTGCTTTAAAGTTTAATTGTTCAAAGCCGTGTTCAGTTTGGTGACAGCTTTGGTTTCAAGGTTACTTTTCAGCCTTACAAAAATGTAAAGCTTTTAATTTTCACTTAAAAAAAAATCTATATTAATATTGTAAATGCGAAACTGCGTTTGTTTTATTGTTACGCTTTCACGCATAAACCAATAAACTGATTAAAAAAATTCTTTCACTAATACAAAGCTAAATTATATGCGAGTACTATAAGCTGCGTATAATGGTAAGCTTTATGAAATTATAAATATTAGTATATTATATTTATCATACGTTTTCTGTCATTAATAAGTGCAAGCGCTACAGTAATTGCCCCTAATACTATACGAGGAAGCCGCGGGGAAAAGCTTGTATTATTATAATTCAACATCGATTTTTTGTTACATTAGCTCTTTGGAAAGATGGTGAATCATGTATTTTATTTTGATTTGGATTTACAGCTTACAGCCTTTCCAAGCACTGTAAATTGAGATGCGTGTGTAGGGAAAATTTGCCAAGAAGAACTCTTGATTATGCGGTCAAATATATTTACAAGTAATAATAGACTTGATACAAAGTTAAAATCGTAACAATTAGAGTGACCCGGGAGGGAATGTAAAACAGCCGAACTAGGCAATCGCGGGAACCGGAATAAATTTGCAATATCATGCATTGGACCGGAGAGCAACTCTCAGGGATACCAGTCGATAAAACTTTGCTTTATTAATGTTTTAAGATTGTTCAGCCATAGCACCAAACGAGAGGTTCTGAGGAAAATAATTTTCCTCTGGGCTTATGTCATCTATGGGAGTGGTGCGTGGAGGGTATTTTCTGGAAAGGGTGGAGATGAAGTTCTGGGAAGGAAAAAGGTATGGGAGTAGGTTTGAATCTGGGTGTCAATGTGTCCAGGAGTGACGAACGAATGAATCCATCCCTCCTACTGCGGTGCAAGGCATATTCCGAGAGAGAACGAATGGAGAAATCAAAGGGACTCTCTCAACCATTCTCTCTCGATCCGGCCTGCCGTGCAGCTGGTGGGCGGATGCATCCGCCACCAGGACCTGGACAAACCTCACCCCATGAACCCGGGCACCCTTGCTTTAATCATAATTATATTATTTATAATTCAACATAGATTTTTTTTAATTTTTAACACAGGAAGCCGTGAGGAAAACAATTTCCTTTGGGGCCTGTGTCGTTTTTGGGAATTCTGAGTGGAGAATCTTTTTAGGGAAAGGAAGGAGATGATATTCTGGGAAAGAAACAAGTGTGAGGGTTGGGTATAAATCTGGGAATTAGTGTGTCCAGGACGTATGGATCCATCCTTAGCAGCTTTTAACCAATCTCTCCCTTTCCGGCCTCTTGAGCAGATGTATCTACCGCCAAGATTCGGACAAACCTCATCCTATGAACCCAGGCACCCTTGATATGTTACAAAACGTAGCGAACCATTTAGGATAATGCAATAAATGGTTCCCAGGGCAGCGTTACCTTTAATTGAAAATGTGTCTTTTTTCAGTAAATAACGTATTCATTCAACTTTTTCACAATCATTTTAAGGATCCTGTGTAGAGCCAATGTAAAAAAAATTATCTTAACTACATCAGGTTCAAAATGTATATTTTATAATTTTATTTTGTCGCGTGTTAGAAAGGTTTAAATGAATTAACTTATTTAAGAACTACGCCTTAATGAATCTGTGTACATTTGGTTTTTTCTATTAAAATGAGTTAATAAATATTTTTCTAATGGTATGACGAATAAGTAGTAATCATGGAAGCGTGATATGTCAGAAATTCAGGGGCTTAAATCATACTGAGGAATCTAACAATTAATGTTCACGTTTCTTTAGAAAGGAGAGTTTAATTTAGTTCAGTAATTTAATCGTTGAAAACTGCCCTCCGTGGTCGAGGGTTATGTAAATTTAATATAATTAATTTATTTGATTTATTCATAACGTTATTTGATTTTTAAGCTCAAATACATCAATGACATGTGTAAATTTACGTTAGAAGAGAATGTTGCTTTCTGAAAGATAAGCGGATACAAGCGGAATAACGTTGTGTGTGAAATTTTTATATACAACATTTTTCCACTTAATTTATTATTTATTCTAATTCATTTTTCTTTTTTTACGACTTTTCGTTTAAAATTCTTAAGAATTGTATGCTTATTGCATTTTAAATATTAATTGTTACCAGCAGTTAAAAACCCGCTCAACAGGTTTTTGATGCTAGGCCCTTTTTGATGGGCGGCTTTTTGTTCGGCTTCGACAAGTTAGAGTTTGGTGACCATTTTTTAAAACTGGTTCCAAAAATAGCCCGTTCTTTGATCCCCTGAGATCCAGTAATAGCTAGTCACCGGGATAGGCAATGACGTCATATGTAATAGATAGCCGCGTGATACAACTAAGTATTATAACGATACAATCTTTCCATTAGAGATGCGTGAAAAGTAATCATTCGGTACTAAAGTAATCGGTACTCACAAAGTAATCACAGTACCGACTACCGAAAACGAAAAGTAGTCGTTACTCTTGATATGATTACTTTTGATACGGATACTATTGTTACTATTCGTGCCGCAGGAGGCGCTCCAGTACCGATTACTTTGTTGTTACTATTTGGCCGCTGGAGGCGCTCCACGCCAGTCAGCTGTTCTAGGAATGGTGTGAATAAAATGTGTAAAAAAATTATCACCAGATTGTAATAGCGTTTTATTAAACTATCCCAATTCGGGATAATTTAATAAAAACAAAAAATTAAAACTCGCATGTAAAATTAAGTTTGGAATTTCAAAGGAAGATGACACGTCAATCCAATGTGTTAATATGTAATTTGTTTGCATAAATTTCACAGATAATGTAAATTAAAAGTTATGTATTTTTCATATAAACACACACAAAACTCTTCAAAACACTCTTAACCAATATTATACGTAGAATCCCAATAATTCATAACCAGTAATTAAGTACACAAACGTCAAAATGTAACCAGTAACGATTTGTATCCATTATCAAAGTATCTGTCGGTACCCGGAACCGAAAGTAGTCAAATATCTAAAGTAACGGATTGATACTAGTAGTAGATACTACCCGAAAGTATTCACAGTATCCAAAACATTCAGTAACCAAAGTAATCAAAGCATTCAGTAACGGATAGATACTTAAAGTAGATACTACCCGAAAGTAATCACAGTAATCAAAGTAACGATTACATAGTACCGATTACTTTTTGTGAAAGTAACGGATACCGACGGGTAGTAAAAGTACCGATATTGAACACCACTACTTTCCATATCGGGAGAGATCTCAAATTAACAAAATCGTAGTACTTATACCTAGGGTGGGCACGTTCTCATGCGACCTGCTAACGGAGGTGGTGCCATCCTTTGACGAATTCTTGAATTAAAAACCGAATTACAAAGGTAGCTTTGTTTGAAATTTCACGTACACCGATGTTTATATGGCGCGCTTACGGCGACATGAACTGAAGCCGGGTTCTTAAATTTCAACCACGTAGACGCTAACGTATTAATACTATCAGATGAAATATTATCTTGTTTCTTTTTTTTCCATTTATTTCGGAACAATAATATTGTTGGAAAAAACATTTTTCCGGGCAAAGGCTCAATTATTGAATTTTTATCAAAATTTACAAAGTTTTGTAAAAAATGTATCTAACCTCAAGCGTCCGGATACATCCACAACGCATTTCTATTGGTCCTATATCTTTAGTGGTCTGAACTTTATTTGGAACTCTATTTGAGCTTGAATCGTTTTTGTTATTTAATCCTATATACGAGTCCCTAATCTTTTCTGTTCAGGATTAAACAGGAAGGAAGGAAGAAACGTAGTGTTCCGGAAATGATTAAAGACGTATTTACTCAGCACTTAGTCCTTGCCACAACAAGGACGATATTTCACGAGACACCCAATTAACTACACTTTACCCTGCGGGAGAAAATGATTGATATATTCCCGAATTTGGTAGCTTGCTTATACGTTAAAAAATAACCTGAAACATATTATTATTTTCATCTTTTACCTACGTAGGTACATGATATTATTGTTGAACAACATGGGGTCGTTTTTCAGAATCGCTGGATATGCTCAAGAGGAAACCGTGTTTTGTTTTGGAAGAAGGAACTTCGTAAAATAATAAGGCAGCTTCAGGAAACTTTCAAAGGACTCGTGACATTTTATTTTGCTTTATTCCCAATTACATTTTGAATAATTTCGGAGACCCAAACTACCCAAGACAGACCAAGGATTTTACTTTTACTTATTAAGAAGGTTGGCTGGTGAGAAGAGAAGAGAGAGATAAAACCTAAACCTAGGTCTTTTATAGCGGTCTTGTCTGAAGGGAGTTTGCGTCTCCTGACATCTATTGATAATTTCTTTTGTTAATTAATTAACTTTACACAAACCAACAAATCGAAATGTCTGGAGAGGTGTGAGCCCTAGCTAATTTAAATTATACAAACCGGTTTTGTCAATTTAAAAGTATTATCCAATATCCTTTCTGGATTTTGACACTAGTGTAGGAGAAGTAGGATAATTGTAGGGTTTATTTATTACAATACGCGAAGCACCGCACGAAGTGGAGACCGATAATACTATCTCATTCTCTCGCAGGCAAAATTCTATAGATGTGTTTGTATATTTTAGTGTCGCTATTTTTAGTTTCATCGAGTTTCAAATCACAACGATATTAAAGAAATTTTCATTTCAAAGCATGCAAGTGTGCAATTCACATGCGGTAGAAGTAAAACCTTCAGAAAACTAAAGTGAACAAGAATGTGGAGGCTACGAAGCACCGCACAAAGATGAGACCAATTATGCTATCTCATTCTCTCGCAGGAAAAATTCTATAGATGTATGTGTTAGTGCTACCAATATTTCTATTTTTGTAACTGACAATTCATTGTAATTTTCATAATAATTTCGAAATTAAAATATGTATTTAGTTAATATAATGACCATTCCTACTCCAATGTAAACATGTATCCCTTCAAAAAACAATTAAAAAAGTCCCATGCATCATAAATATAATAACGATTTGACAATAAAATTAGATCATTAATAATTAATTTTACTTGTAAGGTTTTTCCCTGAACAATATTGAAGTGAGCTACAAACCCAAGGTAATTAGCCCACTGGAATTATCAAAATATTTAGAAATTCGACAGTCTAAAACTTAGTAACAAATGTAATTAATATAATTGATTAAAATCCTACAGACCACCCCTCTTCCTTTCCCTCAAATGTTGTGTATATAAACCGTAGACTAAGAATAATTTGTACCAGTCTGAAAATAGCAAGCTGAAACCGGTAAATTTAAAGTGGAAAAAAGTTTTATATTTTTTTATTGTAATATGTTGTTACCAAGTTTAAAAATTATTTTACATTTTATTCTACGGAGCACCGCACAAAGAGGACACCAATTAGTATGTCTCATTCTATCGCAGGCTAAATCCTACAGATGTATGTGTTTATCTTTTTTTAGTGTCGCTCGTTTCCGTTTTATCAAGTTTCAAATCACAACGGTACTAAAGAAGTTTTCACTCGACAAAAAAGTGAGGTTACAATAACGTATATAATTCATTTGTCTAATAAAAAAAACTGAGTGTGCAATTCGCATGCGGTAGAAATAAAACCTTCAGAAAACTAAAATAGACAAGAGTGGGGAGGCTACGAAGCACCGCACAAAAAGGAGACCGATTATACTATCTCATTCTCTCGCAGGCAAAATTCTATAGATGTATGTGTTTGTATATTTTTAGTGTCGCTATTTTTCGTTTCATCGAGTTTCAAATCACAACGGTACTTAAGAAATTTTCACTTCAAAGTATGCAAGTGTGCAATTCACATGCGGTAGAAATGATACCTTCAGAAAACTAAAGAAGACAAAAATAATACAGACATCCTATAAAGACAATAAGCTGGATGATAAAACTACATTAAAGTATGAAAGTGCGGAATCAATATACTTACAACCCACAACTGAACCCGAAATATTAGCTATTATAAAATCCCTAAAATCAAACGAAAGTGCTGGACATGATCAACTAAAATGTACAACAGTACAAAAACTTGCCCCACTACTAACTCCTACACTAACTAAACTGATTAACCTGAGCCTGAAGGAAGGTCAATTTCCCGACAGTTGTAAAATTGCAAGGGTTATTCCAATATATAAAGGGAGCTTGAAAACTCAAACATCTAACTATAGGCCCATTTCTGTCCTACCGATTCTATCAAAAATATATGAAAGAGTAATATACGATAGGCTAGACAACTTTCTGAAAAAAAAATCATTTCTATATGCCAAACAATACGGTTTCAGAAAAAAATCTAATACTCTCTCTGCAACTAATGATCTTATAAATAAACTTAGAACTAGCATAGATAATAAAAACTATGTCATAGCAATTCGTAGACCTTCAAAAAGCCTTTGACACCGTAAGTCATGAAATACTGATTAAAAAAATAGAAAAAACAGGTGTAACCGGTCCAGCTATCAAACTAATAGAATCCTATCTATCCAACAGAAAACAATGTGTTAACATAGGAGATAAAAAACAGTCAACTGGAGAGTATAAACTACGGAGTTCCACAAGGATCAATACTGGGGCCACTTTTATTCCAAATATACATAAATGACATCTGTCAGCTAAAACTACATGGTGAAATCTTCTTATACGCAGATGATACGGCAATTTTTTACTTTGGCAAAAACTTAGAAAGTCTATTAGAACAATCTCAAACGGATCTTAATGTACTAAACGATTGGCTAATAAAAAATATATTAACAATAAATATTAATAAAACCGGTTACATGATCTTAAGCTCACCTAAAAGAATAATACCATCGCATAAACCATTACAAATAGAAGAAAGAGACCTACATATTCTAGATAGCGAAAAATACCTGGGCTTATATATTGATAAACATTTAACATTTAAACAACACGTAGAAAAACTAAAAACAAAAATCATCCCATTAATTGGTGTATTTGGTAGAATTGCTCATCTTCTACCAACAGAGGTAAAGAGGGGCTTATACTTTAGCTTAATCCAGTCCCACCTAAATTATTTAATAGAAATATGGGGAAACACATACATTACGTACTTAAACGACTTACAAATAATACAGAACAAAGTTATTAAAAAACTCTTCAACTATAACCCAGACACTCCCACAAAAAAACTATACCAGGAAATGAACCTCTTGAAAATAAGAACATTGTACGAATATAACATATGTCTTTTAATCTACAAAATACAAAATGGACTTATACACACAAACACAACATTTATAAAAACATCACAAGTACACGAACATTATACTAGACAACACAATAAATTGTACACAAATACAGTCAAGACTGAAAGTGGCAAGAGAAGTATTGGCCACGAGGGAGTTCACATTTATAATCTCCTTCCAGATAATCTAAAAACGGAAAAGAATATAAAAACCTTTTAAAAAAAACTATCTAAACTTAAGATTTTGGAACAAAATTAAAAACTACTATATATGCTTTGTATTTAAGTTAAGAAAGCGAAATATTATATTTCTTTTAACTTAATAATAAAAAAAAAAAAAAAATAAAACTATAAATATTGTTCAAAATTAGTTATAAGAAAGAATTCAGCGTACGAAGACCGCTTTTTTTTTTTTTTTTTACAGTTAATACCGCACAAGAGTCCCAACTGCTCCCGTCTGGAGCCAGTGAGACTATGGCATCCCCAATTGGGGTATGTTGTGAGGCTGAAGGTAGTGGGGAGGGGAAGGAGATAGGGAAGAGGAAGGTGGGGAAGTACCTGGCTATTCAGATCTGGTCACTAAACACGGCTAAAGCCATTTCAAGCAACGTTTCAATTCTGAATGGTGGTCTTACACCAGGGCGATACTGATAGTATCTTCCACTCTGGAACGTGCCGCAAATATACTATATATTATTTTAAATGAATAAATTGTGAAATAACACAAATTAATCAAATAAAATTTATTTGCGCACGCCGGGTTCGAACCCGCGACCTTCGGATTGTGAGTCGAGAGTCTTGCCTCGGGACCACGGAGGCCGTCAGACGCCACGGAGGCATTCAACAAAGCACCGCACAAAGAGGAGACCGATTTTTCTGTCTCATTTTCTCGCAGGCAAAATCCAACAGATGTATGTATTTGTCTCTTTTTAGTGTCGGTTGTTTCCGTTTCATCGAGTTTCAAATTACAACGGAAGGTACTAAAGAAGTTTTCACTTCAAAAACAAATCATATTATATCTATTACCATCAACAAATCTCATAATAATAAATTCAACATAAACAACTATTAACACATTTGAAGATCCCAGTTGATTTGTCTAGTCGCTGATACTTAGTATAATAATATTACACCAGGATATCCGCAAAGGGGGCGGCGTCTCTTCATCCCTAATGTTATCTCAATTTCCGCTTCCTCCTCTCTGAGAACTCCGCAGTATTCTGACAGAAGACACATCCGGTCCCGCACAGCCTTAATATGACAATAAGAGGCACCAAGTTTTGGCGAGACCTCGGAAGAATGATTTACGAGGTTTGTGATAATGGTAAAGTTTGAAATTTAATCAACTTGGTTTCGTGGATGGGCTTTGTAAGTTTTAACTTTTTGTCCATTTTTCTGCTCGGTGTCTTTTTTTCTCTTTTCTTTAAAATAAAGTAAAACATTCCCAAGTTAGGATTAATCTAAGAGTGCTTGATTTTTTTTCTACTACCATCATAATTGGCAGAAAATGTTGTTTGTGCAATTATAGAGGACTTAGGTTGTAAATGATTGATCCCACAACGCCTTGGGTAGCATAGCTTTGGAATGCTCTATTAATCTCCAAACATCTAGACCACAGTATAAACAGTTAGTATAAAAAAAAGAATAAAGAAAATGAAAAATATAAAGAAAAAAGCGGGGGAAAATAGGAAAAGAGAAAGGAAAAAATAAATAAAAAGAAAAGGAAAAAATAGAAAAGAAAATGAAAAACAAGATAAAAGAAAGAAGGGAAAAAATAAGGAAAAAAATAAAACAAAAAAAGTAAAGGTATAAAAATTAATAACAAAAAATGTATTAAAGAATTACAAAAAAAAATGAAAAAATAAGAAGCAGAGGAAAAAACAGCAGAAAAAAAGTATATACCCCCAAGTGGTTCGCTACGTTTGGTGATTTAGCAGGGGTGCCCGGGTTCGTGGGGTGAGGTTTGTCTAGGTTTCGGAGGCGGATGACCAGGACACACTGAACCCCATATTCCTTACCCCCCTTAAACCCTTTTTTTTACATTAACTCCACACAGGAGGCCCTGAGGAAAATAATTTCCCTCAGGGCCTGCGTCGTCTTTGAAAATGCTGTGTGGAGGGTGTTTTTGAGGAGAGGAAGGAGTGAACATGGGTCTTGAAGAGACCCATGTTGTAGGAGGGAGGAAACACAGAGGCCGGCAAATCGTTCCACAGCCGAGCTGTTGAACTCAAAAACGAGTCGAAAAAACGACCCGTTCTCATGTGCAAATGTCAACCGTGTACATATGTTGGGCGCGCGTTTGGCGTGTCTCCCGACTATGCACCGGTGCCGAAGGGATCAATGACGCTAGTTCCTCAGAGCATCTTCCATTGAAATACCGGTAGAACATGGATATCATTCCCACCCGACGCCTGTGCTCTAAAGATTGCAATCCGTTTGTTAGGTTAGGAGAGTCTATCAATTGGACCGCCCGTTTCTGCAGAGTCGAGTTTTCCTTCCCAGAACTCTGCTCTCCTCTTTTTCCTTAAAAAAACTCTCCTCACAGCATCCCCAAAGATGACATAGGCCCTGAGGGAAATTATTTTCCTCAGGGCCTCCTGTGTGGAGCTCATGTAAAAAAAAAATATACATTCATTGCTATGAAAAAAAAAATTGTAAAATTTAAACGAGAAAAAGTAAGAAAGAAAAAAAACGGGAAAGAATAAAGGAAAAAAATACATTGAAATAATAAGAAAAACAAAAAATAAAAGTAGACTTTGGATTACTTACCATCCTTGTCGTAGTGGCTCCAGACCTCCATGAACTGGTTGGCGGACAATTTCTTCAGCTCCCTGGAGTCAGGGTCGCGGTACTGCCGCATGAAGTTGGCCGCCTTCTCCAGGTTCAGCTTCTTGGCTTGCGCGGCTTCGGCTGAAGTCATGGCTGCTGTGATATCACTTGTCTAACTGCAACAAACAACACAAAACAATGTTGAAAAAAAAACATTGACAAATATGAAACAATCAACAGGAATGTATAACGTTTATGATAAATTCTCCAATTCACCTTTAAGCCGCCGCTATCCGAATTTTGACCAATTTCTTACA
The DNA here is from genome assembly GCA_936435175.1 of Glyphotaelius pellucidus. Classification (NCBI taxonomy): domain Eukaryota; kingdom Metazoa; phylum Arthropoda; class Insecta; order Trichoptera; family Limnephilidae; genus Glyphotaelius; species Glyphotaelius pellucidus. The sequence continues at coordinate 2,196,113 of OW386561.1, forward strand.
TATCTCCCTTAAACATTTGAAGTTCTAGAGCTATTAAAAAATGTTATTTTTGAAGATAATATCTAGGTACGTTCCACGCCGAAACGCAAATTATATGAAATGAAATTCCCTCGAAAGAAAAAAAATCGCAAAGTATGCTACAAAAATTATTTAAAACAAGTCTATTTCTATTATTTTACAAGTTATATTTGTGAAAAAATTCACAGTGTTTCTTTAAATGATACTTAAGATACATTCCACGAGTTTTTTGCTCTAAAAAAAAATTTGGAAAATGCTTGTTTTTAATAATTTTCGGAGCATACTTTGCGATTTTTTTCTATCAAGGGAATTTCATATAATTTGCGTTTCGGCATAGAACTCATGTAGATATTATCTTCAAAAATAACACATATTTTTTTAAGAGCTTAAAAACTTCAAATGTTTAAGGGAGATATGTAAGAAATCGGTCGAAATTCGGATAGCGGCGGCTTACGTATCACCATAAAACCAAAACACAATTTTACATGAAACAGGCGTACCTCTTAATGAAACCATTAGTGTAATTGGGTGTGTGTATGAATTGGGTTATAATTACTATTTACGCGTTGTTTTGGGTTCATGATTTATCTTTCGTGTTAAGGATATAAACTGTCATCAGAAATGACAGGCAATTCATTAGCAATCCTCCATTAAGCATAATTACAATGATTGTGATGACGAGATATTATATTTGTACCCAAGCTTGTGTTTAACCTGCAAAATATTTAATGGAATTCAAACGATGAGAGATTAAATTTGCTCGTCGTTATTTCCAAAAATAGAGTCTATCTGCCTGGAGACATCTAAATAAATTAGAAATTTTGGGTGCTGTAACAAAATAGGGGGTGAGGAAAAGAGATGGGAAAGAAGGAAGAAGGAGGACTTGGGTATTCTGTTTTACTTATCTAAGACATCTTAAGCCCTTAAGTTTATATTAACTACCAGCCCAAAGTAAATTTTAATGTTAATATTTAAATTGTAATAAATAAATGTAAATAAAAATTGGCACGGCTGAGAAACGAACCCCGATCAACTATGAAGGCAGCTGGTATATTTGTTTCATAATCTCAATCTGTATGAAATACAACAATATTGTTCTTTCATTATCTGTATAATTTTGTGTTATTTTGTTAGTTTGTAGAATTGTTAACCTCAACACAGGCTTGTCATAGTGAGGTTGCAAATTGCTTTGTAAACATTTTACCTGCAATGCAAAGAAACAATAAATAAATAAATAAATAATTGAAATAAACTATGCTGACCATCACAACACCAAATACTGTACGGCATAAATTCACGATAATATATACTGAAAATAAAAAGAATTGTGTGTAGATCACGGGATAGCCTGAATTCTTGATAAATCAGTTCCATTTTTTGAAAAGAATAATTAAAATTATTTTCTGTTCAAATATTGTATTAAAGGTGGGTACTTTATTGCTTGTCTGAATTCTTCACATAATCAGTTCCATTTTTTAAAATCATTTAGGGTTTTTAAGATTTGAAAAAAAAAATTATGCTGTTTTTTTAATATAATCTAATTTAATATAATTTTAATAATAAATACATGCCGTAGCGCAAGGTCAATTGCGAATCCCACTGACTTCGCGCTCTATCTTAAAAACGGTTAAGCGTATAAAAAATTATTTAAGACAAAATTTGTAGAGAATTTTATAATCGATAACTTTTATAATGAATGCAAATTAAAACGTGCACCTCTGTAAAACCAAAGTTTCAGACCGCAATTTGAGAAAAAATGTATGAAACTTCATGAATTTTTTGTTAATTATTTTTTTTAATGGTACAACTAAAAATTGAGTTAAAGACAACGATTACAATACATTTTCCAATAAAATATGTTTGTTTTTCTTCTGTTATCTCTAATTTTAGTTAGAAAAAACGTAGGGCGAGCCATTTTTAACCTTTTTTCATGTTTGCATTAATCCATACTAATATTATAAATGCGAAACTGCTCGAGTTTGTTTATGACCTTTTCACGCATAACACAATATAAAGACTTTAATAATTCTTTCACCAATATAAAGCTAAATTATATGCGCAGACTACAGGTTGTATATGATGGTAAGCTTTGGGGTTATGAAATTATAAATATTAATATATTATATTTGTTATACGTTTTCTGTCGCTAACAAAAGCGAGTTTTTGCTAACGTCAGAAAAAAATCTTTTCCATGGAAACAATGTTGATATATTTTTGGGCTCTATGCTGGTAGGTACTCAGTCTACTGGTCAGCTACTACTGCAGAAAATTCAAATATTAGAATTCGTTTTTTTTTTGGACAAGCTTGGAATAAATGTCAGATGAGAGTTCCTATATTAAAAATATAATTCTTAACAATTATAAAGACTGAATGATAAATAGAGTATTTTTTTATTATATTAACGAACTTCCAAATATTTAAATAAAAATAAACATCCGAAATGTTTGTAAGCGCATAAATTCCGAACAAATGAACAAAATTGGATAAGTAATTCTTTTTTTCTTTGAGCTATAGCATTATGAAATTTAGGTGGCAGGCGAGATGTTTGAAAACTGAATGTAAGGGAATGAATATATGGAATGCGGGAGGGGATGGGGGTGGGTTGGGGGGGAGATAATTGATAAGTGCAAGCGCTACAGTAATTTCCCGTAATACCATGCGAGCGAAGCCGCGGGAAAAAGCTAGTAATTTAATATTTCAAAATATTTATGTTTTTTTCTAATAATTAAATTTAAAAGCGTGTCTTATAACTCGTCTAATAAATTTTTAAAAACAGTCTTTAGTTTTCCGGAACATTCAGAAATATTATATTATTTGAATTTTATTAAGTGAAAATTTTCTTACCTTCTGATAATATTATGGCCTCTTTGTCGGGGAGGTTGTAAAACTATTTTATATCACTAATAAGTTTTAAGTACACTAATTCTAAAAGCTTGGGTGTAGCATCGATTTCTATTGACTCGTCAACCGTGAATACCAAACATCGGGATGGGGCATAAAACCTTATCTTTATATTGATTAACATTCTCTGTCCCTATAAAAGCAGCACACCCTAGTTTTAATATGCTCTGGCGACCAATTTACGAAACACATTAGCAACGACTCGACAATAGTAACGTTGTAGTACTTGTCCTAGGTTTTGAGCTCATTCTGAACTATGATTTGACTTTAACAACCCTCCGAATAACCACCAAATTCACAAAAAATCTAAAACATTATACGCTGTACTAAAAAAACACTACTTGCTATACACGATACTAAACAGCTATACACCTTACAATTAAAAAAATTAAGATCTTAAGAGGGAATAACCAGACACAACAGGAAATATATCATTTTTAAATCAAATTTTAGACGTATTGACTCTTTTCTGCAAAAAATTCTAAATTGATTTCAAAAGACTGTTCTTTTATCTAGTAAAGCTTTTTTTTTAATTTTGAGAAAATACGTCTATTTTAAGTACAATAAGGTTTAACCGTAGGTCGTTGGCAGACTTGTTAAATTTTTAAACAAAATTTTGTATTATACAACATACATTTCAAATCATGTAATCATGCAGTAAAATAAATCAATCAATTATTTGGGAAAACTACTTTTCTGAATTTTAATTTTAGTTCAGATAAAATCTTTAAAAAAAGATCCGTTCCCTTGTTTTGTGACGAAAATACTTCAGTTTGTTTATTTATTTACGGTCTTACAAACCAACATATAAAAAATACATTCTGATTTTGCTTAGACATTATTGAAAAAAACTATATGATCAAAAAATAATTACAAAAAGTATATAATTTTAATGTGAATGGTAGAAGAAATTGGGGACGCCCGAGGAAGACATGGCACGATCAAGTGAATCAGATACTTGAGTCGGGCCATGTCAAAAGTCAGAATAATAGATATGTATGAGAAGATGTATGAATGTGAGTGAAGCAAAGAGTGTGTGCCAGGACCGAGTTGTTTGGCGGTCCGTCCTCTCTGCCAACCCCTGCGGAGAAACGGCGTGATGGTTAGTTAGTTAGTTAGTTATATAATTTTAATTGTTTTGTCATCACGAGTTTGAGCTTTTTGAATGTGGGTATTTATCAAACAAATTTGGAATGAAATAAAATCGATATTGAATTATTATCTTAAAATGCTGGTATGAAAAATAAATACTCTTTCTCATCGGAACCGCCCTGTACCGTTGCAAGGGTGTGATCGCAAAATCATCGTTCGAAAAAATTTGAATTCAAAGTCAAAGTTTGCAAAGACGATTTCTCATAATCTATTTATCGATTTCTGATTTTGAGGTTGAATCGTCTTTGCAATCTTTTACACCTCAGAATACGGTAAGGCAATATAGAACACTTTCCAACTCAAGTGATGAACTGTACTGTGCCTCGTAAAACGATCAACTGTCAGGTACAAACAAAACGACAATTACAAAAGATTCAAAGTGATGTTAGAACCTTGTAAAATAAACGGAAGCTTTTAAAACTTTAGTTTAGAAATTCTGCAAACAAATATCTACGGAAAAACAATAAAGATGGCTCTGAAACTTATTCAGGTTATTAAAAAAAAAAATTGCATTGTCTTAATCTAATATAAAATTTCTCTAATCCCATTATTGTTTGCAATACCAATACGACCCAGATTTCGTTTTATTTTTTTCCATTAATTAACTCCACATGTGTGTTCACATTTTGTGATCTTTGGGGATGCTGTGCAGAGGGTCTTTTTTGCCTCCAGAGCGATTTTTGGGTGATATTTTTCCGAGACGTTAAACACCCGTAAAGTCTTTTTGTGATAAATATTTTTCACAGCCTTAATACTGACTCATAAAAGTCATGTTAACTTTTTTTTTCATTGTTTTGACACATGTGATTTAAACAGTGTTAGAAAGAGAGAACACCACGCTTTTTATTTGCATATAAAATTTTACGTGAGATATCACAAATTTTTTTTAAATATTCCTAAAAATAACATTTAACGTTTGAAAAATATTATTTCATTAAATTAGTTTCAAAATTTTTTTCATAAATATATTTATATAATCCTTTGCCTAATCAAATATGTGTTTTAGTTCCGTATAAAGTGGTAATTACAGTTTGCACAATAAAAACCATCTGTAAGCAACTTTAAATACATTTCTACATTTGCGTTCAAAAGTTTAATATTTTCATTTGCATAATATGTCGATTTATCTGGAATAGGATCTAATGCAAAATTATTTCCCACGCAAACCGCATTTTAATAGTTCGTTTAAGAGAAATACACGGGCTCTAGGTGTATGGCCGATTTTTTTTTATATTAATACCGCACAAGAGTCCCAACTGCTCCCGTCTGGAGCCAGTGAGACTATGGCATCCTTAATTGGGATATGTTGTGAGGCTGAAGGTAGTGGGGAGGGAAAAAAGATGGGAAAGAGGAAAGTGGGAAGTGCCTGGCTATTCAGATCTGGTCACCAACAACGGCTAAAGCCATTTCAAGCAACTTTTTTATTCTGAACGATGGCCTTACACCAGGGTGATACCGAGAGTATCTTCCACTCTGCAACGTGCCGCAAATATACTATATATTATTTTAAATGAATAATAGTGAAATAACACAAATTAATCAATTAAAATTTATTTGCCACTCCGGGATTCGATCCCACGACCTTCGGAATGCGAGTCAAGAGCCTTACCGCTGGACTACACCGGCCGTAGTGAATTCTATCAAATAATATTATTGCTTCCAGTTTCCAGAAAAAAATATTTATTTTTTAAACAAATTATTTGGTCATATTATCTTTAAAGTTGACTAACACCTCCATGTATCTTTTTTATTTGGTCATCTTATCTATAAAGTCGACTAATACCTCTAGGTATCTTTTTTTATTTGGTCATCTTATCTATAAAGTCGACTAATACCTCTAGGTATCTTTTTTTATTTGGTCATCTTATCTATAAAGTCGACTAATACCTCTAGGTATCTTTTTTTATTTGGTCATCTTATCTATAAAGTCGACTAATACCTCTAAGTATATTTTTTTATTTGGTCATTCTATCTTTAAAGTCTACTAATACCTCTAGGTGCCTTTTTTTATTTGGTCATCTTATCAATAAAGTCGACTAATACCTTTATATTCCCAGAACTCTCCTCCCTCTTTCCTTAAAAAAAACCTTCACACAGCATCCCCAAAGATGACATAGGCCCTGAGGGAAATTATGTTCCTCAGGGCCTCCTTTGTGGAGCTGTGGTAAAAATAAAAAAAAAAAAACAAAATTGTAAATCTAAATCAAAATAATAATTAAGGAAATTTGAATGCGATTTTGTTCAACGTTTATAAGTTATATAACTTGCTATCTTGAATGCCAGCAGGTTATAAAATGTAAAGTTACTGTGAAAAAATAATTGCTTTAAATTGCTCTTTGTGTAATGATAAAGCTTCAGGCAAACTACCTGCTGTTCGTGTCCGAGATAAGTGTATTCATCCCTTAATTTAGAAGGGTGTCATTAATTTCCTACTTCAACTAAGAAATCTGCCGAGAGCCTGAAACTTTGAAGATATTGCCATTGATATACACCTGAAGCCTTCAAACGCAGCGGCGTGCCTTACAATTATAATAAAAAACCTACTTATAATATTAACATGTACAAAATAAAACATTCGAACTGTCAACAATTCACCCTAACATTCGATTTTATTTTATTTTTTATAATTTCGTAGTTTTCTTTCGATCGTTTATCGGGGAATAATTTATTGAATAATTTTATTTCCTTAAATTTGTCGATATAATTATTTTGCTAATATTTAATCGTGGGATATTATTTTTATATTATGACGTATGAGGCGTGTTTCTTACTATCGTGGTACGAGAGCACAACTCAATGGAATTTGCAGGAAAACACTTCTTGTTCTTCTTTAATACAATTTATTTAACACAAATGAAATATAAATACTAAGGTTCTATTTTCCTTTGCTTGGGTGATTTCCAAATACACCACACACCACACCACACTGACCAATATCAAAGACCTTATTTCCTTCGATATCTCTATTGTCAGTTCTTTACGAAACTAAACTGTAGGTACAACATGTACCTCACAGCTTCAGTTCAATTACACAACTCACTGCAGGTACCTATGTACCTCTCAGCTCGAATTCAACTACATAACTCTGAAGATACACTACATGTACCTTCCCGTTTTACCGTCACAACAATACTCTCTCTGTTAAAAACGTCGCCATATTTAAACAAAAACCTACAAATACAAATTAATATTGTGCATTAAAAACGGTGGGAACATAATATTTTAGCAGTACCCACAGGTAGGATATTAAAATCTAAAATACAGAAAACAATAAAACTATTACCTTAATTCGGCCAAAAAGGGCCACCAATAAAACACATCTTAACATTATAGGATTAACAAATATTGCAAATTTTTATTTTGTACGAGAGGTTCCTATTATAACTTAGGCCTAAAGCCGACGGTGCATTTTTCCTTAGGGGTGTCATAAAATGCCGCCAGCAAACACCTCTCTTTTGGGGGTGTCATAAACGTTTATAAGTAGGTGCTATTTGAGGGTACTAAATGAAAGTAACGACTTTAAAAATAATAAAGGAATTTTTTCCAACTTCGTAAGGCAATGTATTTATACGATACTAGGCAAAATTTTGGTCTCAAGGTTCGGACCTTATTTGTTAAAACCGTGGGATAATATTTTTTTTAATTTTTTTTTTTATTTAATATAGATATATAAGTTTACAGTGGGTTAATATAAATTACATATTGGTTCAGAAATTCTTTAAAATTGCAGTCTCACCAAAGAAGAAGCTAGTTCTTGTGCTTGATGAGCGAGTTACACTAATTATGACAGAAATAGAATAACATTATGCAATAGGTTATATAACATTATATAATGGGAACAATTGAAACTTCTGGATCATCTATATGTGAAGATGTACATACAATGGGATATGGTTACATACTAAAATATTGTGCACTTTAGAGAAATTCGAAAAATCTAAATTATATAGAAATAAATATAGATTGACAATAAATACAAAGAAAGAGAAAAACAGGTAATTATTTAATTAATTATTCCTGATGAAGTGTTGCTTCAGTTTGAGTTTCAGTTTATTGATGTCTTTGATTTTTTTTATTTCAATCGGATAGATTGTTGAAATACTTTATTCCTAAATAGATGTTATTGTTTTGCATTAGTTTGGTATTAAATTTTGGTATTTTGATGTTGTCTTGATATCTTTTTGATTGGTGGGTTTCAAATTTTTTGACGATATTATCTTTGTAAATTTGGATAATTGCATTTTTCTTGAAGATATTCTCTACTCGAGGCACCGTGAAATCTGCGAAGTGTTTCGTTTGCATATTTTGCTTGCATATTTTGCACATTTTTAAGAGAAGAAACTACGCGTAACTAAAATGACTAAAATAATGAATATTACAAATGATATTATTTTACAGACTAAATGGATAATATCGCATTCCGGAACGAACAAGGCGCATCTCACTTAGATGTTAAACCACCATTTGAATATTTCTTCCAGTTTTACCTATTTAAAATACTCGGCAACATTTAAGCATATGAATGCCAGAATTGCTTAAATTATTTGCTTTACACTTAAAATTGATAATAAAATTATTGATAACTTAATAATAATATTAAATTTCATTACTTTTTCAATTAAATTGAGTTGTTCGAATTAAAAACTACAAATAAATTATTTAAATAATTTTTTCAATTAAATAAAAAGTGGATTAGCAACTTAATTTTTCCATAAAATCGTAGATTACTAATCAATATAAATTGAACTTAGTTCGTAGTCTGGAGGGAGGTTAAAATACGTACTAAAATTTAAGTTATCATGAAATTTTAGTTGTACGCCACTGCGCATAATTTCCCTTCTGCTTTCCGCATTAATTTCTCTGCCCAGTGGGCCGGAGCGAACCCTTAGGCCCGGGGGCTGCAAATTAAGTGTTAGTCCGTGGAGAGAGGCTGGCGGGGAGGGAGGGGGGGTGTTGGACCTTACGCCTGGCAGAAACTGGCCACAGAATCGGACAATTTGCAGCCAGATCTAATTACTGGCCAACTGGCCCAAGGCGTTAGTTAGTTATTTTCAGAATTGTTGAAAATCATGAAAATATTTTTTGTTCGCTTATGATTTTGTGGTAAGTTTGTTGGTTCCATGACAGTTGATTCGCCGACAGTTGGCCTCCAGGTATACTTATATGCAATATGCCATCGGCTTAAGGAAAATGCGGTGTACCAAATACCACAAAATATAATATAGTGATTTCAGTATTGTCAAATACTGTAAAAACATTATATTTGTCACTAGTAAGGAGTAATTTAGAATATAATTCCACGGTTTGGTCCCCAAATTATGAGGTTCATTCACACGCGATTGAAAGAATCCAAAATAATTTTTTAAGATATGTAAATTTTAAAATGGGCATTCCTATAGAATGCCTAAATTACGATAATGTAATTTGTTCAATAAGTTTACTTAAATTATCTGATCGTAGAATCATTTCCGATTTACCCTGTTTGTATAAAATCGTAAATTCAATGTTCGATACCCCTGATTTATTATGCATAATCTCTTTTCATACTCCAGGCAGGTCAGTTAAAAGACAGTACCTACAATATTATTGTGACAATTCTTCATCAACGTCTCAATATTACACTCCTGTGCGACGGATTCAACAGCTAGGAAACAAATACTCGGATGTTGTTGATGTATTTAGTACATCAATTTTAATATATAAGCATACCTTATTGAAGTTTTTTTCATCAAGTAGGGGAATATTTTGATAAAGCTATTTGACTAACACATTAACAGTATTTTGCCGGCTGAAAGAAAAACAAAAAACTATTTTGGATTTTTTATATTTTGTACCTACATACTGTGTGGATCAAATTCAATAATATTTTTACTTTTTATTTATTTTTGTGGAAGTGTTTTAAACAGTCGTTTCCTGCATTATTTACGAGTATAATTTTGTAAATTTTGTTATATATATATAAAAGCCTAAATCGGCGTAAATAAATAAATAAATAACTAAGTGACCCCGAAAGGACGTGCAGAGACGATGTACCGTCGAATAACAAAAGAATAAAACATATTTTCATTCAAATACATCAAGGAAAAATCTGCTTTTCTTTATACCGTGAATATCAGCGTATAAGTACAAAAAATCGATACCGTACATAAATTCGTTTAATATTCATACGAACTTATTATTAAATGTATTTTTGAAGTTGATTTTACGTTTAATATTAGTAAATAATGCCCAAAAATTAAGATTTTATAGTAAATATCATTTTGGTGGGCAACTGTCGGCGGATCACAAAAATAAAAAAACAGTGACAAAAAAATATCACGTCCGCACTTATCGGTGTCCTTGCGCAATTTATTGTCTGTATCTATGGCCAAGGGGGGTCGCCAGAATTTTTCAACTTGTAAAGGACCAACTAAAAATATTGAAAAACACTGATCTATGGCATGGGTGTTGGTTATCCAATAAATTGTTCCCGGATCGGCAGTATCAAAATCTGCCTCCCAAATGAAATGGCTTTAGCTGTAAGGAGATGACCTGATCCGAATAGTCAGGTAACTCTAAACCTTCCTCCACTTATCTCCTCCCCTCCTTACTCTAACCAGCCTCACAGCATACCCCAAGAAAGGTATATATAAATTATGATGGGGTATTCGTAAGAAAATACAATTTATCCGTTTTCGAGAACTGTTCATTTTCTTTAAAAATATATTGTGAAATACGATTGTTGTTTGGTTTTCAAATGAGAAAATGCTTAGTTTCTACCGGGATGTGTTATATCCATTTTCTATCTCTCCCTAACCATTACTTTGGATCTACCTTGGAAGCAGTTGTTGATGTTTTCTGTGTACACAATCTCTTTTTTTTTAATTATTATTTTTTTTATTTTTTTTATTTAGAATACATACATATAACAGATTTTAGGGTAAACAATATGGTTCTTAAAACTAATTACAATATATTAATTTCTTGTCAACAAGCTACCCAACTCAATAGAGAAAGAATTTCTCGTGTTTGAATTTTGGAGTAGTGCCATTGTAAAAAAAAATAGGTACATAAATTATGTTATTTTAAGTAATTAAATTACAAAGAAAAAAATAAATAAACCTTTATATATCATAACCGGTCTATATAATGAACAAGAATAGAATAGGAGTTAAAATTTGACATACAATATAGATAAAAACAGGTATAGATATGTAGCAGAAATAAAAGTATTATTTTTGCATTTGATTGTAGGTGGTAAGTACATAGAGTTGGTTTAAAAACATTGATATTTGAAATGAGAGAGCTGAAAATATTGTAAAGTAGGTACATCATAATTAGTTGATACAATTTGGGTGCATACAAATAAGTACAAGTTGAGTTCGAAGGCTGATGAAATATTTTTAGAGGATATGTTCTGAAATTTTTTTATTTTTTTATAAGGATATTAAAAATTAATTGCGTAGTAGAAGGACATATTATAATTTGCACTTTATCAATTTCTACTAGTGGGTACATGTAATCATAAGATAAGTAAACATTTATTCTATGAGATTAAAACTTATAATTATTGTTGGGTTGGTCTAGTAGTTTTTTGATTTGGGATTTAAAAACTTTATAATTTTTTTCGGATTTGATTTTATACGGGAGGGCATTAAAAAATTTTACACCTTGATAAGCATAATGTTGTTGAGAAGCACTTGTTTTATATTTTGGGATTTCTAAATTGCCACGTGATCTTGGTCGGTTACTTAAGTTTGTGATTGTTGTTGTTGTATTGAAATGATCTTTGTGAATTTGTAATAGTGAGTTCTTTTTGAAGATTTTATTTAGGCTGAGAACCTTAAAAGAGTTAAAAAGTTGAGTTGTAGGATATATAGATGGTTTTCGTAGGATGCCTTTTAGAATCAAACTCTGTGCCCTTTCGACAGGTAAGAGGTTAGTTTTGAAAGTTCCACCCCATCCGATTATACCATATTGTAGAATAGATTGGGCAAGAGAGAAATAAACAGTTTTAATCATATTAAATGATAGGATGTTTCTCAATCTAATAAATATGTAAATAAGTTTTCTTACTCTGGTTACTGTATTTTGGACTTGTTCGTTCCATTTTAAATGTCTATCTACTATGACACCCAGATACTTAATACTATTTTTGCCTGTTATTCGTAAACAATTTGAATTTTCGCATTCCTTTTTATTTTCACATTGTGATGAATGGATTTTAATAGTAATATTGTTTTCGAATTTTTTTTCTTTTAAAGAAAATGGTATAAAATATGTTTTTTCGGTATTAAGTGAGAGACAATTTAGGTCGAACCATGTTTTGAGCATGTTTATATTTATATTTGCGTTACTCATTGTTTCTTCCCAAGATTTCCCTTTAGTGATAACTACAGTGTCGTCTGCATAGGATATGATATCTCCACCTATAGGAAGAGTGAACATTTGGTTTACATAAATAATAAAAAGGATTGGACCGATGACAGTTCCTTGTGGTATACCAAATGATGAGGTCTCGGGTTCACTTAGGGTATTATTTACTTTGACATATTGAAATCTCTCTTTTAGATAACTTTGGAACCATTTATTGAGTTAGTTTACGAATATAAACTAATAAGCACAATGTAACATTTCATAAGATACATAAAAATATTTTACAGTAAGCATAACATTTATTTTTAAATACATTCATTCTTTCTTCATTCTTCATACTTTCAGGCATTTGATCATACATCTTTAGTCCTCTATATATTAGGCAATTCTGTGATTTTGAATTTTTCATGTGTGGCAATCTAACTCCATTTATTTTTCTTGTTTCGTAATTATGTTTATCTCTATTTAAAACAGTTCCATCCTTAACGTATTTTGGCATTTGGTTTTTCATTACTGTATGCACAAAAATTAAAACATTAAACAGAAGTATCTTTTTTATTGGAATCCAATTTAGCTCCTCTCTCATTTGATTAACCCTTGCGTCTCTGTTCTGTATAACTTCTAGCTTATTCAAATTTCCTTCATTGGCCAAATATAACATCGTAGAGCAGTAACCAAAATGTGGAGCAACTATAGTTTTATAAATGAGCTCTGTAGTATTTCTGTTTAATTTATTTCTTAGTCTTCTGAGAAAATTTATTTTTTAGATACCTTCTTTAGTACATAATCAAAATTTGCCGCGAAAGTTAGTTTTGAATCGAGTATCACACCCAGGTATTTGAAGTTATTTACTTTTTCATCATGAATTGTCAAATTTATCACCGTGTTACGCGTTTTATTGCCATTTTCATATACTAGTGGTGGCTTAGTGGTCGAAATTCGACAATAATTGTAATGTTTTTTTTATTGATTTAATGTATTTTTATGCATAATTTTTAAAAAATATATTAGCATTCTGCACTCTTTCTCTATATAAACTATAAGTGTGCGAGATTTCATACTCCTCCGTCCGCGCAATTTTCGTAAAAAGGGGTACAAAGTTTTTGCTTCACGTATCAATATATAGATAGATAGATTTAATTTTGTTTGCGTTGAATTTTAACTTATTTACGTTCAGACATTTTGTAGATCTTCGTTTATTTTGTTAATTGCATCCTTTAATCTTCACATGAAATATAGATTAAGGTATCGCTTGCAAATTGTCAAATTTTACAATGATTTATGGTTTTACTTATATCATTGATGTAAATAATGAATAGAATCGGACCTAATACAGACCCTTGCGGAACACCATGATTGTTTTCTATCGGTTCTGATACTGAGCTTTCAACTTTCGTCACCTGTTTTCTTTCCTTTAGATATTCTTTGAACAGATTCAGAGCTACGTCAGAAAGACCTACATCTTCTAATTTTTCCAATAGTTTTTTTCTTTCTAACGTTTTAAATGAAATCTAAGAATTTTTAAGTAAAAATAAGGAATTTCACCATCTCGGAAGTACATTATATTATTTTGTACTCATTCGTTTTATTGTGGCGAGGTTTTTGACTGTATTATGTTTGTGTCGTGTGTTCCTTCGCAGATATATAATAGCAATTGATTAGTCATCCCTTTTCCTTGCGTACCTTGTTTTTCCTGCACATTTTATCACCCAATACCAACAATTACCATCCAATTTTAGCATATAATTCCATTACAAGTACATCTGAAGCTGCAATTTGTAAACAGTTTTAAATGCAACAATTTTAATATTTTTTTTATAATCAATCCCGCAAAGGTTCAAATAATCTTCCACAAATTAAATTATGTTAAACGAAGAAAATTCTCAGAAGTTACGTTGTATCAGAATTATTTTTTGATAAAGAACGATTCCAGAAAGCTCTCCAAATATGTTTTTCAATTCGGATTGTCTCTTTATGACTGAACAAGCTTGTTGCCTGACCCAAGACATCAAGGATCGGACCCTTGAAGGCTATTTAACAATAAGCCTTGTGTTGTCTACCATACCAAGTTAATCCCTTACGCTAGAAAGGCTTTAGAATACTCATTCAATCGAAGCCTCTTATTCCGAGACTTACGATAGAATAAGGTTTTGTTTTTGGAAAAAATATTGTGGATTAATAGGCGTATTAAACGAAGTTTTTATTTATGCCGATCCTCACATGTAAACCATATCGAAACCCATCTTTAAAAATCATAACTTTATGTTTTGTCTTTCTATGTAGACACTGCACAAGAGTCCCAATTTTTTTTTACTTTTGCTGCACATAGGAGGCCCTAATAAAATATTTGCCTTCAGGGCCTATGTCACCTTTGGGGATGCTGTGTGAGTACCGCCGTCCCGGGAACCATTTATTGGATAACCAACAACTCTGCTGTAGGTCAACCCAAGTGTTACGTTCGCTACGTCAGGTGACTTAGCAGGAGTGCCCTGGTTCAAAGGGGGAGGTTTATCTGGGTCTTGGCGGCGGATGCGTTTGCCCGCCAGCTGCATTGCAGGCCGGATCGGGAGAGAATGGTTGAGGGAGTCTCTTTGACTTCTCCAGTCGTATTCTCTTGGAACATCGCCTTGCATCGCAGTGGGAGGGATGAATTCGTACGTCAGTCTTTCCTGGACACACTGACCCCCAGATTCCTACCCATCTCTCACAACTTTTCCTTACCAGAACTTCCTCTCTTTTTCGTTTCCTAAAAAATCTTCCACACAGCATGCCCAAAGATGACATAGGCCCGGAGGGAAATTATTTTCCTCAGGGCCTCCTGTGTTTTTTTTTACATTAGCTACACACTGGAGACCCTGTGGAGGGTTTTTTAAGAAAAAAGAAGAGGAAGTTCTGAGAAAGAAAAAAATGTGAGGGATGGGTAGGAATCTGAGGATGTCCAGGAGTGACGGATATATGAATCCATCCCTGCCTGCAAAATTTTTACACTGAAAAATTATATATTTAAATCGATTTTTAAAACTTGAAAACGTACTTTATCACCTTTCGAAAACCGTTTTTAGTTTTCGTTCAGAAATGTTCGATTTATTCGGATTTTATTGCAAAGCGGAAATATATTGACCCTCTAACAAAATTTGATCTAGGCGTTAGGGCTTGATTAAAACTGAATATTTGTTTTGTAATTAATTAGTATTTAATGTGGTAAAACGGGTAAACCTATTCTAAAGCGAAATTCGGTTAGGTCAGGTGCGTCAGTGCGTAAGTGCATTACTAGTGTGGTCTGTTGCCACAGTTTGATGCGGTTTGCAGTGTAAATTCTATAAATTCAACTTCGCGGTTCACTGCACGGATGGTTTGGTTAGGCTGTGTAGTGTGTGTTATAGGCCTATGGTGTTTTTAATCCAATAATAAATATAAACATTGGTAAATACCACACTTTTAAAGCACCGCGATACCGGTGCTAAAATACTCCTATTGATAATATGAACCACAATAATATTGTTCAATCTATATTACAATACGGTATTATAGGCTGGGGAGGAACATAATATGATGTTATTTTAAATCCTCTCAAAATATTTCAAAGATTGATAATTAATGTTATCTTTTAAAAATCTTTTCAATATTCAATGTACCTGCAATATAAAACTTATAAATTAATATATTAAAATTGAATCCCCTCACCAATAACACTGCTTTGTCTCTTTATGGTGAGAAAAAGATATTTTTATATTCCCTTATAATACTGTACAACAAATAAAAAATGTATACTAATGATGGATTTAAACTTGTCTGATGTGTCGTTTCGTGATGTGCTTTGACGTGATGGCTGGCTTTCACTTCGATATGTCGTGTTCTCACGCTTTTTGACGATATTTTGAATTCTTTTTTAGTAAGAAGCCAGGTAGAGTATAATTCACCAGTTTGGTTTCCACTGTATAAAGTACATTCCGACAATATAGATGGTGCAGCACAAATTTCTAAGATTTATCAACATTAAACTGAATATTCCAATTAAAAAAATAAACTATGTCTTTTTGATGAAACAATTGAACTTAATAACGCTGTCAGATAGGCGGATCATCTCTGACCTGGTACTATTAAATTAAATCATCAATAATTGCATTGACAACACTGAAATTCTCGCCAAAATAAAATTTTATGTACCGACCAGAAACACGAGGCAAGGTGCTACCTTTTTCTGTGACAATTTTAAAACTAACTATGAAGCTCATACACCTATAAACAGATTACACCATTTTGTAAATAAATTTGGGAATGTTGTAGACGTGTTTAAAGATTCCGTGTTAGTTTTAAAACTTTATAATCACTTTACCGAGATTTCACGACTCCTTAGTGAATACACTTTTATTTTTATTTTTATATTTCTATGTTTATACATATTTGTTTTATTTAATATATACTATTAATTTAAATTTGCCTTAATTTAAACATAAATCATTAATTGTGTACTGTATGTACCTAACACAACTATATTGCTATTATATATTGTTTACTGTATGTACCTAACACAACTTATTATAAGATATGGAATTACAGCTTGGGGACTTTCCTGTAAAACAAATGTTATTTGTGTTCAATCAGTTCAAAATTCATTAGTTAAATTATTAGCTCATAAAAGTTTATATGAACAAAGGCATAATGTTTCGTACTTTTACCAAAATCTCAAAATTCTCTCAGTAAGAACAATTCTGTGGTATAAAATTATATTTCCGCATATGAATAGCCCCATATACAAAAATCAACTGGACCACAATTACAATACTCGTTTTACGTTAAATGAAGGACTAATTTTACCTAAGCATTTAAACAAATATGGACAAAGAACGCTGGACTATATGATACCTAATTGCTTAAATATGTTACCTGCCGAAATTAAAAAATGTACAAATGGTAAAACAAATATTTTGTTGAGAATTGGCTTGCCGAAAGAAATAATTTGTATTAGACTAACACAAAAATTGTAAAATAAGTTTATATATATCTCCAAAGTAAGAGTACCCATCGACAAACTGCTAAAAAGTAGTTTATTGGGACTTTTCTTTTTTCTGTATAATATTTTATGTCATATTGTATTACTTTGTATTTATAATAAATAAATTAAACCTTAAAAAAAAAAAAAAAAAAACTGTATTGCTTGTTTATTTATCTTGTAAAAGCCCACTAGGGCATAAATAAATAAATAGTCATCACAACACAGCACTGCCATGCACACTTGTCTGATCTGTCTGTTGTTTGTTATGCCTCTGACACTCTCTGATACTCGTGGCGTCTTTTGGAGAGGATATACGGGTATTCTACGGGAGGGGATATTGAAAGAAATGAATTAATGAATTATAGTAAGATAGATGAATCAATAACAAAATTAATAATTTTGATTTCCAAAACTGCCGTCATAAATTAACTTTACTTGGGAAACTTTAAATAGGATAACGAATTTAATTTCATCGTAATCTTAGCGCATAACGTTCACCTGAAAATTACGAAGAGTTCATATTAGTTGATATTTTATTCAGAGTGTGCAAGGGAGGCTTTCGTGCTACCCTTGTAGGCCTACTAAAGTACACATAGCTGAATAGGTATCTAATATTCATCCAACTTGAGTGGTTGTGACTTGTGACCTATATTTCTGAACAGCCTTCGAAAACCTCTTCGGGGTGATACCGTTACTGTACGTTCTTCAACATCTATTAGGATGGATTGTATCTCTGTGTACAGTGGAAAATTTGATGGATTTGCTTTTCATTGCGGCGTTTGGATCGCGCAAAATTATTTATATAAGTGGGTGTACTTGGTATAATTAGATGGAATGTCAAGATGAAATTACACAGGAGTGAAATTTACTTAAAATATAAAAAATTACATATTAAATTACAGTTAGGTACACCTACCCACTGGAATAACATGTGTCAACCATCTGTGTTTTTTAAACCAATTTAAATTTTAGAGGTTTTTTTTAATTTGGCTCCACACACTAGGCGGCCGGCTAGGCCTAGCGGTAAGGCTCTTGACTCGCAATCCGAAGGTCGCGGGATTGAACCCCGGCGTGGCAAATAAATTTTATTTGGTTAATTTGTGTTATTTCAATTAATTTATTTTAAATAATATAAAGTATATTTGCGGCAAGTTCCAGAGTGGAGATACTCTCAGTGTCGCCCTGGTGTAAGACCACCATACAGACTTGAAACGTTGCTTGAAATGGCTTTAGCCGTGCTCGGTGACCAGATCTGAATAGCCAGGTACTTCCCACCTTCCTCTTCTTCTCCCTACTACCTTCAGCCTTACAACATAACCCAATTGGGAATGCCATAGTCTCACTGGCTCCAGACGGGAGCAATTGGGACTCTTGCGCGGTATACATATTAAAAAAAAATACTTTTCTAAAGAAAATATTTTCCCTCAGGGTCTGTGTCATCTTTGGGGATGCTGTGTGGAGGGCCTTTTTATGTGAAGGAATGATGAAGTTCTGAGAAGGAAAAGTACGAGGGGAAGGTAAGAATCTGGGGGTCAGTGTGTCCAGGAGAGATGGACGTATGAATCCATTCCTCACATCGCGGAGCAAGTCGATAGGTCGAGAGAGTCAGGCTGGATAGGTTAAAAGGTCTCCCTCAACCAGTCTCTCCTGATCCGGCCCGCCACGAAGTGGATGGGCAAACACATCTGCTGGAAGACCTAGACAAACTTCACCCCATGAACCCGGAAACTCCTGATAAGTCACCAAACGTAGCGAATGACTAGGGTGTTGGCAGGGGTATTGGTAACCAATAAATGGTTCCCAGGGCGGCGTTACCCATTACTAATAATTTGTGGCCCATCTTCCCTTTCTATGATCTGTGATCTCAAGTAATAGGAATAACATTGTAAGCAGTTGTCGCCTCCCTCAGATTTCGAATTCCAACAAGTTTTATCTATTTAACGCCGCTAAACGTCTCGGCATTTCATTAATCAGTTTCAATCATAGCCCAGTTCACTGAACCGACAGAAGTGTGACCTGGGCATGTCTGTGTGTCCTAAGTAAGCTCTTTATTCCCGTACTTCGATTATGTTATAAATCGATTATGTTGTAAGTCGATTATGTTATAAGGCAATTAGAAGAGTTGATTCGACCAACACACACATATATTTTGAGAATTGGTGAAAAGGCGTACGCTTTCTGAAGCAATATCCTTGTGAAGTGTTGCTGAGAGACAGCTTCTTAAGTCTGCATCTGGGGATTTTATGTGTACATGCCCGCAATAGTTTGTATACATAATAGTGAATTCTGGCATCACAAAATTATGCGTTGCTAATCGTTCATCCGATTATGACGAAAAAAAATAATAAACCCTCTTTTAAACACTTTTCCACTTATCCGGTCTTTCCCTTCTAATGACGTTGTAATCCCTAAATCTGATAACTCTTACCCTTATTTCCTCACCATAGATGATCTGTATTTACAGCCATGCTAAAAAAACCACGTGAAAATTTTATTCCATTGATAAACGAGCGTGTATTTCAAAAATTTAACTTTTAGATTTTTGTCTCTGAAATATACATTCGTGTTTAAAAGTTTCAGTATTTTAAGCTTCAATGTGAAAAAAAGTTGAAAAAACGGCTTTCCGTAAACATATTCTATTGTAACTGATAATTATATTGAATTACAAATATCAAAGTGAATTGATAAATTAAACGGAAATTATGTTCAAAAAATTGAATTATCCGATAGTAAATTTCCGTATATCACAAAATGAAATTCTCTCGCGAAGTTATAAAACAATATGGCCGCGGCGCCTGCGCAGATCTAGGAAAAATCAATGCGACCAACATAAAAATCATAAATAGCATGATATTGTTATTAGTAAAGGTGCAAAAATGCCATTCAACGGGCAAGCAACAGCTATGCCGTTTAACGATCGTTAAGGCGTTTTGTTATTAGTAAGACTGTTAATGTTTAACATTAGTGCACATTTACTCCTGATTATGTGAACATCGTTCACGAAACATGTAGATTGTGTATTTATATATAAAGTAAACAAAGTTATTTGTCTTTTGAAAGAAATTTAAAAAAAAATCATTCTTTTCAATTTGACCGAATTTTTCTTTTCTGAAGTCGTCGTATACAGTTTATACGTCGTATACTTAGTGATTACACTTCTAGAAATGATCTGTTCGGTGGACTGATACAACGCTCAGATCGGGACGATAAACACTCCTTGCTTGCCACTTCCTTGATGGAAATTCCTTTCTCGATATTGTAAACTAGATAATAAACTACCAAGATATTGTTAGTCGGCTATCTCATACTAGTGATGGTAATGTGAATAATATCATATTTCGAAATTTAAAAATAATATTACGTTCGAATTATTTAGTGATCGAAACAATGTTTCGAATTTAATCAAATGCTCAGAAATTCATTAGAATATTTTGTCAAATTCCAGTGTTTCTCTTTAGGGGGTCTTTCGTGAATTCCAGAGACTTAGATTAAATTAATTACTGTTCATCAATCGACATTCCATGAATTATGGACACTATTTTTTTACAATAGTTCCGTTGACGGCCAGCGTGGTCCAGCGGTAATGCTCTTGACTCGTAATCCGAAGGTCGCGGTATCGAATCCCAGCTTGGCAAATAATTTTTTTGTGATTAATTTGTGTTATTTCACAATTAAATCATTTAAAATAATATATAGTATATTTGAGGCACATTCCTGAATGGAAGATACTCTCAGAGTCGCCCTGGTCTAGGACCACCATTCAGAATTGAAACTTTGCTTGAAATGTTTGGTGACCAGATCTGAATAGCCAGGTACTTCCCCACCTTCCTCTACCCCATCTCCTTCCCCTCCCTACTTCCTTCAGCCTCACAACATACTCCAATTGGGGATGCCATAGTCTCACTGTCTCCAGACGGAAGCAGTTGGGACTCTTGTGCGGCGTTCATGTAAAAAATACAACACACGAGGCTTTCAGAAAAAATCCCTTTAACTACGTCATCTTTGGAGATGCTGTGTGGAGGGTCTTTTTAGAAAAATGAAAGAGATGAAGTTCTGGGAAAGATAAAGGTATGTGGAGGTAGATAGGATAGATGGAGATAGGAATCTGGAGGGCAATGTATCCAAGAGTGACGGACGTATCAATCCATCCCTGCACTGCGGTTCAAGGCGATGGGTCTACTAAAGAATCCAGCTTGATAGCCTAGGTCAGGAGTCGGCAAACTTTCAAGTGGGAAGAGCCAATTTGTCAAAGATAACAGGATAACAAATATATCAGAGAGCCACATTATAACGGAGCGGGGGGAAGGGGGGTGTAATCGTACCGTGGTAAATGTGGTGGAACGATAATTGCTTTGTCTTATCTACAATCTTACTGAAATATCACAATTCTGCCTATTTAAATGTTTCTATAAACAGACTCGCGCATAGATTCTTTATTAAATTAAAACCAGTTTTGTGTTCCGAATGCAAAAATAAGGCTGGTTGAAAACAGGTGAAATTGCAATTGATGTCTAAAGAGTCGCAATTCCAACCCCTGGTCTAAGTTAGGTCTCCCTCAACCAGTCTTTCCTGATCCGGAAATAAGTAATTTTTGAAATCTTTATAATATTTTATTGACATAAAGATGGCAGCCAATAAAATATGCGTCAAGAAAATATCGGTTGTTCTTAGTCGAAGTATTATAACTTTTAACTCAAAAGTGACCGAATGGGTATCGACACCTTGGCGCAGTGGTCAGCGCGCTCGCCCGGAAAGAGAGACGTCCTGGGTTCGAGTCCCAAAGGTGCCAATATCTTTTTCTGATTTTTCGGTTTCCAGATTTTTTATTGAGTTTCGTTCACAGTTTCTTCATTTAATTAAATGTTAAAATTATGGTTATAATTATGTACTGTTTTTCTATTGTTGAGCTATCATACTTGCAAATTGATTGTACCTACTCCGAATAAAGACTAATTGTGTTTACCGCATAAAGTGTGGATTTTATCTAAAGTATCATATTTGCGACAGATGCTTAAAGGGCACGCGCCATCAAATCTCATATGCGATACTGCTGCGTCTATGAGGTTAACAGCTTCGTACAAACTCCCACAAAATTACTTTGTAACTTTGTACATTGAATTCTGCTTCGTTAAAATGCAGCAATGTGTAGTTTTCAACTATAATTCATCGAGCTCCGTTTATCCCGTCAAACAAATCCGACATCAAAGGGAAGCAAACAAATTACCCTGAAATATTTAGTACCGACTTGCTTCACATAAAATTGTTTCACGATAAAGTGAAAATATCAAATGAACGTTATTCAGAATTTGGTTGATTTCTGTATTTAAAAC
Organism: Glyphotaelius pellucidus; assembly: GCA_936435175.1. NCBI lineage: Eukaryota > Metazoa > Arthropoda > Insecta > Trichoptera > Limnephilidae > Glyphotaelius > Glyphotaelius pellucidus. The sequence goes on from OW386561.1 coordinate 2,218,866, forward strand.
AAGATTAAATGGATTACGTTAGGATGGGTTTTGGGTTTTTTATCATCAGTTTTGATGACTTTGTTGGGAATTTGTTTGTGTTCTTATGTTACATATAAATTATGCAACCATGAAGGGGTACCTACATTCACAGGCAGTTTTGTCTATGGATATGGGATTGACAGGAAGAGAAACGTCATTCCTTGCCAAAAACATAGACCTAATAAAACAGCAGAGCGTTTTTTAATAGACTGGTGTTTATTACGAGTAATATACAGTTATATCCTAAATGGCAAAACCCTCATAACAAAATAATTCTCATTTCATAACAAAAACAACAAAATTTAAACTTCCGATATGCCCATTGAACTTAAAAAATTATTATGTTTATTTATACACAGACTTTTTGTCAATACATCAGCTGGCATATTGGACAGACTTTTTGTCAATACATCAGCTGGCATATTGGACGAATCAATTGTACGAGATGTAATCTTTTATAAAACGAGTGAAGAATATTAATCCGAAGTATTCGGAATGCCCGATGAGGCAATTTGCTGACAGATTGTAATGACAATCTCCCCAATACAAAGGTCGTATTTTGAATTATTTTCAACCCTACCTGAATTCAGAATGGAATTGTAAGCTGATTGCTACCTGGTGTGAATGCTCCATTATTTGGAGGAGAGTTGCAGGTCTCATCCAAGGCCTTTTACAACATTATATTATGGAAACTTGGATCACTAAGTGTGTGATCGCCCGGATTATGGATTTAGACACTTTATTCAAGAATTATTTGTTCTTATTGTTTTTTTTTGTTTCTGCTGAAATAGGCAAGATGGTGTCCCAACATTTCAATTTCAACAATCAATCACATAAGTTGCCCGTAACATTTTTTAAATTTAAAAACCTTCTGAGAAATTCTTCACTGGTCTATTTATTTACAACTTCTTTTAGGTTAAACATGATCAAAGAAACGCTTGAAACATGCTACAATATTGCACAGCCCGGTTCCCCGACCCCTAGCAAAAAAAAAAGCTAGAACGGCCTTGTTGTTATTCGTATGATCGTCAGCAAAAAGGAAGAACAAATAAACTGAGATCACTTTTTATATATAAAAAATGATCCCTTTCACAGAAACAAAATGCTTTGTCATTTAAAATTTCAACAAGACCGTTAGCGCCACTCACTTGGGCCGTTGTAATCTGCATTACCGACATATGATTTGTAGATAATCATCTTATAAATATATTACGTTAGGTTAAGGTTATCGGCTAATTTAAAATTATTTTTTTCATAGCTTTTAATGACTTTTCAAGGAGGTGTTGAGTTGACTTTATTCTCAGTTGGCATGGAACCATATCTTTGACATGTGTATCCCATGGTAGATGGTATATATTCCTTACGGCTCTATTTTGAATGACTTGTATTTCGGATATTTGCTTCTTAGTGATGTATATCTATTATGGATTTTTAATACATTTTCTACGCACTCTTTTTTTAACTACATCGTAATATACACCAATGGCGCTTTATTAAATCGGCAATTCATCGTTCATCACTTCCGTTTCTCGCTGGCAATTCGTGCGTTGCATGCGGAAGCTCCGACAGAATTTTATTTATATCCTCATAAACCAATCCGCACTCCGCACAAAGCAATTATTCTAACGCGGGAACAAAAGAACGTATAGTTGGCTGGAACGACCAGCAAATGATTGGTTTGCTCGTAATTCCATCTGGAAATAAAATCCAGTCTTGGTTCCAGAAATTTACAATGAAAAAACTGCTGAAAGGAATTGAAATTGAGTGTGAACAATCTTATTTGTTTCAGTTGAATGTTCAATGTAAACTTCTGAATGGTGTCATAAAGTCTGCAGTTCTTCAAAATTCACTGTAGAAATTATGGTATAAATCACATTATTCGAATCCTTGCACATCAATCTGTCTCTTGCCTAGGAACGAATCACATTTAGGAAGATAAATATTCTCATCAAATCTTTGTACTATTGTACCGCCCATCATAAAATTTTGCTTTGGCTTTCCAAAATACGATCATTAAAGAACATATTATATTTTATTATTGAAATACTAGCTGGTACCCGGCTTGCGTTTCTATGCCATTTGATTGAATTTTTTTCTCCCTGCGTGTCCTTTCCCATTCGTTCCCTTTCCGCCTCCCCTAGCTCTCTCGCGTCCCCTTCCCCTCTCGCGTTCCCACACCGCCTCCTCCACCTTCCCTCTTGCCACTCCACTCCCCCCCTTCCCCGTCCCGCAAACCCCCCTCCCGAGTTCCCCTTCCCCCTCTCGCATTCCATACATTCATTCCCAGTACATTCAATTTTCAAACAGCTCGCACGCCACCTATTGCAATTTTTATACAAATTTCATAATGCCAGAGCTCAACAGTAATAAACGAAAAAATCTCAATCTCCATCATTTGAAATCTTGGCTTAGAACACACTTAAAGGATGAAAACCAGAAATATTTACAAAAAGGGGAAGTGTTTATTCTTCACAAAGTCGTAAAACTTTTATAAGAATTTGGTCTTTATAGAAACGAGGGAGTTTATTTAAAAAATAGCCCCATCCGTCCGTTTTATTTTGAGTTTACACCTTTTGACTTTAGATCCACATTTCGAAAGCTCATATCTTCCATGGAAATACTTTGTTTATTTTAATAGTGGTGCAATTTAAATGCACTGTTCACCAATTTATTTATTTATGTCACGATTGTTTGACTACCGATTAATACGAAAATTAACTGATGTTCGACGTATAATTTATTATGAATAACGGGTGTATTAATTTTCCCATCCTCCATTGAAGTCCTGTTCAAACTGTAATTTTATTTAAGACGAGAATGTATCCTAAATCATTTAAAACCATAAATATACAAATAATATAATCTTTGTTATTAAATAAATTCGATAATTACATAAATTAATAATTAATCGATTAACGATCCTAGCTCTCCGTCCTTTATTTGACTACAATATTTTCACTATTTTTAGTCAAGCAGTTTGACTACCTCCGTGGTTGATTGATTATAATCATTGGTTCTGGGCGATGCGGGTTGAAATCCCGGCGTGCGCAAGTAATTTTATTTCATTAATATATATTATTTCACAATTTATTCATTTAAAATATTTTGACTAGGCCTTTCTGGCGTTTTTTCTTTGTAGAGCTTCTTCTAATATACATAAATCAGTTATCTGATGGTAGAGTAAATCCCCTCTGTTTGTTAAAAAATGTTATGTTAGGTAAGACATTTATATTTTACATTTCGTCATTTGAAGTTTGGAAATAAAAATTATTGGATCTTGGAAAAAAAATTCTGGGAATATTTGTCGGAAAAAGAGTCGGGAATATTTTTTGATTTTATTTGAAGTTAGAAGATTTTTTGTGTTTTTTTTTCCAAGAAAATTGTTGATTGGAAAAAGATAGCTCGGAAAATTTGACGGGAAATTGTATGAAAGTTTTTAAACTTTATAAATTTTCATTTTCGCATTTTCTCAACGAGGATGCTGTAAAACTTCTGCCATTTTTTTTAATAAAAGAGGGCGTCACTTCCGTTAACAACAATCTTGAACTGTGCAGTCATTAAGTTAATAATACTTTCAGATGTAAAACGATCCAGAATGGAAGATACTTAACAGGCCAATACTTAACTGAAGCCATGCTTGAAATAGTTTTAGACGTGCTTGGTGACCAGATTTAAACAGCCCTAGGGGTAAGGCTGTTGGCTCGTAATCCGAAGGTTGCGGAATCGAATCCCGGCGTGGCAAATAAATTTTATTTGATTAATTTGTGTTATTTCACAATCAATTCATTCAAAATAATATACAGTATATTTGCGGCACATTCCAGAGTGGAAGATACTATCAGTATCGCCCTGGTGTAACACAACCATTCGGAATTGAAAGGCTGCTTAAAATGGCTTAAGCCGTGTTTGGTGACTAGATCTGAATAGCCAGGTACTTCCTCACCTTCCTCTCCCAGTCACCTTCCCCTCCCCATTATTTTCAGTCTCACAACATACCCCAATTTGGAATAGTCTAACTGGTTATAGACGGGAGCAACTGGAACATGAGGAATTCACATAAAAACCTACCTCACTTTCACTACCTTCACTACCTCCACTACCTTCAGCCTCACTTCTACTCAAGTTGGTTCCTTATTGCCGAGGATCCTGACCCCAATTTCCGTTTCATCTTGGTGATCTTCATTTTGCCTCTCTCTTCTCCTCAAAACCCAACCAATTGGGAATGCCATAGTCTCACTGGCTCCAATTGTTTTGGAGCAATTGGCAACTGGAACGCTTTTTGCCACAATATGGCACCATTTAAAATACCTCGGATTGCTTTGCTGCCAATTTTGGCAAATTTCCCCTTATTTTTGAGTAATTAAGTAGAAGTTTATGATTTTATAATATTTTTTGTATAAATCTTACGAATCCATACTAATATTATAAATGCGAAACTGCTTGAGTTTGTTTATGACGCTATCACGCATTAACCAATAAAAAGACTTTAAAAATTCATTCACCAATAGAAAGCTAAATTATATGCGAAGACTTTATTCTGTATATGATGGCAAGCTCTGGCGTTATGAAATTATAAATATTAATATATTATATTTGTTATATGTTTTCTGTCGCTAACAAAAGCGAGTTTTTGCTAACGTCAGAATATATCAACATCGTTTCCATGGAAACGATATTGATATATTTGTGGGCTCTAAGCTGGTAAGTACTCAGCCCCCTGGTCAGCTACTGCTCCAGAAAATTCAAATATTAGAATATGTTTTGTGTTTTTTGGACACGCTTCTGTTTTGCAATAAATGTCAGAAGAGTTCCTACATTAAAAATATAATTCTTTACGATTATAAAGACTGAATAATAAATAGTGTACTTTTTTATTTTATTATCAAACTTCTAAATATTTCATTAAAAATAAACATCCGAAATGTTTGTAAGCGCATAAATTCCGAACGAATCAACAAAATTGGATAATTCTTTTTTCTGTGAGCTTTAGCTTTATGAAATTTAGGTGGCAGGCGAGATATTTGAAAACTGAATATAAGGGAATGAATGTCTGGATTGCGGGAGGGGGTGGGGGTGGGGAGGAGGGGGGATAATTGATAAGTTCAACCGCTACAGTAATTTTCCGTAATACCATGCGAGTGAAGCCGCGGGGAAAAGCTAGTATGTTATAATCGACGTTCATTGGCTACATAGACCTGTAATCAATTTGGGAGGCGGGAATGGGTACCGCCACCCCGGGAACCTTTATTGGATAACCAACACCTCTGCCATAGGTCACACCAAGTGGTTCGCTACGTTTGGTGATTTAGCAGGGGTGCCCGGGTTCATGGGGTGAAGTTTGTCTAGGTCTCGAAGGTGGATGACCAGGACACACTGAACCCCAGATTCCTACCCACCCCTTAAACCCCTTTCCTTCCTACCCACCCCTTAAACTCCTTTCCCCTTCCTTTCCTTAAAAAAACCCTCCACACAGCATCCCCAAAGATGACATAGGCCCTGTGGGAAATTATTTTCCTCAGGGCCTCCTGTGTGGAGCTCATGTAAAAAAAAAATATATATATCTCTGTATTAAAATTCGGAGATATGATTTTTTTTTTTTATTTGGGCGGAAAATAATCAAAATGATCACCAAAAAAAGTCGAGCAATCGGAGAAATTAAATTGCGTTGTCGCTCCAGTGGTTAGGACTCGTCTGTGAAATTCACATAAAAAAGCGTAAAACAAAACTTGATTATGTTTTTGTAAATTTAAATGGAAAAGCGTTAATTTCTAAGCCGTATTTATTTACTTACCTGTTAACTACAGATTAATCTAATCCCCTAATCATAACAGCTTACAAATTACAGGTGTAAAGGTAATAACTCAGGTTGGATTTCAACAAAGGATCCGTCAATCGATTTATCGAGAAATAATAAATATGGAAGCTTAATTCACTGTGTTTATTTTCCAATTATTTGTTTGAGTAATTTATTTGGGTTTGTGCTTGTTTTAAGGTGCCGGATAAATTATTCGAAGAACCGATCTACTGAAAACAATAGCAGATAGAAAATTGAGGGGTTTTTTCACAAAGAGAAATATCTACAAAAACTTTTTTTTTTTGTAATACAGTTTTAAGTAAATAATCACTCGGAGTTAATCGAATAGTATGAATAGGACTGCGTCTGCATGGTTGAATTTCAGAACCCGGCTTCGAGTGCATGTCTGATGCCACGCCTTACGCGCCGCGCCACAAATAACATCTGTGCACGTGGCACAATGGAGGTCTAGTTTCGTTTATTAAATGTAGAGTCGTTTTTATAAAAAAAAATTAGAGTCCTTGCAAGAGCCTTGAAGGGGTAACCATCTGTTACATATACCAGGGCGGGTAAGTGGTGGGTCCTCCCAATGTGCACGTAGAATTTCAAACAAAGCTACAATTGTAATTCGGTTTCGAATTCAAGAATTTGTCACAAGATGTTGCTACTTCCGTCGGCAGGTTGGATGGGGAAGTTTCCTCCGTAAGTATAACTGCTACGAATTTATGAATACGTATTATCTCTCCGGATATTGAAAGATTGACTGTAATACATGGTTGTATCAAGCGGCTATATATTACATATGACTTCATTGCCTGTCTCGGTTACTTTGTCCCGGTGACTAGCTACACTGGTTGAAAGTGGATCCGAGGAACTGGCTATTTTTGGAACCAGTTCCTATTGGATATAAAATGATCACCGACACTAACTTGGCGAAGCCGACTCAAAAGCCGCCCGCAGGGCCAAGCAGCAAAAGTTTTTAACTGCTAGTTTTTTTTATGATTATTCTTTAAAACATATTCAATTATCTTTTAGACGTCATGAATAATAAGAAATCTCAACCCATTTTTGTTGAAAAAAAAAGTCGAAAATTGCGAATTTTTACAAAAGACAAATTTCTCTACTCATTCAAAAAAAAAGTTTTAACGAAGAGATATGTCGTGAGTTTAGTTCAACAACAAAATTATTGTTATTAGTAAAAAATTATTGTTAATTTTGTTTAACTTTAAAAATACCTGCCTACCTCTACAGTAGTACCTAGTCAGACATTTTTGATAGGAAATCTATTTGACCAACTCTGTTCAACTCGAGCGTTTTGCATTTTATCTGTCAGTATATTTGTTTGCGTCATGTCCGGTCAATCCTGTCAAGATGGTAGCCGTGTTGGATAGTACCTTTTAACTCCGTCAGAGTGCGTATGAGCGTTACGAGTTATCAAATCGAAATAATCAACATTACCAAAGTCTACTTTTTACAGAACTATTAGTAACTACATAAAGAAAGGTGTCTGTGGCGGTTGGCGGCATGGCGGACGCAGTGTGAATTTGATTTTTACACAAATCAACAGTTTTATTCGAGGTTGATGAATCTTTGCACACTTGTCATTCAAAACAAAAGATAGATCACTTATCTACATCTAATTTCGAAAAACTCTATGTAAATCCCGGGCTATGCTGGGGAATTCAGCTAGTAGTTTATGTAATTCCTTTAGTTAATAACTGGGGGTCTATTCAATACCCAAATGGATTGAAATATGACAGAAATGACTCTTTAACATTGCATAACTACGTAGAATTTTCAATCTGTACTATCTATACTAATACTATAAATGCAAAACTGCGTGTGTTTGTTTGTTAAGCTTTCGCGCATAAAACAATATAATGATTTTAAAAATTCTACAAATGGTAAGCTAAATTATATGCGAGTACTATAGGCTGTATAAAATGGTAAGCTCAGGCGTTATGAATTTATAAATATCAATATATTGTATTTATCATACGTCTTCTGTCCCTAAGAAAAGCGAGTTGCTAAGCAAAACAAATCGTTGCCGTGGAAACGATGTTGACATATTTGCGGGAAATTTTATAGGGAGAAAGCATGCCAGGGAAAATGGCATAGCAAAGCATGCCAGGTAGGTACCAGCTAGTAATATTATAAATATGAAAGTGGGTGTGTTTGTTTGTTACGCTTTCACACCTAAACCACCAAACCGATTTTAAAAATTCTTTCATGAGTAAAAAAGCTACATTATCAGCGAGTAACGTAGACTGAATATAATGGTAAGCTCTGGCGTTATGAAATTTGTATAAATTAAAATGTGTGTATTTCATATATTTTAGCAGCAGGATGGAAAGGCAGGGGAAAGATGGGGTTCATGGAGGGGGAAGAGACGAGGGAGGGGGAAGGCGTGGAAGGTGGAAGGGAACGGGGATGCACGGGAAAGGACGTGCAGAGAGAATCAATTTATTTCTTTGAATGGCATTGCAACGCATGCCGGGTACATGTAAGATGCCTACGCGGTGCTAAACCACTTGAATGAATGAATGAATCAGTGAGTGGTATTTCCACCTAATACCATGCGAGCGAAGCCGCGGGTAAAAGCTAGTTTAAGATAAATGTAGGACACAAATGTATAAGGTAGATGTTTAATTTTGTGAAAAATTATAATTTTCTAATACCTTCACGTAATGCAGGTAATTATATTGTGTTTTGAAAATTTTAATGAGCCATTTCAAAGACATCTTTATAAATATTAGAATAAGAATAAAAATAAAAATGTTTTTGTGAAAGTTCTCTTTGCGAAAAAGCTCCTCAATTGTTTTTGAAATACACATCGCCTTCAGAGAAGGAATAAAATGGAAATAATGAGATTTGAAAATTAGTTATTTATGTGGACGAGAATAACATGTTTGTTGAAGGTGGCAACGGAAGGATATACGCATCGCACATAATTCCTTCTATTCCTAGAATTAAAATAATATTTATGTAAGATACCTTATAAGTCTGTTTATAAATTAAGAAAAACGTGTGTTGAACTTGTTGATTAATCGGTTCTGCATTTGATGATCTATGGATGATGTTATTGTGATGAAGAAGTTAATTATGAAGTTTTATTTTAAATTCTATTCTGATGAAGATGTGATTGTTTGTGTACGGAAACGTTTTTCGTTATTAAATTAATACCGAATTAATACCTAACTGCTCCCAATCGTATGGAGCCAATGATACCATGGCATCAACTGTTGGGGTATGTTGTAGATCTGAAGATAATGGAGCGGGAGAAAATATGGAGAAGAGGAAGATGGAGAACTACCTAGCTGTTCAGATTTGATCACCAGACCCGGGTAAAGTCAATGTGGAAGACACTCTAAGAATCGCCCCGGTGAAAGACCACCATTCAGAATTGAAACGTTGCTTGAATTGGCTTTAGCCGTGTTTGGTGACTAGATCTGAATAGCCAGGTACTTCCCACCTTCCTCTCCCCCATTTTCTTCCCCCCCCCCCTATTTATTGTTATTTATTATTAGCAAAAACAGCATTACACCAATATATTGCAAAAACGGTTGTACAAGATACATAATCATTACGTTTACAGTTAAAACATTTATTTAATAAGTGTTATTTCACGCTTAAAATCATTGCAGGAAATGTGGAAAATATCCACATTTCCTGCAAGGCAGTTAATTAACCTAGTAAGTCTTCCCTGCGGCATCACCATTGGTAAGTTAGTTCTGCACCTGGGAAGAATCAAAAGCCTGTGATGGCGACCTCGCGTGAAATTATCCGGGACATGGAATCCTATTTCAGCCAGAATATCTGGTACCGTATAAAACCATTTAGAAGCTTATATGCCATCAGCAGTAATGCGGCATCTCTTCTGGAACTAAGGCTGCAGATACCCAGCATTCCCGAAATAAATGCTGTTGGAAACAGCCATGGGTAAAAACCGAACTCTCTCATATAGAGGTATCGTAAAAATTTATTACCTTCAGCCTCACAACATACCCCAATTGGTGATGCCATAGTCTCACTGGCTCCAGACGGGAGTAGTTTGGACCCTTGTGCGGTATTCACATAAAAAAAAAATTTAAGAAAATCAATCGTACAAGATGTTGGGAAAAGGTTAAGTTGGCGTCTTTAAGACTAATATTCACCCTTTCTCGCCTTCAAAAAACCCTCTATGAAACATTCCCAAATATTATGACAAGAGACCTGAAGGAAACTATTTTCCTCAGGAACTCCTGTGTAGGAACCTTTAAAAAAATTGAAAAGTGATAAAATAATTTTCCTTTTCGTATATATGTAAGGATTATTGACACTGCGCATTCTGGGGTAAGTGGGAAACCCGCAAAAGCATTTATCTTATTCACGAGAACCCTTTTATATTGCACCCGACATCTTTTCAGATGGAAAAGATAATTTATGCGTTTTCCTACCCGGCTTTATGGAAATAACGAATGGGTTTGTATCAAATGTAAATTGATACCGGAATAATGTGTGGTTACCCCATTTTGCAAGTTTTTACACATACATAATATTAATAGGAAGATGAAAATAAATAAATGTGTGGCGAATGAAAATCCAAAGTGGAAAGCAACAAAATCTGTCTAAAGTTAATGCTTGAAATGTTGAATATTGTAAGGGTTTTTTCTCTTTGTAATATTCAAGTCATCAGAGACCATTTTTTAAATACAAACTAGCTGGGTTACCCGGCTTTCCTCAGGACATCATTCGAGAGTGTTCTGGAATGTTCCACAATTTATTTTATTTATTTATAGCGGACAAATATACACAACAACTTGTTTTGTATTATGTTAATGTAAGTACTTGCATACTGCTTAATAACCCCGTATGCATGGACATTGGAGGGTCTAGAGTCGATCAAATAAATGTAGCTTCGTTCAATAAAAAAGTAGAGTCTTGACGTGTGCGGTGAAGGAGGAAACCATATGTTTCCTTATAACGCCGTGGGAAAGTGGTGGGGTCCCCTCCAATGTACACAACAACTGTCGGGAAAAACTAAAATTAAAATAGAATAATATTGAATATTCGATACTGCGATGGTAGCGCAGTCTGCCGGATCCAATGTAAAACATTCCAAAATCAACAACTCCTTAGAAATAAAAAACTAATTAAAAGAACATTTTCCAGTGGACCAAATTGTGAATCTAAACCATTTTCAAATCCCCTTAAACCCACACAAAAAATTTCATCAAAATCGGTCCAGCCGTTTAGGAAAAGTTCAGTGACATACACACGGACAGAAGAAATATATATATTAAGATAAGTCACCAGAGTGATCATTGCATCCTCAATCAGGTTGTGAGGAATTATCAGCTGGCTATTCCGATCTAGTCTTCAAACATGACAAAATAGTTTTAAGCGAAGAAAAATTATGATATTAATTTTTTATACAGAGTCAATTTTGTGAATGATTTTGTTTTGACAATTTAATTATTTAAAACTAGCAGACCCAGCCGCGTATTTCGAAAACCTATACCGGTTCAGTCGCGCTAGCGAGAATTTACATTTTCAATATCAAAATTTTAATATTAAGAAATAAAATTATTAATTTCTAATAAACACATTGGCAAGGTTATTTATCTAGATTCTAGAACATTTTTTGTTTTTGCAAAACGATAAAAAATAAACAAAATAGAGGTGTATTCATAATATATGAGAATAATATCAAAATTTAAATATTTAGAATATTTAGATGATGACCGAATTTCGAAGAAGATACTATGTGCGATTCCAGAGGGTGTCGTTCAGTGGGCCGCCCCAGACACAGCTGGGCGAGGCAACTCCAGAAACTGTGTGAGGAGGATGGGACTGCCATGGACGGAGGCCGAGCAGTCAGCACAAGACAGGGACGTATGGAGGAGCCTTGTCGATGCAATGGGTCCCCTGCCCGAATAGGATAAGGGGATGAAGATGATGATGAGATAATGAAATATTTAGAAATAAAATTATTAATTTCTAATGTACACATTGAAAACATTATTTTATCTACATTTTAGAACATTTTTTTTTGCAAAGTGATTTGTGTTTGTGAGATGAGAGTGAAATGTTTCAAAGACCCAATCATGTCTGATTACGTCTAAAAGGAATCAAAATGATAATCTAGTCTCCTTCAACGGAAGCATTCTCCCGAACAGGCCTTCCATTGATATGCTTGGTGTAACTCTAAGTGACCAGCTCAGGTACGGGGGCTCCATCGAGGCCAGAGTTAAGTTAGCCTCTCAGAAACTGGACATAATGTACAGGGCACGCAGATACTTTAATAGTACACAACTGCTAACCCTGTACAAATCGCAAGTGCGCCCCACGGTTGAATTTGGCAGCCACCTCTGATCTGGAGCCCCAAAATACCTGAAAAAACCCTTGACTCTGTGCAGAAACGGGTGGTCCGTTTGATAGACTCCCCTAACCTAACAAATGGATTGCAATCTTTAGAGCACAGGCGCCAGGTGGGAATGCTGACCTTGTTCTACCGGTATTACAATGGAAGTTGCTCCGAGGAACTAGCGTCATTGATCTCCTCGACACCGGTGCGTAGTCAGGAAACACGCCAAACGCGCGTTCAACATTTGTACACGGTTGACATTAGTCACATGAGAGCGGGTCGTTTCTACTACTCGTTCTTGAGTTCAACAGCTCGGCTGTGGAACGATTTGCCGGCCTCTGTGTTTCCTCTCTCCTACATCTTTCAAGACCCATGTTCACTCCTTCCTCTCCTCAAAAACACCCTCCACACAGCATCTTCAAAGATGACATAGACCCTGAGGGAAATTGTTTTCCTCAGAGCCTCCTGTGTGGAGTTAATGAAAAAAAAAAATTAACTAATAAAGAGGAGTATTTACAATGTAAAATGTCGCTGCCGCGACTGAACCGGTAAAGGGTTTGGAAATACGCGACCCGGCCACACGTTGCTGAGGCTAACGATACACAACGTAATAAGGAACTCCAGTGAAAAATATTATGGCTTTAAAAAAATATGTTCATACAGACCAATATACGCTGATTCTGAATATACAAGTTTTATTACATAGTATTTAACGTAGAGTTTTTAAAAAAATATTAAAAAGTCCATTTTAAAACGTGTCATTAAAACACCCTGTTGCTGGATTTTGGCGGCGTGACGTCACCGCGCCGCGTCACCTGGGTCAAAGTTGTATAGAAATCAATAGAAATGTAAGACGCAAGCCGTTCGGCATTCCGTTTTATTGGTTTATAGAGAATTGGACATATAATAGTTTTTGTTTTTATTGAAACATTATTTAGGCCTACATAATTGAGTATCAAAAATAAAGAATCTCTATTAGTTTATCTATATTATTTAAAATATTCAAAAACTTTAACTGTACAAAAAACAATCGTACTGCCCAGTAATTTCTATGAAAACGCTCCAATGCTGAAATTCAAAATGGCGGGAGTCGAACAGCTGATTCCAGTTCCCTACAAGATTCAAATTCGGTTAGTCATGATGAAGTCACACTAGATTCGGTGGTTTTCGGGGGATCTTGAAAAATTAAAACTTTGACATTTATTTTAACTATTAAAACTAACTATAAAAATAAAAATAAATATGCAGTTATTTAAGTTAGAACATTATTTATAAAAAAATAAAAATAAATTGGACTGGAATTCTCTATTACCCAATCTTTATAACAAACAACATCTGTTAATTTGCATACATATCACAACCACACCGCCCGCTTGCTTGCCTGCTGCCCGCTGCCTGAATTGAATCTGTGAAATACAAAACTTTGAATATTTGTAAACTGAGATAAATTACAGGCTTAGTTTTTTCCTAAACGTGACTCGGCTTCATACGCGGAAGCCTTAGAATAGTGGTGGCCAACCCCCGGTTTGCGGACCGGTGCCGGTCCATGGATCAAATGGTACCGGGCCGTGGCAAGGCCCTGCTTAAAAATAAAAATTACGTAATCGACACACCCAATAAAAAATGAAATAATCATCGACAAAAATAATTATTCAGTTGAGAACCCCTTCACGCCAAGTTACCGCCGACACAATACCTTCGAAGCAAAAAACACGACTGGGCTTTCATCTTGCGCACTCGCATATATAACATAAAGAGCTCGAGTGAGACGCAATGACGTGAATCACCGCTATTATATTCTGCTTGCCCAAATACAAATGGAATCGTTTTATTGAGAATACGTGACATAAGAACTAACACGCGTTTGATTGAATTGTTAATTTATTCTCGTTTTAAACAAAATACTTCTATTGCAACTAACAAGAACTCATTATTATGTTTATATTTATTTTTATTAATTTGTAAATGTTTAATGATGGATTAACCAAAATCTGAATCCTATATTTACTGTACATTAAGAGATATTTGGGTCGTTCTTCTTTTTAACCTACATAAAGTTGTCTCCACCAGTTAGTGGAGAAAAATTCAACAGAATTACCAATATTTTATAATTACTTAAAAATCTACTGTACTAAAGACGTAACGACTGTGCGCGTTTTAAAAAAAATGTGTTTATATTTTTGTAGTAAAAATTACGTGACCGAGTTGTAACTCCTCGTGATAGAAACGTATTTCATACAAATCACAGTGCCACCTCGACTTTCGTGTATTCTATAATGTTACAAAAATTGATATGACGACATAAAATATAATACTATTTTTAAACTCCAAAAGGTATAACCTATCAAGTAACAGCGATTATTATTTTTAATGATGTGTAATAAAATATTTTTTTTAAGATCTCAAAAACTTGTCTCCTACAATTTTTATGTCGTACGAAAATGCCGTCACGTGGATTGTCATTCGAACTAGGTATACACGCAGCTCGTATTTGTCACCCCAATAGGCATTTTAGGCCTCCTTCCCCCCTTGCTACAATATCCTTTCTGAGATCCAGAGGGATTCATCTATAGTAAAAACAAAATGTTACAGAGTGGTGGAAATGTGACATAGTGGTAAAAGTTATGTAATTAAATGAAGACACTACGGGCGAAACTCAATCGAAAATCTGGAAACAGAAAAATCAGAAAAAGATATTTGCATCTCTGGGACTCGAACCCAGGACCTCTCTACTTTCCGGGCGAGTGCTCTTGACCACTGAGCTAAGGTATCGATATCAAATTCGGTCACTTTTAGCTGTACCATACTTCGACTAAGAACCACCCATATTATCTTCATTTTCTTAACGCATATTTTTATTGGCTGCCATCTTTATGTATGATTACAAGATTCAAACCCGAACTAAATACAATCTAGTCTAGATGATGTCTGGATAAATTTTTATCCATTTTATTTAATGTTCGACATCTATTGACTTTTCTGCAAGTCTAGGATGAATATTATTATTTTATATTTAACTTTTATGAGTAAAACCTCAAATTGTAATATTTAATTAAATGAATACTGTGAACGAAACTCAATCGAAAATCTGGATATAGAAAAATAAGAAAAAAGATGTTTTAGTTAGTTCGGGTTTGAATCTTGCAATCATACATAAAGATGGCAGCCAATAAAAATATGCGTTAAGAAAATGAAGATAATATGGGTGATTCTTAGTCGAAGAATGGTACAGTTAAAAGTGACCGAATTGGATATCGATACCTCAGTAGTCAAGAGCACTCGCCCGGAAAGTAGAGAGGTCCTGGGTTCGAGTCCCAGAGGTGCAAATATCTTTTTCTGATTTTTCTGTTTTCCAGATTTTTGATTGAGTTTCGCTCATAGTGTCTTCACTTAATTAATATTACAATTTGAGGTTTTACTCATAAAAGTTAAACAAAAAATAATAAAAGTTATGTAGGTTAAAAATAAGAACAACCCAAATAACTTAACCACTCAATCACATAAGCCGTCCTTATTTATAGATAAGTCAAAATCTCTGTTAAATACAAAACTTTAAATATTTGTAAAACGAGATAAATTACAGGCTTAGTTTTTTTCCGAAACGTGGCTCGGCTTCGTATGCGGAAGCCTTAGAACATTTGGGGGATGAATCTCGTCTCGAACCTTCTCGAAAATAAATATTAAAACCTTCGTCGACAAGATAAATGTGTCCAATGAAATATGTTAAATCCGCCGGAGACTGTTTGAATTATGTATGCAATTTTAGCGAGCATTCGCTGGAGACATGTTTTCCTGCCACGTGGGTACACGTGCAATGGGACATTTATCTTACTCTGTAAAACAATATTTGTATTCAAATATGGTTTACTGGAAACTGAATTTATTCAAAATGGAAAACTTTTATCAACAATTAAATATTAAAATATAAGGTTTACTCATTAAGTTCAGTAGTGTGGCCTCTCTACAGCTCAGTGATAAGGAAAGCCGAGCTCAGTATCAAGACAAAGATTTTTTTCATGAGCTCCACACAAAAGGCTCTGAGGAAAATAATTTCCCTCAGGGCCTGTGTCATCTTTGTGGATGCTGTGTGGAGGGTTTTTTTAAAGGAAAGGAAGGACAGGAGAGTTCTGGGAAGGGAGAGGGTTTAAAGGGTGGGTAGGAATCTGGTGTTCAGTGTGTCCTGGTCATCCGCCTCCAACACCTAGACAAACCTCACCCCATGAACCCGGGCACCCCTGCTAAATCAAAAAATGTAGCGAACCACTTGGGGTGACCTATGGCAGAGGTGTTGGTTATCCAATAAAAGTTCTCGAGGCGGCGGTACCCATTCCCGCCTCCCAAATTGAAAGATGGCAGTGTTCAAAACGGTACCGCCCGACGCTCACTTACGGCCACCAGATATGGAAGCTAAACGAACGAACACGCTCTAGAGTCCAAGCTGCCGAAATGAGGGATTCGAGAGGAGTGGCAGGGGTTACGAAATGGGATCGTATAAGAAACTCGACGATCCGAGACGATCTAATTATTGAACCACTTCTACTCTTCATAGAAAAATCGCAACTGAGGTAGCTTGAGCTTGTACTAAGAATGTCTGATGACCGAATTCCGAGGAAAATATTGAGTGCGATTCCAGAGGGTAGACGCCCTAGCAACGGACGGCAACTCCAGAAACTGTGTGAGGAGAGGATAGCACTGCTATGGACGGAGGCCGAACAATCAGCACAAGACAGGGACGTATGGAGGAGCCTTGTCCATGCAGTGGGTCCCCGACCCGAATAGGATAAGGGGAAGAAGAAGAAGATGATGATGATTCATTAAGTTATTTCAAAGATAAAAATAAATATTTATCCTGGACTTCGCAGAAAAGTCGATAGATGTCGCACATTTAAATGAAAAATGTTTATATTTATCCAAGACACCATCCAGGTAGCATTTAGTTCGGGTTAATTAGTAGTAGCTGATAAAAATATGCGGTAAGAAAATGAAGATAATGTTAGTTTATTCGAAGGATGAAATAGCTCAGTGGTTGGAGCAGAACCCCGGCAAGACTAAGGTCATGGGTTCAAATCCTAGATGTGATAATATTTTTTTCTGATTTTTCGTTTCAAATTTTTGTTTGAGATTCGCTAATATTGTCTTCATTGGTACAAAACTTTTATTGTAAAGCATTTGAATGAAAATTATTTTTATAAAGAATTCCAGTAGTGAAAATAAAGTCTTAACTAATATATTTTTTTTACAATAGTTCCACACAGGAGACATCCTTTAGGGCCTGTGTCATATTTGGGGAAGCTGTGTAGAGGGTCTTTTTAGGGAAAGGAAGTTCTGGGAAGGAAAAAGGTAAGAGAGGTGAGTAGGAATCTGGGGATCAGTGTGCCCAGGAATAAGAAAAGTACGAATCCATCCCTCGCACTGCGGAGCAAGGCGATGGGTCGAGAGAATCCGGCTGAGGAGATCTACATTATGTCTGCTTTAAGCAATCTCTCCCATAGGTAAGACTTCTTTAGCAGCGTTGTGATTTGAAACTCGATTAAACGAAAAATAGCGACACTGAAAAGACAAGCCTGCAAGATAGTAAAATTGATCTCCTCTTTGTGCGGTACTTCGTAGCCTCCCCACTCGTGTCTACTTTAGATTTCTGAATGTTTAACTTTTACCGCATGTGAATTGCACACTCTGTTTTTTTTTTTAAATAATTAAATCAGCACCATCTATGAAAGTGCTGATTATGAAGTCTGTAAGGTTTACCCAAGTCAGTTAATATCAATTTTAACACCAAATAACCTTCACAAGTAATAAAAGTAAAGTTCATTCACAAACTCTATGTGTGACGATCTATTCTCAGCAGAGTTTTTGCACCGACCTGACACAACGTATAAGTTAAGGCTCCGCGGGGCGGGCGCGTGAGAGCCTTATATAAACTACGTGTACGCTGTCGGAATAATAATGGTGAACGGGGACACGTAAGCAGTAGCCACCCCCTGCCTGCACCCCTTCTAATAATGCTCCAGTCTACGCCACAAGGAAATGGCAAAAGCTTTCTAAAATAAGAAGGCTTCGACGGTTCTTTGAAAATGTCGCGATTTTCTGTTTTATAGAACGGTGTAACTATTACATAACATATTTGTATATATCGATTATCCGTTGTTTACTCAGACATCTCTAAATATTAAGTTTTGAGAAAATGAGGAAATTGATTTTCACGAGTTTTGCACGAGTTTGCACGAGGGCATTGCTGCGGTTGATTTATCTGGCTTGGAGCTCCCTGGCTACTTATTTATTTTGGATGCGTAGGTAGAGTTAGAGTTTGTACCCTTCTTTACAGAAACAAACCCCATAATCTTGGGAATAGTCTCAGCGCTCACCGCTATTTATGCATTTACAACTAACGCCTGTGTCCAATGTGGCCGAGCTGTTGAACTCAAGAACGAGTCAAAGAAACGACCCGTTCTCATGTGACTAATGTCAAACGTGTACAAATGTTGGGTGCGTGTTTCCCGACTACGCACCGGTGCTGAGGGGATCAATGGCGCTAGTTCCTCGGAGCATCTTCCATTGTAATATCGGTAGAACAAGGACAGCATTCCCATCTGACACCTGTGCTCTAAAGATTGCAATCCGTTTGTTAAGGTGGGAGAATCTATCAAACGGACCGCCCGTTTCTGCACAGAGTCAAGGGATTTTTTTTTAAAGGTATTTTGGGGCTCCAGACCAGAGGTGGCTGCCAAATTCAACCGTGGGGCGCACTTGAGATTTGTACAGGGTTAGCAGTTGTGTACTATGAAAGAATCTGTGGGCTCTGTACAGTACGTCCAGTTTCTGAGAGGCTAACTTAACTCTGGCTTCGATGGAGCCCAGTACCTGAGCTGGTCACTTAAAGTTACACCAAACATATCAATGGAAGGCCTGTTCGGGCTGATATTTGTATAGCGCAGTTTCGTGTTATTTCACTTCAAGTGCGCCATGGAATAAGCCATTCCTTCAAAAAATCAGGGGGACCAAGCCTGTGTTTAAACTGGGTACATTACCAAACTGTGATCATGCCACCTACAGACGATTTATTTATGTTATTTCTAGATGGGATTACGATGACTAATTTCTAATTTATGAGTAAACTGACTGAAATTATTAATGGTTATTATCCTATTTAAAGTTTTCCAATTACATATATTGTTTAAATTCGACTGAAGGTTGTTATGTGCTCTAATCATTATTCCTAATATGAATTATTCCCAAATTAACTCATGGTTTTATTTTCTAGCATAATTATTTTTTTTTAATTTGTTTGCACATATCTAACAACGGTGAACGAATTATATTTGTTTGTTCATTTATTAAAATAGCTTTAGGATTGTTAAAATGTTTGTCAATTTCTAATTGTCCTAAAAGATTGTTGGTATCTTTTATTTTCCATTGTTAATAAAAAAACAGTTTTTATAAATTGAATAATAATTGTATTGAATATATATTAAAAAAAAATTACACAATTTGATTATTAAAAAAACATTTTTTGGCAAAATGAGTTATTACGCTTAGCATATCATATTATATTATACCTAAGCCCTTTCAAACATAAGTTCAAACGAAAAACCAGAATTCAAAAGGCTAAAAAATGTTACGTTTGAAAATATACACATTTCATACATCTCACATATTACAGTTGGCAAATGTTACCCCACATCAAAGAAACGGCAGTTAGCCAAAATGAATGTTTGATATTTAAAATATTAATTTAATCCAGTCGACACTCCGAGATAGCTGGGAAATGTTAAGATGTTCTTTACTTATCTTAAGGAATTTGATACGATGATTGTTAAACAGAAAAATTGAATACGTTTTTAATTTTGAAGTGAAAACCACTCAGCACCGTTGTGATTTGAAGCTCGGTGAAACGGAAACGAGCGACACTAAAAAGATACAAACACGTACATCTACAGGATTTAGCCTGCGAGAGATTGAGAACAATAAAATATTTATTGAATTCACTGGTACTCGATTCTAATATAATACGATAAATCCACAGTTCCACGCACGTTTCCTTTGGTGTAGTGGTAAGCGCCTTACGAACCTCCGCAGACATTTAGCAGACCAAGGATCAAATCCTACGAATTCCAAAAAAATATATTTTTATTTTTGTAAAATCAATATCCAATCTTCAAACCACTCCGAAATGAACAGGTTAAGTTTTAAGTTTCTTTATTCTTTGAATTATTTGTTACATGAATTGGGAATTTTTCGACCAACATACTAGGCACATGCCTGTGTTGTGGTAGTCGAAAAAAGTAAAATAAAAGACAAAAGAAAGCGACATCTAGCGACTCTGAAGAATAAAACACAAATACTAATAAGATGATCAATTATATAGGAAAAGGTGGACTGGAATCGACAATTAAGTTATGGAAAAAATCATCCTTCACATTCTTGTTTTTTGTTTTGGGGGTGTTATGCCGTTATATTTGGCTTCTACAGCCAACGTTTTGGACAGCGTTAAAGTGTCCATCAAAATCCAATTAATATTAATAGAGACGAGGGTGCTAAGCTCAATAGTTCTTGGTATCTGGTAATTGACGGCTACATCAAAGCTAAACGCAGAAAATCATTTTTAAGTATACTGTAATACCAGCTTGTAGTAAACCATTTCGTTTTATACCTTTATATTGGCTACGTTCGTTTTAACCATTGTATTTCGTTTTCTAATTCAAGAATTGGTCAAAAGATGTCACCAGTTCCGTCGGCAGCTTGCATGGGGACGTGCCCCAGGCAAGTATAAGTACTACGATTTAGTGAACTTGCAGTATCCCACCGACTTTGTGCCGGTGACTAGCGATCCCTAGTTGACAGTGGATTCGAGGAACAAGTTTTTTGGAACCGGTTAGACGTGACCATCACTGTACTATTTCAAGTTATCAAGTTATTAATTCAGGGTAGACTTCCTAACCTAACCTAAAATGGTAAAATGGGACAAAAATAATACAGGTTACAATACTTTATTGTCTTTACAAGATGTCTGTATTACTTTTGTCCCATTTATTTGTTAGGTTAGATTAGTTTAGGTTTTAGCAAATATTTTATTAGTGGATATTTTGTGCGTAGGACATTTTGTCGGAGGATATTTCTTCGGGGATATTTTTGTTGCGGAACCAATAAATACATAATATAGTAACTACCCCAAAATAAAAAATAAATTACGGTAACGATGCGTCTCACCTTGGAATTGAAAAGAAGTTTTAGAGTGTGGTAGCAGAAAGGTTTACAATTCTAACACAAGTACAATCATAAATAAAAAGACAAAGCGAACATATATAATCTAACAAGATTAAATGTACGTAATGTTTACCCAAATTATTTCAGAAGCAAACCAGCTTAGTTGGAAGTTTTCACTCCCTTGCGAAATCTCGGGTCTCTTTTCTCATTAAATCGCGAATTCCTTTGTGTTTTCGGTGAAAATTGGACAGTGGTAACCCCCAGTGGAGTCCCTGAGAGTCACATGAACAGATATTGTGTTTGTCTTTCAGATAGCCCCGACAACAGGGGACTTTATTTGTTCAAATGTTTTGTTTAAATTTGAAATTAGTCGGTGGGTGCCTATTTACATGCGCAAACAATTTAATAAAATGGAACAAGAATTTTTTGACCCTTTCGGACTTGAATTAATAGCGATAGTGGCAAAACATATTTGAAGCTTGGCTCGAAACAATTAATTTATTTCTATTCTTGAACATACACTTTACAAATTATTACATTGGTTTACATAGATAAAAAGTTTAGTACTAAGAAAAAAAAAATTTTAATGATCCGTAGGCGTCGGGTGGGAATGCTATCCACGTTCTAGCGATATTTCAATGGAAGATGCTCTGAGGAACTAGCGTCATTGATCCCTTCGACACCGGTGTATAGTCAGGAGACACGCCAAACGCGCGCCCAACATATGTACACGGTTTATCACATGAGAACGGGTCGTTTTTCGACTTGTGCTTGAGTTCAACAGCTCGGCTATGGAACGATTTGCTGGCTTCCGTGTTTCCTCCCTCCTACAACATGGGTCTCTTTAAGACCAATTTTCATTCCTTCCTCTCCTCAAAAAGACCCTCCACACAGCATCCCAGATGACATAGGCCCAGAGAGAAATTATTTTCCTCAGGGCCTGTGTGGAGTTAATGAAAAAAAAAACTGTATGTAAACAGGTTAGTAGTAGTATTTTGTGAACACTTCACTAGGCGAACCTGTGTTGAGATGTTCCCATTTTTGGGAAATTAAGTGCTATTCTGACGACATAAATAGGAACATCGTATCCTCCTTGATATTGTCAAGAAAGGCAATGTGGGTTGACCCATGGCGGCAGGATCTTATACATATATTAAAGATTAGTTGCTAAAGTTATTTGAAAAATTTATTCGATTTTGAATTGAAACTTCTTTAGCGTCGTTGTGATTTGAAACACGATGAATCGGAAACGACACTAAAAAGAGAAAAACACACACATATACAGGGTGTTAAGGGACGTACTTGACTTACTTTAACCAGTGATTCCTGAGATTATTTGGAGTAAAAAATGTGAATGAAATTTTGGTCTCCAGTGACTTTTTTTGGTGACTTTTATTTTTTTCAAAAAATTTTTCTTCAAAATCAAACCAAAAAAAATTCTTCCGCAAGTCATCATTGGTCACTCCACCGAGTAGCCGAACCACCCCTTACCCCGCCTCCAACTGTCCAACACCTACAATTTTTTTATGTTTTTGTAGAAAAAAAAAAAAAAACATCCAAAATGTCACCGGAGACCAAAATTTTATTTACATTTTTTACTCCAAATAATGTCAGGAATCACAGGTTTAAGTAAGTCAAGTACGTCCCGTAACACCCTGTATAGGGTTTAGCCTGCGAGAGAATGAGATAGAATGAAACCTTACCGCATTGGCCGCTTTGATTACTAGCTCACTGTTCAAGGCTGCTATTGGTTGAGAATTTGTTAATCATTATCTGTGTCACCCACCTGTGCCAAAACAGCACTGTTATTGTTAATGTTGTTCTCTTGGCATTGATTTGTATATATTGTATATTAGCTTTTTTACCCGTTGCTTTGCTCGCATGGTATTAGGAGGAAATAACTGTAGCGTTTGCACTTATTAACTAAGATAGATAGATATTAACTACGACGCCTTAAATAAAAATATTTCGACATCGTTTCCACTGTAACGATTTGTTTTCTGACATAAGCAATAACTCGCTTTTGTTAGTTACAGAAAACGTATAATAAATATAACACATTTGTTTATTTAAAAAAAGAACATTACACATTGAAGAAAAAAAAATTGTGTTAATTCATCCGCCATGCTAGGGATGTCCCTGTGTTATGACGGATGAAGTTAACAGATTGGATACAGTTATTAAATTATGCAATTTAATTTAAGTAACAAATTGTAATTACAATACTTCAATTCAATTTTTAACATTTATAATTTCATAACTCCAGAGCTTACCATTATATACGAGATATAATGTAGCTTTCTATTAATGAAAGAATTTTTAAAAAATTTTGGTTAATGCGTGAAAGCGTAATTTTTCAAAATTTTAGAATTTAATGCTTTTTTCATTCGAAAGGCCAGTTTTTTCACAGAATTTTGACAATTCATCAAATTTCAAAGCTAGTTTTCGGTCGCTGATGTCTGCGATGATTAAAGACGTCCTCCGATTCAAAATTCACCCCATATTACGGCACCATATTCTTCAAAACCAGAATAAAATTTATACTCGTAAATTAAATTTTTGTCTAAACATTCCAAGAAAATAAATTCGTTCCCGACGCCATAAGCCACAACTCTTCTCGGCACTATACAAAACACTTCTCGCAGAGAAAGGTGTGAAAAATCCAGTAACGGGTAGCCACATCCGAGGCTTTCACGATGGGGGTTTACCCCACCACCCTTTGGTGACGTGACAAAACCTACAATGTTACTACCTACCCCGTAACTTCCCGCCCAGGAGCAAACTGGCTAGCAAATTCACCCCGAGATTGGGATGTTTTATTTTATTTATTTATTTAAAGTTAGATCCACACATGAGGCCCTGAGAAAAATAATTTCCCTCAGTTTTATTTATTTATTTATATATATTTACGCCCCAGTGGGCTTTTACATGAATAGAAGGAAATTTACATTCACAATATTAATTATGTGTGTTACACAATCAATAAAACAAAATAAATAACAATGCAATTAACTTGTTAGGTATAGACTATTATAACAGAGATTAAAAGAAATTAAATAGTACGAGTTGTACTTATAAAACAATTAATACAATAGAGCTTAAAATATATATTACATATTATCAATAATAAGACCTGAAATTAATCAAGTGTAATGTATAAGAGCTAGTTAGTATTAGGGTATGAACAAACAATTTTATGTATTTATTACTGCAAATAGAACAAAAAATATAATAAAATAACGTTAAATTTTACTGGTAGGGTTGTGGATGAGAAAAGATTTCATGAAAAGAACAAAAAAAATAATAAAAGTTAATTATTAGCAGATAAAATCGAGATTAGTTGACTTTTTAAACATTCAAAACTGTCAACACTAAATATATCTATAAATTCGCAGTGTTTATTCGCAAGGTTGTGGATTCTTGGAATTGGTGAGTATCTTAAGGAATGATGTGTGGAGGGTATTTTTAAGGGAAGAAAGGAGGTAGTGAAAGTTCTGGAAATCTGGAAAAGAAAAGGGTATGAGGGGTGGGTAGATATCTGGGGCAATGTGTCCAGGATTAGCGGACAGAATCCATCCCTCCAAGGCATTCCCTATTTATATGTTAAAATATTTGTACATGTTTTTATCTGCTGTTAATGTCAATCGTGAGAAATAGTTTGGATGCAGGTGAGTGTTCTAGTTGTCGTCTAGTGTTCTAGAGGCCGGCTAAAAAGGTAAAAAGGGTAAGGGTAAGGTCTTAACCATTCTCTTTCGATATGGCCCGCCACGCAGAAGGTGAGCAGATGTATCCGTAGCCAAGACCTAGACAAATCTCACCCCGTGAACCCGTGCACTCCTGTTACTACAAATATAGTGAACTACTTGCTGTGAACTATGGCCGAGGTGTTGGTTTTCTAATAAATGGATATGTCTCTCCACACAGCATTTACAAAGATGACGTAGGTCTTGTGAAAAATCCTTTTTTTATATTTAAGATTTTGCAACAAAGTAACTTTTGAACATTACCAAGTGATGAACATTGTTAAAAAAATTTATTGTTTGATCCGAACCAAAATTTTCGCCTGCGGCGCATTCTTCCGTTTCGCTTTGAAGATTATAATTCATATCCCAGTTGATTCAAACTCAAAACATGGGAAAAACTCCGAGAAATTAGGTCTAGAACAAAAAGGAAATACACAAAAATAAAGCGAATTACAAAAAATCTCCGCTGTAGAAATATCGTCCTTTCGCATTATTTTAGAAAGGGCATAGAAAAAAATAGCTAATAAATGTTTGGGATGGAACTAAGCTTCCGTCAACACCGAGCAGGTTTTTATGGTTCCGTGGGTGACAAAGTTCGGAAACAGCTGATTTAAACCATGTACATTTCTTATTTAAAGCATCTGTCAATTTGTAAGACCCCTGGGAGGGGGTAGGGTTATTTTTAAGACTGAAGTTGGAATGACACACATAAGGTCGAGAAATACGGTAAAAGAACCTCGATTACACACACCGAAGTCAGATGAACATAACATATGTAAATTCGGACTCGTCTAACCAGAAGTTTCAGGCAATCCGCTCCTGACCCTTAACCCCTAGGGTGCCAAGAAATCCATTGCGGATTTTTTTTACGTTAGCTCCACACGGAAGGCCCTAAAAATACCTATCTTAAGGGATGCTGTATGGGGGAAAGGAAGGCTTTTTAGGGAAAGGAAGAAGAGGAAGTTCTGTAACGGAAAAACGTATGTTAGGAATCTTAAGGGTCAGTATATCCAGGAGTGAAGGACGTGTGAATCTATTACTCCGACTGCGGGGGATGAGTCGAAAAAGTTCGTCTGGAGAGGTCTAAGTTAGGTCAATCTCTCAAACGCATTCGCGGCCAAGACCTAGACATATCTCACGCCGATGCATCCGAAGTCACCGAACGTAGCAAACCACTTGTAGTGACCTATGGCGGGGGTGTTGGTTATCCAATAAATGGTTCCCGGGGCGGCGGTAATAGCCGCCTTCCAATTTTCTAGCAGCTCACCACACATAGGCGCACGATTGCTTGAATAACATTAGTTACCTCACATGAACCGCTCTCAAATAACAAATAAATAATTAAACCCCTAATGTACCAAGAAATCCTCAACGGATTTGTTAATAGCCCACCGCACTTGCCCCGATTTTATGGTTTTTATAACCTTAAAAATGCTCCCAGCATAATACTACATTAAATTTTGTTCCCTTAATTTTATTCCCTTGACAAGGAAATAATGTACATTAATATTATGCTAGCTTATTGTACGTCACTTGCAAATTTGTTCATTTTATCTGTGCAAAACGGGTTGCAAAATTCCCTGTATAAATTAATTAAATAAATTTATTAATTTAAAGAGTTTCGATTTTTGAATTTGATTTAACAATCGAAGGTTTGCAAAATATCATTCTCAAATTGTGACATTTTTGACAGTTTTGTAAGAGTTTTTGTAATGATTAAAAAAACTTTTCAGATGTGTTGTCATGTGGTTGTATAATCGAGGACGATATTTTTTAGACGAAGGAAGATATTTTTAAAGTTTCAAACATTTCCTATGCTTAATATAGCAATACATAGACAATTCTTAACTCATTTACCCCCAAGCAAATATATTTTGATTGTTATCTATATAGATTATTTAGTAGGACGGTACAATTTTCGAAAACCTAATTTAGCAAAAATTCAATTTAGTTATTACGAAAATAAAAGTGTCAGCAGTCGATCGGCATTTTACCCCTGGCATTACAAAGGTTAACTCGGACGTGATCAAGACGGTGCGGGCAGCGATAGAATTAATGAGACGGGAGGAACCCCAACACCTCTCTCCCAACTCCCACCTTCACCCACTCTGCCACTACGCCCGAGGGACGAAGGCTTTTTGTTTATACTCCACATTATTACTTTCTCGTCGCGGGAACAATAATAATAATAATAAGGCTTGAAGCGAGAACGCCCGCTTCTTGGGGCGTGTTGAATTTTGTGGTTTGGAGGTTAGGTTATATGAATATAATAACCATCTTTCTGATATTAGCATCATTGTGACATTATTACATTATTCATTACCGGATAATATATTACAGTACCTTTCTCTACGTAAATAACATTATTTTTATATGAATACAACAAACGGTTTTGGCACACGCACCCATGAGAAGGAATATTAACGGAGTTAAAAATACATATATACTTAATCTATACTAATATTATAAATGCGAAACTGCGTGTGTTTGTTTGTTTGTTTGTTTGATACGCTTTCAGGCATAAGCCAATACACCATTTTTTTAAATTCTTTCACTAATATAAAGCTAAATTATATGCGAGTAATTTAGGCTGTATATAATGGTAAACTCTGGCGTTATGAAATTATAAATATTAATATATTCTATTTATTATTCGTTTTCCGTCGCTAACAAAAGCGAGTTATTGCTAACGTCAGAAAACAAAACGTTGCCGTGGAAACGATGTTGATATATTTGCGGGAAATCGTAGTTAATATCTATCTACCTACATAAATAAAAACGAACGCGCCTAACTACCGAACAACTGCATCAAAATAGATATATTTTTTTCATTACTGGTGAGCTCTGGCATTATGAAATTTAGGCGGCACGCGAGCTGTTTGAAAACTGAATGTACCGGGAATGAATGTGTTGAATGTGAGAGGGGGGAGGGGAGGGGGGAGGAGAGGGGGGAAGAGAGGGGGGGAGGATATAATAAATTTAAGGGAGAGGGGGGGAGGGAGATAATTGATAAGTGCAAGCGCTACAATACCATGCGAGCGAAGCCGCGGGTAGAAACTAGTAATATTATAAATTCGAATCTGCGTGTGTTTGTTTGTTACCCTTTCACGCATAAAACAATAAAACGATTTAAAAAAAAATTTCACCAATAGAAAGCTAAATTATATGTCCGAAGATCGCAGATTCAAATCTCAGCGTACGCAAGTAAATTTAATTTAATGATTTGTGTTATTTAACGATTTAATCATTTAAATAATATAAGGCAAAAGTTTGCGGCACGTTCCAGAGTGGAAGATACTCGAGTTTCGCACTGGTGTAAAACCATCATTCAGAATTGAAACGTTGCTTGAAATGGCTTTAGCCGTGTTTGGTGACCAGATCTTATTAATAGCAAAGAATTTCCCCGCTTCCCTCTTCCCCATCTCTCTACCCTCAACAATACTTTCACTGGCTCCAGGCGGACGGGAGCAGTTGGGACTCTTGTGCGGTACTTACATATAAAAACAATAAAAAAGGAGGGTAGAAATCAGAGGATCAGTGTCCAGGAGTGATGGACGTGTGAATCCGTAATCCAGCTTTCCTCGATCTAGCCTGCCACGCAGCTGTCAGACAAGACCTGAACAAACCTCATATGCGGGAACCTCTGATTTTTGTTGTTTCACGGGTTTGCCCTAAATCTATATAAATAAGAAATATCTGATATTTTAAATGATGTACGACATATTTAGCATTTTCCAAACAAGCCCGCATGTAAGTTCTCAGTTCGCCGTATCTTTGAACACGAAACCATTTGTGAAACTTTTACAGTATTTATATTAGGTATTTTATTTGCGGAGCTCCTTCCCGCGGCACTTATTACCATAAACAAATAATAAATACTCCCCATAGACATCATGTTCTAGCTGGGAGCAATTGGAATGGTGCTGTAGACCAGGAGAGTTCATAAATGGCACTTCGTATAAAACTGCCTCACATTGGACTGGGTAAGGGTGGATTATACAGCAAAAGAGGATGATCATTATCGTAAAAGATGTTTTCTACTTCTACATACAGAATGATTAAAATAAAACTTTAGGTCAAGGAAAATCATCCGACAGAATAGTTCGACCGAAAAGTTACAGTCCTTCATACATTAAATTTTAGTGGAAGTGTTTCATTCAATCGAAGATTTCATTCAATCGAAGATTTTATTCAACCGAAGATTTCATACAATCCAAGATTTTATTCAATCGAAGATTTCATTCAATAGAAGATTCCATTCAATCGAAGATTTCATTCAATCGAAGATTTCATTCAATCGAAGATTTCATTCATTCGAAGATTTCATTTAATCGAAGATTTCATTCAATCGAAGATTTCATTTAATTTAATTTAATTTCATTTTGTATATGTGTATATATGTAGGTGTGTGTGTATATCTACGTGTGTGTATGTGTATACTTACATATATGACCTTTTTTCTTATTTCACTGTTAAATTCCTACCTTTTGTTTTACACATAAAAAAAAAAAAATTTTTTTTCTTTGTTAAATTGTACTTTACATTCGTTTTCTCCGCCTTTTTCACACGAGCTCTGCTCTAAAAAAG
Organism: Glyphotaelius pellucidus; assembly: GCA_936435175.1. Lineage (NCBI taxonomy): Eukaryota > Metazoa > Arthropoda > Insecta > Trichoptera > Limnephilidae > Glyphotaelius > Glyphotaelius pellucidus. The sequence continues at coordinate 2,248,561 of OW386561.1, forward strand.
GTGTAATACTTATTAATTAATGTATTTTTAAAAGAAAAACTTTATTTAATTTATAAAAAAACATGTAACCTCTGTACCATTATATTCAATAAAAAAAATAAAAATAAAATCGAAGATTTCATTCAATAGAAGATTCCATTCAATCGAAGAATTCATTCAATCGAAGATTTCATTCATTCGAAGATTTCATTTAATCGAAGATTTCATTCAATCGAAGATTTCATTCAATCGAAGATTTCATTCAATCAAAGATTTCATTCAATCGAAGATTTCATTCAATCGAAGATTTCATTCAATCGAAGATTTCATTCAATCGAAGATTTCATTCAGTCGAAGATTTCATTGAATCGAAGATTTCATTCAATCGAAAATTTCATTCAGTCGAAGATTTCATTGAATCGAAGATTTCATTCAATCGAAGATTTTTTTAATCGACGGCCGGCGAGGTAGTAACGGTAAGGTTCTTGACTCGCAATCCGAAGGTCGCGGGATCGAATCCCGGCGTGGAAAATAAATTTGATGTGATTAATTTGTGTTATTTCACAATTGATTCATTTAAAATAATTTATAGTACATTTTCGGCAAGTCCCTGAGTATTCCTCTGTATCGCCCTGGTGTAAAACCACCATTCCGTATTGTAACGTTGCCTGAAATGGCTTTAGACGTGTTTGGTGACCAGATCTGAATAGCCAGGTATTTTCTCACCTTCCTCTTCCTCTACCCCATATCCTTCCCCTCCCCACCTACCTACAGCCTTACAACAGGGGATGCCTTAGTCTCACTGGCTCTAGATGGGAGCAATTAGAACTGTTGTGCGGTATTCACAAAAAATAAAAAACTGAAGATTTATTCAATCGAAAATTTGATTTAATTGAGAATTCATTCAATCCAAGATTTCATTCATACGAATATTCAATAATAAAAAATCGACAATGCAAATGTTTGGTTCTGAAATGAGAACATGCTTTCATCCGGGATGGCGTTTATCCATTACCAAACTCGCTTGGAAGTTGGAACTGGAATGTTCCAAACTTCACGTTTTTGAAGTTCGTAACAATGTCAAGAAAGATAGTGCATTTGCTTTGATAACAGACGTAGTTTTGGGAACTATTTTGGAAGCGTTGTTGGTATTTTTCGAAAAAATAAGGATTTTGATCATCTCGGAATTGTACTCATTTGTTTTGTTGTGGCAATAATTACCACGAGATATCACGTTGGAGCTATTCTATATTATGATTGGGTCGTGTACTCCTTTTCGGAGATACAGTGTTTGGTTATCCCTTTTCCTGGCATGCCTTGTTTTTTCGTACACATATCGATCACGGAAATTTAAAATACTATAAAAGGACAATAAATCCAAAAATGAGTTAATTCTTCATTATTCTCCGTTTTTCTTCTCTTTCGATCTGCGTAATCGAATTATTTCTAGGGAAAGAGGAAAATGAGAAAGCGGAAGGTGGAGATTCAGATCACAAAACTCGGCTAAAGCCACGCAATATCTCGATTCTGAATGAAGATCTCGATTCTGAAGGGAGACCCTGAAAGTATTTACCACTCTGGAACGTGTAGCAAATATAATATTTATTATTTTAAATGAATTAATTGTGAAATAATAAAAATGGATAAACTAAAAATTATTTGGAGGAGAGGCATGGAGAATCCGCCACAATCATGAACTCTATGACATCTACCAAGTTCCCAAACTCTCTGCCCATTTAAGGCTCCAAAGACTAAGATGGGCCGGACATGTGTTGACATGTGTTGACATGTGTTGACATTGTGTTGACATGACACAATGCCAAGCTCACTACCGAAGAAGGTTCTAACAGGACACCCGGGAGGTAAATGAAATGCGGGCAGACCTAGGCTGAGATGGGAGGATGTCAGGAAGGATGCAAGGGGACTACTTCATGTTGCAGATTGGAAGACGACGGCCGAGGACTTATCCTGAAGAAGGCCAAGGCTCGAAATGGGCTGTAGCGCCATTGAAGAAGAAGGAAAAATTATTGTGCAGCAAATATAGTACTTTTACTTGATATTGTACAAATACTTGTACTTGATATTATGCCTGTGTATATAATTTTTAAAAAGCAAGTTGTTCTTCTTTTGTTTCGAGAATTTTTATTTAATATCTCTTTATCAGGCGAAAATTGCCACTGGCTTTACGAACAAACTCTCTTCGACAATTTGTTGTTATTTCTTCATTGAAACTTTTGCCACATATTGGAACTAGAAGCGGGTAAAACTGTTTTACATTTTCCAATTCGGAAAACGGAGAAATCTGTACGCAATTTCCATGAGAGTAATTTTGTATAGTCGTAAATGACTGAACGCGGTTCAAACGACTATAGAATAAACAGCTATCGTATTATTAGTACGAGAGGAGTTTAAATAAAACATTTTCTATTCTGGTTCACTTTGAGTCGTTTTTTATGCTAAAACTGTGAATTTTAAAAGCACGCACTACAAATTAAAACTCTGATTTCGATCGGGACACGTTTTTTAAATAAGTTTCACCTACCAACTTTAACTAGCGATTTCTGACCTTATTTGAAGTTGAAAAAATCAACACGTAAAAACAATTTTTTTTTTACTGTAGTACATCTGTTGTTATAATATTCGCGATCTAGGTGTGACTCTCAATAGTAAGTTACAATATCAATGTCATATCAATCAAACAACAAATAAAGCAGCGAAAATGCTTGGTTTCATTGTAAGAAACACATTTTGGCCGTAAAAGTTTCAAATTATATCCAATGGTTTCAACATTTTTACACAATGCACTAAAATCATCATTTTTCATTATTACGATGATGTTGTTTGACGTGGTGTAAGTATTCTAGTGAAAAAGTTAATGGTTGGTAATGAATCATCACGAAGTTATTCAAAGCATCTGAATTTCAAACATAGTTAGGAGGAACTCGGGGGCGTCGATTGAACTGTTTACTCCCACATTCTTATCTCAACATCGTCGACTGGTGATGATGTTACCAGAATATGGCATGATTAATATTTTCGATTAAAAATCAAACGAGCATGAGGTCTAGCATGGACTATCGATAAAACCCGTCAATGCGGTATTTATTTATTCATTTATTGACGCCTATTTAGGCTTTTACATATTTATAACATTTATACAAAATTATACTCGTAAATAGTGCAGAAAACGACTGTTTGAAATCCGTGTAATATTGGGACGTTGATGAAGAATTGTTACAATAATATGGTAGGTAATGTCTTGTAACTGACCTGCCTGGAGTATGAAAAGAGGTTACAATTATAAATCAGGGGTATCAAACATTGAATTAACGATTTTATGCAAACAGGTTTTTGACCTAATTCGCCATCTTTTCTTTTTTTATATTAACTCCACTCAGGAAAACATTTTTTTGGACCCCATGTCATCTTTGGGGATGGTTTGTAAATGGTTCTTTTAGGGAAAGGAAGAAGAGAAAATTTTGGGAAGGAAAACGTTTGGAGGTCAGGAATTTGGGGGTCAGTGTCTCCAGGAGTGATGGACGTATGAATGCGATCGCTTTCCACCTGCCACTGCGGTGGAAAGCGATGGGTCGACAGAGTCTGGCTGGAGAGGTCTAGGTTAGCCCTCCCTCAACCAGTCCTTCACTAAGTCACCAAACGTAGCGAATTACTAAGGCAGGGGTGTTGGTTATTCAATAAATGTTTCCTGGGGCGGCGGTACCCATACTCGCCTCTTAAATTCTCTCACAAACAACTCAAAATCAATTATAATGCGGAAAAATTATAGTGAACTAGTAGGATATTTCAAAATATCATACTAATGTACCAGACCTATATACCTTCCGATATTATTTTGTAGCATATTCAATATTTGAAACACCGGCTCCAATTTGGGAGGCGAGTGTGGGTACCGCCGCCCCGGGAACCATTTATTGAATAACAAACACCTCTGCCGTAGATCACCCGAAGTGGCTCGCTACGTTTGGTGACTTAGCAGGGTTGCCCGGGTTCACGTTATGAGGTTTGTCCAGGTCTTGGCGGCCGTTGCGTCTGCCCACCTGGTTGATGTTATACAGTCAATATATTCGCAGAAGAGGTTGGGCAAAGGTTAAGTTGATTCTTTGGAAAGTAATAAGGAAAGTATTCTACAAGATATTGTATGTTTATGAGTAATAATTATCTGTCTTAAAAACACTCAAGTATACCCACGAACTGGCGATGCCTATGTAGGATTATTTTGGTTAATCTGCTAATCTATTTATGTTATTCTCTTCTTTTTTAAAACTGTTAATATAAAAAAGTTTGTATTACAAAATTTTACCAACTCTACCAAAAAATTTGTTAATAAATAAAAAAATAAATAAAAAAAGTTTCGGGGTTTCTTAATAGAAAGATATTAATATTGATCTTGTGGACAAAAGGGGGGTTCTAAATAATTGTCAATATGATTGGTAATTAATGATTTAAAAAGAAAAATGACATCAGGTACCAACCTTCTGTTGGACAACTTTTTTAAGTTTTGATTTTTCATTAGACGTTAATAGCTTTTATTTTCAATGTGATTGTTAAGTTTATGATTTATGTTTCTTAAAAATTTGTGTTGAATTTTTGCAGTAGACTCTATAAAATAATCTCGGGTCGCCGAGGGCATGGTAGGAGACATATATCTTGGCTGCGAAATGTACAAGAGTGGACCGGTATTAGAAGTGTGGAGGAGCTATTCCGGGCAGCGCAAGATAGAAATACATTTTCCAGAGTGATCACCAGTAGGGGGGACCTGTAAGAGCACACGAAGAAGAAAAAGAATCTATAATGCGGTGACCAAAAAGATGAGTTATACTCAATTAAGCTACGCACTAATGAAGTACACAAAAATTTTAAAGTAGATATATTACAAAATTCTTTTGAAATTCTTATTATGAAACCGAGCATTTTCATTGTTTCGTTCGTAATAATATTTATAAATGACAAAAAAATTGCGTTCAGCAATTTGCGTTTGCTAGAAAATACCTTTTTGGAATGTTACATCTCAATATACATCGTATGACGCACTTTGTTTAAGGTAACTATTTATATAGCTATCAATTCAATCACATACTTTTTTTAATTTTCCATTTCGTGAAATCAGCAGACTTAAATTTTCATAAGCACAGCTGCTCTGTGATTAAATAAACGTCAGCCAACTGGAATACCTTTTTGCTTTTTTTCAGGAAATGAGATGTTTTCACTACACGTCAATATCACAAAACACGTTGCCATGGCACGGAAAGAAAAAATAGACCTTTTAACGCTGTGCTAATCCAAACAGGAGGCTATATAATATGACCTTGAAGTTTTCTGCGATTTGAAAAACAATTAAATTCAGTTTATTGTTTTAAAAACATTACAAAGTTTTTGATTGTATTATTAAAACATTTGTAAAAGGAATTATATAAAATAGATAGTAGGTTTTGTACAAGTTTTGTAGGACTTGTTTCGTCTTCGGGATTGACGCCTAGTAAAGTTGGAGATTTGCTCAAATAATAACATTTGTGTTAGGTTACTAGTATATTGATCTATTGCTTATAAAACTATACAATACACTACCAGCTACAATCAGACATACTGAATCCTTGACTAAATTCAAACAAGACGTAAAGAAATGGATTGTAAGTATCGGACGCCACACTACTGCAAACATCTGTAAAATAAATCATAAATAGACATTAAACGATTAAAATTACGAATTAAAAACAATTACAATAAATACTGTCATTTTATATTTAAATCTATCTTGATTAATTTTAATCTATGGACTCTTTTACTTTCAATTGAACGTCTGTGTCACATTTTATCTTAATTTTTAAACAACAAAATTGTCTTTTTATCATTTGGTGCATGCTTTCACGAGAAAAAAAGTGTACAGTCATGAAACATATTGTGGTCAATTCCTAGCCAAAATTCGATTTCATTTCATTTCTAAAAACCTTACAGCCAGCATCTAAAATCATCTGGCTTTTATTGTAAGTTCATATTTTATTTTATTAATCTATAAACATAGGGTTTTACATAGGGTTTAATTGATGCCTGTCTCACTAGGATTTACCTGTGTTGAGACAGGCTTAGAGGTACGTATTTAAATTACAGGAATATTTTAAGTTACATACAAATTCAATTGAATACTATAAAAATGTAAAGGTGATTGGAAGTGTGGGTAAATACTTTAAAGAGAGTTATGTAAATGTAGGAAGAGATGATGTACAGTGAATAGTAAATCCTGTCAAATCTATTTATGGGATTGATTAATTAATTTGACATGATTCTATTTTTAAATTATTTTACATGGATTAGGTCGTATGCAAAATTGTTTATTTATTTATTTATTTATAAATAAACGCCATTTTTCGGGGCTTTTACAAATTGTGGTTAATCCGCTGTCAGGCCACTATTTATAAGATTTTAAAAGTTAATTTTCAAAGGTGTCTATTTTGATTTATTACCGGTTAAACAATTTGCTGATACACTAATTGAGAGTGTATTATGTGGGGTTTGGAATCTGTTTCCCCAACTAAGTGTTAAGGTTTTTTAAATTGCTTTATAATGACGTTATTGCTATGACTCATTTAAGTGCGTTATATTTTTTAGGTTTTGTAAACATACTAAGTAGTGGGGAATAAATAATTTTCCTTACTTTATTTATTTGAAAATGGTCTTGTAAACCGAAACAGCTGTAACAAAAATACATACTAAAATACTTGCAGAACTTGAAAATAAAACTATCAAATTTAATTTTAATAAATTTTTAAAAATAAATAAAATTAAATAAATAAAAAATGACAGGTAGAAAATTAAGTTAAATATTGTAACTAGGATGACACAACAGTATATACTTGTAGTAATGGAGCTTGCCTTTTATTGCTGCTAAATATTTCAATATCCAAATTAATTCTTTTCAACAGCAAAATTGCTCTCCCCATCGGCATAATTATTAGCAAATTAATCCTAGGAGACTGGCAGGCTGGGGGGTAAAACAATCTACACTATCTGTGACAAAGGTAACCATTGGTAAAATAGAAACGAATGCTCCCCATGACAGCCGAGTTTTTAAATCATCCACGAATCGATCTGAAGAAATGTGTAGCATTTTGCACATCCCTTCTGAACCGTAGATGGTTCATTCCGAGCATATCCAAAAGAAAGTCGGTAAGATGGAGCCACGGGTAGTAGCTATACTTCATGTAGAGTAATCTCAGAAATTTCTACTGAACCTTCTCCAACACAAGAGAATACTTTACTTGATGTGAACTCCAAATTACCGACCCACTTTCAAGTCTACTCCTCAGTATATTAATAAAATTATGAAAAGCCGGATATCTCTAAAATTCCTTGCAGTGTGTAGAAAAATTTCTGGCACTGTTCTCAAATTCTCAACGAAGAGCTACAAGCCATATCAATATGAGCATGAAATGTCAGTCTACTATCAAACATGATTCCAAGATCCTTCTTGATGGAGACATGTTTTAAACTTCGGGCGTTCATCATATACCGGTAATTCCAGGTATGTATGACAGTGAATGACAAAATTAAATATTTAGACACATTGATCTCAATTCGATTCCTTTTATACTTGCAAAAATATGTCTTAAAAACAATTTGCACCAGACCAGCGACCACATGTTTGTAAAGTGAAATAGGATTGTAATTATTTGATCGATTAATGGCAAAAAAATACAGATCTTCTTCCCTCAGTCCAAACAAAACATTTTTAATCGATTTCAATGTTTTAATTTGTAATAATATATAGTTGCTAAAGCATTTCAAGAGGTCTAGCATGGTCGATTATGATTAAATCTGTAATCTATGGTCAGCTATCAATATTTGAGAGTTTGGTCTATGATTTTTAACAGATATTCCAAACGACGATAAATTTTATAAATTTGATAAATTTTAACGCGGTCTCCATAGTATCAGATAAGTTTTAATTAACTATCAATATACAAATATTTTTTAATTATATCGTTCGTTTTGCAAAATTATTGGCTTATTTAGTGAACGTATTGAACTAACGAAGCTCTTAGAAATGAAAGAAGTCGTATATACGTATATGCGCGATCCATAGACTTAACTTTTTTTATGTGAATACCGCCCAAGAGTCCCAACTGCTTCCGTCTGGAGCCAGTGAGACTGTGGCATCCCCAATTGGGGTATGTTGTGAGGCTGAAGGTAGTGGGGAGGGGAAGGAGATAGGGAAGAGGAAGGTGGGTAAGTACCTGACTATTCAGATCTGGTCATCAAACACGGCTAAAGCCATTTCAAGCCACGTTTCAATTCTGAATGGTGGTCTTACACCAGGGCGATACTGATAGTATCTTCCGCTCTGGAACGTTCCGCAAATATACTTTTATATTATTTTTAAATGAATAAATTGTGAAATAACACAAATTAATCAAATAAAATTTATTTGCCACGCCGGGATTCGATCCCGCGACCTTCGGATTGCGAGTCAAGAGTCTTACCGTTGGACTACGCCGGCCGTCAAACTGCATCTAAGATGCAATAAATTTATTCCGTTCGCTCTTTGCGGAACGAAATCGGTTGAAATATGAATAAAGACCTCATTAATCCTTATGTTATAGTGTCAGAAATACCAACATAACAAAATAGAATATGTACAGAATTTATTTTTGACTGTCATCCCATACGACGGAGACAAATTTTCATTTTAAGTGAATGTAATTTTGAATGCAGTATTTTCCATGATTGGTTTCCATGGAAATGGTTGAAACATGAGTAAAGACCTCATTAACCCTTGTGTTATAGTCATTATAGTGTATACAGGAATACCAACATAATTTAAAACAGCATCGCGTTCGTTGGTGAAATCATTGTACATAGAGTCTCGTATCGGTGATCGATGAACCGGTGGATGCAATTTTTAGCCATAAGTTGTTATAATGGTTTGTCTAGTTTGTAGTTAGAAGTAAGATTGTAGAAATGTATTTTAAGTTTCATGGGACACCCATGTCAGAGACATCTATTCAGTTTCCGGTATTCTTCCAATCACAGTCCTTCCTAAACATGAAATCACAAGCAATCCTACAAATTACTCAACAATCAACTCACACTAACATCAAGCCACTTTACAATCAAAACATCCAGCCTCACAATACTCGAAATAGCAGTAAAATCCGCGTTCCTCAAACACATACTTCAAAATATGGGATAAAATCTCTGAACTACATTGCCTAGGTATACCTACACTATATAATTAGCTTCCAGGTATGTACGAAGGAATATTTTCTAAGTACGTTTAAGGATGAAACTTTAATTTAATCTGTAATTTTCTTGTCATTTATTTATTTATTTATTTATAAATAAACGCCCTTTTTCGGGGCTTTTACATATATAGCATAGAAAAAACATTTTATTGTACATAACTGAACTGCCTCAATAACAATATTTTAAATTTATTCAAAGATAAATTGAAGATGTCCACTGACTTGGTATAATTGTTTCCCTCCATTAGTATTCTGGGCAAAGAGGAATACATATGATAGTTAGTCCCAGAATTTCTGCACTGAAATAAATCCTGACTTCTAGTATTACGAAGTGGAATTCGGAAGCTTATCAATTCAAGTAATACCGGACTATCAACTAAATCATTTAGAATTTTATATAAAAATACCAAGTCAGTGAAAATTCTTCTGTCTGACAATTTAAGCATATTCATATCGTTTAAAAGTGTGTTGTAGTTTAACATATTTGCTGAAATACCCATTTTAAAATTTAGAAAACGCAGTTATATGTAAAAGTGCAGTTATATGTAAAAGTGTGCCCTCTATCTGGTACAATACTCAGATTACTCATAATAGGTGATTTAGCATGGGTGCCCGGGTTCCATTCCATGATACCAAGCCGCACCAGTCAAAAAAAAATCATATTGAAGCGATCTGTTTACAAATTCGTGTTTATAGGACCAATATGTTTATGTTCGGAAGAAATCAAACGGATTTTTTTTATTGCGATGAGCGCTGCTTAACATTTATTAAATTTTCCAACTATTTGGACGACAGCTGTTGCTAGGCGGGTTGATTAAAACCATGCGATGGTCAGGAGGTAGGTAAATTAAATGAAAATACTATTAAAGAATGTTTAGGGTGCGCAAAAAATCAATTTTTTGATGACTAGCGATTTTATGTATTGCAATGCGGTGTAAGTAAAGAAATTGTTTTTATCTGCATGTCCTTTCCCATTCCTCTCCGTTCCCCTTCCGCCTCCCACTCCCTTCCCGCGTTCCCCCCCACTCCCCTCACCCCTTTCATATGCCTTCCTCCCTCCTACCTACCTTCTCCTGTCTACCCTTCTGCGTCCCTTGTCTACTCTTCTGCAAACCCTCTCTCCTTCCTGGATTCCTCTCTTCCTTCCTCCTTCCTCCTTCCCTTCCTGCCGCTTAAATATATGAAATACACTCATTTTTCAATCACATGATTACACCATTTCTGCATCGATATTAACAAATATAGATTATATATATGACTCTCGATCTGTGATCCGAACAGGTGGGCAGACGCATCCACCGCCTAGAGCTGGACAAACCTCACCCCATTAACTCGGGCACTTCTGCTAAGTTACAAAACGTAGCAAACAACTTGGGATGACCTATGGTAAACGTATTGGTTATCTATCCAATAAATGGTTCCCGGGGCGGCGGTACCCATAGCCGCCTCCCAAATGATGTATGTATTCTAATGTTATTGTATCTTATTCTTTTACATTATATATATTTTTTTTAAATTTTCTTTTTGTTCTTTAATCCATCTTTCAATTTTATATCCGAAATGTTTTTGTTTCCCTCATTTTTTGTATCGAGTGAGTAAGAAGATTTTGAATGCTTTTATTGCCTGGTATTATGGCGTCTTTGTCTAAAGCTTGTGTTTACTGTCGGAGTTTTTTATGTTTTTTATAGGCTTGTCTAACTGGTCTAAAAATCATAGTTTATATATATTGAAAATTGTAGATAATTGTAATTAGATCAAAAATGTAGTTGAGTAGTGTTTTTATGTAAAATTGGCCTATATCTAGTATGTCATATGTATGTATGTCGAATATTTCCCAGCCACGTGACAATATTGTTACCTTGTTTTTTACATCGTACACAAAAAAAATCAGTACGTCTTCTTGTAATTCGGCCCTTATTTTAGGAAAAATTAAAAACGTTTCCTAGCGCCCATCCTTGTTTCCATCTCCGCCTTTACTAGATTCGGTCCTGACAGTAATAGGGTTAATAAAGCATGTTAAGGGTGTGTTACGTGTTTACATAACACGCCACATTTCATCAAAATAATAAATCTACCTGCTAGCTTCTCCATTCTCCCGTAAATTATCCTCAAATTTCACTAATTACGTCATTTCCAAAACATATTCTCTAACCTTCAGACATTTAACAAGCCTTTTAACCAATCCTTCTATTTTTGGTACTGTTTTTTTTTTATATTTTTGGGGTAAGTGCAAAAAGGACGAATCTATTATTTGTAATTGAATGTCAAGCGGGAATGTTTGAAGACACGATTTTTTGTCTAAACCCTGGGGGCTAAATAACAGCTTATAAAAATAAAAAATGAGCAAAAGTCTCGCGGGAGTTGTCTAAAACAGCATTTAAAGAAACACTGTGAATTTTTTCATACATATAACTTGTTATATGTATATATTAATTCAAATATAATAAAATGCATAAATTTAAAATGCTTTCAAATATTGAGTAAAATCTACTACGAATACACTTACCCCCATTCCGAAAAATAATATTTACGCAATTAGTTACAATAGCAACAAGTAACTGGTTTTCATCAATACGCCAGCCGATAGTATGATACTGGGTTTAATATTAGAATCCACGACTCTGGAACTCACTACGGGCCACGGTATTGTATAAGTTTTCACATGAAAAATTCGTGCTGTGGCGTAATTAGGGCATGATGTACGAATCCAAACTGGAGTTCGAAATAAGCTAAAAGCCATGGAGGATGTGTCACGGTAGATAAAAGGAGAACCGATGTGTCAGGTAATAGCTGTCTCGAAAGTCCGCTAGATGGCAGTTAGTTTAGTTTGGAGTTTGTGCACCAGGCGGGCCAGGAGCTCTCAATTCAGATCTCATTGAGCCAGCTTCCAGTTAGGCCGACTACCACCTACCACCTACCACCGTGGTCACCACTTGGAATACGCGAAATATTAAATAAATCCCAGATTAACATAACAAAACTCTATTCTTTCTCAAGAAGTAATCTCCTCCCAAGACGTGTTTATGTGAACACAACAAGAATACTTGAGATGTGTCGGGTATCTTCCAAATAAGTTGTAGGTTCGTGTGATTACTGGTTGTTTTATTAAGTTAGCATAAAAGTTGCAATTAATATTAAACTTGACGGATGTCATCACTAGACTAGGCTCTAGAACTGTAGGAGTCCGTCTCGTCTCGCCGATGCCTTCGGCAATCATCGTAACCGTTCGTACCTAAGACACGAACGACGATAGATGACACTATTCTGATATCATACTCAACTGACATCTGTTGGGATACAGCAAAACTTTGTATTACCAACTATGTTATCGACATCTATTGAAGGAAGCTGAAACTATATGAATAATCATTACACAATACTTTTGATTTTATGTTAAAAAATAAAACTATTAAATAACTCTCCGGGCCAAGATCGAGACAAAACTGTCAAACGTTTCAACAGATTGAAAGATTTTCTCACTTTGAACCGGCCCTTTTTGAGACGAGTTCAATATAAATTGAATACTTAAAAGCAAGGCAATGCAGAAACGGAAGTCTTTTTTAGATGATTATCGCTGGAACATTCCTTATAACAATTTTAAAGGAGCCACACGCACTACGTAAGAAAACTCCCCACAAACACGCGAACAAAGCAATAAACGTTCAATATCTGGCCCAAGGGTCAAAACGTAATGTCTGTTCGTCTCGTCTCGCTTTGCCGTTCCTGGTGTTGACGCTCCTCGTCGGTTGTTCGTACCAAGGCCGCGAGGCCTGGAACTCTAACATGGTGAAATCGATAACTTTACAATATTGAATCGATAGCCGTAACTTTCTATAATTGGTAAAAATGTATATGCAATCTAATACTATGGAGGCCTCGCTAAAATTTATCAATCGTCGGTCGGAATACCTTAAATAAATCATTGACCGTGCTCGTAAATATTGATAACTGACCATTGATGACGAATTTGGTAAGTATCGTATTGATATAGGTTTTATCGATCGCCTATGTTAAACCTCCTGACAGTAAACTCACCCACGCTACGCAACCAATAATAATCCAAAAAACTGCGCTGTACGAGAGAGTGAAGAGAGTTGTACCCGAGCTACCTCAATTCAGGAAATGACTTTACATGAATTGAATATCTCATCTAGACGTTCCGCTCAGAGTGTAGAAGATATGAAGGTATGGACAGATTTATACCTTTAACGGCATAGGGCATTAAATATGGAGCACTTGTCCGCAGCATCTTGGAATATAGCTCCATTATTTGGGCTCCTCTGAACAAAACCATGTCCTAGAAATAGAAAGAGTTCAAAAAAGGTATATGCGTTACCTGTATGTGAGGGAATATACATACTACCTATTCCTGTATCCATCGTTGTTCTTAACAGGAATGCTCGATCTTAATACATTAGAAGCCCACCGAAAAATATTATTGGGTCAACACTTTTTTAAGCTAATCTCCGGCATTATATTGATTCCGCCCATGTTGAAGGAGATTAACCTATACGTCCCTAACGCGTAACTCGTGGGAGAAAGCGAAAACTTCTTTCTATCAAAATGCGCCATTAAATAGAGCAATTCAACTGCTTAATGAATTTGTATTGAGCATCGACATCTTCAATGTCGCCTACAGAGAGTTCAGTAACTATATTCTGACATACGTCACAAGATAGTGAAACTGCCCCCATACACTTTTTTTCTTTAAATTTTGTAATCTTCTCCATAATATTCTGGTGTATAACTGTTTTATGGAGAACCTGATAAAATAAATATGTCAAACAGAAAGTTACATCAAATGTACCGTTTGATGAATTCGAAGGTTACTGCCTATCTTTTTGACAGACTGCAGTAGTACCGTGACTCTCATGCACACAGTACACGCCAAAGAAACCATTTACTTGCTCTCCTCAGACATGAAACTGCTGTATTTGTGGGTAGTTTCAGCTATTCATCATGTAAACTTTGGAATTAAATACCGCCATCTATTCGAATATCGACATATTTGCAGCGCTTCAAGAAGCTCTGCGGCGAATGGTTACTGACTGCACAGTCAACCGCACAACATCAATTGACAGAATTTACAATCAAAGGGATACGTACTTGTGTGTGTGATTATATCAATCAGTTTTAATATAAATTTTGGTTATTTGATTTTATTATTAATTATTTATTATGTACAATTATTTATATTAGACAGTTTTGAAAGCCAGCTACATTCCGGGAGAAATCCAGAATGTACAGCTGAGCGGTGACCAGTGTCGATAGAATCAATATAATCAAAGAAAATAAGATGATGTATTATATGTGACAATCTATTGTCAAATAAATGTGTTTTTATTATTATTATATAATATGAGAATACGAGGGTAGGCTGAAACGTAATGCACCCTTGCTTGTACAGCGAGAACAAACTGACACTTTGAAGCGCACCAGGTGGAATGTGGAAGTGACATTCTTTCTCTATAGGCATGCGCAGGTTTGAGATCGTCCGCAAACCAAATTTAAATACAGTCCATTCTTTGAATCGCAGTTAATCTAGATTACATTAGTTATTTGCGATTACAACCACCCTCAATCTTTGTTTAATTGAAAGCTGTAAGCCAAATAGAAGACTCAACCAAGATGGGCTCAAAAGGGTCACAAAAATGAATAATTCATACCAAATATGAATTTATTTTATTTTGAATACATATTTAATTCATGACATTTATCAAGGTCCGAAAAGGATTTAAAATTATTGTACTTAAGTATTTCATTTTGTTTTCTCGCCACTAGCGAGTTGTCTCTTTTAAAATATTCATTTTGCTTGGAAATGTTTAAATTAATTTCACTTTCATATTTACATTTTGCTGTGGTGAAATTCTAAATTTTAACGAGTTTCCAGTAACAAGGAGCTAAGAGTGTTGACGCCGGTTGATGGAAAATAATTATTTTGACTAAACAAAAGCAAAAAGCTTTTTTATTTTTACGCTGTGTTTTATGCCACTTTTAACGAGTTTTTTACTGCAGTCTTCGTGACAGCTTTCTTTGGTATTTTGAAAAGTCTGAAAATTTATAATAAAATTGTAATTGCACAATCAAATTTTATTTTGATGGAGGCGCGGAGGAGAATAATTTTGCCGCAGCGCCTATTTAATTTTTAGGTATGTTGTGTGTAGGGTCTTGTTAAGGAAAGGTTAGGGATTAATTTCTGAGAAGGAAAAGGTATTAGGGGTGGATAGGAATCTGTGGTTCAGTGTGTCCAGGATTGACGGACGTGGGAATCCATCCCTCCCACTGATGTACAAGGCGATGTTCCGAGAGGGTTCTGCTGGAGAGGTCAAAGGGTCTCTCTCATTTTTTATTTGAATACCTCACAAGAGTCCTTACTGTTACCGTTGTTTTTTTTTATGAATACCTCACAAGAGTCCTAACTGCTATAGTTGTTTTTATGTGAATACCTCACAAGAGTCCTAACTGCTACCGTTGTTTTTATGTGAATATCTCACAAGAGTCCTAACTGCTACCGATTTTTTGTGAATACCTTACAAGAGTCCTAACTGCTACCGTTTTTTTTATGTGAATACCTCACAATAGTCCTAACTGCTACCGTTTGGAGCCAGTGAGACTATGGCATCTCCGATCGGGGTATGTTGAGAGGCTGAAGGTAGTGGGGAGGAGAAGGAGATGGAAAAGAGAAAGATAGGGAGGTACTCGATTAATCAGATCTGGTCACCAAATACGGCTAAAGAAATTTTATGCAACATTTCAAATTCCGAAGACTCAAGGAAGAAACTGTGTTTTTACGTACAACGGCAGTTATGGCAAAGGTGTTGGTTTCCCAATGAATGGTTCCAAGGGCGGTGGTACCCATACCCGCCTTCAAAATTTTATTTTGCACTTTATAGTAATCACGGTCACGGTCATATTTATCGACTGCCTCCAGAACTTTACTAATCTTGATTTTCTTGTTTTCACTTGATTTCACTTGCCACGAACATTACTGTCTCTTGTAACGTGTTGTTGTTTATATAGGTACCTACTAATTGTTTAATTTTTACATATAATTGTTTGACACTGTTTTTTTACGGTTTCATTATTTCTTATTTTATTTTTTAATGTTAGCCCCCGGTTTGTTGTGTTAAAAAATATTTATTTAATGACTACCATTTTGCCAAAAAAAAACTGCCAAAGTTGCTTCTTAAATTACGAAAACCTTTTTTTTTTGTATATTTATGTTAGACATTATTTCAACATCAATTTCAAAACCAATAAATAATCTGAAAACTATGTTTGAAGTCTTAACAAAATAACAGCTTTATTTTTCAAATAATTACGTCGGTACATTAAAACAGTATCAACGGAATGGATTCCCAAAAAAATTTCATGCTCAAATGAAATATATATTTTATCAATTATTGTATTATAATATACGTTCTTAATTGCAGTTGTTACAAATTAATTAACATCGTAGGGTTGATAGTTGGGTTTGTCTGGTTTGGTAACTTAGAAACTTCCAAAGTTGGTTGTAACTTACAAGTTACCTAAGTTATATTGCTTGCGAATGATTATTATTGTTTCTCTGGATGTGGAAAGTTTGTCCTTTGTCGGACCAAGTTCTTGTGTTAGTTGGGAGGTACGAGTCGAATAGGTTGTTTCCAAAGATTAATGTTATTTTTCTTATAACGGAAACTAACTAACGTTTCCAATTCTTTTTTATTGCAGAGTTGTTACTTTATAACAAAAATTGATTGCTGCAGGGTAAAGATTGCCCTGATGATAGCCAACCTCCGATAGGAGATGGCAATCTTCTTACATATAAAAATCAATATTTGTTTGTTTGTTTTTTGTTCGTATTTTATGCGCTGCTATACCGTTCATCCGATTGCGATGAAATTTTGGTGATTTGTTATGCGCACGCCCGCAAAGGTTATAGGTTATACTTAATGCAAGCTCTGGCGTTATGAAATTTGTATAAATGAAAATGTGTTTATTTTATATATTTTAGTGGCAGGGATGAAAGGCAGGAGAGGGAGGGGAACGGGGGGAGGTGGGGTTTGTGGGAGGTGTGACGAGGGAAGGGGAAGGCGGGAAGGTGGAAGAAGAACGCGGGAGGGGAAGGGAACTCATGAGGTGAACGGGGACGCACGGAAAAGGATATTTATTTATTTATTTATTTATTGATATACGCCTATTTAGGCTTTTACATATATATATATATATATATAACAATTATGAAATTATACTTATAAATAGTGCAGGAAACAACTGTTTAAGACAATTGCACAAAAATAATTATAAAGTAAAAACATTATTGAATTAGATCCACACAGTATGTAGGTACCAAATATTTAAAAAAAATATTTAAAATATAAAAATCCAAAATAGCTTTTATCTTTATGCAGACAAAATACAAATAAATAGCTTAATAAATATCAAGGTATTCCCATACTTGATAAAAAAAACTTCAGTAAAGTATGCTTATATATTGAAATTGATGTACTAAATATATCAACAACATCGGAGTATTTGTTTCCTAGCTGTTGAATCCGTCGCATAGGAGTGTAATATTGCGATGTTTAAGTAGAATTGTCACAATAATAAGGTAGGTACTGTCTTGTAACTGACCTGCCTGGAGTGTGAAAAGAGATTACATACAATAAATCAGGGGTATCAAACATTGAATTTACGATTTTATATAAACAGGTTAAATCGGAAATGATTCTACGGTCAGATAATTTTATTAAATTTAATGAACAAAGTACATTATCGTAATTTAGGCATTCTCTAGGAATGCCCATATGCAGAGATAATCAATGTATTTCTTTGAATGACATTGAAACGCATGCCGGGTACCAGCTACTAGAGTAATAATAAGAAACTTTAGTGAAGCTGCAGTTTTCAGGAACCATTTATTTGATAACTAACACCTCTGCACTGCATTTGATGACATAGCAGGTGTGCCCGGGTTAATGGGGGTGAGTTGTTGGTCTTGGCGGCGGATGTGCCTGCCCATCCACTACGTGGCGGTCCAGATCGAGGGAGACTGATTGAGGTACATTTTTGACCTCTCCATCCGGACTCTCGACCCATTGCCTTGCACCGCAGTTGGAGAGATAGATTCATACGTCCGTCACCACCGGACACGCTGACCCTCAGATTCTTACACATCCCTTACACCTTTTACCTTCCCAGAACTTGGACTCCTTCTTTTCCTTAAAAGACATTCCGCACGACATCCCCTAAGATGTTATTGGCCCTGATTATTTCACTCGGAGCCTTCCGTGTGGGGCTAATATAAAAAAAAAAGTTGTCAGTAGTGTATCATCGAGAGTACCCCAAGGCTCATCATTGTGACCGTTATTATTCAATATATTTATACTTATAGATAGTACTTTATAACTTCTTTGTTAAGAACGACAAAAATTCCTTAATCCCAAATAATCTGACAACATATGAAAAGATCCTACTACCATACTACATTATATAAGCGGAAAATGATGCCTATGCAATGATGGAGTTCTTAGATAGTAAGGCAAATGCTATAGATCCACTTATTCCGGGCAGTTGATAATATGCAGTTTTTTATTTTTTTATGTGACTCAACTAATAACATGTTATAAATATTTGTGGAAAAGGAAAACAATTATTTCAGCGTTTTTCCGTTAAATTGTACTAAATAAAATAAACCTAAATTATGTCTGTGGGAAAGGAGGTCCGGTCCGAAAGCGGTTAGTAAAGCTAGTCATTTTGAGAATAACAGGAGATCGACTTCCTATCTAATCAGGGTGGTGCTGAAAAATATTACCGTCTAGTGGAATAATCCAGTGTTGCTTCCAATCATAGTTGAAACGGTTCCCTTTTTGAATATCTGATGTATGTATTTGCCACTGATATTTCAAATTTAATTTTAGAACGTTAAGAATATTTTACTAAGGACGGGTTGTTTCAAAAAATTTGATGGATTCATCAAATATTTGAAGTTGATTTTCACGTTCTGTGTAAGTTCTATTCAAGTTCTGTGATTATTTCAGTTTTGTGAAGCAACTGTCCTATAACGATGTAATAACAGAACTTGAATAGAACTTACACAGATCGTGAAAATCAACTTCAAATATTTGATGAATCCATCAAATTTTTTGAAACAACCCATCCTTAGTATTATCAATCTATATTTCAATGTTCTTTATATGCTTAACTTAAATGAGGCGTTCATTTCCTATCTATCACAGACAGACTCACAGTCGAAATTAGTAAGTTTGATAAGATCTTTAGACATGTCAATGAAATTTTTCATCTTTTTAAGAAAGAATTTGAATATTTGAAAATATTTAGTCATATTCATCCGAAGTTTTTTTTAATATTAACACAATGGAGGCCCTGAAGAAAATAATGATTTACCTCAGGGCCTATGTCTTGGAGGGTCTTTTTGAGGAGACGGCGAGGTGAACATTGGTCTTAAAACAGGCCCATATTAAAAGAAAAAAAACATAGAGGCCTGCAAATTGTTCTACAGCCAAGCTTTCGAACTCAAGAACAAGTCGTAGAAACGCCCCGTTCTCAAGCGACATTAAGAGTGTTTCCCAATTATGCAAGTGTTCCGAAGGGATCAATAACGCTAGCTCCTCGCAGCGTCTTCCATTGAAATACCTGTAGAACAAGGACAGCATTCCCACCTGACGCCTGTGCTCTAAAGATTGCAATCCGTCTGTTAATATGAAGCTATACGTGAAATCCTATTAGATGCTATCGAATCGGTTTACAGGATGAACATCAAAAAATATGGTACGGATAAATTGAAGCTTTTACAAGCTTTTCTTTGTATCGGAATCAGAATAAAATTATTATTTGCGTAACAAAAAATATAAGCGTAAACCACTAAAAAAAATGTTTTTTCATGTCTTAACTATGAAGTACATAATAAACAATTTTTTAAAAATACCCCTTTATGGCTAAGACCATTTTTGAGGTTTTGTATGTTCTAACTTTTATTCATTCATATAAAAATTATCTACAAAATAAATAAAAACCACTTTGGCGCTTACTTGCCTCGTGCAAATAAGACGCTCGATTTAAAATTTTGAAGGCGTAAGAATCGAAATATTTCTAGCGTTTATATTCCTCTTAAAATAGAGGAATATATCTAACAGATCGCCCATTTCTGCACAGAGTCAAGAGTTTTATTTAATTTATTTTGGGTCTCCAGACCAAAGGTGATTTTTTTTTTTTATATGAAATACCGCACAAGAGTCCCAACTGCTCCCGTCTGGAGCCAGTGAGACTATGGCATCCCCAATTGGGGTATGTTGTGAGGCTGAAGGTTGTGGGGAGGGGAAGGAGATAGGGAAGAGGAAGGTGGGGAAGTACCTGGCTATTCAGATCTGGTCACTAAACACGGCTAAAGCCATTTCAAGCAACGTTTCAATTCTGAATGGTGGTCTTACACCAGGGCGATACTGATAGTATCTTCCACTCTGGAACGTGCCGCAAATATACTATATATTATTTTAAATGAATAAATTGTGAAATAACACAAATTAATCAAATAAAATTTATTTGCGCACGCCGGGTTCGAACCCGCGACCTTCGGATCGTGAGTCGAGAGTCTTGCCTCGGGACCACGGAGGCCGTCAGATTGCTGGAAGTAAGATATAAATAACCTTATTTCAGGCACATGGAAATGCTCTAAACACACTTATGTATTAATCACTTCAGTGGTAGGTAAAATACTGAAGTTTTCAAAAATTCATTCCATAAATTTCATCCAAAGTAACAAACAAATAAGTTCATTTTGGGTATACTGACACGCCCATAATACAAATAGCTAAGTACTGAACTTTTCAATAATTCATCGGGTGTGTTTTTCCCGTTCCAACCAACACTGGAGCTCAATTAGAAAATAATATACAGTTGTTCTTGACCCAATTCTAAATAACTCGATTTTAAAGACAATAGACCTATTTTAGGTTTTGTGGCTTTGTTGAATAATTTATTAAGCCGCGCTACCCGAATTTCTACCGATTTCTTACATATCTCCCTTAAACATTTGAAGTTTTTAAGCTCTTAAAAAAATATGCTGTTTTTGAAGATAATATCTAGGCAATTACAGTACATTACAATTACAATTACATTACAATTTGGAAGGCGGAAATGGGTACCGCCGCCCCGGGAACCTTTTTTGGATAAACAACACCTCTGCCATAGGTCACTCCAAGTGGGTCGCTACGTTTGGTGATTTAGAAGGGGTGCCCGGGTTCATGGGGTGAGGTTTGTCTAGGTCTTGGAGGCGGATGACCAGGACACAGTGAACCCCAGATTCCTACCCATCCCTTAAACCCTTTTCCTTCCCAGAACTCTCCTCTCCTTCCTTTCCTTTAAAAAAAACCTCCACACAGCATCCTCAAAGATGATATAGGCCCTGAAGGAAATTATTTAGCTCATGTAAAAAAAAAAAAACAATCAAGGATATTTTATAACAAATGTCATGTCATGTTTCAAAATAACCTTGATGAAGTAAGCATTGCTTAAGAAACATGTCGACTTTTTTTTAACAATAAACGTGGTAAAAATTGAATAATGTATTAATTTTTAACTAAAATAGTGCCAAAAAATAAGTTTGATGTGTTTGAATGAGAATTTTTTTACGATAATACATTTTGATATTTTCAAATGTCTTAAAAACTTTTTTTTTACATGTAAAGACACCTTAACTCAGTTGGTAGAGCTGATGCCGTGCAAGCAGAAGATCCTGGGTTCGAGTCCCAGAGGTGCCAATATCTTTTTCTGATTTTTCAGTCTCCAGATTTTCGATAGAGTTTCGCTAATTTAGCCTTCATTTAATTAAATAAATGAAAAATAGTTTGACAGAGATTTGAACTTTCCTTCCCAGTGATCAAGATCTTGCCGAATTCATATTCTTAAAACCCATTTTTATTTCGTATGTGCTTTATTTTCCTTGAATTTAAGAAAAATGCGTATATGTCCGTGTGTTTATGCGTTGGCCACCAAAATTTGATAAAAAGCATTGTCATCGACAACGAGTCTTTCCGCCGAGTTTCAGCTTGATCAGATGTTGGGAAATGCGTTAATTTCTACTACCAAGATTACGCTTAAAAAAAAGTGAATTTCAAATAGATGCATTTAAAAATAAAGATAACTAAATAAATAATAAAGATTACTGTAATTAGTTCAAGAAGATGAGTAAATTTGAAGGTTGAGAAATGCCTGCTATTCAGCTCTATTTACTAAACAAATCCCAAGTCTTTAATCGAGCATGACGACATGCTTTTGCGATCCCTCAATGTAAAAATAACAGTTTGTAAACAAACGATCTAAATTAAGGAACACCGAAATAAATTATTGAGTAATATGACTGGTGTGTGTTTGTTTGAACGGGTTGAACTTGACCAAAAGTTCAGACTTGACCAAAAGTTCAGACTTGACCAAAGGTATTGCTTATGATGTTGGTCAAAATACCATGACCTTAATAGTTCTTGAAGTTGAAATTAATGGGTTGGTCCATTGAATTTAACCTTCTTTTGTAAGTATAGCCTACATGTAATTTTTTAAGTTAAGTACAATAACGCTGTACGTTGTTCATGTATGACAACGAAATAAACGGTAGAATCGGGCGGCGTTTTCATATTCAAAAGTTCCAACGAATACTACCTCAAAGCCGACTAGTGTAGAAGGGCTGGACAATTTTGAGGTATCATGTGATCTAAAACAAAGACAGTTTGCAAATTGCGGCGATTTTGTTGTACTCGTTTTTATTGCTGATTTACATATATGTTATTTTACGGCAAATAAATAAATAAACATAGTGATTAGACTATTTTAAACCGTAATGTTTTCTTAGCGAAAGCTCTGACTTCGTATTTTTTTCTAGATTCTTCTGTGTTTTGAAGAGGTGAATCATTAAAATTTACTGAATTTAAAGCTACTGTTCTTTATACAAATAGAACGGCGTCATTTGCGCCTCTCAATTTTTACCTCAAGTGGGTATTTAAGAATATTACCTGGAGATCTTGTATTTTTATTAGGAGTTCTTCCGCATTTGCCTTCGGGAATGAGGAAACCATGAAAACCTCATCCAGGAAGATTCGGCCGGTAGTCAACATGAAACCGATCGGTGTATGATAATTTGCCTATTGCGCGCCCAGACCCTGTTTTCTAGTTACCCTTGCATTCTCTAATGACGCATAAAATCTTCGGTAGGAAAAATTTGAACCCGGGGCCGCGATACCCATATCCACCCCCAAATTGTGTTGTGAATCTGTAGGAGTGGGTGGTAAAGACCTGAATACGTAAAATATCAAGAATCAATAGATATAATCTGTAGATAAACAATGTGAAATATTGTCAGCTTTTCCCTATGAATTTTTTGGTTAACATTTTTCGTCACAAGCAATGGAACTTTAACGCTGTAAGAAAAATATTGTTGTTATCCGGTGGAAAATAGAAATAAATGTAACTAACTAACTAACCATCACGCCGTTTCCCCGCAGGGGTAGGCAGAGAGGACGGACCGCCAAACAACTCGGTCCTGGCACACACTCTTTGCTTCACTCACATTCATACATCGTCTCATACATACTCTTCTATTATTCTAAATAAATAAATGTAAAGTATATACAAATTATTTGTTTAAAGATATGCTGAAAATATTATGGTAAATAGATGCCTACATTTCACGGGGGTTCTTTTTCACAAGAAAATATGAGAAAATCAGCTCAAGAAATACAAATTTATTCACACAGGTACATAAACGCAAAGGAAAGTCGTAGAATATTTTGAACGGAAAAGATATTTAAAATGTTTTACTCCCCATAGTTTTGCGCAAGTCCCGTGATACCGTAAGGGCGAATTTTAGGGGAGTTGTCAAAAAATGTATTGTAAGAAAATGAGGATTTCAAGAGAGACCATAAGGGTATTTGAAGGTGGAAAATGAAAAAACGTGGAAGAATAGAATTTTTCAGAATCATAGAAGAGTTTTGTTAAATGTTATTAGATATTTATCGATTCATTGTTTGGCATTCCCATTTGGATACTACTTTGAAGTTGGAAAAAGTAGAGGATGGAAAGGAGATGTGAAAGAGAATTTTTAGTATTTCTTGGACATTAACTACGTAACAATTTCTAGACATTTTGTTTTGAAAAGTTTTATTTTCTATGTACATTTGTTACTTAAAATTTTTGTGCAAATGTGCGAAGAAAATAAAACTTTTCGAAACAAAAAATGTAAGGTAAAGTTTAGGAAGTTACCTACCTGGCTAGTCAGATCTGCTCACTAAACATTATTTTCATTTCAATCAATCGGTTTTTCGTTTGATGGTGAGGTTTTATAAAAGTCACCCTTGAAGTACCTACTTTAATATTTCGCTTTAGAACGATGTGAGCGACCTAACATGACCTAGCCATAAACTTAACTGTAATCGAGCAACAACCTAAACTACTCTAACCGAGCCTAGCCACAATCTAACCTAACCTGGCTACAACCTAATCTAAAGTAACCTAACTGCAACCTAACCTAATCTAAACTAGCCTAGCCACAATCTAACCTAACATAGCTACGACCTAACTTAAACTACCCTTTAAGTACCTACTTTTGTCTTACATTATGGAACGATGTGAGCGATCTAATATAACCTAGCCATAGCCTTATCTAACTTAACCGAGCCACAATCTAACCTAACCTAACCTAACCTAACCTTGCTACAATCTAACCTAACCCAGCCACCTGATCTAACCTAGCCTAGCCACAACGCAACCTAACCTAGCTATAACGTAACGTAACCTAACCTAGCTACAACCAAACGTAACCTTACTCAACCTACCCTCCATCAAACTTAATCTTTCTATTCCCACCACCTTCCCCACCTCACCCCTTTTAACTTCACAATATATTATACTCGTAACACCCAAATCAAGGTGTTTTTTTTTTAATAGCCCCATTAACATAGTGTTGCGAAAGGGTGTAAAACTACCCTTAAGCGTGCAAAGTGCCCCTTGTTTGCTTTTAATAAAATTTTCTGGTTTTCCACTTTTCTGCCAACCTCGTTTGAGAGATTTTTTGTGATTATTAAAAGAGGATGGGTGTAATTAACAAATCACGCCTGGAAAAAATAATGATTTTGGACTACTGAAAAAGGGTAGAGAAATGATTATGTCATGTATACACATACGCATTTACACAGTGATAAAAATAATAAAATTTAAACTCACAAAGTGCAAAATTTACTAATAATATGAGTTTCAGGAGTTCTAGCACGGAGAACTCGATAACTTTACAATATCGTATCGATAGGCGTAACTTCCGATGATTTTATATTGATGTCCCAAGCACGGTTTCACCGTTGACAGCTGAATCGATATTGACAGGGAATTATTAAGAAATCGATGTACGCTGGTAATACTGAAGGTATTTTCTATGAATTGACACAAAAAAAGGCAAAGAAATTAGGTAAAAATATTAATTAATTGGCAATGTTCAATTGAAATACTAACCTAAATATTAAAGAAGTTTTCACTTCAAAAATTTTTGGCATTGTAACTTGTTCAAAAAACGATAGAAGCGGTACTTATGTCCAGTTACATAGTAGAAAAGATTCTGCCGGTCGGCACTAAATCTTCTCCTGGTGACAAAAGGTCGGACAGGGGATAGTATGTGATATAGGTATCAAAGTAATTATAATCGACTGTGCCCGAAAAATAAGAGCTCACATTTTTGGTCAAGCTATAATTGCCTGCAGAAGTAGGAGGTAGGCAGAGATAAAGGAATACCTCACTACTTTGTAATAATGGGGAAGCTTTGATCAATTTTCAACTTTCAAATAAATAAATTCTTGTAAGAGGTCGTCAATTAATCACGTGATGTTTTTTAGCAACTTTTGTGTCAGAAACTCTTTGTCATATTAATGCACGTGTTTAAAATATTGAAATACGTTATCAGTTTATTGCGCAACGAACAGTGTGAAGATTATCAGATATTGAACACTGCGGACAGTATTATCTACTGAACGTGTCTGGTCAACTCTGCCCATTGCTGCCTTAGTAGTTTGTAACAGTGGCGCACCCAGAAAGGGGCACAAAAGATGCCCGTAGCTCGTTCCACTTACGAGCCGACTTACACAAAAACAATTCGAAGAAACAACCAGTTTTCATGAAGCCAGCATCAATTGTAAAGGAGTGTTCCGCTCGTACCCGTCGAGTTTCACGCTCGTGCACCGGAATCAATGCTGCTATCTTCTTAGAGCAGGCTCCATTAAATTACCTATAGAACAGACTAAGCATGCCCACATTGCGCCTGTGCGTTAGAGATGGCAATCGGTCTGTTAACAAAGGATTACCAATCAGAAGGACCGCTCTCAAAATCTTTGCCCAAAATCAAGCAAGTTTATTGAGCATTATGGGGCTCCAACTCAGAGGTGGCTCCCAAATTCAATTCGTGGGCGTACTAGGGTATAAGATTAACTGATCGCTATTGAAAAATATGCTAGCCCTATACAAGACTCTCATTTATTTATAGTTACATGTTTATTTTTAGGTATTTCTGGACTCCAGACCAGAGGTGGCTGACAAATTCAACCGAGGGGCAAACTTGTGATTTGTACAGGGTTAGCAGTTGTGTACTATTAAAGTATCTGCGGGCCCATTACAGTACGCTCAGTCTTCGATGGAGCTCCCGTACCTGAGCTGGTCACTTAGGACGGGTTGTTTCAAAAAATTTGATGAATTCATCAAATATTTGAAGTTAATTTTCAGGTTCTGTGTACGTTCTTTTCGAGTTCTGTTTTTTTATCATCATAGGCCAGCTGCTTCACAAAACTGAAATCATCGCAGAACTTGAATAGAACTTACACAGAACGTGAAAATTAACGTCAAATATTTGACGAATTCGTCAAATTTTTTGAAACTACCCATCCTTAGAGTTACACCAAGCATATCAATGGAGGGCCTGTTCGGAAGATTGCTTCCGTTGAAGGAGACTAGATTTAATTAGAGAATAGATCATACAAGGTTTTGCCACACATAAGAGATCTCATTTCTACAGCATTCAGTCTGCTTTCATCCTACCTCTGCCAATTACACCAGGGTAGCTTTCAGCGCTCCATTGTGGACTGCTAGCTTAACTATATTGATTGTATATATTAAATCTCATTGAGTTTTATTTTTTTTTTACAATACTAATTACATTTATAATATTATTACCTAGGTTTACATAAGAATTAATTTTGTGGTTCTATTACTCCATAAGTTGAGCTCTAGGAGCTCGTGTTTATGGGAGGAGTATTTACATGCATAAAAAAAAACATAATGTTCTGAAAAGTGTGTATACAATGATCGAAGACTTAAATGTCTTGAATGAAATAAATATACAAATACTTTTTGACATAGATATAAAAAAAAACAATAACAATAATACTTTTTTTTATTAGATGTTAATTAGTTAAGGGTACAATATATCATTATCCAATTTCAGGGACTTAATTTGTTTTTTAAATTGTTCATATTTCATTGTTTCTGTTACATTTATTTTGTTTTTGGATAATAATATATTGTACCATCTTACACCTAAATATGAATAGTGGTGTTGAGCCGTGGTCGTTCTAAGCATAGGAATGGCTATTAAGCCATTAGTTTTTAATCTATTGCTTATGCTATCTGAGGGATGAATTTTTTGGATGAAATATTCTTTGTAGATTTGATATAATGCGTTTCTCTTATACAATTCTGTGATAGATGGTACATTAAATTCCCGAAATATCTCTAAAGTTTAAAGTCGCCCCTCCTCCCCTACAAAAAATTGGGTGCGCCACTGGTTCATAATATATTGAACGGACCACAGATAGATCAATTCGTAATAATAAGGTTGTATGTATATTGTGAGAAGCAGACTATTATTATTTATGGTAGCATGCGGCAGGTCATTTCTGGATATTGATTTGTCTGGGGCGAGTTCTGACCTTTAGTGCCCAATTTGAATGACTGAATTTACATCATAAAGCCCAACATTAAAATTCAACCCACGTAGCCGGTATCAATTTGCAATGGTTATAAATGGTTTGAAATTCGGTAAAGTATTAATAAAAATTAGCCCGGCTTTATAAAGTCGATTTTGAATCAAAAGCTATTTTTTGCTCTTTTATTAAACAGAAAAAACTATCACAAACGGTGAAGACTGGCATTACGAAATTTGTATAGTTGTATTTCTCTGGAATTTCTAATTTAGTCATCTTCAGAACTCAAAATAATTTCTTTATGTTTTTACATTAGCTCCAGGCAGAAGGCTCTGGGGAAAAAAATCCTTTGAAAATGCTGTGGAGGGTCTTTTTAGGGGGAATATGAAGAGTAAATTCTGGGAAGAAAAAAGTTATGGGAGTGCATAGGAATTTGGGAATCAATGGGTCCAGAAGTGACGGACGTATGAGTCCATCCTTTCCGCTGCATTCGGTGGAGAGTCCAGCTGGAAAAGTGTAGGTTAGGTCTCCCTCAACTAGTTTCTCCCGATCCGGCCCGCCCCGCAGGATGTAAGCAAACGCATCGCCGCCAAGACTTAGACAAACCTCACCCCATGAATCCGGGTCATGAAGTATCCAAATGTAGCGAATCCCTTGGGGTGACCTGTGGCTAGGGTGTTGGTTATTCAATGAATGGTTGACGGGGCGGCGGGACCCATATCCGCCTTTCATAAAAAACTACATAATATATCGATTTTTGTTATACTGCCGTGCGTCCTCTCTGTATACGTTACCTTTTGGCGGATCAATGTATAAGAGATCAACAGGCACAGGGACCAACTGTCTGGAGGATCTCCTTTTCTGTTGATCAACTGTCGGAGAAACAACTATTGGAGAATCAAAAGTCGTGTTACCCCGCGTAATTTGTATTGCCTAGTCAATTTATGAGGTGAGTGTCGGTAACGCCACCCCGCGAACCATTCATTGGATAACCAACACCTCTGCCAAACGTCACCACTAAGTTTGGTGACTTAGGGGTGCCAGGGTTCATGTGATGAGGTTCGTCCTGGTCTTGATGGCAAACGCATCTGCCCATTATCTGCATGGCAGACCGGATCGGGAGAGACTGTTTGATGGTGACCTTTTGGCCTCTGCAGCAGGGTTTTCTCTTCAACCATTTACTCCCAGATTCCTACCCACGCCTCATACCTTTTTCCTTCCCAGAATACTATCTCCTTCCTTCTTAAACGATCCTCCACACAGAATCCCCAAAGATGACATTCTGTGGGGAGCTAATGTAAAAAAAGCGTAGATAATAATATGATTTATTTTATCTATCACTAGCTGGTACCCGGCATGCGTTGCCATGCCATTTAATTAATAAATTGTTTTCTCCTGCGTGTTCTTTCCCATTCGTCCCGTTCCCCTTCCGCCTCCCCTTCCTCTCCCGCGTCCTCTTCCCCTCTCGCGTTCCCACTCCGCCTCTTCCACCTTCCCTCCACCCACTCCACTACCCCTTTCCCCGTCCCGCGAACCCCCCTCCCAAGCTCCCCTCCCCCTCCTAGGTTCCCCCTCCCAGATTCCCCTCCCCCTCCCGGGTTTCCCTCCTCCCCCTCCCACGAACCCCCTACCCGAGTCCCCCTCCCGCATTTCATGCATTCTTTCCCGGTACATTCAGTTTTCAAACAGCTCGAATGCCACCTTTTGCATATTTCATAATGCCAGAGCTCACCAGTAGTAAAATCCAATTAGATGCAGTCGTTCGTAAGTCATGCGCGTAAATACATTTCGGCGATTCATTTTTTAGAGATAAATAGTAACTACGATGCCCGAATTAAAAAAAATATATATCAACATGGTTTTCACGGCAACGATTTGTTTTGATTTTCTTCTTGACGTCTTCGACGCAATAACTCGCCTTTTTCGACAGAAAACGTAAAATAAATATAATATATTAATATTTATAATTTCGTAACGCCAGAACTTACCATTATTTATAGCCTATATTACTCGCATATAATGTAGCTTTCTATTGGTGAAAAAAATTCTAAGATCGGTTTATTGGTTTATTCGTGAAAGCGTAACAAACAAACACACGCAGTTTCGCATTCATAATATTAGTATAGATTTAGAATTTTAGGGTAGGTACTTTCTATTACATAATTCAATTTTACCAAATTCTGACACAGGCATTTAAATACAATAGCGAGTTCCCGGCATATGCTATGCCACTCAATAAAGAAAAAAATTCGCTCTACTAACCCTTTCCCATTCGTCCCAGATGATGCCAGAACTCACTATACACGTAAAGAAACCATCGCGGGCTTGCACACATCAAATCCCCAAAGTTTTATCGCAATCGGATGAACGGTTTAGCAACGCAAAACATCTCACACACATAGACAGAAACAAACACATTTTCTATAGATCAGTAATTTTAATATCAAAAATGTCAGTTGAGCATTTTTAAATTTTTTTAAAGAAAACATTAAAAAAATTTGAATTTAATTTTTTTTTTTGTAATTTCTAATAATACCATATATTTAAGCGTATTTCATCACCTTTCAAAACCAGTATTTAGTTTTTTGATACGTTTACAAATATTCCATTTATTTGAATTTTTATTGCAAAGTCGATATATATATCGAAACATTTATACCTTTTGACAAAATACGCCAAATTTTTGAGGGGTTAAGCTTTGAGCTTTAAGCTTTGAGATTCAAGCTTTGCGCTTTAAAATTTTTGAAGGGTTCAGCTTTGAGCTTTAAAAATTTTAAAGCGCAAAGCTTGAATCTCAAAGCTTAAAGGGTTAAGCTTTGAGCTTTAACCTTAAGCTTTGAGCTTCGAACTTTGAGCTTTAAGTTTAGAGCTTTAAGCATTGGGATTAAAGCTTTGAGCTTCAAGCTTTGAGCTTAAAACTTTGAGCTTTAAGCTTTGAGCCATAAGCTTTGAGCACTATACCTGAGCTTTAAGTTTAGAGCTTTAGGCTTAGAGATCAAAGCCTTCAGCTTAAAGCTTTGAGCTTTAAGTTTTGTGATTAAAGCCTTGAGCTTAAAACTTTGAGCTTAAAGTTTTGAGCTTTAAGGTTTGAGCTTTAAGCTTTGAGCTTCAAGCTTTGAGCTTTAAGCTTTGAATTTAAATATTGAGCTTTAAGCATTGAGATGAAAGCCTTGAGCTTCAAGCTTTGAGCTTGAAACTTAGAGCTTTAAGCTTTGAGCCATAAGCTTTGAGCACTATGCTTGAGCTTTAAGTTTAGAGCTTTAAGCTTTGAGCTTAAAGCTTTGAGCTAAAAGCCTTGAGCTTAAAGTTTTGAGCTTAAAGCTTTGAGATTTAAGCTTTGAGCTTTAAGTTTTGAGCTTAAAGCTTTGAGCTTCAAGCTTTGAGCTTTGAGCTTTAAGCTGAGCTTTTAGCTTTAAGTTTTGAGCTTTAAGCTTTAAGTTTTGTGATTAAAGCCTTGAGCTTAAAGCTTTGAGCTTAAGGCTTTGAGATTTAAGCTTTGAGCTTTAAGTTTTGAGCTTCAAGCTTTGAGCTTTAAGCTTTGAGCTTTTAGCTTTGACTTTAAGATTAAAGCCTTGAGTTTCAAGCTTTGAGCTTTCAGCTTAAAGCTTTGAGTTTTAAGCTTTAAGCTTTTAGCATTAAGCCTGGTGCTCAACTTAAAGCTTAAAGCTCAATCTTAAAGCTCAAGCTTTAAGCAAGGTTCAAAGTTTAAAGGCCAAAGTTTAAGCTTAATATCAAAGCTCTAAACTGCTTAAAACTCAAAGCACAAAGCTTAAAAATAAAGCTCAAAGCTCAAAGTTAAAGCTCAGTACACAAATCTCAAAGCACAAAGCTTAAAGCTCAAAGCTCAAAGCTTAAAGTTAAAGCTCAAAACACAAATCTCAAAGCACACAGCTCAATACTTAAAATTCAATATCAAATCTTAAAGTTCAAAGCTTAAACAACACGTAAAGCTTAACGTTGAATGCATAAAGTTTAAATCTTAAAGCTCAAAAATCAAAGCTCAAAGCTTAAAGTTCAAAGCTTAAAGCTAAAACTCAAAGCACAAAGCACGGTTTGCGTTGCAATGCAAAGAAATCAATTGATTCTCCTTGAATGTCCTTTCCCGTGCGTCCCCGTTCATCTCCCGAGTCCCCTTCCCCTTTCACGTTTCCCTTCTACCTTCCCCGCCTTCCCATCCCTCGTTTTTCCACCCACGTATCCCACCTTCCCCTCCCCCCAGCCTTTCCTCCTTGCCGCTAAAATATATGTAATAAGCACATTTTCATTAATTCAAATTTAATAACGCAAGAACTTGCCTTTATCCTTTGCGGGCGTGCGCACAACAAATCACCAAAGTTTCATCGCAATCGGATGAACGGTATGGCAGCGCATAAAATACGAACAAACAAATTTTAATTTTTATATATAAGATAGGAAAGATTTGATTGTTTGTTGGTGTCCTCTCGTACGGTCCGTACCCCAGTGACGCTTACATCGTATAATACTTACAATTTTAAACTCGTGATATCTTTCAGATGGGATGTCCGAATTGAATAATTCAAAAAGTAATATAAAGGCATTGAAGCAGTCTCGAATATAAAATAATTTATTTTGATAAAAATTAATACGAAGATACAAATAAAGAGTCTTTTCTAGCGGCGGCATTTCAATTAAATTTTTAAAATAAAAGAACACTTATTGTGGCATAACTATAATAGTTAGACATATGCTGTCGCGACACTTTTTGTAGATAATGATGTGTTCTGCAAAGTCGTAGTACATTATTTTATTCTATCATCAATGGTTTTCGCAGCGCACGCGATGTAAAGAATATTTTAGGTAATTTTTTTACACCTTGGGTTACATTATTGGAGTTTTAGTAAGGATCGCTAATTTTTTTAAAATTATAATATAGCCCATGTTACCCGGGAATAGTGTAGCTTCCCAACAGTGAAAGAATTTTTCAAATCGGTTCAGTAGTTTCGGAGCCTATTCGATGCAAACAAACAAACAAACAAACAAACAAACAATCAAATCCCTCCTCTTTATAATATTAGTATAGATAAAAACAATATTAATTAATTAACAGCGAGAATTTTTTTATTTGAACCGTGGTTTGAAACAAAAATCCAACTACCATTGTTTGTAAATTCAATAGAATGTACCCACTCTTTTGAAAAGTTTAATATAATAGGTGTATAACTTTCTAGAAAGCTTCCTTCAATCAAAATAAAAGAAAAGCTTCGAGAATCAATTAATTTGATTGACAGATTCATTTGCAGACAAAGTCTTTCGATAAAAGCCTACAAGATGAAAAAACCTCTAACTTTGTTTAATAAGTGAATTTTTCAATTAGTTCCGCGTGAATGCAAAGCAAATTGGTAGCTTTTAAATATTTTCAAATTCAAATTATTTCAAATTATTCAAGCGTAAGTAAGTACAGTTTTCATTGTATAAATTTGAATACGGTAGTAAAGTTTTATTTTATTTAATTAAATACTAAAGAATGATTTTTATTTTATCTATTTGAATATCACACAAATCTCTCAATTTGCCGTTCGGACTCTGATTCAATTGAGGTATGTTGTGATGCTGAATAGAGTGCTGTGAAGGACGGTTTAAGTAGTATCTGGCTGTTCAGATCTGATTACGGCTATTTAAAACAAAGTTTTGATTTTGAATGGTCGTCTTTCACCATTGCGATACTGAGAGTATCTTAGTATCCACATCTTCCTCTTCCCCATATCCATCGCCTTCCCACTATCTTCAGCCTCACAACATAATATCCCAACTGACGATTCCATAGTTTCAAGGCTCCTGACAGTTTTTTTTTATGTTTTTTACATTGGTTCAATACAGGGTGTCATCTTTGGGGATGCTGTGTGGAGGGTCGTTTTGGTCGTTTCGGGAGATGAAGGAGAAAAAGTTCTCAGAAGGAAAAATGTATGAGGGGTAGGTAGAAATCTGTCTTGAGGAGCGATGGACCTATAAATCCATCCCTCCCAATGCGATGCAAGGCAATTGGTTGAGATATTTCTACTAGAGAGGTAGGGAAGGTCCTTGTACCTCGGGTATTTTTTTTTGAAACACATATATTTTAATAGATATTGATAAATTATCCTAAAATGATGATTTAAACCCACTTATATTTAATAACTTTACATTTATAAGTGAAATAATTGGTGTTATTGAATTGTTAGTACTGACGTCACTGCTCTCCATAATTCTCAGAATACTATTCTTCATCTCCGAACTCCGAACTCAAAAATGGCGGACGTCGAACAGCTGATTCGGCGCTGTATCTTTTCAGTTGCCTACATATAATATTAATAATGCAGATCGTGGAACACAAACAAACTGTTTAACAGGTGCGGCCACAGGTGTATTATTGCACTTTGGTACAATACAATAACAGTAGCGATGAGATTTTGACATTTTATCTAATGTTTTTTCTACATTAAACGCAATTAATCTTGTATGTTTTTAGGTTTTCACGGCCAAAAAGTATTTTTGTTATTGTTTTTGGGGTGTTATGCCGTGTTTCGCTACCTCCTTCTTTAGCCAACGTTTCGGACAGCGTAACAGTGTCCATCATCAGGGCAGATGAGTAAATGATATTGGTGAGAGTGTTTACTTATGTGTGTCGAGGCGATACCGTGCTGCCAGCTCCATTTCTCTACAAGCTGGTGTTAGAAAAAATTCAGCATGCTTTTTTTGCGTTTAGCTTTGGTGTAGCCGTCAATTACTGGATACCAAGAACTATTGAGCTTAGCTCCGTTGTCTCTGTTAATATTGATGGGGTTTTTATGGATTTCAATTGCCTCCCTAATTAGGCGTGCTCTGTAAGTTTTGGGTCTTCCCAGGACTTCAGGAACAAATCCAAAGTAATGGCCGGTTTCGATTAGGTGCTCGGCGATTGCCGATTTGTCAGGGTGGCCAAATTTACAAGCACGAAAGTGTTCCGAAATCCTTTTGGAGATCGTCCGCTCTGTCTGGCCTACATAGACCTTGTCACATCCGGAACAGCTGAGTTTATATACTCCATCTGTTTCCAGAGGAAACAGTCTTTGCCGACCTCAGTAGGTCTTGGATTTTTGTCGTGGTTCCGAAGACCGTCTTGATGTTCTCTTTTCTCAACAGCCTGGCAATTCTAGCTGTTACATTATGGACGTAAGGCAGGAAAGCGCAGCCTTTTGACTCTTGTTCACCCCTGTCTTCGTTTCGTGCTGATTTGGCTCTTATGATTTGCCTTGTCTGCCTTGCTGGGTAGCCGTTACGCTCCAGTGCATCGGTGAGTTTGGTCAGTTCTAATTCGAGTTTTGGCTCCTCACATATTCTGGTCGCTCGGGTCACCAAAGTATGGATGAGACCTCTCTTCTGAGCGGGGTGATGATGCGAATCAGCGTGGAGATACCTATTTGTATGTGTTGGTTTCCTATAAACTGTGTGTCCTAGGGTACCATCCTCTTTTCGCACACCTCCACATCCAGAAAAGGCAGGACTTTTTGGTTATTTTCCAGCTCCATCGTGAATTTAATTTTGCTGTGTAGTGAGTTGAGATGGTCCAGGAATTCGTTCAGTTTCTCTGTTCCGTGAGGCCAGATGGCGAAGACATCATCGACATAGCGCCACCATACTTTTGGAACAGCCGAAGCTGTGTCGAGTGCCACTTCTTCAAACTTCTCCATAAAAAAGTTGGCTAGAACTGGCGACAATGGACTGCCCATCGCAACTCCCTCCACTTGCTCGAAAAGTTCACCCTGAAAAGCAAAATAACCTGTTTTGAGGGAGATTAGAAACCGGGCATTACTTTGGATTTGTTCCTGAAGTCCTGGGAAGACCCAAAACTTACAGAGCACGCCTAATTAGGGAGGCAATTGAAATCCATAAAAACCCCATCAATATTAACAGAGACAACGGAGCTAAGCTCAATAGTTCTTGGTATCCAGTAATTGACGGCTACACCAAAGCTAAACGCAAAAATGCATGCTGAATTTTTTCTAACACCAGCTTGTAGAGAAATGGAGCTGGCAGCACGGTATCGCCTCGACACACATAAGTAAACACTCTCACCAATATCATTTACTCATCTGCCCTGATGATGGACACTGTAACGCTGTCCGAAACGTTGGCTAAAGAAGGAGGTAGCGAAACACGGCATAACACCCCAAAAACAATTAAAAAAAAAGCAATTAATCTTGAATAAAAAACGCCTCGACTTCTGACACTTTAATAAAACTTTTGAACACACAATTCACACTAGATACGGTGGTTTTCAGAATTGGACTGGAGTTCCTTATTACAGTGATTCCTCCAAGCTCGCTAAACATTTCCTTAATACTGTAATAGCTATGAAATTCTTAGCATGCTAAAAACCATTTAGTTAGTTTACGTAAAGCAAGTTTGTTTATTATAATTTGGTATTGTGTTTAGAATCTACAAGATACAATTTACGGATAACAAATATATTAACATTATTTTGTTTCGAGATAGATTCAACCTAAATTACAAACGATTCAAGGCACGTTTACTCAAATCAATTAAGGCTGTAGATTGGAACGAATTGGTATACTATAATTTAATTAAATACTAAAATAATTACAAATGTCTGACTGTCTGTTCGTGCAGTTTGCGTTAAAATCTTAAGATACGTGATTCATTAAATTTCTGATATTGAGTGTATAGTCAAGTAATTTTATGAAATAAATGTGAAAAGATGAGATTTTATCGTTATTGCGTTTAAATCTTAAATCGTAAATACCTACCTACATTTTACAAGAATTTGATTTATAGTGTGGAGGACACATTCGTTGTAAAACCAATCACGTTATTATGATTTTTTTAATATTAACTTCATGAGGTCCTGAGGAAAGTAATTTTCCTTTGAGGGTCTTTTTAGGAAAAGGAAGGAGATTAAGTTCTGGGAAGGAAAAGGGTATGAGAGCGGGTAGGAATCTGGGGGTCAGGGAGTGACGGACGTATGAATCCATTCCTCCTACTGCGGTGCAAGGCGATGGATCGAGGGAGTCCGACTGGAGAATTGATTGGAGAGTGCTAGGTTAGGTCTCTTTCAATCAATTTCTTTCGATTCCAGCACGCAAAGATGGCCAAATGTATTCGCCGCCAAAATCTAGACAAACCTCACCACATGAACCAGGGCACCCTTAAAAGTCACCAAACGTAGTGAACCACTAATACCATCCAATAAATGGTTTCAGGAGAACACATACCCACAGACGGCTGGCGTAGTCCAAAGATCGCGGGATCGAATCCCGCCGTGGCAAATAAATTTTATTTGGTTAGTTTGTGTTATTTCACAATTTATTGCACAAAACGCAATTGTAAAATTATTAGTTGTCCCTAACATTTTCAAACAAAGACACAATACTCCGTTGCTGTTTCAGAGTGCAAAAATTTTACCTGTGAAGGCAATACTATGGTATAAAATTATAATTCAGCATATATTTACCCCGCAGCATAAAGAGAAACTAGATCATAAATATAGCACTAGATTCACGCGTAACGACGGGTTAATAGTTCCGAAATTCAATAATAAGTACGGACAGAGAACGTTTGAATACAACATACCGAAGATATTTAATTTATTACCTGACAATATAAAGCAACATAATTCTATGAATAAGGTTAAATATATGGTGAAAAATTGGTTATTGGAAAAAGAATATTTATTTTGATACTTGATACTTGATAAAATTTATGAAAAAATGTTTAACTGTAGATAAAAGATGTAAACTATAACTTTAAATATATTTGTAAGGAATTATAAGCACCTGCTGTCAAGCCAATTGCAATTGGCTTAGCGGGACTGGATTGTTGATTTATAAAATAAATAAATAAATTTAAAAAAATAAAAAAAAATAAAAAAAAAAAAAATTCATTTGAAATAAAATATATTATATTTGCGGCACGTTCCAGAGAGGGAGTTACTCTCAGTATCGCCCTGGTGTAAGACCACGATTCAGAATTAAAACCTTGCTTGAAATGGCTTTAGCCGTGTTTGGTGACCAGATCTGAATAACCAGGTACTTCCCCACCTTCCTCTTCCCCATCTCCTTCCCATCCCAAAATACCCCAGTTGGGGATACCATAGTCTCACTGGCTCCAGACGGTAACAGTTGGGGCTCTAGTGCGGTATTCATATAATAATAAAAAGTCTTCTTTCATCCTTTCTCTACCAGGGTAAGTATCGGAACTCCATTGTGGACTGCTTGATTTGCTTCTTTGGACAGTTTTTTGTTAGCACCAACGGCATCCAGTCCTCCACTAATGGAGTTATCTGCAATTACCCATCTTTCAAAATCTCTATCAGCCTTCCCATCTCAAAAGCATACTTCCTAGATACATAAACTCATTCAACTCCTCCAAGTATTCATCATTCACAACTATATTGCACGCTGTTTTTAAAAATAAGTGTATTTATTCAATTAATTTTGACTGTTCTGCCCTGGTACTAATAATAATAGCCTATCTCCCTTGTTTATATTATTATTTGTGGATCTAATTCTATGGATTTTCTGTTCATTGTAATCACCCCAATTTCAGATTGGTTTGTAATTTCAAACCAGTGAATTGGTAGTGGGATAGTGGGTACTTGGAGTTAAGTGTATGCTAATTTGAGGGCATAACCTGTCATAATGTACTCGTGTGTAGTGTACAATTTAGTGTGTTACAATTTGGTGTGTAGAATATTATTATAACCACTCGTGTTCGCAGTGAAATTGGCTGCTTCAACTGGAACAAATTGCCTAATTGTCCTTGGGACAATTGAATCGATCATTGTGTAAAGGGAGAGCGTAATAATGATCAATTATTACTGAAATAGT
The DNA here is from genome assembly GCA_936435175.1 of Glyphotaelius pellucidus. Classification (NCBI taxonomy): domain Eukaryota; kingdom Metazoa; phylum Arthropoda; class Insecta; order Trichoptera; family Limnephilidae; genus Glyphotaelius; species Glyphotaelius pellucidus. The sequence continues at coordinate 2,287,564 of OW386561.1, forward strand.
GTATTAATTCACATGCAATATGAATTAGTACAGGGCATAGGTCACCACAAGTGGTTCGCTACGTTTGGTGACAAAGTAGGGATGCGGTGGATCAATTATCATGGGGTGAGGTTTGCCTGGACTTGCATAGCTTGCCGGATCGGGAGAGACTGTTTGAGGGAGACATTTTGACTTCTCCAGCGGGAAAATTGCCTTACAGCGCGGTGGGAATGATAGATTCATTTGACAGTCACTCCTGCACGTACTAACCCTCAGATGCCTCCCTCATACGTCTTTCCTTCCCAGAACTTCATCTCCTTCCTTTATTAAAAAGACCCTTTACCCAGCATTCTCAAAGATGACTTTTTTTACATGAGCTCCACACAGGAGGCCCTGAGGAAAATAATTTCCCTCAGGGCCTATGTCATCCTTGGGGATGCTGTGTGGAGGGTTTTTTTTAAGGAAAAGGGGGTAAGGAGAGTTCTGGGAAGGAAAAGGGTTTAAGGGGTGGGTGGGAATCTGGGGTTCAGTGTGTCCTGGTCATCCGCCTCCAAGACCTAGACAAACCTCACCCCATGAACCCGGGCACCCCTGCTAAATCACCAAACGTAGCGAACCACTTGGGGTGACCTATGGCAGAGGTGTTGGTTATCCAATAAAGGTTCCCGGTCGGCGGTACCTATTCCCGCCTCCCAAATTAAAATACGCCCCGAGAGGAATTATTTTCCTTAGGGCCTGCTTTGCGGAGCTAATGCAAAAAAATGGTTTGTCTCAACGTCGCCATTTTTGATTAAAATGGCATTGCCATTACCGGATTTTTCCATTACCAGATCTAAATTTCCAACTTACCTCTTACCCCTCTCTTTTCCTTTCCCATTCCTTTCAGCTTCACAACATATCTCAACCTGTATATTGTTAGTACTTGCATACTGCTTACTAACAACGTATGCAAGGACACTGGAGGTCTAGATTCGTTCAAAATTAAATGTAGATTCGTTCATTCAAAAAAATTCGAGTCCTTACGAGAGCCTTGAAAGAGCAACCATCTGTACGTTATACCAGGGCGGGATAACCCGGGATAAGAGAGATATGTTGTGAACCAACCCCAATCGAGATTGGATAACCTCCAATCTCAATTGGGGTTGCTTCACAACATATCTCTCTGTTTCTAGACAGTTGAAAGTCTTGGTTATGCATTATAATACGTTTTCCTCTTCAAAAAAATAATTATTATTAATTAATTCATGTCGCAATGATGGTGTTTGGCGCGTTTATTGGCAACACTATAATGTGGTTCCAGTAACTGTTAATTATTACTATCGACGGCAAGATTCATAGATGTCTCTCGCTTGTCGTTTTTGTATAAATAATGCAGTTCGAACTTTTTAAATAATATATTATTGTGACAAGGTGAACAATAATAATTCATATCATTCTGTGGTTTTGAATTTTGCTAATTCATTCTGAATTTATATAATTTGTAAACTTTGACAACGAATTGTGCAAGTTTCAAGTTACGAAAATTACTGAAATTGATCCAAGTGTGGATGGAATATTTCGGAGGCCTCCGATGCTGCAGAAACCAACCATTAAGGTAAGTGGATCTGATCTTTCATTGAGATTGTGTCGGATTGCCATTTTTGTGATATATATTTTCGCACAAAGTTAAGTAATAATCAGTAATATAGCTCTGTGATCAATATCTCAGAGAGCCTGGGGAGATTACAATCTCCATGCTTGCATAATTATAATGCAAGTCTTGTGCGGTACTCACAAAAAAAACATATTTTAATATGCTTCCATGGTTGTTTTAAAAAATAACAAAGTTTTAATTTGTCCATTGGTTTTATTTTAGTTTTAGTCGTTGCGTGTAAAGTTTGCTATAAAATTCTATACATTAAAATACTGTACTACTGATTTTTGCGATTCCCCGATAAACGTCAAAGGTTTTAAAACACGATTAAAATCACAAAACACGATAATAATTTCATTCAGTTGACTCAATAACCAATGTACGTGTTTAGCTTTTTAAATTATTCACGAGAGACTTCGGCTGTACAATAAAATCCAAATAAATTGAATATTTCTGAAGGTTTCCGAAAACTAAAAACTGTTTTAGAAAGGTGATGAAATACGCTTTCAAATTTAATAATCTGTGTATATAAAAATCAATGTGTTTGGGGATTAGTGAGATGTCTACGTATTGCTATATTAAGGCATAGTAAATCTTTGAAACTTTCAAAATACCTTCTATAAGCCCCCGCAAAGGTTTCTGGATTATTACAATCACCTGACAATATATCTGAAATTTTTTTTAATCTTCATAAAAATTCTTGTGAAACTGTCAAAATTTTGAGAATGACATTTTGACACAACAAAACAATGTTAAATCAACATTCAATTTTCCTGTTTAAATTAATGAATTAATTTGAAGTACTTACATAATAATTTAAATCGAATCAACAATAATTATAGATAATTTAAATAGGTACCTATGGTAGGTACCAAATTTGATTGATTGTTCTTATAATAAACATCCATACTAATATTATAAATGCAAAACTGCTCGAGTTTGTTTATGACCTTTTCACGCATAACACAATATAAAGACTTTAAAAATTCATTCACCAATAGAAAGCTAAATTATATGCGCAGACTATATTTTGTATATGATGGTAAGCTCTGGCGTAATGAAATTATAAATATTAATATATTATATTTGTTATACGTTTTCTGTCGCTAACTAAAGCAAATTTTTGCTAACGTCAGAAAAAAATCGTTTCCATGGAAACGATTGCTACTGCTTCAGAAAATTCAAATATTAGAATATGTTTTATTTTTTTGGACAAGCTTCTGTTTTGGAATAAATGTCAGTTCCTACATTAAAAATATAATTCGTAACGATTATAAAGACTGAATAAATGAACTGAATAAATAGTGTAATTTTTTATTATATTCACACACTTTCAAATATTTAATTAAAAATAAACATCCGAAATGTTTGTGAGCGCATACATTCCGAACGAATGAACAAAATTGGATAAGTAATTCTTTTTTTCTTTGAGCTATAGCATTATGAAATTTAGGTGGTAGGCGCGATGTTTGAAAACTGAATGTAAGGGAATGAATATATGGAATGCGGGAGGGGATGGGGGTGGGGTGGGGGGGGGAGATAATTGATAAGTGCAAGCGCTACAGTAATTTCCCGTAATACCATGCGAGCGAAGCCGCGGGGAAAAGCTAGTAATGAATATTTGCAATATGTGAAAAATTGTAATAGGTGGCACGCGAGCTGTTTGAAAACTGAATGTACTGGAACTGAATATATGAAACGCGGGAGGGGGGTTGGTAGGACAAGGGAGTGGCAGAGGGGAAAGGAAAGGCAGGGAAGGTGGAAGGAGAACGCGGGAGGGAAAGAGGACGTGGGAGGGGAATGGGGACGCAGGAAAGCTCATGCAGGGAGAAATAATTTATTTATTTCAATATGGCATTGCAACGCATGCCGGTAACCAGCTAGTTCGAAATATACATACAATTTATGAAATATAAAAATTTGCAATGAAAACATATAAAAGGTTTAAAAATGGCGCACTTAGCGTTTTTTCGAATTAAAATTACTGATAAAGAGAAAAAATTAAAACGTTTTATAAGAGGAATAAAAAATTCTCAAGATTTCATAATTTTTTTTAAGAGAAACTTTGGATTCGTAAAGGTGTACATTTTAATTATTTGTCGTTAATTTTTAGATTTAAATATAAAGCGTGATGTTTGTTCTTTCTAACGCCGTATAAATCATATTTCTAACCACGTAAGGGAGACACAACGATTTCTATGAGACCGAGTTGTTCCGAAAACCGAACAAATCAACCTGCAAGATTAAACTCTAAACGACAGTCATTTTTACGTCTCGCGGTAGAGACGTTTCAATTTTGATTTTAGCACTAAATACTCAAAGATGCCAGTTTACATCAATTTTGAAAAAATAATAACAATCTCCTGGTCACATGGGGCTATATATTTTTCGGTACCTACCTCAGACATCAATTTGAAGGGGCTCCCACCCTACTTACGTATCCCGTCTCTCAGAGTAGAAAAAAGGTGCCTTACCTGTAAATAACGAGAACACATTGATTAGGTACCGTCGTTTTATATTTTAGTATATGTATGTATTCTTTTCAAAAGGTATGAGACCTGAATTTTTCCCGTAGATATTATAAATGAATGGTAAGGATAGGCGTACGCTGAGACATCGGTCGCGCAGCATGTTCAGCGCAGTTGTGGAATGTATGAGAAACGTACACGTCTCAGCGTATGTCGTTCCATACACTTCCATAGAACACAAAACCCAAAACTATCTTGCGCTGAACATGCTGCGCGACCGATGTCTCAGCGTACGCCCATCCTAATGGTTGGTAATTCACCGGGGAGGTGGAAGGTACATTGAATTCAATCGGAATGCGTGATACAGGAAAATGTTATGCGTGATAGAATAGGAAAAATTGAATATGTAATATATCAAAAATACAATGGATAATACAGGAATAATGGTATTAATAAAGGAAAATGGAATTTTTGACATAATAGAAAAACGGAAGGTGTATATTTGGGAAAATGCGATACGTGATACAAACAAAAATTGAACGTGTAATTTAGGAAACCTGAAATCTTCAATATCGGAAAAATGTAATGCAGTTATAGTTTTAGTAGTAATACAGAAAACATTGAATGTGTAATATAGGAAAAATGGAATATGTAATATTGGAAGAATGGTAAAAGTGATGTAGGAAAAAAGGAAAAAATTTAAATGTAATACAGGAAAAATGGAATGTGTAAAATAGGAAAAATTGAATATGTAATATAGGAAAAATGGAATATGTAATATAGGAGTGTAATATAGGAAAAATGGAATGTGTAATGTAGGAAAAATAGAATATGTAATATAAGAAAAATGGATTGCGTAATGTAGGAAAAATGGAATGTGTAATATGAGAAAAATGATATGTAGTATGGGAAAAATGGAATTTGTAATATAGGAAAAATGGTAAGTGTAATGCAGGAAAAATGTACACATTCCAAAGAAAAGAAAATATAATAAGAAAAATGGGATGTGTAATATGGTAAAATGATATTTTTTTTTTACATGAGCTCAACACAGGAGGCTCTGAAGAAAATAATTTTCCTCAGGGCCTATGTCATCTTTGGGGATGCTGTGGGAGGGTTTTTTTTAAGGAAAAGGAGGGAAGGAGAGTTCTGGGAAGGAAAAAGGTTTAAGCGGTGTGTAGGAATCTGGGGTTCAGTGTGTCCTGATCATCCGCCTTCAAGACCTAGACAAACTTCACCCCATGAACCCGGGCACCCCTGCTAAATCACCAAACGTAGCGAACCACTTGGAACGTAGTGACCTATGGCAGAGGTGTTGGTTATCCAATAAAGGTTCCCGGGGCGGCGGTACCCATTCCCGCCTCCCAAATTGAAAAAACGGAACGAGTAATACAGTAAAAATGGAATGTGTAATTTAATAAAAATGGCATTAGGAAAAATGGAATGTGTAAAATGGGAACAATAGACATTGAAGACATGCTTCAACGTCAACAGGTAGCAAATAAAAGTCATATTATATGTAGATATCTATCTTAATTGAAACTAAGAAACTAAGTTTTTTATATGGTTATAAATGGTCAGTTGGGGTGAGATTTGAGAAAGAGGAAAATTTGGTTAATTAACTGATTATTCAGATACACCATAAACAGCTAATGTAATTTCAAGTTATTTTTCGAATCTGAAGAATAATTTCCACCTAAAGATACAGTATCTATTCTGGAACACGGAGCTCTAACAAAGGCTTAATAAGAAATATTTTATTTAACAAAATGTTTGTATTTTCGTAAGCATCCTATTTTCCTCTCAAATTTAAAGTTATGAAACGAGAAAACGCTACGTATAAAAAATAATAATGAGAAAATAATTAAATTCGCGTACAATTCTGCGACATGATTTTATTATTTTCAGAATAATAAAGCAGTCACTGAACAACAATTTCTAGAAGCGACTAAACTAAAATGTATACCATCGCCCCGGCAACCATTAATGAGTTTTGATAACTCATGGGAATGCAACTTCGTTGTATGTTTTATTTAAATAAAAAATAAAAAAAATTATTGGATAACCATCACCCCTGCCCTAGGTCACCCCAAGTGGTCCGTGACTGGTCATGTTTCGTGACTTAGCAGAGGTGCCCAGGATCATGGGGTGAGGTTTGTCTACGTTTTGGCGGTGAATGTATTTGCCCACCTACTGCGTGGCGGGCCGGATCGGATCGTGGTGGGCCGGATCGGATCGTGGCGGGCCGGATCTGGTTGAGGGAGATGTTTTGAACTTATTTGCACCGCAGTGGATTTACGTGTCACATTGACGTAAGATTCCTGCCCACCCCTTATACCTTTTTGCTTCTCAGAACTTCCTCTCTTTCTTTTCTTTAAAAATACCCTTCACACGGCATCTTCAAGAGGGGATTCTTTTTTCTCAAGGCCTTCTGTAATGGAACTTAAGTTTTTAAAAAATTGACAGGCCAATGACAATGTTTTACTTTCTAATCAAAATTTTCTGTTTTTGTAATTATTGTTTGATGAATTTTCAAGTAAGGAAAAAAGAGCTTTCTTTGTGCACACGCCACGCCCATAACACAATTATATATAATTTCATGTTTTCAGTGCAGGCAACCTTGTTTCAATATCGATCAGTAACGTAATATTATAATGTGGTTGTCTCCTTTTTACGCCCCCCGATTCATATTTAAGGAGGCGCCCGCGGAGGTCGGAGCTCCAAATGCCAATGTCGAATATCGCAGTCACCCCTCTCCGTCTCCATCCACTCCCCCTCTCCCTGCCCGAACCGCCCCTACCGTAATAACCACCCTTACGACTGTCACGTCATGTGGCACGTACAAGACTGCTCTAACTACTTGGATTATATAAACGTGGCAAAGCTCTCCTAAGAAATTGTTTGAACGGCCTCCGTGGTCGAGGGACAACGCGCAAGAATTTTTTTTTTGATTGAATTATCCATTGAAGTGACAGGGCAATTTAAAACTTTTTTCTCAGATTGCTCGAGATTTTTTGGAAATCATTTTGAATGTTTTCCGCCCACATTAAAAAAATCATACCTTCGAATTTTAATATAGAGACATACAAACTAATTACAGTTTTATATAGCCAATGAATTCACCTATCTTTTGTCGACTACCACGTATTCGTAGGATTTATAAAAAAAATATTATAAAATTGTAAACTTCTACTTAATTACTTACAAATAGGTGAAAATTTGCCGAAATTGGCAGCAAAGCAATCCGAGGTATTTTAAATAGTGACATATTGTGGCAAAAAGCGCTCCAGTGATTAAGTTATTTATTTTAATAATTAAAAAGAAATATTTGTGGCACATTCCAGAGTGGAAGATACTCTCAGTTTTGCATTGGTGTATGACAACCTTTCAGAATTGAAACGTTGCTTGAAACGGCTTTAGCCGTGTTTGGTGACTATATCTGGTTATTCAGGTACTTTCCCACTTTCCTCTTCCCCATTTTTTTTCACTCCCCACTATCTCCAGACTCACCATAAACCCCAATTGGAGGTGCTATAGTCTTATTTGCTCCAGACGGGAGCAGTTGGGACTCTTGTGAGTTCTTGGGAATTTTCGGGATATCGGGGGTGGTGAACAATGATCTTATTTAATTTGTCATTGTACAATCAAAGTTTAATTTTCTGAAGGTTTCACTTATATCGCGTGTGAATTGCACACATGCTGGATATGTTTTTAGATTTTCACGGCCAAAAGTATTTTCGTTATTTGTTTGTGCGGTGTTATGCCGTTCACACATCTGCCCTGATGATGGACACTGTAACGCTGGCCGGAACGTCGGTTGCAGAACACCCTAAAAACAAATAACGAAAATACAAACTGCTTTTTTTTCATCGGCTAGCAAAAAGACATCTAAAATTTTACTCCAAACATTCTCAGAAATCGCTGGTAGCAATCCTTCGTGTACGTGCTGTCACACCCTGTGAAGATATCAATTTTAACACAACTTTTATGGCATGTCTTCTGGGTTTTTTCATCATGGAACATGTGGTTCATATATCATCCACAAGTGCTTATTATTGAAGTGAAGTCTAGCCCCAAGCCAATCACGTGACGGTTGAAAATGCTGGAATTACGTTTTTTGTTTGGGAACTTAAATAAGCTGGAAGCCTTGTAAACATAGATGAAATAATAACCTTATTTTGCCAGATATTTATGTTCACTCTTACCATTTTATTATAGTAGATTTTTCAGATCGGCCTCTTGCAAGCTCACCATTTAGAATTGAAATGGTGCTTGAACAAGCTCTATTTCAGGGTGTTTTGGGACCAGATCTGAATGAAATCCACATCTTCTTCTGCTGCTGCATTTCTTTCCTCTCCCCATTCTCTATATCCTCATAACATAGCCAAATTGGATATATCACAATCTCACTGACTCCGGAGAGTTGGAGGCAGTTGGATCTCTTTTAACCTGTTGACTGGTTTGATCAACAATAATATTAATAAAAATGTTTAAAATTGGGGTTCACGTTAGTTTTTGAAACTGGTTGAAATAGTTGGCACTTAGGCGTTTAAAATTTGCCATGTTCAAATTGTTGTCAAATATATCCATACTGTTTAAGTATTTGTTACGAAGACTATCTAAAGGTATTGGGTAATGCAAACTATAGTTGGAATAAGATGTATGTATATAAAATGTTCATGTTTGTCTAGTGGTTCGTATAGGTACATGTAGATTTATTAATTGCAGGAGTTCACAAGAATTCAATTTAAAGTTTAATAATTTTAAGAAAAAGGTTAGGTCATTTATTTTTCTTTTTTTCATAAAGTTGGAATATTTAAAATATTCTTTAACAACGGGTAATGTATGGATGTTAAGTTAAAAATTTACGAAACGTAGAAATTTTCTTTGAATTCTTATGACATTTAAATTTTCTTTGGACATTATGAATAAGAATTTTGTAGAAGGGTGACCAAACTACGGAGTTGTGTTCTGTTAGACTTCTAACAAGAGATATGTGCAACAGTTTGACGATTTGTAAAGATTCAAAGTTTTGAATTTTTCTTCATATAAAAATCATAATGTTTTCATACTCTTATTTACAGTTTGTTGAATGTGGAAAGTGAAGTCTAATTTCTCATCCATTATTATGCCAAGATCTCGCATTGAAGATGCGATGCCATAGTCTCACTGGATCCAGCAGTTGGGACTCTTGTGCAGTATTTACATTAAAAAATATGTCCGTCCTAAAATTATAATATCCCGTCATTTTTAACGGGTCTGCGCTAGTTTTATTATAAAATTAGATTTGTACATTTTGTAATCAATATTTCCTTTGTTGAAGGTCTATTTTGAAAGTTTTGTGACAGCTCATAATAAATTCATTTGTCATTAGTGCTTTCTGGATTGGGTTCAAATTGATGTAGGTCTTTGGGTCTAGCCCCTCTATGAATAATTGATCAGTTCACAGGATCAGGTATGGAATGGGACGATGGACACTTGTTCACTAATTCACGAGTGTCAATCGAACTAATCCGATTGACGCTGTCATTACTCACTACTAGACGTATGAACCAGGCCAACTCGGTTACAGTGACGAGGCCTAAGTACTGAACAAAGATATCTCCTTCAAGTTGGTGCACGTTTTAGTTTAGGCAATCCTTGACCATAATTTTTGAGGTGAGAACGCCGCGTACATAATACCAATGCATTAGGAAAACAAAGGTTTTAGGAATATTTCAACACTAAAAACTTTGTATACATCCCTGGTACGTAGTCAAGTCGAATATAACTCCTCGATCTGGTCCCCCCATTTTAAAATACCTTCATATTCAATCGAGAAAATTCGACATAAATTTCTATGACAGATTAATTTTAAACTCGGTATTCTCATTGAAAACATAAATTATAATTACTTGATGAAAGAATTAAATTTATTAAGACTGTCAGATCGAAGAATTATATCCGACTTACTATTTATGTTCAAAATTGTAAATGGTAGAATATACAGTCCTGATTTAACTAAACTCATTGAATTTCGTGTACCCATGAGAGCCACTGAATCATTGCTTCATTTATGATTTCTTGTTTATCATTTATCATTTCTTCTTCTACATTTATCATTTTTATTTTTATTTTTAAAATGTTAGTATTTTACCGATTTTTATGTGTGTTATTTTGAATTAATTGTGAAATTACTAACCCCGATACAGCAAAGCAATAAATAAATAAAATACTTTCAAATCTTTTCAATCAATATTAATTTTATTTGTACTATAGATATTTGTATATTATTGCATCTCTGGTGTCATTTCTCTTTCAAACGCCACAATTATCTGTTATAATCTTTATTTACTGTTTCTAATATGTTTCCTTTGATTTTGTGACATGTGTGCTTATGGTATATTTATACTGTTGATATTAAATAAATTATACATATAGTTTCGTAATAGTGATTGACGAACCGGTAGATGCAATAAGTTGTTATAGTTTGTATTGTTTATGGTTAGTAATAAAACAAAGGTTTATAAAAATATATTATATATGTGCGCCTTTGAGGTGATTTTTCACAAAAACGGCAATGTACAAATCGTCCAAATATTATTATTTTGTACGCCTAGTTTCTAAGGAGGTATAATGAAAAAGCTTCGTTCGAACGGTCAACAACGATCTAAAAGCAATCCAAATAATAAAAGCAAATAAATAATTGTATTCAAGTCAAAGCAAAATAAACATTTTATTTCAATCCGATTTTGTTTGGCCGACAATTGACCACTGATCAACATCACTCAATTTAACTTGAAACGTAAAAAGAGGGTTTCCGTCAATCAATGATGTTCTTCAACTGTCAACTGTCACTCAACGTCGTGGAGTTGTTCAACAAAATTCGGATCGTAGGAACCAAACATTAAGTTAGAAGTTTTTGAATATTCATTCAACGGACAATCACTTTATATTAATTATTATTGATAAAAGTGTATTATGGGCGTGTCAGTGAGTCGAAATAAGCTCTATTTTCCCTTACTTCGCGTCGAATGAAATAGGAAAAGCTTTTTATTTATTTATTTATTAACGCCCTTTTTCGGGGCTCTTACATATGAATAGTAAAAGATATACCTACAGTATTTATTGTACATAATTGAACTGCCTCAGTAACAATATTTTATATTTGTTTAAAGATAAATTGAAGATGTCCACTGACTTTGTATAATTATTTCCCTCCGTTAGTATTCTGGGCAAAGAGGAATACATATGTTAGTTATTAAATAAATCCTGACTTCTGGTATTACGTTGTGGTATCCGGAAGCTTATCAGTTCAAGCAATACCGTACTATCAACAAAATCATTTAAAATTTTATACAAAAATACAATGTCAGTGAAAATTCTTCTGTCTGAATTTGAGCATATTCATATTATATAACAGAGTGTTGTAGTTCATAATTGCTGGAATACCCATTTTAAAATTTAGAAAACGTAAGAATTTGTTTTATATTCTTTCAATAGCTTGTACATTATAATATGGATTCTAGACGGGAGAATTGTACTCAGGCTGATTTCTGACATAGGCAAAATATAACTTTTATATTGCTAAAATTTCTAGTTAGCCTAGTTATGAATCTCAACATTTTTAAGCCCTTATTACAGATTTCTGTTATGTTGTTAAAAAATGTTTCATGTATGTGTGGACATTCATTCAAGTAATTCACGTTAAATTTTATTTTAAGTATGGAAAAAATCATTAAATACATTTATAATAATAACTAACTGAAATTCCTGGCGTTGCCCGGGCTTAACGCAGAGTTATTACGAACGTCAATGGGCAAAATTTCATCAAGAATTGTCAAAATTCTGCTTTATTGGACGAGAAAAGGGGGTTGGGGTGATTTTCCTAAATTTCACGTAGATAGTAACCTTTCTCTCATTTTGAGGGTCGCGTGTGTTTTTTTTTTTACATGAGCTCCACACAGGAGGCCCTGAGGAAAATAATTTCCCTCAGAGCCTATGGCATCTTTGGGGATTCTGTGTGGAGGGTTGTTTTTTAGGAAAAGGAGGAGAGGAGAGTTCTGGGAAGGAAAAGGGTTTAAGGGGTGGGTAGGAATCTGGGGTTTAGTTAGTCCTGGTCATCCACCTCCAATACCTAGCCAAACATCAACCCGGGCACCCCTGCTAAATCACCAAACGTAGCGAACCACTGTGCGAAATTTCATCAGTTTCAGAACAAAACTATAGATTTTTTTAGAAAACAAACCCATGCCGAGACACTTTTTGTACTTAAAGGGGTGAATGTTCTTGATACATTACAAAATTAAATTACAAAACAATCAAATAATAAAATGGTCACCATCACATTTCAGACAGAGTTGCCAGGATACTGAGAAAAGAAAGCATCAAGACTGTCTTCGGAACTACAACAAAAATACAAAACCTACCGAGGACTGCAAAAACCAAGTACCCTCTTGAGACAGATGTAGTTATCAACTCCATTATTCCAGATGTTACAAGATTTATGTATGCCAGACAAAGCGGACGTTCTCCAAAGGATATCAGAACACTTCGAGCCTGTAAACTTGGCCATCCTGACAAAACGGAAATTGCCGAGCATTTTATTGAAACTAGCCATTACTTTGGATCCTGAGAAGACCCAAAATGCATTGATCACGCCTTATTACGGAGGCAATTTAAATTCACAAAAATCCAATAAACACTAATGAAGATGATGCGGCTAAGCGCAGTAGTTTTTGATATCCGGTAATTGAACGGTTGAATTTGGCAGCCACCTCTGGTCTGGAGCCCCAAAATACCTAAAAAAAAAAAACGCATTGCAATCCTTAGAGCTCAGGCGTCGAGTGGGAATGCTATCCTTGTTCTTCCGGTATTTCAATGGAAAACGCTCCGAAGATAGCCTCATGCATTTTTTTAAAGTATGTACTAAACTTTTGTTATTCGGCAGTACACGCTCTCTGCATACCCCTCTGGGGCACTTATTTATTCATTTTTTTACATTAACTCCACACAGGAAGCCTTGAAGAAAACAATTTCCCTCAGAGTGTATGTCACTTGAGATGCTGTGTGGAGGGTCTTTTTGAGGAGAGGAAGGAATGAACATTGGTCTTGAAAGAAACAAGAGGAAACACAGAGGCCGGCAAATCGTTCTACAGCCGAGCAGTTGAACACAAGAACGAGTCGAAGAAGCGACCCGTTCTTATGTGACAAATGTCAACCGTGTACAAATGTTGGGCATGCGTTTGGCGTGTTTCCCGACTATACACCGGTGCCGTAGGGATCAATGACGCTAGTTCCTCGGGGCATCTTCCATTGAAATACCAGTAGAACAAGGATAGCATTCCCACCCGACGTCTGTGCTCTAAAGATTGCAATCCGTCTGTTAAGATAGGAGAATCTGTCAAACGGACCGCCCGTTTCCGCACAGAGTCGAAGGTATTTTTCAGGTATTTTGGAGCTCCAGACCAAAAGTGGCTGCCAAAATCAACTGTGGGGCAAACTTGTGATTTGTATAGGGTTAGCAGTTACAATGTGTCTGCGGGCTCTGTACAGTACGCCCAGTTTTTGAGAGGCTAACTTTACTCTGGCTTCGATGGAGCCCCCATACCTGAGCTAGAGTTACACCAAGCATATCAATAGAGGGTTTGTTTGGAAGATTGCTTTCATTGAATGAGACTATATTTTAGATTTTCATTTCGATCCCTTTTAGACATAGCCAGACATGATTTGGTCTTTGAAACATTGAATTCAACAAGATATTTTTACCCCAAGAGAAAACACTCATGAGGTAACCGTCCGAGGTTATGTTTTGGGTAAGTAGGCTCACCCTTTTTTCCCTAAACCTACTGCAAAGTATATATAGGTATGCAGGGGGGGCTGTAACTGTAATTAATTAATTAAGCAATTGGAGGGGCCAAGTCCCACTACTTAAAACAATTATTATTCTAGTGCAGTAATCACATTAAAAAATTCTTTCCATCAGCAACGATAAAAACATTCGGAATCAAAATAAAATCATTTTTTATACGATGGCCATAACGAAATTAAAACCCCCAGCGGGCCATAAAGGGTTGCCTTCTGTTACATTCGTTGATCACTGTGGCAATATAAATTCCAATTTTTGCTGAACATTTTTATTAGAGGGCAAAATAAAAAATGAAAAGTTTTGTTAGCTATTTTACTCCTTGAAATAAAATGGCGTTTTGATAACAATTTTGTAACAGTGCTAAAGAACATTATTGAGAAGAAAAACAACGTTAAATAATTCGATTATTCAAAAAGGTTTTTTTAAAGAATTTTATTAATTGTTTTATCATTTTTACGAGGCTAATTTAATTCCTATTTTCATGGGAATTAATTTGTTGATGCCTTGATAATTCTAGAAGTTCTTTCGGTTTTACAAAAGTCGAGTCGGAAAAACGACTCGTTCTCATTGTTGGGGAATTTGTACGTGTTCTTTTAATTTAAAAATATTCTGAGAGATTTTTCACTGAGCTATTTATTTACAACTTCTTTAAGATTAAACATGATCTAATAAAACACTTGAAACATGCCACAATTTTACACAGCCCGGTTCTCCGATCCCTTGCTAAAAAGAGCTAGAACAGCCTTGTTGTTATTCGTACGATCGTCAGTAGAACAATAAACTGAAATAATCTCTTTATATCAAAAATGATCCCTTCCACAGAATCAAAAGCTTTGTCATTTAAATGTCATGACTGTTAGCGCCATCTGTTCGAATGTAACAGTTTAACTTGTTACCCCGTTTACTTGTATGTTGACTACACAAAACACCTTACTCTATGAGCGTGTTGGTTGCTAACTTCGGACGAGACAGTGGCGACATCGGGTAGAAGACGGAAGAGCGAGGACTCGACGGATTTTACTGGCGAAGGAAGGAGGGGTCTGGTCTCCGACGGGCATGCTGACTTCGTAGATCGGCGTTAGTTTCCTTTACACTGGTTTAAATAGGAGTTTATGTTTTTTAATGGTCATGTCTTTGAGACTGACCTAGGCGCCCAACATACTGTTTGAAAGGTTAGTTTTGTTCAGATTATAATGTTACACATAACGCTGGCTCCTAGTACTTTTAAAAGTGACTTGCATATTTCATAATCCCAGGAGCTTCCTCTTCAAGGAACCCTGGACCATGTCCTGAGTTTTGTTAAAACTTTAATCTTTAAATAGACGATTGTCTCATGCTCTACAAACTGTTTGATTTCAATAAATGTTAAAAGTTAAACTAATCTTTTCATTCACATGTCCCTTATATTTTCACTGCGCACATGGATGTCGCTGGGAAGTAGATTGACTATTAATTTGCTAAAAGATTAAGAAACATAGTTACACGGGCGCAGTAATCTGCATTACCGACATATGATTTGTAGATAGTCAACTTAGATAAAGAAACTACAGATGTCACTAACTGTATTAATTTATAGCCTTTAACACTCATGCAGCCGACACTAAAGCCGTATTTACATTTAGCAACTATTTGCGGACAAGTTGTTTCATGACATTAGTTGCATTGCTAGTTTCTCGTGTAAACGTATGGTTTCATTATGCATTCATTAGTTGCATGCCACAAATTAAGAATCGCGCTAGCGCGAAATTATGGCACCACTAGTGGTATTCAACTATTGGCGTAGTGTAAAAATGTGATGCAACAGTGTCGAGAAAGCATATCAGCCGAGCGGACGTGTGTGAATGTTCGGATGAATATGTGAATGGGTGGGCGAATGGGTGTTACAACAGAAATAATCCTTTGAGGATTTTTTTTTTACACGAACTCCACACAGGAGGCCCTGAGGAAAATAATTTCCCTCAGGGCCTACGTCATCTTTGGGGATGCTGTGTGAAGGGTTTTTTTAAGGAAAGGAAGGAGAGGAGAGTTCTGGGAAGGAAAATGGTATAAGGGGTGGGTAGGAATCTGGGGTTCAGTCTGTCCTGGTCATCCGCTTCCAAGACCTAGATAAACCTCACCCCATGAACCCGGGCACCCCTGCTAAATCACCAAACGTAGTGAACCACTTGGGGTGACCTGTGGCAGAGGTGTTGGTTATCCAATAAAGGTTCCTGGGGCGGCGGTACCCATTCCCGCCTCCCAAATTGGTTGGGAGGCGGGAATTGGGGATTGGGGATTGGAATCGGGGATCACGTGTTTGGGGGATCACGCACAAGTCCAAGGGATCAACTGTCCAGTGGATCAACTGTGAATCCTCCAACTATTTGGGGATCAATTGTCGTTGGATCAATCATCAATTCTTTCGCTTCAGACTCCTTTTAATGAAATTCATTACATACACCCTTCCATCGTTTTGAGGCTAACCTCAAATCAATTAATAAAACACATAAAAGAGCCATCACGAAGTAACATAACACATTTATCATCAATTACAGACATAATAATTAATCTTTTGGTCTCATCTGTGATACCAAAATACAAACTTGAACAATAAACCACGGCAATTTTCCAATACTTTTTGACCGAAAACACCTAAATTTTACGAGTTAATTTATTGTGGATATTAATTCCACGGTTAACAAATACTGATTTTATTACTTCACCCACAAAACTGCTGTTACTTGTAATTTTTTATTACAGTAATTAAATGGTTTTCATTTACTGTCTTATAATTAAACTTAACCTTACTATTATTCCAGCTGGTAATTTCGTTATTCCACCGCAAACGAGGCACTAATCACTATTTTAGAGGCCCTCAAAACCACCAAAAAATCTTTTGTAAAAGAATCACATACGAATCTAATTTATGGCACATTCACATTATGAGAGTTCAAATTTCGTCGAAAGATGGTCTTGCTCCACATGCTGATGGTCAATCTCCCGAACACTCTTCCATTGATATGCTTGGTGTAACTCTAAGTGACCAGCTCAGGTACGGGGGCTCCATCGAGGCCAGAGTTAAGTTAGCCTCTCAGAAACTGGGCGTACTGTACAGGGCCCGCAGATACTTTAATAGTACACAACTGCTAACCCTGTACAAATCGCAAGTACGCCTCACGGTTGAATTTGACAGCCACCTCTGGTCTGGAGACCCAAAATACATTAAAAAAAACCCTCGACCCTGTGCAGAAACGGCCGGTCCGTTTGATAGATTCTCCTAACTTAACAAACGGATTGCAATCTTTAGCGTCAGGTGAGAATGCTGTCCTTGTTCTACCGGTATTACAATGGAAGATGCTCCGAGGAACTAGCGTCATTGATCCCCTCGGCACCGATGCACAGTCGGGAAACACGCCAAACATGCGCCCAACACGGTTGACATTAGTCACATGAGAACGGGTCGTTTCTACGACTCGTTCTTGAGTTCAACAGCTCGGCTGTTTCCTCCGTCCTACAACATGGGTCTCTTCAAGACCGGTTGAAAGATGACAGAGGTCCTGAAGGAAATTATTTTCCTCAGGGCCTCCTGTGTGGAGTTAATGTAAAAAAAAATCTGAGGCATATAATTACCTATACTAAAGACATCTGTTGAAGAATATTAAAACTACTGTATTATCCTTCTATACACCATACTTAAAATAGTGAAATACATTTCGACGAGATATTAGTAAGCAATAGCGTCTCTAATAATTTTTATCTATGCAAGAATCTTATAAAACATTCGCGTTCTGAAAACAAACTTTCTCGTTAATATGCATTTATTCAACGACCATAATCAATTTTTATTTCCTCTACCTCTGTGGTATAAATGAATATTTCCTGTACGTAATGGAAGCAACAGCTGTGAGAAGTCACCGGGCTTCCAGGCGCCAACCTGCGGCGCCATTTCAGACGCCATTTCAGGCGCCGTTTGCAAGTAAGTGCTTTAGTTTGTAAACGGAAACACCATGGAATTATACCATACTTTCTATTTTACGACATGCATTTTCTTTATAATTTTTAATTTTTAGATACATGCTTGATTTATGAATATTAAAATTATGAATATTCAATTTATGAATATTAAGCAGATGCCGGAGATATAACATTATTTAAAATCAGAACACAATATATTTTTGTATTCAATTTTAGGCAGGTACGGGGAACCACCGCCCCAGGAACTCAAGCAACACGACAAAAAGCTTTTTTATATCCAAAACATATTTTTTTATGTTTATAATTTAAACCAATTTGTATCACAGCTTAAGCCGCCGCTACCTAAATTTCTACCGATTTCTTACATATCTCCCTTGAATATTTGAAGTCTTTAAGCTCCTAAAAAAATATATGTTATTTTTGAAGATAATATCTATACAATCTCTATGCCAAAACGCATATTATATGAAATTCCCTTGATAGAAAAAAATCGTAAACTATGCTCCGAAAATTTTTATTTTCACGTCTGTCTCTATTATTTAACAAGTTAAGTGTATGAAAAAATTCACAGTGTTTCTTTGAATGTTGTTTTAGACAACCTCTACGATATTTTTGCTCTATTCTAAACGAGTTGTGTTATTTTAAACATTTTCACAATTATCGCTTTTAAGTTTTTAAATATTAATTAGCGCGCTCTCTCCAATATTCGTAATTACACCTCTCCATTTCCTTCTTTTCGAGCGAGGATTCGACGCCTTAATCTAAAATAATAATTTCAGGTCTAATTTCGCCCATCTGTGAGCCCCAATTTCTCCCAAACGTCTAGAGCCAGTAAGACTACATATGGCATTCCCAATTGGGGTATGTTGTGACGTTGAAAGTATTGAGGGGTGGGGAAAGATATGACGCGAGGAAGGTATGGAAGTACTTTTCCTTTTCTGTGTTTCTGCTACCTTATTTGATTTATTTAAATAACTAATGAATAATGTAATTTTGTTTTCGCGTATCATAATATGGTAATTTTACCTTGTTTTAATGCTTTCATGGAATTTTTGAAATAAATCAACGCTAGAACGTAAGAAATACCTTTTTTCTAACAAGTCAAGTTAATTTGATCATAAAAGTTTCTTTGGCCTGACATCTTATTTTGTTCTATCGTATTCTGCACATTATATAATAGAAAGTCCTTTTTGAAAAGTTACATAAACCTGAGAGCTTTTATCGGAATAGCTCCGAAAAGGGTGTTTTCGACGCCATTATCGGAATATGTTACATATTAAATAATATGTAATATATATACAGGGTCAATTGAAAGTGTGATCTGAATAACAAATATACAATTTAATATAAATATGGAATACTTTTAGGAATTTTTGACTGTTCACGTGAATACCGCACACGAAAATCCAACTACTCGGTAGTCAGTGCATCTATGGCATAGAAAATTCAATTTGGGAGGCTGGTACCCATGTACCGCTGCTCCGAAAACCGTTTGTTGAATAACCAACCCTCCTGCCATAGATCCCAAATGGTTCGCTACGTTTGGTGACTTACCAGGGGTGCTCGGGTTCATGGGGTTAGGTTTGTCTGGGAGAGACTGTTTAAAGAAGACCTAAACTAGACCTTTCTAGCGAGATTCTCTCGATCCATCGCCTTGCACCGCAGTGGGAGGAATGGATTCATGCGTCCACCACTCCTAGATACATTGATCCCCTACCTAAAGTATTTACTCCTATTTTACCCCTACCTAAAGATTTCTAAAAACCCCTCACAATTTTTCCTTCTTAGAACTTCCTCTTCTTCCTTTCCCTGAAAAGACCCTCTAAACAACATCCCCAAAGATGACACAGGCCTTGAGGGATTTTTTGCTCCTGTGTGGAGCTAATGTAAAAAAAATCATAAATCTGTTTTTTTTATGTGAATACCGCTCAAGAAATCCAACTGCCTGGGGACCAATGGAACTATGGCACAACCGATGAGGTATTTTTACTTTTTTTTTTTCGAAAAAAATTATGATAATTAAAGGTTTTTTTATTTTATTTTTATGTAGAAGAATAAATTTTCTGTAACTATTTAAAATGTGCTATTTTCGATTATCCGCCAAAACGGCATGTTATTTTTTATTCGTGAATTCGGCGGCGTTGTCGTTACGCCGGGTGACCTTGGTGACAGCCGTCTTACCATCCAGTGATGTTTTCATAATGACGTTGTAGCCAATTGGAACCATTTCGCAATGTACGGTTTTAGATAATCCATATCCATACTAATATTATAAATGCGAAACTGCTCGAGTTTGTTTATGACCTTTTCACGCATAACACAATATAAAGACTTTAATAATTCTTTCACCAATATAAAGATAAATTATTTGCGCAGACTACAGGTTGTATATGATGGTAAGCTCTGGTGTTATGAAATTATAAATATTAATATATTATATTTGTTATACGTTTTCTGTCGCTAACAAAAGCGAGTTTTTGCTAAAGTCAGAAAAAAATCTTTTCCATGGAAACAATGTTGATATATTTTTGGGCTCTATGCTGGTAGGTACTCAGTCTACTGGTCAGCTACTACTACAGAAAATTCAAATTAGAATTCGTTTTTTTTTTGGACAAGCTTGGAATAAATGTCAGATGAGAGTTCCTATATTAAAAATATAATTCGTAACTATTATAAAGACTGAATGATAAATAGAGTATTTTTTTTATATTAACGAACTTCCAAATATTTAAATAAAAATAAACATCCGAAATGTTTGTAAGCGCATAAATTCCGAACGAATTAACAAAATTGGATACGTAATTCTTTTTTTCTTTGAGCTACAGCATTATGAAATTTAGGTGATAGGCGAGATGTTTGAAAACTGAATGTAAGGGAATGAATATATGGAATGCGGGAGGGGATGGGAGTGGGTTGGGGGGGAGATAATTGATAAGTGCAAGCGCTACAGTCATTTCCCGTAATACCATGCGAGCGAAGCCGCTGGGAAAAGCTAGTTTTTAAAATAAATGAAATTATGAATGAAAATATTAAAAATTTCTCACGTATTGTAATAAAATAATCAGAATCATGAAAAAATAATTCTCCTGGGACACTTTTAATTTAATAATTCAGGTGGACTCTCTCGGAACATCGCTTTGCAACGCAGTGAGAGAGATTGATCCATGGACACACTGACCCATAGATTCCTACCCACCCGTCCACATTTTACCTTCCCAGAACTTCCTTTCCCACCTTTCTTAAAAAGACTTTCCACACATCATCCCCAAAGATGGCACAGGCCCTGAGAAGAATTATTGACCTCAAGACCTCCTCCTCTTTTATGCGAATATTTAAATGCACATTCGATAACTGTTAGGCACAATGAATAACACAAAGCTCAGTACCGTTGTGAAAACCCATCCTTATTTGAAAAGAAATCGAAAATCGCAATTTTCGACAAATGAAAAATATCTGTCAGTAAGAATTTTAGTTAATATCAACAGTAAGATTTAATTTTAAGGTGCTATTATTATTATCATCGTGTTGTTAGACACCCTCTAGGAGCAATAAAACTTCAGGTACGACCCTCCTAGCGGATATGGAAAAAACTTTCCACGCCACCCTCGCTGAAAACTTTGTTAGAAAAATACCAGAGCTTTGTTCAGAGAAAGTTTTTTACGTCCAACGTATGGAAAAAGTAATAATGTGATTTTTATGGACTCCGGAAGACATAAAATGAGTTTTTTAAATTAAGACTTTGTTAAAGAATGTTTTCTTTTAGAAAATAGGCAGTAAAGATTTCGACACAGGATGTCCCAATCATGTCATAGTCATTTGTCAAAAAAAAATTTTTTTGACTTAAAGGAATGCCAATTCATTGACATAATATTCCATATTTTATCAGTCTCAAAATTCTTTCAGTGAGAGCAATTCTGTGGTACAAAATTATATTTCAGTACATAAATAACCCTTTTTATATAAACAGGATGGAACACAATCATAATACTCGTTTTAACTTTAATGAAAGACTAATTTTTCCTAAGCATACAAATAAATTTGGACAAAGAACGTTAAATTACCTGATTACCAGTTGTTTAAATATGTTACCTGCTGAAATTAAGAAGCCAGGTACTTCCTCAACTTCCTATTCCCAATCTCATTTCTATCCCTAATACTCAGCCTCAAAGCATACCCCAATTGGGGGGGGCATAGTCTCACTGGCTTCAGACCGGAGCAACTGTGACTCTTGTGAGATATTCACAAAAAAAAACTTTTTTTTATAATATATAGCTCCGCACAGGAGCTCCTGAAGAAAATAGTTCCCCTCGGGGCCTATATTATCTTTGGGGACGCTGTGTGGAGGGTATTTTTAGGAAAGAAAAGAAAGGAAGCTCTGGGAAGGAAAAAGATATGAAGGGTGGGTAGGAATCTAGGAGTCAGTGTGTCCGGGAGGGACGGACGTATGAATATATCCATCCCACTGCAGTGCAAGTCGATGTTCCGAGAGAGTCCTGCTCGAGACGTCAAAAGGTCTCCATCAACCAGTCTCTCCCGATCTGGGTACCTAGCATGGTCGATCGATATAGGTTTTATCGAAAATGTTGGTAACTTGTCATCGCCCCCAAGCACGGCTGCAGGCCGCTAACGAACAAACAACAGTTCACAACGACTAACGGTTCCTAATTTATTTGACTTGAACCATTATTTGTTCGTTAGCGGCCTGCAGTCGTGCTCAGGAGCGATGACAAGTTACCGACATTTTCGATAAAACCTATATCGATCGACCATGCTAGGTACCCTGGCCCGCCGTGAAGTAGACAAACCTCACCCTATTAACGCGGGCACCCCCGCTAAGTCACCAAACGTGGCGAATCAGTTGAGGTGACTAATGGCTGTGGTGTTGGTTATCTAATAAATGGTTTTCTCGGGCGTTCCCGATCTCTTCTACCATTATCCCCCTAAAACTCAGTAGTTTGGTCCCCATCTTACAAAATTCACATTAATAACATTGAGCGAATTCAAAAAAATATTTCTGCGTTTTATCAATTTTACATAAAATATCCCAGTAGAAGACTTAAAATACGATTACTTATTTAATGCTCTAAAAATACTTACATTAGAAGACAGACGTAAAATAAACGACTTAAAATGTTTATTTAAAATACTTCACCCTAAATTGACTGGAACTTTTTAGACTTTGAAGAAAACATCAATGTAATGGTTGATAAATTTTACTTAATTCTTAATAATTCTATTGATTTGTTTGTACCCATTTCAAAAATTAATGTTCATAGCTACCCTAAATGGTTCAGTAACGATCTCATTAAAACAATTAGAGACAAAAAAATTGCTCATAAAATTTATAAATCATCACGTGATCCCAAAGATTACGCAAAATTTTGTGAACTCAGAAAGACCGCCAAAAATATGTCCATGTTATGTTATAAAAAGTGCATTGACAACTGTGAACAATTGGCTCTTGCCAACCCTCAGAACATTTATAAATTTTCAAAAATGCTTAATAACAACGACTCCGGTATTCCCTCTAACATGTATTTAGATAACAAAATGGCCGATAATCCCCAAGAAGTTGTTAATCTGTTTGCCGAATTCTTCAGCAAAGTCTATGAATCAACAAACAACTCCCCATTGATCAATGCCACAACATCCAATTATAACCAGATCGACTTCAATCAGTGCAAATTTGAAGAAAGCGACATTAGAACCAAATTAAAATCTCTCGTCCTAAATAAATCGGCTGGCCCTGATAACATTCCTCCAATCTTTTTATCGAAATGCTTATCAGTTTTAACTTATCCTCTTACTAAAATCTTTAACTTGTCTATAAAAACTGGCACCTTTCCGGAAAAGTGGAAAACAAGCTTTGTGTCTCCTATTTTTAAGAAAGGTGATAAATCTGATGTATCTAACTATAGACCCATATGTATTCAGTCGACAATCCCTAAAATATTCGAATCTGCACTGCTCTCTAAACTTTCACCTGAGATTAATAAAGTTATATCACATCTACAACACGGTTTCATGGCAAACAGGTCTACTCTTACGAATCTCATGATCTATCAGGAAAAATTGTTTAATAGTATGCACAATCATCTTCAAACTGACGTAGTATACACCGACTTTAGTAAGGCTTTCGACAAAGTCTCACACAAAATTCTCATACATAAATTAAGATCCTTAGGAATAACGGGGAATATTTTGAAATGGTTTGAAAGTTATCTACACAAAAGAAAAATATCAGTCAAACTAAATTCACACTTTTCAAATCAGTTCGAAATATTCACCGGAGTTCCACAGGGGTCACATCTGGGCCCAGTGTTATTTTCCTTATTTATAAATGACATAACTACCATCTTTGAAGGAGTTATGATACTCTTATTTGCGGATGACCTTAAAATATATAAAACAATTACGAATCTTAACGACTGCTGTATATTACAATCAAATCTAGTAAGGTTACAAGAGTGGTGCGCCCTTAATGAACTGTTCCTCAATATTGAAAAATGCCAAACAATTACTTTTGCGCGAATCAAAAATCCCATTAATTTTCAATATAGCATCAACAACATTTTCCTGAAAAGAGTAGATCAAATCAAGGACCTCGGTATTATATTTGATAGTAAATTAACTTTTGTTCCTCACATTAATGTAATAACTAACAAGGCCATGAAAAGTCTGGGGTTCATCCTGAGGACGGTTAAAGAATTTAAATCACTAAATTCGTTTAAATTGCTGTACACTGGGCTGGTGAGATCAAATTTAGAATACAATTCAACCATCTGGGCTCCATTATATAAGACACACCAACTAAGAATTGAAAGAGTACAGCATAAGTTCTTAAGATTTATTAATTATAAACTCGGTATACCTATCGAAGATCTAAATTATGTATATTTAATGGAGTTACTTAATATAAGCGATTTAGCGTCAAGGCGCGTAGCGAGCGATTTATTTTGTCTTTTTAATATTTCAAATGGCAGACTGGACGCCCTTGATTTAATCAGTAAAATTAATTTGAGAATACCCACGCGCGATACTCGCTCTAATGCGATTTACCTTGTAACTAATTCTGCTAGTAATTATTTTGTTAACTCTCCTCTGCAAAGACTCCATATACTCGGTAACAAATATTCCTCTATAGACGTTTACCGTCATCAATCGATGTCAAAATTTAAACTCAGTGTATTAGAACAATTAAAATAAATCTATTAATATCATGCACTATATAGCACCTTAATCGAAATATTATGGTAGCTATGTTTCGATAAACACGTAATAAATACTTTAAAAAAGTTTGCTAATTACAAACATAAGTATTGACAATCCTATCGTATTTCCCTCTTTAATTAAAATAACACTCTCACATTAATTTACTTACCATATAATCTATGTTACCTGCTTTGTGTCAACTATTATACTTGGTGTTATCTATATTTTGTATATCTTATGTTATCTTTATTTTGTTTCTTATATTTATATTATATTATGTTATTTCTTATATTTTTCCAAACACATGTACTGCACTTTATGTAAAAGCCCTATGGGCGTTTAAATAAATAAATAAATAAATAAATAAATAAATTCGACTGTTGTGAACTCTTGCAACTCATTAACTTACGAACACCCACAGTAACAACACGACAAAATACAATATTCTACAGCAGCTCTCATAAGCGTAACTTCATTGCTTATACACTCTCCGATACAACGACTTCACACCATGGGAAATAAGTACTTGGGTGATGTTGACAATTCAATATCAACTTGGCGAGTTTTTTGGATCATCTAAAACATTTATTTCAACACTATTACTAAACACGTAAACCTATAAAATAGCTGTATTTTTCTTTTTTTCTTCGTGTGTTTGTATGACTTGTTGTATGACTTTTATCTAATGTAATTTTATTTGTATTATTTCCTAAGTTTCAAAGTATCTGTCAAATTAAAATTACACTACAAATCATGTAAAAGCCCTCTGGGCGTTAAATAAATAAATAAAAAATAAAACCCTTATTTAAATAAGGTACCATTTACGAAAACATACACGGAGAATAATTTATAAGTACAATATTAATATTTGTATATGTTGGACTGTCCCAAACAACAGTCAACAAGAATATTCAATCAGTCAGTTCGGAATTGTCTGTTCCCCGGAGGCAATTACCCATTCATATTCAAATATGGACGCGGGCTGTTTTCTCAAAATAGCAGGATACATTTTGTAAAACAATTTAATCAAATTCCTACTGACACCGCAAAGGTTAAATGTCAAAATAAGAGGTTAAATAAATCTAGAAGATGTGTTAAACAGGAAAAACGAAATAAAAATAAGTTGGTCAGATTTTAGACACATTCGTAAAATTAATAATTTCAAGATATTATAATTAATTAATAATTTCAATGGTTTAACTAGGCGTGGGCTGATTTAAGTGGCCAATATTTGCATTTGGGAACCACCTCTGGGCTGGAGCCTTAAATTACTTGAAAAACCTACTTTAGATGAATATAAACGCTAGAAATATTTCGATTCTCATGCCTTTAACATTTAAAATCCAGCGTCTTATTTGCACGAGGCGAGGAAGCGAAAAAGTGGTTTTTATTTATTTTGTGCATAATTTTGTAAGAATGAAAAAAGTTAGAACATACAAAACCTCAAAAATAGTCTTAGCCATAATGGGGGATTTTTTTAAAATTGATTTTAATGTAGTTAAGTCATGAAAAAACACATTTTTTAGTGGTTTAGGCTTAAATTTTTTGTTATGAAAATAATAATTTTATTGTAATTCTAATACAAAGAAAAGCTAGCAAAAGCTTCAATTTATCCGTAGCATGTTTTTTGACGTTCATACTGTAAACCGATTTGTCATAAAGATGAATCTAAATAGGATTTCACGTATAGCTTCATCTTAACTGTGACCAACATTTGAATTTGGGAGCCACCTCTGGGCTGGAGCGTTAAATTACTTGATAAACCTACTTAGGGCGATCCATCTGATTGACAATTCGTTCTTAACAGACCGATTGCCATATCTAATGCACAGACGCAATGTAAGCATGCTTTGTTTGTTCTACAGATATTTTAATGGAGCCTGCTCTAAAGAGCTAGCAGCATTGATCCCCAATGCACGTGCAATATTTTCCCACCAACTTTTGAAGTGGATTGTGATTTGAAATTCGATGAAACGGAAAATAGCGACACTAAAAAGAGACAAACACATACATCTATAGGATTTAGCCTGCGGGGAATAAGAAAGTATAATAGGTCTCTTCTTTATAAGGCGCATCGTAGCCTATCGGTCTCTTCTTTGTGCGGTGCTTTGCAGTCTCCCCACTCTTGTATACTTAGTTTTCTGAAGGTTTCACTTCTACCGCGTGTGAATTGCACACTCTGATTTTTTTATCCGAATACCTAACAAGATTCCCAGCTGCTCCCGTCTGGAGCCAGTAAGACTATTACATCCCCAATCGGGGTATGCTTTGAGGTTGAAGGTAGGGTGAAGAGAAAGGAAATGGGAAAGAGGAAGGTGGGGGAAGAACCTGGCTATTCAGATCTGGTCACCAAAAACGGCTAAAGCTATTTCAAGAAACGTTTCTATTCTGAATGGTGGTCTTACACCAGGGCGATACTAAATTTTCCACTGGAAAGTGCCGCAAATACACTGTATATTATTTTAAATGAATTAATTGTGAAATAACACAAATTAATCAAATAAAATTTATTAGTGAACGCTGGGATCAATCCCGCGGCCTTCAGATTGCGGGATAAAAGCCTTACTTATCGACCACGGAGGCAGTCAACAATGAAATAAATCAATAATAGAGACATCCTTAGCATTGCGGGCGAAATCATACTAAAAAACTAAAAATAAAATTACAGTCGCAATTCACATGCGGTAGAAGTGAAATCTTCAGAAAACCTAAAGTAGACAAGAGTGAAGGATGTTTTTTTTCTTATTTTAGTCGTCGAATTCTAGTGCACCTTTTCCTATACATTTGTTCATCTTATAAGTATTTATGTTTTCTTCTTCGGAGTCACTAAATGTCGCTTTTTGTGTTTTCTTTGGCCTGTTCATATTGGAGTGGTTTGAAGATTGGATGATTTTACAAAAATTAAATTTATTTTTTGGATTTCGTAGGATTTTTTTTTTACATGAGCTCCACTCAGGAGGCCCTGAATAAAATGCTATTCCTTAAGGAAAGGAGGGAGAGGAGAGTTCTGGGAAGGAAAACGGTTTAAGGGATGAGTTGGAATCTGGGGTTCAGTGTGTCCTGGTCATCCGCCTCCAAGACCTCGACAAACCTCACCCCATGGACCCGGACACCCCTGCTAAATCACCGAACATAGCAAACCACTTGGGGTGACCTATGGCAGAGGTGTTGGTTATCCAATAAAGGATCCCGGGGCGGCGGTACGCATTCCCGCCTCCCACATTGTAAAGGATTCGATCCTTGGCCCGCTAGATGTCCAGCCGCTGAGATTCATCTACGTGAGACCGGGGATTTATTGTATTATATTGGAACCGAGTAGGTGCTTGTAAATAAAATAAATATTATATTACTATTTCATTTGCCCGCAGGCTAAATCCTATAGGTTTATTTGTCTCTTTTTAGAACTTTTCACTTCAAAAAATGTATTTTTTGTACTAGTAAAAAATGTAACTTTATATCATGACACAAGAAAAAAATTTAATTTCAAAATATAATTTTTACCGCTCTCTAAAATCCTTGAACTTTATATAATCATAAAGTAAAGGGTACAACCGTTAGGTATCTGTTTAATATTATTCATAACAATCCAACCCTCCCCTTTCTCTCTCTCCAAAATGTGTTTGATTTTCCAATCCAACCCTCCCCTTTCTCTCTCTCCAAAATGTGTTTGATTTTCCAATCCAACCCTCCCCTTTCTCTCTCTCCAAAATGTGTTTGATTTTCCAATTCCAAACAGGCTTTGTGTTCACTGTATTTATCACCAATTATATTAAAAGTTTGTATCAAAACAAATTAACAAAAATGTTGCCTCAGTTAAATCAACAAAGGTATTTTTAGCAAAGGTTTTTTTAACTTTTTTTATACATCAACGAAATGAGGAATTTTTTAATTAAATAATCAATGTTGTTTAACAAAAATTCCAAACTTTAAGCCAGCTGAACGGAACCTTTTTAAAACCTCAGACCAATTTGTTAGCTTTTCGAAACAACTCATCTAGGTATCATAGAAATCGTTGTACCTCCCTTACTATCGTAGTAAGAAATATGATCTAAACGGTGTTAGAAAGAGAAAACACCACGCTTTATATTCAAATCTAAAAAATGACCAGAAAAAAAGTAAAATGGACACTTTTATGGATTCAAAGTTTCGGATCCAAGTTTGAAAAAAAATTATGTAATTTTGAGAATTTGTTGCGTATTTTACCATCTTTAAAAATCAGTTTTTAGTTTTCGGATACGTTCAGAAATTTTCTATTTATTTGGAGTTTATCGCAATGCGGAAATTTTTTGACACTCTGACGAAATATGGCCGAGGCCTGAAGGATTAACAATATCTATGGCCAATTTAGGCTTACATTTTCCACATTGAAATTATTTCTAGAAAAAATATATTTTTTTTTTTTACATTAGCTCCACGCAGCAGGCTCTGAGGAAAATAATTCCCCTCAGGGTCCGTGTGATCTTTGGGGATGCTGTGTGGAGGGTAAATATAGGAAAGGAAGGAGAGGATGTTCTGGGAAGGAAAAGGGTATTAGGGATCTGGGGATCAGTGTATCCAAGAGTGATGAACGTATCAATCCATCCTTCCCACTGCGGTGCAAGGCGTTGTTGAGTACGGCTGGAGAAGTCAAAGTCCTCAATTATTCTCTCCTGATCTTGTCTGTTATGCAGCTTGTGGGCAGACGCATCCGGCCAAGACCCGGATAAACCTCACCCCATGAACCCGGGCACCTCTACTAAGTCAGTCAAACGTAACGAACCACTTGGGGTGACCTATGACAGAGGTATTGGTTATCCAATAAACGGTTAGCAAATCAAGAACATCTAGAGCTAATGGGAGGGACTATGGTATTTGAAATTGGGATATTTTCTGGTGTTGAAAGGAGTGGCGAAGTGGAGATTCTGGGGCTAACTACATATGGTAGTTAGTCCCAGAATTTCTGCACTGAAATAAATCCTGACTTCTGGTATTACATTGTGGTATCCGGAAGCTTTTCAGTTCAAGAATACCGGACTATCAACTAAATATATATTTCACCAATATAAACATTGTTTATTCCAATTCTTTTATAAATCTAGACACAAATAGTCGCGAATAATGTATGCAATTTTTGTTTATATTGAATGTCTTTTTATGTGTGACTTCTTATCATTTTTACCAATGTATTTTATTTTGCATTATATGCTATTGTAACATTTTTATCGTTATATTATATTTTCTTTTAGTTTTAAAGTAATTAAAAGTGTGATACTTAATTTATGAACAAAGAATGTAAAAGCCCATTAGTGCGTGTAATAAATAAATAAATCATTTAAAATTTTATATAGAAATATCAGTTAGTTCTGTCTGACAATTTGAGCACATTCCTATCATTTAACAGAGTGTTGTAGTTCAACATAATTGCTGGAACACACATTTTAAAATTTAGAAAACGTAAGAATCTATTTTGTGTCATTCCAACAGCTTGTACATGAGTATTATAATGTGGCAACGAGACGGTAGAATTGTAGTCAAGCTGACTTCTAACATAGGCAAACACAGTTTAATCCACAGCATATCGCTAAAATTTCTAGTTAGCCTAGTTATAAATTCCAACATTTTTAAGCCCTTATTACAGATTTCTATTATGTGGTTAACAAATGAAAGATTTGATTGAAAAGTGATGCCCAAGTCTTTGATTTGTAGTAATGTCTCAAGAGCATTGTTATCAATGTTGTAATTAAAGATCGCTGGATTTTTTATTCGAGAATTTGACATTTAGAGATATTTAAATAAAGTCTATTTTCATTACACCAAATTAACAATTTGTTGATATTATTTTGAAGAAAGTTGCAATAGTAAATGGTATGTGAATATGATTTTAGATATTATTAATTCATTCTCAATATTAAAATTCCTTTTCTGAAATTCGGAAAATCTATCTATAAAATACAACGTAAATCAAAAAATTCCCTGAATAATAATATGATACAGTATTTCAGAGAATTTCAAAATACCTCTCAAATTAAAATCAAAGTTATTCAATAATTTTGGAATATTTCAAATATTCTTTCGTACATCACATCGGCTTGTTTTTTTGGAATAATTTTTAATACTAATTTCGGTTGTGATATTTAATGACCTCTAGAATTAATTGTCATCATTTTCATCAGTGTTTGTTTTGAGAATTCAGACAGTAATAATAAAATGTAATATTTTTTAAATGTTTATATCAGATATTTTTTCAATTGCCTTTTTCAAAAATGGAACCGATTGTCGAGAATTCGCGAGTCTGTGCTGATTATGAAAAAATTATGCAAGAACTCGAACAATTTGTGAGGCGTGTACACTATTTATTGGATAACGAATACCCCTGTCATAGGCTACCCCAGGTGGTTATGTTTGAAGTCTTAGCAGGAGTATCATGGGGTGAGGTTTGTCCTGGTCTTGGCGGCAGATGCGTCTGCCCACCAGCTGCGTGCAGGTCGGATCGGGAGAGCCTGGTTGAGGGACACCTTTTGACTTCTCCAGCGTAACTCTCTCTTGAACATAGCCTTGCAGTTCAGCTGGAGGAGTGGATTCATACGTTCGTCACTCCACCCCTCACACCATCTTCCTTCACAGATATTTCTCTCCTTCCTCTCCTTAAAAATTTCCTCCACACAGCATCCCCAAAGATGACATAGGCCCTGACCAAAATTATTTTCCTAAGGGCCTACTTTTTTATTTTTTTTTATATGAATACCGCACAAGAGTCCCAACTGCTCCCGTCTAGAGCCAGTGAGACTATGGCATCCCCAATTGGGGTATGTTGTGAGGCTGAAGGTGGTGGGGAAGGGAAGTAGATGGGGAAAAGGAAGGTTTGGGAAGTACCTTGCTATTCATATCTGGTCACCAAACACGACTAAAGCCATTTCAATCAACTTTCAATTGTGAACGGTGTTCTAACACCAGGGCTATTCTGAGAGTATCTTCCACTCTCGAAAGTGCTGCATATATACTATACATTATATTAAATGAATTTTTTGTGAAATAACACAAATTAATCAAATAAAATTTATTTGCCACGCCGAGATTCGGATCTCGTGACCTTCGGATTGCGAGTCAAGTGCCTTACCACTAGAGCAAGCCGGCCGTCTGGGGTTAATGTAAAAAAAAAATATTTAAATAAAAATTACAATTTTTTTACTACACGAATAGCGCTAATTAGCAGTTTACTCAGAGATGGTGAAACTCCCCTAAATTTATTTTTTTTTTTTATTTATTTATTTATTTATTTGAACAAAAATACATACACATTATAAGAAAACTTTGACTGTCCAACTAAGAGATTTCCCGTTTTAGGACAGTCGAATTGCCTGGTTTAGTTCACATTAGGTAGTTAGTAAATACTAGTAAATGAATGAGGGCATAAGTGCTGATTACATTTGTATTTGTTAAATCTACAGTCAAGTGCAAGATTAAAAGCAATAAAACAATTAAATTTAATATTAATAGTAAAAAGCTACTGAGAAGAGTTACCAAGTACAAAAAATTTGAATGATAATATATTAAAGCTACAAAGAAAAAAATAAAAATAAGAACTCATTGGTTTGTGAAACAGAAAAATAAAAACTAAATCTTTCTTCGATGTACAATTTTTGATAGTACATAATATTTTACTCATAATTTAATTTTATCAATACTACAACTTTTAAAATATTTTTTGTACCTATTTTTGTAACCTAGTAACTCTAAGTTTGAAGATAACAATATAAAAAAATAAAGATAATATTATACAACCTATATTATACCAGCTAATTAGATGAGTACTTATAAGATTCTTATGGATTAACGTAAACCTGATAGTACATATTATTAGGTAAGTGAGTTTGTGTGAGCATGTGTTCGCTCTCGAGTCTCCCCATGTCCAGAAGCCAATTGCTAACCCATTTGCGCAGAGTGCTTGCACTTTTCAATTTCCATGCATCGGGTACGAGGTTGAACAATTTTGGCCCTAAGTAAGAGTATTGTCTTTGTGCATGTGATGTGTTGGTATTTGGTGGAACTACTGGATTCCTCCTTGCATGACGGGTGTTGTGGAGATGATCAATGGATGAATAGTGGTGTCGATGTTTTTGAGTATGTAGAATAGTTTTTCTTATGTAAAGTTGCCGTACGTCAAGAACTCGTAACTCTTCAAATAATAGATCACTGGGATACCTGAAAGGTTTCTTAAGGATGACCCTTAGAAGCGATTTTTGTGCTTTTGCTAAGGGATCAAGAATTGTTTTCGAACAGCCGCCCCATCCTAAGGATGCATATTCTAGCAAAGAATTACACATGGCATGGTACATTTGTTTCAGATCTTTTACGCAAAGAATATTTCTAACAGACATAAAAAGATGAGTAAGTTTTCTGATCTTTGTGGTGGTAGAGTCTATGTGTTCCTCCCATCTCAGAGATTTATCTATTATGATTCCTAGATATTTTATGCTATCGACACATTCTAAGTTATTGCAATTACAAGTGGTTAGGTCATTACAGTGGTGTATAATGATGTTGTGTGTTTCTTTTGGTTTTCCTGCTTGTGTTGCACTGAAACGGATGTATTTAGTTTTATCTAAGTTGAGTGTGAGGAGATTATTGTCTAGCCATTGTTTGACCTTGTTTAAACCTATTTCTGCTTTATTATGAACAATATTCCAGCTTTTGTCTTCATATAGTAAAACTGTATCATCGGCGAAGGTAATAATGTGGTCGGCAAAGGAACTGTTGCATAGTTCATTAATATATATGTTGAATAAGAGTGGCCCTACAAATGTGTTACCACAATCCTTTTTATTTATTCCACCAGGAACCAGGACAGCAGAAAGCCATATAGATATTTTACGAGCGAACATAAAGGTAGTTTTACTGTCTGTAGTTCATAGTTCACCTACTCCAGCACGTAAAATAGAATATATTATTAAGAGGAATCCCGGTCGCCGAGAAATTTTAACAATGGATGTTTTATCAAACTATTGCTGTCGCTGTCGCTCTTACTTCCCCGAATGCTGAGCAAATGGGACAACTGCACTTCAAGCTAATAATACCTAAATAAAATCATAAAAATCGACGTTTTATATTCCCTATTTTTCTGCTCCAAAACTGAATTGATTTTAAAGATTTTTTTACTAACTGTTTACTGTATTAGAATAAAATACTGTAAAATAATATTATTCTTTATTCCAGGATGTGGGATTGCACTATAGATAGTGCAATCCCACACGTCCCTTATTTTTTACGTATTTTATATATTTACACAGTAAAGAAACAAGAACATAAATAGAAAAAATAACAAAAATAATTAATCTATTATTATGCAGGGCGTGGTCTTGAGTGAGCTCAGGCCCAACGCTCACTCAAGAGTGGCGCTTGGTGCTGGAAGGCTGCGGTCGCCACGTGTGGTCGGAGGCCGTTAGCCGCGTTTTGACTCCAGTGACCACCCGGTGTCTCATCAGGCTGGCGAATCCATGGAGTTCTAATTCCGTAAACATTATTGATGCGCTGCTATACCTCACATACATATTATTATATTGGATCCGGAGACGTTCCATCGAGCTTTCTCGGCATTGATACCATGTTTCACACGTATACAGGCTAGTGCAGAATGCATTGAACAATGTTTTTCTTTACATTATTGATGCATTGGAAGAATCTTCGGGCAATCATATTTGACAAAACATTGATGCTTCTCCTCTGTCGTTCAATATCACCATCATCCGAGAGGTCTTCAGTGATGATGTGCCTCAGGTATTTTACATTCGTAGATGTGCTTATGTTTTCCTCGTTAAGTTTTAAGGGGAGCATCTTCTCGGGATTTTTTCCATGGTGGAATGCAATTAGCTCCGTCTTGTTGGGATTTTACGTATGTTGTGGTTATTTGCATATTCCTCACAGATTTTTAATAATATTTTCAACCCCTTGATTGACGGAGCTAGGAGAATCATGTCATCCGCATAGCTATTGTGATTTAGACATGGATTATTGATGCGACAGCCTGCTCTAGTGTCCAGGTGATTTGATAATTCGTCCATGTACATATTGAACAGGATTGGGTACATACACCCACCTCCCCTATATATCTGTTCGTTTTGCTTTTTTTCCAAAAATACATTGTCTAGTTTATATACTGAACGTCTGTTGATGGGGTTCAAATCAGGCAATTTTAACGATTTTCGGAGGGTCGTAACTCCTATAAGAAGTAACTTATCAAAAAAAGCTAAACGTACCGACGCGTCCCCAATTGGGGTATGTTATGAGTCTGAAGGGAGTGGAGAGAGACAGGAATTGGGGCAGAGGACGGTTGAAAAGTTCTCGGCTATTCAGATCTGATCACTAAATATTGCAAAAGCCGTTTCTAACAACGTTTTGATTCTAATTAGCGGCATTTCACCAGAACGTTTTTATAAATAAGTTGTTTTGATAAATGAAATAATAATATTGACTAGCAGTTAAAAAACGTTCCACGGGTTTTTGCTGCTAGACCCTGCGGTCGGCTTAAGGTTCACGGAAATGCAAAAAAAGAGTCCCAGCCGACGTCCCTCATGCTAGCTGTTAACGTAAGTGGCGCCAACTTTTGAAATTATTAGCTACTTACTTTAATTCGGTTCTATTACGATAGTAGCTTAGACACAAACTTCACGTTCACAGAAGGCTTCCGTATAGCGCGGCGTCAAAGTCATATTCTTGAGTCGAATTCCTAAAATACAAACGTTCAGTCGCTAGGGTATTAATACTGTAAGATAAAGATAATATTAAAAGAAATTAACAGTTAAATGGTGTTCTACAAATAAACTTAGTAAAAATAATTAAAGCAATCGCCGATTTTAAATTTTCTATTTATTTCATAAATTTCAGCCCAATTCCGTAAAAAAGCGCTCATTTCGCATCATTCGAATTTACAAAACACATGAAAAATAGCATTTTCTTCCCTTAAATGGTTTGAATCAATCTCCGCTGAAATATTTCAGGAAACTTTTCACGTTTTCAGCGGGAGACACTCTACGTGTCGTCTTATGAGGCGCGTATTACGTATTTCATTTTCACGGCACGTAGCGCGTCAAACAGTCCTGCACAGCCTTATAAAGCCTTATACAACCTCCAAACACTTGCCGCAAATACATATAAGATTAAAAACTTGCGAAAACAGACTCCAAAACAATTCACGTACGATATTCCCTACGTTAAGAGCGCATTTATAGTATTATATGCGCCTGACTTATATTAAAGTGGTCTATTTGAGATGATATAATATGAATATATTTATATTAAAAACGTATTTTAACCCCTCATTCCTCGATCATATTTTGTCATAGGGTCAAAATACAGGGTGCGGCAGCATAACTTCCTTTTTTTAAATGCGCGCCATTCAGTCGGTTGATGTTGTAGCGGAGCGCTAGTAATCTCGTTCGAGAGGCGGAACTATAAAGTTTTGTACCGGCACAGTTTAGTCGCCATTATGCTTTATAACAGTGAGGAGCGTGCGTTTGCCGTTGAGGCCTACTTTTTGATCAGATGTTTTGTGTCGGGACAAAACTTTATAGTTCCGCCTCTCGAACGAGATCACTAGCGCTCCGTTACGACATCAACCGACTGAATGGCGCTCATTTAAAAATAGGAGGTCATGCTGCACCCTCTTGATAAGGGAGCCACGATTCTTATTTAGATTGTATGTTATAACATGTTTTGTATAAAATATTTACTTTTTATGAGTTCCTTTTCAAAAATTGTTTAATTTTATTTATTACTAGCTTTTCCCCGCGGCTTCGCTCGCACGGTATTACGGGAAATTACTGTAGCGCTTGCACTTATCAATTATCCCCCCTCCCCCCAACCCCTCCCGCATTCCATACATTCATTCCTTTACGTTCAGTTTTCAAACATCTCGCCTGTCACCTAAATTTCATAATGCTATAGCTCAAAGAAAAAAAGAATTATCCAATTTTGTTCATTTGTTCGGAATTTATGCGCTTACAAATATCTCGGATGTTTATTTTTACTTAAATATTTGGAAGTTTGTAAACATAATAAAAAATTACACTATTCATTATTCAGTCTTTATAATCGTTACGAATTATATTTTTAATGTAGGAACTCTGATCTGACATTTATTCCAAAACAGACGCTTGTCCAAAAAAAACAAAACATATTCTAATATTTGAATTTTCTGGAGCAGTAGCCGACCAGAGGGCCGAGTACCTACCAGCTTAGAACCCACAAATATATCAACATCGTTTCCGTGGAAACGATTTTTTTCTGAGGTTAGCGAAAACTGGCTTTTATTAGCGACAGAAAACGTATAACAAATATAATATATTCATATTTATAATTTCATAACGCCAGAGCTTACCATCATTTACAGCCTATAGTCTTCGCATATAGTTTAACTTTCCATTGGTGAAAGAATTTTTCAAATCGTTTTATAGTTTTACGCGTGACAGCGTCATAAACAAACTCGAGCAGTTTCGCATTTATAATATTAGTATGGATATGGATACATATACTTTCTACTAAGAATAAGAATGGTATTGAAGGCATCTACCTGCTACTAGTTATAAGAATGGTATTGTACCTGCTATCTAGGTATAAGTATGATACGGTACCTGCCCAACAATCAGGCGAGAGGCGTGTCTGGAATATAACTCGGTGGTGGAAACATTTTAGGGAAATTTGAAAACCCAAGGACGGCGATGACGGAAAATAAATATTGCGTCATTTATTTTTATATCACCGTTGGTGTTTTTAGTTCAGAAACTTGAGAACAGGTGAAATTTGTGAAATTTTCGATATTACGAGTATCTTTTCGGAAAGGTACGAGTAATATGATAAAATAATACTGGGAAGAAAAAAGTATTTTTCAAATTTTTACTTGTTAAATTTCTGCAGTACCTGCCTATAATATATTTTTTTGACACTTTGTGATTTTCTGAGTCTTATCGGTGTTTCACACGATGTTTTTGAAGTGAAGCTTCTTTGTGATTTGAAACTCGATGAAACAGAAACGAGTGACACTAAAAAGAGACAAACATACACATCTATAAGATTTAGCCTACGAGATAATGAAACCTTACCTACGTACAGTACCTACGAAGCGTCGCGCTCTGTCAAGTTGCGTGCATTGGCCGCTTTGATTATGAGATCACTTTTCAAGGCTACTGTTGGTTGAGATTTTGTGGGTGAAGGTTTTACTTCTGCCGCGCGTGAAGTGCACTCGATTTATATCCAGTTTTCAATTTGAGAGGCGGGTATATGTGCCGCCGCCCCGGGAACCATTTATTAGATAACCAACACCCCTGCCTACCCAGGTCACCCCAAGTGATTCGCTACTTTGGTGATTTAGCATGGTTGCCCAGGTTCATTGGCTGAGGTTTGTCTAGGTCTTGGCAGTAAATGGGTTTGCCCGTCTATTGCGTGGCGGGCCGGATCGGGGGAGACTGTTTGAGGAGGACATAACCTAGACCTCTCCAGCAAAACTCTCTTGGCTCATCGCGAAGTACTGTAATGGGAAGGATGGATTCATACGTGAATACACTGATCCCCATATTCCTCTCCTCCCTGCAAACCTTTTTCCTTCCAGAACTTCCTCTTCTATTTTTCCTTAAAAGACCCTTAGGAGAATTGTTTTCCCCGGGACCTCCTGTGTGGAGCTAATTTTCAAAAATATATGTATTTGTATCCAATGTTTTCTAGAGATTTTCTTTTGATTGCTAGCTTGTCAATAACATTAATGTTTTCCAATTACTTCTACGTCCTTCAGAATTAACATCATAAACGTTTACTGAATGTCGTTTTCCTTACAATCAAATTAATTTGTGTATCAAATATTAAATGGCTGATAACATGGCACATAATTACGTTTCATTTGGAAAGTAAATTGACATCGATTTAAACCGTTTTTTAGGTACCCATTAATTTGTAGGTAATTTAGAACTAATTTAGAACCATGGCATCCCCAATTGGGACTGAAGATATTGGGGAGAGGAAGGAGATGTGAAAGAGGAAGGTAGAAAAGTGCCTGGCTTTTGAGATCTGGTCACCAAACACAGCTAAATCTATTTCAAGCAACTTTTCGATTGTTAATTGAGATTTTACACCAGGGCGACACTGTAAGTGTCTTCCACTATGTGTCATAAATATACTATGTATTATTTATTTATTTTTACACGAGAGGCCTTGATAAAAGGCCTTGGGGTCTATGTTATTTTTGGGGATGCTATGTGGATGGTCTTTTCAGGGAAAAGGAGAGGAAGTTTTGGGAAGGAAAAACGTATGAGGGGTTGTAGGAATCTGGGGATCAATGTGTCAAAGAGTCAAGGAGTGACGGACGTATGAATCCATTCACCCGATCCGACCCGCCAAGCAGTAGGTGGGCCGGATTGAGTGTTCATCCATCCATCGGAATCCAAGATCTAGACAAAGAACCCAAGAAACCGGGCACCCCTGCTAATTCACCAAACGTAGTGAACCACTATGGCAAGGGTTTTGGCTATCCAATAAACAGTTTCCGGAGCGGCGGTACCCGTACCCGTTCCAGAATGAATTAATTGTGAAATAACAAAAACGAATCAAATAAAATTTTACTTGCGCACGACGGGATTTGAACCTGTGATCTTCGGATTGCTAGTCGAGAGCCATACCCCTAAACCACAGAGGCTGTCTAATGAATATCTCAGGCACCATTCATAATATAATGTACCCTATCAATAGCTTATAATCGTTGTAATTTTTAAGGCTTCATTTTCTGTCTTGTTAGAAAAAAGATTTGTTAGAAAACTAATAAGGATTTTTCCTTAGTAAGGATTATTTTTAATCAGAGTTCTTTTGCTTTAATTAAAACTTTCGCAGGCTTTGCGAAAGTGGGAGGAAATTTAGGAGGAAATGTTGGAGGGACAAGATTGCCTTGAGAAAATTTGCTACGTCTTAATGGGTCCTTTGTATTTTTTTTTCTCTCAAAAGCTTTTACAAGTGCCTAGTAAAGAAAACTTTCTTCATGAATATGGATTTTTGTGACACATTTGTTTTGAATTTTAATTAAATATACTTTACTTTAGAAGGTATAAGATAATCTATATTATTAATACGTTAGCGTCTGTCGAAACATTCGCTTCACATACTAAATACAAACAGAAGTGCTGCCATCTATAATATTCACTTTTTTTTAGATGCTGTGTGGAGGGTGTTTTTGAGGAGAGGAAAGAGTGAACATGGGTCTTGAAGAGACCCATGTTGTAGGAGGAAGGAAACACAGAGGCCGGCAAATCGTTCCACAGCCGAGCTGTTGAACTCAAGAACGAGTCGTAGAAACGACCCGTTCTCATGTGACTAATGTCAACCGTGTACAAATGTTGAGCGCGCGTTTGGCGTGTTTCCCTACTACGCACCGGTGCCGAGGGGATCAATGACGCTATTTCCTATATTAATTTCATTGTAATACCGGTAGAACAAGGACAGCATTCCCACCTGGCGCATGTGCTCTAAAGATTGCAATC
This sequence comes from Glyphotaelius pellucidus, assembly GCA_936435175.1. NCBI lineage: Eukaryota > Metazoa > Arthropoda > Insecta > Trichoptera > Limnephilidae > Glyphotaelius > Glyphotaelius pellucidus. Next base: position 2,328,148 of record OW386561.1, read on the forward strand.
CGTTTGTTAGATTAGGAGAGTCTATCAAACGGACTACCCGTTTCTGCACAGTCAAGGGTTTTTTTCAGGTATTTTGGGGCTCCAGACCAGAGGTGGCTGCCAAATTCAACGGGGCGCACTTGCGATTTGTACAGGGTTAGCAGTTGTGTACTATTAAAGTATCTGCGTGCCCTGTACAGTATGCCCAGTTTCTGAGAGGCTAACTTAACTCTGGCCTCGATGGAGCCCCCGTACCTGAGCTGGTCACTTAGAGTTACACCAAGCATATCAATGGCACCAAGCATACTTAGAAGTATTGAAATATTCATACTACAGTTTTCCTGCGGAAGCGGGTTTTACCTGCTAGTTTTAAATTAATACATCAACTTAATAGCACACCATATAACCGAGTGGTTTAAAGTGTTGGTTTCGCACTCAGACGTTGCGGGTTCGATCCCATTCGTGCTAAGTCAACCACAATATTGCGTATGCAACATTTTCCTATTATAACGATGGTGGTGGGAAGAGTATGATTGGAGGCGGGTATGGGTGCCATTTATTGGATAACGAACACCCCTGACAGGTCACCCTAAGTGGTTCGAAGTATCTGACTATTAAGATCTGCTGCCCTAACAAGGCTAAAACCATTTCATGAAACGTTATCTCTTGAACTCTGTATCAAAGTAACTATAAGGAAAAATGTTGTTATGTATTTGACAAAACAAATTTTTTAAGTTCAAATACATTCATATAATTATTATGCAATATCTTGAATATCGGTATTACTTATAGCTTCCAAAGGTCTTGCCATTTTAGTTAAGTGAAACAGCTTACGGTTTAACCGAGCATACAATAGGTATCCTAGAGACATACAGTGTATAAATTTGACATTCCGAAGGCTTATTGCCATAGTAAGAGGCGTACATTTACCAAAATAGGTTCTACGCAGGCTTGTTTCGGAGAAAGCGTGTTTATTAAACTATACAAGTATTGTTTTATCTTGGGAAGATCATTTAATCATAGAAAAAGATAAACACATCAACCAAAATATGAAAAAAAAAATAACAAAATATTAATTGGTAACTGATACTCAAACTCAGAGCCTCCAGTCTTACAGGGACCAGCGTCTCTACCAATTGAAATAATATTGCCAAATAATTACTCTGTCGTTTTTATCAATCTCTGTTTTTTTTTTATTATCGAAGAAAACGTACACTTTGTGGCTTGATATAAACCAAAATTAAAAAAATTATTTCATTAAAACCACTTTATTTGATTTAAACACGTCGACCGGTTTCGGTAGAACTCAACCTTCATCAGGACAATAAACATTAAATCTTTTTTTTATTTGTTTTCGGGGTGTTATGCCGTGTTGCGCAACCTCCTTCTTTAGCCAACGTTTCGGACAGGTCGTCCAGGTTGTCCAAAACGTTGACTAAAGAAGGAGGTAGCGCAACACGGCATAACATCCAGAAATCAAACGACAAAAATACTTTGCGCCGTGAAAATCTAAAATCGTATTAAATCATTTTTTTACATTAACTCCACACAGGAGGCCCTAGGGAAAATAATTTCCCTCGGGACCTATGTCGTCTTTGGGATCACCATGTAGAGGGTCTTTTTGTGGAAAGAAAGAAGTGAAGCTGGGGAGTTTTGAACTTTTTGAGTTTTGAGATTTTTTCAAGAACCAAGTCTTGAGGAGACCCATGTTGTAGGAGGGAGGAAACATCGAGGGAGAGGAAAGAATTTTGAATTACTAACATTATCTTTAATTATTTCCCATGTTTTTTGACTGCTATATTTTTCGAAAATGTGGCAAACAGAATAGAAATGGAAAAATGTGGGTTTTAAATTACCCGGCCATTCAGGTCGTGAAAAATCCATTTCTAGCAACGTTTCGATGTTTAATTGTGGTATTTCACCAGAGCAATACAGGAAGAATTTATCACTAAGATTGTGTAGACATGTCTTTAAGCCACCTACTATAAAATACTGAAAATTATATTTAGATGGCTTCTTTATTTTATCATCCCTTAAAGCCCACTGCAGGATTTATACAAAATTAACCTAACAGCCTCCGCCATGACCTCCTGAGGGAGGCGAAGAAACAGCAGCTAAGGTCACTTCGGATCCGGGTCAAACTGGGGTGAACCTGTGCCCTGTTTTGTCAAATATCAAGTGACCCTTTCCTAATCCTAATTATAAGCAGAATAACATGATGTTATTACAGGTCTTAGATTGCAGGTCAAGTAATAGTTATAAAAAACCAAATTATTAGTTATCGACAGGGCAAACACCTTTCTAAGATTAAATAATGTTCTCACAGACTTAGAAATGGTTTCTAACGAAAAATAAACGACCCAACTTTTTTATGAAAATTATTAAACTCTAAATTCGATTGTTGTGAACTCCTGCAATTAATAAATTTTCATTTACCTACACGAACGACTAGACAAATATTAACATTTTATATACATACATCCATTTCAACTTTAGTTTGCATTCTCCAATACAGCGTTTACATAGTCTTACAAATAGTAACAAATGTTTAAACAATATGGATGTATGTCTGACGAGACTTGTTAACGCGAGTCAAAGCATTGAATGTTTTGGTGTTAGCCTAAATGACTTTCGGCAGTCGATACGAAGTGTGTAATTTTTAAAGTCTTTTAAATCTATCTTCAAGCTTTGACTTGTAGTCTTTTATATGTTCTTTATATTATAATTTGTCAATGCTCTTCATTTATATGTACTTTCCTTTCATTGTCATCTCTTTTTTTTATTTGTCTTATTGTTATGTTATTAATGGACTATTTGTCCGTAAATAAATAAATAAATAAATTTGATATCATCATCATCATCATCATCATAATATTAATACGTGAAGCCAAAACTTTGTACCCCTTTTTACGAAAATTGCGCGGACGGAGGAGTATGAAATTTCGCACACTTTTTTTAGGTTTATATAGAGGAGGAGTGTAGAATGCTAATATTTTTTAAAAATTATGCATAAAAATAGATTAAATCAAAAACAATACACACACTACCATGTATTTGACACACACACTCGCGTCTTTACTCTATTGTTTATTGTTAAAGTCTATGGTCAAATTGAGAATAGATTAATATTGTTTGTCTTTAATTTTATTTGTCTATGGTCTTACTGAATGTCAAACATAAAAAAAAAACATTACAATTATGGTCGAATTTCGACCATTGGGCAACCACTAGCTAATTTAATTTTGTCAAACTTCAAACGACGTATGTGCCAACTAATTCTTCCTGCTTCATAAACTATCTTTATCTCTATTTTTTTCTTATATTCTATGTTACCTACATTGTGTCAACTCTTATATTTTATGTTTGTTTCTTTTATTTTGTGTTATTTCCTGTATTTTGTCAAAAACATGTACTGCACTATATGTAAAAGCCCTAAGGGCGTTTAAATAAATAAATAACAGCTTTACATTTAAATAAATAAATAACAAATTTACATCTATAAGTGACATCTTCTTCCCCTCCCCACTACCTTCAGCCTCACAACATACCCCAATTTGGGTATGCCATAGTCTCACTGGTTTCAGATGGGAGCAGTTAGGACTCTTGTGTGATATTCACATAAAAAATAATAATGAAACAAAGCAATGAATAAAAAAATACATTTTTTAAAGGAGTTACTTGGGCAGATGCTTAAAAATCACAGAATTATTACAAACACCTCTGCCATTAAAATAATTCAGAAAAATTCAGATTATTCTTAAAATGCAATTATTTTTTCACTCAAAGAAAAAATACTATTTCTCTTAATGGTAAAAATCGTGTGCATCTGAAGAAATATAAAGAAAATATTTTTTTTAAATCAATCACTTACTACATTATTACAAATTATACAATCAGATTTGAAAAACCGAAAAAAAAAATAACACTAATGTTTGGGAGGCGGGAATGGGTACCGCCGCCCCGGGAACCTTTATTGGATAACCAAAACCTCTGCCACAGGTCACCCCAAGTGGTTCACTACGTTTGGTGATTTAGAAGGGTTACCCGGGTTCATGTGGTGAGGTTTGTCTAGGTCTTGGAGGCGGATGACCAAGACACACTGAACCCCAGATTCCAACCCACCCCTTAAATCCTTTTCCTTCCCAGAATCCTCCCCCATTTCTTTCCTTAAAAAAACCCTCCCCACAGCATCCCCAAAGATGACGTGGGCCCTGAGGTAGATTATTTTACTCAGGGCCTTCTGTGTGGAGCTCATGTAAAATAAAAAAATATAAATAAAATAAAAATTGTTGGATTGATAAAAATTGTTATGATATTAAAATGATGTATATTTATGATAATCTATTTACAGCATGAACCCTCGTACTCTGCGCTCCGGTTTCAGTAAATTTTCGTAGCTTTTCTGACAGGTATTTAATAATCCATAACTATAAAGGGGAACTCCGAACGATGAATTCTAACGTAATAAAATTGACATAGCATTTGAGTCTAAAATTTAATACGTAATACAACTATTTTCAGCTCCCTGCTAATCTCGTAAGATTGAAAATATTTTTAATGTTTAAATTGAAAAAAAATCATTGGACAGCAAAATTGCACCACATTCTATACTCCAAACATGCCATTAAATCACTAGTAAAAGTCCTTATGGATGGGTACTTAGCATGGTCGATCGATATAACCTTATCAATACGATTTTGCCCAAATTTGTCATCTATGGTTAATTAGCAATATTTGCGATCACGGTCAACAATGTGTAAGAGAAATTCCAACCGACGATTGACAAATTTTAGCCCGGATTCCACAGTAAGTCCATAGTATAAGTTTCGGTTAGCTATCAATATATGCATTTATTTGAATTATGTCATTCGTTAATCAAAATTACTGACTTATTTAATGAACGTATTGAACTAAAAAAGATTTTTGTATTGAAATAAGTCATATATGCAATCCACAGACTTCATTATTCAATTAAGACGCGACCAAATTACTCCATTCGAATTTTGAGAAACTTAAGTGGCTGAAATATGACTAAAGAAATTATTAACTAATTAACTCTCGTGTAGTGTCAAAAAGTAAATGCGGACTGCCAATGCATATTTAGGTTTATATTTCAATTCAACATTGCCAAATTATTCATGTTTTTACGTATTTGACTGGTGTATGACGTTTCTGAATGTGAATTTATGGACAGATCCGCCAGTGTTGCCAGCGTATAACGAATTCTAATTTATTCCCCACCAATATCGGTTCGGCTATCGACAGTGAAACTGTGCTAGGGATATCGATATAAAATCATCGGAAGTTACTCCTAACGATCCGATATTGAAAAGTTATCGATTTCACCATGCTAGAGCCCCTGGTACGTTTTGTTACACCCTGTATAAGTAAAAAAATAACTGTGAGATAAGAATAACATTATTTATTTATGATAATTAAAAAAGGTAGATAAAAGTGTTGGTTCTAGGTTAGCTGGAAGTCCAGATCAGAGGTGACTGCCAAACACAACAATGGAGCGCATTTAACCATTTATCCAAGTAAAATAAAACATTATTTCACAATATCATTGACAGTTTGTATTTAGTTTGTGTTAATTTATTACCATTGTGCGGAAGCTGTAAAACTTTTAACAAATTAAACAAAAACTATTTAATATTTACTTAATCGTGCGCAAATAAAGGTCGATGCTTCGTAGTAGTTGGAAAATGATCATTATTATTAAGAGGAACGTTGAGGAGATTTTTCATACAAAATTTTTATCTGGATTTGACGTCAAAATACTTGACGAAATTAAATATTTTTTTATTATCAAAAGGTGTAGCAAGTACTTAGTACGTGTTACTTTATTTACTTTGGTTTTAAATTATAAGGTATCGGCAAAAATAATTAAATTTTACAAGATTTCAGAGATTTTCATGAGGTCAGCCTTGTCTGGATCTTGGCGCAGATGAGTCTGCCTACCAACAGCGTAGCAGGCCGGATCGGAAGAGACTGATTGAGGGAGATCTTTTGACCTCTCCAGCAGGACTCTCTCGGAACATTGATTTGTACCGCAGTGGAAATGATGGATTGATTCGTCTTGGACAGATTCTTACCCACCCCTCTTACCTTTTCCTTCCCAGAACTTTCTCTCCTTCCTTCCCCTAAAAAGACTTTCTATTTATCATCCCTAAGGCGATAATAGGCCCTGAGTGGAATTATTTTCCTTAGGGCCTCATATGAGGAGCTAATGTAAAAAAAGACAATTATGATAATTTTTTATTATTTAGTAACAATAATTATTAAAAAAACAACCTTTCCCAACAAACTGTGTAAATATAATGAAATACAAAATAAAATAAATAAATCATTGACCTCCGTGGTTGAGGTGCAAGGCTATCGATTAGCGATCTGGAGGTCACGGGTTCATATCCCAGCAGGTGCAAGTAAAATTTATTTGAATGATTTGTGTTTTCACGATTTAATCATTTAAATTAATGAGTAGTATGTGACATGTTCCAGAGTGGAAGATACTGTCAGTATCACCCTGTTGTAAGATCACCAATCAGAATTGCTTAAAATGACTTGGACCGTGTTTGATGATTAGATCTGAATAGCCCCGCCTTCCTCTTCCCAATATTCTCCCCCTCCCTACTATCTACAACTTCACAACACACCCCAATTATGGATGCGATAGTCTGACTGGCTCCAGACAAGAGCAGTTGCGACACATATTTTAAAAAAACTTAGAAGAAGTGTTTTTTGTATCGAAGTTTTAAAATTCATATTAGACATATTGGTATACCAACATAAATCTGACGATGGCAATTTTTAAATTTAAGCCCATAAAAACGATTTTTCAATAAATAATATTTATTTTATTTTTTTATTTATTTACATTTTTATAGTAAATAGGGCAACTTCTTTTCAAAATTTTAATAATTATTAACTGACAACCAATTGCCAAAGTTACCTCTAAATTCGTTGTAAAAAATTATTTTCTCTATTGACTTGTATTTTATAAATTGATACACAAATAAATAAAAGAGCACATATCCATTTTTTTAAATATGAATACCGCACAAGAGTCCCAACTGCTCCCGTCTGGAGCCAGTGAGACTATGGCATCCCCAATTGGGGTATGTTGTGAGGCTGGAGGTAGTGGGGAGGGGAAGGAGATAGGTAAGAGGAAGGTGGGAAGTACCTAGCTATTCAGATCTAGTCACCAAACACGGCTAAAGCCATTTCAAGCAACGTTTCAATTCTGAATGGTGGTCTTTACACCAGGGCAATACTGAGAGTATCTTCCATTCTGGAACGTGCCGCAAATATATTATATATTATTTTAAATGAATAAATTGTGAAATAACACAATTTAATCAAATAAAATTTATTTGTCACGCCGGGATTCGATCCCGCGACCTTCGGAATACGAGTCAAGATCCTTACCGCTGGACTACGCCGGCCGTACTAGATATTTGCTATATGTTTTGATCAAAAAAATAATTATTATTTGATTGGATATTTTGGCCTCATATCCAAATTGTATGGAAAGGGTCGCCCAGCCGTTCCCCTTAATATTTTTTGTTATATTTCCAACATAAAACTTTAGAAGTCAATACCGTTTAATATTTACGATCAGCATTTTAACGCTGTTAGCATCTTTTAATTCGGATAATAAATTAAAACTATAAACTGCTTGTTGAAAAAACATCAACACACACTTTATATGTTAACGTATAAAAGCGTGTTCATTTGAAGTAGGTATTTTAAAGTTAAATATTATTTTTGGCCTCGTGGAGGAATCGCCAATCTGTCTTCAGTTATTGTTCAGAACTTTTCACGGTTGGATTTATTCAGTATAAACAATTCGTCGGCAGACTGTTATAAAATAACCAAAAAATAATAAACATATCTATAGATAAAATGAAATTTTCAGGTGTTTTCATGTTTTTTCGTGAGTCAGAATCGAATGGAGTGTACGCTGAATACATAGAATTGTTTTAATTTTTTATTTCTGTCTGGTGTCAAAGAATTTATGACATTCCCAATAATTGGGGAATGTTTCGAGGGTGGAGGGATCGGGGTGGGGGGAGTGGATGAGGAAGAGGGTGGAGGGAGTGTCCCTGGCTGTTTATTTTTTTTTTTTACATTAGCTCCACACAGGAGGCTCTGAGAAAAATAATTTCCCTCAAGGCCTTTGTCATCTTTGAGGATGCTGTGTGGAGGGTATGTTTAAGGAAATATAAGAGAGAAAGTTCTGGGAAAGGAAAGGTAAGAGGGGTGGGTAGGGGAACCAATTAAATCTAGTTAAGTTAAATTTAGTTAAATTAGTTAAATTAAATAGTTAAATCGTTTAGTATTTAGTATTAATCGTTTAGTTTAATAGTTAAATCGCCAACCTCACCCCATGAACTCGAGTACCCCTTCTAAGTCACCAAACGAAGCGAACTACTCGGGGTGACATATGGCAGAGGTGTTGGTTATCCAATAAATGGTTTCCAGGGCGGCGGTACTCATTCCCGCCTCCCAAATTAACACCCTTTTTAGGGACTTTTACGTATTATGAATTGTAAAAATTATACAGTATTTATTATGCACAAATGAACTGTTCCAGTAACGACCATTTGTCTTCAGTTATTGTGATAAATTGAAGATGTCCACTGACTTGGTATTATTATATCCCTCCATTATTATTCTGGGCAAAGAGGAATACGTACGGTAGTTAGTCCCCAGTTGAAATAAAACCCGACTTCTTGTGTCTAGTTTTATGTGGTTGAATCCGAAAACTTATCAATGCAAGCAATTCTGGACTCTCAACTACATCATTTAAAATTTTATATTGAAATACTAAATTAATGAAAATGCCTCTCTCTGATAATTTTAGCATATTCTTACAATTTAAAAAGTGTTGTAGTTCAACAAAATTTGCTGAAATACCAATTTTAAAACTTAATTAGATTAAAAAGATTAATTAGATTAATTTATATTGAGTTATTTCTATAGCTTGTACATTTTTTATTTTTTTTTTTTTTTTTATTTATTAAATTACAGAAAAAACATTTTGTACAAGAATTTGTATACCCACAAAGCTGTCATATAGCAGCTTGTCTGCAGGTTCTAACAATTTAAACATTCATAATAAGATATCTAAGAAAAAATTTGTAAATACATTTAAAGTTTTAAGGAAACATTAGAATAGATAGTAATATTAGATAATTTAACTTACAACTATAAATATATAAGATATTTCAATATACATACCTAATAAAAGATATGTAGGCAGCTATATTAAGATATACAAAGATACATGGAGTTTTCGTTCATTAACCATAGTTTTATCATTTTAGGACTTAGTCTCTCATTTTTTTCAAATTTTATGTTATTATTGATTTTATTGAAAATCACTGGTATTAGATATTCAAGAGTACGGCTTCCATATTTATTTAATATTCGAGGAGTTTTTAGGCCCTTTCCTTCTCTAAATCTTGTGGTATGTTTGTGTACAAGTAGGTGTTTGTAAGGGCTTTCCCCCATATTATCCATAATAGTAGTGAACCAGTGGAGACCTTTTATTGTAAGTAGGCTCTCTGAGCCATACAGTAATTTTAAGTTATGTCTCTGTTTGTAAATCTTAGTTGTGACAATTTTTTTTATTATGGCGGTTTGTAAATTTTCAATATATTTAATGTAAGTAGTGCTTGCATGACCCCAAGTTCGAATACCATATCTAAGGATGGATTCGACCATAGAAAAATATATGAGTTTAAGAGTACAATGAGGCAAAATAAATTTTAATTTGTAAAAGTTACTCGCTAAGGATCTGAGCTGGTTACAAATTTTAGCCACTTGTTTATCCCACTTAAAATTGTTATCAACAATTATTCCCAGATAAGTATATTCATTTGTGAAATCTATTTTTTCACAGTCACAAACATTAACAATTCCTCTATGTATACAGTTAAAGCTATGAGCGGTTATTTTAGGAACATTCCACATTTTCAAACTTGGAGATTTTATGTACATGCATTTGGTTTTTTTAACATTAATAATTAATCCTACATCATGAGCCCATTTGAGAAGCTCGTTAAAATCTCTTGGCAATTCTTGTATAGCAATTTCAGGATTTTCATTTGATACAACAAGAGCAGTATCATCAGCAAAAATGAATCGACGAGCTTTTTTGAAAATCTTACACATAGCAATTACATATATAATATATAATTTTGGACCTAGAATTGACCCTTGCGGTACTCCTGATTTGATGTATCTTGATTTACTAATTATATTTAAAATCTTCACACTCATTTTTCTATTTGACAAATAGCTTTTAAAGAATAAGAGGAGTTTACCCCGGATCCCTATAAATTCAAGTACTTTAATTATTTGTATATGGCTAAGTGTGTCGAAAGCTTTTGAGAAATCAATAAATAGAACCAATACATGTTGTTTACAGTTTAGTTGTGAATTTATATGATTAGAAAATTTTTCGAGCAATTTATCGCAACTTTTATTTTTTTGAAAGCCATACTGGCATTCATCAATAATACTCAGCTTATTTAAGTATTTATCTAGATTTATTGATATATATTTTTCTAAGATTTTTTCTAATGCAGGAAGTAAGGAAATCGGCCTGTAATTGTTTATTAAAGAGTGATTTCCATTTTTAAAGATAGGCCTTACAATGCTATATTTTAGTTCATCGGGAATATGGCCCGTATCAATTATTCTGTTAATTAAGTGGGCGATTATAGGACTAAGTAATTTCACATGTTTTTTCAAATCATACATACGAATTAAATCTATGCCTGGAGTCTTGGAATTTTTCATACCTCCGATAATTGATTCGATTTGCTTTGTATTTGCTCGTGGTAGATACATTGTGTGGTTTAAATATTCCGGCGTGTATTCTGACGCTCGGACATCACATATATGTAATAACTTATTTACCCCCTCATCAAAAAAGTCTGCAAAATTTTCTGCCACTGCATCTTTAGATTTGGATTTTAAGAAATATTTTGATATGACTTCATCACAACCGGATTTATATTTCCTTCCTAAAGTTTTATTAATTTCATTCCATGTTTTTTTAATGTCTTTGAAACAGTGATTAAATTTATAGTTATAGTATAATTTTTTTGTGTTTATTATTTGTTTATTTAATTTATTTCTGTATTTTTTGAAATCGATTTCATATTTTTTGTTGTTTGGCGAGTTTTTCCATTTCCTCCAAAGAGTATCTCGTGTATGTATATTTTCAATGAGGCTATCATTCATCCAAGTTTTTTGATAATTGCGATATTTTTTATTAAATTTTGTGATGTTACTTAGTTCATAAATATTTTTAAATTTCGATTTCATTTCTTCGTACAATACATTTGGTTCAGATAATTTTAGCATTTCATTCCAATCAGTGATTGAAATAAATAGATTAACTTTTTTTCCAGAGAGTGCAGTATAGTACTCAGTGTGCGATTTGTCTGAAATGTGTTTGTCGAAGTTAGAGAAATAAATCGTCGTTGCAATTAGGTAGTGGTCAGCTATTATTGTTTCACATACGCACGAACTGATTTCTATGGTCTCCCTCTCTCTTATATAAATATGGTCTAGGCAAGTAGCCGTTATATAGTTCGACAATACTGCTTCTCGTGTCACATCGAAAATAGTTTTGACCAATCCGAAGTTGGCCATAAGGTTTTCGTATTGGATTACAATCGGTTCGAGTTCATTTAAAATGTTTATGTTCGAATCGCCAAGTACTAAAATGGAATCTTTAATGTCAATATTGCACAATATAGTTTCAAGTTCATGGAGAAATAATTTTTTATTTGTGTTTGGAGGTCTATACAATGCCAATAGATGTATACGTTTATGTTCGTAAATAGAAATAGTGCCGTAAACGCATTCAAAATTTGATGTTACTATATTTATTTTATCGAATGTAAGATGATCCTTCACGTATACAATAATTCCGCCACCCGATCTTTTTGTACGACAAAAATAGTAAGAGTTGAAACCCGATATTTTGTAGAGATTTACATTATTTTCATTTATCGACGTTTCACATAGCGTTATTATGTCAATATTTCGCAAAGAACTAGAAACTGTTAGGAGGAAAGTATCAAAATGTTTTGATAAGGATCGAATGTTAAGGTTAATGGCAGTTATATTATTAATTCCTAATACATGTTTATTTGACCAATTTTCAAAATTGTGAGTACGTTCATAATCAATTTCTGCTATGTCAAAATCTCCGTTAAAATCACCCATACTGAATAATATTTAAATATGCGGGAATAGTATGTAAACATGTGTGAAGATTTATAAAAGCAAATTATAAATATCCATGTTTTTATAGCAGTGAGCATTAACAATATATTCATAGTTAGATTTTGGTTTTGATCAGAACATATTTGGTTTAATAATTGACAACAATAAATATTTTTTCTGCATGTACAGGTAAACAAAGGATAGACTAACATCAACATACATTTCAATACAAGCGTGTTAACACTGTGGTTACCGGACAATAATTCAGAATACAATAATATAGTTATAGGTAGATACATAACAATATAGCAGTAAGTATTTCCAATGCCTTCCTGGATAGATTATAGTTTAGTTCAAAACAAGGTAGGTTTAATAATTGGCACCGATAAGAACATACTTTACTTTTTCTACATGGACGTTTATACCATAGATAAGCGAACATCAAAATAGATTTCAATACATTAGTGTTAACACTGTGGCAATAGGACAATGCATTATAATAATAAAAATTGAAATATTTTTTTTGCAAAAATATGAGATATTTATATCTAAATAAATTATATTCATTAAGATGCATAAATAAAAATGATATTATGAAGTTTAATAAAATTTTTGTGACTTTTTTTTTATTATTTTTTTTTTTAGAATTATAATACATACCTAATCGTAGTCTATACGACTTTGAGCGATATGCATCATCTTTTTGAAGTAAGAACAATGTGTGCTATTTGCTTTATGATTGGTATTTAGGGTCATCTTGAATATGGTGTTTTGGTGAACACAGTTACTGCATTTTTCTTCAGTGTTTTTGTTAGGGCAATTTTTCCATTCGTGATCCTTAGCGCAATGTAAACACGTCGCACTTTTGTCCTTGTTTAAACATTTTAATGCAGTGTGTCCAAATTTGAGACAATGGTAGCATTGCGTCAAAGGGCTGGCGTCCTCCACTCGTACTCGGCTAAAACCAATGTTGATTTTGTCCTTTTCCAAGAGGCATGACCTTAGTTCTCCGCTGGTTTCAAATATATAATTAGTGAGTCCATTTTGGTTTTTCGGTTTAAACATTTTTATTAATTTAATCGTGTTTTTAGTTTCTTTATTCATGATATCTTTTATTCCATCGTTTTGTGTTCTTAATGCATCAATTATGTCCTCTTCAGTTAAATCTACTTGAAGATTTCTGATGAATATTTTAGGATTTTTCTTATTTAATTCCTCTGCAACCATACTTTTTTTAAAGGTTTTATTAATTTCATCAGTCAATTTCTTTGCATGGATTTTAGATGGGCAAGAAATAATCAATTTATTTTGGGAGGCTTTTCGTATTCCGTTGACTGCGATACCCAAATTTGCTATTTTAATTTTTTTTACGATTTGTTCTTTAATAGCATCCGATGTCATATCAGCATCTTCACCTTTGATGATCAATGAGAATTTGGATTCCGGGATTACTTTTAGACAACTGGCGTAAGTTTTTTTTTCAAAATTACTCGTATTCTCGATTTTTTTTTCTAATTTGTCAATTAGTTTTGATTGAAGACAAACGATCTCATTTTGAAAAGATATTTTTTCCTGAGTCCATTTTTCTTCTAATAATTTTATATTTAATTCCAGATTATTTTTCGCCTTCGAATCTTTTACCGTAGAAATATTAGATATTTCTAATTTTATATTTTCAATTATAGACAGCACGTCCATAATGGGTTAAATTTGTGACCGCACCGCGGATCACTTCACTCCCGGCTAAAACTTGTAAGAAATGTGACAATTCTCTAATATTGCAAAGTCTTTCTACAGACACGTCTACACACTACCGCAGTAGAAAGACGACTGCATGAATATTGTAATGTGGGTGTTCCATACGACTTCTAACGAAGACAAAATATAACAGTTTAATACACTTAATATTATGGAAATTTTTAGTTAGACTAGTTACAAATTTATTTATCTTAATAAATATATATTTCTTGTGTCCGTGTATATGTCACTGAACTCCTCCTAAACGGCTGGACCGATTTTGATGAATTTTTTTGTGTGGGTTCAAGGGGATTTGAGAATGGTTTAACTTCACAATTTGATCCACTGGAAAATGTCCTTTTAATTAATTTTTATTTCTAAGGAGTTGTTGATTTTGGAATGTTTTACATTGGATTCGGCAGACTGCGCTACCATCGCAGTATCGAATATTAAATATTATTCTATTTTAATTTTAGTTTTTCCCGACAGTTGTGTACAGGACAACGTCTGTCGGGTCCGCTGTAAATAAATAAAATAAATTGTGGAACATTCCAGAACACTCTCGAATGTTGTCCTGAGCGAAGCCGGGTAACCCAGCTAGTTTATCTATATAAAGTATCTTTACATTGGGTTTTTCGATGTCTGTCTCACTAGGATATACCTGTGTCGAGACAGGAGTAGAGGTGCATAAATGCATAGAGACAAGATTATGTAAGGTTAAATACATATTAATTTCAATACAATTAAAACAGAAAGGTAATTGGAAGTATGGGTAAATCTTTTTAAGAGATACATCTTGTAAATGTTAGAAGAGATGAGGTGAAATAGAAAATCCTGTCAAATCTATTTATGGAATTAAATTTGACATGATTCTTTTTTTTATTTATTTTATATGATTAGATCATATGTAAATTGTTATTTCTGATGTGATTTATTTTATCCCTGGCAGATACCTAGATACACGGGTTAGGAGCTAGGTGGATGTCTTCCTCGGACGTCCCTGACTTCTTCTACCATTCATATTTGCGTCAAATATTCTCCTTACATTATTTTATTCGTTCATTTGCTCTACAAGCCCAAACCATCTGAGGGTCTCTTTCCTAATCTTACTCATTATGCGTATATCAGCCTTGCATTCTTTATGAATCTACACATTTCTCACACGCGCATACACGGTTTTACCACACATACGCCTCGAGGTTCTCATTTCTATGCCATTCAGCCTAGGTTCAGGATCTTCCCCTGCAAGTTCCACGCCTCGTTGCCATACATCAGGGTACGTACCAGCACTCCATTGTGGACTGCTAGCTTCGCTTTTTTTGTTTGTTATTTTAATGAGTTTACATAATCAATAAACATTACAATCAGTACTCTCCAATAGACATAAAATTAACTTTCGTGTGCCTAGTGGAATGGTTTGTCAGAAGGTACCTTACCATTGTAACAATTCAGGTACCAATACAGAAATAAACTTAGTAATGAACCGACTGCACAATGCAGGGAATAAATATTACATGAACACCGGCCTATAAAAACATTGTTATTAAATCTGTATGTCTATCTTGATAGCTTTGAAATGTTTATAAATTTTCAATACGTATCGAAATTTATATGAATGTGCATCCTGTATTTTACTCTGTTTGTTGTTTTTAAGTTAAAAATTTTATACTTGGTACTTATTTTAATTGTATTATCTCTTTAATTCTTTGATTATATCAAATGTCAGGTATGTTTTTAGGTTTTCACGGCCAAAAGTATTTTTGTTATTTATTTTTGGGTGTTATGCCGTGTTTTAATAAAATGTATTTTAAAATTTATCACATGTAAAAGCCCTAATTGGGCGTGTACAAATAAATAAATAAATAAAATCTATCGAATAGCTTCTTTTGAACCAAAAGTTTTTTATCAAAAGCAATCTGAATTTATTCACTTTATAAAAATGTCTGCACACATATTTATGTAATACGTGAAGGAACGTGGAATCCGAAGAACTCGGATGTTGTAAATTCGTGGATATATTGATCGAATCCGGAAGGACAGGTGAACTGGTGAACGAGGTCAACGCGTAATGGGAAAAATTCAATATAGGACAACTTGGGACAGGTAACCTTTGATGGAAAACTTTCTCAGAAAAATCCTTACTTTTCTGACGTAATTAATTAATATATACGTATATTCTTTTTTCTCTCATCTCACTGATTTTTGACGTGATAACGTCTTATTAATCGGTGAACGCCGGCCGCATTCACGAAAAAGCATGATTCATTGTCACGCTGTCACGATGTCACGATGTCACGATATCACAATGTCAAGATGTCAAGATGTCACGATGTCACGTTGTCACGATGTCACGATGTCACGATGTCACGATGTCACGATGTCACGATGTCACGATGTCATGATGTCACGATGTCACGATGTCACGATGTCACGATGTCACGATGTCACGATGTCACGATGTCACGATGTCACGTTCCGCCTGAGCCGGGCGTACAAGCGAGGGCGCGGAACATGCGTTCGGCCTAAGCGTTCAGCGAGAGCGCGGAACAAGCAATAGAGAGGCACGATCGGCCTAAGCGTTCGGCTTAAGCGTTCGGCTCGTGATGTTATCGCTTAAAATTATCGTCCGTAAACCGACTTTACAGACAACCAAATTTTTTTCGGTGATTTTTGAGTATGATACGAATTTGACGGAAAATGAATGAGTTCAGTTTGACAATTAATACTTTACAGTCTATAAGCCTTGCCACATAAAATTTTTGGAACATTGACCTTTTTTTTAATACATTAAATGAAAAAATACACCTTGTAATACACCACTTTTTATTATTAATATTTAATAGTCGATCGGGTTTCGCTTAGCTCAAGCTTCGTCAGGACTTATTATACCTTCAACTGCAAATGCTTATAATCCGATAATAAATTATAAGGAATTTAGGGAATGTAAATTTAAAAGATGACAATTAGCCCTCGTATATTTGCGGCACTTTCCGGAGTAAAAGATTTGCTCAGAGTCGCCCTGGTGTAAGACTATATTCAGAATTTAAATGTTACTTGAAATGGCTTTGTGGCCACGATTTGTGACCAGATCTGAATAGCCAGATACTTCCCCACCTTACTCTTTCCCATCTCTTTCCCCTCCCCACTACTTTCAGCCTCACAACATACCCCAATTGGGGATGCCAGACTTCAGAAGGGAGCAGTTAGGATCTTGTGTGGTATTCACTTAAAAAATTGTTTAAAATAAAAATGATGACAGATATAATAGTGTTATTTGTTGCGAGTGATAATAATGTTTGTAGAATATATTAATAATTGATCCTAAGTCGGTACTCCGTAATCTAAAACATTCGCCAAGCCTTTATAATATGAAACATTTCCTTGTTAGATCGTTAAGTCCAGACTCCAGAGGATAAAGTTATGTACAAATATAACCGAAATTCTAATTCCGCGAAGGATTTGATTCTCGAAAACCTTCCTTTGCGAAATCTGTTCTCTGGGGAATGTGATGAAATAATTATATTACCACCGCGGGAGCCTTCGAGTAAGATTCAGTCGTCCTTGTTAACGGTCCTTCGCACTAACGACAAATTTGTAACTAAACACGAAAACGTGTCATTTGGAATACTTTGGCAAATTTTTTGGTTCTGTGAGGGGTGGAAAAAAAGAGTTTCTCAAAAATAGTTCACTCCACTCTTTTTTTTATCAAAACTTTGAAAGAATGTTTATTTATTTATTTATTACACGTTCTAATGGGCTTTTACATTCTTTGTTTACAAGTTAAGTATCACAGTACTTTTAAATACTTTAAAACTAAAACAATATAGAATATATTGTATAATGAAAAAAATGTAACAACAAAACCATATAATCAATATATATATTATAAAAGAAAGTCCAAAGAAACGTGCGGCTCGCAAAAACTCAGAAAAGAGGCCCGGTACGACCAAAGGAGTTATATGGTGTGGTAGATCTCTATCCCCTCTCTAGAATGACGGTTCCCGTTTTTACCTAAAGGGCTTGTTTTTGGAGATATAAGGGCTGGAAGTTTCGCCCTCTAGAAATTTCTAGAACAGTGTTCCGGAAAGTTCTAGAAGGTTCGATAAAGCTCTAGAAAATTCTGGAAGGAGTGGTGGGATACGTCGTGGAATGTTCGGGAATAGGGAATCGGGAACATCGTTGTGGAACATTCCATAACACTCTCGAATGTTGTCCTGAGCGAAGCTGGGTAACCCAGCTTGTATAAAATAAAATACATTGGTAAAAAAGATATTCAATAGAAACACAAATTGCAGAAATTTTCCAAGACTATTTGTGTCTAGATTTATAAAAGAATTGGAATAAACAATGTTTATACTGGTTATTCTTAAGGTGAAATATATCTCCTAGTTCAGAATATTTATTTCCGAGATAAGGGTGGTAAATGCCGGCAAGATCTTTAAATATTGAGTATATCAAATTTGAAGAACTCATATTTCGAAGAATTTAATGACTAAAATAGGCGTTAATGACAGGAAAGGACTTAAATTTGTACATTAAAATATTGGGCATTTAGAGCGAAAGAACGAAGAAAGGAGTGTAAGGAGAATGGGGCAAGATTTGTCCAGGTGGATGCGATTGCCCACCTAGAGCGTGGCGGGCTGGATGGGGAGAGACTGTTTGAGGGAGACATTTTGGGTGACCGAACAACTCAGAATGAAATTAGTTCAGAACCTCATTTGAAAAGTCATTAAAAGTGATGAAAAAAATGTATAAAAAATTGGTTAAATAGGTAGCGTAAGGTTAGGGTTCTGGGCTATTTTAAAACTATTTTTTTCATAGCCTTTAATGATTTTTGTAAAGAGATGTTGAGTTGACTTGATTCTGAGTCCGCATGAAACCACATTTTGACCTCTCCAGCCATACTCTCTCGACCCATCGCCTTACATTGCAGTGGGAGGGATGGATCCATACGTCCGTCATCATTGACGCCAGATTCCTACCCACCCCTAATACATTTTTCCATCCCAGAACTTCCTTTCCATAATAAGACCCACCACACAGCATCCCCAGAGTTGACATTGTCACTGAGGATTTTTTTCCTGTGTGGCCAATTAATTTAAAAAAGAATATATGAAGTGATTTTAAATGGTAGAAGAAGTCGTAGGCGCCCGAGGAAAACACAGCACCACATAGCTAAGTCGCCTAATACAGCGAACCACTTAAGGTGATCTACAGCAGGAGTGTTGGTTATCCAATAAATGGTTCCCGGTGCGGCGGTATCTGCACCCGCCTCCCAAATTGAAAATTGATGGACACTGTAACGCTGTCCAAAACATTGACTAAAGAATGAGGCAGCGTAACACGGCATAATATCCCAAAAATAATCTCAATGAGAAATGAACACGAGAAAATCAATAAGAAAAATGTATTTATGTTAAGGTGGCAGAACAGTACTTTCGATCTTCAACAGAATCTCATATTAAAGACGTTTAAATAAATTTGGTCTCTAATATGGAGGGTCGTTAAGTGCATACAATACAGTCTTTGGCAAAAGGTATTACGTAATAAATTTTATTGGTGTTTGACCATTTTCCGATTAAATTAATGTGGCGTAATTATAATAAATACATTATTATTGTCATTCCAATTTCCGTAACAACGGGATTACAATGAAAATACATTTCCAATTATTCCAACGGTTCCTGTAATTTGTTACAATCCGATTCAATCTGATAAAATGTACGTGACGTATTGGTGAAAAATAAATTTCCGAAAATAGGAAATTTTTAACAAAGGGTGTCCGGAAAAACTTGAAGGCCCGCAGCACTGGGCGTAACCGGACATTGATCTGTTAACATTTTCTAGGCTTTAAAGCATTATTAATAAGGTTGGGTTGTTTAAAAAAAAATTAATAATTCATCAAATATTTTAAGCTTATTTTAACGTTCTGTGAAAGTTCTATTCAAGTTCTGAGATTATTTCAATTTTATCAAGCAACTGGCCTACAATGATAATATAATAAACAGAACTTAAATTTTTTTACATGAGCTCCACACTGAGGAAAATAATTTCCTTCAGGGTCTATTTCATCTTTGGGGATGATGTGTGGAGGGCTTTTTTAAGGAAAGGAGAGTTCTGGGAAGGAAAGGGTTTAAAGGGTGGGTAGGAATCTGGGGTTCAGTGTGTCCTGGTCATCCGCCTCCAAGATCTAGACAAACCTCACCCCATGAACCCGGGCACCCCTGCTAAATCACCAAACGTAGCGAACCACTTGGGGTGACCTATGGCAGAGGTGTTGGTTATCCAATAAAGGTTTCCGGGGCGGCGGTACCCATTCCCGCCTCCCAAATGTTAGTGTTAATTTTTTTTGTTTTTCGATTTTCCAAATTTGATTTTATAATTGGTAATAATGTAGTTATATATTTTTTCTTTATATTTTCTTTGTATTCCTTCAGATAAACACGATTTTTTACCACTAAGAGAAATTTAGCATTTTCCTTTCAGTGAAAAATAATTACATTTTAAAAATAATTTAAATTTTTCTTGTTTATTTTAATGAATTCTATAAAAATACTGCAAAAATTTTCCCAAAATAAATTTTTTAAAATACCTATTTAAAACCGCACCTTAGCAAAGGTATTGTAATTTTTTCGCGTTTTTTTAGAATTTTTTTTATAATTTTTGGAAAATGTAAGCTATTTCACCGTTTTTTTAAGAATTCAGCAAATATTTCCATTGTGTAAAATAAAATTGATCTAAAACCCACCCTTATAAAAGTTGTAAGAAGGTATTAAGTAAATCGGCAGCGCAATAAATAAAACTAAATACTAATCACGCAGTTTCCTGGAAAAGTATTCAGTGAGGATAGACTGTCACATAACACTATCTTGATACACACTTCTTGCTTCAATCACATTCAAACATAGTCTCATCCGTGCTTTGTAATTCTGACGCTTGTCGTGACCCACCTCAAAAACTCAACCTAACCTAACTCAAAACCTTATTCATATTACAGAAACCTGTCCAACAAAATACTTGCCATGGGCAAAAAAATGTGTTCCAAATAAAATCATATTTAAAATTCAATCACTTACCTTTTTAAGAAGAAAATCTGCAACCTCTTTGTTTGACGCACTTTTAATTAATTCGATCGAAAATTAATTATTTTTATACTGAAACAACTTAACTTTACAATAAAACTACGACGCCTTAAAAAAATAATTCAACATACAAAAGTACTACGCAAAAAATACAATGTAATATTATGAAGTAATTTCAGAACAACTGATATACAAAAGCAACAAGCTGATATCAAACAAACAAAGAAATTATTCCTTAATAATACTTAATCGGTATTTCAATAAAATCTGTTGCTTTTTCATATAAGTATAACTGAAAAAAAATCTTTAAAAAAAGATTTTGATGGTGACAATTTTTTTTTTGTATGGTGAATTATTTCGCGATGTATTTTCCCAACCTGTAAGGATGATCGGTTGTGTTGGGTTGGAGACGCGACCGCTCGCTGCGATGTCAGACCCTCGAATGAATGGAACGGTGTTCCCTAGGCCAAGCAAGCCGCCCCCCTACCGGCTGCCGGTTTCCTGATATGGTGATAGGGTTGTCACAATGATTTACGTAATACGTTTTTTAATAAATTTTAAAATATTTAATTTAAAGAAAGAAATGAAATGTGTTGTAAGCGCCTATGCGTGTTCCTCAAGTAAAGTAAATTTTACCTTGTTTTATGAACGTAATCAAAAGTTATCAAATATGTTATTTTTTAGTAATTAGAAACCGTTTTCAGTTTTATTGACTTGTCTGGTCCTAGGAGTCGAAGAGTCTTAAGTAAACTGGACACATCAGTTTTCTTTTAAATCTATATTTATTTCACTTCTTTCAACTATGCGTTTCCAAATCGGTGTATATTTCTCACTTCTTTCAATAAAATTCTTCCAAATCGGTAAAAAATTTTCACTTCTTTCAACAGTTTTCTTCCCGATCGTAATAGGTTTCCCACCTCTTTTAAGAGCTTTCTTCCAAATCGGTAGAGATAACACACATTTCAACAGTTTTCTTCCAAATAGTAATAGATTTCCCACCTCTTAAGAGCTTTCTTCCAAATCGGTAGATAACACACTTTTTCAAAGGTTTTCTTCCAAATCTGTCTAGATTTCACACATTTATCAACGGTTTTCTTCAAAATCGGTATAGATTTTTCACTACCCTCGACAGTTTTCTTCGAAATCGGCAAAGATTCCACAAATCTTTTGATTTTTTGTTCGAAGTGTACTGTATAAACTATAATTGTTTTTTGTACCTAGTGGGACTTGAACATTATTTTTACTATCGTGATTTATTTTTGGTGTCATTACCCCAATGGGTACAATTACGTGTTGCGCCACCTCTTTATTTAGCCAATATTTCGGACAGCGTTACAGAGTCCTTCATCAGAGCAGATGTGTAATTAATAGCGGTGGTGGGCCGGATCGAGAGAAACTGGTTGAGGGATGCCTTTTGACCTTTCAAGCCGAACTTACTTGACCCAACTCCTTGCACCATGGTTGCATGGATGAAGATCTGTCACTCCTAAACACACTGACCCCCAGTTTCCTACTCAATCACGGGCTCACCCTTCTTACAGGTCCCCCCCCCCTTAAATCATCACTCCCACTACTCTCACATAATAATATCTAATCATTTCTGTGCTTATATAATTTTAAGAACTCAAACAAAAAAGTAACAAAGGTTAATTGTGAATTAAACTGTTCAAAACTAAATAATTTTTCCTGTCTGGAATTCACGTTAAAATAAATTCGTTATAAAAAGAAGCGAACAATACCTGCATTAGTTCTTCAGAACTTATCAGTAAGTTTCTTTGTTTAGCAGGAGTTTGTGCAACCCTGATCCGCGTCGGTTCGCCCCACAGGGTGTGGTCTGAAATAATAGGTTCTCGCTCTCAGGCTGTATTATCATTGTTAGTATGATTGTAATCGTGGCCTCTACGCCTCTACGCTGCTACGCCTCTGACGCCCTAGACCCTACACCCTCTGTTAGGCCCTACGCTCTAGGGTAGGCAAGTTCGACACGTAGTCGACAAAAAAACGATGGACACTGAGTAAAATCATTTTTTGCCATCTTTGATATGACAGCACGTAGGTTTTTTTAAGATAATGAAGAAAAAAAATTTCTGTGAAAGGAAAGGGCGTTGAAGGGTGTACAGGAATCTGGAGATCAGGCTTCTAGAAGTGATCTATGAGAGTATGGGGTTGGGACAGATCTTGGCGGTGAATGCGTTTGCCCACCTACCGCGCAGCTGGCCGGATCGGGAGAGACTGTTTGAGGAACCTAGGTATCTCCAGCGGGACTCTCTCGACCATCGCCATGCACCGCAATGGCAGGGATGAATTCTTCGTCCGTCACTCCTTGACACATTGACCCCCTGATTTCTACCGACCCTTCATACCCTTTTCTTTCCCAGAACTTCTTCTCCTTCCTTTCCCTAATGAGACCTTCCACACAGCATCACCAAAGATGACAAAGGCCCTGAAGAATTCTGCTCGTTTCTATAAACAAACTCGCGCATAGATTCCTTATTAAATTAAATCAGTTTTGTGTTCGGAATGCAAAAAAAATAATCAATATCACTTATCAATAACAATATGCAGTAAACAGAACATTATCCCATGAAACTTCATCATAACTGATCGTGGATTATGCCTACCGGAGAAACCAACGTAACTCCTAAAAGTTGAAGGAGAATGTAACTCCTTCGCTTGTAACTCCTTCCTAATCGCTGTATCTCAGAAATGGTGATTCTTAGAAAAAAAAGTATATATTCAATTTTTGTAGATAATTTTATCATCTACAATATTTTTTCACTTTGTATTTTTTGATATAACTTACCGTTTACGAGAAAAATCAAAAACCAAAAATTTTGACCTTTGACCTTAAATAACTTTTTTGGCAGACATAGGATCGATGGGGGTATTTTATTTGTAATGGATTAAAGGACTCAATCAAAGGACCTAAGGACTCTATCAAATTTCAGCTCTGTGCAAATTTTTACTGTTTAAATGTTTATATTGACTGGACTATTATTGTTATTAGCCATAATTAAAGAAACAACAAGTGTATACGATCATCAAACTTAAATATTCCAAAATTATTACAGCAGTTATTACACGTTTTAATGAATTCCAACTGCTCCCAACCGCCTGGAGCCAGTGAGACCATGGCATCCATCATGTTAAGAGGCTGAAAGTAGTGGGGAGGGGTAGAAGATGGGAGAGGAAGGTGGGAATTCAGATCTAGTCTAAAGCCATATCAAGCAATGCTTCAATTTTGAACGGTGTTCTGACACCAGGGCGATACTGTGATTATCTTCAACTCTGGAACATGCCCCAAATATACCTTATATTATTCAAACTTATTAAATTGCGCCGATTCGATATAGTAGACAAAATACCCTTCTCTATATTGATAGATGCAACACCAATTCCAATCAAAATGAATTTATGCAAAGGACATGTAACTACTATAACAATAAATTTGCAAATATAGACACACATGCTGCTATATTTGCAAATTTATTGCTGCTAGCTACTGTCGATACAGAACTTCATTATATAACATTCTAGGTGCGAATAACACATATTCATGAATATTAATTAATTGTATCTAATATTTTTTTATATTACTTGCGTGGCAACTTTCCCTTATCCCTCTCCTCCCCTTACCCTTCCCAATCCAAATACCTATTTTGCGGTCTATTACAGTTATAATCACACTTATTTTATTGTTGTGTATTGGTTTTTCATTTGTTGAATCTAGATTTGTACTATTATTATTTTTTTAAATTGCTGCTTATTTCTGTTTTTATTTTTTCATTTACTTAAATATTCTAGTTTACATTCAGTTATTCTTATTTCTAAAAACCTATCTGTGAACATTAATAATTAGTCTGTTTTTTTATCATCCTCTTATGTATATTATATTTCTAAGACTGTTTATGTTCCGTAAATAAATTGTGAAACAACATAATTTAATCAAATAAATGTAGGTTTTAAAATCAATTTAAAAAATGCTGGAAACAAGCAAACGTCTATGTGAATTTTGCATTTGTCTCAGCTCTGTTGGCTTTACCTATTTATAAGTTTTCCATTGTATTGAATTGTATTATTATTGAAATTTTCTATATATAAAGTGTCAATTTAAAATTTATGAAAGTTATTTTCAACTTCGAACATCGATTGAAGTCGTTTCAAAATATATTATTAACGAATTCGTATTTTCATTGAAAGGTCAAGTGACAATTTTTAGGTTGGTTACTTTGTACAAAGTTTTCATGGCAAAGGAATGAATACCAAAAATAAATGCATGCTGGCTATTTGTTGAGAATTGTAGGGTCTTTCATAAAATAATAAACACTCTGCGAGATTGACAACTGAGTTTTTTTATTCAACCAACACTTCTGCCATAGGTCGCCCAAAGTGGTTCGCTACGTTTGGTGATTTAGCAGGGGTGCCCGGGTTCATGGGGTGAGGTTTGTCTTGGTCTTGGAGGCGGATGACCAGGACACACCGAACCCCAGATTCCTACCCACCCCTTAAACCCTTTTCCTTCCCAGAACTCTCCTCTCCTTCCTTTCCAAAAAAACCCTCCACACAGCATCCTCAAAGATGACGTAGGCCCTGAGGGAAATTATTTCCCTCAGGGCCTCCTGTGTGGAGCTCAAAAAAATTCACAACTAGCGAGTTCCCCGCATGCGTTGTTATGCCACTTAAGAACTAAATCGTTTCTCCCTGCGTGTCCTTTCCCATTCGTCCCGTTTCCCTTCCGCCTCCCCTTACTCTCCCGTCTCTCCCATCCTCTCACGCGTTCCCACGCCGCCTTCTCCGCCTTCCCTCTTCCCTCTCCCGCCAACCCCCCTCCCGTGATCCCCTCCCCACTACCACTTTCAATATATTCAGTCCCAGTACATTCAGATTTTCAAACAGCTCGCGTGCCACCTATTGCATTTTTTTTACAAATTTTCTATCAAATTTGGTACATAACATAGGTACCTATTTGAAATAAATAAAAATGTTGGTAAGTTTCAAAGTATTCGATTTTGGTTAGTAGAATAGGTGGGAATAAATTCATTAATTTAAACATTTTCAAAAATTGAACTTTAATTTAACAATTGATGGTTTGCTAAATGTCATTCTCAAATTGTGACATTTTTGTAAGAGTTTTTGTAATGATTAAAAAACTTTTCAGATGTATTGTCATGTGGTTTGTAATAATCCAGAAACCTTCGTGAGGACGGAAGGAAGATATTTAGAGTCTACAAATCATTCACATCAAATCCCCAAAGTTTCATCGCAATCGGATGAACTATTAGCAACGCATAATTTCATGATGCCAGAACTATTGTATATAGTAAGAATCGCGGGTTTGCGCACTTCAAATCCCCAAAGTTTTATCGCAATCGAATGAATGGTTTAGCAACACATAGCAAACATACACACACAGACAGAAACAAACATATTTTCATTTGAATATACATATAGATTTAGGTTTTCACGATAGGACACTTTAAATGCGACAAATTACTCGTTTACAGCTCGGTTCCCCATTCAAGAGAACGTAAACGGTAAACCTTGTTTGCTATTCGATTATTTTACAGAGAAAGAAGTGAAATAACTTAGGGAACCGGCCCTTTAAAATCAACACATCAATCAAAAGTATTTACATGTGGACTAGAAGCGACAACTGTACGTGCAATAGCATTCTGTTTTACCATCCCATAGAGTATAGACCATAGATTTATATATAACTGGATGAATGACTCGAGTAAATTGGCCGGTCTTCCGGTTTTGACGGCCGCCATCTTTAAAGAGGGCAAAAGATACAAGAACTCAGGGAACTTCTTAGGGGGAACTCGCTAATCCCAAGTTTTTGTTACTAAAAAATGTTATTAAATATTTTTCCTTCCGGTTTTCAGTTGTGTTGCATAATGAATTTTAACAAAGTAAAACTGCGACTTTGTATATTTCGCGTAAATAAATCGCCACATATTTAAAAAAAGGATCATTGGAACAACTTTATTCAAGGAAGATTAATTTCGAAGTAAACTTCAATACTGAAATTTCATTCAGGGCATCACGTCAAGTCATGCAGTTCTACATTGTTTTATAACTTGTGATAATCTAACATTGTCTTATTGTGATAATCTTACATTGTCTTAGATCAGTAGGTAGGTAACAATATGTTGAGAAACAGAAAAAAAACTTCAGGATTTAATAGGTGCATAATTTTTCATTTTTTCAAAATTACAACTTTTATTACCGGAACATCATGTGCCATTAACACGCTAACAGTAAATGTACCGGCAAGCAAGAAAAAAATAACAGTCATATATAATAAATGGCAGAAATATGTATATATTTTTTAAAGTATTATATATATTATATATTTAAATAACTTATGTGCAGACAAAATTTTTATACATTATTAAAAAATATTAGTTTGTGGAATTTCTGCCTAAGGTTTGCTTAATTGTTACGTATGTTTTCTAGTGAAAATATTATTGCAAAGTTTTCAATTTTAAAAGCGCAGATTTCTCATTTCTTGCACATCTCTTCATTTTTTAAGGGAAATCTGAAATAATAAGTTCATAAAACATTAGTTGTGTTATTTGAAGTTATCTATCTACGGACAAATAGTCCATTCAATATAATAAAAACACGAATAAGAAACAGAGATGACGTGAAAGGAGAGCACATATAAATGAAGAGCAATGACAATACAAATGTTATATAAAAAGTAGGTACATTTAAAAGATAGATACATAGCATGAAGAAGGTTTTAAAAATTACACATTGCATATCGATTGTCTTAAGTCATTTAGGCTTACACCAAAAAATTCAATGCTTTGACTTGAGTTGACAAGTCTCGTCATTCTGGACAAAGGATAATGATGGTATTCATAATTAGTAGAATGTTGATTGAGGAACAGCAAATCATTATTTCGGAGTCTACGGGAAGTGATGTTAAACTGGACGAATTGTAACAAAGCAGGTGGGTCAGTAATACTGTCGATAATTTTGAATACGCAAATTAGATCGGAGTATTTTCTACGATTTTCTAAAGAAGAAATGTTTAATATTATTTATGTTGTTATACGAAGTTATTTACTCACCGGTGAAAAGCCATCCTTCGTTCCTGTGCTGTACCGATTCGTAGAATTATATGAAGAGTACAAAAAAACCATTTTGTTAATTTTAATATAACGCCAAACAGAGTCAAACTTCAAACAGACGGCTGCTGGCCGCTTCTTTTGCCCGATTCAAAGATGGCGGATGTCGATTTCCGGTGGACCGCTCAAAATTCGCTACGGCGAAGAGAGTCATCCATCCAGTAATTATATAAATCTATGGTATAGACTGTCGGTATATAGGAACACTATTAGCGAAGGCTCAAACCTTTTAAGGAAATTAATTACATATAGGGCAAACATTAAAGAGATTTCTATTTAGAAATAAATACAGTACTTTTGTAAATTATTTTATTTATTTATTTCAATACACATAAACAAATATTGTTGTCTTATATAGCTAATGTTATAATTCCTAAATGACGAAGAACAATTTTATTAAAAAAATATATGTAACGATTTATTAAAAAACATATTTCAAATAATAATATTATTAAATAGTAAAAAAAATCCTGCGTAGTTTGTTATAAACTTGTATAAAATGTATAATGTGTCTAGTATTATTAGTTTTAATGCCCGGCTTCGCCCGAGATACGATTTGAAAAATATTGAACGAAAAATTTTGCGTCTTGACTTATTTTTCAAAGCTGCATAATTCGTGATGGAAATGGCTTTGCAAGCCGAAATTTCGGAAGCAATAAACTGTGCAAATTACATGACGCCAGAGCTCACACACCGATTCAGAAAATGTTTTGGATAGAAGAACAAACAATAAGTCTTATTTTTGCAGTCAAATGAAGATATTTCAAGGCTTCTCAACTCAGCTTTGCTAGCTGAAATTAGTTGCATTGGCCTAGTAATTTCATACATAAAAATAAGTGCACATTTCACGAAGACAGAGCTCACGGTTCGAGAGTTATTGCAGCTTTAGATGTTCAACTGTCTGCGAATGGGTCTGATAGAATTGCCCGGAAACCCGTGAGATTTTTAGTCCAGTGGATTTATTTCTGACCTAAGAAAACGTTAATTACGAGATGGGATGGTTAAAAAGAATAGAATAAGATTAAATAATAGAAAATAAATTTAGAGAGGTAAAATAAGAAAATAAAAAAGTTTTACTTATATAAGATAAGACAATTTAAAAAAACATAATAAATAAAATAAATTATAAGTAGGATTAAAAATCCTTTTGTAAACAAAATAATACTTTCATTTTATCCATTGCAAGGATATTTTTTGCAAATTTCCACAATATCTGTTATTTTTTCTTTTAAATTTCTTTTGTTTTTTAAGGTAACAGTCTCACCGTATGAAATATATAAAATGTTTTTTTTACGATTCAATCGAGTTACGAATAATTTGACAATATTTCATCCTTAATACTATGCTGGAAAATGATGCTTGTGCAATGATGGACGTATTAGCTGGTAGAAGATTGAACCTGCAATTCCTGTGTAGGAACTCGATGTTTTTATCCACTTCGCTACCAACCGATTATCTTTAGTAATTTAAAATAGAGAAAACTCGACAAATCGTGTTTATGAAAAGTCTGCTTCGTTCAAAACAGTTTTTTAAACACTCCGTTTTAAACTATTTATTCGCTTGAAAAACACCTGATTTTCTTATTTTATTGACAGCGATTTATGCTGATTTTGAACACACAAACTTTTCGAAAACACACTTTTCACAAAACGTGAAAATCCGCATTTTCCCACGAATTTCCGTTACTTTTTTAGAGAATCGAATTGCAACCAAACTGAATTTCAATGTGTTTTTGTTGTTTTTACTCTACGGGATACTTTTTTGTGCAATGGCTAGATTTTCCCATTAAAATTGATGTGTTCGAGAGTTCCAGTTAAGTTTACTGAAGCTGTGATTATTTTTGCCATTTTATTTACAATAGAATCACTGCAGTCAAATGCTTAAGTTTGGTCAAAGATTTGTTTAATTGGTAGCGTGATGGGACACTAGAGTATTCCGCAAGGTCGTCGAGTGGTACCAGTCTAATTGATGATTTTTGCTGCTTACAGTTGTTGGGGTTGCTTAATTTGTGCACGGTGGCACATTTGCTTCATTTGGCTTTTGAAGGTATGCCACAAGGTCGTCGAATGGTACCGGTCTACTTGCTGCATTTTGCTCCTAGTGGCTTATCACAAGGTTGTTTATCGCAGCACAGATTTTCACATCCAGGGCCTACTAGGTATGGAGCAACGCCCATGTAGTTTCCGCTGAAAAATAAAAATAACGTTTGCATATTTTCAGTTGACAATTTAATTGAAAAAAAAGGGAGGAGTAACAAGAGTTATAAAATGATCCAAGATGAGAATAGGGTCGAATCTCTGCTTCCCTTTACAGAAATGAAGGGGTGACTTGGACATATACTCAGAATTCTAGAAGACTGACTTCCGCATAAAATACTGGCAGCAATTCTAGAGTCCAATGGGCTGCGCCAGAAAAATTGGGGGAAAGCAACTCCAAAGGACGCCCGAGGAAATATTGAGCCTGATATGGACGGAAGCCGCTGAAGTAGCCAAGGACATGAACTCATGTAGGCGCCTTATCGAAGCGATTATTGGTCCTCAACCCGAATAAGGAAAAGGGATCCAGATGAAATGGTGAGAACAGCTGCGTCTCCGTAAGCGAGAGATAACAACCTAAAAAAACTTACTAACCATCACGACGTTTGCTCGCAGGGTTAGGCAGAGGGGACGGACTGCCAAATAACTCGGTCTTTGCATTCACTGCTTGCTTGAAGGAGGTAGCGCAACATGCCGTGTTGCGCTACCTCCAAACTACCTACCAAACACACACCCCAAAAACAAATAACGAAAAAACTGCTTGCCTCGTTCACATTCATACATGGTCTCATACATGCTTTACTATTATTCTGATTCTTGACATGGCCCGACTTAAGTATTTGATTCACTTGGTTGTGCCATATCTTCCTCGGGCTTCCCCGACTTCTTCTGCCATTCACATTTGCGTCATATATTCTTCTTACACTCCTATCTTCATTTGCTCTACATGCCCAAACCATCTGAGCGTTCCTTTCTTAATCTTACTCATTACGCTTACATCAGCCTAGCATTCTTTGCGGATCTTCACGTTTCTCACACGATCTCATTTCTACAGCATTCGGTCTACTGCCATACAACAGGGGGTTATCAGCACTTACAGCATTGTGGTCGGCGAGCTTCGCTTCTTTGGACAGTTTTTTGTTGGTGCCAACGGCGTTCATTCCCCCATTAATGGAGTTACCTGCATTTACTCTTCTTGCAATATCTCCATCAGCCTTCCCATCTTACGTAAATATACTTCCCAAATATGCAAACTCATCCACCTGCTCCAAGCATGTCAACAACCTTCAGCCCAAAATAAGTATTTTTCGTAAGACACAATAAAGCCAGGTACTCAGTGATAGATGATGAAAAAATAAATTTGAACTGTATTGTTTGACTTTGAGGTATTTACGTATCTCACTTCCAAACAATCTTCAGTAATCTTCTTCTTCTCTTTGAATGTTTATAACGGATCCTTAATTTGAATATCTACCTGGGTCCATAAGTGCAGACAAATAGCTTGAAGATCTTTCCAGCATCGGTCTTGAACAAGACTTGACCGCATCCGACATATTGTGTCGCTGCCCAAACAAGCTGAAAGGAAAAAATAATAATCTATGTAATAACTCTGTATAATGTGCATATTTAATCCTATATCTAACTAACCCTTGTGTAAAAAATGTTAATTTTATATTCCCAATGTAAAGGCGTATTAAAGGGTAAATAAATAAATATTTGCATGTCATGTGTAGTGCACATTTGAGCCTTTTCGATTGACAGTGCACATTTGAGTGTTTTTAGTGCTTATTTGAGCTTTTTCGGTTGTTAGTGCACATTTAAGTGTTTTTAGTGCTTATTTGAGCTTTTTCGGTTGTTAGTGCACATTTCAATGTTGTTAGTGCACATTTGAGCCTTTTCGGTTGTTAGTGAACATTTCAATGTTTTTAGTGCACATTTGTGCCTTTTCGGTTGTTAGAGCACATTTCAATGTTTTAGTGCATATTTGAGCCTTCTCGGTTGTTAGTGTAAATTTGAGTATTTTTAGCGCGTAATTTAGCATTTTTGGTTGTTAGTGCACATTTGATTGATTTTTAGTGATATATTTGAGCCTTCTTGGTCGTTAGTGCAAATGTTTTTTTTTTATGGTTAGTGCATATTTGGGCATTTTAGATCGTTGGTGCGTATTTGAGCCTTTTTGATGGATAATGCTTATTTTCATAATTAGTATATATAAGCCGTTTATTTTTCACTGTATGAACTGTTAAATTTAAAAATGTTCAATATGTTTGCCTTTTCTGAAGAAACTGGTTGTTTTAGAATTGGTTTTGAAATTTTTAACTTCTCCTTGTGCAAATTTTGTAAAAATCAAAATAAATTATCATGATTAGTGCTTATTTTAGCATAAATAATGCATAATTTTTAAGTTTCATAGTGCATATAAACCGTTCTAAAGAAAGCAAAGCCGCTATATAGTTAAATAGATCTTAAGCGTCGGTTTAAGTACTTTCCAGTCTAGAATAAATTCTTAATTATTGCAGTAGCAACAATTTCAGCGTATTTATGCGTGCGGAATGTGGACGTAAATACTGCGCGTGCGGAATGTGGACGTAAATACCTGCGTGTGCGAAATGCGGACGTAAATACTGCGTGCGCGGAATTTGTTCGTAAATACCTGCGTGCGCGGAATGTAGACATAAATACCTGCTTGCGCGGAATGTAGACGTAAATGTCTGCGTGTATGGAATGTGGACGTAAATACAGCGTGTGCGGAATGTGGACGTAAATTCCTGCGTGTGCGAAATGTGGACGTAAATTCCTGCGTGTGCGGAATGTGGACATAAATACCTGTGTGTAATGGCCCTGGAGGATCTGCGTGAGTGGTCCAAACGTAAATAGCTTGTGTTCATTGTACCAGTAGTCGATCCCACTTTTCCAGCCCCACTTGGGGTCCGCGCAGTACACGATACACTCACCCAGCGCGGAAAAGCGAGCTGTCAAATAAAAACAACCACATGGTCAAAATTTATAATAAAATAGAAAGAATTAGGGCGTGAGATCCGACAAGCGACAAGAAAATCAGATCAGTCTGTAGGTCCTTTAAGTTAGATTTATGCTTTTTATATATGTGAACAAGCCAACAATAATATGTTCGCTTTTGAGAAAAACTCGTATAGGTTTCATAGAAATTGTTGTGTCTCCCTTACTATCATGGTTGGAATTATGATCTAAGCGGTATTAGAATTAAAAAATACCATGTTTTATATTTAAATCTAAAATTTAACACAAAATAATTAAAATGTATCTACATCTTTATGAAATCAAAGTATCCGATCGCAATTTCAAAAAAAAAATTACTTTGGGAATTTTTGATGAATTATTTTTACATGAATCGAGAAAAGTGAGTTGATAATAACGTTCATAATACATTAGCGTAATAAAATAGTTGTATGTTTTTATTTTTTTAAGTTATCAGTAATTTCAATTTTTATTAAAATTACTTTTATCAGAACTTTTATTGGATAACCAACACCTCTGCCATAGGTCACCCCAAGTGGTCCGCTACGTTTGGTGATTTAGCAAGGGTGCCCGGGTTATGGGGTGAGGTTTGTCTAGGTCTTGGAGGCGGATGACCAGGACACACTAAACCCCAGATTCCTACCCACCCCTTAAACCCTTTTCGTTCACAGAACTCTCCTCTCCTTCCTTTCCTCAAAAAAAACCTCCACACAGCATCCCCAAAGATGACATAGGCCCTGAAGGAAATTATTTTCCTCAGGGCCTCCTGTGTGGAGCTCATGTAAAAAAAATATTGTTAGAAAAAATATATGGTTAGCCATTTTTAAAACTTTTTCATATTCACATTAAAAAATTTTATATTTTAATAATTATATGTTTATTTCGAAACATAACATTTTAAAGTGTATTTTATCACCTTTTAAGTGCATTTTTTAATTTTCGGATGCGTTGAGAAATATTCCATTTATTTGGATTTTATTGCAAAGCGGAAATATTTTGACCTTCCTGATGGGTTGATAATAATTTGCTGATTTTAAATGTATATAAATGAAAGTAAAAAGCCCTTACGATCTTTCCTGACGGTAGGACTGCTGTGCTTGAAAGACATTTTATCTGCCCAATTCTGAGAGAGGACCTCCAAAGCGTCGTCCCATACCTGTAATACAAAAAGTTTATAGTTGTCATTTGAGTTTGAGTGTGATACAAAGCGTATCAGTTCAAGTGTTTCGTTGCTGTGACAAACACCGGAACCAATCTTGAGTTTAAGTGTGATACAAAGCGTATAGTTCAAGTGTTTCATTACTGTAACTAACACCGGAACCAATCTTTTGTTCGAGTGTGATACAAAGCGATCAGTTCAAGTGTTTCGTTGCTGTGACAAACACGGGAACCAATCTTGAGTTCAAGTGTGATACAAAGCGTATAGTTCAAGTGTTTCATTACTGTAACTAACACCGGAACCAATCTTGGGTTCGAGTGTGATACAAAGCGTAACAGTTCAAGTGTTTCGTTGCTATGACAAACACCGGAACCAATCTTGAGTTCGAGTGTGATACAAAGCGTATCAATTCAAGTGTTTCATTGCTATGACAAACACTGGAACCAATCTTGAGTTCTAGTGTGATACAAAGCGTATCATGTCAAGTGTTTCGTTGCTGTGACAAAAACCGGAACCAATCTTGGGTTCTAGTGTGATACAAAGCGTATCAATTCAAGTGTTTAGTTGCTATGACAAACACCGGAACCAATCTTGGGTTCGAGTGTGATACAAAGCGTATCAGTTCTAGTGTTTCATTGCTATGACAAACACCGGAACCAATCTTGAGTTCGATTGTGATACAAAGCGTATCAGTTCAAGTGTTTCGTTGCTGTGACAAACACCGGAACCAATCTTGAGTTCTAGTGTGATACAAAGCGTATCAATTCAAGTGTTTAGTTGCTATGACAAACACCGGAACCAATCTTGGGTTCGAGTGTGATACAAAGCGTATCAGTTCTAGTGTTTCGTTGCTATGACAAACACCGGAACCAATTTTGAGTTCGATTGTGAAACAAAGCGTATCAATTCAAGTGTTTCGTTGCTATGACAAACACCGGAACCAATCTTGGGTTCGAGTGTGATACAAAGCGTATCAGTTCAAGTGTTTCGTTGCTATGACAAACACCGGAACCAATCTTGGGTTCGAGTGTGATACAAAGCGTATCAGTTCAAGTGTTTCGTTGCTATGACAAACACCGGAACCAATCTTGGGTTCGAGTGTGATACATAGCGTATCAGTTCTAGTGTTTCGTTGCTATGACAAACACCGGAACCAATCTTGGGTTCGAGTGTGATACAAAGCGTATCAATTCAAGTGTTTCGTTGCTATGACAAACACCGGAACCAATCTTGGGTTCGAGTGTGATACAAAGCGTATCAATTCAAGTGTTTCGTTGCTATCACAAACACCGGAACCAATCTTGGGTTCGAGTGTGATACAAAGTGTATCAATTCAAGTGTTTCGTTGCTTTTACAAACACCGGAACCAATCTTGAGTTCGAGTGTTATACAAAGCGTATCAATTCAAGTGTTTCGTTGCTATGACAAACACCGGAATCAACCCAAAGGAAGATTTAAATATGGTGTTGATGATAAACTTCATAATAAAGAAGGTAGTGTTGAAGCCTTACTATTTTATTCATGTTGGAGGCTTTAGGTTGTCCAGGCAGGGTCCCGTTGGCCACTCTTCTGCGAAGATCATTGTGATAATCCACAATTATTTTCTTGTCGGCGCAGGTCACGTTCCCGCTGGCTTTGGTATAAAAAATACAAGTAATTAGTTAGGTATTATAAATTTAAAACTCGTGGATATTATAAACTCAATGGGAGTTACAAAGTGGTGTTGAAAAAATTAAAAGGAGGTTTGTAATTCCAATTTATTTTGTAGATAGTAGATAATATGCAGTCATGTATATTTGCAAGAAATGTGTCTACGTACTTAATCACTCTACCATTAACCTCGGACCCATAAATTTGTTTTCAAGCTACCTACAACATTGCCAGGCATATGTATTGACTTATTAATTTTTACATGATTAAATACGCTTTATTTTAGTTTGAAAACGTTCAAAATGCTTACAACTTTACAACCAATGACTATGTCATAATATATTTTTTATTGTTTTTCATTTACTCTCAAGTTGCCTCTAAAATCATGAAACACTAAAATTTTTAATGGGCTATGTCTTATAATTTAAAGCAAAAATAAATAAAGTAGCTCACATCCGTACTAGATATTTGATATACCTTTTGATTACAAAAATAATTTTTCAGTTTGGTTGGGTATTTTGATCTCAAATCAAAATTTAAGATTTTTATGAAACTGGCCGAAATGGGCTGCGCATACGTTCCTCTTAAATAGCGAAATCACAAATCGATCAAATAAAATTTATCTGCGAAGTTAACCCACTTTTAAAAGGCTCAGCAAAAAATATTGAATCTATCCTACTTGATTCTCACTTCATAACGTTGTGCAGCTGTGTGCTTACGTTTCTGCACGTTCCTGCACGTGTGAGTACGTCAATACGTGCACGTAGCAATGCACACATATGTACCCTTTCAGCACGGGATAGAGAAATATATTGAATTGCCTGTTCATGATTTCAAGGAAGTACACAATAACAAAACAGCAGATGTTTCCAAGCGTTCGAATATGTGCCTGACACGATTACTGCATTTCGTATCCCATGATTCTTCGTTCTATTTTATTTTTGTAATGCACTCGACCTACCACGTAACAATGTGAAATTAAATACAAGTTTTTCAAGAAACATGTATTTAATACGTTCAACACACCATGGTATTTTTTTCTTCATTTTATTTTACTCTACTTGGCTCACATGTTTAAAATTTGACTGTAATTATTCTTCAAGGGGGTTCTGGGCCATCGTTTTTTTTTACATTGCTCTACACAGGAGGCCTTGAAGAAAATATTTTCCCTCGGAGCGTACTCATCTTTGGGGACTGGGGATTTCAGTTCGGATTGAGTCACTGATACAATATTGTATTTGTTAGCCTTTCTTTAAAAATTTGAATTTGCTTTTGGAAAAAACTATTTATCAATATTCAATTGGGTATGTACCGGTGCCAAAAATTAAATCTTAATATTTTAAAGCATCTTAAAAAAAAATTTGCGCCATCTGTGAAAGAGTACAATATGAATTATTTTAAGGGGGTATTCTAGTCTAGAAAAAAAAAAATAAAACCTACTTATTTCGATAGTTTAAATATTCAAGAATATCTCCTTAAAATTATTTTTCGAAATTCAAATTATTTTAAAAGTTATGGCCATTTTAGTGTCCTGGCAATAGACGGAATGTAACTAGAATCTAAATGGAACAAAACTTTAAACGCTTTTTTCTCGAAACTCCTTTTTTCGAAACGTTTGTCACAAAATCTCAAGTTCTAATAAACCGATTTTCTTGAAATTTGGCGTGAATTTTTTTTATATATCCCATTATTGAAGAAATCAACAAAAAATCCCAATTTTTTATTTCAACTTACTGAAAACATCAATTTTTTTTTTAGTTGCCGCCATTTTGCGAAAAAAAAATTTATGTTTCTTGATTCCTACCGTAATGACATTTGTACTGATAAAGAATCTACATTTTTTTTAAATTTTTCAAATGATCAGAAGGGTGGAAGTCGTGACAAGATGGACACGCTCCTTTTTTTCCCCCTCTACTTCAACTACGCGTTACTTCGTGAAATATTTTTGTTAATTCTTAAAACATAAATAAATAAATTATTAAAAAAATGTATACTAAAATATGAATAGGTTTTTTTTTGATCGACCGTCGAAAAACGCCCGAAATTCGGGCTTCTAGACTAGATACCCCCTTAAGTCATCACCTTGATGAACTTCGGAGTAGTACAAAAACATGTGTTTTTTGTTTAAAAATCAGATTCTTGGATAATTTGTAGAGCGCCGTTTTTGTTAAAAATCACCTCAATGGCGCTGTACAGTTTATTAAGAACTCTTAGGCTCTATCTAATTTTATTATTTACAAACAGATACAGAAACATACTTACCTGGCAGGTCACTTCCGATAAACACTTTTATTTGAAAGTTTATGCTTGAAGAAGATACGTCTTTGCACGTGGGGGACAGGACATTGCATGATTTTACATTTGCTACCCCCATCACAATTAGTATTACATTTATGAAAAGATTAGTGGCAAAAGTAGAGTTGATATTCATTTTGAAAGACAGGACTCTTTAGGGCTGGAGAATGTTCATGAAATGATCTTTACAAACGCTTACGAATAAGATCTTTTTCCATTTTTACAGATTACAATTTACAATGTCATGGGCATTAAAGGTGAAGGGTTTTTGAGTTTATAGATACGACTTTCTGAAAAGGTGAGTTTTAAGTTTAGCTCAAAATTCCGCCGAGTCTGTGACTAGACTTGCCTACATTCATCATTAATTCATTCTTCATACAAATTATAATAAAGTTAAACTTACATATGAAGGTGTTGTTATTTGGCCACTGAGCTTGCGTAGATGCAACCAAGCAAAAAATTGCCAAAATCAAGCAAATAATCTTCATGTTAAATGAATATCTTCTCTTAGTTAATTTTGAACCTGATTACTGTAACTTCAGTAGTAACTGATGCACTCATCTGCGATTTCTTCCGTATTTATACCATCTGGAAAAAATATTTATGAATCTAGTAGTTTCCATGTAAATACAGGTGTTAATTAAAGGGCCTGTGTGTTTAGCTTGACAAATTAGGTTGTATACATATCCCTTTGTTTTGGTAAATAGTGATAACACCACGTAAACAAGGTCGTTAGAAGTTAAAAAAAATAATTTTAACTACTTCGCTGATAAGACAGTTAAAAATTTTGAAAAAACATGAATCAGGTCGAACGTATTGCACAATATTAGTACAGTATACCCCGAACAACAGGATTGTATGTATTTGTGTATATATATATATATATATACACTAATATTAACCGTTATGTCCTTGCGAAGCGTTGCAAAATAGCATTTTGTTTTGCATACGTCTACTTTTTTTGTACAAAAGAAAAGTTTATCCGTTGTTTGCATATGAATATTCGAAAACTTTTTACAGTTATTTGAAATTTAAAGAGAGTTGTACGCAAGCGATGCATCTGAATCCGGATAAAATAAAACATAACATGATAAAAAATAGGTTAGGTTAGTTTAGCGTAGGGTTGGTTGGGTTTGATGTTTTTGTTATGTTTCTACACTTTTCTTCAATGTTCTGTTTTTTACTATTGTTTTGTGTCATGTTCGGTTTCGTTACTGTTCTGTTTTGTTACTATTCTCTTGTGTTTATGTGCTGTTTTGTTACTGTCCTGTTTTGTTACTGTCCTGTTTTGTTACTGTTCTCTTTTGTTACTTTTGTCTTGTGTTAATGTTCGGTTTTGTTGCTGTTCTGTTTTGTTACTATTATTTTGTGTTAATGTTCGGTTTTTTTACTGTTCTGTTTTGTTGCTGTTCTGTTTTGTTACTATTGTATTTTTTACTGTTCTATTTTGTTACTGTTCTGTTTTGTTGCTATTGTCTTGTGTTAATGTTCGGTTTTGTTACTGTTATGTTTAGTTATTATTGTCTTGTGTTAATTTTCGGTTTTTTTACTGATCTATTTTGTTACTGTTCTGTTTTGTTGCTATTGTCTTGTGTTAATGTTCGGTTTTGTTACTGTTCTGTTTTGTTACTGCTCTGTTTTGTCGCTATTGTCTTGTGTTAATTTTCGGTGTTTTTACTGTTCTGTTTTGTTACTATTCTGTTTTATCACTATAATCTTTTGTTAATGTTCGGTTTTGTTACTATTCTGTTTTGTTACTACGCTCTTATGTTAATGTTCGGTTTTGCTACTGTTTTCTTTTGTCAATGTTCGGTTTTTTTAGTGTTCTATTTTATTATTTTTTTACTGCTCTATTTTATTACTATTCTCTCGTGTTGATGTTCGGTTTTGTTTTGTAACTGTTTTGTTACTATTTTCTTGTGTTGCTGTCCTACTTTGTTATTATTTTATTTTGTTACTGTTCAGTTTTATTACTTTTCAATTTTTTATTTCTTGGAATAAAAAATTAAATTTTTCAATTTCAGTGGATTTATTTTTAATTTAAGTCAAATAAAAAATTAGAAACTGTAATCGCGTCAACATTAGCTGTAATACACACATTTATATTTAAAAAAAATTTATCCAGCAGGACTGGGAGCACAGTGCAATCCCAGTCCCATATCTCATGAAAAAACCATTTTATTTATTTCTGGAGCCAAGTCATTTGATTTCTTAAATCCGGGAACGAATTCGTTAAATAATAATAAATATTCCAATTTCTTAGAAATCCCTCGCAAAATGTCTATTACAAGAAGCGTGTAATTATGTATTCACTATAGGGCATGTTTTTGTAAGAAGTTTTGAGGTTTTGATGTCGTAAAATTTTAATGATTAACCATTTTACTGCCCCGCGCTGTAAAACATTTATTACAGATGTTTTTTTTACTCAAATAGAACTTACGAAGAAAGAGCAAACTTTCAAACCAAACTGTCAAACTGCGCTCACTTTTTGGCACCATTTATGATCAAAATAGTCTGGAAAATCAACCAAATAGACCAATGACTTTATAATACATCTACATCGGTTATTGTCTCACAAAAGTAATAGAAAATGTATGCAATTAACGAACACTCTCTTGTTTTCAGTATTTTTTTAGATTAAACGTGTTGGTTTCTTTTACGACAAAAATAGACATACAAATAAAATGTGTGTAAGAAGGAAATAAAAATATGACTGGGCAGCGTTTTTGAATTTAAAAGTTGCACGATAGTGAAGTTATTTTTATTTTATTTTCATGTTGACGAATAAATTTTCTATAACGATTTAAATTGTACCATTTTCGATTTGCCTCCAAAACGACTGGTTCGTTTTTATTCAATGATCACAATGATCAGATTCAGAAAAATTCACTTTAAATTTTCCACACAGTCTTAACGGTAAGTGTGCATAGTTTGTGAAAATACCCCATTACCGTTTTTTTAGTATTGAAACAGCTTTGGGACTTCACCATATATCTCAAGGTCCTGAACTAGCGTCATTGATCCCTTCGGCACCAGTGCATAGTCGGGAAACGCGTGCCCAACATATGTACATGGTTGACATTTGTCACATGAGAACGGGTTGCTTCTTCGACTCGTTCTTGTGTTCAACAGCTCGGCTGTGGAACGATTTGCCGGCCTTTGTGTTTCCTACTTCCAACAGCATGGATCTCTTCAAGACCAATGTTCATTCCTTCCTCTCCTCAAAAGACCCTCCACACAGCATCTCAGATGACGTAGGCCCTGAAGGAAATTATTTTTCTCAGGACCTCCTGTGTGGAGATAATGTAAAAAATATAAATAAATCAAAAACCCACATTTAAACAACGCTTTCAAATTATCCAAATATGCTTTGAAAATCGTGTTCAGAAAATGTAATGTTGAAAAAGCAGTGTTGTCCAACATAAGCAAAATTTTATAATGCCGACAATCCAGAAGAGACCCTACAAACTCCATTACATCTTCAAAAAGGCTCCGTTTGAAATTTTAGTTTAAAAAACACCCTTTACATCTATTCGTATACCATGTGGCATTTCTTCTTAGAAAGCGCCTTTGTGATTTCAGAATAGGACGAAAGGCATAAAATTCAAAATTTTATGTGGAAACTATTTTAGATTCAACCAGAAAAGTTTTGATGTCTTCATTTGATCAACTTCGACGAACTGAATACTTTTTAATGTGTTTAATAGGAATAGGTTTTTCCTACTACATTTCTCACTACATCAATTTGGGAAGCGGGTATAGGTACCGCCCCTTTATAATGTTCTTAACAAAGGAAAGGTTTCATATAAGATATTACAGGAATGAGATTCTATAAAGACAACTTTTGACAACATTAATAACTGCATTCGGAACAAAGGAATTGTTTTTTTATGTCCTTGAAAGAATCGCAAAGATGTGATTTTTCCAATGTCATTTTGGAGAACATTAATAATTGCATTCAGAAAAATGAATGGTTTCTTTCGAGAGATCGCAAGGATGAGATTCTATCCAGGTCATTTTGGAGAACATTTACAATTGTATAATTAAAAACATAGTATTTAACTATAATAATTATTAGAAATTAATTACACATTTATAAACTAGCTAGCTGGGTTTCCCGGCTTCGCTCAGGACAACATTCGAGAGTGTTCTGGAATGTTCCATAATTTATTTTATTTATTTATAGCTAAAAATTAAAATAGAATAATATTGAATATTCGATACTGCGATGGTAGTGCAGTCCGCCGGATCCAATGTAAAACATTCCAAAATCAACAGAAATAAAAAATAATTAAAAGAACATTTTCCAGTGGACCAAATTGTGAATCTAAAGCATTCTCAAATCCTCTTGAACCCACACAAAAAATTTCATCAAAATCGGTCCAGCCGTTTAGGAGGAGTTCAGTGACGTACACACGGACAGAAGAAATATATATATATTAAGATATATGACAATTAGTATTTATTGAATAACA
The DNA here is from genome assembly GCA_936435175.1 of Glyphotaelius pellucidus. Classification (NCBI taxonomy): domain Eukaryota; kingdom Metazoa; phylum Arthropoda; class Insecta; order Trichoptera; family Limnephilidae; genus Glyphotaelius; species Glyphotaelius pellucidus. The sequence goes on from OW386561.1 coordinate 2,370,946, forward strand.
TCCCCGTCATAGGTCACCCCAAGTAGTTTGCAACGTTTGGTAGCAGGGGTGCCCGAGTTCGTGTTGAGGTTTGTTTGGCGACGGATATTTGGCCCACCTGCTGTGTGGCGGGCTGGGTCGGGAGAGTCTGGTTGAGGGAAACCCTTGACCACTTCAGACTCTCTCGATACATCGCGTTGCACCGCAGTGCGAGGGATGGATTCATACTCTTGAACACATTGACTACCAGTTTCCTACACACCCCTCATATCGTTTCCTTCCCAGAACTTACTCTCCTTCCTTCCACTAAAAAGACCCTCCACACAGCATCCCAAAGATGACGTAGACCCTGAGAGATTTTTTTTCCTCAGGGCCTCCTGTGTGGAGCTATTGTTAAAAAAATACCTTAAGCCGCCCCACAAAGCTGCCCAACTGGGTAGCGACATCGTAGTTCCTACATCTTTACAATACACATAAATAGGTGCTCTTGTGAGGTGTCACAAAAAAATTGGTTGTCTGTAAAGTCGGTTTACGGGCGATAATTTTACGTGATAACGTCATATAATAACGCTGGAGTGGAAGAGAGATAGATGCGTCGCAAGCCGAACGCTTAGGCCGAACACTTGTTCCGAGCCCTCGCTTGCACGCTCGGCTCAGGCGGAACGTGACAACGTGTCAACGTGTCAACGTGTCAACGTGACAACGTGTCAACGTGACAACGTGACAACGTGACAACGTGACAACGTGACAACGTGACAACGTGACAATGTGACAACGTGACAACGTGACAACGTGACAACGTGACAACGTGACAACGTGACAACGTGACAACGTGACAACGTGACAACGTGACAACGTGACAACGTGACAACGTGACAACGTGACAACGTGACAACGTGACAACGTGACAACGTGACAATGAGTCATGCTTTTTCGTGAATGCAGCCGGCGTTCATCGATTTATAAGACGTTATCACGTCAAAAAAGAAAAACAGCGTTATAAAGATTTTTTTGGTTAAAATGTCTTTCTTAATATATTCAAGTTTATTTACCAAAAATTTGATTGCAACCCTTTTTCGGTAGGACATTATAATGCACCTACTAGCAGAGCCTTAATTTATCAACATGAAATTATCTCTCCACTTTAAAGAACAAGAACGGCATTAGGTTTAAATTACTTTAATCTTTTCGACCCATCTCGAAAATGGTCCATTGTTTAATGTCACATAAACTTCTTTGGGACAGTTGGCACGTTTTCTAATTCCGAATTTTTTAAACGGTTTACGAATAAAAAAGGATAAAACCAAATTAAGCCATTATTATTTGTTGAATTTCAAAATAATTTCTTGAAAGTAATCCTGATTGTTATTCCGTAGATATTTCTGCGAATGTTGAAGCACAGATGTTTTTGACGTGAAAACTTCTTAGGTCCTGGGTTCGAGTAGATGTGATTTTTCTGTTTCAGATTTTCGATTGAGCTTCGCTAATGTGGTTTTCATTAATTAAATATTACAATTTGAGATTTTACTCATAAAGTTATAAATAAAAATTAAATACTGTTAAAAAAAAATTCAAAAAATGTTAAGAAGGTGAGTATTCCGAAAGATCTATCCAATGTTATTTTTAAATAAAAAATTATAATTATAGGTCCACAAAAACAGGACATATGATTAAAATGGTGACCGGACAACTCGGAATGAAACCAACTCAGATAAGCCATTCAGAGTGATAAAAAAATATATTTAGAAAATTGGTTAAATATTTTTTTTTTTTTAAGTTTTCTTTATTCATTGAATTGTTTGTTACATAAATTTTAGAATTTTTCGACCACCATGCTAGGCACATGCCCGTGTTGTGGTGGTCGTTAAGTAATGTTAAGTTAGGGTTATCGGCTAATTTAAAAATATTTTTTTCATAGCTTTTAATGACTTTTCAAGGAGGTGTTGAGTTGACTTTATTCTCAGTTGGCATGGAACCGATTAAAATATATATATTGAGGTGATTTTCTCACGGAAATGGCGCTATAGAAATCATCCAAAAATTATTATTTATTCTTTTCTCTGTGAACTCTCTAGGACAATTAACATTTTGTTCTTTACAGCATTTTAAATTTCCGTTAGCGATATGATAATGTGTAGGTACTTTTACAATGTATAAAATTCAATAAAAATAATAAATTTCTATTTTTGAAACTGACAATTCATGGTGGAATTCCATTATACTATATTATAATAAAAATAAATATAATTTTTTTCCCACTTTAATTTTATTGACCGTAAGCGGTTTCAGCTCGCTAGAGCCATCTTCAGACTGGTACAAATTACTTGGACTTGGATACTATTTAATGACAGAGTTCCTAAACAATGAGTTTACTGACTCTAGCATATTTAAAGGATTTTCTATGAAACTTTACTTGGAAGGGTTTTTTTTTGTTTGTGTTGAGAATTGAAACTTAAAACTATACTGCGACTTGATGCAGGAATTATTTTTTAAATATGTACTTAATTGCCTACTCCTTGCGGAGGATTATTTTAGGTCTTTTGAATTTGGTAATTTCATTCTCGCTATATTGAGCGAGAGAGTTAATGGTCGGATTTTCATGTCCGGCTAGGCTGGCGTAGAATTTTTCCGATTGGGAAACAATTAGCTCCTTTATCAGAGGAATGTTTGTGTCTTTATGGACAGTGTTAACCCTGATCCACTTCGGCGCATTCAATGCTAATCGAATGGCTTTGTTTTGCAGGGTTTGTAATTTATTTATGTGAGTGTCAGCTGCATGGCCCCAAATGGGAGCAGCGTATGTAAAGCCCGACCTAATGGTCGTCTTGTAGATGAGTAGTTTATTGTCTGGTGATAATTTACTATTTCTACCTAGCATAGGGTAGAGGGCTGCAATTGACTTATTAGCTGATTTTACTTTTTCATTAATGTGTTTAGCCCACGTTAATTTGGAATCTAGGGTTACTCCGAGGTATTTAATAGATTTTTCCCATGGAACCTGTTCCCCGAATAATTTAATGTTCGGGGGCTGTTGGTACAAATTATTCTTAGTCTACGGTATATATACACAACATATGAGGGAGGGGAAGCGGGGTGGTCTAAAGGTTTCCCCTCCCTCATATGTTGTGTATATAAACCGTAGACTAAGAATAATTTGCACCAGTCTGAAGATGGCTCTAGCGAGCTGAAACCGGTTACGGTCAATAAAATTAAAGTGGAAAAATATAATATATTAAAAATAATATATTATATTATAATATATTAAAAATAATATGAAATAATCAAATAAAATACTATCATAAAGGTGGTAATGAAAAAATAAATAAAATCCAATAATAACGAAAAAAACATACTATAAGTCTGTCAAATAAGGGTAGAAAATATTAACAAAAGAAACCACAAAGTTTGTAGGCTAGCAACACCAATTTAACTGTCAAATATTATTTTAAAATGCAATGATACTGAATGTATAGAACACAGTAAACCACATTTTAAAAACATTTTTGTTATTAAAGAAAAAAAAATCGAATAAGCACTGTTGTCAAGTACTTACTTTGACATAAATTTGATTAAATAGTGTTTTACAAAGTGATTTGATTAATTTAATTTAACATAAATTTGAATTTAACAGTAGATATAAAGGAAGAATCACTCATGGTGAGTTTAGTTTTACTTCTTTTAGATCTGAATGAAGTTAAATATATTCAGATCTAAAATTAGAGACATGATCTAAGGCCCGGGCAACGCTAGCTACTTTAGCTATTGTTAAATAAATGTGAGTAATTTCTAAACTGTGCTTTATATTTTATTACAATATCGTTATTCTTCATTATGTTAACACAAAATTGCAAAGGTATAATATTAATATACCGATATGCAATTCTAATTTTGAGATCAGTGGGTATCTATATTGCAATGAAAAAACATGTTTTCACTCTTAAACCTTTTTAAATTTTCATAAAAATGTAGGTTACACATCTTTACAATAACACCATGAGTTTTATGTTTAGTATTGCCATTAGAACAACAGTGGCACCCTCCCATGTTTTCTACTCTTATTTGACAAACTGTACATATAAACAATTTTCGAAAAATCAAATTCAATAATCGTATGGAACTTACCTACTCACTGGTTGTCCTTTTCTGATAATCAATATATTAATACGTGAAGCCAAAACTTTGTACCCCTTTTTACGAAAATTGCGCGGACGGGGGAGTATGAAATTTCGCACACTTATTGTTTATATAAAGGAGGAGTGCAGAATGCTAATATTTTTTAAAAATTATGCATAAAAATAGATTAAATCAATAACAAAAACATTACACACACTACCATGTATTTGACACACACACTCGCGTCTTTACTCTATTGTTTATTGTTAAAGTCTATGGTCAAATTGAGAATAGATTAATATTGTTTGTCTTTAAAATTATTTGTCTATGGTCTTACTGAATGTCAAACATAAAAAAAAACATTACAATTATGGTCGAATTTCGACCATTGGGCAACCACTAGTATAAATAAATAGGCGTAACTATGACAAAATACTGTGTTTTAAGGTTTTCACGGCCAAAAAGTATTTTTGTTATTGTTTTTGGGGTGTTATGCCGTGTTTCGCTATCTCCTTCTTTAGCCAACGTTTCGGACAGCGTTACAGTGTCCATCATCAGGGCAGATGAGTGATGATGGACACTGTAACGCTGTCCGAAACGTTGGCTAAAGAAGGAGATAGCGAAACACGGCATAACACCCCAAAAACAATAACAAAAATGACAAAATACTGTTTTTCGGTGACGCTTCGCGAGGATATCACTGTCGGACGCGTAGATTAAAGAAGAACACAAGAAGTGCCTTAGGAACACGCTTCGTGATCCAAATATCTGGTCAATTGACCTTAAAGTTTCAATACATAACTGTGTAGTTACCCTTGATTTCGATGTCAGGCAATCGTAAGTGAGACAGAACACGGGCTAAATAGAGCATTTGTTTTCATTCAAATTTGTATGGAAATTACTTCTAGATTTCTTCTTTATTGTATGGTCGGATAAAAAAAAATGGTCCCAACGGAAAAGATAACAATTTTCCACTGATTTTAAAAAATAATTATTTCTTGAATGTTATGAAACCCGTGGGGTCAATAAAAAAACTTTTTACGACTCCAACAATATTTGGTATTTCATTATTTCCACTGAATAGAAAATACATGGAAGAGAGATCTATAACAAAATAAAAGAAAACTGTTGTCACAAATTTTAAAAAGACCTTTTGAATCCTAGTCCCCAACTACAGAATAATATAAATAAGCCGTAACCAATTCAGAAAAAAATCCTCAGTTACCTACTTGTATCTTATTTGCCCTCTATTTGAAATCCAGAAGACAATATGTGTTCATGAATAAGAATCTAAGCCATTCCCAGCATTATCGGGTATCCCTCACGGGTCAAAACTTGGCCCTCTGTAATTTCTCACAAACGACATTCAGGTCTGTGTTAATTTTTTTTTTTTTTTAAGAAAGACGGGTTACGGGTTACGGTTTAAATTCCCGGGTTACGAATAACCCAACAATGTTTGAAAATCTCCTACTACCACTACAGTAAGCCGAAAATGTTGCTTGAGTCGTGATGGAGGACATAGCCAGCCGAGGAATCGAACACTCGACGCTCGGGTGGGACTCAAACGCGATGCCTCCTCAACCACTGACCGATCGATCACTGAAGACCGACCGGTCTTCTATTTACTCTAACTTCTGATGGAAATAATCTCCTACCAAGTCTGCTAACAAAAGCAATCTGACCTTGATGCTCTTAAACAAGTTTTAATATTTAAAATGTGTAACAATGACCTATCCCCTCTCACAGAAGCCCGTAGTTTTTGAGTACAGCATAAAATGGCGAATATAATACCGAGTCAATGGCATTAAATCTAGGTATCATCTTTGAACCCAATTTAACGTCCTCTGACCACAAATCACGACTCACTCCAGCTTGTTACAAGCCCCTGGAGTTTATCATCAGAACATCTAAACAGTTGGGGTTTTACATCAGAACATCTGTCTACCCAGGTGCAATGATAGCCATGTTCGATGGCATTATGAGAAGTAAGCTGGAGTATGCTGGTGATGTACGGATTTCGCATCAAACCAAATTTATAAAAATGCTGCAACAAATCCAGAAAAACATTCCTCAAGTTTGTCTACCTGCAGAGGTTCATGCATCTTGTGGATTTACTCGAGGCAACCATTAGATTTTGCCTAGAAACCTAAGCAAGCAACCTATCAAGATACCACACCAAGAATAAATGCTCTAGCACATCACAGCATGACAAGAGGAAATGGAATTGAATGAAATTTCTAAAACAGTAGATAAATTTAATCTCCTTTCAAATAACCTTAAAACTTCTTTGTATGCCTATTTTCTCAAATGTTAGATGATTAATCGGTCGTACAATAAATAAAATAAAATATATAACGAGATTGCACGAGGGTTGCAAAGGATTGTTCGAGCTATCAGTTATAAGTAAGGGAAATTTGACTTATCTCGTGCTCACAGACAAGCCCACAAAACTCTTATTTGGGTTTATATCTTCAGTAATTATTTCAATAAAAACCGCACGGTATGGGTTAGATGAGAAAAATATTTGTTTAAAAGGAACTATTTTCGTTTTCCGAAAATATGGGAACTTAGAAAATATTTTTGTTATTATTTTTTACGAATAATTAGTAACTCAAGATGGTATCTATGCGGGTTTATACCTAATTCAACATCTGATTAAACATCCGTTATTTTATTGTAATTCGGGTATTTTTGTTTGGAAAGCATTGAGTTTTTATTAGCCTAGGCCTAGGAACACTGAAAAGATAGAACAGATAGAATTATTCTGTTGGCGTGTCCGTGTATCTGAAGTAAGATATAACTTAATTTACTTCTGCTGAAATTAATCAAACATTTTCAAAACTCAAAATTCTGTCTAGAACAAAAAAATTACAGATAATAATTTCATTAGCCCATCTGAGACATAGATGTAAAATGGTCTTATGTAAAATTGGCGACCACAGTTTTCTTTAAAATCGGTGTAGATTCTAAGAAAAATCCTCTAGGAAAAATCGGTTCATTGCCTCGGAACTGGATGGTAATTCAGTCGAGTTAATTACAAAGCCACTCTAAAAAATCGTGAATGGGTAATTATTTTGAAATGGGTAATTATTTTTTTTTCTGTTTCGTGATGTTACGATTTCGATTAATTATAGACATACATACGTAAATAATCTGTATTCAATCGAAAATTTGCGCTATAAATCGCAAATCTGTTTTCAATCCAAGAATTACGCTAAAAATCGCAAATCTGTAATTCAGTTGAAGTTTTACTCTGTAAATCGCAAATCTGTAATTCAGTTAAAGTCATCTTGGTCAAGGTTGAAGTTCTACTTTGTAAATCCCAAAGTCAGTTGAAGATTTACTCTGTAAATCGCAAATCTATAATTCAATTGAAGATTTACTCTGTAAATCGCAAATTTTAATTCAATTGAAGATTTACTCTGCAAATCGCAAATCTGTTATTCAATTGAAGATTTACTCTGTAAATCGCAAATCTGGACCTAATTCAATTGAAGATTTACTCTGTAAATCACAAATCTGTAATTCTGTAGAAGTTTTAGAGCGTGTTCACACACAGTTATAAAAGATGTAGCTTGGCTTATTTCAGCATATCACTCGCCGTATATTCCCATTGAATGTATGGCGAGCGATTTGCTGAAATAGGCCAAGCTACATCTTTTATAGCCGTGTGTGAACACGCTCTTACTCTGTAAATCGCAAATCTATAATTCAATTGAAGATATACCTACTCTATAAATCCCAAACTATTATTCATTTGAAGATTTACTCTGTAAATCGCAAATCTATAATTCAATTGAAGATTTACTCTGTGAATCGCAAATCTATAATCCAATTGAAGATTTAGTCTACAATTCGCAAAACTATTATTCAATTGAAGATTTACGCTATAAATCGCAAATCATTTAAATAACGAGTTTTTATAGACATGTGTAACTCAATTTTTTTAACCGTATTTAAAACTAAGTAAATCTTAGAAGAAAAAAACCGAAATTCATTATTCAGTTCAGAATTCCCGATTTCAATTTCCTTTACCTTTCGGGATTACAGGATATAACACGTATTTAATAATTGGATTAATCCGAACACAGACGAAAATAATCATTTATTCAAATAAGATCATGTTTTAATCGTGATTTATGTTTTATTTTCATAGAGAAACAACATAATGAGTAGATACCTACCTTTGCTTCCGCTGAAAGAGCTGTTCAAATAGATCTTGGAAAATTTGGGATTTCAAAAGAAACCTTCGTAGCCATGAAACCTTCACGTAAACACAATAAACTTCTCATGCCGCGATGATTTTTTTCGGTTCAAGTAGAGTTTTTCAGACATTTTATACCTACCTACTTTTGAAACAAATTTTAAATTGTATTTTTAAGTAGCTTTTCCCCCCGGCTTCGCTCGCACGGTATTACGGGAAATTACTGTAGCGCTTGCACTTATCAATTATCTCCCCCCTCCCCCAACCCCCACCCCCTCCCGCATTCCATACATTCATTCCTTTACATTCAGTTTTGAAACATCTCGCCTGCAAACCTAAATTTCATTATAGCTCAAAGAAAAAAAGAATTATCCAATTTTGTTCATTTGTTCGGAATTTATGCGCTTACAAACATTTCGTATGTTTATTTTTATTTAAATATTTGGAAGTTTGTAAATATAATAAAAAATTACAATATTTATTATTCAGTCTTTATAATCGTTACGAATTATATTTTGAATGTAGGAACTCTGATTTGACTTTATTCCAAAACAGAAGCTTGTCCAAAAAAAAACAACACATATTCTAATATTTGAATTTTCTGGAGCAGCAGCCGACCAGCGGGCCGAGTACCTACCAACTTAGAACCCACAAATATTCGTATATCAACATCGTTTCCATGGAAACGATTTTTTTTCTGACGTTAGCAAAAACCCGCTTTTGTTAGCTACCGAAAACGTATAACAAATATAATATAATCATATTTATAATTTCATAACGCCAGAGCTTACTATCATTTACAGCCTATAGTCTTCGCATATAATTTAGCTTTCTATTGGTGAAAGAATTTTTCAAATCGTTTTATAGTTTTACGCGTGAAAGCATCATAAACAAACTCGAGCATTTCGCATTTATAATATTAATATGGATTTGGAACGGAGAATAAGCTCTTCGTGGTGTGCGGAAACTCACAGTACATACAAGCGGGAAACTGGTGAATCTACGTCACATAGGGAATTCAAAAACACTTTTGAAGTGAAAACTTCTTTAGCACCGTTGTGATTTGAAACTCGATGAAACGGAAGCGAGTGACACTAAAAAGAGACAAACACACACATCATGTGCCTGCAAGAGAATGAGATAGCAATAAAATATTTATTTCATTGAATAAGAAGATAACACTTATAATCTAAATGAAAATATGACAATGACAAAATGACAAAATGACAAAATGACAATGGGACTCGAACCCAGACCTCTCGTCACGTCCCGGTTAGACGAGAGGTCTGGGTTCGAGTCCCAGTTGCGACCATTGTCTTTTTCTATTTTTCTGTGTCTTGTTCTCTTTCATATTTTCATTTAGATTATAAGTGTTATCTTCTTCTTCAATTATATATTACGATGATGGGAATAACCTTCAAAAGTTATAAAAAGAGAGTTTTTCTTATAAAAAATTAAATATTTATTTGTTACTCGGGTACTTGGTTCCAATATAATGCGATAAATCCACGGTCCCAAGCAAGTCTCCTTTGGTCTAGTGGTATAAAACACTTAACGAACCTCAGCACTCAGACATTCAGAGGACCGAATCCTACGAAATTAAAAAATATATATATGTATTTTATTCCATATTCAAACCAAATACCAAATACCTATTTTATTCCATATTCATATCCAATATTCAAACCACTCCAAAGCGAACAGGCAAAAGAAAGCGACATCTAGTGACTCCGAAGAAGAAAACACAAATACTAATAAGATGACTAAATGTATAGGAAAAGGTGCACTGCAATTCTACGACAAAAATATGAGAAAAATCATCCTTCACATTGATAAAAAAGTGCTTCGCAGTCTTTCCACTCTTATCTACTTTAGCTTCTGAAGGTTTCACTTCTTGTGAAACGAGCGATTTGCACACTGATTTTTTTTTCCATCCGAGCATTTCGATTTTTTCGAAGTGAAGACTTCTTTAGCACTGTGTGATTTGAAACTCGATGAAACGAAAAAGCGACACTAAAATGAGACAAACACATACATCTATGGGATTTAGCCTGCGAGAGAATGAGGTAGACTAATCGGGCTCCTCTTTGTGCGGTGCTTCGTAGCCTCCCCACTCTTGCCTACTTTAGTTTTCTGAAGGTTTCACTTCTACCGCGTGTGAACTGCACACAATTTTTTTTTTACTTAGTCCATGTTTTCGTCAATTATCTATACAAATATTATAAATGCGAAAGTGAGTGTGTTTGTTTGTTACGCTTTCACGCCTAAACCACTGAACCGATTATAAAAATTCTTTCACCAATAGAAAGCGACATTATCAGCAAGTAACATAGGCTGTATATAATGGAAAGCTCTGGCGTGTATTTCATATATTTTAGCTGCAGGGTGGAAAGGCAGGGGGAAGGTGGGGTTCGCGGAGAGGGAAGAGATGAGGGAGGGGGAAGGCGGGGAAGGTGGAAGGGAACGGGGACGCACGGGAAAGGACATTATGTATTGCTAATTGCTACAGTAATTTCTCTCAAATACCATGCGAGCCAAACTAATATATAGTTTATTTGTGGTTGCAAATTGGTAGATTCTCTCAGTATTATCCCCTGGTTCAAAGATCATCATTTATTATCTAAAAGTTACATAAGATAGCTTTAGCTGTGTTTAGTGACTCACTAAATAACTACTTCCCAACTTTCTTCTTCCACATATCCTTCCTCTTCCACTACCTTCAGCCTCACAACTCACCCGACTGAAAATGCCATAGTCCCACAGGCTCGAGGCAGATAGGAGCAATTGGAACTCTGGTGCAAACTTTTCTGATGTTCTACGAGGTCAAGGGGTAAGGCTCTCGACTAGCAATTCAGAGGTCACGGTTTCAAACCACGGCGTGGACAGGTAAATTTCATTTGATTAAGTTGTGTTATTTCACAAATAATTCATTTATCGCCCTTGAGGTGATTTTTCATAAAAACGGCGCTCTACAAATTATCCAATTATTATTATTATTATTAAAATAAAATATAGTATATTTGAGGCACGCTCCAATACCCAGCACCGCGACGTGCCGAGAGAGATTGAGGGAATTCATTCTGATTCCGATTGCCATAGATTCAATTGCTTGCGAATCACTCCAGTGTTCACTTCCCACCTTCTCATAAAATAAATTTCTATAATAAAATTAAATTATGTTTGTTGAATAAACTTGTAAGTTCAAAGTGTTTTTATTTGATTTACCATCACAGTTATTCGTGCCCCCATAAGATGTTGCTTGAAATAAATTTAGCTGTGTTTAGTAACTCACTAAATAGCCAGGTACTCCCTAATTTTCTTCTTTTCCATCTCCTTCCTTTCCCACTATCTTCAGCCTCACAACTTATCCAACTGGAAATGCCATGGTCCCACTATCTGGATACGGGTGACAGTGGCGTAACTATACCATCTGAGTCCCGTGGCTAATTCATTGGATGGGTCCCCCTGGTAAAAATCGTCACGTTGTAATTGAATTTAAATAAATGACTTAAGAAGTAAGCCAACAGTTTTACTAATATTGTGTGCATTTTTGTTAAATATCTAATAAATTTTATTTTCAAAAGGTATTATATATTTACAATGAAATAATAATTTAGTCTTTACAAGATAAGAAAATTCTTTTCTCCGAGCTTTCTGTTCCGCCAAAGTATCAATAACGTCAACAAAGTTTAAAGATTGGACCATAGAATTTTTAATAGACAGAATAGCCAAGTTACGTGCCTGTCTTGTCCCATTGAGATTCTTAAACAGGTTTTTATTAATTTTACTTTGGAAAATGCTCTTTCAGCACTAGCTGTAGTCACAGGAATTGTTGCACAAATAACATTATTGCCGTACATACTTCAGGAAAGCTGCACGACATAAAATGATTCTTTATCCATACTTAATATTATAAATGCGAAACTGCTCGAGTTTGTTTATGACGCTTTCACGCATTAATCAATAAAAATACTTTAAAAATTCATTCACCAATAGAAAGCTAAATTATATGCGAATACTATATTCTGTATATGATGGCAAGCTCTGGCGTCATGAAATTATAAATGTTAATATGTTATATTTGTTATACGTTTTCTGTCGCTAACAAAAGCGAGTTTTTGCTAACGTCAGAAAAAAATCTTTTTCATGGAAACAATGTTAATATATTTTTGGGCTCTATGCTGGTAGGTACTCAGTCTACTGGTCAGCTACTAGTGCAGAAAATTTAAATATTAGAATTCGTTTTTTTTTTTTGACAAGCTTGGAATAAATGTCAGATTTGAGTTCCTGTATTAAAAATATAATTCGTAACGATTATAAAGACTGAATGATAAATAGAGTATTTTTTTATTATATTAACGAACTTCCAAATATTTAAATAAAAATAAACATCCGAAATGTTTTTAAGCGCATAAATTCCGAACGAATGAACAAAATTGGATAAGTAATTCTTTTTTTCTTTGAGCTATAGCATTATGAAATTTAGGTGGTAGGCGAGATGTTTGAAAACTGAATGTAAGGGAATGAATATATGGATCGCGGGAGGGGATGGGGGTGGGGTGGGGGGGAGATAATTGATAAGTGCAAGCGCTACAGTAATTTCCCATAATACCATGCGAGCAAAGCCGCGGGGAAAAGCTAGTTATTAATAAATTAGCAAATTTATAATTTTTACTAAATTTTGTTAAAAATGTCAGGTTACTTCTGAGCTCGCAGCCTCTTGGGCCGGGGCCCAGCTCCCGCGGGGCCCGTGGCATTTTGCCAGCCCTGCCACCTATAGTTACGCCACTGACGGCTGGGTGCAGTTGGTATTGACATTTTAAAATGCAGACAGTCTCCATGTCTAATACATACTAATTATAACAATTAATAGTTAGGAAAAGTGTGCATATATAAAAATAAAGATCATTATTTATTTATGATAATTTATTAACACATTTTATCATTATCATCACATTATTATTCTTACATCAAGTAAAACCTTTACAGATCGCCCACTCTCTAACCTATAATTTGGGTACAACCTTTTCAGAACCTAAAAACCTTTCCAAATACTAAAGTCATACAAAACACAAAAACAGAGTTCTCATTAATCTTATCTTTGCGATTGTTGCGTATATGATCCACCAGCGAATATCCCGATACATGGATGTTGCATATGAGATACATGAAGTCACTAAAACGCATACATTGTGTCAAAAGTGACGCATATTGTGATGAACTGTGTTGAAAAGGTCTGCATTGCAAAGATTAATGTGAAAATTAATGAAAAGTAACAAAAAAAATAACATTAATATGTATCATTTATTCGCCGAGTTGAAAACATCCAGTCCACAAACCTATTTGATTCATTTTAGGAAAACCATTCATCTCAGTTCTAGCAAAGCATGGTTTGGGTGTACTTAGCTAAGCTATGTATAATATTTGACATGGAATATCACTGAACTGAAAAATTCCTAGAAGCGTGTAAGTATGGGTAACGATGTTGCCAGTTTACATAAGACCTTCCGACTCCAAGGCCTCAGAGAGGTCAGTGAAATTATTTACCTATTCCAGAAAGAAAATCAATATTTGATCAATATCACCAGAGTAATGGAAATACTGACCTGGTTTGAACGGACATCCACGACACAATTCTATCAATTTATTTCTTCAGTGCGAAATACGATTTTTCTTTTCAGAAAGACAAAACCTATTATACAATATCTTTCTTTTTTTTAACACTAAATATAAAAATGAAAAAAAAAGACTTTGTCAACTTTTAGCAAATAATACTTTATTGCTTTTCGGCAAATTCACATCCTGACAAAAGGAATTGATATAAACAGGTGGGATAAAGTTTTAAGGTTTTACAACAGCAAAAAAGGGGCCAAGTCAAAATGCCTCCCAAAACACGGAATAGCAGAAGAGTATAACAAAATTGCATTCATAAAAATAAAACTGAAATAATTTAAACAATAAGATTATTAATTTCACCTCCTGTAAAATTTTGTAATAATGGTGGCTTAATTTTAATTCCTTCTGGCACTTCACGCTGCAAAAATGTTACGAAATCTATGATTGACATACAGTTCTGCTGACCTAAAAGCTGATCTCCTCCAACAAAAACAGGTACACATTTTGTGGATGGCTCAGGGCCACAATGTTTTTGCTTTCCGTGACCGATAGAAACCAAAATTGCTGAGAGCCTTGTTTTTGTCAGATTGTGCAACAAAATGCTTTTGTCAATTAGTATCTCTAGTAATAATGTAATTTAAATTCAGATGTAATTTATAAAACTTGTATATAATCTACCACAAATAGTTTCCCCAGAATAACAAGTTATTTTTAGAGAAATGATTTTTTAATTGTATCCTTAAAGATACGCTGGCGAACGAGAGGTTAACTTTTAGGAGAGTACGGCCTCACCGTAGGCGTCCGAAAAAAAATCTGCTCAAAGGAGTATGGACGCCCATGGTGCGTCGGTGTTTGTTGAAATTCTGCTATTAATAATAATAATTTTTAATATAAATATGAATTTTTTTGTTATTATTAATATCTGATTAATTCGGTTATTTTATTATTATATAGGAATTTTTTATAAAATTTTATTTTTTTTCTAAAACATACTATAAATTTGGGTTTAAAATTTTTTTTGGAAAAAACATCTCACTCTCTTGAACACATTTTTTTCTCAAAAACTCACTCTCTTAGAGGTTAAATCACAGATTTCGTAAATATGTACTTTTACATGAATTCGGTTGCTATGTGGAGAAGGTCTTTAACAGAAGAAACACAACAATTTTGATCATCAATATCATATTATTAGGAAGCAAAAATAACCCGCTAAGTTAGTTAACCTTCCCGCGCCGGAGGGGGGTAATACACTATCCCCAGATGAGAGTTTTGTGTAATATCTAAGTTGTTTTTTACATTGCTTACTCTACAATTTAGGTAATCCTAGAAAAACTATTCGGCATCGAAGAAATTACTCTCTATATTTACAAATAAGCCACATTAAAATTAAAATGTATGCCTTTAAATAATGCTCCATTAAGTGTAATGGTACATGCTCTTGACTTTAGATTTAGAGGTAGCAGATTCAATTCCAATTGCAGTGCAAAAATAATACACATAATATTGACAGAATCAACTGAAAAATAGATCATTTTTATGAATACAAAATAGTTTTTGACAAACTCCTGAAGACGTCAGCATCATGATACTTTGAGGTTTAACCAAGCAAGCGGGAAAAAATTCAACAACAGACGCATGCAGTATTTTCATCATCCAAAGATTCCACATCGAATGCATGCCGATGTTGATTTCTTACTGTATCAATTGATGTTACAAATATGTTTCAATACTGATTTCTTATTGTATCAACTGTTGTCACGGTGGTGTTCCAAAGGTTAAAAAAAAATCTGTGATTGTTGGGCAGAGGGCAAAATCATGAAAAATTAAACATGTAAATGGTGGTCCATTTGCCTTGAAGATGCACATCGCAAGACAATCTGAAACATTAGCTAAAGAGGAAGAATGGAAATCAACGCAATAATATTGGACATGAAAATCTTAATTCATATCTGACATTATTTCTTTTCAACCCAACACAAAATACGAGGCTTGTGAGTAAAATAAGGTCATCAAGGTGCTGCGATCGCGAGGAACGATTTTAAGCGCAATTCGTCAACACTGGCATGTAGCCTGGTTCCTCCTTGCCAAATGTCCACCACGCTGCACTCTCTGTGACGCTTATTCTCGATGTGGCAGGTATTCGCGATGGAGCCTCCGCTTGCCGCTCCCGCCAGGTGTGAATAACACCCTGTAATTTGTGTTTTCGGAGCTCTGTGATGTGGACATATCAGTAAGACCACAATTGACAAGATTTTGACAGAACATTTGGGATACCACAAGGTCTGCGCAAAGTGGGTCCCAAAAATGCTCATCAAAGATCACAAACAACAACGGGTTGAAGGAGCCTGAATTCCATGAGTGCTACGACATCGATTGTGGGGAATTCTTGGTCTCAATTGTGACTGGGGATGAGACCTTCTGAACCAGAGATTCCCAAACTTTTTTTTTCTCGTAGACCACTTTCAAAATTTTACTGGTGTACCCACCCCCTGCTGGTACATTTCTACCATATTCCCAAAACTCGACATGCCGTCACCTTAGTTGGATAAGGTTCTAACTACGCCTTACCACTCTAAGGACTTTCACTTAAGCACATGTTCTTAGGTATCAAAATCCTTTCCATTGTAAGGTGCAGATAGAACCCTATCCAAATGAGGTGACGGGGGGTATATTCCCATCCCAGTACAGTACACCCATATCCCATCACGCCCCCCCCCCCTTGCCTAGCTGGACGTTTTAAGATCTCATGCATAACCGTGCGCTTTCCGCCAGTTGCTCTGTTGTGGAGGGGGCGTAATGGGATATGAGAGGGGGGTGGGATGGGGTACGGATATGGGGCACGGGATGGGTCTCAATTGAAACTAGTTCGTGGACCCCCACTTACAACTTGTGAACCCCTATTTCTTTATCGCGCCTACGTGGACCCCCGTCGGGTCTCCCATGGACCCCTAGGGGTCCACCTGGACCACTTTAGGAATCACTGTTGTAAACCAACCTTTCGCCGCTCATATACTGTTTTCCATACACTTCATGCAACTGAAAATGAATGTCTACCAGGGTATTGTTCTTTGCACACAAAATGAATGTCTACCAGGGTATTGTTCTTTGCACACAAAATGAATGTCTACCAGGGTATTGTTCTTTGCACACAAAATGAATGTCTACCAGGGTATTGTTCTTTGCACACAAAATGAATGTCTACCAGGGTATTGTTCTTTGCACACAAAATGAATGTCTACCAGGGTATTGTTCTTTGCACACAAAATGAATGTCTACCAGGGTATTGTTCTTTGCACACAAAATGAATGTCTACCAGGGTATTGTTCTTTGCACACAAAATGAATGTCTACCAGGGTATTGTTCTTTGCACACAAAATGAATGTCTACCAGGGTATTGTTCTTTGCACACAAAATGAATGTCTACCAGGGTATTGTTCTTTGCACACAAAAAAAAAACGAATTACAGAACGTAATTCACACCTGGCGGGTGCGGCGAGTGAAAGCTCCAGCTTTCAGCTGCCACGCCGAAACTAGGTGTCATGGAGAATGCAGCATGGTGGGCATTTGGTGTGAGGGAACCAGACTACACGCCAGTGTTCCCGGATTGCGGGTAAAATCGTTACCCGCGACCGCAGCACCTTGGAGACCTTACTTTCGAACAGCCCTCGTAATTAATAATTATTAAGAATAATACGATTATATTTTTCATCAGGAGCTACAGTTTATTGTTAAAAACTCTCTAGGTCAGAATAATAAACCTTAAACAATACAATAATTTAACTCCTAAAGGCTCTACAACCAACCATCTTTATTATCACGTAGGCTTGGCTATATTTTTCTTTCACAACATTCTCAAGTATTCATTTCAGTCATAAAACATGTCTAATAATACGTTTTACAGTTTAAATCTATCTCAAATTTCCAGCGTTAAGACAAAAAAACAAACTAAGTTGGAAAATAATATATACATACAGAGTAACTGGCACTTGATGCAAAATATTGATGGATGTTACAGACAACCTAAAAGCACTAAAACATGTACATATTAATCTTGTTTCCTACTAATAAATTTCAAAAAGCAATCATGACCCCGGTATTGTAAAATGTATGTGATGTAAATATAAAGTGATGTGCCACTGCCAGAGTTTGATGCTGTGTATACATTTGCGAGCCGAAGTGCAAGCTGAACCACAAATAATGGGAAAGGAACGAAGAAACTGCTGGCGGCGTTTCGTGCCATTTACAGTTACTTTGTTCGTTTCCCATAATTCGTGATTCGGCTTGCAAGGGTAAACTTAGCATTATGTACACAAACTTTTTAACCTTACCTACGCAACTTTGTGATTCGCAAAGTTTCACCAAAACACGTCATACATCGTGTCAAAACATGTTGCGTGACACAAAGGACATATGCATTGAAAAGGACAGATTTGTAAAGGTTAACCTTATCAACACGGCTGTTGCATTTGTGACCCATCGGAGACTATCCCGGAACGCGTTATTAGATCTCGGACTCTCGATGGGGGTTTTGATTTATTGCTTGAAAAGTGCCAGGTACATGACTGCACTAAGAATTTATTTTATAAATCAATTCCAACCAGTATATTTTTTGCACAATTCTCGTAAGATTTGCAACTACCTGATTTTAATAAGTGGAGAGTGAGTGCAAAGGCCACACATAGACGCGTGAATAGTCAGTTTATGCTTTCTAGGATTGAAGGTCACAGTTCCACAATAATTTGGGTTGGACACCCATAACATACATTGTGTTAAAATGTGCCGCGTGATGGGTTATATAGTGTTGAAAAGGCCAGCTTTGAAAAGGTTAACCTTATCTATGCGACTGTTGCATATGTGGTCCATCGGCGACAATTGTACGCGGATGTCGCAAAGTTACACTAATACATTGCCTCAAGACATGCCGTGTAATGGGATAGATTGCTTTGAAAACGCCGGCGTTGTAAAGGTTAAATGAACGAAAGTAAGAAAAATCAATCAAAAATAATAATTAGAGAGACTTCGAAACTCTAAAAAGAAAATACTATTCTAACGTACATCATTCACATTCAATCACATCCATTCTACATTCAGCTGCTAATCCTCGCTTGATACAAGAGGATAGAATGGAAAGCAAATACAGTATTGGCTGGCGGCAGTGTCTGTCCGTCTGTGAGACACTGTTGGGGGGGTGGGGCTGGACCGACCAAGTAGATCTAGCACTTCTCCTCCGCCTTCTCCGACTTGCATTCCTGCTTCCGGCCCAACAGATCAAAGTGTGGGTGGGAGTGGTGGCCCTGCAAATTTAAAAAGCATTAATAATGTATTATATTGAGAACTCTTTTTTACATTAGCTGCACACGGGAGACACAGAGGAAAATAATTTCCCCAAGGCCAATATCATCTTTCGAGAAGATGTGGGGAGGGTATGCTTAACCTCTGGTTTGCCGATTGCGCGCCCGGGACGCGCCATAAAAAAAAAAAAAAAAATTTGAGATGCGATTTTAAACCTTATGTATAAAGAAAATGTATGAAGGACAAGGTCAGAATCGCTTGGGGCATTCTTGTTCTTGACGTAACGGATATAAGGAACACACCTAGCCTCTCAAATAATCATCTTTGCACATATCTATGACTTTCGAAATGACATTTCTGCCGCGATTTGAGCTGTCAAACTTTGAGAGTCGCATGTCATGAAAAGATCGATAAAACTATCAATTTGTCAAATAAACGCAAGTAATATTGTTTGTAAGCATAGTTTATTGTTCAGGGAACGTGTTTCGGTACATATTATACATGATAGCATAAAATAAATCCGCAAAATATTACGTCAAAGTCAAAACATCGCGAAATTTTCGAGTTTCCTCCCGTGGCATTTAAGAGTTTAAAGAGAGGAAGTTCTGGGAAGGAAAATGGTATGAGGGGTGAGTAGTATCTGCGGTTCAGTGTGTCCACATCATCCTCTGCCAAGGTCTAGACAAATCTCACTCCACAAAAACGGGCATCTCTGCTAAGACGCCAAAAGTAGCCAACCACTTGCAGAGGTGTTGGTTTCTGATCCATATAAAACAAAGGAATTGTTTTCTGTTTACCAGATAATGTATCTTATTATTCATGTATATTACGTGATAATATTGTAAGAGATTTTTCCAGAATAGCTAACTAACTAAAAAAAAAAAGATTAAAAAATCTCCCATTTTGGTAATAATACGTCAAAAAATATATTCACACAAATATAAACTGATTTTATTACTTCTACACTAATCTGAATACATACCCAACATGAAAAAACACAATTCAAAGGAGTTTGCAAATAAATAAATACGTTTATAAGCATTTGAAAACATAAAACATTGATTTTTTCGCTTTTGACAGTTGCAAAAGTCGAGCTGCTTAGCATAGATAAATCATTTAAAAATATTCTAGTGTTGCTATATGAATGAAACCATTGGCTA
Organism: Glyphotaelius pellucidus; assembly: GCA_936435175.1. Classification (NCBI taxonomy): domain Eukaryota; kingdom Metazoa; phylum Arthropoda; class Insecta; order Trichoptera; family Limnephilidae; genus Glyphotaelius; species Glyphotaelius pellucidus. The sequence continues at coordinate 2,391,310 of OW386561.1, forward strand.
CGTCAAGAATGGTATTGGCGCAAGCGATTCTGACCTTGTTCTTCATACAGTTTCTTTATACATAAAGGTTAAAATCACATTTAAAAAAACAAAATGCCAAAAAACAAAATGGCGGGCCTCCGGCAAATGAAAGGTTAAAGGTTAAACAAATAAATAAATACACTATTAAAAAAACAGGGATGTAAACAAACAATGGGAAAAGTGTAAAATTTTAAAGCAAAGCAAAACTAAGCAGGAAAAGTGTAAAGATGGTGTGCAAAACAATAGAAAAATAACAACTATATTATTTAATTAAATGAAGACATTATGAGCGAAACTCAATCGAAAATCTGGAAACAGAAAAATCAGAAAAAGATATTTACACCTCTGGGACTCGAACCCAAGACCTCCCTACTTTCCGAGTGGGTGCTCTTATCCACTGAGCTAAGGTGTCGATATCCAATTCGGTCACCTTTAACTGTACCATACTTCGACTAAGAACTAAGAACCACCCATATTATCTTCATTTTTCTTAACGCATATTTTTATTGGCTGCCATCTTTATGTATGTTATTATAAAATAAAATTACATAAAGTGTTTAAAAAAGCTTTCTAAAAAAAATCGTGATAGCTATAATTATTATTAATCTTCAAACTCAAAAAAAAAAACATTACTTCCTCAAAACACGATAAAATATGATACAATATAAATGTGTTGGACTAACAAACGGTTCACTTTACTTCATCACTCTCGCTGCTGCAGTCGGAGTCCGAGGAGTCTCCGTAGGGCCCAATTCCCGGCAGCACCCCGATGCAGCGGAGACCCGCCTTCACCAGCACGGGGGCGCCACCCGCAGGCGGGAGCCCTTGGACACTCGGAGACGGTTTGGTTTCTTGATGTGATCTGGGAATAATAAAACAATTACATAATTAAATATTTATGTTAGGCTTGAAAGATGTATCTGCAAAATTAAAATTTTTAATATAAAACAACATTGCACTTCACAATACTGTACACACTTATTTTGCTATACATTTTGCAGACGTCTCTGAAAAATCGAAATTTGAGTTGAGTATGCAGTTATTAAGTACTGTGGGGATCGTGGTAAAGGTTAAAGGCTAGGCTACAAGTTTGTGGCTAACGAACAATGCAGCAAATCCGATACGCGCTTACCTCCTACTGGCTATTCGTACGCCAAAACCGGACACGGGACTTTTTACCACAGAAGTTTACCAACGACGGGTGCCGATCTAAAAGAGAATTCATTTTGTTTCCGATTGCAGCTTGCGAATTGCTTCGTGTTACCCACTTTCCGATAACTAATATTGTTCAAAATGTAAATTTATTGTTTAACCGGTTGCTTGCCGATTACGCGCCGGCGCACGCCAAATGCGAGCCAAATTAAACTCTAAAAAATATTTTTTGAAATGCGATTTTAAACCTTAATTATAAAGAAAACATATTAAGGATAAGGTCAGAATAGACGCTTGGGGCATTCTTGTTCATAAGGTATAAGTTACCGTGAACCCACCTAGCGTAGCGGAATAATTTCTGTGGAATTGTTTATGATCTCCGGCCAATATTTTTTCACGCCTTTGAACTGTCAGATTGGCTTGCGTCACTCTCGCGCCGTTGTTGTGAAAAAGATCGTAAAACATATAAATTCATCGAATAAACGCAAGTAATGTTGTTTTTAGGCATAGTTTATTGTTCAAGGAATGTGTTTCGGTAATTACATAAGACAGCATAAAATAAACCCACAAAATATTACTTAAAATTTACCCGTTTACTCCGTGGCATCTCTCGAGTTAAAAAAACCTTTAAATAAAGAGCAATGCTTATTTGATTTCTATACACAATACATATCCAATATTATATAATACATTCAATATTTATCACGATTCACACGACGCTTTGGAATTCTGAATTTAAATCAATCGATATTTAAATCTAGAAATCTTGTGATCCGTATTGTGATATGTCAATACGCTAGCCCACACAATTCAATAAACATCACAATATTTGATAAACAATAAAAAATAAAAAAAAACACTATAAATATTGAACACCTAGGGTAGCACTCCGATCAAGATCCATCAATATAGATTGTGATATGGATCATGATAAATATTGAACTTGTAGCCAATTAACAGATCGCGTGCCGTTGGTGCGCCGGTGCGCGCCCAATAGCCGAATAAAAAAATAAAAAAAAAACTTTTTGATATGCGATTTTAAACCTTACGTATAAAGAAAATGTATGAAGAACAAGGTCAGAATCGCTTGGGGCATTCTTGTTCTTGACGTAACAGATATAAGAAACACACCTAGCCTCTCGAATTATTATTTAGAATGGTATCTCTGACTTTCTAAATGTCACTTCTCCCGCGATTTTCAACTGTCAAACTGGGTGCGCCGCGGGTAATAAAAAGATCGATAAACCTATCAATTTGTCAAATAAACGCAAGTAAAGTTGTTTGTAGGCATAGTTTGTTGTTCAAGGAACGTATTTCGGTAAATATTACATACCAGAGCATAAAATTAACCCACAAAATTTACGTCAAAAGTCAAAACATCGCGAAATTTTCGAGTTTCATCCGTAAACACCGAGGCGTTCAACCGGTTAAGAACATGTTATGTTACTTACTTATTAGCTTCATGCCCATTTTCTTTAGACGTATCTGCCGGGGCTTTAGTTGGAGATCTGCCATTCTTTATTGGGGGCTCATCACTCGAATCACTGGCCTTCCGTTTCTTTACTATAACCTGGAAAACAGTCAAATATATTATATTCATTTGTTATTAACCCGTTTAATCACAGCAGACCAAATATGTCCCAGCCCACAAGGTCTCATATAAATCGTTGTATCTCCCTTACTGTCATAGTGAGAAACATGATCTTAACGATGTTAGAAAGAGAAGACTCCTCGCCTTTTATTCAAATCTAGAATTTAACCGTAGAAAAATTTAAATGTGCACCTCTACTTAACCAAAAATATCGATAGCAATTTGAGAAAAATGTATAAAATTTTGAGAATTTTTGTTAATTATTTTTTTATGAAAAAACAAAAAGGTAAGGTGAACACGTTTATAATATTTTTGCCTAATGAAATATGTTTTTTTTGTTTTGATTATCAGTAATTTTAGACAGAAAAAAACGTAAGGTGAGCCATTAACAATATAAAGTGTATTAAAATGTTATATTTTGCTTATGTTAGAAGCCAACTTGAGTACAATTCTCCTGTCTGGAATCCTCATTATAATATGCACGTACAAGCTGTTGAAAGAATACAAAACAAATTCTTACGTTTTCTAAATTTTAAAATGGGTATTTCAGCAAATATGTTAAACTACAACACACTTTTAAACGATATGAATATGCTTAAATTGTCAGACAGAAGAATTTTCACTGACTTGGTATTTTTATATAAAATTCTAAATGATTTAGTTGATAGTCCGGTATTACTTGAATTGATAAGCTTCCGAATTCCACTTCGTAATACTAGAAGTCAGGATTTATTTCAGTGCAGAAATTCTGGGACTAACTATCATATGTATTCCTCTTTGCCCAGAATACTAATGGAGGGAAACAATTATACCAAGTCAGTGGACATCTTCAATTTATCTTTGAATAAATATAAAATATTGTTATTGAGGCAGTTCAGTTATGTACAATAAAATGTTTTTTCTATGCTATATATGTAAAAGCCCCGAAAAAGGGCGTTTATTTATAAATAAATAAATAAATTAATTAAACTTTTTTTAAGGTTGTATTAAAAATTTTAAAAATTAAATATTTAATTTTGGACAATTCCTTGATACTTGACACCGTATTTCATAAAAAATACAATTGGTATCATACAACCTCCAGACTGAAAAGCCAATATAAACCTGAAAGCAAAAAAGGTTTATTTGGGCTTTCTGAAAACTAATTTCGTTAAAAAATAATACAAAATTGAGAATTGGTTCAGACCAAGCCTCTTGTGGTTTACATTACACCAGGAGAGGTCTGGTCGAAGCTCCTGGGTCCCCGACCCAACTAGAAAGATATTTTGATGTAAGTGGAATATAAGGGATGCTCACTCCTTGTAATTTGTTCCTAGTATTGTTGAGGGCTGGTTTCTTGGCTGTGTTCTGTGGAATCCCACTAATCTGGTGCAGTCTTTCCCTTTCTGCTGAATCCTGTACCGTGCTGACTCGTTCCCTGAAATAAAACACCATTCCATTATTTTTTTTCAGTATGGTAAACACCGCAACCACGCCAGTGCACAAGGACAAAATTTTCTTTTTTTTTAATGCGATTTTAACCCTCATGTATAAAGAAACTGTATGAAGGACAAGGTCAGAATCGCTTGCGCCAATACCATTATTGATGTAGCCAATGGTTTCATTCATCTAGCAACAGTAGAATATTTTTTAATGAATTATCTATGGATTGGCATGTCAAATTTTTCAACTGTCAGGGTCGAAAATTTTTAGATTTACATTTTAAAATACTTATAAAGGTCTTTATTCATTTGCAAACTCCTTTGAATTGTGTTTTTTTTATGTTGGGTATGTATTCAGGTTTTGTAGAAATAATAAAATCAGTTTATATTTGTGTGTTTTAATATTTATTTTAGTTAATTAGCTATTGTGGAAAAACCTCTTACAATATTATCAAGCAATTTACATGAATAATAAGATACATTATCTGGTAAATTGAAAACAATCGCAAAAAAAACAATTCCTTTGTTTATATGGATATTTCACCAAAATTCGAAAGGTAATTTCCGTGTGGTTTTTCGAAATGCGGCTGTCATTTGAGAGGTTAAGTAGAAATAATAAAGCAAAACTCATCAAGATAATTTTCACGCAGTTCATCAAATTCTCAGCCGACAGTGAAGGGTGTTCTGAGGACTTTCTGCTCTTACGTTCCAAAGGTTAAAGTATTCAGCAACAATATTGTCCAAGTCAATAAATACAATAGTTAGAATAACAGAAGAGTATGTACAAGATGATGTATGAATGTGAATGAGGCAAGAAGTGTGCGTCAAGACGGAGTTGTGTTGTGGTCAATAGAAGAAACGGCGGTAAATATTTACCTAATAGGGACACGCTTAATATACACTTTTTATTTCAAAAACACTTAATATCAATTAGATAATAATGAAAAGTAAGTATTTCAGTTTCCGGAACTGGAAAATAATGCATTTTAGTAGATATTTCATTAAAAAACAGACAATTTCACATTTTTTCTTCACGCCATGTTTTGGTATAATAATATTAAAATAGCTTTTTAAGCTAGTTTTTTTTTCCTTTTTTAATTGAACCCAAACTAAGAACCTTTTTTAGGGTCATGTGTTAATATTTTGGATTATGCTTAGTTCACACTGAGCTATAAATCTGCGAGCAGATATCTGTTGATTCGCGAGCGCTTATCTTTTGTCCTTTCACACGAGGCTATCAAATATTTCTTCCTGTGGTAGGAGAGGGGGTCAGTCGAATTAGGGAGCGGCAACGGAATGCATATTTTTTGTACTGAAATCTGTCAACTCGACATCTGTCATCCACGGGTCTAGGCAACTCCGTAATTACAATGACCCCCTCTCCTGTTTTAGTCGGAGAAGGGGAGAGTTATCTTCTGGGATATCGCGTCTGGAGCGGTTACGTCTGAGATGTGTATTGTCTATGATTGATCTGCGCTTAAAAACGTATGCTTAAAGCATGTCCCTATTAGGTAAATATTTACCGAAAAGTGTGATGGTTGGTTAGTTAGTTGATAATAATATTTACCGGAATTCCCTCATCTCCCTCTGCTCCTCGAGGGAAATCTGTCGTGCCATGGAGGCCTTGTTCTGTTCCACCTGCTCCAGGAACCCAACCTCGTCATCGTCCAGACCTCGGATCATGTTCTCTGCAAGGAAGAAAGGAGAATAATTCAAATTAGAACACTTGGGTTCGTGCCACCTTTATTATTGCCGTGATTGTATTTGCCAGAGCTTCTCAATTGGGTAACCATAGGGTAACTAACTAACCATCACGCCGTTCTCCGCAGGGATAGGCAGAGAGGACAGACAGCCAAACAACTCGTTCTTGGCACATACGCCTTGCTCATTCATATATCGTCTCATTTCTACTCTATTATTCTGGCTATTGACTTGGCCCGACTCAAGTATCTGCTGCAGTCTGTTAAAGATTACAGAGGGGTCACCAGACAAAGAACTTACTAAACAAATACATAATGAAATCACACTCAACCCCTTTCATAAAATAATATGCAACAGAAAATTATCAAACTCCAGAGAGAGAAATTGAACAACGATTGAGAAGCTGTGGGGTACATAATTTGATAACAATTTAAACTAATTGATGATTTAAAACAGTTGTGCAAAACCTTTTTCTAAATTTGTTTTTTAATTCAATTATGTTATGACGAGCTTCTGGTTCTTCCATCACTTCTGAACACACTGACCCCCAGATTCCTACCCACCCCTCATACTATTTTCCTTCCCAGAACTTCATCTCTTTTCTTTACCTACAAAGATCCCCACACAGCACTCCCAAAGATGACATAGGCCCTGAGGGAATTTTTTTCCTGTGTGTTAGAAAGAGAACTTTACATTAAAATCTAAAAATTAACCACAAAAGAATTAATGTAAAATGTGCACCTTTATAAAACCAAAGTTTCCAATCGCAATTTGAAAAAAAACAAGGAACAACAAAAGGAAGGAACGACAAAAAAGTGAGGTGGCAATAACATCTGTAATATATTTGTCTAATAAAATGTAAGGCTGGCTTTACATTCGTAAGTTTTTTCCCATAATTCGCTCGTGTAAGTGAATTATGGCCAAATTACCAATGTAAACGACACCAAAAGTCACTTAACGTAATTTAAAGCATGTTACAGAACTTCTTCTTCCGGAAGTTTTTTGACAGGTCTAATCGCGTCCGCGCGAAATTACAGCCTTCTCACAGCTTATAAAATCAGTTTGATAAGCTGAGGGACTTTTTGTAAGAAATGTACCAAAATGCGCCGTTGCGAAATGTCAAAAATCAAAAGACATTTGTTTTTATTGGATTTTTTTCTTATAAAACTAGTATTTATTTCCACTTATTTGAGTTTTCTGAAAATGAGCATCCTTCTATTCAATTATCGGTCCAAACCTTTCTAATCTCAATGTTTCTGTTTTTAAAATTACGTATTTGAATACGAAGTCGGTTGCAGTCGGCAGCTGTCAGGTAGCTGTCATTCGAATAAAATGAAAGAAATCCAATAATTTTCGCCTTTGACGGCACAAAAGTGCGTGGAGAATTGTTTAATTAAAGCCAAAATCTATTTCAGCACTTTATTTGGTCCTTTTCGTCTTTATTGACAAAATCGCGTAAATTTGACAGTAGCGGGTCGTTGTTGAAAGGAAGCCATCTTACCGCAAATACATTTACAGATGTAAACGGTCGCATGAGCAGTTACACAGGTCGAACTTCCGAAAAACTTCCGTGATCATTAATTACCACAAGTCAGATTCATATGTAAACGCTCCTGGGAGTAACCTGTCAAAATCTTACGTAATCCGTAATTTTTAATTACGAGTGTAAAGCTAGCCTAAGTATTTAAAAAAAACTTTCAGTAATTTTAATTAGAAAAAAGATAAGGCGAGCTGTTTTTAATACTTTTCTATGTTTGCACGCAAAATTTCTGTAAGTATTTAAAAAATTATGTTTATTTCGATTTATAAAAGTGGATTTTATCACCTTTCAAAAACAGTTTTCAGTTTTCGGATGCGTTCAGAATTATTCCATTTATTTGGATTTTATTGTAAAGTGAAAATATTAAAACCTCGAACAACTTGAGTTGGACCATGTCAAAAGTCAGAATAATAGAAGAGTATGTATGAGACGATGTACGAATGTGAATGAGGCAAAAAGTGTGTGCCAAGACCGAGTTGTTTGGTGGTCCGTCCTCTCTGCCTAACGGCGTGATAAGCGTTAGTTAGTTCCAACAAAATATGCTTGAGGCCCGAGGGATTAAGAAAAAGAAAATCTGCAAACTTTTTAAAATGTTGTTTAGCAATTGGACTACAATAAATATTAAATGAAGCTATGAGCTACGCTACCACCAGTTAAATATATCAACGGTCCCGAAGAACAATGTCGGATTTGCTCAAAATTTTTTGTTGATTTTTTAAATTCGGTGCGAGCCTTCTCTATACATTACTCTATGGCGGGAATTAAAACTATAACAAAATTTCAATATTTATTATTTTTAAAAAATTTGGAAAGTCAAAAAAACTGGTAAAAAATATCTTTATTTCAGACAGCCGCCATTTTGCAAAAAATAATTTTGACTTTTCCTTAGTTCGGGCCATAGCTGCATTTGTTTGGATTAAGAATTATTATTTTTTTTTTTAGATTACTAGGGTGCATCATTTTTTTTAGACCTCCCACTTCAACACCCTGTAACTTTTTAAATTTTGAATTTTTTTGTTTGATTTTTTTTAATGTATTTTATAATGTTTAATCAATATTTGGTAAAATAATGGCTTGTAAAAATATTATAGTTTTTTTTTTATTGCACCTGAAAAAATACCTACAATTTATGCTTCTAGATGAAAAAACCCCGGTAAAGCTCTGTATTTTCGGAATGTTTAATTAAATTAAATGAAGTACAAAATATCAAAACAACACTATATTTCTTGATCTCCAAAGAAGTAAAAATGCAGTAAAGAAACTTTAAACAGCTCTACTGCAAAAATATAAAATCGCACATCCGACATTGTTCTTCGGGACCGTTGACATATTACTTATAAATGTTTGCAATTTGGAATAGTTACTTACTGAGTTTATGTGCTTCTTCATAATCCGCATCTTTCTTATTTCTCTGTTCCTCGAGACGGGTGTACAGGGGCCGGTGATCGATCACTTCTTCGGGGGCCTCTGGAAAACAAAACAAAGCTCAAATTAACAAACAAAATAATATCAAAAACTAAGTCTTTTTTTTCACAATTACACATCTGCCCTGATGATGGACACTGCTGTCCGAAACGTTGGCTAAAGAAGGAGGTAGCGCAACACGGCATAACACCCCAAAAACAAATAGTGAAAATACTTTTGGCCGTGAAAATCTAAAAACTTTACCAAAAACTAAGTCATTTGTAACTCAGTAACGGGTATGAAATTTTGATAATTAACTAGAGAGAGTTGAGGTAGAACTACAAACTTCACAAACTGTTTGACGAGTCTTCGATAACAAGGTTTATTTAAGTGGAATAGCTCCATTCTAAGAATGGAAGAAAGGCCACCGGTAAAAAATATGTAACGAGACGAAACCGCGCAAGCTTGAATACTTTCTCGCTCTCACCTAAGATTACATCTCTTCAAATGGAGGTGATCGTAGATCTTCAATTGGAAACACGGCTCATAATTCGTCAGTGGTTCCTCTTCAATTGGAAACACGGCTCATAATTCGCCAGTGGTTCCTCTTCAATTGGAAACACGGCTCATAATTCGCCAGTGGTTCCTCTTCAATTGGAAACACGGCTCATAATTCGCCAGTGGTTCCTCTTCAATTGGAAACACAGCTCATAATTCGCCAGTGGTTCCCCTTCCCACTACCTACTGAAGATGTACCTGTACTTGAATCAGTAGAGATCATAAGCCGGTCAAGATCTGATACTGGTATTGAGATGTGTCGTCCCTTCCAGCGAGGTCTTTAGAAGCCCTAGGCTCAATACCTGATTCTGATAGCGAGATTTATTGTCCCTTTCAGTATGGTTGAAGAGTGCCTAGAGAAATTTGTTTGGGACAAAATGTTTGGGTCCCGATGTGTCCATTTTAAGTGTAATCGACTGTATTAACCGAATAAATAAAAAATTAAGAGTGTGCAGTTCACACAGAGTAAAAGTGAAACCTTAAGAAAACTAAAGTAGACAAGAGTGGGGGGGAGACTATGAAACACCACACAAAGAAGAGACCAAATGTGACCAGTCGGTGGTTGAGTGGGCATCACGTTTGGGTCACACCCGGGCGTCCCGTGTTCGATTCCTCGGCTGGCTAAGTCCTCCATCACGACTCAAGCAACATTTTCGGCTTTCTGTGGTGGAAGTAAGAGATTTTCTAACATTGTTGGGTTATTCGTAGCCCGGGAATGTTTGTCTTTCTTTTTAAAAAAAAAGATAATAAAAAATTATTCTAACTCATTCTCTCGCAGGCCAAATCTTATAGATGTATGTGTTTGTCTCCTTTTATCGAGTTTTAAATCACAACAGTGCTAAAGAAATTTTCACTTCAAAAACAAAGTGTGCAATTCACGCGCAGTAGAAGAGAAACCTTCAGAAAACTAAAGTAGGCAAGAGAGGGGAGACTACGAAGCACCGCACAAAGAGGAGACCGATTATACTATCTCATTCTCTCGCAGGCTCAATCCTACAGATGTACGTGTTTGTCTCTTTTGGGTGATGCTCTTTTTCGTTCCATCGAGTTTCAAATCACCAACAGTGCTAAAGAAGTTTTCACTTCAAAAAAATAGTTTCCTCCAAATATTTGAAAGTTTAACAATGAAATAAAACAATTGTAACAAAAAAGTTTAAACAATGTTTACTGAAAGAAAGTGGACAAGACAAAGTGGGCTGTTGAAGTGTGCATTTGATTGAAAAAGTTGCATTTCATGGCAAAGACCCATCATATCGTATGGGTAATATCAATATTCAAATTAATTGTTTTAAAAAATTATCTCCAAATAATTATTTTCAAGTGCAGTCTTGGTAGTAGGCTTACCTATAAATCTGGGAGTCTATGTACATTAGTTTAATTATGGTTTTGACAGAATGTATGTTATCTTCTCAGACATTTGATAATAATAATAGATTGACAACACACTTCCCAAGGCACTTAGCGTGCAATAAAAATATGTACAAAACAACATCGCAATATACCGATTTACTCATAATTGAAACCGACAGAAATACGGATCTTCTTGATTACTTTCAACCTGTGAAATCAAGAATATTAAACGATTTAAATAAATATAATAAATGAAACGTCAAAGCTCACCTTCCGGCTGGTCAGCCGTTCTCACTTTTTCCCATTCTTCCTGTCTGCGCTGCTTGGCTTCCGCGATTTCCGACTCGGTGATGAATCCGGAACTCATCTTATTAAATGTATGATCAACAACTCGCAATGCTGCCGGTAAATATTGTTAAATGTGTAAATCAAATCACACAATAAAAACAAACGTGAAAAACATCTGAAGAAAAAACGTCATAAAAAGAGCAGATAACCATAGAAAATGTGAAAAGAAGAAGAGAATCAACAGACAAAGTAGTGATGCGAATAATCGAAACCAACCGAAACATATTTGTTTCCGTCGTTTACGACTTTTGAACTATATTTCGAAAAATATTTCAAGAATACTGATATGTTTGAAGCTTTAACTCTCTCTCAACAATAATAATGCTAATAAAATGTGAATAATGAAAGAGGCTATTTATCTGTACCGTCTTATTATCATTTTCAATACTATTGACTAGAATTAATTTAGAATTAACGCTTCAGGTCCCTTCTTTCGACCGGTCAGTGATTGAGTGGGCATCGCGTTTGGGTCCCACCCGGGCGTCCCGTGTTAGATTCCTCGGCTGGCTAAGTCCTCCATCACAACACAAGCAACATTTTCGGCTTTCTGTGGTGGTAGCAGGAGATTTTCAAACATTGTTGGGTTATTGATAACCTGGGAATGTTTGTCTTTCTTTAAAAAAAAAGGTGTTTTTTTAATACAAACTACACCCAGAAATCATCCAAGTAATTTATTATTTTATAAAGTAATGCCTAGTTCACACGAGCACGGAACAATATTGTTTTGTCCCAGCTCCGTACCCATTGTTTTAGTGTAAACAGAACTTGAGCACGGGATAGTGAACCAAGACATTGTCCTAAAGATAGAAGGGCAGGCTATCTCGGCAGGTCATTGTCTTTTTCTCTCCACCGTGCCCGGCCGCATTGTCTGCATGTAAACGCGCATGGACAAGACAGTAGGTCAATAACCAATAGCCAGTCGCTCCACGCATTCGTATCTCGGCTGTCGGCGCTCTCGGATCTCCTACACGCCTAAATGGAATGCGGAAGAAATGACCAAATTGATAATCATATATAGTGAACACGATTGTTTATGGTGCATTGATTGCCCATATTATAGGGACAAGCAGTGCAGGGAAAATGCGGTTGAGGCAATTGTTTATGCTATGCAAATTCCGGCTTTACTATAGCAATTCATAACACTTTTATGACATTCTCTTGCACATTTTATACTCCCAGGATCTTCCACTTCTCATTCTTTAACCATTCGGACCCATAAACTTGTTTTCACGATAATATAACATTACCAGACCATTCGATTCCTGATTCACAGTTTTTTCTTGTTATTATCCAACAATTCCAATACGTCCTGGTATAAAAGACCCATTTTTTTCGCTAACTCATTCATAACGCGCGTCATTGAGTGTCCATTTTCGCAGTGTTCCGCAATTGAACTCTAGACCAGATTGCTGTATTGTCCCATTGTCCTGTCCTGCTCAGTGGAGGCTGTTCAGGAGCTGGGACAGGACAATATTATGTTGTCTTCTGTATTGCTGAGTGAACTCTGCATAAGGCTCTTTGCATGTCCATGTATAAAAACAGCGTAATTCTTTTTTACGTTTCTACCTTTATTTTTTTGCTGCTGCACTCTTCTTCCACGTTTTTATTTTGATTTACATCTAATATAATGGCTTCTTTCATAATTCATGTACCTATATTTAAAAATATGAAATAACTCTTTTCCATACCTAGAAGTATCCTGCTTACAAAGCGCTTAAAAATTTTACTAATGCAATAGTTATTTTTGATATATATGATACAAATTTTTCGTATTCAAAAGGTACTTTTGACACTTGAGAAGTTAAGCATACACTGGCAACACAAGAGGTTAAATTAGATACTTTTACCTTTGAACCATTTGGTGTTGCCGTTTAAAACAATTAAAACTATTGCAGCGCCCTCCATTTCTTCTACTTTAGTTTGTTGGACCATACAGCTCTATGGATTATCAAGTATCGAACGCTTCAAAGTACCTCATTTTTTGTACTGGGTCTTAGATCCTAAAGGTCCGTTCATGCTAAGCTGGTATTTTAGTAGAGTAGCGAGTAATTTAGTAACTAAACACGTCTGAACACCACAAATTTAGCAGAGTAGTTTAGTCATTGGTTTAGTAGTCTATTTTTTGGGTTGTGTAGCCCCCCCACCATGTGTCCCTGCTCACTGGCTCAACCACTAAACAAGTCCAAATCCTTTGTTTTAGTCATCAGTAGAGTTCATTAGTGGCCGCAGAAATGTCATCTTGTTGGAGCGAAGATGCTACTCCAAAATTCTTTTATTTTTTCTGCTATTAATCCATTTTTGTATCCTTAGTTTTTTACTTTCACCTCACTCATTTTTTCTTCGTCCTCTTCTAAAATATCCATTACAATCAGCTTAATTAGCAGCCTATTTACTTAGTTGTGTTGCAGCCCGTTCATCTTCCAATGCGCCACCCACTAATGTACTCTACTCGACCGTAACAAGAGCGCTTTTCAGTCAGTCGAGGGGCGAGTTACTCAATACTTAATATATATTTAAAATAAAACTCCCTAATTATTTATATTGCTCAGTATTTATATTTGATTATAATGTCATCATATAATGAAAATGTTTTTCATACAGAATTCATACTTTTTAAAAGATTATTAGGTAAGGGTTAATATTAAAAAAATTGTACAAAATTAACATAAGCACCATCACCCCTAAATATGGCTATTTTTGATTTGCGAACACACAAAGCTCTTAATATCTAAAATATAATTTATTTATAAGTACAAAATTAATAGGTGACCCAACAGTTGTTCCTCCGAAATTATAATCATTATAAAATTATAATTTTTTGTGCCAATTTACCGATTTCAAAGCTAAAATCGACTTCAAAAATACGGTTAATAATAAGTTGGTATGGATATCAAACGAATTTATTTACAGTGTCCATTTTTTGTACTAATACGCAGGTATAAACAATATTATAGCCAAGTAGTTTTATCCTTGATGCATTTAAAAGAAAATGTGTTTTATACTTTTGTTATTCGGCGGTACATCCTATTTTCCCTAAACCGACTGCATATTGTATATAAGTATGCCGGAGGCCAACTGTCCGGAGATCAACTGTTACGGAATCAAATTAATGCTACCTTTTTGAGTAGGTACTAAAATAGAAAGGACAAAATATTAATTTTACTCAAACACTGAATAATACATTGTAATATTTATGGTATTAGAAAAGACTGTTAATTTTTGTACATATTTATTAATTTATTGAAATCAGTCAAAGTTCTATATCGGAAAACCCCCAAATAAAAAAGGGGTAAAAAAAAATGTTAAAAGTACCCTCGCTTTTTATTCAAGCAATTTTATGGCAACATTATTTTGTTTTCGATTTCTGCCTAAATTATTATTTGCACAGTATTTATTTGCTTAAAATTAATCGACCCAAAATATTATAATAATTGACAACTGCCACTGTAATTTTTATATTGTTATGTTGCATTGTCATATTTTATAAGCCTATTGCATAATACGTGCATCTTACAAATTCGTATATATCTTTAATTATTATAATTTTCTATGACTTATATTTTCAGAACATATTTGCAGTTTTGACTCTTTGATTGCGGATATTGAGAGAAGCTGATTTTAAACTTTAAAAGAACTTAGGCTCAATTTTGGTGAAATTGGTAAAACATTTGCAATATCGAAATTCTTTATCATGGGAGTCGAAATCTATTGATTCCCATTTCTCTTTGAATGCTGAGGGTTATATGTGCCTAAAAACTTCAGCCGTAGTTGTCACCTGACTTGTTCAAGATACCACAAGGCAGCGCAGTGCTCTAGCACAGCACAGCATAACAAGAAGAATGGTGCTATTGAACGAAATTTCTAAAACAATAGATAAATTTAATTACTTTGATACTAATTATTGGCATGTTTTTTTTGTAGATAAAGTTGTTTTACATTACATTGAAGTTATTCAGATAAAAAAAATTATATATTGCATTTCTAAAGGTACTGATAAACGAACATTGCCTATTATTGTCTCAATTCAAACAATTGTCTTGCCGGGCAAGGTGTTGACCGTCAATATTGCCGAAGCGTATAGACAAATTCACAACACAAAAAAACTGTCTCCCGTAAATACTAAAAATTATTTATTAATATCGATCACTTTTGAAATTATAGACAATGTAGTTTTGGTAGAGGTTAAGTGGCGAATAGAGACGCACGCATTTAACAGAGCGAGAAGCAAATAGATTTGGCCCAACAATATTCTCGCAATGTATAGCCACATGAGCTCACCGGTAAGACGGGGCAATACAATGACAATAAGACAATAACTTGACATAAAAAGTTGCTCGTTTACCGAAGCCTTTAAAATTTATCTGATGCAATAATATTTATTAATTTTTTTGCATGTATGTATATAATATTTTTTGTACGTATATTAAAATTAAACAAACACAATAATAAATATGTAATTACAAAAGAAATCTGTCTAAATTATAATTTTAAGACTCAGCCTCCATTTAATGGTTCTTCTCAGGTAACTCTCGACTTGAACGTGCCAAATCTCTTTACCTCGATTAAGCTCTGCAGTATAAATTGCTAAACAGTTGTGGATCTATATATATAGACATTTTCCACAGCTGTATTGTTGGTCTCCATACACTGGTACCTCTAGGTTTGTTTCTGCTTTTGATCAAAATGTCTTCGGCCGTCAAGCATTATGATCATTTTGTTTTTTTAATGTGAATGAGTGAACGCACAAGAGTGTCAACTGCTCCCAACCGTCTGGAGCCAGAGAGACTATGACATTCCCAATTGGGGTATGTCGTAAGGATGAAGGTAGTGGGGAGGGGAAGGAGTTGAAGCAGCGGAAGGTGAGGAAGTGTCCGGCTATTCAGATCCGGTCATCAAACACTGCTAAGGCCATTTCAAGCAACATTTCATTATGAATTGTGGTCTTATACCAGGGCGATACTGAGAATATCTTCCATTTTGGAACCTACATTATTTTAAATGAATAAATAAAATTTACTAGTCGAGAGCCTTCCCCCTCGACTACAGAGACCGTGCTTGTCAGCTGATCACAATTTGTTCAAAAGCTGAAACAGACCGACAGCATGTAACAGGAATGGCAGCTTATTCCTCATCAATATTTAGGTCTACACATCGATCTTCTAGTTGATTAGGCAAACATCTCATCTTAGGCAGACATCTCATCGATCTTCCAGTTGATTAGGCAGAAATATAGAAATTTGAGTTGAGTAAAGTGAACCCTCTATCTGGTACAATACTCAGATTACTCATAAACACCACCAAATCAATTATAATGCACAAAAACTTGTAGTGAAATAAACAAAATGATATTTTCTGGGTTACTAGTAGGAAATTTCAAAATGTCACACTAATGTACCGGACCTTCTGGCTTCCCAGTGTTATGTATTACAATGTATTTAGAGATGTTTGAGTAATCAACTGGAAGATCGACATACTTTTTTTTTATAATACAGAGAGTCGAACACAATAATAATTACAAAATATATAAGTTTAAATTAAGAATCGTTAGTGGATTTGATGTCCCCTAAGGCGGTGTTGATGGCCTCCATCCATTGGTCTCTCTCAGGTCTGGTGTCGCTGGCCAGGAGGTGCGTGGCAGCCCCGTCAGCGCGCAGACAGAGGGCTGAGCGCCGGCGGGGGCTGGGCTCCGCGGGGCCGGCCTCCGAGGTCTGCAGCAGCAGGGTGTGTGGGCGGGCGCACACGTCTCGGGGGGCGGGGCAGACGCGATCGGAGGTGCAGGATGACAGTTCAATTGTTCCCATCGGGGGCTGCGAATTACACAATCAGAAAAATTAAAAATCATAGGACAGTCTGAATTCTTTAAAAATCATTTCCAGTTTTGAAAAAGGCAATTTTTCTCTTAAAAATATTATATACGTCAACTCCTTTCACTTTCGACTTTCATTACATCTTGGGATCAGAAGGAAGATTAACGAAATTTTGTCCTTTTAACATTACATACCTTGTTCCCCTCGTGATCAGGGTACCTCCAGTAGCTCAGGTCGGGTCCGTTGAGCACGCACCAGCGTCGGTGCCAAGCCCCGAAGCCTCCCGCCTCCTCGAACATGGTCAGGAAGCCCTTCAAGGGGGCCCGCTGGGGAGCCACCGACGGCAGGCGATCCGACAGGAGGGTCACTCTAACTGTGCCCTCCAGGGGACCACCGAACGAACCCTGGAATGAGATATCAGATAAGAAGTGGGATAGGCAGATATACAGTTATACAGTTAGGTAGTTATACAAAAGCACCAAACGTAAATTTCGAAAAATTTATTTTTATTTAAAAATTTCATATTGTGACGTCTGTCAACCTTGTGTTAGTAAATATAGAACGCTACACAGAAGAACAATGCATTATTATTGTTAAAACTGACTATGTGTTTGTTTCTTTATTTATTGAAGGTTAAATAGAATAAATCATTTTTACAAAATACTAAGATTATTTTTTTTACATTAACTCCACACAGGTGGCTCTGGGGAAAATAATTTCCCTCAGGGCCTATGTCGTCTTTGTGGATGCTGTGTGGAGGGTTGCTCCCCTGCCGAGCTGTTGAACTCAAGAATGAGACGCAAAAACAACCCGTTCTCATGTGACAAATGTCAACCGTGTACATATGTTGGGCGCGAGTTTGGCATGTTTCCCGACTATGCATCGGTGCCGAAGGGATTGATAACGCTAGTTCCTCGGAGAAGCTTCCATTGAAATACCGATAGATCAAAGACAGCATTCCCACCTGATGTCTGTGCTTTAAGGATTACAATCCATTTGTTAAGACGAGAGAATCTAACAAACGGACCGCACGTTTCTGCACAGAGTCGAGGATTTTTTTCGGTTATTTTGGGGCTACAGACCAGAGATAGCTGCCATATATTCAACCAAGGGGCACACATGCGATTTGTACAGGGTTAGCAGTTGTGTACTATTAATGTATACCTATGCTTTCTTTTCTTTACACTTTTAGTGTTCTTTACTTAACACTTTTAGTATTCCTGTGTTCTATGTTCTCTGAACTCCTATGTTCTCCCTATGTTCTACACTTTTAGTACTACATTATTTTTTCTATATTCTACTTTATTTTTTCTTACGCTTTCATATTACTACATAGCAATTTACATTATTGTATATTCTTTTGTTTTCAATAATATTCTTTCTTATTATATTATTTTATATTTTTTTATATTCACACATTTTTTATATTGCATATATGTTAAAGTACTGTATAGAAAATCGACCACCACAACACGGGCATGTGCCTAGCATGGTGGTCGAAAAATCATAAAATTCATGTAACAAACATTATAATGAATAAAGAAAACAAAAAAAATATATATATCTGGGCTCTGTACAGGACGTCCAGTTTCTGAGAGGCTAACTGAACAAGAGGCTGACACAACTGAAAAAAACCATTTTTGAAACACAACCACTCTGGAGGATAACCGACTACGTATGAGGTCATGTTCGGCTCTCGTCTCCCAGCTCCCGTCATGCTCGGAATACCCAATGACTGATTGACATAAGGTTTGTTTGTTAGTTTACCTTGTTCAGCGAGAAGCTAGTCCTGTTGACCTGGCTGTGACCAAAGATGCAGTAGCCATGGGGCTGTAGGGCGGGGGCCCTCACAGCGGAGGGGCCTCCGGGGGACACGGCCAGGGGAACACGCAGGTCTGCGCCCCGGCAGCCCTTGCGAGGCGTGGCCAGCTTGCCACTCTGAAAAATAAATACAGTCATTAAATTACTTTATGAAAAAAAAATAATAATATCTTTGCAGTCACTCTCGGAGGAAGGTCCTATCTCCGCCTCACTAGCATTTTATTAATTTTCGCAGATGTTCGCAGAAGGAAGGGTACATGGGTTCGCTGCTTTGATGCGCCACAGAATAGCCGGGACGAGTCAGCGCTATCGAAGATCGCAAAACACTCTCATCCAGGCCGTGGCATGGCGCGCCCTTACACCAAACATGGAGAATTTACTGAAAGCCTCCGTAGTATACAAGTACTAAGGGCGGTGTTTGGTTCTGAAACAGTTTTTTAAAAACAAAACTTAATCCACATTCCTCTATTCCTTCCATCATGTAATCCATTCTCTTCTTCCTTTCCTCAAAATCTCCACCAGGAAAAGAAGATGTGCTTACCTACATGATGAACAATATTGACACCCAAGTGTGCACTACCCACTTGTTATCAGTTGCATTTCGGAAGTGATATGGTTCACAACTCGTTCTCGTAAAATATCGCAAGTAGTCGCAAATAATCGCAGTTTTCGTTTCTTTTTTGGTAAAATAATAGTGTCGGGCATAAAATCTATGTTGTGCAATATATGTGATAACAGAAACGACACGGAGCAGCCTTCAGAAGCCGTAAAGGTAGGAGATTTCCTGTCATACCGATTCTCCTTCGATCTGCCTTCAAAACACGATATATGGTCTATTTCGTTTACAAAAGGGATTTACAGTCCGCAATCTCGTGTCGTGGCATTTGGCTGCGACATTTTTTTGTTCCTTCTAACCGGATAAATGTTGGTTGTTAGACATTGTGTTTTGAAGTACAGATCATTCCATTCGTTGACCTTTTTCCGGTTTTTATGAAGCTGTTTCAGAATTACACATTCGATCGTGAATATTGATTAAATTTAAATTGGTATTATTTAAGTCGTTGGGCGGCTTAACATTTTGAAATCGTTGATAGTGGGGTACTTTACGTACGCCGCTACTTGCCGCTACGTGGTAGGTAGTTGGTATTATACTATACCTACACGCATTGTCGTGTCGTGTCGGTAAGCAGATCGTGGACTGTTGTCGCATTTGACAGCTGTTATCACAGAAAACATTTTGTTTACAAGTTGCGTTGACATTTAGTTAGTGTTATTATTCTGTTTGGTTTAAAAAATATTCATAATGGCGGCAATTAATATTAAATACAAATTGGCGCTATTAGATATGGAAAGTGTTCGTTCGTCGGCTATCAAAGCCGTCACATCTTCAAATTCTATTGACAAACATATTTTCAGAGCTCGTTATGCCGATATATCTAACATTAGAGAAAATTTCGTCGCTTCACATATTTCAATTGAATCAAATAAAAAGGATGACGCGGAAATTAAAGTATTACAGGAAAAGTATACTGAAATCCAAAACATGTATTACGAGATTCAATCATATTATTCTCAATTATTTCCGGAAGTTTCGAAAAATGAATCGGATCATTTAATGGCCAATAATAATGTTTCGTTGCCAAAATTAAAATTGATTATTTTTTCTGGAATATCAACAGATTGGACAAATTACATAAATACCTTTAATTCGTTGATCGATTCTAATAATGCTTTAAATTCTGTTCAAAAAATGCATTATTTAATAAGTAGTCTATCAGGTGAGGCATTGACACACGTTAAACATTTACCGATTTCTGAAGAAAATTATTTTGTGGCATATAAGCTCTTAAAGGAAAGATATGAAAACATACGCTTGATCGCTGATAAACATGTTGAATTAATTCTATCGATTCAACCTGTAAAAGTTCAAGATAATCTTCGGCAATTTATTTCAATTTTGAAAGAAAATATTGCTGCGTTAGAAGCTTTAAATTTCCCAGTTCGAGAATGGAGCTTTCTTTTGTTACATATTGTATTGCGTAAATTAACAAAAGAATTACGTATTGATTTTGAAATTCAACACAGTTCGGAGAATATTCCAACGTTTGATCACTTGTTAAAATACTTAGATGGACAGTGCTTAGCAAAAGAAATGGCACTTGGAGTTTTTCCTGAAAACCAGTTACAGGCTCATAAAGGTCAATCTAAATCGTATAATGCGAAACATCGATCAAGCAATAATATTAATGCGTTTGTATCAAACATTGAAATCAAGTGTATTCTGTGTAAATCGCCACACTCACTGCACAAGTGTGAAAAATTCTTACGCCTTACTCCAAAGGATAGGTACTTGTGTGCAAAGGAAAATAATTTATGTCTCAATTGTTTAGTGCAAGGAAAACACAACGCAAAAAATTGTCAGTCGCGTTTCACCTGTAGAGAATGTCAATCGAGACATCACACATTATTACATTTTCCAAAAAAAATCGTGGAAAATTCAGACCAGCAAGAAAATTCGTCGGAGCCTTTGGCGTTGACAACATTCTACAATAAAACCAACAAAACGGTTCTTTTGTCTACAGCTTATGTGGAAGTTTTAGATAAAAATGGAGTGTTCCAGAAAATGCGTGTTATTCTAGATAGCGCCAGTCAAGGAAACTTCATATCGGAAAATTGTGTCAAAAAATTGGGTTTTACTCGTTTTAAGAAAAAACCACTCACCGTGATAGGTATTGGAAATACTCCTACAATTAATTCTAACGGATTAATAAAAACACAATTTCGTCCTGTCGATTCGAAGGAATCTGGTATTTTGACAGATTTCATTGTTTTAAATAACATTTGTTCGAATATGCCATCAAATCGTATCGTCGATCATCATTGGGAACACATCGTAGGTCTCAAATTGGGAGATCCAACATTTTACATACCATCAGCCATTGACATACTGCTTGGAAGTGATATTTTTGCGTCATTATTATGCTCAGGAAAAGTGATGGGCAAAGAAAATGAGCCCATAGCCATAGAAACTAAATTGGGTTGGATTTTGATGGGAAATGTTGGACCATCAAATCATTGTATAAATTCATTCTTCACGTCAATGGAGGAAAATATTGATGAAAAGCTTAAATGTTTTTGGGAAATTGAAAATGTTCCACTTTTGAAGAAAATTCAATCGCCTGATGAAATTCGTTGTGAAAAATTATACACTGAAAGTACCTACCGTAACCAAGACGGGAGATACGTCGTATCGTTGCCATTTAAGGAAAGCCCGGAAAAATTGGGAAACTCATATGACATAGCTTTGTCACGCCTCAAGCATTTAGAAAGGAGATTGAATAGAGATTCTGATCTCAAATCCCAATATATTTCGTTCATGAGGGAATACTCAATATTAGGGCACATGATGGAAGTGCCACCTCAATCGCCAATTATTGGTAATTATTTCATACCCCATCATGGAATAATCAAAGAAACCAGTTCTACAACTCGTTTAAGGGTCGTTTTTGATGCCAGTACCAAATCGTCTTCGGGTACGTCATTGAACGACATACTTTTGGTCGGTCCTAAATTACAAAGAGACATTGTCGAATTAATGTGTAATTTTCGAATACACAAAATTGTTTTTACAGCTGACATTCGTCAAATGTATAGGCAAATACTTGTGGATGAGAAATCTCGCCGTTATCAACATATTTTGTGGAGGGAATCATCGGATCATCCTGTGAAGCAATTTGAATTACAAACAGTAACATATGGCACGTCATGCGCACCATACTTATCGATTCGCACACTTCATAAATTAGCCAATGATGGAAAATTGAATTTTCCAACGGCTGCTAGGACATTGATTGAAGATACTTATGTAGATGATATTATCAGTGGTGCGCAAACTTTGGAAAGCGCTCGACATTGTATAGTGGAATTAATTGCATTACTTCAAAAAGGTTGTTTTGAATTGAGAAAATGGTCTAGTAACCATCCTGAAATACTGGAAGACATTCCTGTCAGCTATCGGGAAGTACCCTTAAGTTTTGAGTCGGATACTGACAAGAAAAACCTTAATATTTTAGGTATTCAATGGATACCGTCGCTTGATCAATTTACATATAAAATTTATAATGTTTTTAGTGACCACTGTACCAAACGTATAATTTTATCGACAATTGCACGTCTATATGATCCATTAGGTTTTATTAATCCTGTCGTTTTTATTGCTAAATGCTATATGCAAAACTTATGGAAAATTCAAATTGGATGGGACGAAGAAATCCCTTCGGACATGAATTTGAAATGGAAGAAATATATAAAAGAGCTTCCATCACTTGCCAATTTAAAAATTGATCGATATCTCGCAACTTCTCCAACCAGTCGGTGCATCCTTGTTGGGTTTGCGGACGCCTCGGAAAGAGGATATTGTGGAATTGTTTATTTGGTTGTGATTAATAACACAGAAATATCCAGCCATATTTTATTAGCAAAATCCCGTGTTGCCCCCGTAAAGATAACATCGATCCCGCGACTGGAATTGTTGGGAGCAGTTTTATTGGCAAATTTGTTGACTTATTGTCAAGAAATATATAAAGATAGACTTCAAATTGAAAAGACTGTTGCGTTCACCGATTCAACTATTGTATTGGCATGGTTGAAGACACCTTCTTTTCTATTGCAAACTTTTATCGCAAATCGTGTTGAAACAATAATACAAAATATACCTTATGAACATTGGTATCACATTTCATCGCAAGAAAATCCTGCTGACTTGGGTTCGCGAGGAGTTTTTCCCAGTGAAATCGCTGGCGCTTCGTTATGGTGGAAAGGACCTAACTTTATATCAACACCTTTGGAGGAATGGTTATTTGTTAGGCCTCCAAATATCTCCGTGGACCAGTTACCAGAGTATAAGTCGAAAAATTTAATTTCTCTATCGACGAATGTGTCAACGTCTGACGAAGAGTTTTTATTGAAATTTTCATCATTATCGAAATTACTGCGTGTTATATGTTGGTGCCGTCGATTTATCAATAGATTACGTTCGGAATCGATTATCAATTTCAATGGTTTATCCCCACTTTCGTTAAAAGAAAATAATTTAGCCTTGCAATGTTGCATTAAGCTTGTTCAAGCAATTTATTTTCAACAAGATATGAACAATATCTTTTCCCATCGTATGTGCACAACGCCGCTTCAAAAACTCGCTCCATTTATTGACGCAAATGGTGTTTTGAGAGTCGGTGGTCGAATTCGCCTTGCACAGATTTCAGAAAATGCTCGACATCCTATTATTTTACCGAAGCAATGTCATTTGACAACTTTAATAATTGATTATTACCATAGCATGTACCTTCATCCAGGTCCTCGTGCACTCCAATCCATAATATCATTAAAATATTGAATAATTTCGGCTAGGAACGTAATTCGACATCGATTGAGTAAATGCATTTCTTGTTTTAAAAATAACCCGCGTGGTAGTTTCCCGTTGATGGGTAACTTACCCGCTTCCCGTTTTCGAGAAGGTCGTCCATTTTTAAATGTCGGAACCGATTACGGAGGTCCTTTTTTGGTGCGTGAAAGTAGACGTCGCGGCGCAAAAACTTATAAGGCCTATTTATGTCTTTACGTTTGTTTATCGACCAAAGCCGTTCATCTTGAATTAGTTTCAGATCTATCTACTGAAGCGTTTGTGGCAGCATTAGATAGATTCATCTCTAGACGCGGTATATGCCAAAATATCTATAGCGATTGCGCCACCAATTTTACTGGAACTAACAGATATCATACTGGCCTTTCTAAATTCATACGTGAATCTGAAAACACTGACAAACTTGTTGATGCAACTGTCGCTCGTTCAATTACTTGGCATTTTTCTCCGCCCTCCGCACCCCATTTCAATGGAGTGTCGGAGGCTGGTATTAAGTCAACTAAACACCATTTGAAGAGGGTTGTGGGAGATCAAATCCTCACCTTCGAAGAATTAACTACTGTTCTGACTCGTATCGAAGCCATTTTAAATTCGCGACCAATTGGAGCGCTGTCGTCGGATCCATCCGAATTGAACCCGTTAACTCCTGCACATTTTTTAATTGGGGCTCTTCTTGTTTCTGTTGTTGAAGAAAATTTTGTGGATGTACCAATGAATCATTTATCGCGTTGGCAACTATTGAAACAGATGTCCCAACATTTTTGGAATCGCTGGCGGAAAGAATATCTACATACTCTTCAACAACGAAACAAGTGGGCAACGTCAACACCTAATTTGAAAATTGACGATCTAGTCATGATAGATGATTCGCAAGCAACCCCAATGCGATGGCCTGTGGGGAGGGTGGTTGAATTATTCCCCGGCGCCGATGGAGTGGTTCGTGTCGCTACTGTAAGAACCCCTCAGGGCATTTTTAAGCGGCCCGTGGTCAAATTGTATAGGCTACCCATCGATTAAATAGTTTTAACTTTTTTTGTCTTGTTCAATTTCTAGGTTAATTAGTTATTTGCTTTCGTTTTTCGTTGCTTTCTTTCGTATATAGTTGTTGAGAAAATATCATATTTCCTCAAGGTCGGCGGAATGTTTGGTTCTGAAACAGTTTTTTAAAAACAAAACTTAATCCACATTCCTCTATTCCTTCCATCATGTAATCCATTCTCTTCTTCCTTTCCTCAAAATCTCCACCAGGAAAAGAAGATGTGCTTACCTACATGATGAACAATATTGACACCCAAGTGTGCACTACCCACTTGTTATCAGTTGCATTTCGGAAGTGATATGGTTCACAACTCGTTCTCGTAAAATATCGCAAGTAGTCGCAAATAATCGCAGTTTTCGTTTCTTTTTTGGTAAAATAATAGTGTCGGGCATAAAATCTATGTTGTGCAATATATGTGATAACAGAAACGACACGGAGCAGCCTTCAGAAGCCGTAAAGGTAGGAGATTTCCTGTCATACCGATTCTCCTTCGATCTGCCTTCAAAACACGATATATGGTCTATTTCGTTTACAAAAGGGATTTACAGTCCGCAATCTCGTGTCGTGGCATTTGGCTGCGACAGGCGGCTTGCACCAACTATCGCTTATTTTATCTTAAATTGTATTTAACTAAACGAATTTAAGTCACTAAATACATTTAACTTAAATTCGTTTAACTCCATCTTGCACCACACAGTCGCAGTGGCTATTTAGTTAAACGTCGGTAAAATAGTTACCGCCGTTTAACGCTTCGGTAAAACAGTTACGTCGTTCCTTAGCATCTCCCACACGTACTTTCTACGCAGCGGCCTGTAGTGGCGAGGGGCCCGTTCGCTCCGAAGTGTGCGTGTGGGGGGTGCTTAAGTTTACGAGTGTCAAAAATAAAAATATTTTGAGGTTATTATGTTGTGTTGCGTAATGTATTATTTTATTTTGATCCAAAAATGAATTAGAAGAAAAAAATAAAAGAAACAAACATAACTATAAAATGAGGCAAAAAGAGATTTTATTGTTAGATTTAAAAATAAAACAATTAACTGAATATTTTTTATTATTTCTTTTACAAAGATTGTTTTACTATAGAGTGTATCAAATAAATTTGTTCTTGTAGGTATTTACTTCTCTCACTATAAACGATCTACTTATAAAATCTATAATTTCTTCGTCAACGTCAGAAGTCAGAATACAAAACTCAAATGTCCATCGTGAATACAAATTAATAAATTAAACAGATTTCAGCAAAATTAGACAATCAGAAATCGAAGCGATAACCTAAAAAAATTTGACAGAACTTATTCGCTAAACATGTTTAACTCAGTTAAACGGCCCCTTTTGGGTATTTAACTTTGACAGTTCTTTAAATGCATTTAACGACTTAAATTTTGTGGTGCAAGATGCCAAGTCGACTTAAATGAAATAATGTGTTCAACTTGATATTTAAACCAAATTTAACTTTTGGTGCAAGCCGCCCTTAATATGTTTACTATTATGTTTTATTTTATATTTTATTTTATTATGTTATTTTATTATGTTTTATTTTACCTTATCTTTCATATTCTATTTAATGTAATTATCTAATGGAATTTTATAGCTGTATGCTTTTATATGGCTGACAGAGTATTGCACTCACCGCTCTGTTCGGCTGAAATAAATACTATTATTATTATTATTAAGGAGGCGTTGTGCTGTTGTGTAGTAACTCAGCGCAAGGAGCAGAAATCCATGGATTATTTTTACGATGGCAACACTTCGTATTTTCATTAGCTTGTCAAAAGTTATTTTGCGCCATTGTTGACGGTTTGTGATTATTCATTGTTTAGGCTTCTCAATTTTGTAAAACTTAGCCCATCTGCTCATGGGGCAATTGAAAAAACCAGTTGGCAACGTAATAATCGCTATCCACAGGAGAGCAATTTGGGAATTTCATCAGCGGTCCGCACACAGGCAACTTCTCAAAGACCAGTTGTCAAGGATGACATAATCAGTCACTCGCAACCCGCAGTACTGGTCGCCGCTAGTGTTTCAGTTGCTAGATTGACAAGTTGCCATGGTTACTCTGTTGAGATAAGTTACATTATACAGAGTGTTAAGGGATGTACTTGGCTTACTTTAACCGGTGATTGCTGGCATTATTTGGAGTAAAAAATGTAAATTAAATTTTGGTCTCTGGTGACACTTTTGATTTTTTTTTTCTACAAAAACATAAAGAAATGGTAGTTACGGGGCAGTTGGGGGCGGGGTAAGAGGTTGGGTGGCTACTCGGCTGAGTGACTAATGACAACATACAGAAGAAATTTTTTTTTTGTTTGATTTTGAAGAAAAAAATTTAAAAAAAAAAAGTTATTGAAAAAGTCACCGGAGACCAAAATTTCATTTACAGTTTTTACTCCAAATAATGTCAGGAATCACTGGTTAGTACATCCCTTAACACCCTAGACACCTTATGACAACTAGTGAAAAACGAAAATATTCATGGATAACATTTAAATTGAGGTACCTTTACGACTTACGTAATTTATAAATTGGTAACATTTTACTATATTTTTAATGTGTTGATACTTGCATTTTGAACCTTTTTCTCTTTTCTTCTCTATTTCTTAATTTATCTTGCATTTTGTATCTGTTTCCCCTTTTCTTCTCTATTTTTAATGAATCTTGCATTTTGTATCTTTTTCCACTTTTCTTCTCTATTTTTTAATGTACCATGCATTTTGAATCTTTTTCCCCTTTTCTTCTCTATTTTTAATGTATCTTGCATTTTGTATATTTTTCCACTTTTCTTCTCTATTTTTAATGTACCATGCATTTTGTATCTTTTTCCCCTTTTCTTCTCTATTTTTTAATGTATCTTGCATTTTGTATCTTTTTCCCCTTTTCTTCTCTATTTTTTAATGTATCTTGTATTTTGTATCTTTTTCCCCTTTTCTTCTCTATTATTTTGGGGAGGCTTAGTCTCCCCTGCCCATTGGTGAAGGCACGGTGGGGCAAGGTGGGGCGTTTGCCCCATCCTGGCTGGCCAATGCAGTACCTCTGGGATTGTCGAACAAGTCGCATTGTCAAATTTACAGCACTTCATATGATTTTTTTTTTTTTTTGTTATTGTTTTTGGGGTGTTATGCCGTGTTTCGCTAACTCCTTCTTTAGCCAACGTTTCGGACAGCGTTACAGTGTCCATCATCAGGGCAGATGAGCCAAAAACAATAACAAAAATACTTTTTGGCCGTGAAAACCTAAAAACACTTCATATGATGTTTTCCTTCTTCTGTTCATATTCTTTGTATTCATAGAGACTAAAGCATGAGTATGTTGTAGAAGCCTACTTTTTTCAGTACCTACTCTAGATTTTTATTTTTTGCCCCACCCTAAATCAAAACCTGGCTACGCCCGTAGCACGAACTGCCACTGTCCAGGACTGAAGATTGTGCTTAAGACAGCCAGTTAAAAAAATTATAAATTTTCAAATAGATAAATACCTTTTTAGTTGCAATGTGATATTTGACATCGTGGGGCAGTACTTCCTTGGAGGCTTGCAGTGCGTATACTTCTATGGTAACCTTCAAAAGAAAACACATTATCAGAAATTAATTATCCACTGATCACTGATCTGATCTAGGTCTGATCACTGACCACTGATCTAGGACATCCACTGTCAAAAGTGTACACATGTGAGTACATATGCACCAATGTGAGTTGCTTGGGTCAACTCTATGTAATAGCATAGATCTGTTTCGTAAGAAAATGATGTCATACCTTGAAATCAGCGTTCAGACCTTCAAGTTTCACTTTGTCTGGGAAGGTGACGGAGAAGGAATCCGGGGTGGACTTGACCATGGATGTGGCGATGACTCTTTCCTGGCACTTGATCAGGCAGACCAGGTAGTGGCCCAGGGCATCTGCGGAGACAAATTAAACATATTACATACTGCTTACAACCGAATGCCGTCACAGGCTTAAGAGCCGTTCGCATTGGTCGAGTATTTTAGTCGAGTGGAGAGTACAGTAGTAACTAAACGCGTCCGAACAACATAATTTTAGTAGAGTAGGTTAGTCAATTCAATCCATTTCGTTCTATTTTTTCAGCGAGTAGCGATCCCCTCCACGTGGTGCACACACATGTGCAAACCCACCGTTTTAGCAGAGTTCATTTGTAAACGCGCGGAAGAGCAAAATTTAGCAACTCTAAAATTATTTATTAATGCTGCTATTAATCTCTTTTCGTGTCCATAGTTTATTTATTTACGTTTCACTAATTTATTCTTCCACCTCTAAAATTTCACCTTTTCTAAGCATTACAATATGCTTAATTAGCGTATTTACTTTACTTTGTAGCAGCTCGTCAACTGCCGTCATCTTGCAACGGGCGGCGGGCAATAATGTACCCTACTTGAAAGTAATGCAAAGGCGAGTCAAGTGGCGAGTTACTCGCCACTCGACTGAACTACCAGCCTAGTCTGAACAAACCTTTAGAAACAGTCAACAAATTCATATTCTGGCAATTGGAGTGGGGTCATGGTCCCAGCAATAAGGCAACACAAAAAAATGACTATTTCTGCGATGTTTGTGCTATTTACAATCAAACACTATTTGTTCTGTGGGGGTATTTCTTAACAAGAATAGGTTCTGGATACAAACTGATTTAATATGAGTTTACGTAATTTCAATAATTATACTACCGGTCACACAACCTGTCTATACTGGCTGCTAATTGAATCTAATTGGTAGGCTGGCGAAAGCTCGCACTCAAAAGCCCGCTCTCGACAGCCTACCTGGGCACCCCTGCTGGCATCTGTCGGCATCCGACAGAAGTTCTATCATACATTACAATTTCCAAATTGAGGAGAAATGTAGCAAACCTGCGTTGAGTTGTCTGACATAGTCTCTCCTCAGTGGCAGACTCAGATCCTGCATGTTGAGGGTGATCACCTGTGATGAAGAAGGGGGAACTCCCTCCACCTGGATCCTCTGGACCTCGTGGAGACAGGCCTGCCTGCGGTGAGCTGAAATTACCAACAAGCTCAACTATTAATACATTGCTAGCAAAATATTTTTTTAAGTAGTTTTTAAAGGAACGTTTTTTTTTAATATTAGCTCCACACAGGAAGCCCTGAGGAAAATAATTTACCTCAAGGATTGTCATCTTAAGGGATGCTGTGTAGAGGGACTCTTTAAGGAAAAGGAAGAGAGAAAGTTGTGGAAAGTAAAAGTTATGAGGGGTGGGTAGGAATCCGAGGATAAATGTGTCCAGTAGTGACGAATATAATTTTTTTTTTTTAAAGAAAGACAAACATTCCCGGATTATGAATAACCCAACAATTTTTGAAAATCTCCTACTACCACCACACTAGGCGGAAAATGTTTCTTGTGTCGTGATGGAGGACTTAACTTAGCCAGCCGAGAAATCAAACATGCGACGCGCCTGTCGGACCCAAACCCGATGCCCACTCAACCACTGACCGGTTCAAATCAAAATATGAATCCGTCCCTCCAAATAGTATATTTGTGACACATTCAGAGTGAGAGATACTCTCAGTGTCGCCCTGGTGTAAGACCTCCATTCAGAATTGAAAACATGTTTAAAATGGCATTAGTCGTGTTTGGTGACCAGATCTGAATAGCTAGGTACTATCCCACCTTCCTCTTCCCATATCCTTCCCTTCGTGACCTTCAGCCTCACAACATACCCTAATTCGGGGATGGCATAGTCTCACTCGCTCCAGACGGAAGCAGTTGGGATTCTTGCACAAAAAAATTTTAAAAATTACTTTGGATAGTATTATGAAAGAACTTACTGGCAAGAAGCAGCAGCCTCTCTCCCTCGGCCTGTTCGGTGGATCCACTGAACTCTATAGTGGAAGCACAAAGGTTCAGTGCCTGGCTCGCCTGTAACCAAATAATACACACATATTGTAGTTTGGCAGACAACCAGAGGAAGACGAATCATTCTTTCAATGTTCTTAAAACGCCTACCTGAGAAATGACAGTGTTCTGCTTGGCGACTTCTTCGAGCAGTTCCTTGACCCTCTGGCGGGAGTCCACCGCAGCCGTCTTCTCCACCTTCCTCTTCAGCTCCTCCGCCTCCTTGTTATTCCTGACAGTCTGCTGCTGGTCCTCCTGCCGCGTCACCAGACGCACCGGCGTGTTGGGTTGGGAGCCCTAGCAAAGTAGATAAGCAAAATAAATTTGGACATTTTGCAGAACAATATCTTGAGATGAACCTTTGGAAATGGGTTGGAAGAAGCTTGATGATCCCTTTCAGACAGTGTGTTTATTTGAAAATATATAACTTTCATAATTTTTCCTCCCTATCTAGAGTGAATAAAAATTGGCAATTTTCATTTGCCAATTGTTGGTATAACTGGTTACACACTTTATTTTTAGCTACTAGTTCAAGCGGTAATTTTGTTAAAATTCAGATCGATTACTGAATAGTTTTTCTAGGATTACGTCAATTATGGAGTATGTGGTGTAAAAAACAACTTAAACATCATCGCACAACATTCTCTTTTGGGGGAAGTGTATGAACCCCCATTCGGAGCAGGAGGGTTAAGGATGCCTGAAGACTGAATTCCAGTGAAAATTCTTAGTGCAATTCAGGAGGAAAGACATTCGGTGGGCCACCCCAGGCAAAAGTGGGAGAAACAACTACAGAGGCTTTTGAAGGTGATGCTGGACCTACTATGGACAAGGAGAAGAAGGCATCAAATGAGCCTACCTGACTCTGCTGTCTTCTATAAAAGCTGACTGTATGCACCAAGGGCTTGTTTCTTTCAATCTCCTCCATGTAGATATCTCTCTGTCCAGTGTTCTTCTGCGGTGGAGTCTTCATTGGAGATTTGAACCTCTCCACTTCTGCGTTGGGCTCCCCTTTCTTGTAGTAGAAACTGTTAGATGGTACTGCATTTGAACTCTATGAAAGAAAATGGATTTGTTATGGTAAAGCACTAAAGTGAAACATCATTTGATCAGACATGCTGTTAAGCTTGATGGCTGATCACAATTTGATAAAAAACCGCTGATTGGGACTATCAATTTGGGAGGCGGGAATAGGTACCGCCGCCCCGGGAACCTTTATTGGATAACCAACACCTCTGCCATAGGTCACCCCAAGTGATTTGCTACGTTTGGTGATTTAGCAGGGGTGCCCGGGTTCAAGGGGGGAGGTTTGTCTAGGTCATGGAGGTGGATGACCAGGATACACTGAACCCCAGATTCCTACCCACCCCTTAAACCCCTTCCCAGAACTCTCCTCCCCTTCCATTCCTTTAAAAAACCCTCCACACAGCATCCCCAAAGTTGACATAGGCCCTGAGGGAAATTATTTTCCTCAGGGCCTCCTGTGTGGAGCTCATGTAAAAAAAAAAAAAATCAAAAATGCCAAAAATTCAAAATGGATTGTCAATTTAATCATCTTTCAAATGTGACAAGAGTTTGAAAAACCACAAGCTAAGAAAATAACTAAATTACTCAACAATTAATTAAATTAATATCGGTTAGATGGTCATGCAGTCCAAAGCGATAAGTTCCCATCCAGATGTCGTGGGTTCGATTCTCTGCCAGGTTCACATTCAACTCTGCATCACTGCACAAGCAACATTTTCCTCTGTAATGATGTAGTAGGAGGAATTCAAATATTGGCATGTTATTTGTGACCAGGGAATGTTTGTTAAAAGAAAGAAAAGAAAGAAGAGAAAGAGGAGAAAGAAGAGAAAGAAGAGAAAGAAGAGAAAGAAGAGAAAGAAGAGAAAGAAGAGAAAGAAGAGAAATAAGGGAAAGAAGGGAAAGAAGGGAAAGAAGGGAAAGAAGGGAAAGAAGATAAAGAAGAGAAAGAAGAGAAAGAAGAGAAAGAAGAGAAAGAAGAGAAAGAAGAGAAAGAAGAGAAAGAAGAGAAAGAAGAGAAAGAAGAGAAAGAAGAGAAAGAAGAGAAAGAATAGAAAGAAGAGAAAGAAGAGAAACAAAGAGAAAGAAGAGAAAGACGAGAAAGAAGAGAAAGAAGAGAAAGAAGAGAAAGAAAATTTGGAAAAGAAATAAAAGAAAGAAAAAAACAAGGAAAGAGGAAAAAATGCGAGAAAAGAACACTCTAAATCTTACCTTCTGTTTGGGAGGCGTAGGTCCTTCAGTATCATCATCCGCGTCCAAAACCTCGTCCAATAAATCGTCCAAATCATCATTATTTTCTCCGTCACTGGACGAATCATACGAATCGTCTCGGCTGTTTCTGTTCACGGGAGTATCTCGTGAGCGTCTCTTTGCCCGGGTGGCTTTCCTGGCCTTGGATAGACCATTGGATTCGGTGGGTTTTTTAACTCCCACAGCCTTCAGAATGTCCCGAGTGAAGGAAGTGTTGCCCCAATCGTTTTCGACATGCTCATTCACAGTCGAATCGGAGCTAGTGTTTAAACTGGAATGAAAAATATTGTTAATACACAAATAAAGATTTTGTCTTATGGTAAGTGTGAGCAGCGCAATACTATCAATGACTTAAAACCATAGAATCTCCAACGAACACTCTGCTAAAACTGCTATGAACATTATTACATACAAAACATATGGCAGTCTGTGATATTCTAAATACACAGACTGCCATATGTTTTGTATGTAATAATTTTTTTATATTTTTCTGTTTTGACGCACCTATATACATCTCCCTCTAACATATGTTCCCTCATTCCTCCACTTATACTATTATCCAATCACCTATCCCTATCTGACAGTGTATAGCCAATATACCTACATATGTGACATCTTCCACTCATCCTGCTATCCAATCACCTGTCCCTATCTGACAGTGTATAGCCAATATAATAACATTTGTGACATTTACAACAATAAATTATGATACAATCAGACTGTTAAAAAAACCGGTGCAGTGAACCTACTCAATTGATGCCTTAGTGCGTTTACTACAAAGCTGTTATGCGCTTGTGCAGTGATTACTGCCAGCTGTGTCCCTCGAGATCATCAGAAGAATACAGTATCAAAAGAAAATTAAGTCAGTCCTTTTCCTTAAATATTCAATGTTTACCAAGTCCCTCATAGTTGTGTCAACTTTAAAGTTTCAAATTGTTGATTACAGTCCAACTTAGAAATAAGAACTACAAATTAATTCGCAGAGAATATACGTGTCTACACACTGCTTGAAGGTGTCGATATTGACTGCTTGTAGCCATCCATGTATTCCCAGTCTAAAAAGAACCTAAAATTATAAGTGCGAAAATATGGCACTTCTAACTCACACCATTCCAAAGATATCAACATATTATTTCAATGTTTTCTAAATTTCTAGCCATCGATATTAAGTTTTGAGAATGGTTTTCAGGGTGCATTTTTTAGCACTAAAGCAGCCATATCTCCCACTAAGATTTCTAATTATGGGTTGTAAACAGCTGATAATATGTAAAGTTTATCAGTTGAAGATGTTGAACCTCTGAAACAAATAACACGTACAAAAATTGTTGGACCAATACGTTAAAATCAATTCAAATCTTACACCATACAATAAAGTTACATTTTTGTGGTTTCTTGGATAATATCGATGCTGGAAAGGAAATGTGTGTAAAGTGCCACACAACTGTAACATTAAAGATGAACCTATATAATAAGCTATATTGTTTGGTTGTGTTTGTGTTCATCAAATCAAGTTTTCTAACACAAACAAATAATATTATTGTGTAGGTTGATTTTTAATATCACAGCTGATGGCGCGCTTTGGCCATTTTTCTTTCCAGCGTCGATATGTACACATTTTAGACATGCATAGAGTAATAATTGTAATATGTAACATGATTTCAAGATAATAATATTTAATTTAACATTCGATAGAGCTCAAACTTCAGATGGGAATTACTGTTGCTATCACTGAAGAGATAAATCGACAGAAGAGTGTTTTGGACTTGTCTGGTGCATTCGAAAAAGCTAAACTTCTCTTACTTTGAGTGAGTTCATATTTCTAGGATTTGCTATTCAGTGGTAGCAGTAGTATTACAATTTTTCCATCTCCCATCACAATGGAGGAACTGGATGCAATAAAAACTTAAACATGTATAACTGTTTTTACTTTCATTGCCTTTTTGGTATTTCCAATCCCTTCTTTATCTGCTGTATATAAATATTATGTTTAGGTTTTACACAGATGGAGTTACATGCAAAAGTTAAAACAGTAGTTATAAGTTAGCCCATTGTCCTGTGGGTTGGTAAGGGAAAGGATAGGGTAAGGAACAAGTAAGGATATGGTAAGGATAGGGTAAGGAAAAGTAAGGATAAGGTAAGGATAGGGTAAGGAAGGGTAAGGATATGGTAAGTAGAGGGTAAGGATAGGGTAAAGAAAGGGTAATAATCAAGGAAGGTAAACGGATTACAGCACTTGGTTTACGTTGATTCCTTACCGGACCGTGGGACATCGGGCTTACATGAGGCTAACATTTCAAAAGACATTTTACTCAAAATTCCAATTTTCATCATAAGTTGTCATTGTATCCAGCTCCTCAATAATACCTATAAAATTTTAAATTCATTGAATCTAATTGTTTCTACTTAGGAAAGAAATTCTTCAAGGAGACTTGTGATAGTTTAATGATGTCTTCCGAAAAGATTTTAGTTTCTCTAATGCAATATAAATACACTTCTGTATGGTTGAACAAATTAACCTTAGAACTTCCGATTCAAACTGGACTCGACATTATACAGAAGTTTAAATATTAATTTACAATTATTTAATCTTATTTTCCATTATACCTACTATTTTAACACTCTGCACTAACGACTGAATTTTTGCAAAAATATTACGAAATTCAAGATTTGAATGAAGATTTCAGCTGTATATCTGAAATAAATATAGGATATTGGAATGTTATAGGATCTTCGTGGAATGTCTTCATTATTCGGGTGTCTGGATATGAAGTGATGTTCCGCATGATCTGCTGTTGCTATTTGCTGTATTGACGTCAAAATGCCAGGAAAACCAAATAATGTTTTATGTATTCATCAAAATGTTTCTCTATTTAATTTGAAAACAAGTTTTATGTGCATACAAACTTAAATTTGCTGCATTGAATTTTAATCTTAGTAAATTGTTTGTTTGGATAAGCTGAATTAATCTATAACCCTGCATATTTAATCTGAATTAAGTTTTATCAAAATCTAAACATAACTAAATCCCATAATTTCTATATTCCGATTTTTTTACTAAATTATCTGAGTACGACATCTTGTTCACATTTTTGCGAGGAACAAGAAGAACCTAAAATTGAGTTTCAAAAACTCCCTTATCACAACCAAAAACCATTTTTAAACTCGAGTGAGAAACGAAATCCGCTTTATCGTACAAGAAGTTACTATCAAAACCTGCTACATCGAATTCAACCAATCACAAGCAGTTATTTTGTCAATGCTATATCAAAATTATCTATGCCCGAGTTTCTAAATCCACCCTGTCAGGTGATTGGAGTTTCAAAAGCCTCTATTTCACGGAGTGAGTATCAAAATCCACTTATTCAATTTATTTATAATTTTAAATATTGCTACACATACATAAAAAACTGAACGCTTTTTGAAATTATATTACTACAATTATTCATTATATAAAAAAATTCAAAAGCAATTAATTATTTACGCTACAGGTGTTTCAGTTTTTGCGGTTTTCTCCAAAACAATAAAAGTTGATATAGCGGAAATACAAATTACATAACTCTAAATTTGAAAACCTATCATTCTCAAACCTACCATTCAATTCGTTCTTGAGCTGTTGGCTTTGTTTAGAATTTGATATGGTAAATTATTATTAATTAAACATTTAGTTTTTTTTCTTTTTCTTTATTCAACATATAACTTTTTATACAGTTTTTTACAGGATATTCGACTACCACGCTAAGTTAGTTATGCGAACAAAGTTATTAGAATACTGCCAATATATCCGAATTTGAGCTATTGTCATTGTTAAAAATTTAAAGTGGTCATGTCCTTAGTGAATGTTTAACCAAGAGATGGGCGAACATAGTTTTTAGAACACCGACAATTTATCCGTATTTGAGCTATTTGTCATCGGTGAGAATTTAGCGACCCATAACATAGTTAGTCAATAACCATACAAAGCCTTGCAGTTGCAACGAATAGGGATACTTTCCCCAATATACATGTCATAGGTGATTGCCGTTCAGAAGTTCAAACCACAAGATATTTACAACCTTTCTCAAAGAAACTATGTTTAATGTTAAGGTCTTTAAATGAATGCATTAGCTTAAGTAATTTTGTAGTACTCAGTGCAGTGGAAACGCTTATTAAGTCAAATTATTAATTTAGTTTTTTTAAAGTAATTGGGATTACGGCCTCAGCCCAGGGATCCCCCTTAATGGGGGGCAAAATACACACCAAAAATAATGTGGCTGTAGATAATATTTAGAAAAGTATACTTGAAAAATCAGCCACCCTGAACATTAGGCTAACTTGAATTAGCATAGATGAATTTGAAGCACTGAGTTTCTAATTCTGATTTGCAGATTTTAATTGTGAGACGTGTAATTGTAATTCTGAACTGTGCAGTTCTAATTCTGAACTGTGTAATTCTAATTGTGAACTGGAATATTCTAGTTCTCTACTGTGTGGTTTTACCTCTGAACTGTGTAAGGGGGCATACATTAATTATGTGAGCTGTTTTTCTTTCAATTTAGACCCCCCCCCCCCCCCCCCTTCATGTGAGATTTACACTACTGTTGTTAAAAACACTTCAAAAGAAGTGAAACAATTTAAATTTTTTTTTAATTATCTCTGTAATAATATCTATACATTTTTTTAAAGTTGACATGAGATTTTTTATTAACCCCCCCCCCCTAGGTTTAAATGAGATTTGATAAAATTTTACTAGACCCCTCCCCCCCATTTTGAGCTCACGTAATTGTATAACCCCTAATTCTAAATTCGAATTGCGTGTTTCTAATTCTGAACTCTGTAATTCTAATTCTGAAATGCGTGCTTCTAATTCTGAACTGTGTAGTTTTAATTCTGAACTGCGTAATTCTAATACTGAACTGTATGGTTCTAATTCTGAACTGAATAATTCTAATTCAAAATTAATAATAAACTTAGTTTTTACCACTTTTATTGTTTGCAAAACCTACATGTTTCGTGAGTTAAGCTCATTTCTTCAGGGTTTACTCAAAGAAGTGAGCTTAGCTCACGAAACATGTAGGTTTTGTAAACAATAAAGTGGTAAAAACTAAGTTTATTATTAATTTCGAATTAAAATGGTGCCACAAAACACGTTTGCTGTGTTTAAAGAAGTGAATAATTCTAATTCTGAACTGGGTAATTCTTAATCTGAACTGTGTGAATTTGATTCTCATCTTCGTAATTCTAATTCAGAATGGTGTGATCTAATTCTGAACTGTGTAATTCCAACTTAAAACTGTAATTCCAATTCTAAATTGAGTAATTCTAATTCAAATATATATCTCAAATATATGATCTAATTCTGAGCTGTGAATTTCAATGTTTGATTCCTCGGATTCAAATTCTAAACTATGGGATTCTAACTCTGGATTTCTTCATCTGACCCCTTATCCTAATTTGTGGGTCTCATATTCGTACCCAGCAAGCTTTCATTTGATCATTTTTTATATTATTTTATACTTACAAAATAAATCAAATCAGTTTTTGTGATTCATTGGTTTTCCCGGCATTTTGAGCTGAAATAAATGTGGATATAAAAACAATCTAGTTAAAAATCAAAGGGAACTTTATTTCAATGTGTTTACAAAGGAATATCACAGATACAAAAATACTTAAGTACAACACATTATACCTATTCCAACTTCGTACTTTTATTTAAAACTAAAAATTTACGAAGAATTTGCATACGTTTAAAAAACTAACATCTCAATTTCAAGATCATTTTTCAAGCGAAGACATAAAAATTATGTTACAGTAGAACTCACTTGACACTACATATTGTAGAGCTGTTTTATAAGGTGGTTTTACTGTAAATTATAATACATAATGTTATTAATTACCAAAATATATCATCTTTTAATACTAAGGGCTAACTAAATGGCAAACGGTAAAATCTAAATTTAAAATAAATATTAAAACAATTTAATGATTTTCAGTGTCATTAGTCCTATAGGGGTTTCATCTGCTCCGATGATGGACACTGCAAAGATGTCCAAAACCCAAAAAAAAAAAACTTAAAATATTTAATATTTTGTATTCTTATATCGCATTTAATAAGCATACTTAGAAAGAGTAAAAAAAATTATTACATATAAAATAACTGCTGTTTGAAAACCAAAAAAAAAAAAACATTAATTGACGGCGCTTACAATAATAATCTTAATGGATAATGCGAAATTCGTTCTATATTGTACAAAAATAAATGAAAATTCATATTATATCCAAGAAACCTTTTTTATTGTTAATATAGCATGCAATATTAAGTAAGGGAATTCGTTTATTAATAATAATATCAAAGGGGTCCAACAATAAATATACACAGTTATTTGCTGAAACAAAAAAGGGATATTAGAAGACTTATTGAATTAAAAGTGTTGATCTCATTTTTGTACTCGATTACAATATTTACAAGTTATTTTTTCTGCAAAATAAAAAGAAATAAGTAGTGGCAAACATGGAAATAAATAACACGTATTAAAATGTTGTAATTCTAAGAAAAGCAAGTATTTCATCGACATAAAATTACAATATAATGTTTTATATTGTAAAAAAAATATTTATTTCTAACATGTAATTAATTAATTAATAAACACTTGGGCACCATTGGGCAAGCCTAACATTAAATTTCATATAAAACGGTCGTAAAAATCGTATGGAATGTTTTTATTTTTTATACAGAAGTATAAATTGAGAGTTTCTCGAGAGTATATATTATGTATATGTAACTGCGTTAACGACGCCAGGACACTACATTCGGTTCGATTCTTTCGATATCTTACAGGAATATTTATGAATTTTTTGCTGTGAAGTCGTCAAAGTTCACTTTTTGTAGATTAAGCCAGAATTGCAATCTTTGAAAAAAAAAATGTGTATTCTTCGTCCAAATTATTGTTTTTTAGAAATTTAGCATTCAATAGATTAGCTAGCTATCCAAAAGACTGGATATTAAAATGAGAATTCCGTTTCCTAAACAGTGTTGCCAACTTCATTTTTAAAATGAAGCCAGACGTCACCCGAAAATGAACTAAAAAAGAGCTTAAATCTTGTACATCCAAAATTGGGACCGAAAATTCACCATCCATATGTAAACCGGTTCCTTCGAATTATCGTGTATCCTGGGGGAGGGGGGTGGCAGCTAGATTAATTCTGAGGTAAAAACCAAGTTTGCAATACGAAAATAACTGTTTCCTAAAGAAATAGCTCTCAAATTTGTCAATTTTTGTTCATGAGTTTTATATAAAAAAGGGAGCTACTAGATTATTTAAAAAATGAGCTAAGAAGCTAAACCACTCATTTTAGGAGCTGACGGCCTCATTTTGGAGCTAAATCTAGCTCTAAAAGAGCTGAGTTGGCAACACTACTCCTGTGTGACTGATACGTCGACTATATAGTGTCCACTGCTGAGGCAAGATTCTGGACATATTTAGCTATAGTCCCCAAGAACTTTTCTAAATTCTTCTGATTTCCACTCGACCCAAATTTTTTATCCTCTTGTTTTTGTTTCATAGGTAATTGTTTGATTTTTACTTTTTTTAACATTATTGGTCGGTTGGAATTTATTCTATGTTATTTCATTGTAATTTTTTTTTAAATGTAAACCCCAGTCTGTTGTTTAAATTATAAATAGAATTAAAGATAAGTAGTTAAGATATTCGAATGAACACTCAAAATTTTGGTTGTTTATATAACCAACTTTCCGAAAAGTTTATTTAAAAATAAATTGAGTAAAAACTGCTAGTAACAGGCTAGTATAGAGCAGTGTATAAATCTACACTAAACAACATCAATAAATATTTCCAAAAACTTCTAATCTAACAGTCTTTTTATATATTTTTTGATAAATGCCGAAATGATTGCTTATGTAAAAAAAATTATTGGATCCTTTAAATAAGTAATTGTGATATGTACACATCAATCGCCCACTTGATTACGCAGACATTTCCAAATATTAAGTTTTGAGAAAATGATGAGAGCAATTTGTCGAATGCTCTCCATAAATCAAATATCATTTACATGTGTCTGTGTTTTACATGTTAAATATGCTATAAAATAACACCGGGGGGCGTAACGGTCCGGTACATTAGTATGACATTTTGAAATGTCCAACTAGTGAACACAAAAAACATCAACATTTTGTCATTTCACTACAAGTTTTTTTGCATTATAATTGATTTGGTGGTGTTTATGAGTAATCTGAGTATTGTACCAGATAAAGGGTACTCTTTTGTGAATACCTCACAAGAGTCCCAGCTGCTCCCGTCTGGAGCCAGTGAGACTATGCATCAGCATCCCCAATTGGGGTTAATTGTGAGGCTGAAGGTAGTGGGGAGGGGAAAGAGATGGGGAAGAGGAAGGTGAGGAAGGACCTGGCTATTCAGATCTAGTCACCAAACATGGCTAAAGCCATTTCAAGCAACGTTTCAATTCTGAATGGTGGTCTAACACCAGGACAATACTGAGTATCTTCAACTCAAATTTTGATTTTTCTGAGATATCTGACTAATCAACCGAACGATCGACATATAAGAATGAAATGCTTTTATAACCGTTTATGAATTTCACCAAAAAATTATGTAATTTTCATTCGAAATTACGTTAATATTTCTGTCACCAGAAATAATTTCAAATATTCCAAAATAGGAATTTTCAAAAAGAAAAAAAAAATCCGGTTTTCTCTTCTAATTGCATAATAACATGCAAAATTGGTACTCTAACTAAAACATCATTCATCCTAATGTGTCTTGTTTTGTCCAACAGAATGTAAAAAATCACTTGCGAGTAAGATCATATGAGAAATAGCTACGGTCAGTCTTTTCAAATTTACTATTTGCATATAATTTGCATAATAATAGACGTAAGCACTTGTAAACTAACATCTACAGATGCTGAGAATTCATTTTCTTTTCTGAAAGAACATTGGTTATTGGCACACGGTCAGAGTAATTGCAACACGGAACAAATCTGGTCAAATTATTTCGCCAACTTGCTGTGAAAGTCACTAACAGAGTAATTTCTGTAGAATCTAATTTAAAGAAACAGTATTTAATTTAATAATATATTAATGAAAATCAATATATTATAATAATATATTGACTAGCTTTGCCTGTTGCAGAGGCAACCAAGGGGTTAAACACTACGCGATTTGACGTGTGAACGCGGATGAAGCGAGGAGTGTGTGTTTAATAAAATAGATGAAGAAAAAAACGATGTTTGTAATTTGTTACCCGTAACGTATAATTTACTGTTGCAAAGACTCCTACCACTGTGCCTCTTTGGTCGCCGACACTTTTAAAACGTCCCAGGAGCTTACCGCTCAATTCAGTACTGAACCAATCCAGCCGCAACGACCAGGGCGTTCAGTTTTTCATTTAATTTAAATTAGAAAAACCAATAGAGCCTAAAAGGGTCCTCGGATGTAATCGTTCAATTTTTTCAGTCAGCCCTTTGGATTGTGTAGGTCGAGACGCGTAATTTGATATCCATCTCGGGTACTGTAGGGTGTAATTTAAAAAAAAAAATTTTTTTGGATTTTCGAAATTTTTGAATTTTAAAAAAAAAATTTTTGGATTTTGTAAATCTTTGAATTTTCAAAAAAAAATTTTTTGAGTTTTGGAAATTTTTTAATTTTGGAAAAAAAAATTTTGTTTTCTGGAAATTTTTTGTTTTTGAAAAAAAAAATTTTTGGATTCTG
Organism: Glyphotaelius pellucidus; assembly: GCA_936435175.1. NCBI lineage: Eukaryota > Metazoa > Arthropoda > Insecta > Trichoptera > Limnephilidae > Glyphotaelius > Glyphotaelius pellucidus. Next base: position 2,434,336 of record OW386561.1, read on the forward strand.
AAAATTTTTTAATTTTGGAAAAAAAAAATTTGGATTCTGGAAATTTTTTAATTTTGAAAAAAAACTTTTTTGGTTTCTGGAAATTTTTGAATTTTGAAAAAAAAATTTTTGGTTTCTGGAATTTTTTTAAATTTGGAAAAAAAAAATTTCGGATTTTCGGTTTCTTGAAATTTTTTAATTGTGAAAAAAAAATTTTTTGGTTTCTGCAAATTTTTTAATTTTGGAAAAAAAAATTATTGGATTCTGGAAATTTTTTAATTTTGGAAAAAAAAAAAAATTGTTGGATCTCGGAAATTTTTGAACTTATAACTGAAAGTAATTTTTCAAAAAACGGCGCTATAAAAATGTATTATTCAGAAATTTTAGAGACTTAAACTAAACCCAACTGGGGATGCCGTAGTCTCACTGACTCCAGACGGCAGTAGTTGAGACTCTTGTGCGGTATTCACATTGAAATTTAATTTAAAATGTATGAACCCGTACAGTATTCAAAAGGTACCTACAACATTTGGCAAAAAAAAATTGGACCATCTTTATTTAAATTTACTCATTTCATTAAAAATGTTCAGAATAAATAGTATCCGAGTAGGACGTTGTCAAAAAAAAATTCGAGTGCAGCTTACCGTAGTTTTTCAAAAAACGGCGCTATAAAAATTTATTATTCAGAATTTTTCAGAAACTAAAACTAAACCCAACTGGGGACGCCGTAGTCGCACTGACTCCGGACGTCAGTAATTGGGACTCTTGTGCGGTTTTCACATTGAAATTTAACGTAAAATGTACGAACGATTAGTTCCCGTACAGTATTCAAAAGGTACCTACACCATTTCGCAAAAAAAAAATGGACCATCTTTATTTAAATTTACTCATTTTATTAGAAATGTTCAGAATATATAGTGTCCGAGTACGTTGTCAAAAAAAATTCGAGTGCAGTTTACACGCGGTAGAAGTGAAACTTTTCCAAAGTGAGGTCTGAGTAGCCCAGTAAATAAATGTACCCTCTGTAATATTTTACTCCTGCGTATTATGAGCTCCTGGTAGATTTTCAATATTGTACGTCACCCTTTTTGTCATTTTTTACAAAAACGGTCCTATAAAAATATAATTATCAAAATTATTGTGTACCTATTTTTATGAGGTGTTGCTCATCCAACGAATGGCTCCCTGAGCGGCAGTGCCAATGCCCGCCTCTAACGTTGAATAATTATCATAAAGAAGCAAAATACAAAAAAAGCGTTACGTAACTTTAATATTTAAAAAAAATAAATCCCTTAAATATCTAGGCTAAAGACGAAGGTAGCGCAACACGGCATAACAGCCCAAAAAATTATTACAAAAGAAATTATCCTTTCAACTTCAAATAATTTCATTACAAATTTCCAAAAAAAAAAACATATGCAATTCTTATTTGATGATTCCGTGTTGTTATGTGCAGGTACCTACCTACTCAAAATAGGCATTCCAAAACCGAGCGTCTAGCAACACTCGATACGGAGATCTTTTTTCGTGAATTGAGCAAATTTCTTTCGATACAGACGAACCTGCCGATTTGAACGGATTGAAATAGAACTACAGGCGTGTTCGACAGACATTTGATTTTGTATTGCGTGAACGATCCGTACTTATATTCCGCACCGCTAGATGTCTCTGGATTGAAATCTTTAGTTGGCGGAGAGTGTTGCCTTCCGCCATTTGTAAAATTTCAGAATCCAGTGTTCTCAGGTGTGAGAAAATTTACCCAACCTGAATTTATTTGTAAGAAAATTAGGTGTTCTACTGGCCAGACAAATTATGCACCCTCGAGAAAAATGCGAGTTTTGCGAAACGTCAGAAAATATCATTTTTCCGCGCGCTATTGTGTAACATTTTGAATGGTGACCGACATATTTGTCGATTTTAAAAGCTTCCTTAATTTCTATTCCTCCTATTTATTAAAAAACATCTCCACCAGAACGCGCTTTTTCGACGATATCTCGTACCGCGTGTCGTACCTATAAAATGTCATTTTTTAGCAGCATCGCCATTAAAATAAAAGAATAAATTTCTAGCAAATTCGTTTCGCGTAAAGGAAATAGTGATTAAGATTTCTTATCTTTTTTGCAAATGCGAACCTGTCGGCGGGAAATATAACCAGGCCGATTTCTTCGTCGATGAGAGATTCAGCCGGAGGTTCCAGTTATCGCCGCTGATTTTGTATCAGTTTTTTCCGTTGACTTTTGGCGTTTCTAAAATAAGAATTTCGTGTGAGTTTCCTGTCTTGCGATAGTGGTCTCTGAGGTCGGTCAAACTCGAAGAGCGGAGAGGTCATTTTGGCGTGGGAGGCCCTGACTGAAAAAAAAAGCCCTGTTTTTCGAGCGAAACTGAACCTCGAAACGGGTAAAACTTAAGGGGCGGCAAGGTCGTTTTTTGCCTAAATTACGAAAAAAGTGAGTTTTTCGAAAACTGTGCATTAATATATACTAGCTTTGCCTGTTGCAGAGGCAACCAAGGGGTTAAACACTACACGATATGACGTGTGAACGCGGATGAAGCGAAGAGTGTGTGTTAAATAAAATAGGTAAAGAAAAAAACGATGTTTGTAATTTGTTACCCGTAACGTATAATTTACTGTTGCAAAGACTCCTACCATTGTGCCACTTTGGTCGCCGACACTTTTAAAACGTCCCAGGAGCTTACCGCTCAATTCAGTACTGAACCAATCCAGCCGCCCGACTCAGGGCGTTCAGTATTTCATTTAATTTAAATTAGAAAAACCAATAGAGCCTAAAAGGGTCTTCGGAGTTTATCGTTCAATTTTTTCAGTCAGCCCTTCGGATTGTGTAGGTCGAGACGCGTAATTTGATATCCATCTCGGGTACTTAGGGTGTAATTTAAAAAATAAAAAATTTTGGATTTTGAAAAAAAATTTTTTAGACTTTGGAAATTTTTTAATTTTGAAAAAAAAACTTTTTTGGTTTCTGGGAATTTTTGAATTTCGAAAAAAAAAATTTTTGTTTTCTGGAAATTTTTTAATTTGGAAAAAAAAATTATTGGATTCTGGAAATTTTTTAATTTTGGAAAAAAAAATTGTCGGATCTCGGAAATTTTTGAACTTATAACTGAAAGTAATTTTTCAAAAAACGGCGCTATAAAAATGTATTATTCAGAAATTTTAGAGACTTAAACTAAACCCAACTGGGGATGCCGTAGTCTCACTGACTCCAGACGGCAGTAGTTGGGACTCTTGTGCGGTATTCACATTGAAATTTAATGTAAAATGTACGAACGATTAGTTCCCGTACAGTGTTCAAAAGGTACCTACACCATTTTGCAAAAAAAAAATTGGACCATCTTTATTTAAATTTACTCATTTTATTAGAAATGTTCAGAATAAATAGTATCCGAGAAGGACGTTGTCAAAAAAAAATTCGAGTGCAGCTTACTGTAGTTTTTCAAAAAACGGCGCTATAAAAATGTATTATTCAGAATTTTTCAGAAACTAAAACCAAACCCAACCGGGGACGCCGTAGTCGCACTGACTCCGGACGGCAGTAATTGGGACTCTTGTGCGGTTTTCACATTGAAATTTAATGTAAAATGTACCAACGATTAGTCCCCGTACAGTGTTCAAAAGGTACCTACACCATTTCGCAAAAAAAAAAATTGGACCATCTTTATTTAAATTTACTCATTTTATTAGAAATGTTCAGAATAAATAGTATCCGAGTAGGACGTTGTCAAAAAAAAATTCGAGTGCAGCTTACTGTAGTTTTTCAAAAAACGGCGCTATAAAAATGTATTATTCAGAATTTTTCAGAAACTAAAACCAAACCCAACTGGGGACGCCGTAGTCGCACTGACTCCGGACGGCAGTAATTGGGACTCTTGTGCGGTTTTCACATTGAATTTTAATGTAAAATGTACGAACGATTAGTCCCCGTACAGTGTTCAAAAGGTAACTACACCATTTCGCAAAAAAAAAATTGGACCATATTTATTTAAATTTACTCATTTTATTAGAAATGTTCAGAATAAATAGTATCCGAGTAGGACGTTGTCAAAAAAAAATTCGAGTGCAGCTTACTGTAGTTTTTCAAAAAACGGCGCTATAAAAATGTATTATTCAGAATTTTTCAGAAACTAAAACTAAACCCAACTGGGGACGCCGTAGTCGCACTGACTCCGGACGGCAGTAATTGGGACTCTTGTGCGGTTTTCACATTGAAATTTAATGTAAAATGTATGAACCCGTACAGTATTCAAAAGGTACCTACACCATTTGGCAAAAAAAAAATTGGACCATCTTTATTTAAATTTACTCATTTTATTAGAAATGTTCAGAATAAATAGTATCCGAGTAGGACGTTGTCAAAAAAAAATTCGAGTGCAGCTTACTGTAGTTTTTCAAAAAACGGCGCTATAAAAATGTATTATTCAGAATTTTTCAGAAACTAAAACCAAACCCAACCGGGGACGCCGTAGTCGCACTGACTCCGGACGGCAGTAATTGGGACTCTTGTGCGGTTTTCACATTGAAATTTAATGTAAAATGTACCAACGATTAGTTCCCGTACAGTATTCAAAAGGTACCTACACCATTTCGCAAAAAAAAAATGGACCATCTTTATTTAAATTTACTCATTTTATTAGAAATGTTCAGAATATATAGTGTCCGAGTACGTTGTCAAAAAAAATTCGAGTGCAGTTTACACGCGGTAGAAGTGAAACTTTTCCAAAACAATCTCAACTAATACTTGAAAAGTGAGGTCTGAGTAGCCCAGTAAATAAATGTACCCTCTGTAATATTTTACTTCTGCGTATTATGAGCTCCTGGTAGATTTTCAATATTGTACGTCACCCTTTTTGTCATTTTTTACAAAAACGGTCCTATAAAAATATAATTATCAAAATTATTGTGTACCTATTTTTATGAGGTGTTGCTCATCCAACGAATGGTTTCCTGAGCGGCAGTGCCAATGCCCGCCTCTAACGTTGAATAATTATCATAAAGAAGCAAAATACAAAAAAAGCGTTATGTAACTTTAATATTTAAAAAAAATAAATCCCTTAAATATCTAGGCTAAAGACGAAGGTAGCGCAACACGGCATAACAGCCCAAAAAATTATTACAAAAGAAATTATCCTTTCAACTTCAAATAATTTTATTACAAATTTCCAAAAAAAAAAAACAGATGATTCCGATTTGTTATGTGCAGGTACCTACCTACTCAGATTCTCAGTTGGTACACCTGCACATACGTAAAAAAAACACGCCATTAAAATGTATATTCAGAATTTTTTATCAAATAATCATTTCAATGAAAAAGAGTTCGCAAAGTATTTATACTTAGTCCTCTCACAATTTTAATAATATTTTTTCTAGCTAGTGTAGGTACTACTTTCCTAAAATAGGCATTTCAAAACCGAGCGTCTAGCAACACTCGATACCGAGATCTTTTTTCGTGAATTGAGCAAATTTCTTTCGATACAGACGAACCTGCCGATTTGAACGGATTGAAATAGAACTACAGGCGTGTTCGACAGACATTTGATTTTGTTTTGTGTGAACGATCCGTACTTATATTCCACACCGCTAGATGTCTCTGGATTGAAATCTTTAGTTGGCGGAGAGAGCGGCCTTCCGCCATTTGTAAAATTTCAGAATCGAGTGTTCCAAGGTGTGAGAAAATTTACCCAACCTGAATTTATTTGTAAGAAAATTAGGTCTTCTACTGGCCAGTTATATTATGCACCCTCGAGAAAAATGCGAGTTTTGCGAAACGTCAGAAAATATCATTTTTCCGCGCGATATTGTGTAGCATTTTGAATGGTGACCGACATATTTGTCGATTTTAAAAGCTTCCTTAATTTCTATTCCTCCTATTTATTGAAAAACATCTCGACCACAATGCGCTTTTTCGACGATATCTCGTACCGCGTGTCGTACCTATAAAATGTCATTTTTTAGCAGCATCGCCATTAAAATAAAAGAATAAATTTCTAGCAAATTCGTTTCGCGTAAAGGAAATAGTGATTAAGATTTCTTATCTTTTTTGCAAATGCGAACCTGTCGGCGGGAAATATAACCGGGCCGATTTCTTCGTCGATGAGAGATTCAGCCGGAGGTTCCAGTTATCGCCGCTGATTTTGTATCAGTTTTTTCCGTTGACTTTTGGCGTTTCTAAAATAAGAATTTCGTGTGAGTTTCCTGTCTTGCGATAGTGGTCTCTGAGGTCGGTCAGACTCGAAGAGCGGAGAGGTCATTTTGGCGTGGGAGGCCCTGACTGAAAAAAAAAGCCCTCTTTTTCGAGCGAAACTGAACCTCGAAACGGGTAAAACTTGAGGGGCGGCAAGGTCGTCTTTTGCCTAAATTATGAAAAAGTGAGTTTTTCAAAAACTGTGCAATACTATATTAATATTTTCACTATTGGTTGTTAAGTGTTGTATATTTACTAGAGATAGGTTTGAATATGTGTAACGGTGTTCTTGTAATGTTAAGGTAGTTTTTAAATGTAGTTTTTGGGAGGGAATGGCCGACACAGGTGTCGATGAGGCTCGCTACCCATCACATCGCCAACCCTTTGGTAGCGCAAAGAGGAGGACGGAACGCGAACAATGTCGAATTGGTACGTGGAATATTAGAGGAGGGATGGATAGAAAGATGAATGAATTATGCGATGCAATGGATAGTAAATGTTTGGACGTACTTTGTGTGACAGAGAGTATGAAAAAAGAGAGCGGTACGATGCAGCATAACGATAGGTTCGTCATCTGGTCTGGTAGACCAGATACGGAGAGGGCTTGTCAGGGTGTTGCAGCGCTACTGTCTCCCAGAATGGTAGAATGTATGTTGCAGTATGAATGTGTAAGTCCGAGAATAATGTGGATCCGATTCAAAATTGGGTTGACAAGGGTGTTTCTTGTTATTTGCTATGCTCCTGTTAATTCTGAAAGCGACGAAGTGAAAGATGATTTTTGGACTGGTGTGAACGACGTAATGAGATTAAAAAGTTTGAATGAGAGGATCATAATGGCGGGTGATTTGAATGGGTGGGTGGGAATTAGGCGTGACGGATTCGATTCAGCCCTAGGTAAGTTCGGGGACAAAAGAATGAATGACAATGGGAATAGAATTCTTGAAGTATGTTTAGAGTGGAACCTGTTTGTTTCGAATACTTTTTTCGATCATAAAGGTATCCACCAATATACGTGGGAAAGAGGAAATGAAAGGTCAATAATTGATTTTGTAGTAATTGACTCTAGGTTGAGAGCCGTTACCGAGGACACAAGAGTTTTCAGAGGGGCTGAGGTTGAAACCGATCACTTTCTGGTGGTGTCGAGGGTCAACCTCTTTCGTGGATGGCGCTCTAAAGTGAAAACGGTATCAACTCCAACAAGAGTCAAAGTAGAAAAACTGCAAAACGCTAATGTCAGAAGTGAGTATGAGAAGTGTGCAGAGATGAGATTGAATGAGAAGGAGATGGACGGTCTAAGCATTGATGAAACATGGAACCACATAAAGGTGAGTCTTTGTGAATCTGCCAGAGATGTGTGTGGAATAAGTACGCAAGGTAGGAAGAAAGGTGATGCATGGTGGGATGATGAGATCAAAGCGCTGGTCTCAGAGAAGAAGAAAGCATGGTTATGTCTGATTGCGTCTGGCACTGCTTCTAGTGAAAAGAGAGATAGAGCGAAAGAATTATATAAGGGATGCAAGAAAAGAGTAAGTGTCGGAGTGAAAGAACGAAAGAAACGCCTGGAAGAGGAAGAGGGAATAAAAATGACCAAACACTTCCAAGAAAACATTAAACTGTTTTGGAAGGAGGTCAAAAGGTCCCGGAGTAGTCCAGAAAATGGAAGCCTGAAAGTGATAAAATCGAAAGATGGAAGAATGTTGACGAATGAAGAAGAAATAAAAGAGAGATGGATGAAATACTTTGAGGAAGTTTTTGAAAGCAACCCGGATGATAGTGAGTCCAGCGTCGAATCGGGTATGAACGATGACGGAGCGAATGTTGTCAAAATCAGCATGGATGAAATTAAAAAATCGATTAAATGCATGAAGAGTGGTAAGGCTGTTGGTTTCGACAATATTGCTGCCGAATACTTTAAAGGAGATAGCCATATTATTCTCACATGGTTGTGCAAACTTTTTAATCAGTGTTTAGAGGAGGGTTACACGCCATTAGATTGGAGAAGGGCTGTAATCATGCCGTTATACAAAGGTAAAGGGTCACGTATGGAATGTGGGAATCATAGGGCTATTAGCCTGCTAAGTTCTGTCGGCAAGCTGTACGGAAGAATATTGATTGAAAGGGTAAGAATGGGAACAAAGGATAAAATATGGGATGTGCAAGGTGCCTTTATGAGTGGAAGGGGATGCATGGACCAGATTTTCTCCTTGCGTATGCTCACTGAGAAGTTTCTGGCGAAAAACCAGAAACTCTTCTGCGCCTTTGTAGATCTACAAAAAGCATACGACCGAGTTGACAGGAAAAAGCTATGGAAGGTATTGTCCAAGTATGGAGTGAATACAAATCTCATACAGGCAATTGCGTCTCTGTACGAGGGAAGCGTTGCGTGTGTTAGGGTGAACGGTGGTTTTACGGGGTGGTTTGACATCACAAAAGGTGTTAAGCAAGGCTGCGTAATGTCACCATGGTTATTCAATCTATACATGAATAATTGTATGCAAGAATTGAAAGAGTTGGGATTGGGCGCGAAATTGAGTAATCTGAAAGTATGTTGTCTGTTGTACGCTGATGATGCGGTGCTGATTTCTAACACTATGGAAGATTCACAGTCTCTTGTGTCTAGGATGAACGAAGTATGTATGAAGAATGAGTTAATGATGAATGTAAGTAAGTCTAAAGTCATGGTGTTTGAAAGAGAAAGTACGAGAACAGTGTGTGATATAGTTGTGAACGATGAATACTTGGAGCAGGTGGATGAGTTTGTGTATCTGGGTAGTATGTTTACGAGAGATGGGAAGGCTGATAGAGATATCGAAAGAAGGGTAAATGCCGGTAACTCCGTTAATGGAGGACTGAATGCCGTTGGCGCTAATAAAAAAACTGTCAAAAGGAGCGAAACTAGCAGTCCACAATGGAGTCCTGGTACCTACCCTGATGTATGGCAGTGAGGCCTGGAACTGGCAGAGGAAGGATGAAAGTAAACTGAATGCTGTAGAAATGAGATCCCTGAGGCGTATGTGTGGTAAAACCATGTATGATTGTGTGAGAAATGTGGAGATCCGCAAAGAATGTAAGGCTGATGTAAGCATAATGAGTAAGATTAAGAAAGGGACCCTCAGATGGTTTGGGCATGTAGAGCGAATGAACGAAGAAAGTAGTGTAAGAAGAATATATGACGCAAATGTGAATGGTAGAAGAAGTCGGGGACGCCCGAGGAAGACATGGCACGATCAAGTGAATCAGATACTTGAGTCGGGCCATGTCAAAAGCCAGAATAATAGAAGAGTATGTATGAAACGATGTATGAATGTGAGTGAAGCAAAGAGTGTGTGCCAGGACCGAGTTGTTTGGCGGTCCGTCCTCTCTGCCTACCCCTGCGGGGAAACGGCGTGATGGTTAGTTAGTTAGTTAGTTAGTATTTAATTTAGAAATATATATATTGATTTGATAAAACAAGATTGTATGTCGTCGTTCGGCATGCAATACTGCGAAAGCGATATATACAAAACAAATTTTTCAGGAAAGAGAAAAAATGACGCATATAATAAATATGCGGTATTTAGATACATGTGGTACCTTCCACACAGCATCCTCAAAGATGACACAAGCCATGAGGGAAATTATTTTTCTCAGGGCCTTGGAAATCCCAATTCAAATTCCTTAATAATAAGCGGCATTTAGATATATGCGGTACCCTCCACAGCATCCCCAAAGATGACAGGCCGTGAGGGAAGTTATATTTCTCAGAGCCTTGGAAATTCCAAGTGGTTTTTCATGCGTGATACGCGGCATTTAGATATATGCGGTACCCTCCACACAGCATCCCCAATGATGACACAGGCCATGAGGGAAATTATTTTTCCCAAAGCCTTGGAAATTCCTCAAGTGGTTTTACATAGTGCCCGTAAGAAAGAATATTTTAAAACAAATATTTGGCATCTTATAGATTGAAATTTGTCAAAAAAGTGTTGCGCATGATGCAATATTTCATAAAAATGGGGCTATATAAACTAACTAAGTATTATAATTATTACAGAAAATTTCATATTCAATATAGGCGACCTTTCACAGCAAGTTAACTAAATTATCAAAGTCAAACAATATCAACACTAGAGTTTTATCAAGACAGTGATATCTGGCGCAAGCTTCTCTCTGCTTACCCATTTGTGGCAGGGCAACACGCGCGAGTGCCGGGGAGGCATGAATCAAAAGATGCAGTCACATTGATGCAGCTAAATAGCAGCTAATACTGTGATTTGCAACGCACTGTCCTCTTTAGCTTTCACAATGCTAAGATCTATCAATCAATCCTAAGGGGATACCGCTAAAAACCAAAGCAAAAACATTCACAAGAAGTTTGGGTAAGCTGGTAGAGTTACTATCCCCGGGAAAGTGCGTTATCAATAGATTATTCATTACAGCAACTATCAACTAGCAAGAATAATAAATTTCATAGCATCACTATGAGACGATGTTCGTTAATTTCGGCATCCGAGCCACACAAATACCTCCCCACAAATGAAACACGGTTTCAATTTGCCGTCTGTACTCTTTTTATATACCTCTGTTCGCAAAACTGTTCTTAATTGTCATTCTACCAAAGCGATTATATGTTAAATTGAAATCAATCAAATCTGTCTATCACCGTCAAACTACGCAAACTTAAATTTGTTGCCGACTCGTACGTAAAAATTCACGACATATTTTTCACAATCAGGTTACGTCGTCCTATTTTAGTTCAGATGCAAAAGAAAAAGAAGCAGCACTCTAGTGCGAAGTCTCCACACCTTGCAAGGCAAGACATCTTGGTTTCCTCGTCTTCTGTCGTGGTGGCGTCAATGTCTGATAATCCCGGGTACAGTCTGCCTTCTTTGGGGCCCGTGACGCGGATGCGCTTCACTTCTTCCAGTACAGACAGGACTTTCACGGAGTCTGTGGAACCTGGAAGATGACTCAAAGGGTTAGAATTTTTATACACAGTGAAATAAGATGGTTTTAAATATTTTGTTTTATAATTTGAACAGCTTTAATGATGGCTAAATGCTGACTTTGATACAAAATAATTATAACATAAGCGTTGAAAATAAATTAAGTAATATGTACACAAAAAGTAGCAATGTTCCCTTAAAGTATTTATTTTTTAAACAGGATGATAATCATCAACCATCAAGAGTAGGGATCAACTCAGCTCTTTTAGAGCTAGATTTAGCTCCAAAATGAGGCCGTCAGCTCCAAAAAAAGTGGTTTAGCTTCTTAGCTCATTTTTTCAAATACATAATCTAGCTCCCTGTTTTTATACAAAACTCGTGAACGAGCAATGAAGAATATAAGAGCTATTCATTTCTTGATTATTTTCGTATTGAAAACACGGTTTTTATATCAGAATTTTTACAAAAATTTGGATTCACAGGATTGTGAATTTTCGGCCCCAACTTAGGATTTACAAGATTTTAGCTCTTTTTAGCTCCTTTTGAATGACATCAGGTTTAAAAATCGAGTTGGCAACACTAGTAAGGAAGGGTTGTTTGATATTTTTTTATTCAAATTTGTTATTCAAATCCTGTGGAAGACCTGTTGAAGTTCTGTAACTGTCCAAGTACTGTGAAACTAACAGAACAGAAATTAAATAGACCTTTCACAAAACTTGAATATCAACTTTCAAATTTGATGAATAGTTAAAATTTTACAAAACAACCCATCATCCTCAGTGTTGAATTTTCAAAATCAAAACGAAAATCTATTCCTTAACGGCTGGAAAACATAATTCAGAGATCTTTTTCAATTTGTATCCGATGACTGAATAACTGACAAGACTTTTGTTGTGGGCATAACGAATGACCGAAGTAAGGTAAATTTTATCTTACTTTAATTTAAAATGAACGAAATAAAAACAAAATAACAAAAAATCTTTTCTAAATAGATGAATCATTTCATTGGCCTGGCTGTGAATCTAGTCTAGTCTAGGAGTGGAAAGGACTTATTTAAATTGGCTTTAAGTTTATACGTTACGAATCTAGCGAGTTTTAATTTAATTTAAATATCTCATTTAACAAAGGCCTCTTACTTCTCCTCTTGTTGGGCTGATCGCACACGGTAGCGTCAGTTTGGTGATCCCCTTCGCCCTGGTTGGCCAGCACGACCTTGGGCGAGGAAGGTTGCCGTTTGCTGTTGACGGATTTGGCGGCGTTGGTGATGCCATTGGCGCTGGTGGCCATCGGGTTAGAGTGGCTTCCGGCACCCATCAGCGGGCTGTCCTCGGAGGTGGGCTGCTCGTCGTGATCTATTTCCGTCTCAATTTGATCCATCTCAGACTCTTCCGTCTAAAAATTAAATAATAAGGTAAGATTTTTTTGTTTGTTTGACATTATTTGAAAATATCTTACTAACATCATTATAAGGGGAAAATGTTGCTTGTGCAATGATAGAGGATTTAGCCAACAGGGGAATTAAACCGACGACGCCCGGGTGGGAACCCAATGCATTTGTCAACTTAGCCAACGACTAGTTGTCTATAAGTTTTTGGTTTTAAAAATAATAATGTAAAAAGCCAAGTTGGGTCTAAAATCAAATAAATAAATAATTTTCGAAAATTAAAAAAAGAAAAATAATATAAAAAAATAACAGTTCATTTATGTAAGCAATCCCTGTCATTTTACTATCAAACATTTGTTTTTTTTTTTTTTCAATTAAATTCTCAATTTGGGAGGCAGGTATGCAACCAACGCCCCGGGTACCGTTTAATACCCCAAGCGGTTCACTAAATTTGGTCAGGTTTGTCTAGGTCTTGGCGGCGAATGCGTTTGCCCACCAACTGCATGGCGGGCCGGATATGGAAAGACTGGTTAAGGGAGACCCCTCCAGCCCGACTCCCTTAACCCATCTACCTTGCAGCACAGTGGGAAGTACGTATTCATACATCCAACACTCCTGGACACACTGACCCCCAGGTTCCTACCCACCCCTCACACCTTTTTCATTCTCAGAAATTCCGATCCTTAATTTCCCTCCACACACATCCCCAAAGATGACATAGGACCAGATTTTTTTTCTTTCCTCAGGGCCTCCCGTGTGTAGCTGATGTAAATTTTTTTTTTAACTTTACATCAAATAACCTAACCAAAACATCTTGGCACATACTTCTTGTTTCATTCACACTCATGCATGTTATCCACTTTAGTCTTTAATAAGGAATCGACATAAATCCAGTGCTGTAAGACCTTGAGCAGACAAGTATCATAACAAACAGTCTGCATCGCAGTCCACTGTGGGACTTCAGTATATATCAATTCGTTAACGACCCATGGGACGAAGGTCTTAAATTATTTAACTGGAGTTTACATTTTGAATTTTACATTTCAAAAAGTGCGTATTAGGTAACCAGGGTCATTTCTAGCGATATAAAACTTGTTGACATAGTTTACAAATTAACTACAGCTGCCGTAAATAGCATTAATTTAATAACTTGACAGACCTCCATACTAGCAACCATATTCTTGTAAAAAAATTGCATTTCGATCATCCAGTTGATTAGTCAGACATCTCCAAATACTAAGCTTTGAGATAATGAGGAAAGCAGTACTTAAATGTTCATTATAAATCAAGTAATATTCACACATATCTGTGTTTTACCAATACTTTAAAATAACACCAGGATGCACAACAGTCTAGTACATTAGTATGACATTTTCAAATTTCATACTAGCTAGTAACCCGGAAAATATCAATTTTTTTGTTTATTTCACTACAAGTTTTACTGCATTATAATTGATTTGGTGGTGTTTATGAGTAATCTGATATTGTACCAGATAGAGGGCACACTTTTACATAACTGCATACTCAACTCAAATTTCGATTTTTCGAAGATGTCTGTCTAATCATCTGGACGGTCGATATTATGAAATCAATGAAATTCAATAGAAGATCTAAGGTATAAATTGCAAAATGCAGTAACTAATAATTAAACATACTTATTTCGGCTGTCTGTGATGTGAATAATTCCTGCGTAATTAACTCAAATTTGCTCAGAAATTTTCAAAATTGAAATTGATGATTGTGTGAATTCAGAAAACTTTTGAGTAAAGTACCTACCTACCTACCATGAAATCAGAAAATTATTTCGTTTTTATATTAATTCTATATTTGAAATGTGTATTTCTTTTGTTTAAATTTTTGACAAATGATTTTTCATGTTAAGTAACGGTATTCATTCGAAAGGTAAGACGTCACGTAACATGACTTTCAAGAATTTTTTTTTTAAATGCTTTCAACTTCACAAATCCTACAATTATAATATACCGTGATTTCTCATGGTATCTGGCAGTATTAATACCCTAGCGACTGTACGGTTGAAATTTAATAATCCGACTACGCTGCTCCAGCTCTGACGCTGTGCCGTATGGAAACCATCTAAAAACGTGAAGTTTGTAACTAAGCTACTATCGTAAATAGAACCTAATTAAAGCAAGTAGCTAGTAATGCCAAAAGATGGCGCCACTTACGTTAAGAACTAGCATGAGGAACGTCGGCTGACAGGCGTAATTTGGCATTGGATTTGCATTTTCATGAATCTCAACTGAGCGAAGCCGAACCAAAAGCCACCCGTAAGTCTAGCAGCAAAAATCTTCTGAGCGGGTTTGTAACTGCTAGTGTATATAATAATTATGTTAAAAACTAACACGTATATAGATTCAACAGCGTTGTCGAAATATAGGCTAATGTAGATATAATTACAATGTCAAACAAAACCAATGGATGGAAAAAACATGGCCACCAGATTATTTAGGAGTGATGTATTGTTTCGCGTCAAACATATTTAGGAAGTCTGCTGTAAAACATGACAGTATTCACCTCAATTGTTGGGAAATCAATTCACACCTGCGCAAATAGGGAAGTGTTAAAACCTACACACCTACATTCATTTCTTTTAATTTAACTAGCACTTGGCAATATGTAGAGACATTCAGCTTCAATAATCAGTGAATGTCGACCAATTTAAAGTAATAAATTTAAATAGTTTTGTGTTAGTGATTGATGAACCAGTGAACGCAATTTTTAGCCATAAGTTGCTATAATGGTTTGTCTGGTTTGTAGTTAGATTGTAGAAATATATTATAAGTTTGTACAGCGCCCTTGAGGTGATTTTTCACAAAAACAGCGCTAACAGATTTATTCTCGGTAGCGAATCAATTCAATATGATTATCAAAGTGAATTAATATAAGCATTTGTTTATTTCACAAAACTTGATAAGGAGTGAACAATCACTTTTGTATCATTGAAGAAGAAGATAACACTAATAATCTAAACGAAAATAAGAAAGAGAACAAGACACAGAAAAATATAACGGTCACAGCTGGGACTTGAACCTAGAACCGACTTACATTGATGGGAATAACCTTCAAAGTTATAAAAAGATAATTGGTCTAATAAAAATTGAATCACTTTTGTGTTTATTTTTTTACATCACATACTTCACAGGAGGCCCTGAGGAAAATAATTCCCTTCAGGATCTACGTCATCTTTGGGGATGCTGTGTGAAGGATATTTTTAGGAAAGGAAGGAGAGGAAGTTCTGGGAAGGAAAATGGTATGAAGGGTGAGTAGGAATATGTATGGATCAGTGTATTCAGTGACGGACATAAAAATCTATCTCTCCAATTGCGGTGTAAAGCAATGTTGTGAGATAGCCCTGCTAGAGAGGTCAAAAGGTCTCCCTCAACCATTTTCTCCCGATCCAGCCCGCCACGAGTAGGATACACACATATCCACCGCCAATACCCGGACAAACTTCACCCCATGAACCCAGACACCCTGCTGTCCTCAAACGTTACCAACCACTTGGGGTGACCTATGAGGTGTTTGGTTATCCAATAAATGATTCCCGGAGCAGCGGTACCCTTACTCGCTTCCCAAACTGGGTATCGCCCCGGTGAAAGATCAACAATCAAAAACTTAACGTTCCTCGAAATGGGTTTAGCCCTGTTCATCGACTAGATATGAGTAGCCAGGTGCATTCCAACCTTCTTTTTTCCCACTCCCTCCAGCCTCACAAAATGGCATAAATATGTTGATGCTCAGCCATAAATGAACACAGCAGTACATACATACAGCACATTGGGAAATTCATTTATGTCTACTTAATGCTGTGCCACTGGGAACTCTGAACCCAGTGTACAATTATTTAACCTCTGACAAATGAGTTCATGACATAATTGAGTAATTGAGAACATTATTAAATTATGAGATGTTGAAAAAGAATGGTCGCCTACCAAAGTTAATATTATTTTCATGCAAGACTAAATAAATGTTAACCCCTCAGGCCTCTGGCAGAAGGTCAGATTGCAAATGAAATAAAATCCAAATAAATGAAATATTTCTGAACGTATCCAAGACTAAAAAGTTTTTTTTTTTTTTTTTCAAAAGAAGCAAACACATTGTGACTTGACATTTTAAATAAATAAAAAGGAAACACTTTGTTTTACGTCACTTTATTGATATTTTTTCCGTCTACCGGTTTCGGTCCTGATGATGGTACGGAGGTACCGAAACCGGTAGACGGAAAAAATATCAATAAAGTGACGTAAAACAAAGTGTTTCCTTTTTATTTACTAAAAAGTATTTTTGAAAGGTGACGAAATAAGCTTTCAAATTTTATTATTAGACATAAACATATATCTATCAAAATATACAAAATTTTTGCAAACATAAAAAAGTTTTAAAAATCATCAAGCTCACCTTACGTTTTTTTCTAACCAAAGTTAAAAACGAAAAAAAAAAAATCAAAGCACAAAAACATTTTATTGGACAAAAGGTATTATAAACGTTACTGTCACCTCATTTTTTTGTCATTTTATGTAATAATAGTTGAAAAATTCCCAAAGTTTCATAATTTCATAAAGGTTTTACAACTTTTGTGGTTGATTTTTAGATTTGAACCTAAATTGTGGTGTTTTCTCTTTCTGACACTGTTTAGATAATATTATGTTTCTCACCATGATAGTAAAGGAGACACAGCGATTTCTGTGAGACCTATATGAGTTGTTCCGAAAAATGAAAAAATATCGTGACAGGTTAAAGTAATATTTGGGAATTTTTTTTTGACACCTGAAAGGTCCCCTTTCTAGGTGCTTTTCAGCTTTCCATAAAATTGTAATAAGCTGAGAAGCTTAAAACATGGTAGTTATCCTCTTCTGCTGATCTCAATTTGTTCAAAAACTGACACGGAATTTAATGCAAGCCTTTCAACCGTCAGTGACCATTTGATGACAATGTTACATTTAAATTTCTGCAAAACAAGGCCTTAGCTGATACAAGCGAAAAAAGGTGCAGCTAAACTCTTTCAATAAAATGCTCAACAAAAGTTTCATTGTACTTTTATATAATGAACCAGGAAATTGACTATTTTTTGTTATTTTATGCACAATCAATACATTAATAAAAGTTTGCAATGTTAATTAAAAAAATAAATAAAAAATAAATTATTAATAGAGATTTTGTAATATGTACTTTTAGAGTACTCTACCGCTATTCAGAATCGAAAAGTTGCTTAAAATGGCTTTAACTATGTTTGCTAAGCAGATCTGAATAGCCAGGTACCAACCTTTCCCTTGACCATCTCTTTTCCCCCCTACTATCTTTAGCCAAACATAATACTCCAATTGTCTCTCTAGTTTCTCGATTTATTTGATTACACTTTTTATTGCTCCATTTCAAGCAACGCTTTAAATCTGAATGGTGTAGATTTTGGCGCGATTTCGGCTGGTTTTTTCAAAATGGCGGCAAAAGCTCAACAAGGTATGTGCAAGGTGGGTCCTGAAAATGCTCATCGAAGAGCACAAACAACAACAGTATGAATAACTTTTTCTTAATTCCATAGGAGTGCCAGAGTCACACCAATAGGTCAGTTGGGTCTTGGCTATGAATTAACTCGAGTTATTACTTGAGATTTTTTTATCGCAAAAGATGTAATAACCCAAAAATTAATCCTGATAGGACATGTGAGTGATGAATATCTTCCAAGATATTTAATCAATATTTGAACAAATCAACCAATTTTTACAACACTTTTCCTTGAACCAATTTGTAAATCAAAAATTGACAACTGATAAAAAAAATTATATTCAAAATGACCCCAATGTTGATTGAGTCATCATTGATCGTCCGAAATAAAACCCATGAACTTTTATTAGTAGACTTGTGTGCAGCATTTGCATAAAGTAAAGAACAAGCATAAATAATAAGAGTGGGTTGGTTTTCTCAACAAGTTATTGAATAAATTACCCAGAAATACACAGACTGGTATTTTGTTGATTCTCAGAAATACTATTTATGACTTGGCCGACTGGGTGTGAATAGTCGGTCTTTACGTTACATCCCTAACCACTGGCTTTTTTTATGTAAACAATGCACAAGAGTCCCAACTGCCCAGAGAAATAATAATAATGTTTGGATGATTTCTATAGCACCATTTTCGTGAGAAAATCACCTCAAGGGCGCAAAAAAGCAAGTGGGATTGTGGAATCTCATTGGGATATTACGTCAAGTTGTTGTGAAGCTGAAGGAAAGTAGAGGAAGGTTGGAAAACACCTGGCTATTCAGATCTAGTTACTAAACGCGACTAAAGCAACGTTTCGATTGCAATTGTTGTTCTCTTACTGGGGTTTACTGAGAATATCTACAACTCCAGACATGCCGCAAATATACTAACTAAACGGAGAAGATAGACCGCCAATCTCGGTCCACAGTCCTTGCCTCATTCACATTCATACATTGTCTCATACAAACTTTTCAATTATTCTGACTCTTGACATGCCTGACTCAAGTATCTGATCGTGCCTGATGAAGTACTTGATCGTGCCGTGTCTTCCTTGGGCTTCCCCGACTTCTACATAAAATTATATTAATTATATGACATTTGTATTAATCAATACATAATCTCCTGAATGGTGATCTCTGACATCATGAAATTTGCAGAATTATTGACATTTACACATGAATCCATTGAAATAACTTGCGAAGTTAAAATTAGGTTACTACTCTTCAGGTTCGCTTTTCGTAACAACTCATAGGTCTCACACAAATCGTTGTCTCCCTTACTATCAAAAGAAATATAATACAACGGTGTTAGAAAGAGAAAACACCACGCTTTGTATTCAAACCTAAAAGCTAACGACAAAAGAAGTAAAATGTACATCTTTATGAAACCAAAGTTTCGGATCGCAATTTAAAAAAAATTTATGAAACTTTGGAAATTTTTTAACAATTATTTTAACATTGAACAACAAGAAAGTGAGGTGACAATAATGTATATTAAATATGTATTATTAATAAATGTATGTGTTTTAATTTTAGTTAGAAAAAACGAAGAGTGAGCCATTTTTAAAACTTTCTTATGTTTTCATTCAAAATTATTATATTTCAAAAATTATGTTTATTTCGAATTATAAAATTTGAAAGCCTATTTCATCACCTTTAAAAAACAGTTCATGGTTTTGGGAAGCATTCAGAAAAACTACATTTATTTGGATTTTATTGCCAAGCGGAAATATTTTGACCTTTCCATAATGGTTAAATAAATAAATAATCACCTTGGTCTTCAGGAACCGGTTCTTCAGCATCAGCATCTCTTCGTCTCTCTGCTTTCTGTTCTTATCGACAATTTCCTTTTCGCTGAGCGTGGGTTGCAGTTGGAGCATGCCAATCATGCGGCTGCCGAACCCCCGGTGCACGCTGGCCGAGTGCGTTGCCGCTAACTCAGACGGCTTAGGTTCAATCTTGGGCTTGGTACCCGTTGACGGCTTCTTCGATGCGTTGCCGGCTAAAAATGAAGAACGATGATGAAATTCAAGGGAAATTTATTAAATTATGTAAGAATAATGTAATTGTAACACAATAAAGGTGTGCATATTATATGCAAAGGTTAAAAAATGGGTCTACTGGAGAGAGTGGGACTATCTTGTTGGTGTTGCCATTCCCATCTCCTTCCCTTCCCCTGGGAGCGGGGAAGGGAAGGAGATGGGAATAGGAAGGTTGTGAAGTAGCAGGTTAATCAGATATGGGCACTAAACACAGATGGCTAGCGCCATTTTGAGCAATGTTTCAATTCTGAATGGTGTTATTCTACCAGGGCGATATCGTGGCGATATGGTGTTCTGCCAGAGTATTTATGGCTATGTTTGTTTATATATTGACTGCCTTTGTGGTCGAGGGCTAAGGCTCTTGTAGCAAACCAGAGGTTGCGGGTTCAAATCCCGGCGTGCGCAAGATAATATTATTTGGTCGATTAGTGTTATTTCACAATTTAAACACTTAAAATAATACATAGTATATTTGCAGCACGTTCCAGAGTGGAAGAAACTCTAAATATCGCCCTGATGTAAGACAACCATTCAGAATTGAAACGTTGCTTGAAATGGCTTTAGCCGTGTTTGGTGACCAGATCTGAACAGCCAGATACTTCCACCTCCCTCTTCCATATCTCCTTCCTTTTCTCACTACCTTTAGCCTCAATTGGGGATGCCATAGTTTCACTGGCTCCAGACGGGAGCAGTTTGGACTCTTGTGTGGTATTCACATCAAAAAAGGGCATTTTAACATTTGCGTTTATGCAGGCCTTTACTTAGTTAACATCACTTTTTTGATATAAAAATTAAATAATAATGGAAATAAATCTTTACATCTTCTAACGTTAAAAAAAGCGACGAACACAAAGTTATAAAGTTACATAATGTTTCATAAGAAATTAATCATTTCCAAAATACAAAAAGAAAAAATTTAAATAAACACGAAACTGCGCTATTACGATCAGAGCACAAGTCTTCTCAAATAATCAAAGTTATTCAGTGAATTAGAAAAAAGATAAAGAAAAACTATTGCTGTTTCCATGTAAAAGTTCTGCGAACAACACAATCAAGTTTTTCGAGTGAAGAAAAGAATCCAATAAGAAAAAGAATCTCGATTATTTTTGTAAACTGTTTTTTACCTTGGCAAATTAACAGAACGAAAATCGGCACGAAAACAGATTCAACACGCGAATTTGCAAGACATGCACACCTGGAGAGGTCGGACACAAAACTGAATTATTTCATAATGAACGTAAACATTGCCGTACGTACCTTTCTCATTAGCGTTATTCTGCAGCGCCTTGATCGGTGGCGCCATTCCAAACGCAGCTTTCGGTATTATAGCGGCGCCTTTATTCTTCTCAAACAGGCATTTCTTTTCTCTCAACGACATTAAAGCAGGATCTGTATTTCTAGGACTGGATACTGTGTTTTCAAAGATCGCAGCTTTCGACATGACATTTCCTCCAGGGGAGCCATTTGTAATATTATTTGAATTGTGCGCCATTCTATCTCGGGGAATCGGAGAGCTCCGATTGGACGACGAAGTGCTGTTTGCCGAACGCGCTCGGGAAAGTTCGGGTGTCGAGCAAGCCGATTCCTGTTTCGCGACCGGTTCGGTCTCCTTGTCGTTGTTTTCGCATTGCCCGTTTGGCAATAATGTAATGTCCTCAACACTTGATTCACATGTATAATCACTGGTGGCGTTTTCTTTTTCATGGTCTCCATTTTCCTCGATCCTCGGAGGAGCCGGCGCCTTGTGTTTCTTGATGGAGGGTCGCTTGGTAATATTGTTTCTCAGCGAGCGCGAGGGGGAGGTGACAGCCGCTGCGGCCGCCATGATGGACGCCGGGGTAGTTTGCTGTTTGTCGCCCTGTAGGTGATTGTGATTGGACGGTGAGAAATCGTACACGAGCCGCGATTGGCTGACGGACACACGCTTGAAGCCCTTGGATTCCTACGAATGCCGGTGGTGAAAACGATTTGTACTTTATAACAAAATTTAAAAATCAGCATTTCAATCCACCACATTGTTGCAAACAACCGATAGTTTGACAAAAACTAAATACGGTTTTATAACGAATGAGTTTGAAAAAAGAATAATTAATTTAAGCCACCATAAATATTTCTGCAACTATTACCGCCGAAAGTAGGAACTAGGTAGGTAGGTATCTAGTGTATAAACTGCTAAAATAATAATCGATGAATTCCAATGAAGACTATAAAACGAATACCTTGACCATCTGTGTGATAAAAATAATGTTAGTTTTATATAAAATAAGCAATATAATATAAATAAAGGGGGTATCTATCTACCTATCTACTTTACAATTTATAAATACATAATACTAATTGCCATCCACACACCTCATGAAATGAAAGTTTTCCTAAAATTGTCAGTCAAGTACCTACCCTAGATAGGTAGGGGTAACCTACCAACGAATTATAAATTTAAAATTAGGCCCGTTTAATTTTGAACAGAAATAATAATAATCGTTTTATTACCTGGTCGATGTTTGGAAGCATTTATTTATTGTATGCGGCTCCATTCTCCCATAATGCCTGGTTCACACGCGAAAATGCAAAAAATATATATTTAAAAAAAGTAGGTAAAACAAATTGCATTTTGGCGGGAATCAAATAGACCAACCAATTAGGGTTGACCCAAACAACACAAACTTGGGGTTGTTAGTATTAGCAAGTGTAGTAACTTCCGAAACAGCTTTCTGTCTTTTTATTTTTAAAGTTAAACAAATTGCACTTTGGCGGGAACCGCGTCCTCAGTAAAATGATTTGCCTAGGTACACGTTGTTCAAATTTGAATATTCGAAACATCTGGTTATACAGAATGCTCTATTTATTATTTACAGTGTGCTGGATACAAATAATACATACATCTGTGTGAGAACTGCATTCGAGTCAACTCCGGTTGCGTTACCTATTACCTACCCAGCCATAATACAGAAGAGTAGGGTGACCGGACAACTCGAATGAAATCAACTCAGAACCTCCAATTGAAAAGTCATTTTAAAAGTGATAAAAAAAATGGTTACGTTAGGTTAGGGTTATGGTCTCTTTTTAAATTATTTTTTATAGCTTTTAACGACTTTTCAGAAAGGTGCTGAGTTGGCATTTGAATGAAAATATGTTATGTACTTTTGTTATTCGGCGGTACATCCTCTCTGCACACCCCTTCGACTGCGACTGCGCATTGTTTATAAGTAAGCCGGGGGCCAACTGTAGGCGGATCAACTATCATGGAACCGGAGCAAATGCGATCGTTTACGTCCCAGCGAGAGATCGTACGTGACGTCATAATTCTATTATCTTCTATTTTTTCGTTTTCAAACAAGACGCATGAGAAGGAAGAAGACGAACGTGGATAATAATAATAATCTTCTTCTTCGTGTGCCCTTTCAGGTCCCCCGACGTTGGCGATCACCCTGAAAATGTATCTCTATCTTGCGCTACCCGGAATAACTCCTCCACACTTCTAATGCCGGTCCACTCTAGTAAATTTCGCAGCCAAGACATTTGTCTCCTACCGGGCACTCGGCGACCCTCTATCTATCTTGCCTCTGAATATATGTATGTAAGTTAAGAATGTAATAATAGGTAATTAAGCGCCCTTGAAGTGATTTTACACAAAAACGGCGCTCTATAAATTGTCCTATTATTATTATTATTATTAATATTATTATGGCAACTGAGAATAAAGTCAACTCAACACCTCTTTGAAAAGTCGTTAAAATCTATGAAAAAAGTAATTTTAAAATAGCCCGTAAGGGGCCATCCATAAATTACGTCACACCTTAAGGGGGGGAGTAGAGAAGTGTGATATTGTGTGACAAGGGGGGTCATCAGCTCTATGATGTCACATGTAAAAATCAGAATTTTGATTATTTTTAGACGTAAAATTGCAAAATATGTGACGTCACACTAGGGAGGAGGGGGTCTCACAAATGTGACGATGTGTGACAGGGACGGGGGGGGGGGGTCAAAAAATCATGAAATTCGTGTGACGTAATTTATGAATGGTCCCTAACCGTAACCTAACGCGTAACCTTTTTTACCATTTTTTTATAAATTTTTTTCAGCACTTTTAACGACTTTTCTGAGGTGGTTCTGAGTTGGTTTCATTCTGACTTGTCCGGTCACCATAATAATAATATTAATTGGATTATTTGTAGAGCGCCGTTTTTGTGAAAAATCACCTCAATAACGTCCCAAGGAGCTCTCGCCGGGCTAACTAGTAGAAAAAATAATTTAAAATAAAAAGGGTGAGCGAATATTTTTTTGAATGTCGACAGTATAACAGTAATTATTATTTTAATTAGAAAAGTGCATTTTACGAAAATTGAATTATTTTAATGATTTCAACTCAGCACTACATATTTTTAAATACGTATGCAAAGAATAAATTAGAATTGTTGGAATATACCAAATACCCCGAAGGCCATCTACACCGTCTGACCGTAAAAAGTTGTTCCGTTGAAGAGGATGAATATTTTACGTAAAAATAATAGATGAACTCCGTTACTAATAAACGTGATTTTAATTTAACACAACTGATAAACAACCATTTACCAAAAAAGTTCCTAATAATTCGCGTCCTAACGTTTATTAGACCAAGGTTTCGTTCGTAAGGCCTGCAATCCCCTTTTTAATTGGAATTACGAACAATTTGAAGAGAATTCTTAATAAATTAGCAATACATTTTTCTCCGTGTGTCATCATTTCTATTTTCATTAAAAAAAACACTTTAGCATTATTCACACAAATTCACAGAAAAGTTAATTCATACAAATAATAAATTATCGACCATTACGCTATCCCTTTTGTAAACTGCGGTTATGAAGCATAGCGTTCCATGCCAACTCGGAATCAAGTCAACTCAATACCTCTTTGAAAAGTCATTAAAAGCTACGAAAAAAATTAGCCAATAGCCAGTAACCCTAACCTAACGTAACCTACTTAATTTTTTAATATATTTTTTTCATCACTTTTAATGACTTTTCTGAGGGGGTTCCGAGTTTATTCTGAGTTGTCCGGTCACCGAAGCATAGAATTAGTGGAATCGGGACTTATTATTTTCTTAGGGGTCATCCATTAATTACGTTTTTTTTTTCATTTTAACTCCCCCCCCCACCCCCTGGTGAGATTAAGTAATATTTGGTGGGACCCCCTACCCCTCACGTGAGACTAACACTGCACTTATTAAATTACTATATATATTTTCATAAAGCTTATAGCCATTAGATTTTTCAGCCGGCAAAATGGGACATGTGAAACAATTTTTTTTTATTTGGTGAGATTTTACTGGACCCCCCCCCCCCATTTTGAGCTCACGTAATTAATGGATGCCCTCTTATCTCCTCAAAAATAACTAATCCCCTCCCCTGCCTTCCTCGCTTATCCCGGGAGGAGAATGTTTTCCACCGGCCACGGAAAGCACGAACATTGCTTGACGCCCCCGTTGACAAAGTTTACAGTAATGTGTAAGCAAATGTTCAAGTTTTCGGTCGCAGGAGACCCTGCTTTACATCGTCAGTCATTATTATAAATTTCTAACTTATTAATGTTGACAGACAGAAATATAACCCGCATGTCACTTTGTCTCGCACCGCATTGAAATCGATGTATGTAATTAGCGCCCCCTATCATATTTCTAAACGTAAATACTAAATTATTAATAAATAGTGCGTATTAGTGTAACACGCGAGATAAATCGATAGAAGTTATGAGCGTTTTATTGGTTGTGATCCTTGGCTATGAATCCAGAAGGCGCGGGTTCAAATACCGGCGTGCGCAAGTAGTAAATTTTATTTGATAAATTCGCGTTATTTCACAAATTATTCATTTAAAATACCCAATCTATCTTCTATTTGTACAAAGAGTGACTGCGACGTTGATTTCTATACAAATCTACAGTTTTATTCTGACATTGATGAAATTTTGCACATTTTTTTTGATCTTCAGAACAAGACGTGGAAGATACTCTCAGTATCGCCCTGGTGTAAGACCACCGTTCAGAATTGAAACGTTGCTTGAAATGGCTTTAGCCGCGTTTGGTGACCAGATCTGAATAGCCAGGTACTTCCCACCTTCCTCTTCCCCACTACCTTCAACCTCACAACATATCCCAATTGGGTATGCCATAGTCTCACTGGCTCCAGACGGGAACAGTTGGAACTCTTGTGTGATATTTATATAAAAAAAAAATTAAAAAGACGGAGTTTACTGTCTACATGTGATTTCAAAAAATCACCCCAATCCCTTTTCCAACCCTTGATGAAATTTTGCACACTTTACATCAAAAAAGGAGGGAAATTATTGTCTGTATATGATTTCGAAATCCACGTGTAAAGCCGGAGACATCAGCTAGTATACTATAGTATATTTGCGGCACGTTCCAGGGTAACCTAGTGAAAGACCACCTCTTAGAATAGAAAAGTTGCTTAAAATGGCTTTAGCCGTGATTGGTGACCATCTCTGGTGGTGTAACAACTAAAAATAATACAATGCGAAAGTGAATTGTGGAAGAAGTCGGGGACGCCTGAGGAAGACGTGGCACGAACAAGTAGTAAAAAAAACTAAAGTCAGAGTAAAAGAAGACGATATATGAATGGGAATCAAGAAAAGAGATTTACACCACGACAGAAATGTGCAGCGGTCCATTCTCTCTGCCTACCCCTGATGCCCCTTTGATTTAGAAACCAACGAACGAATGCCAAATTTTGGAGGCGGGTCCATACCATGTAGGTACCGCCACCCCGAGAACCGTTTATTGCCTAAGGTCATCCCACCACTTAGCAGGGGTGACCAGTTTCGTAGGGTGAAGTTTGTCCTTGTCTTGGCGGCGGATGCGTTTGCCCACCTACTCTGCATGGCAGGCCGGATCGGGAGAGAACGGTTGAGAGAGACCTTTACAGCCGGACTCTCTCGAACCATCATCTTGTACCGCAGTTGGAGGGACGTATTCATACGTCCGTCACTCCTGGACATACTGACCCCCAGACCTACCCACCCCTCATTATTTTTCCTTCCCAGAACTTCATCTCCTTCCTTCCACTAAAAAGACCCTCCACACAGCATCCCCAAAGATGACAGAGGGAAATTGTTTTCCTCAGGGCCTCCTGTGTGGAGCTAACGTAAATTTTTTTTTCTCTAATGACGACTTCTCCGGCTGCAACGTTAGGGGTGTCAATCTGTGCCTCGCTGTAAACGTTTAAACAGCGTTTCCAACTCAACGTCTTTTTACGTAGATCTACGTCTATGGCCTACGGCCTTTCCTGCACACCTACTACCTTCAGTCCCAGAATCTACGTATTTTCTACCAAATTGTACAACACTCGGTTTGATAAGTTTTTAGATTTTCACGGCCAAAAAAGTTTTCGTTATTTGTTTTTGGGGTGTTATGCCGTGTTGCGCTACCTCCTTTTTTAGTCAACGTTTCGGACAGCGTTACAGTCCACCCGTTACAGTCCATGGCAGATGTGGCAATTAAACATCTGCCGTTTCGCTGTCCGAAAAGTTGGCTAAAGAAGGAGGTAGCGCAACACGGCATAACACTCCAAAAACAAATAACGAAAACACTCGGTTTCATACTAAAGTTCGCGCCACAAAAGAAAAGTGGCTTAAAAACGCAGACCATCCCATTTCCGCCCCACCTCACCCCATCCCACATCCAATATCCCATATGGCCCCCTCCCTCCGTTGTGGTAAAAATATTTCCATCCCATATCCCATTTCGCCCCCTCCGTTGTGGTGAAAATATTTCTATCTTATGTGACAGTATTTATTCAGTTTCACCTAACCCGACTTCTTCATTTCGGTACATCTACGAAATTTTTGTTGCAAATTGGCTAAATCAACGTAATTTTCTAGCCAGGCCTAAGTCATTTCCAAAATTCGGGTTGGCAACACTGCGTGTAAACCTTCCGCCGCTCGCATATTGCATACTGGCATACAACATCTCGTCATGCACGACTCTTCAATAATGTGCGGTCAAATTTCGGACGACAGGTCAAACGAAAGCGACAGCCGAAACAATGATGGCCAGAACAAAGGGTCATTGTGGCGAGCTGGAGGTACCGCCGCCGCTGAGAGCTCCGTTCTACCCTCTCACTCTGTCTCGTAAGCGAGGGACGAAACAGAAGGAGATACTAGGAGAGGGCTACATTAAGTATATAGGTACCACCGCCAAACCTGGCGGCGGCAAATCTCAAATAAAAGGGTAGGTTCCTACCTATCCACTGAGGATATAAACTGATAGAAATGTATTGTTGGCGTGTCCCTGTGCCCGAAGAAAACTTAATTACTTTCCTTCTGTCTGGTTAAATCCTTGATCATACATCTTCTATTTATATACATAAGAGCGTATGTGGCGGGCGGTGTGGATTTGATTTTTAAACAAACCTACAGTCTTATTCAGAGATTGATGAAATTTAGCACACTTGACCTTCAAAACAGAAGTAAAGTCACCACTGAAAATTCTGAAACACGTGTATGACGACGGTTGTAAAAGTTGCGCAAACCTCTTTACTAAAATGTTTTTCATAAATTTTTTAGCCAGGGTCGGTTTTTCGGCCGCAGGACCGTTTTCCGCAAAACCACAACCGAAACCGCTGAGAAGTCTGTTTTGTTAGGCTAAAATGTGACATTTGAGTTCGCGACCTACCCCCAACAGTCTGTACAGAAACAAAAGCTCGTGCCGAGCCCTTTCGAATGAATGTGAAACTTGAAATCTTTCGAAAATTCATTTTCGCTTGACAAAATATCCCATTATGAATTTCCATATGAGTGTCCACGCGCGCTTTTGAGCGAGAGCGAACCTCGAGGTGTGTGAAACTCGAGGAGCGGAGAGGTCGTTTTCGCGTGCCAGCATAATCTCAAAGTCACCTCAAGCGAGAAAATTGCTGATTACATTTGATTTCGAAAATCTCGAAAGTAAAGCCCGGCCCAAGCCGTTTTCTGCAGATGTTATTTTTTACATTAGTTCCACACAGATGACATAGGCCCTGAGGAAAGAAAATTCCCTAATGCATTTTGTTATTTTTCAGGAAAAGAAAGGAAAGGGAGAAAATTCTGAGAAGGAAAAAGGAATGTGGGGTGGGTAGGAATCTTAGGATCAATGTATCCAGGAGTGACGGACGTATGAATCCATCCCTCCCTCTGTGGTGCAAGGCGATTGGAGAGATCAGAAGGTCTCCATCAACCAATCTTTCTCGATCCGCAAACGCATCCGACATAGAGGTACTAAGTGCACCTAACGTACCGAGCCACTTGGGGTGACAGTAGGCAGCGGTGATATATAAACATGTCGCACTTTTGAAATTGAAAACCTGGTATCAAAGAGTTAACTTTAAACCCATGCTTGTATATTTTGTGTAACCATTCGCAACAGGCCGTTAAAAGCGACCGACTTTTATGTTTCAGAGAATGAATGGGCTATCTGTATTATTATTATTATATCAAAAGTATATTGTCATAATTATAAAAATGAAGCTTGGTTGGTATTCACATAATAAAAAAAAGCGGTAAAAACTTCGCCAGTGTTAGCTGATAAGATATTGTAACAACTGAGAACAAAGCACGAGCAAATCCGGGTACAAAATTTAGTCTATTCATAGTTGCATAGAGATAGGAACTTATGGAACCTGCAAAAATTAATAGAAAAAATTACCTTCATAAAATGCTAACCTCACTGTATCAGTGTCGTGTATAAGCATAAGAGGCCCAACTGCACACAACTGAGAGCAGCCAGTGAGCCAGTTGAGACAATGGCATCCCCAATTGGGGTATTCTGTGAGGCTGAAGGTAGGGAAGAGCCTGCTTATTCAAATCTGATCTCCAAACACGGCGAAAGCCATTTGAAGCAACGTTTCAATTCTCTTTCACTCAGTAATGTGCCGCGAATAGGCTATATATTATTTTAATAGAATTAATATTGAAACATCACTAATTAAATTTAATTTCCCATCATAATAGGGAGATCATAAATGGGAGGCGGGTGTGGGTACCGTACCATTTATTGGATCACCACTGTGCCATAGGTCATCCCAAATGGTCCGTTATGTCTAGTGACTTAGCAGGGGTGCCCGGGTTTACGGGGTGAGGTTTGTATAGGTCTTAGCAGCGGATGCGTAACGTTAGACACTAATTGAGAGAGACCTTTTGATCATTCCAGAAGAACTCTCTCGGAAGAACATCCCTTGCACCGCAGTGGGAGGGATAGATTCATACGTCACTCCTGGACTCATTGACACCCGATTCCTACTCACCCCTCATACTTTTTGCCTTCCTAGAAGTTCCTCTCCATCCTTTCCCTAAAAAGATTCTCCACACAGTGCTAATGCAAAATAAAATGAAGCACTTAGCTAGCAGAGGGCTGAACCCTTGACGCCTGGAACCAAACGCTTCGGACCACTCGATTAACTCTTTACTTTGTTGTGTTGTTAATATGTTGTACAAACACTGTGTGTGAAAAATATAACAGCATACAAATAGGTTAATTACTAAAGTAAAGTGCTAATGGATGTAAAATACAGGATTTCCTCAGTTGAGCATATCTAATTAATTCACCAATATACACGTTTATACTAATGGTTTCATTTAAAGTGGAATTTTTACAGTAGCAAATAATTAACAAACAACCTAAAGCGAAATTCGTTCATTTGTAAATATAATATTTCTTTCTAGGTGATTACCATACAAGAATCCCAACTGCCTTGAGTCAGTGCGGCTATGACATCCCCAATTTAAAGTTTTTTGAAAAGGGGAAGGAAATGAGAAAGTTGAAGGTTGAAGTATGCAAGGAACCGCCGAATTCGGCATCATGACAGTTGTTTGATGTCTTTCCCGTGGCTATTTTATATTGAAACCACTCGGGTCACGTAGTGCTGAACTCGTTATATCTCTTTTTACATTACGGCCAGACATATAATATACTCTTGAAATTTCACAATGTACCATAAGTCTCTCTGACGTAATTACTAAAGTTAAATCCTTAGATATCCACAAATCTGCGGGACCGGACAATATCCCTACAATATTTATCAAAGAATGTATCAAAGTAATTTTGCTCTTCCATTAACCAAACTTTTTTAATCTATCTTTATCCAGTGGAATTTCTTCAAAATTCGCAAATTCACTTTGTGGCGTCATTATTGAAAAGTGTTAATAGTAAATTAAATATTATAAATAACCAAACGTTTTTTAAAAGCAGCCATCTTTTAAAATTATTTTTTTATTAATACTTACATTTATAATAATTTATTTTGCTATTTAGACTTCCTGTTTTGTTTTAAAAGATTTTTTATTATGTTAATGTAATTTTTTACCCATCTTAAATAATTTTGATATTTTATTTTATGTGATTGTTTTTTATGATATTTTAAGTAATTAATCACCTCTCCTTTCTAATATTTTGTCTATGTTCTAATTTGTCTATACTTGTTTGTCTTTTGTTATTTTTTATTAACTTATTATCCTGACGAAGAAAACATAGTTTTCGAAACGTGTTGATATTGTTAATTAAATAGTGGTGTACACAAAGTTATTTGTTTTCATTAAAATAAAGGAAAATAAGTTGTTTGACTCCAATTTTCAAAAAGGGCGATAAAGTTTGTAATTACAGACCAATATGCATTCAATCCACCATACCGAAACTCTTTGACAAACTTTTTACACAAATAAAAACTGAAATATCACCTTACCAGTTTGGATTTATGCCCGGGGGAGAAATACTCTTTCCAACTTAATTATTTGTGAAAATTTTATAACCAATGCTTTCGAAGAAAAGAAACGAGTAGACTCTGTTTACACTGATTTTAGAAAAGCCTTTGATACAGTTTCCCATAAAATTCTCATTTGGAAATTAGGAAAGCTTGGTATACGTGGCAATATATTAGCCTGGTTTGAAAGCTATCTTACTGGAAGACAAGAAATTGTTAGAATAAAATCCCGTCGGAAAAAAATTATACAACAAGTGGAGTTCCACAGGGTTCACACCTTGGCCCAATCTTATTTATCTTATTTATAAATGATACATGTCATATGACATGTCGAATGACGTATGTCAAGTCTTGTAGTGTGAATTATTAAAAGCAATGTGAATAGAGAAAAGACGCAAAAGTTTAACAAAATACCATTGTTTTCCACAAGCAACAGATGTTTTCAAGACAATTGGCCAAGTGCTTCAAATTCAAATAATTGTACTCCCATGCTGACATTTTATTATAATGTTATCCATTTGTATCGTGATAGATATTCTACAAATAGATTCACAGACCACATCACGAACTTGTTCTTTCGGAGCGTCTCAACAAGGAATTGAAGTGAAATCGTTAACAAATTTAGATAACTAAATAACAGTGCGTAAGAAAGAGCTGTTGAAAACGTGACAAACGATATACATGAGATCCTGAATATAATATATAATACGGCTATTCGTGCAATTAATAAAACAATTTTGGAAAATTATTAAAAATATCTAAACGCTGCGGCTTGTCTCTGGCGTCATTTATCAAAACGGTATCGCACAGAAATTGTATTGAAAGTGAAATTGAAAGATTATTATTAATCTACGAGAAAAAAGGTACTCGTACAACCTTTGTTATAAGGTGACGAGGAATTAGAGGACAATTGGTGTCCCTTGGGATTATTATTGTTAAAATAACTATGTGTTGTAGTTTGTATGTTAAGCTACTGTGTTTAACTGTGATTATTGAACTGCTTACATGTAAATTGACTATACCCACCCAAAAACGACAAATTGTGTTTACGGAAGAAAAGTGTGGATTTTATTTAATTACCACGACTGTTACACTCTTTCAAAATCACAGATTGTATACAACAAAAACAGGATGGCGAAATTAGCATCGCACTTATTTCCTGCGGTAGACTGATCAAGGAAAGTCTTTCATAAAATCTTAAATGTACAATTTACTAAAATAAAACAAATAAATAAAAACCATCAGAAATCCGGAACACGGTCAGTCGGAAGCGGATATTTACGGCAATTATAAAGAAAGTACTCAACTCTAAGGCGACAAGAAATATTAACAATTGAGTATTGTGTAAAATTATTTTACCAGGATGACTGATATAAACAATAGCTCAATTAGTGGTAGACGTTCTCAGTATCGCCCTGGTGAAAGCCCACCATTTCACCGCCCTTGAGGTGATTTCAAAAAGGCGCTCTACAAATTATCCAATTATTATTCGGAAACAAATCATTGCTTAAATGGTACTAACTGTATTTTTCTTACATTAGCTCCACACAGGAGTGAACCCTGACTAAAATAATTTCGTGAATAATAATGAGGTGATTTTTCACAAAAGCGGCGCTCTACAAATTACCCAATTACTGTTATTATTATTATTCGGAAGCAAATCATCGCTTAAATGGCTTGAACCATGTTTAGAGACCAAATCTGAACAATCAGGCACTTCCCAACCTTCCTCCTCCCCATATCCTTTCCTTTCCCCAAAACATACCCCAATTGGGGATAGCGTAGTCCCACTGGTTTCGGACGGTCAGTTGGTAGCAGTCAGTCCGGTAGCTCAGGTCTCCCCAGTCGAGGTGCAAGGGTTCTAAGCCCGGCGTGCGCAATTAAATTCTATTTGCTTAATTTGTGTTATTTCACAATTTATTAATTTAAATAATATATAGTATATTTGTGGCACGTTCCAGGGTAGAAGATACTCTCAGTATCGCCCTGGTGTAAGACCACCATTCAGAATTGAAACGTTTCTTGAAATGTTTAGTAACCATCTGAATAGCTAGGTACTGATGCCATAGTCTCACTGGCTCCAGACGGGAGTAGTTGGGACTCTTGTGCGGTATTCACATTAAAAATTCAGCTCTTGTGCTGTTATCACAAAAAATATTCTAAATAAGACATATAACATTATATTTACGTAATGTGTGTATTGCTCAACGACCAAGCCACAGGATGTGGTTGTCACACTGTCGCGATAAAAATAACACTATATTACAATGGATAGTGTCATCGTAATAAGCGATACCACGAATGTTCACAATTTAATAAAAATAGATATTAGAAAAATGCCAAAATGTTACGATAAAAGCAACGCTAATACAGTGGCGTAGCGAAGGGGGGGGCGGAGGGTGCAGCCCGCCCCGGGCGGCACTTTTAAGGGGCGGCAAAATTTCACAATAAATAATAATACCTTGTAAAAATTTGAACCATCTCATTTCACATTTTTGTCGCATCTACGATTCGGACCGATTGAAATGAGCACGGAATTTTTCATTATTTATTCCGTGAAGAAACCAGAGAATCCCGTTTCTTTAAATGAATATACAAAAATGACACACTCATTGTGGCGACTGGCAATTAATTAATTGCAGGAATTTCCCTAATTTATTTTGTGTTTGGATTGTTCATGAATTTATGACTATTCAGTGAGAGTGACTCCAGGGAAGTGAAGTCTGTGAAAGATGCTTTGACAATTTTACGTGCAAGAATTTTTGTAACAAATGTAATTATTATGTTGTAAAACATATATGACTTTTTTATTTTGTATTCAGTACAATACACAATTGTTCTTGCCGAAAAGTTCTTTAGAATTACTATACATTTTAGTCTTTTAAATTTAAGTACCTAAATAAGGGGGCGGGGAAATTTTGTGACCAGTGATGATGACGTGCGATTTTTTTTTTTTAATCTGCGATTGCTAAACACATGTTGTGCTAATTATTTTTTTAATGAATATGATGAATGGTTTAGGTTGCGCATAAGGGACAAACAAATAAACAGTCATTTTTATATATTAAGATCAACTAATAATCACCTAAGCTAATTTTTTTTTATTAAATATTAACACTTTGTATACACCACTTAGGGAGCGTTCAAGTATTACGTAACGCAATTTTTGAAGATTTTTGACCCTCCCTCTTTCTTTCTTTCCTCCAACTTTCTTCTGTACCCTCCCCCCCTCCCCCACCCTAAGCGTTACGTAACACCCAAGTGACTATTTTTACCAATTCGATTTGATTTTGACAACGAAAATAAAATAAAAATGACGTACAATACAGTCGAGGGATTCCCCGTAAAACCTAAACGAAAAAGGTTGCTAACTTGGGAGAACAAAATTAAAATTACTTACAATATAATCGAGGGATTCCCCGTAAAACATAAATGAAAATGGTTGCCAACTTCGAAGAACAAAATTAAAATGATGTACGGTACAATCGAGGGATTCCCCGTAAAACATAAGCGAAAAGGGTTGCCAACTAGGAAGATTTTAATTCCCTGGTTATTTATTTAAATTATAAAAAAACATGGTACGTAACGCGTTGTTCGAAACCCCCCCCCCCCTCTACGAAAAAATGGTTTGGAAACATGTAGATAATTTTGATTAAATAAGTGTATTAAATAAGATTTGATTAAATAAGTTACATTTCATTAAAATGAACCCACAAAGTAAATTTGCGATTATTGAAACAAGTGATTTTTTGTTTGGTTTTAAATAACATCAACTTTGTCAGGTTTCGAATGGCAATAACATTATGTTGCAGGTTTAACATAAACATTTTTACGAAGTATTCTATTATTAAATAATGTATAACTTTCTCCGGAAGGCCGTTTTCTCGTTTTCGGCGACTTTTGCCATAAATAATCACTTCGCTACGATAAAAAAAAATGTACTGGCAAAATTTCATCGAATATTTGTATAAAACTTTGTGAATGCTTTTCTAACATGGCAATACAATCCATTTTACACTTATAATGATGGTAGTCGTTTAAATTTTGGGAGGCGAGCATGGGTACCGCCGCCCCGGGAACCATTTATTGGATAACCAGCACCTCTGCTGGAGGTCACCCCAAGTGGTTAGCTACGTTTGGTGACTTAGCAGGAGTGCCCGGGTTCGTGGATCTGTCTAGGTCTTGACAGCGGATGCGTTTGCTCATGGAGTCTGGTTGAGGGGTCCTTTGGACCCATCAGCACCACAGTGCGAGGAATGGATTCATACGTCTGTCACTCCTGGACTTACCCCCCCATTTCCTACCCACCCCTCATACCTATCTCCTTCAAAGAACTTCATCTCCTTCCTTTTCCTAATAAAAACCCTCCACACAGCATCCCCAAAGATGACGCAAGCCCCGAGAAAATTGTTTTCATCGGGGCCTCCGTTTTAAGATAATGTAAAAAAAAAGTCGGAGAAATTCAAAAATTGTCAAGTTATTCGTAAAAAAACCTGCCTAAAAGATTGCCTTTAAGAATTCGTATTTTTTTCATGTAACGTAAATTTTGTGTTTTCTTTTATAATTATTTTTTTTTACTACTGGTGAGCTCTGGCATTATAAAATGTAGGTGGCACGCGAGCTGTTTGAAAACAGAATGTACCGGGAATGAATGTATGGAATGCGGTAGGGGGAAGGAGGGAAGGGGGAAGGGGAGGTGGGATAATTGATAAGTGCAAGCACTACAGTAATTTCCCCCTAATTCCATGAGAGCGAAGCCGCGAGTAAAAGCTTGTACCAATTTTGGATTGAATCACCGATGCAATATTGTATTTGTCAGCCTTTCTTGAAAGATTTGAGTTTTTTTACTGACAGAACTATTTATTCATATTCATATTGCGAAGATACTCTGAAGATAATTTTGATAATTTAAAATATTGCCTAACGCCAGAGCATTGCCCTCCAGCTTCAAGGTCATCCCAAAATATTCCCTCTTTGAGATGCCATTCACCTCAGACTTTTTTATCATCATTACTACCTTAATTCGCCTCTTGGCACTTTATCGACTGTGAAAACACAGAATTCAACTCAATTTTCTTTGTTCACTTTAAAACATCGCAAATAAAATGCAGTTTCAGAGCTAAAACCGGTTGGGAAGTCTGGTCTTGAATATTGTGAAGGCAAGAATAATGTTGTGAAAATAATAAAATAATTGGCTAATTTGTATAGCGCTATTCCTGGATAATGACGTCTTGAGAGGAAACAAATGAATTCTCCATTTTCCTTTCTGGATTTTGACACTAGTGCAAATATTTTTTTATAGTGGAAATTTAAAATACTGTAAAGGACAATAAATCTAAAAACGAATGAAGAGGAGATTTGCGCGGACCGTTCCTGCCCGTTTCATACAAATCTTAATTTTGGATTTGAGATTAAAATACCCAACGAAACTGAAAAATTAATTTTGTAATCAAAAGGTATGTCAAATATCTAGTACGGATGTGAGCTACTTTATTTATTTTTGCTTTAAATTATAAGATACAGGTCATTAAAGATTTTAATGTTTCATGATTTTAGAGGCAATTTGGGCAATTATTTGTGAATTTGAGAACTAAGCATATTTTCTTTTAGTGTTGGCAAAAAATCTTAAATATCGGTTCAGTTTTGAAGGGGAAAAATGGGGAACACAAAATATCGATTTTAACGATTTTATTTAGATATTATCAACCTGAGGTGCAATTATCTCTTTCGACCAGTATTCAGAGAGGTAACAGTGAGAGTAACAGTTTGATAAAGAACGTGTTTGGGTTGTTCTTCTTTTTAACCTTCATAACTTTTACCACTCTGTCACATTTTGTTTTTACTATAAATGAATTCTCTTTGGATTTCAGAGGGGAAATTGTAGCAAGGAAGAAGGCCTAAAATGCCCATTGGGGGTGACAAACAGGAGCTGCTTGTGTACCTATTTCGAACGACAACTCACGTGACAGAATTGACGTACGACATAAAAGTTGTAGGAGACAAGTTTTAGTGATTTTTTAAAATATTTTATTAAACATCATTAAAAATAATAATCGCCGTTACTTGATAGGTTATACCTTTTGGATTTCAAAAATAGTTTTATATGTTGTGTCGTCAGACCATTTTTTTGTAATATTATAGAATATATGCAAGTCGAGGTGGCAGAAGACAACTGTGATTTGTATGAAATATACTTCAATCCTTCCTCTCCTCAAAAACACCCTCCACACAGCATCCTCAAAGGTGACATAGGCCCTGAGGGAAATTATTTTCCTCAGGGCCTCCTGTGTGGAGTTAATGTAAAAAAAAAAAAAAATTCACGAGGAGTTACAACTCTGTAACGTAATTTTTACTACAAAAATATAAACGCATATTTTTTTAAAACGCACACAGTCGATACGTCTTTAGTACAGTAGATTTTAAAGTAATTATAAAATAATAATATTGGTAATTCTGTTGAATTTTTCTCCACTAATGGTGGAGACAACTTTATGTAGGTTAAAAAGAAGAACGAACCGTTTCCTCTGAATGATGCTTAAAAGCTAGTAAGCAACTTTAAACTATAGCTAAAATTATCTACAATAGCACACAGACTTTGACGGCACTCGGCACGGTGGTTACTTGAGGAAAACTCCATTCAGCCATACCAAGAAACCACAATGACTTTCAAACACCTAAATTATTACTCGAGCTGTGTTACACGCGAAAGTTATTTCGTAAGAAATATGCAGAAATGGTTTTATTTTAAGGAAACTTGAGAATGACAGTGTTCCGGGAACGAAAAAACTTAAACGGAAAAAACCATGACACTAACAGCGAGTTCAATGTTCAATCCTCTCTTCACAGCTGATGTGAAGTGTTTAAACTTTTGACGTTCGCCGCTTCATGAGCACCATCGCGCAATGCAATGCAAGAATCATTTCACCGTCAGTTGAAATCTCCGAGAACACCTTTGCCGCCATCAGGCGAATTTCTCAGAAAACACAATCTAAAATGGTGAAAGAGGTTGTCAAAGTCGTTGCAGTAGAGTAGGTAGATAGGTACATATTATATATAACACCAGCTGGAAGTCCCCGCCTTTGTAGAGTTCTTCGAAATCAGATGAAAAGAGTCATTTTCTTCATATTTTGAACTTTAAGTGCGCAAATCAAGAAGTATCAAAATTCTGTTCTCTTTTCGGAATAACTCATATAGATCTCATAGAAATTGCTGTGGCTTCCTTACTACCACGGTTAGAAATATTATATAAACGATGTTAGAATGAGAAAATACCACGCTTTAA
Source organism: Glyphotaelius pellucidus (assembly GCA_936435175.1). Taxonomy (NCBI): domain Eukaryota; kingdom Metazoa; phylum Arthropoda; class Insecta; order Trichoptera; family Limnephilidae; genus Glyphotaelius; species Glyphotaelius pellucidus. The sequence goes on from OW386561.1 coordinate 2,473,364, forward strand.
ATTTAAATATAAAAGTTAATGACAAAGTAGTTAAATTCCACACTTTTATGAAATCAAAGCTTTCCGCCATGCATAGCCGCAGGTCAATCGCGAATCCCAGTGACTACTGACCTTGCACTATGTATGGCGGAGCGCTCCACACTCTTCGCGCTCTATCTTAAAAACGGTTAAAAGTATAAAAAATTATTTCAGACAAAATTTGTACAAAATTTTATGCTGTACATTTTTTTATAATAAATGCAAATACGATTTGAGGCAAGGGAAGCGAGATATTTAAAAAAACTGATTTTCACGACCTTTGACCTTGAATATACACGTGTATACAAGTCACACCTGACGTTACGAGACTTTTGAGACAACATTTAGAATGCCAAAATAAAGGTTTATACAAATTTTCAGCTTTTCATTCCGAGGTTGACCCCTTTTTTAGCTTTAAGTGACTGGACTAAGGGATGTTAATATACCCTATACCCTACCCATATATTATAATTTTTATCTATCTAATTACTACATATCCCGATTTCCCATGGTTGTATTTAGAAACTTTTTTTTATTGAAATTATAAAGCAAAAATACAAATTATTAATATGTCATTCAACATTCTTAATTGACTAATTTAATTACCAAGTAAAGAAATATTCTTGGGTCTAACTGGGGATTTAGTCTATTTACTAATACAAAAAAATGTACATTGTAACTTCTTAAAAACAGAAGGTACAGTAACAAAAAATTCAATATCTAAATATTTTTAAATATTGGACTGAAAATAAATGCGTAGAATTGAAAACCAGAATACGTCCGAAAATCTTGGTAAAATAACAATAAGTCTGTTGATTAAATTTTCTTCTTATCTAAACTCAAAAATTACGCATGAGAATAAAGTCATAATTATCTTTCTTCGGCGTTATGACGAATTGTTATAATTTATAATTCTAAGAAATTCGTCTAATTCGGTAATGATATAAATGCGTAGGAAAATTTGCACACCTGAACGAAAATTCACTCGGAATATCAACGAGTGGATAAATGCGAAACTCAAGCATAAAAAATTATCTATCTATATCTTAATATATATATTTCTTCTGTCCGTGTGTATGTCACTGAACTCCTCCTAAACGGCTGGACCTATTTTGATGAAATTTTTTGTGTGGGTTCAAGGGGATTCGAGAATGGTTTAGATTCACAATTTGGTCCACTGGAAAATGTTCTTTTAATTATTTTTTTTATTTCTAAGGAGTTGTTGATTTTGGAATGTTTTACATTGGATCCGGCAGACTGCGCTACCATCGCAGTATCGAATATTCAGTATTATTCTATTTCAATTTTAGTTTGTCCCGACAGTTGTGTACAGGACAACGTCTGTCGGGTCCGCTATAAATAAATAAAATAAATTGTGGAACATTCCAGAACACTCTCGAATGTTGTCCTGAGCGAAGCCGGGTAACCCAGCTAGTACATATATAAAAATATGTTAGTCTATGCATGTGAGACGTTATGCGTTGCTAAACCATTCACCCGATTGCGATGAAACTTTGCGGATTTGATGTGTGTATGCCCGCGAAGGTTTCTATACGTACTGGTAAGCTCTGGCATTATGAAATTTGTATAAAAAGTATTGCAATAGGTGGCACGCGAGCTGTTTGAAAATTTAATGTAAAAGGACTGAATGTATGGAATTCGGAAAGGGGGAGAGGAGCTCGGGAGGGGGGAGGGGAACTCGGGTGGGGGTTCGCGGGAGGGGGACGGGAACTTGGGAGGGGGGAGGGGAACTCGGGAGGGGGGAGGGGAACTCGGGAGGGGGGTTCGCGGGAGGGGGAAGGGGAACTTGGGAGGGGGGAGGGGGACTCGGGAGGGGGTCCGCGGGGCGGGGGAAGCGGGCGAGAGGATGGGAACGGGACGAATGGGAAAGGACACACAGGGAAAAACAATTTATTTATTGTGGCATAGCAACACATGCAGGGAACTCGCTAATATAATAATGGTCAGAATAAGTGATAATACTTACCTATTTTTATAAATATTATTATAATTATTATTTGTGATAGTTAATTATCCACTGACCCATTTGTTGTTGACGGTGGCAATCAACATTGAGTATGACGTAAGAAGTGTCAAATATTTACTAAGGATTGCACCACGTGGAGTCATATGCTAATTAATCTGCATAATTGATTATACGAGGGGCGTTTGATAGATTCACGGTACAAATTGAGGATTGAATTAAAATGATGCAAGGCCCAGCTTTTTCGCAGCAATTCACGTGTAACAAAGTCAGCAAAAGGCCATTTTGTTTTTTGATGGTGAAAGGTCTCCGTTTCAGCTTTTGAACAAATTGTGAATTTTGAATCAGCAGAAGAGGACAACAATCATGTTGTTAAGCTTGTCAGCTTATTATAATTTGATAGAAAACTGAAACGCACCTTGAATAGGCGTCTAATGGTGACCTTTCAAATGTAAAAAAAACTAAATGGCTATTTCATGACAATGTCACATTTGAATTTCTGCTAAACAACTGGGCCTTTTTTATTATTATTTTATCACGAGCCTGTTGTTTCACAGTACTTTGATAATAACAGAAGTTGAATAGGACGTTCACAGTGCTTTCGGACGTTCACATTTTAACTTTGAAATTTGATGAATTGGTTCTATTCCTCGTTATTTGTTTTTGGGGTGTTATGCCGTGTTGTGCTATCTTCTTCTTAGCCAACGTTTCGGACAGCGTTACAGTAATTGTTACACATCTGCCCTGATGATGGACACTGTAACGCTGTCAGAAACGTTGGCTAAAGAAGGAGGCAGCGCAACACGGCATAACACCCCAAAAACAAATAACGAAAATACTTTTGGCCGTGAATATCTAAAAACTTATCTGGTTCTATTCCGTTCAAAAAAATATTAATTGTGGGGTGAGGGTGACGCAGAAACAAGAATAATTCTTATTTTTCGATATGTTTTTATTTTAAGTAGTTAGGCACCGTTAGTTAGTATAAGGTTCAAAACCCAGATAATTTAAAGAGCAAATAATTTTAGTGTCATTATATCTGGATAAAATGATGTTAATTTTTGGCAAATTCACATAATTATTTTTACGAACTGTGGGAGAAAATGGTGTTATTTCACAATAAAAGTTATGTCATGCTCCCTTTTGTTTATGGTCAGCAAAAAAAATGACGCGAGATTTTTTAATTTTATAAGAATCGAAAAAATAATGGTAATTCGCGGCGTTTTCTACATTTTCTACAGCTGCGTTCATTTGTTTGGTGTTCAAGCTAGTCAAAACCATCGACAAACAAATATTAAGAACGTACAATATTGCTTTCTTTTGTTTTTACATACCTAACGGAATATTCAACCTAACCTAACGGAACACCGCGTAAAAAGCATAAAAATCGCAAATTTTGCACGAAAATTGCAAAATTCGCGTTATGGCAAACGCAAAAACTTCAGTAAAATAACCGAGGCGTTGGTTACAAATATATTCGGTTAGAACTTTGCAAACATGCAAAAAAACGGTAATTAAAATAATTTATTATTGTCACCATCAAATTGAACGTCCCTCCCAACTGTCAAGAACGCGTGACCCATTCCTGTCACTCTGTCAGCTGACATGCAAATCCGTCGTTCAGAAGTCAATAAGATTGTATCATGGCAATGTGCGCTGTGAATATTGATGACAATGACTTGTACGATTCTAACTTAATGGATTCGATGGCAGATTATAATCGTCCGGGTCTAGAACTTCCTTGCGGATTTTAAGCGGACATTTGAATTTATTAGTAATTGGCGTTGCATACCTAATACTGCGTTTATATTTAAAAGGATATGCGACGAACCGAAACAGCAACAATCTGACTAAAAATAAAATAATCAGAATAATTTAAAACCGATGAAGATACACGCCGATAAAGGCGTAGGATTTTTTAACATTATGCTTAGTTCACACTGAGCTATAAATCTGCGAGCAGATATCTGTTGATTTGCGAGCGCTTATCTTTTGTCCTTTCACACTAGGCTATCAAATATTTTTTCCTGTGGTAGGAGAGGGGGTCAGTCGAATTAGGGAGCGGCAACGGAACGCATATTTTTTGTACTGAAATCTGTCAACTTGACATCTGTCATCCACGGGTCTAGGCAGCTCCGTAATTACAATGACACCCTCTCCTTTTTTTTTTTTTACAGTTAATACCGCACAAGAGTCCCAACTGCTCCCGTCTGGAGCCAGTGAGACTACGGCATCCCCAATTGGGGTATGTTGTGAGGCTGAAGGTAGTGGGGAGGGGAAGGAGATAGGGAAGAGGAAGGTGAGGAAAAGGAAATACCTGGTTATTTAGATCTAGTCACCAAGCAACGTTTAATTCTAAATAGATATCTTACACTGAATCTGAAATGTATCTTACATTGTATCTTCCTCTGAAACGTCTCTCAAGTATACCTGATATTATTTTAAATTATTAAATTGTAAAATAACACAAATCAATCAAATAGAATGTATTTGCGCATGCCGAGATTTTTACCCGCGATTTCCGGATCGCCAGTCGAGAGCCTTGCCCCTCGAACACGGAGGCCGTCAAAAGAGTATACAAAGGAGCTAACGTAAAAAAATAGTGTATTTCTGCGGTTTCGACTTTATGAACAATGTAACATCAATTCTCCATTCCCAGCTCGAGAGTGAATAACCTAACCTAACCTAACCTAACCTAGAATGTAAACGTGATATCCATTATCCAGTGAATGCACTGATTGCAAAAGCCACAAGAATGCACATTTTTACAGCTGCAGTCAAATGATTGCACAATAAATAACACATTACTAGCTAACCACCGCGTTAATTCTCATCAAATTCTTCTGTTACTCTGTCTATTGCCGACATGCCCAACTCACGTGTCTCCCTCGGGCGTCCTCGACTTCTTCTACCATTCACTTTCGCGTCATGTATTCTCCGTAAGCGAGTTAGTAGTAGCTACTATCCGTTAGTAAACTCGCTCAGTGTCATCGTATTACTATCTAACTAGCTGATTGTGGACAATCTACGAAAAAAGTTGAAAGGTGGTCAACTTTGCTCGCTACTCGCCAGCGTGTGCCTCAGTTCTCGCGGGAGTCGTTATTCTCGCGACTGGCTAGCGTGTGGCGATAGCTGCGATCTCAAGTTTTCTACAAAATATTGACAGCATTGGTTCGCGGGAGAGTCGTTATTTTAGCTGCTACTGTCGCTACTGAGCGAGTAGACAGTTTTGTGCGTCATCATGATAATCTCACTCGCCGATTCACCTGCTTTTAAACTTGTCGGCTAGTAGCTTGTAAACTCGCTCAATTTAATTGAGGCTTTACACACCTTTTATTCATTCGTCTACAAATATCGTTTAAATTAATCTCGGCACAATAATCGGTTAATAATAAAATCAACATAGTAAATACCTACACGTTCCTCAATAACTACTTTTAAGTATCTTAAGCACTCTTCTGTTTTACCATTATTACACTATGTAAACTTTTTAACTCCTTTGTACAATTTTAATGATAACGAAACTACATACCTATGTACATATTAAACCTGTTTGTATCCTTAAAGTACAGTTTATAATGTTATATACTTCATGCTTACAATTATACTCCTGAATAACATGTGTAACTTTAATAATGTGATTCTGTAAAAGCCTTCAAGGCGTGTATGAATAAATAAAATAAATAAATCTTTTTAGCCAAAAACATACAAATATCGTTAGGTATTCGACAGTAGAGTTCGGGGAAGGAGGTTGCGCGGTTACTTGGCCGAGTGACCCCTAACGACATGAGAAAGAATGTATTTATAGTTGGTTTTTGATTAAAAAAATAAATAAAAAACGTCAACATTGTCACCGGACACCAAAATATCATTTACATTTTTTTACTTGAAAATCAGGAACTTTGTGCACTTAGTGTCATATCTAATTATAAACACCTAAGGCCCTGTATATCAGTTGGTTATGAGCTCGGCTTGGTTGGAATGTCGAGCTTAGCACAGCTTGGAACGTAATCGTATATTTCGAAAGCCTAGACGTCTCCAATATTACATGTATTGTCTATGAATTTAACAGAGGGACGTGTTTCTTTTTTCTTTGAAAAACAAACCTACTGTCTACATGATTGGTATATCTATGCTCTCTACTGTCATCTTTACCGAGACGTCCCTTTATGCCGGGAAATCGCGATATTATGATAGCGATATTTCAAAATCGACGGCTGTTTATTTTTAGACGGGTATAATTTACAAGTTAATTTTTGATAAAGTTCCCTACTTCTATCAGCATGGTGCTATATGCGAGTACTCCAATTTTAATTAGTATTTGTATAAAAGTATTTGTAACAAGGTGTGTGCCCCCTCTTATACACACTTTATTTATGGTCTCGGTGTGTGGCACCCTTTGACATTTGGGCATTGGTTATAGAGCCCTGCAATATTTTGGAATGCAACCATTGTTAATCCAGCACAGATTCAAATCAGCAGTTTTGAAAAGAAAGCCAATCATTATTTGTGGAACAGCCGAGAGCTTTGGGGCGGTCCTCTCGACCGCAACACGACGTATCCTTTTTGAAGATCGCTACGATCGTGATTGTGTACCTTGTCGTCATACTCGCCATCTTGGGAGCTGACTGGAAATCATCCTGGAGGGATGATTGGCATCCAGAATCATCAGCCTCTTCTGCTTTGGAGCCTGCCCTTCTCAAGACGTGAGATTTGTTTTACAAAAGAAGATTTCATCACGCTTCAATTCAACTTACCACGGTACCTGAACTACTTAACCTAAGCAAGCCCTTTGCCAGACAGCCTTAGTTATTTAGGATGTCATTTTATTTTAAATAATTTTATATAATCCCTTATTTTTTTTTTAACCTATTCCTTATATCTGCCATGCGAGTCAATCTGCTCATAATACCTTGTACATTGTTGCCACCTCATCCCCGGTAACATTTGTTTTGCTAGAGCAAGTGCACTAGTAATGAAATTAACCGCTGAAGGCAAACTGTCCTTAAGTTGACTTTTAAAATCCCTTATCAGACTATTTTTGATTGATTATCAATTAAAACATCGTCATTCCTCAACGCTCGATGAATACAATAGTCTTATACACTTATTAAATTATGCAATCTACGTGAATTTCGGTGTGAAGTTTTCAAATATTATTTACGTAAATTTTTAACGATTTGGCATATGACTGCGCCACGGCGTCTAAAATAGGAACTATTCTGCGGCTTAGCAAAGCTTGAGCGGTAGATTTAGCCTGCTTAATTCGGGCGAGGAATATCATACATAGCAAGGATACGTACTGGCTGATATCCGAGCCTCTGTCTGAAGGTGACTTTCCGCATTATTTTTATTACAAAAATTTAAACATTGAAAAACCAAATTGGATGCATTCGATGTAATGGGGATACGTCAATCAGACATCGACTAATTAGTTCTCTAATGATAGAAAAATTAATGCAAATCGAATATTCCAAATCAATAATAATTCTTATTTTTATGGCTTGCAACCACATCGGTAAGTTTTGCATATTGAAACCAAAAATATAAACGGCACAACATTACCATGGCCTATGGACATACATTAAACCAGTGATAAACAACCTTTTTATTTTTGAAGATAATATCTGTACATTTGCCACGCCGAAACGATAATTATATGAAATTCCCTCGATAGAAAAAATCGCAAAGTATGTTCCGAAAATTATTATAAACACGTTTTGAAGACTTTTGAAAACTTCTTTAGCACCGTTGCGATTTTAAACGAATTTTAAACTCGATGAAACGGAAACGAGCAACACTAAAAAGAGACAAACAAAATATCTGTAGGATTTAGCCTGCGAGAGAATGAGATAGCAATAAAATATTAATATAATTCAGGAGTACTCAGTTCCAATATAATTCAATAATTTCACAGTCCCACGAAAGTTTCCGTTGGTGCAGTGGTATAAAGTGCCTGACGAACCTCAGCGGCCAGACATTTAGCAGACCAAGGATCGAATCCTACGAAATCCAAAAAGAGATATTTTTATTTTTGTAAAATCAATATCCTATCTTCAAACCACTCCAAAATAAACAGGCAACATAAAACACAAAAGAAAGCTACATCTAGCGACTCCGAAGAAGAAAGCACAAATACTAATAAGATAACCAAATGTATAGGAAAAGGTGCACTGGAATTCTAAAAGTTTTAAAGAATGTAGCTTAATTAATAGTGCGATAAAAATAAAAATACATGAGTCGCATTATCATAAAAAGTTATACAAATGAGTTCGATAAATGTGTAATATGATAAGTTTAATAGAACAAAAGAAAGAGAGTACAAAAATAGTCACAAAAGTGCTGCAGCTCTTTCTTAGACACTAAATAATAGTGAGACAAACGATGTTCGTAAATCTGCTACCTCGAAAGGAAAAAAGTATCATTAGTATCATTTTCTTGCATCTCCCTCACAAGTATTAAAGAAATGAGACGCTGTTTCCGTGGGAATTATAAAAGCAGCCATTAGCTTGAAATGTGATATTATATGTGTAAATTGTCTTTATGGAGATTTGAACTGTTTTTTAATGCGTTCTTTACAGTCTTTATGACGGAAAATTACAAACTGCGTAAACAGAAAATAGGTCAGCTGACAATAAACAATGTCGTTGCTAAACCAACATTATCTACTTTTTCAAGTGTTGACAATGTGTCGACATTCACTGCATAAAACCACCATCGTGACTGGGTCAAGTTAGTTAGGAAGCTTCTTTCAAATTCTTCAGAAAAGTAGTAGGTAGGCTGAATAATTGAATGATGAATTATGAAGATGAATTATGTTCAAAGATGAATTATGTTCAAAATATTTATGGATGGGGACAGATTAAAAAAAATTAACTGTCATATTCAGAAAGGAGTAAAATGTAAAAAGATAGGAATTTTGGAATTTTATGGCGTGGGATTCAAAAGCATTCATTTGAATAAAGTTAAATCTACGAGATTTTCTCAAACAAACGTTATATGTACCTAATTAAAAATACTAATTTCGGTTACTGATTGTAACTTTGGTTCAATAAACTCGAATTTGTTATGAATTGTGATTTTCCAAATTAGAACTGATTTTGTCAAGAATTCAGTCAAGCGATAAAGTACCTATGTTTATAATACAACGTTTTAGAAAATTATTTTCATTGTCATTTTCAAAATTGGAACAAATGTAACAAGAATTCAGACAGAGATAAAGTACCTATCTATAATTATATATTTTTTCCAGAAAATTATTTTAATTTTATATTTGACAATGCAGTTTTTTTGTTTACCTATAAGACGATGTATTAGTATTGTCAGATTTTCTGACTTTTAAAGGTCTTTTTTAAACTAGCTCCACATAGGAAGCCCGGAGGAAAAAAGGATTCCCCCAGGGCCTGGTCATCTTTGGGGAAGCTGTGTGGAGGGATTTTTTTGGGAAAGGAAGAACAGGAAGTTCTGGGAAGGAAAATAATGTGAGGGGTGAATAGGAATCTGGGGGTCAATATATTAATCCATCCCTTTCACTGTGGTGCAAGGCGATGGGTCGAGAGCATCTAGCTGAAGAGATCTAGATTCCTCGACCGATCTCTCCCGACCCGGCCCGCCATGCAGTAGGCGGACAAACGCATTCCCCAAGACCTAGACCAATATCACCCCATAAACCCGGGCATCCCTGTTAAGCCACAAAACGTAGCGAACCACTTGGGGTGACCTATGGCAGTACCCAATAAATGGTTCCCAAGACGGCGGTACCCACTACCTCCAAAATTAATAAGGGTCTGCGCTAGTAAAGCGTTAGTTTCTAACAAACTAGCTTTACTAACATAATATCCCGTGATTTTAATGGGTCGGCGCTAAAAATAAATATGCATAATAATAACAATAACCGTGTTCCATACGGTGGAATGCCAATACTAGTTATATGTCAAGGACAATGTATGTCTTGAACTCTCTCAGATGGACGGTTATAAAAAAAATATGGACTAAGATCCCTAGAATACATAGCTCACACAAAATATAATCAACTACCCAACGAGATCAAACGTGCAAGTCAATGTAAAAAGACCCAAACTAACATGCTCAAACTTCATCTTATTAATGACTATCTGAAATAATAATGTTGTGTATGTCCCCATCATATGTCCATTTAATACATACAGCTATATGTTTCATGTAATGCGTATCATTCCCGCAATGAGTTTATTAACTCCTGGGAGTACAATGCTTTATATAATTTACTATATTCTGTATTGTATACTTTTCATAAATAAAAAAAAAAAAAATAAAAAAATAAAATATAATGTTATTATTTGTATTGCACGATTTTCCCATTAATTGACGATGACTTGTACATATAAAATATGTAAATAATTATATAACTAATGGGATTCTATTAACTCCTCAGGCTTATTTATTCCTTTTTCAGAACAACACTCACATATATCTCAAAGAAATCATTGTGTCTCCCATACTTTCGTGGTAGAAATATGATCCAAACGGTTTTAGACAGAGAAAACACAACGCTTTATATTCAAATATAAAAATTAACCACGAAATAATTGAAATGTACGCATGTATGCAACCAAAGTTTCCTTGTGCAAATTGAGAAAAATTTATGAGACATTTTGTGATCTTTTTTAATAATTATGTTTACATGAAATGACAATAAGTTTATAACACATTTGTCTAACAAAATAAGTGTGTGTTTTTATTTTTCGTTTTCAGTAATTGTAGTTAGAAAAAAGTAAGGTGAGCCATTATCAATAAATGAAAACAAATAACTTTGTGTACACCACTATTTAATCAACAATATCGACATGTTTCGAAAACTTTGTTTCCTTGGGCAAGAAAACATAGTTTTCCAAACACGTCGATATTGTTGATTAAATAGTGGTGTACACAAAGTTATTTGTTTTCATTTATTAATAACCACAAAGTGAATTTGCGAAGTTTGAAGAATGAGCCATTATCAATTATTTTTTTATTTTTGTATCAAATTTTAATATTTCAAAAATTATGTGTTTATTTTTAACTTCCCCCTCCATCGTAAACCCTCCCGCGAACCCCACCTCCCCCGTTCCCCTCTCGCCTTTCATCCCTGCCGCTAAAATACGTGAAATACAGACATTTTCATTTATACAAATTTCATAACGCCAGACCTTACCATTTTAACCTTCGCGGACGTGCGCACAACAATCACCAAAGTTTCAACGCAATCGGATGAACGGTATGGCAGCGCATAAAATACGAACAAACAAATATTGATTTTCATAATATGAAGATAATAAAATTTCAAAGCGTATTTTATCACCTTTCAAAAACAGTTTCAAATTCAGAAATATTCCATTGATTTGGATTTTATTACAAAGCGGAAATATTCCAACATACTGACAATATACTCGAGGCCTGGGGGTTAACCCTTTGGATCTTTTAGTTCACTGTACATCGATAGCAGTAATTGTCTTGAAGCAACCATTTCAAAAATAAAAGATACCTACTCTCTAAGTAGGTATTGTAAAAAAAAACACCAGACAGCAACAGACCTGCTTGATTTCTGTTTCCGTTTATGGTGCCAGTTTTACCAAGTTTTTTTCTCAACTGTCTCTTGCCAACTCTTTTCCAGTTATATTACGGCTATACCAGGTTCTACGTTTCTTCTTGTACTTGCATCAGTACAGCCTACGGAAGCTGTTGTTCAACACAGTGAGTTGTCAATAAAACTTTAATTACAATTTCGTTTCAATGATTTGTTACACTGTTTTAGGTTGCGTTTCAATTCTGATTAGTTTGATGAAAAGCCGCTGTTTAATTAAAAATTAATCATGCGTAATGTGATCTGTCGTAAACAAGCAGTTTTCACGATATTTGGACCTTTGTATAAAATCAAAGAAATAATCATAAAATTTTCAGTTGTGACAATTACTTTTTTTAAACTGATTGGTAATCCGTCAAGCGATTTTAGTAGCACGCGTAACATCACGAGAATTTTATTTATAAATGTTTTTCATGTTCTCCGTAAAACGTTTCTACACCAATGGATTTTTTTTTTAAATATGAAGAAAAAGAAAATTGTTTTTTTTTTTTGTAGACACTGCCTTAAGAACAAGGATGGATGCATGACCAGTCAGTGGTTGAGTGGGCATTGCGTTTGGGTCCCACTCGGGCGTCGCAGGTAACGCATAAACCCTTTTTAATTTTTTTATATTTCTAGGATGGTTTTATTCAGAAGGGACCCACATAATGAAGCTATATTCCAGGATGCTGCAAACATGTGTGTGAACATGAACAGAAGTGCTTCATATGTTCTCTGTATTGTAATTCCATTAGTAAGTGATCTCGCATTAGGAAGAGCAAATCCAAACATTTTGTTGGGGCGGGAGACAATTTCATATATGTGGGATTTGAAAGAGAGATTTGCTTCGAAAATCATGCCAGGTCTTCAATCACCAGGCCAAATCAAATCATGTCAAATCATGCCAGATCTACCTTAGAAAAAAAAGGAGAGGAAGTTCTGGGAAGTAAAAGGGTATGAGGGGTGGGTAGGAATCTAGTGGGGGTCAATGAGTTAAAGAGTGAAGGAAGTATGAATCCCTCCCACTGTGGTGCAAGGGGACGTTACAAGTTGAGAGGTCAAAAGGACTCCCTCAACCGGCCTCTCCCGAACCGGCCCTATACAAACTCTATTGACCCTGACATAGCGAACCACTTGGGGAGACCTATATGGCAGGAGTGTAGGTTATCCAATTCCTGGGTGGCGGTACCCATACCCGCCTTCCAAATTTGTAAACTTCGTTCAATATTTTTAAATTCAAATTACAGATAAATGTAAGCATCCTTGAAAAACTAATTGTGATAAAAATAATTAGTTTTATAAAAATGTTAGACGATTTCATCAAGCAATCATTTCAAGCAAGTCTTTGACGCGTGCAACAAAGTACGTTAAACTAATAATAAATTTCTCATGGTCCATTACTACTTTAATTATTTATAACGTTTTCACTACCGGTATCAACCTCGTAAACAACAATAGCAACAACCAACTGTAAAGTACAACAATGGTCTAATAGGCTAATATACATCGATGTAATCGGATACTTTTATCATTTTATGAAGGTACTGCGCCCTTGGGGTGATTTTTCACACAAACGGCGCTATATAAACCATACATCTAATATTATTGATTATTACTGTCAGAACTGTTAGATAAGTTAATATTTATGGTTTCTGAAATTATAGCAAAGGAAGCAAAAATGATCCCTGTGGCATTCCTTGAGATTTTTTCACAAATACATTATGGTTTATTTATTATTAATACAAGGTAAAACTATGCGATAAAAATGTTTAGATGGTTGTTCGGACATATTAATTTAAATCATATAAACGAAGAATATCAGGAGATCACGACACGTGAATCGCAAATGGTTAGAAGATAAAAGTCGGGGACACCTTACGAAGACATGACACGATCACGTGAGACCAAAACGTTTCATTGAGGTTGTGTCTCTCAGGAGGAGAACGCGATGGGAAAAAAGAAGCCGAGATATTTTATTTCCAGAGATAATTTCAATAAAGAAAACTAAATATTAGAGCTATGACGGTATTCGTTAATATTTTTATGGAGGCCTCCGTGGTTGAGTATTTATGATTCTCGGCTACGAATCCGTGGGTCGCGGGTTCAAATCCCGGCGTATGCAAGTTCATTTTATTAAATTAACTTGTTTTATTGCACAATTTATTAATTTAAAACAATATTTTTTTTAGTAGATGGGTTATTCTTCTTTTTAACCTACTTAACTTTTACCACTCTGTTACATTTTGTTTTTACTATAAATGAATTCTCTCTGGATCTGAGGGGAAATTGTAGCAAGGGGGGAAGGAGGCCTAAAATGCCTACTGGGGGTAACAAACACGAGCTGCGTGTATACATATTTCGAATGATAACCCACGTGACAGAATTAACGTACGACATAAATGTTGAAGGAGACAAGTTTTTGAGATTTTTAAAAATATTTTATAATCGCTATTACTTGATAGGTTATATTATACATTTTGGAAATAGTTTTACATTTAAAAATAATTTTATATTCTATGTCATCATATTATTTTTTTAGCATTATAGAATATACGAAAGTCGAGGTGGCAGAAGACAACTGTTATTTGTATGAAATACACTTCTTTCACGAGGAGTGAAAATACTACAAAAATATAAACACATATTTTTTTAAAACGCACATACCTAGTCATTACGTCTTTAGTACAGTAGATTTTAAAGTAATATTATAAAATAATAATATTGGTAATCCTGTTGAATTTTTCTCCACTGGTGGAGACAACTTTTATGTAGGTTAAAAAGAAGAATGACCCAGATACTTTCAGTATCGCACTGGTGAGAGACAACCATTTACAATTGAAGCGTTGCTTGAAATGGCTTCAGCCGTGATGGGTGATTAGATCTGAATACCAGGTACTTCCCCATTTTCCTCTTTTCAATCTCTTTCCCACTGCCACTGCCTTCATTCTCACAGACTACTTGGAAAGGTTGGGACTCACATAAGAATATATAATATTTATATCTAGAGATACACAGCATCATTGAGAATAAAATTAGATATTAAGTGTGAGATGAGATTATTTTTATTGATATTAGGTACTAAATAAATAAATTTATTGACAATGGCGCCGTTCGTGTTTGTTTATGCTGTTAGCACTTAGCACGTTCCTGTGATGTCTGTCCGGGCTATTTATTTTTGACACCTAACGTGGTAAGCATATTAATTACTAATAATCTTAACTATAAGCAGATAATCTGTCTGTAAGAAGCAGTTAAATCTGGTGAGCGTTGAGACTTGTGATTTTTCCTGTCAGAAATTTGTAGGTCAATAAATCAGTTTTTGATAGCAGCGTCTTTTCTATCAAAAGCTACCTTCTTCTTATTTCGTATGGTGGGGGGGTCAGAGCGGGACAACTAAGTCTGCAAGCCAGTCTAAGGCCTCAGGCGTTGCCCTGTGGACCTCATCAATCTGAAATTGACGATTGAAGCGGAATGATTGGAGCGGGCATTCGTTGACCACATCGCACCTGAGGGATAACAGTGGCACAAGTCAAAAAAATGCATTTTTGAGTTAAGTATGCAGAAATGTTCCTGGAATTATATTAAACCTGATAAATATTATGTACTGCTTTTCAACTTTTGTGAAAAAATGTATTTTTATTGGTTAAAAACTGATTCAATACACTCAAACGAAATATTCAAACTGCTCTCCTGAAAAAGGCAGTTTTTTGAGTTGTGCCATTGTTATCCCCCTGGTGCGACATGTTGGGTGGTCTGCACCGCACCGCATTCACACATCGCCGACTCTACTCCCAAATGCCAAGGAGGAAACGACGTAAATTTCGCGAAGTTTTGACTTTGACTTAATATTTTGTTGGTTTATTTTGTGCTATCGTATATTATATTTACTGCAACACATTCCTTGAACAATAAACTAAGCATAAATACAACATTACTTGCGTTTATTTGATAAATTTATAGGTTTATCGATCTTTTTCACGACCTACAACGCTCTTAGTTTGACAGCTCAAATCCCGGGAAAAATGAAGGGTCGAATGTCAGAGAAATTTAATAAAAATTATTCCGAGTGGCTAGGTGTGTTTAGGATACCTCATACGTCAAGAACAAGAATGCCCCAAGCTATTCTGACCTTGTCCTTCATACGTTTTCTTTATACATTAAGGCTTAAAATCGCACTCCAAAATAAACAAATTTGAAAATTTTGGCGTGTTCGCCGGCGCACACCCGGTAATGGACCTGTGGCCTCATCTATATATCAAATGGGCACAACGACTATAGGAGCACCTTATCCTATTGATAGCGAACCAGAGTTTGCGAGGCAAAGAGAACCCTGGCTGTCTCTCAGTGGGGTCTTGTACGAGATGAGCATTTTTCACCTTGGCCGATTGCCACTCAAGCTTCCACCTATCTTCTGGGGTGAGAGGTGAATGGAGGAGTCTTTCTCCTTCTCTCCAGAAGGGTTTTCGGGACTTCAAGCGGCATGCCGGGTGAGAGACGACATCATCATTCTATTTGGCTACAAATGCTCCAAGTATTCACCATTCAAAACTACTCACTCGTTCTCTCTCTTTCAAACACCGTGACTTTAGACATACTTACATTCATCATTAACTCACTCTTCATACACACTTCGTTCATTACAGTGGAAAATTTCACTTATGCAATGATATGTGATTTATTTAGCTAGCAGAGGAATTAATCTGGGATGTCTGGGTGGAAATCCATAACTTTGTACCATGCGGTAACTAACCGGTTCCGATTGTAGTCAATCAACAACAAGTACTGCTTTTCTCAGACGATCAGAATCATAAATAAATGTATTTTATCCAAGATCGATGTGCCCTTGTTTGGAAGAAAATGCAATACGAATCAAGTGTAGAAAAAACTATTCGTATTGAGTATAGAGAAACATGACCATTTTGAGAAATGATTAGATGCCACTCAATAAGATCATACAACTTGGTGATGTCATGAAACCGGTTTGGCATAATGTTGATTACAGATTTTTTTTTACATTAGCTCCACACGGGAGGCCCCGAGGAAAACAATTTACCTCGGCCTCGGATGCTGTGTGGAGGGTCTTTTCAGGGAAAGGAAGGAGAGGAAGCTCTCGGAAGGAAAACGGTATGAGGGGTGGGTAGGAGAGAGTTCGGCAGGAGAGGTCAAAAGAGGTCTGTGGGAGACCTCCCACAACCAATCTATCCCGCCACCCAGTAGGTGGGCAAACGCTTCCGCTACCAAGACCTGGACCACAGAATTACATAGATTTTTTTTGGGATATTATGACTTCTTGCCCTAACTCCTTCTTTAGCCAACGTTTCTGATAGCAATACAGCGTTCATCATCAGGGAAGACGTGCAATCGAAGTTTGTGTGAGCTTATGTGTGTAGATGCACGTTGCCAGCTCCAAACTTCTAAGAGCTTATATTAGGTTTTCTGCGTTTAGTTTTGCTGTAGATGTCAAATACCCGATACCAAGAACTATTAAGCATAGTCCCGCCGTCTTTATTTATATTAATGGCATTTTTGTGATTTCAATTGCCTCCGTAATTAGGCACGCTCAATGAGTTTTGGGTCTTCCCAGGACTTCAAGAACAAATCCAAAGCGAAGGCCGAGTTAACAGCATTTTCTAGTATCGACCCTGCCAAAATTCCAGTATTCGGCCAAATCCCTATTCGTTACATCTCTAATTTGTGGTTCCAAGACATGTGCAGAGAGGATGTACCGCCGAATAACCAATCTATAAAACATATTTTCATCCAAATGTATCAAGGAAACATCTGCTTGTCTATATACTGAATGTACCAGCGCATAAGTACAAAAAAAATCGGCACTATAAATATTCGTTAGATATTCATACCAACTTATTATAGGGTATTTTGGAAGTCGATTTACAGCCCATATGAGACTCCTCAGGTTACGATGGGCTGAGCAATGGAGAATAACGGAGACATGCGTCCCTAAAAGAATTATGACTGGATACCCAGGTGGAAGGAGAAAAGTGTGAAGACCCAGACCGAGGTGGGAAGACGAGGTAAGAGGGGATGCAGCACAGCTTCTTCAGGTAACAAACTGGAAATCAGGCGCTGAGGACAAGAGGAGTTGGAGGCGAATGTTGCGGGAGGCCAAGGCTCGATATGGGCTGTGAGAGAGATTTTTGAAGTCGATTTTACGTATGAAATTGTTAAATAATGCACAAAAAAATGTAATTTTATACTAAGGACGGGTTGTTTCAAAAAATTTGATGGATTCATCAAATATTTGATGTTAATTTTCACGTTCTGTGTGAGTTCTATTCAAGTTCTGTGATTATTTCAGTTTTGTGAAGCAGCTGCCCTATAACAATATAATAACAGAACTTGAATAGAACCTACACAGAACGTGGAAATCAACTTCAAATATTTGATGAATCCATCAAATTTTTTGAAACAACCCATCCTAAATATCATTCGACTGTCGGCGGACCAACTGTTGGGTAACCCCAATTTTTAACCACTCAACCAGGTACCTCGATAGATTTATAGGTATCTACAGATAGCGAACTTTTGACCTCTGAACCAAAACGCGCAATATTACAGGTACAAACAATTATTTTTTTTTTTTTACATTAACTCCACACAGGAGGCCCTGAGGAAAATAATTTCCCTCAGGGCCTATGTCATCTGGGATGCTGTGTGGAGGGTCTTTTTGAGGAGAGGAAGGAATGAACATTGGTCTTGAAGAGACCCATGTTGTAGGAGGGAGGAAACACAGATGCCGGCAAATCGTTCCATAGCCGAGCTGTTGAACTCAAGAATGAGTCAAAAAAACGACCCATTCTCATGTCAACCGTGTACATATGTTGGGCGCGCGTTTGGCGTGTCTCCCGACTATGCACCGGTGCCGAAGGGATCAATGACGCTAGTTCCTCAGAGCATCTTCCATTGAAATACCGGTAGAACATGGATAGCATTCCCACCCGACGCCTGAGCTCTAAAGATTGCAATCCGTTCGTTAAGATGGGAGAATCTATCAAACGGACCGCCCGTTTCTGCACAGAGTCGAGGGTATTTTTCAAGTATTTTGGAGCTCCAGACCAGAGGTGGCTGCCAAATAAACTACCATAACAAATCGCAGAGAATTTGGTACGCCCGACATTCGACAAGTAAATTATTTCTATACCGCAACCTTCGAAGGTAGTTAGGTGTTACCGCATCATTCCAGTCTAATAACATCCCATTAATGTAATGCACACATTTTGCTTGGGGCAAAACCGAAATGCCAGACATACAGGCGTATAATACAAACCGGTTTTATACGATATTTTACATAGATAATAATGCAGTGAAAGTGTGCCATCGTCAAATCATTTGGACAAGGTTCTAACTAACATGTTTTACAAAAATTACCTTTGAATGCCAATGCATTTTTTTTTGCTCATTTCTACACCCAAAATAATTTTCACCATGTTGTAATTTCGTAGATCCGTACTAATATTATAAATGCGAAACTGCTGTTTGTTTGTTACGCTTTCACGCATAAACCAATAAACCGATTTTAAAATTATTTCATCAATAGAAAGCTACTAGGCGAGTAATATAGGCTGTATATAATGGTAAACTCTGGCTTAATGAAATTATAAATATAAATATATTTATTGTAAGTTTTCTGTCATTCTGACAAAAAAGCGAAACAAATCGTTGTCTTGGTAACTATGCTGATATATTTGCGGAAAATTAGTCGTCGTAGTTAATATCTATCTCTAAAAACTAATAGCCGAAATGTATGTACGCGCATAACTTCCGAACGACTGCACCAAATTGGATAATATATTTTTTTACTATTGGTGAGCTCCGGAATTATGAAATTTGTATAAAAAATTGCAATAGGTGGCTTGCGAGCTGTTTGAAAACTGAATGTACCGGGAATGAATGTATGGAATGCGGAGGAGGGAGGGAGGGGGAATTCAGGTAGGGGGTTCGCGGGAGTGGGGGGGGGAAAACTCGGGAGAGGGTTTCGCGGGACGGGGGAAGGGAGGGAGTGGAGTGGGGTGAGGGAACGTGGAGGAGTCAGAGTAGGAAGCGAGAGGGGAAGGGGACGCGGCAGAGAAAAGGGATGCGGAAGGGAAACGGGACGAACGGGAAAAGACACGTAGGGAGAAACAATTTCTTTATTAAATGGCTTAGCAACGCATGCCGGTTACCAGCTAGTATTATATATATATGACAAAGCTGTAAAATCAAGCATTTTAAATAATCATTTATTGCACAAGGGTCTAACATCACTTACACTCTTTATTTTGTTTGTACCGACAGTTGATCGTTGTTACGAGGCGCATTATAGTTCGTCACTTCGGTTGATACGGTTCTAACTTCGCCTCAACATGTTCTGAGGCTTCAAAGTTTGTAAAGGCGAATTAAAAAATCTCGATTTTGAGGTTAAATTTTGTGTTAAATATTTTAGTTTTTTAATGAAAAATATTTAAAATAGGACGTGGCCCTAGCTTGGAATTGCATTAGTGAAATGTAATTAGAAACATATGCAATGAATTATTGTGCCCTAGCTGTTTGCATGTTGTTCTATTTGCATATTTAGGTATGTTCTAAAATGCTAAGCATACGTCCTATTTAAATATTTTCCTTAAAAAATATGTTCAATCAATAAACTTTACACAAGATTCAACCTCAAAATCAGAAATTGGTAAATTAATTAATCTGTCAATTAATATAATAGTAGAAAATATTAAAAACTACAAAATGTATAGGCTGGTAACACCAATTTAACTATCAAATATTATTTTAAAGCGCAATGACACTGAATATTTCGAAACATTTTTTTGTTCACTGTTAAGGTATTTAGGTACTTAGTATTCAACAAATTTGTAAATATAGACACACGTGCTGACGTATTTACTGCTAGTTACTGTCGCTACAGAACTTCACTGTATAACATTCTAGGTGCGAATAACACATATTCATGAATCATATATATCATATATATATATTATTATAATATTAATACGTGAAGCCAAAACTTTGTACCCCTTTTTACGAAAAATGCGCGGACGGAGGAGTATGAAATTTTGCACACGTATAGTTTATATAGAGGAGGAGTGCAGAATGCTAATATTTAAAAAAAATTATGCATAAAAATACATTAAATCAATAATAAAAACATTACACACACTACCATGTATTTGACACACACACACGCGTCTTTACTCTATTGTTTATTGTTAAAGTCTATGGTCAAATTGCGAATAGATTAATATTGTTTGTCTTTAATATTATTTGTCTATGGTCTTACTGAATGTCAAACATAAAAAAAAAACATTACAATTATGGTCGAATTTCGACCATTGGGCGACCACTAGTATTAATTAATTGTATCTAATATTTTATACTACTTGCGTGGCAACTTTCCCTTATCCCTCTCCTCCCTTTACCATTTCCAAACCAAATACCTATTGTTTTAGTTATAATCACAATTATTTTATTGTTGTGTATTGGTTAATCATTTGTTGAATTCAGATTTGTGCTATTATTATTATCTTTTTTAGTTGCTGCTTAGTTCTGTTTTTTTTCTTAATTTTTCTTAAATATTCTAGTTTACATTTAGTAAGTCTTGTTTCTAAATACCTATCTGTGAACATTAATAATTGGTCTGTTTTTTTATCATCCCCTCATGTTTATTATATTACTAAGATTGTTTATGTTCCTTAAATAAATAAATAAATTTGATTAAATTGTGTTTTAATAAATTTGAATTTAACAGTAGGTAGTAGAAAGGAAGAATCACTAATGGTGAGTTTAGTTACACTACTCTTTGATCTGAATGAGTTAAATATATTTAAATCTAAAGCGGGCAACGCAAGGTACTTTCGCTAATAAATGTGAGCAATTTCTAAACTGGGCTTTATATTTTATTACAATATTGTTATTCTTCATTTTAACACAAAATTGCAAAGGTGTAATATTCCTACATGCAATTCTAATTTGAGATCAGTATCAGGTATCTATATTGCAATGAAAAAATATTTTTTCACATTTATGCCATTTTATTTTTTTACAAAAAATTAGGTTACACAGTTTTACATTTCCACCATGAGTTATATTTTAGTCTTGCCATTTGAACAACAGTGGCGCCCTCCTATGTTTTCTACTCTTATTTGACAAACAACTTTAGATAATGATAAATCGTCTGTGCAAACTTTGACATCTCAGAACAAGGTAAAGTGAAGTTAGAAGCAATCCAAATGAAGTGAAGTCATAGTAAAG
This sequence comes from Glyphotaelius pellucidus, assembly GCA_936435175.1. Taxonomy (NCBI): domain Eukaryota; kingdom Metazoa; phylum Arthropoda; class Insecta; order Trichoptera; family Limnephilidae; genus Glyphotaelius; species Glyphotaelius pellucidus. The sequence goes on from OW386561.1 coordinate 2,495,203, forward strand.
ATGAAGTATGAATTATACCCACTGAGTTTTTATTCCGATGATTAAACATTAATAATAGGCATTCATTTACTGATAGGAAAATTATATCGATATTTTTTATTCATTTATGCAACGCCCTAGTTAAGATTCGATAAAATTACACCATATCAATGTTTTTTATTGCTTTGGTTTCAAAGAAATGAGCACAGGTGTAAAAAAAATATTCACTATAAAAGTTTTCATCTCGTGATGTAAATGACCATAGCTCACCATTCGAGAGTTTTTGCTACTTCAGATAAATAGATTTCTGATTAATACAGAGATAACAGCATCAAAAAATTATAAAAATCTGTCGTAGGATTAGGGGCCATCCATTAATTACGTCACACGAATTTCGTAATTTTTTGAGAGTTCTGGAAAGGAAAAGGGTTTAAGGGGTGGGTAGGATTCTGGGGTTCAGTGTGTCCTGGTCATCCGCCTCCAAGACCTAGACAAACCTTACCCCATGAACCCGGGCACCCCTGCTAAATCACCAATCGTAGCGAACCACTTGAGGTGACCTATGGAACTGATTTGTCAAAAATTCAGACAATCCGTGATTTTTCACGGATTCGCGCGGGTAATAAAATAATTTGATAACATAAGCACAAAAAGGCCACAGTGGTCAAGCGGGTTCACGACTAGCATTCCGGAGGTAGCATGTTCAAAACCCGGCGGCCGCAAGTAATTATTTGATTAAGTTGTGTTATTTCACCAATAATTCATTTGATATAATATGTAGTATATTTGCGGCACGTTCCAGAGTGGAAGACCATTCAGAATTAAAACTTTGATTCAAATGGCTTTGATCGAGTTGGTGATCACATCTGAAAAGCCAAGTACATTCTCACCTTCCTCTTCCCATCTCCTTACCCTTCCAACTACATTCAGCTTCACAACATACCCCAAATGGGCATGCCATACGCGTCGCCTTAGTTCGTATTTGTCCAACAAATCATTTGAAAATTTTATAGGAGGAGAGGTTTTCTTCAATGAAACATTATGAAAGGTGTTTAAGATAAAGCTATTTCCGTAAAGGTAAAGGTCTCATTATTTCAAATAATTCTTTGTTAAGTGATGAACTGTACTTCTTTATTTTTAATTTTAAAGTGGAGATTGAACAAAAACCTAAAATGGTCTGTTAGACAAATAAGAACTGAGTCTCACAGGCTCCAGATGGTTGGGAGCAGTTAGCAGTTGAGCTCTTGAGCGGTATTCACATAAAAAATAATAATAAAAAAAAGATTTTTTTATTACAATAATAAAAAATACATATAAATAGAATTTACGACTGTCGCCAAAGACCCTATGGAATATTTATCGACGGGATTATCTAGAGTTATTGCCGTAACAATAAAATAAAATCTTCGACCCAAACATCTGTTCAACGGTCTAAGTCGAAATACACATTGTGTCGGTCACTTTTATAGCAGAGATTTCTAAAGTAAAAGGCGTGACTTTTGACAACCGGGGTGGAATTTAGTCCCAGCATTCGAAACAAAAAAAAACGATTCCCTTCGTTTCGAAAGCTATGGGGACTTGATTTTAAATTTTCACGGCCAAAAGTATTATCCTGATTAGTTTTTGGGTTATTATGCCGTAAAATTCACAAAAACCCTTTTTATTTTTACTACACAAGGGTCCCAACTGCTCCCGTCTGGAGCCAGTGAGGCTATGGCATCCCCAAATTGGGGTATGTTGTGAGGCTGAAGGTAGTGGGGAAGGAAAGTAGATGGGGAGTAGGAAGGTGGAAAAAACCTGGCTATTCAGATCTGGTCACCAAACACGACTAAAGCCATTTCAAGCAATGTTTCAATTCTCAATGTTGATCTTACACCAGGGCGATACTGAGAGGATCTTCCACTCTGGAACTTATTTTAAATTATTTAATTGTAAAATAACACCAATTAATAATAGTTATTATTTGCGCATGCCGGGATTCGATCCCGAGACCTTCGGATTGCGAGTCAAGAGCCTTACCCCTCCATGGAGGTCGTCTAAATGACACGGTTTGAGATTTTCACGGCCAAAACTACTATCGTAATTAGTTTTTGGGTTAATGTACCGTGAAATTCACAAAAAACACATTCATATTAATAGACACGATGAGAAGGCAAGGCTAATAATAGCTCTTGGTATCTGGTTCTTTACGGCTACACCAAAACTAAACATCGAAAATCACAATAATTTTACTGATCGTCATACTGAAATACAGCAGCCCTAAGAGACATCAACATACATAATTATACACTTAATAAAAATCTACATTTCTGCCCTGATGATGGACACTGTAACGCTATCCGAAGCGTTGGCTAAAGAAGGAGGGAGCGCAACACGACGTAATGACCCAAAAACTAACCAAGATAAGAGCTATGGACCTTAGAAATATCAATTTGACTAGGAATAAGTTAATTAAACACCAAATTTTTTAAAATTATAATTAAAATTAATTTCTTTTAAATACGCCACGTAGGTGCTTTATCGCTTCTCTGAATTTTTGATTCAATCAGTTCCAGTTTTGAAAATGACACTATTCAACACAAATCCGAGTTTTATGAATCAGGGGTCCGTTACCTTTACAGCAGAGATTTCTACGGTAAAAGGTGTAACTTTTGACAACCAAGGTAGAATTTAGTCAAAGCATTCGGTAATAAAAAAAAAACACATCCATTCGTTTCGAATGGAGTTATTATTTAAATAGTATAATATATTGACTCCCACATATAACAAACAGCTCCTATTGAGATTGATGGTACGAAAGATGGATAGAATATAGGTATGTACGTAGAGAAGAAGAGCGTAGGTGGTTTACGGATTTTTATAAATTTGCGCAATTTTTTATAAAATTTCCGATTTCAATGTTGAAAGTTAAGAGCCATTAATCAGCGGCCGAGAATTTAAATTTCGTCGAACGATGATCTTGCCATCGTACCCTTGCAACTGTACAGGGCGGTTCCGATGAGAAAGATTAATTATTCTCCATTCCAGCATTTTAACATAATAACTCAAAATCGATTTTATTTCATTCCAAATTAGCATTGATAAATACCTACTTTCAAAAATGCTCGAACTCGTGATGATAAAACTATTAAAATTATGTACTTTTTGTAGTAATTTTTTGATCATGAGTATTTATAATTTTTCAATAATGTCTAAGCAAAATAAGAATATATATATATATATATTTATAAATATATAATATATTTAAAATATATATATATATATATATATATTTTAAATATATTAGTTTGTAAGACAGTAAATAAATAGATAAACTGAAGTATTTTCGTCACGAAACAAGGGGGGGGGAACCTTTTTTATGAATTTATTTGAACTAAAATTAAAATTCTAAAAAGTGCTTTTCACAAATGATAATGTATTGATTTATTTTACTGCATGATTTGAAATGTATTTTGTTTAAAAAATTAACACATCTGCCAACGACCTACGATAAAACCTTGTTGTAAATAAACACGTTTTCTCAAAATTTAAAACAAAGCTTTACCAGATAAAAGAACAGTCTTTCGAGATCAATTTATAATTTTTTGCGGAAAAGAGTTAATACGTCTAAAATTTGATTTAAAATTGACATGTTTCTGGTTTTGTCTGGTTATTCCCTTTTAAAACGATGAATAGAGAAATAAATAAATACTCCAGTAGGGTTTAATAAAAAAAAGAATATATGCAGTAGAAAAGAGATTGAAAATCGGCATAGAAAGCCATCACAGCATCATTTTGATTTGATGCTACCTAACTAAAAAGAAAGATTTTTGAAAATCAAAAGGTATGGTAGCAACATTCAACAATGGAATGCTGGTACTTACCTTGATGTGTGGCAGTGAGTCATGGCCTGGCAGAGGAAGCATCAAAATAGACTGAATGCTGTACGAATGAAATCCCTGAGGCGTGTGTGTGGTAAAACCTTGTACAATAGTGTGGGAAATGTGGAGATCCGCAAAGAATAATGTAAACGTAATGAGTAAGATTAAAAAAGGGACGCTCAAAAGAGCACGCAGAGCAAATGAACGAAGAAAGGACTGTAACAAGAATATACGACGCAAATGTGAATAGTAGAAATCGGGACGCCCGTGGAAGACATGACACGACCAAGTGAATCAGATACTTGAGTCGAGACACGTCAAGAGTCAGAATAATAGAAGAGTATGTATGAGACGATGTATGATTGTGAATGAGGCAAATAGTGTGTGTCAAGACCGAGTTATTTGGCGGTCCGTCCTCTCTGCCTATCCTGCGGGTAAACGGCATGTTTAGTTGGTTTTAGTTTAAAGGTGTGGATGGCACATGTATTTCTAATACGCTAAAGACATTTAAAAATATATATATTGCGTATAGAGAGGAAATGTCACTTCCATATTCCACCTGGCGCGCTTCGGAGGGTCATTTAGTTCGCGCTGTAAAGGCGTGTGTGCATTGTTTTTCAGCCTATCCTCGTATTTTGAAAGAATCTCGCTAAGAGCTGCCTTGGAAATTGGATGATATGTCAAATAAAAAAGGTCCTCTTAATACAAACATTTCGAACTTATGCCAGACGTATCATTTATTACTAACGATATTATCAAGAAGAGATTATACGAGCTTCGTTCGCTTTTGTTACAGTAACAAATAAAGAAAAAACGATCCGCTGTCAAGCTTGGATAGGTCGGTTCCCTCGACACCGGTGGTCCAGACGACCGTACAGCATCCAGCGATAGGCAATCACAATGACCATTACCACAATACAAGCACGTTGTCTCAAACCTTTTGTAAATAGCTATTTTTGATAAGACCAGACCCAGACATTGAATGTCATCAGTTTTGGAGGCGAGTATAGGTATTGCCGTTCTGGGAATCATTTATTGCATAACCAACATCTCTGCCTTAGGTCACCCCATGTGGTTCGATACGTTTGATAACTTAGCAGAGGTGTTCGGTTTCATGGGGTGAGGTTTGTCCAGGTCCTGCCGGCGGGTACTTTTGCCCACCTACTGCGTGGCGGCCGGATCGCGTATTTCCAAAACCTATACCGATTCAGTCGCGGTACCGACTGAAATGGGGTAGGGTTTGTTGGGCAAAATCACCTTACAAACACTAAACCGGTTCAGTCGCGGCAGCAACTGAAATGGGTTAGGTTTTGTAAGGTGATTTTGCACAACAAACCCTATACCGATTAAGTCGCCAACGCGCTCGAGAGACTGGTTGAGGGAGATCTTTTGACCTCTCCAGCAGGACTCTTTCGATCATCACCTGGCACAGCAGTGGAAGGGGTGGATTCATACGTTCGTCACTCCTGAATACCTTGACTCCAGATTCCTCCTACCCACCCCTCATAACTTTTTCCTTCTCAGAACTTCCTCTACTTCCTTTCCTTAAAAATACCCTCCACACAGCATCCACAAAGATGATGTATACCGTGAGGTAATTTTTTTTCCTTATTTAAAGACAATGTACAAACAAAAAGTGACATAGTCCAGTTAAACGTAAATTATGATTTTATTAATACATTAGCGCCTGAATTAAAAAACCACGGGATATTGCATACTAAGATAGTAAAATTATTTTTTTTATTTTTTTTCATTTACTCACAAAGAATTACCCAATTTGCCTCTAAAATCATGAAACACTAAAATCTTTAATGGCCTATATCTAATAATATAAAGCAAAAATAAATAAAATAGCACACATCCGTACTAGATATTTGATATAACTTTTGATTACAAAAATAATTTTTCAGTTTGGTTGGGTATTTTGATCTTAAATCCAAATTTAAGATTTGTTTGAAACTGGCCGAAATGGGCCGCGCATGTGTTCCTCTTAAGCTTCGCCCTACCTATTAATATTTATGGGGTGTTTTGCATTTCAATTGCCTCTGTAATTAGTCGTACTCAACGCGTTATTTACATGAGATCATTGAATTACAATAATACATAGCAACTGTACTTTCACATTTACAGACATCTCGTCAATTAAGCAACAGTAATTTATTTCGCTGTTACTCTTTTGAATGTCGTAAAACTTAATGGCGTCAACTTTTTGTACAAATCAAGCGCAATCAAAAACGACAGCATGTGTTTCACAAATTCGGGTTTAACCGGGTATATTCATCATTCAATGGATTAAAAAAAATGTGCTACTCAATTCCTCCGATGGGGCGTTTCTGCCCGAGGAGTGATAGACGGTCCTGGTTTATCCATGTTATACGTATACGTAAATCCACTGAAAAGGAAAATCCTCGAAGTGTGATCTACGTATAGGTTAAAACTCTTATGGCTTCCTATATCAATCTCTTTATGCTCACTAAGTGCGTAAATCCTCGCTCAAATTTAAGCAGGCTAATTCAAGCAAGGCAGGCTAACCCTCCCTACGGTCCTGTATACATTAGTCCAGACATTGTACATATATTGTGATCGACGAACCAACCAACCAACAAAAAGTTGTTTTTAATTGTTCGTCTGGTTTGTAGTTTTTCTAGATTTTAGAAATATATTGTAAGTTTGTACAGCGCCTTTGAGGTGATTTTTCACAAAAACGGCGCTATATAAATCATCCAAATTATTCTTGGAGAGGGTTGCCAATTCGTGAGGTATTTCCCCAAATTGCGGGGAATTAAAAATTTAATAATAAATCAGTAAACACCGCTGTTATTTTTGTATACTTAGGGGGCATCCATTAATTACGTGAGCTGTTTTTTTTGTTCAATTTAGACCCCCCCCCCTTGTGAGATTAGGTGATATTTGGTGGGACCTCCCTACCCCTCACGTGGGTCTAGGAGATGGGGAAGAGGAAGGTGGGAAGTACCTGGCTATTCAAATCTGGTCACCAAACACGGCCAAAGCCATTTCAAGCAACTTTTCAATTCTGAATGGTGGGTGGTCTTACACCAGGGCGATACTGAGAGTATCTTCCACTCTGGAACGTGCCGCAAATATACTATATATTATTTTTAATTATTATCTATCTATTTATTTTCTCACCGTATGTTTGTACTATGTAAAATATTTTTACTACAACGCAATTCATAAACATTAAAACATTGAGATAATTAGTTTGTCGTAATAATTAGTATTTTAATATTAAGTATTATATTTAGTATATACTATGTAAAACTGAAAAGTATACTGTATTAAATAATTAGAAAAAAATGAGAGATTTCTTACAATCAAACTGATTGATCAGTTTCGTAAGATTTGTAAAATAAAATATTGTAAAATTAAAACTGAATAAACATATTTAAAAATAAAAAAAAATGAATAAATTGTGAAATAACACAAATTAATCAAATAAAATTTATTTGCCACGCCGGGATTCGATCGCGCAACCTTCGGAATGCTAGTCAAGAGCCTTACCGCTGACTATATTTATTTTAAGAGAGAGTAAGGAAAAAATAAGTTTATGTACCTGACCTACACGCCTGCAAGATACACTTCTATTGGTTTCTGTCTTCAGTGATTGTAAATCATACATTGATTAGAGCGGCTTTTGTAGCCCGGGGTTAGATTGCTCGATTTGATCAGAAGACACGCCTTTGATTTCAGACAGGGCAAAAAGATATGGATTTAAAAATTAATTTAAAAAAAAACTTGGCCTAAATCAGTGATTCACAACTTGGGTAATATCATAGAGATATAGGTACTTTAGAAGTGCTACGCCTTACAAACATTTCCGAGATTCGTGTTCAACTCAAAAATCTTCGAGGGGAAGTTCGAACGTTTCCGTCTTCTGCCGAACGAAAGCATGCGGCACAGACTTTTCAAGTAGAAAGCACGCGGCACAGACTTTTCAAGTAGAGGGCCGCATACGACGACGTCAAAGTTCATGATTTATATTTTTCAACATACTTATTTTTTACAGTTGCAATGCGTATTTTTGGTAAACTTTCGAAATCACTGGTCACGCTTATTAACATTTTTTAGGACGGGTTGTTTCAAAAAATTTGATGGATTCATCAAATATTTGATGTTAATTTTCACGTTCTGTGTAAGTTCTATTCAAGTTCTGTGATTATTTCAGTTTTGTGAAGCAGCTGTTCTATAACGATGTAATAACAGAACTTGAATAGAACTTACACAGAACGTGAAAATTAACTTCAAATATTTGATGAATCCATCAAATTTTTTGAAACAACCCATCCTTAGAAAAATCTACGAAAAATCGGGAAGGGCAAGGAGATGGGGAAGAGAGCCTGCCTATTCAGATCTGGTCACCAACCAAAAATTTCAAGCAACGTTTCAACGCTTGGTGGTCTTTAACAAGATCATTTTGCTTGATCGATTTCGGCATATGGCTCACCATATATCCCATTGGGAATGTACGGCGAAATCCACATGATCTTTTATAGCTGTGTGTGGCACAGGTCTTATAATTAATTATGAATTAATTGTGAAACAATATAAAATAATTACATAAAAAGCACGCCGAGATTTGGAGCAGCGACCTCCGGATTAGCTGTTAAGAGCCTTACCCCTCGACCACGGAGGCCCTAAAATTATTGACCCAGTAGAAGAAATCTAAAGAGTTTTTTTTTTTTATCAGATGTAGTCGTAACCTTCCTCTTGTTTTGAAGGTCAAGTGTGCAAAATTCCGCACGCACGCCCGCCACAAACACACAAGACACTCTTCTTTACATCAATAAGATAGACAGAAGATTTCTCCGATTTCTACCCAGAAAGCAGGCAACCATCTATATTTTACGCGGTGTCCGGAAATTTTTAGTACAAACGGGAAACTGGTGAACCGAAATTTTTTTTCGATTTGAACATTTCGATATTTTTTTTTACTTTTTTCGCTAAGAGCTAAAAATTGAAACCGAAACATTTTAAAAGGCGCTGATATCGACTCTCTAGCGACCGATTTTTTTTTAAAATTTGATCTAAAAAATTCCAAATTTGGACTCGATTTACTCGAAAACGAAAGCTCAAATTGAAAAAGGTTATACCACAAAATCGACTCCAAATATGATGTAGATTTTTCTACGAATTTCCGGACATCGTGTACAAATCAATTTTCGTTCTCGAACAACCCAAACACACTTATTAACTTATTATTTATAATGAAAACGTATTTAACTGATGCAAGTTATAATTTATTATGACCTATCTCAATTACGTTTGATCAATTACTATAATTTTTTTTACCGAGGGTCAAAGCACTAACGATATGGGTTGTGATTTAATCTTTGATTCATCATTTTCACGCCGTACTGAATGCTGTATAAATGAGGTCCCTGAGGCGTATGTCTGTTAAAAAAAACGTTGAGATCCGAAAAGAATGCAGGGCTGACGTAAGTATAATAGTTTAAACATGTAGAGCGGATGAACGAAGAAAGGAGTTGGAGAAGAATATTTGACGCTGAAGCGATTGGTTTAAAAAATAGGGAACATCCGAGGAAGACATGGCACGATCAAGTGGTTAGGATGTGCGGCAGAGGGGTATGTAATTGATCGATAGAGGACCAAAATAGACGAAATGAGATCCCTGAGGTGCGTATGTGTTAAAACCATGTAAGTATTACGAATGTCCAGATCAGAAAATAATTGTTTTGGACGGTTTTCTTCAAACATTAAAAAACAGAGTGTGCAATTCACACACGGTAGAAGTGAAATCTTCAGAAAACTAAAGTAGACAAGAGTGGGGAGACTGCGAAGCACAGCACAAAGAGGAGACCGAATCTTACAGATGTATGTGTTTGTCTCTTTTTAGTGTCGCTATTTTTTGTTTCATCGAGTTTCAAATAACAGAAGTTTTCACTTCAATATGTTAGGTAGGTACCTACTGATGCACAGTCGGAAACAGCATCGACTAAATAAATACAAAGACAGGTTATAGTCATACACAGTTGACATTTGTCACACAAGAACGGGTCGTTTCTACGACTCGTACTTTAGTTCAACAGTTTAGATGTGGGATGATTTCTTCTATAAAACGGGTCTCTTCAAGACCCAGGCTCGTGCCTTCCTTTCCTCAAAAAGACCCTCCACACAGCATCTTCAAAGATGACAAAAAGCCCCGAAGGAAATTATATTCCTCGGGGCCTCCTCCTGTGTAGAGTTAAAATTTAAAAAATATGTAAAATAGGTGTATTTGAATATAATTTTGAACCATAACACGAGTTTTTTCGGTTCCATGCCAACTAAGAATCAACTTAACTCAACACCTCTTTGAAAAGTCATTAAAAGCTATGAAAAAAATAATTGAAAAATAGACCATAAACCTAACCTAACCCTATATAACAATTTTTGAAGTAAAACGTTTTTACGCACGCTTGACTTGGGAGTAAGCTGGTGAATGCGTGACGAGAGCGTTACGAAAAGTGTCAGGCGAGGCGAACGGAAGTTGAGAGGGAGATATATGTTAGTGAAGATAGAAAGAGAGAGAGTTACGTTTCGTATATTTCTGTAGGGGCAAGAGAGAGAGGTGCGAGCACACATTTTCTTTCTCTCTTTCTCTCATAGCCAGTTACGTTTCGTATATCTACGACACGGTGCGGGCCTATTGTCTGTATCACACTGTAGGAGCAGTGCGCGCGCGCATTTTCTTTCTCTCTTTCCTCTCATAGAAGTTTTACTTCAGTCGTAAAGTCAGTGGTCTAAGTCTAAAAAAGCACACTTGTATTATTTTTTAAAATACATTATTTTCATCACTTTTAATGACTTTTCAAAGGTGTTGAATTGAATTCATTCCGAGTTGTCCAGTCAACGTTTTAACATTGGTTCAAGCTATTAACGTGAAATTTCTATTTTGTAACGCAAAAAAACAAAATTAATTAAAAACATTATATTTATATCATAAAACCAAGGTCTCTTTTATGGAATGTTCAGAACTGATCAGAAATGTTAAACATAATATCTACCAGCATACTTTGTCTTACGAATGTAAATTAAACATTATTTTATGATAACATATGTATAACTCGTCTATTATGCAATAATTACATATGTAAAACAGATACTTTATAATGAAATTGCAACATTGTGAGCTATGTATAATACTGGTGTGATATGCGGATGTAGGTACTCTGTACAGATTACAAACACGTGCTATTGTTTTTTTTGTGTGTTGATTTATCGATTGTCCAGTTGATTAGGCAGACATCTCTAAATACTCAATTTTGAAATAGCGATTTCCTCGCTATTATAACGCTAATATTCAAATGCTCACCATAAATCGTATATTATTTACACGTGTGTGTTTTACATATTAAATATGCTATAAAATAATACTGGGAGGCGTAACGGTCCGGTACATTAGTATGACATATCAAAGTTTTCTTCTAACAACCCAGAAAATATATTTTTTTTGTTTATTTCACTAAGAATCGCGAATCCCAGTGACTGACTGCGCTATGGCATGTATGGCTAAGCGCTCCGCACTCTTCCGCGCTCTATCTTAAAAACGGTTAAGCGCATTAAAAAATTATTCAAGACAAAATTTGTAAAGAATTTTATGCTCTACAACTTTTATAATGAATGCAAACACGATTCGAGGCAAAGGAAGCGAGATTTTTCCAAAAAACTGATTTTCGCAACCTTTGACCTAGAATATCTAAGGACGCTCACACGTGGCCTTATGAGACTTTTCAGACATTTAGAATGCCAAAATAAAGGTAATTGATTTGGTGGTGCTTATGAGTAATCTGAATATTGTACTAGATAGAGGGTACACTTTTACATATAACTGCATACTAAACTCAAATTTCTATTTGAGATGTCTGACTAATCAACAGGACGATAGATAGAAATATAATAAGAAATATGATATTATCATATGTAGTTTTTGCCTTTCCTTACAAAGCAAATAATTATCAATTTAATCATAAAAATTGGTTGTCTGTAAAGTCGGTACGGACGATAATTTTACGTGATAACGTCATATAATAATTACGATGGAGTGGAAGAGAGATAGATGCGTCACAAGCCGAACGCTTGTTCCGCGCTCTCGCTTGCACGCTCGGCTCAGGCGGAACGTGACAATGTGACATGCTTTTTCGTGTGCTGCCGGCGTTCATCGATTTATAACACGTTATCACGTCAAAAATATTGAACGAATAAAAATGCAAAACAGCACAACGACGTCCTCGGTGGTTCAGTGGTTGCAAACAAAATGCGGGTTCGAATCCCGGCATAGCAAGTAAATTTGGTAAAATACCTATTGTTTAAAATTCTCGGCGACCGGGTTTCCACTCAATTGTTGAAAATTAATACAAGACTCACTTCCAACATCAAAATCATATAATATGAACTTTTAAAATATCAATTTTAACTAAAGAAAGAATAAATCAAGACGTTTTACTGATTGTTCAACATTTTTAAAACCATTCAATTCTAAATAAAGTATCGAGCGAAGCCGGGAATCCAAAGAATAATATTATTATAACATATCAATACAATAAGTTTGTAAAACTCTTTAAAGTACAATTCAATAAAAGAGTATTGTTTTATGGGTTAAAAAAATAAACACGGATGTTTCTTCATCAAATAACTTTGATTACTGTTTGGTATGTCAAACATTCAATAAATTAAATAACTGCCCAGAATATTGGATTCAAAGATAAGACATATTTTACAAGATCCGGAATCTTTTCGTCTGTTGACCCCCCTCAGACCATTTGTTCGGTTTTCAGAACAACTCGTACAGGTCTCATAGAAATCGTTGTGTCTCCCTTGCTATCATTGTTAGAAATATGATCTACTAAACCATAGGTTCTGAACGTGGATGATAACGCCCCCTTGTGGGCGTTTGAGATTTTCAGGCGGGCAGTAGAAGACCCCGAGAAAATTAAGGGGCGTTGAGATGGCACGGTGAGGGCGTGGACAGGTAAAAAAAAAATATGGTTTAAAAAAGACAAAATCAAAACAAGCTAATCATGTTATAAAGCAAAGTAAACTTTAATATTGCTTATTTTTGTTATTGTATGCATTGTTATCATTTTTATCACGTGTGCGAAAATTCACATATTTCGGCAGTTAGGGAAGCGGATGAAAATTGAACTGAAAAATTCCATTCTCGATAATAACTCATTTTGATATTTTAACCCTCCGCGTACGCCGATTTTCGGCCCGTTTCAGCGTTTGATCAAATCATGAACATCATTCAAATTAAACGGTCATGTTGTTATCATCACATTATCACAAATGATAAGTGCGCAGGTGTCCAAAAGAGAAACAAAAACCGACTAATCTGTCTCAATCGATTCATAGATACTTTTGTATCAACAATATACAACACAGTTGCGACCTCCCCCCCCCCCCCCCCCCCTCCACCAGACTGCATAGATAAGTTAATATAACCCAAAGCCGTTTTACCCGAGGAGTTTGGTTACACTGCTCGCAAGTGTCTGTATATGGAATATTTAGTAGGTGTAGGATTTCACGTGTAATTCTATACATAACATTATTTTAATTGTAATATAACCCGCTAAAGTGCCTGTAGGTACTCTTAAAAAGCAAGCGTTCATAATAAGAACCAGAGGTGACCTAAATATTAATTGTATTTTTTTCTGAGAAAGTTACCGAATTTATTTCCAACACATATTGACATACTTTACTCTGCCGGCGACTAAAAGATGAACTTACAGCTTGTTGACACACTTAACTTTGCAGGCGGCTAAAGGAGGAACTAGCGGCAAAGTTTTTTTTCGAAGGGGGTTTCCCAAATTAAAAGAAACCCGAAAGGCGAACAGAATTTCTAAAAGTGTGATCGACTGATGTCGTCAATGGTGTCGGACAACTCAGAACGAAAAACTCAACACCTTCTTTGAAAAGTCATAAGTGATGTAAAAAATACATTAAAAGATTGGTTAAATAAGGGCTGTTAGTAAATAAATAAAATAATCATAGATTTTACTGACTTTTCAAACAGGTATTGAGTTGACTTGGATGTTGAAGGATGGAGAAAAAGTTCCAAATAGGTAATTGGTGAATTAGCATGGAACCGAAAAAAATGGTTAAGAGCCGTTAACCAGCGGCTGAGAATTTTAACTTCGTCGAACGATGATCTTGCGATTGTACCCTTGCAACTGTACAGGGCGATTCCGATGAGAAAGATTAATTATTCTCTATACCAGCATTTTAACACAATAACTCAATATCGATTTCATTCCAAATTTGCTTTAATAAATACCCACACTAAAAAATGCTCAAACTCGTGATGATAAATCAATTAAAAGTATGTACTTAATATAATTAGTGTTTGATCATAAGTATTTATAATTTTTCAATTATGTCTAAGCTAAATAAATAAGTATTTTTTTTTTAATACTATATTAGTTAAGGTCGTAAATAAATAGACAAACTGAAGTATTTTCGTCACAAAACAAGGGCGTGGATCTTTTTTTAATGATTTTATTTGAACTAAAATCAAAATTCTGAAAAGTAGTTTCCCAGATAATTTATTGATTTATTTTACTGCATGATTATATGATTTGAAATGTATGTTGTATAATACAAAATTTTGTTTGAAAATTTAACAAATCTGCCAAAGATGGTAAAACCTTATTGTACTAAAAATAAATGTATTTTCTCAAAATTAAAAAAAAAATAGCTTCACTAGATAAAAGAACAGTCTTTCGAAATCAATTTATAATTTTTGTGGAATAGAGAATACGTCTAATAGTTGATTTAAAAATTATATATTTCCGGATTTGTCTGGCTATTTCCTCTTACATAGGTTACTTTTATGTTAGGTTATTCATTTTTCTTCGTAGCTTTTGACTTGTTTCTGAGTTGGCATGGAATCGTCGTTGATTTACATATTACCTTTCCTAGGCTCCTAGGCCCCATACAGGCCAATCAGATTAATTATATGTTCAGTTCAACTACATTCAGTCTCCGGAGAAACAATTTAATGCATTTAATTAAAATTGGCAAATTCTTCGTGTTGACTTGGCAGCCATCTTTAATGTTCGGAAAATATTCCACTAATCGCTACTCTTTTATAAGGCACAGATTTAAGAAATTACATTCCATTTCAACTAATTTACTCAAAGAAACAACTAATTACATTTAGGACAGACGGTAAAAAATGCATAATCACATGTTTATTTAAACGAAGTTCAATATTTCCAGTGTAAAACGATTCCTTTTCCGCTATTTTTCTTTATTTTGTGTGGATTGACATTTGCTTGAGTTACTGATGAATTACTTAGGACGGGTTGTTTCAAAAAATTTGATGGATTCATCAAATATTTGAAGTTAATTTTCACGTTTTGTGTAAGTTCTATTCAAGTTCTGTGATTGTTTCAGTTTTGTGAAGCAACTTTCCTATAACAATGTAATAACAGAACTTGAATAGAACTTACACAGAACGTGAAAATCAACTTCAAATATTTGATGAATCCATCAAATTTTTTGAAACAACCCATCCTTAGCTAACCCAAACTAAGAACCTAATAACGTATTTTGTGCATGTGAATACATAGTTGTTTCTTATAGTAATTGTTGAAACTTAATAATTTCTTAAACCTGTGCCTAAAAATGGGGCGGTTTGGAGAATAATCACCAAAACATGGCATTAATTATCCGTATGTTTTTAATAATTTATAATTTAAACCAGTGATTAACAGGGGTCCACGGGAGACCCGACGGGGTCTACGTAGGCGTGATAAAGAAATGGGGGTTCATAAGTTGTATGTGGGGGTCCACGAACTCGTTTCGATTGAGACCCATCCCGTGCCCATATCCCATCCAGCATCTCGTCTCATATCCCATTAGCCCCGTTGTGACAGACCACAACTCGCAGTTCTATTCAGCAAGGCCGGATCTAAGGGGGGTCAAATCGGGGCGCTTGCCCCGGGCGGAAGATTAAGGGGCGCTAAAATCGAAATTTATATGTCCGATTGAAAAAAAAACCCGATACCAAAGCGACTGAGGCATAGCGCACGTTGTTGGACCGACTATGCATGAGATCTCAAAACGCCCAGCTAGGCAAGGGGGGGCGTAATGGGATATGGGTGTACAGTACTGGGACGGCAGCGTACCCATACCCCATCTCGCCCCCTCCATCCCATATCCCATTACGCCCCCCCCCCCCGTTGTGGCAAAAATAAACCCGAATACTGGCCCATTTGCCCCGGTTTGACAAAGTCGTAGATCCGGTACTGCTATTTAGTACAACGCGTATTGAGTTTTGGGAATATGGTAGAAATGTACCAGCAGGGGGTCCACCGTGACCAGTAAAATTTTTAAAGTGGTCTACGAGAAAAAAGTTTGAGAAGCTCTAATTTAAACGAAGAAATAGGAAATTTTAGCATTTTTTGCTTTTCCAGAGATTGAAATAAAAATTCCTCGTTATTTTTTTTATAAATAATTTGCTTAATAATAATAAATGGACGTCCAGAGTATCTATTTACTATAAATTTTATTAGAACTAAGAAAAAAATTATCTTACTTCTAAAACATGTCCACAACGCATTAGGTACCTATTTCTTTCGGAGAGCTGATATTTCATCATTGTAATCAACAGACATGTTTCCATGTGATTATGGTTTACTAACAAATAACAAAACATGTGGTAAATATAAAATACATTACGCACGATCATTTCGAAGTAATTATTCTATGGCTTGATAAAAACCTCGTTTAATAATATTATATTATGATATTTTTTGCGGTCATTCGTAGGAAACCAAGGGAAAAAAGCGTGACGTGTTCGTGTAGGATAATTTCTGAAAATAAAACACGAAAACATACTCTTACATTATCACAAGCACTGATATCCAAGATGATGAAATCTTCTTCCTTTGTCTGCCTCATTTTGCAGTAGGAATTCACTGTTTATTCGATGAAATTAAACACAAAAGCAATGTCGGAACAATGCCTCGTTTATAGGTCTAACAGGCAACAAAAGAGTTCACAGAAACCATTGCATGTTCACAAAAGTAAACTAAAAACTAAAAGTAGAACAGATCTTTGAATGTACCTGTCAAAACATTCGTAAACTAAGACGAAATTCAACTGCACTTTACGAAAAACGAGATTTATTTCACAAATTCACAGCGTTTAATATTTGTCAGCAAATAAATATGGCGAAATTGACAATACACAAAGTTTACTTATGGTTTGCGTCAAAACAACTTGTTATAAACTTTCAAATTATAATAATTTGTTCCATTCTATGATATTCAAATTTAAA
Source organism: Glyphotaelius pellucidus (assembly GCA_936435175.1). Lineage (NCBI taxonomy): Eukaryota > Metazoa > Arthropoda > Insecta > Trichoptera > Limnephilidae > Glyphotaelius > Glyphotaelius pellucidus. The sequence goes on from OW386561.1 coordinate 2,512,345, forward strand.
CTGGCAGTTCAAATCGAAACAGCCGATCGGAGCAACGGCCAGTAACCGAATGGCGCGAAGCGTATTATTATTGCCATGTGGAAAAAAAATGGTGCCGACTGCGCTGCAGTTATTATTTTTTATTTTACTTGGCGGCTTCACGAATCCGATTTTCACACGGTCGAGTTTCGCTGAGATTCCAATGCAATAATAATTGTTATAAAATTACGGGACACTGACACCCATTTTGTTTTCTGAATTAAGATTATTTTGAATTGAATGGAACACGAAATTTGAAAGACAATGCAGAACCTAATAGAAATATTGTTTGGGTAAAATTTATAATTTAAGGACGATTTTTGTTCTAATTGGAATCAAACTAAGATGTATTTATTTGGTCGATGTAGCCAGAAATTATAGTTATTCAAAATAGGTCTAAATTGAAAATGTACTGTCGAACGGGGTGATATCAGAATTGGATGGTGAAGCCAGTCAACGCAATGTCGTTATAAATAATATATAGACGCGTGGTAGAAGTCTCAAAGTGGTAAGCCAAAGATAAGGCAATTGTACTGTCTTTGATTTCGTAGTTTTAGTACTCAACGCGTCGCGTAAGCTTGTGTCCTACCAGTAAGTAAATTGTTTTAAAAAAGTGCCAAAATGCCCTGAAAAATCAAAATGATGAGAAAACGTTTCCAATACACGGCAAACACTAGTAAAAGCCAAGGAATAACATCTCATTCGTAAATACACGCAAATTATTTATAAAAAAAATACAATTGTTTCCCGTAGATTTTTAGCGCCATTAGACAAAGTGAGATAGCAAAAGTAGCAAAAATTAAGTATAAGGGCAACCTAGGACAGTAGGTCGACTGCTCGTCTCATACAGCGTTCCGTATTTGTCTTAGTGTAAGCGAGTAATAACTTTTGAATTAAGAATTTACAGAAAACGTAAGAATGTTTCTTACTTGCCACATTCTATCTTAAGTTTGGGGACAATGGCGAGTCTAGTTATAATGAATAAGGTCATTGGGTCATCGGGACTTTTTATGCATAGTGAGTTTTTGCAGGGAGGAGCATGCAAAGCATGGAAGTACGGGACTATAAATTATCTGTTTTTTTTTTTTTTTTTACATGAGCTCCACACAGGAGGCCCTGAGGAAAATAATTCCCCTCAGGGCCTATGTCATCTTTGGGGATGCTGTGTGGAGGGTTTTTTAAAGGAAAGGAAGGGGAGGAGAGTTCTGGGAAGGAAAAGGGTTTAAGGGGTGGGTAGGAATCTGGGGTTCAGTGTGTCCTGGTCATCCACCTCCAAGACCTAGACAAACCTCACCCCATGAACCCGGGCACCCCTGCTAAATCACCAAACGTAGCGAACCACTTGGGGTGACCTATGGCAGAGGTGTTGGTTATCCAATAAAGGTTCCCGGGGCGGCGGTACCCATTCCCGCCTCCCAAATTAAAATGCAGATTGAGATGCAGCTGTCATCTTTTTTTTTTGTCAAAGTTTTTTTTAGTACCAAAGTACTTAACAGATCTAATCATAAAAAAATATGCTTAAAAACAGCATGGTCATCTTAACGCAGGAATTTGAAAGTGTGCTGAGTGAGGATTTACAATGAGGGTTACTAATGTTCGTCCACAATTGGTACAAGATAGTTTGAATTGAGTGACAAAAATGGTAAAGAATATCAAAAGAGCGCAAGCTGGAGTTGTCTAAATCATCCAAAAAAATATTTCAACGAATTGTAAAAACATTTTGGAAAACACAACAACACAAAGCAAATTTTTTCAAACTCATTCAAAGTTGAATCCGTGTCCGGTTTCACCCCATTCAACAGTACAGAAAATTAATTAAATCTTTAAAATAGATTTTTTTTAAATTGGAGTGAGGGCAGCCAACATTACAATCTAAATTATTATTATTATTAGTTTCTAGATAAAAAAAAAAGAAATTCATCCAGGAATGAAGATATTATGGAAAGAAATGTAATTCTAGATATAATTAATAATGTGCTTTATTAGTGAGGAAAGCAGTGTTAATAAAAATATATTATATTATTAAGTCGAAAATGGTAAAATATTATATTAGTATACCCCTTCTTATTGTTAATTAATTTAATCCAGAATAATATTAGTTTCCAAGCATGTTATTCAAAGGATTTATAAAGATAGTCAAGAACCGAAAAATAGTTTTCAAAAACATTTTAGACAGGTAGGTATATATACGGTGTACAGGTAAAGTGCATTAACTTTGGGAGGTGATTCTACATGATAGTATAAGTAAAAAACATAAATCACTTTTTTCGAAATTCCAACTTTTAGGGATACTTTTTTGGTAAAAAGATAAAATTAGTCCGGAGTGTGCAGCCAGCATTATTACTTTCCGCTGTTACAATACGGGGCAATCACAACCATGCAACCACGCCCGGCAAGCTCACGGCAAAATTTATCAGGTAAGTTTGTACCTCACACTAAGGATTTTTAGTATGTATGTCTTTTTGTATGTGAAAAAAAATAAAAAAGTTGTAATTTCGGAAAAGTGGTTAATCTTTTTTACTCTTACCATCATGTAGAATCACCTCCCAAAGTTGACGCACTTTACCACTGGACAGCCTGTATACGAGTAAAACATACACATCATAAAAACAATAAAGCTTAAATAATAAAGAAACGAATAAAAAAGACAATTATTTAATCAATTCTGCATATTTTTAAACAATAATGAAAAATATAAACCCGAAAGCAAAAACAAAGGAGTTTTTGTAACACGAACAAAACATTGCAATGTTATTACATTTTTACTGAAAAAAAACATAAATGAAATACGTACATGTATGAACAAAAAACAAAGAAAAAAAATAACAACATGGAATGAAAGTAACAAACAATAGATATCCATAGAAAAAGTAATTGTGCATGCATAAAAGCCCAGAAGAGAATAACATAAAAACCTTTAAAAAAATCACTGATTATTTACTAGATATTTAATAACGTTTCATTTGTGCTTGTTTTTTCAATCACACAATATAACAGTGTGAAATTACTTCTTGTTTAAAATTGGTTGCAAATACAACTATGAAATAAATGTCTATCTATGAAATAATTGTCTGTGACAGTGAAACCTGATGTGCCTATTTGATCACAAATAAAATTTTCATTACCAAAGTAAACTGAACACTAAATTCTACACTTCAAAATCTATCGGAATTGTTGGTAATTTAGTTTATTGATTTTGGAAATATGGCTGCCATGTTAAAACAAATTGTCTTGCGAGTAATTGACTTTATTCTTTTTAAGCGATGGTTCAACCCCTAAAAACTATGCTTACGTTTGTAATAAGAGTTGAAGTTTATAAAAAGGCAGAAGGAACAACTTTCTTAATTTTAATTGTATTGTGTTCACATTTATTTTAGTAGGAATTACTTTTGTGTTCACAATGCACCACATTATCTAATTGAAAGAAACCATTGTAACATTCTGTAAGTCGTGTGGAAAGAATAACAGATGACAGGGCACTGAACATCATGGACCAATGGGAGCAACCCAGAGACAGACTGAGGAATAGATGAACTGACTGCATGGAAGATGATTGGAGCAGGACGGAAAGATCTGAGGACTGGAGAATAAAGACGAGAGACTGCAGCCAGTGAAGAGCATTTTTGGGGGAGGCCAAATTCTACCTTAGGATGTAGCGCATTGATGATAATAACTTGTACCGATCCTTCCATATCATGATACTCGACAATTCAAGAATGTTGGTGACTACCGCCATACATCTGCGCAGAGGTTCATACCCAAGCAGACATGGTCGACATTTTGTATGACACCAGTCTCCAGCAACCAGCCAGACGAGGTTGTTCTGACTCTGTCGAGACTTTAAACATGGCTTCATTTGGGTCAGATATTTTGTCACAATGCGTGTGCTTTAGATCAATGCTAGGAAGAAAACAGCCAACAAAAAAGACAGGACATAAAAACGACAGCCACAGCAATTGTTTTTGTGAGTGAGATTATGAAAGCATTCTAGTTTTGACATTTTGAGAATTCAACAATGATTAGTGGCAACGCGGGTTTTGTGATGTCCGTGTACGGACTATGCACGACAAGTTGTTTGCAACGTGAATACACAATGTGAGTATCAGGTGCTTGCATATCCCTGTGAAAGAAAGTCCTTAAATATATCTTGTTCCTTTCTAGCTTTTGACATTTTGAGAATTCAACAATGATTAGTGGCAACGTGGGTTTTGTGATGTCCGTGTACGGACTATGCATGACAAGTTGTTTGTAAGGTGAATACACAATGTGTTCCTTTCTAACTTTTGAAAACTGACTAGAACCTAGAAATTGGCTTTAAATTGCTTTGTTTCAAATATTTAAAACCAACTTAATCACGCCTTAAGTCTTAGGCTTATATCATGAAAAGTTGAGGTCCCTTTCTGCCCTTTTAAACTATCTTAAGTGTCCATGGACACAGAGATTCATTATAATTTTATACGCAAATGATACAATAACTATTATATATTTTAACCTGCCTAACATGGCATCCACACAATGCTACATTCTATAAAGAAATGGGAAGATAAAATTTTTGATCAATTTATATTATCATAACTTCTCATCTGGGCGAAATGAATAAGTCACTTACCAGGTCAGCCAAGATGCTCTTGTCCCACTTGGAAGCCAGGCTCGAGATCCCGGTGGGTTTCTTGGGGCTCGTCCCCACCACCTGAACCTGGAAAGCCTTCTTCAGCTCCTTCACATCGCTGCCATTCTTCTTCTTGTCATAGGTGTTGGAATCCACAACGGGGGAAGCATGTTTAGCAACACCGCTTTTAGCGGGGCTAGCGAGAGAGCTTTTACTGGTCGATAGACGTGGGGAGCTTTTACCGATGGATACGCGTGGGGAACTTTTGCCAGTGGACAGACGTGTTAGACTTTTGCCGGCTGATATGCGTGTTGTGATTGCGCTTCCTTTACCGGCGGAGAGGCGTGTCGTTGGAGTTGTGCTTTTGCCGGTGGACAGACGGGTGGTTCGAGGACTTTCACGCTTTATAACCTCGACGGGTTTGGGTTTTGGGCTCTGGCTTTTTACAGAACCGGTGGTCGAAGAGGCGGCTGTTGAAGCGTTTGAGGTGGAGGAAGTCTTTGAGGTCTTGTCTTTGGAGTTCTGTGGACAAGAAAAGAAAAATTAATAATGTGTTTTTAAAAAGTAATTATACATTTTTTTTTTTTTTATTTATGTCACACCTCACAGGAGCGCCTCTGTCTGTACAGATGTAAAGACAGGGGAACTATATTGCCACTTGGTTGGGCAGCGTTGTGAAGCGTGTTAAGGTAGAGGCTATGGGAAGGGATTTCGTCTTGAAGAGACCCGGATTATACGATGGAGGAAAAACGAGTTGAAGAAACACAAAACTGTTCTAATGAAGCCAAATCAACTATGAACGGGTGTTCGGCTTGTGTCTGTCGCGTTTCACGCACATGCACCGGGGATCAATGCTGCTAGCTCCTTAAAGCAGGTTCCATTAAAATACTTGTAGAACAGACTCAACATGCCTACATCCGGCATTACGCTGACGGATTCTCAATCAAACGGACCATACTCCTTTACAGAATCGTGTAGGTTTATCAGGGGCTCCTGTCCAGAGATAGCTCCAAATTCAATTGATGGGCATACTTGAGATTTGTAAAGGGTTAGCAGCTGGTCATGTAGTCAATGTGCAGATATTCCCTAAAATGGTAAAGCATCTACGCAGATCTATCAAAAACTCGATGAAATTGGTTATACGTTCAAGAAAAGTTCAAAAGTTTTTGATTAATATGTAATATTGTTTCATGGCCCGTCTCCTTTATTTATACGGTGAGCACTCCACGTAATGTCAAAGTCACAAGTTTTATCAATGAAAAAGTATTAATTTAATTCAAACAGATCACTTTGTAAAATACAATTTAATTAATCAAAATTATCAACGTGTTTCAAAACTAAGGGTTTCTTCATCAGGATAAAATAAAAATCAACAAAAGACAAACAAGACCAGAAAAAATAAGTATCTATACACATTATAAAGATTGGTGATTAATTATTAAAAAATAAATATTTAAAATAAAATATAAAAATTATTTTAGAATATGTAATAATTTCATTTGTATATATATTAAATTAACAAAAAATTATCAAGTTGTCGAAACAAATAAAATTATTTAACTCTGTATTGGCACTCATTCCATGCTACATTCATACTAAATCTTAACAAGAGCTAGAGCTAGCTAGCACCAACTGGACCACAGTTAGAATTAAAAACTAATCAAGTGAACCAATTTAGATGCATTTTGGTGTTCCTCAGGGCAGTATTTTGGGTCTGTTATTATTTTTGGTCTACTTACAAAATCGAAATGCCTCATGTCATCCTCAAAGCTGTTGATTGTGTTGGCGAGCGCCGCAAATCTGCTGGTGGCATGTCGGTTCCTCAGGTTCCTGCGGGGCTCCTCCACTTCGCTGCTGGACTCCTGCTGGGGCCCCCTAGCTCCACTGGTGCCCCGCGACGGGGGGAGGTGGTCCTCCGCACCAAAATTCAGTTCAGTGCGACTATTGACTGGAGAAGAAAGGGACCCATCATCTGGAAAAATAAATTTTTGCTCTTATGTATTTCAATTTTCCTACTTCCAACATTGTTCGTTTACCATACCAATAATATTATCAATAAGGCCCCTAAAACTCTTGGATTTGTTTTGAGAGCTGCAAAAGACTTCAATAATTTAGGCAAATTTATCATATTATTATATAATACCCCTGTCAGATGCCAACTAGAGTATAACTCTACGTTATGGTCTCCATTTTGCAATATTCATTCCGACAGCATTGAAAAGATTCAACATAAGATCCTGAGGTTTGTAAACTATAAACCATCCATTATAATCCATGAATCATCAGAGTTCATTTCTCAGTGCGCAGAACCTACCGCGCACTTGGTGGACAATCCGAGTTGTCTCTTTAGGCATTTTGGTTCATTCTTTGCTTTCTTTCTCGATCGTAGGCAATCCGAGAACTGCGCAATAAAGTTCCCGTGAGCACTTAGGCCGTAGGCCCATTGTGCTATCTCCCAAGTTACCTCATTCCTTTGACAGTAATCCAGTCCCTTTAACAAAGTTCACCAGGATTGTCACTGGAAATGAAGCTATATCTTCTGGTTCGAAAATGTGTCTTCCCAGGTCTCATTTCTCCTCTTCACTCCTCCGCGGCTCCCTGAAGGCCCCACGAGGGAAGAGGGCTTCATCTCTCCTCTCCACTCCTTAGTTCCCTGAAGGCTCCACGAAGGAGAGTTCACCTCCCTTTGGTTCCCTAAAGGCCCCACAAGAGAAGAGCCCACCCCACCTTGGCTCCCCGAGGGCCCCAGGAGGGAAGAGGACTTATCTCTTCTCTTCACTCCTCCTTGGTTCCCTAAAGGCCCCATAAGAAAGAGTTCACGGAGATGTGAATTTCAAATACCGTGAATGTGAATTTCGTATGTGAATTTCAAATACCGTGGAGACAATCCAATGAATCCCCCTCACAACAAAATACTGAACCATTCATTTGGGGCTGGAATCGTTTGCTTTCAAATTAAGTTCGAAAATAATTTTGCAAGATAAAGCGTTATTTTTATAATACTATATTATATATCTAGACATTTTATATTTTTTTGTGTTTAGGTATCTGATTAGCATGATTTGACCATCAATAATTTTATATTCTCTGGGTGGTGAGATTACGGTACAATAAGTACACATAAAAAATGACAATCCCCACCATCAAAGAATTGCTCGGGCCGCCACTGCGTGGTGTAGGTTCGGCCCTGTAACTAATGGGCACTGGGTATGTAAAACCAACATTAATATGGCAGTTGGCCAACATTAAACAACAGATAAGAACTGGGATCACATTCTTATGGAGTCTCATTAAATAAATTGGCAGAAAGAATGCTTTTACAAAGCTAACATTGTAGTACCGATATGTACTAAAGACCTAACTCATGAAAAAGCTTTCCAAAATTCATAAAAGCTGGTTCACACAGAGCTATAAATCTGCGAGCAGATATCTGTTGAATCAAGAGCGCTTATCTTTTGTGCTTTCACACGAGGCTATCAAATATTTCTTCCTGTGGTAGGAGAGGGGGTCAGTTGAATTAGGGAGCGGCAACGGAATGCACATTTTTTGTACTAAAATCTGTCAACTTGACATCTGTCATCAACGGGTCTAGGCAGCTCCGTAATTACAATGACCCCCTCTCCTTTTAGTCGGAGAGGGGGAGACTTATCTTCTGAGCATATCGAGCGTCTCTGGAGCGGTTACGTCTAAGATGTGTATTGTCTATGATTGATCTGATGATGATGATTGATCGCTTAAAACCGCTTAGGTGTGAACGGTCTGAAGGGATTGTATGGGGAGCGTTATTTGGCGTGCTATGATCTATTATATTTGATAGCTGTGTGTAAACCAGCTTTAATTCAATGAATTCAAGATCTCAGCCATAAATTCATGATTCGAAGAAACAAAATCCTCTCCTTTTACCTCTCCTTTGCACACCGCAAACCAATAATAATAGTGGAGGGTTTCCTCACCAGCATACAGCTTCCCCAGCCGCTTGAGTTTGTTCTTTCCCTCTGAGGTGATGTCAGCCCTGACTCCGGACGAGGACTCCGAGGAACCATCCGTAAGCGAGTAGTAGCTGGCGCTGGAGCCTGCAATGGAATGATGAAGGAAATTATTAGTCTAAGTTTGTGCCAACCATTTGGATAGAGAGATAATACAGAAAGGTTTTATTTTATTTAGTACAATGTTAACAGGATTTTTATTCATCTACGTCCAATTTGTGAGGCGGGAATGGGTACCGCCACCCCGGAAACCTTTATTGAATAACCAACACCTCTGCCATAGGTCACCCCAAGTGGTTTGCTACATTTGGTGATTTAGCAGGGGTGCCCGGGTTCACGGGGGGAGGTTTGTCTAGGTCTTGGAGGCGGATGACCAGGACACAGTGAACCCAGATTCCTACCCACCCTTTAAACCCTTTTCCTTCCCAGAACTATCCTCCCCTTCCTTTCCTTAAAAAACCCTCCACACGGCATCCCCAAAGATGACATAGGCCCTGAGGGAAATTATTTTCCTCAGGGCCTCCTGTGTGGAGCTCATTTAAAAAAAAAAAAAATAATTTTAATAACCATTTTTATAATTTTTTTTTTTAAATCTCAAAGTGGGCGGTGGTCGAATTAAGTTTGAGAACCTGTGTCTAAGAAAACCAAATCAATCCCGTGTTACAAATAATGATAGCCAGCATGGTTGAGCGGTAAGGCTTTTGACTCGCAATGCGAAGGTCACGGGATCGAATCCCGGATTGGCAAATAAACTTTATTTGATTAATTTGTGTTATTTCACAATTAATTAATTAATTCAAAATAATTTATAGTATAATTGCGGATAATACCATAGATTGCGCTCAACGCCACATCTCCAATAGGTTAGGTTATAAATAAAAAAAAGGGTGATTTTTAACATAAAAAACAGTACTTTTTATAAAATTAATCAATTTGAATCTGAAATTTTAAGTAATGGATATCTTGAAAACTAAGGATGGGTTGTTTCAAAAAATTTGACGAATTCGTCAAATATTTGACGTTAATTTTCACGTTCTGTGTAAGTTCTATTCAAGTTCTGTGATGATTTCAGTTTTGTGAAGCAGCTGGCCTATGATGATAAAAAAACAGAACTCGAAAAGAACTTACACAGAACCTGAAAATTAACTTCAAATATTTGATGAACTCATCAAATTTTTTGAAACAACCCGTCCTACGAGATATATCGAAAAATTTTATTCTTCATTTTCGTCTTATTTTGGGCTATTCTACTTGAATACAAATGTAATCCCTGTACAAATCGCAAGTGCGCCCCACGGTTGAATTTGGCAGCCACCTCTGGTCTGGAGCTCCAAAATACTTGAAAAATACCCTTGACTGTTCAGAAACGGGCGGTCCGTTTGATAGTTTACCCTCCACACAGCATCCTCAAAGATGACATAGGCCCTGAGGGAAATTATTTTTTCCTCAGGGCCTCCTGTGTGGAGTTAATGTAAAAAAAAAAAAAAAAATCTTAACGAACGGATTGCAATCTTTAGAGCACAGGCGTCGGGTGAGAATGCTATCCATGTTCTACCGGTATTTCAATGGAAGATGCTCTGAGGAACTAGCGTCATTGATCCCTTCGGCACCGGTGCATAGTCGGGAGACAGGCCAAACGCGCGCCCAACATATGTACACGGTTGACATTTGTCACATGAGAACGGGTCGTTTTTTCGACAATTCTTGAGTTCAACAGCTCGGCTACGGAACGATTTGCCGGCATCTGTGTTTCCTCCCTCCTACAACATGGGTCTCTTCAAGACCAATGTTCATTCCTTCCTCTCCTCAAAAAAACCCTCCACACAGCATCCCAGATGACATAGGCCCTGAGGGAAATTATTTTCCTCAGGACCTCCTGTGGGGAGTTAATGTAAAAAAAAAAAAAAAAACATTGTCAAATCGAGGCGCCACGGAAATCGTACTCATGCCAATAATGATGGAGGACTTAGCAAGCAGAGGGTTGACCATCTCACTTCTAAGCGATCCATTTGCACATTCCACCAGTTATTAAGTAAGTTAAAGATTCGAACTTACCGCTACTACCGATTACTTTGTGTGAAGACTTGTCAGTCATCTTAGCCTTCTCCTCTTTCTCTTTCAGGTACTGCGAGAGTGTCACCTCCCTCTCTTCAACCTGAACATCCACCTGCACGTTATTCTGATGAACAATATTTATTTCCACGGCGACTCCGGATTCAGTCTCTTCCGTCACAACCGTTGTTTGAGGTTTCAACGGTGAATTAATAGTCAACTTCCGACTCAAAACTGATGCCTTGATAGCTGGTGATTCATTTTCAGCAGCAGACTTCTTTGCTGGTGACAGGGCAACAGGAGATTTTGGTAAAATGAGGTTATTCTCCGACAAAGGTTTCCTCAAGACAGGCTTGTCAGAAGGAGGAAGTTTAGCTTCTAATTTCTCCTTACGTATCCTCGCCCTCTCCAACATTCGCTGAAAAGTTTATTAAAATAGTTAAAAGCGGTGACAAAATATTAGATTTATATCTTGAGCAGGGTCATGTCAAGTCACAATAACAAATAGTATGTACGAATTCGAATGAAGTGTGTGCAAAAATACAGTTGTGTTGTACGGCGACCATCCTATCTGCCTATTTTTTAGGGAATCGGCCTGATGGTTAGTTTTATAAGAATCACAATATTCAAAGTGAAAGGAAAATGTCAAAACCGTTGAAATACATACAAATGTCAACGCGAAGATTTGAATTTAAAATGTTGATAACTTTGCCTACCTGGGTAAATGGATCTATTTTTTCCATTGTAAGATTAATTTAAGTTCGTCAGCACCAAACGGTTAACTTTTAATGTTTTTTTAAGATGTTAAAATGTCAAATAATTAAATAAAATACGAAAACGCGGCGCGGCCACAGTTACAATAATACGCGACGGATGACAAACAAGACAAACTGAAATAATTTGAATTTAATTTGGTGCGGTGAACTCTAGTGTTGCCAGTGCCTAATGGTTTAGAGTACCCACTCAAAATAATTAAATAAATTTTTAAAATCCAATATAACAATTATAAAATATGGATCGCTTACATAGTTTTTTAGAGACAGCACGCTGACCGGTTTCAACCAACACAAAATGATTTAATTTGCATACCTTTAAATCCGTTTAAATTCTAAATAATACCGATATGTGTTAATTATTTTTCTAGTTTGAATAACGAAAAGCGGCTGCTGAAAAAAAAACAAATCAACAAACTTTTTTTAACTAAAAGCAAAATATCTTCAAATAATGTTATAATGTCCTCGACTGCATACCTACATTGGTTTGTAAATATGTAAGGATCAAAAATATTTTATTCATTAAAAGATGTACATTTTATAATGCAGTTGATGCAAAAAAATCTGAAAGACAATAAATTATAATAAAAAATATTTTAGCTTATGATAACAGTCTGTCCACAGGTTCAAGAATGTCACATTTTGATTTATTTATTGTAAACTGGTAGGTATATTAAACTATTTAGAAAAAAACATTCTTATTTAGCACATTTTGGTTTCTAATAAGATTATGAAACGGCATAGACAAAGCGCGCCATGGAAAACCACTACTCCCTTTTGGAATCAAATTAAAATGAATACGATTCGAAAAAGCCTGTCTTGACTTTTGTAACCTTGTTCAAAATGAAATACGAACTGCCAAACGCTAAACGGGACTCTTGCATGAATTTTCAATTGGCAAAAAACTTGGGAACGAACAGAATGATAGTAGGTACTTCAACGGCTATATTTTTTAAAACTAATTGAGTAAAAAACACCGGTCAGTGGCTGAGTTGACATCGCGCTTGGGTTTCACCCAAGCATTGCGTGTTCGATTCCTCGGCTGGCTAAGACCTCCATCAAGACACAAGCAACATTTTCCGCTTACTGTGGTGGTAGTAGGAGATTTTCAAATATTGTCAGGTTAATCGTAACTTGGGAATGTTTGTTTTTCTTTTTTTTTTAAACTTAAGCATTTTAAGCTTGTGACAACTTTATACAATGATTCATTTTTGTTACACATATCAAAATGTATTTTTCCGATTGATATTTCAAAACAATTGACGTGACTATTTTGGCTAGCGAACGTTGTTTTCGATGGCATTTCAATTTGGGAGGCGGGTATGGGTATCGCCGCCCCGAGAACCACTTACTGGATAACAAACATCTCTGCCATAGGTAACCCCAATGACTACGTTTAGTGACTTTGCAAGGGGGTTAGTTCGGGTCTTGACGGTGGATGCGTCTGCCCACCAGCAGCGTGGCAGAAGACTGGTTGAGAGAGACCTTTTATGTAACTTCTCCATCAGGACTCTTTCGGAACATCGCCTTGCACCACAGTGGGAGAGATTAATTAATACGTCCGTCACTCCTGGACACACTAACCCCTCAGATTCCTACCCACCCTCGCACCTTTTTCCTTCCCAGAACTTCCTCTCCTTCCTTTCCTAGAGAAACTCTCCACACAGATTCCCCAAAGAATCAGGGGAATTATTTTCCTAACGGACTCCAGTGTGGAGCTCATATTAAAAAATTACATTTCAAAGTGATCTTTAGTTTTTGACCGTGTTCTTCGATAGTGAACCGTATAGTGTTTGTTACCTGTATTTAAAAAAATATAACTCTACTTCCGTTGCTTAATTTAACAGCTGAAGACCAGGAATATGAAATTGCATAAAAAACATTTTTCCTCAAAAGAATACCTATTGCGGCTTTGATTTTAAGATTTAAAATACCCATAGCTTTAAAAATCCTTCCTGAATAGAAAAGAAATCATGCAAGAGGCTCAATGAAGAATTTAATATGACATCCAAAGTGATGGCTTGAAACTCAAATTTCAGCGTCGTTTTGCATGACGAAATAGTATTGAGTCACTCTTACAACATTTACTGCAAAATAATGCACTGCTGTTAATGTCCCGATACCTCACAAATTATACCTAACCCATCGACATAAGTCATATTTGATCAGACGGGGCATGGGTTATGTCATTAAAAAAATTAGGTTTTGACATTTTTACACATCTTCCCCTTCATCCCACGGCATCAAATTTTTTATTCAAATACAGCAAATTTATTTTGTGACCCGTTTAAATTCAAAATCAAAAGATTTCTTTATTTTAGCCACTTTTAAAAGTGGTTAAAACAAAGAAATCTTTTAATTTTGGAATCAAATTTTTCTCGAATGGTTCCTTTTCTTGTGACTCATTGGGAAAAAACAGGATAATATTATATTAATTAGATTATATTTTTTGAACTGGAAACATCTTTCATATCAAAATTGTGATGAGTAGGTTCTGCATTTTTCTGGAGGCCTACGGGGAGTGGTTCCTTTAAAAAAAACTCGAGTTCTAGGAGTGGTTCCAGGTTCCAAGTTCTTCGTACATACGATCCGAGTACTGTAGCCGTTGCCCAAGAGATGGTGAGTTCCGCATTTTTCCGGAGGCCTCCTAGGCGTACTTCCTTTAAAAAGTACTCGAGTTCTAAAAGTAGGTCCCGGATCCGAGGTCTTTGGTGCGGACTGGGTACTGGCTACTGGGTGCTGTTGCGGCTACCGGGATGCACGGACTCGTAGCCGGGGTCGAGGGATGGACTCGAAGACGAACCCAGATATGGGACGCCGGTGGAGGCATTCGGGTTTTGGCTCCAGCTCTGGGTCCGGCTCCGAGTTCCGGCATGGGTTCAAGTCCTGGACCGGTTTTCTGGGAGTAGTAGATTTGAAAGTAGGATACGCTTCCCGCGAAGAACCCGAGTTTAAGAGCCCACTTCAGCTGAACCTACACATCGCTAGTATTCATAATTTGTGACTCATTAGTACCCTTTACACGCAGAGTTCGGAGCTGGACGCGGGCCCCGCGCCACTTCAGGCCGCCGCGCAGAAAAGTAAAGACCGAAAGTAAGATAACGGTTTACGGCGCAGTTCACTGTGAGACTTTTCTGCGCGGCGGCCTGAAGTGGTGCGGGGCACGTCCCGCTCCGAACTATGCGTGTAAAGGGTACTATTGGGAATTGGGAAAGAGCAAAATAATATATTATTTAGAAAATATTTATTACACTGGCAACAGTGGCAGCCATAACCACTGGCAACACTTTCCATGACTGTCAAAATTGTGCGTGCGAACTGTGAACATTACTAAAATACATTTTAATTTTTATGAAGTAAACAAATATGGTTGTTGCGAATATGGACGGCCCCATGAGAAACCAAGTTTTGAAGATGATAGACGAGAAAAAGAAGATTGAAAGTGAAATAACCGAACTCGGATATGTGCTGCAAAGGGTATATTTACATTGTTTACATGTTTATTATGATTTGGAATAAACATTGCACATTTTTGATTTGCATTCTTTTGATTTGTTGTTTACAGAATAAAGTTGGAATGGAAGACAGTTTGGTAGATGGCAACGGTTTTCCTCGCAACGACATAGACGTGTATCAAGTTCGTCATGCAAGGCACAGGATCATTTGTAAGTTGATGACTAAGTTATTATTGTTTACAGTATTTACTGTTTTAGCGCTACGCTTATTTTGCAAGATATAGATTAATAAAATGCATGGGATTCAATAAAAATGCAATAATTCTAACAACATAAACCAATTTTAACAATTATTTCTGCAATTATATTAGTAATAGTAGTAGTAGTAGTACGGGCGGTTCGTTTGATAGATTGTCCTAATTTAACAAATGGATTGCAATCTTTAGAGCACAGGCGCCAGGTGGGAATGCTGTCCTTGTTCTACCGGTATTACAATGGAAGATGCTCCGAGGAACTAGCGTCATTGATCCCCTCGGCACCGGTGCAGTCGGGAAACACGCCAAACGCGCGCTCAACATTTGTACACGGTTGACATTAGTCACATGAGAACGGGTCGTTTCTACGACTCGTGCTTGAGTTCAACAGCTCGGCTGTGGAACGGTTTGCCGGCCTCTGTGTTTCCTCCCTCCTACAACTTGGGTCTCTTCAAGACTCATGTTCACTCCTTCCTCTCCTCAAAAACACCCTCCTCACAGCATCTTCAAAGATGACATAGGCCCTGAGGGAAATTATTTTCCTCAGGGCCTCCTGTGTGGAGTTAATGTAAAAAAAAAAAAATAATGATATTTCTTGCTTCTAATAAAAAACTACACATTTACAACCACAAATATTAAAAAAATGTAATATTGTCATTTCACAATTGCGTTAAACCCGTGCAAAATCCGCGGTTCCTTTTTACAGCGAGCGCAAATGAGGTTGGACCGCCTTACCCCATTTGTTTTGCTGCACACTATACGCTGGCGGAAATTAGGGCCGGACGATTTTTTTAAACAAATTTTTTTATTAGAAGAAGCTGGTTTGCCCGCAAAAGTTTCTGCATGTAATGGCGACCTCTGGCGACATTATACATTTTGATTTCATTGCAAAGCGGAAATATTCTGATCTACTGACATTACATGGTCAAGGGGTGAAGTGAAGTGCATATCAAGCGTGTCCCACTTTTCTGTATATTTACCTAAAGCAAAAGGAGAAGGGAAAGGTAGCGGTAGTTAATATCCATATATTTCCAGGTCTTCAAAATGACCACAAGGCTCTCATGAAAGCGATAGAGAAGGGTCTCCACACCTTGCACTCCTCGGACCATGGAGCTATGGACACCTCCTCCAGCGGCGAAGTGACCACGGAGACTGCGGCCGCTGCCTCGTCATCATCAGCTGCGGTGGCCCAGAGCAACGGTAGTCAAGACTGCGAATCTGTGACCCAGTCAATAAACACTCTGAAAGTGTCTGACCCGGCCGTCATTGCTAAGATCAATTTTGTGAGCGGAGGATCCCCTGCAGAAGAAGCGGTAACCAACTGAATAATTAAATTAACCAGGGGTAGATACAAGGCTGGGCAGGATTTGAATTACTTATAATTGAATTACGTATTTGAAATACAAAGAGGTATTTTGTATTTGTATTTCAATTACTTCCTAAAAATGTATTTTGTAATTGACATTTCAATTACCTGATGCTGAGGTATTTTGTAACTTGTATTTCAAATACTTATGGCTTCAAAATACATTTTCAAATACATTTAGCGATCTTAATAATGATAATGAAAAATAAACTGACATAGATAACACATACATAGACTAAAACGCTGGAATTCAGAGCAATATACGTTAATATTTAGAGTTGGCAACACTGTACGTCAAAGCAAGTATCTTATCAATTGTTGTTTTCATCGTTTCGCGGTATTTATTCATGAAGACACGAGTTAATTGATATTTGATAATGGATTAAATTCCGTCAAAACCACAAAACTTTACAAGTTGTGCGGAGATGAGATGTGTCTTCTGAGCAATATGATTGGTCAATTTTTGCACGTCTCTGTTTCACTCTGCTCAGCTTTGCTTCTATGGAAACGCACCCTAATGTAGATTTTACACCATCTCTTTTTCAGCCCGATTCAAAATTTTTTGCTCTACACGATCGCTATTTTCATATCTACGATTTCAGTTGGCATCACAGCAAACAACGTGGTTCATGTGTTGTTTGCAGTGATGCCATTTGAAATCGTAGATATGAAAATAGAGATGAAAATAATGATCGCGTAAAGCGATAAATATTGTCTTTGGTCTTTATACGGGAATTGGGCTGAAAAAAGAGACGGTGTAAAACCTACATTAGAGAAGGGCACTTGCGACAATTTATTGCAATCAAAGGTTCTATCAAAACCAAATGTATTTTGTATTTGAAATAAAAAAATGATTGAAATGCTGTATTTTGTATTTCAAATACATGACTTGAAAGTATTTTGTATTTCGTATTTTAAATACATTCGAAAAAGTATTTTGTAATTTGTATTTTAATTACAGCAAAGCATGTATTTTGCCCACCCCTGGGTAGACAGATGACCTTAAAAACTTTCACTTTCACCGCCTGCGACATTGTAAATAACTAATTGTTGTCTTTTATTCCTGCTTAGTTTATTACGTTATTTACCATTACACATGTATACTCTTGTAAAACTTACCTATTATAATACAATATAACACAAATTAATCCGATAAAATTTACTAGTGCACTCCGGGATTTGAACCCGCGACCTCTGGATTGCCAGTCGAGAGCCTTACGCCCATGACAAGAGAGGCCGTCAGTGGAGTCAACTGCAAGGGAATGACTGAAAACAAAGATCATTAAAGCTACTATCATATATTTAATTTGAATTTTTGTTTATTATTTGCAGGGTTTAAGAGTAGATGATGAAATCCTGGAATTTGGCTCGCTAAACGTGTCCAACTACACAGACTTGTCGCAGATGGGGGACATTGTGCGGCACTCAATGAACCAGCGCATCAACCTGAAGGTGCTCCGGGGGCAACACCAGGTGCTGGAGGTGCCCCTGACCCCGCGCGTCTGGGCCGGACGGGGCTATCTCGGCTGCAACATAGTGCCCTTCAACCATCCCGACCTGTAAAGGCTGCTGTTCGGAGGGGTTAGCACCGTCATACACCTAGATGTTGATAGTGGTTCCACGACAGTTGATTCGCCGACAATTGGCCCTCCGGCATACTTATATACAATATGCAAACGGTTAAGGGAAAATACGGTATACCTAATTACACAAAATATAACTAAGGGACCTCGAAGGGATGTGCAGTGGATGTACCGCCAAATAACAAAAGCATAAAACATATTTTCATTCAAATGCACCAAGGAAAAATCTGCTTGTCTATATATTGTGTATACCAGCGCATAAGTCAAAAAATTGATACTGCAAATAAATTTGTTTGATCTTATTCATCATCATTCTTGGCTCTGTAACCCCTGGTGGGTCTTGGCCTCCTCAAGAGTCTTCCTCTACTCATCTCAGCTTTGTGCCAGCTATCTCCAGTTTAGAAGCTCCAAGGTAGATATGTCTGAGGACATTGTCGCTCCATCTTAATCTTGGCCTTCCCAGGCTCCTTCGCCCTATCGGTCTTGAGTTCAGCCGGGACTTTGCTGCTTGATGCTCTGTCCTTCTCTTCACATGACCCAGCCACCGAAGTCTTCCCAGTTAAATTTTGTGACGTTTGGCTCCTTAAACAGAGTATAGAACTCATTGTTGTAACGTCTGCCCCAAAATCCGTTTTCTAGAACCTTCTCCTCAAAATTTTCCTTTCAAAAACGTCCAGTGCTTGCTCAATTCCTCTTAGTTAGTACCCACGTTTCAGCTGCATATGTGAGTACTGGTCTAATAAGTGTTTTGTACATTAATATCTTGGTGTTTCTGGGCAGCAATGGATTTTATCTGTAAAAAACAGCGATTTGCATTCACTACGCTCTTCTGGATTTCCTCTTAGTTTGATATTATTATTAACTTATTATTAAGGGTATTTTTGAAGTCGATTTTATGTTTGAAATTGGTAAATAATGCCCAAAAATTATAATTTTATAGTAAATATCATTTCGGGGGATCAATTGTCGGCGGATAAACTGTCGGGTCACCGTCGATAGTTTAACGGCTCTATGACAAAATGGAACACTAGAGAAAAATGATGTGATTGAAAAAAAAAATTAAACTAACCTAACCTATTATTTTTATTGTGTTCTGTTTCGTCACTGGTCTGTTTTGTCCAGTTATCAGTTTATCAATACGCAAAAGAAACTTTAATAAATAAAAATATATTTTTGTTAAATCTAGCACACAGATAATATTATCATACTTGATGAAGCGACATTTTCATTTTTGTCCAATTGCAGCTCGTGTTAGCGAATGTCGATAATTTTGATGAAAGCCTTTATCATACAACATTGTCAGAATCTTGTTATTTCAAGGGGTTGATAAACTAAGCAACTTTTAGTCTATTAGAACTGTCAAACATCATGGCTAATAGGCAGCGAATGTCGACTGGTCGGCGATAATGTTAATAAAAGCCTTTATCACATAACATTGATGTGTAAGAACATTGTTACTCCAAGGGGTCGATATACTAAGCAACTTTTAGTCTATTAGAACTGTCAAACATCTAATAACAAATGTGGACTAATCGACTAATTGATAAAAACCTATACGACATAACATTGTTGTGTAAGAATGTTTTTACTTGAAGGGGTTGTTAAATTAAACAACTTTTAGTCTATCGGAACTTTCAAATGTCATGTTAATTGCGGCCAGTGTTAACGAATGTCGACTAATTGGCGATTATGTTGATAAAAGCCTTTATCACATAATATTGCTGTGTCGGAACCTTGCTACTGCAAGGGGTAGATAAACAAGCAACTTTTAGTCTATTAGAACTGTCAAATATCATTTTAATGGCGGACATGCTAGCGAATGTCGACTAATCGGCGATTATGTTAATAAAAGCCTTTATCAAATAACATTGCTATGTCAGAACCTTATTACGCCAAGGAATCCATGAACTGAGTAACTTTTAGTCTAATAGAACTGTCAAACATCATGGCCAATTGCAGGCGTGTTAGCGATAGTCAACTAATTGGCGAAAATGTTGATAAAAACCTTTATCGGGGTCAATATTTATATATTTAAAGGGTTTAAGGTATCACTCTACTTCCTGGAGTGGTTTTAAATAGCATTAATAGAGAAGCTTCAACTATTTTAAAGAAAAATTAGTAATCTTGCGCTGTAAAATTATAAAGCCTAATGGTGCTGGTTTGCTGAAATGTATGGAAAACTGGAAAATAAAACATGCAAATTTATACTTACATTTTTGTGCGCGTCAGATAATGTATTCATTTCGTACAAATTAATAAAAAAAATCAGTCAATTAAATGAAGACACTATGAGCGAAACTCAATCAAAAATCTGGAAACAGAAAAATCAGAAAAAGATATTTGCACCACTGGGACTCGAACCCAGGACCTCCCTACTTTCCGGGCGGGTGCTCTTGTCAACTGAGCTAAGGTGTCGATATCAAATTCGGTCACCTTTAACTGTACCATACTTCGACTAAGAACCACCCATATTATCTTCATTTTTCTTGAGTTTGATTGAGTTTCGCTCATAGTGTCTTCATTTAATTAAATATTACAATTTGAGGTTTTACTCATAAAAAGTTAAATAAAAAATAATAAAATCAGTCAAGTTCAGATGGTATAGATATCGCAGCCACAGTTGTCATGAATGCTGTACCGACTCACAGATGCATTCCTCGCATACAGCATGTTCCAAATGTTTATTTATTGAACTTCAGAAAAGAAAATTCCACTGTAAAACATTTGAAATAACTGTAAAATACAAATTTTCAAAGGCTGTTTCTCAGTGACTTTCGCTGTTGCAAGTACGTATATATGCACCAATGCACACAATCCTAAGTTTGTGTTGTTTGCAGTAGCGGCTCGTGACTTTTAAGAGTGCTAAGTTTGCAAAATACAACCTTATGATATTGTAAATTAAAATTCACTAGCCGCCACTGGCTGTTCGGTTCAACAATAATTAAACCTTTAGCAATTTGTAATGTATTCCAAAATTCTCTTTTTTTTATTTAAATATGTTCCTCTCTGCATTTTTTCTTATTTACCTTTACTGGTATTTAAAAATTCAAATCCTTGGTAAATAGTTTTGAATTAATATTAAATTATGTAATGTTTAAGATTGTGTTAATTTTTTAAAAAATAAAAGTTGAAAATCTTTTTAAAGTCTATTTTATTTATATTGATAAAATGAAATTTTAATAATTATTTATGCATAATATAAGTTACAAAAATGACAAACTTGTCTAAGTTCGCCTCACGTTTAATGCAGAATATTTCTTATTTAAATAGTTAGATTTAGCTTAATTAATATGAAATGTGAGTATTTATGTCAGGGGAGATGAAGAAATATGAAATGTTTGACAGTGATTTATGATTAATATTTATTCTATATTTCATAGACAATCAACGATGCCAATCATAGAAAAATTATTATTGCCATATAAAATAATAATTTATCCATTTTACACACTTAGGAGGGCGAAAATGAGGAACCCTTTTGAAAAAATGGAATTTGCTTTAAACCGATATATCTTTGAAAATAAAATGTACATTTGATTGAATATTTTATATAGTGTGTACTCCCCACACCCCAACTATAAAAGTAACACCCCAATCATCAGGGCAGATGAGTAGGACGCCTCCTTCTTTAGCCAACGCTGTCCGAAACGTTGGCTAAAGAAGGAGGTAGCGAAACACGGCATAACACCCCAAAAACAATAACAAAAATACTTTTTGGCCGTGAAAACCTAAAAACATACCTATAAAAGTAGTGTCCAAAATTATGGCCTATTTTGTAATAGGACTCCACAAACAGAAGTTAATGTCAGTATTGCGCCATTTAGTGACATTTTATGTGTAAAAAATTGAAGCATTTGTCTTTCACTTTCAATTTGCGCATCTCCAGTGCCAAAGTGTAGGTTTCCTTTGGATAAAATATTTTTTTCATATAAAAGACAAGGAGATAAGAAGATGGGGAAGACTTGTATCTCATATATGCACTTATACATTTTATGTTTACATATTATAGTTGGAGTTTTACAAAGTGATTGGTGTACAATAATTTTATAAAAATATTAGACAGCAATGTCATTCCAGACATTCAAATAGGACCAGCGTAAAAGTAGAACTACCCTTCCCGCTCAATAATTTGTGTTAAGTGAATGTATTATTTATAAAAAAATAATAAACATAAAATTCAACATGAAAAACCCAAACCACAACTAAAAGAAATTAAATGTAAAACAGCTTTTTGGGTTAGGTTAGTTAGGTTAGGTTAGATTAGAGTACTTCCATCAAATATCAAATTTTATTGTCTATGAAATCTGGAACACGGCCAAATGAAATGGACTTCGACAATTTTACCCTGACATCGTCAATTTATCATGAGACCTTTTGATTCCTGGGCTTCAGACAGACCAATGAAGTTGTTTATTGATTCAAGAAAGAATTTCAATATTTAAAAATGTTGGATCGTTTTTACCTGAAGTTAAATAAAATTGAGCAGTTTAAGGAATTTATTAGTTAGCGATTTCCACTTAGCTGAATGATTTTACGAGTTGGTTCGGTAAGGACGTTGGGTTTCACCAACTGTTGCAGCGCGTCGCTTAGCATCGGTTGAATCCAAGTACTAGAATATACAAACAATTCGAGATGTTATAATAAATCTATTTTTCACTATTTATTCATTCTTCGTATATGAAATGAAACAACAATAGATTCGAGGAATAATAATGTATGGGAAAAGTTCTAATAATAATAGACAATAAAATGTAGAAATTTATTAAAGTGGAACAATTTTTTTTTCAATACCATGGCAACACAGTAATTTTGATTTTGAAATAAAATACATACATCCAGGTATGAGGTTATGCTTGACTCACAAACTTTCACAGTTTGACAGGAATAATGACATTTAAAAAAAAAAAAAATTATATGAATACCGCACAAGAGTCTCAACTGCTCCCAAATGGAGCCTGTGAGACTATGGCATCCCCAATTGGGGTATGTTGTGAGGCTGAAGGTAGTGGGGAGGGAAAGGAGATGGGGAGGAGGAAGGTGGGAAGTACCTGGCTATTCAGATCTGGTCATCAAACACGGCCAAAGCCATTTCAAGCAACTTTTCAATTCTGAATGGTGGTCTTACACCAGGGCAATTCTGAGTATCTTCCACTCTGGAACGTGCCGCAAATATACTATATATTATTTCAAATGAATAAATTGTGAAATAACACAAATTAAACTAGTTGAAATACGACAACTGATATAAAAAAAGCAATTGCAAGCCATTGCCAATCACACAAATTTGACAGTAGATTACGTATGGAATACTCTTCTAGCTAGATATGCCTAGTGATACCACTATTAAAAAATACTGATGTACCAGCCCGTAGTATTCCTACTTTCTTGGTGTTGCCATTTAAATCAATTTAATTAAGAAAAATGTGCCACTGACACATTTTTCTACATTTGTCACACCGTATGAATTCTTATAAAAATTTTATTATGTAACTTTATTTGTGAGCTGACGAAGAGAAAGATGGGGTGAACATTATCCAAAATGATATAAAACAATACAAAATAATTAATTAATTAAGAAGCTACAGCCGCCGCTTCCCCATTAGTCTCCGCGATGAACTTGGGTTTAAAGACCTCATCGTCGACGTTGGCCGTGCCCCTCAGGCAGTCGTGGTAACGGATAACGGCGTCTTCTAACTCCTCTGTTATGCAGGAGCCTGGCCTCAGGAGGCGCACTTCGGCCATGGCCTCATGCGGAGACAGGTTCCGGGAGGCCATGAAGTGGCAGGCCAGCATCACACCGGTACGACCGCGGCCTTGCCGGCAGTGAACTGCAACGGCCTGGAATTGAAAATACAAAATATTTAGTTCGAAAATTGAAAGAGAACAAGATACAGAAAAATAAAAAAAATAACGGTCGCAACTGGGATTCGAACCCAGAACCTCTCGTCTTACCAGAAACTTAGTCTTTTACAAAACGGTCAATAGGTATTCCATATAAATAAAATTGGATATATTTATCCGAGACACTATCTAGGTTATGAACCAATTCTTTGAACAATTGTTTCCAATGAAAAAAGAGTTGCCAAAAATATGAAAAAAAAAATTGTCAGAGATAAAATTGTTAATTCTGAAATTTGAAATACGAGATTGACAAATATGACGTTTAAATAAGAGATCGCAGTAGCCGAATTGGTAAGGCGTTTGCCCCGGCAAGACGAGAGGTTCTGGGTTCAAGTCCCAGTTGCGACCATTTATATTTTTATTTTTCTGTGTCTTGTTCTCTTTCATATTTTAGTGTTATGTTCTTCTTCAAAAGTTATAAAATTAGAGTTGTTCTGATAAAATTTTTATTTATATATTCGTATTAACATTAGCTCCACACAGAAGGCCCTGAGGAAAATAATTTTCTAGGGGGATGCATCTTCTAAGGAAAGGAAGGTTAGGAAGTTCTGGGAAGGAAAAAGTATGAGGGGTGAGTAGGAATCTGGGGGTCAATGTGTCTAAGAGTGAGAGACGCATTAATCCATCCCTCCCACTGCAGTGCAAGGTGATGGATCGAGAGAGTCAAAGGGTCTCCTGCTAAGTCACCGAATGCAGCGAACCACTCGGGGTTGGCTGCAGAGTGTTGGTTATCCAATAAATGGTACCCAAGGCGGCGGTACTCATACTTGCCTCCCAAATATCGATCATTATACTAAAATGCCACCAATTGCGTAGTTAAGACTGTCAAGTTTTACTAATCTTGAAAAATGAATAAATCTTTACATTTGAGACAACTGAGAATACATATTATAAAATTATTTGGGTACATAATTAGAATTTCATGAAGGCCAATGTTAAATGTTCATATTATTATATTCTCATATCTTCTACATTGGGGAAATCTTGTGATACTGAAGGAATTGGAGAAAGAGATAGAGAAGTGGAAGGTTGGAATCCACATATACGGTTACAAAGCGTAGCTGAAAATATTTTGATTCTAAACAGTGGTCTCATTAAGGCTATGCTGCATTCTACTTATTAAATTTTTTTTCTTTATTCATTGCGTTGTTTATTACATTTGCTTAGAATTTTTCGATACCATGCTAGGCACATGCTCTTGTTGTGGTGGTCAGTGATTAATACATCTATAATAATATTATAAATGCGAAAGTGCATGTGTTTGTTTGTTACGCTTTCACGCCTAAATCACTAAACCGATTTTAAAAATTCTTTCACCAATAGAAAGCTACATTATCGGCGAGTAACATAGGCTGTATATAATGGTAAGTTCTGGCGTTATGAAATTTGTATGAATGAAAATGTGTGTATTTCATGTATTTTAGTGGCAGGGAGGAAAGGCAGGGGGAAGGTGGGATTCGCGGAGAGGGAAGAGACGAGGGAGGGGGAAGGCAGGGATTTTTTTTTTTTTTAAAAGAAAGTTTTTTACCTCATTGGATAAATAGCAATAAATAAAAAAAATAATTGCATTGACCTAGAAATTCAAGACAGTTCAAATTTCATGATGTAAATTTTTTTGCTGCTTTAGAAAATAGATTTTAAGGATTAAAAAAAAGTGTGGTGTGATCAAACTGATTTAAATAGATAACAAATTTTCCGAATAAAAATCAAGAGGGAGAGTTTTTTCGATAGCATTTGTGTGCCAAAATCATAATCGTGAGCGTGCAGAATTGACGTGGGCGGAAAGGTAAACAGATGGTGATTTCAGCTGTACTCTCCAATTTATTTAGCATATAATTACTGCAATTACATCAAAAGACGTAAAAATGAAATAAAAGTTTACTGTCCCATAATGAATTAATTATTTAAATTTATAAGCAGTTTGGCTCGAACTGTTCTACTAGAGAAACAGACAAAGATTCCAAACCACTCACTGAGGAGATCAACCGATAGAATTGTGTTGTGGGCGTGTCTTTGTGCCCGAAGTAAGCTCATCTTTTCTTTACTTCTTTCGAAATTGAGTGTTTTAAATATTAAAAAAAATTAATGAAAAAAAATTGAAAAAAAGACATTACTGGAGACCAAAATTTCATTCCCATTTTTACTTCAAATAATATCAGGAATCACTAAAGTAAGTCAAGTATGTTCCTTAACAACATTTACAGGCTACAATTTCATTAATCTTGAAAATTAAAAAGTATTTGTTCCATTCAAATAAAGGAATTTTAGAGAACTTTCTGTTACCTAAATCACAATTTCAAAAACCGACCAACACTTCTAGCATTAATTCTCACATATATGTATACCTATGCTATAAAATTAATCACACTTAATTAAAATAATCAATCAAATCGAGAATCTAATTGAGCATGAAACTATTAGAAGAGACTGTAGGTCATAAAGACTGCAAAGGTCTTTGTTTGACATTTGGAAATTAATTCAGATGATAGAATACTGAAAATCATTACTGTGGGTGCCCCAGTGGAAGCAAACCAGAAGCTGACCGAGGAAGAGATGGATAAACAACTTGGAGGAATGGAACAGGACAGGAAGGTTGAAGGAAGAATGGCCAGGGACCAGAGCCAGTGCAGAGCTTGAAAAATCAAATTGTGCCAAGAAGAATGCTTAGTTTTGAAATGAGAATAGCAGCAGGTTCCTACCGGGACAACATTTATCCAGTTCCTACCTTTCACCAACCAATACCAACACTACTTACTAGTCGAAAACTGTTTTGAAAATGGAACATACAAAAAGATTGTGCAAGTGTATTGTCTTTTGGACCAAGAGAAGGAAATTAGTACTGTCATGGAAGTGTATTGTTGGTGTTATTCATTGTGAAGAAAAATAGTTTTTCCTTTTGTATTTTTTGTTTATTGCTAATTACATCGAGGTATGGCACTCGGAATTATTGTCGGGCTGTAGTCAAAATCTTAAACTAATAAAGAAAGCGATTCTGTCTGTGTATTTGTGTGTCCGAACCCCTTAGCAGAAGCTACCTCAGTAAGTGATTTGGTTATCCTTTTTCCTCCCATTCCTTGTCATATACTACATTTACATTCACCCAATTCTATCAAACAAGTTCATGGTTTGAAGTTGCGTAATTTATAGAAATGTAGTTTCGGATGCAACAGAGACCATCCACAACTTGCATTACCACATAATTTTCTTCATAGAGTTTAAACTGAAGCAATTGAATCCTATAATTTATACACCTGCTATATCCGATTTTTTGACAAAATGGCTGAATATGACATTTTGTTCATATTTTTGCGAGGAACCTAAAATTATGTTTCAAAACCTCCCTTAACATGACCAATAACCATGTTAAAACTGCGAGTGAGAAACAAAATCGGCTATGTCATATAGGAAGCTACTATCAAAACAATGTGTTCAACAGCTCGGCTGTGGAACGATTTGCGGGCCTCTGTGTTTCCTCCTTCTTACAACATTGGTCTCTTCAAGACCAATGTTCATTCCTTCCTATCCTCAAAAAGACCCTCCACACAGCATCTCAGATGACATAGGCCCTGAGGGAAATTATTTTCCTCAGGGCCTCCTGTGTGGAGTTAATCTAAAAAAAAAACCCTCTATATCGGATTCAACCAATCAAGAGCAGTTATTTTGCCAATCGTAAGTATGTGAAAACCAAAATTATCTACATGCGAGTTTCTAAACCCACCATAACAGGTCAGTTGAGATTCAAAAGCCTCTATCACGAAATGAGTGCTTATCAAAATCCACTACATCCATTTTAATTATCGAAATTAATTAAATATTGCTACACGTACATAAAAAAATAACACTTTTCGAAATTTTATTACTCCAATTCATTATATAAAAAAATTGAAAGGCAAATACTTATTTGGACTAGAGAAGCGATAGTTTATTGCAGTTTTCTCCAAATCAATGAAAGATGGTATAGAAATTACGTGTCTCAATTCTAAAAGAAATAAGATAATAATTAGTGAACTCACCTCTCCTTTCGCCCGACACTTTGTACAGAAATCCAGAAACTCTTTGATATTCTTCATTGATGGTGGATCAAATGGATCCACAGCTATCTCCTTCCACTTCAGCTCCTTGCACTCCTCGATCGGGGGCTTCTTCTCGGGGCAAAGCGTAACAAGGTGTTTAATTCCTTCTTCCACAAGAAACTTCAAATTTTCTTTGTTTCTGGGGTAAGCCATGGCGGCCAACTCTTTAGGGATCACCCACGAGAAATTCCACGGGGGATAAGAATCGACTTCTTCGATTTCGAGGATTTCGGACATTTTGACCGGCTTTTTAACACAAAGACAGCCCTTAATGTCACACAGCTTGGACGAATGATAAAAAACTAATTAATTAAACAATTAAGTAATTATTTATGCTTCTTGAAATATACACCTGTTTAAAACAATTGTTTCTCACTCCAGCACGGCATATAAAACAATGGCAAAATCTTCGTAAAAGAAACTTTGCTTATGATGCACAGAGTATAAATACTTTTTTTTAATGTATTTATTCAACTAGTCTTGTTTAAAATACAGTTTTAAACACAGGAAGACTGGTATATAAGTCACATTAACCTAAGGCAACTTTTTCAACCAGCTCGAAGTTATTTGGCACTATATTACGTGTTGACCAATAACAATCACTTGGCTAACTGTCTTCTGATCACTATTGCATATTATAGGGATCGATTGATCGAACAAGATGATCTTTATCCGATGTGTGTTTATTTTGAAATGAGGATTGACATTTCGGTGGAGTGCCAGTTTTATTTTTAGCTGGGAGCAGATAATGCCAACTCTGGAGCATTTGGAATTAAATTATTGTGATTTGAAAATACAGGAATTAATGAATAAATAAATTTTAGTAATAATTATTTTAATTTGTGTTATATCATAATTAATTAATTAAAACTAATATGTAAAATATTTGCGGAACATTTCAGAGTGGAAGATACTCTCAGTATCGGCCTGGTTTACGACCGTAATTCAGAATTGAAACGTTGCTTGAAATGGCTTCACCCACGTTTGGTGACCAGATTTGAATAGCCAGGTACTTCCCCATCTCCTTCCCCTCCCCACTATCTCACAAAATAACCCAATTGGGGATGCCTCACTGGCTCCAGGCAGGAGCGGTCGGAATTCTTGTGCGGTATTAACATTAAAAAAATGATTTTTTGTCCTTACTATTTATTGCAGACATGAAAAATCTTGGATATTATTATAATTACTATTAAAATAATTTTCTGTTAAAATACCTAATTTTTGGTGACTGGATCTGAATAGCCAGGTACTTCCCCACCTTCCTCTCCGCCACCTCCTTCCCCTCCCACTACCTACAGCCTCACAACACACCCCAATTGGGGATGCCATGGTCTCACTGGCTCCAGACAGGAGCAGCTGGGACTCTTGTAAGGTATTCACATAAAAAAAGCACACACTTCACCACAACCTTCGAATCCACATCTGTCCTGATGATGTACACTGTAATGCTGTTCGAAACGTTAGCTAAAGAAGGAGGTAGCGCAAGATGGCATAATACCCCAAAAATAAATCACTAAATTAATATAGGTGGAGTTGACAACCCCTGGTGTTTGGAATATTCAAGAACTTCCAAAATGTTACGGAATGGATAACCATTTACAAGAGATTTGCCAAATTGTAAAGTTGTGTTTACATCATCCTATAACATAACATTTTATTATAATATATTTTCATAAAATAGTACATATACCTACTTAAAATATTTTGTGAAATTTTCACTATTAAATCCAATGACGTTACAATACATATAGACTTGCTATAGTCTCACAAACTCAAGATGAAATGTGGCAAGTAAGAAACACTCTTAAGTTTCCAGTTAATTCTTAATTCAAACATTGTTCATGTGTGACAAAGATAGACATTCAAAGAATGTATGCATATGAATGAAATAAACGGTAGGACCGGGCGGTGTTTTCATATTCAAAAGTTCTGTCAAATACTACCTCAAGGCCGGCTGGTGTAGGACAGATTTTGAGGTGTCAAGTGATCAAGCTATAATAGAGCAACGACAATTTGCAAATGGCGGCGATTGTTGTTGTACTAGTTACAGCTGATTTGTGTGTTTTTTTATCGCAAACATAAAATGAACAGAGTGATTAGACTTAAACAGTAAAGTTTACTTAGCACTGACTTCGTAATTTGGCTGTTGCGTGCCCAAACCTTCTACTCTAGTAGGGCTTACATTCTCTAATGATGCGTAAAATCTTCGGGCAGAAAACAATTGTGTTATTTATAATAATCGATGACAAAAAGTAATTTGCGTGTATTTACTAATGAAATGTTATTCCTTGACTTTTATTAGTGTTTGCCGTGTATTGAAAATATTTTCTCGTTAAACACGAAGCCATTTTGGCACTTTTTTAATGCTATTTACTTAGAGGTAGCACACGACCTTACGCGACGCGTACAATTGACTTGCCACTGTGAGATTTCTACAAAGTGTCTATATATATTGTAACATCATTATTTTAATCATATTTCTCTAAAATAGAGAGCAGAAATTTTGGTGACGTAAAAAAAATTTCATATATAAAATAAAAAAATACAAATGTTTTTCAATTTTATTTATTCTTATACCTTAAATGTTAAAATATTCTCTTTTAATCATATGTTGTATATTCATTATTTAAGTATTTAACATCTTACATTTCTAAGGATGTTAAAAAATTAAAGAACTCAAAGAAATATAATAATAATAAATGTAACAAAATACTTTTTTTTTGCGAACGTAAATTCTCTGCAATTTTATTTTTAATGTAGCGGCAACAAACGATTTATTTATTTATGTTGCAACAAACTATTTAAATGCAATTAAACTATGTACAAAACGTATTGAGATTATAATTTTTTAAATGCTCTGTGAGATTTAAGTTAATTATTTGTGATTTTCATAGAAAAATTGAACTGTGTTTTAGAAAAAAAAATTTTGTTAAAAAAACTTGATTAATTAATGTATAAATACTTTGTATGAAAATATGTTTTTCTTGGTAGAAATTTTTAATAAAACTCATCTAAGATTTGAAAACATCAAAATAATTAATTAATTGTGAAAATTCACATAAAATAAAAAAAAAAAAAAATTAAACACTTTCTTAAAAAACAAATAGATGCCTTATGTTATTGTAAAAAAGATTAAGTACATAATGTATGGAAAAACAAATTATATGTACATGCACACCACTACGTATTATTACATACAAACTTTTAGATTATATATATCAACGTAACATAAGTATTCCAAATAATGATTTTCATAATTTTCATCAGCTGCGAAAGGATAAAATTTAAGTACAGGTTTTAAGCTGATCAGAAAAAAAATTATTAGCTATAATACCCTGATATCCAGATAAAAGATTTCTTTGTATTTTAAAGTTAACAATATTGAAATATGATTTTTTTTAACTGTGGTTAATATAACTTTCAATTTTGGAGGCTGGTATGAGTACCGCCGCGTATATGAGTATTATTTGGATAACCAATGCCTCTGCCTTAGGACACCCCAAGTGTTTCGCTACGTTTGGTGACTTAGCAGGGGTGCCCGGGTTCATGGGGTGAGGTTTGTCTGCGTCTTGGCGGCGAATGCGTCTGCCCACTAGCTGTGTGGCAGGCTGGATCGGGAGAGAAAATCGCCTTGCACCCTTGGATACACTGATCCCCATATTCCAACCCACCCCTCATGCCCTTTTCATTCCTTTACTAAAAAGACCCTCCACACGGCATCCCCAATGATGACATAGGCCCTGAGGGGAATTATTTTCCTCAGGGCCTCCTGTGTGGAGTTATTGTAAAAAATAAAAATAAAAATTGTTCAAAATTCTAAAGATTTTTATATCAGCTTCACGCAGGCGACCCTGAGGTTGGTAAATGACGACTTTGAGGATGCTGTGAGGGGTCTTTTAAAAAAAAGGCGTGAAGGTCCCGACGAGACCCATGTTGTGGGAGGGAAACAAGCAAAGAAGCAAGCGAATAAGTCCACAGTTAAACACAAAAACGAGTCGTAAAAACAGGCCTTACTCGTTCGCAAACATAAAACAATCAATGAAGAAGAGTTCTTCTGAGCAATTTCCATTGAAATAACGATAGAACAAACACAGCATTTCCATTTAACGTCTATATTGTTAAGATTGCAATCTGTTGACTGATTAAATGAAAACCAATCAAATGGACCTGTTTTAACATGTGAAATTCTACAAAATTCATTATTTGGAATAATTTTGCAATTGTTTTTTTTTATTTATAAAATACCTGTATGGTGGAATGCTTAGTTGCAGTTTGTAAAACCCCTGAGATTGAGAGAGTTGTGTGACAACAAAGATAATCTTAAGTAAATATAATGTTGACTTAACTACGTAACTAAGGAGTAAAATAATACAAATCAATACGCAAACTGTATTCAATAATAATTGTATATACAGAAATCAGTCATAGAATATTGATCCTTTGTGGAAAAGTACTGCGGTGTTAATGTATAAAGAATGATGTAAATTCGATAGTAGTTAAAGAATGGCGTAAACAAATATTAATGACTCGTGTTTCACATAAATTCAATTTTAACATTTTCATCAAATTGCCAATCAGCGCCATTTTGTTTTTTGACACTTGCAAGGCTCCCGTTAATTGCAGATTGCTGAAATTTTTATATGAATATGAGACTACTATGGCATCCCCGAATTGGGATATTTTGTGAGGCTGAAGGTAGTGGGGAGGGAAAGGAGATGTAAAGAGGAAGGTGGCTATTTAGATCTGGTCCCTAAACCTGAATAAAGCCATTTCAAGCACCGTTTCAATTCTGAATGATGGTGTTACGCCAGGGCGATACTGAGAGTATCTTCCACTGTGGAACATGCCGCAAACGTACTATATAATATTTTAAATTAATTAATTGTGAAATAACACAAATTGACCTTTTTGACAATGCTGTTAAAGAATTTGCAATATCCGTGAACAAGGCAAATTTTTCGCGATTATAAATCTCATTTTAATTGAATATAGTGACACTTAAAAAATATAAGACGTATTGCGTCGTGTATAGATGACAATCGTCTTTTCGACGCGATCGGTTGGCATGTATACATGACGCTCGTCTCAAATAGATAAAAGATCAATTAAATATGTGGAGTTAATGTAAAAAAAAAAAAAATTATTTGAACCCTGACCTTCGGATTGCAAGTCAAGAGCCTTACCTCTTGACTACGGAGGCTATCAAATATGATAAGAATAACAACATGACAGCAGTGCTTTTTATGCTAACTAAAAATTGTTCAGAAGCCGAAATGGACCCAGAATTGAGGTTTAACGGAGACCTTTCAAATGTCATAAAAACAAAATGTCGCTGATTGGCTGTTTGGTGACAATGTTACATTTGAATATCAGTAAGTGCGTTATAAATAACGAATGCGACATTGTCTTTTACGGGAGAACAAATAATTGTTAAATTTTGGCATTCAATTGATTAATGATATTATTTCATATACTTGGATCATAATTTACACAAAAACACCGTCGTACTAGAGAACTATATAAATATATTTTAATTATTACTCATGGAAGTTCCTAAGGCAATCAAACAATTAAAAAAAACAATCCTTTAACAAAAGATTTCCAAAATAAATTTAAGTACAAAGCAATAAATAAGGAATGTGCGGTCTTATCTAAGAAAGAAATGTTATTAATAATTGGTCTGCAAAAGCAGCACAAAAATAATACAGAAAATTTCATTTTAACAGCGAAATACTTTTTTTTAATACTGGTATTACAAGAATCACCATCCAGAAATATATTAAAAAAAATAATTGGGAATGTACAATTTATCGATTTCATTTTAATTAAATAATTATAATGGAATGTTAAAACGTTGCGTGTAAACAGACCTTTATGTTTACATCAAATAATCCTCGTAAGTTATAAATACATCATTTATATCATAGCTGATGATAGTTTAAAAATAATGTATTTGGCAAACTGACAAGATTTTATGTTTTTGTATTTTGCTATGGAATATTCCTCTAGGAAGTCAAGACTTAACACATATTGTATCCTCGTTAGAAAAATAAGCTCGAACTTGAAGTCATCTTCGTTTTGATAAATACTTAGCACATCACAACATTAACACTTTATTGTAAATACAGTCGTCAATCTTTATTCAATTTACCTCATTTTACAGCTTCAGACAATAAGGAAAGAGGAAACCGTGCGGCGTTTTGTCCGCGAAAACGTATTCCCCAATTTCCTCTCTGGATTTTGACACTATTGCAAATATTTTTTAATATAATGTAGATATCGACCACTTGAGTGTCGATAAATTTTGCTATTTTTTGATAAGATACTTATTATAGGAGTTAGGACCTTCCAAAAAATCTTTAAAATTGCCTGCTTTGGACTCCATCAACAGACGTTCAGTATACAAACTAGACAATGTATTTTTTAAAAAAAGCAAAACTTACAGATGTAGAGAATTTTCTTCTAATACTGTTAGTAAAAATTTTTTTAAAATTGTTCCAATTTTGGAGGAGAAAAATGGGGAGTACAAAACCACGATTTGATGATTTTATATAAGTATTATCAGACTCAGGTGCAGTTGTCCCTTTCGCTCAGTATTCGGGGAATAAGAGCGACAGTGACAGCAACAGTTTGGTAAAATACCTATTGTTCTAATTTCTTGGCGACCGGGTTTCCTCTGAAGGTGATGCACCACGTCGTGTAAAATTAAGAATCAGGCTGCTAACAATAACATTCCTTATGCAGATGGCAATAAGGTTTAAATTCCCGTTTAACACTAGCCGCCTGTTTTGATTTATTCATGAAAAAACATCGTCTAAACATGTGTTATTTTGTGAAGCTCAGGCACAAATATTTAAATGTTTTACAATAATTTTCTAAAGAATTTAAATTTCCACATTATACAATAAAACCATAAATAAAAAAGGGTTTCGTAAGCAGGAGATTTTGAATTTTAAAGCAATTTTTATATGCCTGATACTTTATATTTTTTTCTGGGGCTTATAAAAAGACTAATAAAAATATATTCAATTATTTCAAAGGCAAATATGTGTTTGACTCGCAGTATTTAATTGAAGAATCAAAAATATTTATAATCGATCTAATTTTCAAATCAAAATCACATGATTTTGCATCGCTCAGTAATGCATCACCTTGACACAGTTTAAGACAATACTATTTAGCAATTTTTTTACAGTTTTAGACAATTTTTTTATGGTTTTCATCAATTATTATGTACCAACATCTGACCATTTCAAACCCACGCCACAAATCATGCAAACCACAATTTGTAATAAATTTTTAATACATTATTTAATTTTACACAATATTAATTGAAATATTGCAATTTTACTAAAATTTGACAAATCAAAATGACACATTTTTCACAGAAGGGTCACAATTTGAATAAACCCTTTCAATGCCATAAAAAAAACACACATTCTTTACGCAACACACACTAGAAAAATCTACAATGCATTGAGATATCTTAATCATTGGCCTCTTTTATTGAATTTACGCATCTAAAGGGTTAAAAACATCAGTGCTTTCAAAAACCACATAATTTTGAGTACATTACCCCATTTTTAGTCGAAACTTCCTTTTTAAGTTTCGCCTGTTTTGTGTGCACTGCATCATCAATGCTTGCACAGTTCACCATTTAAATTTTCCGTAACAGAGAAGTACATAACACTATTAATACTCAACAAGTCACTTTCCAAAATAGCACGACATTACGAAGACATTTACAAAACGGGACGACAAAAGACTGGCTAAAACGCAAACTCTAAATTATTTTAAAGTTGGCGCAAATCATCACGGAAAGATTTAAAAATCATCAAAAGATTGGGTTAGTTAACTAAATCAACCACGCAAATACAGTGAAAACCACTTATAAGGTTTTCATTTAAGAAGTGAAAACCTTATAAGAGAATTTCACTGTAAATAAAACTTAGATTGGCAAACAGGATACTAAAAGTGACGACTATGATATCTAAGATTGGGTTGTTTCAATATCCGCACATTTGATCGACGATAGAATCAACGATTAATACCATTTTAATTTATGACATTTGGACGATCCGCGTGAAACGCCACCTTCAGCCTGTTTCGTTTAGCTTTTGATCAAATTTGATCTGCAGTCAGGCGCAATGATCATGCTTTTATTCTTGACGGCTGATCACAAGCCTAAACTGAAAAAGCCCGAAAACTGCAAAGGATAAATTCTAAACGGCGGTAATCGTCGATTAGATCGTTAATCAAATGTTACGAGGGTTAAAAATACCTAAACTTAGAGTTCTTATATTGAGAACTAAATGTGACATTAAATTAACATCATTGAGAGTAATAACTATTGATACATTTAGCTGATATTAACATTATTTTCATTGTGACAACGGATAATTCGTGCACCTCTCTTCATCATGCAAAAGCGACCAACAATTTGCTAACAATATCAAAAATGATGGACGGATCCTAAATATTAACTTCCCTATGAAAAAAGGCATTTGAAATTGCTTCAGATTCCTAAATAGAATAATTCATCGATAAGATATATAACAACATTACTGATCGTCGGATCGTAGAGATATTCTAATCAGGACTAGAGTAATATCAACATTACAAGATCCTCGGGTATACGATGGTTCATTTTAACTTTCTATAGTTTTGGTCAGAATGTGTCGTTGGGCAATACTTGATCACGTCAACCAGCCAACGATGTACCTCGAACGGACACTCAAACACTTGCGTGTAGATGACGCGACCTCCGTGAAAGTATTAGTAACAGATCTTATAATGGTGGAACTACTCTATTCTACTCTATTTTAGAGAGTATTTAGAATGGAAGCATTGCTTGAAATGGCTTTAATCAAATTTAGAAAAGAGTAGAAACGTTTCTCAGAGGCAGCCAGGATTCTCCAAGTGCTGATGAAAATGCATTGAATGTTTCAACAAACTAAAATACCTCTACGATTGGGAAAGATACGTCTAAACATCACCGTATTGTATAAGTACTGAAGACTGACAACATTAACACAGTTATAATTGGCAGAATATAACTATCAAGCCTTTCTTCCACGAGGATAACCAAGAATCCGATACTAGATGATTCAACCAGGAGGCTGCTGCTGTGCACCCGCACATGTTGTCGACATTTTGTAGACTCATCGGCTACACCAGTCTTCAGCGAACAGCCGCCGCTCGAACAGTCGTCGAGACTTTAAACAGGTGTCACTTATGTCAGACATTTTGTAATAATGCGTGTGCTTTAGATCAATGCTAGGAACGAATCAATCAACAAGGCTCTGAATCTCCGACGAACCGAAGTATTATTAAAACTCCCCATCATCAGAATTGTATTGTTAAACAAAGGAAACAATAGTACACCACACAACACGAGTATCAGATACTTGCATATCCCTGTGGAAGAAGGGGCCTTAGAGTTAGAACAGTACAGCAGAAACACTATAATAAACACTAGACAAATTGATTTAAATTCACTACGTCTATGTCATTGATGTTTTGGTGAAACTAAGTATGTATAATTGACCATTAATATTTTAACCACATTATTTACTAAAGGACAGTTTGTGATATTATGTAAAAGCATCATCATTTAACAAATCAATTAGATACAATTAATTAAAATTGTTATTATTTCAAACAGGTTATTGTTACAAATACAAATCTGTCAAAGTTAAGGATAGTAGGCGCTTTTGATATTTTCACATTTACGGAACGGCGAAGGTACAAAAAAGGCAATAAACATACTTTCTTTATCACGATAATGCTGTAGCTCTTTCTTACACATTAAATAATGTGAGAAAAAAGATGAGACACACCTTTGGAGAAATCAGACATACGTTTTTTTATGTGAATACCTCGTAACGAGTCCCATCTGTTCCCGTCTGGAGCCAGTAAGACTATGGCATCCCTAAGTGGGGTATGTTGTGAGGCTGAAGGTAATTGGGGAGAGGAAGGAGATGGGGAAGAGGAAGGCGGAGAAGTAGCTGGCTTTTCAGATCTAGTCACCAAACATTGCTAAAGCCATTTCAAGCGAAGTTTCAATTATGCATGGTGGTCTTACACCAGAGCGATACTGAGAGTGTCTTCCACTCTGGAACATGCCGCAAATATACTATTTATTATTTTAAATGAATAAATTGTGAAATAACACAAATTATACAAATAAAATTTATTTGCCCATGCCAGGATACGATCCCGCAACCTTCGGATTATGAGTCGAGAGCCTTACCGCTCAATCACAGAGGTCGTACGTTGTGTGTCTCATCTGAAATCTCACCATTATTAAATGTGTAAGAAAGAGCTGCAGCATTATTGTGATAAGGAACGTAGGAATATTAAAAGCAGCTATTCTGTAAAGATTTACAGTTCATTGGTACGCACAACAATGTTGAGCACATGTTTCAATTCTATTACGGTCGGTGAGATTAACTGGTTTCGAGATAAAAGAAGAACATTTGGCAATGCTTTCATGTCCTCAGCAAAAGCGTTAATTTGAATAATCTTCTACTAAACTGCTCCCAATGCGTAAAATCTCGCAACCGGGTTTTTTGTATCTCTTGGAAGGTGGCCAAAAACAATACTTATGAAATAGACTCACAAAGACGACTTGTAAAAACAATGAATATAAAAGGTCATCTGTGAATGAATGCGTGAAGCTCGTCAAAATAGTATCTCATTCTTGTTAGACGGTATGTTTTTAATGTGTATTTTCCTAGTAAGCCGATAATACTTATTAAAGATGCCATTATTGGTGCAAAATTAAGTCTAGAATCACATTTATTGACACCCTTCAACATTGGAAATAACAGAAATAAGGAATAGACAATGCAATTTTCGTTATTTGTTTTTGGGGTGTTATGCCGTGTTGCGCTACCTCCTTCTTTACACAATTACACATCTGCCCTGATGATGGACACTGTAACGCAGTCCGAAACGTTGGCTAAAGAAGGAGGTAGCGCAACACAGCATAACACCCCTAAAACAAATAACGAAAACACTTTTGGCCGTGAAAATCTAAAAAAACTTATCAGACAATGGAATGTTTCTTTTTCGATACATTGAATGCAACGGTTCCATGACGATTGATCTGACGACAGTTGGCCCACCGACAGTTGATTCGCTGAACCGTTGATCTCTCTGCCAATCGATACCTCTGATAGTTGATCCCCTAAAAGATTATATCTTCAAGTAAGTATGCAAAGAGAATATACGGCCGTACAACCAAAGTCGATACACTTCTATACAAAGGCGTCTTGAGTGGAAATCCGTTATACAAAATATAATTCCGAGTCCCCTAAGAAGCATGCGGTGAGGCTTATACGGCCGAATAACAAAATACATCTTACTTATAAGTGCAATCTGATTAGGAAATGCGCTACATTTACTTTCAAAGGAGCATTGTTTGTTAGTAAAAATATTTTATATAGAGGATTTCCACTCAAGACGCCTGCAGATATAGGTAAATCAATTTTGGTTATACGGCCGCATATCCTCTCTGCATTATTATTTCAAAGGAGGACCAGAAATATTCCTTTAGGGATTCAAGCCATTTAGAATTCAACTCAACCATTTGGGATCCATTTTACAATATTCATGAAAAATCTATTGAGCAAATCCAACATAAATTTTCACGAAACATAAATTATAGATTAGGAATTCCTATTGAAAACATTAGCTACATGTCACTGTTGAAATTTATGGGCCTTGCCACATTAAAAGAAATAAGAATATGTACTGATCTATTTTTCTCTACAAAATTGTTAATAACATGCTTGACTCCCCTGAACTCCTTAGGCTGATTAACTTTCATGTGCCTAGTAGAACGGTTCGTCAGAAGGTACCTTACCATTGTTACAATTCTGGTACCAATGCAGAAATAAACTCAGTAATGAACCGACTGCACAGTGCAGGGAATAACTTATAGGATGCGCCCTACATTTTACTCTGTTA
Organism: Glyphotaelius pellucidus; assembly: GCA_936435175.1. Taxonomy (NCBI): domain Eukaryota; kingdom Metazoa; phylum Arthropoda; class Insecta; order Trichoptera; family Limnephilidae; genus Glyphotaelius; species Glyphotaelius pellucidus. The sequence continues at coordinate 2,552,388 of OW386561.1, forward strand.
TTTTTAAGTTAAATTTTTTATACTTGGTACTTATTTTAATTGTGTTATCTCTTTAATTCTTTGATTACATCTATCAAATGTATTTTTAATTTTATCATATGTAAAAGCCCTAATTGGGCGTGTACAAATAAACAAACAAACAAACAAACAAACTGTCTGAAGGATCAATTGGCAGAAGGATCAACTGTCCGGCGAATCAACTATCGGTGGGCCAACTATCGGCGGGCCAATTGTCGGCGGATCAATTCTCGGGTCACCAAATGCAACATAACCATTACATATACATTTTAAAGGTGAATTAAATTATTTAGAATATTGATGTTTGTTAAGTTTATAATATATAATTTAACCAGTGATAATTAACGGTGGTCATTGCAAATAAGCATAATCGGAATGTAAGGATTATTATCATTAATATCCACTTTTTCCTAAACAAATAGTTACACAAAGGCAGCGTCAGATTATTTTATTGTTTTTTTTATCTACTCATACCGAGCATTATTAAAATTTATTACGAGACACACAATAAAATATTATAATTTTTAACATCTTCGGGAGCGCAGTCAGATTGCTGACACCACCAAATTCTGGGTTGCCTCTGGGTTGCATGCAGTGAATGGAGTTAATTGATTACCACAATTACAACATAATATCATTTATAATTTGATATCATAACTCTATCATTGCTATATTGAGAATTACAAAAAACTTCATCCAGGCTGCAATCCTAGGAATTACAACATATTACTTGATATCTTCAGGATTGCAGTCCTGAGAGTTGCAACATATTTATAATAAACTTGATATCTTCAGGATTGCAGTCTTGAGAGTTACAACATATTTATTATGTACTTGATGTCTTCAGGATTGCAGTCCTGAGAGTTACAACATATTAATTACTTGATATATTCAGAATTGCAGTCATGAGAATTACAACATGTATCTTGAGATAACCTTTTCAAGATTGGGGTCCTGAAAATTACAACAATATTACTTGATATATTCAGGATTGAAGTCCCAAAAATTACAACACATTATATATATATGACTTCATCTCAACTCCAATCTTGACAATTACTTGATATCTTAGCAGTGCAGTCTTGCAGAATTCCCGAGAATTACAACACTAATGATAACTTTACAACAGCAGTCCATTATCACAACTTATTACTTGATATCTTCATGATTGCCAACCTGAAAATTGCCACATACTATTATTATTTGATATCTTGATGTTTGCAGTCCTCGTTTGCACTGTCCTTCTTTTCTGACTAAAACTAACAACATTACCCAGCGGAAGACAGTGCAAGAGTTGAAACTCTCATGTAACAATATTATTTCTCCCTTTCCGTACGTCTTATTCAATGTTCTTTTAGGTGCTTAGAAACCCAACATTCTATTTCTAAGTAACTAGACTTTTAATTCATATATTATTATTGCAAAAGACATGGCTCATTGGGAGACTTTCATTTTAGAGATTGATAAACCACAATACTGAGACATTTTAAGTACATTTAATGTCTTTTTCCAGGTTTTATGGCGAGTACACCACACTAAAACGAACAACGGTGAAAGCGCAGAACCTCGTAAGATAGAAATTGAATGATTCTGATCAAATCTTTATAATAACAATTTCAGAAGTGTACTTTTGGTTCAGTGATATTGAAGACACATAATATTAATATTTATAATATTAATATTTATAATTTTGTAAATATTTTTGACCATAGGTACTGGACCCTTTTTTATATAATTTTATCTAATATGTTAAATTTTATTTGTATTATTAAGTTTTCAATGAATATTTTTAGAAATAAATAAAAAAATAAATTTGTCTAACTGTATCTGAGGTGGAAACTCTTAGAAGAAGAATGCTGTAAGGATTTGTTTCACTAAGCAAGGTTGTCATTCATGCAACCAATCAAAGACAAGGTCACCATTAACAAGTTCTCCCCATAGACAAGGTCATCATTATCACTATAAACAGTGTGTTTTCAAATTTAAGGTCACCATTACTGAGTGGTCACTAAAGACAAGGTCACCATTACCAAGAAATCACTATAAACAATGCAACTATAATCGAGTTTTTGCAAAACTGTGATCACCATTATCGAGTTGCAACCACAGACTAGGTCACTATTACCATGTTCTCCCTAAAGACAAGGTCACCGTTATGGGGATATCACTATAAACAGCGTGACTATTAAAGAGTTTTCGCGAATCTGAGGTCATTATTATTGAGATGCAACAAAAGACAAGGTCACCTTTACCAAGATACCTTTAAAATGCAAAAACTAACATCTTTCTTACGAGGTTCCGCCAATTATCTACCCCCCAAAAGCGGCCACTCGGCATCTGCAGTAAGTGCGTTGGCCCCTCACAGGTGCAGGACCTGGCCATCGTCGGTGGCCGAGTGCAGGCTGCGGCGCGAGGAGTGCTGGTGCTGGTGGTAGAGGGAGCTCTCCGTCAGGGGGTCGGAGCCCGTGTCCTCGAGGGTCACGCCCGTCAGGTCCACTATCTCGTCTTGGTCAAATCTGGAAGGCGAAATATATTGTATTGGAATGCTATTTGACCATTATTATGTTCCAACCACCCCACATGTTAAATTTCTATAGCGTTAGACTCTGAGTAAGGGTTTGTGCAGGTCTGTGTTTGATTTGGTTTTTTGATCCGAACCCTTAAGTATGAGTGTGGAGATCTGTGTTTATTTAAAAAGGGCACTAGCGATGGGCACAATCATGAATCATCAATGATTTACTAGATTTTTTTAACCATGGAAATATTTCAATTCATTTTAGTCAATTCTTGCTTCTCAATGTAATTCATTCGAAAACAGTCCGAGACAATGTTTTGAAATGTTATCGAAAAAGGAATCGAGACAATCGCTATGATTTGTCAGAATTCATTCATAAATTAAATCGAGGCAATCTCTGTGATTCGTCAGAATTCATTTGAAAACACAATCACTGATTAGTCAGAATTCATCGAATTCGGAAATCGAAAAATGTGATTCGTCAGAAGTCATCGAAATTGTAAATCGTATTCATTCGGAAATGCAAATCTATTCTCAAATTCGAGAGGTTATATTATTTCGAGATATGTAAAATACCTTGGATAGCTTTCACATGTACATGTTAGTTACTAAAGATTTAATACAATTAAAAATATTTCGATTATCCAAATGTCTCGATTGTGCACATCACTAAAGGGCACAAGATGGCGTTAATTATACTGAATAGGGCAATACTTCACCATCTTCATAATTCTTGCTGGTCCGTACAATTAACATTGTCGACCCCTCTTTCCCAGCACGCTTTACGCCTACATTATTAGGGGCCATCCATAAATTACGTCACACAAATTTCATGATTTTTTTACCCCCCCCGTCCCTTTCACACATCATCACATTTGTGGGACCCCCTCCCCCCTAGTGTGACCTCACATATTTTGCAATTTTACATCTAAATTTTTTTTGCGTTTTAATAATTTAGATTTTTACATGTGATGTTGACAGAACTGATTTTTGTAATTCTCTTATGTACATTATTTTACTAAGACTTTTTATGGTCCTTAAATAAATAAATTATTGAAGAAATTTCGTACATCTGCTCGGCTTTGCATCGGCACCGACTCGCCTCATTTCAGTAGCTTGTCCGAGGCGAGGCGTTGCCGTCATGAAGTGTTCGTTGCAGTATGAGGTTTCATACAAAGAATTCTGAATAGCTCGAGCTGAGGCAATATGTGTGTGACCACTTTTAATGTGAATACTGCGCAAGAGTCCCAACCGTCTGGAGCAAGTGCAACTATGGCATTTTTTTTTTTTTTTTTTTAATTATTCTTTATTCGTAAAAATATCATAGGTATACAGTTTTATAAGTTTTTCGACTACCACACTAGGCACATGCCCGTATTATGGTAGTCTAAGAATGTATATATAATTATTTAAATTTAATTATTGCTAGTTCGTTTTAATATACATTTAGTTATTTTCTCTATTTATTTAAGCTATTGTTCTGTATTCAGTTGGGTTTATGTATGATTAGTGTGTGGTACTGAGACACGGTTTGTATAAAGAAAAAAATAAATTCCCATTAGGGATTGTCTGAAGGGAAGGAGATGGAAAAGAGTAAGGTTGAGATGTTGAGCAAAGAATAGGGTATAATACCTGTCATCAGGGTCCTCACTGTGGTGGCTGTTGCTGGAGGCCTGAGAGAGTGATGCGCGGCGGTTGGGCGGGGGAGGTAGAGCGGCCACAGCGCTGCCCAGCACGGCGCGCTGGTTGGCCGGCTTCACCGTGATGATCAGGTTGGAGCTGTTGGCCACCATCATGTCCGTCACCTAGCACAAGTACAACACACTTAGATATAAATAAAATACCAGGGGACCTAGAACGGTCAAATCGATAACAACATCAGATCGCAATTTGGAAGGTTTGGTGACTTACCAGAGGTGCCCGGGTTTACGGGGTAAGGTTTGTTCGGGTCTTGGCGACAGATGTGTTTCTCACCTGCAAGGTGGCAGGCCGGATCAAGAGAGACTGGTTGAGGGAGGCCTTTTGAACTCTCTCGACCAATCGCCTTGCACTGCAGTCGGAGGGATGGATTCATATGTCGGTCACTCCTGGACACACTGACCTCCAGATTCCTACCCACCCCTTATATCTATTTCCTTCCCAGAACTTCCTTTTCTTAGGAAAACTCCCCACACAGCATTCCCTAAGATGATATAGGCCCTGAGGAAAATTATTTTCCTTAGAGAAGGTAAAAAAAAAGCTCAAATCAATAACTTCACCATATTATAACAATAGGCTTAAATGAGGAAGACTTTATATCAATTTTCCGAGCACGGTTAGGCGTGTCGATAGCCAAGCCGATATTGACAACAAAAATCGCCTTACAATGTCAACACTGGCGGGTGTTTAAATGAGTTGGGTTAGGTTAGATACCACAGCATCAATGATTTGGAAGAAAACAGCAGGATTGGAAATGTTGCAGTCATGCTCGGCTCTCACCGGTATGTATTTTGAGTTAGGTTGGTTACCTGGTCAAGGGTCTTCCCGGCCACCTCGATACCGTTGACCTCGAGCACCTCATCACCCACGGCCAGCAGCCCCGTGCCCTCGGCCAGGCCCCCGGGCACCAGGCGGGACACGAACACTCCGGGCTGGCGCTCCACCCCCGCTGCCGATACCCGCACGCTGGTGCCATCTCTGAAACACAAGCAAATGTTATTACAATGTCACTCATGTTGTTTATAAGCATAATTACTTACGCCTTGCACTTAACAGATTCACTACCGAGCCTTGGTCTTAATGATGAAATAATTCTATTTATTTTAAAGAAATGGAACCAAAATATTTTATTTCACTTCAATTTTCTTTTGTTTGTTTCTTTCAAGTTAATTTGGGAGGGAGTATGTGTACCGCCACTCCGGGAACCATTTATTGAATAACCAACACTTTTGACAAGGTCACCCCAAATGGTTTGCTTCATTCGGTGGACTAAGCATTTGTCTAGGTTTTGGAGACGGATGCGTGGCTGGCCGGATCGAGAGAGACCTGACCTAGACCTCTCCAGCCAGATTCTCTCGACCCATCACCTTGCGTCGCAATGGGAGGGTTGGATTCGTAAGTCAGTCACTCTTGGACATGTTGACCCCAGATTCGTACCTTTTACCTTCCTAGTCCTCTCCTTCCTTTCCCTAAAATGACCCTCCACACAGCATCTCCAAAGATGACATAGGCCCTGATGGAATTTTTTTCCTCAAGGCCTCCTGTGTGGAGATAACGTAAAAAAAAAATACATGTGATCTATTTAAATTTTTTTTTAAACTATAAACTACAGGGTTACAATTTGATTTTTCATAATTTTAGAAGAAACTTTGACAATTATTATTTTAACTAGCTTTTACCCGCGGCTTTGCTCGCGGAAGGGGGAAATTACTGTAGTGCTTGCACTTATCAATTATCCCCCTCCCCCCTCCCGCATTCCATACATTCATTCCCGGTTTTTATAGTAATAGTTTTCAAACAATTTGCGAGCCACCTAAATTTCATAATGCCAGAGCTCAAAGAAAAAAAGAATTATCCAATTGATTGCAGTCGTTCGGAATTTATGCGCTTACGAGATCTATTTTTATTTAAATATATCAACATCGTTTCCATGGCAATGATTTGTTTTCTGACGTTAGCAATAACTCGCTTTTGATAGCCACAGAAAACGTATGATAAATACAACATATTAATATTTATAATTTCATAACGCCAGAGCTTACCATTATATACAGCCTATATTACTCGCATATAATGTAGCTTTCTATTAGTGAAAGAATTTTTAAAATCAGTTTATTGGTTTATGCGTGAAAGCGTAACAAACAAACACACGCAGTTTCGCATTTACAATATTGGTACAGATTACACGTTAATTATTATTTTTTTAAATAATTTTGCCCTGCCTACTAGCACAGGTGGGTAGATATTTTGTTAGTTCATAGTTAGGTTTAACAATACAATAAAGAATATAACACTACAAGTGCCTTCCGTTCAAATTTGAAAGGAAACAAATGTGCCACTGACTTAGTTCCTTTTAGTTCTAGACCATTTGGCATGCGGTCTGTCTCTCTTACACTTGAGATTGAAAATGTAAAAAATCTTGAAATTGTATGTTGTCATCCTATTTGAATTACGTAATCACGGTGAAACACAGTTTTGGCTCACAATTGGATCACGAATCATGTCCACAAGGCACTTCTTGTGTTATTGTTTATTCTATGGATTTAGCAGTGATATTAGACTAAGGTAAAGTATTCCTCACCTAATATAAAATCCTAAGGGCTTATCCGATCCGTGCTTCAGTAGTCTTACTCTACGACACGTTTCTGGTACAATATCTACGTCAATGATTGCTGAAACCTGCAAAACAAAAAAACAATTTTACTAAACACACCAAGAAAATGTTAACCAACTTCTCCAAAATAGCTGAATAGTACTCGCCAAACTTTAAGAGGAACATATGCGCGGCCCATTTCGGCCAGTTTCATACAAATCTTAGATTTGGATTTGAGATCAAAATACCTAACCAAACAGAAAAATTATTTTTTAATCAAAAGACAGATATAAAATATCTGGACGGATGTGAGCTACTTCATTTATTTTTGCTTTAAATAATAAGATGTAGACCATTCAAGATTTTGGTGTTTCATAATTTTAGAGGCAACTTGGGCAATTATTTGTGAGTAACTGAAAAACATTAAAAAAATAATTTTACTATGTTTTTTTTTTCCATAAGAAAGCTAATAGTTTAGAAATGCAGAAAATAATTTGCAGGCAGATAGAAACATTACACCTTTAAATTTATACGACGAGACATTTTTTTAAATACCAACCAGGAATTATTAGATTACTGGTCAAATAAAATTATTCGCGCCAAACACTTCAATTATCTCAACCAAACGTATGTTGACAAACTTTCGTCAAACGAATGGTTGAGTATTGGAGAATTGAGCGCAGAAATAGAAGGATTTATGCTTGCCATTCAGGATAGTCATTAATACTATAAATTATAGTAAATATATAATAAAAGATACAAATCAAATTGATGATTTATGTAGAAAATGTTTGGCTTTTCCGGAAACTATAGAACATATTATTTCGGGAAGTTCTGTATTAGCACCGTCCGAGTATACATTTAGGCACAATCAGGTTTTAAAAATAATTCACCAAAGTTTGGTAATTAAACATAACTTGATTGACTGCCGTAATGTAGTACCATATTAAGATTAAAAAAATCATGAAATGAACATAATTGTGTAATTTATGGATGGCCTCTAACCTTACTCTTACATTTACAATATGTCAAACTGTAAAAAGGCTCAGATATGCAGAAATGAAAAGTAGTTCTTACTTGTCTGAAGTCATGGGGGTTAGAAATGGCGAGGGACTTGGTCTTGCCGGGCGTTCCACCCAGGATGGAGGAGATGATGTTCCGCGGCCGCATGGATCCATAGCCATTGAGCTCCTCCAGGCTGTCTCCTGAAACAAATAACAATAAATTCATATAAGCAAACATTTTTTTATCCCGTCAATTTTTCCCGTCAAGGCAATTTATTCACTTTTCGGAACAACTCATACAGGTCTCATAGAAATCATTGTGTCTCCCTTATTATCATGAGTAGAAATATGATCTTAACGGTATTAGAAAGAGAAAACCACGCATTATATTGAAATCAAAAAGTAAAAAAAAAATTAATAATCACAAAATAATTCAAATGTACACTTTCATGAAAATAAAGTTTCCGACAGCAATTTGAAAGAAATTTATGAAACTTTAGGAATTTTTAATGAATTATTTTTACATGAAACAACAAAAAGTGGGTTAACGATAATGTTTATAATACACTTACCTAATAAAATATGTATGTGTTTTTATTTTTTTTTTCATTATCAGTAATTTTAATTAGAATAAATTAAGGTGAGCCATTTTTAAAACTTTTTTTATGTTTGCATTTCAATATTTTTGTATTTCAAAAATTATACTAGGGTCAGTCAAAAACCAATGCCTCCTATTTTTTTCGATTTAAATAAAGTTAGTTAAATGAAAAAATTTAATTTGGAGCTATTCCTCAAACCTTCATCCACAATCTACTGCAATAGTAACTTTCTGCGTCAACAGGTGGCGTCAGCACTGCAGTGGCTTGCAAAATGGCCGATATCAATGCACGTATTAGTCAGCGTTCTGTGATTGAATTCTTAAATGCAGAAGGTGAAATGCCTATTCGCATTCATGAAAGACTGAAAAATTTTTTCGACCCATGTAATTGCATTTTTTATTTCTTGACAATTAAAGGAGAGAAAAAAATAGGAGACATTCGAAAAAAAAATTAACACCGGAGATCAAAAGTTCATACGTATTTTTTACTCCAAATAATGTCAGAAATCAATGGTTAAAATAAATCAGGATCAATAAAGGACGTCCCTTAAGATGTTCTATAACTGGAGCGACAGTGCAATTTAAAACTTTTTTTCTCCGATTGTTCGACATTTTTTGATGATCATTTTGAATATTTTCCGCCCAAATTAAAAAATAATCATACCTCCGAATTTTAATATGGAGACATAACCAAACTGATTATAGTTCTATATAGCCAATGAATTCACCTATCTTTTGTCGATTATCACATATTCGTAGGATTTATAAAAAAAAATAATTATAAAATCGTAAACTTCTACTTAATTACTTACAAACAAGGGAAAATTTGCCAAAATTGGCAGCAAAGCAATCCGAGGTATTTTAAATAGTGCCATATTGTGGCAAAAAGCGCTCCAGTGGATAATATGTCGAAGATTTAGATAATACGCAACTTTTTAGCTTCATTATCCTTTTAATATTTGGCGTCAATGCAGAAGAAATTGATTTTTGACTTGAACAAACGTCGACGGGCCGAGAATTTGCGCTTAACGGCAACCCATATTTAAAGTGGCAAATTGTAAAAAAAGCAGTATGGCGCCGATTTGACGACGATGTCAATCTTTAAACTTGTTTTCAAACTTTGATGAAAATGACAACCCTAAAATGACGAACACCGGCGCGACGTCCGGAACTTTTCGAACATTGTAACGAGAAGGTTAACGAAAACGCCCTTGAAAATATTTTGCGCAGAATCCGAGCAATAATTTACATCATCCTTTTTTATTACTAGAAGTTCGGAAAAGGACGTTAAAAATAACGTCTGGTTTTTAAAGATTTATGGGAACATTTTCCAGAAAGCTTCTCGCAATAATGTCGACCGGAAAGTATCGCCGCGCGCCGGTCGTAAATAAAACAATACCAGCGTCAAACATTAAGTTTATGAAGTCCGAGGTTCGAAGGAACTTTATTACTAAACCCATCAAACTGCAAACAGGGAAAAAATGTTTGCAGATCATTAATTTGTTGTTATAACAATACACTATGACATCCATTCGCTGTGTCGGTGAACATACAATACTAGTTATCAACGGTCCTCCACACCAGCAGTGAAATTCAAGTAAAAGTATTGCGCAATAAAAAAATTAATCGTTTTTTTTTACATTAAGACGATAATATAACCTAAAATATATTCAGAATCTTAACAACGTAAGTAAAGAAGCCGTGTATACAAATTGCGACTCGCGACTCGCGACTCGCGACCCGTGTATTGGACGGACCCACTGTCGAATTAGCCCTATCAAAAAAAAGAAGAAGAAAAATAATCGACGTAAGTGAAGAAAGCGTGTAAACAAATATGCGCCCGCGGCACAGCGTATTAGGTCGAATTCGCCCTAGCGGACCTGAAGATTCGACCATTCCGCCGCGTTCATTTTAATTAATTCTGAAGAATGTGTTACAAATTTTTAAGATGTTTCTAAATGAATACCTCCAGAAGTTATTAATTCATCGTCTAGAAAAATAAAATCTGGTATTTACCGCTAACTTTATAGATTAAAAACTGGTTATAAAGTTTTAAAATTGTAGTACATAAAATATATTAATGTAAGGTATTGTTTTTATTAATTTTAAATATGAAGAACTTTCATCACCAGGTAAGAGTGTCTGTTAGAGTAAAACAGTTATTATAGTTGTTATGAATTCGCCGGAAATGATTAAAACGTGAGTTCTGAGCAAACAAACATTATTAGGGTTGTGTACCGCCTTGACTTCACACAAGAGGCTCTGAGGAAAATAATTTCTCTCAGGGCCTATGTCATCTTTGGGGATGTTATTTGGAGGGTTGGGTGTTGTTGTAGGAACAGTAAGAATCCAAAATTTCGGTCGGTTCAGCGGCATAGTGCCTGAGAAAAAGTTCGACTCCAAGACTTACTACCTACTATCTGGGAAATTCACTATCTGTTAGTAAACTCGCTCAGTGTAATCGAATTACTTGCTAACTAGCAGACTGTGGAAAACCTACGAAAAAACTTGAAATGTGAGCAACTTTACTCGCTACTCGTGTTTGCCTAAAGATGGCGGTCCACCAACTGCTGATTTCATCTGTCTAGTATTAGTTAGGGTCTGGAGCCGTTATTGGCTAGCGTGTGGCGCTAGCTGCGAGCTCAAGTTTTTTACAAAATGTCGACGCAATTGGTTCGCGCGAGAGTCGTTATTTTAGCTGCTACTGTCGCTACTGAGCGAGTAGATAGTTTTGGGTGTCATCATGACAATCTCACTCGCCGATTCACCCGCTTTTAAGCTTACCGGCTAGTAGCTTGCAAACTCACTCTATGTAATCGAGGCTTTAGAGCTTAAAAACTTAAAGCGTTCAAGGGAAGTATGTATGTTATATTATGTCGATAGAAATTCGGAATGCCGAGTCTTAAAGTTTTGAAACAGCGGTTTAATCTCTGCATTTAAACTGCATGCAAACTTTACCCCAGGTGGTAGTACCATATAGAGATTTAACCAGCACAAATAATAACAGTTAAGTTAACTGGCCTTTGTTAAGCCGGTTGGAAACTCAATAATTTACCATCGACTTCACACATTTCCTAATGGCTCAGCGAACCAAGTTTCCGATGTGTTTGTTTAGTTTTCCGTAAACCGACACAATCGACGTGCATGCTGAACTTGCAATAATCTGCTGCGGAAGTCGGAATAGTGTATTAACCCCCCAGGCCTCAGGCCTATTTCGTCGGAAGGTTAAAATATATCAATTTGGATAAAATCCAAATAAATGGAATATTTCTGAACGCATCTGAAAAATAAAAATTGTCTTATAAAAGTGATAAAATACGCTTTCAAAAATAAGAATCAATTCTAAACAAACATAATATTTTTGAATATAATTTTTTTAATGCAAACATAAAAAAGTTTTGAAAATTGCTCACCTTACTAAAATTATTAATATCGAAAAAAAAAACAAAAACACTCTTTTTTTGGTAAACATATTATGAAGTTATTACCAGTAGATGTCATTTTGCTGTCCGATGAAATATATATATTTTTTAAAAATATTTTTTCATTCACACGTCGCCACTGATCACACGTCGTTTTTTCGACCCATTCTCGGGTCGACCGAGTTCAACAGCTCGGCTATGGAAAGATTAGCCGGCCTCTGTGTTTCCTCCCTCCTACAACATGGGTCTCTTCAAGACCAATGTTCATTCCTTCCTCTCCTTAAAAAGACCCTCAACACAGCATCCCAGACAACATGGAGTTAATGCAAAAAAAACACTCCTATACGTCGCGACGGCATCACGTGATAAGCGCTTTTTGCGTGTTTACGTGCTGCTGGATCGAGACGGAGTGCTTACACCGTGACCCGCCAGGTTATACCAGACTACTCAATTGCGGCGACGTGTGATGGAAAAATATTTGTTATTTTTAAATTGAAAAAAATATATCATCGTACAGCAAAATGACATCTACATTTTTTAGTCCAAATATGCTCAGGAATCGCTGGTTAAAATCATTCGGGTATGTGCTGTTACACCTTGTACGCATATTTTACAAAAACATTATCTGGAAAGATTGTAAAAAAATGTTGGGATTTTTAACGACGCTAAATAGAAATTTGAACAATATAAAGTGTATTAAACTGTTGTATTTTGTCTGTGTTAGAAGTCAGCTTGAGTACAATTCTCCCGCCTGGAATCCAGTCATGTACACGCTGTTAAAAGAATACAAAACAAATTTTTACGTTTTCTAAATTTTAAAATGGGTATTCCAGCAATAAGGAACTCCAGTGAAAAATATTATGGCTTTAAAAAAATATGTTCATATAGACCAATAAACGCTGATTCTGAATATATAAGTTTTATTGAATAATATTTAACGTAGAGTTTTAAGAAAAAATATTAAAAAGTCAATTTTAAAACAGTTCATTAAACACCCTGTCAAGTTGGTATTATTGAATTTGTTAGGCGTGACGTCACCGCTTCCATAAAACGATCCAATGCTGAAATTCAAAATGGCGGACGTCGAACAGCTGATTCCAGTTCCCTACAAAATTCATGCTTCGGTTTCTTTAATATTGATTTCGATTCGTAAAGCTAAAAACATAATAATTTCAAACAATTTTTGTACCACTCTCCCGTAACAATATTGAAAAATATAATAATATAATATAATAAATAAATAATTACACCTAAACTTTACTTATTGAATAGTTTCAGTACTTCTTCCATACAAAATGACAACATCTGTTGAAAATAACTAAAACTTTTGGGCAGATGACGTCACAGGGGCAGATGACGTCACGGTGGTTTTTGGGGGATCTTGAAAAATTAAAACTTTGACATTTATTTTAACTATTAAAACTAACTATAAAAATAAAAATAAATATGCACATAAAAAAAAATTCGACTGGAGTTCTCTATTATGTACAATAAATACCGTATATTTCTTACTATGCATTTGTAAAAGCCCCGTAAAAGGGCGTTAATAAATAAATAAATGTACAAAAACATCATTTTGCAAATACAAGCAAGTTATTACGAAAATAGTGAGAGGGCGTACGGCATGCGATTGGCATTCCAAGGGTTAAGTCATAAACACACACCGTTGTTACGGAAACAAAATATAACAAGTCAAAAAATGCGGCTTTTGTGTACGATATTGACTTTTTATGTGAATACCGTATAATAGTCCCAACTGCTCCCAACGGTTCGGACCCAATGGGACTATATATGTAAATATTTTTTTATTGAAAAAGAAAGACAAACATTCCCGGGTTACGAACAACCCAGGAATGTTTGTCTTGGTATTTCTGTAAAAAAATTCGAAGGGTAAGGCTCTCGACAAGCAATCCGAGGGTCACGGGTTCGAATCCCGGCGTGTGCAAGTAAATTTTACTTAATTGATTTGTGTTATTTCACAATTGATTAATTAAAAATAATTTATAGTATATTTACAACACGTTCCTGAGTGGAAAATACTCTCAGTATCGCCCTGGTTTAAGCCACCGCTACCCGAATTTCTACCGAATTCTTACAATCTCCCTTAAACATTTGAAGTTTTTAAGCTCTTAAAAAATATATGTTATTTTTGAAGATACTATACATTCCCCACGCCGAAACACAAATTATATGAAATTATCTCGATAGAAAAAAATTGCAAGTATGCTCCGAAAATTATTATAAACATGTTCATTTCATTTATTTTAGAAGTTGTATGTATGAAAAAATTCGTAGTCTTTCTTTAAATGCTATTTCAGACATTCCATACGAAATTTTTGCTCTATTTTAAACGAGAAGTGTTTTATTAAAACTTTTCACAATTTTCGCTTCAATTTTATCGTTTTATGCATTAGCGAGCTCTCTCCAACATTCGTATTTACATATTTCTCCATCTTCTTCTTTTTGAGCGGGGATACGGCGCTTTAAGACCACCATTGTTTGGTAACCATATCTGTACGGTCTGTAACCGTATCTGCCAGGTACAACCCCGCTTTCCTCTTGACCAATCTCCTTCTCTCCTCACTTACGTACCCCAATTGGGGATGCCAAAGACTCAAAAGACTCCAGGCGGGGGTAGTTGGAACACTTGTGCGGTATTCACATAAAAAAATAAAAATAATCAGAGTGTGCAATCCACAGAGTATAGAAGTGAAACCTTCAAAAAACTAAAGTAGACAATGGGGAGGCTACGAAGCACCGCACAAAGAAGAGACCAATTATACTCTCATTCTCTCGCAGACTAAGAGCTGGTTCACACTCAGCTATCAAATATAAAAGATCATAGCACGCCAAATAACGCTCTCCATACAATCCCTTCAGACCATTCACACCTAAGCGTTTTTAAGCGCAGATCAATCATAGACAATACACATCTCAGACGTAACCGCTCCAGGCGCGATATCCCAGAAGATAACTCCCCCCTTCTCCTACTAAAACAGGAGAGGGGGGTCATTGTAATTACGGAGCTGCCTAGACCCGTGGATGACAGGTGTCAAGTTGACAGATTTCGGTACAAAAAATATGCGTTCCGTTGCCGCTCCCTAATTCGACTGACCCCCTCTCCTACCACAGGAAGAAATATTTGATAGCCTCGTGTGAAAGGACAAAAGATAAGCGCTCGCGAATCAACAGATATCTGCTCGCAGATATATAGCTCGGTGTGAACCAAGCATTAATCCTATAGATTTATGTGTTTGTCTCTTTTAAAGAAAGACGTTTTCACTTAAAAAAAAATAAAGCGTTTCGGAACTGATTGGTGATCTTTTCGATTTCGACCAGTCAGTGGTTGAGAGGGCATTGCGCTTGGGTCCCCACCCGGGCGTCCCGTGTTCGATTCCTCGGCTGGCTAAGTCCTCCATCACAACACAAGCAACATTTTCGGCTTTCTGTGGTGGTAGTAGGAGATTTTCAAACATTGTTGGGTTATTCGTAACCCGGGAATGTTTGTCTTTCTTTTAAAAAAAAAAAATCTTACACCAGGGGGACGATACTGAGAGTATCTACCTTTCTGGAAAGTGCCACTAATATACTATTGATGAGAGTTTAGTGCGTAGTATCTGCTTGCACATGCACGTATGCACATGCACGTGGCACGTGATGCACCCGGGTAGGTCCATAATCAAGTCAATAATAATACTACCATTGATAGCGACATCCGAAGCGTGAATAGAATAATTAGGTACTAATAGTGGCACTGTCGACTGTTGGTCGGTCAAACCCATTTCCGTACAAACCACATTCATACAGGTACCTACGCAGAGTTTATAATTGTATATGTGAAAAACCGTGGGAAAAGCTGCATTATAAGAAAAAAAAAGAGTGTGCAATTCACACGCAGTAGAAGTGAAACCTTTAGAAAAGCAAAGTAAACAATAGTGGGGAGACTACGAAGCACTTTTTTTTATCAACGTGAACGTTTATTTTTTTTCCACATTTTTGTCACATTCCAGTGCACCTATTTCTACATATTTGGTCATCTTAATAGTACTTGTGTTTTCTTCTTCGGAGTCCCTAGATGTCGCTTTCTTTTGCCTCTCATTTTGGAGTGACTTGAAGATTGGATATTGATTTTACAAAAAATATTTCTTTTATTTCGACCCTTGGTCTGCTAAATGCCTGCAGAGGTTCGTCAGGCGCTTTACACCACTACACCAAAGGAGACCGTGGATTTATCGTATTATATTGGAAACGGGTACCCATGAATTAAGGCGGTATAATACCCTAATATTGGGGGTTTGCTCAAGGCTCAGATTTTAATAAATTCCGACGAATTCGTAAATATAATAACTTTTTACTATAAATTTAGCGGTGAGCACCAAATTTTATTTTTCTAGACGATGAATTAATAACTACGGGAGGGATTTGTTTAACATCTTAAATATTAGTAACACGTTCTTCAGAATTAATTAAAATGAACCCGGCGGAAATCCAGGTCGAATTCGACCGTATGTCCGTCCAATACGTCGTGCCGAGGGCGTATTTTTGTTTACACGCTTTCTTCACTTACGTCGTTAAGATCATTATTTTTCTTCTTCTTCTTTTCTTTGATAGGGCGAATTCGACAGTAGGTCAGTCCAATACACGGGTCGCGAGTCGCAATTTGTATACACGACTTCTTTACTGAATATATTTTAGGGTATTGTGTCGTCTTAAATAAATGTTTTATTGCTATCTCATTCTCTCGCAGGCTAAAATCCTACAGATATACCACTTGTCTTTTTTTTAAGAGTCGCTCTTTTCCGTTTCATCGAGTTTCAAATCACAACGATGCTAAAGAAGTTAGATAGAGTTGATGGAGTAGTGTGTAATATGATGTGTATGATTCTATCGGGTATTGATTGAGTTGTGCTCGCGATGTGTGAGGGTCGGATCTGATACGGAGATTATCGGATTACTCACGGAACGCTTGCTCGGAGCTGGGGAGCGGAAACGCTGGAACACACATCATAGTATAATATGTACTTATCTAAATTGCCAGGGTTGCCAGCAATCTGAACAGATCACCCCTAGAAATAAAATGTGATTTATAACGACTTGAAAGAAAATCGTACATAACCGGTTTACATAAGACCTTTCGACCTAGACAGATCAATGAAATTTAATCTGCTCACGGAAGAATTTTTGTTTTGGAAAATGTAACACTAATAATTTTTTGTCACATAGTTTTTAATTAAGTACTAGCGAGTACCCGGCTTTGCAACGCCACTCAAAGAAAGAAAGTGTATTTAAATTCTGTTTATTGAAGTACTTTTGAAAACACAATTTTTTAGGTGACACATGTTTAGCGTCGTTAGTGATTAGAATTTTAGATGGAAATACGTTACTAAAATTTATTATATGACGGGTCGTCGGTTCTAATATAATGCGCTATATTCGCACCTCGGCTCGACCCTCCCGTAGCGCAACGGCTAAGGCGCTGGACAAATCCAAGCGACCAGAGAGGCAGACATCGAGCGAACGGAGTTCGAATCCTACGAAATCCAAAAAAATAAACATTTTTATTTTTGTAAATAAATATCCAATCTTCAAACCACTTTAAAATAAACGGGCAAAAGAAAAGAAAGCGACATCTAGCGACTTTGTAGTTTCACTTCTGCCGCGTGTGAATTACATATTCTAATTTTTTGTTTGTTTTTCCGTCTGGTGCGCACTCGAATAAATAAGGTTTTACGACGCGTGAGCAGACCACATACAGCAGTCCGCTTGAGAAGCGCGGATTTTTCAAATTTTACCCCCTGCTGTCCCCTAGCGCTACTATATCTCCTTTGCATACTCCCCTCCGCCCCTCCCTCACCCATACCCTGCGTGTCCTTTCCCATACGTCCCCGTTCCCGCCCACGTTCCCGTGCTGCGTCCCCTGCCCTTCCGAGTTCCCCTTCCACCTTCCCCACTTTCTCCTTCCCTCGTTCCCGCTTCCCCAAACCCCCCTCCTTCGTTCCCCCCTCCCGGATTCCCTTCTCCTTTCCTTCCTTGCCGCTAAACTATATGAAATACACAAAAAATTTCAAACAAATCGCACCACCCATTGTAAAATTTCTATTTTATTAAAATTCTAAATCTAACAATTTTCATAACGCCAGAGCTCACCATTATATATAGAAACCATTGCGGGTATGCGCACAATAACTCACCAAAGTTTCATCGCAATCGGATGAATGTAAAGAATCACTAACTATGTTCTACTAGCTGTTCCCGGCGTTGCCCGGACTTTACATAGAGTTTTTGAAACCAGACTTAAATAGACCTATCTCTTGTTTTGAAGGTTAAGTTTGTAAAATTTCAATTTCCAAATAAAATTGTAGAAACAAAAGCCGCCCGGCCGCCACAATCTTGTTTATAAAAAACATATTATTTATATTTACAGTCAATTTCTAGGGCTTATGAAGCTATAATTCGTAAGCAGTTTTGGATTCAACATCCTCTTTGTAGATAATAAAGAAAATGTGAAAATGATGTTCAGAAAAAAGTGGAACAAAAGATTTTTTTTAAAACCACTTTTTTGTACTCACAAAATCTGCACAACAGAGATATATGCCGGTCAAGAAAATGCGTTAACAAGGTTAGCTCACCGAAAAGTTAGAGCGGTGATTGACTTAAAATTCGTGACGTAGCTTGGAGTCCGTGTTCCACTGGGAAATTTGAATTGGTAACGTATCGGAAGCGGTCCGACGAGTTTTTTTTTTCGAAAAAGGCCCGTGCGAGCCAACCTTGTTAAAAACATTTTCTACAAACCTTGATGTACGCCGGTGCTAAAAAGGAAAAAAAAGAACAAATAAAGAATTTGAAACATGGAATAATCCTTGTCACACGAATGGATGGATACATTCTTCAGTCAACATTGGGCCATCAATCGTGACGTCATCCGGACCCATCCATCACCTCGCTAAACCAGATGTTGCCCCATTAGTGCGACAATACCACAAAGCACGACCCCAAGACCGGGGTCGTAGAGTTTATCTACGCGGACACGGATATCCCCCAATATCCCACTATCCCCCAGCACCCACATACCGCTTCCTTCCCCACCCCGGGGACCAGCGCTGAACCCATGGAGCCAGAATGGCAGAGGGTAACAGCCACCAAGCGCTGCCACTCCCCCCCTATCCAACCCACCCCGTACCTGTCTCAGCAGAACAGGTTTGAGTCCCTGCCTGAGATCGGTGACGCCTCCACGTACACCGTCCCACCGCCCAAAAGGCGACCGGCCACGACCACGACCACGTCCTACCAACATCAGGACGCCGCCCAAAATGCAGCAGGCAGAAAAAGCACACGAGTGCCGCCTGTCATCATGACTCTGGGGAGCATGACGCATGGCGACATAACAGCCGAAATTAAAAAACACATAGGCAATGCGACTTTCAACTTTCGCTACAACAAGGGTGGCACCATCAGCGTCCTCGTGAGCTCCGTCGAAGCTCACACCCAACTAACCAATGCCCTACGTCAGGAAGCCAAGACGACCTTCCACACATTCACAACAGAGGCCGACAAGATCAAGAAGACCGTCATCAGAGGTCTCCCAAAACTGACAGCGGAAGAGATCAGCAATGATCTGAGGGATCAGGGCTTCCCACCAAAAGCCATCATAGAAATGACCACCCCGGGGTCTGAATACCCGCTATACCTGGCCCACTTCAGCCGGGAAACCAATATGGGACAGCTACGAACAGCAGTCCGTTTCATCTGCCACTGCAGAATCTCGATGCGCAAGTATCGAAGCGGCCACCTCCAACACGGCACGCAATGCCACAGATGCCAGAAGTTCGGCCATGGCTCGAGGAACTGCGCCCACCCCGCCCGCTGCGTAAAGTGCGAGGGAACCCACGCTACAGCGGACTGCCCCAAGGTCACCCGCGAACTCCCGGCCGCCTGCTGCAACTGCGGAGGCCCTCACCCCGCTAACTTCGGCGAATGCCCTAAGAGGGTAGAGTACGTCGCCGCCCTCCAGCGCAGAGCTAGAGAAAACGCCAGTCAGAGGGCCCCCGAGCCACGCCAGAGGGCCACCGAAACCCCTCAGAGGGCCACCGTAACGCCTCAGCCATCAACATCAGGCAATTTAGGCGGCCGGCGGACCTACTCCGAAGCAGCGGGTGGCAACACCAGGGCTTCCCATCAAGAAGAGCGTCGTGGGCCAGAACCCAACACCAACACCACCTCTGGTGACGAGGACATCATGTCTCTCCTGCGCGGCCTCATGAAGGTTCGGGGAAGGCTGGCTGCCTGCACACACAAGGAGGAGAAACTGTTCATCCTCATGGAGCTTCTGACGAACACCATCAATGTCTAGCACGGCATCGGAGGTCAAAATCCTTATGTGGAATGCCTGCAGCATTCGACAGAAAGTCGAACAACTACTAGACCTGGTCAACAAACTAGAAATCGATATCATTCTTCTCAGCGAAACACATCTCGACGAAAAAACCAGTTTGAGAGTGCCTGGATTCGACATCCACAGAAACGACAGACCACTCCCAGCGGACAGAAGATCACGTCCGTCAGGTGGCACTGCGATCCTAACCCGTCAGGGCCTTTTGACAACGAGACTACCGACACCTGTACTTCAAAACATGGAAGCCACAGTCATCAGAATGGAGATTAAAAAAGAAATGCACACCATCATCGCTGCATATTGCCCATCAGACGCTAACAATATCGTGAGAGGCGATCTCGACAAGCTGCTTGCACTCGGCGCCAAAGTACTCATAGGAGGGGACCTAAATTCCAAGCACAGGCATTGGAACAACTTCAGAGCCAATAAAAACGGAAAAATCCTGTATAAACACCTGGAAAGCCACGACTACCAAGTACTCGCACCAGACAAGCCGACATACTACAGAGCTAAAATAAAATACCCAAGCACTCTCGATATTGCGCTGGCAAAAAACATATCAACGACATCTCCCCTGATGACACTGGTCGAACTACCATCTGACCATCTACCGGTGAGCTTCACGATAGGCGGAGAAATCAGGAGAATAACGAGGACTCAACTCGATTTCCAAAAAGCCGACTGGAAAAGATTTAAAGAAGGGATCAACGCTCAAATATACCTAACATCAGAGACTCTAACCACGCCAGCAGACATAGACGAAGCCGTCGAATCGCTGACTGATATCATCCAAAGAGCACGAGACGATTGTATCCCCAAGAAAAAAATCCAGCCCTTTGCCGTGAAGCTGACACCGCACATAAAATTTCTGATCACAGAGAAAAATAGACTTCGCCGAATCCATCAAAATACCCATGAGAGGTGCTTCAAGATAGCAGTCAACTCTCTTGGAAGGGAAATAAAAGACGAAATAGCGACACTCAAGAACACTCTGTGGTCAGAAAAAGTAACTTCCCTAAGTACAGAGGATCATTCGATCTGGAAAATGGCAAAGGTCCTCAAATATCAGGACAACAGCATTCCGCCTCTCAAATGGCCCAACTCGACAGTCATGGCACTCTCAAACGAAGAAAAGGCAAACACCTTGGCTGACGGATTTGAAAAAGCGTACCAAATAACAGACGGGATGGAAGACCCGGCCATTAACGAGACGGTGAACAGAGCACTCGAAGACCTCGACCTCCTCGCCCAAACGGATACGGAGGAAATACATCTTTGCACTCCGAAGGAAGTGGCCCTCATCATAAGACGCCTCAAACCAAAAAAGGCTCCAGGCGAAGACCAAATAACAAACGCGCTGCTAAAACATCTACCGCAGAGAGCGATTATTCTGATTACAAAAATATTCAACGCCTGCCTGCTGCTGGGCCACTTCCCGTCATCCTGGAAGAATGCGTGCGTCTTGCCGTTCCATAAAGCAAAAAAAGATCGCTCAAATCCGTCATGCTATCGCCCCATCAGCCTACTGCCGACCCTCAGCAAAGTCTTGGAGCAAGTCATCCTCAATCGATACCTCCCACATCATAACGAGAACAAGACTCTACCTGACGAACAATTCGGTTTCAGATGTAACCACTCGACGGTCCACCAACTGACACGGGTCACAGAAGACATCTCAAGGGCCTTCAACACCAAGAGGTACATTGCCATGGCGCTTCTCGACCTTGAGAAAGCTTTCGACTCAGTCTGGATGGACGGGCTCATATACAAACTGTATATCACCAACACGCCCATATATATTATAAGAATAATCCAAGAGTACCTGAAAAACCGATCATTCGCCGTTAAGGTGGGAGAGGCGAAATCAACAACAAGGAATGTACCTAAAGGCGTGCCGCAAGGAAGTTTACTCGGTCCACACCTGTTCAACCTGTACACGTACGACATCCCTCCACTCGTGAAAAGCAAAAAGGCGATCTACGCCGACGACATGAGCCTGTATGCCACTTCAGGCAAAGCTGTGGTAGCCGTTAACCATCTACAGAGAGGCCTCAACGAACTCTCGGCCTACTACAAAGACTGGCGCCTCAAGCTAAATGAGGCCAAAACAGAAGTAATCATGTTTACGCGTCGATTAAAAAACAGAATACCGCCAAAGAAAATCACCATGAGTGGAGTTGTACTCGATTGGAAAACCGAAGTAAAGTACCTAGGCCTTACCATGGACAGCCGATTAAACTGGAAATCACATCTCCAAAAAGCCAGATCCAAGATGCTCCAAGCCCTGGGCGCAGTAGGCCCAATCTTTAACAAAAAAAGTCCCCTAGCTGAGAAGAAAAAATTCCTACTATATCTGAGCCAGATCCGCCCAGCCCTTACGTACGCCATTCCCGCGTGGAGCAACATAGCCAACACGACGTATAATAGACTTCAAACCCTACAAAATAGATGCATTAGAATCATTTATAATACCCCGCGGTACACTAACCTCAAAAACCTACATGACCGAAAAGGCATACCAACTATACAGGAACACGCTTATCAACTTACGTCGAAGTTCTACAACACACTGAATCAGAACAACGTGCTTATCAAAGAGCTGGGCAGATACGACTCCCCACACGACCTACCTTTCAGGTACAAACATCGAATGCCAAAACACCTTCTATTAGACTTCCATGAGGATGAACACGACGAGCCCGATGCAACAGACGAGGATTGACAGCCACCATCCTTACGCTCCAAATACCTACCT
Source organism: Glyphotaelius pellucidus (assembly GCA_936435175.1). Lineage (NCBI taxonomy): Eukaryota > Metazoa > Arthropoda > Insecta > Trichoptera > Limnephilidae > Glyphotaelius > Glyphotaelius pellucidus. The sequence continues at coordinate 2,575,383 of OW386561.1, forward strand.
CTCCTGACCTTCCCCAACATTCCTACAGCCATCTCCCGAACTCCAAGGACACGGTATTTCCTAACCGGCGCCAACATTCCACACATTCCATCTGTGGAATTCTGTCCAGTGGCGTGGGGTGAGATTTTCGGACTTTTTGCGCTCGATCTGTGTTGGCTTAAAAACCAACGCGGATTGAGCCAAAACTAATGATGTTTCCTCCCACCTTCTTCCACTAGGCGTAGGCACCAGTACCAGCTCCCGACGACAAGGCGCAGACCAGAAAAGAACAAAATATTTACATTCAGTAAGCGTAAATGTAAAATTTGTGAAAAAAGTTCAGAACTTCTGTTCCCCTTTTCTTTGAAACTTGCATAAGGTTTTTTATCCAGTAACGAATTTTTCCTTATGATGACATTAATGTTAACGTAAATTCAGTCATTTAAATACAACCTTCAGAAGGTGATAGTAAAAAGGCCAAGCGAGCCGTAGTACTAGTTAGTTAGAATCATGAAAGGGTATTGTTATAAGCCCTAGCTAGTTAGAGGATTACGAAAGAATCCGTAAAATCAAAAAAAAAAAAAACCACAAAGCACGTTATTTTGGGAAAAAATAGATACAATATATTATGGGAATGAATTGACAATGAAGTACAAACCAACATTTTATTCCATATAAATACATACTTTTCTTCCATTTGATTGAATTCCTTTCCTTACCCTTTCCCATTCCGTCGTAACAACCTTATTTTTCAGTATGACAGAGGTCGCCCCAAGGGATTTGCTACTTTTAATGTTAGCAGGGGTGTCCGGGTTCATGGCGTGAGGTACAGGTCGTACAGGTCTTGGCGGCGAATGACCTGGATACACTGAACCGCAGATTCCTCCCCATTCTTCATACCCTTTTCATTCCCAGAACTTCTTCTCCAGTACATGTTATTTCGTTCAAAATTCAAACAAATATGTTGTTCTTTTACTCGCAGATAGATTAACCTTTGTATTTTTTTAAATATTTGTAACAATTAATTTGAAATAAAGGAAACTAAAATATAATTTTTTTAAACTTCAAGACTTTTATTTCTCAATACGAGTTTTTGAGGACATATACAAACCAATCCTTAAGCAAGCAATTAGCTCCACACAGGAGGCCCTGAGGAAAATAATTCCTCCAAGGGCCTATGTTATCTTTAGGGATGCTGTGGGGGGGCTTTTCTAGGAAAGAAAGGAGAAGAAGTTCTGGGAAGGAAAAAGGTGTGAGGGCTGGGTAGGTATCTGGGGGTCAGTGTGCCCAGGAGTGAAGGACGTATGAATGAATCTATTCCTCCCGCCGCAGTATAAGGCGATGTCCTGCTGGATAGATCAAAAGGTCTCAATTCACCAGCCTCTCCCGATCAGTCATACCACGCAGTTAGTGGGCAGAGCATCCACCGCCATGATCCGGACAAACCTCACCCCATGAACCCGGGCACCCCTGCCCACCAAGCGTATCGGACCACTTGGTATGACCAATGGCAGAGGTGTTGGTTATCCAATAAATGGTTTCCGGGGCGGCGGTACCCGAACTCGGCTCCCAAATTGGAGCTAATGTAAAAAAAAAAACAGGAGCCTCCAGACGCGACGTCTATCGCTTTTCCAACCAGTCACTTGTCTCTGAATTCTTTAAGGGGTTATTTATATACAGTTAGGAGGACCAAACAAAGCGATTTTTCAAGATTTTTTTCTGAGAATACCTTTATATTTATTAATATAAAAATTTGTACACATATTATGGTATCTTTTAATTGTATTTTAACATTTTTGTATTTGTAAAAATTATTAATTTTGAAAGCTGCTACAGCTGATCTCCAGAAGCTCCTCTCAAAAAAGGCATCTTGCGGTGACCACCGTATCTCTGGACTGGATTATTCAAAATGAAAAAACCAAACGGATTTCGTTAAAGTAATGTATAATCTTCTAATTAATTAAAGGACAAAGCAAAACAATTTTTTTTGACAAAATGGCGGCTTCTCGAAAAAAAAATCGATTTTTGACCAAAATTTTGGCTTAAATTGTTTATTAAAAATATATATATTTATCGGTGAGAACTGACCTTCGATTAATAACTAAAAAGAATTCTCAAGAAGCTTGTGTTAAAATTTGAGATTGATCGGTTCAGCCGTTTCAGAGACATCTTGGTCAGCGACTTTAAAAATACAGTTTTGAAAAAAACGCGTTTAAAGTTTGCCTCCTTCTTTCAAATGTTCTGACATGTCTTTACAAACATGCGTGTAACTTCGAAAATAATCGCCGGATTGACTTGAAATTTTCCGTGTGTACTTAAATATATGTAGGTACATTACGAAAATGAAATAAAAAAATTATTTCTTGAAAATTCTAACTGTATATAACCCCTTAACACCACAAATTTCATCAGATCAGCATTCCTGCAACGGCCAAATAAAGCCACTATTATTAAATACCACATCGTGCGAATTATGCAGGTATTTAGCAAGTACTCGTAATAGTCCTTACGCAATGTACTGATTGCGCTTGCGGAATTTGCTTTGTGCGAACAACAGTAGATACGTTCCTATAAGGTAAATCAGGAAATTGACAAAGCCATTATTCATGGCTGCCACACTACATTAGCTGTAATATATTATTATGTGTGAGACAGACCTACGGATCATACAGTTACAAATTAACGGCCCTCCGCACCAGCGATCAAATTCTTGTAAAATTACTGTAAACGCAGGTCTACCACCCTAGGTCTAAACTCACTTTTCTATCAAAGTCCCAATGGCTTCAGACCATAATTGCTGTTCATCCATCCCTAATTTTATTTTATTTTAATTTATTTCTAATGTCCGAGAAATTGTGTTGCTTGAACTCAAATTCACAGACTTTTGAAGTGAAAACTTCTTTAGCACCGTTGTGATTTGAAACTAGCGAAAAATAGCGACACTAAAAAGAGACAAATACATAAATCTATAGGATTTAGCCTGCGAGAGAATGAGATACTATAATCGGTCTCCTCTTTGTGCGGTGCTTCGTAGCCTACCCACTCTCGTTTACTTTGGTTTTCTGTAGGTTTCACTTCTACCGCGTGTGAATTGCACACTTTGATTTTTTTACATTGGATCACAGGAGGCCGCGAGTAAAATAATTCCTTCAGAGTCAATGTCATCTTTGAGGATGCTGTGTGGAGGGTATTTTTAGGAAAGGTGGGAGAGAAAGTTCGTTTCGGAAGGGTGAGGGTTGTATTGGTATTTGCGGCGGATGCGTTCATCTAACTACTGCGTGGCGGCCGGATCGGGAAAACTGTTTGAGGAAACCTTTTCAGCACTCTGCACACCGCAGAGGGAAGGATGGTTTCATAAGTCTTGTCATTCCTGGACACACTGACCCCAAGATTCCTACCTACTCCTCGTACCGTTTCCCAGAACTTCATCTTTTTCCTAAAAAAGAAACTCCACACAGCATCACCAGAGATAACGTAGGCCGTGAGGGAAATGATTTTACTCAGGGCCTCTTGTGTGAGGCTAATGTAAAAAAACGCACCCATACATGACTGTTTCTCTCTCTCTCTCTCTCAGTGAACAACAGGTTTGAAAAAATATTGTTTTATTTTTGGATGCCAATTTAGAGGGTGGATTTATTTTTAGAGGTGGAATAAATTCTAGATAGAGCTTTGAATTCACGACGAGCAAACATAGGGAAATATCATTGCGAGGGTTTGTACGTGGCTTTGGTTATGTACAAATCTACAGATTTATTTTGAGATTAATTAAATTTTGTCTACATGAGATTTCGTAAAACCACCCCGCCCACGTTTCCCACCCCTAAAGTAAAATTTTGATACTTGATAATTTTTTGCATAATTGACGTTCGTAAGAGGAATATTATTGTCTACTTAAGATTACGAAAAACTCTGTGTGAAACCCGGGCGACGCCGGTGAATGCTAGTGCGTAAATAGATTAGAGTTCTCAATCCTTCTAGGAAAAGGGGTTAGAAGATGTTTACTGAAAGGTTTTGAAGGAAATCGGTAATTCAATCCTTACACGATACTATTTCGTTTTCATCAATTTCCTCGTGTTACGAAATAAATTTATTCCCACTGCTCGGAACCAGCGGGACTATGACCTACCCAAATTGAGTTATGTTGTGAGGCTGATACGAGTGGGGAAGGGAATTCGAGTTTTTTTTTTAAATGTGAACCTGTCAAGATACCAACTGGCCCCGTCTGGAGCCGTTGAGACTATAGCCTCGATTACATTGAGCGAGTTTACAAGCTACTAGCCGGTAAGTTTAAAAGCGGGTGAATAGGCGAGTGAGATTGTAATGATGACACACAAAACTGTCTACTCGTTCAGCAGCGACAGTAGCGGCTAAAATAACAACTCTTGCGCGAACCAATTCGGTCGACACACGCTAGCGAGTAGCGATAATTACGCTCCCGCGCGAACTAATTCTGACAGTTACGAAATCAGCTACTGGTAGGCCGCCATCTTGAGCGAGTAGCGAGTAAAGTCGACCACCTTTCAACTTTTTTCGTAGATTGTCCACAATCTGCTAGTTAGCAAGTAATACGATGACACTGAGCGAGTTTATTAACAGTTCCCAGATATTAGCTTGTAAACTCGCTCAATGTCATCGAGGCTTATAGTATCCCCATTGGGGTATGTTGTGAGACCGAGGGGAAGGAGATGGTGAAGAGGAAGGTGGGGAAGTACCTGGTTATTTAGATCTGGTCACCAAACACGACTAAAGCCATTTCAAGCAACGTTTCAATTCTGAATTGTGGTTACACCAGGGCGATACTGAGAGTATCTTCCACTCTGGAACGTGCCGCAAGTGTAGTATATATTATTTTAAATGAATTAATTGTGAAATAACACAAATTAATCAAATAAAAATTTATTTGCGCGCCGGAATTTTAATCAGCGACCTTCGGATTGCCTCACCCCTCGACCACGGCATCCCTCAAACGATGAGGAAGACGAAGATTTGGAAGTACCTGGCCATTCAGATCTGGACACTAAACACGCCTATTATCATTTCAACCGACAGCGTTTCGTAACTGAACGGTGGTCTCTCTCCTGGGCGATACTGAGAGTATCTAATTATCGTATAAAATCAACATTGCAAACGCGTACCCAACAAACTTCATAAAACATTTCCATACGCGCAATCGGTATAACAGTTATGGTAAAATCACACGATCTTTTACTCGCCGCATATCAACGTTCCGCAGTTGGATCAATGCCCAACTCCAAGCAATTTCACTTGCCGAGGATTGGTCTGTATTATGTCAATTTTTGGGTTTTTTTAAGCCGTGAATGCAGTAATATTAGTTATATTTTTATCTACTATGTCCACACACAAAAAAAAACACATTTCCGCAGGTAACTTACATTTTAAACATCACTTTTTATTCTATCTCCGCAGTAATCGCAAAATATAAGTATTGGAGTGTACCATGTCCATTCTGGCCAATAGAAATGCGCCATTTTATGGACATAGTATAAACCAAAACTCATTATCTGCGCGCGCAACAGCTATACACATTGGAACTATTAAAACATTTGAATTTGCATTTAACTTGGTGATGTTTATTGTAACATTTTATATATTAAATATCATATTGAAACAGTGTATTTAGTAGAATAATACCCCTTTAATTGATATTTTAGTACGAAGTAAAAAAAACTTTCATAATTGTATCTGTTTTGAATGTGAATTGTTTCGACATCGTATTATATGCAGACTAAATTAAATTGTCTTGTTTTGTTGTTCGTATTTATTAAAAACTTAAAAGGAAATGTTTATTTTGTTCAGAAATATTTCATTTTTAATAATAGGTACAAAGGAAACAAAAAGACAATCACAAAACGTATTGCTTTTATGGGTTGCAATTCTTATGAACATATTTTATTTTCTAATTTCTAATGAAGAATTTTTATTTTATTTTTTATTAAACTTTTGATTACTTCAAACATTTTATTATAAGAACCAAACCCTGCCCTAGGATTAACTTACTGTTGGTATCTATTGGTATCTGTTGGTATCTATCTCACTGAGAATATACACATTTAGTATAAACCAGTACTAAACATGGACATGGATAATTTTTTTGCTATTTTGTTGAAAAAATTTGCCCTTTTATGTTTTTCATAACGCTTTTATTCATATAAAATTTCTACCAAATTTGTTGTTCTTCTGCTATAGGTAGATTAACCCTCGTATTTTTAAAAAATATTTGTGATAATTTGTTTGAAATAAAGGGAACAAATTTTTTTTTTTAACTTCAAACCTTGTTTTCTCAATACGAATTTTGGTGGATATAGTACAAACCAATCCTCAGCAAGCGACTTGTATGACCGAACACGAAGTCAGTTCACAGGTTGACTGTGTAATATCATCGATAACGTTATATGAAACTTGGTATGCAAATTTTGCAGTGAAATCCGTTTAGCGTCTCGTACCAAGATGATTTAAATGTGCGGGATGGATGCAGCACGGTTAATAATTTATGTACATAATATTTATTGGCATCAAGATCAAGAGTCGATTAATGGGCTTCCGACACGATCAAGCGGCTTGACGGCAAACACGTAATTTTGTTGTCTATGCTCAAGCAGCTTGACGCATGCATCAAGCGGCTTGAACAAGTGGTATTTGGTGCATTTGCTACTCCAGAAAGAGGTATAATAAATATCATGCAAAATACTAATTCCGCTTGTGTGTCTGTCCTGCATGACTCTCGTTCAATGAATTCAAATTTGCTTTGAATTTAAGTCTCACTATCAAAATTGGAACTGAGGGTGTGAAGAATTCAGAAAAACGATAAAATACCTACCTGCATTTAAGGTCCGCTCAAAAAGAAGAAGGAGAGATATGTAAATATGAGTGTTAGAGTGTTATGCGCGCTAATATTAAAACGATAATATTTAAGCGAAAATTGTGAAATGTTTAATAAAATACGACTCGTTTAAAATAGAGCAAAAATCTCGCGGGGAGTGTCTAAAAAGCATTCTAAAGAAACACTGAGAATTTGTTCATACATGTAACTTGTAAAATAACTGCAAAAACGTGTTTATAATAATTTTCGAAGCATACTTTGCGATTTTTTTCTATCGGGAGAATTTCACATAATCGCAGTTTCGGCGAGGGGAATGTATGTATAGATATTAGTCCAGGCAACGAAGACCAAAAAAGACCGAATAGCGGAAATAATTCGTGTAGAAGCCAATTTTGGCACAGTTGTAGGGAAATGTGTCCTTAACAACATACTAAAAGTACCGGGGGGTGGGGGTGGAGCTAAGGGTGGGGCGGGTCTCTAAAGGTCCTTTTTTTCAGTTTTTCGTTAATTACTCGAAAACGTGTCTACGTATTAAATTATCAACATAAAATTCTCTACAAAAAGGGTTCTACAAATTTTTTGCTAGGATGAATGTTTTAGGAGATATGGAGGGGGAAAAAAGGAAAATTTAAAAAAAAAACAGGTTTTTTGTTAAAAATGAGATGTTCATTGTTAAAATGGAATGTTTATTGTTAAAAATGAAATGGAAGAGATGACTTGACTATGATGACCAACACGGAGGAACTTATTCCAGACAAAGTTGAAGGGAATGCTTAATTGGTGTCAGCTTTGACTAAATTTCAGAATCATCTGGAATCCCTCAAGGATAATGGGCCTACCGCTGCTTTGTGTGTTCAGTACTTCCACATGGTTAATTGTGGAAGGTACGTTGTTACCTTTTCTCATAACGTATAGGGTAAAAGTATTTCGGCGCTTTTTTAATGCAATTTACTTACTGGTAGGACACGACCTTACGCGTCGCTATATAAGAAATCGAAGACAATACAATTGACTTGTCTTTGGCTCATCACTTTGAGATTTCTAACACGCGTCCACATAACATGATTGAGTAACTTGCGTAATTCACCAAATCAATAATATCATATACATACTCAATAGCTCTTCAATCAAGTTTTCAACCGTCAAAATATTTAAATAAGTTTGTCATTGGTAGCGTGACTTTAGGCCGCGGCCATGTTTGGGCACTATTCCATTTTTGAAAATTATTCCACAATTGGTACCACCTCAGCAGAGCCTCCCACGACATGGCGGGGAAATAATGCATGCGTGTTTAGCATTAAATAAAAATGAAACACGATTGCAAAAGTGAAACTTTTATGTTGCAAAGTTACATACATCGCGGGGCGTGGTGGCAAGTAAGATGTAACACTGAATATAATAATTCCTAGAAGTGTGACCGTTAACGATAAAAAAAATGATTAGTAAATTCACACAAGTCTTTTCGGTAAACTTTCGAAATCACTTTACACGCTTAATACATACATTTTTAAGAAAAATACCTAACAATCTAACCCCCTCAGGCTCCTTTATTCAGTTTTCGGAACAAATTTATTTATTTATTTATAAATAAACGCCCTTTTTCGGGGCTTTTACATATAAAGCATAGAAAAAAAAAACATTTTATTGTACATAATTGAACTGCCTCAATAACAATATTTTATATTTATTCAAAGATAAATTGAAGATGTCCACTGAAATAATAGCACTCAATCCCAAACATGGGAACACCTCAGCACAGGTTTGCCTAGTGAGGTATTCATAAAATACTACTACTAACCTATTAACATTCTATTACGGATCATTAACATTTTTTTTCTTATTATCTATGTAAACCAATGTAATAATTTGTCAGTGTATGTTCAAGAATAGAAATAAATAGGTCTCATAGAAATCGTTGTGTCTCACTTACTATAATGGTTAGAAATGTGATCCAAACGGTGTTAGAAAAAGAAAACACCACGCTTTATATTCAAATCTAAAAATTAACAACAACATAATTTAAAAGTACACCTTTATGAATCCAAAGTTTCAAGCCGTGATTTGAAAAAAAAAATTAAGAAACTTTTAAATTTTTTTATTAATTATTTTTACATGACAGGACAAAAATGTTTTTTTTTATATGAATACCGCACAAGAGTCCCAACTGGAGCCAGTGAGACTATGGCATCCCCATTAGGGGTATGTTGTGAGGCTGAAGGGAGTGGGGAGGGGAAGGAGATGGGGAAGAGGAAGTTGGAAAGAACCTGGCTATTCGTATCTGGACACCAAACACGGCTAAAAGCCATTTCAAGCAACGTTTCAATTCTGAACGGTGGTCCTTACACCAGGGCGATACTAAGACTATTTTCCACTCTGGAAAGTGCCGCAAATATACCATGTATTATTTTAAATGAATAAATTGTGAAGTAACACAAATTAATCAAATAAAATTTATTTGCCGCGCCGGGTTTTGATCTCGCGATCTTCGGAATGCGAGAAAAGAGCCTTACCTCTAGGCTACGCCGGCCGTCCCATAATATGTGACCGTGAAATTTTCCTTGACTTTTACTACTTTTACAAATTTTTTGAAATAACAAGTTTGAAACATGCCGTACATAAGCAATGCCTATAGGCGGTAGGTAGGTACTTGCTTTTTGTAAAATAATTAAATTTCTAAAAAAAATGTTTTTAAAACCAATCTGAAAATCTTGAAAGAAATATACTTAGAAAAAAAATCACTCAAAGATAATTGGGTAGAATTTTTTCCAAGGCGAATTTAAAATGAGTATCTCTCAAACAGCGAAAAAGATGGCTTGAATTTAAAGTGGTGTTCAAGTCGCGGGTCGCGGCGGTGAATGGAAGACCCCATTAAGGAAAGCCCTTTCCGACGTGTCTGGCTCATCACAAATTGAAAAGCCCCTCTTTGAGAGGCTTATTAACACAAGGGCGGTCTCGTTTCCTTTTCAAAAGGTCGATTCACAAGACGAGTCTAAGACGTGCACTTTAAAAAAAATAAACATGGATCGTTCTTCTATTTAACCTACATAAAGTTGTCTCCACCAACTGGTGGAGAAAAATTCAACAGAATTATATATATTATTATTTTATAATTACTTTAAAATCTACCGTACTAAAGACGTAACGACTGTGTGCGTTTAAAAAAGTATGTGTTTATATGTTTGTAGTAAAAATTACGGTACAGAGTTGTAACTCCTCGCGATAGAAGTGTATTTCATACAAATCACAGTTGTCTTCTGCCACCTCGACTTGCGTGTATTCTATGATAATGTTACAAAAAATGATATGACAAAACTATTTTTAAACTCCAAAACGTAACCTATCAAGTAACAGCGATTATTATTTTTAATGATGTTTAATAAAATGTTTTAAGAAATCTCAAAAACTTGTCTCCTACAATTTTTATGTCGTACGACAATTCTGTCACGTGGGTTGTCATTCGAAATAGGTATACACGCAGCTCGTGTTTGTCACCCCCAATAGGCATTTTAGGCCTCTTTTTTCCCTTGCCACAATTTCCCCTCTGAGATCCAGAGAGATTCATTTATAGTAAAAACTAAATTTGACAGAGTGGTTGAAATGTGACAGAGTGGTAAAAGTTATGTAGGTTAAAAAGAACAACCCACATACAAAAACATGTCCGAGGAAGACATGGCACAATCAAGTGAATGAAATTCTCGCTTAAGGCAATGTCAAGACTTAGAATGTGAAAGACGCAAGAAGTGTGGGCCAAGTCAGAGTGGTGGATCATTCTTACTGCAGAGAAAGTTCAATTTGGGAGGCGGGTATGGGTACCATTTGTTGGATAATCAGCACCCCTGCATTAGTCACCCCAAGTGGTTCGCTACGTTTGGCGACTCAGCAGGGGTGCCCGGGTTCATGGGGTGAAGTTTGTCTAGGTCTTTGCTGCGGACGCGTTTGACCATCTACTGCGTGGCGGGCAGGGACGGGAGAGGCTTATTGAGTTGACCTTTTGAGCTCTCCTGCCGGACCCTCTCGACCCGTTGCCTTGCAACGCAATGAGAGGGATGGATTCGTATGTCAATCCTGGACACATTGACCCCCAGATTCTTACCCACTCCTCGTACCCCTCAGCATCTCCAAAGATGACACTTAAGAGATTTTTTCCTCAGGGCCTCCTGTCGAGCCAATGTAAAAAGAGGGGAAAGATATGGGAAGAGGAAGGTGGGGTGACACCTGGCTATTCAGATCTGGACAACAAACAAGGAAAACGCCATTTCAAGCAACATTTCGATTATGAATGGCAGTCTTTTACCAGAGCGATACTGAGAGTTTATAGTTTCTGCCGCTGCCACTGCCGCAAATACAATACATAATTAAGAATATTTTTTTATATTCAAATATGTGCGAAATAACACAATAAACAAGCAACACTTTTGCGAACGTCGGGATGGATTCACGACCTTCGGATTCATAGCCGAGGATTATAACCGCTCGTATTATCTAATGAATAATTATTGATTCTGTACAAAATTATAATCTATACTAATATTATAAATGCCAAACTGCGTGTCTTTGTTTGTTACGCTTTCACGCATAAACCAATAAACCGATTTTAAAAATTCTTTCACCAACAAAAAGCTACTTTATAAGCGAGTAATATAGGCTGTATATAATGTTAAGCTCTAGCGTTAGGAAATTATAAATATTAATATATTATATTTATTATACTTTTCTGTCGCTAACAAAAGCGAGTTATTGCTAACGTCAGAAAACAAATCATCGCCGTGGAAACGATGTTGAGGGAAATCGTAGTTAATATCTATCTATCGATATAAATAAAAATGAATCTCCGAAACGTTTGTACACGCATAACTTCTGCGAACATTAACAATTGGTCTGTTTTTTCATCATCCTTTTATGTTTATTGTATTACTAAGACTGTTAATGTTCCTTAAATAAATAAATAAAATAAATAAATAACTTCCGAACGCCTGCACCAAATTGAATAATTCTTTTTTTACTACTGGTGAGCTCTGGCATTATGAAATTTAGGTGGCTCGAGACCTATTTGAAAACTGAATGTACCGGAAATGAATGTAAAGAATGCGTGAGGGTCGAAGAGGAAGGGGGGGATAATCGATAAGTGCAAGCGCTACAGTAAATTCTCCCTAATACCATGCGAGCGAAGCCGCGGCTAAAAGCTAGTACCTGTTATAAATTTTAAAATCTCAGGCAAGTCAACGCCCATACAAGAAATGAGAAATCCACGGTTCTTCGTGATTAAAGTCGATTTTACAAGCATTGTGAAAGTTAGGCAACGAATAGAAAATTTATTATTCTCCCATAGGCTATAATATCTATTATTCTTAATTTACGGTTAGAGAATTCAATTTGCATTTATTGATTCATTGGCGATTGATTTTTTCGAGCAGTTTAAATATATTTACATTTCAAATATTAAAGTAAATACTATACCAGAAATAAGTCAGAAGGTAAAAATATTTCCGCTTTGCAATAAAATTAAATAAATAGAATAGTTGTGAACGTATCCAAAAACTAAAAACTGTTTTTAAAAGCTGATGAAATACGCTTTAAAATTTTATTATTAGAAACTAGCTGACCCGGCCACGCGTTGCTGTGGCTAACGAAAAACAAGGCCATCTACTGGCTGGTTACCCACCCTTTCAACTCGCACCGCCATCTGTTAATTTGCATACAAATCAAATCCACACCGCCCGCTTGCCGGCCCGCTCGCACACCACATACAGACATTCTCCTTTAATTATATATTTCAACCAATTTGTACAAAATTTTTAAAAATTATACACCTAAACCTTCTTCGTGAATCACTCTATCTATTGGTGAAAAATCCGCATGAAAATCCGTTCAGTAGTTTTTGAGTTTATCGCGAACAGACCGACAGACGCGGCGGAGGACTTTAATTTATAACATATAGAGATAACCATGTAATTTTTTAAATATAAAAATTTTGAATGCAACTTTAATGGCTCACCTTACGTTTATTCTAACTAAACTTAACGCCTAACTTAGATAACAAAAAAATAAATTAACAAAGTTTCATTTTTTTTTCAAATTGTGGTCGGATACTTTAGTTTCATAAAAGTGTACAATTTAATTATGTTGTGGTTAACTTTTAGATTTGAATATATAGGTGTTGTTTTCTGTTTCCAATTCCGTTTAAATCATATTTCTCACTATGATAGTAAGGGAGACAACGATTTCTACGAGACCTATGTGAGCTGGGACAAACATGGTCTCCTGTGATTAAAAGGGTTAATATTTATGTTGAAATCCTTCCTTGAACAGATAAACCAATTCAAAACAAAATCTCTCAGGGCCTCCGTCATCTTTGGGGATGCTGTGCGGAGTGTATTTTTAAAGTAGAAAGAAAAAGCAAAAAGGTATGAGGGATGGGTACGCATCTGTGGTCATTGTGACCAGGATTGACGGATCTACGAATCCAATCCTCCCACTGCGATGCAAGACGACGGGTCGAGACAGTCCAACTGTGTAGTTAGGTCTCCTTCAACCGGTTTCTCCAGGTCCGGCCCGCCACGCAGAAGATGGGCAAACGCACTCGACGCCAAGACCTAGATAAACTTCACCCCATAAACCCGGGCACCCCTGCCAAGTTATATATTTACTAGCTTTTTCCCCGCGGCTTCGCTCGCATGGTATTACGGGAAATTACTGTAGCGGTTGAACTTATCAATTATCCCCCCTCCTCCCCACCCCCACCCCCTTCAGCATTCCATACATTCATTCCCTTACATTCAGTTTTCAAACATCTCGCCTACCACCTAAATTTCATTAAGCTATAGCTCAAAGAAAAAAAATAGTTATCCAATTTTGTTCATTCGTTCGGAATTTATGCGCTTACAAACATTTCGGATGTTTATTTTTAATTAAATATTTGGAAGTTTGTTAATATAATAAAAAATTACACTATTTATTATTCAGTCTTTATACCTAATCGTTACGAATTATATTTTTAATGTAGGAACTCTATCTGACATTTGTTCCAAAACAGAAGCTTGTCCAAAAAAAAACAAAACATATTCTAATATTTGAATTTCCTGGAGCAGTAGCTGACCAGGGGGCTCAGTACCTACCAGCTTAGAGCTCACAAATATATCAACATCGTTTCCATGGAAACGATTTTTTTCTGACGTTAGCAAAAACTCGCTTTTGTTAGCGACAGAAAACGTATAACAAATAAAATATATTAATATTTATAATTTCATAACGCCAGAGCTTACCATCATCTACAACATATAGTCAGCGCATATAATTTAGCTTTCTATTGGTGAATGAATTTTTAAAGTCTTTTTATTGGTTAATGCGTGAAAAGGTCATAAACGAACTCGAGCAGTTTCGCATTTATAATATTATTAAATTAAATTAAATTAAATATTAAATTTAATTAAATTAATAAGTATGGATTACACGCACTAATGGGCTTTTACGTATTTTGTTTATAAATTAAGTATCACAGTACTTTTAAATACTTTAAAACTAAAACAAAAAAGAGAATATAATATAATGAAAAAAATGTAACACTAGCATATAATACAAAATAAAAAATATTGGTAAAAATGATAAGAAGTCACACATAAAAAGATATTCAATATAAACAAAAATTGCAGAAATTATCCACAACTATTTGTGTCTAGATTTATAAAAGAATTGGAATAAACAATGTTTATACCGTGAAATATATCTCCTAGATCAGAATATTTATTTCCGAGATTGTGAAGTCTCGGAATCAGAACTCAGAATTTTGGTAAGAGAGTGTCCTGGTGTTGTTAAAGTAAATCTTTTGGGAATGTGGATATTGATTGATTGAAGTAATTCAGGACAGTCAATTTTGTAATGCAGTATTATATGCAATAAAATCAAACAAACATAGCGAACCACTGGAGGTGACGTATGGTAGGAGTTGGTCATCAAATAAATGGTTCCCGGGGCGGCGGTACTTATTCTTGCCTTCCCAAATTATTTCGTAATTTTCTTTCAAATCGATATAGATCGCACTTTTATGTATTATTTGTTCAGTGGGCATGAAGTTGAGGTGCCAGTAAGGTTTTGTAATATGCATTGAAAGAGAAAACTCCATGTAAACGTGCCGTTGGGAAAATTGCTAGGATTATTAATTATTTTACCAGGAAAGGGTTTACGGGGCTTAATTATAATTTCAACGAATTAATTACATTCTACGATAAATCGGCTTACGTTGATGTACAATGGATGTCAACGAAAATATATTTTGTAAACAATTTACTATGTATTAAAGTATTTTAATGCAGGTAGGAATTATGGTCAGGTAAGATTAGGGTTACCATCCGTTCGGATTAATCCGGACATGTCCGGACTTCTAGCCATTTGTCCGGATTTTTTGGTTATGATGGAATATGAATAATAAAACTTACATAAGTAATATCAAATGTCTTTAATCTTTGTTAATTTCCCACTCATCTGAAAACAAAATATAAATCTTCTTTAACAATCAACTCATGGAGATCAAACAATAAATTTTAATTGCAGTTGCAAACAATCAACAGAGTTCAAGTTCAACCATAAAATATCTTCTTCAAAACTTAACACTTGTTTTCGACAAATATATAAATTTTAATATTTTTCGGAGCCAGATACTTGACGGAGCAGTTGTTCATTCAAAGTTTTCTTTTAGAATTCTTCGCAGTTCATAGTTTTAAGGTTGTATTGAATCATCAACAACGATCTGACCGAGGGTATAGATAATACGCTCTTTTGTCCACTGTGCTCCCATTAGAGAAAACACTCTTTCTACACTTGCGTTTTGAGCTTGGATAGCAAAAATGAACTGGCAAATACTCAATACCACATCCATACCGTTATGAAGTGCGTACCTGATATTTGCTATGTGATAAAATTGTCCGGACTTTTTTTGAACTGTCCGGCTTTTTGCCAGGACTTTTCAATTTTCTAAATGGTAACCCTAGGTAGGATGGACATGCACCTAATGGTGACCGGACAACTCAGAAAGAAACCAACTCAGAATCTCGTTTGAAAAGACATTAAAAGTGATGAAATAAAATACAAAATACGAGTTTGCTTTAGACCACACGACTGAAGTAAAACTTCTATGAGAGGAAGAGAGAAAGAAAATCAGTGCGCGCACTCGTCTCTCTTGCTCATACAGTGTGATACAGACAAAAAGCCTGCACTGTGTCTTAGATATTCGAAACGTAACTGGCTATGAGAGAAAGAGGGAAAGAAAATGTGTACTCGCACCTCTCTCTCTTGCCCCTACAGTAATATACGAAACGTAACTTTCTCTCTTTCTATCTTCACTATCTTCACTAATCTCCCTCTCAACTTCCGTTCGCCTCGCCCGATCACACTTTTCTTAACGCTTTCGTCACGCATTCACCAGCTTACTCCCCAAGTCTAGCGTGCGTAAAGAAGTTGTACTTCAAAAATTGGTTAAATAGGTTACGTTAGGTTAGGTTTATGGGCAATTTTAAAATTATTTTTTTCATAGCTATTCAAAGATGTGTTGAGTTGACTTTATTCTGAGTTAGCACGAAACAGCACCAAGACAGTTAAATTTAAACAGCTAATTTACAATTTGGGAGGCGGGAGAGGGTACCGCCGCCCTGGAAACCATTTATTGGATAACCAACACCTATGCCATAAGTCATCTCAAGTGGTTCGCTACGTTTGGTGACTCAGCAGGGGTGCCCGGGTTCTTGAAGTCTGTCTACGTTTTTGCGGCGGATGACCTGGGTGCACTGAACCCCAGATTCCTACCTTTTTTCTTTCCAGAACTTCCTCTCCTTTCTTCCCTTCACAAGACCCTTCACACAGCATCCCCAAAGATGACATAGGCCCTGTCAAAATAACTCTAGGAAAGTAAGTGCGTCTTTTACAAAATGAATTTTAAGATTATTTTTTTTGAAAAATTAAAAATAAATTAATTATCGTAATTAAAGAAATTTACAAAAAAGTCAAGTATTCTAAAAGATCTCTTCAATATTATCTATGATATGAATGAATGTTTCTTTGTTTGCCCCTTATGCGATCCTAACCCATTCATCCGATTGTGATGAAACTTTGGGGATTTGGTGTGCATTTGCATGCCCGCGATGGTTTCATGTATATAACAGTGAGCTCTGGCATTATGAAATTATTTCATATACTTTGGCGAGTTGTAGTGCTCACACCCGCGAAGGTCTCTGTCTCTATATATAATGGCGAGCTGGTCTTGTATATAGTCGTACTAACATTGTATCTTGTTTTTCCCGCTAAGCACTTGCATACTGCTTACTAACAACGTATGCAGGGACACTGGAGGTCTAGATTCGTTCATTCAAAAAATTAGAGTCCTTGAGAGAGCCTCGACGGAGTAACCGTCTGTTACTTTTACCAGGGCGGGTAAGTGGTGGAACTTTGAATTTGTATATCAAACTAGCTTCTACCCGCGGCTTCGCTCGCATGGTATTAGGGGAAAGATTTTCCTTTTCATCATTCGTTAATTAATTAATTCGTTAATTCATTCGGTCATTCATTCATTCATTAACTCATCGATTCATCCATTTATTCATTAATTAATTCAATCATTCATTCATTAATTCATTTCCCGGCATGCGTTGCCTTCCCTCTTTCCACCAACTCCCCTCGCCCGCTTCCCCCGTCCCGCGAACCCCCCTCCCGAGTTCCCCCTCCCCCTCCCAGTTTCTCCACTCCCCTCCCCTCTCCCGCGAACACATCAAATCCCCAAAGCTTCATCGCAATCGGATGAACGGTTAGCAATGCATAATATCATGATGCTAGCACTCACTATTGTATATAGAAACCATCTCTTGAATGTACACATCAAATCACCGAAGTTTCAACGCAATCGGATGAATGGTTTAGCAACGCATAGCATATATACACATATATAAATACAAACGCAGAAACAAACATATTTTGATTTTTATATACATATAGATTTACAACAGGTGGCGCGTTTCTTAAAAAATGTGTGAATTTCATATAGTTTAGCGGCAGGGAGAGAAAGGGACGGGGAGTAAACGCTTTCTTTCTTTGAGTAAAAATGCAATGCATGCCGGGCTTCTGGCCAGTTTTATAATAAAAATTCTTAATTACAGGTACAAAAACACGAGATACAATTTTTTGAAAAAATAAAACCCTTTCTTTACTTTACGCTCTCATCGACAATTTACATTTTGCCATTTCAAATTTCCGTGATCGATATGTTTGTTTTAGTATCTATTGAACCTAGGAAAGGAAAACCTACAATAAAAACAAGTCTAGCGATGTGTCTAACAGTACATTAAATACTGTTTACGTAATTATGAAATATAAATCTACAGCTAGGGTTACGTGTGCACATTTGTATGGATGCATCGAAACAATACACTCTTGTTGGTAACCTGCCTAAGTAACTTGCATTCGATTATGAATATGACGTCGTAGCTGCATCGACGGCCGGCGTAGTCCAGCGGTAAGGCTCTTGACTCGCATCCAGTCGCGGGATCGAATCCCGTCGTGGCAAATAAATTTTATTTGATTAATTTGTGTTATTTCACAATTTATTAATTAAAAATAATATATTGTATATTTGCGGCACGTTTCAGTGGAAGATACTCTCAGTATCGCCCTGAGTCATGATGGAGGACTTAGCCAGCCGAGGAATCGAACACGCGACGCCTAGGTGAGACCCAAACGCGATGCCACTCAGCCACTGACTCCCAGATTTCTGCCCACCACTCATACATGTTACCTTCCCAGATCTTTTCCTAAAAATACCCTTACACAGCATCCCCGAAAATGACATAGGTCCCGAGGGAAATTGTTTTCCTTAGATCCTCTTGCGTGGAGCTAATGTAAAAAAAATAATAATCATTAAAAAAAATTCGTCCATGAAAATTCTTGCCCTCTTGTAAAATTGGGTCGATTGTTGATTATTCTATTATTAAATTTATCATCGACAAACACGGCAATTTTCCATCACTGCAGAGATAAACCGACAGAAGGGTGTTGTGGGCGTCTCTTAAAATAATATATGTTGTTCATGAAGATAAAATTTCACGCCGAAACAGCAATTATCAGAAATTCTCTCGATAAAAAAAATCACAAAGTATGCTCCGAAAATTAAAATATACACGTTTTTTTAAGTTATATGAAAAAATTCACAGTGTTTCTTTAAATGCTGTTTTAGACAATTCCCACGAGGTTTTAGAGTCGTGTTTCATTAAACATTTTCACAATTTTCGCTTAAATATTATCGTTTTTAATATTAGCGCGCTCTCTCTAACATTCGTATTTACATATATCTCTTATTCTTATTCTTTTTGAGCAGGTACCAACTACCGCGCCTTAGGGCCCCATCCATACCCGTGCACGAAAAGAAGAAGATGGAGGATATGTAATTACGAATGTTGGAGAGAGCGCGCTAATATTTCAAACGATAAAAGTGAAGCGAAAATTGTGAAAATGTTTAATAAAACATGACTCGTTTAAAATAGAGCAAAAATCTCGTGGAAGGTATCTTAAGTATCATTTAAAGAAACATTGTGAATTTTTTCACTAATATAACTTGTAAAATAATAGAAATAGACTTGTTTTAAATAATTTTCGGAGCATACTTTGCGATTTTTTTCTATCGAGGGAATTTCATATAATTTTCGGCGTGGAACGTATCTAGATATTATCTTCAAATATAATATATATTTTTTTAAGAGCTCAAAAACTTCAAATGTTTAAGGAGATATGTAAGAAATCGGTCGAAATTCGAATAGTAGACCCTTAACAGCAATTAAGGTTGACCGTCTAAACTGTGCTTCATCGATGTTAAACATATCGATATTTGAAGTGATTCTATTTAACAACGAGACAGCTCTCCCGACTGGCAATTGGCAAGTTAGTTCTGCAATCCGGGAGATAAAACAGTCTATGCTGTCGGTGACGGAGTTTACCATCGGGAAAGTAGAAACTAATGCTCGCCATAATAGTCGAGTTTTCGAACCATCCACGAATCAGTCTGAAGAAATGTGTTACACGAAGCACATCCCTTCTGACCCGTAGATGGTTCATACCGAGCTTGCCCAAGAGAATGTCGATAGCGTAGAGCCACGGGGAGTAGCCATACTTCCTCAGGTAGAGAAATCTCAGAAATTTCTTCTGAATCTTCTCCAACATGAGGGAATACTTCACTTGAAGAAATTGAGTTAAAAAATGTTGCTTGTGTAGTGATGGACAACTTAGCCAGTCGAGGAATTGAACGCACGATGCCAGGGTGGAACCCAAACGCGATGCCAACTCGTACACTGATGGGTCAATGTTTTAATTAAATGCTGCGGGTAGAACACTACTTGCCTTTGAAATAAGCGTTTTTTTAAGTATTTTTAAAAGCTCAAAAAAAATTATGTATCAGGCCTATAAAAGCTTCTTTAAAGTTCAAAATTTCCTACTTATGACCTCCTTTTCGGTTGTGGTTTTATTGTATAACTAGCTGGTACCCGGCATACGTTGCAATACAAAGAAGTAAATTGTTTCTCCCCGCATTTCCTTTACCATGCGTCCCCTTCGCGTTCCCCTTCCGCTTTCCACGCCTTCCCCTCCCTCGTCATCCCTTCCGCTAACCCCACCTCCTTCAATACCCTTCCCCTCATGTCTTCCCTCCCTGCCGCTAAAATATGTAATATTCGCTGGCGTGCGCACAACAAATCACTAAAGGTTCATCGCAATCGGATGAACGGTATGGCAGCGCATAACATACGAACAAACAAACAAACAAAAATTGATTTTTATATACAAGATATGGATTATTAAATTCTTTATAAAATTATCTTAAAACATTCAAATATGTTTGCCCGAACTTCTCAAAATAAAAAAAACACGCTTTTGTTGATGTTTTTTTTCTTGAATAAATCAAAAAAGCCGGCTGGCTTCCTCACACACTTCTAGGGGTTTTTTGTTCAGTGGTCGCAACAATGTGTCAGTCGTCCATTTTCAAGTGTTAAGAAAACATTGCGGCCATGTAGGAATGTAGAAGAGTCATTCATTATCATAACTAGTTTTGTTTGTCGATGATTATTTTTATCAAAGGTTTTCTTGGTAACATATTACCTTTAAACAGCACACTTAAGGCCAAGAAATTGAGTTCAAAAAGTACTGAAACAAATACTTGCCTTTGATAATATTGTAGTTGGGAATGATGTGAAAGCAGACAAACGATTAACGGTAAAAATAGTCATCGATTTTTAATATTTTTGATGCGAGTACCCCACAAAAGTACTCACTGCTCCAAGTCGTCTGGAGCCAGTGAAACTATGGCATCCCCAATTGAGGAGATCTGGGAGAATTGGTGGAGATGGAGATGGTGGAGATCGGGTGGAGATCGGGTGGAGGACGGTGGGGAAGTTCTAGGCCACTACCTGATCAACAAACATTATAAAGGGTATGGGTACCGCCACCCCAGGAACCATTTATTGGATTTTTTTTACATTCCACTCGGAAAAATAATTCCCCTCAGGGCCTGTGTCATCTTTGGGGATGCTGTGTGGAGGGTCTTTTTAAGAAATGAAAGTTTTAGGAAGAAAAAGGGTAAGAGGGGTGAGTAGGAATCTGGGGGTCAGCGTGTCCAGGAGTACCGGACGTATGAATCCATCCCTCCCACTGCGGTGCAAGGCGATGATCCGAGAGAGTACGGCTGCAGAGTCATAGGGACTCCCTCAACCATTCTCTCCCGATCCGGCCAGACATGCTGCTGGTGGGCAGACGTATCCGCCGCCAAGACCCGGACAAACCTCACCCCATCAACCCGGGCACCCCTGCCAAGTCACCAAATGTAGCGAACCAGTTAACCTGACGGATTAACTCCTAGCGACAGATTTTTTGCAAATTTTACCGAAAAAAATACAATTTAAAAATAAAACAATTACTTTGTAAACACCACTTTTTTTTTTATACTTTATGCCGACCGAGTTTCGCTACAACCGTAGCTTCTTCGGGGCAGTATAGAAGAAGAAGCTACAGTTGTAGCGAAACCCGGTCGGCATAAAGCATAAAAAATAAGAGTGGTGTTTACAAAGTTATTGTTTTATTTTTAAATTATAATGTCGCATCACAAAGTATCAGCTTCAAATGAACGAAAAAATTAAAACTTTCAACACGTTTCAAAGAAAGATCAAAACGACTACAAACGTGATGTTGCAGTTACAAGCTTCCCGCTTGTACTACGAGCTTCCGGACACCGTGTATAATTGAGTGTAAAAATTGCTATAAATTATTGTAACTAGGTTTTCAATTCAATAAAGATATATTCATTAAAATAATTGCTTCCAAAACTTCTAATCTAGGAAACACGCCTGCCAGATTTTTTCACGATCAGTGAACTGATAACAACATTAATTAGACCAATGTACATTATAATTACCAAAGCGAAACGCGATGAAGTCAACAAACCTTTGAACAAACAATTGACAAAAGAACAAAGAATGATCCTTTTGACTAAATTCATTATTAAAAAAAAGACACTGGTTCCATGACAAATTGGCATTTCAACGCCCCTTTGAAAGGTCATTAAGCCGCCGCATCCCGAATTTCTACCGATGTCTTCTCCCTTAAACATTTGTATTTTTTAAGCTCTTAAAAATATGTATGTTATTTTTGAAGATAATATCTAGATACGTTCCACGCCGAAACGCAAATTATATGAAATTCCCTCGACAGAAAAAAATCGCAAATTATGCTCCGAAAATTATTTAAAACAAGTCTATTTCGTTTATTTTACAAGTTATATTTGAGAAAAAATTCATAATGTTTCTTTAAATGATACCTAAGATACGTTCCACGAGATTTTTCTCTATTTTAAACGAGTCATGTTTTATTAAGCTTTTTCGCCATTTTCGCTGCGATTTCACCACATAAAATATTAGCGCGCTCTGTCCAACATTCGTAATTACACATCTCTCCATCTTCTTCCTTTTCAGCCGAATAGCGCCGCCTTAAGCCGCCGCATCCCGAATTTCTGCCGATTTCTTACATATCTCCCTTAAACACTTGAAGTTTTTAAGCTCTTAAAAAAATATATGTTATTTTTTAAGATAATATCTACACGTTCCCCACGCCGAAATAGAAAAAAAATCGCAAAGTATGCTACGAAAATTATTATATACACGTTCATTTCACTTATTTTAGATGTTCCCGAAGAGATTTTTACTCTATTTTAAACGAGTTGTGTTTTATTAAACATCTTCACAATTTTCGCTTCAACTTTATCGTTTTAAATATTAGCGCGCTCTCTCCAATTAGTAATTATAATTACATATCTCTCCATCTTCTTCTTTTTGAGCGGGTACACTGCTTAAAAGTGAAGATTTATGAAGTGAAAACTTCTTCAGCACCGTTGTGATTTGAAACTCGATGAAACGAAAAATAGCGACACTAAAAAGAGACAAACACATACATCTGTAGGATTTAGCCTGCGCGAGAATGAGATACGACTAATCGGTCTCTTTGTGTGGTGCTTTGTAGCCCCCCATCCTCGTCTAGTTTAGTTTTCTGAAGGCTTCACTTCTACCGCGTGTGAACTGCACGCTCTGAATTTTTTTAGCACAGAATTTGAAGGCACACTGTTTTAAAGCTGGTTCACACAGCTATCAAATATAAAAGATCATAGCACGCCAAATAACGCTCTCCATACAATCCCTTCAGACCGTTCACACCTAAGCGTTTTTAAGCGCAGCTCAATCATAGACAATACACATCTCAGACGTAACCGCTCCAGAGGCGATATGTCAGAATATAACTCTCCCCTTCTCCGACTAAAACAGGAGAGGGGGTCATTGTAATTACGGAGCTGCCTAGACCCGTGGATGACAGATGTCAAGTTGACAGATCTCAGTACAAAAAATGTGCATTCCGTTGCCGCTCCCTAATTCAACTGTCCCCCTCTTCTACCACAGGAAGTAATATTTGATAGCGTCGTGTAAAAGTACAAAAGATAAGCGCTCGCGATTCAACAGATATCTGCTCGCAGATTTATAGCTCTGTGTGAACCAGCTTTAAAGCTTGGTAACATTTTGATATAAGTTTATCTATTTCCTTAGACCTAGACAAAAGCCGCCACTGATAGAGAGTGATCCGGGTTCCCTACCTTTTCTCTGAATGATGACCCTGAGCAGAGGCCGGGCAGTCTGCAGCGCCCTGCCGAGGTTGTCATCGTTGTTGATGGGCAGCAGGTCCCCGTCGCGAGGGTCCGTGTAGGAGATGAGGAAGGCGGTGTCCTTGAGGCCGTGCAGCCGGTCCACCAGCGAGCGGAACTCCTCGTACTTGGAAGTGTCCGAGCGAGTCACGTTGAAGCGGCGGAATTCGGCATCAAACTGAAACAAAATACGCGTCAATTAGAACTAGTGGTCGCCCAATGGTCGAAATTCGACCATAATTGTAATGTTTTTTTTTTATTGATTTAATGTATTTTTTATGCATAATTTTTAAAAACATATTAGCATTCTGCACTCCTTCTCTAATAAACTATGTGCGCGAAATTTCATACTCCTCCCTCCGCGCAATTTTCGTAAAAAGGGGTACAAAGTTTTTGCTTCACGTATTAATATATAGAAGATAGATAGATAGATAGATAGATAGATAGATAGATAGATGACGAACAATTTGCAATCAATTTATTTTATTTTACACTAGCGAGTTCCCGGCATGCGTTGCAATGCTACTTAATTCCTTATTTTAGGTGACTTCAAGGTTTAGGTGAATGTGCGTACAACGATTCATCAAAGTTTCATCGCAAACGGATGGATATTACTGGAAAAAGATTCATAACGCCAGAGCTCACTATTATCTAATCGGATTAATAGTACAGGAAAAAAAATCGTAACGCCAGAGCTCAGTATTTTATATATGCAGAAACCACCCGGGCATGCGCACATCAAATCCCCAAAATTTCATCGCAATCGGATGAATGGTTTAGGAACGCGTAAGGGACAAACAGAGAAACATTCATTTTTATATATTAAGATGAATACCACGCAAGACATAACAGTTATAATACCCTCTGTCCGAAGCCATTGGAGCTATAGTATCCTCAATTAGTATTTTGTGAGTCGTATCCTCAATTAGTGGAGAGGGGAAGGAGAAGAGGAAGGTTGGAAAGTACCCGATCATTTGTATCTGGCCACCCAATACACCGTGGTCAAGGGGTAAGATTCTCGACCAGCAACACGAAGACCGCGAATTCAAAACCCGGCGTACGCAAATAAATTTAATTTTATTAAGGTTAAACGCAACGTACGTTATAATCTACGCATTCACAGATGGCGCCAATAAAATTATTTTAGGTTTTAAACACTTTTGCAAGTTATGCTTTAAAATATTAAGAATAATTAATTGTTCGCGCCCGTACATACGCAAAATGAATATGAATAAATAGTTTTGTCAATAAAAAAACTCAAATCTTTCAAGAGAGGCTGACAAATACAATATTGGATTGAATCACCGATGTAATTTGGTTCACCATTTATTGGATAACTAACCCCTCTTCCATAGGTCACCGGTCACCCCAAGTGCCCGTGTTAATCAGGTAAGGTGTGTCCTTACTTGTAAAGTCTTGGCGATGGATACGCCTGCACACCAGCGGGCCGGATCGAGAGAGGCCGGTTTGGGGAGACCCTTTGACCTCTCCAACTGGCCCCTCTCTACCCATCGCTTTGCACCGCAGCGGGAGGAATAGATTCATAAGTCCATCACTCCTGAATAAACCCCTAGACTCCTACCCGCCCTTCATACCCTTTCCCTTCCCAGAATTTCCTCTCCACTATTTGTTTAAAAAGACCCTCCATACTCCACACAGCATTTTCAAAAATGAAGGAAATTATTTTCATCAGGACCTCCTGATTTTGACGAAAACAGCAAAATACAAATTATCTAATTATTATTTTTAATTACTTGAGTCGAGAATACTCTTGGTCAAGATAACAAAAGAGTATGTATGAGACGAGTTGAATAAAGATTGTATAGACGTGAAAGTTAGACCTACATTATAACCTTTGGCTTTTCAATGTCATATTTTACAAATTTAATACTAACAAATCAGAAATAAAACAAAATTCCAAAGAAACAAACAAAAATTTCAAAAAACAATTTTTTTGTTTATTTCATATAAAATTCCTGGAATTCCATTTGAAGTTTAGGTAAATCTTAATTTTTATTAAAATTACTGAAAAAAATTCTCTGAAGTGTTGTTATCAACATCAAATTGAAAGAAAACTGATGTTAGCAAAAGACCTCGTAGGAGGAAGCTCGTTTCATACAAATCTTAATTTTGGATTTGAGATCAAAATACCCAACCAAACTGAAAAATTATTTTTGTAACCAAAAGGTATATCAAATATCTAGTACGGATGTGAGCTACTCTATTTATGTTTACTTTAAATTATAAGATATTATAGGTCATTAAAATGTTTAATGTTTCATGATTTTAGAGGTAACTTGGGCAATTATTAGTGAGTGAATGAAATTTTTTTTTTTTAAATCAGAGCGTGCAATTCACACGCGGTAGAAGTGAAACCTTCAAAAGAAGTAGACAGACTTGGGTTTTCTGCTAGATGTCGCTTTCTTTTGTGTTTTCTTTTGCATGTTCATTTGGAGTGGTTTGAACTGGGACCGTTGCTATTTACAATTTTCATCAACGACATTATAAAATGCTTTAATTATGCAAAAGTTCTACTCTTCGCTGATGATATGAAAATATATCTTCCGATTAACTCTATCATCGACTGCATTAAATTACAGGAAGATCTTCATAGACTTAATGACTTCTGTATAATTAATCATCTCAACATGAACACTTCTAAATGTTATGTGATTACCTTCACTAGAAATAAAATTAAATTTGACCATAACTACCTTATAGCGAACCAATCACTCAAAAGGGTTACTCAAATTCGTGATCTAGGTGTTCTACTTGATAGTAAACTCACATTAGAGGCACATATTAACATGATTGTGAAGAAAGCCGTTAGGATGTTAGGATTCTTATTCCGTATTGGAAAAGAATTCAAGAACATTCAAACACTTAAAATATTGTATTTTTCATATGTTCGCAGTCATCTTGAATATGCTTCTCAGATATGGAATCCTCAATATAATATTTATATTAAACGCATTGAAGCCATCCAAAGAAAATTTGTTTATCATTTAAATTTCAAGTTTAATATTGGTTATCGTGACATAAACAGCTCGTTGGACCTTTATGGACTTAAACCGTTAAAAATTAGAAGAGACTCTGCAGATATAATATATCTTCATAAAATTATCAATGGTTTTATTGATTGTTCGCCCCTTTCGGCTGAGATTAATTTTAGAGTCCCAGGTGTTAGAACCAGAGAAAAATCACTTTTTCATCTTCAAAAATGTTCTACTAATCTCAGACAAAATGCTTTTATATTCAGAGCATGCAATGTATTTGATAAGAATTTTAATAATATAGACATATTCTCATGTAATTTAAGTACCTTAAAAAAGTATGTCATAGCCAACATTAAATAATTTTTTGACCGTGTTGCAAGTTACCATGTTATTGCTGTGAATCCTTTCCAGTTGCATACTTGTCATTCGACTTACTATTGTATTCACTCTTGAGTTGTAGGTATGTACAATGTACATATTATTATTATTGCTGTTGTGGAGTGAGAATAGATTTCTGACTCTGAATACTTCATATTGGAAATTTAGTAAGCAGGTATTATAGTTTATATTGTGCTTTTATATCTTTTTTTTAATAATTTTTATATTTTTGTTAAGTTCTTACGGGTACAGGACCCTTACTTTTTTGTTTTACTTTTTAATTATAATTTTAATTATGTGAAAATCTGTCATTGGATATTATGTATATTATTATTGTTATTATTATAAGTGTAAAATATCTGTTGGTTTTCCATAATAAATAAAATAAAATAAAAATAAAATAAAGATTGGATATTGATTTTACAAAAATAAAAGTATACATTTTTTTTTAAATTTCGTTTATACCATTACACCAAAGAAGACCTGCGTGGGACTGTGGATTTATCGTATTATATTTTTCAATTTGGGAGGCGGGTATGGGTACCGCCGCCCGGGAATCATTTATTGGATAACCAACACCTCCGCCGTAAGTCACCCCAAGTTGTTCGCTACGTTTGGTGACTTAGCAGGGGGGCCCGGGTTCATGGGATGAGTTTGTCCGGGTCTTGGCGAGTATGCGTCTGCCCACCAGCTGCAAGACAGGCCGGATCGAGAGAGAGTGGTTGAGGGAGTCCCTTTGACTTCTCCAGCCAAACTCTCTCGGAACATCGCCTTGCACCACAGTGGGATGGATTCATACATCCTTCACTCCTGGACACACTGACCCCCAGATTCCTACCCATCCCTCATACCCTTTTCCTTCCCAGAACCTCCTCTACTTCCTTTCCTAAAAAGACCCTCCACACAGCATCCCCAAAGATGAACAGCCTCCTATGTGGAGCTAATGTAGAAAAAATTAGAGTAAATGTATTCGAATAAAAATGGCAGGAATATAATTTACTAGCTGGTCTCCGGCATGCGTTGAATGCCATCCAAAGAAATAAATTGATTCTCCTGCGTGTTCTTTCTCGTGCGTTTCCGTTCCCTTCCACCTTCCCCGCCTTCCCCCTCCCTCGTCTCTTCCCTCTCCGCCAACCCCACCTCCCCCGTTCCCCTTCCCCCTGCCTTTCCTCCCTGCCGCTAAAATATATGAAATACACACATTTTCATTTATACAAATTTCATAACGCCAGAGCTTATAATTATATATAGCCTATATGTTATTCTGGTGTATGAGCATATTATTGTAATTTCATTAAAATCCATTTAGTAGTTTTTGCGTGAAAGAGTAACAAACACATACATACATCCATACAAACTATCGCGTTTATAATATTAGTAAGATCAGGCAATCGAAACTTTACGAAACCATTCCTGCCAAACATTTTTTTCAATTTAATTTAACAATCAGACATGCTTTAGCGCACGTAATTTAAGTACGTTTTAGTTATTATTTACCGTAGTTATATTATATTATATTTAGTTAGTATTCACCGGGAGCTTATTCTTTATGACAGTAAAAACTGCCAAATTTTGTATTTTATCATTTAAATGGGAAGGAAGCCGTTGTACAAATATTTACACTGCACGATAATAACACAGGGGCGTAGCGAAAATGCCGCGCGCCCCGGGGCTAATATAACACTTAGTAATAATACATTGGACTCACCCACTCTTTTGTTATTGTCAATTCATTATATATACGCCGCGAGGAAACCTGTCGGCGTTAATAAAATATATATTTTCACAAAACAAAGATATATTAACACATCATTAACTAAATATAAACAAGTCATAGTAGAATTTATAACAGAAAGAAGTAGAATTTATAACAAATTTAATTAAACCAACTACATAGATAGCTCTGCTTCGACTTATTTCACATGTATTGTACTTTTCTCAGTCTTTCCATCTTGCATGGTGGAATATTTTGTTTTAATTTCTATTCGTTTTTGACCTTGTTTTGTTTTAGATTTGGTTATGATTTTGATTTTGTTTTTGATTAAGTTTTTGTTTATGATTTTGTTATTTTTGTTTTTTGTTTTTGTTATGCACATTTAGATGTTCTTTGTAAATAAATAAATAAAAAAATACATGTAAAAGCCCAGCCGGGCGTGAAATTCAAAATAAATAAATATATTGTTTCATTTATTTATAATTGATAGCCACCAAGATATATCTACATTCAAAAGAGTCGAAGAATGATACAGTCAAAATATTCAGATTTTCGATTGACTTTCGATAATATTGTCTTCATTAATTAAATATTACAATTTCAGGTTTTACTCATAATATAACTTGGACAGAGCGCGCTAATATGTTTAGTCGTAGAATAGTAGCGAAAATTGAGAAAAAGCTTAATAAAACATGACTCGTTTAAAATAGAGCAAAAATCTTGTGGAAGGTATCTTAAGTATC
Organism: Glyphotaelius pellucidus; assembly: GCA_936435175.1. Taxonomy (NCBI): domain Eukaryota; kingdom Metazoa; phylum Arthropoda; class Insecta; order Trichoptera; family Limnephilidae; genus Glyphotaelius; species Glyphotaelius pellucidus. The sequence goes on from OW386561.1 coordinate 2,605,234, forward strand.
ATTTAAAGAAACATTGTGATTTTTTTCACAAATATAACTTGTAAAATAATAGAAATAGACTTGTTTTGAATAATTTTCGGAGCATACTTTGCGGATTTTTTTCTACCGAGGGAATTTCATATAATTTGCGTTTCGGCGTGGAACGTATCTAGATATTATCTTCAAAAATAACATATATTTTTTTAAGAGCTTAAAAACTTCAAACGTTTAAGGGAGATATGTAAGAAATCGGTAGAAATTCGGGTAGCGGCGGCGCTATCGGAGGCTCGCACGGAGCCGTAAATTTACCGCATTATATTAGAACCGAGGCTCTTCAAATAATAAATTTTAGTGACGCACTTCCGTTTCATCCGAATTTTAAATCACAACAGGGCTAAAGAAGTTTAACTAAAACAAAAAAAAATCTAAAAAAAAACATACAACACATAGAATATTTTCTTCTAATACGGTTGGTAAAAAGTCTTGAAAATCGGTCGAGTTTTGGAGGAGAAAAATGGGGAACACAAAGCATCGATTTTGACGATTTTATTTAGGTATTTTCAGTCCGAGGTGTACCTAGTTGTCCCTTTCGTTCAATATTTGGGGGTAACAGGAACAGTGACAGCAATAGTTTTGTAAAATATCTATTATTCAAATTTATCGACGTGTTTCCTCCTAAGATATTTTATTATGTCATTGCTCCTGGGCCACAGACAGATCAATGAAATTAATCAAATGTTCAAGACAGTTATTGTCATGAACTGTCAAGAGTTTTTTGGTTTCAAATTAGGTTAGCAATAATTCTATCATCAGTTTGACAACGATATGTCATAAGGTTTATTAAATTTTCATGTTCCAAGAGTTACAGAAATGGCCAAATCCATGTTTGTGAATGATTGAAAGCAATTTATGTAAATATGTCATTTATCCATCAACCACTGTGAAGATTAATTGGTTTTCTGTTACTTAGATAATATGTCAACCTTGTCCAACAACTGATAAATTTAGTTTCCATAGAATAAAAAAAACATTTCAAATATAGAATTAAATAAATCGCCCGGTAAAGTATATTAGCAGGTAGGTAGGTACTTTTTACTTGACTGGTTTTGAAAGGATTCTTTTTACAAGTTTGAAAATGTCACGAAAAAATGTAAGATTAAATTATGATAAGACATGAGTCAGTGAGGAACGAAAGGGATTCTGTGTCAATATTAGGATAATTCTTCGAATCCAACCAGGATGTACGTGAATCCGAGATTAGGACTGATGATTCACAAATCTCAACTCAATGATGCATAAATATCTAAATTATCTTGCCTTTATTTTGATTTGGTCGGGTTTTGGGATGTAAACTAGTTTAAAACAAAAAATGAATGCTAATTGCACAAAAAGATAATTCTGTGTATGGTTGCTAATTGCCTGACAGATAAGAGATCGGGAAAGAGAAATTTCTTTTGCCCAAATTAGTTGGATGGAATTATCTCGAAGCTGCTTTCACATCGGTGTGAATAAATACTGACAATGTTTCAAGCCAGATATTACAACTGTTTGAAAGAAATATAGAAAACATTGGAATCCTCCCAACTGTTGATATGTCGAAGTTAGGAAAGACAAATTTACATATCCTGACAAACGGACGAAAACAAGGAAGAAAACCTGATTCATTACATGTTTTGTGACGATTTTATAAAATGATGTATGTTTGAGTGATTGACGATGAATTCTAGTTGTTTCTGGTAGTTTTAGGTGGTAAAATGTGAAATATTTGGCGGCCGTACCTTGCTTTTCACCTCGACGCACTGGCTGTCAATTCTCGCAGCGATTTTGTTCTTCGACATTTCGAACACATTTAATACACAAACCTACCACTAACACTACACTTATCACTATTATAACATAATTAAAAGAATGTAAGATCGCTATAACATAATCAAACAAATGTACGAACTTATAAAATAACAGAAAATTTATGTAAAAAAACACTAAAACCAGCGACGGAACTTCATCACAGACACAACAGTCAGAAATGAGTATGTGACGTCACATGCACCTGCCTCAACAGAACAAGAATCGGCAATACTTTGTACTGTTGTCTTTGTCTGATGAATGTGTTTGTCTCGGTCTAGTATAATGAAGTGTGTCCTGTGAATCGCTGCTGATTAAAATGCAGGTATTTGAACAATCACCGACGGACGTTTTCGTTATTTTCCCGGTGATGCCAGGCAGTGGATAAAAAGTAGCGAGATTTAAATAGTTTTTTTAGCGAACTGCAATAAAGACGAAGGCAATTTAGAAAGATGTAAAATAATTATGGGCATCGATATATCAACTCCAGATATTAGGCGTGTCTTAGAAATTTAGTCGAATAACACGACCCACCAATGAGTAATTTCATGACAAAATTCCCCATCTAATTTCGTCGCCTCACTTCGGGAGCATAAAATTTATTTTTCAAGACAAATTTGCTCTCTGCAACAAAAGGTATAAAAAGCAATAGATAATGAACTTGCTTTTTGATAAATGTTTTCGTAACCCAATTTTTGGATCCAATAATCTTGGTTTCGGTGTCATTATTAACATTCACACGCCCTGTCTAGATTTTTTTGATCGATAATTATTTTAGTTTAAGTTTAAGTTTTCTTTATTCATTGAAATGTTGGTTACATAAATTTTAGAATTTTTCGACCACCATGCTAGGCACATGCCCGTGTTGTGGTGGTCGATTTTCTATATATTACATTAACATATAAGCAATAAAAAAATGTGCGAGAAAATAAAAAAATATAAAATAAAATAATAATAAAGAAATATTATAGAATACAAAAGAATATAAAATGATGTAAATTGCTATAGAGTAATTATAAAAGAGTTAGGAAGAATATAGTAGAATATAAAATAATATAGTACTAAAAGTGTAGAACATAAAAAACATATATATACTAGAAGAATATATAAAAGTAGGTGATTATAAAATATATAAGATCAAAGTAAGTGCTATACAATAAGCAAATAATTAAAGGTTTTTTGTTACGATGGAAATCTATAAGTGCGTGGTTATATTGGTAGATAAATTATATTACACCAATTTTTTGTACAAATAAATTTTAGAATTCATGTTTCAAGTCCGGCGAAATTACACTGGACACAAGAGTAAATTATTATTGCTACATTATTGGACACAGTGTGTGTAGGCATTGTTCATGTCAAGAGTTTGAATAACAGTAGACAGTAGAAAATGTATAAATGCAAATGAAGAAAGGGGTAAGTTCCAAATTAGAGTGGTGTGGCAGTCCATCCTCTCTCCTCAGGTGCGGTGGTTAATCAGTCAAGATTGAGTCAGGAGGAGGCGAAAATGGATTACTGTAGTAAGCAGTTACGGACGACAGATGTATGTTTAGGGCCTTACTCTTACCGATCCAACGAGACGACGGGCTTGGGCAATAATACTGCGTTCTGTCGCTGAGTTGCGTTGTAAGCTCTCTTTCGGTTACATGTGTTTGGGAAAAAGGGAGTGGTTATCATTACCACAGGAACGCCCATGTGCAATGCTGTTTCGACAATCGCTAATTGGCTTAAATATTCTTTACAAACTTGTCGAAATAGCGAAATGATTATATCTTGGCAACATTAAGAAAATAAATAATGTTACCATACTATGAAAAATTTAAACATTTAAAGTAATTTAACGGAAAAATTTTAGGTACCTACCTTCCTAACTTTGAAATTAGTAATTATAAATTGCCCAAACTTAGGATTGTGTATATTGGTGCATATATGGGTGCATATGTACTCACATAATGCATCTGTTGTGTGCTCTGTTCATGTAAGCTCTGGTTGTGATGCTGTAAAAGGCTTGTTGCTTGTTGCCAGGCAACCAATCAAAACACAACTTGACATTTCAGCATTGAAAAATATCATCACAACATTATGAAAGATCCCAATTTGAAAAATACAATTATATTCAATGCTTCGAAAAATGAGTTATTCAAACTTAATGAAAATTATAAAATTCTCCACAGGAAACTCAAGGGCTCCTGGAAAGTCATAATGTAAGTTGGGTGATTATTTTTATTTATGAGATTATTTTAATCAGAGGCTGTGAAAGTGGAGGTTGGGCCTGCAATGAACAGAAGACGTTGAAGTAACTCAAGCCAGGGACCTTCCGGGACTAGTCTGTTGACACTATGAGTGGACTTCTAGACATGCAAATTCATTATCGAGTATAAATTAGCAGAAAACTGGAAAGTTTTAATCTAATCCCTTTTCAATTTTGATTTACATTCCAATAAAGATTTTCCAAACCGATAATTTTTTTGAAACCGTCCAGCAATCGTGATGAACTTACCTCCGCTCTCCTGGAGGACGCCCGTGTGCTGGTATTAGCTACTCCGCTGGATGTGTTCACCGATCCGGAGCTGGCCGTCCTGAAGAAGTACGTGGCTTCAGGAGGGGCCGTGCTGGTCACCCTGACAGACGGGGGAGAGGAGAACAACAACACCAACATCAACTTCTTTCTCGAAGAGTATGGTGTTGTGATTAACAATGGTCAGTTAATTTTTTAAATTTTAATGAATTAGGTCCAGTAGACATACTTTATGGGCCATTCATATAGCTACCTAATGTTCTTTGAATGGCTATGCATTTTTTATTCGATTAGTATGAATAGAACATGTCTTGTATTTTTATAATGCCTTTGGATAGATGTTGTAATTTTTCAAGTTTGCTAACATTTGAAAGGCAAATTTCTTCTTTTGAAAGGCAATGATCCCGAGGCAAATATTTTTTAATAATTACTTTCAGCTTCACAATTCCTACAATCGTAATATCTGTCTAATGGTCTATGGTTTGCGCTAGTATTTTCATAATTGAAATAGGAATAAATAAACAATTGTTTCAGATTGTGCCGTGCGAGTGAAGTATAATAAATATTTTCATCCGAAGCAGTGTCTCGTCACCAGTGGTATAGTCAATCGTTCAATAGTCAAAGCAATCAGGAAGCTACCAACATTCAATTCTGATGTCATAGAATACAGGTTAGTCTTGTCATTGTTCAAAGATCAATAACTTAATAAAGAAATATATAAAGAGGCATGATGAAAGATCACAGGCATCCATGTGTATGTATTTGGTCTCTATGCAGAACAGGACGGTCTTATTCATCAGGGCAACTGGTGTGGTGGTCACATTCCTCAGTGATGATGTGAAGACTCTTATATTAGGTGAAACCTAGTCTCTAAATCTAGTATTCTTCAAAGTAAGCAATCTTCCGAACAGGCCTTTAATTGACATGTTTGGTGTAACTCTAAATGATCAGCTCAGGTATGGGGGCTCTATCGAAGCCAGAGTTAAATTAGCCTCTCAGAAGCTGAGCTTACTGTACAGGGCTCGCAGATACTTTAATAGTACATAACTGCTAAACCTGTATAAATCGAAGGTGCACCCCACGGTTCAATTTGGCAGCCACCTCTGGTCTGAAGTTCGAAAATACCTGAAAAAACCCTTGACTTAACTTAACAAACGGATTGCAATCTTTAGAGCACAGGCATCGAGTGGGAATGCTGTCCTTCTTCTACCGGTATTTCAATGGAAGATGTTCCGAGGAACGAGGTGTACGGTCAGGAAACATTTGTACACAATTGACATCTGTCAGACGAGAATGGGTGGCTTCTACGACTCTTGAATTCAACTGGGCTGTGGAATGATTTGCTAGTCTATGTGTCTCCTCCCTCCTTCAACATTTCACTCCTTCCATTTCGGTTCACTCCTTCCTCTCCACACAGCATCTTCAAAGATGACGTGATGAGACACAAGATGACACTCCTGTGTGGAGTTAATGTAAAAAAAAAAAACCAAACTAAGACCGTTCAGCGCACTAATTCCTACGGTAATGCAAATGATTCCAGTGATGATGACTCCCCGAGCTTTGTGTACCCGTTCGGAGCCACCCTGAACGTAAAGCGACCCTCCGTGGTAGTCCTGTCCAGTGGGGAGATGGCCTATCCTGTCAAAAGGCCGCTCGCTTCGTTTTGCACCACGGAGAATAACGGTAATTATATATACGCTTACTGACTTCATCATCATCACAGAGCTACATCCCAGGGTGGGATTTGGTCTCCTCCACATTTCTCTTCACTGACTGCGGACCTTTGCCATTCGCCTTCAGTCCTCATTCCTTCCCGTCCTGCTCCTCTCCACACATTCTATCCACCACTTCCTTGGTCTGTCTCTGGGTCACTTCCACTGGGGCACATTACTAATTTTTGGTGTCTTGTCAACTGGCATTCTTACAACATGTTCAATGTCGAGCCTAAAGAACCTTACAATGTCCTTTCAACAAACTTAACTCAGGCATATTCTTTATTTGCAGTACAATCTAAACAAATGAAACATTTCTGAATATATCTTTAAACCAAAAACTGTTTTTAAAGGGTGAAGAAATACACTTCGAAATGTTATTACTAGACATCGGATTTTATGCATTTGCATATTTGCATATTTGCATATGCAAATGCATATATCTCCCTAATTACGCCGTTTTGCATATTTTAGCCTTTTTCCCCAATCGTGCATATTTCGTGATGCTGCGCCATACATGGTGAAAGCTGGCTAAGCCCTGCCCTTTTTTTCCAAATTTACGGCGCATTACCTGCTTAGCTCACCGGTTTCATCGCCTTGCAGAAGAGATAAGGCAAGAGTATGGGAATGTTGACAAATTGATTTCCACTACAAAAAAGTGTTTTTAAAAGCACCATCGCGTGTGCAGTCTTGCAAAGAAGAGCAATTGCCAAATCTAGCATTGCCGCCAGAACCTACAATAACTTGTTGGGGTACCTTTAGCTAAAAGTGATGTTATTTTATGCTGAAAATTTTGAGGCTTTAAAACAAGTAGTTGGTCGATTTGACAGTTCTGGGGCCATTGCAATTCAGTCAAGCAAGCTGGTATTTGAAGACGCATCCATTAAACAGAATATTGCCCTCATCTCAACACTTTTCCATAAGTTGCCAGATGCCATAGAAAAAATTGGAAACAAAAAACCTTCCTCTATTTAAATCAATAGAAATACTGGAAACAATGACCGAACTTGTCATCTTAATCCAATATTAGAAAATATTCGTAAAAAGTTAGACGCTATTTTAAATAATTATTTTAAGAACCCGAGTCTTGAAGACATGCAGAACATAATGCCTACATCAACGACACAGGTCATAAATAGGTATCTCCGAAATGGTGCCAAATTTTAAATTTTGTCCAATGTCCTACGTCAGTTGACGTAGAGAGGTCGTTTTCGGCGTACAAATTGATGTACTGGGCGACAAACGTTACAAAATTGCGCTTGAAAATTTGGAAAAATACTTAATTGTATATTGTCACCAAAACTATGCATAATTTTAAGAATATTTCGCTAATTAAAATATATGAAAATAAAAATGGTTTTTTGATTTTTCATTGTGCATATTTTGGGCATTTTGCTGCTTTTTAGTGCATATTTCGGCCTTTTTTAGTGCATATTTGCATGCATATTTTGGCACTTTGTTAGTGCATATAATCCGATGTCTAGTTATTACATATTAGAAAAAGAAATATAGTTTTTGAAATACACAAATTTTTAATGCAAATATAAAAAAGTTTTGAAAATGGCTCACCTAACATTTTTTTAACTAAAATTACTGATAACAAAAAAAAAAGACAAAAGACAAAAGACACACATTTTATTAGACTAATGTATTGTCACCTCAATAAATTCACAAACTTTCTTAAATATTTCTCAAATTGCGGTCAGAAACTTTGGTTCCATGTAGGTGCATATTTTAATTTTTCTTTGGTTGACTTCTAGATTTGAATATAAAGCATGGTATTTTCTCTTTCTAACACTGATTAAATCATATTTCTCTTCAAGACAGTAAGGGAGGTACAACGATTTCTGAGACTGAGGGGGCGGCTGTTCCCAGGTTATGAATATTTTAGAAATTGTGTATGGTTTCCAGGGAAACTGGTGGTGTTTGGGTCCGGCTCCTTCTTTGAAGACCAGTACATTGAGCAGGAATGCAACGACCAGATCAGGGAAATAGTCTTTGGCTTCCTCACCTCCAGCATGGAGGTCCAGCTGCACCCGGTAGACGCTGATGACCCTGACGTGAGTCTCAACATTTTACACTTTACTGTAGCCACCTATCTATCGTGTAGCCGGCGGTTCCATGACAACTCAATACCACACACTGTGGCAAATCAACACACCTTTGAAAAGTATAAAGGTTGACATTTAATTTCATTTTATCTATCCCGCATTCTTGAATCTGTGTTTTTATGTTCTTTTTTTATTGTTTTAATCTATGTTTTTTATGTATATATACTATGAATTTTTGCGGAAACTTCACTGGTTTATGCAACCATGTAATATGCAATTACCTTATATAATATGTAAAATGGTTTGTTTCCCCAACAAACTAAAAAAAAAAATAAAAAGTGATATAAAGAACCTCTTTAGTTCTGACAATGTTTTGAGACAAATTAGCCCTTAGTATTATATAATAAGAAAAAATATATATGTATATGAACGGTATCGATATACAGATTAAAAAAATATATATATATGAATACGATCGGTCCAATTGATTAGTAAGACTTCTCCAAACACAAAGTTTTGAGATAACGAGGAAAGCAATGATCGAACGCTTACTTTTATCAAATATTACTTACGCATTTCTGTGTTTTACGTGTTAAATATGCTATAAAATAACACCGGGAGGCATGACAGTCCGGTACATTAGTATGACTTTTTTTAAATATTCTACTAGTGACCCAGAAAACATCAAAATTTTGTATAATTCACAAGTTTTTCTGCATTATAATTGATTTGATGGTTTTTATGGGTAATTTGAGTATTGTACCAGATAGATGGTACAATTTAACATTCCAGATATGTCTGACTAATCAACTGGACGATCGATATAACTACCCACACTACTGACATCTGTTGAAGGACATTGAAACTACATACGTATTCCTATGCACTACAATCTGCTTTATCATTATTATATTTTTATAACATTCTGTTTTATCATGGAACCCGTATAATTTGTATTGTACGGGTAAGCTGCAATGAAATCTGAATCAATTCTTCTGTTCGATAGAATTCCAATAAAGTAATGTTGACAGATAAACCCATACCGGACGCTGCCAGACAATGTGTTCATGTCGGAGATGCTGCGGCCCAGCCTGGCCGTGACGGACATCAGCGGGGATCTTGGCGAGCTGCAAAACAAAACCAAGAATGCAGACTTCACGGGCATGTTTGACATGCATCTCTTCTCGTTCAATTACAACAATGGTGAGATTAAAATCCATCTAGCTGTTGGTTTTACAATAGTTTCACCTAACTCTCAAAATCTTCAACCAACTTTCTAATAATAAAGGACAGGCACTAAAAGAAGATGCTAGTTGTCACCATGCTAATGTATTGTACCTTTCTAGTACATGCAATACAAAAAATAATTTATTTATCTCTAAATTATAACCCATCCCTCGTACTTTTTTCCTTTCCAGAACTTCCTCTCCTTCCTTCCTTAAAAAGACCCTCCACACAGCATCTCTGTAGTGTTCTTTATCCCAGATTTATTATTATAATTAAAGATTACTTGAATAGTTTTCGGAAACGTCCAAATAAGATTGGGATTCGTTGAGATTACAAATTGCTTTATTTACGTTTTTCGTAATGTTTGCAATGAATATTTAATTGGACCTGACTCCTTTCTATAAGAGGCTATACTTTATTCTGCGGCTGGACTTGTGACACTGATGAATTTCATAATATATTACCGTAACCATTCATACATTAGACACGAACGATGATAGATGATACTACTTAATTGACATCTGTTGAGACCCCATAAAACCATGTATAACTAACTATACTAACGACATCTGTTGAAGGATGTCGAAACTACATGACTAATCCTATACACCACAATCTCACCCCTCCAAAATCACCCCTCCTACTATCCCGCCTAATAAAATCTGATCTTTTCTGTACTTGAAATTTTTAAGTTGGTTTTAAGATTGCTAGTGAACGACGTGGATGTGTCAAAACCAGTAGCAGATAAACAAAAAATAACTATCAAATGTACTTGTGAAGTAAAACTCTTCAAAACAAAATATCTAGAAATTGTTACATAGTTAATGCCCAAGAAATACAAAAAAAATCTTACTTTAATTATGAAATATACATGTATGTATTGTGTTTCCAGTTTCCGAAGCAATTGAACTGTACAAAGTCTTGGGCACTAAACACGAAGCTCTGAAGCTGATCACACCACAGTTTGAGACTCCTCTGCCGGCTCTTCAAGTTGCCGTGAGTTTTAACTTTAGTTGTACCACACCAGAGTTCTGTCTGCCTGAAGCCGGTGAACGGTTTCCACCTGTTCAGTTCAGTTCACTTGAAAACATTTATGCATTCATTAATTATTGTTTCAGGTATTCCCTCCCATATTCGGTGAGCTCCCCCCTCCCCCCCTGGAGCTGTTTGACCTGGACGAGGCCTTCAGTTCGGAGCGCGCCCAGCTGGCCCAGCTGGCCAACCGCTGTCTGGCGCCCGCACACATGGCGCAGTCTGCGCGCGCCACGCAGGCCGAGCTGGACTTCCTCGTGCGCGAGAGTGCTCGGGCGCTGGGCGTGGACGGCAGTGCGCAGGGCGCGCACGCGGAGGGTGCCAAGTTCGTGCTGAACATGATAGCCAAGACGGTGGCCAGATTCAAGATGATGGGCAGCAAAGATTGATGAGGAACAAAAATAATTATTGTATTGGGTAGAAAAAAGTTATACATAGAATTTACTTCACATAGTTAAACCACTTTTATGTCTTCAACGAACTGTCAGATTTATAAAAACTTTGTGTTATTTCCGCTTCAAGTAGAAAAATATATAAAAAAAAAAAAAAAAAAAAGAAAAATATACGATCGCATCTAGGAATTGAACCCTGGACCTCCACCGTGCTTCTTCTCTGCCACTGAGCTATTTAAGCCCTACCCTCTTCAGTCGGATTTAACTGTATCATACTTCTACTAAGACTACCAACATTATCTTCCTTTTCTTAATGCATACTTTTATTGGCTGCTGTCTTTAAGTATGATCTGCCCAAACTAAATGCAATCTAGATAGTGTCTTGGATAAATTTATCCAAATTTATTTTAATGTGCGACATCTATTGACTTTTTCTGCAAATTTTATTCAATTGAGTTGTGTTATTTCACATTTAATTCATTTTAAATAATATATAGCATAATTACTGCATGTTCCAGAGTGGAAGATACTCTCAGTATCTTTTTTGTATTTCTTGGGCATTAACGATGTAACAATTTCTAGACATTTTGTTTTAAAAAAAAGTTTTTTCTATGTACATTTGTTACTTAAAATTAAGAGTAACATACAAAATAAAACTTTTCAAAACTCTCAGAAAGACCAATCAAATACAATCAAACATTGCTTGAAATGCCGTGCTTGGTAACTAGATCTGAATAGCCAATAACCCCACCTTACTCTTCCCCATCTCCTTCCGACCCCATACCTTTCAGCCTCACAATGAGTTTGTATACACACAAAACTATTTATTCATTTTCATATTTCATAAGTACGGGCGCAAACAAATAATGCATCTTAATATTTTAAAGCATAACTTGCAAAAAGTGTTAAGATTATTTTTAAGTGTCACCTTAATAAAAATAATTCAACACTGCATGTAGGTACTACACATTTATTAATTAATTATGTTCTAATCTAAATACAGAAATTTCTTATTGTCAATCTTAAATAAGTCAGATAAACTTTGTTTTCAGAAGATTTGCAAACTTATTTGTACAGTCAGCGCATCGCCACAGCAGATTTTGTAGTGACGATTGCAAACAAATAATGTTTTTTATTATTTTCTCTTTTGACCCACCTCACATATAAGTTTGTAAATCTGCTGGTCTAAGAAAAAAGAAAATGTTATTATCTTTGTAAATAATTGTTGTAAGATTATATTACATATCGATTGTCCAGTTGATCAGTCAGACATCTCCGAAAAATGGGAATTTGAGTTGAGTATGCAGTTATGTGTAAAAGTGTGCCCCCTATCTGGCACAATACTCAGATTACTCATAAACAACACCAAATCAATTCTAAAGCACAAAAATTTGTAGTGAATTAAACAAAATGTTGACGTTTTCTGGCTCACTAGTAGGATATTTCAAAATGTCATACTAATGTATCGAACTGTCCTCCTTCCCGATGTTATTTTACAGCATATTTAAAATGTAAAACATAGACACGTGTGAATAATATTTGATGTATTGTGATAAGCATTCGAATATTGCTTTCCTTAATATCTCATAACTTAGTATTTGGAGATGTCTGACTAATCAACTGTACAATTAATATATTGAATTTGTTACACTATAAAACTATGTATTTTGTGATTAAAGGATTTGAAAAGTACTAAAGCGTTAAAATATATTATTGCTAACATATGATTTTACAAAATTAAAAATAATGTACACATGTAACTTTTTGTTTTTAGTTTGTAAAATTCAATATTAGTTTGATAATGGCTTTGAATGCCAAAACAGCTCATTGTAATAATCAACTAAAAACTAGCAGAACCAAAAAAAAAACATTAAATTTGATTAATTTTTAATATTACGATACTGGTAATTTTTTTACTGATGGTATTAAATCAGTTTATTGTGTACTTAAAGTTTCAGGACGCGTAACACAAATATTTTTTAGAAAAAAAACCCTTTGAATTTACCCTTTTTACTATAGAAGACAACTGTTTGTCTTCGGGGCGATGGAAAACACGGCATTCAAAATTTTAATGCAAAACGTCATAGAACACGGACATAAATTATTATAAATGGCTGTCAGCTGTGATTCCGTACAACGAAAGCAATTTTTTATTTAACGTAATTGAAATTTTAAATACACTATTTTCCATCGCCCCGAATGCTAGTCTTTTTTAGTAATTAAGGTGAATCAAAAGGTTTTTTCTAAAAAATATTCTTATTAAGGATGTTCAGTCTTCCGGAAAGTTTGCCCAAACCATTATTATTTATGTGAGAATTTCTTATGCAATGGCTACGAGGGTGGGTTTTTAAGTTCGCGGAATGGGGGGTAAGGAGTGGAAATAAAAATCCAAAATGATTTTTCATTTTCAATATTGTCGCATGATTTTCCCAGCCGATTGTGACACCTTAAACTTCTTGAGTGGTGGTGTGCCTTTCTGTGCCACTGCATTGAGTCCAGTTTAGACTCAGGTTCATAATGATGAACCCAAGTTTCATCACCAGTAACAATTTGAGCAACACTCCATCTTTGACTTCCCTGCAAAGGTCCAAAAATGCATGAGAACACTCCACGCGCTTTTGAGGCGTGAGCATTCCCGGCACCCATTTTGTGCTGACTTTAGTCTTGCCAAGATGGTTGTGAAGAATTTTGAAAATGGTTGTATCTGATACTCCAGACATTTCTGCGATCTGTTTCTTCTTTAATCGGACATCTTCTAATATTAATTTTTCGACTTTTTGAATAATTTCCGGAGTGGTCACCTCGATCGGCCATCCCTTCCCATCGGCCGTGGGTCGTCTTCAAGTGACTCCCTGCCTCGTTTAAAGAGGGTATGCCACTTGTAAATCATAGTTTTACTTGGACAAGAGTCCCCGTAAACGGATGACATCTCTTTCAGTATGGTCTGAACTTATTTTACTTGATTGGTAAGGAACTTTATATTTCCTTGATTGGTAAGGAGAGCAGCGCGGAACTCGATTTTCTCCATATTTCACAATTTCTTCCCGATTGACTTGTTTGGTCGACGATAGCTCAAAGACTAATGACCTAATTACGATAAAACCCAGTATTTATACTAATAATGAGTTGTTCAATTAGTACCTAATTCAGCAACACCTCTAATCGACAACACTAATCACCTACGTACCCATTCCGCGAACTTAAAATCTCCCCTCGTATGTAAACCATGGTCGGTGGGCGGCAACTTTTGAAAGTTCACCAAGAGCAGCTGTTCTCTGTCATGCTTTGAAATTACACAGATAATTTGTTTTTTATTATTAAATCTACCCTTTTAAAAAGTCGTGTTTTCTAGCAAAAGTTTTGCCTGCAACTCTACAGTAAACTGTTTTTCCTTCTTCATATCGACACTGGAAAGGAAAAATGGCTTAAGCACCATAGAGCTGTATGCCACTTTAGCCATTCTTCCTTTCCAGTGTCGCTATAATTAATAAATCCCTTCCTACAGTCCTTAACTTAACCCCCCTCACAATGTTGCCTAACCGGATGGCAATGACTAAAAATCAACAAGCGTATTATACAACTACATACAACATTCTTTATACATATACTTATAAAATAATATCACAATACATATTTGCAAAAGTAGAGAAAAAATGGATGGCTATTGATTGCAATTGTTTAAATGGCTTTAAATAGCGACACCAAATAAATGCGATAAATAGCTATTTTGCAATTAATGGTTTGAAGGAAAAAAATGGTTGAAAATTTTAAAAAAAGCACATTACTCAGCAACTGGACTCAGTTGCATATTTTCACTTTATGTAAACATGGTGTACGGAAAATAGTGGTGTTTTTAGAGGAAATGATTATATATCGTATTCTGATATAATTCAAAGTTTGCACTTGTTATTTTTTAATGTTTTGTAAGCTAGATAATTGCATGGAAAAGTGTTTTTCGTATTTTTGAAATGTATGCCATTTATTAGTTGTTATATGAAAAAAAATGTGGAAGAGATTAACACTTTTAGCAAAATTAATTTAAACATATAAATTAAAATAAATACTACTGTCGGCGTGTTTCATGGAAATACTAACATAACATTGTCATCAAATCGCTTATCAGCGCCATTTTGTTTTTTGAAAAGGACGTAGAATCGGCGTTTAAAATGTAAAAAACAAACAAAATGGCACTTTTGGCCATCTGATGACAATGTTATATTTGAATATCAGTTAAACATCCCAATTCAAGATTGAGTTAGTCCATTTTTCAATTTATTGAAATGAGTTTTAAAGGTTATACATTAGTAATATATATATAGATTCATTGAAAAAGAAGATAATATTACTAATAATTCTAAACGAAACATGAAACAGAAAAAGATACTGAAAATAAAAAGGTAATGGTCGCAACTGCGATCGAACCCAGGTCCTATGACTTACCGGGACAACACTCAAACCACTGATCTATCGAGAAACTATCTAGTTTATAAAAACATTTGAATAGAACTTTGCAATTGTATAAATATCGATCAATTTGGGTATGGGTACCGCTGCCCCGGGAACCATTTATTTGATAAACAACACCCCCATCACGGTCACCCCAAATGGTTTGCTACATTTGGGAATAGGGGTTTGTTTAGGTCTTGCGCTAGGAATGCGTTTGCCACTGCGTGGTGGGCCGGATCGGGAGAGACTGGTTGAGGTAGACCTAACCTAGACTCACCAGCTAGACTCTTTCGATCCATCGCTTTGCACCGCAGCGGGAGGGGTGGATTCACACATCCGTCACTCCCGTACGGACCAGTGGCGGATACATATGGGAGGCGCGTGTATGTATGTATGTATGTAAGTATTTTCAGAACTTCCTCTCCTTCCTTTCCCTAAAAAGACCCTCCACACAGCATCCCCAAAGATGATATAGGCCCTGAGCCAAAAAAATATGGGAATTAATTTAGGATAATAATATTGGTAATTCTTAAATTATATGACATAAGCAATAAAAATTACAGAAAATTTTCAGGTCTCAATAGCTCAGTGGTTAGAGCGTTGTCCCAATAAGATAGAGGTCCTTGGTTCGATCCCCATATTTTCAACAGTTATATTTTTATTTTGCGTGTCTTTTCTGTATCACGCTTCGTTTAGATTTATTAATATCATCTTCAATGATAAGTCAATTTTTCCTGTTTAATATCAAACTGTCACATCAGGAGTCAATCACACAGTTAGTTGGTTTGGTTGAGTATGTCCCTGACTTGCACAGTGAGCCATTCCACTCCCTGCTGCAGTCCATCTCCAGTCAAGGCATTTGAGGCACAAATGTGCCACGGCTTGTCAACAATGCGCTCCAAACCTAGTCCTGGAATAAAACAATTATCATTTTCAGTGAGAGATAATTACGATTTCAAGTTCAATGGATATTTAGCTTCAGCAGGAGGATGAAGGTGTTACCTTTCACTTTTCAGAGGGCTCATCAATATATGTATTCAGCTTTCAGCCAGTTTTCAATTAAACATATCACAAAACTCACAGTTAAACCAAAAAGTTGTTAAATTGAATTGAAGCTTTTTAAAATTTCTATTTTTATATATGTGTTAAAACAAATATAATTTTTTTTCCCACTTATATTTGTGATTAGCTGGTTCACGGCATGCGTTGCTATGCCATTCAATGAAACAAATTGACTCTCCCTTCTTATCCTTTCCCGTGCGTCCCTTCCCCCCCTCCCTTGTCTCTTCCCTCTCCACGAACCCCACTTTCCCCTACCTTTCCTCCCTCCTGCAAAAATTATTGAAATACACACATTTTCATTTATACAAATTTCAAAACGCCAGAGCTTACCATTATATACAGCTTATGTTACTCGCTGATAATGTAGCTTTCTATTGGTGAAAGAATTTTTAAAATCGGTTCAGTAGTTTTGGAGCCTATTCAATGCAAACAAACAAACAATCAAATCGACTATCATAATACGGGCATGTGTCTAGTGTGGTAGTCGAAAAACTTGTAAAAACTGTATACCTAAGATATTTTTATGAATAAAGAATCAATAAAAAAAAAAACTTTCCTCTTTATAATATAATATTATATATTAATAGTATAGACAATAGCCGAAGGTATATGATAGACAGCTGGGCTTCAACATTGTCATGTGCCCAGCTGCAGAATAACTTAGAGCCTCCTACAGAAATCTTGTAATCTTCTAATAAAAGCAACTTGTAATCTCAGCGATCTTATTGTGGAGTTTCCCTATGCATTTATCTTAATAGTACCCTTTACACACAGAGTTCGGAGCGGGACGTGCCCCGCGCCACTTCAGGCCGCCGCGCAGAAAAGTCTCATAGTGAACTGCGCTGTAAACCGTTATCTTACTTTCGGTTTTTACTTTTCTGCGCGGCGGCCTGAAGTGGCGCGGGGCACGTCCCGCTCCAAACTCTGTGTGTAAAGGGTACTATTCACTGGCATTAAAGTACTTACAATTATTAAATGGTGTTACCTTTTATTAAAGTTGACCATTTATATAATATCATATTGCAAAGTCATAGTAGGGTAATCACTCATCTTATATCATACTCAACTACCAACCAATATATGGATATAGCAGAACTTTTCATTACTAACTAAGCATTCGAAATTTTTTGAAGAAATCTGAAACTAAATCAATAAAAATAAATAAATAAACTAAATCAATCTACAGTAAATTAGAATGGTATTTTACCTGCAGCAATTTTGACACTAGACAGGGCATCGGGGCAGTCCATCTTGTTGGCAAAGAAAAGAATGGGCAATCTCCGGCCAGATATGTCGGGGTGCTGCAGCAGGAGATCCAATTCATCCTTCACAACCACTGAAATTCACTATCATAAGTGAGTACATATATTTAATTAATATGCAAACAAAATGGTATTCAAGCATTTTTCATAAAGAAAAAAATCAATACTGTAATTTTGCACAACCATGGTCCAAGCACCAACGTGCACAACTAGCTAACAAACTAGACATCACACTCTTTTTTTCCGCAAGGGTAAGCAGAGAGGACGGACCACCAAACAACTCGGTCTTAGCAGACACTCCTTACCTCATTCACATTCATAGATCGTCTCATACATACTCTTCTAACTCAAGTATCTGATTCATTTGATCATGCCATGTCTTCCTCAGGCGTCTTCTACCATTTACATTTGCATCATATATTCTCCTTACACTCCTTTCTTTGTTCATTCGCTCTACATGCCCAAAACGTCTGAGCATCCCTTTCCTAATCTTACTCATTACATTTATATCAGTCTTGCATTATTTGAGGATCTCCACAATTCTCACACATCATACATGGTTTTACCACACAGGCCTCAGGGATCTCATTTCTACAGCATTCAGTGTACTTTCATCCTTCCTCTGCCAGTTCCATGCCTCCCTGCCATATATCAGAGTAGGTGTACCAGCACTCCATTGTGAAGTGTTTCGCTTCTTTAGACAAGGAGTTTTATTGAAATAAATGTACATATGCATCTATTTGCAGAGGATAAGTGCATGGTTTACCTAATCGCAGGCGATCGCTGGAGTCAATGACGAAGATGATGGCGTTTGCTTCACGATAATGGTGCTCCCACAGCGAGCGGTGCCGCCCGTGTCCCGACATGTCCCAAGCTGTAAAACCCACGCCCCCATCTGCATAAAACATCTTTATTAACTCTTCATAGTACAGTTCACTGCATAATAGGCAGACATGGTACTTTCAACTTTTTTTACATTAGCTTCACACAGGAGGCCCTGAGGGTGCTGCGTGAAGCTCATCTAATGTGAAAGGAAAGAGAATAGTTCTGGGGAAGGGTGGGGGTGGGGGTCGGTGTGTCCAGGAATGATGGGCTTATGAATCCATCCCTCCCACTGCGGTGCAAGGCAATGAGTTGACAGAGGTCAACTCATTGCCAAAAAATCCAGTTTCATCTGATCCGGCCCGCCGCTCAGTTAACACAGGGCAAACGCATTCACCGCCAAGACCTGTCAAACCTCACTCCATAAACCCGGGCACCCCCTGTTAAGTGTCGAAATGTAGTGAGGTGACTTGTAGCAGAGGTGTTGGTTATCCAATGAATGGTTCTCAAGGCGGCGGTACGGTTTTGTGAATATCGCACAATAATAAATTTTGTGAGACTCACATTAGCCAGAGGATCTACATCATAGGTTCTCAACGTGGGCGATAACGCCCCATTGTGGGCGTTTCAGACTTTCAGGGGGTGGTAGAAGACCAAGAGAAAATTGGGGGGCATTTCAGACTTTCAGGGGGGTGGTGGGAGACCAGAGAAACCCATCCAACCTCATCCCATCCCGCCCCATCCCATTCCGCCCCATCCCATCCCGCCCCATCCCATTACGCCCCTCCGGTGTGGTAAACATAATTTTGACAATAGTTGGTTCAGGTTCATGACGACAGATGGTAAGTAAAAGCAGTTGGGGGAGAAAAAAAAATATCCTCAAAGTGGACGGTGGGCCAAAAAAGGTTGAGATTGTTGAGAATCTATGATCTACATCATCCCCAATTGGATATGTAGTGAGGCTATAGGGAGTGAGAGAGGAAGGAAATTGGAAGAAGAAGGTTGAGAACTTTAAATAGATGCCTAAAATATCATTTACATAAAAACAGGCATAAAAATATAACTCACTTTGAAACTTTTCAACATTAAATCCCACAGTGGGGGTGGTGTGCTGTACCCTCCGTTCTTCAGGCTTGAAGCGTTCCACCAGGGTGGACTTGCCGCTGTTGTTCAGGCCTATCACCAGCACCCTCGCTTCCTTCTTCTTCAAACCCAGCCATCCTGTCAGGCGATCAAACAGTCCCATTGCTGACGCAA
This sequence comes from Glyphotaelius pellucidus, assembly GCA_936435175.1. Classification (NCBI taxonomy): domain Eukaryota; kingdom Metazoa; phylum Arthropoda; class Insecta; order Trichoptera; family Limnephilidae; genus Glyphotaelius; species Glyphotaelius pellucidus. The sequence continues at coordinate 2,624,839 of OW386561.1, forward strand.
ATGCGCAAACTGTTAGAGTGCTTACTGAGGCGGGTTGGAGAATGTTACTGCCATCTGTTTGAAAGTAAATTAAAATCAATTCAATTTTTTATGAGAAAAACTCTCTTTTTATAACTTTTGAAGGTTATTCCCATCAACGTAATATATCATTGAAGAAGAAGATAACACGTATAATCTAAATGAAAATATGAAAGAAAACAAGACACAGAAAAATAGAAAAAGACAATGGTCGCAACTGGGACTCGAACCCAGACCTCTCGTCTAACCGGGACGTGCGCGTTTTCCAATTTCGCTATTGCCACCTTCTGTCAAACCGTCATATTTGTCAATCTCATATTTCAAATATTGGAGATATTTCATATTTCATAACTAGTTGGAGATAATATTAATGATTCTAAATATTTGAAATATGAGATTGACAAATATGACGGTTTGACAGAAGGTGGCAATAGCGAAATTGGAAAACGCGCACGTCCCAGCTAGACGAGAGGTCTGGGTTCGAGTCCCAGTTGCGACCATTGTCTTTTTCTATTTTTCTGTGTCTTGTTTTCTTTCATATTTTCATTTAGATTATACGTGTTATCTTCTTCTTCAATGATAAAATCAATTCAACTTTATTACATAATAAAAGATATAAAAATTATCGAAGAAAGCAAACCACTTTGTGCCTCGACATTAAACAAATGAAAAAAGTTCTTCATTTAAAAACACTTTATTTGATTTATATACGTCGACCGGTTTCGGTTAATCTCAACCTTCATCAGGACAACACACATATAAACTGGTCCTGGTCCATAATATGGTCCTGTACAGAGTATAAATAAAACAATATATGTACATTTTTATGCAGCACCGCTTTCATTGATCAAATCATTGTACATAAAGTTTCGTATGAGTGATTGATGAACTCGTGGATGCAATTTTTAGCCATAAATTGTTATAATGGTTTGTCTAGTTTGTAGTTGGAAGTAAGATTGTAGAAATATATTATAAGTTTGTACAGCGCCCTTGAGATGATTTTTCAGAAAAAACGGTGCTATACAAATCATCCAAATATTATTATTATTTAACGAAACTACAGTACAGAGGAAGATTATAAGGTAAACAAAAGAGAAATCATATAAGAGAGAGACCATCAGAGACAGGCTGGTAGAGGGGTAGGTTAAGGGTGGGGGGTTACATAGGAAGAAAGGGAACAACTTTAAAATCGGACTGTTTTCAATTTTAGTTATTCCCTTCTCCCTATGTAACCCCCATCCTTCCCCTCTACAGTTTGTCTCTGATGGTCTATCCCCCTCTCATATGATTCCTCTTTCTCTTTTGTTTACCTTATAATTTTCCACTGTACTGTAATTTAGTTTATATGTTTATTGTCCTGATGAAGGTTGAGATCAACCGAAACCAGTCAACGTGTGTAAATGAAATAAAGTGGTTTTAATCAAAGAACTTTTTTCATTTGTACTAAACCCATAATATAAAATATGTAAGAATGTACAAACAAAGACCATTGTAAGGTTATATATGTTCCAAAGACTGCGATAGGCTGGACATGCTGAAAGAATGCCATATTACAGAGTTCTATAAGTCTGCAGGTGCCCCAGGAAGCGACCTGGAGACAGGAGGGGTGGATTGGAACAGGGCTGGCAGGACTGAGGACTGGAGGCGAAAAGTGAAGGACCACAGCCAGTGAAGAACATTTGTGGAAGAAGCCAAATCTCCCCCATGTAACATAGTGATGATTAATGTACAAAAACTTATCAGCAGTTTGTTACATGTACATAGTAATAACATAGAATCAAGAAGAGCACAAGAAATGCGATGTGAGCGTGTTTTGTGATCCAAGAGTCTGACTGTTCTTAGCTTAAGTTTCAAATGCAGAAATTCGGTCTCAGTACAAATTCAAAATTTTATTTATTAATTTATTTTTTGAAACATTTACAGAGTGTTAACAATTATTACAATTATTAACAAATATTAAAATCAAGAATGATGTCAGGCAGTGTATAAGAGACAGACACACAATGTTGATCAGCTGTCTCGATCCAATAGTCAAAAGGTATAATAGGTATAATTACTAAGTAACGTTTAGAATACGTAAAGTAAAAATAATTCACAAAGTTTCACAAAAACATTTTCAAATTGCGGTCGGAGAATCAGTTTCATAAAGGTGTACATTTGAATTATTTTGTGGTTAACTTTTACATTTGAATATAAAGCGTGGTGTTTTCTCTTTCTAACACCGCTTGGATCATATTTCCCACACAAGGATTTCTATATGAGTCGTACCCAAAAGCGAACAAATTAGCCTGAAGGGTTAAATTACACGGCCAAATTGAAAAGCGAACATCCACGTCTCGAGTGGATAAGAATAAATAATAATATAGAAGATAAAATAAACACATAATGGGAATGAAAAGACCTTTTTATTACTAGATAGCATTAAAAAAACGCTCACCTGACTCACCATTAGATTAGAGATTTCTTCATCACCAATTCACAACAAACTTCAAGTAATTCCATTATTGATTTTTGTAACCAAATTCTCCTTGTGTAATGTTGGCCTCAAAGCCGACAAGATTTTATGTATTGAATACCTTGTTCATTGTGATTTTCGATTAAATTTAATGACAGTGTATATTACTGCACAGTGATTGCCTCATTTTTGTTGTTTTAATGAATTCTCCGTTGTCAAGGAGACCATTTCTATACACAGATAAGTTTAGTTTGATGTGACAATGTGTCTTGCTGTCATTATCACACCTTGTTTTTTGGACCTTGACAATGGCTGCTAATCTAAACATAAAAAATAAAATTAGAAATCTATTAAATATTAGCTACGTTAACATAAGAGGACGGTCTTTCTACAGAAATTGTGTTTTCTGTTTGTAGTAAACCAATCTATTTTATTTAGTCTGTGCTTTCTTCGTGTCTCTAACTCCGGTTTAATGAACTCTAAAATTCGGATTTGCTTTGAATTTAAGTGTCACTTTTAAAATTGAAAGTGTTTGTTTGGTGAATTCAGACAAGCTACCCGTATGTAATATAATATTTTAAACAGAAAATTATTTTAATTGGCATTTTCAAAATTGGAACTGATTTGTCGAGAATAATTGTAACTAAATAAATATAATTACACTACCTGGTACCCGGCACGCGTTGCAATGCCATTCAAAGAAATAAATTGTTTCATTCCCATGCTTCCCCTGCCCCTCCTGTGTGCCCCTTCCACCTTCCCCGCCCCCTACCCCTCCTGCGTTCCCCTTCCACCTTCCCCGTCCCCTGCCCCTTCTGCATTCCTCTTCCCGCGAACCCCACCTCCTTCGTTACCCTCCCCCTCTTGCCGTACCTCCCTGCCGCTAAAATATATGAAATGCACACATTTTCAAACTACTCGTGCACCACCTGTAGTAAATTTTTTATACAAATTTCATAACGCCAGAGCTTACCTTTATTTATAGAAACACTTTTCTGCTAAAATGCGATGTTCTGTAAAAATTTTGATTCAATCCATCGATTACTTTCTGATATTTGTGGACGCAAACATACGGAACCTAAATTTTTATATATACAGTAGAATCCGTTTATTATGACTCCGCTTATATTGACCAACTGCTTAATATAACGCAATTACACAGCGAAGTTTGGTTTTCATATAAAATGCTTTATAAAAAAGTCGGATATAATGACTTCACTTATAGTGACGTGTCGCTTATTATGACCCATTTTTAATAAATTATGTCCTAATTTCATGGAAAATTATGTCGGTTATAGTGACTGACATGATTTCTAACACCTTAGGCAGTGTTCGGGAGGGTTATGTGACGCCCGACGACGATAATATGCTGTGTTCTCTCGTCACGAGTCTTAAAATGCTGTGTTTCTCTCTATTAAAATAAATGCGTACATTTATACCTAACAAAAACAGGAGGTTGTTTATTTTCTACAAAATGCTTTGTATGACGTCCGCTTAGTATGACGTGTTTGTCATTTCCCTTCGATGTCATTATAAACGGATTCCACTGTATATAGATTTCATACACAGATATTTTTTTTTAAATGTGAATACCGCACAAGATTCCCAATTGCTTCCAACTGATGGAGCCAGTGAGACTATGGCATTCCCGATTGGGGTATGTTGTGAGGCTGAATGTAATGGGGAGTGAAAATATCTGGCTATTCTGTATTTTTTTTGCGAAAGCCTAACGCATGTTAAATCGGCCGTATATGACCCATTTTGACAATTTTCTTAAATGCGGTATTCTTATGGCGCTGGCGAGCTGAATACCGCGTTTTTGTTAAGACACCAACTCTTAAAAGTAGTTATGCTAACGCCAGAGATGATGGTACGTTTGACGCGTAAGCCTCGTTAAGAGATGTCAGTCGTGGGAAAGTTTGCGAATCGAACGTCATCGCGTTCAAACATCAAAATAATACCACAAACGGAATAATTTATAAATGTTAGGCTTACATGAAAGTAGTTATAATAACTAATAAATAATCCACACCAACTGACATTAACACACGACAGGCATAGACAAGCCATTGAAAGCCGTAGAAAATAACAGAAATTTGACAGCAGATAAAGCACGACGGACGCCTTTCGACATCTTTTTTTGCGACGGATTTTGTCTTTTTGTCAATTGTCTCGTAACCCTAACTTGATACAAAATTACCCTTCAGTTCTGGTCAGTAAACATGGCTAAAACCATATCAAGCAACATATAGATTTTGAACAATAATCTTTCTCCGGGGGGATTCTGAGAAAAACTAGCACTCGGTGTATTCAATCATTTATTACATAGTAATAATATAACTAACTCTGCAGGTTTTTGCTGCTAGTCCCTGCCGGCAACACGACAGCAGCTTTATAACAAACTTCACTTACGAAGATGATTTTGTACAAGGAGCAGCGTCAGGATGTACTCGAAGTCGGGTTCCTAAATTTCAACCACACAGATGCTAGCATATTAATACTAGAAGATGCTTTAATTTTAACCTATTATTAATCAATGTAACATATCCCTCGCAAATCTTCAATAATTTTATTACCTTTCTTTGTCAATCCGTAATGACTGCTCTATTAACATATTTCAAGAACCTGAAATAAAGGGTGGAAATATTTGAGAAATAAACTAAATACATATGTATTGTTTGCGTATAGCTTTTATTTTTCCATAAAACTAAGGCACATAATATAATATTTCAAGGCAGTTATGATTTTAGATTTTCACGACCAAAAGTATTATTGTGATTTATTTTTGAGGTATTATGCCATGTCGCTTTACTTTCTTCTTTAGCCAATGTTTCGGACAGCATTACAGTGGCCATTATCAGGGCAGATGTGTAATCGAAGATTGTATGTAGTTGCGATACCACGTTGCCAGCTCCAGTCTATGAGCTATTTTAAAATGGATTTCTGAGTTTAGTTTTGATGTAGCAGTCAATTACCGGATACTAAGAACTACTGAACTTAGCCCCGTCATCTTTACTAATGTTAATGGGATTTTTGTTAATTTCAATCGCCTTCTTAATTATACATACTATTTGCGTTTTGGGTCTTCCCAGGACTTTAGGAACAAATCCAAAGTAATGGCCGGTTTCAATGTTCAAAAATTGTCGGTGTTCAAATGTTCAGCAATTGCCGGATTGTCAGCATCTGCTCTGATGATGGGCACTGTAATGTTGTCCGAAACGTTGGCTAAAGGAGGTTGCGCAACATGGCATAGTACCCTAAAAATAAATCACGATATTTGAAGGCACTTTTCATATACCCAATTTACTTTAATACTATTATTACATTAATTAATCAATTATAATAATCTGTTAACAAATTGCTAGATAATTCTGTGCTTTCTGTTTGATAAAAATCAACATTATTTATTGATCTGTCCTTGGGGGGAAAATCTGGGGGGTCCTGAAAAAAAAATACTTGAACAGTATTCAATGGACCCAAAAAGGTTGGGAACCTCTGAACTACATCATATATTAAAGGAAATTTAATATTCAAACATGTTGTTATTTTTTTTAACACTAATGAGAAAGTTTTTGTGTATTTGAAATGTACATAAGAAATCAAAGAAGTCATTGAACAATGTTGTGTCATCATAATGTGAAAATGCACTTTTACCTTATTTTTCATTAATAAAGGAAAAAAGTTATGCCATTATTTTCCTTGTGCATAATCAAGCTGTCATCTTCGGTAGTTATTCATAACCTCACATTTGAATTTATTATAATTTGTTCTAAAATCGGTGTTGCCGTAGTAATAAAAATAATAATATTTTTACACTTTCATGATGGACTGTAACATTACTATATCTTCTGAATTCATAATTCACATGGGATAACGCTGATCCAAATTTGTAACTCAATAAAAAGACACGCAATATCCATGTAACATCACGTCCAATAGAAAACTTCTTTGAATATTAAAAAAAAAAAACCTGTGATGGTTTTATTTAAGCAGAATTATATTGTCTATGGTCAGGCCTTTTTTTTAGTTTCCTCTATCCTTGTCGATGGTGTGTGATGTCATATAATTGATTTATTGGCGTATCTATGATTAAAAAGTGTTTACACTTTCCCCATACAAAAAGCCCAAATATCAATCTAATGAGTGGTTTATTTGTTGGATAGAGAGGTGCAAGGTAGACAGGAAGAAGTGAGATTGATATGTATAAGTGAATGTAGCACAGAACATTATCGATAAAACTGAAAAATTGTGATTGTATTACATTGAAGTACAGAGTAAAGAATCAATGTATACAAATGAACCCTTTGGTTCTGATAATTTTTTGGGACAGATTAGCCCCTATTATTTTATATTTAAAAAAAAATATATATATATATATATATATATATATATATATATATATAAGATCGGCGTAGTTGATTAGTCAGACATCTCTAAATACTAAGTTTTGAGATAATGATGAGAGCAATATTCTAATGCTCACCATAAATCAAATATTATTTATATGTGTTTGTGTTTTACATATCTAATATGCTATAAAATAACACTGGGAAACATAATGGTCTCTTGCATTGGTATGACATTTTGAAATATCCTACTAGTGACCCAGAAAACATCAACATTTTGTTTGTTTCACTACAATTTTTTGTGTATTATAATTGATTGGGTGTGTTAATGAGTAATCTGAGTATTGTACCAGATAGAGGACACACTTTTACACATAACTGCATACTCAGCTGAAATTTCAATTTTTCAGAGATGTCTGACTAATCAATTGGAAGATCGATATCTTAACTACAATCATTCCACGATTTACAAAACAATACTTAAAACAGCAGTTATTATGAACTAACAATATCACAAAATATTCATAAAGCGGGCAAAATCTAATATCAAAAAAAATAAACATAAAATCAAAAACAATACTTATCTAAATTAAACAGAAGACTGAACAAAAAATACATTCATATTAAACAATAAAAGCACTACATATAACACGGGTCTCTTCAAGACTCGTGTTTGCTTCTTCCTCTCCTCAAAAAGATTCTCCACACAGCGTCTTCAAAGATGACATAGGCCCTGAGGGAAATTATTTTCTCAGGGCTTCCTGTGTGGAGTTACTGTAAAAATATATATATATATCTAATCATAAAAAAAATTCACGCTGTGGTATTGTACCTCTAATACAATTTAATTTCTAAAAAATACACATCTCATACCATAATGATTTGGCACCATCATATTTGAGGGTTATTCGCAAAACTTAGTCCAATTTTTTTGTAATTTTTTCACAATTTCTACACAATATTTTTGCAATATGACTTTGCAAAAGCTATCTATTATATCTATCTATAGAAAAATAACAATTAAAATGGTTGTTTCTTGCAAACTCACCTTATTCCGTCCAATGTTTACCTTCAAAACAGGCCTATTCCATTTCAGCCAATAGAATCACTACATTTGGTCACATGATAAAATGGCCGCCTAGTTGATTTGTTTGAAAGTTGCTGTCAGTTGTGTTATATGGAGTTTCTAAATCAACTTATTCGAAGAGTTGGTTGCAGGACAGGATTATTCAAAGATTGCCTTGCAAAACAGACTTATTCCAAGATTGTCTTGCAAAACAGACTCATTGTCTTGCAAAACAGACTTATCCCAAGATTGTCTTGCAAAACAGAATTATTCCAAGATTGTCTTGCAAAACAGAATCATTGCAAAATAGACTTATTACGAGATTGTCTTGCAAAACGGACTTATTCCAAGATTTTCTTGCAAAATAAACTTATTCCAAGATTGTTTTGCAAAACATTCCAAGTTCCGACTTATTCCAAACACAAATTGTAAATACAAATCTTATTACTTTTCAATATTTGATTATATTTTATGATTTAAATCAAACACTTTTAAAGTAAATTTCTAAAACAAAAACAAAACACAGATATAAATTCACAAATACTATATAGTTTTTTGCAATTTCCCAACAAAACATTCAGGCGGAATAGGTCAGTTTTGCAAAAATACCCCTCACTTATAAAAATAGACTATAATAATAATATATTGTAAACATTATTTGTTCATTGCTTTGTTGTCATTATTTCTCTTAAATAAAATTAATTGCACTATTTTTATCAAAAAAAAAAAAACTTGAATCCACAATTTCATGAAAAGATGAAATCGATAAACAAACTTCAATAAGCATATATTTTATGCTTGATATTACAAATGTGTCCTTTCTGGAAGAGCTAGGCTATCTGCCTATAAATTATTTTAAGATTCTGTGGACACGTTGCTCGCTAAACTGAGGGCTTCAACTTGGAAAAACTTATTGTCACTGACAAAGTGCTTGACAAAAGAAACAGAAAAGTCACTAATGCGCTGAAGTGTCCGAATATCACTGGCGTCCGGTACGTCGTTGAAGACATTGACGGACACTTGAAGGAAAACTGAGGTTTTTGATATGACATGCTATTACATGTGTTTTGTGAAGTCGATGGAAATCAGTAATAACAAATAATCATCTTTGGGAGTGACAATATCGAGTGTAGAAGTGTTCGCACTGTGACACAAATAGACAAGTTACATACTATTGCAATACAAAACTAAACTTCCCTGTCCTTTGTGTCGAATCGCGTCTGGTTTTGAAATGAGAATATGTTTAGTTCTACCGGGATATCATTTATCCAGTTACTACCTCTTTCTTTGAAATTTGGAACGAGGCACGAAAAATAGTGAAAATTTGAGTGCATTTGTTTTGAAAACGGAAGATTTGGAACTACCTTGGAAGCAAGTGCTTTTGATTGAGGAATTTGACCATCTCGGAAGTACATAATTTTGTTTTGCACTCATTCATTTTGTTGTGGCGATAATTATCTCAAGGTATCACACGGTGATAACTATATTTTGGTTGTGTCATGTGCTTCTTCCCAGAGATAGTGGTAAAGATTGGTAATCCCTTTTCCTTGCAACCCTTGTTTTTCCTACACATATTAAAACCAATTTCAGGAAACACCATTTTGTCTCGTTTCGTTTTTAGTATTTACAGTCAGTTTTGGATGCAACGGCGTACCCGACTAAAAGACGTATTATGTTCGTTGTGCCATATCACATCTTCTCAAAAATGACATCAATGGATGGTGTGTCTGTGAATGTGTTAGAAAAGAAGAATAAACAATTTAAATCTGACTAGATCACATATCTATGGACCATATTGTCTTTACAGTGTGCTTGCGTTTACATTTACCAAACCATTTAACACTTATATTACGATCCAGATTCAAATATCAACTTAGCCATCTGGCTTCTTTCTCCTACAGTCACCGAAACAAAATTATCTTTGGCCAAAGTGTCGTAACATTTTTCAGTTAATGCCACATTACCAAACTGAACAAAACTCTCGGTCGGATCTTTGACAACGTCTGCATAGGTAGTTGAGGCGTTTTTAAATGAGGTGTCTGGAGGACAGAAGAGCAGCTCGTCGTATTTGAAGACCAGGCCTGGTTCCACGGCACGGAAGGTGTGCAGCTCCAACGAGTGTTTGACAAAGAGTTCAAACAGCGAGGAGATGTCGTCTGGGGAGCGCGCAAGGAGAGATTCTATGTCCTTATCTGAGCGCACAATTGGGTACTTGTCCTGGACAGCTATGCGTACTGAAATAAAAAAAAATTGTAACAAATTATAAGAGACAGAGGATTTTATTGTCGCCTAAGAAAAAATGCTTAACATGCGATTTAACAGTGTAATATTTTTTGATACAATTCGATACAAATGTACCAACCCTTAGGACTTATTCTGAGGATGGGAAGGAGGTTGGAGTTTAATCCATTGGTATTCATTTTTTTTTTTAAATTATGTGAATACCGCACAAGAGTCTTAACTGCTCCCGTCTGGAGCTAGTGAGATTATGGTATCCCTAATTAGGGTATGGAGATATTGGAAGGGAAGGAGTTGGAGGGAAATACCAGGCTATTCAAATCTGATCACCAAACACAGTTAAGGTCATTTCAAGCAATATTTCAATTCTGAATGGTGGTCTTACACCAGAGCGATACTGAGAGTATCTTCCACTCTGGAAAGTGCCGCAAATATACTATATATTATTTTTAATTAATTAATTATGAAATAACATAAATTTATGAAATAAAAGTTATTTGCGCACGCCGGCATTTGAACCCGCGACCTTCGGTATGCTAGTCGAGAGCCTTACCCCTCGATCACGGAGGCCGTCAATACATGGCAATCTATAAGCCAATATTGGAATTAAGGATGGACAGGAATAAAGGTACTGACTGAGCATTTTCATTTCTCACTTCCCGCTTTTTCTTCTTTCTGCAATTTTCTACTTTCTGTCCCTTCTTGCTTTGTCTTAACAGATTGAAGTTTGCTGCGATTATAAAGAGAGAAGTATTAGAAATATTCTAACCGTTGATATAGTCCCGGCTGTAGAAACCGATCACAGCATAGTCCCAGGGCGCAAACCTGCCTGCCATCTTGCTGGGTGCGAGCCCGCTGGCCAGGGACGGGTGGTAGCGCTGGAAACCCAGCGGGCTGAACACCTGGTAACCTTGGATGCTGTTCATCCGCACCTGGACAAAACAAACAATAATATATATTACATTTATCACGTAAGTAAAAGTGCAGAATTAACTTTAACATTATATAAATCAATTGTACGAAGTATTGTCGAATACGAATCCACTATTTGGTCTCCCAATTACGAGATTCACAATTATAGAATCGAATCCATACAAAGAAAATTAGCCCGTGTAATTGCTTATCACGAAGGTTTATCTGATCAATTTGGAATGTATAACGACTGAATTTTACACTACAAATTACACTCTCTGTCAGTCAGACGGAAAATTTCCGATTTATTACTTCCCAAGGTCAATTTTGTCACATTTGCCATCTTCACAACTCATCGAACTCATCAACTCATCGAACAGCACCATTTTATCGTTATTTTTTTATGTATATTTTGGGGTGTTATGCCATGTTGCGCTACCCCCTTCTTTAGCCAATGTTTCGGACAGCGTTACAGTGTCCATCATAGGGCAGATGTGCGGCACGGCATAACACTGCAAAAATAAATAACGATAATAATTTTGGCCATGAAAATCTAAAATCAGCGCCATTTTGTTTTTAGACATTTGAATGGTCCAAGTCAAAATGTCGATTCTCGATGAGTTTCAGCTTTTGAACAAATTGTGATCAGCTGACAACCATGACAGCCATATTGTTATACTTTTTAGCTGGTCCAAATTTGGTAAAAAACCGAAATGCACCTAGAATCGCCGTTTAATGGAGATCTTTCAAATGTAAAAAGAAAAAACAAAATGGCGCTGATTGGAAGACAATGTAAAATTTGAATTTCTGTTAACCTGCCCCTTGCCGTTCGTCCGCCGGCGTACCATCGGCGCAGGCCAAAATAATCACTAAAAAATAATTTTGTTATGCGATTTTAACCCTTATGTATAAAGAAAACGTGTGAAGAAGAAGGTCAGAATCGCTTGGGGCATTCTTGTTCATAAGGACCGTGAACCCACCTAGAGCAGCGATATATTTTCTTTGAAATTGTTTATGACACGGCCTGGAACTTTTTCCCGCCGCTCGGCTGTCAAAATGGCGGCTGTCAAGTCTCGCGTCGCGGTCGATGAAATGATCGTAAAACGTATAAATTCATCAAATAAACGCAAGTAATGTTATATTTATGTATAGTTTAGAATTCAAGGAATGTGTTTCAGTAAATATTACATAAGATAGCATAAAATTAACCTGCAAAATATTACGTAAAAGTCAAAACATTGCGAAATTTTTTCGTTTTTTCCGTGGCATTTGAAAAGTAGTAAAAAGTATAAATTCATTGAATAAACGCAAGTAATATTGTTTTTATGTATAGTTTAGTATTCAAGGAATGTGTTTCAGTAAAAATTACATAAGATAGCATAAAATTAACCTGCGAAATATTACGTTAAAGTTGACATTTTTTCGTTTTTTCCTGGCATTTGAGGGGTTAAACACTCCAACCATTTTTCTAGTTTTGTCAGGTTTGAGGTTGTTGTGTGGAAGGTTTTTTGAGGAAAAGAAGAAGTGAAGAGACCCATACAATGAATAAAGAAAACTTAAAAAAAAAAATGTTCTAGGAGGAAGGAAACACAGCTAAGCTTTTGAACTCAAGAAAGAGTATATGTATATTTTTATTCATCCCTGAGGAAGGTTCAGGTCGAACCGAAACCGGTTGGAGAAGAATATAATAAAGTGGAATAAAACAAAGTTACATCATTGTATTATTATTATTCAAGAAAGAGTGTTAGAATCGACCCATTCTCTTGTGACAAAAGTTAATCATGTACAAATGTTGGCCATTTGGCACGTTTCCCGACCCTGCACCGGTACTGCAGGGATTGATAATGTTCCTCAGTTCCTCGGAGCATCTTCTATTGAAATACCGGTACAAAAGGAGATCAGTTCCACTTAACACTGTACTTTAAAGATTGCAATCTGTTTGTTAACAAAAAGCAAAAAAAGTTAGAAAAGAGTATAATAACTGTGAAAATATTTTTACCCTATTTAAGAAATCTGGTTTAATCTCCATGTGCGGTCGTCCCATCAGCACCAAACTTTCAGGGGGCACCTTCCGGAGGGCCAGGTCGGAGATGGCGATGCTCAACAGTCCTCCGGGGGTCCCCACGCTCCTCGGGGGCCCCGCGTACCCGGGGGTGCCGATGACCGGCAGCCGGATGGACACCCAGCCTATCTTCAGGCCCTCGATGCGGTACTTCTGCGACAGCTCCAGACTTATCGTTTTGATTTGGCCGAACATATCCTCGGGACCTTTGCTCGGGGTATCGACAGAGTAGAGAAGCACCTGAAAAGTTAAAAATAATTTTAGAAAAATTCTGCATTTTGCAAGAAATGAGGTCTAAAGGACTTCCTAAGAATATGTGGACTCATTTTATTTTTTATATGAATACCGCACAAGAGTCCCAACTGTTTCCGGCTGGAGCCAATGAGACTATGGCATCCCCAATCGGGGTATGTTGTAAGGCCGAAGGTAGTGGTTAGGGGAAGGAGGTGGGGGGAGAGGAAGGTGGGGAAGTACCTGGCTATTCAGATCTGGTCACCAAACACAGCTAAAGCCATTTCAAGCAACTTTTCAATTCTGAATGGTGGTCTTACACCAGGGCGTTTTTTTTTTTTTTCAAGAGCGGAGACGGTTTACATAAATAATGTTCCCGTGAGCACTTAGGCCGTAGGCCCATTGTGCTATCTCCCATTATACCTCATTCCTTTGACAGTAATCCAGTCCCTTTTACAAAGTTCACCAGGATTGTCATTGGAAACGAAGCTATGTCTTCTGGTTCGACAATGTGTCTTCCCAGGTCTCATTTCTCCTCTTCACTCCTCCGCGGTTCCCTGAAGGCCCCACGAGGGAAGAGGGCTTCATCTCCTCTCCACTCCTTAGTTCCCTGAAGGCTCCACGATGGAGAGTTCACCTCCCCTTGGTTCCCTAAAGGCCCCACAAGAGAAGAGCCCCACTCCACCTTGGCTCCCCGAGGGCCCCAGGAGGGAAGAGGACTTATCTCTCCTCTTCACTCCTCCTTGGTTCCGTAAAGGCCCCATAAGAAAGAGTTCACGGAGATGGCCTCATTTCTCCTCTTCACTCCTACATGGTTCCCTGAAGGCCCCACATGGGAAGAGGACATCATCTCTCCACTTCACTCCTCCTCGGTTCCCCAAAGGCCCCGTGCCGGAAGAGTGCCCTTCCCCTTGGTTCCGTGAAGGCCCCACAAGGGAAGGGTTCATGGAGGTGGCCTCAGCTCTCCTCTCCACGGCTTCTCCTCTTGGTTCCTCCTAAGAGCCCCAGGAAGAAAGTCCACAGAGGTGGCCTCAGCACTCCTAGGTTCCCAAAAGGCCCCTAGTTTTCGAATGGTTCAATTTTTTTGTCCCACGAGTGACCAGGGAAATAGAAGGTCCACTCCAGCAGAGCCCCGAATGTTGGAGTAAGGTCTAAATACTCCGAGATGCGACCTTGTTTCTCGGAGGCACTGTTCTTGACACTGTTCCCCAGGACATTCAGCCTGAGCACGGTAGCTCACACCTTGGCTTGGGATGGCTATTGCAGGTTTGTGTTTCCACTCCCTGAGCGATGGGTTCGCCACACTCCCTACGCTAACACCAGGGCGTTACTTAGAGTATCTTCTATTCTGGAACGTGCCGCAAACATACTACTTATTATTTTTAATTAATTAATTGTGAAAATTACACAAATTAATCAAATAAAATTTATTAGCGCACGCCGGGTTCGAACCCGCAGTCATAGTTAGTGTACAATGCACAAATGAGGCCTAAACAATTCTAAATTGTGTTAACGTGGACAAATTCAAACAACTGAACAGAACATAGAAGAATGTTCCCTTGATCAATTTCCCCAGAAGTGCTGAACCAAGTGTCTCCCGATGCCGTCGACCGGCTGAATAACCTCAAAATTTGATGGACTCCATGGTCGAGGGAATTCGACTTTGAATCTGGAGAATGGGGATAAATTTTATTTGATTGATTTGCGTTTTCAGAATTTCAGTCATTTAAAAAATAATATATGTATAAGGTATATTTGCGGCGAGTTTCAGGGTGGAAAATAATCTCCGTAAGACCACCATTCAGAATTGAAACGTCGCTTAAAATGACCTTAACCGTGTTTGGTGACTAGATCTGAGTAGCCAGATACTTCCCCTCCTTCCTTTTTCCCCATCTCCTTCCCCTCCCCTTATCTTCAGCCTCACAACATACCTCACTTGACATTTAATTCACATAAAATAATATATAGCATGCTTGCGGCATGTTCCAGAGTGGTAGATTACCATGATGAAAGATTACCATTCAGAATCTAAAAAATGCTTGAAATGGCTTTAGCTTTTTTTTTTTTTACATTAACTCCACACAGGAGGCCCTGAGGAAAAAATAATTTCCCTCAGGGCCTATGTCATCTTTGAGGATGCTGTGTGGAGGGTGTTTTTGAGGAGAGGAAGGAGTGAACATGGGTCTTGAAGAGACCCATATTGTAGGAGGGAGGAAACACAGAGGCCGGCAAATCGTTCCACAGCCGAGCTGTTGAACTCAAGAACGAGTCGTAGAAACGACCCGTTCTCATGTGACTAATGTCAACCGTGTACAAATGTTGAGCGCGCGTTTGGCGTGTTTCCCGACTATGCACCGGTGCCGAGGGGATCAATGACGCTAGTTCCTCGGAGCATCTTCCATTGTAATACCGGTAGAACAAGGACAGCATTCCCACCTGGCGCCTGTGCTCTAAAGATTGCAATCCGTTAGTTAAATTAGGAGAATCTATCAAACGGACCGCCCGTTTCTGCACAGAGTCAAGGGTTTTTTTCAGGTATTCTGGGGCTCCAGACCAGAGGTGGCTGCCAAATTCAACCGTGGGGCGCACTTGCGATTTGTACAGGGCTAGCAGTTGTGTACTATTGTGCTACTAGCTGTGTTTGGTGACCAAATTTTAACAGTCAGATACTTCCTAACTAGAACCTCACCATCTCCTTTCCTTCCCACTCCCTTCAGACTCACAACGTACCCCGTTTGGGGATGCCATAATCCTACTGGCTCCAGACAGTTTGAACTCTTCGTGGGGTATTCAGATTAAAAAAAATATAACAAAAATACAAAAAAATTACAATAAAAAAAAAACTCACCAAGAGCAGATAGACTTTATCCTTTCTATCCATGCAGGTTATTTCGTAATGTTTAATAAACTCCAGTGCTGCTGCAACTTCATATTCCCACACTGGCAATACCAGCACGATCCTCGTATTCTCCGTCACGTACGGCACTGGCAACACTGAAGCCTTGCCCAGCGGCTTGAACACCTCCATGCGCTTTAAGACCAGTTTGCCGTCGCCATTTGAAGGGTCGGTATCTTGGAAGTTCATATCCAGGATATAACTCATTCCTCTGGAAGGGTCGAAGTGCTTGTATCCGTTCACTAAGGAGTGATATTTGAGGTTAGGATTCTCGTTTTGCACTTTCAAGGTTGCAGCGTTGATGATATACTGAAAAATAAAAGAATACATATTATACTAGCGAGTTCCCAGCATGCGTTGTAATGCCACTTAAATAAAAAAATTGTTTCTACCTGCGTGTCCTTTCCCATTCGTCCCCATTCCCTTTCCCTTCCCACGTCCCTTTCCCCTCCTGCGTTCCCCCTTCCTTAAACCCCCTTTCCTCCGTTCCCCTCCACCCCTCTCGGATTCCACTTCTTCTCCCGCCCGGCCTCCCTGCCTCTATACTACATGAAATACATACATTCTTCAAACTATTGTAATTGTTTTATACAAGTTTCAAAACACCAGAGTTCACAATTATATACAGAAACCTTCGCAGGCTTACGCACAATGATTCATCAAAGTTTCATCGCAATCGGATGGATAGCATAGAAAATAATTTCATAATGCCAGAGCTCACTGTTATATATAGAAACCATCAAATCCCCAAAGTTTCATCGCAATCAGATGAATGGTTTAGGACGCATAAGGGACAAACAAAGAAACATTAATTTTAATACATTGAGAAGATTATATCATTAAAGACAATATTAGCGTCTCTCAAATGAAAATTTGAAACAGAAAAATCAGCAAAAGATACTGTTGCATCTAGTAATTGAACCCAGGACCTTAGCCTAGCTGGGTCTCTGCTCTAACCACTGAACTCGACCCTATCCCCTTCGATCACATTTAACTATATCATACTTCGACTAAGAACTTCAATTTCGTAACGCATATTTTTATTGGCTGCTAACTTTATGTGTGATTAATAACTATATGCAATCTAGATAGTGTCTTGGATAAATATATCCATTTTTATTTTAATGTACAACATCCATTGACTTTTCTGCAAGTCTAGGATGAATATTTCTTATTTTTGGAATAACTTGATGAGTAAAACCTCAAATTGTAATATTTAATCACTGAAGACAATATTAGCGACTCTCAAAAGAAAATTTGAAACAGAAAAAGATGCTAAGAGTTTTATTATGAGGTTATGGGTCTCTTCTATATGGAGATAGAAGTTTCATTTCAAGTTATTACTTACATCAATATCTTTCTTATCAGCGTGCGAATGCGGCAGCACATTAGAGAAGTCGTTCGGCATGAGGGAGATGTTGGCAGTGATGGCCGTGTGGACAGGCTGGTGGAACCTGTCAGGGGGCGCGGGGGCAGGCAGCGTGGGGTCCTCGCGGGCTCCCGCAGGCCAAGGAGCCCCCACCTTGCTAAGGGTCTGTGCCAGGGAGGCTATCATGCTCTGAGTTGCTTCTAGGTGGAGCTAGAATTCAAAACAATATAAGTTATCAAATAAATTAGGATATTCTTCATTAGAAATCTTCCAAAGAATACTTAATGATTTTATTTTACAATAACGTAATATAAGTACTCAAATCTATCATTGAAAAGAAGATAATACTAATCAATCTAAACTAACTCATAAACTTACAAATACCCACAGTAACAACACGACAAAATACACTATTTTACTGCAGCATTCATATGCATAACGACATTACCCACTCTCCGATACAACGATTTCACACCATGGGAAATCAGTACTTAGGTGATATTGACATATTTAATACCGACTTGGCGAGTTTTGTAAATCATGTAAAATATTTATTCCAACAATATTCCTAAACACATCTTGTATTTTTGTAAACCTATCAAATCGCTGTATTTTTCAGTGTTTGTTTTTCTTGAATTTTTATCACTTTTGTGCATTTTTTTTATCTAATGTAATTTTATCTTTATTATTTCTTTCTCAAGTTTCAAAATTATCTGTCAAGTTAAAATTACTACTAATCTAAAAACTAATTAAACTACCAATCATGTAAAAGCCCCTTGAGTGTTAAATAAATAAATAAAAAAAAATAAACACAAATATGAAAAAGAACAAGAAAAATTAAAAGGTAACGGTCGGAACTGGGACTCGAACCTAGAATCTTTTGTTTTACCGGGACAAGAGCCTCAACCAACTCGGCATTGAGACTTCTTATTTTTAAGCCATTTTTGTCAATTTCATACTTCAAATTCGGAATTAGCAATATCCATATTTTTGGCAGCTACCTTTTTAAATGATCACAATGTTCAAAGATCTGGTTTGTAACCTAGATAGTGTCTCGGATAAACAGATCCATTTTAATTAAATGAAAACAAATCGCTTTGTAAAACATCACTTGTTTAATTAAAATTATCACCATTTTTCAAAACCAATGGTTTCTTCAACGCCTTGAAGTGAATTTGCAAACCTTGAAGATCCAATTTTATTTATATGAAATGGAGATATTATAAAAGAGAGTTATTCTAATAAAAACTTAAATCTGTATTTACAAAGGGGATACGTTCCACAGAACACCATGTATTTACAAAGGGGATACGTTCCACAGAACACCATGTATTTACAAAGGGGATACGTTCCACAGAACACCATGTATTTACAAAGGGGATACGTTCCACAGAACACCATGTAGAAAAAATGTTGAAAAAACAGTACGGGAGGGTACCCAAAAGAAACTGAACTGATGTTGGGGAGGGAGTGGTTTCTGTAGTACTGAATTCTACTGGTAGGAACTCGTCAGTATGCCAGGCGCTGTGCTGAAGAAATCATCCTTTCGGCCTGCAAGGATGATATGTTTATATCCCATTTAGCACCGTCATAAATCAAGGTAAAAACTGACTCAGTTCTTACCCTTGCAAAGTACATCTGCAGAGTGTAGAAGTCTGAGTATCTCTTGAGGGGATAGACCGACACTGCTTTGTTGAAAGCATCGTCCTTCTGAATGACTGTCTTCAGATCTCGGCCCAGTTGCCAGTCGCTGGGCAGCTTGTAGCTGGTAAGGTGTTGCTCCTGAAAATTAATATCAAATCTTAAATAAATTGCGCCACAAAGGTTCTCCACGGTTTTGAAAATCGTTAATATTTTTAATTTTTACAAAAATTTTAAATTTCACAATTAAAATGAATATATTTGCACTTGATGAAATGAGAGACTAGAATAATATTATGATATATTATTTGCTTGCCAGGCGTATAAAAAAGGGCGTATTTTAGCACGCCGTTATGTTATAAAATGCAATAAAACCGGGGAAAGTGCAGTGAACTAATAGTGAATCTAAGGTGGATTCGTCGGCACACTACGGGTACAAATCCACGGTGAATTTCTCGGCACATTAAGGGTTAATGAACGACTGAACACAGTTATATCAGACAGCAGGAATTTGTATCTGCAGTACCTGCAGAGTCTGTGAACACCTCAGACCGGTGCTGTGGGAGACGCAGCGCCCAATGTTCTCGAAGTACTCTGGAGAATAAGAATTCCTCACGCACCAGTCCAGGTTCTCCTTCAGCTTCTTGATCACCGAGTTACTCAGCAGCATTCCTGCATCTGGAAATATTCAAAACAAATTAATTAAAGAATACCTCTTAAGTGATTGCTAGTTTATCGCGTCCGACAAATGGGAATATAAATAAGACTTATGGAAATTGAGGAGGTAGTTTCTTTAACAATTAAGATCAAGTTACGGATAAATGATACACGAGTAAGGCCCTTATTCAAAGGGGATACGAAAATATCAAATACTCGACGATTTGTATGAGGTTTGTACACAGACACATGTTGCCGACATTTTGTTAACTCGTCGGCGATGCCAGTCTCCCACGACTGTTGTTGTCACTCACGGCATTGTCACTTGTGTCAGACATTTTGTAACAATGCGTGTGCTTTATTTTTTTTTTTTATTTATTTATTGTCTTGCCAACAGTTCTCTAGATTTCTATCTATTTCATCACATTATAATTATTACATAAATTTACATCTTCAATATGGTTACAGCAATGATTCCAATTAAATGTGAGCACACCATTCATCTCAACATTCTAAGTATGTTGTAATACATAATAATAAATTAAATATTTGTAAATACATACATACACATTGACATATGTGAACACAGTTATATGTGTAAATGCATGCATGTGCACACTACACACATATATGCATACATGTACATACACACCCGCACACACATATACATTTATACTCATATTATAGAGCCAATGCATAAGTAGGTGAATGATTCAATAATTACAAAGCAGCTCTAATTGAGGAGATCATCAGGTGTGCGCAAGTATAAGTTCCTTCTGAAGATAGTGATTGAATTCGAGAACATATTGAGTGAAAGAAAGATGGCGGTGGAGGATGGCCTTCAAAGAGTTGCTTTGTCCTATAAGGTTATGTTTGTTTTGGTGTTTGGGGTTAAACAACTAATAAATTTAGTAAGACAAAGTGATTTACAATGTAAAATCTATTGAATATCGCGATACTGATTTCACGTGATCATCATGATACCATTAAAATTTTGCATAACAAGCAAAAAGCAGCACACAGAAGGAAGAATAAAAAATGCTATTGTTTAGATGTTTAGCTTTTGTTTCTGTGTTCCAATATTTGAATAAAATTTTGAATTCCTGAAATTAGAATGTTGCCAGTAGGTAGATAATTAGGTAGTTACCTACTAGCAATTGCCAGTAGGTAGCTACACACTGCAACTCACCGAGACTGCAGTAGTGACTGTCTTCCTCAGCCGTGGTGCCCAGGTAAACATCTTCACTCACACTGATCCCATTGACAACCTCCAGCAACTTGCGTCCGTTCACAAACCCGGCATCAGAGATCAGGTAAAAGTAGTCAAACTCTTCCAAGTAATTATCAGAGATATATTTCAGCACGTGGAAAGGTTTAAGAATCTCACGAGTGTCGGTAAAACCAACGATGTTCGTAAGGTTGAGATTATTCTTGACGACATTGGCGGTTATAAAGAACTTTATTTTATTTGCCAAGTGTGCCAATGTTTTGTTAATCGCTGTAGCTTGATAATTAATGTTTTGCTCCGACGTCAAAACGCCGATGAATAACTTCTCTCTGATCCCCAACTCCGTGCTGTAATATCGCGGTCTTTGCAAAATTTGTGCCTCTTTTTTAGGTCGCATTGGTTTATTTTGCAAATTTAGTCTCGGCTCATATTCGTCTGTCGTGGGAGCCTGTGACACGACTTCCTCTTTGATGAATGTATTCGCGGTACTGCCGCTGCATATTGATTCTTGGTCCAAGGATGAGAAATTTAAAGTCACTACCAGGCCAACGCACAACCCGATGAGGAAATACGAATTGTTTTTAATCTGTGACACTAAAATGCGCAACAGCAACATTTTGATACTGCGAACTATTCAGCAATAAGTCACCATTTCAAGGAAAAACCGATGAAATAAACTTTTTGTAAACAAATAATTGCACAGATCACGGGCCGACTGTCAAGTCAAAAGTGTCAAAGTTTGACATTAATTTTCCTGAGAAATATACTCTCAGTGGGGTTGCCAATGCAAATATGTTAAAATACTCACAAAATGTGTCAAATTCCCCACGAGTCCCTTTACCTTCAAAATGAAACAAAATTCTATTGAACTTCTATTATTATTAGACTACAGTGAAACCTCTATCTATTCTTTTTGAAGGGAACTATTGAAATAACTATGGATGCGGGAATATAGAAAAAAACACATCTTAGACAAATAACTAATTAACATCTAATTAAAAAAATGTATTATTGTTATTGTTTTTTTATTTTTATATCTATGTCAAAAAGTATTTGTATATTTATTTCATTCAAGACTTCTTTGATCATTGTATTCACACTTTTCAGAACAATATGTTTTTTTTTTTATGCGTTTAAATACTCCTCCCATAAACACGAGCTCCTAGAGCTCAATTTATGGAGTAGTAGAACCATAAAATTAATTCTTATGTATACCTAGGTAATTATATTATAAATGTAATTATTATTGTTAAAAAAAAAAAATAAATAAATAAAAAAAAAAAAATAAAAAAAAATGTCAATACTTCCAACTCCAAAATGTAAAAAAACAATAGGACAGCAAAATCATAAATATCTCGGTGTTAATTTTTTTAATTCCTTACCAGAAAAAATTAGAAACATGAACACCAATATAAAAGAATTTAAAACACACCTTAAAAATTATTGTGAAAATATGAAATGAGTAATATCAAATAAAACTATTATGATAACAACCCCCCCCCCATACACACAAGCCCTGCTTATTTATGTTATGGGGGTATATATATTATGTAACTAACTATTGTATAGAATCTGTTTGAAATATATGTATCTACTTATGATTAATAAAAATATATATATTTTAAAAGTATGTGTATAAATAAACATGTACCTACCTATTTACATATCCTCTACCTATCTACATACATTCTAAAAAAGATGCGTGTTTCAGGTACAAATCAATTTGTTTTAAATATAAAAATATTGTAACAAAATAAAAAAAGGAAACTGCTCGCAGACAAAAAAAATACACATTGTGCTGTATTGCTATTGTGCTGTCTTTCATCGTCATTTGTTTTTGGCTTTTGTGTTGCCATAGAAAATCAGTATTTACAAAATTTTTTTTACAAGTTGCATTTTTTTTCAGAATCAGTTATCGACTGGATTTTATAACTGATTCTGATGAAATGAATGAAAGTTTTCAAACTTTAGAACATGGGTTGGCAACCTTTTGTTGTAAAAGGACCAAATATTTTACATGGGGATTAGTGCGGGCTGCACTTGGGTCACAAGTCATTACAGAGAGAATGGTTGAGGGAGTCCCTTTGACTTCTCCAACCGTACTCTCTCGGAACATCGCCTTGCACCGCAGTGGGAGGGATGAATTCATACGTCCGTCACTCCTGGACACACTGACCCCCAGAATCCTACCCACCCCTTTTCCTTCCCAGAACTTCCTCTCTTTCCTTTCCTGAAGAGACCCTCCACATCCCATCCCCAAAGATGGGATAATCCTCAAGGGAAATTATTTTCCTCAGGGCCTCCTCCCGTGTAGAGCTTATGTAAAAAAAAATGCTCACAAATAGTATTACTAAACATAGCTGAGCAAACTTTTTTAACTCCTTGTGGTTTTCAGAAGGCAAATCTATCACATTGATTTGCAAATCGCTTGGTACATTATCGATATTCACTGCGAAGGGATTTTCGAAAATCTCTATTTTGCGTGAGATCTTTTTGAAATCAGCAAACCAGTTTTCAAACTCAGTTTGAAGTTGTATCGCTATCCCTTCGCTTCTTTTCACGTTTCCTTTCACTCTGTTGTGTATGATGTCGTCCGTCACATGCATTGTGGCAAGAATCTTGCGGGCCGCACTAAGACGCCCGCGGTCCGCAGGTTGCCGACCCATGCTTTAGAACATTGTGTATATTTCCGAAAATGTAATGCCTGGTCTTTCTAGTTTTCAAAGATTTTCCACACTTTCATATTTGTTCATGAATTTAATTTTTCCTTGAGAAAATCGAATTCAATGTGGATACCGCAATTTCTAAACGCTTGGTTAAATCAACCGCTTTTCAGAGGAATTTTTTTCCACCTCCTCGACAATTTTTAATCTTCTTTGAAGAGTGCATACTTTTTTCTTTGGACGGTTCATTTTAATGATTAAAGGGCTCAAAAACTACTACTCTCCAATGTTAATGACCATTTATATATGAAATTTGGAATTACTGGAATTCAGAAATTACTCAACTTTAACCAGTCGATTGACGGCTAACCATATTTAGGTCTCGTTGCTTTAGGTTTTTAGCGATGGCTACCTATATTTAGGACTCACCGCTTTAGGTCTTGAGTGGTGGCTACCCATATTTAGGTCTCACTGCTTTAGATCTTGAGCGATGGCCACTCATATTTAGGTCTCATCGCTTTAAGTCTTGAGCGATGGCCACCCATATTTAGGTCTCATTGCTTTAGTTCTTGAGCAGTGGTTACCCATATTTAGGTCTCATCGTTTTAGATCTTAAGCGATGGCTACCCATATTTAGGTATCATCGCTTTAGGTTTTGAGGCGGCGGCTACCCATATTTAGGTCTCATCGTTTTAAATCTTGAACAGTGATTACCCATGCTTAGATCTCATTGCTTTAGATCTTTATCGA
Organism: Glyphotaelius pellucidus; assembly: GCA_936435175.1. Taxonomy (NCBI): domain Eukaryota; kingdom Metazoa; phylum Arthropoda; class Insecta; order Trichoptera; family Limnephilidae; genus Glyphotaelius; species Glyphotaelius pellucidus. The sequence goes on from OW386561.1 coordinate 2,649,371, forward strand.
TGACAACCCATATTTAGGTATCATCACTTCAGATCTTGAGCGATGGCTACCCATATTTAAGTATCACTTTATATCTTGAGCGATGATCACACATATTTAGGTCTCATTAATTTAGGGCTTGAGCGATGGCTACTAATATTTAGGTCTTGAGCGATAGCTCCCCATATTAAGTTTCATCGCTTTAGGTCTTCAGGCTACCTTAATTTAGACAGACCAATTTTTCAGAAATCTCCTTCGCTCAAGGCATTTATTTTGTAAATACCCCATCGCTTGAGTGGTTATAACAGTTTTATTTGCTATAGAAGAACAATTAGCATTTTCGTCAAAGAATCCCTGTTCTGTTATGTTTTACTCTCTTATTTAACACTTCCGTACCGGACCGGGGAACGCACTTATACTAACGAGTTTTACACTGTATCTAAGTTGTTTTTTAAACCACATATTCAATAATTTGGGTAATCCTAGAAAAACTATTTGGTTATCGATCTGCATTAAAAAAATTAATATTGCATTACTACTGTTCTTAATATTAAATAATTTCTATCAAATTCCGGCGGAGAATCTGTCCCGCCCACCCCCCTAATCCTCCGTTCGGGCGTTACCACGTTCCCATCTGCTAGAAGTATTGGGACAATTCTAAGCGATAGCAAGTAATTTCTAAGTTGTTAGTGGGAAGGACTAGATCCCATTCGTTTACACTGCGCATCTCGTTTGCTCTTTTACAATGCTATAATGTTCGCTTGCCAGTCAAAGATCATTCGGTCTGGGTGGTTTCCGGTAAACGCCAATCGCCAGTCGAGATTCGGAAACAAGCCTTCTCTGTTTTCTATAGAAAAATACATGTTATGTTATGGTCTAAATTCATTAGAATATTAATTATGACTTTATTTATCAAACGATTTTAAAAATGACTAATGAAATACAATGAATATACTTCCCTCTAATTATTACCAAAACAAATTACAAAAAATTATATCATTAACACCCTTTCAATAAGCAAAACAAATTGGGGTCCCGGAGTGACCCCCCTTCGGATCATGTGTGATTTTTTTTCTTTCCGGGACGAAAAGGTTAAATCACCATAACATTTGTCAAAAGGATGGAATAAACCAAAAAGAAATACAAACACATAAGTAAAGAATTGTTTAATATCCTTTAATAAGCGCAATCTTTTCAATGTTTACACTAGAAATAATAAAATACTACACACACCAAAATTCCAAGAAAAATACCACTTTTGTGGGATTTAACTCAGGTTGTGGCGTTTCAAACTCTATCACATTCAACACAACGGCCATGTTTTTACACTTTGTCACATGATCGTAATTTGATCGACGACCGTTGAAATGTCAAAAATTCAAAATGGCGCTGATCTTCGATTCAATGGTCATCAAATGTGATGGAGTTTGAAACAATGTTGTTTTACTAAATGTAATACATAATTAAAATAAACTTATAAAATATATTGGAAATGAGAATTTTGCAAAGTACATAACGGATGCTTTCTTCTTTATATAGTAGATACATATTATAATAAATTCAAATGACAATAAGAATAAATGTGATTTTAGATTTTTACAGCCAAAAGTATTGTTGTGATAAATTTTTGGGTTATTATGCAGTATTGCGCTTTCTTATTCTATAACCAACGTTCGGACATCGTTACAGTGTCTATTATCAGGGCATAATAACCCAAAAATGAATCACAATGATGACAATAAGAAAAGCTTCATGATGTTAAACAAAATGATGTATATAATCGTAACCAGTTTTAAATAATTTTCTTCGTACAGATTATAAGTAACGCAAACAGAGTTGAGTCGAACACAGTAGGTACTCACAGAGATGCGTTGCTTGCATATAACATATTTTAAAACTAGTTATTCAACTTCAGAAAAGAAAAACAGCAATTTTTTTAAAATACATTGAAGACTGTAAAAACTTTTTAAATGTTCAAATTCGATGATCGTATACACATGTTGTCCCCTTCTGGCTAGTAAAAATAAGTAGGCATAAGCAAAATAAAATGCTGTTTCTCAGTGACGTTTCGCAAAGAGATCTCGGTCAGAGGTGTACATGCACGTATGCACCATTACACACAATCCTAATAGCCTTACCGAAGCGCCAGGCCCTTGGCCCTTTAGGAATGAATTTCTTGAATACACAATTTATGGATGCTAAGACTTTGTAACATTATCGAAATGCTCTTAAATGCAGTAAAGAAGAAATGATTATAAGTATTAGAAAAGTATATAAAAATAATCTAGGAGATTTATTTACTTATAAATACAATCTAACATTTATATTTAGGTCCATTACCCCATGATGTATTCATTTAAATATTAAAATCTATACAATATGTAGGTATTAAACATTATTATTATTATTTCAAAATTGTAGTTGAGGGTAATTATTTTTTTTTTGATTACTGGCATTATCATTTTAATTTAACATTTTGGCTGAGTTAATTAACTAAGTTTTGTGAAATCCCTCACGCGGATGTTAATTGGCCACCAAATTTGCCGTATCAAAGGTTGATACGGTAGTGTATCAATGCTGATTTTTTGCTATCACAACTGTTGTTATGGTGGCGTTTGAAAGGTTAAGAGGCGTTGATTTTTTTTTACATTAACTCCACACAGGAAAATAATTTCCCTCACGGCCTATGTTATCTTTGTTAGCTGTGTGGAGGGTTTTTTTTTGAGAAAAGGAAGGTTTAGTAGGGAGGAAATACAGAGGTTGGCAAATCTTCCCATAGGCAAGCTGTTGAACTCAAGAATGAGTTGTAAAAGCAACCCATTCTCACGTGACAAATGTTGGGCATGCGTTTGGCTAGTTCCTCGGAGCATCTTCCATTGAAATACTGGTAGAACAAGGACAGCATTCCCTGACGCCTGTGCTCTAAAGTTTGCAATTCTTTTTTTAAGATAGGAGAATCTATCAAACGGACCACCCGTTTCTGAACAAAGTCGAGGGTTTTTTCAGGTATTTTGGGGCTCCAGACCAGATTGGCTAAATTTTCAAATAGTTAAACCGATATAAGTATATTGTTGGCATATCAGTGCTCAAAATAAGTTCATTTTTCCTTACTTCTGCCAAAATTGATAAAAATTTTCAAATATCAAAATTCTTTCTCGAGGACATAATCAGTTTCATTGGCCTGCTAGGGCCCTAAGAGTCAAAATTATTTCAAATCTGTATGGATTACGCTTCTGCAGATTATCTTTATGCAAAGAAAGTAAATGCTGTGACTAAAACGAAACTGTAATTTGTAAGCTTCACCGTAGATCAAAAAATAAATTCATAAGCCGAAGTTTGAAAAAAATTGATGCTGTTAAATTTGTTTTGCAAACATAGTTAGATTAGTAAAGAAAATTTGATGTAAAAGGTTAAATTTAAAGATAATTTAATAAGCTCAATTAATTCTGTGCTGTCTCCCTGTTATAAAAAAAACTTACATTTTAGTGTAATATGATGGCTTTTTGTATAAATTTTGTTACTGCCACACTAGAAAAGCTCTTAGTTATGATCCCATAGGTCTTGGCGATTTTCTGATTGAAAAACGTGTGCATGTTAGCATCGGATATAAGCGACTCCCGCACATTCCACCGATATTGGTTCCTTTCCAAAAACAGATTTTTTTTTCAGGATTTTTTAAAGGCCAACTCACAATCGTATGAAGCTGGTTTTAAAGGGATAATGGCCCTTTACAGTTAACAATACTGTGATATTAGGATGACGGAATATTAGTCAATTGACTCTGTAATTAACCCCTCAGGCTAATTTGTTCACTTTTATGAAAAGCTCACACAGGTCTCATAGAAATCGTTGTATCTCCCTTACTGTCAGGATGAGAAATATGATCTAAAGATCGTAAGAAAGAGAAAACACCACGCTTTACATTCAAATATAGAAGTTAACCTTTTTACGATGTTGTTTTACCCGTGGACGGGTATTTCAAATTCTCACACATATGCGTCATGTATAGATGACGCTCATTTTTAGACACGCGATCGGTTGGCATGTATACATGACGCTTATCTCATAGGTTAACCACAGAAAAATTAAAATGTGCACCTCAAAATTTCCAACCGCAATTTGAGAAAAAATTATAAAACTTTGTGATTTTTTATTAATTATATATGAATAAAACGACAAAAAAATGAGGCGAAAATAACGTTTTCAATACATTTTGTCTAATAAAATATATGCGTGTGTGGGTTTTTCATTTGCAGTAATTTTTGTTAGAAAAAACATAAGGTGAGCCATTTTTTAAACATTTTTTGTTGAAGCATTCAAAATTTTATATTTATTTCTAATAATAACATTTGAAAGCATATTTCATCACCTTTTAAAACCGTTTTTAGTTTTCGGACACATTAAAAAATATTACATTTATTTGGATTTTATTGCAAAGCGGAAATTTTATGACTTTCTGACTGGATATGCCCGAGGCCTGAGGGATTAACACAACATATTATCTTGAATGGCAATGATAATGAAGAGAGACCGGACAAACATTACAACATTTTGTTTACCTATAAATGTCTCTCTTTTATCATTCATTACTTCTTTACACTTAGATTGTTTGAAAGAATTTTAAAAAAGTTACTGATTGATACACACAGAAAATTCTTCCACAATTACCCGTATCTTACGCCTAGACTTAATTAATTAAATTATCATTTAATTAATATTGCCAGTGAATCATTTGTAATAAATTAAATCAATATTTTTTGATAAGTAATATTAAAACACGTACTCTGCCTAATCCTGCCGTGAAACGACATGACGGTAAGTTAGTTAGCTAAAAAACTTTGATATCCTATCAAATACTGCGTTTATAGGTTACTCTGCATATAACATGGTTATTTTTTCTCCCACAACAATGTGAAGTCACACATATATGTAATTTTAAGAAACTTACAAATATTTTTGAAAACATCGTAAGCTAAATACTTTGTAAGTTATTAATCTAGCTTACTAACACATTGATGCATCTCGTAGTATGCTCGATAGAAAGCTTTTGAAATATAGCCTACTAATATAAAAAAAACTTTTTTAAATTACGGAAAAAGAAAAAAAAAATTATTTTGAGAGTGAAAATCTGAGTTTGTTTCTATTTCTTTCTGTAAAACTAACAGATTTCGACCCATCTGATCTTTGTATTTTTTCATAATTTTAAAATACTCTGGCATTGTTTGAATTACAATTATTGGAATCAAAATGTTAATTCTTTGGCAGTGACAAGTGTTTTTATTATTAAAACTACATATTATAGCAACCAGAAATTAGAATAACTTATTTGAATCCGTTAAATGCCGATTTTCGGTCCACTTCAGCATTTGATCAAGTTTTAAGCATAATAGTCATGGCGTTACGCTTGATGGCTGAAAAAATTTTTTGTATAAAAGCTTCTTTTTTTATATTAGCTCCACACAGGAGGCCCTGATGAAAATAATTCCCCTCAGGGCCTACGTCATCTTTGGGGATGCTGCGTGGGGGGACTTTTAAACGTGGAGGAAATATTTAAAAACTCAAATTGGATCTAATAGACGATTTGATTATTAATCAACTGTGACCGTAGAAATATCCCAACCTACGAGATAGTCATAACGTCGATAGCTGCCGTGTAACCTCTGTTACTTTCTCATTAATGATGCATGTAGAAGTAAGAGAGGTTATAGTGGAGCACTCAGTGGCAGAACTTTACAAGTGAGACGGTATTCCTTCCCTTTCAAGGTCAACTCTAAAATTAAATAAATTTCGATCCAGTTTAAAAAAATTGGATCTAATGTGTGATAAATGAAAAATTGTTGAACCGTTCCCCGAACTATATAAAATATCCGATTTTGCAGTTTTTGCAATTCTAAATGTGCTGTATCCATGACTGATGAAATTAGCAGCAAGTATCAATCGTCCAATAGATTAGTCAGACATCTCAGAAAAATCGTTTTTTTTTTTTTTATTGAAAGAAACATTCCCATGTTACGAATAGCCTGACAATATTTGAATATCTCCTACTACCATTACAGTAAGTGGAAAATGTTTGTGTCGTGATGGAGGACTTAGCCAGCCGAGGATTGAATACAAGATGCCTGAAGAACTATTCTCTAACTTTGTGAGATCGAGATAGATCTCAGGCGGGTTCTCCTGTCAGATTTGTGTGATTTTCTACGGCTGTTATTGGCTTTTTCTATCGGCCGATGTCAAAATTTCAGCTGTGAGCTGTCACGTATTTTAGTTTAGGTTGTTTAAAACACAAATTCCTGCAAGAATGCTTGATTATTTATTCATTTAACAGCCGTAGAAAATCACACAAATCTGACAGGAGATCTCGTCTGAGATCTATCTCGGTCTCACAAAAGGGTGGGACACAAACGCGATTCCAACCCGGCCGTGGACCAGACTATATTTGATTTGAATATGCAGTTACATGTACAAGTGTACCCTCTATCTGCTACAATACTCAGATTACTCATAAACACCACCAAATAAATTATAATGAAGAAAAACTTGTAGTGAATTAAACTAAATGTTGATAATTTATAGCATATTTAATATGTAAAACACAGGCATGTGTAAATGATATTTAATTTATGGTGAGCATTCGAATTTTGCTTTCCTCATTATCTCAAAACTTAGTATTTGGAGATGTTTGACTAATCAACTGTATGACAATGTTAACCCGTTGTACGCCGACATCACAGCAGTGGGTTGCGAGCGTTCTCCGTGAGCGGACATCAGAACAGTCAACTTGGGAAGTTGCCACTTACGGGGGCAACTGGCAATGAAACGTCACGTGTTAAAAGAGTTGAGTTGATAAATGCGTTGGATTACTACACAGATGCGGCGGGTTCCAATTCTTCCTCTGCTAGGTAAGTCCTGTATCGTGATGCAAACAACATTTCCGCTTGGTAAGACGTTCGCAAGAGGGATTCAAATATTAACAGGCTATTCGTAATCGTTACTTTTTGCGATGAGTTGCAGAAAAGAGACATCAGATTTTTACTCTCTCAAATATAAATTTTGACACAGACGACTAAATTTTTAAAATTTATCAGTTAACCTAACTTTAGGTTCGAGTAAATGCATAGAAAAAGACACGTCTGTTGTAATGAAAGGTGTCTACGGAAATATAAGCTCTTTTTTTAAAATCAGGATGGGTCAAAATGATGTTACAAATTAATTGTATAAGAAAGAAGGCAATATGTGATGTCTTACAAAATTTAGGAAAAATAGTCGTAGAAATTTTTGTATATAATATTCAATAGTAAAAGTAATCTCGTTCATAATAAAAATCTTTATTCATAGGTATTACTTTTATAATAATAAATTCATAAACAAAAATGTTTTCAGTGCATGTTTAAAAAAAAAAACATAATTTTCAAAAATGCTACTACAAAATATCAAAATATTTATTATTTATCAGTGTCCTCGACGACAGTTGTAAAACCATTATTCAATTCATACAAGATCACAGCACCCAGATATAAATGCCGCTGAATATACAAAGAAAAGTGTTTTTCTATTTGTATCTTTGCGCTGAAGTAGGAATTGAATCTATTCCTTCCGGACCTTTTTTATGTTTTTACAACATAACACCATGGAGGTTAACTCATATAAAAACATCATGGCTATATTATATCATAACTTTTACAACAATCACGTTTTGACACAATGCAAATTGTGAAACTTCGTGTCACACATATGTGACATGCGTATAGTCGCGAGGGATCACATATGTGACAGTCACGCATGTAGGGTTAAATATCCTGATTTTACAAACAAATTGAGTGTTTTTTTTTTTTCATGATGAAAATTTATCAATACTTAATTAATTAGTAAATTTTATGAGGTAAGGTAAATTTATGATTCATGATTGCTTAGAAAATTTTATTTTTTTATCGTCAAAGTCGCCGCACTCAGTCGAAATATCACCCATTCTCTCAAAACAATTAAAAACAATGTCTTCAAAAGTTTTTAACATACAGTAAAGTTGGATTGTTTCACATAAATTCAAATGTAAGGTTAATCAGTGCCATTTTGATTTTTATTAATTCGTCTATTCTAGGTTTGTTTCAGCTTTTAAACAAATTGTGATCAGTAGAACAGCATAGCTTTCATGTTGTTATGCTTGTCAGCTAATCGCAATTTGATAAAACGTTGAAATAAACCTAAGAATCTGCGTTTAACGTCAATCTTTCAAATGTCAAAAAAACAAAATGGCCACTTGCTGAATTTCTGCAAAACACCCCAACCAAAGTCAGCACCATAGAGTGATGCCAACTTAGGAATAAGTGCCAGTAAAAGGAGCGTACCTCATTTAAAGATATTACTTAAAATAATTATACAAACTGATCCCATGAAACGTAAACTTTAAGACATAAAATTTAAAATTTTTAAATTAAGCAAGTTCATTCGATATTTCAAAATTTCCTGTTTTTTGTTGCACAACTCTGTACCAAATACAACTTGAAAATTGTTTGGTGTTGGAGAGCGCAATAGCTATCATTTAATTTGAAAAAAAAAAATTGGCGTGTCAGAATTTTGATACAAAATTTTGAAGAAATAAAAAAAAATAAAGGAACTTTTTTTTCCAGTTTTGATAAAAAAAATTGACAAATGAACTTGCTTTGAGATATTTAAAAAGGAATTTAGTAATAAAATTAATTATATATAAACTACAATATTAATTAATTAATAAACATGCAATGAATGCTTCATAATGTTACTATAATAATACAATGTATCTTTTGAAAAAAATCATGACACAAAAATTTTTATGAAACGATAAATTGAGTTTTTGAAAATTACACTGATGCATTATTATCTAGAATGTTTTCTGTTGGATAAAGCCTAAAACATGTTGATTGGTTTGTATCTAGTCAAGATGCAAAAGGTAATACAAACGCCTATAAATTAATGGAGGTAGTTTTATTTTTAATTTAAAGCTAATCTGATTGGAATAAAATACGGAAAAAACCTAAATGATTACTGTAAAACAGTTGAGGTTAATTATAACAAATTATATTTAAAAGAAAAAACATGCAAAAAAAACAAGCTTTCACAATTGAATAAAAAAATTATTAATAAATAAGAAAGTGTTTTTTTTTTCTCTTCCAAAACCATAATATACAGAAATGTTTTTTTTTTTTTTTATTAAAAACCACTTTTTATAAAATCACTGAAGAGAATATCCGACAGAAAGTTGAAAGCTCAATTTTAATTTTACATATATCGGTCATTTTAAACCGATGATCAATTTTATGGAAATATCTTGGGGCGGCTAGGAGCCGAGTCTGTGTAATACGTATATCACACTTTTACAGAAGTTCTGTTCAGTGTTTAAAACATAAATGCGCATCAAGTGGTGTGTTTCCCGTAAGAAATAAGTAATCTCAATCATTATCATCATGCAGAGAATCCTGGAAAATAATTATATAATAGTTGTCATTAACCAAAACCTGATAGTTTTTTTTTTTTAAATCTAATTCATGCATTCATCTTGAAACGCGACATTGGTGTGCATCCCTAACGGCGACACCGTAATACGTATAGAATAGAGAGACGGGCATGTTTGTTAAATTGGCAACCATCTTAACCCTTTCGCTCGAGTCTTTATTTCTCGACAATAAAACGCAAGGCTGCATTGTTGCAAGCTTTCGTCACATTCGACCCGCGCCATTTTGAATTTTTGACACGTCCCGAGGCAAGTAGGGTTAAAATCAAGTGCTTTCAACATTACACGATGAAAACAGCCAGTAATGGTCTGAAATTCATCATTATGCGAATACAGTGAAACTCTCTTCAGAAGTTTTCCAAGGGACAGGAAAAAACACACTTCTTAACCAGGAAAACCTTACATGTGGAAAAAATTGATCCAATTTTGGGGCGAGGGACCAAAAAACTCGTCCCGTGCCACTGGAGGAAACTTGTAAATTTCGCGATGTTTTGACTTTTACGTAATGTTTTGTGGGTTTATTTTATGCTATCTTATGTAATATTTACCGAAACACATTCCTTGTACAATAAACAATGCCTAAAAACAACATTACTTGCGTTTATTTGACAAATTCATATATTTTACCATCTTTTTCACGACAACGACGCAACCGAACTTGACAGCTCAAAAGCTCCAAAAAAATGCGGCCAGTGATCATAGATAGTTCCAGAAGAAATTATTCAGATTCCATAGATGTGTTTCAAGGTATTCTATACCTTAAGAACAAGAATGCCCCAGCGATTTTGACCTTATCTTTCATACGTTTTCTTTATAATTAAGGATTAAAATCGCATTTCAAAAAATATATTTTAGAGGTTAATTTGGCGCGCGCACTCGGCACGCAAGGAGTTAAGAGGGTTTCACTGTATTTTACTTAGCACTTTACAGCCCGTTAATCTATTCTATACATTGTTATAAATGATGAAAAATAAAGATTTTCCTTGTAAATTTAAAACACAATCTCGACCCTCTTAATAAATCATTTTCACAACATACAATCGATCACAATATAATTTTATACTATCGTTTAGAAACGGTTAAAAATACAACAATGATTATTCGCAGATTAGCACAGCAGAGTCACCGTTACTTTTTCTTTCCGCTTCGGACTTGCTCAGACCATTGGAGTCTCCATTGAGGACCTTCACTTCTTCTGGATAGATCTTAGCCTCCTCTCCATTGAGGATTTTAACTTGATCCGGGTAGATCTTAACCTCGTCGCCGATGCTGAGAACTTGATCGAGAATCTTCTTTTGTTTCTCGGCGTTGGTTCGATTTCTCTGTCGCTCCGCGTCTCCATTGTGGTCGACGTTCTTGTCCATGGGACTCCGGGAGAGGCCGTTGGTGGTGGCTTGGCGGTTGATGATGCTGAGTGCTGCCATGGTGCTGGCGATGGATTGGTCCCCTCTCGGGGGGGAGGTGCCACGCTCAAAAGAGGGCTGCGAAGGGAAGGGGGTGGTGAAGGAGGTCCACTCCTCCATGCCGTCGGCTAGGTACTCGATTGAGGAGAGGAACACCTTGCCTGTAACAAATAATATAATTATTAGAAATCTCGATCTATTGTTCCTCAAATAATGGTTTTCCTGCATCTGTTGTTTATTTATTCCAGTCCCGAATCAACTTTATACAACTAGCCAAAATAGATTGCATCGCTCGTTCAAAGCAAGCAGTTTTTGTACTACACTAGAACCCCGTTAATTTGAAATCCAGGACATACAGGACATCAAAAATAAAATTCGTAAAAAATCGCTGAAAATTGAGTTTCTCAGCCACAAATTCAAATTCGGGAAGGTTTTTCGGAATAAATTTGTAAAAATATGACATTCCAATGTAAACCGATTCAGATTTACAAAATAATAATACAAATAAGGATGACGTTCAACGCGTCAATCGACATTTTACAGTGTTTTACCACCACGGCTGTTTGACAGATTCAGATTTACGAAAAATATTTTTTTGCTAAAATTGAATTCACTAACAAATTTTCATGTGCAGGCGAAAATAAATTTCGAATTACGAATTAAAAAAATTATTTTTAATGAAAAAAATTTTCTGGGGACTTTTTGGCAAAAATTTCGAATTACGCGTTTTTTGAATTATCGGGGTTCGAATTAACGGGGTTCTACTGTACACATTTTACTGAATCGATTTTACTGGTTTCGATGAACATAGAAAACCATTTATCGTAGCTAAATGCTTGGCACAAGGAGAGCCCCCGGCGCAGGTCAGTTTGCTGACCCAGGAGTTACTGACAGTGTTTGCAGTGTTACCTGAATATCCGCCCACTGCGTAGAGCCTGTCTCCCAGGGCTGCCAAGCCCAGGCCGGCGCGGGGCTCGCGCAGGGGTGGTCCAGGCTCCCAGCCGGCGCCCCCGGCCGCCAGCAGCTCCACGCTGCGGAGCGAGTGCTGTCCATCCGAGCCCCCGGCGCAGGCCAGCTTGTTGGCCCAGGCGGTCACGCCGCAGCCTCTACGAGCCACTGATAGACTGGGACCTGGAAGAATTATCACATCAACATTATTTTACAACAATAATAACAACAAATGTATTTTTAAACTATATGGGTATGTTGAGGCTGAAGGTAGTTGGGAGGGAGGGAAAGAGAGGTGGGAAAGTACCTGGCTATTCAGATCTGTTCACCAAACATAGCTAAAGCCATTTCAAGCAACATTTCAATTCTAAATGGTGGTCTTACACCAGGGCGATACTGAGAGTATCTTCCACTCTGGAACGTGCCGCAAATATGTATATTATTTTAAATTAATAAATTGTGAAATGACATAAATCAATCAAATAAAACTTACTTGCGCACGCCGGGATTCGAACCCGCGACTTTCGGATTGCTGGTCGAGAACCTCACTCCTCGACTATGGAGACCATCTAATTCCCAGATCAAAATAATTATTGTAAGATTCTTAGGTCGCAAAGACTGCGATGGGATGGACATGTAGGAAGAATACCAGATGATAGTGTGTGGTTGCCCCAGTGGAAGCACACCCAGAGGCTGACTGAGGAAGAGGATTGGAGCAGGACCGGAAGGACTGAGGACTGGAGGAGAATGGTGAGAGACCACAGACCAACCCTGGGATGTAGCGCCGTGATGGAAGGACGACTTACCAAAGTGCCAGTCTCCAGGCTCCGAGGTGTTGGAGGGATTGAGGTCAGAGAAGAGCTCGGTGGTGGCAAGGCAGTGCCAAGCGTTGCAGCCTCCCACGGCCCACAGGGCTCCTCCCCACACGCACACACCCGCTTGATAGCGACCTGAACAAACAAACAAACACAATTAGATTTCTAATAATCAAGCAATGACAAAAATAAACTTAACTTATCGCGATTTTACATCGCGATGTAAAATCGCAATGTTTTGGCTGAATCGATAAGTTCAACCGCTACAGTAATTTCCCGTAATACCATGCGAGCGAAGCCGCGGGGAAAAGCTAGTGTATTTATAGTAAAAACTTAAACGAAAACAACTGTCTTTAAATTTTAGACATCTCACATCTGCGCATTTTGGTACTACTTCTTACCGTAAGCGTCTCAACTTATCAAACTGATTTAATAAGCTGTGAGAAGGCTAGAAGTTCGAGTGGACTCGATTAGACCTGTCAAAAAACTTACGTAGGAAAAACTTCTGTAACTTGCTAAAAATTACGGTGAGTGACTTTTGGTGTCGTTTACATTGGTAATTTGGCAATAAGTTGCTTACGTGAGTGTCTTACCAGTGCAAAGGCAGCCTTAGACTTATATGTCGGTAGTTTTAATAAAAAACAGTAATTTGTATTTTTAAGTAGATAATTAATCCATTTAACACCTATAGGTGAGGTGGTGCATCGGAGCAACATTTAAAGTCTCAAGTCTTACCTGTGTTGAGGGGTGGCATCTCACTCCAGGTATCCTCGGCGCTGCTGTAGAGCTGACAGTCCCTGACGCCCGCCTGCCCCGCCCAGCCCCCCACGCAGTACACCAGGCCCTCGGGGCCGCCGCACACCCCGGCATAGCTCCGGGCCAGGGACAGCTTGGAGCGCTTGGACCACGCCTTCTTGCGCGCCTGCTGCTGACTGGGACCTGAGGAACAATGCAAACAATGGATTAGTCGGATGTCCCGTGTTCTCCAAATATTCAATAATCCTTGCCTCAACTCAATTCTTGACATTTTGCCTCCTTGCCATCATTTAAGAAAAACATAACTAGTAACTTAATTAATGAGCACTCACAACTATCGGACACTATAACACAATTCAGACACTAAGCTATATAATTTATACAAATGAATGAGAAAAAAGTCAAGCGGCAGTTTTCTTTCAAATTCACTAAAGAAAAGGATTGTGTTTTTTAAATTAGTATTTTCTAATAAGAACATTTAAAAGCATATTTCAACATCGTTTTTAGATTTTCACGGCCAAAAAGTATTTTTGTTATTTGTTTTTGGGGTGGACACTGTAAAGCTGTCCGAAACGTTGACTAAAGAAGGAGGTAGCGCAACATGGCATAACACCCCAACAACAAAGAACAAAAATATTTCAACATCTTTCAAAATCAGTTTTTAATTTTTGGATACATTCAGAAATACTCCATTGATTGGATTTTATTGCAAAGCGGAAATACTCGACATAATGTGCCCGAGGCCTGAGGAATTAAGGTTAATTTGAGACAGACAAAATAATAATAATAATATTTGGATGATTTGTATAGCGCTGTTTTTGTGAAAAATCACCTCAAGGGCGGGCGGCAAAAGACAATTCATTATTTATAGACAGGATTTTATACATGAAAAGAGTGTCGGCTACCCTTTGTCTTAGTTTCAGAGGTTGGAGTGTACAGTTATGGTTATTGTTGTATTTGAACCGGAGAAACTAAATAAGTTTATTTCGAAATTTTGTATAATATGAAGAAATGGCAGATATTTACCATTGTTGATGGTAGCGTCCTCGATGCTCCCGCTCTGGCTCTCGAGCGAGGCGCTCATGGAGCGGCCCGACGAGTCTCCGCAGTCCTCGGGGGGCGCCTGGTACATCTCCACGCTGTCCAGCTCCACGTGGCCGTCGCTTCCACCCACTGCGTAAATGCGATCGCCAACCTGAGAGGGAGGGTAACAAACGCACCGGGTTAACGAATTTAGATTTCAGAATTCTGTCGTGGACGTCTGTATAACTAACGTGACCAAACGTCCCTTTCTGAGGAACCGGCAGGGGAAAAGGGAGAAACAGATAACACTAAAGAGAAAGGCACTATTTATTTCATTTTTAATTTAACACAAAAATATTTTCCCCCAGGGCCTCTATCATCTTTGGAGATGATGTAAGGAGGGTCTTTTTAAGGAAAGGAAGGAGAGGAAGTTCTGGAAAGGAAAAAGGTATGAGGTGTGGGAAGGAATTTGGGAGTCAATGTGTCCAGGAGTGACGGAAGTATTTTTTTAAATTTGTTTTTTTAATTTTTAATTTTTTTTATTTATTTATTTTTTTTTTTTAAAGAAAGACAAACATTCACGGGTGACGAATAACCCAACAATGTTTGAAAATCTCCTACTACCACCACAGAAAGCCGAAAATGTTGCTTGTGTTGTGATGGAGGACTTGGCCAGCCGAGGAATCGAACACGGGAATCCCGGGTGGGACCCAAACGCGATGCCCACTCAACCACTGACCAGTATGAATCCATCCCTCCCACTGCGGTGCAAGACAATGGGTCGAGAGAGTCCGGCTGGAGAGGTCAAATGGTCTCCCTCAACCAGTCTCTCCCAATCTGGCCCGCTACGCAGTAGGTGGGCAAATGCATTCGCCGCCAAGGCCTAGACAAAGCTCAACCCATGTTTGCATATTTATAAAAATAGTATGTAATCTACGTATTCGCCAAAATAACTATGAACATACTTATATTCAGAGAAATAATTTTTTTCGATTGTGCCTATCGCACACAACAAAAGGTGAAAAAAAAATAATATCTGGAACGTGGCTGCAAAACTGGTAGTGTTAAAATATACTCAACTGGGGCGGCTCGTGACTTTTTAGTGTGGTAGGGAGTGCTAAGCTATTAAAAAAAAATGTCTGAAGAATTTTTTTGAATTACTATTTTTGCAATCTATTACATTAGAAAATCACAATTGGAAGAAGCGTGCAGTTCACTCCGATATGGCTTCTTTCTATCGCTCCATGAATTTATTTTTTATGTGTCAAAAGAGGTGTTTTTACTGAAAGCTTTTTAGAGGGATTGTGGGTTTTAGTTTTACATGGTGCTAATAGTGGTAAAAAGGACGTTAAAGGTTGCAAGCGATTTCGATTTAGGACAAAGGATTTCTTCGCTCCACGACATCTCCTCACGATTCTCTATTATTTAACTTTTGTTTGTCGCTTGAGATTTGTTTATTTATGCTAGCATAATATTAAAGATATGTATATAGGTTTTTTACCTGGGCAATGTTGAACCTGCCTCTCTGTTGGCGCATGTCAGGAAGCTGTGTCCACCTGTTAAGCTCAGGATCATAACTCTCCACCGAGTTAAGACATTCCACTCTGTCGTAACCGCCTAAGGATGACACAAAATATGTTATACATTATTCAAGGAACAATCGATTGATATTTCACTGTACGGTAAAGCTCTTCATCTCAACACAGGACTGCCGCCCTAGTGAGATGAGGGGCTCGTGGCGTACACGTTGAAGAATAAATTAAAAAAGTGGTCTCACCGCAGACGATAATCTTCCCGTTGAGTACGGCCATGCCATGTGCACAGCGCGGTCTGTCCAGCGGGGCTAGCGGAAGGGCCACTGCCATTAGGCTGGCAGTTCCCTCGCCGGCCTCGCGCCTCGTGGGCAGAGCCGTGAGGGGCCCCGTCAGTGGAGACGGCAGGGGCGACTCATTGAGACGGAGCGACGCCGAGATGAGGGCCAGATGCCCGTCCAGCGTGCATAGAGAGAGGAATGTGTGTTCTGAGGGACAAAATATACATTGTTCAAGAAAGACATAAAGGATTACTTTTTTATAAGTGTTTTATCACAAACTAGTCCCGGCGACAGCTCGTACAAACGCCATCGACGATTGTCTTCTTCCTTCTCAAATGTATTTTATGAAAACGAAAAAGACAGGAGATACTAGAACAATGACTCTTCACACAGCATTCCCAAGGACTATATATACCCCGAGGGAAATTATTTTCCTCAGGGCCTCCTGTGTGGAGTTAACGTAAAACAAAAATAAAAAATACAACCTCTCGCTGGGACCAGTTTATAATATTTCAATCATTCTAAAAGTATTGCTCGGGGAAAAACTGTCATTCAGAATTGTAACATTAACGTAACTCGAAATGACTTGCCACGTTTAGTGACCAGATCTGCATTGACAGTTACTTCCCAACTTTCCTCTTTCACATCTCCCTCCACTTCCCACTCTGAGATATTCAAATACTTTTGTTTTTGTTTTTTTTTTAAATGAAGTAAGACTTACCGGCCAGTTTTTCACTGACGATGACGGCCCAGTCATCTCCGGGCGCGCGGTGGGCTCGCTCCACGATGTCGTGAGATAAGACGGCCGAGGAGCGTCCACCATTGGCTCCATTGGTCGCCGATTGGCCTTTGCCGTTTTTCTTACCATCTGCAAAAATCACATTCATTATATTACACACCAGGGCTAGTTTACTTTAGACTGGCGTCGCCAACGAGTTTAGAAAATGCCACCAACAATTGTCTGTGTATGAACCTCCACGCAGATGTATGGCGGTAGTATCCAAGATACTTGAATCGTCTCGCATCGAATACTTGCGTATCATTGTGGAAGAAGGGTCTTACAGTAACAATTGAATTCATTTATCTTATTTTACCATTTTGCCCATTTGATTGCAACAAACAACGGTTTGCAATCTTTAGAAAGGCGTCAGGTAGGAATGCTGTACTTGTTCTTGAAGATGCTCCGAGGAATTAACATCATTGAACCCTTCGGCACCGGTGCATAATAGGGAAACATGCCAAAATCGCACCTAACATTTATCAGATGAGAATGAGTTATTTCTGTGACTCAATCTTGAGTTCAACAGTTCGGCTGTGGAACGATTTGCCTGCCTCTGTGTTTCCTTCCTCCTACCGCACGGGTATCTTCAAGATTCATGTTCACTCCTTCCTCTCCTCAAAACAAGACTCTCCACTCTCATCCCCAAAGACACAGGTAGGCCCCGAGGTAATTATTTTTCCTCAGGGCTTCTTTGTTGAGCTAATATAAATTTTTTTAAAGAATTAATAGGTACATTTGTAGTTTGAAAACTGCCTCAAACACCAGCCGAACAGTGTGTGAACAAAGGTATTAGTTTCATACGAGGCAGGAACACAAGGCAGCGAGCCTACTAACAACCGCCGTGTGCCACGTAAACATATTTAGGGTCAGAGAGATTGATTGTAGATAGTACAGTTGACACATTTGAATCAAGGAGCTGGTGGTACTCACTCTTGCTGGGGCACTTGAGCAGCATGCGCCGATAGTCTTGCAGCAGGGGGGTGTCAGAGTGTGCCGGGGGCAGTGCGGCGCAGTCCTTGAGTCCGCCTCCGCCGGCCAGGTACAGCAGGTGCGTGCGCCCCACCAGGGAGGTTATCTGAAAAGAAATTATCACATCATCAATTCATTATCATATTTGTGGGTGTCAAACACTGTGATATGGAAACTTTTAATTTAAATTAGAAAAGTTTAATGCTTTCAATTCTTTCGACATGTCCAGCCCATCGCATGGCATATTTATATAAACATTCATTGTTAGGATATTTGATTGGAGCCAACTGTTCATTTTTTGTGCATTTTCTAGTAAGATTACCTTAGTAGAAAATTGCAGTATCATCTGCGTATAAAAAAAATTTCAGTTTCAATCTAACTACGAAATAGCATTGATGTAAATTTGGAAGAGTAGTGGTCCTAGTATGGATCCCTGCGGAACTCCATAGTTTGTTGGAAGGTGAAATAAATGAATTAGTGTATTTGCACATTGCAGTATCATCTGCATACAAAAAAATTTCACCGTTTAAATCTTACTGCGAAATATCACTGATGTAAATTTGGAAGAGTAGTGGTCCTAGTATGGATCCCTGCGGAACTCCATAGTTTGTTGGAAGGTGAAATAAATGAATTAGTGTATTTGCACATTGCAGTATCATCTGCATACAAAAAAATTTCACCGTTTAAATCTTACTGCGAAATATCACTGATGTAAATTTGGAAGAGTAGTGGTCCTAGTATGGATCCCTGCGGAACTCCATAGTTTGTTGGAAGGTGAAATAAATGAATTAGTGTATTTGCACATTGCAGTATCATCTGCATACAAAAAAATTTCACCGTTTAAATCTTACTGCGAAATATCACTGATGTAAATTTGGAAGAGTAGTGGTCCTAGTATGGATCCCTGCGGAACTCCATAGTTTGTTGGAAGGTGAAATAAATGAATTAGTGTATTTGCACATTGCAGTATCATCTGCATACAAAAAAATTTCACCGTTTAAATCTTACTGCGAAATATCACTGATGTAAATTTGGAAGAGTAGTGGTCCTAGTAGGGATCCCTACGGAACTCCATAGTTTGTTGGAAGGTGAAATAAATGAATTCGTATATTTGCACCATATTATGAAGGTCTAAATATTTTGTGTTTTTAAATAAACATGAATGAATAGGTGTTGATGAATAGGTTATAAACGCACCTCGGCCTGTTCATCGGTGATCTGGTCCCGGAGCCAGTGCAGCATCAGCTCAGCGAGGAGGGGGTGCTCCATGCGGTCCATGTCCCTCTTGCTGGTGTACAGCACCTCCACTTGGACCAGAGGCAGCGTTGATAGGGAGCTGCTCTTGTACAACAGCGAGAACTACACAAAAATTGAAATAACAAGCTTTATTAAACAGAGAGAATTTTTTTTACATTAACTCTAAACACGAGGCCCTGAGGAAAATAATTTCCATCGTCTTTGGAGGTGCTATGTGGTGGGTCTTTTTAAGGAAAGGAAGCAGTTCTGGGGAGGAAAAAGGTATGAGAGATGGCTAGGAATGTGGGAGGCAGAATGTTGGGTACTGGACGTTTGAATCCATACCTCCCACTGCACTGCCAGGCGATGGAGCTAGAGAGTCCAACCTCTCCTCTAACCAAGGCCTCTACTGATCTGGCCCGCCACGCATTCAGTGGGCAGATGCATCCGCCGCCAAGACCAGGACAAACCTCACCCCATGAATTTGGACACCCGGAAGTCATCAAAAGTAGCAAACCACTGGAGATGACCTATGGCCGAGGCGTAAGAAAGCAGAAAGGCAGAGTCACCCCTTAGGGTCTTTTAGACAATGATTTATTGGTAAAACTTAACAGCTTTGGGGATGCCATAGACTGACTGGTTGACTGGCTTCAGATGGTTGGGAACAATTGGAACCCATAAATTAAAACTGAAAATCAAATAAATTCAATGATAACAATATGCCTTTTCAAGTATACAAAAAACCACTATTTGATAGAACTATGGGACATTTTCCTGACAGAGAGTTTCAATCACGGTAACGGTTCTCAGCAAAAGTAAGCAGGTTTACTTACATTCTCTGCAATGTACTTGTCGACATTAGCACGAGCAGTGCCCTTGAGGCCGGGCAGGGCGCGCACGGCGAGGCACGTGTCCCGAGAGAGCCAGGTGCCGGCCAGGAAGCGACCGCAGCGCTTCACAACCTCGTCCATGCGCAGTTGCCAGGCGCACAGGTACACCGACTTCACCTAAAGACACATTACAACTCAATTATTTTTTTTGTACACGCACCAAATATAACTTGTTACTTAAACCAATATAAAATATGCATAATTATAAGAAATTCATCCAAATGGATCTGCAAAAAACTTATTCAATAGGTTACTGGCAATTTGGAGTGAACAGTTAGTAACTTGTTGCTGGTGTAGTGTCCACAATTGGTGCTAATTTAGGTGACAGTTCATCAATCAAATGATCACCTTTTTTGAAAGAATGACCCAATCGATCATTGATGATTTGTGATTGGGTCAAAATGATCAGGTCAAAATGATTAGGTCTAAATGATCAAGTCAAAATGATTTGGTCAAAATGATTGAGTAAATGATCAGGTCAAAATGATTGGTTCTAAATTATCAGGTCAAAATGATTGGGTTAAAATAATCAGGTCAATCACGATTAACCCACTGATTTAAGAAAGAGTACAGTGAAAGAACATGATAAATATGAAGTGTTGGACTAACCTGGTGCGCAGGCACACTCAGCTTCCCGGTGTAGGCGTAGTCCACGAGACTCAGCAGGGCCTTCCTCTCGCAGGGGCCACTCAGCTTGTAGGACAGGGGCAGTACCACGGTGGTGGACCCTCCTCGGTCCTGGAATACATCACATTCGGAATTAGCGCCGAAAAACTTATACAGGGTGCGGCAGAACCGACTAAGTGGTTGGGAGGGGGTCAATGATTAGGCGGTGGTGGGGGGAGGCTGGTGCACGACGGCCTTCTTGGTCGAAGGGTAAGGTTCATGACTAGGAGGCTGGAGGTTGCGGTTTCAAATCCTGGCATGTGCAAGTAAATTTTATTTGATTGATTTGTGTTATTTCACAGTTTAATCGTTTAAAAATAACATAAGGTATATTTGCAGAAATTGAAACGTTGTTTGAAATGGCTTTAGCCTTGTTTCGTGACTAGATCTGAACCTTCCTCTTCACCAATACTTCTCCTCCCCACTTTATTTAGAGTTTATTGGGGCTTTGCTAAGAACGCTTATTTTGAAATGAATCTATCTGTGATGGCGACAAGAGCTTATTGGAGAAAATTCAACATTCAGTCAATTGGGTTAGACAGTTAGAGTAAACTGGTAGCGTCCGAAGAAGAAAGAAAATCAAATATGACAAGGGGAAGAAGATGATGTTAACATAAATTTTATTAAAAGAACAAGTGGTATTACCTGATCAGCGGTGAAGAGTTCCATGAGGTAGGGCGATGCGGAGGCCAGAACAGCTCGGTGAGCTGGGACTTCTGTGCATCCGGTCTGTAACCAATCAATACACAACATTATTAGTATTTCTATAACTCTACTTCCAAATCATGATAACCTGCATTGACTTCAAGAAACAGAAAGAGAACAGTTTAAAATTTGTCTCGTTTACAGTAAAAATTCCAAATGTTTTGAATTATTGTATGACAAAAATCATTGTGTTACTGTCCTGTTTGTTACTGCTCTGCTTTGTTACTGTTCTGTTTGTTACTGTTCTATTTTGTTACTGTTCTGTTTGTTACTGTTATGTTTTATTACTGTTCCGTTTGTGACTGTTCCGTTTGTTACTGTTCCGTTTGTTTCTTTTCTGTTTGTTTCTGTTCTGTTTTGTTACTGTTTCGTTTGTTTCTGTTCTGTTTGTTACTGATCTGTTATGTTTTGTTACTTTTCTATTATGTTACCATTCTGTAATATTACTATTCTGTTTTGTTATTTATCTGTTTTGTTTTGTGATGGAAGCAGCAATACTCACGTAGAGCACGACATCGCAGAAGTGTCGGTTTTTGCGCATCATGTTGAGGGCACGCATGGCGGCCGGCACCAGCCCCTCGTCCTCGAAGCACAGCGCCGCTCCATCCTCTCCGCCCGACCCATCGCCGCAGTTGCCTGTGAACAAGAAAACACCGCTCTATTAGATACTTGTTCAGTGGATATGCAAGAAGTAGGATAAGGTAACTTTCACAATAATCTGAAAAGAAGCCAGTTGTTAGATCAGAATTTCGCACAAGAGTCCCAACCGCTCCTAACTGTACTGTGCCGGTGGGACTACGGCGTCATCAAATGTGATATGTGATATGTTGTGAGACTAAAGGAAATGGGGAAGGGAAGAAGTTTGGGATTACCTGGCTATTCGGACCCGGTCGCTAAACACAACTAAAGCCATTTCAAGCAAAATTTCGATTCTGAATGGCCGGTGTTCCACCAGGGTGATACTTTTTTTTTTTTATATGAATATCGCACAAGAGTCCAAACTGTTCTCGCCTGGAGCCAGTGAGTCTATGGCATCCCCAATTGGGGTATGTTGTGAAGCTGAAGGTGGTCGGAAGGGGAAGGAGATGGGGAAAAGGAAGGTGGGAAGTACCTGGCTATTCAGATCTGGTCACCAAACACGGCTAAAGCCATTTCAAGCAACGTTTCAATTCTGAACGGTGGTCTTACACCAGGGCGATACTGAGAGTATCTTCCACTCTGGAACGTTCCGCAAATATACTATATATTATTTTAAATGAATAAATTATGAAATAACACAAATTAATCAAATAAAATTTATTTGCCACGCCGGGATTCGATCCCGCGACCTTCGGAATGCGAGCCAAGAGCCTTACCGCTGGACTACGCCGGCCGTCTTTGACTGTCGAATTTCTAATTATTTTGGTTATTCGCAGTAGGCTTAATTACCTCAGGTTTGTAGCTTGTATCGATAGCGATATTGTTCGGGGAATACCTTACAAGTAATATGAATTATTAATGACCTAATTTTATTGTTGTCAAATCGTTAGTTTGTTTATGATGATATGGAATTTTTGATTGATAGGTTGATTTTTGAAAGGATACACGTTTTACATTGGAATCACTGAGACTGAATAACGTTGCGCAACATAGTGTGAAAATTCACACCCATTTGACATAAAACTTATCTGATAAATTAATATTTACTTTATGTGTGTTTTCGATACATAATATCTGCTTATATTTTCAGTACTCAGATAACACACATGTCGGGTGATGCAATGCGCAAAAATATTTATTTTTCAGAATAGAATGGCTTAACAGTCATAAAACAGAAGTATGTCACAGTATTATTTTATTAATAATAAATTATTATGATTATTACTGTTGCTGAGTGTAAAGTACATTTTAATTAATAATTGCTTGATAAATTTTAAGGGTCAGTACTAAAAAAACCACTTTCAGTCCATATCACTTTGTTTTCTGCCTGCCTCCTCCGTGGTCGAGAGGTAAGACTCTCGCGGGTTCGAACCCGGCGTGCGCAAATAAATTTTATTTGATTAATTTGTGCTATTTCACAAATAATAAAAAAATTATATTCATTTCAGCTTTTCAACATACCCCAATTGGGGATGCCATAGTCTCACTGGCTCCAGACGGGAGCAGTTGGGATTCATGTGCGGTATTCATATACAAAAAAAATCTGGTAACTTAAGCAATTTGGGAGGCGGGTACGGGTACCGCCGCCCCGGGAATCATTTATTTGATAATCAAAACCTCTGTCATAGTTCACCCCAGATGGTTCGCTACGTTATGGACGCAAACATTTAGACAAACTTGAATAGCCATAAATTGGAATACAGCTAACTTCACGTCGAAAACGCCGCTTACTGTAAATGATTTTCAATTAAAAAAAAAAACATTTGAAAAAAATAATAGCACTTTTCTTGAAAAAATAATAACAAAAAGTGACGCGATTGTAAAAAATCAGAGTGTGCAATTCACTCGTGGTAGAAGTGAAACCGTCAGAAAACTAAAGTAGACAAGAGTGGCGAGGCTTCGAAGCACTGCACAAAGAGGGGACCGGTAGGCTACGAAGCACCGCACAAAGAGGAGACCGATTGTACGATCTCATTTTTTCATAGACTAAATACTCGTATGTGTTCGTCTCTTTTTATTTTTATTCTCTTCGCTAATTTTCGTTTCATCGAGTTTCAAATCACAACGGTGCTAAAGAAGTTTTCACTTCAAAAATAATGCGAATTTCCCAAAAAGTTACGCGAGTTTCGACGAAAAAATTTGACGAAATTTTCAAATCCCTGATCTGATATCAAATCTCCAGCAAATGTGAATCAGCTGTTATGACGTCAGACAAAATAAAATGTTAAGTAATCAGTGAGGGGACCCCTGCATTGAAAATCCATCCGTGTTTGTAGATAGATATTAATTTCCATGTTTAATTTCTAATTTATATTCGCAAAACACTTTAAAATAAACATTTGCCAGCTGTAACCTCGTGAGCCGAATTATTTACAAATAACAATGTTAATTATAATTCATGTATTTAGCGAATACAAATAATTACAAACCGGTGGAAATCAATAGAAAATGTATTTACGTTAAGAACCATTAACCAGCGGCCGAGAATTTAAATTTCGTCGAACGATGATCTTGCGATCGTACCCTTGCAACTGCACAGGGCGGTTCCGATGAGAAAGATTAATTATTCTCCATACCAGCATTTTAACATAATAACTCAATATCGATTTTATTTCATTCAAAGTTTGCTTTGATAAATACCTACATTCAAAAATGCTCTAACTCGTGATGATAAAACTGTTAAAATTATGTACTTTTTGTAATTATTTTTTGATCATATGTATTTATAATTTTTCAATAATGTCTAAGCAAAATTATTATGTATTTTTTTTTTAATATATTAGTTTTTAAGACCGTGAATAAATAGACAAACTGAAGTATTTTCGTCTCAAAACAAGAGCGTGAATTTTTTTTTTATGATTTTATTAATTTGAACTAAAATAAACATTTTGAAAAGTAGCTTTCCCAAATAATTTATTGAGTTATTTTACTGCTATTTGAAAATATGTTGTATAATACAAAATTTTGTTTGAAAATTTAACAAATTTGCTAAAGAACTTCGGTAAAACCTTATTGTACTAAAAATAAACAAATTTTCTCAAAATTTAAAAAATAGCTTTACTAGATAAAAGAACAGTCTTTCGAAATCAATTTATAATTTTTTTGTGGAAAAGAGTCAATACGTCTAAAAGTTGATTTAAAAATGGCATTTTTCCGGTTTTGTCTGGTTATTCCCTCTTAATAACTGAGGTAGATATGCAAGTGCTTTAAGTTAATAAAAAACATTATAAAGGAAATCGTACTTTGTAGCTAAATTCGGCAAACAATTACGATGTAAATCAATGTTGATCAACTAGAAAGTACATGCTTAACGCTTCTCTATTTTAGCAACTAAGTTACAATATTGGGAATCTATAATTAAGGAACAACTCATATAGGTCTCGTAAAAATGGCTGTACCTCCCTTGATATCATAGTGAGAATTATGATATAAACGGTGTGACAAAGAGAAAAGACCACGCTTTATATTCAAATACAAAAATTAACCACAACATAAGTAAAGTGTACACATTTATGAAACCAATGTTTTTAATGTCTTTCATTTACTCACAAATAATTGTCAAAATTGCCTCTAAAATCATGAAACACCCAAATCTTTAATGGCCTATATCTTATAATAAAGCAAAAATAAATAAAGTAGCTCACATCCGTACTAGATATTTGATATATCTTTTGATTACAAAAATAATTTTTCAGTTTGGTTGGGTATTTTGATCTTAAATCGAAATTTAAGATTTGTACGAAACTGGCCGAAATGGGCCGCGCATACGTTCCTCTTAAGGCCCGGTAGTATGTGCTAAAAAGAAGAAGGGGAGATATATAAAAACGAATGCTGGAGGGAGCGCGCTAATATTAAAAACATCATTTAAGAAAAAAAAAGTGTAGTAATAGTGTGTGTATAATAATTTTCGGAGCATACTTTGCTATTTTTTTCCTATCGAGAGAATTTCTATCTTTAATATTATCTTTAAAAATAACATATATTTTTTTTATAACTTAAAACATGAGAAATACCTTATAAAACGGAAGAAATTCGGAATGCCGCGGCTTGGTGAGCATTGCTTTCCTCATTATCTCAAAACTTAGCATTTGAAGATGCCTGATTAATCAACTGGACGGCCGATATGTTCACCAAATGAACATTCTGTCGAATTAATTAAGTAAATATTAAGATGTAAATTATAAAGCTTGGGATTTGGTTGCTAGCGCAGAAGGTCAACGCTGTCTGCAAGGTTATTCAATAAAAAATACACATTATAAAAGAAATTTAATCATACCCGAATCAAGACACATAATGCCTCTGAATTCCAAATAGATCTGCTACTAGAAGTCCGTGAAGTCAGCTGTTTGGCTGTTTGGTTGTTCAGATATTCAGAACATAGCACTATTTTCAGAAACTGGAGACGGGTTCAACTGACACTTCCGCGTTGGGCGCGAGCCACGTGCTGACTGGTCGGCGTGCTAGCGGATGCTAGTGCTCGCGGATAGCACCTAGTGCTGACAGTGCTGAGGGCCGACTGCCGAGTGCGTGAGCACGTGTGCTAATATAAAATGATTACGACAGTATTCATCCTGGTGATAGGCTGACAAGCCGACGCCATGCACACTGTTTATTTTATTTATTATGTGACACGCCTGGAAAACGAGCAAATAAAAACTGAAATTTATTAATAGACGTGTTTTGAAGTCACTTAAGGCAGTATTCTAGTCTAAAAAAAAGTTAAAATATTCAAAAATATTTCCGATTTTTCGAAATTCGCATTATTTTAAAAGTTATAACGATTTTAATTTTTTTTTTTTTTTTTTACATTAACTCCACACAGGAGGCCCTGAGGAAAAAATAATTTCCCTCAGGGCCTATGTCATCTTTGAGGATGCTGTGTGGA
Source organism: Glyphotaelius pellucidus (assembly GCA_936435175.1). Taxonomy (NCBI): domain Eukaryota; kingdom Metazoa; phylum Arthropoda; class Insecta; order Trichoptera; family Limnephilidae; genus Glyphotaelius; species Glyphotaelius pellucidus. The sequence continues at coordinate 2,676,363 of OW386561.1, forward strand.
GGGTGTTTTTGAGGAGAGGAAGGAGTGAACATGGGTCTTGAAGAGACCCATATTGTAGGAGGGAGGAAACACAGAGGCCGGCAAATCGTTCCACAGCCGAGCTGTTGAACTCAAGAACGAGTCGTAGAAACGACCCGTTCTCATGTGACTAATGTCAACCGTGTACAAATGTTGAGCGCGCGTTTGGCGTGTTTCCCGACTATGCACCGGTGCCGAGGGGATCAATGACGCTAGTTCCTCGGAGCATCTTCCATTGTAATACCGGTAGAACAAGGACAGCATTCCCACCTGGCGCCTGTGCTCTAAAGATTGCAATCCGTTAGTTAAATTAGGAGAATCTATCAAACGGACCGCCCGTTTCTGCACAGAGTCAAGGGTTTTTTTTCAGGTATTTTGGGGCTCCAGACCAGAGGTGGCTGCCAAATTCAACCGTGGGGCGCACTTGCGATTTGTACAGGGCTAGCAGTTGTGTACTATTAAAGTATCTGCGTGCCCTGTACAGTATGCCCAGTTTCTGAGAGGCTAACTTAACTCTGGCCTCGATGGAGCCCCCGTACCTGAGCTGGTCACTTAGAGTTACACCAAGCATATCAATGGAAGGCCTGTTCGGGAGAATGCTTCCGTTGAAGGAGACTAGATTATCATTTCGATCCCTTTTAGACGTGATCAGACATGATTGGGTCTTTGAAACATTAAATTCGACGAGGTTATTCTTACCCCAAGAGGAAACACTCTCGAGGTAACCGCCCATTCTTTGTTTCAAAGCCCTCCGAGCCATTGGGGTTTGTGAGCCCTTTGGAGGTTTGTCAAACAAAAAGCTATCATGGACTGTACTGTCGTCCGCGTAGCAATGAATCGGTGCACACGTCAAGAGGTCATTGATGTGCAACAAAAACAAAGTCGGAGACAGAACCGATCCCTGTGGGACGCCAGCATTTATCGAATGCGAGGAAGAGGTGAAACCATCAGCAACCGCCTGAATCGACCTCTCCCTCAAAAAGTCGGCAATCCACATACACAAGGATGCGGGAAGTCCGTAAGAAGGCAGTTTGTTGACAAGCCCTCGGTGCCAAACCCGGTCAAAGGCCTTGGAAATATCCAGTGAAACCGTTTGGGTTTCACCAAAACGTTCCAGGCACCGCCCCCAAACATGCGTCACATACGCGAGAAGATCACCGCACGAGCGGTTCCGCCGGAATCCGTATTGACGGTCGTTAATAATTTTGTTCTTCTCGAGGTATGTGAGCAGTTTGTCGTTGATCACACGTTCCATCACTTTAATGTCGCGGTTTAGACGGGATCTAACCAGAATCTAAATAGAATAAAATTTAAACGCTTTAAAAATTTTCTCAAAACTACTTTTTTCGAGACGGTTGACACGACGGTTGACACGATATCGTGTCAACCGTCTCGAAAATTCGAGAAATCTCACACCGAATTTCAACCAAATTGCTTGAAATTCGGTGTGAGATTTCTCTACACATTACTCTATCGCCCCTACCAGAATTAAATTCCGAAAAGTAAAAAAAAAATGATATTAAAAATATGTATTTTTATTTCAGAGCCGCCATTTTGCGATATTTTTTACTTTACTTTAGATTAAGAATTAATTTGTTTATTTTTTTTCTGATTACTAGGAAGGAGGGTTGCAATCGTGTCACCCAGGGCGCGCCATTTTTTTGAGACCCCCCACTTCAATACCCTGTAACTTTTTAATTTTTTTCGTTTGATTTTTTTATGTATTCTTTAATGTTTAATAAATATTTGGTAAAGTAATGGCTGGTAAAAATATTATTGTTTTTTTTTTATTGCACCTGAAAAAACACCTACAATTCATGCTTCTAGACTAGAAAACCCCCTATAGAATTGATACTTGGTTTTTACAATATTGATTTTCACGTGAGTTGAATGGAGTTGTAAAAATCCAATACATAAATAAATAATAGATGAATTAGACACAAAGTAGGTACTATAGCTTTAGATCAGGGGTGGAAAACTTTTTTAGCGTCGGGACCATTTGGATTGTTGTACTATCACCCGCGGGCCTAAGATTTCCCACTTGGGGGGGGGGGGGGGGGGGGGGGTCATAGTCATCGTTAACCACTCAGGTGGTTATCGATGACTATATTGAAATATAAACATATTATTTTGAAGCTTACGAATTATGCTTTAATGAACTTTTTGCCCGATCTTGCTATTTGTTTTGGTTCGTATTCTACAAGCATGTGTGCATTAGTTTTCCAGCCTACCCTTGTAATTAACAATTTTATTTTAAGTCTGCTCGATGGAAACAGTAGAAAAAGCTTCAATTTATCCAAAGAAATTTTTTTGTACTTTTATGTAAATCGATTCGTTATAAAGATCAATCGAAAATAGTGATTTATCATTAATCTTCGCCTTAATACACACATTAGTTCAAAATGTTACATACGTAGATGCGTACGCACAAGGAAATTAAATAACAGTTAACATTATTGTATTTTATTTTTATTAAATTCGTGTCTGAAGTCATTCAGTCGTGAGATATACCACCACAACACGGGCATGTGCCTAGCATGGTGGTCGAAAAATTCTAAAATTTATGTAACCAACATTTCAATGAATAAAGAAAACTTAAAAAAAAAAAAAAAAAAAATAGTAACTGTCGCACAGAATGACCGTGAAATCATATCAAAGTGGAGCAATAGATAAAAAGGGTTATCTTCTGTAAAAATTAACTCAGAACAAAGGAAAATTACAATTTACAATATTTAATAATACAATAATACGATAATTTAGCAAAACCGATAGACGCCCCTCAAATTTGGTGTTGGAAATTGTTGTGTCTTTAAACTTCCAACTTCCAATTTCCAATAGTAAGACAACTTTTAAGATACATATATTGGGTATTTTCCAAATAAGTTGTAGATTCGAGTGATTACTAGTTGAATTATTTAGTTATCGTAAATATGTAAAATTAATATTTAACTAGGCTAGGCTCTAGGCACGGAGCGCACTCTTTCTCGCCGATGCTTTCGGCCATCGTCGTAACCGTTCGTACCTAAGACACGACGGCGATAGATGGTACTTTTCTGACATCATAATCAACTGCCATCTACGACGTAGCAGAACGAACGCTACGTTACGACGTGGCAGAACTTCGTATTACATACTAAGCTATCGTCATCTATTGAAAGAAGCTGAAACTAAATTAATAATCAATAAACCACAGAAATGAATGCTCCGGATTCCATAGACAGAGCCAGGGGCATTAATATTATAATCATTTGAAAGAGTTAGGCATTCACAATAACAGGATATCGTCTGCCTGCAGCATATCCTAAGATATTTTGGACACTCTGCTAGCCAAACTAAGAACTCCAACCTGGAAGTGTTCATGGTCACTGGAAAATGGAAGACAGGAGAAGGTGAGAGGAAGAGAAGAAGAGTGGAGGCAAAAACTCCTAATACGATCGAACATACATGAAAATCTTGCGAGAAATGAAATAACTACTATTGATCAATGCAATGAGACTAGAGTGATCAATGAAATAACTACTAGTAATCAATGAAATAACACTATGGTGATATATATATGTCAACTATTATATTTGGTGTTATCTGCATTTTGCATATCTTATATCTTATGTTATCTTTATTTTGTTTCTTATGTTTTTATTATGTTTATATTACATTATGTTATTTCTTATATTTTTCCAAAAACATGTACTGCACTATATGTAAAAGCCCTATGGGCGTTTAAATAAATAAATAAATAAATAACAACTAATGATCAATGAAATAAGACTATAATGTACTGTATACTATAAAATAACTACTAGTGATCAATGAATTAACTATTATTGATCAATGCAATGACACTAGAGTGATCAATGAAATAACTACTAGTAATCAATGAAATAACACTATGGTGATGAATGAAATAACAACGAATGATCAATGCGATAACACTATAATGATCAATGAAATAACTACTAGTGATCAATGAAATAACTATATACAAATAGTAGAAGAAATCAGGTATGCCCGAGGAAGACATGGCACGATTAAGTGAATCAAATACTCAAGTCAACAGTCAGGATAATTGCACGAGACGATTCATGAATGTGGAGGAACCAAGGAGCGTGTGCCAAGATATAATTTATTGAGTATCGGTCCATCCTCCACCCCCAATCGACAATTTACAATTTGAAAAATTCAGATCGCAACAAAACCAATTTCAAATCGCCACGTCGTCAATCACAGAGGTGTCGTTTGAAATTTAGTGAACTAAATTGGACCTAATTAACGAAAACAAACGCGACGAGATATTATTATTTTTTCATTTGAGATCATCAACTCGCACGTGATGCTACGGCGTGCCGGTCACGTACGTGACTAGGGGTATACTATAGTACCCACCTATCCACAACTAGTCGGCGGGGATTCAAGGAGAGCCCGCGTGCCAAAGAACACAAGTGCGTACGAATTTCAGAAGTATTAGAGAACAGGGATACAAGTATAGTATAGGCCAGAGATTCTTAATCTCTAAGGCTAAATTGTTCGCTTTTGGGAACAGCTCACATAGGTCGTACCTACTGTCATGGTGAGATATACTGTCTAAAAGATGTTAGAAAGAGACAACACGACGTTTTATATTCGAATCTAGAAGACCACAGAACGCACTGAAGTGCCATTGCAACTAGAAGTGATTGGCCTTTCTCTGCAAAGGTAAATTATTAATTACACAAACAGACTTATTTTATTATTTTTAAAAAGACAGACAAACGTTCCCGGGTTACAAATAACATGAGAATATTTGGATTGCTCCTAATACCCAGGACTGGGCAGTATTTGAATTGTAATTGAAATACAAATACGTATTTTGTATGTGTATTTCAATTACTTCCTAAAAATGCATTTTGTAATTGGTATTTCAATTACCTGATGCTAAGGTATTTTGAAATTTGTTTTTCAAATACTTATGACTTCAAAATACATTTTCAAATACATTTAGCGATTTTAATAATGATAATGAAAAATAAACTGACATAGATAATAAATAGACTAAAAACGCTAGAATCCAGAGCAATGTATGTTAATATTTAGAGTTGGCAACACTGTACGTCAAAGCAAGTATCTTGTCAATTGTCGTTTTCATCGTTTCGCGGTATTTTTTTTTTTTTTTTTACATTTAATACCGCACAAGAGTCCCAACTGCTCCCGTCTGGAGCCAGTGAGACTATGGCATCCCCAATCGGGGTATGTTGTGAGGCTGAAGGTAGTGGGGAGGGGAAGAAGATAGGGAAGAGGAAGGTGGGGGAAGTACCTGGCTATTCAGATCTGGTCACTAAACACGGCTAAAGCCATTTCAAGCAACGTTTCAATTCTGAATGGTGGTCTTACACCAGGGCGATACTGATAGTATCTTCCACTCTGGAACGTGCCGCAAATATACTATTTATTATTTTAAATGAATAAATTGTGAAAATAACACAAATTAATCAAATAAAATTTATTTGCGCACGCCGGGTTCGAACCCGCGACCTTCGGATTAAATTTATTCATGAAGACGTAAGTTAATTGACAATTGATAATGGATAATCGAATTCCGTCAAAACCACAAAACTTAAGTGGAGCGGAGATGAGATGTGTCTTCTGAGCAATATGATTGGTCAATTTTTGCACGTTTCTGTTTCACTCTGCTCAGCTTTGCTTCTATGGAAACGCACCCTAAGATGAGGGCACTTACGACAATTTATTTCACCAAAACCAAATGTATTTTGTAATTAGTATTTTGTATTTGAAATTAAAAAAAAATTGTTAAAATACTGTATTTTATATTTCAAATATACAACTTGAAAGTATTTTGTATTTCGTATTGTAATACATGCGAAAAGTATTTTGTAATTTGTATTTTAATTACAGCAAAGCATGTATTTTTCCTAGCCCTGCTAATACCATCACAACAGCGCGAAAACGTGCTTGTGCAAAGATGGAAAACTCCGCTAACAGAAGATTGAACCCGCGAAACTGACAAAAAATAACAAAAGAAGTTGTCCTATCTTCATTCTGATCTTTTTAAAGTATCTAGCAGTAACTACTAGTGCGATATATTTATATGTTCACGTCGGTAATAATACCGGCGTGAAAATCTTATCGTCGTAAAACGACGTTAGGTGCTCAATAAAGAGTAGAAAATAGACTGAAATTATGAAACATAGTGAAAATGCAAGTTACGAAATAATGGCCGGTCTAACATTGAAGTTTAAAAGTGGAAATCGGCTGAGCTTTAAAAACAGAAAACAAAAAGCTTCACGAATCAAAACATGCGTCACCTAAACTTATTAAATATATTAATTTTTATGCAAGCACTAGCGGCTGGATTTTTTAAAATTGATAGACTAAGGCTCAGTTATTTTGTTTTTTTTTGACATTTGAAAGTTACCCGTTTAAGCAAATGGTTTAGACAACTTCAAAAAATTACATTTAAAATCGTATAAATAAGTCGTCTCAAAGTAGTTTAACCGCAGTTTGAAAATGGCCTTGTAATACGAAACATCTATAACAAAAATAAATACTAAAATACTTGCAATCAATTTAGACACCTACAAAAATTGAAATTTAAATCGTATAAATAAGTCGTCTCAAAGTGGTTTAACCACAGTTGGAAAATGGCCTTGTAAGCCGAAACATCTATAACAAAAATAAATACTAAAATACTTGCAATCAATTTAGACACCTACAAAAATTGAAATTTAAATCGTATAAATAAGTCGTCTCAAAGTGGTTTAACCACAGTTGGAAAATGGCCTTGTAAGCCGAAACATCTATAACAAAAATAAATACTAAAATACTTGCAATCAATTTAGACACCTACAAAAATTGAAATTTAAATCGTATAAATAAGTCGTCTCAAAGTGGTTTAACCACAGTTGGAAAATGGCCTTGTAAGCCGAAACATCTATAACAAAAATAAATACTAAAATACTTGCAATCAATTTAGACACCTACAAAAATTGAAATTTAAATCGTATAAATAAGTCGTCTCAAAGTGGTTTAACCACAGTTGTAAAATGGCCTTGAAAGCCGAAACATCTATAACAAAAATTCTAACTAAAATATGTATTTAAATTAAATTTAAAAAAAAATAAATGATTTTTACGAATTAAACACAAAAACAATTGACAAAAAATCGATAATGTAAACAAATTTGTTTGATGTCCATAACAACTTATTATTAAACTAGCTTTTCCCCGCGGCTTCGCTCACATGGTATTACGGGAAATTACTGTAGCGGTTGAACTTATCAATTATACCCCCTCCTCCCCACCCCCACCCCCTCCCGAATTCCATGCAATCATTCCCTTACATTCAGTTTTCAAACATCTCGCCTACCACCTAAATTTCATAATGCTATAGCTCAAAGAAAAAAAGAATTACTTATCCAATTTTGTTCATTCGTTCGGAATTTATTCATTTGAAAGTTTGTGAATATAATAAAAAATTACAGTATTTATTCAGTTCATTTATTCAGTCTTTATAATCGTTACGAATTATATTTTTAATGTAGGAACTGACATTTATTCCAAAACAGAAGCTTGTCCAAAAAAATAAAACATTTTCTAATTTTTGAATTTTCTGAAGCAGTAGCAATCGTTTCCATGGAAACGATTTTTTTCTGACGTTAGCAAAAATTTGCTTTAGTTAGCGACAGAAAACGTATAACAAATATATTTATAATTTCATTACGCCAGAGCTTACCATCATATACAAAATATAGTCTGCGCATATAATTTAGCTTTCTATTGGTGAATGAATTTTTAAAGTCTTTATATTGTGTTATGCGTGAAAAGGACATAAACAAACTCGAGCAGTTTCGCATTTATAATATTAGTATGGATATGGATTATTAGAAACACGTATATTATTGACATATTTAGAAGACAGATACGAAATTTCCCCACGGTTTCAAAAAGCAATTACATATTATTTTCTTACAGCTAGACCGCAGCAGACACATAGATAGGTGGGTTATATTGTTTCCGTCCGGTCGGGGATTTGAACTTGGGCGACCGGAATATCGACCGGATTTTTGCTCGGTAACCGACGGGAGAAGAAGTCAGACTGACTCGTTCCCGGTCGGAGACAAAGTCGATAGAACCACGTGGCGTTCTTGGTCGTGCGTCCACGGTCCGCCGGGGGGAGTGTATCGGAGCAGGGTGTCTACAGCATCCCAGTATCCCAGCATCCGCAGCGTGATCTTGGCAATTTGACAAACTCTGACGGTGGAGTGGTGCAATTTAAAGTTAGTCTTGTGTAGAGGTTGCCCAGTACTCAGCCATTTTACGAAGAATAGAAATGAACAAAACAATATAAATAAATAACAAAAATATATAATTGACTAAAATAATATTGTGCTTCTCGAATATTGTTCTATATCAGTGGAGAGATAAACTGACAGAAGTGTGTTGTGGGCGTGTCCGTATGGCCAAAGTTAGCTCTACTTTTCCCTTTGCTTCTGCTAAAATCAAACACTAAAAATTAACCGCTTAAGGGGTGGAGGGGGAGGGGGAGGGGTAGGGTAAGGTTTGAAAGGCGAATAAAGGCATATTTTCACGATTCGGAGATCTTTTTTGGAGATATGAATAATGTTACTTTATTTATTTCATATACAAGTTATATGGTGGAGTCTCCAAGATACTCGAGTCGTCGAGTATCGATATACTTGCGTATCCCCGTGAACGAAGGGTACTAGACCGAAACAGTCGTACGATACGAGCTAATAATACCGTGCCAATTAATTATTTTGCAATAATAGTTAATTAATAAAAATAGTTTATTTAATTGGCACGGTAAAGCAGAAGAGATAAAACGAAAGTGTAAATTGTGGGTGTGTCTAAAGTAAGCAATTTTTTCCCTCTTTTTCGCAGAAACTGAAAAACGTTTTCAAATATCTAAATTCTTTTTGAGCAGAAAATAAATTTCACTAGCAAGTGTGGGGCCTAAGAGTCGAAAGGCGTAACGTAAATTGACGACAATTGTTTTCTTTAAACCGGTGGATTCAATTTTAGAGGCGAGTATGGGTACCATCGCCCCGGGAACCATTTATCGGATAACCAACAACACCTCTGCCACAGGTTACCCCGAGTGAATTCGCCACGTTTGGTGACTTGGCAGAGGTGCCCGGGTTCATCGGGTGAGATGTATTCAGGTCTTGGCGGCGGATGCGCATGCCCACCAGCTGCATGGCGGGCCAGAGGGGGAGAGGCCGATTTGGAGCAGCGGGAGGGATGGATTCATACGTCCGCCACTCCTGAGCACACTGACCCTCCTACCCAACCCTCTTACCTTGTTACTTCCCAGAACTTTCTCTCCTTAAAAATACCCTCCACACAGCGTCCCCAAAGATGACATAGGCCCTGAGAAAAATATTTTTACTCAAGGCCTCCTACGAGGGAGTAAAGTAAAAAAAGAGTGCAATTCACACGCTGTAGAAATGAAACCTTCAGAAAACTAAAGTAGACAAGAATGGGGAGGCTGCGGCACCGCACAAAGAGGAGACCGATTAAACTATCTCATTCTCTTGCAGGCTAAATCCTATAGATGCATGTGTTTGCCTCTTTTTAGTGTCGCTATTTTTCGTTTCATCGATTTTCAAATCTCAACGTTGCTAAAGAAGTTTTCACTTTAAAAAAAAGGTTATAGACCACACTTCTAGAAATAATGGGTTCAGTGCACCTAGCAAAATTAAGTTACAAGACGTCATTCTTGGACAATTGCTGACTTTATTGATGACAATAAACTTAATTAAGTGCAGCGTGCAATGACGATGATGAAAACATAATGGCGGCTGACGATAAGTTTAATGGCGGGAAAACCGCGCAGAGCTTTCCGTTTTCACCGCTGCCGCGAGTGGCGCTCGCGTCGCTCGGTCTATTTTCTAAATTAAAACTCGGTCATAATTATTATTTTTCGCTTAATTGTTATTGTTTGGCAGGGCAGGAATAGCCGACATAAAACAGGGAAAGCTTGGAAGTCTTTAAAAGCGACGGGAAGTTGATTCAGAAACGCACGCGTTGAAAGACAAAAAAAAAGTACTTACCTCAATATTCATTGCACGTAGGTATTATATATTTTTACAAGGGTGTTACAATAAAGTCTAGGATTTGTGAAGCGCAAAGTTAAAAAAAAGAACAAATCAAAAACAAAAAAATATACTAACTTAACATCAGTTCCAATTTTTTTTTATACATGAATCCTTGACGAAAATAATTTCCCTCTGGGCCTATGTCATCTTTGGGGATGCTGTTAAAGGTTTTTTAAAGAGAGTTCTTGGAAGTATTGGGGTTTAAGAGGTGGGTAGGAATCTGGGGTTCAGTGTGTCCTGGTCTTCCGCCTCCAAGACCTAGATAAACCTCACCCCATGAACCCGGGCACCCCTGCTAAATCGCCAAACGTAGCGAACGCAGCACGGTATCGCTTCTACATAAATAAGCACAGACTTTCACCAATATCATTTGCTCATCTGCCCTGATGATGGACACTGTAACGCTGTCCGAAACGTTGGCTAAAGAAGGAGGTAGCGCAACACGGCATAACACCCCAAAATAAATAACAAAAAACATTTTTATGTTTGCATGCATGTTTATACAGATTTATAAATTTTGAAAGCGTATTTCATCACCTTTCTAAAACGGTTATTATTTTTAGTTTTCAGTTTTTATTTTTATTTACCCGAAGAAGACGTGGAATTAGAAATATTTTGACCCTCTGACAAAATATCGCCGAGGCCTGAGGGGTTAAACTAACGTGTGTTAAAATAAAATAAAATAAAAAACTAAATATAAACAAAACGTTTATAAAAATAATCTTCGAAAAAAACATCGTAAAGTGGGACACGTCCGAAATAATCGCGTTTTTTCCAGTCTGCCAATTGGAGGCTAACGTGTATACCAATATATTATCACAGGTGCATGTACGAAATAATAATACGATTTGTACAACAGTGTGGGGGATACATAGCAAAAAACAACGAACTACTCGATCTGAAATTATTTTTAATTGCAACAACAATATCAGGAATTTAAGTACTCGCTTGTACCTAATTGCATGCAGTTGGCAACATTTTCTCTGAAATGGTAGATGTGTTCAACTGCACGGAATAAGACGATATAAGACGACCTCCGTGATCGAGGGGCAAGGCGCTTGACTAGCGATCCGGAGGTCGCGGGTTCAAATCCCGGCGTGCGCAATAAAATTTTATAAATTTGATAGGTGTTTTCACAATTTAATTATTTAAAATTAAATCAGGCATATGTGCGGCGCGGTGGAAGATACTCTCAGTAACGCATTGGTATAAATAAGATCACCATACAAATTGAATCGTTGCTTGAAATGGGTGCATGGGGTGAGGTTTGTGTAGGTCTTGAAGGTGGATGACCAGGACACAGAATCCCAGATTCCTACACACCCCTTATACCCTTTTCCTTCCCAGAACTCTCCTTTCCTTTAAAAAAACCCTCCACACAGCATCCCCATAGGAAATTATTTACCTCAGGGCCTCCTGTGTGGAGCTCAAGTAAAAAAAATGGCAGAGCAGTATTTGGTGACTATATCCGATTAGCCAGGTACTTCCCCACCTTCCTCTCCAATCTCCTAACCACCACCATTTTTAAAAGTTTTTTTATGTTTGCACGCAAAATTTTTATATTTCAAAAATTATGTTTATTTTGAATTATAAAATTTGAAAGCGTATTTTAACACCTTTCAAAAACAGTTTTTAGCTTTGGGATATGTTTAGAAATGTCCCATTTTATTGTAAAGCGGAAATATTTTTATCACCTGAAAAATACGCCAAAATTCTGAAGGGTTCAGCCTCAATTTCCCAATTGGGGATGCCGTAGTTTCACTGGCTCCAGGCGGTTGGGAGCAATTGGGACTCTAGTGTGGTATAAAGTTTTGTAAAATAAGTGTGGAGAATAGAGAGTAAAAAACTAGATATTAACTAGGGATTGTGTATTTAAGTTATATCTGTTCTGTCCTCGACCGACCTTCTAAAAATCTACAAAACTTATTCATAATGCATTTATTGTTTTTATCCACGTGACAGGTGCTCTAATAAATATATTTACCAATGCGATTGACGTCATTCAAATTTTATTATTAATGTCGATTTCGTGCTACGGTCCCACGTGACGAGAATAGACATTAAATCCTTGGGTACAGTCCATCCATACCTCCGTGTCTACTGTAACTGTCTTTTAAATAAATTGTGTACTCACTATAAGTAATGCAAAAATTATGAGTTTTTGGTTTGAAAATTAGATCGCTTAGAAATATTTCAGACTAGCTTTTACCCGCGGCTTCGCTCGCACGGTATTAACTTGAAATACCATTGATTCATTCATTCATTCATTCATTCATTCATTCATTCATTCATTCATTCGTTCACTCATTCATTCACTCATTAATTCATTCGAATGGTTTAGCAACGCATATGCATCTCATCTAGCTCGTAAACGGCATGCGTTGCAATGACATTCAAAGAAATAAATTGATTTCCTTGCATGTTCTTTCCCGTGCGTCCCCGTTCCCTTAAACCTTCCCCGCCTTCCCTCTTCCTCGTCTCTTCCCTCGCCGCGAACCACAACTTCCCCCTGCTTTTCCTCCCTGCCGCTAAAATGTACGAAACACACATTTTCATTTATACAAATTTCAAAACGCCAGAACTTAACATTATATACAGCCTATGTTACTAGCTGATAATAGAGCTTTCTATTGGTGAAAGAATTTTAAAAATCGGTTTAATGGTTTATGCGTGAAAGCGTAACAAACAAACACACTTACTTTCGCATTTATAATATTAGTATAGTATAATGGATGCTTTATTATTTTGTGGTCAACTTTAAGATTTAAATATAAAGCATGGTGTTTTCTTTTTCAACACCGTTTAGATCACATTTCTACCCATGACGTGTAAGGGAGACACTACGATTTCTACAAGACCTACATGAGTTGTTCTGAAATCCGATTAAATAAGCTTAGGGTTAAATGGACGCGTCAGAGGTGATGGGTTAGGTATTTTCTTATATAGGATTTGACCAAGTTTGCTGAAACCTTCCCATCGAAGTCGTTTAAAACCCTAAATGATGTGGTCGTTGGCTTTTGTGGTGCAGTCGTCAAGAGGAATATAAACGCTAGAAATATTTCGATTCTCATGCCTTAAAATTTTTAAATCGAGCGTCTTATTTGCACGAGGCAAGTAAGCGAAAAAGTGATTTTTATTTATTTTTGCATAATTTTATATGAATGAATAAAGTTAGAACATATAAAACCTTAGACATAAAGTGGTATTTTAAAAAAAAAGTTTCTTATATTGCTTCGTAGTTTAGTCATGCAAAAACATTTCTTTTAGTGGTTTACGCTTATATTTTTTGTTATGTAAATAATAATTTTATTGTTATTCCAATACATTGAAAAGCTAGTAAAAGCTTCAATTTATCCGTAGCACATTTTTTGATGTTCATAATGTACACCGATTCGATTAATCTAACTAGGATTTCACGTATAGCTTCATTTTAGTGCCCTTGTTGACTATCCGTGTGTGAATTTTGTGTTTTATTTTGTGTTTCGCCTTTTGTCGAGTGAATATCTTTAATGTCTTTTTCAATTAAATTGGAAACCTTTGGAGCCTTATTACGGTAATGTCTTTGACCATAGGTGGTATTTGTCTTCGTAGTCATGTGTTGATGTCTATACCTTGTTCCATAATTGTGTTGTATGTTGGTTTAGTTTGTCTTTTGTAGTAATGAATGTAGTCGTTGGCTTTTGTGGTGCAGTCGTTAAATGGGTCCGCCATTGTCCTCGCGCTATAACGTCGCGCATGCCCGCAGCCGGCAGCCGGCCAGCGGTCACGTGACAGCGCCAAACGTCAACGTGACAGGTGACATTAGCCGGGGCCCACCACGTGGTGTGGTGGGTGGGAAGCGACAAGGCCTTTGGAAATACGTCACGAATCGCGAGGCACGGGAAATACGGTGGAGGGTCGGTTTTTAGGTCGGCCATTGTTTATTGCCGCGTCAGTCAGTTTCTGGAGTGTCTACGAACTTTATACGAATCATTATCTTTCATATAGGGGACATATTATATACACATATGTGCCTTAAGTAAGGTCATTTAAGAGCCATTAACTAGCGGCCTAGAATTTAAATTTCATCGAACGATGATCTTGCGATCGTACCCTTGCAACGGCACAGGGCGGTTCCGATTAGAAAGATGAATTATTCTCCATACCTGCATTTTAACATAATAACTCAATATCAATTTTATTTCATTCCAAATTTGCTGTGATAAATACCCACATTCAAAAAAATGCTCAAACTCGTGCTGATAATACAATTAAAATTATGTACTTTTTGTAATTATTTTTTGATCATAAGCATTTACAATTTTTCAATAATGTCTAAGCAAAATAAGAATGTATTTTTTTTTAAATATATTAGTTTGTAAGGCCGTAAATAAACAGACAAACTGAAGTATTTTCGTCACAAAGCAAGGGCGCGGATCTTTTTTTTATGATTTTATTGAAACTAAAATTAAAATTCTGAAAAGCAGCTTTCCCAAGTAATTTAGTGATTTATTTTACTGCGTGATTATATGATTTGAAAAGTATGTTGTATCATACAAAATTTTGTTTGACAATTTAACAAATAAATCACCTCAGTCATCAAAACTCTCAAAACAAAAAAATCCCCAGGACCAGATTCAATCTCAAACAAAATTCTAAAATGCCTCCCCTCCAAGGGCATCTGCGCCCTCACAGCCATCAGCAACGCGTCCTTCAGACTTCGCATTTTTCCCCAAGACTACAAAACCGCCGACGTCATTCTCATCCCCAAACCTGGCAAAGACCCCCTTCAGGCCGAAAACCACCGACCAATCAGCCTATTCCCCTGTACAGGCAAAATCCTAGAAAAATTAATCCTCGCCAGACTGAAAAAAATAGTCGACGCCCTCCAAATCATCCCCGACTGCCAACACGGCTTTCGATCGGGCCACTCTACTCTTCACCAACTCTTGCGGGTGGTCGAAGAAATTACCAACGCCTTCAATAACAACCAGTGCACGGTAGTCCTCTCCCTAGACGTCCAAAAGGCTTTCGACAAAGTCTGGCACGAAGGCCTCATCTACAAAATGTTCCTCCTAGGGATTCCCCTCCAAATGATCCAACTCCTAGGAAATTTCATTACAAATCGTAAATTCCGAATCAAACTCGACGGTATTTTTTCAACCATCAGATCAATCACAGCAGGAGTCCCTCAGGGATCCATTCTCTCACCAGCCCTCTTCAACATCTACCTAAGCGATATCCCCCGCCCCAGCATCCAAAATCATCGCACAAAAATAGGAAAATTCGCGGACGACACTGAAGTCATGTCCACTTCAGTAAGTCCACTCACCGCCACCCGTCGAGTTCAATCCCACACCTCCGAATGCGAAATCTTCTTCAAAGAATGGAGAATTAGCATCAACCCTTCCAAGAGCGCAGCCTGCGTTTTTTTCCCGCAAATATTCCATCCGAAGGCCACCTAACATCCAGCTGTTCGGTCAAAACGTCCCCTGGGTAAAAAACATCAAATACCTCGGCGTAACCCTCGATAGTAAACTCACTTGGAAAAAACACACCCAAGAAATCCTAGCCTCAGCTAACAAAACATACGCAGCCCTCTATCCCATGCTATGTAAAAGAAATAAACAACTATCTCCTAAAAATAAAGTCCTAATCTACAAAACTACAATAAGACCCAAATTAACCTATGCCAGCCCCATCTGGGGAAACACTTCAAATTCCAACATGAACAAACTTCAAACTTTCCAAAACAAAGTCATCCGTACAGCCCTGGGCGCCCCCAAGTGGTTGAGTGTTTCCCGACTCCACAACGACTCAGAAGTCCCATTATTGAAAAACCACATCGTAAGCCTCGCGGAAACATTCTATGCGGGAATCCCCTCCCACGACAACGCGTCCATAAACTGTCTCACCCAGTACGACATTAGCGAAAAAACAAAACATAAGAAACCCAAACAAATCCTCCGAAAAATCCCTCCCCCCATATTGCAGCCATGTACCCCCCTTGCAAATAACAATTAAAAAACACGAATAAATTCATTTTTTCTACAAACATAATTTTTTGAATTATAAACTCATGATGAAAGAGAAAGGGGTCTTTTTTGGCCCGGAGCTCTGTATGCCAGTATTTCAAAAGTCAAAAGTCAATTTAACAAATCTGCCAACGACCTACGGTAAAACCTTATTGTACTAAAAATAAACATATTTTCTCAAAATTTAAAAAATAGCTTCACTAGATAAAAGAACAGTCTTTCGAAATCAATTTATAATTTTTTGTAGAAAAGAGTCAATACGTTTAAAAGTTGATTTAAAAATGAAATATTTCCGGTTTTGTCTGGTTATTCTCTCTTAATGCAAAGCAAAAGTTTGAAAATTAGATTGCTTAGAACAGCGGTTTTCAAGCTGTGGTACGTGTACCCAGGTACCCACCCCTTGGGGTAGGTTTTAACGTAGGTTTTAAAACTCAGCTCAACGTTAAAATAAATATCGCAATCAGAATTGAGGCTCTCGACCTACGTGAAATTGAGCCAAATTTTGTAGAACTTTGCTCTGCAAGCTAGCTCAAGGGTCACGTTGACTGTATGTTAACATTGTATTTGTTTGTACAGGGTGTAATAGGAAATTAATTTAATGACCGATAGATGAGAAACTTTTTTTCTACAAAATAAAAGCTATATCTATAATAATATTATAAATGCGAAACTGCGTATGTTTGTTTGTTACGCTTTCACGCATAAAACAATAAAACGATTTTAAAAATTCTTTAACCAATAGAAGGCTACATTATATGCGAGTAATTTAGGCTGTATATAATGGTAAGCTCTGGCGTTATGAAATTATAAATATTAATATATTATATGAGGTGTGTAGAAGCAAAGGCAGCAATCTCCACTTTCGTTTTTTTTTAAAGGCAAAAAACACATTGATATCTTTGCCTTTGGTACATATTTTCAAACTCTGATTTTGATGGCAGAAAGCTGACAAACTCAGCTTTCTCCCATCAAAATCAGAATTTGAAAATATGTATCGAAGGCAAAGATATCAATGTGTTTTTTTGCCTGTTTTTTCAAAAAACGAAAGTGAAGATTGCTGCCTTTGCTTCTACACACATCATATTTATTAAACGTTTTCTGTCGCTAACAAAAGCGAGTTATTGCTAACGTCAGAAAACAAATCGTTGCCGTGGATATACGATGTTGATATATTTGTGGGAAATCGTAGTTAATATCTATCTATCTATATAAATAAAAAATAATCTCCGAAATGTTTGTAAGCGCATAATTTCCGAACGACTGCACCAAATTGGATAATTCTATTTTTTACTACTCCGGCATTATGAAATTTAAGTGGCACGCGAGCTGTTTGAAAACTGAATGTACCTGGAATGAACGTATGGAATGCGGTAGGGGAGTGGGGGGGGGGAAGGAGGGGGGGGGGGATAACTGATAAATGCAAGCGCTACAGTAATTTCCACCTAAAACCATGCGAGCGAAGCCGCGGGTAAAAGCTAGTATCATAATAAATAATAATATTTTATTTTTCAGTTTTTAAATGTTTTCGTGAACGTGAGCCGGCCACTCACGGGTGCCGAGTGACGCATTGGATACCCATCATTGGGCATGAAGTCACTCGGCACCGGTACCGGCACCCGTGACCCAAAGCCCACGTGTCCTGCCACGTGAAGCCGAATTAGCGAACGCTAACTAACTATCACGCCGTTTCAGAGAGGGCAGAGAGGACGGACCGCCAAACAACTCGCTCTTGGCACACATTCCTTGCCTCGTTCACATTCATACATACTCTTCTGTTATTCTGACTCTTTTCATGGTCCGACTCAAATATCTGATGCATTTGATTATGTGTGCTATATCTTCCTCGTTCAATTTATTTGTCAACGTTCCCGAGCAAGACCGCAGATCGCCAATGAACAAACAATAATTTATTTAACGTCAACTAAGTAAATCTGGTTATTTTTTTGACGTGATAACGTCTTATAAATCGATGAACGCCGGCAGCACTCACGAAAAAGTATGACTCACTGTCACGTAGTCACGTTCCGCCTGAGCCGAGCGTGCAAGCCAGACCGCGGAACAAGCGTTCGGCTTGTGACGCATTTATGACGTTATCACGTAAAATTATTGTCCGTAAACCGACTTTACAGACAACCAAATTTTTTCATGAAAATGGCGCTTTATAAATAAACCAAATATTATTAAAAAAATTTGACGTGTTAACGTCTTATAAATCGATTAACGCCGGCAGCACTTACGAAAAAGTATGACTCATTGTCACGCCTAGCCGAGCGTGCAAGCGAGATTGCGGTTCAAGCGATAGAGAGGCACGATCGGCCTAAGCGTTCGGCGAGAGCGCGGAACAAGCGATATAGAGGCACGATCGGTTTAAGCATCGGCTTGTGACTGTAAAATTCTATGTAAAAGTTTTCTTACGACGTTATCACGTAAAATTATCGTCCGTAAACCGACTTTACAGACAACCATTTTTTTTACCTTAATGAGTAAAACTTCAAATTGTAATATTTTTTATTAAGACTGAAAAATCGAAAATCTGAAACAGAAAACATACGGTCACATCTAGGAATCGAACCCAGGACCTTTGCCTTGTCGGGGCAGAGCTCTGAGCTAATGTGACCATATCCGATTCGGTCATTATTAATTATATCGTGTACTTAGACTAAGAACTATCAATATTATCTTAATTTTCAGGTCATATTTTGGTTAATTTAGTCGACTGGTCGAACTAACTGGTCTACCTAAACGGGAATTTGACTAATAACCGGCATTGTAGATAAAATCATTGAGATCACCAACGAAACCACAATTTATTTAAAGTCGACTAAATCTTATTAATTTAGTCGACTTAAACGGCAAGTTGACAAATAACCGACATTGTGGGTAAAATCATTTTCGATGTGCTTAGGCTAGAGGCCCGGGCCTCGCTTACACCAAATTATCCAATATTTACCTTCCTGGTTCACGTTTGCAATTCGATACTCCGCATTAATGCTAATAAGTTGAGTGTGTCGGTCAATCGAACCCACCTACGCCGTGCGGCACTTCTAATGATGCTAAAACACGGGCAATAATTTATCGACCCTGATATTGGAAACCCTAATTTAATTAGCGATGTCGATTGATGCCTGTCGTTGGCTTGGCTTATCGAAGACACACGAAATAGAAGTGTGTTATGGACGTGTGCCCGATGCAATGAAATTTTTACTGTACTTCATTTCTGCTGAAAATCGAACATTTTCAAATTTTTAAATCCTTTCTTGGACAAAAATGGAGTTCCAAAAGGATTCGTATTAGGGCCACTCTTATTACGAGTAATTCTTTCTTGAACAAAGATGGAGCTCCTCAAGGATTCATACCAGGGCCATTATTGTTACAAATAACAAATAATATATTAACGATATCTGCCAATGACAACCAAGTAGCGAGATTTTTGGAAGCAGACGACGAAATATGGAGTTCCTCGAGGATTCAAACTAGGGCCACTCTTATTACGAGTTATTCTTTCTTGAACAAAGATGGAGCTTTTTTTGTTATTGTTTTTGGGGTGTTATGCCGTGTTTCGCTACCTCCTTCTTTAGCCAACGTTTCGGACAGCGTTACAGTGTCCATCATCAGGGCAGATGACTAAAGAAGGAGGTAGCGAAACACGGCATAACACCCCAAAAACAATAACAAAAATAATTTTTGGCCGTGAAAACCTAAAAACATAAAAGATGGAGCTCCTCGAGGATTCACACTAGGGACACTCTTATTACAAATAATAAATAATATATTAACGATATCTGCCAACTGTTGGCAGATATCGTAAGCAGACGACCCAAAATATTACTACGGCAGAAGCGGTATTATAAAAAAACGCAACTGGGTCTAAATAGCTCATCTTTCTTCAAAATTGGAAACGATTACATTTCTAGGGATTCTCTGTTCAGAGGATATAAGCATGAAATAAATCTAAAAAGGGAGATAGCTTGCACTGGACCTCTCAGTAGACACTTGCATAACACAGAATAATATTATGAGAGTTTCCATCAACGAAAACAAGTAATAAAATTCACATAAATATAACTCTTTCAAAAATATAGATGCCAAAAAACGTCAAAATATTTGTGTACATTTGTGAACATGTTCTGTCACTTAATCTACTACCCATTTTTAACAAATCATATTAAACTGCCAGTCGTGAATTTTAACAACACACTA
Source organism: Glyphotaelius pellucidus (assembly GCA_936435175.1). NCBI lineage: Eukaryota > Metazoa > Arthropoda > Insecta > Trichoptera > Limnephilidae > Glyphotaelius > Glyphotaelius pellucidus. The sequence goes on from OW386561.1 coordinate 2,696,706, forward strand.
AACACGATGTTTTATGTTTTTAAAGACAGACATTGCAAGATAAGAAGAATATAAATATATTCTTTTGCGCGGTTGATTCTCAACAATATTTAGTTATATTTATCAATTTCCAACGCCCTAACGGGCTTTTATTTGATTTAGTATGATACAAAAACATGATGTTTAAAAAAATAAAATAAAAACTCAAAGATATAAATAAGTTTTTTAAACCTGAGAATAATGAGAGACCCTGCACCAACTATATTAAGCGTTGGATAATAAATGACGATTCAATATATCTTTGAACATCTCAACGTACCTGTCTGAACAATTCGTATTTAGGTAGGTACATTGAGATACATTATTTTATATATATAATATTTTATTTACATGTGTTATTAATTTCAAAAATATGTGTATTATTTAAAAGAACCTAAAGACAAGCCGTCGTGTGACAGCATTGTGGGACTAAAACTTGTATAATCTTTTTTCTAAATAATAAAAAAAAAAATTATATAATGTAGGTAAAAAGTGCATTCAAGAAAGAAAAAAAAAGAAATAAGTTTTTATATTGCAGGTGCCATAAAAATAATAACACAACGTAGATTAAAAATACAAATACAAGGGAATAATACAGGGTGTTAAGGGACGTACTTGACTTACTTTAACCAGTGATTCCTGACATTATTTAGAGTAAAAAATGTAAATAAAATTTTGGTCTCCGGTGACATTTTTAATGTTTATTTTTTCCTACAAAAACATAAAAAATAGTAGGTGCTGGACAGTTGGCGGCGGGGTAAGGGGTGGGTCGGCTACTCGGCGGAGTGACCAGTGACGACATGCGGAAGAAAATTTTTTTTTGTTTGTGTTTGATCATTTTATTCCAATACGAACTGCTTTCAAAAATAGCCTGTTCCTCGGATCCACTGTCATCGAGGGATGGTCACCGGTACAAAGTAACCGATGAAGGCAATGACATCATATGTAATATATAGCCGCTTGACACAAATATATATTACTGTCAATCTTTCCATATTCGGAGATACCAATTTTTAACAAACTCGTAGCATTTACACCTAAGGGGACACGTTCCCGTCCGACTTGCTGACGAAAGTGGCGACATCTTGAGACAAATTCTTGAATTCAAAACCTAATTACAACGGTAGCTTTGTTTTAAATTCCACGTACACAGACGTTATTTGTGGCGCGACGCGTACGGCGTGGCGTCAGCATGCACTCGAAACTGGGTTCTGAAATTCAACCAAGCAGACGTTACCGTATTAGTACTGTTCGATACGGCGTTACTTGACAGTTTTTCATACAATCATAGCAATTTAATAGAGATTGCGTCATACATTACAATCGGACTAAAAATTAATGACTGATACTAAATGCCTATCGCTTTGCTCTGACATTGAACAAGTCAGTTATTTGCGGTTAGAGCCGAATTTGGCGTAAAATCGTTTCATAGAAAATAATATAATTTATTTAAGTTAATTATATAATAATTAAAGTAATGATGTCTGACCTTTTCTCACTTCAAACGTAATTTCATCATGTTTTTAAATTTTCGTTTTAATGGGAAAGTAAACTGTCTGTCTTGAAGAGACCCGGATATTATTCCGCCGTGTTTGCATCACTGATAAAACGAAGTGTGCTGTGGGCTTGTCCATGTGCCCGAAGTAAAGTCAATTTTATCTTACTTCTTGTGAAATTGATCAACAAATGGTAGTTAGACAGTACTGATTTATTTAACCTCATTCAAGCTACTCGTTCCAAAATTCTGTTAAGATGAAGCCATGCGAAATAATGCAAATTCATACAAAATCATGTCTCAATCAATCACTCTACGAATTTGGATTTTTAAAGTGAACCTTATGGCATCGGCACGAGAACCATGCACTTGGTACATCCATTTCGCATCAGTTACGCCCCGCCTGCGAAGGGGTATAGCCGTCCTAGACTCTGCGTCGCTTGGTTCCGTGAAATCAATTTTAAATTTCCTTGTTATTTACAATAAATAATGCGTAAAAAGGAGTTAATGTTTTTTACAGACCTTTACGAAATCAACCTGAAAAAAAATTCACAAATACCTTTTCAAAAGATTTTTCTCAAGTATTTTTAAACTCCTCCCAAAAAGAGGCGTGGATTCCGATTTAGATTTTTTCCTGGACTATTGGATCACCTTAAAATGTACAAATATCAGGACTAACCTTTTCAAAAAACTTGTTTGAAAAGATAATCAAAAAATTCATCGGCCTGTCTGGAACTTACGAGTCGAAAGATCTTGTCTATATTGGGGACATCAGTTTCCGTTCGAATCGGTACGGATCACATTATCAGTTTTTCTATGTTTGCACCCAAGCCGAGCCTCTCTGAAAGAAGTAAATAATTAGACCCTCGTTGTTAGAACACCTTTTTTACTGTGTACTGATTTTATAATACCTGCTCTAATCAATTGCAAATCAAAACATTGGCGAAATTTTGAATGTATCTAACGTGTACCGAAATAATTATCACGTCTGTAGAAACAACGGTTCCAAGAGAGTTGATACCCCGACAGTTGACCCCCTGGCATACTTATGTCTAATATGCAGTCGGTTTAGGAAAAAAGACGGTATACCTACTTACACTAAATATAACTAAGTGTCTCTGAAGGGGTGAGCAGAGAGGATGTGCCGACGAAAAACAAAAGTGTAAAACATATTTCATTCAAATGCATCAAGGATAAAACTACTTGTCTATATACTGTATATACCAGGGTATAAGTACAAAAAATCGACACTGTATATTTATTTATTTTTATTTATTTATTAAAAGAAGTTTATACAATGAACAAAAAATTGTGTTAATTCATCCGCCATGCTAGGGATGTCCCTGTGTTATATTTGTTTAGTATCTATCCATAATAACCTATTATTAAAGGTATTTTAGAAGTCGATTTTAGGTTTGAAATTGGTAAATAATGCACAAAATATTATAATTTTATAATAATTATAGCTTTACAATAATTATAATAAAAATTACAATAAATGGCATGCGAGTAGTTTGAAGAAAACCCTCCTGGGTTTTGTCATCAGAATATGTAAGCAATTTGATGACCCAGATGCAATGATAGCCATGTTCGATGGCGTCATAAGAAGTAAGCTGGAGTATGCTAGTGGTGTGTGGACTCCGCACCAGACTAAATATATTAATATGCTGGAACAAATCCAGAAAAAATTCCTTAGGTACGTCTACATGCGAATGCACGGAACTTATCCGAGGTTCATGCACCATATGGAGTTACTTGAGGCAACAAATAGATTTAGTTTGGAAACTAGACGTTATGCAAATCTTGCAATTCTTAGTTTTAACATAATCCATAACTATATTGACAGCCCATTCCTCTTGGAATGCTACGGTTTATACGTGCCTGAAAACTTCAGTCGTAGTCGTCGACACGACTTATTCAAAATACCATACGGCAGAACAGATGTTCTAGCACAGCATAGCATAACAAGAGGAATGGTACTGTTGAACGAAATATCAAAAACACTAGATGTATACAACTCTTCTTTAGATAGCCTTAAGATTTTTTTGTATAATGATCATCATCTTAGGTGTTAAGCTTGTCTAAATGAGAAAATTGTACGGTAATTGGATTATTTATCTGTTGTACAATTAAAAAAAAAAAAAAAAAGAATGTGTGTATTTCATGTAGTTTAGCGGTAGTAAGGGAAGTCGGGAGGAGGGGTGGTCGCGGAACAAGCGGGAGGGGAAGGGGCGCGGGAGAGGAAGGTGAGGCGGAAGGGGAACGGGGACGAATGGGAAACACGCTGAACACTAGTTTTATAATAAAAAATTCATGATTAAATGCCTATAAAAACAGGAGATACGATTATATTGTAATTCAAAATTGTATTTTCTATCTCCTGAACAATTGACATTCTGTCCTTAACAAAATTTTTCTCCACCTTCCTCTTACCCACCTCCTTCCCCTCCTCACTATCTTCATCCTCACTGGCTCCAGACATGAGCAGCTGGGACTCTTATGAGGTATTCATATAAAAAATAAAACATTTCGAATTTCCGTTATCGATATGAATGGCTTAATCATTATTTTGTTTATAACAGTGAACAGAAAAGTCTGGTATTTTATCATAATTTGCCTGTATAATTTAATTATGCAGATTGTCAAACCGTCATCCATCTAATTGCGTGGATAAATTACTGAAGACAAAACTATCTACTCTGACCTCAGTTAATTAAAAGTTTGCAGTGTTTAAGTTGTCACGTAGTTTCAACATCCTCCATTAGATGTCGTTAGTCATACGAAGTTTTGTGATATCACATGTCAGTTAAGTATTATATTAGAGAAGTATCATCTATCGCCGCTCGTGTCTAATGCACGAACGGTTTCGATAATTACCCAAAATATAACTAAGTGATGTGCAGAGAGGATGTACAGCCGATAACAAGTACAAAACATATTTTCATTCGAATGCATCAACGAAAAATCTGCTTCTCTAAATACTGTGTATACCAGCCCATAAGTACAAATAAATCGACAATGTAAAGAAATTCGTTTGATATTCATACTAACTTATTAGTAAGGGTATTTTTGAAGTTAATTTTACGTTTGAAGTTGGTAAATAAAGCACAAAAAAAATATAATTTTATAGTAAATATCATTTCGGGGGGAGGGCACCCCCTGCACCCCCTTATACACACTTTATTTATGATCTCGGTGTGTGCCACCTCTAGGTGTGTGCCACCGCTTGCCCATTGACATTTGGGCATTGGTTATATTGCGAGCCCTGCAATATTTTGGAATGCAACAGTTGTTAATTCTGCACAAATTCAAATCAGCAGATTTGAAAAGAAACCCAGTCATTCTTCGTCAAACCCAGTCATGCTACAGCCGAGAGTTTTGGGCGGTCCTCTCGACCGCAATACAACGGATCCTTTTTTTGAAGATCGCTACAATTCTGATCATCATTTTCGCCATCTTGGGAGCTGACTGGTAATCATCCTGAAGGGATGATTGGCATCGAGAATCATCCGCCTCTACTGCTTCTGGAGGGTCCCTTTGGCTGGGAGCCAATTGTCTGGAGTCCTGCCCTTCTCACGATGCGAGATTCGTTTTCACAAAAGAAGATTTCATCGAGCGTCCTTTCAATTTACCACGGCTATCAACATAAACTATTTAAACCTAAGCAAGCCCTTTCTTTGCCAGACAGCCTAAGTTTTTGTAAGGATGTCATTTTTATTTTAATATATTTTTGTATTTAAAATACCTTCTTTTCTTAAAAATCATTAACCTACTCTTTACATCTGCCATGCGAGTCATTTTTGCTCATAGTAATTTACCTTGTACATTGTTGCCACCTCTTCCCAGGTAACAACATGCATAGAGTCCAGAGTCAAGTTAACAACGAGTGCAGCGGGCAAGTGCATCTATTTTTATGCACTATGCCTACAGTCTATGCCTACTGTCAATGCCAGCATTTATTTAGCTGCCGTGGTGATGGAGGTTTGGCAACGTTGCAGGTAGTCGTAGATTTTCAGCCATTCGAACAGTTTTCCAGTGACGTTTACGCGTTGTTGATATTATGATAAAGAATTCTTATTGAAATCCTTATTGATTCGGTTCTCAATCCTTAATTATTGTTAAATAAAACATCAAGGTAACGTTTCAACACATTTTTACAGTTAATATTACATTTAATATGATATAAACTATCATTTTAAACTCTTACAATTCTCGGCACTTCACCGCCATTAATTGCAGTGTTGTTTTACAAATTCTTTACGAAATGCACGTGTTTTATGATAAAAAAATATCGTGATTATCTTCAAGACTTGACTCAGTTTTTGGTCACCGTTCAATAAAACATCAATGTAATGTTTTTTTCATGTTTTTACAGTAAATAATCATGTGTGATATAGTTTTACACTTTTCAATTGTCGGCGTATAACCTATAATAATGCTTGTGTTGTTTTTCAGATTCTTACGAAATATACGTTGTATAAAGATTTACGGCACAAAATATTGTGATTAGAGTTTATAATCATCATTGAATAAAACAAGGTAACGTTTATTCACATTTTTACAGTAAATATTATGTTTTATTATGATGAATACCATTTGTTATGTTTTGAGAGTCAGTAACCTAACCCCTAATTATTTTTTATTTCGTCGCTACATGACTATTTTTCATAGTACTTTACACTATGTTAAACACTATTCAAAGCATATTATAAAGTAATATACAGGCAATGTTTTTTATTTCTTGTTTTAGAGAAATGAAAGAGCCTTGGAGATGTCAAACCATGACTTTAACTTGAAAAAAATGGAGATGAATCTGTTTCTATCCGTTGTGGAAGGTTTTAGTTTGAAGATATTGTGATTATGCCCACAGTTTGAAACCATTGTTGGATAAATCAAATATAAAGGTAACGTTTATTCACATTTTGGTAAATATTTAAATATACACAATATAGAATTTTTATTTCATCAGTTAGATAATCATGAGAAGTAAGTATTTCATTTTCCGGAATTGGAAACTAATGCATTTTAGTAGATATTTCATTAAAAAACAGACAATTTCACATATTTTCTTCATGCCATGTTTTGATATTTTTTTCCTTATTTAATCAAACCCAAACTAAGAACCTATTTTAGGGTCATGTGTTAATATTTTGGATTAAATAAGAAAAGAAAAAAAACTAACCTTAAAACTTTGACATAACGAAATAACTATTAAAATTCATTATTTTGAAAACTGAAATTATTATCTAACTAATGTTAAGTGTTTTTGTAATGAAAAGTGCATATTGAGCGTGTCCCTATTAGGTAAATATTCACCCACATTTTTTATAGTAACATCTAGAGTTAAACAATCAATGATGTAAATATTGCATTACGTAAACTCGTTTAACATACGTTGCTACATGACTATTTGTAATAGTATTTTACACAATGTCAAACACTATTCAAAGCGTATATTAAGTAATATACAGGAAGTGTTTTTTTTTATTTCTTGTTTTAGAGAAATGAGAGAGCCTGGGAGATGTCAAACCATGACATTAACTTGAAAAATCGAGATGAATCTGTGACGACGACCCAACATTCAGCGAACATTTGGCCATCGGTGAAGTGATTAGTGACAGATGAAAGTCCGTGTGGAAGAATATAACCTAATCTACCCAAATATTTACATATCAAAACGAAAATCCTTCAGTGCGACAAGAATGTGTTTCTGAAAAGAGACATTTTTTAAAATTGTATTGAGTTGTTGACACTTTTAAAACATAATGAACGGTGAAGCCAGTATGGAAAGTACAGTAAGTCAAGTTAATATTATTATGTTTTACACTCTCCACAATGGAGCGCTTAAAACAACCCTGAAGTATAGTAGTGAGGCGTGGCACTAGCAAAAGAAGAATGAAAGTTTACTGGATGCTGTAGAAACGAGATCCCGGAGGCGAAGGATCTACAATCTGTTTTATGTCCCGTTGAAAACTCTCCAACATTATGCTCTGGCATCATGAAATATGACTGAAATTTATTTATTTCATTTATGATGTTATTTAGGGTTCCATGCCAACTGAGAATAAAGTAAACTCAACACCTCCTTGAAAAGTCATTAAAAGCTATGAAAAAAATCATTTTAAATTTGCCGATAACCCTAACCTAACATAACCTATTTAACCAATTTCTTATGTATATTTTATATCACTCTGAATTACTTATCTGAAATGGTTCTGAGTTGGTTTCATTCCGAGTTGTCACCGTTATTTAGACTACTGAATGAGATATGTGTGGTAAAACCGTGACGACCAAGTGAAATATATGAAGATCCGCAAAGAATACAAGGCTGGTGTAGTAGAACGAGCAAGATTAAGAAACAAATGCTTAGATGGTTTGGGCATGTAGAGCGGATGAACAAAGAAAGGAGTGTATTGAGAACAAGCATATGATGCGAATGTGAATGGTAGAAGAAGTCAAGGACGCCCGAGGAAGACATGTCAGATCAAGTGAACCGAATAGATAGCATGGTTGAGTCAAAATAACAGAAGGATACTTCCATTGATAATGCTTGGTGTAGCTCGGCTCGGGGGCTCCATCGAAGCCAGGGTCAAGCTAGCCTGTCAAAAGCTGGGCATACTGTATAGGGACTGCAGATACTTCAATAGTACACAACTGCTGATCCTTACAAATCGCAAGTGCACCCCACTGTTGAATTTGGCAACCATCTCTAGTCTGGAGCCCCAAAATTTATGAAAAAAACTGCAGAAATGGGTGGTCTGTTTGATAATTGCAATCTTTAGAGCTCCGGCGTCGATGTTCTACCGGTATTACAATGAAAGATGCTCCGAGGAACTAGCGTCATTTATCCCTTTGGCACCAGTGAATAGTATATGTTGGCGCGTACATATGATGTGTACATATGTTGGCGCGCTAAACATATGTACACATCATATGATTGTTTCTCAGGCTAAAAATAATGATAAAATGTATTTGTGAAAGATCATCCACTACGCATTGTTCGGTTGCTCAAGTTGTTTTATATCTTAATTACAGATTTCTGGCCAGTGGTTCAGTGGGCATCGCGTTTGGGTCCCACCAGGACGTCCCGTGTTCGATTCCTCGGCTGGCTAGGTCCTCCATCACAACACAAGCAACATTTTCGGCTTTCTGTGGTGGTAGTAGGAGATTTTCAAACATTGTTGGGTTATTCGTGACCCGGGAATGTTTGTCTTTCTTTTTAAAAAAATTTACAATTTTTTTTTACAATTTACAATACACTTCCATTGTATTTATATTAAAGTGAGTTATTTTATGGACAAAACTATCTATTCATTTTGCGTATGTACGGGCGCAAACAATTAATTATTATTAAGGTCATTGTCAAAAGAATTTGTATTCTACTCTTTCATAGATGGCGCGAGTATAATTATTTTACGGAAAAACGCTTTTTAGAAGTTATGCTTTAAAATAATAAGAATAATTAATTGTTCGCGCTCGTACATACGCAATATGAATAAATAGTTTTGTCAATAAAAAAACTCAAATCTTTCAAGAGAGGCTGACAAATACAATATTGGATTGAATCACCGATGTAATATTGTATTTGTCAGCCTCTCTTGAAAGATTTGAGTTTTTTTATTGACAAAACTATTTATTCATATTGCGTATGTGCGGGCGCGAATAATTAATTATTCTTAATATTTTAAAGCATAACTTCTAAAAAGCGTTTTTCCATAAAATAATTATATGCGCGCCTTCTATGAAAGAGTGGAATACGAATTCTTTAGACAATCGCCTATTTTTCCGTAAAATTATTATACGCGCGCCATCTATGAAAGAGTAGAACATGAACTACATATTCATATTATAGTCTTACCTGGATGGCGCGTATAATAATTTTATAGAAAAAACGCTTTTACATGTAATGCTTTAAAATATTAAGAATAATTAATTGTTTGCGCCCGTACATATGCAAAATGAATTGATAGTTTTGACAATAAAAAAATTCAAATCTTTCTAGAAAGGCCAAATACAATATTGGATTGAATCACCGATGCGATATTGTATTTTTTAGCCTTTCTTGAAAGATTTGAGTTTTTTTATTGACAAAATTATTTATTCATATTGCGTATGTACGGTCGCAAACTATTAATTAATCTTAATATTGCATGACTTGTAAAAAGCGTTTTTCCGTAAAACAATTATACGCGCGCCATCTATGACAGAGTAATGAATTCTTTTGACAATCACCTTTATTCCACTCATGAGGCCCCCGAGGAAAATAATTTCCCTCAAATCCTATGTCACCTTCGGGGGTGCTGTGTAGAGGGTCTTTTTGACAGGAGGAAGATTGTAGGAGGAAGAAAACACAGAGGTCGGAAAATCGTTCCACAGCCAAACTGTTGAACTTAAAAACGACCCATTCTCACGTGACAAATTTGAACCGTGTACATATGTTGGGCGCGCATTTGGCGTGTTTCCCGACTATGCACCGGTGCCGAAGGGGTCAACGACGCTAGTTCCATTTTAATACCGGTAGAACAATGGTTAAATAATTTGCTTGTTAAAATAATTTAAAAGCAATAAAATAGTACAACAGCATAATTAATCTTCTACCTAAATGTTTAATCAAATAAATGTCAACCTTTCTCTTAAACATGGAAAAAAATTGTATTTATCGTAATCAGTCTTTTTATGTAGCTGGTACCCGGCATGCGTTGCAATGCCATTCAAAGAAATAAACTGATTATCGCTACATGTCCTTTCCCATTCACCTCCCGTTCACTTTCCGAGTCCTCTTCCCCTCCCGCGTTCCCCTACCACTTTCACCGTTTTACCCCTCTCTTGTCACCCCTCCTGCGAACTCCACCTCCCCCGTTCCCCTCCTCCTCCTGCCTTTCCTCCCTGCTGCTAAAATATATGAAATACGCACATTTTCATTTATACAAATTTCTTAAGCCAGAGCTTACCATTACATATAGCCTTCGCGGGCGTGCGCACAACATGTCACCAAAGTTTCATCGCAATTGGGTCAATGGTATGGCAGCGCATAAATTCGACTGATTCGTGGACTGTTCGAAAACTCGGCTATTATGGAGAGCATTAGTTTCTATGTTCCCGATGGTTATCTCCGTCACCGACAGCATAGACTGTTTTATCTCCCGGCTTGCAGAACTAACTTGCCAATGGTTATGCCAGTCGGGAGAGCAGTCTTGTTGTTAAATTGAATCACTTTGAATATCGACATGTTTAGCATCAATGAAGCACAATTTTTGACATGTCACGACAATCACAAATATTGACATGTTTAGCATCAATAAAGCAAGCTTTATTGCTGTTGTTAGTCTGATTGTTCTTCATTGATTTTTAAACTGTTCATGGATGTTTATATTGTATAATTTGTTTGAATTGTTTATATTATTTAAATTGCTTAAATTTTTTTTTTTTTTTTTACCCCACAAGAGTCCTAACTGCTCCCATTTGGAGCCAGTGAGACTATGGCATCCCCAATCAGGGTATGTTGTGAGGCTGAAGGTAGTGGGGAGGGGAAGGAGATAGGGAAGAGGAAGGTAGGGATGTACCTGGCTATTCAGATCTGGTCACTAAACACGGGTTAAATATGCTTTAATCTTAATATTTTCTCTATTTTAAAAATGATTTGAAATTTTAATTTTGTAATGTTTTTAAAGTGAATAAATTGAATTGAATAAACCGCAGTGGTTGAGGGATAAGGCTCTTGACTCACAATCCGAAGGTCGCGGGATCGAATCCCTCGTGGGCAAATAAATTTTATTTGATTAGTTCATGTTATTTCATAATTAATTTATTTAAAAATAATGTATAGTATATTTGCGGCACGTTCCAGAGTGGAAGATACTCTCCGTATCGCCCTGGTGTAAGACCACCATTCATAATTAAAAATGTTGCTTGAAATTGCTTTAGCCGTGTTTGGTGAACAGATCTGAATAGCCGGATACTTCCCCACCTTCCTCTTCCCCATCTCCTTCCCCTTCCCACTACATTCGGCCTCACAACATATCGCAATTGGGATGTCATAGTCTCACTGGCTCCAGACGGGAGCAGCTGAGACTCATGAGGTATTCACCTAAGAAAAAATTACATGCTTAATATTACTTAAATACCTACTGATCGTCGTAGTCTCTAAAAATAAAACATAATCATGGCTTATTCTTACATTCCAATAATTGTATTTTTGTTATTGTAATTAATTTTCTCTGAATTGTTAATTTTTATTTTGTCCTGAGGAAGGAAGGGTTCTTCTGTAACTGGTCGATAATTAAATTAAATATAGTTTTTTAAAAGAGTACGTTTGTTTTAATTTTTAGGTATGTATACTTATTTTTTATTAATACATAAAACATACATCACACTATTAAAAATCGCCATAGTTTTCTTACCGATCTGATTCTTTACTTTTTACTGTAAAGCGCCCTTATTGTAAAACCGTAAAGCATCTTTTAAAGTTTTTTTATTGAATGTGTAACTAACTTTATATTAGCGAACTTTATTTTTAAATTTTAACAGATCCTTTTGGTATGACATCTAGCATCATAATATGCAGGTAAAAAAACTATTACATCCATTTGACAACTTTGCTGTTTTAAAAAACAACTGCTTTCTTCTGATTACAAAGAAATAATCTTCAATGTGTAAAATATATGTGGGGCCTAATGCTTGAAATACCTACTCTGCTAGAAATGCCTCTGAATCCCTAGGACCGGGGATGATGATTGTTCATCCATTTTGTGGCTCAAAAAATGCTGAATAAATATTTTGACTCTTACATTAGATAGGCCACAATTTCGTCAATCTAGAGCACATACTGTGGGTTTTTAGAGCATTCAAAAGAGGTAGGTTTTAGAGTACTTTCTGGTACCTATATCAAATTACCAAAACTGCCATTACATGCACTTCTAGCATTAATCCCATGTTTCCTTTTCAAAAATCCTAGTACAAATGTATGAAATATAATAATAGTATTTCATCTGCCAAATATAACATTGGTTCACCCCATAGACAAAATGCAATGTTGCCAAGTCTAGCACCAAGGCTTTCCAATGAAGATTGGCTGTGCTACTGTCCAACTCGGGATTCCGATCTCAGATTATATACAACGTGGCCAATCGGCGGTCGTCGATCTCATGCTGGTCAAAGCGGTCACGTGGTCAAAGCCGGATTGGCAACTAGCCACTAATAATTAAATACCGAATCTAATTCGACACCTCCAAATCAACTGATAAATAATACAAAAAATGCGCGGCAAAGAGGCGACGCAATGGGCGTAGACTGTATCCCGTTACAAGGCAGATTGTTAGACCGCCAGACTATCAACATTGATATAGAAAACACTAGACAAGGCAAACAAATAAATAATTGCACCCCACTAACTATGACATTATACTCTCTATTTTGTGGGGTGCTTTGAAATCTGTTTTCTCCACATTAAATGTGCATTACTACTGTTACCCCACAATTATTTTCTCAATAAATCGGTTTAACCCAAAGATATTGAAATATAAGAGATTTGCTATCCGCAGTTTTGCTGAGTGGAACTGTGTTTCTTGGTGTCGCCGATATTGTTAATCAATACTACTGTACACCTTCAAAAAATCAACTAAATTGACGAATTCTTTCTGTATTCAGACAATATTGTTAACCAACACTATTGCACAACTTCAAAAAATTTACTACTTTCCGTATGCGAACTATTCCCATATGTAATCCCGCCGACAGTCGGGCGGACACTATAACAAATCTCTTGTATTTGAATATCTTTGGTTTAAGTCCAAGGTTCGTAGAAAATGCGTTCAACAAGGTTAGCTCTTTTTGAAAAAAAAACTAGTCTGACCGCTTTCGAAATTTCTAACTCATGAAGTAAAACACTGCCACTTGCATTGCGGTTTATCCAAATCTCCTAGTGGAACACGGACTTCAAGTTACGTCACGATTTATAGCCAATCACCGCTCTACCCCTTTGATAAGCTTTAACCATTTAAACGCATTTTCTACGAACCTTGGATTTAATCGGTAAGAAATCAATTTTGAATCAAATAAGTAGTCTCAAAGTGGTATATCCACAGTTTGAAATTGACCTTGTAAGCCGAAACAGCTGTCACAATAAAAAAAAAACTAAAATACTTGCAAAACTTCATAAAAACATTATTAAAATTTAATTTAAATTAAATAAAAAAAATTACAGACTAATTGAAATGCCAAACGGTCGAGTTAAACGCCCAGACAATAAGTGAGACTGGCACAGTAATGATACTGAAGAGATAAATCGATCAAAAGTGTGCTGTGGGCGCGTCCGTGTGCCTGAAGCATAATTTTGATTGGACAAACATTTTTAAACAACGAAATTCTTCCTTGACCAGATATAATATGATGAGTTTTATTAGTCCCTCTGGAGCCTACGACTCTAAAGGTCTTATGTGAACTGGCGACATCGGTATAGATTACACTTTTAGGAAATACAGGTTTGAGGTAGTAGTGTGTATAAAAGCATCCAGACTTCTCCGCTAGATGTCAGGTATACAAAAGCTTTCCTACAAGTCCGTAAGATGTCAGCAGGGTATGGCAGAGGCGCACCACCGAGTTGGCCCCGTGAGCAACAACGGGCCAGCAGGATGAACAGATCAATTCTAACCTCCTCTCAGTTAAGGTAGCCATTAATTTGTAAATACGTAAAATACAATAAACTCAGATTGTTAACAAGAAATATTGTTCCTCTCCACAACGAAGTGTCGGAGAATCTCTGAAATGTGTGAACACAACAGACGTCAGATTACGAAAAAAATAATATAAACGAGTTGAAATGACAAGACGTAACGAGCATAGTCAGGTGAATAGACCGATGAAAGAATCGGGATAGTTTTGGATGCTGCAGAGGTTGCCTAGTGCTATGTGTACCAATGGCAGTCTACCATTTAAACGTTTGTTTGCGCCAGTGTTCGCAGAAAAGACAGCAATTGAAAAAGAAAGTGGACTGATCAGTTTGAGCGAGACTGATTGATGTTGCTGTTAATTGCAATTGCACTGATACGAGTCTGGTATATTTTCAAAGTACGAGACACGGGGATAGATTCGTGTGCAATGCGGATGTTCACACTTTGAAGATATTACTTTGAGTTGTGGAGATCTTTTTCTTTAATTTTTTTGCTAATTGTTTGAAGAACGTCTACCTAAGGCGCTTTGAACACATTGACCGCCAAACTTAGAACTCGAACCTGGAGAAACTCATCTTTTTCTTCGTGTGCCCTTTCAGGTCTCCCCGTCGTTGGCGATCACTCTGAAAAATGTCTATCTTGTGCTGCCCGGAATAGCTCCTCCGCACTTCTAATGCCGGTCCACTCTCGGTTATTCCGCAGCTAAGACATTTGTCTCCTACTAGGCCCTCGGCGACCTTCTATTTACCTTCTACTTTTCCCCTCGAAGTATGTGACCCAGATATGAAATTTTCCTGACTTTTTTAAGGTGCAACTCATAGTCACTGGCAGTTTTCAGCAGGAGAAGCAGAGGAAGATCACAGAATGGATACCGCCGTTCTTAATTGGGAGGCGGGTTTGGGTACCGCCGTCCGGGGAACCATTTAATTTAATTAATTGATGACCAACACTCCTGCCATATGTCATCCCAAGTGGTTCGCTATGTTTGATGATTAGCGGGTGGGGGGGATTACCGGATTCGTGGGGTGAGGTTTGTTTAAGCCTTGGCGGCGGATGCGTTTGCCCGCCTACTGCAAGGCAAGCCGGATCGAGACTGGTTGAGGAAGATCTTTTGACCTCTCCAGCCGGATTTTCTCGACCCATCGCCTTGCTCCGCAGTGGAAGGGATGAATTCAAATGTCTGTCACTCCTGTACACACTGACCCCCAGATTCCTGCCTACTTTCCTTAAAAAGACCCCCCACACAGCATTCCCAAAGATGACGCAGGCCTCGAGAGAAATTGTTTTCCTCAAGACCTCCTGTGTGGAGGCTAATACAAAAAAAATGTTTTTGAACCACAGGAAAATATAAACATGAAATATCACAAGCTTTCGGAAAATCGGTGTATTTGGCATTACATGCACCGCAAGACCGTGAAGATCGGAGGATCCTGGTTTATTAGGACGATTGATGTGGGGTCACGATCCTCAGTTATAAGGCAATTGAATTATTGACAAAAGATTTACTGAAACTTTAAAATTTAACACAAATCGTCCGTAGAAATGTTGCGGGTTTTGGCACACACCCCAATTTTTGACAGAGTGTTTCTGTTGAAATATTTCACGAGTTCGCCTATTGAGATTTCGTTGGTTATTATTATGTTGAGTATTCTGAGTCTCCATTCAACAGCCAATTTATGTGTAGTCTGACAGCGTCAAGGATGAAAGAAAAACTAGAGCGAGCATTCCGGTATAAAGACAAGTGATTCATTCATAGTTTGTTTGGTTTAGAAAAAAATCTGAACGTAGACTGGGCGAAAGAGATTGAATTATGGAAAGGACTTGACAAAACCTAAACAATGACACTTCCTCAGATCCAATTTGGACCCTTCTAAGTAAAATGGATAAGCAATTTTTATTATACCAACTCTCTTTTTATAACTTTTGAAGGTTATTACAGAAAATTTTATTTTAGCAATCAATTCCAACTGGTATAATTTTTTCGCACATTTCTCGAAAGATAGAATGCAATTTATCTGATTTTAATAAGTGGAGGGTGAGTGCAAAGGACGCACACAGGCAACCGAATTACCGGTAAAAATTGACGGAAACATCCGCCCTCTTCCCGAATGGCCCACATACGTTGAGTATTTTATTTTTTGGCCCACCAAAAGATTTGGGTTGGGCACGCCAGTATTAAACTTGTTTGTTTGTAATGTGTAAAGAATTTAAAATTAAATTTTTATTTTTATTACCGATGGTCTTGCTTGAACAAGTGTTCATTTCATGCTGCGATGATGTTAGACATAACGAATTTCTGGTCTCGCTCCATTCAAACATCCATTTTAATTGCACCCAGGTGAAAAATGTGGGTCATTTTTTCTGCACCTGAAAATGCGTGTTTTTATATTTTTCTCATTTATAATTACTTTTTTTATTTCTTTCTGTTCTCCTTGTTTCTTTACTTAAAATTTACTGTATAAACATGTGCATGTTTATACAGTAAATTTAATGTGTAAGGGAGGTGTGGGATTGCCCTGTCCTTCCCATATCCTGGAATAAAACATTATTATTTTTATATTATTACAGACTGGCATATGTGTTGAGTGTTGTGTTGTCCTAATAATAATAATAATAACATTACATTTATCGTCCTATATCTGATATTTAAATTCAATTAGTAATTAGCATTTCACATGTCATCATTTGTTCCTAACTTACATGTGTAACCTCTTTTATCCTTAACTTTAACGTCTACGTTGTCTTTTGCTAAATATTTCGATTATTTGTCTAAGCTCTCATTTATCTGTGGTTATTCTGTTAACTTTCACTTTTGTGTTATTAAATAGCTGTTCTAATTTCTCGCAACTCATTCTTCAAATTAAAGCCCCAGTGCTCTTGTGTTGTAAAATTACTATTCATCTGAATAAATTCAAAGTTTTACAATAATATCCAGTAAATCCCTAGTGTTGTTACTCCAAAGGGTACCTCTCAAATCATAGAAGAAGTCTACGAAGCTGCTCACATTACAACTGACAGCAGACTGGAGACCAGACCCTGGGACCCTACAATATGAACACCTAGATACGATCACAAAATAGTATAAGTTCCAAATGCAAATGCGATAGCAAGTTCCCCAGCGTGACTAACAGCAAGATCCAACATTTACTCAAGTGGCAATTATGAAAAATGCCCAAGACCAAAATAAAACATTGGCAAGTACGAGTATTATCATCTTCTATTTATTATCAGCTTCTGGTGTGTTGGTGCGTTCAAATACGAGATCATCGCTTTGGGGGCTCGACTGTTCTATTTCAGTGGCAATATTGTTATTATTTATCTCGTGATGTGTCGGGATGGGAGGAAAAAATGTGGTCCAGAGTTTAGAGTTTTAGAGGAACAGCAGACGGCAGGTGTCGACAGGATCGCGAGTGTGAATAGACCGTGCGAGCTAATATTGGGTGAATGATTTTTAAATCAAATAATATGAGATTTCCTTGCGTAATCTTATACGCGTCATCTGCGGTTACTTAAGATAAGCGATACAGCAGACACCCACGTGTAGGATAGACTGCCGAAGTAAATAAAATAATATTATCACAGTGAATCGACTAAACGAGTATGTAAGAATTGGTTTATTGGTTAGGCATTTGTGCCAACCAGAAAGGTGATTCATGTATGTTTTTAATATTAACATTTTTTTTATTTATTTATTTTATTTTTATTTATTATGAATCATAAATAGATACATGTATTTTAAAATGATTCTATATAATAATTAGTTACATAATATATATATTTGATGTAACCCCATAAATAAGCAGGGCTTGTGTGTATGGGGGGGGGGTGTTATCATAATAGTTTTATTTGGTATAACTCATTTCATATTTTCACTATAATTTTTAAGGTGTGTTTTAGATTCTTTTATGTTAGTGTTCATGTTTCTAATTTTTTCTGGTAGGGAATTAAAAAATTTGACACCGAGATATTTATGATTTTGCTGTCCTATTGTTTTTTAAATTTAAGAATTGGAAGTATTGGTACATATAATTATAAACAAAATTAAAATATGCTAAGTATCAACAAAAACTTCGATGAATTTCAAATACTAATTAATAATCTAAAGATAAATCTAGACACAATTATCTTCACTGAATACTGTGTAAAGGATAAATATTAACCCTTGTATATTAATAAATACACCTCATATGCAACCAATTTGAATTACACAAAAAATGATGGTGTGATAGTGTACGAGTACATAACAGATGATATTAAAATTGAAGTCAATGATGATGGTTTGATAAGGTACACTACAGATGACATTAAAACTGAAGTCAATGAAATAAAATTCCCAAATGCAAACTGTTTGAAAATCGAAGTGGATGATGAGACCACTATATTAGCTCGATCACCAGCTATAACTAATATTCATCAGTTTCTTGAAACGCTTTCTAATGAACTCATTCTTCTAAACAACATTAAAAAAGTCTTCTTTATCGGAGACATAAATATTGACTTACTAGCATTCCACATTCCTTACATTCAGTCCCGGTACATTTAGTTTTCAGACAGTTAACAGCTCGCGTGCCACATATTGCAATTTTTTTATACATATTTTCAGTTTCATAATGCCAGAGCTCACCAATACAGAAACCTTCACGGGCGTGCTCACAACAGCTCATCAAAGTTTGATCGCAATCGGATAAACGGTGTAGGAAATAATTTCACGACGCCAGAGCTCACTATTATGTACAGAAACCATCGCGGGCATGCGCACATCAATTCCCCAAAGTTTCAATCGCAATCGGATCAATGGTTAAGCAACGCATAAGGAACATGCGTACGTACATGCAAGCAAGCAAGCAAACATACATTATAGACAAGGAATTATATATTTTTGTCAAAGAAACGCCACTATCTCAAAGACAATTCTTTAGGCAAGTAGGCACCGTAATATTGAATTGAGTACAAATTAACACGAAGATTTCATTCACATTTGAAAAAAGAATCTTTACTGAACAATTAAAACGGACACCATATTGAAACGGGAACGGAACGTAATCGGAAAATCGGAATCAGCACAGGATGCGAAAAACGAAAAGAAAACGTAATTGGCGGCCAATTAGGTAATGAGCCAATAATAACACAAATCCTCAGGAAAAAAAGTGATTGATGGGAAACGTGAGACACACACATTATTGGCGCTGTGCTGGTGTACCAATTAATTAAGATTTCGTCTTTTGTTGTTTTGTCAATTTCTAAACCATTCTAAAAAATATATACTATCATTCATAATATTACTTACTAGACGGAGAGTGAGTAAAGTAAGAATTAACCCATCAGGCCTCGGCCATGTTCTGTCAGAAGGATAAAATATTTCCGCTTTGCAAATAAATGGAATATTTCTAAAAGTATCAGAAAACTAAATACTGTTTTTGATTGGTGTTGAAATACGCTTTCAAATTATATTATTAGAAATAAAAATAATGTAATAATATATTTAACGTACATTTTTTAAAATGCTAGTACAAAAATGGCTCACTATACGTGTTTTAGAACTAAAATTATTAATATCATAAATATAACAACCCATACATATGCTAGTAAACTCGCTCAGTGTAATAATATATACTAGCTAACCAGCAGATTTTACACTGAACAAGTTTACTAGCGGATAGTGAATTCGCTGGATAGCAGCTTGTAAACTCGCTCAATGTAGTCGAGGCTTAAATATGATTTCAGTGAGCGGAGTTTACTAGCAGATTGTGCTGGGTAGTAGCTTGTAAACTCGCTCAATGTAATCGAGGCTTAAGACGATTTTTTGTCCAGATCTCTCCAAAAAGTGTTACTTTTTTATTCTAAGCACCGTTGTGATTTGAAACTCGATGAAACGAAATAGCGATACTAAAAAGAGAAACACATACATCTATAGGATTTAACCTGAGAGAATGGGATAGTATAATCGGCCTCCTCTTTGTGCGGTGGTTGGTAGCCTCCCCACTTTCGTCTACTTTAGTTTACTGGAGGTTTTACTTTTACCGAGTGTTGATGCACACTCCGATTTTTTTGCTGTCCAGATATTTCCATGAAGTGTTACTCTGTTTTTGCCACTGATTTACGAAGCGTCTGAATGGAGGGATACAAGCTCAAAGGAACAATGATATAAGTCAACAAATAAAACCACCAAAAGCAGCGTTCAGTTCGGTTGAACTTGGCTCGTTTTTCGGGTTTGAAGTTTGTATACAGCTGCTTGGAAAGACGTATTTACACGTCTTCTAAGTATATTATTCATTGCATTCTCGCCATTCCTGCAACGGAGACACCCAAAATAAAACAAAGACTCGAAGACAAAGTAACTATGTATGTTTGCGAATTCAAAGACTTTCTAGGAAGATGCACAAGGGACTCCTCATCACATTTATAATCAAAACACAAATAACAAAAGTAGCACACATCCATACTAGATATTTGCTATACCTTTTGATTATATTTTTTTTCAGTTTGATAAGCTTTTTGGTTTCAAATATAAATTTAAGTTTTGTATGAAAAAAGACGAAGCCGTTCCCCTTAACCCGTTTAATCTCAGGCGACCAAATTTGTCCCAGCTCACATAGGTCTGTATAAATCGTAGTATCTCCCATACTGTCACCGAGAGAAATATGGTCTAAACCAGAAGCTCCCTAACTTTTTTTTCTCGTAGACCACTTTCAAAATTTTAGTGGTCACGGTGGACCCCCTGCTGGTACATTTCTACCATATTCCCAAAACTCGACACGCGTTGTACTGAATATTGAATGGGTAGCCCCACCCGTACAAAAAAGGTTGATGAGAAAGATAAAAAATGAACCAAAATGTTCTGGAAAGCTCCACAGTGATTTGGGATGTTCCCTAACATTCCAGAATATTCCGGGATGTTCTAAAATGTTGTGGAATGCTCTCGAATGTTCTGGACTATTCTAGAAATTTCTAGAGGCCGAAATTTCCATCCCTTTTATCTTCTAAAGCACGCCCTGCATATAAAAACGGGAACCCTCTTCATGGATAGGGGATTGAGGGCTACAACACGCCACCTTTTATCGTACCAGGACTCGTTTCTGAGTTTTAGCGGCACGCACATGGTACACTTTTTTTTAATAATATCCTAGCTAACCCGGCCACGCTTTGCTGTGGCCAACGAAACACAACGCCATCTACTGGATGGTTAACCAACTTAGATAACCAAGTGTAGTGTCGATAAATTAACTCACAGCGCCATCTGTTAGAAACTTATGGAACTTACAAATAATTACGAGGGATTGTCCTATAACAAACATTTAATGAACACTGAATTTGCAATAATAAATATTGAGGTCAATAATCGAGATAAAAATGATCATAACTTATAAGTTGGACTAAATTACACACAATAAGCCAAATTTCATCAAAATCGGTTAAGTAGTTTCGGAGTTTATCCCGAACAAACATTTTACCGAGCAGATTTTCATATACAAAGATATTGATAATGACATTTGTAAACCAGTAATTCATCACCTTTTTTAGTTTCGTTTGCGTTCAGAAATATTTCATCTATTTCGATTTTATTGCAGAGCGGAATTATTTTAACCTTCTAAAAAATACGCCCGATTTCCGAGGGATTAAGGTTCCACGGCCCCTGCATTAGCACGTAAGTTGTATGACATTATGTCAAAATACCGAACAAAGCTACGATTACAGTATTTAGAGCATAGATTCACAACCTTTTTTTTGTCCACCGCCCCCTTTTGAGATTTTTTTTTGTAGCGCCCCCCAACTGCTTTTACATACCATCTGTCGTTGTGAATCTGAAACAGCTATTATCACGATTATACTTGCCACAACGCGGGGGGGGGGGGGGGGGGGAAAATAACATTATCAATCAGTGCCTTCATGTAGGTTGGAGACAACAGATAATACTGTCAATTCTTGCAGGACTGCAAAAATTACGTTATTTAATAAAAAATCTTGTTTAATTTAATAGCTACAAACAATTCTTTTATTAACTTCACCTGTATTATACGAGACCATCTCAACGCCCCCCAATTTTCTCTGGGTCTTCTACCGCCGCCCTGAAGGTCTCAAACGCCCAAAAGGGGGCGTTATCGCCCACATTGAGAATCACTGATTTAGAGTGATTCGGACCGAATTGTTCGACAGGCTGGACAAGTGGACTAAATCCGGGTTGCAACATATCTCTATTGGTAAAACATACAAGAGGTAGATAGAGCATAGGCCCGGCAAAAGGTCAACGTAATGGGCCTGATTTAAGTCACGTAGGCAAAAAAATAAAAGGTTGTTATCAAAGGGCTTACAAGAACGAGAATAGAACTATCTAGAAGAGACAGGAGCGAATCAGAAGAATTCAAACCAATAAAAAATATCATTAATGACGAGTTTCAATGAAAAATATTATGTTTTTTAGTTTAAATATTGGGTTTTTATAGTCAATTTACAATTAAGCAGTTCGATAATCATAAAACAGCTTAACATACAAACTACAACACTAGCTTTATAGTTATTTTAACAATAATAACCCCAAGGGACACCAGTTGTCCTCTAATTGCTCTTCACAAAGGTTGCACAAGTACCTTTTCTCTCTCTAGAGACCTGAAGCTTTACGCGGGCCACCCCGGCGGGTAAAAACTCAAAAACTTAAGGTTCCGCTTGTCTTTATATTGGCCCGCTGCCCTAGCGGCGGCGAGGGTAAGAGACGAGCAAAATGCTAGACAGAGAAAGTATTCGAGCGTGAACACTTATCGACATACGCTAGAAATGGTATGTTTTTTTTTTTTAGGTTTTCATGGCTAAAGTATTTTTGTTATTTATTTTTGGGGTGATATGCCGTGTTTCGCTACCTCCTTCTTTAGCCAACGTTTCGGACAGCGTTAAAGTGCCCATCTCATCCCAGCTCATTTGCCCTGATGATGGACCCTGTAACGCTGTCCGAAACGTTGGCTAAAGAAGGAGGTAGCGAAACACGGCATAACACCCCAAAAATAAATAACAAAAATACGCTAGCAATAATTAGATTTGCTACAAATTTCTTTAAAGACAAGATGAACTGATTAGATGATTTGAAGAGAACTGAAGTTATGGAAAGGATTTTTGTGATTTCGAGGGCTTCTAGATGGTTTAACCCAGTACAACACCGATTATATTTTATGTAATATTTTAATTTAGAAAGCCGTTAATAAAAAATAAATTAATAATCAAACAAATTTAACTGATGTTCCCATATTAAGGCTGTGAAAAAGCATTCCACTGTGAAAAAAATGTTGTCATTTTTTTAAGAATGTTCTCACCAAATATTTTAAAGAAATTCGTAAAATTGACGGACAGCATTTTATGTGAATACCATAAATATATTATGTGAATACCAATGAAACATTGTAATTTAACGGTAAAATAAATGGAAATTAAAAATTTATGGTGCCGTTAAAAATCGTAGGATGCAAGGCCAAAGGGTAAGAAATGGAATTTGGAATTGGGAATCAGATCGAGTGTGTCACAAGATTGAATTTATTCATTTAATTCAGTCATTCAATTTTGCCCACATCTATTACAAAGTGTATTTCTTTATTTAATATATGTCACACCGCAAAGAATTTGCTTCCTTCGATAACATACATTTATTATTTTAACCAAGAAGTGTAGAAGATATCAAATTTTGGTCTCTCATGACTTTTATTTCAACAAAACATTTTTGTAAATCAGATTTTCGTACAGTTGATGAAGGGGTGGGGGGCACTCTCAGCTGTGTGACCGGTGACGATAGTGACTTTTTACGTATAATAAATTTTGTTTAGTAAAAAAAAGCAAGAAAAATGTCACCGGAGACTAAATTGCAAATTTTATTTTTTTATTTTTACAAATAAGGTCAGGGAATTGTTTGCTAAAGCTACGTCCGACACGTCCCTTCTCATCCTGAATAAGATATCAAAAGAAATAAGACACAAAACATTGAAATGTGTTTGTATTTATCACCAAATTATTTATTGTTATCAAGTTTAATTTTCAGAACTCCATTTTATTTTAATTTATTCTACTAATTAAATAATAATATTATCGAATATATAAAAGAAGTAATAATAAAAAGATCAGAAAATTTTAACTATTATTAGAAATCAGAATAACAAACATAATCACCAGGAACCCGATGATTACGATAAAAAAGTAATTTTAACTTTGGGATAAAACAATAATTCTTACACTTTTTGGCATTGGGTCTGTGAATCCCATTATTCAAGTAATTCGGATATTTTCAGGTGCTTTATGATGAACTGCCACGAAGATGTTTTGGCATTGTTTATTGAATGCTAATTTTAGACAAAGAAACCACGCCAATGGCGAAAATTTCATTGTGAATGGCGTGTCAAATACTTGTTAAATACATTGTTTAGCAGATAAAAGCCGACGTTTTACTAAAAGGCACATTTAAATCTTAAATTACTGAGTCACTAATCTTTGTTGTTATTATATTCTTGTTCTCTTTGATTAAACTTCGAACCCCTGCGATTCTTTACAAAAAAGTTGCACTTTACGGCCAAGTATTCAATGCAAGAAATGAATAGAGAATAGAATGAAGAGCAAGAAACGAATGAAATAGAGAATGTCGATCGTCATTTTGATTAGTCAGACATCTTCGAAAAATCTAAATTTGATTTGAATATGGGTGAATATACAAAAGATATCCAACTCGCTGTCATCAGTCAATAAATATGACAATCTTTATGAATTTTGTTATGTGATAATATATTATGAAATTCCTAATTCCTTTTTATGTTTCCATTCAATTTAAATTACATACTCCAAAAGCGATGATAGATGAGATACAATTGATGGGATAAAATAAGTACTCAAACCTAAATATATATATAAATCATGGTTAAAAACTATATTTACAAAATAAGACCAAAAATTGACCAACTTTTGTATATTATTCACCCATATGCAATTGCATGTTAAAGTGTACCCTCTATCTTGTGCAATACTCAGATTACTCGTAAACACCACCAAAGCAATTAAACAAAATGTTGAGTTTTCTGGGTGACTAGTAAGATATTTCAAAATGTCATACTAAAAATGTACCGGACCGTTGCGCCCTCATTGAATGTTGGTTTCCTCAACATAGTATTTGGAGATATCTGACTAATCGATTGGACGATCGATGTATTTAGATTAAAAGACGAACTAAAACGAACGCCTATAAATTCATTGACTAAAAAAATACCCGCCTGTAATAGAGATGCATTACTCGGCCAATCTAAATATTTAGGAAAGAAAAGAACGATGAAATTCCACGTTTCGGCCATTGTAAACAACGATATCAAAGGATCAGGTATTTTTAAACCGCTAAAACCTGTTGTTTTTCTCAAACAAGACAATCTCTAGCAATTATCGTCACAATAGACGGACGTGTTCATAAACTGCGAGAGAAAATAATGAACGAGGTATACAGAAATTTGGCTACGCGAGACGCAAACAGAAATTAAACTGCGCAGTTCTGCAGTGTACCATTTTGGGCAAACCGAGCATAAAATACTTGAAGTTATGGAAATTGTTGAACTAATTCTGTAGTCAATTTACGGAGCGACCTGGAGCACAGTGAAATCGATAACTTTACAATATCGGGTCGATAGGCATAACTTCCGACGATTTTATATCGAAGTCCCGAGCACGGTTTCACTGTTGACAGCCGAATCGAATTTGACAGGGAATAAATAAGAAATCGATATGCGCTGGCAACACTGGAGGTAATTTCTATGAATTGACAGTTCGAAACATCAAACGCTCAACAACAATTACGTAATTGGCAATGTTACATTGAAATACTAACCTAAAAATGCATTGGCAGTACGCATTTACTTTTTGAACTACTTTCGTTTCTCCAAGCCCGAACCAATGTAGCGTCATTGTCCCGAACGTGTACGATTTCTTTCAATTCTAAGAGCTTCCTTAGTTCAACTTCGGTCATTAATAAGCCCGTAATTTTGCATGACGAACGACATTTAAAAAAAAAAATTGTATATTGACAGTTAACCGAAAATTATATGATACTCTAAGCGCTGTACAAACTTATAATAAAAAAATCCTAATAAATCTTTGAATGAGTAAATTTAATTACCTCTCATTTGAGATCGGCTGTTCGAATTTGTATGTATTAATTATATTTCTAAAATCTTACTTCCAATTACAAACTAGACAAACAATTAAGAACAAAGTGGTGTTAACAAAGTTATTGTTTTATATTAAATTATAATGTCACATCACAAAGTATCTGCTTCATATGAACAAAAATTAAAAACAACCTATGGATAAAAATTGTATCCACCGGTTCATCGATCACTAATATATATGTAAATACATATATGTAAAATGATTCGACCAATGAACGCGATGCTGCGTAAAAATGAACATTTACTGTTAATTCATTCTCTGTGTAGACAGAAAATGTACAAGCAATACACAATATAAAATACACTCTCTCTGGTACATTACTCAGATTACTCATAAACAACCACCAAATCAATTATAAAAGCTGGTTCACATTACGCTATAAATCTGCGAGCAGATATCTGTTGATTCGCGAGCGCTTATCTTTTGTCCTTTCACACGAGGCTATCAAATATTTCTTCCTGTGGTAGGAGAGGGGGTCAGTCGAATTAGGGAGCGGCAACGGAATGCATATTTTTTGTACTGAAATCTGTCAACTTGACATCTGTCATCCACGGGTCTAGGCAGCTCCGTAATTACAATGACCCCCTCTCCTGTTTTAGTCGGAGAAGGGGAGAGTTATCTTCTGGGATATCGCGTCTGGAGCGGTTACGTCTGAGATGTGTATTGTCTATGATTGATCTGCGCTTAAAAACGCTTAGGTGTGAACGGTCTGAAGGGATTGTATGGAGAGCGTTATTTGGCGTGCTATGATCTTTTATATTTGATAGCTGAGTGTGAACCAGCTCTAATCCAAAAAAAACTTAAGGGGGTATTCTAGTCTAGAAGCATGAATTGTAGGTATTTTTTCAGGTGCAATAAAAAAAACAATGATATTTTTGTAGCCATTATTTTACCAAATATTTATTAAGCATTAAAGAATACATTAAAAAAAATCAAACGAAAAAAATTAAAAATTTAAAAGTTACAGGGTGTTGAAGTGGGGGGCTCAAAAATATGGCGCGCCCTGATTGACACGATTGCAACCCTCCTAGTAATCCGAAAAAAAAAAAACCAAATTAATTTTTAATCCAAACAAATGCTGCTATGGCATGAACCTCAGAGAAGTCATAATTTTTTTTAGCAAAATGGCGGCTGCCTGAAATGAAAAAACACTTTTTACCAGTTTTTTTTTACCTTTCCGATTTTTTTTACATTAGTAAAAATTAAAAATTTGTTATAGTTCTGGTTCATGCGATAAAGTAATGTATAGAGAAAGCTCACACCAAATTTCAAGTAAATTGGTTTAGTAGAACTTGAGATATCGTGTCAACCGCCTCGAAAAAAGTGATTTTGAGAAAAATATGTTTAAAATTTTGTTCTATAAAGATTTTGGTAGGATTTCGACTAAACCGCGAAATTAAAATGGTTATAACTTTCAAAATAATGCGAATTTCGAAAAATCCTTTGAAGGATATATTTTTGAATATTTAACTTTGAAAAAAAAATTGTTTTTTTTCTTCTATACTAGAATACCCCCTTAAGCGAATTAAACAAAATGGTAGTTTTCCTGGTACCTTTGTTATAGCGATGTGATTTCATTGCGTTGAGAACTTTTTAAAATGTGAATACCGTACGTCCCAACTGTTTGGAGTCAGTGGATCTATGGCTTCCCGGATTGGGATATCTTGTAAGGCAGTGAGTGGGACGGGGAAGTAAATGTGTAAAAAGAAGGTTGGGATATCTTTTTTTGAATGATTTTTCAGTTTCTGTTTCAAATTTTCGATTGGGAGTCGCAAACATTGTCTTCAGCGATTTAACGGCTAAAGCCATTTCAAGTTTGGATTGTAAATGATGGTCTTTCCTCAGAATGATATTAAGAACGTGTTGTTTTACAGAATTTGAACAATTCATCAAATTTCAAAGTTAATTTTCCGGTTTTGTGCAAGTTCTATTTTATACCATTATGAGTCGGTTACTTGACAAAACGGAAATTATAACAGAACTTGCACAAAACCTGAAAAATAACTTGGTGAAGTGTTCAAATTCTTTGAAACAACCCGCCCTATGAGTATCTGACCAATAAAAAAGTTATTTGAAATATCTGTGTTATAAAACGAGATAGAATAACAGTATTGAACGAAAATAGCTGCGGTTGGGATAATATTGCAAGTATTATACTTAGCAACATATTGTGATAAAACCGTTTGCGCATTAACAATGCAATCATTCGACATTATTACAATGTCACGAGAAATCTCATATTGGCAATAAAATTACCGTAAAACAAGGTAGTAACTTTGCTCTTAAGGTGTTACTTTGGACCCACCCCGATAAATAATTTCAGCATTATGTTAACGTGGGACTGTGATAAAAACTGTAATTTAATAATTTACACCTGTGATTTTTCACGAGTCTGCGCAAGTAGTTACGTAATGATATGCCGCGTGTGCTCCGGAAACTCCTACGAGGATTGTCCAATAATTAAAGAGCGTTCCTCATTTTCGGCAATGAACCCATTATTTCTCAAATTATGGCGGAACTAGCGTGTAGCTAAAAATGAGCTATAATCCGGCTTGGTAGCTGCTTCAGTGCAATCATTGTGTCCGTTTGCGATCGACGCTCCGCTGTCGAATCCCGCTGCCTGCGAGGTGCGCTCAATTATTCGCTTTCTCAATTAAGAGGGAGTTCGCCCTGTTGAAGTTCGTAAGATCGCAATTTTAATCCCAGACGTCAATAAGTCTACCACACAAATGATGGAGGAAAAAATGGCGTACGCAAACTGCATGCTCGTTGGGTTCACAAAATGCTGAAGAGTAAAATCGTGTGGAAAGCGCTCGGATCACTTCGAACCGTTTTTCCAACCAAGGCGAAGCTTTTTTGGGTTGAAACACGGGTTCACCACCCCCAACCCCGGAATCAAAAAGGTTTTCAATGACATAATTTGCATCTTTTTCTTCACCTGAAACAACATTTTGCAGGAAAACATTTGGAGACCGACTAGGACACGAAGGGAGTAATGATAGCAAATTTGGCGGCGGAGTTCTGCGATAAGGGAGTCAAGTCAAGTGCATCGATCATAACGGGGATTATGTCGAAAAATAGTGGGGATATGTATTTAAGGCCGCACTCTTGAAACGCACGGCGCTGAAAAAGAAGAAGAAGGAGAGATATGTAATTACGAATGTTGGACAGAGCGCGCTAATATTTTAAGTCGTAGAATAGCAGCGAAAATTGCGAAAAAGCTTAATAAAACATGACTCGTTTAAAATAGAGCAAAAATCTCGTGGAACGTATCTTAAGTATTATTTAAAGAAACATTGTGAATTTTTTCACAAATATAACGTGTAAAATAAAAGAAATAGACTTGTCTAAAATAATTTTCGGAGCATACTTTGCGATTTTTTTCTATCGAGGGAATTTCATATAATTTGCGTTTCGGCGTGGAACGTATCTAGATATTATCTTCAAAAATAACATATATTTTTTAAGAGCTTAAAAACTTCAAATGTTTAAAGGAGATATGTAAGAAATCGGTCGAAATACGAATAGTAGACCCTTAAACATGTGATATTTTTGTAAATATGATTTTTTTGTAAATATAATTTTTTTCTGATTTTTAAAATTAGAACGGTCTTTAATTCTGGAACAACCCTTGTAACTATATAACCAACTTTTATCTTCTTGTTTTCGTATTTTTCAATAACGGTTATTTTGATAAGAATTTTTTTGCCGTATGTAATTTCCCGAGTAATACTTTACCAAGATTGTTTTGATATTGGTTGACAATTGTGCGTAGGAAAGTAACCCATCGCGGGTCCTACTTAGTTGCAAGCTTTTAAAATTTTTGTTAAATGTAATCAATAATTTAAGCTATATTTAATAAATAAAAAAATGCCCTATGTACAACCAATGTAATTAACGAAAAAATATAAAAAAAAGGAACGTTGGACTCTTAGCAAATTGGTTCAACTGGTAAGGAATCAATTCAGACCACCTTCAAAAATTGACATTAAGATTCCTAAAAATAAGTCGTCTCAAAGAGGTTTAACCACAGTTAGTTTCATATAAAAAAATACTTGCAGAACTTGATAATAACATTTATGAATTTAATTTAATTTTTTAAATTTAAATAAATTAAATGGAGTTCTAGGAATTAAACTCAAAAACGATTAACAAAATAACCCCGGTTTACAATACATAATTTGAAAACTGTCAAGGTTTTATGATTATCTGCTGCATAATTAATAAAATAATAGAAAATGCTGCGATTGCAGCGGATTTCCGATTATCCGAACATTCCAATATTATTGTTATCGCCGCCACATTATATTACATTTTTTTATTGTTTTCCGCTGGGCGACCGTAAAATTAATTCATGTTGATATTATTCGTAAACGCTTCACATCCGACAACACACTAAGGCCCTCCGTTCATGGAGATACTTACAAACTACGTGATTGTGACACAACCACAAGTACCCTGCAGATATAATACTTTTTAAAGCTGGTTTCCGTACACGGCGCTACCCGAATTATACTGAACTTGATCATTTTTCACGTGCAGCCGTGGAGTAAACACGATGTCAAACGATGTCGAATGACTTTTTCTCCAACATTAATCTATGCCTTCTCCACTAAATCCTTTCTTGCGTATTCTGGTAATGTAAAGTTATAAAAACAAGCATTTTTTACCACTTCCAGAACAAATCTAACATTACTTTCATGTTCAGACGCCATTTCTGTCAAACGTCAAACGAAAGTAGTATACTCGAATGCTGCAACGCGTGGCGCGCTACCAGCACCGTCGTTAGCGCGCTACCGACTTCAACCTAACATCCGTCGCGTAGCGCCGTGTACGAACACCAGCAAAATTGTATGGCGGGTACCCACGAGCGGTGTGCGTGCTACGCGCATCAGGCTCGAATAGCTTGTAAGTAGCTCCATGTACGGAGGCGCTAAAGGTAACGACACACTGCGCCCACGTGCGTAATGGCGTCACCTTAGTTCGTATTTGTCCAACAGACCATTAGAAAATTTTACAGGAGGAGAAGGTTTTTCATTATTTCAATGAAACATTATGATAGGTGTTTAAGATAAATATATTTCCTTAAAGGTAAGGTCTCATTAGTTTAAATAATTCTTAGCTAAGTGATTAACTACACTTTTTTACACTCTATTTTTAATTTTAAAGTGGAGATTGAGCAAAAACTAAAATGGTCTGTTGGACAAATAAGAACTGAGGCGACGATGTGTTAAGTTTTTTCTGTGCATTACAGATTAACGTAATGATTACATATTGGTGTGACTTTTTCGTTCACACCTAAAAAATTATTTATATCTTTTTATTCAATAAAAAAAAAAAATAAATGACAGTTTTCTTACTAATTAATTATCTACACAAAATGAATGTGTTTTCAAAATATCGAATTCTTTCGTAAGCCTCAAATGTTTTGAGTCAAGATGTTTCGATAAGTTTTTAGTTAAATGTTTTTTTTGTTTGGTATTAAAATTGTATTGTTTAGAAAGTCGATGTTGAATCCAGGAAGCCTAAAGGTAAGAACGTACTGGGTCGACGTAAGCGACGCGTTACGATATCTGGACTACTTACAATCCAGACATTTTCTAACGCATCGCAACGTGTGGCCAGTGTGGTTCTGAGGCATCTATTTCCATAGAAAACGTATGGAATGTAAGTAGTCCAGATGTGTCGCCTACGTAGCTTACGTCGACCCAGTGTACGTTCGTTTTACCAAAAGGGTTTCAACGAGTATTTTCTCCCTCTGGGTTGGCTGAACTTCGAAGCTGAAGGTTTATGAAATGTCTCTCGGGAGGGTCAGTCCTGCCAGAGTTTCACTTGAAGTAGTGCGGTAAGCAACTTGCTCTCTAGAGCTAAAACATGACATTTTATCTGTCATCACAGCTGTGACATCCCTTACAGGGATCACGTCTTTAAGCCTGAGCGGCGGGGTGAAAAACTAACCAACGTCATCCCTCATCCTAATTTGCAAGAGACGATGCGTTGCGGGAATGAGATAGTATTCGAGATCGAAGAACTAACTAATCAATATAGGATCGGAAATCTGCATAACAATTAGTATTTACACTATTTTACACTGTTACAACAGTGTAAAATAGTGGTAGTATATTTCGAGCAAGTCTAATTACGGAGGCAATTGAATACCACAAAAACACCATTAATATTAATAGACACGACGAGGCTAAGCTAAATGGTTCTTGGAAACCGGTACTTGACGACTTCACCAAAACTAAACACCACATAAATTCAACTAATTATTACACTGAAATACTGGCCATAAGAGGATTAATGTGCGCGACACAATACTATCACATCTACACACATAAATACACACTTCACCGCAATCTAAACTTTTACCCTTACGATGGACACTGTAAAGTTGTATCCGAAACGTTGGCTAAAGAAGGAGGTAGGAGAATAAATCACGATAATTCTTTGGGCCGTGAAAATCCCATATCAAACATTTATCAGATTTCATCTTGGTAAATCAAGTTACGTCCCGTGATTTATCACGGGTAGAGCAACAGACTGGTAATTCAATAATGTTGATTCAATAATTTTACTGTTGTATTACATAATCCAATAAACGAAGAAGATTGTGTAAAGAGATATTGTTCTAATCTTGACCCAAATCTTGGCTGACACCTTTATAGATATAATATATTTCTTTTTATCCTCTACGATGCGTTCGCTATATTCTCAGAATCATTATGTATAACTTTTATCGTAAGATTTATAAAAATGTGTTTATACATAACTTCATTTGGGTTGGTCACTTTCTTGCAACACCAATCAGATAACTGCGTACTTTCACTCAAATTAATCACGATAATAATGAATTATTTTCTTTATTTAAACAGCTAACATTATAATGGTGAGATTCAAAAGTTGGAAACTCTATCCAAAAAAGACGATAATATAATGTACATAATAAAAAAAGCAAACAATATGAACCAGGTTCATGAAAATGATGAGACAGACACGTGATGAGTCAAATGGTCGTGCATGGATCCCATGATATCAGATGATGATGATAATAAACGCCTGATGATAGATATAACGAGTGTGATCGTCGCACTCACATAGGTGTGTACTCTTCGTACTGTTATATCTCTGAACAGAAAATCAAAAGAAGTGTTATCCATATCGATTTGAAAGAAAATCGATAACGCCAAGTTACATCAGAACTTTCAAATACGCTACCTACACTTTACTTTAGAGAGGCCACTAAAAGTGATTATTTTTGGTGATCTGTCAAGTAATGAGTTTATTTATTAGCTAGATCTACAGTTGAGATTATTCTAACAGTGCTTCTAGGTTTTTCATATACAAAATACATAACAATTTAGGTATACATTGTGTATCTATAATAGACAGATGACAGTAATACATGTTTGTGATAAAAGTGGCCCTAGAAAGGTTCCTTGAGGAATTCCGTTAATAGTTAAAAGAAATAATCTTAAATTTTGTAAATGCCTGAACAATTTCACCGGAAGTAAACTAAAATTTAGCTATCTTCGTCAGACAGATATGGCAACAAAACACTTCTATTGGGTTTATCTCTTCAGTGCTTGGTATATTCACAATAAACAGACAATAAAAGCAAGCTTGGAGTTTTTTTTATCTCAAGTGTTGGATTTTTTCCGTACGAGACTTTTATTAGTCCTGATAGCCGCGTGATCTGATATGATGATAATGATAGCGGTAAATTAATTAAATGTAATAAAGACAGCATGGAATGGGAAAAACAATGAAATAAGACGCAATGATTGCAGTAATAGCAGTCCACAACCTTTCAACTGTTTCACTGTTCATACCAACACTTATATATGGCCAGTGAGACAAACTGGCAGAGGAAGAATGAAAGTAGACAGAGTCCTGAAGATTTCTGTATGGTAAAGCAATTTACCAAAATGTGCAGATACTGAAAGAAAGCAACCAGATAATGAAAGTAGACCGAGTCCTGTAGATCTCTGTTCTCTGTGTGATAAAACCATTTATGACCAAATGTGGAGATACCGAGATACCGAAAGAATGCAAGGCAGGCGAAGAAAAATTTCAACCATTTTCATTTCTGTATGTTTTTAATATTTTTTTATATAATTTTTATATAATGGATGCATCATGTAAATGTTAATTTTATTACCAAAGTGCTATAGTCAAGTACTGTTGACGACACTTCGCCTGAAATTATAGTAAGTATTACTGACATTGTAATATCTGTAATCTTCGTAATCAATGGCGGGCATCTATTTTGATTAATTGTAGGAATTAATAAATAAATCAATAAAAAACAAAAACATTATCAAAGTCACAATATATCATTATCTATTTTGATGGATTGGGAAAAAAACAAAAAAAAAATACACAACGTATTGCGATGTTTGAGGAAATGTACATAATATTTAATTAAATGAAGACAATATTAGCGAAACTGAGTCGAAAATCTGGAAACAGAAAAATCAAAGATATTGGCACCTCTGAGGCAGCGTTGCCAACTCTACGTCTTTTTACGTAGATCTACGTATTTTAGGTCTTTCCTGCACACCTACTAACTTCAGTCCCAGAATCTACGTATTTTTCGTATTTTCTTTAAAATTGTCGAAATTTTAACAAAATAACAACAAAAAGCACATTTCTGTTACTTTACTAGGCAGTGGCGCGGATTCCAACAAAAGTTCCGTTTCATACGAGTCCGCACCACATAAGAAGTCGCGCAGACGGGGACGCTAGTGTCCATGCAATTTCTGGCGGGAACTGTCAATTTCGTAGCAAATTGTGTCCGTGGTCTGTGGTTTGGTTTATTTATTCGTCTATGGCTTATGTTAGTGTGAACAACCATTGAGTTACCCTGAAAATTGGGTAATTTTTAATTTTATTTTGAAGTGAAACTTCTTTAGCGGCATTAGTGATTCGGAATTTGGATGAAACGGAAATTATGCACACACCTGCGAAGCATGACACTGCGCTCTTGGCCGATTTGATTATGATGTCACTTTTAAAAGCATTGGTTGAGATATAAAACGGAAATGACTCTATGTCCCAGGTCTGCGCTCATTGGCTGCTTCGATTATGACCTCACTTTTGAAGGCTTGAGATTGTTTTGGTAAATTTTCTATTCTACCGTGTGTGAACTGCACTGGTTTTTTTTTTGTTTATTTTTTTTTTACCACAAATGTGGCATTATTGTGGCAGCATACGGCCTGCCTGATGATAAGAGGGCATACATTAATTACGCGAGCTTTTTTTTTCAATTGAGACTCCTCTCCCACCTTGTTGAGATTAAGTGGGACCCCCCCCCCCCACCCCTCACGTGAGATTTATACCGCAGTTTTTTTAAACTCATTTTTCAAAAATAAACTTATTATTTTACTTCTAAACATATATTCTAATCGAATATATGTTTCCCTATCCCCCCTCTATTTTTAATAAATTGTATTACAAAATACTCGTTACACCTACCGTAACTTCTTCATTTCACAAAAAAAAGTACGTAGATCTACGAACTTTTCATATGCAAGTTTTACCGAATCTACGTATTTTTCTAGTCTGGTCTACGTCTTTTTCAAAATCC
Organism: Glyphotaelius pellucidus; assembly: GCA_936435175.1. Lineage (NCBI taxonomy): Eukaryota > Metazoa > Arthropoda > Insecta > Trichoptera > Limnephilidae > Glyphotaelius > Glyphotaelius pellucidus. Next base: position 2,732,650 of record OW386561.1, read on the forward strand.
GAGTTGGCAACACTGCTCTGAGGTCACAATTTGAGGTTTTATTCAAAAAAGTTAAAAATAAAAACATTCATCCTCGACTTGCAGAAAAGTCAATAGATGTCGCGTATTAAAATAAAATTGATAAAAATTTATCCAGACACTATCTAGATAGCATTTAGGTCGGGTTTGAATCTTGCAATCATACATAAAAATACCAGCCAATAAAATATGTGTTAAGAAAACGAAAATAATGTCAGTAATTCTTAGTCAAAGCAGATAAGTTAAAAATATGATACAGTTAAAAATGACCGAATCGGATAGGGACACCTTAGTTCAGTTGGTAGAGCTGCGGTCCGGAAAGCCGAAGTTCCTGGGTTCGTGTCCCGGAGTTCAGTTTCGCTAATATTGTCTTCATTAAAAATAAATATTACAATTTGAGGTTTTACTCATAAAGTTAAAAATAAAAAAATGTACATAATATTATTTGTTATTGACTCTATTCTTTATCCTCCAAAAATATTTACAAAACAAGTTTAACCGAAAAAACATCGTTTCTATAAACAAAAAATATTTTTTTTTGTTGTTGACGAACGAATCGGACTGGTTTGCTAAAAGTAAAAAAAAATGCATTTATCAATATTTGGCTCCAAATAGTTAATTTTATACCAATTATTAAATAACCAAAGTTATTTTTAACCTAAGGATCTTATTATCTTTTTGTTTTCATTGAAAGCAATCTCCTTTAGTCTCATCATCGCCAGCAAAAAGCTAGAAGCGTATGTGATAAAATAGTTTAAATATGGTAGTAGTTAATAAATAATAAAAGTTAAAAAGAAGCGGGGCCAAAAGGGCTCCTTGAGGTACGCCATATTTACATCAATGGGTATTAGAAGATTCAAAGTTATTTATCCCTGTGTTTTCTACCACTTAAGAGTGAAAGAATGACAACAAAGGTTATACTTGCTTCATTCATATTCCTACATCATCTCATACATAATCTTCTTTTTGATTTGATTCACTTGATCGTGCCATGTCTTGCTCAGGAGACTCAATAATAAATTAAAAAAAAAACACCTGAAGTCATTTTTGAAGAGCATCATGGTTATTAAAGGAACTTGCTCAAAGATGGTTGTATAGAGTGTAGAAAATTCGTAAATGTGAATTTTCGCATTATGTGTTGTGAGTATAGAAAAAAAAGGTTTCCCAACCCTCGGTACGTAAGTAATAATCGATACTAATATTATAAATGAGAAAGTGAGTGTGTTTGTCTGTTACGCTTTCACGCCTAAGCCACTAAACCGATTATAAAAATGCTTTTTAAATTTTAAACCAATAGAAAGCTACATTATCAGCGAGTAACATAGGCTACACATAATGGTAAGCTCTGGCGCTATGAAATTTGTATAAATGAAAATGTGTGTATTTCATATATTTTTGCGGCAGGGAGGAAAGGCAGGGGGAAGGTGAGATTCGCGGAGAGGGAAGAGATGAGGGAGGGGGAAGGCGGAAGGGAACGGGAACGCACGGGAAAGGACATGCAGGGAGAATCAATTTATTTCTTTGAATGGCATCGCAACGCATGCCGGGTACCAAGCTAGAGGAGATGCCTATGCGTTGCTAAACCATTCGAATGAATGAACGAATGAATCAGTGAATGAGTGAGTGGATGAATGAATGAATGAATCGGTGATATTTCCACCTAATACCATCCGAGCGAAGCCGCGGGTAAGAGCTAGTACATAATAATATTATGGTCTTGCTGTCGAAAGTTCCGTTGCAGCTCCTCTTTCTGTTGCACATATCGTTTATGAGAATAAGGGAGTGGTCACAACTGACAACGGAACTATGAGCAGTTATGTCCAATGTGACGCAATTTGACTCACGTGAAGCAATAATAAATTAAGACAGTTACAACAACAAAAAACGGCGTGATCCTCAAAAATCACGTGAAATATCAGCGTAACAGCTCAGACAAAAGGCAAAAAATAAATATAAAATTTGCGATAAAAACCTCTTCTTTGGACGATCCGGAAAAAACTGGAAAATTATGTTGATCATATAATACCATTGTTTGCGAGACGTGTGGGTATAATCCGAAGCATCTCGTATAAAAGACAGATGCGTGTCCCACAGTCACATCATGCTTCCACACATTATCTACATTGCATGTCAGTCAGTATAATAATATGACAGCAATTAAGAGCTCAAAAGACGGATAAGGTTGCATTATTTGATGCCTGTAATCAATTTGAGCGATTAAAAGTTATTGGCAGAGATTGCCGGATCATCATTATTAGAGTGCGCAGACATAAACAGCTAAATTTTCCACTGTTCGAGAAGCAATCGGAGAATCAGATGGCTTCACCGATGACCGATGAGATTAAACAGAGAGAATGAGTTTGTCTCCTACAACGAAATTTCACATTTTTTGCATTTCGTGGGCATTCTGTGTAACAATTTCTAGACATTTTGCTTTAAAGCGTTTTATTCACAACCATATACTGATACCCTGCGTGCGTTGCAATACCATTGAAAGAAATAGATTGATTGTCCCTGCGTGTCCTTTCCCGTGCGTCCCCGTTCACCTCCTACCTCCCCCGTTCCCCTCCCCTTCCAGCCTTTCCTGGCTGCCGCTTAAAGATATGAAGTACATACATTTTCATTTATACAAATTTCATAACACCTCGCGGGCGTGCGCACAACAAATCACCAAAGTTTCATCGCAATCGGATGAGCGGTATGGCGGCAGCGCATAAAATACTATTGTAATAGTATTTTATGACTAATATTAACTATAACTAAGTATATATAGGAGTTCTATTGAGCCGAACCCTCTGATATGAAAATATCTGGAGTCGGTGAAGTATTTTCCCATATGGTCTCTGGTAGGTTGACGTGTTGTTCTTGTATAGTTTTGAATTTATTATACTTATACAATGCAATTACATCGCGTGGATTGACTAGATGATCATTTGTGGAAAAGTGTGTGGAAGGGTTAAATTTTTCCTGTGGGGAAGATTTAACCCGGACATAAAGTCTAGAGAACAGTATAAAAATAATAATTAATATTTTCCTCAGGGCCTTCTGTGTGGAGTTAATGCAAAAAAACGAAATATCGTGTTTTTGTATTTTTTGGGCATTCTCTGTAACAATTTCTAGACATATTGTTTTGAAGTGTTTTAATTTCATTACGCAAAACTAAGAGAATATTTTCAACTAATTAAAAGGAAAAGAAATTAAAAATCGGTCCAGTTTTAAATGAGAAAAATGGGAAATCCAAAACCTACATTTTGACAACATATTTTATTTATGTACTATCAGCCCGCGGCAAAGTTGTCCATTTCGCTCGCATATTCGCTGCTTTTTGGTAAAAAAAAATCTATTATTCAAATTTCTCGGCGACCGTGTTTCCTCTTAGCAAGGACCGTTCAAATGTCAATAAATCTAACGCCGCTGATCGTCGATTTGTTGAATACAATGGAAAAACGTTAGGAGGTAAGAACGTTCGGAATAACGATTAATATTATTTATCATAGTGTGTGTTCCTCATAAAATCATAACATCACTACCACAAAGCTAAACCACAAGCATTCTTCCTCGATGGTTTATTCGCACATTATTCCACTTCCGTTGATATTAGCTATTCACAATATGCGATAAGAGTAATTCCATTGCTGGGGAAAAGGTGACATGACTTCCCTATATTATACTCTAATAGTTTTCCCGTTCATTTCAGAGATTCCTTAAGTCGCCGCTACCCGAATTTCTACCGATTTCTAACATATCTCCCTTAAACATTTGAAGTTTTTAAGCTCTTAAAAAAATATATGTTATTTTTGAAGATAATATCTAGATACGTTTCACGCCGAAACGCAAATTATATGAAATAACCTCGATAGAAAAAAATCGCAAGGTATGCTCCGAAAATTATTTAAAACAAGTTAATTTCTATTATTTTACAAGTTGTATTTGTGAAAAAATTCACAATGTTTCTTTAAATGATACTTAAGATACCTTCCACGAGATTTTTCTCTAGTTTGAACGAGTCATGTTTTATTAAGCATTTTCACAATTTTCGCTTCAATTTTATCATTGAAAATATTAGCGCGCTCTGTCCAACATTCGCAATTTCATATCTTAGAACAAAACTTTAAACGCGTGTTTGTCTGAACTTCTTTTATCGAGACGGTTGACACAATATCTCAAGTTCTACTGAATCAATTTACTTGAAATTTGGTGTGAACCTTCTCTTCAGATTACACTATAGCGCTAACTAAAACTATAACAAAATTTCAACATTTTTTTTACATTACTAGGATGGTTGCAATCGTGTCAACCTTTTGCGCTTTTTTTGAGAACCCCCACTTCAACACCCTGTAACTTTTTGAATTTTTTCGTTTGCTTTTTTTTCATGTATTCTTTATTGTTTAATCAATATTTGGTAAAATAATGGCTCGTAAAAATATATATTTTTTTATTGCACCCGAAAAAATACCTACAATTCATGCTTCTAGACTAAAACAACCCCCTTAACCGCCCATGCCTCGACCGTGTTTTGTCAGAGGGTCAAAATATTTCCGCTCGAAATAAAAACCAAATAAACGGAACATTTCTCAACGTATCCGAAAACTAGAAACTGTTTTTGAAAGGTGATATAATACGCTTTCAAATTTTATAATTCGAAATAAACATTAAATTTTTTAAATATAAAAAACTTTACGTTTTTTCTAACTAAAATTACTGATAATGAAAAAATTAATAAAAACGAACATATTTTATTAGGTGTATTATAAACGTTATTGTCACCTCACTTTTTTGTCGTTTATATGTAAAAAATAATTAATAAAAAAAATTCCCAAAGTTTCATAATTTCTTCTCAAATTGTGGTCGGCAACTGTGGTTTCATAAAGGATAAATTTTAAATAGTTTTGTGGTAAACTTTTTGATTGGAATATAAAATGTAGTATTTTCTCTTTCTAACACTGTTTAGATCGGTTCCATGCCAACTGAGAATAAAGTCAACTCAACACCTCCTTGAAAAGTCATTAAAAGCTATGAAAATAATAATTATAAATTAGCCGAAAACCCTAACGTAACCTATTTTATCATTTTTTTTTATCACTCTAAATGACTTATCTGAGATGGTTTTGAGTTGGTTTCATTCCGAGTTGTCCGGTCACCGTTTAGATCATATTTCTAACCATGATGGTAAGGGCGACACAACGATTTCCATGAGTTGTTCGAAAAGCGAACAAATTAGTCTGAGGGAACCTAAAAATCTGTCGGTTACCCAGTATAGTGTACATGACTCCAATGGAAATCAGACGAAAACATATGGAAAGGATGAACATTATGAAAAGAATACAACCTGAAAAGAAATAAATAGAAAATAAGCAAGGTACTCACTGTATTGTTGAATCATCCCCGTCATTGTTGAATTGGTATGGATGAACTGGTCAAGTCGAGAAGTTCCCCTTCAAAACAATCACTGAGGTTCTCTTATGAAGTGTGAATGCAATTCGATAGGAATATCTATCACAATATATTCAATATAAACTTCGCAGACACTCGTGTGAAAGGTACGGTAGGGACACAAGGTGTTTTGATATGTGATTTGTTTGAACTGTCAGTGGCTATTTTGTAAATTTATGAATCCCAAAATCCTATTATGCTTACACAAGAAATTCGACACTATGATTTCGAAAGTCACAACGTAAACCCAATTACCAGTTCTTATACCACAGTGTATAAAGTTCGATAATAGTTCTTTGCTAATGTAACCAGTGTCTTATTTGTGTTTTAGAATAGGATATTTTGTTCTTCCAGCAAGGACTAATGGACAATTCCTCTCATATTCTGCTCCCCTGATATCCACTCAACTCTTCTTCTTTCTTTAATAAGATTTGAGTTCTCTGACAACCTTTTCTAGGATCTATTGTTGTTCGTTTCCGACCTCCTGAGTCACCTCGGTTAGTTGGTTTAGCAATCAACAGACTTCTTCCGAATGTAGCTTGTTTTCTGCCAGACTTCTCTTGTTTCCAGGCTTCTCCTGTCTCAAGCTCGTTTATTGGCTTTTGCTTTATTTCTTCTGCCTGTAGCTTGGCTTATATCATATTGCCTGTAGCTTGGTGCAGCTTAACTTTTTCCAAACTGCTGACTCTAACTTGGTATCTGCCAGACTTCTTCTGTCTCTTGTAGGTGTGGCTTGACTTCTGCCAGACTTCTCCTGTCTCCAGCTTGGTGTAGCTAGTGTTTGATCCTTTCTCCTGCACGCCGTGTGCCTCTCAGCAGCGACAGTGTGGCGGCACACCCCTGTGTTAACTCGCCTCCCTAGACTCGAGGACCCTGAGCGGGGTGGACGATGGGAGACGAGAGACCCTCGTTCTCGCTGGCGACCTCTCGTGCGGCAGGCCGTGAAGCCTTCTGTCTCTCCCAATGCCCCTCATCTCTCGAATAGCCAGATCTGAAGAGACTCGCCCGCGCGTCACAACCAGTCAGCCAAAACGAGTCACCAACACCCAAACCCCTCAACTCACTTCCACGACACGTGTGTTGTTACGTTATTAATGTTTCTAATATTATTTGATTGTTGTTCAATCAAAAGTATGTTGTATTACACTGTTTTCGAGTCTTCCAAATCAGTACTTTTTAAACACACTAAAAAGATTTTTTTAAATACATATGATTAGAAGAGAAATTGAACAAACGTAGCGACTTAGCAACATAAGAATTTATCATTTAAAGCAGTCTTAAAACACACTTCAATTTTATCTCAAGGAGAATGTCATCATTAGACGTCCCCATTAAAAAAAACACGGTTTATTTAGCAACATACTGAGATAACCCTGGGAATTCTTAAAAACAATAGCAGTAAAACGGTTCGTAAACAAAACAATCAATCAATATCCAATGACTATATTCAATATATTAATTTAATACAAGTACGCGGCAAGAACAATATTCTTGGATTCCATAAACGAAGTGCTAAGTTCAAGGTATTTATAAGAACTACGCCAATTTTTCTAAGAAAATGAGGTGTCAGAATTATTATCTCTATCATTAAAGAGATAACGAATAGAAGTGTATTGTGGGCGAATCCGTGTGCTTGGAGTAAGCTCAATTGTTCCTGAATTTTGATGAAAATATTAAAAACTTTCAAACACCTATTTTCATTTTTTTTACAACTCACAAGAGCGTCTCTGCTACGGTGTTAAATATACATAGATTTATAAGAATTGAGGCGCTATTCCGTACTAATATCATTTGTGCACAGTTGATACCTTGTCACATAGGAACAGGCCGTTTCTAAGGCTCGTTCTGGGTACTTATTTGTACACAGCTCGGCTGTGGAACGATTTTCCAGCCTCTGAGTTCTCTTTGCCCTCCCTTCTAAGACACTTCAAGAACCAGGTCCATTCCTTCCTTTTCACAAAAAGACCCCCCACACAGCATCCTTAAAGCTGACCTTCAAAAACCACAATGTCAGTCACTGGAATTCGCGATTGACCTGCGCTATGTATGGCTAAGCGCTCCGCACTCTTCGCGCTCTATCTTAAAAACGGTTATGCGTATAAAAAGTTATTTCAGACAAAATTTGTAAAGAATTTTATATTATACAACTTTTATAATTAATGCAAATACGATTTGAGGCAAAGAAAGCGCGATATTTCCAAAAAACTGATTTTCGCGACCTTTGACCTTGAATATCTAAGGAAACTCACAAGTGACCTTATGAGACTTTTGAGACAACATTTAAAATGCCAAAATGAAGGTTTATACACGTTTTCGGCTTATTCCGTTTCATTACGAGGTGAAACCCCATATTAAGTGGACTACAACGGTGCTAAATAAGTTTTCACTTCTAAAAAAATTTCTAAAGATTCTATGTTCAGTGCTTAACACGTAGTACAATCACAATAAATAAAGACTATTAAAAACAAAATATTAGTTTAAAAACACATTATTGATTATTAAATTAATACAACTACTTACCAACGTGATAAAGTCTGCATATAAACATGATATGCCACGTGAAGGCCATGTGTGTCTATCAATTTCTAATATCAAAACATTATCAGGTCCATCGTTGAATTTATCTGACAATAAGCAGGTAGGCCCCTAATATCTCTAATTACAATACATTCGTCATTAAACGCCAATTAAAATTTTTGGCTTATTACGCGCAAATAAAATTGTAAATCAAAACGCGATAACAAGGATTATACATAATAATTATTATAACGACTCTTGATAATGTTTAATATAATAGTATCATGATAACGCGCTATCTTTAACGTGAAAGATAATTTTAACAGTTTGGTTAACCCCTCAGGCCTCAACCATATTCTGTCAGTAGGTCAGAATACTTCGGCTTTGTATTAAAATCCAAATAAATGGATTTTTGTGAACGTATCCGAAAACATACAACTGTTTCTGAAAGGTGGTAAAATACGCTTTCAAATTTTATTACCAGAAATAACCATGTTATTTTTAAATATAAAAATTTTGAATGCTAACTTGAAAAAGGTTTAAATATGGCTAACTACTTTCGTTATTTGTTTTTGGGGTGTTAAGCCGTGTTGCGCTACCTCCAACACAATGTGTGTTTACACGTGTTCAATTACACATCTGCCTTGATGATGGACACTGTAACGCTGTCCGAAACGTTGGCTAAAGAAGGAGGTAGCGCAACACGGCATAACACCCCGAAAACAAATAACGAAAATACTTTTGGCCGTGAAAATCTAAAAACTTATATGGCTAACTACGTTTTTTTCTAACTAAAATTACAGGTAACGAAAAAATAAACTATCGCACATATTTTATTCGACAAATATAAACGTTATGATCACCATACTTTTTTTGTTAGATGTAAAAATATATATTTTTTAAATTCGGTCAATGCGGTCGGAAACTTTGGTTTGGTAAAGGTGTACATTTTGATTATTTTGTGGTTTACTGTGATATGAATACACAGCGTGGTGTTGTTGACTCTTTCCAATACTGTTTAGATCAGCGATTTTCAACCTTTTTGAGCCTGCGTACCCCTCGACTCACTATAAATTTTGTTGTTCCTCGTACCCTCTATCAATATTTTATAAGGTTCCATGCCAACTAAGAATAAAGTCAACTCAACACCTCCTTGAAAAGTCATAAAAAGCTATGAAAAAAATAATTTTAAATCAGCCGTTAACCCTAACCTATTTAACCTAATTTTTATATATATATATTTTTTTCACTCTAAATGACTTATCTGAGATGGTTCTGAGTTGGTTTCATTCCGACTTGTCCGGTCACCCTTTTACACGCGTAATGAAAAACGTGTTTCTTCTGTAATTTTTAATACTCTCATTAATACATGAATTTTATAATCAAGTCAAACAAATACAATTAATGCAATTTTATACAGTGTTTGTAACGCGACTTCGGGCATTTTCAACAAGTGATTCTACATGCGTGTCATGATGTTGCGTACCCCAAATTTGGCTTCGCATAACCCAAGGGGTACGCGTATCACAGGTTGAAGACCACTGTTTTAGATTATATTTCTTGGCCAGAGGGATTAACTGCCCTCCACCCTAGCGATCTAATTTTAAAAATATATAAATAAATATATATTTTTTTTACATCAACTCCACACAGGAGGCCCTGAGGAAAGTAATTTCCCTCAGGGCCTATGTCATCTGGGATGCTGTGTGGAGGGTCTTTTTGAGGAGAGGAAGGAATGAACATTGGGCTTGAAGAGACCCATGTTGTAGAAGGGAGGAAACACAGAAGCCGGCAAATCGTTCCATAACCAAGCTGTTAAACTCAAGAACTAGTCGAAAAAACGACCCGTTCTCATGGGACAAATGTCAACCGTGTACATATGTTGGGCGCGCGTTTGGCGTGTCTCCCGACTATGCACCGGTGCCGAAGGGATCAATGACGCTAGTTCGTCAGAGCATCTTGCATTGAAATACGGTAGAACATGGATAGCATTCCAACCCGACGCCTGTGTTCTAAAGATTGCAATCCGTTCGTTACGGTGGGAGAATCTATCAAACGGACCGCCCGTTTCTGCACAGAGTCGATTTATTGGTTCGTCAACAAAATAAATCATAATTATTACAGAAATTAACATTTTCAATATGGTTATAGCGATCATTCCAATTGCAGGTGAGTACACCATTCATCACAAAATTTTTTGTACAACGATACGTTTAAATTCAAAATTAAATCACACAAAATCAAAAATTAGTAAATACATACATACATACATGAACATTTCCTTCTTTATCGATTGTCCAGTTGATTAGTCAGACACCTCCTAATACAAAGTTTTGAGATAATGACGACAGCAATATTCGAATGTTCACCATAAATCAAAAATTTTATACACGCGTTTGCAAACTTTGACACCTCAAATCGCAGAACAAGGTGAAGTTAAGAGGGTATTCTAGTCTAGAAGCATGAATTGTAGGTGTTAGTTCAGATGCAACAAAAAAAAAGATAATATTTTTACCAACTATTATTTTATCAAATATTTATTAAACATCAAAGAATCCATTAAAAAAGAGTAGAACGAAAAAATTCAAAATTCAAAAAGATACAGGGTGTTGATGTGGGGGGTCTCAAAAAATGGCGTGCCCTGGTTGACACGATTGCAACCCTCCCAGTAATAAAAAAAAAATAATAATAATTCTTAATTCTAACATATGCGGCTACGACCCGAACCAAAGAAATATACAAAAAAAAATCCGAAAATGGCGGCTGTCTGAAATAAAAAGACGTTTTTGTACCAGTTTTTTTCAATTTCCAAATTTTTTAAAAATAGTAAAAATTGAAAATTTAGTTCTAGTTCCCGCTATAAAGGAAAGTATAGAGAAGGCTCACACCAAATTTCAAGTAAATCGGTTTAGTAGAACTTGAGATATCGTGTCAACCGTCTCGAAAAAAGTGGTTTGGAGAAAAATCAATTTTAAAATTTTGTTCTATTTGGATTTTGGTTAGATTTTATCTAAACCGCGACATTAAAATGGTTACAACTTTTAAAATAATGCGAATTTCGAAAAATCCTTTTAAGGAGATATTTTTGAATATTTAAACTTTGGAAATATGAAGAAAAATTTTTTTTTTTTTTTCTAGACTAGAATACTGCTATTTTACCGTACTGCTAATACTGTTATCCTATCCAAATGACAGTTGAGAACAGTTGGGACTTGTGCGGTAGGTATTAAAATTTTCTTTTTAAACAGACTGCCAGTTTGTACTGAATGTCTTTTCGTGTACAGCTCAGCGAGTTCAACAAGTTATTTGTCGTAATTCAAATTAAACAATATAATGATGCAGAAACATCGCCGGTCTAAGACCAGAATAACTAGTTTTATTTCAATGACGACCGGTTTCATCCTCCGTTGACAGTTTGTTGCCATGACAACGGGGAGCCTGAGACGTCCGATTGACTACTAGTGCAGTAAACTAAAATGCTCACAAGGTGGTTTGTAACAACAAAAATGTTTCTATTTTTATTTTAACTTGACGAGTAAAACCTCAAATTGTAATATTAAAAAACTGAACAATATTGGCGACTCTCCGAAAGTATAAAATTAAATAAACCTAAAAATTAAGTAGTTTTTCAAGTATCCAATAACTATACATACACTTACAATTTATATATGTGTGTACATATATATATGTGTATGTGAATGTGTATGCGGATGTATACGTATGTATATATATATTCATATGCATGTGTGCAGGTACATGTATTTATATGGATGTGTATGTATGTATGTGTATGTTTATATATATATATACATATATAATTTTTTTTATATTCCTCTAATATATTTAAATACTTTTTTTTCTCTTCTATATAACCAATGTACAATAACTGTTAAAATTTGAAAAAAAAATACATATAAAACTTTATATTACAACACATAAATACTTGTCACACATAAACATAAATAAACACGTAAACACCTCAGCACAGGTTCTCGTAGTGAGGTGTTCACGAAACATACAACAATACCTATCCACAGTTTCACCTTCACAAACCTACCTTACACCCAACATAATAAAATTATAAAGGTAAATACTGTAATGTATAGAAATAAATAAAATAAAATAAAATAGACTCTCAATCGAAAATTTTAAATAGAAAATTCAGAAAAAGATACGGTCGCATCTAGGAATGAAAACCAGGACCTTAGTCTTGTCGGGGCTCTGCTCTACAACTGAGCTAATGGGACCCTACATCTTTCGGCCATATTTAACTGTTTTGTTCTTCAACTAAGAACTGCCAAAATTTTCATGGCATTACAAAATAGCAACCAAATAAAATATTCATTGCCGTATACCGGGGGGGCAATTGTCATGGAATCAATATTACAGTACATTAAAAAAACGAGTCTTTTAGACCACGACTGAAGTAAAACTTCTTTGTGCTTCGATCGCCTCGCCCGATCACACTTTTCGTAAGGCTCTCATTACGCATTCACCAGCTTACTCCCCAAGTCAAGCGTGCGTCAAGAAGTTTTACTTAAAAAAAATCAACCCGTTATAAAAACAAAGTTTTTTTTAAGTAAAACTTCTTCACACAAGCTTGACTTGGGGAGTAAGCTGGTGAATGCGTGACGAGAGCGTTACGAAAAGTGTGATCGGGCGAGGCGAACGAAGCATAAATAAGTTTTACTTCAGTCGTGTGGTCTAAAGCTCACTCGTTTTTTAAACTATAATACACGATTTTTCAATTTTCATTCTTAGGCCGGCTAGTAGCCCACTTGGTCACATTGCTTCGTCATATACAACGAGGACTAATTTGGGAGGCGGATATGAGTACCGCAACCCCGGGAACCATTTATTGGATAACCAACACCTCTGCCATAGATCACCCCAAGCGGTTCGCTACGTTTGGTGACTTGTGACGCCCGGGTTCAAGGTTTGTCTAGATCTTGGTGGCGAATGCGTCTACCCACCAACTGCGTGGCATGCCGGATCGGAAGAGACTGGTTGAGGGAGACCTTTTGGCCTCTCCAGTTCCTACTCTCTCGGAACATCGCCTTGCACCGCAGTGGGAGGGATGGATTCATATGTCCGTCACTCCTGACACACCCCCAGTCCTACCCACCCCTCAAACCTTTTTCCTCCCCAGCACTTTCTCTCCTTCCTTTCTCTAAAAAGACCCCCCACACACAGCATCTCCATAGATGACATGCCCTGAGGGGAAATATTTTCCTCCGATCCTCCTGTGTGGATTATAAAAAAAAACTGCTGAGTTTCAGATCGATTGGCTGTCGGGAAGTGGATTAATTTTCACTTCCAAGATTTGCAATCATTCAATCATTCACGAAAATAAAATCCAAATTCAAATAGATGTATTTAAAAATAATCTTTAATTAGAAGACATAAATTAACAACCGTAAATCAATCAAGTTAATAATAATATAGATTCTGGTCGATCACGAGACACGTCCGTCCCATGTGCGGCGCACGTGCTGATGATTGGTACGACTGACGGATTAAAACGATTATTGGTTTATTGCATTAGTTAATAATACATTAAACATCAATAATTGCACTGCAATAGCGACTAATCTTATAATGTGTCATCCACTCGTGTGAAATGAATGTAACTGAGGAGTGGACAAATTAAGTGCTGGTGACATGTCTGCAAAGCCGGCTAATCATTTTATTTGTGAAGTTAAAATCTTAGATTATATATTTTATAATTTAACCCTCAGCACTCGAGGGCCGCCATAGAGACGGCATGTATGGTTTGCATTATCATTTGAGTGGCGCCATAGGAGCGGCATGCATATGCCATATTATTCGAGTGCCACATAGAGGCGGCATGCATGGTTTGCCATATTTTTCAAGTGCCGCCATATAAGCGGCATGCGTGGTTTGCCATATTACTCGAGTGCCGCCGCTATGGCGGCAAGAAAATAAACTCGATGTCTCAAGATTTTTAATTATATTTCAAATCTTAAAAACATGATTCGAGTTGGCGGTATGAAAGTACCAAAAGAATTTCGAGTGTAAAGACTTGTAAATCAAATTTACGGGAAATTATTATCAAATGAAAGGTCTTAGATTAAATTTACTTAAACAATTGAAAATTAATAAACAATTTTTTTTTCATTATCTCTATACAGAAGGCCTTGAGGAAAATAATCTCTCAGGGCCTATGTCATCTTTGGGGATGCTGTGTGGGGGATCTTTTTCGTGAACGGAAGGATAGGAAGTTCTGGGAAGGAAATAGGTATGAGGGGTGGGTAGGAATCTGCGGTCAATGTGTCTAGGAGTGACGGACGAATGAATCCATCCTTCCCTCTGCGGTGCAAAGCGATGATAAAGACTGGGCTGGAGCGGTCTAGGGTAGGTCTCCCTCAACCAATCTCATCCGACCCGCCACCCGACTCGACGAGAAAAGATAATTGGGCTTCAAATACCTTCAGTGAGTCCTTTCCCTTTTACCTTGGAACACAACATACAAGGGTCCTTCGAATACACAAAGTTAAACCAAATTACACGCCAATCTTAATATATATATTTATTCCGTCCGTGTGTATGTCACTGAACTCCTCCTAAACGGCTGGACCGATTTTGATGATTTTTTTTTGTGTGGGTTCAAGGGGATTCGAGAATGGTTTAGATTCACAATTTGGTCCACTGGAAAATGTTCTTTTAATTATTTTTTTTATTACTAAGGAGTTGTTGATTTTGGAATTTTTTACATTGGATCCGGCAGACTGCGCTACCATCGCAGTATCGAATATTCAATATTATTCTATTTTAATTTTAGTTTGTCCCGTTAGTTGGTGCTGCGATGTGGTTTTGTGTTATTATTGTTACAGCTTATTAAAAAAAGTTTGAAATTTTCGAATTAAAGACGTGTGTACAGGACAACGTCAATCGGGTCCGCTATCACTGTGTAAAATTCCAGAACACTTCAAATGTTGTCCTGAGCGAAGCCGGGTAACCCAGCTAGTATGTATTTATAAATCCTAATCCTTATCAATAATAATTATTGTTGTATCATCAAAGAAACAACAGTAATTAATAGCGGAATTGAACCTGCAAAGGCTCGGCCATGTGTCATTGGCTCCAGATTTTATAATCCAAGAGTATTATCAGATAAGAGATGTGGAGATATGGTGCAATAACAGATTACAGGTAACCTTTAGCTTTTATATATTATATACACTAACTATGGTGTGTACCAGGTGATTATTATGGCATTGTGGATAGTATGTAGATGAGCAATGATTGTTATTTATTTATTTTTTTAATTTGAGTTAGAAAAGATCTTTCTGCGTACATAAAGAACAGTTTAAGAAAAGGGCCGTTCAAATATTACGTAACGCAATTTGGGGGGAAGGGGCGTCTTGTAAAACGTTTCTGTGCGTTACCGGTGAGGGAGGGGGGTTCGAACAACGCGTCACGTAACATGTTTTTTTTTATTTAAATAAAAAACTAGGGAATTAAAATATTCCAAGTTGGCAACCCTTTTCGTTTATGTTTTACGAAGAATCCCTCGATTGTGTTGTACGTAATTTTTATTTTGTTCTCCCAAGTTGGCAAGCTTTTTCGTTAATGTTTTACGGGGAATCCCTCGACCGTATTGTACGTCATTTTTATTTTATTTTCGTTGTCAAAATCAAATCAAATTGGTGAAAATAGTCACTTGGGTGTTACGTAACGTTTAGCGAGGGGGAGGGGGGGGGGGGTACAGAAAAACGTTACGGCGCGTTATGTGAGGGGGAGGGAGGGTACGAAAATCTCCAAAAATTACGATACGTAATACTTGAACGCCCCCAAAGTTATATATTATCGTTGGTGACCGGCCAACTCGGAATGAAACCAACTCAGAACCATCTCAGATAAGTCATTTAGAGTGATAAAAAAATATAAATAAAAAATTGGTTAAATAGGTTAAGTTAGGTTAGGGTTATCGGCTAATTTAAAATTATTTTTTTATCACTCTAAATGACTTATCTGAGATGGTTCTGAGTTGGTTTCATTCCGAGTTGGCATGGAACCATTATCGTTGACCAATAAAATAACGAATTTATGCCCAGAAGAATCTGAGAACTGATATGTGTAGGATTGGGCATGGAAATTATCAATTTATAATGCTAGTAACAGACCTAGCTATAAAAGCGCCAGCGTTTTTTGACTTTGCCTATTTCAGCATACTAGTGGTCGTCCAATGGTCGAAATTCGACAATAATTGTATTTTTTTTTATTGATTTAATGTATTTTTTATGCAAATTTAAAAAAAAATAGCATTCTGCACTTCTTCTCCATATAAACTATAAGTGTGCGAAATTTCATATTCCTCCGTCCGCGCAATTTTCGTGAAAAGGGGTACAAAGTTTTTGCTTCACGTATTAATATACTGATGATGATATACTGATGATAATGTACTGATGATATACTGATGATAATATACTGATGATATACTGATGATAATATACTGATGATATACTGATGATAATATACTGATGATATACTGATGATAATATACTGATGATGATGATGGAGCGATGCGATACGATACACCGTACACGCATTCAACCTCGTTTCGATGATTTTATTTAGGTATTATCAGCCTGAGGTGCAGTTGACCCTTTCGTTCAGCATTCGGAGGAGTAAGAGCGACAGTGACAACAACAGTTTGGTAAAATACATATTGTTCAAATTTATCGGCAACCGGGTTTCCTGTAACTGACGAATATGAAGTAATTGTGATAATTTCACAGTTTGCTAAGGTATCGTACAGGAAGTTCGCGGATCGGCAGACAGTCTAAAAAACTGTTAATTTTATGCATAAACTTTAATACTAAATAAGTGATTCACGATTTTTTAACACTATCAAATTATTTGTATTAAGTTCGTGCCTCGCTTGGCTGTCGTTCGATTCGCACACAAAATAATTGGGCAATTTTGATTTTGGAAAATTACCAATATGGTTAATATTAATTGCCAGTTTTGCTGCTAAATGGCATTGAAAATCATATCTAATGGGCGTGATCGCATACATAAATCATTCTTTAGGGATCTGGTATTGGAAATTCATGCGAATAAATCAAAAATATGATCAAAATGGCACAACAGCGTAGCCCGTTACAAGTTATGACGTTCTTGCCAATCAATTATCAATCGAACGAATTTAGAGCAGAAGTCAGGTACAAGTGGTCATGTGTTCTGTTTAACGATGAAAGAACTATAATTTAAAACTAGGAACAACTTGTCATACGAAGACAAATTGTCAGACAACGAACTACAATGTAATAAGATCAACTTGTCATACAAAAAGCAATTGTCAGACAATATTAAAAAAATATTAATAAAAATCATCTTAAAAAAACCCTACTACTACTCAACAATAAAAGTTTTCCAAGATTTCCCGGTTCCCCCACTTACAAAAATTTATGACAAAATTGCACTACTACAATTACGTAAAGATTTCTTTAATAAAAATAATATACTACAATTAAATATTAGCAAAAGAATTATATCTGTTGAACCTAACCTAACCGTACTACTAGTACAAACCACAACAGCACAGCATCACTATATATTCAAGGGAATAAAATTATTCAATAAATTACCCCTAGATATACGATCGGAAGAAAATTACGACAAATATAAAAAAAAAATAATCAAAATACTCTGGTCCCCATAACTTTACTTATTGTTTAGATTTATGTTTTTGCTTTATCAATCCTTTGAATCATTTATTAACTAATCAATATTTTTATTACTTTTATCGTATTTTCTCATAAAATTACTAATAGCTTTTGTAATAATATTTTTTAATTTAAATAGATGTAAAAATATTTAGCTGTCCTCTCCCATAAGCAGCTACTTTATTAGGAAACTGATTGAAATATTTATGTTACACTATGTTGTAAAATTGTAACTTTAATAAATGTTTCAATGAATAAAAAAAAACTAACTACAATGTAATGGGATCAACTTGTCATACGAAGGAAGACAAATTGTCAGACAACGAACTACAATCTAATAATATCAATTTATCATACAAATAGCAATTGTCAGACAACTAATTACAATGTCATAAGATCAACTTGTCGCAATACGAAGACAAATTGTCAGACAACGAACTACAATGTAATAAGATCAACTTGTCATACAAAAAGCAATTGTCAGACAATATTAAAAAAATATTAATAAAAATCATCTTAAAAAAACCCTACTACTACTCAACAATAAAAGTTTTCCAAGATTTCCCGGTTCCCCCACTTACAAAAATTTATGACAAAATTGCACTACTACAATTACGAAAAGATTTCTTTAATAAAAATAATATACTACAATTAAATATTAGCAAAAGAATTATATCTGTTGAACCTAACCTAACCGTACTACTAGTACAAACCACAACAGCACAGCAT
This sequence comes from Glyphotaelius pellucidus, assembly GCA_936435175.1. Classification (NCBI taxonomy): domain Eukaryota; kingdom Metazoa; phylum Arthropoda; class Insecta; order Trichoptera; family Limnephilidae; genus Glyphotaelius; species Glyphotaelius pellucidus. Next base: position 2,751,039 of record OW386561.1, read on the forward strand.
CACTATATATTCAAGGGAATAAAATTATTCAATAAATTACCCCTAGATATACGATCGGAAGAAAATTACGACAAAAAAAAAAAAAAAAAATCAAAATACTCTGGTCCCCATAACTTTACTTATTGTTTAGATTTATGTTTTTGCTTTATCAATCCTTTGAATCATTTATTAACTAATCAATATTTTTATTACTTTTATCGTATTTTCTCATAAAATTACTAATAGCTTTTGTAATAATATTTTTTAATTTAAATAGATGTAAAAATATTTAGCTGTCCTCTCCCATAAGCAGCTACTTTATTAGGAAACTGATTGAAATATTTATGTTACACTATGTTGTAAAATTGTAACTTTAATAAATGTTTCAATGAATAAAAAAAAACTAACTACAATGTAATGGGATCAACTTGTCATACGAAGGAAGACAAATTGTCAGACAACGAACTACAATCTAATAATATCAATTTATCATACAAATAGCAATTGTCAGACAACTAATTACAATGTCATAAGATCAACTTGTCGCAATACGAAGACAAATTGTCAGACAACGAACTACAATGTAACAATTTCAACTTGTCATACAAATAGCAATTCTCAGACAACGAAAAACAATGTAATAAGATCAATTAGTCATACAAATAGCAATTCTCAGACAACGAAAAACAATGTAATAAGATCAACTTGTCATACAAATAGCAATTGTTAGACGACTAACTACAATGTAATAAGATCAACTTGTCATACAAATAGCAATTGTCAGACAACAAACTACAATGTAAAAAGATCAACTTGTCATATGAAGACAAATTGACAGACAAAGAAATACAATGTGTTACAAGAAACCACTTGTCATACAAAGAACTAACTACAATGTAATAAGATCAACTTGTCATATGAAGACAAATTGTCAGACAAGAAACCACTTGTCATAAAAAAAACTAACTACAAAGTAATAAGATCAACTTGTCAAATGAAGACAAATTGTCATACAAAGAACTACAATTTAATGCAAGAAACCACTTGTGATACAAAGAACGAACTACAATGTCATACAATAAAATGTACGATAATTTTTTAAAGCTGTTTGACATAAGACCTGTGCTGACCCACAGATATAGGGAGTGTATTTAATTAATGTTAACGTGAATTAATATTCTAATTACAGATGCGACTTTGATATCGCCGTTATTCTGCAAAAAAGCAGCCAAGTCAAAGGTACAACTTTTGAGATAATATACATCGCTGTTAATTGGTCGAAGGTGTGGACATAACTTTCCACCTTGGTACGCCAGCCGGCGTAGTCCAGCGGTAAGGCTCTTGACTGGCATTCCGAAGGTCGCGGGATCGAATCCGGGCGTGGCAGATAAATTTTATTTGATTAATTGATGTTATTTCACAATTTGTTCATTTAAAATAATATATAGTATATTTGCGGCACGTTCCAGAGTGGAAGATACTCTCAGCATCGCCCTGGTGTAAGACCACCATTCAGAATTGAAACGTTGCTTGAAATGGCTTTAGCCGTGTTTGGTGACCAGATCTGAACAACCAGGTACTTCCCCCCTTCCTCTTCCCATCTCTTTCCCCTCCCCACTACCTTCAGTCTCACAACATATCCCAATTGCGGATGCCATAGTCTCACTGGCTGCATACGGGAGCAGTTGGAAATCTTGTGCGGTATTCATATAAAAAAAATAATTAGTGCGTGTGTCATTATTTAGCTTCATATTCGACAGTTCTATGATCTAAGGTTGGTTCGTTCATATCACCGACTTCTCCAAGGTCATTTGAGTAGGTACCTACCTATACATTATTGACGTTTGCATTAGATACCTAGGCATAATTGTGTCTAGCTACATCTGTGTGCGTTAGAAGTTAAAATTGAACAGCCAAAATCTCGACATCTGAAAACCGGGCGGCGCACAGTGGTTCCCTTAGAACAATCTAGCTAGACAAAAAGATTTCAACGATGTTTTTATTTATGTACAAAAATATACTCATAGCATAGAAAACAGTCCATAGCATTATGTTCACATCGATAAAAAAATTAAAACAATACGCGCTACCCGTGGCAACGATGTAAACACAACACTTTGAGTGTGCCAGGCGGCCTCCCTGCGGCCCATCTCTTTCGGGTGTATGCGCTGTTTTGTCGTTAGTGGTGTTATTTTAAATCGGAGAGAAATTACGTCAAGAGAAAAATTAAAGTCCATAGTATGTTCTTTCAAATTTATTTAAGTATTTAATAATTTGCTTCTTCCATATTACTTTTATTAGTCATTAAAAAATCGTAAAACCATTAACAATATTTACAATTATTTGCCAAAGTTTGATTAAACTTTCAAAATCGTGTACCAATTTGTACCTCCAAACTAAACAATTTTCATATAAAACCATTCTTTATCTATATTTTCTTATAGAATTTGTCTGCTCTTACGTGCTCTTTTGACTTTTACAGAGCATCTACCCTTGATCTATATTTTTGATATTTTCGAGATGTTAGAAGAAAAAGGCCCGACGAAATCGAGTTATGCTGCAACACGAAAAAATTTTGGTTGACAAAAACAATTTTACAGGTCTCGAGAAAATTTACTAAAGAAAAATAGCTTGATTTCTATTAAAATGTTATAGAAAATGGGAAAAAAAGAATATCGCTTCATTTCTATTAATATTTCTAAGGAAATGGTCGAAGATACTCTAAAATTCATGAAAAAAAAAAACAGAAATAGCTTAATACAGTTTTTTTCTTCCGGTAGTTACGTATGATGATGAACTACGTGGTGAGTTAGAAAAATAATTTGGTTTTTGCTCGTTAAAAAGTAAAATAAGAGATATTAAATGTCCTCTGAATTTTAGAAGTCTAAAAGAACTATTTCATGCTGCGTAAGTCAGTTTGAAGTCAGATGGAAAACGGAAAGCTGTAATATCTGAAATAACCACAATATCTAAACATCCCAATGTCTTATCTAGTGATGACTTAAAATTATCGTCGATTTCGGAAGTACCAACGAAGAAACTGAAGAGGTCTGTTTCTCAGTGCTACATAGGAATATTATCATTTAACAAAAGTGATGATAGTGACTCGACCATAAACAAATGTCATTCGGTTTTGTTCTAATATTATGTTACAAATAATATTTTTAACTGATTACTTAAAATAAACAGATTGTTATGACTTTATCATATTGTGACCATTTTGCATCACATTCCGTGGAAAAATATTTTTGTCTAGCTAGAATGCGATTTGGGACCACTGTACGGCGGTTTTATTCATAAAAAACGTATTTCCCAATTTCCTCTCTGGATTTTGACACTAGGGCACATATTTTTTATAAAATATAGAAATCGACCACGAGAGCGTCGTTAAGTTTTGCTATTTTTGATAAGCGACTGTAGGAGTTAGGACCATTCAAAAATCGTTGAATTGCGTGGTTTGAACGCCAATAAACCAGACATTTTTAACGATTTAAAATTTCCTGGTTGATATACCATTGTACAAACTGGACAATGCATTTAAAAAAAATCAAAACGTACAGACATAGAACATTTTCTTCTGTACAACGCTACTAACGGTCGTGATATTTAATTTTTTGTAATTATCACTTCATTTTTATTCACCTGCAGCGCTTTTGCCGCGTTTTCTGTCTTAAATTTTTACGCAGAGGGGGGAGCGTTAAATATAAGCGAAAAATATACTCAGATAAGGTTGGGAACCGCTGGCTGCTAAGCACGACACAGATCAGACGGGCAGTCACAAGCGCACTGATTGAGCAGGCTCGCACGCGCACGAGTGATCCCCTAAAAATTTTCATTTTGGCCTGCCACCAAAAATAGCTGCTGACCGCTGCTATAGTGCAAAACGTCACTTGATGTTCATAATGCTCCTTTGGCGAAAGCACCAGCGGACATGAGAAGTCCATACATAACCTAACTTTGCCCCAAAGAAATCGCAACCTGCTTTGTAAACTTCACTCCCAGCATGCCTTACGATCCAGTAACAGTGTTAGTAGACTAGTATTATACAAAGTTTTGAAATACCTGTAACAACTCAAGGCCTTGACCAAACATCAACTCAAAAATCACGATAAATTCGTCATACAAAACGGTTTTTTTCTCTATTCGTATTTTAACGAAATGCTGAATAGATTAATTTATCACAATACCGATGTTGTTATTGTCACAGTCAACAAGTCACCCATTTTCTACGATTCGACGCGGTCGGACCTTCCGATAACAAATTAAAAAAAACCGCATCGAATCTGATAAAAACTAACCCAGTTTCGTAGACCGTATCAATTTCGTACCGCAGTTTCAGAGACGGATTTGTCAACGGGTGATTTGAATCAAAAATACTTATTTTGACATTTATGATTAATGATGTACAGCTGTGTTATAATTGGCGGCGGATGCGTAGCCCACCCACTGAATGGCAGGCCGGATCGGGATATTGCTTGAGGGAAGCCTTTCGACCTTTCCAGTCGCACTCCCGACCCACTTCAGTGGGTGGAATGGATGTATGCATCAGTAACTCCTGGATACATTACCCCCAGATTCATACCCATCCCTCATATCTTTTTCCTTCCCAGAACTTCCTCTGCTTCATTTTTCTAAAACGACCCTCCACACAGCATCCCCAAAGATAGGACTTTCCTTAGGGCTTACTGTGTGAAGCTATTGCGAAAAAAGTCCCAACAAGTGGGGGATTATGGCATCCCAAAATGGAAGAGAAGGCAAGGAAAGGAGATGAAATGAAGAAGAAGACGTGAAGAGGAAGGTTGCTTCGCTATACAGATCTGGTCTGGCTAAAGTATTTTCAAGCAATGTTTCGATTCTCAATGTTGGGCTTTCACCAGTTTGATAAGTGAGATTATGAATACTAGCAGTTAAAATCCCGCTCTACGGTTTTTGCTGCTAGGTCCTGTGGACGGCGGGCGACATGTCAAAAGCTTTGGCTAAACAACAACATTCTTACCCTAAACACAACAAAAACCAATTATATTACACACAGCATCACACAAAGAGGCTAACCTCCACCGCACACAGACCTTATCTTACATAACTGTGGTCAAACTTCTCGTACATGTCAATGCGAGCGAATTGAAAGGGTTGATCAGACTAAATACCTTGGAGTTCTAATAGATGCCAACTTACGCTGGAATGACCACATATCTTACATCACAAACAAACTGAAACAAGTCATGCATCTCATTAAGTCAATTAAAAACATTTTTCCAAGAACAATCCTCAGAACCATATTCTTTGCACTTTGTCAATCCATTATCTCTTATGGCATACTGGCTTGGGGAAGTGCAACGAATACAACAATTGACCCAATAGAAAAAATTCAAAAGGCAACAATCAAACTTATCCTCCAAGTTCCTCGCTACACAAGCTCAAATGTAATTTACGAAACACTAGACGTCATGGCAAAGACAACTCTATGCCAAATCTGTTCCACTTTACTTCTTCCAACATAAACTCCACGTTCCAATGCAAACCCAATTATCAATTAAAACCAGGGCCTCTACAAATAAAACACTAAATATACCGATAACTCATACCTCACACGGGCAAAGAAACTTTAAGTACTACGCAACCAAACTATATAACTGCATGCCCACCTCACTGAAGCAACTACTAACTACAAATTCATCTACCATAGTTCTCAAAAAACACATAAAAGACTAGATCAAACAACAAGGTATTCAATTTACTCAAAAAATTATAACACCTACCCAAACATAATCCATCCCAAATATAAAAAAATATAATTAAATAAACTTTGTTTCGAGACAGAAAATATTACCACAATATCCCTGATTATACCATTGGCGCGTGGTCCATAGAAAAATATATCTATCGTTTATCAAGACAATTATTTATTTTACTCATAATCTAGATTCTAAGAACAACTGTTTATATAGATCCCCACCGAAACTAATCTTTTAATTTATGTGTATGATACTGCCGCCATGGGTCGACCCACAGTGCCCTTCTTGACAATATCAAGGAGGATACGGTGTTTCTACTTAGGTCGACAGAATAGCACTTAATCCCAAACATGGGAACACCTCAGCACAGGTTCGCCTAGTGAGGTGTTCACAAAACACTACGACTAACCTATTTACATACAGTTACGGATCTTTAACATTTTTTTTTCTTATTACTAAACCTATTAACTATGTAAACTATGTAATTATTTGTAAAGTGTATGTACAAGAATAGAAATAAATAAATAAAAAAGCGCGGCGTCAGAGACGTACTCGAAATCGGGTTCTTAAATTTCAACAGTAAATACGCTATTAAGATTATTAATACCATCACAACAGATAATTAGCAAATAAACATTGTATAGATTTATACCCACCTTATGAATACAAATTTGAAAAAAAAATCATATAAGTAATGCTAAATCCAGCTGTTGTTAGGTTTGTAAAAATAGATAAAATAAAATAGTTTGTAATAAAAGATAAAAAATACTCACGATTTGTTGTTACGAATGCTACGTTTATTTTTATCGAGTTATTATTATTGTCCCCAGTGTGTAAAACACAACGTTTTTTATCACAATAAAAAAGAATACAACTGGTATCGTGGATTTTTAAACTGAGCAAAAAAACGAAGAATTAGCGATGCAAATCGCACTAAAAAAAGTAAACTGGTAACTTTATACAGGTAGGAACACCGAATATATTAAACTCTCTAGAAGCGTAATCTATACCGATTTGGAAGAAAACTAACGTCAGCGATTTTTATAAAATCTTTCGATTTCTAGGCCCTAAACAAAAGCGTGATTCTGTATCTTTTACGCTAAACCAGCGTTACGAGACAAAAAGGCAAAATCCATTGGTTGTCGGAGGGCGTTCGCGTGCGTTATCGGCTGTCAAATATCTGTGATTGTCTATGCCAGCGGTTGTCAACCTTTTTGAGCCTTCTTACCCCTTGACTCTTACTAGATTTTTTTTGTACCCCGCATCCTCTATCTATCTTGTGCACAAGTGTAATGAAAGACATTTTTTGAGGAAAATAATTTCCCTCGGGGCGGGATCAACGACGCTAGTTCCTCGAAGCACCTTCCATTGTAATACCAGTAGAACAAGGAAAGCGTTCCCAAATGACGCCTGTGCTCTAAAGATTGCAATCCGTTTGTTAAGTTAGGTGAATCTATCAAACGGACCGCCCGTTTTTACACTGAGTCGAGGGTATTTTTCAAGTATTTTGGGGCTCCAGACCAGAGGTGGCTGCCAAATTGAACCGTGTGGCGCACTTGCGATTTGTACAGGATTAGCAGTTGTGTACTATTAAAGTATCTGCGGGCCCTGTACAGTACGCCCAGATAAATAGCTTTACCAAAATATTCCCCTACTTGCTGAAAAAAACTTCAATAAGGTATGCTTATACATTAAAATTGTTGCACTAAATATATCAACAACATCAGAGTATTTATTTCCTAGCTGTAGAATCCGTCGCATAGGAGTGTGATATTGGTACGTTAATGAAGAATTGTTACAATAATATGGTAGGTACTGTCTTGTAACTGACCTGCCTGGAGTATGAAAAGAGATTACGTATAATAAATCATTTATTAAATTTAATGAGCAAAGTACGTCATCGTAATTTAGGCATTCAGTAGGAATGCCCATTTTAAAATTTACATATCTTAAAAATTAATTTTGGCTTCTTTCAATCGCATGTGAATGAACCTTATAATTTTGGGACCAAACCGTGGAATTGTACATTATATGTTTTTACAGTATTGACATTATTAAAATAATGAAATGAATGGATAAATAAATTGAAACTGCCGACCCCTGCTCAATGATATTTAAAATCCATTCAAGAAAGAATTTCGATATTTTAAAATGTTTGAATAATTTCTCCCAAAAGTAAGAATTAATTTAGCTTACTTCTGACACAAAGACACGCCCACAAAATACACTTTTATCGGTTAATGTCTTCAGTGGGGGAAGAAAAGGTGAAAGAGTAGGAGGGAACGCACAAGTAATAAATATTAATGTGATAGTTAAGTGTAAAGTTGAAGTAACCGTTACAATATTGTCTGCAAGAGAATAATTATTTAACCCACTCGTAGGCAGACAGACAGAATGATCTATCATGTTCCTACAGCAGTCAAATTGTTTGTCTAAACACCGCACCATAGTTTTTTTTTACATTAACTCAACCCAGAAGACCCTGAAAATAATTCCCCTGCTTTGAAGATTTTGTGTGGAGGTTCTATTTGAGGTGAGGTGAGGAAGGAGTGAACATGGGTCTTAAAGAGACCCTTGTTGTAGGAAGGAGGAAAGACAGAGGCCGGCAAATCGTTCCACAGCCGAGCTGTTTGAACTCAAGAACGAACGTAGAATCGATCCGTTCTCATGTGACAAATGTCAACAGTGTACATATGTTGGGCGTGCTTCACGCCTATGTACCGGTGCCGAGGGGATCAATAATGCTACTAGAAGCATCTTCCGTTGAAATACCGGCAGAAGGACAGCATTCCCACCCGATGATTGTGCTTTAACAATATAAAATCGCCTCGCACGGCAGAGAGAGGGATGGATTCATACATCCGTCACTCCTGGACACACTGACCCAAAGATGCCTACCCACCCCTCATACATTTTTACCTCCCAGAACTTCCTCTCCTAAAAAGACCCTACACACAACATCCCAAAAGATGGGGAGAATAACTTTCCACAGGACTTGCAAGTGTAAAGTTAATACATCTTTTTTTGAAGTAAAACTTCTTTACGCACGCTTGACTTCGGGATTAAGCTGGTGAATGTGTGACGAGAGATAAGTTAGTGAAGATAGAAAGAGAAAATGTTACGTTTCGTATATTACTCTAGGGCAAGAGAGAGAGGTGCGAGCACACATTTTCTTTCTCTCTTTCTCTCATAGCCAGTTACGTTTCGTATATCTAAGACACAGTGCAGGCCTATTGTCTGTATCACACTGTAGGAGCAAGAGAGAGCAGTGCGCGCGCACATTTTCTTTCCCTCTTCCTCCCATAGAAGTTTTACTTCAGTCGTATGGTCTAAAGCACACTCGTATTTTTTGCTATTTACAGCGTATAATTTCGATTGAACCTTAAATTCTGCAATAATTTGTTCGTTAATATGGAGGGCCGACATGGCTGAATTATTCACGTAACTCGCGTGACGTGCTTTGCCAATTTGGGAGTGATCTCACGCAAGTAATGCCAATTGAATCCGGCGTGCCGCGTGCTCCATACATTACACCAAGTTGTACCAATCCGCACTTAGAAAAAACAATAGTCACTATCATTCCTCTGGGTCGAATGAACAGCCGTCACAGGAATGGAAGACACTAGATTTAGAGATTGGCACTTCACATACTTCTTCCACATAGACGATCAGGCAATACCGACATCAAAGACGATCGGACAATTTAAGTGCTGCAAACTTTCAGATTTTTTTTTTTTTACATTAACTCCACACAGGAGGCCCTGAGGAAAATATTTTCGCTCAGGGCCTATGTCATCTAGGATGCTGTGTGGAGGGTCTCTTTGAGGAGAGGAATGAATGAACATTGGTATTGAAGAGAACCATGTTGTAAGAGGGAGGAAACCCAGAGGCACAATCGTTCCATAGCCGAGCTGTTGAACTCAAGAACGAGTCGAAAAAACGACCCGTTCTCATTTGACAAATGCCAACCCTGTACATATGTTGGGCGCGCGTTTGGCGTGTCTTCCAACTATGCACCAATGCCGAAGGGATCAATGACAGTTCCTCGGAGCATCTTCCGTTGAAATACCGGTAGAACAAGGATAGCATTCCCACCTGACGCCTGTGCTCTAAAGATTGCAATCCAGCAGATTGCAGATTGACTGATAAAACTTAAAAACCGAAACTGAACTCAATTTTTTAATGTGAATACCGCACATTAAAAAATTGACTGCTCCCAAGTTCTGGAGCCAGCGAGACTAAAGCATCCCCGATTGGGGTATGTTGTGAGGCTGAAGGTAACGGGAGGAAAAGGTGACGGGGAATAGGAAGGTAAGGAGTATCTAGCTATCCAGATCTGGTCACAAAACAAAGCTAAAACCATTTCAAACAAAGTTTCAATTCTGAATGGTGATCTTTCACCAGGATGACACTGAGGGCATCTTTCACTCTGGAACGTACCGCAAACGCAAATATACCTATATTATTTTAAATGATTAAATTGTGAAATAACACAAATCATATAAATAAAATTTTCTTGCGCAAGCCGGGATATGAACCCGCGACCTTGCGATTTTGATAGTCGAGAGCGTTACCCCTCATGTCATAGTCTCCCCTGGCACCAGAAAGGAGCAGTTTGGACGATTGTGGAGTGTTCACATAAAAAAATTAAATATCATCAAAAAATACTAATTTCGGTCGTCTAACTCTAGTTGGATGACAACAAAATGACATTTCAACACCCCCTTTAAGGCTCTTTTAGCCCATAAACTAATCTAACGCGACCTTTTCAAAAGAGTGATGAAATGCCACTTTGTTGAGTTGTCCGGCTACCGAACTATATAACTCGGATTTGTTTTAAATTTGAGTATCATTTTCAAAATTGGAACTGTTTGTTTGAATAATTCCGACAAGCGATAACGTACCTATCTACAAAATTGTGTGAAGAATTCAGACAAGATTAAAATTGTTACAATATTCGTTTACGTATTTCAAAAATTGGTACTGATCCGTCGAAACAAAAAATTCAGACTATCCTGTGATTTTTCACGGTTACATAATAATGGGGTATCTCGTAGTTTGGGTGAGGCCAATAATCCAGCATGTGGCGTACGTATCGCTGGGGCTCGGCTGCTAATTGGTAAATTGGCTTAGATTGTATCGGTCCCACAAAGTAGGTGACGAGAGACCTTCCAAGTGTCTTGGTCGCCTTCATTGCGCGCTTGTTCCAACCAACCAACGTCACACGTTGTCACACTATGTCGCCGGTCGCTACGGGCGTGTGATTAGACCACAGAATCACAAACTTTTATAGATATTTCATGCCCAACGCTCAGTGTAACAAAGACGACAATTTGTAGCAACTACCGCCCCCCCTCCGACACAGGTAACATGCAAAAAAAAAACAACACAAAAAACCAAACCTCATTTTTCAACCCGGCTGGTCACCGTGGAAGATCAAGACCAAAACACACTGAAGAAGAAATTCCAAACATTCTCAAAAATAACTAACCTAACCTATAACGTCAGAACATTATCTACTCACGAACGTTTTCTTTAGAGGAGGCCTTCACCTTCGCCTCAGAGAGGGGTTCTTGCTTATGAATAATTTAAGATACCTATGTTACATTTTTCATCAAGATTGTAAATAGATAAATATGTAAAACTATAATTTTTATAACTCTGTAACATACCTTTTTGCAAGAAATAAAAGGCTTTTTATTATTATAGTACCGGTGTGGTTTGAAAATTGATTAAACGAAAAATAGTTACGCTAAAAAGTGACAAACGCGTAGATCTACAGAATTTAGCCTGCGAGAGAATGAGATAGAATAACCAGTCTCCTCTTCGTAGCCTCCCCATTCCTGTCTACTTTAGTTTTCTAAAGGTTTCACTTCTACCGCATGTGAAATGCACACTCTGTTTTGTAGTCTTTCTACTATTTAATAACAGTATTGCCTATTTCAATCTAATGCCCCGAATGTGTTGATTGTATAATGCCGTAGAATGTGGCGATATAGACATCTTCAATTTGGGAGGTGGCTATGGGTACCGCCGCTCCGGGAACCATTTATTGGATAACCAACACCCCCGCCATAGGTCACCCCAAGAGGTTCGCTACATTTGGTGATTTAGAAGGAGTGTCCGGGTTCAATGGGGTTAGGCTTGTGCGGGGCCGGATCGGGAGAGACTGGTTGAGGGAGGCCTAACCTAGGAATCTTTCGACCCACCGCCTTGCACCGCAGTGGGAGGGATGGATTCGTACGTCCGTCACTCCTGGACACATTAACCCCACATTCCTACCCACCCCTCACACCTTTTTCCTTCCCAGAACTTACTCTTCTCTTTTCCCTTAAAAAAAACTCTCCACATAGCATCCCCAAAGACGACCCAGGCCTCCTGTGTGGAGCTAATGTAAGAAAATCTTTAGTAACAGGCTGGAATAGAATAATAATAGAATAGTATTAACACAGTTAATATGTGACCGAATTAGATAGAGTCACATTAGCTCAGAGGTAGAGCACTACCCCGGCAAGCCTAAGGTCCTGGGTTCGATTCCTAGATGTGACCGTATTTTTTTCTGATTTTTCTGTTTCAGATTTTTAATTGAGTGTGGCTTATAATGTCTTCATTAATTAATTATTACAATTTAAGGTTTTACTCAATAAGTAAGAAAAAAACAGTGTGCAATTCACACAGGGTAGAAGCGAGACCTTCATAAAACTATAGTAGACAAGAGTGGGGAGGCTACGAAACACCGCACAAACAGGAGACCGATTAGTCTATCTCATTCTCTCGCAGGCTAAATTCTATAGATGATGTGTTTGTCTCTTTTTTGTCATTTCCGTTTCATCGAGTTTCAAATCACAACGGCGCTAAAGAAATTTTCACTTTAATAAATGCAATTATCGTTAACATTTTTAATGTATCAATCAACAATGAATTTAATGATTCCCCCCTTTATTTACTCCTGGTTAAATACATCAAATATTTCCAAAAATCGAAATCATTTCTTTTAATAGTTAATATATTCACTGTCCTGTCTTTGAACTAGGAGTTGAAAGATCAACTGGCGACATAAATTTTCTTTGAAATAAATCGCTTCTCCACTTCTTGGGATTATGTGATCAGCAACACGCAGCACAACAATATCAAACAGAAATTGTCAACAAAAACAAGCAAAATTCATAAACAACTACGATATATTTTGATTTAAATCACTACTTTATTAGGGTGTCGAACCCGGAACGGCGCAAACAGATTGCGAGCGCTCGGCCCTGCTTCTAGGAAGTCTCGGGGAAATCCAGTATAATTCGATAAACAACATCAATAACAACTTAAGAAATCAGTTGACTCATATTCACGGTATAAAGCAGGAAGATAATAGATACATGTAAAATCTGCTGATTTTGGTCATGTTGAGATCACCTGGCAATAAGATCGTTTTGATCAGCCTGTCAGCCGATCAAAATGTGATCAAATTCAAAATGATGCTGAAATGGGTTTGGTTATATGCAGTGCAAGGAATTTCAGAGACCCAATACAATATTGCGTTTGTCAGCCTTTCTTGAAAAATTTGAATTTTTTATTGATAAAACTATTTATATTCATAATATTGCGTATGTACAGGCGCAAATAATTAATTTTTCTTAATATTTTAAAGCATAACTTATAAAAAGCATTTTTTCGTAAAATAATTGTACGCGCGCCATATATGAAAGAGTAGAATATAAATTCTTTTGATCCCCTTAAAATGGACTTTTTGTAATTTGATAAAATAATAATAAAAATTTAGTTGTCGGTAGTCGGTTTACGGACGATAATTTTACGTGATAACGTCAAATATTAACTTGGAATGGAAGAGAGATAGATGCGTCACAAGCCGAACGCTTGTTCCGCGCTCTCGCTTGCACGCTCGGCTCAGGCGGAACGTGATAATGAGTCATGCTTTTTCGTGATTGCAGCCGGCGTTCATCGATTTATAAGACGTTATCGCGTCAAAAAATTGAATTGAAAATTAAATGCGTATCTGTGATGAGTTTTAAGAACAGCAACGTTGTCTTATATATTATACTAGCTGGTCCCCGGCATGCGTTGCAATCCCATATACAAAGAAATAAATTGTTTCTCCCTGCATTCCTTTCCCGTACGTCCCCGTTTCCCTCCCGCGTCCCCTTGCACCTTCCCCGCCTCCCCTTTCCTGCTCACGGGTCCCGCCAACTCCCGCGTTCCATATATCCAATCCCAGTACATTCAGTTTTCAAACAGCTCGCGTCGCGTGCCACCTATAACAATTTTTTAAATTCAAAATTTCATTTTTCATACATTATAAATATTCATCATATAAGAACAATCGAACAAATTTGGTATCTAATATAGTGTAAGTGCTTCAAATTAATTCATTAATTTAAAGAGTTTTGAAAATTGAATTATAATCATTGTTTTGCTAAATTTCATTCTCAATTTTTCGACAGTTTCGCAAGAATTTTTGTGATGATTAAAAAAAATTTTTCAGATGTATTGTCAAGTGGTTGAAAAGATCCAAAATCCGTCGCGGGTGTTATAAAAAGGTGTTTTGAAAATTTCAAACATTTCCTACGCTTAATATAGCAATACACAATACAATAATCCCCAAACACATTTTGATTTTTATGTATGAAGATAAATTATTAACCAGTTGAAACCGCTGCGTTGCGAATTCTTCGAAAAATGAATGAAGTTAGTAAACATTGCATAAATTAACAATGTTATTTGCTTACAATAGCCGAAAGATAAAAATGACTAAGAATGACGCAAAAGCACTGCAAATTACTCAGCGGGCGTGTTTATTTACAGCGCCATACAAAAAGCCGGCCGGCATTTCGAATTTCAGAATTCTAGGAACAAATTTAAGTATTACGATAATATGTAAGCTTATGGTGGTCTAACCCCCTAGAAGCCCAATCTAGGTCATTTTTACCTATACGCTAACAAATATCCGCTTTCTCTTTCGCACACTTCTTTCGATTGCCCTGATTGATCGAACCAACTTGGTACCTTCATATTGGAGTTATCGTACTGTTGTAGGTCAATTTGACCTATGTTTAGGCTTTTTGTAATTTTTAAATGTGTGTGAAAAGTATTTATAAAGAAAAAATAATTATCTGAAATTGTAACATTTATTTGTCAGTAGAAAAAAGAAGATTTTATTTAGTTTTTTTATTATATTTATAGTTTAAAAGAAGCAAACCGAAAGGATCTCATTTTGTAAGAAATTTTTGTATTAATTAGTAATAGTCTAATAAATAAATATTATTCTAAGTTTACGTTTTTTCATTTCCTAAATAGTTAATACAAATAAATAATGATAAAAATTGGTTATCTGTGAAGTCGGTTAACGGACGATAATTTTACGTGATAACGTCATACAATAACGATGGAGTGGAAAGAGATAGATGCGTCACAAGCCGAACGCTTTTTCCTCGCTCTCGCTTGCACGCTTGGCTCAGGCGGAAAGTGACAATGAGTCATGATTTTTCATGAGTGCAGTCGGCGTTCATCGATTTATAAGACGTTATCACGTCAAAAATAATTACACAGAATAAACTATGTTACAAGTGTATTTATTCATGTAGGTAAATTTGACCTGATTGGGCTTTTTAGATAGCAAAATATGATTGGGCTTCTAGGACTAAGAATACCATCATCACTGCCGTGGTTGGCTAGATGGAGTCCTCCTTGATGGCCCGACAGGAGACGGTCAAGAATCCTCCGTTAAATTGATTCAATTTGGGAGGCTGGTAAGGGTATTTATTGGACCTCTGCCATACATAGGTTCGCCCTAAGTCCATCCGGTCACGGGACAAAAAAACAGTTCGCAACTCAAGTCGGGATAGCGACTTGCGAATTTCAATGGCGTTCCGCACACAGGCAACTTCTCAAAGACCAGTTATCGACGGCGACGCAACCGTAATTAATCGAAAATAATGTAAATTTCGATTAAATGCGACGGTGAAGTTTGAAGCAACCTAACCTAAATTTTCCCAGTATTTTCATCATTTAGCGTCGCGCCAGTCGATTGATTCGTCCTCGAAACTGTTTATCAAATAAGTAGAACTTAAGTATTACGAAATATAGAAAATGTATTTAGTACTGCATCGGTAGGTTGGTAACAGATATCTATAACAAATACATTTCGTAATTTTATTAGTAATCTGAATTCAATAACGTCGGTGCTCAGATAAAGAAGTCATACAAAACACGATAAATTCATTGGAGTGTATTACACTGAAGAGAAAAACCGATAGAGTTGATTTGAGGGCGTGTCTGTTCTGCCCGAAACGTTCGCAATTTTCTCTCACCTTCTGGAATTGGTCAAACACACCGATACAATTAGATGCGATATTACGTACTAATTTCTTCGAAACATGTTTCCACTTTTAGAACGCGTTAAGAGGAATATAAACGCTAGAAATATTTCGATTCTCATGCCATACAAAATTTAACTTAAATTCTTATTTGCAAGAGGCAAGTAAGCGAAAAAATGGTTTTTATTTATTTTGTGCATAATTTTATAAGAATGAAAAAAGTTAGAACATAGAAAACCTCAAAAATAGTCTTCGCCATTAAAGGGTATTTAAAAAAAATGTTTCTTACATTACTTCGTAGTTAATTCATGAAAAAACGTTTTTTAAGTGGTTTAAGCTCATATTTTTTATGTTAATAATAATTTTATTGTAATTACAATTCATAGAAAAGCTAGTAAAAGCTTCAATTTATCCGTAGCATATTTTTGATGTTCATACTGTAAACCGATTCGTCGTAAAGATGTATCTAAATAGGATTTAGCGTAAAGCTTCAGCTTAATTTGTTCTTCTGTGATCATAATGTGATTTTTTTTAAATTATGGTGTTGCGTAGAGTGAAAGATTTTTCCAAGTAAATGAAGGATAGGAAGTTGTGGAAAGAAAGGGTGGGTAGGAATCTGGAGATCAGTGAGTCCAGGAGTGACGTATGTATCCATCACTAATACTGCGGTGCAGGCTCCTAAGGCGTTGGGTCGAGAGACCCCGGCTGGAGAGGTCAAAGGGTCTCCCTCAACCGGCCTCTCCCGATCCCGGTCACACACGGGATGAGCAGACGCATCCGTTACCAAGACGTGAACGTACCTCACACTGTGAAGCGGGGCACTATTGCTAAGTCACCAAACGTAGCGAATTACTCGGAGTAACCTACGCAGATAATATATTGGTTTTCCGATAAATAGTTCCCAGGGTGGCGGCACCTAGATCGATACTTGCCTCTCAAATTTATTATGAAGTGAACTTTGCTTCTATATCAAATATTTAGTCACTGAATATAAAATTCAAATGTATTGATTTTATTTAAACTTGACCGTGAAAGAATTTTTACGAAGCCGTTGTTTCATTTTCTTACATAAAAGAGTAGATTTTCTATTATTATTGTTTATTTCTTACAATCCGAAGGTCGCGGGTTCAAATCCCGACGTGCGCAAATAAATTTTATTTGATTGATCAAATCGGCACGTTCCAGAGTGGAAGATACTCACATTATCACCCAGGTGTAAGAACACCATTAAAAAATTAAACGTTGTTTGAAATGACTTTAGCCGTGTTTGGTGACCAGATCTGAATAGCCCAACTTCCTTCTTCCCCATCTCCTTCCCCTCTCCACTACCCGAATCAGGGATGCTCAATGGCTCCAGACGGGAGCAGTTGGGACTCTTGTGCGGTATTCACATAAAAAATGTAATAGTTAAGCGTACTACAAATGAAATAACACAAAACTGCGCGTTTATATTTTTGTAAAAAAGTTTTTCTATTATTGAGAACTTAGGGTCAGTTATATGATAATTTTTTTTCAATACAATTGTATATTTGATATTTGAACGGTCCCCCGTTTTATGACGATTTTATGCTTGTTTAAGCATTTGAAAAGCGCAACTTGACTGTTGCGCTTGGCAGCTGATTACACTGTGATCAAAAGCTTAAACAGGCCGAGAATCGGCATCGTTTAACGGGGACCGTTCAAATGTCAAAAAAAAATGGGGCATGGCATCAAATAATGTGGCGAGACCCCAACCGAAATCTATTACGCATTTAAAAAAAAAAAAGAATTTAAAAAACGTAATTTATGTAGGGAAGAATTTTGACAATTTGTCAATGGAAATAAGAGATACTCTCAAAGTATCCGAAATTTGAAATAAATCTTGGCAACCTAACAAATAGAAATCCCGAATATAAAGTATTTAAACAGCAAAACAAAAAAAAACAAAAAATCAACAGGTTTCAGACATAAATCACTCCAACAAAAAGGTCCAAACAGTGAAGAGACAAACCTAAACAAATTTGTGGGCGTGTCTGTGTGGTCGTAGCAAGCAAAATTTTCCTTACTTCTGATGAAATTAATAGGTGACCGGACAACTAAGAATTAAACCAACTCAGAACCTCATCAGAAAAGTCATAAAAAGTGATGTAAAAAATATGTAAAAAAATTGATTAAATAGGTTACGTTAGTTAGGGTTATGGGGTATTTTAAAATTATTTTTTTCAAAGCTTTTAATGACTTTCAAAGAGGTGATGAATTGACTTGATTTTGAGTTGGCATGGAACCGTGGTTCGTAGCCAATCGGCCTTCTCTTTGCGCGGTGCCTCGTAGAATAATTTTTAAACTTGGTGACAGTACTTTTGGTAATAGTTACTATTGGTAACGATACTCTGCATTCGTCTCATTCTCTCGAAGTTTAGTAAGGTTTCACTTCTACCGCGTGCGAAATACACACTTTTTTTTTTTAAATTTGAAAATTATTTCTTGAATAGGTAATTGATTTCGTTGAATTAGTTGGTATTGTGTTTAATTCGTCGAACTTCGTTTATTTATTTTTAAAATTCAATTTGGATCAAATTTAATAGTGTTATTATTAATTTTTGCTAGTATTTAGTTTTTTTTTTATTATTGTGACAGCTATTTCGGCTAACAAGGCCAATTAATTAATTTTAAAACTGACCAATGCCTTTTTCAAAGCGACCCAGGCCATTTTCAATATGGCCATTGCCATTTTCAAACTGACCAAGGCCATTTTCAAACCGACCAAGGCAATTT
The DNA here is from genome assembly GCA_936435175.1 of Glyphotaelius pellucidus. Taxonomy (NCBI): domain Eukaryota; kingdom Metazoa; phylum Arthropoda; class Insecta; order Trichoptera; family Limnephilidae; genus Glyphotaelius; species Glyphotaelius pellucidus. Next base: position 2,769,832 of record OW386561.1, read on the forward strand.
TCAATTTAACCAAGGCCATTTTCAAACTGACCAAGGCCATTTTCAATCTGACCATCGCCATTTTCAAACTGACCAAGGCCATTTTCAAACTGACCGAAGCCATTTTCAATATGACCAAGGCCATTTTCAATCTGACCATCGCCATTTTCAAATTGACCAAGGCCATTTTCAAGCTGACCAAGGTCATTTTCCAACTGTCAGCTTGAAAATGAGGAAAATAATTTGCCTCAGAGCCCTCTTTGGGGATGCTGTGTGGAGGGTCTTTTAAAGGAAAGAAAGGAGAGGAAATCTAGGGAAGATAAAAGATACGAGGTGAGGGTACGAATCTGGGAGGTCAGTGGGTGCAGGAGTGACGGACGTATAGATCCATCCCTACCAATATGGTGCAAGGCGATGAGTCCAGAGAAAACTGAAGAAGAGACACAATGGACCCCTCAACCTGACCCTTCCGATCCAGCCTGCCACGCGAAAAGTGGGCAGAAGTATCAGCCGCCAAGACCTAGACAAACTTCACCTCGTAAACCCGGGCACCCTTGCTAAATCACCAAATGTAGCGAACTACTTGGGGTGACCTGAATACAATAAAAAAATCGTTGCACTTTCCTGGGAGTCTTTCTTTTACTAAGAGTTGAAAATTTTTCTTTCGAATTCCGACAAATCACAATTCTAAGAAATATCCGTTCAGTGGATATGCCGGATACGGATTGAATAAACTAGCATAATATAAAACAGTGGTTAATTATTTTATAAACAGAAGTAAACTTTATTACTCGAGAATAAAGAAGTTAATAGTTTCTAAGAATAATCCACGCCTGTTTGCCAACAAATAATATTTAAAAGAACAAAACCACACAACGCCATGTGCAAAATAAAAACGCATAGAATACTGAATATAAAGTCTGCAAGCCTAAACTAAGAATTTTTCCTTATTTCTGTCTAAATTGATAAAACCATCGTCAAATAACTAAATTCTATCTTGGACTTAGACAATTAATGCCATTGACCTGTCTGGGGCCTAGGAGCCTTATATGAATTGGCGACATTTTTTGTTTTTTTACTTTAGCTGCACAAAGGAGGCTCAGATGAAAACAATTTCTATTGGTACACAGCTGCTAACCCTGTACAAATCACAAGTGTGCCCCACGGTTAAATTTGGCAGCCACCTCTGGTCTGGAGCCTCAAAATACCTGAAAAAAAAACCGTCGACTCGTGTGATAGATTCTCTTAACTTAACAATTGGATTGCAATCTTAAGAGCACAGGAGTCGGGTGGGAATGCTATCCTTGTTCTACCGGTATTTCAATGGAAGATGCTCCGGAACTAGCGTCATTGATCCCTTCGGCACCGGTGCACCGTCAGGAAACACGCCAAACGCGCGCCCAACATATGTACACGGTTGACATTTGTCACATGAGAACGGGTCGCTTCTTCGAATCGTTCTCGCTTCTTCGAATCGAACATGCGTTCAACTGCTCGGCTGTGAAATGATTTGCCGGCCTCTGTGTTTCCTCCTTCCTACAACACAGGTCTCTTCAAGACCACTATTCGTTCATTCCTCTCCTCAAAAAGACCCTCCACACAGCATCTCAGATGACAGAGGCCCCGAGGGAAATTATTTTTCTCAGGGCCTCCTGTGTGAAGTTAATGTAAATAAAAAAAAAACATTTTTCTCGAGGCCTATGTCATCTTTGGGGATGTTGTGTGAAGAATATTTTTAGGAAAAAGAAGGGGAGGAAGTTCTGGGAAGGAAAAGGTATGAAGGGTGGATAGGAATCTCGAGGTTAGTGTGTCTAGAAGTGATGAACGTATGAATCCGTCCCTCTCACTGCGGTAGAAAGCAGTACGGCCTGAGAGGTAAATATCTCCATCATCCAGTCTAACGCATATGACGACAAAACATAGACAAATCTCACCCCATGAACCCGGGCATCCCTGCCAAATCACCAAATGTAGCGAACAACTATGGATAACCTACGGCAATGGATGATGGTTATCCAATAAATGATTCCCGGGGCGGCGGTACCCGGTAAAATCAGTTGTTGTCTTTTGAACCATATTTTGAACACTATTCGCTTCTCGATGATCGAGGCATATTATAAAAAAAATCACAACAAATTTCAATTCCTAAAAAAATTCAAATAATAACTTCTTATGTTGCTAAAATGTCACGGTTTATAATTCACGATAAATCTTCAAACATGCTGTATGCAAGCAACTCATATATCTGTGAGTTCAAGATGAAAACTGAGACATTCTGTTACCACAGGTATAAAAGATAAATTACACAAATCAAATTAATAATCTTCTTATAAAATATATCGTAGGTAAGTAGGTACTTTAAGAAACGAACTTAATCGTAATAATTTATGAAAATTAGAGTTAGAATTATTCATAAATATCATAACAGTAACTCGAACACTTGCTATTAAGATTCAGAAACACAACAAAAATAACTGCGGTATGCATAGATGGTTGAATTGATTACAAAATTGACAATTTGAAAATCATCATAAAACATTAACTTGATCATCATATGGAGAATAGACGTAGCATATATGCTGAAAAAAACCATAAAAGTACCTTGAACGTTTTCCATGCGAGATGAAAACCACTAAAAAAATAACTACTATCGTATCACACGTATTTTGAAAACCATATTATTTTTTTGATTAATGAAAAAGCTTCGTTTAGAAAAGATCACAAACCCAAAACGTAAACGCTACGAGCTACGGCGTAGCTTTTAACACCGGTATCGATTTTCCTTGCTACGAGGAGCGCGCGCGAACTGACACGTCCGTGTTCGACCACGGACAGAGTTAGACTGAAGACTGAATATTCTCAATTGAACTTGACGACTTGGCGGAAATGCTAGGACTATCAACCGGCGAAAGCTAGCAGAAGGAAAATCCTGAAAAGCGTGGCGTTCTAAGAAAGGAACAAAGCGAACGTACAGCGGCGTTTTTGTGTGAAATCAATCTTTTGCAGCTTTTCACGATACTTCGTATGAGAAAAATGGTTCTCAGAAAAGAGTCAAACTGTATGTAAGCGAAGTTTTTAAGTGACTTTATATCATGTTTTATGTGAGAAAAATCGCATTTTCCAAAAGGAGCTAACTATTTGTAGGTAGTATTTTTAGGTGAGTTATAATAGTTCTTCGATAAGATGTTTTCTTCAAAAGGGTTAACAATATAGGTTGGTGATGACCTTTTCACAATGTTTTTAATGTCCTCTTCGTTTAATAAAGTACAAAGTTTAGACCATCAACACGGGGTCACGCAATCTTCTCCGCAATATATTTGCTTTATGTGTTTACCGTCCAAGTGTCGGAACTGTTCCCAAAGTCTGGAGCCAGTGAGACTACGGCATTCTCAATAATTGGTGCATGTTGTGAGGTTGAGGTGGTCGAAAAGACAATGAGACGAAGAAGATGAAGGTTGTAAACTACCTACTTGTACCAAACAAAGATAAAGCCATTTCAAGCAACGATTCGATTCGGAAAGTTTGTCTTTCATCGGGGTTTCCGGGTTTATGACGGCCTCCGTGGTCGAGGAGTAAGGCTCTTGGCGTAGGTCGCGGGTCCAAATCCAAGCGTAAGCAAATAAATTTAATTTGATTAATTTGTGTTATTTCACAAATAAACCTACATTTACTATTTCATAAATTGTACCTACGAGTTCTCTTAAGTCATCCATGTGGATTTAACATTAGATATATTCGTATTTAAAGTTTATTTTTTTTTTATTATTATTATTATTTTCTTTTAAATTTCTTTAACCATGTAAATATTTTTTTTTTATGTATCCTTTTTATATCTTGTCATCATTTCTTGATTATTATATATGTATAATATGGAACTCGTGGGATTGCACCACCCTCCCCGAGATCTGGAATAAATGATTAAAAAAAAAAAAAAGTATTTATTATATTGAGTTTATTTTATATCTTTTTAATTTATGTTTTACTGTTGTTATAAATTAAATTTGTATTAAATATGTAAAAGCCAAATAGGGCGTCAAACCCAAATATGTGGTATATTTGCGGAACGTTCCAGAGTGGAAGATACTCTCAGTATCGCTCTGGTGTAAGACCACCGTTCAGAATTAAAACGTCACTTGAAACGGCTTTAGCCGAGTTTGACTTTAGACCAGATCTGAATAGCCGGATACTTACCCAATTCTTCATCTGCATCTCCTTCTCCTACTTTTCTTCTTTCCCCTATTTCAGTCTCACAACATACCCCAATTGTGGATACCATAGTCTCACTGGCTCCAGTCGAGAGCAGATGGTACTCTTGTGCGGCATTCGCATACATATACATACAACGGATTAAAGTTCGATGAATATATTGTTATTTATTTAACGTCTGTTTTGTTAAGAGTTGCTTTGTGTGCGGTAGGTTCGTTAATAAACGTCTAACGCATGGGTCGGCAACCTGCGGCCCGCAAGATTCTCGCCACAACGCGTGTGACGAACGATATTAACGCATGTGATGATTTTAACAGGGAAAGGGAGAAAAGGGATAGCGATATAACTTCAAACTGGGTTTGAAAACCGGTTTGCTGATTTCGAAAAGATCTCACGCAAGACGATTTGCGAAAACTACTTCCCAGTAGATATCGATAATGTACCAAGCAATTTGCAAATCAACGAATCAACGTGATAGATTTGCCTTCTGAAAACTACAAGGAGTTAAAAAGTTTTACTCAGCAAATAATTAATATGTTCGGTAGTAGGTACCTTTATTTGTGAGCAAACTTTTTCAATTCTGAATTATCGAAAAAACAAACATTGTTTTCGGTTATCGGATTCACATTTAAAACTAAACTATTTGTACATAAATATTGTAAGCATTTTTTTACATTGGCTCCACGTAGGAGGCCCCGAGACAAATAATTACACTCAAGGCCTATTTCATCTTTGGGGATGGGATGTGGAGGGTATCTTTAGGAAAGGAAAAAAAGGATGTTCTGGGAAGGAAAAGAGTATTGTGGGTGGGTAGGGTCAGGTCTGGGGGTTAGTGTGTCTAAGAGGGACGAACGTGTGAACCCATCTCTCCTACAGCGTTTCAAGGCAATGTTCCGAGAGAGTACGGTTGGAGCAGTCAAAAGGACTTCCTCAACCATTCTCTCCTGATTCCGCCTGCCATTCAGCTGATGGGTAGACGCATCAGTCACCAAGACAGTCACCGGACAAACTTCAACCCAAGAACCAGGGCACCCCGTAGCGAACCATTCGGGGTGATCTATGGCAGAGGTGTAGGTTATCCAACAACTGGTTCCCGGGGCTGCGGTACCCATACTCACCTCCCAAATTGGAATAGGAATACTGTAATGACGTGCGGCCCGCATTAACCTCCATGTAAAATATTTGGCCCTTACACAACAAAAGGTTGCCGACCCATGGTCTAACGTATAGGAACGATCTTGAACGAAGATTGAGTAAGGCAGACTGAGAATTATTATTTCCTAAGGGAATTGGTTTGATTTGTAGGCTTTCCAGATTGCTAAATGTTCGCTAATGAATATAAAATGTTTTTCTTCAACAAAGCCTGTGGAAATTTAACGTCGCTTTATAAAAATTGCTAGCGATTTTATACGTGCGATTGGGGTGAAGAATAACCATTTTGTCGGAAGGGAGGATACTGGGTGAACGACCGAACTGGATAGACACTAACTTTACGCCCCAAAGGTCAGGGTTAGATGTCCTAAAGGCCATCACATTTAACCCTAGATAGCTAAAATTTATTGCACCTCAACAATCTAACCATTTGACTACCATTTTTGGAAGTCTTATTTTTAGTTGTGGTTTAAGAGAAATATAAACGCTAGAAATATTTAAATTCTGTGCCTTCAAAATTTAAAATCGAGCGTCTTATTTGCACGAGGCAAGTGTGCGAAAAAGTGGTTTTTATTTATTTTTTGCATAATTTTATACGAATGAAAAAAGTAAGAACATACAAAATCTCAAAAATAGTCTTAACCGTAAAGGGGTATTTAAAAAAAAAATTGTTTCTTATATACTTCATAGTTAAGTCATGTAAAAACATTTTTTTTAGTGGTTTACGCTTATATTTTTTGTTATGTAAATAAAAATTTAATTGTAATTCAAATACATAGAAAAGCTAGTAAAAGCTTCAATTTATCCGTACCATATTTTATATGTGATATTCATAATGTAAACCGATTCGTCGTAAAGATTAATTTAATTGGAAATAAATAGGATTTCACGTATAGCTTCATCTTAATTTAAGTTGTCTTATAATTTAACTGTGGTGCAAGGCGATGCTCCCAGAGAGTCCTGCTGGAGAGATAAAAAGGTCTCTCTCAACCAGTCTCTCCCGATCCGGCCTGCCACGCAGTTGGTGGGACGCATCGGGAGACGCATCCGCCGCCGAGAACCGGAAAAACTTTACCCAATGGAACCGGGCCTAAGTCACTAAACGCGTGACTTGTGGCAGAGGTGTTGGTTATCCAATAAAGGTTCCCGGGCGACGGTACCTGTACCCGCCTCCCAAAATGAATACTCGTACCAGCCTCCCAATGTCCAGCAGGTACGTACTGATTTTTGTTGAAACAACGTCAAAAAAACAGAAGTGTAGTTCGCAAGCGGTAGAAGTCAAATCTTTAGAAAACTGAAGTAGACAAGAGGTGGGAAGGCTATGAAGCACCGCACAAAGAGGAGACCGATTAATCCATCTCAATCTCTTGCAGGCTTAATCCTATAGATAATAATAATAATATTTGGACAACTTGTGTAACGCCGTTTTTTGTGAAAAATCACTTCAAGGGCGCTGTACAAACTTATATATTTCTACAATCTTACTTCTAACTACAAAGTATGAGTATGTGCTTGTCTCTTTTTAGTGTCGCTTTTTCGTTTCATCGAGTTTCAAAACAAAACTGATTAAGAAATTTTATCTTCAAAAAACACCGCAGACCAAAATGTACCCTACATTTTTTACCCCAAATAACCTCGAGAATCACCTATTCTAAAAATACTGTTCAATATTTTTTTAGTAATACGTAATAAACCGATAAAATACGAAATAACACCAATAAGTTATAGGCAAAAAAAGGCTGAGTGATTCTACCGCATAATACTTCAGAATTATTATAACTAGAAACGCCAATATCTGCAATATTTAATAAAACTTTGAGAATTAACATTATGTTTTTCCTCGTCAAATCTCCGTAATTTAATATGCCTGTGCCAAGGCGCACTGTCGCGAGTTTTATAAAATGGTAGCCATACTATTATCATTATCTTTAATTTGTTATTTTTAAAGGTCAGATGAGATGGAGTTTGCAGACTTTACGGCGCCATCGCAGCACGATGTATCTACAGTATTCAATGTTGCATTTTTAGTTCATTCATTGAAGCTGCCTTGTGTAACAAACGAGAAATATCTCGTGAACTCCACACGATTTCAAATAACCTTTTTTATGTGAATACCGCACAACAATCCCAACTGCTGCCTTCTGGAGCCGGTGAGATTGTGTCATCCCCAACCGGGGTATGTTGTGAGGCCGAAGGTATTGAGGAGGGGATGGGGTAGAGGAAGGTGGGGAAGTATATGGCTATTCAGATCCGGTCACCAAACACGGCCAAAGCCATTTTAAGCAACGTTTCAATTAAATAATAATGCTGCACCAGGGCGATTCTGAGAGTATCTTCCACTCGGGAACGGGCCGCAAATGTACTATACAGGGTGTCCGGGGGTAAAGTGCACAAACTTCGGGAGGTTATTCTGCATGATAGCACAAAAAAAAACTATTTTAGAAATTTCAACGTTTTGAGGTACTTGTTGGAATAAAAAGTTGAATTTTTTTTGTATGGAAAAAATAATATTCTTCCATGAAAAAATATGTTTAATTTCGAAAAAAGTTATTCATCTTTTTTACTTCTACCATCAAGTAGAATCACCTCTCGAAGTTTGTGCATTTTACCCCCGGACACCTGTATATTATTCTATTAATTAATTATGAAATAAAACTAATTAATCAAATGAAATGTATTTGCGCACGCCAGTATTTGAACCCGCGACCTTTGGAGTGCTAGTCGAGAGCCTTATCCCTCACACCAGGGCGATACTGAGAATATCTTCCACTCTGGAAAGTGTTGTTTGATCGCAAATATACTACATATATATTATGTTCTGTTAATTGTGAAATAACACCAATTAATCTAAGGATTTCATCTGGACGAGAGCCTTACCCCTCGACCACAAAGGGCGTCAGATTCGGAATACACGAATATGCGTAATGAGGACACGTTCTGAAAAAACCTAATTTAACAAGACAGCGAGGAATGACCGCACATTGTATCTGATATTCAGAAACTTTCGATACATAAAAGAATATCTAGAAAATTCGAGATACCAACATAAAGAATTTTATGGAAATATATTTAATAGTCAGGTGGGGACCACACGAATATTCGTAATCTGACAGATTCTGGTATATTCGAGATGCATACATAAACTTCTAGACAACTCTACGTAATGGTCATGCCAGGAAAACAAGAATATTGCAAATCTGACACTTTATGGAACATTCGAGATAAAACGAGAAGCTTCCGGAATATTTGATATACTTATCAATTACTTATCTGTACACCTAAGAGAAAACAAGATTTTTTTAAAATGGTAATAGTTAATGTTATGACAATACCGCGTATTTGGCACATTCCGGAATATTCTCGAATATTCGATTTTTACTAAGAAACCCATCAAATAAGTTTCGTCAACCGGTATGTATAGGTAAAAAAGATTAATAATTACTTGGTTGGTAGAATTAAAAAAGGACAAAATAAAAGTACCTGTATCTAAGAAGAGGAAAAAATATTATTTTACAGTAATAGGTAATGTGATACTGCGAACACTTTCTGGAACATTTAGATTTGAAAAGAAGATTCTCGAATATTCGATTTGTACTGAAAACAGGCAAATACGGTTAACCCTCAACTGGAAATCCATGCGTAAAAAAGGATCAATAATTCGTATCTGGCAACATTTTAGATCCGAAAAGAAGATTCTCGAATATTCGATTTGTACTGAAACCGGGCAAATAAGGTTAACCCTCAACTGGCGACATGCGTAAAAAAGGATCAATAATTCGTATCTGGCAACATTTTAGATCCGAAAAGAAGATTCTCGAATATTCGATTTGTACTGAAACGGGTAACTAAGGTTAACCCTCCACTGGCAATACATGCGTAAAAAAGGATCAATTATTCGTATCTGGCAACATTTTAGATTCGAAAAGAAGATTCTCGAATATTCGATTTGTAATGAAACCGTGCAAATAAGGTTAACCCTCAACTGGAAATCCATGCGTAAAAAAGGATCAATAATTCGTATCTGGCAACATTTTAGATTCGAAAAGAAGATTCTCGAATATTCGATTTGTACTAAAACGGGTAAATAAGGTTAACCCTCCACTGGCAATACATGCGTAAAAAAGGATCAATAATTCGTACCTGGCAACATTTTAGATTCGAAAAGAAGATTCTCGAATACTCGATTTGTAATGAAACCGGGCAAATAAGGTTAACCCTCAACTGGAAATCCATGCGTAAAAAAGGATCAATAATTCGTATCTGGCAACATTTTAGATTCGAAAAGAAGATTCTCGAATATTCGATTTGTACTGAAACCGGGCAAATAAGGTTAACCCTCAACTGGCAATCAATGCGTAAAAAATGATCATTAATTGATATCTGGCAACATTTTAGATTCGAAAAGAAGATTCTCGAATATTCGATTTGTACTGACACCGGGCAAATAAGGTTAACCCTCAACTGGATCGATAATTCCTTGATTGTAGTCCTAGTCACCTTACCTGTTCCTATAGTAGTCATACGAGAGAAGAAAAACTTGTCTTACCTGTAAAGAAAGAGATATAATTGATTAGAGACCAATAATTATTGTCAATTTGTACAAGCACATACATTTCAGCAAGCCACAAAAATACGATTATTTAACCCCTCAGGTCTCGGGCATATTTTGCCAAAAGGTTAAAATATTTCCGCTTTGCAATAAAATCCAAATAAATGGAATATATCTAAACGTATGCGAAAACTTAAAACTGTTTATGAAAGAAGATGTAAAATTTTATAATTAGAAATTAGCATATAATTTTTTAAATATAAAATTTATGAATGCAAACATAACAAAGTTTTAAAACTGGTTCCCTCACGATTTTTCTAACTAAACATATTATAAACACTAACGTCACCTCACTTTTTGGTTGTTTCATGTAAAAATAATTAATAAAAAAAAATAATTTTTTTTTTTCAATTTGCGGTCGGAAACTTTGGTTTCTTAAATTTGAGTATAAAGCGAGTTTTTTCTTTCTAAAACCATTTAGATTATATTTATCACCATGATAGTAAAGAAGACACAACGATTTCTATGAGACCTGTATGAGTTGTTCTCAAAAGCGAACAAATTGACCTGGGTTAAAAACGCTTTTTATGTTATCAATTATTTTCTATACTCAATATGAATTTGGGGTACATTGTCATACTGAAGGAAGTGGTTATGAAAGAGGAAGGTTGGGTTCAATAGGTACCTACATATTCATATCTGGCCCCTACACATAGCTAACTAAAGTCATACAGAAATCACACGCAAACAAAATACGACACACTTAACTTTGCAGTCAGCGACGATGACGAAGCGCGTCCCACTGTTTGGAAAATGGCAGCCACCCCTGGTTTGGAGCCCCAAAACATAAAAAAAAACCTTTCAAAATCTTTAGAGCACATGCGTTAGATGGGAATGTTGTCCTCGTTCTATCGGTATTTCATCGGAGGAAATAAAGGTCTATGATACCGGGCGTGCTTTCCGATGTACCGGTATACAAACGTTCTTGAGTTCAACAGCTCGGCTCTGTGTTTCATCTCTCTTTCACATAGCATCCCAAAGATGACAGGCCATTATTACAGGTAAATTATTTTCTTATAAATGAAACAACATAACTTTCTTAGAACCACTTATGTATTTTATTTACGCCGACCAGTTTCGGAACGACCGTTCCTTCCTCAGGGCAAACATATAATGATTTGACAATTACAAAACAGTGGGTGGGTACAATGTATTATTACTAAGTGTCATTATGAAGAGAGGGTGGGGGAAAAGGAAGACATTGAATGGGAACATATACAAGATTGGACTATAAGATAATATTTATAAATAAAAAGTATATAATAAAAAGAACGGACGTTCCGAAACCGGTCGGCGTAAATAAAATATATAAGTGGTTCAAAAAAAGGTATATTCTTTCATTTATTTGTAATGGATAACCACAAAGTTATAGCTACATTCAAAAGTATAATTATTTGCTTGTTGGTAAAAAAATAACGAACGAACTTGTACTTTTTTTATGCAATTTCTTACTTATTTATTTATTAACGCCCTTTTTGGGAGTTTTTACATATTTTATGAATAAAAAGATATATACAGTATTTATTGTACATAATTGAATAGCCTCAGTAACAATATTTTATATTTGTTTAAAGATTTAAAAAAAATTTAAAAGAAAGACGAACATTCCCGGGTTACGAATAACCCAACAATGTTTGAAAATCTCCTACTACCACCACAGAAAGCCGAAAATGTTACTTGTGTTGATACATTGAAGATGTCCACTGACTTAGTATAATTATTTCCTTCCATTAGTATTCTGGGCAAAGAGGAATACATATGGTAGTTAGTTCCAGAATTTCTGCACTGAAATAAATTCTGGTATTACGTTGTGGTATCCGGAAGCTTATCAGTTCAAGCAATACCGGACTATAAATTAAATCGTTTATATAAAAGTACCAAGTCAGTGAAAATTCTTCTGTCTGACAATTTGAGCATATTCACATCATTTAACAGAGTGTTGTAGCTCAACATAATTGCTGGAATACCCATTTTAAAATTTAGAAAACGTAAGATTTGTTTTGTATTCTTTCTACAGCTTGAGTATTATAATGTGGATTCCAGACGGGAGAATTGTACTCCAGCTGACTTCAAACATAAAGCAAAATAACAGTTTAATACACTTTATATTGTTAAAATTTCTAGTTAGCCTGGTTATAAATCCCAACACTTTTAAGCCCTTACGAATGCAAAGTTAGGCGTGTCAGCCTATAGTTAAAAATGTAATTATGAAATATGAACGTAGCGAGTTACTTATGCTACGTCGTAGCCGGGCGACAGCGGGAAGTTGAAGAAAGATTTACGACCAGGGGGGAGCCACCCCCAAGAACCCCCCTTGGCACTTGTAGATTGTAGAGTGTGGGGTTAGTACTGTAGCATGCCTTCAGAAGCACGTAGACCATTGCGTATATACCTAGCAGGAACCTTGTAGACACTAACACCCTTACTTATAATAATCAAGGTGTAATTATTGGCGTTGTTATTGTATAAAATATACAGGTGTTAAATTGAGCGTTCGAGCGGCCTGTTTTATAAAAATCTTAATTTGGATATGAATGAAAATACCCAACCAAACTGAAAAATTATTTTTGTAATCAAAAGTTAGGTATATTAAATATTTATTACGGGTGTGAGCTACTTTATTTATTTTTGCTTTAAATCATAAGATACGGGCCATTAAAAATTTCAGTGTTTCGTGATTTTAGAGGCGATTTCGGCAATTATTTGTGAGTAAATGAAAAACAAAAAAAAAAATTGACTACATTTATTTTAAAAATATGATTAAATAAATTATATTAAAAATAAAACATTGTTAAAAATATACTTTTTGGGGTAGCAATTTTAACATATAAACGACAAACTTTTGTTCACGGTTGACATTTGTTACATGAGAACATATTATAGCTTCTACGACTGTTCACACACAGCTCGGCTGTGGAACAATTCACCGGCCACTGACTTTCATCCCTCCTAGAACGTGGGTCTCTTCAAGACTAAGGTTCATACCTTCCTTTCCGCAAAAAGACCCCCCCTCCACACACAGCATCCCCAAAGATGACATTGGCCCTGAGGGAAAATATTTTACTCGGGACCTCCTGTGTGGAGTTTATATAAAAAAAATCCTCTTCGCCATCTCTTTTCCATCCTCACTCCTTTCAACCTAGGTCCTAGGCAGTTACAACTCTTAGAATTGTTATAGATACCTATGTTATTCAGGAGTATAAGCATGTAGTATGTATCATAATTAACTGGACATTAAGGATATAAGCAGGTTAAATATATAGGTTTGTAGTGTCATTATCATGAAAACTTGTACAAACGAGTTAATTAGTTTAGTATAATAATGGTAAAACAGAAGCGCTTAAGGTACTATGAAATTTGTTATAGAGGAATGTATATTTACAATGTTGCGGTATTTACAAAATGTAAAAAATCAGTTAGAAATGGGACAAAAAATTGTTCACGTGTTTATAGTTAGTTATTCACGTCTATCGTTTATTTGGACTGTTTTAGTTACAATGAAACGGAGTACCCATATTATATTGTAAGGGCTTAGGGAAAAGTTGTGAAAGGGGGAAGGGAGTAGAAAAAGGGCGATATTGGGCTTGGAGGGGAGGGGGACGGAGCAGCTGAAATCCGTGAACCCTTCCGGCAAAGCGAATGGCAGAAAAGGAAATCGAATGGGCAAAATTTGTATGCGTAAGCATTGTGCGTCTGACCTACTTTCGTTTTCGCCCTATTGGACTTATAGGGAAAGGTTTTAAATAAATTAATAACGTGTTTCCTCTGGGAATCACAGTAACTTAGCATCAGTTTTTGAAAGTTGACGGAAAGTGACTCGCGAAATAAATAAATGAAGGAATTCTTTAATTTAACCTGTATAATCACAGCAGACCAAATTCGTTCCAGCTCACATAGGTCTCATATAAATCGTTGTATCTCCCTTAATGTCATCTAAACGGTGTTAGAAAAAGAAAACTCGACGCTTTACATTAAATCTAAAATTTAACCATAGATTTTTTTTTATTATTTTTTAATTTTAACTTTTTATGAGAAAAACCTAAACTATTTAATTAAATGAAGACATTATGAGAGAAACTCAATCGAAAATCTGGAAACAGAAAAATCAGAAAAAGATATTTACACCTCTGGGACTCGAACCCAGGACCTCCCTACTTTCCGGGTTGGGCGCTCTTATCCACTGAGCTAAGGTGTCGATATCCAATTCGGTCATTTTTAACTGTACCCATACTTCGACTAAGAACCACCCATATTATCTTCATTTTTCTTAACGCATATTTTTATTGGCTGCCATCTTTATGAATGATTGCAAGATTCAACTCGAACTAAATGCAATCTAGATGGTGTCTGGATAAATTATTATCCCTTTCTTCAAAATAGGCATATTTACTTTGGGGTGTCATCATTAATTTAATGAAAAACAAATACCTTTGTATAACACCACTATTTTATTAACAATATCAACATGTTTCGAAAACTATGTTTTCTTCGTCAGGATAATAAGTCAATAATAAATAACAAAAGACAAACAAGTATAGACTAATTAGAACATAGACAAAATATTAGAAAGGAGAGGTGATTAATTAAAAAAAAAAAAAAAAAAAAAAAAAAAAAAAAAAAAAAAAAAAAACAATTATATAAAATAAAATATAAAAATTATTTTAGAATGGGTAAAAAATTACATTAACATAATAAAAAATCTTTTAAAAGGAAAACAAGAAGTCTAAATAACAAAATAAATTATTATAAATATAAGTATTAATACGAAAATAAATTTAAAAGATGGCTATTTTTAAAAAACGTTTGGTTATTTATAATATTTAATTTACTATTAACACTTTTTCTAATTTCTAAAATTTCTAAATTATCTAATTGTATACCCGTTGTGTTAGTGTGTAAAATTTTTAAACCTTTATTAATATCAAAAGAATGACCTGTTTCCAAAATGTGGTTTGTAAATTCTGAATAATTCTGATTCCCCAAATAAATTTCAAAATGTGGATGATTGTTTTAAAAGCATAGTGGCTTCGAAATTCCCTGGATTTTCCATCCTTTTCACGGATGGTTCCAAATTTGAAAATAAAAGATGTGGAGCATCTATATATAGTCCAGAATTCAACATCAATCTCACTTATAAATTACCGAAAGAAGCTTCCATATTTACAGCCGAATGCTTTGCAATTGAACAAGCGCTAAATCAAATCCAGGTTCTCAACATTCATCGAGCCTTATTATGTACTGATTCGCTAAGTGCTCTAACTAAAATTAGGTCAAATATTTTACGTTATCCGGAAGACAATATTATATGTAAAATAAAAAATCTTCTCAATTCTCTTAGTGAATCTGGGTTTGAGACGATATTGGCCTGGGTCCCTGCCCATTTGGGTATCGAGGGTAATGAGATGGCCGATTTTCTCGCCAAATCTGGTTCAGATTCCGGAACTATCCCACTAAATTTTAGAATTCCTATATCCGATGTCTTTCCGATTCTTAAATCTAATATGACTCATGCCTGGGAAGAAAATTGGGCAGTCTCCAAAATAAGAACTGGATCTTTCTATGCGGGAATTCAAAACCATATCCCTGCTAAGCCATGGTTTCACGGTAAAAAACTTTCAAAACGATTCATTTCATGTATCTCGAGAATGAGAATTGGCCACTGTTCAATTGCATCTCACTTGTCTAGAATTAGAGTTTTAGATGATCCGTTCTGCCAGTGCGGTGTGGAAGAGGAAACCCTCGACCACGTTTTCTTGAACTGTAAAAACCATTCATCTTTCAAGAACATATACCGCCGGCTTATTAAAATCACACACCAGTCCCCCCTTAACATTTCATACCTTTTATCTCTTAACAATTCTCGTGTTCATACAGCTTTATGTAAGTTTATTAACCTGAATGAATTCAATATTTAATTTGTTTTAGTGATCTAAATGAGTCCAATCTTTAATTTGTTTTGAATATTTTCCCATTAGATTAACCGAAATTTCTTATCCATTTTAAATATTACCGGCACAAAGCACTCTCTCCAGGGTGAATTGCCTAAAAGCAAAAAATAATTTATTTTGTTATTTAGACTTCTTGTTTTCCTTTTAAAAGATTTTTTTATTATGTTAATGTAATTTTTTACCCATTCTAAAATAATTTTTATATTTTATTTTATATAATTGTTTTTAAATTATTATCCATTTTATTTTATGTGCGACATCTATTGACTCTTCTGCAAGTCTAGGATGAATATTATTATTTTTTAATTTTAACTTTTTATGAGTAAAACCTCAAACTTTTTTTTATGTGCACCTCTATGAAACTAAAGTTTCCGATAGCAATTTGAGAAATATGAATACAATTTTGAGAATTTTTTATTATTTTTTTTATGAAACGACAAAACGTGAAGTGATAATAACCAGGATAATACATTTGCCTAATAAAATATGTGTGTTTTTCTTTTTGTTTTTATCAGTAATTGTAGATAGAATAAACGTAATGTGAGGCATTTTTAAATATCCCACTACTAATGTACCGGAACGTTATGCCTGCTGGGGTTGTTTTATAGCATATCTTCTTATATATAAAAATCAATATTTGTTTGTTCATATTTTATACGCTGCCATACCGTTCATCCGATTGCGATGAAACTTTGGTGATTTGTTTGTGCGCATGCCCGCGGAGGTTATAGGCTATATATTATGGTAAGCTCTGGCGTTAAGAAATTTGTGTAATTGAAAATGTGTGTATTTCATATATTTTAGCGGCAGGTAGGAAAGACAGAAGGAGGAAGGGAACGGGGGGGTTCGCGGGAGGGCGACAAGAGAGGAGGAAGGCGGGGAAGGTGGAAGGGGATGCACAGGAAGGACATGCAGGGAGACATAATTTATTTATTTGAATCGCATTGCAACGCATGCCAGGTACCAGTTATATAAATAGTATTTGAACTACTGCGAACATTCAAATATTGTTTCAATCATTATCTCAAAACTTTGTAATCGGAGATTAACTGGACCATCGCTACATCTACGCCGTGATAAGTCGCGTCTTTCATTATTCCGAAATACGAACTGCGTAATATTTAAACCGAAATTATAAGATAAGGGGAGTAACTATTGATGACGAGCCTTTATTGTTCCGTACCCTTCGACAATGTGGGTCAATATGTAAATGAAATTAAACTATAATAATAAGTTAAACAAACGACATTGTGAGTGTAGGAAAATGAAGTTGCAGTACACAATCAGTAATCACCCACAACACGCTATCCTCTCATTTCCAAGCCACTCAAGGCATAGTGGCAACACTTTAAACTAGGTTATTTTGCCTGGACGAGACATGGAATAAAGAATTTCAAAAGAAATGGCTTTTGGCGTATTTCGTAGGCCTATGTTTCCGTACAAAACTTTCAAAGTGAAAACTTCTTTAGCACGGTTGTGATTTGAAACTCATGAAATGAAAAATAGCGACACTAAAAAATGACAAACACAAACAATAATAATAATTGGACAATTTGTAGAGCGCCGTTTTTGTGAAAAATCACCTCAAGGGCGCTTTACAATTTATTTATTTAATATTCTTAGAATCTATCTAATTTTATTATTTACAAGTAGATACAGAAACATACTTAATCTTTTTTTACATTAGCTCCATACCTCACAACGAACCCCTATTGGGAATTGGGATGCTATAGTTGCGATGGCTCTGAGCAGTTAGGGCTCTTGGGCAGTATTCACATTAAACTCACAACTTTGAAAAAAAAAAAATAGGTACTTACATAGGACTTACTTGAGTTTTCACGTACAAACTAAAACTATACATTTTCTCAGGTTACAAGCGAGTTGACAGTTAATTCATTTTATTTCTAGTTTAGGGACACCCAATACGAAAGTAAACAGTTTTTGAAGACATTACCATCAAAATAAACAGTGAGCTACTATTTCTTTCACTTAAAATCAAACCACTGAAGAGATAGAGCGATTAAAGGGTGCTATGGGCGTGACTCTGTGTCCGAAGTGTGCTCAATTTTATAGTACTTCGGGTGAAAGTAACTGCCGCACTTTTAATAGGAACACAGCTTGTGGGAGATCTTGGAAGTGAAAATTCAACCACTTCCCGACATCCGATCCATTTGAAACTCGGCAAATAGACTCGTTGTCGGCAAAGCATTCTATCCAAAATCCAAATAAATGGAATATTTGTGAACGTACCAGAAAACCAACAAAAATTGTTTTTAAAAGGTGGTGAAATATGCTTTTATTAGAAATAAATTTTTTTGAATGCAAACTTTAAAAAAATTGCATAAAAAATTGTACACTGTCATTTGCAGTCGGAAACTTTGGTTTTATAAAGGTGTACATTTTAATTCTGTTGTGGTTAATTTTCAGATTTGAATATACAGCGTGGTGTTTTCTCTTTCCAATGCCGTTTGGATCATATTTTTCACAATGCTTGTATGCCCCTTACAACGATTTCCATGAGACCTATAAGACTTTTCGTTTCGAAAAGCGAACAAATTAGCCTGAGGGGTTGACCCCTCAGGCTAATTTGTCACGATCGTGTGAAAATTAGTGATGATAATTTAGGGCAACATGCATCCAGCCATTAATAATTAACCATATAATTTTTTTTTTAACAATAATAATAATATTTGACTTGTATAGCGCCGTTTTTGTGAAAAATCACCTCACGAGCGCTGTACAAACTTATATTTATGTTCAAAATTGTAAACGGTAGAATAGACAGTCCTGATTTAACTAAGCTCATTGAATTGCATATACCCACGAAAGCCACTCGTTCTAAAATCCTGTTTAAATGCTACAATAACCGAACTGAGTATACGAGACACTCGCTTGTACCTAGATTACATGAAGTTACTAATAGATATGCAGATGTGGCAGATCTATTTAACTGCACGGAAGGTAGGTACAAGAGGGCTAAACTATCAAATATTTTCAATCAGTATTAACTTTATCTGCACTATAGAATTTTATTCGTAATTGTATCTTTGTTGTCATTTCTTAATCAAAAGCCACAATTGTATCTTTGTTCTACTATCAATTGTTCTACTCTTTTTTTATTATTTCTTATTTAACTATGATTTTGTGGTAGGTAATTCGTGTATATGGTATATTTATACCATTTATATTAAATAAATAAAAAAGTAATTTTTATTTAAGGGTATGAAAATTTTCCGAATTTTTAAAAATAGTAAATTAAATTTTTTTGTTGGTTCCTACTATGGTGGGATACATAAAGAAAATTCGTGCCAAATTTCAATAAAATCGGTCAATTAGAACTTGAGATTTTGTGACAAACGTTTTCTTTTTAGATTCTAGTTAGATTCCGTCTAGACTTTGGGAGGCGGGAATGGGTACCGCCGCCCCGGGAACCTTTATTGGATAACCAACACCTTTGCCTTAGGTCACACCCCAAGTGGTTTGCTACGTTTGGTGATTTAGCAGGGGTACCCGGGTTCATGGGGTGAGGTTTGTCTAGGTCTTAGAGGTAGATGACCAGGACACACTGAACCCCAGATTCCTACCCACCCCTTAAACACTTTTCCTCCCCAGAACTCTCCTCCCCTTCCTTTCCTTAAGAAAAAACCCTCCACACAGCATCCCCAAAGGTGTAGGCTCTGAGAGAAATTATTGTCCTCAGGGCCTCCTGTGTGAAGCTCATGTAAAAAAAATATATGTTTGTATATGTGTACATAAATACCTGTATGTATATGTATGTATATCAAAAAAACTTCACCAATAAAAAAATATTTATATTCGTTACGAAATTGAAAAATATTAGTACACCACGACACTAAAATGGCTATAATCCTTTTTAAGGATATATTCTTGAATATCTAAACTACCGAAATATGAAAAAAAAATCTATACTAGAATACCCCCTTAACACACGACAGGCATAGATAGACAAGTCATTGAAAATCACAGAAATTTGACAACCGATAATGTACGACGGACGCCGTCCGATATAGCACAAAAGACAGAATCACACTTCAGGAGTCTAAAAGTCTTATGTACAATTGTGATACATTTCAATTTGGTAAAGGTTATATTTCTAGATATTATTTGTACAGTGGCAATAATAATAACGATTATTTAGATCGTGACTTTCCTTTGAGTGATCTACTGCCATCTGCCACCAGCCATCACGCAGTGCCAGTGCCTTAACAACACTAAAACACAAACAATTATCACAAGGTAAGGTGTAATAATTACAAAGGCAATATTTAATATTCAGACATGCAAACGACGACAGCCTTGTACTTGTGGAAGTATCGTGACATTGACTAAACCTTTAAGGTCTTACTAACACTAAAAGCTTGTTCAGACTAAGCTGGTAATTTAGTCGAGTGGCGAGTAACTCGCCACTTGATTGACCAAAAAGCGTTCACATTACGGTCGAGTAGAGTACATTAGTGATGATTAGTGGTGACTTGGTGGGGTGCTGCACGGAAGGCCGGATCGAGAGAGAATAATGGTTGAGGGAGTGCCTTTGACTTCTCCAGCCGTGTTCTGTCGGAATACTCCCTTGCATCGCAGCGGGAGAGATGGATTCATACGTCCGTCACTCGTGGACACTCTGACCCCCAGATTCCTACCCACCCTTCATACCCTTTTCCTTCTCAGAACTTCCTCTCCTAAAAATACCCTCCATCCGCAAATATGACACAGGCCCTGAGGGGAATTATTTTCCTCAGGGCTTCCTGTGTGGAGGTAATGTAAAAAATAATCTTTAGATACTGAGGCGCAATATATTTAGAAAATATTTACCAAAATATTTAGAAATTCGATAGTCTAAAACGACTTAGTAACAAATGTAATTAATATAATTGATTAAAATCCTTTAGACCACGTTATGTATATAAACCGTAGACTGAGAATAATTTGTACCAGTCTGAAGATGGCTCTAGCGAAGTGGAAAAGTTTTACGGTCAATAAAATTAAAGTGGAAAATATTTGTTTTATTATAATACTAGCTTTTCCCCGCGGCTTCGCTCGCATGGTATTACGGGAAATTACTGTAGCGCTTGCACTTATCAATTATCTCCCACCCCACCCCCATCCCCTCCCGCATTCCATATATTCATTCCCTTACATTCAGTTTTCAAACATCTCGCCTACCACCTAAATTTCATAATGCTATAGCTCAAAGAAAAAAAGAATTACTTATCCAATTTTGTTCATTCGTTCGGAATTTATGCGCTTACAAACATTTCGGATGTTTATTTTTATTTAAATATTTGGAAGTTCGTTAATATAATAAAAAAATACTCTATTTATCATTCAGTCTTTATAATCGTTACGAATTATATTTTTAATATAGGAACTCTCATCTGACATTTATTCCAAGCTTGTCAAAAAAAAAACGAATTCTAATATTTGAATTTTCTGCAGTAGTAGCTGACCAGTAGACTTGAGTACCTACCAGCATAGAGCCCAAAAATATATCAACATTGTTTCCATGGAAAAGATTTTTTTCTGACGTTAGCAAAAACTCGCTTTTGTTAGCGACAGAAAACGTATAACAAATATAATATATTAATATTTATAATTTCATAACGCCAGAGCTTACCATCATATACAACCTGTAGTCTGCGCATATAATTTAGCTTTATATTGGTGAAAGAATTATTAAAGTCTTTATATTGTGTTATGCGTGAAAAGGTCATAAACAAACTCGAGCAGTTTCGCATTTATAATATTAGTATGGAAGTATGGATACGTAGTTTTCAGTTATTTTACAAGTTATATGTATGAAAAAATTCACAGCTTTTCTTTAAATGCTATTTTAGAGATTCCCCACGAGAATTTTGCTGTATTTTAAACGAGCCGTGTTTTATTAAACATTTTCACAATTTTCGCTTAAATATTATCGTTTTAATATTAGCGCGCTCTCTCTAACCTTCGTTTTTACATATCTCTCCATCCTCTTCTTTTTGAGCGGGTAAGGTAATATAATCGGCCGGTGGTATGCATTAACGAGGCACGATGTAATGATTTACGCCATTACTTTTGCATCGGGACCGTGAAAGAAAAGGTGATAAAAGAATGTTATCGAAACATTTTAATGGAAAATGCAGGTCGTTCTTGGATGCTTCTGTTTCGTATGCCCTTATGTTCAGATCTTTGCCAATATTGTACATTTAATTACGAATGTCAGTTTTGAAAGCATTTTATGATTCCCATATCGTTCCTTGAAACAACAAGGTTCTTTCTGCCATTTTCACGAAACTGAGATAATGAGGTTCACATTTTGAATCCCTAATAAAACACATGAAATTTATGAAAAAAGTTGATATAATGTATTGCAACTTAATTTTTACGTTTAAGAACATTTAGCCGTTGCTAGTCAATCCAAGGGAGCCTGCTATGCCTCAATACAAAGGACTATCCCAGCAAAACCGTGGTTTCAAAAATTCCCCCATTTTTTCAAAAAATAAATTTCCTCTTTTATTCGAATGCGAATCGGACATAGTTCCGTTCCTTCTCACTTGTTTAAAATTCACGTCCTTGACTCCCCAGATTGTACATTCTGTAGTCTAAAAGTGGGAACTTTAGATCACATATTTTTTGGTTGTCCCTCTCTAAATAAATATCCTGTCTTCTATCAAGCGTTATCTAAAATTAATTCCCCTCCATACAACATCTCATCTCTTCTAAGTCTGAACTCGACTCCAATCTTCCATATAATTCTGAAATTTGCACATTTAAATAATATTAATATATATAAATTCAACTTTCCTTTCTCTGTAATTTGAAATGATGGCCTAGAACATCCTTGAAGGGTGAAAGCCAGAAATAATTGAAAAAAAAAAAAACATTTAGCCGAACATCTAGGCAAAAAATCATCTTGGAAAACCAGATATAACCATGTTGTTCCGAAAATCAGCTAAACTAAGAGCTACAATGTTCTACCTGAAAAGCGATTCTGCATCTTTTATGGATATGGATGGACGTCAGACGACGCTACCTACGTTACAAAAGAATGATTGTTTCCAATAAAAAAGGATAGTTGTCTATAATATGGAAAAAAATAGTTGAAGATAAAATTGTTAATTCTAAAATTTGAAATATGAAATTGACTAATATGACGGTTTGACAGAAGGTGGCAATGGCGGATTGGTAAATGCGCACGTCCCGGTTAGACGAGAGGTTCTGGGTTCGAGTACCAGTTGCGACAATTATCTTTTTCTATTTTTCTGTGTCTGGTTCTCTTTCATATTTTCGTTTAGATTATTATTGTTCTATTGTTTCCGAAAAAGGGCGTTTATTTATAAATAAATAAATAAATAAATAATCTTCTTCAATTATATAAAATTATATTTTTGAAAAGTTGTTTCTTACGTGCATACATTATAATGAAAAATACATCTTTTAGTAGTTTACGTTCATATTTTTTACAAAGTAATTAACAATATTATTTTATTATTATTTTTAAAAATTTTATCCAGACACCATCTAGATTGCATTTAGTTCGGGTTTGAATCTTGCAATCATACGATTCGATGGCAGTAAATCATAAAGATGGCAGCCAATAAAAATATGCGTTAAGAAAATGAAGATAATATGGGTGGTTCTTAGTCGAAGCATGGTACAGTTAAAAGTGACCGAATTGGATATAGACACTTTAGCTCAGTGGTCAAGAGCACTCGACCGGAAAGAGAGGTCCTGGTTTCGAGTCCCAGAGGTGCCAATATCTTTTTCTGATTTTTCTGTTTCCAGATTTTCGATTGAGTTTCGCTTGTAGTGTCTTCATTTAATTAAATATTATTTTAATTCTACTCAAAGGAAACGGTAGGAAAAGCTTCAATTTATTTAAAGCATATTTTGTGTATTTATAATGTAAACCGATTCATAATAAAGATTAATCGAAAATAGCGATTTAGCATTAAGCTTCGCCTTAATTATTTTGGCAAGCAGAATATCAATCTGTTATTATGGTGCATTCAAATCCCATCTCAGAGCTACAGTACAGTCAAGTCTCATTTAGTTCGTTTCAAATTAAAATGTATTTACGTCGGGATTTCTGGACGCGAGATAATTTTGAATCATCTAAATTAGGCATGCATACGATAAGAGAAGAGGGATTACTGATTCTATGAGATAATTATTATGACTTGTACATTTGAATTTATTAAAGTTCTGTCCAAGACCAAAATTAATCCTAAGTGTCATTCCAAGAGTAGCTCATTCAGGGTAAAAATTTCTTAAATATATAACGCTGCAGTTTTTTCTTACACACTAAATAATAACAGTCGATAATGAGACGAATGCTGAACGTATGTCAAAGGAAACACACAATCATTATCATACATCTCCCTCACACGTATAAAGAAAATGAAACGCAAGGATAAAGTCACAAGGATTCTGCGTGTCTCATATTTTGTCTCACCATTATTTAATGCGTAAGATAGAGCTGCAGCTTTATAGCGATAAGGAGAACGTATGTTTATTACCTCTTTTGCCGGCACGGTACCGTAACCACAATAATTATAAAAGCGCTCATTGTATTGCTTTGATTTGATTGATTTTGGAAAAGAAACAAAAAAAAAAACAAAAAATATACGAAGAATGGGTAGACATTAGGCCTTACAATAGACATGCGATCGGCGCCTTAGGAAAATCGTGCTATTGGAAAAATAACAAAGTCACAGAAAAGAATCTAAAGGTTTAATAAAAAAAGATATGTACGTGTGTTTTCTATTACTGATAATGTAACTACAAAAAATGTAAATACAAAAAAGTTGATCGTTTAACAGGTAATCTCTAGGAGTGTGACCAAAGATATTGAAATATAAGATGTGCTTTCAGCAGTTTTTACAGGGTGGGAGGGACTGGAGGAACACTACTGCACACCTAAGGGGGGGGGGGGGGGGGGGGGGGGGTAAGGTTTTAAAGGCGAAAAAAAGGCATATTTTCATGATTTTTTTTTGGAGATATGAATAATGTTGGCTTAATTCTTTTATATACACTTTATAGTATGACATCTGAAGTATCTTTGAAAATTTTTTTAATTTAAAATATTAATAAATAAGTCCGTGAGAGCGAATTTCTGGAGGCGCCTCGAAAAAAAATGTTACGCGGTGAACATCATAACTCGTTAACGGATCATTTGAAACAAAAAAATTGAAATGGGTTTGAAAGGTGATATGTTTTCTCAGGTAGAGACGAAGCGTTTTTTTTTTTTTGCAGCATGTTGAAGTAAAAAGTGTGATTTTTGCCAAAATTTTCGGTGAATTCGTTATTATAAAATGGAAAAAATGGTAAAAAAAACTCTCCGTCACTACCTGTTGATTTATGTGTTCAAATAGTGTACAAAATTTCAAAAAGATCGGTTGAGTAAATTTTGAGTTATGATGTTCACGAACTTCAAAAATTTATTTGCGAGAAAATCGAT
Organism: Glyphotaelius pellucidus; assembly: GCA_936435175.1. NCBI lineage: Eukaryota > Metazoa > Arthropoda > Insecta > Trichoptera > Limnephilidae > Glyphotaelius > Glyphotaelius pellucidus. Next base: position 2,795,183 of record OW386561.1, read on the forward strand.
TTAAAGTTTTTTTATACTCGAAATATACTTGAAAAGAGCAAGAGGGCCGGTCGCTTGAAACGCTGTATCTTCGTTAGTTTTGCTTCGATATACTTGAAATTTTGACACAATACTCTCGACATTTAGAAAAAAAAAGAGTTTTAAAACCTTACCCCCCCTTAAAAAAATCAACTAAATCCTAATTGAAGAAGAAGATAACACTTATAATCTAAATGAAAATATGAAAGAAAACAAGACACAGAAAACAGAAAAAAAAACAATGGTCGCAACTGGGACTCGAACTCGAACTCGAACTCGAACTCGAACCTCTCGTCTAACCGGGACGTGCGCGTTTTCCAATTTCGCTATTGCCACCTTCTGTCAAACCGTCATATTTGTCAATCTCATATTTCAAATATTTAGAATCATTAATATTATCTTCAACTAGTTCTTTTTTCCATATTATAGGCAACTACTATTTTTATTGGAAACAATCATTCTAAGAATTGGTTTGTAACCTGAATAGCGTCTCGGATAAATGTATCCTTACTTACTAGTAAGATTTTTTGATTCCAGGGTTTCTTACTAGTAAGATTTTTTGATTCCAGGAAAATAATAATTTTCCATTTTCAAAAACTGAAATACTTCCTCCGCTCCGAGCGCTCCGCACTCTTCACGCTCTATCTTAAAAACGGTTAAGAGTATAAAAAATAGTTTAGACAAAATTGGTGGAGAATTTCATACTCTACAACTTTTATAATGAATGCAAATACGATTCGAGGCAAACAAAGCGAGATATTTCCAAAAAACTAATTTTCGCGACTTTTGACTTTGAATATCTAATGATGCTCCCACGTGACCTTTTGAGACAATATTTAGAATGCCAAAATAAAGGTTTACACACATTTTTAGCTTATTCCGTTTCATTCCGAGGTGAAACCATATATTGACTAGTCTTATCATATAATTTCAGATAAATTTGTAAAAAAAAAACATTTCTTAGAATTCAAAATGTCTATTTTCCAGAAAACCATATCCTCTGGGGATAGATGGCGTGATGGTTGCCTTTGTATAAGCGATTATTGTGCGCCTTTCCCGTCGCAAAAGCCTGATTTCCCGAGAGTTTTGGAACCACTGACCTGAGACTGGGGAATTGCGGAGTGACCTTTGACTTACATAAGCTGCCCCGAAAAGTCCGTCAAAGAACTTCTTTACTTACCCGTAAAGTAGGTACCTACGCAGTGAACAGAAAATTGTAAGAAATGTGATCAATACCGATTTAATAAAAAAATCCTCAGGGCTTACGTCATCTTTGGGGATGCTATGTGGAGCGTCATTTTATGGAAAGGAAGGAGAGGAATTTCTGAGAAAGAAAAAGGTATGAGAAGTGGGTATCCATCCTTTCCACTGCGGTGCATGGACTGAGAAAGTCCGGCTGGAGAGGTCTAGGTTAGGTCTCCCTCAACCTAAGGGCTCTGCGGATCCGGTCCGCCACGCAGAAGGTAAACAAACTCATTCCCCGCCACCTCACTCCATGAACCCGAGCACCCCTTCTAAGTCACCAAACGCAGCGAGCAACTTGTGGTGAACAATGGCAGGGTTGTAGGGGCTCAACAAAGTTTTATCAATCAGAAGTTAGAGGGTTATAAGGGCTCAACAAAGTTTAATCAATCAGAAGTTAGGGGCTTATAGGGGCTCAAGAAAGTTTTATCAATCAGAAGTTAGAAGGTTATAGGAGCTCAAGAAAGTTTAATTAATCAGAAGTTAGGGGCTTATAGGGGCTCAAGAAAGTTTTATCAATCAGAAGTTAGGGGCTTATAGGGGCTCAAGAAAGTTTTATCAATCAGAAGTTAGGGGCTTATAGGGGCTCAAGAAAGTTTTATCAATCAGAAGTTAGAGGGTTATAGGAGCTCAAGAAAGTTTAATCAATCAGAAGTTAATCAGAAGTTAGAGGGTTATAGGAGCTCAAGAAAGTTTAATCAATCAGAAGTTAGAGGGTTATAGGGGCTCAAGAAAGTTTTATCAATCAGAAGTTAGGGGCTTATAGGGGCTCAAGAAAGTTTAATCAATCAGAAGTTAGAGGGTTATAGGGGCTCAAGAAAGTTTTATCAATCAGAAGTTAGGGGCTTATAGGGGCTCAAGAAAGTTTTATCAATCAGAAGTTAGAGGGTTATAGGGGCTCAAGAAAGTTTTATCAATCAGAAGTTAGGGGCTTATAGGGGCAGGGTTAAACGGGTTCAACAAAGTTTTATCAGTTAAAAGAAGAAATGAGTTGACTTTGGGCACACCGACACGTCCACAACACACTGTAATATGTCAAAAGCAGCAACGATTAATGAGCATACGCAAATATCTACATGTTTTAAAGTAAATATCTTAAGATCGTTACAACACTTCTATTGGTGTATCTCTTCAACGAGGTGATAAGAAAATAATATGACTCTTAAACCCTAGACATTCTCATTAAAATAATAATATGTTAAGGTGTAAAAAAATTGAGTCTACTACGGACACGCCCACGCCAAATTTCCGTAATCGGTTTATCGACTTGTAATGGACTTTCGTCAAGGCGATACTGAAAATATCTGCCGGTCCGGCGATGACCCTGTAATTTAGGGGCCAGGTCACACAAATCAGAAATATTCCTACACAATAGTATAGTACAGCGATCGGCAATTGGCGACCCGCGGGCCAGATGTGACCCGCGAAGTGCTCTGGCACACAATTACATATTCAAACGAACCGCCACTAAAACTAATTGCCGACCGCTGATATATGTACGGCATGGCAACAAGCAACAAGGCAATCCGAGTGAGTAATATATTGTATCGAAATGATAAATAAATAATTAGCATAATACTTAAAGTATACACTGTTATGGTAATTCTAGAGGCCCGTAACGACAATCTAACGAATTGGGCACACTTTGTCAACTCTATAGACAGAAATAATGGCTAATAAATGACGATGGGAATAGCTAGACATTCACAATAGGCTTTCAACTATCTGCCTACAATGTAACTAACTAACCATCACGCCGTTTCCGCCACGACGCCACTATTATGTTTCATATGAACCTAAGAAATATGACAGAAGGTCCCATAGGTGCTGATATTCATAACGCACCTATGGGATTTGGGATTAATTTCGGACTAGCTTTTAGGCAGTACGAGTGTCTTCGGAAGGATTTTTATCACGAAATTTTAATGGTGCGCAATTTAAAGTTTTGAAAAAATCATAATACAAATTTGTCTTATTTCTTTGTCATGGGGTTCACTGCAGTGTTGCCAAATCGATTTTTTAAATAAAGACAGACGTCCAAAAAGGAGCTAAAATCTTGTACAGCCTAAGTTGGGACCGAAGGAAATAAATTTAACTAGCAGTTAAAAACCAATCCGCGGGTTTTTGCTGCTAGGCCCTGCGGGCAGCGGCCAAAACAACAGTAGCTTAGCCACAAACTTCACGTACATATGATCCACGATCCACATCCAGACTGGAGAGATTCGTGAATGCAAATCCAAGACTACTTACGCCTGCCAGTCGACATTCTTCATACTAGCTGTTAACGTAAGTGGCGCCATCTTTTGGCGTTATTAGCTACTTGCTTTAATTCGGTTATATTAAGATGGTAGCTTAGTCACAAACTTCACGTTCACAGATGGTTTACATATGGCGCGGCGTCAGAGTTGTATTCAGTCTTAAATTTCAATCTTACAGTCGCTAGGGTATTAATATTTCTGACTCCCGAAATGCTCAGGTACCGTGCCGCCGGCGATTTACTTCGGTGGAAAATACTATACTGTCAGATTTTAAATTTTTTATGAATTTGTATTTAAAAAGGAACTAGATTATCTGAAGAAAAAAATTGCTCAGAAGCTGAAACATGTTTTTGGGAGCTGATGGCCTCAAAGGAGCTGAGTTGACAAACACTTCAGAGAAAATCGCAACTGATTATAATCACAATATTTGCAAAGCATAGATTGACGACAGTGACAAGTGGGTATTAATAATTTCCGTCGTCATAATAACAGCTTTATGGTGAAACCGCACTTGCTCAGATTATTTTAATGGATGTCATAATCAAATCACACTGGAATTAATAATTCAAATTATTCAATGAAACCACAGCGCGTAGGCGGTTGCCATTTTTTAGTATCAAATTCGGGGGTCATTCACCTTATCCAATTTCGTAATCTGAATACACCATTAACCTATTGCTAACGTGGGATATTATTATAATATTACGTCGCCTCTTTCTGTCTTTCCCTCCAGGTACCTTTCTAGGATCTCTCGATATATCAATTTCGTATTCTGAACATACCAAAAAAAGCCTTGATTGGAGTATCCAAGCATCACTGAACAGAAATCAACTAGAAGTATTGATTATTCATGTGGTTTCAGCTTCTTTCAATAGATGTCTAACCTAACCCTGAACAAATCGCAAGTGCGCCCCACGGTTGAATTTGGCAGCCACCTCTGGTCTGGAGCTCCAAAATACTTGAAAAATACCCTCGACAGGAATGCAGAAACGGGCGGTCCGTTTGATAGATTCTCCCATCTTAACGAACGGATTGCAATCTTTAGAGCACAGGCGTCGGGTGGGAATGCTATCCTTGTTCTACCGGTATTTCAATGGAAGATGCTCTGAGGAACTAGCGTCATTGATCCCTTCGGCACCGGTGCATAGTCGGGAGACACGCCAAACGCGCGCCCAACATATGTACACGGTTGACATTTGTCACATGAGAACGGGTCGTTTTTCGACTCGTTCTTGAGTTCAACAGCTCGGCTACGGAACGATTTGCCGGCATCTGTGTTTCCTTCCTCCTACAACATGGGTCTCTTCAAGACCAATGTTCATTCCTTCCTCTCCTCAAAAAGACCCTCCACACAGCATCCCAGATGACATAGGCCCTGAGGGAAATTATTTTCCTCAGGGCCTCCTGTGTGGAGTTAACGTAAAAAAAAAAAAAAATGTCGATAGCTTGGTTTGTAATACGAAGTTCTGCCATATCCCAACAGATGGCAGTTGAGTAGGATATCCGAAGTGTACATCTATCGCCGTTCGTGTCTTTGGTAAAAAAGATCACGATAATGAATCAGTGAGATTGGACGGGCTTCCACAGTGCGCTCGCCGCAGCAACAGAACCTCTTAGAGCATAGCCTAGCAAGGACGTCTGTCCAGTTTAATATTCATTGTAAACATTTACGATAACTAAATAAACCAACTAGTAATCACTGGAAACTTATTTGGAAGATAGCCTTACAACTTTAATTGTCTTATTACTGAAAATTAAGAGACTTAACGTAATCAATACCGATTTCAAAGAAAACTGATCAAATCATCCTACGCCCCCCCAGACAGGCCAATGAAAATCGGACGTTATTATTATGCTAACGTGTGTACGGTTGAAATTTAAGAATCCAACTACGAACACAACTCTGACGCCGCGCCTTACGCAAAACCGTTTTCGTGCGTGGAGTTTGTTGCAAATCTACTTTTGTAATAGATCCGAATTGAAGCAATGCCAAAAGATCGCGACACTTACGTTAACAGACAGGCGTAAGTACTATTGGATTCGTACTTTCGTGAATCTCTTCGGGTATGGAGAGATGGGTGGTATGATTATTAATGTAACTGGCAGTTGTGAATAATAATATCGCGTCGTGATTTTTACCAAGCGTCTATATATTATATATGAAGTCATTGCCTGACGCGGTTACTTTGTCCCGGTGACTAGCTGTTACCGGATCCGAGGAACCGGATATTTTTGGAATCAGTTCCTTTCGGTTTTACAAAATGGTCACCAACACTTAAACTGGACGAAACCGAACCAAAAGCCGCAAGTATCGATTATTTCACTCGAAATAAGCGACAATTGAGCTTACTTTGGACACACACTTCTAGAGGTTTATCTCGTCAGTGGTATGCATCTTACTTTACCGGTTTTGTATTACCATAGCTTATTATTCTCCCACCATTTTTAGATTACCTACTACGCATTTTATTTTAGGTACCTACTCAATTAAATTACACAACAACAAAATAACATTCTATCACTAGAACGCACTTTGTATTTTGTGAAAGTCAACACTGAGAAGAAAAATAATGATATTATGCCTAAAAACGTCAACGTGCTATTATGATTTTTCAGAATTAGGTAATATAAGATATAAGGTTAGGTTAGGTAATCTAACTCTGGAGCTCTACTATAGGACAGTGAAATCGATAACTTTACAATGTCGAATAGATAGGCGTAACTTCCGATGATTTTATATAGATATCCTAGCATGGTTTCACCGTTGATAGCCGAACCGAAATTGACAGGGATTAAATAAGAAATCGATATACGCTGGCAACACCGAGGCTATTTTCTATAGATTGACACTACAGAATGTCAAAAGCCGAGTAATTACGTAAAAATATGATTAAATTGGCAATTTTATTGTTCAAATTTTTCGGCGACTCGGTTTCCTCTTTAGGGCTCATTTCATATAAAACAATCAAAATGTGTCACAAGAACTTACTAAAAAGTAGTGTCCGACCGAAACAGGACTTTCTTTCTACCGAAACCGAATCTTCGGTATCTGTCTCAGTTTCGGCCGAAACCGAAACTTTTTTAGACATGTTTAAAATCTTTTGTTTACTAAAATTTGGCTATTTTTTACATTTATACGGATAGTTAACACGTGTTAAATGAAAAAAAAACAACAATAATTGAAGTATGTGATTTTTTTTTAAATTACTGCTAAAAAAATGTAAAAATCACCAAACTTACTTGTTTACTCTTGTTAATAATCAACACTTACATTATGAAGGACGGACCTCATTAATTGAGTATTTTAACCGGCCGGTGAACTCGGCCGATGATGGCGGGTGACACACGAGCCACGAATTCACCCAAAGCGAGCCGAACGACGCGCGAAAATTTACGATCGCAGTTTCGGTGCGGCCGAAGTACGGCAGATTTTTTGCCGAAACCGAAACTGATACAGAAACTAGATTTTTTTGCCGAAACTTGCCGAAACCGAACCTTCGGTCGGTCACTACTAAAAAGCACCATCTTTGGTAAAATATAAAAATACATGATAGTGATGGGATACCTACATTTTTTCAATTTCCCTAAAATATTTAATAAGTTTTCCCAAAACAAATACAGCTATAGTACAGGGGAAAGGGTACCTGATATTATTTAATTATTTTTGCATGTAAGGAACGGTCTACGTTAGAACATTTATTTAGTTCAGGCATTGGTTAGGCAGGTACCTAAACTGTGCATTTATAATATACAAAAAGCATTCCAAGAAAGAATTTCTAAATTTGTGGGTAAATACCAAATGATACACCATCTTATCAACATTCCAAAATATCATGGCGCATTATTTTATAAAAGGGATAATGTGTCTTCCCATTTCGGGGTGATGGTCGTAAAGAATGCAGACGTTCGCCATTTACGTCCATTGATTTATTCCAAGAGGTTTTTATCGACAAAGGAGAGTAGTACCTACCCAGTACCTATCTACCCCGGCCCTCGAGACATTAGCCGTTGGGTTACCATTCTACCTGGAGGTATTTAGCAGGTACAATAATAAAGCAGGTGAGTAAGAACTTTAAACAAGTATGCTTTTACGGAAAAAACACACACAAAAATACTATGCATTTACGAAACAAAACAACGTGGAAGCGAGGCTGAAAATTCGCAATGGCGTACTGATAACAATCCTGACGTAAGGCAGTGACACATGGAATCGAAGAGGAAGGATAAAATTACTGGGACCTGTAGAAATGAGGCCCCTGAGGCGTGTGTGTGCTAAAATCACATTACAGCATACATTCCAACACCTTACAACTAAAACGACTTTTAGACAAAGAAATATGCAATATTTCTCTATAAAATTGTTTAATATCCTCTCTCTTGCAATAAAAATTACAAAAGAAAATAACCGACTTCAAAAGAAGCATAAGATATGGATTATAGACAAGGGAAGGAAGGATATAGCTATACAAAATTAGTGTTGTATTGCGTTTTCTCCTAGACATCGAACGTATTAAATAGGGTAACGCCTGCGTGGTTGAATTTCAGAACCCAGTTTCGAGTGCATGTTGACGCCACGCCGTACGCGTCCCGCTACAAATAAATCTGTGTACGTGGAATTTCAAACAAGTTGTAATTCGGTTTTGAAATCAAGAATTCGTCACAAGATGTCGCCGGACGGGAACGTGTCCCCCTAGGTATAAGTGCCACGAATTCAAAGTAGTATCTCTCCGGATATGGAAAGATTGACGATAATACATAGTTTTATCAAGCGACTACACATTACATATGACGTCGTTGCCTCCCTCGGTTACTTTCGTACCGGTGACTAACACTCGATGACAATGGATCCGAGGTACAGGCTATTTTTTAAACCAGTTCCTATCGGATTTATAAAATGGTCAAACACCAACTGGGTGGAGCCGAACCAAAAGTCGCCGGTTTTAAGTTACTTTATAATTAATATTCTTCTCGTAATATTATAACATAGATAGGTACTCTAACTTATAATTCAAACACCATTTGGATGTGATCTTATAACGGGGAACCTACCTACCCCAGTAAGGACACATTCTTTTCTAAAAAATTATAAAAAAATAAAATAATAATAATACATACATACATACATAGGCACCTACCTAAGATCGTGTTACAAATGTAATAAATGTAGAGATGCGATGGTAGAAGTCGGGGATGTTCGAGGAAGACATGACAAGGTAAAAGGAGTGAGATCATGAGTGTAAAGGAACGGCCACATACAATGTTTGTAAACACTGAATGACAAGGCACTTCCTTACTCATAATCAGCCTCACAACATATCTACTCCAATTGGGGATGCCAAAAAACCCAAAGGGCTCCGGGAAATTGTGACTCTCGTGCAGTATTCACATTAAAAAAAAACCCGACTGCAGTTCACACGCGATAGAAGCGAAACTTCACGAAAACAAGCTCAACCAATAGGAGCCTTGAAAAGTGATGTCATAATTCAAATTCAAATACCATTTCGTCACCTCATTTAGATAAGGTTCTAATTGACATTTTTTTCAAAAATGACCTTTGAATGCCAAAGCATTTCTTTTGCTGATTTCCATACCCAAAATAATTTTCAGAACTATCTGTGTTGTATTTTCGTATATATATGTACGACAAAGTTCTAACATCAAGCATTTTCAATAATAATTCATTGCACAAGGTTCTAACTACACTTACACCCTCTATTTTTCTTGTATCTGATAGTTGATCTTAAATACGAGGCGCTTTATGGTTCGTCGCTTCATTTGGATAGGGTTCTAACTACGCCTTACCATTTTCTAAGGTTTCTAAGTTTCCAAAGACGAATTTTCGTAATCTATTTAACAATTTTAGTTAAAGTATTTTAGTTTATCATATTTTAGGAAAATATTTATATAGGCCTGGCCCTAGCTTGGAATTGCATTAGGGAAATGTAATTAGAACCCTGTGCAATGAATTATTATGCTCTAGCTTGTTGCACAGGGTTCTATTTGCATGTTTAGGTATGTTCTAAAAGGGTAAATATACGCCCTATTTAAATACCTTCCTTTAAAATATATTCAATTAAAATACTTTAAACAATTTTCAACTTCAAAACCAGAAATTGGTAAACAGATAATGAGAAATCGTCTTTGCAAACTTTGACACATCATATCTCAGAACAGGGTGAAAGAAGTTAGAACCCTATCCAAATGAAGTGACGATTTTTTATAGATACATGCTATTTCTTCCAGCTAACCAAAAAATACAAATACAATCAAAACGGCCAATGAGCGCAGTTTGACGGTTCGTAGGTAGGTACATTTCCGTTTCACAACTCAACTAATAGGAGCCTTGAAAAGTGATATCATAATCAAAGCGGCCAATGAGCGCAGTTTAACGCTTCGTAGGTACTGTAATGCGTCATTTCCGTTTCATCCGAATTTCAAATCTAAAGAAGGGGCTAATGAGGTGTCACTTCAATAAACAGGTACCTAGACATTTCAATAGCCGCCGCGTTTTTATTGAGCACAGATTTTGGGAATTACTTTACGTTTCAACTTAATTACTTACAAGAAGTACCTAACTAATTGGATAGATGGATGGTAAAAGATGCATTAATTTATTTTTTATACGTTTAAAATTTCCCGTATAAAACGATTCCTTTGCCGCCATTCAACTTTTTTTTTTTGATTGGCGGCAAAGGAATCAACCTTTAGTTGAGTTCTGTGTCAATCAAAATACATTTGGATTAGGTACTTAGTTAGCACAAACTAAGAACCTAATAACCTATTTTGGGCATGTAAATAGTTGTTTTTTGTAGTCATTGTTGAAACGTGTAATTTCATAATCTGTGCCCAAAAGTGCGGCGGTTGGGGGAATGATAGCCCTTAGCTAAATAACTTGGTAAACAAAAATGTACAAAAAAAACTAAGACGTGGCTGAATGTAGGCAATCTCCTAACGAAACGGGACATTGTCTAATCTTTAATTTAAAATACCTAGTTATATGGCTTATTGAATATATGTAGACGAAATAATAATGAAAGCGGATAAAAAAAACGCCAACACAACTTGACACACTTATCTTTGCAGGTGATCAAAACAGGCTAGCGAACGAACTATTTTTTTTTAATCCAAAGCTGATGTTTTGTACCTATGTTCCTACACACGTTAATTATTATAGGATTTGACAAGAACGTAGAACGGAAGTTTATTGTTTAATTTTCAATCAAAATTAATTAATAAATAATAATATTTAAGGAAAACCCTGTTGGTAGCCATGCTAACTGCGTTCTACAAATTGGAATTCAAAATATATTGCGTGCGTGACCCGGGTAACAAATTTCCAAAGACTCGTCACAACAAATCTGTAACATGACATAAAATGTATTAATTGTGTACATACCTTCCATCATCGCAGCCTCCTTTTCGTAGTCCATTGTCTGCGAGAAACTTCAAACAGAAGCCGAAACAAACTAAAAAAAAATAGGCTACTAAAGAAATGTGCGCGTTTCGTATACGCTAAACATCACACAAAACAGAACGAAAGAAAGGCGAAAATATGAATTAAAGCGACAACACTTTGTACAAGGCGGTCTTGAAAAAGTGGTTTAACGAACCAAAGCAAAAAGCCTTCGGCGATAAAATTATCGAAAAAACACACGTCAAACTAAACTGGCAGCATGGCTCCGAGATGGGACATCGACGGCCCGCAATAATTACAACAAAGACGTTAAATGTTATTATTTCAATGTCACACACGGAATTTCATGGCATATATTAACACTGAGCTAACAACGCGAATTAAACAATACCAATTACGTGTGGTTTGTAGTATTTTCACACTATCAAAGACCGGAGAAAACTCGATGCATATCAAAACACAACTCGACCACCATGTTTGATAAACAGAACGTTCAACACAAGCGAAAACGAGACTGCATAACAATAAATTATCGTACCTTCTTATATTGAAACAATCTTCGTACAGCGCACTTGAAAATCATGCGCACGTGATTTAAGCATTCGTATAAAACTATCCTTGTCTCTTTCTATCGCATTCAACAATACTACAGTTCCATAGTAAATTGACTTTGGTTATGTTGGTAGACAATTCGGAGCAAAACATGTGTTTTGAAAATGCGGGGGAAATTTGAATGCTGACGGTTTGGTGCTAACGTCGGACTAAATAACAACAAGTTTTTACGGATAGGGTTGCAGTTGAGAACAGTTTTCTTCTTTGTAATGGAATAGGAAAATACCGTTGGCTTAAAACTTAAATTAATGTACAGCTTGGCAAGGATAACTTTGCATTTGGTTGATAAAAAAACTGAATTTAAAAGACTGTTGTGCTAAGGTTTCCTAAAAAAGCGGTGTTGTTGTCTAGGGGCCGTTATGTAGCGATGGATGACGTCACTAAAATGCTGACGTTGGTGCCCTATCTGTTTATACATTTGAGAACATAAGCGCGAGCCGAGCCACAAATTATGGGAAAGCAACCGCAAGTGGCAATTCGCGCCGTTTGCGGTTTTTTCCTAACGTTCCACAACATCCAGAATATTCCGGGATGTTCTAGAATGTTGTGGACTGCTCTTAAATACTCTCTAATGTTCTGGACTGTTCTATAAATTTCTAGAGGGCGAAACTTCCAGCCCTTATATCTTCAAAAGCACGCCCTTCAGGGTAAAACAGGGACCTTCTTCATAGATGGGATAGAGGGGTACCACACCATAACTCCCTTGATCGTACCGGGACTTGCTGAGTTTTAGCAGCACGCACACTTTCTTTTATAATATATATTGATTAAGATTAAGATTATCGAACCTTCTAGAACTTTCCAGAACCTTCCAGACTCACCGACACACTCCGCTACTCATTTCTGAAAGCTTGGAGAACTTTCTCCTTCCATTACATTCTAGAGCATTAGTGGACCTTCCATAGTTCCTTCTAGACTCACCGGCACTACTTCCAGAACTTTCTCAAACCTTCTAGGACTTTCCAGAACCTTCTAGACTAACCGTCACTCATTTCTGAAAGTATCTAGAATTTTCTCCTTTCATAACTTAGGGGCCATCCATAAATTACGTCACGCGAGTTTCATGATTTTTTTACCCCCCCCCCCCCCCGTCCCTGTCACACATTGTCACATTTGTGAGACCCCCTCCCCCCTAGTGTGATGTCACATATTTCGCAATTTTACATCAAATTTAAAAAAAAAAAAAACACTTAAGGTGTGACATAATTTATGGATGCCCCCTTACTAGAAGCATTAGCAAACCTTCCAGAAGGTTCTCGAACATTGTAGACTCACCGATACACTCTGCTACTCCTTCCAGAACTTTCAACAGCTTTACCGAACTTTGAAAGGCGACACACCTGCTTGCCTCACATTCATACTCTTCTATTATTCTGACATGGCCTGATTCAAGTCTCTGATTCACTTGATTGTGCCATGTTTTCCTCGGGCATGCGCGGATTCGTTTACCATTCACATTTGCATCATATATTCTACTTACACTCTTTCTTCATTCATTTGCTCTATATGTCCAAACCATCCGAGCTTCCCTTTGCTTCACATTTCTCACACAACCATACAAAGTTTTATCACACATACGCTTCAGGGATCTCGTTTCTTCAGCATTCAGTCTACTTTCATCCTTCCTCTGTCAGTTCCATGCTGCCTCACTGCTATATATATCGGGGAAGGTACCAGCACTTCTTTGTGGACTGCTAGCTTTGCTTCTTTGGACTGTTTTTGTTAGCGCCAATGGCGTTCATTCCTCGATTAATGGAGGTACCTGCATTTACCCTTCTTTCCGAGAGGGTCGATAGTTATATGCAGCTTTTGATGTAGAGAGGGATTGCTGTCTTAGTTAAGGTTTCAAGTTTTTGTACAGGCTTCAGCACAATCACACCACGGGGTACAACATTATCGATTGCGGTGCTGGTATATTGAATGTATTATGTTTGAATTTTTTCACCTACATAGATACCATCCCCTTCTCTACCATACGAACCTACATCAATTATTGTTAGCAAAATCATTGAGCAAAATCTATCTATATACATAAAAATGAATGCTCTTTGTTACTTCCTATACCACTCATCCGATTGCGATGAAACTTTGGTGAGTTGTTGTGTGTAGGCCCACGAAGGTTTCTATATATAATGGTGAGCTCTGGAGTTATGAAAATGTACTTTTTTTTTATAGGTGGCATACAAGTTGTTTGAAAAATGTGTGAATTTCATATAGTTTAGTGGCAGCGAGGGAAGGAGGGAGGAGGAGGGAAACGAAGGTGGGGGGATTTGTGGGAGGGGGAACGAGGGAGAGGGAAGGCGGAGAAGAAGGAATGGGCACGCGGGGGTTCGAATGAAGGGGTTCACGGAAGGGAACGATGCGGAAGGGGTGGGAAGGTGGGGAAAGGGAATGGGTAATGCTGAATTAAAAAGTATTTCAAAAGAGTGACCAACAATATATTTATGTATGTATGTAGATATATTTTATAAAAAGATCAAAACACAATACAGAAAACGATCTCCAGCAATGATTCCACCAAATTTGTACAAACTTTTTTTAAATCGCTAAATTATTTATTAATATTAACTGGCGAACAGAGACCCACATTTGTAACAAGAGCGAGTAGAAATTAGATTTAGTCTAGAAATATTGTTGTAATATCGGTAGCTGAGCGAATTCAACATCAAGTCAGGTATGACACCAAGAATTAGGCCATACATAACAATTTTACGCAATCTTGACCGAAGATATGGAAATGTTGACAGAAATACCTCGCCGGAAAAAGATTGTCATTAAAAATGTTCCTCGTTTACACTATACATTCGTAGTCAAGTGAAACACAATTTTTATTATTATTTGTCTACAATTACAATTGCAAAACAACAATCGTCATTTCCAATTTCCCTAATTATTTTCTTTTCTTGCGATGATTCATAATTGTTTTCATTCAATATTATATCTAAATCTTGATTACAACCATCTTTTATAATCTCAGTGTGACGAAGACCAATTTTACAATTCGCCGAACAATCTTCTGATTTATCATTACAATTCGTCGAAAAGATGTTAAGATTCTTTGAATCAACGTCCCAAATATCTGGTTCAATGCTACAATTCTCTAACTCAGTGCTACAATAATCAATTTTGTTATAATCATTCTGTGATACAATGTTATGTTTTTTATCTGATTTCAAATTACAATCTTTTTCTGTTTTATCATTGCCTTCAATAATATTATTACTTTTGGAACCAACAACATTCAATGGTTTTCTATTTTTTCTAAAATTATTATTGAAGAGTAATTTATTTTGATTTTTCTGGAGTGGTTCTTTTAAAGGTCTGTCTTTGATAACATATTTAGTAAAAACTGGTTGTAGGACATCTTTTGATAATGGATATATCTTTTGTTTCAGGGCCAGTGGATTTTTCTCTATTTTTCCGGAAGTTTTATTTATAACCTGAAATATTAAAATATAAACATTATTTTCTAGAAATTTTACTCAAAACCTGAAATATTTATTTATTGTTTAACATTTACAGTGTTAACAATTATTACAATAATAAAATTGCCCTTGGGATGCACATAGATATTAACACTCCAATTAAAAATGAGTAATGAGTGATCAATGTTTAGTTATTACTAGACGGAAATGCTTGTAGTGATAACAGAAATAATGATAATCAAAATGATATATAAAACATAATAGTGTCAAATATAATAATAACTTGCAGAGAAAGAGAAAAAAGAAAGAAAGAAAGGGTACGACAATAAAGCAGCTACATAACTGCTCTCCACGAAGTGTCATGGTAGGAGTTTGATAATTAAAGACATAAACATTTGAATAAGACGTAGAAATAATTTCAGATTTAATGATGTACTTCCATATTGAGTGAGTGAGTTGTAGAATTGATTTCTGTAATCTGTAATTAATACTGTAGTCTAATTTTACTAAATGATCCTACATAAGAATGACACACTCCCCACGATTCAATGAGAGAGTCGCATAATATTTATAATTGGATGCTGTGGGCTTCTTCTTGCGGAAGTAGCATTCCCTTGTTTCAATTACTGGGACTTGGTCATATCGCAGGAAATTTCTTAACCTCTAAATACCCCTGCTAAACCCATATCACGTGTTTAGTGACCAGAACAGCGATTTTCTGTCGTTTGTGGGATCGTTATCGAGATAACGGACATGATCTCCTTTCAGATTTGTGTGATTTATTTGCTTTTTCTACGTACAACGTACATTAAATGAATAAATAATCATGCATACTTGCAGGAATTCATATTTAAAACGAGCTAAACTAAAATATGTTACAGAAAATATGTAAAAATCACACAAATCTGACAGGAGATCACGTCCGTTATCTCGATAACAATCCCACAAAAGATGCTCTTCAGAGCTGAATAGTCAGGTACCTACACAACTACATCCATTTCCCAGCTACATAACTTCAACCTCAACATACTTCAATTGGGGACGCCGTAGTCTCACTGCCTTCAGAGGGTCGGGAGCAGTTGGGACTCAAGAATTGAGATTATCAATTTGAAAGAAAACTGATATCACCAGTTTACAAAAGCCTTTTCGACCGCTAGGCTCCAGACAGGAAAAAGGAAATTAATTATTTTTCAAGAAATATGTACTTGATTCTGTGCAAAAGAGGGTGGTTCGTCTGATTGACAATCCATTGTTAAAGGACCGATTGCCATCTCTAATGCACAGACGCAATGTGGGCATACCGTGTCTATTCTACAAGTATTTTAATGGAGCCTGCTCTAAGGAGTATTAATCTGTGTAAGTCGGCTCGTATGGGAACAAGCTATTGGTGTCTGATTTTCCTCCTTCATATAATCCAGGCCTATTCAAGACCCGCATTAATAAATCCCTTCCCACAGCGCCTACCTTAACCCAAACGGGTGGCGACATAGTTCCCTTGCCTTTACACTGTACAGACTCTTATGAAGTACTACATAAACAATAAAAAAAATTAGATATGTTGATCGTCTATTTGATTAGTTAGACATCTCGGAAAAATTGAGATTTGAATTGAGTATGTAGTACATGTAAAAGTGTACCCTCTATCTGGTACAGTACTCAGATTACTCATAAGCACCACCAAAGCAATTATAATGCAGTAGAACTTGTAGTGAAATAAACAAAACAATGATATTTTCTGGGTTACCTGCAGGAAATTTCAAAATGTCATACTAATGTACCGGACCATTATGCTTCCCGGTATTATTACAGAAAGTAGGAACTATTTTTCTATAAATATTTAATTCATGGAACCTTAGAGTATCCCAGATGGATATCAAACTACTCATCTCAACCTGTACAATTCTGACTGAGTAAGGACCCTTTATGCGAGATAAGGCTCTATAATGGTTTTTCTAAATGAAATAAAATGACATTCTGAACGCCTTGAAATGGGCGACAGAAGGGGCTCAGCATCAGGCTTACTGAGCCGAGCGGTAAGCTCCCTGGGCCATTTTAAGAGTGTCGGCGATCAAAGTGGCTCAGTGGTAAGAGTCTTCTTTGGAACAGGAAATATGGCATTATGGGTGTCAAATTACGGTGTTATTTAATATGTAAAACCCAGACAATTGCAAATAATATTTGATTTATGGCGAGCATTCAAATACTGCTTTCCTCATTATCTCAAAATAATCAATTGGACGATAGATGTATTTGAAAATGTTTGATCAATTTCACCAGAAGTAGGGAACAATTGAGCTAACTTCAGACACAGAAACACGCCCACAATACACTTCTATCGTTATGTCTTCAGTGGTTAATATCAATTTGAATAAAAATAGCCTCAAAATAATTTTTTTGAAAACCTACCAATTTCACTGCATATTTTTTAAACATTGTGAAATCAATATGATTATATTTGACGTGGCCGGTTAGGTCCGATTTGTTCACAAAGTAAAAGTTGCACAGGGCACATTTCCAAGGAGTTGATGAATCAGTCACATCAGCTTTGAACGGCTCACCATCATTCTCAATCTGCGTTTTAACCTGAAAAAGAAAAAATAAAAAAAACATTTCTTGTCAGCAAAATATTTCTATCAAGATTTGTATTGTATTGTCGCCCATATTGCCGGTCAAGATTTTTTTGTTTTGACAAGATTTTTTTACCATCCACACAAGAGGCCTTGAGGAAAATAATTGCTGAAAAGATGCTGTGCGGGGAGTCTTTTTGTGGAAAGGAAGCAGTGAAGCTGGATCTTGAAGAGTAACAATAACCAACTTGGGGCCAATATCATCAATGGTGATGCTATGTGGAAGGTTTTTTTTAGGGGGAAGAAGGAGAAGGAGTTCTGGGAAAGAAAAAGGTATGAGGGGTGGGTAGAAATCTGGGGGTTAATGTGTTCAGGAGAGACGGAGACATGAATCCATCCCTCCCACTTTCCTCAGGGTCTGCAGTGGAAAATAATTCCCCTCAGGTCGAATATTATCTTTGGAGATGCTGTATGGAGGGTCTTTTGAAGAAAGGAAGGAATGGGAAGGAAAAAGGTATGAGGGGTGGGTAGGAATCTAAGGGTCAATATGTTCAGGAGTGATGGATGCCTGAATTCATCCCTCCCACTTCCCTCAGGGCCTTCAGTGGAAAATAATTCCCCTCAGATCCTATATCATCTTTGGGGATGCCGTGGGGAGGGTTTTTGAAGAAAGGAAGGAATGCGAAGGAAAAAGGTATGAGGGGTGGGTAGGAATCTAAGGGTCAATATGTTCAGGAGTGATGGACGCCTGAATCCATCCCTCCCACTCCCCTAAACCAGTCTTTCCCGATCCAACTTGCCACGCAGCGGGAGGGAAAACAACGCCGAGACCCAAGAAAACCTCACCCCATGAACCCGGGCAGCCCTGCTAAATCGCCAAATGTAGCAAAGCATTTGGGATAATCAAACGTTAGAGTCCGATCATGTAAGATAACAGAAAAGTTGTACGGCGGTCCATCTTCTGTTACCATTAGTGCTATAAGCTGTTTTACTAAGATTATTAAAAATAATTCAGTAACAAACCTGAATGTCTTCTTTATAGATACTGCTCTCAGGCTCACCGGCGGTTCTTTCAATGGTAGTTTCAACCTCTTCATATTCCCAATCGCCCTCCTTATTCTCACGTCCTATCAACACCTTAATGCGCCCTTCCTTTCCCAAACTATTCACAACACAATCCAACTCTTCCTTGCTCTTAATCTCAACAGATTCCTCTGCACCCTCCACCACCAATTCATCCTTTAAACTCGAACAAATAAACTGGATGTCGACAATACCGCTATTGTCAAATTTTACATTCGGTATGTAGGGACCATTTTTAATCAATGTTGCTTCGTTACTTCGTTGTTCGAATTGTTTATAATTAATTTGATGAGCAAAACCTGTTTTATTAAAGCCATAGTCATTTTTCAATTCGGCGTTATATCTTTTATCATTATAATTGTTATTGTTTAGAAGTTCGTTTGTTGTTTTGCGTTCGTGTATTTTATTGTGCGTCTTGCCGTGTCTCGTGAGATGTGCTCGTCTAACGAAAGTGGATGAACAGAGTTGGCAGGCAAATGGGCGTACACCAGTGTGGATCTTTTGATGTTTTAGGGCGTCGGAGTTGTGGGCGAATCGCTTTTGACACTCGTTGCATTTGTAAGGTTTTTGGCCGGTGTGGATGACGAGATGACATTGAAGCATTTGCCTGGAATACAATCATGTGAAAATCAGTAATTTTTTTCAGAGTGAGTTTTTTTTCTCAGTATTGCCCTCGTGAAATACTATCATTCAGAATTGAAACTCTGCTCAACCTTTTTACGGCGATGTTGTTAAAGAATTTGCAGTACCCATGGACGGGCAGATTTTTCGCGATTTATAAATCTCATTTTAATTGAAAAGGGTGTTACTTTAACCCTTCAAAATTTTGGCGTATTTTTCAGATGGTCAAAATCTTTCCGCTTTACAATGAAATGCAAATAAATGGTATATTTCTGAACATATCTCAAAACTAAAAACTTTTTTTTAAGGTGATGAAATACGCTTACAAATTTTATAATTCAAATTAAATTTTTTAAATATAAAAAATTTTCATGCAAACATAAAAAAGTTTTAAAAATGGCTCACCTCAAGCTTTTTCTAACTAAAAAAATAAAAACAAATATATATTTTACTAGACAAATGTATTATAAACGTTACTATCACCTCATTTTTTTGTCTTTTCATATAGAAATAATTGATAGAAAATTATGGAAGTTTCAATTTTTTTTTTCAAATTGCGATTCAAAACTTTGGTTTCATAAAGGGGTACATTTTACTTTTTTTGTTGTTATTTTTTAGACTAGACTACAAAGTGTGGTGTTTTTCCTTTTTAAAACTGTTTAGATCATAATTCTCACTCTGAGTAATGGAGTTACAGCGATTTCTACGAGACGCATGTGAGCTGGGACAAATATGGTCTCTTGCCATTCAAAGGGTTAAAAATAGTCGAAGACGTAGATGTTAATCTAAACAGTTCAAAGATAACAAATCAAATCCAACAATAAAACATTTCGTTATCTAAACAATTATAACAACGTAATAGGTCTTTTAGGCTCGCGATAGGTTGGCATGTATACATGACGCTCATCTCAAATAGGTTAAAATAACTTTAGCAGTAAAATCAATCAAATGGTAGCTTCTAATGTCAAGACACTAACTAGCACAACTTTTTTTATCTGAATAACCTTTTTTCAGCTCGCAACATATTGAGTTATGGAGCTTAGAAATAGCTTTTAAACTATAAAAAATAGAGCAAAATGCCGTAATATTTTTTGAAATGTGAATAATACCCAAGAGTCCCTACTGCCTGGAGCCAGTGGGAATATAAATATACATGTATAATACATATATATATTTTTTTCTTTATTAAAAGAATAAGTTTTGTACACAATTTTTTTTACATGCTTTTTGACAGTTTTGTTTTCTTAGTTTTTTTAAAAGCTTTTTGACAACCACACTAGAGCTACAAGCCCGAATTATGGTAGTTGAAATTTGTGGACATAATACGTTATATCTGTTAATTTGTTAAATCATTGTTTTGTTAAATATAATGTATTATTAGTGTATAAAATGTAAAATAATGAATTTTATAATTGGTTTTTTAATATTACTTGTTCAAATAATGAAAACAAAAATTAATTAGCAAAAGAATTTTTTTAGAATTTGAATGTGAAAAATTTAATAATAAAGCAGGCATTCTTTATTTATTTTGATTCAATATGTGGATGCTAAGCGATGGATGCTAAGAACGAAAACGCTCTAGAGTTCAAGCTGCCGAAATGAGATACTTGAGAGGAGTGGCAGGGGTTACGAAATGGGATCATATAAGAAACTCGACGATCCGAGACGATATAAACATTGAACCACTGCTACTCTTCATAGAAAAATCGCAACTGAGGTAGCTTGGGCATGTACTAAGAATGCCTGAGGACCGAATTCCGAGGAAGATACTACATGCGATTCCAGAGGGTAGAGGTCCAGTGGGCCGCCCCAGACACAGCTGGGCGAGGCAACTCCAGAAACTGTGTGAGGAGAGGATGGGACTGCCATGGACGGAGGCCGAACAGTCAGCACAAGACAGGGAAGTATGGAGGAGCCTTGTCGATGCAATGGGTCCCCGAACCGAATAGGATAAGGGGATGAAGATGATGATGATGATGATTCAATATCTTACATTTCAAGTACAATCCAGCAATGTCAAATAAAATATTTCCTTTTAATTAATCTTTAAGAATACTTCCTTCGAAAGCTGTTTTGCACGAGTAAAGGGTGTAAATTTTTGTTGTGTTTTTTTCATTAAATCCTTTTTCCACATGATAATTGTCCATGATAATTGTCTTATGTATAATTGTCGTATGTCTAATATGGCATCCCCACTTGGGGCAAGATGTTAAGCCGGTAGTAGAATAGTTACAGCAGATACTCACCTCCTAGCAAATTTCTTTCCGCATGTATCACACTCAAAGTGTTTATCCGAGCTGTGGACTTTCATGTGCGAAGTCAACAACAGTTGGTCACTGAAACACCTCGAGCATATTCCACAGGCAAATGCTTTGATACCTAAAATCATGAAAAAACACTGTTTGTGATGTACTTCACTGTTTGTGATGTATCCCAGTGAACGAGAAATACGATGAAAATTTGAAATATGATCAAAAAACTCCAATAAAGATTGAGTTTCGTCAAGATTACAAGTAGCTTTAATTACACTTTCATAAGGATTTTTTTTAAAATATGAATACCGCACAAGAGTCCCAACTGCTCCCGTCTGGAGCCATTGAGACTGGCATCTCCAATTGCGGTATGTTGTGAGGCTTAAGGTAGTGAGGAGGGGAACGAGATGGGGAAGAGGAAGGTCGGAAGTACCTGGCTATTCAGATCTGGTCACCAAACACGGCCAAAGCCATTTCAAGCAACTTTTCAATTCTGAATGGTGGCCTAACACCAGGGCGATACTGAGAGTATCTTCCACTCTGGAATGTGCCGCAAATATTCTATGTATTATTTTAAATGAATAAATTGTGAAATAACACAAATTAATCAAATAAAATTTATTCGCCGGGATTCGATCCTGCGACCTACGGAATGCTAGTCAAGAGCCTTACCACTGGACTACGCCGACCGTCTTACTTACAATGAATATTTAATTGGACCAGACGTCTGCACTATAGGAAGCTGGGAAACCTAACACTGTGGGAGACCAGCTGCCTAACGTGTATCATCGGCTATTTTGTAACCGTACGTGATAGTCGACACTCTTCTAAGGACATCTGAAAACCACATACAACTAACTATACCAACAATATCTCCTTGAAGGATGTTGAAACTATGTGCATAATCCTATTAACCATACTATTACATACAGTACTCTCTCAGTAATCTGCCGTTATTTTTAATAATTGAAAGCACGAAATCAAGCTGTATAATTCACAGGTATTTGTGTGGTAAATTCAGAATTCGCGCACCTAGAATCAAGCGCCAAACATTGTACACCGATGTGACAGGTTGGATTATATATATGTTAAAGCTTGTTAGAGTTGACTATTTTACCAGTCACCAGAGTTCATTATTTTTATTT
The DNA here is from genome assembly GCA_936435175.1 of Glyphotaelius pellucidus. Taxonomy (NCBI): domain Eukaryota; kingdom Metazoa; phylum Arthropoda; class Insecta; order Trichoptera; family Limnephilidae; genus Glyphotaelius; species Glyphotaelius pellucidus. Next base: position 2,817,820 of record OW386561.1, read on the forward strand.
TTATTCCATTCCGTTAGTTCTCTGTGCATTCTAGCAACTGTTGCATGTGTTTCTGTTCGTTTTCTTCTGCCACGATTTTTGTTTGAATAAGTTTACAAAATGGAGCTTTCTCTCAAGTGTAAACATGGCACCTTAACAAATTTCATAAGGTGTTTTAATTTTTAGCATATTTTGAACGTATGCACTAAAATCTGTCGCTTTCAGTAATTGTCCGGTTTTTGGGGTGGCGGAAAATGAGAGAGTACTTGTACCTAGAGATAAAGACTTCAAATATGAGGAAAGCAACACCAGAAGTTGTGCGAGGGGGCTGCTTGCGCAGAAGTAGCCCCGAACAAGGTTAAGGACTAGGAAATTTATGGAAGTTCCTTGTTGAGACAATGGGTCCCCGATCCAAATAGGACAAGAGGAAAAAGATGAGTTGTTTTTTTTTTTACATTACAGGAGACCCTGAGGAAAATAATTTCCCACAAAATGTCATATAATTTTTGGGGATGCTGTGTGGAGGGTCTTTTTAGGAAAGGAAGGAGAGGAAGTTCTGGGAAGGAAAAAGGTATGAGGGATGGGTAGGAATCTGGGGGTCAGTATGTTCAAGAGTGATGGACACATGAATCTATCCCTCCCACTGCGGTGCAAGGCGATGCTCCGAGAGATTCCTGCTTGAGAGGTCAAAAGGTCTCTCTCAACCAGTCTCGCCTGATCCGGCCTGCCACGCAGTTGTTGAGAGATCAAGATCCACCCCATCACCCCTGATAAGTCTCCAAACGTAGTGAATCAATTGTGGTAACCAGTGGCAGAGGTGTTGGTTAACCAGTAAATGGTTTCCGGGCGGCGGAACGGTATTGAGATGATAATAATACAGTAAATCTGCTAACCTGAATGTCTCGCAACGTGTCTTTTGAGATTATCATGATGGGAGAATGTTTTTTGGCAAAAATTGCACTTGTACAACTTTTCCTTTGTATGAACCCTCCGGTGTGTTAGAAGTGCTCTGAAATTCAAAACATGTAGCTGAATCAGTAAATTCATCTTAAGAGGAATACAAAAGCTAGAAATATTTAAATTCTCACGCCTACAAAATTTAAAATCGCGTCGTATTTGCAGCCGGCAAAAGCGAAAAAGTGGTTTTTATTTATTTTGTGCATAATTTTATAAGAATGAAAAAAAATTAGAACATGCAAAACCTTAAAAATAGTCTTAGCCATAATGGGGTATTTTAAAAAATTTGTTTCTTAAATTACTTCATAGTTAAGTCATGAAAAAACTTTTTTTTAGTGGTTTATGCTTATATTTTTTGTTATTTTTTTATTTTATTTTTATTTAAGATTTTACTCCAGCAGGGCTCGGAGGGGTGTGCAATCCCAGTCTGCCATATTTCATAAATAACTATAACACATATAATAATATAAGAGAGTAGGTACATTAAAAGATCTAAAAGAAGAAAAAAGAAATAAAATATTACATATCTACCTAATTAAAACGTAAAATGAAGACAAGATTCATCACATAAATTACAAAACAAAAAATTAAAATAAAATAATAAATTAAAGCAATAAAAACTAAGCATAAAATTAAAATAAACAGAATAAAAAATAAATAAATTTTAAAAATATTTTGGGATCGTCCATCAGGGAGGTCGCCTCATCGTCTGCATCCATCGCTCATTCAGGGGGGAACTAAGCCACTTGGATGCAGCCACGACAATGATGTTGTTTGAATTACGTGTCCTGCTCCAGAAGCTGGCTAGTCGGTGGCGAGTTATGTAGATAATAATTTTATTGTAATTCCAATACATAGAAAAGCTAGTAAAAGCTTCAATTTATCCGTAGCATATTTTTTGATGTTCATACTGTAAACCGATTCATCGTAGAGATCAATCTAAATAGTATCTAAATAGGATTTCACGTATAGCTTCATCTTAATTTATAAAAAGGAATATTTCTTTGTTTGTCTCTTATGCGTTCCTAAACCATATATCCGATTATGAAATGAAAGAGCGATGAAACTTTGGTGATTTGATGTGTGCAAGCCCGCGATGGTTTCTGTATATAATAGCGTTATTAAATTATTTCCATCCGGTTGATATGAAACTTTGGTGAGTTATTGTGCGCACACCCTCGAAGGTTTCTATACACCCTGATGAGCTATAGCTTCTTTAGAAAAATTTAGCAACGGGTGGTGCACGAGTTGTTGAAAAATTTGTATGTTTCATATAGTTTAGCGGCAGGAAGGAAAGGAGGAAGGAGGAGGGGAATGCAGAGGGAGAGGGTAACGAAGGAGGGGGAGCTTGCAGAAGGAGGGAGACAGGGGAGGGAGAGGGCAGGGAAGGTGGAATAGATACTCGGCAGTGGAGGGGAATACGGGAGGGAAAGACCGGGAAGGGAAACGCGTGAGTTGGGGTGGATCAGGGGATGGGGCGGGGAAGCAGAAGCGGAACAGGGACAAATGGGAAAGGACACCACACAATACAAACACGTTACAGAAGATATATTCTACATATAATTTACTGGTAATTTTAAAATCACAACCTTAACTTTTTAATAAACAATATAAGTGCCTAGTAATTACCTTTTCGATATATACTCTTTGTCGCAAGTTCGACAGACAAAAGGTTTTTCATTGGTGTGACTTTTAATATGAAGATCCAAGTTTGATTTTTGCCTGAAAGCTGAATTAAAATACATTGTAAAAATTAAACAACACAAATTATATTTTCGAAGCAAAAACTTGGCAGTGTGATTTCATGTATTAGATAATAACACACTTTATAATACACCAATTTATTGAATTTAATACAGTAATTTCGTCGGGGTTTATAGAAAATGTAGATGTCATTTTGCACATGCCGCCACTGGGTAAAACCTAAAAATAACAGACGAGACAGACCGGCGTGGTCCAGGGGTAAGATTCTTGACTCGCAATGCGAAGGTTGTAGAATCGAATCCCAGCGTGGGCAAATAAATTTTATTTGATTAATTTGTGTTATTTCATAATCAATTCATTTAAAATAATATATAGTATGGAGGAGATTTGCGATCGTGCAGAGTGGAATTGTTACTGTGTGTGTGTTAAAAATGAACCTTGATTGTGGCTACCATCACTGCCTGAAAAATATGGTAAAATAATTGTATTGGAGAGGAAGGACTCACCGAAAAGGAATCTGTAGGCCGGCCCTCGTTGGTCTTCAATTGTAAACACACAGTAAACATGCGCGAACTATTTTATTTTAATAGCGGAATTAGGTAAAGGCGGAGCGGAGCGCAAATGGCTATATGACGCGGCGGGCAGTTTATTACAGACACTGAATTAAGGAAGGACGGGTAGGCAAATGGATGGGTAGGAAAAAGGAATTGGCAACAATATTACTACCAAATCCCAGGCAGCGACAGTATGTATGTGTAAGAGTAGGTGTGTATAAGTGTAAGTGCGTGCTTGGGCCTAACCATGCCCCCCGCCTGGAAGGGGATGAAAGAATCCACTTCCATAAACCAAAAGAGTGCCAATACGTCTTAATGCGCAAACAAAATTGTAACACGCGGTAGAATGTAATTAATTATGTAAAAGTTATGAAAATATTTATGTTAGTTATATAAATGCGTTTACCAAATGGTCAAATTGACCGATATAGCAAGGAAAATAAAAAATAAAAAACATTGAAACGTAAAAATATGATTTGAAAGGATTCAATAAATAATACTGAACCTGCGGTAGATAAAACTAGAAGTAGGGTTTGGTACCTATTTAACAACGAAACTAACCTAATTGATTTTAAGAATAAAATTATTATGATCTTACTTCTAAAAATGTCGTTAAATCTATTGTGACGGTAAGGGACAGAGTTTAACGACTGCCCTGCGGTATATTCCGGAGTTAGTTTTAACTTCCGCAACGCGGATCACCCCATCTGCCCCGGGGTAAACATTGACTATTACCCCAATAGGCCATTGAAGTGGCGCGATGTTGTCACTCTTAATCAATACTACCGTGCCTGTCGTTACCGGATTCGCATTTGTATTCCATTTCTGGCGAGCTTGCAAAGTATTCAAATACTCAATTCGCCATCGGTTCCAGAATGTCTGAACAAGACGATCCACGAGATGTTTGCGTTGTACCAAGTTGACTGGCTCGTCTGACAAATCAGCAGCGGGTAAAGATTTTAAGGGAGTAAGCGTTAAAAAATGCGCGGGGGTTAGCGGCAATGGAGCCGAAACGTCGTTAACGCTAAGTACAGATAGCGGGCGTGAATTAAGAATTGCTTCAATCTGAGAAAGCACTGTTTGCATCTCTTCATACGTCAGTAGAGAGGTGCCTACTATTTTATTTAAATAACCTTTCAGGCATTTAATGTTACTTTCCCAGATCCCACCAAAGTGAGGAGCTTGCGGTGGATTCATCTTCCATTCGATTCGATTCTCCAACAGATTGTCTGAGAATTCCTTTTTATAATTGGGTGACTCTATAAGTTCAAATAAAGACCGTAAATGGGATTTAGCTCCCACAAAGTTCGTTCCGTTATCGGAGTACATTATACTCACAGGACCTCGACGAGAAAGGAAACGCTTGAAAGCGTTGAGGAAGACTTCGGTGGAAAGATCCGAAGCGAGTTCAATATGAACTGCGCGGGTCACCAAGCAAATAAATAAGCAAATGTATGCCTTTTGACTTCGCACCCCCCGACGTCTATAAGGAATTATTTGAAGCGGGCCCGCGTAGTCAACCCCTGTGTGAAGAAAAGCCTTAGCTTCGCGGACGCGGCATGCGGGTAAATCTCCCATTATTGGGAATTGCGGTTTGGGATTGACTTTGAAGCAAGTATTGCACTGATGCACACGTTTCCGAACCAAATTACGCGAAGAAAGTATCCAAAATCTTTGCCTTAGCAGCGACATCAGTAACGTAGGACCCGTATGTAGGTTTCTGATGTGATAGTAGTCTATTATTAGATTGACTACATGATCACGAGCGGGTAAAAGAATTGGATGACGACTGTCAAATTCTGTTTCCGCGTTTCGCAATCTGCCTCCTACCCTTAGAATTCCGTCATGAATAAACGGATTCAGTTTTGCGATCGCTCGCCGAACCTTCTTCCCATCTTTGACTGCCTTTATATCTTCGGAGAAATGTTCTTCCTGTATAGATTTAATAACAGCGGTTTCTGCAGCTAAGATATGGTTTAATTCAAACGCTCGTGGTAATTTCTTGATGAAACGAAAAACATAAATTACTATTCGGATTAATTTCGGCCATGAGCTAACACGAGAGGCTAGTGCACACAATAACGGAGGAGCAATTGTTTTGAGGCAGTTAATGTCTTGAACGGACATCAAAATTTTTGTTTTCCGTTCGGGAGGATCAGTCACAGATTTCGTATCAAAACGTTGTAAAGGCCAATCACTTTTAGGTAATTGGGCAAATACGGGGCCGTTAAACCATAACGGATGGTCTATTAGCTGAGAGGGCGTAAGACCCCGCGACAGGCAGTCGGCGGGATTGTCTTGACCTTTTATATAATGGAAGCATTCAGCCCCCAGATGGTTTTGTATTTGTGAGACACGGTTGGCAACGAAGGTCTGCCATTTTGCGGGCGGTGAATTTATCCACGCTAGAGTGACCGTGCTGTCGCAAAAAGCTAAAGTCGTATGAGCTTTCGAATTTGATGTGTAGCTATTACTGACCGTATGCATTAATCGTGCAAGTACTAGCGCTCCACATAGTTCTAATCGCGCAAGTGAAATCGTCTTAGCCGGAGCGACCTTGGATTTAGCGCATAATAAATTAATTGTGGTTTTATCAGTATTCGGACAGTAAACATGTAGGTAAATAACACCTCCAAATGCGCGTTCGCTTGCGTCTGAAAACCCGATAAGCGTTAATACACACTGGGGTTCGATTCCTAAAAAACGAGGAATTTTAATAGATTGCAGTAATGGCAATTCTTTTTTAAACTGTCGCCAAAGTGTGACAACTGTTTCAGGAGGAGTATCATCCCAATCCAGGTTATACTCCCATAGAGATTTAATTATCAGCTTAGCCAATAATACAACTGGTGCGGCGAAACCCATCAAATCCCAAAGACGAGCAATCGTTGAGAGAATGTTTCGTTTAGTACACGTTCTTTCGTCGGTGTGTACGACAAATACGAAATGATCAGAAGCGGGTATCCAATGAAGCCCTAGTATTTTTAGGTTTTCATCGGGATTAAATTCCACATGTTCCTTAACACGACGAGCTGTAGGAATCGTGGATAAAAACTTTGGAGAATTAGAAGAGAATTTTACAAGGTCGAATCCTCCAGCAGCGAATAGTTGAATCAATTCCGTAGACAACTCGGAAGCTTCCTCAACCGACGAGCAACTGGTGACGAAATCGTCCATGTAGAATGAACCCTTTTCCACCAGGTTTGCAGCAAGTGGAAAACGAGGTTTTTCATGCAACGCAAGTTGACGCAACGTACGCATCGCAAGGAATGGACTGCAAGACATGCCGAACGTGACGCGATTAAATTCAAACAATTGCAAAGGGTCACTATCGTTAAATCTGTACAGCATGCGCTGATAACGTCGGCATTCTTCTTGCACCACAATTTGTAGATACATTTGTTTTATGTCAGCGGTTATAGCTATGGCGAATAATCGGAAATTGAGGATAATGCGAAACAAATCACCTTGTAAATTCTTTCCTGTATGTAGGATGTCATTAAGCGAGTAACCCGAATCGGATTTCATACTAGCGTCTAGCACCATGCGAATTTTAGTAGTCAGTTTATCTTCACGAACTACAATGTGATGCGGTATTACGTAATGCGGTAAGTCAGAACTGTCGACCGGCGAAATGTACCCTTTCTGTAGGTATTCGCGCAATATTTTGTCATATTCTAACTTTATTGCGGGTTGAGATAAGATTAAGCGGCGTTCGAGAGATCGAAATCTGCGTTCGGCGGCAGGTAACGATTTACCGAGAACAGAGGGACTGTTTCGAAACGGCAACGCGACGATATAACGACCTGCCGTGTCACGAGAAGTAGTGAGTTTAAACATATCCTCACACTCTTGTTCATCAGGCGTTAAAAACTTCTCATCTGGAATGTCTTCCAATTCAAAGAAGCGCGAAAGGCAAAATTCATCATTTTGCGTGAACGTACAAAATGATTGCGTGGCGTTTATACTTGGGTTTTCAATCATCGTTGGGGCAGTACCCAAGATGAGATATCCCAAAGTAGTTTCAATAGCAAATGGCTGGCCGAGAGAACCTGATATTTTGTTTGCCTTTAGAATGCGAGCAAACATGTCACATCCCAAGATAATATCAATCTCACCGGGCGTGCAGAATGTTGTGTCTGCTAAGGGCAAATTGTCAAGATACGACAAGGCGGATCGGTTAACGTTAACAGTAGGCAACTCACTGGTTATGGTTTCTACTACATATGGTTTAATCGTATACGACTGAGTGATGTCATAGCGGGAGAGTAATTTTAAGCAAGTTACTCCATTTGTCACATTTCTTACGTCACCTATTCCCGTGACGTAAGTACTTGGAAATGACCGCACCTTAAGATTCAAGCGTGAACAGCATTTGCGCGTAATTATGTCCCTTTGGGAGCCGCTATCTATTAGAGCCCGTATCGTCCGTACCTGGCCCTTAGCGTCTCTGGTAGTGCAAACAGCCGTTCCTAAGAGGGCAGTAGTATTTGCACTAGGGCATGAATTTGTTACACATAGTGAAACCGGATTCGACGAATTTAAGTTATCATTATCGGCATCTGTTTGTGACGCGGGAGACGGTATTGGGTCCGTTTGTGACTTCCGCCCATCAGTTTGTTTGAAATGCAACAAAGTATGATGATTGAGCGCGCATGTTTTGCATGTACTCTTTGATTTACAAGCTTTCGTGATGTGTCTAGTACTGAGACAGTTCACACAAACTCGAATATTCGATGACTTAATACAGTTAAATCGCTCACGTGGTTCAAGACTTATGAATTTAGAACATTGGTATAAAGGGTGCGATCCCTTTTGACAGCAGAAACAAATTCCGATGGAGTGATTATCGATTTTTTCGACATTAATAAATGCCTTTGCGGAATTAGTTTTTTGCGGTTTAGCGGTATAATTATTATTTGAGCCAAGACGGCTCGCGGCTCGCCAAGTCGGTTGCGTGATTTGTGCGCGATTAAGAATTTGTTGCTGTACCCTTACGAAGTCGATTAATTCCGCGCTGGACGGTAGATTTTCATTATTTTTAATAGAAGATTCGAAAGCCTTTACAGTTTCTATGTCGAGACGTTTAAGACCTAGTTGCAGCAATATGAATTCTGCGAGGTCTTTTATTTTTAATTGCTTCAGCGCGGCGATGTTAGTGGAGTATGCATCTGCAAAATTCTCTAAAGAAGCAGACGTGGCCGAGTTAACTGGAGATAATTTCAGCAATCGGTCAAAGTATAATTCAGCAAGAACGCGTTGATCATCATACTTAGTACATAATGCGTCCCAGATAACTTGATAATTTGTACCTGTAGGCGTAATAGCTTTGCAAATACTTAACGCTTTTCCGGTTAATTTAGACATCAGATACTGCATTTTATCCGTATCATCCAGAGAATCATTCAAATGTATAACCGAATTATATGTTTCATAGAAAAGAGACCGATTTTCTAAATCCCCGTTAAAGCACGCTATTTCCAAGGCGGGTAACTTAATTTGACGGCGAGGCTTCGCAACTGTATTTGACAGCATATTTGCTTCGGTATATTTAATAATACCAAAGAGTTCTTCAAATGCATTTAATTGAGCGTATTCAGCGATTGCTTCCGGATTCAATTCCAATTCGCAATCCACCTTTTCATCTAAAGTGGTTATAAATTCAGAACGAATTTTTTCAACAGTAGTTGCGCCTGATAAAAAGGATTGGCGATCGTTAATGCTTTCCGAAGCTTTCCTTATCTTGTCATACACCGACTGTAAGCTCGCAAAGCTAGCTGATAGTTTAGCATTTAGACGTTTTAGACGTCTTTCGTCCCGAGACGATCCGGATGACGCGCTCGTAGCCATTTTCTTTATTCCGGTTATATTTTACAAAATATGAAACGTCAAACAACTAAAAAATGCGGTAGAAATAATGTGTCTGTATTATTTATGCGAAATGAAATAATTAATATTTAATTTGTTCAATTAATTAACTGTGATCCTCACGGGGTTAAAACTGACAACGCGATGTAAACGGTTAACAGAACACGCCGAGTAAACAAAGTTATTTATTGCGTTTATTATCATTGACAAATTATAATTATATTTACAATTTGTAATGATATACTCAATAATACAAATATAAGAAATAATCGTACTATTTCTAAGGTAGGTAGATGCGATTTTATCAGCAAGATACAATTACATGAATTATCAAAAACAAATATCAAAGGAGTGCTTTGTATTTATTTATTCTAAAAGCGGGTAAATACGTTATTTCCAACCATAGTTAGTATAGGAAACAAGATTACTCATGTAGCTATATTAAACCGTTGAATGCGGGTTTTTACTTATATGCGGTATTATAAAACGCATTCACACTCTGCTGGATTTTATTAATTTTATGGTTCAAAATTATCCGGCTCGAAGGACCAAGATGGAGGAGATTTGCGATCGTGCAGTGGAATTGTTACTGTGTGTGTGTTAAAAATGAACCTTGATTGTGGCTACCATCACTGCCTGAAAAATATGGTAAAATAATTGTATTGGAGAGGAAGGACTCACCGAAAAGGAATCTGTAGGCCGGCCCTCGTTGGTCTTCAATTGTAAACACACAGTAAACATGCGCGAACTATTTTATTTTAATAGCGGAATTAGGTAAAGGCGGAGCGGAGCGCAAATGGCTATATGACGCGGCGGGCAGTTTATTACAGACACTGAATTAAGGAAGGACGGGTAGGCAAATGGATGGGTAGGAAAAAGGAATTGGCAACAATATTACTACCAAATCCCAGGCAGCGACAGTATGTATGTGTAAGAGTAGGTGTGTATAAGTGTAAGTGCGTGCTTGGGCCTAACCATAGTATATTCGTAGCACGTTCCAGAGGGGAAGATACTTTCAGTATCGCCCTGGTGTAAGACCACCATTCAGAATTGAAACGTTGCTTGAAATGGCTTTAGCCGTGTTTGGTGACCAGATCTGAATAGCCAGGTACTTCCCCACCTTCCTCTTCCCCTCCCCACTAACTTCAGCCTCACAAAACACTCCGATTGGTGATGCCATCAGATGGGAGCAGTTGAGACTCTTTTGAAGTATTCACATAAATAAAAAATAAAAAAGAGTGTATCACATAATGTATTGCGGCGGGGTGGCAGTGTTTTTTTTTTTTACATATATAATATCAAATTCCCTCGGGGCCTGTGTCATCTTTGGGGATGCTGTGTGGATGGCCTTTTCAGGGAAAGGAAAGAGGAAGTTCTGGGAAATAAAAGGGTATAAGGGGTGGATCTTGGGGGTCAATGTGTTTTGAACAAATGAATCCATCCTTCCCACTGCGGGACAGGGGGATGAGTCTCTCCTCCATTTCCCTAAAAAGACCCTCCATTCAGCATCCCCAAAGATGACATAGGCCCTGAGGGATTTTTTTTCCTCGGGGCCTCCTGTGTGGAACGTTTGTGAAAAAAAAATCTTAAAATTTTTCTTTTCTTTCTTTATTGTACTATTGGACTGTTTGAAAAATGAAAAAAAAAAACACAAGTGTGTAAATGGCACTTGTACCCTAATTCTAAATAAATAAATAGACATATTATGTTATTATTGATTTTCTTGGAAAGAAAAGCATTTGTTTGTTTCATTTTAAACATAGGAACTACCCAGTTTTGGTTAAAGTTAAAAAAGTTAAAAACCCTTTTGAAAATGCAAACCTTGAGAGCAGTATTCGCAAATAAAATTCTTCTCTTCTATGTGACTTTTTAGGTGAACCGTGAGGCTACTACGGTGTTTAAAAAAGGCACCACAGATACAGGAAAACCCCTCTTCTGCCTTTATTACTTTAAGTGCAGATTCATCCGGCATCTAAAAACAAAAGAATGGTTTATGCATAACTTCTTTCCTAGCGTCTTTGTTTCATTGCTGAGGTTCGTGACCACTACTCCATTTTCTCTGAAGAACAAGGCTTCTCCACTCCTCATAGTCCTGCATTGCATGGAAATCTATAATGATCCCGTCCAACGCATCGGTGATCATCCTCTGCTATCTTTATGTATGGTTGCAAGATTCAAACCTGAACTAAATGCTATATAGATAGTGTCTTGGATAAATTTTTATCCATTTTTATTTTTAATATGTGACATCTATTGACTTTTCTGCAAGTCTAGGATGTATATTTATTTTTTAACTTAATGAGTAAAATCTCAAATTGTAATATTTAATTAAATTAAACTTAACTAAACTCAATAAAAAATGTCACATCTGGGAAAAATATGCATTAAGAAAATGAAGATAATGTTAGTAGTTCTTAGTCAAAGTTAAATACAGTTAAATATGACCAAATCGGATAGGGTCACATTAGCTCAGTTGGTAGAGTGTCCTGGCGAAGGCCCTGGGTTCGTATCCCAGACGTGACCGTATCTTTTTATGAGTTTTCTGTTTTCAGAATTTCGATTAAGTTTCATTAATATTGTCTTCATTTAATTAAATATTGTAATTTGAGGTTTTACTAATGAGTAATTTGATAACTTAACCCATTGGCCACATAATTAATGTTGTACCAAAGATTGAAAACCTCCATTGGTGTACTAAATCTATTGTAACTTTTGAACCATATATTCAAATGAATTAATTTTAAAAAATTTGTTTACATCCAATGATATTGAAGAAAATTTTTTTTTAAAAAATATTAAAATATGTGTAAATAAGGATACAAATACAACCTTCTCTTTTTTTCGTAAGTTTATTAATAATAGTCATAAATTGAACATTAATAATTTTTGTTTTTTACATACATGTATATATACTGAAAACTAATAAAATAATTTGGTATGATGGTCCTCAAAGCAATCAGGGACGTGCAGGGTCACTGCCAAAAGCTTAGAACCACTTGCAATTTTGAAGGAAATTAAATGGCGGCTGGCTGCATACAAAACTTGGAACACAATTACATCAGGGAAAAAACATAAGAAACATATTATTGACAATTCTACGAAATGAATGGTTAATTACCCACAGAGCGTTCGGCATTTAAAATTTTATTAAAAAATGTCGCTGTCGTGTTCGTTTTCCATTTTTTTGGCGGACCTACTCTAACCTAGCAGGCTGCCGGGGTTTGTGGCCAATGGGTTAATGTAATAATAATAATTGGATAATTTGTAGAGCGCCGTTTTTGTGAAAAATCACCTCAAGGGCGCTGTACAGCTTATTATTAATTCCTAGGTTCTATCTAATTTAACTATTTACAAACAGATACAGAAACATACTTACCTGGCAGGTCACTTCCGAGAAATTAGAAAGTTAATAGATACGTTAAGATAGTTGCAGAAGATACGGTTTTGCACGCGGAGGGCATTATATTTAAAACACTGGACATTGCATGAATTTACATTAAAAGATTAGTGGCAAAAGTAGAGTTGTATTTATTTTGAGAGACTGGAGAATTTAGGAGTCTTTAGGGAATCTTCATGAAATGACCCTTACATAACGCTTACAACTGAGTTTTTTTAACAAATGAGTTATTTTTACAATATCGCGGGCATTGAAGGTTAAGGTGAAATGTTTTTGAATTTAAGGGTATGACTGTCTGAAAAGGTGGGTTTTAAGTTTAGTTCTAAATTCCGCTGAATTTGTGATCATCCTTAAGTCGTGTGGCAGTCCATTCCAGGCTTTAGGTCCTGACACTCCGAAAGCGCGCTCACCGAACTTAGTATCTGGTGAACGCTTTGGTTCCTTTAACCTTCCGAAAGCTGATGACGCTGCTGATCTCAGGGTTAACTGTCGAGAATTGGAATTTTCTGGAATACACAATTCCGATAAGTAAGCCGGAGCCATTCCGTTGAGGGACTTAAATACCATCCAGCAGAGCTTAAACTGGATTCTTTCAGGACATTTGAGCCAATGAAGATTTTGAATGTAAATCTTAATGTAGTTTTTTTTTTTTTTTTTTTTTTTTTTTTTTTATTTATTAGGGAGAAAACAAAGATACAGATGTTAATTGACAAAAATTTTCTCAAGACGACAACTAGAGAACTCACCTGCATCCAAACTATTTCTCACGAATTGACATTAACAGCAGATAAAAACATGTACAAATATTTTAACATATAAATAGGGAAAAACATAAGAATATTATTTTACAAAAATAAAGATGAGAGAAATGCGCAATATCCCTACAAAATTTTAAAAACTATATTTGCAGAAATTGAGATAGTAAGACAACAAGAAAAAAATAATAACAAAATACATAAAAATAAATACAAAACTTGAATTGTTTTTGGCTTGCCACTTTAAGATTTCTACCAGGAGTCTATATGTATTGTAACGTCATTGGTATGTGCCATGCAGTTACTTCAATATAAATATTACCCTTTCATATTGTCGTATCTCATTAGGACTGCTTGTCTTCATAATATTGTTCAAGAAATCGTACTGGCTTTCTGGATTTCCGCTCTTAAAAATACACTAGTGAGGCAGACGCAGGGCTTTGAGGGCCTCTGAATTCATGTAGGCGGAGGAGGGTGCAGAAGTCACATGGAATCGAAATCAACAGGAGTGACATGGTCAAGCGATCTTCAGTATGAGGTGTGCCTCACTTTCGAAGTAGAACCGATTGAAAAATTACCAAATATGTTTTCTTCTTACTCCCCACTTCTCAACCCACAAATCGCCACTGAAAGACAAGCATTCTCGGGTTACGAATAGCAAACAGCGTAAAAAAATTCTTGAACAATGATTGAGGATATAACCAGCTGAGGATTGAACTCGCAATGCCTGGATGGAAATCAGAGGCTTAGAACTGCTCCGCCAGCAAACCGGTCAAGTAATTATTTTAATAAATATACTCGAAATGTAATTATTGAACAACACATAAATAAACCAATCCCGCCAGAAATATGATAAATTTAAATGTCAAAACATTTGACTTGACATAATGACAAGTGTTGCCAGAAGCAATATTTATTTTTTCGATAGTTGTTTTTTTTTCATAAGCTCTGTCCTTCATTTTTACTAAAAACGGATGAATCGATAAAAAAAAATCGAAAACAACAATTTTTGGAAGATTCATAATCCTTTTGGGCGTTTTGAACTGCTTGGGGTCGAATTTCGACTAACGTTTTCTCACTAAAAACTATGGTCTTTATTGCAATCCTTAAAAAAAATCTGATAAGGGACACGAACTCCCAGAGGTGTCAATAGTACCCTTTACACGTAGAGTTCGGAGCGGGACGTGCCCCGCGCCACTTCAGGCCGCCGCGCAGAAAAGTCTCACAATGAACTGCGCTATAAACCGTTATCTTACTTTCGGTCTTTACTTTTCTGCGCGGCGGCCTGAAGTGGCGCGGGGCACGTCCCGCTCCGAACTCTACGTGTAAAGGGTACTATTGTCTTTTTCTGATTTATCTGTTTTCAGATTTTCGATTGAGTTTCGCTTATATTGTCTTCATTTAATTAAATAATGTTATTCTCTCTACTATCTCATCTATCAAGGACCTTAGGGTCACTCTATTCTCTGTCCACGATAAGATCAACCCGCGATGGTACGAAACTTGGTTCGTATTGCGCATACCACTCCCCCCGCTACAGTCCCTTCACCCGCGCTCTGCTGGCCCGAGTCATTTCGCCCAAAATTCAGTATGTCGTCGACCGTCTTGCTGTGTGTTCGCGACGCAAAAAATTAACCCATTCAGGCCCAGTGATAAAATGGATATTCAGCCGATATGTCCAAATAAATTATCACCAACTACAAATAACAAAAGATGACACGCAAGTATTAATTAAGTTTACAGCTACTCGAATTGCAACAATGCATTTTTATAAAAAAATTTATGAGTAAAATTTTCGAATGTTGGTGTTAATCAGTTTTATTTATTTTTATAGGTGGTGCATAAAACTCAACGCACAATGATAATCAATATGTATAAAAAAAATTTTTTCTGGAAAACCAAATATCTCACAAACATGTGCCATTCATACAATTTCTGAGCAGACGGGGTATTGGGCTACACACCATAAAATATACATTATTACGGTATACAAGAACCGGTGAAGTTAATCGAAGTGAAGTTAATCGCCAAATAAAAATGATGATATTTCAACTTCGGATTAATTCCTCAGCCGATTTGATAAATCTGGCGCCACATTAAGTACAATATGTATTTTGTTATTCTATCACCACCATTATTAAAATGTGTTAATTGTTGCCATTTTTTGTTTGTCAACATTTAATATGAAAAATTTAATTTATTAAAATAGTGGGTCTGAACGTGTTAACGTTCATCCTAGTAGCAGTGGGGATAATGGGCGGAGACATGCGCGTTCACGGGTTGTTCTTATTGTGGATCGAGAATAGATTGCAAACTTTCTTTCCGTGATCACATTAATATCATCATAACAAAGCACTTAAACTACTCGGCTTCGTTCATAGAATTACCTCTGACTTTAAACAAATAAGTACACTTAAAAACTGTACTGCTCGCTGGTACGTCCTCACCTTGAATATGCTAGTATCATTTGGTTTCCTTTCTATGCTGTCCACATTCGTCACATCGAATCCGTACAACATCGCTTCCTACGAGGAATTGCTTAGCGGTTAGGACTTGAAAGAGGCGAGTACTTGTATGATGAAATTGACCAAACTTTAAACATTTCTTCTTTAGAAAAACGTAGAAAGGACTCTGATCTAATTTGCATATTCAAAATTATCAAAAGTATTGAAAAAACCTGCTTTGTTACAACTCATCCAGTTTAACATCCCTTCCCGTAGACTCTGAAATAATGCGTTGTTCCTCAATCAACATTCTACTAATTATGGATATCATCCTCCTTTATCCAGAATGTCGAGACTTGTCAACGCAAGTCAAAGCTTTGAATTTTTTGGTGTAAGCCTAAATGACTTTCGGCAGTCGAAGCGCAAAGTGTAATTTTTAATTGCCCTCTGTAATTTTTAAAGCCTTTTAAATCCACCTTCAAGCTTTGACTTGTAGGTATATTCTATATGTACTTTTATATTACATGTTGTCAATTCTCCTCATTTATATATACTCTCCTTTCATTGTCATCTCTGTTTCTTATTTGTATATTGTTAATGGACTATTTGTCGGTAAATAAATAAATAAATGTGCTAACAAGTTCTCGGCATGTGTTGCAACGCCACTCAATAAAGAAATTGTTTCTTCCTGCGTGTCCTTTCCCATTAGCCGTCCCCCCCTTTCCCATGTCCCGCAAACTCCCCTCCCTTCTCTTGCGTTCCATGTACTCAGTCCCGGTACATTCAGTTTTTACAGTTTTCGCTTGCCACCTATTGCAATTTTTTTATACAAATTTTCATTTTTATTACATTACAAACATTCATTTTTAGAAAGATTTACATTTAAGAAAATACTGAGACTTTCCGAAGTACAAAAATTGAGAGCATTTATTGGTTTGCCCTCTTGAGCTAGAGAAAAATTAGACTGCTGTAGTTTTTCTGTGTCTTTGTGAATTTAATAATTCAAATTCCACTCTCTTCTCCCACACAACAGAGGAACCTCAATTGGCGATACCATGTAACAAATTTTCCATTCCCTTCACTCTCGCCACTTACCTACTCCAGTTGGCGATGTCGTAGTTCTAGAGGCTCTGAGATTATTGAGTCCGGTATTTGCAATTTTTTCATATCTCTGTAGGTAATTAGTAATTTTCAATTCAATCCTAATTAGCTACACCAAAACACGAGCACATTAAATTTCTATTTGACTTTTCCAAATGAAAAATACATTTTCATAACACAATTCAAAATTTCGAATTTATTATTATTTTTAACGTTTAAAGGCCCATAATATGTACATTAAGGCCTGACTCCAACGAGAAATGAACATGAACAATCGCTTGAACAACACTATAAACATTAAAAACTTTGAAAAATTTGTGTTCAAGCTTTACCACAGGCGACGGAAAACATTCCTCTCCCGGGTGAAGCGGGAAGGCAGGCGGGGCCGGCGGGGGGGGGGGGGAGGAAACTTAATTTTTTTACAGGAGCGGCACCGAGTGGTAACGGAGATAAATCAAATGAAATTTGGGGTTATGTCAACCGCGCGAGCCTGATAACTAATTATGACTTTAGATTGTAAATAAATACTGTTGTAATGGATGATTATTTCTTTCGTGAACTCACTTGTAAATAAAGTCTATTAATTTATAAATTGGTTTCAGAGAGACTGAAGAAATTGACCAATTAAAATAGGTATTCTATTCTTAAACCCTGATAAATAAATACCTAATTAAAATCGAGGTAGGTAGGTCTAACTTGAAATCTGTGTGATCTCCTTTATACTTTGTCTACAATCTTATCGCTAAATTTCTTATCAGAACTCGAATTTTGAAATCTACGTATTATGCATTCGAAATTCTTAAATGCTAACTTTAGGTCACAATAATCGATATTAGTCGAAAATCTTTCCTGATAAATAAACATCTATTAAAATATCTGTGTTTTCTCCCTGATGTAGCATCTCTTCTTCATTGGAACGCATTTTAACATTTATGTAAACGCTTAACGTCAAACGTCAAGTGTTCAGTGCGTACGCATGGACAGGTCCTTACCACAGGCCACTAGCAAAATTGTGTGACCACGCGAACTTCGCACCAATCTTTCAAACCATGTTTCAACAAACGGAGGAGACGGAAAACAAAAAATGTTCATAGTGTTGTTCAAGCGAATGTTCACGTTCATTTCTCGCTGGAGACAAGCCTTTAAAGAAACATTTTATGAGGTTTATTGTTTTCATGTGGGTTTTTTTCAATCAGTTTATGGCTTTCAAAATGTGCCCCCAAACTCAGTGTGCCCTAGTATTTTGTCCTCAAATCCAAAATTAAATATTGTATGAAAAAGGCCGCGCCGCCGTACATATTCAATGAAGATTTTTTCGCAAAAAATCACATTCAAAACAGAGATTTAAAATGAAAGAAAAGTGAATTAAAACAACTGATTTTGACTAAAATAATATTTATTCAGAAAATCTTCTTCCCCTGTATATTCAGCTTATTATTAACACTCATCTTCTCCTGTCTCTTTTTCTCCTCCTTAAACGCCTCCGAGTTGGTCTTCTTCTCTATCCTCCGCTCCTGGCGGAACTCCTTCAGCAGCCTCTTTCTCTCCTTGCGGTCCTCCGGTGTCTCGTCCTTGGGTCGGAGCGACAGGATGCTGAGTGTGGTCATGACCGATTCTCCGATGGAGTCATCATCTTCATCTCGCTGGGCGCGGTCAAACTCCGCCTGTTCCATGTTGAAGCGGGCCAGTGACTTCATGGTTACTTTACCTGAATCTGATCCATCAATCACACCCAGAGGAATGCCGGTTTTAGCGCTAATTTTGATTTTCTTGTCTCGCTGTAAAATAAATTTAACAATATTATATATTGAGAAAAAGATGAAAGGAATGCGTTGTGGCGAGCCACTAATGAATGCTAGCGAACTAATAATAAATGTGAGATGTGAGTGTGAGACGTGTTTTAGACCGCTCTCAACCCTTTTCTAGAGTATATATCAACTGCATTTTAGTAAAATCCTTCACATCAAATTTTTTTGAGAATATTACTTTTCGGTGAATTCATGTAGAATAGTTGGATCGTCTTAAACCATAGTGAATTAACTCACTTAACAATTTTTGAGTTAGAGCTTGAATTGAGGGCTCCAAATCATAATCTAGCTCTGCCAGAAAGAAGAACCAATCAGAGAAAAACTATCTATGATTGGTCACAACAGTATTTATCTGATTGGCTCTCTCTGGCAGAGTTAGATTATGATTTGGAGCCCTAATTTCGAGCTCTAACTCAGAAACTACTAAAAATGAGTTAGTTCACTATGGTTTAAGACGATCCAGTTGTTGAAGTACAAGAGGGTAAAATAGTTTTAGCTGATTTTTTTAGCTGACATTTTTAGTTATTTTGAAAAACATAGAAAAAAGTTACTCAACCCCCAAATCTTTCATATTTATAAATGGCATTGCAATATTTTACAACAAAATTTTGAAAAACAAATAGCCACTTTCATATAAATTTAAAGTTTTTTAAATTAGTTTTATGAATTTGTAAATATTCATTTTTACTGACTCCTGTAAAGTTATTTTGAATCGACTGCGGTTTAGTAAAACCAAATTTAACATTTTAATATGAATGTAGCTTTTTTCTAAAGGACCCTTCAAAAACGATAGATAGGGGTTACACTTTATACTACGTGTTAGTCTAGTGATTCGTTGTATTGTTGCATACCTTGGGTTCATCTATAAGTTTAGGGTGATTGTAGATATTGGAGTAGGTGGAGAGGATAGATTCACAATCCCATTTGTGCTCCTCGCCGGCGTCCTTGGTGTCAAACAGATCATATTCCTGGCCTTCTTCGTCTTCTTCTTCTGCAATACCCCGCATGCGAATAAATCTGCAAACAAACAATGTAGACTACTAAAAATTCTATAGAATTGGGCCCTTTTTCAACAGGGACATGCTAGTATCTGATACTTGACGATTCAAGTATCTTGGCAACTACGTGCATCGGCTGACATGTTGCTGACATTTTGTAAACTCGTCTCGTTCATTCGCTCTACATGCCCAAACCATCTGAGGGTCTCTTTTTAATCTTACTCATTACGCTTGCATCAGCCTTGCTTTCTTTGTAGAACTGCATATTTCTTATACGATCATACATTGTTTTACCATAAATATGCCTCAGAGATGTCATTTCTAGAGCAGATTTCTAGAAAAGTTGCAAATGAGGTGTTTCACATGATTCATGCCAAATGAGCGACATCCGCATAAAATAATGGCGGAAATTCCAGAGGGAGTAATCTCCCAGACAAAGCAACTCCAGAGGCTGTGCGAGGAAAGGACTTGCGGGGACAGCTATAGAAAGAAGGAGGCGACTCAAGCACCACAGGACGGGGACGCCTGGAGATTTCCAACCCGAATAAGACAAGGGAATATGAAACAATATGCTGGCAAACACTATTTTCAGAATAACTTACTTGTTTTTTGCAAAATTATGTTTTTGTAAATTGTACTGTCTTACTAGATAAAGCGTTTATATATTTATTTTTCCCAAGACATTTATTCAGAGAAATGTTTTTCTTTCTAATGTTTCAGCTAAATAAGAATTCTTCCACAAAAAGAGGCTTTCCTGTAAATAAATACAGCACCATAACTTTTGAAAATGAAAAATTATGACTTTTGACACAGAATTTGTAACGCTCTTTTTCAAGGATAAAAAATCAATGTTTGAAAGAGACGAAACGACAAGCTAGAGTAATATTGAGATACATTATTTCCTTAAGATTTAAGAAGGTTTGTTTTAGTATGCTTGGAGAATTTTTTTAAGCTTCAAAATACCATAAAAGTGCGGAAAGTGCAAAGGTACAGGATTCGCCAGCATTCCAAGTATTAAATAATTTTTAAACTTTCAACTTAAACATTGACATACTTCTTAACATCCTTATCTTCGTCGAGTTTGTATAATCTCCTCTGATCTGCAAATTGCTCGGCACACTTCAGCAACACTTCCGGGGTGGCGGACAGATGTCCATCTATGTCATCACAGTCCAGAGCACCTATTTCCGTATCGTCGTACTCAGCAAACATCTGTCGGCAAACAAACAAATGTTATAATGAAGAGAGCCATAATGATATATTTTTTTTGCATTAGCTCACAGGAGACCCTAAGGAAAACAATTTCCCTCGTGGCCAATGATGTCTGGGGTTGCCGTGAGGAGGGTTTCATTAAGGAAAGAAAACAGATATGAGAGGTGGGTGGGAATCTGAGGGTTAGCATGTCGAGGAGTGACAAACGCATGAATCGATCCCTACCACTGCGATGCAAGGTGATAAGTCGAGAGATTTCGCTTGCTACACAGTAAGGTGCGCATCCACCACCAAGACCAAGGCAAATCTCACCCCATGAACCCAGGCACCTCTGCTAGTTACCAAACGTAGCAAAGCACTTGGGGTGCATACAGCAGATGTGTTAGTTATCCAATAAATGGTTCCCGAGGCGGCAGTACCGATTTCCGCCTCTCAAATTAAATACATAATATTATTTATCGAAAAAAGCAAACACTTTGTGGCTTGACATTATACAGAATGAAACAAGTTCTTTGTTTAAAACCACTTTATTTTGATTTATATTTGTCGACCGGTTTCGGTTGATTTATTGTCCTGAAGAAGGTTGAGGTCAAGCGAAACTGATCGGTAAATATAAATCAAAATAAAGTGGTTTTAAACAAAGAACATGTTTCATTCTGTGTATTATTATTTATTTATGTTAAAATAAGCCTATTTGGGCTTTTAAAAACATGTGATATATATAATAATTTGGTGAAACAGTAATCATTACGTAAGCAAATTAAATTATACATATATATATATATATATATATATATATATATATATATAGAACTCATGCAGAAGACATTATGCTAACATTGATTATTATTATTGGGGTATGTTATTGTAGCCGGTTTAGAACTATATTCCGTGCATTTGAACACATACACTACTTCCGAGAAAGTATTGCCAAATGCACTCAAACTGGATACAGGTGAGTATCTAAACGATTCAGTCCTGATATTGTTTTTTTTTTTTTTTTTTTTACATTAACTCCACACAGGAGGCCCTGAGGAAAAAATAATTTCCCTCAGGGCCTATGTCATCTTTGAGGATGCTGTGTGGAGGGTGTTTTTGAGGAGAGGAAGGAGTGAACATGGGTCTTGAAGAGACCCATTTTGTAGGAGGGAGGAAACACAGAGGCCGGCAAATCGTTCCACAGCCGAGCTGTTGAACTCAAGAACGAGTCGTAGAAACGACCCGTTCTCATGTGACTAATGTCAACCGTGTACAAATGTTGAGCGCGCGTTTGGCGTGTTTCCCGACTATGCACCGGTGCCGAGGGGATCAATGACGCTAGTTCCTCGGAGCATCTTCGTTGTAATACCGGTAGAACAAGGACAGCATTCCCACCTGGCGCCTGTGCTCTAAAGATTGCAATCCGTTAAATTAGGAGAATCTATCAAACGGACCGCCCGTTTCTGCACAGAGTCAAGGGTTTTTTTCGGGTATTTTGGGGCTCCAGACCAGAGGTGGCTGCCAAATTCAACCGTGGGGCGCACTTGCGATTTGTACAGGGCTAGCAGTTGTGTACTATTAAAGTATCTGCGTGCCCTGTACAGTATGCCCAGTTTCTGAGAGGCTAACTTAACTCTGGCCTCGATGGAGCCCCCGTACCTGAGCTGGTCACTTATTGTTGTTGCAATTAAAAAGAATTTAGATCGAGTAGTTCTGGTATATATGTGGAAGGTCATTTTTTTATTTTTTTTATTTAATATTTGTATGTTTTTACAATAAGTATACATTTTTTTTTACATGTTAAACAAAGTTGTAAAATGAACATAACAATAGCATTTCCTCATCACAAAGAGACAAGGCTCTTGTGTTTGGTGAGGCAATTCAAGCTCAAGTATATGTAAAATTTAGTAGAAAATAATAATAATGCATCTAATAACAAAAGATACGTAAGAAAACTCGAGATATAACAATAAATAAATTTCAAGATTTAAATGAAATATTAACGGTAGAAATGGACTCTTAGGATGGGTTGTTTCAAAAAATTTGATGGATTCATCAAATATTTGAAGTCGATTTTCACGTAGACCTAATAAATCAGTATTAGACCTAATAAATCAGGGCTGACTGTAATACCATTAATAATTTAAAAAATAAAAGTCTAGTCGGAAATAAGTCTTCTATCTGAGAGTTTAATAATTTTAATTCTTTCATCAAGTGGTTGTAATTTATTGTTTCTATAGGAGACCGAGTTTATAGTTAATATGGATTAGGAATTGATGCTTAAGGGGGTATTCTAGTCTAGAAGCATGAATTGTAGGTGTTTTTTCAGGTGCAATAAAAAATAAACCAATAATATTTTTGAAGCCATTATTTTATCAAATATTTATTAAACATTAAAGAACACATGAAAAAAAATCAAAAGAAAAAATTACAGGGTGTTGAAGTGGGGGGTCTCAAAAATATGGCGCGCCCTGGTTGACAAGATTGCAACCCTCCTAGTAATTAGAAAAAATAATACTAAATTTATTTTTAATCCAAACAAATGCAGCCGCATTTGTGCCATAGCCATGGCACAAATGGACTAAGGAAAAGTAAAAAAATTTTTTTTTCGCAAAATGGCGGCTGTCTGAAGTAAAATAAACGTTTTTGTACCAGTTTTTTTGACTTTCAAAATTTTTTAAAAATAGTAAAAATTTAAATTTTGTTATAGTTCTAGTTCCCGCCATACAGGAATGTATAGAAAAGGCTCAAACCAAATTTCAAGTAAATTGGTTTAGTAGAACTTGAGATATCGTGTCAACCGTCATGAAAAAAGTGGTTTTGAAAAAAAGGTGTTTAAAATTTTGTCCTACTTAGATTTTGGTTAGATTCTGTCTAAACCTCGAAATTAAAATGGTTATAACTTTTAAAATATTGCAAATTTCAAAAAGTCCTTTAAAGGAGATATCCTTGAATATTTAAACTTTGGAAATATGAAGAAATATTTTTTTTTGTTTTTTTCTAGACTAGAATACCCCCTTAATTTTTTCTATGAAATCGGAGCGGATTTTAAAGTTAGGGGACCAAATAGGAGAGTTATATTCGACTTGAATTTGAACTAGAGAAGAATATAAGATTTGAAATATTTTTGAAAGTCTCTGCCATTACGGAGGATGTAGCCAAGCATTTTAAATCCTTTATTAGTAACAGTATTAATGTGAGAAAAAGAATTCAATTGGAATCGAAAATAATGCCAAAATGCTATACAGTCAAACCCACTTAAGAAGTTCCCGTTTAATATGTTTTCCTGCCTAAAAAGTTCAGTTTTTTCAACCCTGAAAAATTCCCATACAAAATTTGCATTTTTTTCCAATTGCTAGCATTTAACTTGTCCAATAAAACTACCCATTTCGTGTTATGTCACCGCCATGCCGGCGGCTCCTTTGTTCTGCCTCTAAAAGGCCCAATAAAACAAATAAAATTCATTTCACCTATTTGAAAAATGACCATTGTAAATGCGCCAGAATAACCGAGACATAAACATGAGATAATGAGCTCTAAACTAAAATTTTCTAAAGACCATTATCGCGTAATGTCGGTGTTTCAGATGGAACTCTTGTTATTCTTAAAATTTAATCCTATTGCCTCTCCACTCTCACACAAATCACAATGCGAGCGATAGAGACAAAAGCATAAGCAACATTTGGTTCTAAAACGGGCTCTACGCACGATCCAATTTGAAGTCACTTCTTGCTGTTCTGCAAGAAGGGCTGTAGATTGGAGGTTGCCACCAGAGGTCGTAGATTTTGCGCTGTGAACACGTGTTCGGAGCGCTCGCGCACTGTATCATGGCGCCGTCACTTTCAAAATGTCATCGTATTGGATTAGCGTTGGCTTTATTGACAAAAGACAATAATCCGATTCGTAAAAAAGAATGTTGGGCAAAAAAATGGTTGGTCGAAAGGCTTAAGTTTAGCCACATAAACATCGCAAGATGACAAAAGATTTAGATGACATAGGCCCTGAGGGAAATTATTTCCCTCAGGGCCTCCTGTGTGGAGTTAATATAAAAAAAAAAAAAAAAAAAAAGGGAATTGAACCCTCTTGATTTTAGGAATTTTGTGCGAATGGATTGTGATAGTTTCAGTGAGTTGCTCAATCTTGTAGCGCCATTAATAACGGGTGTTTTTTTGGAGGTATATTCAAAATGAAAAAAAAACACATTAAAATAATGTGAATGTCTATGATATTGGCTTTATTTAATAGATAAATTTATGCCATTATTGTTTAAATATGATTTCGGGCATATGAGCGCCACGGTTAGTTCAAATGAAGCGCAATCTTGAAGTCCAATTTTCAACAACTTTATCGAGCAACTGGGGCCATATATTGGCAAAACCACAGCGAATGTTGACTTCAAAATGGTCCAACGTCTCTGGTTTATCAGCATAGACTAGTGACTTCACATACCCCTAAAGAAAGTAATCTAATGGTGTGAGATCACACGATCGTGGAGGCCTAGACCCATATCTTTCCGCAGAATCTTCCACAAAGTGGATGGGCACAGCTGCAATAGCTGTGCACGATGGCGAATCGACTCATTTGGATTCTCCTCAACACTACTCTCCACAGCAGCAATAACTTTTTCTGTGCGCACTGTTTGTCGTCTTTGTGGATGCGTATTATCCTCTAGAGTGTACGTGGTTCGTAAATGATCCACGATATTTCGAATAACTTGCTCGGATGGATGATTATGAAGACAGTAAAATGGGCGAAGTGCACAATAAGTTTGGCGAACCAAACCATGATTTTCAAAATAAATTTGCACAATTTGCAAGCGCACGTTCTGATGTCAGTCTAATCATAGTGAAATGGCAAAACGTATTGACTACAAATCAACTGTCAACTGTCAAATTGACAGTCTGTAGAAACAATGTTGCCAGTTTAAAAACCAAACCTCTAAAAAAACCACCCTTTACAAAAACAAGACATTGTAATGCGAGAAAGCGTGTCTGCTCACAAACGGTTAATGGTGACTTTAAGATTTTTAGCTACCGGAGCAAGTTACGAAGAGTCGAAATTTAATGCTGCAGTATCCCCGCAGCTTTTATCGATACTCATTCCAGAAACATGTTGGGCTATTTACAAAATTTTGAAGCAATATATAGTGGTAAGTTGGTTTTTTAATTTTTTTTACTTAACCCCAGGCCTCGACCGTATTATTTCAGAGTCAAAATATTTCCTCTTTACAATAAAATCCTAATTAATGGAATATTTCTGAATGTATCCAAAAACTAAAAATTGTTTTTGAAAGGTGATAAAATACGCTTTCAAATTTTATAAATCGAAATAAACGCACAGGTGTAACAGCACGTACCTGAGGGATTTTAACCTGAGCATATTTGGAGTAAAAAATGTAGATATCATTTTGCTGCCGGATGATATTTTTTTTCTATTAAAAACAAAAAAAAAGTATTTTAATCACATGCCGCTACTGATCCCATCATGATATATCCCGACACAATGAACTAGCACTGTTTCGTTTGTCAAAGTGCTGCTAGAACGAGACGCAACGCTTATCAAATGGTCGCTAGGCTATAAACGCGCTACATCCTAACTAGTCAGTTGTGACGGGTGATGTAAGAATATTTTAAATGTTTTTAATAGAAAAAAAATGTCTTCGGATAGCAAAATGACATCAACATTTTTTACTCTAAGGACGGGTTGTTTCAAAAAATTTGATGGATCCATCAAATATTTGAAGTTAATTTTCACGTTTTGTGTAAGTTCTATTCAAGTTCTGTGATTATTTCAGTATTGTGAAGCAACTGTCCTATAACTATATAATAACAGAACTTGAAAAGAACTTACACAGAACGTGAAAATCAAGTTCAAATATTTGATGAATCCATCAAATTTTTTGAAACAACCCATCCTAAATAAGCCCATGAATCGCTGGTTAAAATCTCTCGGGTATGTGCTATTACACCACATATAATTTTTGAAACATAAAAATTTTGCACACAACATAAAAAAGTTTTTAAAATGTCTCACCTTACTTGTTTTCCAACTAAAATTACTGATAAATTAAAAAATTTAAAAAAAAACACATATTTTATTAGGCAAATTACTATAAACTACTACAAACATTATCGTCCACTCATATGTTTGTCGTTTCATGTAAAAATAATTAATAAAAAATTCCCAAAGTTTCATAATTTTTTTTCAGATTGGGGTCGGAAACTTTAGTTTCATAAAGACGTACATTTTCAATTATTTTGGGTTTAATTTTTAGATTTGAATATAAAAAGTGGTAATTTCTTTTTCTAACACCGTTTAGATTATATTTCTAACCATGATTTGATTTCTTTGAGACCTATATGAGTTGTTCCGACAACCAAACAAATTAGCCTGAGCGTTTAAGCAGACTGCATATTATATCATCGTATACAAAGAAATAAAAACACATACATATTTTATTAGACATATTTTATTAAAAAATAAACGATATTATCACCTCTATCGTTCTATGTAAAAATAATTCACAATGTTTCATAAATTTATTTCAAAATGCGACTCGAAATTTTGGCTTCATAAAGGTGTACATTTGATTTCTGTGAGACTTATATGAGTTGTTTCGAAAACCGAACAAATAACCTTTGGGGGTTAAGAATAAAATAATAGCAACAATAGTAACAGTGGCAAAAAAATTTTATTCCCTCTTGGGGATATAAATAATAATGTTAAAAAACATTCTTCCTTCTTCTGGGAATTAGGGGCCATCCATAAATTACGTCACACCTTAAGGGGGGGGGGGGAGTAGAGAAGTGTGACAAGGGGTATGGGGGGGATCATCAGCTCTGTGACGTCACGTGTAAAAATCTAAATTATTAAAACGCAAAAACTTTTTAGATGTAAAATTGCAAAATTTGTGACGTCACACTAGGGGGGAGGGTGTCTCACAAATGTGACCAATAAATATCATATCTGATTTGACATTTCCAAGCACGAGTGTCATTAACATTCCTGAAAATCTATTATTAAGAACATGTTTATTTTTTTCGCGAATTAAAACTTAAAAAATCTCTTAGTTCTTCTAAAATTCTTCTAACTGATACTTATACTTCTTCTAAAAATCTCTAGTCTCTAGTTTCTAGGATGAACGAAGTATGTATGAAGAATGAATTAATGATGAATGTAAGTAAGTCTAAAGTCATGGTGTTTGAAAGAGAAAGTACGAAAACAGTGTGTGATATAGTTGTGAACGATGAATATTTGGAGCAGGTGGATGAGTTTGTGTATCTGGGTAGTATGTTTACGAGAGATGAGAAGGCTGATAGAGATATCTAAAGAAGGGTAAATGCCGGTAACTCCATTAATGGAGGACTGAAAGCTGTTGGCGCTAATAAAAATTGCCAAAAGAAGCGAAGCTAGCAGTCCACAATGGAGTCCTGTTACCTACCCTGATGTATGGCAGTGAGGCATGGAACTGGCAGAGGAAGGATGAAAGTAAACTGAATGCTGTAGAAATGAGATCCCTGAGGCGTATGTGTGGTAAAACCATGTATGATCGTGTGAGAAATGTGGAGATCCGCAAAGAATGTAAGGCTGATGTAAGCATAATGAGCAAGATTAAGAAAGGGACCCTCAGATGGTTTGGGCATGTAGAGCGAATGAACGAAGAAAGTAGTGTAAGAAGAATATATGATGCAAATGTGAATGGTAAAAGAAGTAGGGGACGGCCGAGGAAGACATGGCACGACCAAGTGAATCAGATACTTGAGTCGGGCGATGTCAAGAGTCAGAATAATAGAAGAGCATGTATGAGGCGATGTATGAATGTGAACGAGGCAAGGAGTGTGTGCCAAGATCGAGTTGTTTGGCGGTCCGTCCTCTCTGCCTACCACTGCGGCGAAACGGCGTGATGGTTAGTTAGTTCTTCGTAACTTTCGGGGATGTTAATGACACTCGTGCTTGGAAATGTCACATCAGATATGATATTTATTGGTGGTGATGGAGCAGATTGTACAATATAGCGGTTGGATGAAGGGGGCTGGAACTGGGGGGACGTCAGGGTTGTATGAGGTGCATGGTTAAATGGAATATGACGTCGCACAGGATAATCAAACGGTGTGTAGTATGGAGGACATGGAGGTGTTGGTATGGAGTATGGAGGACATGGAGGTGTTGGTATGGAGCATGGTTGGTGAAGTGATGATCTCAACGAAATGGATGAATCGTTACATAATTTTTTTGTTTTCGCAAAAAAAATTATGTCAGAAATTAATTTCTGTGCTATTATAAATTGGTCAATATCAATGTCTTTTAGTTGCACCGATATTGATTTTCCGATAATTTCCCAATCTTCTTCCTTTGCACCTATTATTTTTTTTGCTGCTTCATAAAATTCATCCTGCTGTTTCTGTAGTGTCCTACGTTGTCTTTTGGCAGGCCGTTGAATGTGCGGTCTATCAGACGTCAGATTTATACTAGACTCTTGGCTTGACGACTCTTGCAATTCCTTAAAAAAAAGGGAAATTTCACTCAATAATAAAATCAAATGCCTTCCCTGATCAATATTGCACTCTACGATCCTGCCTCAATATTATACTTATAATCCATACTAATATTATAAATGCGAAACTGCTCGAGTTTGTTTATGACGCTTTCACGCATTAACCAATAAAAAGACTTTAAAAATTCACTCACCAATAGAAAGCTAAATTATATGCGAAGACTATAGTTTGTATATGATGGCAAGCTCTGGCGTTATGAAATTATAAATATTAATATATTATATTTGTTATACGTTTTCTGTCGCTAACAAAAGCAAGTTTTTGCTAACGTCAGAAAAAAATCGTTTCCATGGAAACGATGTTGATATATTTGTGGGCGCTAAGCTGGTAGGTACTCAGCCTGCTGGTCAGCTACTGCTCCAGAAAATTCAAATATTAGAATATGTTTTGTTTTTTTTGGACAAGCTTCTGTTTTGGAATAAATGTCAGATAAGAGTTCCTAATTTAATTTCTAATGTAATTTGATATTTTATTAACAAACTTCCAAACATCTAATTAAAAATAAGCATCCGAAATGTTTGTAAGCGTATAAATTCCGAATGAATGAACAAAATTGGATAATTCTTTTTTTCTTTGAGCTATAGCTTTATGAAATTTAGGTGGCAGGCGAGATGTTTGAAAACTGAATGTAAGGGAATGAATGTATGGAATGCGGGAGGGGGTGGGGATGGGTAGGAGGGGGGATAATTGATAAGTTCAACCGCTACAGTAATTTCCCGTAATACCATGCGAGCGAAGCCGCGGGGAAAAGCTAGTAAATAATACTTTCAAGAGTCAAAATTTCTTACTAATGAATCCATTTTCAAAAAAAGTTTCATTATATAATGTGGCAAATCAAATTCTTTACAAAGTGTTCGAAAAACATTTTAATATTTCTGATCTAATACGCCTGAATTTCGCAAAATAAACCAAAACAATTAAAATTTGCCCTGTTGTTTTCGGCATGAATCAAAATGAGGGGCGTCGACGAATTTGGATTTGAGAATTAAACCTTACGCCTTCCGCGTAAGGACTAAATGTACATTTTGTATTAGTTGGACGTCCACACCCCGCCACCACGGGGTGTGGACGTCCCTGGACTCCATGTCGCTTTGTTCCGTGCAATCTATTTTAAATTTGCTTGTTATTACAAAAAAAATGAATAACAAAGGAATTAATGTTTTTCACAGGACTTTACCAAACCAACGTGTGAAAAACAACTCCCAAATACCTTCTCCAACCTTTCCAAAAACGTATTCTTAAGTATTTTTAAATCCCTCCCAAAAAGAGACAGATTACAACAATACTTCAAGTTGTATTGATTTATCTATTGATATTGCTTTTGTTTTCTCAGATGCCCGCAACGGAGGTCAAATGGCAAGAAACAGCAAAGCAATTTGAAGAAAAATGGAACTTCAGTAACTGCATCGGTGCTATTGACGGAAAGCACGTATCAACATAAAAACCACCTGGGAGCGGCTCTTCATATTATAACTACAAAGGTTTCTTTAGTACTGTGCTGTTTGCAGTTGTAAATGCAAATTATGAGTTATTGTATGTTCATACTGGCACAAACGGAAGTGCCTCAGATGGAGGTATTTTACAAAAAACAAAATTTTATGAAAAATTAATGAGATGCAAACCGCACTTGCCGGAACCGTCTGTGTTGCCAGGCACTTGCACTCTAGTGCCATATGTTTTTGTAGGAGACAGTGCATTTACCATCAACAAGCATATTATGAAACCATATCCGTTTAGAAACATTTCCCACGAGAAAAGAATATTTAACTATCGATTATCTCGTGCACGAAGCGTTGTAGAGAATGCTTTTGGGATATTGGCAGCACGATTCCAAATATTCCGACAAAGCATATGTGTAAACATTGATAATGTTGATCCTATTGTGCTAGCGTGTTGTGTATTGCATAATTTTCAAAAAATCACCAGGGTATATCTCAGGAGGGATTGTCGATAACGAAAACATAGATAATTTAACATTTCGGCAAGACGATTGGCGTCAAAATTGTAATTTAACATCCCTTGAAGAAATCTCTCCGACGCAGCTAAATGAAGAAGGAAATAATGTACGAAATGCTTATACAAATTATTTTAATCGGGAAGGCACAGTTTCCTTCCAAGAAGAAATGATACGTGTTGTGCCGTTATAAAATAATAAAAAAATGAATATAAATTGTAATAAATATTTTTAAAATACATAAATGAGTTTTCATGTGATATTTACCCCTTCGGAACTATCAATGGTATCAATTCCCCGATGCTCTAATATATTTTTGTCCTGCAAGAAGATCAATAACTCAAAGTACCGTAGAGAGGGCACGTAAACGTTCCCTGCACCCGCGCCAGTTTGTTTTGAAGCAATTACTTAAAGAAATACATACAAGATTTTTCTTTCCTTTTATCGATACAGCTTGAATATTTTGATTATGTTTCTACAAAAAAAAGTCATTATTTCTCTAGACAAATTATTTCTTTTTATTTCTCTAGACCGGAACTTAAGCACAGTTCACACATTATCTGAACGAGCTTGTTTTTAATTTAATTTTGCATAAATAATAATAATCAAAATAATGAGCAAAAAATTAACTACACTATCTACTTTATAAGAAAAGTTGGATAACTTACTATTCTCATTTCTCTTTGAAAGGATGTTCTCATGTTATCAATTTTTTTTTAAAGATTCAGATCGTTACTTTCCCGTCGATAACTTTATATTTATCAAGTAATAATTCCATTGCTTGGTTTCGGATATCTCGTCGTAAATAATTTTTATGGGAAATATCCCAAAAGCATCAAAAGTCCTTGTAGAGATCGAAAATACCCAAACTTCTTTTTCTTTTTCAAGCATGATGCAATCTAAATTAATAATATTTATATCGTAAATCGTATAACTCGCTGTCAATGACCGCCCTGAACGCTCTCGTTGAGAAATGACAAATATCGGGGCTGAGGCATGTCGAAACATGTCGATTCTTTTGCAGATTGGTGGCAAATTGGAACGATGCCACCTTTTTTCTGTAGATGCGATTTTTGTAGATGCCACCTTTTATCTGTTTAGTGTACATCGATCCCAGCTGTCGGCAGCTTATATTTCTATCTCTATCGCAAGCATTGTGATGTGAGAGTGGAGAGGCAAGAGGATTAAAATTTCAGAAGGACAAGGGTTCCATTTGACACAGCGACTTTATGCGATAATCGTCTTTAGAGTAGTGTATTTTAGAGCTCATTATCTCACGTTTATGTCTCGATTATTCCAGCGCATTGATAATGGTCATTTTTGAAATAGGTGAAATGGATTTTATTTGTTTTATTAATAATAATAATAATAACTTAGTATTTATATAGCGCAGTTTTGTGTAATTTCACTTCAAGTGCGCTTAGCTATAATAAACTTAAGAGTAATCCTATTATAGTGTTCCTTACGAGTCCTTACAAAATTTATCAAAAACTATGAAACAAAGATTATACAGTTTATACAAACAACGGCGTTGTTTTGGCACAGGACAATAGATAATGCTAAACCATAACGGTGCCCTTAAACAAGAATCATTAAGAGTTAAATATAACATAGAATAGGAGGCAGTTTCGTTTAGAAATAAGAAAAAATCGGAGTGCACATTAAACATAAAAATACAGTAAAGAGGCAACCGAAACCAAACAATTACCGGAAACCTGAAGAACATGGCTTATTAGATTATATTGAAAAGGAGTTATGATTCACGAAAGCTACGATTTTTTAAATAAATTTATTGGACCTTTTAGGCAGAACAAAGGAGCCGGCGCGCTGGCATGGCGGTGACATAACACGAAATGGGTATTCTTTATTGGGCAAGTTAAATGCTAACAAATATATTTTGTGATGTAAAACTTTTTAACCCCTAGAATGTCATGGAGCAAAGTGGTAAATTTCGCGATGTTTTGACTTTTGACGTAATATTTTGCGGATTTATTTTATGCTATCGTATATAATACTTACCGAAACACGTTCCCTGAACAATAAACTATGCCTACAAACAATATTACTTGCGTTTATTTGATAAATTGATAGGTTTATCGATCTTTTCATGACCCCCCGGCACTAACAGTTTGACAGTTGAAATCGCGGGAGAAATGTCATTCGGAAAGTCAGAGATATGTGCAAAGATAATTATTTGAGTGGCTAGGTGTGTTCCTTATATCTGTTACATCAAGAACGAGAATGCCCCAAGCGATTCTGACCTTGTTCTTCATACATTTTCTTTATACATAAGGTTTAAAATCGCATATCAAAAAGTTTATTTTTTATTCGGCTATAGGGCGCTTCCCGGGCGCGCAATCGGCAGTCCGCCGGTTAAGAGGATAATTATTTTGTTGGGGGATTATATTTTTGAACTTCTTACACGGGAAATCTTTTCTTGCGGGAAACATATTACATGGGAAAAAAATGCGTATTTTGTATGGGAATTTTTCGGGGTTGAAAAAACTGAACTTTTTAGGCGGGAAAACATTAAACGGGAACTTCTTAAGCGGGTTTGACTGTAATCAAATAAAATTTATTTGCCACGCCGGGATTCGATCCCGCGACCTTCGGAACGCGAGCCTTATCGCTGGACTACGCCGGCCGTCGAATTAGATACGAGAGGTGGGAAGGAATCTGAGGGTCTGCGTGTCAAGGAGTGACGAACGCATGAATCGATCTCTACCACTGTCATGCAAGGCGATAAGTCGAGAGGATTCGCTTGCTACTCAGTAAGGTAATCACTAAGACCGAGGCAAATCTCACCCCATGAACCCGGGCACTTCTGCTAGTTACCAAACGTAACGAACCGCTTGGGGTGACATACAGCAGACGTGTTGGTTATCCAATAAATGGTTTCCGGGGCGGCAGTACTGATTTCCGCCTCTCAAATTGTAAATACATAATATTATTTATCGAAGAAAGCAAACACTTTGTAGCTTGACATTACACAGAATGAAAAAAGTTCTTAGTTTAAAAGCACTTTTTTAAAATTTATATTTGTCAACCGGTTTCGGTTGACCTCAACCTTCTTCGGAACAATAATATGTTGAATAGAGTGGTGGAAAATAATCCACATGTTGAATAGTGTAGTGGAAAATAATGCCAAAATGCTATATAATAATAATAATTGGACAATTTGTAGAGCGCCGTTTTTGTGAAAAATCACCTGAAGGGCGCTTATATAGTTAGTTAAAGCTGAAGAAATACAAAAAATAAATAAGTTAACATACCTTTTCAAACTTATCATCCAGCAGTGTCAATCCGTTATTCCTTCGCATGACACTCGAGGACATGGAGTACTGGGAGAATCTGGACTTGTTATCATCAGCGTCATCATGGTGCCTCCCGGCTACACCACGTAATCTCGCCATGGCATCTCCGTTCTCGCTGCTGCACTCCTCGTCGCTGGAGAACTGGTTGTCTGACGCGTAGCCCCGCTGGGAGTCATCATCTTCGTCCCCGGAGTAGTCTTCATCATCATCGTTTTGTGCTGCGCCTAGAATAAGAGGGATATTATGTATACAGTAAGGCAACTACAGTTGATTCGCTGAATGAGTAATTTCTACTTGTGACACTCCATTTTGTCCCAAATGAGCAAAGTTTTAGATAGGTCAAAAAAATAATTACATTTATTCGATTTTCCTGGAATGTGTTTTTAAACATTTTCAATTTTTGGAAAGTTTTCTAGTTACAGAAAAATAATTATGTACTAACTATAGGGATGAAAGAATTACATATATAATCAAGGAAAGGTACAAATAAAATTAAAAAAAATCATGAACAAACAATTCATCGGTCCCGAACAACAATGTCGCAAATTATTTTATATACTAATATTATAAAGAGGAAAGATTTGATTGTTTGCATTGAATAAATAGGCTCCAAAACTACTGAACCGACTTTAAAAATTCTTTCACCAATAGAAAGCTACATTATCAGCGAGTAACATAGGCTGTATATAATGGTAAGCTCTGGCGTTATGAAATTTGTACAAATGAAAATGTGTATATTTCATATATTTTTTCAGGAGGGAGGAAAGGTAGGGGAAAGGTGGGGTTCGTGGAGAGGCAAGACGAGGGAGGGCGGGGAAGGTG
Source organism: Glyphotaelius pellucidus (assembly GCA_936435175.1). Taxonomy (NCBI): domain Eukaryota; kingdom Metazoa; phylum Arthropoda; class Insecta; order Trichoptera; family Limnephilidae; genus Glyphotaelius; species Glyphotaelius pellucidus. The sequence continues at coordinate 2,853,221 of OW386561.1, forward strand.
GAAGGGAACGGGGATGCACGGGAAAGGATAAGAGGGGAGAGTCAATTTATTTCATTGAATGGCATAGCAACGCATGCCGAGAACCAGCTAGTTTCGCGCTAGTGTACAACAAACTAAATGATCTTTACGCTGACAAATGTCAGCGGATGGTGAACAGCCATGGGTGACATAACATGGGCGAAGTCTACCGAATTACTGCCGAATGAACTTGGAACTTCAGATCGGAATTTATCCCAATTAACAGAATGCTTTCCCAGATAACAGAAGTAAATTAGTACATATTAGTTTTTGGGTTTTGGCCCAAATAACCTGCTGCCTCAATAAACCGGTTTATCAATTAAACGGAATCAACTGTACATGACACAGCAAACAAACCATCTCTTTCCCCTCCCCCCAACCTTCAGCCTTACCATCATCATTCTGTAGCAGATTGATGCAAGTTATTGTTATCGATGAATTAATGCTGTTGATTATTTTTTGTTTTACACTTGTACAGCAGCAAAAGTGACGAAAAGGAGACATAGAACACAGTGATAGGAATACACAAGGTGATCTCCGTATTACCTTCTTTCATGGCCATCTCCATGAAGTTATCTTCCAGCTCATTCTCCGGGTCACTATAGTCAAAATCTTCATCCATCGCTGCCACCACATCCGGGTCCAAATCCAGCCGGAGACCTAAACAGACAAGGCCATTTCTATTTTTAATACATTCTGCATAACAATCATTAATTGGTTATTGGAAAAAGAATATTTATTTTGATACTTGATACTTGATAAAATTTATGAAAAAATGTTTAACTGTAGATAAAAGATGTAAATTATAACTTTAAATATATTTGTAAGGAATTATAAGCACCTGCTGTCAAGCCAATTGCAATTGGCTTAGCGGGACTGGATTGTTGATTTATAAAATAAATAAATAAATTAAAAAAAAAAAAAAAAAAAAAAAAAAAAAAAAAAACCCGTCATTTGCCGGAAGCGCGCCGTCGTGCGCGGATTTTTTTAATTTTTAAAATGAGATTTTAACCCTTATGTATAAAGAAACTGTATGAAGAACAACGTCAGAATCGCTTGAGCCATTCTCGTTCTTGACATAGCCAAAGGTTTCATTCATCTAGCACCACTAGAATATTTTAAAGTTAATTATCTACGACTTGGTAGGTCGGATTTTTCGCAATTGTCAAGTCGAAAATCCTCAATGTTACGTTTTCAAATGATTATAATTGTTTTTCATTAAATTAATGATGACGCCACAAAGTAAATTTGCCTATTTTGAAGAAAAAAGATTATAAATGTCTTTATTTATTTGCAAATTCCTTTGAATTGTGTTTTTTCATATTGGGTGTAGAAACAATAAAATCAGTTGTTTTCGCATTAATATATTTTTTTGACATTTGTTTGCTGAATGGGATTTTTTTTGTTTGTTAAAGTTAGCTATTCTGGGAAAACTTGTAATGATATTATCATGTAATATTTACGAATAATAAGATACATTATCTGGTAAACAGAAAACAATTGCAAAAAACACAATTCTTTTGTTTTGTGTGGATGTTTGGCGACAAGGTAAGACCTTCAAACACACGTACTTGGTGACAAAAATCATAGGTCAAAATTTTCAATCAATCAAGTCAGGTAATCTGGAAAGCTCGAAGCAGATAGCACTGGTGTGGTTGGAGACCATTTGACAAATAATAATTCTCCGTGAGAAGTGGCATAAGTGAAGCATTTCGGCCTGAGTCTATGTGAATCTGTGAGAAGTTTGGTGAATTTGGGTAAACAATAATATTAATTTTGGAGATTTAACCATTACGTTTTCATAGATCAGTATCCGATGAATTGTTACCTGACTGCGGAGCTGCTTTATTGAGGAGTCCGACATCTTCTTCAACTTCCGAGGCAAACACGGAACTTGGCAGGTTGAGGCGGACATTCTTCTTGGCTTTCACTGTCTTCACGGGCTGTGGCTTGGATGGGTCCTACATACATTGAATATTCAATTAAAACAGATAATTATACCTACTGGCAATTAAGTACCTACTACCTTCCTTCAGGAATTCAAATCTATTTCAAATTTCGGAACATGAAACAAAAGAAAGTTACAAAAACATTTAAATTTTTTCACTCCCTTCTCTTCTTTTGAGCACATATCATTTAATTTTTGTTGTCTTAAGGAGGGGGTAAGGTTTTAAAACACCAAGGGATACACCTCGTCATAAAATGTGTTTTAGTTAGCTAGTTTTACCAATCATCGGTCTGTTGGGGTAAGCCATCTTTATTCTGTATAATGTTTTATCTCAACTATTTATGCAAACATTGTGATAACAATGTAGCAAATTTAAGTTTCCATTGAAACTCTTTCATTTGAGACACCAAATTCCACCCTCCAGGTATCAGAATGAAGGACTGTTCCCCAAGTCCCCGATTAAGATGTATTTTGCATTACCAAGATCTATGCAGGCATTAGCATATTCTGATAAAACAGAATTTGACGAGCAGTAACTTGCAAAGTTACTGCTAGCGTTTATCTCTCTAATGCTAATCGCCATTGGCATCCATACACAAAACCCCCATCACACCCCCCACATAACATAACATACAAAGGCAAACTGAAAGTACAAGGTCAAAACTGCAATTGCAGAGCTCCATACCGTGTGTGGGCACGATTCTTCAACACTGCGGTTCGTGGTTCGGCCCCTAGGGGTTAATATTCTGGTAATGACAAACAAGGATCTTTAAGAGGAATATAAACGCTAGAAATATTTCCATTCTCATGCCTTCAAAATTTAAAATCGAGCGTCTTATTTGCACAAGGCAAGTAAGCGAAAAGGTGGTTTTTATTTATTTTTGGCATAATTTTATAAGAATGAAAAAAAATTAAGCATACAAAACCTCAAAAATAGTCTTAGCCATAAAGCAGTATTTAAAAAAAAATGTCCCTTATATTTACTTCATAGTTAAGACATGCAAAAACATTTTTTTTTAGTGGTTAACGCTTGTATTTTTTGTTATGTAAATAATAATTTTATTGTAATTCCAAAACATAAAAAAGCTTGTAAAAGCTTCAATTTATCCGTAGCATTTTTTTTTTGATGTTCATAATGTTAACCGATTCGTCGTAAAGATTAATCTAAATCACACATGGGCAACCGCCCGCCCGCGGGCCGAATCCGGCCCGCCGAGCTATTTTGTCTGGCCCTGATTCATCTCGGTGAAGTAAAAGAGAAATAAATTAATAATAATAATAATAATAATTGGATGATTTATATAGCGCCGTTTTTGTGAAAAATCACCTCAAGGGCGCTGCACAAACTTACAATACATTTCTAAAATCTAGAAAAACTACAAACTAGACAAACAATTAAAACAACTAATGGCTAAAAATTGCATCCACAGGTTCATAAGAAAATATATGTACAATGTCTCGACCAATGAACGCGATGCTTCTTACAAATGTATACAGGTCCATACTTACCTGGGAGGTCGCTTGAAATTAACACTTATTGTCTATTAAGAAATTTAGATATAGTTCGCACGCAGAGGACATTATTGTGTACACTTGTTATATGTGTTTAATCCTGAAATATATTTTAATATTAGTATAAAATACATTCTTTGATGAGTGTATTTTGGAAATCAAAAGCAACATTTTATAGTGGGCGGTACAGTAGTACAAGGATTTGATCTTCCTAAATGTGATTCGTAAGGAGACAGATTGATGTGCAAAGATTCAAGTAATTAGAAAATTAATTAGAAAAGTGTAATTAAGACATATCATAGAAAATAAAAGTATGATACTCTCAGATAGGTTTATTTAAATTAAGGATATGAGAGCCCAAAAAGGTAGGTTTTTAATTTGGACCTAAATTCTGTTGGGCTTGTTATGCATCTTAGTTCCGGAGGAAGTTTATTCCAAGCCTTAGGCCCAGATACTCCAAAAGCGCGATCTCCAAACTTTGTATTTGGCTTGCGTTTAGGTTCCATTAGTCTGCCTATAGCTGATGATGTTGCTGATCTAAGGGTTGACTGCCTCGGACCAGTATTTTCCGGGACACATAGTTCAGAGATATAAGGTGGGGCCATTTCATTGATTGATTTAAACACCATCCAGCACAATTTGTACTGGATTCTTTCAGGGCACTTGAGCCAATGAAGGTTACGAAGGTGTTCTGAAATGTGTGAATATTTAGAGACTCCGGTTATGAGCCGTGCCGCTGCGTTAAAAACGGATTGAAGTTTGTCAGTTTGATATTTTGGAAGGCTAGCATAGATACCGTTACAATAATCGAGTCGCGAGACACGTAAGAGTTGATTAGTAATTTTGTCGCCTCTGTAGGAAGATTTCTTCTGACGGACTTGAGTTGTCTTAAGTGAAAAAAACCGGTGCTTACAGTCCTATTTATTTGACTTTTAAACGAAAAGTCTGAATCTAGATTAACGCCAAGAAGTTTGACGGTTGTCTTGGGAATAATATCGCTGCCGGAAATGGAAATAGGCGAATCGTCTATGAAATGTTGGCGTTTGTTTGTGGCCGCCCAGAGAAACTCAGTCTTAGATGGGTTCAGCTTTAGCTTGTTTGAAGACATCCAACGAGTTATTGCTTCTAGGCATTCAGCTACACGAATTTTGAGACTGCTGACTTCGTTTGGACTGCAGTAAAAATAAACTTGCTGATCGTCAGCGTAGCAGTGTGACAAGAGACCAAATGACTCGATTATTTCGGCGACATCATTTGTAAAAAGGATGAAAAGAAGTGGACCTAAAACGGAACCCTGGGGCACTCCTGAAGAAAGTCTTGCGAAGTTTGAGAGTTTATTTCCAACCTTCACGGCTTGCAAGCGATTGGATAAATATGACGCCAGCCAATTTTTGATATCGGAACTCAAACCAAATGTTTCCTCTAATCTCTTAATGAGGAAGTCGTGATCAATCGTGTCAAACGCTGCACTCATGTCTAAGAGTGAGATAAGTGCTAACTTACCTGATTCTATGGCTAGAGTTATATCTGACAGCATACGAAGAAGTCCGGTTTCTGTTGAGTGAAACCTTCTATATGCCGATAGTGATTTGTTAATAATTTGTTTGAATTCAAGTGACTGGTTATTTGAGTAGCAGCAATTTTCTCCAGGATTTTTGACACGAAAGGTAGATTTGAGACGGGTCGATAATTACCTAAGTTATCAGGGTCTAGTTGTGACTTTTTTAATATTGGTGTAACTACAGCTGATTTTAGTGATTCAGGGAAATCACCTGTACTGAGAGATTTATTGAAAACATGAACTAGGAATGGAGCTAAGACATTGACACATTTTTTTAATAACCAAGTTGGTATAGGATCAAGACTACACTGCTTATTTGGCGAACATGAAATTATCTTTTTTAATAGTTCCAAGGAGAGATTAAATAATGGAGATGACACTCATATGGAACTAATTAAGCTTCAGGAGAATTTAGTGCTAAAATCACAATTTAACAACATTGCTTTGACGGATTTTTATTAATTATAAATGGTGGAAGAAAAACATACAGATTTACGCGCATTTGCAAGAAAAATCATTTTTATTTTTGGCAGCACATTAACGTGAGCACAGTTTTTTTCGAGTTTGAAATACACCAAATCAAAAATTCGAACGAGGAAAACAGACGAAAACTCAAAAATTCTGTATGATTATCATTTAGCAATACCAATGCCAATATTGATAGTCTCCTAATTCAAGTACAAGGCCAATCGTCACACAAAATTTTGAAATCAGTGTATAATATTAATATTATGTCGTTTATTAGTACATATATATATATATTTTTTTTTTTTTTATGTTAACTCCACACAGGAGGCCCTGAGGGAAATAATTTCCCTCAGGGCCTATGTCATCTTTGAAGATGCTGTGTGGAGGGTGCTGTTGAGGAGAGGAAGGAGTGAACATGGGTCTTGAAGAGACCCATATTGTAGGAGGGAGGAAACACAGAAGTCGGCAAATCGTTCCACAGCCGGGCTGTTGAACTCAAGAACGAGTCGTAGAAACGACCCGTTCTCATGTGACTAATGTCAACCGTGTACAAATGTTGAGCGCGTGTTTGGCGTGTTTCCCGACTATGCACCGGTGCCGAGGGGATCAGTGACGCTAGTTCCTCGGAGCATCTTCCATTGTAATACCGGTAGAACAAGGACAGCATTCCCACCTGACGCCTGTGCTCTAAAGATTGCAGTCCATTTGTTAAGTTAGGAGAATCTATCAAAAGGACCGCCCGTTTCTGCACAGAGTCGAGGGTTTTTTTCCAGGTATTTTGGGACTCCAGACCAGAGGTGGCTGCCAAATTCAACCGTGGGGCGCACTTGCGATTTGTACAGGGTTAGCAGTTGTGTACTATTAAAGTATCTGCGGGCCCTGTACAGTACGCTCAGTTTCTGAGAGGCTAACTTAACTCTGGCCTCGATGGAGCCCCCGTACCTGAGCTGGTAGCAAAGTGTTTTATTTTATTTAATATTACTTTATTATGTTTAATAATTTGGTCCGGCCCTTGACTCGGAGACAGAACGATAATTTGGCCCCAGACCTAGGAAAGGTTGCCCATGCCTGATCTAAATAGTATCTTAATAGGATTTCACGTATAGCTTCATCTTAATGGTAAATCTTACTGCACAGGAAAGAGCAGAGTTAAAAGATAAGCATGGGTTTCACGCATATATTATTTATCCATGCAACTGAAGGGGGCAACTGAATGCCATAATCCAAAATAACATATTTGGAAAAACACAATCACAATTATAACATTAATACAGGATGTTTGGTTATGAGTCATCTGACTAAATAACACTAAAGATACATATTTTAAATAGTACCCATTTAGTGATTATGGTCAAAATTCCACAGACATTTTTAAACAATCAATTCCAATTAATTTTTTGAGAATTCTAATCTTTGTTATCAGATAATCAAAAAATATTAAAGAAGACTAACCACTGCTGGAGCCCACGAAACGGATGATTCCTGGACATTCTTCAAATGCTGCAGGTAATCGTATTCATCTTCAAAGAACACACCCCATTTTCTTTCCTCTTCCTTTCTGTTGCCAACATCTCCCTGAAAACATTTCAATAAACTCATCAGCAAGGATTATTAATAAATATAACAGAAGTATGTAGGTCATTTTAATATTTTCTAAACTAACCTTCTGTTGTTTTTCAGCAGCCTCCACCAAAACGTGTTGTGGAGCATTTTCATCAGCAGCCAAAGGATCCTTCTGCGACCTGTGCACCAGGTGGAAAGTCACCGCATTCTTGCGATCAATAAACTTCTTGGCTTTCGGCTGAAACGTAATGAAACTCAATATTATTTATCGAATACAAATACAAGTGACAGATATTTTCAAAATACAAATGTCAACTTCTGACTTAATTATTTGATGTCATGAGGTTTAATCAAAGTATACATGTAAAGAATTATATGATTTTAATATATTTACCATGTTTAAGATATGAAAAGAAGTTTTAGACGAGTGCTTAATTTAATTTCGCCACTCGAAAAAATAACACACTGCGTTTGACACACGCCATGTGTAAAGGAGCATAGACAATTATTTTTCTTTTGATTAAATATTGTCCAGTAAGAACTATAGAACTAATTTAAGAAACTTTTATATTACGCAGTTTTCAGCATATTTAAATTGTAGACAAAATGTGGTAATTATTTTTTGCATTTAATTGCGTTGTTATTTTATTTAAGTCGTCATTTACAGATGTTTTGATTATTTTGCTGAGCTATCGTACCATAAAGTAGAATTTGTTATTTTGTTGTCATCGCGGGTCGCTGTTTCGTTGTCCGCTACAAATGTCATTCGTTGTTCTCGCGCTGTTGCTAAATAATCAACAATGAAGGTAACCGTGACGACTCTCTCCGACGACATTTTCATGTTGGACGTGTCCGAAGATCTGGAATTGGAGAATTTCAAGGCATTCTGTGAAGTGGAATCCGGTTTCCCCGCCCGCGAGATCGTGCTCAACCACAACGGACGACTTCTGAATGACGAAAAGAAAACTCTGAAAGAGCACGGAGTGACTGATGGCGACGTTATCGTGCTGCAGCACATGCTGCACTCTGCCTCCAATGATCCCCCAGCACCTACTGCTCGAAGAGCCACGGCGAGGTCCCCCCCAGCACCTGCTGGTCTGGCAGGACTCGATTTCAGCAGTATCAGAGTCCCAGGAGCTGCCGCTTCAAACCAACAGACACAAAACCCGAGTTTTGGGGCTGAAGACGACCCCAAGAAGATAAGGGACATGTTCATGGCTAATCCTGACCAATTGGCTCTGTTAAAACAGAACAATTCAAGACTGGCAGACGCTCTGTTAACAGGTAACCTGGATACGTTTTCCGGGGTCCTGAGAGAACAGGTTGCCGCTAGGGCCGAGCGCCAACAACAAAGGCTGAGAATGATGAACGCCGATCCTTTCGATACGGAAGCTCAAAGACTCATCGCGGAGGAAATTAAACAAAAGAACATAGAAGCCAACATGGAGGCCGCCATGGAATATAATCCCGAGACATTCGGAACCGTTGTAATGTTGTACATCAATTGCCACGTCAACGGTTTTCCTGTTAAAGCTTTTATCGATTCGGGAGCACAGACAACCATCATGTCTTCAGCATGCGCGGAGCGATGCAACATCATGCGTCTAGTGGATACAAGATGGGCAGGAATCGCCAAAGGTGTGGGAGTGCAACGCATCATCGGCAGAATCCACATGGTGCAGATGCGTATCGACAAAGTCTTTCTAACTACCTCATTCTCCGTCTTGGAAGAACAGCCAATGGACATGATCCTGGGCCTTGACATGCTAAAACGCCACCAGTGCAATATTGACTTGGAAAAGAATGTTCTACGAATCGGCACGACCGGAACGGAGACTCATTTCTTAGCCGAGGGTGAACTCCCTCGCACTTCAACTATGGAAGATGAAATAGCTGAGAGCTTACTCCTTCAAGGAGAAGCGTTAAAACGTACGGAGAATCAACCGACCACGTCGGCCACACCTCAAGCTAGCAACGAGAGCACGATACAAGAACTGATGAAGCTCGGATTCACGAGAGAGCAGGTGGAAACAGAATTATCCCGCAATAACGGAGACAAATCAAAAGCTACCGCGGCCTTGATAGCCAAGTCTCTGCGCTTCTGACCTTCTCAACACCTCACCTCCACAACGGTCTGACATCCTTCAACCTAGCGCTGCTCGAGTCGCACAATTGCAACTGTTGAAAAATTTCAGCATGTAATAATAATAAATTGTTAAATCATTGTGGAATACTAATTTGTCACAAGATCTCTCCGGGGGATGTATTCCGTGCGTCTAAATTCAGGTCGTTGAACTTTTTGATTAATTGGATAAATAGAATTTTTACGAGAAGTAATCATTTTTTAGGTAATTTTTTGTTTACTCATGTTAACCCATTGGCATAGCACCCACTGCTATGTTAGGTCGACTGCTATTATTGTGCATTCGCATTCTGCACGCCAAACTGCCGAACTGCTTGGGTAGTTTCAATGATTCAAAATGACTTAGGTTAAAGAAACAAAGCTCTGGAAAGGCGTATAATGATGATTTCCTTACTTATTTCTGATGAATTAAATTATTAACATAATGAATTATCTATATCAATGTTTAATCACTACATTTTGTTTTTCCTTTGTTTCTCCTCATTACCGACTAGAAAAAATTATGTTTACCTAGTTTGGTAATAATTGATTCTGTCATTTGATTATAGATAAGTGTTGCCAGTTCATGAAAAACACGATTGAAACGAGACAAGTGCAGATTTTACATTTATCTAAGCATTTTTCCTTTGTTGAATTATTTAGATTTAGAATTATTAGACGCACGGTTATTAAGCTAGGACTGCTAGATTTAAAAAAAATAATAAAAAATTATTATTTCAGTACTCTCCTAAATGTACATTTTTTACTCAGTTATAATAATAATAATGTTATATCATCATTGTTGACATATTATTTAGAATCTTTATTCACCGCATGCTTAATTTAATTTAATTTTTTCAATCATTGAAAATGATTACTTTTTAAAATTAAAATCATAATTACTACAGGTTTTTTTTTTATTTTTACATACATGGCATCGAGTGTGTATTAAGTTTAAGCTTGTAATTTTATTTTAAAATAAATATTTTTATGTATTATTTAACAGTTTGGTTTGTAATTTTTAATTAAAAGGTACATATATATTTTGTTTTAATGCAATCAACTGCATTCACAATTTTTTGGTTTATCCGTCCTTTCAAAATGTTTTGGCTTAAAATTTTATTTTACAAAATCAAAAATCCGTCGAAAAGAAAAACATTTTATCATTTGCATAATACATAAATGAATTTGTATTACATTTCAATAATTTATACAAAAATAATATTACTATAAATTATCGTGTTTAAAGTTTTCTCCAGAATTTTAACAAAAAGAGTTTATATTTATGAATAAATTAAAAAAAAAATCTAATAATGTACTAATTTTTACAAATGCGCATCATTATAATATGAAGCAGTTTGTATTTTTCAGTTATTAATTTTTTTAATTTTTTTTTTTTTTTTTTTTTCACGCTGTGGCACTATATTTAATTTTCAATATTTAAAGTTGTGATGATAAACGCAATGCATCAATTAGCAATACCTCAAATGCATTTTAGAAATATTGGTTATTATTACTGCATATTTTTTTCCTTTTTTTACATAAAAAATAGATAACTTTATTTTAATGTGTAGTACACAATTAAGGTAGTATATAAACACTAATAAATGTGTTTTAAATTTTATCCAACTGATAAACAACCATTAATATAGGTTAACCCTTCCGGTTAATTTGCTCACTTTTGGAAACATATCATACAGGTCTCGTAGAAATCATTATATCTCCCTTAAGAGAATATGGTCTAAGCGGTGTTAGAAAGAGAAAACACCATGTTTTATATTCGAATCTAGAAAGTTAATCTTAGAAAAATGAAAATGTGCAAGCTCCATGAAACCAATGTTTCCGACCGCAATTTGAGAAAAATTTAGTGATTTTTGAATTAATTGAAGGGTCAGTCAAAAAGTAATGCCTCCCATTTTTTTCTCATTTTTGTCAAAAAATAAAAAAATGCAAATACATAGGTCGAAAACCACACTATTGACGATTAATTTGTCACTTTTCAATATGATCTCCTTCCATTTCCAAATTTTTGGTCCATCTTTTAACAAGGGCATGTATCCCAGAAGTGGTAAAAAGCGCGGTCCTGCTTCCTAAGGCCATCCGCCATAGCTTTTGTTGTGTGAAAGACGTGCTTTAAGCAGTTAAAGGGTTGTTACATATTGTACAGAATTTATTGTGCGTACCTGCTCCAAAAAACCAACCATTATCAAACCCTCTGCATCCCTGAACACTGGTGCCATAACTTTCCCTGCCGATCGCACAGTTTTGAATTTTTTCGTCCTCGGTGAGTTTGTACATTCCATTGACTGCATCTTTGATTCTTGTTCCCATTGTTGAAACCCATGTTTCGTCTCCGGTCACAATTTTTGTGCAGTTGCATCACCATCACCGTACACATTTTTCAGTCTTTCATGAGTGCGAGTAGACGTTTCACCTCCTACATTCAAGAATTCAGTCACAGAACGCTGACTAATACGAATATTGATATCGGTTATGCAAGCGACTGCAATGCTGCCACCTGTTGACGCAGAAAGTTACTATTTCAGTAGATTGTAGATGAAGGTTTAAGGAATAACGCCAAATTTAATTTTTTCATTTAACTAACTTTATTTAACTAGAAAAAAATAGGAGGCATTAGTTTTTGACTGACCGTAGTAAAACGTAAGGTGAATGATTTTTAAAAAATTTTATGTTTTCATTCACATTTTTAGTATTTCAAAAATAATACGTTTACTTCTAATGATAATTTGAAAATGTATTTCATCACCTTTCAAAAACGGTTTTTAGTTTTTAGATACATTCAGACCTTCCAAAAGAATATGCCCGAGGCCTGAAGAGTTAGGATGGTTGTTTATCAATTGTGTAAAATTTAAACTTGTTTATTAGTAAGGGGATAATATTTTTCAAGCGTATAATACTTGTTACACACACAGGAAATATTATACATATGTAGATATAAGAGGACATGGTGGAAATCTTGCAATATGACTCGCCACACAGTTGTCACAGGCGGGTAAAATGGCCACGCGCATGTATATTTATTGTATTATTATATTCCTCGCATGTCACAAGCGTTTTGTTTTTTGATAGTATTTAAGATTCCCCCCCTAATAGCTTTATGTTATTTGACTTGTGTAGTTTTGTGAGGCAGTCAACAGCCGAAAAGTTAAATAACATAAATATTGTTAACGGATTATTTTCATAGACTTATACAGATAAAAAAAACATAATTTTAAGACACGTGATGCCGGGATGAATGTTGAAATTTATATTTTACAACTTTTTCTTAGGCTGGGGTCCTTCACAGAACTTCAAATGTTTTACATTTTATTGGTTCGTCTGTTCATGCCCGTTGCAGCTTTTGAACAAATTGTTATCAGCAAAAAAGCATAATTTTTTTTTAGCAGTGGCGGTTCTTCACAGTCCCCACCAGTTAGACCTGAAACCTACTAAAGGAAATAACAGTCGATGCTTTGTCTTCACCAAAATAAATAAATTCTTTACACATAAAAGTAATTAACATTTAAGTAATTAACATAACAGAAATAAAATACAAAAAATTATTTCGGATCATTTTAATGCGACGCGACGCGGTGACCACCCGGGCCGATCAGCGAGCGGAACGATAGCCGACTAGAGCACGAACTATCTCCGAGTCCATTTCTTAGTGCGCAGAACCTATTGCAGCACTTGGGGGACAATCCGAACTATCCCCTAGAGCGTTTTGGTTCATTCCTTGCGTTTCTTTCGCAATCGTATGCAATCTGCGAGAAGCGCGCATGCGCACTCGTATGTGAATTTCGCATACCGTGGGGATCATCCAATAAATCCCCACGACAAACTACTGAACCGTTTGTTTGCGTAATTTTGGTCGGGAATCGCTCGCGTTCGAATTAAGTTCGATAATGATCTTGCAAGATAAAGCATTATTTTTATTATACTATATTGTAAATTGGTATATATCCATAGAAATTTTATATTATTTCATGCTTAGATAACCGATTAGCATGATTAAACCATCAAAATTTTTTTTTTGGAGAAATTTTATATTATATTCTCGGGTGGTGAGATTACGGTACAGTATGTAAAAAATGTTGATCCCCACCATCGAAGAAGTGCTTGAGCTGCCACTATTATTTAGTTAGGCGTGTTAGCTGATTGCACTTATATAGAAAACCGAAACTGATTTAGAATCGGCTGGAGAACTTTCAAATGTCAAAAAAGCAAAATGGCGCTGATTAGAAAATTTGATGACAATGTTACATTCGAATTTCTGCAAAATACCCCAAACTCACACTTTTTCTTAAAATTCTGCTTCTTCAAGGTCAGCATTTGAAATCTGCTTTGTTTTAATTCCTAGTAAAATGCTGAATATATTGCTGCTGTGAGCTAAGACTGCGTTATTTTTGAATGACTGAATTTTGTAATATTTTTGATAATAAAGCTAGACTCTTTCAGAGTTATTAATAATTATTTGGCTTATGAAATTGCAAAATGCCTAATATATTTTCTCAAAAATTAAACAAATCCTTAACTTTGTATAGAATAAAGACTGGAAATCCCAAACCTCTCAACCACAATTTGACAATACAATGTAGAAATTTTGAAGAGCAACTATGTTAAGGAATTTTTTGAATTACTATGGCAACACCGATTTTTGAACAAAAATTATAATGCATTTTGGGATATACATTTGAATCTCGAATTTTACAGGAAACATGGCTTTTTATAATGGGCAATACTTAACTTTTTTGCTGAAAGTGTGCGTTTCTTTCACATGCCTTTTATTTTTATTTAACTATTTCTATTCTATTTAATAAATGGCTTCTTTGATGTATCAATTTCAAAAACACCTTTCCACTCTATTACCTCGCCAACAAACCCTTAAAAATGACAAGTTCTAATATTAAATTTCCTCTTACATTAAGCGAGTTTACAAGCTACTAGCTGGCGTATTCACTATTTGCTAGTAAACTCCTTCAGTTTAAAATCTGCTAGTTAGCTAGTAATATGATTACACTGAGCGAGTTCACTAGCAGATAGTGAATAAGCCGGCCAGTAGCTTGTAAACTCGCTCAATGTAATCGGGGCCTTAGAATAATATGACGTAGAAACAACTGCTTTCAAAAAGTACCTACCGCTTTTTTTTAACCCCATTTTATATATAATGTTAAAAATATTATGCAGCATGCTACTTTTTAAAATTTACATCTTGGTGTTGCCGTAATGTAATTTCTTTAACTTTTATCATTGTGGTGTTGCCATAAAGTAATTTTAACGATTAGCAATTTTTGAATAATTTCAAATTCGCTTTGTGGCATCATTCTAATCCAAAAAATTATAAAATTTGTTTAATAGAAAACTATTTGATAAAAATTATCAACATTTTTCAGAACCAATGCAAAATAAGTAAAAAAAATGTAAATTAAATAAAAATAAATAAATAAAAATTATCAATATTTTTCAAACCAACCAACTAATCCTGATGAAGAGACCTTTTGTTCTGAAAAATGTTGATAATTTTTAGCAAATAGTAAAAAAGTTTATCATATTAAGTTAATTAACCTTTAGAACGCCGAATTCCCATGACCGAGGGTAAAAATCCAACAAAAAAATCTATTAATGTCAGATTACCATATTATGGATCTTTGGCACTCAACCAGAAATGTTAAAGTACCCTTTATATTTTCTACATTTATTTGTCAGACTGTATTTTACTGAATAGCCATAGCCCTCCTGAGCCACCGGAGACACCAAATAATGAGCCACTAAATTTGTACTTGGAATGAAACAGCTTACAGTCTATCCTCCATTCGTATGTTATTGTAATGTGTAAGGTGGCGGGATTGTCGAGAGTTGGTTAGTGATTTCAATAATTATTTGTTTTGATATGCAATGCCAATTTTCAACCAATTAGCACATTTTATTTTAAGCATGCAGTCATCTTATTAAATGTTATGCTTTGTTTGATTGATTTAGGTATACACATATTATAGAAATGTGATGGAAAAAAAACATTTTGATGGGAAAATTATTTCTTTTATTTTATATCCCCTCTCCAATTTATACTTCAAGGTAATGTGCGTAGTAATTTCTTGGTTAGAGTCCATATTTGCGCTATACTGGAAGTAACTTAGCCAGCCAAAAAAAAATATTTGAAATCTTTATCTTTGGAAAATTGAAAAACATAATCAAGTACCTTTCTAATATTTAGCTTTTACGTTACACATAGTTGCCGTTATCAGATAAACTCAAGAAAACTATCTTTTTGAAGATGAAAAGAGATCAAACAAAACAAATTGTTAGTGGAAAAGTATGTACCTACATATCAAAATTTTGTTTTTTTTTGTAGCTAATGTTGGAGATGTTGACAAATGATAAAAAAATCATATTTATTTGTATTGGAACATAAAGAAAGTTTATTGAACTCTGAACAATTACAAGAAATTAAGGACAAAAAGTTAAAACAAACAATTAAAATAGATTGAATCATTACTTGGCAGCCAACTGACGACAGATGTCCTTATGATTGGGCCATCTTTTCACCTGACACACTCTGCAACAATAACATAATCACAATCATCTCCTTCTTCAATAATAACAGAATCAATTTGTGGTGTCAATTTAATTACATAATTGTTATTTATTCCAATTCAAGAGTGGGAGAAAACCTGCCGGATGAAAGAGTGTTGGTCAAAACTGCAGTCAGGAGTGAAGAATGTTGAGAGGTGGTCTACGCTCCAGAGGAGGATTCTTTTTATCAATGAACCTTTGGCATGTTAACATTCTAAATTTAATAGAATATGAATTGCTATTAGGGGGTAAACGAGTTGCCCCACACATCATTTTAGTGTTATATTTATTGCATACTAGCTGAAGCCCCCCTGGCATGCCCGGACTTTACACAAGAGCTTTTCGAAATCAGATATAGACCTCCAATTTGAAAGGCGGCTATGGGAACCGCTGCAACTGGAACCATTTATTGGATAATCACCACGTCTGCCATCTGAGGTCATCTCAAGTGTTTCGCTACGTTTGGCAACGTAGCAGGAGTGCCCGGGTTCATCAGGTGAGGTGTGTTCAGGTCTTGGCGGCGGATGCGTCTGCTTACCTACTCTCCCTCTATGGTGCAAGGCGATGGATCGAGAGAGTCCTGCTGAAGAGGCCAAAAATTCTAACTGGTCTCTCCCAATCTGGCCCGCTATGGACTAAGTGGGTAGACTCAACTGCCGCCAAGACTTAGACAAATCTTACCCCGTGTGTCTGGTAACCCTGCAAAGTCACCAAATGAGTTAACCACTTTGGGGTATCCGACCTGTAGAGCAATTGAATAAATGATTGTCAATGGCACAGCGAAACGATCATTCCGCTGCATCAATGGCGTCTATGGCGTCTACGCACTCAATAAAAATTATCATCATTCCCCCCATCAATGGAAAGTCTCTCTTGTTTCAGTTGCCTCAGTAAATAATCAATTAGCAATTAAGTATTTTCAAATTGACACAACTATTGTTAATAGACTTTGATTGTCTCCGAGGCGCTTAAAACGAGCAATATAATAAATATTTAGGGCATGTTTTATTAATAGTTCACTTGCATTCGTTGGTTGCTTGTCGCGCAGCACTTCAATCAGGACGACACTCAAGAATGGTATTTTGTTTTTGGTTGGACAATAGAGGGAAAGATTACCTGCCGCAGTACCATTCAGTCATGCAGTGGGAACACCTCTTGGCCGCCTTCTGTCCGCAGAGAGCACACTTTGCTCCTCCATCATCCATATGTTCGAGGACTTCGCTCGCATAGGAAGAACTCAGACTGGAACAAGTGAAAACACAGCATCACAAACTATCAAATAAAATACTAAAATCAATGACTAACTTTGAACCCTTTCAACATCAGGGCTTGTGAGAGAGATGCAACTATATATATTTACACCGTGGCCAACTCTTTGAGTTCCGTCTTGTCGGGCTTGAAAAAGTATTGCAGCTGCGATTTGGCTACCACTTTCGACTTCTTGTGGATCCTCTTCATTATTGAAGGTTTGATCTGTAAAGAAAGAGGAAAATTTTAATGACCTTTCTATAAAGAACGGAATACGAAATTCACAATATTATTTATTACAAGCAGAAAACTACAATGTCAATATAAATCACATAGAGTACGCAAAATTTTTTCGATCTGATTTCCATAATTTAAAAAATTAAATAATTTTTTTTTTTCATGGAGCCAGTTCTACGCCCCAAAAGCATGACAAAATAGCCGATTTATTTTGCCTGGCGACAAATTAATTTCAAATTTGACTGAAAAAATTCCAACTTTATTCGATTTATTCAAAAATGAAAATAAAAAAAATTGATTTCATGCACATTTTTTTTTCTAAAATCGTTTTTTGTATGAAGATTTTCAGGATCGACAGTGGACTGCACCAGATTTCTTGAAAGTCTTTATACAAAAAACCGATTTAAAAAAAAAATGTTTTCGGCTACATCAACATCAACAATATCGGTAATGCCTTTTTTTAGTATTAGCATTCTAGCACACCCAAAAGTCAAGAGCCGCCACTGAGTTCAATGTATTATGCGGGCGTTGTGTGAACAGAACCAATGATTTATCTGTAACGTGAATGCTGATATGTGATTTGTGTAGAATGATTTGATTATGTCAAAGGATCATTGATTTGTGTAAAAAATAATGTTTACGAACAAACCACCTTTTTGTTGCATTTACTTCACACAGGAGGCCCTGAAGAAAATAATTTCTCTCAGGGCTTATGTCATCTTTGGGGATGCTGTGGAGGGTATTTTTGTGAAAGGGAAGGAGTGAACCTGCTTTTTGAAGAGACCCATGTTGTAGGAGGGCGGAAACACAGAGGCCGGCAAATCATTCCACAGCAAATGTCAACAGTGACTATGCACCAGTGCCGAAGGGACCAATGTTGTTAGTACCCCAGAGTATGACGCCTGTGCTTTAAAGAATGGAATCCGCTTGTTAAGATATGGGAATCTATCAAACGGACCGCATTTCTGCACAGAGTCAAGGTATTAATAATTAATAGGGCTTTGGACCAAAGGTAACTGCCAAATTCAACACTGGGGCACACTTTCCATTTGTACAGGGTCGGTAGTTGTGTACTATGACTAGGGGAAGGTGAGATAGAATGTTTGACATTGCTCACCTGCGGCACGACTTCGACCAGCAGGGGTCGACTGGTGGAGGCCTGCGCGGACGAGGTGTCCGTCAAAGCCAGTTGGCCGAGGAACCTTTTCAGATCTGCCAGCAAAGGCAGCTGGTCCGTGTGGGAATCTGTGATCTTATACAGTAGCTGGAAATTTAAAAACATCTTAATACCTTCTCTCCGAGAACCTAAAATCCGAAACCCAACCCCATATCTTTAAAAAAAAATTATCAAAATGGATCCTTACATTCAGTAACGATGATGTGTAAAACTTGCTATTTTAATTGAATTGTAATATAATTAATACATCTTGTAACTTAAACTATTTAAATGAATTGCATAAGTTAATGACTGTACACTGTACCTACCCAATCTGTAAACTTCATCCGCCATAACACAGGGACATCCCTAGCATGGCGGATGAATTAACACAATTTTTAGTTCATTGTATAAACTTCTTTTAATAAATAAATAAAAATGAATAAATAACAACACTTTTTCTGGCTCATTTTTATAAGTATGCACTAACCAAAAAAACCATTCGAAGTTACGCATACTTAAAATCGTTAAGAAAGTATAAATTGTTGAACATTTTTATTTATTTGGTGCCAAACTGCTAAAACAAAACATAGACTGCTTTGCGATGTGTTGTGTTGAATTATCGTTGATGTGTTTATAATCATAATCTGTTCCTGATCAGGCCTGCCACACAACTGGTGGGCAGACGCATCCGTCGCCAAGACTCGGACAAACCTCACCCCACGAACACAGGCACCTCTGCTAAATCACCAAACATAGAGAACCACTTGGGGTGACCTGTGGCAGATGTGTTGGTTATCCAATAAACGGTTCCCAGAACGGTGGTATACACATCTGCCTCCCAAATGAGTTGTCTCTATCCTGCACAACTACCAACGACAGATATTGAGACACCTTAAAACTACATGTACTAACGACATCTGTTGAGGATATTGAAACTTCATACATATTTGTATAAACTACAATTATAAATCATCTTTAACGTTTGACCTCTATCATTGTATTTAGAATCTCCCTTTCGAACCATCTTCAGTAATCTACTTCTTCTTTATGAACGCTTACAATGGAGAAGCGACTGTAGTAGACTGACCTTGCAGAAGTCAGTTTTCCTCGAGTTGGTGATCTCATAGTGGTTGTGCAAATCGGGGTTCAGCAGAAGTCTCCAGAGCGCGAGCCAGCACATGGTCTCAGCACGGCAAATCTCAGTATCATCGGGATTCAAACATGACCATTTGCCTTCTGGAAATATAATGTATAATATGGGGTCGTCCATTAATCACGTGACGTTTTTTAGCAACTTTTCAACCCCCTCTCTTCCCCTGGTGATATATGGTGAGGTTTTAGACTAACCCCCCCCCCCATACCAAAATCATGTGTATTTTTTAGTACAAAGTATATTGAAATTTTCAGAAAATTATCTTTAAGTACATGGCACGAACAAGTGAATCAGATACTTGAGTCGGGCGATGTCAAGAGTCAGAATAATAGAAGAGCATGTACGAAACGATGTATGAATGTGAACGAGGCAAGGAGTATGTGCCAATATCGAGTTGTTGGGCGGTCCGTCCTCTCTGCCTACCCCTGCGGAAAAACGGCGTGATGGTTAGTTAGTTCTAAGAATGACCTGCATTTAGCCTGAGGTCAGAAACTGCTTTTGAAAACTTTAGGAGTACATAATTTAAAATATGTTGCTGCACACTTTTTAGAAAAGCTACCCTTAAAAAAACATTTTTTTACATAACTCAGACAAGAAAATAATTTCTCTCAGTGTTATCTTTGGGGATGCTGAGTAATGGGTATTTTTAAGGAGAGAAAGGAATGAACATGTTGTAGTAGGAAGGTAACACAGAGGCAAATCGTAAACTCAAGAATGAGTTTTAGAAACAACCAGTTCTGGATGGACAGTATATTAAATATAGTTTGTTACGGATATATTGGAGCGTGTTCCCATCCTTGTCCAGTTTCCGCCACGGCTCCATGGCCAGCATCTGCGCCAGTAGCAGCGGAGTGTCGTGACTCTCGTACAGCCGGCTAGAAGCCGACACGTGAATCTTGTCCATCACTTGCGCCAGACCACTGGACAACATTTCAAACAATTATTTATTTTCATTTAATTATTAACACTTTTTTAGGGGTTGTTTCATAAAATTATTTATTATTTTTTATATTTATTTTCATTATTATTTATTTAATTATCAACACTACTTTTCAGGTTGTTTCACAGAATTTGAACAACCCATTCAAGTTCTGTCGTTATTTCATCATGGGCCGGTTGCTTCACAGTATTTGGATAGTAACAGAACTTGAATTAAGACTTTTACAGAACTTTATTATTATCTATACTATTTACTTTACTAATATTATAAATGCAAAACTATGTGTGTTCGTTTGTTAATCTATCACGCATAAACCAATAGAACGATTTTAAAAATTCTTTCAAAAATAGACAGCCAAATTGTATGTGAGTAATATAAGTTGTATATAATAAGGTAAGCTCTGGAGTTATGAAGTTATAAATATTAATATATTATATTTATTACACGTTTTCTGTCCCTAACAAAAGCGAGTTATTGCTAACGTCGGAAGAAAAGCAAAATAAATCATTGCTGTGGAAACAATGTTGATATATTTGCGTGAAATTTTATTTCAGGCGTTGTAGTTAATATCTATGTCTAAAAATGAATCGTCGAAATGTATGTATAACTTCCGAACGGCTGCACCAAATTGGATAATTATTTTTTTTGTGTTCTTTATTTTTTATAAAACTACTGGTGAGCTCTGGCATTATGAAATTTGCAAAAGGTGGCACGCGAGTTGTTTGAAAACTGAATGCACCGGGACTGAATGCACGGAATGCATGGAATGTATTCAGTTCAGGAATGGGAGGGGGGAGGGGAACTCGGGTAGGGGGTTTGTGGGAGGGGAGAGGAACCAGTGAGGGGAACCTGGGAGGGGGGAGGTGAACTCGGGAGGGGGGCTAGTGGGACGGGGGAAGGGGGGAGTGGAATGGGGAGAGGGGAGGTGGAGGAGGCGGAGTGGGAACCCGAGAGGAAAGGGAACGCGGGAGAGGAAGGGAAGGCGGAAGGGGAATGGGACGAATGGGAAAGGACGTGCAAGTAGAAAGAATTCCTATATTAAATGGCATAGCAAATAGCAACGCATGCCCAGGTACCAGTTAGTTATTTTATAAAAATTAACTCTGAAATTTGATGAATAGTTCAAATTCTGTGAAACATCTGGCCTTTAATAATCAAGTTCTGTGAAAATACTATTCAAATTCTAAACTCTAGATGGTTTTTATACAAGTACCATGAAACAACTTGCAAATAACGAAATAAGAACACTTGAATAGAACTTCCATAGATCTTTAACTTTAAAACTTCATTAATCGTTCATATTCTGTTAAACAACATATCTTAACAGTACACAAGTATGATTATCAACGCCCTTCAAAGCTTAAGGTCAGAACAGTGAAAACTTTACTTATTACCACGGCTTGTACCAAAGGAACCAGCATATAAGAATCCTTTTAGTCAGAAGGCAAGTGTTCAGAATGAAGTACTAAAGATTATCTAATAGCTATTACCTTATAATAGTCAAACAGCGGATCGCTATATCAAATTGCAGATCTTTCTGTTGTGACAAAAGCTCCTTGATTATGTCTTCACTGGGCTCTGTATTTGTTCCTTTGTATTCCAAATATCCACAGCTGAAATTGAGTCAGTTATTATATTAATAATAAATGAAATATTTCATCGTAATTAGGATGTTTGTTTACTTACTTGACTAGACCAATGAGTGAAGAAATCATTTCTATACTATAGTCGACAATATCAACCAAAATGTCCGCCATTGCGCAGCATGCTTCTTCATCAAATAGGATGATTTCCAAAAGCCCAACAGCTACGGTCTCATGATAAAGCTAAAAACAATAATAAAATATTAAAATACATAAATTAATTTGTTAAATATTGCCAATAAGAAATAACTAAAAATGTTGCTAGATAACGTACCACAGCATAAAGCAAAAATGTATGAGACAAATCTGGATCAAGCTCAAGGATTTTTGGAAAAATCTTTTGCCTCCAAATTGAAATGCATATAGCTTCATGGACCAATAGAGGAGCCTAAAATATTAGAGAAGTAGGTCAATAATTAAAGTTACAGCATCAAACAAATGTTACAGCATAAAAAAAGTATGTGTAATGGTGAACCTTTCCATGTGAAATTAAGGCATCTTTTGTAAGTTCTTCGGAAGAGCTAGCAGCTTCCAGAACCGCTTGTTGATGTAGTTTCTGGAAGCGATGGTGCCACTCAACCCAACTAAAACACATTAAAATGAATGCATTATATCTAATAAGTAATAAATTTTAAATTCTAATAAAATAAATGAAAAATTACTTTTTGCTTCCAATAAGATCTATGCATGATGGTTCTGCACTTGATACAAATATTTCTAATTCTCCTGGTTCTATTGCCTTTATTCCAAGAGGGTTATCCATTTTAGAGAAAAAATTCAGTTTATCCCACAAATTATATTAGAATATTATAAATGCAGACGTAAAAATTATCACACAACCGAAAAGCTATACCAATATTGATCAAACAAATTGTTTTGTTTCGCACAATATACTATTTTCGAATTTTCCGCACAATGTTCATAAATGTACCATTTCCGACAGCGTCATAATATTTTAAAATTCGCATTTTTTTGTTAAATTGTAATGCTTAATCCACATAATTTACAACTTTTGTCAAGCTCTTCATTAATAATGTGAAAATTCTATCTAAAATGCCAAAACCCTACAAATTTTTCATTACCTATAAATTATTAATGTTTCTAAAAAATTTCAACACATTGTTTTGTTGAAATTCGTGGGAAATTGTCACCGGAACAAAAACCGGGGCCGGAAAATTTATTGACCATCTCCAGATTTTAGTTTTTGTCTATGATTATTGTTAAAATGGTTGCAGCCGGTTTGACGTTTTGCTGCGGCGGGTTTTTGAAAAAAGCAAATAACTTACGATTTTATAAGTGGGAGCATCGATTATATTCCCAACAAAATGTTCTCAAAAAGGCCACCAGCTACACAAGCACCATATTATTACCCAAAACTGAATATCCGGCCCGCCACAAAGCAGCGAAGAGAGTTCAAGTTGACAGCGACATACATAAGGTTAGGTTTTTATAAATATTCCTACTCATAATATCAATTAGAATTGAGTCAGCACCCGTTTATAAATGCGTTGGTAAAATTTCAGGATCGCTTATGATTTTGGAAGTTTCAAGATTCGTAAGGTTACGTCCTTCATTTTTAAAATTTGGCGCAATGTTTTGTTTCCAGTGGAAGAAAATACGTAGACGAGTGATTTGACAGAATCTGGTTACACCGCCTATTAGACGAGCTGCTGTGTTGTTCTCTTAATATAATTATGTTTTCTAGGCTGCAGATTTTGAAGGTTTATACTGTTGGCAAAGAGACAACTTAAAAGGACCAGATTATATTCTCCACGATGGCCCCCCGTACGCCAACGGGGACCCACACATGGGGCATGCAGTTAATAAAGTGAGTATAATAAACTTTTTTTGTTATATGTTAAAAAAAATATGATTTCAGGCACTCTGTTAATGGAGGATTGATTGCGGCAGTCATTTAATTAAGAGACTAAAGTAGCTAACTAAAGCAAGACTAGAAGTTCACTTTGAAGTGCTGATACCAAACTGCTGTATGACGGTGAGACATGGAACTGGCAGAGAAAGGATGAAAGTAGACTGAATGCTGCAGATTTTTGAGATTTTTTTACATTATGGAGTATGGCTACTACCAAAAATCGAAATTCAAGGATATCTCGAAAACTAAGCGAGATATCAACAAATTTTATTCTTCATTTTCGTCTTATTTTGGACTGTTCTGCCTGAATACATAGTCAAATCGCGGCGCCATGGAAATAGTACTCTCCCCTTTTATTTTATTTTATTTATTCATACACGCCTTGAAGGCTTTTACAGAATCACATTATTCAAGTTACACATGTTATTCAGGAGTATAATTGTAAGATTGAAGTATATAACATTATAAACTGTACTTTAAGGATACAAACAGGTTTAATATGTACATAGGTATGTAGTTTCGTTATCATTAAAATTGTACAAAGGAGTTAAAAAGTTTACATAGTGTAATAATGGTAAAACAGAAGAGTGCTTAAGATACTTAAAAGTAGTTATTGAGGAACGTGTAGGTATTTACTATGTTGATTTTATTATTAACTTGATCATGAATAAATTGTTCGAAAGCAAGTTTTTCAAGAATTCAGCAAAATTAACGCAGCAATAAATAGTACCTACACATATATTTATGTAATACTCTTTGTATTATGACAAAATGTATTTTAAAAATGCAAAATATACAATTTTATAACATTTTAAAAACAATAAATAAATAGGATTGAATAGAATTGAACTGAAAAATTGAAACGATATGAGATCCCAGAGATAATGATTTATTTGGTATTTTCAGATTCTTAAAGATATCACCATACGCAACCAGGTCGTCCGGGGGCGCCGTGTCCACTACATCCCGGGTTGGGATTGCCACGGACTGCCCATCGAGCTCAAGGCTCTCAATGCGGACAAGAAGGATCCCAAGGTAGTGCACTTCCACTCAGTTAAAATTAAAGTCACTTATCAACATGGCTGTCGCATATTTGATCCATCAGCGGCTATCCGTCAGGTTGGTGTCACACACACAGGTCCGTCGCACCTGGGTATATTCACAAGTGACTCGAGTTTTGCATGTGTATCATAAATGTCGCTCGTGGGTTCCACCATACTATTTTGTTACGATTTGACTTCAGTCATACGCTACTGGTAATGCTGGTCGCACACTACGCAAGCTGCATGACAGAATGGAGTTCGAAGAAGATTTTAGTTGTTGAGATGTTGAATCAGGAATACCAATTCTGTCTCAAACTCAACAGCAAATTTTGTTTGTTAGGGTTTCAGGTCACATTCAGTTTAGACAAGTATTCTGAGTTTATTTTACCATTAGCTGGTTCACGGCATGCGTTGCTATGACATTCAATGAAATAAATTGACTCCCTTCTTATCCTTTCCCGTGCGTCCGCATTCCCTTCCACCTTCCCCGCCTTCCCCCTCCCTCGTCTCTTCCCTCTCCACGAACCCCACCTTCCCCCTACCTTTCCTCCCTCCTGCAAAAATATATGAAATACACACATTTTCATTTATACAAATTTCATAACGCTAGAGCTTACCATTATATACAGCCTACGTTACTCGCTGATAATGTAGCTTTCTATTGGTGAAAGAATTTTTCAAATCGGTTCAGTAGTTTCGGAGCCTATTCAATGCAAACGAACAAACAATCAAATCTTTCCTCTTTATATATATATATATTTTTTTAATTTTTCTTTATTCATTTTGTTTATTACAGGATTGTTTTACATGGTATTTCGACTACCAAGCTAGGCAAATGCCCGTATCATGGTAATAATATTACTAGCTTTTCCCCGCGGCTTCGCTTGCATGGTATTAGGGGAAATTACTGTAGCGCTTGCACTTATCAATTATCCCCCCTCCCCGTTCCCCCCATCCCCTCCCACATTCCATACATTCATTCCCGGTCCATTCAGTTTTCAAACAGCTCGCGTGCCACCTAAATTTCGTAATGCTAGAGCTCAAAGAAAAAAAGAATTATCCAATTTGGTGCAGTCATTCGGAATTATGCGCTTACAAACATTTCGGAGATCTATTTTTATTTAAATTTGTGGAAGTTTGTAAATATAATAAAAAATAGCACTATTTATTATACAGTCTTTATAATCGTTACGAATTATATTTTTAATGTAGGAATCTGACATTTATTCCAAAACATAAGCTTGTCCAAAAAAACAAAACATATTCTAATATTTGAATTTACTGGAGCAGTAGCCGACCAGTAGATAAAGGCCTGAGTACCTACCAGCACAGAGCCCACAAATATATCAACATCGTTTCCACGGCAACGATTTGTTTTCTGACATAAGCAATAACTCGTTTTTGTTAGCGACAGAAAACGTATAAGAAAAATAATATATTAATATTTATAATTTCATAACGCCAGAGCTTACAATCATATACAGCTTATAGTCTTCGCATATAATTTAGCTTTCTATTGGTGAAAGAATTTTTAAAATCGTTATATTGTGTTATGCGTGAAAGCGTCATAAACAAACTCGAGCAGTTTCGCGTTTATTATATTATTAGTATATTAGTATTAGTATGGATGGATGGATTATATATGTAGTGATGATTTCGCACTTTTTATTTCTTCCTAGCTGGAGACCGGCTGGATCCCAATTCTTACATTTTGTTCCGCTCGCGAATTAGAAAGAAGAAGAATTCAAAGAATCCTATTTTATAAATAACGGGTTTAAAAAACTAAACCACAATAAACCAACTGTCAGCTTGTTTACAAACAGCTCACAATAACACTTACCTACTGAGACAGAACTGCTTGATCATACAGTATGTAATTAACATAAATGAAAGTAGGTTTTAGTCAAGTATGCCTTGTAGCTTTTACTCTACAGAGGGCAATGGTAATTAGTTTTCAAGCGTATTGATTTTTAAACACTGCTTATAAAAGTTTTTAGGTGTAGGATGGCGAATTTTTAAAGATTTTCATGAATTTTTTTAACACATAAGGATTATATATATTTATTTATACTTTGGAGTCATTTTACACACATTTTCAAGAATATATTCTAAAATTTTTAAATATTTTCCTCAAAAAATAAACTTGAAATCAATTTTTCAAAAAAATTTACTTTTTTTAAAAGTGTTTCTTCTATTTGAATTTCACTCATAAAAAAATCAAAAATTAATATTTTTTTGAGGAATGTGAAAATTTAATTTGATTTTTTACCATTCTTTTTTACATTTTTTTGCAATAAAAAAATAGTTAAAATTAAGATACTGTTTAGGATTGAAGTTCAAATAGAGGGCATTTATATAATGAAACTATATACTGAGTTTGATGACAATTGATCAAAAACTGTAGGAGCTAGAGGTTACACAAATTCGAAAAAAGTAGTTTTGAGAAAAAACGGCGTGTAATTTTTGTTTGAAATTTTCAGAATATATGTTTGAATAGTGCTACTATCGATTTATGAAAAAAAAAATTGAAGCCTCTACACCTATTTCCCTCCTTAAATGCATGTTTTTCCATTTCCCCCGACATAATTAGTTTCTTTAATGATGTACATATTGTGATATTGGCTAAAGTTTGCTAATATTGATATTCATTGCCAAGGTTCTCATCACCAAGTCCTCGATGGGCGCCATCCAGCTGCGCGAGATGGCACGCAAGTTTGCGGTGGAGACGGCGTACACGCAGCGCGAAGTGTTCCGGCGCTGGGGCGTGGTGGCCGACTGGGATAACCAGTGCTACTACACCAACGATAAGGTCTACGTCAAAAATCAGCTGCGACAATTCTACAACATGTATGAGAGAGGATTCATCTACAGAGACCTGAAGCCCGTGTATTGGTCTCCATCTTCGGGGTGAGTTTTTAATTACACTTATATTTATTTATTTATTTATTGTATCTTTACATTGCAGGTAAAATGTTTACAATACAATTTGCAACCTCACTAGGACAAGCCTGTGTTGAGGTTAGCAATTCTACAAATTAACAAAATAACACAAAATTATACAGATATTGAAAGAAGAATATTGTTGTATTTCTTACAGATTGAAACAAATGCTTTTCTTAGTATACTTTTGAATGTAGCTATAACTTTGTGGTTATCCATTACAAATAAATGAAACAATATAACTTTGTTAGAACCACTTATATATTTTATTTACGCCGTCCGGTTTCGGAACGACTGTTCCTTCCTCAGGGCAAACATATAATGACTTGACAATTATTACAAAACAGTGGGTGGGTACAATGTATTATTACTAAGTGTTGTGGTAGCAGTGGGTAGGTAGGGGTGAGGGAAAAGGAACGGACATTGAATGGGAACATATCCAAGATCGGGCTATTAGATAATATTTTTTGTTTATTGATAATGGACTCATTATTTTTCTTTTTTCTAAAACTGTAACTGATATTTCATGGTGGGTTTTCATTTTAATATGAATTTATGGTTAAAAAAATCTTTATAACATTTTTTTACTCTGACCTCTTTAAGTTATCGGCTGTCAAATTTCTATGGCTTTCAATGGCTTGTCTATGCCTGTCTTGCGTTGATGTCAATTGGTGTGAAATAATTACCTACTTAAAAACGATTTTTTGTATTTATTTCTGTGATTTTCTATGGCTTATATGGTATTTTATATGGCTTATATGGTATTTTCTGTGATTTTCTATGGCTTTCAATGGCTTGTCTATGCCTGCCTTGCGTTGACGTCAATTGGTGTGGAATAATTACCTACTTAAAAACACTATTTTTGTATTTGTTAAAATTACTTACATATAAGTCTAATAGGTGTTCATAAATGATTATCTCCTCCTATTTGGAGTTATACTAAAAGAGAAGTTAATGTGTGAAAGATCTCCTCCTATTTGGAGTTAATGTAAACATATATATATACATTTATATATATTTTGATGACCATGCAATAAAAAATAAGCTTAGTTAGAATTTTTCACATTTGAACAGTACCCGTTAAACACCAATTCTCAATTCATTTCAGCTTTTGATCAAATGCGGTCGCATTGTGTGCAGTGTGAATCTCGAATCGTGAATAATTATTGTTAGTTTGAGTGTGCACATTGCAATGAGCAGTGGAATTGATCTTCTCAAATAGGTAACGGCTGTTAACTCGTCCCGTGCCACTGGAGGAAACTTGTAAATTTCGCGATGTTTTGACTTTGACGTAATATTTTGTGGGTTTATTTTATGCTATCTTATGTAATATTCCTTGAACAATAAACTATGCATAAAAACAACATTATTTGCGTTTATCTGTCGAATTTATATGTTTACGATCTTTCTTACGAGAATGATGCAACCGAACTGACAGCTGAAATGTTCCGAAAAAAACTCGGCCAGAGATCCATAAAGAATTCATAGAAATTATTCTCTTTCCATGGATGTGTTTTCATTTATACCTTACGAACAAGAATGCACCAAACTATTCTGACTTTATCCTTCATACATTTTCTTTGTAATTAAGGTTTAAAATCGCATTTCAAAAAATATTTTTTAGAGTTTAATTTGGCGCGCGCCGGCGCGTACTCGGCAAGCAACTGCTTAATAGGTAAAGAGTATTTGTTGTAATACTAACCTAACCTTACTTTTCTAGGAGTGCACTGGCTGAGGCAGAATTGGAATATGATCCACACCACAAGAGTACTCAGGTCTACTTGGAGCTTCCATTGATCAACATTCCGGAGCAACTTCGAGCTATGGCTCCCAAGTAAGTTATTTATTTATAAGCAGGCGTGCCCAACCTGCGGCTTAATTGAAGATTTTTTTGTGACCAAAATGAAGTTTTCAGCTTTTTATGTTTTGGATTTTGGCGTTCATACAAAAAAAGAAAAAAAAGTTCTATATTAAATATTATATTTTATGAAATTAGAACTTTTTTGTTATTAGACCTCGAACTCTCGATGGGAGTTTTGGTTTTTGCTTGAAAAGTGCCAAGGCGAATGGCCGCGCTAGGAATTTATTTTCACAATCAATTATTTTAATTTTATTTTTTTTTACATTAACTCCACACAGAAGGCCACGAGGAATATATTTTCCCTCAGGGCCTGTGTCATCTTTGAAGATACTGTGTGAAAGGTCTTTCTGAGTAAAGGAAGGAGTGAACATGGGTCTTGAAGAGATTACAATTCGGGAGGCGGGTATGGGTACCGCCGTCCCTGGAACCGTTTATTGGATAATCAACACCTCTACCATAGGTCACCCCGTGGTTCTCTACATTTGGTGACTTATCTGTGGTGCCCGGGTTCACGGGGTGAGGTTTGTCAGGGTTTTTGTGGCGGATGCATCTGCTACCAATTGCATGGCTGGCCAGATCAGGAGAGTCTGGTTGAGTGAGACCTTTTGACTTCTTCAGCGGGGCTCTCTCGGGATATCACCTTGCACCGTAGGGGGAGGATGGAATCATTTGTCCGTCACTCCTGGACACACTGACCCACAGATTCCTACCCACCCCTCATAACCTTTTCCTTCCCAGAAAATCCTCTCCTTTCTTTCCTAAAAATACTCTCCACACAGCATCCCCAAAGACGACATAGACCCTGAGGAGAATTATTTTCTTCAGTGGGGAGAGGGAAGGCGGAGTGGGAATGCGAGAAGGGAAGGGGATAAAGGACGCGGGAGAGGAAGGGGAGGCGGAATGGGAGGCAGAAGGGGAGCGGAACGAATGGGAAAGGGCAGGGAGAAACAATTTCTTTATTGTAGCATAGCAACGCATCCAGGAACTCTCTCTAGTCTTCAACCATATAAAGCTTACGCAAAACCGGTCTATTTAACAACATGTTATCTAATTTTTAAAATCTTTTCTTTCAAGGCTCGATTAAAATAACTCTAAAAATTCGATTTTCACACGTAACGCCGCGTGCCATCTTGGAAGCGGAAGAAAGTTTTTAAACTTGATTAGCATTAAAATTAACATTCTAAATTCGATTCTCTTTTACCAGTTCCAACTTCTCGGCTGTGATCTGGACCACGACTCCCTGGTCTCTGGTTGGCAATCAGGCCGTCTGCTACTCCTCAAGCTTGCGCTACTCCGCAGTCAAGTCCCAGAGCCATCCTGACGATGGGCGGCTTCTGATTGTGGCCACTTCTCTGCTTGAGGACTTTAACAAGGCGCTGGAGACTGATTATAAGGAGGTGTTTTCCTTTGAAGGTAAGCGGAAAGTCGGTGCAGACACATCCCAAACCACCATTGTGCTAATTAACCCCTAGGGTCTAGACAAAATAATATTCAAGTTCAAATAGATTCGCTGTTTCGTAACGCCGAATAGGATCTTGACAGGTTTTTTCTGCCTCACCAATAGTAAGGCGAGGAGTCCGACAGGTAAATCGGATCCGTGTACTTTGAGCATCTACGGCTAGTCGCCCGCCGACATCGGCAATCTAGTTTTCGAAGTTCAACCATTCTTTTTTTTTTTTACATTAGCTCCACACAGAAGAATAATTGAATAATTTCCTTCAGGCTCTACGCAATCCTTGGGGATGCTGTGTGGAGGGTCTTTTTAGGGAAAAAAAGGAGAGAAAGTTCTGGGAAGGAAAAAAGGTACGAGGGGTGGTTAGGAATCTGGGGGTCAGTGTGTCCAGGAGTAGACTCCTGAGAGATTCCTGCTGGAGAGATCAAAAAATCTCCCTCAACCAGTCTTATAAATGGATATAAGCAATTAAAATTATTAAAATTGTGATTTAAAAAAATAAAGGAATTCTTTTTAAATTTGTTTTGTCATTCAACAATTTTTTTTTATAAACTAAAAATACCACTTTATACGAAACTAAAAAACGTCTTTCATTACACAAAAATGATAGGTTATTGTCATTTCACTTTTTTTATTTCATGTAAAAATAAAAAAAAATTCACAAGCTTTGACAAATCTTTCACAAATATGCAAAATTTTACAATCAATAACTTTTTGGAAAATACATATTTGTTTGGAAGTGTATTGTAAACTTTTAGATGCAAATACCAAGCGTGGTGTTGCCTTTTTTAACTCTGCTTAAATCGTATATCTCAACCTAATACAAAAGGAGATGGAAGAGTCCATCTCAGTTTGTAGCGTAGAGTACACAAAAATACCCGAGAAGTTAAACTCACATTTTATAGTATAAAAATGTTTTTATTTATAAGTGAATTCAATTTAAACACTTTTTTGCAGGATCTGCCCTGTCTTCTGCGCTGTATCATCATCCCTTGAGGACCGGCGTCACCCTACCCTTCCTGCAGGGCGAGCACGTGTCGGCTGAGAAGGGCACGGGACTCGTGCACACGGCGCCGGCCCACGGACCCGAGGATTTCCTGGTCGCCCTAAAGAATAACATGAAAATTGTAAAGGGTTTATTTTTATATATTTCATTAAATCAAGAGAATATGTGAAGAAAATTTGTATTGTAGAAGAAGTCAAGGAAGTCTGAGGAAGAAATGGCAAGACTGAGTGAATTAAAAAATAAATATTGTAAATTTCAGCAAAATGAGCATTGTAACAATACTGTCATGTAAAAATAATGCATAAGAGTAATGAAAATTGAAGAAATAACATTAATAATATTAATTACATAATTTGTACAGCGCCGTTTTGTGAAAAATCACCTCAGGTGTACATTAAATTTAAAAAATATAAATATAATGGCATGAAAAATGATTATTTTTTTAACGTTAACTCCACACAGGAGACCCTTGAGACAATGATTTTTTTTAGAGCCTGTGTCATCTTTGGGGATGCTGTGTGGAGGGTCTGTTTGAGGAGAGGTGGTAGGAAATACAGAGACCGACAAATCGTTCCTTAGCCGAGGTGTTGAACTCAAGAACGAGTCGTAGAAATGACACATTCCCATGTGTCGAATGTCAACTGTCAAATGTTGGGCGCGCTTTTGGCATGGTTCCCGATTGTGCACGACAATGATGCTAGTTCCTCAGAGCCATTAAAATACCGGTATAACAATGACAGCATTTCCAACTGAAGCGTATGTTTTAAAGATTGCAATCCGTTTGTTAAGACAGAAGAATGTATTAAATTGGCCGCCTATTTCTGACAAAGTCAAGGGTTTTTTCAGGTATTTGTGACTCCAGACTGAATAGGCCACTTGCATGACTTTCATAATGACTTGGAAAAAATGGTGTGGATAGATTTTTCTACTAAGATTAGGAAAATGTTATTAAAATTTTTTAGAAATTTATAGTTTTTTTTTTTTAAATAAATAAATCCGTTTTTTGGGCTTGTGACGTCACTACATAAAAATGTTCCGTCTCCGATAATATTCAATTAATTTTGTAAAATTCCACACTGATTTTTTGTTTTTATATTGCAACACTTTGATTTCCGGCGAATTTTTGAATTTGATGGCACGGCCACACTGGGGTCAACTTCCAACTTCGAACGTTTGGATAGATTTTTCTACTAAGATTAGGAAAATGTTATTAAAATTTTTTAGAAATTTATAGTTTTTTTTTTAAAATAAATAAATCCGTTTTTTGGGCTTGTGACGTCACTACATAAAAATGTTCCGTCTCCGATAATATTCAATTAATTTTGTAAAATTCCACACTGATTTTTTGTTTTTATATTGCAACACTTTGATTTCCGGCGAATTTTTGAATTTGATGGCACGGCCACACTGGGGTCAACTTCCAACTTCGAACGTTTGGACAATTGTGTGGAGGAGTTTGTGCGTTGGGAGTTCGAGTTGGAAGGCTGGATTTCGAATTGGCCCGAGATTGCCTTCGAGGCGATTGGCGATGGCTGCTTCGTGTGAGTTGGCCCAACACATCAGTCTGCGCAAATATTATTATGGGAGAGTGGTAAAAAATATTATTGTTTAAAATTATAATTTTTTTAGCTTTATGAATCGAAATCAATATTATGGAACCCGAAGCATCGCCTGCACTGTGGGCAACTGATAAGATACACAGCCGAATCAACTGTTCGATATCC
The DNA here is from genome assembly GCA_936435175.1 of Glyphotaelius pellucidus. Lineage (NCBI taxonomy): Eukaryota > Metazoa > Arthropoda > Insecta > Trichoptera > Limnephilidae > Glyphotaelius > Glyphotaelius pellucidus. The sequence continues at coordinate 2,887,266 of OW386561.1, forward strand.
GCCATTTTGGAGTTTGAAAAACTTCGGAGTTGGAAGGTTGGCTTTGGTGTGGAAGTAGCATAAAATTAACTTGCTTTATTGTTTGTAGCCTGACCTTACAGGTACTTTCCTATGGTGGTTACACAAATTCATTTTTAAATAACTAAACGTAGAATTCAAATTGAAATATTTTGGTTTTTCGTTTTGACAGATGTTATACAGACGTTTTTTTAAAATGATTTTCGACTAAGTATGTAATTATTGTTTTTTCGCACCCATAAAATTATGTTCCGTCTTTCCGGTTTATAAAAAATGGTCTGATTTTTTGGATTGAAATTTTCAAAAAATTGTCAGGGTTTCAAAAATACAATTAAAAAATGTCTTAGAATATTTGCCTAAACCGGAAAAAATGTGATGCAAGTGGCATATTGTGTGGCTTCCAAATTGCAGATGAAAATAAGAACGACCGGTCGTATGGCAGTCCATTATCTCTGCCTACTTATACAATGAAAGAGTTTGAATTTGGTTTGAATATAAATATTATTAATTTTGTGTTAATAATTAATTAAATATTATGTAATTGTTCCAGCATTGCTACGTGGACGAAGAAGGCCGTTTCTCCGACTTTGACTCGGGCCTGGACGGCCTGCTGGCACTGAAAGACGGGCAGAGCACAGTCATCGAGCGACTGGGCGCACGGGTCCTGCGCAGCGGGCCCTTCCTTCACCCCTATCCGCTGGATTGGCGCACCAAGCAGCCGCTGATCGTCAGGGCATCCAGTCAGTGGTTTGTGGACACGGGCAAGCTGAAGGAACAGGCTCTGGTGAGGAAGCTTCTCTTTTTCTGTTTTGAATCCAAATATGCTCAGGAATTGCTGGTTAAAAACACTCTGTTACATGCTGATGCACCCTGTATAGATAGTTGTAGTTTATAGGATTATACATGTAGTTTCAACATCCTTCAACAGATGTCGTTGGTATAGATGGTTATTTGTAGTTTTTAGATGTTTCAACAGATGTCAGTTAACCAATCCTGTGCCGAACAAAATTTAGAAAAAAAATTTTTAGAATGCGATTTTAATCCTTATGTATAAAGAAAATGTATGAAGAACAAGGTCAGAATGGCTTGGGGCATTCTCGTTCTTGACGTAACAGATATTCAAAACACACCTAGCCTCGGAATACATTTTATTAAATTTATCCATGACTTCCAGACTTCATTTTTACCGCGATTCGAGCTGTCAAACTGTGAGTATCGTAGGTCACGAAAAGATTGATAAACCTATCAATTTGTCAAATAAACGCAAGTAGTGTTGTTTTTATGCATAGTTTATTGTTCAAGAAATGTGTTTCAATAAATATAATATACGATAGCATAAAATAAACCCACAAAATATTATGTCAAAGTCAAAACTTTGCGAAATTTTCGGGTTTCCTCCCGTGGCATTTGACGAGTTAAATAGTATCTAAGAAGAGTGTCGACTATCGTCATTCGTGTCTAATGCAAGCACGGTTACGGAAATAGCCAATGAAACATGATAGTCAGCTGGGCTCCCACAGTGTTTGGTTCCCCAGCTTCAGAATAACTTAGAGAATCTTATAGTATGGATGTCTGGTCCAGTTAAACATTCATTGTAAACCTTACAATAACGTAAATAAAGCATCTTGTAAATTAAATTTTTATATGAATACCTCATAAGAGTCTCAGCTGCTCTCGTCTGGAGTCAGTGAGACTACGGCATCCCCAATTGGGGTAAGTAGTGAGGCTGAAGATAGTGGGGAGGGGAAGAAGATGGGAAGTGGAAGGTGGGGAAGAGGAAGGTGGGGAAGAGAAAGGTGGGGAAGAGGAAGGCGGGGAAGTGGTCACCAAAAATGGGTAAAGCCTTTGCAAGCAACATTTCAATTCTGAATAGTGGTCTCACATCAGGGCGATACTAAGAGTATCTCCACTCCACTCTGGAATGCGCCACAAATACACTACATTTTATTTTAAATGAATTAATTGTGAAATAACCCAAATTCGATCCCGCGACCTTCGGATTGCGAATCAAGAGCCTTACCCCTCGACCACGGTAAATTAGAATGATGTATAGTGTAAATGATTAACATTGTTTGTTTGTTTCCGCAGGCTGCATTAAAGGATGTGACTATCCTGCCCGCCTCCAGCAGCGCCCAGTACCGACTGAACCTCACCAACCAAGTGCAGAACAGGCCCTACTGGTGCATCTCCCGACAGAGGGTCTGGGGAGTCCCCATTCCCGTGGTCTATGATGGCGAAAGGGCTCTGATCACCAGGTGAGAACCGGGTGAATTTGGCTGTTCGGAGTGTTCAGCTACCTCCCTAGCCACTTTTGTGCTATTTATCAAGTGATTTTTTGAGAGGTGTGGGCTCGGGTGCAAAATGAGCGATCTAAAAGTATCAGGTATATACTGATGATGTGCTTATTTTATTTGATGTTAAGATGAAGCCATGCGAAGTAATGCAAAATCTTACAAAATCCTGTATTTTTGTTTTGAAAATTTGATCGCTTAGAAGTATTATAGATGCTTCAATTAAATACTGCGTGTAGAACATGTCTTGGCCTTTGGAAATATTGGTAATTTTTTTTACAAGTCTTTTAATAAGCCTAGAAAAAAATAAACTAATAGGTCTATAAAAAAAACACAAGTGTAAACTCTCCTACTTATCAGATAAGGTTTTATTGTATAATGTGGCAAATTCAGTTTTTTTATAATAGCAGAAAAAATTTATATTTATGCCTGAACTTCACAAAATAAAATAAAATATGCATTTTCGCATTGTTATTTTTGACGTCAATCAAGACAGCCGGTACTCGACGAATTTGGGTTTCTAAAGTGAACCTTATGCCAACGACGTAAGAACTATTATTTGTCACACTTTTGTTTCAGTTCGGCCACACCTGCGATGGGGTATAGACGTCCCTAGACTTTGCGTCGCTTTTTTTTTTTTTCTTGAGTTAACGTTTTTCACGGGCCTTTATGAAATCAACCTGTAAAAAAACAACTCTCAAATACCTTTTCCAATTTTCAAAAAGCTTTTTCTCAAGTCTTAGTCTTGTCAAGTATTTTTAAATCCCGCCCAGGAATAGGCGTGGAATCCGATTTAGATTTTTTCCAGGTCTATTGGATCACCTTAATGCAGCACATATGGGCCTACGGACCTTTCTGATTTCAAGGGAAATTCCTGAGGAGTATTGTTTATCAGAAAAATCACAGTACATCACAGTACCAATCTTCCACTCTATTAGTTAGTTACAGCAAGTGATGCTTTGTTTCCAGAGATCTGGTGGAGAGAGTCTGCGACGGTATGGACATGCAAGGCGTCAACAGCTGGTGGAACAATGCGGTGGACGAGCGCCTCATCTCCGCAGACTTCCTCCGGGAGAACGACACCTCCATGGAAAGGCTGGTGAAGGGCAAGGACATCATGGACATCTGGCTGGATAGCGGCCTGACCTGGTCCTCGGTGCTGGGCGGGCATCGGGCAGACCTCTACCTGGAGGGGCTGGACCAGTGCACCGGATGGTTCCAGTCATCACTCCTCACCAGCGTGGCTCTCACTGGGAAGGCTCCTTACAAGTAATAATAAATAATAATGATCGTGTTTTATTTTTGGGGTATTATGACTTGTTGCGTTTCCTTTTTCTTTAACCAACATTTCGGATGGCCTTACAGTGTGTAAATAACCCCCTTATTATTAATCTCTTGTGTGTCAAGAAATACACCATGGATTTTAAAATTTTTTTCATGGTGTGAGTTTTGCCTAGATGTGCCTGCCCACCTACTGCATGGCGGGCCGGATCGGGAAAAACTGGTTGAGGGAGACCTTTTAACCTCTCCAGCTGGACTCTCTCGACCCTCGATTAATCGATGGATTAATTTTCACATCACTCCTGGGCACAATGACCTCCAGTCCTAACCACCCTTCATCCCCTTTTCCTTCTCAGCACATCATCTCCTTCCTTTCCTTTAAAAGAACCTCCACATAACATCCCCAAAGATAACATAGGCCACGAGGGGAACTATTTTCTTCTTGGCCTCGTAAAAACAAAGTTTTTTTACTACAATACATCTCAAATGTCTTCCAAAACTGAATTATTTTTTTTGTTTAACTGAGGATTGAACTCAGTGATCAGAATAAACCACGCTGTCAACCGGCCCAAATCTTGAGTTGATAAGACAGAAATTTATTTAGTATATCCACTGCTGTAATTGAATATTAGAGATATGCGTATATGTTCGTGTATGTGTGCATGATTGCTACCAAAAGTTGATATTCTGCATTGTCATCGACGATGAGTCTATCTGCAAAATTTCAGCTCGATCAGATCTCGGGAAATGGGTCAACTTCCACTCCCAAGAGTCCACCCCATTCATAAATTCATTCGATCAAGAAAACAAAACGGAAATTCAATTAGATATATTTAATAACTATTTTTCAATAGACCTTTTATATTAATGTAAATGTTTCTCCGTTTCTCAGGAGTCTGTTTGTCCATGGGTTCACGGTGGACTCGAAGGGTCGCAAGATGTCCAAATCTGTGGGAAACGTGGTGGATCCCAAGCTGATCATAGAAGGAGGTAAAAACCTGAACAAGAATCCTGCTTACGGCATCGATACTGTGAGGTTTGTAAAATTACATATTCTTTTCAATCAAATCAAAAGTATGAGGGTCCATCAATAACTACCCATGTTTGAAGACAGTGAGAGAAGTTAACATTACTCGTGTACGGCCTTCTTTCAAACGACACCATACTAAATTTCAGACTGATTCATAGGTTAGTTTTTATTTGGCAGCCAGTTGAATTACATGTGTTTCTTAATAAAATGGAAAAAGAACACCTTCGATTCGTAATTCGAATATTCTATAAATTGGAATATTCAGCTTAAAGTTAATAAATCTTAGAAATTTGTGCTGTACGCTTTCTATATTGTCGGAATGTGTTTTATACAATGGGGACCGAATAGGCGAATTATACTCTATCTGGCTTCTTACTAAAGAAGTATACAATATTTTCAAACATTCTAGTGACTTGAAATGGTGACCAGACAACTCAGAATGAAACCAACTCGAAAATATCTCAGATAAGTTGTTTGGAGTGATAAAAAAATATATTTAAAAAATTGGTTAAATAGGTTACGTTAGGTTAGGGTCATCGGCTAATTTAAAATTATTTTTTTCATAGCTTTTAAATGACTTTTCAAGGAGGTGTTGAGTTGACTTTATTCTCAGTTAGCATGGAACCACTTGAAATCACTAGCTGTTCTGCATATGAAACCAAGCATTTTTATAGCTCTTTTTGTTATTTCATTTACGTGCAGAGTAAATGTTGATCTGAGCGACTGGTGTCAATTTTACATTATTTAAAGAGTACTCATAAGTATATCATATATCCGTTCTGGATACTTGGTATAGCTTTTGATTAAAAAAATTGCTTTTCATTTTGGTGTAGTATTTTGGCCTTAAATCCAAATTTAAGTTTTTTTTAAAAAAGGCCGCAATGCCATTTTTTTTGCAGTGTTTTGAAAGTTTAATGTGATAATTGTTTATTTGTTCAAGGTGGTGGGTCGCCAGTCACGGTACGCAGAACGCCCAAGTCATCATCAGTGACAACATACTGACCGAAAGCAACTCGGAGATATCCAGACTGCGACTACTGATGAAGTTCTTACTCGGCGCCATAAGTGACTTGGATCAACACACCTTAACAGAAACCCAACAATTTGGCTACGTAGATTCGCACATGCTTCACGAACTGCACGAATTTCAGACGCAGCTGAATGCGCATTATGAAACCATGCAATACAACAAAGTCTGCACGTCCATTCTTCATTTTACGACAAATCAAGTATCGGGATTCTACTGTCACATTGTAAAAGATCGGCTGTATTGTCAAGGAAAGAATTCCGCGGAACGGACGAGTTGTCAAGTTATTATTCATAATGTTTTAGTATCACTGTGTCAAGCTTTAGGGCCGATTATTCCGCATTTCGTCGAAGAGGTTTGGAGTCATCACCCGTTGAATGATGGTAAAGCATTCTTTAAGACTGTTTTTGATCCGCCGAAAGAGATTTGGAATCGTCCGTTTGTCGACATGTTAATGGAGTCTGTTATCGATATAAGGAAAGATTTGAATAAAAAGTGTGCTGGTTTAAACAGCTTAGAGTATACTGCTACTATCAGGGCCACGGCTGAGTTGTACGATAGGTTGTACACGATGCAAGGGTGTGGAAGGAGTGATTCGGGGGAGTTGTGTGAAGTTTTGCAAGTGTCGGAAGTTGTTTTGAGCGAGGCTGAAGCCCATGAAGAAGAGTGGGTGTTGAGTGTTGAGAAAGTTGATAGGTTGCAGTGCGGGCGTTGTAGGAGGTTCACGGCTAAACTTGAAGATGAGCCGTGCGATAGATGCGCTAATGTCATGGCGGAAAGTAATTAGAAATAATTATCATTAATTTGTTAGGATGAAATGTTTGTGGCTGTATATACGAGGGTTGTCCAAGAATTAAAGATCGATGTTTGCGGCACGTTCCAGAGTGGTGTAAATGTCTTTAGACCACGTGTTTGGTGATCAGATCTGAATGTCCAGGCACTTCCCCACCTTCCTCTTCCTCACCTACTTCTCATCCCTACTCCCTTCAGTCTCATAACTTATCTCATTTCTTCTTTATCTGAAGTAAAAAAAAACACTCAAACCCTGGGAAAATGCATTTCTATCAATTTCTAGGTCAAGGCAACTTTTTGAAGTGAAAACTTCTTTAGTACCATTGTGATTTGAAACTCGATGAAATGAAAAATTGACACTAAAAAGAGACAAACACATACATCTACAGGATTTAGCCTGCGAGATAATGAGATGAGTATAATCGGTCATCTCTTTGTGCAGTGCTTCGTAGCCTGTCAGTCTCCTCTTTGTGCAGTGCTTTGTAGCCTCCCCACTCTTGTCTTCTTTAGTTTTTTGAAGGTTTCATTTCTACTGCGTGTGAACTGCACACAATTTTTTTTCTTGCTTTTGGCATTTTGGCATCTTGCTTTGTAATCTTCGGCATTTTGGCATCTTGCTTTATAAAATCTGGTATTTTGGCATCTTGCTTTGTATTATTTGGAATTTTGGCTTCTTTATTTATAATATTTGGCATTTTGGCATCTTGCTAAATTATTTGGCACTTTGGCTTCTTGCTTTATAATATTTGGCATTTTGGCTTCTTGCTTTATAATATTTGGCATTTTGGCTTCTTGCTTTATAATATTTGGCATTTTGGCATCTTGCTTTATAATATTTGGCATTTTGGCATCTTGCTTTATAATATTTGGCATTTTGGCATCTTGCTTTGTAATATTTGGCATTTTGGCATCTTGCTTTGTAATATTTGGCATTTTGGCATCACAAACTGGAGGTAGACGGAAAACCGAAGAGTGGAGGTGATTTCTAATGGTGACCAGAATAGCTATTCTCTAAAAGATCTCGTTCTCCCGCGAAAAGTGCTGTCAGATTTGTGTGATTTTCTACGGCTGTTATTTGCTTTTTCTATCGGTTGATGTCAAAATTTCAGCTGTGAGCTGTCACGTATTTTAGTTTGGGTCGTTTTAAACACGAATTCCTGCAAGTGTGCATGATTATTTATTCATTTAACAGCTGTAGAAAATCACACAAATCTGACAGGACATCTCGCGGGAGAATGAGATCTCTTAGAGAATAGCTCTTCAGGGTTCTTTAAGGGATGATGAATTGACATTTGTAACATTATTTTGTTTGTATGTATAGTAGTAGTCTTTAGTGTATTATTTGTACTTATAAGAAAGAACTGTTAAATATATTTTGTTTTTAAAATTGGTCATTATCATTTTTATCCACTGACACCAGAAATAGACCCGCCTTAAAGTCAAATTTGTGAACCATTTTGACAGCCTGGAGGCAACCACGTGACAACCAATTTTGGCACCAGCATGGTTCCCACATTTCTGAAATTAAAATATGTGTATACCGTCTAGCGCGCATCGTAACATTTTGTTAATTATGGTTACCTGTGCATTCAAACTGTATAAAAATATATTACACTTAAAATTAAATTTATTAAAAGTATATATTATTAAGTAAACTCTATTTTTCCTTATATTTGCTGAAATTGTTGAAACATTTTCACCTATTGAATTGTTTTCTTGAACAAATCAATTTCGTTGGCCTGTTTGGAACTCAGAAGTTTAAAGGTCAAGTGTGAAAACTGGCGACATCAGTTTTCTTTCAAATCGGAATGGATCACACTTAGTAATTTCAAAACCTGGTGTGGGCATATATATATTTTTTTTTTAATAATTTGCACCTTGTTCCAGGGTCGATGATACTCTCAATATCGCCTTTTTATTTTATCATTATCTTCGTACAGGAGGCCTCGAGGAAAATAATTTCCCTCAAGGCCTGTGTCATCTTTGGGGATACTGTGTGGAGGGTCTTTTCGACGATAGTCTTTTTGATAACTTTCCTTCAAGATCAAGGAGTGAACCTGCGCCAAGAAGAGACAGATTGCAGGATGGAGGAAACACAGGAGCGATTTCTCAAATTCCTCAATTTTAAATCATTCAACATATACAACTCTTACGACGAAATCGAGAAACATTTTCGAATCACAAAACTACTCAACAGGAGGCTTGTCGCTGATCAGATGCTCCTGTACAACATTATTAACTCAAAAGTTGACTGCCCGGATTTGCTAAACAAAATAAATTTCCACACGTCCATTCGATATAGTAGACAAAATACCCTTTTCTATATTGATAGATGCAACACCAATTCCAATCAAAATGAATTTATACAAAGGACATGTAACTACTATAACAACAAATTTGCAAATATAGACACACGTGCTGACGTATTTACTGCTAGTTACTGTCGCTACAGAACTTCACTGTATAACATTCTAGGTACGAATAACACATGAATTAATTGTATCTAATATTTTTATATTACTTGCGTGGCAACTTTCCCTTATCCCTCTCCTCCCCTTACCCTTCCCAACCCAAATCCCTATTTTGCAGTCTATTTCATAATCACACTTATTTTAATATTGTGTATTAATGTTATTTATTTTAATGTTATATATTCTAGTTTATATTCAGTTAGTCTTGTTTCTAAATACCTATCTGTGAACATTAATAATTGGTCTGTTTTTTTATCATCCTCTTATGTTTATTGTATTACTAAGACTGTTAATGTTCCTTAAATAAATAAATAAATAAATAAACACTAATAATTTTTTTTGAGGCCTGAGGAAAATAATTCCCCTCAGGGCCTATGTTATCTTTGGGGATGCTTTGTGGAGGGTCTTTTTAGGAAAGGAAGTAGAGGAAGCTCTGGGAAGGAAAAGGATATGAGGGGTGGGTAGGAATCTGGGGATCGAGCATTTGTCTCGTGAGAATGGGTTATTTCTACGACTTATTCTCGAGTTCAGGCAGCTGGAGAATGATTTACAACTCGGCTGTGGAATGACAACAATTTGGGAGACGGGTATGTACCGCCGCGCTGGGAATCATTTATTGGAAAACCAACGCCTCTGCCATTGGTGACTTAGCAGGGGTGCCGGGTTCACGGGGTGGGGTTTGTCCGGGTCTTGGCGGCGGATGCGTCTGCCCACCAGCTGTATGGCGGGCCGGATCGGGATAGCCTAGACCTCTCCAGCCGGACTCGCCTTGCACCGCAGTAGGAGGGATGGATTCACACGTTCCACCACTCCTGGACACATGTCACACCTGTCTCCCAGATTCCTATGCATCCGTCATACCTTTTTCCTTCCCAGAACTTCCTCTCATTCCTTTCCCTAAAAAATCCTCCACACATCATCCTCAAAGATGACATAGGCCCCAAGGGAAAAGGTTTTCCTCAGGGCCTCCAGTGTGGAGCTAATGTTAAAAAAATGCGGCTTACGAGGACTCTTAACAGTCAGAAGTGCAGGTTTTTTTAATCCGAATTTGTAACAGAAGCAATCTTCCCATCTTTCCCTAAAAAGACCCTCCACACAGCATCCCCAAAGATGATACAGGCCCTGCTCGAGTTTTTAATTCTTCATGTAAAAAAAATCGCATAAAGCTAATGCCGCGCGCTGTTTGCAATTGCTTCGTTCCTTTCCCATAATTTGACACGGCTCGCGGCAATACCTACATTTATTTATTTTCAATAAAACAATATAAAAACCTATACATCGCAAAAGCGGTAAAGAAAATTACGAAAACACTTTTTAGCATAAAAAATACAGTTACATTTGGGCACATGGAGATACACACAGTTATACATGAGTGATATTTTACACTTAAAATCGTTGTAGGACATGTGGAAAATATCTACATTTCCTGCGAATTAACCTAGAGAGTCTTTCCTAGAGGGGCATCACCATTGGTAAGTTAATTCTGCACCTGTGAAGGATCAAAAGCCTGTGTTGGCGGCCTCGCGTGAAATTATCCGGGACATAGAATCCCATTTCAGCCAAAATATCTGGTATTGGTATAAAATCATTCAGAAGCTTATAAGCCATCAGCAGTACTGCGACATTCCTTCTGGAACAAAGGCTGCATATACCCAGCATTCCCGAGATGATATTTATAGGCAGTGTAAGAATATAAAATAAATTAAAAATTTGTAAATTCAACACACTCCTAGCCACTGGAGCGATTTTTGCCATATATTGGCGCCATTTTAAATGTTTCCGATTGCTTTTCGGATAAAAAAGGCAATTATCTCATTGATTCGGCAAAATTGTTTTAAAAAAATATTCGTAGCTCCCGCTTATTTTGGGCTTAAAACGAGTCTATTGAAATGATTTATCTATTACGACCATAGATGTCACAATTCCGAACTTAGTAGACTATAATATAATTTTAAAAATATTTTTTTCGCGCAGAATTGCTGATCAGCTGTTTACAGTTAAAATTAAGTCCCTTTTCCATAGATATGCACCTTTCAGTATCAAGCACAGACAATATACAGAAATCGCAAATATTCTATGTTGACTCGAATAAGCACCTCTCAGCAGTTTCAAAGGTAACAAACACTCAGGATTCGCACGGTTATAAACTTAACAAATTTTTCATATTTTTTACGTGAGCTCCACACAGGAGGCCCTGAGGAAAATAATTTCTCTCAGGGCCGATGTCATCTTTGGGGATGCTGTGTGGAGGGTTTTTTTTAAGGAAAAAGAGGAGAGGAGAGTTCTGGGAAGGGAAAAGGTTTAAGCGGTGGGTAGGAATCTAGAGTTCAGTGTGTCCTAGTCATCCGCCTCCAAGACCTAGACAAACCTCACCCCATGAACCCGGGCACCCCTGCTAAATCACCAAACGTAGCGAACCACTTGGGGTGACCTATGGCAGAGGTGTTGGTTATCCAATAAAGGTTCCCGGGGCGGCGGTACCCATTACCGCCTCCCAAATTGGAGATAAACGGTAAAATTCAGGTTAATAATTCACAGCACTACAATAAGTTTTTATGTCTCCATGGTAAAATACGAAGGAATGATTTTTTTAATGTTGGCGAAAATTAAAAAAAACGATTTTCTGAAAATCTCGAGCAAACGGAGAAAATAGTTTTAAAATGCGCTGTCGCTCTAGTGGCTCGGTTTATTTCGTAAGTGTTGTTTTCGCATAGAAACACGTTAAATTAAGATTTAAAACATCTGCCTCGTAAACAATTGCATCAAAAGAGACAAAAGCTCCGATGATCTTGTTTGTTTGTCATTAAATATTATTTAACGACATTATCTGTGGAAGACGCTGAATGGTATTTGGGAGGGAGCCAATATTAACATAATGCTCGCACAAAACAGGTCTGAAAAGAAAATTGAATATTCATAAAAATCAAACGTTGAAAAGCTTTCTCGACCAGATAAACAATTTCATTGGTCTTTCTAGAGTTTAAAGCAGTGATTCCCAAAGTGGTCCAGGTGGACCCCAGGGGTCTACGGGAGACCCGATGGGGGTCCACGTAGGCGCGATTAAGAAATGGGGGTCCACGAACTGATTTTGTGGACCCCCACTTGCCCCATATCCATATCCCATCCCCTCGTTTCATATCCCATTACGCCCCCTCCATAACAGAGTGACTGGCGTACAGCGCACGTTGTTGTACCGGTTATGTATGAGATCTAAAAACGCCCAGCTAGACAAGAGGGGGGGGGGGGGGGGGGCGTAATGGGGTGTGGGTGTTCTGTACTAGGTTGGAACATACCCATACCCCCCCTACGTTCCATATCCCATTACGCCCCCTCCGGTGTGGCAAATATAATCTCGAATACTGGTCCATTTTGCCCCCGTTTGAAAAAGTCGTAGATCCGGTACTGCTCCGTTGTGACAGACCACACCTCTCCATTTAATATTCAGTACACCGCGTGTCGAGTTTTGGGAATATGGTAGAAATGTATCAGCAGGGGGTCCACCGTGACCAGTAAAATTTTGAAAGTGGTCTACGAGAAAAAAGTTTGGGAACTTATGGTTTAAAGGGTCTTTTTATGAAAGGAAGGAGACAATGTTCTGAGAAGGGCAAAGGTATGAGGAGTGGGTAGGTATCTGGGGGTTAACGTGTCCAGGAGTGACGGACGGATGAATTGAATTTGGAGGCGAGAATGGGTACCACCGCCCTGGATTTATTGGATAACCATCACATAATACACTTTTTGAAGATTCAAGTAAGAAGATGCACTTAATCAAAACTGTTTATATTAGGTAAAGGGTCTTTCATTAAGCGCTTCCTATCTTTAAATTAAAATAAAACAATGTGTGTATGAGATATCATCGAAATTTCGATGATATCTCAAACACACTCAATAATTATAATTTAAATCTCAATAATATAATAACCAGGGCTGGGCAGTAATTGAAATACAAATACAAAATACGTATTTGAAATACAAATACGTATTTTGTATTTGTATTTCAATTACTTCCTAAAAATGTATTTTGTAATTGGTATTTCAATTATTGAGGTATTTTGTAATTTGTGTTTCAAATACTTATAGCTTCAAAATACATTTTCAAATACATTTAGCGATCTTAATAATGATAATGAAAAATAAACTGACATAGATAATTGGACTAAAAAAGCTAGAATCCAGAGCAATATGTATGTTAATATTTAGAGTTAGTAACGCTATACGTCAAAGCAAGTATCTTGTCAATTGTCATTTTCATCGTTTCGCGGTATTTATTCATAAAGTCGTGAGCTAATTGATAAATGATAATGGATGATCTAATTCCGCCAAAACCACAAAACTTTACAAGTGGAACGGAGATGAGATGTGTTTTCTGAGGAATATGATTGGTCAATTTTTGCACGTCTCCGTTTCACTCTGCTCAGCTTTGCTTCTATGGAATCACACCCTTAGATTAGGGCACTTACAACAATTTATTGCAACCAAAGGTTCTACCAAAACCAAACGTATTTTGTATTTTGTAATTTGTATTTGAAATAAAAAAAATGGTTAAAATACTGTATTTTGTATTTCAAATACACGACTTCAAAGTATTTTGTATTCCGTAATATAAATACATGCGAAAAAGTATTTTGTTATTTGTATTTTAATTACAGAAAAGCATGTATTTTGCCCAGCCCTGATAATAACTCAATACAAAAATAAATCAATAATAATATTTCACAAAGATTTCCACAAGAAAATGTGCAAATAACTCAAACGTAACATATTGGATTTGAACAAGGTCGACTAGAATTACGAAGTCAGTGCTGTCGCTAAGTAAACTTCATTGTTTTAAAATAGTCTAATAACTCTATTAAAACAACCCACAATTCGGCAGAAACAACGAGCTATCAATAACAATCACTGCCATTTGCAAACTGTCATTGCTTGACGGCATTGACTTGATCGCGTGATTGACAAAACCCGTCGGTAAAAACAGTCGTTCTTGGGGTTCGAAGGGGAAGTATTTGAGCTTGGTAACAGAAAAGTTAACTGTTAACCCCTCACCCGCCGCACCTGAAACCGTACATTCTTAAGGGTTGTGACTTATTTATGACATAACACCTTGAGCCCCGGTATTATAATATGTATATGTATGCATGCTGAACGCCTCCGCTGGGGGTGTTAAAGATCAAGCACCCCCGCGAGATATGTCACCTTATTAAAGGTATTATCCCGACCCTAGTAAATGCGGCGCAGGCGAATTTATTGCCTTATTCAATATTCACACGAAACGCGACGCAAGATTCGGTATTCGTAGTCTATCTGGTTTCAGTTTTCTATTCCTGACATTTTGGACACAGGTTTATAGCACGATTTCCCCACACACGCCATTCAAATCGTTTTCCATAAAATTTCAATCTATTTATCCATATGTATAATATAAACATTTACAGGGTGTAACAGCACGTACAGTTTGTCAAATAAGAGTAGAAAACATAGGAGGGCGCCACTGTACTTCAAATGGCAATACTAAAATATAACACATGGTATAAATGTAAAGCTGTGTAACCTACGTTTTTGTAAAAAATTAAAAAGGCATAAAAGAGAAAAAAATTTTTTTTCATTACAATATAGATACTCACTGATTTCATTTTTAGAATTGCATATAGGTATATTATACCTTTGCAATTTTGTGTTAAGGCCCCGTATCCGAGCACGAAAAGAAGATGGAGAGATATGTAATTACGAATGTTGGAGAGAGCGCGCTAATATTTCAAATGATAAAAGTGAAGCGAAAATTGTGAAAATGTTCGAAGTATGGTACAGTTAAAGGTGACCGAATTGGATATCAACCTTAGCTCAGTGGATAAGAGCACCCACCCGGAAAGTAGGGAGGTCCTGGGTTCGAGTTCCAGAGGTGTTAATATCTTTTTCTGATTTTTCTGTTTCCAGATTTTCGATTGAGTTTCGCTCATGATGTCTTCATTTAATTAAATAATAATTTGGGTTCGGCATATCTATGTCACCTACAAACCTAATCAAGAATAAATACATCTTATCAATCTATGACATATTATGTATTTTAAAACTCACCAGGCAGATGGTAGGTTCCGGACTTGTGGAAGGACTCCTAACCCCTGTCTACACCGTGAATACTTTATGAGGATAGAGCGGTTGGCGCGGCGGACATGCTTAGCTTACCCTCAGCGCAGAACAGGAACTTTTCTGACCGTTTTACGACGTTGTAGGAACCGCTGCAAGGCACGGACAAAATACACCGACGTTGTACATAGAATGCATCAACAACCGCATTGACCAAATTCGCAAAAGGTAGACAAACGAAAACAGACCGCAAACATGGAAATTGAGGAGAAACACGTGTTTTATTTCAAGTGCATCATTGGTACTTTTTCGAGTGGGCAATTCATTGATCATTTCGACAATTTATGGTTAAGAGGAATATAATAATAATAATGTTTTATTCCAGGATGTGGGGAGGATAGTGCAATCCCACACGTCCCATATAATTGTACATATTTATATAATAAGGAACTCCAGTGAAAAATATTATGGCCTTAAAAAAATATGTTCATATAGACCAATAAAGGCTGATTCTGAATATATAAGTTTTATTAAATAATATAAAACGTAGAGTTTTAAAAAATATATTAAAAAGTCCATTTTAAAACGTGTCATTAAAACACCCTGTCAAGTTGGTATTGCTGGATTTTGGCGGCGTCACGTCACCGCGCCGCGTCACATGGGTCAAAGTTGTATAGAAATGTAAGACGCAAGCCGTTCGACATTCCGTGTTATTGGTATAAACCTCTATAAAGAGATTTGGACATATAATAGTTTTTGTTTTTATTGAAACATTATTTAGGCCTAAATAATTCAGTATCAAAAATAAAGTATCTCTATTAGTTTATCTATATTATTAAAAATATTCAAAAACTCTAACTGTACAAAAAACTACCATAATGCCCAGCAAAACGCTCCAATGCTGAAATTCAAAATGGCGGGAGTCGAACAGCTGATTCCAGTTCCATACAAAATTCATACTTCGGTTGATCATGATGATGTCACACTAGATTCGGTGGTTTTCGGGGGATCTTGAAAATTTAAAACTTTGAAATTTATTTTAACTACTAAAACTAACTATAAAAATAAAAATGCAGTTATTTAAGTTAGAAGGTCATTATTCATAAAAAAAATTAAAAAAATTGGACTGGAGTTCTCTATTATACATATTTTAATACAACAGATTTTTTTTTTAAATAATGAACTAAATAAGTACATAGAATAGGAAAAAAATCAAATAATAAAAAATAAATATCAAAATAAAATCAATTCTGGGTGAGCTCGGGCCCAGCGCTCACCCAGGAGTGGGGTTTGGTGCTGGAACGCTGCGGTCATCACTGTATTGTCGGAAGCCATTAGCCGCATCCTGGCTCTAGTGACCCGATGTCTCATTAGACCGGCGAATCCGTGCAATCCTGGTTCAGTGAATATTGTCGATGCACTGCTATATCTTCTGAATCCAAATATAATTCTACATGCATCGTTATATTGGATCCGGAGTCGTTTCATTGTGGTGGTTCGATAGTTACACCATGTTTCACATGTATAAACGCTAGAAATATTTCGATTCTCATGCCATACAAAATTTAAAATTGTGCGTCGTATTTGAGCGAGGCGAGTAAGCGAAAAAGTGGTTTTTATTTATTTTGTGCATAATTTTATAAGAATGAAAAAAAGTTAGAACATACAAAACCTCAAAAATAGTCTTAGCCATAAAGGGGTATTTTTTAAAAATTGTTTCTTATTACTTCATAGTTAAGTCATGAAAAAACATATTTTTTAGTGGTTTACGCTTATATTTTTTGTTATGTAAATAATAATTTTACTGTAATTCCAATACACAGAAAAGCTAGTGAAAGCTTCAATTTATCCGTTGCATATGTTTTGATGTTCATAATGTAAACCAATTCGTCGTAAAGATGAATCTAAATAGTATCTAAATAGGATTTCACGTATAGCTTCATCTTAAGATGATACTTAAAAGAATTCATAATTTGCTCTTTCATAGATGGCGCTAGTGTAATTAATGTAGAAAAGGACACTTTTTGCAAATTTAAAATATTAAGATGAAGCCATGCGAAATATTGCAAAATCATACAAAATCAAGTATTTTTGTTTTGAAAATTAATCGCTACCGAGGCTTCAATTAAATTTAGGCCGCGGGAGCGAATCCCGGCATGACAAATAAATTTTATTTGATTAATTTGTGTTATTTCACAATTTATTCATTTAAATAATATATAGTACATTTGCGGTACGTTCCAGAGTGGAAGATATTCTCAGTATCGCCCTGGTGTAAGACCACCATTCAGAAGTGAAAAGTTGCTTGAAATGGCTTTGGCCGTGTTTGGTGACCAGACCTGAATGGCCAGGTACTTTCCACCTTCCTCTTCCCCATCTTCTTCTCCTCCCCACTACCTTCAGCCTCACAACATACCCCGATTGGGGATGCCAGTCTCACTGACTCCAGATGGGAGCAGTTGGGACTCTTGTGCGGTATTCATATAAAAAAAATCTCTTTCGCTTTAGCCTGACAACACGCCTCGATTGGGATGCCATAATCCCACTGTCTCCGAAGCCGGGATCTCTTGTGCGGTATTCACGTAAAAAGTTCGTAAAAGGGGTACCTATTTAGTGAAAATAAATAAGAAATTAGAGCATATAAAAATGTATTTATGTTCCTTAGAAAAGCAGAACCGCATTTTCGATTTTTTGCGACTTAAAATCCTCGATTGAACCTTTGTGTAGTGCAGTGGTTCCTTAGTGGTCCACGGGAGACCCGACGGGGGTCCTCGTAGGCGCAATAAAGAAATGGGGGTCCACAAGTTGTAAGTGGGGGTCCACGAACTGGTTTGAAGACCCGTCCCGTGCCCCATATATCCCATCCCACCCCCGTCTCATATCCCAATACGCCCCCTCCATAACAGAGCGACTGGCATACAGCGCAAGTTGTTGTACCGGATAATGAGATCTTAAAACGCCCAGCTAGGCAAGGGGGGGCGTAATGGGATATGGGTGTACTGTACTGGGATGGGGGATGACCCCCCCGTCCCATATCCCACTACGCCCCCTCCGTCGTGGCAAATACAATCTCGAATACTGGTCCGTTTTGCCCCCGTTTTAAAAAGTCGTAGACTGTAATCGGTCGGTACCGCTCCGTTGTGACAGACCACACCTCGCCATTCAATATTCAGTATAACGCGTGTCAAGTTTTGGGATATGGTAGAAATGTACCAGCAGGGGTCCACCGTGACCAGTAAAATTTTGAAAGTGGTCTACGAAAAAAAAAGGGAACCTCTGGTGTAAGGGAAAGTTAAATAAAAATAAAAAAGGATTAGGGGGCGAGTCGAGAATTCAACATAAATAAAACCACGATACACTTCAAAGGCCAACCAAAAAAGTTCCTCCGGGGTCCGGAGCATAGACAAATTGCACTTAGGTCGGTAAATAGCCAAAGACAACTTTTCTGACCAGAAACTGCGAACTCTGCTGGACGAGTTCTAAAACGGAATTTAACGAGTTTGTAGGGGCCATTTGAATGTAGAGTAAAGGCATTATTATTTCAAAGAAAACTTTTAGCGGCGTGTTGTCGTGAAATACTGGAAAATCGTTTAATTGTTCCGCTTCCGCACGTAACAACATATTATTATAATTTTTATTTCTTTTATATGTTCTCTAGACTTTATAAATAATTTATGAAAGCATTTTATTCATAAACAAGTTTTGCTACGTAATTATTATTACGCCTAACATCTATTACGCGTTCTGAAGGCATTGTCAAACTGTAGTTAGGCCACTTACAGATGACATTTTTATATTATTTCTAAATAAGTAGTTACTTCTGATGAAAAACTGATTGCTTTTATTTTTAATATATGTGCACCAATTGATTTTCGAGTGGAATGACGGAATTGTAATGGTTAAAACCCTTTTAAAGTTTCCCAATTACTACGAAGGTCAGTCAATAAGTAATGCCTCCTATTTTTTTGGGGTGTTATGCCGTGTTGCGCTACCTCCTTCTTTAGCCAACGTTTCGGACAGCGTTACAGTGTCCATCATCAGGGCAGATGTGTGATTGTGTCACACATGTCACACAATCACACATCTGCACTGATGATGGACACTGTAACGCTTTCCGAAACATTGGCTAAAGAAGGAGGTAGCGCAACACGGCATAACACCCCAAAAACAAATAACGAAAATACTTAAAAGTAGTTTATTGGAACTTTTCTTTTTTCTGTAAAATATTTTATTTTTGCTGTCATATTGTATTACTTCGTATTTATAATAAATAAATTTTAAAAAAATGTGTTTTAAATTTCTTAGTCTAAATGTCTTATTCGTTTCAGGTGAGGAAGGTAAGGTAAAAGTTCGTTGAAGCTACGTGCTTCGGGTGTTTTGTGTGTTTCCAAAAAATTAACTTATTTTGTTTTTAAAGATTGTTAAAGTTAGATTAAGTTAAAATTGTGTTTTATATAAATTTGTCAAATATCTGCAGAAAAAGCTACCTATGCAGTATATTACATACATGCTTTCATGTAAAATTCTCAAATTCGTAAATCCATTTAAACTTCAAATTTGAATCATTTATGATTTTTTCTACAATCGGTGTTGCTATAGTAATGAACAATTTTTTTAATACAATTGATTAAATTTTTACATTTTATTATCAAACTGCACTTTGATTCGTAAGCTTGACAAACCCTACAATGCTAAAAGGCTAGTAACATGCATTTTTCACGTTAACGTCCATTTTCCATCCATGTATCATAGAGCACGTGTCTATGGCCTCGCCCGAAGCAACAGCTTCCCGCCAATTTGTTGCTCATTTTGAATTCGGAGCACTGCGCGGCAAAATTGCAGCTATAAATAAAATGGCTTCCCGACTCGGGCAATTCCGGATGCAGCCTGGTAGAAACTTAAACTACGGAAACATTTTGGCCTCGAGAAACAAGACGTACTTATTAGGAATAAAACGAAATGTGTGTGCGTTTATTCAATGGATAATGTATGTTGATTTATTATGTTCTTCTTTGTACGGTGGGGAGAATTGGTAGAGTAGGTTTTTTTTAGCTCCACACAGGAGGCCCTGAGAAAAGTAATTCCACTCAGGGCCTAAGTCATTTTTAGGGATGCTCTGTAGATGGTCTTCTTAGGAAAGGAACGAGAGGAAGTTCTGGAAAGGAAAAGGTATGAGGGGTAGGTAGGAATTTGGGGGTCGTTATGTTCAAGATTGACGGATCTATGAATAAGGTACTTGAGAGGAGTGGTAGGAGTTACGAATGGGATCATATAAGAAACTCAACGATCCAAGACCATCTTAACATTGAACCACTGTTACTCTGCAACTGAGGTGGCTTGGGCATGTACTGAGAATGTCTGATGACCGAATTCCGAAGAAAATACTGAGTGCGATTCCAGAGGGTAGACGTCCAGAGGGCCGCCCCAGACACAGCTGGGCGAGTCAACTCCAGAAACTGTGTGAGGAGAGGATGGGATTGCCATGGACGGAAGCCAAACAATCAGCACAAGACAGGAACGTATGGAAGAGCTTTGTCGATGCAATGGGTCCCCGACCCGAACAGGATAAGGGGAAGAAGAAGATGATGATGATGATGTATCTATCTGTCCCACTTTGGTGCAAGGCGATGTTCCGAAAGAGTCCTACTGGAGAGGTCAAAGGGTCTCCCTCAACCAGTCTCTCCCGATCCGGCCCGTCACATTAAGATCCGGAAAAATCTCACCCCACGAATCCGGGAAACCCTGCTAAGTCATCAAACGTAGCGAACCACTTGGGAAGACCTATGGCAGAGGTGTTGGTTTAATCCTTAAATTGGGATGCATAACTTTTTTATTTGAAAAAAAGTTTAATGTATTGTCTATGTGTGTAACTGGATTTTATATTCACTTCTCATAAGTTAATAAATACATTCTTTGTTTGATGACCAGTTGTTTAAGTTAAGTACAAAATTACTTATTTATTACAATAACAATAATCGTTGTCTCATTATATTTGGGGGTGGGGTCAGTGACCATTTGACCTAGGAAGGCGACCGCTACCATCAACCCAATACAATAAGCCATTAATGTGTAATCCTGTTTTTTTTTGCATTTAACTTATAGCCCACCCAAAGCCGGGTACGGTATGTGTAAAAGTTGGAAGACAAATAACACATAATATTCAAGGAAAGATCCCGAGGACAGGGACATGTATCCTTTTGCACCCAGTGGCGGTGTTCTCTAAGGAACGTTTGTGCATTGTGCAGTGAACTTCCAAACAGTGCAACTACAAAAATACAAACATGGATTAAAATATTTCTGCACTTTGAAGAGTGCGCCACGAGCCAAATTACCAATTGATTTTTTAAAAAGTTCCCCATGCCATGATACCGTATACGCTAATTGTAAATTAAATTTGAAAGACGGATGTGGTTACCGCCACACAGGGAACCATTTATTGGATAACCAACTCCTCCGCCAGAGGTCATCCCAAGTGGTTTGCTAAGTGTAGTGACTAAGCAGGGGTGCCTGGGGCGGATGCGTCTGCCCACCAACTGTCTGGTGGGCTGGGACAGCAAAGACTGGCTTTTAATCTCTCCAGCAAAGAGGAAATACGTTTGTACAATTTTAACGATTTTTGGAGGGTCCTAACTTTTATAAGAAGTAACCTTTCAAAAAAGCAAAATGTAGCGAAACGCTAATAGTAGATGTCTACATATATTATACTAAAAAATATGTGTAGTAGTTTTAAAACACTGAGAGGAAATTGAGGAATACGTGTGTACAATTTTAAAGATTTTTGGAGGGTCCTAACTTCTATAAGAAGTAACTTATCAAAAAAAGCAAAACGTACCGACACGCTAATGGTTGATATCTATATTACATAAAAAAATATTTCAGTGGTGTCAAACCACATATAGGAAATTGGGGAATACGTTTTTGTGGACAAAACGCCGCCCGGTTCCCTCTTAAGGGGGCATTCCAGTTTTAAAAAAAAAATTCTTCATATTTCGGTAATTTAGATAATCAAGAATATCTCCTTAAATATTTTTTTTCGATTTTTCTAAATTCGAATTGTTTTAAAAGTTATAGCCATTTTAGTGTCGTGACAATAGACGGAATCTAACTAGAATCTAAAAAGAACAAAACTTTAAACGCTTTTTTCTCGAAATTACTTTTTTGTCACAAAACCTCAAGTTCCAATAAACCGATTTTCTTCAATTTTGGCATGAATTTTCTTATGGTAAACTAACAAAAAATCAAAATTTTTATATTTACTATTTTTAAAAATTCGTAAAAGTAAAAAAAAAACTGAAAATAATCATTTTTTTTTAATTAGCCGCTATTTTGCAAGAAAATTCTTTATTTTCATTTTTCTTGGTTCCTACCGTAGTGACATTTGTATTGATAAAGAATCTACATTTTTTTTTCAAATGACCAGAAGTGCTGAAATTGTGACAAGTTGAACAGGCTTTTTTTCCCTCTCTACTTCAACAGCGTGAAACTTTGTGAAATATAAACATTTAAAATTTTTTTTTGTGAATTCTTAAAATATAAATAAATACATTATAATATATTATAATAAAAACAAATATAAAACTTTTTTCCACTTTAAGTTTAATGACCGTAACCGGTTTCAGCTCGCTAGAGCCATCTTCAGACTGGTACAAAATATTCTTAATCTACGGTTTATATACATAACATTTGAGGGAGGGGAAGCGGGGTGGTCTTAAGGTATTCCAGTGGGCTTATTCCAGTGGGCAATAACCAAAATATTTAGAAATTCAACAGTCTAAAACTACTTAGTAACAAATGTAATTAGTATAATTGATTAAAACCCTTAAGACCACCCCGCTTCCCCTCCCTCATATGTTGTGTATATAAACCGAAGATTAAGAATATTTTGTACCAGTCTGAAGATGGCTCTAGCGAGCTGAAACC
Organism: Glyphotaelius pellucidus; assembly: GCA_936435175.1. Lineage (NCBI taxonomy): Eukaryota > Metazoa > Arthropoda > Insecta > Trichoptera > Limnephilidae > Glyphotaelius > Glyphotaelius pellucidus. The sequence continues at coordinate 2,910,177 of OW386561.1, forward strand.
GGTTACGGTCATTAAACTTAAAGTGGAAAAAAGTTTAATATTTGTTTTTATTATAATATATTATAATGGAATTCCACCATGAATTATCAGTTTCAAAAATAGAAATATTAAAAAATACATTAAAATTAATGTTTTTTTATCGACCGTCCAAAAACGCCCGAAATTCGGGCTTCAAGACTAGAATACCGCTTAAGCGGTTGAATTATCTCGCTTAGGTTTGAGCACGGATTCACGTATCAGCGAGCATATACCGGTCGTAAAGATCAGCCTGTTTGAATATCCATTCATAGGAGCAGAATCAAGAGCAACCTTCAAATTTGTCAATTTTCTCTTTCCGATAAACAATATTCTCTTTTTCCCTCTATTTTCTTTAATCTATATTTCTCTTTTCTGTTCTCTTTTCTGTTCTCTTCTATATCTATTATTTGCTAAATTTATAATATTTTTCGTTCCTTATCAAAAAATATGTTAAAATGTTATTAATATACATTTTTCTTAATTTTTCTAACACGAGAATTCTCGTGTTAGAAAAATTAAAAAAAATGGTTTGCTTACTAGAATTCATAACCTCAAAACATTACTACAAACCATTCATAACCCCGAGCAAGGCCGGGTATATCGTCGCTTCAGTTCTTATTTGTCCAACAGACCATTTTAGTTTTTGCTCAATCTCCATTTTAAAATTAAACATAGAGTATAAAAAAAGTATATTTAATCACTTAACTGAGAATTATTTAAACTAATGAGACATTTACCTTTACGGAAATAGCTTTATCTTGAACACCTTTCATAATGTTTTGAAATAATGAAAGTAAACCTTCTCCTCCTGTAAAATTTTCTAATGGTATGTTGTACAAGTATGAACTAAGGCAACGATATGTCGGCTAGTATTCTATAATCTGAATTGGTAAGTTATAAATATATCTAATATTCCAGAAATAATTAATTATGATATTTCTTACCTCCCTCTTCCTACATAAAAAGTGTCCTTATATCTAGGCAGCCATCTTTTCCTTTCACAATTATCATTTTTTCATCTTCGTTAATCTGGTTGGAAGCCATCATTTCCTTTCCTTACCTCCTAAATTTCTAGGTAAATTAATTCGTTCTATAGCTGAATTTGGATGATGGCAATTAAACTTTGTTAACGTAGTTCTAATATTATTATTATTATTATGTACGAAATTGTACCATTAAGATTAATCTATACATATAAAAATCAAAATATGCTTGCTTATATGTCTACATGTAAGTTGTTTATGTATTGCTACATATATTAAGGCGCTGTTTACCCGCTCAAAAAGAAGATGGAGAGATATATAATTACGCAAGCTAATATTTAAAATGATAAAATTGAAGCAAAAACATGAAAACGTTTAATAAAACACGACTCGTTTAAAATGGAGCAAAAATCTCGTGGGGAACATCTAAAATAGCATTTAAAAAACACTGAACTTTATAACATCTAAAAAAGTTAAATGAACGTGTTTATATTAATTTTCGGAGCATACTTTGCAATTTTTTTCTATCGAAGGAATTTCATGTAATTTGCGTTTCGGTGTGGAATCGTCTAGATATTATCTTAAAAAATAACACAGATTTTTTTAAGAGCTTAAAAACTTTAAATGTTTAAGTGAGATATGTAAGAAATGAGTAAAAATTCGGGTAGCGGCGGCTTAAGGAATAGTTTCTTTATTTAAATTTCAATTACCTCTCATCTGTATTGACCACGACCCGCCACTGCCTCCTCCTAGAACACCATAGCAGCTAGATATAGGTATTGTCTTGCGCAGGATTGCATGCAGAGGCTGCAGTAAGGAGGCTGGATAGATCTGATCTATGATTTAGGTGCAGACCACCGAGCTTCTCTCAAAGGAAATTGAAATGGGGGCAGTGAATATCTGATTATCCGAGCTTCCGGAATAATGCAATGGGATTCGGGAAAGAAAATGTTGCAACTTATGTATATTCTAAATGCTTTGACGGAAAGCACTATTCACTTTTTACTTTTATAACGAACATCCAGTAGCGAGCAAATTTACAAAAGTCACAAAGTCAAAAAGTTGCTAGATTTCAATCTCCTCACTCTAAACTTGGATAAAACTAAATTCATCTGCTTCAGTCCAACCCAAGCGGGTCAACCAAAAGAAATTCATAACATTATTATACACCATTGCAACGACATAACTAAATGTAAATGCAATACCTTGAAATGTGTAGACAGTATTAAATATCTTGGAATTATCATTGATAAATTTCTGAGATGGGATAAACATATAGACTTAACTTCCGCAAAGGTCAGGATTCTTATACATTTTTTCATGGCAATTAGAAATATTCTCTGCGTTAAAGACATGAAACGAATTTACTTTGCCATGTGGAATTCCATATTAGATTATGCATCCTTAGGTTGGGGCGGTTGTACTAAAACAATACTTGATCCCTTAGCAAAATTTCAGAAATCACTTCTAAGAGTCATACTCAAAAAACCGTTCAGATACCCCAGCGATTCATTGTTCGAAGAGTTTCGTGTTCTTGATGTAAGGCAATTATATATTAGGAAAATCATAATACATACCCAAAAACAGCGGCTCCACTACACTTCCATAGACCATTATCATGACACCAGACATGCAAAGAGGAACCCAGTAGTTCCTCCCACCACTTATTCATCCTTAGCTCAAAGACAATTTTCGTACTTAGGCCCTAAATTGCTTAATCTTATAACCGATGCTTGGAAATCAAAAAGTGATAGCATTCTGCGTAATCTGGTAAATGATTGGCTTCTGGTCTTGGGGACAACTTAATGCGAAAATATGTTAAACAACAGCCATTAAATTTTCTTTTTTGTTGACATTCATATATACTGGTATTATATTGGTGTTTCTTACCTTAATATTAATTTTATACAATTTACGTTTAAAAACTACAAAAAAAAATTTCTTTGCATTTTCTTTTCTCTACTTTCTTTTTTCTTTTTTAATCCATTATTATTATTTTTTTTTCTTACCCATTTTTTGATTTTCGAGTTGATTAATTCATCAAAATCAATACTAAAATTTCTTGAAGAGCATAAGTGCTCATAAAAAATTAAAAAAACACTTTTTTATTTTACTTTTGGAATGTTCTTGTTATTTCTCTTCTCTATATTTTATTTTCTATTGATAAATATATAATTTACACTTATAAGTAACTTCTTGTATCTTGTATCTACCATCAATTGAGGATCCAAAATATCTAAATGTTAGTTACAAATCGAATTTCTATCAATTAGCGTATTTTAATTAAAAATTTATATTCGCTATAAAATTTTAAGCAATGGGTAGAAAGGTTAAAGCGTCAGTCAAAAAAAAAATAAAAGACATTTGAAAATAGATGTATTAATTTGGTTCTTTTGACTTTATGTCCGGGTTAAATTTCCCCCAAGGAAAAACTTAACCCTTCCACATACTTTTCAACAAATGATCATCTAGTCAATTGACGCTATGCAATTGCACTATATTTTCAATTTGGGAGGCGGGAATGGGTACCGCCGCCCCGGGAACCTTTATTGGATAACCAACACCTCTGCCATAGGTCACCCCAAGTGGTTCGCTACGTTTGGTGATTTAGCAGGGGTGCCATGGGTTGAGGTTTGTCTAGGTCTTGGAGGCGGATGACCAAGACACACTGAACCCCAGATTCCTACCCACCCCTCAACCCTTTTCCTTCCCAGAACTCTCCTCACCTTCCTTTCCTTGAAAAAACCCTCCACACAGCATCCCCAAAGATGAAATGGGCCCTGAGGGAAATTGTTTTCCTCAGGGCCTCCTGTGTGGAGCTCAAAAAAATGGTTAGGCATTGTAATGTGTTTTTTATTTATTTTTGTTTGTTCGAAAAAATAATGAATATATTTATATAACAAAAATGGTGATTTTGGCGGTCTCTTTGGATTACAAGAGACACTGAAATGTATTGTTCGTAAAAACTGCTAAATCAATCAGAGATGGCGCTCACATGTCCATTTGAAGAAATAGTACAGTTTGAATTATTTTTATTTGATTATTGTGACAAGGGGAATAACTGTCACATCATCTTGTGTTTTTAATGTCTTGCAATTCATTGTGATTTCTCCTTTAGTTTAACTGACATGGGCAAATTTCAAAATTACAATCAAATCGAATCCCGGCGTGTGCAATTAAATTTTATTTTATTAATTTGTGATATTACAATTTTTTTTCTTTGCATCAACTCCACACCTATGTGGGTGGCCTATGTCATCTTTGAAGATGCTGTGTGGAGGGTTTTTTTGAGGAGAGGAAGGAGTGAACATGGGTCTTGAAGAGACCCATGATGTAGGAGGGAAGAAACACAAAGGCCGGCAAATCGTTCCACAGCCGAACTGTTGAACTCAAGAACGAGTTGTAGAAGCGACCCGTGACTAATGTCAACCGTGTACAAATGTTGTGCGCGTGTTTCGCGTCTTTCGCGACTTTGCACCTATGCCAAGGTGATCAATGAAGCTAGTTTCTCGGACCATCTTCTATTGTAATACCGGTAGAACAAACACAGCATTCCCACCTGACGCCTGTGCTCTAAAGATTGCAATTGTTAAATTAGGAGAACTATCAAACGCACCGCTACCGGACAATAATTAATTCATTTTAAATAATATATAGTATATTTGTGGCACGTTCTAGGACGGAAAATACTATCGATATTCAGAATCGAAACGTTGCTGGAAATGGCTTTCGCCATGTTTGGTGTTCTGAATTGCCAGGTACTTCCCCACCTTCTTTTTCCATATCTCCTTCCCTCTCCGCTACATTCAGCCTCAAAACCTACTCAATTGGGGTTGCCATAGTCTCATTGGTTCCAGACGGGAGCAGCTGAGACTCTTGTAAGATATTGATATTAAAAAAATGCATTCGAGGCGTTAGCATGCTGACAATAATCAAGAAATAGTTAAACTCTTTGCTGACTACATCTCAAATGTTTATGAACAAAATAACGATATTGTAACTAAACCTGAATTTAAATATACCATAATATTAATTTATTTATTTATTCTCCTTCACTATTCATATTTATGTAAGAAGTATCTTAGAATATGACTCCGTGATTTGGTCCCCACACTATCCAATTCATAACAATAAGGTGTTAAAAAAATACTTAAGAAGACTAGCTTACAAATCTGGAGTACATCGGAATCTAGATAATAAGCTGAAAGACTTATTCACTTTAGAGAAGTCTCACTCGCCAAAAGAAGACACATTTCAAATATGACCTCCCTGTTTAAAATCGTAAACGTAAAAGCCGAAATTCACGAGAAACCTTGAAACTTGTATTAATACTCACCGTATTAATATTGCATTAATATTGCAAACACCAAGACTAAGATGTATTTTCAAACTCAATTGCTACCTTCAGAGGAAAATTATACTTCCATATCCCTGATGATCCCTCACCTAGAGCTATAATATGTGTATCAATGTATTGCACGTAAATGTGTGTATGTATTTTCTAATTTTTGATCCTTCTTGATTTACGTATGTACTTTAATTTATTATTATGTTTGTAAACGTTTGTAAATTTTTGAAACGTTAGACATATGTAAAATAAATGTATATAAATGTCTGCAAAAGCCCTACGGACGTTTAATAAATAAAAATAATTCCCGCGACGGCTGTACCCATACTCGCTTCTCAAATTGAAATTGTTATTTGGGAAATTGTTACTCGGGAAAAACATTTGCTGTGATCGAAATATTGAAATTTAAAATACCGTTTAGTTTTTCCTCGAGTCTTGAAACGTAATAGTGATATCTCCTCGGATAAAGCACCGAAAAATAGTAGGTATTACAGGTAGGAAATATTATCGGCCTAAAATATAACGAAAAACTCGAATGAAATTCGTCCTCGTTCGGGTTTCGGAGAATTCAGCAATATGGAATGTGTGATATGATGGTCCCACCTGGCGCAGATATAGCTGTACCATAACCACATACAGCACCACCTCGAAAAGTGAACTAGATTGGTAAAGCTGAATACTTCAAATGTATGTCAGAATATATGGCAGATCATATTTTTTGCCTTTGTCAATTCATTATCACATATGCATACTGTCTTGGGGAAGTGCAACGAACATAGCATCAGACCAGATGTGTGTCAGAATATATGACAGGTCATATTTTTTGACTTTGTCAATTCATTATCACATACGGTATACTGCCTTGGGGAAGTGTAGCCAACATAGCATTAGACCGGATAGAAAAAGTACAGTAACTAACAATTAAACTCATCCTCCACACGACTTCTACACCAACTCGAATAAAATTTAGGAAACACTGAGACACAATAAGACAACTTTATGCCAAATCTGTAGTACTATATGTCTTCCAATGAAAACTCCACATTACAATGCAACCGGCCGGCGTAGTCCAGTGGTAAGGCTTTTGATTCGCAATCCGAAGTTCGCGGGATCGAATCCCTGCGTGGCAAATAAATTTCAATTAATTAATTGGTGTTATTTCACAATTTATTCATTTATTTTATTTTATTTTATTTTATTTATTCATACACGCTTTGAAGGCTTTTACAGAATCACATTATTCAAGTTACACATGTTATTCAGGAGTATAATTGTAAGATTGAAGTATATAACATTATAAACTGTACTTTAAGGATACAAACAGGTTTAATATGTACATAGGTTTGTAGTTTCGTTATCATTAAAATTGTACAAAGGAGTTAAAGTTTACATGGTGTAATAATGGTAAAACAGAAGAGTGCTTAAGATACTTAAAAGTAGTTATTGAGGAACGTGTAGGTATTTACTATGTTGATTTTATTATTAACTTGATCATGAATAAATTGTTCGAAAGCAAGTTTTTCAAAATTCAGCAAAATTAACGCAGCAATAAATAGTACCTACACATAGAAGAAAATAAATAAAAAATACATGAGTTGTAATATCTTGAAAAGTTATACAGATGAGTTCAACAAGTGTATAGTGTGATAGTAAAAAAGTAAAAAATAGTACAAATTATGGTACAAAAAGTACAAGATAATATTAATACAAAAGAGAGAGGATAAAAAGGTAAGTACTAAGGTAATCTTTGTATACATAAGTATTAAATTTTGTTTTTATTGTGAACATGAAGAGACCATCGATTTTAATTTAATCATTAATATATTATTATTGATAGGGCACCAAGATTTAAATAGAAATTTAAGTCAATGTAAGTTAGTTATTATATTGATAACAATAAATACGAGAGGATTGTTGTTAATTGTGTTCTTATTTGGCTACCTTTATTATTCACATATTTCATGTTTTGCGATAATTAATAATTTGATAAAGGTGCAATTGATTGATATTTATGGCTTTATTTTAAATATTCTAATATACTGAGTTTGAATTTAGACACAGATTGGTGACGATAAATGTCGATTGAGTTGTATTTATTTCCGAGTAAATGGAGTCTTTGGATGGGAGAGTTTATAAAATAATTATTAGCGGAATTGGTAACAGAATACAATGCATTCGACCGAGTTTCGCGAGTAGGTACTCGCAAATTAATAAAATTTGTCAAATCGAGGGCGTCCAGTCTGCCATTCAAAATTTTGAAAAGACAAACTAAATCACTTTTTATGCGCCTTGATGTCAAATCGGTTATGTTAAGTAATTCCATTAGGTATATATAATTAAGTTCTTCAATCGGTATACCCAGTTTGTAGTTAATAAATCTTAAAAACTTATGCTGAACTCTTTCAATTTTTTGTTGGTGAGTTTTATATAATGGAGCCCAGATAGTAGAATTATATTCTAAGTTGCTTCTCACCAACCCAGTGTACAACAATTTAAAGGAATTAATTGATTGAAATTCTTTAACTGTTCTCAGAATAAACCCCAGACATTTCATGGCCTTATTGGTTATTTCATTTATATGAGGAACAAACGTTAATTTATTGTCAAAAATAATTCCGAGGTCTTTAATTTGTTCTACTCTTTTAAGAAAAATGTTGTTGATGCTATAATTAAATTTAATGGGATTTTTTATTCGAGCAAAAGTAATTGTTTGACATTTTTCAATATTGAGAAACAGTTCATTTAGGGTGTACCACTCTTGTAGCCTCACAAGATTTGATTGTAATATACAACAGTCATTCGGATTAGTTATTGTTTTATACATTTTAAGGTCATCTGCAAATAATAGAATCATAACTCCATCGAAAATGGTGGTTATGTCGTTGATAAATAATGAAAACAACACTGGACCCAGATGTGACCCCTGTGGAACACCGGTGTATACTTCAAACTGGTGTGAAAAGTGCGAATTGAGTTTAACTGATATTTTTCTTTTACGTAAATAACTTTCAAACCATCTCAAAATATGCCCCGTTATTCCAAATGATCTTAGTTTATGAATAAGGATTTTGTGTGAGACTTTGTCGAAAGCTTTACTAAAGTCTGTGTATACAGCATCTGTCTGAAGACGATTATGCATCGTACTAAATAAATTTTCCTGATAGATTTTAAAATAAAAGATAGTATATTTGCGGCACGTTCTAGAATGGAAGATACTATCAGTATCGCCCTGGTGTAAGACCACCATTCAGAATTGACACGTTGCTTGAAATGGCTTTAGCCGTGTTTGGTGACTAGATCTGAATAGCCAGGTACTTTCCTACCTTACTCTTCCCTATATCCTCCCCCTCCCCACTACCTTCAGCCTCACAATTGGGGATGCCATAGTCTCACTGGCTCCAAACGGGAGCGATTGGGCTCTTGTGCGGTATTCATATAAAAAAATAAACCTCAAACACCAATTAAAACCAGAACCTCTCAAAAAAACACTAAATACACCGATAACAACAATATTATTTAGTCAGTCAGTTAACAGATTACGAAAAACTATGCCTTTTTGTGTTCGTCTCGACTCAGTTATCAAGGCGTTACTGTATAAAGACACCCACCTTGGCGATAATAAAGGTTCATCCCGCCACGGCAAACCGTACACATTCTCAGTATTAAATTCCGCCCGAATCATGTCGCCGAGGAGAATAGTAAACATACACGATGCCGCTGTGACGCGGAAAACGCTAAAAAACAGCTTCCAAAAGTTGATCTGAAACTGTTTTTAGTAAACTCCTAAAAACTAATGAACCTGTTATTAAAAAAAAAATATTAAATTGCAACAGCAGAACGTCTAGCAAAGACGAATGATAAAACCCTATATCAATACGACATAACCACATAACAGAAATCTTTAATAAGGGCTTAAAAATTTTGAGATTTATAACTAGGCTAACTAGAAATTATAACAATATAAAGTGTATTAAAGTGTTATATTTTGCTTACGTTAGAAGTCAGCTGGAGTACAATTCTCCGTCTGGAATCCACATTATAATACTCATGTACAAGCTAATGAAAGAAAACAAGACAAATTCTAACGTTTCCTAAATTTTAAAATTGGTATTCCAGCAATTATGTTGAACTATAAAACTCTGTTAAATGATATGAATATGCTCAAATTGTCAAACAGAAGATTTTTCACTGACTTGGTATTTTTATATAAAATTCTAAATGATTTAGCTGATTCCGGTATTGCTTGAACATGCTTGCTTATTTATTTCAGTGTAGAAATTCTGGGACTAACTACCATATGTATTCCTCTTTGCCTAGGATAATAATGGAGGGAAATAATTATACCACATCAGTGGACATCTTCAAACTATCTTTAAACAAATATGAAATATTGTTACTGAGACAATTCAATTATGTACAATAAATACTGTACATTTCTTATTATTCATGTCTAAAAGCCCCCGAAAAGATAGTTAATAAATAAATAAATAAATATGTGAATCAGTTATAAATATTTCCGAGCTCGGTCAACGATGGTTACAGATATTGCGACCGACAATTGAAACTATGGAGGCCGCGCTGAAGCGCGGCTTCAAATAAGTTTTGGTTACCTGTCAATATACACATTTTTAAAAATAATTTCGTCCGTTATGAAATATTACTGGCTTATTTAATGAATGGATTGAACTAATGAAGCTCTTGGATCTGAATGTAGTCGTATACGCGATCTAACGATTAAAATTTAAGTACTAAACATTGAAAAATTGAAAATGGTCTATTTTTCCCTGGTGCAATCATCAATCACTTATGGCATTATAGGATAGGGTGGTGCACTTGATACATTTATTAAGCCTCTACAAATAATTCAAAAACACATAATTAAAGTCATATATAACAAAAATAAAACATTCTCGACCAACTTATTAAACAAAGAAACTAAAATATTTAATATACGTAAATTATTTATATTACAAACTTTGAAATATGTATATAAAAACAAAAATAATTTCGAAATAAATGAAAACAGAATGAGCAAAAGAATAAATAATATATTTTACACCCCTCAAACCAATACTAAATTATTGCAGACACATAGCAGTTTCATTGGTCCTCGTTCATTTAACCTTCTACCACTACAAACTCAAATGATAAATAAAATGATAAAATATGTAAATGAGGTAAAATTATGGTTGAATAATGTAAATATTGAAACGCTTTTTCTATAAATTTATCCATCCTTCTACAACTCACTTTCTGTAACTTTCTAAACTTTAGTACAATGTGTTTTTTGTTTATTTTTTTTTTAAATAACTAAAAAAAAAAAAAATTAAAAAAATTAAAAATCATTATGTTTTTTTCCATATTTTTATTTTATTTTTATAAAAGCTGAAAAAAAAACCTCTTTCACTTATTCTACCAATGAATTACTAACTTTTTATACTAACTTTATATTTTATGTTTTTTAAGTCTATTTTATACTTTGGGTACTTGGAAATATAGTATTTTGTTTTAATATTACCCACACTTAGGCAGTGCCTTAGTGGGTTTTCATCTCTTGTTCATACTATTTTTTATTATATATCATGTTATTATATGTGCTATTATACATTATATGTACAAAGAAATGAGAATAAATAAAGTTAAAAAAAATATATATATATATAATGCATCTAAGATGCAAAAATGACTAAAGAACTCATTAACTTATACGGTTTAGTGTCAAAAAGTTAATGCGGACTGCCAATGAATATTTAAGTTTGTATTTCAATTCAACATTGCCAAATTATTAATATTTTTACGTATTTGACTGGCATTTGACGTTTCTGAATGTGAATTTATGGACAGATCCACCAATGTTGCCAGCGTATATCGGGTTCTAATTTATTCCCCACCAATTTCGATTCGGCTATCAACAGTGAAACTGTGCTAGGGATATCGATATAAAGTCATCGGAAGTTACTCCTAACGATCCGATATTGTAAAGTTATCGAATTTACCATGCTAAAGCCATATGTCTACTCCATTATTTATTTATTTAAAGAACATTAACAGTCTTAGTAATACAATAAACATAAGAGGATGATAAAAAAACAGACCAATTATTAATGTTCACAGATAGGTATTTAGAAACAAGACTAACTGAATGTAAACTTGAATATTTAAGAAAAATGAAAGAAAAACAGAACTAAGCAGCAATTCAACAGATGATAAACCAATACACAACAATAAAATAAGTGTGAATAGACTGCAAAATAGGGATTTGGGTTGGGATACAATTAATTTAATCGTCATGAATATGTGTTATTCGTACCTAGAATGTTATACAATAAAGTTCTGTAGCGACAGTAACTAGCAGTAAATACGTCAGCACGTGTGTCTATATTTGCAAATTTATTGTTATAGTAGTTACATGTCCTTTGCATAAATTCATTTTGATTGGAATTGGTGTTGCATCTATCAATATAGAAAAGGGTATTTTGTCTACTATATCGAATGGATGTGTGGAAATTTATTTTGTTTAGCAACTCCGGATCAACTTATCTTCAAGATAAGCTGTGAATCGATGAAAAAACATTGCATTAAAAAATGGATAAAAAAAATGGTTTTATATCAAAAATGTTTGAGAATTAGTTCCGGGATTTGAAAAATTTAGTTCATACGAGTAGAAGCCTACCTAGCGTACATAGGTTGTGTTCCTTCGCCTGGCCCAGCGCGCTGGTAGGGAATTTTATTAAGTGTAGGGGAACTTTTTATTAACTCCATTATTCCTGTTTCGAGGATTCAGTATATTTCTCGGGAATTTCTCTATCCCACAGGCCAATATAAATATCTCCCAGTAACTTTCGTATTGAAGTTTTGTTTTGTATTTGGTTTAGGGCTGCCGCAGTAAACATAGGAATGACATTATTTGTGAGGAATGATATTGTCAACCAGCGTTTCGTTATGCATACCGGCTTTCTACATCAGACCGCATTTGGTTGGGTTTGTCAGAAGTTGTAATAGATCTGATTTGGTATGCAAATAGTTCTTCCTTTTATTTTGACTTAAATTTCACACACGTTTTACTCCGTGGTGGAATGGTTATGATGGCTCCATGCCAACTGAGAATATAGTCAGGTCAACACTTTTTCGAAAAATAATTAAAAACTATGAAAAAAAATAAATTAAAATAGCTCATAACCCTAACCTAACGTAACCTATGTAATCAATTTTTAATATATTTTTTTATCACTCTTAATGACTTTTCTGAGGTGGTTCTGAGTTGGTTTCATTCTGAGTTGTCCGGTCATGTGTTACGATGCTTGGCTACTGATCCAGAGGGCGCCGGTTCAAAACCCGGCGTGCGCAAGCAAAGTTTTATTTAAATAAATAAAAAGGAAACACTTTGTTTTACGTCACTTTATTACTTTATTAATATTATCACTTTATTACTTTATTACTTTATCACTTTATCACTTTATCACTTTATTACTTTATTAATAAAGTGACGTAAAACAAAGTGTTTCCTTTTTATTTATTTAAAATTTCAAGTCACAATGTGTTTGCTTCTTTTGAAAAAAAAAAAAAAAAGTTTTATTTGATTAATTTTAATTTTTTTTTATATATGAGTACCGCACAAGACTCCCAACTGCTCTCGTCTGGAGCCAGTGAGACTATGGCATCCCCAATTGGGGTATGTTGTGAGGTTGAAGGTAGAGGGGAAGGGAAGGAGATGGGAAGAGGAAGATGGGGAAGTACCTGGCTATTCAGATTTGGTCACCAAACACGGCTAAAGTCATTTCAAGCAACGTTTTAATTCTGAATGGTGATCTTACACCAGGGCAATATTGAAAGTATCTTCCACTCTGGAACGTGCCGCAAATATACTATATATTATTTAAAATGAATTAATTGGGCGGTACTCATAGAAAATGGGTGTGACAAGTGCATAGTTCTTCCGTCGATGGCATAAGGTTCACTTTAAAAATCCAAATTCGTCGAGTTCCGGTCGTCTGATTGATTTAGAAAATAACAACGCGAAAAAGCTTTATTTTGTGAAATTAAGGAATAAATATCATTTTTTTGCTAATATTTAAAAAAAACTGAATTTGCTACATTATACAATAAAACCATACACAAAAAAGGATTTATAAGTAGGAGAATTTGCACTTGAAATTTTTTTTTTATAGACCTAATACTTTATTTTTTTCTAGGCCTATAAAAAGATTTGTAAAAAAAATGATCGATTTTTTTAAGGCTAAGATGTGTTCTACTCGCAGTATTTAATTGAAGCATCTATATACTTGTAATCTATCAAATTTTCAAAACTAAAATACATGATTTTGTAAGATTTTGCATTATTTCGCACGGTTTCATCTTAATTGCCATATGGAAGATGAAGTATGCACCTTGCTCTTTGGCCTATTTCTATACTTACCTATGTTAACACCAGGTGACGCCTTACACCAAGTTCACATAACTCAAAGAACCTCATCTTGGCGGTCTATCCGCAGGTGCGACGCACTCCACACCAAGAGTTGAGAGTACCTAGGAACCTTAGGGTGGTTCGTTTATATAATATTGGAAATCATTTCGTTTTAATATCGTTCTCTCAGAGGTCTCAAAAGTTCTGTGAACTAAACATAACATTGTCACATGTAGCAAACACTTTGTGGGTACAGATAATTATAATAATGAAAATAAAATAACTTTGTGTAATTCCACTTTATTAGATTTTTAAAAACCAACCGGTTTCGGTTCAAGCTGAACCTTCCTCAGAATGAATAAAATGCATGAATTAAATAACAGGATAAGTGTGTTTAAATGAAAAGTAGAAGAGGGAGAGATAACGTCAACATTGGTGGGGGGCGAGCTGAAGGTACCTACGAGGGAGGGGATTAATGTAGGCGTAAGTATGGGAAATCGGTCTTATTTGTTTTCAATGATTTTTTAAATATTTATTTCAAGAGTTTCTAGATTGTAACGATCTAGATTATAGATTCTCAACCTTTTTTGCCCACCGCCCGCTTTGAGAACATTTTTATTTCTAGCGCTCCCTAACTCGTCAAGGCGAAGGGAGCGTAGCGGGATATCACGACAGGGTTACATTTGCTACAACGGAGGGGGCGTATCGGGATACCACGACAAAGGGGGCGTAATGGGATACCAAGATGGGGTTACATTTGCCACAACGGAGGGGGCGTAATGGGATAGGGAAAATATCTTTGTGGATGGATGGCCCCTAATAGGATGGGGTGGGATAGGTTTCTCTGGGTCTCCTACCATCCCCCTTGAAAGTTTGAAACGCCCCCCAATTTTCTCTTGGTCTTCTACTGCCCCCCTGAAGGTCTGAAACGCCCCCAAAGGGGCTTTATCGCCCACGTTGAGAACCTATGATCTAGAACTATCCGATTCCTTTGTCATACATCTTTCTTGAAGATTTATTAAACGAGTTATCTTTATCTGATAGGTGGGTTGCGAATTCTGAAAAACCTACGCTATTTAGTCATCTCAAGTATTCAGCAAGCCAAACTACTTTAAATTCCTCCCTCTTAGGCACTTCTCCCTTGCCTCCCCCCAAACAGAAAATCCTTAGAGGTGGGATTTATACTAATTTGTAAGATATCATTTGTCGCCGAATGACATTTTGACTCCTAGGCCACAGCTAGTTCAATAAATTTTATTATCTGTTCAAAAGGATTTCAATGTTTGACCAATTTCACCAGAAGTGACAACTGACAAACATGGCCCATAGACATGATCATAACTCGGTTTCATCGGTTTATCTTTACAGTCTTACTTACTTAAAAACGCCTCCCGTTAAACGGTGTTTTAGTTAAACATTGAATAAAGACTGTAAATTTTCTATTTCAAAATATTGTTAATGAAAAATTTCTTTCTGTGCTGCGAAAGAATTGGTAACATCGCATTTTGGTATATCTGCGCATGCGCCGGGCGCGATTTTCTCCGCAAAATGAGAGTTTGTTTGTGATTGTAATGTTTGATTCAAATCATGTTTTGTTCATAATTTCTCTTGTAATGTAAAAAAAATACCAACCAAGGAATATTGAGCATCAACAGCTTAGCACCGTTGTCTCTTTTAATATTAATGTGATTTTTATGAATTTCAATTGCCTCCGTAATTAGGCGTGCTCTATGTGTTTTGGGTCTTCCAAGGACTTCAGAAACAAATCCAAAGTAATGACGGGTTTCATGTAAATGCTCGACAATTGCAGATTTACCAGAGTGGCCGAGTTTATCAGTTTGCATTTTTCGTCGCCGTACTTTTTTGAAATCAGTATTCTACGCTTAACTTTTAAGTCCCACCCTAATGTTCATACCCTGTACTCTATGCAGCCAGGAATACACCGTACATTCTACGGTGGTTTCGCCGTAAATGAATTTATGAAAACTTGGTAAGGAATAATGCGACAAAGCGAAGCGACAGGCGAGGACAGGTAAATTAATTTAGAAGCATGGAGCACTAATATTACATAAGATGTTCTTGATTTGTTACAAAAAATAGATATTTGTGATTAAAAAATTGTTTAAAAACGCAGTTAGAATCGTTATATTAGTTACCAGTAACCGACTGTTTAGGTTAATGTTAAGATTTAATCTGAAGAAGATAAAACTAAAAAATCTAAACGATATCAGATGGACAGACGCATCCGCCGCACAGTTTATAATTTAAGTTTAACTTTATTATAAAACCCAAGGTTTCTTTCTGAATTTCATTTTATTTTAATTGGTTACCTAAAGGTCTAATCTTTATAGAAATTAAAAAAAAAACCCACATTTTAGCTGCTTGCGACGTATGGCACCATCGTAAATACTCACTACCTCGAAAGGCGAACGAGTAATTTTATGTCTGTCGTGTTTGGATCTCTCCGCGGGTCGACGTGTGCACGTCTTCGTGATAATTCAACTAAACTACTGTGTTTTTCTGAATCTTTATGATAGAATCTAGGAAATCAGGTGATTATCATAAGTATTTAATTTATGTTTTAATGTGATAAAAAATATTGAAGTAACGATTTTTCAAAACGTATTTTTCATTTAAGTTCAGAATTCGTCGAGATTTTAAAAATGTATCCGAAAAAATTTACGTTTTATATGTTAAATGAATATTAATGTGTGAAATTAACTTTAGTTTTGTGATGTTTTCTGGGTTTACTTTAACAACATTTAATTTTTTCAGCATCAAGGCGAATTTTGATATACAGATCGATGTAATATCAATAAATATTAATAAAACCGGTTACATGATCTTAAGCTCACCTAAAAGAATAATACCATCGCATAAACCATTACAAATAGAAGAAAGAGACCTACATATTCTAGATAGCGAAAAATACCTGGGCTTTTATATTGATAAACATTTAACATTTAAACAGGTAGAAAAACTAAAAACAAAAATCATCCCATTAATTGGTGTATTTGGTAGAATTGCTATCAACAGAGGTAAAGAGGGGCTTATACTTTAGCTTAATCCAGTATCACTAAATTATTTAATAGAAATATGGGGAAACACATACATTACGTACTTAAACGACTTACAAATAATACAGAACAAAGTTATTAAAAAACTCTTCAACTATAACCCAGACACTCCCACAAAAAAACTATACCAGGAAATGAACCTTTTGAAAATAAGAACATTGTACGAATATAACATATGTCTTTTAATCTACAAAATACAAAATGGACTTATACACACAAACACAACATTTATAAAAACATCACAAGTACACGAATATTATACTAGACAACACAATAAATTGTACGCAAATACAGTCAGGACTGAAAGTGGCAAGAGAAGTATTGGCCACGAGGGAGTTCACATATATAATCTCCTTCCAGATAACCTAAAAACGGAAAAGAATATAAAAACCTTTAAAAAAAAACTATTTAAACTTAAGATGTTGGAACAAAATTAAAAATATTACTTCTTACTACTATACTATATATGCTCGGTATTTAAGTTAAGAAAGCGAAATATGATATTTCTTTTAACTTAATAAAAAAAAAAAAAAGTATACAAATTTCATAACGCAATAGCTTACCATTATATATAGAAACACTTTTCTGCTAAAATGCAATTTGTAAACATTTTAAGTCAATCTATCGATTACTTTCCGAGATTTGGGAACGCAAACATACGGAACCTAAATTTTCATATATATGATTGCTTTAAGTAACGACTGTTCCAGGTTGAATTGCGCAATATATATTTTTTAACAATTTTTTCATACAATGATTTTTTTTTTACATTAACTCCACACAGGAGGCCCTGAGGAAAATAATTACTTAGTCATTAAGTGACCTACGGCAGAGGTGTTGTTTATCCAATAAATGTTTCCCGGTGCGGCGGTACCCGTAATCGTTTTCCAATTTATTAAAAGTGTAGCTGCTGTAAATACTTTTTCGTGAATTCTTATTTATTCTTGATCTTTCTGCAGCAATAATAATTGTCCTTGCTCTGATGTGTTCTTTGCATAAATTTTCAGCTTCACAATTTCTGTAATAAGAAACTCCAGTGAAAAATATTATGGCTTTAAAAAAATATGTTTATATAGACCAATAAAGGCTGATTCTGAATATATAAGTTTTATTAAATAATATTTAACGTAGAGTTTTTAAAAAAATATTAAAAAGTCCATTTTAAAACAGTTTATTAAAACACACAGTCAAGTTGGTATTATTGAATTTGTGAGGCGTGACGTCACCGCTTCCGTAAAACGCTCCAATGCTGAAATTCAAAATGGCGACGGTCGAACAGCTGATTCCAGTTCCCTACGAAATTCATGCTTCGGTTTCCTTAATATTGATTTCGATTCGTAAAGCTAAAAAAATAATAATTTCAAACAATTTTTGTACCAATCTCCCGTAATAATATTGAAAAATATAATAATATAATAAATAAATAATTACACCTAAATAACGTTTTACTTATTGAATAGTTTCATCACTTCTTCCATACAAAATGACAACATCCGTTGAAAATAACTCAAACTTTTGGCCAGATGACGTCACAGGGCCAGATGACGTCACGGTGGTTTTCGGGGGATCTTGAAAAATTAAAACTTTGACATTTATTTTAACTATTAAGACTAACTATAAAAATAAAAATAAATATGCAGTTATTTAAGTTAGAAGGTCATTATTCATTAAAAAAAAAATAAAAAAAATGGTTTGGAGTTCTCTATTATAATATCCTGCGATTTTTCACAGATCTGTGCTAGAATGTTGAGTAGTTTCATCATTATAAGATCCCTTATTAGTACTTTTATGGAGGCCGTGTCACCCACACGCAAATGTGTGTGTCCTTTCGAGGCATTTATTGGCTAGTATTTTTTGGACGATAATGGGCAGCAGTGCACCAATTTATATATACTATCATTTAAGAACCCACTCCAGAGGTTTTTGCTGCTAGGCCCTGCGGGCGGTTTTTGGTTCGGCTTCGCCCAGTTAGTAGTGTTGGTGGCCATACTGACCATTTTATAAATCCAATAGGAACTGGTTCCAAAAATAGCCCGTTCCTCGGATCCACTGTCATCCGGCCAGTGATAGCTAGTCATCGGGACAAAAAACCAGGACAAGCAATGACAATAGTCGCTTGGTACTATTATTCACAACTGAGTATAACCGTCAGTCTTTCCATAACTGGAGAGATTACAAATTGATTAATTTGTACTAGTTATACTTGCCTGCGGCACGTTCCCATGCGAACTGCTTGTGAAGAATTCTTGAATTTGAAATCGAATTACAACGGTGGCTTTGTTTGAAATTAAAATTATTGTAATGGTTCGACAATAAACACATTGCATTTTTAGTTTTATCAGACTTATCAAATCGTCTATCGATATATTTAATTTTCGAAAATATGCTCAATCAAATCACCGATTTTTGTATGATGTTTGATATTTGCGAGATTTCAGGTTCTCCATATATTTTTTTTTTTACAAATAAAATATATTAATTATCATTGTGAGTTTAGGTTTGTGTACCGCCTATAAAAGATAAAACTGATTTGATTAAACTTGATTTAACTGATGACTTTAAAAATTCATTCACCAATAGGAAGCTAAATTATATGCGAAGACTATAGTCTGCATATGATGGCAAGCTCTGGCGTTATGAAATTATGAATATTAATATATTATATTTGTTATACGTTTTCTGTCGCTAACAAAAGCGAGTTTTTGCCAACGTCAGAAAAAATCGTTTCCATGGAAACGATGTTGATATATTTGTGGGCTCAATGCTGGTAAGTACTCAGCCCCCTGGTCAGCTACTGCTCCAGAAAATTCAAATATTAGAATGTTTTGTTTTTTTTGGACAAGCTTCTGTTTTGGAATAAATTTCAGATAAGAGTTCCTACATTAAAAATATAATTCGTAACGATTTTAAGACTGGATAATAAATAGTGTAATTTTTTATTATATTAACAAACTTCCTTTACATCTAAAATGTTTGTAAGCGCATAAATTCCGAACGAATGAACAAAATTGGATAATTCTTTTTTTATTTGAGCTATATATAGCTTTATGAAATTTAGGTGGCAGGCGAGATGTTTGAAAACTGAATGTATGGAATGCGGGGGGGGGGGGGAGGATGGCGGACAATTGATAAGTTCAATCGCTACAGTAATTTACCGTAATACCATGCGAGCGAAGCCGCGGGGAAAAGCTAGTTGTTTTATATATATGCATTGTTCATGTTCATATTGTTGCAATTCGAATAGCTTTAAATAAGGACATAATTATTCCAACTTTCCTCTTTTGTTCTTTGCAATTAGTGACGATGCTAATACTGATAATGAATTAGGACTCGGCTGAGACATTGATGTGATACATTGTGGTCGAAAAATCTTCAAAGTGTGTTGCAATAAAAAGCAAGGAATTAAAAAAAATAATTTTTAAAATCGTTTTATTGTTTTATGCATGAAAGCGTAACAAACGAACACACGCAGTTTCGCATTTATAATATTAGTATAGATTGACGTAACCTCTTTCATTTCATTTCAATTACAAGATTGACATATTCATCCTGCCTTTTAATAAATTCTTTATTACGCTTTTAGTAGAATAAAATCTCAGATAGTATAATTGTTGCATTTACTGTCCAATCGTGGTATAGTTATTTTAATTGTTACATTCTACGTACTTGATTCATTGAGTAACAAACAGTTTTCCATTACTGTCTTCATAAATTTTTGTGTTCCATAAATAAACTAACGTTCACGGTCATAAAGAACTGATTATCTTTAAATTTGTACCATCTGGGGACAAAGCAAAAAATCCCATTGAAAAATTTCCCAGAGTGCCTGAAAATACAATTCATCACCGGAGCGTAAAGAACTCGAAGAAAGCTTATTTAATGGTTTTTTTCAGACAGTTAAAAAATTAACTTGAAACGTATTACTAAAGGCTAGATTTTCCGCCCGAGAGGCTAAAGCATTGGAGCATGGTTTTAGACAAGATCAGGCGGACACCCAGAAAATTGGATGCTTCGGAAGCGCCAGTCTTACTTACTTCCTGTTTCTCAACCGGAAACAGGAAATACATACATAACGGACGCCGCGTATTTTGTCTAATTTGTCCATCTGTCTGTTTTGCTTAAAGGATAATATAAGAACTATTAGAGTTAGGAACGTACGTCTAAATATATGAAAGAGACAACCGAGTCTGATTAAGCGTTATAGTGAATATGCGAATACGTTCTTCGTTTTTATTAGCTAACCTTCCGAGAATCTAACCTGATAGATTTTTTATCTATTATGGTAGATTCTCGGAAGGTTAGATATTTATCTACCACTCATAGATTTTCCGAATAAGGAACCCCAGTAATATTTTTTGATAACAATAAATCATTGAAGAAAAACATCATTATACAGGGTGCGGCAGCATAACTTCATTTTTTTTATGGTTGATGTTGTAGCGGAGCGCTAGTGATCTTGTTCAAGAGGCGAAACTATAAAGTTTTACCCCGACACAGTTTAGTCTAGTCTAGTAGTTTAGTCGTCGTAGTGCGTTGGAGCAGTGAGGAGCGTGCGTTTGCCGTTGAGGTTTTCTAATGTTGTACAAGTTTCATGCAACCACAACGATAGAGAGACTATCCGCAAAAGTAAATAGGGCGACTATCCTTATTGATATGAATTCTTGCCCTTTTTATTTGCGAATTGAATTTTTTTTAAATTTTTTTTATATGAAATACCGCACAAGAGTCCCAACTGCTCCCGTCTGGAGCCAGTGAGACTATGGCATCCCCAATTGGGGTATGTTGTGAGGCTGAAGGTAGTAGGGAGTGGAAGGAGATAGGGAAGAGGAAGGTGGGGAAGTACCTGGCTATTCAGATCTGGTCACTAAATACAGCTAAAGCCATTTCAAGCAACGTTTCAATTCTGAATGGTGGTCTTACACCAGGGCGATACTGATAGTACCTTCCACTCTGGAACGTGCCGCAAATATACTATATATTATTTTCAATGAATAAATTGTGAAATAACACATTAATCAAATAAAATTTATTTGCGCACGCCGGGTTCGAACCCGCGATCTTCGTATTGTGAGTCGAGAGTCTTGCCTCGGGACCACGGAGGCCGTCATAAAATGAATAAAATATCTGAATAAAAATCATTCAAAAATAAAACGCAATAAACAGTGTAATTTAAACTCTAATGCATACATTGAAACATAAAGTTGACCGAAACCACAATCAGTAATAAAAATATTCAAAAGAAATTACTTACCAATATGATTTTGACACCCGTCAGAGTTTCGCCGCAGAATATTTTCGTTCAAATAAACAAAACACGTGCGCCTACTCCAGCGGTTTACATGTCACTGAGGCCTGCGAGAGGGGCGCTTCCACCAACATCCATAACATGGGGCATTCAAAACCGGGGCATGTATCACACTGAGGCTATAATCCGGCTATATCCGGCTTTTACCATACATAAAGTTTAATTTTACCTTCTGTATCGGACGTTTAATAATGTAATTGAAAATGAAATACAGTAATTCACGGGGTCAAGCAGTCAATATTGACAAAAAAACAAGGCTTGACCTTGACAAAATGGAATTTGTGCAAAGTAGTACGAACATTTCTTTGTGATGTCTCCTTTCATTATCCTATGTCCCAAACTGGAAAAAACTTACAAATAAAATATCGGAGAAGCGCGGAGACCAGAGAGGTAGAGATGATCCCATATGGTGACAATGCTCGGCGCAACATTCCGCCGGAGCGTTCGTTCCCCAGCCTCAGTCGGTCCAGTTCTGAGAATTTTATCCCGGCCTTTAGAATTGGGCTAAAACAAAGGA
Organism: Glyphotaelius pellucidus; assembly: GCA_936435175.1. NCBI lineage: Eukaryota > Metazoa > Arthropoda > Insecta > Trichoptera > Limnephilidae > Glyphotaelius > Glyphotaelius pellucidus. The sequence continues at coordinate 2,932,829 of OW386561.1, forward strand.
CTGGCAACGGCTCCAGCCGGCCAGTTGGGTCCTTTAAATAGAGACCCAAATCCTGTGTTTAGGCAGATATCCAGAAACCATCATCTCTACTGCTCTTCTCCGCCTTCTCCGATCTTCAACTACACTTGGACTTCTTCTTCTTCTTCTTCTCTCCACTGGCCCACCTGCTCAACTGAAAGCGCAAATCACAATTTCTCGATAGCCTTTTTCAAGGCGCAGGTGTCCCTTCTACCTCCCTTCCTCCCCTTGCCTACAACCCTTCCTCTACATTTTTCCCTATTTTTCCCTCGTTTATCCCATTTCTCCCTTTTCCCCACATTTTTCCCGTTTTCCCCATTTCTCCCAAGGCGTCGAAGCGGTCAGCCGGCCCCCTCTCACTTCATCGTCTGTGCGGCTGGCGACTACAGTGTCTGATCCCGTACACCTTCTATGTATCTATACATTTTCAATCTGTTTTTGTTAATGATTTTCTTTTGCTCTCAATTCCACAACATAATTATGTATTTCTTTAATAATTTTTTTTTTGCGTATGAATTAAGTCTTATTGTAAACTTCACTGGTTTATGCAACCCAGTAAATAAGTATTTTTTATAAAATATGTATTGTGTTGAACTGTTTGTTTCCCAAATAAAGTAAAATAAAAATGTTTAAAAAGCCTTGATGACATTGAGCTAGTTTACAAGCTACTGGCGGAGAAATTCACTGTCTGTTAGTAAACTCGCTCAGCGTAATCGTATTACTATCTAGCTGATTGTGGCCAATCTGCTAGTTGAATAACCTGCTGAAAGGTGGTCAACTTTGCTCGCTACTTGCCAGCGTGTGCCTCAAGATGGCGGCCCACGAACAGCTGAGTTATTCTTGCTACTGGCTAGCGTGTGGCGCTAGCTGCGAGCTCAAGTTTTCTACAAAAATTCGACAGAATTGGTTCGCGTGAGGCGTTATTTTAGCTGCTACTGTCGCTACTGAGCGATTAGACAGTTTTGTGTGTCATCGTGAGAAACTCACTCGCCGATTCACCCGCTTTTAAACCTACAGGCTAGTAGTAGCTTGTAAACTCGCTCAATGTAATCGAGGCTATATACGATAATGGATGTCTAAAGAAGAACTAGTAAAAATCATTTAATGGACGTGGGTTTATTTGGCGGTTAATTGTGCAAAGGTAATATTGATTCTCCCGAGAGATGGAGTTTGAAATGCAGATTCGACGAGCACATAATATTATGTAATCGGAACAGTCGTACCTCAAAGATCCTTCCATCAACACATCTGTTATGGTTCATGGCTCTATGAGGTCAGGCAGGGCCGTATTTAGGTTTTGAACTACCTTAAGTAGTAAAATATTGCCGAACCTTTTCCTTAAAAAATTGTGCCGGGCCTTAAGTAGAACCATTTGTATCGTCACACCTGCCACAGGTCACCCCGAGTGGTTCGCTACGTTTGCTGACTTTGCAAAGACGTCCGGGTTCATAGGTCTTGGCAGCAGATACGTTTCCCCACTTACTGCGTGGCGGGCCGGATTGGGAGAGAGTAGTTGAGGGGACTTAACGTAGACCTCTTCAGCAGGAATCTCTCGAGCCACTGCTTTGCATCGCGGTGGGAGGGATGGATTCTTACGTTCGTCACTAACAAAAATATCTACAAAAGCTATCATCCACTGATAATCTTGCGCACACGCTACGCTGGGCAGCGCGCGCTGAAAAAACTCATCTGCGCATGTGCGACCGGTGTTGCCCGTTCAAATAATTACATTTGGAGATTTTTTATTTAGTAAAAAATCAAATCTATAATTGCACGGTCTTTGTAAAATGTACAACAAAAGCACCGTTCGAAGGCTGAGAAGTATTTTTTTAATTACGGCCGTTAGTTTAGGAACATTAGTTTAAAGTTTATCGCCCGAGGCAGATATCTTGATTTGCTTGGATTAAATACGGCCCTGAGACCAGGTAGGGTACGGTGAGGTTAATTGACATGGATGGGAATAGGTGTGTATCATGCGGGATCTCACAATTCCCATTACAGGAATTCTGTCAAAGATCGGATTGCGGACTTATTTGTGCAATGTGCATCTCCCTTCTCCCATCTCCCATCTCACTGCAAACAGGGATCTGCATGCTTCAATAAACCTGGATCCATGTCATTTACAGATGCCAGCCTAATTTAAGGGACTTGTAAACTGTGTCTGGAAACCTATGGCATAAACAGTTTTCACATCTCTTATTCATAATACGCAGTAGTGGTTAGATACAATAGATAGGTAGGTAACCGCAGTATCACTTTCTTTTGCTCGAGTTGGCCTTGGCAATCTTTGACCAGATCTGAATAACTAGATATTTCCCAAACATAATTTTTTTTCTTTTCCCTTTCTTACCTCAAAACTTACCCCAATTAGGGTTCCACAGGCTCCGAACAGTTGGGACTCCTCGGCGGTGTTAGCATAAAATAAGAAAATACAGGATGCGGCAGCATTACTTCCTTTTTTAAATGCGCGCCTTTCAGTCGGTTGATGCTGTAGCGGAGCGCTAGTGGTCTCGTTCGAGAGGCGGAACTATAAAATTTTTGTCCCGACAAAGTTTAGTCGCCATCATGCTTTGGAACACTGAAGAGCGTGCATTTGCCGTTGAGGCCTATTTTGAGTCATGACCAAAGCCAGAGACTGGTTTACTCAGTGTACGGAGAATGGGGACGTCACCTACCTGATTTGATCTTCAAAAACTAAGTAAAACAAAACTTTAGATGTGTGCCTTCATTATAAAAAAACAAATAAAGATTTTCTGATTTATACAATGGTTTTTATTAAGTTTTGAAAAAAGGAAGTTATGCTGCCGTACCCCAAAGGCGGGCTGGGTTGCGATCACAGAACATCCGTTCGAAAAGTAGGCCTCAACGGCAAACGCACGCTCCTCACTGTTCCAACGCATGATGGCGACTAAACTGTGTCGGGACAAAATTTTATAGTTCCACCTCTCGAACGAGACCATTAGACCAAAAAAAGTTTCAATTTTGAAAATGATACCTAAATTCAAAGAAAATTTGAGTTCACTGAACGTGAAAATCTTGGCAGGAATAATTCACCCAATTAGTGTGTTTGATTTTACAAGTTTTACAGAATAATAAAATTAATTCCTGTTTCAAAATTAAGACGCCTGTTTCAGGAAGCCAATCGTGATTTGTGAGTAAAAATAGAAAATTATTGTATTAAAACCATTTTAAAACCGGAGAAAACTTTCACAATTTAGTCGGGACTTCAGATCCAAACTTTTCACAAAGTATTTAATTTCAGATTCGAATTTCGAAATTAATTACGGAAGAGAAACGGAAATGGATTTAAATTCAGAATAAACCTTAATTGGCAGTTCCGTTTTCAAATTTAGTACGACACCCTCACCAGCTTATAAAAATATTTTAAAAATTTTTGAAAAACTCTTGTAGTTTTTATGGTATTATTTTATTTTTGAGGTTTTAAGTCGTGTTGCGCTGCCTCCTTCTTTAGCCAAAGTTTCGGAAAGCATTGCTGACAAACTGCCTTGGCAGTTTAGCGGGTGATTAAAATGAAGAATAAAAAAAAAAAAAAAAATTACAGTGTCCATCATCAGACGTGCAAGTTGTATCATCACACTTCTGCCCTGATACGTAATTTGGGAGGCGGGTACGGGTACCGCCGCCCCAGGAACCATTTATTGGATAAGTAACACCTCTGCTATAGGTAACTTATAAGCGGTTCGCTCGTTTGATGACTTAACAAGAGTGCCCGGGTTCATGGGATGAGGTCTGTCCGAGTCTTGACGGAGGATGTGTCTGCCCACCACTGCGTGGCAGGCCGGATCGGGAGAGATTGGTTGAGGGATAATTTGTGACCTCTCAAGCAGAACTCTTTGGAACATCGCCTTGATCGACCCATTGATCCCCAGATTCCTACCCACCCGTCATAACTTATCCTTCCCAGAACTTCCTCTCCTTTCTTTCCTTTAAAAGACCATTCATACAGCATCCCCAAAGATGACAGAGGCCCCGAGGGGAAATATTTTACTCAGAGCGTCCTTTGTGGAGCTATTGTAAAAAAAAATTACACATCAAATTACACATGTACCCTAATAATGGACCCGTAACGCTGTCCGAAACGTTGGCTAGAGAAGGAGGTAGCGCAACACGCCATAATACCCCACAAATAAATCACTCTAATACTTTTTGTCCGTGAAAATCTAAAATCATATTTCCTGTACTTTTCTATTCAAAAAGTAAAAAAAAAAGTCTTAATAAATTTTCACTCGAAAATTTTGCGCTCGTTTTTGTTTGAATGAACTAATTATTTTTTGTTTAGAAAGAGACGAGTGTTTGAATAAATTAATAATTAAAAGTTTGTTGAAACATAAATTGAGGGATTTATTCTTAAACGTGACATAACTCTACAAGACAGTGTTTTTAAATTATTGCTCATTTCTTGATTCAGAATTATTGCTGACTACTGAATTCAAAATGCTTCGCGAAAGTTGTAAAGTCGTGATGTAAATTACAAATGTTTTATTGAAGAAGAAGATAACGCTAATAATCTAAACGAAAATCAATAATTAGTCGAGGATAATATTGTTAATTATATGATATCTACCAAGCTCCCAGACCCTCTACCCATTTAAGGTTCCAAGGATTAAGATGGGCTGGACATGTGCACCGAATGCCAAGCACATGAGTACCGAAGAAGGTTCTAAAAAGACACCCGGGAGGTAAACGAAAGGCGGGCAGACCTAGGCTGAGATGGGAGGATGATGTCAGGAAGGATGCAAGAGAATCACTCCATGTTGCAGATTGGAAGACGACGGCCGAGGATAGAGGGTGGTGGAGGCTTATCTTGAAGGAGGCCAAGGCTCGAAATGGGATGCAGTGAGATTGTCTAATGTGACGATTTGATAAGAGGTGGCAGTGATCTAAATGGAAAGGCGTTTGTCCCGATAAGACGAGAGATTCTGGGTTTGAGTCCCAGTTGCGACAGTTAGCTTTTCATTTTTCTGTGTCTTGTTCTCTTTAATATTTTCGTTTGGATTATTAGTGTTATCTTCTTCAATGATATATTTCATTGATGGGAATAACCTTCAAAAGTTATAAAAAGAGGTCCAGGGGTAGGGCTCTCGACTAGTGATCCGGAGGTGGCTGGGTCAAAACCCGGCGCGCACAAGTAAATTGTATTTGATTGATTTGTGTTACTTCACAATTAATAAATTAAAAATAATATACCTTGTTTATACGGCGCGTGGAAAATGCTCTCAGTGTCACCATGGTGTAAAATCATCATTCAGAATTGAAACGTTGCTTGAAATGGCTTTATTTAGTGGTAAGAAAGAGAGGCAGCTAAGAACTGTTTAAGAAGAAAAGCAAAACCACCAGCGCATTGACATTTGACGTTTTAGAATTTTTGGAATTCACTCACATTTCAATATTATCCTTGTTACTATATTCCATACTTACAAAATTATCGTCACGACTATTGTAGGGGTCTACGGAGACGTCACGGTGCCATGTGTGAGAAAGATGCAAGAAATTGATGACTTTTTTCCTATGGAGGAAACAGCCCTACGTACATTGTGTATCTCATCTCTTGAAAGAGCTGCAGCATTATACGAGGTTCAGTCAAAAAGTATTGCTTCCTATTTTTTTTACTTAAGTGAAAATTTTGAATTTGTTGCTATTCCTCAAACCTTTTTCTAAAATCAATTGCAATAGTAACTTTTTGCGTCAACAGGTGGAAGCACTGAAGTGGCTTGCAAAATGGTCAACATCGATGTCCGTAATAGAAAGCGTTCTGTGATTGATTCTTGACTGTAGAAGGTGAAACGCCCATTCGCATTCATGAAAGACTGAAAAATGTGTACCATGATGCAACAGTGGATCAGCACTACTAGAAGATGGGTTCGTCGCTGTAACGAAGCTGAAAGACAAAAACAGCTGGTTGTCAAAAAGCGGAATGGCGCAGGCCGTTGATTGCAGTGACTGCAGGCGAGTTGATGACATCATTTGTGGTGACCCTAGATAACTAACAGATGTCTCTCAGTAAAGTCAGTGTGATGACGATTATTCGTCAACTGATTATCCAACAAAAGTTTGTGCAAGGAGGGTACCAAGAAAGTTAACCGGCCAGAAAAAAGAAACAAGAAAAACAATAACCTTACAACATTTGCAGCGCTTGATTTCTAGAAAAAATTGTGACCGTAGGGTTCATTTTTAGGAGACACATGGGTTCATTTTTTTTAAACCTGAATCAAAGAGGCAGTCAAAGAATGACATCTCACAAACTCGCCAAGGACAAAAAAATTCAAGACTGTGTGATCGGCGGGAAAAGTTATGTTCTAGATGTGATCGTGATTTTTACAACACCGTGATACATGCTCTTGTTAAAAGATGGATCAAAGCTGTGGAAATGGACAGATATTATATTGAAAAAAAACAAATTATTTGTCAATAGTGTGGTTTTCATCCCATGTAATTTTATTTTTAATTTCATGACAAATAAAGGAGAAAAAAATAGGAGGCAAGACATTTTGACTGATCCTGGTAGCAATAAGGAACGTTTGTTTATTGCCTTTTTTTGGCATCACGGTACCGTACCCGTGAATCGTCACGGTAATTGTAAAGGCACTCATTCCCATTGAAGAAATGAACTTCATATCACAAATTCTTCACAAAATATCTACATCTGTAAGTAAACAATACTCGATGGTTCGTAGATGAAGTTTTTTTAGAATTCAACGAATGTTGTGAAGCTCTCGGTAAAGTAACGTTAGCGTTATAGGTGGTCAGTTCACGAGCTAAGATATAATTTTTACAAAAGTTTACTAAATTGTAGATTGTGGAGCGAGGGTCTGTAGTATGTAGCCTGTAGCCACGTACAAATCGTTAAGCTGCGGTGTTTATTTTATAGGCTTTTCCCTACAGTCCTAGGTTCTATGGTCTGTACAGCCTTTATACATATGTACTATGGACGAGGCCTGTTCGATCTGTGTTGTACCAAAAGGAATAAATACTTTAAGACTCGTGAAATTATTGGTTTTGCTCTAAACGATTATTTCCCGTACTTGGTGAATAGAGCTGAATAGCTGGGTACTTCCAACCTTCAGCAGACACCAAAAAAAAGAAAACTTTTTTTTTCAAAATTTTTTTCAATGCTTTTTTTTCGTTAGATCCACACAGGAGGCCCTGAGAAAAACAATTTCCCTCAGGGCCTAGGTCATCTTTGGGGATGCTGTGTGAAGGGTCTTTTTCAGGAAAAGAAAGAGAGGTAGTTCTGGGAAGGAAAATTTATGAAGCGTGGGTAGGAATCTGAGGATCTGTGTATCCAGGAGTGACGGTCGTGCAAATCCTCCAACTGAGGTCAAAAAGTCTCCTTCGACCAGTATATCTCGATCCGGCTCTGTATAAATAATATAACGTTGGCTAAAGAAACGTTAGCTGAAATGTTGGCTGAAACGTAGGGTGAAACGTTAGCTGAAACGGCGGCTGAAACGTTGGCTGAAACGTTGGCTGAAACGATGGCTGAAACGTTGGCTGAAATGTTGGCTGAAACGTTGGCTGAAACGTCGGCTGAAACGTTTTCTGAAATTTTGGCTGAAAAGTTGGCAGAAACGTCGGCTGAAACTTTGGCTGAAACCTTGGCTGAAACGTTGGCTGTAACGTTGGCTGAAACGTTTACTGAAATGTTAGCTGAAACGTTGGCTGAAATGTTGACTAAAGAAGGAGGTAGTGCAAGTTAGGTTGTGTTGGTGTTATGATGTAGTACTTTAAGAGTAATTAATAAGAAATGGTAACATCTTCACTTAAATGAAGTCGCTCCCGCTATTTGTACGCTTAGATCTTTTGAACTACGCAACTGATTTTCATGCGGTTTTCACCAATAGATAGAATGATTCAAGAGAAAGTTTTATACGTATAATATATGCATATTATACTAGAGAAAAGCCGAGATATTCAAATATTCAATTCAGGCAGCGGGCTGGCAAGCGGGCGTTGTGGATTTGATATGGCGTTGTCTTTGGTTAGCCACAGCAACGTGTGGTCGGGTCTGCTAGTATGTTTATAATACGTATTGCGGAAATTGCTTAAAAAATATATATTAAGCAGTTTTAGTGACTAAATAACAAAACACCCAATTCGTCAAATCCGTAGCTCCAAAGTAAATTTTTTTTTGTTGTGCAAAAAATGTAAAAAAAATTAAAATGTAAAAAATCCAAAATCGCGCCGCGGGCCGTGTTTAAGATGCCCTGCTTTACACTATTTCCAGTACCAGCCCAACTCCCTTAAAGCCGAAAGTATCGAATTTATCGATAAGGACCCATTTGGTGTCCCGGAGATACTTTTATCAATTTATTGTTAACCCCCTAATGACAGTGTGTAAGCTCTGAATGTATTGAATGGGAGAACCAGAGTTTTAGCTGTTACTGCTTTGTTTTCAAATAAATACAATGACATCTTTTTACCTTTGGGGCTAAGATGTTGTAGAACCAGTTTTATTTTTTGAAAACTTATTTAGCACCGTTGTGATTTGAAACCCTAAGAGACGAAAAAGCCACACTAAAATAGACAAACACATACATCTATAGGATTTAGCCTGCAAGACAATGAGATAGACTAATCGGTCTCCTCTTTGTGCGGCGCTTCATAGCTTTTTCACTCTTAAGAGACCTAATCTAAACCTCTCCAGCCGAATTTTCTCGACCCATCGCGATGGATTTATAGGCCTTGACTTCTGACCCCCATATTCCTACTCACCCCTCATACATTTTTCGTTCCCAAAACTTCCTCTCCTTCTTTTGAATTCAATCTGAATTATTCAAAAAAAGGTATTCTGACACAAAAAATCTGCAAATCATTAAAACTCAAACCTGCACATATTGTGAATTTTGCTCCTACCGGATTAACTTGATAACCTAACCTGTGTCTGTCACAAAATATTATTAAATTTGCTATTGTGCGAAGTGATTCTGACGCGTGGAAATCATCTAAAGGTCGCCTATGCAGTAGACTTCGCTTTATAAGGTTAGTGTCTTTGCTATAAATTTAGACCAGTGCTGATTAACATTTAAAAAATATGTATTTTGTGTCCGCAAAAATTAATTCACCGATCAATAATTTGAGGGTATAATGTCCATCATGTTTGAGGTTATTTATATAATCCAGGCTTACATATTATTATACAATCGTTAAAATTCAAATTATGTTATATCGACTAAAAAATATTTTAAAGAATATTTGAAGAAATTCAGCCTTGTTATTCTACCGAGAAAAAGCGGTGAGCGAATGTTCGACGCACAGAAATCACAGTTAAGTTAAAACGAAATGTTAATAGAAAAAATATTAAAAGGAAGAATTCAAATAGAAAATACAAAACAGTTTTAGTCCGTGAGGAGGACTCCAGAAGTTTGGTATTTACATTTCACATTTTGGTAGCGCCGCTCCGGGAACCATTCATTGGATAACCAAAACCTCTGCCATAAGTCGCCCAAAGTAGTTCACTACATTTAGTCAACCAGAAGGGATGTCCGTGTTCATGGAGTGAGATTTGTCTTGGTATCGGCGACGGATGCGTTTGCACACCTACTGCATGAATCGAGAGATACTAGTTGAAGGTGGCCTTTTGACTTTCTCTCTCGACTCATCGCCTTGCACTGAACTTGCTAAGAGCTGTGAGACTTATTATTATTATGTTATTTTTTTTTTGGTTTCCTCCTATTTTTTTTCAGTTTTATAATTTGCAGTTGTGCTTCGTTATTACGACTGAACTGAACTGTAATCGTTCTGTATTGTCCACTTCCGCAATTGGGGTTGAGCTAGACCCCATCCCTGCATAGTCAGGCGCCGAACATCCTTGGAACGGAGCCCTCTCAGATCATCTGCACCCCCCCAGCAACATGTGTGGTCATAAGGTTTGGCCGGGCGACCTTGGCGACCTTCCGCCCTGCCTCCGACAACTCGACGCTGTAGTCCTAAGGGTTTTAGGGTATTTTGCCCCTATTTCCCAGTTATTTTCTTCAAGGCACAACGAGGAACTGGCTAAGGGGCGCGGAAGCCCAGTCTCGTTAAGGTTTGACCGACCGCCACAAACATTCTTACTGGTACTGCCAGACGACGAGAGAGGGAACCCTCCAAACTGCAGAGCCATTTTTTGTTACCTAACCATGTTTGTCTCTTTCCTTTCTTGTAGGTGCTTGCAGCATACGCAAGATACAATTCTCCTCGAGCTGCTTTTGTCTTGCTTTCTCACCTTCACCTATCACCTTTTCATACCCCTATATATGTTTTTCTAATACCATTGTAACAAATTTATTATGTAAGCACTTGCATACTGCTTACTAACACTGTATGCAGGGACATTGGAGGTGCAGATTCGTTCTAAACTAAATGTAGCTTCGTTCTTTCAAAAAAAATTAGAGTCCTTGCGAGAGCCTTGAAGGAGTAACCATCTGTTACTAATATCAGGGTGGGTAAGTGGTGGATAACCTCCAACCTTGCACTGCAATGTGAGGGATGGATTCATACTCCTGGACACACTGACCTCCAGATTTTTACGCATCCCTCATACATTTTCCTTCCCAGAATTTCATCCCCTTCCTGTTTTCTTCAAAATCAAACAAAAAAGTTTTCATCCAAAATTCGTTACTGGTTACTCAGTCACTCAATCAACCCTACCCTCACCGAGCCCGTAACTGTCCAATACTTACTGATTTTTATGTTTTAATGGAAACAAAAATCAAAAATATCAAAAGAGACCAAAAATTTGATTTACATTTTTTACTCCAAATAATGTAAGGAATCACTGGTTAAAGTAAGTCAAGTACATCGCTTAAACACCCTGTATATGTTTTACTATATCTGCATCGATGTTTACTTTTATTTTAAAGCTGGTAGCTTAGTTGATTTTAAAACTGGTAGCTTAAAAAACAGTAGTTATTATAAAACATAAATATTCACGCAACACAAAGAGCAAAATAATTTTAATAATTATTTTCAACAGTGCAAACAATACTTTTAGCAAATTTTGAATTAATCGAAGCGGTAACAAGTTGTTCCCTGTTCCGGAATGTTCCGCACAAATACAACGCATTAAATTGTTAGGAAAATTAATAAAGTTCACGCACCAATGCTTTTAATATATATTATTTCTGAATTGAGTTTTTGTTGGTCAAATATTTTGTTATTTACCGTGTTTATTTTCCACAGGCACCTCAATAAACTTTAATTCCAGGCGTACGGACATACTCTTTTCTGCTTTCAGAGACCTGATAGGATTGCATGCATCATGCAGATTCAAACTTACTGATTAAATATTGGCTCTGCCATTGGCGGAAAGCAGAACAACTCCGTCAGGAACCCAGGGCATCACTATCTGCATTTTGAAATACTTTTTTGGACATACTTTTTACTGCTTTCAGAGTCCTGATAAGATTGCACGCATCATGCAGATTCAAACTTACTGATTAGATATTGGCTCTGCCATTGGCGGAAAGCAGAACAACTCCGCCAGGAACCCAGGGCATCACTATCTGCATCTTGACATACTTTTTCTTGCTTTCAGAGTCCTGATAAGATTGCACGCATCATGCAGATTCAAACTTACTGATTAGATATTGGCTCTGCCATTGGCGGAAAGCAGAACAACTCCGTCAGGAACCCAGGGCATCACTATCTGCATTTTGAAATACTTTTTTGGACATACTTTTCCTGCTTTCAGAGTCCTGATAAGATTGCACGCATCATGCAGATTCAAACTTACCGATTAGATATTGGCTCTGTCATTGGCGGAAAGCAGAACAACTCCGTCAGGAACCCAGGGCACCACTATCTGCATCTTGACATACTTTTTCTTGCTTTCAGAGTCCTGATGAGATTGCACGCATCATGCAGATTCAAACTTATTGGTTAGATCTTGGCTCTGCTGTTGGCGGAAAGCAGAACAATTCCGTCAGGAATCCAGGGCATCATGGAACACTATCTGCATTTTCTTTTAAATATGTACCCCTGAAAGCTGTGCAAGTGTGTTTAGAGCGTTTTTTTTGTCTTTATGAACTTACTTCGTTTTAATTTTTATATTTAAATGTGAATCTTCTGGAGCCAGTGAGATTTTGACATCTCCAATTGGCGTATGTTGTGAGGCTGAAGGTATAGAGTATGGGAAGTATCATGGCGGTTCACACCTGGTCATCATTTAGAGCCACGTTTTGATTTTGAATGGTGGCATTTGACCAGAATGATACTGAAAGAATCTACCACTCTGGAACGTGCCGCAAAAATACTACATATTATTTTTAATGAATAAATTGTGAAATAATAAAAATAATTCAAAATATGCGTCAGTGCATTAGAGATGGCAATCGTCTGTTGACAACCAATTGTTAATCAGATGGACTGCCGTTCTTTGCACGTCCTTTGCCGCTTTGGAAACGCTTGCATTTGCAGCTTACAGCTTTTTCCAAAGCACCGTAAATGGAGATTTGTGTAGGGAAAATTTGCTAACTAGAACTCTTGATTATGCGGTCAAATTTATTTACAGGTGACGTTATATTTTATAATAAAATTTGGTACAAAATTAAATCCGTCACAACTAGAGTGACACGAGAGGGAATAAAAAAAGCCGAACTGAGCAGACGCGAGAACCGGATTAAATTTGCAATATCATGCACTGGACCGGAGAGCGACTTTCGGGGATACCAGTCGATAGAATTAAGCTTTCGTAATTTTTTAAGGTTAATCAGCCATACTGCACTTTGTGGCTTCCAGCCCAGAGGTGGCGCTCAAATTCAACTGCTGGTCATTATTAGAGAATCTGCTAGCTCTACACAAAAATCTATTCTAAATCAACGATTTATTTATTTAGTTATTAAGTCCCATTAACCAACGGCCGAGAAATCAAATATCTTGTGATCGTATCCTCAAAACTGCACAGGGCGGTTCCGGTGAGAAAGATTGTTTATTCTCCGTACCAGAATTCTTAACTAAAAACTTAATATTTAATTAAATGAAGACATTATGAGCGAAACTCAATCGAAAATCTGGAAACAGAAAAATCAGAAAAAGATATTGGCACCTCTGGGACTCGAGTCCCAGAGGTGCCAATATCTTTTTCTGATTTTTCTGTTTCCAGATTTTCGATTGAGTTTCGCTCATAATGTCTTCATTTAATTAAATATTACAGTTTGAGGTTTTGCTCATAAAGTTAAAATAATAAATAATAATATTCATCCCAGACTTGCAGAAGAGTCAATAGATGTCGCACATTAAATAAAATGGATAATAATTTATCCAGACACCATCTAGATTGCATTTAGTTCGAGTTGAATCTTGCAATCATTCATAAAGATGGCAACCAATAAAAATATGCGTTGAGAAAAATGAAGATAATATGGGTGGTTCTTAGTCGAAGTATGGTACAGTTAAAAGTGACCGAATTGGATATCGACACCTTAGCTCAGTGGATAAGAGCGCCCAACCCGGAAAGTAGGGAGGTCCTGGGTTCGAGTCCCAGAGGTGCCAATATCTTTTTCTGATTTTTCTGTTTCCAGATTTTCGATTGAGTTTCGCTCATAATGTCTTCATTTAATTAAATATTACAGTTTGAGGTTTTACTCATAAAGTTAAAATAATAAATAATAAAAACTTAATATCGATTTTATTTCACTCAGAATGTGATTTAATGTATACTTAAGTAAGTTGACAATAAAAATGCTCATAATGTCCTTTTGCGTGATAATGTCCTTTTTATAAATATTGTTTGGTCATAAGTATTTTAATTTTTCAAAAATGTTTAAGCAAAATAAATGGGTAAAAAAATCTAAAATATATTGTAAGACCGTACATATATAGACCAACTGAAGTATTTTCGTCACAAAAAACGTGCTCGGATTTATTTTATGAAATTTTTCGAACTAAAATAAAAATTCTGAAAAGAAGCTTAACTAGATAATTTATTGATTTATTTTACTGTATGACTTTATGATTTGAAATGTGTGTTGTACTATACAATATTTTGTTTGAAAATTTAACAAATTTGCCAAGACCAATGGAATAACCTTATTATAATATAAATAATTTATTTTTATTTTTATTTAATACATAACTTTACTAGATAAAATAACAATCTTTCGAAATCGATTTATTTTTTTTTGTAAAAAGTAATCGATTTGTCTAGAATTTGATTTAAAGATGACATGTTTCCGGTTTTCTGGTTATTACCTCGTAAGAAGTTTATTCACATTTTAAAATTTTTATATTTATCTAGCTTTTACTCGTGGTTTCGCTCACAATTAGCAATAGATAGCAATTAGCAATAAGCAAAACATAATGTCATTTCGTGCGTCCCCGTTCCGTTCTACCTTCCCCGCCTTCCCCCTCCCTCGTCTCTTCCCACTCCGCGAAGCCCACTTTCCATCTGCCTTTCCTCCCTGCCGCTAAAATATAAAAAATATACACATTTTCAATTATACAAAATTTATAAAGCAAGAACTTACCATTATTTACAACCTATATTACTCGCTGATAATGTAGCTTTCTATTGGTGAAAGAATTTAAAAAATCGGTTTAGTGGTTTAGGCGTGCAAGCGTAACAAACAAACACTCTCTTTCGCATTTATAATATTAATATAGATTTTGAATGTTTCATTGACTTTTAAAGGCTTTACTTTCTGATGCCACCTTTGCCAGCCGTTTGTCATATTCCTATCTCCACGAAACAATCTTTCGGGAATACTTCATTCCTCTAGATTTTAATAACTTCTTTACATACCCCGAGTTACCTGCGAACGGCATTCTCAACCACCAGGTCGTATTCTAATATTTATTGGTGAACGAATAACAGACGGGTAATTCTGTATATTTTGTGTTAAGGAGGAGTCTGGTCCAGCCGATCCAAAAAATAGTTTTTTTAGATGCCTAAAAATCTTCCTGTATATATGTGGAGAATACATTTCTAAAGTTGTAGCATCAAATTCAATTTTGGAAGGGATCGTCCATTAAATACGTGAGACTCGAAAGGGGGGGGGAGGGGTTCGGAAAAAATCACGAAATATCACAAGAAGGGGGGGGGGGGCGATATAATGAGATATCACTTGTATTTATTTTTCGTTGAACGCACGATTTCTATACCAAACAGCGGCGCGTGACCGTACTAACCGTTGCCAGGCACTGATTTCCCCGCGCGTTGCGACAACCGCTCGGCTCATCAGTCGCCAGTAAGTCTGTGATTTTGACGCTGAAAACAAGCGTAAATCGTTTATTTATTTACTTATGTCTATTCTTGAATACACAATTTTACAATTGATTACAGAGGTTTAAAAAAAATTGATTACAAAGGTTTTACAAAAAAAAAAGTTAATTTTCAGTAGCAGTAAGTAAAAAGATTTTTTTTTTAAAGTATTATGTTGGGTGTAAGGTAGGTTTGAGAAGGTAAAACTGTGTGTGGGTAATATTGTATGTTTCGTGAACACCTCACTAGGAGAACCTGTGCTGAGGTGTTGACATGCTTATGATTAAGTGTGACAAGTATTTATGTGTGTTGTAGAAAATTAGTTATTTAATTATAATTTGTTTTTTTAAACATTTTATTATCGCATACACTGATTATTGATAATGAAAAAAATATGTATAAAATACAAATCCATATATACATATTTATGCACATGTTTATATTTATAGACATACATACATATAAATTTACACACACCTACACATATTTATTAATGTAAGTGTGTGTGTAGTAGGAAAATTCATGAAAGACGTGTTTAATTGTTTTCTTTTACTTTTTGTAGTTTGGTTATGTTTTGTTAGGATTTATGATTTTTTTGAATAAAGTGAATAATGCCGTTGCCGCGTATGTTTTGCCTTAAAACAACGGAACAATGTCTAAACTAGGAGATCTGTATAAAGACCTATTTGCAGAGTATAAAAAGGGAAAAAACCAAGTATAATCAGATTATACTTGAATTCAAAGATAATATTCTGAAAATTTCAATATACTTTGACGTGATTTTGGGTATGGGGGGGGGGGGGGGGGGTTAGCCTAAAACCTCACTACGTATCACCAGGGGGGGAGGGGGTTGCGCGCTCCAAGCAGGTAGAACGGAGAATGGAGCGGAATGGAGCGAACAATTTAAACTCTCTTTCAAATCACGTTTTTCAAGTTGGCTGGAATCGCAGCTTGACGAATTTTCATCTTATTCACTTCATTCTAATATACATGACCATACTTACCTGGGAGGTCACTTGATGTTTATCCACTGGAGCAACAGCGCAATTTAAAACTTTTTTCTCCGATTGTTCGACATTTTTTGGTGATCATTTTGAATATTTTCCGCGCAAAGTAAAAAAAAATCGTATCTCCGAATTTTAATTTGGAGACATACAGACTGACTATAGTTATATATAGCCAATGAATTCACCTGTCTTTTGTCGATTATCACATATTCGTAAAATTTATAAAAAAATATTGTAAAATCGTAAACTTCTCCTTAATTTCTTATACACAAGGAAAAACTTGCCAAAATTGGCAGCAAAGCATTCCGAGGTATTTTAAATAGTGCCATATTGTGGCAAAAAGCGCTCCAGTGGTTATTAGAAAAAATTGGATACGGTTTGCACGCACATGACATACTTCGAAAGTTGACGAGACTCGAGAATAACAAAGTCGACCAATGTATTGTTCTTTCGATGGCGATTGCGAGCGACCTGGATTGGAGAATTGATCCCCATCTTATCATGAAAAATCAAATAAATACAAAATATTCATGTATTCGGCATCCCTCACACATCTAGAATTTAGATGAGCTAAGATGTTTGTCCTTAAGTGCACTCTAGTCAGGTAAAATCTAATGAATACATACGTAAATCCAACCCAACCCAACCAAACTCCTGCTAACTACTTGTTAATTCGAGTAATATGGTGCGGGGGGCAGCAAACATGGTACGGGGAAAGCCTCTACAAGGGATGCATGAAAAATGCAGGCGAAATCAGCGTGACTGCCCCACGAGACCAGGCGGGAAATTGCCTCTGTCTTACGTTAACAAGTTGCCGGAACGACCTGATATTTTGTTGATGCCCGCCGCGTCTTTTGGGAACAGTTCATGCATTGTACACCGAACAATATGGCATGTGATGGGTCATGGGTTATAGTGGTGCAAGTAGGAAGAAAACTATTTTTTAAATGTATTATTGACACAAATCAAATTGTTGCTGTCACTGAACTTTCCAGGTCAAATCGAGCCGTTTACTGTGATCGATCTTTTCGTTTGACTGGCCCGCTCATTTGGAATAAAATAACCTCAGCTCTTACTAATATCCAGAACTTGGCTGAATTTAAACGGGCATTAAAAACAAATTTATTTAAAAAATCATACATTTCATGAATCTTAACTCCTTTTCAATATACTCTAATAAGCCATGTTCCTCAAATTTCCGATAATTTTTTGGTTTCGGTTACCTCCTTACTGTACTTTTGTGCAATCCAAATTTGTCTTATTTCTAAACTTAAACTGCCTCCTGTTCTATGTTTTATTTTACTTTTAATGATTCTTGTTTAAGGGCACCGATATTGTTTATCATTACCTATTGTCCTGTGCCAAAACAACACTGTTGTTCTCTTGGCATTGCTTTGTACATACTGTGTATTCTTTGTTTCATATTTTTTTATCAATTTTGGTAAGGACTCGTAAGGAACAATATAGGATTACTCTTAAGTTTATTATAGCTAAGCGCACTTGAAGTGAAATAACACAAAACTGCGCTATATAATACTACGTTATTATTATTATTATTACAAAAAAATATGTTTGAATATACGGTTTTTGTTTGTAAGAATAAATATTTCATTATTATCATAAATTTGTTTCAATAAATTGCATCCAAACGTAAAGCTTAGTTCTCAAAGAAATCATAAATGTACCTTGATTATTAATATTATAATTTTAATGATAAAATATAGAATCAACTCTTTGCAACACATCACATATACGTAAGTAATCTAAAACTTCTCTTAATCTAAAATTAAAAATCAACCTTTTTGAATATTAGACCACATAAAGTGGACCTTTTTTTTAATAAATAAAATAAAATAATATAAATGGAGCATTAAAATATTAAAAAATGTTTTCTATAATCATCTTTTTACCCTAAAAAAATATTCGAAACTAAAATTGAATGCTTTTTTAAAAATTTATTTTATTATTTATTTATTTTAAAGAGAAAATACAGATGCAGTCAATAAACAAGAATATACAAAACAACAACTAGAGAACTCACCTGCACCAAAATTCTTTATCACGAATAAACTTAAACAACAGATAAAAACGTATACAAATATGTTTACTTATAAATAGGGAAAAATATGTAAGTATATAAGAATAATATTTTACAAATAGAAAAATGAGAAGAATGTGTAATTTAGAGGATAAGACAAAAAAAATAAATGGTTAAAAAACAATGTAATATAGAAATTGAAAAAAAAGAAAAGTACCTAAAATTATAAACGAAGTATGTCTAAGTTGTTGTACTTTAATTTTCTACTAAAAGAACTGCATGTATCAAAAAAATAAGTCGCAATCCATGAGGTTTTGATTTTGATTAAACGATTCGCACATTATTCTGATTGGATCCCTGACACCAGCATTTGTACGCGTCCGGCTAATGTGGAATAAGTCATTAAGCCTTGTTACTCTGGATAGTAATTTGAAGTTTATTAGTTTCAGTAGGTCAATAACGTTGTTGCAGATTTTGTACAGAGTCACGAGGTCAAGGTATGTTTGCTGGTTAGATAGGGTGGAGACGTTGTTAGCGTCCAGCGTGCGTGCTGACGCTATCGGCAGGGTTGGAGAAAGCTCTCACATATTTAATACAATTAGCTGCTGTATCTGCCCCAAATTATAACTAGCTCTGGATTCGGTGCAAGCAAGATCTCGTAACCTCAAGGCTAGTGCTCGTGGTCCGGAACTTCACGCTTCTCCATTCTCCCAGGGCCTCCCTCGTCAAGCAAAACACGGTAGGTTATCACATAAACAGTTTATTCAATTCTAGGAGACACAATAATACATAAAAAAGGAACGATCCTAGCTGAAAGTTAGTTTGAATGTCCGTCTCTCTTCTCTATCACGCGTGGTTAGGGTTAATACATTTAATTGCACACAAAGGATAACATGGTAATTGACTCACGTTTGGTTTTGGGCCAACAGCGGCTTCACGCGCTTGATTCTCTCAAGCTACGCAGCGTCCATCGGAGACCGGAAGCGCACACGGCGAAACTGAACTGGTGTCGCCCATGTTCGGGCGGTACGTGGGCCCTGTAAGCTCGCTTGCTGAAGACTGCGGCTGCCGCGAGAGTTCGGTCTAGCGGCGGCTCCGGTTTGTCGCTCGCGGGAAGGGGTAGAGTGCGCGCGGGAGGGGATGGTGCGCGCGCATCTATATTGGCGGTGTATTTGTAACGTAACACTTCCCCCCTCGCCGCAATAAAAGCGACGTGGTAATGGAGCTGTAGGACTAATAAATCCTCTTACCTTTTCAGCACTTGTGCCAAAAATATTTAAGAGAAACGAGGAGAGAGAGAGAGAGAGAGATTCCTAGCTGGAGAATAGTTATGAACAGAACACAAAAGAGAAGATACATGGTGTAACAAGGAATTGTCAATAAAAGTATATAAAGGCAGTGGCATACATAAATACAGTTGCAAAGAACAAGGATCTGTTGAAGAAAGGTACAAGGGTTATGCAGTGATAGAAAAAAAAACTCTAAAATTGTATCATTGGTCTGTGAGCTAATGTTTGCGAACGTGGTTTGCGTAGGATGTCTGGGGTGGTTGAACGTTTCACTGAAGTTACAAGGTTACTTTGTCACAGTAACCTGGCCCATTTGAGATTACACTCAAGGGACACTAGGGCCTTTAAGAAAATACGAGGAAGAGAACACATGATGAGGCTTCTAGGTGGTGTGGAGAGTTCTACCTGTCACAGAGGTCGAAAGGGTAACTGCTTCCGGATCCTGTGGGTGAGCCAGTACGAAACCATTGAAGTATTGGAGAGTGGAATCGTAATTGGTGGTTGGTACACTGGTTTTTGTATGTAGTGGGATTGTTTTGTGAACAATCTTTGGTATTGTTATTTGCGCAAGGGCACAGGAGCATCCGCACAATGGCAGTAGGGCATTTGCATTATGCAGCAGGAACATTTGCATAATGGCAGCAGAAACATTTGCACAAGGGCAACAGGAACATTTGTATTATGCAGCAGGAACATTTGCATAATGGCAGCAGAGCATTTGCACAAGGGCAACAGGAACATTTGTATTATGCAGTAGGAACATTTGCATAATGGCAGCAGAGCATTTGCACAAGGGCAACAGGAACATTTGCATTATGCAGCAGGAACATTTGCATAATGGCAGCAGAGCATTTGCATTATGCAGCAGGAACATTTGCATAATGGCAGCAGAAACAGGAACCAACCTAGAGCTGGCGTGCTCGGGTTTGTTTTGAGTGTCGGTTCTTTGTGGTGATACAATTCGCAACTACACGCACGACTCACACTAGGTTATGTTAGATGCGGTCGGGTGCTTTTGGTACGCAGGGATTGAAGGCAAGGGACCTCCGTGACGGTAGCGAGGGCAGCATGAAGAGGCGCAGATGTAGATAGGGTGCAGAGCTGCTGGTTTTTTTTTTTTTAAATCCGGCAAAAATTATTATTAGAACAAAATTCTTGAAGTTTACCTGCCTAGTAGACCAATGATGAAAAAAGTTTGGAGAGAAACAAGTGTGCATGTTGAGAAAAGTTGGATTTGTTTGGCGTGTAGAGAGAGAGACGGAGAGAGAGCTAACTAAATGTGGCTAATTCCTAATACATGTTACAAAGGTACGTATTCAAGGACAGGTTCTGTGTAACCCCTTTTGGTTTTTTTTCTTTACCAAATACATTTCCAAGAATACGTGGTTGAGGGATTGTACGTATAACAAAATTCCCATTCGAAAGAAGTTGGTCTTCCATGACCTATGCTCACGTCTATACGGTAGCATTTTTTCTACTTTCGAAAAACAAAACATTGCGTACAAGATTAGTTATAACAAAGTGGGAAAGGAGTAGGAAGTTGAAAGGATCCGCGTATGAAGATTGTCCCATTTGACAAACGAAACGCCAAGTGCGTAACGCATATATCCCCATTCACGGATAATTTCGAGGAAGGGGGAGGGTGATAATTGGGAACATTTGAACGAAGAAAACTGCTGGGGACTCGGCTATTTCCGAAATTCGACCTCTGGGTGGAGGTGAAACAAGGTCTACAGCAGTCATCCTGGCACATTACAATAATATTTGGTAGTGTTGGACAAAAGAATACACTGACATAAAAGTCTAATCCTCTACGTGTATTGGGCAGAAGATTAGGGGTCGTTTTATTCTCCTACTAGTTTGCGAGAAATGACAGACCCTTGCTCAAATCTCACAAACCTGGGGATTTTCTTTGTTCGTCTCCCAGACAACGAGTTAGGTGTGTTTGTGTCCATCAACTTAACTCCCACGACACGATGCCCCATAATCATGAGTGAAGCGTATGATTAGTCCTTTTGAGATAGTAGATAGTTCCTGGGTTCTTGTGACAGGAAGTCCACGGGCATATTAATGATTACAAAAAAGGGGTGTGGACTACATTGAGTAGTTCACACATAAAGGTTTGATATTATTTCGTTCGCACGATTCATGGTGAGTATTGTAACGTCTTCACGTATAGCGTACAAGATTGCAAAATCAAAAGATTTGCAAGTAAGTTTTATAACGTCTTCACGGATAACAATGAACGAATTACAACTGGGTTGCCCAGTATTGAAGGGAGGTGCAAAAGACTAGGTGTTTATGACATTTCTGACAAAAACCCACAGAGTAATTATAACGGGCTCCCCGTATCGCATTTAGTAGATATTCTGAGATTCCCATCTATGACGGCAGATTTTATAAGGTTCCCACCTATGATGGCAACAAAAGGTTAACGTTCATATAAAAGTACCTATTCAATACAGACGGCGAGACATACTGATGTACTTAGTACAACAATACCGTAGCATAATAAATCCATATTAGCGTACGTTAAAGACTTGCACAAAGGCAAAAACATATTTGAAGATCTGGCCAAGATTTTATACTTCAACAATTAAGGGACGAAAAATTCTGGCGTGCTGATGGAATGTGAATTTCATCTAAGCTTACCGCAAAAGAGAACCTTTGTGGTACCCCTTTTTGGTTACGCACAGAGTATCGTATCGTGATGGTACAACTTTTGTTGTACTTACACGTACGATGGTAGCAACAATACAAGACATGCGCTTATCGTTGTTTGACAAGGCAAATTATTTACAAAGGTCCGATTTGAGTGTTTAAGACCTTCTAGGTTTTACTTACTTAAACAGACTGCGATGGACACACCTTGGTGTTATGGAAATTATAATAATGGGATGGGTTGTTCGCAGGGTGTTCACTTGGAGACCTGGCTTCTTGTTGTGACCTCGTACTTTGCACGTGATAAGTCACAACAAGGCAACCCCAAAATTTCAGTTTGAACAGTTGAGACCCAGGGTGACTCAATGTTGCTGAAATGTTGTAAAAAAAAATTTTATCGTTAATGAAGAGGCACGTTAAAAGTTGTCCCTTTTATAACGATACTTTCCAGACTCCACATTCAGTTCTGGGGAGAGCTAGAGCAATTAGGGTTATTTATTGAGCGCCATTCTATTTTCTTAAAAAACAGAAAAAAAAACTTAGAACGGGTAGCAAACATCTGATACCGTCGTGGGTTTACACAGGTTTGCTTACCTAATTTAATTACATATGACATAAGGGTTAGATGCACTTTGGCGAGGACCCGATATTTAATGTACAAAAAGATTTTCTAATATTTAGAAAGGGGTGACGAGGTATGACATGATGATGTGAAAATATGATGCTGCCAGTTGTGACGATGCACAAAACCTTGGGCACGTAGTCTCTGACTACTTGCAGTAAGCCACAGGGAATTCCTTTCTCCGAAGTGATCAATTTCAGGTAGAGGTGTGCATGCTTAGAAAAAACGATGTTTCCAAGGTTTGACACCTGGGGCCGCAATTAGAGGCGAATGACTGATGATGACGAGATATTTATACAAACAAAAATAAAATAAAATAAAATGAAACGAAACCACAAGGGGGAATTATATTTCTTCCATGACTTTGGCTACAGTTGACAACACTGTGCCAGAGCTAGAAAGGGTTTCGTTTGAGTGTCCCAATGAGTGACAATCGTTTACGAGAGGCCGCTCATTAGTGACGAAACAAAAGGGTTGACTTCCATAGTGATCCATGTCACGGTGTAGACGAATGGTTGCTAGGAGTCGAGGAATAACCGTTGGGGTTATACGGGCGTGGCAATGGAGTTTGTTTCCATGTTCCCACTTTTTACAATGTCCTTTATGTGGTAGTTACCTATGTGTTTACCAGAGATGTCGGACAATCGGTAAACCAGGTCTGAGATTTTCTTTAGGACTTTCGTCTTTACAAAACGGGGTGCCAATTTGGCAGAGAAGTACAGCGCACCTTGTGACAGAGTGTTGTTTCTCCTCCAGACGATGTCTTCTTCCTTGAATGTGACGTGCCTCCTGCGAAGGTTATACCTGTCGGCGCTCTTTTGGTGGGCCAATAGTAGAGCGTCTGTTACTTCACTATAGATAGCGGAGAGTTCCTCCAAGCGGTGGGCGTAATTTGCTGCGGGGTCTGCTGTGGAGGAAGGGACGGGTGGAAGGCAATTGTCAGGGTGTAGTGAACCGTGAACTACTTGTTCCATGCCGTGTTTGAGAAAAAATGGTGTATAGCCTGTAGCGAGGTTCACCGTGTTGTTCATGGCTGCTTGTATTTTGTCTAATTTTTTGCACCATGTGCGTTGGTCTTTGCCAACCAAAATTGCCAGGGCCGTGTTTATGGTTTGGTTGTATCGTTCAACGGTGTTGTTCTGTGGGGTGTAAAGGGTGTTATAGAATACATCCTTTATACCATATTTAGACAAAAACTCCTTAAATTCCAGAGCTATAAATTGTTTACCATTGTCGCATATTATAGTACGAGGGGTACCGTAGGGTATGAAAATATGTTTTTCCAATAGATTGGTTATTGCTGCTGCAGTTGCCCTTTTCAGAGGAAACAACCAGCAGTATTTGGAAAAGATGTCCACTACGCTGAGTATATGCATGTAACCGGCGTAGCTTCTAGGGAAGGGTCCAATGAGGTCCATAGAAAAGGATTGAAGTGGTCTATCGGCACGCTTGGGGTTGCCCATTAGACCAGACGGTGGTGCCGTACTGTGCTTGTATGCCTTACAGATGTCGCACTTGGAGATGTATAAACGTACTTGTTTGAATAGACCCGGCCAATAATATCTTAAAGATATTTTTTTGAATGTTTTGAAGGTTCCAGGGTGTATGGAGTCTACGGCACTGTGGTTATCAATAATAACTTGTTCTCTATTTTCGAGAGGGACTACCTTTTTCCAGGCATAGTCCTCTAAGATTGACAGTGGAGGCTTGCAGTTGCGATATAGTTGTCCGTCCTTAATCATAAAATTCGGGAACTTTTGTGGGTTGTCACTGCATCCTCTAAAGGTTTTTTGGTACCATACGTCTTTTGTGGGGAGACTAGAATTGGGCAATTCGGCATTTAATGTTGCTATCTCGATCCTAGAAAGGGCATCCGGGACGATATTATCGGCGCCTTTACGGTGGATGACATCGAAAGTATATTGAGATAGGCGGGACGACCAGCGAGCCAATCTCCCAGAGGGGTTGTCTAGCGAGATCAGCCATTTTAGGCTGCTATGGTCTGTGACGACGGTAAACTTACTGCCCTCAATGTATCCGCGGAAATGTTGAATGGATTCCATGACTGCTAACAATTCTCTCTCGGTAATCCCGTAGTTTTTTTCGTGTTTATTTAGGGTACGAGAGAAGTATGCCACGGGGTGTTCGCCGTCCGTAAAATTTTGAGTGAGGACTCCTCCGATTCCGACGTTTGATGCGTCCGAATGGATCGTAAAGGGAAGATTGAAGTCGGGGCAATTCAGTACTGGGGCTGATTGAAGAGCCTCTTTCAGGGAGTTGAATGCTGACTCAGTCTCCGCAGACCAGGAAAAGTTACTGGTACCTTTACGGATTCCCGTGATTTTGTTGAGCGGCGCCGCGAGAGTTGAGAAGTTTTTTATGAATCTTCTGTAGTAACCGGTGAGTCCGAGGAAGGCTTTTACCTCTTTTGCATTTGTAGGTCGGGGAAAATTTGTCATAGCCGCTACTTTTGTGGGGTCTGTTCTTAGGCCTTCTTCGTCTACTATGAAACCCAAGTATCGTAGGCGGTGCCTGCAGAATTCCGATTTCTTCAGGTTGATAGTCAAACCGGCCTGTTTGAGTTGTTGAAAAACCTTTTCTAGAATAAGTATATGTTTTTCAAAGGTATCGCTAATGATGATCAGGTCATCCAGGTAGCAAAATAAATTGTTATCAAACTCTGGGCCAAACAATTTATCCATGAGTCTTTGTAGTTCTGCTGGGCTGTTTTTTAGACCGAAGGGTAGTCTTTTGAAATGGAACATACCCCTGCCAGGCACCACGAAGGCAGTCTTTTCGCAGGAGCTGGGATCCAAAGGTATCTGCCAGAATGCTTTGCTTAAGTCTATGGATGAGATGTATTTAGCGTTTCGAAGTCTGTCCAGGATGGAGTTGACCAAGGGGAGCGGGTAGGCGTCTGATATTGTACATGCGTTGAGGCGTCTGCTGTCGAGGCAGAAACGGGCTGAGCCGTCTTTCTTTGAAACCAATAAGGTGGGGTTGGTCCATGCACTGCGGCTGGGTACCACCACTCCCAGTCTTAGCATATCGTCCAATTCTTTTTCCAGCGTTTTCAATTTTTGTGGAGCTAGGTTGTAATACCTTTGTTTGATTGGGGGGCCTGTTGTTTTTATATGGTGTTGTACTAGGTTGGTTAAGCCTAAACCGCACCTTTCGAAGGAGATGGATTCATACTTGTTGATCATTTGATTTAATTGTATTGTTTGTAAAGGGTTCAAGTTTTCGTAGGGTATTACCGTACGGATTTCGTTTACTTGGGGAGTGACGGAGGGGTTGTTAAACAGTTGCGGGGCAATTTTGAAAGCCATCCAAAAATCCACTCCCAAGATGAATTTCTGTGTGATTGTAGGTACAACTAGAAACTTGATCCAAACTGTTTTTTGGTCACAATTGATCGGCAGGGTTAGAGAACCGATGACGAGTTGTGAAGTGTTGTCTGCCGTGGTAACATGTGAAGAATGTTTTCCCATTTTAAAACCACAGTTTGTGAATAAGGTGTGGGCGTTGTCGCCCAGGCAGCTGACAGAGGCGCCGCTGTCTAGGAGACCTGAAAAAACCACGTTGTTTATGGAAAAATGCGCGAAGGGTCTACCGTCTATTGCCTGTTTGCAGCAAACTGTAGAGAGGGGTAAGGCCTGTTTAAAAAATTTGACGTGTTCCAACCACTCCGACCATTCCTTTGGCCTATGGGAGGGATGGCCCGGGGGGTTGGGGTCTAGTTTTTTGTCTTCCTGGCTGTCCAATTGGGAGGGGGTCTGGAGAAATCCATAGGGGGTTTGATGAATCTGAGATCCGGGATGGACGTTTCGGTATTGTCTTGGCGTGGTCTTTTGCCAAACTTCCTCCCTTCATCTCTTCTTGGAGAACGATCGACGGATCGCCTTTTGTTAGAGTGGGTGTCTTTGGAGGATAAAAGTTTTGCTTGTTTAAAGCAGGCGGCTTGGGAGTGACCAATCTTGTGGCAAAAGGAGCAGGATTTCTTCTCGTTGTGCTCCGGTTTTATGCCGGACGAAGTGCTTGGGCGAAAGTTTTCTTTGGGGAATCTTTCGTCTTTCTTCCGATCCTGGTATGCCTCTAGTAGCTGGCAGACATCTTTCAGTTGCTCCAGCGTGGCAATTTTCTGAGAAGTAATGATGTTTTCGTATCTGGGGAGAAGACCGTCGATTAAAACCGGGAGAAGTTCCGCTTCAGGGACAGGTTGGGTGAGCTTAATATTGATGGCCTCTGCCCTCTGTGTGAATCTAGCAACAGGCTCTCCGGAGTGCTGCTTGATAGCGAGTAGGGATAACCTGACTCTATGTTGGGCCTTTTTTTCTCCGAAACTGGATAAAAGTGCCACCTTGAGTTCCCTCCATGAGTTTGTTTTTCTCTTATGTATCCTGTGCCAGGTAAGCATTTCAGGAGCGATGAGGTCTATGAAGTTCCTGTGCAGAATACTTTCGGGGATTCCTCTGACTTGGGCTGTTTCTTCTATTCTGTTGATGAAATCCTCCACATCCGTGAGTCCGTTGTATTTCGTCTTCCAGGTTGTCAAATCGTATATTTTCGTCTGTTCCTGGGCTTGTACCACCAAGGGTTTTGCTTCGGAGACTGTGAGGGAGGTAGAGATGATTTCTGAGGTGTCTTCCTGTTGGAACTGCAACTTCCTGATGTACTTTTTATTGTAGAAAGAAGCATATTGAATAAGGCATTTTTTGGATTTATTCCTGGGAGAAATCTTTCTACTTCTCAGGGCCTGTAGTAGTTCTTCCTTTTTTGACGTAGAAATGTGGGGGATTATACCCAGCGTGACTTGAGGGACTTCCATAGTGTATAGGGTCGTGTCAGGGTGACCTTACGTTGGGAGAAAAACGAGAACTCGACTCTTTATCCGTAATTGGAAAGAAATTTTTTGCCAGGGATTGACCACTGGGGACGTATATATATATTTTTTTTTTAAAAAAAAATGCTTCTGCGAAAAAACGCGTATTTGTAAGTGTTTGGGTTATTTGAAAATTTGGGCAGAGGTTTGCCTCTGGCCGCGTGCTTTTTAGGAAAAATCCAAGCGTTTTTGGAAAAAAAAATTTTCGAAAATTTAAAAAAAATCGAAAAAAGGAAAAATCGGAAAAATTTTCAGAGTCCGAAAACTGGAGAAAATTTGCGCAGCGATTTTCCTCTGGCAATGCGTTTTTAAGAAAAACTCCAAGCGTTTGGAAAAAAATATTTCGAAAATTAAAAAATCGAAAAAAAGGAAAAAATCGGAAAAATTTTCAGAGTCCGAAAACTGGAGAAAATTTGCGCAGCGATTTTCCTCTGGCAATGCGTTTTTAAGAAAAACTCCAAGCGTTTGGAAAAAAAAAAAATTTCGAAAATTTAAAAAAAATCGAAAAAAGGAAAAATCGGAAAAATTTTCAGAGTCCGAGAACTGGAGAAAATTTGGGCAGCGATTTTCCTCTGGCACTGTGTTTTTAAGAAAAACTCCAAGCGTTTGGAAAAAAAATATTTCGAAAATTAAAAAAAAATCGAAAAAAGGAAAAAATCGGAAAAATTTTCAGAGTCCGAGAACTGGAGAAAATTTGGGCAGCGATTTTCCTCTGGCAATGCGTTTTTAAGAAAAACTCCAAGCGTTTGGAAAAAAAAAAAAAAAATTATTTCGAAAATTAAAAAAATCGAAAAAAAGGAAAAAATCGGAAAAATTTTCAGAGTCCGAAAACTGGAGAAAATTTGCGCAGCGATTTTCCTCTGGCAATGCGTTTTTAAGAAAAACTCCAAGCGTTTGGAAAAAAAATATTTCGAAAATTAAAAAAATCGAAAAAAGGAAAAAATCGGAAAAAATTTTCAGAGTCCGAAAACTGGAGAAAATTTGAGCAGCGATTTTCCTCTGGCAATGCGTTTTTAAGAAAAAACTCCAAGCGTTTGGAAAAAAAAAATATTTCGAAAATTAAAAAAATCGAAAAAAGGAAAAAATCGGAAAAAATTTTCAGAGTCCGAAAACTGGAGAAAATTTGCGCAGCGATTTTCCTCTGGCAATGCGTTTTTAAGAAAAACTCCAAGCGTTTGGAAAAAAATATTTCGAAAATTAAAAAAAATCGAAAAAAGGAAAAAATCGGAAAAATTTTCAGAGTCCGAGAACTGGAGAAAATTTGCGCAGCGATTTTCCTCTGGCAATGCGTTTTTAAGAAAAACTCCAAGCGTTTGGAAAAAAATATTTCGAAAATTAAAAAATCGAAAAAAAGGAAAAAATCGGAAAAATTTTCAGAGTCCGAGAACTGGAGAAAATTTGGGCAGCGATTTTCCTCTGGCACTGTGTTTTTAAGAAAAACTCCAAGCGTTTGGAAAAAAAATATTTCGAAAATTAAAAAAAAATCGAAAAAAGGAAAAAATCGGAAAAATTTTCAGAGTCCGAGAACTGGAGAAAATTTGGGCAGCGATTTTCCTCTGGCAATGCGTTTTTAAGAAAAACTCCAAGCGTTTGGAAAAAAAAAAAAAAAATTATTTCGAAAATTAAAAAAATCGAAAAAAAGGAAAAAATCGGAAAAATTTTCAGAGTCCGAAAACTGGAGAAAATTTGCGCAGCGATTTTCCTCTGGCAATGCGTTTTTAAGAAAAACTCCAAGCGTTTGGAAAAAAAATATTTCGAAAATTAAAAAAATCGAAAAAAGGAAAAAATCGGAAAAAATTTTCAGAGTCCGAAAACTGGAGAAAATTTGCGCAGCGATTTTCCTCTGGCAATGCGTTTTTAAGAAAAAACTCCAAGCGTTTGGAAAAAAAAAATATTTCGAAAATTAAAAAAATCGAAAAAAGGAAAAAATCGGAAAAAATTTTCAGAGTCCGAAAACTGGAGAAAATTTGCGCAGCGATTTTCCTCTGGCAATGCGTTTTTAAGAAAAACTCCAAGCGTTTGGAAAAAAATATTTCGAAAATTAAAAAAAATCGAAAAAAGGAAAAAATCGGAAAAATTTTCAGAGTCCGAGAACTGGAGAAAATTTGCGCAGCGATTTTCCTCTGGCAATGCGTTTTTAAGAAAAACTCCAAGCGTTTGGAAAAAAAATATTTCGAAAATTAAAAAAATCGAAAAAAGGAATTTTCACAAGTTTTCGTGGAAGTAATTTGTTTGAGAATTCAACAATATCTTGGGGGCATGGTTTCATTACGCGGCTTCCTATAGCCTGGCTTTAAACAGCACCAATTTTTGGTATTTACCCGCGAATTCCCTTCGTCTTTTCGACAAGATATTACCTTCATTGTCAATTGACAAGGTATTATAGTGTCAGATGTCAAGGAATCCACGTCAACGCGAATTTAGTATTTTTTGCATTATTCGAATGTGATTTTGGCATGGCATGGCATGATCCGGTTTCATCAGACGACAGAGTCAAAAATACTTAATTGTCAAATGACAGAAAGAATTTAAATCCACTTGTTCCCTAGGTGTCAGCAAATGTCCGTTTAAAGAAACGTACCAGCGTGC
The DNA here is from genome assembly GCA_936435175.1 of Glyphotaelius pellucidus. NCBI lineage: Eukaryota > Metazoa > Arthropoda > Insecta > Trichoptera > Limnephilidae > Glyphotaelius > Glyphotaelius pellucidus. The sequence goes on from OW386561.1 coordinate 2,963,134, forward strand.
TGCAAACTAATATTATTAAAAATATTTAGCACTTTCGAGACCAAGCGGATGATTTGTTTATCATGTACATGATTTTAATTGTTGAATAAATTCTTCTTTAATTTGTGTTTATTTCCACTATTCACTTGTATTGAAAATAGCAATTTTAATCGGCCGACACTTTGTAATCACTGTATTATTCGCAGCGACAACTTCCTAGGTTGGGCACCTTGCGTTGGAATACCGGTAATATTTTGTCGAGTGACGAGTCACAAATGATAAAATCGCGCCCGTAATAATTTAAATTGTGATTCGAAATTATGTTCGCGCCGAGATTCCTGTTGGAAGTGCTAGACAATTGGGAATAAACAATACATCATAATAACATTTCAGAGTTTACAATTGTTGCTTGGGAACGAGGCCGTGGTGGAACAGAAAAAAAATTTAAATGGCCCCACGTTTAGCGCCAGTGTTAGCGTCCAGCGTGCGTGCTGACGCTATCGGCAGGGTTGGAGAAAGCTCTCACATATTTAATACAATTAGCTGCTGTATCTGCCCCAAATTATAACTAGCTCTGGATTCGGTGCAAGCAAGATCTCGTAACCTCAAGGCTAGTGCTCGTGGTCCGGAACTTCACGCTTCTCCATTCTCCCAGGGCCTCCCTCGTCAAGCAAAACACGGTAGGTTATCACATAAACAGTTTATTCAATTCTAGGAGACACAATAATACATAAAAAAGGAACGATCCTAGCTGAAAGTTAGTTTGAATGTCCGTCTCTCTTCTCTATCACGCGTGGTTAGGGTTAATACATTTAATTGCACACAAAGGATAACATGGTAATTGACTCACGTTTGGTTTTGGGCCAACAGCGGCTTCACGCGCTTGATTCTCTCAAGCTACGCAGCGTCCATCGGAGACCGGAAGCGCACACGGCGAAACTGAACTGGTGTCGCCCATGTTCGGGCGGTACGTGGGCCCTGTAAGCTCGCTTGCTGAAGACTGCGGCTGCCGCGAGAGTTCGGTCTAGCGGCGGCTCCGGTTTGTCGCTCGCGGGAAGGGGTAGAGTGCGCGCGGGAGGGGATGGTGCGCGCGCATCTATATTGGCGGTGTATTTGTAACGTAACAACGTTATAATTTGAAAGTATATTTGTGTACCCCCGTTTAGGTGCGCTCATTCTGTAATTGAGGCATTGCAGAAATTTCGTTTGAATAATATCAATATTGTCTTTATTGTCCCCGATACTATCAACAATTATAGAAATTCTATATTCCAGTAGACTTCTTCTTTTTCGTATGGTGAAAGAAGTAAACATGAATATGAATTTCAGGAATTATGTATGTAATTTAAAAATGCTCAAAATCGGCAGAATTATTTGACGCACCTGTTCGAGATTCTGATATTTTTTATGTGACACCTCCCATAAGCGCCTGTTAGTGTAAAGACAGAAGGATTATATCGCCACCCAGAGCTATTTTATTTTCTGCATGTGCATAATATTTCTATACTTCTATACTCGTCTTACTTAAAAACATTTCACAACCATTAAATGATGTTTTTTACACATTATATAAAGACGGCATATTTTATTTTATGGAACGTTACCATAAAAAATGTTATTATTATGTTGGCAACATTGAACTTCGGTAGATCTGCGCATGCGCGGTTCCGCCGTGTTTTTTTTCATGCGCGGCTTTTACATGCGATATTTTACAGATAATATTTTTGTACATAATTTTTATTCTAATGACCAATTCACTATAATATTTATATAATTCAACATAATTACTATTATTTGTATTTTTTTGTTGTTATTTATGTTATTTATTTTTGGGGTGTTATGCCGTGTTGCGTTATCTCCTTCTTTAGCCAACGTTTCGGACAGCGTTGCAGTGTCCATCATCAGGGCATTATTTGTGTTATTTTTTGTTAGTTTTAAACCTTTAAATAATGTCTTGTTGTTAATTTAATTTTGTTAACAGTCAAAGATAGGTTATTTCTTAACTAATTGTTCTTTAATTGACTTTTACGTGTGAAATTAATAAGGTTTCCATGAAAATTATGTAATTTAATAAAATGATTGCCTTATGCTTATGCAAATAAATACAAATTCGAAAAATCAACGTTAAAATTAATCCAAATTTTTCAGGAAGAGGTATTGAAATACTTGTAATACATTTATGGCTTTCGATAAATATTAATGAAGAAGTTTACGCGTTGTTTAAACCGATGATTTTATTATTTCGTCATTCTAGCCCAAGCAAAACTTTAATAATGGCGACTTGCACCGTTTGTTTATTGCCGCTTTTACTACGCACGGGGCCTTTATGGTCGGTGCAGCGGCATCTCACTTTTATTGACTTGCTCCATTATACACGTGAGCCTTTCATGCGAGCTTGTCTCTAGTGAATACGTTATTATAACAGTACAGAATGGATATAGCAATGTATTTAAAACTAATCCTGAGCCTCACAAAAGAGAATAAATTGTGAGGTTGGGTGAGTTAAAATAGGTTAGGTAAGGTCAGATTATTTATTTATTTAAGTCGATCAAATAGTTCAGGAAAAAAATTAAATTCGAATTCACGCCCCTTTATGGGAGGAGTTAAAAAATACTTGAGAAAAAGCTTTTGGAAAGGTTGGAAAAGGTATTTGAGATTTTTTTATTACAGGTTGATTTCGTAAAGGGCTGAAAAAATATTAACTCCTTTTTTAAGCATTGTTTATTGTAATAAAACGGAAATTTAAAATTGATTTCACGGAACCAAGCAACGCGGAGCCTGACGTCTATTCCTCGCTCCGGCCGAGGACGGAATGACAGAAAATGGGTGGGGCGAGTCAGTAGTTCTTCGGTGGATGGCACTTTGAAAATCCAAATTCGTCGACTGGCGGCCGTATTGTGAAATAATAGCGTGAAAATGCATATTTTATTTTATTTTGTGAAGTTCGGGCGTAAACATCAATTTTTTTTTACGATTATCGTAAAAGAAACTAAATTTGCCACATTATACAATAAAACCATATCCGAAAAGGGGTTTATAAGTAGGAGAGTTTGCACTTGAAAGTGTTTTTTATAGACCTAATACTTTATTTTTTTCTAGGCATAAGCCTAGAAAAAAATAATAAATATCGGTCATTTTTTTTTTAAGTCTTTTAATAATAAAAGACTTAAAAAAAAAAAATGACCGATATTTTTAAGGGCCGAGATATGTTCTCCGCGAAGTATTTAATTGAAGCATCTATAATACTTCTAAGCGATCAAATTTTCAAAAAAAATATATGATTTTGTACGATTTTGCATTATTTAGTATATCTTCATCTTAACGCCGTAAAATGTCTTTTACGTCGAAATGATAAGATTATAAGTGACAGTGGTACACAGGAGGGTGTCAGTAGTATTAAGGAGAAATACGGCTGAATTCCGAGAGAATACGGCTGGAGAAGTCAAAGGGATTCCCTCAACTTCCGATCCGGCCTGCCATGCAGCTGTTGGGCAGACGCATCAAACCTCACCTCACCTCATGAATCCGGGCACCCCTGCTTACTAATTGGCTTAAGACCTTTTGATTCTTAGGCTCCAGGCCTTATCGGGTGTGTTCAAACGTTGGCGGTGAATCCAGCCCACCTCCAGCTGCGGGGTGGGCCGGATCAGCATCGGTTTGCGGAGACCCTTGGCCTCTCCAGCTTTCTCTCAGCCCATCGTCTTACATCGCAGCGGAAAGAATGGATTCATACGTTCTGAACACACCGACCCCAAGACTCCTCCCCACCCCTCATACCTCTTTCCTTCCCAAAACTTCTTCTCCTTAAAAAGACCTTCCATCCAGCATTTCCAAAGATGACATATTCCCTGAGGGAAATTATTTTACTCAAGGCCTTCTGTGTGGGGTTAATGTAAGAAATAGCAGATCATTGAAAATATATGATCAATATCTCTTGAAGTGAGTAAAAATGAGCTTTAATTAAATAAAAACAATATTAGCGAAACTTAATTGAAAATCTGGAAACAAAAAAAAATCAGAAAAAGATATTGGCACCTCTGGGATACGAACCCAGGACCTTCGGCTTTCCGGCCAACGCGCTAACCACTGCGTCAGTGTCGATATCCGATTCGGTAATTATCAACCGCATCGTTGTAACTGTAACTGTATGTATTTTAACCATTGTAACTGTAACTGTATTATTTTAACCATTGTAACTGTAAGTATTTTAGAATCTTATATTGACACCTTGGCGCAGTGGTTAGCGCAGTGGCCCGGAAAGCCGAAGGTCCTGGGTTCGTGTCCCAGAGGTGCCAATACCTTTTTCTGTTTTCAGATTTTCGATTGAGTTTCGCTAATATTGTCTTCATTTAATTAAATATTACAATTTGAGGTTGTACTCATAAAGAAAAAAAATAGCTCATTTCAAGCATATAATATATACACATCTCAAACACACTTCCATCGATTAACACATTTCCAATTTTCAATAAAATCCAAATAAATGGAGTATTTCTGAATGTATCCAAAAAATAAAAACTGTTTTAGAAAGGTGATGAAATAGTTTTCATATTTTATTATTAGAAACAAGCACATAATTTTTGAAGTATTAAATTTATGAATGCAAACAAAAAAAATAAAAAATGGCTTACCTTTTTTTCTAACCAAAATTACTGGTAACGAAATAAAAAACAAACATATTTTGTTATACAAATATATTATTAACATTACCGTCATCTCACTGTTTTGTTGTTTCATGTAAAATTAATAAAAAAAATCACAAAGTTTCATAATAGTGGTTAGCGTACTGGCCCGGAAAGCCGAAGGTTCTGGGTTCGAGTCCCAGAGGTGCCAATATCTTTTTTTTTTTTTTTTCTGTTTTCAGATTTTCGATTGAGTTCTCCCCTTTAGTTTTCTTTCAGATACTATCGTCTGCATAAGTCTGGAGCAATTCGTCACTTTTACTACACAACAGTGTTAGACTATAAATATATTTACTTCCACTCCTTTTCATGGTGTGATACTTAACATCGGGTATCGCAGGACCTTCCCAGGACTTTCCAGTAGGGACATGAGAAGGGCGGAAAACTTTGAAAGTTCGATAACACCGTCTGCTGGCTTGCATTTATTCTACAAACTAAAGTGACATCCACTTTCAAAACGGATCGTCACCATTTCAACTAGGAAGTAAGGCGAAAAGGGTGTTTCAACATGTTTTAAAATTTTTTATTGTCTTCAAGTTTCATTTGTTGATGGTTTTAAAGTTTTTCTTTTATATATTCAACAATTTTGTTATTAAATTTTTTAAAAGAAAACTATCTTTTTATAACTTTTGAAGGTAATTCCCATCTTTGTAATATATCATTAAAGAAGAAGAAGACAACACTAATAATCTAAACAATAAGTAAAATTTACAAAATTTTAAGAAACCCCCGACACAAAAAAAGGCTGATGACCTTAAAACGCCTGAACAGATTTTCATGAATTGTAGCGAAAAACCATCTTCAGAGGAAAGTGTGGCACTATAGGTCAGCAGATTGGTTCGGTCTGCGGGCCCATTTCAATACTTTCCCGTGGTCAGCTGTCTGTTTTCCGACTTCGGATCCGTCAAGATGTGCCCAGGAAATTGGTGAAGTCATCACATCTGCGATGGATGGCTTCATCCATTCCTCTGTTAAGGAAACTGGTGTGGGCTCAAAGCCGTGGTTTAGTCGGCAATGCTCTGAAGCAGTGCGACGGAAAAACGCGGCTTACCGAGCCTACAACACATCTAGAACATCCGAAAACAGAACAGCATACAATAAAATGGCAAAGGAAACCAAGAGAGTCATAAATAGGTCAAAATTCGATCACGACCTGCAGATCAGCAAAAAGCTGGCTGCATGCCCGCATGGCAGCAGAGCATTCTGGTCGCTCGCGGGATCAATAGGTCGGAATTTCTGCAAATCCAGTCTACCACCTCTTACCAGACCTGACGGCTCACTAGCGAACACCGCCGCCGAAAAGGCTAACTTATTAGGCAAAATGTTCGCGGATAATTCAACCCTCGACGATCAAGGTGCTGTCCCGACGTCGGTTCCTCACTGCGGTTTTCGTATGAAAAAGCTGAGGATCCGGCATCGGGATGTAATCCAAGTCTTACGAGGGCTTGATGTTAATAAAGCTAGTGGGCCTGATGGAATACCTGCCCTGGTATTACAGAGGTGCGCTGCAGAAATTGCTCCAATTTTGACGAAACTCTTTAAAATGTCTCCTATGTGGAGTTAATGTAAAAAAAAAAAATCTCTATTACGTCAGCTTTCAAACAAAAAAAAACTGCATTACAATCGGTTCATTCGTTTAGGAGCTACAATGCCACAGACAGACAGACACGTCAAACTTATAACACCGCTCCTTGCGTCGGGGGTTAAAAATATGAAAGAGAACAAGACACAGACAAATAGAAAAAGATAATGGTCGCAACTGTGACACGAACTCATACTCTCTCTTTCAAACACCATGACTTTAGACTTACATTCATCATTAACTCATTCTTCATACATACTTCGTTCATCCTAGACACGAGAGACTATAGATCTTCCATAGTGCTAGAAATCAGCACCGCATCATCAGATTACTCAATTTCACGCCCAATCCCACGTTTTTCAATTAGTATAGATTGAATAACCATGGTGACATTACGCAACCTTGCTTAACACCTTTTGTGACGTCAAACCACCGTTCACCCCAACTAGGGTTGCCATCTCTAAAATTTGGCAACCAGGACAAGACGCGTGAAAACCCCGGATTTTAGAGCCCAGAACCCGGACATGTCAACAGGATTTTTTAAACATAGCCAGTGTTATAAAAAACAGTCGAAAATGTCATACATCACCTTTTTATTAATTTTCAGACTTTAAAATTAAATTTAGTGATCTTTTATCATCATTTTAAATGTACCTTAAAAAACAGAATCTTATTACAGTTTGTTACAAATTGTTTTAATAATCAGTTCTAAATTTTTAAACCCGGACTACAAATGAAGCCCCGCCCGGACGCCCCCCGGATGCCCTCTAAACTAGGACAAATCCGGGGAAAACCGGACGGATGGCAACCCTAACCCCAACACATGCAACGCTTCCTTCGTACAGAGATGCCTGGATGAGATTTGTATTCACTCCATACTTGGACAATACCTTCCATAGCTAATACTGAAGTTAATTTTTCAAACAAATAATGCGACATTAAACATTCGTACTTAATTAACACGTTGTGAATGTTTGTTCAAATCGGGCTAAACACACGCGCTGTAAACTTGCGCCAACTGTAATTTAATCGTATTAATTAAACTATTATCGATGGATCCAAAACACATTAGTTACAAGTGAAGTCATGCGGGGGAAGGGAAATGATGGTATTGTTAATTGTAGCCGATCTATCTTACGAACGTCTTACATTCTGCCTACGATTTGCGTAATTACCGCCATCCGTATTAGGCATTTGTCTTCTGGGCCAACGTAAAACAAAGATTCACACAATTACGATATGGATTCAGCAAAATGATATTTCACCAGCTTGCAAATTACTTATGCAGCAGAGCATGCAAACTGATGGGATTTTAACAATAATTTACCTTTCAAGCACTAATAAAAACACTTCTTCAAAATTCGCAGAACATCTCTTAGTGAATAATCACGTTCCACTCAAAAACAATAAGCCTAAACCATTACATATAGAAAGGAAGGGTCTTAGATTAAATTTGCCTGAACAATTGGAAATCAATAAACGAACGAATGACCTCAATGTAACGCTAATTACGAGAGTAAGGAAAATGATTTATTCCCCACTACTTAGTATATTTACAAAACCTAAAAAATATAATGCGCTTGAATGAGTCATAGCAATAACGTCATTATAAAACAATTAAGAAAACCTTAACGCTTTTTGAGGAAACAGATTCCGAAATTCCAAACCCTACATAATACACTCTCAATTAGTATATCAGCAAATCGGTTTAACCGGTAATAAATCAATGTAGACCTCTTCGAAAATTAACATTTAAAATCTTATAAATAAGTCGCCTAGTCGGATTTAGCCACAGCTTGAAAATGGTCTTGTAAACCAAAACAGCTTTAACAAAAATACATACTAAAATACTTGCAGAACTTGATAATAAAACTTCAAACGTAATTTTAATTAAATACATTAAAAAAAGTAAATAATAATAATTTACCCTTTCAACGAATCCATTGAATTTCACAACTTCAATTTCACAACAAGGCAAGACTCTCGACTCACAATCCGAAGGTCGCGGGTTCGAACCCGGCGTGCGCAAATAAATGTTATTTGATTAATTTGTGTTATTTCACAATTTATTCATTTAAAATAATATATGATATATTTGCGGCACGTTCCAGAGTGGAAGATACTAATAGTATCGCCCTGGTGTAAGACCACCATTCAGAATTGAAACGTTGCTTGAAATGGCTTTAGCCGTGTTTAGTGACCAGATCTGAATAGCCAGGTACTTCCCCACCTACCTCTTCCCTATCTCCTTCCCCCCCCCCACTACCTTCAGCCTCACAACATACCCCAATTGGGGATGCCATAGTCTCACTGGCTCCAGACGGGAGCAGTTGGGACTCTTGTGCGGTATTTCATGTAAAAACTTCAACTCCCTTCGTACACCATGTTTAATTTTTGTCTGAGTTTACCTAATTAATACAAAATAATATACCGTCAACCCAAAAAAACGTTCGCGTACAAAACCAAAACTTGGGAAATTCCCCGTTTATATTATATATAGACATTTTGCTTTAGACCAAACTTTTAAATAGTATACAAAGTTTTAGTTAGGCAGGCATCCACCGCCAAGATCTAGACAATCCTTACCTTAAGTCATCTACGTTTGATGACTTAAATTCTTAAATCATCCAGCAATAGGTTAATAATTACTGATAAAATTTAATGTGAGTTTTTTAAAGTAAACTGTCGGGAAGATACATTTTTTTTTTTTTTTTACAGTTAATACCGCACAAGAGTCCCAACTGCTCCCGTCTGGAGCCAGTGAGACTATGGCATCCCCAATCGGGGTATGTTGTGAGGCTGAAGGTAGTGGGGAGGGGAAGGAGATAGGGAAAAGGAAGGTGGGGAAGTACCTGGCTATTCAGATCTGGTCACTAAACACGGCTAAAGCCATTTCAAGCAACGTTTCAATTCTGAATGGTGGTCTTACACCAGGGCGATACTGATAGTATCTTCCACTCTGGAACGTGCCGCAAATATACTATTTATTATTTTAAATGAATAAATTGTGAAATAACACAAATTAATCAAATAAAATTTATTTGCGCACGCCGGGTTCGAACCCGCGACCTTCGGATTGTGAGTCGAGAGTCTTGCCTCGGGACCACGGAGGCCGTCCGCAATACATATTGTAATGCAAAAATATTAGAATTATCACGCAGACGTGATTTGTAGCCTTGATAAAATATTTGTAATTTGAAAAAACTTTTATTTTAGCTGAGGAGGAGAGGAGGAGCAGGAAAATAGGATAAGAAAGGAGATGCACCCTACACATTCCACACACTTGTATTCATTTTTGATCGCATGCGTTACTTCTATTCCGTAATTCTGAAGGGTATTGCTAAAGATGTCTATATTGTAAAATTTTGTATTGTATTGCGCACGTATACGGGGAATATATATTCTATCTACGACAAACCACAATGAAACTACTGCTTATTGGAAATTTTAGTTCCAGATGCTTTCTTACAAATATGATTTATTTAATTAATGATTATTTTATAGAAATTAAAGGCCCATGTAGCGTCCCCAATCCGCCACTGTTTTCTTATTAGGAGTTGGTCAAACTGACAACTAGTTTTGGGGGGAAAGAGCCGCCATGTTTAATTTACGACCCACGTAGAGCGCCTCTATCGGTAAAGTTGCAAACTGCTAAACTTAAAATGGTTGCAATTAATATCGAATCACGGGAGCGGAAGATAAAACCATATTTATTAACGATTGAACGCTTCAACAATTATTGATAAAATGATCATTGTTTACGTGTTCTAATTATTTATATTTAGGTAACTTTTGAATTAATAATTGTGCCACATGACAACCTGACAAAAAAGGTAGAAATTTTCTTTTTCATTGGATGGAAGAATTTTTGCAATTAAACTTTTTAAATTATTTTTTACGATTCATCATTCGATGACGAATCGCCGAGCATTCAGAGGAGCAATCCATTTAATCTTAAGAATAAGGAATTGTCAGTAACCTTAAGCTTAAGTGACTGAGGAAATTCTGGTTCTACTTAATGTTAAGGAATATTCCTTTACCTTAAAAGATTTTTGGGAGAGTTACCGTTCTACTTAAGGATAAGGAACAGTCCTTAAACAAATTTAGAGTCAATTCTGGTTTTACTAATATTATGGAATTGTCCATAACCCTTAATTTAAACTACTTTAGGGACGATTCCGGTTCTACTTAAGGATAAGGAATTGGTCTTAACCTTAAACTTAAGCGATTATAGGAGCAATTTCGGTTCGACTTAAGGATAACGGATTCTATTTAATGTCAAATAATTGTCCTAAACCTTAAACTAAACAATTTTAGCTGTATTTCCGGTTTACTTAAATTGTCCCTATCTTCAACTTGAACTACTTTAGGGACAATTTTCGTTCTACCTAAGGATAAAGAATTGTCGTTAACCTTAAACTCAAATGATTTTAGGTGCAGTTCCGGTTCTACTTAATTGTTTTAAATCTTAAACTACTCTGTGGGCAATTCTGGTTCTAATTATGAATATTGTTTTCAACTTTAAACTTAAATGACTTAAGTTTATGCTTAAGGACAATTCCTTACCGTCAAGTAGAATCAGAATACCTATGGGTATTTTGAGAATGCGCCAACAGATCTTAAGACAACTAAAATGACGATATTTACCTCAATTAATTACAAATTCCATATAAAAAATCTTGCAAACATTCATAAAATTAAAAACCTTTCTTTCCGCTGATTTTTCTCTGTACAAAATACTTGTAGGTTCAAAATCCATTATCATTTTGTTCATTCGCGGTCACAGCAAGTTTTTATCATAATTTAATCAACGGGCTACGTCGTGTCTATGGCCTCTTGTCTTTGAAACTTGAGAGCAGCTTTGAGAGCAATTCTTGAAGACCGGAAAAGCAAAATCGTAAGGAGATAGACTAGGGCCCTAAATTATGCATTATTTTGGTAGCAGACATGAACAAGGTAAGTTAAGTCTCATTACGACGTACAACGATGAAGGGAAAATAAGAAACATATAGTTTAGGGTGATGAAATCCACCAAAAAGGTCTATGGTCATGAAACTTGGTTTTTTAGGAAGTTTAAAAATTGTTACGAGTTTTTTAAGGGCTGGGATCTTTTTGTGTCCTTTTTTACACATAACCTTATTGTGTACTTTATGGAATAAGCTAGTATGAACATTCCACAACACACAAGTGTTGTGGAATAAGCTAGTATGAACATTCCACAACACATAAGTGTTCTGGAAAATTCCGCAATGATTTGGGATATTTCGGAATGTTCCCGAACGTTCCACAACATTCAACATTCTACAACATTTCAGAATGTTCCGAGATGTTCTGGAATGTTGTGGAGTACTCTCGAATGTTCTGGACTGTTCTAAAAATTTCTATAAATTGAAACTTCCATCCTTATATCTTCAAAAGCACGCCCTTCAGGTAAAAACGGGAACCTTTTTCATGGAAGGGGGATAGAAGGCTACCACAACATATAACTCCCTACCGGGACTCGCATTGTAGTACACGTTTCTTTATAATATAAATCTAAAATAAAACTAATAAATAAATAAAATATCTAATATATAAAATTCTCGTGTCACGGTGTTAGTTATCATACTCCTCTGAAACGGCTGGACCCATTTTGATGAAATTTTGTGTGCTTATTGGGTAAGTCTGAGAATCGGCTAACATCTATTTTTCATACCCCTAAAAGTTAAGGGTGGTCCACCACGAATTTTATTATTTTATTTATTGGACAAAATTTTTTATTTTTTTATGGCGAGGCATTAAAAAATACACACAGCCTTAAATTTTCACCCTTCTACCACCAACCCCCATTTTTAAATAGCGATATTAGTAATTCAATCATTTTCGACCCCGGAATTAAAAAAATATTTCCTAGAAATACTATTTATGGCAAAACAACGTTTGCCGGGTGAGCTAGTATTACCATAAAAGCCCGTAAATTGATAAATCTTAGGTTTTACCAACAAAACAGTTCGGACTTTTGCCATTAAGATTTGGTAAATCTTAGAATTTACTGTAAAATCTTAAGATTTACCGTAGTACGGGCTTTTACAGTAGACTGATGTATACTATTATTATTATTGATTTACATATTATGTTTTTTGACAGTAGCGTAATATGCCATAAGCAAGAACCGTCCTCCACGTAAAATACTTTTGATTCGATGGCGTATTTTCACTGTTTGTTTTGTGTGAAAATAACTTTTGTGTTTTGTGTTGTGGTGTTCGTTGTAAAAACTGCACGGCCGTTATTACATGGTGCTCGAAAGCCTCCACGTGTGTGTAGGCACTTATGAAGAAATATTTATCTTGCCCTGTGATTACTTACTGAAGGCGTATTCTGCTAAATAAATTATTAACTGACATGGTTTAAGATTTTCACCTATATTTTCAAAAATTTTTTAAGTTAGTGAATCGTTTTGCGCTTTCTCTTTCTTGTTTCGGACGGCGTTACAGTGTCCATCATCAGGGCAGATATGCAGATTGTAAAGGTGGGTCTTTCTGGCTGGAACAAATCCGAATGTTATAACAAAAAAAAACTTTGGTAAAATTGTATAAGCCCACCTCACAAATAATACGCAACGTTTGTGTTGTTAAAATTCGATACACGGATAATACCTTTTTTCTAATAGACAATCAAATACGACATTTGTCGGAAGTACCAACCTTATAAAATAAATTCTCGTCAAAATAAAAACAGAAAAGTACCTACTTCGATTTATTCCTGGGTTGAGATATAAGTTGCGAAAGCTAAATGTCATCATAATTTAGAAATACGTTCATACCAGGTTTTGAATGGTTTGTTTGCCAAAGCATGGTTTGTCTAACGGGTAGGTACGTGTAATTATTCTAATACATTTCTTTACATGTTCTTCTGTAAATACCGGAGAAACATGTCAATAATGCATTCACTTCATAACCGGAACAAAGTATTGTTTTATATGGCAATAATAGTTTTTCTATGATTGGCAGTATTGATTGATTGTTCGTGAAATGTAAACCAAAAAACTATGAAAATAAAAATGGCGTATACCGCGCGAGTGAAATAATTTTAACAAAATTTACAAGAAACAATTTATTTCTTTGAATACAGTATTGCAAAGCCAGTAAATTACAAAACTAAATAATTTTCCGACGCGTTCATAGCAGAATACTTCTATTTGATCTGTACAACAAGATAAGTCGGTAACACTGACTTATCTTTTTGGCTTCTGGAAAAATATGATCCTTGATGTCCTCGTATTCGGCTTCATCCATATATCGCCGTCGTCCTCGATCCAGTATTATCGATTCTCGATTAGGTCCTTCGCGAGGAGCAGGAGATAGGCTAACTACAGTTCTATTTTATCTGAAGCCATACACGCGATAAATATTAAACCGTAGCCGTTACGGCTGAGCTACGGAGCCACTGAAGAGATGATAGAAGTCTGTAGCTTAGGTGTACGTTAAGGTGGGTCATTTAACGAAAAATGTTATTTTTAAATTCTAAGAGCGATAAAAGGGTGCCAAATGGGTTCAAAACGACGTGTTTAAAAATTTTCAAATTTCTGATACGATATTCTTCCTCCGGATTCACTTCAAAGTTTTGAAAATTTTAATATTTTTTGAAAAATTTTTTTAATCAAACCATATTTATTTTTCTGTAATCGTCCATAACAAATGTAAACGAAATCTTTTACAAAAAGTCGAAAAATTGAATCTCGCAAAATAATGCCGAAATTCGAGAGTAAGAAGGATTTTGCTGGTATTTGAATACACTGCCTTGAGATAATTTGAATTATATTCAAATATATTTTTTAATAAATAAATGAAATTATTTCCTCTATTTTGTGTTTTATTAAAAATAGTTTATTTTTAATGGATGATCTAACATTTTTTAAGATTTAACAAGGGTGGGTTTTTCTCTATTAGGGGCCATCCATAAATTACGTCACACCTTAAGGGGGGGGGGGGGGGGGGGGGGGGGGGGGGAGTAGAGAAGTGTGACAAGGGGGTCAAAAATCATGAAATTCTAGGGGGAAGGGGGTCTCACAAATGTGACAGGGCGGTGGGGGGGGGGGGGGGGGGGGGGAGGGGGGTCAAAAAATCATGAAATTCGTGTGACGTAATTTATGGATGGCCCCTGGTGGGAAATTTCAAAGTCAATCCGGAGGAAAAAGATGATATCCAAATATTTTTTTAAGAATTACGTGATTTTATATCTCCATTTAACACCCTTTAATCACTATTAGACAAATCAAAACAAGATTTTTTCCCCATACAGTCGTGACCCACCCTAGTGTACGTGCCCCCGATGAAAGCTTAATTTTTACTTGAAATTTGTCAAACGTTTTCAAATATCGTAGAATGGGATAACTAATCAATTTTCAGTTGTATTAACCCGCGAGCACTCGCGCCATGAGCATTTCCCTCACGGTGAATTTCAAATTCGTGCCATTTATGCAACAATGTGCACACGTACCTCGTTTTCCCAACAGCTGAGTTTAATATTTCCCCCGTCCCGCGCATAACGATGTTTTTGTCTAAGGGTGTACCAGTCGCTCAGTAGAGGTGGTTTGTTCGGCCTGGTCTCGTCGCGCGGCATTTTGCTCATCGCGCGAGTTTCAACGTAAGTATTATTTTTTAGTTTATTCTAGAATGTTTTAGTTAGAGTTATGAACAGAAAATGCTTTTACTTTGTGTTACACATATGTAAAGCTCGTGCATACGATGAAGATTAATATTTTGTTATTCATTCCTTAATTTTTTTTTGATTGAAGGTATTTTTTTTGTTTATTCCAAAAGTACAGTAAAAAAATGCCAATTTAGTTCCTGTAGTTGTTATTTAAATATTAAAGTATAACCAATGTTAAAAATTAAAATAAATATTTGATTTAATTTTACATGATTGTTTTATTATATAATAGCTGGTACCCGGAATGCGTAGCTATGTCATTTAATAAAGAAACATCTCCACGGCAATGATTTGTTTTGCTTAGCAATAACTGGGTTTTCTTAGGGATCGAAAACGTATAGTAAATATAATATTTATAATTGCATAACAGAGCTTAGCATTATATGTAGCCCTCAGTACTTGCAGATAATTTAGCTTTCTATTGGTGAAAGAATTTTTAAAATCGTTTCATTGTTTTATGCGTGAAAGCGTAACAAACAAACACACGCAGTTTTGCGTTTATAATATTAGTATAGATTAGTAATAATAAAAATAAATATGCTATAATTTATGTACTTTGTGGTTATTTATAAAACGTGAGCAAAATGCTCTACACGCGAGTGCTCGTGTGAGTTTTAAAGGCGCGAGTGCTCGCGGGTTAACTATAATTACTTTACTATAAGTATTTTATAAAATCTTTTTTTTTTTAATTTGGGAGGTAGGTACGGTTGCCGCCGTTCCGGGGACCATTCATTGGATAACCAACACCTCTGCGAAAGGTCACCCCAAGTTGTTCGCTACGTTTGGTGTTTTTGCAGGGATGCCTGGGTTCGTGGAATAAGGTTAGTTTATTATATTGATCGGGAGAGGCTGGTCGAGGGAAACCTTTTAACCCATCCAGCAGGACTCTCTTGGAACATCGCCTGAATTCGACACTTATTTTCGAAACGACAATGCAACCATTTTATCCGATTTTTTCTAAAGAAGCGAATATGTAAGGTGGTAGATAACAGTTGCCCCCTAATCAAAAGTCACCCCTACCTACTGTATCTTATTTTTCAAAGAAACTAACTAACTAACCATCACGCCGTTTCCCCGCAGGGGTAGGCAGAGAGGAGGGACCGCCAAACAACTCGATCTTGGCACACACTCCTTGCCTCGTTCACATTCATACATCGCCTCATACATGCTCTTCTATTATTCTGACTCTTGACATCGCCCGACTCAAGTATCTGATTCACTTGGTCGTGCCATGTCTTTCTCGGGCGTCCCCGACTTCGTCTACCTTTCACATTTGCGTCATATATTCTCCTTACACTCCTTTCCTCATTCATTTGCTCTACATGCCCAAACCATCTGAGGGTCCCTTTCTTAATCTTATTAATTACGCTTACATCAGCCTTGCATTCTTTGCCGATCTCCACATTTCTCACATGATCATACATGGTTTTACCACACATACGTCTTAGGGATCTCATTTCTACAGCATTCAGTTCCTTTCTCTGCCAGTTCCATGCCTCACTGCCATACATCAGGATAGGTACCAGCACTCCATTATGGACGGCTAGCTTCGCTTCTTTTGACAGTTTTTTGTTGGCGCCAACGGCGTTCAGTCCTCCATTAATGGAGTTACCGGCATTTACCCTTCTTTCGATATCTCTATCAGTCTTCCCATCTCTTGTAAACATACTTCTCAAATATACAAACTCATCCACCTGCTCCAAATATTCACCATTCCCAACTATGTTGCACATTGTTTTCGTACTCTCTCTTTCAAATACCATTACTTTAGACTTAAAGATAATTTTATCAAGAAGATTTTCATTTATTGGCCTGCTTACGATGTAGAAGTCAAAATAAATTGGTGGCATCCTGGAAGAGATCAACAAGTATGCGTGAATTATCTCAATTAGTAATTGGGGTATCTAGACTTTTTTCCGCCGGTTCAACGAGGGATCTACGGCACGGATTCAAAGTTCATAGCGCAAAGCTCGTCATTCCCCAACGGCCGTTAATTAACTAAAGCCATCATCTGTTCACCTAACTGAAAACTGAATATTTTACTCAAATCATCCGGTGTTCCCTTTGCACCTGGACCTATGTACCTGCTAATGAAAAATTATAGATTCTTTATGACGGCAAAGGTTGTACCTGACACCCTACCACCCCACTGCCACTTTAATATGCGATGGAAGGATGCATGATTGAAGAAAAGGTACCTACTTTGGTACTGGCGACTACAATAGGGATGGTTCGCGACTCAACTAATAGTATTAAGGACTGTTCAGTATAGGGTTGTTGTAAACGGAAGTGGCGCACTCTGTTATTTTCAAAAAGAACTGTTTCGATAGCTGATTGGAAGCCTGTTACTTTCTACCGCGGAGTTCGGAATCTCCACCTATCACTGTTGGAATGGAAAAAGGGATGAAGGGGAAAAAATGGGATGTCCACCGAAAACAAGATGAAACCCTACCTTGCTGGTGACGTCCTGGGTCCCACACTTCATGCACTCAAGATAACTCGCGGTGGAAAGCACGTATTTTGCGCGGATCCGGGTTTTGACTATAAGCGACGAGACCAAGTATTTGGGCTGCCAGTCCGCGCGGTGTTGAAATTGTACTGATTTCACGGTTAGGAGTCAAACTTGAACCGGTGACAATAGCAAGATGGATGTAACAGGATAGGTAGGTAAGACGGGAGGGATAGATGGGAGTAGGTACAGATTTGCCCGAACATATACCGCCCGCCAAAAATACCATTTTTCCAACACCCATCGAAACTGGCCAAGAAACCTACTCCTAACACGTGAAAGAATATGAAAAGAAACCTATTCCTAACATTTAATCTATTCCTTACAAACTAGGTGCACGTGAAACTAAAGACTATACGTGCAGAATGTAATGAAAAAATAATAACTCGAAAAACATAACTAAAACAAAAGATAGCTGAATCGCGATCAATGCGAAACCATTGAAGGCATAAAAACAAAACAAAACAAAAAATATATGAACCTATTCCAATATTCATAAAAAAGAAAAAAAAAACGTTGCTATCTTATTCTACAGGTAAAAGACAAAGCTTTGCCACAGGCCGTAGATATATACCATCGCTGGTTTGTACTGAGGCTAATCTTACGACCCCGTCAGAGCCCGGTTTCACCTCCCTTATCCTGCCGAGCGGCCATTTCAATGGAGGACTCCTAGTATCTTTGATGACCACTAGGTCATTTACTTGAAGGTTACGGGTAGCCTTATACCATTTGACTCGATTTTGTAACGCTTGTAAATATTCTGTATTCCAGCGCTGCCAAAAATGTTGTGTCATTTTCTTTAAATGTTCCCACCGATTGAGACGATTTATCTTAACCTCTGAATAGTTATATTCTGGAATCGAAATTAACGGTTCTCCAATTAAAAAGTGACCTGGAGTAAGGGCCTGAATGTCCTCAGGGTCTGAGGTTAGAGGACAGAGGGGACGAGAATTTAGTATGGCTTCTATTTTATGTAATATAGTTGTAAATTCCTCAAACGTCAATGAAGTGTCCCCTATTACTCGTTTTAAATGATTTTTAACGACTCGAATGTTCCCTTCCCATAGTCCTCCGAAGTGAGGACTGGAGGGAGGGTTGAAGTTCCACACTATTCCCTTTTCTGAACATGTACGCATGACTTGTTCATCATTACGACAACTATTTAAAAAATTTTGTGTTCCAATCAAATGGCGTTTCGCCCCAACAAAGTTCGTACCGCAATCCGAATAAATGGCCTGAGAAATACCCCGTCGTGAAACAAACCTATCGAGGGTAGCGATGAAAGCGTCAGACGAGAGATCTGAGAGAACCTCGAGATGAATCGCCTTCGTTGCCATGCAGACAAAAATTGCAAAGTAAGCCTTGTATGTCTTAGCACCCCTGCGTTTTCCTTCCTTTAAGACGTATGGGCCGGCCAAATCCACCCCCACCCGATTGAATACGCGGTTCGGTGTGACACGCGCTTCTGGCAGACTGGCCATGAGAGGATTTTGCGGGGACGCTCGCAATCTCGCGCATCTCACACATTTGGACACCATTTTCTTGATTTTATTACGTGCCGACACAATCCAATAATTTTGCTGAATCAGGAATTGCAAAGTTCGTGAACCAGCGTGTAGATAGGCCTTATGGTAATAAGATATTAACAGTTCCGCAATCTTACTGTTTTTTGCCAAGATTATTGGGAACTTAGTATTATATTTTAAATGAGAGTTGCGGAGCCGCCCGCCAACGCGAAGTATGTTTTCGTGGTCAATAAACACATTTAATTTTTGAAATGCCACTGAGTTGACCGCATCATTTTGCAGCATTCTGAATTCCTCGGGAAAATGAAACTGCTGATCGCATTTTACTATTAGGGTGACCGCGCGATTTATTTCTGCGCCGGTCAGAATTCCAGATCTACGAGCATCCTTGGTCCGTTGCTGCGTATTGTAAATAAACCTAAGCGACCAAGCGACCACATTCCGAAGACGGTTCCAAGAAGAAAATCGGAAAAATTGTAGGCCCTCATAGTAATCAAGCGGCCTGTTAACTGTTGAGACGTGGGATTTTACTTCCGGTAGCTCTTCATTTAATTTTTCCGGTAAAGACAATGGCCACTTCTGACTTGGCTGAGCCAACCAAGGAGGCCCTTGAAACCACAATTTGTTGTCTATTATTTGCGATGGACATAAACCGCGAGAAGCAAAATCGGCTGGATTTTCCTTTGACGCAACGTGGTACCACTTTGCGTCCTCGATTTCATCAATAATTTTGATAACACGGTTCGCGACAAAAGTTTTCAAAGTATGAGGGGGTGTCTTGATCCATGATAAAACTATGGTGGAGTCGGAAAACAATATTATTTCTGTAATTTTCACGAGAGTTTCTATAGACGACTTCGTCATTTTTACAAGCTTTGAAAGTAGGTAAGCTCCCATAAGCTCGAGACGTGGTATTGATAATATTTTCAGCGGTGCAACTTTAGATTTACTCGTAAGTAATGTGACTTGAGGCTGTGCTTCGTTCGTAACCAAATATATACAAGCCGCGTAACCTAATTCACTCGCATCTGAAAATCCTACTAAAGTACAATTTGAGTTTTTTATTGTACTGCAATGTCTCGGTATTTGTAAATAACATAACCTAGGTAATTCATCCAAGAAATTTTCCCATAAATTAACAATTTTTTCCGGGAGGGAGTCATCCCAACCTAACTTTAATTTCCATAGTTCCTGTAGAAGACATTTCACCTTAAAAACAACAGGTGTTATTAATCCAATGGGATCGAAAATACGTGCAACACGGCTCAGTATCGCACGTTTTGTAAAAACCTTTTCTTTTTCTTCTACCGAGTACGAAAATGTATCCTTATCAGGATTCCAAATTAAACCTAAAATTTTCAACGAGAAAGATGTTCCATCATCAAATGCAACTTTACCACTCGTGTGGCTCCGGTGCTCAATTGGAATGTTATTTAAAACTGACTGCGAATTTGTCATCCATTTTCTCAATTGAAAGCCTCCTTTTGTAAGGAGTTCTTTTAGCTCCGTCTGCAGCTGAGCGGCGCTTTCCGGTTCCCATTCACCGGTAACGATGTCGTCCACGTATGTGTCCGACAACAGTGCTTTAGAAGCCTTTGGAAATCGAGTACCTTCATCCTTCACCAGTTCATGTAAAGTTCTTATGGCCAAATAGGGCGAAGAAGTCACCCCGAATGTGACAGTACCAAGTATATATTGCCCTACCGGCTGTAACGGTGAAGATCGCCAGAGAATCCTTTGAAAATTTGTATCTTCTTCTCTCAACCGAATTTGTAGAAACATTTTTTGTATATCCGTAGTGAGTACTATCGGGTATATACGGAATTTTAAAAGTATGTGACTTATTTCATTTTGTAATTTTGGACCCGAATATAAACAATCGTTCAGCGAAATTTGTTTATCAGATTTACATGAGGCGTCAAAGACCACCCGAATTTTAATATCATTTCCTATTTTTTGAACAACCGCATGATGTGGAATGTAATAAGTATTCGGTATCTCAGTCGATGGAGAAACTCTTGTCATGAAGCCTTGCTGTAAGAAATCATCCATATATTTACAGTAATGGGCTGCCAATGTTGGATTTAATGACAAGCGTTTTTCAAGATTATAAAATCTCTTAAGGGCGATATCATATGTACTTCCGATATCCACATGATCTCTTTTCTTGAAAGGTAGTGCCACGATATACCTGCCGCACTCTTCCCGGTTGACTGTTGATTGAAATATGGTTTCGCATTCATTGTCGTCCTTATTCTGAATAATTTCGTTAGAAACCTCTTCAATTTCCCAGAAACGACTTACCGCGTAATTTAAGTCACTATTTTCAACTGCAGTCAACGCTGACGTCATAACGGGTTGTACGGAATTATAACCTTGTATACATGATCCCATAACTATGTATCCGAATATTGTATTAACAGCTATTAAATCACGGTTTGAAATATAACCTTGCCTCCATATTTTTGCAATCAAGTCAGACCCCAATAGGAAATCTATCTCTCCCGGATTTCTAAATTCTGGATCTGCAAGATTTAGACCTTTAAATTCTTCAGAAGTATCTTGAAAGTTTATATAAGGGAGTTTTGACGTAACATTGGAGATTATTACTGCCTGCCCTGCAACCCAAGAGCTGTTTTGCAAGGAAAATATTTTACAATTAACTAAACCTTGCACATTACTAACTGTTGCGTTATTAATTCCCCGTATATTACCGTTCCATGTTTTCTTTTTTAAGCCCAATATATTAAATAATCTTTCCGAAATGAACGAAATCTCGCTTCCCGTATCGATTAACATCCTAGCCCTATGTTTACGTCCTGAAGTATCAAGGAATTCTGCTAGCGCGGTAAGCAATATAGAACGCTTACTCAATCCAAACACTACGTTGCATATTACTGGGTTATCACTTTCAGTATCACGGTCGTTT
Organism: Glyphotaelius pellucidus; assembly: GCA_936435175.1. Taxonomy (NCBI): domain Eukaryota; kingdom Metazoa; phylum Arthropoda; class Insecta; order Trichoptera; family Limnephilidae; genus Glyphotaelius; species Glyphotaelius pellucidus. The sequence continues at coordinate 2,985,032 of OW386561.1, forward strand.
GGCGAAGGAGATCTTTCATCAGTATGGAGTAGCGTATTATGCGTTCGCTTGCACCGTTTGCATCGAAACTTTGAACGGCAATTTTTAATAAGGTGCGAATTTAAACAGTTGAAACATAACCTCTCCTTTTTTACGAAGTCCCTCCTACTGTCTACATTTAGTGATAAGAAGTCTTGACACTTTGTCAAGTGATGTGTGTGATTGCACATTATACAAGTAATTTTCTTGACATTATGCCCGTTTGAACTCGCATTTGAAAATAATACCCGCTTAGGAATCTTTTTTTCTTTAATATCTGATAACATATTTATACGGTTTTGAGTTGCTAAAAATTCTATTAATTTTCCAGTATCCGGTATTTCATCTTTTTTAACAAGAGATTCAAAAGACCGACGCGTTTTTAAATCTATTTTTTGCAGAACCATATGACAAACGAATTCTTCAAATAATTTTCCTCGGTTTAAATCGCGAAGCCCCGAGAGATTTTCACGCAAGACATTCAAAATCTCTTCATTATTAGCAAAATTACAATTTAAAATCGAGTTGGCATAATATATAAATAATGCTCTAGATTCAGAATAATGACTCCACAGTGTTTCCCATGCTAATTCATAATTTTCTTGAATCAATGGAATAGTCTTAACCAATGACAAAGCTGTTCCCTTCAAAGAGGTCAATAAATAATGAAATTTTTCAATGTCACTCAAAATAGTGCTGTCATGAACAAGGCTCCTGAATAAATTAAAATATTGAGGCCACTCTCCGATATTTCCACTAAATATAGGAATTTTTATTTCCGGAGCTAGTAAACTGCGACCGGGCGGCCCAGAGCGTTGTACTTCTCCGCCTGACACGTCATGACGATTATTCTGACTCATTTCTAAGGCATCACGTGCCGATGTAACTTCAAAGAACAATTCCTCAAATACACGCGAAACCTCCAATATATCATTTTTCGACTCAAACTCGGGAAGTGACACCAGATCTGACAGCTCACATTGAATACTTTGAAATTCGTCATATGTGGACTCTAATTTATCCATTCGGGCTCTGAATTGACATAGCTTAGTCTTTTGTTCTAAATCTTTAATGAGATCATATGCGACCTGCACTCTCCCAAAGAGCCTTTGCCGTTTTAATTTTAACGAACCAATTTTGGTTGCAACTTTATCCATTTTGAAATGTATTAAATACGTAAATTAACAATTATAATAGTAGGTATCTACTTGTAACAAATAAAGTATTCTATTTGCCCCAATATTATCTACCTACCAGCTGAACTGATAAGCCGTATCTACCGAAACTACCTACTATTGATAATCGTCTTGTAATGAAACTAGTTTGAGTACAATTTCTAATCATGTAAATTAACTAATCTGTAAAGAATGTACATCCGGCGAAGGACCAATGTTTCGATAGCTGATTGGAAGCCTGTTACTTTCTACCGCGGAGTTCGGAATCTCCACCTATCACTGTTGGAATGGAAAAAGGGATGAAGGGGAAAAAATGGGATGTCCACCGAAAACAAGATGAAACCCTACCTTGCTGGTGACGTCCTGGGTCCCACACTTCATGCACTCAAGATAACTCGCGGTGGAAAGCACGTATTTTGCGCGGATCCGGGTTTTGACTATAAGCGACGAGACCAAGTATTTGGGCTGCCAGTCCGCGCGGTGTTGAAATTGTACTGATTTCACGGTTAGGAGTCAAACTTGAACCGGTGACAATAGCAAGATGGATGTAACAGGATAGGTAGGTAAGACGGGAGGGATAGATGGGAGTAGGTACAGATTTGCCCGAACAAGAACCGTTGAAGTTTTCAAACAGAATGAGAAAATTTCTGAAAGAAAATGTATAAAACTTAGAATTTCTCAGTTACATTATTTTTTACATAATTTTCTGACCCGTTTTCCTACAAATTTTCCCGATCAATTTTATCTTATTTAGATTTTTCCCAGAAGAGTTATTTTGGAACCGATATCAAAAATTTTCCGACGTGACAAATTTCCAAACTTCACACAAGAAGAATATAAATATTTTTTGAATAACAATTTTCTAAAATTTTTTTAATATTTTTTTCTGAAATTCTCACAATATCGGAAAGATATGTCTTTAAAACAATTTCTTGACTTATTTTTTAACCAATTTTCTAATTTTCACAATTTTTTTTTTCAGAAGAATCTAATTTAATCTCCCCCCTTCCGCGAATCCCCCTCCCGAGTTCCTCTCTCCCTTCCCGAGTTCCCCTCCCCCCTCCCACATTCCATAAATTCATTCCCGATACATTCAGTATTCAAACAGCTGTGCGTGCTACTTATTGCATTTTTAAATACAAATTTCATAATGCCAGAGCTCACCAGTATATATAAAAACGATCGCTGGCAGACACATATCAATCCCCAAAGTTTCATTGCAATGGGCTGAACTCTTAGCAACGCATAATTTCATGATGCCAGAACTCACAATTGTATATAGTAAAAATCGCGGGCATGCGCACATCAAATCCGCAGATCGCAATCGGATGAATGGCTTAGCAACGCATAGCATACGTTACAAACATAGTTAGAAGCAAACATATTTTCATTTTTATATAATATATAGATGCATTTTCAAATTTTTTAAATTGATCATAAAAAATAGGAAAGAGTTTTATTAGGCCATTTTTATTTTTTAAAATTTTTTTTTTTTTTACATGAGCTCCACACAGGAGGCTCTGAGGAAAATAATCTCCCTCAGGGTCTATGTCAACTTTGGAGATGCTGTGTGTAGGGTTTTTTTTTAAGGAAAGGAAGTGGAGGAGAATTCTGGGAAGGAAAAGGGTTTAAGGGGTGGGGAGGAATCTGGGATTCAGTGTGTCCTGGTCGTCCGCCTCCAAGACCTAGACAAACCTCACCCCATGAACCCGGGCACCCCAATTTTTTGGCCAATTTTAGAAGTCATCCCTTTTTAGGTTGCCAGTACGCCGTGCCAGGATACATCAGCAGTGAATTATAGATGCGCCCTCCAGGAGAAGGGAAAGGTGAAGGGAAGGGATAAGAGAGATTTAAAGTGGGCCCATGTTTTATTCATCTTATTATATTTTGACGGTTTTTGAAATTTACAAATTTTACGCGAAGTGCCCGCGGACATGATTGTTCGTTCATTTATAAACATTTTATTATTTTTTTTTTGTCAATAAACATTTTATTGACATTTTGAATGTGTTACTCATACACGCTTAACTAACTACACAGTATTAAAAATGCCAAAGGCAGTTTTATAAAGAAATACTAGTTAACATATGCATATACATATCGTCGACGGCAATCCATCACCGCGTAAATAATATTTGGCCACTTTTCAGGAGAGACATAAAACCACTTTTCTTAATATAATTTACATCGAAATCGCGGCAAACCATTTTATTTATCATGTTCAATTGTCTTTTCAATTACGTATTTAAACACATATACGTTTTTAACCGAAAATAAAATAATAAATGACTTAAGCGGTGATGTTCAGTAAAATACGGCAAAAGTTTTGACTTACGCGGAAATTTATTCTTGTTATATAGTTTTAAAACACAGGAATGTAGAAACAAATATTATTAATTACAAAAAAAAATAATAATATTATTTTACAACGAAGTAATATTATGTAACATGACATTATTTAGACAAATAAAATAGTAAATAGGTACCTAATCATAAAAATACAAAAAAATATTAGTTACTCAATGACACTGACAATCATCAACGTAATATATAATTTAGTCTCTTAATACAAACCTTTTGTAAGACTTCCGATGAACAAAAAACACATAAATTTAAAAAAACCGTTGTAATCAGGGAAATAACCCGTTGCGGCAATGGCGGTTGGTCAACGATTGAGATAGGCGATGATTTTGCCCAAACGGAAGGCAAATGAGATGCGCGGTGATACTATTTTCATTGTAAGACTATTTCCTTACATTGAAAAAATCCTATAATAATCCCACCGATGTAGGTTTATGACCACCGTCGAATGGCATTTCAGGATGACTTACGCGGTGATGTTACAAACGTGGTGATGGAATGCCGTCGACGATATACAAATACATTCACAAGGATGGTTCTGTATCTTTTGTGTTATCTTTTGCGAAGTCAGCGTTACGAGACGTTAACCACTCCGACCCCTAAGCTTATTTTCAAGACAATATAATATCAATAGCAGTCAAGTACAATAAGCTTGTTTTCAAGCTAACGTGTGTGTTTCTACAGAAATGGTTATAACTCCGTTTTTGTTCTAGTGACAACCTTAAAATAAAAATGAGAATATCTATAATAAACCAGCTTCATATTTCTTTTTAAAATTGTCAATAGAAATAGTTAAAAAAAACTTATTTTGTAGAAACAGTTTTTACCCGCCAAAACGCATACGATTCTTCGAAAATCGATCAACAAAATTTGGTACCTTACATAGGTACCTTTTTAAAATATGTGTAATGTATATCTAAGATGTCGCATTACTGCTGATGGCTTATAAGCTTCTAAATGGTTTTATATCGGTACCAGATATTCTGGCTGAAATAGGATTCTATGTCCCGGATAATTTCACGCGAGGTCGCCATCACAGGCTTTTGATTCTTCCCAGGTGCAGAACTAACTTACCAATGGTGATGCCCCTGGGAAGACTTACTAGGTTAATTAACTGCCTTGCAGGAAATGTGGATATTTTCCACATTTCCTGCAATGATTTTAAGCGTGAAATAGCACTTATTAAATAAATGTTTTAACTGTAAACGTAATGATTATGTATCTTGTATAACCGTTTTTGCAATATATTGGTGTAATGCTGTTTTTGCTAATAAATAAATAAATAATTCTTGATTCGATTCAATGTATGAGGTGAGCACTTCAAATAAATTAATTAATTTAAAAAGTTTCCAAAAATGAATTTTGATTGAACATAATTGTTTCGCAAATATTCCTTCTCAAATTGTGCCATTTTTGACAGTTTCGCAAGAGTTTTTGTAATAATTAAAAAAACTTTTCAGATGCATTGTCATGTGGTTGTAATAATCCAGAAACCTTCTTAATAGTACACAACTGGTAACCCTGTACAAATCGCAAGTACGCCCCATGGTTGAATTTGGCAGCCACCTCTGGTCTGGAGTCCCAAAATGCCTAAAAAAAACCCTCGACTCTGTGCAGAAACGGGCGGTTCGTTTGATAGATTCTCTTAACTCAACAAACGGATCGCAATCTTTAGAGTACAGGCGTCAGGTGGGAATGCTTTCCTTGTTCTACTGATATTACAATGGGAGATGCTCCTAGGAATTAGCGTCATTGATCTTCTCGGCACCGGTGCATAGTCGGGAAACACGCCAAGCACGCGCCCAAAATTTGTACACGATTGACATTAGTCACATGAAAACGGGTCGTTTTTTCGACTTGTTCTTGAGTTCAACAGCTCGGCTGTGGAATAATTTGCCGGCCTCTGTATTTCCACTCAACTACAACAAGTTCACTCCTTCCTCTCCTCAAAAACACCCTCCACAGAGCATGTTCAAAGATGACATAGGCCCTGAGGAAAATTATTTTACTCAGGGCCTCCTGTGTGGTGTTAATATAAAAAAAGGTATGGAGAGAAGGTGTTTTGAAAGTTTCAAACAATTCCTTTACTTAATATACAGCAATACATAGACATCTCATACAGTCATAACTCATGTACATATATATCCCCAAGCAAGCTTTGATTTTTATATATATAGGATAATTTTATATTTTATTTCGTGTCTTTTCATTCGTAGCTTTTATTGTTATATTTTCCCCACTGTGCGGCGGTCAGCTGTTTACTTATTCCAGACCGCACAGTGGCTGTAAATTGCTGTTTGAATGGCCCAAAACCGCGGCACAGAATTTTCTAAGGCGATAGCAATATTAATATGTACGGAGTATTCTCAGACCAATAATTTGGACCCAGAACTAACTCTCAGACACTCTTGATTTGGCTTCAATAAGAGCCTTTTATCTCTTGCAGTTGTAATTTTAACAACTTAACCCCCCAGGTCTCGAACTTATTTTGACAGAAGGTCAAAATATTTCAGTTTTGCAATTAAATCCAAATTAACTTATATTTTTGAACGCATACGAAAACTAAAAAAAATGTGAAACTCAATCGAAAATTTAGAAGCAAAAAAATATATTGTGACACGAACCCAGAACCTTCAGCTTTCCGGGTCGTTACGCTATCAACCGCGCTGAGGTATTCTTATCCAACTAGCAGTTATCCGCTCCGCAGGTTTTTGCTGCTAGGCCCTGCTGGTGGCTTTTGGTTGGGCTTCACCCAGTTAGTGTTTGTTTACATGAGCCCCACACAGGAGGCCCTGAGGAAAATAATTTCCCTCGGGGCCTATTTCATCTTTGGGGATGCTGTGTGGAGGGTTTTTTTTTTAGGAAAGGAGAAGAGGAGAGTTCTGGGAAGGAAAAAGGTTTAAGGGGTGGGTAGGAATCTGGGGTTCAGTGTGTCTTGGTCATCAGCCTTCAAGTCCTAGACAAACCTCACCCCATGAACCCGGGCACCCCTGCTAAATCACCAAACGTAGCGAATCACTTGGGGTGACCTATGGCAGAGGTGTTGGTTATCCAATAAAAGTTCCCGGGGTGGCGGTACCCATTCCCGCCTCCCAAATTGGTTTGACCATTTTATTCCAATAGGAAATGGTTTAAAAAATGGCCTGTTCCTCGGATTCACTGTCATCGAGTGATAGTTACCGGTACAAAGTAGCCGAGAGAGGCAATGACGTCGTATGTAATATATAGCCGCACGATACAACTATGTATACTGTCAACCTTTCCATATCCGGAAAGATGCATTAATTCTATAAATCCATAGTAGATATACCTAAGGGGAATTTTCCACATGCGAGCTGCTTACGAAAGTATCGACATCTTGTGACAGATTCTTGAATTAAAAACCGAATTACAACGGTAGCTTTGCTTCAAATTTCACGAACACAGATGTTATTTGTGCGCGGCGAGTAAGGCGTGGCGTCAGATATTCTATCGAAGTGGGGTTCTGAAATTCAACCACGCAGATCCTAGGCTATTAATTTATTTATTTTTTTTTATTTATTTATTAAAAGAAGTTTATACAATGAACAAAAAATTGTGTTAATTCATCCGCCATGCTAGGGATGTCCCTGTGTTATGGCGGATGAAGTTTACAGATTGTGTAGGTACAGTGTACAGCTATTAACTTATGCAATTCATTTAAGTAGTTTAAGTAACATATTTAGTAACAAATTAAGTTAGTAATTTAATTAACACATTAAATTAATTTATGTTACAAGTTGTATCAATTATATTACAATTCAATTAAAATAGCAAATTTTTACTCATCATCGTTACTGAATGTAAGGATCCATTTTGATAATTTTTTTTTAAAGATATGGGGTTGGGTTTCGGATTTTAGGTTCTCGGGGAGAAGGTTAAACATTTTAGGAGCTAGGTACATGAAATGTCTTTGAGCTGATGTGGTGCGTAGTGTAGGAACATTGTAGTGTCGTTTGGTTATTGTTCTGGTGGTGTAACTGTGATGTAAAAGAGTTTTTTTCTTGTATTTGAACATGAAATGTGTTAGTGTAAATTTTAGATGAAGTTGCCGTATGTTTAAGACATTATATTCTGTGAACAGTCTATTGGAGGAATATCTTGTTGGTCGCTTGTTGATAGCACGTAAAATCGTTTTTTGGGCTTTTTGCAGAGGATCAATAAAATTAAGAGCTTAAATTAATTAATACTGCTTAATTCGGTCATTTGTATCATACTTTGACTAAGAACCACCAACATTATCTTCATTTTCTTACATTTTTATGTTTGATTGCAAAATTCAAACCCGAATTAAATGCTATCCAGATATTTTCTGGATAAATTTATATCCATTTTATTTTAATATGCGACATCTATTGAATTTTCTGCAAGTCTAGTCTTTTCGTAGCCCAGCGGCCCGGAAAGCCGAAGATTCTGGGTTTGTGTCCCAGAGGAGCCAATATCTTTTTCTGATTTTTCTGTTTCCAGATTTTACGTTGAATTTCGCTAATATTGTCTTCATTTAATTAAAATATTACAATTTGAGGTTTTACTTATAAAGTTAAAAATAAACATAACTAAAAATTGTTTTTAAAAGGTGAATAAAATATTAAAAATTTATAATTCAAAATGAACATATAATTTTTGAAACATAAATTTTTTGTATGCGAACATAAAAAAATTAAAAAGGCTCAGCTCACGTTTTTAAAATTAAAATTGTTGACAACGAAAAAAAAATTATTAGAAAAATGCATTATTAACGTTACTGCCACGTCATTTTTTGTCGTTTCATTTAAAAATAATGAATTAAAAAATTTCTAAAGTTTCATAATTTTTTTTCCAATTGCGGTCAGAAACTTTGATTTTGTAAAGGTGTAGATGAATTTTGCTTCTTTTAACTTTTAACGGTTAACTTTTAGTTTTGAACATAACACGTGACGTTTTCCTTTCAAACACCGTCTAGATCATAACTCTCACTATGATAGTAAAGGAGACACAACGAATTATTTGAGACCTATATGAGTTGTACAGAAAAGCGAACAAATTAGCCTGAGGGGTTAAACAAAACGGCTTTTCCCTTGAAAGGATAATTAGCTACGACAGATCTAAAGAGAAAATTAAACAGAGATTTGAATTTAATTAGAGAGAGGGGTGTTGGACAAACCAGAAAATTAGGAACGAAATTTATGATCTTTTTGAAGGAACTGGCATCAAATATTTGTGGTAAATTTGCAAAAAAGTTTACTTGAACATTATGAGGGGCAATAAATACAAGGTTTGAGAGCGAAGTAGTAGAATGGTTAGGATCCTTGGCTAGAATCCGGAGGTCGCGTTTTCAAAGCCCAAAGTAAATTTGATTTAAGAAATAGTAAAATATTGTATAAGTGTTTAAAATAAATAAATAAATGATAACAGTTAAAAATGACCGATCGGATATTGACACCTTGGCGCAGTGGTTGGCGCATTTGCCCGGAAAGCGGAAGGCCCTGGGTTCGAGTCGCAGAGGTGCAAATATCTTTTTCTGATATTTCTGTTTCTAGGTTTTCGATTGAGTTTCGCTAATATTGTCTTCATTTAATTAAATTTTATTTGATTAATTTGTATTGTAACACAATTTAATCATTTAAAATCATATTCGACATGTGTATTTTATTCGTGGCATGTTCCAGAAAGATAGATACTCAGAATCGCCCTTGTGAAAGACCACCATTCAGAATTGAAACATTTCTCGAGATGGTTTTAACCTTGTTTGGTGACCAGATCTGAATAATCGGGTACTTTCCCACCTTCCTCTTCCCTATCACCTTCCCCTTCTCAATATTCTCAAAGTGGGCAAAATAATTTTGAGAATCTATGATCTTGGTTTTACCTCCTACGTGTGGCGGGCCGGTTCAGAAGAGACTGGTTTACCTTTTGACCTCTCTAACAGGACTCTCGGAAAATCACCTTGCACAGCAGCGGGAGAGATAGACTATGTTTTTCAATATCCGTCTCTCATATGTCCGTCTCTCCTGGACACACTGACGCCAAGATTCTAACCCACCTTGGTTTACCAGATGACAGGAATTTTCCCGACATATACGGAATTTTAGCCGTCTGTCAGGGAAACAGGGAAAATTGGAAATTGTCAGGAATTAAAAAAAAAATTATTTAAAACACCGCATTCTCACGCACGCATATTCAAACTCTCCCAAATTAGATATTTTTGCTGCTGAAGTGATGGTTTTAACCCTTCAGAATTTTGGGCGTATTTTTCAGATGGTTAAAATGTTTCCGCTTTACAATAAAATGCAATTAATGGAATATTTCTGAACATATCCCAAAACTAAAAACTGTTTTTGAAAGGTGATTAAATTCGCTTTCAAATTTTATTAAGTATTCAAAATAAACATATAATTTTTTAAATATAAAAATTTTGCATGCAAACTTAAAAAAGTTTTAAAAATGACTCACCTGACGCTTTTCTAATTAAAATTACTAATAACAAAAAAAATAAAGACACATATATATTTTAATAGCTTTTCCCCGCGGCTTCGCTCGCATGGTATTACGGGAAATTACTGTAGTACTTGCACTTATCAATTATCTCCCCCCCCCACTCCACCCCCATCCCCTCCCGCATTCCATATATTCATTCCCTTACATTCAGTTTTCAAACAATTTTCAATCTCGCCACCTAACCACCTAAATTTCATAATGCTATAGCTCAAAGAAAAAAGAATTACTTATCCAATTTTGTTCATTCGTTGGGAATGTATGCGCTTACAAACATTTCGGATGTTTATTTTTATTTAAATATTTGGAAGTTCATTAATATAATAAAAAAATACTCTATTTATCATTCAGTCTTTATAATCGTTACGAATTATATTTTTAATATAGGAACACTCATCTGACATTTATTCCAAGCTTGTCAAAAAAAAAAACGAATTCTAATATTTGAATTTTCTGCAGTAGTAGCTGACCAGACTGAGTACCTACCAGCATAGAGCCCAAAAATATATCAACATTGTTTCCATGGAAAAGATTTTTTTCTGACGTTAGCAAAAACTCGCTTTTGTTAGCGACAGAAAACGTATAACAAATATAATATATTAATATTTATAATTTTATAATGCCAGAGCTTACCATCATATACAACCTGTAGTCTGCGCATATAATTAGCTTTATATTCGTGAAAGAATTATTAAAGTCTTTATATTATGTTATGCGTGAAAAGGTCATAAACAAACTCGAGCAGTTTCGCATTTATAATATTAGTATGGATTAGAAAAACGTAATATAAACGTTACTGTTACCTCACTTTTTTGTTTTTTCATATAAAAATAATTAATGAAAAATTCTCAAAAATTAAAATTTTTTGGTTTCATTTAACTTTTTTCGTCGTTATTTTTTAAATTAAATTACAAAGCGTGGTGTTTTGCCTTTTTAACACTGTTTAGAATATAGTTCCCACTCTGATAGTAATGGAGTTACAGCAATTTATACGAGACGCATGTGAGCTGGGACAATATGGTCACGTGCCATTCAGAGTGTTAATATTTAAAAAGCCGATACCTGCACCCAGGTATCGGCTTTTTAAATATTCTGCAAGAAGGTATCCCATTTCGCCCCATCCTTTGTGGTAAATATACATTGGGTGACAACAGCTGTTTATTCTGTGAAGGAGATTTATTGCTATATCAGGGAAACTCATTTTCGGATCTGGTAACCCAAAACCTACCCCTCATCCCCTTTTCTTACCCATAACTTCCTCTCATTCTTTTCCCAAAAAAGATTTTTCACACAGCATCCCCAAAGACGACATGAACCCTGAGGGCAATTATTTTCTTCAGGGCCTTCTGTGTGGAAATTGTGTAAAACAAAAAAAAATATCTTGTTTTCTTTTCGTCTGTGGAAAACTTATTATATTTTTGACAGGACAGAAATAAAGAACTCAGCTTTTCGATAAAGTTTACGACAAGTTTTTCTTATTTTTTGGGGTGTAACGATGTTAGGGAGACAGTAACAAGTCATGTCACGGATCACGTGACAGACAATTGTCACGTGACGATGTCACACTTCGTGACACACATTCTGACAGTTCCACTAAACCTTGCCTGAGTTCGCTTTTTGCTTTTACCAATTTATTGTTCAAGCGTTTACCGTCAGAAAGAGGTGGCTAAAAACATCTCATAAAATGTTTTCCGTGATGGTTTTTTTTATTTGATACAATAGTTTACATTTTATAGTATGATTTCATAATGTTGGCCTCACTGGGTGGCTTACCCGTGCTGAGGCCCCCATTTTATAATACACAAAGTTAATTAGATGAGAAAATCAATATCATCTCTTTAAATTATGAGGTTTAAAGACATAAATAATACGAAAATTCAATATGATAACTAGAATAACATAATACATTTTGATAAAATATATAAAGTTAGAAATGAAAAAAAAAAAAAAAAAAAAATGTAAAACAGCATTGTGTGTTTGTGAATGATTTTTTTTTACATTAACTCCACACAGGAGGCCCTGAGGAAAATAATTTCCCTCAGGGCCTATGTCATCTGGGATGCTGTGTGGAAGGTCTTTTTGAGGAGAGGATGGAATGAACACTGGTATTGAAGAGACCCATGTTGTAGGAGGGAGGAAAAACAGAGGCCGGCAAATCGTTCCATAGCCGAAGCTGTTGAACTCAAGAACGAGTCGAAAAAACGACCCATTCTCATGTGACAAATGTCCACCTTGTACATATAAATATGTTGGGCGCGCGTTTGGCGTGTCTCCCGACTACGCGCCAGTGCCGAAGGGATCAATGTTTTTTTTTTTTTTTTTACATTAACTCCACACAGGAGGCCTTGAGGAAAATAATTCCCCTCAGGGCCTATGTCATCTGGGATGCTGTGTGGAGGGTCTTTTTGAGGAGAGGAAGGAATGAACATTGGTCTTGAATAGACCCATGTTGTAGGAGGGAGGAAACACAGATGCCGGCAAATCGTTCCATAGCCGAGCTGTTGAACTCAAGAACGAGTCGAAAAAACGATCCGTTCTCATGTGACAAGTGTCAACCGTGTACATATGTTGGGCGCGCGTTTGGCGTGTCTCCCGACTATGCACCGGTGCCGAAGGGATCAATGACGATAGTTCCTCAGAGCATCTTCCATTGAAATACCGGTAGAACAGGGATAGCATTCCCACCCGCCGCTTGTGCTCTAAAGAGTGCAATCCGTTCGTTACGGTAAGAGAATCTATCAAACGGACCACCCTTTTCTGCTCAAAGTCGAGGGTATTTTAAAAGTATTTTGGAGCTCCAGACCAGAGGTAGCTGCCAAATTCAACCATGGGGCGCACTTTGTACAGGGTAAGCAGTTGTGTACTATTAAAGTATCTGCGGGCCTGTACAGTACGCCCTGTTTTTGAGAGGCTAGCTTTATTCTGGCTTCGATGGAGCCCCGATACCTGAGCTGGTCACTTATAGTTACACCAAGCATAACAATGATGTGTGTAATAATGCTTTTGAGTTACGTTTATATATTTTATTCTTTTATGTTTTGATTTGTATGTACAACCTGTGTCTTCTTTTGTTTACCAATGTATTGATAATTTTTTGTGTTAAGTAATATTTCGTTTACATAATTTTTTGTTTTATATGATTTTCGGTTTCAAATTCCTTTATTATAAATTTAATTATTTCTTACTCTTTATTATGTTGTCTAATCAGAGCTAAAAACACGAGAAAGAAATCGGTTTAATTGGTTTTATTTTGGCTACAAAATGAAAAAAATATAAACTGTCGTTTTCCTGAAAATGAATAAATAAATTAAATTTCGGTAATTTGATTATTTTTTTCTTAAATCCATCTTTTAATTTTGTTTCCGACTTTATTTTTGATTTCCCCAATTTTTGTTTCAAGTGAAAGACTGTTGAATACTTTTATAACATGGTATTTATAGTATCTTTGTTCACACAGCATCCTCAAAAATCACACCATAGGCTTTGAGGAAAATTACTTTCCTCGAAGACTTTATATGTGGAGTTAACGTTAAAAAAATATGAATGTTTCGTATGTGAGAATTTATTAGCGAGTTATCAGTTTTCTTTCAAATCTCAATATTGTAGATCGCACTCCTTCAGATTGTTTATTCAGTGGCGACATTTCAAAAAGCAGTTTATCAGAGCAGATTTATAGCCAATCATAAAAAGTGTTTTTTAGCTATTTTTTTCGAGAACAGCTGTTTAAACCCCAATTTTGCGGCGAAGAGCAGTGCTTCTCAACCATATTTTTGCCAAATCCTACTTCAAAGCCTCAAACATTTAAACATATACAAAGTATCTTTAAAGGTATGTAGTTTCAATATCCTTCAACAGATATCATTTGTTTATATTGTTTTGAGGTAGGTCAGTTAAGAAGTACCTTAGTAGAGTGACAACCGTTCGCGTCTAATGCACGAACGGTTATGGAAATAGCCGATGATATTGATCGATAGCTCGGTACCTTCTTTGTCGATTTCACTTTACTTCTCGTGATTTTTCATGGGTCTTTTTTTTTACATGAGGTCCACACAGGAGGCCCTGAGAAAAATAATCTCCCTCAGGGCCTATTTCATCTTTGGGGATGCTGTGTGGAGGGTTTTTTTAAGGAAAAGAAATGAAAGAGAATTCTGGGAAGGAAAATGGTTGAAGGGGTGGGTAGGAGTCAGTGTCTCCTGGCCATCCACTTCCAAGACCTAGAGAAACCTCACCCCATGAACCCGGGCACCCCTGCTAAATCACCAAACGTAGTGAACCACTTGAGGTTACCTATGGCAGAGGTGTTGGTTATCCAATAAAGATTCCCGGAGCGGCGGTACCCGTTCCCGCCTCCCAATTGGGTCAAATAACACATGAATCAAGTATCACATCTATAACCCGTCGTATTGGCATTTACTCTTGCGCTGCCTCTTGATATCTTTTTTCTTGAAAAGTCAGGAATGTAAAACAATTCTTTTTAAATAGAAGATAAATTGTTACATTTGTTGAGTGCTGTGTTGTCCTATATCTAATATTTAAAATCATTAGGTATTTAGCATTTCACATTTCATCATTTGTTCCTAACTTCCATGTGTAGCCTCTTTTACCCTTAACTTTAACGTCTATGTCACCTTTCTCTAAATATTTTTATGCAATTTTGTCTACATTCTCATTTTTCATTCTCAGATTGGAATCAAATATTTGTAAAATTGCTATTCATCTGAAATAAATCAAGTTTCACAATAATATCCAGTACTACATATCACATAACCTCTCTTTCTGTGCGCACCCCTTGGCTGTGGAAACGAAGAAGTCTAACAGAAGCCATAGTCAAATCAATATTAATAGAAAATGATTTGCGAGTTCCTGCAAAACATGTGATGGAGCGTTCACCCCACTTTGAGAAACTCCGGCGTAAAGTATTTAACTAAACTTACGAGCTAAACTGCGGCGATTTAATTTGATTTGCGTTTCTCATAAAACTATGTTATTGGAGACGTAAGCGGAGAATATGACTGAGCCATATTTTTTTTGAAACATTTAGATTTTTTTTTGATCATATTAATTTCCGAATACGCCACAAACTTTGACTTCGTAAATAAACTACGTGACGTATTTTGAGTCGTGTTTTATTAAACATTTTCACAATTTTCCTTCTCTCCAACATTATAAATTACATATCTCTCCATCTTCTTCTTTTCGAGAGAGGATAAAGCGCATTAGGTAAGATTGAAAGATTCAAACCTGAACTAAATGCTATCTAGATAGTGTCTAGGATAACATTTATCCATTTTTATTTTTGATATGCGACATCTATTGACTTTTCTGCAAATCTAGGATGAATATTATTATTTTTTTAAATCTTAATGAGTAAAACTTCAAATTGTACTCTATAACTAATATTATAAATGCGAAAGTGAGTGTGTTTGTTTGTTACACTTTCACGCCTAAACCACTAAGCCGATTTTAAAAATTGTTTCAAAAGTAGAAAGCTACATTATCAGCAAGTTACATAGGCTATATATAATGGTAAGCTCTGACGTTATGAAATTTGTACAATTGAAAATGTGTGTATTTCATAAATTGTAGCGGCAGGGAGGAAAGGCAGGGAGAAGGTGGGGTTTGCGGAGAGGGAAGAGACGAGGGAGGGAGAAAACGGGGAAGGTGCAATGGAACGGGGACGCACGGGAAAGGACATTATTGTTAATTGCTACAGTAATTTCCCCCAAATACCATGCGAGCAAAGCCGCGTGTAAAAGCTAGTATTTAATAAAATGAATCGGCTAGGGACACATTAGCTCAATTGTAGAGCTGCGCCCTGGAAAGGCAATTTCTAATTTTTCTGTTTTCAAATTTTCGATTGGGTTTCGCTAATATTGTCTTCATTTAAATAAATATGACTGGTTGTGTATTTACACAATACACAGCTGCACTTACTTACATACAGTAGACCCTGTGCTTGTAGTAAGTATTGTCACATGTTCCCTCCTACCCATCCAAATATACCTGCCATTTTATATTACCCACGTCAGTCATTAATCGACCCTCGCCGCCTAAACATCTCTGCATACCGCTCATACACCGCACATCTAATATAGTCATATAAGTGCACAATAAACCCAGCCAGGATAGAAGCGCAGTAAGTCCCTTTTTCCTTTCTTTGTGCATATGATCTACTTGTGCAGTGGTCTTTCAAACAAATAAAACACGCATCATTCATGGTCCTTCGACATACTCAAAATTGATAAGTTTTTAGATTTTCAGGCCCAAAAGTATTTTCGTTATTTGTTTTCGGGGTGTTATGTCGTTTGTGCTACCTCCTTCTTTAGCCAACGTTTCGGACAGCGTTACAGTGTCCATCATCAGAGCAGATATGTAATTTTGTTCTTGTTAGTACACATCTGCCCTGATGATAGTGTCGGACAGCGTTACAGTGTCCATCATCAGAGCAGATGTGTAATTTTGTTCTTGTTAGTACACATCTGTCTTGATGTAACGCTTTCCGAAACGTTGGCTAAAGAAAGAGGTAGCGCAACACGGCATAACACCCCAAAACCAAATAACGAAAATACTCAAAACCGCACAAAAAACGACTAATTCAACGACAATTGGAGGTTTTACTCATTAAGTATTTATGTTCAAAATTGTAAATGGTAGAATAGACAGTCCTCATTTAACTAAACTCATTGAATTTCATTACCCACGAGAGCCACTCGTTCGGAAATCACGTTTAAATGCTACAATAACCGGACTGAGTATACGAAACACTCGCTTGTACCTAGATTACATGAAGTTACTAATAGATATGCTGATGTGGCAGATCTATTTAACTGCACGGAAGGTAGGTGTTACAAGAGGGCTATACTATCAAATCTTTTCAATCAATATTAGTTTTTATTTGAACTGTAGATTTTTGTATGTTATCGCGTCTCTGGTGTCATTTCTCTTTCAAACGCCACAATTATCGGTTGTAATCTTTATTTACTGTTTCTAATGTTTCCTATGATTTTTTGACATGTGTGCTTATGGTATATTTATACCGTTGATATTAAATAAATAAATTAAGTTAAAAAATAAATAAATAAATAATACTGTTGTGTTCGTTGGTCAGCCAGATTGCAAAGCAGGTGAGTAATTATTCACCTTTCTCCCCATTACCCTTTCTAACACACGTTTCCATTATTCATAACGATTCACCGTTCCACTGAGGGAAATGCGGCCAAAGTAAAACGTCAAAATATCACTTTTTTTTCTTGAATACCTTTTAAGAACATGGCATTACCTGGAGACCAGGGGTTGAGAACCAGGGGACTTTGAATGTGAAGGTTTTATTTTTTATTCAGCAACTAAGTAAACATTTTAATTTAGTGCCCTTAATGATTAAGAAATTCGAACAGTAGATTTAGAATTGCATTTTCTGTTGGTAAGTTTAATCATATTACCAGTGCAGTTCCATGTAAAATCACGAAATATTATAATAATTGTAGATTTGGTAATTGTATGTTAGCTTAAAAGCGCAGAACCTTAAAGCATCACGAAAACAGACCATACTTATCAAGAGCAACCCTAAGAAAAATTTATACAAAAAAATACACATTTCAATATATATTTTTTTATGCGACTACCTCACAAGTGTCTCAGCTGCTCCTGTCTGGAGCAAGTGAGACTATGGCATCCCAAATTGAAGTATTTTTTAATTTTTTTATTTATTTGAATACTGCACAAGCGTCTCAACTGCTCCCGTCTGGAGCCAGTGAGAATATGGCATCCCAAATTGAAATATTTTTTTTTTATGAATACCGCACAAGAGTCCTAACTACTCCCGTCTGGAGCCAGTAAGACTATGGTATCCCTAATTGGAGTATGTTGTGAGGCTGAAGGTAGTGGGGAGGGGAAGGAAATGCGGAGGAGGAAAGTGGGGAAGTACCTGGCTATTCAAATCTGGTCACCAAACCCGGCTAAAGCCATTTAGGCAATACACAAAAATAGAATTGAAAGTGTTCAAAACAGATTTTTAAGGTACCTTAATTTCCGCTCTTTTCAATCTCATTTAAGTAACGAAGACTCTGCAAAGTTTTTCAAAATACAGACTTTAACTTGTCGAAGAAATATAGCAGATCCGGTAATGTTATTTAAAATTACACAAAGCTTAATCGATAGTCCTGATCTGCTTCAACGCCTATCATTCCATGTCCCAAACCGCAACAGTAGACAGTCGCTTAATTTTAATCTCCCTCTTTGCAAGACCAACTCCAAACAGAATTCATTTATCTACAGATCCACTCATTTATTTAACTTAAATTATAACCACATTGACATTTTTAACTCGACGTTACGTGACGTAAAACAAAAAATCGCTAAGCATCATGACTCAAACTAGGAAGTTCAATTCTACCCCTCCTCCTCTCTATTCCCATCCTTAGCCTCTTAATCCTCATCCTTTATTTCTCCTCACCCCCCCTCTCACATATTGTAACAAAAAAAAACTTATTCAGAAAACACCTTATAATGTCACACATCATTTACTAACATAAGTGGAAGTTTATAATTGGCATAATGAACTATTTTCTTATTGTATTATTTTGTAATTTATGATTTACTGTTAACTTCCCTAAATAAATAAATAAATAAATTTCAAGCAACGTTTTAATTCTGAATGAAGGTCTTACACCAGGGCGTTACTGAGAGTATCTTCCACTCTAGAACGTGCCGCAAATATACTATATATTATTTTAAATTAATTAATTGTGAAATTACACAAATTGATCAAATAAAATTTATTTGCCACGCCGGGATTCGATCCCGTGACCTTCGACGAGTCAAGAGCCTGTGGAAATGTTTGAAACTTTCTAATCATTTAAAGTTTTTAATCATTTCAAAAACCCTTACAAAACTGTCAAAAATGTCACAATTTGAGAATGACATTTTGCAAACCATCGATTATTAAATCAAAATTCATTTTTCGAATAAACTCTTTAAATTAATGAATTCAGTCGAAGTGCTCATCTATTGTACTAACCAAAATCGAATACTTTGAATCTCATCTTAAAAATATACAAAAATTAATGTTTGTAATATATGAAAAATTAAAATTTGTAAAAAAAAATTCGATTGGTGGCACGCGAGCTATTTGAAAATCTGAATGTACCGGGACTGAATATATTTTCTCTTGGGGTAAGAATAACCTTGTCGAATTTAATGTTTCAAAGACCCAATCTTGTCTGATCACGTCTAAAAGGGATCGAAATGATAATCTAGTCTCCTTCAACGGAAGCATTCTCCCGAACAGGCTTTCCATTGATATGCTTGGTGTAACTCTTAGTGACCAGCTCAGGTACGGGGGCTCCATCGAGGCCAGAGTTAAGTTAGCCTCTCAGAAACTGGGCGTACTGTACAGGGCACGCAAATACTTTAATAGTACACAACTGCTAACCCTGTACAAATCGCAAGTGCGCCCCACGGTTGAATTTGGCAGCCACCGCTGGTCTGAAGCTCCAAAATACCTGAAAAAAACCCTTGAGTCTGTGCAGAAACGGGCGGTCCGTTTGATAGATTCTTCTAATTTAACAAATGGATTGCAATCTTTAGAGCACAGGCGCCAGGTGGGAATGCTGTCCTTGTTCTACCGGTATTACAATGGAAGATGCTCCGAGGAACTAGCGTCATTGATCCCCTCGGCACCGATGCATAGTCGGAAAACACGCCAAACGCGCGCTCAACATTTGTACACCGTTGACATTAGTCACATGAGAACGGGTCGTTTCTACGACTCGTTCTTGAGTTCAACAGCTCGGCTATGGAACGATTTGCCGGCCTCTGTGTTTCCTCCCTCCTACAATATGAGTCTCTTCAAGACCCATGTTCACTCCTTCCTCTCCTCAAAAACACCCTCCACACAGCATCCTCAAAGATGACATAGGCCCTGAGGGAAATTATTTTTTCCTCAGGGCCTCCTGTGTGGAGTAAATGTAAAAAAAAGAGATCGCGAAGACGGGGAAGGTGGAAGAGGAACGCGTAAGAGGAAGGGGACATGAGAGGGGAAAGAGAGGCGGAAAGGGAACGGGACGAATGGGAAAAAACACGCAGAGAGAAACAATTTAATTATTAGTGGCATTGCAACGCATTCCGGGAACTCGTTAGTTAAGCCGACGAATTTCTACCAATTTCTTACAAATCTCCCTTAAATTTGAAGTTTTGAAGCTCTTAAAAAAATATATGTTATTTTTGAAGATAATATCTAGATACGTTCCACGCCGAAACGCAAATTATGTGAAATTCCCTCGATAGGAAAAAATCGCAAAGTATGCTCCGAAAGTTATTAAAAACACGTCTGTTTCTATTATTTTACTAGTTATAGTTGTGAAAAAAACACGATGTTTCTTTAAATGATACTTAAGACGCCTTCCACGAGATTTCTGTTCTATTTTAAACGAGTCATGTTTTATTAAACATTTTCACAATTTTCGCTTCAATTTTATCATTTAAAATATTAGCGCGCTTTGTCCAACATTCGTAATTACATATCTCTCCATTTTCTTCTTTTTAGCGGCGAAGCGGCGCTTTAATAATAAATCAAAGGTTTATAACCCCGCAGTGAACCCTCACCACTTCGTCAAGCCGGCCCAACCTTCTCACCTCCCTCGCCGACAAAACGGCCCAACAGAGTACCGGCCCAACACAGGAGCGGCCCTACCCGTCGCTTAATGTCCGCTGTTATTAATAAGTAATATGAAAAGAAGGCTTTGTACCGCGGCTGAAGGGACGGACTATTGTGGCTGCTGGGACCACCAGAATGTTCCCAGGAGGATGATTAATGACTGGAAGCAGGGTTGCCACTACATGGTAATACAACAAAAAAAAAACGGTACGAATACCGCACAAAAGTCGCAATAAGGAACTCCAGTTCAATTTTTTTTTTTTTTAATGAATAATGACCTTCGTAAAAACTGCATATTTGTTTTTATAGTTAGTTTTAATATTTAAAATAATTATCAAAGTTTTAATTTTTCAAGATCCCCGAAAACCACCCTATCTTATGTGAATCGTGTGACTTCATCATGACCAAAAGTTTTAGATATCTTCAACAGTTGTTGTCATTTTGTATGGAAAATCAATAGAAGTATTCAAGATTAACTGCTTTTAATACAGAAAAACATTAGGTAAAATGTCAACATCTCATCGCTACTGTTATTGTTTTGTACCAAAGGCAATAAATAATACATCTGTGACCGCACCTAATAGTTTATTAGTGTTCCAAGATCTGCATTTGCAGGCAGATTAGTCCACACAGTAGATTTCAGGGAGAGGGACGTCACTTCAGGCCGCCACGCAGAAAAGTCTCACAGTGAACTGCGTTGTAAACCGTTTTCTTACTTTCAGTCTTTACTTTTCTGCGCGGCGGCCTATAGTGACTGAATAGTTGTTCAACGCACGCCATTTTGAAATTCAGAATCGGATGGTTATGAGAAGCATTATATGTTTAAAGTTTTTGAATATTAGCCGCCATTTTGCGAGAAATTTCATTTTTCCTGTTTCCTACCATAATGACATTTGTACTGATAAAGAGTCTACCTTTTTTTATATTTTCAGATGACCAGAAGGGTGGGAATTGTGACAAGACGGACACGCACTTTTCCCCCTCTATTTCAACGTCGTGAAATATATATATTTTTCGGAAATTTTTTGTGAATTTTTAAAAAATAAACCGTAATAAAATTTACATTAATGATTTTTTTATCGACCATCAAAAGGCGCCCGAAATTCGGGCTTTTAGAATAGAATACCCCCTTAAACAGCGTATTCGGATAGGGTTTAATTGTGCCTATCTTCACGAAATAAAATAAAACTTGCTTTTTAGCGTTATATTTTTGGCGTTAATCAAAAAAGGTTGCCAGTGTTAAAATGTTTAAGTGGAAATTTCAACCTTATCGCTGTATACATATGCACTGCGTGTTTCGCCCGATTCCGAACATTTCACGCCAAAGTGCACCGCCTTAATAATATTATTGTCTGCAATGTTTTTTTCTTGTGGAGGCAACCCTGTTAGTCCCTTTGTGGCGTGAAGACTTGTATCACATTAACGCCAGGCCTTTTATTGCGATTGTTTCCTTGGAAAAGTGGGGTGGCCGAAATCTTTCTGCGCCCGACCCGCGGCACACAGGAAGATTAACAACTTTAAGGCAAATCATGGCCTTCACCTTATTTTCTCCCTTCTCCCTCCTCCCTCTCCCTGCACACTGACACACAATGAGTATTGCGCAACGTAGCGTAACCTTTCTATGACGGTATCAGCACTTTGATACGCGATAATTGCAGATGTGAGTTACCTATAATAAATTTTTGTTTATCGGATTTGCAACCGATCGAGACTTTCGACCTGCCTGCGTTACTATCGTTTCTCTCGTTACTCGTTTTACTCGCGTTACTTACATTACTCGCGTAACTACGTTACGTGCGTTACTCTTGTTACCCGCTTTCTTGCGTTACTAGTGTTACTTGCATCACTCGCGTTACGCACGTTACTACATTACGTGCGTTACTCACGTTACACTTGTTACTCGCTTTCTCGCGTTACTCGCGTTACTTGCATCACTCGCGTTAAGCACGTTACTACGTAACGTGCGTTACTCACGTTACTCTTGTTACTCGCTTTCTTGCGTTACTAGCGTTACTTGCATCTCTCGCGTTACGCATGTTAATACATTACTCATGTTACTCTTGTTACGTGCGTTACTCATGTTACTCTTGTTACGTGCGTTACTCATGTTACTCTTGTTACTTGCTTTTCTCGCGTTACTCGCATTACGCACGTTACTTCGTTACGTGCATTACTCACGTTACTCCTGTTACTCGCTTTCTCGCGTTACTTTCATTACTTGCGTTATGCACGTTACTATGTTACGTTCGTTACTCACGTAACTCTAGTTACTCGCTTGTATCACGTTACTCGCATTACTTACATTACTTTTATTAATCGCAGTCAATCAGACCGTCACCTGTAAAATTATATTACCATGTTACGCCACCTACGATTTAAAAACTTTCTCTTCTATTGTAATACATTATTTCCATGTATTTTACCTTATGCCTACCATCTATATCTTTTATATTCATTTCTTTAAATTTATTTTTCTTTATACAAACCATGTCTCAGTACCACACACTAATCATACATAAAACCCAACTGAATACAGAACAATAGCTTAAATAAATAGAGAAAATAACTAAATGTATATTAAAACGAACTAGCAATAATTAAATTTAAATAATTATATATACATTCTTAGACTACCATAATACGGGCATGTGCCTAGTGTGGTAGTCGAAAAACTTATAAAACTGTATACCTATGATATTTTTTACGAATAAAGAATAATTAAAAAAAAAAAAAAAAAAAAAATTACTCGCGTTACTTACATGCGTTTCGCACATTGTTACCACATTACGTCCGCCACTCACGTTACTCTTGTTACTCGCCTTTCTCGCGTCACTCACGTTACTCAATTAACAGACGGATTTTTTATTGCACGGTCATGGTACTAAAATACTGTTTAACGGTTGTGAAGTGATTTTTTTTTAGTATCGCTGAAAAAGTATTACATTAAATGGTACTTTACGAGCTGAAAAAGTAGAACTGAACGAAAAATTTCATAAAAATAATCAGTGCAATAATTTCGTTACATTAGGTTAATTAAGTAAGACATAATTTCGTAAGAATTCAACAATAGAAAACGGATTCGTACTTCTTATTCAAAAATACTTGTTTTTCTTCAATCAATGCCAGTTTTATATTCAGTAATGGTTTTTAATAGGTTATTTTTCCGTTAGACCATAAATTTAATTGAAGAAGAAGATAACACTTATAATCTAAATGAAAATATGAAAGAAAACAAGACACAGAAAAACAGAAAAAAACAATGGTCGCAACTGGGACACGAACCCAGACCTCTCGTCTTACCGGGACGGCGCGTTTTCCAATTTCGCTATTGCCACCCTCTGTCAAACCGTCATTTTTACCAGTTGCGACCATTGTTTTTTTCTGTTTTTCTGTGTCTTGTTTTCTTTCATATTTTCATTTAGATTATAAGTGTTATCTTCTTCTTCAATGATATATTACGTTGATGGGAATAACCTTCAAAAGTTATTAAAAGAGAGTTTTTTCTCATAAAAAATTGAATAAATTTAATTGTTCGCCTCGGTGAACCTTTTTTGTGGACCCTGCAGCATCCGTTTGTGATCTTCACTGACTCTTCAACCTCCTGTGGACCCTCAATCTTACCGTGGATCGGAAGACTTTGATAGTATTAAGATCAAAGACTGCTTTTATTAAAACTCAACCGGGTAAATGGTCTTACCTGGATTTAATAGGGGTTTAGGAAATGGGATGGATTTTGCAATTGAATGATTTTAAACTCTTTATTCTCAGTGACAGGTTAAAAATACAAGTACAGGCAATTTTCTTAAAGGAAGCTTTGCAAGCATGGAAGGTTTTGATGTTAATTTGGTGAAAAAACCTTTTTCTAAATTGATTAATTTTAAATTTTTTATCGGGGGGAAGTTATATTACACGAGCGATTTCCCAGCATGCGTTGCATTGCCACTTTTTAAAGAAATTGTTTCTCCCTGCTTGTCTTTTCCCATTCAAACCGTTCCCCTTCTCGCGTTCCCCCTCCACCTTCCCCACCTTCCCTCTCCCTCGTCACGCCAATCCCCTTCCGCGTTCCATATATTCAGGCTCAGTACATTCAGTTTTCAAACAGCTCGCATTTTTTTTTTACATTAACTCCACACAGGAGGCCCTGAGGAAAATAATTTCCCTCAGGGCCTATGTCATCTTTGAAGATGCTGTGTGAAGGGTGTTTTTGAGGAGAGGAAGGAATGAACATGGGTCTCAAAGAAACCCATGTTGTAGGAGGGAGGAAACACAGAGGCCGGCATTCTACCCATTCCATTTTTTTTTTCAAATTTACATTTTTCGTGTATTATAAACATTAATTTTTGTAAATTATAAGAATAATCAATCAAATTTGGTACCTAACACAGGTATCAATTTAAAATACTTATAATTGTTACTCACTTATGTTATACTTCAAGTAAATTCATTAATTAAAAGAGTTTTTTCGAAAATTGAATTTCGGTTGAACAATCGATGGCTTGCAAATTGTCATTCTCAAATTGTGACCTTTTTGAGAGTGTTTGTAATAATTAAAAAACTTTTCAGATGAATTGTCATGTGGTTTTAATAATCCAGAAACCCTCACAAGGGTGGAAAGAAGGTATTATGAAAGTTTCAAACATTTCCCATGCTTAATATAGCAATACAAAAACAACATAAATAATTAAATATAAGCAAGCATATTTTGATTTTTATAGAGGGTGCTGTAGCATAATTCCTTTTTTAAATTGCGTGCAAAAAAGTGATGTTGTAGCGGAGTGCTGGTGATATCGTTCGAGAGGCGGAACTATAAAGTTTTGTCCCGACACAGTTTAGTCGCCATCGTGCGTTGGAACAGTGAGCGTGAGTTTGCCTTTACTTTTGAACGGATGTTCTGTGATCGCATCCCAGCGATCCACCCATATGTCAGAGGGAGATTCATATAGTTGCGTTTAAGGTGATCCAATAGTCAAGGAAAAAATCAAAATAGGAATTCACCCCCCTTTCTGGGAGGAGTTTAAAAATTCTTGAGAAAAAGCTTTTGGAAAGGTTGGAAAAGGTATTTAAGAATTTGTTTTTATAGTATTAACAATTGATTTCGTAAAGGACTGTAAAAAACATTAACTCCTTTTTTACGCATTGTTTATTGTTATAACAAGGAAATTTTAAATTGATTTCACGGAACCAAGCGACGCGGAGCCTAAGCGTCTATTCCTCGCTCCGGTCGGGGCCGTTCTGACAGAAAATGGGTGTGGCAAGCCAGTAGTCGTCCTTGGGTGGACGACATAAGGTTCACTTTGAAAATCCAAATTCATCGACTGCCGGCCGTATTGTGAAATAATAACGCGAAAATAAATATTTTAACTTCTTCAAACTTTGCTAATTCACTTTGTGGCGTCATTATTAATAATGACGAAAAATACGTTTTTGAAACATGTCAATATTGTTAACTAAATAGTGGTGTACACAAATTTATTTGTTTTCATTTATGAATATTTTATTTTATTTTGTAAATATCGGGCGTAAATATCATTTTTTTTGATTATCATAAAGAAACTAAATTTGCTTCATTAAACAATAAAACCATATCCGAAAAGGGGTTTATAAGTAGGAGAGGTTGCACTTGAAAGTGTTTTTTTATAGACTTAATACTTAATTTTTTTCTAGACTTATTAAAAGATGGAATCTGAAAAACTGAATTACTTTACGTAATAAGTAATGCTGATTAATTGGGTACACACATACTATCTTTATAAAAATATATATATTGGAGGCCTTTGTAATATGGACCTTGAGGGGAATGCCGCATGACTAATGGGGAAGTGTTTCTTCATATGCGGCATTAAAGGGATCTCTATCTTACACCAAGAAAAGAAATGCTGAATGTTATCTTGTCAACAAACTCACAAATGACAAATACAGTTTCCCACAACTTGTTATGAAAGGAATAAAAAGGGCAAACCGACAGTCAAAATAATAATAAAATAAAGTCAATCATCATTTTTATAGCGTCGTTTTTGGTAACAAATCATTTACAGGATACTTACAATGAATAAAAGAATGAATGAAAATAATATTTTTTTATGTATTTATTTATTTAAACGCCCACAGGGCTTTTACAAATAACGCAGTAAATGTTTTTTTTTAATTACAGTGAAAAGAAAGAGTTGACAAAATACAGGTAAAATAAAATATAAGAAACAAATTATAGGTTGCATAAAATATAAGAGTTGACAAAATACAGGTAACATAAAATATAAGAAACAAATTATAGGTTGCATAAAATATAAGAATTGACAAAATACAGGTAACATAAAATATAAGAAACAAATTATAGGTTGCATAAAATATAAGAGTTGACAAAATACAGGTAACATAAAATATAAGAAACAAATTATAGGTTGCATAAAATATAAGAGTTGACAAAATACAGGTAACATAAAATATAAGAGACAAATAATAGGTTGCATAAAATATAAGAGTTGACAAAATACAGGTAACATAAAATATAAGAAACAATTTATAGGTTGCATAAAATATAAGAGTTGACAAAATACAGGTAACATAAAATATAAGAAACAAATTATAGGTTGCATAAAATATAAGAGTTGACAAAATACAGGTAACATAAAATATAAGAAACAAATAATAGGTTGCATAAAATATAAGATTTGACAAAATACAGGTAACATAAAATATAAGAAACAAATAATAGGTTGCATAAAATATAAGAGTTGACAAAATACAGGTAGCATAAAATATAAGAAACAAATTATAGGTTGCATAAAATATAAGAGTTGACAAAATACAGGTAGACATAAAATATAAGAAACAATTTATAGGTTGCATAAAATATAAGAGTTGAAAAAATACAGGTAACATAAAATATAAGAAAAAATTTATAGGTTGCATAAAATATAAGAGTTGACAAAATACGGGTAACAGAAAATATAAGAAAAAAATTAAAGGTTGCATCTCTACGTATTATAAATTAAAGTCCTCCGCCGCGTCTGTCTGTCTGTCCGCGATAAACTCAAAAACTACTGAACGGTTTTTCATGCGGTTTTAACCAATAGGAAGGTTTAGGTATATTTTTTGTCAAGGTTTTGCGTAAATTGGTTGAAATAAATAATTAGGAGAATGTCTGTATGTGATGGACGAGCGGGCTAGCAAGGGGGTGGTGTGGATTTGTTTTGTATGCAAATTAACAGATGGCAGTGTGAGTTAAAAGGTTGGGTAACCATCCAGGAGATGGAGTTGTGTTTCGTTAGCCACAGGAAAGCACGGGTCTGATTTTGAAAATTCCCTTACGGCCTATGTCATATTTGGGAATGTCATATTAGAGGGTCTTTTTGGGGAAAGAGAGGAGAGAAAGTTCTGAGAAGGAAAAAGGTATGAGTGTTGATAGGAATCTGGGGGTCAATGTGTCTAGAAGTGATGGACTTATGAATCCATTCCTCCAAATGCTGTGCAACGCGATTGGTCGAGAGGGACCGGCCAATCTCTCCTGATTCGGTCCATCACAAATTACCTTATCATTGTAATAATACAGGATCTAATGCTGAATTATTTTCCATAATAAATGGCCTGCATATGCTTGGTAATAAATATGTTGTTGATGATGTGATAAATATTGAAAAATTATCAACATACAAATATTATTTAATTAAAGCTGTTTGGCAGAGCTTCTCAGTTGGATTATAATCAAATTTACTTTGAATGTTTATATTCTTCATCAATGTTTACTTCTATTTTAAATTTATTATTGTAACTTCAATAATTAATTATAAATAATTTATTATTAACACTTCAATACGTACTTTTAATTTTTTGGCATATGAATATTTTTTCTTAACTATGCGTATTCTGTATCCATTTCTAATTATTGTAATTCCTATGTAAAAGCCGTTAATCGGCGTTAATTCATAATAAATAAATTAATTAATCACGCAGGCTAGTAGGTGGGCAAACGTATTTTCCGCCAAGACCTAGACAAACCTCACCATATGAACCCGGTCACCCTTGCTTAGTAACCAAAGTAGCGAACCACTTGGAGTGACCTGAAGCAGGGGTGTTGGTTAACCAATAAATTGAATAAATCTACTCAACTAAAGTTATAAGGTATGGAGTAACAGCTTGGGGATTTTCCTGTAAAACAAATTTAATATCGACCATGTTCAGTCAGTGCAAAATTCATTGGTTAATTTGTTAGCTGAAAAAAAATTGTACAAAGAAAGGAATAATATTCCATACTTTTATCAGAGTGTTTCAAAGACCCAATCATGTCTGATTACGTCTAAAAGGGATCGGAATGATAATCTAGTCTCCTTCAACGGAAGCAATCTCCCGAACAGGCCTTCCATTGATATGCTTGGTGTAACTCTAAGTGACCAGCTCAGGTACGGGGGCTCCATCGAGGCCAGAGTTAAGTTAGCCTCTCAGAAACTGAGCGTACTGTACAGGGCCCGCAGATACTTTAATAGTACACAACTGCTAACCCTGTACAAATCGCAAGTGCGCCCCACGGTTGAATTTGGCAGCCACCTCTGGTCTGGAGTCCCAAAATACCTGAAAAAAACCCTCGACTCTGTGCAGAAACGGGCGGTCCGTTTGATAGATTCTCATAACTTAACAAATGGACTGCAATCTTTAGAGCACAGGCGTCAGGTGGGAATGCTGTCCTTGTTCTACCGGTATTACAATGGAAGATGCTCCGAGGAACTAGCGTCACTGATCCCCTCGGCACCGGTGCATAGTCGGGAAACACGCCAAACACGCGCTCAACATTTGTACACGGTTGACATTAGTCACATGAGAACGGGTCGTTTCTACGACTCGTTCTTGAGTTCAACAGCCCGGCTGTGGAACGATTTGCCGACTTCTGTGTTTCCTCCCTCCTACAATATGGGTCTCTTCAAGACCCATGTTCACTCCTTCCTCTCCTCAACAGCACCCTCCACACAGCATCTTCAAAGATGACATAGGCCCTGAGGGAAATTATTTCCCTCAGGGCCTCCTGTGTGGAGTTAACATAAAAAAAAATAAAAAAAAAGGTCTCAAAATTCTTTCAGTGAGAGCAATCCTGCGGTACAAAATTATATTTCAGCACATAAATAACCCTCTATATATAAACAGACTGGAACACAACCATAATACTCGCTTTAACTTTAATGAAGGACTAATTGTACGTAAGCACACAAATAAATATGTACAAAAAACATTAAATTACATGATTCCCAATTGTTTAAATATGTTCTGCTGAAATTAAAAGCTGTGCACAAAACAAACAATTAGTGAAGACTTGGTTTACTGAAAGAATTAATTTGTATTAGCTTACAATGACATATTATTTTAAAGATTTTAAATTTGTTCGTAAATTTTTAAATTTATGTTTTATATATATATATATATATATACCTGTAAAATTTTTAATTTTTATTTTATAAAATTTAAAAATGTAACTATTAATTAACTCACTATAATAAGATTTTTAAATGTAAAGAACCCGTTAGACAAACTGCTAAAAAGCGTTTATCGGGACTTTTAGTCTTATATTTGTAAAGTGTTTAAAAAATAAACAAATAAAAAAACTTCATGCAGAAGACCACAAAACTTTCAAAATATCTGTCGTCTGCTTTCACCGGGAGATGGCGCCACAAGAATAATAAGAAAATTAATAATAACATACATAAATCTGTTTTCAATTTAAAATATAATTTATTTCATAACTTTCAGCAACATATTTAAAATGTTTTCTCTCCCACTGGTATCTAGAATTTAGTTGGGAAATAATCCAGCAGTAAATCAGTGTCACCTAAGCATTTTATTCCCGATTACTTTCAAGGTCGTTATAATCTTCTATCTTGGCTAATATTCACAGGAGAGTTATTTATTCAAACGTTCCCTCGATTTATCTCTAGATTTGATATTAAAAATGGCCCCAGTTGCAGAGTGGGAGTGATATATTATGATGTTGTATATATATTTTGATGTTATATTACATAGTAATCTATATTAGTTTGTCTAGATTTTGGCAGGCTCTTTGATAAAGCTTAATTAAATTGTTTAATTTACATACGGCTTTTAAAGAGAAACGAATTGAAAATTGCTCTTCACACATTTCGTTACTCTTTTAAAAATTTAATACATTTCACTCTCTTTTGTATTGGTCGGTAATTCTTGGGAGCTCTTTTCCGGACTATACTCGTATTGTGGTAATGAGCTCTGTGATTTTGAATTTTTTCAAAAGATAGGTCTTATAATACAGCCTCGCGTGTTTTTTAATCTTGCTTTTTGTATTATTTGAGTGTTTTAATTCTATTTTATTTAAAATGTCAATTTGACCACTTAATTTAATTTTAGTTTTTAATTTTATAAAGGTTTATATATTGATCACGGAAATTTGAAATGTTATTAAGAACAATATATTAATTAAAAATTAAAAGATTTCTTTGTTTCAACCACTTTTTTAAACCGTATGATAATCGACAAAAGAACGGTGATTTCATTGGATATATATTACTATAATCAGTTTGTATGTCTCCGTATTAAAATTCGGAGGTATAATTTTTTTAGTGTGGGCGGAAAACATTCAAAATGTTCACCAAGAAATCTCGAGCAATCAGAGAAAAAAGTGTTTAATTGCGCTGTGGCTCCATTGGTTAAAATGTTGAAATATAACTAAACACCTCATTCACTAATTAACTCCCGTTTAGTGTCAAAAAGTGTATGCGAAGCACCAATGTATATCAATTCGGTTGGTATATTAAAGTTGGTATTTCAATTTAAAGTTGGTTTTGAAATTCCGCCGGTCTTGCCATCATATATCGTTTTATTATTTATTTCCTGTCAATATCGGTCTGATTATCAACAATGTGGCCGTGCTCATCTGTGCAGGTATAAAATCATCGGTAGTTACGCCTATCGATTCGATATTGTAATGTTATCGATTTCACTGTAAAACTCACCTCGGTTTGTCCACACCACTGGGCATAGACGTAGTCAACAATTTGTGTTATCCTGACATCTTTCTTTCCTTATCCTTTCCTAATACTATCTATCAGCAAGTCCAGTCGATCACCGTATTTGGGATCAACAGAATTTAACTATTACATTTATTCACGCATTTTATTCCGTGCCGTATCTATCGTCTCTCTAAAAACTTTTTACAAAATTCACTAATTAGCAACTCAGAGTTAATTGAGCATCCGATGCTCCAGATCTCCGCGTCATTGACTTCATATGAGGTGAAAGAAAACATTTTGAAACATTGCCACATATAATTTATGTGGGCATCAACCGGCGTTTGGCTATCGGCAATTTGCATCCCGCGGAATCGGCCAACAAAACACCGAAATACGCGTCGACCACACAACAAACCAACAAAACCAACGACAAACGACAAAATAACGCACGGTTAAGTGGCGGGGGAGTTACACAACATACTGCGAAGCCCACGCAGGGTATTTATATTATTCGACGCGGTTTACCCAAAACGAATGGGACATGTGCGTGGATTTCTTTATTTTATTTGTTTTCTCAGCGATACGGAAATAAAAGATTGGTGCAACAATCATCACATCCACCACAAATTACCGAAGAATAATCTGACTCCCGTATTTTTTTTTTTACATTAACTCCACAAAGGAGGCCCTGAGGAAAATAATTTCCCTCAGGGCCTATGTTATCTTTGAAGATGCTGTGTGGAGGGCGTTTTTGAGGGTGTCAGAGGCCGACAAACCGTTCCACAGCCGAGCTGTTGAACTTAAGAACGAGTCGTAGAAACGACCCGTTCTCATGTGAACCGTATCAACCAATGACAACCGTTGGGCACGTGTTTGGCATGTTCTCCGACTATGCACCGGTACCGAAGGGATCAATGACGCTAGTTCCTCGGAGCATCTTCCATTGTAATACCGTTAGAACAAGGACAGCATTCCCACCTGAAGCCTGTGCTCTAAAGATTGCAATCCATTTGTTAAGTTAGGAGAATCTATCAAACGGACCGCCCGTTTCTGCACAGAGTTGAGAGTTTTTTTAGGTATTTTGGGGACTAGAGGTGGCTGCCAAATTCAACCAAGGGGCGCACTTGCGATTTGTACAGGTTTAGCAGTTTTTTTATTTTTTATATGAGCTCCACATAGGAGGCCCTGAGGAAAATAATTTTCTCAGGGCCTATGTTATCTTTGGGGATGCTGTGTGGGGGGTTTTTTTAAAGAAGGGAAGGAGAGGAGAGTTCTGGGAAGGAAAAGAGTTTAAGGGGTGGGTAGGAATCTGGGGTTCAGTGTGTCCAGGTCATCCGCCTCCAAGATCTAGACAAACCTTACCCCATAACCCGAGTACCCCTGCTAAATCACCAAAAGTAGCGAACCACTTGGGGTGACATATGGCAAAGGTGATGGTTATCCAATAAAGGTTTCCGGGGCCGGGGTACCCATTCCCGCCTCCCAAATGCTTACTTCAATTACAAAAATCATCTCAAAATGAAGAAATATATATTATGTAGTACATTTAAAATACCTTGGAAGTAATGCAAAATTCGATGAGAAACTTCAAATTTATGCAACAAAAAATCTTTGCTCTACCGCTGGAAAAACAACGTATACAACTTTTTATAGTGCAGTCAATTTCAGCTTATTAGCAAGGTTTTTACATACACGGTTGTTTGTTAATTGTTTTAAATTTACACCACGTTTATTAGTAAGGTTGAAAATGCTTAACCGTGGGACAGACGGGTCGGCATTCTCTCCTAGCGTAACTTATATCAAACATAACCCCATTACTCAGTCGTCGCTAGACAATATTGGTCTAAAGAATTGAGTAGTTCTCGCTGTGTTTTAGCTTTTATTAATAGATTTTGTTCCGCGCGGCGTTCCACAGGGGCCCGCATGGACCCTGAGGTATTTAAAGATTTTATGAATGGATGTTATGACGCAGCACTAAAATGTTCAGTTTTAAAGAGATAGTAGTGATTTTCTTTCACATTGAAGTTTTGCGGTGAATTAATAGAGATTTACGAGTAAAACTGGACTTTTGCACGGACTGTGACTAAACCAGTTAAATTGTGACTCGATTCCTTATCCTCTTAATATTAAACAAAATTATATTTTCAATTGAGTTAAGGGATGAATAGGATACTGTTTTATTGAGGTTTTATTAAATAATAAGGCACATTTACAAGTACCTAAATTAGCAATATAGGTACTTGTCACATCGAATCCATACAACATCGCTTCCTACGAGGAATTGCTTGGAGATTAGGACTTGAAAGAGGCGAGTACTCGTATGATGAAATTGAACAAACTTAAAACATTTCTTCTTTAGAAAAACGTATAAAGGACACTGATCTAATTTGCACATTCAAAATTATTAACAGTATTACTGACACACCTGCTTTGTTACAACTCACCCAGTTTAACATCCCTTCCCGTAGACTGCGAAATAATGAATTGCTGTTCCTCAATCAACATTCTACTAATTATGGATATCATTCTCCTTTATCCAGAATGTCGAGACTTGTTAACGCAAGCCGAAGCATTGAATTTTTTGATGTTAGCCTAAATAACTTTCGGCAGTCGATACGAAATGTGTAATTTTAGTCTTTTAAATCTATCTTCAGGCTTTGACTTGTAGTTGTCTTCTATATGTTCTTTATATTTTAATTTGTCAATGCTCTTCCTGTCCCTTTCAGTAAGGACTTAAGAAAGTCTAGGTTCAATACCCGATACCGACAGCGAGATGTCCCTTTCAATTAGGTTGAAGGGGTCCTAGTGGAATTCTTTAAGTTTCGATGGAATCCGGAGATCACGCGCCGTGGCTCCTTTTCCGCGAATGTAATTATTTTTGTTTACGTGTAACTGTTTATCATTATATTATTACTTTACCTACAATTTCAAATTCACTTTATGCTCACTAATATTTAATGTTCTTCTCTACAAAGTCTTCAATCAATTTTCCCCTTAAATAAATTTATCGAGTGACCGACGTAATATTTATAAATTATAAATATTACGTCGCCTCTCATAATATGAGTACGATATTAATATGTTTTGTACTTACACTAATGTGATCCACATGTGTTCTGGTACGAACTGAAACGTGATGCGCGACTACGTTTAAAATAGATCATTGGTGTAGTTTATTTTGAAAGCGTTTACATTATTTATGAGTTTTCTTTTTTATTACGACTGTGGCAAGTAAAAATGAGCGAAGTAAGTGACGTACGACCTTCAAATGTAACATCCTTGTCACGATTCCGTTCTTGTAGCCTTCATCTCGTGTAGTCCCAGTGTCGTTACACTTCTCATTACAAAGCTGGAAAAATTCCTTCGGATAACACGATGTCACGCCAGTTATACATTTCCCCGCGGAAATTTAAATAAAAGATATTGGTTGGGCATATACACAACACAGCTACACGTATCTACATACATACATCATGACCCTGTACGTGTAGTTAGTATTGTTACAATCCTTCCTACCCTTCCCTTTATACCTGCCATTTTTGCTCGATCCAAGCCAGTCTTCGAAATCGACCCTCGTCGCCTAAACACCGCATACCGCATCCCGCGATTAATAGAATAATTTTAAGTGCACAATAAACCAGCCAAGATTGAAAAAAGTTCCAGCACCGTAAGTACTTTTCTCCTTTCCTTGTGCATGTTAAATACTTGTGCAGCGGTCTTTAAACACCCATCACACAAAAAACACGCAACATTCAAGGTCCTTCGACACACTCGAAAACCGCGTAAAAAACGCATCAGATACCTTTGTTAAATAAACGGAAATCCAGCATCAACAGGGGTGCCTGGGTACGTGGGATGAATTGTGTCTAGATCTTGGCGGTGGATGCGTTTGCCCACCTTAATTGATGCCCACGGATTCTCTCGGTCCATCGCCATGCACCACAGTAGGAATGATGAATTCATACATCCATCACTGGTGCCTCGTACTGAACACGGATTTGGAAGAGAATTGGCGTTACAAACCCGTGCACGATTGAATGCCGCTTGTCTTCTATTGAACACGGGTTTGGGAGATAAATAGCGTTACAAATCCGTGTTGGTTTGAAGGCATGCTTGCCTCGTATTGAACACGGAAAAGGAAATATGCGTCCGGGACATCCCAGTTGCGACCATTATCTTTTTCTATGCTTCTGTGTCTTGTTCGTCGCAAAAAAACTGTATATTATTCTTTACAAAATAAAATTATTTGCGCACGCCGGAATTCGATCTCGCGACCTTCGGATTATGAGTCAAGAGCTTTACGCCTCGACCACGGAGGCCGTCTATTAATTATATTCATATTAATTGTAGAGTTACATTTGACACCTCGTTTACTAAAAAAATTGTGAAATAATACAAATCAATAAAATAATTTTTTCTTGCGGATGTCGGGATTTGAACTCGCGATCTCCGGTCGCTATTCGAGAACCTTACCGCTCGATCCCGGATAAGAAAATTTAAAGAAAAAAATCGAGTGCAGTTTACACGCGGTAGAAGTGAAACCTTCAAATAACTAACACACCATCTCATCCAATAGGAGCCTTGACCCTTGAGCCTTGTAAGGTTTTATTTATCTCATTTTGTACAAAGCTGTTTAGACAAATTTTAATCATGTTTTTGCTTTATATGCCCATTTGTTCTTTCTAGGTACAATAATAAAATATAATCAACTATATTACCCACGCACAGGCTGCGCCTTAGTGGGTTCCCATTATTCTTTTATTTTATAATATTGTATGCATCAAATGTAAATTTTGGGAAAAATAAAGAAAAAAAAAAAAATTCTCTCGCAGGCTGAATCCTATAGATGTATGTGTTTGTCTCTTTTTAGTGTCGTTTCCATTTCATCGAGTTTCAAATCACAACAGTTCACTTCGAAAATGCAAGTGTGCAGTTCACACGTGGTAGAAGTGAAACTTTCAGAAAACTAAAGGAGAGAAGAGTGGGGAGGCTACGAAGCACCGCACAAAGAGGAGTCCGATTATTTTATCTCATTCTCTCGCAGGCTAAATCCTATAGATGTATCGTTTGTCTCTTTTTATTGTCGTTTTATCGTTTCATCGAGTTTCAAATGTTTTTTTTTAAATGTAGTTTTAGCCGAGGTGCCCGGGTTCATGGGATGAGGTTTGTCTAAGTCTTGGCGGCGTCTGCCCACCTACTGGGAGAGACTGTCGAAGGAGGCCTTTTGACCTTTCTAGTCGGACTCTTTCGATCCATCGCCTTGCATTGCAGTTAGAGGGATGGATTCATACGTCCCTCTGGACACACTGACCCACAGATTCCTACCCACCTTTCATACCTTTTTCCTTCCCAGAACTTCCTATCCTTCCCTTACTTAAATACCCTCCACAGAGTATTCTCAAGATGTCAGAGGTCCTGAGGGAAATTGTTTTCCTCAGGGCCTTCTGTATGGACCGAATGCAAAAAAAAACAACGGTGCTGCAGAAGTTTTCACTTCAAAATGGAAAATTGTGTATTTAAAAAATATTAGAACTTAAAATTTAGTATGTTAAGATGTTAAAATATACTCATGTTTACATATTGGAATACTTGAAGGGATATATTTAAGTATAATTTATTTATTTAATATCAACGGTATAAATGTACCAAAAGCACAGATGTCACAAAATCATAGGAAACATATTAGAAATAGTAAATAAAGATAATAACAGATAATTGCGGCGTTTGAAAGAGAAATGACACCAGAGATGCGATAACATACATAAATCTATAGTACAAATAAAATTAATATTGATTGAAAAGTTTTAATAAATAGCTCTCTTGTACCTACCTTCCGTGCAGTTAAATAGATCTGGCACATCTGCACATCTATTAGTAACTTCATGTAATCTAGGTACAAGCGAGTGTTTCGTATACTCAGTCCGGTTATTGTAGCATTTAAACAGGATTTTAGAACGAGTGGCTCTCGTGGGTATATGAAATTCAATGAGCTTAGTTAAATCACGACCGTCTATTCTACCATTTACAATTTTGAACATAAATATTAAGTCGGATATAATTCTTCGATCTGAGCGACTTAATAAATTTAATTCTTTCATCAAGTAATTTTAATTTATGTTTCAATGGAAATACCGAGTTTAAAATTAATGTTTCTTAGAAATTTATGTCTGATGTATTTTAAAATGGGGGGACCAGATCGAGGAATTATATTCGACTTGACTACGTACCAGGCATGTATACAAATTTTTTAGTGTTGAAATATTCCTAAAACCTCTGCAATTTCGAAGAATGAAGCCAAGCATTTTCATTCCTTTATTACCAATTGGGTTTATATGGGATATAATAATTAAAAAATAAAATATAACGTATCCATAAGATTTAATATTTCTCCATTAAGGCCACACTTCCCAGCGCAAAAAGAAGATGGAGAGATATGAAATTACGAATGTTGGACAGAGCGCGCTAATATTTTAAGTGATGAAATCGCAGCGAAAATGACGAAAAAGCTTAATAAAATATGACTCGTTTAAAATAGAGCAAAAATCTCGTGAAACGTATCTTAAGTATCATTTAAAGAAACATTGTAAATTTTTTCACAAATATAACTTGTAAAATAATAGAAATAGACTTTTTTTATATTTTTCGGAGCATACTTCGCGATTTTTTTCTATCGAGGGAGTTTCATTTAATTTGCGTTTCGGCGTGGAACATATCTAGATATTTTCTTTAAAAATAACATATATTTTTTTAAGAGCTTAAAAACATCTAATTTTTATTTTTTTATTTATTGAATATAATGGTACAGAGGTTACATGTTTTTATAAATTAAATAAAGTTTTTCTTTTAAAAATACATTAATTAATAAGTATTACACCTTTTTTTAGAGCAGAGCTCGAGTAAAAAAGGCGGAGAAAACGAATGTTAAGCAAAATTTAACAAAGAAAAAAATATTAATTTATTTTTATGTGAAAAACAAAAGATAGGAATTAAACAGTGAAATAAGAAAAAAAGGTCATATATGTAAGTATACACATACACACACGTAGACATGCACACATACCTACATATATACACATATACAAAACGTTATCGCCATGTGTACATATATAAAAACATATGCATATGTGTACACATACATATATAAAAATATACATATATGAATATAATAGAAATGAAGTTGAGGAGGTAACAAAAAAGAAAGGAGAAAAATAAAGAAAGAAAAAGGATATCCGTATACTACAATTGTGTTGAGAAGTATAGTATTAAAAGATGTAGTAATTATAATGTGTTTTTATTGATTT
Source organism: Glyphotaelius pellucidus (assembly GCA_936435175.1). Classification (NCBI taxonomy): domain Eukaryota; kingdom Metazoa; phylum Arthropoda; class Insecta; order Trichoptera; family Limnephilidae; genus Glyphotaelius; species Glyphotaelius pellucidus. The sequence continues at coordinate 3,023,994 of OW386561.1, forward strand.
TTTGAATTTTTTATAATTAGTTTCCAATCTTAGATTAACTGGTAATTGGTTAAACCATTTCACTCCAGTATATTTATAGAATTGTTGGGCTGTGGTAGTGTTACAACGTGGGACAGTCATGGAGCCAAGTATATTTGTTCTAATGCTGTTTGAAAAATGAGTAAGGTTCTCATTATTGAAGCAATCTTTGTGTATTTGTAAAATTGTAATTTTTTTATAAATAATGTGAAGTGAAGGTACTTTAAAATCTTGAAATAGTTTAATGGTGGGGTAATCATATGACTTTTTTAAAATTATTTTTATTTTTTTTAATGATTTCCAAAGGTAAAAGAGAAGTTTTGAAGGCACCACCCCAACCAACAATTCCATATTGTAGCACTGATTGAATTAAGGAAAAATAAATGGTTCTTAACATCGTAATATTTAAAATGTTTCGAATTTTAATGAAAATGTACATTAATTTTCTTATTCTCTCAACTGTTGAACTGATTTGTATTTTCCACTTTATGTTGCTATCTATAATTACACCCAGGTATTTAACGTTGGTTTTAACAGTAAGTGTAGAACAATCAGGTTTACATGGATATGAATTTGAATTACAATCATATGAGTTGATACATATGTTTACTAATGCTTAAGGGGTTTATGTAAAAAATCGGTAGAAATTCGGATAGCGGCGGCTTAAGTCAGCAAATTGTCTTCTTTCTTTCAGGGTTGTAAAATAAAATTGTTGGAGTCGTTCCTCGTAAGATACAAAAAAAGTTAAATAAACTCAACTTAAGGAATACTTGAAGTTGTACTATTTAAGTATAATAATTAACAAATAAAATAAAATGTATCCATAAGATTTAATATTTCTCCATTAAACCTTTTCCTGGAATCCTAGACTCAAACTTGCGAGTTTTCTAAGAAATTATTTCAACAATATTATGAGTGAAGTTCAGTACACCTACACAGTCCTCGGCTTATGAATAAAGTTGTCGTCAAGATGATAAGACTTTGTCAAGACCATTCCATTGCCAACTTGATTCATTGTTTTCCCTCGCTGCATTGTCCCAAATCAACAAATTCCAACTAACTTCTAACGAGATACGTTCTGCAAACAATCAAAATAATAATACATATAGGGGTAAACTAGGTAATGACTACCCGCTTAAGGATATTTTGACTTTGAAACTTTGAATGGGTGTATAGTCTGTCAAATAAAAGTAGAAAATATTAAAAATGGAACTATAAAATTTTTAGGCTGGCAACAGCAATTTAACTGTCAAATATTCTTTTAAGGCGGTACACAACCCTAATAAGTTTTGTTTGCTCCAAACTCAGATTTTAATCATTTCCAGCGAATTTGTAACTATAATGACTTTTTAACTCCAACCAATACCGGGGAATGTAAGTTCTTTATATTTAAAATTAATAAAAAAAAACACTTCACCATTAATACATTTTACGTACAACTATTTTAAAACTTAATAACTAATTTTTCAACTATAAAGTTAGCGGTAGGCACCAGATTTTATTTTTCTAGACGATGAATTAATAAATTCGGGTGGTATTTATTTAGAAATATCTTAAATATTTATAACACGTTCTTCAGAATTCACTAAAATATCGCGGCGGAAAGGTCGAATCTCCAGGCCCGCTAGGGCGAATTCAACCAAACGTTCGTCTAATATGTCGTGTAGCGGGCGTATATTTGTTTACACGCTTTCTTCACTTACGTCATTAAGATTCCTAAATTATTTGTCTTTTTCTTCTTTCCTTTGATAGGGCAAATTCGAAGGTGCGTTCGTCCAATCAACGGGTCGCGAATCGCAATTCGTTCACACGGCTTTTTTTACTGGTTCTGAATATATTTTAGGGTATATTATCGTCTTAATGTGCAATGACACCGAGTGTATAATGTGAACACAGTAAACCACATTTTAAAAAACATTTTTGGTTCTTAAAGAAAAAAAAAAAATTAAATTCGAGAAGCACTGTTGTTAAGATACTTGCTTAATGATATAAATTTGATTAAATTGTGTTTTACAAAGGGATTTGCTTTAATTTTATTTAACACAAATTTGAATTTAAAAGTAGAAAGAAAGGAAGGATCAATAATGGTGAGTTTAGTTACAATAATTTTAGATCGGCATGAGTTAAATATATTCAGATCTAAAATTAGAGATATGATCTAAAGCCCGAGCAGCGCTAGGTACTTGAGCTAGTATAAAATAAATGTGATCAATTTCTAAACTGTACTTTATATTTTATTACAATATCGTTATTCTTCATTATGTTAACACAAAATTGCAAAGGTGTAATATACCTATATGCAATTTTAATTTCGAGATCAGTGGGTATCTACACTGCAATGAAAAAATATTTTTTCACTTTATGCCTTTTTAATTTTTTATAAAAAATGTAGGTTACACGGCTTTACATTTTCACACAAGTTATATTCTTAGTGTTGTCATTTGAACAACAGTGGCGCCCTCCTATGTTTTTTACTCTTATTTGACAAACTGTTAATACCGTTATTTGGTGATCGTTGTTAGGTTTGACTCACTCTATGCAAAACGATTTATTATAACTACAAAATGTCTTATTCATCTCTTCAGCACATTATTGTTTCGAGAGATATGGGAATCACATTTGATACGCGCCTAACTTTCCACGTCCACATAAAAACGATTTGCAGCAAAGCTTTAAGAATGCTAAGATTTGTGCTAAGCAACTCCAGACATTTTTGCAGCTCGGCCGCGATTCGCGTGCTCTACTATAGTTTAGTGCGCAGCATTTTAGAAAGTGATTCAGTAATATGGGGACCAATGGATTTAACTTACTCTCAAATGATAGAGAAAGTACAAAAGAAGTTTCTGAGATATTTATATCTTAGAGACTTCGGATATTATCCCTGGTTATATCCATCAGCCTTTTTGTACGGCATGCTGGGTATTAATAGCCTCACCGATAGAAGAAAAACTGCTTTGCTGACAACAGCATATAAACTTCTAAACGGTAACATCTGTATTCCCGATAAAATCAAAAAATTGAGTTTTACGTTCCTGACAACTTCACAAGAGCGCGCAGACACAGAATTTTTGTTGTTTCGAAATGCAGAACTAACTTACCATTTGTAATGCCGCTCGTAAAAATGATTCAGTTACTAAATTACCTGTCCCCTGATATAGATATTTTTCAACTAAATATTCAACAATTTAAACTTATCCATACATTATACTTTATACTTTATCCATACTAATATTATAAATGCGAAACTGCTCGAGTTTGTTTATGACCTTTTCACGCATAACACAATATAAAGACTTTAATAATTCTTTCACCAATATAAAGCTAAATTATATGCGAAGACTATGGGCTGTGTATGATGGTAAGCTCTGGCGTTATGAAATTATAAATATGAATATATTATATTTGTTATACGTTTTCTGTTGCTAACAAAAGCGAGTTTTTGCTAACGTCAGAAAAAAATCGTTTCCATGAAAACAATGTTGATATATTTGTGGGCTCTTTGCTGGTAGGTACTCAGCCCCCTGGCCGACTACTGCTCCAGAAAATTAAAAATATAATCCGTAACGATTATTAAGACTGAATAATTAAAAGTGTAATTTTTTATTATGTTTACAAACTTCCAAATATTTAAGTAAAAATAAACATCCAGATATTTGTAAGCGCATAAATTCCGAACGAATGAACAAAATTGGATAATTCTTTTTTTCTTTGAGCTGTAGCATTATGAAATTTAGGTGGCAGGCGAGATGTTTGAAAACTGAATGTAAGGGAATGAATGTATGGAATTCGGGAGGGGGTGGGGGTGGGGGAGAGGGAGATAATTGATAAGTGCAAGTGCTACAGTAATTTCCCGTAATACCATGCGAGCGAAGCCGTGGGGAAAAGCTAGTTACTTTAAAATAAAATGTATGTTGGTTATGTATAACTGTAAATGTGCATTTAAAATAAAATAAATATATAAAAACCGACACCAGAGTGAGCGCTATCGAGGGATCACAGGGCAACTTTTAGATAATGCAGCTAAGTTTTGTCAGAGTTTAATGAATTTTCAACACATAATGCTTTGGACATAACAATAATAAAGAGAGGTAGATGGGCTATATAAAATAATTCTGAGCATTTCGTGTTATCACAAAGGTAGATATTTCTTGTCGCTTAATGAGATCTTTTTGAAGGAGTTTTCTTTGAGAGGTGAAACTTTTCTTTATTCTTTCTACCCCTTCTTCAGGGGTGGAAAATCAATCCAGAAGTTGTATAATCACGTTATTTTAAGGCCTGCTAGAAATCGTCCGTTTAATCTTTCGATTATAATTGAATAAAATTTTTATGGGGTTCATTGATGTATTTAATTACTTTGATGGAAGAGAAATCAATCTGATATCTGATATGGTTAAGTTTTATGAATTAATATCACCCGAAATGATTTGAAATTTTCGCGGCGGTATAATCGTGATTTTTTTGGGTCATTATGCCGTGTTGCGCTATTTCCTTTTTTAGCCAACGTTTTGGACTAGGTTATAGGTAACGCAGTGAGAGTTGGCTGCAATAAAAAGTTTAGCTTTGAATGTATTTGTGCATCTGTATACGAATGGTATACGTTGTCACCAGCGAGAAACAGCCCTTTGTCTTGTTGACGCCTTCTTATTGTGGCTAGCGGAAGAGGGACAGCATTTTTTACATTAACTCCACACGGCCTTTGACGGCCGGCGTGGTCTAGCGGTAAGGCTCTCGACTCGCAATCCAAAGGTCGCGGGATCGAGGGATTTGCCGGCCTGTGTGTTTCCTCCCTTCGACAACATGAGTCTCTTCAAGACCCATGTTCACTTCTTCCTTTCCTCAAAAAGACCATCCACACGTCGTTCCAAAATACGACATAGGCCCTGAGGGAAATTATTTTCCTCAGGGCCACCAGCGTTCAGTTTATATGAAAAAAAGTTACCGTCTCCGTTTCATCCCTTAACATATCCCTCACATAGGGGTGAAAAGGCATTTTATTATTTTTTATATGAATACCTCACATTTAGTTAAAAAATATTTTGGCAAAATAATTAAAATCGGGAAAAATATTTTTAGTATATTAAGGGGGGGGGGGGGGGGGGTTTAAAAGCGAAAAAAAGGCATATTTTCATGATTTTTTTTTGGAGATATGAATAATGTTGGCTTATTTTTTTTAAATACACCTTATAGTTTCACATCTGAAGTATTTTTGAATTTTTTTTTAATTAAAAATATTAATAAATAAGTCCGTGAGAGCGAATCTCCGGAGGCGCTTCGAAAAAAAGGTGTTTCGCGGTGAACATCATAACTCGTTAACAAATCATTTAAAACAAAAAAATTGAAATGAATTTAAAAGAAAATATGTTTTTTCAGGTAGTGACGAAGCGTTTTTTTTTTTGATTTTTTTTTTTTTTTTTTTGCAGCATGTTGAAGTCAAAAATGCGATTTTTGCTAAAATTTTTGGTGAATTTGTTATTATAATAAATGGAAAAAATGGTAAAAAAAAACTCTCCGTCACTACCTGTTGATTAATGTGTAAAAATAGTGTGCAAAATTTCAAAAAGATCGGTCAAGAAGATTTTGAGTTATGATGTTCACGGACTAAAAAACATTGTTTGCCATAAAATCAATTTAAAGTATTGTTATACTCGAAATATACTTGAATAGAGCAAGAGGGCCGGTCGCTTGAAATGCTGTATCTTCGTTATTTTTGCTCCGATTTACTTGAAATTTTGGCATAATACTCTCGACATATTGTACGTTTAGAAAAAAAATAATTTGAAAAATGAGTTTTAAAACCCTACCCCCCCCTTAACCCTTTTGATCAAAGTAACCATTTAACTGAGTTCACTTTGAAAGGTTTAATTTTGATTACAAACAAATAATCGCGTAATGTTTGATGTCGTTTAATTAATCAATTAACCCTTAAACCCAAAGATTAATAATCAAATTTTTTACTAAGAAACCATCATATTATTCAACCTCTCAACTTTTTCAAGACTTTCAAGACCCACCTCTAAAAACTATATACATAAAAAAATACGCTGCTTCAAATCCAACCACATAATTCTAAGAAGTCACACCAAGCCATGGTACGCGTGGAGAGCAAAAGACAAAACATAGTGGGTCGCTTATTACGCCATTGATGCTTACCAGTTTTGCACAGCACTACTACGCGTAATGGTGTGGTTTAAGAAAACTGGCAAGAGAGCTGAGATTGGAACCGGACTATAATAAATTAAAAAATGAATTAAAAAGTAATGTCTTAAATGGTTAAGCTACCTAAAATCACATCCATACTAATATTATAAATGCGAAACTGCTCGAGTTTGTTTGCTACGCTTTCATTAACCAATAAAAAGACTTTAAAAATTCTTTCACCAATATAAAGCTAAATTATATGCGCAGACTACAGGTTGTATATGATGGTAAGCTCTGGCCTTATGAAATTATAAATATTAATATATTATATTTGTTATACGTTTTCTGTCGCTAACAAAAGCGAGTTTTTGCTAACGTCAGAAAAAAATCTTTTCCATGGAAACAATGTTGATATATTTTTGGGCTCTATGCTGGTAGTCTACTGGTCAGCTACTATTGCAGAAAATTCAAATATTAGAATTCGTTTTTTTTTTTGGACAAGCTTGGAAGAAATGTCAGATGAGAGTTCCTATATTAAACATATAATTCGTAACGATTATAAAGACTGAATGATAAATAGAGTATTTTTTTATTTTATTAACGAACTTCCAAATATTTAAATAAAAATAAACATCCGAAATGTTGTAAGCGCATAAATTCCGAACGAATGAACACAATTGGATAAGTAATTCTTTTTTTCTTTGAGCTATAGCATTATGAAGTTTATTAGGTGGTAGGCGAGATGTTTGAAAACTGAATGTAAGGGAATGAATATATGGAATGCGGGAGGGGATGGGGGTGGGGTGGGGGGGAGATAATTTATAAGTGCAAGCGCTACAGTAATTTCCCGTAATACCATGCGAGCGAAGCCGGGGGGAAAAGATAGTAATATATAAAGAGAAACAGATATTTTTTGTATAGTAAAAATTTCCTCATTCGTCTTTGGGGATGCTGATTGGAAAGTCTTTTCAGGGAAAGAAAGGAAAGCAAGTTTTGGTAAGGAAAAAGGTACGAGGGGTGGGAAGGAACCTTGAGGTCAATCTTTTTCCAGGAGTGACGGACGTATGAATCCATCCCTCCCTTTGCGATGCTAGGCGAAGGGTTGATAGAGTCCGACTGGAGAGGTCCAGATCAGGTCACCCTCAACCAGTCTCTCCCGATCCGGCCCGCTACGCAGTAGGTGAGCAACTTTATGCATAAATGTATTATTTCATTTTCCAATAAATAAATAAAAATAAATAAATAAAGGCTTTCAAGACCTTGGCAAAACTCACCCCATTAACCCCGGGCACCTCTGCTAATTCACCAAACTTCGGGTGACCTATGGCAGGAGTGTTGGATATCCAATAAATGGTTCTCTAAGCAGCGATTCCCATACTCTCTATTTGGGAGGCGGTCTCCAAGGCCAAATAATTTTCAAATTTTATGGAAAAGTTTGATCGATTCCTAGTCATAGAAGTAAGGGACAATTGAGCTCACTTCAGACCCACGCAAACGTCTAAATACACCTCTATCGGTTAAACCCGTATTGACTTGAAAAATTAATAAAGAAAAACCGCACCCAGTATAATCCAAGGCTCTTCCGATTGGTCGGGAAAAACAAAATATAAAGTTTAGTTCTGGTAATTATTTTTTAGATGGACTTAATAAGTTAATTGTTGTGGCCAACTTTTCGAATAAAACGCTTCGTATACGTATCTTTCAAACTGCCATAAAATAAACTTAATTAATGTTAGACGAGGATGTTAAAACTGTTTTTCTATATTAAACTACGAACGAAAACAGATTTAATCGCTTCCTTGTGTGTAGATAAGTTATCAGGTTTAAGAAAACTTATATACTAGCAAAGTTAACGTTTAACTTTAACTGAACCTATTTGAATGTTAAGTAATTAAATATTGATTTAATAATTTTAAGTTTGATTTAACTTAAACGAATTAACTACACCTTTTTTAATAAATAACTTAAAATAACATACATTTGATGATCGGCAAAGGATAAATGTAAATATATATTTTATTTATTTATTTATTTTATTTTATTTTGTTCGGAAAACCAACAGTTTTACAATTGTTTATAATGGATGACAAAATAAGTAATAATTTTTAACCAATAATAGGTTTTCACTGACGTTCAATAAATTATTTAGTGAATATAAATGAGAAATAGTTTAAAAAGCTATGCGGATGGGATGGTGGGAGGGAGGGGAAAGGGATGGATCTATTCTGTGTACAAAGTAGTGTGTATGTGTAAATGTTATTTATTAATTTTAGGTTTGAAAATGTTAGGTACTGTGTTATATATGTCAAATTCACTGTATAAATTGTTAAAGGTATGTGAAGCGCGGTGAATGAATGTATTTTGTTTAGAGTTAGTGTTGCATTGAGGAATGTTTAATGTGTGGTTTTGTCTGGTTTGTCTGATGGGCACTCTTAATTGAATCCTTTCTAGTAACTCCGGGCAATCTATCTTAGAGGTAGCTATTTTTTGTAAAAATAGTACGTCTGCCGAATTTCTTCGACTTTTCAATGATGACATCTTGAAGAAGAAGAGAAGCAGCTGACTCTTCGTGGCTCAGATGAAGACGATAGCTCCGAAAATCAAGGTATTGTAGAAATCGGTTTTGCACTTTTTAAATCCTTTCTAAGTGAGAAATATACTTGGGATTCCAGATTTGATAGGCGTACTCCAAAGAACTACGTACATATGCAAAGTAAAAAGTTTTCATGGTATTTTTTTTTTTTTAAATCTTTGCAGGTTCTAAGTACAAAGCCTTGGAAGCCTTTGACACCATAGATTTAATTATTCATTCGGTACATTAAATTATACATTCGGTACATTAAATTGTACATTCGCTACATTAAATTATACATTCGGTACGTTAAATTATACATACGATACTCGACTTTTGCGAACTCCTGAGTGCAGTCAATTCAAGAGTACCCACTCGACTCGCCAGGTATAAGGCCCCATTTCAGTGTCACCATTCAAAAACAAATTTTGTGGAAAACTCGCCAATACCCGCTTACATAGTTTAGCGAACGAATTTATGATATAATGATAGCAACGTTTTTAACCCAAGAAAGATAATCTTGTTTTGACCTACCTTAAAGATAATAATACGTCTTAAAGACGTACTGAAGTTTAAAAGTGTATATTTGACATATTATCATACTTAAATAGTTTAAAGAAGTTTTAGAATAAATTAAAAAAAATAACACAATGCTGTAAACCTCTTACAAATCAACTACAAAATATTAGTATTTTAATATTTTTTTTACATGAATACCGCACAAGAGTCCCAACTGCTCCCGTCTGAAGCCAGTGAGACTATGGCATCCCCAATTGGGTTCAGCACCAACGGGACAATGTCACCCCTATGTGAGGAGTATGTTGAAGGGATGAAACGGAGACGGTAACCTTTTTTATATAAACTGAACGCTGGTGGCCTTGAGGAAAATAATTTCCCTCAGGGCCTATGTCGTATTTGGGAATGATGGGTGGATGTTCTTTTTGAGGAAAGGAAGGAGTGAACATGGGTCTTGAAGAGACTCATGTTGTTGAAGATAGGAAACACTGCTGAACCCTCTTGACTGAACTCGGAACACCTTCTATTGTAATACCGGTAAAACAAGGACGGCAAAGCATATGTAGCACCTGAGCTCTAAAGATTGCAATGCGTTTGAGAATCCTTGTATTTCTTTTGTTTCCCAAATGTTTATTTTCTTTTCCTGTACTGTTTTTCTTGTATACTTACTTCGAAACCACTTTTTGTTGTTTGTATATTCGATGCTTAACTGAATCTACTTCAATTTGGGAGGCGGGAATGGGTACCGCCGCCACGGGAACCTTTATTGGATAACCAACCCATAGGTCACCCCAAGTGTTTCGCTACGTTTGGTGATTAAGCAGGAGTGCCCGGGTTCATGGGGTGGGGTTAGTCTAGGTCTTGGAGGCGGATGACCAGGACACACTGATCTCCAGATTCCTACCCACCCCTTTAACCCTTTTCCTTCCCAGAACTCTCCTCCCCTCCCTTTCCTTGAAAAAAAACCCTTTATACAGCATCCGCAAAGATGACATAGGCGCTGAGGAAAATTATTTTCCTCAGGGCCTCCTGTGTGGAGCTCATGTAAAAAAAAGAAAAAGAACTTAGTACTCTATTGTATCATATATTATAATTATGCAAATGGAATTTGTGAATCTTAACTTTACTTAATTCTACGTGTATTAACCATCATGTACCTAATGTACACGAAACCTGTCAATTTAACTGTCCTAGAACGGGAGTCCTTTTCTAGTTGGACAGTCAAAAGCTTCCTTGTACTGTTAAGGCGACGCTTCCCGGCTCAAAAAGAAGATGGAGAGATATGTAATGACGAATGTTGGACAGAGCACGCAAATATTTTCAATGATAAAATTGAAGCAAAAATTGTGAAAATGCCTAGTAAAACATGACTCGTTTAAAATAGAGCAAAAATCTCGCGGGGGTTGTCAAAAACAACGTTCAAAGAAACACTGTGAATTTTTTCGTACATATAACTTGTTAAATAATAGAGACAGGCTTCAAAATAAAAATTTTCGGAACATACTTTGCGATTTTTTTCTATCGAGGGAATTTCATATAAGTTGCGTTTGGGCGTAAAAGTTGTATAGATATTATCTTAAAAAATAACATATATTTTTTAAAGAGCTTAAAAACTTCAAATGTTCAAGGGATATATGCAAGAAATCGGTAGAAATTCGGGTAAATAATCTATCAAAAGGACCTCTCCTTTGTGCACAGATTCAAGTGGAACATTCAGAAGTTATGGCTATTCAGATCTCTTCACCAAACACAACTAAATCAATTTTCAGCATGTTTCGAATCTGAAAGGTGTTTTTCAACTGGGCGATACTAGAGTATCGATTTCTCTGGCAAAAAATACAATTTGATTTCTAAAATTCTAAAACAGTTATTGTACGGATCGTACGCCTCTCGAAACCAGATTTTACCGAATTCCCGTTCATCGAAATATTGACCTTTAGAATATCGTCAGTCCAGGGAGGTTTTTTCTGATATTAAACGGTGAAATATTATGAACTAAGCCTTCAGCTCTTTGACATAAAGGCTTTGATTTTATACCAGCAGGAGATTGCAATGCTTTTTCAGGACTCAAAAGAGAGCAGTAGTTATTTGATTTAGATTCTGTGTACCTTCTAGCGATAGAATTCAGAAAATATATATCTTTAATACTAGGAATCAGTTGTAATAATCCGAAGTCAGAGCCAAAAGAATTTTTTTTATTTACTAAATTAATTTAATTTGAAGAAATAAATAAATGATACAATATGAGAATGATAAAATATGTATTTACACGATCAATATCATACTTGTAAACAAATAAAAATTATTTAATATTTCTTCTTCAAACACAGCAAACTTATTTTGTGGCACCATTTTAATTCAAAATTAATAATAAACTTAGTTTTTACCACTTTAATTGTTTAAAAAAATCAACATGTTTCGTGAGCTAAGCTCACTTCTTCAGGGTTTACTAACTAACTAGTTAGTAAATTGTAATGCATTATGAGCTAAGCTCGCTTCTTCAGGGTTTACTAACTAACTAGTTAGTAAATTGTAATGCATTATGAAATTAGTTAGTAAACCCTGAAGAAGTGAGCTTAGCTCACGAAACATGTTGATTTTTTTAAACAATAAAAGTGGTAAAAACTAAGTTGATTGTTTATTTTGGATTTAATATTTGACATAAATATTAACAACTCGTAAATGAAAAAGAAAAATTCGAAAAAGTTTCTGTCGCGATTACAATTTTTTTAACATTAGCTTCACTCAGGAGGGGGTTATGTCATCTTTGGGGTTGCTGGAGGGTCTTACTATTGAAAGGAAGGAGAGGAAGTTCTGGGAAGAAGAAAGGTATGAGGAGTGGTTGGAAATCTAGGGTCAATGGCTGAGTGGGCAGCGCGTTTGGGTCCCACCCAAACGCGATGCCCACTTTTGGGTGGGACCCAAACGCGATGCCCACGTGAAAATAGCAGCTAAAAAAAATGTGTGTAATTCTGGCTGTACGTGTGTAATTGTTATTTTCGTATGTATGTAATTTTGGCAGCGTAATGTTGGTACGAAAAATTCCCACCTGCGTAATTTAGTCCAGGTATCTCACCCTGCGTGTGTAATTCTGACAGTATACCTAATATTGGTAGGTAATGAAATTTCATCCAGGTAAACTTCTGTACTGAATGTAATTCTGGCAGTGTAATATTGGCATACAAAATTACCGCCTGTGTAATTTAATCCAAGTAAAATTCCATGTGTGAGTAATTCCGGGAGTGTAATATTGGTACGTGAAATTGGCGCTCCTGTAATTTCGTCCTTGTGTAATCCCATACGTGAGTAAATCTGAAAGAGTAATATTGGTACGTGTAATTTCATCGCGACACTTTTATATATTGTTATATATTATAGTAAGTATATCTTATTAATATCAATCAAACCTACAACAGTTAACAATAAATATTTAAGTTTGCTGACAAGCCAAGAGGGCTTCAAAATAATGTTTGTTTGTTTATTCCAAGCCGCTTATAAATATATTTACGAAAACATGTAGAAGAAAAATGATAAAGCTTTCAATATTATTTATAATGCATTATGAATGTGGGTTGTGATTATGAATCCTAGAAGGTTCTAGCGCAAGAGTCCCGATCCAGGTGAAATTACGTGTGCAGGCGGAACCCTCCCCCTCCTTTACCCTCCTCACCAACCTCCCCGCCACCCACCACGCCCCTCTCATCTCACCGGGTCACAAACAACGCGCCTACCGTTCAGTTCTGTTCCGAGCGTCGCTAGGATCCGACGCCGCGTCCAAAACCGACGTCAAAAACCGACGTCGCTTTCCACTCGCGAAGTTTTCCGTACAAAACCTAATATCTGAGAAATCCAAAGATCTGATTCTAATTGCAAGTGTTTTAAAGCGATATTTTGTTGTACTCTTTAGACTGTTAGTGCACGTCTCAAAGGTAGTTTTAATATTTGATTTTTGTGGTTTTTTATTATTTTTGCGGTTTTGTTTTTGAAAGGTGAATAGTGTTTGTTTTGAAACGCACGACGAGTTACAACCGGGCTGCTGGATATGTTACAAAAAGGTATGTTGAAATTTGATATTATTCTCTATTTAAGACTGCAACTTTAAACAATCAAATGTCAATGATAATACAAATATGAAAATAACCCCATCAGTAACAGACGTAGGTGATTATAAAGCGATTCTGATGGATGAAAATCATTGCTTATTGTTCATTCCTAGTTTATTATTGAGGTAAACAAATTCACATATGTATTGTAATCGTAATTTTTAAATGGAGGCAATGTTGATTTCGATTTCGTCGTAGAATTTTTATTCCACCTTACGAAAATATTCAATCCTTGCAAATTCAATTTGTGGCATCATTTTTAGATAAATGAAAACAACCACTTTGTAAAACATCGCTTCTTTGAACAAAATTATGTACACGTTAATGAAAATAACAAAAGACAAAAATGAATAGAAAAATTAGAACTACAAATGAAAAATATTTTAGGAGAGGTGTTTATTACTTGAAAGTATCATAAAAAAAATTAACATTGAAATTATTTTAGAATATGTAAAAATTGCATTTATACATCAAAAGCTTTTAAAATTAAACAAAAAATTATTAAATGAAAGAAAACAAATAACTTTGTAAAATCACCACTGCAAAATTAATAAAATCAACTTGTTTCGAGAACTACGATTTCTTTGTCAGGATAAAATTTAATTTTTTTAGACACGATCTTATCCTGTCGAAGAAAACGCAGTTTTCGAAACATGTTGATAATATTGACTATATAACGGTGTTTATACAAAGTTATTTGTTGTCATTTAATTAAAAATGACCCCACAAATTTTATTTGAAAAAATAATCAAGTCATCTGAATAACTAAAATTAATTATTACAGATGTAAGTATTAATATGAAAATAAATTTAAGAGATGCCTATTTAAAAAAAATATGGTGATTTATAATAAATATTTAAATGACTGTGTCACATTTTCTATTTTCAAAATGTCTAAGTTATCTAATTTTAAGCCCGTTGTGTTTTGTGTAGATAATTTTGATTAAATAAGTTGTTTTTATACAAAATGATTTGTTTTCATTTAAAGAAATACATCATGTTCTTTTTAGATAAATAAACAAAGAAAAATAATATGATTTTAGGTTTTCACGGCCAAAAGTATTTTCGTTATTTGTTTTTGGGGTGTTATGCCTTGTTGCGCTACCTCCTTCTTTAGCCAATTTCGGACAGCGTTCCAGTGTCCATCATCAGCGCATCACTCGTCTGCCCTGATGATGGACCCTGTAACGCTCTCCAAAACGTTGGCTAAAGAAGGAGGTAGCGCATCACGGCATAACACCCCAAAAATAAATAACAATAAAAAGAAAAACAATGGTTGTGTCAATTCAAGATGATTGTTTAATGGAACAAAAGACGTTTTAGTATGAGGATTGGTGCAATCTTGTAAACACAAACCATTTGATATAAAATTTTCGAAAAATAGTAAAAAAAACAATCAAAATCACGACGAGTTTTATCAATCCGATGTTTATGACTTTTTATTTTATTTACGTTACCTTCTGAAATTGCTAATAAATACATTTTTTTAGTTATTATTTATTATTTTAACTTTATGAGTAAAACCTCAAACTGTAATATTTAATTAAATGAAGACATTATGAGCGAAACTCAATCGAAAATCTGGAAACAGAAAAATCAGAAAAAGATATTGGCACCTCTGGGACTCGAACCCAGGACCTCCCTACTTTCCGGGTTGCAATCATTCATAAAGATGGCAGCCAATAAAAATATGCGTTAAGAAAAAATGAAGATAATATGGGTGGTTCTTAGTCGAAGTATGGTACAGTTAAAAGTGACCGAATTGGATATCGACACCTTAGCTCAGTGGATAAGAGCCCCAACCCGGAAAGTAGGGAGGTCCTGGGTTCGAGTCCCAGAGGTGCCAATATCTTTTTCTGATTTTTCTGTTTCCAGATTTTCGATTGAGTTTCGCTCATAATGTCTTCATTTAATTAAACATTTTTTTAGTGTTTACCGATTTCAGATGTTTATAAAATATTAAATTTTTATTACCCTTTACGATTGTTGTGGTAGGTGATCAAAAACAACATTACGTTTTACGGCATCAAATCAAATCGTTAACTGGATATTTCATTTGTTATATATAAATGTACACCATTACAAATAAAAAAAAATCATCAAATTTTATAAAGGATAATTTATTGGAGCTAAAAACCTCATTGCAATTTCTATTGTTAAAAAAATACATATATCCGGATATGTGTTTTTTATAAATCATCAGTATATTAATACGTGAAGCAAAGACTTTGTACCCCTTTTTATGAAAATTGGGCAGACGGAGGAGTGTGAAATTTCGCAAACTCAATTTTTTTTAAATGATGCATTAAAAATACTTAAGTGAAAAAAAAAAAATCTATATTAAATAAAATATGGTCGAATTTCGACCATTGGGCGACCACTAGTTTGTATAAATATCCAACATTATATCATTTCATAATAAATTAAATGCAGTTAAAATGTTAAACATCAGGAGCATTTATTTTACTATGAATAAAATAATATCCCACCACGAAATATTAGGTGACCGGACAACTCAAAATGAAATAAATTCAACACCTTATTTGAACAGTGATGAAAAATATATATAAAAAATTGATTAAATAGGTCACGTTAGGTTAGGTTATGGGCTTTTTTCAATTTTTATTTTTCATAGCTTTTAATGCCTTTTCAAAGAGGTGTTGAGTTAACTTGATTCTGTGTTGGCATGTTGGCAAATAGTTCTATCGGTGAACCAACTGTTACCATTCGTAGAAACTTCAACAGCACAGCATCATTATGTACAAAAGGGAATAAAATTACTGGATCAGTCACGTCTTGATATACGAACAGGAAAAAACTACGACAATTATTATAAAAAAATATATAATAAAATAAAACAATTGCTCTATTTCTAACCACGACTTATTTAAATACATATTTTTAACACCGACCGGTTTCGCTTAACACAAGCATGTTCAGGGTATAAAATTAAACTGATCAAAAAATTGTGTGACAACACACAATGTATTTTTTCATCGGTTTATTTTTATACCCTGAAGATGCTTGTACTAAGCGAAACCGGTCAGTATTAAAAAAAAATTGTGGTTACAAACAGAGTAATTGTTTTATTTCATTTATTATTATTTAACTTCTCTTACTTTTCAAAAGTTGTAATATAAAAGTTCTCCTTTCGTAAGCACTAACATTTGCTTTATTAGGAAAGTATGAAATATTATGTCAATTAATATCATAATATTGTGAATTATTTTTTTAATAAATTAGAACTTAACTTGAAACAGATTTAGACAAAGAAATATTGTTGCAACTGGGAATCGAACCCGGCATCTCTTTCTTACCAAGACAACGCCTTTAACCAATAAGCCATTGAGCAGATATTTTTACGTCATTTTTGTCTATCTACATTTCAATTTCAGAATTTACCTCAATTTGCGAAGCGGGAACCAATACCTGCCATAAGTCATCCCAAGTGGTTCGCTACGTTTGGTGTCTTAGCAAGGGTGCTAAGTCACCAAACTTAGTTCTTGGCGGCGGATGACCTGGATCCACTGAATCCCAGATTCCCACCCACCCTCAGACCTTTTTCCTTCTCAGAACTTCCTGTCTATCCTTTACTTAAAATGACCCTCCACACAGCATCCCTTAAGATGACATAGGCCCCGAGGAAAATAATTTTTTTGTGTGGAGTTAATGTAAAAAAACAATTTTTTAATATTTTTTGGCTTTCTACGTTTCATTCTCAATTTAAGAATTTCCAACATTATCCTAAACTAATCCCATATATTATTCCGAAAAACAATGTTGCAGAATATTGCATCTATAGTTGTTCCTTTGTATCGGCAAATCGACTGATAATCCCTGGCGCAGTTTGTTTATATTTATTTGTAAGAAATAATGATCTTGTATGATACAAAGATCGAAATTAAAATCTAGTCTCCTTCAACGGAAGCAATCTTCCGAACAGGTCTTACATTGATGTGCTTGGTGTAACTCTAAGTAATCAGGGGGCATCGTCCAGAGTTAAGTTAGCCTCTCAGAAACTGGGCTGAAACAGGGCCCGCAGACACTGCAAATAGTACTGCTATCCCTGTATAAATCGTAAATGCGCCTCACGCTTGAATTTGGTAGACACCTCTGGTCTGGACACCCAAAATACCTAAAAAACCCATCGACTCTGCGACCGAAACGGGCGATCCGTTCGATAGATTCCACTTTATCAACAAACAATTGATTGCAATTTTTAGAAGAGAGGCGTCGGGTGGAAATGCTGTTTTTTTTCCACTAGTGCTTCAATGGAAAATGCTCCTAGGAACTAGCGTCATTGATTCTTTCGGCACCGGTGTCTAGTCTGGAAACACACCAAACGCGTGCCCAACATTTCATTGCCTTAGTTCTTAATTGTCCAAACGCCCATTAGAAAATTTTACTGGAGGAGAAGGTTTTCTTTCATTATTTCAATAAAACATTACAATAGGTGTTTAAGATAAAGATATTTCCGAACAGGTAAAGGTATCAATAATTTAAATAATTCTTAGTTAAGTGATAAACTATCATTTTTCATACTTTATTTTCAATTTTAAAGTGGAGATTGAACAAAAACCATAATGGTCGTTTGGATAATTAAGAACTAAAGCGACGATTTATGCACAGTTGAAATTCATCACATGTGAACGGATCGTTTCTAGGATTCGTTCTTGAGTTTAACAGCTTGGCTCTTACAACAAAGGTTAAGACCCAGGTTCACTCCTTTCTTTCCACAAAAAAGACCTTCCATTCACCATACCCAAAGGCAGCAAAGGCCCTGAGAGATATTATTTTCTTTAAGTTGAAGCTAAATAAAGATTAACCTAAGAAGTTTCTCATGCTTAATTTGATTAGTGATAGCAGTTTTAAAGAAAGAAGAATATAGAATAAGAATAGGAGATGCTCCTAATACATTATTCCATATTCACGTATTAATTTATGATCGTACTATTCGACATATTGAAGGTTATTGCTAAGAATGTAAAATTTTGTGATCAGAATTTTAAATAACAAGTTCTCATCAAAAATTAAGCGTCGCGCGTCGTGCATGAAAGGAGTTGTAAATTATAAAATAGAAATCTAGTGGATTTGATGTACTTTATATTATGCTAGCGAATACCCGGCTCGCGTTGCGATATCACTCAATAAAAGAAAGTGTTTGTGATTTACATATTTGTAAAAAGCATTAACTTTGTGGCTCGCCATAATTTACAATAAAAACACATAAATTTGTTTTAGACCACTTTTATTTTATAACACTCTACCGGTTTCGGAAGACCCTTCCTTCTTCAGGAGAATATTGTAACTAATCTAAATGTTCCCGAACATTTAAGATGCTTAAATAATAATAATTTTTCAGAATTTGCAAATCATCTAATTTCCACGGATCACACTTTTAACAGGGGTTAAAATTCTTCACCGTAGCAATAAAAGCAAAAAATTAGATAATTTAGAAGCACTTGAAATTAGAAAATCCCTAAATAATAATTGTAGTATTTTGAATAATCAAATTAATTTATCTTTTAGTCCAATTTTAAATTTATTTCCAGTGAACCGCTCTGTTCTTCCCGGAAATCCCACAAATAACCCCACCCCCTCGCTTACCTCTCACTCACACACCCAAAATTTGTATGTCTGACAATATTCTATGTCTACGTAGATTAGTTACAATATTCTCCTGAAGAAGGAAGGGTCTTCCGAAACCGGTAGAGTGTTATAAAATAAAAGTGGTCTAAAACAAATTTATGTGTTTTTATTGTTTGTGATTTGTTTCTCTTTATTTGAAATGCTTTTGAATCCCTGCCGATAAACCGTATGAAATTCACACATTTTTCTAACAATTCGCGCGCCACCTGCTGTAATTTTTTTTACATATTTCATAACGCTAGAGCTCACCATTACATACATAAACCTTCAAAGGCGTGCGTACAACAACTCAAAAAGTTTCAGCCCAATCGGATGAACGGTATAGGAAATAATTTCACAATGCCAGAGGCCACAATTATGAACGGAAATCAATGTATACAACCCGACATATTTATATACAACCCATTACATGTACTACGCGAGAACAGGTAACTTCTACGACTCGTTCTTGAGTTTAACAGCTCGGCTGTGGAACGGTTTGCAAGCCTCTTTGTTTCTCTCTCCTACAACGTTGGTCTCTTCAAGACCCATGTTCACTCCTTCCTCTCCACGGAAAGTCCCTCCACACACAAAAAAATCAATACCTATCCTATGCTTATGTTTGACATGTGTTTCAAAATTAACAAATTTTTTAAAATTCCTAATATCCAACTCCTTTATGATTGTACTAGCTTTTACCCGCGGCTTCGCTCGTATGGTATTAGGGGGAAATAACTTTAGCACTTGCACTAAACAATTATCCCCCCTTCCCCCTCCTCCCTCACGCATTCCATACATTCATTCCCGGTACATTCAGTTTTCAAAAAGCTCGCGTGTCACCTAAATTTCATAATGCCAGAGCTCACCAATAGTTAAAAAAGAATTTTCCAATTTGGTGCAGTCGTTCGGAAGTTATGCGCGTACAAACATTTCGGAGATTTATTTTAATTAATATAGATAGATAGATACTACGACGCCTGAAATTAAATTTCCCACAAATATGTTAACATCGTTTCCACTGCAACGATTTGCTAGCAATAACTCGCCTTTGTTGGCGACAGAAAACGTGTAATAAATAGTATAATATATTAATATTTTTAATTTCATAACGCCAGAGCTTACCATTATATAACAGCCTGTATTACTCGCATATAAAGAAGCTTTCTATTGGGTAAAGAATTTTTAAAATCGGTTTATTGGTTTATGCGTGAAAGCGTAACAAACATAAAACAAACACACGCAGTTTCGCATTAATATTATAAAGTTTAGATTATTTATTATTTGTTCTTCTAAATCTAAAAAATAAAACACTTCCATTGAATTTTTCGTTCCACTAATATGATTATTTCCACACCTAATGACATTTAGAGCGTGGGCGGGACCGCTTGCTCCAGTAACATAAAACTATGAAACAGCTGTCATAATAAACGCATTGCAATAAGAAATATAATAAATCTATCTACATTGCGGAGACACTTTTAATATCACCCTGCTGCGGCGTTATACATTAATTCACGTGCTATCAAAACGTAATTTTATTAGAAGATTTCGTTACTGGGAATATTATCTAAGTAAACAAATATAAAATATAGTGAAGAGCATCTGTGGTTTTGTTTTTTTATACAATTCTACAATCTTATTTGAAGATTGATGTAATTTTGCAAACTTTTCTCAATCTGAACAAAATAATTTAAAATATTTTTTGGTAGAAAGCAGTAACTTTGTGGTTTGAAATATTATAAATTGAAATAACACAATAATTTTGTTTGTAATCACGATTTATTTAATTTTCTACTACCGACCGGTTTCGCTTTATATTAGCATCTTCAACACAATAAACTGAGTTTTATTTTTAATTTTTATACCCTGAAGATGCTTACGTAAAGCGAAACCGGTCGGTAGTAGAAAAATTAAATAAAACGCGGTTAAAAATTAAAAATTAAACTCAGTTGCTTTTAAAAATTAAGCTCAGTTTAATTTTTATACCCTGAAGATGCTTATGTAAAGCGAAACCGGTCGGTAGTAGAAAAATTAAATAAATCGTGGTTACAAACAAAATTATTGTGTTATTTCAATTTATAATAAAAATTATCATATCCAGAATTTTGCTCAATTAATTTTATTTATTAATACTAGCAACTAATATTGTCAATAGATGTCTCTGTGGTCCCATTTATTTATCAATATGTAAATTAGTAGATTCCTGTTTAAACATGACAACCATTATCTTTTTTTATCAAAAGATTTGTCTTCACTATTTTTTTGTATTTTTATTTATGTTAAAATTGTGTGCATCTGTTCTTACAGTGTCATTATGTACTATTTGTGTATATTTGTCTTTATTAATTTTCTGTATTCGTTATAAAAATAAGTTTGTTGTTTCCATGTGTAAATGGTATAGAATGGGTAGGAATTTTGGGGTGAGTGCATCCAGGAGTGATGGGCATTTGAATTCATCCCTCCTACTGGCAAGGCGATGGGTCGAGAGAGTCCTGCTGGATGTAAAAAAGGTCTGCCTCAACCAGTCTCTCCAAATCAAGCCCGCCACGCAGTAGGTGGAGCTCTATCTGGTACAATACTCGGATTACTCATAAACACCACAAAATCAATTATAATGCAGAAAAACTTGTAATGAATGAAACAAAATGTTGATGTTTTTGGGTCATTAGCAGGATATTTCGAAATGTCATACTAATGCTCGGGACTGTTAATGAGTTCCGGTGTTATTTTGCTTCATATTTAATATTCAAAACAAAGAAACGATTAATATTTGATTTACGGTTTCAAAGACCACATCATGTCTGACGTCTAAAAGGGATCGAAATGAAAATCTAGTCTCCTTCAACGGAAGCGATTTTCCGAACAGACCCTCCATTGATGTGCTTGGTGTAACTATAAGTGACCAGCTCAAGTACGGGGGCTCCATCGAAGCCAGAGTTAAGTTAGCCTCTCAAAAACTGGGCGTACTGTACAGGGCCCGCAGATACTTTAATAGTACACAACTGCTAACCCTGTACAAATCGCAAGTGCGCCCCACGGTTGAATTTGGCAGCCACCTCTGGTCTGGAGCTCCAAAATACTTAAAAAATACTCTCGACTCTGTGCAGAAACGGGCGGTCCATTTGATAGATTCTCCCACCTTAACAAACGGATTGCAATCTTTAGAGCAGAGGTGTCGGGTGGAAATGCTATCCCTGTTCTACTGGTATTTCTATAGAAGATACTCTGAGAAATAAGCGTCGTTGATCCCTTCGGCACCGGTGCATAGTCGGGAGAAACTCCAAACTCGCGCCCAACATATGTACACGGTTGACATTTGTTACATGAGAACGAGTTTTTCGACTCGTTCTTGAGTTCAACAGCTCGGCTATAGAACGATTTGCCGGCCTCTGTGTTTCCCCCCTCCTACAACATGGGTCTCTTCAAGACCAATGCTCATTCCTTCCTCTCTTCAAAAAGACTCTCCACACAACATCCCAGATGACATAGGCCCTGAGAGAAATTATTTTCCTGTATTTAATGCAAAAAAAAGAATCGAATATTGCTTTTCTCACCATCTCAAAACTTATATAATAATAATAATAATATTTGGATGATTTATATAGCGCCGTTTTTGTGAAAAATCACCTTAAGGGCGCTGTACAAACTTACAATACATTTCTAAAATCTAGAAAACTACAAACTAGACAAACAATTAAAAACAACTTTTGGCTAAAAATTGCATCCACCGGTTCATACGAAAATATATGTACAATGTCTCGACTAATGAACGCGATGCTTCCTAAAAATGTATACAGGACCATACTTACCTGGGAGGTCGCTTGAAATTAACACTGTTTATTTATTTTGCCTCATTGTACTCTTAAACTCATATATTTTTCTATGGTCGAATCCATCCTTAGATATGATATTCGAACTTGGGGACATGCAAGCACTACTTACATTAAATATATTGAAAATTTACAAACCGCCATAATAAAAAAAATTGTCACAACAAAGATTTACAAACAGAGACATAACTTAAAACTACTGTATGGCTCAGAGAGCCTATTTACAATAAAAGGTCTCCACTGGTTCACTACTATTATGGATAATATGGGGAAAGCCCTTACAAACACCTACTTGTACACAAACATACCACAAGATTTAGAGAAGGAAAGGGCCTAAAAACTCCTCGAATATTAAATAAATATGGAAGCCGTACTCTTGAATATCTAATACCAGTGATTTTCAATAAAATCAATAAAAACATAAAATTTGAAAAAAATGAGTGACTAAGTCCTAAAATGATAAAACTATGGTTAATGAACGAAAACTCCATGTATCTTTGAATATCTTAATATAGCTGCCTACATATCTTTTATTAGGTAAGTATATTGAAATATCTTATATATTTACAGTTGTAAGTTAAATTATCTAATACTACTATGTGATCTATTCTAATGTTTCCTTAAAACTTTAAATGTATTTACAAATTTTTTCTTAGATATTAATATTATGAATGTTTAAATTGTTAGAACCTGCAGACAAGCTGCCATATGACAGCTTTGTGGGTATACTCTAATTCTTGTACAAAATGTTTTTCTGTAATTTAATAAATAAAAAAAAATAAAAAAAATTGTCTATTGAGAAATTTAGATACAGTTCGCACGCAGAGGACATTATTGTGTACACTTGTTACATGTGTTTAATCCTGAAATATACTTAATATTAGTATATAATACATTCTGTAATGAGTGTATTTTGGAAATCAAAAGCAACATTTTATTTTTAGCGTCAGTTTATAGTGGGCGGTACAGTAGTGCAAGGATTTGATCTTCCTAAATGTGATTCGCAAAGAGACAGATTGATGTGCAAAGATTCAAGTAATTTTAATTCAATCAGAAAAGTGTGATTAAGACATATCATAGGAAATACAAGTATGATACTCTCAGAAAGGTATATTTAAATTAAGGATATGAGAGCCCAAAAAGGTAGGTTATTATTTGGAGTTATCTGACTGATCAACTGAACGATCGACATCTCTGATGATGGGCAGCGGAGATATTAGCCTGAATGCTGTGATGAAGTTTGAAGAAATATTTGTTCATCAAATCAGTTTCAAGCTTGCTTTACTCCCAGCTTTACTAACAAAAAAAATAACATCCGATCATTTTATTAAATTTAACAATGTTCGAGGAATTTCGCCGCTTTGTTATCGAAGACTTTTCAATTATGAGATTACTATGAATAATATTAAATCACTGAATATATTTTTATTATTATTTTTAATTTGTTCGTCCATTTACATACAGTAGGTATATACCAAAGATAATGAAATATAAGGAGATGGGCTATCGGCAGTTTTACCGGGTGGGACTGTGCTTCCTGGTATTGCCGATATTTTTAACAAGTACTACTGCATACCTTTAAAAAATCAACTAAGGACGGGTTGTTTAAAAAAATTTGAATCAAATTTTTAAATTTATTTCTCGCGTTCTGTGTAAGTTTTATACAAGTTCTGTTAATATATCATAATAGGCCATTTGCTTCATAAAAATGAAATAATCATAGAACTCGAATAGAACTTTCACAGAACGTGAAAATCAACTTAAAATATTTGATGAATTGTTCAAATTTTTTGAAAAACCCTTGAATTCATTCCGTATTCAAACTATGTTGTAAACCGCTACTACTGCACACCTTCGAAAAATCAACTAAATTACGTATTTAAACTAGCACCATTAGATAGAAATCCGCCGACAGTCGGGCGGACATCATAGGTTATCTCCTAATATTTCAAAATCTTTGGTATGTATGAATGTCTTATTTCAACATTCTTAACATTTGGGAAGATAGTAAACGATGGGTTATTGAAAGAGTAATTTCAACCTCACTCCATTTAACCGGGCAACCCTGCTAATAAACCAAATGTAGCGAACCGCTTGAGGTGTTGGTTATTCAATAAATAAAAAAAACTAGATCTGAATAGCCAGGTACTACCCACCTTTCTCCTCCCCATATCCTTGCCACCTCCTCCCCCTCGACACTGCCTTCAGCTCTACAATATACCTCAATTGGGCCTGCCACATTAGTCTTACAGACGGGAGCAATTGAGACTCTTGTGCGGTATTCACATCAATTCTCGATCGATCCTTTTTTTACATACCAAATTAATGACACGTATCAATCAAACAGTATTAACAGCTTTCCGTCTGCGTGGTTGAATTTTAGAACCCGACTTCGATTGCATGTCTGACGCCACGCCTTACGCTCCGCGGCACGAATAACATCTATGTATGTGAAATTTCAAACGAAGCTACCGATATAATTCGGTTTTAAATTTAAAAAAATCGTCACAAGATGTCGCCACTTCCGTCGGCAGGTTGATGTGGACGTGCCCCAAGCACGTATACGTACTACGATTTAGTGAACTAGCAGTATCCCTCCGAATGTGGAAAGATTGACGGTAATACTCAGTTGTATCAAGCGGCTATATATTAAATGTGACGTCATTGCCTATATCGGTTACTTTGTCCCGGTGACTATCACTGGATGGCAGGGGATCTAAAGAACAAGCTATTTTTGGAACCAGTTCCTATTGAATTCATAAAGTGGTCACAAACACTAACTGGGCGAAGCCGAACCTAAAGCCACCCGCGGAGCGGATTTTTGACTGCTAGTCTATTATTAATACGCCAGCATCCAACTCAGAGCTTTTAAGCACTATTCTCTCTCTCTATCAGAGCTTATATCATTTGTTACATTTCATTTAATAGGGTATACTAGGTCAATGATTTAATACCAAAATATAACTTGACGATAATGGCGTGCAATCAAAATAGACGAAGACGGATGTAGTCCATCTCTCTCTGAACCGGACCCCACTTAACTGCTAATGGAGAGGGCCGTACCGATGAATATATTGAAATCGGGCTCTTTGAACAAGAAGGTTCCATCTGATACTTAATAATAAAATTGACTTTTTTTGCATCAAAATTCTAACAATTTTTACCCTTCAAAATGGTTCCATGACATCAACTCAGAATCGTGCAGTTTCAACACCCCTTTGAAAATTCATTAGTAAACTATAAAACAGGATACGGCAGTCCTTTTTTAAAATGCGCGCCATTCAGTCGGTTGATGTTGTAGCGGAGCGCTAGTTATCTCGTTCGAGAGTCGGAACTATACATTTTTGTCTCGACACATTTTAGTCACCATCATGCATTGGAACAGTGAGGAGCGTGCGTTTGCCGTTGAGGCTTGCTTTTCTTATATAATATTCTTTTCATAACTTTTAATACATTTTCAAATGAGGTGTTAAAGTTGCATGATTCTGGCTTGTCCGATCATCATCTAAAATATCGAACGTCCAGTTGATTAGACAGACATCTTCGAAAAATCAAAATTTGAGTTGATTATGCAGTTAAACGTATAAGTGTACCCCCTATCTGGTAAAATACTTGAATTACTCATAAACACCACCAAATAAATATTATAGCAGACGTTTGTGGTGAATTAAAGTAAACTAGTGGTTCCCCAATGGTCGAAATTCGACCATAATTGTAATGTTTTTTCTATTGATTTAATGTATTTTTTATGCATAATTTAAAAAAAAAATGGCATTCTGCACTCCTTCTTTATATAAAATATATGTGTGCGAAATTTCATACTTCTCCGTCCGCGCAGTTTTCGTAAAAAGGGGTACAAAGTTTTTGCTTCACGTATATATACGTACGTAATATACTGATGATGATAATGTTGATGTTTTCTGGGTAACTTGTAGGATATTTCAAAATGTCATTTTAATGTACTAGACTGTTGTGCATCCCATTGTTATTTTTGACACGTGTAAATAATATCAGATATTTGGCAAGCGTTCGAATATTAATTTCCCAATTTTGTCATAACTTAGTATTTGGAGAAAACAAATGTTAACCAGCAGTTAAAAAACCGGCTCTGCAGGTTTTTGCTGCTAGGCCCTGCGGGCGGATTTTACTTCGGCTTCGCCCAGTTGGCGACCATTTTATAAATCCAATAGGAACTGGTTCCAAAAATAGCCAGTTTCTTAGATCCATAGGGATCCAGTGACATGTAGTCACCAGGACAAAGTAACAGGCATTGATGTCATATGTGATATCTATAGCAACATCTATATATATTAAATATATAGCAACATCTATATATATTACATACGTACATATACGATACATATATATATCTCAACACAGGCCTTTCACATATAGTGAGATGGGCAATACGTCATTAATGTAACCAATGTAATATTAAAATAATAAAAAAAAAGTACGAAAACGGTTTTGTTGCATTCTTAGTTGGATTCTGAAACTTAAAGTTCTTCCTTCTTCTTCTTCCTTCGCACGTGACGTCACGTACGATCTCTTGCTGGGACCAGCGTATATAAAATGAATACGCAGAACGTATTGCGATTGAATTATCTTTATGGTTAAAAACTTTTTGTTAAAAAAAGTGCATTTTGCCAAAAAACCAAGTAAAATAGTAGTTAGAGTCCTGTTGCTCTGAGTTTAGCTGATTTTGAAAGAAAAATCTTTTTTTCATGGTGTTTTTATTTTAAAATATGTTACTTAGTTAAATGCCACATGTTTTTTCGCATTGAATATTTTTAAACACAAATAAAAATCAATTTAAATATGTTCTTCAAATTAACCTTATCAATATTTTAAAGTGTTTGTATTAAAATTCTTCACCGTAGCAATAAAAGCAGAAAAGTAGATAATTTAGAAGCACTTGAAATTAGAAAATCCCTAAATAATAATTCTAGTATTTTGAATAATCAAATTAATTTATCTTTTAGTCCCATATTAAATATATTTCCAGTGAACCGCTCTGTTCTTCCCGGAAATTCCGCAATTACCTCTACCCCCTTGCTTACCTCCCACTCCCACACCTAAAATTTGTATGTCTGAAAATATTCTATGTCTATGTAGATCAGTTACAATATTCTCCTGACAAAGGAAGGGCGCTTCCGAAACCGGTAGAGTGTAATAAAATTAAAGTAGTGTACAACAAATTTATGTGTTTTTATTGTTTGTATTTTATTCTGGATTTACACTTTAAATCTCAGTTTCATACAATCGGCAGATAGAACTTTGTTGTTCCAAGGGAATGAAATTTCAATTCTTCGTGTCTGTGACTGCGGAGAGGGGTCAATGTGTAATTAATGTTAGTCTACCTCTTTAATTCTATTAGGAAATTTAACATGGTTTGTGAAGGGATTGTTTTAGGTAAACTTCTTAAAGTTTCGATTCTGAATGGTGGTCTTACACCAGGGCGATACTGGGAGTATCATTACAGTATTACAGGAGTATCTTCCACACTGGAACGTGCCGCAAATATACTATATATTATTTACAGGAGTATCTTCCACACTGGAACGTGCCGCAAATATACTATATATTATTTTAAATGAATAAAATGTGAAATAATACAAATTATTCAAATAAAATTTATTTGCCACGCCGGAATTTGATCCCGCGACCTTGCAATGCGAGTCAAGAGCCTTACCGCTGGACTTAAATGTATTATTTTCTCTATTACAAAGTAATCAAATTAAGTCATATTCTATAATAACACGGCAATGGAAAAAAAACAATCAAAAGATTATATCTTTGAAAAAGACCAGCATTCAGAATCGAATCGTTGCTCAAAATAGCATTAGCCGTATTAAGTGACTAGATCTGAATAGCCATATGCTACTTAACCTTCATCATCCACTTTCGCTCCCTTTTTTTGCTTCAATTTTTTTATTCTTACATTACAATTAATTTAATATGCTGTCATAGTCTCATTCCCTCTAGGCATTTGGGACTCTTGTTCGTTAATCACATAAAAAGTATATTTAAATAATAATCTGCAATAATACATGCAAGAAATCGCAAACACTACGTCGTAAAATCAATACATGCATGCAACAGGTCATAAATACCAAATAGTAAAACTAATACATGCAAGAGGTCGTAAACACCACACCATAAAACTAATGCATGCAAGGGTTCATGAACACCAACTCATAAAACCAATAATACATACACGCAAGAGGTCAAAAACACCTCGTCATAAAACCAATACATGCAAAAGGTCATATAAATCACATCATAAAACCAATTCATGCAAGAGGTCATAAACACCATATCATTAAACCAATACATGCAGGATGTCATAAATACCACATCATTAAACCAATACTTGCAAGAGGTTATAAACACCACATTATAAAACCAATACATGCAAAAGGTCATAAACACTTCGTCATAAAACCAATGCATGCAGATTGTAATCATTCATCATAAAACCAATACATTCAAGAGGTCGTAAACACCGCATCATAAACAATAAATGCAAGAGGTCATAAACACCACGTCATAAAACCAATACTTAAATAAACACCACATTATAAAACCAATACATGCAAAAGGTCATAAACACTTCGTCATAAAACCAATGCATGCAGATTGTAATCATTCATCATAAAACCAATACATTCAAGAGGTCGTAAACACCGCATCATAAACAATAAATGCAAGAGGTCATAAACACCACGTCAAAAAACCAATGCATGCAGAATGCAATAAACACTTCATCATAAAACCAATAATCACAAGAAAAAGAAATTTAAAACAGCAAACGTTTTATTTGAACCATTTTTTTCAAAATTTTTAACAGTAAATTACAATCCAAGAACACTCTTTGCTTTATTGCATTGTGAGTTTTTAATTGTTATATTTATTTTGGTTATTGGCAACTTTTCATCACAAAAGAATATCATGAATCGATTGATTATTTTTTAAATCGAATTGATGAATTGAAATGTTGAAATTGAGGTCGACAAATGTAAAATTATATAATTAAACCGCTCTTGAACTAAATAATGTAACGAGTTCATCATTCACATAAGTAGCACAACTTCACTTTAACTTAAACAAAAGTTAACTTTCTTCACGTTGATGTTAAAAATGAATTATTATTTTTTTGTCCCACAAGTGTTAGGGTAAAAACTTAAAAGTCTTTGCCAAGCAACAGAATCTTTTTCTGGAAGTTCAGAATCATTACAGATTTTAGTCGAATTGACTGGTCCACTGTACATGCAGACTGGGGAAGCACCATCGTTGAACAGTAGAGAATCAATGGAGACATCGTGATCGTCTGCAGCACCCAAGATATCACTGATGCAAGGACATTTCCATGGGTTACCACTCAAAAACACAGTGTTCGTATGAGCCTTAACACCTTCAAAGAATCCTTCCGGCAAGTTGGTCAAATTGTTGCAAGAGATATCCAGAGCTATCAACGCTGTAGCATTAGATAAAAGATCCTTCTTCACAGACCTTAGTTTATTCCTGGCCAAGTTCAGGGTCATAAGTTTACTTTGTTTAGCGATAAGCTCAATAGGAAACGACTCCAACAAGTTGTTTGATAACGAAATCTCTTGCAAAAGCACGTTCTGTTGAAACGTGCTGGGATGCAGAATTTTAATCAAATTTCCAGACAAAAACAAGGTGTGCAGCTTCGTCATTTTGGAAAATATCACGTAGGTCAGTTTGCTTAAAATATTGTCGGAAATGTCTAGCACTTGCAGCTTTAACAGGTTGTCAAACAGCTTTTCAGGTATTTGAGCTAAGCGATTCTTCTTCATGGATAACACTACCAGATTTACGTTGGAGGAAAACAATCGTACGCTTAAGAGTGTCAGATTATTGTAAGAAAGGTCCAAAATCTTCAAATTTTTATTTAAAGCGAATGAATTTTGATCCGTGAGTCTTGTCAAGAAGTTGTGCGATAGTACAAGTTTATGCAATTGAGTGTTATTACGAGCAAACAATCTTGTGGGGAGTTTTGGAGAGGTGATGCTGTTATATGACAGATCAACCGTCACCAAAGCGTTTAGAGGATCCAGCATTTTATCTGGTATGGTCTCCAGTTTGGAATGTGATAAAACCAAAGTTTTCAAACGTGGCATTTCCTTGAAACAATTCTCATCCAACCCCATTGCATTTTCATTAGACATCACCATGTGTTTTGCTCTCAGTGTTTTTAAGCTGGGCCCAAATTTCAAAGCATTAAAGTCAACATAGATATTGTAGGATACGTCGAGAATGCGCAGGTTTTTAAAAACTTCGAAATTAGGTTCTAAATTTTCGTCTAAGGCCAGGAAATTATGGGAAAGATCAAGCTCTTTTAAGTTGCTCAGTCCAGCAAAAGCGTCGGGTTCGAGCTTTGATATGACATTATTTGCCAGCTTTAGGCTGCGGAGATTCGTCAGTGAGAGAAACGTATTATCTGTCAAGCCATCCAACTTATTGTATGACAGATCCAAGTGTTTTAGATTCTTGAACTTGGCTAACACTGCTGGTCCCATACTCATAATGTTGGCATCTTGCATCCAGAGAGTTTCTACTTCGCTCCAAGTCCATGTAAGTCCTTCTCCAAATTCGGTGGCTGAAGACAAATCGTTGAACATCATCCCCAAGGCCGAACATTCCAGAACGCCAGACTTGGTTATTTCAAACTGGCAGAAGATGTCTGCTTTGCACAAACAAACAGACAGAAACTGGACCACACAAACTAACCAAAAACACTTAAAGACCATCATGTTTTAGCCTCGGTTTATTTACACATCACAAACACTTAAATACGAAAACTAATTCTTGTATTACAACCATCTGTTTTGCGGATAAATTGTGTTATTTTCTCTCGCGCTACCGGTGTCTGCGAGATTTCAGACGCGTTGCAGTCACGTCAGCCAAAAACTAAACTGAATTATAAATAAATACTGTCAACTAAGAGCTTCACGTAACAAAAAGTTATCATTACTTAATACTGTCTTATCTAAATAATTGATATCGTGGTGGTAAAAGAAACACCACACGAAATTAATAATACTCGCTTCTTTTAATAAAATGTTACAAATTAAAAAAATGGTCGTCAACACTGTTATGAAAAATTATATCTTAGTTTTCCGTACCACATCGCTTAATTTTTAGCAATATTATTAACCTTTACGCACCTGCAGGTAAATACCACGGATCTCTTAAAGGAGGGGTCACTATGGTCCCCCCTAAGATATTATATTTAACTAGCAGTTTTTGCTGCTAGGCCCTGCGGGTGGCTTTTGTTTCAGCTTCGCCCAGTTAGTGTTTGTGACCACTTTATAAATACCATAGGAACTGGTTCCAAAAATAGTCCTCGGATCCACTGTCATCCAGTAATAGTCACCGGGACAAAGTAACCGAGATAGGCAATGACGTCGCATGTAATGTGTAGCCGCTTGATAACTGAGTATTACCGTCAATCTTACCATATCCGAAGAGATACTATACGATATTCACAAATACGTAGCAGTTATACCTAGGGTGACATGTTCCCATCCAACCTGCTGACGAAAGTGGCGACATCTTGTGACGAATTTTCGAATTCGAATTACAATGGTGGCTTTGTTTGAAATTCCACGTACACATATATTAATTGTAGCGCGACGCCTACGGCGTGGCGTCAACACGTACTCGAAATTGGATTCCGACATTCAACCACGCAGGTTACCCTATTAATTAATATTCTTCGATTCGATAAGCGAGCTCTATCGAGTTCTCTCAGAAACCGGGCGTAGTGTACAGGGCTCGCAGGTACTTTAATAGTACACAACTAACATCTAACCCCGCACAAATTGCTAGTGCCCTCACGGTTGAATTTGGCAGCCACTTTTGGTCTGGAGCCCCAAAATACCTAAAAAAACCCTCGACTCTGTGCAGAATCGGGCGGCCCGTTTGAGCGCAGGCGTCAGATGGGAATGCTGTCCTTGTTCTACCAGTATTTCTTCGTAGCGTCATTGATCTCTTCGGCACCGGTGCATAGTCGGGAAACACGCGCCCAACAAATGTACACTGTTGACATTTGTCACATGAGAACGGGTCGTTTCTACAACTGGAAATAAGTTTTAAATATGTTTCATTATATTATTATTATGGAATTCCCCCACGAATCGTCAGTATAAAAAAAATATTTTTCAACATTAAATTGTTTACAAATTCAATAATAATATTACATGAACTTGATAATAAAAATTGACCCACAACTGTGTGATAAAGAGCCAACGAAAATCGTTTTGAGGTACCGACTGTTATCCAAAATTATACACATATTATTGTAGCTCTTTCAGTGAAATGCATGTTATAAATTTTTTATGATTTTTAAAACAATATTTATATTTATTGCCCAGAATTACAAAATATATGAAAATATACTTTTATCCGTTTAAAATTTACGACACAAGCATGTGTTTATTAGAAGAAATATTTTTTTTTTTAAATTACACATAACAATAGAAAAAGAAAATAAATTATTAACAACTAAATAAAGCATTAAAAAGAAACAATAAAATCAAAAAAACTTGTTATGTAGTGACCTCGTAAAATATGTTTGGCTGAAATGTTTGATCAGTACAGCCTTGTATTTCAGTAAGGAAATATTAAAAAATCAGCAACATTGGCATAAAAATTACCAATAATGTGTAATCTTTTTATATAATAATAAAATAAAATCGAAATAAAATAAAATGATTTCTCATTTTTTTTCCAGATTTCCAAAAAGTGGTGGACTAATTTGGCTTTAAATGTGTCAAAGTTCAAAATAAATATGTCAGCGAAATCAGTTAGTTCATAGAAAATAATCTTTAAATACAAAATACTTTTCAATCTTATTATTGCATAATCGTATGTTTGTAATTATGTGTCTAACTATTTGAGAAATAATTGTCATCTCAATTACGGAGGCGGGTATGGGTACCGCCGCACTGGGAACCATTTATTGGCTAACCAACACCCCTGTCATAGGTTACCCTAAGTGTTTGGTGACTAAGGGTTTCATGGAGTGAAGTTTGTCTAGGTCTTGGGCGAATGCGTTTGCCCATTTATTGCATAGCGGGCCGGATCGGAAGAAAGAGAGAGAGACTGAGTCCTAACATAGACCTCTCCAGCCGGACTTTTAGATAATATTTAGACGTTCCCCACGCCGAAACGCAAATTATATAAAATTCCCTCGATAGAAAAAATTCGCAAAGTATGCTCCAAAAATTTTTATAAACGCGTTAATTTAACTTATTTTAGAAGTTATATGTATGAAAACATTTACATTGTTTCTTTGATTGCTATTTTAGACATTCCCCACGAGATTTTTGCTCTATTTTAAATGAATCGTGTTTTATTAAATATTTTCACAATTTTCGCTTCAATTTTATCCTTTTAAATATTAGCGCGCTCTCTCCAACATTCGTAATTGCATATTTTATTCATATTCATATTAATTTATTTATTCATATTAATTCATCTTTCCATCTTCTTCTTTTTGAGCGGAAATACGGCACTTTAAGCCCCATTAATTTGCAATATACAACGTTTCAGTGCAAAGTGACCGGTTCCAAAATTATTTTTTTATTTTATTTAAATTATGCTAAAAAAAAGGTATCACACATTTTACACTCTTAGGTGTGTTTATTTCTCACATTTACATTTGAATTTATCAATCACTTTCACGACAGCTGTCAAGCCGTTTTATGGGACCATCAAATTTAACAATCATAAAACCCACACAATAAACTGAAAATGCCTATACATTTATTTTATGCTCTGAAAAATTCCAGCATCAAACAGCATTGATACCCTTGCATCTGCGCGGTTGAATTTCAGAACCTAGTTTCGAGTGCATGTTGACGCCACGCCGTACGCGTCGCGCCACAAATAACATCTGTGTATGTGGAATTTCAAACGGAATTACCGTTGCAATTTGATTTTTAATTCTAAAATTCGCCAGAAGATGGCTCTACTTCCGTCGGCAGGTTTGTGTGGACGAGCCCCAGGCAAGTATAAGTACTGCGATTTAGTGAACTAGCAGTATCCCTCCGAATTGAAAAGATTGACGGCAATACTCAGTTGTATCAAGCGGCTATATATTACGTGTTTCGTCATTGCCTGTCTCGGTTACTTTGTAACTTTGCCCCGTGACTATCACTGGATGACAGTGGATCCGAGGAACAGGCTATTTTTGGAGCGAGTTCCTATTGGATTTACAAACACTAACTGGGCGAATCCGAACCAAAAGCCGCCCGCAGAGCCTAGCGGCAGATACCTGTGGAGCAGGTTTTTAATTGGTAGTATCATTATAATACTGTAAAATTTGCTATTTATGAATAAAATGGTTCTTTTTTTTTTCATCAATAACTGAATTGAAAAAAAATATTTTCATCGAAGATAGCAAAAACTTGTGGGGTAATGCATTTTTTTGAAGATTCCATGACAGTTGATCCCCGACGTTTGCTCCCCCGGCAAACTTATATACAATATGCAGTCCGTTTAGGGAAAATACGGTAAACCTATTGTTGTGTTCTTACAATCAGTATCTCCAACACGTCTTGGAAGAAGGATTTCTATTATAGAAAAGATAGAGTTCTTTTCGTTAATCTGCGATTTATTAATACTTCTCGTATTACAAGTTGTGACTACGGTTAGTCAACCTAACTAGGAGCTGGCTATAATTGACCTGGTTCCCACTGTCTTTGTGGGAACGCTAACCTCGGCCCTCGGCCCTCTGGCGAACTGACTGGGAACCAATCCTGCCGCAATCTTGCGGCTTTTCAGGAAAGCTCTTATCACTGCCATATATGTGAGAAGTTCGGAAGCTTTTAGATATCTCACACTTATTTACACAAAATATAACAAACTTCTACTGAAGGGGTATGCAGAGAGAATGTACCGCCGAGTATAAAAATAAAAGTACAAGAAAATGACTGACGTACTAACTAACTAATCATCACGCCGTTTCTCCGCAGAGGTAGGCAGAGAGGACAGATCGCCAAACAACTTGATCTTGGCACAAACTCCTTGCCTTGTTTACATTCATACATCGTCTCATACATGCTCTTCTATTATTATGATTCTTGACACGCCCGACTCAAGTGTCTGATTCACTTGGTCGTGCCGTGTCTTCCTCGAAAATAAATTCGTTTGATTTCTATACCAAATTATCATTAAACGTACTTTTGAAATTACATTTATTACATTTTTAGGTTTGAATTTTTTATTTATTTATATATAAATACCGCACAAGAGTCCTAACTGCTCCCGTCTGGAGCCAGTGAGACTGTGGCATCCCAATTGCGGTATGTGGTGAGGCTGAAGATAGTGGGGAGGGGAAGAAAATGGGGAAGAGAAAGGTGGGGAAATACCTGGCTATTCAGATCTGGTCACTAAATAAGGCTAAGCCATTTCAAGCAACGTTTCAATTCTGAATGGTGGTCTTACACCAGGGCGATACTGAGAGTATCTTCCACTCTAGAGCGTACCACAAATATACTATATATTATATTTAAATGAATCAATTGTGAAATAACACAAATTGATCAAATTAAATTTATTTGCTACGCCGGGATTTGATCCCGCGACCTTCGGAATGCGAGGCAAGAGCCTTACCGCTAGACCAAAGTATCATAATTATTATTTAAGGGCCTACTATTCGTATTTCGACCGATTTCTTACATATCTCCCTTAAACATTTGAAGTTTTTAAGCTCTTAAAAAAATATATGTTATTTTTAAAGATAATATCTAGATACGTTCCACGCTGAAACGCAAATTATATGAAATTCCCTCAATAGAAAAAAATTGCAATGAGTATTGCGAAAATTATTTTAAACAAGTCTATTTCTTTTATTTTACAATTCATATTTGTGAAAAAATTCACAGGGTTTCTTTAAATGATACTTAAGATACGTTCCACGAGATTTTTGCTCTATTTTAAACGAGTCGTGTTTTATTAAGCTTTTTCGCAATTTTCGCTGCTATTCTACGACTTAAAATATTAGCGCGCTCTGTCCAACATTCGTAATTACATATCTCTCCATCTTCTTCATTTTCAGCGCCGTGCGTTTCAAGAGTGCGGACTTAAGGGGGCGAACTGTCGGGGGTCAACTGTCGGGTCACCTTATTATTCGTATATCCACCAAAACTTCCAATAAACTTGCGTCACAAAAATTGAGTTGCTAATATTTGTTGAATTTCAAATTTCAACTAAAATAAGAGTTTTGAAGCAATGGCGCAGAATAATAAATTGACAAACTTTCGAAGTGTGTTTAAAAATAACATTCGCAAACATTTTGTTTGTGGAAAATGGCAAAAGTCTTTTGTTTTTGTTGTTTTTTGTTCAAAAGCAAACAAAGAAAGCTCGATCGGGAAGTCGATTTGTCGGAAAAGTTTACCGATTGATGTGTCACCCAATACTTACAATCAACAAAGCCTATTTCGCTTCGTTACTTTTAATTGCCACCCTGTACTTAGTAACCGGGGGAAGAATTATATAATCTGGAATGGGTGGTAATTATTGAGCAAAACTCAAACTGTCTTACTCATAATCGCAAAAAAAAGATATTACTCCGCAACACGGACGGGTTAGGTGAAATTGTTACTCACATGATGGTCCGACAGTCGCGCGCATGCGCGATTTTTATCCACCGTTATAACATCGTTATATTAGCAGCTGTCAGATTTTAAACCACCTGACACCCAGGGTTAGCGTCGTTATTACGGCCGTAATTAATCGAGATGTCAAACTTTGTTGACATCTGACATAAAAGTTCGAAGGTAATGTCTTTTAAAGTATCGTTGACGGACAAAAAATTTAGATTTTAGAAGAATATAATTAAATTGTTAAGTATTAAATTTTATGTACGCTATAAATTGGAACATCCAATCACATTTGACGGTCTCTGTGGTCGGGGGGTAAAGCTTTCGACTGGCAATCCGAAGGTCAAATACCGGTGTACAAAAAGCATTTGTTTTCTGAATGATTTCACATTTTAATCATTTGAATGGAAGGTACTCTCAGCCTTTCAATTTGGGAGGCGGAAATAAGTAGGTACCACCGCCCCGGGAACATTAATTGGATAACTAACAGCTACGTCATAGGTTACCCTAAGTGGTTCGCTACGTTTGGTGACTTATCAGGGATGTTTATGGGGTGAGGTTTGTTTAGGTATTCTTAGGAGACAGGCTGGACTCTATCGACTCATCCCCTTGCTCTAGAGGTAGGGATGGATTCACACGTTTATCACTCCTGGATAAACTGACCCCCAGATTCCTACCCACTCCTCATTACTTTTCCTTCCCAGAACTTCCTCTACTCTCTTTACTTACAAATACCCTCCACACAGCACCCTCTGAGATGCTTGAAGGCCTTTTGTGTGGAGCTAATGTAAAAATTATGCCTGGTGTAAAATCACGATTCAGATTTGAAACGTTGCTTGAAATGGCTTAAGCCATGTTGGAGACCATGTTGAATGGTCCCCCTCTATCCTCACCCTCCCTATTACCTTCAGCCGTACAACATACCCCAATCGGGGATGCCATAGTATTGGATAACTAACAGTTATAACTAACGGGAGCAGTTAGTAGGTACTCTTGTGCGGTATGCACATATGCCCGGAGCTCATTGGTGAATAGGATGAGAGAGGCAGAGAGGGTAGTTTCGATGGGGGGTTCCATAGACCCCGACGTCACTAAAGGGTTAAATTATCACTATTGCTGTATCCAGAGTTTACTTATTGTGGGGTTTAAATATTTTGGATTAACTTATGTTATATCTTTACATTATAGCATACTAGCTTTTCCTCGCGGCTTCGCTCGCATGGTATTACGGGAAACTACTGTAGCGGTTGAACTTATCAATTATCCCCCCTCCACCCCACCCCTACCCCCTCCCGCATTCCATATATTCATTCCTTTACATTCAGTTTTCAAACATCTCGCCTGCCACCTAAACTTTATAAAGCTATAGCTCAAAGAAAAAAGAATTATCTAATTTTGGTCATTCGTTCGGAATTTATGCGCTTACAAACATTTCGGATGTTTATTTTTAATTGAATATTTGGAAGTTTGTTAATATAATAAAAAATTACACTATT
The DNA here is from genome assembly GCA_936435175.1 of Glyphotaelius pellucidus. Classification (NCBI taxonomy): domain Eukaryota; kingdom Metazoa; phylum Arthropoda; class Insecta; order Trichoptera; family Limnephilidae; genus Glyphotaelius; species Glyphotaelius pellucidus. Next base: position 3,062,928 of record OW386561.1, read on the forward strand.
TATTATTCAGTCTTTATAATCGTTACGAATTATATTTTTAATGTAGAAACTCTCATCTGACATTTATTCCAAAACAGAAGCTTGTCCAAAAAAAACAAAACATATTATAAAATTTGAATTTTCTGGAGCAGTAGCTGACCAAGAGGCTGAGTACCTCCCAGCTTAGAGCCGACAAATATATCAACATCGTTTCCATGGAAAAGATTTTTTTCTGACGTTAGCAAAAACTCGCTTTTGTTAGCGACAGAAAACGTACAACAAATATAATATATTAATATTTATAATTTCATAACGCCAGAGCTTGCCATCATATACAGACTTATAGTCTTCGCATATAATTTAGCTTTCGATTGGTGAATGAATTTTTAAAGTCTTTTTATTGGTTAATGCGTGAAAGCTTCATAAACAAACTCGAGCAGTTTCGCGTTTATAATATTAGTATGGATGTTCAGATTTATTAAGATTGTATTTTTATCAAGATGAATTTGTGATGCTCATCGGATATCCCCGTTCGTAATTTGACTGCTGCATCACATTTCTTCTGAATTTAGTCTTATATCTTTTAGATACCCTTTCTAACCTTGTCTTTTTTTATAAAAAAGAAAGACAAACATTTCCAAACTACAAATAACATGGCAATTTGTCAATTTATTTATATGAATATATTTATTTGTCAATACCATTATTATAGTGGCAAATTGTTGCTTGTATAATGATGGAAAACTTTTTTTGAGGCCCCGAAGAAAATATTTTCCGTCTTCGGAGATGCTATGTGGAGAGTCTTTTTGAGGAAAGGAAAGATTGAACATAAGTCTTGAAGAAAGGGAGGATCCACATAGGACGGCCGAGCTGTTGAACTCAAGAACGATTCGTAGAAGTGAACCGTTCTCTTGCAACAAAAGTTAACCGTGCACATATGTTGGATGCGTGTTTAGCGTGTTTTCTGACTATACACCATGAAGAGAACAATGGCGCTAGTTCACCGGAGCATCTTCCATTGTAATACCGATAGAACAAATATAGCATACCTACTTGACGCCCGTGCTCTAAAGATTTAAATCCGTTCGTTAAGAAAGGGGTATCTATAAAACTGACCGCCCGTTTCTGCACAGAGTTGAGAGATTTTTTTTTAGAGGTGGCTGCCAAATTCAACAGTGGGCGCACTTGCGATTAGTGCAGGGTCAGCAGTTTATTGTTTATTTATTTTTTGAAACATTTGCATAATGCTTACTAACAACGTATGCAGGGACACTGGAGGTCTAGATTCGTTCAAAATTAAATGTAGATTCGTTAAAAGGAGTCCTTGAAGGAGTAACCATCTGTTACTTATACCAGGGCGGGTAAGTAGTGGATAACCTCCAATGGTATTGTATTTATTGATTTAACGCCCAGAGGGCCTTTACATGATTTTTATTGTAATTTTAATTTGATAGATACTTTGAAACTTAGGAAATAATTAAAGTAAAATTACATTAGAAAAATAAGTAATACAAACACATAAACAAAAACAGAAAAATACAGCTATTTTATAGGTTTACAAGATGTGTTTAGTAATAGTGTTGAAATAAATGTTTTAGATGATCCACAAAACTCGCCGAGTTGATATGTCAACTTCACCCAAGTACTTATTTCCCATGGTGTGAATTCGTTGTATCGGAGAGCGGGCAATGTAGTTACGCTTATGAGTGCTGATGTAGAATATTGTATTTTGTCGTGTTGTTACTGTGGGTGTTCGTAAGTTAAAACACTACTAAACTACATATTTGACCAAAAAAAGACCACTTAGACAAGCGTATAAAGAAAACATAAAAACTCCGACGGTAAATACACGCTTTGGACAAAAACACTATAATTATCATGCTATAAAAGCATCCAACAGTTGAAAATAAAATTGAGGAAAGCAAAAATAAATTCAGACACAAAATAACAAAATGGATTAAAGAACAAAAAAGATAACCGAAATTTCATAACATGAAAGAATAAAACATATGTAAAGAATAACACGCAACACAAAAAAACAATATAAACAATAACAACACACATCACTCACAACACATAATATATATATATATTTTTTTGTGTATTACAGACTGTGTGTCTATTTACAATACACATGTGATACAAACTACACATTTATAGATAAATAGTAGAAATAGAAAAGATAAATAGTAACATGAGATTTATACATATAGCGGGTAATTTGTGGCGCTTAAATACCTCTTAAATTCTTCGAGGCTACAGTTAAATATGTCAATAGTTTTGGAAGCGTTGTTTAATAGCACCATACCTCGTGTCATGCTATGCCAAGCCAGTACGTCCGTTCTGCTATGTGGTATTCATAGAAGTTCATGGTACCGTCCCTGACTGTAGTTGTTTGGCACAAACAACTTGTAGCACTCCAGGAGGCACGGGCTATCTATTAAATTATTTATTATTTTGTACGCCGTTACTGCAAGGGCCCCACTCCTCCTCGACTGGAGACTTTGGCAATGCGTTTCTGTGAGCAGATCTTCATGATGCATGAATTGCGGGTATTCTCCATGCATTCTCATATACACGTATCTCAGAAACTTTTTTTGGATCTGTTCCAATTTTTCAATGTATTTTTTCTGGTATGGGGCCCATACAGCAGAGGCGTACTCAATTTTAGATCTTATAATGCAATTATACATAGCCATCATTGCTTCAGGATTTGTAAACCGTTTGCACGATCTTATGACAAACCCTAGAAGCTTGTAGCATGATGTTATTAATTGCAATATATTATGGTCTGAAAATGTTAGTTTGGGATCGAAGACTACCCCTAGGTCCTTAATAGATTTTACTGGTAACAATATATCTTTTTTAATGCTATATTCATATATGATGGGGTTTCTCAAACGCTTATATGACATTGTGACACATTTTTTTATATTAAAAAGTAATTTATTTTCGTCAGCCCATGATGAAATTGAATCTAAATTAATATATGCCGATTTTCTTATTTAATTTTATATTTTTAATTTTACCTTAATTTTCACATTAATATTATTTTTTTTCTTTCTTATTAAATTCTTGTTTTATAAAATGGGGGCCTCAGCACGGGTAAGTCACCCAGTGAGGCCAACATTACTAGTTTATACTTAGAAATGTAAAATATTGCATCAAAATAAATAAATGAGTTGTAAGAGTTCACAAGAGTCGGATTTAGAATTAAGTATTTTGAATAAAAATATCAAAACTCTATAGTCTTTTTCTAGCTTAGCTTCTTTGTACAGCTTTAGACAAGACACCAGACATTCTATTGATCTGTTTACCATCCAAACATACGTCTATTTGCTTATGTATTTTCAGAAGGCAGCTAAATTAATTCAAATACAGGTAAACAAAACAGGTAGATAAATCACTCTCGTCACATCCGGTGAATTAAAGCGGATATGAGACGAGCCTGAAATATTAATTAGCTCCCTTAACGTGACAGGCATGTCATACGCCCTGACTGGCATACCTGAGAGGTGTCAGGGCTGCCACAAAACTACACCTAATTCTTATATTATGTTGATTTACCTTTCCATAATTTTATTTTATTATCGAAACATACAGTAATATATTTCATGAAAATAATCACATCTTACATGGTTGCATGAACCACCGAAGTTTCCGCATAAAATTCATGTAAAACATAGATGATTATAGAAAATATAAAGTGGAGTTGGTAGAAAAGATGGACAAGGCCCTCGACTAAAAAAAAATAAATTTAAAGTGATGGATAAATAATATGAAATTATACTAGGTACCTATATAAAAATAGTACATTTTTCATCAAAGGATACAAAAAGCAGTTCAAATATAAATAAGGTTATTTTATTAAATTTTTTCTGATGACAAATTGAAAATTTCAGCATCCTAAAAGATATTATTTTCTTTTGTGCACGTCCTTCTGAGAAATGAATTTTGTTTGTAGTTAGTTTTTGAGTATTGGATGTGCAGTGATTGGATTGATCGTGTATTGGACAGTTGAAATTAATATTAGATTTAATGTTGTTTGAATACAAATTTTATAATATTATCAACGGGCTGTACAAAATACTGTTGACCAATGTTCAAAATAAACATCACTTATAACCATTCTTAAAAAACAAAAGTACCAAAGTTGACCAATATCTTTAGCTGTTGAGACATTTTCTAATGAAGAACTACTAAAGATGACGTACTTCGTTTCTTGTCAGTCATAATCCAATATGGTATAACAGGATGGGGTGGCGCTTATAAAACCCACAAACACTCTCTCTAAATTGCGCAAAAACTAATAATTAAAATAAAATTATCAAAATGATTTTTATATCCTACTAAACTAACATTTAATACTTTGTTTCTTTGACACTCAACTTTACAAATGTATAAAGAAGATGTTTAAAACCAAGCCGTATCATTCAGAAACATAGCAAACCTCAGCCAAAAATACGTTAACAATTCAGGTGAGTAAAAAAACTTTGAGTCAACAGAACTTCAAATGCCTAGGAACAAATTTTTTTAAAGAAATCAAAACATAATTTAAAAAAAACCATAAAACTTAAGCTTACATAAAAAAAACATAAAAATTAAACTTAAAAAAGAGACAAAAAAAAATAAAAACTACACAACAAAAACTATAGTAATTATAAAAATATGTTCTTAATAGCTAAATATTTAAAAATCAATATATGTTTCTATGCACGAGAATTGTCTTTGCATCCCTATATTCAGCATAGGAAACGTTTGAAACGTTCAAATTACTTTCTTAAAGTCCCCGCGAAGGTTTCTGGATTACTCGTATTATAATCAAATGACAATACATCTGAAAAGTTTTTAATTGTCACAAAAATTCTTGCGAAACTGTCAAAAATTTGAGAAAGACATTTTGCAAAATAATGATTGTCACAATTCAATTTTCGAATCTCTTAAATTTAATACATTTATTTGAAATACTCGCCTAATACTTTGAATCGAATCAAGAATTAATAGATATTTTAAATAGGTACCTATTAATGTTTGGTATAAAATTTGATTGATTGTTCCTATAATATACAAACATGAATATTTGTAATGTATGAAAAATGAAAATTTTTATAAAAAAATTGTAATAGGGAGCACGCGAGCTGTTTGAAAACTGAATGTACTGAGACTGAATATATAGAACGGGGGAGGGAGTTGTCGGGACGGAGGAGCGGGAGGGGAACGAGGACGCAAGGAAAAGGACATGCAAGGAGAAACAATTCATTTCTTTGAATATGGCATTGCAACGCATGCCGGAAACAAGCTAGTAAAAAATAAAAATAAATAACTTATATAGATGATGCATGTCTCTTCGAGTACACATTTAAATTTATATTTACTCAAAAGTTCAAATGTTTTAAATTCCTCTTTAAAATTTTTCTACCAAACGCGCGACTCCAGATTCAGTTCAACCACGAAAGTAACTTTACTGAGGGATTAATTCACGTAGAACGCATAGGTGGGATTTATTGTGGGCTGGGAACTTTACGCAGGCTTTTTAGACGGCGATTGATCGCACGTATTGTGGGATAGGACTTCGTACAATGAACAAATGTACCAAAAGAATGTGTTATGGGCGTGTCTGTGTGCATAAAGTAAATACAATAATCTTTTATATAAAAATCAATTTATGTTTGTTTGTTTCTTTGTTTGTTTGTTTGTTTGTTTCTTTGTTTGTTTGTTTGTTTGTTTGTTTGTTTGTTCGTATGTTATGCGCTGCCATACCGTTCATCCGATTGCGATGAAACTTTGGTGATTTGTTGTTCGCACGCCCGCAAAGGTTATAGGCTTTATATAATGGTAAGCTTTGAAGTTATGAAATTTGAACCAATTAATATATTTTTTTAATATTTACTCACACTGGAGGCCCTGAGGAAAATAATTTCTCTCAAGGCCTACGTCATCTGGGATACTGTGCGGAGGGTCTTTTTGAGGAGAAGAAGGAATGAACATTGGTCTTGAAGAGACCCAGGAGGGAGGAAACAGAGGCAGGCAAATCGTTCCATAGCCGAGCTCTTGAACTCAAGAACGAGTCAAAAAAACGACCCGTTGTCATGTGACAAATGTCAACCGTGCACTCATGTTGGGCGCGCGCTTGGCGTGTCTCCCGACTACGCACCGGTGCCGAAGGGATCAATGACGCTAGTTCCTCAGAGCATCCTCCATTGAAATACCGGTAGAACAGGGATCTCATTCCCACCCGACGCCTATATATAGACCGGTTGGTGGTTGAGTGGGCATCGCGTTTGAGTACCACCCGGTCTGTGGTGGTAGTAGGAGATTTTCAAACATTGTTGGGTTATTCGTAACCCAGGAATGTTTGTCTTTCTTTAAAAATATAGAAAAAGTGTTTCTTCTTCGTATAATTAAAAAGACCACACATCATCTTTAAATATGACAAAGGCGTTGAGAGAAATTGTTTACTTCAAGTACTCCTGCGTGGCGTTAGCGTAAAAAACTATATTAAAAAATATTAAAAAAAAAATTAAAACACCAGCTTCTGTGACAACACCCCATTTATAATTTTACTTCCTGAGCTCAAAGTAGTACATATTTTCAACATTAGACATATTTTCCACATGGCCACACCAATGACAAATTCGTTTGACAACAACTTCTCTTACAAAATTCCGCAAAGCAGACGACCACCATGTTCTCTATTTGCTCTACGTTTAAATATTATTAAATTCCTTCCAAGTAAAATGAATCGTCTGAAAACCTTTGTACAAATACAGATTTATAATTTGAATCTAGCAAAGCTTAAAATTTCAGTAAATTATCTCACTGAATACTGCTTTACAGTCGAAAACATTATTTTCTGTTCATACCGCGTTTAATACATTTATTAATATCAACTTAGCTACATCGTCGTGTGTGCTAACAATTTTAAAAACAAACAATTTACATTATTTGACAAACATAATATAATTTTAAACTTTCAAAGATGCTCAATCTAATCTAACCGTTTACAATGCCTTAATTAGAAGTAAACTTGAATATGGAAGCACCATTTGGATTCCACATTACTGCAAATATGAAAATTGTAGAATCAGTTAAAATAAATGCTAAGAATGTCATCTTTCAAATGTGGATTACATGAACATCTTAGATCATACGAAGTGCTAGTCGAATTCTACAAAATTAATACACTTAAAATTAGAAGGCAATTTACAAAACTATTGGGTCTTAGCAATGTTGAAATAAATGTTCCAATTCCCGTTGTTTGACGCCATAACATGTTTCACCTGAACACATATAAACATATTTTCTCCTATTTTTTCATAATACTTTAAAATATAATATTTATAATAATATTTTCTACTTTAAGCCCTCTGACCCAAATGTTATATACTAAAATAAGGGGTGCTGAAATAGATATTTTCGTCGATAATTTATATGAATTCAGAAAAAATGTTCTGCGATTGCTAAAAAACATGTTGTGCTAATTATAATATGTATCATTTTGTATCTCTAGTTGTGTCTCTTGTTAATGTCTTGTCTCTTGGGTCTCTCGTGTCTCTTAAGTCTCTTGTGTCTCTTGTGTCTCTTATGTCTCTTATGTCTCTTGTGTCTCTTGTGTCTCTTGTCTCTTGTGTCTCTTGTCTTTTATGTATCTTGTGTATCTTGGGTCTCTTGGGTCTCTTGTGTCTCTTGTGTCTCTCGTGTCTCTGTGTCCATTTAGATAAACTTGGAATCGTGGAAAATAGAAAGAGTGCAAAAATGAGTTTTAAAATAATAAATTGACCCCTTATTTAATTTGTTCTACCCGTAAATTGAGTCCTATTAGCCCCCTAACTTCTCCCGATTCCACCCATCCATTGACATTTTTAGGTCCATTGCTGTAATCAGTTTTAAGTATGAAGTAAGCATTGGTTACGAAAAATGTTGGTATTCAAAACGATTAAAAGTGGTTAAAACTAAGCATTTTATTAATTTTTTATAAAAATAGTCCGACAAAATAAGTTTGCTCTGTTTCTAAAAGTTTTTTTTTGTTTTTAATTTTAAAAGAAAGACGAATTTAATATTCCCAGGATAAAAATAACACGACAAAATTTTAAAATCTCCTACTACCATCGGACTGAGCGGAAATGTTGCTTGTATCTTGATAAAGGACTTAGCTAGTTAATTGGATTCACAACGCGACACGACGCTTGAGTGAACTCGACACGTTGCCAACTCAGCCACTGATCGGTCGTGGTCACAGTTAGTTAATTACGCCTTGTTTTCTATTTACTCCGCGTTTATTAACGTCCTTCAGAATTAAATATAGGTACATCGTTAATAGTATGATAAGTTCATGCTTACAATAATGTCAATAACAATTCGTTCATAAAATCTCTCGTACCGCGCGCACACAGCTTAGGTAACGAATATACAGAATTAAAACTCTCAAATAGAAGTCTTACTTATTAAGATCAATTGCCTTCCACAAATAAAGAAGAATTCTTCGATATATATATATTTTTAATTGCTACAACAATATCAGAACTGAGTCATTTAGATACTCGTTTGTAGCTAGATTGCACGCAGGTGGCAATCCTTTCTCAGAAGTAGTAAATGTGTTTTTTTTGACGTGATAACGTCTTATAAATCGATGAACGCCTGCGGCGTTCACGAAAAAGCATGACTCATTGTCACGTTGTCACGTCCCGCCTGAGCCGGGCGTGCAAGTGAGGGCGCGGAAAAAACGTTCGGCCGAAGCGTTCGGAGAGAGCGCGCAACAAGCGATAGAGAGGCACGATCGGCCTAAGCGTTCGGCTTAAGCGTTCGGCTCGTGACGTTATCACGTAAAATTATCGTCCGTAAACCGACTTTACACACAACCAAATTTTTTTACATGAGCTCCACACAGGGGGCCCTGAGGAAAATAAATTCCCTCAGGGCCCATGTCATCTTTGGGAATACTGTGTGGAGGGTTTATTTTTAAGGAAAAGAAGGAGGGGAGAGTTCTGGGAAGAAAAAGGATTTAAAGGGTGGGTAGGATTCTGGGGTTCAGTGTGTCCTGGTCATCCGCCTCCAAAACCTAGTCAAACCTCACCCCGTGAACCCGGGCACCCTTGCTAAATCACCAAACGTAGCGAACCACTTGGAGTGACCTATGGCAGAGATGCTGGTTATCCAATAAAGGTTCCCGGGGCGGCGGTACCCATTCCCGCCTCCCAAATTGCATTGAATATAAAAAATTAAAAGAAGGCTAAAATAACATATCTCAACAACAATAATCGATGTTAATATATTATTCTTTTGTATGGGTTCTATATAATTTAAATAGCGTAGTATTTTATTTCATGCTTACTGTTCAACTATATTATTTTGTAAATCACACCTTTGTAAAAGCCCGTATATGCGCAAAAAATAATATAAATGTTTTTTAATAGCACCGAAAAAGCTAAAAAAATTCTTATGAATTTTTTTTCCATTTGTATGTCCTCTTTTTCAAGACCCATGTTTATTCCTTCCCCTCCTCAAAAAAACCCCCCACACGGCATCAATAAATTTGCCTCGATTGCTTGAGATTTCCAGAAGATTTGTCGCCAACATTAAAACATTCATACCTTCGAATTTTAACATGGAGACATAAAAACTTATTATAGTGCTATATAGTCAATTAATTATCTTGTATTATCTTGTAACGTCTATCTCATATTTGTAGGATTTGTAAAAAAAATATCAAAAAATCTTTAAATTTATAACCGCGCGAATCCTGCGCGTTTGTTACTCTGAAACTCCGTGAGAAGTACTTATTCGAGTCAACATAGAATATTTTAGATTTTTGTGTGTTGTCTGTGGTATACTTGATAATGAAAGGTGCATAGCATATCTAGGGAAAAATGACTTAATTTTAACCGTAAACAGCTGATCAGAAATTCTGCGTGAAAAAAATATTAAAAAATTATTTTTAACATCGTTCTAAAATAGTCTACTAGTCATAATAGATAAGGCATTTCAATAGCTCCACTTTAAAATAAATGACTGGCCATGAAAATGTTTTAAATAGTAACAATAAATGGCTTACGAATGGTCGGAAAATGTGGTCGAATTTTGGACCGCTAACAACCGCAGAAAAACAAAAGTGGTCCATTTTTCGACCATAATCGCTCCAGTGGATAACAATAATTTATTATCTTTACAGGATGTCTGAATTATTTTTGTCCCTTTTTTTGTTAGGTTAGGTTAGGTATGTTTTAGTAGATATTTTGTTGGGGGATGTTGTCTGTAGGATATTTTGTCGGAGGATATTTTGTTAGGGGATATTTTGTCGCGGTATGAAAAGTTGCGGAATCAAATTTGCGTCCCTTTGATTTCAACAAAACCTTAATACAAAATTAATTCAAAGCAATTGTTGATTAATTGCTGTTTCCGAATGTTTTTTCGAGTGACCTTTATACCAAGTTTAGTTTTGGTGGGCGTACCTAAAGGCTCGACAAAAGACCCTCTATTGTTCAAACATCCCTCACATCTTAACAGTATTATTCTGTTATGTAATGTATTGTATTGTTAGCAGTTACCCAGCTTTTGTTTCCAGTTTCCCAACAAGTTAAATCCGCTGCGGTAACGTGAATAAGAAATAGTTTTCTGCCCACTGTTGGTTTTGCTGAACAAATTAGTTTGACAAAAGAATGGTGAGGTGAACTGTTTTGTTTTATGTTTTCCTGGTAGCTAAATGGGAACGTAATATATGCTTTGTTTGCAAATTTCCCGGTTGGATTGACCAAGTAAAACTGTGTAATTGTTTGAAATCCTGTGTATATAAAATCATTTCATTTAATAACCATATAAGACCTTTAGAAATTGCGCAAAAGTCCATCATTAAAGTAATGTACCAGAAGGCCAAAACGTATCCCACAAATCAGTTATTTCAGGAAACTGAAATTATAGAACTAAGACGGATCTACTTAAATCTTAAATTTATATTTACTCGTCCTAACAATTTCACCAAAAACACTAACCGCTCTAGCCAGAGACATACCACGTGCATGTACACAGTGCCTCACTGCAAAACCAGGTTAGCCCAAAGGCTCATTAACTGTATTGCCCCAAAATTGTTCAATTCCCTACCCAATTCCATCAACACGAGTCAAAATCTGAACGTATATAAAAAAATGTTAAAAGCTGGGTAAAAAATAATTTGGAAGTGAGTAAATTTTTTCTATAATTTGTACTATCTGTTTCTAATTTCCTAAAATATTCCATGTCATCCTGCATTTATATTTAAAACGAGGTAATATATATATATATATATATACATGTATATATGAACAAGTGTATGTACTTATATGGGTGTTAAATCATCTTGATATGCTCTCTATATTTACTATGTACAGATATTTTAAAATTCTATTTTAACTGCCATTGTCTAATATAAACTTAATATAATACCCACAGGTAATATATATATATACATGTATATATAAACAAGTGTATGTACTTATATGGGTGTTAAATCATCTTGATCTTTATATTTACTGTGTACAGATATTTTAAAATTCTATTTTAACTGCCATTGTCTAATATAAACTTAATATAATACCCACGCACAGGCTTCGCCTTTGTGGGATCTTTGCTACTATTTTATATTTTATGTTATTATGTATGTATCAAAAAAATTCGCTAATAAAAAATAAAAAAATTAACACCAAGTCGAGTTGGGACGAGATGTTTCACAAAATTTGAACAGTTCATCAAATGACGAAGTTAATATTCAAGTTCTGTTAATGTGTCATAATGGGCAAATGTTTCACTGACTACGCCGGCCGTGAAATTATGTCAAATTATTGTATTTTTTATGTTAACAATAAAGTTCCTTGCCTTCTTCAATTTAAAATTATCATAAGGCTTGGTATAAGAACTTTATCGAGGACGCTTAGCCTCGCTTACTTTTAACAATTTTTTATTTGTAACTGTACAATAATTGCTTTTCTTGCATCCATCTTTCGGCTAAGGTCCTCATAAGTCAATATCGGCTTAAGTCCTCATCAGTCTTATTTTTGTTACTAGCTGGTTGTTACTATATTTATTTGTTACTAGCTGGTACCCGGCATGCGTTGCTAGTCCATTTAATAAAGAAACGTTTCCACGGCAACGATTGGTTTTGCTTAGCAATAACTCGGTTTTCTTAGGGACAGAAAACGTATAATAAATATAATATATTAATATTTATAATTTCATAACGCCAGAACTTACCATTATATACAACCTGTAGTACTCGCATGTAATTTAGCTTTATATTGGTGAAAGAATTTTAAAAATCGTTTTATTGTTTTATGAGTGAAAGCGTAACAAACAAACACACGCAGTTTCGCATTATAATATTTGTATATGTTTATTTATAACTCTAAAATTTACAGTCAAACAAGTTTATCACAGCCATCGTTTAAACGAAAATTAAAATCGCTCGTCTATTTAATGAATCTACCTGTTGTTTTTCCGTCAAATTACAAACGAAATGTGAACAACAGCGCGTTGCTGAAATTGTGGCTGGCAGATAGCCGCATGTGACAGCCCCAGAACAGACAGAATTAACTGATTGTCAGATAAATATAATTATTTGATAATTAACGATTAAAAAAAAGAAGTTCTTTGTTTAAATTTCGATGTTTAACTTCACTAGGACAAACCTTTGTTAAAGCTTAAATAACATTACTTGTAACTGCTGTCAAATTTTTTAATTAAAATAATAAAATTGCAATAATTTAATCAGATATAATTATAAAAATATTACACCAAATAACAATGTCTACGCGATCAAACTCTTTTTCTGGCAGTTACTTTTACGGAACTTCTAAAACTTTGGGACAATAAGTTTGAAGACTTTAAAATTCATTTTCTAGAGAAAGCATTTGAAGAATTTAAAAACAATATAGTCGAAATCATAAAAAACGAATTCAAAGAGGAAATCAATGAGCTCAAAAAAAAAGTGTTTCACTTTGAAAAACAAATTGAAAGCAACGACCAATAACGTCATAATAAGTGGTGTGCCCAAAATCAATAACGAAAATGTGTACAATATTCTCTCCAAGATCGGAGCCACAGCTGGATGCAATATAACCCGACATGAAGAGGATTTCGCCAGCAGAATTGCCCCCAGGACAAACCGTGATGCAAAAAATGGAAAACCGATGTGGAAAGTAGTTTTTTGAGCGTTGGGATTACCAAGGTTGAAGGAATTGGTTCCAGAGGCTGAGGAGCTGGTGGAGGGTGTTTGACCTGTGCTCCGTCTTCTCATCAGACGAGTGTATATTAATATTTAACTATGAGGAATAGTCAGGCTCCTGGGGGTCGCGGTACTTTCAGGCCGCGCCCTGTGTTCAATGATTATACTGGATGATGATTGATAACACTGTGCTCTTATTTGAGTGATTTAACATTTATTTAAGATTTTAATAATTCACACAATTAGTGTTCACGTATGAAACGGGGCGGTTGGATCGAGTGCTCGGAACGGAATGATTTGCCCGGTCATTCTCGGAGCGGTGCTGAGATATTTTTTGGAGAGGTGGCAATGATACCATACGTAAAAATAAATGTAAGTGATGCCCATACCGAGGAACATTGTCGTCAAATTAACGCGCAGGTATCTTAAGGATGAACTTATAGCTGCAATAAGAAAGAGGAAAGGGATGCTTGCTTCTGAATTACAACTTCCTGGAACCAGTAAAATATACATTGACCATTTAAACCCAAAAAACTAATTTCTGCTGAAACAATGTCATGATATAGCTGGTAAAATTCGCTATTGTTTGGTAAGAAATTGTAAAATTTTCACTCGTACAAGCGATTCAACTCCCATAATACTAATTACTAATCAAGAGAATGTCAACAAACTATCAACATTGAAGTCAACACAAAAAAAAGTTAATACGTTTATAAAATAACACAAAACAATACATTGAAATAATAATTGTTGAGCCAACTACATATATGCATCTCCGTCTAACATAAATTCCCACATTTCTCCACCCAAATTGTTATTCAAGTACCTTTCCCTATCTAACAGTATGTGGCTAATATATCTACTTGCGAGACATTTAGAACAAATAATTAGTTTACAATAAGTCTGTAAAAGCAACCCGTGGAATGTGTATTTAACATCGACCATGTTTAAGTAATCTGCTAATTTATGCGACTACAACAATTTAAATTGATGCAATAAATTTTCTTACAAATGAACACTAAAACTGAAGGAATGCGAATTCATAATAATGTAGTAAATGTCTGTGTTGACATTGAATTTTATATAATATAAAATACTATTAATTTAAAAAGGAGAAAGATGAAAAATAATGTAAGCAATCTTCTATAAAAATATATCTATCTCAATCTTTTTAACTTTAAAAGAATCAGAAGATATTGTACAGTTAGGGTTGAGACCAGTGATGACATGTGGTAAAAGAGTTTATTTAGTTTAAAAAAAAAACATCAAAAAATTCACTGGAGACCAAAATATCATTTAAAACTTTTTACGTTATCTCCACACAGGAGGCATCTTTGGGGATGCAGTGAAGAGAACAATTTTAGGGAAATGAAGAAAAGGAAGTTCTGGAAAGAAAAAATGTTTGAGGGGTCGTTAGGAACTGAGAGTCAATGCGTTCTGGAGTGACGGACATATGAATAAACTTTCCTCGGCTCTTACTAATATTCGAATATGGCTGAATTTAAACGGGCTCCTTATTGTACTTTTGTATGTCCTCTCAGAATGTTTTTTATTTTTTATTTCTGAACATAAACTGCCTCCTGTTATATATTATGCTTGCTTTTATCCAAGGCTTCGCTCGCATGGTATAAGGGAGAAATTACTGTGGCGTTTGCACTTATCAATTATCCCCCCCCTCCTCATCCCCCTTCTCCCCTGCCCGCTGATTTTACAAATGAATATAACTATCTGGGAATAAAAGTAGGCAATAAATTTAAATGGGATAAACAAGTGGCGAAAATATATTATCAGCTCCGATCTATAGCGAGCAATTTTTATAAATTAAAATTATTACCGCCCCATTGTATACTTAAACTTAATAATATAAACTACAATTATAATAACAACAACAATAATAACATGAATAATCAACTATAATAATTGCAGCCACAATAATCTCTTTACAAAATCTATAACGTTACACACAGGAAGGACTTCATCAATGTTAATCCAAAAAGATATGTCTCATACAATTGTAAATATCTCCACAAACCTACGAGTATTTCGATGATTTACGAAACAAACCAACGGATTTCCCAGAATCACGTGGACCAAATTAAAACCAAAATTGTTCCAAACATTGTTTCTGACTTTTCGACCCCAAATTTTTAATTAATATCAATGAAAGACCTTTTTGTCACATCTTTTATGTTTTCATTTTCGATGTGTTTTCCATTAAATTTAAAAAAAAGTACGGTCAGTCACCTTCATTATCACCAAAACACGAATAATCCTGAAATAAAAATTACGGGTTTGATTTGAAAAACTTTTTTTGTATAATACGATAGAAGTTGGATTTTAAGATGATCCAGAAATTGCGCTCAAGTTACTTTCACCAAGTTAACATTAAACGTGTCAATATCAGCTAAGTATCGATTTCGGCTGTATTGGAGAATCAGCAATGTAATTGCGCTTAAGTAAATTTCACCAAGTTAACATTTATCCCGTCAATATCACCTAAGCATTGGTTTCGGCTGTATCGGAGAATGAGAAATATAATTGCTTTTATATAAATTTCACCAAGTTTACATTAAACATGTCAATATCACCTAAGCATTGGTTTCGGCTGTATCGGAGAATGAGAAATGTAATTGCTTTTATGTAAATTTCACCAAGTTAACATTAAACATGTCAAATCACCTAAGCCTTGGTTTCGCCTGTATCGGAGAATGAGAAATGTAATTGCTTTTATGTAAATTTCACCAAGTTAACATTAAACATGTCAAATCACCTAAGCATTGGTTTCGCCTGTATCGGAGAATGAGAAATGTAATTGCTTTTATGTAAATTTCACCAAGTTAACATTAAACATGTCAATATCACCTAAGCATTGGTTTCGGCTGTATCGGAGAATGAGAAATGTAATTGCTTTTATGTAAATTTCACCAAGTTAACATTAAACATATCAGTATCACCTAAGCATTGGTTTCGGCTGTATCGAAGAATGAGAAATGTAATTACGTTTATGTGAATTTCACCAAGTTAACATTAAACGTGTCAAATCATCTAAGCATTGGTTTCGCCTGTATCGGAGAATGAGAAATGTAATTGCTTTTATTAAATTTCACCAAGTTAACATTAAACATGTCAATATCACCTAAGCATTGGTTTCGGCTGTATCGGAGAATGAGAAATGTAATTGCTTTTATGTAAATTTCACCAAGTTAACATTAAACATGTCAAATCACCTAAGCATTGGTTTCGGCTGTATCGGAGAATGAGAAATGTAATTGCTTTTATGTAAATTTCACCAAGTTAACATTAAACATATCAGTATCACCTAAGCATTGGTTTCGGCTGTATCGAAGAATGAGAAATGTAATTACGTTTATGTGAATTTCACCAAGTTAACATTAAACGTGTCAATATCACCTAAGCATTGGTTTTGGCTGTTTTGGAAAATGCGCAATGTAATTGCATTTACGAATACTGCACTAGAATAGAGAATAGAGTATTGTTTTGTATTTATTAAGTTGGACAAACTTATTATTTTTAAAGGTTATATTGCGCCATCAATTATTTTTAGTTTACAATGTAAATTATTTTTTTTTAAATTAGCAAACCTTGACGGTACTATTTGCTTTATTTTTAGATTTGTTTCAAATTACACGGGATAGTTTATTATTAACTTTTGAATGCAAGGAAAAAGCTTGATATTCTCCCGTAATAAATGTATTTATAAAGGGTCACATGTAGCAATCGCTTTGTGGGAAAACATAATTATAATAAACACAATAATTTAACTTTGTTTTAATTCCACTTTATTATTCAATTCATTCATATTCAAATTGGCTGTCATTTATTCAGTCTGTTTTGCCAAATCACCATGGACGGATATAGCGTTCAACAACATGTGCAAATGATAAAATTGTGAAAAATTTAATCAATTGTTTAATTTTTTTTTTTTTCATTAAATTAATGATGACGCCACAAAGTGAATTTGCGAATTTTGAAGAAAAAAAGAAATTGTTTAATTGTTTAAAATTGTTAAATTGTTTAAAATTGTTTAATTGTTTAAAATTGTTAAGTGATAAAATTTAACTTGAATGTAATGTGAACTGGCCACCGAGATCGTGCGATTAGATCCCGTTAGACTTTTTCTTGTGAGATTTTCTTTAGTCGAAGGTCTATACAAATAAGCCACGAAACATAGCGTACAACACAGCGCACTTAACCCATGCCATCGGTTAAATTCAGCCTGATTTATGCGACAGAATCATGGAAAATTGAACATTTTGGTTGCACTCCACCCAGAGAAGCCGCGGCGGATATTCGAACGATGTTATAGTCCATACATAATGGCATCGAAACGAATTACAAATTTAGATGATATCACACACACTTTGTTTTATTTAAATTTATAGATAGGAAGTGATGAATGAAAGACCCTTTACTTGCAAACATAATCCCGCCAGGCGAGAGATTGCAACACTGAGAGAATAATATATATTTTTTAATACCCTTTATAATGTATCTGATCATAATAGAAGAGGAGATAGAACAAGTTTAATAAAGACGTGTCATTTGGCGAGAGAAATAAAAGTGCTTCGAGGCGGTTTTAAATCCTTTTGAATAATTTTGCGTTGGATGTCGCCAAGTTTCTGAAAGAATTATAATGAATTTATTAATAAACCCGACTGTATTTACTACCTACTCCCTTTAATCTTCTCCTTTCGGAAGACTTAATTAAAAAATACATTTTTAATTCTCCAATGTCCCCGACACTGTGCTGAGCAAATTTAATTTTCTTTTCCAATTAATGAATTTTGGAAATTGAATACAGGTGCCAGAGGCGACCGTAAGTTCTGTTTACAAAATTCTCTCGGAGATGCAATTATTTTTTAATGCAATCTAGTGGTGAGTAATTAAAAAAAATATCTAGAATCATTAAAAAAGGTTTGCTTCTTCTAAACTTCCAACAGTTATTGATTACCAGCAGACTCACCTACTCGTTGCTGTGGCTAACGAAACGCAACGCTATTACCCAACCTTTATAACCTTCTGTTAATTATCAAATACATACACAAATGTACATATCAAATCAACACCGCCCGCTTGCCAGTCCGCTGTCCGCTGCCTAAATTGAATCATTGAATTTCTCGCCTCTTCTCTACTATAATATGCATGTATTATACATATAAACCTTCCTCTTGAATCACTCTATCTATTGGTGAAAATCGAAAAGATCCGTTGCGTAGTTTAAAAGATCTAAGCGTACAGGCAGCGGGAGCGACTTCATTTTAAACTATGTAAAGATAGTGTTTTCAACAAACATATTCATACTCTAAGCCGAAGTTTTTTATAGTGTAAATTTGTTAATGGTACACCATTCTGCAAATTTTAAAAAATTGGATTGTAGAGACACATAATAGCAGATATTTTTTATGATTTTATATATTTTGATGTCATCGGCAAATAATAATATGTTTAAATCAGAGAGTATGGAAGTGCCATCATTTATAAATAGTTTAAACAATATTGGACTAAGGTGCGAACCCTGAGGCACGCCACTAGTGGCTTCCAATTTGTAAGACAGATGTTCTTTAATACAGACAGTTAGTACGCGTTTTGATAAGTAATTCTTAATCCAGCAAAATAATTTACCACTTAGACAAATTATTAATAAGAATTTTATGGCAAACCTTATCAAAGGCTTTACTTAAATCCGTATAAATCGAGTCAACTTGTTCTCTATTAGCAAGGGCTTCTGAAAAAGACAAATATTCTAGAATGGTTAGAATAACTTGACAATATTTGAAAATCTCCTACTACCATCATAGAATGCGTAAAATGTTGTTTGTGTTGTGGTGGAGGTCTTAGCCAGCCGATGAATCAAACACGGGACGCCCGGGTGGGATCAAAACACGACGCCAACTCAGCTACCGACGGTCAGAGTGATATAAACTCTCAGTATCACCTGGTGAAATATCATCATTCAAAGTCGAAACTTTTGTTTGAAATCGCTATAGCCGCGTTTGGTGATCAGGTATGAAAAGCCACTTACTTCTGAACTCTCTTTTTCCCTTTCTTATTTCTTTCCCAAATCTCTCCAATCTCAAAATAATCTGTGAATCAAAGTATGAAGGTAAATAAAACGCGGAGCTTCTCAATTTGGGAGATGGATATGGGTACCGCCGCACCGACAATCATTCATTGGATAACTCACACTTCTGTCTTGGGTCAACCTGAGTGTCAAGCTACGTTTAGTGATTTAGCAGGGGTGGCCGGGTTCAAGTAAAGGTTTTTTTAAATTTTTATTATTTTATATGAATACCGCACAAGAGTTCCAACTGCTCCCGTCTGGAGCCAGTGAGACTATGGCATCCCCGATTGGGGTATGTTGTGAGGTTGAGGGTAGTAGGGAAGGGAAGGAGATGCGGAGAGGAAGGTGGAGAAGTACCTGGCTATTCAAATCTGGTCACCAAACACGGCTAAAGCCATTTCAAGCAACGTTTCTATTCTGAATGGTGGTTTTACACCAGGGCGATACTGAGAGTATCTTCCACTCTGGAACGTGCCGCAAATATGCTACGTATTATTTTAAATGAATTAATTGTGAAATAACACAAATTAATCAAATAAAATTCATTTGCTACGCTGGGATTCGATCCTGCGACCTTCAGATTGCGAGTCAAGAGGCTTACCGCTAGACCACGCTGGCCTGATGTATTTGATGTATCTACCCACCTACTGCGTGGCGGGCCGGATCGACAGTGGCCGGTTATGGCATTTGAGCTCTTCAGCGGGACTGTCTCGGCCCAACGTTTTGCAGTGGGAGGGGTGGATTCATATGTCCGTCACATCCGGACGCACTAACCCCCAGATTCCAGCCCAGCCCTCATACATTTTCTTTTCCCAGGGCTATCCTTCCATTACTTACTTGATTTTATTATTGAATTAAGGGATATTTCTTAAAATCCAATCAATCAAGTTGGTTTATTATTTGTAACAACGAAGGCTTGCTCACATTTCTGGGAAATGAGTTGAAATTACAAGCTTAAATCATTTTAATTAATCAAACCTGGGACATAAATCGATAGAAAGCTGTTTCTAAGACCTTTGCTGATCATAGCAGGGGAGATGAAATAATTTTCTAATCGTGTTCCGGAACAGCTTTAAGACCAGTTTTGTAAAATACATTGCAAAACTAAACATCGACAGATGTCTACTCTCAGTATCGCACCAGAAATCTTTAAAATTGCAATCTCACCAAAGAAGAAGCTAGTTCTTGTGCTCGATGAGCGAGTTACACTAATTATGACAGAAATAGATGTATAATTAAATGAAGACATTATGAGCGAAACTCAATCGAAAATCTGGAAACAGAAAAATCAGAAAAAAGATATTTACACCTCTGGGACTCGAACCCAGGACCTCCCTACTTTCCGGATTGGGCGCTCTTATCCACTGATCTAAGGTGTCGATATCCAATTCGGTCACTTTTAACTGTGCCATACTTTGACTAAGAACCACCCATATTATCTTCATTTTTCTTAAGGCATATTTTTATTGGCTGCCATCTTTATGAATGATTGCAAGATTCAACTCGAACTAAATGCAATCTAGATGGTGTCTGGATAAATTATTATCCATTTTATTTAAAAATCATCTTTTAATAGATATAATCATCTTTTTTCATGTGAATACTGCACGACTGTTTCGAGCAAACGGGAATATTTTATCATTTTCAATTAAAAATATTATGGATTAAAAAATGTAGTACATGTACAGTCATTTGACTGGTCAGTGGTTGAGTGGGCATCGCGTTTGGGTCCCACCCGGGCGTCCCGTGTTCGATTCCTCGACTGGCTAAGTCCTCCATCACAACACAAGCAACATTTTCGGCTTTCTGTGGTGGTAGTAGGAGATTTTCAAACATTGTTGGGTTATTCGTAACCCGGGAATGTTTGTCTTTCTTTAAAAAAAAAAAAATGTAAATTCATAAATATTTTAATTAGCTTAATTAAGGGCGGCTTGCACCAAAAGTTAAATTTGGTTTAAATATCAAGTTAAACACATTATTTGATTTAAGTCGACTTGGCGTCTTGCACCACAAAATTTAAGTCGTTAAATGCATTTAAGAACTGTCAAAGTTAAATACCCAAAAAGGGCCGTTTAACTGAGTTAAACATGTTTAGCGAATAAGTTCTGTCAAAAATTTTTAGGTTACTCCTTCGATTTACGATTGTCAAATACATATTGCTGAAATCTGTCTCATTTATTAATATCTATTCACGATGGACATTTGGGTTTTGTATTCTGACGTTGACAAAGAAATTGTAGATTTTATAAGTAGACCGTTTACAGTGAAAGAAGAAAACACAAAACAAATTTATTTGATACACTCTATAGTAAACAATCTATGTAAAGGAAATAAATAAAAATATTCAGATCATTGTTTTATTTAATCTAGCACCAAAACCTCTTTTTGCCTCATTTCATAGTTGTTTGTTTTCTTTTATTTTTTCTTCTAATTCTATACATATGATTCATTTGTTTCTTGTGCTCAATTTCTATTTGTAGTGACTGTTTTAATCCTAGCTGAACCAACTCCATTACTTTAAAAATTGTTCCTCCTTCGAAAAGTTAAGAGCTCTCGTTCGGGATTTATTTATTTGGGCACTCATTTTCTGGACTAAAATAAAATAACATACTACGCAACTACAACATAACCTCAATATTTTGACACTCGCAAATTTAAGCACCCCCCACACGGATACTTCGAAGCGACCGTGCCCCTCGCCACATAGGATGCTGCGCACAAAGTGTACGTGTAGAGGGGTGCTAAGGAACGACGTAACTGTTTTACCGACGCGTTAAACGGCGGTAACTGTTTAACTAAACAGCCACTCCAGCTGCGTGGTACAAGACAAAACTAAATACGTTTAAGGTAAATGTATTTAGTGACTTAAATTCGTTTAGTTAAATACAATTTATGAAAAAATTAGCGCTAGTTGGTGCAAGTCGCCCTAAGAAATATATACAGTTTCTGTAAATAAAATACATAGACTTAATATTATTTTATTATCCTGTCGAAGAACACATTGTTTTTGGGACATGTCGGTAATGTTAATTATATAGTGGTGTATACAAAGATTTTAAAATTTTATTTTTTATTTTAAATATTTTATTAATTTACACTTCGCAGTTTTTTTTCCATGTTTTTTTTTTAACCACCATACTAGGCTAATGCTCGTGTTGCGGTAGTCATACATGAAATATTGTTTTATAGAAACAGATAATAAAATATATGAAGAGGAAAGAAAAAGAAAAACATATTTAGGGATGAATAAAACTGAAGAACCAACATTTTTTTTACATACGCTCCACCCAGGAGGCCCTGAGGAAAATAATTTCCCTAAGGGCCTATGTCATCTTCGGGGATACTGTGTGGAGGATTTTATTAAGGAAAGGAAGAGGAGGAGAGTTCTGGGAAGGAAAAGGGTTAGGGAGTGGGTAGGAATCTGGGGTTCAGTGTGTTCTGGTCATCCGCCTCCAAGACCTAGACAAACCTCACCCCAGGAACCCGGGCACCCCTGCTAAACCGTAGCGAACCACTTGGGGTGAACTATGGCAGAGATTTATTTATTTATTTATTTGAAACAAAAACAGGATATTTACAGAGCATCATTTTGGTTAATGATTAAAATTAATTAATTAATTAAATTATTTTGGTTAATGATAAAATAAATTAAGATACAAATATAAATATTCCTAGACTAATGTGTCTACAGTAATAACATGAGCGTATTCACAGACACATGAAAAACAATGTAAGTATTTTTTACATAATTTAGAAACTTAAATAGAAAATTTGAAATACATTATATACCCCAGAGATGTTGGTTATCCAATAAAGGTTCCCGGGGCGGCGGTACCCATGCCAGCCTCCCAAATAAAACTAAAGAACAAATAAAAATACAAAAATATGTAAAATTTGTTTTCATAAAATAAAAAAAAAAACATATTTTCGTTTAGATTTCTTAGCATTATCATCTTCTTCAATGAAATTTCTTATTGGTGTATGTTATGAGGCAATGAAATAGGAAGTGAGGTAGAGGTAGTACCTGGCTTTTAAGATCTGGTCACAAAGCTAAAGCCATTTTAAGCAACGTTTCAATTCTGCATAATGGTCTTTCACCAGAGCGATTTTGAGAGAATCTGCAGCGCTTGCGACCATAAACAAATTTTAATCGAATCTATTCACTTAACCAACGCCCTCCTTAGTGGAATAATGGTATAATGGTACAGGAAGCGAACGATCATCGTGAAAACACGAGTTCCCCTTTATTACCCTCATTTCTCTGCAAGTCGTAAACAATACGTGTTTAGCTTTTAGAATGGATTGCATTTGGAATGCATTCGATCTACTGCTTCTCTTCTCTAGTCCCGGTGCAGGTCTTTACATTCGACTGGGTAAATGCACATTGCACATTAATAAACAGACTAGAAGACGATGGAAAGTAAAAAAGTCTCGTTTAATCAGAGTATTTGCACATTGCTAGTTAATTCATGGGAGCCTGCTATACCTCAAAACAAAGTACTTTCCCATTAAAACCGTGGTTTTAACAATTCACCCATTTTTCCAAATAGAAATTTTCTTTTAATGAAAACAAATAACTTTGTGTACACCACTATTTAATTAACAATATCGACATGTTTCAAAAACCATATATATATATATATATATATATATATATATATATTGGCCTCTTCCCGTAGTGTGTTGATCCAGTAAGAAGTTATAAGCCAAGTTGATCCACCTTTAACACCCTATAACTTGGCTGTGATGGAATACATCTGTATGATTTTGCAACATTATTACATTAGTTACCAAGGTTGCCATTTTGCAAGAAAAAATATTTGATGTACTTATCATAAAATTTTAAAAATTTGTATGGGAATCGCTTGCAAATTAACATGCTTTGTTGATCTGTCGCTTGTAAATCACCATACTTCGTTGATCCACATAATCGTATAACTTATGTACCTATATGTCGTTTTACAGTTCTTTTGCTGATCCGATTTAAATGACCAATCAGAGAGGTTGTGAAGGAAGCCTTCTGATTGGTCATAAAAAACATGTACCTATATGGAGTTTTACTGTTAATTGGTTGATCTGATATATAATGGCGCATTCTAGGGCTGCCACAGAGTTGTGACATTATTCCAGGGCTGCTACATACTCTAAATTATGTATTATTATTATTTGACAATAAATATTTTCGATAATACGAAATGCGGCAAAAAAATTCACGGAGAGAGAAGAGACGAGGGAGGGGGAATGCGGGGAAGGTGGAAGGGAACGGAGCGCACAGGAAAGGAAATGCAGGGAGAATCAATTTGAGCGAGTGAGTGAGTCAGTGAATGAAGGCGCCGATACCAATTATTCCGCCGCCCCGGGAACCATTTATCGTATAACCGACACCTCTGCTAAAAAGTTAATAACTAAATAAAATGTTTCCATGACAGTCGATCCGGCAACAATTGCCCTCCCCCCCAACAGTTAGCCCACTGACAGTTTATCCCCTGACATTTGATCCCCCGACATTTGATCCCCCGACAGTTGATCCCCTGACAGTTGATCTGACGGACGGTTGATACCTCGGACAATTGATCCCCTGGCAGTTTACCCCCTGACAGTTGATCCCCCGACAGTTAACCCCCCCCCCCTGACTGTTGACCCCCCACACCGACTGTTGACCCCCCCCCCCGACAGTTGATCCCCCGACAGTTGACCCCCCCCGACAGTTGATCCCTCGGACTCGGAGGGATCAACTATCGGCGGACCAATTGTCGGAGGATAAATTGTCGCCGGACCAACCGTCGTGAAACCGCTTTTTTCAATGACACTGAATGTATAGAACACAGTAAACCACATTTTAAAAAACATTTTTTGTTCTTAAAGAAAAAAATTACATACATTGAAATTAATTACATAAATATCAAATCGAAGTGGGCGATATAAATGTAAGACAATTTTGAAACAATAATTTTACAAACTTAAAAGTCATAATATATTAGTTTAATATAACGAAAATCTATAAATATAAACATTTTGGTTCCGTATGTTTGCGTTCGCTAATCTTGGAAAGTAATAAATGGATTTACTCAAAATTTCTACAGAACATTAAATTTTAGCAGAAGAGTGTTTCTATGTACACTGGTGAGCTCTGGTTTTATGAAATTACTATAAAAACATAGTAAGTGGTGCACAAGTTGTTTGGAAAAGTGAGTGTATATCATGTATTTTAGCGGCAAGGAGGGTAGGCGGGAGGGGGAGGGGAATCCGGGACTGGCGGACGGGAATGAAGGGGGAAAGATTCGCGGGAGAAAGGGTCGAAGGAGGGGGGAAGTCGGGAAAGTGGACAACGGAGGGGGGGGGGGGGTCGCGGACGGAGCGAAGTGGAAAAGGGGAGTGTGAAAAGCGAAGAAGGTGGAGGGGGATCGCAAGAGGGGAAGAGGAGGGGGGGTAGGGGAACGGGGGCGAATTGAAAAAAACACTCAGGGAGAAACAATATCTTTATTTAAGTGGTATTGCAACGCATGCCGGGTTCAACTAAGAACGGGGACGCAAGCGAATGGACGTGCAGGGAGAAACAATTCATTTCTTTGAATGGCATTGCAACGCGTGCCGGGAACCAGCTAGTATTTTTAACAAAATAATGCCTTAAAAATAAGTTAGCCATATTTATTTATTTACACATATTCGGCATAACACGTGCGATTAACATAATTAACATAACATTTAAATACCTAGTAACTAACCTAATAATTTTGATAATTTTTTATCAATTATTTTTATACGAAAAGACCAAAAATGAGGTGACAGTAACGTTAACAATACATTTGTCTAAGAAAATATGTATGTGTTTATTTTTTTTCATTATTTGTAATTTTAGTTAGAAAAAGCGTAAGGTGAGCTATTTTTTAAACTTTTTTATGTTTGCATGACAAATTTTTATATTTAAAAAATTATATGTTTATTTTTAACTAAAAAATTTGAAAGCGTGTTTCATGACCTTTCAAAAACAGATTTTAGTTTTGGGATATGTTCAGAAATATTCCATTTATTTGCATTTCATTGTAAAGCGGAAAGATTTTGATCATCTGAAAAATACGCCTAAATTTTGAAGGGTTTAATAGGTTACCTTAGGTTAGGGTTATCGGCTACCATCGCGTCATCACGTGTCGATCACGTGATGACGCGATGACGCAGATCGTTTGTTTACATCCGCTCCAACAAAGAACCGACATGTTTTACCTTGCCTTGCCGATATTTCGTCGCCTCATTTGAATAGGGTTCTAACTGACATTTTTTTCAAAAATGACCTTTGATTGCCAAAGCATTTTTTTTGCTCATTTCTATACCCAAAATAATTTTCAGAACCATCCGTGTTGTATTTTCGTTGATATGTGTATGACGAAGTTCTAACATCAAGCATTTTCAATAATAATTCATTTTACATTCTCACTACACTTACACTCTCTATTTTTCTTGTATCTGACAGTTGATCTTAATTAAGAGGCGCATTATGGTTCGTCACTTTATTTGGATAGGGTTCTAACTGTGTCTTCTCTATCATTTTCTAAGGTTTCTAAGTTTCCAAAGACGAATTTTCGTAATCTATTTAACAATTTTAGTTAAAGTATTTTAGTTTATCGTATTTAGATGGAAAATATTTAAATAGGACGTAGCTTGGAATTGCATTAGTAAAATGTAATTAGAACCTTGTGCAATGTATTATTATGCCTTAGCTGGTTGTACAGGGTTTTATTTGCATGTTTAGGTATGTTCTAAAAGGGTAAATATACGTCATATTTAAATACTTTCCTTCAAAATATGTTCAATTAAAATACGTTAAACAAATTTCAACTTCAAAATAGATTATGAGAAATCGTCTTTGCAAACTTTGACACCTCATATCTCAGAACAAGGTGAAGTGAAGTTAGAACCCTATCAAAAGTTGCGTTCTTTTTTGAGTGTATTTCTAGTAATAATTTATACTAGTAATAAGTTATTTTGTTTAAGTACAAAATGTAATTAATAATTAATAAATACATAATTAAATAAATCCTTCGGTACCGGTAGAAGTGAAACCTTCAGAAAACGTAAGTAGACAATTTTCATTAGTGAAATATATTTTTTTATTATTTAATATTAAGAAAAGAGAAATGCGATATTAATTCTTTTAATGCAGATCGATAACTTAATAGTTTTTCTAGGATAACCCAAATTATTGAGTATTTGCTTTACAAAATACATTAAATACAGCGTAAAACTTTCGATAGTAAAAGTTCACATTTTTTAAGTGAAAATTTCTTTAGCACCGTTGTGATTTGAAACTCAATGAAACGAAAAATAGCGAAAAAGAGACAAAAACATCCATTAATAAGAGTTACCTTGCGAGAGAATAAGATAGTATATTCGGTCTCCTCTTTGTGACGGCTCTACACAAGGAAACATGTAGAAACATGTCCGAGTCCAACTACAAGAAAGCGGAGTATTTCTAGTATTAATTTATTCTAGTACTAAGTTATTTTATTTAAGTACAATAAGTAATTAATAATGAATAAATACATAATTAAATAAATCCTTCGGTACCGGTAGAAGTGAAACCTTCAGAAAACTTAAGTAGACAATTTTCATTAGTGAAATATATATTTTTTTATTTAATATTAAGAAAAGAGAAATGCGATATTAATTCTTTTAATGCAGATCGATAACTTAATAGTTTTTCTAGGATAACCCAAATTATTGAGTATTTGCTAAAAAAAACAACTTATATACAGCGTAAAACTCTCGTTAGTAAAATTATACTTTTGGAAGATTTTTTTATTGATTCGTGTACAAACCGTGCTCTAAAGTAAGAATCCAAAATTTCAGTGTGTTTGGTGCCATAGGGCTAGAGTTGTGACCGATTCCAAGTGTAAAACGTGCCCAGAAAAAAGATGATTTTTCTAACAACTATATATTTGGAAGATTTTTTTGATTGATTATTGTACAAACCGTGCTTTTAAGTAAGAATTCAAAATTTCAATCTGTTTGGTGCCATAGGGCTAGAGTTGTGACCGATTCCAAGTGTAAAACGTGCCCAGAAAAAAGATGATTTTTCTAACAACTATATATTTGGAAGATTTTTTTGATTGATTATTGTACAAACCGTGCTTTTAAGTAAGAATTCAAAATTTCAATCTGTTTGGTGCCATAGGGCTAGAGTTGTGACCGATTCCAAGTGTAAAACGTGCCCTGAAAAACGATGAGTTTTCTAACAACTATACTTTTGGAAGATTTTTTGATTGATTCTTGTACAAACCGTGCTTTATAGTAAGAATTCAAAATTTCAGTCTGTTTGGTGGATGATGGCCCAAATTTTTGAGTATTTGCTAAAAAAAAAACAACTTATATACAGCGTAAAACTCTCGTTAGTAAAATTATACTTTTGGAGGATTTTTTTATTGATTCGTGTACAAACCGTGCTCTAAAGTAAGAATCCAAAATTTCAGTGTGTTTGGTGCCATAGGGCTAGAGTTGTGACCGATTCCAAGTGTAAAACGTGCCCTGAAAAACGATGAGTTTTCTAACAACTATACTTTTGGAAGATTTTTTCATTCATTCTTGTACAAACCGTGCTTTTTAGTAAGAATCCAAAATTTCAGTCTGTTTGGTGGATGATGGCCCAAATTATTGAGTATTTGCTAAAAAAAAAATAATATATACAGCGTAAAACTCTCGTTAGTAAAATTATACTTTTGGAAGATTTTTTTATTGATTCGTGTACAAATCGTGTTCTGAAGTAAGAATCCAAAATTTCAGTGTGTTTGGTGCCATAAGGCTAGAGTTGTGACCGATTCCAAGTGTAAAACGTGCCCAGAAAAAAGATGATTTTTCTAACAACTATATATTTGGAAGATTTTTTTGATTGATTATTGTACAAACCGTGCTTTTAAGTAAGAATTCAAAATTTCAATCTGTTTGGTGCCATAGGGCTAGAGTTGTGACCGATTCCAAGTGTAAAACGTGCCCAGAAAAAAGATGAGTTTTCTAACAACTATACTTTTGGAAGATTTTTTCATTGATTCTTGTACAAACCGTGCTTTTTAGTAAGAATCCAAAATTTCAGTCTGTTTGGTGGATGATGGCCCAAATTATTGAGTATTTGCTAAAAAAAAAATAATATATACAGCGTAAAACTCTCGTTAGTAAAATTATACTTTTGAAAGATTTTTTTATTGATTCGTGTACAAATCGTGTTCTGAAGTAAGAATCCAAAATTTCAGTGTGTTTGGTGCCATAGGGCTAGAGTTGTGACCGATTCCAAGTGTAAAACGTGCCCTGAAAAACGATGAGTTTTCTAACAACTATACTTTTGGAAGATTTTTTGATTGATTCTTGTACAGACCGTGCTTTATAGTAAGAATCCAAAATTTCAGTCTGTTTGGTGGATGATGGCCTAAATTATTGAGTATTTGCTACAAAAAAAAAATATATATACAGCGTATAACTCTCGTTAGTAAAATTATACTTTTGGAAGATTTTTTGATTGATTCTTGTACAGACCGTGCTTGCTTATAAGTAAGAATTCAAAATTTCAATCTGTTTGGTGCCATAGGGCCAAAGTTGTGACCGATCGCAAGTGTAAAAACTAATACCTACGAACGATGAGATACTTTTGGAAGATTTTTTTTGATTGATTCTTGTACAGATTGTGCTTTTAAGTAAGAATACAAAATAATCGTCCTGTTTGGTGCCATAGGGCCAAAGTTGTGAGCGATCGTAAGTGTAAAAACAAATATCTCCAAACGATAAGTTTTCTTAAAACTATACTTTTGGAAGATTTTTGGTTGATTCTTGTACGGACCAAGCTTTTAGATAAGAATCCAAAATTTCAGTCTGTTTGGTGGATGATGGCCCAAATTATTGAGTATTTGCTAAAAAAAAAATAACTTATATACAGCGTAAAACTGTCGTTAGTAAAATTATACTTTTGGAAGATTTTTTTGATTGATTCTTGTACAGACCGTGCTTTATAGTAAGAATCCAAAATTTCAGTGTGTTTGGTGCCATAGGGCTAGAGTTGTGACCGATTCCAAGTGTAAAACGTGCCCTGAAAAACGATGAGTTTTCTAACAACTATACTTTTGGAAGATTTTTTCATTGATTCTTGTACGGACCGTGCTTTTAAGTAAGAATCCAAAATTTCAGTCTGTTTGGTGGATGATGGCCCAAATTATTGAGTATTTGCTAAAAAAAAACTAATATATACAGCGTAAAACTCTAGTTAGTAAAATTATACTTTTGGAAGATTTTTTGATTGATTCTTGTACAGACCGTGCTTTTAAGTAAGAATTCAGAATTTCAATCTGTTTGGTGCCATAGGGCCAAAGTTGTGGCCGATCGCAAGTGTAAAAACTTATACCTACGAACGATGAGATACTTTTGGAAGATTTTTTTTGATTGATTCTTGTACAGACCGTGCTTTATAGTAAGAATCCAAAATTTCAGTCTGTTTGGTGGATGATGGCCTAAATTATTGAGTATTTGCTACAAAAAAAAATATATATATACAGCGTATAACTCTCGTTAGTAAAATTATACTTTTGGAAGATTTTTTTATTGATTCGTGTACAAATCGTGTTCTGAAGTAAGAATCCAAAATTTCAGTGTGTTTGGTGCCATAAGGCTAGAGTTGTGACCGATTCCAAGTGTAAAACGTGCCCAGAAAAAAGATGATTTTTCTAACAACTATATATTTGGAAGATTTTTTTGATTGATTATTGTACAAACCGTGCTTTTAAGTAAGAATTCAAAATTTCAATCTGTTTGGTGCCATAGGGCTAGAGTTGTGACCGATTCCAAGTGTAAAACGTGCCCAGAAAAAAGATGAGTTTTCTAACAACTATACTTTTGGAAGATTTTTTCATTGATTCTTGTACAAACCGTGCTTTTTAGTAAGAATCCAAAATTTCAGTCTGTTTGGTGGATGATGGCCCAAATTATTGAGTATTTGCTAAAAAAAAAATAATATATACAGCGTAAAACTCTCGTTAGTAAAATTATACTTTTGAAAGATTTTTTTATTGATTCGTGTACAAATCGTGTTCTGAAGTAAGAATCCAAAATTTCAGTGTGTTTGGTGCCATAGGGCTAGAGTTGTGACCGATTCCAAGTGTAAAACGTGCCCTGAAAAACGATGAGTTTTCTAACAACTATACTTTTGGAAGATTTTTTGATGGATTCTTGTACAGACCGTGCTTTATAGTAAGAATCCAAAATTTCAGTCTGTTTGGTGGATGATGGCCTAAATTATTGAGTATTTGCTACAAAAAAAAAATATATATACAGCGTATAACTCTCGTTAGTAAAATTATACTTTTGGAAGATTTTTTGATTGATTCTTGTACAGACCGTGCTTGCTTATAAGTAAGAATTCAAAATTTCAATCTGTTTGGTGCCATAGGGCCAAAGTTGTGACCGATCGCAAGTGTAAAAACTAATACCTACGAACGATGAGATACTTTTGGAAGATTTTTTTTGATTGATTCTTGTACAGATTGTGCTTTTAAGTAAGAATACAAAATAATCGTCCTGTTTGGTGCCATAGGGCCAAAGTTGTGAGCGATCGCAAGTGTAAAAACAAATATCTCCAAACGATAAGTTTTCTTAAAACTATACTTTTGGAAGATTTTTGGTTGATTCTTGTACGGACCAAGCTTTTAGATAAGAATCCAAAATTTCAGTCTGTTTGGTGGATGATGGCCCAAATTATTGAGTATTTGCTAAAAAAAAAATAACTTATATACAGCGTAAAACTGTCGTTAGTAAAATTATACTTTTGGAAGATTTTTTTGATTGATTCTT
This sequence comes from Glyphotaelius pellucidus, assembly GCA_936435175.1. Lineage (NCBI taxonomy): Eukaryota > Metazoa > Arthropoda > Insecta > Trichoptera > Limnephilidae > Glyphotaelius > Glyphotaelius pellucidus. The sequence goes on from OW386561.1 coordinate 3,094,997, forward strand.
GTACAGACCGTGCTTTATAGTAAGAATCCAAAATTTCAGTGTGTTTGGTGCCATAGGGCTAGAGTTGTGACCGATTCCAAGTGTAAAACGTGCCCTGAAAAACGATGAGTTTTCTAACAACTATACTTTTGGAAGATTTTTTCATTGATTCTTGTACGGACCGTGCTTTTAAGTAAGAATCCAAAATTTCAGTCTGTTTGGTGGATGATGGCCCAAATTATTGAGTATTTGCTAAAAAAAAACTAATATATACAGCGTAAAACTCTAGTTAGTAAAATTATACTTTTGGAAGATTTTTTGATTGATTCTTGTACAGACCGTGCTTTTAAGTAAGAATTCAGAATTTCAATCTGTTTGGTGCCATAGGGCCAAAGTTGTGGCCGATCGCAAGTGTAAAAACTTATACCTACGAACGATGAGATACTTTTGGAAGATTTTTTTTGATTGATTCTTGTACATACCGTGCTTTATAGTAAGAATCCAAAATTTCAGTCTGTTTGGTGGATGATGGCCTAAATTATTGAGTATTTGCTACAAAAAAAATATATATATATACAGCGTATAACTCTCGTTAGTAAAATTATACTTTTGGAAGATTTTTTGATTGATTCTTGTACAGACCGTGCTTATAAGTAAGAATTCAAAATTTCAATCTGTTTGGTGCCATAGGGCCAAAGTTGTGACCGATCGCAAGTGTAAAAACTAATACCTACGAACGATGAGATACTTTTGGAAGATTTTTTTTGATTGATTCTTGTACAGATTGTGCTTTTAAGTAAGAATACAAAATAATCGTCCTGTTTGGTGCCATAGGGCCAAAGTTGTGAGCGATCGCAAGTGTAAAAACAAATATCTCCAAACGATAAGTTTTCTTAAAACTATACTTTTGGAAGATTTTTGGTTGATTCTTGTACGGACCAAGCTTTTAGGTAAGAATCCAAAATTTCAGTCTGTTTGGTGGATGATGGCCCAAATTATTGAGTATTTGCTAAAAAAAAAACAACTTATATACAGCGTAAAACTGTCGTTAGTAAAATTATACTTTTGGAAGATTTTTTGACTGATTCTTGTACAGACCGTGCTTTATAGTAAGAATCCAAAATTTCAGTCTGTTTGGTGGATGATGGCCCAAATTATTGAGTATTTGCTAAAAAAAAACTAATATATACAGCGTAAAACTCTCGTTAGTAAAATTATACTTTTGGAAGATTTTTTTATTGATTCGTGTACAAATCGTGCTCTGAAGTAAGAATCCAAAATTTCAGTGTGTTTGGTGCCATAGGGCTAGAGTTGTGACCGATTCCAAGTGTAAAACGTGCCCTGAAAAACGATGAGTTTTCTAACAACTATACTTTTGGAAGATTTTTTCATTGATTCTTGTACGGACCGTGCTTTTAAGTAAGAATCCAAAATTTCAGTCTGTTTGGTGGATGATGGCCCAAATTATTGAGTATTTGCCAAAAAAAAATAATATATACAGCGTAAAACTCTAGTTAGTAAAATTATACTTTTGGAAGATTTTTTGATTGATTCTTGTACAGACCGTGCTTTTAAGTAAGAATTTAGAATTTCAATCTGTTTGGTGCCATAGGGCCAAAGTTGTGGCCGATCGCAAGTGTAAAAACTTATACCTACGAACGATGAGATACTTTTGGAAGATTTTTTTTGATTGATTCTTGTACAGACCGTGCTTTTAAGTAAGAATCCGAAATTTCAGTCTGTTTGGTGCCATAGGGCCAGAGTTGCAAGTCGACGGGTCGAGAGAGTCAGGCTCAAAAGGTTAAAATGCCTCCCTCAACCAAACGTTTTTGACCCGGTCCGCCACGTCGCAGGTGGCCAGACGCATCCGCCGCCAAGACCTGGACAAACTTCACCCCATGAACCCGGGCACCCCTGCTTAGTCACCAAACGCAACGATCTTCTTGAGGTGACCTATGGCAGAGGTGTTGGTTAACCAGTTAATGGATCCCGGGGAGGCGGTACTCCGTATTCTAAGATTGATACCCCCCCCCGCCCTTCCCAGTCCCCTGCAATTCTTCGTCTACAATTATACAATTATTCCTTACTTAAGTCATTTCTTCACCCCCCCCCCCCCCCTACCCCCTCCCTACCGCCACCCCCTACCCCCCTCCCCCACCACCCATCCCCGCCCTTCCCACTCCCATGGAATTACTCGTCTACAATTATACAATTAGTCCTTACTAAAGCTATTTCTTCACCCCCCCCCTACACCCCCTTCACTCCTCCCTACACTCCCTCCATACCCCCCCTACCTCCCCCCTGCGGCGGTATAATTCATTCACTCAATCACTCAAATTAATTCTCCCTGCATGTCCTTTCCCGTGCGCCCCGTTCCCTTACACCTTTCCCGCCTTCCCCCTCCCTCGTCTTTTTCCTCTCCGTAAAATTTTTGCCGCATTTCGTAATACCGAAAATATTTATTGTCAAATAATAATAATACATAATTTAGAGTATGTGGCAGCCCTGCAATAATCTCACAACTCTGTCGTAGCCCTGGAACGCGCAATATATACTAGATCAACGAATTAACAGTAATGTTCCATATAGGTACATGTTTTTTATGACCAATCAGAATGCTTCCATCTCTGATTGGTCATTATATAAGATCAACATAGACAAAACGTGTAAAATGTATATGCCACCGAAAAATGGGCGTGGCTTACAGCAAAATCTCGATGACTTAAGTTGATCCATAAGGATCCACATATGTATGCCAGCTTCGGTAATAGATCAACTTATCCGCTTGGATCAACAAGAGCAAACGGATCAACTAAAAACTGGTCTACCGTCACGAAAGATCAACTTAGTACGAGAGGGTATAAATATATATATATATATATATAAATATATATATATATAAATATATAAATATATATATATATATATATATTTATACCCTCTCGTACTAAGTTGATCTTTCGTGACGGTAGACCAGTTTTTAGTTGATCCGTTTGCTCTTGTTGATCCAAACGGATAAGTTGATCTATTACCGAAGCTGGCATACATATGTGGATCCTTATAGATCAACTTAAGTCATCGAGATTTTGCTGTAAGCCACGCCCATTTTTCGGTGGCATATACATTTTACACGTTTTGCCTATGTTGATCTTATATAAATGACCAATCGGAGAGGGAAGCATTCTGATTGGTCATAAAAAACATGTACATATATGGAACATTACGGTTAATTCGTTGATCTGATATATATTGCGCGTTCTAGGGCTACCAAAGAGGTGTGAGATTATTGCAGGGCTGCGACATACTCTAAATTATGTATTATTATTATTTGACAATAAATATTTTTGGTAGTATGAATTGCGGCAAAAAAAATTACGGTGAGGGAAGAGACGAGGGAGGGGGAAGGCGGGAAAGGTGTAAGGGAATGGGGCGCACGGGAAAGGACATGCAGGGAGAAACAATTTGAGCGAGTGAGTGAGTGAGTGAATTATACCGCCGCCCCGGGAACCATCACCTGGATAACCAACACCTCTGCCATGGGTCACCCCAGAGGGGGGAGGGGGTATGGGGAGAGGGATTGGGGGGGGGCATTGGGGAGGGGATTGGGGGGGGGGGAATAAAAATGGCTTAAGTAAGTTCTAATTGAAAAATTATAAATGAGGAATTTCAATTTGGGTATACAGGGTACCGCCACCCTGGGAACCATTGACTGGAAAACCAACACCGCTGCCATAGGTCACCCTAGGGGGAGGGAAGGGGGTAGCGGAGTAGGGGGTAGGGGGGGGGGGGGTTGAAGGGGTGGGGGTAAAGAAATGGCTTTAGTAAGGACTTATTGTATAATTGTAGACGAGTAATTGCGGGGGAGTAGGAAGGGCGGGGGGAGGATCAATTCGGGAATACGGGGAACCGCCTCCCCGGGAAACATTAACTGGATAACCAACACCTCTGTTATAGGTCACCTTAAGCGGATCGTTGTGTTTGGTGACTAAGTAGGGGGGCCCGGGTTCATGGGATGAGGTTTGTCTAGGTCTTGGCGGCGGATGCGTCTGGCCACCTGCTGCGTGGCGGGCCGGATCAAAAGAGCTTGGTTGAGAGAGGTATTTTAACCTTTTAAGCCTGACTCTCTCGACCCATCGAGTTGCAACTCTGGCCCTACGGCACCAAACAGACTAAAATTTTGGATTCTTACTTAAGAGCACGGTCTGTACACGAATCAATGAAATAATCTCACAAAAAATTAAATGAAGATAATAATATTAATTGTTCCGAGCTGTGCAGCCTGCAAGAACTAATTGAGTAAGGACTAAATGAATAATTATAAGTGAGTAATTCCAATTTGGGAATACGGAGTACCGCCGCCCCGGCAACCATTTACTAGATAATCAACACCTTTGCCATAGGTCGCCTCAAGCGATTCGTTACGTTTGGTGACTAACCAGGGGTGCCCGGGTTCCTAGGGTGAGGTTTGTCCAGGTCTTGGCGGCGGATGCTTCTGCCTACCTGCTGCGTGGCGGGCCGGGTCAGGAGAGCTTGGTTAAGGGAGGCATTTTGACACTTCCGGCCGGACTCTAGCCCGGAAGCCACCGGGGTGTCGCCGCCGCGCGCAGGGCCTAGCAGCAAAAACCCACGGAGCGGGTTTTTAACTGCTATACGAATGTCGCGGATTAGATGGACATATGAATCCATCTTTCCCACTGCATTGCAAGGCGATTGGTTGAAAGAGGAATTTAAGAACCTGACTTCGAGTACATCTCAAGTACTATCATAATTAAATTTCACATCTCAAGTACCTACATCATAATTAAATTTTTATGTGAACTAGTGGTCACCCAATGGTCGAAATTCGAACATAATTAATTTCAAGTGTAATAAATAAATGTAAAAAAACATTACACATTAAATTAATTATGTTCGAATTTCGACCATTGGGCGACCACTAGTTCACAATAAAATTTAATTATGATGTAGGTACTAGAGATGTGAAATTTAATTATGATAGTACTTGAGATGTACTCGAAGTCGGGTTCTTAAATTCCTCTTTCAACCAATCGCCTTACAATGCAGAAGAAGATATGGATTCATATGTCCATCTAATCCACGACATTTGTATAGCAGTAAAAAACCCGCTCCGTGGGTTTTTGCTGCTAGGCCCTGCGCGAGGTGGCGACACCCCGGTCGCCTCTGGGGAGAGAGTCCGGCTGGAAAGGTCAAAATGCCTCCCTCAACCAAGCTCTCTTGATCCGGCCCGCCATGCAGCAGGTGGGCAGACGCATCCGCCGCCAAGACCTGTACAAACCTCACCCCATGAACCCGGGAACCCCTGCTAGTCACCAAACGTAACAAACCACTTTAGGTGACCTATGGCAGAGGTGTTGGTTATCCAGTAAATGATTCCCGGTGCGGCGGTACCCAAGCTCCCAAGCTAACTTGAAATGACCTAAGCCATTTTTGGTCCAGGTACTTCCCCACCGGCCTCTCTCCATCTCCTTCCGGGGGTGGGGGGGGGTAGACTGAATGCTGTAGAAATGATATCCCCGAGGCGTATGTGTGGTGAAACCATGTATGATCGTGTGAGAGATGAGGAGATTATTTGATGATAGCCAACCTCCGAAAAGAAGATTTACCATAAGAAGAACATAATTGTATAAAGATTTGCAGCCTGCAGGGTGAAGATTTATTGATTATAGCCAACGTCCGATCAGAAAATAAAACAGAAGAGGAAGATAATAATAAGATTTGTTCCGATACCCGGATTCATGGGTGAGGTTTGTCCGGGTCTTGGCGGCGGATGCGTCTGCCCACCAGCTGCATGGCAGGCCGGATCGGAAAAGAGTGGTTGAGGAAGTTCCTTTGACTTCTTTAGCCGTACTCTCTCGGAACATCGCAGTGGGAGGCATGAATTTATACGTCCGTCACTCCTGAACACACTGACCCCCAGATTCCTACCCATCCCTAATACCCTTTGCCTTCTCAGAACTTCCTTTACTTCCTTTTCTAAAAAAGACCCTCCACACAGCTTCCCAAAGATGACATAGGCCTTGAGGAGAATTATTTTCCTTGATATTTCATAATAAAATGTTTATATTATATTAAATATTTATACAATATATCATTAGATTTTAGTAAACCTAGTTAAACTATTGTGTGAAATATTGAAACTAAAACAAATCTGAATACCTTCTAAAGCAGCCAAAAAAAAATAAGAAAGTGAAACTTGTGTTTCAACTTGTGTGTAAACAAACTTGTCACGACATAAACAGACAACGATCACGTGAAACCAATCCAAATAACATTCAAAACGTCACAATGAACGCGTGATCGAAGAACGTTCTTCCCCGTTTGAAATTTTGAGAGTGCACTTGGTATCTATTTGACTTTATAGTAATATTTGCAGAAATATCCCGAGTCCACCGAGAGAATTTAGAGATTTTAATTTTGGATATTACATTATTTGTGAGACTTTAATTGCGCATATTATAAATATTATATTGAATATTACTTCACATTACAGAGTTTTTTTTGAATGTGACTACCGGATAAGAGCCTCAACTGCTCCCGCCTGGAGCCAGTGAGACTATGGCATCCCCAATTGGGTTATATTGTGAGGCTGGGGGGGGGGGGGGGGGGGGGGGGGGAAGGAGATGGAGAGAGGACGGTGAGAAAGTACCTGGCTATTCGGACCTAGTCACCAAAAAGGCTAAAGTCATTTCAAGTTAGCTTGGGAGTTTGGGTTCCGCCGTCCCGAGAACCATTTATTGGATAACCAATACCTGTGCTTTAGACCACCTCAGGGGGGGGTTGGTAGAGATGAATAATTGTAAATGAGTAATTCCAATTTGGGTACACGTAATACGGGATACCGCCGCCCGGGGAACCGCCACCCCGGGAATTCAATAACCAACACCTCTGCCATAGGTCACCCGGGCACCCCTGCTTAGTCACCAAACGTAACGAACCGCTTGAGGTGACCTATGGCAGAGGTGTTGGCTTTGTCTTTAACTTTGGTTGGTTGTTCTTCTGTTTTTAACTTTTATGCGTCTAAAAAGCAAAATTCTTTTATTGCTCCATCAATCTAATATTTTTTTAAATTATGCATAAAAAAACATTAAATCAAAAAAAAACATTACACATTAAATTAATTATGATCGAATTTCGACCATTGGGCGACCACTATTTCACATTAAAATTTAATTATGATGTAGGTACTCGAGATGTGAAATTTAATTATGATAGTACTTGAGATGTACTCGAAGTCGGGTTCTTAAATTCCTCTTTCAACCAATCGCCTTGCAATGCAGTGGGAGAGATGGATTTATATGTTCATCTAGTCCTTGGACTTGTAAAATTTGTTCACTTTCATATTTTTCAATTTCGGAGTAAAACTATAGATTTGCATACAAATCAAATCCACACCGCCCACCCATCACAGATTTTTTTCCTTATATTTTAAATATATATTTTAATTAATCGTAAATCGAACTTGCGACTTCTGAATTCTAAGTCAAGGAACGTTAAGCAACGCATTTTCGTAAAATAGTACAAATTTATCAAAAAAAAATTTACTTACTCACGCCATAATATGATCTTGCGACTTCTGAATTCTTAGCTGAGAAGTTGGTTATCCGATAAATGGTTCCCGGGGCGGCGGTACCCCGTATGACATTTACCCAAATTGGAATTACTCAAAATGCAAATTTATAGTTTTACTCCGAAATTGAAAAATATGAAAGAGAACAAATTTTATTTCGGAGTAAAACTATAGATTTGCATACAAATCAAATCCACACCACCCGCCCATCACAGATTTTCTTCCTTATATTTTATGTATATTTTTTAATTAATCGTAAATCGAACTTGCGACTTCTGAATTCTTAGTCAAGGAAAGTTAAGCAACGCATTATCGAAAATAATACAAATTTAAAAAAAAAAATTACTTGCGCAAGCTATAATTTGATCTTGCGACTTCTGAATTCTTAGCTGAGTAGTTGGTTATCCGATTAATGGTTCCCGGGGCTGCGGTATCTCGTATTACATATACCTAAATTGGAATTACGCAATATTCAAATCTATAGTTTTACTCCAAAATTGAAAAATATGAAAGAGAACAAATTTTATTTCGGAGTAAAACCATATACATATTTGCATACAAATCAAATCCACACCGCCCGCCCATCACAGATTTTCTTTCTTATATTTTATGTATATTTTTTAATTAATCGTTAATCGAACTTGTGACTTCTGAATTATTAGTCAAGGATCGTAAAGCGACGCATTATCGAAAATAATACAAATTTTTAAAAAAAAAACTACTTGCGCACACCATAATTTGAACTTGCGACTTCTGAATTCTTAGTCAAGGATCGTTAAGAAACGCATTATCGTAAAATAATACAAATTTATAAAAAAAAAATTACTTGCGCACGCCATAATTTGAACTTGCGACTTCTGAATTCTTAGTCAAAGATCATTTAGCAACTTATTGTCGTAAAATAATACAAACTTATAAAAAAAAAGTACTTACGCCATAATTTGATCTTGCGACTTCTGAATTCTTAGCTGAGTAGTTGGTTATCCGATAAATGGTTCCCGGGGCGGCGGTACCCCGTATTACATAAACCCAAATCGGAATTGCTCAAAATGCAAATAAATAGTTTTACTCCGAAATTGAAAAATATGAAAGAGAACAAATTTTATTTCGGAGTAAAGCTATAGTTTTGCATACAAATCAAATCCACACCGCCCGCCCATCACAGATTTTCTTGCTTATACTTATGTTTATTTTTTAATTAATCGTAAATCGAACTTGCGACTTCTGAATTCTTAGTCAAGGAACGTTATCGAAAATAATACAAAATTTATCAAAAAAAATGACTTGCGCACACCATAATTTGAACTTGCGACTTCTGAATTCTTAGTCAAGGATTGTTAAGAAACGCATTATCGCAAAAATAATACAAATTTATCAAAAAAAATTACTTGCGCACGCCATAATTTGAATTTGCGACTTCTGAATTCTTAGTCAAGGATCGTAAAGCAACTTATTGTCGTAAAATAATACAAACTTATAAAAAAAATGTACTTACTCACGCCATAATTCGATCTTGCGACTTCTGAATTCTTAGCTGAGAAGTTGGTTATCCGATAAATGGTTCCCGGGGTGGCGGTACCCCGTATGACATGTACCCAAATTGGAATTACTCATAATGCAAATCTATAGTTTTACTCCGAAATTGAAAAATATGAAAGAGAACAAATTTTATTTCGGAGTAAAACTATAGATTTGCATACAAATCAAATCCACACCGCCCGCCCATCACAGATTTTCTTCCTTATACTTATGTATATTTTTTTAATTAACCGTAAATCGAACTTGCGACTTCTGAATTCTTAGTCAAGGAACGTTAAGCAACGCATTATAGAAAATTATACAAATTTATCAAAAAAAAATGACTTGCGCACACCACAATTTGAACTTGCGACTTCTGAATTCTTAGTCAAGGACCGTTCAGAAACGCACTATCGTAAAATTATACAAATTTATCAAAAAAAAAAAATTACTTGCGCACGCCATAATTTGAATTTGCGACTTCTGAATTCTTAGTCAAGGATCGTAAAGCGACGAATTATCGAAAATAATTCGACTTCTGAATTCTTAGTCAAGGATCGTAAAGCAACTTGTTGTCGTAAAATAATACAAACTTATAAAAAAAAATGAACTTACTCACGCCATAATTTGATCTTGCGACTTCTGAATTCTTAGCTGAGTAGTTGGTTATCCGATAAATGGTTCCCGGGGCGGCGGCACACATACCCGCCCCAGAAATATTGAAAACCCCATTTGGGTGACGGGGCGAGAGAGTCCAACTGGAGATTTCAAAGTAAGGTCTCCCTCAATCAGTCTCTCCCGATCCGACCCGCCACGCTTGAACCCGGACACCAATCACTTGGGGTGACCTATGGCAGATCTACTTCACCAAAAACGGCTAAAGTCATTTCAAGTTAGCTTGGGTTACCGCCGAGATATGGTAGCGGTAGAAGTGAAACCTTCAGAAAACTTAAGTAGACAATTTTCATCACTGAAATAATTTTTTAATCTTAAGATGCTGTTTCGGGGATCTTTTTAGAAAGGGAATAAGACGGTAGTTTTGTAAATTCTGGGACGCTGTCCCCCCCTGGGGTGTCCTATGGCAGAGGTTGGTTTTCCAGTAAATGGTTCCCGGGGCGGTGGTATAATTGATATGGCCTCCTTCATTCACTCACTCATTCACTCAAATTGATTCTCCCTGCATGTCCTTTACCGTGCTTCCCCTTCTCTTCCACCTTCCCCGCCTTCCCCCTCCCTCGTCTCTTCCCTCTCCGTGAAATTTTTTGCCGCATTTCGTACTACCGAAAATATTTATTGTCAAATAATAATAATAGATAATTTAGAGTATGTAGCAGCCCTGCAATAATCTCACAACTCTGTGGCAGCCCTAGAACGCGCCATTATATATCGGATCAACACATCAACAGTAAAACTCCATATAGGTACATGTTTTTTATGACCAATCAGAAGGCTTCCTTCACAACCTCTCTGATTGGTCATTTAAATCGGATCAGCAAAAGAACTGTAAAACGACATATAGGTACATAAGTTATACGATTATGTAGATCAACCAAGTATGTTGATTCACAAGCGACAGATCAACATAGCATGTTAATTTGCAAGCGATTCCCATACAAATTTTGAAAATTTTATGAAAAGTACATCAAATATTTTTACTTGCAAACTGGCAACCTTGGTAACTAATGTAATAATGTTGCCAAATCATACAGATATATTCCATCATAGCCAAGTTATATGGTGTTAAAGGTGGATCAACTTGGCTTATAACTTCTTACTGGATCAACACATTACGGGAAGAGGCCAATATATATATATATATATATATATATATTTTTTTTTTTTACATTAACTCCACACAGGAGGCCCTAAGGAAAATAATTTCCCTCAGGCCTATGTCATCTTTGAAGATGCTGTGTGGAGGGTGTTTTTGAGGAGACGAAGGAGTGAACATGGGTCTTGAAGAGACCCATGTTCACTCCTTCGTCTCCTCCTACAACATGGGTCTTGAAGAGACCCATGTTGTAGGAGGGAGGAAACACAGAGGCCGGCAAATCGTTCCACAGCCGAGCTGTTGAACTCAAGAACGAGTCGTAGAAATGACCCGTTCTCATGTGACTAATGTCAACCGTGTACAAATGTTGAGCGCCCGTTTGGCATGTTTCCCGATTATACACCGGTGCCGAGGGGATCAATGACGCTAGTTCCTCGGAGCATCTCCCATTGTAATACCGGTAGAACAAGGACAGCATTCCCACCTGGCGCCTGTGCTCTAAAGATTGCAATCCGTTTGTTAAATTAGGACAATCTATCAAACGGACAGCCCGTTTCTGCACAGAGTCAAGGGTTTTTTCAGGTATTTTGGGGGTCCAGACCAGAGGTGGCTGCCAAATTCAACTGTGGGGCGCACTTGCGATTTATACAGGGTTAGCAGTTGTGTACTATTAAAGTATCTGCGTGCCCTGTACAGTATGCCCAGTTTCTGAGAGGCTAACTTAACTCTGGCCTCGATGGAGCCCCCGTACCTGAGCTGGTCACTTAGAGTTACACCAAGCATATCAATGGAAGGCCTGTTCGGGTGTTTATGTAAAACTTTGTTTTCTTCGTCAGGATAATAAGTTAATAAAATAAAACAAAAGACAAACAAGTATAGACAAATTAGAACAAAGATTTATTTTTTATTAACATATTATCCTGAGGAAGAAAACATAGTTTTTGAAACATGTCGGTATTGTTAATTAAATAGTAGTGTACACAAAGTTATTTGTTTTCATCATTAAATTAATAATGACGCCACAAAGTGAAATTACGAAGTTTGAAGAAAAGAAATTTTCTTACTTATTCGAATGAGAATTGGACATTATTCCGTTCCTTTTCACCTTTTTTAAATTCACGTCCTTGACTACCCAGTTTGTACATAATGTACATTCTTTTGTCTAGAAGTGTGATCTATTTTTTGGTTGCCTTTCCTTCCAAAATTGCCATCCAACATCTCATCTCTTCTAAGTCTGAACTCGACTCAAATCTTTCATTTAATTTTGAAATTTGACTAATAAAATTGAATAATATTAATATTTAAATCCACCTTTCCTCTCTCCATAATTTTGAATAATTGTCAAGAACAACCTTGAAGGATGAAAACCATAAACATTTAATAAAAACGCCACGCTGTAGGTGGACAAATGTACCCGTCGCCAAGACCTAGACAAACCTCATCCTCTTGAAACCGGGCACCTCTGCTAGGCCACCAAACATTGCAAACTACTTGGGGTGACCTATGGCAGTGGTGTTCGTTATCCAACAAATGGTTCACGGGGTGGCGGTACCCATACCCGCCTTCACTACCTCCAGAAGGAAGTGCGGTATTCACAATAGAAAAAAGTAATTTTTTCTTACCCATTCAATAAGTTAATCAGCATGCATCAGTGCTGGTACCAGAACACCATCACGAACTAGCTTCTCATGACAAAACTTGCCTTTTAGTATGTTTTTTTTGTTGTCTCATATTTTTATTTTTAATATTTCTCATTCCATTTTAGTATCCAATGTCAACATTAAAAATGTCAACCATTTTCCTCTGCTCTTACAGAGAATTTTAGTCACTAGAAATACTTGTTTTTATAAGAAACAGCTCAAGGGAGAGCAAAAATTGCCATTTTGCCAAACAACATTCTTTCTAACGGCGTGTTTCCTATATATCTAAAATGTACAATATATTCTCATAATATAAAACGTGTCTCAGTGGTTGAGAAAAAAATAGAAAAAATGAAGAACGAAAACAGAAGCAGGTGATATTATAATATTACGTTTACATCAATTTCATTTATGCGAAATTTTCCGTAATCCACCCGAGGAAAACTCAATTTACGCGATTCGCAAATAAAGGTATACGGAGGGTTCCTATCTCTGCAAAGCGGCGATATCATCCACTTGCTGTAAAGTAGGGAAGTTTGGGAAAAGAATTCCGGCTGAACCTTTTGCAAGGTGACATTAAACGGAGGGGAGAGTTTGAAATTCGCCACAGGCAGACTGATAGGTTTATCATAATCTTTATAAAGTCCAATTAAAACATCATAAAATTAGTCTTATTCAGTCCTGAACGAACCTGTCATCTTTAAAACGGAGATGTGGTCGTATTTTTTTCTGTTATTTCTGTTTTCAGATATTCAATTGAGTTTTACTAATATTGTTTATTTATTATATTTTAGAGAAATCGACAGATTACAATTTAATTAATTAATTCATGTATAATTTACGGCGGGGTAAATAGAATCATATAAATAAGACACTGTAAGCTCAGTTTGCCTCTTGGCATAGGCCTTCTCTAACATTTTCCACTGGGATCTGTCACGCGGTACTCTTCTCCAATGATGCCAGCCGTGAGTTTTAGGTCGTCTTCCCATTTTATTTGTTGACGTCCTCTACTTCTCTTGCCATCTCCGGGATACCAGTCAGTGACATTTTTGCACCATTTCTCTTGTGGTTCGCGGGTAAATAGAATCATATAAATAAGACCCTGTAAGTTACTCAGAGACTTATAATCAGAATCATAACCAAAAACCCATCAGATTTTTCAACATCTCAACTTTTTCAAGACTTTAAAGTCCCACCTCTAAATATAAATAACACGCTGCTTCCAATACACAAGATTATAGTAAGAAATCACACCATGCCATGGTACGTGGCGAGAGCAATAGACAAAACACAGTGGTTCGATTATGCACGCCATTAATGCATACCAATTTTGCACAACACTACACGTATGTAGTGTTGTGCCAAATTAAGTGGTGTGGTTTAATCAAATAGCAACAGAGCTGAGATTAGAACCTGACTACAATAAATTTAAACCTAAATTAAACTACAATACCATAAATAATTTAGCATGTAATATCACATTAGTTTTTTATGACTCTTGAAGATGTTGGTAAAAGAAGAAAATGGCAGATCACGGTGTTGACCCTGAACTTTTATTGAATTGATATAAACTACATACTACGACAAAGTCGTCTCAACGCGGCCTAACCGTACCCATTGAATGCCGAAACAGCTATCACAATACTAAAAATTAAAATGCTTGAGAACTTAATAATAACATCCTTAAAGTTGATTTACATTACATTTGTAACAAAAAGTTCTAGAGTTCTACGAATTAATCACAAGAACAATAATTGAAATAAAGAATTGAACTGTTAAAATAGGTTGCCAAAAATTGAGAAAAAGCATGAAAAAAGTCACCGGAAACAAAAACCTCTCTTACATATTTTACTCAAAATAATGTCAGTAATAATAACTGGTTAAAATAAGTCAAGTACGTCGTTTAAAAAATAAACATAATTCTTTCTCTGTTTAATATGTAAATCAAACGAACCGCCTGCAGGAGTGAGGCTCGCAGTACCAAATATAATTTTTTGGTATTTTAGGATAATCCTAAATACAAATTGAATATTATCTATATTTAAGTCACCTCGATTATACTGACAGTAGATTCCACTCCACAGCACGTCGAGTCTGATTGAAAGTGGATGAATTTGCACTAAAGCTCGCTTTGAATCAGTGACGCAATGATTATCTGTCAATTTAAATCCCTCTCTAAATCGTGTTGTGAGTCGGAAAATTGCTATAATGAGGTGACTGGGTGTCAATTGTGCGGTGGGGCGGTGACAAGCGGCGGAGGAGGTGCGGGAGAGGAGGTGCCTGTTATTGAACGCTTATATCAAATATTGTAATTTTGACATTTCTAAACGTAATACGACATCGTTTGTATATTAATTGTGTTGACATAATAGATCAGTCCACCTAGTAAGAACACACGGGTAAACATTTTTTATCGATTACATCGGCAAATTTTCTTTATTAAATACTCCGTCAACCAGTAAAGCAAAGCCGCCAAATTTATCGTGGCATTTTAGGTGTTAGTCGGTTAACCAATGACATTACAATATATATAGACGCGCTTGTAGAAATCTCAAAATGGTAAGCCAAAAAGACGTCAATTGTCGTAGGTACTTTTGATTTTTTTTATAGATTTAGTACTAAACTGACACGCATTGCGTAAGATCGTGTGCTACTTCTAAGTAAATTGCATAAAAAATGTGACAAAATGACCTCGTGCGCGAAGAGAAAATGTTTTCATTGCTCTGAAAACACTAGTAAAAGTAAAAAAATAACATATCGTTTGTAAATAAACCCAAATCGAACAGTATTATTACGGTAACGTCTGCGTGTTAGAATTTCAGAACCCAGTTTCGAGTTCATGTCGACAAAATAACACCTGTGTACATGGAATTTCAAATAACGCTATAGTTGTATTTCGGTTTTGAACTCAAGAATTCGTCACAAGATTTCACCACTTTCTTCAGCAGGTCGAATGGGAACGTGTCCCTCTTAGGTATAACTGCCACGAATTTGTTAAAAAGTATTATCTCTCGGGATATGGAAAGATTGACGGTAATACATAGTTGTATCAAGCGGCTATGTATTATATATGACGTCATTGCTCGCCTTGGTTATATTGTATCGATGACTATAACAGTGGATCCGAGGAACAGGCTATTTTTGAAACCAGTTCCTATTGGGTTGGATTTATAAAATGGTCAAACACTAACTGGGCGAAGCCAAACCAAAAACCGTACGCAGGGCCTAGCAGCAAAAACCTGCGGAGCGAGGTTACTTACTTTTATCGATTGTTATAAATAATTCGATTGTTTTTCCACCCGAAGAATTTAGGCAAAATTGCGAAGACGGTGCTGTCGCTAAGTAAACATTACTGTTTAAAATAGTCTAATCACTATTATATTTATATGCTTGCTGTAAAACAACCTACAAATCAGCAGTAACAACGACAATCGCCGCCATTTCTAAACTGTCTGCTCTAACGATAGCCGGAATGTCAAATTTAATGTGAATAACTTATCGACAAATGCGTGTTTTTATTCTTTTACAGCTGCTGAAATGGTCAACATTTTGCTGACAACCACTTTGGGACAACTCTTTTGCTTTTATTTGTAACAGCAAAAGCTTTCTCTAGCCCTTGTTGTAAAAGTTATTATTAATATTATAATTAGTTAATATTAATGTTTTACTTTACAGCAAAACTAAGTGAAAGCAAGTAATATTTTTAGTTGCGTATTGCATCATGTGTATGTATTCTAGTTACACTTGAAAACCAGAATAATTTTGACATTCAAGCCTTTGAAGTTGGATACTGCTTCATCAGATTGAAAAAAACACTTCTAGAATATCATGGATCTATTTAAATCATTAGGGATTGCATAGAATTCCAAAAATATCCTGTCAGTCACAAAGACAATGGTGACACGTCAAAGCGTCTTCAAAAACAAAAATAATTTAATTATTTATTTCATCACGTTTATAAATAATAAAAATGCCCGACATAGCAAAACGTCTATATTCACATTTTTTAGATTGTGAGAAATTTCATTGGAAAATTTTTGGTCTAGGAACATTTTTTATTTAAATTCGTTTTGCAAGGTAAAAATTCATTTAAAATAAAACAAATTTTTATGCCCATCAGGCAGGCACTCAGTCTTGTCACTCCAGTCAGTCGTGAGTTGGTATTCGATGCAACTTTTAATAATGAACACGTAAACGCCGCCTGATCCTTTCTTATATTTCGTCCAATTATTTGTTTGTGGGTTTGTCACCATTTCCATGACTGCGCGGAACCTGCCGAGAGGCGCACCGGCAGACAAGCTTTTTTAAGGCTTACTAAATGTTCATTATCACTACAAAGTAGTTTCACTGTACCCGATGACGTAGGGTTTGTCATTCTCGGCTCCTAGTCTATTGGGGGTCTAGCACAGTGAAATCGATAATTTTACGAAATCAAATCGAGAGGCGTAACTTCCGACGATTTTATATCGATAAGCCGAGTACGGTCGCACTGTTGACAGCCAAACCGATATTGATGGTGAATAAATAAGAAATCGATATACGCTGGCAACATTGGCAGATCTGTCTATGAATTTACTTTCCTTCGAAAAAATTTAAATACTAACAAATTAACAATTTTGAATTGGAATACTAACTATATACACTGGCACTTCGCATGTACTTTTTTGACAGTAAAAAGGATTTAATTAGTTAATGAGGTCTTTAGTCATATTTGAAACACTTTCGTTTCTCCAAAGAATAAATAGATGCACAGCGACAATCTACCTTTACTAATTTTTATATGACCTATCAATTTTTTAACTAACAACGCCTGGAAATCCCGTTCTATTTTATATCCCCTTCATTGCCTCGTGTCACGCCGCCCGGCTTTACCCGGGAAGATTAAAGAGTGCTGATTGATTAGCGGCACTAATTCGCGAGGAGATTGGATGGATTGATTGGGTTTACTTGCTAATGAGATGTTAACGATCTGCAGTGCAGAGGATCTGTTATGAAATAGATAGAGAGAGTGAGTGAGAAGAGAAAGTGTTTGGCTTCTTTGTTCACCTGGTTGGAGAACACAGCGAAAAGGTTGTTAAATAAGTCTATCTTGAAATATCTGCCTTATCCTTTCACTTCAATTTGGCAGGCGGGTTTAAGTACCGCCGATAACCAAAACCCCTGCCGCAGGTCATCGCAAGTAATTCGCTACATTTGGTGACGTAGCAGAGGTGCCCGGGTTCATGGTATGAGGTTTATCGATGGCTTGGTGGCGAATGCCTTTGCCCACCTAATGCGTGGTAGGCCGGGAGAGACTGGTTGTGGGAGACCTTACTTCGCGACAAAGATGCTAGGTTTTGTCATACACAATTCTAAGGATTTGACCAACCTTACAGTAATAAGGCTGCTTTACTTCAGCTTAGTGCGTAGCATTCTCGAGAGTGGATCTCAGATATGGGGACCTGAGGACATCGTCTATGTACTAATGGTTGAGAAAATACAAAAAAAATTTTTACGATACCTCTATATGAGAGAGTTCGGTTTTTACCCATGGCTGTTTCCAACAGCATTTATCTCGGGAATGCTGGGTATCTGCAGCCTTAGTTCCAGAAGAGATGTCGCATTACTGCTGATGGCATATAAGCTTCTAAATGGTTTTATATCGGTACCAGATATTCTAGCTGAAATAGGATTCTATGTCCCGGATAATTTCACGCGAGGTCGCCATCACAGGCTTTTGATTCTTCCCAGAATAGTAGAACTAACTTACCAATGGTGATGCCCCTGGGAAGACTTACTAGGTTAATTAACTGCCTTGCAGGAAATGTGGATATTTTCCACATTTCCTGCAATGATTTTAAGCGTGAAATAGCACTTATTAAATAAATGTTTTAACTGTAAACGTAATGATTATGTATCTTGTATAACCGTTTTTGCAATATATTGGTGTAATGCTGTTTTTGCTAATAAATAAATAAATAAATAAATACTTAGACCTTTCCAGCCCTACTCTCTCGACCCATCGCAGTGGGAGGAATGGATTCATACGTCCGTCACTCCTGCACACATTGACCCCCAGATTCCTACCGACTCCTTATACCTTTTCATTCCGAGAACTTCCTTACCCCAAAAAGACCCCACGCACAGCTTCCCCAAATATGAAATAAGCCCTGAGACAACTTTTTTCCTTTTGTTTGGAGCTATTATTAGTAAATTGGATCTTCAGAATAAAGAAGGAAACTAACTAAATATTGGAGCTTCACAGAATACCCACTGGAGCGACAGCGCAATTTCAAACTTTTTTCTCCGATCGCTCGACATTTTTTGGTTATCATTTTGAATATTTTCCGCACAAAAAAAAAAAAAAACATACCTCCCAATTTTAATATGAAGACATACAAACTGATTATCCATACTAATATTATAAATGCGAAACTGCTCGAGTTCGTTTATGACCTTTTCACGCATAACACAATATAAAGACTTTAATAATTCTTTCACCAATATAAAGCTAAATTATATGCGCAGACTACAGGTTGTATATGATGGTAAGCTCTGGCGTTATGAAATTATAAATATTAATATGTTATATTTGTTATACGTTTTCTGTCGCTAACAAAAGCGAGTTTTTGCTAACGTCAGAAAAAAATCTTTTCCATGGAAACAATGTTGATATATTTTTGGGCTCTATGCTGGTAGGCACTCAGTCTACTGGTCAGCTACTACTGCAGAAAATTTAAATATTAGAATTCGTTTTTTTTTTGGACAAGCTGTCAGATTTGTATAATAAATTTGTAGAATAAATGTCAGATTTGAGTTCCTATATTAAAAATATAATTCGTAACGATTATAAAGACTGAATGATAAAAAGAGTATTTTTTTATTATATTAACGAACTTCCAAATATTTAAATAAAAATAAACATCCGAAATGTTTGTAAGCGCATAAATTCCGAACGAATGAACACAATTGGATAAGTAATTCTTTTTTTCTTTGAGCTATAGCATTATGAAATTTAGGTGGTAGGCGAGATGTTTGAAAACTGAATGTAAGGGAATGAATATATGGAATGCGGGAGGGGATGGGGGTGGGGTGGGGGGGAGATAATTGATAAGTGCAAGCGCTACAGTAATTTCCCGTAATACCATGCGAGCGAAGCCGCGGGGAAAAGCTAGTTACTTATAATTGAGAGAAAATTTGCCAAAATTGGCAGCAGAGTAATCCGAGGTATTTTAAATAGTGCCATATTGTGGCAAACTAACAAAATTTTGGAGCTTCACAGAATAAATAAGTAAACTAACTAAATAATGGATCTTCGCAAAATAAAAAAGTAAACTAACTAAATATTGAAGCTTCACAGAATAAAGAAGGATCTAACTAAATATTGAAGCTTCACAGAATAAAGAAGGATCTAACTAAATATTGAAGCTTCACAGAATAAAGAAGGATCTAACTAAATATTGGAGCTTCACAAAATAAAGAAAGAAACTAGAAATGTCTTCCATTCAAGTTTGTTAAGAAGCAAATTTCGCTCTGTCTCACTCACCAAACATCGTAGACCTCACCCCTTTATTTCTTCATCGCTATCCCACTTGAATTTCGTAAACCCAGTTTTACATTGGAAATTTAAGTATAAATTGGGCAAATATTTGACTCACGAAACACGCCACAAAACCCTTCTTATTTTCTTTTTTATTCCATGCAAAAGCATATTCTAGGTAAAATCCCTACTGGCTCAAATCTGAACACAATAAATTTTTGAAAAATGTCTCGACACATTTCACAGAATTTATAAATTTGAATAAATAAAATAAATTATTTATCTACAAAATATTTAAACTTATTGTATGAGAGCTTAGTTTCTAAGACAATAAAACAAGTTCGTATTCAATGGCACCATTTGAATTGCACGCCAGGAGCAGTTGTTTTTCGTCGTGTTTTATAAAAATTATATACCGCTTGAATTAGCAGTTGTTTTCTGTCACGTTTTATAAAAAAAATGTTTATATTTTAACTTAACTTTAAAGGCAGATTATTCGTTCAAATTCATGTTATTTGAGCGGTATCTTTGAAAGTGACAGTGTTGTAATCGTATCATGTAAGAAATTAATTTATTTTTTTGAATTTGGCAGCCACCTCTAGTCTGGAGCACCAAAATACCTTAAAAATGCCCTCGACTCTGTGCAGAAACGGGCGGTTCCTTTGATAGATTCTCCCATCTTAACAGAAGGATTGCAATCTTTAGAGCACAGGCGTCGGGTGGGACTGCTATCCTTGTTCTACCGGTATTTCAATGGAAGATGCTCCGAGGAAATAACGTCATTAATCCCTTCGGCACCGGTGCATAGTCGGGAAACACGCCAAACGCGTGGCCAACATATATACACGGTTGACATTTGTCACATGAGAACGGGTCGATCCTTCGACTCGTTCTTGTGTTCAACTGCTCGGCTGTGGAACGATTTGCCAGCCTCTGTGTTTCCTCCTTCCTACAACGTGGGTCTCTTAAAGACCAATGTTCATTCCTTCATCTCCTCAAAAAGACCCTCCACACAGCATCTTAAATGACATAGGCCCTGAGGGAAATTGTTTTCCTCAGGGCCTCTTGTGTGGAGTTAGTGTTAAAAAAATTCTCATTCAGTGACACCGCTTGAATTGCACACCTGGAGCAGTTATTTTCTGTCATATTTTATGAAAACATATATTTTTTGTTTAACCATAAAGGAACATTGTTTGTTGAAATTCATGTTATTTGAGCCATATCTTCGAAAGTGGCAATGTTGTACTGGCATCGTGTAAGACAGTAATCCAAGTTGGTACTCAATGACATCACTTGAATTGCAGTAGAACAGTTGTTTTCTGTTGTTTTATAAAACTTATATATATTTAATTAATGAAAAAGCTATATTAATTTTAGAATTCGTGTTCTTTGTGCCGTATTCTCTACTGCTACAAGATCTGTAGAGATGAATTTGAATTGCAGAACGAAACAAAGATACATATTCAGTGCCTGATATGGAGATTTCTGTAAAAAATTCTAAATTTTTTATTTGAACGAGTTCAGATAATTGAGAAGGATTTGAATTAGCAATAGGGATTTTATTCAAATTTATTTCGAAATCGGAATTTTAGAATTATTAAACGATATAAATTCTGTTATGTAAAAAATTCGTACGTAATTCTAAAATTCGAAATACATAGTTCTTATATTTTCAATTTTTTATGAGAGAAACTCTCTTTTTTATAACTTCTGAAGGTTATTCCCATCATTGTAATAAATCATTGAAGAAGAAGATAACATTAATAATCTAAAAGAAAATATGAAAGAGAACAAGACACAGAAAAATAGAAAAAGACAATGGTCGCAACTGGGACACTAACACAGACCTCCCGTCTAACCGGGACGTGACATCCCATTTGCGACCATTGTCTTTTTCTATTATTCTGTGTCTCGTTCTCTTTCATATTTTCGTTTAGATTATTATTGTTATCTTCTTCTTCAATCTTATATTTTCAGTAATTTAAAAAAAAATAAGTTACACAAGCCATTTGTCATCTTTGGGATGCTGTGCGGTAGGTATTTTTATGGCAATGAAAGAGAGGAAGTTTTGGGCTTTTAAAGGTTTGAGTGATGGAAAGTAATTTGGAGGCCAATGTGTCCAGGAGTGACAGGTGTATGAAACCATCCCTGAACATTTACAGAGTGTTAACAATTATTACAATAATAGAATTGCCGTTGGGATGTACATAGATATTAACACTCCAATTAGAAATGTTCACAGCACGAGTAATCAATGTTTAGTTGTTACTATACGGAAATGCTTGTAGTGATAACAGAAATATTGATAGTCAAAATGAAATATAAAACACAGTAGTGTCAAATATAATACATAACCTGCAGAGAAAGAGAAAAAAGAAAGAAAGAAAGAAAGGGTATGACAATAAATATACTACATAACTGTTCTCCACGAAGTGTCAAGGTAGGAGTTTGATAACTTGTTTTTTGAAATGTGTGAAATTGTTTGCGTAGATATATATATATATCACATTCAATGATTTTATATAGACGACACATTCGAGACAGTGGATTGAAGTATGCAATATTGTTATTAAATAATTAAAGATGGAATAATTTATGACTCCTTAAATGACGTCTATTAGAAACTTTAATATGAATATTGCTCAGACAACGAGAGGTTTGAAGCTTATCATGAATAATTTTGTATAAACATATTAAGTCAGCAAATTGTCTTCTTTTTTTCAGGGTTGTAAAATGAAATTGTTGGAGTCGTTCCTCGTAAGATAGGAGTGAGGCATTTAATCCAAGTTTAAATGATAACAGTGTTAGCATTCTTTTTGTACAGATTAAATGATTTTTTAATATTTAAATAGTGTGGATTCCAGATAACACTCCCATATTCCAATTTGCTTCTGACCAACGAGTTTTATCAGGCTATAATGGATCGGGGATTTTTTAACGGCTTTGATATTATATTCTATTATATTCTTACTTCTTTTCTTTCCTTTCCCTAAATATTTTATTTTCTGACTTTTCTGACTCTCTACAATTCACATGTTCGTCCTCACCTAGAATACTGTTCACAAGTTTGGAACCCGCGCTATATTGTTTATGTTAACAGGTTAGAAAGAGTTCAGGAGCGATTTCTCAAATTCCTCAATTTTAAATCATTCAACATATACAACTCTTACGACGAAATCGAGAAACATTTTCGAATCACGAAACTACTCAACAGGAGGCTTGTCGCTGATCAGATGCTCCTGTACAAAATCATTAACTCTAAAGTTGACTGCCCGGAGTTGCTAAACAAAATAAATTTCCACGCGCCGATTCGATATAGTAGACAAAATACCCTTTTCTATATTGACAGATGCAACACCAATTCCAATCAAAATGAATTTATGCAAAGGACATGTAACTTCTATAACAATAAATTTGCAAATATAGACACACGTGCTGACATATTCACTGCTAGTTACTGTCGTTACAAAAATTCATTGTATAACATTCTAGGTGCGAATAACACATATTCATGATTATTAAATTAATTGTTTCTAATATTTTTATATTACTTGCGTGGCAACTTTCCCTTAACTTTCCTTTAACCCTCTCCTCCTCCTACCCTTCCCAACCCAAATACCTAATTTGCAGTCTATTACAGTTATAATCATACTTATTTTATTGTTGTGTATTGGTTTATTATTTGTTGAATTTGGATTTGTATTATTATTATTTTTTTAAATTGCTGCTTAGTTCTGTTTTTTTTTTTTTTCATCTTTCTTAAATATTTTAGTTTACATTCAGTTAGTCTTTATAAATACCTATCTGTGAACATTAATAATTGGTCTGTTTTTTATTATTCTCTTATGTATATTATATTACTAAGACTGTTTATGTACCTTAAATAAATAAATAAATAAAATAAATAAATAAATAAATAAATATAAATTTCACACATCATCACAAAATATGATATAGGCCCCGAGGGAAATTGTTTTCCTCTGAGTGAAAATAATATAAAAACAGTTAGTCACAGACACTATTCTTTACATATTATATACAGATTCGCGATTGGGAAAGAGAAAATGATTTACATCGAACATATTGTTAATTCCCTTGGCTGCTCCAAAAACGTGTGCTATTAGTCCATTGGGGCGAAAAAATGCCAATTCTTCAATTTGTGCGATTTGGCAATACAAGTAGGAACCTGCCTACTATTGTGCGTAGCTACCAAATGTAATACATGTCTGGGAGAAACATGGTACTAGATTTATTATTGAGTTTGGTTGTGGGGCCTACCTCGTTATCAGCGAGGACTTTTTCATACAAAATTTAATTTGGACGGACCCAACCAAATTGAAAAGGTACATTACTTAAAATCAAATCAAAATGTATCAAAGATATTTATTACGAAACTATGTATATGTTTTTATATTTTACTAGCTTACGCGCGGCTTTGCTCAGCTGGTATTAGGGGGAAATTACTGTAGCGCTTGCACATATCAATTATCCCTCCTCCCCTACCCTCCCACTATCCCTAACACCCTCCCGTATTCAATACATTCATTCCCGGTATATTCAGTTTTCAAACAGCTCGCGTGCCACCTAAATTTCATAATGCCAGAGCTCACCAATAGGAAAAAAAGAATGATCTAATTTTTCATTTTTATTTATATGAAAAAAAAGGTCAACATCGTTTCCACGGCAACGATTTGTTTTCTTACATTAGCAATAACTCGCTCTTGTTAGCGACAGAAAACGTATAACAAATATAATATATTAATATTTAAGAACTTATCGTTATATATAGCCTATATTACACGCATAATAAAATGTAGATTTTTATTGGTGAAAGAATTTTTATATTTGGTTTATTGGCTTATTCGTGAAAGCGTAACAATTAAACACACGCAATTTATAATATTAGTATAGGTTTGTGTTTCAAATTATTAAATACTAGGTTTTCCCCGCGGCTTCGCTCGCATGGTATTACGGGAAATTACTGTAGCGGTTGAACTTATCAATTATCTCCCCCCCCCCACCCCACCCCCATCCCCTCCCGTATTCCATATATTCATTCCCTTACATTCAGTTTTCAAACATCTTGCCTACCACCTAAATTTCATAATGCTATAGCTCAAAGAAAAAAAGAATTACTTATTCAATTTTGTTCACTCGTTCGGAATTTATGCGCTTACAAACATTTCGGATGTTTATTTTTATTTAAATATTTGGAAGTTCGTTAATATAATAAAAAAATACTCTATTTATCATTCAATCTTTATAATCGTTACGAATTATATTTTTAATATAGGAACACACTCGTCTGACATTTATTCCTAGCTTGTCCAAAAAAAAAAACGAATTCTAATATTTGAATTTTCTGCAGTAGTAGCTGACCAATAGACTGAGTACCTACCAGCATAGAGCCCAAAAATATAACAACATTTTTTCCATGGAAAAGATTTTTTTCTGACGTTAGCAAAAACTCGTTTTTGTTAGCGACAGAAAACGTATAACAAATATAACATATTAATATTTATAATTTCATAACGCCAGAGCTTACCATCATATACAACCTGTAGTCTGCGCATATAATTTAGCTTTATATTGGTGAAAGAATTATTAGTCTTTATATTGTGTTATGCGTGAAAAGGTCATAAAAAAACTCGAACAGTTTCGCATTTATAATATTAGTATGGATATGGAAGTATGGATTGACCATTAAACAATTCAATTTTCATTGTAATATATCATTGAAGAAGAAGGTATTTTTTTTAAAAATTGACTTTACACAGGAGGCCCTGAGAAAAATCATTTCCCTCAGGTCATATGTCATCTTCGGGGATGCTGTATTTTTTTTAACAATTGTTAATTTTAGAGGCGGAAATGGGTACCGCCGCCCCGGGGACCTTTATGGGATTACCAACACCTCTGCCATAGGTCATCCCAAGTGGTTCGCTACGTTTGGTGATTTAGCAGGGGTGCCCGGGCTCGTGGGGTGAGGTTTGTCTAGGTCTTGGAGGTGGGTGACCAGGGCGCACTGAACCCCAGATTCCTACCCATCCTTTATACTCTTTTCCTTCTCAGAACTCCCTCTCCTTCTTTTCCTTAAAAAAAACCTTGCACGCAGCATCCCCAAAGATGACATAGACCCTGAAGGAAATTATTTTCCTCAGGGCCTATCTCATCTTTGGGTATGAGGGTAGGAATGAGGTAAGGTATGAGGGTAGGAATCTGGGGGGTCAGTGTCCATCCCTACCCTGCGATGCAAGGCGATGTTCCAAAATAATTCTGCCTGAGAGGTCGCAAGATTTCCCTCAATCAGTCTCTCCCGGCCTAGCACGCAGCTGGTGGGCAGACACATCCGCCGCCAAGACCCGGACAAACCTCGCCCATGAACCCAGGCACCCAGTCACCAAATGTAGCGAACCACTTGGGGTGACCTCTGGCAGAGGTGTTGGTTATCAAATAAAATGTTAGCTGGGCGGCGGTATCCATACCCGTCTCCCGAATTGCGGGTACGGAGGGTTTAACCTAATAAAATATTAGTACACAAGCTTGTAGCAACAATTTTCAAACGAAATTTCTTCAAAAATTGTTACAGCGATGTAAAATTTAGAATCAATCATTTCCACTATTTGCGGCTTGGAATCGAATTCAGGAATATATTATGTGTAAACTTCCCTCTCCCCGCCTGAGGCTAGCTAACGGGGAAGGGGATGAGGTTGGAGTAGGGGGTTATTCCACCTTCCCCCTACTTGAGGAAGGGGGGAAATCTTTTGTTGTAGAAGACTTTGCCAGTCAAATGTGTATTTCAGTGGAATTGATTTGAAAAATAGGGCTACTGGTATTTACGGATGATTGCGGGGTTAAAAGAAATTGGCAAAATCTTTATAATTTCTTTGTGACGATGTGAAATTAAATTCTTCCCCTTTTTATCAGCTTCCTCTTTGGATATTTTTTTACGGTCAAAAGTATTTTCGTTATTTGTTTTTGGGGTGTTATGCCCCAACAACACCCCTTCAATAGGTTATCCCAAGTTCATGGAGTGAGGTTGGTCTAAATCTTGTTGTCGAATGCGTTTGCCCACTAACTGCGTGGCGGGCCGGATCGGTAGAGACTGGATGTGGGAGACCTAACCTGGACCTCTCCAGCCGGATTATCTCGACCCGTTGCCTTGCACCGCAGTGGGAGGGATAGATTCATACTCTTACCGTTTTCCTTACCAGAACTTCCCTCTCCTTCCTTTCTCTAAAATACCCTCCACTCGGAGCCTTTTATATAGAGCTATTGAAAAAAAAAATAATAATTGCAAAACTCTTACATAATTAAAACAAGATTTTTTCTTTTGCAATGCTTAGGTCTTAACAAGGAGAGCTTTTTTCCTATAACTCTAACCATAATTATATCTGATCTGAGGTCTAGCATGGTCAAATCGATAAGTAGCAATATCGAATCGACAGGCTTAACTGACAGCGATTTTATATAGATTTCCCGAGCACGGTTGCTTTCGTTAGGCCCGTCGATAGCCAGCCGATATTGTCGACGAAATTAATTTACGACGGCAACATTAACGGTTTTTGTCTATGGATCGATTTTCCTAAACTTAAATGTCAAACGATTACTTATACAGGAATAAATTGACAAAGAAGAGTTGAAAAACACTCACTTTAACATAAATTGGCAATTCGTATGTACTTTGGACATTAAAAGGAGAGTTAATTGGCCAATGAGGTCTGTTGACGCAAATATATATACTAAGGGTGAACAACCTTAAAAAATTACAAAACCTAAATTTTACTGACTGGTATCCCTGAGAGTCGCTCTCCGGTCCAGTGCATGATATTGCAAATTTATTCCGGTTCTCGCGTCCACTCAGTCTGGCTGTTTTACATTCCCTTTCGTGTTACTCTGGTTGCAACCAATTTAATCCTGTACCAAATTTTATTATAAAATATAACGTTGATTGTAAATAAATTTGACCGCATAATCAAGAGTTCTAATTGGCAAATTTTCCCTACACACACATCTCAGTTTACAGTGCGTTGGAAAGGCTGTAATCTGCAAATCCAAGTCTATAACGTCATAATTATATAGTCATAATCTTCCCGAGCTGGTGACAATACTCGAATAGTCACAAATGACAATAATCATTTCTACCAGTATAGAGTCTATGTGTGTTATGTGCAGTGCAATGGTCCATAGTAACATCTCTGTACATTTAACATTCACTATTAAAGGAATCTAAGAACTTTCTTGTTTTCTCAAGTGTTTATGTGGTGATAACCGCTGGAGGTGTCCGTCAGGCTGTGAGATCGACCAGGAGGAAGAATTTATCATTACAACCGAGTGACGTTTGGTGAGCCAGATCCTGCCTAATTCCATATTATTATCCAGTATATTATTATCCTATCTACCCATATAACCTTCCCGAGCTGGCGACAATACTCGGACTAGTCACAAACAACAATTATAATTTCTACCAGTCTAGAATCTAAGTGTGTTATGTGCGGTCCATAGTAACTTCTCTGTGCATTTAACATCCACTATTAAAAGAGTCTAATAACTCCCTTGTTCTCTTAAGTGTTTGTGTGGTGATAACCGCTGGAGGTGTCCCTCAGACCGCGAGATCGACCAGGAGGAAGGATTTGTCATCACAAACAAGAGACGTTTGCGGTATATTTTGTGCCAGCATTAAAGTACACAAAACAAATGTAAAGAGAGTCCACTATTTGAATCACAGTGAATCTGGGTAACATTGTTTGTTCGCGATCACTGAGGTTTTTAACCATAACTCGTGATATTCTGAAGAGCTTTCTGAATTCCTTTTCCCCAAGCTCGAACGGATTGAATTCTTCGCGTATTCTACGAACTTCGTTAGTCTGCTTCTGTTCAAAGCCAGTAATTTTGCATAACGAATGACATTATTCAAAATGCTGCGTGTATTGGCAGTTAATCGAAGCTAATCTGACAGCCAAGAAGCCGCGCCAAATTGTGCGGACTCTTGTCTTGCGGCTGTTGAAATATTTTACGTCAAAACTGACCCTACTCCCTCACAACGTTGCCTAATAGCCATAGATGACAGATTTAATCAATTTCGTATTGATATAGATTTTTATCGATCGACCTTGATGGAACCCCAGAATCCCTAGCACGGTTGATCGATAAGGATTGTAATTTTTCAACGTAACCTAGCATGCTTCTAGATCGCCAACGAATGAATAACAGTTCACAATGACTTAAGTGTTCTAAATAAATAATTTGACGGCCGGAGTGGACTAGCGGTAAGGCTCTTGATTCGCAATCCGAAGGTTGCGGGATCGAATCTCGGCGTGACAAATAAATTTTATTTGATAAATTTGTGTTATTTCACAATTAATTCATTTAAAATAATATTTATTCGCGGCACGTTCCAGAGTGGAAGATACTCCCAGAATTGCCCTGGTGTAAGACCACCATTCAGAATTGAAACGTTGCTTGAAATGGCTTTAGCCGTTTTTGATGACCAGATCGGAATAGCCAGGTACTTTCCACTTTCCTCTTCCCCATCTCCTTCCCCTCCCCACTACCTTCAGCCTCACAACATACCCCAATTGGGAATGCCAGAGTCTCACTGGCTCCAGACGGGAGCAGTTGGGACTCTTGTGCGGTATACATATAAAAAAAATCGAGATCAACTGGTGTGTTTGTACGTTAAAATCTGCGGTTGTCCTAGGGAACAATGAGAAGTTACCGAAAATTTTCTACATGGCATATATCATCCTTAGGGATGCAGTGTGGAGGGTATTTTATGGAAAGGAAAGAGAGGAGAAGTTCTGGGAAAGAATAATGTATGAGGAGTGGGTAGAAATCTGGGGTCAATATGTCTAGGAATGAAAGACGTATGGATCCATCCCTATCACTGCGATGCAAGGTGAAGGGTCCAGAGAGTCCGACTGGAGAGATCAAAAGGTCTCCTTCAACCAAAGTCGCCAAGACTTACACAAATCTCAACCATGCTAGGTCACCAAACGTAGCTAACCAATTAAGGTGACTGTCGTCGCCTTAGTTCTTAATTGTCCAAACGACCATCAGAAAAATTTACAGAAGAAGATTTTCTTTCATTATTACAATGAAACTTTATGATAGGTGTTTAAGATAAAGCTATTTCTTTAAAGGTAAAGGTCTCATCAGTTTAAATAATTCTTAGTTAAGTGATCAACCATAATTTTTAATAGTTTATTTTTAATTTTAAAGTGGAGATTGAACAAAAACTAAAATGGTCGTTTGAACTAAGGCGACACGTAGTAACAGAGGTGTTGGAATCAGAATCTGCCAATATCCTACAAAATTATCAACAGTATTACTGACACACCTGCTTTGTTACAACTCATCCAGTTTAACATCCCTTCCCGTAGACTCCGAAATAATGAATTGCTGCTCCTCAATCAATGTTCTACTAATTATGGATATCATTCTCCTTTATCCAGAATGTCGGGTCTTGTTAACGCAGGTCATTGAATTATTTGGTGTTAGCCTAAATGACTTTCGGCAGTCGATACGAAATGTGTAATTTTTAAATCCATCTTCAAGCTTTGACTTGTTGTCTTCATTATGTTCTTTATATTATAATTTGTCAATGCTCTTCATTTATATGTACTTTCCTTTCGTTGTCATCTCTTTTTTATTCGTGTTATTGTTATGTTATTAATGGACTATTTGTAGAGTAAATAAATAAATAAAGAAATAAGCAATAAATTTAATTAAAGTGTATAAAATTATTGTTAATGATAGTTATGTGCACCAATTCATTGTTACGCGGATGACAGTACAGTCCATGACAGCTTTTCGTTTGACAAGCCCCCAAAGGGCACACAAACTCCAACGGCTCGAAGGGCTTTGAAGCAAAGAATGAATGGTTAACTCGAGAGTGTTTTCTCTTGGGGTAAGAATAACCTCGTCGAATTCAATGTTTCAAAGACCCAATCATGTCTGATTACGTCTAAAAGGGATCGAAATGAAAATCTAGTCTCCTTCAACGGAAGCAATCTTCCGAACAGACCTTCCATTGATATGCTTGGTGTAACTATAAGTGACCAGCTCAGGTATGGGGGCTCCATCGAAGCCAGAGTATAGTTAGCTTCTCAAAAACTGGGCGTACTGTACAGGGCCCGCAGATACTTTAATAGTACACAACTGCTTACCCTGTACAAATCGCAAGTGCGCCCCACGGTTGAATTTGGCAGCCACCTCTGGTCTGGAGCTTCAAAATACTTGAAAAATACCCTCGACTCTGTGCAGAAACGGGCGGTCCGTTTGATAGATTCTCCCACCTTAACGAACGGGTTGCAATCTTTAGAGCACAGGCGTCGGGTGGGAATGCTATCCATGTTCTACCGGTATTTCAATGGAAGATGCTCTGAGGAACTAGCGTCATTGATCCCTTCGGCACCGGTGCATAGTCGGGAGACACGCCAAACGCGCGCTCAACATATGTACACGGTTGACATTTGTCACATGAGAACGGGTCGTTTTTTCGACTCGTTCTTGAGTTCAACAGCTCGGCTATGGAACGATTTGCCGGCATCTGTATTTCCTCCCTCCTACAACATGGGTCTCTTCAAGACCAATGTTCATTCCTTCCTCTCCTCAAAAAGATCCTCCACACAGCATCCCAGATGACATAGGCCCTGAGGGGAATTATTTTCCTCAAGGCCTCCTGTGTGGAGTTAATGTAAAAAAAAAAAAAGTTCATAAACCAGAAAACATTAATAATAGTAGCTAATAATTGACTTATAACTATTATAGGATTTATTTTAACAATTACAATAACAGTTTAATTCAATTGAATTAAATAGGTCTATAAGTCTCCCATTCCGCGTAGCTTTATTATCCCAGATCTATTAACTCATTGAATCGGATAGTTTTGGCACCAGATAGTGCAACGCACGATTTAAAATGACAGAATGAGTTAAGTTTTTAGACAAAGATAAATGCACGCAGATGCATCGGCGTATACATGCAATTATTACTTATGGCTATTATGTTCATCGCGAACGAATCGTTATATTTAAGAGGAAGTCACAAGCCAAAAACTTGTATATTTTTAGTGTGCCTTATACCGCCACGAATATAGGTAATAAGTTTAAAAATCGATGTCTAGAGGTCACGATTTTAAACGCAAAAGAGATTTTATTATTTTAGTCTTACTCCGCTTACTGGTTAATACGAAATATTTCTTATTCAAACAGTTAGATTTAGCATTACGTGGGTATTAACGTCGGCAGAGACGAAAAGGAAGGTGGGAAGTACCTTCCTCTTCCCCATCTCTTTCACAACATATCCCAACTGGGGATTCCATAGTCTCACTGGCTCCAGTTGGGTGCAGTTGGGACTCTTGTGCGGTATTCATTTATAAAAAAGGTATATTGAATGAGATGAGTTGTAATAAAGTTGGTTAGTCAATGATACAGTTGATAATTTTGAAGAAACAAAAGAGATCAGACTTGTGTATTGGATACTTGGGTATTCCAGCAATTTTTTTCTCTACAAAACACTTTTAAATTACATAAATATGCTTAAATTGGTAGAACCAGAAAGATTTGCAAAAACTTGGTATTTCTGTATAAAATTTTAAATGATGTAGTTGATAGTCCAGAATTGTTTGCATTGATAAGTTTTCGGATTCCACTACGTAATTACTAGAAGTCAGGATTTATTTCAGTGAAGAAAATCTGGTACTAATTACCATATGTATTCCTCTTCGCAGAATACTAATGTATGTATAATAAATAGTGTATTTTTTTTACTATTCCTAAGCCTCGAAAAGGGCGTTAATAAATAAATGAATAAAATAAATATATTTTTAATTTATTTTGTCCACAGGTAAGAATGGCTTATTCTTCGAAGTGTTGCTATCATCAGAGAAGCCTCTACCTGTAACCTGCCATCTTGAATACTTAACGAAACTGCACTCGTACCGAACACGTAAGTTTCAAAGCCACGCGTTTGATGTCGTCTTCTACGTGTCATCCAACAATTTTCCCAAGGATTCTCATTTATGCGAGTGTACAGTTTAGGAGTGTGAGTAGAAGTGACACCCTCTGTTATGGGAAAGGTTAAAATAGAAATTTGGCAAAACTTGAAATTCTCAGTTTTATAAACTTTTATGTAATTTTCCGACGAATTTTTTCAATTTTACCGGAATTTTTTGGAATCTATTTTTCCTAACTTATCATAACAATATCAAAAACATAAATTGTAGATCTAAATTTTAGGATTGTACAATTTTTCCGGAAGGCATTTTTAAGAAAAATATAAATTTCTCAACAGGAAAATTTTCTAAACTTCACGTAATATCATAAAGATCAATATGTAAAAAAAATCGGAACCTATTTTCTGAACGATTTTGCAATTTTTCCGTGAGAGACGAAACTTTCTAATTTGAAAATTTCAAAAAAACAATTTAAACACCAATTTGGGGGGTGGGTATGGATCAAACCAAGTAGTTCGCTACGTTTGGTGACATTGCAGGGGTGCCCTGGATCATGAGTTGAGTTTAGTCTAAGTTTTGGTGGCGGATGCAATTGCGCACCCAGCGTGGCGGGCCTGATCGGGAGAGACTGGTTGAGGGAGTCCTTTTCACTTCCCCAGCCCGACTCTCTCGACCCATCGTTTTGTACAGGAAGGGGGAGGAATAAATTCATACACCCGTCACTCCTGGATACACTGATCCCTAGATTCTTACCCACTCTTCATATCTTTTTTCTTTCTCTACTCCTCGAATCTTACTTTCCTTCCTTTTCTTAAAAATACCCTCTAGCTTCCCCAAAGATGACATAGGCTCTGAGGGAATTTTTTTCCTCAGTGCCTCCTGTAAAAAACAAAATAATAAAGATAAATTTCTAACGACACAACGTTTTCCAACGTCAAACACAAAAATTGAAAAGAAAAAATGTTTCCTACTTCATGGACGACGATATTCTTGCCAAGGTTTTTTTGTCCTTTTTATTTTGCTGAAACCGAACTGCCAGATATTATTTTTCCAAGGAAACGACTTTTTTCGGTATCGTTTCCTTTCCGTCTTTTATAAAATTCGAAAAATTAGAGGTGTATCTATATAAAATGATACATTAAATAAATGAATAGCAGTTAAAAACCCGCTCCGCAGATTTCGGCTGCTAGACCCTGCGGGCGGCTTTTGATTCAGCTTCGCCTAGTTAGTGTTGGTGACCATTTTATAAATCCAATAGGAACTGGTTCCAAAAATAGTCCGTTCCTCAGACCCACTGTCATCAAGTGATTGTTATGTAATATATAGTAGCTTGATACTATTATTCACATTTGAGTATAATTGTCAATCTTTCCATATCCAGGGAGATACTACAAATTCACAAATTCGTAGCACTTATTCCTGCCGTACTACCTGCTAACGGAAGGACCGACATCTTTTGACGAATTCTTGAATTCAAAACCGAATTACAACGGTAGATCTGTTTGAAAGTTAACAGATGTTTTGGTGGCGCGGCGCGCACTATGTGGCGTCAGGCATGTATTCGAAGCCGGGTTCTGAAATTCAACCACGCAGACGCTCACGTATTAGAACTGTTTGATTATTTTGAGAAATCAGAACTCATAAAGAGATTTCGATAATTTTTATTTCTGTACAAAACTAATGAAAATACGTCATTTCGGCGCGTTCTGTAAT
This sequence comes from Glyphotaelius pellucidus, assembly GCA_936435175.1. Lineage (NCBI taxonomy): Eukaryota > Metazoa > Arthropoda > Insecta > Trichoptera > Limnephilidae > Glyphotaelius > Glyphotaelius pellucidus. The sequence continues at coordinate 3,129,680 of OW386561.1, forward strand.
TTCTTGATATCTGATTGGCAGTAAAGATTTTGTTATTTGTAGAAATAATTTTTCATTCGGCCAGTGAATTCAAAATAAACGAAGTTATATGACGATAATATTATGTAGGCATTCACAAATGGTTTTTATTTGGATGGGAAAATGATGTGATAAGTGAATTTTCGCACACATTCTAATAATTGCTGTTGTACATACAAAGAACGGAGAAAATTGACATATTTAACTCATTTTTCTTTCCTTGTCCTCTTGTTGAAGCAAATACACATACCTTTCATTATATTTGTACCTTTACCTACCAATTCTATCTACCCACATAAACATTCCCGAGCTGGCGACAATACCTTGATTGGTGAAAAATGACAATAATAATTTGTTAGTCTTTTTTTTACGTTAACTCCACACAAGAGGCCCTGAGGAAAATAATTTCCCTTAGGGCCTATGTCATCTGAGATGCTGAGTGGAGGGTCTTTTTGAGGATAAAAAGTAATGAAAATTGCTCTTGAAGAGACCCATGTTGTAGGAAGGAAGAAACACAGAGGCCGGAAAATCGTTCCACAGAAGAGCTGTCGAAGAAGCACCCTCTAAAGATTGCAATCCGTTTGTTAAGGTGGGAGAATCTATCAAACGGACCGCCCGTTTCTGCACATAGTCGAGGGTTTTTTTCAGGAATTTTGGGGCTCCAGACCAGAGGTGGCTGCCAAATTCAACCGTGGGGCGCACTTGTGATTTGTCCAGGGTTAGCACCAAATATTATTAAGTATTAAAAGTTTTGAAAACTAAAAAAAATTGTTTGAATTTAATAATCTGTACGTCAACGTCTGTAGTTATTAAGAAGAAACAAGTTTAAATTTTACCAGTGGCGTCGTGGGCTGTTTAAAAGCGAGGCGCAGAAATACGCAAGGGCGTACCGCGGGGGCGCGTGACCCAAACTTCTTCAATTTGTGGCCGATTCCTCGGTAAACACTGACAAAACGGGATAATTAATATTTTACAACTTTAAGATTTCGACGTAACTAAAATAGAAGAGTTTTACCGCTCAAATAACTCAAAATGTATATTTACAGTGCCGTATTTGCACGAGTTTGTTTTGATTAAATTATTACGAAGTAACTTTTTGGGAGCCGAAATGAGGCAGGTAAAATAATTTTGCATTATTTGTTTTTTATTCTTGTTTCATGTGAAATTTAATAACCAGCTCTCTTCATAAAGTATATTAATTAAACATTATAATGATCAGCTTCCGACGCACTTTTTTGGACTGTAAATACTAAAAAAAAGGAATGAGACGAAATGGTTTTTGCTGGAATTGGGTGACAGTGTTTGGTTCTGAAACAGTTTTTAAGAAAAACTTGATCCATATTCCCCTAGTCCTTCCATTGTGTAATCCATTCTCTTCTTCCTTTCCTCAAAGTCTCCACCAGGAAAGGAAGAGGATGTGCTTACCTACACGTTGAACAATATTGCCACCCAAGTGTGCATTACCCACTTGTAATAGTTGCATTTCGAAAGTGATATGGGTCACAAGTAGCTATCGTCAAGATATCGCAAATAATCGCAAAGTTTCGCTTTTTTATAAAATAATAGTGTCGTGTTTAAAACCTATGTTGTGCAATATAGTGTGATACCAGACACGACCCTGAGCAGCCTTCAGAAGCCGTCAAAAGGTAGGAGATTTCCTATCAAACCGATTCTCCTTTGATCTGCCTTCAGAACACGATATATGGTCTATTACGTTTACAAAAAGGATTTAAAGTCCACACTCTCGTGTCGTGGTATTTGGCCGCGACAGACAGTGTAGGAAAAAACAAGGTACAAGGAAAAAGGAATGACCAATCAGTTATGTCAGCAAAGGAGCACAAAACACAACCACAATTTCGTTATATAGTTCCACCGCAATACCTCGAGATAATTATCGCCATAACAAAACTAATGAGTACAAAACGAAATTGTGTACTTCCGAAAAGGTCAAATTCCTTCTTTTCAATTAAAAATTGATGTAATACTTAGTTTTAACAATGTTTATTGTTTAAAAAACCAACATGTTTTTGGAAAACTGATAAAGTAAGTTTTAGTAAACTCTGACGAAGTTAAGCATTGCTTACGAAACATGTTGGTTTTACAATAAACGTGGTTGAAACCAAGCAATCTATTGTTACATAAAGGTATTTGTAACAAGGTGTGTTCACCCCCTTATACATACTTTATTTATGATATCGGTGTGTGGCACCTCTAATGCTTGCCCATTGATATTTGGGCATTGGTTATATTGCGAGCCCTGCAATATTTTAAAAACAATTGTTAATCGTGTTCAATTGTTAATTGTTAATCAATTCAAATTAGGTGATTGAAAAGGAGAGCCAGTCATTCTTGGTGCTACAGCCGAGAGCTCTGGGCGGTCCCCGCGACTGCAACATGACGGGTCCTTTTTATGAAGATCGCTACGATTCTGATCATGATTCTCGCCACCTTGGGAGCTGACAGAATCATCCTGGAGGGATGATTTGCATCGAGAATCATTCGCCTCTACTGCGTCTGGAGGGTCTTTTTGGCTGGGAGCCAATTGCCTAGAGTCCTGCCCATCTCACGATGTGAGATTCGTTTTCTCAACAAAAGATTTCATCATGCGTCCTTTCAACTACCCACGGTATCAACACAAACTATTTAAACCTAAGCAAGCACTTTGCCAGACAGCCTTAGTTTTTGTAAGGATGTCATTTTTATCTTAACATATATTTTTTGTAATTAAAATACCATCTTTTCTTGAAAAATCATTAACCTTCTCTTTGCATCTGCCATGCGAGTCATTTTCGCTCTTAGAAATCTACCTTGTACATTGTTGCCACCTCATCCCAGGTAACACTATTATTTTTTTAAATTTAAATGTTGCCACAAAATAAGTTTGCTGTGTTTGAAGAAGTCCTTCTTTATAACAAACATCTTGCATCCAAGGTATTTCCATATCTTTTTCTGTTTTCAAAACAATTGCAATCGATTTAAAACAATTTTCTTGCCACTGTTCAAAGTTTCAAATACTTTTCTAGCAAGATAATGGTTAGGGAGAGGTAGGAAGTGGATAAGTAGGAATTAAGCGTATTTTCATATCAAAACCAAAAATTTTGAAAGTTATTTTTTTTTTCAATTATTATTTAGCTTGTCACGCTAACGAGCTTTGGTTACGACTACGACCGATTTAACGATTACATACGACTTAACATTTCTTTTTCGCAAATTGTAATTGTCTAATCCTAGCTTTAGTTGAATTCTGAGTGACAACCTAATCCATTGATTTATTGAATAAAAAACAATTAGAATCATTAATGCCGGAGCCCGTTCGGTCCTGCCCACCCCCTTTAATTGCTCTGCTCGGTTCGTCGCGGAGGCTTCGTTACCAAGATCAATACTTCCCCCGAGTCAACCTACCAACCAATATGTACAGAGTCTTGTTCCACATCTTAGTCAACAGGCCACCCTCTTCTCATTCCCGACAGTAGTACTGTCTGGTGAAAAGTGATGGATGCTGTACTAATATTTGTGAAAAAATAATTAGAAATGGCAAATTTTAACCCATTTTGTAGATGTGTGTGGTTTTAGTGGCTATTTGCAAATTCCTTAGACAACGGATCCAGAGGTTCTAGATTATAATCGTGCGCAAATAAAAAACTAATAATAGTAATAAGAATATATATTTTTTTTATATGAATACCGCACAAGAGTCCCAACTGCTTCCGTCTGGAGCCAGTGAGACTATGGCATCCCCAATTGGGTATGTTGTGAGGCTGAAGGTACTGGAGAGGGGAAAGAGATGAGGAAGAGGATGGTGGAAAGTTCCTGACTATTCAGATCTAATCACCAAACACGGCTAAATCCATTTCAAGCACTGTTTCAATTCTGAATGGTGGTCTTACACCAAGGCGATACTGATAGTATCTTCCACTCTGGAACGTGCCGCAATACACTGTATATCATTTTAAATGATTACATTGTGAAATAGCACAAATTAATCAAATAAAATTTATTTGCCACGCCGGGATTCGATCCCGCGACCTTCGGAATGCGAGTCAAGAGCATTGCGTTACATAATTGGATAATTTGTAGAGCGCCGATTCATCTCATAGCTGTACGATTTATTATGAGTTGTTAGGCTCTATCTCATCATCGTCATCTTCTTCCCCTTGTCCTATTCGGGTCGGGGACCCACCGCATCGACAAGGCGTCCCTGTCTTGCGCTGCCTGTGCGACCTCAGTCCATTGCAGTCGCATCGTCTCCTCACACAGTTTCTGGAGTTGCCTCTCCTAATTGTGTCTGGGGCGGCCCACCGGACGTCTACCTTCTGGAATTGCACTCAGTATTGTCATCAGACATTCTTAGTACGTGTCCAAGCCACCTCAGTTGCGATTTTTCTAAGAAAAGTAGCAGTGGTTCAATGTTTAGATCGTCTCGGATGGTCGAGTTTCTTATGTGATCCCATTTCGTAACCCCTACCACTCCTCTCAAGTACCTCATTTCAGCAGCTTGTACTCTAGAGCGTGTGCTTTCGTTTAGCATCCATATCTGGTGACCGTAAGTGAATGTCGGGCGGTATATCGTTTTGAATACAGCCATCTTTGTCTTGATACTAAGCTCGGCTTTCCTTATCACTGGGTTGTAGAGAGGACGCAACACACCGCTTGCCGCACTTATTCTTCGATCAATTTCTCCGTCTTGCCGACCACCGCTGGAGAATTCAACCCCGAGGTATTTGAACCACCTGTCCACCTGTTTCAGCTGAGTCCAATCAACGAGTATGTTGCACTGAGTTTGGTCCCTATCAAATTTTATTAAAGGCTCTATCTAATTTTATTATTTACAATCTGATATAGAAAACATGCTAACCTGACAGGTCACTTCCGATAAACACATTTTTATTAGAATGTCTATGCTTGGAGAAGATACGATTTTGCACGCGGAGGACACTATATTTAAAATGCTGGAAATTGCATGATTATTTATTTATTTATTAAAAGAAGTTTATACGATGAACAAAAAAATTGTGTTAATTCATCCGCCATGCTAGGGATGTCCCTGTGTTATGGCGGATGAAGTTTACAGATTGGGTAGGTACAGTGTACATTTATTAACTTATGCAATTCATTTAAGTAGTTTAAGTAACAAATTAAGTTAGTAATTTAAGTAACACATTCAATTAATTTATGTTACAAGTTGTATTAATTATATTACAATTCAATTAAAATAGCAAGTTTTACACATCATCGTTACTGAATGTAAGGATCCATTTTGATAATTTTTTTTAAAGATATGCGGTTGGGTTTCGGATTTTAGGTTCTCGGGGAGAAGGTTAAACATTTTAGGAGCTAGGTACATGAAATGTCTTTGAGCTGATGTGGTGCGTAGTGTAGGAACATTGTAGTGTCGTTTGGTTATTGTTCTGGTGGTGTAACTGTGATGTAAGAGAGTTTTTTTCTTGTATTTGAACATGAAATGTGTTAGTGTAAATTTTAGATGAAGTTTCCGTATGTTTAAGACATTATATTATACAATGACTACCCCTCATTTACTTTTGATATCACATTAATGGAAAGATTGGTGGCAAAACTGTATGTATTTAACATGCTTTATTTCGGAAAATAATTTCTTTGGGGATGTTCCACTCCAAGCTGGTATTAAAGTATACCTACTTCAGAATGGTTGTAGATTTCACTTGTCTCCGTAATCAGGTGTGATCCAATAGGAACTGGTTCCAAAAAACTTGTTCCCCGAATCCACTGTCATTACACATCTGCCTTGATGATGGACCCCCTAACGCTGTCCGAAACGTCCCAAAAAAATAATGAAAAAAATAACAAATAACAGTTCAGATCAAATATATTGAGTACACTTCGTCATCGTGAATTGTTCTTTGTTCATCGGCGATCTGCAGTCATGCTCGAGAACGATGACGAGTTACCAAAATTATCGACAAAAGCATTATCGATCGACCGTGCTATATACCCAGTTATCTCCAAATCCAGCCCGCCACCCAGTAAGTAGGTAGGCGACGCATCCACCAACAAGACAAACCTTGCAATAGAGCTGTTTAAAGTTTCGTTTCTGCATTTTTACTATTTGTGAGAACAAAAAAATATTGTTATTTGATATGTTGCATTTCTGATACAGACTTTTAAATCAACAAAATCAGCTAATAAATAAGCCAATAAAACAATTTTCAGTTTTTAGCAAATCTTACATTATTCTTCAGAACCGTCGATATATACAACAATGTTCATTAAACCTGGTATCGACGCCGCGCGCCAATCGCACTCTATCCACAAAATTGTTTATTTACAAGAGCAAACTTTAAAATTCGTATTTCGTAATTCCATTGTAAATTAATCTTTAAAAAAATATTTACGACATGTATTAGGTGTTATTTAATTATTAACTTCGTGTTTTCAGCATAATTAAAATTTCTGGTTTGCGTAGGTTGCGGAGAAGTTTTCTCAAATACAATAAGGAATTGTATTCGCTTTTCGGTAACTTAGTCAAAGCGTTAAAACATATAAATTTGATTTCAATTCCTCAATGAACCAAAGTTAAAAATCATAGAATCTGAAGTTATTCAATTTTTCATTATTGAATTTTCATATTTTGCTTAATACAGGGGTTTTTGGAATCGACATTTTTTGTTAGTACTAGTTGAAATCCCCGGCGTCACCCGGGTAAGAGAGTACGCAGATTTTTTAAAAATCAGATTAAACCCTCCACACAGCACCCTCAAAGATGACATAGGCCCTGGGAAATTATTTACCTCAGGGCCTCCTGTGTGGAGCTCATGTAAAAAAAAAAAAAAACCGCCGCATCCCAAATTTCTACCAATTTCTTATATATGTTCATTAAACATTTGAATTTTTCCCCACGCCGAAACACAAATCACATGAAATTCCCTCGACAGGAAAAAATCGCAAAGTATGCTCCGAAAATTATTATAAACACGTTCGTTTCACTTATTTTTGAAGTTATATGTATGAAAAAATTCACAGTGTTTTTTTAAATGCTACTTTAGATGTTCCTTACGAGATTTTTGCTGTATTTTAAACGAGTCGTGTTTTATTAAACATTTTTACAATTTTTACTTTAAAAATTATCTCGCTCTCTCCAAAATTTTTAATAACATATCTCTCCATATTCTTCTCAGAATAAAATTACTACATAAAAATGTCCTCCCGTCGCAGACAGAGAGAGAGAGTGAAAGATACTCTCAGCATCGCCCTGGTGTAAGACCACCATTCAGAATTGAAATATTGCTCGAAATGACTTTAGTCGTATTTAGTGACCAGATCTGAGTAACCCCACCTTCCTCTTCCCCTTTTATTTCACCTCTCTTCTTCCTTCATCTTCACAACATACCCCAATTGGAGATGCCATAATCTCATTGACTCCAGGCGGTTGAGAGCAGTTGGGTTCCTTGTCCGATATTCACATAAAAAAATCTTATTTTAAATGCGTGTGCGAAATTTCATCAAAAGTAAATTAGTTAACAAATTAAAATTGAGTTTGTCCACCACTTACCCGCCCTGGTATAAGGGTCATCCATAAATTACGTCACACCTTAAAGGGGGGGGAGTAGAGGAGTGTGACAAGGGGTATAGGGGGGTCAAAAAATCATGAAATTCTAGGGGGGAAGGGGTCTCACAAATGTGTCAGGGGGGGTGGGGTCAAAAAGTCATGAAATTCGTGTGACGCAATTTATGTATGGCCCCTAAGTAACACATGGTTACTCCTTCAAGGCTCTCGCAAGGACTCTAATTTTTTGAATTAGCGAATCTATATTTAATTTTGAACGAATCACTTCCAGTGTCCCAGCATGCGTTGTTAGTAAGCAGTATTCAAGTGAAGTTTAGCAGGAAATACAAGATACATAAGTGTTAGTATGACTGTATGTAGACATTCACAGACTATTCACAAGGTAAAGTATTTTTTTTGGCATTGATCCAACGTCAGTGGATTCAAGGAAAGTGGAAACTAAACACAAAAAAAATTAAACCAACGCCAAATGTTTACGCCAAATAAACGCTGTATCTCATTTTCCCTTAAAGCTCTTTGGGGTTAATTATGAAACACCTTAAGGCAAGATAAGCACATAAAAGGCTTTTCGGTAGAAGTTTTCGGCAGATAGTTTTGTTTGCTTTTGGTATTAAGAAGTTCTGCGTAAATCTTTGCGTTTGGTTTTGTTCCGAGAGTTTTAATGGAAATTTGCTTCAAGAGCCGCCTGCAATTCGCTGTTTCAACACTCGTATTCACTTATAGCAGCTATATTTTGGTCCACGATATGAGATGAACAGGGCTTGTAGATTGGTCGCGTTCATTGCACGGGAAGCACTGATTTATCGTACATCTTCCGTGAAGTATTTAATGTATACTGGAGTGGATCAGTTCAGAAATAGAATCAATCAAAAATACTGTAGCTTCAATCCAACTGCATTTTCAACGTCGGGAATGCTGAGTATTTGCAGCTTTTGTTTACCTTGGCGATGTTGAGTGCTTGCTGTCTTTGTTTTCCTCGGGAATGCTGAGTATTTGCAGCTTTTGTTTACCTTGGCGATGTTGAGTGCTTGCTGTCTTTGTTTTCCTCGAGAATGCTGAGTATTTGCAGCTTTTGTTTACCTTGGCGATGTTGAGTGCTTGCTGTCTTTGTTTTCCTCGGGAATGCTGAGTATTTGCAGCTTTTGTTTACCTTGGCGATGTTGAGTGCTTGCTGTCTTTGTTTTTCTCGGGAATACTGAGTATTTGCAGCTTTTGTTTACCACGGTGATGTTGAGTATTTGTTATCTTTGTTTTCCTCGGTAATGCTGAGTATTTGTGGCATATAGTTAACTCGGAAATGCTGAGTATTTGCAGCCTTTGCTTACCTCGGGAGTACTGAGTATTTCAGCCTTTATTTACCTCGAGAATTCTGACTTTTTGCGCCTTTTTATTTACCACAAGGATGTTGAGTATTTACAGTCTCTGTTTACCTCAGAAATACCGAGTATTTGCAGATTTTGCATACCTCGAGAATGATGAGTTTTTGTAATCTTTGTTCATCTCGGGAATGCTGAGTATTTGCAGTCTTTGTTTACTTAGGGAATGCTGAGAATTTTTCAGGGTTTATGCCGGGTATTTGCAACTAGGAAGTGTTAAAAGCTGGTGTTGGCGAACTCGGGTGACATTATCTGCGTTATCAAACTGGGCCCAGCACTAGCACCTGCTTTTTTTTTTTTTTTTACAGTTAATACCGCACAAGAGTCCCAACTGCTCCCGTCTGGAGCCAGTGAGACTATGGCATCCCCAATTGGGGTATGTTGTGAGGCTGAAGGTAGTGGGGAGGGGAAGGAGATAGGGAAGAGGAAGGTGGGGAAGTACCTGGCTATTCAGATCTGGTCACTAAACACGGCTAAAGCCATTTCAAGCAACGTTTCAATTCTGAATGGTGGTCTTACACCAGGGCGATACTGATAGTATCTTCCACTCTGGAACGTGCCGCAAATATACTATATATTATTTTAAATGAATAAATTGTGAAATAACACAAATTAATCAAATAAAATTTATTTGCGCACGCCGGGTTCGAACCCGCGACCTTCGGATTGTGAGTCGAGAGTCTTGCCTCGGGACCACGGAGGCCGTCACGGACCTGCTGCTGCTTTCAAGATATAAAATGTCTGACTAGATATTAATAGACTGATTTTTATTTTTTTCTAAATATAAGTTTAATAATTAAATATTTGTACAATAAAATTAGCGACCACCACGTTGTTTACAACTCACAACTGAATGGTTGCGAGTCGCGAAAAGTCATGGGCGACCGTGATACACCTGTCACTACAAAATATTAGAAAATTGAAGAAGAGGAAATATTAAATTAATATTTCACAAACGAACGCATTTGATTACAAGACTGGCTCTGTTATGAATGATAGTTAATAATTAGTTACTAATTTTTATTTTATTATTTTAGATTTAGGTTACAGAAACCAAATAACGTAGACATAGATTTTGGATACATTTGCACAATTTGTAACATAATATTATTATTTATTATTTTAACTTTATGAGTAAAACCTCAAACTGTAATATTTAATTAAATGAAGACATTATGAGCGAAACTCAATCGAAAATCTGGAAACAGAAAAATCAGAAAAAGATATTGGCACCTCTGGGATTCGAACCCAGGACCTCCCTACTTTCCGGGTTGGGTGCTCTTATCCACTGAGCTAAGGTGTCGATATCCAATTCGGTCACTTTTAACTGTACCATACTTCGACTAAGAATCACCCATATTATCTTCACTTTTCTTAACGCATATTTTTATTGGCTGCCATCTTTATGAATGATTGCAAGATTCAACTCGAACTAAATGCAATCTAGATGGTGTCTGGATAAATTATTATCCATTTTATTTAATGTGCGACATCTATTGACTCTTCTGCAAGTCTGGGATGAATATTATTATTTTTTATTTTAACTTTATGAGTAAAACCTCAAACTGTAATATTTAATTAAATGAAGACATTATGAGCGAAACTCAATCGAAAATCTGGAAACAGAAAAATCAGAAAAAGATATTGGCACCTCTGGGACTCGAACCCAGGACCTCCCTACTTTCCGGGTTGGGCGCTCTTATCCACTGAGCTAAGGTGTCGATATCCAATTCGGTCACTTTTAACTGTACCATACTTCGACTAAGAACCACCCAGTTGGGTGGGTTCTTAGGGTCAGTCTGGGTTCGAGTCCCAGAGGTGCCAATATCTTTTTCTGATTTTTCTGTTTCCAGATTTTCGATTGAGTTTCGCTCATAATGTCTTCATTTAATTAAATAAAAAAAAATGTAACATAATATGTTAAGTACAACGTAGTTCCAGGGCAAGTTGCAATACAGGTGTGAATACAATTATGGCCCAGTCAACATTAGTTTCTAACTAGGCTGTGCCTGTTCTAAGAAACTAATCATGACGTGCAAGGTAATAAATTGCAGTGTTTGTGTTCGGTATGTTATATCAATACAATCAAATTGTAGACATAATAAAGGTTACAATCCTAAATCACTTTGTTTGACAGTTCTGATCGACTAAAAATAAGCTTATTTTATCGAGATCGTCCGAACTGCAGATAATGTTATCTATGTAGGTACTCGTATGTTGATTTATATATATATTTTTAATAATCTCAGACTCCTCCATTCACCTCTCACCCCAGAAGATAGGTGGAAGCTTGAGTGGCAATCGGCCAAGGTGAAAAATACCCATCTCGTACAAGACCCCACTGAGAGACAGCCTGGGTTCTCGTTGCCTCGCAAACTCTGGTCCGCCATCAATAGGATAAGGTGCTCCCGTAGCCGTTGTGCCCATATGATGCATAAATGGGGCCTTAAAGAGTCGGAGATGTGTGAATGCGGTGAGGTGCAGACCACCGAATATGTGGTCAACGAATGCCCGCTCCATTCATTCCCCGGCGGGATTGATGAGACCCTAGACTGGCTCGCAGACCTAGATGTCCCCCTCTGACCCCCCCACCATACGAAAGAAAAAGAAGAATAATCTTATGTATGAAAATCAATATTCGTTTGTTTGTTTGTTCGTATTTTTTGCGCTGCAATAGCGTTCATCCGATTGCGATGAAGCTTTGGTGATTTGGTGTTACTTGTTTTTTACATTAACTCCACACAGGAGGCCCTAACGAGAATAATTTCCCTCAGGGCCCGGGGAAACTATTTTCCTCAGGGCCTATGTCATCTTTGAAGATGCTGTGTGGAGGGTATATGTCGTATAGGTATGTTGTGCGTACGCCCGCGAAAATTATAGGCTTTTTTATTTATGAATACCGCACAAAAATCCCAACTGCTCTCGTCTGGAGCCAGTGAGACTATGGCATGCCCAATTGGGGTATGTCGCGAGCCTGAAAGTAGTGAGGAGGGGAAAGAGATGAGGAAAAGGAAGGTAGGGAGCTTGGCTATTCAGATCTGGTCACCAAACACTGCTAAAACCATTTCAAGCAACGTTTCAAATCTGAATGGTGGTCTTACACCAGGGTGATACTGAGAGTATCTTCCACTCGGGAACGTGCCGCAATTATACAATATTTTATTTTAAATTAATTAATTATGAAATAACACAAATTAATCAAATAAAATTTATTTGCCACGCCGGGATTCGATCCCGCGACCTTCGGATTGCGATTCAAGAGTTTTACCGCTCGACCACGCCGGCCGTCAGGCTATGTATAATGGAAAGCTCTGGCATTATGAAATTTGTATAAATAAAAATGTGCGTATTTCGTATATTTTATTGGCAGGAAGGCATGTGGGGGAGGGGAACGGGGAGTGGGGTTTGCGGGAGGGATAACGACGGAGAGGGAAAGCGGGAGGGGAAGGGGACTCAGGGGATGAATGGGGACGCACGGGAAAGGACATGCAGGGAGAATCAATTTATTTATTTGATAGGCATTGCAATGCATGCCGGATATCAGCTTGTAGTTTGTAAATTAAACAACTCATTCTTGGCACACAATCCTAGCTTCAGTCACCTTCATACATTCCTTTCTGTCATTCTGACTCTTTAAATGATCCGACCCAAGTATTTGATTAACTCGAGCGTGCCATGCTTTCCTCGAACGTCCTGTTCTTTCATCACACACATTCGCATAGTTACAGGTAAATTATTCTTCTTCGACTCCTTACTTTGTTCATCATTCGTTGGAATTTGGAAGGCGGGAATTTGGCTGATCCGGGAGCCATCTATTGGATAACCAACACCTCTGACACAGGTCGCCTCAAGTAGTTCGCTATTTTTGGTGACTTGGAAGGGTTGTCCGGATTCAGGGTGTTACGTTTGTTTAGGTCTTGGCGGCGGATGCGTTTGCCGACCGGATCGAGACAGATTGATTGAGGTAGATCTTTTGACTCCCCTTTTTTACATTAGCTTCACACAGGAGGCCCTGAGGAAAATAATTCCCCTAAGGGCCTAGGTCATAATTGGGGATGCTGTGCGGAGGATCTTTTAGAAAAGGAAGGAGAGGAAGTTCTGGGAAGGAAAATGGTATAAAGTAGGAATCTGGGTGTCGGTGTGTCCAGGAGTGATGGACGTATGCATAAACCCCTTTCTCTGCAGTACAAGGCGATGTTCTGAGAGAGTATGGCTGGAGAAGTCAAAAGGCCTCCCTCAACCATTCTCCCCAATCCGGCCTGCCGTGTAGTTGATCGGCAGATGCATCCGCCGCCAAGACCCGGACAAACCTCAACCAATGAACCCGGGCACCCCATTAGCCGGATCCATGGTTGGATCGACCGTCACTCCTGGACACATTGACTCACAGAATTCCACCCATCCCTCATACCTTTTTCCTTCCCAGAATATCTCTTTTCTTCACATAAAAAGATCCTCCGCACAGCATCCCGAAAGATGACACGCCCCGAGGGATTTTGTCTGGAGCCAACGTAAAAAAAAACTGCTCTACATGCCGAAACCATACGTTCAGTCTACTTTCATCCTTCCTATACTAGTTCCATGCCTCATAGCCATATATCATACTCCAAACATCAGGGTAGTTACCAGCACTTAATTCTGGACTGCTAGCCTCGCTTTGTTGGACATTGGAGGTTATCCACCACTTGCCCGCTCTGGTATAAGTAACAGATGGTTACTCCTTCAAGGCTCTCGCAAGATTCTAATTTTTTTGTTCAACGAAGCTACATTTATTAATTTTGAACGAATCTAGACCTCCAGTGTCCCTGCGTACGTTGTTAGAAAGCAGTGTGCAAGTGCTTAAACAGGAAAAAAACATAATTCAACAAATCAGGTGAGTAAAACAAGCAAAAATAATAGTTGAAGCAAAATAAAACTCGTTCAAGAAGCTCATGAAGCAGCAAGCTCATGCTTTGTTGGACAGATTTTTTTTATTATCACTAACCGCGTTCAGTCCTTCATTAATGTGGTCACCTGTATTTACTCTTATTTTACTATTTCCATCAGCCTTCCCATCTCTCTAAATATCTTGTGCAGTTATATTTTTGAATGCTTGATTTGTACTTAGGAATGCAACTCAGATAGTCTGCGAGATGCCTTGATGGACAGTGTGAGAAATACCCGTGCTATGTTTATTCAAGCTAACGTCGGCAGTTTATAATACTCGAGTTCAAAATAGATTTATTTGAAGTCGGTACCTACCGCCAGTACAGCAGCTGTGATGCTATCTGCATATCTCTTGATCTGAAACAGAATTAATGCTGGTGAAAAGATACAAATCTCTGGCATAGCATCTTCCTGTCTTCTTCTCAAACAAATATCATATTAATATACTTTTAGAGGTGCAAATGTTCTGATAAGTATTACGATAAGTAGATACGAATGATTCTTCTTGTCTCAGAAACAGACTGGTAAAACAGAAATTGAAGTCCAAAGATTTAGATGCTTTATTTTTACTTCCTTTTTATTGTCTTTGGTTATGAGGATTGCCTAAAATACTTTAATTTTCTTTCTTTAGAAAAAAGAGACAATTTTCTGATACAATATGTTTATACAAAATTAATCGCAACAAACATAAATTCCATTAATTAAAAAGACCCTCCACACAGCGTCCCCAAAGATGACATAGACCAACGCAATAGGCTTATGAGATTTTTTAATATGAATACCGCACAAGAATCACATTTGCTTCCAATCACCTGCGGTCAGTGAAACTATGGCATCCCAATTGGGGTTGTGAGGCTGAAGATAGCGCCTAGCGCCCTTGAGATGATTTTTCATGAAAATGGCGCTTTATAAATAAGCCAAATATTATAGTGCAAAGAGGAAGGAGATGGGGAAAATAAAGATTGGTAGTACCTGGCTATTCAGATCTGGTCACCAAACACGAGTCACTAAAGCCAATCCCAGCAATGTTTTGATTTTGAATGGTGGTCTTACACCGCTATGGAACGTGCCGCAAATATACCACATATTATTTCAAATGATAAAATTGTGAAATAACACAAATCAAACAAATACAATTATCAATTGAAATAACACAATAATTTTGTTTGTAACCACGATTTATTTAATTTTTTACTACCAAACGCTTTCGCTTTACATAAGCATCTTCAGGATATAAAAATTAAACTGATGATTTCTTCAAAATTCGCAAATTCACTCTGTGGCGTCATTATAAATTTAATGAAAACAAATAACTTTGTGTACACCACTATTTAATTAACAATATCAACATGTTTCGAAAACTGTGTTTTCTTCGTCAGGATAATAAGTTAAGTTAATGTTGATATTGTTAATTAAACAGTGGTGTACACAAAGTTATTTGTTTTCATTAAATTAAACTGATGAGTTTATTTTTTATACCCTGAAGATGCTTATGTAAAGCGAAACAGGTCGGTAGTAGAAAAATTAAATTAATCGTGGTTACAAACAAAATTATTGTGTTATTTCAATTGATAATATGTCAAACCAAAAAGTTACTGCTTTCTACCAAAAAATAATACAATTTACTTGCGCGCGACGGATTTTGAACCCGCAACCTTCGGAAAACTAGTCGAGAGCCTTACTCCTCGATCACGATACTTGTTAATGTTGTCGCCATTTGGCGCTTGGAATGAAAACGAAGTGAGGAACCCTTCGCTTATTTCTATTTAAGAAAAATTTCAACTTTGTGTTTTGTCGGTGAAAATATCCGTCACAGTTGTGTCATCTGCGTATGCTCGTAGATTTAGATAGGAAATAATGCTTATTCAGCAAAAATAATTGGTGTTGGGACTTCTTTCCATTTTTTCACTTAGAAACCTCCCACATTCGGGAATTGGGACCACCGGAATTGCTGGCGCGACGAAGTAAAACGAATTAACAAAATTAATGAATTCGTCATTCATATTTTAATAAGCGGAAGATTTTTTTAACCGCGAGTGAATGAACTCTTCATATATTATTTTAAGTTTTACTTTGTGTAATGTATCATAATTTGGGAGGTGGGTATGGGTACCGCCGCCCCGGGAACCATTTATTGGATAACCAACACCTCTGCCATACGTCACGCCAAGTAGTTCGCTACAGGGGTTCCCGGGTTCATGGGGATCAGGTTTGTACTGGGAGGGATGGATTCATTTGTTCGTCACTCTTAGACACACAGATGCCCAGATTCCTACCCACCCCTCATACCTTTTTCCTTCCCAGAATTTCCCCTCCTTCCTTCCCCTAAAAATGCCTTTGTGTTTTTGTAATGTATCTTATTGTTCCATGTATTTTTATATCATCTATGTATTTTTTAATCGAAATTTTATTGTTTTAATTTCTCACTGTACCTTTAAATTTTTGTTACTTTTATTTTTATTTGATGTATATATTGTTTGTTTTCATTCGTAACTTTATTTATATTAAATATTTCTTTCTTGTGTTAAAGTTGTATTGCCTTTATCTATTTATGTAAAAGCCCTTTGGGCGTAAAATAAATAAATACCCCTTGGACCGCGAATTAAGTAAATATTAAGTTGAGCCTTTAAGTAATAATGTATGTAGATTAGAAATTAGAATATTATTTAAATCATTAGAAAAGTGTGCATATTAATATTAGGCTAGCATCTTAGACCAGGTTATTATATCGACCGAATCTTCATTTGCAATTTCTTTTCGATTTATACGTTAAAATCATAGATTTCTCAAAATTTTTGACGTGATATTGGTCGTTAGTGTGGAAAGCCGTTAAATGGGTAATTAAACAGCGGTTAAAACTTTTTTTTTGTTATTGTTTTTGGGGTGTTATGCCGTGTTTCGCTACCTCCTTCTTTAGCCAACGTTTCGGACAGCGTTACAGTGTCCATCATCAGGGGAGATGAGTAAATGATATTGGTGAGAGTGTTTACTTATGTGTGTCGAATCGATACCGTGCTGCCAGCTCCATTTCTTTACGAGCTGGTGTTAGAAAACATTCAGCATGTTTTTTTGCGTTTAGCTTTGGTGTAGCCGTCAATTACTGGATACCAAGAACTATTGAGCTTAGCTCCGTCGTCTCTGTTAATATTGATGGGGTTTTTATGGATTTCAATTGCCTCCGTAATTAGGCGTGCTCTGTAAGTTTTGGGTCTTCCCAGGACTTCAGGAACAAATCCAAAGTAATGGCCGGTTTCGATTAAGTGCTCGGCGATTGCCGATTTGTCAGGGTGGCCAAGTTTACAAGCACGAAAGTGTTCCGAAATCCTTTTGGAGATCGTCCGCTCTGTCTGGCCTACATAGACCTTGTCACATCCGGAACAGCTGAGTTTATATACTCCATCTGTTTCCTCTGGAAGGAAACTGATGAGGAAATGAAAGGAATGAGGAAATATGAAGGAAACAGCTGAGTTTATATACTCCATCTGTTTCCTCTGGAAAATTTCTGTAAATACGGTAAAGATAGCGGTCAGTTCGTAACACTAACATTAATGGGTTATTTCTGTATTGTTCAAGGATCTTTAAATTATTTTTGACTCCTCATAAGCTGATATGAATGAAAACATACCCCATTTGGGGATGCCATATTATCTCTGGCTCCAGAGCAGCTGGGACTCTTGTGAAGCTTTTTTTAATTAATTTATTTATTTTTTATATAAACACCGCACAAGAGTCCCAACTGCTCCCGTCTGAGCCAGTGAGACTATGGCATCCCAAACAAGTTATTTAGCAAATATTTATTGAACGATTTGAATCGGAACAAATAAATTAATAGAAAAAATGTATTATTATTTTTTTATTTTAACTTTTTATGAGTAAAACCTCAAACTGTAATATTTAATTAAATGAAGACATTATGAGCGAAACTAAATGGAAAATCTGGAAACAGAAAAATCAGAAAAAGATATTTACACCTCCGGGACTCGAACCCAGGACCTCCCTACTTTCCGGGTTGGGGGCTCTTATCCACTGAGCTAAGGTGTCGATATCCAATTCGGTCACTTTTAACTGTACCATACTTCGACTAAGAACCACCCATATTATCTTTATTTTTCTTAACGCATATTTTTATTGGCTGCCATCTTTTTATGAATGATTTCAAAATTCAACTCGAACTAAATGCAATCTAGATGGTGTCTGGATAAATTTTTATCCATTTTATTTAATGTGCGACATCTATTGACTCTTCTGAAAGTCTAGGATGAATAATATTATTTTTTATTTTAACTTTTTATGAGTAAAACCTCAAACTGTAATATTTAATTAAATGAAGACATTATGAGCGAAACTCAATCGAAAATCTGGAAACAGAAAAATCAGAAAAAGATATTTACACCTCTGGGACTCGAACCCAGGACCTCCCTACTTTCCGGGTTGGGAGAAAAAATGTACTTATGACAGGGTGATAATGGATCGGCATTTTCAATTTATTTGTTTTTTTCATTCATTTTTATAAAGTACATTAGAACATGGGTCGTCTGTAGCTTACGACACAGTATTACAATAAATAATATGAATTAAAAATATAAATCCCATTTACAACTTCTAAACATGTTCGTTTAGAAGTCAATCAACAATGTCTGGTAATATCTATATTACAGATTCTATACTATCTATACTAATATTATAAATGCGAAAGTGCGTTACTCTTTCACACCTAAACAATTAAACCGATTTAAAAAATTCTTTCACCAATAGAAAGCTACATTACATGTGAGTAATGTGAGCTGTATATAATGGTAAGCTCTGGCGTTATGAAATTAAAAATATAAATATATTATATTAATTATACGTTTATTGTCCCTTACAAAAGCGAGTTATTCATAACGTCAGACGAAAAGCAAAACAAGTCATTATCTTGGTAACTATGTTGATATATTTGCGGAAAAATTTATTTCAAGTGTCGTAGTTAATATCTATCTATCTAAATAAATCAAAATGCATCTGAAATGTTTGTACGCGCATAACTTCCGAACGACTGCACCCAATTGGATAATTTTTTTTTTTACTTAAAAAAAATTGCAATAGGTGAATGTACCAGGAATGAATGCATGGAATGTCGAAGGGAGGAGGAGAACTCAGGAGGGGGAGAAGGGGAACGGGAAGAATGGGAAAGGACACGCAGAGAAAAACAATTTATTTATTAAATGGCATAGCAACGCATGCCGGGTACCAGCTAGTCACTTATAAATAGGATAAAAAAAAATTGGTGTTTGATCTGTCTTGGCTGATGATCCAAGACTTGATGTCTGCAGAATATCACAAGAGATGTCATTCGTTTACGAAACGATCTAGTTCAGACTTATAACAAGAGATGCCACTCTATTCACACCCCAAAATTTTACAAAGATAAAGGAAACATAGTCCGTAGAGTCAGTGGAGCGCACTCGAGCTCAACTGAGCATTCAGAACCATCTCTTGTATTGACAGGAACGTTCACTTGTGGCCGAGTAGATATTCATTGTAAATCACAATAACGTAAACAAACAAGACTTGTAATCTCGACAAACCACAAGCTTTATTGAAGACTACAGAACATTACATCAAGTAGTCCCAGTCAAAGGGATTGAAGAACATCACAATGTCCAATTTACATTTAGCCACAATTTGTGTTTGTCTAATGGCCTGTGGAATTGCATTGTTTAGCTTTGCTACAAAGTACCTTAAATTAATTTGGTCAAAAGTTGTTTCAGCGAAAGGGACAAGTAAGAGATTACGCTATTTGGACCTCATATCGCGAGCAGTTTGTAAATTGTCAAATAGAGTTCTGTGCTTAACCCGGCGAGAGTGTGGTAAAAATGTAAGAAGAGCATGTGGCAGGGTATGACATACCCGTTTACAAATTTGACTATAAAACTTGATTCTTAAGAAAAAGCATTATAATAATTATTTATTTATTATAGCAAGGCTATATTATAATGAATTGGAAAAAATAATTTGCGCCATTTTAACCACTTTTATATTTTTCTTAAATGGAAACGAGTCACCACGAATTTTCAACAAAAATGTTCACTCTCAAAATAACTATAAAGAAACAAGTTTTATGAAAAAAAAAAACTTAAAAATATGATAGAACATGAAACAAGTATCTATTTTAACTAAAAAAATAACATATTAGGAACTGGAGTTCAAATTAGTGCAGTTTTTAATAAGAAAGAGGCCCGCCTCATCGGAAGTATTTTCTAATACTTCTTCCAGCATTGACCGAAGTCGGGTTTTCTTTACTGTCAACGTCCATTTTCTATTAAAATCTACAATGCAACAAAGAAAGTAAGTTAAAATAACAGAAAAGTAATGTTAGTTTTTGTTACGAAATATATACACCAGTTGTATGGCAGGGTATCACATACCCGAATGCAGTTTGCAAGCGTATAACACGAGCGCAGGCTGCCGCGACACTGCGATCACGCCATTATCCCCTCCCGTACCCCTTTGACTCCAGCTACTCAAAGCAACAACAGGTTTGAAGGTCACATACAAAAAATACACGTAAATAAGTAACATGGTGGGTATGACACACCCTGCCACACTCTCGCCGGGTTAAAGAGGTAAGTTAGTATATTGTTGGCGTAATGTTGACTAATGTCGTTTGGTATGGGGGTATTTAGATGTGTAATGTGAAAAATCAAATAAGTATTTGATAGAGTACTTACAAGTTTATTGAACAATATTACGTACGATTATACCGCTCCATAATTTAATATTTTATATAAATTATATTTACAAGAAAGTGGGGAGCGAATAAGTAGCGATTTACAAGGCTTTATTAATCCGGCAGTTTAGAACAGAATAATTTGGTTGATGTTTGTCACGGCGAAAGAAGTGACTCGTGAGAAAAGCGGATCCCTATTGGTGTACGGGGGACCAATTGGAATGCTGCGCGGCTGCAGATCGCTGGCTTGTTCGCGTTCCACAATTTGGATGCTATAGAATGACGTTTAAGAAAATTGTATCTCTACGAGTGTTAAGCGTTTTGAGTTTAAACAGCTGAAACAGCTAAAAAAAATATAAGTGGTGTTTACAATGTTATTGTTTTATTTTTAAATTATAATGTCACATTACAAAGTATCTGCTTCATATGAACAAAAATTAAATATATAAATGAAAACAAATTACTTTGTGTACACCACTATTAAAATATTAATTATTATTTAAATAGTGGTGTACACAAAGTTATTTGTTTTCATTTATATATAATGATGACGCCACAAAGTGAATTTGCGAAGTTAAAAGAAAAAAATAAATAATTTGTTATTGCCTTTTTGCTTAGCAAAATAAATCTACAATTCTTTTGTACTTTCAGTACCGAATTGGTATTTTTTTATGCCCACGCCCTCACTAAGCCATCTCAACGCCCCCTAATTTTCTCTGGGTCCTATGCCCCCCCCCTGAAAGTTTCAAACGACAAAAAGGAGTAAGTTTTATTATACACGGTTAAAATACAGAATCTTCTATCATTTTCGTTTTCATTCAAGACGTGGGAGAAGGGAGAGGAAAATCTTCGATGACGTGCGCACGACATCTCTCTACGTTTCAGTAAGTAATCAAGTTTAATCAAAAGGATAAACTTTGTACTAAATGTTCTTTGACAACCAAAAGTTGTCTACAGTAACTTTCCTATTAATGTTTATTATTAACTTTACAAAGGAGCTAAGATAGTAAAATCATTTTCCATTTGATGGCCAAACAAAAACTTATGGACGAACTAAATCCATTGAGCAATTTTGTTACCCAGTACAAAACCCAGTGAAAAAATATCTTTTGAAGGATTCTGACCAAAAAACTTCCAAGCGCACGGTTGAAAATTTAATTATGAACGAATGAAGCGGCTAGTTCGGAAATATTTGGACTCTCTTGAAGAAAAAGTGGAATATACACCACGAAACTTTTTCAATATAACTGTTGTACTTGGCGGTTTTCTTTGCATTCGATGTAATGCTGCTCTGAAAGTTAAACGCTTGAAGTTTCAAAGAACAGTTTAAAATGAAATGTAATGGGTGGCTATATAAATCATAAAACGTTAAATTATTATTGTCATGGAACATCTTGTGCTTGAAAATTAGCTTTTTCTAGATATTTTTCAATTAAAGAAGAGGAAATTAAGAAAGGCTGGTAGAGCTATTGAAGAAGAGCATTTTCAGGTAATTTTTTTTACGTGATAATGTCTTATAAATCGATGAACGCCGGCCGCATTCACGAAAAAGCATGACTCGTTGTCACGTTGTCACGTTGTCAGGTTGTCACGTTGTCACGTTGTCACGTTGTCACGTTGTCACGTTGTCACGTTGTCACGTTGTCAGGTTGTCACGTTGTCACGTTGTCACGTTGTCACGTTGTCACGTTGTCACGTTGTCACGTCGTCACGTCGTCACGTCGTCACGGTGTCGCGTCGTCGCGTCGTCGCGTCGTCGCGTCGTCGCGTCGTCGCGTCGTCGCGTCGTCGCGTCGTCGCGTTGTCGCGTTGTCGCGTTGTGGCGTTGTCGCGTTGTCGCGTTGTCGCGTTGTCACGTTCCGCCTTAGCCAAGCGTGCAAGCGAGGGCGCGGAACAAGCGTTCGGCCTAAGCGTTCGGCTTGTGACGAATATATCTCTCTTCCACTTCACGTTATTATATGAAGTTATCACGTAAAATTATCGTCCGTAAACCAAATTTACAGATAATCGATTTTTTTTAAAGAAAGACAAACAACATTCATGGCTTATGAATAACCTGACAATATTTAAAAATCTTGTTTGCAGTAAGCGGAAACTGTTATTCGTGTCGTGATGGAGGACTTAGCCAGCAGAAGAATCGAACAAGCGACGCACGGGTGGGACCTAAATGCGATGCCAAATCAGTCGATTATCAGCCATGTGCTAATTTGATTAGCTATTAGCTAATATAACGTCATGAAAAATAGAAGTATTTAAACTAAAAATTATGTAATCGCTTTGTTACTATATCTTTTATTTCATTGCTTCTCTGTACTGAATACTTAATTTTTTTATTTTATTTTAAGAATTTTGTACATTTGTGTACGTCTTTTTAGTCGTTTTTGTTTTGCAAATGTGGGACTTCAAACCAAAATTGCAGCGTTGTTTTCGTTAAATGTTATAAATACGACGGCCAATTAACGTTCTAAAAACTCCTGTGGACGATATTAAACGAAATGTTTACTGCCAGATGTGTTTCTACCTTTGGAAGTCAACCGGCGGCAAACGAAAAATAAATCGATGATGAACCCCGGTGAATCTGTCCTACCTCAAAGTCTTCAAAAAAATGAAAACTCGTGCCGACCTCTTCGACGGAAAGTGAACCTTGAAGTCTTCCGAAACACAACGCGCGGGAGGTCCATTTTCGCTGTGGAACAGCGACGGGTGGAAAAATTCCCTTACCACACTCTGCATGCACACTTTTGAGCAAAATTTAACCTCGAGGTGTGTGAAACTCGAGGAGCGGAGAGGTCGTTTTCGCGTGCCAGGCGTTGTCTTACAGTGTACCTCAAGCGAAAGTAAACCAGGTGGGTAAAACTTAAGGGTAGTGGTCCGGGAAAGTGAACCGGAAAATAGTAAATTATAAACGTTCTTTTGACTTTATATCTGGGTTAAATTTTCCCCGCAGGAAAAACTTAACCCTTCCACACACTTTTCCACAAATGATCGTCTAGTAAAACCGCGCTATGCAATTGTACTATATAAGTATAATAAATACAAAAAAATACAAGAACAACTTGTCAACCTACCAGAGACCAAATGGGAAAATAATTTACCGACTCCGGATATTTTCATATTAGAGAGTTCGGCTCGTTAGAAATCCTAACTGGACCGATTAATCCTACTGATCCCTCAATATAAATCTTTAAAAAATCTTTCGTAATCCTACATGTATTTAATATGACTGATTTTTGCATTTTTATATATAGATTCTTTGACAAATCTAATAAGCCTAAATTTTGAATGAGAAAACTAGTTATAATGCCAGTAGCCGAAATAACAAATGGTAATATTTTTATGGTCCGAGAATGCCAAATTCTTCTAATCTCAATCCTAAATCTGTATATTTTCTAATTTTTTCAGAAACAGATTTTTGAATATTACAGGAATTTGAAATATTATTATTCACTATTTTTACTATATTTTAATTTGTTTATTATTTTTTTTTCTGTTATTTCACTGGTAGTATCTCCACATATTAACAACTAAACCTTGATTTAAGCATTTTGTGAACCGTTTAAATTGAAGTGTTAATATCTAAGTTCACCCCATTGGCAATTTAATTAATATGAGGGATCGGTAGCGGTGACAGATCAGTGAATGAGTGAATTATTTATTTATTTTATTTATTTATTTGACACCCAGAGGGCTTTTACATGATTTGTAGTGTAATTTTAATTTGACAGATACATACTTTGAAACTAAGGAAATAATACAAATAAAACTACATTAGATAAAAGTTATACAACAAGTCATACAAACACATAAACATAAACAAAGAAATACAGCTATTTTATTGGTTTACAAGATGTGTTTAGTGATAGTGTTGAAATAATTTTTTTAGATGATCCACAAAACTCGCCAAGTTAATATTGAAAATGTCAACATCACACAAGTACTTATTCCACATGGTGTGAAGTCGTTGTATCGGAGAGTGGGCAATGTAGTTACGCTTATGAGTGCTGCTATAGAATATTGAATTTTGTCGTGTTGTTACTGTGGGTATTCGTAAGTTAATGAGTTGCAAGAGTTCACAACAGTCGAATTTAGAGTTAAGTATTTTGAATAAAAATGTTAAGTCGTTTATTTTACGTCTGTCTTCTAATGTATGTATTTTTAGAATATTTAATAAGTAATCGTATTTCAAGTCTTCTACTGGGATATTTAATTTAAAATTGATAAAACGCGAATTGGTTGAGTCAGTGTGATTTTATTGCAGACAGTATTGAATACAGTAGAGTGTAGGCGTCACGATGCAGGTCACATCCACGGTGGGATGTGGATCAGAACTCGAAGCGTGGCGGGTGGAGTATTAATGATGATGTCATGGTCAGCTGGCGGTGATGATCACGGATCTTCCTGGTCCTCCAGTGATATGCTCGACGCCGTGTTGATTGAATGACGAATGACGAATTCTTTCAGACTGTTGCTCGAGACCGTGGCGGTGAAGATAACTTGACGGTGCGGTGACTTGGTGTTGATGTAGTCAGGTGTGGTGCGGAAAATTTGAGAGGCAAGAAGACCTCGGAACTGTGAACCTTGAGAGGTGAGTGGATCCTCCGTGATCCACCCAAACAAATTATGTACAAATTTACGTCCATTTTAATAATTTAGTGTTAAAAAATATTTCTTCCCGGAGAACGTAGTAAAGCTGTTTATAAAATAATAACTAACAATTTGCTTTTCACGTGTAATTAGCAGCTCAACTCCGTCTCTTGACGCAGTCATAACACTACAAAGTTTCAAGAGTTAATTTAAATAAATTAATCCCACCTCGTGTTGCGCGTCAACACTATTACACGCGTGGCTTTTTAAAATAACAAAATTCATCTAAAATTTGCAAAATGTTAGTTACTTGTTTATAGCAAACAAAAAAAATAAATGGATTACGGACTCGGTAGTCGAGGGGTAAAACAGCTCTGTCTATCAATCCGGAGGTCTTCTCGGCGTGCGAAAGTAAATTTTACGTGATTAATTTGTGTTGTTTCTGATAACAAACACTCCTGTTAC
This sequence comes from Glyphotaelius pellucidus, assembly GCA_936435175.1. Taxonomy (NCBI): domain Eukaryota; kingdom Metazoa; phylum Arthropoda; class Insecta; order Trichoptera; family Limnephilidae; genus Glyphotaelius; species Glyphotaelius pellucidus. The sequence continues at coordinate 3,155,301 of OW386561.1, forward strand.
AGGTTTTTTTTACATGAACTCCACACAGGAGGCCCTGAGGAAAACTAAAAAAAATTTCCCTCAGGGCCTATGTCATCTTTGGGGAAGCTGTGTAGAGGATTTCAAGGGGTGGTTAGGAATCTGGGTTTCAGTGAGTCCTGGTCATCCGCCTCCAAGACCTAGACAAACCTCACCCCATGAACCGGGGCACCCCTGCTAAATCACCAAACGTAGCGAACCACTTGGGGTGACCTATGGCAAAGGTGTTGGTTATCCAATAAAGGTTCCCGGGGCAGCGGTACCCATTCCGTATCTCATGTGGCAAGCTGCATTTGGTGATTGAGTAGTGGTGCTCGGATTTGTGGTGTAAGGTTTGTCTAGGTTTCGTTGGCAAATTATAGAAGTACTTACTGCATGGCGGGACGGATCGGGAGGGATCGGATGAGGGATACTAATCTAGACCTCTCCAGACGGATTCTCTCTATCTATCGCTTTGCACCACAGTGATAGGGATGGATTTATACGTCCGTCACTCCTGGACACGTTGACTCCCAGATTCCTACACACTTTTCATACCTTTTTCCTTTCCAGAACTATCTCACCTTCGTAGCCCCTACACAGCATCTCCAAAGATGATGAAATTCTTAAAGAACTTAACATTACAATTTGACGATTTGTCGCATTCTGTGAAACAACCCATCTGTACGTGGGTAATGGCTAAACATCAATACAATTTTCTCATTTAACTCATTTATGATGCTGTGTGGGTAACTTCTAGACTACGCATCCCTAGGTTGGGGTGGGTGTGCAAAAACTGTTTTGGACAAATTAGCAAAAGCTCAAAAATCGCTACTAAGGGTAATTCTCAAAAAACCATTTAGATATCACAGCGATGCACTATTTGAAGTTACGAGTTCTGGATGTTAGACAACTAACTATACATGAGAAAATTAATTTTAAACACCCATAAACAACGCCACCTCTACCCATCTATTAACCACTCTCACGACACCCGACACTCACGGAGAAATCCAATTGTACCACTCACAACCAAAACATCTCATGCTCAAAGACACTTCTCATTCTTAGGTCCAAAACTATACAACTTAATGCCTGATGCTTGGAAAAACGAAAGCACAGGTGTTCTTCGCAGATTGACCACTACTTGGTTTCATCAATTAGGGAGAAAGGAGTGTGAACTTTTACTACACAAAAAATGAAATCAAACACAAACCAAAAACAATAAAAAAAATTCCAACAAAAATATACTGTGTTAAAGAAACCTTTATGCCCGAATCGTTAATATTATGTGTATGTATGTACTTACCTATTTCATTTTAAATTAGAATTCTACCAGGCACCAGATAATCTTATGTCTTAATTGGATATTTTATTTTATTTTATCATTTCTCTTTTTTATTTCATATTTATACAAAATATATATGTAAACTTATTATTTTGGTCATTTATAAGTAAACTTATTTTATTATTATTTTGTTAACTATGCAAGAAAACAACAGTAATAATCATACATTAATTGTTTATTTTATTTTATTGTTTCTGTTATCTTTATAGTTATTAGTAGTAATTTTTTTATGAAATGCAAACACCAGTTCCCTTTATAAACCATGGTTCATGTATAATCACACTTATCCTTATTTGACTGTCCTAAAACGGGAATCATCCTAGTTGGACAGTCAAAACATTTCACAAATGTACATAAATGTGTAAATATTTTACTAAATAAAATTTATTATTATTATTATTAATTTTCATAAAAAATGTGCTAATTGACGGCCTTCGTGGTCCCGAGGCAAGACTCTCGACTCACAATCCGAAGGTCGCGGGTTCGAACCCGGCGTGCGCAAATAAATTTTATTTGATTAATTTGTGTTATTTCACAATTTATTCATTTAAAATAATATATGATATATTTGCGGCACGTTCCAGAGTGAAAGATACTAATAGTATCGCCCTGGTGTAAGACCACCATTCAGAATTGAAACGTTGCTTGAAATGGCTTTAGCCGTGTTTAGTGACCAGATCTGAATAGCCAGGTACTTCCCCACCTACCTCTTCCCTATCTCCTTCCCCCCCCCCCACTACCTTCACCCTCACAACATACCCCAATTGGGGATGCCATAGTCTCACTGGCTCCAGACGGGAGCAGTTGGGACTCTTGTGCGGTATTTCATGTAAAAAAAAAAAAAATAATGAATTAGCAGAAAAGATCAAAGAAAAAAAATACATATTTATTGTTTTCAATTAACATAATTTTAAGACGTAATAATGGTTTCAATTTGTATTCAGGACTCAATTTGCTTTAAAATATTCCAAGATAATTTTATGTTATGCGTTTTATTCAAAAATATGTAAAATTTTAGAATAAATTACAAAAAAATACAAAGAGCAATGTTTTAAAGGTTAATAAATCAAGTAAAAAACCCATTAATTCAGATTAATAACGGTTTAAATCAAAGTAATGTCCGAGGAATTCAAACAAATAACCGAATATGTCAAAATAATATAAGAGAATCGAAAGATATGAAAAATATAGATCCGTAAATCTACATAAAGTCAAATTTATGAAAAATAACTCAATGTTTCTAAGGCACAGTTGTTTTGCAGAAATTCACGTGTGACAAAGTCGTCAAATGTTATTCAGCGCCGTTTTGTGTTTTTGACGGTTATGCCGATTCTATTTCAGCTTTTGAAAAAATTGTGATCAGCAGATTTACTGTTAGAGTGGATTTTTTCATTTAACGAGAATGCTAAATGCAATGCTTATTGTAAAATTGTATGTATGTATTGCATGTCGCCATATTAAAATTCGGAGGTATGATTTTTTTTATGTGGGCAGAAAATATTCAAAATGATTTCCAAAAAATCTCGAGCAATCGGAGAAAAAAGTTTTAAATTGCGCTGTCAATCCAGTGGTGAGCGTTGTATGCGTATGCTCTGAGGGGAAATATTTTCCCCATGTCTGGAGCTAATGTAAAAAAAAAAACAGCAATGTTCCTAAAATATATTTTTTCGTTCTTTTAGGTAAGACCATTAACAATCCGGCTACATGATAGTGGTACCATTACATATCTTACACGAGACCTACAATTAAAAGCTCAATTATCCGGCAAGACGGTACCTGCCACCCTACTTCTCTACCCCGCCACCCTACTTGCCGTAGCGAGGCTTCGTAGAGCAGTGAAAACGTAGACATGCGGCACCGTAGACCCCAACAATCTGCAGGAATGTAGAACACTGGTGTCGAGTACAGTAGTGATGTAAAGTTCGATTCGAATCATTCGTTTACGGCGAAATTAATTTTACAATTTTGGAGGCGTGCAAGGATGTCGAATAGGAATAACCAACGCCTCTACTTTAGGTCACCCAAAGTGGTTCGCTACGATAAGTGCTTGGTCGTGGTGGCGAATGCGTCTGCTCACCAACTGCGTGGCAGGCTTGATAGGGAGAGATTGGTTGATGAAGACTTTTTACTTCCAGCAGGGCTATTTTTAACATCACTTTGCACCGCAGTGGGAGGGATGGATTCATTCATCCGTCACTCCTACACACAACCGCTTTGCAGTGTTTTGCTGCTAGGCCCTTTGGGCGGCTTTTGGCTCGGCTTCGCCCAGTTTAAAACGATTTTATAAATCCGATAGGAACTGGTTCCAAAAATAACCGGTTCCTCGGATCCACTGTGATCCAGTGACATCTGACATCTAGTCACTAGGACAAAGTAACCGCGACAGGCAATGACGTCATATGTAATATATAGTCACGTGGTACTATTATTCACAACTGTCAGTTACAATAATAATCATACTACAACCGCCAATTTCTCCAAATTCGGAAAGATACTCAAATTTACAAATCCGTAGTACTTATAACTGTCAGCGATAGGTTTTCATGCAATCTGGTAACGTAAGTGGCGCCATCTTTTGGCAATTGCTTGAATTTTAAACCGAATTATAAAAGTAGCTTTTTAACAAAATTCAAGTAAAAATACGGTTTGCGTAGGGCGTGGCATCAGAGTTGCATTCTTAGCCGGAATCTTAAATTTCAGCCGTACAGACGTTAGCGTAATAATAACGATCGGATACGTCCTATATCATACTACACTACTGTTAGTGTGCAAGAATACTTTCTTGTGTGGATTATAAACGGTTGTAGCAGGACTAAAATGATATGTGCTCCACTGTAAGAGCTACACACCTACCTGCTCGTAGTTCAGTACCTGTGGTATATAGGATTTTGTGTGTGATTTCAACATCCTTCAACAGATGTCGTTAGTGTTGATATTTATGTATAGTTTTGAGGTGTTTCAACAGATGTCAGTTACGTAGTACCTTAGAAGAGTAACGGCTATCATCGTCGTGTCTAAAGCACGAACAGATACGGAAATAGCCGATGATACACGATAAGCAGCTAGGATCCTGCAATTGTTGGGTTCTATATTCTATTCTAACCTAGACCTTTATTGGGGATTTTCCGATATTTTTTTATTTACATTAGCTCCACACGGGAGGCCATGAGGAAAATAACTTCCCTCAGGGCCTATGTCATCTAAGATGCTGTGTGGAGGGTCGTTTTGAGAAGAGGAAGACCCATGTTGTAGGAAGGAGGAAACCAGAGCTGTTGAACACAAGAACGAGTCGAAGAAGCGACCCGTTCTTATGTGACAAATGTCAACCGTGTACATATGTCGGGCACACGTTTGGTGTGTTTCCCGACTTTTTACCGGTGCCAAAGGGATTAACAACTATATAAAGGGATTAATAACTCCTCAGAGCATCTTCCATTGAAATACCGGTAGAACAAGGATAGCATTCCCACCCGACGCCTGTGCTCTAAAGATTGCAATCCGTTTTTTAATGATGGGAGAATCTATCAAACGTTTCTTCACAGAGTCGAGGGTATTTTCAGGTATTTTGGAGCTCCAGACCAGAGGTGGCTGCCAAATTAAGCCATGATGCGTACTTGTGATTTGTGCAGGGTTAACAGTTGCGTACTATTAAAGTATCTGCGGGCCTTATACAATACGCCCAGTTTTTGAGAGGCTAACTTAACTCTGGCTTCGATGGAGCTGCCATATCTGAGCTGTTCACTTAGAGTTACATCAAGCATATCAATGGAGGGCATGTTTAGAAGATTGCTTCCGTTGAATGAGACTAGATTTTCATTTCTATCACTTTTAGACGTAATCAGACATGATTGAGTCATTGAATATATAGAAAAACACGAAAACATGTACAATGTGACCTTAGAACAGGGTACCCCAGTAAGAACACATTCTTTTCTAAAACAATATAAAAAAAATAGTGATTAGTTCACAAAAATGAAGCTAGGTTTTGGCCAACTACCGAACTAAAGTATTAACAGTTTTTGTTCCACAGAGGGCAATGGTAGATGTTTATTGTTTTTCAACAATTACATTACCTAAGTTCAACATAGTTGTGAATGAGAGAGAGTAGTGAATGAGAGAAGTAGAGTAGAGAGAGTACGAAAACAATTTGCAACATAGTTGTGAATGACGAATGCTTGGAGCAGGTGGATGAGTTTGTATATTTGGGAAGTATGTTTACGAGAGATGGAAAGACTGATAGAGATATCGAAAGACGGGTAAATACTGGTAACTCCATTAATGGAGGACTGAACGCCGTTGGCGCCAACAAAAATCTGTCAAAAGAAGCGAAGCTAGCCGTCCATAATGGAGTGCTGGTACCTACCCTGATGTATGGCAGTGAGGCATGGAACTGGCAGAGAAAGGATGAAAGTAGACTGAATGCTGTAGAAATGAGATCCCTGAGACGTATGTGTGGTAAAACCATGTATGATCGTGTGAGAAATGTGGAGATCCGCAAAGAATGCAAGGCTGATGTAAGCGTTATGAGTAAGATTAAGAAAGGGACGCTCAGATGGTTTGGGCATGTAGAGCGAATGAATGAGGAAAGGAGTGTAAGGAGAATATATGACGCAAATGTGAATGGTAGACGAAGTCGGGGACGCCCGAGGAAGACATGGCACGACCAAGTGAATCAGATACTTGAGTCGGGCGATGTCAAGAGTCAGAATAATAGAAGAGCATGTATGAGACGATGTATGAATGTGAACGAAGCGAGGAGTGTGTGCCAAGATCGAGTTGTTTGGCGGTCTGTCCTCTCTGCCTACCCCTGCGGGGAAACGGCGTGATGGTTAGTTAGTTAGTTAGTTAAGTTCAACAATGATTCGAAAAACGAATCATTTATAATCGAAAATCACCAACAATCGATATAATTTCTACCATCACTAGTACCACCCAGTCAAGGCAGTATTTGAGTGTGCAAGCATCTCTTGTCCCAGGGCGGGTGGAATAAACGATTATAGCCTGTAATGATATGTGCCCCACTGTCCCTGCTGTAACCGTACCTGCTCACTTCCCACCACCTACGTGAGGCATGAACATTAAATATCCACAGGAATATTACGGGAATGCTCTTAGCGTAGTTCCACGCTCTTAGCACTTCTTATTATTATTGTATTTTTTTATTGTAATGTTCCAGAATGGTATTTGTGGAATGATTCGGGGTCACCATTAAACTTTATATCTCATTAATATAGAGAAGAAATTAATGTGAGAGAGGAAGTTTTTATAATATTTTGTGGGGATTTTATTTTTTTATTGTAATATTTAAACATTGATGACGGAAATAAATATATCAGAAACATATTCGATTGGTTATAACAGAGTCCCGGTAAGCCTTAGGTCCTGGATTCAATTCTAGACGCTACCGAATCTTTTTCTGTTTTTTTTTTTGTTTGAAATATTCGTTGGAGAGACGCTAATTTGATTTAATTTAATTTTAATTTGGGAGGCGGGTATGGGTGCCGCCGCTCCGGGAACCATTTATTGGATAACCAACACCTCTGCCATAGGTCATGACGGCGGTAGGTCTTGTAGGCGGATGACCAGGACACACTGATCCTCAGATTCCTACCCACCCCTTAAACCCTTTTCTTTCCGTGAGCTCCCCTCCTTTATTTCCTTAAAAAAAACCCTCCACACAGCATCCCCAAAGATGACATAGGCCCTGAGGGAAATTATTTTCCTCAAGGCCTCCTGTGTGGAGCTCACGTAAAAAAAAGACGAAGCAGTTGAGACTCTTGTGCAGTACCCACATTGTGGGTGCTACAGTGGCACGCTACGCTAAGTGTTTTTTTTTACATTAGCCCCACACAGGGGCCACATCGTCTTTGAGGATGCTGTGAGAAGGTGTTTTTAGGGAAAGGAAAGAGGAAGTTTTGGGAAGGAAAAAAGTATGAGGGGTGGGTAGAAATCGGGGGTCAGTGTGTCCAGAAGTGACGGACATATGAATCCATTCCTCCCACTGCGGTGCAAGGCGATGAATCGAGAGGTAAAAAGGGGCCCTTCAACCACTATCCACGCAGTAGATGGGAAAAGCATCCACATTTAAAATTTAGACAAACCTCACTCCATGAACCAGAACACCTTGCTACGTCACCAAACGTAGCAAACCACTTAGGGTGACCTACGGCAGGGTTGTTGGTTTTCCAATAAATTGTTTGGCGTCGGTACTCATACTCGCCTCAAAATAAAATAAAATAAAATTTAATTTAATTAGCGGCTCTCAAACGAAAATTTGAAACAGATGTCTTAGCAGGGATGCCCGGGTTCATGGGGTGAGATTTGTCTAGTTCCTAGCTTCGGAAGCTTTTGCCCACAAGCTGCGTAGCGAGCGGGTTGGAAGAGGACGGTTTACGGAGACCCTTTGACCTCTCTACTCTCCACCATCGCCTAGCACCGTAGCGGGAGGGATGGATTCATACGTATGTCACTCCTGAACACATCGACATCCTGATTCCTTTCCAATTCTTGTATCTCTTTCCTTCCGAGAACTACCTTTCTTTCCTTTGCCTAAAAATACCCCTTTTACAGAATTACCATAGAGAAATTATAAAAAAACCTTACGGTGTAATTATTTGATTCTTTTTCTAGATAATCAATTGAACTTCATTGTTTTTTTTTTTTTAATTAAATCCACACAAGAGACTATGTCATCTTTGAAGATGACATAGTCTCTCATATGATGCTGTGTGGAGGGTGTGTTTGAGGAGAAGATGGTGTGAACGTGGGTCTTGAAGAGACCCATGTTGTAGGAGGAAAGAAACACAGAAGCCGGCAGATCGTTCCACAGCCGAGCTGTTGAACTGAAGAACAAGTCGTAGAAACGACCCGTTCTCATGTGACTAATGTCGACTGTGTATAAATGTTGTGCGCGTGTTTTGCTTGTTTTCCGACTATGCACCGGTGCCGAGGGAATCAATGACGCTAGTTCCTCAGAGCATCTTCCATTGAAAACCGGTAGAACAGGGATATCATTCCCACCCGACGCCCGTGCTCTAAAGATTGCCATCCGTTTGTTAAGGTTAACATTTCTTTCCGTTGCCTAAAAATACCCTTTTCACAGCATCACCATAGAGAAATTATAAACAAAACCTTATGGTATAATTATTTGATTGTATTTCTAGATAATCAATGTAACTTCATTGATTTATCACAAACATTCATTTTACAATGTATAATTTGTAAGGACAATAAAATAATAACAATGAAATGTAGACATCACACTGAATTTTATATTGCTTGAAAAAAAGTCAAGATTTTTTATTGTTCATTCAAGGTTGGACTGCCCTGACGCTATAAATTTGTTATCTATACAAATACATCAGGCGGAATATTTTATTTTACAACAATAACTTCGCTATGAATTCTGTGTTAGAAAGAATACATAGTTCGGGCTATGAAGTAACTGATGTCGCTGTCCGCTGACATATTTAATTTAAACTTGACACATTTAAAGCCAAATTAGTCCACCACTTTTTAGATGTAAATAATGAATGAGAAATCATTTCATTTTATTTCGATTTTTTTGTTTGTTTTTATTCTAAATGCAAACAACGAGTAATTAAGTAAAATTTTATTTAAAACAAATGTTTTTGTTGCTCGTAGGTATATGAATTGCACCTAGGAGTTCTCTGAAGTGACCCATGTGCATTTAGTTATATTTAGTTATATTCTTATTTATTATATTGAGTTTGTGCTTTATTTATATACTAGCTTTTCCCCGCGGCTTCGCTCGCATGGTATAAGGGGAAATTACTGTAGCGCTTGCACTTATCAATAATCCCACACCCCCCACCCCCTCCCGCATTCCATACATTCATTCCCGGTACATTCAGTTTTCAAACAGCTCGGGTGCCACCTAAATTTCATAATGCTAGAGCTCAAAGAAAAAAATAACTTTACAATTGAATTTATGCGCTTAAAACATTTCGGAGATTTATTTTTATTTAAATATGTGGAAGTTTGTAAGCATAATAAAAAAACAACACTATTTATTATACAGTCTTTATAATCTTATTTTTTATACAGTCTTTACGAAATGTATTTTTAATGTAGGAACTCTCATCTGACATTTATTCCAAAACATAAGCTTGTCCAAAAAAAAACAAAACATATTCTAATATTTGAATTTTCTGGAGCAGCAGCCGACCAGTAGGTAGGGGGCTGAGTACTACCAGCATAGAACCCACAAATATATCAGTTTCCATGGCAACAATTTGTTTTCTGACGTTTGCAATAACTCGCTTTTGTTAGCAACAGAAAACGTATAAAAAATATAATATATTTATAATTTCATAACGCCAGAGCGCTAACAATTATATAATGCCTTTAGTCCTCGCATAAAATTAAGCTATCTATTGGTGAGAGAATTTTTAAAATCGTTTTATTGTTTTATGGGTGAAAGCGTAACAAACAAACTCGAGCAGTTTCGTATTTATAATATTAGTATGGATTTTGTAATATTATTTATTTATTTATTTAAGGAACATAAACAGTCTTAGTAATATAGTAAACATGAGAGGATGATAAAAAAACAGAACAATTATTAATGTTCACAGATAGGTATTTAGAAACAAGACTTACTAAATGTAAACTAGAATATTTAAGAAAAATTAAGAAAAGAAAACAGAACTCAGCAGCAATTAAAAAAATAATAATAATAGTACAAATCTGAATTCAACAAATGATAAACCAATACACAACAATAAAATAAGTGTGATATTTATTTTTTTTTATTTTTATTTTTTTAAATTTTTTTTTTTAACTTTATTTATTCTCATTTCTTTGTACATATAATGTATAATAGCACATATAATAACATAATATATAATAACAAATAGTATGAACAAGAGATGAAAACCCACTAAGGCACTGCCTGAGTGTGGGTAATATTAAAACAAAATACTATATTTCCAAGTACCCAAAGTATAAAATAGACTTAAAAAACATATAAAATATAAAGTTAGTATAAAAAGTTAGTAAAACATTGGTAGAATAAGTGAAAAAGGTTTGTTTATTTTCAGCTATTATAAAAATAAAATAAAAATATGGAAAAAAAACATAATGATTTTTAATTTTTGTAATTTTTTTTTTTTTTTTAGTTATTTTAAATTTATAATTTAAAAAATAGGTATTTGGTTTGGAAAGGGTAAGGGGAGGAGAGGGATAAGGGAAATTTAAGGGAATGTTGCCACGCAAGTAATATAAAAATATTAGATACAATTAATTAATATTCATGAATATGTGTTTTTCGCACCTAGAATGTTATTCTGTTGTTATAAATGAAATTTGTATTTGATTTGACAGTAGGGCGTCAATAAATAAATAAATAAACATATTTTGGAGGCTGGTAAATTGTTGACACAAAAGAAAAAACATTGTAAAATAAATCATTTCTTTTCACACTCGAATGAGTTTTGTTAGTAAATTGGAATTTGCTTTGGCATTTTATCAGCATTGAACCACAATACAACATCAAACAAAATGTTTCCAAGAAATCTGGGTATGGAGTGTGAAACAATGAGTAATATGTACAAAACGTGTGTTTTCTTTGTGAGCGTTACCATACAGCCTGTCTCAGATTGCTATCCGTTACTAGAACGCACATGCCAAACTTTTCCCGGTTAAATTTATTCACAAATTTCCACAACAGTTTTGAGGATTCTAGCAAAGTTTTGCAATTTCCGCGCAAACCCGATAAGTGTTTATTTATTACAACCAAGTCCCTAGGTTCATGTTGCTAGGTAGCTACTCTTACATATTCAAATAAATAGCTACCTGCCCTTATGTACATATTTCGTATCTCAACTTGAATTTGGAATATATTTTGTTTGGTTTTGAAATGAGAATATGCTTGGTTCCTACCGGGATGTCATTTGACAAGTTCCTACGTCTATCCAACCATCATCTTGCTGGAAAAGTATTTGAAATTTGGAACAATGGCAAGAAAAATAGCGAAAATTCGAGTGCATTTGTTTTGAGAAGATTTGAAACTACATTGGAAACAAGTCGTTGGTATTTTTAATGTATACAAAAAAAAGAAATTCAACAATCTTGGAAGTGGATAATATTGTTTTGTAATCATTAGTTTTATTGTGGCGATAAATACCTCGAAATTTCGCGGTGGAACTATATTACTTCATTGTAGTTGTATCATGTGCTCCTTCGCAGTGTCACAGTGGTAAATGATTGGTCATCCTTTTTCCTTGCAAACCTTATTTTTCCTACAAATATTAACGCCAAATTTTAGCCAACACCATTTTGTCTCGTTTCGATTTTAGTATTTTTACATTTTTAGTCCATTTCATGTGAATGTTTAGTCCATTTTATCTGAAGTGCATGTAATTCGTAAACATTTTTGGATGCAGCAATATTTTTTTAAAATTTGATTTGGTGCAGAAAGATGAAATGCCAAACGGTCGTGTTGATTCAGGGTTAAAAAACCAGAGTATGCAATTCACACGCGCTAGAAGTGAAACCTCCAGAAAACTAATGTAGACAAGAGTGGGGAGACAACGAAGCACTTTTTTTATCAATGTCAAGGATGATTTTCTCCAAATTTTTGTCGTCGAATAAGAGACTTGCCTGGGACCGTAGATTTTTTATCGTAGGATATCTAAACGATATCTAAAAGACTCCGAGCTTGTCACGTAGATGGCAGGGATACGAGCTTCCCTGAAAGTCCGCAAGATGGCGGCAGCATTGGTTCTCAGCTAGTTCCCCAGAGGACCGAGGGCCAAGAGCAGCGGTTCCCACAAAAGACAGTGGGAACCGGATCAATTACAGCCAGCTCCTAGTTAGGTCGACTAACCGTAGTCACTACTTGTAATACGCGAAGTATTAATAAATCACAGATTAACCAAAAGAACTCTATTTCTAACCTAAGAGTAATCTCCTTCCGAGACGTGTTGGAGATACTGATTTTGAGAACACAACAATATTGGAACCGAAAACCCGTGAAATAAATAAATATTTTATTGCTATCCCATTCTCTCTAGCAGGTTAAATCCTATACATGTATGTGCTTATTTCTTTTTACTGTCGCTCACATCTTTTTCATCAAGATTCAAATCACAACTGTTCTAAAGAAATTTTCACTTCAAAAACACAGCGTAGAAAGAAACACACAAGCCGAAAAGCGATTTGTCAACATCGTTAAATGATTTTATATCTCTGGGAAGTTTACCCGCGACTGCGTGCACCTTCAATAAAAACAAATTATTCATGAATTTACATCATTATGAACAGCGTGGTGAAATTCTTTAATATCCATACATCGACCAATTAACTTCATACTCCGTCAATACATCACCCATCGAGGAGTGGCTCCATTCCTTAAATAATTGGCTCGGTTTGGCACCCGCCCAATGCAGATTAGCTGTTGACGTGACGCAGAGCAGTAATTATTATTGCTTCTTCCGCGCTCGCCTAGCGAATTTCTTCTGAATTTCACACGTCTTTCAGTATATTTTCAGCGGTTATGGGCCACTGTTAGCAGAAAAAGACCATAAAATAAAATATTAAAAGCATAAAACATTTTCAAAACAAATTTATAAAATATCTTTTCTTCAATTTTATTATTCAACTTTCAATGCACATTTAAAACTTTGCAACAAAGGCGAGCAATAGCTGATTTAACATGGATCCGCGCCATAAAATATATTTAAATACATTTGGGCATTAATTTCTTTTAAATTGATAATTTATGCTATAGGACCATGGGGGCGCCATCTATGGTGGTTGTATTATATTGAATTTACCTATGTGACATTGAAATTCAGTGTATTCATGCATTTTCTTACCTTTGTGGAGCAGGCAATTACTTCCAACGTGAGTGTTAGTGAAAGCCAAGAGCTGTCAGTCCTAGTCAAATCATAATCAAATAATTCACCCATAATTGAATTATTGTTGTACCTAAGATTTTGGCACGTATTATTAATATGCAAATCTATATTCATTGTTTGAACTTCCTTCCTGTGATAAACACATGTTGAGATTGTGCACTTACCGCCTTGGCAAAAATCAATATTTTGAATGAAAACTAGCGTCGTTTTGTGCTGGACTTCGTGCAAGAGCTGCATTCTCTGAGTGAGTATTGTTTTGTTTTCACTTAGGATTTTGGAATTGCTGTGTAAACTGTTTTGTGTCACATAGGGAAGAGTTCAACTTTTCTTAATTTACGTAGGGTAGTATTCCCTCGTGTCTGGGGCTATTTACACGCCCCTACATAACATTTATACACAGAATTTTAAATAATAACATCGACTCTACCAAAATTCTTTCCCTAATTAATTTTAACATACCCTTAAGACGAAAGGTCGTACAGAACTTTTCCATACGAGGGAAATAAAAGTAACTTCAAAATACTTATTATTGTGTGAAAGAGGTCGAGGACTGGGTCGTTCTTCTTTTTAACCTACATAAAGTTGTCTCCACCAGTTAGTGGAGAAAAATTTAACAGAACTACCAATATTATTATTTTATAATTACTTTAAAATCTACTATACTAGTAACGACTGTGTGCGTTTTAAAAAATATGTGTTTATATTTTTGTTGTAAAAATTACGTGACAGAGTTGTAACTCCTTGTGATAGAAGTGTATTTCATACAAATCACAGTTGTCTTCTGCCACCTTGACTTTCGTGTATTCTATAATGTTACAAAAAAATGATATGACGACACAAAATTTAAAACTATTTTTAAACTCCAAAAGGTATATTATAACCTATCAAGTAACAGCGATTATTATTTTTAATAAAATATTTAAAAAATCTCAAAAATTTGTCTCCTTCAATTTTTATGTCGTACGATAATTGTGTCGCGTGGGTTGTCATTGGAAATAGATATACACGCAGCTCGTGTTTGTCACCCCAATAGGCATTTTGGGCCTCCTCCTTCCCTTGCTACAATTTCCCCTCTGAGATCCAGAGAGATTCATTTATAGTAAAAACAAAATGTGACAGAGTGGTAAAAGTTATGTAGGTTAAAAAGAAGAACAACCCAACTGTCTGATAATTAATATTAATTAATGATCAATACTTTAAAATTTAAAATAAACCAAAAAGCGGCACTCATTACAACTGTGTGTTTGAAAAGTGAAGCACTACCAACTTCTCCATCAATATATTACACGTTAGACTTCAAGAAATATTTTCTCGGTAAAATGTCCAGCATTTATATATCTTCCTGGTGTTCTTTCTCTCTGCTCACAAGAACTTATTAAATAAATATATTTCCAAGCCAATATCGTCTTTTCTCCCCTCAAAGAGACTTGTAAACATTTTGTTCCTCTACTTTTCTGATTTCAAAGGTATCTTGTCCCATTGGAAGTTTTTTTTCGAGTTGAAGACGTGACTTGTTTCAGCAAATAAATACCTATGAAAGCGCTGATTTTGGACTTCAACAAAGGTAGAAAAATATTTATTTACGATTTATTGTAGAGTTTTTAGGGAGCAGACACGTTTTTCGAATTCAATTGCTCGAATTTCAGTTTTTCGAAAAACTAATTTTTTGAAAAGCAGTTGGCCGAAAGACATCAATTGAATTTTTTAATCAATTTTAAAAATATATATTTCACTTGTTTATGACTAACGAGACATACCAGTTATAGGTTAGGTTAGGTTTGTTTAGGTTAGGTTAGGTTGTACTTACTATACACGTACTGTATACATACATATCAATTCGAAATACTAGTGTTTCGGTCAATTGATGTTCGAAAACTATGTTTTCGAAAAATTGATGTTCAAAAAATTGCATTTCGAACAATTGAATTCGAAAAATTGAATTCGAAAAATTGAATTCGAAAAATTGATTTCGAAAAATTGCAATGCGGTCAATTTACCTAGATCCGAGTTTTTATGCTTACAGAAAACGTCAATCACGTTTTTATAGTGTAAAGCTGCGAATCTCACAATTCTTTAAATGAGACACGTTTGCAGGTGTGTTGATTGCATTACAACATTTCTATGCTGTGTGGTAATATGGAAACTTAGAGCCAGCGAAAAAAAGCGGTGCTAAAGAAAATGCTCAGGATTCCATGGACAGCCAGACGCACAAATCTGTTCATTCTGGAAGACCTAGGCATCTACAATAGGCTCTGAACTATCTGCCTATAACGTATTTTAAGATACTTTGAATGCGTTGCGCGCTAAACTGAGGACTTTAACTTGGAGAAACTTGCAAAGTTTTTGACAAAATAAGCATTTGAAGATCACAAATACGCTGAAGAGAACAAGTATCACAGGTAGGTAGTTGGTGTCCTTGGCTCTCCACGCAGCGCAGAACCGTGAGGAGTGGAGGAGCTTTGTCCACCATAGAAATTGGAGCAGGAGTCACAATTCTGAGGAATCGACTTAAGAAGAAGAATTTATTTTTTCAATGTAAATACCGTACAAGAATTTTAACTGGCCTAAGCCAGTAGGACTGTAGCATCCTCTATTTGTGTAAGTTGTAAGGTTGAATTATTCTTAAGAGGAACGTACGCGCGGCCCATTTTGGCCGGTTTCATACAAATTTTAATTTCGGATGTGAGATCAAAATACCCAACCAAACTGAAAAAATATTTTTGTAATAAAAAGGTATATCAGGAATATCCAGGATCGAACCAAGGGTCGAAGGGTCCTACGAAATCCATAAAAATTATTATCCATTATTTTTGTAAAATCAAAATACAATCTTCAAACCACTCCAAAATAAACATGCGAAGGAAAAGAAAGCGACATCTAGCGACTCCGGAGAAGAAAACAGAAAAACCAAATGTATAGGAAAAAGTGCAATGGAATTTGACGGCATAAATATGGAAAAAATCATTTTTCACATGCTTCATAGTTTCCTTACTCTTGTCTACTTTAGTTTTTTGATGGTTTCACTTCTACCGCCTGTGAATTGCACACTGTGATTTTATCTTTTCGAGGAAAACAAGATTCCCTCACGGGTCGTCTTTGGGGAAGTTGTGTGGAGGTTATTTTTATGGAAAGGAAAGAGAGGAGTAGTTCTGGGAAGGTGTGAGGGGTGGGTAGGAATTTGGGGTTTAACGTGTCTAGGAATGATGGAAGCATGAATCCATCCCACTGTAGTACAAGGCAATGGATCGAGAGAGTTTGGCTGGAGAGGTCAAAAGGTCTGCCTAACCAGTCTCACTCAATCCATCCCGCCACGCAGTAGGTGGGCAAACACATCCATGATCTGAACGAATCTCACCCCATAAAACCGGGCACTAGAGCTAAGTCACCAAAAGTAGCGAAACACTTCAGGTGACCTATGGCAGAGGTGTTGGTTATCCAATAAATGTTTCCCGGAGCGGAGTTACCCATACCCGCCTCCCAAATTGAAAATAACTGGTTTCAAACAGCTCAGTTGTGAAACAATTTACCGTCCCTCCTACAACATGCATCTTTTCAAGGCTCAGGTTCACTCCTTACTCTCCACAAAAATACCCTCCATCAGATCCACCACTTTAACTTTTCCAGAGTTGCAAATATACAATATTATTTAACTTATAGATTCACCCACGAAAGAACACTTAAAAAGTTGTGTCGCAAAAGTTTCGAACCCACAACCCCTGCAATCGGAGCAAAGAAACTTAACAGCTCTTACCAAAGAGATCGTCGTTAACTCGATTGAAAGTTTTAAATTTCAAAACTTAACTTGTCTGTTTTGGCCATTGCTACCACGGTTCTCAGGTTTAATTAAAACAACGTCTAATAAAAGCAAAAATCCATTGATGTACAAACAAATATTGAACAATTTATGCAATTCTAGGAACCAAATTATTTCATGTTGAAGTAAAAAGCTGTTGTTTGTATTTGTCGGTTGATTTGAAAACTGTTTACTCAGTAAATACGTTGGATGGATTCGTTGCTGAAAATTAAAGTTTAATGCAAATAAAAAATAATATTTTTGCCAAAAAAAGGATGAAACTTTATCATTAGACCAAATGGATTTTCAATTTGGGAGTGGATATAGGTACCGCCGACCCAAGAACCATTTATTGGTTACATCCTTGTGCAGTTAACCTCGAATGGTACACTATGTTTGGTGACTTAGCGGGTGTGCCTGGTTTTGGGGTGAGGTTTGTCTAGAAGGTGAATGCGTTTGTCCACCTTCTGCGTGGCGGGCCGGATCGAGAGATATTGATTGAGAGATTCTTTGACCTCTCCAGCGGAACTCTCTCGGAACATCGCTTTGCAACGCAGTGGGAGGAATGGATGTTACGTCTGTCACTCCAGTCGCACTGACCGTCTTTTTCTAACCGTCTCTCATACTTCTTTCTTTCCCACAACTTCTTCTCCTTTCCTTTCACAATAAGACTTTCCAGCATCCCCAAAGGGGACATAGGACCCGAGGGAAATTGTTTTCGTCAGGACCTATTTTTGATTTCACTAAAACGAAGGTTGGGAAGGCTGGCTATTCAGATCTGGTCACCGAACACGGCTACGGCCATTTCAAGCAATATAACGTTTTGGTTTTGAATGTAGTGTATTTCATCTGGGCGATACTGGGAATATCTACCGCTCGGCAATGTTCCACAAAAAAATAAATGTACATGTAAAATATTTTACTTTTGGTATACGTAAATTTTGACAACTTGGGATTTCTTGGAAATGAATAATATATGTTTTAATGATTACGATTACACAATTGGTTGACCGGTCAGTGGCTGAGTTGGCATCGCGTCTGGGTCCCACCCAGGCATCATGAATTCAATTCCTCCGCTGGTTAAGTCCTCCATAACGACAAAAGCAACATTTTCCGTACTTAGATGGCAGTGGGAGATTCTCAAATTATTGTCTTTGTTTAAATAATTTCAATTGTTTCTTCAAAATTATCGTTGTTTCTTCAAAATTATCAACTACATTATTACAACTCATCTCATTCAATATCCCCTCTTGTAGACTCAGAAATAAAGAACTGCTCTTCCTCAATCAACACTCGACTAATTATGGTTATAATTCACCACCATCCAGAATGTGTAGAATGGTCAACTCACGTCAAGACCTTGAATTTTTGGCATAAGCCTAAATGATATTAGTCGCTCACTAAACAAATGAAGATATTTTATATTACTCTATTTTTAGCAAGGTCTTGACTTGACTTTACACTTCTAAATCACTTCTATTTTCTTATGTTTTATCTGTTTGTCTTTGCTTTCATATACCACCCTTTATTCTTGTAATGTACATTCCCAAAATTTCGTGTTACTTGGTTGTAAATTGGACGTTAGTCCGTAATAAATAAATAAATTATAATTCATTATGTCATTACATGAACTCTACACAGGAAAATAATTTCCCTCAGGGCCTATGTCATCTGAGATGCTGTGTGGAGGTCTTTTTGAGGAGAGACAGGAATGAACATTGGTCTTGAAGAGACTCTAGTTGTAGGAAGGAGGAGACACAGAGACCGGAAAATCATTCCACTGTCAGGAGCTGTTGAACACAAGAACGAGTCGAAGAAGCGACCCATTCTCTTGTGACAAATGTCAACCTTGTACATATGTTGGGCAAGCGTTTGGCGTGTTTCCCGACTTTGCACCGGTTCCGAAGGGATCTATGACGCCTGTTGAATTATATCACCCTGAAGTGCATTGTCTATTTCATTGAGTATTCGGAGGAGTAAAAGCGACAGTTTGGTAAAATACCTATTGTTCAAACTTCTCTGCGACCGGTTTTTCTCTTAAAACGCTAAATTAATCTACTTAGAAATATTATAGAACTAGCTGGTACCCGGCATGCGTTGCAATGGCATTAAAAGAGATAAATTGATTCTCCCCGCATTTCCCATGCGTCCCCGTTCCTTTCCACCTTCCCCGCCTCCCCCCCTACCTCGTCTTTTCCCTCTCCACGAACCCCACCTCCCCCCTGCCTTTATACATATATGAAATACACACATTATCATTTGTACAAATTTCATAACGCCAGAACTCACCATTATATACAACCTATGTCACTTGCTGATAATGTAGCTTTATATTGGTGAAAGAAAGAAAGTGATTTTTAAAATCGGCTAAGTTGTTTAGGCGTGAAAGCGTTCAAACAAACGCACGCACTTTCGCATTTATAATATTAGTATAGATGTATTAAATATCAATACATATAGATTTGGTGGAACCTACTAACAAGCTATCGTGTGGCAGCTTTATTAAACTTCCCATACACTCGAAATAAATAATTTTTCATCTATAAATAATAAAGTTTTAAAAATATTAATTTTTTTTTATGAAGGATTTAATTACTAACCAAGAAGCTCAGAAAAATCCTCTCTTTTGCTTTTAGATATATTAAAAAACGGGATTATTTTTAAATTGCGGTCTGCATTTGAATGGCTTCGATTTCAAATGTCAAACGCAGCGAAACGGAACCTTGACACGGTAAAGGAAGGACTGCAGTCAATTGAGCACATTGTGAATGCGTTTAGAGAGAGCTCATGCAAAGCTAGAGGGAATAACAAAAGCTTTGTGGAACCACTTTAGACTTAGGGAGCATAGAACGATTTCAATCTTCTGCAAGTTTAAACGATTTGAAAATCATTGTCCCTATTGTTGTTTATTGTGTTAGCGTTTATTTTCTGGAGGATTATTTTAAATTATTGAATTGAATATTTCTAAGCACCGTTGTGATTTGAAACTCGATAAAATGAAAACTAGCCACACTAAAAAGAGACAAACACATACATTTGTGAGATTTTGCCTGATGAAGCGTGAGATCAAATTATCGGCCTCCTCTTTGTGCGGTGCTTTGTAGCCTCCCCACTCTTGTCTACTTTAATTTTATGAAAGTTTCACTTCTATCGCGTGTGAACTGCACACACATTTTTGTTTTAATATTGAAGTGAACTTCTTTAGGACTGTTGTGATTTGAAACTCGATGAAACGAAAAATAGCGACACTTAAAATAGACAAACATATTCATATGTAGGATTAAGCCTGCAAGAGAATGATAAAGTATAATCGGCCTCCTCTTTTTGCCGTGCTTCGTTGTCTCCCACTCTTGTGTACCTTAGTTTTCTGGAGGTTTCACTTCTACCGCGTGTGAATTGCACACTGTTTTTTGTTTATAAATCTTACGCAATTTTTTTGTTTACATTGGCTCCTCACAGGAGGCACTGGTCTATGTCATCTATGAGGTCTTTTTAGGGAAAAGAAGGAGACGAAGTTCTGAGAAGGATAAAGATATGAGGGGTGGGTTGGATTTTGAGGGTCAATGTGTTCAGGAGTGAAAGACGTATGAAACCATCCGCCTCACTGTGGTGTAAAGTGATGGGTCGAGAGAGTCCGACTGAAAAGGTCTAGGCTGGGTCTCCCTCTACCAGCCTATCCCAATCCGGCTAGCCACAGCCGGCTAGCAGTATGTGGGGAAACGTACTCGCCGCCAAGACCTAGACAAACCTCAACCCATAAACCCGGACACTTATGCTCCATAACTTGTGGTGACCCGTAATAATTCACGAGATATTATAATTTTGTATGCCTTTAATCGCTAATTACTTAATTAAAAAAAAAAAAAAAAAAAAATGTAAAACTAAAATGATTTTTTTTTTCCTATTTTGTCACTCACTGGTGACTTTGACTCCGCGTACCAAATAATGCACTGTGTTTTTTGTTGAACGGTCAACATCGTACCAAACGGCGGCGGTTGTTGGCGCGCCCGCGGCTGACCTTCATAACAAAACTTACGTTAACCAGCCAGCGTTCAGTGACAGTTAAGAATTAACACAATTAACAGAAAGGGTTTCAGTGCTATTATTTTTTTAAAATAATGCCAACAGCATTATTTTTCGATGACCCAGTATTATCAATTGGAATTTGTAATTTATAATTTATGTGCCTTCAAAATGTATGCTATATTCTTTCAATTTCATGTGGACGTATGTTGTCTAAATATTGATAAATACACAAGTCAGATACACAATAATTGGAAATCAGTCCGAATCGGTCATCCAAAAATCCCATCGTTACGTCAGTCCGTTGCTCACTGGCCGTCGCCAGACCTAGGCTTTACCTTTGATGGCCAGTCTTATTGTAATGGAAATTATCCACTCGGCTGAATATACGGTCCTGACATTTCCACAGTTCCAGAAGACGAGTAGGACAAGGCTTTCTTGTGGAATCACAGATCAAAAGAATGCTATAATAGCTAGAGGAAGATAAAAATCGAATAAATTTAAAGAAGCACGACGCTTTTCTAATTATCGTGACGATTCACGGTGACGGTACCGTAAACAGGTAATAAACATACCTTCCTTATCGTTATAATTCTGCAGATCTTCTTATACATTGAAAAATGGTTAGACAAAAGATTCTTCCAAATTACAACCTTTTTCCTTTGGAAGAAACACAAATATCTTATTACGGCTCGGCCATGGCAACGGGAATTGCGTTTAATTTTTTTTATACGGTTGAGGGAAATTTTTATGTTTTTTTAAATTGTTTTATTTATGACATTATTACAGTATTGTATATAATATTAGGCAAAACAAAATAATGAAATACATATTTTAATGAATTTCTACGCCAATTAAGAGTGCGTAGAAACTCTTGAGCTTGGTGTAGGAGTTATTTCATTATTATAAGATAATTTTACATAGAGTGTACAATAATTATAAACTTTAGTACTAGGTTGTTGACGTTATTTTTTAATATGGCATGAAATGAAGTTATAATATTCTGTAATTTAATAAGTTGTTTTTAATTATTTGTCTAGTTTGTAGTTTTCTAGATTTAAGAAATATATTGTAAGTTTGTACAGCGCCCTTGAGGTGATTTTTCACAAAAACGGCGCTATATTAATCATCCAAATATTATTATTATTATTATTGGTGAAGTTATGGTTGTTAATTTTTTTTTAAAAGATTAATTTGACCTTACTCTTGAATGATACAAAATCTGTTATTTTTTTTACTTCTTCGAGAAGACTATAGAATATTTTATGCCTTTGTAAATATTATTGTTGTGCATTTTTTGTGTTGAAAAAAAAAGGAATTTTGGTGTTAAATTTATGCCTTAATGATGAGTTAAGTTAAAATTTTTTGATTTCATTTTCTTCGAATATTTGTAATATTGAATCTTTTGAAATAGGTCTTCAATTTTTGGTACTTTTGACCAATGATGCTGAAGGGAAAGTTGATTGTTTTTTCAAAATTACTTAAATAATTAGTTTTTGTACCACTTTTACAGGACTTACAATTTTTTCAAATGCACCTCTCCATCAATGATTCCATACTGAATTAATGATTGGACAAGTACGTAATAGTATTTTTTTAGGTTGTTTAACTTGAGAATATTTATTAATCTAATGAATATTTAGATACATTTCCTAATGTGTTTAACAAAATATATGATAATGATTGTATGTTTCCTTTAGAGAGGTGCAGACATACGTTCACCGTTTTTCCCATTTTCGACTTTTGTTATTTAGTGTATGTCGGGGCGTGTAAATAGCCCCAGACACGAGGGAATATTCCCTATGTAAATTAATGAAGGTTGAAATTCTTCCCTATGTGACACAAAAAAAAAACAGCTCACACAGCAATTCCAAAATCCCAAGTGAAAACAAACAATACTCAGAGAATGCAGCTTCAGACACTATGTCCAGCACAAACGACACTAGTTTGCATTCAAACTTAATGATTTTTTGCCAAGGCGATAAGTGCACAATGTCAACATGTGTATCACAGGAAGAAAGTTCAAACAATAGATATAAATTTGCAAATTACACAATCAATCAAATCAAATCTTAGATACGACAATAATTATTTGAATATGATCCGACTAGGAGTGACCTCTCTTGGCCTTTCACTGACAGTCACGTCGGAAGTAATTGCCTGCTTCACAAAGGTAGGAAACCGCATGAACACTGCATTTCAATGTCACATAGGTGAATTCAATAATAATACAACCAAACATAGATGGCGCGTATCTAGTGTATAAGAAAAAGCTGCATCATTGTATGTTTAAGAATAAAAGCCAAACCATTATCCTTATAGATTTGGTAAGAAAAAAACGTCTGCAGAATCTTGGCTACCAGCCAAAAGAGCCTTCCAGAAGAAGGACAGGGTCTTCGGATGCCAATAATCCTCCCAGGATGACCTCCAATTAATTTCATTGATGACGAGAGTCACTTCCAAGATGTATGATCACAATCGTAGCGATTTTAAGTCGATCCGTCGTACGTCAGTCTAGATGATCGCTCAATGCTTTGGGCTGCCGCACAAAAAAAAAGAAGCATAATTTTGAATTCTACTGCTTTGTATCCTACCTGCAGGTTTGAAAACAGCTCAACTTCAAAATATTCCAAGGCTGGCAATCTGACCAACGTCCAATTGTCAATGCACAAGAGTACTGAAGGTGCCACAAACCGACACCATGTGATGTGATAAGGGTGCACACACCTTGTTACGAATGATTTTATGAAACACATTATTGTGAAAATAGAAAAAGACGTAAACCTTTGAAAAATCACCAAATTTGACTTCAGTTGTTAAGCCGAATTTGTACGATTCTTGATGAAATTTGAACGTTGAACGTTTGACGTTCAAAATGAAAAGAAAACTACTGTGTACATCGATTTGGAGCATGGGTCGGCAACCTGCGGCACGCGGGCCGCATGCGGCCCGCGGGGCGTCTCGGTGCGGCCCGCAAGAATCTCGCCGCAAAGCACCTGGCGGATGTATCACACACAGCGGAGTGAAAGGGAGTGAAGGGATAGCGAAGGGGAAGTGGGAGGAAAGGATAAATATATGCACTACCAAAGGGGATGTTTGGTAGTACATATATATATTTGTGAGCAAACTTTTTCAATTCTGAATTGACACTGTTCTCGGTTATCGGATTCACATTTAGACGCAATGCTACGCGTCGCTACTTAAAAAATGCAAGCTAAAATAAATAAAAAAAACTTGATTGAAATGCAACCACAAAAATATCATTGATTGGCCTCCGTGGTCAAGGGGTGAGGCTCTTGACTCGCAATCCGAAAGTCACGGGATCGAATCACGACGTGCGCAAATAAATTTTATTTGATTAATTTGTGTAAATTCACAAAAAAATTCATTTAAAATAATAAATAGTACATTTGTGGCACATTTCAGAGTGGAAGATACTCTCAGTATCGCCCTGGTGTAAGACCACAATTCAGAAATAAAACGTTGCTTGAAATGGCTTTAGCCATGTTTGGTGACCAGATCTGAATAGCCAGGTACTTCCTCACCTTTTTCCTCCCCATCTCCTTCCCCTCACCACTAACTTCAGCCACACTGGCTCCAGACGGGAGCAGTTGGGACTATTGTGAGGTATTCACTTAAAAAAAGATATTCTGTAATGACATGTAACCCAAGTGCGGCCCGCACTAATCCTCAAGTAAAATATTTGGCCCTTTTACAACAAAAGGTTGCCGACCCATGATTTAGAGCAACATTAATAAAACCGTATTTTGTTCACGATGAAATTTCACATTTGAATTTAAGTAACCTTTTAAAGATTTGTTTTATTTATAGTGCCAGTTTTTTGTTGTTGTTGTTTTCAATTTTATTATGTGCACTTGAATAAACCAGTGACACTCCTCTTGTTTTGAAAGTAAAGTGTTAATTAATTATCCATACTAATATTATAAATGCGAAACTGCTCGAGTTTGTTTATGACCTTTTCACGCATAACACAATATAAAGACTTTAATAATTCTTTCACCAATAAAAAGCTAAATTATATGCGCAGACTACAGGCTGTATATGATGGTAAGCTCTGGCGTTATGAAATTATAAATATTAATATGTTATATTTGTTATACGTTTTCTGTCGCTAACAAAAGCGAGTTTTTGCTAACGTCAGAAAAAAATCTTTTCCATGGAAACAATGTTGATATATTTTTGGGCTCTATGCTGGTAGGCACTCAGTCTACTGGTCAGCTACTACTGCAGAAAATTTAAATATTAGAATTCGTTTTTTTTTTTTGACAAGCTTGGAATAAATGTCAGATTTGAGTTCCTATATTAAAAATATAATTCGTAACGATTATAAAGACTGAATGATAGAGTATTTTTTTATTATATTAAAGAACTTCCAAATATTTAAATAAAAATAAACATCCGAAATGTTTGTAAGCGCATAAATTCCGAACGAATGAACAAAATTGGATAAGTAATTCTTTTTTTCTTTGAGCTATAGCATTATGAAATTTAGGTGGTAGGCGAGATGTTTGAAAACTGAATGTAAGGGAATGTATATATGGAATGCGGGAGGGGATGGGGGTGGGGTGGGGGGGGGGAGATAATTGATAAGTGCAAGCGCTACAGTAATTTCCCGTAATACCATGCGAGCGAAGCCGCGGGGAAAAGCTAGTAATAAATACAATAGTATAACTTTGTTTTAATTCCACTTTATTATTTCTTTATCCGACCGGTTTCAGTTCGACTGATCCTTCATCAGGGATGAATTAAAATATATTAAAATATTTTTTAATCTTTTTTTATTCATCCCTGATGAAGGTTCAGTTCTAACCGAAACCATTTGAATGAAGAAATAATTAAATGGAATTAAAACAAAGTTATACTATTGTGTTTATTATAATTATGTATTCCCACAAAGAGTTTGCTACATGTGGAAATTGTTAATAAATTCATCAATTTCGGAATAAAACTGTAAATTTATATGAAAAACCAACCCACACGATGCACCGGGTCACTAGATAGATAGATAAATAGATTAGATGAAAACATAATGTACATACATGTAACCAAAAACGGTATGTTTGACATGGAACAGTTTTTTAAAAGAAATACATTACATAACACACAACAGCTTTTTTCAATTCAAACGCGACTTTTCCATCAACTTATCTGTTTTTCACCTATCAAACAAAGGGGACAAAGTTTTCATTAATTGATATAGATACACTTCCTCTCAACAATTTTAATTAAACTTTTCTGTTCTAACAACTTTCCAATCTCACACTCAAAAACTAGAACATCCATTACTCGCTGTATTGTGAACCCGAAACAATTAGGAACATTTAAACTAGTTAGAGATATCAAAGTCAAATATAACTATAGAGCTTGCAAGCTTTAATTAGCCTTTAACTGTACGATTATCGTTGAATTGCTGTCGCTAAATGGAAGGAAATGGTTGTGTAGTCGTGTACAGCGGTAGAGCTTGCATTTCTGTCTTTCTGCGGAAAAGTTAGTGTCAGCTAAATGCCTAGCAGAAGAAAATTAGCTTTTTTAATTTTTTATGACATACGCAGTACATTATGACACAAGTTATTTAAGGCGGGGGGGGGGGGGAGGTTTCAAAGGCGAAAAAAAGGCATATTTTCATTATTTTTTTTGGAGACATGAAAACTGTTGGTTTATTTATTTTATACACAAGTTATAGTAAAACACCTGAAATATCTTTGAAAAACTTTTCAATTAAAAATATCAATAAATAAGTCCGTGAGGGCGAATCTCCGGAGGCGCCTCGAAAAAAGTTGTTATGTGGTGAGCTCTATAACTTGTTACCAAATTATCTAGATCAAAAAAATTGAAATGCATTTAAAAGGTGATGCTTTCTAAGTTGTCATAGGGAGTTTTTTTTAACGATTTTATTGTTTATTTTTGACAGCACTTTGAAGTGAAAAACGCGATTTTCGCTAAAAAATTTCGATGTATTTGTTATTATAAAATATTAAAAAATGGTTAAAAAAACTCTCTCTGACTTTCATTTATATGTTAAAATAGTGTACGAAATTTCAACAGGATCGGTCAGTAGATTTTGAAATATGTTCACGAACTTCAAAAATGTTTTTTGCGAGAAAATCGATTTAAAGTTTTTTATACTGAAAATATCGAATCGAGCACGAGGGCCGGTCGCTTGAAACGCTGTATCTTCGTTAGTTTTGCTCCGATTTACTTGAAATATTGACACAATACTTTTGACATGTTGTAAATTCAGAAATAAATGCAAAAAAAGTTTTAAGACCTTAGCCACCCTTTATAAAATTATTGTATGATTATTTCTTATTGGTTGGGATGTAAATGGGTCTTTACCCTTTCAGGCATCGGGCCTATTTGGTTGACCGGTCAAAATATTACCGTTGTTCAATAAAAACTAATAAATGCAATATTTCTGAAGGTATCCGAAAACTAAAAACAGGATTGTAAGGTTTAAATACAAAACCGTAATCGCAAATAAATAATGCAATACAGATTAACTGCGATTCAAAGAAAATATTATAAATATAAGAAGTTCATATACGGAATAGTTATATGGAATTGGGCAGGATCTGACTCACCCAAACGTTGCTCTCTGGGATGATAAATCTTTCTTCTTGGTCGACCCTCGCGGTCCCGAGGGACACCTCTAGCGGTTATCACTGCACAAACACTTGAGAAAGCAAGAGAATTCCTGCACAAGTTTCCTTGTCGATATAATTAAGAACTGATATGTAACTGTGAACCATAGCACAGCACATTGCTTTAACGTTTATTATTCAGGATAATGTTGAATGTCTGAAAAAAAATTTCCTCAGAGCCTTTGTCATCCTTGGGGATGTTGTATGGAAGATGTTTGTTGGTAAAATAAATTATGGGGAGAAAAAAGGTAGGTTTGGGGGAGGTCAGTGTGTCAAGACGGACGTATGAACCCATCCCTCCTATTGCGTAATGGGTCGAGAGAGTTCAGCTGAAGAGGTCTAGGTTGGGTCTTCCTCAACTAGACTCCCGATCCGGCTCGCAACTCAGTAGGTAGGCAAACGCATCCGCAAAACCTTACAACATGAACCCGGGCATTCCTGTTAAGTCACCAATAAGGAGTTTTGGTTATCCTATAAATGGTCCCCGGGGCGGCGATTACCATACCCGCCTCCCACATAAAAAAAGTTACTTATATAATGTTTCCGTTTTAGATATTTCATTAGATAGCACCATTTTTAGCAATTATTTCATGCAATGCTGTGTGCTGTGTTCTGCCGTGTGGTATCTTGAACAAGTCGTACTGACTACTGCGGCTGAAATATTCGGGAACATAAAAAGTAAAAATATGGTTGAGAGAACAAAGTGAAAATGAACTATCAAACATACTGAAGACCATGTAAAGACAACTGGATACTAAATACAAATGTGGAAAAACTACAGGCCGCTTCAGAACAGGGAATCCTATTGAGGAGGACTGTGAAAAAAAAAAAAAACTTTATAATACCTTAATATAATATAATTTATAAATACATTATGTACAAATTTTGCTATAGATACTAATAAAATAAATAATAATAATATATTAATGTATTTTACTTATGCGTTGCGGTCGTTCCACCTGATCTGCCTTGCCCTGCATGTGACAGTGTTACCACCGGGTGGGGAGGATTTCACCACTCCACCCCCCCATAGGCCGTGGTGGAGGAATGACCCTCGTCAAGTTGACGTCTATATTATAACGTTTTGTCAATCATAGAGGATTATCACTTTAGCGAAACTGATCGTGCAAAATAAAGTAATGATTTCGGTGGTGTGTCTCTGTGTTTCTGTGTATCTCTGGTTCAATGACCTCTAGAACTGGAATTGGCTTTGATTTTAAAAATTGGAATTGATTGTTGAATTATTTTATTAATTACAAATTCTGTACTTGAAATGTGTATTTATATTGTTTAAATTTTTAAAAGATGATGAAATTTTTTAATTTATTTTATTTATTTATTTTTTATTTTTACAATAATATTTACATTTATAATATTATTACCTTGGTTTACACAATAATTAATTTATGATTCTACTACTCCATAAGTTGAGCTCTAGGAGCTCGTGTTTGTGGGAGGAGTATTTACATGCATAAAAAATAATAATGTTCTGAGAAGTATGTATACAATGATCAAAGACTTAAATGTCTTGAATGAAATAAATATACAATCATTTTTTGACATAGACATAAAAACAATAACAATAATACATTTTTTTATTAGATGTTAATTAAGGGTACAATATATCATTATCCAATTTCAGGGACTTAATTTGCTTTTTAAATTGTTCATATTTCAATGTTTCTGTTACATAAATTTTGTTTTTGGATATTAATGTATTGTACCATCTCACACCTAAATATAAATAGTGGTGTTGAGCCGTGGTCGTTCTAAGCATAGGTATGGCTATTAAGCCATTAGTTTTAAATCTATTGCTTATGCTATCTGGGGGGTGAATTTTTTGGATAAAATATTCTTTGTAGATTTGATATAATGCGTTTCTCTTATACAATTCTATGATAGATGGTACATTAAATTCTCGAAATAGTTTGCAATCGGTGTTCATTCGAAAGTTCAATTTATGATCATTGAAAGGTAAATAATGATCTTTAGACCTAAGCAAGTCTCACCACATGAATCTAGGCAAGTCTCACCACATGAATCAGGGCACCCTTGCCAAGTCACCAAACGTAGTGAACCTCTTAAGGTAGTTTTCTTATCTAGAAAAAAAAATCAATATTCTTTCTTCACATTTCCAAAGTTTAAATATTCAAAAATATCCCCTTAAATTTTTCGAAATTCGCATTATTTTAAAAGTTATAGCCATTTAAATGTCGCAGCTTAGGCGGAATCTAACCGGAATCTATGTAAATAGGACAAAAATTTAAACGCATTATGTCAAAACTACTTTTTTCGAGACGGTTGACACGATACCTCAAGTTCTACTAAACCAATTTACTTGATATTTGGTGTGAGCCTTTTCTACACATTATTCTATCGCGCTAACTAAAACTATAACAAAATTTCAACTTTTACTATTTTTGAAAAAAATTGGAAAGTCAAAAAAACTGGTAAATTTTTTTTTTTTTATTTCAGAAAGCCGCCATTTTGCGATTTTTTTTTTTAACTTTTCCTTAGTTCGGGCCATAGCCGCATTTTTTTAAGATTAAGAACTAATTTTATTTTTTTTTAGATTCCTGTTAAGGTTACAATCATGTCAACCAGGGCGCGCCATATTTTTGAGACCCTCCACTTCAACACCCTGTAACTTTTTGAATTTTTTCTTTTGATTTTTTTTTTCCTTGTATTTTTTAATGTTTGATAAATATTTGGTAAAGTAATGGCTGGTAAAAATATTATTGGCTATTTTTATTGCACCTAAAAAACACCCACAATTCTTGCTTCCAGACGAAAATACCCCTTTCAGGTGATCTCTGTCAGGGGTGTTGGGTATTCAATAAATGTCTGATCACGTCTAAAAGGGATCGAAATGATAATCTAGTCTCCTTCAACGGAAGCATTCTCCCGAACAGGCCTTCCATTGATATGCTTGGTGTAACTCTAAGTGACCAGCTCAGGCGCGGGGGATCCATCGAGGCCAGAGTTAAGTTAGCCTCTCAGAAACTGGGCATACTGTACAGGGCACGCAGAAATTTAAATAGTACACAACTGCTAACCCTGTACAAATCGCAAGTGCGCCCTACGGTTGAATTTGGCAGCCACCTCTAGTCTGGAGCCCCAAAATACCTGAAAAAAACCCTTGTCTCTGTGCAGAAACGGGCGGTCCGTTTGATAGATTGTCCTAATTTAACAAAGGGATTGCAATCTTTAGAGCACAGGCGGCAGGTGGGAATGCTATCCTTGTTCTACCGGTATTTCAAAGGAAGATGTTCCGAGCAACTAGCGTCACTGATCCCTTCGGCAACATGGCTGACATTTTTCACATGAGAACGGGTCGCTTCTTCGACTCGTTCTTGTGTTCAACAGCTCGGCTGTGGAATGATTTGCCGGCTTTTGAAATTATTTTTTAAAGGCCTGACACTTTATTTTTACCCAGAATTACAAAAAGACTTATTTGAAAAAAAAAAACTCGATTATTGGGTATCAAGGCGGTGATGTGTTCTCCTCGCAATATTTAATTGAAGCATCTATAATATTTATGAGTGATCAAAATTTTAAACCAAAAACACATGATTTTGTATGATTTTTCGTCAATTTGCACGGCTTCATCTTAGTAGAAATTATTACATAAACAAGGTACTTTATTTCTCATTGAAATAAAAGCATTCTTCTTCGTGTGCCCTATCAGGTCCCCCCGAGGCGATCACTCTTGAAAAATGTCTCTCTATCTTGTGCTGCCCGGAATAGCTCCTCCGCACTTCTAATGCCGGTCCACTCTCGTATATTTCGCAGCCAAGATATTTGTCTCCTACCAGGCCCTCGGCGACCTTCTACATAAGCATATAAAATAAATTATTCTATAAAAGCATTAGGCATATAAAAAATTAAACATTTTTCTATATTAAGCACTTGTACTTATGTTTAATCCCAGTAGGCTATCATTAAATTTGTTCAGGTATAAATAACAACCTTTAAAAGGTCTATAAATAGAGATAAATTCTTTTATTTTTAAGATGTTTCATGAAGATTTTTTCATAGAAAATTGTTTGGAAACGTAGCAAAATTCCTTTTTAATAATTTAAATTCTTTACAATATTCCTTGTTTTCAGAAGCAGATTTTATAAGCGTCTGCACGTGTCGGACATTCCACAATTTATTTTATCTCTTTTACCGAAAAAAATTTCAATTTTCTGTAACAAATAACAAAAGATTGTTAAATTTATCTCTATACCATCCCACAACTAGGTATTTATTTATTAATAAACGCCCTTTTTCGGGGCTTTTACATATATAGCATAATTAGAAAAATACATTTTTATTGTACACTATCTTTTCCCCGCGGCTTCGTTCGCATGGTATTACGGGAAATTACTGTAGCGCTTGCACTTATCAATTATCTCCCCCCCCCCACCCCCATCCCCTCCCGCATTCCATATATTCATTCCCTTACATTCAGTTTCAAACATCTCGCCTACCACCTAAATTTCATAATGCTATAGCACAAAGAAAAAAAGAATTACTTATCCAATTTTGTTCATTCGTTCGGAATTTATGCGCTTACAAACATTTCGGATGTTTATTTTTATTTAAATATTTGGAAGTTCGTTAATATAATAAAAAAAATACTCTATTTATCATTCAGTCTTTATAATCGTTACGAATTATATTTTTAATATAGGAACTCTCCTCTGACATTTATTCCAAGCTTGTCCAAAAAAAAAACGAATTCTAATATTTGAATTTTCTGCAGTAGTAGCTGCCCAGTAGACTGACTTTTCAATAGAAAAGATTTTTTTCTGACGTTAGCAAAAACTCGCTTTTGTTAGCGACAGAAAACGTATAACAAATATAATATATTAATATTTATAATTTCATAACGCCAGAGCTTACCATCATATACAACCTGTAGTCTGCGCATATAATTTAGCTTTATATTGGTGAAAGAATTATTAAAGTCTTTAAATTGTGTTATGCGTGAAAAGGTCATAAACAAACTCGAGCAGTTTCGCATTTATAATATTAGTATGGATATAATTGGACTTCCTGATATATCCTACCTTAATATCCCAAAAATAAAGAGGGGGACGGGTGGGTATTCTCCGAACTAATATAGAAGTACAAAATATATTGTACGTGAAATTATGCGTGAAAAGGTCATAAACAAACTCGAGCAGTT
Organism: Glyphotaelius pellucidus; assembly: GCA_936435175.1. Taxonomy (NCBI): domain Eukaryota; kingdom Metazoa; phylum Arthropoda; class Insecta; order Trichoptera; family Limnephilidae; genus Glyphotaelius; species Glyphotaelius pellucidus. The sequence goes on from OW386561.1 coordinate 3,188,182, forward strand.
TCGCATTTATAATATTAGTATGGATAACTGAACTGCCTCAATAACAATATTTTATATTTATGCAAAGATAAATTGAAGATGTCCTCTGACTTGGTATAATTGTTTCCCTCCATTAGTATTCTGGGCAAAGAGGAATACATATGGTAGTTAGTCCCAGAATTTCTGCACTGAAATAAATCCTGACTTCTCAGTGGAATTCGGAAGCTTATCAATTCAAGTAATACCGGACTATCAACTAAGTCATTTAGAATTTTATATAAAAATACCAAGTCAGTGAAAATTCTTCTGTTTGACAATTTAAGCATATTCATATCGTTTAAAATAGTGATGTAGTTTAACATATTTGCTGGAATACCCATTTTAAAATTAAGAAAACGTAAGAATTTGTTTTGTATTCCCTGAACAGCTTGTACATGCATATTATAATGAGGATTCCAGACAGGAGAATTGTACTCAAGTTTGCTTCTAACATAAGCAAAATATAACAGTTTAACACACTTTATATTGTTAAAGTTTCTAGTTAGCCTAGTTATAAACCCCAACATTTTTAAGCCCTTATTACAGATATCTGTTATGTGGTTAACAAATGAAAGATTTGATTGAAAAGTGATGCCCAAGTCTTTAATTTGCATTAATGTCTGAAGAGCATTGTTAACAATGTTGTAATTAAATATCACTGGATTTTTTATTCTAGAAAATCTAACAATTTGACATTTTGAGATATTTAAATAAAGTCTATTTTCCTTTTTTTTTTTTTTTATGTTAACTCCACACAGGAGGCCCTGAGGGAAATAATTTCCCTCAGGGCCTATGTCATCTTTGAAGATGCTGTGTGGAGGGTGCTGTTGAGGAGAGGAAGGAGTGAACATGGGTCTTGAAGAGACCCATATTGTAGGAGGGAGGAAACACAGAAGTCGGCAAATCGTTCCACAGCCGGGCTGTTGAACTCAAGAACGAGTCGTAGAAACGACCCGTTCTCATGTGACTAATGTCAACCGTGTACAAATGTTAAGCGCGTGTTTGGCGTGTTTCCCGACTATGCACCGGTGCCGAGGGGATCAGTGACGCTAGTTCCTCGGAGCATCTTCCATTGTAATACCGGTAGAACAAGGACAGCATTCCCACCTGACGCCTGTGCTCTAAAGTTTGCAGTCCATTTGTTAAGTTCCTTACACCAAATTAACAATTTGTTATTATCTTGAAGAATATTGCAATGATAAATATTTTCAATAATTTTAAAATCTAGGTCTTAATATTGAGAGAACGTAATATTTAAAGTAAACCTGAATGAACAATGAAATATGAAATTATTTCACTTGCATCATCTAAAACTCCAAAACTCTAAAGCTTAAGGCGGCTCTATTCGGCTGAAAAAGAAGAAGACGGAAAAAAGACTTGTTTTAAATAATTTTTGTTATTGTTTTTGGGGTGTTATGCCGTGTTTCGCTACCTCCTTCTTTAGCCAACGTTTCGGACAGCGTAACAGTGTCCATCATCAGGAATTAATCGAAACCGGCCATTACTTTGGATTTGTTCCTGAAGTCCTGGGAAGACCCAAAACTTACAGAGCACGCCTAATTACGGAAGCAATTGAAATCCATAAAAACCCCATCAATATTAACAGAGACGACGGAGCTAAGCTCAATAGTTCTTGGTATCCAGTAATTGACGGCTACACCAAAGCTAAACGCAAAAAAACCATGCTGAATTTTTTCTAACACCAGCTCGTAGAGAAATGGAGCTGGCAGCACGGTATCGCTTCGACACACATAAGTAAACACTCTCACCAATATCATTTGGTCATCTGCCCTGATGATGGACACTGTAACGCTGTCCGAAACGTTGGCTAAAGAAGGAGGTAGCGAAACACGGCATAACACCCCAAAAACAATAACAAAAATACTTTTTGGCCGTGAAAACCTAAAAACATACTAGTTTTAAATAATTTTCGGAGCATACTTTGTGATTTTTTTCTATCGAGGGAATTTCACATAATTTGCGTTTCGGTATGGAACGTATTTAGATAATATCTTCAAAAATAACATATATTTTTTTTAAGAGCTTAAAAACTTCAAATGTTTAAGGGAGATATGTAAGAAATCGGTAGAAATTCGAATAGTGGACCCTCAATACAGATAAAAACTGCGTGGGTTTTTGAACAGACTTTTCGATATGTGTACTAGCTGGCGACTTCGCCCACATGATATTATGAAGAAATTACCGTATAAAAAAATTTCCCACGGTAATGAAATTTTTTTCCGGAATGAAAAGTAAGAATTTAAGTTAGGATTCAATATCTAAAATAGCATTAATAGCAATAATATTATAACAGTGTCTGTAGCCTGCTGGCGATGTGGGTTTGATTTAAACGCAATTCTACAGATTTTTAAAAGTTGATTTTCAGATGGAAGGTGACTAAATGTGAGATTTTGAAACACCGCCCATTCTCAATTTCTCCTCCCCTTAACGCAAATTTTTCTTACTTCCTGAATATTCCTGATGAAATTTTGCAAAACTGATGATGTAAAACTTAAACAACTCCTAAGACTTCAGCTAGTGCTTAATAAAAACAGGAAAATTATCATTTTAATTAAATATCACAGCTTCAAAACCAATGGTTTCTTCACCAATGGATACAAAGTAGGTATATTATAATATTTTTAATGATTTTTTTCTTGTTTAGATTTTTTTTTCTTTTTGAGATTTTTATCTTGTTTAGATTCTTATCTTGTTAAGATTCTTATCTTGTTTAGATTCTTATCTTGTTTAGATTCTTATCTTGTTTAGATTCTTATCTTGTTTAGATTCTTATTTTGTTAAGATTCTTATCTTGTTTAGATTCCTTTCCTGTTTAGATTCTTTTGTGGATGAGATATGCGGTTGTGAATTGCAGAGTGGAATTGTTATGTCTGTGTTTAAAAAATGACTGGCGAAGGACCTTGATTGTGTTTACTATCACTGCTTGAAAAAATGGTAAAAATAATGGCATGACACGGAAAGGACTCACCGAAAGGAATTTGTAGGCTGGCCCTCGTCTGCTTTCTCTCCATCCAATATGCACACACAGTGATAGGCGCGAATTATTTTATTTTATAAAACACAGCGGAATTAGTTTAAAGGCGGAGCGGAGCACAAAATGGCTAGTTGTTGCGGCGGGCGTTTTATTACAGACTACAGAATAAGGAATGACGGGTAGGCAATGGATAGGTATTAATATTACTACCAAATCCCAAGCAGCGACAGTATGTATGTGTGCTATGTAGGTATGTATAAGTGTCGGTGTGTGTATGGGCGTAACCATTTTGTTAGGATAATTTTCATATTAAGTTTCTTTTCTTGTATAAATTCGTTTCTTGTTTAGATTATTCCCATATTTACTAGAAGTCAGGATTTATTTCAGTGCAAAAATTCTGGGACTAACTACCATATGTATTCCTCTTTGCCCAGAATACTAATGGAGGGAAACAATTATACCAAGTCAATGGACATCTTCAATTTATCTTTGAATAAATATAAAATATTGTTATTGAGGCAGTTCAGTTATGTACAATAAATATGTATTTTTCTAACTATGCTATATATGTAAAAGCCCCGAAAAAGGGCGTTTATTAATAAATAAATAAATATTTAGTTTCTTTTCTTGTTTAGATTATTTACTTGTTTATTGATTTTTTTATGGTTTAGATCCATTCTTATGACGGTAAATACGGTACGATAACAGTCGTGTTTAAAATTTGTGAGAACATTCTAAAAGTTCAAATAATATTATTTGTGCAAAAATTTTTAAGATTTTAAATGGTTTTCAACGAACTTTCCGTTTTTCACATACCAAAAATGTTGTTGGTTTTCCAGATAAAGCAGAGTGGTTTAGCAGAAATATTTTGAGAAAGCAACTGTATGAAATGTGACACCATAATGCATATATACTTAACGTATTTATAAAAATAAAAAATTTCATTTTTTTACGTTAGGGAGGTCCCTGAAAAAAATTTCCCTTTAAATTTGAAAGGAAGGAGGGAAAAATGTATTTATTTTTTTATTTTTTTACATTAACTCCACACAGGAGGCCCTGAGGAAAAAATAATTTCCCTCAGGGCCTATGTCATCTTTGAGGATGCTGTGTGGAGGGTGTTTTTGAGGAGAGGAAGGAGTGAACATGGGTCTTGAAGAGACCCATATTGTAGGAGGGAGGAAACACAGAGGCCGGCAAATCGTTCCACAGCCGAGCTGTTGAACTCAAGAACGAGTCGTAGAAATGACCCGTTCTCATGTGACTAATGTCAACCGTGTACAAATGTTGAGCGCGCGTTTGGCGTGTTTCCCGACTATGCACCGGTGCCGAGGGGATCAATGACGCTAGTTCCTCGGAGCATCTTCCATTGTAATACCGGTAGAACAAGGACAGCATTCCCACCTGGCGCCTGTGCTCTAAAGATTGCAATCCGTTAGTTAAATTAGGAGAATCTATCAAACGGACCGCCCGTTTCTGCACAGAGTCAAGGGTTTTTTTTCAGGTATTTTGGGGCTCCAGACCAGAGGTGGCTGCCAAATTCAACCGTGGGGCGCACTTGCGATTTGTACAGGGCTAGCAGTTGTGTACTATTAAAGTATCTGCGTGCCCTGTACAGTATGCCCAGTTTCTGAGAGGCTAACTATATGAGGCGTGGGTAGGAATCTAGGGGTCAGTATCTCAATCAGTGACGGACGTATGAATCCATCCCACCAACTGCGATGCAAGGCGATGTTCCGAGAGAGTCCTGCTGGAGAGCTCAAAAGGTCTCCCTCAAATAGTCTATCCCGGCTATCGACGGCCGGCGTAGTCCAGCAGTAAGGCTCTTGACTCGTAATCCGAAGGTCGCGGGATCGAATTCCGGCGTTTTATTTGATTAATTTGTGATATTTCACAATTTATTAATTTAAAATAATATATAGTAAATTTGCGGCACGTTCCAGAGTGGAAGATACTAATTTGCCCTGGTGTAAGACCACCATTCAGAATTGGAACGTCGCTTAAAATGGCTATAGCCGTGTTTGGTGACCAGATCTGAATAGCCAGGTAATTCCCTACCTTCCTCTTCCCTATCTCCTTTCTCTCCACACTACCTTCAACCTCACGTGCGGTATTCATATATTCATATAAAAATAAATAAATAAAAAAAATCCCGATCCGGCCGGCCAAGCAGTTAGTGGGCAGACACATCCGCCAAGACCTAGACAAACCTGCCCCCATGAACCCTTCTTAGGTTATCAAACGTAGCGGATCACTTGGTATGACCTTTGGCAGAGGTGTTGGTTACCCAATTAATGGTTTCCGAGACGGTGGTACCCATATCCGCCTCCCAAATTGTAAAATTGTCATTTTTTTACATGAGCTCCGCACAGGAGGCCCTGAGGAATATAATTTCCCTCAGGGCCTATGTCATCTTTGGGGATGCTGTGTGGAGGGTTTTTTAAAGGAAAAGGAGGATAGGAGAGTCCTGGGAAGGAAAAGGGTTTAAGGGGTGGGTAGGAATCTGAGGTTCAGTGTGTCCTGGTCATCTTCCTCCAAGACCTAGACAAACCTCACCCCATGAACCCGGGCACCATTGCTAAATCACCAAACGTAGTGAACCACTTGTCATTGAATCATAATTAAAACATTTTCCACTACAGTATGAAAACTAAAACATAGGAGTAGCCAAATTACCAATCAAGCTCCCTATTCATGCAAAATAAAAAACAGTAACATAAATAAGCAAGCTGGTCGTACACGACTTGCGCAAGGCTTCTCTCGGCGGTAGCGAAGCATTAGCAGGTTTTAATATTGGCCCGTTTCCGCATCCTCACGCCAGAGCACACCGCTTCCGGTCTCCCGGCACTATCACGGGCTTCCGGTACAGGTGTGTTGCCATGGCAACTGTGAAGCGGGGATGTTGTAGCACGCGGAGGCTGTATTGTACATAATACAGCCTATGTGCGGGGTTGTCATAATGATTATAATATTGCTGTATGTAATTAACTATGGAACTATCCATAAATCACTTAATCCGTGGTATTAGGAGGACTATGGAGTACGTACAGTTGGTAAAATAAGAGTAGAAAACATAGAAAGGCACCACTGTTTTTCAAATGGAAATACTAAACATATAACTCATGGCGTTAATGTAAAGCTGTGTATCGTTTTTATAAACAATTAAAAAGGCATAAAACTGAAAAAAAATTTTTCATTGCAATATAGATAACCACTGATCTCAAAATTAAAATTAAAATAAAATTATATAAAAATAAAATACACTGTATAACAGATATACATTGTATAATTGATAAACACTGTATAACAGATATACAGTGTATAACAAATATACATGGGCGTATAACAACAATAAATAAATAAATACATGGTATGTTTTTAGGTTTTCACGGCCAAAAAGTATTTTTGTTATTGTTTTTGGGGTGTTATGCCGTGTTTCGCTAACTCCTTCTTTAGCCAACGTTTCGGACAGCGTTACAGTGTCCATCATCTCATCTGCCCTGATGATGGACACTGTAACGCTGTCCGAAACGTTGGCTAAAGAAGGAGTTAGCGAAATAAAATAGGCTAAAGAAGGAGTTAAAAAATAAATACATGGTATAAAAGATGTACACTGAATTTTATTTTTATTTATTTTAAGAAAAGTTGACAGCAAATCATAAATTATACATAATATATAACGTTTATATACAGTGTATACACTGTATATATATAACAGATAAACAACCCTCTTTGGCTGGATAAGCAATGTGTATATTACCTTTCCGTGAACTATTTTTTGTCAGTTTTTACATTGGAAAAGTTTTCAGAAGCACGATTTTTGTGTTTGTTTGAGATACACCAATAACCATTAATACCTATCAATTAACAACAAAAAATTATAAAACATCTACACTGTTTTAATACAAATATCCTCATTGAAAATGCTGAAAGAAAATGTATGTCCTAACTTAAAAAATAAAGTAACATACTATAATTTTTATTACGCAATTATTTATAATCTCCAAAGTGACCATGAAAGAATATCATCCTTGCGATCTCTCGAAAGAAACCATTCCTTTGTTCTGAATGCAACTATTAATGTTCTCCAAAATGACCTCGAAAGAATCTCATACTTGCGAACTCTCGAAAGAAACCATTGCTTTGTTCTGAATGTAATTATGAATGTTCTCCAAAATGACCTTAAAAGAATCACATCCTTGCGATTATTTCAAGGATATAAAGAAATCATTCCTTCGTTCCGAATGCAACTATGAATGACTCAAAAGTTGTCTTGATAGAATCTCATTCTTGTGATATCTTGGACGAAACCATTCCTTTGTTAAGAAGAATATTATGAACTAAATGTGCAATTTGGCTGTCTTGAAATGGAAAACCTTTTCAGTTGGAGGGACAATGCATCAATTTGTAACGCTTTGTATTGTAATGCATGTATAAATAAATAAATGAAATAAAGTCAAACTGAAAACCATTTAAAATAAATCTTATTCTTCCCTTAATAAATTTTATGTTTTATTTGATCTCTTTCTTTATCTAACAAATTGATTTCCTTTGTTGCAGGTGGCGCGCGCATTTATCCAACAACACAGTGAACCGTTGAATTTTAATTATAAAACCATCAAACCCGGCTGCGCCATTGTGGGGAGAGATTCCTTTATTTTTCTTCGTTAGAAACTCTGAAGAAGTTTCCATCATCCTTTATAACTAATAACCGCATCTCCTTTAGCACGGAACACTTCACTATTTCATAACAAAAGAAAAATACTTCCAAGATTTAATTAGTTTTATACCCACGTTAAAAAATATTCGAACCTAACCTGACCATCAAGAAATTTCATACTCAGATCATCATACATACTGGAATTACAAACGCCAAAAACCCTAACCTAACTTTTGTTTTTTTTTCAATATGAAATTTATTGCACTCACGTGAACATTCTAAAATTTAAACATGATATATATATAATAACTAGCTTTTACCCGCGGCTTCGCTCGCATGGTATGGGGGAAATTACTGTAGCGCTTGCACTTATCAATTATCCCCCTCCCGCATTCCATACGTTCATTCTCGGTACATTCAGTTTTCAAACAGCTCGCGTATTACCTAAATTTCATAATGCCAGAGCTCACCAATAGTAAAAAAAGAATTATCCGATTTGGTGCAGTCGTTCGGAAGTTATGCGCGTACGAACATTCCGGAGATTCATTTTTATTTTTATAGCTAGATGGATATTAACTACGACGCCTGAAATAAAATTTCCCGCAAATTTTTCAAGGTCGTTTCCCTTTTTTGCTTTTCTTCTGACGTTAGAAATGACTCGCTTTTGTTAGGGACAGAAAAAATATAGTAATTATAATATATTTATATTTATAATTCCATTACGCCAAAACTAACCATTATATACAGTCTATATTACTCGCATATAATGTAACTTTCTGTTGGTGAATAAATTTTTTAAATTCGGTTTAGTGGTTTACGAGTGAAAACGTAACAAACGCAGTTTCGCATTTATAATATTAGTATAGATTACAATACTTTATAAATTTTCAAATAGTTTTGTAATAATGTATAAATATTAAATATTATATTTTGATCTGTTTAAAAGTTACCCACTGAACATATTATTGGATAGAGTGGCCTTAATATGCTCATCCGTCACGGATGGTCGAGTAGGGGTTCTAAATTGAATGATCGATGATGATATCAAATAGAAACACTGAACAGAAACTCAATAGAAGTGTAATCTACACCAGTTTAAAAGTTAACTGGTGTTCCTAATTTATATAAAACCTTTTTTATTTATTTATTTAATATCAACGGTATAAATATACCATAAGCACACATGTCACAAAATCATAGGAAACATATTAGAAACAGTAAACAAAGAGTATAACAGATAATTGTGGCTTTTGAAAGAGAAATGACACCAGAGATGCGAGAACAAAATATCTTTAGTACAAATAAAATTAATATTGATTGGATAGATTTGATAGTATAGTCATTCCGTGCAGTTAAATAGATCTGCCACAACTGCATATCTATTAGTAACTTCACGTAATCTAGGTACAAGCGAGTTTTGTATACTCAGTTCGGTTATTGTAGCATTTAAACAGAATTTTAGAACGAGTGGCTCTCGTGGGTATATGAAATTCAAAGAGCTTATCAGGACTGTCTATTCTACCATTTACAATTTTGAACATAAATATTATATTTTTTACCAGTGTGTCCTAAAAATACCAACGAATTGTATTAAGATATCTCATATCAGTATAAGAATTTCAATTGTTGTCAGTGTTTCAGTTTTTTCTTCACGATGTCAAATAAAAAAGGCAACTTTTCCCAATTGTATTTCTGTATTTAGTTAGATTTTTTTTTTCAAATGTTTCTGGATTATACAAGGTATTTCATATCAAAAAATACAAGAATTTCGATTGTCAAAATGTTTTTTCTTCACGTTGCCAAACAAAAAATTCAATTTTTTCCAATTGTATTCCTGTATTTAGTGTTGAAAGGTGAAATTAGGTTATTTTTCAAATGTTTCTGGCTTTCACTGTTTCTGGATTATATTATCTAATATCAATCGCGCCAAAAATAATAGAATTTCGATTGTAAAATGTTTTCTCTTCACGATGTCAAACAAAAAAATGCAACTTTTCCCAATTGTAGTCCTGTATTTAGTGTTGAGAGGTAAAATTAGATTTTTTTTCAAATGTTTCTGGCTTTCAATGTTTTTGGATTATATATCCTCTTATCAATTGCGCCAAAAATATTGAAATTTCGATTGTCAACTGTTTTTTATTCACGATTTCAAACAAAAATTCAACTTTTCCCAATTGTATTCCTGTATTTAGTGTTGTAAGGTAAAATTAGGTTATTTTTTAAAAATATTTCTGGCTACACACTTCAGATATTTAGAGGTACTGTAAGCCATTATATAGAATTCCTTATTTGTTTGACTTTGTTAGCCCAGCTGGGCTTTTACGTGATTATTTTAATATAGAACATGGAAAAGTACACAACAGCATAAAAAAATACTTAACGAATAAAAACATTGATTTTATATTACGCTAGATTCTGAGATTTTATATTACTGGAAACCACCATTGAAGGGATAAACCGATAGAAATGTTTTGCTGGTTGCTAAACTTAATTTAAATGGGCAAATTTTCTAATTATATGGATGATTGGAGTCGAGTTTAGACTTAGAAGTGTGAAGATGTTAAACGAAGGGGAGGCAATTTCAGATAAGGGGGAAGAGATGGAAGAGAGGATATGAAAGGTGAAATCCAACTTTTTTTCTTTTTGAATACCGCAAAGAGACCTTACTGCTTCCAATCGGGAGGCGGGAATGGGTACTGCCGCCCCAGGAACCTTTTTACTGGATAACCAGTACCTCTGCCATAGGTCACCCCAAGTGGTTTGCTACGTTTGGTGACTTAGCAGGGGTGCCCGGGTTCATGGGGTGAGGTTTGTCTAGGTCTTGGAGGTTGATGACCAGGACACACTGAACCCCAGATTACTACCCACCCTTTAAATCCTTTTCCTTCCCAGAACTCTTCTCTCGGTCTTTTCCTTTAAAAAACCCTCCACACAGCATCCCCAAAGATGACATAGACCCTGAGGGAAATTATTTTCCTCAGGGCCTACTATGTGGAGCTCACGTAAAAAAAAAATCGCCTGGAGATAGTGAGACTATGGCATCCCCAATTGGGGTATGTTGTGAGGCTGAAGGTTATGGGGAGCGGAAGAAGGTGGGGATGTACCTGGCCATTCAGATCTAGCTTGCAAACACAGCTAAAAGCCATTTCAAGTAACGTTTTAATTCTGAATGGTGGTCTCACACCAGGGCGATACTAAGAGTATCTTTCATTCGGGAACGGGTCGCAGATTTACTTTATATTATTTTAAAATATTAAATTGTGAAATAACACAATTCGATAAAATAAAATAGACGCGGGAGAGGAACGGGCCGGGAACAGGGATGGGTGGTGATCAAGGGAGGGATTGCAAAGGAGACGTAATAGCGTTAGGGGATAGCAAGGGGTAAATTAGATACGCTCTGAGATTATAAATTGTATTTATTAGAGATTATTAATTATCTTTTATAAATTATATGAGCTCTAGCGATATGAAATTTGTACACAAAACTACAATGGCTTGCGCGCGAGTTGTTTGAAATATGTGTGTAATTCATATAGTTTAGGAGTATGGAGGGAGTGGAAAATGGGAAAGGAAGGGGACGCGGGAGAGGAACGAGGGCGGGATCAGGAATGCGGAGGGGTATGTGACGCAGGAGGGGCAGATTGCAAAGGATACGTAATAGCTATAGGGGTTAGCAAAGGGTAAATTAGATACGCTCTGAGATTTTAATTTACATTTGTTGGAGATTATTAATTATCTTTTATAAATTATATGAGCTCTGGTGATATGAAATTTGTACAAAAAACCACAGTGGGAGGCGCGCGAGTTGTTTGAAAAATGTTTGTATTTCACATAGTTTAGCGGCAGGGAAGGAGGGTAATCTGGGGAGAGAGGGGTATGTGACGAGGGAGCGACAGATTGCAAAAGAGACGTAATAGCGGTTGGGGATAGCAAGGGGTAAATTAAATTATATATCCAAAAGCACTTCAATAAACATAATTCAAATACTTCTTTCTTTGAGTGGCATCGTAACGCACACCGGGAACTCGCTAGTATAAAATAATTGAAATTATTAAAATCTAATAAAAAAATGTTCAACTGTCAAAAAGCCAAATGGTTAGTTTATTGGAATAATATCAGCTGTCCAGGGCAAAAAACGGAAAATTACCACAGAGATGGGACGCAAAATGAAGGCTTTAAAATATACATTTATATATATTTTATATACAATTATTACGTAAGCTCATTGAAAAGCTTTTATAATTAATTCCCCGTAAATAACTAAATACCGTTCTTATAAACTTAGGCAGTGGAGTACTTAAAGCAATCACCCAACCTAGTACTGACCTCTTTGCGGTTGTACCCGAACCTTTGAGTAAAAGGTTTTTTAATTATGCCGTTAATGGTTCGTAAGTGATTGGATAATTTATACAGCGCCGTTTTTGTCAGAAACAACCCCCTGGTACTTAATTCCGGCAACTATTCCCAGAAATTCTCGGTGACTGAATTTGGGTATTTTTATTTTCGTATAAAGTATTATAAAGAAACGAAATTTATATTTATTATAATGAATCTAGTTTTATTAAATTCTCCGGACGAAAAGGTTTTTTTTTTTACAAAACTGTGACATTTAGATAACGTTTACTTTATTAAATTGTTTAAGAGGAATATAAACGCTAAAAATATTTCGATTCTCATGCCTACAAAATTAAAAAAGCGCGTCATATTTGCACGAGGCAAGTAAGCAAAAAAGTAGTTTTTATTTATTTTGTGCGTAATTTTATAAGAATGAAAAAAGTAAGAGCATACAAAACTTCAAAAATAGTCTTAGCCATAAAGGGGTATTTTTTTAAAATTGTTTCTTATATTACTTCATAGTAAAGTCATTAAAACACATTTTTTTTAGTGGTTTACGCTTATATTTTTTGTTATGTAAATAATAATTTTATTGTAATTCCAATACATAGGAATTCAAGTAAAAGCTTCAATATATCCGTAGCATATTTTTTGATGTTCATACTGTAAACCGATTCGTCGTAAAGATGAATCTAAATAGGATTTCACGTATAGCTTCATCTTATCATTGTCATAACATTGTCGTATGTCAATTGAATTCTAGAGCTTTTGTTAGAAGCAAAAATCTCAATATTTTTGTTTAGGCATTGTTGGAAAGATTTTTCAAGTATTTACTAACAATTTTTTTGAACGTAACCTATTCTCATCTCACCAAACACACAACAATGTGCTGATTGACACACTCAAAATTATTGGTGGTCAAAGGAGAAATTAAAGAATTGATCTCTGGGCGAAAAGAATAACCCTTTTCTAAAAGTGGTGGAAGTCTAAATACCAGTGTTCAGTACAACAAAAAAATGGTTTAAATTACTTCAGCCACGTTTGATGAATAGATTTGAATAGCCAGATACCTCAAAAATTTTTCTTACCCATATCCTTCCACTCTCACTTCCTTTAGCCTCTAAACAATCTCCAATTAAGGATCTCATCGACGCGCGACGGTCTCGAAGAACAATGTCATATGTTCCATTTTGAGTTTGCAGAAGAGTTGTTTAAAGTTTCGCTTTTGCATTTAAATTGTTTTTGAGATCAAAATTCATAGTGCGGTTTTGATATTTTACATTTCATACAATATTCCGAAAGATACGTTTTTAGATTTTCACGGCCAAATGTATTTTCGTTTTTTTTTGTTTTTGGGGTGGTATGCCGTGTTGCGCTACCTTCTTCTTTAGCCAACGTTTCGGCCAGCGTTACAGTGTCCATCATCGAGGCAGATGTGTAATTGCTGTCTGAAACGTTGGCTAAAGAAGAAGGTAGCACAACACGGCATAACACCCCAAAAACAAATAACGAAAATATTCCGAAAATTCAGACATTCAAATCAACAAATGGAAATTAAAATTGCCATGAAAACGATTTTCAATTTTTAGCAGTTCCGACATTGTTCTTTGGGACTGTCGTTATAGTTATACGGGCCCCGGGCTGTTAGGACACTTTTGCGGAGTTAACATAAAAAAACTAATAAAAACAAGTCTCTAATATTTACAAAGCAAACATTTTCAAAGATAGGTTAACAAAAACCTCTAATGATATTTAAAGAGTAATTCAATATATGTAGTGATTTAACCACCATTCATCTTCTGATGCTATTCTGTGCTAGAGCTCTGTTCAGCTGTGCGGTATCTTGAACAAGTCGCGGTGACGTTGAAGTTGTCAGGCATAAATCATAAGCCACAGTATTCAAAGAGGCTTGGTTATCAATATAGTAATGCACTAAATTAAAACAAAAAATAAAATATTTAAAAAATTTCTTGTTTCAGAACTTTCCAAATAAGCGCTCATCTTAATAAATAGTGATAAAGACCAGTGAAGTGTGGTGACTTTGTTGTGTTGGTGTTTATTGAGTGTGGTTGAGTTTGCGTTGAGTGTTGTTGAGTGTGACGTCAGCAAGCAGCATGGCGTCAGTAGATGCCAACGGGCAGATCAGCTGTCCGGACGAGCAGCGGAACGGGTCGCAATTAGGCCCCGGTCAGCCGCAGCACAATTCTGGATATTACAATAAAAACGGTAAGTCTTTCCATCACATATGATTTTCTATCAATTTGTGAGGCAGTTATGCCGCCTCGGGAACCATTCAGTCATTGATCAGGTCTTGAAAGAGGCGAGTACTCATATGATGAAATTGAACAAACTTTAAACATTTCTTCTTTAGAAAAATGTAAAGGCACTGATCTTAAACGAAGAAAGGACACTGATCTAATTTGCGTATTCAAAATTATCAACAGTATTACCGACACACCTGCTTTGTTACAACTCATCCAGTTTAACATCCCTTCCCGTAGACTCCGAAATAACGTTTATCAAAGCATTGAATATTTTGATGTTAGCCTAAAGGACTTTCGGCAGTCGATACGCAATGTGTAATTTTTAAAGTCTTTAAAATCTGTCTTCAAGCTTTGACTTGTAGTCTTCTATATGTTCTTTATATTATAATTTGTCAATGCTCTTCATTTATACGTAGGTACTTTTCTTTCATTGTCATCTGACAATGATTTAGCAGGGGTGCCCGGGTTCAAGGGGTGAGTTAGGTTTTGGTGACGGGGACGTCTGAGAGGCCGTTTGAGGAACCCATTGACCTCTACAGCCTCTCTTCTTGACCCAACGTCTTGCTACGCAGTGGGAGGGATGAATTCATACGTCGGTCACTCGTGGACACACAGACCGCCATATTTCGGCCCCCTCGGTTTTCCTTCCAAGAAGAGGGTTTTTTGTTTTTTTTTTACGAAAGGAAAAATCAATCCAGTCGGAGTAAACTAAAACTAAAATAATACCTGGGTGCGCGCAGGATGATCTTGTTACGGAAAAGAGAAAATTTTTTAATTAAAATTTCTGATTTTCTCTTCCGGTTAATACGAGTATAATCGTTGGCTCTTTTTTTTCTTTCTTTAGTATCGAGTAGATAGAACAGCAATTTTAAAATTCTTCATAAATATAGAAGGTATCTAGGGATTAATACTTAAGTGCCTTACTTTTTGATAATTCGATTTAATTACCAAAAAGTACTTACTTTAAAATGTCCCCTATTTGAGTGCTATGAATACCTTTGCCATGGGTTATAGATGAATAAAATTGTAACATATCCAATTTAAAAGCCAAAATGTTGTTTCGGCGTTTTGTCAGCCACAAATCGCTGAACAATTTTAATTCCTAAGCGTTTTACTAATTTGACATAGGCATCTCTAGCATTATCCCATAATCGATTTTGGGATATTAAAGCCTACAATTAGGGAAACAATTATGAATTACGAATAATGCTGAAATACTAGTACATAAATTAAAATTAACTACAAGAGAGAAATTAAGATTGGAGAAATTCAAAAAACTTAAATATTACAATTGAATATTTCAAAAAAATGTTTGCATTGCCGTCATTTATTCAACTTTATGGATTTTTGTCAAATCATAACGGAAAATCACACAAATGTATTTTTGTAGCTTTTCATTAGCTGCAAAATGTTACGTTTTTTTATTGCTATTTTCCATTTAACCGTTTGATAGTTTTCAGAATTTATGATCTGCCGATTCGCACTGTTATTATTGTAGTTATTTTTTCGGAACCCGACACCTGACACCACTTGATACGTTTTTGATGACGTACAGGGTTCACAAACAATCAAAACAACACAAATGTCAACCACACAATTTATTTGTACTGGTGTTATTTATTAACACTGATGTATTTATTTACACTATTTCTACTACACTCGGTAGGCACCGCGATGTAAATTCGATAGCTGTTGATATTTTTGTTTTTATTATAATACATTAAATAGAAATATATTAATAATTGGTAGAAATTCAGAATTTGGGGCAACACAATAAAACAGGATGATTCTGTGGAGTCTTGTGGCTTGAATGTTTTGTTATAAATCATAAAGTTCAAAATTTCCTCATCTTACTCCAATTCAATTTGCTAATTGATTTTGTTGGAATGGCAGTTGCACAAATTTGAAATAATTGTATTTGCTAATACAGAAATTCCAGAAATGAATTAGAAAATCATAGTTATCTACAAAGCCACATTACTAAATGTACAATACTGAGAAAGTTTCCCGGCTTTAAATTCAATTACAATATGCATCTAGTCTATATAATAACTCTGCAATGTTCAGAACTCGAAAACATACGGCGAGAAATTTTACTACAAAGAAAATCCATGAATACCTAATACGAATAGTTTCATTAATAAAGGAATATTAATCAGCCAATCAATTCGCAAACAGCGCAACGTGAACTGATATCATTAATTCAGTATTTACATAGTTTGCTTTGTGAACTGGTAACTAGTTAGTGGTTACAGTGGCGAATTTTCAAATTAAATTTCTTAATTAATAATATTTAATTAATGAAGACAATATTAGCGAAACTCAATCGAAAATCAGAAAAGGATACGGTCACATCTGGGATTCGAACCCAGGACCTATGACTTGCCGGGTGCTCTACTAATCCTTATAGATGTACATAACTATTTATTATTGTACATAACTGCTAACCCTGTACAAATTGCAAGTGCGCCCCACGGTTGAATTTGGCAGCCACCTCTGGTATGGAGCTCCAAAATACTTGAAAAATACCCTCGACTCTGTGCAGAAACGGGCGGTCCGTTTGATAGATTCTCCCGTCTTAACGAACAGATTGCAATCTTTAGAGCACAGGCGTCGGGTGGGAATGCTATCCATGTTCTACCGGTATTTCAATGGAAGATGCTCTGAGGAACAAGCGTCATTGATCCCTTCGGCACCGGTGCATAGTCGGGAGACACGCCAAACGCGCGTCCAACATATGTACATGGTAGACATTTGTCACATGAGAACGGGTCGTTTTATCGACTCGTTCTTGAGTTCAACAGCTCGGCAATGGAACGAATTGCGGGCATCTGTGTTTCCTCCCTCCTACAACATGGGTCTCTTCAAGACCAATGTTCATTCCTTCCTCTCCTCCAAAAGACCCTCCACACAGCATCCCAGATGACATAGGCCCTGAGGGAAATTATTTTCCTCAGGGCCTCCTGTGTGGAGTTAATGTAAAAAAAAAAAAGTAAAAATAAGTATTCATCCTAGACTTGCAGAAAAGTCAATAGATGTAACATTTTCTTCGATTCACTGCCCAAATTTAAAAAGTCCATCATTTCAATAATACCAACAGTTCAATGCGCATCCGCATCCCTTCACACATCACCACTTTTCACATCTACAAACATACTTACACATACACACACACCTCTCCACTACGCATATCACCCGGTAATCATTAAAATATATACCATAAATAAGACACTACAAACAAATTATTAGGTATCGTTGGTACCTACAATGAAAAATTACTTAATATCTGTAATCAATGTACTGTTTGTTTCCATATAAATGTCATTCTCAAATTGAATATGGAATCATAGGATGGGGATCAGCTACACATACCTTATGTAAGATATCTAAAAACTTCCGGGCTTCTCACGTAAATAGCAGGGATAAGAGTTTTCCTAAAAGTCCGCAAGATGGCAGCAGGATTGGTTCCCAGTTAGTTCGCCAGAGGGCCAAGGGCCGAGGTTAGCGTTTCCTACAAAATAAAATGGTAACCATATCAATTACAGCCAGCTCGTTGTTAGGTCGTCTAACGTAGTCACTACTTAAAATACGTGAAATATTAATAAATCACAGATTAACCAAAAGAACTCTTTTTCTTCCGTAAGAGAAATCTCCTTCAAAGACATGTTGGATATGAGCTTTACTGAAAGTCCGCAAGATGGCGGCAGGATTGGTTTCCAGTTAGTTCGCCAGAGGGCCGATAGCCGAGGGCTGAGGTTAGCGTTTCCACAAAAGACAGTGGGAACCAGATCAATTATAGCCAGCTCCTAGTTAGGTTGACTAACCGTAGTCACTTCTTGTAATAAGCGAAGTATTAATAAATCACAGATTAACCGAAAGAACTCTATTTATTCCCTAAGAGAAATCTCTTTCCAAGACGCGTTGGAGATACTTTGAGAACACAAAACCGTAAGTGTACTAACATATATATTTTTTGGCTGTAAAACACATTAAAAATAATTGTATCCTATACCTTTATAAAGGTGTTTTTTTTAGAGGTATACAAATTCAAAATGAAAAAAAACACATTAAAACAATGTTAATGTCTAAGATATTGGCTTTATTTAATAGATAATTTTATGCCATTATTGTTTAAATATGATTTCGGGCATATAAGCGCCACGGCTAGCTCAAATGAAGCGCAATCTTGAAGTCCAATTTTTTTTTTTTTTTTTTTTTTTTTTTTATTCTTCATTTTAATCACCCGCTAAACTGCCAAGGCAGTTTGTCAGCAGGTCAATTTGACAATATTAATAAAACACTAAAACATAAAATATTATAAGAAAACACAATAGCAAAATAGTTCCAGAAGAATAACTTTTAAGTACCTACAATACAAAAGCATAAAATATACAGACAGACAGATATAACACAGGTAAATTACTGATAGATTAAATTAATTATAGATAGTATTTATACATAAGATTACAAACAATATCAGTACAAAAAGTTTTGACCCATTAGCCATTTTTTAATTTTTCTTTTGAGATCAGTGGGGCAATTGGATTCGATTTTGAAATTCATCGGCATCTTATTAAATATGGTGGGGACAAGATAAGTGAATGTCCGTTGGCCGTATTTATTTATAATTTTCGGAACGGACAAACCCTCATTTTTACTAAATCTAGTGCCATGTTCATGATCTACTTTTTCTTTGTAAATTGAGTCCGACAATAGGTTTTGGCATACAATTTTAAACCATAATATTCCTCGCACAGGTAATATGTTAACTGATTCATATAGTAATTTTATGTCCCTTCTTTGTGCATAAACACTTTTGCTTACCAAGAGCTTAGTCAAAGAGTTTTGAATCGTTTGAATATAGCCTATATTTGTCTTGCACGAGTTTCCCCAAGATGTTATTCCGTATCTGATAGTGGATTCCGCTAGTGACAAATAAATTATTTTTAGCGTACTAATGGGCATAAAATATTTTATTTTGTAAATTCGCCCCGCAATAGCTCTTAGGCGTTTGCAGATGTTGCTTATGTGGGTATCCCATTTCATGTGCATATCTACAGTTATCCCCAAATATACATATGTTTGTACAAGTTCAATGGTTCCGCATTTGCAGGACTGTGACGAATTGTGTATGCACTCAAATGTATGCGACTTTATTACAGGTGTGATGGTATATTTGGCATGTGGAGATCGTATATGCATTAATTTTGTTTTTTTTGAATTTATTATAAGACCCGCATCATGTGACCATTTCTGTAAGGATAAGAAATCGTGCTGCAAGAATTTTATTGCAATTTCTAATTCTTCATGCGAAATAACTAGTGCCGTATCATCAGCATAAACGTAATGTTTAACAAATGTGAAGATTTTATTCATGAGTGAAACAAATATTATGTATAATGTTGGACCGAGGATTGACCCTTGCGGGACTCCTGTTGACATAAATTTAGCTTTGCTGTAAGTTTGAAAGAGTTTCACTTTAATTTGTCGATTGTTTAAATAGTTTTTGAGTAGTTCTAGTAATTTTCCCCTGATTCCAATCGCCTCCAATATCTGTAATAGTTTTGTCGGATCAATAGTATCAAACGCTTTAGAGTTGTCTATGAATAAAACCAGAATATGTTTTTTATCATTGAGTTCTTGATTTGTGTAATTCGAAAAGTCCTGCAGTAACATTTCTGTACTTTTCTTTTTTTGAAATCCGTATTGGTTGGGATCAATAATGGAGAAACTTTCTAGGTATTTTATTAAATTTACGGAGATGTATTTTTCTAGAATTTTTTCAATAGCTGGCAGTATACTTATTGGTCTGTAATTTTCTATCTCGGAATGTTTTCCCCCTTTGTATATTGGCCTAATAATACTACATTTGAGCTCATCCGGTATAACTGTCTGAGACAAGATTTTATTAATTAGATGGGTAATTACCGGACATAGAATGGTTAAATGTTTTTTAATATCGAACATTCGAATATTGTCAATCCCCGGTGACTTGGAATTATTCAGTTGACTGATAATCTTTCGTATATCTTCACAAGTAGCTCTGGGCAACAAGTCGATCTCACACCATTAGATTACTTTCTTTGGGGGTATGTGAAGTCACTAGTCTATGCTGATAAACCAGAGACGTTGGACCATTTGGAAGTCAACATTCGTCGTGTTGTTGCCGATGTATGGCCCCAGTTCCTCGATAAAGTTGTCGAAAATTGGACTTCACAACTGCGCTTCATTCGAGCCAGCCGTGGCGCACATATGCCCAAAATCGTATTTAAACATAAATGGCATAAAATTATCTATTAAATAAAGCCAATATCATAGATATTAACATTGTTTTAATGCGTCTTTTTTCATTTTGAATTTGTATACCTCTAAAAAAAACGGTTCCATGCCAACTGGGAATAATGTCAACTCAACACCTCCTTGAAAAGTCATTAAAATCTATGAAAAAAATATTTTTAAATTAGCCGATAACCCTAACCTGACATAACCTATTTAACCATTTTTTTATATATATATTTTTATCACTCTAAATGACTTATCTGAGATGGTTCTGAGTTGGTTTCATTCCGAGTTGGCTGGTCACCAAAAAAAACACCCTTTACAAGCTATTTTATGTCGTTTAAATCCATACTTACTAATATTATAAATGCGAAACTGCTCGAGTTTGTTTGTGACGCTTGCATAAAACAATAAAACGATTTTAAATTTTTTTTCACCAATAGAAAGCTAAATTATATGCAAGGACTACAGGCGGTATATAATGGTAAGCTCTGGCGTTATGAAATTATAAATATTAATATATTATATTTGTTATACGTTTTCTGTCGCTAACAAAAGCGAGTTATTGCTAACGTCAGAAAACAAATCGATGCCACGGAAACGATGTTGATATATTTGTGGGCTCTATGCTGGTAGGTACTCAGCCCCTTACCTACTGTTCGGCTGCTGCTCCAGAAAATTAAAATATTAGAATATGCTTTGTGTTTTTTTTGGACAAGTTTATATTTTGGAATAAATGTCAGATGAGAGTTCCTACATTAAAAATATAATTCGTAACGATTATAAAGACTGTATAATAAATAGTGTTATTTTAATTATATTTACAAACTTATTTAATTATAAATCTCCGAAATGTTCGTAAGCGCAGAAATTCCGAACGACTGCACCAAATTGGATAGTTATTTTTTTCTTCGAGCTCTAGCATTATTAAATTTAGGTGGCACGCGAGCTGTTTGAAAACTGAATGTAACAGGAATTAATGTATGGAATGCGGGAGGGGGTGGAGGGAGGGGGGATAATTGATAAATGCAAGCGCTACAGTAATTTCCCTAATACCATGCGAGCGAAGTCGCGGGGAAAAGCTAGTAAATAAATAAATAAATAAAATAGTGTGCAAGTCAAGTATTTGTAAATCTTTTGTAATTCACCACTGTAATAGAACTGAGTTTCTAGCATGTTGTATGGAGCTTTTGATATAATGGTAGTACAATTTGTGAGATAAATTGACGCTTTTCGTTTGCAACACGAACGATCTTGCCGCTAACTGCGCGGCGCTAACATGAACGCGGTTCTACTCACTACACTGTGTTTTAATTCCACTCAC
Source organism: Glyphotaelius pellucidus (assembly GCA_936435175.1). NCBI lineage: Eukaryota > Metazoa > Arthropoda > Insecta > Trichoptera > Limnephilidae > Glyphotaelius > Glyphotaelius pellucidus. Next base: position 3,210,057 of record OW386561.1, read on the forward strand.
TTGGCAATTACTGATTACTGACGTGTACGCATTAGGATTCGAATGTAGATTAATTATTGTTGGGATGAAAACGGAATTTGCAAAGTTATTTTGTGATGAAATTAACCAAGTTTTTGAAAGGTCGTTGCTTAGTAACTACTGTTCAAACGTATTTAGTAATTGTGGTGTATGTTAATATGTAAGTAGTTTCAATGGTTTTGAACAAAAAATTTAATTTACTGTAATAATTATGATTTATGAATAAAGATAAAACATTTTTTGAAAAATCATTATTAGGTAAAAATTGAGGTATTTAACTCAAAATTAGATTTATAGGTAACCTACTTAATTTTAAGAATTTATTTGGGTACCAGTCTCTCAACAAAAAATGTCGTTGCTGCAGGTAGTTATATGTACTTTTAATGTGTCTCAATGTCAATGAAGGGAGGAGGGGGAGTAGTGAAGTGTGACATTGTGTGACAAGAGGGGGATGGGGGAGGGGTGTCAAAAATCATGAAATTCGTGTGACGTAATTTATGGATGGCCCCTAAGGGCCTTTCATCTTTGGGGATTCTGCGTGGGGGATCTTTTTAAGGAAGTGAAGGAGAGGTAGTTCTAAGAAGAAAAAAGGTATGGAGGGTGGGTGGGAATTCGGGGGTCATTGTTTCTAGGAGTGACGGACTTATGAAATGTTGGTTATCCAATAAATGATTTCTGGCGCGGCGGTCGCATAAACGCCTCCCAAATTGAAAAGCAATCATGGAAAATAATCAATAAGCGGTGTTAAACAAGAGATATACTTTAATTTTTAATCACTGAAGACAATATTAGCGACTCTTAATCCAAAATCAGAAAAAGATACGGTCGCAAATAGAAATTGAAAGTAGAACCTTAGCTTGTCTGGGCAATGCTCTACAACTGGGCTAATGGGGCCCTATCCACTTCGGACATATTTAACTTCTACTGAAAACTACAAAAAATATCTTATATTTATGGGCTGCTATATTAATGTGTGGTTGCAAGATTACTACCTAGATATTTATTGTTTTAGAAACATATATCCATTTTCATTCAATATGCGACATCTTCTATTGACTTTTCTGCAGGTTTAGAATGAATATTTATTTTTATTTTAACTTATGAGTAAAATCTGTGTTTCAGATTTTCGACGGCGAGTCGCTAACATTTTTTTTGTGTTTGAATATTACAATTTGAGATTATGCTCATTAAAGTAAAATAAAAATAGATTTTGTTCAATTTAAAGTTTTAACCTAGACTCTAAAATAGAAAGTTTGTGCTTCACGAGCAAAATTATATTTTTATATGTTTTAATGAGTCTCGTGAGTTTTTAATTGGCTTAGAAAAAAATCAGGTAAACAGATTTTTCAACTGAAAACACGAAAAGGCAATATTAAAAATGCTTTCACATTTATTTGACTAAATTACACAAATTCGTGTGTTTTAGTGACGTCTTAAAAATTTTTGACAAAAATTTGCATTTTTGCGAGCCACGAATTGAAGATGAAGGTGGGTAGAAATCTGGGGGTCTGTGCATCTAGAAGTGACGAACATTGAATCCATAGCTTCCACTGAGATACAAAATACATTAAAAAATTTAAATATCTTTTACATTTTTGTTGTTCGGCAGTAAATCTCTAAGCAACCTTTCAGGGACACTTAGTTGTCTTGTGTAAAAAGGTATACCATGTTTTCCCTAAACCGACTGCATATTGTATATTAATATACTGAAGGGGCCAATGACAAAGGATTAACTGTCTTGGAATTGTATTTTATACAGTATTAGACGCCTACCCTCCTGTGGCAAAGATCAGAGTGTCCAGGTGTCGGGCTTGTTAAACGTAATATATTAAAATCCCTTCAACTTTGAAAAGGTCGTATAATTCAACGCACGCAGAATTTGCATCTGAATAAATTCTGAGGTCTGATTTTTCATACACTTAGCCGAGTTCCAAACCTTCAACCCTTGCCGCGTTAGAGGAACGTATGCGCGGCCTATTTTGGCCAGTTTCGTACAAGCCTTAAATTTGGATTTGAGATCAAAATACCCAACCAAAGTGAAAAATTATTTTTGTAATCAAAAGGTATATCAAATATCTAGTACGGATGAGAGCCACTTAATTTATTTTGCTTTAAATTATAAGATATAGGCCATTAAAGATTTAAGTGTTTCATGATTTTAGAAGCAACCTGGGCAATTATTTGTGAGTAAATGATAAACATTAAAAAAATAATTTTACCATGTTTATTTTACAAATACAATAAAAAATAAAACATTGTCAAAAATGCATTTTTTGGGTAGTAATTTTAATGTATAAACGACAAATTTTGGTTCCGCCGTAAATAGTTCATTTGTATTTTAAATTTACACCCATCAAAATTTTTATGTTTTATTTGAAATATCATTATATTTCTTCGATAAATACAGCCGAATTATTATTTTATTGTTTTTCATTTACTCACAAATAATTGCCCAATTTGCTTCTAAAATCATTAAACACTAAAATCTTTTATGGTCTATATCTTATTAGATACTAGATATTTGATATACCTTTTGATTACAAAAATAATTTTTCAGTTTGGTTGGGTATTTTTATCTCAAATCCAAATTTAAGATTCGGATGAAACGGGCCGAAAAGGGCCACGCAAACGTTCCACTTAAGGGTCGTAGCCTTCCAAAGAAGCAGCATTTTCCTTACTATAAATTTAATAATAACACGTCAGAATAATTCTTCTTTCGGCTTCTTCTTATTCTCGTTATTGTTCTTTTGTGGTTCTCTCCCCCATTCAAGTGTTTGGAATAAGATGATTAGTGATGCTTTATCACGCACCCTCAGGGGTAAGCAGATATGAGAAAGTTACCGCGGGAAGCGATGTTTCTTACCGTGACGATCCGCGATTACCGTGACGGCACAAAAAAGGCAATAAACATACGTTCCTTATCACAATAATGCTGCAGCTCTTTCAAAATATGAGATACACAATGAACGTAGGTCTGTTTCCTCCAAAGGAAAGAGGTAATCATTTTCTTGCATATCTCTCACACACCGTAACGTGACGTCTCCGTAGACCCCTACAATACTACTAACCGTGACGATAATTTTGAAAGTATGGAATATAGTTACAATGATAATATTGAAGTATGAGTGAATTGCAAAAATGTCAAACGGATGGTTTTGATTTTGATCTTAAACATATAACGCGGCAGCTCTTTCTTTTTTTTACATTAGCTTCATACAGGAGGCCCTGAGGAAAATAATTCCACTCAGAGCCTATGTCATCTTTGGGGATGCTGTGTGGAGTGTTTTTTTTTTCGTTTTAGGAAAGGAGGGAGAGGAAGTTCTGGGAAGGAAAAGGGTATGAGAGGTGGTCAAGAATCTGGGGGTCGGTGTGTCCAGGAGTGACGGTTGTAAAAATCCATCCCTCCCACTGCAAGGCGATGTTCCGAGAGAGTACGGCTGGAGAAGTCAAAGGGACTCCCTCAACCTCTCTCTCCCGATCCGGCCGGCCATGCAGCTGGTGGGCAGGCGCACCAGCATTTACACAGAATTCGCATATTTTTAGGAGATCCGTGCCTTTGGCTCGGATCGGCCGCGCCTTTGGCTCGAATCTTTTTTTGTGATCGCGTCACAATAAGGAACTCCAGTCCAATTTTTTAAAATTTTTTTAAATGAATAATGACCTTCTAACTTAAATAACTGCATATTTATTTTAATTTTTATAGTTAGTTTTAATAGTTAAAATAAATATCAAAGTTTTAATTTTTCAAGATCCCCGAAAACTACCGTATCCTAGTGTGACGTCATCATGACCAAGAGCTTTGGTTATTTTCAACAGATGTTGTCATTTTGTATGGAAGAAGCTATGAAACTATTCAATAAGTAAAACGTTATTTAGGTGAAATTATTTATTTATTATATTATTATATTTTTTTGTATTATTACGGGATGGTGGTATAAAAATTGTTAGAAATTATAATTTTTTTAGCTTTACGAATCGAAATCAATATTATGGAAATCGAAGCACGAATTTTGTAGGCAACTGGAATCAGCTGTTCATCGCCGGCCATTTTAAATTTTAGCGTTGGAGTCTTATGCCTAGACATTACTGGGCATTACGATCGTTTTTTGTACAGTTAACATTTTTGAATATTTTAAATAATATAGATAAACTAATAGAGATACTATATTTTTGATACTGAATTATTTAGGTCTAAATAATATTTCGATAAAAACAACAACCATTATATGTCTAAATCTCTTTAAACCTATAACACGGAATGTTGACTATCCTGTCAAAATTTCTATACAATGTGACCACGTGACTGGAGAATTATGGCGCGCTGACGTCACCATTAATATTCCAATAATACCAACTTGACAGGGTGTTTTAATGACACGTTTTAAAATAGACTTTTTAATATATTTTTTTAAAATCTACGTTTAATATTATTTAATAAAACTTATATATTCAGAATCAGCGTATATTGGTTTATATAAACATAATTTTTACAACAAGATGCTTAATAAATAATTTGTATGCTCTGATTCCGAATTAAATGACAAAGTATGGAAATCGGGAAAGCTTTCAATATTATCCCATTTCAACAACCATATCATAATATAATCACTCTAACGTTGTGCCCCACGTTGGGCGCCAACTTTACCAAACAAAACCGAGTGGGCAGCAATCTCGTCAGTTAGCACATCTCCCACTGTCTGTCCGAATGTCCGGGCTTTCGTCCATCCCGAGAAAAACAACTTAATTAACCTGGCAGTGTTTGCCAGCGGCCCCCGCCTCTACCACCCTCCCTCCACCGCCCCACAGCATCCCTTACTAGTGGGTCTTTGCTCCTAGGCGTGTAAGGGTTCACGAGGCTTTACTGCGACGGAACAAAAGAGCTGATGAATGATTAATACCTCATCTAATCTTGGAGGGTTTGTGGATTTTGTTGGTGTTTTCTGCATTGCAGTGTTTGCTCTAAGTAAATGTTACGACGGCGAATTAAATGATTGTAGGGCGTTTGGGAACGATTATTTTTTTTTATTTGGCGGTGGAGATAATTAATCAGAGTGGTAGACAATCTCATTATTATCCAAAGTGGTAGATACTCTTGGTATTAACCAGAGTGATACATATTCTCAGAGTCATTTTAATCAAAAGTAGTTTCTGTATAAACAAAAATTAATAACCATCTGTTTCCTATCATTTCCTTAGAACGTCGTCGGAAAGTGGTGGGCAACCTCCAATATTCTCAGTTTTAATCAGTGGTAGATTCTTCCACTATTATCCAAGCTGGTCGATACTCTTACTACAAACCAAAGGTACATTCTCCCAGTATTAACCAGAGTGATAGACAATCGCATTATTTACCAAAGAGATAGATACTCTCAGTATTAATCATCAGTGGTAGATACTCTCACTATTATCTGCGGTGGTAGCTCTTACTACAAACCAAAGGCACATTCTCCCAGTATTAACCAGAGTGGTAGACAATCGCATTATTTACCAAAGAGATAGATACTCTCAGTATTAATCATCAGTGGTAGATACTCTCACTATTATCTGCGGTGGTAGCTCTTACTACAAACCAAAGGCACATTCTCCCAGTATTAACCAGAGTGGTAGACAATCGCATTATTTACCAAAGAGATAGATACTCTCAGTATTAATCATCAGTGGTAGATACTCTCACTATTATCTGCGGTGGTAGATTCAGTAAAATTGAACAAAACAAAGTGTTACGTTCTCTCAATATTAACCGTAGTGGTAGACAATCTCATTATTAACCAGAGTAGTAGATACTCTTGGTTCACGATAAAATCAAGTGGTACATTCTCTCATTATTAACCAGATAACCTTGTTATCAACCAAAGTGATAGATGCTATTAGTATTAATCAGTGGTAAATACTCTCACTATTCTCCGAGGTGGTATACTCACAGTATAAACCAAAGTATTAACCAAGGTACATTCTCAGTCTTAACCAGAGTGGTAGACAATCTAATTATTAACCAGAGTAATATTTAAAAAATCAATTTGCAAAAATACGGTTTCTACTGTAATACATTATTTATAAAATAAATGTTTTTTAAGACTACATTTTTTTTGGTTTAGCTTTATCAATTTTATTTTTATATATTCTTTATGCAGACCGGGTTTCGCTACAACTGTGGCTTTTTCAGGAAAGTATAATACCCAACTAGCGAAAAACGGTCGGCATTATTTATATATATTTTTTATGTGAATACCTCACAAGAGCTCCCGTCTGGAGCTATGGCGTACCGCAAACGGGGTGTGTTGGGTAGGGGAAGGACATGGGGAATAGGAAGGTAGGGAAATACCTGGCTAGTCAGATCCGGTCACCAAAAACGGCTATTAAATAAAGGATATATAAATAATTAAAGTGTGTGTCATTATAAATTCAAATATTTGTAGTTAAAAAAAATCAGAGTGTGTAAATCACACGCGGTAGAAGAGCAACCTTCAGAAAACTAAAGTAGATAAGAGTGGCGAGGCTACGAAGCACCGCACAAAGATGAGACCGATTATACTTTCTAAGAAACTGGCTCCCACAATCTCAAATCCGATGGACCAATAAAAGATTTTATCATATTTCTAGGAATACTTATTATCTAATGATATTTCTCTGAATTTTATTTAACCATATTTTTCTTTCTTTCCTGTGTTTCTATGCTTTCGATTTTATTTTTAATCTCTTTTTATTATTTAGTTTTACCCTGCTCCATATTTACTCCCATTTATAAATACCTATATTCTTAAATATCTATGTACTTACAAATACCTGTGTACTTACACCCTCTATGGTCTATGGGATGTGTGGGATTGCACTCCCCTCCCCACATCTTGGAATAAAGACCATTATTATTATTATTTAAAACTTACTCTCGCAGGCTAAATTCTATAGATGTATGTGTTTGACCCTTTTTAATGTCCCTCTTTTATCGACTTTCAAATCCCAACGGTGCTAGAGAAGTTATCTCTCCAAAAGATGTTTGAATCTGCGCCGACCGGGTGAAAACTGATAACCTGACATTTCTCCACTCTACTACCAACCGGTCCAAATACTAGTCGTCATTTTGTCTGTATTATATTATCACTTCTCCTTTGTTTTCAATTTTCAGTAATTTGTCTGCCTTATCACTTTTGTATCTGCCACCATCTCAAATTAAACAGCAAACGCTTCGAACGTAATTCCAATCTCCAGTGCACCCCTTAAGCGATGTAGATTTAACGATGCTCCATTATTTTGTCTCAGATTAAATTCCTTTCAACAGAATATTTCTACAGTATTTAGTGGCGTTACTGAGTTGGGCGATCAGCGACTATAAACATCTTCAAAGGATGCCATTAAATCGATATTCAGCTAAATTACCTGCTTTCTTAGAATCATCTACTTCCAGTGACAATCAAAAAAGCTAGAGGGTATAAAATGTATAAATAATAATAAAAATGATACGTTTTTAGATTTTCACGGCTAAAAATATTTTCGTTATTTGTTTTTGGGGTGTTTTGCCGTGTTGCGCTACCTCCTTCTTTAACCAACATGCAGACAAAACATCCCCCAACAAAATATCTATTAATACCTAACCTAACCTAACCGAACCTTACAAAAAAATGGGACAAAAATAATACAGACATCCTATAAAGACAATAAATTATTATTCAAAATAGTAAAATATTATATAAGGTTAGGTTAGGTTTTAGTAGATATTTTGTTGGAGGTTGTTTTGTCGGTAAGATATTTTATCGCAGACATTTTGTCGGAGATATTTTGACGCGAGATGAAAACGCTTAGTACCGTTTTTAATAGTTTATTTTCACAGTACTTTTCACGATGTTTTGGTGGCGCGGCGCATACTGCGTGGCGTCAGACATGCACTCGCCGGGTTCTGAAATAACGAACGATAGAACAATACGAACCCAGACAGAAGTTTCTGTAATTTTTCAATTAAAGCTGGAATTCATGAATGTTTTCGAATAAGGCATACCTTCATAGATAGAGATTGATATTTAAATGTGCTTGGTATTTTAATATTATTCTGACATCTTGCTGATATATTGAAATGTAAATTATTTAGCTGAATTTCATTGAAAGTTTGTAGTGTTGAATATTTTTAATATATTTTGTCTATTGTAGGTACATTTACGTTGAAAAGACTTTTTCAGTAGAAAATCTAGAGAGTTTTTTGTTGATAGAATCCGTTTATTTTGACTCCGCCTATATTGACCAACCGCTTAATATGACGTAATTACACAGCAAAGTTTGGTTTCCACACAAAATTCTTTATTAAAAGTCTGATATAATGACTTCGCTTATAGTGACATGTCGCTTATTATGACCCATTTATAACAAATTATGTCCTAATTTTATGGAAAATCATGTCAGTTATAGTGACCAACATGATTTCTTACACCTTCAGCAGTGTTCGGGAGGGTCGTGTGACGCCCGACGACGTTAATATGCTGTGTTTCTCACGTCACAAGTCTTAATATGCTCTTTTCTAACGTCACAAGTCTTAATATGCTATGTTTCTCTCTATTAAAATAAATAGATACATTTCACCTAACAAAACAGGAGGTTGTTTATTTTCTACAAAATGATTTGTATGAAAATAACTAATTCGCCAATCAATCGTGCTGTTCATACTTTCAATACTATTTGTCTAAATTCTAGCATCGACATTATCTTCGATTCACTGCCCAAATTTAAAAAGAGCATCATGTCAATGGTGTGAATTGTTCAATGAGCATACATACATACACATATGCGTACTCACACGTACATACATACTCACACATACACACACACACACACACACACATATACTTACCCACTACGCACATCACCCGGTAATTACTTAATATACATAGATACTACAAAGAAACATGTCGTAGGTACCCACCATGAAATATAATTAATAATTGTAAATTGTTTTCACCATTTTAACTAATGTACTGTTTGTTACTGTTTATAAATTTAAAAAAATAAGTAAACAAATGAAGTCCGCTTAGTATGACGTTTTTGTCATTTCCTTCAATGTCATTATAAACGGATTCCACTGTATTTTTTGCTAATACCGACACTTTTCACAAACGTAACTAGGCGGTATATACATCTTTTTAATAAAACCACGGAGCTCTTTGATGTAACGTGCCTGGGGCCACAGCAATCCCAGAAACAGCGTGCTACTTAAGGTATGTAAAATGATCTGTTAAATTTCAAAGACCACCTGTAAACAAAAATACGACCCTAGTTCATAGCACTCTACCCGATTTCTTAGAAAACTTCGATAATTCGTTTTTAGAGATGCAAGAAATCCGCTTGAAATGTCGGTTTATTTTTAGGTTATTTTTTTGGTATTAAAGCAAACTCGAGATTATTTATTATTTTTTTATCGTAAGTACAAGGAAAAATTGTGACAATTTCCTTCCAAATTCATTATATAAAAGGACTGTTTTCTAATTTTTGATTTTTTTTTAAAATTTCTCTACATTTTGATCGAAAATGTTTTGATAATATTTTTTTTCCACTTTTATTGTTTACAAAACCTACATTTTTTTGAGCTAAGCTCTCTTCTTCAGCTGCTTAGCTCACGAAACATGTTTGTTTTGTTAACAATTAAAGTGGTAAAAACTAAGTTTATTTTTAATTTTGAATTAAAATGGTGCCACAAAATAAGTGTGTTTGAAGAAATTTTTTTTCCATTTTTTTTAGTGTTTAGCTTAAGGAGGTTTAGGGTTTAGCTAGTCTAGAAAAAAAAAATTTTTTTTTCTTCATATTTCCAGAGTTCAAATATTAAAGAATATCTCCTTAAAAGGATTTTTCGAAATTCGCATTATTTTAAAAGTTATAACCATTTTAATTTCGCGGTTTAGACAGAATCTAACCAAAATCTAAGTAGGACAAAATTTTAAACATCTTTTTCTCAAAACCACTTTTTTCGTAACGGTTGACACGATATCTCAAGTTCTACTAAACCAATTTACTTGAAATTTGGTGTGAGCCTTCTCTATACATTACTTTATTGCATGAACCAGAATTATAACAAAATTTTAATTTTTACTATTCTAAAAAAATTCAGAAAGTCAAAAAAACTGGTAAAAAAAAATATATATTTTCAGACAGCCGCCATTTTGCGAAAAAAAAATTTATGACTTCTCCGAGGTTCACGCTATAGCAGCATTTGTTTGAAATAAAAATAAAATTGTTTTTTTTTTTTGATAATTAGGAGGGTTGCAGTCGTGTCAACCAGGCGCGCCATATTTTTGAGACCCCCCACTTCAACACCCTGTAACTTTTAAAGTTTTTAATTTTTTTTTCATGTGTTCTTTAATGTTAAATAAATATTTGGTAAAATAATGGCTTCGAAAATATTATTGTTTTTTTTTTACCTACAATTCATGCTTCTAGACTAGAATACCCCCTTAAAATATGGCATTTTAAAAATTTCTTCGTATTTCAAATACACCAATATAAAATATGGCATTTTTTTAAATTTCTTCATATTTCAAATACATAAATATAAAGAGTAATTTTATCTAGTTTTTGTAATGGTATTATATTAATTGGAAAACGCGCCGTCCCGGTAAGACGAGAGGTCTGGGTTCGAGTCCCAGTTGCGACCATTGTTTTTTTCTGTTTTTCTGTGTCTTGTTTTCTTTCATATTTTCATTTAGATTATAAGTGTTATCTTCTTCTTCAATGATGTATTATTTGTTTTTACGACATCTCCAAAAATAAGAAATATATAGAACATTCAAAATACTTTGGAAAAATTCCAAAATTCTTTCAGAAATGTCGTCGTTATAATGCTTGAACTACCCCCCCTCAGGATGTGAGAGCCATGTATATATCTTTCCCTTTATTTTTTAATTAGTAATATTTTTACATCCGCGGCCGTTTATCAATTGAATAAAATTTTTACGATTTTTTTTAGTAAGGCTGAAAGTGTTTAAGGAAAATAACGTAATAAATCGGTAGAAATTTGGGATGCGGTGGCTTAATACAGAAATGCGCAGACAACTCACATACATAGAAACATATATTGATTTATTATACCTAATTTATTTTTATTTTATTTTTTATTTATTTATAAACAGAAACAAACAGTATTTAATTATACAATTATTAAGTACATTTCATGATGGGTACCTATGACATGTTTCTTTGTAGTGTCTATGTATATTAAGTAATTACCGGGTGATGTGCGTAGTGGGTAGGTGTGTGTGTGTGTGTGTGTGTGTGTGTGTGTGTGTGTGTGTGTGTGTGTGTGTGTGTGTGTGTGTGTGTGTGTGTGTGTGTGTGTGTGTGTGTGTATGTGTGAGTATGTATGTATGTATGCGCATTGAACAATTTATATCATTGACATGATGAAATATATATATGGATTACTGATTCACTTCGCAAAACACGTTTGAATTATTTTTAAGTTATTTATGTAAGTACTTTATAGATGAGATTGGTAAACTTGGGACACATTTCCGAACTCAATGAGTTCAATTCCCTCTCAGATTCTTCAATTTGTTCGCCTCCCTCTTTCGTTTCTCTTTAAGGTTTCTACGCCAGGCTGTATTTTCCAATATCAATGCATAATCATTAATTTATCAAGACTTTTATCGTCCCCTAGTTCAAAGACACGAGTCTCGAAGTATCGAACGACAAGGGAACACGAGGAAATGTTCTCAAATTATGAAAGTGGATTATCTCTTAGAAAATTGCTCCGTGAAAACATACAAACGATTTTCAAAAGAATTTCGTCTGTTACATGTTGAGAACACAAACTTCAGGGAAAGAAGACGAAAGAAAAATTATATTGCAGAAAGAATATCAATGGATATTTTTTTATGATCTGACTTTTGAAATTGTCGTTTTAATTATTTTTTAATTTTACTGTACATCAAATTAAATTATGCTATTATAAAGTTCTGCAAGAATTTTAGTTATTCAATATTGTGACCAGAGGCCATTTTAAAACTGTGATTAGGCCACTTTTAGACGAATTATTTATATTTTTCTATTTTACCTTCGCCAAATTTTTGTAATTTGATTTATTACCATCTTCTTCTTTCTTATGGTGGGTTTTAAGAGGAACGTATGCGCGGTCCATTTCGGCCAGTTTCATACAAAACTTAAATTTGGATTTGAGATCAAAATACCAAACCAAACTGAAATTTTTTTTTTGTAATCAAAAGGTATATCAATTATCTAGTATGGATATGAGTTACTTTATTTATTTTTGCTTTAAAGTTTAAGATAAAGGCCATTAAAGATTACAGTGTTTTACGATTTTAGAGGCAATTTGGGCAATTATTTGTGAGTAAATCAAAAATATTAAAAAATAATTTTACGAATGCAGTCAAATAAAAAATAAAACATTGTTAAAAATACATTTTCTGGGCAGCAATTTTAATGTATAAACCACAAATTTTTGTGCCGCCGTAAATAGGTAATTTGCATTTTAAATTTACACCCATCAAAATGATTTTTTTCTTAATTTTTATATTTTATTTTGTATTTCATTATATTTCTATGATACGATAAATAAAGAAAATATATGTTATATGTTGTTATATGATAAATACAGTAAAATTATTTTTTTATTGTTTTTCATTTACTCACAAATAATTGCCCAAGTTGTCTCTAAAATCATGAAACACTAAAATCTTTAATGGCCTATATCTCATAATTTAAAGCAGAAATAAATAAAATAGCTCACATCCGTACTAGATATTTTGTAACAGTTTAACTTGTTACCCCCGTTTACTTGTATGTCGACTACACAAAACACCTTACTCTATGAGCGTGTTGGTTGCTAACTTCGGACGAGACAGTGGCGACATCGGGTAGAAGACGGAAGAGCGGTCACTCCACGGATTTTACTGGCGAAGGAAGGAGGGGTCTGGTCTCCGGCTGGCATGCTGACTTCGTAGATTGGCGTTAGTTTCCTTTACACTGGTTTAAATAGGAGTTTATGTTTTTTTAATGGTCATGTCTTTGAGACTGACCTAGGCGCCCAACATACTGTTTGAAAGGTTAGTTTTGTTCAGATTATAACGTTACACATAACGCTGGTTCCTAGTACTTTTAAAAGTGACTTGCATATTTCATAATCCCAGGAGCTTCCTCTTCAAGGAACCCTGGACCATGTCCCGAGTTTCGTTAAAACTTTAATCTTTAAATAGACGATTGTCTCATGCTCTACAAACTGTTTGATTTCAATAAATGTTAAAAGTTAAACTAATCTTTTCATTCACATGCCCCCTTATATTTTCACTGCGCACATGGTTGTCGCTGGGAAGTAGATTGACTATTAATTTGCTAAAAGATTAAGAAACATAGTTACAATGGCGCCTAAACGTGTGGATAACTTATGATATTTGCAAGTTTTGTTCTAATCTTTTGTGTAGGTAATCAGTGATGTGTAACATTATTGTTGTAACACGAGGTTCAATCCGTCACATGCCAGTCGAAGGGTTTAAACAGGATCACCTTTCCCCATAATTTAATAATTTTAAATTATTTATATATGCTATTTTACAAATATTTAATACGATCTTAAATTCCAGAAGAATTTTTACTGTTCTTTCAATACAATATATTATTACGAAAGAATTTTTACAGCATTATATTCGAAAGAATTCGATATATTATTATTCGGAAAATTATTGTTAAATCCGTGGAGTCATGGTTTTTAATTATTAATTTTAGGTTAATGTTGCATGTACTGTGTATTTTGTTGTTCGTTCATTTTCGTCTTGTGTGTGATTAAATGTTTTTTTGTATTTTTCTTTTGTTCCATTAAGTTGACAGGTATTTATATTTTCAATGCCTGAAACAAGGAGTCAGACAAAAGACTCAGAAATGTCCATTCCTAAAATACCGGTCGCTGACGTTTCGGAGACGAAGGGGTCATCACTTTCTCCAGCCCCGCTGGTGCCCCTGCATAAGTGGAATTTAAAATACGATGGGAAGTCATGCGTACGTGAATTTTTGGAAACGTGTAGAGGAAATCGCCTTAGCCCGCTCTGTAAGTAAAAACATACTTTTCTTAGGAGTGTTAGAACTTTTTGAGGGAATTGCTCTTGATTGGTTAAGAGTGAACCACTCTTCTTTTAAAACATGGGTTGAACTGGTGTCTGGTCTGAAGGATGAATATGAGGTGTTAGATTATGATCGTAGACTTGTTTCACAGATAAGAACAACATTTCAAGTACCCAAAGAGTCTCTTGGTACCTTTATTACGAAGATATTAATTCAAAATAAAAGGCTTAAGAAAAAGTTGCCTGATGATGAGATTTTGGAAATTTTGCTTTGTAATATGGCACCCAGATACATACAAAAGTTAGCGTTGAATTCAATTCCGGATATAGCTACACTTAAAATACTTGGGAAAATGATTGAACTTGCAGATAGCCGTTCAGATCAGGGGAAAGATTCAATACCTCCTCAACCTTCTTCTCATGAGAATAAGAATGAGCCTAATAAAAAACTTTTTTTCATTTACTATCTCATGCTCTACCAACTGTTTGATTTCAATAAATGTTAAAAGTTAATCTAATGTTTTCATTCACATATCGCTTATATTTTCACTGCGCACATGGATGTCGCTGGGAAGTAGATTGACTATTAATTTGCTAAAAGATTAAGAAAAATAGTTACAATGGCAGTTATCAAGAGGTATATACAGGCGATATACCTTTTGATAACAAAAAATATTTTTCAGTTTTGTTGGGTATTTTGATTCCAAATACAAATTTAAGATTGTATGAAATGGGCCGAAAAGGGCCGCGCAAATGTTCCAAATAAGGGGGCAGAACCTAGGTCTGCGAGCCAGTCCAGGGCCTCACGCGTTGCCTTGTGAATCTCCTCAACCCCGCCGGGGAATGAATAGAGCGGACATTCGTTGTCCACGTGTTCGGTAGTCTGCACCGCACCGCATTCACACATCGTCACTCTTTGGCCCCATCTATAGATCATATAAACACAATGGCTATGGGAGCACCATATCCTATTTATGGCGGACCAAAGTTTGCGAGGCAATGAGAACCAGGCTGTCTCTCAGTGGGGTCTTGTACGAGATGGGCACTTTTCACGTCGGCCGATTGCCACTCAAGTGTCCCCCTGTCTTCTGGGGTGAGAAGTGATCGGATGAGTTTTTCTCCTTTCCTTCTGTCCAGAAGGGACTTGAGACTTCAAGCGGCATGCCGGGTAAGAGACACATTGGTCCAACAAGTTTCCCGGTCATAGGGAATCATAAACATCGGGGAACAATTTATTACCGATTAAATCGATTCACCGACAACTTTATTGTTCTGGATTTCGAGTTCATCGGGTGAGTTGTGTTCAGGTCTTGGCGGAGGATACTTCTGCTCACCAGCCGCGTGGTAGATCGGGTCAGTAGAGACTGATTGACAGAGTCCTTTTGATCTTTTCAGCTGCTCTGTTTTGACCCATCGCCTTACACCGTAGGGGGAGGAATGGACTCAAACTTCCTTCACTCCTGGACCTGCTAGATTTCTACCTTCCCCTCACACCTTTTTCTTTTCAAGAACTTCCTTTAAAGACCCTCTACACTGCTGAGAGAAATTATTTTGCTAAGGACCCCATGTGTGAGGTAAATTTTTTTTATTGTTTAATTTATAACCTTGTTACAGCATTGAACATAATATTAGGCAAAACAAAATAGTGAAATACATATTTTAACGAATTTCTACGCCAATTAAGAGTGCAAGCTCTCGAGCTTTGGTGAAGGAGTTATTTCATTATTATCACACAATTTTACATAGAGTGTGCAATAAATATAAACTTAAGTACTAGGATGTTGTGACTTTATTTTTAAAATGGCATGATATGAAATTATGTCTTTTTGATTGGTGAAGTTACGGTTGTTATTTTGTTTTTAAAGATAAATTTGACTTTATTCTTGAATGATACGAAATCTGTTATTTTGTTTACTTCTTCGAGAAGACTATTAAAATATTTTATGCCTTTGTAAATATAATTGTTATGCATTTGTTGTATTGAAAATAGAGGAGTTTGAGTGATAAATGTATGCCTTAGTGATGTGTTAAGTTAAATTTTTTGATAACAATTACTTTGAATATTTGTAATATTGAATCTTTTTTATAGAGGTCTTCAATTTTTGGTACTTCGAAAATTTTGAACAACGATTTGTACCACTTTTACAGCACTTACAATTTTTTCAAGTGCACTTCCCCATCCAATAATTCCATACTGAATTAATGATTGAACGTGTGCGTATTAGACTTTTTTAGGTTGTTTAACTTGAGAATATTTCTTCATCTAATGAATATGTAGATACATTTCTTACTGCGCTTATCAAGTACACATATGTGCTGTTCCATTTAATAGAGAAATAAAATCGATAGTACATCTAATTCCATATTTTCAGATTTCTCACAGAATCTAAAGAAAATACTTTATTTTACTTTAAAGTTCTCAGTTTCTTTTTCCTCCCAAGTTAGACTTTGCATCAGGGAACATAAATTATTTGAATTACTTTGAAGTGTCGATAAATAATTGCGTTTTCTTGTGCTTCGAAAAACCGAAATTACAGCGTTTTCAACTTTCGCAAATCCTTAGCGGAGAAATGTTCGGGAGCTTAATAAGACAGCGAGTGTGTTCCTACATTAATAATTATTAGGGGGAGTTTGCTAAACATATTGAAAGTTTGCGAAAAGTTGCGTGTCTGCTTTGGCCCTGTAGGTATTCATTCTGGGAAAAAACATCCTGTAGCTACATAACTTTGGGTTTATTACTCGTGTGCTATAGTTATGGTAATAGTTTTGAGAAAAAATATAACATTCCTAGAATTTCATCTAATTTTCCTTTGCCACTGGAACGACCACGCGAATTAGATAAATCTCGCGTAGAGGTGATGTGAACTGGCCACCGGAATTGTGCGATTTGACCCTGTTAGAATTTTTCGTGTGGGATTTTCTTCATTCAGTTTTCTTAAGTTATTTCGGTGCAGAAATTCTGGGAATAACTACCATTATGCATTCCTCTTTACCCAGAATTCTAATGGAAGGTAACAATTACACCAAGTCAGTGAACATCTTTAGTTTATCTTTGAAGAAATATACAATATTGTTCAAAATAAAAATAAACTTGGTTTTTACCACTTTTGTTGTTTACAAAACGTGAGCTAAGCTCACTTCTTCACGAAACAAGTTGGTTTTGTAAACAGTAAAAGTTGTAAAAACTAAGTTTGTTATTAACTTTGAATTAAAATGGTGGCACAAAATAAGTTTGCTGTGTTTGAAGATACAATATTGTTACTGAGGCAGTTCAGTTATGCACAATAAATTTTGTTTTTTTTTACCATTCATATGTAAAAGCCCTGAAAGAGGGCGTTAATCAAAAAATAAACAAAGTCGTAGGTCTATGCAAATAAACCACAAACCACAGCAGCCCTCAAAGCCCACATAACCCACGCCATCGGTCAAATTCAGCCTGATTTATGCGCCAGAGTCATGGAAAATTGGATACCCAGAGAAGCCGCGTTCGACATTTGAACGATTTTTTATTCCACACACAATGGCATCGATAGACCTTTCAAACGAATAAAAAATTTCGATGATGTCTCACGCACACTTTGTTTTATTTTAATTTAAAGATAGGAAGCACTTAATGAAAAACCCCATAGATATTATTAGATAAATTATTTAAAAGATTGATTATTGAATTATTTACAAATGTGTAGAATATTGCAAATAGCGTTTTCGTCTGTAGGTAAGTTCAATTCAATTGCTCTCTAAGAAAGATTCTTAAAAAAATGAACGAATCATTCCAACTCAAACCTCACGAACAGAATCGAGATCGTAAATCTCAACTTACGCATTATCTCAAGCGTAATTTTCATTTCCTAAACTTATAAAAACTTCATTAATAACTTTCACGCACCAAAAAAAAATCTACGCCAAATTCTGCCAGACTCGAGCGTGGGGGCATTAAATATTTCTATAGGTGGCTCACTAAAATATGATCTACGAACCAATGTGTCCGTTGTGAGTTCCCCCTAAAATGAACAAGTAGGCTCTATAAGCATGATAAACCTCCGAGCTTCTCTCCGCGGTTTATTCTGCGAGAAATTTCACGTCATAAATTTTTCTTCTGCGGGATTTCAGAGGTCAGAAAGAGGTTTCACAGAGGGCGCGAGGGTGCGAAAGGGTTGGAATTTTTAACTAATGACAAGTTTGTAATGAAATAATGAAAGGATGTAGAAATTCGGTTGGCACTGAATAGAAAATATTCACAAGAAATGGGTTTCGTTTAGAAACCAAATTCGACATTGATTTAAAAACTCTTATTAGCAAGTGCTAAATGGAAGGTTTGCGCGGCCCTTTTCTGCTCGTTTCATACAAATCTTAAATTTGGATTTGAGATCAACATACCCTACCAAATTTTAAAATTATTTTTACAATCAAAAAGTATATCAAATATCTAGTATGGATACTTAATATAGTACTATTAATACTAATTATACTACTTAATTAATTATAGTACTTTATTTAATTTTGTACTTGATACTTAATTATAGTTCTTTATTTATTTTTGCTTTAAATTATAAGATATAGGCCATTAAAGATTTAAGTGTTTCATGATTTTAGATACAATTTTGGCAATTGTTTGTGAGTAAATGAAAAACAATAAAAAAATAATTTTATTATATTTATCACAGATATATTAAAAAAAAAATTGTTTTGAAAGGTGTACAAAAATTTGTCGTTTATACATTAATATTACTACCCAAAAAATGCTTATTAACAATGTTTTATTTTTTATTTTATTTTTCATTGTTTTTGTAAAATAAAAATGTTAAAATAATTTTTTTGTTGTTTTTCAATTACTCACAAATAATTGCCCAAGTTGCTTCTAAAATCATGAAACACTAAAATCTTTAATGGCCTATATCTTACAATTTAAAGCAAAAATAAATAAAATAGCGCACGTCAGTACTAGATATTTGATATACCTTTTGATTACAAAAATAATTTTTCTGTATGGTTGAGTATTTTGATCTCAAAACCAAATTTAAGATTTGTATGAAACTGGCCGAAATGGACCGCGGATACGTTCCTTTTTACTGAAATGGTATATCGCCATCGCATTTAAATTTCATAATTGTTGATAAAAGCAATTCGCTTAAAATTAAACTACTACTGCCCTCTGTGGGGTAAAATCTCAAAGGCATTAGGTTCGGAGTTTGACTAAACCCTGCTGTCATATGAATTAATTACTTGCTATATGATCACGCAGTTTTCTCAATCGGTAATAAAGAGTGTTTTGTAAACAAACTGTCAGTTGGTTAGTTGTGGTGTTAGTATTTAAAACCCTTTGTCTTTTAAATACAATCGGATTCCACAAATCTTTCTTTTGTCTAATTCGCAAGCAAGATAAACAGTTCAGTTATAAAATCTGGGTGACCGAGCCAGTTTTTAATTAGATAGAATTAAAAAAAATGCGAATAAAAATTAGTAAACACTTTATTGCGAATAAAGGTCAAAATAATTACAATCCAGAGTGCTGTTTCTAGTGAAATGACCTGAAAACTTAACAATAAAGATGACGAAACAAAGTTTTGTATTGGAAAATTAACGGCGGATTGATCAGACTTTTAGATCGTGAACACGCCCACATCACATTTCTTGTGTTATCCTTCTTTCTGTGGTTGTATTTAAGGTCAGTTTCAGTGTGTTCTCGCTCCAAGGGTTTGACCGGAGAAAACAATTTTAATTCAAAACAAGATTCGAAGAAATATGGACAAAAGATGACATCACTTTTTCGAACCGTTTTAAGGATCAGATGGCTCCATTTATCGATTGTTACGTCGAGAGTTTTTTTTTTTTTTTTAAATTAATTGAATGATTCAAATAGCCCATTTCTTTTGAGATCTGGTTACAAAGCAAGTTTAAAGACTTTTAAAGCAACACGCAATGGTTCGATTCCGAATAGAAGTCTTTCGCCGGAGCTACTCTGAGAGTAACTCCATCAATTTTTAAATTACAAACAGGGCCCGCAGATACTTTAACAGTATACAACTGCTAACCATGTACAAATCGCAAGTGCGCCCCACGGTTGAATTTAGCAGCCGCCTCTGGTCTGGAGCTCCAAAATACTTGAAAAATACCCTCAAATCTGTACCGAAACGGGCGGTCCGTTTTATAGATTCTCTCATCTTAACGAACGGATTGCAATCTTTAGAGCACAGGCGTCGAGTGGGAATGCTATCCATGTTCTACCAGTATTTCAAAGGAAGATGCTCTGAGGAACTAGCGTCATTGATCCCTTCGGCACCGGTGCATAGTCGGGAGACACGCCAAACGCGCGCCCAACATATGTACACGGTTGACATTTGTCACATGAGAAGGGGTCGTTTTTGACTCGTTTTTTGAGTTCAACAGCTCGGCTATGGCCTTTCTGTTTCCTCCCTCCTACAACGTGGGTCTCTTCAAGACCAATGTTCATTCCTTCCTCACCCCAAAAAGACCCTCCACACAGCATCCCAGATGACATAGGCCATGAGAAATTATTTTACTCAGGGCCCCTTGTGTGGAGTTAAAGTAAAAAAGTTTCAAATAACAAAAGAAACACCGAGAAAAATAATAAAACCAACCGAAGAATAATTCGGTGAACGTCGCTTAGGAACATTACAATGTGCGGCATTCACATTATGACAAAAATAACACAGTGAAAACCTCTATCTTCCTATTCAAAATCCAAATACAAAGATCATTTGGCTACAAATCGCTGCCCTTGTGCTTGTATGTTCAATAGACCATTTTGCAAATTTTACAAGAGACATTTTTTCTGTTGTAATTTATTTATTTATAAATAAACGCCCTTTTTCGGGGCTTTTACATATATAGCATAGAAAAAACATTTTATTGTACATAACTGAACTGCCTCAATAACAATATTTTAAATTTATTCAAAGATAAATTGAAGATGTCCACTGACTTGGTATAATTGTTTCCCTCCATTAGTATTCTGGGCAAAGAGGAATACATATGGTAGTTAGTCCCAGAATTTCTGCACTGAAATAAATCCTGACTTCTAGTATTACGAAGTGGAATTCGGAAGCTTATCAATTCAAGTAATACCGGACTATCAACTAAATCATTTAGAATTTTATATAAAAATACCAAGTCAGTAAAAATTCTTCTGTCTGACAATTTAAGCATATTCATATCGTTTAAAAGTGTGTTGTAGTTTAACATATTTGCTGAAAAACCCATTTTAAAATTTAGAAAACGTAAGAATTTGTTTTGTATTCTTTCAACAGCTTGTACGTGCATATTATAATGAGGATTCCAGACAGGAGAATTGTACTCAAGTTGGCTTCTAACATAAGCAAAATATAACATTTTAATACACTTTATATTGTTAAAGTTTCTAGTTAGCCTAGTTATAAACCCCAACATTTTTAAGCCCTTATTACAGATTTCTGTTATGTGGTTAACAAATGAAAGATTTGATTGAAAAGTGATGCCCAAGTCTTTAATTTGCATTAATGTCTGAAGAGCATTTTACAGGCAAATTCTAAATAATTCTCGACTTTGGTCATTTCGTTTTATGCATGTGTATACAGAAAATGTATAAACATCAATTTTCGAAGTTTGGAGCTGTAATTTGTCCACAGTATGACTCTAAAGAAGGATATTGAACATGGGTTCAAAATAATATTTGATTCTTTTGGATATTGAACACATCGTCTAAAGATTGAACAATTCGGCTCCCGTAACTTCGAGATATTTTTTGTTCAATACGCCAAAAAGTGATAAATTGTATCTACACGATGATTTTCAGATTTCAAACACTCTATTTTTTTTAAAGCAATAATTGACTTAAATTATTACTTTTTAATGAGCCAATAGTGTCCTTAAGGTGATTTTTCACAAAAACGGCACTTTATAAATCATCAAAATATAATTATTAATATTTTGTAAGTTTGAAAACATAGCCAACTGTGCACAACGTAAATCTTAATTTCAGAAGTTTCTTACGAGTAAGCTGTGCTTTATTAATAATAATAATAATAATAAGGTCTTTATTCCAGGATGTGGGGAGGGGAGTGCAATCCCACACATCCCATATAGGGTATAATTACATATGCTATTATATATGAATATTAATTACATATGAATAAATAAAAAGATAAAAATTAACAAAATAAAAAAATTAAAAAAGAGAAGCATCATTAGATACACTATTCATAAAAAATATAGTTAAGTCTTTAAATCAGGTACTTGTTGTTCCATCGGATCTCAGATTGTAGGAGCCAGTGTTTTTCTCCAATATTCATCTATGCTCGATCTACGGGGGCTTCAGATGAATTCTCCACGTTTGGTGAAGAGGCGCGCCCTGCCACTGGGCCACGGCCAGGACGAGAGTGTTCTCCGATCTTTGGTAGCGCTGTCTCACCCCGGCTATTCTGTGGCGCATCAAAGCGGCGAACCCATGTACCCTTCCTTCTGCGAACATCTGCGAGGCACTGCATCGCCAAGGTAGGCCGAATAGCGCCCTATATGCGTTATTGTATTGTACTCGAAGTGTGTTCATGACGCCTTGTGAGTATCTTGTCCATAGTTCGCCGGTATAAAAGCTCATGCAGTAGCTCTGGAATATTTGCTTCTTCACCGGAGAACTGCACCTGTTGAATCTCCTGGCGAGCATGTTGGCTCGCACGCTTAGTACTCTTCTTTGGCGTTCTATGTCATTTTTATCATTTAGGTCATCAGTGACGACATGCCCCAAATATTTTATTTCACTGCAGATTTTGACATTGTCTCCGCCGAGGAGAATGGGTGGAATGACAGTAGGAACAGTATTTGCTTTAAACACCAGCAATGATGACTTTTTGGCATTGTACATCAAACCATGACTATCGACGTATGCTTGGCAAATGGCCAGAAGTTTTCTCATTGCCCTTACTGATGGGGCTAGTATGACCATGTCATCTGCATAACTTATGTTATTCATACATACTCCGGCAACATGGCATCCGATTCTTGCTTTGTTCAGTGTTTTACTAAGTTCGTCCATATATACGTTGAACAGCACTGGGGACATTGAGCCTCCTTGCCTAACGCCGCACTTTAATTTTGCTGCTTCTGACAGGCTGTCATTCCATCTGACGAAGTTTTCCTGTTGCTTATACCATATACTCAATATATTTACAATTTGTGGTGGTACTTGTCGGTCCGTCAGTTTTTTCCATAATTTATCATGACAAACCATGTCAAAAGCTTTGCTTAGATCTAGGAAGCATGCATATACCGATGTTTTTCTGGCTTTGTAATATTCTATTGATAGTTTCATGCTATATATGGCTGTATCAGTAGAGCACCCAGCTTTAAAGCCCATTTGGGAATCCTCTGTAATGAGCTTGTCTTCCGTTAAATTTAAAATCACTTTTTCAAATATTCTTGCTATTATGGTGGCAAGAGATATGGGCCTGTAATTAACGGAGGATGTCAGGTTTAATTGGCGACTTTTTGGAATCGGTACTATAATGGTTTTGGTCAATTCTTTTGGAATGTGTCCAAGCCCAACCATGGCAGTGAAGAGAGAAGCGAGCAGTGTTGTCAAGTATCCCCCCGCATGCTTCACATGTTCTATGACAAGTCCATCGTGACCAGCACATATTAAACACTAGTGAGTTTCCGGCATGCGTTGCCATTTAAATAAAGATATTTTTTTGAGCTTCATTGATGCGTACTCATTGGCATTGGCATTCATAACTCATTTTTGCTAAAAAAGGTCTATTGAACTTACAAGTACTAGGGCAGCGAAATGACTTCCCGTGTGGAAGTCTTAGATCAGGATGACATTAGAGCGACAATAATAACGTGCGCCATTCCGAGTTATTTAATTCGCGATTGCTTTTAATAGCCGATAAATTGCAAATTCCAACCAACAATCAGATAAGTAAGTTGGCTCCACCAAGCAGTCTGTTGTGCTGGTCTGTACTAACCTACATCCATAATACATACGTGCACACTAATGTGCCTGTTGATGCAGAGTGGCTCTTCTAACAACGAAAGCGACCCCAAAGATGTACCTTGCGGGATGCCCCAAGGTAAACAATCTGAGCAATGAAGATATAAATTGATAAAGGTGTGGGCATGTCTGTACGTTTGGAAATATGGATTTTTCTTTTCTTGAAAAGATCACAATATTTTGGGTGTTTTGAGTCGTACATCTTGCAATCAAAATTATATTGAATTATGTATAATTCGACATAATTGTTATTTCAAAGTCCTGGTTTTCTTAATGTGTATTGCTACGTTTTGCGACTAAGCAGGGGTGCCCAGTTTCATGGGTTGAGGTGCATCCTTGGCGGTGGATGCATTAGCCCACGAGCTGCGTGGCAGGTTGAATATGGAGAAATTGGTTAAGGGGGACCTTTTGACCTCTCTAGCAGGACTTTCGCAGAATATTTCCTTGCACCGCAGTGGAAACGGGTTGAAACGGATTCAAATGTCCATCACTCCCAGAACTTCCTCTCTTTCCTTTGCCTAAAAAGACCCTCCACATAGCATCCCCAAAGACGAAGTAGGCCCTGAGGGATGTTTTTTCTTTAGAGCCTCCTGTTTGGAACCTCTGTAAAAATATACATGGATGTGTATGCAAGGTTATTTGTAAGCTTTGGATTTTTGTCTTTGAAAAAAAAGAACATTAGGAAATTTAACATACTAATAGTTAAGTAAACAGGAAATTTCGCATTTAAAAAGGTATGTTTTTAATGACGGCCGGCGTAGTCCAGCGATAAGGCTCTTGAAGGTCGGCGTGGCAAATAAATTTTATTTGATTAATTTTAGTTATTTCACAATTTATTCACTTAAAATAATATTAAGTATATTTGCGGCACGTTCCAGAGTGGAAGATACTCTTAGTATCGCCCTGGTGTAAGACCACCATTCAGATTTGTGGATGCCATAGTTTCACTGGCTCCAGACGGGAGCAATTGGGATTCTTGTGCAGTATAGATATATGAAAAAAAAAATTGAGACATAAAAACCAAAATTTCCTCTGAAATTATAAGATTTATTAGTAGGTATTTAAATACGTACCTGTTTAATTAAAAATTATACAAGAATGAATTTTACAATTTTTACAGAGAAATTTCACTATCTAAATGACAATTTTTTGTTCAAACTTTCTTCAGTTGAGTAGGTACTGTATTATTGAACAAATGCTAATAAGAGAATCCAAAATAAATACAAAGATTTCACGTTTGAAAAAATAATCTTTACCGAACCAAATAAACGATCACTTTTATGAACCTGAAACAGAACGAACAAACAAATTTATAGACAGAAAAAACGCCAAACGGCCGAGTTAAAACGGAACTGCGCTACACTCAGTCAATTAAAGATAAATTAATACAACGACAACCAGCATAGTCCAACGGTAAGGCTCTTGACTGCATTCCAAAGGTCGCGGGATCGAATCCCGGCGTGGCAAGTAAATTTTATTTAATTAATTTGTGTTATTTCAAAATTTACTCATTTAAAATAATATATAGTATATTTGCGGCACGTTCCAGAGTAGAAGGTACTCTCAGTATCGCCCTGGTGTAAGACCACCGTTCAGAATTAAAACGTTGCTTAAAATGACTTTAGCCGTGTTTGGTGACCAGATTTGAATAGCCAGGTATTTCCCACCTTCCTCTTCCCCATCTCCTTCCCCTTTCCACTACCTTCAACCTCATAACATACCCCAATTGGAGATGCCATTTTCTCACTGGCTCCAGACGGGAGCAATTAAGACTCCTGTACAGTATTCATATAAAAAATAATAAAAAATATTATTCGACATAGATATATGTCACCTAGTAGCTGTTTTATCACAGGTTTGTTCAGTTCAACGTGCAGTGTGCACTATGCCTCATTTAATTTGAACAAACTCGGAGCGCAGTACGGTACGGCATTATACAGTGGGGAGAACGTGGCTCTCGGTTACTCGACAAAGGCGGGCCACAATATTTACTAACTGGCTAGAACGACAAAAAGAAAGGCAACCAACGACATAAATGCACTTTACTGGTTAAATAAACGCCAACCAACGACTTAAATGCAGCCAGCTGACTAAAGAAAACAAGTCTAACAACAACGCATACAAAATCTTCACGATTCAGTGAACGCAAAAGGTTTGGTGGTTAATGAATGGTATTAGCTGAAGTTTGAATTACTTATGTTTTTAAATTAAGACAACAATATACCCTTAAATATATTCAGAATCTTAAGGCCTCGTAACCGCTCTCGAAAAGAAGAAGATGAAGAGATACGTAATTACGAACGTTGGAGAGAGCGCGCTAATATTTCAAACGATAAAAGTGAAGCAATAATTGCGAAAAAGCTTAATAAAACATGACTCGTTTAAAATAGAGCAAAAATCTTGAGGAACGTATCTTAAGTATCATTTAAAGAATCGTTGTGAATTTTTTTCACAAATATAACTTGTAAAATAATAGAAATAGACTTGTATAAAATAATTTTCGGAGCTTATTTTACGATTTTTTTCTATCGAGGGAATTTCATGTAATTTGCGTTTCGGCATAGAACGTATCTAGATATTATTTTCAAAAATAACATATATTTTTTTAAAAGCTTAAAAACTTCAAATGTTTAAGGGAGATATGTAAGAAATCGGTCGAAATTCGGATAGCGCAGCCTTAACGACGTAAGTAAGAAGCCGTGTATACAAATTGCGATTTGCGACCCGCGTATTGGACGGATCTACTGTCGAATTTGCCTTATCAAAGAAAAGAAGAAGAAGACAAATAATGTGGGTATCTTAACGACGTAAGTGAAGAAAAAGTGTAAACAAATAAACGCCCGCGGCACGGCGTATTAGACGAACGTACGGTCGAATTTGCCCTAGCGGGCCTGAAGACTCGATCTTTCCGCCTGGTTCATTTAAATTAATTCTGAAGAACATGGTACAAATATTTAAGATGTTTCTAAATGAGTACCTCCCAAAGTTATTAATTCATCGTCTAGAAAAATAAAATCTGGTGCTTACCGCTAACTTTGTAGTTGAAAAACTGGTTATAAAGTTTTAAAATAGTAGTTGTACGTAAAATATATTAATGGTAGGGCATTGTTTTTATTAATTTTATTAAAAAGTTATTACAGTTACGAATTCGCCAGAAATGGTTTAAATGTGAGTTTTGAGCAAACAAAAATTATTAGGGTTGTGTACCGCCTTAACTAACTAATCGTCATTCCGTTTCTCCGGAGGGGTAGGCACCACAATTGAATTTTACAGCCATCTCTGATCTGAAGACCCACCATACCTGAAAAAACACTCGACTCTGTGTTTGACGGCCGGCGTGGTCGAATGGTAAGGATCTTGACTCGCAATCTGAAGGAGCGGGATCAAATCCCAGCACGGAGAATAAATTTATTTAATTAACTTGTGCTATTTCACAATTAATTAATTTAAAATAGTACGTAGTATATTTGCGGCACGTTCCAGAGTGGAAGATACTCTCAGTATCACCCTGGTGTAAGACCACAATTGAAAATTTCATTTCTACCAGTAGAAATCAGAAGCATTAATGAAAAAAATACAATCGTTGAACTCAAAAAGCATTTTAGAGAAATCATCAACGAAAAGACTGCTTCCCCTATTTCCACATGAATGTCACACTAAAAATTATACCTGTTTTTATTCTTACGGAATACATAGATGCCTTTTAGTCAAAGGGTCTTGGTTGCATTAACTGTACCTATTATATATGTGAAACGCGTGATTGTTTAATTGTGTATATATATAAAATATTAACTCTTCTTCTATCCACAAGCAAATGTATTTAATGGAAGATAAGAAATACTTAATATAAAATGTTCCATTTTTAAGATAAATATATAAAAAAAAAAAAAAAAATTGAAATGTTGCTTGAAATGGCTTTAGCCGTATTTGGTGACCAGACCTTCCTCTCCCCCATCTCCTTCCCCTCCCACTACCCTCAGCCTCACAAATCTCCAATTTGGGAGGCGGGTATGGGTACCGCCGCCCCGGGAACCAATTATTGAAAAATCAACACTTTTTCCATGGGTCACCAAAAGTGGTCACGTTTATTGACTTAGCAGGGGTTCCCGCCCGGGTTCATGGGGTTAGGTTTGTCTAAGTCTTGGGCGAAGAATCCGTCTGCCGTGTAAGTCGGATCGGAAGACACTGGTTGAAGGAGACTTTTTGACCTTTCCAGAAGGACTCTCTCGCTTTTCACCGCAGTGAGAGGAATGAATTCATACGCCGTCACTCCTGGACACAGTGACCCCCAGATTCCTACCCACCCTTCATACCTGTTTCCTTTCCAAAATTTTCTCTTTTTTATTTTCTTTAAAAGAACCTATATGCTGCATCCTCAAAGGCGACATGGGCCATGAGGGAAATCAGGGTATTCCCCAAGGCCTCCTGTTTGGAGCTAATGTAAATAAAAAAATAAATTTATTCACATATTTTCAGATTTTCCTATGAATTTTTATGAAATCATCAAATATTATTATCTTCTTATTCATTAGGCTTCATAAATCATCCCCGACCCTCCCGGGTTCAAGTACATCCGCTGCATAAACTCACTTCCACCTCTATCTTTATTTGTCAAACTTAGCACCCTTTTGAAAAATACGTGACTTTTATAAAAATACCTTCGGGGGGATGGTTTTGATTTTGGATATTCAATTCTGCTCGCAGCATCCCTTAACGGCGAAAACAACCCCTTTTCTCCATCCCTGCCCTTCCCCTAGCCCATCTACCAATCGATCCCTTCGATAACTATGTATTAAGACGTCACTTTATAAGGTTCAAGACGTTCTGGGAGATTCTACAGTTCAGAACAAAATACAGGATGTGATAGAAGTTATTGGATTTAAAAAAAAAAGTTAATTAAATATGCATTTTTTTTTGTTTATTTTATTTTGTATGTTGGCTCGCCAACAGAATAAATACATCACATAATTATTATATTAAGTTAATAAATTGATAGTGGTTACAGTGAAAATTTGTCTCGACATTCTGAATATGTTTACATAATAATAAATTATATAACGTACATACGTGCATTAAGCAAGATGGATAAATATTTGAAAAAACATACATACTTACGTGTACATGTTTTTTTTTGTTTTTTACATGAGCTCCACACAGGAGGCCCTGAGGAAAACAATTTTCCTCAGGGACTATGTCATCTTTGGGGATGCTGTGTGGAGGGTTTTTTAAAGGAAAAGTAGGGAAGGAGAGATCTGGGAAGGAAAAAGGTTTAAGGGGTGGGTAGGAATCTGGGGTTCAGTGTGTCCTGGTCATCCGTCTTCAAGACCTAGACAAACTTCACCCCATGAATCCAGGCACCCCTGCTAAATCACCAAACGTAGCGAACCACTTGGGGTGACCTATGGCAGAGGTGTTGGTTATCCAATAAAGGTTCCCAGGGCGGCGGTACCCATTCCCGCCTCCCAAATTGGACATGTACACATATGTACACACTCTACCCACACACATATATACTTACACATGCACACACTGTGCATAGACACATTCACTTAAATATACATTTATAGTAAAAAAAAGCTCCAAAAGAGCTTACAAAAAAGGATTCAACATTTTTTTCTCATTTAGTTTACATTTTGTTTTCCATAGCCTCGTTGTAAATTTGAGTTAATTCGAAGCATTTTGGCATTAAGCAGTTTGCACTGTTTAATGATTTGTATTATTTTCTTTAAATAAATTCTTTTTTTCAAAAAATATAACTATTCTGTGTATTTAAAAGCACCGTAACCTGTATCGTAAATAAATTTCGAAAAACTGATTTTGGCCCCTTTAATTCAGAATTATAAAAATGATTCACTTGGGAACTTGAAATTCAAGACAGAAAAGCAATATATCCAAAAGTAATACGCATTTTTTTGCCTTACAATAAAAGGTGAAGGTTTTTCATGTTCACGTTTTTTCTTGGCGTATCCTGTACATGGCGCCGTAAAATACGCGGAAGAATGAAGCCTCATCCTCAACGCCATAAATCACTCCAGCCAACCAACCACCCAACGCCATAGCGAGAAAATGGTCTATTACGTCGATTAGCGAAAGTCTAGAGTAAGGGCAGATGATGTTGCAATTATACTGAGATCAAACGATCCACTCTCACAGAATGTTAACAATTCTCAACAAATAATACATCATATCTAGACGCTATTATTTCGTGGCTAACAACTCAACTATCTAACAGTTCTAAGCTCTTCTCGATCGGCGCTAAGCTCTCTGGGAATGGGACGTGGTTCGCCTGTGAAATAGATGAACAGTGTTCAATTAGTAATTGGTAATAATAAATCGTGTACTTCTAAAGCGGTATTGTATCACGTTTTAGATATCCCAACGTGAAGAAAATTCAACCCAACCTAACCAGATCTATCGTAACACAAACTTACCTAACCTAACTGTAATGCCTTCTGTGCTGATCGATATAACCCTCTAACAATACGATGTTGCCCAAATCCGTCATCTACGGTCAGTTAACAATATTTGCGACCACGGTCAACAATTGGTAAGATAAATACTAAGGATGGGTTGTTTCAAAAAATTTGATGGATTCATCAAATATTTGAAGTTAATTTTCACGTTTTGTGTAAGTTCTATTCAAGTTCTGTGATTATTTCAGTATTGTGAAGCAACTGTCCTATAACTATATAATAACAGAACTTGAATAGAACTTACACAAAACGTGAAAATTAACTTCAAATATTTGATGAATCCATCAAATTTTTTGAAACAACCCGTCCTAATTTGCAATCGCAAGTTGTCAGTCAAATTATCTTAAATGCATTTGCAATAAGCGCACGCTTTTCTCTCCTTCAACGGAAGAAATCTTCCCATCATGCCTTCCATTAATATGCTTGGTATTATTATTAAGTGACCAGCTCGGGCAAGGGGACTCCATCGAAGCCCCTCAGAAGGGACCGCAGATACTGTAGTTAACTAACCTCTGTCGAAAAAAATAATGTCCTGGACTTAACTTTCGACTCTAAATTAAACTTTTTATAATAAATGAAAACAAAAAACTTTGTGTACACCACTATTTAATTAACAATATCGACATGTTTCGAAAACCATGTTTTATAAACTTTTTATCCCTATAAACACAATCGGTAATAAAGGAATGAAAATGCTTGGCTTCATTCGTCGAAATTCCAGAGGTTTTAGGAATATTTCAACACGTAAAACATAAACTATAATTACTTGATGAAAGAATTAAATTTATTAAGACCCTCAGATCGAAGAATTATATCCGACTTAATATTTATGTTCAAAATTGTAAATGGTAGAATGGACAGTCCTAATATAACTAACCTCATTGAATTTCAAATACCCACGAGAGCCACTCGTTCTAAAATCCTGTTTAAATGCAACAGTAACAGGACTGAGTATACGAAACACTCGCTTTTACCTAGGTTCCACGAAGTAAGTAATAGATATTAGAAGTAAGTAGCAGATGTGGCAGATCTATCATGTTAGGTACAAAAGGAAATCTTTTCAATCAATATTAATTTTATTTGTACTGTAGATTTTTGTATGTAATTGTATCTCTGGTGTCATTTCTCATTCATACGCCTCAATTATCTGTTATTTATTTATTTTTTTTTTTTTAATTTTTTTTATTTATTAATAAACGCCCTTTTTCGGGGCTTTTTACATATATAGCATAGTTAGAAAAATACATTTTATTGTACATAACTGAATTGCCTCAATAACAATATTTTATATTTATTCAAAGATAAATTGAAGATGTCCACTGACTTGGTATAATTGTTTCCCTCCATTAGTATTATGGGCAAAGAGGAATACATATGGTAGTTAGTCCCAGAATTTCTGCACTGAAATAAATCCTGACTTCTAGTATTACGAAGTGGAATTCGGAAGTTTATCAATTCAAGTAATACCGGACTATCAACTAAATCATTTAGAATTTTATATAAAAATACCAAGTCAGTGAAAATTCTTCTGTCTGACAATTTAAGCATATTCATATCGTTTAAAATAGTGTTGTAGTTTAACATATTTGCTGGAATACCCATTTTAAAATTTAGAAAACGTAAAAATTTGTTTTGTATTCTTTCAACAGCTTGTACGTGCATATTATAATGAGGATTCCTGACAGGAGAATTGTACTCAAGTTGGCTTCTAACATAAGCAAAATATAACATTTTAATACACTTTATATTGTTAAAGTTTCTGGTTAGCCTAGTTATAAACACCAACATTTTTAAGCCCTTATTACAGATTTCTGTTATGTGGTTAACATATGAAAGATTTGATTGAAAAGTGATGCCCAAATCTTTAATTTGCATTAATGTCTGAAGAGCATTGTTATCAATGTTGGAATTAAATATCACTGGATTTTTTATTCTAGAAAATCTAACAATTTGACATTTTGAGATATTTAAATAAAGTCTATTTTCCATACACCAAATTAACAATTTGTTGATTTATCTTGAAGAATGTTGCAATGATAAATATTTTCAATAATTTTAAAAATTTTGAGGTCATCAGCAAAAAGTAAGATAGATACATCATGAAATATTTTTGTAAGATCATTTATAAACAAGATAAATAAGATTGGGCCAAGGTGTACGTTTTTATACTTTTTTTACTATTTTTAGTATGTTTCCAATGATTTTGTGATATGTGTGCTTATGATATATTTATTCCTATTATTAGATATTAAATAAATAAGGCTTTTTTAAAACTTTTTTCTTTATAATAAAATTATTCACAAATAATTACCATCTTTGCGCTAAAATTGCGCGATTAAAGTCCATGTTTACTAAGCAATTTTTATATACCTTATTCGTGGTGATATTATTCGAATTAAAAAAACACAATTTTTTGACTACAGAAGTCCTGCAGAATCATCCATCAATTGTTCTTTGATTTACAGTACCTACACGTAAAAACGTTAGGCTGTTAATTTTATTTTATTTTATTTTTAAGAAACAAACAGCTTATATACATACAATAGACATAAAAATATACATGTTAACTGCAGTGAAGCCAAAATAGTTTCTTATGCTAATATATTTTCTAGATGGAGTTTTAATTTATCTTAAGCTAAATTTTAGACTTAGGAAGGGGAGAGGAGGGGGAGGGGAGGGAGAATATAGGATAAGGATATGAGATGCTCTCGATACCTTCCACACCCCGTATCAATCCAATATCGCACGCGTTACTTCTATTCGATAATTCTGAAGGTTTAAATTAAAAATGTCTACGTCGTGAAACAATTCGTTGTATTGCGCACATATTCGAGGAATCGGGGAATTTTTTCTAAAGTTTGTTCTACAAGTGGGCAAATGAAGTAAATTCGATTGTCGGGTTAATCTTGAAGGAATATGGAGTTTTATTAAATTGGTAAGCTCTGGTGAGTCCAGGCCATTGTTTAAAATTTTAAATAATAAAATTTGATCAAAAATTAATCGTCGTGTATGAAGGGAGTTGAACTGATGAAATTTAATAGAATCGGTGTAATTTAGAAAGTGTAGGTTAAGTTTATAATTTAAGTGTTTAAAATTTTTTTTTGAATTCTTTCGATCCTAACAATGTGGGCTTGGTAGAAAGGAGTCCAGATCGGTGTGCAGTGTTCTAAGTGTGGGCGGATATATGCGGTGTAGAGGGAATATAGAGTATTTACATTTCGAAAAGGTTTCGATATACGAATTATAAATCTCAGCATTTTGTTGGCTTTGTTGATGATATTATAAGTGTGTTGGATAAAGTTTAATTTAGAATCGAGCGTTACCCCAAGGTCCCTGATAGATTCAACTTCGTTGATAAGTGTCCCGTTTAGTGTATAATCAAACAAAATTTTATTTTTATTACGTGTAAATGATATTTTATTACATTTTGAGATATTTATATTAATAAAATGTAAAGGAAATATCCAAAGCTACCCAGCAAAACGTAAGCTTATTTTTATTTAATTTTGAATGCCCTCAATAAAATATTTACAATATCCAAAAAATTTTTCAATTAAATTAAAACTGTTAAGTTTTCCAATTTGTTTTTATTGATATTTATTCACTATAAAAACGCTTTAGATTAATTTAAATGAATCTAAGACATTTTTAACGATTTTAGACAGAGCGTGGTGAAGTTCTGTTTTTAATCGACCGTTTGTCATTTAATCTGACATTTGTTTATCACTTTCCGTTTTCGGTTAAAGATGGTGATCGTATTGAATACATTTTTATCCCACCAGGGTGCTCTTAAGCGTGGTCCTACTACGAGCTGTCAAATCGGAATAATCAGTATCAAAGTACCTACCTGGTCTGTAATCAAACTGTAATATTTAATTAAATGAAGACATTATGAGCGAAACTCAATCGAAAATCTGGAAACAGAAAAATCAGAAAAAGATATTTACACCTCTGGTTTGTTTATTTGTTTATCTTTTTAAATATTACAGTTTGAGTTTTACTCATAAAAAGTTAAAATAAAAAAAAAAATAATATTCATCCTAGACTTGCAGAAGAGTCAATATATGTCGCACATTAAATAAAATGGATAATAATTTATCCAGCCACCATCTAGATTGCATTTAGTTCGAGTTGAATCTTGCAATCATTCATAAAGATGGCAGCCAATAAAAATATGCGTTAAGAAAAATGAAGATAATATGGGTGGTTCTTAGTCGAAGTATGGTACAGTTAAAAGTGACCGAATTGGATATCGACACCTTAGCTCAGTGGATAAGAGCGCCCAACCCGGAAAGTAGGGAGGTCCTGGGTTTGAGTCCCAGAGGTGTAAATATCTTTTTCTGATTTTTCTGTTTCCAGAGTTTCGCTCATAATGTCTTCATTTAATTAAATATTACAGTTTGAGGTTTTACTCATAAAAAGTTAAAATAAAAAATAATAATAATATTATTGCAAATTGTTTTTCAAAATGTCATTCTCAAATTGTGAAATTTTTGACAGTTTCGCAAGAGTTTTTGTAATGATTAAAAAATGTTTCAGATGTATTGTCACGTGGTTGTAATAGTCCAAAAACCTTCGCGGGAGTGGAGAGAAGGTATTTTGAAAGTTTCAAACATTTCCTATGATTAATATAGCAATTCATAGATAACTCTTAGGATGGGTTGTTTCAAAAAATTTGACGAGTTCGTCAAATATTTGACGTTAATTTTCACGTTCTGTGTAAGTTCTATTCAAGTTCTGTGATGATTTCAGTTTTGTGAAGCAGCTGGCCTATGATGATAAAAAAACAGAACTCGAAAAGAACTTACACAGAACCTGAAAATCAACTTCAAATATTTGATGAACTCATCAATTTTTTTGAAACAACCCGTCCTTAGTTAATACATCACAAAGTATCTGCTTCATATGAACAAATAATAAATAAGTTTGTTTCCATATTTCATTTGTAACGCAACTATGAAAGATAATTACAAATTGAAGCGATACCATTTAACACACTAAAAGGCTTGGGTGTCGGGTGGAGGTCATTTTTTACTAAAAAGAAATCGCGCATAAATGTTTTAAAACCACTGCCACAGACCATAGAGTACACCCACACGAAGGTAATAATTATAGGCTTCTCCATTTAACAGGGGAAGCATCAGGTACCTTTCTAATAGACCATAGAGCCTAGAATCACCTTGGTTTTATTCCTCAGTGTAAATTACAGGTCCTGCCTAAGCCTCGTGGCACGCGTTCCAAGCGGCAATTTGTCCCAAACGTGGTTGTCAAATACATCTTCATTTGGCTGATTCGCCCGATTTTCAGCGGAAATTCTTGCTGGGAATATGGTAAACGCGCAGAGAGGTGAAACATGTCTAGATAATGTCTTAAATATAGCTAATATACCTTACCAGGGTACCTAGCATGGTCGATCGATATAACCGTATATCAATACGATATTGCCCAAATCCGTCATCTATGGTCAGTTAGCAATATTTGCGATCACGTGTAACAATTGGTAAGAGAAATTCCTACCGACGATTGACAAATTTTAGCCCGGATTCCATAGTATCAGATAAGTTTCTGTTGGCTGTCAATACATTCATTCATTTGAATTATGTCGTTCGTTAATCAACATTACTGGCTTACTTATTGAACGCATTGAACTTACGAACATTTTTGTATTGAAATAAGTCATATACGCGATCCATTGACTTTATAATTCAACTAAGACGCGACCAAATTATTCCGTACGAATTTTGATAAATTTAAATCGCTGAAATATGACTAAAGAAATGATTAACTAATTAACTCCCGACTTACCCCGAGTAATACCGTTTTTCTTCCCAGAACTTCCTCTTCTTCCTTTACTAAAAAAGACTCTCCACACAGCATCTCTAAAGATAACATGGGCCCTGAGGGGAATTATTTTCGTCAGGGCCTCCTGTGTGGAGCTAATGTAAAAAAACATATTACTATCCACATTTCTGTTTTTTGTAAAACCATATTGCTTTGTTATGTTACGATTAATTGTGAGCTAAGACAAATATAAAATTCTTTTAATTAAGTAACTTACTAAATATTGCTTTGAATTATTTAAAAAAATTGTCAAAAGCATGTATTATTATATTTTATGAAGTTCTGGCGTATATATTAAAATGTATTTCGATCATTTTATAAAGAGTTTTATAAACCACACCAAACAATAAAACTATACATGAAAAGGAGTTTGTGAGTGGGAGATTTTACACTGCAAAGCAATTTTAGAGGCCTGACAATTTATTTTTTTGAGCTCATAAAAGGCTTATCAAAATAGTGTTCCACGTGTTCTAACACCTTAAATTAGACGGTTAATAGGACTTCGTTGCACACCTATTAGGAAAGTAACAACTACCTACCGGAAGGTTGACCTGTTGGGGAGATTTTGGCGCGAATTTCCGTACGGAAGCCGTTTCGCAAAATGGCCGACGCGTGATTTTTCCCGCCACGTCTAGCGACCATGTGCTTTCATTTTTTACGCCCTTCTCGCGAACACGTAGAGACTGTAGAACACGCTGGGAGATTTGCAAAATGAAGCCATTACGTCGGAGTCTACTGCGATACTAAACTCGTGTACATTACATTTTTGTTTTAGCGGCTGTGTTAGTCGTAAACACGCTGTTGCGAGAGAACATCTTAAACCTTTATTGTCAACTAGCAAACACAAGTAGTGTACACCGAGAAAGGGTTAACGTGTTTTATCTTTAAACCCCTTGGAGAATTGTAGTTACTTAATTTTTATTTTTGTAATAACTCAATTTTGAAAACAACAATTTGGGAGGCGGGTATGGGTACCGCCGCAAGAGAAAAAAAAGATACCGACAGCGTAGACTGTTTTATCTCCCGGCTTGCAGAACTAACTTGCCAATGGTTATGCCAGTCGGGAGAGCAGTCCTGTTGTTAAATAGAATCACTTCGAATATCGACATGTTTAGCATCAATGAAGCACAATTTAGACAGCAAGCTTTATTGCTGTTAGTCTGATTGTGCTTCATTGATTATTAAATTGTTCATTGATGTTTATATTGTTTAATTTGTTTGAATTGTTTATATTATTTAAATTGCTAATATGCTTTAATCTTAATACTTTCTCCATTTTAAAAACGATTTGAAATTTTAATTTCATTATGTTTTTAAAGTGAACAAACTGAATTGAATTGAATTGAATAGAACCATTTTTTTGGATAACCAACATCCCTGTCATAGGTAACCCTAAGTGGTTTTTTAATTTTTTTTTAATATGAGTACCGCACAAGAGTCCCAACTGCTCCCGTCTGGAGCCAGTGATACTATGGCATCCCCAATTGGGGTATGTTGTGAGGCTGAAGGTAGTGGGGAGGGGAAGGAGATGGGGAAGAGAAAAGTGGGAAGTATCTGGCTATTCAGATCTGGTCACCAAACACGGCTAAAACCTTTTTTAATTTTTTTTTATTCGAATACCGCACAAGAGTCCCAACTGCTCCCGTCTGGAGCCAGTGAGACTATGGCATCCCTAATTGGGGTATGTTGTGAGGCTGAAGGTAGTGGGAGGGGAGGGAGATGGGGAAGAGGAAGGTGGGAAGTAACTAGCTATCCAGATCTGGTCACCTGACCTGGATCTGGGTACTTTCCACCTTCCTCTTCCCCATCTCCTTCCCCTCCCCACTACTTTCAGCCTCACAACATTCCCCAATAGGGGACGCTATAGTCTCACTGGCTCCAGACGGGAGCAATTGGGAATCTTGTGCGGTATTCATATAAAAAAAAAATTGAAAATTTGAAAAAAAAAATTAGAAAAAGATTGACTTTTTATTTTTTTCAAATTTTTGATGAAGAATTGCTAATATTGTCTTCGGTGTCAATCGAATATATTACAATTTGAGGTTTTTCTCATAAAATAAATATAATAAATGCTCTCTTAGTATCACACATACATTATAAAAAAGTATCGACAAGCATTAAAACACGCTAAAAAAAATTCTTAGCAAACTTGCCGCTGGCAGCCTTACTAACAAAACAAAGCGAAACAAACTTTCACAGTACAAATTTTGAAACCACATCCTAAATTATAGCGCGATATTCCACTTTGTTCTCTTTCTCTTCTCCGTACTATTTCTGCTCCACTTCGCTGGTGCTAATTAATTTGATTGGCCGCCTAACTTTCCAGACCTAGTTAGTGCCCAGTCCTGCGAGAGGAAATCCGGTCAACTCTGTTTTAACCCTGCGATGGGTGACATCCGGTAGGCGATAAGTGGTACAAAAAGGTCTGTGCAGACCTAATATAATTTCAACAGTATAAAATTCATGATTAGGTATTTGTTAAATATATTTTTTTTTACATTAACTCCACACAGGAGGCCCTGAGGAAAATAATTTCCCTAGGGCCTATGTCATCGGGATGCTGTGTGGAGGGTCTGTTTGAGGAAAGGATGGAATGAACATTGGCCTTGAAGAGACCCATGTTGTAGGAGGGAGGAAACATGCCGGCAAATCGTTCCATAGCCGAGCTGTCAAACTCAAGAACGAGTCGAAAAAACGACCCGTTCTCATGTGACAAATGTCAACCGTGTACATATGTTGGGCGCGCGTTTGGCGTGTCTCCCGACTATGCACCGGTGACGAAGGGATCAATGACGCTAATTCCTCAGAGCATCTTCCATTGAAATACCGGTAGAACATGGATAGCATTCCCACCCGACGCCTTTGCTCTAAAGATTGCAATCCGTTCGTTAAGATGGGAGAATCTATCTAACGGACCGCCCGTTTCTGCAGAGTCTAGGGTATTTTTCAAGTATTTTGGAGCTCCAGACCAGAGGTGGCTGCCAACTTCAACCGTGTGGCGCACTTGCGATATACACAGGGTTAGCAGTTGTGTACTATTAAAGTATCTGCGGACCCTATACAGTTCGCCCAGTTTTTGAGAAACCAACAATATGTGCATATATTTATCAAGAAGGATACGATGTTTTGACTTAATAATTGACACTCATTATGACTTATTAATTTTGTAAATTTTTAACCCTGTACAAATCACAAGTGCGCCCCACGGTTGAATTTGGCAGCCACCAGTTGAGTCTGGAGCTCCAAAACACCTGAAAAATACCCTCGACTCTGTACAGAAACGGGCGGTTCGTTTGATAGATTCTGCCATCTTAACAGACTGATTGCAATCTTTAGAGCACAGGCATCGGGTGGGAATGCTATCCTTGTTTTACCGGTATTTCAATGGAAGGAGCCTAGCGAGGACCTAGCGTCTTTGATCCCTTCGTGCATAGTCGGGAAACACGCCAAACGCGTGCCCAACAGATGTACACCGTTGACATTTGTTACATGAAAAAGGGTCGCTCTTCGACTCGTTCTTGTGTGCTTCGACAGCTCGGCTGTGGAACGGTTTGCAAGCCTCTGTGTTTCCTCCTTCCTACAACATGGGTCTCTTAAAGACCAACGTTTAATCCTTCATCTCCTCAAAAAGATCCTCCACACAGCATCTCAGATGACATAGGCCACATTATTTTCCGAGCCTCTGTGTGGAGTTAATGAAAAAAAAATTGGTTGTCTGTAAATTCGGTTTACTGACGAAAATTTTACGTGATAACGTCATATAATAACGATGGAGTGGAAGAGAGATAGATGCGTCACAAGCCTTCACGTCACAAGCTTAATACAGTCAAGACTGAAAGTGGCAAGAGAAGTATTGGCCACGAGGGAGTTCACATTTATAATCTCCTTCCAGATAATCTAAAAACGGAAGAGAATATAAAAACCTTTAAAAAAAAACTATTTAAACTTAAGATTTTGGAACAAAATTAAAAACTACTACATAATATGCTCTGTATTTAAGTTAAGAAAGCGAAATATTATATTTCTTTTAACTTAATAAATAAATAAAGCTTAGGCCGAACGCTTGTTCCGCGCTCTCGTTTGTACACTCGGCTAAGGCGGAACGTGACAACGTGACAATTAGTCATGCTTTTCGTGAGAGCAGCTGGCGTTCATCGATTTATAAGACGTTGTCACGTCAAAAACCTTTATTAGGAATTTTAATGTGAATATTATTTAGAAAATGAATAACATTTAATGCAAAATCGCAAAGGTCTTGCCAGACCTTGTCGCTCGTCGGAGGGTTAAGTAAAGTTAACGAAATGCAATAACCAATGCAGCTCCGATTAGTTTCACAGTAATCGCACTCTCCGTAATGACTTTTCTTATAATTGCCCTAACGACGGGTGGGGAAGTGTGACGAACTTGTTTTTCAGCAGTAACCCGTAGTTGGTTAGTACTCTCGTGTGGGAACATCGTAATTTGGTTTTAATTCATTTTAACTTTGTGCAACTGCGAAAATTTATGATGAGGAAAATATACTTGGCTGCTTTTTAATGAGGAATGTTGACACCATCCGTGGGAGAGCTATGACTTGTAATTTGTGGATATTGTGGATCGATTTAAAAGCACATGTGTCTAAAGATTGCGTATTCAAATCTATACAATACCTAGAATGTTTTTACTTAGCCGCCACTACCCTAATTTTTACCGATTTCTTGCATACCTCCCTTGAACATTTGAAGTTTTTAAACTCTTAAAAAAATATATGTTATTTTTAAAGATAATATCTATACGACCCCCACGCCGAAATGCAAATTATATGAAATTCCCTCTATAGAAAAAAATCGCAAAGTATG
Organism: Glyphotaelius pellucidus; assembly: GCA_936435175.1. Lineage (NCBI taxonomy): Eukaryota > Metazoa > Arthropoda > Insecta > Trichoptera > Limnephilidae > Glyphotaelius > Glyphotaelius pellucidus. The sequence continues at coordinate 3,251,254 of OW386561.1, forward strand.
TCTCTATTATTTAACAAGTTAAATGTATGAAAAAATTCACAGTGTTTCTTTGAACGTTGTTTTAGACAACCTCCGCGAGATTTTTGCTCTATTTTAAACGAGTCACGTTATATTAAGCATTTTATTGAAATTTAAAAATATACTAAGCATATATTATTTTAAATGACTTAATGAAGTGCTCGCCTAAAACTTTGAATCGAATCAAAAATTATAGAAATTTTAAATAGATACCTTTATTAGGTATCAAATTCGATTGATCGATTTTTGAATACAATCTTTATCAAGTTTCAAATCTCAACGGTGCTAAAGAAGTTTTCACTTTAAAACAGTTTCTTTGTTTGAATGGCTTTGCAACGGATGTCGGGTACTCGCTGGTAGCAAATAAATAATAAATTATCCTTTTTGTGAATAAATACATAAATATTTTCCCCTGTTTAATTTTGAAAGCACCGAATTATTTTGAGGAAATTATTTTTGTTAAACTGGGAAACTCACTTCAACAATAATTAATGGTGATTAACGATTGAAGAAATAAGAATTTTTTTAAAAATTTTTATTTATCTGTGTTGTTTTTTTTAAAATTTATCGATGTTAAGATTTATCTACATAAATACGTGGCTTTTTTCATTAATGGTTGTTTATCGTCGAATCTCTTTAACTATTTGGTACATTTCATGCATTACATTTTAATGAATTGGTTCATTTCATGCATTACGTTTTAATGAATTGGTACATTTCACGCATTAGGTTTTAATGAATTGGTTCATTGCATGCATTACGTTTTATTGAATTGGTACATTTCATGCATTACATTTTAATGAATTGGTTCATTTCATGCATTACGTTTTAATGAATTGGTACATTTCATGCATTACATTTTAATGAATTGGTTCATTTCATGCATAACGTTTTAATGAATTGGTTCATTTCATGCATTACGTTTTAATGAATTGGTACATTTCATGCATTACGTTTTAATGAATTGGTTCATTGCATGCATTACGTTTTAATGAATTGGTACATTTCATGCATTACATTTTAATGAATTGGTTCATTTCATGCATTACGTTTTAATGAATTGGTACATTTCATGCATTACATTTTAATGAATTGGTTCATTTCATGCATTACGTTTTAATGAATTGGTACATTTCACGCATTAGGTTTTAATGAATTGGTTCATTGCATGCATTACGTTTTATTGAATTGGTACATTTCATGCATTACATTTTAATGAATTGGTTCATTTCATGCATTACGTTTTAATGAATTGGTACATTTCGTGCATTACGTTTTAATGAATAGACCTCATATAATACCGCTCAAGAGTCCCAACAAATTGCTCCTGATTGACAGGGGATAGTGGGACTAGCCGTCGTGCATGGCTTAACCAATAATTGGGGTATGTTGTGAGGCTGAAGGGAGAAGGGAAAGGAAGAGGTGATGGAGAGGAAGGTTGGAAAGTACCCGGGTATTCAGATTTGGTCAGAAAACATGGCTAAAGCAATTTCAATTAACTTTATTTTAAATTAACTCCACACTGAAGGCTCTCAGCAAAATTATTACTAGACTTGCATCATTTTTGAGGATTTTTGATGCTGTGTGGAGGGTCTTTCAAAGGAAAGGACGGAGGGGAAATCTGGAAAGGAAAAAGGTATAAGGTCTGGGGGTCGGTATGTCCAAGAGTGATGGACGTAGGAATCCATCATTCCCATTGCTGTGCAGGTCCCAAGGCGATGGGTTGAGAGAGTCCGGCTGGAGAGGTCAACTGGTGACCCTCAATCTGCCTCTTAGCCTCGCCCCATAAAACCGCACACTCCCGCTAAGTCAAAAAATGTAGCAACGTATGTAGGTTATCCAAAAAAATGGTTCCTGAGGTGGCGGTGCCCATACCCGCCCCCCAAATTGTGGTGACCTTTCACTAGGGCGATACTGTAAATATCTACCAATCTTCAGTACCTACGTACCCATTCGAAAAATTAAGAAATAGCTTTTTTTATCTAATTCGTTGATACGTTGAATTCTATTGCTTTTTTACACATTTAAGAGATTGTTTTATATTTTAACTGCGTAATAAAGAGTTATATTTTTTTCTACGTCTAATTAGAAACAACTAAACTAGTTATAAAACAAACAAATTGTTTTCTGAAGTGACGTAAAATCATGATAATTAGTTGTTTTTTAAAAGTGGTTAATTTTTTTTAATTGAGATTTCCCGAAATCTTGTGCGGCACAAATACGTTAAAAATATTCGTATTAAAAACAACTTTTGGAAAAATATAGCGTTAAATTTAATCAGCAACCGTCGTTTTATAAGGTTTATTTTAGGTAAATAAAGTTTATATAGATATACTAAGGCTTCAGGTATTGCAAGTAATAAAATTGAGTATTTAAAGACGATAAAACTAATATTATTTGGGTGGCGGGTATGGGTACCGCCGCCCTGGGAACTTTTTTATTGGATAACCAACACCTCTGCCATAGGTCACCCCAAATGGTTTTTTACGTTTGTTGACTTAGTAGGGATGCCCGGGTTCATGAGGTGAGGTTTGTCCAGATCTTATCTTTTGCTGTAATGCTACACTTTTCGACATAAGAATGTCATAGTGAGATAAGCGGTTTATGATTTATTGTGTTATATTATTTTTTAATAAATTAAATATTAAACGTGTCCTTTCCCATTCGCCCTAGTCCCCTTCCGCCTCCCTTTCTCTGCCGTGTCCCCTTCCTCTCACGCGTTCCCACTCCGCAATCCCCCCTCCCGCATTCAGTCCTGGCACATTCAGTTTTCAAACAGCCATAGCGTACCATCAATTGCAATTTTTTATATAAATTTCATAATGCCAGCGCTCATTTTTATATATAGAAATCATCGCGGGAATGCACACATAAAATCCCCAAAGTTTCATCGCAATCGGATGAATGGTTAGCAACGCATAATTTCATGATGCCAGAACTCACCATTATATACAGGAACCATCGCAGGCTTACGCTCATCAAATCTCCAAAGTTTCATCGCAATCGGATGAATGGTTTAGCAACGCATAGACATCTCATACACTCATATATATAAATCCAACAAGCATATTTTGATTTTAATATATTATATAGTATATTTAAACATGTTATAAATTAAAGTCCTCCGACGCATCTGTCTGCCTGTTTGTCTGTCTGTCTGTTCGCGATAAACTCAAAAACTAATGAACGGATTTTCATGCGGTTTTCACCAATAGATAGATTGATTCATTAGGAATGTTTAGGTTTATGATTTGTCAAGTCTTTATGTAAATTGGTTGAAATATGAAATATATAATATATAAAGTGAGTGGGCTGGCAAACGGGCGGCGTCGATTTGATTTGTATGCAAATTAACAGATGGCGTTGGGTATAGAGGTTGGAAAACCAGCCAGTAGATGTCGTTGCGTTTTGTTAGCCACAGCAACACGAGGCCGGGTCAGCTAGTACTCGAATAAAATTATTGTGTAAGGTTTGACACAATTTGAATGCCCTCAAAATGCACTTTTTTTTAATCAGAGTTGATGTTTTAATTAAATAAAGATGTGAAACACAGGTATTGTAAACGTCTCAAATCTCGAAATAATTCAATTAAGACTTCGCTTGACTTCATTTACAAAGTTTGATTAAAGTGAATTGAGGCCGTCTTTCCGAAAACATTTTATTCAACAAAATAGTGGAAGTCAGACAAATGAATCCAGATTAAACACTAATCCATTAGCTTAAATCTCACAATAGAAATAGTAGAACAGCAACAACTTAACCCTCCGAGACGAATAATAATGTACTCGTTTATCCTAATAATACGATTTGGGTGGTTTTTACCTTGGCGAACGAAAACTACAGGCCCAAAGCCTCGATTAAATTGAGCGAGTTTACAAGCTACTAGCCGCCAAGTATAAAAGAGGGCGAATCGGCGAGTGCGATTATGGTGATGATACATTGAGGCGCGCGCTGTTTCCCACTAAAAAAGAAGAAGATGGAGAGATATGTAATTAGGAATGTTGGACAGAGCGCGCTAACATTTTAAATGATAAAATTGAAGCTAAAAATGTAATTTTTTTTTTAAACATGGCTCTTTTAAAATAGAGCAAAAATCCCGTGAAAGGCATCTTAATTATCATTTAAAGAAACATTGTAATATTTTCACAACTATAACTTGTAAAATAATAGAAATAAACGTGTTTTTAATAATTTTCGGAGCATACTTTGCAATTTTTTCTATTGAGGGAATTTTATATAATCTGCGTTTCGGTGTGGAACGCGTCTAGGTATTATCTTAAAAAATAACATATATTTTCTTAAAAGGGCTTAAAAACTTCAAATATTTAAGGGAAATATGTAAGAAATGGGTAGAAATTCGAGTAGCGGCGGCTTTTAAACATTTCATTCGTTCAGTAGCGAACTAGCTAGCGAAAACTGAGCTAAAATAACAACTCCCGCGCTAACTAATTCTTCTAACGACATTTTTTTTAAATTACCGAATATTTCAAAGCGTTTGAAATCGTTTCAACATTGTTCGAAAAATAATTAGAAAATCTCGCATAAAAATGACAAAATGTCACGACAAAAGGTGTGTCCCTAAAGTTTCAGGATTATCCTTATTAATCCCAGGACTAACAACGGATTCCGATAATTAGTCCGGGGTCCGATTCCCACTTTATCACTAAAACAGAATATTATCCCATTAATAAATGACGCATTGGAAAGGTTAATAATACTGAACAAGAGAATTATAATTGTTTGTTCTTTATACATTTTTTGTGATGTATTTATTGTACTGATAAATATATTATATTATGACTAGCTGGTACCCGGCATGCGTTGCTATGCCATGAAATAAAGAAAGTTCCCCTCCCTCCCGAGTTCTCCTCCCCCCTCCCAGGTTCCACTCCCCCACCCCTCTAAAATATCACCCCTAAAATATCACGTGAGTCAATTTTACAATTTTCTTATGTTTGCATCTTAAATTTTAATATTTATAAATATTAATATTTATTTGTAATAATACAATTTGTAAGCGTACTTTATCATCTTTCAAAAATTTTTATATGTGACTACGTTCAGAAACGCTTTATTTAGATTATAGGCTGGAGTGTTTTAACAAAGAACCTTCTTCATTTAAATATTATATTAATAAATATGTTATATTATACAAATTGTTCAACGAATAAAATTATTAGAAATTTACAGCTAGCTGACAAAATTTTAAATACAGTATTTTATAGATTTGACAGGATTTACTATTTTCTGTTCATCATTTCTTCCTTCAGTATATGATAACTGTCTTTCAAATATATACCCACACCTCCAACCACCTTTATATTATTATTGTACGCATATGAATATGTAGCATTTATATTCTTTATAACTACCAAATATGTTCTTAAATATATGAATTTATGTACCTCTATGCCTGTCTCGACACAGGTATATCCTAGTGAGACAGGCATCGACAAAAACCTAATGTTAACTTACTGTTTATAGATAAATAAATAAAAAAAAAAAGTATGCAGAATTTCTGCATACAAATTTAGCGATGTTTTATAATTTTTTATGATACCAAAAATTGTGGGATTCATGATTAAATATAAGTTCATTCAATAGCTCTCTAACGCAATAAGCAGTTTATATATCTCCATATTAAAATTAGGAGTTTTGATTTTTTTTAATGACAGCGGGAAATTTCCAAATCAAACGCCCAGAATTCTCGGACGTTAAAATTTATTATTAAAATTATTAACATGAACGCTCGAGTCGTTATTAAGCACTAAAACTCTTTATATCCTGGTCAAAAAATGAAAGCTTTTAACAAGTCCGAACACAGAAAAATATCGAATAATCGAGGGAAGAGAGTCAATATCAATAAAATTGTATATTTAATAGGAATGTTGAATACTTAAACAATGAAAGAAATGCCAAGAATTTGTAAGTCTCCATTTCAAGGGTTATTTTAACTATTTTACGTGACTTGTTCCCCAATTCAGACGATATCGTTAAAGTCAATGGAATGGACTTAATTCAACCCAAAAACATAGGAAAAACGAACAGAGTTTCCACTAGAAAATACGAGGGTCAGTCAAAATGTAATGCCTCCTAATTTTTTCTGTGAAAATTTTGAATTAGGTGCTATTCCTCAAACCTTCTTCTACAACCTACTGCAGTAGTAACTTTTTGCATTTAACAGTGGCAGTACTGCAGTCGCTTGCAAAATGGCCGATATCTATGTTTGTATTAGACAGCGTTCTGTGATTGATTCTTGACTGTAGAAGGTGAAACGCCCATTCGCATTCATGAAAACCTGAAAAATGTGTACCATGCTGCAACAGTGGATGTTGGCACTTCTAGATAATGGGTTTGTCGCTGTAATGAAGCTGAAAGACAAGCTGGCTGATGAAAAACGCGGCGGTAGGCCGTTGATCGCAGTGACTGCACGCAACATTGAGCGAGTTGATGACATCATTCGTGGTGACTGAGGAAAATAATTTTTCTCAGGGTCTATGTTACCTTTGGGGATGCTGTGTGGAGGGTTTTTTTAAGGAAAGGAAGAGGAGAAGAGTTCTGGACAGGAAAAAAGTTACAGGGGTGTGTAGTATCTGGTGTTCAGTGTGTCCCGGTCATCCGCCTCCAAGACCTAAACAAACCTCACCCCGTGAACCCGGGCACCCCTGCTAAATCACCAAACGTAGCAAATCACTTGGGGTGACCTATGGTAGAGGTGTTGGTTATCCAATAAAGGTTATCGTGGCAGCGGTACCCATTCCCGCCTCCCAAATTAAGATAACTATAGGTAATGCACTTTTTCCCTCAGTAAAGGCAGTGTTGACGATTATTCGACAGCTGATTATTCAACAAAAGTGTGTGTAAAGTGGGCACCAAGAAAGTTAACCGGCCAGAATAAAGAAACAAGAAAACAATAGCCTCACAACACTCGCGAGGTGTTGTGAGGCTATTTTCCAGAAACTAAGCGCTTAGTTTCTGGAAAAAAACTGTGACCGGAGACGAAATATGGGTTCATTTTTTGAACCTGAATCAAAGAGGCAATCAACTGATTGTCATCACACAAACTCACCAAGGACAAAAAAAAATTCAAAACTGTGTGATCGGCGGGGAAAGTTATGGCGATGGTGTTCTGGATGTGAACGTGCTTTTTACAACACTGTGATAAATGCCCTTGTTAAAGATGAACCAAAGCTGTGGACGGATATTATATTGAAAAGTAACAAATTAATCGTCAATAGTGTGGTTTTCAACCCATGCATTTGCATTTATTATTTCTTGACAATTAAAGGAGAAAAAATAGGAGGCATTACTTATTGACTGACCATCGTAGTAATTGGGAAACTTTCAAAGGATAATAACCATTACAATTCCGTCATTTCCGTGTGGTTTTCAACCTATGTAATTGCATTTTTTTATTTTATGACAATTAATGGAGAAAAAAAATAGGAGGCATTACTTTTTGACTGACCCCTGTACGTTTTCTCCAAGAAATGTTCGTCAATTAATCGAATCTGTTAATTGAATGGGCGTCGCGTTAAGATTTCGAATGATTACGTTTTGCTTTAAATAGAATTAAGCTGTTTCTAAGATGGATGTACTGTCGATTAATTCAATTCGTTTGCAGAGCTTTGAAATTACTTTTATTGTCAGTTTTGTTAAATTGATCGTGTTCTTATTATCGTGACTAAGATTACAATTAATTCGATCACAATTTTAATCGGTTTAACAAGTGGATTAGAAGCAAGCTGAAGTAGTCGGCATTACGATTCTCTCGGTAGTTTACCTAAATTATTTATATATTTTGTCTCCTACTAAGAGCATTACTTTTTTAAATTTTTATTGTTTAGTGATAATATTTTATAAAACCATAACATAATATTTATTATATAGGGTCTTCCAATAGGGAATTTCGAACTTTGATAGTTGATAGCGGCCATATTGTTGTTGAATGATAAAATTCAATTAATTGTTAAGAATTGTTTAATGATAAAATTTTACCTGGGGTTAATGTGAACTGGCCACCGACATCGTGCGATTTGACTTTATTAAGTAGCAGGTTTATGTAATCCAAACCACAGCGGCCCTCAAAGCCAAATTCAGCCTGATTTATGCGCCAGAATCATGGAAAATTGGATAAATCGGGGAAGCCGCGGCAAAAATTTGAATGATGTCATATTCCATACATCCATAGGCCTTTCAAACGAATAAAAAATTTCGTTAATATCTCACACACACTTTGTTTTGTTTAAAGATACTAAGTGCTTAATGAAAAACCCTTTATATTAATCCTACTGAGTTTAATAAAATTAATAATGTAATAATGTAGAACTTTTGGTGCAATTTCATCCAAATACATCCAGTCTGCGGGAGGGACAATATTACACAATTAAAAGAAAATTATTTTCACAGAAGAACGCGAATTTAAGACTAAACCCACTTGAGACAGTTAATTGGAAAATATATCGTTAACACATTTAGAAAGATGTACAGGAGTATCAAAAAAAGATTGCTAAATATATCACTGGTTAATAACGCTGCTGAGAAATTATCTCCTCTCATTGCGCCAATATCAATCGAGGATCTGGGTACTAATTGATTATTATAGTTACTCTGAATTATTTTTAAATAATTTTCTATGAAATTTGCGGGTGACTTTTGGCAGCTATCAAAGCTACGTTTACGTTTTCTAATGAGTATAATGGTCATAATTTCTTTGAAAACTCATTTGAATTATGTTTTTTATGTTGAGTCTCTATTCAGTGTGGTTAGAAATAATAAAATCAGTTTTTTTTGTATAAATATATTTTTTGATACATATTTCGAAAATGGGAGTTTTTTTTATCATTTTTTAGTTATGGAAAAAATTCACATACGTTATTTGTGGCGCGGCGCGTACGGCGTGGCGTCAACATGCACTCGAAACTGGGTTCTGAAATTCAACCACGCAGACGCAGACATATTAATCAAAGATCACACAGGCCCCGAGACAAATTATGTTTAAGTCATTTTTATCGAACTCACATTTCAAATTCAGAATTAATTTTTCCCATATTTTTCTGTGTTTGATTCTTTTTCAATATGTTCTCTAAGATTTCTTAGAGTTATCTTCTTCTTCATTGATATATTACATGGTTGATTAGCAAAACTTCTAACAAACTACTTTAGGCGAAAAACTTATTTCATCAGCGTTTAGTACTAATCTAGAATAGTTTGTAAGCAAGTACCATTTAAGACTATCAAATTATATCTTCGAGTTTAACGACCATAATAATACTGGGATTAAATTTACCCAGAAAGCGGATTACCTCGGCCTAAGTTTACAGAACGTTGTAAAGACCAATACTTAGATTTCATAACTTATATAAAGTAGTTGCTAACATCCTTCGAACATCTCAGAACATCGATTTTAATCTTAACTTTCAATAACTAAATGTAACTCTAAGCAATGCAGAGAGATAAAATGATAATGTTTAAAATATAAATATTGTTTGTTTTTTTTTTTTACATTACCTCCATTCAATTTGGGAGATGGGTATTTATTTATTTATTTTATTGGGTTCTCCATAAAACTAAAAATAAAAATAAAAGAAAAAAGTGTATGGGGGCAGTTTCACTATCTTGTGACGTATGTCAGAAGATAGTTACTGAACTCTCTGTAGGTGACATTTAAGATGTCAATGCTCAATACTTATTGATTTAGCAGTTGAATTGCTCTGTTTAATGGCGCATTCTGATAGGAAGTTCTGGGTATCCCCCGGGAAACATTAATTGGATCGCTAACACCTCTGCCATAGATCACCCCAAGTGGTTCGCCGCGTTTGGTGACTTAGCAGGGGTGCCCGGGTTCATGAGGTAATTTTTTGTCTGAATCTTGGCGGCAGATGACCAGGCCCCAGATGGCAGGCCAAATCCGGGGAGATTGATTGAAGAAGACTTTTTGAACTCTCCAACAGGACTCTTTCGGAACATCGTCTTGCACCGCAGTGCGAGGATGGATTAATATTTCTCTCACTTCTGGACATACTGACCCCCAGATTGATTTCTACCCACCCCTCTTACCTTTTCCTTCCCAGTATTTTCTCTCCTTCCCTTCCTAAAAATATTCTCCACACAGCATTCCCAAAGATGACATAAGCCCTGATGGGAATTATTTTCTTCATGGTCACCTGTGTGGAGCTTATGAAAAAAAAACAAAGAAGGCGCTCAGAAAAATAATAATTTCCATTAAGGCCTTTGTCTTCTTTGGGGCTGCTGTGTGGTAGGTCTTTTTAGGGAAAATGAAGGAAAAGTATGAGGGGTGGGAAAGAATCTGGGGATTAATGTTTTCAGGAGTGACGGACTTATGAATCTATCCCTCCCACTGCGGTTCAAGGCCATTGAGTCCGGCTGGAGAGGTCAAAAGGTCTTCCTCTCCTGATCCGGCCCGCCACACAGAAGATCCTAGAAAAGAATCCACGAATCCACGGGCACCTTAGGTAAATCACTAATAGCGAATCGCCCCAATCGTACCCATACCCTACCCATTTCCCAAAATGAGAACGGTTGAAATTTGTTATTTGTGATTTCTACTGCATTCGGTCCTTCAACAACTGATTTTCTTGGAATAATTCTTCAGTCAACGACCTTTTCAGACAACATTCTAATTTCTTTTTACCTCCCTTAATTCATGAATAAATTTCTTAAACTTGCTCTCTTGCTCCAAGCATATAAACAGGAACAAAGTTTACTGGGAGTCCCAACCCGGAGCCTTGGTGTATTCCCGGAATATTTACAAAAAAACCTTAAACGCCAGATGCTACGAATGAAGTATCTAGCCCAGAAACTTGACGGAAAACGTATTACACGGCTTTTATCCTTTTTAGTAGGGTACTTTATTAATTTTTTTGCAATCCCATTACACTACATACGAGGACAAGTGTATGTGTAAGCCAGATGTCGTCGGCACACAAAGAAAAACGATATCAAATAGCTTTTCGGGCCAGACTAGCCAAAAGGGGGCGAAAAATTGCAATAACGAATTCACAATGAAAGAAATTACTCTTTGGAGTATTGTTTTTATGGGTTTTTTTTTATCTTATCTAAATCTCACTATTTAGGATGCCTAGATTTTTTCTTTGCGAGTTTGTTTTAATATCGATTGCGAAACGATAGAATGGAATCAGATACGATTTGAGATTTTCACGACCAAAAGTATTATCGTGATTTGTTTTTGGGTTATCGTGCCGTGTTGGGCTTTCTCCCTCATGAACCAACGAGAGAGCAAGATAGTGGACAGTGGACAGTGTTACAGCGTCCAGATGTGTGGATTGTGGTGAAATGTGTTTATGTAATGGATAAACGCTGACAAATAAACAATTACGGTACTGAATGTATATCAACCCATAAAAATATTATCATTAAATCTGTATGTCTGTCTATCTTGTTAGCTTTGCAATGTTTATAAATTTTCAATATGCATCATAATTTATATGAATGTGCATTCCATATTTTACTCTTTGTTTGTTGTTAAGTAAAAATTTTTATACTTGGTACTTATTTTAATTGTGTTATCTCTTTTGGCGCCAACAAAAACCTGAAGATGCGAAGCTAACCGTCCTTAATGGATTGCTGGTACCTACCCTGATGTATGGCAGTGAGGCATGGAACTGGCAGAGAAAGGATGAAAGTAGACTGAATGCTGTAGAAATGAGATCCCTGAGACGTATGTGTGGTAAAACCATGTATGATCGTGTGAGAAATGTGGAGATCCGTAAAGAATGCAAGGCGTAAAGAATGCAGAATGATCCGTAAATAATAGAAGAGCATGTATGTATGAGGCGATGTATGGATGTGAACGAGGCAAGGAGTGTGCGCCAAGATCGAGTTGTTTGGCGGTCCGTCCTCTCTGCCTACCCCTGCGGGGAAACGGCATGATGGTTGTTAGTAGGTTAGTTAGTTATCTCTTTAATTCTTTGATTATATCAAACGTATTTTTAATTTTATCATATGTAAAAGCCCTAATTGGGCGTGTACAAATAAATAAATAACTTAATGTGGCTAAACTAACTAACTAACCACCACGCCGTTTCCCCGCAGGAGTAAGCAGTTTGCCGTATTCACATTAATACATTATCTCATACATACTCTTCTATTATTCTGACTCTTGACATGGCCCGACTCAAGTATCTGATTCACTTGTCATGTCTTCCTCGGGCATCCCGACTTCTTTTACCATTCACATTTGCGTCATATATTTTCTTTACTTTCCTTTCTTCTTTCATTAGCTCTACATGCTCAAATCATCTGAAGGTCTATTTCTAAATCTTACTCATTACCGTCTATCAGCCTTGCATTCTTTGCGAATCTTCACATTTCTCACACAATCGTGCATGGTTTTACCACATATACGCCACAGGGATCTCAATTCTACAGCATACAGTCTACAATCATCTATCCTCTGCCTGTTGCAACTTAACACGCACATATAAAATATCATCTTATTTCCTCACTTTAATTTGTTTTTATTACATATTTTTTATTTTCTTTCATATACATTGCCTTTTCTATTCTTTTATCTCTGCCATATTTTTTGAAACTCTCTTATAGTATTTTATATTCATTTACATTTCTTTATATTCTTTCAGCCTTACTAAAAAAACCCGTGAAATATTTATTATTATACTTTTATGGAAGTTTTATTAAACTTCAGTGGATAAAAAATAATTTATTCGAAATAACTTATATTTTTATGTTAACAAAATTAAAGCAACAACACAAACATTATGAAACCACAGAAACTGACAAAAATATTGCAAATAATAGAAATTATATTCTGTTATACTAATATAATAGTGAATCGATCATTTAAATGGTATTGAATGTTACATTATTACATGTTTAAAAACATTAAATAACTGCGCATGAAATTTCACACGTCACAAAATAAAATAACCGCGAATTTATTGAAAAAAAATATGGCCTGAGCATGCCTCAAAACACACGCAGATCAAGCAAAAACAATGCAACTTAGATAATAATGTGATCATGTTATTAGTAAAAGTGTAAAAATGCAGTTCACCGCGCAAGCAACAGATATGCCGTTAAACGATTGTTAAGGCGTTTTGTTATTAGTAAGGCTGTTTATGTTTATGTTTCTTTTACAATCTTTTATATTTCATATGTTAATGCACTGTATTTAAAATCGACCACCACAACATGGGCATGTGCTTAGCATGGTGGTTGAAAAATCTTCAAATTATGTGATTAACAAAGCAAAGAAAAAAGAAAAATTAAAAAAAAAGTTCAATGCCTCACTGCCACACATCAAGGTAGGTACCAGCACTCCACTGTGGACTGCTAGCTTCGCTTGTCGACTCAAATAAACTTAATATATTAGTTGTGCTACAGAAAATGTATTCATTTCATCTACTTGGAGCTATATTAAGTCATAATATGATTTGATAATAATTGCTGAAATGAGAGAGCCCGGCTTAAAACCAATTACCCGTCATACGAGCCGTTTGCAATGGTTTTGCTATTCGACACATGGCTGTTTAATTTGCACCTCGCTGCAGTTATTGTAGATACCTGACACTTAATAGGCTGTAATGTAGCTGAGATATCGCTTCCCTTAGATTGCCCTAGATAGTCCTTTTTAGATTGCTCAGTAGTGCTACCGATTACCAAAATTAAATAAGTCTTTTGGCCAGAAATTCCATGCAACTAAGTTGAATAATGCCCTTCCAAATAAGTTCAAAAATATCGTGGAAATATAATATCGAAATTTAAACATGAATATGAGGAAATTATAAAAATTGCGTAATACCAAAACAACACTAATCAACACCTCTGCCATAGGTCGCCCCAAGTGGTTCGCTACGTTTGGTGATTTAGCAGGGGTGCCCGGGTTCATGGGGTGAGGTTTGTCTGGGCCTTGGAGGCGGATGACCAGGATACATTGAACCCCAGATTCCTACCCACCCCTAAATCCTTTTCCTTCCCAGAACCCTCCTCTCTTTGCTTTCCTTGAATAAAACCCTCCGCACAGCATCCCCAAAGACGACATAGGCCCTGAGGAAAATTTTCTTCCTTAGGACCTTGTGTGGAGCTCATGTAAAAAAAAAAAAACAATCTGCGTTTAACAAACATGATGATGAGGAAATCGACAAACATGAAGATAAGATCTTCACCCATGAAGTACAGGAAATCAACAAACATGAATATGAGATCTACATATATGAAGTACAGGAAATCAACAAACATGAATATGAGATCTACATATATGAAGTACAGGAAATCAACAAACATGAATATGAGATCTACATACATGAAGTACAGGAAATCAACAAACATGAATATGAGATTTACATACATGAAGTACAGGAAATCAACAAATATGAATATTAGGTCAACAAACCATGAACAGAAAAGGGAAACGAACAAATTATTATTTAACAACAACATGACAAACTCAGAACATGAATTTCAAGTGAGGAAAACTGTGTATGGGTCATTCTTATTTAACCTACATAAAGTTAGTGGAGAAAAATTCAACAGAATTAGAAATATTGTTATTTTATAATTACTTTAAAATCTACTGTACTAAAGACGTAACGACGGTGTGCATTTAACAAAAATATGTGTTTATATTTTTGTAGTAAAAATTACGTGACAGAGTTGTAACTCCTCGTGAAAGAAGTTTATTTCATACAAATCACAGTTGTCTTCTACCTCCTCGTCTTGCGTGTATTCTATTATGTTACAAAAAATGATATGACAACATAAAATATAAAACTGTTTTTAAACTCCAAAAGCTATAACCTATCAACAGCGATTATTATCTTTAATGATGTTTAATAAAACATTTTTAAAAATCTCAAAAACTTGTCTCCTACAATTTTTATGTCGCACTACGATTCTATCACTTGGGTAGTCATTCGAAATAGGTATACACGCAGCTCGTGTTTATCACCCCCAATAGGCATTTTAGGCCTCCTTCCCCCCTTGCTACAATTTCCCCTCTAAGATCCAGAGAGATTCATTTATAGTAAAAACAAAATGTGACAGAGTGGTGTAAATGTGACAGAGTGGTATAAGATGTAGGTTAAAAAGAAGAACGACCCGTATACCATTATTTATACTACATATCATTAAGTCATGAATTAAAAAATATGATTTTCTGGATGGATATCTGAAAAAAGATCAATATCATAGGAGTTTTTAAAACATCTTCCTGTGCAGAGAGACACGAAAAGAAATATTGAAAACACAAGAAGGAACAGCTACAGGGAAATAACTTAACAAATATACAATTTCATTTTGGAGGTAAATACCTACCCATATAAAATGTAATGCAAAGTTCGCGAAACTTTGAAAGCGCCTAGAAGATTAGGGGTAGAAATACCTCACCCCCTACAACCGAGTGGAATTATAATTCACTCGCATAAACCTACCTTTCTTTCCTGGAAGGTTTTTTCAGTAGAATGCCAAAACTTCCGTAAAAAATATTTGGCTAAACTTAACGGCAAAATTTGGTATATAACCTGCACATAAAATTTTATTGTGTTAAGTAAATGTTTTAAGAAAGCGTATCTAGTGTGTTTACAATCGATGATTTTAATTAATTGCATCACAAATCATCTGCAAATGGACGTGGCGCCATCTCTTGCCAAATAATGCAATCGAAATTCAAACGATTAGTTGCCAAACAGCACGACTGTTTCCGATTCAAAACCCGGTAATATTATTGAACACCCATATAATAACGACGGAAAAGCCAAAAAAAAAACAAATTACTTATGCGAATGAAGTAAAACAATAAATTTGTTTGTCAAAACGAAATTCATTTAGTTTATTAAGACTGACTTTAAATTAAAATATAACTTTGTAACAGAGAGAATAAGACAAAAAATGTTTACAGTATAGGTTATGATATTGGATACATTAATTGATTATTAGAAATTTAATGGCGTTTTTTTTATTTTCAGCTTCTAAATTATTAAATCTGATGCCCTGACCATTTTTTGTGGGATATAAACACCGGTTCACTAAAGTAGTGATTTTCATAAAAAAGAAAATTTCTTAAGTATCTGTATGAAAATTCTTGGTGATACCCGTGATTTATGCATCACACGGATTTGCTCTCTGAAACATTCTACGAAAGTTTTCAATCTATTACGAATCTCCTTACAGTAAAAGCATCTAAAATAATAAAATATTTAATTAACAAACGTTCATGCCGAACAACTGACGCAATGGTCGATACCACGGCTCGCTCTGTACTCCACATGGCAGAACGGACGTTCTGGCCCAGAAAAATATGATAAGAAAAATGTTGCAGCTAAATATGTATCTCTTGGTCTCTTTACATTTTCAACATTGGCCTTGAAGGTTTCAAGAGCCATTTTTAACAAAAATTCTAAAATATATTATTTTTTTAAACTTTCATTTATTAATTAAAAGTTATATATTTATTATGCTATGTGCATTATGTATAATGCCATGTGAAATAGGATTACATTACTCTATATTAATTGTGTCCACTAGCCCAATTGTAGATATATTTCCCATAAACTTATAATTATAAAATTGCCTAATCTTCAAATTACATTAATGGAGGACTGAACGCCGTTAGCGCCAACGAAAATTTGTCTAAGGAAGCAAGCTAGCCATCCACAATTAATTGCTGGTACCTACCCAGACGTTATTGAGAGTGAGGCATGGAACTGGCAGAGGAAGGATGAAAGTAGACTGAATGTTGTAGAAATAAGACTCCGAGTGTTAAAACTATGTATGATTGTGTGAGAAAAGTAGACATCCACAAAGAATGTTGGTGGTTCAAAGGTTGATGTGAGCGTAATTTCTAAGATTAAGAAAGGGACGCTTAGTGGTTATTAACGTTTTTGGAGGTACTGAATTCCCTACCAGTTTCAGATGCATTCACCAAACCCTTCTTGATTGGAAAGTGGGGCGTGTCATAAGTGGCGGCGGATTACCGCAAGAGGGGGGGCGTAGTGGGAAAGAATGGGCTATTGTCACGAATACATTTACCACAACGGAGGGCGCAATGGGATATGATGGGGCGGGAAGGGATATGGGATAGTGACAATATTCTTCGTAATTTTTTTCGGGCTGTGTCGTGTTCCGCAGAACCCCTGGGACTGACTCACCGAACCACTGGTGTAGAGCAAATGAACGAGGAAAGGAATGTAAGGAGAATATACGACGCGTATGTGAATGGCAGGAGGAGTCGGGGACGCCTGAGGAAGAGACGGCACGAGCAAGTGAATCAGATACTTGAGTCTGGCTATCTCAAGAGTCAGAATAATAGAAAAGCACGTATGAGACGACGCATGAAAGTGAACGAGGCAAGGAGTGTGTGCCAAGATCGAGTTGTTTGGTGGTCCATCCTTATTGCCTACTCCTACCGGGAAACGGCATGATGATTAGTTAGTTATTTTTTTTTTAAATAAAAAAGTTCCTTTTAATCAAAAATAATCAATTTATTAAGATGTCGTAACTTGCCGTGTTCGGGACCGTTAAATAAAATAATATAACCGGTATAATTATAGAATATTAATGTAACGTGGTGGTCAAATGTGAGGAGAAGGCTCTCATACAAGACATGCCTTTTATACCTTAATTCATGTCCAAACAAAGAATCCCAAACATTATTCTTTTGTCCCTATTTAAACTTGGATCCACATTCATTACATTTATTTGTATACCTGAGAAGCAATAGCATAATACAACAATTTGAATATGATTTATTATTTGCAATTTGGACATGCGCCCTTTTCCTATGTTACCTTCATTCTGGATCGATCTATTAGGGCGTAGTTTAGAGCGCAGACAGGGAGAGCGTTTAATTAAAAGATAATTACAGGGATGTAGCCTCCACCCTTCCTTCACCCGCCAACCCTACCTCACCCTTACCTCGTATCCTACACCCACCCTTGTAACTACCATTGCACTGTCTCAGTTACACAAACGTGATTAGTAAGTTTTTCTTCTTTTGCACTGTACAGCCCGATTCGCAAGGGAGGCAAATTGTCGGCGCCGAGACTTTTATTGCGCGAGAGTTGGCACTTGGCCATTTATATCAAACGATAGGCGTTTTTTCCTCAGAAGCAAGCTGTCTGACGTTTACACTCCAAGTACACGTGACTATTACCTTTTTTGCACGGATTTTCTAGTAGACGACGAGTTTTAAAAGTTTGTTTGATTTTATTTAATTGCACTCTATTTTGATGTTCTTTTTTTTATATTTCCGTGGTTTACATTTTTTGTTGAATTTTTCGCAACGTAATTATTACACTATCTACACAGAATATAAAAAAAAATTATAAAATTAAAGGATCTCAGATTTTTTTAAATTCTTCATTATAGCCCATTTAAACTGCCAAAGCAATTTGTCAGCATGTCAATTTCACAATATTAATTATGAAACTAACGCACACAGGTAAAGAGAAACCACAATACAGAAATATACATAGAAAATAACATTTCAAGTGACTACAATACAAAGGCATTAAATACGCATACAGACAGATTTAACAAAGGCATCATATTCATAGACATACCTACACTCAAATTACACTACATAACATACTTAAACACACTCATAGGCACAATTGTATATAAGATCACATTCGTAAAATTAATGGAAACTATTGTATAATTGAAGAAGAAGATAACACTAATATTGTAAACGAAAATATGAAAGAGAACAAGGCACAGAAAAATAGAAAAAGATAATGGTCGGAACTGGGGCTCGAGCCCAGAACCTCTCGTCTAACCACCACATTCCATCAAACCGTCGCAATTGTCAATCTCATATTTTCAAATTTGAGGTTTAACTATATTACCTTCGACTAATTTTTCCACACCATAGGCAACTGCCCTTTTCATTGGAAACAATCGTTCTTAGAACTGGTTTGTAACCTAGATAGCGTCTCAGATAAATATATCCAATTTTATTTCCATTGAACATCTGAGCTTTTTATAAAAGTCTAAATGAATATTCAATTTTTTGTAAGAAAAATTCTCTTTTTATAACTTTTGAAGGTTATTTCCATTAATTTAATATATCATTGAAGAAGAAGATGTCTGATAATACTTGGTAGATGAGCAGAAGAGAATGAGTGCAAGTAGAAGATAATACAAAAAAAATCATCAGCAAGATAATATCAGATGAGAATACAAACAAGAAGAAGAGAGTAAAAGAAAACAGTAGAAGGGAATACAAACAAGCAGTGAAGGATAACAAACTAAAAAATAGAGTAGGAAAAAACAAGCAAGATGAAGAGAATACGAAAAACAAAAGAGAAAAATACAAACAAGCAGAAGAGAATGAAATAAAAGAGCAGATGAGGTTATAGATAATTGGAAGAGAGATAAAGATAACAGTAGAAGGGAACACAAGCAATTAATAATAATTTTAATGATGTAAATTGGCTCGAGTCCCGAATCTTTTTTGCGACCATTAAACCATTTTTATTATACCATTTTTTTGCGACCATTATTCTATGTTTCTGTGGGTTCCATGCAAACTGAAAATAAAGTCAACTCAACACCTCCTCAAAAAGTCATTAAAAGCTATGAAAAAAATAATTTTAAATTAACCTAATCTAACCTAACGTAACCTATTTAACCATTTTTTTATATTTTTTTTCACGCTAAATGACTTACCTGATAGTTCTGAGGTTTCATTTCATTTGTCCGGTCATCGTTTCTGTGTCTTGCTCCCTTTCATATTTTCGTTTATATTATTAGTTATCTTCTTCTTCAATGATATATTACATTGATGGGAATAATATTCAAAAGTTATAAAAAGGGAGTTGATCTTATAAAAAAATTGGATAATATTGTATTTAGAAACAACATCATTATAAACAATCTTCTCCATTCAGTGATGTTATTTATATACGTTTTTTATTAGCATTGGTATATCAATAAATATAATAGGTATGAGATGAGTGTATGTTTGTTAAATAAATTACAAAAAATTGATACAAATGCGTTTAAATCATAATATATTTTTTTAATTTTGTGTAGGTACTCATTTACATGTTTTCTATGATGCTAGTCTTAACATTTTTTAGTTCGCCACTTTCTGTTAATTCTTTTGTAAGGCCTGCAGTCCCGTTTCTAATCGGAATTATCAATAATTTACATGGAATTCTTAACAAACTAGCAAAACCTTGCTATAATAATATATTTTTGATTAATGGAAAATCAACGGTCTCTCCATGATCGATACAATAATAACAAAATTTAATACTTATGTATACATAGATAACCTAAGTACTTACTTTTTTGTACTCTCCCTCTTTTGTACTAATATTTCTTCCTTTTTCACTATCACATTATAAACTTGTTGAACTCATTTGTATAACTTTTCATGATATTGCAACTCATGTATTTTTTACTTATTTTTTCTGTGTAGGTACTATTTATCGCTCTGTTAATTTTGCTGAATTCTTTAAAAACTTGTTTTCGAACAAATTATTCATGATCAAGTGAATAATAAAATCAACATAGTAAATACCTACACATTCCTCAATAACTACTTTTAAAGTACCTTAAGCACTCTTCTGTTTTACCATTATTATACAATGTAAACTTATTAACTCCTTTGTACAATTTTCATGATAACGAAACTACATACCTACATATTAAACCTGCTTGTATCCTTAATGTACAGTTTATAATGTTATATACTTCATGCTTACAATTATACTCCTGAATAACATGTGTATCCTTAATAATGTGATACTGTAAAAGCCTTCAAGGCGTGTATAAATAAAATAAAAATAAAACATTTTTCTCCATGTAGAGAGTTTATAAAAACCACTTTGGTAAGATGCGTGATTCCGTTCAAAAGTTGTTTATGTGAAAATTGCTCCGCGCTAAAATAATTTACTCACTGTCTGAAAACGGCTTTATTACAGAAATCGAACACCCACATTAATAAATTGATTTATTCTTCTGTACACTTTTCTTCCAACAATTCTTTGTCCTTTCTCCTCTCCCCTTCACTCACTCCTTTTGCTTTACAATTCCATTATCAGATTGGCTCTGGGCAGTTTAGTTTGCTGTGTTGAACAAGAGTTACACAACCTGCAGGTTGTGTTTCTGTATCATCCCCGCAACATCGGTAAAGTTGGTGTTCTGGAAAATAAATTGGGATTGGAAAGAAAAAGAGAAATAATTTTTATTTGAAATATCACAATAATTTTGTTTGTAATCACAATTTATTCTTTTTTTACTACCAACCGGTTTCGCTTAACACAAGCATCTTCCGTGTATACAAAATTAAACTGTTTAATTTTTACACCCTGAAGATGCTTGTGTTAAGCGAAACCGGTCGGTAGTAAAAAAAAATTAAATGAATAAGTTATTGTGTTACGTCAATTAATATGTCAAACCACAAAGTGACTTGCTTTCTACCAAAAATATATCTTTTAATTGTAATTAATGGTAATGTATTATTTACTTATTTATTTATTTACGGTACAAATGTCATTAAATACAGAATTAATGTACTTTTTATATCAGCTCCATGGGCATCTTAGAGGATGCTGAGTGGAAAGTTTTTTTAAGGAAGCGATGGAGGAGAAGTTCTGGGAAGGAAATATGAGGGGTGGGTAGGAATCTGGGGGTCAGTGTGTCTAGGCGTAACGGACGTATGAATCCATTCCTCTAAGGTGCAAGGTGATGGGTCAAGAGATTTCGGCTGGAGAGGATAAAAGACCTACCTCAACCAAAGTGTTTCGCTACGTTCGGTGATTTAGCAGGGGTGCCCGGGTTCAACGGATGAGGTTTGTCTGGATTTGGTAGCGGATAACCTGGTAGGCTCTGAGGGAAATTATTTTATTCTCAGGGCCTCCTAGGTGGAGCTGACGAAAAAAAAACTGCCCAATATAGTTACAAACAAACTATAATAACATAAAAAATCAATGTTTACATAATGTCTACTATTTTTCTGCAAGGGTTCTATATAATTTAAATAGTTTATTTTGCTTCAAGACGGCCGGCGTAGTCCAGCGGTAAGGCTCCTGACTCTCATTCCGAAGGTCGCGGGATCGAATCCCGGCGTGGCAAATAAATTTTATTTGATAAATTTGTGTTATTTCAGAATTTATTCTTTTTAAATAATATATAGTATATTTGCAGCACGTTCCAGAGTGGAAGATACTCTCAGTATCGCCCTGGTGTAAGACCACCATTCAGATTTGAAACGTTGCTTGAAATGGCTTTAGCCGTGTTTGGTGACCAGATCTGAATAGCCAGGTACTTCTCGCTTTCCTCTTCCTCATCTCCTTCCCCTCCCCACTACCTTCAGCCTCACAACATACCCCAATTGGGGATGTCATAGTCTCACTGGTTCCAGACGGGAGCAGTTGGGAGTCTTGTACGGTATTCATATAAAAAAATTTATTATGTATATCAGCTGCTTTTAAAAGTTCATAAAAATGTGAAGCTGGGTACATAATCACCATTAATCAATTTCATCTCCCACCTTTGTGAAGTATTTAGGGATCCAAATAATGGTTACATGCTACGAACCCCAGAATAAGGGTTGCAAAATCTACGTTCAGTTATAAATTTATAAATAAATCTGCCCAGGTACACTTCAATTTTATGTATCATTACCTACGAGCAAATTTATGGATGTTTGTTGCCCGTAATAGAGGTATTTTCTGACTTGCTTTACAGCTGGTTAACAATGATAGGAAATCAACAAACTTCAACAACAAAATAGTTTAACAATAAGGCTTTATCAACCACCATAATACGGACATGTGCCTAGTACGGTGGTCGAAAAATTCTAAAATCATAAAACTTACAGTTCAATGAATTAAGAAAATGAAAATAAAATCGTTGTGTGCAATTCGCACGCTGTAGAAATTTATTTATTTATTATTTATTTATTTATTTATTAACGCCCTTTTTGGGGCTTTTACATATTTTATGAATAATAACATAAACACAGTATTTATTGTACATAATTCATGATCAAGTTAATAATAAAATCAACATAGTAAATACCTACACGTTCCTCAATAAATACTTTTAAAGTATCTTAAGCACTCTTCTGTTTTACCATTATTACACTGTGTAAACTTTTTAACTCCTTTGTACAATTTTAATGATAACGAAACTACATACCTATGTACATATTAAACCTGTTTGTATCCTTAAAGTACAGTTTATAATGTTATATACTTCAATCTTACAATTATACTCCTGAATAACATGTGTAACTTGAATAATGTGATTCTGTAAAAGCCTTCAAGGCGTGTATGAATAAATAAAATAATTAAAATAAAAAATAATTAATACATACAAAATAGCCTCAGTAACAATGTTTTAAATTTGTTTAAAGATATTAAAACATTGAAGAAGTACACTGACTTGGTATAGTTATTTCCTTCCATTATTAGTATTCTGGGCAAAGAGGAGTACATATGGTAATTAGTTCCAGAATTTCTGCACTGTAATAAATCCTGACTTCTTGTATTACGTTGTGGTATCCGGAAGCTTATCAGTTCAAGCAATACCGGACTATCAATTAAATCGTTTAGAATTTTATATAAAAATACCAAGTCGGTGAAAATTCTTCTGTCTGACAATTTGAGCATATTCATATCATTATTTAACAGAGTGTTTTAGATCAACATAAAATTTAGAAAACGTAAGAATTTGTTTTGTATTCTTCAAACAGCTTGTACATGAGTATTATAATATGGATTCCAGACGAGAGAATTGTACTCCAGCTGACTTCTAAAATATTCAAAAATGAGATTTTAGGTTCCATGCCAACTGAGAATAAAGTCAACTCAACACCTCCTTGAAAAGTCATTAAAAGCTATGAAAAAAATAATTTTATATTAGCCGATAACCCTAGCCTAACGTTACCTATTTAACCAATTTTTTATATATATTTTTTTTATCACTCTAAATGACTTATCTGAGATGGTTCTGAGTTGGTTTCATTCCGAGTTGTCCGGTCACCAAGATTTTAATACACTTTATTATGTTAAAATTATTACTTAAAATTATTAAAATTATTAGAAATGAAACCTTCATAAAACTAAAGTAGACAAAAATGGGGAGACTACGAAGCAGTTTTTTATCAACGCGAAGGATGATTTTTATCCACATTTTTGTCGTCTAATGCCAGTGCACCTTTTCCCATACATTTGGTCATCTTATTAGTATTTGTGTTATCTTCTTCAGAGTCGCTAGATGTCGCTCTTTTGTGTTTTTTTTTGCCTGTTCATTTTGGAGTGGTTTGAAGATTGGATATTGATTTAACAAAAATAAAAATATATATATTTTTTGGATTTAGTAGGATTCGACCTTTGGTCAACTGAATGTCAGGCCGCTAAAGTTCGACAGGCGCTTTATATCACTAGACTTAAAGAGACTTGCGTGGGACTGTGGATTTATCGTATTAAATAGAACCGAGTACCTACCCGTAAAATAATTAAATATTACCGGCAGCGCAAACGTGGTGTTCGTAGAATCTTATTCAAAACAGAGTTTTTTTACGTAGGTTCCACTTAGAACGCCCTGAGGAAAATAATCTCCCTCAGGGCCTATGTCATCTTAGGGTCTTTATAAGGAAAGGAAGAAGAGGAAGTTATGGAAATGAAAACTATATGAGGGGTGGGTAGGAATCTGGGGATCAGTGTATCCAGAAGTGACAGACGTATGAATCCATCTGTCCAACTGCGGTGCAAGGCGATGGATTGATAAAGTCTCTCAACCAGTCTCTCTTGATCTGGTCCGCCACGAAGTAGGCGGTCAGACGTATCCGCCATCAAGATCAGGACAAACCTCACCCCATGAACCCGGGCACCCCTGTTAAGTCACCAAATATAATGGACCACTAGGGGTGACCTATGGCAGTGCTGCTGGTTGTCTCGGAGCGGCGGTACCCACACCCGCCTTCCAAATTGAGTATTTAATATATTGAATAACAAAGAAATACGAACCAACCACGCACACACATTTTATAGCATCTTTCTCGTTTGCGTGCATCGATCTATCATACGCAATAATAAATTGTAATAGACAAAGCCAAACCCACCTCCTACTCATCTCCTTTCCACTCCTCTATTCATCCCTTCCCCCCTTGGTAGAATAGCAAGCCCAAAAAGAAGCCTACAATCACATCGAAAGATAAACCGATAACAACAAAAAACACAGCCTGTCTTGATTCTAACTACTCGACCTCTTACGTTTTTTGCCTATTTCATTAGAGGGGACTTTTTGCAGACCCATTTACATAATTTGATGAGGAAGGCGTAGTTAATTTTTTTTATAAGCAAAGGAAAACAGTGGTATAGAAAAATTTGGGGTTTTGTAATGTAACTGAAAAAGAAAATATTTAGTAGAATCTAAAATGGCTGCTTCTTTTGAATTTTAATAAGGTTGTATTAATTATGACATCCTAATTATCAACAGTGGTAGGTACTCAGTATTGCCCTAATGTAAGACCACAAGTTCGAATCGAAATGTTATTGATTCAAATGGAAATTAGACCGGCACAACGGAAATTTTGACGGCCGGCGTAGTCCAGCGGTAAGGCTTTTGACTCGCATTTCGAAGGTCGCGAGATCGAATCCCGGCATTGAAAATAAATTTTATTTGATTAATTTGTGTTATTTCACAATTTATTCATTTAAAATAATATGTAGTATGTTTGCGGCACGTTCCAGAGTAGAAGATACTCTCAGTATCGCCCTGATGTAAGACCACCGTTCAGAATTGAAACGTTGCTTGAAATGGCTTTAGCCGTGATGGGTGACCAGATCTGAATAGCCAGGTACTTCCCACCTTCCTTTTCCTCATCTCCTTCCCCTCCCCACTACCTTCAGCCTTACAACATACCCCAATTAGGGATGCCATAGTCTCACTGGCTCCAGATGGGAGCAGTTGGGAGTCTTGTGCGGTATTCATATAAAAAAATACATGTTCAGTGACTTAATCTAAATAATCAGATTGAAAAAAAAAACAACCTAAAATTCCTATATTTTATCTTCAGGGATGATGTGTGCAGGATTTTTATAAGGAAAGGAAGGGGAAAAAGTTTTGAGAAGTAAAAAGAAACGGGGGATGGGGTAGGAATCTGGGGGTTAGTGTGTCCAGAAGTGACAAACGAATGAATTCATCCCTTACGTTGTAGTCCAATTCCAGTTGAGAGTCCTGCTGACGAGGTCAAAAGATCTTCCTCAATCAGTCTCTCTCGACCTGACCTGCCACGCTGTTGGTGTGCAGACGCATTCGCCGCCAGAGATTTGGACAAACCTGACGCCATGAACCCGGACACCCCTGCTAAGTCACCAACCGTAGCGATCACTTGGGGTGACCTATGGCAAAGGCGTTGATTATCCAATAAATGGTTCCCGGTACATTCCCTCTTGTGAGGTATTCAAATAAAGAATTTTTAATTTTTAAAAACCTTATAACTTACCAGGAATACACCGTTCAATACACCCATCTGCCCTGATTATGGACACTGTAACGCTGTCCAAAACGTTGGCTAAAGAAGAAGGTAACGCAACACGGCGTAACACCCCAAAAACAAATAACGAAAATAATTTTGGCCGTGAAAATCTTATAACGTATCTATATAAGGTATTAGGTGCAGATTAAATTATCAATTGCGATAATTATCAGAAGGATTTAGATTGACAAAATACATGTTCTATCAACCCCGATACGCAATGACGTGGACGTCAGATTTTTGGAGCTTCGAGAAATTCTGGTGTGGCCAGAGTGTGGAGAAATAGTGATACCACTACGAAAATAGTCGGTTCGCCACATAATGAGTCGCCACAACCTAAAGCTTAATTACAATTAATAAATTGAACTTTTTTTAATGCATTTACGCACGTTGAAGCCATGAATGCATATTTATTTTATCACATCTATAAAACAGACAATAAAATTAAAGATTAAAAAAAAAATGTAAATCACAGATATTTACACCATGCTTTCATTTTGACCAAAGTAACAAACAAAATATTTTCTACCACTCTCCAAGAATTATTTTCCAAAGCGATTTAAAAAAAAATACAAATTTTTTAAAGTGGGTTCAATTTAACACGTAATTTCATTGCGTGACATGAAAAAAGCTTTCGTCTGAAAGCAAGTACAGTAATTTCGTTATGTCTGAAAATAATGAGCTTTTCAAAATTCTTCCCACGAAACAACATTAAATTAACTTGCCCGCATTAACTCTGAATATTTCGAGGTGGTCTTTGAAATGAATACAGAAATAAAAATTCCAGCATTTCTGTCTTTCCTGGGAAGGTAACGCTGCAAAGAAAATATTCTCGAATGAGTCATGTACGAAATAAAAAGTTGGAAGCTTTTTTGCTAATACACGGAAATGTTGTTCATGAAAGCTAGATAACTGTTCCATGCCATTATTTTGACATGGATTTTTACACTAGATGAAAAGCACATAAATTAGTTAAATGCACGTTAAAAATTCACGTTTGACGGTGGTTGGGCATTTATACAATACGTCTTCACGTAAATACATACATCATAGACCCTGTGCTCGTAGTTAGTATTGTCACATGTTCCTTCCTACTCATCCCTACATACCTGCAATTTTGCTTTACCCACATTAGTCATTAATCGACCCTCGCCGCCTAAACATCTCTGCATACCGCTCATATACCGCTTACTGCATATCGCAAACTGAATCCCGCATACCGCGACTAATATAGTAATGTAAGTGCACAATAAACTCAGCCAGGATAGAAGCGCAGTAAGTCCTTTTTTCCTTTCCTTGTGCAGTGATCTTTCACACACATAAAACACGCATCATTCATGGTTCTTCGACATACCCGCAATCGCACAAAAAACGCTACAGACGGTAAAATAAAGTGAAAAAGCCCGAGGAAGACATTATTCAAGATACCGCAAAGCAGAGCAGATGTTCTAGCACAACAAAGCATGAAATTAAAAAATCATGGCCCTTCAAATTACCGATTGCGATCTTGAAATGGTTATGCCTTATAATATGACAATGGATTTGAAATTATCTTCTTTTTATTGCTAGTACAATTTCATAATTTTATAGCTAGGTAGTACAGTTTCATAATTCTAGGTCATTCCATGAAGAAATTCAAAATTACGCAAAAATAAAACACTTTGTAATCACCACTACACCAAAATAATCAACAATGGACTGCCTACGTGGTCGAGGGGTAAGGTTCTCGACTAGCTGAAGTAAAATCCGAAGCAGCGAATACCAGATCTGAACAGCCAGGTACTTCCCCGCCATCCTGTTCTCCCTCTCATTTCCTTCCCCAATACTTTCAGCCTCACAACGTACCCATGGGTAATTAGGGATGCCATAGTCTCACCGATTCCAGATGGGAGCAGTCGGGACTCTTGCACGGTATTCACATTTAAAAAAATTCAGAAAACGACATGTTTCGAAACCAATGATTTCTTCTTCACGATGAACATATTTAAAATAAAAATCATTACAATTATTTTAAAAATTCAAAAGTCAGTTACAATTTCTTTCCAAGAAATTTGATGCAGAATTGTAGGGAATTTGATGTAGATTTATCTATATTTGAAATAAATATTTCATTATTTCGTTTACTTACGTAAAATTGAAAAATTATTTCAATTTTGCAATATTCCACAAAATACTGCAGTTCTTGGAGATAGAAGAATATTCTCTGACCAAAAATTCATTTACAAAACTCCATTCACAGCCATTTCCTATAGAGAAAATTAATTTCAACTGTCCCTTCCGAAGCACACGCTCCGACCCCTATTCGCTAACCCCTCCAAGCTTCGGAGAACCGACTGCACACAACGAACGTGTATCCAAAGAACGTGCCGCAAATATGACATTTTCTGAAACAATATTATTTTATAGGTGATTTAAAAATATGTGACCTGACAAAACTGATTGAAAATCATTACGAAGAATTCGTGAATTTTTGAACAATATCAACATTTTTACAATAACGTGAACAGAAAAGATGTTTATTAGAAATTTGATCTTAAATATTTTGAAAGAAAACTGATGTGGCCAATTGTTTTTAATTTCATTCGAAATTAACGAAGTTGTTCTACTTCTTCTTTCCTATGGTGGGGGGGTCAGAGGGGGACATCTAGGTCTGCGAGCCAGTCTAGGGCCTCAGGCGTTGCCCTGTGGACCTCATCAATCCAGCCGGGGAATGAATGGAGCGGGCATTCGTTGACCATATGTTCGGTGGTCTGCACCTCACAGCATTCACACATCTCCGACTCTTTAAGGCCCCATTTATACATCATATGGGCACAACGGCTATGGGAGCACCTTCTCCTATTGATGGCGGACCAGAGTTTGCGAGGCAATGGGAACCCAGGCTGTCTCTCAGTGGGGTCTTGTACGAGATGGGCATTTTTCACCTTGGCCGATTGCCACTCAAGCTTCCACCTATCTTCTGGGGTGAGAGGTGAATAGAGGAGTCTTTCTCCTTCTGTCCAGAAGGGTTCTACTATTAATTGTTTATAGATAGAGTTCAACTTAAATTATTCCTTATCATTTTAACTACCAAGGAATTTCTCACCCATGTTGTAATGAAAACTGTCATTTGTTATTGGTAATGTATCTGGTTTTAATTGTGCCTTTTCTTTTATTTCAGGTAAGCACTTCTTTAGATCTTCTTTCTCGGATAAACGGAAAAGGGTTCGATATTATATAATATTTTTGTGGCCGTAATGGTTTTTTGGTTTTTTTTTCTCTTTTTGTTAGTATTTAGTTTAACTATAAATGATTTTTTGAATGTTTTTATTTTTGATACTGACAATTCGTGGTGGGATTCAATCACAATATAATGCAGCACATATAAAACTAATTTCCACTTTATTTATTTTTTAACCCCCGACGCAAGGAGCGGTGTTATAAATTTGACGTGTCTGTGTGTCTGTCTGTCTGTGGCATCGTAGCTTCTAAACGAATGGACCGATTGTGATGCAGTTTTTTTTGTTTGAAAGCTAACGTTATAGAGATGGTTCTTAGCTACAATAGAGAACTCCAGTCCATTTTTTTTATATTTTTTTTATGAATAATGACCTTCTTACTTAAATAACTGCATTTTTATTTTTATTTTTATGGTTAGTTTTAATAGTTAAAATAAATACAAAGTTTTAATTTTTCAAGATCCCCCGAAAACCACCGTGACGTCATCTGGCCCTGTGACGTCATCTGGCCAAAAGTTTTAGTTATTTTCAACAGATGTTGGCATTTTGTATGGAAGAAGTGATGAAACTATTCAATAAGTAAAACGTTATTTAGGTGTAATTATTTTTTTTTATTTATTTTTATTTTTATTTTTATTTTTTTTTTTAACAATAATAATTACATTTATAATATAATTACCTAGGTATACATAAGAATTAATTTTTTGGTTCTACTACTCCATAAATTGAGCTCTAGGAGCTCGTGTTTATGGGAGGAGTATTTAAATGCATAAAAAAAAAACATATTGTTCTGAAAAGTGTGAATACAATGATCAAAGACTTAAATGTCTTGAATGAAATAAATATACAAATACTTTTTGACATAGATATAAAAATAAAAAAAACAATAACAATAATACATTTTTTAATTAGATGTTAATTAGTTAAGGGTACAATATATCATTATCCAATTTCAGGGACTTAATTTGATTTTTAAATTGTTCATATTTCATTGTTTCTGTTACATTTATTTTGTTTTTGGATAATAATATATTGTACCATCTCACACCTAAATATAAATAGTGGTGTTGAGCCGTGGTCGTTCTAAGCATAGGAATGGCTATTAAGCCATTAGTTTTGAATCTATTGCTTATGCTATCTGAGGGATGAATTTTTTGGATGAAATATTCTTTGTAGATTTGATATAATGCGTTTCTCTTATACAATTCTGTGAAAGTTGGCACATTAAATTCTCGAAATATCTCTAAAGTAGGGAAGTCATATGGTTTCCTAAGGATGATTTTAATAATTATTCTTTGTATTATAATTATGGGCTGTAAGGAAATCTTAAAGGCCCCTCCCCAACCAATAATGCCGTACTGTAATAAGGGCTGAATTAGCGCATAATAGACAATTTTGATAGTTTTCTTGTTTAAAATGTTTCATATGTTGTAGAATACATAGATAAGTTTTCTTATTCTTTCCACAGTGAGATCTATTATATTATATTATATTATATTTATTATATTATTATATTTTTCAATATTATTACGGGAGATTGGTATAAAAATTGTTTGAAATTATTTTTTTTTTAGCTTTACGAATCGAAATCAATATTAAGCAAACCGAAGCATGAATTTTGTAGGGAACTGGAATCAGCTGTTCGATTTCCGCCATTTTGAATTTCAGCATTGGAGCGTTTTATGGAAGCGGTGACGTCAAGCCTCACAAATTCCATAATACCAACTTGACAGGGTGTTTTAATGAACTGTTTTAAAATGGACTTTTTAATATTTTTTTAAAAACTCTACGTTAAATATTATTTAATAAAACTTAAATATTCAGAATCAGCGTTTATTGGTTTATATGAACATATTTTTTTAAAGCCATAATATTTTTCACTGGAGTTCTCTATTCATGAAAATCTGTTCAGGCGTTTTAAGGTTATCAGCCTTTTTTTGTGTCGGGGGTTTCTTAAAATTTTGTAAATTTTACTTATTATTGTAACAAGTTTCAGTTTGTTAACTCTCTACAGGCCAAGATGCCAAACATAACGTCTGTAACCATGTGGGTCGGCCAATGACCCCAAGCATTTTTCTGTCTTAAAGGTATTTTAAAGATAAAATATCCCAATATTTATTTTTTTTTACATGAGCTCCACACAGGAGGCCCTGAGGAAAATTAATTCCGTCAGGGCCTATGTCATCTTTGGGGATGCTGTGTGGAGGTTTTTTTTTTAAGAAATGAAGGAGAGGAGAGTTCTGCGAAGGAAAAGGGTTTAATGGGTGGGTAGGAATCTGGGGTTCAGTGTGTCCTGGTCGTACGCCTCCAAGACCTAGACAAACCTCACCCCGTGAACCCGGGCACCCCTGCTAAATCACCAAACGTAGCGAACCACATGGGGTGACCTATGGTAGAGCATGACAAGAGCTCCACACAGGAGGCTCTGAGGAAAATAAATCCCGTCAGGGCCTATTTCATCTTTGGGGATGCTGTGTGGAGGGTTTTTTTTAAGAAAAGAAAGGAGAAGAGAGTTCTGGGAAGGAAAAGGGTTTAATGGGTAAGTAGGAATCTGGAGTTCAGTGCGTCCTGGTCGTACGCCTCCAAGACCTAGACAAACCTCACCCCGTGAACCCGGGCACCCCTGCTAAATAACCAAACGTAGCGAACCACTTGTGGTGACTTGTGGTGGAGTTGTTGGTTATACAATAAATATGCCGGGGCGGCGGTACCCATTCCCGCCTCCCAAATCACCAAACGTAGCGAACCACTTTGGCAGAGGTGTTTTTATTAATTTATTCATATTATCCTTACAGACTACGTACAGGCTCGTTTTAAATAATAAAAAAATCATTATTTTGAAGCATTCTAGAAATAAGTATTAGTTCACACAATAAGCTCCAGCAGTGGCTTAACACCAACCGCGGTCCGTATCTCGGCCTGTTATGAGGAAGTGTCACATTTGATGCCCACATTTTATTTATTCAGAATGTTCATTTAAAAGTTTTGTTGTTGACAAGTAATGACAAGTTGACAAGCAATCCATTTTTTTAATTTCAACTTTAATAGAAACATTGATTGTCATCGCCGAACAAGTTAACTTGAACATTGTTATGTTACAACATTACACAAACAAATAAGAGATGACGCTACCAGTCCCATGTACATGCGTTTCACCGCGCCACCGTCTCCAACGAACGCGACCGGACCACCTCCTCCTGCGACCCGCAGAACTCGCCAGCACTTGCTCTTTACCAGTCGTGTGTGTGTTAAATCTCCGGAACCTCTCCCGCCCACGCGCACGAGATTGCGCCTAGTGATAAACGTCCTCATGATGAGGTCCTGACCTCGTTTATATGGAGTGACGACAGAACTCCCGTATCCAAAGATGCCCCCCCCCCGTTTCACCCCTGATTGCGTAAGCTACACTCCATACTTCCTCCCTTTAATGTGCTAACCTAGCGAATTGCCCCCCCGCCGAGATAGAGAATAGTTTGTTCTGGCCAGGATGTTTCAAAACATTTCCCTGACCAGCCATTTACTTTAAAACAAAGCTATTGAAATGCTTAATTTATTATGACCATAAATGTCGCATATCCGAACTTCGTAGACTGTCACGATGTTAAAAATAAAATTAAAAATATTTTTTTCACGCAGAATTTCTGATCAGCTGTTTAAAGATAAAGATAAGTCCTTTTTCCATAGATATACCCCTTTTATTATCAATTCGAAGAGTGGAAGATATTCTTCGTATTGCCCTGGTGTAAGACTACCATTCAGAATTGAAACGTTGCTTGAAATGGCTTTAGCTGTGTTTGGTGACCAGATCTGAATAGCCAGGTACTTCCCACTTTCCTCTTCCCCATCTCCTTCCCCTTTCCACTACCTTCAGCTTCACAACATACCCCAATTGGGAATGCCATAGTCTCACTGGCTCCAGACAGGATTAGTTGGGACTCCTGTGTGGTATTCATATAAAAAAGAAGTTATGAATTTAAAATAAG
The DNA here is from genome assembly GCA_936435175.1 of Glyphotaelius pellucidus. Lineage (NCBI taxonomy): Eukaryota > Metazoa > Arthropoda > Insecta > Trichoptera > Limnephilidae > Glyphotaelius > Glyphotaelius pellucidus. Next base: position 3,284,970 of record OW386561.1, read on the forward strand.
ATTAATTAAAATCATTACAAATTTTCTCGTTATCATCCTTAACGGTGATTTTAATTGACTTTCTAATGATAACAAATTAAAATAAATATTCATTTGTGGCTTGCGCTCAAAGCTCTGGCAAGTAATATAATATAGGAATGAAATGGAAAAACACGACGGTAATTTGGAATAAAGCTGTTTCTCCCAAAGTTAGGCCTAATTAAGACGTTCGTGGAGGGCGTGTATTTATGACCCTTATATTATGCTCCCAGCCCCAGTTAAAGGGAAAACTTAACTTAGGAAACCCTTTGGACTGTTTTTCTCATTTTAAATGGTGAAATACAAACAGAAACGTGTGTAACATTTAAAAATAGCTCTGGCCTTTTTATTTGGTACAATAGTTTACATTTTATAGTATAAACCGCCGCCCCGGGAATCTTTATTGGACAACCAACACCTCTTCCATAGGTCACCCCAAGTGGTTCGCTACGTTTGGTGATTAAGCAGGGGTGCCCGGGTTCATGGGGTGAGGTTTGTCTAGGTCTTGAAGGTGGATGACCAGGATACACTGAACCCCAGATTCCTATCACCCCTTATACCCTTTTCCTTCCCAGAACTCTCCTCTCCTTCATTTCCTTTAAAAAACTCTCCCCACAGCATCCCCAAAGATGACATAGGCCCCGAGGGAAATTATATTTCTCAGGGCCTTCTGTGTAAAGCTCATGTAAAAAAAAAATATATGTTTTGTAGTATAATTTAATAATGTTGGCCTCACTGGTTAGATTACCTTTGCTGAGACCTTTATTTTATTGGCTTGTAGAAAATTGACCAATGAAAAATTGAATTCCTATTTCATTGAATCTATGGATTAAGAGAAAATAATTTTTACTGGTCATTTAAAAACAAATTAAATATAAACTTAAAAATAAATTAAATATCACTTTGTATAACACCACTATTAAACATTATTATCTACATATTTCTATTTTTGAAACTGATAATTCATTGATTGATTGAGGAATTCACTGGAATTCCATTATAATATATTATTTATACCATGCCTCATAAATAAAATAACCATTTGACAATAAAATTAGGTCATTAATAATTCATATTACTTGTAAGGTTTTTCCCTGAACAATGTTGAAGTGAGCTACAAACCCATGGTAATTAGCCTGCTGAAATTACCAAAATATTTAGAAATTTGACAGTCTAAAACGACTTAGTAACAAATGTAATTAATATAATTGATTAAAATCCTTTAGACCACCTCGCTACCCCTCCCTCATATGTTATGTATAAAAAACATAGACTAAGAATAATTTGTACCAGTCTGAAGATGGCTCTAGCGAGCTGAAACCGCTTACGGTCAATAAAATTAAAGTGGAAAAAGTTTTATATTTGTTTTATTATAATATATTATTATCTACATGTTTCGATACCAAAGGTTTCTTCGTCTGTATAATAATAATAACTAGCAGTTAAAAACCCGCTTCGCAGGTTTTTGCTGCTAGACCCTGCTGATGGCTTTTGGTTTCGCCCCATCCAGTTAGTGTTGGTGACCATTTTTAAATCCAATAGGAACTGGGTTTCAAAATTAGCCCGTTCCTCGGATCCACTGTCATCCAGTGACAGCTAGTTACCGGAACAGACACTAACGTCATATGTAATATATTAATATAGCTGCTTGATACAACTGAGCATTACCGTCAATCTTTCAATATCCGGAGAGAAATTACAAATTCACAAATTTGTTGTACTTAAACTAGAGGGGTATAACCTGTTAACAGAAGTAGCACCATCTTTTGACCAATTCAAAACTTTGAAAGGTAGCTTTGTTTGAAATTCCACATATACAGATGTTATTTGTGCGCGGCGCGTACGACTTGGCGTCAGACATACACTCAAAGCCGGGTTAAAACTGCCTCAGTATCAACATTTTGTATTTGTTTAGTGATAGATCGAAGATGTCCACTGACTTGGAATAATTTTTTCCCTCCATTAGTATTCTGGGCAAAGAAGAATACATAATATGGTAGGAATTTCTGCACTGAAGTAAATCCCGACTTCTAGTATTACATAGTGGAATCCGAAAGCTTATCAATGCGAGCAACTCCGGACTATCAAATACATAATTTAAAATTTGCTTGATAACGTTAGAGCTGTGTGACAAAGAGCTACTTTTTTGTTCTCTAGACTTTATGTCCGGGTTAAGTCTTCCCCACAGGAAAAACTTAACCCTTCCACACACTTTTCCACAAATGATCATCTGGTCAATCCACGCAATGTAATTGCATTGTATAAGTATAATAAATACAAAACTATACAAGAACAACACCTCAATCTACCAGAGACCAAATGGGAAAATACTTCACCGACTCCAGATATTTTCATATCAGAGGGTTCGGCTCGATAGAACTCCTAACTGGACCGATAAATCCTACTGATCCCTCAATATAAATATTTAAAAAATCATTCGTAATCCTATATGTGTTTAATATGACCGATTTTTGCATTTTTATATAAAGATTCTTTGACAAATCTAATAAGCCTAAATTTTGAATTATAGAGCTAGGCAGTCAGTAAATGTCAGTTGCCGAAATAACAAATGGTAATATTTTTATAGCCCGAGAATGCCAAATTCTTTTACTCTCATTTCCTAAATCTGTATATTTTCTAATTTTTTCAGAAACAGATTTTTGAATATTAATATAATTGTGCTAATAGAATAATTCTTATTTTTGTTGGTCCTTCGTACCGCAAAAGAGGACAGTGTGATTCAAGGCGAAACAGTTATTAGCCTTTTATCTCCTTCAGTTTGCTTTTTCTTCTCAATAAAGGTTGTTGGACGTCAAGCGCAACGATAATTAAGGTTAATTTAATTGAGTCCTAGGTTTTTGTAGTCAAACTTTCCGCTTTTGGACAGTTTGTATTGTCATTATAAAGAATTATATTCTCTCGGGCTTGACTTTGTTGGTGTATTTTATACGGTGAAGAAGTCCTGTCTGACGGGATGGTAGTTGTATTGCATATTTAATGTTAGGGGTTGTCTTGTGGCTTCTTTAGTGTTGGTAGGCTTTGGCCATGCCTAATAAGCCATTCTATGCTTAGAGTGATAAAAACTCTGTTTCGTCTTTTAAAGGCATTATCAAACTGCTAAAGTAAAAACAAAGTTAGATTGACAGTTTGGTAATGACTGCAGAAGATGAAACGTCAGTCACGCGTAAAAATAATTACAAAGCAGATTTTATTAATTCAAATCCAATTTTATTGAACATATTAATTTATTTATTTATTCTATCAGTTTCTCCATAAAACAGTTATACACCAGAATATTGCGGAGAAGATTACAAAATTTAGAGAAAAAAGTGTATGGGGGGCAGTTTCACTATCTTGTGACGTATGTAAGAAGATAGTTAATGAACTCTCTGTAGGTAACATTGACGATGTCGATGCTCAATACAGATTCATTTAGTAGTTGAATTGCTCTGTTTAATGGTGCATTTTGATAGGAAGAAATTCTCGCTTTCGGAGCATAAAAAAGTGCCTGGGATCTCCCACAACTGTACGCATTAGAAATATAGAAGTAAAACTTAAAATAACATTATTTATTATTATTATTTTTTATCAATTTGGGAGATGGGTATGGGTACTGCCGCCCCGGGAACTATCTATTAGATAATCAACACTCCTGCATTCGGTCACCCAAACGCTAAGTTTAGTGATTTGCAAGGGTCCCCGAATTAATGGGGTGAGGTTTGTTCAGGTCTTGCGGCTGACACATCTGCCCACGTGCTGCGTGGCGGACCGGATCGAGAGATTGGTCGAGGAAAAAATAATCTAGAACTCTCCAGCAGGACTATTTTCTCGACCCTTCGCCTTGACCTGGGATGGATTCTTAAATCCATCACTCCTGGACACAATGATCTATTTACCCCTCATATCTTTTTCATTCCCAGAACTTCCTCTCCTACATTTCCTTAAAAATACCCTCCACACATCATCCTTTAAGATGACATAGGCCATAGGATTTTTTCCCTCAGGGCCTCCTGGGTGGAGCTAATGTTAAAATACATCGAACAATATTAACAGGCTTGCGTCCGCGCTGTTGAATTTCAGAATCCGGCTTCGAGTACATATCTGACGCCACCCCGTACGCGCCACGCCACAAATAACATCTGTGTACGTGGAATTTCAAACAAAGCTACCATTGTAATTCAGTTTTGAATTCAAGAATTCGTCAAAAGATGTCGCCACTTCCGTTAGCAGGTCGCATGGGGACATGCCCCTGGCAGGTATAAGTACTACGAATCTGTGAATTTGAGTACGTCTTCGGATGTGGAAAGATTGACGATAATAGTTGTGAATAATAGTACCAAGCGGCTATATATTACATATGACGTCATTGCAAGTCCCGGTTACTTTGTCCCTGTGACTAGCTATCACTGGATGACAGTGGATCCGAGGAACGGGCTGTTTTTGGAATCAGTTCCTATCGGTCATGGGATTTATAAAATAGTCAGTAGGTTTTTAATTGCTAGTGTATGATTAATTCTTTGCATCTTTTGTGCACATGAGATTTATTTTATGATGACTTGTAGCCTCCTGTACTAAATATGCTTATTGTAATGCCCCCTCTGACCTCCCACCATACACAAGAAGAGGAAGAATAAGTATTGTTATTCTGAATGTTTGTCACAAACTAATACAGGCGTAGACGACATTTTCCACTCAAAGCCTAATCACAAAATAATTTTCGAAAATTCTAAAAAAATGGCTTTGCTAATTACTAACAGCTTTATTCATGCTAGATCTCAGTACTTAGCTATAATTGAGCTGCTCGAAGGCTTCCGCACAAATAAATTTCAAAAGTTTAGTTTGATAATTCGACATTTCAAACAAATTATTGGAATTTCTCGTGTTTAGTAATGCGATTAATAGAAACGTTTGCGCGGCCCGTTTCGGCCAATTTCAGCTCCACACAAATAAAATTACTTCCCCTCAGAGCCTACGTTATATTTGGCGATGATTTGAGGAGGAAAATTTTAGGAAAGGAAGTTTTGCGAAGGAAAATGAGGGGTAGACAGGAATCAGGAGTGAATTATGTATGAATTCATCCCTCCAACTGCGGTGCAAGGTGATGTTACGAAAGAGTCCTGCTGAGGAGGTCAAAAGGTCTTTCTCAACCAGTCTCTGCCGATTCGGCTCGCCACGCAATTGGCGGGCAAATGCATTCACCACCAAGACCTGAAATCTCACCCAATGAACCCGGGCACCCCTGCTAAGTCACCAAACTTAGCGTGCCACTTAGGGTGACTACGGTAAAAAGAAGAAAAATAATAAGAGAGAGAGAGAGAATATAAGGCAGAGAGAATTGAAATTAAAACTGAAAAATTGAATTGAAATTTAAAATAATTAGGCTGAAATTAGTTGCGAATACGAAACGAATATATTTATACATTCAAAATGTTTATTTGCGATTAATAATTCAGGGCTGTCAATCATATATTTAATAATTTTGAATATAAATAACACATCTGTTAACACTCTTCTATCTGAAATTTAAAAAAATTAGTTATCATTCTTAAAGTAACGTACCGAAAGAATTTGTTTTTGTACCTTTTCTAAGAATTGAAAATGGACTTTGTAGTACGGTGACCATACAGTTAAATTATATTCTTATTTGCTTCGTACTAGATCCAGATGTTTTATCGTTGATTCTTAAAATTTAGCCCCATTCTCAAATAATACCTAGCATTCTCATTGCATTGCTTGTTATATTATCAATGTGTACGTTAAACTATAGACTCTCGTGGAACATAACATCGAGATCTCGTATATGCGATACTCGAAGAAGATTAAAAAAATTGGAAAAATAAAAAGGATTTCCACTATGGTAAAAACTAAAAATCTGGTATTTCCAATATTTAGTTGTATATATATCGTTTACGTACATAGTTTTTTAAGTTCAATTGCAAAATAGCGCAATCTTCATCATCTTTGATTATTCTGTATATCTTTAGATCATCAGAAAATAACAAAATTTTGACTTAATCAAAAAATTTACTATATCTTTGTTGAATAAACAATATTGGGCCCTAATGATATCCCTGTGGTACTCCGCTCGAGACAGCAAATGTACAAAAAGTGAAAGAACCAACATTGACCGCTAAGTACCTTCCCAAAAGATAACTCTCGTGGAAGATAACACAAATATAATTTAAACCTAATTTATCAATACGTAGTTATACTTGAAGAAATTACTTTTATTTAGCTTACAATTTACACGTACTAAAACATAATATTGAAATTTCCTTAGATAAGTAATCCGTCCTAGTAAAATTGTACTTTCAACAATTTACATATAAATCCATGCTCATACCCCGATCGATCTTCCCATCTTCCGATATCAATTTCATTATGTTAAACGGGAACATGCATAGGTAATATGAAATATGCTCGTGAAGTTAGAAAGTGTGTAGTGTATGGGAACTGTATTGATATAACGTTACCGCTTGAGATATTACCTTATTTTACATACAGATCAACGATAAAGTTTAAAATAGATGACCCCTACTGATGCATTCCAAACTGCGTATGAATTAAAGCTTCAGATGCACTTAAACTGAACTGTAAATACTAAAAATGAAATCGTGTTTGCTGGAATTGGATGATAATATGCGTAGGAAAAACAAGGTATGCAAGGAAAAGGGATAACCAGTCACTTTACACTTTCTGCGAAGGAGCACATGACATAACCATAATAAAGTAATCTAGTTCCACCGCGAAACCTCGAGGTAATTATCGTCACAACAAAACGGCTAGTGTAGTCCAGCGATAAGGCTCTTGACTCGCATTCCGAAGGTCGCGGGATCGAATCCCGGCGCGGCAAATAAACTTGTGTTATTTCACAATTTATTAATTTAAAATAATATGTAGTATATTTGCGGCACGTTCCAGAGTGGAAGATACTCTCAGTATCACCCTGGTGTAAGACCCCAATTCAGAATTGAAACGTTGCTTGAAATAGCTTTAGTCGTGTTTGGTGACCAGATCTGAATAGCCAGGTACTTCCCACCTTCCTTTTCCTCATCTCCTTCCCCTCCCCACTACCTTCAGCCTCACAACATACCCCAATTGGGGATGCCATAGTCTCCAGATGGGAGTAGTTGAGACTCTTGTGCGGTATTCATATAAAAAAATATAATGAGTACAAGAATAATTTTTAAATTTTATGTACTTCCGAGATGGTCAAAATTCTTCTTTTTGAAACACCAACAACTTGCTTTCAAGGTAGTACAAATCTTCTTCGGCTTTCAAAATAAATGCACTCGAATTTTGCACTTTTTTCTTGCCATTGTTCCAAATTTCGAATGCTTTTCCAGCAAGGTGATGTTTTGGGAGAGGTAGAGGCTGGACAAGTGACAACTCAGTAGGAACCATACATACTCTCATTTCAAAACCAAACACCTTCTACGGTCATCTACGACCTATTCATTACAACATAGTGATATTTTCCGTTTGTATATTTCGGGATGGAGGCCCATGGCTTGGACAAAACGTTTTCACATGGTTTTTAATTTGGTTAACATCTGATAAATAGCATAAAGGCTTCTTTGATGTAATATTTTTCCTAAGGGTGTTTCCTCCGGGGTAAAGCTGACGTAAAAATAAGTACTTTTCAGAAATACAACAAACACATATAAATTAGTTTGCAACGCTTGTTTAAAACAGCCATATCGTGTAGTTAGTTTGTAATATTTAATAATAATTATATTTTATTCCATACCATATGCAGGGGTAGGTAGTACAATGAAATACATACATATTCATTAAATAACAAAACAATTGACAGAATAACAGTAGATTCATAGAATAGAATGAAAACAGAAAAGAAGTGAAAAATATTTAATGGAAAAATTTATGGACGATATTTTTCGTCCCCTGTCAGCCTATCAGAGAGGAATACATCCAGGCAACTATGGCAATTATGATAGTATTATTTGCTAAGTGTAGTCTGCGCTATAAGCTTCTCATGTGGTAGTGGATAAGTGCTCTGAAAGACTTGACCTTTAAGGAACATTTCCGTGGCGCTGCAGTATCTCGGTAGGCGGAACAGTTGGCGATAAGCATTATTGTAAGCAACTTACGAATAATCTGCATTTGGAAAATACCTCCTTACCACGAAAATCTAAACAGTGAATCATTTTTTATCTTATTTTATAAAAAAATATTAAGTAGATAATGGTGGTCTCAGCCAGGATAGACCATCCAGCAATGCCCACATTATCATATAATCTTATAAAATATGTTAAGTTATTGTAACAATAAATTACTAGAAAATATATACCTGTTTGGCAAATAGTGATTTATAAACGTTTCACACATTCACATTTTAAAAGTCTTTGTATTGCCACCTTAAGCAAATCTAACGACCATACCACCCTCAAAGTTTTTTTCTTGTTATTGTTTGTCAGGCCATACAAATATTAAGTTTTTTGTATGATATTAATTTGTATTCGACAACAAATTGAAATACTTTCAAAGTAGTTCTGCAGAAACCAATCTTGTCTCTTTAATACCAATGGCAGAGATTAATTCGTTCAAGGGAGCCCGCTTTGAGAGGATCAGTTATGTATTTATTCAATAAAATGTATAGCGAGAAAACCTGATTGATAAGAAGAAAGGTTTCTACATACAGGAAGGTACAGCCGGAGGAAAAAAGAATGCTTTTTCTTATTGGCAAGTTGAGTAAACTTTAATAAAAGGAATTGGGGAAGTCTTGTCCATCAGGGAAATTGGAGTGGGAGTCACAATCTTCAGCAATGTGGAATCGACTTAATAAGTTTGGCGTAAAGTTTGCATTTTGGCACGAGCACGTGTTACTACGTCTCAATTCCCAAAATTCCCAAAATCGCCAATACCCAAAAGAAACGAAATGATGTTTGATGGAATTTAGTGATATGTGTAGGGAAAATAAGGCGTGTAAGGAAAAGGGAAAACCAATCACTACACTGTATCTCTGCGAAGGAGCACAATACAACCACAATAAAATAATATTCACTGCAAAAGCTTGACATAGTTATCACCGCAACAAAACTAATGAGCAGAAAACATTATGTACTACGCCAACCGAGATGGTCAAATTTCTTTTTAATTAAAACAAAATCGTTTAGACCATAGGTTCTCAAAATGGGCGATAACACCCCCATGGGAGCGTTTCACACCTTCAGGGGTGCGGTAGAAAGCCAAGAGAAAATTAGGGGGCGTTTCAGGCTTTCAGGGGGGCTGTAAGAGACCCAGAGAAACCCGTCCCATCCCACCCCCATCCTAAATCCCCTGCAACGGAGGGGGCGTAATGGATGGGGCAGTTGGCGGGCGCTGAAAGAAAACATATTCTCAAAGTGGGCGGTGGGCAAAAAAGGTTGGGAATCTATGGTCTACATCATGGGTTCTCAATTTTTTGTTGCCCACCGCCCACTTTCAGAATATTCTTTTTCAAGCGCCCCCTAACTGCTTTTACTTACCGTCTGTCGTCGTGAATCTGAAACAACTATTTTCACAATTATATTAACCTCAAAGGGGGGGGCGTAATGGGATGGGATGAGGCGGGATGGGATGGGCTTCTATGAGTCTCCTCCCGCCCCCCTGTAAGTCTGAAACGCCCCCCATTTTATCTTGGTCTTCTACCGCCCCTCTGAAAGTCTAAAACGCCCACAAGGGGACGTTATCGCCCACGTTGAGAACCTATGGTCTACTACACCAACCACTTGTTTCTAATGTAGTTCAAAATCTTCTTCTGTTTTCAAAATAAATGTTGCTTTACTAATGGAGGACGTGTTGTGACAATACAAGGATGTATCCAGTTGTGATGCTAAGCTCAACCATGGAATAATTGTGGACGGTAGATTAAGGTGTGAAGAACATGCTAAAAAGAGGTGTCAGTGTTGCTATTCGTCTGTTGTATAAAATAGGAAATTATTTGTGAAATTACGTAAGATTATAACCGTTAGTCTTCTTCTCTCAATCATGTTGGACCGTGGAGACATAGTAATGGTACCTCTTTATTGAAAAAAAAATACAAGTATGCTTTAGACCACACGACTGAAGTAAAACTTCTATGAGAGAAAGAGAGAAAGGAAATGTGCGCGCGCACTGCTCTCTCTTGCTCCTACAGTGTGATACAGACAATAGGCCTGAATTGTGTCTTAGATATACGAAACGTAACTGGCTACGAGAGAAAGAGAAAAAGAACATGCGTTCTCGCACCTCTCTCTCTTGCCCCTACAGTAATATATGAAACGTAACTCTTTATATAAACATATCTCCCTCTCAGCTTCCGTTCGCCTCTTTTTGTAACGCTCTCGTCACGCATTCACCAGCTTACTCCCCAAGTCAAGCGTGCGTAAAGAAGTTTTAATTCAAAAAAACAAAAACGATTGCAACATGTCCAAACTGCAAGTGTCCGATTTTGCTCTACTATCCCGAGACGCGAGCGTATCTCGCCTTCTCTATTGATATCGGATACTAAATATGTCGGAATAGAAGGACGTTCTTATCTATCTGTTTGACAGACTGCAGTTGTCCCGTGACTCTCATGCACACATTACACGTCATAGAGACCACTTACTCGTCTCCCAGACATAAAGCAGCTGTATTTGATGGTAGTTTCAGATATTCATCATCAAAACTTTGAAATTAAATACCACTGTCTATTCGAATATCGAGTATAATATGCAGTGCTTCAAGGAGCTCTGCAGCCAATGGTTCCTGACTGCACAGTCAACCGAACAACACTAAGAATTTACTATGAAAGGAATACCTAGAAACTTGCTAGTGTTAATCACTACCTTCAAAATTAACTTACACTTATATATAACCTGATGATTCCCTCTCTTAAATCCACTTTGTGGAACATTCACATGTATGAATTTTAACCAACTATTCCTGAGCATCTCTGAAGTACAAAATGTAGATGTCATTTTGCTGTCCGATGATATTTTTTTTTAAAAACAAAAAAAAATATTTTTCCATCACACGTCGCTACCGATATCGTTCCTATACGCCGCGACGGGTTTGAGCAGGATGCGCGTGTGTGATACCGTGCTGCTAGAACGAGACGCAACGCTTAACGAGCTACCTGCTATGCTATAAACGCGTTACATTTGATGGTAAAATATTTTTGATGTTTTTAATTGAAAAAAAAGTCTTCTTACAGCAAAATGACATCAACATTTTTTACTCCAAATACGCTGATAAATCCCTGGTTAAAATTCTTCGGGTATTGTATAAATCTTTCCATGAACTATTTCAGTTTCTAATTTACGTTTTCAGTAAGGTTTTCATATAAATGGTTTAATTTTATTTATTTTTTATGTGAATATCGCACAAGAATCCCATCTGCTCTTAACTTTCTGGAGCCTATGAGGCGTGCCATCTCCATATTATATAATATGGTTCCATGCCAACTGCGAATAAAGTCAACTCAACACCTCCCTGAAAAGTCATTAAAAGCTATGAAAAAAAAAAAAAAAATTAGCCGATAACCCTAACCTAACGTAACCTATAAGGCGGCACTCTTGAAACACACGGCGCTGAAAAAGAAGAAGATGGAGAGATATGTAATTACGAATGTTGGACAGAGCGCGCTAAATTTTAAGCCGTAAAATAGCAGCGAAAATTGCGAAAACGCTTAACACTTCCGTACCGGACCAGGGGAACGCACTTACACTAACGAGAGTTTTATGCTGTATCTAAGTTGTTTTTTAAACCACATACTCAATAATTTGGGTAATCCTAGAAAAAATATTTGGTTATCGATCTGCATTAAAAAAATTAATATCGCATTACTACTTTTCTTAATATTAATTCATTTATATGAAATTCCGGTCGAGAATCTGTCCAGCCCGCCCCCTTTCCCCTCTGTTCGGGCGTTACCCCGTATCCATTCGCTGGAAGCAACACCCTTTAATAAGCAAAACAAATTGGGGTCCCCGAGTGACCCCCCATCGGATCGTGTGTGTTTTTTTTCTTTCCGGGACGAAAAGGTTAATAAAACATGATTCGTTTAAAATAGAGCAAGAATCTTGTGGAACGTATCTTAAGTATCATTTAAAGAAACATTGTGAATTTTTTCACAAATATAACTTGTAAAATAAAAGTAATAGACTTGTTTAAAATAATTTTCGGAGCATACTTTGCGATTTTTTTCTACCGAGGGAATTTCATATAATTTGCGTTTCGGCATGGAAAGTATCTAGATATTATCTTCAAAGATGACATATATTTTTTTAAGACCTTAAAAACTTCAAATGTTTAAGGGAGATATGTAAGAAATCGGTCGAATAGTAGACCCACTCTAAATAATTTATCTGAGTTGGTTTCATTCCGAGTTGTCCGGTCACCATATAATATATATATGGGTATGCCACGCCTATGCATAATATTATAGTTCCAAATATTTAATTCTTAAAAATGTTTTTTTAATTATTTTTCACAAGAAATTTATTTATTCAAAAAATATAATTAATGCAGAGTGGTTAATCTTCAGTTCATAACTTAATTCTTAAAAATATTTAATCCCTAAAAATGTGTAATTCTTAAGAATGTTTTTTTAATTGCCTCTCAAAAAATAAATTTATTTAATAAATATAATTGAAAAAGAGTGTTTGATCTACAGTTCATAAAATTTAATTCTTAAAAATGCATTTTTAATTACTTTCCACAAGAAATTTATTTATTCAAAAAAATATAATTGATACAGTGTGTAGAATCTGAATTTTATTACATTTGTTAAAAGTGTGCAATTTTGTGTAGATATAATATATTAATAAGAAGTACGAGAGTGGGGGGGGGGGGGGGGGGCGTGTTCCTTTTGTGTGTTTTTACATAAGCTCCACACGGGAGGTCCAGAGAAAAATAATTTCCCTCAGGGCCTACGCCATCTTTGGGGATGCTGTGTGGCGGGTCTTTTAAGAAGGGAGACTAAGTTCTGGGGAAAAAAATTTATAAGGGTTGGCTAGGAATCTGGGGGTCAACGTGTGGTTGACGAACCTGTGGTTTTAATGGTTAAATAGAATGTTTTTACTAATATTGACATAATTTACGATATAATTTAATTTTTTTTATGTTTTTATAATTTTTTTTATGCATTGAATTATTTATTAAAGAATCTTATCTGTTCAGGTATTTCGTTGAAGAATTTTGTTCCGAGGTGATTTCAAAATTTTTTAAATGGATTTCCTTGGTGTAGCTTCAACATAATACTCAAAACACATTTTTGAAACGTTATTCTTAATAAAAAGCAAAACAACTTTAAAATCTCCGTAAAGCACTTCTTCCCTCACCTTCCTGGATTCAACGCCGTAGTCGACCAGGCGGGCGGTACCCTGAAATGAAAAATCATAATTTGTATTATTTATTTAATAAACTAGCTGGTGCCCGGCATGTGTTTCTTTGCCAAATAATGAAATTGTTTTAACTGCGTGTCCTTTCCCATGCGTCTCCTTCACGTCCCTCCCTTCACGTCCTCTTCCTTTACTTTCGGCGTTCCTCTTTCACCTTACCCGTCTTCTACCCTCACGCATTCCCCCGTCGCGTGAACCCCCTCCTTTATTCTCCTCCCTTATCTCCTCATCAACCCCTAAACCCCCCTGCCGCTGAACTGTATGAAATACACACATTTTTCAAACAATTCGCGCGCCACATATTGTGGAGTTTGAATGATAATTTCATAACGCCAGAGCTCATCAGTATATATATAAATACTCGCCGGTGTGCGCACAATAACTTACGAAAGTTTCATCGCAAACGGATGAAGGGTATAAGAAATAATTTCGTAGCGCCAGAGCTCACCATTATATACAAAAACCTTCGCGAACCATTTTGTAATAAGTTTCAACTCGCACTGCACTTATTGTAAATTTTGTATACAAATTTTATAATGCCAGCGCTCACTATTGTACATATAAACCATCACGAGAGCGCGCACAAATATATTCAGAATCTTAACGACATAAGTAAAGAGGCCGTGTATACAAATTGCGCTCGCAATCCGTGTATTGGACGGACCTACTGTCGAATTTGCCCTATCAAAGAAAAGAAGAAGAAGAATGTGGAAATCTTAGAAGTCTTGAAAAGACCCATGTTGTAGGAGGGAGGAAACACAGATGCCGACAAATCGTTCCATAGCCGAGCTGTTGAACTCAAGAACGAGTCGAAAAACGACCCGTTCTCATTTGACAAATGTCAACCGTGTAACCGAGTTGGGCGCGCGTTTGGCGTGTCTCCCGACTATGCACCGGTGCCAAAGGGATCAATGACGCTAGTTCCTCAGAGCATCTTCCATTGAAATACCGGTAGAACATGGATAGCATTCCCACCCGACGCCTGTGCTCTAAAGATTGCAATCCGTTCGTTAAGATGGGAGAATCTATCAAACGGACCACCCGTTTCTGCACAGAGTCGAGGGTATTTTTCAAGTATTTTGGAGCTCCAGATCAGAGGTGGCTGCCAAATTCAACCGTGGGGCGCACAACGGTCGAATTAGACGAACTTACGGTCGAATTCGCCCTAGCGGGCCTGGAGTTATTTATTCATCGTCTAGAAAAATAAAAGCTGGTGTTCACGGCTAACTTTATAGTTGATAAACTGGTTATAAAGTTTTAAAATAGTTGTACGTTAAATATATTAATGGTAAGGTATTGTTTTTATTAATTTTAAATATAAAGAACTTACATCCCCAGGTGTCTGTTGAAGTAAACAAGTTATTATAGTTACGAATTCGTCGGAAATGATTAAAATGTGAGTTTTGAGCAAATAAAAATTATTAGGGTTGATTACCGCCTTAATTAAATATATCAAAATAGGTGCAGGTGGCTCGGGTTGAGTCCGAATAAAAACCCCATACCCATCATCTACATAAGGTGTGTTATGGTTACCGGTCCGTTGATCCCGGGTTGAGTCCGTTGATGTTTGTTTAAAAATGCATTGTTATTATTTTGCCCAGCTCTGGATGATGTAAAACGTAGAACTCGAAATAATTGATAATTGATTGGCGTTTTTATAAAAAAGTTCCGTTGCCACGGAAGGGAGTTTCTCCAACTCTAAGGATGGGCGTACGCTGAGACATCGGTCGCGCAGCATGTTCAGCGCAAGATAGTTTTGGTTTTTGTGTTGTATGGAAGTGTATGGAGCGACATACGCTGAGACGTGCATGTTTCTCATACATTCCACAACTGCGCTGAACATGCTGCGCGACCGATGTCTCAGCGTACGCCCATCCATATGGCTGATGGCGCAGAAACTCAAGATCGATTCCGGCGCTAGAAAAGTCAACAAAACTTTGTATACCTATATATCTTTTTGACAGGTGGTGTTATGTATTTATTTATTTATTGACGCCCTATTGGGATATTACATATCGAATACAAATTTCATTTAAAACAAAAAAAGATAACAAAATATATAAATAAAGCACAAACTCAATATAATGAATAAAAATATATCTAATGCTAAATTCACATGGATGACTTTAGAGAGGTCATAGGTACAATTCACCTACGAACAACATAAACATTAAAAAAATCAAAACACATTAATTTTTAATTAATTACTTGTTGTTAGTATCTAGAATACGAACAATAAAAAAAGTCGAAATAAAATAAAATGGTTTTTCATTCATTATTTACATCTTTTTTAAAGTGGTGGACTAATTTGGATTTAAATGTGTCGAAGCTTAAATAAAATATGTCAGCGACGTCAGTTAGATCATTGCAAAACCTATATATTCTTTCTATCACAGAATTCATGGCGAAGTTATTGTTGTAGAATAAAATATTACGCCTGGTAAATTATTTTTAAGTTTTTCAATTTATTTATTTATTTATTTATTTAAGCAACATAAACAGTCTTAGTAATATAATAAACATGAGAGAATGATAAAAAACAGACCAATTATTAATGTTCACAGATAGGTATTTAGAAACAAGACTTACTAAATGTAAACTAGAATATTTAAGAAAAATTAAGAAAAAAACAGAACCAAGCAGCAATTAAAAAAGATAATAATAATAGTACAAATCTGAATTCAACAAATGATTAACCAATACACAACAATAAAATAAGTGTGATTATAACTAAAACAATAGGTATTTGGTTTGAAAGGGGTAAGGGGAGGAGAGGGATAAGGGAAAGTTGCCACGCAAGTAATATAAAAATATAAGATACAATTAATTAATATTCACGAATATGTGTTATTCGCACCTAGAATGTTATACAGTGAAGTTCTGTAGCGACAGTAACTAGCAGTAAATACGTCAGCACGTGTGTCTATATTTGCAAATTTGTTGTTATAGTAGTTACATGTCCTTTGTATAAATTCATTTTGATTGGAATTGGTGTTGCATCTATCAATATAGAAAAGGGTATTTTGTCTACTATATCGAATGGACGTGTGGAAATTTATTTTGTTTAGCAAATCCGGGCAGTCAACTTTTGAGTTAATAATGTTGTACAGGAGCATCTGATCAGCGACAAGCCTCCTGTTGAGTAGTTTTGTGATTCGAAAATGTTTCTCGATTTCGTCGTAAGAGTTGTATATGTTGAATGATTTAAAATTGAGGAATTTGAGAAATCGCTCCTGAACTCTTTCTAACCTGTTAACATAAACAATATAGCAATTTGTAAACAATGAGAGTTGAAATGAGGACACCAAATGCTTGAATTGTTTTCAACCTAACTTCTAACCAAAGACGTGCATAGTAATTATGTAATTAAAGTCTTTAGCGATTCTGAGAATAAATCCAAGCATTTGTAACCCCTTACTGGTAATGCTAATAATGTGATTCAAGAAACGATTATGAATTATTTTTTGGAGTTAATTTAAAATACTGAAAGAAAATATTCTATTACCGCCATTATTGGACATTTTTCAGGGCGTCCGGCAGCTCTCAATATAAGCATCATGTCGTTATCGATTAATTTGAAAAGAGTCTCACAGGCATTTGTTTCATTCACAATATAAAAGTTGGGCTTGTAGCCCCCATCTCCCCACTTCGCAAAATTTATGTAAATCTAAAAAGCAGAGTAGAGAATAGCCTTCTAATCATTAAAACCTTTCTGAACCTGAAAAACATTTTTTTAAATCATCCGGAAAGCGGCTCAATGCATTAAATCATGGACATAACAACAAATTGATTGAGAAGCATTAATGGGGGGGGGGGGGGGTAAGGTTATAAACTCATTTTTTAAATTATTTTTTCTAAATGTACTTGTCGAGAGTATTGTGTCAATATTTTAGGTAAATCGGAGCAAAATTCACTAAGTTACAGCGTTTCAAGCGACAGGCCCTCTTGCTCGATTCAAGTATATTTCGGGTATAAAAAAACTTTAATTTGATTTTCACGCAAATAAATTTTTAAAGTTCGTGATGCGTTTTTTATGCGGTTTTGATTGTGTCGAAGGACCTTGAATATTGCGTGATTATTCGTGTGAAATGCTGCACAAGTAGATAACATGCACAAGGAAAGGAGAAAAGGACTTACTCTGCTGGAACTTTCTTCTTGAATCCTGGTTTATTGTGCACTTAAAATGATTATATTAATCGCAGGATGCGTTATGCGGATGCGGTATGCATATGTATGTTAAGGCGACGAGGGTCGATTAAATACTGGCTTGAGTCAGGCAAAAATGGAAAGTTTAAAGGGAAGGGTAGGAAGGATTGTAACAATACTAACTACAAGTACAGCGTCATGATGTATAGATGTATGTATGTAGGTACGTGTAGCTGTGTTGTGTATACGCCTGACCAGTTCGTGAACATCATAACTTAAAACCTACTTACCCGTTTTTTTTGAAATTTTGTACACTATTTTTACACATATTTATGTGCACATATTTATTTACACATATTTATGTGCAACAGGTGATGACGAAGAGTTTTTTTACCATTTTTTTTGTAATAACAAATTCACCGAAAATTTTACCATTAAAAATCGCATTTTTCACTTCAACATGCTGCATGTCAAAACTTATCAACTTTTAAACACATTTCGATTCTTCTGTTTTAAATGATTTGTTAACGTGTTATAATGTTCACCGCGTAACAACTTTTTTTCGCTCTCACGGACTTATTTATTGATATTTTTAAATAAAAATATTTTGCTAGATCCTTCAGATGACATGCTATAACGTGAATATGAAATAAATAAACCAACATTATTCATATCTTCAAAAAAAAATCATGAAAATATGCCTTTTTTTCGCCTTTCAACCTTACCCCCCCCCCCACTTAAGTAGATCATTTAACTACTTAAGTCATGAAGAATTTCTTTCCTAAAATTTTGTAAAAGAAAGTTAAATATTTCATTGAAAAATACTACTTTGGTTTATTTACACCAACTGTTTCATCGAGGTCCACATCCAATTTCACATCTGCGTTGAAAGAGTCATGAGTCCTGTTTATTTTTTTTTTTCAACCCTAAAATAACTGGGGTACTGCTCGGGATTTTCACATTCCACTAGTTGTTTAATGTTTATATCAGCAGGCCCCTGAAACAAACAATTAATATTTTCATTAAAGAATTAGGTACTGTCTCCGACTTTGTTTTTGTTTCACATCAATGACCTTTTGTCACGCGCACCAATTCATTGTTACGCGGATGACAGTGCAGTCCATGATAGCTTTTTGTTTGACAAAGGGCTCACAAATTCCAACGGCTCGAAGGGCTTTGAAGCAAATAATGGAGACCTCGAGATTGTTTTCTCTTGGGGTGAAAATAATCTCGTTGAATTTAATATTTCAAAGACCCAATCATGTCTGATTACGTCTAAAAGGGATCGAAATGAAAATCTAGTCTCCTTCAGAGGAAGAAATCTTCCGAACAGGCCTCCATTGATATGCTTGGTGTAACTCTAAGTGACAAGCTCAGATATGGGGGCTCCATCGAAGCTAGATTTAAGCTAGCCTCTCAAAAACTGGGCGTACTGTACAAGACCCGCAGATACTTTAACAGTGCACAACTGCTAACCCTTTACAAATCACAAGTGCGCCCCACGGTTGAATTTGGCAGCCAACTTTGGTTGAGCTCCAAAATTGAAAAATACCCTCGACTCTGTGCAGAAACGGGCGGTCCGTTTTAAAGATTCTCCCACCTTAACGAACGGATTGCAATCTTTAGAGCACAGGCGTCGGGTCGTCGGGTGGGAATGCTATCCATGTTCTACCGGTATTTCAATGGAAGATGCTCTGAGAAACTAGCGTCATTGATTCCTTCGGCACCAGTGCGTAGTCGGGAGACACGCCAAATGCGTGCCCAACACAGTAAGTGGTCGAAATTTGTCGCATGAGAATGGGTTGTAATTTCGACTAGTTCTTGAGTTCAACAGCTCGGCTACGTAATGATTTGCCGGCTTGTGTGTTTCCTCTCACCTACAACATGGGTCTCTTCAAGACCAATGTTCATTCCTTCCTCTTCTCAAAAAGACCCTTCACATATCATCCCAGATGATATTGCCCCGAGGGAAATGATTTTCCTCAGGGCCTCCTGTGTGGAGTTAATTTAAAAAATAAAAATATTATGTCTTAACGAGAAGTCGCAATAGGGAAATTTCAGGTGTGATATCAAATTATTGGGAATACTTACGAGCATAGGCGCATCACAATACACAAAACCTAAATGGTAAAAAGTCAGCAGCAGACTTAAAACTAGAAATTCTTTGGTGAACATGGTGATCAAATAGAACCTATCCCAACAATTACGCAATTGCCAATGTATTCCTACGGATGTTTTGTTGTTAGATACTGCGCATGATGCATAATTGATTTTTAACATGACCTCATGCAAAAAACATGTTTTAACGAATATTACAAAGCTTACAATAAGAATTGTAAAGTTAAGTAGTGTAATTAATTTTAAAATATCATGTCGATGTTAATCAAACTTGTACGATAACAGCATTTCATAGCATCATCTTTACAAATAGAAATTGATGTTTTTTTGTTTGTCCCGTATGCGTTCCTGTACCATTCATCCCATTGCAATGAATCTTTGGTGATTTGTTGTGAGCACCCCACGAAGGTTTATATGTAATATAAAGGTGAGAGTTGGTGTTATGAAATTATTTCCTATACTATTCATCCTAATGCGATGAAACCTTTTTTGGTTTGTTGTGCCCACGCCCGCGAAGGTTTGAATATGTAATGGTAAACTCTGGCATTATTAAATTTGTATTTTAAATGTACAATAGGTGGCTGTATAAAAAATGTGTGTATTTCATATAGTTAAATTACAAGGGGGGGAGGAGGGAGGGTGATGGGAATCTGGAAGCGGGAGGGGTAGCGGGTTCGCAGGAGGAGTGACAAAGAAGTGGGAAGGCAGGTAAGGTAGACGAGGAACGCGGAAGGGAAGGACGGAAAGCGTGAAGAATTTGCGTAGGGGGGGAGCACGGGAAAAATCCACAGGGAAGGGAGATTGGGGCAGAGTGAGGGATTGCGAAGGAGTCGTAGATGGAAAGGGTTCACGAGAGCGGTGGAGAGGAACGTTGGAGGAGGGGGTTTTGCGGAACTGTGGTGCGTGGATGGGAAAGGTAGGGTAAGTGGAAGGGGAACGCGAGAGAGTAACGTAAAGTAAAGTGGTAGAGGGTGGGAATGCAAAGGAAACAAGGAAGCTCTAGGGCAACCGGTCAACGTTTGATAATTTTACCGCGGCCCGGTGAGGGGGGGGGGCTTTGATTGTTTATATTTTAGGTTGTTTTGATATTACACGTTATTATCACCTAAAAAGTAAAACGAGTACACATCGCCTCAAAAATGTAAATAGCTCTTAAAATATAGTAAATACAGGATTGAGATTTTGGTGAATTCATCATTATACATTTATAAATGTATTAAAATAAATAAAAACAATGCTTAGCTCTCATTTGTCTCAATAGAACTATTTTGTTGATAAACGGAAATAAATTAACCAAAACAATCAAACTTGTGTTAGGTCCAACGTCACGTATTCTCAATAAAACGATTCCAATTGCATTTGGGCAAGCAGAATATAAAAGCGGTGACTCACGTCATTGCGTCTCACTCGAGCTCTTTACGTTATATATGCAAGTGCGCAAGATGAAAGCCCAGTCGTGTTTTTTCTTTCGAAGGTACTGTGTCGGCGGTAACTTGGCGCGAAGGGTTTCTCAATTAAAAAAATATTTTTGTCGTTGATTATAAAATATTTTTATTGTGTGGTCGATTTTTTACGTAATTTTGATTTTTAAGCAGTCTTGTCACGGCCCGGTACCATTTGATCCACGGACCGGTACCGGTCCGTACAGTTGTCCGGTCATGGACAACTGTGTGTCGCCTGCATTGGAAAATCTTTTGATTTATTCGTGTACCAACCAGACGAAATTGAAATAAAAATATCATGTTCCCTAAAGCACTTAAAAAAACAGAGTTAAACACAAACACCTTCGTGCTTTGAGTGGCGTTGCAACTTGTTCCAGGTACTCGCTAGCGTGAGTAATAAAACATAATTTCAATGCTTATTTATGAATAGATATTGATGCTTACTATTTTGCACAATAGAGAACAATTTTTTTATTTTTTTATTATGAATAATGACCTCCTAACTTAAAAACCTGCATATTTATTTTTATTTTTATAGTTAGTTTTAATAGTTAAAATAAATGTCAAAGTTTTAATTTTTCAAGATCCCCCGAAAACCACCGAATCTAGTCTGACGTCATCATGACTAACCGAAGTATGAATTTTGTAGGGAGCAGCTTTTCGACTCCCGCCATTTTGAATTTCAGCATTTGAACCTTTTTTATAGTCATTACTGGGCAATACGATCGTTTTTTGTACAGTTAAAGTTTTTGAATATTGTAAATAATATAGATAAACTAATAGAGATACTTTATTTTTGAAACTGAATTATTTAGGCCTAAATAATGATTCAATAAGAACAAAAACTATTATATGTCCAATCCTCTATAAACCAATAACACGGAATGCCGAACGGCTTGCGTCCTCATTTCTATTGATTTCTATACAACTTTGACCCAGGTGACGCGGCGCGGTGACGTCACGCCGCCAAAATCCAGCAATAGGGTGTTTTAATGACACGTTTTAAAATGGACTTTTTAATATTTTTTTAAAAACTCTACGTTAAATATTATGTAATCAAACGTATATATTCAGAATCAGCGTATATTGGTCTGTATGAACATATTTTTTTAAAGCCATAATATTTTTCACTGGAGTTCCTTATTATACTTGATATCAATTATTTATCTTTCTTTACATATTATCATTATGTTACAAAATAATGTTCTCTGTTATAATAACTATCACACGGGTACACATTTATTTTTATATTTCTTCTCAATAACATATTTGTAAAAACCAACAGTTGAGTTTAAAAAAAAATGTATCTCTTACATATCATTTTTGTCTCAACCATTCTTATTTTATCCACTACTGTAATACTACTTATACCCTCGTTTGTGCCACTGTTACTTATATTATTATGTATCATAGTAATGTAAAAGCCTTTTATGGTGCTAAATAAATAACATAGCAGTAGTTACAAACTAACTAAAGATACGATGTATATTGTATACAGATTTCATTCAATTGGGACACATCGGGCCAGAAGATTTTGTCCCAATATGCGAAATTTAACTTTTTAATGCATGTTGTATAAAAAACGATCAACAAGAAAATATTTATGTTTAAGTCACCATTTATCAACAATTTTGGTAAATCCTTTGTGAAACATGGATTATTGGCTAATTGGTTTACACTAGCGATAGCAACGACAAGGGGCCGAGTTGGCATCGTGTTTGGGTCCCACCCAGGCGGCGTGTATTTAATTCCTCGGCTGGCTAAGTAGAAGATTTTTTTTAAAGATTGTCTCAAATATGACATAGGCCCCGAGGGATTATTTTTTCAAATAAAATAAGCTGAAAAAAGTTAACTTACTAATAAATAAGCACGTGATTGTAAACTGAAATTCATATAATTTTAATAAAACCATTGCCACCCCTGTCAATCCTCCCGCTTCTCCCCCAATGTTGTGTTTATAAACCATGGCTGAAATAATCATTGTACCAGTCTGAAGTAGCGACTATAGTGTGATTGAATAATTGAATTTTTTTTTTTTTATAAAAAATATATATCATATGACATTGAGTGTGGTGCAATCGTTTGATTTTTTTCAAATATTAATAGACAGACTTATAAAATGTATATGTGTATAAAATATGTACAGGTCACCCCAAGTCTACATTTGGCGAATTGGCAGGGTATCCGGGTTCATGGGGTGAGACGTGTCCGGGCGACAGATGCACCTGTCCATCAACTGCACAGCAGGCCGGATCGGGAGAGACTGCTTACCAAAGACCTTTTGATCCCTCTAGCAGGATTCTTTGACGCACTTACCCCAGATTCCTTCCCACCTCTCGTACAATTTTTCCTTCCCAGAATATTACATAATTACAACGATTAAATTTCTTCAAATTTCCAAATAAGATCAAGGAGGGTTGAGATTACAATTTGCTTTATTTGCATTTATTGTAATGTTTACTATGTATATTTAATTGGACAAGACGTCCTTACTCTAGGAGGCTCAAGCTATTTTGCTGCTATGGGCCGCGAATCTGATGTCGTCTGCCCCTTTTTCAGATACCTATGCTTATTATCGTATCCGTTCGTATAAAAAACGTCGATAGATGAAACTCATCTAAAATAATACTTCACTGACATCTATTGAGATACCACAAAACTGCATTAAAATAATGATACTAAGAACATCTATAGAAGCACGTTGAAACTACATGACTAACCTACAGCCTATAAACAGGGTTTAACAAAATAGTGGTGAGATGGAGGCGTCTTTATCATTAACTTGGTAGATGGAACAGACTTACCCCAATTCTGGAGAAAGTAGTTCCACAAGAGCAAGCTGGCTTCAGACCAGGCCGCAACTGCTGCGATCAGGTGCTAGCTCTGACAACACATATCGAATCTGGTTTCCAGGAACGGCTTAAGACTGCGGCAGCGTTCATTAATCTCTCTGCGGTTTACGACACGGTGTGGCACAAAGGCCTCCTTGTCAAGCTTTAGGGTTTGTACAACTTTCAGGGTTTTTCTAGGCGGACGAAAAAGCAAAAAAATACCCCTCAATAATGGCCTTAGGCCAAGGTCCAAGGCTCAGGGCTGGCCCCATCGCTCTTTAACATCTATATTCGAGATCTTCCTCACACTAAAGGCAGAAAATTTGCTTATGCAGATGACATTGCCGTCACAGCCCAAGCCAAAACCCTCAATAGAGCAGAAGAGATCCTTAATTCTGACCTCAAGGCTATGGAAGAATTTTTCCTCAATTGGCGACTAAAGCCAAATGGGTCGAAAACAGTCGTGACAGCTTTCCATCTCAGTAACTCACAGGCAAATTCAAAATTCTGTGTTCAGTTTGATGGAAAAAATATTTACCATGACCCCCATCCCCGCTATTTTGGAGTAACTTTGAACTACCGGCAACACATGGAAACAGTGGGCAAAAAACCAGGACAAGGCTAAACTTAGTCAGTAAGCTAGCTGGAACTAGCTGGGGATGCGAAGCCAACACGCTTAGAACGGCATCCATTGCTCTGGTTTTCTCAGCAGCTGAATACTGTGCTCGATATTTGAAATATGAGGGCAACGATATTTTTTTGAAATATGTGGGCAACGATAAATCACTTGGCTGAGCATATGCACAAGTCTCGTGTTTGAATTGATATAAAAGAACCGAGGTGTCAAGGAGGTAATAACTGAACCAGTTCCTTTAGCAGACTATTAATCCCACGGGTTGATAATATTGGTTATTGTCAAATAGGATACGGCCGGCGTAGTCCAGCGGTAAGGCTCTTGACTAGCATTCCGAAGGTCGCGGGATCGAATCCCGGCGTGGCAAATAAATTGCATTTTATTAATTTGTGTTATTACACAATTTGCTCATTTAAAATAATATATATTATATTTGCGGCACGTTCGAGTAGAAGATACTTTCAGTATCGCCCTGGTGTAAGACCATCATTCAGAAATGAAAAATTGCTTGAAATGGTTTTTGCCGTGTTTGGTGACCAGATTTGAATAGCCAGGTACTTCCCACCTTCCCCTTCCCCATCTCCTTCCTATCCCCACTACCTTTAGCCTCACAACATACCCCAATCGGGGGTGCCATAGTCTCACTGGCTCGAGACGGGAGCAGTTGGAACTCTTGTGCGGTATTCCTATACATATATAAAAAAAGGTTTTGAAAGTAAATAGGATGAAGGAAAGTATGTAAAGGAGGTTTCGGAATGTTTTTTTTTGTTTTTGATCATTAAAAATAAAACACCGGAATTCTTTCAAACTTGTAATTATTACTGTGAAATTTAAGAGCAGGTTTAAAAATTTTATTTGTGAAAAACAACCGTTTGTAAGTGCACAGCACCCACTTCTTCACACTCATTTAGCCTGGCACAAAAATTTTAAACCACAGTCGTAGGTCCTTTTGCGTCCAGTTGATTTATCCGGCATTGTGTTCCCAGTCTGTTCAAACTTGCGCATCCAATGCTTGATTAAATTCGCACTTGCGCATTTCTCATAGTAGTTAAATGAAAATGTGTTCTGTTGAGACGTCGAACAATGGTGTACAAATCGTTGTTTTTATAAAACGCTCACACGCAAAATGCGCGCTGCGGTCCCGTGAAGCGATCCATTACTATTAAACTAAACAAGCCCGCCAAGCGTTTGAGACCACTCCCCTCCCACTATCTGTGTCAAACAAAAAAACAATAATAGACACCCTTTATAAATACATAATTGCAACCAGTCAACATCTAGCTTAAGACAATGTAAACATAATTGCAACTAATCAACAAATAGCTTAAGACAATATGTACATAATTGCAACTTGTCAACAAGTAGCTTAGGTGCAGTGGATGTTCACATATAAACAAAACTATTACATGAGCTAAAATTATATCTTACTACAACAAATACATTGTCCCACTCCACAGCCGATATGGTTTGTCGCATTTAAAAAAAAAAAAAATATAAGTCACACAGAGTGTAGAATATATATTTCGTAACATTTAAATCTTAAACATGTGTACTTTTGCAACAATATAGTATATTAATTTAAAGAAGTACAAGAGGGGTGGGGGTGTATTATAATTATTTGGAAGGGTATTTTTAGGGAGAAGAAGTTCTGGGAAAGAAAGGGTATAAGGGGTGAGTAAGAATATAAGGGTCAACGTGTTTAGAAGTGACGGACAACTACTATAACTGCGGTGTAAAGCGATGGGTCAAGAGAGACCGGTTGTGGGGGTTAAAATGACAATATACCCTAAAATATATTCAGAATCTCAACGACGTAAGTAAAGAAGCCGTGTGTACAAATTAAGACTCGCGACCCGTGTATTGGACGGACCTACTGTCGAATTTGCACTATCGAAGAAAAGAAGAAGAAGACAAATAATGTGGGAATCTTAACGACGTAAGTGAAGAAAGCGTGTAAACAAATATACGCCCGCGGCACGGCGTATTAGATGAACGTACGTTCGAATTCGCCGTAGCGGGCCTGGAGATTCGACCTTTCCGCCGCGATCATTTTAATTGCTTCTGAAGAACGTGTTACAAATATTTAAGATATTTCTAAATGAATACCTCCCGACGTTATAAATTCATCGTCTAGAAAAATAAAATCTGGTGCTTACCATTAACTTTAAAGTTGGAAAACTGGTTATAAAGTTTTAAAATAGTTGTGCGTAAAATATATTATTGGTAAGGTATTTTTTTTATTAATTTTAAATAAATTACATTACATCCCCAGGTATCGTTTGGAGTAAAAAAAATTATAAAGTTACGAATTCGCCGGAAATGATTGAAATGTGAGTTTTGAGCAAACAAAAATTATTAGGGTTGTGTACCGACTTGAGGTTAGGTCTTCCTCAACCAATTTCTCTCGATCTACCCGCCATGCAGTAGGTGTAAACGCATTGGCCGCCAAGACCTAGACAAACCTCTTTTCATAAACCCGTGGTTCTTAATGGTTTCATAGATTTTTTTATACAAATGTTGATGTATATTACAATTTAAATTAAATTTGTTTATGTCAACAATTTATAATTTTTTGGCGTATTGAATTATTATTTATTGAAGATTTTTATCTTTTCAGGTATTTCGTTGAAGAATTTTGTTCCAAGGTGATTTTAAAAATTGTAATAATCTTCTTTTTGATGTAGATTTCTTGGTGTAGATTCAGCATAAAACTCGACACACATTTTTGTAACGTCATCCTTAATCAAAAGCAAATCAACTTTGAAATCTCCATAAAGCGCTTCTTGCCTCACCTTCCTGTAGTCAACGCCATAGTCGACCAAGCGGGCGGTACCCTAAAATAAAAAATATTAAACATAATTTTTAATATTGAAATGAAACTTCTTAGCTCCGTTAGTGATTAGAAATTCGAGTGAAACGGAAGTGCGTCACTAAAATTAAGTATTTGATGTGTCCTTGGTTCTAATATAATGATCTAAATTCAGTGGCTAAAGCGCCTGACAAATCCAAGCGGCCAGAGAGAAATCCTGCGATCGGAGTTCGAATCCTACGAAATCCAAAAAATAAACATATTTGTTTTCCTGAAATTAATATCCAATCTTCAAACCACTTTAAAAACAGTCAAAAGAAAAGAAAGCGTCATCTAGCGACTTTCTAGTTTCACTTCTACCGCGTGTGAATCGCACACTCTGATTTTGTTTTATTTTATTTATTTGCAAAACCGTTACATATTTTTAAACCATCTGACTTTATTTATTCATTTATTGTTTGAAATTATTACAATAATAGAATTGCCGTTGGGATGTACATAGATATTAACACTCCAATAAATTAGAAATGTTCACAGCGTGAGCAATTAATATTTAGTTGTTACTGGACGAAAATGCTTGTAGTGATAACAGAAATAATGATAATCAAAATGAAATATAAAACAAAGTAGTGTCAAATATAATACATAACCTGCAAAGAAAGAGTAAAAAGAGAGTAAGGGTATGACAATAAAGCAGCTACATAACTGTTCTCCACGAAGTGTCATGGTAGGAGTTTGATAATTTGTTTTTTGAAATATGTGAGATTGTTTGCATAGATATCTACATGGTCACATTCAATGGTATTATATAGACGACACATTCGAGGCAGTGGATTGAAGTATGCAATATTGTTTTTAAATAATTCAAGATGGAATATTTTATGACTTTAAATTACGTCTATTAGGAACTTTAATACGAATAATGCTTGAATAATGAGTGGTTTGAAGCTTATCATGAATAATTTTGTGTAAACATATTAAGTAATAATGCGCGGTCGAGGGGTAAGGCTCTTGACTGCGATCCGAAGGTCGAAGAATAAGGAACTCCAGTGAAAAATATTATGGCTTTAAAAAAATATGTTCGTATAGACCAATGTACGCTGATTCTGAATATATAAGTTATATTAAAAAATATTTAACGTAGAGTTTTAAAAAAAATATTAAAAAGTCCATTTTAAAACAGTTCATTAAAACACCCTGTCAAGTTGGTATAATTGAATTTGTGAGGCGTGACGTCACCGCATCCATAAAACGCTCCAACGCTGAAATTCAAAATGGCCGGCGATGTTCAGCTGATTCCAGTTGCCTACAAAATTCATACTTCGGTCGGTCATGATGACGTTACACTAGATTTGGAGGTTTTCGGGGATCTTGAAAAATTAAAACTTTGACATTTATTTTAACTATTAAAACTCACTATAAAAATAAAAATAAATATGCAGTTATTTAAGTTAGAAGGTCATTATTTATTTAAAAAAAAATAAAAATTGGACTGGAGTTCCTTATTGAATTGAAATTCCTGTCCTGGGTTCGAGACCCAGAGGTGCCAATATCTTCTTTTGATTTTTTTGTTTCCAGATTTTTGATTGAGTTTCGCTCACGGTGATTGATTATTAAAATACAGAAGGCAAATATTCACATACCGCCATTATTGGACATTTTTCAGGGCGTCCGGCAGCTTTCAACATAAGCGCTACGTCATTTTTTTTGTACTTGAAGAGAGTCTCGCAAGCATTTGTTTCATTCAAGATAAAGAAGTTGGGCTTGTAGCCCCCATCTCCCCACTTTGCAATATTCATGTAGACCTAAAAAGCAAAAAATAAAATAGCCTTTTGTAGAACACGTGGGTTCTGTTTGAAAAATATGTACGTACATGCGTTTTTTTTATTTATTTCAAATAATTTAAAATTAAAAAAAAAAAAATGATTTAGATTATCAGACTTTGAAGAGCTTTTTGAACCTGAAAAACAATTTTTAATAATACCATCACCAAAGCGGCTTAACACATTATGGAAATAAGCATTAAGTAGATCGAAATCGAACATTTTAACTGCTTTAGTTATACAAAATTTCTTTCCTTAAAAATAGTAATGTGGTTTAATTACTCCAACTGTTTCATCGAGGTCCACGTCCAATTTCACATCTGCATTGAAAATGTCATGAGTCCTGTTTATTTTTTTTCTTTCAACCACAAAATAACTGGGATATTGCTCGGGGTTTTCACATTGCATTATTTGTTTGATGATTACATCAGCAGGCCCCTGAAACAAACAATTTATAATTTCAATAAGGAATTAGGTGCTTACCTAATATTTTCTTTAAATTCTGAAATATCAAATAAGCCCTAGGTATATCGTGTTGAAAATGTGGTTGTTATAACGTTCGTAATAGTTACCTAGGGAAATTTTTTGAAGTTGTGAAATCACGTTTCTACAATGTTTATAAAGATTTAGTTAGTAAGGTTCAGGTGGTTTTTTTCTTCTAGTGTAATTTGTTTCTAATTCTTATACAGGTTTTTTTTGTATTTATTTTATATTTTTGTACAGTTTGTATTGTGAATGATTCAGAACATTTATTAATATTTGTTTGAAAAATGTTTGTAAATGAGTGCCAGCAATCTTGAAAATCATTAATTAACCCCCGACGCAAGGAGTGGTGTTATAAGTTTGACGTGTCTGTGTGTCTGTCTGTCTGTCTGTGGCATCGTAGCTCCTAAACGAATGGACCGATTGTGATGCAGTTTTTTTTGTTGTTTGAAAGCTAACGTAATAGAGATGGTTCATAGCTACAATTCATGAAAATCTGTTCAGGCCTTTTTTGTGTCGGGGGTTTCTTAAAATGTTGTAAATTTTACTTTACCCAAAGGGCACCCAAACACCGGAGGGCTTTGAAGCAAAGAATGGTCGGTTACCTCGAAAGTGTTTTCTCTTGGGATGAGAATAACCTTGTTGAATTTAATGTTTCAAAGACCCAATCTTGTCTGATCACGTCTAAAAGGGATCGAAATGATAATCTAGTCTCCTTCAACGGAAGCATTTTCCCGAGCAGGCCTTCCATTGATATGCTTGGTGTAACGCTTAGTGACAAGCTCAGGTACGGGGGCTCCATCGAGGCCAGAGTTAAGTTAGCCTCTCAGAAACTGGGCGTACTGTACAGGGCACGCAGATACTTTAATAGTACACAATTGCTAGCCCTGTACAAATCGCAAGTGCGCCCCACAGTTGAATTTGGCAGCTACCTCTGGTCTGGAGCCCCAAAATACCTGAAAAAAACCCTTGACCCTGTGCAGAAACGGGCGGTCCGTTTGATAGATTCTCCTAATTTAACAAACGGATTGCAATCTTTAGAGCACAGGCGCCAGGCGGGAATGCTGTCCTTGTTCTACCGGTATTTCAATGGAAGATGCTCCGAGAAACTAGCGTCATTGATCCCCTCGGCACCGGTGCATAGTCGGGAAACACGCCAAACGCGCGCTCAACATTTGTACACGGTTGACATTAGTCACATGAGAACGGGTCGTTTCTACGACTCGTTCTTGAGTTCAACAGCTCGGCTGTGGAACGATTTGCCGGCCTCTGTGTTTCCTTCCTCCTACAATATATGTCTCTTCAAGACCCATGTTCACTCCTTCCTCTCCTCAAAAACACCCTTCACACAGCATCCTCAAAGATGACATAGGCCCTGAGGGATATTATTTTTTCCTCAGGGCCTCCTGTGTGGAGTTAATGTAAAAAAAAAAAAAACTTATTTTAAGTAATTCTCTTCAATCTTCCAATTTTAATAAATCCTTTAAATTGTTAGTTTACGTATTTTGAAGTTAAATCGTGAGTAGGTAAAGTATCAAACACCGTAACATATGCCTAGCATGGTGGTCGAAAAGTACACAAATTTAACCATCAAAGCATTGAATAAAGATTTTTTTTAAAGTGGTTGGTTATATTGGAATTGTGAATGGCGGTATGGTATGCTTTGTTTTTTATTATCATGATGTGGTCAATTCAGGAGACAGATATATTTTGAGCGTTTTCATTTTATCCTTATCTTGTTTGTATATTAACTACACTAATCAGTTTATAATGTAGCAAGGGTGGTTGGCAGTTATCAAATTGCGCGTGTTTCTGTCCAGTATTTAGTATGTTAATATTGATGTCCCCACTTAGGAACACGTTCCGAATAACTCGTAGTTGGGTTAACTCATCATCCTGAGAGATATGTCTCTTGACGGTGACGGTGATCTGTATATCCCGAATACTGAATGATGAGTGGGCATTTAGCGTTTCTGAGTTGAATTTCGTTCACGATTTTTGAGATAAATTATCACTTCGTCGTTTTGATTTTTATGTTGTGTGTAGTTATACACTTTATATGTCCAAGTGTTTTGGTGAATATGTTTCTTTTTTACACGATGCACTAGCATCATCACCACTAGCACATCACTACGAAATTTTTGTTGATGCTTCGAATATTTTGAAGGGGCATTTTTAATATTTTTGTTTTTTTTTTATTTAGTCATTAATTTCTCGATTTGTTTGAGTTGTAATAGTTTCGGGAGAAGAGTAATTGAAATCAATATCAGTTAATGGATTCATTTATGGTTTAAATGTCAATTTATTTTAAATGGTTATAGAATGAATGGCTTGTTTATATGATTTCGCTTTCAAGGTCGTAATGATTTTTTACGATTTTTAGAGAATCTTTAGATTTTCGTGCAATTTTCCATTTTTGAACCAAATGAATTTGAATTTTTTTCATTTGCCATTATTTTGTTTCATTACAGATTTTTATAGTACGGCGTCAGTGCTTTGTTTATGAATATGTCCTTCTAAATTTAATCTGAAGGCTGAACTAATTCTGTCGGCAGTTTTGAGCAGTAGTTTGTTCGGCGATACTTTAAATCCATTGACCTCTACACTGGTTTTTATATCTCTTCGTTCAGATTTGGCTACTTTCATTTCTGGAGCAACTATTCTTTTTTCTTCATTTTCCATATTCTCCATAATTTTTTGGTGTTGTTTTGGTAAATGCAGAGTTTTATTTAATATTTCATTTATATCCACCATTTACCAAATTGAGTTGATTATTTTAGATTTCTCTCTCTCTCTAATTTTGTAAACGATTGTGATTTCAATTTATCTACTTTTCAACCAATGAAGTCCGTGAGCGAGTCCATAAATTCTTTTTGTTCCATGGGTGATCTAGTTGCGGACGTAATGTTTGTAATGATACCATTAAATATTTTCAGTAGCTAGTGGCGAGAATCAGGTAGCGAGATCCGGGTACTGTATATTGTTTATTTATAATCTTCAATTTCACTGCAGTTGTATGTATCATATTCACTATTCTTTTTGTCTGATCGTGGTTATCTAAGGTTTAATTTGTGCACTTTTTCAATGATTTCTGTCATTTTTTCTACTTTATTTATTAATTTGGCAGCAGCAAAACAAAAACAGATAGCTGTCACTTTAAATTAGTATTGTTGAGCTCGCTTGAATATAGATCATAGATATCTAGATTCCTGAATTCTATAACGTGAACCCACAAATCGCAATAAATATTTACTGATCGCAATAAATATTGAACCTATAGCCTCAACATTTATAACACTCTATGGGTTCACGACAAGGAAATCAGGAATCTTGACATCTATGGACCATATTGAGATACGCCAAAACGCTAGCCTGTACTTTCAATAAATATCACGATGTTTGCTAAATACTGATGTATCACCATGAATATTTAACGTCTTGGGTATCTGATCCGATTGATGGATCACAATCCATCAATCTGGATCACAACCCTCACGCAAAACCATGGTGGAACTCCGCGGAACCTTGTAGTTCGAATATCGACCATCACCACTTCAAATAATTTTAGCAACCAGTTTCTCTGAAACCTCTGGTATGGAGGAAATGGGATGCCTTCATCGAATAATATGTCTAAACGAGCAGTTTCAATAGGGCAGCTTAGGGTGTGACAACTAATTATTAAAAATACTTACAAGTATAGGCTCGTCACAAAACACAAAACCGATGTGGTGAAATATCAGCAGGCACAAAACTTGTAGAATTTTTTTTGTTAACATGGTGATCAAACAGAATCCAACTCAACAATTACAAAAATGCCAATAATTTTTTACGGATATTTTGTTGTTTGGTGCTTTGCGTGATCTTGATGGGTGCATTTTAATTGATTTATATCATGAACTTATTAAAAAAGGTTATTTAACGAATACTACAAAGCCAACAATAAGTATTGTAGAGTTAAATAGGGTAATTATTAAAAAAACATCATGTCGATGGTTGTCAAGCTTGTGCAACAATGGCATATCATACAAATAGAAATGAATGTTTCATTGTTTGTCTCGCACGCGTTCATATCATTCATCCGATTACAATGAAACTTTGGTGTTTTGCTGTGAGCACGCCCACGAAGGTTTTTACACAATTTAATTGTGAGCGTTCGTGTTATGAAATTATTTCCTATACCATTCATCAACGAGTTGCCGAGATAGCATCGCGTTTGGGTCCCACCCAGGCGTTGTGTATTCAATTCCTCTGCTGGCTAAGTCCTTGTCATGACACGTGCAACATTTTCTGCTTACTGTGTTGATAGTAGGAGATTTTTTTTTAAATATTGTCTCAAAATACGATGTCTCAAATACGACGTACCCCCCAAGGGATTATTTTTTCGTCAAAAATAAAAAGTTAACTTAAACTTAAATAGATGATTGTAAACTTAGTCTGAAAAACAACTAATTTGGGAAAATCCATATAATTTTAATAAAACTATTGCTACCCCTGTTAATCCCCCCCCCCCCCCCCAATGATGCGTACATAAACGGTAGCTGAAATCATTGCACTTATGTCTGAAGTAGCGACGAGTGACTAACAAATATTTTTTTCTTCTTAATAAAAAAGATGTATCATGGGGATTTGTTTAAAATGTCTATATAAAAAGGTTTACGTATTTTTTTTTTTGTCCTTGCCTGTCTTACTAGGAAATCTTGTGTCGAGACAGACTAGTTTACAAATATTTTATAAGTATTAATTAAAGTACATTTTTCAATAAAACAAAAATATTTATTTAAATGAAGACATTATGAGCGAAACTCAATCGAACATCTGGAAACAGAAAAATCAGAAAAAGATATTCACACCTCTGGGACTCGAACCCAGGACCTCCCTACTTTCCGGGTCGGGCGCTCTTATCCACTGAGCTGAGGTGTCGATATCTAATTCGGTCACCTTTAACTGTACCATACTTCGACTAAGAACCACCCATATTATCTTCATTTTTCTTAACGCATATTTTTATTGGCTGCCATCTTTATGAATGATTGCAAGATTCAACTCGAACTAAATGCAATCTAGATGGTGTCTGGATAAATTTGTATCCATTTTTATCCATTTTATTTAATGTGCGACATCTATTGACTCTTCTACAAGTCTAGGATGAATATTATTATTTTTATTTTAACTTTTTATGAGTAAAACCTCAAACTGTAATATTTAACTAAATGAAGACATTATGAGCGAAACTCAATCGAACATCTGGAAACAGAAAAATCAGAAAAAGATATTCACACCTCTGGGACTCGAACCCAGGACCTCCCTACTTTCCGGGTCGGGCGCTCTTATCCACTGAGCTGAGGTGTCGATATCTAATTCGGTCACCTTTAACTGTACCATACTTCGACTAAGAACCACCCATATTATCTTCATTTTTCTTAACGCATATTTTTATTGGCTGCCATCTTTATGAATGATTGCAAGATTCAACTCGAACTAAATGCAATCTAGATGGTGTCTGGATAAATTTGTATCCATTTTTATCCATTTTATTTAATGTGCGACATCTATTGACTCTTCTACAAGTCTAGGATGAATATTATTATTTTTATTTTAACTTTTTATGAGTAAAACCTCAAACTGTAATATTTAACTAAATGAAGACATTATGAGCGAAACTCAATCGAACATCTGGAAACAGAAAAATCAGAAAAAGATATTCACACCTCTGGGACTCGAACCCAGGACCTCCCTACTTTCCGGGTCGGGCGCTCTTATCCACTGAGCTGAGGTGTCGATATCTAATTCGGTCACCTTTAACTGTACCATACTTCGACTAAGAACCACCCATATTATCTTCATTTTTCTTAACGCATATTTTTATTGGCTGCCATCTTTATGAATGATTGCAAGATTCAACTCGAACTAAATGCAATCTAGATGGTGTCTGGATAAATTTTTATCCATTTTTATCCATTTTATTTAATGTGCGACATCTATTGACTCTTCTACAAGTCTAGGATGAATATTATTATTTTTTATTTAAAATTTTTATGAGTAAAACCTCAGACCGTAATATTTAACTAAATGAAGACATTATGAGCGAAACTCAATCGAACATCTGGAAACAGAAAAATCAGAAAAAGATATTCACACCTCTGGGACTCGAACCCAGGACCTCCCTACTTTCCGGGTCGGGCGCTCTTATCCACTGAGCTGAGGTGTCGATATCTAATTCGGTCACCTTTAACTGTACCATACTTCGACTAAGAACCACCCATATTATCTTCATTTTTCTTAACGCATATTTTTATTGGCTGCCATCTTTATGAATGATTGCAAGATTCAACTCGAACTAAATGCAATCTAGATGGTGTCTGGATAAATTTGTATCCATTTTTATCCATTTTATTTAATGTGCGACATCTATTGACTCTTCTACAAGTCTAGGATGAATATTATTATTTTTTATTTAAATTTTTTATGAGTAAAACCTCAGACTGTAATATTTTCATTTTATTTAATGTGCGACATCTATTGACTCTTCTGCAAATCTAGGATGAATATTATTATTTTTATTTTAACTTTTTATGAGTAAAACCTCAAACTGTAATATTTAACTAAATGAAGACATTATGAGCGAAACTCAATCGAACATCTGGAAACAGAAAAATCAGAAAAAGATATTCACACCTCTGGGACTCGAACCCAGGACCTCCCTACTTTCCGGGTCGGGCGCTCTTATCCACTGAGCTGAGGTGTCGATATCTAATTCGGTCACCTTTAACTGTACCATACTTCGACTAAGAACCACCCATATTATCTTCATTTTTCTTAACGCATATTTTTATTGGCCGCCATCGTTATGAATGATTGCAAGATTCAACTCGAACTAAATGCAATCTAGATGGTGTCTGGATAAATTTTTATTCATTTTATTTAATGTGCGACATCTATTGACTCTTCTGCAAATCTAGGATGAATATTATTATTTTTATTTTAACTTTTTATGAGTAAAACCTCAAACTGTAATATTTAACTAAATGAAGACATTATGAGCGAAACTCAATCGAACATCTGGAAACAGAAAAATCAGAAAAAGATATTCACACCTCTGGGACTCGAACCTAGGATTAGATATCGACACCTTAGCTCAGTGGATAAGAGCGCCCGACCCGGAAAGTAGGGAGGTCCTGGGTTCGAGTCCCAGAGGTGTGAATATCTTTTTCTGATTTTTCTGTTTCCAGATGTTCGATTGAGTTTCGCTCATAATGTCTTCATTTAGTTAAATATTACAGTCTGAGGTTTTACTCATAAAAATTTTAAATAAAA
Organism: Glyphotaelius pellucidus; assembly: GCA_936435175.1. Classification (NCBI taxonomy): domain Eukaryota; kingdom Metazoa; phylum Arthropoda; class Insecta; order Trichoptera; family Limnephilidae; genus Glyphotaelius; species Glyphotaelius pellucidus. Next base: position 3,321,955 of record OW386561.1, read on the forward strand.
AATAATAATAAAACTAAAATATTTGACAAAAAATTTCAGGTTAATATGTAGAGGGAACAATAATGAGATAGAGGATTATATTTGGGTGAGATGACTAATTATTGCACGATCTTTTCGATGATCCATTGTTTGTTCAGGATTTTGTATTCGTTAATATTATTCGATTGTCGTGTTTTGTCAGGTTGTTGTCATTGTTTATTGTTGGTTGTCATTGTTTATTTTAGACGCAATGTATTTGAAATTTCTTTGACCAAATGTTGTGTTTGTTTTAAGTGTTTGTATGAGTTCTTCGGTTTTGCGCCGCGTGTTTACCATATTTTGGGTATTTTCATAAAATGTATGTGTTTTATTTGTAAACAGATGAGTTAAGATAGTTTTTGTGTAAATTTGTCGAATATCTAATACATGGAATTTGTTGAATATATCTACAGTACTTGTTATAATGGGAACTTTAAGAATAACTTTCATAATTAATTTTTGTGCCTTTGATAAAGAATCTATAGCTGATAGTGTTGCACCTCCCCATGCGATTATTCCATATTCAATGATTGATTGACAAAGAGAGTAATAAATAATGTTCAGAGATATGGAGTCCAGTATGTTTCTAAAGTTTTTGAAGAAATAAATTTTTCTTAGTTTATTCGTAATAAGTAGGCAATGTTTATTCTACCTAAGATATTGATCAAATGGTAATCTTATAAAAAAGGTAGTTTTTAAAATGTAACGTGTGTACAGGTGGTTTACTACGTTTGACGACGTAGCAGGGGTGTGGTATGTGTGGGCCTTGGCGGCAGATGCACCACCAACTGCGCAGCAGGCCGGATCGCGAGAGACTGGATGAGGGATACTTTTTTTTCCCAGAATATTACATGATTCCGAATAAGATCGAGGTTGGTTGAGATTACAAGTTATTTTATGTACAGTTATCGTAAAGTTTACAATGAATATTTAATTGAACCAGACCTCTTTATTCTAGGAGGCTCTTAGTTATTTTGCTGCTTTGGGCCGCGACACTGATGGCGTCTTCTCATCTACCAGATACATAAGGTTATTATCGTATGCGGTAGAAGTTAGACACGAACGATGATAGATGAAACCTGAAATCTGAAAATCTAAAAAAATACTCATCTGATATCTGTTGAGATACCACAAAACTGCGTTAAACTATCAATACTAAGGACATCTATTGAAGGATTTTGAAACTAAAACTTTGTTGTACACCACGGGGTATAACAAATAAGTTGACCGAGATGGTTGCACAGACTCCTTTTCTTATTAGCTCCGGAGATGGAACACCACCGACTTTGTGGTGTAGTCGCAGATAAATTGCGAATCAATTAAGCTGTTATCAATAATTTTGGATTTTATAAAAAAGATATGGCTTTTCAATACAAACATATGGCTATAGGTGAGGTATCTTCCGTTGAGATTCGTGCATTGGGGGTGCCTACCACTTTCCCACGACGTTCTAAGAAAACATACGGTTTCCTCCTTCACCGTACACGCCAGGACTCTAATTTTTGTTTACAAAGAAGTTCATTTTTATAATAATGACTCTGGATTTCTAGTGTCCAGGCATACTTTGTTAGCAGGCAGTATGCAAGTGCGTACATGTTGTTAGTTATTTATTTCACAGTATCACGTCTCATCATGATGTAGCTGAAATAAAAATTTATTAACATAAAAGAAGAAGGGTTAATAGAATAACACATTATTATGAGATTGTACTGACCTTCATATTCTTCCCTTCCTTAAAAAAACCCTCCACACAGCATACCTTGAGATGACATAGGCCCTGAGGGAAATTATATTCCGCATGGCCTCCGGCGGAGTTAATGTAAAAAAAAAATTAACCACAGCATTTGAGCTGCAGTCGTCCGGCAGCCCCGCCGAGGATAAGCGGAGCTATCAGTCCAGTCGCAAATGAGACTCGGCGTCCGCGACCCTCAGTCGGCTTCCTGGTAGGCCCCCAAAGAAAGTGTTGGGATTAAGGGGGAAAGAGCCCCGAAGACCCTAAGGATAAAAATGAGCATCGGGTCACCAGAAGCAAAGCGGAAGGGCACCGGTCCGCTACGTCTTCAGGCCCGCTCATGGCGAAGGGGGTGACGCGGGCGGGTTATGCAGCGGCTGCCTTGGGATTCATCTCCCCGGTTGATGCTGGGACCTGGGACATAGACAATAAATTCCTGGGACATAAATTCTGGGACTAACTACCATATGTATTCCTCTTTGCCCAGAATACTAATGGAGGGAAACAATTATACCAAGTCAGTGGACATCTTCAATTTATCTTTGAATAAATATAAAATATTGTTATTGAGGCAGTTCAGTTATGTACAATAAATATGTATTTTTGTAACTATGCTTTATATGTATAAGCCCCGAAAAAGGCGTTTATTAATAAATAAATAAATAAATAGGTCTACTCCACCCCCTTAACGAGGTGTAAGACAATACGAAATGATGAGATTCTTGTGCAGGATGTACTCACATAAAAATACAACCGTACATGAACTTAAATTAAACCTTTTTAAAAACAATTACATTTTTCCACTCCTATTTTTTTTTCAAGAAATCTGTTTATTTAAAAATATATAAGTGATACAGAGTGTAGAATCTACATTTTATAACATTTCATTCTTATAAATGTGTGCTTTTACATTTATATAATATATTAATTTGAAGTACGAGGGGGAGAAGGGTGTTATTTTTTCAATGGCTACATAGAAGTTTTACACTATTGATTTTAAATTATCGTATTTCAATTTTTTTTTGTGTGTGGAATTATTTATTGACAATTTTATCTTTTCAGGTATTTCATTGAAAAATTTCGTTCCAAGGTGATTTCAATTTTTTTTAATTATCGTTTCTACCAACGTTTCCTTGGTGTAGATTCAGCATAAAATTCGAGGCACAGCTTAGTAACGTCATCCTTAATAAAAAGCAAAACAGTTTTGAAATCTCCGTAAAGCGCTTCTTGCCTCACCTTCCTGTAGTCAACGCCATAGTCGACCAAGCGGCCGGTACCCTGAAATAAATTACAATAATTAGTATTATTTATTTAATAAATAAACAAGTGCCATGCGTTGCAATGGTAAAAAAATTATTTCTCAATGCCAGTTCATTCCCATGCGTTACCATCTCTCCCCCATATCTAGTCTCCTTCAAAGGAAGCAATCTTCCGAACAGACCCTTCATTGATATGCTTGGTGTAACTCTAAGTGACCAGCTCACGTATGGGGACTCCATCGAAGCCAGAGTAAAGTTAGCTTCTCAAAAACTGGGCGTACTGTACAGGGCCCGCAGATACTTTAATAGTACACAACTGCTAACCCTGTGCAAATCGCAAGTGCGCCCCACGGTTGAATTTGGAAGCCACCTCTGGTCTTCTGGAGCTCCAAAATACTTCAAAAATACCCTCGACTCTGTGCAGAAACGGGCGGTCCTTTTGATAAATTCTCCCACTTAAGCGAACGGATTGCAAGCTTTAGAGCACAGACGTCGGGTGGGAATGCTATCCATGTTCCACCGGTATTTCAATGGAAGATGTTCTGAGGTACTAGCCTCATTGATCCCTTCGGCACCGGTGCATAGTCGGGAGACTCGCCAAACGCGCGCCCAACATATGTACACGATCGACATTTATCACACGAGAACGGGTCGTTTTTTTGGACGCGTTCTTGAATTCAACAGCTCGACTGTGGAATGATTTGCCGGCCTCTGTGTTTTCTCTCCCCTACAACATGGGTCTCTTCAAGACCAATGTTCATTCCTTCCTCTCCTCAAAAAGACCCTCCACACAGCATCTCAGATGACATAGGCCTTGAGGGAAATTATTTTCCTCAGGGCCTCCTCCTGTGTGGAGTTCATGTAAAAAAATATTCCCCTCCTGTCTTATTTTTCTTTCCGCGTTCCTCTTCTACCTTTCCCATCTTGTATCCTTCCGCATACCCCCTTCAAACCCTTCATTCCCATCTGCGAAAATAACGTAATGTGTTTTCACTAAAAATTTCATTGCCGCGTTTTGCTGAGTTCCTCCAGCTCTGGCAGTGAAAAACGGTGTAAAACTCGAAAAATTGGCCTCCGAACTATTCATAAAAAGTTCCTTAGCCGCATTGTAATGAATTTCTCCAGCTCTGTATGATGTAGAACGTAATATGTATAATTGATACCGGCTCTGAACGCGGATGTGAGAACGAAACTTTTTATTAACCCGCGAGAGTGTGGTGAAAAATGTAACAAGAAGTATGTGACATACCTGTTTACGAATTTGACTATAAAACTTTATTTTTAAGAAAAATCACCATAATAATTATTTTTTATTAAAGCAAGACTATATTATAACGCATGGGAAATAAAACATTTGCATCATTTTAACAACTTTTATGTTTTACTTAAATGGAAACAATTCGCTATGAATTTTCAACAAAAAAAAATTTAAAAAAAAGTATAAAGGAACTAAAGAAAAAAGATTAATAAAAAAAACAATCTTAAAGATATGACAGATCATGAAACAAGTAACTACATAAACTAAAAAAAATAACAAAAAATATTGGGAACATCTAAGGAACTGGAGTTCAAATCAGTTTGACGGCCTCCGTGGTCCCGAGGCAAGACTCTCGACTCACAATCCGAAGGTCGCGGGTTCGAACCCGGCGTGCGCAAATAAATTTTATTTGAATGATTTGCGTTATTTCACAATTTATTCATTTAAAATAATATATCGTATATTTGCGGCACGTTCCAGAGTGGAAGATACTATCAGTATCGCCATGGTGTAAGACCACCGTTCAGAATTGAAACGTTGCTTGAAATGGCTTTAGCCGTGTTTAATGACCAGATCTGAATAGCCAGGTACTTCCCCACCTTCCTCTCTCCTATCCCCTTCCTCTCCCCACTACCTTCAGCCTCACAACATACCTCAATTGGGGATGCCATAGTCTCACTGGCTCTAGACGGGAGCAGTTGGGACTCTTGTGCGGTATTTCATATTAAAAAAAGTACAGTTTTTATTTAAAAAATACTTCCGATGAGCCCGCCTCGTCAGAAGTATTTTCTAATACTTCTTCCAGCATTGACCGAAGTCGGGTTTCTTCATTGTCAACGTCCATTTTCTATCAAAATCTACAATGCAACAAATAAAGCAAGTTCAAATAGCGGAAAAAGAAATGTCAGTTTTTGTCACGAAATATATACACCAGCCTTGTGGCAGGGTAATGCATACCGAATGCAGTTTGCTAGCGTATAACTCGAAGTTGGCTGCCGCGACACTGCGATCACGCCACTATCCCCTCCCGCACCCCTTTAACTCCAGCTACTCAAAGCTATAACAGATTTGAAGGTAACAAACAAAAAATATACGCAAATAAGTAACATGGTGGGTATGACATACCCTGCCACACTCTCGCCGAGTTAATAAGACTAGTGGTCGCCCAGCGGTCGAAATTCGACCAAAATTAATTTAATTTTAATGTATTTTTAAGCATTTTTTATGCATAATTTAAAAAAAATATTAGCATTCTGCACTCCTTCTCTATATAAACTATAAGTGTGCAAAATTTTGAAGGAGTCTGTAACGAAATACGGGATTTATTATCGCGTAGGAGGTGCTAGACTATTGGGGATGTGAAACGTTGGACAAATTGGAAATGATAAATTGACAATTATTTTGAACACAACAAATAGCGAGAGAGAGGCGAGGCTAAGGGCGTTTATCTGATTAAAGGTGCAGAGTGTTCTCACGAAAATCCATGCGAACACTTATGAACTTGGTCACAACTCACTTCATGATGACCAAAGATATGAAATTAATAACTGTTTGATAAATAAGTAAAATTGATAAATTTGGGACCGAGACCCCAATGAGATTTTGAAAAAGATCGTTCAGGAAGTAGATTTTGGGTTTATTATGAACTTTTGCGTTTCAGTTATTAAGAGCGACATGTGGAAGGTTTACGATCTCTTGCGTCAAAGTGACGTTCTAAGAGATTGACAGGTAACACGATTTTGGCTCTTTGAAGAGATCACTAAGCCGGAATCACCACTCCAGGTTACATACAAAATAGTGAAGAAAGTAATTAGCCAAATGCATAAAATTTAAAGGCCTGTCTAATTCTAAATTTATTTACAAATTCGAGTGTTATTTTTGAAGAGATCAACAAATCATTTTAACGGTTATTGAATTCTGCGGGAAAACGGGACGGCGAGATGTGGGAGGTTACTTAGAAGAGATGCAAAGAACAGGGACAGATTAGGCCATGGTGGTGATAAATGGCCATAAATGAAAATCGAAATCAATAAAAATATGAATTTAATACTAGGAAAAGCCTTACGGGCGTTGCGATTTGTCTAAAGGGAGAGTTTGATAGTAGATAATGCCTAAACACTCACAAATACGGAAAACACAGGGGAGAATACATATTGTTCGTAGGATAATGCGTAGAATAAAATTCCTCTGCGTTAGGTTATAAAATAATGATAAGAATAATAAATTATTCCAGAATGTGTGCAGGGGTAGTGCAATGTAATACATTTACTTTGAGTTGGAGAAAATGCCTTATGACAGATTGTATCGAGCGCGTGGTCCACCCCTGTTTTATTTTGTTAGACCGAGATAGTTGGGAACCCGTTTTCAAGGGTTGAGATGGTGACAAAAGGAGAAGGTCGTAACAAACATGGAGGAATTCTGGTGAAAAGCACGCGAGTGGATACATCTCAAAATTGCATGAACTTATTTTGATTAATGGGAGATTTTCGTTTTAAATAGGCAGTTTTTTTGGTAACGGGACAGTGAGTGGAAATCTGTGAAGTCGCTTGGTTCTAAACCTCTAGCAGGAACAGTGAGTTAACCTCAGTGAAAACAGATAGTTGTAATTTTTGTTAAAAGAAAGTTCGATCAATCAACCAGTGCCATTCGGGTGGAAGTTGGTGAATTATTGAAAATACTACAAGTTCGTGAATTATTGCAACGCCACGTAATAAGCCAAAAACACATAGTTGAAATTATTGTATTAAAAATAAAGTTAATGGAATAGTTATCGGATTAATTTCAGTGTAAATATAATCGCTTAGTAAAATTATATTTTATAAAAATTCGTGATTTACTTCAATAAAAATAAGCTGTAGAGTGTAGGGGTTGGTTAATAATATTATACTTTACAAAAAAATCGTATAAACCTTACGTAGATTAGTTTGGCTTTAATAATAAATATACCGCATGACTGAAGCTATAACTTATAATGATAACTACAGATGACCGAACAGAGTATAGATTTCAGGGACATTACATAACAAGCGTTGGGGAGGGGTCGTAGGGAGGGGAGGGGTTTCTTTGTTTTCTTCCCACAGATTATAACAGGTGCAGATCCAAAAATCACAACGAGCGTGTATTCCCGCTAGGATAAAGGGAACATTTATCAATCACTCTCGGTAAGTCGAATTACAACTCAATAATTTAAATTACAGGACATGCTGACCGCAAGAATGAAGCAGCCTGGTGAACTATCGTTATTTGATGTGCGTGTGTATCAACTATGTTACGTGCGTATCAACTAAGTGTGCGTGTCGGTCAGGGTTTTTTTTTTTATCTCCACCGTTATCACCCGGGTTTAACCACCCGAACCGTCGTTTCCACACCAAACAGCTGGATGCTAGGAACGGAGCAGCAAAAAAAAATGGTTCTTACAGGTACATACCAATGCAGAGGCGATAAAGCTACAAGAGTACACCCAATCGAATGGGTGGAATTTTGAAAGTACAACTTATCCAATTGAAGGTGTTGGCTGACAGTTTGGCGCAGACCTCGACAGGGGGAGGATGCGGGAACCAGATCCACGATTCTATACATGTATAAAAATTATATCAACCTGTTTCCCTGCGAAATTTCTACCTGTTTTATTGCGTGAATTAAATTTTCACGTTTGGGGAATGTGAACGATGGTACCGAGACTATACATAAGTGAGATACGTATGTCAAATGGTAAGGATTTTCCCACATTGCCGTGTTACGAAGAGGGGGGGGGGGGGTGCCAGCCACAGACTGGATGTTGGGGTCATTCCCTTTCGCGGGATCGTGTCGAGCGAACGGGTGCAAAAGGTTATATACCAGAGATGCCGAATTGTATGACAGGGCACTATTCGCGGACGGAGGCGTCTGACCTGAGGCATCACGGGAAGCCTGCAGGGTTGTGTGGAGGGGTCATTAGCAAGGCATCTTGCGGGAAAATTCTGTAACGTCGTTGTATTTCTCATCTGTGTCAACCCAGAAGTAAACGTAATGCCCACAAAGTGCGCTTTATGTCAACTATTGGAGGTGGAAAAGACGAAAACGGTCGGCTTTAACGGTCTGCCTACACAGCTTCGCGCCACTTGCCCGCAAATAGAGTCATGACAAGGAACGAAATGGAAATACCCCTTTTAGAGCCAGTAAAGTAGTCTCTGGAGGTGTTATGAGTATTGGAGTTGACTGGGAAAGGTTTGAAAGCCTGCTGTTCTTCCTCTGGCATGAGTGAGTCCGGGTATGTCAAGGTGATCGTCCAAGAGATCCGCCAGATACCGGGGTATAGCTCAGACATGCATTGGTGGGATAGTCGTGTCCGGAGAGCTGCCCACTCGGTCAACTTGGTTAGCGGAGGAGCCAATACTAGTTTGCAAAGAAATTCTCCTTCCTTTCCTTTTATCACTTCCTTAAGATTCCCTAGTTCTGCCGTAAATTGGTGCTTCTAACAATAACAATATTTCTAACGGTTATGCATAGGACAGGTATTTATGAATAGGAGACGCGGAAGCAGTCTATCCGGCCATAGAGAGGCACCCCTAGGTACGTACATTTAAATTAAAGTAAATAATGAACTTGTATTGCCATTTAATTGTCCACAGGATCAACCGTTACGTGAGCTAGGTTCCTTCTTCGTGATTTACTAACTGACCTTTAGACGTGCAGTTAAATTTTACTAGCGCAAAATAGGACGAGAGGATAGCTTACACAGCCTTAATAGAGTAGGTGCAAATCAGGGCCATAGGCATCTGTAGTGTAGGGCAGTTTAGACAGGGTGTATCCTTCATGCGTTTGAGAAAACAACAGAAAAATTTCTTCCACGCCTTTTCAAAGAGTCGAAAGTTACCACGAAAAAGAGTAGATACAGTAAATGCCTACTCCAGATAATCTGGAGGCTTCGAAATACCAAAGAACACAACGTAGGGTTTATTGTAAGATTTCCCAGAACAACCTTGTTTTACTGTGTTCCGCATCACAGGGGTTGGAAAAACGAGATCAGGAAAACAGCGTAGCTGAACCTACCGATCGGAGATCTCAACGACGAAGAAAGAAAGGGGGGGGGGGTGAAAAAACCTCGCATAATATCTAGGACCATCATAAAGTGTAATGCTTATTCGATTTTTACATAACTGTATATTCTCGTCACTCTTATGAGTTTTTTCTACTCTGGTGGCTGATGGTGCAGAAACTTGAGATTGATTCCGGTGCTGAACAGGGTAACAAAACTTTGTATACTTAGATTCATAGCTTTAATTTTTAGGAAATGAAGCGTTAATTATTGAAAAAATAGCTATTATAGCTTTAATTTTGCGTTCTAATAGCGCTTATAGCTAAATAGGATAACTTCAAGGAATGGGAGTCGGCAAGAGGGGAAAAAACAATTAAATTAGCAAAATCACCTGAAACATGTTTATCGTATTATTGATTGAAACTCAACATGGCCCATGTTTCTACAGCAAGGTGTCATGTTTGTTCTACCATCTGTCAACACAAGGTTATAGCGACTAAAAAATCTTTCTTCATCAACACCATTTACAGGGACCCACAAAGTCATCAGAGCTGCCTCAGAAAATTCTCTCTGAACAATTTTTACAGCTAAGAGTAGCTGAATTATGTCTACAGTGACTCCATCCCTCACTTGCTCTACAAGCTGTCTTTGAAAATATTTGTTACCTTCCAGGAATTTACTGTCATCAACAGATTTTGAATTTTGGTGCAAGCTTACTTGCTAAAAGAATAACGTCTGATCGCTGGACATTCTGCGTGCTAAAGAAATAGATTAGTGATGTTGTCTTGATGGTTCAGCATTTGAGATGCCAGTTTCACAGTAATCTTCTGACAACTCTCTCTTATTTGGGTTAAGAGAACCTGTTTGTTTACCTCCCGCACAGCCTTTGCACTTTGTACTTTTTGTACTTTTGCTCGCATTACTGAAAAGTTTGCATATTTTTGAGTTTTGTGGTAAAAATCGCTGCTCTTTCGCGTTTTAACGTATTTATCGCTAAAAACACCATTTATCGCTTTAATTCGCGAAAATGTCATTTATGTTTTGAATCAGTGCCTCTATTTATATATCATTTTGGTCGGATATTTTATGAAAATTTTTTTGTACAATTCGATGAATCAAGGGAGTTAAAATACAGGAGAAAAATATTCACATACCGCCATTATTGGACATTTTTCAGGGCGTCCGGCAGCTTTCAATATGAGTGTTGCATCATCTTTGAAGTACTTGAACATAGCCTCACAGGCATTTGTTTCATTCAAGACTAAGAAGTTGGGTTTGTAACCTCCGTCCCCCCATTTTGCAACATTCAAGTAGATCTAAAAACCAGAGAATAGAACAGCTTATCACTACATCACTAAAGCGGCTCAACACATTATAGAAAAAAGCATTAAGTAGATCGAAATCGAACATTTTAACTGCAATTTTAACAAAATTTCTTTCCTAAAAAATAGTTATGTGGTTTAATTACTCCAACTGTTTCATCGAGGTCCACATCCAATTTCACATCTGCGTTGAAAATGTCATGAGTCCTGTTAACTTTTTTTCTTTCAACCACAAAATAACTGGGGTACTGCTCGGGGTTTTCACATTGCAATATTTGTTTAATGTTTAAATCAGCAGGCCCCTGAAACAAACAATAAATAATGTCAATAAGGAATTAGGTACATATCTGAAACGGGGGTGAGAGGTTTGGAAAAAAATCACGAAAATCACAAGGAGGGGGGAAGGGATATAATGAGATATCGCGTTTATTTATTTTTTGTTGGAACGCATGATTTATAAACCAAACAGTGGCGCGTGGCCTTGATTCACCGTTGCCACGCAACGATTTCACCGCGCGTAGCGACAATCGCTCGGCTCATCAGTCGCCAGTATGTCTGTGATTTTGACGCCGAATACATGCGAGATATGCTTATCCACTTGTTAATGTTGAAGAAAGTCTCGCTAGTCCGTTGTCCGAGGACAATGTCCATTAAATATATTCATGTACAAATATATGTTTTTACACCTTCCTTTTTAATTCTTATGCCAGTCAAAAACAGCCTGCAACCTTAATAATGTCTGTTTGGACATTTTTATCACATGCTAAATTTACCAAAATTTAATCAGATTATACCTGTATTTAAAGATAATATTCTGAAAATTTCAGTAATTAAAAAATACACAAAATTTTGGGTATGGGAGGGTGTGAGGAGATTAAAAAATTGCTAAAAAATAACATCACGTGATTAATGGACGACCCCATACCTCGAGCATACCTAAAATGATTTTTAACCATTTTAGGCCCCAGGTAATGATATGGAAAAATAATTTATTGGAAAATGTGAGTTATTTTGATAGAATTTTTTTTCGCTGATGAATTTTCTAACGCTGACTTATAAGAGAAATATACATCAAATAATAAAATGAGTTTAGTTTGTAACGGTTGAATTCGTCACAAATATCATTGTCCCCCGTTTTCGTATATCGCAACAAGAATAGCGATCGGTTGCAGGGGTCCTCAGACACATTTTGACAGACACAAGGAGGAGCGCATTCTCACAGCTCTCTTTATTTGGGGTCAAGCAAGCTCAAGGATAGGACGTGAACTCACAGCTTCCAGGGTCAACCAAACACGGCGGAAACTTCAGAAGTGAAAATCCTTCAATTTAATTTATTAGATACTTAATGTGGCTTGGGATGACTAAGAATGCCTGATGACCGAATTCCGAGGAAAATACTATGTGCGAATCCAGAGGGTAAACGTCCAGTGGGCCACCCCAGACACAGTTGGGCGAGGCAACTCCAGAAACTGTGTGAGGAGAGGATGGGACTGCCATGGACGGAGGCCAAACAGTCAGCTCAAGACAGGGACGTATGGAGGAGCCTTGTCGATGCAATGGGTCCCCGACCCGAATAGGCTAAGGGAACGAAGATGATGATGATGATGAGATACTTAATGTGGTTTACCACTATATTTTATACAATATGGATCACACATGTCTAGATTTCTGAATTCCAAATGCGTAGGCTACACGTTCAATATATAAACATTGCGATCGGTTAATATTTATCACAATCCGTGGGTTCACGACACGGAGTTCAGGAATCTAGACATCTGAAATCCATATAGTGATCCGACAATACGCTAGCCTAAACGTTTAATAAATATCACGATATTTGAAAAATATTGATAGATCACAATAAATATTGAACGTTTAGGGTAGCACTCTGATGTGGATTGTGATTCATCAAATAGATCGTAATTCCCACGCGAACCATGGCGTTCTCTGCGGAACCCTGTAGTTCGAGTATCGACCATCTCCACATCAAATAATTTTAGATAATTCTTTCTGGCGATCCTGGAATGCACTTCAGAAACCCCAAATACGGAGCAAATGTCTCCATTGTATAATATGACTAAACGAGCAGTCGCAATAGGGCAATTGTGGGCGTGATAACAAATTATTGAAAATACTTACAAGCATAGGCTCAATACAATACACAAAAACTATATGGTAAAAAGTCAGCAGACTCAAAACTCGTAGACACTCTTTAGTGAACATGGTGATCAAACAGAACTATTTCACAAATGCCAATATATTCCTATAGGTATTTTGTTGTTAGATACTTTGCGTGATCATTATGGATACATTAATTGATTTATAACGTGAGTTTATGAAAAAGAACATGATGTAACTAATATTACAAAGCTGACACAAAGTATTGTAGTTTAAGTAGGGTAATTATTAAAAAAAAACATCATGTCGATGATTACCAATCTTGTACCCTTATATCATTTCATGGCAAATAGGAATGAATGTTTCGTTGTTTGTCTCGTATAGTTCCGAACGTATGACGGCCTCCGTGGTCCCGAGGCAAGACTCTCGACTCACAATCCGAAGGTCGCGGGTTCGAACCCGGCGTGCGCAAATAAATTTTATTTGAATGATTTGCGTTATTTCACAATTTATTCATTTAAAATAATATATCGTATATTTGCGGCACGTTCCAGAGTGGAAGATACTATCAGTATCGCCATGGTGTAAGACCACCGTTCAGAATTGAAACGTTGCTTGAAATGGCTTTAGCCGTGTTTGGTGACCAGATCTGAATAGCCAGGTACTTCCCACCTTCCTTTTCCCCATCTCCTTCCCTTTCCGACCACCTTCAGCTTCACAACATACCCCAATTGGGGATGCCATAGACTCACTGGCTCCAGGCGGGAGCAGTTGGGACTCTTGTGTGGTATTTCATATTACAAAAAAAACAGGTTTTGTCAGTTTATTATAAAGTGGAATTAAAACAAAGTAATTTTTTGTCATTATTATAATTATATTAAACCGCCCCCTCTCCACCCCACTCACCGCAAGTTGATGTTCTCTCTCTCTCTCTCTCTCTCTCTTCTAATTTTCAATTAAATTCTCTGTACCTGTGTGAATTATTAAATACATTTTTTGTATAATATTTGTTCTGAGAAAAGTTCAGGTCAGTACACAATTTGGGAGGCGGGTACGGGTAACACCTCTGCCGTAGGTAACCCCAAGTGATTCACTACGTTTGGTGACTTAGCAGGGGTACCCGGGTTCATGGGGGGGAAGGTTTGTCCGGGTCTTAGCGGCGGATGCGTCTTCCGACCTGCTACGTGGCCGGCCGGATCAAGAGGGACTGGTTGAAGGAGGTCTTTTGACCCATCGCCTTGCACCGCAGTTGGAGGGATGGATTCATACGTCCGTCACTCCTGGACTCTGACCTGCAGATTCCTACCCACCCCTCATACATTTTTTCTTCCCAACTATAACTACTAGAACTTCCTATCCTCCTTTCCTGCCTTCTGTGTGGAGCTAAAGATACGAAACAGGTTGATTAAAGATATATTATTAAATCAGTGTTTCTTAACCTGTGTTCGATCGAACCCCAGGGGTTCGGTGAGTCAGACTCAATCTTGGAACAAGACACAGCCCGAAAAAAAATCACGAAGAATAATGTCACTATCCCATATCCCATCCCGCCCCATACTATCCCGTTGCGCCCCCCCGTTGTGGTAATTCGCCGCCACTGATGACTTTCCAATTAAGGAGGGTTTGGTGAATACATATGAAATTGGTATGGTTCAGTACCTCCAAAAAGGTTAAGAGCCGCTGTATTAAGTGGAACTAAAACAAAGTTGATTTTTGTCAAAATACTCACAAAGTGTTACACGTGAAACCTTACAATATAAATTGTTATGTTAATTTTGCGTGATCATGATGGTTACCTACATTCCTCGCATGCACCATTCGCTAGTGGATAATTAACACGATTTAATTAATATAATATAGGGTGTTTTTTTTAGAGGTATACAAATTCAAAATGAAAAAAAACGCATTAAAATAATGTAAATGTCTATGAAATTGACTTTATTTAATAGATAATTTTATGCCATTATTGTTTAAATACGATTTTGGGCATATGAGCGCCCACGGCTGGCTCGAATAAAGCGCAATCGTGAAGTCCAATTTTCGCCAACTTTATCGAGGAACTGGGTCCATATAATGGCAATAACACGGCGAATGTTGACTACCAAATTGTCCAATGTCTTTTTTTTCAGCAAAGACTAGTGACTTCACATACCCCAAAGAAAGTAATCTAATGGTGTGAGATCACACGATCGTGAAGGCCAGTTCACAGGTCAACGTTACACAGGCCCGCAATAACTGCGTGAATCATTTGGTGAGCGCATAATTTCACGTAATAGACCTGTCAACAGGCCTTCACGATCGTGTGATCTCACACCATTAGTACTTTCTTTGGGGGTTTGTGAAGTCACTAGTCTATGCTGATAAATCAGAGACGTTGGACCATTTTAAGTCAACATTTGCCGCGTTGTTGCCGTTATATGGCCCCAGTTCCTCGATAAAGTTGGCGATAGAGGAAACGCAGCAAATTCTGAAAACCATTTACATTTTACACTAAACAAAATAAGAAAAACGACGTATTATTTGTCAAAGTTGACTTATGGCAGAGGTGTTGGTTATCCAATGGGGCGGCAGTACCCCTACCCGCATTCCAACTGCACCTCAGGCTGATAATCTATACTAATATTATAAATGCGAAACTGCGTGAGTTTGTTTGTTACGCTTTCACGCATACACCACTAAAACGGTTTTAAAAATTCTTTCACCAATAGAAAGCTACATTATATGCGAGTAAAATAGGCTGATATAATGGTAAGCTCTGGCGTTATGAAATAATACATAATAATAGATTATATTTATTATACGTTTTCTGTCCCCAACAAAGGCGAATTATTACTAACGTCAGAAAAAAGGCAAAACAATTGTTGCCGTGGAAACGCAGTCGATATATTTGCAGGAAATTTTATTTCAGGCATGGTAGTTAATGTCTGTCTCTAAAAATGAATCGCTGAAATGTATACACGGGCATAACTGCCGAAGGAATGCACCAAATTTGGGAGGCGGGAATGGGTACCGCCGCCCCGGGAACCTTTATTGGATAACCAACATCTCTGCCATAGGTCACCCCAAGTGGTTCGCTACGTTTGGTGATTCGGCAGAGGTGCCCGGGTTCACGGGGTGAGGTTTGTCTAGGTCTTGGAGGCGGATGACCAAGACACACTGAACCCCAGATTCCTACCCAACCCTTAAACCCTTTTCCTTCCCACAACTCTCCTCTCCTCCTTTCCTAAAAAAAACCCCTCCACACAGCATTCCCAAAGATGACATAGGCCCTGAGGGAAATTATTTTCCTCAGGGCCTCCTGTGTGGAGCTCATGCGAAAAAAAAAAAAATTAATATTTCTTTTTTTTTGTGTTTGTTATTTTGTATAAAACTACGGTGAGCTTTGGAATTATGAAATTTGCAGGGAGGAATTGCAAAGGAGACGTAGTAGCGCTAGGGCTGGCAGAGGATAAATTTTGAAAATCCATGCTTCTAACACTAACAGCTGCACGTGGCCTACTTATGGGTCGATAAACCTTCTAAATTATTCGTGAGATACCAGACGGATGACAAAAAGTATTTTCCTTCCCAAAGGACTTAAATTAACATAATTAAAACACAAACACTTTCTTTGAGTGGCAATGCAACCCACGCTGGGTACTCGCTAATCAATATAGGAAATCGAAATAATGTTTGCTTTTGTCTATGTATGTATGTATGTATGTATGTATGCTATGCGTTGCTAAACCATTCATCCGCATGCCCGCAATTCTAACTATACAAAATAGTGATTTCTGGCATTATGAAATTATGCGTTACTAACAATTCATCAGATTGCGTTGAAACTTTGGGGATTTGATGCGTGCCTGCCGGCGATGGTTTCTATATAATAGTGAGCTCTGGCATTATGAAATTCTTTAAAAAAAATTGAAATAGGTGGCACGCGAGCTGTTTGAATACAATGAATGGAATCCGGGAGGGGGGAGGGGAACTCTGGAAGGGGGGGGGAACTTGTGAGGGTTGAGGCGAATCCGGGAGGGGGGAGGGGAACTTGGGAGGGGGGGGGGGGGCTCTGGAGGGGGGTTCGCGGGACGGGGGAATAGGGTAAGGGGAGTGGGGAGAGGGAAAGCGGAGAAGGAACGCGAGAGAGGAAGGAGACGCGGGAGAAGAATGGAAGGCAGGGAACAGGACTATGGGAAAGGACACGCAGTGAGAAAGAATTTCATTATTAAGTATCATAGCAACGCATACCAGGAACTCCCTAGTATATTATAAGAGCTAAGAAGCATTAGTTGCCATCTTACGTAAGGGGATATCAGTTAACAATATTACATATTTAAAGTTAATTCGAAATTCACAGAATTACGTGGGTTTTATCCTAGTGAATAATTTTAATCAAATGATGTTTTAGTTCGTAAAATTTTGATTTGTTGTTAATGAGTTAATCAGGCAATTATAAACCTACGTGGAAATAAGTAAAACTGTCAAGTGTTATTGAGTGATGGATCGTTAATAATTAGTAATTACCTTTATTTGATTGATACAGATCAACAATTGATGGGCTTTCCATCGAAGAAGTGTATAATTGAACGAAGAAATTGATATGCCCATTCCCAAACACTTAGAATTAATCTCCTGTCTGTCACTGATAATTATTAACAGTAATTTCGGATTAATTATTATATTCTGTGTTTCGTAGATAAAAATAATACTGACAAAGCAAATTCTTATTTGTAAGCTTTTGTAAAGGTCATTTCATGAACATTTTCCAGTACTAAAGAGTCCCAAATTCTCCAGTCTTATTAAAATTAGATCTATTTTTGGCATTAATTTTCTTACAAATATAATATCAACACATCAACAGTGATGGGAGTATCATATCAAATGTAAAATCGTGCAATGTCCAGTGTTTTAAGTAAAGTGCCCTCCGCGTGCAAAGTCGTATCTTTTCCAAGCGTAAACTTTTTAATTAAAGTGTGTTTATCGGAAGTGTCTTACCACGTACGTATGTTTTCTGTATCTATTGGTCTTCTTCTTCTCTTCTTCTTTTTCTCGTGCTCACTCTTTTTCTAGTCAAAGGGCAGATTTCAACGGACGTTGGCTATCATCTTGGTTACTGCGGCCCGGAACAGCTCTACAGTAGACTGGCCAAACCACTGTCTCAGGTTTTTCAGCCATGATGTTCTCCTTCTTCCGGCAATCTTCCCCTGCATTATGAGATGCAAGATCTGTGGATGTCTCATCACATGTCCAAGATATTGAAGTTTTTGGATTTGTATCGTTTTAATAACTTATTTTTCTTTATTCATCTGAACCATTACATTTTCATTTGTAACTCTGTCCATCCAGCTTATTGTGAGTATTCTTTTCTAGATCCACATCTCGAATGCCTTAAGTTGCCTTGTAATCGGCTTATCTATTTGTAACTAATAAAATTAGATAGAGCTTAAGAATTCACATTCAATTGAGGTGATATACATAAAAACAGTGCTCTACAAATTATCCAATTATTATTATTTATACTGGGTTTTTACAGATGTTCAATCCAGTCAAAACAAAGCTAAAAACTTAATTAATACTCAAATAGGTTAACAATTTCTTGAATATAATCAGACAAATTATATATGCATTTCTAAATCTTAAAATTGTTTCTGAATAAAGATTAAACAACAAAACAATTAGAAATAGAAAATTACAAAAATACGAAGTTCGTTCAAATGATAAATTAATAATACAAAGAGAGACAAGAGACAAAAGACATAAAATTTGAGATACAAATGATACATAATGTAATAAGCACAATTTATAAAACAAGACATGATAGTATACTAATTGATCTATTTTTTTATTATTAAAGATTTGTCGCCCAATTTGGAAACGGGTTATTGCCACATGGGCTTCTTTTCAATAAAAGTTTCAATTAAGTCAATAAAAGCTCCCGAGGTTAAAGATTCATTGCAAATGATAGAAAGTGGTAAACAAAATGAATCTGCACAGCCTCAGGTTATAAATACCATTACAGGAAACTGGGTGATGCCATCAAAAAGGCGTTCGAATACACTGTTAGTCACAATTGATTTTATACAATTATGTTTCCCCTTTTTGAGTGATGAGTTTAATAATTTATTTGCAAGTTGGAACCTTAGCCCGTTGAGTGGCCCTAACAGGACGTAGTTAATGATTTTCAATAATACAAGCGACACAGATTGATTAAAACAATGCCAAACTTAGTCCATTCCTTGAAGCCTTCCCTCATACATAAGACATGGGATCTCGAGATCATTCAGCCGTATTTAGTCAACACACGTCCAACCAACCATTACTCCTGTGGATTGACTTTGATGTAATGTATCATGTATCATGTAACCAGTGGAGAATATTCTCCTTGTGGAGTACATCGTATAATTCAGCCTGCATAAATGAATAGCCAAGACGGAGAGACAAATCATTCCGTGTTTGCTTTACTTTATTATATTTCATCAAGAATAAACAAGGCTTTCTAACATTTCTGCTATCCTGGTAGAAATTTTTCAAATTGTGCGCAGGATTTCGTCGAAATTATAAAATTTTCAAAGTTTCTGGGAAACGAATGGATAAACATTTTTTTCTTCCAAAGCAATACGCCAGTGAATACATATTTTGATTATGAATATGAGGTAATTTTTTAAGGTTTTCATAACCGCACAAGGGTCTGAAATCAGTGGAAATTTTGCATTCCCTATTTGGTCCCCTTTCTATAAAGTACACTCTAACAAAATAGAACGGGTTCAACACAAATTTCTTAGGTACTTAAATTTCAAGCTCAAAATCCCAATAGAAAACATTAATTATATAAGTTTGATGAATCGACTTAATTTAATTACGCTATCTGACAGAAGAATCATTTCAGATTTAATTTTATTATACAGAGTCATGAACAACCT
This sequence comes from Glyphotaelius pellucidus, assembly GCA_936435175.1. Classification (NCBI taxonomy): domain Eukaryota; kingdom Metazoa; phylum Arthropoda; class Insecta; order Trichoptera; family Limnephilidae; genus Glyphotaelius; species Glyphotaelius pellucidus. Next base: position 3,341,581 of record OW386561.1, read on the forward strand.
AATTGACAGCCCTGCCATTGTTAGTACCATTAAACTCCATGTACCGACAAGGAATACTAGACAAAATATTACATTCTTTTGCAACACATACACAACCAACTATCAATCACACTCACTTACCAATAGGATGCATGATTTAGGCAACAAGTTTGGTGATATTGTAGATATATTCGCTGATTCCCTTTATAATCTAAAATGCATTTTAAACCAACACTTTGTGGAATCCTACAAATTATTGTAACGTGGGTGTAATATATTTAACGATTTGATGTGTTATTGTAATGTTTTATATTGTATTTTATTCTATGTTATTGTCAAATGTTATATTGTTTCAAATATTTCACGGTTTTACGCTATAATCTTCAAAAACTACCTTTATATTTTTTAAATGTTTTCATTTTTATAACTTTTGATTTAAATTCTATTTATGTATAATCCTCGATATCTTAAATATTATTGTATAATCTATGTAAAAGCCCATATGGGCGTATAACAACAATAAATAAATAAATAAATAAATAAATAAATAAATTCCCAATTCTGGGATTTAGCGAGTATGATATTTTAACGTTTCGATATTTTTGTAATGGTTGTTATTTCTATATCTCGCGTCAATGAGTTGTTACAACAGCTGTTGTAATAAACGATGAAGAAAATCAATTTACTCGTCCTAGATTTGTTAATAGCTTAACATTATTATTAAAGTAAACAATTTCATTTTACAAGCCTGGAAAAAAGAAGACAATTTGCTGACTTAATATGTTTGTACAAAATTATTCATGATAGGCTTCAAACCACTCATTGTTTGAGCAATATTCATATTAAAGTTCCTAATAGACATAATTTAAGGAGTCATAAAATATTCCATCTAGAATTGTCGCTGTCTTGAATATATCGCCTATATAATACCATTGAAAGTGACCATACATCTACGCAAACAATCTCACATATTTCAGTTATGTAGTTGCTTTATTGTCATGTTTTTTTTACATTTTTTTACTCTTTCTCTGCAGGTTATGTATTATATTTGACACTACTATGTTTTATATTTCTTTTTGATTATCATTATTTCTGTTACCACTACAAGCATTTTCGTCTTGTAACAACTAAACATTGATTACTCATCCCGTGAACATTTCTAATTGGAGTGTTAACATTTATGTAGGTACATCCTAACGGCAATTCTATTATTGTGATAATTGAGTGTTTTGTATTAATACTCTGTAAATTTTTCAAACAACAAATAAATAAATTAAATTAAAACCTGGTATATGGTATGGTATGAGAATATGCAAAGTTCCTACTTAAATGTCATTTAGCCAGTACCTACCCCTCCCCAACCATCACCTTGCTGGAAAATTATTGGAAATTTGGAACAATGGCAAGAGAAATAGCAAAATCAAGTGCATTTGGTTTTTAAAACCATAAAAAAGAGCCGGAGGACGTTATTCCCCTCGAGGCCTAAGACATTTTCGGAAATGCTGTGTGGAGGGTTGTCTTTCTCCAGGCTTTCTGCCTGTCCCTGCGAAAAATGCCATGATTGTTATTTAGTTAGTGGAACGAATAAGGAATACTGTCACAAGATTTATTTTAGATGCCTTTGTAATTTTTTATTTTTTTTACATTAACTCCACACAGGAGGCTCCGAGGAAAATAATTTCCCTCAGGGCCTATGTCATCTTTGAAGATGCTGTGTGGAGGGTGTTTTCGAGGAGAGGAAGGAGTGAACATGGGTCTTGAAGAGACCCATGTTGTAGGAGGGAGGAAACACAGAAGCCGGCAAATCGTTCCACAGCCGAGCTGTTGAACTCAACACGAACTTGTCACATGAGAACGAGTCGTAGAAACGACCCGTTCTCATGTGACTAATGTCAACCGTGTGCAAATGTTGAGCGCGCGTTTGGCGTGTTTCCCGACTACGCATCGGTGCCGAGGGTATCAATGAGGCTAGTCCCTCGGAGCATCTTCCATTGTTATACCGGTAGAACAAGGACAGCATTCCCGCCTGGCGCATGTGCTCTAAAGATTGCAATCCATTTGTTAGGTTAGGAGAGTCTATAAAACGGACCGCCCGTTTCTGCACAGAGTCAAGGATTTTTTTCAGGAATTTTGGGGCTCCAGACCAGAGGTGGCTGCCAAATCAACCGTGGGGCGCACTTGCGATTTGTACAGGGTTAGCAGTTGTGTACTATTGTAATAAATTAATAATAAAAATATGTAATAAATTAATTTGTATTAAATTTACATTCACATCAAACACTCAAAAAATTTCTATCCGAAAATAGGTTTTTTCAGAAATATTTACATTGAATGCAGTTAAAACAATTTTCCACTTGTTTACTTTTATCAAGCCTGCTCAGCTCCAAAATTTTGTGATGGAATTTATTGACTCTAGTCCAGGGATTACAAAATATTTATAAAATAATATTTTCATTATATTGTTTGCAAATCGGAATTTACTTTTCGAAATTTACCAGTCTGAATAAACTGGTTTAAAATATAATATGGAATCGAAATGCTTTTTGCATCTGAAAAAATTTTTCAGCATTAATATTACGACATTGAAATTCCGACAATTTCTTTTATAGATTTCTGGCTAGTACATTGCTGAAGACCTTTTGGACGATGGTGATATTGAACTACAGAGAAGAAGTATCGGTGTACTGTCCAATATGATTGCCTGAATATTTTTCCAATGCACAATAATCTTAACCCTTCGAGTAATGAGAAGATAATATCTATGAACAAAAGTTCATACATATTATTTTCTCAAGCAAAAATTCTCGGTTCTTCCCATGCATTTCAAATGTTCATTTTTATAGGTTTTTTTTTAATCTTTTTGAAAATAAAAATTGTTCTAAAGTCTAGATAAAATAATCTTTCCGATATGTTGATTAGAAATCAAAATTTTTGTTTTTAATATTAAAATTTTGATATTGAAAATGTAAATTAGCTTAAAAAATATGAACCTGGGGTTTCCCCAAAAAAGTACATAAAATAAAATAAACTTAAAATTTTTAAAATTTCTTCAAAATTTGCAAATTCACTTTGTGGCATCATTAAATTAAAATTTTAAATACAGATTCCTTTTCTTAAGAAAATTTGTAATAAAGCTGTCACTTCACTTTTTATCACACTCATAAAATTTTATTCTTAAATTAAGTGTGTGTTACGTCACACATTGGCGCAAAATAAAATCGTCACTTATGATCGGGTTTGTAAAATATCTGATCAATATAGCTCGTATGTTTCCAAGGCGTATTGTTTTTTTAGCTTTCTAACATAAAAAATCACAAATGTTTGCATGACAGGAAGATAGATATCTAACTTTTAATGATTCTCTGGTTAAACGGTCGCTCTGGGACAAACTGGGTCTCCTGTTATTATAACGGCATATATGATGTTTTGGGACAATTAGGGTCTCCTGTGATTAGACGGGTTAAAAAAAAAACATTGTTCAATCATTTTGTAATAGCTTTTATACGTTTGAAACACAGTATCACTACCGAATCAGCTCGATGGAAGGTACCAATTTTCATCTGAAAACAATTTTTCAAGAAAATTTCCTTTTTTTTATAAGTGTTTCTTCTATTTGAGCCTCACTCCTTACAAAAAAATCGAAAATTAATATTTTTTTGAGGAAAGTGAAAATAAAGTTTGATTTTTTACCATTCTTTGTACGTTTTTTTGCAATAAAAAATAGATAAATTAAGTTCAGGATTGAAGTTCAAAAAGAGCATATTAAAAAAATATCTATGTGCTGAGTTTGATAAAGATTGATCAAAAACTGTAAGAGCTAGATTTTACACAAATTAAAAAAAGAAGTTTCGAGAAAAACGCGTTTGAAAATAAGACTGGCAGTAAAATAGTAATAGTTCGATCAAAGGATACTCACGCAAATGCTTATAACTTTTAAACGGTTTGAAATTTTGGTTTGAAATTTTCAGAATATATTTGTGAATAGTTCTAATATCAATTTATGGAAAAAAAAATTTTTAGAGGCTACACTCTACACCTTAGGCGTAATCAAAATTATAAGCAACTTCAGCACAAAACTAACCATTCGTGAGGAATATATTTATAACAAAATTGTAGCCTGAGATCGTAGTATAGCACTCACAATAATAGTCTTGTAGCTGCGAATCGCACGGAAAACTATTAAAATTAATGGTACAGAGCGAATAATGGCCATTGTACCAGACACTAACTTATTTACGAATAAAATTGAGCTTGTCGAAATTCAGAGAAAAAATATTTACCTGAACAGAAAATTGGCAGCTTATCATTCTACATTGTAAAAACAATTTTATGACTAGGAAATTGGCAATTTATCAAAAATGACAGTCAGTGGATCGGTTCCGGAACAGGGAGGAAACTAATATAATTTTGTATCGAATCCCTCAAACAATTTTCCTGTGATTTGTTTTTAAACAAACTGCCATTAATCGTTTTGAAAAATACCTCCAAAACTTATTAAATAATAACACAGGCCATATTCTGTACTTCACTTTAAGAGGAACGAGCGAGCGGCCCATTTCGGCGCGTTTCATACAAATCTCAAATTTGGATTTGAGGTCAAAATACCCAACCAAACTGAAAAATTGTTTTTGTAATCAAAAGGTATATCAAATATCTAGTACGGATGTGAGCTGCTTTATTTATTTTTGCTTTGAATTACAAGATATAGGCCAGTAAAGATTTTAGTGTTTAATTTATTTCTCAAAACCTATATGTGAAATTCTATTTAAATTAATCTAGATTAATTTAGATTAATCTTTACGACGAATCGGTTTACAGTATGAACATAAAAAAACAGACACAATTTTTCTACCATTAGTAAAACATTTATTGTAATTATTTAAAATATTTCCATGGCCAGCCATTTATTTAAAAACAAAGCTATTGAAATGCTGTATCTATTATAGTTATGAATAACAATAAATTTTTTAAATATTTTTTTCACGCATAATTTCTTATCAGCTGTTTACGGTTAAAATTAAGTATTTTTTCCACAGATATGCACCTTTCATTATCAAGTGTACCGCAGACAACATACAGAAATTGGAAATATTCTATGTTGACTCGAATAAGTACATCTCACGGAGTTTCAAAGTAACAAACACGCAGGATTCACGCGGTTATAAACTTTACGATTTTTTAATATATATTTTTTAAAACCTACAAATACGAAATAAACAGTAAAATAGAGGTTGGTTCATTAGCTATATAGCACTGTATTAAGTTTTTATGTTTATGTGTGAAAGTTCAAAGGTATGATTTTTTTTAAAGTTGGCGAAAAATTTAATAAATTAGCTTCTGGAAATCTCGAGCAATTGAGGCTAATTTATTTATTTCGCATGGTCGCTCCAATGGATACACAATTTAACAAAACAAATAAAAACATCCTTTGAAAAATTATTTTTGTTAATCTCAAATATTTTTTCTTTTCTTAATAAGCCCGTTTTTTCAAAAAAAAAACCTTCCAAATACATAATTCGACGCCTCATTAAGATATTTTTTCCATTCTCGTCAAATCCTTTCAACTCCAAACCTTCAAAATGAGATTGATAAAATAAAACCCTCTTCAGACAGGTAAATTCGGAAGGTCTATTTAATCTTGAGTTTTGGAATGTTTATCCATTATGTACATTCAAATAATTTGTCTACGATATTTTTTTACAAGATGGCCGCCGCTCCACAGCTGATCTTGACAGCTGAAAGATGGGATATGGCGCGAAAGAAAACATTATAAACGTACATACAAAATTACGACTTCTTCTTCATTTTCTATGAAGAGTAATTAGTAGAAATTTGAAAACTTGATTTCCCAAGGGACATTTGATATTGTGATTAATTCTGTAGAGAGTTCAGTACAGCAATCTGTATTAATCAGCGTTAAAAGGTCGCCCTTAAGAGCATTTTTCATTGTTTATTATAGTGTTGTTCTGAGAGAGTTTTGTTGTTATTATAAGTTTGATGTTACCTATCTAACATAAAAACGTAAAGTGTTTATCTACTCTATATATACATGAATGTATTTTTGCTTGCTTGCGTGTATGAATGTATGCATGTATGTATTTATGTAGGCATGTTTGTTGTTTATGCATTATGTATTTATGTAGGCATGTTTGTTGTTTATGCATTATGCATTATGTATATATTTTTTTACTTATTTTTTCTATTTTTTTAAAAATTTTATTTTAACAATAATATTTACATTTATAATATTATTACCTTGGTTTACATAATAATTCATTTTATGATTCTACTACTCCATAAGTTGAGCTCTAGGAGCTCGTGTTTGTGGGAGGAGTATTTATCATGCATAAAAAAAATAATGTTCTGAGAAGTATGTATACAATGATCAAAGACTAAAATGACTTGAATGAAATAAATACACAAACAATTTTTGACATAGACAAAAAAACAACAACAATAATACATTTTTTATTAGATATATTACTAGTTTTTACCCGCGGCTTCGCTCGCATGGTATTAGGTTGAAATTTCACTGATTAATTCACTCACTCACTCGCTCATTGCGATTCCTACAATCCCCCTGCCTTTGCTCCCTGCTGCTATATTATATGAAATACACACAATTTCATTTATACAAATTTCAAAACGCCAGAACTTACCATTATATACAGCCTATGTTACTCGCTGATAATGTAGCTTTCTACTAATGAAAGAATTTCTAAAATTGGTCAAGTGGTTTAGGTGTGAAAGCGTAACAAACAAACACACTCAGTTTCTCAGTTATAATATTATAGATGTATTACGCTATATTAAGCGTAGAAAATGTTTGAAACTTTCAAAACATCATTTCTCCACTCTCGCGAAGCTTTGTGCATTATTTCAACTACACGACAATACATCTGAAAAGTTTTTTAATCATTACAAAAACTCTTACGAAACTGTCAACAATAATACAAACGATCGATTGTTCAATCTTTGAAAAAACTCTTTAAATAAATGAATTTATTTGAAGTACCTACTCACCTATGATACTAACTAAATTCGAATACTTTTAATCTAATCAAGAATTATAGGTATTTTAAATAGGTACCTATGTTAGGTACCAAATTTGATTGAATTTTCTTATAATATACACAAATAAATGTTTGTAATATATGAAAAATGTTAATTTGTATTAAAAAATTATAATAGGTGGCACGCGAGCTGTTTGAAACTGAATGTACCGGGACTGAATATATGAAACGCAGAGTGGGAGGGAGCGGGAAGTGGGAGAGGTGGAGGGGAAGGGGAGGTGGAGAAACAATTTATTTATTAAGTGGCATTGCAACGCATGCCGGGAACTCGCTAGCATAATATAAATGAAAGTCATAATCATAAATAAATAATTCGGTTGAAAAGCTTTAGTTTATAGTTAAATTAACTTCATGGCAATTAACTTCTGTTTAACAGTTTGTACCACAAGACTGAACATTTTTAACTAACTGCAATTATGGGAATACTGTTTTCGTGTATTGCGTAATGATTTATTTATTTATTTACGGACAAATAGTCCATTAACAATATAACAATAATATGAATATAAAAATAAGAGATGACAATGAAAGGAAAGTAGGTACATATAAATTAAGAGCATTGACAAATTATAATATAAAAGAACATTTAGAAGACAACTACAAGTCAAAGCTTGAAGATGAATTTAAAAGACTTTAAAATAACACATTTTGTATCGACTGCCGAAAGTCATTTAGGCTAACACCAAAAATTCAATGCTTTGACTTGCATTATCAAGTCTCGACATTCTGGATAAAGGAGAATGCTGTCCATTATTGGGAGAATGTTGATTGAGGAACAGCAATTCATTATTTCGGAGTCTACGGGAAGAGATTTTAAACTAGATGAGTTGTAACAAACCAGGTACGTCAGTAATACTGTTGATAATTTTGAATTTGCCAATTATATCAGTGTCTTTTCTAAGTTTATCTAAAGAAGAAATGTTTAAAGTTTGTTCAATTTCATCATACGAGTACTCGCCTTCAAGTCCTAATCTCCAAGAAATTACTCGTAGGAAGCGATGTTGTACGGATTCGATGTGACAAAATGTGGACAGCATAGAAAGGAGACCAAATGACACAAGCATATTCAAGGTGAGGGCGAACCAGCGAACAGTAAACCACCCGTATTATCTTCATTTTCTTAACGCATATTTTATTGGCTGCATTTTTTATATGTGATTGCAAGATTCAAACCCGGTTCTAAGTCGAAGTAAGATACAATTAAAAGTGATCGAATTTGATATCGACACCTTAGCGCAGTGGACAGCGTGTTCGCCCGGAAAGCGAGAGGCCCTGGGTTCGAGTCCCAGAGATGCCAATATCTTTTTCTGATTTCGGGTTTAAAAAGTTACAGTTCACGATTTCTAAGTGTTCTTAATATATTCGAGGTTAACTGTTAGTACCAATCCTTATCCATCGAACGTGCTCAGAGGTCTGGTGAAAGAGCATTATTCTGAATCGAAACGACGACGTTAAAATGGCTTTTGTTATGTCTGGTGTCCATTTCTGTATAGCTAGGTATTTCTTACACTTCCTTTTTCCCACTGAAGAAAGGCCCTGAGGAAAAAAAATCCCCCAAAGCTTGTCATCTTTAGGGATACTGTGTGGAGGGTCTTTTACGAAGCAAAAGAAGTTCTGGGAAGAAAAAATGTAATTGAAGTGGGTGGAAAACTGGTATTCACTGTGTCCAGGAGTGATTGACGTAAGAATTCATCCCTCCTACTGCGGTACAAGGCGTTGGGTCGAGAGAGTCCGGCTGGAGGGGTCAAAAGGTCTCCATAAACCATTAATTTCCGATATGGTCTGCCATGCAGAAGGTGGGCGAACGCGTGTGTCGCCAAGACCTAGACAACCCCATGAACCCGGGCACCCTTGATTCTCGAAATACCATGGCTCCCCTCCCTTAGTACCCACCATAGGGTGGCAGCCTTTTATACTACCGACATCTGTTGGATAACTCTATACCCTTCGTGATCGATCTCCACTAGAGCCATCTACGTCACGTAGCTCGAACTATCACAAAATCTTTGCTTGAAATGACTTTGCTCGTGCTTGCTGACCAGATCTGAACAGACAGCCAAGAAAGATACTTCCTCACCTACTTCTTTTGCATCATCTCACTACAATTTGAGATGCCGTAATCTCACAGTCTCCAGACGTTTGGTAGCAGTTGGGACTCTTGTACGAAAGGCACTTACATAAAAAAAAGGTTTTTATAAACCTTACGATTTCCGGGTATTACGTGATACTAACTTCCTATTCCGTTATTTACAAATCGAAACAAATAGAAAAAGATTACGACAAAGGCGTGTTACTCTCCGGAACTTCTTAATTTGACAACCAAAACATACTAACTCCAAAATGTTATTAAATATTTATGCTGCATACGTGGCGCTGCGAGACGGGTCACATCACTGAACGGAAAATTCGTAGAAGTTATTTTTTTTAAATATTAGTTCCCAAAGGAGGGTGTCAGTTTTGGGTGGAGCAGAAGAAGTTCTGGGATGGAAAAAGGTTTGAGGGATTGTTAGGAATCTGGGGTCATTATGTCCAGGAGTGACGGACGTATGAATCTATCCCTCCCACTGCCGTGCAAGGATGCTCCGAGAGAGTCCTGCTGGAGAAGTCAAAAGGTCTCGCTCAACTAGTCTCTTATTTTTCTCTCCCGATTTGGCCTGCCACGCAGTTGGTGGGCAGACGCATCCACCGCCAAGATTCGAACAATCACGCCTTGAACCCAACACCCCTGCTAAGTTTTTTCTTTTTAAATTAGTTCCACACAGAAAACCCTGGAGAAAATAATTCCACTCAGGACTAATGTCATCTCAGGGGATGCTGTGTGGCGAGTTTTTTTAAGGAAAGGGAAGGGAAGAGAGGAAGTTTTGTGAAGGAAAAGGGTAGGGGGTTAATAGGAATCTGGGGGTATGGGACGGACGTATGGATCCATCCCTCCAACTGCGATGGAAGAGGATGGGTCGAGAAAATCAAAAAAGACTCCCTCAACCAGTCTCTTTCGCCCGCCACACAGGAAATGGGAACAAGAACCCGGGCACCCCTGCTAAGTCACTAGCGTGCTACTTGGGGTGACCTATAACAGAGGTGTTGGTAATCCAATAAATGGTTTCCGGGGCAGCGATACCCATATCGCCTCCCAAATTCAACAAACGTATCAAACCACTTTGGATGATCTATGGCAGAGTTGTTGGTTATCCAATAAATGGTTTCAATAATACTGAAGATGAGAAACTGCAGCCAGTGGTGAGACCTTGTAAAGAGGCCAAATGCCATTTAACGTAGCGCCGTGATGATGATGATGATTCCGTACACACAGACACGCCCACAACACACTTACATTGGTGTATTTCTTCAGTATGTCCTGTGTGGCGGGGAAGTAATTTTTCCGTGGTTTCTCGACGCGACTAGCGCCACCTGCCGCTGTCATAATTCTTCCATATTACTATACACTTTTCAGGCTCTGTATGGCATACTTTATCAAATTAAGTTTTCTTTTTAGTATTGTGTAGACCCCATGAGGGACTTATGATCAGGTCATGGTTGGATTTATTTTTTTTACTCTACCACACTTTTTGTGTAAAGTAAAAAAATTAGTTAAGCAGAAAAATCTGATCTGAAAACGTATTAATTTGTTAGGTATGTCTTTCAACAGCTTGTACATGTATATTATAATGTGGATTCCAGACATTATAACTCTTATTAGGAACTTTTAGGAATATGAATATTGCTCAGACAATGAGTGGTTCGAAGCTTTGCATGAATAATTTTGTATAAACATATTAAGTCAGCAAATTGTCTTTTATTTTTTCCAGGGTTGTAAAATGAAATTGTTGGTTTATCTTTGAAAGGTTTTCTGGCCACTCCAAGGCGAATCCTTCAATGTCCTTGGTCGTTCAACCAATGCCGTAAATTTTAATCGTATCAGAAATGAATACCTTTGTTTTTGCCTTTATATTTATTTTATTTCGTTTAATTTTTGGCAATCCGTCCACTCTTTGGGCAGTGTGCGCAGAATGGAAAAGACCTTGGCTTATAAATGGCTTATCGCCACCTCAGCTAAGCCGTCCTAATCCGTACCTCTCTTGAGCCAGGGCGGGGGAGGGAGAGAGGGTGAATATGAGTATCAGGAGAGTAGCGAGTGAGGGAGGTGTGTTGGGGGTAGGTATTATATTAAGAGTGGGGTAAGGCAATCTTTACAACACGTCAATCAAAGTAAAAGGTCTGGACGGACGTATACAGGGTGAAAAATACATAACTAAACCTTTGTTTATAATCACATTTTAATTAAGTTGTACTTCAAAACAAAGAGTGTTGGACCCTCTCAATGTGGTTCTAGTGAAAGACCACCTTCTGAATCGAAAAGTTGCTTTAATTTGATTTTGCTATATTTGGTGACTCGATCTGAAAAACCAGGTACTTTCTAATATTTCTCTTGCCATATCCTTTCCCCCAAACTCGCTTTAGTCTCACAATATACCCAGTTAGGGGTAACATGAAAAAATAATGAGACATGAATTTCAATTAATATATTATTAGACACATTGCTAGAATTACGAACAGAATTTTAACGGACGAAATTTAAGCTCCCGAATTCTGAATTTCTAATGATTTATAACACATTTCTCTTGAGCACTTTGTTTTTAAGCTAATAAATGCTATTTTTGAAAATAATATCTTTACATTTGTAGAGGCCAGACGGTAATTTTATGAATTGGCGGCTTTTGGTTCGGTTTCGCTCAGTTAGCGTTGGTGACTATTTTATAAATCCAATAGGAACTGGTTCCAAAAATAGCCCGTTCCTCGGATCCACTGTCGTCCAGTGATAGCTAGTCACCGGGACAAAGTAACTAGGATAGGCAATGACGTCATATGCAACATGTAGCCGCTTGATAGGTACTATTGTACAAGTGAGTAGTACCGTCAATCTTTCCATATCCGGAGAGATACTACAAATTCACAAATTCGTAGTACTTATACCTGCCAAGGGCACGTCCCCATGCGACCTGCTAACGAAGTAGCGACATCTTTTGACGAATTCTTGAAATCGAAACCGAATTAGAATGGAAGCTTTGTTTAAAATTTCACGTACACAGATATTATTTGTGGCGCGTCGCGTACGGCGAGGTATGCACGAAGTTCTGGAATTCAACCACGCAGACGCTATTAATTATATGAAATTCCCGCGAATTTTCCGACAATTATAAAAAACACATTTTTTCTGTTATTTAAAGTCACAGGTACGAAAAAAATTACAGTGTGATCACAAGTCACATTTATTCATCAAAATCACAGTGTATCGCAATTAGGGCATTTGTCGTGAGATTTTATCTCTATTTTAAAAGAGTCGTGTTTTATAAAATATTTTCACTATTTTCGTTTTTTTTTTCGTTTTGTTTTTTAATATTAGCGCGCCCCCCTAACATATAGTATTTACGTATATCGTTTTCAAAAAAAATTACCTAACACCTTAAATTAATTTAGCATACTCTCTAACCCTAAAATTTAAACTTTTGGTGTAAATATAAGGTGTGAATCTCTCCATGTGTAACTTTCCACCTGTGTAAATCTGGCAGTGTAATATTAATGTCTAAAATTCACGCCTGAGTAATTTTGTTTCGACGCTGGCTCCAGGGAATGAAGGCTCGCACTTACATTGTTGAAATAACAGAATGTTTTCTAAACTAGATTTCGGAGATAAGTTAACCAATACCCCTGCCATAGGTCAGCCCAAGTGGTTCGCTACTTTTGGTGACAGCAGGGGTGCCCGGTTTATGGGGTGAGGTTTGTCTAGGTCTTGGCGACGGATGCCGGACCATCTCGATCCATTACTTTGCCACAGTGGAAGAGATCGATTCATACGTCCGTCATTCCTGGACAGTTAGATTCCTCCCTAGATTCTTAACACCTCTCATATCTTTTCCTCCCCAGATCTTCTTCTTCTTTATTTCCATAAAACGACCTTCCACACTATACCCTTAAGATGACACAGACTCAAAGGGATTTATTGCCGGACCTCCCGTGTGCAGCTAATGTAAAATAAATTTATAATAAAGGGGATCGAATCTCATCAAATACATTAAAAGTTAATTTTTGAGTAAGTTCTATTCAGCCCAGTTGCTTCATAAATAATCACAGAACTTGAATCAAACTTTTACAAAACGTGAAAAATAACAAAAAATTTGATGAACGGTACAATTTTTTTTAACTAACCCATCCTTAGTCTTTCAGAAACTGGGCTGCAGACTCGAGTAGAATTAGATCTTTTTTCTTCATTCAAATTAAAAGATTTCTTTGTTTTGACCACTTTTAATGTCTATAAAACCGACATGTTTCGAGAGCGATGCTTCCTTTCTCAGGGTTTACAAAAAACTTATTATAAATAAACTTAGCGGTGTCAATGAAAAGGCAGGGATGGGAAGGGAAAAAAGAGACGAATGGGAAAGGACACGCAGGGAGAAACAATTTCTTTATTAAGTGGCATTGCAAACGCATGCCGGGAATTCGCTAGTTGTAAATAAATACGCCGGATGACAACTGTCGGTGGATCAATTGTCATAGAACCATGTTTGGCTTGTGGCTTCCTCTTAAACGGAAATTGCAATCTTATAGTCATCATCTTAAGGCGCCGTATCCCTGCTCAAAAAGATGGAGAGCTATGTAATTACGAATGGTGGATAAAGCGCGCTAATATTTAAAACGATAAAATTTAAGCGAAAATTCTGAAAACGTTCAATAAAACACGACTCGTTTAAAATAGAGCAAAAATCTTGTGTGGAGCATCTAAAATAGCTTTTAAAGAAGCAGTGTGAATTTTTTCATACATATAACTTCTAATATAAGTGAAATGAACGTGTTTATAATAATTTTCGGAGCATACTTTGCGATTTTTTCTATCTAGGGAATTTCATATAACTTGCGTTTTGGCGTGGAACACGTCCAGATCTTAAAAAATAACATATATTTTAAAAACTTCAAATGTTTAACCCTTTGAATGGCAGGAGACCATATTTGTCCCAGCTCACATGCGTCTCGTATAAATCGCTGTAACTCAAATACTATCAAAGTGAAAATTATATTTTAAACAGTGTTAAAAAGGTAAAACACCACGCTTTGTAGTCTAAAAAAATAACGACAAAAAAAGTAAATGTACACCTTTATGAAACCAAAGTTTGAATCGCAATTTGAAAAAAAAAATTGAAACTTTGAGAATTTTTTATTAATTATTTTTATATAAAAAGACAAAAAAGTGAGGTGACAGTAACGTTTATCATATATTTGTCAAATAAAATATATATTTATATATATATTTTTCGTTATTAGTAATTTTAGTTAGGAAAAGCGCGAGGTGAGCAATTTTTAGAACTTTTTTTAAGTTTGCACGCAAAATTTTTTTATTTTTCAAAAATTATGTTTATTTTGAATTACAAAATTATAAAGCGCATTTTATCGCCTTTCAAATGCAGTTTTTAGTTTTGGGATATGTTCAGAAATATTCCATTTATTTGCATTTTATTGTAAAGCGGAAATATTTTGACCACCTGAAAAATACGCCAAAATTCTGAAGGGTTAAGGGAGATATGTAAGTGTAATGTTCTTTTATTTTGGCCTTACTAGCCCACAAATAATAAAATGTACACGTAAGTTCTTTCTTGTTTTATTGTAATGTACAATGGATTCGATAGTACTGTTTTATTGTCTATAACGTAGCGAGTGATTACTAAGGACGGGTTGTTTCAAAAAATTTGATGAGTTCATCAAATATTTGAAGTTAATTTTCAGGTTCTGTGTAAGTTCTTTTCGAGTTCTGTTTTTTTATCATCATAGGCCAGCTGCTTCACATAACTGAAATCATCACAGAACTTGAATAGAACTTACACAGAACGTGAAAATTAACGTCAAATATTTGACGAATTCGTAAAATTTTTTGAAACAACCCATCCTAAGGCTACTAAAATGGTTCTGCCCGCGCCAACGGCTGCCTCGGCCCAGAGCGCACCGCGGCCGCTCGACAAACTTCGTCGGAACCCGAACGTTTCCGAACGATCCCATTCATGGATAATTACATATACTACAGTAAGAAATCGGTAAAAATTTGGGTAGCGGCGGCCTAAAAGGAATGTGTGATTTAGTATTTTTGATTTTCAAATGTGATTTTTCTTTTTCGTACACACCGAGGTGTAAAAACATTTGAATTTCACAATCATCACTCTGTATCTAAAATCTTTATACATTACAATGAAAAAAGTGGCAAAACGGTTCTGTCCAGACTGTGCAGAGTGTTGCTATTAGT
Source organism: Glyphotaelius pellucidus (assembly GCA_936435175.1). Taxonomy (NCBI): domain Eukaryota; kingdom Metazoa; phylum Arthropoda; class Insecta; order Trichoptera; family Limnephilidae; genus Glyphotaelius; species Glyphotaelius pellucidus. The sequence goes on from OW386561.1 coordinate 3,356,917, forward strand.
CTTTTTTACTTTTTGGTCACAAGTGTGTCACTTCTATACAAGTTCCCACTGCCCCCAGTGGCCAGGCCCTGGGGCTGGCGTTGAAAGGTATATTAAACATTCCTGCATGTTTGATATGTGAGGTGGGAGGTGGGAGTGGAGGAGGCCACAACTAAATATTACGTATAAATACCCCCTTCACGTGGAGAGTGTAAAGTGAAAGATTATTTTCGCTGGACCGGGCGAGATCTAAAAAAGGGTCGGGTGGCGAAAAATTATTATAAAATGTTGAGTTTTTTTTGATTGACGCCTTGGAAAAATCGATTTTTTTTCATTAATCCCCAAACAGTAGCCTCTGAAGAGAATAATTTTCTTTAAAGCCTATGTTATCTTTAGGAATGCTGTGTTGAGAGTCTTTTTTATGGATAGGAAAAAGTTAATCTGAGCCCTGAATTATTGGCGCTCATAAATTTTAATGTGCCAGCCAGAAACACAAGGTCAGTACTACCGTTTTATTGTGGCAATACTGCGACCATGGCCCATTTCAATATACCACTACAAAAATTCAAAATTTAGGCAATATGTATTCGCATATAGACGTATGAAATGAGTCGCTGATAAAATTTAAACACGAAATAATCAAATCATTTATGCATAACTCAAGTACTCACTAGGGAAGTTCTTTAGTAAATTTGTGAAATAAATTTACCTAATATATCTATAACATATCTCTATGTATAGTATCGTATTAATGCATCTTAGTAATTAATTGTATAGTAATTTTATAAACCATCACAATTATTAAAAAAAAACTTTTTTCTTTTCATCATTGTTACCAACTTACAAATATTGGTACTATGTTACAATAGTGGCTATTCTTGTTTTGTTCACAGATTTTCTTAATTTTATTGTTTCATTGGAAATAAGATTTGTTTCCTAGCTTGTAATATATTTTACTTATTTTTTACCTACCATTAAACATTTTCAACGTACTTCTTAAGTTAAGTTATTTGCATACATATATATACTAGCTTTTCCCCGCGGCTTCGCTCGCATGGTATTACGGGAAATTACTGTAGCGGTTGAACTTATCAATTATCCCCCCTCGTCCCCACCCCCACCCCCTCCCGCATTCCATACATGCATTCCCTTACATTCAGTTTTCAAACATCTATCCTGCCACCTAAATTTCATAAAGCTATAGCTCAAAGAAAAAAAGAATTATCCAATTTTGTTAATTCGTTCGGAATTTATGCGCTCACAAACATTTCGGATGTTTATTTTTAATTAAATATTTGGAAGTTTGTTAATATAATTAAAAAATTACACTATTTATTATTCAGTCTTTATAATCGTTAAGAATTATATTTTTAATGTAGGAACTCTTATCTGACATTTATTGCAAAACAGAAGCTTGTCCAAAAAAAAAAACGAATTCTGATATTTGAATTTTCTGCAGTAGTAGCTGACCAGTAGACTGAGTATCTACCAGCATAGAGCCCAAAAATATATCAACATTGTTTCCATAGAAAAGATTTTTTTCTGACGTTAGCAAAAACTCGCTTTTGTTAGCGACAGAAAACGTATAACAAATATAATATATTAATATTTATAATTTCATAACGCCAGAGCTTACCATCATATACAACCTGTAGTCTGCGCATATAATTTAGCTTTATATTGATGAAAGAATTATTAAAGTCTTTATATTGTGTTATGCGTGAAAAGTTCATAAACGAACTCGAGCAGTTTCGCATTTATAATATTAGTTTGGATATCATATTTAAATATATTTTTTCATTGTTGCAATATTGTAATATTTAAATATACAAGCTCACTTGAGCTTTTTTTCATGTTTTTGCTATACCTTATTATTATGTAAAAGCCGAATGACGTTAATTTTATGAACAAATAAATATCTATGTTCTAGGAGGTAGTTAACACAGAAAGCGAATCGTTCCACAGTCGAGCTGTTGAACTGAACGTGTCATAGAAACGACCCGTTCTCTATGTTGTGCGGGCATTTGGCGAGTTTCCAGAATGTGCATCGATGCCGAAGAAATAAACGACGCTAGTTTCTCGGAGAGAACCACAATCCATTTGGATATGATATTCTATCAAACAGACCGTTTACTTCTGCAAGAGTCAAGGCATTCCTTGAGGTATTTTGGGGCTTTAGACTAGAGGTGGCTGCAAAATTCAGCAATGGGATGCATTTGTGATTTTCAGCAGTTAAAGATACCATAAAGACCCTAAAGAGACCTCCAAACAACATTCCAAAGATAACTCATTGAATAAATGAATAAAGAATAAACAAAGATAACAAATAGACGCCGAGGGAAATTTTTTCCTCAGGGCCTCGTGTGTGGAGCGATCGTATTAAAAAATTTTTGAAAACAGTGGGTGATATTTATCGCAAAGCAATTATTATAATCCGGACTATAAAAATCATTCAAAGCATTGTCAACTGTTCTCCGCCGCACCACACTTGAATGACACTACAAACATCTCTTATCAGGGATCCCCCAGCCCTATCGGAAGGGCTTAGCCTCAAAGGGAAGTGCTAAAACGCCATAAATCTACCCTCATAATCATCATTGTTAAGGGTCTGTGATTACGCCACGGGTAGTGACGCCGAAACCACCCTTAAACCTTATTTAATTGGCCGGTTAGTTTCTTGGGATTGCCGGAAACAGCGCAAAAAACACTTATTCTGAAGTCATTTCTATCTAACTTAATAACTTTTATGTCGTTTCTCTGAAGGGTTTCGTAGTTTGTAGAGTTCATTGATCTCAATGCATTCAAAATAAAATTCCAACATGTGTGATCTATATGACCTAATTGAATACAACTCATTAGTTTGGTCTCCTCTTCCAACATGTGTGATCTACGTAGCCTAATTGAGTACAACTCAGTAGTTTGGTCTCCTCTATAAAATGCACATTAATAACATTGGGTAAAGATAAAAAAATATCTACATTTTATAAAAGTGCAATTATACATAACTTCGTCGCCTTGGTTCGTGTTTGTCCAACAGACCATTAGAAAATTTTACAGGAGGTTTTCTTTAAGTTTTTCAATTAAACATTATGTTAGTTGTTTAAGATAAAGCTATTTCCGTAAAGGTAAAGTTCATTAGTTGATATAATTCTTAGTTAATTAACTATAATTTTTTATATTTTATTTTTATGTTAAAGTGAAGATTGAACGAAAACCCCAACTGCTCCCGTCTGGAGCCAGTGAGACTATGGCATCTCCAATTGGGGTGTGTTGTGAGGCTGAAGGTAGTGGGGAGGTGAAGGAGATGGGGAAAAAGAAGGAAGTACCTGAATATTAAAATCTGGTCACCAAGCACGGCTAAGGCCATTTCAAGCAACGTTTCAATTCTGAATGGTGGTCTACAGCAGGGAGTTACATACTGAGAGTATTTTCCACTCTGGAACGTGCCGCAAATATAGGATACATTATTTTAAATGATTTTTTTGTGAAATAACACAAATTAATCAAATACAATTTATTTTCCACGCCGGGATTCGATCCCGCGACCTTCGGATTGCGAGTCAAGAGCCTTACCGCTAGACCACGCCGGCCGTCAATACAACTCAGCCTACGGTGAAAGTAAAGTTAATGAATTTTGAGGACCATATTAAACACATATTCCAGTCATATTCCTTAATATTCTGTTGTCTTTACGGTCTATCTCTATCATTTTGTTAACAATTATGTTTCGTGTATATCTTTTATCTATTGTAATTTTATTTTTATTATTTTTTCTCGTCCTGCGCCGCATCGAAAGGGATAGATTCATATGACCGTCACTCCTATTTTGATACTTCATACCATTTTCCTTCTCAGAATTTCCCCTCCTACCTTACCCACAAAATACCATCACACAACACAAGACATAGGCCCTGAGAGTAATTATTTTCCTCAGGACTTCCTGTGTTATGTAAAAATGTAAATGTATGTAAAAAAATGATTATCTGTTCTAGATTTGTATCTTCACATTTCGTTGTAATCAACATAAATTTGACCTAAGTTCATATGCACCACATTTTAATGATTTGTAAATTTAAAAAAAGATTCTTTAATTTGTCAAACGAAAGAAATTGGCCCTTTTTGTGTACTGCGTAGTGTTGCCGAAGTTGTTATTTTTCCAAAAAATTAGATTCTGCGCATTGACCATTAGGCGCATTCTCACCCTTGCTAGATTATATATGTAGATACATTCCTAGATTACAATATATATATATATAGGTAAATTTATTGGATTATATTAACGACTTATTTACAAAACGTACCAACGTATTCTAACACATGTTCGATAGGTAATTTGACTCTAAATAATCATGGAAATGTTTACAAAGAGCCTCGCGGAATATTCAATTACTTGATTGAGCACATTCATCTTCTCAAAACTGATAATGGAATGCGGTTGAAAGTGGTACATACTTATTAGGTGGCGGATAGATCCTAAATCCTACATTCTACATAGTACATTAACACCGAATAGATACTTCATAGAAGAGTGATCTCCAATCCCTTTTGATAAATAAAAAATTAATAATGGTTCTGTTGCCTTAAAAGATTACATATCACTGATAAAAACTATTCATTCGGGGGTACCTCAAGGTTCCCATTTAGTCCCCCTGCTTTTTACTTCATATTTCAAAGTCATCAAAAATATCATCACTCATTCTTTTTCGTTATTTGTTTTTGGGGTGTTATGCCGTGTGGCGCTACCTCCTTCTATATCCAACGTTTCGGACAGCGGACTATATGGACATATAGTGTCCATCTTCAGCGCAGATGTGTAATTGTGCATCTTACACATTTGCCCTCATAAAACCCCAAAAACAAATAACGAAAATACTTTTGGCCATGAAAATCTAAAAACTTATCTCACTCATTCTGATTTCATTCATTCTATCATCCTGACGATACGAAAACATATAAATTCATAAGCTCAGTAGATGAATGCTATAAAATACAAGAGGGTGTTAATAAAAATTGCATGGACAATAAATTATTTCTAAACCTAAATAGGTTCCAAACAGTTCGAATTCAAAAAATCGATAATCCTTAGAAGTGTAAAGAGTGAGTAAAAAAAAAATGAGCTCACTTTGGGCTTAGCATGCATCCCCACAATACACTTCTATCATTTTATCCATTCAGTGTAGATGTTTGTCTGTAGGAGCTAAATGTGGTAATACGCATTACAGTAGCAGATTGTAGCTTGTACATTGTAGGCTATATTATAGGTGGTGGGTGGTACGTTGTAGGCTGTATGGAGGCAATATCATTAACACCCCCAACAGATGAAATGTATGTGGCTTTTTGATGTACTGTTATTTCCTCTGATGAACATACAACTCAGATGATCGGGAGTTTCAATAATAATCCGGTTCGTCTAGATTATGAGTCATGTTTATTATCGTCTTATCAAAATGAATATATAACTAAACTTAACTTCCATTCTAAAAAATGCTCTGTAATAATGTTTTACCGCTCCAGGGGCTCTACCATGGTGAAATCGATAACTTTACAATGTCGGATCGTTAGGAGTAACTTCGGATGATTTTATATCGATATCCCTAGCACAGTTTCACTGTTGATAGCTGACCCGATATTGGTGGGGAATAAATACGATATACGCTGGCAACACTGGTGGACTTGTCTCACGTTCAAAAACGTCAAACGCCAGTCAAATACGTAAAAATCATAATATTAATACGTGAAGCCAAAACTTTGTACCCCTTTTTACGAAAATTGCGCGGACGGAGGAGTATGAAATTTCGCACACTTATAGTTTATATAGAGGAGGAGTGCAGAATGCTAATATTTTTTTAAAATTATGCATAAAAATACATTAAATCAATAAAAAAAACATTACACACACTACCATGTATTTGACACACACACACACGCATCTTTACTCTATTGCTTATTGTTAAAGTCTATGGTCAATTTGTCTATGGTCTTACTGAATGTCAAATGTCAAACATAACCATAAAAATACCGCTCACTCAATATAATATTAAATCACATACTTTTTTGACATAACACGGGAGTTAAATAGTTATCATTTCTTTAGTCGTATTTCAGCCACTTTGGTTTATCAAAATTCGAAAAAAATAATTTGATCGCGTCTTAGTTGAATTATAAAGTCTATGGATCGCGTATTTGACTTCTTTCAATACATAAATCTTCGTTAGTTCAATATTTTCATTAAATAAGCCTGTAATGTTGATTAACGAATGACATAATTCAAATAAATGCATATAATGACATCTAACCGAAACTTATTTATTTATTTATTTAATGAACATAAACAGTCTTAGTAATATAATAAACATGAGAGGATGATAAAAAAACAGACCAATTATTAATGTTCACAGATAGGTATTTAGAAACAAGACTTACTAAATATAAACTAGAATATTTAAGAAAAATTAAGAAAAAAACAGAACTAATCAGCAATTAAAAAAGATAATAGTAATAGTACAAATCTGAATTCAACAAATGATTAACCAATACACAACAATAAAATAAGTGTGATTATAACTAAAACAATAGGTATTTGGTTTGAAAGGGTAAGGGGAGGAGAGGGATAAGGGAAAGTTGCCACGCAAGTAATATAAAAATATTAGATACAATTCATTAATATTCATGAATATGTGTTATTCGCACCTAGAATGTTATACAGTGAAGTTCTGTAGCGACAGTAACTAGCAGTAAATACGTCAGCACGTGTGTCTATATTTGCAAATTTGTTGTTGTAGTAGTTACATGTCCTTTGTATAAATTCATTTTGATTGGAATTGGTGTTGCATCTATCAATATAGAAAAGGGTATTTTGTCTACTATATCGAATGGACGTGTGGAAATTTATTTTGTTTATATCTTATCTGATACTATGGAATTCGGGCTAAATTTTGTCAATCGTCGGTTGGAATTTCTCTTTCCAAATGTTGACCGTGATCGCAAATATTGCTAACTAACCATAGATGACGGATTTGGGCAATATCGTATTGATATAGGGTTATATCGATAGGTACCCAGGCGCGCTGAAAGAAGTTTCACTTCAAAAGAAGTTCGTGAAAACGTGACTGTCTTTAGTACCTACTCACTAAAGGCAGCACTCTTTACTGGAAAACAGTTAGCCAATATAGTTTTTCAAAGCGCACCTCGGGCCGTTTTTCAATTAACGTTAACATTGTTTAATATGGAAACGGGTGTTATTCTACTAAGCTAAGCTGCCGTTTTCTCATTAGGTTAAACACACAGTGATTTTAATAAACATCAGAGGTAGTTTCTATGGAATTTTTCAGATTTATCATTTCGATAAAATATAAATATGGAACATTGCGTGACAGCTTATTTATTTTTGAAGTGAAAACTTCTTTAGCACCGCGATTTGAAACTCTATGAAACGTAAATAGCGATACTAAAAAAAGACACACAAACATAGTGGGAAAGGGAAGGAGACGGGGAAGAGGAAGGTGGGAAGTACCTAGCTATTCAGATCTGGTCACTAAACATGGCTAAAGCTATTTCAAGCAATGTTTCAATTCTGAATGGTGGTCTTACACCAGGGCGATACTGAGAGTATCTTCCACTCTGGAGCGTGCCGCAAATATACTGTATATAATTTTAAATGAATAAATTTTGAAATAACATAAATTAATCAAATAAAATTTATCTGCCACGCCGGGATTCGATCCCGCGACCTTCGGAATGCGAGTCAAGAGCCTTACCGCTGGACTTCGCCAGCCGTCATGCCTGTCTAGCCTGCAAGGGATGAGAGATGAGTTGATTATTAGCAGAAGTAGGCTATTCAGTTTTTATATAACGTGGAATGTAGACCGTGGATATATTTGAAAGTATCTCAAATTTTTTTTTAAAGTATCGATCAAATTTGGCAGGAAAGCAATCCGTGGTTTCAGAAATAGTGCCATATTGTCGCAAAAAGCGCTCAAGTGGTTAACCGAATTTCTACCGATTTCTTGCATATCTCCCTTGAACATCTGAAATTTTTAAGCTCTTAAAAAAATATATGTTATTTTTGAAGATAATATCAATACAATTCTTACGCCGAAACCCAAATTATATGAAATTCCCTCGACAGAAAAAAATCGCAAAATATGCTCGAAATTTTTTATTTTCAAGCCTATCTCTATTATTTAACAAGTTATATGTATGAAAAAAATCACAGTGTTTCTTTGAACGTTGTTTTAGACAACTCTCGTGAGATTTTTGCTCTATTCTAAACGAGTCGTGTTTTATCAAACATTTTCACAATTTTCGCTTCACCTTTATCGTTTGAAATATTAGCGCGCTCTCGCCGACATTCGTAATTACATACGAATGTCGGAGAGAGCTCGGATACGGGGTCTTAAGGTCCCTCGTGCTCGGTCAAAAGTCGTCTCGAAAAGAAGAAGACGGAGAGATATGTAATTACGAATGTTGGAGAGAGCACGCTAATATTTAAATCGATAAAATTGAAGTGAAAATTACGAAAAAGTAAATTAATAATTAGTAATTAATAAAATTACGATAAAACGTGACTCTTTTAAAATAGAGCAAAAATCTCGTGGAACGTATCTTAAGTATCATTTAAAGAAACGTAGTGAATTTTTTCACAAATATAACTTGTAAAATAATAGAAATAGACTTGTTTTAAATAATTTTCGGAGCATACTTTGCGATTTTTTTCTATCGAGGGAATTTCTTATAATTTGCGTTTCGGCGTGGAACGTATCTAGATATTATCTTCAAAAATAACATATATTTTTTGAAGAGCTTCAAAACTTCAAAAGTTTAAGGTTGGGTTGTTTCAAAAAATTTGATGGATTCATCAAATATTTGAAGTTGATTTTCACGTTCTGTGTAGGTTCTATTCAAGTTCTGTTATTATATCGTTATAGGACAGCTGCTTCACAAAACTGAAATAATCACAAAACTTGAATAGAACTTACACAGAACGTGAAAATTAACATCAAATATTTGATGAATCCATCAAATTTTTTGAAACAACCCGTCCTAAGGGAGATATGTAAGAAATCGGTCGAAATTCGAATAGCAGCGACTTACGTAGAAAGAAAAATAGATATTTTTTTAAAATTATTAGCTTTCAACCAAAATTCTCTTGCACATTCAGAGAACAATTTCACTATACAAATCAGCTCTATTATTTGATGAAAAAACATATCAAAGCCAGCTTAAGTTCCAATATTATTGAACTAAATATATCTTCAATATCGTAGAAAATATTTCCCAAATCGGGGATTCATCTCGTAGGCGTATAATATTGCGACGTTGAAGAAGAATAAATTGTTACCATATTGTTATTACGGTAGGTACTGTCTTCTAACATCCTGCCACGAAAATGGAATAAATATAGCAACTCAGGGATATTCAAGATCGAATTTTAGTATAAATATACTTCAACCGATTTATCAGATAGCTAGCTTACCATTTTATAATTCAATTTCCCTACAAAGCTGATTTCAGAGTTACCTAGTTGTAGTAATTACTCGAGATGAAACGGATAGATGTTTTTCCGGATACCGGATATCCGGCCAACCTTGAAGCCGGATAGCCGGATAACCGGCAGCCGGATATCCGGCCAAACATAGCTAAATATTTTGATATAAAAAGTGACGATCAAAAATTTGCTATTCGTTCTTTATGTAATGTTAAAATTTCTCGTGGTGGGGAAGAAAAAAAGGCAGGTATGTACTTAACGAAAATAGCTTAACTCTTTCTTTGTTTTTAATTACTTAATGGAATTTATCGCAGAACGAACGATTTATCCATTGAATGTTATGGTTAGGTAAATAGGTGTAACTGGTGAAGTACATTAGGTACACGAAGAGAAATCGATTTTGGTCATCACGAAAAAATGGCATGTCTTCTTAATAAAACATCCATTTCACGATGTTTCATCGATTTGCCTCAATATTATATCATAACGTTACAAAGAAAAAAAACATTATAATAACGTTGTATACGTTCAAAATTAGATTACTAATAATTTATATCTGCAGTTTATTGACAAGTGACACGTCAGAACCAAAATATTGCATTTTATTGTGATTCTCTATTATTTAACATTATCCGGTATCTGGCCAGATAGTCGTTTATTATCCGGTATCCGGCCGGATTTTAAATTTAGGCCGGATACCGGATATTAACCGAATATCCATCTCTAGTAATTACCTCACGATATTATATAACATTTCCCCAGAGTTTGTTCATGCGCACAACTTGTAAAGATTTTTAATTCTCTGTTCTCTTTGATTTCAGGTATGCGGTATGCACTATATATCCTACACTCGGATACAATTGAACATTTTGCAGATGGTTCGTATTCTAATTATTTTTGTTACTTTACTTATTTATTATTACTGTACTTAAAACGGTGACCGGACAACTTAGAATCAAATCAACTCAACACCTACTTTGAAAATTCATTGAAAGTGATGAAAAAAAATTTGGTTAAATAGGTTCAAAGGAAGTCCAAAAATAGCAAAGTAAAGTTTGCCTGTTTTCAGAGTCGAATATTTTGTTGCCGTATTTAGTTAAGACACTTTCACAAATGTTTTATAATTTACTTACCCCAGTAAACAGCGACGAGCACACTTGAGAAACGCCTACTGTATGTGTTACTAAAACTGATCATAATATAATAATATGATCTAAATAAGCTTAAAATAAAACAAAAATAATGCTTACCTTTGGAATATAATACACAAACTGGGTTTATTCTCTTTTTCATTTCTATTTTTACACGTTTTCACAGCATAAGTCACCATTTTTTCCGTGTTATTTCGTAAAATGTACCGATGAGAGCTCGACGCTGGTTCGCACAAGAATAATGACGTCGCATTTTCTAAATTCGCTTGAGGCTACTCGCGAGCCCAGCCGGCTCCAAATAGAACTTGTATGTGGAGGAGGAAATAATACGATTTTATCACTTAGGGCAGGTGTACTAATATTCATATGTCTATGGTTAGGTTAGGTTAGGTTAGGGGGCTGTTATCATAGCGTTTTAATGAAATTTCAAAGAGGTATTGTTGAATTGAGTAGAACTGATTTTGAGTTGTCATGGAACCCTTTAAAATCCAGCATCGCTAGAGCTTAAGATCCTTTTATCAAAATTGTTTATTCTTTCTTGAGGTGGAATAAGTAATTCGTCTTTTATCATCAGTTTAGGGTTTTGTGAATATTTCAAAGTTCCATTGCTCATGATGAAAATGATGTTGTGAGTTGTAAAGAGTTGCGATGATTAATACACTCTCACTTCATAATTTAAAAAAACAAAGTTTTTTTATTATAAATAATCTATTTTCAATTTTCGACCTATTTGTGCCATTTCTTAGGCCGGTTGGTAGCCAATTACAGAGAAATACAACATTACTAACTTCACAAATCGGTAAAAAAGTTCAACACGAAATATTAATGCATTCGCCTTTGTTGCATTTATAATGCGAGCAAACCTTCTGGGAATGAGAACTAAATACAATTGAATTTGTGTAGCAACGAGCTAGTATGAAAGTTAATTATTGAGAAAAGAAATAATTGGAATATAATATGCAGAATGCATTCCCAAAGGCTTCTACAGAATGGAATGCAATGAAAAATATTCAGAAATCCCTTTACAAAGAACCCTTTGACTGTAAGATCGAAACAGTCGATAAAAATTTCATACTCTCTCTCTCTGCATCATATTTGCCATTCTATTTGATTTTGAATTTCTACTGGGAGACTGAATTTCTGGATTTGAAAAATATAAACAGAAGGATGAGGGTAAAGTGCAATTAAGTGATTCCACGTGATCCTGGGAGTAAAATTATTAACCACTTTTTCCGAAATTCCAACCTTTTTTTTTCTTCTGCAAAATTTTTCCCTACTAAAAACCTTGGTGTGAGGTACCAGCTTACCCGATAAATTTGCTGTGAGATTGCCGGGCGTGATGTGGCAACGTTGTTGCGTGGTTGTGTTTATTAAATACCCACAGGTCTACAGATTTACTTAATTTATTAATCGTGAGTTGGCAAACATAATATAACATAGAAGAAGAAGATAACAAAAACTTCAATTTAGGAGACCGGGTATGGGTAACGCCGGCCCGGGAACCATTTATTGGATAAGCAACACCTCTGCCATAGGTAACCCCAAGTGGTTCGCCACGTTTGGTAACTTAGCAGGGGTGCCCGCCGGGGTGAGGTTTCTCCGGTTCTTGGCGGAGGATGCGTCTGCCTATCAGCTGAATGGCAGGCCGGATAGAGAGAGAATGGTTGAGAGAGACCCTTTAACTTCTCCAGCCGTACTCCCTTGGAACATCTCCTTGCAGCGCAGTAGGAGGGATGGATTCATACGTCCCTCACTCCTCGACACATTGACTCCCAGATTCCTACCCACCCCTAATACTATTTTCCTTCCCAGAACTTCCTCTCCTTCCTTTCCTAAAAATACCCTCCACACAGCATCGCCAACGACGACATAGGCCCTGAGGGGAATTACTTTCCTCACGACCTCCTGTGTGGAGCTAGTGTAAAAAAAACAAAAGCCTTCAATTCGGCTTCTGAGAGCTTTTACTTAATGTCATTTTTGTCAATCTCTTATATTAAAGTTTCAGAATTAAAAATATTATTTTCCACTTTTTTTTCGTATTTTTGGAAGCTACCTTTTTCATTGAAAACAAGTGTTCGATGAACTGCTTTGTAACCTAGATAGTGTCTTGGATAAATATATCCTATTTTATTTATATGGAAAACCTTTTGATCTTTTCTGTAAAAGTCTAAATGAATAAACGATTTTTACTAAAACAATTTTCTTTTAAAATCTTTTGAAGATTATTGTTGTTATTGTTGTTATACGCCCATATGGGCTTTTACGTATTATTCAAAAAAGGAAAGTTGTTATACATAAAAATTTAACTATATATTGCTTTTAATATTTTTAATTTAATCACTAAAGAAATATCAATATTTTAGGTGGACATACTTTCTTACTTCCCTTTGAAATTTAAACATATTTTATATCACAATATTTCCTATAGAGATTTTGTTATAAAGTTGGACGGTCTGGTACATAAGTGATTTCTGGGTACATTGTTTTCTTCATTGTGGGCAATCTAATTTGCTTTGAATTTCGGGTCCCGTATTTGTGTATGTCGTGATTGTAATTAATTTTTATTTTCAGTTCCTTAGACACCATCCGTATGTTAATTTTATGACCAGTCAGTGGTTGAGTGGGCATCGCGTTTGGGTCCCACCCGGGCGTACCGTGTTCGATTCCTCGGCTGGCTAAGTCCTCTATCACAACACAAGCAACATTTTCGGCTTTCTGTGGTGGTAGTAGGAGATTTTCAAACATTGTTGGGTTATTCGTAACCCGGGAATGTTTGTCTTTCTTTCTAATAAGAAAAAAAAAGTATGAAAAGTCAGTATTTCTAACGCTGCTGGCCACAGGACTGATGGCGTTCGCCCCACTATCAAATGCCTTCAGCAATCATCGTAGACACAAGCGACGATGGATGGTACTTTTCTGATATAATACTTAAATATCATCTGTTGGGATAAAGCGAAACATATTTTAACTAACTATACCAACGACATCAATTGCTGGATGCTGATGCATAATTAACCTTTACATACATATTAATTATGTAGTGATATAAATGTATTGTTTATTATACTTATACTATACGCACCATTCACTAAATGCTACAACTATTGAAAAACATTGTAGTGAAAATTCTTTCTTAGGAATTAATATCCGTAATAGAAATTTTAAACCGTTAAATATTTATGTTATCTACAGAAAGCCTACCTCAAACATTAACGAATTCTTAATGTATCTTGAATCTATTTTAAATAACTGTAGAAATGATACCCTTATCTTTGACTTCAAACTATCGGTGACTTCAACATTGACATTCTTCAAAAAAATAATACATCTCTTAAGTACATCAACACGCTAGACTCATACAACTGTTTCATATGTAACACATCCTATTCTACACGAGTAACAGATACCTCTATGTCTCTAATAGACCATATCATCTCAAACAGACAAAATATTTCCTCAACTACTGCAAATATAGATGCCCACCTAAGTGATCATAACATTTTGATATTAGATTACCAAAACAGCTTGAAACATCACACTAATAATAGAATACATTCTTTTTCAAACAACACCAAAACCGATAAAAACATGTTAAAAACATATTTAGAATCCCACAACTTTCCACACGAAACCACCAGCAATGCCAATGAAAACTATAATAATTTTAATGAATACATCAAAACAGCAATAAAATCATCCCAACATAAATCTGAGTTACGCATAGGAGACCAACGGAGGGGTAATACTCCATGGTTTGATGCAAAATTAAATGCACTTATCAAACAGCGCAACAATGCGTTTAACCTCTGGAAAAAAAATCAGCAAAGTGATATATTCACAGCACTGAGAAATAAAACAAGAAATCAAGTTACCAACTATAGAAGATATGCTAAAACCAAATACTACACGACTATATTTAAGGAAAACCTGCGTAATCCGCGACAGACATGGAAAATAATAAATGCAATTCTAACAAATAGCTCGACACCCCAGAAAGATGAAATTGAATGTCTTCTCATTAAGAATGAAGAAATAACATGCCCAACACAGATAGCTTCAACTTTTAACAACTTCTTTATATCAGTTGGGGAAAACTTAGCAGCTACAATTGCATCATATCCAGATGATTCTATCACTATATACACGGACCAAAAAGCAATCCAGTCCTTATATATGGCCAAAACAAATAAAACAGAAGTTCTCAGTATCATCTCTCAACTAAAGTCTAATGCATCTCCAGGTTTAGATGGAATTACACCAGTGTACCTGAACTTTTGCAAAGATATATTAGCTGACCACCTTGTTTTTCTTATTAATCAATCCCTGGATAGTGGAATCTTCCCAGATCAACTAAAGATAGCAAAAATAATTCCGATTTACAAAGATGATTGCAAAAAAAATCCTTCTAATTATCGTCCTATATCCATCCTCTCTGTCTTCTCTAAAGTTTTTGAAAAGGTTATTAAGCTTAGGCTCACTAAATATCTCTTATCAAACAATTTACTCGCATCCCAACAGTATGGATTCAGAAACCAATCTAACACAAAATGTGCTGCCTTCGATTTTGTATACGCCCTCCAAAAGCATATAGACCAGGGTAAGCACGCTGCAGGCTTATTTATAGATTTAAAAAAGGCTTTCGATACGGTTGACCATGGGATACTACTAAAGAAGCTAGAACACCTAGGCATAGTAGGCACTCCCCTGAAGTTACTGTGTAGCTACCTCTCTAACCGACACTGTCAGACCTTTGTTGGAAAAGGGACAAGCAGCATGGGAACGATAAAATGTGGCGTGCCTCAGGGCTCCGTACTTGGACCATTACTATTTTTAATATATATAAATGATATTGCTAAATGGGGACTTAAGGGTACAATACAACTCCATGCAGATGATACAGTGATTCTTTATCACAATAATGATTTAAACGAACTTGAAAAGGAAATGGAAAGGGATATAGCTTGCCTGGCAAACTGGCTGCGACTAAACAAACTTAGCCTAAACATAAAAAAAACACATTACATACTGTTTGCAAATAAAAAAAATGTAAGTCTTAATATAAGTCTTGATAATAACCGCCTTGAAAGGGCTGATGTTACAAAATATCTTGGCCTTTTCATTGATTCACAACTCACATGGAATCACCAATTTAAACATGTTCTATCCAAAATTACTCCTTTAACTGGTGTTTTATATAGACTTCGCGGGTTACTTCCTCCCTCTCTATTAAAATCGATTTACCATGCTATGATTCACTCACATCTAATATATCTCGCCGGAATTTGGGGATTTGCTACAAAAAAAATGATTTCAGAAGTCCAAGTCGTCCAAAATAGAGCCCTGCGAAATATTTTCAGTCTACCTTGGGACACACATGTCAAAGACATCTACAGAAACACCCAAATACTTCCTTTTAATACCATTCCCACTTTTGAAATAACTAAAACTATATTACAAGTAATTCAACACTCGGCACATTCCATCACTACACTCTATTACAATTGCGACGTACACCAACACAACACAAGAAATCACAACAAACTTCATATACCAAAAATCAAATCAACAAAATATGGACTAAGATCCCTAGAATACATAGCTCACACAAAATATAATCAACTACCCAACGAGATCAAACGTACAAGTCAATGTAAAAAGACCCAAACTAACATGCTCAAACTTCATCTTATTAATGACTATCTGAAATAATAATGTTGTGTATGTCCCCATCATATGTCCATTTAATACATACAGCAAGTTTCATTATCTGACTGATTTGTATGGACCGATGTTTTCCAACTTCTCTACTTCCCTTATCTTTCCCTCTCCAGCCTCACAACATTCCATTAAAAATGAATGCTACTATACCACTAGCTCCGGTATACGAGTATATATCCAATCTTACGAAAACATATTATAATATAAAAATGTTCGTAATGGGTGTAATATAAACGGAAATGTAGGGTATACATTTCCTTCAACCCTTTAACGCCGATTATTTTTTAGAAGTAAGGGTCCCCTTTGTTGAACCATAATATCGAACGCTTGGGCTAGGCAATGACTAGAAGGAAAAAAATCTTCATTTTCCCAAAATTATTTTTAACACAGTATCTGGAAGCTAGTGCCACAAGCGGGAAACTGTTTTCTAAATCAAAGAATCCTCCAGCCCGCTTGAGAATTTCTGCGTTGGTGATAATGTCGGTCCATGGGACCTTGAGCATTCTCCGGTGAAGCCACATTTCAAAAGCCTCTTCTTTTCATGGTATTTACTTTCAAGGTCCATGTCTCACATCCATACAGCAAGACCGACCACACGTAACATTTTAACATTCTCTGCTTTAGTCTTAAATTGATATTGTCACCGCAGAAGAGGGATTTCTTTTTACTGAATGCAGTTCTTGCTACTTCGATTCTGCACTTAACTTCTACATCTGGGTCAAGAGTCTCCGTGAGAATGTTGCCGAGGTATCTAAATCTTTCCACCTTTCCGACATTGCAACCATTTACTTGTATCCAGAGTGATCTAGTCGTCCAAATGTCATCCATTATCTTTTTATTGTATTTTAATAGCGTTGAAACGTGGACTAGGTTCCGAAAAAAAATTCTCTTTAATTGCCCCAAAAAAAAGGAAAAACCAAATAAAATGTCTGGACGCCGTGTATATTAACACATTTTGCGACAAAGCCTTCAAAAATTTTGCTGTAAGAAAATCCACTGTGTTCCGAAAACTTCTTTATGATTTTGTTTTATATTTTTTACACTGAAGACGTAAAGCGTCAGAAATGTTTTAACTTCTAGTTTCTGATGAAATTGATAAAAACATTTTAAAAATTCTAAAATCTTTTTCGAATACATAATTAGCTTAATTGACCAGTCGGGGTCTTAGGTATCAAAAAGTCCTAAGTAAATTGGCAACAACAGTTTTCTTGCACAACGGTGGAAATCACTGCATTTGCTCTAAGAAAGCTCATTTTTTGCGCTGTTATATCTGATAAATTTCTAATGTCGAAATTCTTATTGGCCGAACGTAGCGAAGTTCTGTTTTGGCTGTCTTAGTCTGCTTGTAAATTTGTTTGTACGTTACGTTACGTTTCCGTTCCAAGATGGTGGCGGTTTTAATGGTTCAATAAATGTACTGCATTTTTTAAAAGGTAGTTTATTTGGATTTTCTGCTTTCTTATTCGCATTTTTTTTTACAATTTTGTAAAAAAACTTGTCCTAAGAAAGGTTTAAAAAAGATCTTTTTCTTACATCAACTCCACATATCACGAAAAAAAGTAATCTTTGTGAAGATTCTTTTTAGGGAAAGAAAGCAGAGGAAGTTCTGGGAACAAAAAAGTATAAGAGGTGGGTAGAAGTCTGGGAGACAATGTGAAAAGAAACTTGCATTTTGGTCGCGGATCTTACTGTATTAAGAAAAACAATTTCATTAAAACTTGTTCATATCACTTCTAGAGGTTTTCTGTTTGGTGATTTGGTGGTTCACAAATAGGTACGACATAAGGGAGAATTTTTGTACATTTTAGGATAACCGTCTGGAATTTTGTTCAATAAGTTTTGTATTTCTCTTTCTTTTGGTGAAAAGTTTTTAAGTTGGGACAAGCAGGAATCTGTGAAAGTTCATTAGGTATGTACCTACCTTGCCAAAACGCTTTACGAACCTTTTTGTTGCCGGAGAGGTCTCTTAATGTAAAACCACACGTATGTTTATTTATCAAATATTATATTAACATTCTATTTTTTTTTTTTACATTAGCTTCTGAGTAAAAACATTTTAGGGTCTGTGTCATCTTTGGAAATGTTGTGTGGAGGATATTTTTAGGGAAGGAAGGAGAGGAAGTTCTGGGAAGGAAAATGATATGAGAAGTGACTGACAAACCTCAACCCACAAATCTGGGCTCCTTACTATTTATTGTATGGAAGGACATTTCCGTACTCATATTTGCAACGATATCCATATCGCTTACCCTCTCATCTGAATCTTTAGGAAATTTTTTGAAATATCGTTGACAAAACGAATTACTAACGATGCATTTTATTATATTTCTTGTGCAGAAAGAAAACTGCTTCTCAAAACCAAAGTTCTGTATAACTTAAGAAAAATTTAAAGTGCTCCTTTTCTCTACTTGTTATGAAAGGAAAACTTATGAGAAAACGAGCAAACGGAAGACGGTTGATAATTTAAATGCACTTATTATGATGCGGGGTGGGAAAAACTTCATAAAAGGCCGCTTCTTCTTAAAGTCTTTCTTCACAAAAAAATAACTATTAAATCGAATAGTATTAATAGGCTTGCGACTGCGTGGTTGAATTTCAGAACCCAGCTTCGAGTGCATTTCTGTCGCCACGCCGTAGACACCGCGCCACAAATAACATCTGTGTATTTTTTTTTACATGAACTCCACACAGGAGGGCCTGAGGAAAATAATTTCCTTCAGGGCCTATGTAATCTTTGGGGATGCTGTGTGGAGGGTTTTTTAAAGGAAAAGGAGGAGAGGAGAGTTCTGGGAAGGAAAACAGTTTAAAGGGTGGGTAGGAATCTGGGGTTTAGTGTGTCCTGGTCATCCGCCTCAAAGACCTGGACAAACCTCATCCCATGAACGCGAGCACCCCTGCTAAATCACCAAACGTAGCGAATAACTTGAGGTGACCTAAGGCAGAAGTGTTGGTTATCCAATGAAGGTTCCCGAGGCGGCGGTACCCATTCCCGCCTCCCGAATTGGAAGATTGATTGACTGTTCTTATTATATCCAAAAATGAATGTTTGTCATAGAAAATTTTGTAAAAAAAATTGCAAAGGTAGCACGCGAGCTGTTTGAAAATATGAATGTATCGGGACGGAATATATTGAAAGCGGGAGAGGGGAGGGGATCGCTGGAGGGTGGTTCACGGGAGAGGGGTGAGGGAACGGGGACATTGGAAAAAGGGACGAATGGGAAAAGACACGCAGGGAGAAACAGTTTCTTTATAAGTGGCATGCCGGGAACTCGCTAGTTTATTATAAAATACAAATACCACTTCTTTTCCGAGTAGACATTTTTAATAGTAACATCTGAATTTATCATTGAAGAAGAAGATAACACTTATAATCTAAATGAAAATATGAAAGAAAACAAGACACAGAAAAACAGAAAAAAAACAATGGTCGCAACTGGGACTCGAACCCAGACCTCTCGTCTTACCGGGACGGCGCGTTTTCCAATTTCGCTATTGCCACCTTCTGTCAAACCGTCATATTGAAAAAGAAGTAGTTGAAGATAATATTAATGATTCTAAATATTTGAAATATGAGATTGACAAATATGACGGTTTGACAGAAGGTGGCAATAGCGAAATTGGAAAACGCGCCGTCCCGGTAAGACGAGAGGTCTGAGTTCGAGTCCCAGTTGCGACCATTGTTTTTTTCTGTTTTTCTGTGTCTTGTTTTCTTTCATATTTTCATTTAGATTATAAGTGTTATCTTCTTCTTCAATGATATATTACGTTGATGGGAATAACCTTCAAAAGTTATTAAAAGAGAGTTTTTCTCATAAAAAATTGAACATCTGAATTTGTTTATGTAAACGAAATCCTTTATTTACACTGTCCTTTATTTTGTAAAAGCTACCACAATTTTTTCCAGAACATATAATCCTTTCTTTCACATGGACGAGTCACCCTTCATTTTTAAAAGAGTCGTAATATTGCAGGCTTCTGCGAAAAGGTTTCCAAAATTCCAATTGAAATTTTTCCAATACTCCACGAGAATTTATAAAATCTCGCTGCTTCTTAGCATTTTCATTCAAGAACCTTTATTAAAATCTGCCTTCGTAATAACAACGTTACCGCATGGTCCTCGAAAAAGCACACAACACGACAGAAATAATAATATATGCTGATGATTTGGAAATATATACAAAAAAATATACGAAATTATATATCATCCAAGCAAGATTTTTACTGAATTTCTTGAGGGTGGTTGGGCAACCCTTTACAAAGTGACCTTCATTATATATCAAGATATATAATGAAGGTCATTATATACCCTTAGAGACTGAATTATATTTCTTAATAATTCAAAATTAGTGATACTTCTCAACTCTGGAGAAAAAAAGAAATTATTAAAAAAAAAATTGATAATTCACTTTCGTCATATTTTCGAACGTCTGACAAAAATTTTTAGATATTTGATAAGGTTGAACATTTTTTTTTACGGAGACACCGGTGGGGTATTTTCATTAACGATTTTTTTAAACGATGGCTCCATACAGAAGAGCCGGGGAAAACATTTCGTCTGTAATCTTTGGGGATGCTGTGTGGAGGGTATTTTAAAGGAATGGAAGGAGAGGAAGTTTTGGGAAGGAAAGAAGTATCTGCGAACCCATCTCTCCCACTGTGGTAAAAGACGAAGAAACTGTCGATAGCATTAAAAATGTGTGAAAGGTTTAAAGTTCACCAAATGTAGCAAACTACTTGGAGTGACCTATTGCAGAGGTGTTGGTTATCCAATAAATGGTTCCCGGGGCGGCGGTACACATACCCACCTCCCACATTGTGTATGAAATTATGTAACTTCGAACCATCTTGGTGCTGCCATAAGCAATTAATTACCACGATTGCAGCGCCCTCCATGTTTCTCTACCCATGGATCGGATTATATATTGTTATTTCATTATTTTGTTTTATTTCACTATTTATTGTTATTTCATTGTTTTGTGTTATTTCACTATTTACTGTTATTTTATTGTTGTGTGTCATTTCAATATATATATAGTTATATCATTGTTTTGTGTTATTTCACAGTTTATTGTTGCTTAATTGTTTTGTGTTATTTCACGATATATATTGTTAATTCATTGTTTTGTGTTATTTCACTTGAAGTTTGAAGACTGCGCTTTACAAATTTACATTATTATTATTATTATTCATTTTAAAATTTTCAAAAGAACGGTAGATTTTTAATGATCGGTTAATAATTCTATACGCCTTAAACATATTATGTCAGACAATTAAATAGGCGAACAATCGAAAATAAATTGTAATGTTATGTAAGTTTTATCACGAATTGCATACATTTTAATTGGAATATTTGCCGTTGCAAAAATGTACAATACATATCTACATATTTAGTAAAGTTCTTAGGCCGAAAAAGCGAGCATCTACGAGTATTTACTATTAGATACCCAGTTTACAGAGACAAAAAAGAAAAAAAATAATTGGCATATATTGAAAAATCATGTTCTTCATGTGATGTTCTTCGAGTTTGTTATTATTATTTGAAGAATAAACAATGTAGCTCATTACATTATTTTTCAGAACACATTGTTAATATTAGAACTATAAACATGTTTCTGTTTATCGTTAGCATTTTTTTTATAACAACATCATCATTATAAGCTGAACTGAAATTCGGAAAAAAATATTTACATTAAAAAATATTCTTACAATGTACTCGTAAATAATAGAAAATTATAAACATGCTTTGTGTAGTCTAAAAGTATGTTGCCTTTTTTGTATGCTGAATGCTGATGATACCGTGCTGAATTCTAACAGTATGGAAGATCTACACTCTCTCGTGTATAGGATGAACGTGGGTATGAAGAATGAGTTAATGATGAATATAAGTAAATCTAGAGTAATGGAAAGAGAGAGTACGAAAATAGTGTGCAATATAATTGTGAATGATGAATACTTGGAGCAGGTGAATGAGTTGGTGCATCTGGGAAGTGTGTTTACTAGAGATGGGAAGGCTGATAGAGATAGCCTCCGTAGTCAGGCTCTTGATTCACAATCTGAAGGTCGTGTGATCGAATCCCGGCGTGCACAAATAAATTTTATTTGATTTATTTGTGTTATTTCACAATTAATAATAAAAATATAATTATACAAATATATTTGCGCGAAGATAATATTTGAGTGGAAGATACTCTCGGGATCGCCATGGTTTAAATTGAATTTTTATTTTTTATTTTATACCAATTGGAATTGAAACGTTGCTTGAAATGGCTTTAGCGTTTGGAACCATTTATTGGATAACCAAAACCTCTGCCATAGGTCACCCCAAGTGGTTCGCTACGTTTGGTGACTTAGCAGGGGTGCTGTTTAACTTAGGGGTGCCCGAGTTCATGGACCGAGGTTTGTCCGGGTCTTGGCAGCGGATGCCTGTCCACCAGCTGCACGGCAGGCCAGATCGGGAGAGAATAGTTGAGGGAGTCCCTTTGACTTCTCTAGCCGTCCGGAACATCGCCTTGCGAGGGATGGATGCGTACGTCCGTCACTCCTGAACACACTGACCCCCAGATTTCTACCCATCCTTTTCCTTCCAGGAACTTCCTCTCCTTCTTTTCCTAAAAAGATCCTCCACACAGTATCCCCAAAGATGACACAATCCCTGAGGGGAATTATTTTCCTCAAGGCCTCTTATGCGGAGATAATGTAAAAAAAAACCCTGTTTGGTGACTAGATCTGAATAGCCAGGTACTTTTCCACCTTCCTCTTCTCACCTCCTTCCCCTCCCCACTACCTTGAACCTCATAACATACCCCAATTGGGGATGCCATAGTCTCACTGGCTCCAGACAGGAGCAGTCGTGACTCTTGTGAGGTATGCACATAAAAAAATAAAAATAAAAGATATTGAAATAATAGTAAATGCACGTAATTCTCCGTTAATGAAGAATCGAACGTGGTTGGCGCTGACAAAAAACAGTCCAAAGAAACGATGTTAACGGTAGTACACAATGGAGGGCTGACACCTATCTTAATGTGTGGCAGAGAGACATGGAAATGACACTTGCGCGTCACGCATGAAAAATCATTACTAACAATAAAAATAAGATTAACACAAACAAATATGTAGCTTCTTTTGAAGAAAAGTTTTAAAAATATTTAAATGCTATTATCTGGAGAGGTTTTGCGTGGCATACTAATATTTTCATTTCAATCCAGAATAAAAAAAAATCTGTTTTCTTTTATTAAATATGTTTTTAAAATCTGCAGCTGACGAGGGTAGAAAGAAAAAAATGCAAAATCTTTAAGAGTCCCTTAAGTGCTAACTTGGATAGGGTTGGCTCAGGGCACTGAACAAACAATTCATAGAATTGTTATTCATATCAATTGAAAGAAAACTAAAGTCATCATTTTACGTAATACGTGAAGAAAATTATGTTAGAAAAATAGTTACGTATTTTGGAATAAAGGTTTTATTACGTCACTTCAGTTCAACAAGGTTCTAACTGTCATTGTGTGCGCTAGTAAAAATACATTTATAGCGATCATATACAACGGTATCAAATACAACGGCGCTGCTTATTCATGGAGCTTACCAGACAAGTACCTGCAACAATGTGAGTCGCCGCGGGCACTTACCTACTAATGCCCGGTGACAATGATTTTACCACCTCCTTGAAAGTTCTGGAGTTAAATGGCCGCTCACTCATACGTCAGCGGAATATTCGAGGGCCTTCTGCTTGTGCGCGTATTCGCATCTTTCCGGTTCTCAGGTAGTAAGTTACTCGACCGGTTGCTACTATATAAAACAGCACGGCTCAACGCGAAACTCAGTCTTGTGGCGTTCATACAGCTCACCGCAGCATCTCCGACCTGCTTCACCCATCATGACCGAACACCCGCAACGCTTCACTCTACGGCACTTCGACATCTTCATGTTACACCGACCGACCTCAGCTACGTAGCTCATGATACAATAAACGACTGGACTCGCAACCAACTCGGATGCCTTTCATTTCTCTCTCCGTCTACGTCGACGCGCGGAGTCCGTTCCCTCAGTCTTATCCAGTCAGTGTCAAACCACCGTTCGGCAAGTTTTAACCACGTCCATCTACCAGTGCATTCATAACATCCCATAGTATTTATTTTACGCGCTACTTAAGCCATTGTTTACGTGTAATTTTGGTAAATAAAAAAACGACTCAGTGATCAATTAATAAGTGTTATCATTACTTTTAAACACGCAAGGTGTTGTTTAAACATACCATTAAGCATTAACATACTGTTTAAAGCCCGTAAAACCTTAATAAAAGTTATATTTAAAATATCAATAATAACACCCGCTTCAATTAAATTCAAACAATTCACAGCGTTGAAAATTCAAAAATTATATTCAAAACAAATACTAACTTTCTTTAACAAGAACTTGAACACATCTAACACTTCACAGAAGTCTTGCAAGACATGCACACCAGCTACAAATACCAAAAACAAACATATCCTTCGGATACACTAGTACATTTCGTTGAAAGTTGTTTAACTTTGAATTAGCATAAAACTCGTCAGTGAATTGGCATAAAACAATCTTAATCCAACAATTAAAAACATAAAATTAAAAATCAGTCTAATATTAATTAAGCATGGCAACTAGATGCAAAAGTGCACTGGAACTAGAAGACAAAAACATGGAAAAAATAATTCAGCACTTGGACAAAAAAATGGATAACATGAAAAAAGAAATTTTAACTAAAATGGAATTATACAAGGAGGAAACACAAAAAAGTATTGATTTCGTCAGTAAACAATACGACGACCTAATTAAAAAAATCGACCAAACCATAATCCAAAATCAAAAAATTGAAACCGAAATTGAAACATTCAAAAAGGAACAACAAGACCTCAAAAAAACAGTGGAGTACCTGGAGAACAAAATTGACAATCAGGAGTACGAGGCTCAATCAAACAACCTTGAACTGCGAAACTTCCCAGAAAATCCTAATGAAAATCTAGCGGCAATGTTCCACAATCTTTCCACAAACATCATAAAATCAGTTGTACAACCCGAAGACGTGACCTCTATTGTACGGGTGGGAGGTAGGAGCCGCTCAGATGATACCCGCTCTAAACCAAGAGATATAATAGTCACCCTCGGCTCAAAACTAATGCGTGATCTGTTCTTGGCCAAACTAAAAGAACATATTAGAATCAAAGGCCGAATAACAACTTCTTCACTAGGACTACAACAAGCTCAGATGGCTCATGGTTCTCCTATTTATGTTTCCGACCACCTGACACCAAGAAAAAAATTTCTCCTGGCCCAAACCAAACAACAGGCGAAAATAAAAAAATACAAATACACGTGGTCGAAAGAAGGTCAGGTTTATGTACGCCAGTCTGAGGACTCTAAAATCCTTAGAATCTCATATGAATCGGACATCAAAAAAATGTGACTTGAGGTCAACAAAAAAATTCCATCACTAAATCTACTTACCTATATTAATTTACTAATTTTCATTTATACCGCTCTCCGCTTATACTGCTTTTCATTTATGCTTACCTATATTAATTTACTAATTTTCATTTTTATTTTTTCTACAGACACTTTTGCTCACATTATAAATCAACTTATTATTATTATTATTAACTATATCAACCTACCTCAAATATTTATCTTAACCTACTTCATAATTCCCATTTATCTAATTATTTTAAATTATCCAAATGCTCCATCATACATAACTGTTACCATTTATTCATATATTTCCACAATTTTAATATATCAAATTATCTTAATTAACTCAATTGACTTAATTATATTTAATTGCTTAACTATCTTTACTAATTTGATATGTGTTATACATTCGATTGTTTCAAAGTATGTAAGCATCTCAACAAAACTTACAAGTCATCAAATAAAATTATTAATTTTAAATCAATTACCTCACTTATCATCTCTAAATAATGATATTCAAAAATTAAATCCATATATTTTATCACATTTCTTAATATCTAACCACTTGATTCCCTCTATCTCATTGATTGTAGATATTGTATTTGGTTGTTTTGTTTTGATTGTTATTTTTCTTGCACTTTTTTTACTAATCTTAATAAGTTTAATTTTGTTAAATCTCCTAAACATGGTAATTTTATTAATTCTCTTACGTCGCTCAGTAATTATTATACACTTAATTTTAATCCCTTTACTTCTCCAAACAATTAAATTCTTCTCTAATTCACTTTACTATCTTAATCGCCTGAACTATTATTATAACAATGGTTTGAACCATTTCCAATACTTTAACAACTTAAATCATACAATCTGTTGTAATTATTTTGATTATCCCAATATCTTTTATTTTTCAATGATTTTAAATTATTCCATGTTTACTCCAATTCTTTCTATGGTACTAATTTATTTTATAATCAATGTCTTTTATTTTTCGATGATTTTAAATTATTTAATTTTCATTTTTACTAACATCCCTCCTATTGTTGTAATTTCTTTTATTTTCAAAGTCTTTTATTTTTCGATAATTTTAATTTATTCTATTTTCATTCATACTCACATTCTTCATATTGGTCTAAGGTCGTTTATTTTCAATGTCTTTAATTTTTCAATGATTTTAAATTATTTTACTTTTATTTTTGCTCACATTCTTCCCTTTGTTCTAATGACTTTTATTTTCAATGTCTTTAATTTTTCAATTATTTTAAATTATTTTACTTTTATTTTTGCTCACATTCTTCCCTTTGTTCTAATGACCTTTATTTTCAATGTCTTTAATTTTTCAATGATTTTAAATTATTTTACTTTTATTTTTGCTCACATTCTTCCCTTTGTTCTAATGACTTTTATTTTCAATGTCTTTAATTTTTCAATGATTTTAAATTATTTTACTTTTATTTTTACTCACATTCTTCCCTTTGTTCTAATGACCTTTATTTTCAATGTCTTTAATTTTTCAATGATTTTAAATAATTTTACTTTTATTTTTACTCCCATTCTTCCCTTTGTTCTAATGACTTTTATTTTCAATGTCTTTAATTTTTCAATGATTTTAAATAATTTTACTTTTATTTTTACTCCCATTCTTCCCTTTGTTCTAATGACTTTTATTTTCAATGTCTTTAATTTTTCAATGATTTTAAATAATTTTACTTTTATTTTTACTCCCATTCTTCCCTTTGTTCTAATGACTTTTATTTTCAATGTCTTTAATTTTTCAATGATTTTAAATTATTTTACTTTTATTTTTACTCACATTCTTCCCTTTGTTCTAATGACCTTTATTTTCAATGTCTTTAATTTTTCAATGATTTTAAATAATTTTACTTTTATTTTTACTCCCATTCTTCCCTTTGTTCTAATGACTTTTATTTTCAATGTCTTTAATTTTTCAATGATTTTAAATAATTTTACTTTTATTTTTACTCCCATTCTTCCCTTTGTTCTAATGACTTTTATTTTCAATGTCTTTAATTTTTCAATGATTTTAAATTATTTTACTTTTATTTTTGCTCACATTCTTCCCTTTGTTCTAATGACCTTTATTTTCAATGTCTTTAATTTTTCAATGATTTTAAATAATTTTACTTTTATTTTTACTCACATTCTTCCCTTTGTTCTAATGACTTTTATTTTCAATGTCTTTAATTTTTCAATGATTTTAAATTATTTTACTTTTATTTTTACTCACATTCTTCCCTTTGTTCTAATGACCTTTATTTTCAATGTCTTTAATTTTTCAATGATTTTAAATAATTTTACTTTTATTTTTACTCACATTCTTCCCTTTGTTCTAATGACTTTTATTTTCAATGTCTTTAATTTTTCAATGATTTTAAATTATTTTACTTTTATTTTTACTCACATTCTTCCCTTTGTTCTAATGACCTTTATTTTCAATGTCTTTAATTTTTCAATGATTTTAAATTATTTTATCTTTATTTTTACTCACATTCTTCCCTTTGTTCTGATGACTTTTATTTTCAATGTCTTTAATTTTTCAATGATTTTAAATTATTTTACTTTTATTCTTACTCACATTCTTCCCTTTGTTCTGATGACTTTTATTTTCAATGTTTTTTATTATTCAATGATTTTAAATTATTCTATTTTTATTATTGTAGAAAGCAATCACTTTGTGGTTTGACATATTTAATAAAATAAAATACTTTTTTGTTTAAAACCACGAGATTTATTAATTTTTGAACCGACCGGTTTCGCTTAACTTAAGCATCATCAGGGTACAAATTAATACTAAACAAGAAGTACATAATGTGTGCTTATATATAACAAAATATAGAGGGAGACAACGTGATACAAATATTACAAACAAATAAACGGTCATAAAATACATTAACATAAGTACTCAAGTAATGGGAAAAACAGAAAGATAATTATGTAGACTAATGGGTTATAATAATAAATTTGGAGAAACAAAGCATTAACTGGCATGGTGATAAGGAGCGCTGGGAATTTTTATTTTTAAGGGTTTATTGGAAACAGACCTAAGCTGTAAAAACCAAAAGTCATATACTTAATAATCAATTAGACATATCAAGCAGTCCTATATTAGGTCTGTTTCCAATAAACCCTTAAAAATAAAAATTCCCAGCGCTCCTTATCACCATGCCAGTTAATGCTTTGTTTCTCCAAATTTATTATTATAACCCATTAGTCTACATAATTATCTTTCTGTTTTTCCCATTACTTGAGTACTTATGTTAATGTATTTTATGACCGTTTATTTGTTTGTAATATTTGTATCACGTTGTCTCCCTCTATATTTTGTTATATATAAGCACACATTATGTACTTCTTGTTTAGTATTAATTTGTACCCTGATGATGCTTAAGTTAAGCGAAACCGGTCGGTTCAAAAATTAATAAATCTCGTGGTTTTAAACAAAAAAGTATTTTATTTTATTATTCTATTTTTATTTTTACTTATATTCTTCCTATTCTTCCAATGTCTTTTATTCTCAATGTCTTTTATTTTTCAATGATTTTAAATTATTTTATTTCTATTTTTACTCACATTCTTCCAATTGTCCTCATGTCTTTTATTTTCAAAGTTTTTTATATTTCGGTGATTTTAAATTACTCAATGTTTATCCTTAATCACATTCTTCCTATTGTTCTTCCTATTATTCATTCCATCCTTACAAAACTCCTTAATCTCATACTTTCAATACATTTAATTAACCCAATGATCGTAGTTCCTTTAAGTGTACGTACTCGCTTTATATCTGTGACTCTCCTAAGCTCTAGAGTAACTAAACATCTGCAAAAAAATTCATTAAATATTAATTGCTACTACTTATACATCCACACAACTAATAAAATCTCTGCTAAATTCGAACCCCCACCAAACACAGACGCTCATAATGGATCCAACTAACTCTATCGATAATTTTCTTAACATCACTGTTCAAACGACAAATGATACAAATGCGTATAAAAAAATGATCTCCAAACCTAAAGCACTAAAAATGTTTGCCATGAACATCCGTAGCCTCAATAAAAACTTCGACAATTTACTTGTACTCCTAACTGACTTAGGAAATGAATTTGATATAATTGTTCTGTCAGAGTGCTGGATTAATGCAAATTATATCCCGAAAATAATTAACAACTACTCTGTGTATAATACAACTCAGCACTGGTCCCAATCCGACGGGGTCATAGTTTATGTAAAATCTCACTTAAATCATATAGTGTCTGAAACCTCAGTTGACCATGCAAATTGCCTCAAAGTCTCTATTGACAACTTAAATATCTTCGCCATATATCGCTCCCCTAAGTCCAATAACGTCTCCCCTTTTCTCTACTCGCTCGAAAAAAAAATCGATGACACCACTAAGGATCTCATCATAATCGGTGACATCAACATAGACATCCTAAACGAAGCCAGCCCTCATACTACAAAATATCTAAACCTCATGGGTCTGCATGGCCTTATACCATACATCAACATA
This sequence comes from Glyphotaelius pellucidus, assembly GCA_936435175.1. NCBI lineage: Eukaryota > Metazoa > Arthropoda > Insecta > Trichoptera > Limnephilidae > Glyphotaelius > Glyphotaelius pellucidus. The sequence goes on from OW386561.1 coordinate 3,387,221, forward strand.
CCTACCCGAGTTACACTCACTGCTGCATGCATCACATCATGGTCAGAACTAAGCGAACCGCTAAATCAATTGTATTTGAATCTACCGTAACAGACCACTACTCAACCATCCTAGAATTACACAACTCAAAATCTACTCCCCCTAAGTCCAGCAATCCCTCTCATAACATTGTAAACATGGATTATCTGATAAAGTCTGTAGAACAAGAAAAATGGGAGTCTACCCTGCTTTCTGAAAATGTCAACACAGCTCTTGAAATTTTTTCTGCATCACTAACTGCCCACATTAACCAAGCGTCTTTCCCCACCAAAACAGCCTCCAATAAAAAAAAGAAACTGAAACCTTGGATTACGAATGGCCTTATCTTCTGCATACGTAAAAGAGACAGACTACATAAACAAGCACTTAATAATCCAGACCCCCAAGTCTTACGTTTCTATAAAAAGTATCGTAACATCTGCAATAACCTGATAATAATAACCAAACAAAAATACTATAAAAAAAAATTGAAGATTCAGGATATGACAGTAAAGTAATCTGGAACGTAGTCAACGACATCTCAGAAAATAAAAAAACCTCACTCAACATTCAATCACTACTCATTAATGGTAAAAATATCCAAGTCCACGAAGACCCAAAAACCTTAGCCGATCACGCCAACCATTACTTCAGTAACATCGGCATGAACTTAGCCAAAAAAATTCTTAAAACCACAAATAAAACCGAAAATTTTCTAACTTCACGGGTAAAACAGCAGAACTCTCTTCATCCCACCCTTATCCTAGCCCCCACATCCACTAAAGAAATTGTTGACACAATACTCTCCATAAAAACAAATAGTGCTGCAGGTATTGATAAAATCTCACCTTACATACTAAAACACATAGCTCACTTTATTTCCACACCGTTAAAACATATTGTAAATCTAAGTTTCAAAAGCGGTTCCTTCCCTAATCAACTAAAACATGCAACGGTGATTCCAATCTATAAGAGTGGCGACAAAACAAATATCGAAAACTACAGACCCATTTCTTTGCTAAGTGTCTTATCAAAAATCATTGAAAAAGTTGTTAAAAGTAGACTTATCTCACATTTGGAAACCCAGAAGATTCTCTCGCCCAATCAGTTTGGCTTCCAAAAAAAAATGAGTACAGAATCTGCAATCTTAGACTTGACTGAGAACATCACCAACAGCCTGAATGAAGGCGATTCCTGCCTAGCCATATTCCTAGACTTAGCCAAAGCATTCGACACGGTTTCCCACCCCATTCTTCTTAAAAGACTATCTCAAATAGGCATCCGGGATTCAACTCTTAACTGGTTCTCCTCATACCTAACTGGAAGATCACAAACCGTGAAAATTAACAACATAGCTTTAAGCAACCCTTTACCAATCCAATTCGGAGTTCCACAAGGAAGTGTTCTAGGCCCTATTTTGTTCCTCATATACATCAATAAACTCTGTAACCTACCCATAACCGGAAAAATAATATCCTTTGCAGATGACACTGTGCTTATAGCTCGACATAAAAATTGGAAAGGAGCATTCGACATAGCTCAATATGACATAGGTCTGGTAAAGAATTGGTTAGATGATAATCTCCTCACCCTCAATGCTGGTAAAACTAAATTCCTAACCTTCAGTCTATCTGCTGCAACCCAACCTTCTATCAATCAGAAAATAACAATTCACTCCTGTCCAAGTCCCTACTCTTCCTGTACTTGCCCAAATTTGGAAAAAGTATCTCATATAAAATACCTGGGGGTCCTAATTGATCACCATCTTCGTTGGGATCAGCACTTAGCCAGTCTAACTCCCCGAATTCGCAAGCTCTCTTATGTTTTTCGAACTCTAAGAAATATACTTACTCCTATAACACTAAAAACGGTTTACTATGCTCTCTGCCAATCCCAGTTAGCATATGGCATCATAATTTGGGGCGGCTGTGCTCTTAATTTTATTGATCCTCTGCAAAAAGCCCAAAAAACGATTTTACGTGCTATCAACAAGCGACAAACAAGATATTCCTCCAATAGACTCTTCACAGAATATAATGTCAACTACATACGGCAACTTCATCTAAAATTTACACTAACACATTTCATGTTCAAATACAAGAAAAAAACTCTTTTACATCACAGTTACACCACCAGAACAATAACCAAACGACACTACAATGTTCCTACACTACGCACCACATCAGCTCAAAGACATTTCATGTACCTAGCTCCTAAAATGTTTAACCTTCTCCCCGAGAACCTAAAATCCGAAACCCAACCCCATATCTTTAAAAAAAAATTATCAAAATGGATCCTTACATTCAGTAACGATGATGAGTAAAAATTTGCTATTTTAATTGCATTGTAATATAATTGATACAACTTGTAACATAAATTAATTTAATGTGTTAATTAAATTACTAACTTAATTTGTTACTAAATATGTAACTTAAACTACTTAAATGAATTGCATAAGTTAATAGCTGTACACTGTACCTACACAATCTGTAAACTTCATCCGCCATAACACAGGGACATCCCTAGCATGGCGGATGAATTAACACAATTTTTTGTTCATTGTATAAACTTCTTTTAATAAATAAATAAATAAATAAATAAAAACATTACAAATATCTGGCTATAAGCTAAAAACAGCTAAAAAAATTACATTTCGATATATCTGCAAGATATCAAAACAATATTAAAATCCCAAAATTTAACACCAAGCATATTCAAAATACATATCTGTACCTAGGTATAAATTATTTCAACAACCTCCCTTTATAACTAAAAATTATCGAAAATAAACATGAATTCTTTTTTTTTTTTTTAAATAAAACATACAACGAAGTTGCATTCCCATGAGTTATCAAAACTCATTAAGGGATCGCCAATTGGTACATTTGAAAAGATAAACCCAACCCAACCCAATATGCAGACACAATAAATGAAGAAAAATTTTACAGAAGCAACATACAGACACAAACATACGAAGAATCACTTTACAAATATTTCACAGAAACATGTCTTATAAGATTTTATGAATAATATTATAACCACTCATTTGATTTATGTACTGTTGGTGTCACAAAGTTAAAATAAAGTATCCTCCATGATGGACTATAGAAATGCATAAAAAACAAATCAGGAAAAATACAATAAAAGGTACATGCTCAAAAATACACAGACCTAATACAAGATGTTTACATAAAAAAATACATGATAAGATTTAAAAAAAAGATATAAACTGCGCCCATGAACAGAGTTTGTACCTACTTACGACTCGTTTTCCAAATAACATTTTAAAAAATAGGATTTCAATATATCGTTTCGAGATTTGTTAGAGGCATACCTGTCTTAATTCTTCAGGCAATTTGTTATAGTTAGTGTACGCAATGTATTCTAATGATTTCAGTCCAAACTTTGTTGAGTGTATTTTTGATATATGTAGTTTGTTGTGTTGTCGTGTATTATATTGGTGAACTAATCCATTTAAATTTTGAAATCTATTTATTTGTAGACCTTAGTTTTTCTTAGATATCTTTTGGTATTATAAGCAATATTATTATTTACTTACTCAAATAATTACATATACTTGAGCTTGAATTCCCTCACCAAACACAAGAGACTTGTCTCTTTGTGGTGAGGAAAGGCTTTTATAATATTAATTTTACAACTCTTTTTAACATGTAAAAAAATGTATACTTATTGTAAAAACATACAAATAATAAATAAATAAAACACTTTCAATGTTTTCCCTTGAAATATGTTTAACAATACTTTACACAAGATTCAACCTGAGAATCAGAAATCATTAATTAGATTATAAGAAATCACTTGCAAACTTTGGCCCACTCTTATCTCAGAACAAAGCGAAGTTAGAACCCTGTCCAACCAAAGTAACGATTAATATAGGGTAACTAGCTGGGTTACCCGGCTTCGCTCAGGACATCATTCGAGAGTGTTCTGGAATGTTCCACAATTTATTTTATTTATTTGTAGCGGACCCGACAGACGTTGTTCTGTACAAAACTGCTGGGACAAACTAAAATTAAAATAGAATAATATTGAATATTCGATACTGCGATGGTAGCGCAGTCTACTGGATCCAATGTAAAACATTCCAAAATCAACAACTCCTTAGAAATAAAAAAAAATAATTAAAAGAACATTTTCCAGTGGACCAAATTGTGAATCTAAACTATTCTCGAATCCCCTTGAACCCACACAAAAAATTTCATCAAAATCGGTCCAGCCATTTAGGAGGAGTTCAGTGACATACACACGGACAGAAGAAATATAAATATTAAGACAAGATTTGCATTAAATAGTACCTGGTGTAATCATAAATATGGTGTGCAGGAAAGCAACCGTTCTGACAAAATTTGCTTCAGTGGGCGAAATTCGACCGGTGAGGGTTAAATGTTCAAGAAAAAGTTTCGAAATTCCAAAAAAATATTTGATAATTTTCACTAGAAGTAAGGTAAAATTGTACTTTCTTATGGCGTCCTCAACATACTTCCTCACTTCCATTGATTTATCTGTACAGTGGCAAAGGGAGAGATGCTACCGCCTTTTCAATATCCTCCCCACTTGCTCGAGAGGTCCTTCAGAATGGAGGTGAAAAGGATTTGAGAGGACGGAATAAGGATATCTCAGGGGTTTTTAGAAATCATTTCAGAAGCAAATAAAAAAGACTTTTTAAAAGATTTTAGCTTTGGTTCTGGGAGAGATTCTTAAAATTAAATTATTCATAAAATGAATTCATCGATTTTCGCAAAAAAAAAATACTTATTTTTATTCTTCTGACTTCCTCTCTTATCCTCTCGATCTCCCTGCAGACTGCTACACGGAACTGTACTCCATCAAGTAACGTAGATGAGATGCGATGTCTTTCTTTGTTTTGTCATTCATTAATATTTCTCTGGTTATTTATTGGTCATATTCGATATAAATATCTCTACATATTTTAAATTAAAGTCCTCAGCCGCATCTGTCTGTGTATTCGCAATAAACTCACAAACTACTGAACAGATTTTCATGCGGTTTTCACCAATAGATAGAGTGATTTATTAGAAAAATTAAGGTATATTTTAAGTAATATTTAGGTAAATTGTCAAAGTTTCGGGTAAATTGGTTGAAATAAACATTTAAAGGAGAATATCTGAATGCGGTGGACGAGCGGGCTAGCAAGCGGGCGGTGTGGATTTGATTGGAATAGATGGCGGTGTGAGTTAAATGGTTGGGCAACCATCCAGTTTATCGTCGCCTATGTTCTTAATTTTCCAAACGACCATTAGAAAATTTTACAGGAGGAGATGGTTTTCTTTCATTATTTAAATAAAACATAACGGTAGGTGTTTAAGATAAAGCTATTTTCTTAAAGGTAAAGGTCTCATTAGTACCTATAAATAATTCGTAGTTAAGTGATTAACAGTAATTTTTTAAACTTTATTTTTAGTTTTAAAGTGGAGCTTGAACAAAAACTTAAATGGTCATTTGGACAATTAAGAACTAAGGCGACGATATGGCTTTGTGTTTCGTTAGCCTGGCCGGGTCACCTCGTTTGATATAAATCGATATTGGTGAAATTGATGAATCAGATATAGAAACTTCCATCAGAAAAATTAAACTTACACAATCAATTGGTTCAGAATTTCTTCCAGAATTTATCTTTGAAGGTTGTGCCAAGAAACTGCCAATAAGTTGCTTTTTAAACCCTTCCTTAGAAACTAGTATATTTCCTGATTTCTGGAAAATGTGCGGTAAAAAGAAAGTGGAAAATATCAGGCCAGTAGTAATTCTATCTGCACCGGCTAAATTTTGTTCAAATTGATTTTCATTTACCCACTACCACAATTGAAGTGTGTAGAATCAAATTCAGCAATCTCCGCTTTTTTCAAAAGTGGACTAATAACGCAACTTTGTTATGGATACTCTTTTTCCTAGAAAAGCAATTATTTCACATTAAAATCTGTTCAAGGAATAGACGATATATCGGAACTATGTGTCCGAAAAAAACGTAAGCGATAGACAGCTTAATCTAAGGTCAGCAGATCTAGATGTTACTAATCGTTTAATTGAACTTTCTAGGTCAAATCAAGCCGTTTACTATGATCGATCTTTTCGTGTAACTGGCCCGCTCATTTGGAATAAACTTCCCTCAGCTCTTACTAATATCCAGAACTTGGCTGAATTTAAACGGTCTTTAAAAACAAACTTATTTAAAAAATCACACCTTTTATGAATTTTAACTCCTTTTCAACAGACAATATATATAATTTCAATAGACAATATATATATATATATATATATATATATCTTCCTCCTTATTCAGCCGATGTTTCAGAAAGCGTCACAATGTCTATCATCAGGGAAGATATGTAGATTGTATTGAATGTGTTTTTGTGTATATAATATTAACTTACATTTATAAGACTTAGAAATATTCTTAGACTAGAAAACCTCAAAGAGTGTACTATGCAATTTTTCAATCTATATTGTAATACGGTATTACAGGATGGGGAGGAACATATGTTTTTTTAAACCCTCTGAAAATAGTTCAAAGATTGATAATTAAGGTTATCCTGAAAAAACCATCTGCATTCTCTACTGAAAAAATCTTTTCAATATTCAAAGTATCTACAATAGACAATATATATAAAAAAATATGCAATACTACAAAATTTGAAAGAAATACAGCTAAAAAAAATTACAATTCAATATATCAGCAAGATTTCAAAACAATATCAAAATCTCATATACTCTATTAAGTTATGATCCTCAAGTTTCCGGTAATTGTATGGTTTTGGTTATCTTGTTACCGTTATTTCATGTTTAATGTTCACTCCGAATTTTTCTTTTTTCTAAACGTTAACTGCCTCCTGTTCTTTCTTATATTTTACTTTTAATGATTCTTATTTAAGGGTACCGTTATTGTTTATCATTATCTATTGTCGTGTGCCAAAACAACCATATATTGCGGCGGTACCCATATCCGCCTCCCAAATAGTGTTGCATTAGCCGTGGCGATATCGTGACTGAATCATCATATATACTTAAAAAGTCCTCCAAATGTCCTTCTCAAGGTTTCGATATTCCTAAAAATAATAAAGAAAAAGGTTTTTGGCAGATTCACCAAATCGCTTGTATAGGAACAAAGAGCCGAAAAATGAAAGGTTTGTATTTTGGCTATGAGGCCTGCCTGGAATTTTCTAAACACTTGATCGACCATTGTTTCGCCACTAACAATAGGTGACCATTCCACCGACCACCTAATCGACATTCCCTCTGTATTTGACACCGTGCTGGTCTGGAATTGTCTGGATAGCCTGGGGTACGTGTGCAGGGTACGTGGAAGCAGGGTGTGCATTTCTAAGTAGGATCCACGGCCATGCTGCGTTAGGTATTTAACTTGAAACACATTGAATTGCAGTACTAATTACAATTACTTTTTTTAAATTACATAAAAATGAAAAAATGTTTGCTGGTCTATGTATGTTTGTATGTATGCCATGCGTTGCTTAACCATTCATCCGATTGCGATTAAACTTTGGGGATTTAATGTGCGCATGCCCGCGACTCTTACAATTAACAATATAGTGAGTTCTGGAATCATGAAATTATGCGTTGATGAGTTGCATGATTGCAATGAAACTTTGGGGATTTGATGTGTGCCTGTCAGCGATGGTTTCTATATATACTGGTGAGCTCTAGCATTATGAAATTTGTTTGAAAAAATTGCAATAGGTGGCATGCGAACTGTTTGAAAACTGAATGTGCCGGGAATGAATGTATGGAATGCGGGAGGTGGGGGGGAACCCGGGAGGGGGGAGAGGAACTTGGGAGGGGGATTCTAGAATAATATACAGACTTGCACTATTTTTCCAAACGGACAAGTGAGGGCAATCTATGATCCATCGATCATGATGATTTAGGAGCTTTTCGCTCAAAACAATTCAGTATCTCTGCCAATCCAAAGAGACCGCCATTCCATTCTTGCAATATAAATATATTAATTATTTTTTCGAACAAACAAAAACAAAAAAAATATATATTATAATGCCCAACCGTGCACTGAGTAAAATCTATTTTTCTCTATGAATAGATAAATCTAACAATAATTAGAAATAGCAAGATATAAATAAATTTATAAAGATAGATAACAAAAATAGAATTTTAGATTTAAATGTGAAGTAAAAAGAAAATAACAAATAGAATAAATAAAATCATTCACACTCAAGATAAAATATAAATATTCTGCATTACATGTAAGATTTAGTAGATTTTTGTTAATTTGCTTTTTAAAATATTTATTTATTTATAAATAAACGCCCTTTTTCGGGGCTTTTACATATAAAGCATAGAAAAAACATTTTATCGTACATAACTGAACTGCCTCAATAACAATATTTTATATTTATTCAAAGATAAATTGAAGATGTCCACTGACTTGGTATAATTGTTTCCCTCCATTAGTATTCTGGGCAAAGAGGAAAACATATGGTAGTTAGTCCCAGAATTTCTGCACTGAAATAAATCCTGACTTCTAGTATTACGAAGTGGAATTCGGAAGCTTATCAATTCAAGTAATACCGGACTATCAACTAAATCATTTAGAATTTTATATAAAAATACCAAGTCAGTGAAAATTCTTCTGTCTGACAATTTTAGCATATTCATATCGTTTAAAATTGTGTTGTAGTTTAACATATTTGCTGGAATACCCATTTTAAAATTTAGAAAACGTAAGAATTTGTTTTGTATTCTTTCAACAGCTTGTACGTGCACATTATAATGAGGATTCCAGACAGGAGAATTGTACTCAAGTTGGCTTCTAACATAAGCAAAATATAACATTTTAATACACTTTATATTGTTAAAGTTTCTAGTTAGCCTAATATATTATTATTATGCGAGACTGTTTGTTCAGAGATGTGTATTCAGTCACATTCCATGATACACATACGACATACTCGAGACAGCAGATTTAAGTAGACAATATTGTTATTAAATAATTCAAAATGGAATACATTACGACTCCATTACCGGTACGGTAAATTACGGTACGTCTATTAGGAACTTTAATGTGAATTGTTCAGACAATTAGTGGTTAAGGGATTTACCTAGACTTCCCAGAGAATTCATTTTTGGGTTGTAATGCTATGTTGCTCTTCCTCCTTACTAAGCTGATGTTTCAGACAGCGTCACAATGTCTATCATCAGGGAAGATGTGTAGATTGTATTGAGTATGTGTGTATGTAATATCTTACATAACTTCTACGGAAAATATGTTCACTGGTCTTTTATCTCTTCGTTGGAATCTCTGAAGCAGGCATGCTGAGTCTGATCTACGGGATTTTCAATGGAGCCTGCTCTAAGGAATTAGCAATATTGATTCCCTATGCACCGGTGTAAATGAAGAAATTCGACGGATACAAGTGGGTTCTTGTTTTACAAAAAGAACCTAGAGAAAAAGAATTTTTAACCACTAACATCATTGACTATCATTTATTAACGTTGTCTGTCATTAATTGTCATTGACTGTCATTGACTATCATCATTGACTGTCATTGACTATCATTGATTAACGTTGTCTGTCATTAATTGTCATTGACTGTCATTGACTATCATCATTGACCGTCATTGACTATCATTGGCTATCATTGACTATCATTGACTATCATTGACCATCGTTGTCAGTCATTAATTGTTATTGACTGTCATTGACATTTATTGACTATCGTTATCTGTCATTGACTATCATTGACTGTCATTGACTTTCATTGACTATCATTGACTATCATTTGCTTATCGTTGTCTGTCATTAATTGTCATTGACTGTCATTTTTTTTACATTAACTTCACACAGGAGGCCCTGAGGAAAATAATTTTCCCTCAAGGCCTATGTCATCTGGAATGCTGTGTGGAGGGTCTTTTTGAGGAGAGGAAGGAATGAACATTGGTCTCGAAGAGACCCATGTTGTAGGAGGAAGGAAACACAGAGGCCGGCAGACATTATCGTTGTCTGTCACATTAACTGTCATTGACTATCATTGACTATAATTGACTATCAATGACTATCATTAACTATCATTGATTATCATTGACTGTCATTGACTGTAATTGACTGTCTATTGAGTGACGACACTAAAAGGGTAATCTTACTATTTGCTTTTCAACAACAACTCCAAAGGGTTAAACAATTTTTAAGTGGAAAATTAGCAACCATAAATCAATCAAGCTTACCTTTAAATACCCAAAACAGTTACCGCAAGATTTTTACGAACGAATTACCTTTATACCTGCTTTGTAAATTGTTTCCCTTGTTTCGCGAAAGCATTGTAAATTTTAATAGCACCAAAACTAACTGCATTAATTATGATGGCCAACCCCGACCACGGAGACCATTTCAAGCAACGTTTCAATTCTGAATGGGGGTAACATACAAAAGCGATGCTGAGAGCATCTTCTAATCTGGAACGTGCTGCAAATATACCATATATATGTTTAAATTAATAAATCCTCAAATAACAAATCAATCAAATATAATTTATTTGCGCACGCCGGGTTTTGAATCCGCGTCTTTCGGATTGCTAGTCGAGATATTTCTCTATTCTGTGGAGCTAATGTAAAAAATAAAAATAAAAACAGCATAAGTTATTTTATTGAAACAATTATTTATTTTATCATAATTGTTCAATACATATTCTGAGCAGTTTGTTGTCAGCATTGAATAATACATTGTATAACTTTTTTATAATTATGCTTAATATAATATACCATTATTATTAACAAAACTTAAAATAAATACATTTATTTTTATAATATTACTTTGTAGTACGTCATAAGACTGGTCAAATTTCTTAAAACTACATATTTACACTAATTAATTTATATTACATGGTTCATACTTAAATTAAAATTAAATATCTAGTACAAATAAAAGTTTTCATTGTGAACATATTTTAATATCGAAAATATTGTTTGTCATGGTTAGGTCCCAGGACAGAATGTATCAGAACATTTTAACCAGCGATTCCTGAGTTATATTTGGTGTAAATAGTGTAGACATTGTCTTGCTGTCCGGTGATATTTTTTTCAATTAAAGACAATAAAAATATTTTTCCCTCAACTGAGTAGTCGTATATAACCATGCGGGTCACGTGATAAGCACTCCGTCTCGTTCTATCAAAATATATCGTGATCCCGACGCGACGTGTAGAAGTGTGATCAGTGATGATGACTTGTGAATGAAAAAATATGTTCTTTGTTTTTAATGACAAAATGACATCAATAATACTCAAATTATGCTCAGGAATCGCTGGTTAAAACCTTTCAAATACGTGCTGTTCTGTATTCTAAAAACCTTTTTTAATGGCGTTGCAAGAAATATGTTTTAGTTTTGTAATTGTTTTTTGTCGAGATTCAACGTTTCTGATAGTTTTACATATTTCATCTTCAAGACTTGTCCAAAACTTTAAAAAAATTAGACAATGATTGAAAATGATAGGAGTTGAAAATATTTGACATTTTTTAAAATAAAAAAAAAAACAAGGAAAAAAATTTCCACAGCATTTTGTGTTGAAGTGAATCAATGATTAAAATTGTATCTTTTCAATAACTCTTTAAAAATACATAATACGTGTAGGTACACGGTGTCCGGAAATTCATAGTACAAGCGTAAAACTGGTGAATCTACGTGCTTACATCACAAAGATAAACAAAAACTTTTTTTTCGATTTCTTTTTCTTTTTTAAAAATTTGTTTATTGCAACTAAAGGGTTAAAAAAAATTGGTCTGAGCCTTAACGTAGTTTAAAAAAACCCTATCGATAGATTTGACCCAAGAAATTCCAAATTCGGACTCGATTTACTCGAAAATGAAAGTTTAAATCAAAAAAAGGTATTCCAAAAATCGACAACAAATGCGACGAAGATTCACCAATTTCCCGCTTGTACTACGAGTTTTCGGACACCGTGTACATATTATATAAATTTACATACATATGTTAAACACCGTTTAACCTTTCAGCAATATAAAATTATCAAATTCCAAAAAAACTCTTAAAGTCCCTGCTTAACATTATACATTTATAGGCTTGAAACATGATCACCATCCCATTTAGCAATTTCCACTTTGATATTTTTTTTTAGTATAGCGCGGTCAGAGTAGTAGCATGGTGTCCTATCTCCGCATATGACTATCTTTTGTCCTAAGCTGTTAGGGTAACTAATAGTTTTAATTATGATGTATTTGAGTTTTGCTTTAAGCTTTGAAATGTTTTTTTTTGTTTATGGCACTTGGATTGTAGTCTTTCATATGGTATTAGGTACTTAGGTTTATCATTTATATGTATATCATCTGGTGACAGCACATTACTGTTTACTTTGTTTTCTTTCTTCTTTGCACGTCTGTCACGGAAGTAGTTAGAACCTTTTGCATCATTTTATGCCTTCATCCTGGACCTTTTGCGTCATCTGTGAAAAAGAAAAAAAAAATGATTAGTCAAAATATTCTTAAAAATGATTTATTTATTTATTTACACATTTTTGGAAAATCGATAGTTTACATTTTATCATTTTGTACAAACAATGAAAAAAAAAACATTAGAATGGCCAAAATAAAATCAATTTTGGATTTCCTCCTTGTGATTATACCCCTGATAAGACAACATATAATAATAATAAAAAATTCAAAAATCTGTTTCTGAAAACATTAGAAAAAATACAGATTTAGGAAATGAGATTAAAAGCATTTGGCATTCTCGGACTGTAAAAATATTACCATTTGTTATTTCGGCTTCTGGCATTATCCTAGCTCTCTAATTCAAAATTTAGGCTTATTAGATTTATCAAAGAACCTTTATATAAATATGCAAAAATCAGTCATATTAAACACATGAGGGATCAGTAGGATTTATCGGTCCAGTTAGGAGTTCTATCGAGCCGAACTCTCTGATATGAAAATATCTGGAGTCGGTGAAGTATTTTCCCATATGGTCTCTGGTAGGTTGACATGTTGTTCTTGTATAGTTTTGTATTTATTATACTTATACAATGCAATTACATCGCGTGTATCGATTAGATGATCATTTGTGGAAAAGTGTGTGGAAGGGTTAAGTTTTTTCTGTGGGGAAGATTTAACACGGACTTTAATTTTTGGAACAATTAAAATATAATAAAATCAATTAAACAAAAAAAAATGATGGTGAGAGAAAGAAACACATTTATTTTATGGGGCTTATTCTGGTTTAATTGAAAATGACATATTAAAATTTTCTTTAGCCCCGTCTTGCCGAAGTTTTTTTCGACCGCTTGACCTCTCTCAGTTTTTTTTGCTGTTCGCAGCTTTCCGTTTCGTATTTTAAATAATTAATAAATATTCAATTTTTTACGAGAACAAATCGTCTTTTTATAACTTTTTGAAGGTTATTCCCATCAACGTTATATATAATTGAAGAAAAAGATAACACTTATAATCTAAATGAAAATATAAAAGAAAACAAGACACAGAAAAATAGAAAAAGAGAGAGGTCTGGGTTCGAGTCCCAGTTGCGACCATTGTCTTTTTCTATTTTTCTGTGTCTCGTTTTCTTTCATATTTTCATTTAGATTATAAGTGTTATCTTCTTCTTCAATGATAAATTAATAAATAAATAAAATAATTGTAAGGAAGGAAAAGGCACGATGAAGAGAGCGTGATGGCATTACCCCTGTCCAGAAGGAAATTATTTTTTTCAGGGCCTCCTTTGTAGAGCCAATGTAAATAAAAAAAAAATGTGTGCAGTTCACACGCGGTAGAAGTAAAATCATCAGAAAACTTAAATAGGCAAGAATGGGGAAGCTACGAAGCACCGCAAGAAGAGGAGACCGATTTGTCTATTTCATTCTCTTGCAGGCTCATTGGATAACCAACATCCCTGTCATAGGTCACCCCAAGCGGTTTGCTAGGTTTGTTGTCTAAGTTTTGGCGGTGCATGCGTTTGTGCACGGCTTTGCAGGCTGGACAGGAAGCGACTGTTTGAGGGAGACCTTTTGACCTTTACCGCTGAAATTTCTCAATCCATCGCCTTGCACCGCAGTGGAAGGATTGAGAGAGTCGCTAATATAAACTTTAATGATTAAAAAATAACTTTGTTTTTCAACGGACAATGTGAAATGAATTTTTTTAAATTATTAATTTTTTTATTTATTTATTATATATACAAAGAAATACAATATTACAACAAAAATAAAATATACAGAAAAAAGAAAAGTCCCAATAAACTACTTTTAAGCAGTTTGTCGGTGGGTAGTTTTACTTTGAAGGTACGAACTAATTTTACTTTGTTTTGCAGTTAGAATTTTTGTGTCAGTCTAATACAAATTATTTCTTTCGGCAAGCCAATTCTTCACCTTAGTATTTAATTTACCATTTGTACATTTTTTAATTTCGGCAGGTAACATATTTAAGCAATTAGGTATTATGTAGTACAGCGTCCTTTGTCCATATTTGTTTAAATGCTTAGGTACAATTAGTCCTTCATTAACGTAAAACGAGTATTGTAAGTGTGGTCCAGTTTATTTATGTATATAGGGCTATTCATATGCTGAAATATAATTTTATGCCACAGAATTGCTCTTACTGAGAGAATTTCGGTAAAAGTACGGAACATTATGCCTTTGTTTATATAAACTTTTATGAGCTAATAATTTAACTAATGAATTTTGAACTGATTTACATTGATTTGTTTTTGATTTGAACATTGATTTGTTTTGTGACGGAATCCGATCCCAAGAATACCCAAAAGTCAACAGCACTTTCATTACGATTTAGTAGGCAATCAACCGAACAATCAAGTTACAATGAATTACAGACTTACATTTTTCAGAGAATTATTAATCACGCTAATAGGGACATTAAACTAAACGTACCGGACATTTCGGCCGATAAAATTATGTAAATTCCATTTAAAAAGTAATATTTAATCGACATATTGCCGCCGGGTGAGTTAACTACGCTTGATGTATCTAATTATTAGTCCACCCCTTAAAATTCCAACAACCCTTCCGAACGCCCCCGTGATTTAATAAATCCACATTAATTTAAGCCCCCGATTTTTCAATTCAAACATTCAAAGTTCAGGCGTGATTTTTAAGCATGTTATAAGAGAACCTACTATAATATATTTTGTATGCTTTCGGATATCTAAGCCAGATAATATGAGAAAAATCTGAAATTACGTATATATCTGTACCCTGAAGGATAAACCACGTAAGTCTATATCTAAGTTTATGTGTGGTATATTCTTTGGTACAGATATTATTACAAGCGCAGACCCGTGAAAAACACGGGATATTATAATAATTTTGGGATTTGCGATTTATTTAAAAAAAATTTAATATCCCCCACACAGCAAATTTGAGTAAAAAATTCCCTTCGCAGGGCCTTTGCCATCTTTGGGGATGCTGTGTGGAGATTTTTTTTTATAAGAATACCGCACAAGAAATATTCAGTACCACGCGAGTCGAGTTTTGGGAAAATGGTAGATATGTACCACCGTGACCAGTAAAATTTTGAAAGTGGTCTACGAGAAAAAAAGTTTGGGAACCTCTGATCTAAACGCCAATAGAAAGAAAAAAAAATACCACGCATTAACCGCAAAATAATTAAAATGTACGCCTTTATGAATCCAAAGTTTCCGACCGCAATTTGAAAAAAAATATTATGAGATTTTGAAATTTTTTTATTAATTATTTTTACTTAAAACGACATAAAATGAATAAACAATAAATAACATTTGTAATACATTTGCCTAATCAAATATGTATGTGTATTATTATTATTTTTTCTCTATCAGTAATTTTAGTTAGAAAAAACGTAAGGTCAGCCATTTTAAAAACTTTTTTTGCTTACGTGCAAATTTTCTATGTTTAAAAATATATAATTATTTCGTTATTTGTTTTTGGGGTGTTATGCCGTGTTGCGCTACCTCCTTTTTTGCCAACGTTTCGGACAGCGTTACGGTGTCCATCATCAGGGCTGATGTCTAAAATCTAAAATCGTATATGATTATTTTGAATTCTAAAATTTGAAAGCGTATTCTATCACCTTTCCAAAACAGTTTTCAGATACATTCAGAAATATTCTATTTATTTGGATTTTATTGCTAAATGGAAATGTTTCAAAATAAATGTCTGTGTCGAGGCCTGAAGGGTTAATGATCTTTTGTAACATAAAATATTAGAAAATTTGTTTGAGGAAAAAAACGGTAATAGCCTTTTCTAGAAATATGTAATTTTCTTGGAAGCTTTTATTTGCTGTTGTTCCGCCCTAAGCCATGTAAATAGTATTTGATAAAATTACATGGTTTATGAGAAATGCGGCACAAAGGTAACTAGTCCTTTCTTGGAATTTGTAATTTACAATTCTATCGAAACGGTGGTAATACAATTTCTTTGGGCCGACAAGGATACAAAAAAGGGTACAAAAAGGTAACACCTTCGATACTAAAGTAAGGATACCCGACAGTAGATCCGCAGACAGTTGGCCTCCCGAAAAGATAACTTCTTCTATACATATTATAAACTAGCGGGTACCCGGCATGCGTTGCAATGCCATTCAAAAAAATAAATTGTTTTTACCATGCGTCCCCGCTCCCCCCCCCCCCACCCCACCGCGTCACCTTCCCCTCCCGCGATCCCCTTCCTTCTTCCCCACCTTCTCCTCCCTCATCACCCCTCCCGTGAACCCAACATCCTTCGCTACCCTCCCTCTCCTGCCTTCCATCCCTGCCGCTAGAATATATTATATACACATTTTCAAACCATTCGCGCACCACCTGTAGTAATTTTTTTAATACAAATTTCAAAACGCCAGAGCTACCATTATGTATAGTCTTAAGAATAAGTCTTAATAATAAGTTAGTATGAAAATCAAACGAATTTATATACAGCATACTTTGCGATTTTTTTCTATCGAGGGAATTTCATATAATTTGCGTTTCGGCGTGGAACGTATCTAAGTATATCGTAAGCCTCGGCAAGTATTGAATCATTTCATTATTAATACTAATTGAATAAGCATATAGAAATGTACAAAATCTTGGCACAAACCAATTAATACAAATAGATTTGAGAATTTTATGGAAAAACTGGTTTCACGAAGATTTATAAATAAGTTGTGGTTTGACGCTATTGACAGCCTTTTTAAAAGCAATATTTCATAAATAAGTATTGAATGATGAAGTCAGCTATTTATTAAACATTTATTCCAAATAAAATGAGAATCAATTGAATCTAACATAATTTATATTTCAAATTGCCAATGGAAGACCCTCGATGAAAAGTGATTGACTATTTGGCTGTTGTCAATTTAGTTGTATGTTCAGATTAACAATCTTCTACCATGATATGTCATGGAGAACAATTATGCGATTGCTCTATTATCATTTTATTTTTATTACCTTTCTTATCTTTCTCTGCAGGTTGTGTTATATATTTGACACTACTATGTTTTATATTTTGTAGTAACAACTAAACATTGATTTCGCATGTTGTGAGCCTTTATAATTGGAGTGTTAGTAGCTTAATTGGAGTGTACGTCCCAATGGCAATTTTATAACTATAATACTTGCTAACACTTTGTAAACGTTTCAAACTATAAATAAATAAATAAATTTCCGGAAAGGCAATAAACTAACCAAAAGTGATTTCAACACAATTTTGTATTACATTAAAATCATGCAGGAGGCCCTGGGAAAAATAACTTCTCTCAGGGCCTACGTCATCTTTGAAGATATGTGGAGGGTCATTTGAGTAGAGGAGGAAGTGAACATGGGTCTTGAAAAGATCCATGTTGTAGGAGGGAAGAAGCACATGACACGATAGAAAGTTTTTTAAAATCTCATGTGGACCTTCAACATCGAAGAACAAATGGGCAAAATTTTATTACTAAAAACATAACGCTCATCATCGTGATAAATTGGTTCCATGACAACTCAGAATCATCCAATGTTAACATCATTAAAATTAAAATTATCATTAAAATTATTTAAAAAAAAATTCGAAAATAGCCCGAAATCTAACCTAACGTAACCTACTTAAGAACCATTAACCAGCGGCCGAGAATTAAAATTTCGTCGAACGATAATCTTGAGATTGTACCATTGCAACGGTACAGGGCGGTTCCGATGAGAAAGATTAATTATTGTCCATACCAGCATTTTAACATAATGACTCAATACCGATTTTATTTCATTCCAAATTTGCTTTGATAAATACCCACATTCAAAAACTCGTGATGATACAACAATTAAAATTATGTACTTTATGTAATTATTGTTTGATCATAAGTATTTACAATTTTTCAATAATGTCTAAGCAAAATAAGAATGTATTTTTTTTTAAATATATATGTTTATAAAACCGTAAATAAATAGACAAAATGAAAGATTTTCGGTACAAACAAGGGCGCGGTTTTTATGACTATTTGAACTTAAATTAAATTCTGAAAAGTAGGTTTGCCAAATAATTTATTGATTTATTTTACTGCATGATTATAAGATTTGAAATGTTTGTTGTATAATACAAATTTTGTTTGAAAATTTAACAAATCTGCCAACGACTTACGGTAAAACCTTATTGTACTGAAAATAAACACATTTTCTCAAAATTTAAAAATAGCTTCACTAGGTAAAAGAACAGTCTTTCGAAATCAATTTATAATTTTTTTTATGGAAAAGAGTCAATACGTCTAAAAGTTGATTTAAAAATGACATATTTCTGGTTTTGTCTGGTTATTCCCTGTTATCTAATTTTTAATATAATTTTCATTACTTTTAATGACTTTTCAAAGGAGATGTTGCATGATTCATAGTTATGTAAATCTTATAAGTGATGAGGCTTAACGACGTTACAAATACGTAAAATTAATGTCCTTGAACTTGTCAAATAAGGAAAAATATTTTAAAAATATGTTTGGCCACTTGCAATGTTCTCGAAATATCTAAGTTAAACCTTTTTTTTTCAAAGTTATATATCTTTTTAATTCCTGACGTCCAGTAGTCATTAAAATATGAATATTTTTGGTAAGAGCCGAGAATCTTTACGGAAATTTATTTATGGGCTTTTTACATCTTTGAATTTAATCCATATTCAAATTTCAAAACAGCATTAAGTACTAAATTAATAATAGATGCATTACCTGATTATTGGTCATCTAATGAAGTCAACAAATTTGGCAGCATCTGTGTACACGACGAACTCTTTTAGATCACAGCTGTATGACTCCGGATCTTTCAAAGACTTGGAGACAATTCCTCTCAGCACCCATCTGCCTCCTTGTCTGATGTAGAGACCTCCTCCAGAATCTCCGTTACATGGACCACTTTCATCCCTCGCCCCAGCACAAAGGGTAGTGTCTGATGTAAGCTTAAAAAACTCCACCTTTGAGGCTTTGCAAGTTGTCGTTGAAACAATGGGGACTTTTGCAACTTTTGGTTCTGGTGTTGCCGGTGCTCCTTTCTCGTCTTTGCCCCATCCAACAACTGATGCAATCTTTCCAACGACTAATTCAAGATTTGAATCACCTGTCCATAAACACACTGGCCTTATGTAGTCTGTAAATGTCACTGGAGTACCTAGTGTCAAGACTGCTATATCATTGTTAAGGATTGCGCCAACATCATATTGCTCGTGTATCTTTATGTTTGAGACTGATTTTGTTACGGATGTTTCTTCGGTCCAGTCTTGGATGTTGTGAACCCCGATTTTTAGCACTAGATCATCAGGATTGACTTTATATCCGTTCTTTTTCTTCACGCAGTGTCCAGCTGTTACCACTTTGTTCTCCGAGACGAGGCTTCCTGCGCAGATGAACTCAAGTCCTCTTGGCTTCTTCAGGAACATCGCTACAAGCCAAGGCCAATCACCCTTAGAAGCGAAGTCCCCATTTACGATGAGAGGGTTTTCTATCATTGTGGTTCCACAAATACTCTCTTTGTAGTATTGAGCTTGCGTAATCACTGGTATTGGAGGATCAGCCCTGAAAACAATTTCATCATCACCAGAAAACGTATTCCTTGCATCAATAGCGGGATACTGAGAACTCTGAGGAACAATCTTTATATTTTGATTGTTTTGTTTACTATTGAAGTCGTTATAAGTTTGCGAGGGAAGTGTTGTAGGAATGGCTCCACCAATAACCAGCTTTTCTCTTGGACTATTCTTGATGGCTGAAGCTCCAGAATGCAAGGTATGCTCCAGATCAATGGCTGTGATGAATCTTCCGTAAAGTGGATCACCAGAACAGAGTCTTTTTCCAGCAAATGTAATCTTCATGACAGAAGGAAGTGGCGAAGTCAGAGGAAACGTCACTCTGTATTTGATAGGCCAAGTTTGAGCTATCTTTTGCAAAACCACGTCTCTATCGTCTGCTAGCTCTATTTTCCCAACGTAAGTGGATGGGAGACGAGCTCTGATAGCCATCCTGATCTGAATGGTCATTTCAGATCCATAAGGCGGTGGATTTGGTGCTTCTATTGTACCAAACCAACGATAGCCATCATTTTCATATCTAAATACTTGAGGACAAGGCGAAACAGGACCTTGCGCACTTGCCAACTTTAGAAATAATCCAAATATAACACAAAACACTAAAAACACATCCATTTTACGTCAACCGTCAAACGAACTTTGTCAAATATTTAAAACTTAAAGAATGTTCTCTTGTACTGCATTGTTTTATTTGTATTTAAATCATAACACTGTTTTACAATGAAACGAACTTGTCACAAATACACGTCGAAACAATGCAATATATTCACAAAATTGAACTGTCTTTCATCTGTAAACTTCAATGTTATTCACTTGTATAACTTGTCACTGTCGCATTACGCGACACCCATTCCTGGGCGCGTGTCACACGCAAACTGGTGTAGGAAATCACTTGCTATTTTCACGTTAATAACACATCGAAATAATATAATAAATCATTCGGTAAATTAGCGCAGACGAGTCAAAAGTACACAAGAACACGCTTCGTATATTCGGAACACACTTCGCGGCGTTTCAATCAATTAGCAAGTAGCGAATTAAATACTGAAGGTAAATATTTAATCCGAGTGTCGTAACTTTATATTGTTTATTCGATACGTCAAATGGTGAGGTTATGTCTCTAGCGTAACGTGTAGTAAGTCGTTTCGTTAGTTCAATGTTAACTCTTGTGAGATACACCGATAACTAAACTGTATAGCGAAGGATTAACCAAGGGATAATTGTTGTGGTTGGCGGAATAATGAGTGGGGGGAGGGGTTTGCTAGAAACTAGGGGTTGACAACATTTAAATACAAGGACGCATTAAATTTAAAAATTAAAATATTTAATGTAATATTTATTCAGTTATTAATTATTATTAACTATTTGCGATTCGATGTGTAGGTAGATTGATTTTATTATTCACCATCACAGATATGTGATAATTCACGTAATATTTTAATTTTAGGAATTATCGTGAAGATACCATTCAAAGAAATAAACTAATTTTCCCTGCATGTCCTTTCCCTGATGTTCCCGTTCACTTCCCGAGTTCCTCTTCCATCTTCCCCGCCTTCCCCCTCCCTTGTCACCCCTCCCGCGATCCCTCCCTCCCCCGTTCCCCTACCCCTCCTGCCTTTCCTCACTGCCGCTAATATATATAAAATACACATATTTTCATTTATACAAATTTCATAACGCTAGAGCTTACCATTATACATAGCCTACTAGCTGGTACCCGCCATGCGTTGCAATGCAAATAACTAAATTGTTTCTTCACAAATTTCCTTTCCCATGCCTCTCCGATCCCCTAGGGCGTCCCCTTCCCCCCACCTTCTAAATCTTCCCCTCCCTCGTCATCCCTCCCGCTCACCCCATCTCCTTCATTACCCTAACCCTCATACCTTCCCTCACTGCCGCTAAAATATATAAAATACATATATACAAATTGCATATCACCATTATATATTGCCTATAACTTTCGCGTGCGCACAACAAATCACCAAAGTTTCATTGCAATCGGATTAATGGTATGGCAGCGCACAACACGAACAAACTAACAAACAAAAAAAGATTTTTATATATAAAAAGATAACCTTGTTATTTATATATTTAAATTACTAACCAAAAAAGCATTTACAACGGTGTTTCATTTTTTATTTTATTTTTTATTGTGTTTCTAAAAACAACATTGTTTTTCATTTATTCACAAATAAGTGCCCAATTTGCCTCTAAAATCATGAAACACTAAAATCTTTAATGGTCTGTTACTTATAATTTAAAGCAAGAATAAATAAAGTGGATCTCATCCGTTCAAGATATTTGATACACCTTTTGATTACAAAAATTATTTTTCATTTGTGTTGAGTTTTTTGATCTCAAATCCAAAATTAAGACTTGTATGAAATGGGCCCAAAATGGCTGCGCAAACGTTTTTCTTAAGCGTGTCCATATTTTATATATATTTATTATAATTCACATAGTTCGCGACAAGCAATATTATAGTTTTCGTTATTCTCCCTACCTTACCTGTATCTAATCTCAATCCGATTGAAAATGTTGTTGATCCCTGGCTTGTATTCCTGAAGAAACAGGAGTAGCGTATAATTATATCTTACTGAGTAATTTGGTTAAGTACTCAAAATATCATAGACAAAAGAGGTACTCGAAGTGCTGAAGGCAGACGCCATTCAGGTTATAATGGAGTTATCGGCTACCTGTACCATAAACAAATTATCATAAAGCGCCTACCTACATTTTCAAAGAATTTTAACAGTTATTTTTTTAACGGAGCCAACTCGATTCCAGAGTTCAGTGCAATCCAGTGTATTTTATAAGATTTTTTTATTTTAATTTTTTTTATTAGCAACTATATAAAAAAATTGTACATACAAAATATAATGATGAATTTAATGTTAAATATTGTAATTCTTAGTCCTCCTCACTAGAGGGTCCTGTGCCGAGGCGGACTAAAATTATTTAAATATATTTCATTGCTCTTCTATGTCGTTTTTAGTGTTTCCATTAGGGTTTTTTCATTTATCTCTTTCAGCCGTATTTTTATTCTTGATTTGTGCACATTCGAATTTTTTATTAGTTTTATGTCTTGGGGTAGGATGTTATGAAGTTTTGTTGCAAAGTATGTGCAGTTTCTTTGTTCGAATGTGGTTTTGTAACTTGGACTGTTTTTTATATCATTTTTATTCGACCTAGTGTTATGCATGCACGGTCTAGTGGAGGATTCAGTATTTTTGAAAAGCTTTAAAAATATATTTTTTGCATATATTTGTTGCACATTTGGTACGTCAAAGCTATTGAAAATTTCAATTGAAGGCGTTCTAATGGGTAACATCATGAAGTATTCAGAAGTACATCAGAAGTCAGGATTTATTTCAGTGCAGAAATTCTGGAACTAACTACCGTATGTATTCTACTTTGCCCAGAATACTAATGAAGGGAAATAATTATATAGTTTTATTATCAAGTTCTGCAAGTATTTTAGTATGTATTTTAGTTACAGCTGTTTCGGTTTTCAAGACTATTTTAAAACTGTGCTTCAAATTGTGCTTCCACAGTTTGAAAATGGTCTTGAAAACTGAAACAGCTGTAACTAAAATACATACTAAAATGCTTGCAAAACTTGATAATAAAACTATCAAATTTAATTTTATTTAATTAAATGAAGACATTATGAGCGAAACTCAATCGAAAATCTGGAAACAGAAAAATCAGAAAAAGATATTGGCACCCAGACCTCTCGTCTAACCGGGACGTGCACGTTTTCCAATTTCGCTATTGCCACCTTCTGTCAAACCGTCATATTTGTCAATCTCATATTTCAAATATTTAGAATCATTAATATTATCTTCATTGAAATTGGAAAACGCGCACGTCCCGGTTAGACGAGAGGTCTGGGTTCGAGTCCCAGTTGCGACCATTGTTTTTTTCTGTTTTTCTGTGTCTTGTTTTCTTTCATATTTTCATTTAGATTATAAGTGTTATCTTCTTCTTCAATGATATATTACGTTGATGGGAATAACCTTCAAAAGTTATAAAAAGAGAGTTTTTCTCATAAAAAAATTGAAAAATATTACCTACCAGCTCTACCGTTTTGATTATTTTTAGATATAAAATTGCAAAATATGTGACGTCACACTAGGGAGAAAGGGGCCTCACAAATGCGTGATAAGGACGGGGAGGGGGGGGGGAGGTTGTCAAAAAAATCATTATATTCGTGTGACGTAATTCAATTATGAAATAGGACCAGAGGCGAATTATTTCCTTTTTTTATATGAAATACCGCACAAGAGTCCCAACTGCTCCCGTCTGGAGCCAGTGAGACTATCGCATCCCCAATCGGGGTATGTTGTGAGGCTGAAGGTAGTGGGGAGGGGAAGGAGATGGGGAAGAGGAAGGTGAGGAAGTACCTGGCTATTCAGATCTGGTCGCTAAACACGGCTAAAGCCATTTCAAGTAACGTTTCAATTCTGAATGGTGGTCTTACACCAGGGCGATACTGAGAGTATCTTCCACTCTGGAACGTGCCGCAAATGTGCTATATATTATTTTAAATGTATAAATTGTGAAATAACACAAATTAAACAAATCAAATTTATTTGCGCACGCCGGGTTCGAACCCGCGACCTTCGGATTGTGAGTCGAGAGTCTTACCTCGGGACCACGGAGGCCGTCCTCCTGCAGAGCAAAGATAATCATAATTATGAGTATTTATGCTAATGCCATATTTGAATTATTGCAGTAAGTTAGCTTGAGGTAGTGGCAAAACCCAAATTAACCAGCCAGGCAAGTTTGTAAATAGATATCATTAAATTAGTCATTACCTACTGCACTTGAAAATGTCACTAATAATTTCGTTATACGAATTTAATTAAGTCGTGTAGTTAGGAGACCTCCTATGATTGCAAATATGTAATTAACATATCTACTGTCTAGTTGATTAGTCGGACATCTCCAAATACTTAGTTTTGAGATAATGAGGAAAGCAGTATTCGAATGCTCACCATGAATCAAATATTTTTAACACGTGTCTGTGCTGGGCGAGAGCCTGATAGCTCAACCACGTGTAGTTAAACAGCATGTTCGTTAAGTTTGACAGCTGATTACAATTTAATCAAACGCTGAAGCGGGCTACAATTGAATAGAATTGACAGCCCTGAATTCTTGTCGCTCATAAATTTTAATGTGCCGGCCAGAAACACAAGGTCAGTTCTACCGTTTTATTGTGGTAATACTACGACCAGGGCCCAATTCAATATACCACTACACGGAATTCAAAACTTGGGCAATATGTATTCGAACGTGTATGTATGGAATGGTTCCAGGCCAACTGAGAGTAATGATAACACCTCCTTGAAAAGTCATCAAAAGCTATGAAAAAAATTATTTTAAATTAGCCGATAACCCTAACCTAACGTAACCTATTTAACCAATTTTTTATATATTTTTGTTCTGAGTTGGTTTCATTCCGAGTTGTCCGGTCACCGTATGGAATGTGTCGCCGATACAATACAAACATGAAATAATGAAATCATTTATCCATGATACAAGTACTCATTCATAGGAAGTTTTTTAATAAATTTATTAAATTAACCTATCGTAATGCAGCTTAGAAATTAAATCAGGAGACCGTTCAGACGTCTGAAAAATCAAAATAGCGTCGTTTTGATGCTTGTCAAATTAACGTTAAATACTTTGAAATTTTAATATGCCGGCCAGAAACACAAGGACAGTACAACTGTTTTATTGTTGTAATACTACGACCAATGTCCAATTCAATATACCACTACACGGAATTCAAAACTTGGGCAATATGTATTCGCACATATATATATGAAATATGTCGCTGATACAATATAAACATGAAATGATGAAATCATCTTTCCATGATACAAGTACTAATTAAGGATGTTTTTTGGTAATTTTATTTAACTCATTATCATCGTCTTCATCCTTAACTTAACCTATTCGGGTCGGGGACCCACTGCATCGACAAGGCTCCTCCATACGTCCCTGTCTATTGTTCGGCCTCCGTCCATAGCAGACCCATCCTCTCCTCCTACAGTTTCTGGAGTTGCCTCGCCCAGCTGTGTCTGGGGTGGCCCACTGGACGTCTACACTTTGTAATCGCACTTAGCATTTTCCTCGGAATTCAGACATTCTTAGTACATGCCCAAGCCATCTCATTGATGAGTAGCAGTGATTCAATGTTTAGATCGACTCGGATCGTCGAGTTTCTTACATGATCCCATTTCGTAACCCCTGCCACTTCTCTCAAGTACCTCATTTCGGCAGCTTGTACTCTATAGCGTGTTCGTTCGTTTAGCATCCATATCTGGTGGCCATAAGTGAGCATCGGGTATACTCGTTTTGAACACTGCCATCTTTGCCTTGATACTGAGCTCGGCTTTCCTTATCACTGAGCTGTAGAGAGGACGCAACACATCGCTTGTCTTGCATATATTAAACTACATTGACAAATTTACTAAACACGCTCTACCTATTGTAATGCAGCTTAGTAATTAAATCAGGAGAACGTTCAGAAGTCTGAAATATCAAAATGGCGTCGATTTGATGCTCATCGAATAAACGTTAAATACTTTGAAATTTCTCAACCTAAAATTAAGAACCCATTTCGAAAAATGACCATAACATTCTACTGTATTCAATGTTAATTTTTTTTCCATTGATTTCATAATTAAATTTAATAAGAAGTAATTAGCAATAAGTTCCAAATGGCTAGCGAGCAAATGAACCGACAAATCGATGGGCTCTCTCTCATTACTTCAAGTTAGGTCAGTAATTGAGATTTCTGGGAACAGAGTTGATATCGGTGCGCGGAATGGTTTTGGTCGTTAATAATTTACCTACTTTAAATTAGTAGATTCGGAGAATGGGCAGTTAATGTTAGGAAGGGCAAATTAAAACGAGAGAAAACAAACATATTTTAAAAACAATGGGAAAATATGTTTGTTTTCAATTTTGTTTTAATAAATAAAATCATCTCTGTTTAAAATTGTAAGTGGTATTATAAACAGCCCTGGAGTTCCAACAAGGTGTAATCAATAACTTTACCATTTCGGATCGGCAGGTGTAACTTCCCACGATTTTATATAGATGTCCCGAGCACGATTTCAGCGTTGACAGCCGAACCGATATTGACAGGGAATAAATAAAAAATCACTAAAGGTATGTTTTCCTAGCGACAGGTTTTTTGCGCAGCAGGAACCGAATTTGCTTTATTACGTCGACAGAATCGTGAAATATTTTACGCGGCGTGAAAGTGTTTTCCTAGAAAATTCAGTCGGCATACCGACAGCGCGTCAGTTTCACAAAATGAAGACTCTCTGCAGCTCTTCCTGCAGATTGTCGCAATGTAACTTAAAGAATTTATGGATGATCATCAGGAAGATCAGGTCTTTCTTCATGGTTTTTTAAACTCCGGATCTTTTAAATCATGTAATATCGCGTAATTCTGTACAAACTCAATTAAACGTTTGTCCTCGTTGGCAGAAAACCTCACTGTCGGCAATTTGGCAGTACTTTGTGACATTTTGAAACACTCAAACACTGAAAACGCACTAGCATTCAAGAAACAATGGCGAAGGAGGGCAAAAAACGCTGCGTACAACGAAATAGACTTCTCAGGGAGGAGTCGGGTCAATCGCGTCAGCGTGATTGGGTAGCTCGCTACGCTCAGCGTATCACGTCGTTCACGGCGCAAAAAATCTATTGTTAGGAAAACATACCTATATCTTTGTTAGAACCACTTATATATTTTATTAACGCCAAATTAAACGTTTTACGTCTAGGTGTTAATACCGTATATTAGTGGTTCTAACAAAGAAACATTGTTTCATTTAGTGATTGATTTTTTATTCGCTCTCAGAATCGAATTAACAAAGCTCTTAGAAATGAAAAAATTCGTGTGCGTTAAATAATGCATGTGTCGCAACCAATTAAGAGAAACGAAAATACTTGAAATAGGAATAAAAAGTTATTGCGGACTGCAATGCATATTTAGATTAGTTTTTCAATTCAACTCTGGAATTTTATTAATATTTTTACGTAAATTTTAAATTTTATTTTTACGTGTAATTGCTTGCGTCCGACATTTCATATCGTCAACTCATAGAAAATGCCTTTAGTATTGCCAGCTCGTATCGAACTTTGTGATTATCAATTTTGATTAAATGAAACAATAAATCATTATTATAACCAATTATAAATTTTATTAACGCCTGTAAACGGCATTTTCTATGAATTGACACTACGAAATATCAGACGCCAAGCAATTACGTAAATATATTAATCATCATCATCAATATATTAATACGTGAAGCCAAAACTTTGTACCCCTTTTTACGAAAATTGCGCGGACGGAGGAGTATGAAATTTCGCACACTTATAGTTTATATAGAGGAGGAGTGCACAATGCTAATATTTTTTTAAAATTATGCAAAAAAATACATTAAATCAATAATAAAAACATTACACACACTACCATGTATTTGACACACACACTCGCGTCTTTACTCTATTGTTAAAGTCTATGGTCAAATTGAGAATAGATTAATATTATTTGTCTTTAATATTATTTGTCTATGGTCTTACTGAATGTCAAACATAAAAAAACATCACAATTATGGTCGAATTTCGACCATCGGGCGACCACTAGTATGAATAAAATGGCAAAGTTGAATTGAAATACATGAATATGTATTGCAATCAGCAGTATTTTTTTATTCATGTTTCAAACATTTTCGTTTCTCTTAATAATAAATTGATTGCTTCAGACGCATTCTTTTATTTTATTTTTTATTTTATTTTTATTTTATTTATTTAGTAAGATGTTTTACATGTAAATACATTATTTATGAAAAGGTTTGAATGTCCAACTAGGATGATTCCCGTTTTAGAACAGTCAAATTAGGATTAGTGTGAACATATGGAACATGTTTTGTACAAAAAAGAGGGAAAATCGAGGAAATAAAAAGAAGAGAAATAATAAAAAATAAAGTTAGAAAGTTTTAAACATAGTAACTGTTATTTGTTTAGCATAGTTGTTAGAATAGTATTAATTTAAAAAAAAAGTTAATATATATGTTCTTAAAAACAGAGGATTAAAATATATAGGTAGTTTTTGTATGCATTGCATACTATAGTAGAAAAAATAAATAAAAAAAGAGAAGAGAAAGAAATAAAATTAAGAAAAAATAACCAAATAAAACACAAAATAGCCGTGGTTTGGTTAGCATAGTTATTGAAATGATAATAATAATAAATAAAAGGAATATAAATATATAATTAAACGCAAATGATTAAAACATAAAGGTAACTGGTATTTGCATTTCGTATTATAGTCCTACTAATGAGAAATATCAAGAAAACAGAAACAATAAAATAAAATAAACAATTAAAACATCATTATTACTTTTTGTTCATATGATGCAGATACTTAGTGATGTGACATTATAATTTAAAATAAAACAATAACTTTGTAAACATCACTTTTTATTTTTTATGAACTTAATGCCGACCGGGTTTCGCTACCACCGTAGCTTCTTCAGGGCAGTACAGAATACTATAATTAAGTTACATGTGTTATAGATAATATACATATGGTTTAAAACGTTTAAAAGCAGGTTTTTATAGTTTATATTGTGTTTTTATATCTTTTTTTGAATAATTTTTATATTTTTGTAAATTATAAGTTCTAAATAATAAGTTCTTACGGGTACAGGACCCTTACTTTTTTGTTTTACTTTTTAATTATAATTTTAATTATGTGAAAATCTATCATTGGATATTATGTATATTATTAAGGTTATTATTATAAGTGTAAAATATCTGTTAATTTTCCAAAATAAATAAAAATAATAAAAAACAAAATCGGCCGAACTACTCAAGTGGAGGAGGAAGTAGGGATAAGTGTAGATGGAGCATTGGGTAAGGAATTTAGAAGCCCTAGAATTAAGAAAAGCCAAAAATATTAATATTTAGGTAATTAACAATCAAATAAATTGAAATAATAGTCCAATACTGAAGTTGTTCCCTATTGACAAAAAACATTCCATTTCCTTACCCAATGCTCCATCTACACTTATCCCTACTTCCTCCTCCACTTGAGTAGTCCGGCCGATTTTGTTTTAAACCATATGTATATTATCTATAACACATGTAACTTAATTTTAGTAGAGTTCTGTACTGCCCTGAAGAAGCTACGGTGGTAGCGAAACCCGGTCGGCATTAAGTACATAAAAAATAAAAAGTGGTGTTTACAAAGTTATTGTTTTATTTTAAATCATTATTACTGTTTTTTTGCTTGCATAGTTATCAAAATAATAATAAAATAATAGGTATGTTTACTTATAAATGGTGTTTGCCTCACATATTACAAGCATACATGTATATTTTGTATAAATATGAATAAAAAAGAAAATATTAAAGTCTATAAATCGCGTAAACGACTTCTTTCATTTCTAAGAGCTTCGCTAGTTCAGTACTAGCCAGTAATTTTGCATAACGAACGATATAATTCAAAAATAGTTAACCGAAACTTATCTTATACTCTGGTATTATCTTCTTCTCTAATTGCCTTTTTACAATATCATTGTTTGGGCTATTTACTATACAAATATATACATTTTTTAAATTAAGAAAGGGGCTTCGGAATTTTATAAAGTTTTACATTATTTGTGTTGATTTTCATTTGCCGTGAATATTGTATTGTTTCGTGGGCAGATAGAAATCTGACGCTAACAAGAAAAGTATTCTAAGAAGATCAAAAATAACCACATTGTTAGAGAGAATGTTTTTCATTCTTTAATCCGTCCTGTCAACCTTCCTAAACGTTCTGTAAATTATTGTTGTAATTACGCAACGGTAAACGTTTTATTGATCCGTGCTCTTGTGTCAGAAATGTACGCAACATTTAATTTGGGACACTGGTTCAAACTGGAAGAGGATTTTGTTAATTTCGACACACGGCTATTTTCGTTTTGTTGACATTTCTTCCAAGATAATAGCTCTGCGTGAATGCGTTTCTCGAAATTGCGAATGTTGGAAATATAATGGATGACCGCGAGAGTATGCAATATAAAATTTATAAAATTACTAGCTGGGGTACCCGGCTTCGCTTAGGGAGTTGATATATCGTCGCCTTAGTTCTTATTTGTCCGACAGACCATTAGAAAATTTTACAGGAGGAGAAGGTTTTCTTTCATTGCTTTCGATGTTCCAAGGAATTAGCGTCATTGATCCCCTCGGCGCCGGTGCATAGTCGGGAAACGCGCCAAACACGCGCCCAACATTTGTACACGGTTGACATTAGTCACATGAGAACGGGTCGTTTCTACGACTCGTTCTAGAGTTCAACAGCTCGGCTGTGGAACGATTTGCCGGCTTCTGTGTCTCTTCAAGACTCATGTTCAACACCCTCCACACAGCATCTTCAAAGATGACATAGGCCCTAAGGGAAATTATTTTCCTCAGGGCCTCCTGTGTGGAGTAATTTAAAAAAAAATTAAACATTATGGTAGGTGTTTAAGATAAAGTTATTTCCGTAAAGGTAAAGGTCTCATTAGTTTAAATAATTCTTAGTTACATGAATAACCACCATGTGTTATACTTTACTTTTAATTTTTAAGTGGAGATTGAACAAAAACTAAAATGGTCTGTTGGACAAATAAGAACTGAGTGTATTTTTTGAAAAACTATGTATATATTTTAAAGTGAAACTTCTACAGCACGGTTGTGATTTGGATTTCGGATGAAACGGAAATGACGATTACTGCACCTGCGACGCATCAACTGCGCTCATCGGCCGCTTTGATATTGATGTCACTTTTAAGGGCTCTTATCGGTTGAGATATGAAACGGAAATTACGTGGGTTTGCGCTCATTGGCCTATTTGATTATGATGTCACTTTTAAAGGCATTGGTTGAGATATAAAACGGAAATTACGCTAGTCCTAGGTCTACGATCATTGGCTGCTTTGATTATGACCTCACTTTTCAAGGCTTGAAATTGTTTTGGTAAAGTTTCGCTTCTACCGCGTGTAAACTTCACTCGATTTTTTTTACATGAACTCCATACAGGAGGCTCGGAGACAGAAGCTTACGTCACCTTTGAGGATGATATGTGGAGAGTTTTTGAAAAAAGTGTGAGAGGTAGGAATCTGGGGGTCAGTACGTCGTAATCGTAATTTCCGTTTCATCCGAAATCCAAAACACAGCCGTGCTATAGAAGTTTCATTTCAAAAATTTTGTCAATACAATAATGTTATTTGTAGTGAACGAACTATGTAGGCGAGTGCATATATATATATTTTTTTTACATGAGCTCCACACAGGAGGCCCTGAGGAAAATAATTTCCCTCAGGGCCTATGTCATCTTTGGGGATGCTGTGTGGAGGGTTTTTTTTTAGGAAAAGGAGGAGAGGAGAGTTCTTGGAAGGAAAAGGGTTTAAGGGGTGGGTAGGAATCTGGGGTTCAGTGAGTCCTGGTCGTCCGCCTCCAATGCCTAGACAAACCTTATCCCATGAACCCGGGCACCCCTGCTAAATCACCAAAGATAGCGAACCACTTGGGTGACCTATGGCAGAAGTGTTGGTTATCCAATAAAGGTTCCCGGGGCGTCGGTACCCATTCCCGCCTCCCAAATTGAGCGCATATGAGTGAATCGAGTAATATTTCTAATCGATTCATGTTGAATTATCGGATTCATGCCTCCACTTAATAACTGAATAATTTCTGATTTCAAAATACGCACCTCCATGGCAGTATGATTATATCCCATTGTGTAAAAGATTCTACCGACTGCTGGAAGGAATTTCGTAATACAATTTATTTGTTTTTCTGGCCATTATTAATAAATTCCGAATTAAATATGGCGAGCCCGTAAATCGTTCATTTTATGATTGTTCTGAGCAATTTGACATTATTAAACCAGAAAAAGATTCGTATTATGAAAATAACGAATCCTCTTAGTCACGGATACTTCGTTCATTTTGGCACGTCGCGCGTCGTATCCTCAAAAATCTACCTGATTAAAAAAAAACTTTAAAACTTTAAAAATCTACCTGATTAAAGAAATGAACTTTATTGTCTTTTGTCTTATTATCGTGTCAATTTATAGCGTTGGGATATTAACATATTATTCTTACCAATGCTACAATAGCATACTTATATGAATTTTGAATAAATTCAAGTGGTGACTCGATAGTCGATCTACCGACAATTGCCCCCCTTGAAAAGATATTTGGGTTGTTCTTCTTTTTAACATAATACATAACTTTTACCACTCTGTCACATTTCCACCACTCTGTCACATTTTGTTTTTGACGTGGTAACGTCTTGTAAATCGATGAACACCGGCTGCATGCACGAAAAAGCATGACTCATTGTCACGTTCCGCCTGAGCAGAGCGTACAAGCGAGAACGCGGAACAACCGTTCGGCCTAAGCGTTTGGCTAATGACGCATCTATCTCTCTGCCACTCCATCGTTATTATATGACGTTATCACGTAAAATTATCGTCCGTAAACCGATTTTACAGATAACCAAATTTTTTAATATAAATGAATTCTTTCTGGATCTCAGAGGGAAAATTGCGGCAAAAATGCCTATTGGGGTTCCCAAAAACGAGCTGCGTGTATACCTATTTGAATGACGACCCACGTGACAGAATTAACGTACGACATAAAAGTTGTTGGAGTCAAGTTTTTGAGATTTTTTAAAAATATATTCTTAAACTATTTATTTATTGTTGTTGTTATACGCCCATAGGGGCTTTTACATAGATTATAACATAATATTTAAGATATCGAGGATTATACATACATAGAATTTATATCAAAAGTTATAAAAATGAAAACATTTTAAAAATATACAGGTAGTTTTTGAAGAATATAGCGTAAAACCGTGAAATATTTGAAACAATATAACATTTGACAATAACATAGAATAAAATATAATATAAAACATTACAATAACACATCAAATCGTTAAATATATTATACCCACGTTACAATAATTTGTAGGATTCCACAAAGTGTTGGTTTAAATTGCATTTTAGATCATAAAGGGAATCAGCGAATACATCTACAATATCACCAAACTTGTTGCCTAAATCATGCATCCTATTGGTAAGTGAGTGTGATTGATAGTTGGTTGTGTATGTGTTGCAAAAGAATGTAATATTTTGTCTAGTATTCCTTGTCGGTACATGGAGTTTAATAGCAGTAACAATGGCAGGTCTGTCAATTAGGTTGTTCATGACTCTGTATAATAAAATTAGGTCTGAAATGATTCTTCTGTCAGATTAATTAATCTGTCAGGCGTAATTAAATTAAGTCGATTCATCAAACTTAAATAATTAATGTTTTCTTTTTTTTTTTTGTTTTTTAATGGGATTTTGAGCTTGAAATTTAAGTACCTAAGAAATTTGTGTTGAACCCGTTCTATTTTGTTAGAGTGTACTTTATAGAAAGGGGACCAAATAGGTGAATTATAGTCCACTTGATTTCTAACTAATGAAATATAGAGTGTTTTCATGCAATCCAAGGACTTAAAATCAGTTAAGGTTCTACAAAGGAAGCCAAGCATCTTTAAAGCCTTATTAGTTATTTCATCTATATGTGCTGTTAAGTTTGAATCGAAAATAACTCCCAAGTCGCGAATTTGTGATACTGGTGTTAATTTAACATTATTTAAATTATATTCATGTAAGATTTGAGAATGAGTTCTGGAAAATCGTATTACTTGACATTTCTCAATGTTCAAAAATAACATATTTTGTTCGCACCATTTAAAAAGTTCATCTAAATTAGCTTGTAAAATAAGGCAATCATATATATTTCGTATTCTTTTAAACAATTTTAGATCATCTGCAAAAAGTAGGACTTTTACATCTTTAAATATATTTACAATGTCATTAATGAATATTAAGAAAAATATATATATACTATGGAGTATAAAAGTTATTAGAGTTACGAATTCGCCGAAAATGTGAGTTTTGAGCAAACTAAAATTATTAGGATTGTGTACCGTCTTTATCTGAATTCAGTTGATAATTTCGAAATTTGTCTTACAAAAAATGTTGCCAATAATATATCCCCGATAATATTCTTGCATCAGTGAGCATTTGCGCTTCCCTTCACAGCATTTCAACATGTTGCAATGAAACGCAACATACCGTCTCAACATGTGCAACACATTGCAATGTCCTTTGATAAATAATCCAATTCAAATATTCGTGGCAAACGAAAAGCTAAAATTGAACTAACTATTTCAAGAGTAAATAAAAATAACCGTGTCAAAAGGACTGCGGTATTTTGTTCGATCAAAGTACCTACCTGATGAGTTATTTAATCATAAAATAAAATTTAAGCCAATAATTTACTTCTCAAATATCGATCGTCCAGATGATTTATTTTTTGGTAGAAAGCAGTAACTTTGTGGTTTGACATTATAAATTGAAATAACACAATAATTTTGTTTATAACCACGATTTATTTTTAAGGTACCGACCGGTTTC
Organism: Glyphotaelius pellucidus; assembly: GCA_936435175.1. Lineage (NCBI taxonomy): Eukaryota > Metazoa > Arthropoda > Insecta > Trichoptera > Limnephilidae > Glyphotaelius > Glyphotaelius pellucidus. Next base: position 3,422,792 of record OW386561.1, read on the forward strand.
GCTTTACATAAGCATCATCAGGGTAAATAGATCTTAATCACCTGTTCAAGTGACGTTTTGTCCCTGTAATATTATAAGTCATTAGATATCACCCGTCTCCCTCCATAACTATGTACATGAGATGTTGATTTTACCCTCTCACTCCTTGTCCTTTTCTATGTGTACATAAACTCACACAATGTATATTTTTTATCAGTTTAATTTCTATATACCCTGATGATGCTTATGTAAAGCGAAACCGGTCGGTAGTGGAAAAATAGATCGTGGTTATAAACAATATTATTGTGTTATTTCAATTTTTTTTTTTTACATTGTTTTAGAAAAGAAAGTATCCTTATTGGGGTACCCCGTTCTAAGGTCACATTGTACATGTTTTTGTGTTTGAATTATAAGCTAATACCTCTTTTCAAATATTACAAGATAAAAATTATTAAGTTATATCTAAAATATAGCACAATACAAGCATTAATCTTTATTAGGTTGCAAATTGTATCTATGTTCTTCCTTCCCATGTCCATAATTCATATTTTAATTCTTCTTTTAAAGTCGTTTATTTTTTAATGGTTTTATTGCAAGAGGGAGTGTATTAAATAATTTTATAGAGAAGTATTGCATATTTCTTTGTCCAAAAGTCGTTTTAGTTGTTGGTTGGTGGAATGCATGTTGTAATGTGGATCTTGTGAATCGCCCCGAGTTTGTCTGTGTAAAGTTATCTTGGTTTTTGAATGCGTAAATTAGAATATCTTTTGCATATAATTGTTTCAGTGACATTAAATTCAGTGCTTTAAAAACGTAGTCTGTAGGAGTTCTGGTGGGGACTCTTAGTATAATTTTCAAAAATGCCCTTTGAGCTATGAGGACTGAATTTATGGTGGAATCGCACGAGCTTTCCCATTCGATAATACCATATTGTAAATGAGATTGGGCTAATGCACAATAAATTTTAATTAGCTGTTCTTTATCTAAAATGTTTTTTATTGTTTTGAAAAAATATGTTAATTTAGTCAGACATCTCCGAAAAACCGTAATTTGAGTTGAGTGCGCAGTTACGCGTATATATGTTAAAGTGTACCCTCTATCTGGAACAATACTCAGATTACATATAAACCTTAGCAAATACATTATAATACACAAAAACTTGTAGTGAATTAAACTAAATTTTGATGGTTTCTGAGTCTCTAGTAGGATATTTCCATAAATAAAAAAATTAAGTATTCATCTAGATTAAATATCTCTATCAAAAAAACATATTTTTTTTATATAAAATAATGAGTTCTAGCGTTATGAATATACTATTTCTTGTACTATTCATCCGATTGCGATGAAACTTTGGTGAGTTGTTGTGCGCAGGCAAGCAATGCTTTGTATGTATATATACTGGTGAGCTCTGGTGTTATTAAATTAGTGTAAAAAAATTGCAATAGGTAACGCGCGAGTTGTTTGAAAAATGAGTGTATTTCATATTATGGTTTCTCGGCAGGGAGAGAAGAATGGAGAGGAAGGTGACCAGGGGAATCCTGGATGGAAAGAAGGGGAAAGGCGGGGAAGGTGAAAGGAGAACGCAAGAGGGGAAGGGGACGCGGGAAGGGAATTGGAGGTTTAAGGTGAACAGGGACGAATGAGAAAGAGCACACAAGGAGAAACAATTTATTTATTTATGTGGCATTGCAAAACAAACCGGGAACTCGCTAGTTAAAAAAATGAAATTTATTTACGTACGCTGGGATTTTAACCCATGACTTCCAGATTGCTAGTCGAGAGATTTATCCCTCCACCACGGAGTATATATATGATGTGTGCAAACGAATTGAAAGCGACAATTTAATTTAAGTATTTTTATGCACTAGCGCAGGTTTCCTAGTATATAATAATATAAAATCCTTATGTATAAAAATCTCGCGTCACGATATTTGTTCGAGATAAACTCCGAAACTACTTAACCGATTTTGTTGGAATTTGGCTTACTGTGTGTACTTTGGTCCAACTTAAAATATAGGATAGTTTTTATCTCAATATTTATTATTGCGAATTAAATGTTATAGGACAATGCTTTGTAATTATTTGTAAGTTTCATAAGTTTCCAACAGATGGCAACATGTGAGTTAATTTATCGATTGGTTATCTAGGTTGGGTAACCATCCTATAGATGACGTTGTGTTACGTTAGCCACAGCAACGCGTGACCGCGTCAGCTAGTATCCGTAATATTATAAATGCGAAACTGCTCGAGTTTGTTTGGTACGCTTTCACGCGTTAACCAATAAAAAGACTTAAAAATTCTTTCACCAATAGAAAGCTAAATTATATGCAAAGACAAAGGCTGTGTATGATGGTAAGCTCTGGCGTTATGAAATTATAAATATTAATATGTTATACGTTTTCTGTCGCTAACAAAAGCGATTTTTTGCTGACGTCAGAAAAAAAAAATCGTTTTCATGGAAACGATGTTGAAATATTTGTGGGCTCTATGCTGGTAGGTACTCATCCTTCTACCTACTGGTCGGCTACTGCTCCAGAAAATTCGAATGTTAAAATATGTTTTGTTTTTTTGGACAAGCTTATGTTTTGGAATAAATGTCAGATGAGAGTTCCTACAATAAACATATAATTCGTAACGATTATAAAGACTGAATAATAAATAGTGTAATTTTTTATTGTATTAAAAAACTTCCAAATATTTAAATAAAAATAAACATCCATGTTTGTAAGCGCATAAATTTCGAAATAGTGCACGAAATAGGATAATTCTTTATTCTTTGAGCTGTAGCAATTTGAAATTTAGGTGACAGGCGAGATGTTTGAAAACTGAATGTAAGGGAATGAATGTATGGAATGCGGGAGGGGGGATAATTGATAAGTTCAAGCGCTTCAGTAATTTCCCGTAATACCATGCGAGCGAAGCCGCGGGTGAAAGCTAGTATTTATATATTTTTATCAGCGTTTCATGTAAATGGTACGCAAATCCTATCAGAACCGATTATTATAATATTTTGACGCTGGAATTCGCATAAAGTAGCAACTATACATCTGGTGGGTGGGTGGGTGGGGGGGGGGGGGGGGGGTGGTAGTGGGTAGTGGGTAGTTTTATTATCGACCACTTTGTTGTTCTCCTGTCTCGGATTATGAAGCTGAAGATTCGAGAGGCAATGAAAGAGCATATTTATCAGGTTATTTGCCTACTCATATTGTGTTTAACCTTCCTGCAACCAAGTTCGAAAACTTCCTCCGCATTCCAAGATGACACGCAAGCGTTACCGTCGTATTTGAGGTATTTAAACATTACCCACGTTATGAAAAGAACTTTGCGTATTTAAAAAAATGCCAGTATAATAATAAATATAAAATTTGGGAGGCGGGTATAGGTACCGTAGCCCCAAGAACCATTTATTGGATAACCTAACATTTAACTAACATAACTGTCTGGAATATAATTGTCCTTTCCCAAAATTCCTACCTACCTCCCTCTACCTACACATGCAAATCAGTGCAGTGACAACCTTCGACAAATAAGCGGTGTATTATTATGAAGCTCTATTATGTTTCTATTTTCGAAGAGCAAATTACCTGCGTATGCAAAGACTTCAAACTTATGGTGATCATACAATCTGTGCATAGTTTGGAACATTTTATGTGGAATGTGAATTCTTATGTTGGACACCAACCTGCTACATTAACAGTACAGTGAGTTACGCTTCCTAATTTCCCCAACCTTTAAGAAAGTTCCTAACAAACACCTCTGCCATAGGTCATCTGTAGTGGTTCGCTACGTTCGGTGACTTAGCAGGGGGTCCCGAATTCGTGGGGCGAGGTTTGTCCGGGTCGTGGCGGCAGATGTGACTGCCCATCAGCATCGCATGCCGGATCGGGAGAGAATGGTTGAGGCAGTCTCTTTGACTTCTCCAGCCGTACTCTCTCGTAACATTGTCTCGCAGTGGAAGGGATTCAAACGTCCGTCACTCCTGGACACACTGACCCCCTGATTCCTACCCACCCCTAACATTTTTCTCTTTTCCAGAACTTCCTCTCCTTCTTTTTTAAAAAGACCCTCCACACAGCATCCCCAAAGATGACAAAGGCCCTGAGGAGAATTACTTTCCGCCAAAACCATCATATGGTTTCCCGAATTGGGATATGTTGAGGCGCTAAAAGTAGTGGGGGAGGGGAAGGGGAAGGAGATGTGGAAGAGTGTAGTGGAGAAGTATTTATTATTAAAAAAATTTCACCAAATACGAGTAAAGTCATTTCAAGCAAGGTATCAATTTTGAATGGTGGTATTACACCCGGGCGCTACTGAGAGTATTTCCACTGTGGAACGTGCCACAAATATACTATATATTATTTTTAACGATTTTATCATCGAACAACACAAATCAATCAAATAAAATGTATTCGCGCAGGCTGGGATTTGAACCCACGACCTCCGGATCGCTAGTCCAGAGCATTACCTCTCGACCATGGAGATCGTCATTTAATAAAAGATTTTGTATTCTATTTGTATTATATTTTAGCAGGTAACAACTTTAGATGAAGCTTTACGTGAAATCCTATTTAGATTCATCTTTACGACGAATCGGTTTACATTATGAACATAAAAAAATATGCTTCAGATAAATTGAAACTTTTACTAGCTTTTTTGTATTGAAAATACAATAAAAATATTAATTACATAACAAAAAATATAAGCGTAAACCACAAAAAAAAAATGTTTTTGCATGACTTAACTATGAAGAAACAATTTTTTTTAAACACCTCTTTATGGCTAAGACTATTTTTGAGGTTTTGTATGTTCTAACTTTTTTTCAATCTTATAAAATTATGCACAAAATAAATAAAAACCACTTTTTCGCTTACTTGCCTCGTGCAAATACGAAGCGCGATTTTAAATTTTGTAGATATGAATATCGAAATACTTCTAGCGTTTATATTCCTCTTAAGGTGCATCTCGGTACAGGAAGGTTAAGGAAAACTTAAGTTTGCTTGTTTTTTGCTACCTCCATTATAAACACAGCAAAAATGACACCGATAGGAATGTTTTTACGACCCTAGAGGGAAGCTTTGTAATCTGATCTGTAAATTTTGTTCTTGCAGCACTCCCGGCAATTACCCACTCGACTTTTTATATGGGCAGTAAAATAGTGGCACAATGTCAGGAGGTGTTATGCAGCTATCCCATGGGCAGTTGTGGTTCAGAACAGAAAATGATTTATTTTGTGGTTTGTCAATCTATTATTGAGTATGGTATTATAGCATGGGGAGGTGGCACTGCATTTGCACAAGATCCAATAATATATGCAAACAAAGCTATAATAAAAATAATTCTCAGGATACCTCTTATTACAAGGAGTAGTTTGATTCTTTAGTGCGTTATTGTTATACAAAATCGTAATAGTTTAAAATAATAATCAATATACATATATTATAAAAGAAAGTCCAAAAAAACGTGCGGATCGCAAAAACTCAGAAAGGAGTCCCGGTACAATCAAGGGAGTTATATGGTGTGGTAGATATCAACCCCACCTCCAGGATGACGGTTGCCGTTTTTACCTAAAGGGCGTGCTTTTGAAGATATAAGGGCTGGAATTTTCGTCCTCTTGAAATTTCTAGAAGAGTCTTCCGGAAAATTCTAGAAGGTTCCATAAGAACTCTAGAAAGTTCTGGAAGGAGTGGCTGAGTATGTTTTGGAACGTTCGGGAATAGGGAATCGGAAACATCATTGTGGAATATTCCAGAACATTCTCGAATGTTGTCCTGAGCGAAGCCGGGTAACCCAGCTAGTAATAAATATGTAGGAACAACAAGAATGTTTAGTTTACAAGTAGGAACATTTTGACTAATGCATTACTAGAGAATGGATATCGTATAAATGCTAAATAATTTATGCATAATGCAAATAATGTTCATTTCGGCCATGCTTTTAGTGAGTGCAAATTATTAAAGGGTTTCCACAATACAAGCATAGTTTTAGTGAATTCAGTTTGAAATACCGGTGTGGTGGAGGAATAGTTTAAATAAATTTGCTGCTTCGACTGTGTAGAACGAGAGGAGAAATTTGTTTGGTTCCCACCTAGGTTCTCTTATAGTCTTCCGTAATTGCGCAATAAACATTTTTGTACTAAAATGATTAAGATAGGATGTTTTAAAAAAAAAATTGTTTCTAATTTTGAAATCTTCAGTAAATGGTGAAAATCAATTTCCATTTCCATTTCAATTTGGAAATTCCAAATTCTGAATTGAAATTCAATTCCAATCCTAAAATCAATTCTATTTCAAATTCCAAATCCAAATCCAAAACCAACTCAAAATTTGAAGTTCCGAATTGCAAATTCAAAAATAAAATCGAATTCCAAATACATGTGAAATTATTCTATTCCCTAATTTGAAATTCTGTATTTCGATTTCCCAATTCCGTATTCCTAACTACACATTCCAAATTCACATTCGATTCCTAAATCCAATTCTAATTCCAAATTAAAATCCAGAATCCTACTTCAATTCTAGTTAGAATCCAGTTCCATTTTAAATTCCAAATCCTATTTTAATTCTAATTACAGATCCAACTCCAAATCTATTTCCATGGTTGAGCCATTCTAAAGATGTCTGTCATAAGATGAAACCAATCCGGTCATACATAAAAAAAGAAGATGTTTTGATTCTTAAAAAAATCATAATATTTAAATAATATTGCCTGGTAATTTATAACCCGGGAATGTTTGACTTCCTCGGAAAAGTCACATTTTGGGAGAATTCGTGTAAATAATTATATTAATAAAAAAGTAGAAGACTTAAGATGAATTAGTAATATCTAGAACGTGAGGTGAACGAATCGAGATGAAATGAGGCGGAAGAAGTCAATTATTGTCTTGGCCAGGATATATTTATTACTCTGTGTGGCCATTCTTTATTTCTTTTCAGTGTGGCCATCTGTGAAAGCGAATAGTTCAGATTAGATTAATCAGTAGCAAAATTCTTCCCTCGCTGTGATTTACATGTTAATTGGACAACGTAAAAAAAAATATTAACGTTCTTGTTTCTCCACAAAAGTATTCAACATAGAAAACAATCAAACAAACTATGTGGTGTTGGTTGATGGTAGGTACTGGGTGCGGCAGCATATCTTCCTTTTTTAAATTGTGTGCCATTCAGTCGGTTGATGTCGTAGCGGAGCGCTAGTGATCTCGTTCGAGAGACACTACAATTTGGCTGTCCTGAAATGGGAAGCTTAGTTCATGGTTTCGTGCCAGAATGAGATACTAACAAGAATGAGATACTAACAAGACAACTTTTGAGTCATTCATAGTTGAATTCGGAACGAAAGAATAGTTTCTTTTTGTCCTAGAAAGTATCGCAGTATTTGATTCTTTCAAGGTCATTTTGGAGAATATTAATTATTGCTACATATGAAGCAGATACTTTGTGATGTGACATTATAATTTTAAAATAAAACATTAATTTTGTAAACACCACTTTTATTTTTATGTACTTAATGCCGACCGGGTTTCGCTACAACCGTAGCTTTTTTAGGGCAGTACAATACTCTACTACTCTTTTAGTAGAGTATAGTACTGCCCTGAAGAAGCTACGGTTGTAGCGAAACCCGGTCGGCATTAAGTACATACAAATAAAAATGTTACAAAGTTATTGTTTTATTAAAAAAAAAAATTATTGCATTCAGAACAAAAGAATGGTTTCTTTCGAGAGATCGCAAGAATGAGATTATTTCACGGTCATTTTGGAGAACATTAGTTATCTTATAATGAAAAGTGTGTAACTATAATTTATAAACATTTACTAAGTACTAGAAATTTCACATTTATAAACCAAAACATATGACAAAGACATATGAATTCCCAATGTATTTATGAATATTTAATTGATATAGAGAATATCTCGGTTTAAAAAGACTTGTTTTATAGGCAAATTTGAAAAGGCAACATAGAAAACTCATACTTTGAAAGGGCTAGTCATTTTTTACGAGAATCAAACAATAGAGAAAAATACTAACACATCTTATCTGATAGATTACTCTTTGTAAATATCAATGACTGTCTATCCCACCAATTTATTGCCACCAGCGGTGTCCCGCAAGGTTCGCACCTAGGACCTTTATTATTTATCCTATTCATCAATGACGTCACAAGCATTTTCCATAGTGTTGAAGTTTTACTCTTTGCCGACGATATGAAGCTGTTTAAAGCATAAATGATGTGCACGATTGCATAATCTTGCAAGAAAACCTTAATAACTTTTTCAAATGGTGTTCAGATAATAAACTTCAGCTAAATATTAACAAATGCCAAGTTATGAGGTTCCACAAAATTAAACATCCAATATTATATAGTTATACGCTCTGTAATGTTGACTTAATCTCTGTAGTCGAAATACTTGACCTGGGCATCATTTTTGATCAGAAACTCTGCTTTGTATCTCACGTAACTTCTATAGCTAACAGGACTATGAAAATGTTAGTTTTTATATTAAGGATTTCCAAGGATTTTAAAAATATTTACACATAAAAAATTCTGTTCACATCTTTTGTTAGAAGCATTCTAGAATATAATTCAACAATTTGGTCACCTGTCTTCAATAATCACATCAATATCATTGAAAGAGTCCAACGCAAATTTTTGAGGTGTATTAATTTTAGACTTGAAATTCCCTTAGAATCAATAAATTATGATTTTTTATTGCACTCATTAAAATTGTTGAAATTAAGTGACAAAAGAAAATTTTTTAATCTGATATTTTTGTATAAAATCGTAAATTATCAGTTGGATAGCCCTAATATATTAAAGTTGATTCACTTTCATGTACCTACAATAAGATCAAGGTTCCCTAGTTTATATTATTGTGACAACTACACATCGGTCTCAGGCTACAATTCAGTTATTAATATATTACACACCATTGGTAATTTTTATGCCAATGTTGCTGATATTTTTATTTCCTTACTGCAATACAAGATTGTACTCATCAAACATATGTTAACGAGGTCACTATATGACGAGTTTTTTTGATATTATTGTTTATTTTTAATGCCTGCATTAAGTACTACGACTGTAGTTAAATAAACACAAGCTTGTAAATGGCACTTTGTGCCGTACATTTTAAATGAATAAATCTTTGTTTTCAAATGGAATCCATATACAGAATGAAACAAGTTCTTTGTTTAAAACCACTTTATTTAAATTTATATTCGTCGACCGGTTTCGGTCGAACTCGACCTTCTTCAGGACAATAAACATATAAACTAAATTAAAGTACAGAGTTAAGATAATGAGGTAAACACAAAAGAAAGAGAGAGCATCAGATAATGGTTGGGGGCGGGGTAGGAGGAGGGGTCAAGGGAGGGTGGGGGTTAGAGAGGGAGAAAGGGAATAAGTTTAAAATAGGACTGGTGGTTAATTCTAATTGTTTGTTTAAAATTTGGCAATTATTTTTCTTTGATTTTAATATTTCTAAAGCTTCTAGGTTATTAAGGCGTATTCCTATTTTATTTATATGGACTATTTGGACTCCCGTATTTTTATTAAAGGTATGGTCAGTATCAATTAAGTGTTCGGCAAATTCTGAGAAACCTGTGCTTGTGAGACACCTAACATGTTCTTTAACCCTAATATTTATGTTGCGCGCTGTTTTACCTTTAATAAAAATTTGACCATACCTTTAATAAAAATACGGGAGTCCAAATAGTCCATATAAATAAAATAGGAATACGCCTTAATAACCTAGAAGCTTTAGAAATATTAAAATCAAAGAAAAATAATTGCCAAATTTTAAACAAACAATTAGAATTAACCACCAGTCCTATTTTAAAGTTATTCCCTTTCTCCCTCTCTAACCCCCACCCTCCCTTGACCCCTCCTCCTACCCCGCCCCCAACCATTATCTGATGCTCTCTCTCTCTCTCTCTTATATGCTCTCTCTTTCTTTTGTGTTTACCTCATTATCTTAACTCTGTACTTTAATTTAGTTTATATGTTTATTGTCCTGAAGAAGGTCGAGTTCGACCGAAACCGGTCGACGAATATAAATTTAAATAAAGTGGTTTTAAACAAAAAACTTGTTTCATTCTGTAAAATGTCAAGCCACAAAGTGTTTGCTTTCTTCGGAATCCATATAATAAAAATACCATCCGTACAGAAATTGGACGAAAAGCAGCGTCGTTTGAAACTCCCATTAGTGTCCAGGTTTCCTAATAGTTTATCAGATAAAATAAACAACAAGCTATTTTGATTCTTAAATCTGACGCGTGGTAACAGCTGAGTTAATTAGTGAACAAAATTAACGGATGATAGTTTGTACTATTAATCGCTTTGTTGAATTAACTCAGCGAATTAATAAATAGTAATCCCCTCGTGGTACTTATCATTTTAGTCCAAGTTTATTATTTGCACATGTTTCTTCGTGTATGATTCTACCTGGAAATATGTTGGTAAGTTGTTTACTAACGGTAAATGGAAATTGGATAAATTAGTATACTTTTACATATAAACTTTTTTAATTAAATGAAGGCATTATAAGCGAAATTCAAACGAAAATTTGAAAACAGAAAAATCAGAAAAAGATATGGTCGTATACTCGAACCCAGGACCTTCGCCTTGCCGAGGCGTAGCTCTACCAAATCAGCTAATGTGACCCCTATTCAATTCGGTCATATTTAACCACTGGAGCGATTATGGTCGAAAAATGGACCACTTTTATTTTTCTTCGATTGATAGCGGTCTAAAATTGGACCACATTTTCCTACCATTCGTAACATTTCCATGGCCAGCCATTTATTTTAACGAAGCTATTGAAATGCTCTATCTATTATGACCATATATATCGCAAATCCGAACTTCGTAGACTATTTTAGAACGATGTTAAAAATAAATTTTTAAAATATTTTTTTCACGCAGAATTTCTAATCAGCTGTTTACGGTTAAAATTAAGTCTTTTTTTCCATAGCTATGCACCTTTCATTATCAAGTATACCATAGACAACATACAGAAATCGAAAATATTCTATGTAAGAACCCCTCGAATAAGTAATAGTTATACCCTGAACGATTTTAAAAAATTTTTTTGACATGATAACGTCTTATAAATCGATGAACGCCGGCTGCACTCACAAAAAAGCATGACTCATTGTCACGTTCCGCCTGAGCCGAGCGTGCAAGCGAGAGCGCAGAATAAGCAATTTCGCAAGTGCGCCCCACGGTTGAATTTGGCAGCCACCTCTGGTCCGGAGTCCCAAAATACCTGAAAAAAACCCTCGACTCTGTGCAGAAACGGGCGGTCCGTTTGATAGATTCTCCTAACTTAACAAATGGACTGCAATCTTTAGAGCACAGGCGTCAGGTGGGAATGCTGTCCTTGTTCTACCGGTATTACAATGGAAGATGCTCCGAGGAACTAGCGTCACTGATCCCCTCGGCACCGGTGCATAGTCGGGAAACACGCCAAACACGCGCTCAACATTTGTACACGGTTGACATTAGTCACATGAGAACGGGTCGTTTCTACGACTCGTTCTTGAGTTCAACAGCCCGGCTGTGGAACGATTTGCCGGCTTCTGTGTTTCCTCCCTCCTACAATATGGGTCTCTTCAAGACCCATGTTCACTCCTTCCTCTCCTCAACAGCACCCTCCACACAGCATCTTCAAAGATGACATAGGCCCTGAGGGAAATTATTTCCCTCAGGGCCTCCTGTGTGGAGTTAATATAAAAAAAAAAAAAAAAAGCGTTCGGCTTGTGACGCATCTATCTTTCTTCCACTCCATCGTTATTATATGACGTTATCACATAAAATTATCGTCCGTAAACCGACTTTACAAACAACCAAATTTTTTTTATAAATCCTACAAAAATATGAGATAAACTGTAAAACACAGGTTAATTCATTGACTATGGTGCATTATAATAGGTTTTTATGTCTCAATGTTAAAATTCGAAGGTATAATTTTTTTAATGCTTGCGAAAAATTTAAGCAAAGATCTTTTGAAAATCTCGAGCCATCGAGGCAAATTTATTTATTTCGCGTGGTCGTTCCAGTGGTTAATTAATTCAAGTTTCGCAGTTGGAGCGTTCATTAGTCATTGTCATCACTGGGATCGGCTAGCCAGATACCCCCAACTAATTAAAATAGTCGGAGACATGCATATTCCAGCCAATGATTTGTTTTACAGACAGTGACTTAATCCCTCGGAGATAATTTATAAATAATCAGTTGTTACGTGAGAAAATAGAATGCAATCCTGCGGCGCGCGTTGTTTGTGTTGTTTATTTTATTTAATACCTACTAGCTTTTACCTGCGGCTTCACTCGCATGGTATAAGGTGGAAATACCAATGATTCACTCACTCACTCACTCATTCATTCATGCCCAAAGTTTCATCGCAATCGGATGAACGGTTAGCAATGCATAATTTCATGATGCGAGAACTCACTATTGTATTTATAAACCATCGCGGGAATGCGCACAACACATCCCTAAAGTTTTATCGCAATCGAATGAATGGTTTAGCAACGCATAACATATCACATACAAACCCAAAAACAAACTTATTTTGATTTTTATGTATATAGACTAGCGAGTTCCCGGCATGTCTTGCAATGCCACATAAATGAAAAAATATTTTCTCCCTGCGTGTCCTTTTGAATTTATCCCGTTCCATTTCTGCTTCCCCTTCTCCTCCTGCGTCTCCTTCTCCTCACGCTTTCCCACTCCGCTTTCTCCATCTTCGCTCTTCCCACTCCTCTCACCCACTTCCCCCGTCCCGGAAACCCCCCTCCCACGTGTTACTTCCCTCTCCACGTTCCTTATATTCTTAGTCCTGCTATATTCAGTTTTCAAACAGCTCGCGTGCCACCTATTGCAATTTTTTATAAGCAATCTTCATGAAGAAATCTTCGCGGGCGATCTCACAATAACTCATTAAAGTTTCATCGCAATCAGATGAATAGTTAAGGAAATAATTTCATTGTGCCAGAGCTCACGTCTATATATATATATATATATAAACCATCGCCGGTGTACGCACAACAACTCATCAAAGTTTCTTCGCAATCGGATGAATAGCACATAATAATAATAGCAATAACGCATAGCCTGGTAACGCATATGGCTATAGCCTGGTTCCCCCAAACTAAATGCCAACCACGCTGCACTCTCTGTGACGCTTAGTCTTGGCGTGGCAGCCGTTCGCGATGGAGCTTACGCTCACCGCACCCGCCAGGTGTAAATAACGCTCTGAAATTCGTTTCTTTGGAATTCTGAGATATGGTTACATCTGCAAAACCACTATTGACAAGATGTTGACAGAATATTTGGTATACCACAAGGTCTGCACAAGTTGGGTCTCAAAAATGCTCACCAAAAAACACAAACAACAGCGGGTTGAAGGAGCCCGAATTCCTTGATTGCTACGACATCGATTGCTAGGAATTCTTGAACTCAATTTTGACTCGGGACGATACCTTCTAAACCACTTTTTGCTCTCATACACTGTTTTCCATACACTTTATGCAACCGTAGACCGTAGCTATATTATAGTCTGTTTCTCGCTACACAGAAATAGAAATAGTTAAGTTGAAATGTACTGTCACTGTGATTCCAGGCTGGAACTGCAATGATTTTCAGATTTCAGATAACTACCTTCTCTGTTCCTCTGTCACGATAACGAGATTCGAGACGCCCGGTCTACATAAATAATACATGGGTGCTGACTGAGCTAAAAGATCACCGATCATAATATCATTCATTGATCCAGTCAAAATGATCGGGTCGATCACGATCGACTCAGCACTATTACAAAACGTTAACCCGGGAGTAGCAATAAAGCTATACTCCAGTTACGACATAGCGAAACTGACTTATTACTAACGAACAGCATTACTGCAAATCACCGGTATAGAATCTGAACCAGTGAAATATTGGATTTCCCTCGTTCCACTCCAAAGCTCAAGCCTTATTCCTCCCAGATCTCTAGTCGAATCAAAGCCTTCCATTCCATCTCACAATAATAATAATAACTCCTGTAATTCCTCCTCTCCACCATGAAAGAGGGTTAGGCCAAATCTTATTAGCCGTCGTTGAAGCTCTTTGTGAAACAACAATGGCAGATCGATTTTATTGTTCGGGATAATGTCTGTGAAGAGACACGTAAAACGTACAACTTAGATAGATGATCGTGTCTAGGATATCTGTGAGATGTTCCTGAAAGTGTAATGTTGTGAACACTAAACTTGTTTGCATATATCAATTGCCTAATCATCTAATTACCAATTTGGGAGGCGGGTTCGGGTACCGCTCTTCATTGAGTAACCAACACCTTTGCCGTAGGTCACCACAAGTGGTTGGCTACTTTTGGTAATTTTGCAGGGGTGCCCGGGTTCTTCGAGTGAGGTTTGTCTAGGTCTTGATGGCGAATGCGTTTCGTCCTATTATGTGGCGGGTCGGGGGCCCATTGCATCGACAAGGCTCCTCCGTACGTCCCTGTCTTGTGCTGATTCCGTCCATGGCAGTCTCATCCTCTCCTCACACAGTTTCTGGAGTTGCCTCGCCCAACTGTGTCTGGGGCGGCCCACTGGACGTCTACACACTGGAATTGCACTCATTATTTTTCTCGGAATTTGGTCATCAGACATTCCTAGTACGTGTCCAAGCCACCTCAGTTGTGATTTTTATATGAAGAGTTGCAGTGGTTCAATGTTCAGATCGTCGAATTTCTTATTTGATCCCATTTCGTAACCCCTGCCACTCCTCTCAAGTACCTCATTTTGGCAGCTTGTACTCTAGAGCGTGTTTGTTCGTTTAGCATCCATATCTGCTGGCCGTAAGTGAGCGTCGTGTGGTATACCTTTTGAACACTGCCATCTTTGTCTTGATGCTCGGTTTCCCTTATCACTGAGTTGTTGACAAACAGTTTGCTTGCCACAGACTTTTTAGCATGAATAATGGCACCATGACCAAACCAAAAGCATGAAAGCTGAGGATCGGCACATGGAATATCGCCAGCTTAGCTAACCCACCCTTTATACCTTTTTCCTTCCCGGAACTTTCTTTCCTTAAAAAAAATATAAGTGCCTCTCGATTTATACCGTAAAGGTCTCAAAAAACTCTAATGCTATTGATGTACTTATTGTATATAAAAAGAAACAACCCACGATTCAGAATGCCGAATAAAAATATATCATATTCGTATTCCATTGTTATTTATCCATCAAACAACTTCAAGTCTTTATATCCTCCCAACTCCCCAGAGTAATCCCTGAGGATATAGCGTCATCAGCGCCTGTCTTACCTCAGTGATTTCCCCATTTCCGACTCCGTCAGCAATAACTTGGATATTATATCAAAGCTGCATTAGATCCCTTGGGACTGTAGACGGAGCGGAGTTTTGCAGTATTTATTCTACGAAGAACTTACTTTAATGGAAAATAAGTAATTCAAACAATTATTCTTACTGTTCAGTAGAAGAATAACAAAAATTTATTTATCTTTTCCAATTTGTTGCTTTTTCAATATTTACTCGTATTTCTTTTACATTAAACCCACACAGGAGAATAAAAAATAAGAGAATTTAAGAAAAGAAATTTGAGGAAGTTCTAGGAAGGAAAAAGATATGAAGGTTGGATAGAAATTTAGGGGTAGGTGTGTCCGGGAGTGAAGTATGTATGAATCCATCATTCCCGCTGCGGTGCAAGACGGCAGGCCGAGAGAGGCCAGCTGAAGAGTTCTAGAGGTCTCTTCCGATCTGGCCCGCCATGCAACTGGTTGGCAAGCGCGTCCGCCGCCAAGATCTGAACACACCTTTCCTGATGAACCTGGCCACCCCCTCTAAATCACAAAACTAGCGAACCAATGGGAGTGACTTGTGGCAGGGATGTTGGTGGTGCAATACCTGGGGCGGCGGTATCCATACCCGCCTTCCAAATTAGATTGAATCTTTTGGAAAGTATTTTTTTAAAATATTTAAATAGGTTGTGGTATTATCTTGGAATTGCATTAGACAATGTAGTATAGATAGAATCATCTTAACAAATAGTAAACTACTTCCATAGGGGGACCCAAAAGTAATGAGAATTAGGCGGTAGAGGGGAGAAGTGGACGGAAAACGGGTTTTGCGTGATTGGCTGTTGTACGGAAACTCTTTCTCGGTCAGTGTGCGAAGCCGCGTTGCTGTGGGTCCACGCGTTCGTCCAGAGTTTAATTTTAAGAGAATCAAGATTTCTTCTTCCGGCAAAAAAGGGAAAGTCTCCTCTCTGAAGATCAAAGAGAGCCTTTGCCTTCAAGCCTGCCACGAATTGAAAAATCAGCTGGAAGACAACCCAAATTCTATCCAAGGTTATTGTCACTCATCACCAACGCGTTTCCCCTCCACTTATTCCCTCTACCGCCCGATTCTCGTTACTTTTGGGTCCCTCTACGTATTTAATTATTTTCCTTTAATAATACGTTAAACTAAAATAATTTACATAAGATTCAACCTCAATATCAGAAATTGGTAAATAGATAATGAGAAATCGTCTTAACAAACTTTGACAACTCATATCTCAGAAAGGCAAAGTAAAGTTAGAACAATGTTCAACCGAAGTAACGATGTATTGAAATAAAGCAGTTTAAAACAAATGTATCTACTAGGGTCAGTCAAAAAGTAATGCCTCCTATTTTTTTCTCCTTTAATTGTCAAGAAATAAGAAATGCAATTACATGGGTTAAAAGTATTGAAAATTAATTTGTTACTTTTCGATACAATTTCCGTCAATTTCCACAGCTTTGGTCCATCTTTTAACAAAGGCATGTATCACAGTGTTGTGAAAAGCATGATCACATCCAGAACAGTATTGAATTTTTTGTCCTTGGTTTGGGTTTGTCTGATGTCATTTCATTGTCTTCCTCTTTGATTCAGGTTAAAAAAATTAACGCATATTTCTTCTCCAGTCACATTTGGTTCCAGAAATCAAGCGCTGCAAGTGTTGTTAGGCTATTGTTTTTTCTTGTTTCTTTATTCTAACCGATTAACTTTCTTGTACCCACCTTGCACAAACTCTTGGTACCCACCTTGCACAAACTTTTGTTGAATAATCAGTTGTCGAATAATCGTCATCACATTTACTGAGGGAGAGAATACGACATCTGTAGTTATCTGGGGTCACCACGAATGATGTCATCAACTCGCGTCCAGTCACTGCAATCAACGGCCTGCGTCATTCCGCTTTTGTCAGCCAGCTGTGTTTGTCTTTCAGCGTCACAGCGACGAACCCATCTAGCAGTGCTGAAATCCACTACTGCATCATGGTACACATTTTTCAGTCTGTCATGAAAGCAAATGGGCGTTTCACCTTCTACAGTAAAGAATCAATCACAGAACGCTGTCTAATACGAACATCGATGTTGGCCATTTTTCAAGCAACTGCAGTGCTGCCACCTGTTGACGCAAAAAAATACTATTGTATTAGATTGTAGAAGATTTGAGGAATAGCACCAAATTAAAAAATTTCATTTAACTAACTTTAATTTAGTAGAAAAAAATAGGAGGTATTACTTTTTGACGTATACATATCGTATTTGTGGCAAGCCACGCACTATGTATATTAATTATAAGGTAAAAATATTTAAAGTTTAAGTTCGCTGATAATATTTGACATTAGTAGGTTAACTACTAGGCACAGAATAAAATAAATATTTTGTTGAGGCTTTTAAATAACGACATTATAAAACCCTCTCATATTTTCCAGACAATCTAAACGTTTCCTCGTAACTCAAAAGACCATAAAGTACAATATCACATTTCCACGATTTGTTAGTCTCGCGTGTCGTGTTGTCCCACGTCTCGTGACGTCAAACATATAACATATTACGTGTCTCATCCTTCAGAGCTGTCAGCTTCAGCAATCTGACACTTGGCATACTGAGTCTCGTCTCTTTCGTCTCTCTTCTCTGGACCATCGCAGATCAAAGACCAGTCAGAAGAAACGGGAGGAGATTGGGAAAAGAGCATCTCGGTTGAATTTGAAATCATTCATCTCTGTTGATTCATCCTGTCTGACTGATTTTCTGCCAAAAATTTTTGGCATAGATTCCTGATGATTAAGATTTATTTATATGGAGAGCTTTGGCGGTATTTATTTGCAGTAAAGCACTCAATTCCACGGTTTTAACTAAATTATCTGTAAACCTTCCCATTATCATTATCATAAATTTATTAATAGCTAGCCATTTCCCGACATGCGTTGCAATGCCACTTAATATAAAAATTATTTCTCTCTGTGTGTCCTTTCCCGTTCGTTCGTTCCCCTTCCCCTCCCATGTCCTTTCCCCCTCACGCGTTCCCCCTCCACCTTCCCCGCCTTCCCTCTCCCCTATTCAGCTTCCCCATCCCGAAAACCCCTTCCGTTTATTCAGCCCCAGTACATTCATTATTCAAGAGCCACCTATTACAATTTTTTTATTCAAATTTTTATTTTTCATATATTACACATATTATTTTTTTATATTTATTATTTTTTTTATTTATAGAACACATGTAACATATTAGTGACACTTACATAAAGAATATTAGATCACCATACTAGGCGGCTGCCTGTCTCATGGTGACCAATGGATAAAAGTTATGATTTATGAAGTATGAAGTATGGAGTCTAGTGTGAACATGGATTTAAGTATAAATGACGCTAAAAATTTGAAAAATTATAGTAAAAAGTAGAAATTATAATAAAAAGTAGAAATTATAATAAAAAGTAGAAATTATAATAAAAGAAGAAATTATATTAAAAAGTAGAAATTAAAATAAAAAGTAGAAATTATAATAAAAAGTAGAAATTATGTATATAAAAAAAATAGAAAGTAGAAACGAGAATAAATTAACATAAGATTGTAAAAATGTACTTGTAATGTAATAATGTAATAACTTGCGATTTAATAACTTTTTTTACCTTTTTTGTTAGTCTGGGTGCATGCAAGCACACATGCATATATTGGTGCACACATCTATACATGTATATACACACATACGTACATACTCCCAGTAAAATGTATACTTACTTTATAATATTCTTGCGGTTCTATTTACACTTTGTTCTATGTCAGGTCTTATTATTAATAATATGTATAAATATTTAAAGCTGAATTGTTTTAGTTTTTTGTAAGTACAACTTGTACTATTTCATTTCATTTCTTTTTTATGTTGTAATATTCTTTACCTAATGAGTCAATTGCATTCATATTTATTCTGTTTTATTGATTATGTAATACATGTAATTAATATTGTTAATTATATATTTGCTTCTTTTCTTGTAAAAGCCCACTAGGGCGTTAATAAATATAAAATAAATAAATAAATAACAACATTCTCACACATATAAACAAAAAATACACTTTCATCTGAGTACGAGAAACAGGCTACTAACATTATCACAATCACTCATCAAAAATATTATAAAATATTATTATATGTATTATAAGAACAATCAATCAAATTTGGTACCTACTTAAAACGCCTGTAATTCTTACTTAGTACTTCAAGTAAATTCATTAATTTAAGGAGTTTATTCGAAAATTTAATTTTGATTAAACAATCGATTGTTTGAAAAATGTCATTCTCAAATTACGAAATTTTTAACAGTTTTGCAAGACTTTTTGAAATGGTTAAAAAACTTTTCAGATGTATTGTCATGTGGTTGTAATAATCCAGAAACCTTCGCGGGGGTGGAAAGAAGGTATTTTGAAAATTTCAAACATTTCTTATGCTTAGACATCTCACTTATATACATATTTATAAGCAAGCATATATTTTGATTTTTATATATATTTATATAGATTGGATTACTTCTATAGCGCCTTTTTCGTGGGAAAACCTCCCAAATTTCATAAATGTGATCTTTAACATATTTTATTAAATTTTTTGATGAACTTACGAATATTTAGTTATTACCTGGTGATGTGCATTGTGTAGGTGAGTTTGTATATATGAGTAAGTTTGTAGGTGTGAGAGGTGGGAATATGTGTGCGCATTGAACAGTTTATATCATTGACATGATGCTATTTTTAAATTTGGGCAGTGAATCGGAGAAAATGTGGATGTTAGAATTTTGACAAATATTATTGAACGTAAGAAGATCATGGATAAATATTGGCGAATTATGTGCTGCATTTATTTTGTAATTAAGCCTGTGGAATAGTTCTGTATGGCGTTTACGACTTAGGGGTATGTTAAATTTAATTAGAGAAAGAAGTTCGGTACAAGTCGATGTTATTATTTAAAATTCTGTGTATAAATCAGTTATTGCTCGCCTTTGTTGTAAAGTTTGAAATGTGCATTAAAAATTGAATTTGAAGGGAAGATATTTTATAAATTTGTATTAAAAAAATTATTTAGCAATTATAATAATTTTGAAGTAAAAATAGAGCTTTTCATTCGACAGCGTCTCTATTAATAATAACATCTTCCCTGTGGCGTAACCATACGATTAGAGGCCCGTGGCAAATTCATTGGATAGGGCCTTGCCAGTAAAAATCGTCACGTTGTAATTGAATTTTAATAAATTTCTTAAGAAGAACAGCATTGCGTAGTAGAGCCCTCCGTACTTAAAATAGAAATCTGGGATTCCCCTAACACAGCCGCTAGTCCATCAGCGCCACGAAAAAAGTACTTTCTTGCTTATCAAAATGCGGGAATACCTCGAGCGTCACTAGCTCGCCCGTGCCACCAAAGTTCCGCGATAAAAAATTAAGCGACCAATGGATGCGTTCTAAAATTGATCGACATCCTTTTCTTATGAATGCGTTTAAATCCTAATAATATATTTGAATTTGTACATAGTCTTTTGTTGTGTGTAACTTTAATTGATTTTATAAAGGTACTAATATAAAATTTAAATTTTTAATAAATTTTGTTAAAAATGGTAGATTACTTCTGAGCTCGCGGTTTCCGCCGGGCCCGTGGCATTTGGCCAGACCTGCCACCTTATAATTACGCCACCGCTGCGTTTTCCGAAACAACATTAATTAGATATCTACGTAAAAAATTCTCAACCTAGCATCGATTTCTGTGATTTATTCTCCTGTGTTATATAATCTTTTATTTCTTAAGTTTTACTTCAATAACTACAACAATAATTAACAAATTTATTTACCTGCTTTATTCTAATGTAATGTTTTATTTTGTTACAGGTAAGAACATCTTTTCATCTTGAAGTCCTTTTCACCGTCACACTAGCCGTCCAAAGGTAATTTTAATTTGTTATACATATTTTTTTAAGTGAAAACTTCTTTAACACCGTTGAGATGAAACAGAAACAAATAACACTAAAAAGAGACAAAACATACATCTGTAGGATTTAACCTGTGAGAGAATGAGATAGACTAATCGGTGTCTTCTTTGTGCGGTGTTTCGTAGCCTATCGGCATCCTTGCTCCGTAGAATAATATTAAAAATAATTTTTGAACTTGGTAACAATATTATAATAAATAAATCCTACAATTATTATCGTACTCTTCTAACGCATGTGTTTGATTTTGAAATGAAAACTTTTTTAGCACCGTTGTGATTTGAAACTAGACGAAACGGAAAGAAGTGATACTAAAAAGAGACAAACAAATACATCTATAGGATTTAGCCTGTGAGAGAATGGGAAATCAACTAAATATTTATTTAATTCACGGGTACTCGGTTCCAATATATAATACGATAAATCCACAGTCCCACGCCAATCTCCTTTGGTGTAGTGGTATAAAGTACATTTAGCCGACCAAGGGTCGAATCCTACGAAATCCAAAAAAAAAAAATATTTTTGTAAAATCAAAATCCAATCTTTAAATTACCCCAAAATAAATAGGCAAAAGAAAACACAAAAGACTCCGATAAAGAAAACACAAAATAAGATGATCAAATGTATAGAAAAAGGTTCACTGGAGTTCAACGACAAAAATATGGAAAAATCATCCTTTGCTTACGCTCGGTATGGAAGAGATTTACCTCCGTCAAGTTGCTTTCTGGTAGGAGCCCTGGTAAGAGAGTCCTAGTGATATCATTACTAAAATATACTATACCGGCTCTATGTAAGCTTATGGAGATATTAATGCTCAAAGAAGCTTGGTAGCATAGATTGCCATCTTGGATATTGGAGGGTTAAGCCTTATATCTTGTTTCTTAGAATCTTATTTGCCCGATAAATCAATTGATTTTAAGCTTGGCTTGGTTGGTTGTCAAGTTTATCGCAGCTTAGGACATAATCCTTATACAGGTCGAAAGCCTAGTAGATGTCACCATTATTACATGGATTGCCGATGATTAGAGCAACGTGTTTGTTTTTCTTTTTAAGCTGCCGCATCCCGAATTTCTACCGATTTATTACATATTTTCATTAAACACTAGCACTAAGTTCTAAGGTCCTTAAAAAATAAAAATATAATTTTTTAAAATAGTATTTAGACGTTTCCCACGTCGAAACGCAAATTATATAAAGTTCCCTCCATAGAAAAAAATCGCAAAGTATGCTCGGAAAATTATTATAAACACGTTTTTTTCTCTTATTTTAGAAGTTATATGTGTTAAAGAATGCACATGTCTATACATGTACACACATACACACATACATACACATATACGCACACATACACATACATACACTTACATATACATTACATTCGTAAACACACAGTTATGTCAGATTTGATATGTGACTGTTACCGCCTCGACGCCGCGACGTCTACAAAACGAACAATTCTGCGGCATAGTTGGCAGCAAATTTAGCCCGCTTAAATTTGAGCGAGGAATGTCGTACGTAGCGAGGGTATGGACTGACTGATATATCAGGTCATAATGTATGATTATTTATGTATGAAGAGTTGAAGAGTTACCACCAGAATTAAATTAATGCACTCGGGATAAAATTATAAATATACTTGGTATTTATTTCAGGACGATAACATGCGAGCTGTTTTTCTGCACTACGTATGTATTCGTTGTCTCGGTAGGAAATTGAAACGGCTACCGCCAGATTAATCTTAACCAGAGATCATAATGTAGAATAGACCAGTGGTGGTTCGTCACGGGGGAATAATATGGACGGTCCCCACCAGATATTCTCGAAACTCACAAAAAAAAAAATTGTCGATGGTCTTTACCAAAATTTGGTAGCCACCTCTGGTCTGGAGCTCCAAAATACTTGAAAAATACCCTCGACTCTGTGCAGAAACGGGCGGTCCGTTTGATAGATTCTCCCATCTTAACGAACGGATTGCAATCTTTAGAGCACAGGCGTCGGGTGGGAATGCTATCCATGTTCTACCGGTATTTCAATGGAAGATGCTCTGAGGAACTAGCGTCATTGATCCCTCCGGCACCGGTGCATAGTCGGGAGACACGCCAAACGCGCGCCCAACATATGTACACGGTTGACATTTGTCACATAGGAACAGGTCGTTTTTTCGACTCGTTCTTGAGTTCAACAGCTCGGCTATGGAACGATTTGCCGGCATCTATGTTTCCTCCCTCCTACAACATGGGTCTCTTCAAGACCAATGTTCATTCCTTCCTCTCCTCAAAAAGACCCTCCACACAGCATCCCAGATGACATAGGCCCTGAGGGAAATTATTTTCCTCAGGGCCTCCTGTGGAGAATGTAAAAAAAAAATAAAGAATTCTTTAATCAATTCAAAATTGTGAATTTACATTTTCAAAAAAATGATTGGATTTTAAGATTGTGATATTAAAAGGAACGTTTGTGCGGCCCGTTTCGGTCCATATCTTATTCTTAATTTTGGATTTGAGATCAAAGTATGTGCTCAACCAAAATGAAAAATTATTTTGGCAATCAAAAGGTATATTAAATATCTAGTATGGATTTGGCTACTTTATTTTTTTCACTTTGAATTATAAAAAAATAGGCAATTAAAGATTTTGACAGTTTTAGAGGCAACTTTGGCAATTATTTGTAAATAGTACTTATCTGTTTATCCTTCGACCACAGCTCTGTTAAAGAGGCCCCGAAAATTTTAGAAGTAATGCAATTCGATACTTGAACAGTTTATATATCCAGCTGCATTGATAGGTATTTGTTTTGTTTGTTAGCCCCAATTTTCAATTTGTAACAGGCTTAAAACTTTTAAACATTTGCGAATTGCGGCCAAACGCCTAAAGCTAAACAATTTTTGCAACGTGAGAAGGTACGCACCACGTAAAATACGTATTTTGAAAATTTTTCAGTAATCTATTAGCAAGGAAAACCTCTTAAATGGCTTTAACACACATGAGCGTTTAAAATGCGACTGCAGCCTCTAATGTGATGTAGATCGAGGAAGACAACAATATATTTTCTTTATTTTTACAAGCATAAAAACGATTTGATAGAAGATTATGGGTTCACCCATACAATGAAATAGATAAAAATTGTAGGGGATTCGTCGCCACCAAGGAACTACACTTTAACGTCATATTCAAATGTTTTGAATATATTCTCCAGGTATCTTATCAATATAAAGGGTTTTCCAATAAAAGGTGTTATTTTGAATATTAGTTTTAGAATTAGAGATGATTAACGATTTTTTTATGGCCGGAATTGGAAGGTATTGATCTGTGCAACGTTTACTTTCAACAAGACGGCGCTACGTGCCACACAAACAACGAAACTATTGATTTTTTAAGGGAAAAATTTCCGGACCGTGTTATCTCTCGAAGAGGTGATCACAATTGGTCACCGAGATCTTGTGATTTAACACCTTGCGACTTTTTCTTTTGGGGCCACGTGAAAAAGAAAGTCTACGCCAACAGCCCAGCGTCGATTCAAGACCTCAAAGATTCGTGAGGCTAATTCGTGAGGCCATCGAGGACATAGGGCAGCCACTTTGCGATTTGGTTATGGAAAATTTCATGAAAAGGATATGGTCCTGTAAGCGTGGTCGTGGTGGTCATTTGACTGATGTTATTTTTGAATATTAACGGCATATTGGTTTCTTTATAATGAAATAAACATTTGATCATTTATATTAAAAAACAGCATTTTTCTTTGAATATCAAAATAACACCTCTTATTGGAAAACCCTGTATTTATAAAATGTCGGTCCCCACCATCGAAGTAGTGCTCGAGACGCCACTGGAATGAACACACATTGTCATTCCAGGGAGCATTGTGATGGTAAGTTTAGGTTCTAAAGATGGCTTCACAACAGCTGCTCCACAATGTCCTTAGCCACACAAATAAAGCAGATAAACAAAGTCTCATAACCCCATCTATCATTTGTTCTTCACGAACACTGTGCTGCAGACGTTACTAATGGGCTCCTCGGAGGATAGCTGGATCTCCGCTGTATTTATTTTCAACGGTGCATATCCATTGAATTAAAAGACGAAAGATGAGACGTATGTCTTCGTCAGTCAGCATTCAAATAAATTGGATACGATACGATATATGATTATTCCATTATTCATCGCCGATTGAATAAGTTATTTAATTACTGGAATAGCTTTTAAGGGTAATAGCCATCAACGTAATAAGAAGAAGGTAAAGGGTCTTTTATTAAGCGTTTCCTATCTTTAAATTTAAATAAAACAAAGTGTGTGTGAAATATTTTCGAAATTTTTTATTCGTTTGTAAGGCCTATCGATGCCATAATGTATGGAATTCATCATTGTTTCCATGACTCTGGCGCACAAATCAGGCTGAATTTGACCGATGGCATGGGTTATGTTGGCTTTAAGGGCCGCTGTGGTTTGTGACTTATTCGCATATACCTGCGACTTAAAGTATAGAACGCGGGTTTATTGTGCGGTTTGGCAATTGTTTTGTACTGAGTGAGGAAAAGTTGAATATATATAAGATCCCGCGCCATTAAACGGGATTTATTATTTTATTATTATTAGTTTCAGGTGAACCAAATAAAAACATTAATATTCTATACTGATAACAATTAAGGTAAATTATTAAAAAACACTAAAGATAGAGATCATAAATTAAGCCACTCAAGCATTTACCAACTATGTTGCAATGACTGTCCATCGTTCTACATAGGTAAGACAACTAGAAATTTAAACATTAGAATCACGGAACATTTAAGATGCTTAAATAATAATAATTTTTCAGAATTTGCAAATCATCTGATTTCCACGGATCACACTTTAAATAAGGATACAGGGGTTAAAATTCTTCACCGTAGCAATAAAAGCAAAAAATTACATGATTTAGAAGCACTTGAAATTAGAAAATCCCTAAATAATAATTGTAGTATTTTGAATAATCAAATTGATTTATCTTTTAGTACCATTTTAAATTTATTTCCAGTGAACCGCTCTGTTCTTTCCGGAAATCCCACAATTACCCGTACACCCTCGCTTACCTCCCACTCACACACCTAAAATTTGTATGTCTGACAATATTCTCCTGACGAAGGAAGGGCCTTCCGAAACCTGTAGAGTGTAATAAAATAAAAGTGGTCTACAACAAATTTATGTGTTTTTTTGTAATAAATTTGTTTTTTCTCCTTTTAAATTTCAACTGCTTCCAACCGCCAGACTATGGCATCCCCAATTGAGGTATTTTGTGAGGCTGAAGGTAGTGGAGAGGGAAAGGAGACAGGGAATAGGATGGTAGGAAGTACCTGTCTATTCAAATATGGTCACCAAAAACGGCTAAAGCCTTTTCAAGCAACGTTTCAATTCTGTGGGTCAGTGCGTCCAGGAGTGACAGTCTTATGAATCCATCCCTCCCACTGCCGTGCAAGACGATATTCCGAGAGAGCCCTGCTGAAGAGGTCTAAAGATCCTCAATCAGTCTCTCCCGATCCGGTCTGCCACGCAGTTGGTAGTCAGACGCATCCGCCGCCAAGACCCAAAAAAAAACTCAACTTATGAACCCGGGCACCCCTGCTTAGTCACCAAACTTAGCGAGTCACTCGGATAACCTATGGCAGAGGTGTTGGTTATCCAATAAATCGTTTCCGGCACCTGTCAAGATACCAGTCTCCCAAATTGGCTAATGTTGTGGGAACAATCTAGTGTTTTATTAACCAGTGGCTTTACCAATTTGAAATGGTCTTCTCGAGCGGCACTATTCTTGACTCCAACTTCAACTGCGTTATGCGAATCTTGAAATAATGAATACACTTCAACTTTCTTTCTTTTTTGAATACACTTTCTTTTTTGAATACATTCTTTTCTTTCTTGAATACACTTCAACTTTCAAGATGAGAGTTTGTTTTAGATGGTCTTTGGTTGCAACTCATCTTGCCCCTTTGAAATTGCGACTTGCAAAGCTCGTCTTTTTGGTTGCGGTCGCCAGAGCGTTAAAATCTTTGCTAAGAGGCGTGAAATGGGTTCTTTTCATTGAATACCCATTAACCAGCGGCCGAGAATTTAAATTCAGTCGAAAGATGGTTTGCGACCGTACGCTTGCAACTGTACAAGGTGGTGCCGATGAGAAAGATTATTTATTCTCCGTACCAGCATTTTTATCTAATAACTTCAATTAGATGAGATTGCGTGAGAAAATCAGAGCTCCCGATTTCAGTGAATAGAGAAGTGCAAAAAAGTATCAATTACTCTCCACTCGGCGGAACTATTGAAATTGATTTTATTTCATTTAAACAGAGTATTTATAATGAACTAGCTGAAGTCCCCGGGGATGCCCGGGCTTTACATGGAGTTTTTGAAATCAAATGTAAACAGTGACCACACTCTTGTTTTGGAGGTTACATGTGCAAAATTTCATGAACGTCGGCGTAAAGCTGTAGATTTGCAACAAATCAAATCCACACCGCCGCTTGCCAGACCGCTCGTCCACCACATACAGACATGCTCCTTTATATTGTTAGTGGCCGATGGGGGCTCACCTTACCTTATGCCGACGGCCAGCTCACGTTTGTCGGGCATGCAGGAGAGTCCCACCTCTTCAAGGTCGTAGGTCAGTAAAATTACCTGGGTACATGTTATTTGCCAAACCCACCCTGTGTCCCCGATCAAATGAAACAGGTTGGTATGGGGAAACATAATTATATTGACAGTAATTCCACGTCTACATCATCGGGCAAGTACATTACTCAAATCACACATACGAGTAGGGCGGCTACATAATTATTTCCTATTAACAGAAGTTTTCTCTCTAACAGTTCCCCCTGGAGTCGCAGTGTTTATAACCCGGGGATTCTGATGATCGGACACATTTAAATAACAGGGAGGAAGTAACATCTACTCACAGCGGTGTTCAGCGAGCAGGTGTAACCGCGAGGGTAACAGCCTCAGGTCAGCTATCCATTGCCTCGAAATTAGTGGTGGGCAAGTCGGGGTCGGCCCTAGCCATCTTGATGCCGACGCGAACACTATGCAGAGCGTGTTGGCATGACACAGCCAGCTCTCATAACGGGTCGTGGGAGAATGGGGGAATGCAGGAGCTCGCTTGCCCGGGTGGTTTCGCGGGGAGGAGTATGCGGTTTGTTTGTGCAGGGGGGACCGTCCCGCGCGCAGCTGTAGGAACTGTGACGTCATAGTGCGTATCGTAACAATATATATATATATATATTTCAATCAATTTACACAAAATCTTGACACATTATAAACCTAAACCTTCCTCTTGAATCACTATAGAGTGAAAACAGCATGAAAATCCGTTCAGTAGTTTTGAGTTTATTGCGAACAGACAGACAGACGCGGCGGACGACTTTGTTTTATAATATTTATCCATGTATTTATTTATTCACTAACTTAACACCATTCGGCTTTTACATAATAACAAAGATAAGGTATAGCAACAACACGAAAAAAGCTCAAATGAGCTTGCATATTTAAATATTACAATATTGCAACAATGAAAAAATGTATTCAAATATGATATACTTGCAAATAAATTAACTTGAGGTACGTTAAAAATGTTTAATGGTAGGTAAATAATAAGAAAAATATATTACAAGCTAGAAAACAAACCTTATTTCCAATGAAACAATAAAATTAAGAAAATCTGTTAACAAAATAAAAAGAATAGCCACTATTGTAAGATAGAACCAATATTTGTAAATTGGTAACAATGATGAAAAGAAAAAAAGTGAAATGGAATTATATTCGGGTTCAATGTAAGTGTAGTGTAATTTATACAGCAGAGCAGAGACCACAGCTCAGGATTATGGGACTAGTTTTCTGTCAAGTAGGTAGGAAATCAGTAAATAAAAGAAAATAAACGTAGACAAAATATCCAAATAGGCAAGAACTGCACTAGTCACATAATATTTATGTGACACATTGGAGGACCCATCACTTACCCGCCCTGGTATAGGTAACAGATGGTTACCCCTTCAAGGCTCTTGCAAGGACTCTAATTTTTTTTATAAAAACGAATCTACATTTAATAAACGAAACTAGACCTCCATTGTGCCCGCATACGTTGTTAGGCAGCAGTATGCAAGTGCTTGCTATGAACAATGTTAGTATCAAAGAAAAGTATAAAATATTACCTGAACCTCTTTTGGGTAAGGAAAAAATAAAAACAAAAGTAGGCATTATGCCTACCCTGCCTGACCTTTATGCACATATTAGCACAAGACATAAAATAAAATAAAAATAACCAAAAAAAAAGATGGATGATAGATCCAGAAAACGGAGGCGGCCATCACAGATCGCCTGGCAGTCCTGTTGAGTGTGTCGGAGATCGGGCAGGCCGGATACAAGTTTCGGATTCCGCGCACTTAAGCCGACTTCCCGGTGGTGCCTCGACGAGAAGTAATTGGGAAGTGGGGGGATTAGACGCCCGAAGACCCAGAGAATGTCAGCATCGGGTTGTCGGAGGCAGGTCGGAAGGTCCCCTAGCTCGCACGGACGTCCCTCAGACCAACAACTTTTCCCAGGGGTGGCGCGGGCGGTCTGAAAGGCAGCACTCCGGGTTCGCTTCACTGGTTCCGTATGCGGAGACGAGGTCATACCCCCCCCCCCCCCCCTAATGGGGCTATGGGACAGAACAAAACGGAGTTCAGTGTTGTCACATGGACGCTCGCACAGTTTTACAAGGATCTGGAAGTTGAAAAACAAAAAAACAAAAAAAAAACAGAAAACAAAGCAAAAATACAATTCAAAGATAAAATAGAAGAACGCGAAATACGAAAAATGTATTCTGTGTTAAATATAGAGAAAATTCGTAGCCAGGAAACTGGCTGTGTCATTGTTGGTGGAGCGCTCACTTGATAAACTGACTCTAGCTTGCTGCATTCAGGAGCACCACCACGGGCAGTTTCGAGAGCGTTGCAATAACAACAGCAAATCGGTCCATTCTGGAGCAGTCTCAGCGCCAGACTTAGTTCCAGTTATAACTTTCTGGAGATAATGGGAAAACAAGTAAGAAGTGGTAGCAACAAGATCAGTCCAAACAGCAAACCGGTTTCCTGGTGAGAAAAGAAAAGAAGAACATGCATAAACCAGCTTAAAATTTAGAACACAGTTGCAATAATAACAAG
Organism: Glyphotaelius pellucidus; assembly: GCA_936435175.1. Taxonomy (NCBI): domain Eukaryota; kingdom Metazoa; phylum Arthropoda; class Insecta; order Trichoptera; family Limnephilidae; genus Glyphotaelius; species Glyphotaelius pellucidus. Next base: position 3,453,204 of record OW386561.1, read on the forward strand.
AAAGCGGCTTATTGCTGTAGCGTACCCAACAATATCATGAAAATAAATTGGAGCAGTAACCACATCAAAGTGGCTTGTCCGCTCCGGCAGCAGTAACAACATTAAAGTGGTTTAGTACATACATGTCTGCCAAGCGCAATAAAACGAAAAAAGAGAAATAAAACAAAAATAGAGCAGTAACCACATCAGAGTGGCTCAACCGCCGGAGCAAACATAATCATGAGGTGGAATAGTATAAATAATTAGTCTGTCCATTACAATTAAACAAAAAAAAGAAATAAGGCAATAACTACAACAGAGTGGCTTAGCCGCTCCGGCAGCAGTCGCCACATCAAAGTGGTTTAGCACATTTATGTTGTTAGCTAAGCACAAAAGAAAAATAAAAGTAAAAAAGAAGGGTAAATAAAACAAAAATAGAGAAGTGAACACATCAAAGTGGTCCGACTGTCGAAGCAGTCATAACTCTGAGGTGGTATGGTGAGATAACTGTAATAAGTTTAACAAAAGAATAATACGATAAAGAATAAAAATGTAATCTGGCATTAGCAGTAGTAGAAGAGGAAACGAAAAGCCGTGGACCGTGGATTCAGGAGCTTGTACACCCTGGTTTCTATTGAATTTACTCTAGTCGGCGACTCTGAGATCAGATCATCTCTCAACCCAAGTCTTTGTATACTTCTTCAGACACTCGAAATTCACCTTGTTAGAGACGAGATCGGCGTTCCAGACCGGTCTCGTTACTACGTTCAAACCACCCAATAATTCATCCTGAGCATCCGTCATAATCTCACAGTGCCACAGAATGTGTTGCCTCGGCTGTTTGATCCGTGCTGCCACAGGCACATTTTGAATGGGGAGACAGTGAGAGTCTATGTAGTCTCCCTCTGAATTCCCCATGTCCGGACAGTAGCTGGACCATATAATGATCTAGGTTAATAAACGCCCCTTCCATCCTGAGTTGAACTGAAGGGAAGAAGGAAAAGGTCCATCTTCCCTTATTCGACCTATCCCATCGAGTTTGCCACTCGTTGAGTGTCAACTCGCGCATTTGTTTAAGTAGACCAGGGAGGGTCCCGACTCCACCTGGTGTAATTACTACACCTAGATGGGTAGCAGGGAGTCCCCTGGTCAACTTCTTTTTAGTAATCACCTCCCTAATTTCTAGATCAATTGGCAGAATACCAGCCAACACAGGTAGTGCGTCCGAAGCAACTGTTCTGTAGGCACCAGAGAGTGCCAGCAAGGGGGTTTGCTGGCCTCTTTTGAGAGCCGAGAGTATGAGAGAGTTATCCAGGCGGTGCTCCCACACAGAGGCGCAGTACGAGACTTGCGTCACGTAAACCCCTCTGTATAAGAGCCGGAGCGCCGGCCTTCTCAGTCCCCACTCGGTTGTCGAGATTCTCCTCAGCTTAAAAAAGAGGGCCTGGGCCTTGCTGGAGACTTCCTTAACATGTGCCAAGAACGAAGACGATCGATCTAGAGTAACACCAAGATATTTCGCGGTTTCAACAAATTTGACTCTGGAATCTCCCATTTTGATGGCAGGGTTTCTCTCTCTGCTGAGGAAACCCTTCATCAGGAGACCCATGGTCTTCTGGGGAGCGAAAGTCATTTTATTTCTCTTCCCCCATTGGAGGATCGTGTTCAAACCGTCTTCAGCCTTGCGTTCAATTTCTTTCCTGCTGTTCCCCGAGACCAGATACAACTTATCATCTGCGTAGTCCACCGAGATACATCCCTCAGGCAAGGGTAGCCTAGAGGAGTCATCAAACTCGATATTCCAAAAATCAGGACCCAAAATAGACCCCTGAGGGCATCCCATGTCGACCTCTCGTTCAATGGTGAAGTCCCCGAAGGAGAGGATGATAGTTCGGCCACTCAGATAATCCGCACAAATTTTGAAAAGCCACGGAGGGCATTTCCTGTTTTTGAGTTTGGTGCATATCATCGGCCACCATGCGTGATCGAAGGCACCTGTGATGTCTAAGAAGATTCCTATTACGTACCTCTTAGGGCAAACCTTCACCCAATCAAGCGCATGCATGAGGGCATGCTCTGTGGATCTACCGGGGACAAACCCAAATTGACACGGACTTGGGGGGGACAAGGTGTGCCGGAGCCGTTCCCTGATGATTTTCTCCAGGATTTTCCCCAGGACCGGCAGCAATGTGATAGGACGATACGCCTTTACGTCCGATTTGGGCTTATTGTTCCCCTTTGGTATAACCCTAAGCAAGCCCCTCTTCCATTCAGAAGGGAAAACTCCTCTTCTCAAACCCGTCTCCATCACCTGGAGGAGTTCCTCCTTAGCGTAGACCCACACTTGCTTCGCTATCACGCCATTGAGCCTATCATGCCCAGGTGCCTTCTTAGGACCCAAACCCTTAATTATTAATTCAACCTCAGCACGTGTAATGGTCAATCTATCCTCCTGGGCGAGGTTGCTCGGTGGAAGCCGTGACAGAATTCTGATCTGCTTGTGGTGGTCGCTTTCCCCTATGACTGAATCTACAGGAACTAGCTTGCCCAGAAGCGTATTGAGAGTGGTCGCCACGTCCACACTCTCTTCGTCCCTACCCTCCAAATTTGTAATTATACTAGACAGATACCGATCAGAGCCTTTTCCGGATTTTTCAACGGCGCTGTGGACTTCCCACGGGTTGGCGTTACCCACTTCTAGAACCCAATTATGCCAATGTGCTCGTTTTGCTGAGTGTACGGCCGACTTAAAGGCTCCACGAGAAGCGCTGAGGCACCCCTTACGGGCTGCCGTCTCCTCCTCCGTAAAGCCACCCCGCTTAGTAGCGCCAAACGCCCTGTAAGCCCTCCTGTAAGCCCCCTTCAGCAAAGTCAGCTCTCTCGACCACCACGGCGTCCGAATAGTGGTCTTTGGGTTTCTTTGGACTCTTCCCAAAGACGACTCTGCGGCTGATACCACGGCCGCGTTAAAAAAATTCCCCAAATTATCCGGATCGTTAGCCGCTACGTCATGAAATCCCCTTACTAAATCCCCTTAATATTTATGTGACAATAGTTTTAATTTTTTTTTAATAATTGTGATGGTTCATAAAATGACTACAAATCATATTGTACGGGAAGGGCGCTGTAACCGCCGGTCGCACAGACGATGTAGCGGGAATGGGACCGGCTGGCCGCTTCGACGCCTTGGAGGGAGAAAGTAGGGTAGAATGTGGGGAGTGGGAAAAATAGGGAATAATGTGGGAAAAGTAGGGTTGTGGGCAAGGATAGGAAGGGAGGTAGAGGGGAAACCTGCGCCTTGAGAAAGGCGATCGAGCAATTGTGATTTGTTTCTTCAGGGTGAACGGTGTCGGCCAGTGGAAAGAAAAAGTCCAAGTTGCAGTTCGATCGGAGTAAAGAGCAGGGCAGGCGATATGATGTTGTGAAGGCGGATGCTGGCACTCTACCGGTCCAGAGCATTTAGGGCTCTATTTAAAGGGAGAAACTTGACCTAGCCTAGCCTTTTGTCTTCCCGTAATTCCAAGAACTGAGATCGGATTCTATTCGGACCGGGCAGGGTTTAGGAACGCTGCGGCGCATTACACCGAGCGTGTCGCCACACAATATCATCTTCGCCTGACACTTGCCGTCCTCCGTTATTTTATTTAAAATAATTATGGGTTTGCATACTTTTGGTACATATTGAAATAGCTTTGCACAAAATTCGAATTTGCGCAAAGATAAGGCGCCCCTACGAATGGACTACTTTGCACAAATTCAAACTTTATGCAAAGGGAAAAAAGGTGTGTAGGTATGTACACATTTGAGGTGGGAGAGAGGGGGGGGGGGGTCAGGCTTAGTTTTTTGTCCCATAGGAACTGCTTGACCCGTAATTCGATTTATTAAAAGAAATATAAAATTGTTTTAAAATTAAAATTATTTCTAAACGCACGTCCGATACACATACAATTAATTACTTATATGTAGAGATGATGAAAAAAATAAATTTAGAATTCATTCAATCGCGCTTGCACCTAGTGTGTGCGTTGTACACTGGATTTGCCAGATTTATTCTTGGTCAGGGATTTTAGACTGTAACTAACATATATTTTAATTTCCATTTGCAAGTCTTACACGTGGCTTATTAAATTATATTATCCTTTGAGTAGACTATTCGGTTTTCAATAAATCATGTTTTTGGCTAATTTTCAACAACTGGTACGTAACGTATGATAAAATTCAAAGACCTCTTCAAAGCCAAACGTCGTAAATTTGTTTGAAATATTAATGTTATTATATTATCACAAGAATACGCATATTTCAACATAATAAAGAACCTACTGAAAGACAAAATGAAATGATGAATAGGTGTTCAAATTCTTTCATCCGAAATAAAGTCGGATTCGAAGAACTTGTCTAGAATCTAAAAGCTTTGAATATTATAAATTGTTGTATTATTTCGCCTCCTGTCGTCAATAGCCATTCTTTCTGTATTCCTGCTTTCTGTTTTTTTTTTGTAAGTATCGTAACCTTGTCTTCAAAAGAATGTGTGTGTTGTTTATTTAAAAGTTGACTGCCCGGATTTGCTAAACAAAATAAATTTCCACACGTCCATTCGATATAGTAGACAAAATACCCTTTTCTATATTGATAGATGCAACGCCAATTCCAATCAAAATGAATTTATACAAAGGACATGTAACTACAATAACAACAAATTTGCAAATATAGACACACGTGCTGACGTATTTACTGCTAGTTACTGTCGCTACAGAACTTCACTGTATAACATTCTATGTGCGAATAACACATGAATTAATTGTATCTAATATTTTTACATTACTTGACGGCCTCCGTGGTCCCGAGGCAAGATTCTCGACTCACAATCCGAAGGTCGCGGGTTCGAACCCGGCGTGCGCAAATAAATTTTATTGATTAATTTGTGTTGTTTCACAATTTATTCATTTAAAATAATATATAGTACATTTGCGGCACGTTCCTGAGTGGAAGATACCATCAGTATCGCCCTGGTGTAAGACCACCATTCAGAATTGAAACGTTGCTTGAAATGGCTTTAGCCGTGTTTAGTGACCAGATCTGAATAGCCAGGTACTTCCCCACCTTCCTCTTCCCTATCTCCTTCCCCTCCCCACTACCTTCAGCCTCACAACATACCCCGATTGGGGATGCCATAGACTCACTGGCTCCAGACGGGAGCAGTTGGGACTATTGTGCGGTATTAACTGTAAAAAAAAAAAAAAAACTTGCGTGGCAACTTTCCCTTATCCCTCTCCTCCCCTTACCCTTCCCAACCCAAATCCCTATTTTGCAGTCTATTTCAGTTATAATCACACTTATTTTAATGTTGTGTATTAGTTTACCATTTGTTGAATTCACATTTGTACTCTTATTATTTTTTTAAATATTCTAGTTTATATTCAATTCCAAGAATCCATAACCTTGCGAATAAATACTGCGAATCTATAGATATATTTAGTATTGAGAGTTTTGAATGTTTCAAAAATCAATTAATCTCGATTCTATCTGCTAATAATTAACTTATTATTTTTTTGTTTTTCTCATAAAATATTTTCTCATCTAAAACCTCACCAGTAAAATGTATACTTACTTTATAATATTTTTGCGGTTCTATTTACACTTTGTTCTATGTCAGGTCTTATTATTAATAATATGTATAAATATTTAAAGCTGAATTGTTTTAGTTTTTTGTAAGTACAACTTGTACTATTTCATTTCATTTCTTTTTTATGTTGTAATATTCTTTACCTAATGAGTCAATTGCATTCATATTTATTCTGTTTTATTGATTATGTAATACATGTAATTAATATTGTTAATTATATATTTGCTTCTTTTCTTGTAAAAGCCCACTAGGGCGTTAATAAATATAAAATAAATAAATAAATAAATATTCAGTTAGTCTTGTTTATAAATACCTATCTGTGAACATTAATAATTGGTCTGTTTTTTTATCATCCTCTTATGTTTATCGTATTACTAAGACTGTTAATGTTCCTTAAATAAATAAATAAATTTCTTGGTAGTTATATTAATTTTCTTCAATTATCTTTTGTAATTTGGAAGGCGGGTATGCGTTAGCATTTATTGGATAACCATCACCCCTTCCACAGGTTGCCCCAAATGGTTTACTAAGTTTGGTGATTTAACAGGGGTGCCTGGGTTCATGAGGTTTGTCCAGGCCTTGGTAGTGAATGCGTGTGCCCACCAACCGAATCGGGAGAGATTGATTGAGGGAGATCTTTTGATTAAGGCCCGTCTTCCCGTATTTACCAATGTATTATATATTTTGCTTAAACACTTTAAAGCTCATAAAAAAATATGTGAACATCGTTTCCACGGCAACGATTTGTTTTCTGACGTTAGCAATAACTCGCTTTTGTTAGCGACAGAAAACGTATAAGAAATATAATATATTAATATTTATAATGTCATAACGCCAGAGCTTACCATCATATACAGCCCTTAGACTTCGCATATAATTTAGCTTTCTATTGGTGAAAGAATTTTTAAAATCGTTTTATCGTTTTATCCGTGAAAGCGTAAAAAACAAACTCGAGCAATTTTGCATTTAAAATAATAATATAGATATAGATGTAGATAAAAATACACAGCATTTTTTTAATGCAATTTTTCGACGTTTCCCGCAAGATTTTTGCTCTATTTTAAACGAGCCTTAGTTCGTATTTGTCCAACAGACCATTAGAAAATACAGGAGGAAAAGGTTTTCTTTCATTATTTTAATGAAATATTATGAAAGGTGTACAAGATAAAGCTATTTCCGTAAAGGTAAAGATCTCATTAGTTTAAATAATTCTTAGTTAAATGATTAACTATACTTTTTTATACTCTATTTTTAATTTTAAAGTGGAAAATGAACAAAAACTAAAATGGTCTGTTGGACAAATAATAACAGAAGCGACGGAGTCGTGTTTTATAAAACTTTGTCACAATATTTGCTTAAATGTGACCGTTTTTAATATTAGCTGTATAGCAGATTTTACACTGAAGGAGTTTACTATCAGATAGTGAATTCGCTGGCTAATAGCTTGCAAACTCGCCCAATGTAATCGAGGCTGTAGACACTAGTTACTTTAATTACCGTGAATTAGATACATTCATTTTAATTTATATTTAGTTCAAGTAATTTCATATTTTTACGTGTAATTTATTATGAATGCTGTGGAAGCATTGGTCAAGAAATATTTAAACTGTTATCAACTAGTTTCATAATATAAGCATTCGTAAATGTCCTGTTTGGCTCTAAAAAAGAAACAACGAAATAAATAAATTTGTTAAATCTCTTCGTCCATGTTTTCAATATTCACACGTAAGGCAGTTCTGAGAATGTTTACAGTCTGCCACAGAAGTAATAAATATTTTAATAATAATATAAGTATTATTGACCTAATAAAAGCATGCAATCGACATAAAATTAACACTAAACACGATATTACGATTTATCACTTAATGTAATTCGTCTCGTACGGACCATAAAACAAGAACTCTCGCGGGAAGGAGAATCGGTGACGGGAACAAGGCACATTGGAAGTTATTCTTTGAAGATGGTTTTATTATGCTCTTAAAATAATCATTACGTCGTACCAAAGGAATTGTAATAATAATTCTATTGCATTCTAAGAATGGAGAAATCATTCGATGGGAACCGCTGGTGCTCTTATTTAAATTTATTATTAAAATTTTTATTTAAATTTCAAACAAAGAAACCATTTAGAATTCAAGAATTCTACAAAAGATGTCGCCACTTCCGTTACCAGGTCGCATAGGGACGTGCCCCAGACAGATATAAGTGCTACGAATTTGTGAATTCGTAGCAACTCTCCGGATATGGAAAGATTGACGTTTATGCTCAGTTGTGAATAATAGTATTAAGCGACCGTATATTAAATATGACGTCATTGCCTGTCCTCTTAGCGCACACGTCAGGACTCTAATTTTTTTTGTGAAAAGGAAGCTACATTTATTTTTAAACGAATCTAGACCCTTCAATATCCCTTGTCCCTGCATGCATGATTGTTGGTAAAAAGGAAAAATGTATGCATACTTACATTTGCAGTAATTTACAAGATAAAGACACATCATAGATGTGTTCGCCTGTTAGTTCAGCATCTAGTTACAGTGAAATAAAAACAAAATATTTTCATGTGTAAGTTGATTAAAACCAAAGAAAATATATAGAAAGAAAGATATCGGGGCAGTTTGTCCCACTATCGCGGGGCAGTCCCGGCGAGAATGAGCGGGCAAGTGGCCTGGCCGCAACGTGTCCAAACACCCGCGTCTCTTAGCCGGTTTCCCAAGAATACCCTTGAAGAAGTGTTCAATCACTGGATGACAGTGAATTCGAGGATCGGGCTATTTTTGGAACGAGTTTCTATTGGATTTATAAAATGGTCACTGGGCGAAGCCGAATCAAAAGCCGATCTTAAGGCCTAGCAGCAAAAACCTGCGGAGTGGTTTTTTGCAACTATTAGTATAAATATTATATTCTTGTTTCTCTTATTTTCCAGTATTAATAAATACAAATAAAGATGTGTTGGGTATCTTCCAAATAAGTTTCAGGTTCTTGTGATTACAAGTTGTTTATGTTATCGTAAATATTACGATGAATATTAAACTGGACTGACGCCCTTACTAGACTAGGCTCTAAGTAGTTCTGCCGCTCCCGCTGGTGGACTGGAGGTGCCGGCCCTACTCGCCGATGCTTTCAGCAATCATCGTAATTGTTTGCACCCAAGACACGAACTACGATAGACAATACTCTTCTGATATCGTATTCAATTGCTGTTGGGATATAGCCAAAAATTGGGAATATTTTTCCTCAGGGCCTTCTACGTGGAGCCAAAGTTAAAAAAAAAAATTGAACTTTTGAACCATAATTTTTTGGATATTATAAATTTATATGTTTATATGTACATGTATGTCTAATGTATATGTATGTGTGTATACCCGTTTCAGAATAGACATCGTCTAGTGAGAAGGGTTTTTTTTTGGTATGATAATATTATTTCAATATCCGCCCGGGTTGCCAGCAATTAAATATAAAAACATATTTTGTTCGCTTTATTCCGCTGAAATTAAAAACATTATAATTATTTTAAATATTATTTATTGGCTAAGGTATCCACGTTCATTCTAGAATCCGAGATTTTGAAAGCTAATAAAATAAATCATTTCAGACTTTTTAATTTATACAGATGGCGCTTCTAAACGAAGAGAAATGTGTATTTTTAACCCCGGAGCGGTCGATAGATGAAAATTAAAATAAACTCGCATTAAAATATATTATTTATGTTCGACGGAAAAAGCCAGACCGTTTTCCTTTCATTGTCTAGAAAAAACAGAAACCACTAGAAGGAAAAATCAAACAGAATGGGATAACCGAAGGTCAGAATCGGCCACTTTATTTTAGAATTTGTTGGTGTCTTCAGGAATCAGTACCTATTTTTTTTAGTTATGTAAGTATATAAACTGAACGTCCAGTTGATTTGTCAGACATTTTTGAAAAATCGGAATACGAGTTGAGTTTGCTGTTATGTTTAAAAGTGTTTCCTATATCTGGTACAATACTCATAAACACCACCAAATCAATTATAATGCAGAAAAACTGGTAGTGAATTAAACAAGATGTTTTCTGGGTCACTAGTAGGGTATTTCAAAATTTCGTACTTTTGTACTAGATCGTAATGCCTTCCGGTTTTATTTTGTAGCATATTTAATACGTACAACACAGTCAAGTGTTAACAATATTTGATTTATGGTTAGCATTCGAAAATTGGTTTCTTCGTCACCTAAAAACAAGGAAAATTTTGACTAATCAACTGGACGGTAGAAATGGGAACATGCCGTAAGATTATATCAGGATAAATATCTGGTACAAAGGATTGATTGTTATCTATTGTTGTCAAGTTTAATTTGTAAAACTCCAATATTTTTTTAAACATGCAAATTAAATCCCTTAGTACCCAGTTAAGGGGGTTCCATGACAGTTGGTCTGGCGACAATTGATCCTGCGACAGCTGGTCCGCCGACAGTTGATCCTTCCGACAGTTGGTCCGACCGACAGTTGGTCCGACAACAATTGATCCTGCTACAGTTGGTCCGCCGACAGTTGACCCCCCGACAATTGATTCTTCCGACAGTTGGTCCGTCCGACAGTTGACACCCCCGACAATTGATCCTTCCGACAGCCTGTCCGGCCGACAGTTGACCTCCCCGACAGTTGATCCTTCCGACAGTTGGTCCGGCCGACAGTTGACCCCCCCGACAGTTGATCCTTCCGACAGCTGGTCCGGCCGACAGTTGAACCCCCCGACAGTTGATCCTTCCGACAGTTGGTCCAGCCGACAGTTGAACCCCCCGTCAATTGATCCTTCCGACAGTTGGTCCGGCCGACAGTTGACCTCCCCGACAGTTGATTCTTCCGACAGTTGGTCCGTCCGACAGTTGACACCCCCGACAGTTGATCCTTCCGACAGCTGGTCCGGCCGACAGTTGACCTCCCCGACAGTTGATCCTTCCGACAGCTGGTCCGGCCGACAGTTGACCCCCGACAGTTGATCCTTCCGACAGTTGGTCCGGCCGACAGTTGACCCCCGGACAGTTAATTCATCCGACAGTTGGTCCGGCCGACAGTTGACCCCTCCGACAATTGATCCTTCCGACAGTTGGTCCACTAGATCGATAGTTTCATAAGTCATAATCATAACTCAGAGAGAACAAACACCTTATGTAAAAACACAACCAGTGGCTTTAAGAGTTGGCTCTCAGCCAGCGCTCACTTCGCGGTTACTTGGACTAGACGGCGCGTATTTCCTGCTTCACGGCCTGTCAGCTGTCAGCTCGGACAAGGCACAAGATGCATGCGTATTGTAACAATTCTCTCAATAATAATAATGCTTGGTTAAATTTTATGGCGACGTTTCCGTAAAATATCACCTCAAGGTCGCTTAAATATGATGAAACTAATCGAAAATAATTTTATGACACATCGTCGCCTTAGTTCGTATTTGTCCAACGGACCACATGAAAATTTTACAGGAGGAGAAGGTTTTCTTTCATTATTTCTCTGAAAGATTATGAAACATTTTAAAGATAAAGCTATTTCTGTAAAGATAAAGGTCTCATAAGTTTAAATAATTCTTAGTTTAGTGATTAACTATCATTTTTAATACTTTATTTTCAATTTTAAAGTGGAGGTTGAACATAATCTCTATCGGTCTGTTGGACAAATAAGAACTAAGGTGACGACATGTTTTTGAAGTAAAAATTTTTACGCACGCTTGACTTGGGGAGTAAGCTGTGAATGCGTGACGAGAGCGTTACGAAAATTGTCGTGCGAGGCGAACGGAAGTTGAGAGGGAGATATAATTTAGTGAAGATAGAAAGAGAGAGAGTTACTTTTCGTGTATTACTGTAGGAGCAAGAGAGAGAGGTGCGAGCACACACTTTCTTTCTCTCTTTCTCTCACCGCCAGTTACATTTCGTATGTCTAAGAAACAGTGCAGGCCTATTGTCTGTATCACACTGTAAGAGCAAGAGAGAGTAGTGCGCGCGCACAGTTTCTTTCTCTCTTTCTCTCATAAAAGTTTTAATCCGTCGTGTCGTCTAAAGCACTCTCGTATTTTTTTTTAAGTGAAACTTCTTCAGCACTGTTGTGATTTGAAACTCGATGAAACGGAAACAACACTAAAAAGAGATAAATGTACTCATCTACAGGATTTAGCCTGCGAGAGAACGAGATAGAATGAAACCTTACCGCATTGGCCGCTTTGATTATGAGCTCACTTTTCAAGGCTCCTATTGGTTGAGATTGTGTACAAGTTATTGTGAAGGTTTCACTTCTATCGCGTGTCAACTGCAGTCGATTTTATTTAGCGCCGGCCGTCGTATTTGAAACTCGATGAAACGGAAACGACACTAAAAAAAGACAAACACATACATCTATAGAATTTAGGCCGCGAGATAATGAGATAGAATGAAACCTTACCGCATTGGCCGCTTTGATTATGAGCTCACTTTTCAAGGCTCCTATTGGTTGAGATTGTGTATAAGTTGTTGTGAAGGTTTCATTTCTACCATTTGTGAAATGTATTAGATTTTTTTAACATTAACTCCACACATCTTTAAGGATGATGTGTGGAGGTTCCTTTTAACGAGAGGAAGGAGTGAACATGGGTCTTGTAGGAAGAAGGAAATTCAGAGATCGCAAATCATTCGACAGCCAAGTTGTTTGGACTCAAGAACGAGTCTTAGAAATGGAGCACCAGCGCCGAAGGGATTGGATGCTTACTGACAACAGCTTCCATTGAAGTACCTTCGTGATCTTAGCAACTAAGATGGGAAAACCCGTATATTTTTGATAAAATCATTGTATCATCACCACCCCTTCAAATATGCATTTAGTTGATATTTGTACTTGAGAACGTGTCATTTCTTCGACTCGTCCTTGAATTCAAAAGCTCGACTGTGGAACGATTTGCCGGCCTCCGTGTTTCCTCTTTCCTACAACATGGGTCTCTTCAAGACCAATATCCATTCCTTCCTCTCCTCAAAAGACCATCCACACAGCGACCCTAAGGGAAATTATTTTCCTCAGCGCCTCCTGTGTTGAGTTAATGTAAAAAAGTGCATTTTTAAAAGCTGGGAAGGAGGGGAGAAAATGTCCGATTCTCATTTGAATAAGTGAAGAAAATTTTTTTATTGGAAAAATGGGGGAATTGTTTAAACCATGGGATGGTCCTTTGAATCAAGGCAGGCGCCCTCGAAGGTGTCTGCAAAAGGGTATTTGACTCCTTCCACACACTTTAACGACCTAACATTTGTTTTCCAGACACCTCTTTCTACATCTATCCGCTTTATATGTTGTTCATGGCTTCTCTCGATGTTTTCAATTAGGCATATGTCGTCCTCACCTGGGGTGAGCTGTGAGACTGAATTATTTTTTTACATTGGCTCCATAAATAAGGCGCCAAGGAATACAGTTTTCATTGGGGCCTCATGTAATTTTTTCGGATACTGTGTGGAAGGTATTTTGAGGAAAATGATTTTTTGGGAAGATGTGAGGAGTGGGTTGGAATTTGGGGTTGAGTGTGTCCAAGAGTGAATCCACCCTTAGATGCGAATCCTGTGGGTGAGAATTATATTATTTAGATATTAAACAGTGGTGGTAACAATAGAATTAAAAAAAAATTACATATGTATAGTATCTGCAGAGATCAAGATTGACTAGCAATGTGCCAATTCTCTTCCCAAATATTGCGGAATCTAGCTTTGGATAGAAAAAATGTCAGATAGGAAAATGTGGTTTATGAGGTAACAATGAGTAAGATGCACCATGCTTTGCCAAGAAATCTACAACATCGTTGGCCACAAGGATTTCAATGTTTTTTGAGAGCTTAAAATGAAGAGCGGTGTGTAAAGTGACCATCGAGATAAAGAAGGGTACAGGATTAAAAATTTTGAAGGGACCTGAGTTATAGAGAGAACAAGAAAACGATAAAAATATATTTGATTACATATATGAGAGATTCAATTATTGCAATGAAAAGATTTGAAATTGTTTTGAAATAGATTGAAATATTCCACCATTAGAAAAATTGTGGTAAACGTCAATTCCTAAAGCGCAATCGGAAGACTTTGGTTGATTATAAGTTGACATCGGATTATATGCACTAACAAAGTGCCAAAATATGCATGCAAATATGCACTAAAATAGGCCGAAATATGCACTACAAAGCCGCAAAATGCCCAAAATATGCACAATGAAAAATCAAAAAACCAATTTTATTTTCATATATTTTAATCAAAGACGGCATAAAAACAGCGAAATATTCTTAAAATATGCATAGTTTTGGTAACAATATACAAGTATTTTCCAAATTTTCGAGCGCAACTTAGTGACGTTTGTCGCCGTACATCAATTTGTACGCCGTAAACTCTCTACGTAAACTCTACGTAAACTCTCTACGTCAACTGACGTCATTTTACGGACAAATTTAAAATTTGGCGCGTTTCGGAGATACCTATTTATGACCTGTGCCGTTGATGTAGGCATTATGTACTGCATGTCTTCAAGACTCAGGTTCTTAAAATAATAATTTAAAATAGCGACTAACTTTTTACGAATATTTTCTGATATTGGATTAAGACGGCGAGTTCGGTCATTGTTTCCAGTATTTCTATTGATTTAAATAGAAGAAGGTTTTTTGTTTCCAATTTTTTCTATGGCATTTGGTAACTTGTGTGGAAACGTGTTGAGATGAGGGCAATATTCTGTTTAATGGATGCGTCTTCAAATACTAGCTTGCTTGACTGAATTGCAATGGCCCCAGAACTGCCATATCGACAAACTACTTGTTTTACGGCCTCAAAATTTTCAGCATAGAATAACATCGCCTTTAGCCAAGAACCCCATCAAGTTATTGTAGGTTCTGGCGGCAATGTTAGATTTGGCAATTGCTCTTCTTTGTAAGACTGTACACGCGACGGTGCTTTTAAAAACACTTTTTTGTAGAGGAAATCAATTTGTCAACATTCCATACTCTTGCCTTATCTCTTCTGCAAGGCGATGAAAACGATGAACTAAGCAGGTAATGTGCCGTAAAGAAAAAAAAGTTTACAGGGCTTGGCCAGCTTTCACCATGTATGGCGCAGCATCACGAAATATGCACAATTGGGGAAAAAGGCAAAAATATGCAATAACGCCGTAATTAGAGAGATATATGCATTTGCATATGCCAATATGCAAATGCATAAAATCCGATGTCTAATTATAAGCCATCAATAAATAAAACAGTGGAGTTCTGTATCGACATTATAATTATGATTAAATGTTTAATAAATAAAAATAGTCCGACTCCCGGTGACTATGAAATGCAAAAAAATCAATACCAACTTGTTGACATTGAAACCACGAACCCTAGACTCAAAGCCAAAATCTTACACTATTACGCTAAGGAAGCTGTCAAGTCGCTGGTGGAATCAGAAGTTTAAGCCATAATTTAGTTAGGTGTAAAACGTTGGGCGTTGAAACTTTTATGATGTGTGAAATGTCGCTTGGCCGTTCATACCGAGATTTACGTAGGGGCCTTGGGCTAAAATTGCGTTGTCAGTTTATCGTTTTTATTATGAATTTACATGCCGCTTACATTTTTATAGTGAATTTTCGAGCATTTCACGATAGCGGTTAGTTAGCAAACATGGTTGAATGTCACACAATTCTATCTCGTGAAACAACCCTTGTAATCTTGTATCTTCAAGTAATTAATTCTCTTCTTTTATTCTGTTTATTGATATAAACCGACTCAAATTTTTGGTGCCCTTGATGGTGTCTGCAAGAGGGTCTTTGACTCCTTCCACACACTTTAACGACTTAACATAAGTTTTCCAAACACCTCTTTCTACTTTTTTGGAATTGTTTTTGGGGTGTTATGCCGTGTTTAGCTACCTCCTTCATTAGCCAACGTTTCGGACAGCGTTACAGTGTCCATCATCAGGGCAGATGACCAGATGATGGACACTGTAACGCTGTCCGAAACGTTGGCTAAAGAAGGGATAGCGAAACACGGCATAACACCCCAAAAACAATAACAAAAATACTTTTTGGCCGTGAAAACCTAAAAACATACCTCTTTCTACGTCTATCTGCTTTATATGTCAGAATCATGGCCTTCGGCGATGCTTTTAATTGGGTTTATGGTATTCCCACCTGGGGGGTAAGCTGTCTGACTGATTTTTTTTTTTCATTAGCTCCACACATCGTCGCCTCAGTTCTTATTTGTCCACTATAGAATTTTAGTTTTTGTTCAACTACACTTTAAAATTAAAAAGTAAGTATAAAAAGTGATAGTTAATCATCTTAATATGAATTATTTGAACTAATGAGACCTTTACCAGTACAAAAACAACTTTATTTTTAGTTTATGCATTCCCAGGATATTGAAAATTGCATTTAGTTAAATACTTTACAAAGCTAAAATTAAAATACCTTTCGTCATAATTTTAAAATGGAATGTTTACTTCGGTTTTATCTAGTCAAACCTCTTCAAAGTACAAAAGAAAAATAAGTAGGTACCCACCTATCTACACACGATTACTGGGTCAAACCCTTTATCTTCTATACTCCACCACTTCATCTTCTACTTTGTCTCCATCTTTCAGAGTTCTAGTTAAAACTGGCAAAGTTTTAATCCACTGAAGGTACGTGCCTGACTAAGTTCACTTGGTTAAAACCTCGATGTACTATAACCTAGATAGGCCTGTACTAGGAAATGAGGGAACTGGGCTCAATTCTGTGGAAAACCTCCAACCTAATTGTGATTTTCTCACGTTTTATTTTCTTAATGTTTAAGAAGGCTTTTTTTTCCATAAAACTGTTAAGAAAGGGAAATTTATTTACAGAGAATAACACGTTGATAATAACAAAACGGCATTAAAAAAAATCAAAAAAAATAGCCATTTAATTAGCCTGTAAAAACAATGTTAATTAACCATTAACATTGTTTTTAAAGGAATAAATTCATTAACCATGAAAAACAGTTTTAAAGAAGGATATTGCTTTTCGCAAAAACAAGGCAGTTTCTTTCTGCTAAAAAGTTTAACCCCTATTCACGAAAAACCATTTTTAAAGATAAATTACTACAACAAAAAATTATTTTAAAAAACGAAATTTTTTTACCAATAAAAATTATCTTAAATATTTTCATTCACCATGAAATCTTGTTTTTATAAACAATCATAGTAAATGAATTAATTGCCATAAGGCATTGAATAAAATTAAATGTCTTATGGCAATTAATTCATTAACAACAAAAATTATTACAACGAAAAATTCTGTTTTTTTTTAGAGCGGATACGGTTTACATAATATAATGTTTCCGTGAGCACTTAGGTCGTAGGCCCAAAAAAACGAAATTATTTAATAATAAAAAAACCATCTTTAAACCGTTACTTCATTTAACCTGAAATCTTGTTTTTAAAGCAATAAATTCATTAACCAAGAAAAACAGTTTTAAAAAGAAATTGCTTTTCGCAAAAAAAACCCGCAGTTTCCTTCGGGTAAAACAGTTTATCCTCTAACCATGAAAAACCACTTTAACAGTTTAATTAATACAACAAATAATTCTCTAAAAAAACGAGATTCTTTTACCACAAAAAAACTATCTTCAAACCGTGATTTTATTAATCACGAATTTTGTTTTTATAGCAATTAATTCATTTAGTAAATTTTTTTTTCGTTTTATTATAAACTAGCTTTTCCCCGCGGCTTCGCTCGCATGGTATTACGGGAAATTACTGTAGCGGTTGAACTTATCAATTATCCCCCTTCCTCCCCACCCCACCCCCTCCCGCATTCCATACATTCATTCCCTTACATTCAGTTTTCAAACATCTAGCCTGCCACCACCTAAATTTCACAAAGAAAAAAAGAATATCCAATTTTGTTCATTCCTTCGGAATTTATGCGCTTACAAACATTTCGGATGTTTATTTTTAATTAAATATTTGGAAGTTTGTTAATATAATACAAAATTACACTATTTATTATTCAGTCTTTATAATCGTTACGAATTATATTTTTAATGTAGGAACTCTTATCTGACATTTATTCCAGCTTGTCCAATAAAAACAAAACATATTCTAATATTTGAATTTTCTGGGGCAGTAGCTGACCAGGGGGCTGAGTACCTACCAGCTAAGAGCCCACAAATATATCAACATCGTTTCCATGGGAATGATTTTTTTCTGACATTTGCAATTAACTCGCTTTTGTTAGCGACAGAAAACGTATAACAAATATAATATATTAACATTTATAATTTCATAACGCCAGAGCTTACCATCATATACAACATATAGTCTGCGCATATAATTTAGCTTTCTATTGGTGAATGAATTTTTAAAGTCTTTTTATTGGTTAATGCCTGGAAAGGTCATAAACAAACTCAAGCAGTTTCGCATTTATAATATTAGTATGGATAAGTCAAAAAATGTGTTATTTCTTATTTCGGTCGCCTATCTCGTAATTTTCATATCAAAGCTTTCAACCGAAATAAAAAAAACCAAGTTTTATTTGGAACGCGCGCCGCTTTCTCGAAACTTCTTTTTGGAAACATTCTGGCATATGTTTTAAAACAAATTATAATAATGTCTCCTTCAGAAAAAAAAACAGGTTTTGAATTTCCCAGGTTATTTCGAGAAAACAGTAAGTTTTCTTGCCGATCAAAGGGAAATAGTTTCGCGATGTAGAATTGTATTTTTTATTGAAACGAAATTCATGTTGAAAAGGTTTTTATAGTGTCAACAATATAATAAACAAACTTCAGAGCTTTCATTGTTCAGAAGTTGTGCCAATAATACAAAGTAAAATAATTGCTGGAACTGAATCTCGCAGATGAGTAATTTGATTGAAATTCAAAGGAAAATCTTAATATAAAAAAATATTACATGAAACACACACTACGCCTTAAAGATTGCAGACGCACTAAAAAAAGAGGAGAGATATGTAAATACAAATGTTAGAGGTAGCGCACTAATATTAAAAACGATAATATTTAAGCGAAATTTGTGAAAATATTTAATAATTTACGATTCGTCTAAAACAGAGCAGAACGTAGGAAATGTCTTAAATAGCTTTTAAAGTGATTTTTTTTTTAAAATAACAAAAAAAACGTGTTTTTAACAATTTTCGGAGTGTTCCTAAAGATTTTTTTTTATGGAGGCATTCGAATAGTGGTAATAAATAGGCTTGCGTCTGGGTGGTTGAATTTCAGAACTCAGCTTCGAGTGCATGTCTGACGCCACACCATACACACCGCACCTCAGATAACACCGTGTACGTGGAATTTCAAACAAAGCTACCGTTGTAATTCAGTTTCAAATTCAAGAATTCGTCACAAGATGTCGCCATATCCGTCAGCAGGTCGGATGTGGACGTGTCCTCCCTAGGTACAAGTGCTACGAATTTGTGAATATGTATCTCCGGATAAGGAAAGATTGACGGTAATACATGACAAATTCTCGAATTTTTCACAATATTTCTTGCCTTCGTTTCAAATTTCAAATACTTCTCCAGCAAGGTGATGTGGTTAGCAAGAGGTAGATAGATACTGGATAAATGACATTCCGATAGGAACCAAGCAAATTTTCATTTCAAACCAAACACCTGGAAACAATTACCATTCTATCTAATAACTAACTAATTTTCTCTTTTCCTTTATTAGCTGCACACATGTATCTGAAAATCAATCTAATAACCTGTATTTTTCCCTTTGTTACAGGTGAGTGCCAAATCATACACAAGTAGCATGTGATTTTCTGAGAAGCAGCTATAAGGTTTCTTCATTACATCTTCAAACCAGTCGGTGTTTCATACCGAGTAAGTAGGCATTCATTTTATTAACAATGTACGTACGAAACGCCGTACGAAATTGTCTTTATTCTTGAGGTAACTTTTTGTAATATAAAAAGAGTGGTTGACATTCTCGTGATATAATTGAGAAAACCTAGAAGATATGGACAAAAAAAACCCTTTTTACCAATAAAGCAACGAATTTCAGGCATCTTGGTGTCTCGCCATAATCTTATATTTGCTTGTTCGCATGCTATTCCCTGCCATACCATTCATCCGATTGCAATGAAACTAAGGTGATTTGTTGTGCGCACGTCCGTGAAAGTTATGGGCTTTATATAATGGTAAGCTCTGGCGTTATGAAATTTGTATAAATAAAAATCAGAAGATTTTATATATTTTAGCAGCAGGGAGGAAAGGCATGAGGGGAAGGGTTATGAAAGAGATGGGGTTAGCGGGAGGGATGGCGAGGAAGAGGAAGGCGTGGAAGGTGGAAGGGGAACACGGGGGAAGGGGACGCGGGAGGGGAACGGGGATGCATGGGAAAGGAAATGTAGGGAGAAACAATTTATTGCTTTGCAACGCATGCCGGGTACCAGCTAGTTTACAATAAAAACAAATAAATTTGTTTTAGATCGCTTTTATTTTATTCTCACTCTACCGGTTTCGGAAGCACCCTTCCTTCGTCAGGAGTATATTTAAACTAACCTACGATATAGAATATTGACAGACATACAAATTTTAGGTGTTTCAGTGGGGGGTAAGCAAAGGGGTAGGGGTAATTGAGGGATTTCCCGGAAGAACAGAGCGGTTTATTGGAAATGTGTTTAAAATGAGGCTAAAAGATAAATTTATTTGGTTATTCAAAATACTGGAATTATTATTTGATAACCAAATTAATTTATCTTTTAGACCCATTCTAAACATGTTTCCAATAACTCGCTCTGTTCTTCCCGGAAATCCCGCAATTACCCAAACCCTTTGCTTACCTCCTACTCAAACACCTAAAAATTGTATGTCTGTCAATATTTAATAACGTAGGTTAGTTACAATATTCTCCTAACTAAGGAAGGTTGCTTCCGAAACCGGTAGAGTGTGAGTAAAATCAAAGTGGTCTATATCAAATTTATTATTGTAATCAACGTCTTTATACTTTGTAAACTGATTATTAAAATAAAAAATAATAAAAATTAATAGTAACCTGGCTAGAATATCATAATTAAAAATGCTCTTTTTAATTTGTCGATCTTCTAGTTCATAGATTCTCAACCTTTTTTTGCCCACCGCCCACTTTGAGAACATTTTTATTTCTAGCGCCCTCTAACTCGTCACGACCAAGGGGCGTAACGGGATAACACGATGGGGTTACATTTCCCACAACAGAGGGGGCGTAATGGGATAGGAAAAATATTTTTGTGGATGGATGGCCCCTAATGGGATGGGGTGGGATGGGTTTCTCTGGGTCTCCTACCGCCCCTCTGAAAGTCTGAAAGGCCCCCCAATTTTCTCTGGGTCTTCTACCGCCCCCCTGAAGGTCTCAAACGCCCAAAAGGGGGCGTTATCGCCAACACTGAGAACCACTGCTAGTTGGTAAGTCAGACTTCTCCATAAAATCAAAATTTGAGTAGTATGAAAAAATGTACCCTCTATTACAATATTCAGCAGACAAAATTTTTTGCAAAATAAACAAAAAAATTATGTTTTCTGGGTTACTAGTAGAAAATTTCAATATATCATTCTAATGTACCAGACCGTTAAGCTTCCCGGTGACATTTTATAGGTTGTTATATTTAATATTCGATTCAAACTTAACTTTCACAGCACATATAGATGAAATAACTAATAAGGCTTTAAAGATGCTTGGCTTCCTTTGTAGAACCTTAACTGATTTTAAGTCCTTTGATTGCATGAAAACACTCTATATTTCATTAGTTAGAAATCAAGTGGAATATAATTCACCTATTTGGTCCCCTTTCTATAAAGTACACTCTAACAAAATAGAACGGGTTCAACACAAATTTCTTAGGTATTTAAATTTCAAGCTCAAAATCCCAATAGAAAACATTAATTATATAAGTTTGATGAATCGACTTAATTTAATTACGCTATCTGACAGAAGAATCATTTCAGATTTAATTTTATTATACAGAGTCATGAACAACCTAATTGACAGCCCTGTCATTGTTAGTACCATTAAACTCCATGTACCGACAAGGAATACTAGACAAAATATTACATTCTTTTGCAACACATACACAACGAACTATCAATCACACTCACCAATAGGATGCATGATTTAGGCAACAGGTTTGGTGATATTGTAGATATATTCGCTGATTCCCTTTATAATCTAAAATGCATTTTAAACCAACACTTTGTGGAATCCTACAAATTATTGTAACGTGGGTGTAATATATTTAACGATTTGATGTGTTATTGTAATGTTTTATATTGTATTTTATTCTATGTTATTGTCAAATGTTATATTGTTTCAAATATTTCACGGTTTTACGCTATAATCTTCAAAAACTACCTTTATATTTTTTAAATGTTTTCATTTTTATAACTTTTGATTATCAATTCTATTTATGTATAATCCTCGATATCTTAAATATTATTGTATAATCTACGTAAAAGCCCATATGGGCGTATAACAACAATAAAAAAAAAATAACAACAATAAAAAATATTTAAATCACAAACAAGTGTAAATAATATTTCAGTTATGGTGAGCATCCAAATATTGCTTTACTCATTATCTCAAAACTTAGTATTTGGAGATGTCTGACTAATCAACTAGACGATCGATGTGTAAATCAATTCCAGTATTTAACTTTTTTAATATCCATTTTTTTTAAATTCTATCATTTTCCGATTAATCCAACAGAGCGTCTTCAATACACAATAAATCTTTTTCAAATAACACACATTTTTATAATACTCTCGAAAGTACTATGAAAGAACACAAAAACCCTAATGTTTGTTTAGAAAGCACGACAAATTGAATATAGCGACATCACCACTCGAATCCCTGGTTGATGTTGAAAGTCATGTAAACTGTCGTTTTATGTTCTATTAATCTGTCAATCGTGAGGCGATGTGACATGTGCGGCTCAACGGAAAAGGTCTAGGGACTTTTAGAATGCTCTCAGCACCAAATGAGACCTAAGTCAGATGACGCGATTTATAGGCGCGTTAGAAAAAAATTGAGAGCTTAGATGTGAAACCTTCAGAAAACTAAGGTACACGAGAGTGGGGAAACAACGACGCATTTTTTTTATCAATGTGAGGAATGATTTATTCCATATTTTTGTCGTCGAATTCCAGTGCACCTTTTCTTATACATTTGGTCATCATATTAAATTTGTGATTTCTTTACAAGATGTTACTTTTTTGTGTTTTTTTGCAAGGTGTTATTTTTTTGTGTTTTCTTTACAAGATGTTACTTTTTTGTGTTTTCTTTACCTGTTAATTTTGAAGTGATTTGAAGATTGTATATTGGATTTACAATTTTTTTTTTTTTTTTGATTTCCTGAATGTCTGGCCGCTCAGGTTCGTCATGCGCTTTATACCACTAGACCAAAGGAGGCTTGCATTAGACCGTGGATTTATCGTATTATATTGGAACCGAGTACCCGTGAAATAAATAAAATATATTTTAATTAAATGAAGACAATATTAGCTCAATCAAAAAAAAGGCATTACTTTACAATCAAATCTTTCATTTGTTAACCACAAAACAGAAATCTCTAATAAGGGCTTAAAAATGTTGGGATTTATAACTAGGCTAACTAGAAATTTTAACAAAATAAAGTGTATGAAAATGTTAAATTTTGCCTATGTAAGAAGGTAACTTCAGTACAATTATCCCGTCTGGAACCCACATTACAATATACATTTACAAGCTGTTGAAAGAATACAAAACAAATTTTACATTTTATTAATATCAAAATGGGTATTCCAGCAATCATGTTGAACTACAACACTTTGTTTAATAATATGAATATGCTCAATATGTTGGACAGAAAAATTTTCACTGATTTGGAATTTCTTTATAAAATTCTAAATGATTTAGTTGTTGATAGTCCGGTATTGCTTGAATTGATAAGTTTCCGGATACCACAACGTAATACTAGAAGTCAGGATTTATTTCAGTGCAGAAATTCTGAAACTAACTACCATATATATTCCTCTTTATCCATGGAGGGAAACAATTACATCAAGTCAGTGGACATCTTCAGTTTATCTTTAAACAAAAATAAAATATTGTTACTGAGGCAGTTCAGTTATTTACAATAAATAATGTATATTAATTATCATTCATATATAAAAGCCTTAATAAGCGCGTTAATCAATAAATAAATAATAATAAATATAAAAAAAGAAGAAAAAGTTGTAAATGATAGAATTGTTAGGTATTGCCAAGTGTTATAAAATTTCTAGATCCTAGTTACCCACGCAAATGACTAAAAAATAATTTAATTAATCTAGCGATTGCGGAACGCGTTTTACGAATGTTGAGCGTTAACATTTTGAAGCGATTACAAGTGGACGGCGCGTAAGTTACCCGATCCTAAAAAACGCACGCTCGAAAGAACGCTTCATATGAACAAAGCCCTAAACAGTAAAGAATCTCAAATCCTTCAGAAAATGCTTTCAGTAGTCGTAGGACCTTACCACCTTCTCTAAATCTTCTTCGTAGAACGCAACACAACGTAATTGAGTTCTCCAAATCCGCCAGTTGAATTATTTTGGTTTTCGTTAACTGTCAGCATCGGTTAGTTGAACGCGTCCCTGGTTTGCCAAGTGTCCATCAACGGTGCTTACGCGGCGGACACTGCAAGAAGACGATACCATGTAAGCTTGGCAAGGAATTGCTCCTGGTCACGACACTGTGCCAATGTTTGGTTTCTAGTTCAAAGTTAAAGCTGATAATTTTAACAGGAAGAAAGATGAATTTAAAATATGTTGTGTTGATTGATTGTTAGCATCGTTTTTCTTTCGGTTTCAAATTAATGGTAAGAAAGAAAAAATGTTAAAAATTAATAACAGCAATGGAATAGAGGATAGAAGAGAAGTTGTAAAAAACACAAAGATTATGTGTCTATATTAAACCTAAATAATAACGGTTAACATAATGTTTTGTAGAGGACTGATGTTATTTTATTAGATAAAGTGATACACTTACTTAATTATTACATTATTTGATCACTGGGTGCTTTACTGCGCTGGGGCTCCCATTTTAAAATTTAATATAATCCATTAAATAGATAAAATAGAGAGGAGAGTCCTGATAGCCGTTAATAAAAAAATTCCTTGAGATTATTTAAAAATAAAAACTGTGATGTTGAGCAAATTTATGTAATGTTAAATGAAAAAACCAAGAAAACTATCATCGGATGTGTGTATATTCCTCCAAATTCTAACATAACAAAATATAAAAGCCACTGCGAAGATGTTGAGTTACTCAAATCTAATCACCCTAATTACCATATTATAATATGTGGTGATTATAACCTGCCCAATTGTAAGTTTAATGATTTGGATTACTTACCAGTTACGGCATGTGAGAGAGAAATCTTGGACATGTAGATTTATTTGGGTCTATTTCAATGTAATAATGTGCCGAATTGTAGCAATCGGTTACTCGATTTAATTTTTTCTACTGAAAAGGACATAAAAGTTTGCGAGTCAGCTGAGTCCGATCGCGTGCCTAAAAGACAAGCGTCTTTGAATATTTTTTAAGTGTACGTACGCAAATTCACAAGGCCCGTTGACACGGGTATTGAAAATTCTCTAACGGCATCGTCGTAAGAAGTTACAAGCGCCTTGATGTTTTGCATTGTTCGAGTAATTACGCATTGTGTTAAGTTTTGAAATGACAATATTCTTGGTTCCTACCGGGATGTCATTTATCCAGTTTCTACCTCTCCCTAGACATTCAAGTTGCAGTAATGGTATTTGAAATTTGGTACGATGTCAATAGAAATAGTAAAAATTCGATTGCATTTGTTTTGACAACAGAAGAAGATTTGGAACTACCTTGGAAACAAGTTGTTGATGTTATTCGTGTACAGAATCAGAATTTTCAATTAAAAAGAAGAAATTTGAGCATCTTAAAAGTAAATAATATAATTTAGTACTTTTCTACTGGTTATATTTACCTCTATAATAAACTATACTGTGATTGTGTTGAGTACTCCTTCGCGTAGACAGTATAGTAAGCGATTAGTTATCCCTTTTCCTTGCATACCTTGTTTTTCCTACACATATTATTATCTCCCAATTTCAGCAAACACTATTTCGTCTCATTTCGGTCGTAGTATTTACAAACCATTACAAGTGCATCTGAAGCTGTAATTCATAAGCAGTTTGGATGCAAAAGACTGTTTAGTTTTAAAATGAAGGGCTGCGATCAAAAATCATTTTTTTAAGAATGAACTTAGTTATTTACGTTCTATGACAATTATTTGATCTTCTGTGGATAACATAAGCTTTGTTGCGTATTGAAATTTCTTCTTTTTTGCTTCTTACCAATTATGGACGTGCATTCCGATTTCCTAAAGAAGCAATCTTCTGGCAAAGCCAAATACACATATTTCCTCACTTGACTGGATTTAAACATAAATTTAAACTAATGCATTTTCGTGCATCATAAAATGAACTCACACGAATAGATTTAGCCTGGAAACCAGAAGTTAATCTTGCAATAGTTTTAATATAGTGTCTAACTCTATTGAAAGACCACCTTTTAGAATGCTATGGCTTATACGTGCCTAAAAACTTCAGCCGCAATCGTCGCGTTGCCTTGTTCAATGACTTGTTCAATGTACCACACGGACAATAGATGTTCTAGCACAGAACGACATGGCAAGAGAAGTGGTGCTATTGAATAAAGTTTCTAAAACAGTGGACATATTTTATAAATCTTTATGATTTTATATTATTTTGAATACTTACCTATCCTACTTACGTGTCTTTCAAAATGATGAGTTTATTGAATTTTTCATTTTGGGAGTGGGTATGGGTACCACCACCCCGGGAACCATCTATTGGATAACCACCACCTCTGCCATAAGTCACTACAAGTGGTTCGCTACGGTTGGTGACTTAGCAGGGGTGCCCGGGCTCATAAGGTGAGGTTTGTCAAGGTCTCGGCGGCCGATGTGTCTGCTCACCAGCTGCAAGGCGGGCTGGATCGAGAGAGATTGGTTGAGAAGGTATTTTGACTTCTGCAGTCACGCAAGCTCTACCCATCATCTTGCACCGCAGTTGAAGGGATGAATTTATACGTCCGTCACTCCTGGACATACTGATCCCCAGATTCATACCCACCCCTCTATACTTATTTTCTTCTCAAAACTTGCTCCTTTCCTTTTCTTAAAAAAAATCCTCCACACGGCAGCTCCTAAGATGACGTATGCCCTAAGATAAATTATTTTCCTCAATATTTATTCCGATGAATAGTAAAATTACAGTTTTTTGATTCAGATCTGAGCACTAGGGCTTCAATTTGAAGAATGAATTGCGAGAAACGAAATTGAATATTTTATAAACCAAAAGCCGTTAGGACGACCACAGAGAAATGAGAACGTAGACAAAAATGCATAGAAATATTTAGCAGAAAGGTGACATAGACGTTAAAGTTATGGGTAAAAGAGTCCACACATCGAAGTTAAGAAAAATTATTAAATGTGAAATGCTAAGTACTAAATGGTTTTAAATATTAAGTATAGGACAAAACAACACTCTACAGGGGTGTGATAGGTACCAAGTATAACAAAATCGTTCAATTTTACACATTGATAAATCGATTGAAGGCAAACATCAATTTCTTGAAAGGGTTCCTTGTTTTCACCTGTCTGAACTGTGCTAGTAGCGACGCTTGACTTAAAGACGGCTTCATCGATGAAATATGTCGATATACATCTGAATTAATTCTGCTCAAGATTGCCCTCCCAACCAGCGAATGACCATTGGCTGCAGGCTGGGAGATAGAACAGTCTGTGTTGTCGGTGACGGAGATAACCATTAAGTGTTATTAACGTCACTGCATTCAGTCTGGTTTCAATCCAGTCTCTATCTGAGTTCTTTTATTCATCTCAATACGAGTGATTAGTCGACGCTTTCGAACTTGGAATCAGGACTGCGCTTTGGTTCCCTTGATAAAGTATCCCTTTTTCCCCCGACAGCTCGGAAGCCAATATTGTCGGGTGCCTGTGGCGGTTTGACCTCGTGAGACCTCCGCCTCTCGCCTCGTCTGGATCTTTCACCCCTCAACCCTAATGACCACAGCCTGCTTCTCTAGGCTGTCATCTCTCCTTGCAAGTTGTCGGAAATATTGGTTACGTCCCAGAAATATTGTTGAGAACCTATCCGTGCGTTAATTGTCTAGATTTATCAGAATAGTGGGACGTGCTGTGATTATTATAATATAACTAGCAGATAAAAACCCGTTATAGTGGATTTTCGATGCTATGCCCTACATGCGACTTTGCCCAATTTAGTATAGTTCCCTGATAGTAGAGTACTGCCCCTTTAGATTTAAAATTTTTTGGGAAAAAATTTCCGAGATCTAAAATGAAAATGAAAAACTTGCAATTTCCAAATTAAGTAAACATAAAAATATCAAAAATAAAAAATTACCCGACTCATTTTCCGACAAATTTTCCGAGTTAAAATTTTCCCGGCATTTTTTTAAATAAAAATATTCAGTCCACCGGGAAATTGTATAAACGTTTTATTTGAAAATTTTCTTTTGGACATTTTCTCATCGGGGAGTTTGTTTGAAAACTTTAACGGTTCTGTTTTGAAATAAAAGATGGCGCCACTTCCGTGTACAACAATACTAATACGTCCATTCGATATAGTAGACAAAATACCCTTTTCTATATTGATAGATGCAACACCAATTCCAATCAAAATGAATTTATACAAAGGACATGTAACTACTATAACAACAAATTTGCAAATATAGACACACGTGCTGACGTATTTACTGCTAGTTACTGTCGCTACAGAACTTCACTGTATAACATTCTAGGTGCGAATAACACATGAATTAACTGTATCTAATATTTTTATATTACTTGCGTGGCAACTTTCCCTTATCCCTCTCCTCCCCTTACCCTTCCCAACCCAAATCCCTATTTTGCAGTCTATTTCAGTTATAATCACACTTATTTTAATGTTGTGTATTAGTTTACCATTTATTGAATTCACATTTGTACTCTTATTATTTTTAAAAATATTCTAGTTTATATTCAGTTAGTCTTGTTTCTAAATACCTATCTGTGAACATTAATAATTGGTCTGTTTTTTTATCATCCTCTTATGTTTATTGTATTACTAAGACTGTTAATGTTCCTTAAATAAATAAATAAACTGTACAGTCTGTAAGATAATAATACTATCAGATAATTCATGTTTTATTATATTCCTAAATGATATCCCAGTTAGGATATTTACGTTGCATTTACTTATTAAAATTTAATAGTACTACACTACACATATAAATAATAATAGTAATTATAAATATATGATGCAGTGCTTTTTCGGAGAGACTTAAATATAATATGTAGCGTTTTTAGAGCATCTGTGTGGTTCCGGTTTCAGTCTGTATTTGGTGTCAGTATATTTTCTATTTCTGTTCCCCCTCTGTTTTGTATCTAGTTTTTAAATGAGATTTAAATCTTATAACCTTGTTGTGTTTTCTAAATGAGGGTGGGATTACATAACGAGTTATAATAGTTAGTTATACGACTTAAATAACTGATTCTGGAAAATTGTTCGTGTGGAGTTATAAATAATAATGTTTAATAAAAACTACATCATTGAAGAAGAGGATATTACTATAAAATCTAAACGAAACATGAATCAGAACAAGACACAGAAATATAAAATAAGATAAAGGTCGCTTAAACTGGGACTAGAACTCGAACCAAGGATGTTTACTCTTTCTGGGACATACTTCAGCAACAACTTTTCGTGATTAATATTAGGTTTGTTATGCCGTGATGCTTTTCCTCCTTATTTAGCTTACGTTTCAACATACGCCCTGATGATAAGCTTCGATTAAATTGAGCGAGTTTACAAGCTACTAACCGTAAGTTTAAAAGCGGGTAAAGCGGCGAGTGAGATTGTCACGATGACACACAAAACTGTCTACTCGCTCAGTAGCAACAGTAGCAGCTAAAATAAAAATAACGACTCTCGCGCAAACCAATTCTCGGTCGACATTTTGTAAAAAACTTGAGCTCGCAGCTAGCGCCACAAGCTGGCCAGTAGCGAGAATTACGACTCCCGCGCGAACTAATCCTGACAGTTACGAAATCAGCTGTTGGTAGCCCGCCATCTTCAGCAAGCACCGAGTAAAGTTGACCACCTTTCAACTTTTTTCGTAGATTGTCTATAATCTGCTAGTCGACAAGTAATACGGTGACACTGAGCGAGTTTACTAACAGATAGTGAATTTCCCAGATTGTAAACTCGCTTGTAAACAGCTTGTAAACTCGCTCAATATATCTAGGCTATAGATGCTGTAACAAAACTTTGACTGAGGATGGATGGATCACGGCGTAATAAGCCTAAAATTAATCACGATAAGATGTCCGAACGCTCCGAAAACGTTCCGCAGGTTTTTGACTGCTTGTTTATATAATTTCCTTCCAAACAACATTAAAAATGAAAAATTCTAGGTACATTAACAATTTCTAGACATTTTGTTTTAAAGAGTTTAAATTCACATGCACATTTGTTAATTTATTTTAGCTATTTCTAGTTAAACATGTTTAAACCCAATTTTCTTGTTTCTGGAACAAAATCTTTAAGAAAATATTTGTTTCTCATAATATGCAAGCGAGTTTTTTAGAGTGAAGGGTATTTCTGAAATCATAAATGTTTAGTTTTTTATCAATCAATCATTTTGGAAATTTGACAGCTGTTACTCTGCTGCTTAAAAGAACAGTCGACTTGCTTCCAGATAACATTTTTCAAAGCGTGCATATTTCAATTCGAGAACATGAAAAATCATTAAATTTTTTAGAGTAAAATTAGTCTGTGGATTTGTTTAGATTTATGAAAATTGTTAAATCGTATCAAGTGTCAACTTTGCTAGAATATAATTATTAACTTAATTCAAAATATTAATGTTTTAAAACATAAACTATGGTGAATATATAAGTATTTCTCGATTAAGAACACTCGTGTTAACCTTAAAAGCCCAATCTAGGTCATTTTTACCTATACGCAAACAAATATCTTTTTTTTTTTATATGAAATACCGCACAAGAGTCCCAACTGCTCCCGTCTGGAGCCAGTGAGACTATGGCATCCCCAATTGGGGTATGCTGTGAGGCTGAAGGTAGAGTGGAGGGAAAAGAGATAGGGAAGAGGAAGGTGGGGAAGTACCTGGCTATTCAGAACTGGTCAATAAACACGGCTAAAGCCATTTCAAGCAACGTTTCAATTCTGAATGGTGGTCTTACACCAGGGCGATACTGATAGTATCTTCCACTCTAGAACGTGCCGCAAATATACTATATATTATTTTAAATGAATAAATTGTGAAATAACACAAATTAATCAAATAAAATTTATTTGCGCCCGCCGGGTTCGAACCCGCGACCTTCGGATTGTGAGTCGAGAGTCTTGCCTCGGGACCACGGAGGCCTTCTTTGCTCTGCTTTCTTTTTCGCGTACTTCTTTCGATTGCACTGATTGATCGAACCAACTTAGTACCCGCCAAGAGCCTATAGGAGACGGCGGTGTTGCCTTGATAAGTCCCTTCATATTGTAGTTATCGTACTGTTGTAGGTCAATTTAACCTATGTTTAGGCTTTTTGTAATTTTTAAATGTGTGAAAAGTGTTTATACAGAAAAAAATAATTATATAAAACTGTTTAATTGTTATACAATATTTATTGGTTAGTAGAAAAAAGAAGATGTTGTTAAGTTTCTTTTGTTAATTTTTAGTTTAAAAGAAGCAAACCGAAAGGATCTCATTTTGTACCAAATTTTTGTATTAATCAGTAATAGTTACAATTTGGTAGGCGGGAATGGGTACCGCCGCCCCGGGAACCTTTATTGGATAACCAACACCTCTGCCACAGATCACCCCAAGTGGTTCGCTACGTTTGGTGATTTAGCAGGGGTGCCCGGGTTCATGGGGTGAGGTTTGTCTAGGTCTTGGAGGCAAATGACCAGGACAGACTGAACCCCAGATTCCTACCCACCCCTTAAACCCTTTTCCTTCCCTGAACTCTCCTCTCCTTCCTTTCCTAAAAAAAACCTCCACACAGCATCCCCAAAGATAACATAGGCCCTGAGGGATATTGTTTTCCTCAGGGCCTCCTGTGTGGAGTTCATGTAAAAAAAAAAACGTTGGTTTTTCAAAGTCTAATAAATAAATATTATTCTAATTAATCGTTTTTTTCATTTCCTTAATAGTTAATAAGAATAAATAATTATAAAAAAAAAATTACGTACACAATAAACTATGTTACGAGTGTATTTATTGATGTAGGTAAATTTGACCTATGATTGGGCTTTTTATATAGCAAAATATGATTGGGCTTCTAAGGTTAAAGTGGGCAAATTTCTTCTTCTTCTTTTCGTGCGTTCTCCATCCAATGGTCGTTGGCTATCAGGTTGGCTTTGCGGACTTTGTTTACTGAGGGACGGAACAGCTCTACAGTAGACCAGACCACTGTCTCAGGTTTTTCAGCCAAAATGTTCTCCTTCTTCCAGGGCCCTGTCTTCCGGCAATCTTTCTCTGCATTATATTTAATTCGTGAATGACATAACGGGTTGTAGACCTCTTTCACATCCTTTTTATTTACCACCTTTCCAGTTTTTTAAAGAAATATTTAATGGTTTTAAATAATAATAAAACATGTCGTATAACGATTTGAAATACGCAATGTTGATTTTAGCTGTAATAAAGACGCGTTAATTTAATTGGCCCACTGTAAACACCAGAAACATTAAGTTATTTCCGTTCAAAACTGTAAATAAATTTATCGCCTTGCAAAGATTAACCTCATGCTTTACCAATGTGGACGTATCATATTCATTTAAATTAATAATTAACAAACCAATTAACCAAATGAATAATTTGGAAAGCGGATATGTACACTGCTACCCTAGGAACCATCTACTGGATAACCAACACCCCTGGCATACTCGTAGGTCTCCCCAAGTGGTTCACAACTTATGGTGACAATATGCTGCCCAAATTTGTCCAGGTTTTAAAATTTGAAAATTATGATTTTCCTCCAGTCAATTTATTTATTTATTTTAATATTAAAGTACAGATACATTATTAGAAAGTTTTATTAATCACAGTACCTATCTATCTAGAAGAGTACTAAGACTAAGTACTAAATAATATTAAAAGGCTCTACACACCATACAATTTAAAGTCACTTCTTGCTGTTCTGCAAAAAGTGCTGCAGATTGGAGGTTGCTTCCAGACCATTCGATTTGAAGAGAGTTCAGTGGCGGCCACTTTTAAGGGGCGAAAAATGTCACAATAAATAATAATAATAGCTTGCAAAAAATATAATACACTATCTCATTTCATATTTTTGTCGCACCTACAATTCGGACCGATTGAAATGAGCACGAATTTTTTTGGAAGATTTTCTGCACAATATTATAATAATGCTATGAATATTCCTCACAATTGCCATAACCGATGCCAGCTGTGATAGAAGTTTTTCAAAATTGAAATTGAGCAAAAATTATTTAAGATCAACAGTGACAACTTTTTGGCTAACCAATCTGGCTATATTGTCTATTAAGCAAGAGGTATGTGATGTTACAGTGCAATAAAATACTTTGCTTTTTAAAAAAGGAGACAAACAAAGTTTTAGTTAAAGACAGAAGCTTTGAAAGTTTTGAAACTATAAACTAGAAAAAACTTTTAAATTCTAAAGCGGGAATCAAACCCTTGATAGCTCAACGGTCAGAGCAGTCGCCCAGATAGCGGAGGGCGCGGGTTCGATTCCCTCTTTAGGACTTCAAAGTTTTGTCTAGTTTATAGTTTCATAACATCTTTCCAACATTTAATATAAAGTTAAAATCAAAATGTTAATGACAAAAATTTTGTTTTTAATTCTATCAACTAATTTTTTTTCAGTACAAACATAAATAGTAACAGAATCTTTCTAGTTCTAATGGAAGTCAATTTTTTATTTTTTTATATTTAAATCGCTAATAAGTCAATCTGGTCAATCGTCACGGTATAATCTTAAGTTTTCTTTACCTGTTATATCAATCTAATTGCTATTTTGTTCTTTATTTATTTTATTTATTTATTTATTTATAGATAGATACAAATGAAAGTACAAATCACATATTAGGAGTTTTGCCTGTCCAACTAGGAAAGTTTCCCGTTCCAGGACAGACAAATTGACATGTTTAGTTCATATTATTCGTGAAATGTACATAATTTCATAACAAAAACAAAAATAAGTTTCATTTTTCTCTGAAACTAAGTTGTGTAATAAAGAAAATGTATATAATATATTTTAATATAAGTACACATACATTTTTTGTGACAAAGTAGAAAAGGTAATCTGGTAGCATATATTATAATCGGATTTACCAAATTAACCTGGTAACATATAATATATTAAGATTTACAGAGTATGAGATAAGCAGGTATGTTAGTAGCATTGAGAGGTGTAACATGTACCTGCTAACAAGATGGAGGAATTACAATAAGATTTACAAAATATAGATAAGAAATTATGTTAGGTTATGTGTTTAGAAGTTTGAACTTATAATACATAGTACACTTATAGGAGAAACTATATTAAAATTTACAATATTAGATATAATTTATGTGTGAAATTATCCATTTGATTTTTATAAGCATTGTAACTATAATGTATAATAAATTATGTCAAACATGATATTATCACTGAATTAAAACATGAATTCAGAACATATTATATTATACGACAATACGATTATACACCGCGCTCACGTCTTGAACTACTCCCGCTAAAATATAAAAACAATAACTATAAATTATTATAGATAGAAATATAAACTATGAATATAAATACATAGTATCTGATTTAATGCTACTTTGGTAAAATTGGTGCATTACTTCGTACGCCATATTGTGTTATGTTTTCTTGCCGAAAAGTTCTTTAAAATGATTATAAATTTTAGTCTTTTAAATTGAAGTACCTAAATAAGTCGACCCGTGCAGTTGATACCCACGTTACTGAGTCGCTCTCAACGGACGATTGTCACTGCCTGCCTTGCTGCATCTGCATGCAGCAAGGCAGGCGGTGACTTCAAATTGGATCGTCAGTGGGCACTTTAAGAATTTATGGTCAAATTGAATTTAGAGGTATTGGCAAAAGATAGAATGATACAACATTTTTCTTTTTTTTGCAGTGTTGAATTCATGACATTCATGAAATCTTTAAAACAAGCTTGTCCCATTTCAAATATCCAATGACACGGATTGTAGAAAAGAAATCCATCTTCGACCAGATAAACTTAGTCAATGGAATCCATAGACGGTATTATTAGAATTTATGTCGGTGTTCAGTGCATCGTGTATTTTAGGAGCGATGAACCAGAATTGTCGTTGAGCAAATATGGTTCTAGTTTTAGGGACACGTATCCTAGGTTTTGGTTTTTGTTATTTTAGTAAAAAGCTTGGTTTATTCCTCGTAAAGGTTTTTGGACTTAATAGTCTGAAAAATATTCAATATTCTGATTCTATCTACATAATTCTAGCATTGTCGACGACTTGGTAACACGATATACGCGTCATTTCTTCAAATACCTTTCCAAGACGGTAAATCTATGTTTATGTTCCTATACTGGGTACTCAGGATGCCAATTTCTTCGAGATACATCTCGGGACATTATTCTAATCCACAATATTATCATATTGTGCAGAAGGAAACAGTCTGCCTGGAAGTACCCACTGTTATTTATGTATTAACCTTCCTGTGATCGACATTACCTAGCTTCTTCAAAATGTAGAGGGGTAAGAACGTTATAGTGTATGTAAATCAAATACCTC
This sequence comes from Glyphotaelius pellucidus, assembly GCA_936435175.1. NCBI lineage: Eukaryota > Metazoa > Arthropoda > Insecta > Trichoptera > Limnephilidae > Glyphotaelius > Glyphotaelius pellucidus. Next base: position 3,488,624 of record OW386561.1, read on the forward strand.
TGTACCTACAAGTTTATTAAACAATATTTTGACACCATAATTTACATTGATACAAGATTATTTATCGAGAAGCGAGGTGCGAACATAAAGCGATTCTTGAGCTGTTAGATCGACGGCAATCGGAAATAGAATGAATCTTCTTTTAGTTCGTTACCCGTCACAGGAGTAAAAAGGTTGGTGTCCATTGTTTGAATACAAATATAGTCAATAGGAGGTAATCGTGGTGCGATTTTGTTGCGTTGTTCGCTAGCCACAAGGTTCTTCGTGAAACCGAACAGCTGTTCAATCTGTTCCCCACTCTCTGGAGACAGTGGGATTATGGCATCATCTTTAGGGGTATGTTAAGAGGGTTATGAGAGTCAAAGAGGGAAGGAGGTGGGAAGGAAGAAGGTTGAAAAGGATTTTTGTTATTATATTTAGATCTGCTCACTAAACACGACCTTAGGCATTGAGATCAATGTTTCCAACATTTTCAATTGTAGTCTTTCACCTTATTTTACATTAACTCCATAGAGGCCCTGAGGAAAACAATTCCCCTCGGCGCCAATGTCATCTTTGGGGATGCTGCGAGGAGGGGTATTTTTATGAAAAGAAGGAGAAGAAGTTCTGAGAAAGAACAGAGTTTAGAGGTGTTAGTAATCTAGGGGTTAGTGTGTCCAGGAGTGACGGATGTATGAATCCATTCTTCCCACTGCGTTGCAATGCGATGGGTCGATAAAGTCCGGCTGGAGAAGTGAAAAGATCTTCCTGAACCCTACCGATCAGACACGCAATAGGTGAGTAAATGCCTCCGCAGCCAAGACCTATAAAAACCTCCCCCCATGAACCCGAGCACCTAACCTAAGTTGTAACAATGATAAGTGTAATCTCAAACCAACCTACCAAATCCAATTCTCTGCTCAGGCAGGATCCCTGATGAGCAATGATTTAATGGAGTCCCAGGATCGCCATCAATGTAAAGTCATCATAAGTAATTGCAACAATGGGTAGATTTGAAATTAACACTCGTATTGTTATGAACAATTCAATTTATTTACAAACTTTGTGAGCAATCCATTTATAAATTATTTCTCATTGTAAGAATTTATATTAGAGACACGAGACTTCAAATAAATAATAAATTAAATTAAATTCAGGGGTGGCCTTCTAGAAAACAAAGTTCTATAAGATGTTGCAATCTGCTGCGTCGTAGTTACATGAAACGACATATTTGAAATGCTAAATAAAATAAAACCTGGTTACGGGCGCCAGCCTCATGAGATCCATGAGACAATAATAGAAGCATGGTAATTCACTAACAAACATTCTATAAAATAACAAACATGATCGACTAACAAGATATGAATTTTTCTCACGGTCTCCGATCCACCAAACTGCAAGGCTCGAACACACTTCCGATTCACATGAGAGGCCAGCTGAAACTGCCTGAGTCGAAGGAGCAAGACCGTGCGTCCCCTTTCTCTCTCTCCAACGCGTAGTGTTGACAGCCGTTAAAATCGTCGCATGTAGATACTGTTATCAAACCTGTTGCAAAGTCACCAAATGTAGCGGACCACTTGGGGTGACCAATGAGAGAGGTCTTGGTAAACCAATAAATGGTTCTAGGTGCGGTGGTACACATACCCGCTCCCCAATTAAACAGTGGATAAACTCGCATAATATTAAATATTTGTTTGCAAGAACAGGGATTTGAACACGAGACCTTTGGATTGGAAGCCTTTTACTAGAAACTTTATATATCCTTGATAAATTTGTATATTTACAATTCTGTTCGCATGGTAACGCTATTGTTTCACTTTGGGGAGCATGAGCAGGGGAAACTTTTCCAACATGGTACGTGGAAGGTTAAGTTTAGTAACTGCTGTGTCACCACCGCAACTCAGCTTCATTTATGGCTCATCATTATTTACGAGCGAATTACGCGGAAAGACATACGCGGCTTAAGTCACGACATTATTTATTTATTTTAAACCAGTTATAAGTCACTATAAATTATTATGAACATCTCTGTCTCTCTGGTTAGAAGTCAGGTAGAATATGATTAATGAATTTGGTCACCTCATTAATTCTTATTGCTTATAAACCGAGAAAATTTAAAATGTTTCTTTACTTGCCAACTAACAAACCATCACGCCGTTTTCCGCAGGGGTAGGCAGAGAGGATGGACTACCAAACAACCCGGTCTTGGCATTCAAGCATTGTCTCTATTATTGTGACTCTACATGGCCCAACTCAAGTATCTGATTATCTTGATCGTGCTATGTCTTCCTCGGGACTTCTTCTACCATTCGTATTTGCGAAATGTATTCTTCTTACGCTCTTTTCTTCGTTCATTCGCTCTACATGGCCAAACAATCTGAGGGTACTTTTCTTAATCATTTTTTGGGGATCTTTACATTAACCACTCAATCGTACATTGTTTTATCAGCACTTCATTGTGGACTGCTGGCTTTGCTTCTTTGGACTGTTTATTGTTAGTTGTGAAGTATTTAATTTTATTGTTTTTATTTCTTGCTAGGCCAATCCCGATGAGTTATAAAACTTATTTTATGACGGGAGGAACCAAGGAAGAGCTTACAATTGAGGTGTGTAGAAACAAAGGCAGCAATCTCCACTTTCGTTTTTTTTTTAAAGGCAAAATACACATTGATATCTTTGCCTTTGATACATATTTTCAAAATTTGATTTCGATGGGAGAAAGCTGACAAACTCAGCTTTCTTCCGTCAAATTCAAAGTTTAAAAAAATGTATCGAAGGCAAAGATATCAGTGTTTTATTTTGGAGGAAATAGTTGTAATTTTACAAGGAAATTTTTAATTATTGTCGTGGGCATGTATATATTTATGTTACAAAAGAAATAAGGTTAATCAATTTCTAAACGTGAGTGTTTTCATTAACAAATAATCCCACGACCTCTATAGATGCTAATGAACAGTAAATATTATAACCTTTTCTATAAAAACACAACGAAGCCTAATGGAATATAACTCCATAGTCTGGTCGCCCTTCTACAAAAATCATTTTCATAAAGTTGGGATAATTCAAAGAAAATTTTTACCTTTCGTAAATTTTAAATATAATATCCCCTTACACCATACAAATTACCCGTTCCAACTCTAGAAAATAGACGAAAGATAAACGATCTAACCATTTTATTAAAATTATTAAACTCTAAATTCGATTGTTGTGAACTCCTGCAATTAACAAATCTTCATGTACCTACACGAACGACTAGACAAATATTAACATTTCATATACATACATATCATTCCAACTAAAGTTAGCATTCTCCAATACAGCGTTTACAGTCTTGATAATAAATATTTAAACAATATGGATGTATTTGCTAATAATTTGAATTTGTCTTCAAAAGACGTATGTGCCAATTATTTCTTCCTACTTCGTAAACTATCTTTATCTCTATTTTTACTTATCTTATATTCTATGTTACCTACTTTGTGTCAACTCTTGTTTTGTGTAACCTATATTTTGTTTCTTATATTTTACGTTATTTCCTGTATTTTGACAAAAACATGTAATGCACACTGTAAAAGCCCTACGGGCGTTTAAATAAATAAATTGATAATGTGATGAACCAGCGACAAGCGAAGTAAGAAAATAGAGTAAGTCGGCATTCCTTGACTTTCCCGTTCTTTTCGCTTTGAAAAGTCACCTTGTAAAGTCCCTAATACTAGCATTCAGAATCCAGAAGTTATTTTAAGTGGCTTTAGCTGCGTTTAGTGACCAGATCTAAAAATTCACCAAATTATGAACTTCGCTCTTCTTTTCCTTCCTAACTTCCTTCCGATTTACAATTGAAACCTTAATTAACGAAATCATTGTTGGTCAAGCGTTTAGATTGTATTTTTTTGATATCGGAATATGGGTCCAATTTATCGTGCCATTTACAGCACCATATTATTATCATCGATTGTTAGGACACTGTGTTGACTACACTAATTTCATGAATATGTAAAATTTATTGGCAGGTGGTAAATTCTCGCATCCGAATTGCTTGGTTAATGAGTATTGAATTGTTTGTCGTTGCATTATATCCAATCTATGAAATGTATATATCATTTGATGAACATAAACGATAAAGCCTATTGGACTATCTGGCACTGCGATTATTCACTGATTAGGACTATCGTTATCGTGTTTACAATGAATAACTAATTGGACCCAAACGTCCGTTCTTAGCGGTGCTTTGTGTTGATCTGCAGCGACTGCTCAGTGAGCTGTTCCCTGATCATCGAATATATTTTTTTAAATATATGTGTTACCAAAAAATATAACATTTCAAAAATATAACAATATGCAAAATTATATAAAGTTTTTTAAAAATTATTCTACTTCTTAATAAGATGAGCTTCAGTAGCTCGTAATTGTGGCATGTGTATTTACACAAATAAATAAATTAATATTTTTATCTTGTTTTTAATTATTAAAACGTTATATTTTTACAACTCACTTTTAATCGTGCATAAATCAAAACAAAACTAATATGATGCGCAATAGACGAAATAAGGCTCACCATAGTACTGAAAATTTTACTGACGCGGTAACAGCGACGTTAACACTTCCGTACCGGACCAGGGTAACGCACTTACACTAACGAGAGTTTTACGCTGTATCTAAGTTGTTTTTTAAACCACATACTCAATAATTTGGGTAATCCTAGAAAAACTATTTGGTTATCGATCTGCATTAAAAAAATTAATATCGCATTACTACTTTTCTTAATATTAATTCATTTATATCAAATTCCGGTCGAGAATCTGTCGAGCCCGCCCCCCTACCCCTCCGTTCGGGCGTTACCCCGTATCCATCCGCTGGAAGTATCGGGACGATTCTAAGCGATAGTAAGTAATTTCTGAGTTGTTAGTGGAAAGGACAAGATCCCGTTTGTTTACACTGCGCATCTAGTTTGCTCTTTTTACAATGCTATAATGTTCGCTTGCCGGTCAAAGATCATTCGGTCTGGATCGTTTCCGCTACGCGCCAATCGCCAGTCAATATTCGGAAACAAAGCGTTATGGTGGCTATCGGCCCGCCTTCTCTGTTTTCTATGGAGAAATACGCGTTATGGTCTAAATTCGTTAGAATATTAATTATGACTTTATTTATGAAACGATTTAGATAATGACTACTGAAATAAGATGAATATGCTTCTTTCTAATTATTACCAAAACAAATTTCCAAAAATTGTGTCATTAACACCCTTTAATAAGCAAAACAAATTGGGGTCCCCGAGTGACCCCCCTTCGGATGAAGTGTGATTTTTTTCTTTCCGGGACGAAAAGGTTAATGGCCTCATAATGGCTGCCGTCAATATGGTGCCCTCTGCATCTAACTTCACTATGACTGATGTGTAAAAATGATGACAAAGTTTGTTAATTTTTTTTAAATAGATTTTCACAGATTCTGTGAATAAATGTGAAATATGTCATAAAATAAATTAGAGACTATTTAAAAATAATAAGATTAACTGCATCCTGCACCAAACAGCATTAAGATGACGTTAGCCCTGAGGGAAATTATTTTCCTAGCGGCAGGTTTTGGAATTATTGTAAAAAAAAGTGAGTTCCACAGAAGCCTAGAAGGAAGATAAAAGGTATTATAAAACCACGGGAAGTGCACTCCCTCAGGAAGAGAAATCTTAGAAATTGTTTTGAACTGAAAACCTCGTGGGAATAATTCTACTCGTAAACTAAATAAAACGGTAGCACTCTAAAGCCCTTTCCTTAAAAAGAAAATTGAAAAAGCATTAAAGGGAAACCGGGGGAAAACATAATATAATTATAAGTAGTAAAGGATGCATTAATCTTTAATGAGAAACGTGGATGGATTATCTTTGTTTCCACCATATGTTCAACTATAGTTTTGAAATGAGAATACGCTTGATGATGTCATTTATCCAGTTCTTACCTCTCCCTACCACATAATTTGAAGGAAAAGTATTCGAAATTTGGAACAATGAGAATATAATACACGCTACACATAGGTATGTTTTTAGGTTTTCACGGCCAAAAAGTATTTTTGTTATTGTTTTTGGGGTGTTATGCCTTGTTTCGCTACCTCCTTCTTTAGCCAACGTTTCGGACAGCGTTACAGTGTCCATCATCAGGGCAGACGTCCATCATCGTCATCTGCCCTGATGATGGACACTGTAACGCTGTCCGAAACATTGGCTAAAGAAGGAGGTAGCGAAACACGGCATAACACCCCAAAAACAATAACAAAAACGCTACACATACTTCGTTTTCTGTCAATCAATTATACAATACGGCATTACAGGATGGGGCGGTACATAAACAAATCAAACACAAATAATTTACATTTCATAAAAAAACTAATAATAAAAACAATAAAAAAAAACCCTTTTCATATTCGTCAGAACTTTTATTCAGATAATTTAGGGTCAGAAAATTAAGTGCATTATACTTCTACCATGCAACATTACAAATTTATAAATATAATATTCAAAATAAGTTGCACCCTTTTTCCTTGCATACCTTGTTTTTCTACACATATTATTACCCAATTCCAGTACGCACCATTTTGACTCGTTTCGTTTTTAATATTCACAGTCCATAACAAATGCTTCTAAAGCTGTAATTCGTACGCAGTTTTGGATGCAACAATATTTAAGTCAAATAACAAATATGACAGAATCCTTTTTTAATAATCTTTTTCAATATTTAACGATGTTTGAAATACGATGAGGAAAACAGGTATTTAAGAGCAATTTGAATACAGAACGGGAGAATAAAATAACACTAGAAATAATTTCAACCACAAACTTTTAAATTGTGAAATTTAATTAAATGAAGAAATTATGAGCGAAACTCAATCGAAAATCTGGAAACAGAAAAATCAGAAAAAGATATTTACACCTCGGTGGATAAGAGCACCCACCCGGAAAGTACGGAGGTCCTGGGTTGTAAATATCTTTTTCTGATTTTTCTGTTTCCAGATTTTCGATTGAGTTTCGCTCATAATTTCTTCATTTAATTAAATATTACAGTATGAGAAAATAAAAAATAATAAATTGTGAAAACCTAGCACATTTTACATAAAATACGCGGTTTCCGGAAAATAGTAGTATAAGCGGGAAGTTTGAAGTCGATTTTGTAGTGTACCTTTTTTTGAATTGAGCTTTCGTTTTCGAATAAATCGAATACGAAGTTGGAAGTTTTTATGTCAAATTTGAAAAAATTGGGTGGTGTAGATTCACCAGTTTCCCGTTTACACCCAATTGGGAGGTGGATATGGGTACCGCCGTTCCGGGAACTATTTATTGGATAACCAACACCTCTCCCATAGGTCACCCCAAGTGGTTCGCTACGTTTGGTCTAGGTCTTGGCGGCGAATGCATTTGCGCACCAAGTGCGTGGCAGGCCGGATCGGGAGAGACTGGTTGAGGAAGATCTTTTGACCTCTCCAGCAGGACTCCCTCGGAACATTGCCCTGCATCAGGGATAGATTCATACGTCCGTCACTCCTGGACACACTACTAAACCCCAGATTCCTACCCACCCCTCATACCTTTTTCTTTCACAGAATTTCCTCTCCTTTCTGTCCTAAAAATACTCTCAACCCATTATCCCCCAAAGCAGACCCTGAGTACCAACAGATAATTCTGCTAGAGAGATCCAAAGGTCTCCCTCAACCTGTCCCACCCAATTCGGCCTGCCACGCAGTTGATATGAAACACAGTGTGACTTCAACACATTTTGGCAGACACATCCACCGCCAAGACCCGGACAAACCTCACTCCCCGCTAAGTTATCAAACGTAGCAACCGATGGCTGAGGTATTGGTTATCCAATAAATGGCCCCTCTTCGCATCCCTAATTGCGAATTGCTTAAAAAAAAAATTTTTTTTCAAGTTTTAACATAAAAGAACAGTTTTATTATCAAGCTCGGCAGTAAACAAGTATATCTTACTGTAATTGTAACCTTCCTTTGAAGTCGAGTAGTAAAACGGGGTTAAAGACGTCCTGTTTTTTGAAAAGCTTCTGCAAAATACTCCAGGGGATATTGTACTCTAAGTAACCCTTTTTGCAATACAAGCAGCGCAGTAGTAAAACTGTGTAACCTTTGATATGGAGTAAACTAGATGTGCCCTTTGCGTAAAAAGGAATTTTAAAAATATCTGTACCAACCTACATCAAATAATCATCGCTATATGATTGATAGAAAAAAATCAACACTATGTGTAAAAAAAACGTGAAACAATGCAAAGTAGAAAATTAATAAGTCTACTTATTGCACTTTTGACACTACCAAAAATCGCTAGACAAAAACAATGATCTACAATTTTTTGCTCATATCTGTTAGTTTGACTTACACATTAGACAGTGACTTAACAGTGTGATTAATGTACTTTTTCTAAAACACATCGTGACACACAATGTGATTTAAACACATCGTGATACAAAGTGTGATTTAAACATAAACACAGTATGACTTCAACGCACTGTGACTGAAACGCACCATGATACACAGCACAGTGTGACTTAAACACAACGTGTGAAATACAGCGTGATTTAAACACAAATGTGTGACTTAAACACATTTTGATACACAATGTGATTTAAACACACACAGTATGACTTCAACACACTGTGACTGAAACGCATCATGATACACAGCACAGTGTGACTTAAACACAACGTGTGAAATACAGCGTGATTTAAACACAAATGTGTGACTTAAACACATTTTGATACACAATGTGATTTAAACACAAACACAGTATGACTTCAACACACTGTGACTGAAACGCATTATGATACACAGCACAGTGTGACTTAAACACAACGTGTGAAATACAGCGTGATTTAAACACAAATGTGTGACTTAAACACATTTTGATACACAATGTGATTTAAACACAAACACAGTATGACTTCAACACACTGTGACTGAAACGCATCATGATACACAGCACAGTGTGACTTAAACACAACGTGTGAAATACAGCGTGATTTAAACACAAATGTGTGACTTAAACACATTTTGATACACAATGTGATTTAAACACAAACACAGTATGACTTCAACACACTGTGACTGAAACGCATCATGATACACAGCACAGTGTGACTTAAACACAACGTGTGAAATACAGCGTGATTTAAACACAAATGTGTGACTTAAACACATTTTGATACACAATGTGATTTAAACACAAACACAGTGTGACTTCAACACAGTGCGACTGAAATGTATCGTGATACACAGCGGGATTAAACACAAACACAGTGCGAATAAAACACATTGTGTGATACACAGTGTGATTTAAACACAAACACGGTGAGACTAAAACACAGTGTGACTTAAACACATTTTGATACACAATGTGCTTTAAACACAAACACAGTGTGACTTCAACACAGTGCGACTGAAATGTATCGTGATACACAGCGGGATTAAACACAAACACAGTGCGAATAAAACACATTGTGTGATACACAGTGTGATTTAAACACAAACACGGTGAGACTAAAACACAGTGTGACTTAAACACATTTTGATACACAGGGTGAATGAAAAACAAACGTGTGATTTAAACACAGTATCGCTTCACACAATGTATCGCTTAACACATCGCGACACTCAATGTGATTTAAACACAAACACAGTGCGACTTAAACACATCGTGATCACAATGTGATTTAAACACTAACAGTGTGACTTAAATACAGCCTTACTGATTAAACATAGTCTGACTTAATACAGTAAGATGAAAAGTATTTCCACGCACGTATTAAATCATATACGGTTACGATTGCGAAAATTTTTCACTGAAATTACGATGTTTGCTATTTTGAGCAATGCCAAACCAATCTAGTTCAGTGTATTCCAAGGTACGCAACCTCATTAAGTATTAAACCCAATTCTGGCAACTAGGTAAAGTTGTTAGTTGTTTTAGCTCACGCGGTGTTTGTGAAAAGCCAACACTGACTGCAGACTGTAGTCATTCCACCGCCAACTAAATTATGCTGCTGGCTGTCTTTTTGTCCGTTTTCGTTTTTCATCAAGGTGTGCTTGTCTTTGTGATTGTGACATAAAATAACTACAATTTTGCTGTTTAATAATATAATAAAATTGCTGAAGTTCCCAGAGTTGCCCGGGTTGTATTAGCTTAAGAGTGGAAAATTGGATTTTTTTATTTTTTACAATACTAGCTCCATACAAGAGCTCTTGAGAGAAAAAAAATTCAAAACCTAAGTCATCTTTGGGGATGCTGTGAAGGGAGTATTTTAGGCTAAGGAAAGATAGGAAGTTTTGGGAAGGAGAAAGGTATGAGGGGTGGGTAGGAATCTGGAATAGAAATCTGTGTTCAGTAGTGACGGTCGTATGAATCCATTTCTCTCAATACGGTGCAAGACGATGGGTCAGGAGAGTCCAGCCGGAGAGGTCTAGATTAGGTCTCCGTCAACCAGTCTCTCCCGATTCGGCCTGCCACCAAGATCTAGACAAACAAAATATAACTTGTTAAGCGCATTAGGAAAGGTATCTATATATTCATTAGATTAAGAAATATACTGAAGGTAAATAACCTAAAAGAAGTCTATTACACACTAGTCCAATCATTAATTCGGTATGGAATCATTAGATGGGGAGGTGCAAATGGAAAAATGGTTAGTCCTGTAAAAGTGGTTCAAAAACTCATTATTAAAGTCATTTTGAAAAAACAACCAACATTCTATTCAGCATCATTGTTCAAAATTTTCGAAGTATCAAAAATTGAAGACCTCTATAAAAAAGATTCAATATTACAAATATTTACAGAAAATGCAAACAAAAAATTTAAATTTAGCTCATCTTTAAGGCATAAACATATCATCCAAATTCATATATTTTCAACACAACAAATGCACAATAGTTATATTTAAAAAGCATAATCTATTTTAATAGTCTTCCCGAAGAATTAAAAAAAATAATAGATTTGGTATCATTCAAGAAAAAGTATTATTCTAAAAAAATTAACAACTACATATAACATCACAATCAAAATGCTGTAACTTCATTTCATATTATAATTTTTTACGTTACAATATCCTAGTTCATTATATTTATTTTAAACTCTTACACCAAGCTCAAGACCTGGCTCTCTTAATTGGCCTGGAAATCCCTGAAAATGTATATTTCACTTATTTGTTTTTGCCGTAGTATTATGTTATAATTTAAACAATAAAAAAATAAAAATAAATGTCCCAGCAGGGATGTGCATATCTCCAAATAAAACAAAGTAAAGAATATATATTTTCATTCAAATGCATTAAGGAAAAAAAATACTTGTCTATAAACCAGCGTATACAAAATCTACACTAAATAAATTCGTTGAAATCCAAACCAACTTATTATTAAAGGTATTTTTTGACGATTTTAAGATTGAAATTCGTAAATAAATTATAAGTAATAAATTAAATAATAAAATTAATTTCGGGGACTGCTATTGGGGTCAACTGTCGTGTCATATCAGGTATATATTCAGGTCGCAATTGAAAAATATATGACGCAAATGTGAATGGTAGAAGAAGTCGGGGACGCCCGAGGAAGACGATCATGATCAAGATCAAGTGAATCAGATACTTGAGTCGGGCCATGTCAAAAGCCAGAATAATAGAAGAGTATGAGACGATGTATGAATGTGAGTGAAGCAAAGAGTGTGTGCCAGAACCGAGTTGTTTGGCGGTCCGTCCTCTCTGCCTACCCCTACGGGGAAACGGCGTGATGGTTATTTAGTTAGTTTAGCAATTGAAAATATCCAAATTAATAGAACAGAAATTAATACATAATCTGTTCAAGCAAGAATTTCGTTTACGGTTGTTTGTTTCGCGTTGATCTACTTTGAACTTTTAGATAAAGTGAAATTTGATTCAGTTAGCCAATATTCCAACAAAATCAGAATTATCGAAGAAAGCAAACATTTTGTGGCTTGAAATTATACAAAATTTTGTTCAATATCAGAAGATCTCAAATTATTTCTTCCAAGACATGCACACATTGCACTCAATACCCAGCGGCCCAAAAGCTGGATAGGATTTTGGTTTAATAACATTGTTTCTAAGTAAACTGCTCCTAACTTGACGCGGGGAATAAATTAGGATCTATTCTGGAGCAAAAACAATAACAGAGCTTTTGTAAGTCTGTTTATTTATACATCAGGTCGTCAGAACGTTCTAGAGCGAGGTATTCAGTGTTGGTGTAATCTCTTAGGAATTATTTAACTCTTGTTTTATTTGATTTTCAAGAATGTTTTGAACTCTTACAGTTGTATTTTCAATTATCTGCCTCTATCCGTTCGAGGAATTTTGTTCTTCTCTTTTTTTGTTAGTCTTTAGTGTTGTAATCTCCTAGGAATTGTTTGACTATGATTGTCAAGAATTTTGGTATCCTTTCTTGTTGTCTTTTCGATTGTTTGTTGTTTTTTAGGATTTTTGTCTTGCTTCTAGTTATTTTAGAATTATTGATTAATTGTTTTTATTTTCAATTCGTAGAAATCCATTTAATTTTTTTTTAATATTTAATTAAAAATAAAATTGATAGTTTTATTATCAAGTTCTGCAAGTATTTTAGTATGTATTTTAGTTTGAAAATGGTCTTGTAAACCGAAACAGCTGTAACAAAAATACAAACAAAAATACTTGCAGAACTTGATAATAAAACCATCAAATTCAATTTTTTTATCTCCGTGACTTGAATCTAAATTGAAATATTTTATCTTTTCCCATAGTTAGTCTTCAGTTACACTTAAATTGTTGAAAGTTCTATGACCATTTAATCCTATCCCATCCTATCCTATAAGCACGAGGGACCAATGCTGCTAGCCTTTTAGAGTACACTCCATTAACATACCTGTAGATCAGACACAGCATGTCTGTGAATTAGAGATGGCAATCTCTAATTCACAGACATGCAATGGTTGATATTAACAACGGATTGTAATTCAGACGGACCGCCATCCTTTGCCCAGGATCAAGTAGGTTTATCAAGTATTTTGAGACTCCAGCTCAGAGGTGGCTACCAAATTCAATTGATAGGCGTACTTAAGATTTGTACATGGTCAGCAGCTGGTCACTTTTAATGAATCTGCTAGCCCTGTACAATTCCCAGTTTCTTGCAATGCAGATGGGCTTCAATGGAGCCCAGATGCTCAATAATATGCAAGAAAACATTAACATCCTTACTAATAAAAAATCATTTCCCAACCGTTAAACGGTGTTGACATTACGCATTGTATGAAAACTGTACAATTTTGAATCCGATTTGGCAGTAAAAAAATGTCTGTAACTCTATTTTTCAAATCCAGCAACATCGCATTTTATATCCAGCAATCATCTCACGCATGCGCATTAGTCATTAATTTTACCACCAAGTGCGTCGCGCTGCATTGGATGACTTTTTATGTCTTCTTGAGGTATATATTATCCAAGCATTTCAGTCTTTATTGGGGAGGGTGCCATCAAATTGTACCATTGATATCATTGATCTCCCTCTTTCTCGAAATGAAACACATTTGGATCTAACTTGGATGTTGGTCTAGTGTAGAAAGTGAGAGAAGCTGAGCGAGGTTGTACTGACCTGTTTGGAGGCTCATCTATTGTCGTCTCAATCTGCACTACCAAAATCAACGTACGTTCTTTCTAACCCCACATTTGTAGTTAAAGACCTAGTATTTTGTTCGTTATTAATTTTGATAGTAAATACAATATATTTAAAACTTGAAAAAGAATGATGTGAGCCAAAAAGAATGTGAGCTAATTCTGACTGTGCAACACGTGAAGTAATATAAGCCGAATGGTTTTGATGCTTTTAATATACAGAAAAATAATGGATAAAGTTTCCGACGTCCGGTAGTTTTGATTCATTTTAAAATGAGTGTCTCGTAAAGCTTAAACTCAATTCTCGTAAAAAAGTTATGCTTGTTTAAACAATCATATTATTTTCTCTTTTACAAGGTTTTCACAAATTTATGTGGGTGGACGTAGGTAAAGTCATTGTAACGATGCAAATATTTTTTATTTACTTAATTTGTAATATGCACAGTACCTGCTTACGTGTTTCCTTATTCCTACAACATGGGTCTCTTCAAGACCATTGTTTATTCCTTCCTCTCCTCACGGCATTTCAGATGACATAGGAATCTTTAGGGCTTTCTGTGTGCAGATAATGTAAAAAAAAAAAATCCTTAAAATTTTCTAATTCCAAATTAGGCTAGGCATTTTTCATAATCTGTAAGCGTGTGGACAATCTTGTTTTTTATATTTACTTATAAAACGATGGTATTAAATAATATCTACCTATAATTCTAAGAGGTCTTCCAATAGGGACTTCCAAACTTTGTCAGTTGATAGCGGCCATATTGTTAAAGCAACATTTGTCAAATTGGCTGTCATTTATTCAGCCTGTTTTGCCAAATCAACATGGAAGGCGTTCAACAACATATGCAAATGATAAAATCGTTTATTGATAAAATTTCATGTGGAACTGGCCACTGAGATCGTGCGATTTGACCCCGTTAGACTTTTTCTTGTCAAGTCACAGGTCTATGCGAATAAACCACAAGCCACAGCGGCCCTCAAAGCCAATATAACCCATGCCATTGGTCAAATTTAGCCTGATTTATGCGCCACAGTCAAGGAAAATTGGACATTTCAGATGCGCGCCATACAGGGGAGCCGCGGCAGACATTTGAACAATGTTATATTCCATACATAATGGCATCGATAGGCCTTTCAAACGAATAAAAAATATTGATGATACAAACTCATACAAACTTTGTTTTATTTAAATTTAAAGATAGGAAACGCTCAATGAAAGACCCTTTACGAAAGATCCCAACTTCATCAAAGATAATTAAACCTCACAACCACTGAAAAACTACTTCAACAGCAAACACACGAGCGTGTGTAAATAAATCGGAATTACATTAATCTATTTGAGGGTTCCGTGCAACCTGACTGACCTGACTTAGAAGCTAACAATGCAGCAACTAAAACAACGTGCTTGTGGAACTAGCGCTTACAAAAACATCGGAATTTAGATGTTTTATTAGCTTACTACTAATGGAAATGTTGTAACGCATTAGTTATATTATTTTGAGTTGGATTAATGTTTATTTATACAGTGGAATTCGTTTATAATGACATCGAAGGGAAATGACAAACACATCATACTAAGCGGACGTCATACAAAGCATTTTGTAGAAAATAAACAACCTCCTGTTTTTGTGAAGTATATATGTATGTATTTATTTTAATAGAAAGAAACATAGCATATTAAGACTCGTGGCGTGAGAAAAGAGCATGTTAAGACTCGTGACGAGAGAAACACAGCATATTTACGTCGTCGGGCGTCACATGACCCTCCCAAACATTGCCGAAGTTGTTAGGAATCATGTCGGTCACTACAACCGACATAATTTTCCATGAAATTAGGTCATAATTTATTAAAAATGGATCATAATAAGCGACATGTCACTATAAGCAAAGTCATTACATCCGACTTTGTTATTAAGAATTTTTTATGAAAACCAAACTTCGTTGTGTAATTACGTCATATTAAGCGGTTGGTCAATATAGGCGGAGTCATAATAAACGGATTCTACTGTATTAATAAACGTTTGATATCTTCAACAACACGCCGGGTGAGGTTTGCCCGGTTTTTGGCATGCGTCTGCCCACCAGCTGCTCGGCAGGCCGAATCGGTAGAGAATGGTTGAGGGAGTCCCTTTGGCTTCTCCAGCTGTAATCTCTCGGTACTTTGCCATGCACAGCAGTGGGTGGGATGGATTCATTCGTCCGTCATTCCTGAACACACTGACCCCCAGATTCCCACTCCTCATACCCTTCTCCTTCCCAGAATTCTCACTTCTTTCTTTCCTAAAAAGACTCTCCACACAGCATCCCCAAAGACGACATACGCCCTGATGGGAATTATTTACCTCCGGGCTTCCTGTGTGGAGCTTATGTAAAAAAAAAATATTTGATAATATTTTTTGCCTTAACTCCACACAGGAGGCTCTGAGGAAAATTATTCCCCTCAGGGCCTATTTCATCTTTGGGGATGCTGTGTGGAAGATCTTTTTAGGAAAGGAAAGAAAAAGAGAGGAAATTCTAAGAAGGAAAAGTGTATTAGGGATGAGTAGGAATCTGGGGGTCAGTGTGTCCTGGAGTGACAGACGCACGAATCCCACCCATTGCGGTGCAAGGTGGAGTTCTGAGAGAGTACGGCTAGAGAAGTCAAAGGGATTTTATCAACCACTCTCTCCCGATCCGGCCTGCCATGCAGCTGACGCAGCTGGAATTGGACAGACCTCACCCCATAAGCCAGGGCGCCCCTGCTAAGTCATCAAGCGTAGCGAACCACATGGGGTGACCTATGGCAGAGGTGTTGATTATATATAAATTTTGAAATACGTTTTTACTTTTGAAAACAGGAGTCGAAGCCGGGACACCCTATCACGGTCGATTGACAAGGATTGAGAGGATAACTTTCGGTAAATTCTCATAATTTCCTAGGACAACTGCAGATCGCTAACATATAAACAACAGTTACAAACATATTAAGAACACTTGTCATTGTGAATTGTTACTTATTCGTTCGCAATCTGAAGTCATGCTAGGGAACGATGAGAAGTTACCGAAAGTTATCAATCGTTATCGATCGACTATAGAAGGCCCTTTTCTTACTAGACCATCAAGATTTTGAAATATAGCTTCAATATCTACAAGATGCAAAATAAAAATAAAAGATTTCTTAAAACTTTTTCTTCTTCCTTGCGAACCCATTTGCCAAAAGCACGCCATCAGAAAGCTCCTGTTTTTCGTAACGCGAGTTTTATACAGAAAGTAACGCAGTTCCGAAATGAGGGTAAGAGTTTGTTTGGTGTAGGCGGCGTTTAAGATTAAGTTATCATGTTTGTGAGATACGCACTATAAACTTTACTGCCTGGAGCCTTATGTTGTCATATAAATAAGGGGCTGTTTTATTTAATACGCTCCGGGAAGAGGCTGCACCTGCTAGGGGTTGTGCTCAATTTGTAAACACAAGCCTATATTAATATTTTTACCAGTAAATTAACACTGCCCTTTCGATGTGGGGTAACACACTTACCCCAAAAGTTTTGGGAACTATCTGAGATGTTTTTTACATCACAAAATCTACTATTTAACCTAGCTATCTTAGCTGTTTTGTATCCATACTATTGTGAGAAATATGATCTAAACTGTATTAATAGGAGAAAACACCACCACAACTTAATAAAAATGTACGCCTTTATGAAACTAAAATTTCTGACCGCAATTTGAAAAAAAAAAATTTTTTTTTGAAGTTTTTATAAATTATTTTTACATTAAACGACAAAAAGTAAGGTAACAATATTTTTTATACGTTAAATTTTTTTTACGAATTAAATTTTTTTTTCGTTATCAGTAATTTAAGTTTAAAAAAAAAAAATTTTTTTCTAAAAATAATACATATTTATTTCTAAAAATTTAAAAGCGTTTTTTATGACTTTTCAAAAACAGGTCTAAGTTTTAGGATACGTTCAGAAATGCTTGAATTATTTGGACTTTATAGCAAAAAATATATATTATTTATTCTGACCTTTTTGAAAAACGCGCGATTTTTTTCTTAGTAAATAAATTTTCAATGTAAAAGAAAAAAACTTTAGAGTCGGCTACGATCTAGAATTCGTTAAGTATCAGAAATACCAACACATCAGTAATTATTATAAATGACAGTAAACTGACTCAGTGTCAGTACGCTAAGTAAATTTTACGCTATTGACATTTTAAATAAATTATTAGCATCGCCCCAAATGCAAAAAAGTTGTCTTTATAGTAATTAAAGTGAATCTAAAGGTTTTTTTATCTAAAAGTATTCGTATTAAGCATGGCTAGTTCGATCAAAAGTTTACCATCAATATCATTCACGTCATTGTGTAAAAAATAATTTAAATTTAATCAAACATCAAAAAACTTTTTTGTGATCTTGAAAACATTTTTTCGATCTGTCTGATCCTCTGCTAAATTGGCTCCCATTCTGCACCGCAGTAAAAGGGATAGATTCATACGTCCGTCACTCGTAAACACACTGACTCCAAGATTTCTAATCACCCTTCATACCCTTTTCTTACAAGAGCTTCTTCTCCTTCCTTTACATAAAATCACCCACCACACAAAGTCCCCATATATATTATGGCATAATCACACATTTGGATTATTGCTAACTTTTACATTAACTTATTGCTAACTTTTACATCACTAAACTTGTATCTTATATTTGCATCTTACTGTGTTAAAAAATTATGTAAAATTTTTTTTGGAAATGTATATAGATATAATGGGAAAAAAAAATGTTTTTCACAGGGCAACTTGTGTGGAGCTAATGTATAAAGAAAAAAAACTGCCAGGTATACCAAAGGTTGCATAATACTTTTATATATCTTGTGTTCTACCTAAAAACCAAAAGGTAAGCAAAATAGATAAGTTACCCTTCGAGACGGACCAAAACACCGTGAAATCATCACACCCTTGTTTCCAAGCGGATCACCCCAGAAAGGAAAAAATGAAAGATATATTTTTAAAGTAAGCTCGCACTTTGATTCCAGCCCGTTTTGGATCTGTGAAGCGATCCGTGAAAATGTAGGGGCTACTGGATAAAAAATCCCTAGAAGTGTAATCTAAGCTATCTATGATAGATAAAACACATGTCAAACACTTTTCACTCCTATGTTCAGCCAGGCCAAGGAAATTTGTTTTGAAATCTGATTAACCTTTAGAATGCCAAGATGTTAATCAAAATTTGGGTTTCCATGAGGGGTGACTAAAGTACCCCATGTTTTTTTTATTATTTTAGCGCCATTTTTTCTATTTATTCAAAAGTTTAATTGCTTATTTTCCTTAAAGCTTATACATTTAAGAAGAAATCAGATCTTTTTGTTATTATTGTATCGGGGGTTACTTCAGATTTAAAATTTTACTTATACCCGAAGTAAGTTAAGATTTTTTTATTCTGACATATGGGTATGCAAACACGCCCACACCACACTCTAATACGTTCAACTCTTCAGTGTGAATGGAAAGCGGTCGAGAGGGCTGTTATTTTTATTGATATTTATGTGATTGTTTTTGATATTTTGTTTCACATGAAATATGGCAGGTAAGATTTTGAAAATTCTCGATTATTTCGGGCGAAAATTTTGTAAGCTTTGTTTAAATGTGCAGTCATTATATTATTAAAATTAATAAAAATTAAAATTTTGTTTTATTTACTAATATATTTCCCATAATCCTATCTTAAGCCGCCGCTACCCGAATTTCTACCGATTTTTTACATATCTCCCTTAAACATTTGAAGTTTTTAAGCACCTAAAAAAATATATGTTATTTTTAAAGATAATATCTAGACGTTCCTCACACCGATACGCTAATTAATTGAAATTTCCTCGATAGAAAAAAATCGCAAAATATGTTCCAAAAATTATTATAAACATGTTCATTTCACTTATTTTATAAGTTATACGTATGAAAAAATTCACAGTGTTTCTTTAAAAGCTATTTCAGATGTCCCCACAAGATTTTTGCTCTATTTTAAACAAGTCGTGTTTTAGTATACATTTTCACAATTTTCGCTTCAATTTTATCGTTTTATATATTAGCGCGCTCTCTCCACATTCGTAATTACATATAGCTCCATCTTCTTATTTTTGAGCGGGTATATGGCGCTTTATTAAACGGTATGCAAATTTTGGACCGCAGGCATCAGATGGACATGCTGTCAATGCTCTACCGATATTCCAATGGAAGATACTCCGTGGAAATAGCGTCATTGACCCCTTCGGCACTGGTGCATAATCGGAAAATACGACAAATATGCGTTTAATATTCACGGCTGTCATTAATTCGTTACATGAGAACGGATCGTTGCCCGGCGTAACGCAAGACCTCTTAGATGTAATCTGGGATATTTTGAGACACGTCAATGGAAATGAAAATGGCATATTTTAAATCGTTATAGACAATCTATTTGTCAACGTAGGTAGAAATAAAGTGAAAACCTTCTTTAATGTAATTTGTTCTTGTTTTTTTTTTCGAGAATAATAAAAAAAGTGAAAGTTCTTTATTGAAAATTACATTCTTCAGTTCCTTTCTCACAATTCGAACAGTATTAATACGTGAGCGTCTGCGTGGTTTAATTTCAGAGCCCGGCTTTGTGTGCATGTCTGATGCCTCGCAGTACGCGCCGCGCCATCAAAACATCTTTGTACGTGAACGTTCAAACAAAACTACCATTGTAATTCGGTTTTAAATTTAAAAAATCGTCAAAAGATGTCGCCACTTCCGTTAGCAGGTCGCATGGGAATGTGCCAGGTATAAGTGCTACGAATTTGTGAATTTGTAGTATCTCTCCGGATATGGAAAGATTGACGGTTAAACTCAGTTGTGAATAATAGTATCAAGCCACTTTACATTACATATGACGTCATTGCCTGATCGGGTTACTTTTTCCCGGTGACTAGCTATCACTGGATAACAGTGGATCCGAGGAACGGGCTATTTTTGGAACCAGTTCCTACTGGATTTATAAAATGGTCACCATTGGGCGAAGCTGAATGAAAAGCCGCCTGCAGGGCCTAATAGCAAAAACCTGCGGATCGGGTCGTTAGTTTACCCCTAATTAATATAAGACCGAAATTTACGAGAAACCTTTTGGATCTATACTTGCCGTATTTACAAGTTTTTTTTCAAACCAAACCCCCGTCAAGAACGACTCTATTTTATAATAAATACTGACCATGAAGATTTGGATATATTTTCGAATTCAATCAATTCAGAAGGAAGAACTTATACTTGCATATACCTGACGATCTCCTCACTTAGAGCCACTTTGTAATTATTGAATCATTCACACACTTATGCATTGGCTCTACAATATGTGAATATGTTTTATTTATTAAAAATTTTATTCCAGCAGAACTGGGACAAAAGTGCAATTCCAGTCTACCATATTACACAAACTATGATATAATAGAGTAAATTCAAAATTTAAGTGAAAAAAAAGATATAGCTGATTAAAACATAAAATGAATTTAAAATACGTAAAAATTAAGCTAAAATTACAATTAGGTAAAACAAAAATTAAACAGAATTAAAAATTAAAAAATATTTTAGGATCCTCCATCAGGGAAGTCATTTCATCATCTGCATCCATCGCTCATTTGGTATATGTGCTTGTGTGAATATACACGTATCTACGCATATTTATGTCAAGAGTGTGCACACGCGTGCATTTACATATTTATGTGCATTTACTTATTTACGTATATATACGTAAATATATATATATATATATATTTTTTTTTTTTTACATGAGCTCCACACAGGAGGCCCTGAAGAAAATAATTTCCCTCAGGGCCTATGTCATCTTTGGGGATGCTGTGTGGAGGGTTTTTTTTTTGAGGAAAGGAGGAGAGGAGAGTTGTGGGAAGGAAAAGGGTTTAAGGGTTGGGTAAGAATCTGGGGTTCAGTGTGTCTTGGTCATCCGCCTCCAAGACCTAGACAAACCTCACCCCATGAACCCGGGCACCTCTGCTAAATCACCAAACGTAGCAAACCACTTGGGGTGACCCATGGCAGAGGTGTTGGTTATCCAATAAAGGTTCCCGGGGCGGCGGTACCCATTCCCGCCTCCCAAATTGATTGAATTATATATGTATTTACTAATGTACTTATATTTAATCCTACTGGTTTTATTTACGTACTTGTAATTTACACACCCTAAGAATGTTGGATGAATGACGTGCTTACCTGTAATTTGAATAATCGCTTTAAACAAATTAAAAATGTAAATTAATGTAATAATTATAATTCTTGGGTTTGCTAGCGCTTCCGTTCGCAAAAGTATAAGCAGCATTAGAGATCTGATGATATTATTTAGCAGCTTTTGAGATTACGACATAAATTATTCATTTGAATTTAAGTTGTTTAATTGTAATTGTTCTAAAATATCAACTTTTCGGCCTTTATTTTCTGTATCAAAGAGTCTACATATTAATTATATTCAAAAGTTTTAAAGGACAGTTCAAAATTTCCCTTACTTTTGATGTGCTTACATCTGTTCACTCATGTAAATTAAAGGGATCATTTTCAAGCTGTTTTTACTTAAAATAATTAAAATATTTAGAGTTCTGTAACTTGGTTGAATTTTGTTTGAACTTTTCAAATATAATTTACAAATAATAAGGGGTTTGTTTTTGGCGTCAGTAATGATGTCCGCTTCGACGGTGATATTATATAGTATAGGCCTAACACTAAAGTTTAGTAATTACTAATTATTTTAGGTAGTTACCTACTCTATAAGGTTTGTACTATTTTAAAGGTTGACTGTGTACATTCCCTGGATTGTCAGTCGCTTGCAAAATGACCGTCATCGATGATTCTTGAGTGTAGAAGGTGAAACGTCCATTCCGATTCAAGAAAGACTAAAAAATGTGTACCACGATACAACCGTATGATGTCTTATCTGCTAGACCTAGACGATGAGTTCGTTACTGTAACCAAATTGAAACACCGCTGGCTGACAAAAGCGGAGCGGTGTGCGGCAGTCCGTTAATTGATGATTGACTGCACGCAACACCGAGTGAGTTGATGACATCACTTGTGGTGACCCCGGATAACTACAGATGTCTCATTTTCTCCTTCAGTAAAAGCAGTGTGATGACGATTATTCGACAACTGATTATGATTATCAAACAAAAGTTTGTGCAAGGTGGGTACAAAGAAAGTTAACCGGCCACAATAAAAAAAACAAGAAAAATAATAGCCTCATAACATTTGCAGCGCTTAAATTGTTTCGAGATATGGGTTCATTTTTTTGAACCTGAATCAAACTTCAGAATCAGGTTTCTTAAGTCAAAGGAATTGCATCACACAAACTCACCCAAACTGTGTGATCGGCGGGGAAAGTTATGGCAATGTAGTTCTGGATGTGATCGTGCTTTTTACAACACTGTGATACATGCCCTTGTTAAAATATGGACCAAAGCTGTGGAAGTAAACGGAGATTATATTAAAAAATAACAAATTAATCGTCAATAGTGTGGTTTTCAACTCATGTAATTGCATTGTTTATTTCTTGACAATTAAAGGAGAGAAAAAGTAGGAGGCATTACATTTTCACCGACCCTAGTATATTCTAACGACATTCGCTTAGAACATAGATTCTCAACCTTTTTTTGCCCACCGCCCCCTTTGAGAATATTTTTTTTTGTAGCACCCCCCAATTGCTTTTACATACCATCTGTCGTTGTGAATCTGAAACAGCTATTATCACGATTATACTTACCACAACGGGGGGGGGGGGGGGGGGGGGGGGGGGGGAATAAAATGATCAGTCAGTGTCTTTATGTAAGTTGGAGAAATATAAAAGAAAATACTGTCAATTCTTGCAGGATTGCAAAAATTCCGTTATTTAATAAATAAAAAATTGTTATAATTTAATAGATACAAAAAATTCTTTTATTAACTTCATCTGTATTTATATATGAGACATTTCACGTGAATTCGGAAGTTTTAATTTCTTTAATTCCAATAAAAAAAATAAAAAAATCATTTTATCCAATTTAATAAAGATCTGAATGTAAAAGAATCTTTCATTTCAAATTTCATCCAATTCCCGAACTATCGAAATACGTTAATTTTCGCACACGTGATAAAAATGATCAAAATACACACATTAACAAAAATTAACCAATATTAAAGTTTATTTTACTTTATAAGAAGGTGATTAGCGTGTTTTGTATATCTTTTTCGACCATATTTTTTACCTGCCAACGCCCCCCTGGGCCATCTCAATGCCCCCCAATTTTATCTGGATCTTCTACCGCCCCCCTGAAGGTCTCAAACGCCCAAAAAGGGGCGTTATCGCCCACGTTGAGAACCACTGGTTTAGATAAAATGATGTAACATATATTTTTACTAACGAGCAACCACCGATGAACAAATTGCAAACTTTCACGTTCGCGGATGCACGTTTGAAATTATTTTTCACAAAATGCTTAGCCTAACGACGTTTTTTTATAAACTGTTTGAAAATATACGAATAATCGACTTTTTATCTTTGCAATTTGCAGCACGAAGCTAATGCGCCGTGAAAGCGTTTGATTTATTTGAAATAAAAATAAACTTGGCTCGTGCCAACACTGCAATAAGAAATTTAAAACAATTCCGTTAATTATTCACATTACTGCACTTGAAAAAGCACTTATTCTAGTCTTGTTTAAATCACATTAAAGAATGTGTATTACTTGTTTTTTTTTTGTAAGATTACTGAGGTCGACGCAATATTTTAGCCGGTGTTAACGTGTAAAAGAAAGACAATTTGTTTTATTTATTTATTCATTTGTAACATTAACGCCTTTCGGTTTTTACATAACATAATATAGTATAAGTATAACATCATATAATAAGTAAATAGTAGTGAAGAGGAATATAAACTTTTTCTTCGATTCACTGCCCAAATTTAAAAAGAGCATCATGTCAATGAAATAAATTGTTCAATGCGCATACATACATACATACTCACACATACATACATACTCACACATACATACATACTCACACACACACATACACACCTACCCACTACGCACATCACCCGGTAATTTACTTAATATACATAGACACTACAAAGAAACATGTCATAGGTAACCATCAAGAAATGTACTTAATAATTGAAATTGTTTCACCATTGTAACAAATGTACTGTTTGTTTCTGTTTATCAATAAAATAAAAATGAAATAAAAAAATAAAAAATAAACGCTAGAAATATTTCGATTCTCGTGCCTTCAAAATTCAAAATCGAGCCTCTCATTTGCACGAGGCATGTAAGCGAAAAAGTGATTTTTTTTATTTTGTGCATAATTTTATTAGAATGAAAAAAGTTAGATCGGTTGAAAAAATATATGAAAATATTTATACAACATATTAAATTTAAAATGAGTACGGTGACCATGTTTAATTTCCTGTAATCATCACCAGTATCATCAGTATATTAATGCGTCAAGCAAAAACTTTGTACCCCTTTTAACGAAAATTGCGCGGACGGAGGAATATGAAATTTCGCACACTGATAGTTTATATAGCGGCCGGTTATAATTGACGGCCTCCGTGGTCCCGAGGCAAGACTCTCGACTCACAATCCGAAGGTCGCGGGTTCGAACCCGGCGTGCGCAAATAAATTTTATTTGATTAATTTGTGTTATTTCACAATTTATTCATTTAAAATAATAAATAGTATATTTGCGGCACGTTCCAGAGTGGAAGATACTATCAGTATCGCCCTGGTGTAAGACCACCATTCAGAATTGAAACGTTGCTTGAATTGGCTTTAACCGTGTTTGGTGACCAGATCTGAATAGCCAGGTACCTCCCCACCTTCCTCTTCCCTATCTCCTTCCCCTCCCCACTACCTTCAGCCTCACAACATACCCCGATTGGGGATGCCATAGTCTCACTAGCTCCAGACGGGAGCAGTTGGGACTCTTGTGCGGTATTAACTGTAAAAAAAAAAAAAAAAAATATAGAGAAGGAGTGCAGAATGCTAATATATTTTTTAAATTATGCATAAAATACATTAAATTTATATTAATTATCGTCAAATTTCGACCATTGGGCGACCACTAGTAGGTATGATTTCGTAAACAAAGTTCACATTCCTGATTCTAGTTTTAAAATTTCTAGTAGTCGTACCGCTCTACGTCATTGCGTCACAATCATTTCATTCCAAAGTGTATACCCCGTTATTAGTGAATTTATTAGGAACATCCTTGTCAATAATACAAAATTTTATTTTGGAATTTGTATAAGAAGCTGGAGAAATATGATCTGGTAATATGCCAGATAATTTTAAAGATATAAAGAAGTTTTCGGATTAAATTCAAAGTACTTATTTAATTTTGTTTAGTACCATAGTACAATTTGGGAGGCGGAAATGGGTACCGCCGCCCCGGGAACCTTTATTGGATAACCAACACCTCTGCCGTAGGTCACCCCAAGTGGTTCGCTACGTTTGGTGACTAAGCAGGGGTGCCCGGGTTCATGGGGTGAGGTTTGTCTAGGTCTTGGAGGCGGATAACCAGGGCACACTGAACCCCAGATTCCTACCCACCCCTTAAACCCTTTTCCTTCCTAGAACACTCCTTCCCTTCCTTTCCTTAAAAAACCCTACACACAGCATCCTCAAAGATGACATAGGCCCTGAGGGAAATTATTTTCCTCAGGGTCTCCTGTGTGGAGCTCATGTAAAAAAAAAAGGTCAGCACCTCGATTAAATTCATTAATTTAAGGAGTTTATTCGAAAATTGAATTTTGATTTAACAATCGAGGGTTTGCAAAATGTCATTCTCAAATTGTGACACTTTTGACAGTTTCGTAAGAGTTTTTGTGACGATTTAAAAAAAATTTTCAGATGTATTGTCGAGTGATTGTAATAATCCAGAAACCTTCGCGAGGGTGAAAAGAAGGTATTTTGAAAAATTCAAACATTTCCTTTGCTTTATATAGCAATGCGTGGACAACTAGGTACATAGAAATAAACAAATATTATATATAGATTTTAACGAATGTCTCTGGAGAGAACATTAGAGATTTTACATAAGTTTAAATAAAGTGAGGTTTACATAGTTTTATTTTTTATTTGTTGTTTTATTTTAAATTTTAATTTCAAAAAATCTGCTTCGTACAAACAAACAATAAATTTGTTGATCCGTAAAACTGTTCGTCTATCTCGCCATCGCTTCGGCATGTATTGTTACAAAACGCCACAATCCCCGGCGTGTTGTTTCAGCGTCAACATCCTCGTCAATTATTTGAACTAAACGCGTACATACACCTCCCTCCATTCAATGACACCCCCCCCCCCCCCTTCACAATCAATTAATTCTCAACGCGCGCAGTTGATCTATTAACTACCACTGTATTTACAGCAGATGCAATGTCCTACCTACCTACCTACCGCATTCACTGCACAAGCGATCTGTTGTTCCTTGCGGTCTCCAATCTACATTCAATGAACTTTCACTGCGCTTGAATACCTCTATCAGTTAACAGTCATGTGAAACTTTTAAATTATAAACGAACTGCTTTTACCCGCGGCTTCACTCGCATGGTATTAGGGAAAATTACTGTAGCGCTTGCACTTGTGGAAAGTAGTTTTTTGAGCATCGGGATTACCAAGGTTGAAGGAATTGGTTCCAGAGGCTGAGGAGCTGGTGGAGGGTGTTTTACCTGTGCTCCGTCTTCTCATCAGACGAGTAATATATTAATACTTAACCATGAGGAATAGTCAGGCTCCTGGGAGTCGCGGTACTTTCAGGCCGCGCCCTGTGTTCAAAGATTATACTGGATGATGATTGATAACACTGTACTCTTATTTGAGTGATTTGAGATTTAGTTATTTACACAATTAGTGTTCACGTATGAAACGGGAAGAGAGGTACAAAACGCGAACGGGCGGTTGGATCGAGTGCTCGGAACGGAATGATTTGCCCGATCATCCTGGGAGCGGTGCTGAGATATTTTTTGGAGAGGTGGCAATGATACCACACGTGAAAATAAATGTTATCCCCCCCTCATCCCTCCCGCATTCCATACATTCATTCCCGGAACATTCAGTTTTTTCTACTAAAATTTCGTAATGGCAGAGCTCACCAGTAGTAAAAAAAATATTATTCAATTTGGTGCAGTCGTTCGGAAGTTATGCGCGTACCAACATTTCGTAGATTACTTTTTATTTATATAGATAGATAGATATTAACTACTATTATTGGACTATAAATATTTATAACTTTACACTTTTTATTTCCTACCTTTTAACTTTCTATCTCAATCTGTAACTTTTCATTATACTTTATATTTTATAATTTTATGCTTTTACTTTATACTTTCATTTATCTATCTTACTTTTTACTTACTGCTTACTACCTCAACACCTTTTTTTACCTTTTGTTTTTATATTTAACTTCAATTTATGTTGTTACTTTCGTTTTGTTATTGTTTTATAATACATATATAATATAATTTATGTTAATGGCACATGTTGTGCCGTATGTTTTTGAAATAAATAATAAATAAATATGATACCTAATTGCTTAAATATGTTACCTGCCGAAATTAAAAAATGTACAAATGGTAAAACAAATATTTTGTTGAAAAATTGGCTCGCCGAAAGAAATAATTTGTATTAGACTAACACAAAAATTCTAACTGCATTTAATTATGTAAAATAAGTTTATTTATATCTCCAAAGTAAAAGTACCCATCGACAAACTACTAAAAAGTAGTTTACTGGGACTTTTCTTTTTTCTGTAAAATATTTTATTTTTTGCTGTCATATTGTATTACTTTGTATTTATAATAACTAAATAAAAATAAATTAAAATTTCCTACAAATGTATCAATATCGTTTCCACGGAAACTATTTGTTTTCTGAAGTTAGCAATAACTAGCTTTTGTTAGCGACAGAAAACGTATAATAAAGATAATATATTAGCATTTATAATTTCATAGCACCAGAACTTATCATTATATACAACTTTTTTTACTCGCACATAATGTAGCTTTCTATTGGTGAAAGAATTTTTAAAATCGGTTTATTGGTTTATGCGTGACAGCGTAACAAACAAAAACACGCAGTTTCGCATTTACAATACTATTAGTATTAGATAACAGAATTTTTAAGAACGTTGTGTACAGAATTTAACCAGCTTACTAACAATCATGCCGTTCCCACAGAAAGGAACTATGTCTTGGCACACCTTCTTGCTTCAATCACATTCAAGCATCGTCTCGTAGATAATGTTCTTCTCCTTGCATCTAAAACGGCTTACGAATTATAAGCTTCAGATGTAATTGTAACGGAGCGTAAATACTGAATAACGAAAAGAGACAAAATGATGTTTGCTGGAATTAGGTGATAATTTGTAGGAAAAAACAAGGTATGCAAGGAAAAAGGAATGACCAATATTAACCACTGTATCTCTGAAAAGTAGCACACGACATAATTACAATATAGTTGTGCAGGGTGTTAAGGGATGTACAAGACTTACTTTAACCAGTGATTACTGACAATATTTGGAGTAAAAAATGGCGGCCGGCGCAGTCTCACGGTAAGGCTCTTGACTCGCATTCCGAAGGTCGCGGGATCGAATCCCGGCGTGGCAAATAAATTTTATTTGATTAATATTATTTATTGTTATTTCACAATTTTTCATTAAAAATAATATATAGAATATTTGCGGCACGTTCCAGAGTAGAAGATAATCGCAGTATCGCCCCGGTGTAAGACCACCATTCAGAATTGAAACGTTGCTTGAAATGGCTTTAGCCGTGTTTGGTGACCAGGTCTGGATAGCCAGGTACTTCCCACCTTCCTCTTCCCCATCTCCTTCCCCTCCCCAATACCTTCAGCCTCACAACATACCCCAATTGGGGATGCCATAGTCTCACTAGCTCCAGACGGGAGTAGTTGGGACTCTTGTGCGGTATTCATATAAAAAAAATGTAGATGAAATTTTAGTCTCGGTGACATTTATGATGATTTTTTTTCAATTAAAAACACAAAATGCCACTAAGCATTGAACAGTTAGGGCAGGGGTGAGGGGTTGGTCGGTTACTTGGCTGCGTAACCAGTGACTGCAATGCCAAAATTTTTATATTTTGTTTGATTTTGAATAAAAAAAAATAAAAAAAAATGATATCAAAAGTCACCTTTTTTTAAACAAAATTTCGTTAATTTTTTACTCCAAATAATGGTTACAAAACGATATTATGTGCTTCCAAGATGGTCAAATTCCTCGTTTTCATTTTTTCATTGCACAACCTTGTGTTATGTCCGAAAACTCTACCTCCGGATTTCTGGTCGAGAACCTTACCCCTCGATCATTCCAGCTTATGGCACTTTCTCAGCAAAGGGCAATCCGACTGAGACGATCCATTAGCGTCTCTCTAGAATTCATTTTGCAGTAACCCGCTTCAAAGCCGTCCACTCGGCGCCGTTCCATTAACCTCTCGGCTGCAGTCCATTACTTAACTATAATTTCAATTCAAACACCTCCAGACCTCCCCAGGTTAGTCCCAGAGACTACTGGAGACCGGGCTTCTGTAAAAAAGTAAAGCCCAGCGGTGTGAGACAGAATGGCTGAGACAAAATTGACTCTGACAAAAAAGTTGCTCAAAAACAGGTTAGGCGAATTCAGAAAAAATGATTGAAAGATTAAATTTTATTATTTTTATTTATTGACTGAGTGCAGTCATCTGAAGAGCGATTCTCTCTCTATCTTTTGTGGGATCGTTATCGAGATAACGGACGTGATCTTCTGTCAGATTTGTGTGCTTTTTAAATATTTACTGTAACATATTTTAGTTAAGATTGTTTTAAACACGAATTTCTGCAAGTAAGCACGATTATTTATTCATTTAATGTACGTTGTACATAGAAAAAGCAAATAAATCACACAAATCTGACAGGAGATCACGTCCGTTATCTCGATAACGATCCCACAAAAGATAGAGAATCGCTCTTCTGGTCTATCTCGAACATTTGGCATTTCATATGTCTGAAATTTATTTGTAGCGTTCCGGTTCCAGTTTAAAGATGGTGGCCGTTTTAGATTTTAATTGATTTTCATGATTTTCAGAACAGCCGACAGATTAGCTTTTATTAGCTGCCAAATTCAAATTCTACATTCACCATTCATTTTACTAATTTTATCCTTTTAAGGATATTAAAGTTCTTCAGTACACCGATTGTCGATTCAGGAATCTCTGAGAAATCGAAATTTGAGTTGAATTTGCAGTTATAAGTAAAAGTGTACCCTTTATCTGGTACAATACTCGGATTACTCATAAACACCAACAAATTAATATTGTAATGCTGAAAAACTTGTAGAGTATTAATTGATGTTTTCTAGGTCACTAGTAAGATATTTCCCTTTCCTTCGTCTCTTCCCTCTCCGCGAACCCCACCTTCCCCCTGCCTTTCCTCCTTGCCGCTTAAATATATGAAACAAACACATTTTTATTTATACAAATTTCATAACGCCAAAACTTAACTTTATATACAGCCTATGTTACTCGCTGATAATATAGCTTTCTATTGGTGAAAGAATTTTAAAAATCGGTTAAGTGGTTTAGGCGTGAAAGCGTAACAAACAAACACACTCACTTTCGCATTTATAATATTAGTATAGATCATGTTTAATATGTAATACAGGATGTAAATAATATTTGATTTACGGTAAACATTCAAATAATGCCTTCCTCACTATCTTAAAACTTAGTATTTGGAGATGTCTGTCTAACTAACTGGACGATAGATATATCCGTAGACAATTTCGATATGGCTGAACAACCTTAAAAAATTACAAAAGCTGAATTTTACCGACTGGTATTCCCGAGAGTCGCTCTCCGGTCCAGTGCATGATATTGCAAATTTATTCTGGTTCTGGCGTCCGCTCAGTTTGGCTGTTTTACATTCTCTCTCGTGTCACTCTAGTTGTAACGAATTAAATCTTGTACCAAATTTTATTATAAAATATAACGTTACTTGTAAATCAATTTGACCGCATAACCAAGAGTTCTAATTGGCAAATTTTCCCTACACACGCATCTTAGTTTACAGTGCTTTGGAAAGGCTGTAAGCTGCAAATCAAGTCAGAATAAAATACATAATTCACCGCCTTTTCAAAACGATATAAATGCAGTTGTTTTTATGTAAATAGTTGCTTCAGGCTATTTTGTCGCAGGTGTTTATTATTTTGTCGAGTTGTTTATCAGCACGTACGGTCTTACAATCCTTCCGACCTGCGATTGGCCGTCG
This sequence comes from Glyphotaelius pellucidus, assembly GCA_936435175.1. NCBI lineage: Eukaryota > Metazoa > Arthropoda > Insecta > Trichoptera > Limnephilidae > Glyphotaelius > Glyphotaelius pellucidus. The sequence goes on from OW386561.1 coordinate 3,520,524, forward strand.
TCCAATTCCTCAGTTCCTGAAAGCTTCCCAAGTCGAGAGCTTTCTCAGAAGTCCGATCTTTTGAAGCCAGATATCGTAGTATAAGTGGACATCAACCAGGTTTTATTTCTTGGATGAAAAGCTCTTTGTTTATTTAATAAATTTTCTAATGAAGTTTTGGAAATGCTATCAAATGATTTCAAAGGAGTTTGTTCCAGGAAATTTCAGAGAAATAATATCAGTCTAGATTTGTTTACGTTAGTGTGACATTTAAAATCTGTTAGTATTTTCTTTGATATTTTTTATTGTCATGTTAAACAGAATATGTTAGGATTTAATGTCATTCGTTTGTAAGCTTTTAAATTTCAAATGCGAACATTGTGCAATGCGTGTGATTCTATTTTCAATAAGATTAAAAGATATGACCAATATGTCTTAAGACCTCCGCTCATGGATAAACTGAAAAGCAACCAGTTCTCAACGCAATTAAAATCTACCTACTTAACAAAGTCGATATTTTTCTGATCTGACACTTAAAAGCTTGACAGTTCGTTAGACGCTACTAAGGCAATCTGTCAACAACGCAACTGAAACTCCACTGCCGCGGCAACCAGCAGTGATGGTCTTTCAGTTGCATTCGCAACAATACTGTTGTTGAGTGAGGACGTCTGCTTTGTGTTACTCTCTGATTTAACCACTGATAAGTTTGTACCTACTATATTATTCGTACATTCCGTTCACCAGTGAGCATAAAATTTGTTGAAGGGTGACCACCATTCATCTATTAGTTGTGAGTCATTATTTCTTTAAGTTAATCGTTTTACAATGCCCAACAATCAGAATCTAGTGAAAACTAGGTCTAAGGCATCGGATTCTCCAGCAGTAAACGAGGATCAATTTGGAAAAATTGTAAAATATATGGATAAAAAAATGGAAGAATTTAAACAAGTTTTTGCAAAAATTGAACGTAAATCGTCAACATTGAAAAAAAATCTCGAATCTGAGATATCCGACATGAGAAAAAGCATTGAATTTATTGGTCAACAATATGATGAAGTAACTAATAATATCGGAAACATGATGCAATAAAAAAAATGTGGATAACTTAGAAAATGCAAATTCTATCAAAGATCTAAAAATAAAAAATTTAGAAATTCGTCTAGCTGATATAGAACAACAAAATGTAAGCTATAATTGTGCTGAATTGTCTGGGGTAGAAACCTTGATGAATGAAAATTCTGTGGACACCGTGGAAAGATTCATTAAAAAATTTGACATTCCGATTAAACCAGGTAGAATAAATAAAGTTACTCAATATTTTGATAAAACCATCAATAAACCCGGAGCTCAGAGGATGATCATCCATTTTAAAGATGAAAAGTCTGAATCAGAATTTCTCAACGCACGCAAAAGTATAAAGCAATTGAAGGACAGAAACACCTTCATTGGAGAAGTTCTATCATCATATTCCAAAACCCTTCTTTGGAAAACTAAACAAAAAGCTAAAGCTAAATTTCAATTTGTGTGGTTTCGGAATAATAAAATTTGTGTGAAAAAGAACCAAGAACTGTCTTCAAGAGTTCAAATCGTCAAACACGAAGATGGTTTGAATAAATTGTCGTAATCATCTCCCAAAATCTGACACCTAAATTGGAAAGAAAATAAAAATGGATGATTTAGAAAACATAATTAATATGAATGACAATATTGAACCTAATATAACTTTTGAAAATTCATTATCTTGCAAAAACTTTTTGAAAGATTCTAAATTTTCTTTACTATGCATGAATATTAGAAGTATAAGCAAGAATTTTGATGAAACTGTTTCTATGCTGGATTGCATTAATCATCGTCCGGAAGCACTAGTCTTTACAGAAGCTTGGCTGAGCAGTGTTATTAATATGCCTAGCATTCCAGAGTACGTAGTCCAATGTAGAACCACTAAATATTGCTCACAAATTAATTCTTAAAGTCATGTACAAAAAAAAAATTTGTTATACATCTAAACTTCTTTACAAGGAATCTAATGTTATGTGTATAAAACAGCTGTACATTAATAAAATAATTTGTACATCAATACTAAATCTGCAGAAAGAACCCAACAAATCCATACCACTAGAATTGGCTCAACAATGAACTTTATGGCAATACATACTAAAACATATTTTGGCCAAAGAAACTATTTATACAAAGCTCCAATTATGTTTAATATTCTGCCAGACTGTATTAAATCTTCCAATTCATTAGCTAAATTTAAAAAGAATGTTAAGATATTTGTGTTAACAGAGGATTGGCATACTATTTTTTCATCCTTGCCCTTCTTTAAATAATAAGATTTCAATTTTTAAATAATAAGATTTGTTTTTTAATAATATTTGTTTTTTGAATAATAAGCTTTTTTTAAAATATTTATTTTTAACTCATATACTCCATTTGCCAAAATTGGAGTGTCACCCTAAATGTTTTGAACTAGCTTTGTTTCTTGGTGGGTAAAGTAATTAAAGATTTTTTTATGGTCTATATTGTTACAAATCAAACTTAAATTACCCATCTGGTCACTAATATGATATTTTTATTTCTTACTTTATTATAATATTTAAGTGTTTTAAATGTAGTGTATTTTAGTATTTTGTGTGTGTATAATCACTCAAATTTATAAAAGTTTACCTCAACACAGGCCTAGTCCTAGTGAGGTTAATTTTTTTTGTATGTAAAAATAAAAAATAAGAATGTATGGTGAGAAGTGAAATAAATAAATAAAATAAATAAATTGTTTTATTATACACTAATATATTCTCTATTATACACTAAACATGTAAAAGCCCATTTGAAAAAGAATAAATAAGTATTAATTTAACGATCCAACATAAATCTTTATAATCATAGATGTGTATTTTGATAATCCATAATAAATCAAGGTGTGGTAGTCGAAAACTGCAAAAAAACCGTAAACAAAAGTTTTTGATAAAAATGTTCAAAACACAGATTCTCCTAAAGATTTCGTCCAAACTGCTTATGATTAGAAGTTTTAGAATAATCTATTCAATTAGTTTCTGAGCTTTAAGAATCCGATCAATAGCGGCGGCCTTTGCTCCTCCCCAGGCTGTAATACCCTACTCAATTAAAGATGGACACTGTTGGGCTTTTAAATATTTTTAATTTTTTTTTCCCTTGGGCTTAATACATTTTACCTACAAGTCATAAAAAAATTTCTGATGGAATTTTGGAATGCTTTCTATGTACTTGAATTGTGTTATAATATTCTTTTTGAGTTATCGTAAAAACAAATACCATTTTAGAAAGTAGATAAAAATTTATTTTTGATATTTTTATTTTTTAACATTGTAACCTGCTTCTTTTTCTTCTTTCGTATGGGGGGGGGGTCAGAGGGGGACATCCACGTCTGCCAGACAGTCTAGGGCTCTGTGGACTTCATAAATCTCTCCGGGGAATGAATGGTGCGGGCATTCCTTGACCACATGTTCGGTGGTCTGCACCGCACCGCATTCTCACATCGCCGGCTCTTTAAGGCCCCATCTTTGCATCATGTGGGCACAATGGCTATGGGAGCACCTTATCACATTGATTGCAAAGCAAAACTGCTTATTAAGTAGTAGCTTATTAGCAGGTACATATTGACAATATTTATTCATATATATATATTTTTTGTGAATACCACACAAGAGTCCAAGCTGCTCCCGTCTGGAGCAAATGAAAATATGGCGTCTCCATTTGGGATATGTTGTGTGGCTGGAGGTAGTAAACTGGGACTCGAACCCTTCATGGGATGAGGTCTGTCTAGGTCTTGGAGGCGGATGACCAGGACACACTGAACCACAGATTCCTACCCACCCCCTTTTCTTTCCCAGAACTCTCCTTCCCCTCCTTTCCTTAAGAAACCCTCCACACATTATCCCCAAAGATGACATAGGCCCTGTGGGAGATATTTTCTCAGGGTCTCTTGTGTGGAGCTCTATAGCAGCTTTACACTACAATTTAACAATTATTTTCAAGCTAACGCATGTGTTCCCACAAAAATCGTTATAACTCCGTTTTTTTTTCTAGTTAAAAACCTAAAAAAAAAATACCTTTAATAAAACAGGCTTCAAATCTTTATTCAACGTTCTCTATATAGGTAAAAAATACTTATTTTGTAGAAACAATTAGCTTACGCGCCGTTAAAGGTGTTAATTTTATATTAAATATTTTTGTTTAAAATGGTAAATAAGTGAAGTAACAAAATTGTTTAGTATACGATTTGTACGATTAATTAAGTGTTTTTTTACATAATCCGTGATTTTACACCTGAGTCATTATTACATTTTTTTCTATGTTTTACAATTTAAAATATTTGCATTCTAAATTTTAAAATTTACAAATGTTAAAATTTATTTGTAATAATACAATTAATAAGCTTATTTCATAATCTTTCAAAAACATATTTTAGTATTCAGCTACTTTCAAAAGTATTGAATTTATTGAGCTTTAATTGCGAAGCGGAAAAACCACAAAAACTTTTATAAATCTGACGGTTCGTTTAAGACAAAAAAAAACTTGCACAAAGGCGATAGACCGGAGTGGTTACAAATACATCTGATCCGCATTCCAAATTATTTTTTCACAGTTCTTTTAGCACGACGCGTACCAAAAGAGATCGCGGGTCGTAGCTCCAAAAAGCCACGTGGGCCACAGGTCCCCACCTCTAATGGAATGTGATGTTTGTGGCTAGTAATGTCCTTCCAAAGCCTGAAGGCTTACTTGTTGAAGGATGGCAAAACGATTCAAAATAAAACATCCTCTTTATTTTATTATTTAGAAACCTTTTACTTATGATTTTGTGTGTTTCCAGATATTTTAAGATGAAAAAAAACTTTCAGAAATACTTTATGAATGGCTGGTATTAAAAATTCGTGAATTCTTTTATAAACTTCTTTTCAAAGATTTATATTAAATATAATTTTAGTTGTAAACACGGTGAAATCTGACAACGTCAAAGTTTATCAGTTTGTTAATCAAAAATGATTTATTGTCGTGTCTTGTCCAACACCAAAATGCTCGTAAAACGTGGCAGAAAAAATCTGAAAATTAATTAACGATTTTTTAAAATGTTTCTGTCAAAACCTGTCATTGCCAGAAAAATGTATTTTTATAATTCCACGAAATTTAACATGTTAAAATAATCATTGAATATTAATGCTTTGCAAACACGTCATTTATCAAAATAAAACCATTCTGACAGTGTCAATACAAAAATGATATAAAATAAATATTTGTGGCAGACATAAAATTGCTTCTGTATTTTTTCTACCTGTACAGAGTTCAAATAAAACAATATATGAGGGTCAGGCAAAACTTTTTTTTTCTCCTTATTTTCAAGAAATAGAAATGCAATTGAATAAATTTCCTTTATTCGAAAGAGACAATTTCACAAAAAGCCACAAAATTTATAAAACTGGAAAGACTTCGGTGGCTGGGTCATGTGGAGAGAATGACCGAGCATCAAGCTCCAAAGTCCCTGCTGAACTCGAGACCGATAGGAGCTTGGGAAAGCCAAGATTAAGATGGAGCGACATCGTCCTCAAAGATATATCTATCTACCTTGGAGCTTCTAAACTGGAGAAAACTGGCCCAAAACCGAGATGAGTGGAGGAAGACTCTTGAGGAGGCCGAGACCCACCAGGGGTTGTAGAGCCAAGAGTGATGATGGTGATGATGATTCGAAAGAGGATTGGACACTGTTTCTTCCTTTACACATTTTTAAAATTTACCTGCTTGACTCCCCAGATTGTACATCTAAGGTCTAAAAGTGGTAATTTTGGATCACTTATTATTTTGGTTGTCCATCTTTAAACAAAAATCCTCTCTTCTATCAAGCCTTATCTAAATTTTCCGCCCCTCCATTCAACATCTCATCTCTTTTCAAGTCGACTACAATCTTCCATATAATTAAAAAGAGTTACCCAGTTAACTGAAATTATGTCTGAATTCACCCTACCTCTCCTATAAAATGAAATGATTGCCTAGAATACCCCTCAAGGGTGAAAGCAGAAATAATAAAAAAAAAATACTTACTTGATCAGTTTCATCAGATGTAAGGAACAATTGCAGTGGCCAAAATAAACCCCAAGACAGCACTTCTATAATCATATATAATATGTAAAAATTGTAATATGTTTGCTTCTGTCTATGTATATATGTATGTATGCTATGCGTTGCTAAACCATTCATCCGATTGCAACGAAACTTTGGGGATTTGATGTGCGTATGCCCGCGATCTTACTATGTACAAACGTGAGTTCTGGCATCATGAAATTAAGCCTTGCTAACAGTTCATCCGATTGCGATGAAACTTTGGGGATTTGATGTTTGTCTGCCAGCGATGGTGTTTATATATAATGGTGAGCTCTGGCATTATGAAATTATTTTACAAAAATTACAAAAGGTGCAAGCTAGCTGTTTGAAAACTGAATGTATGGGGAACGAATGTATGGAATGCGGGTGTGGGGAGAGGAACCCGGGAGGGGGGAGGAAAACTCGGGAAGGGGGTTCACGGGACGGGGGAAGAATGCGGGGGGAAGGGGGAGAGAGAAGGCAGTTGAGGCGGAGTGGAAATGCGAGAGGGGAAGGAGACGCGAGAGAGAAAGTGGAGGCGGAAAGGGAACGGGATGAATGGGAAAGAACACGAAGAGAAAACAATTTATTTGTTAAGTGGCATAACAATTCGCTGGTTCTGTATATTTAAATTAATCAAATAACACAGCCAACTCGCCCATATGTACGTAAAATCCTTTAACGGAAACAACTTTTAAATGTGAAAAGTCAAACTAAAGTTCACGTGGTGACACACAAAAAAACTTTGGAAACACGTGTTTTTACGACAGTAGTTTAAGAAAACTTCCGAGTTAAGCGCTTGTCTCGACTTTATCCCCAGTAAACTTGACTTAAGCAAAGCAAAACTGGTATTTTCTCGTATTAGCGAAACACGTTTAAACTTAAACCACTTTAAACGTTTAACTTTTAACATTTAATTTAACTCCTCGATGTAAGCCCGTTGACGGTTTCAGGAACCCTTTCAGACTAGAGTTAAAACTGGTAGCCATAAAAAATATATTTAATTCTTGAATTATGACGAATAAGTAGTGTCTTGATTATAATTGAAAATTTGTGGTGTAATGTTTTTTTAAATACGAGTACTTTAGAAGTTATTGCTACGTCCGTACATTAGGTGTCGAGGAGTTCAGTTAATATTAATATCACCATGTTTATTTAATTTTTTTTTTTTGACGCCCTTTTGGGACTTTATATATCAAATACAAATTTCATTTATAACAACAGTTTATACTAAATAAAAAAAAATACAAAATGTATAAATAAAGCATAAACTCAATATAATAAATAAGAATATATTTAATTCTAAATCCACATGTATGACTTTAGAGAACTCGTAGGTACAATTCATTTACCTACGAGCTACAAAAACATTTTAAAAAATCAAAACACATAAATTTTTATTTAATTACTCGTTGTTTGCATCTAGAATACGACCAATAAAAATAACAAATAAAAGAAAATCATAAAATAAAATGATTTCTCATTCATTATTTCATCTTAAAAGTGGTGGACTAATTTGGCTTTAAATGTGTCGAAGTTAAAATTAAATATGTCAGCGACATCAGTTAGTTCATTTCCCAGCCTATGTATTCTTTCTAACACATTATTCGTAGCGAAGTTATTGTTGTAGAATAAAATATGTCACCTGGTATATTTTGGAGGAATATTTATTTATTTATTAACGCCCTTTATAGGGGCTTTTACACATGAATAATAAGAAACATACAGCATTTATTGTACATAATTGAACTGCCTCAATAACAATATATTATATTTGTTTAAAGATAAATTGAAGATGTCCATGTGGGCCGATTTTTTTTCTTCCAAATTACTTTTGGCGCTAGTAATAAAAAGATGTCTATGCATCTAAAACATCAAAAATAAAATAGTTTAAAAAAAATCAAAAAATATCCTAATGCTCCGCAAGTCCTTTGAAGTTTGAGAAAATATCGAAATATATCCATTTTTTCAGCCTTTGCACAAATATTCTGAAATAGTTTAAAGATATTCATTCAAGAGCTCTTGTTAAATAAAGTCTATAGCTTCCATGTATAAAACCACCATTTATTATTTTGTAGTACTTTCATTTATAGTCTGTAATTTGCATAAATAAATTGCATTTATTGTCTTTTCATTTACAATATCAATAACAAACAGTAGGGAGCTTGTGATTTTAAATGGAGAGACTCTTCTTTGGAAGAAAACTGTATTTCTTCTACCTTTTTCTGACTTCAACAAGTTTATATACTTATGTTGATATGCCTTAATAATTTTTGTTATTCTTTCTTTCGAAATGGTTGGAAAAGAAGCTCTATCCAATATTTTCAAAATACTTTTAGTTACCTATAAAACAATATCACGAAACGGAGGGTCCTTGGTCGACTAAGGAACGGCCAATATGGCGCGCTGCTCAAGCGAGGGCGGGTTTGGGGACTGCGGGCGGACGTGGTTTAGTGCCATACTACTACAAAAATAATAAATGGTGGTTTTATACATCGAAGCTATAGACTTTATTTAACAAGAGCTCATAAATGAATATCTCGAAACTATTTCAGAATATTTTGTGCAAAGGCTGAAAAAATGGAAATATTTCGATATTTTCTCAAACTTCAAAGAACTTGCGGAGCTTTAGGATATTTATTGATTTTCTTAAAACTAAATTTTTTTGATGTTTTAAATGCAAAGACAAGTTTTTATTACTAGCGCTTAAGGAAATAAGACCTTTTTTTTTCGCCATACAGTTGCGGCCCACACTAATGTCCACTGACTTGGTATAATCATTTCCTTCCATTATGGGAAAGAGGAATGCATATGGTAGTTAGTCCCAGAATTTCTGCACTGAAATAAATCCTGACTTCTGGTATTACTTACATGTGTAGATAACAAATTTATAGCTTCAGGGCAGTCCAACCTTGAATGAACAATTTTATAAAATAAAAGGAAATCAAATATTGTTCCCCTTTCACATAATTTCAATAAGTTAAGTTTACTGCGTAAAATGACATAATTGATTTCAATAATAGAAATATCAATTTCGAAATTAATAAAATTTTATACTAACAAATTCCTGGCATGCGTTGCTATGCCACTTAAGAACGAAATTGTTTTTCCCTGGGTGGCCTTTCCCATTTGTCCCGTTCCCCTTCCACCTACCCTTCCTCTCCCGCGTCCCCTTCCACTCTTGCGTTCCCACTTCGTCTTCCCTCACCCCTCTCCCACCAACCTCCTTCACGCGATCCCCTCCCCACTCCCGCTTTCAATATATTCAGTCCCGGTACATTCAGATTTTCAATCATTATTGCGGATTTTTTTTTACAAATTTGCTATCAAATTTGGTACCTAACAGCTATTAAAAATAAATATTAATTTTGAAAAGCTTCAAAATGTTCGATTTTGGTTAGAACCATATCTGAGAATATCTTTGCGGTTGTTTTAAAGTGTTTCTACGCAAGGTCTGAAAGGGTTAATTTACTGTGCGCATTAAAAAACACAATGTTATCGGCCGAATAAAAGTTTTCCGCATTGCGGGGCTGAAGGGGGTAAATTCGCAAGCTGTTTTTAGGAATTTTTCCAGGTGAATTTATCTCTTAATTTATCAGGCCAGGTGTTCTAATTCCTTCTTCCTTAGAGAACTTTGTAATTCATTGGTGAAAAAATTACCCAAATTAACTTGGGATTTTTTATCTCGGCTAAGAGATGATTTATTTTAAATTTTGCGGTAAATTTATTCTTGAGGAGAAGAAATGTAATAAAAAATTACGCGTCGAGGGGATTCAGTCTCCTAGACGCCAGAGTATTACGAAATCGTTTAATTTTTATTTTTGAATCTTTTTTACAGGTATTTTACTTTAGGCAACTTCGCGGCGCAGCGCGCCGCCCATAGAATTATATTAAAATACCTACGAAGCATTATAAAATTTAAATTGTTTACGGTACACATCATTCATTGAAATAATTTAACAGTAAACAAAATGGAAAATAAAAACTTACGGTGCCGTTAAAAATCGTAGGATGCAAGGCCGAAGATAAGGAATGAAGAAGCAATTCCTTTTGAAATTGAGAATCAGATCGAGTGTGTCACAACATTGAATGTATTCATTTAATGCAGTGATTCAATTTTGTCCACGTCTACCGTCCAATACGAAATACAATTTCAAATCAACTATTCCAAATCAAACATCCCACTCAAAAACAAATTACAGACAACATTCGTTTCTCAGAAGGACTTGCACAAAATACAAAAATATCTTGATATTTTCCATTTGTCCTCAAGTAAATTTACTAATTGCATAATGGGAAAAAATAAAACAAATTGCCAATAACAAAATTTCTACCACTGCTGTGTGTTATTTTTTATTCTCATACGTTGTTTTTCTTAATTATTTTTTTAATCATATTTTTCCTTGAACATTATATTTCAACGTGAAAATTAATTATTTTTATAAAGGTTAATAGTATAATTTCATATTATCTAACGTACATTATTCAATCTGTGTTTTTTTTTTATTTTTTATTTATTTATTTTTCTATTTCTACCACTTTGTTTTCTAATATTTTTTCTTAAATACATGAAGTTTTAAAGCTCTTAAAAATATATGTTAAATAATATATGTTGAAGTTAATATTTATACATTCCCCACGCCGCGCCGAAACGGCAATTACATGAAATTCCCTCGATAGAAAAAAATCGCAAAGTCTGCTCCGAAAATTATTATGAACACGTTTTTTTTTAGTTATTTTACAAGTTTTATGTATGAAAAAATTTACAGTGTTTTTTTAATTGCTATTTTAGACGGTCCCCACGAGATTTAACTGTAATTTAAAATAGTCGTTTTTTATAAAACGTTTTCACAACATTCTTATTTACATATCTCTCCATTTTCTATATAGCACATAGGTACTTTATCGATTGTATGAATTCTTTTCTCTACTGATTCGAATTATGTTACACTGGCAGACACGCCGCAACCGAAATCAGTATTTTTGATTTTTTATATCGGCAAAGGAACTGATTTTAATTCTAAATTTTTTGTTTTGTTTCAGGTATGCAAAACTTCCAATTTTTCTTTCTCGGACATACCCAACTGAAGAAACGGCAATATGGTTTGAATTCTTTCACTTTTCTTTTTTAGTAGTTACATTTGATTTCGCCCCTTTGAACATCATTGTCGAAATCTAAAATGGTTTTCAACATAATAATTTTCAATTCTATTGGCTTAAATTTTGAAATGATTTCACCCTTTAGGAGGAATAACCAGACAAAACCGGAAATATGTCATCTTTAGGTCAAATTTTAGATCCTTTTCCAAAAAAGAAATTATAAATTGATTTCGAAAATCTGTTATTTTATCTAGTGAAGCTTTGTTTTAAATTTTGAGAAAATATGTTTATTTTTAATACACTAAGGTTTTACCGTAGGTCGTTGGCAAATTTGTTAAATTTTCAAACAAAATTTTGTATTATGCAACACACATTTCAAATCATATAATCGTGCAGTAAAATAAATCAACAAATTATTTGTGTTTCCCATTTTTCAGAATTTTAGTTCAAATAAAATCACAAAAAAGATCCGCACCCTTGTTTTGTGACGAAAATACTTCTATTTATTTACGGTCTTACAAACTTATATGTTTATAACATTTTTGAAAAATTAAAAATACTTACAATTAAAAAATAATTAGAAAAAGTACATATATTTACTCATAATTTTAATAGTTTTATCATCTCGAGTTTCAGCATTTTTGAAGGTAGGTATTTATCAAAGAATCTTTGGAATAACATAAAATCGATATTGAGTTATTGTATTAAATTTTTGGTATGGAGAATAATAAATCTTTCTCATCGGAATCGCCCTGTACTGTTGCAAGGGTACGACCGCAAAATCATCGTTCGACGAAATTTAAATTCTTGGCCAGTAAAAATATTAAATATAAACTTTTGACGATAATATCTTTCAATGTAACATATCATTGAAAAAGATAATAAATACTAGGGTCAATCAAAAGCTAATGCCTTTTGTTTTGTTTATTAAATGAATTAGTCGCATAAAAAAAAAAAAAGACGCATCCGCCGCTAAGACCCGGAAAAACTGTATTTGGGAGACGGGAATGGGTACCGCCGCCCCGGGAACCTTTACTGGATAACCAACACCTCTGTTATAGGTCACCCCAAGTGGTTCGCTACGTTTGGTGATTTAGCAGGGGTGCCCGGTTTCATGAGGTGAGGTTTATCTAGGTCTTGGAGGTGGATGACCAAGACAAACTGAACCCCAGATTCCTACCCACCCCTTACACCCTTTTCCTTCCCAGATCTTTCCTCTCATTCCTTTCCTTTAAAAAACCCTCCACCCAGCATCAAAGATGACGTAGGCCCTGAAGGAAATTATTTTCCTCAGGGCCTCCTGTGTGGAGCTCATGTAAAAAAAAAACTCACCCCATGAACTGGGGCATCCCTCTGGGGTGACCTATGGCAGAGCTGTTGGTTATCCAATAAAGGGTTCCGGGGTGGTCATACCAATAATAAAAAATAATAAGGCTTTGTAGGTGTTTTATTTTGATATATTACGCTACAACCAGCCACAATTGTGCGTCTGGCATATTCGCCGAAGTATTTTTTGTAAATCTTGATCGGTTAAAAACAACCCCAGAATTCCCAAAGCCTTTCCTGCAGTAAATTCCTCTTTCATCCCTTATCTTGCTGGCATTATCAGCTTGGCTCACAGTCCCGTTCCTGTATCCGTCATGTTAGCCTATCAGACGTGGCATCGCCCATATAACACAACTGCTACCTTCTTTATTTAGCCATATATCTTGTCGTAGCCTGAACAAGATTGTAGAGAGCACTGTTTTTTTGTCACGCTGAAAGCTAAAACTGTCTGAATAGCTATACAAGTTAGTACATTCACGCTATTTCATACCCTTGGGACAACAAGGTTCTATCTGGCATTTGATTTCATTAAGATTAAATAGAGAATGTTTGAATTAGGGACAAAATAATTAAAAAATGACACATTTTATGAAAAAGTGAAAATAAAGGACGTTTTGCAAAGTATCTTTGAGAACATTATATCTAAAAAAAGTTTTTTTTTTTTACATTAACTCCACACACTATGTCATCTGGGATGCTGTGTGGAGGGTCTTTTGAGGAGTGGAAGGAATGAACATTGGTCTTGAAGAGATCCATGTGGTAGGAGGGAAGAAACACAGAAGCCGGCAAATCATTCCATAGCCGAGCTGTTGAACTCAAATCGAAAAAACGACCCATTCTCGTGTGATGAATGTCAACCGTGTACATATGTTGGGCGCGCGTTTGGAATGCCTCCCGACTATGCACCTATATCTATCTCTCTTGAACATTTGAAGTTTTTAAGCTCTTAAAAAATAAATGTTATTTTTTAAGTATACATCTATACATTCCCCACGCCGTAACGTAAATTATATGAAATTCCCTCGATAGAAAAAAATCGCAAAGTATGCTCCGAAAAATTTTTTTGTTCACACCTGTCTCTATTATTTAACAAGTTTTGTGTATGAAAAAATTCAGTGTTTTTTAAAGGGTGTGTTTTAGACAACCCCCACAAAATTTTTGGTCTATTCTAAACGAGTCATGTTTATCAAACATTTTCACAATTTTCGCTTCAATTTTATCATTGTAAATATTAGCGCGCTCTCTCCAACATTCGTAATTACATATCTCTCCATCTTCTTCTTTTCGAGCTTGGATAAGGCGCCTTAACCAAAATCCACTTAACCATTTATTGGATAACCAACCCCTGCCATGTTTCGCAACATTGGTGACTACGCAGAGATGCCCGGGTACATGGGATAAGGTTTGTCTAGGTTTTGGCGGCAGATGCGTTTGCCTAACTGCTGTGTGGCGGGCCGGATCGGGAAAGGTCGGTTCGGGGAGAACCTTTGGCCTCTCCAGCCCGTCTCTCTCGACCTATCGTCTTGCGCCACAGCGCGTTGAATTCATACGTCCGTCCCTCCTGGAGACACTGACCCTTAAACTCCTACCCAACACTCATACCTATTCCGTCTCAAAACTTCCTCTCCTTCTTTTCCTTAAAATGACCACCACTCGTACGTGAAGTATTTTTTTTCATGAGCTCCACACATGAGGCCCTGAGGAAAATAATTTACCTAAGGGCCTATGTCATCTTTGGAGATGCTGTGTGGAGATGTTAATTCTCAGAGGGTTTTTTAAAGAAAGGGAGGAGGGGAGAGTTCTGGGAAGGAAAAGGGTTTAAAGGGTGGGTAGGAAACTGGGGTTCAGTGTGTCCTGGTCATCCGCCTCCAAGGCCTAGACAAACCTCACCCCATGAACCCTGGCAAACCTGCTAATCACCAAACGTAGCGAACCACTTGGAGTGACCTATGGCAGAGGTTTTGGTAATCCAATAAAGATTCCCGGGGCGGCGGTACCCATTCCCGCCTCTCAAATTGAATATCCTTGTTGTTTCGAAAATCTGCTAAACTCAGAGCATTTGCATTCTATCTGATTATTTTAATAAAATTCGTTTGTTATATGCCATGTGTTTTGCTTATAATGTTCTCAAAGGAAAAGGTAATAAATTTACAATAATATGATCTCCTTCTTCTTTTTTCTCTTTCTCTGCAGGGTATTATATTTGACACTACTATGTTTTATATTTCTTTTTCATTATCATTATTTCTGTAATCACTAGAAGCATTTCCGTCTAGTAACAACTAAACATTGATTACTCATGCTGTGAACATTTCTAATTTGAACATTTCTATGTAATATACCAATGGCAATTATATTATTGTAATAATATATTGTTAACACTCTGCAAACAATAAATGTGAATCTTTTTTTAAACACATTTTTATAGAGTTTAATTTGTAGACTCTATTTGAATATAAAAATTTTCTTTAATGTTTTTAAGGATATTATTATTTCATTAAAAAAAAACTTTATTTACTGTGTTTGATAATGAACTATTCGAAATAAAATTATGTTGTTCGTAAATTGCAAATAAAAACTTCTTCTTCCAAAAAAAAATGAATTGATAAAAAAACATATAAATAGAATTTTGTTGCACCATTATCTACGAATTTACGCAGAAGTTAGATATATTTTATTTTACTACCACGTACATGCATCTATTCCTCGATTTCACCCACTTGGAAACAAATTCACCTCAAATATCGACGTATTTTAGATGAAGCTATACGTGAAATCCTGTTTAGATTCATCTTTACGTCGAATCGGCTTGCATTATGAACATCAAAAAATATGCTACGGATAAATTGAAGCCTTTAGTAGCTTTTCTATGTATTGGAATAACAATAAAATTATTATTTACACAACAAAAAATATAAGCGTAAACCACTAAAAAAATACTTTTTCATCACTTAACTATGAAGTAATATAAGAATTTTTTTTTTAAAATACCCCTTTGTGGCTAAGACTATTTTCGAGGTTTTGTATGTTCTAACCTTTTTTCACTCTTATAAAATTGTGCACAAAATAAATAAAAAACACTTTTTCGCTTACTTGCCTCGTGCATATAAGACGCTCGATTTTAAATTTTGAAGGAATGAGAATCGAACTATTTATAGCGTTTATATTCCTCTTAAAGAGAAAAAAACGTTAGGTTTCGTACTCATTTTAAAATTATATTTATATTCAAACCAAATTGGAGTTTGACTCCGGTAGAACAGATAACCGAAATTCGTTTGTTTGATTTAGAGTGTAAATATCCACGTAAGGAAAAAATAAAAGAAAAGATTTGTGAGGTTTGTTGTTTTTTAAAAAAAAATGATCATATTGGGCCAAATCTACCAATGGGAAGAACGTATAAGATGCCTGGAAGCAGTGGATTTATTTTATTCAGAAAATACGAAAATAAAACAAAAACTCAGGTATTATCTGATATAAGCGTAACATCCTGTTTATCTTCTCTTCATACTCTCACGGAGACTTTCGTCTTACGTTTAAATATTAAGGAATCTCGTGTATGGCTGAGTGCACAGATAAGGCTTTTGATTCTTTATGTTAAGCATCGCGAGCACTATCGAAGGATCTCGTCTCCTGAAAAACACAGCTTTTGTCAGGACTGGTGCTTTACGTCTTGAGTCAGATGCCGAGCTTTAGCAAGGGGTTGAATCTCTTAGTGAATGCTGGAGGCTGCATAATTTACAATATCTTCTTTCTTATCTTTAATATCTTAAAATATGGAGAAGATGCTGACACCCAGTGACGGTTTTCTATGAATAACGTACAATTCAACTCAGGCATCTTATAAACCCGCACATACCCACAAGAACAACACGACACAATACTCTATTCTACTACCAGTGTACCAACCATATTTGCTCATTCTCAGATATAATTTGAGAGGCGACCAACATCCCTGCCATAGGTCACCTCAAGTGGTTCGCTACGTTTGGTGACTTAACAGGGGTGCCCAAGGTTATAGGCTATGTATAATACCTAGTAATTTCTAGCGTTATGAAATTTGTAAAAATGAAAATGTGTGAATTTCATATATTTTAGCATCAGGAAGGAAAAGCGTGAGAGGTAGGGGAACGGGGGAGGCGGAGTTCGCGGGAAGGTGACAAGGGAGGGGGAAGGCGTGGAAGGTGGAAGGGGAATGCGGGAGGGGAATTGGACTCGGGATATGAACGGGGGCGCACGGGAAAGGACATGCAGTGAGAATAATTTTTTTTAATGGCATTGCAACGCATGCCGAGTACCAGCTTGCATCATAAAAAACTGTTACATTACGTTCTCTAGCAACATACGTCATAATGAACCGCCAAATTGTATTTTGTTGCTAGGGTCGCTAATTTCTGGTTCAGTGATATTATGTATTGTACTGAGATTACTTTAGATAGATCTAGGGAAATTTTTTTCAAACATTGCCAGCTTATTCCAAACCGAAGAATGTTTGTCATACTTAAAAAAAGGAAACAATGAATTTGTAAAACAATATCTATCATTTAACATATTACTCCTGCGTCTCCGACATCTTATTACATTTAAAAATGCTAGCTGCATTACTGCAAAATGCATTTAAACTTTTCTAATATATGTTCGCCATAAGTTTATCTCATAACTGTAAAGTCCCTGTAAATTGAATACCAACTTTTCCCAATGTATTTCTCATAAAGCAAGAACTTACATATCAATGCTTTCTTTTTTAAATGAATTTATAAATGGTGTCGTTAGGAAAAGCGCGCGGAACGGACGTGCGCCAGGAAGGATTTTCAATTTCAAAAAAAAAGAATGTGCCTTCTCTTTTTTCGTATTTCAAAATTGGAAGCTGTGTTCCATTTCCGATTATTGCGCCAATAAGGGGAGGTAGACAGAGAGGATACTTTGCAACCGGTATAATAATAAGACTGAGTAACGTTCTTTTAATTTTTAAAGATTATTGTGATAAAAAAACTAAAATTTGAAAAGACAATGTTTTTTAATTATATAATTTTTTCATTTTTGGTGAAATTTTTCAAACTATTTAAAAAATTAATCAACTTATTTTCCAGTTGTAGTCCAGCGGTAAGGCTCTTGACTCGCATTCACAAGGTCGCGGGATCGAATCCCGGCGTGGCAAATAAATTTTATATGATTAAATTGTGTTTTTTAAAATTTATTCATTTAAAATAATATATAGTATATTTGCGGCACGTTCCAGAGTGGAAGATACTCTCAGTATTGCCCTGGTGTAAGACCACCATTCAGAATTGAAACGTTGCTTGAAATGGCTTTAACCGTGTGTGGTGGCCAGATCTGAATAGCCAGGTACTTCTCACCTTCCTCTTTCCCATCTCCTTCCCCTCCCCACTACGTTCAGCATCACAACATACCCCACTTGGGGATGCAATGTGCGGTATTCATATAAAAAATAAAAAAAACACACACATGATGCGATGCTCCGAGAAAAAAAACCTTGGGTCCTATTTCTCTTTGGGGATGCTGTGTGGAGGGTCTTCTTTGAAGGGCAAGAAAGGAGGAAAGTTCTGGTAAATAAAAAGGTATGAGGAGTGGGTATGAATCTGGGGTCATTGTGTCCAGGAATAACGGACGTACAAATCCATCCCTCCCACTAAGGTGCAAGGATGGGTTGAGAGAGTCTGGCTTGTTTTGAAAGGTTTTTAGGCTAGGTCTCTCTCAACCAGTCTCTCCCGATCTAGCACACCACGCAGTAGGTGGTAAAACGCATTCGCTCTCAGAACCTAGTGAAACCTCACCCCAGGCACCCCGCTAAGTCGTGTTTCCATAAAAAGACCCTCTACACAGCATCTCCAAAAAAGATTGAGGGACTGAGGGATCCCTGAGGGATTTTTTTCCACCATGCCTCTTGTATGGAGCTACTGCGTATTTAATCTGGCGACCGGTCAACTCAGAATTATCAAAAAAAAATCGCAAAAAATAAAATAAAAAATTTGTGGAATAGGATAGGTTAGTTTACATTATGGGCTGTTTTCAATTGTATTTTCGTAACCTTTTATGACTTTTCAAAGGGCTGTTGAAATTACATGATTCTGAGTTATCATGGAACTATTTGACCTAAAGTAGTTATATTTTTATTATTTCTTTCTCAAGTCTAAAATTATTTCTCAGTTGTATGTTCGAATTTTTCGTAGTTCTACTGCCTATATTAATGTAAAGGCCCTCAGGGCGTAGAATAAATATATATTCATATAAATCTACATACATAAAAATGAAAATATGTTTGCTTCTGTCTGTCATAAAAATGAAAATATGTATGTATTGTATATATGTATGTATGCTATGCGTTGCTAAACCATTTATCCGATTGCGATGAAACTTTGGGGATTTTATGTGCGCATGCCCGCGATTCTTACCATATACAATGATAATATAATTAAGTACTAATTATAAGTGAGTTCTGGCATCATGAATTTATGCGTTGCTAACAGTTCATCCGATTGCGACGAAACATTAGGGATTTGATGTGTGGCTGTCAGCGATGGTTCCTATATGGGTTTACTGGTGAGCTCTGGTGTTATGAAATTTGTACATAAAAATTGCAGTATGTGGCACGCGGACGGGAATGAATATATGGAATCCGGGAGGGTGGAGGGGAACTCGGGAGTGGGTTCGCGGAACGGGGGAAGAGAACGAGGGGAGTGCGGAGAGGGAAGGTGGAAAAGGCGTAGTGGGAACGAGAGAGGGGAAGGGGATGCGGGAGAGGAAGAGGTAGCGGAAAGGGAACGGGATGAATGGGAAAATACACGCAGGGAGAAACAATTTCTTTAAAAAGTGGCATAGCAAGGCATGCCGGGAACTCGCTGGTAAATATTTAATTATAAATTATTGAAACTAATTTTGAAATAAATGCATTTCTTTATTTTCATATAAGCATTCTGACGTTTAACTCTCGAAATAAGCTACCATCAAATGAAAAACCAATATTTTTTTTAGATAAAAATGCTTATCGTTACAAGCCTTCTAATCGATTCAACTGAAAGGAGGCATATTCTCAGAAATGGTAGATTAAAAATAAATATTGCGAGTCCTAAATAACTTTCATGTAAAAAATATTGCGTGGCTACTTTGGAAAAATACATTAAATTATTTGCCTTTAATATTTTTTGGGCTGCCATCTTTGTTGTTGAGTGCAAAGTTCTATCAGAAATAATTGAAGATAGTATGTTATTAAAAGGTATCCATATATATAAATACAGGGTATCATGAGACTGATCAAACTGACGGAATGTAATGAGGTGGCAATGGCTTAGTTGGTAGAGTGCCAGTCCCTGTCAGACTAGAAGACCATGAAGTCTAGCACGGACGATCGATAAATCCCTGTATCAATACGGTATTGACCAAATTAGTCATCTGAGGTCAGTTGACGTTTGTTATTCGAGAGCACGGTCAACAATTGATAAGAAATTTTAACACGTTCTCCTAAGTGTCAGATATGCTGTCATTATACAAGTCGTACACGCAAACCATAGCCTTAATGAATAAATCTGAGACACGATTTATTCCGTTCGATCTTGAAGAAACGAAATTGGTTGAAATATGACTAAAGACCTCATTAAATAATTTACTTATGTTTAGTGTAAAAAACTACAATCATCAATTTATTAGTATTTTTAAGTTTTCCGCAGTTGTCTGACACTTCGGAATGTAAATCCGTAGATAGACCCTCCGGTGTTGCAAACGTTTATCGGTTTCTTATTTATTCCCTGTCAATATCCGTCTGGCTATCAACAGTGCGACCGTGCTCGAAAATCGGTATAAAATCGTCGATAGTTACGCCTATCGATCCGATATTGTAAAGTTATCGATTTCATTTGCCACCGTTACATATTATTTTTGTGTGTTTGTTACGTATTTTCAGCAATGATTGTAATTATTTGTTTATTGTATCCCCGGAATGTGTATGGTTCTTAGAATAAATAAGCGAGTTCACGGCATGCGTTGCAGTTCCCCTAATAAAGAATTTTTTTCTCACTGCATTTTCACACTCGTCCCGTCCCCCTTTCGCCTCCCCTTTCTCTTACGCGTTCCCCCTCCACATTCCACGCTTCCCATCTCCCCTCTCTGGAGATCCCCTCACCAATCCCGCATCCCCTCCCCTCTCCCGCGTTCAATATATTCAGTCCCGATACATTCAGATTTTAAAACGCTCGCGTGCCACCTACTGCAATTTTATTTTTCACATATTACAAACATTCATTTTTGTATTTTATAAGAACAATCAATCAAATTTGGTACCTAACATTTGTACCTAATTTAAAATAAATATACATTTTTATTCGAATCAAAGAATTCGATTTTGGTTATTACCACAGGTAAATACTTCGATTAAATTCATTTATTAAATGAGTTTATTTGAAAATTGAATTTTGATTCAACAAATCAAAATTGGTTTGCGAAATGTCATTCACAAATTGTGACATTTTGACTGTTTCGTTAGAGCTTTTGTAATGATTAAAAAAGCTTTTTAGATGTATTGCCATGTTTTAATTTTTTTTATACATTAACTCCACACAGGAAAACAGGAAAATAATTTCCCTCAAGGCCTATGTCATCTGGGATGCTATGTGGAGGGTCTTTTTGAGGAGAGAAAGGAATGAACATTGATCTTGAAGAGACCCATACCCAAGAACGAGTTAAAGAAGCGACCCGTTATCATGTGACAAATGTCAACCGTGTATGTTGGGCACGCGTTTGGCGTGTTTCCCGACTACGTATCGGTGCCGAAGGAATCAATGACGCTAGTTCCTCAGACCATCTTCCATTGTAATACCGGTAGAACAAGGACAGCATTCCCACCCGACGCCTGTGCTCTAAAGATTGCAATTCGTTTGTCAAGTTAAGAGAATCTACCAAACGGATCGCCCGTTTCTGCACATAGTCTAGGGTATTTTTTAGGTATTTTGGGGCTCCAGACCAGAGATGGTTTTAATAATCCAGAAACCTTCGCGAGGGTGGAGAAAATTTCTAACATCTCCTATTCTAATATGAATACCGCACAAGAGTCCCAACTGCTCCCGTCTGGAGCCAGTAAGTCTATGGCATCCCCAATTGGGGTATGTTGTGAAGCTGAAGGTATGGGAGAGAGGAAGGTGGTGGGAAAGAGGAAGGTGGCTTTTCAGATCTGGTCAACAAGCACGGCAAAAGCCATTTCAAGCAACGTTTCAACTCTGATTGGTGGTCTTACACCAGGGCGATACTGAGAGTATCTTCCACTCTGGAACGTGCCGCAAGTATACTATATATTATTTTAAATGAATTGATTGTGAAAAAATCACAAATTAATCAAATAAAATTTATTTGCCACGCTGGGATTCGATCCCGCGACCTTTGGAATGCGATTCAAGAGCCTTGCCGCTGGACTACGCCGGCCATCAAATGCCGGTGTGGTTGTAATAATCCAGAAACCTTCGCAAGAGTGGAGAAAGTTTCAAACATTTCCAATGCTTAATACAGTAATGCATAGACAACTCACATACATAGAAACTTATATTGATTTTTTGAATAAATAGATTGTATTTGTCCAGTCCGGGCTTAAACCCCTGACCTCTAAGTAGAGAACCAAGGAGTTTTCCGCTCTAAAGTTGGTTGTACGACAGGTAAGGCTATAATTCCCAAGTTTGTCTCCGGTCGATTGTATGTATGACAACTTTACAAAATTAAATTCGTTGAAACGCAGGTTGACAACGTTGTAATAAATGTCGTGATATTTCAGTTTCTTTGAAAGTCACATAAATCATAAATATCTGTTTGAAATGCCGCGGAGAATATAATTTCTAGAAGTACAGGGTGCACAGAAGATCACATATTATTTTCACTAAAAAAATCTTCACGGTCACGTTATTTTTTGATTTTTATTTACTGTTTTATACACTATTATGCATATATTATGTACACGAAACTTCCGCTGAATTCTTTTTACATTTTTAATATGAATTTTATGGTGAGGTGACCAAATAAAGGAATTTTAATCTGATCTGCTACGAACTAATGAGAGAAATAAAATTTTCATGACAGGAAGACTATTAAAGTTTATAATGGTTACTAACATAACTAATTTCATTTTATTTTAATTTTTACCTTTACGTATAAAGATAACGTATAAAGGACAAGGTCAGAATCGATTGAGGCATTCTTGTTCTTGACGAACGAGGTATCGTAAACACACCTAGCTACTCAGAATAATTTTTATCAAATTTCTCTATGATATTGACCCTTCATTTTTCCCGGGATTTGAGCTAAGAGCGTCGTAAGTCGTGAAAAAGATCGATAAACCTATAAATTTTTCAAATAAACGCAAGTAATGTTGTTTTTATGCGTAGTTTATTGTTCAAGTAAATATAATATACGATAGCACAAAGTAAACCCACAAAATATTACGTCAAAGTCAAAATTTCGCGAAATTTACGTACTTTCCTCCTTGGTACTCAGTCGACTGCTGCTGCACATTTTTGAAAACTTTTTTATTTTTACAATTTGGGAGGCGGGTATGGGTACCGCCACTCAAGAAACCATTTATTGGATTAGCAACACCCCTGCCGTAGGTCAGCCTAAGTGGTTTGCTATGTTTGGAGTCTTAGCAGTGGTAACTAATGGGGAGAGATGTGTGCATGTCTTGGCGACGGATGCGTTTGCTCACCTACCGGAGATCTGGAGAGACTGCTTGAGGAAATCTTCTAATTTCTCCAGCCAAACTCTTTCAACCCACCGCCTCGCAATCGCAGGAGGAATTGATTCATACGTCCGTCACTCCTAAACACCCTAACACCCAAATTCCTATCCATCCCTCATACTCTTTTTCCTTCCCAGAACTTCCTCTTTTTTTTTTCCCTAAAAAGACCCTTCACATAGCATTCCCAAATATGACATAGGCCTCTATTAAATGGTTTTGCTCAGGACCCCCTGCGTGGAGCCTGTTTTGATTTTTACCTCGTCAAAATTTAAGTTTTTTTTTTTGAAGTTCAGGCATAAAAAAAATTGAATTTGTTTTAGTTTTTTTAAATCTTAGTTTTCCATATTTTACAATAAAATCACATTCAAAAATAGAATCCAAAGTAGAAAATTTTAAACTTCAACGTATTTTTTTCAATTCGGGAGGCGGGAATGGGTGCCGCTGCCCCGGGAACCATTTATTGGATAACCAACACCTCTACCATAGATCACCCCTAGTGGTTTTCTGCGTTTGGTGACTTAGCAGGGATGCCCGGGTTCGCGGGGTGAGGTTTGTCTAGGTCTGGCGGCGGAGAGCCTGGACACACTGAACCCCAGATTCCGATCCACCCCTAATAGTTTTTTCCTTCCCACAACTTCCTCTCCATTCTTTCCCTAAAAAGACTCTCCACACAGCATCCCCAAAGATGACATTGGTCCCGAGGAAATTCTTTTGAAATGTAAAAAAAACAAGATTTTAGCATTTGTTTTTCTTTATTTGTCTTTGTTTCAATTTACACCATTTAAATTAAAAATATGTTAATTTTTTATGAATTACCCTATAGTTGTTATTTTACTGTCTGAACCCTCATTAAATCTATTCCAAATTGTACATTGCTTTATGATTTCAACAACACAATATTATATAATTTGTTCGCCTTCTCCGCTCCGTATAATTCTTGCTTTATTCCCAGCTCCTTTAATTGTTTTTTTTTTGTGTCTACAAAAATCGCTGTAAATTTTCACCAAAATGCAGAGTGAAAATGCCACGTGAATTGAGGTTTAACCCAGAAAATTCTTTCAGGAAAGTTTCTTCACAATAGATTAATGTTCTTCCTAATGAAGATTAAATATTTATTTCATTCTGCCGTCATTTCTGCGTCCGTTAATATAAAGCTCAAGCATGACTTTGAAATTTTAATACGCAGACATTCATCACAGTAATTACGACACTCGTGAAGGGTTGTGCAGATAATGTAGAAGATATATGTTAATAAACTCCTTTATATTTACTTTATTATGTGGTCACATTAAGAGGAAGCCACAAGCCAAAAATAAAATTATCCGTGTTGTTTTTAGTTTTATTTTGTTTTATTATTTGAACTGCTCCCAACTGTCTGGAACCAGTGAAACTACGGCATCCCCGATCGGGGTGTGTTGTAAGGCCAAAAGTAGTGGGAAAGTGAAGGAGGATGATGTGTGGAGGGGTTTTTTAAAAGAAGGAAGAAGAGAAAGTTCTTGGAAGGAAATATTTATGAGGGGTGGGAAGGAATCTGGGAGTCAGTGTGTCCAGGAGCGACGGACGTATGAATCCATCCCTTCAACGGCGTTGCGAGGGATGGATTCATACGTCGAGGTATTCCGGCTGGAGAGATCAAAAGACCTCCTCATCCAGTCTCTCTCGATCCGGCTCGCCACGCAACAGGTGGGCAGACCCATCGGCCGCCAAGACCTTGACAAACCTCACCCCATGAACCCGGGCACCCCTGCTAAGTCACCAAACGTAGCGAACCACTTGAGGTGACTTATGGCATAGCTGTTGGTTATTCGATAAATGGTTTCCGTGGCGGCAGTACCCATACCCGCCTCCCAAAATGAATAGCTATTCAGAGCTTGGCATCGGAGTATGGTGCTGAAGGGGGAGGGGAAGGAAAGGACTTCAGAAAGGTGGGGTAGTACCTTGATTTATTCACAAAACACGGCCAGATTTGAATAGCCAGATTGGCATCCCCAATTGGAGTATGCTGTGAGGCTTAAGGTAGTGGGGAAGAGAAGGACCCCAGGAAGGTGGGGAAATACCTGGCTGTTCAGATCTGGTCAGCAAATACGGCTTAGCCGTTTTAAGCAACATTTCATTTGTATTATTGTCATATACCGGGGCAATACTGAGAATATCTTCCACTATGTAAAGTATCGCAAATACACCGTATATTATTTGTATCGGCATCTCCAGTAAGAGCATGTTGTGTTGGAGTAAGGTTGAGGGAAAGGGAAGAAGACGGGGATAAGAGGTGGAAAAGTACATGGCTATTACAATCTGGTCACCAAACACGGCTAAAGCCATTTCGATTTTGAATTGTTATCTCACACAAAGGCAATGCTGAGAGTATTTTCCACTCTGGAAATATACTCTACTAGCTGACCCAGCCACGCGCTGCTGTGCCTAACGAAACACAACTATCTACTGGATGGTTACCCAAACTTTGTTACCACCGCCATCTGTTAATTTGCATAAAAATCAAATCCACACCGCTTGCTTGCCAGCCCGCTTGGTCACCAAATACAGACATTCTCCTTTATATATTATGTATTTCAACCAACTTACGCAAAATCTAGACGAGTTATATATTTTGATCTTCCTCATTAATCACTCTGCTGTTGGTGAAAACCGCATGAAAATCAGTAGTTTTTGAGTTTATCGCGAACAGACAGACAGACACGGCGAAGGACTTTAATTTATAATATGTAGAGATATTATAATGATAAATGGTGAAGTAACACATATCAATAAAATGAAATTTACTTGCACACGCCGGGATTCAAACCGCAATCCCCGGCTTGCTGGTCGAGCGCCTTACCTCTCAACCATGGAGGCCATCATGCCTTATATTGCCACTAATATATGTAATAGGCACCAAAACCTCTTGGCAAACGAAAAATGGAAACGGAGGTCACGATTTTACACGCAAAAGTGACTTTTATTTATTTTGTGAATTCATTTGTAAAAAAAAGGTGGTCAATCGAAGATTAGTTTAGCCATATAATTAAACTTTAAAAAAATTCATTCCTTTCAAATAAAAAAAAACATTTTTTAGTGGTTCACGCTTTATTTTTTTACAAAGTAATTAACAGTTTAATTTGAATTCTACTCAATGTAAACTGTAGAAAAAACTTTAAATAATCAAAAACATAATTTTATTCATTTATAATGTCAACCAATTCGTGGTAAAGATCAATCTAAAATAGTGATTTAGTGTTACCTTTGCCTAAAGAATATCTTTTGACGTTTTTACGAGAACGATTAATTAATTTTTATTACAAATTTCTCCGTTACTACGCATAATTTATTAACCATTAGAAAGTAAATACGAATGCTGGTAACTTGTCTCGTAAGCATTCCGTTTTTAAAAAAACAACTCATTCCCTTGCTGCCGACATCAACTATTTAATTAAGGAGGCGGGAATGGGTCCCGCCTCCCAGGGAATTGTTAAATGGATTACTAACACCTTTGCCATATGCGTTAGTGACGTTTTAGGTTTTAGGTTAACAGGTATGCCCAGGTTTGGGTTGGGTCTGCACACCGACCGCGTGGCAGGTCGGATCAGATGAGACTTGTTGTGGGAGATCTTTTGAACCTTCCAGTAAAATTCTCCCGGAACACCCTTTCACCGCAGTGTAAAGGATGGATTCATACATCTGTCACGTAGATTCCTGCACTCCTCTTATATATTTTTCTTTCCCAGAACTTTCTCTCCTTCCCTTCCTATAAGGACCATTTCCTTTAACAGTGCTGTATGTTGTGTTTACACTGCATCATTGACATTACAAAATAGATGTACCTTCTCAAAATTAGATTTAATACGACAAACCCATTATTTTTTAATGTATTAGTGCATATTTTGTGCAAGGTGTGTACCAGGAAAGTTAACCGGCCAGAAAAAAGAAACAAGAAAAACAGCACTGCAAGTGAAGTGTCCCACAACACTTGCAGTGCGTGGTTTTTGGAAAAAATTGTGACCGGAGGCGAAATATGGATTCATTTTTTTAACCTGAATTAAAGAGGCAGTCAATGGAACGGCATCACATAAACTCACCAAAGACAAAAAAATTCAAAACTGTGTGATCGGCGGGGAAAGTTATGGCGATGGTGTTGTGGATGTGATCGTGCTTTTTACAACACTGTGCTACATGCCCTTGTTAAAAAATGGACCAAAGCTGTGAAAATGGACGGAGATTATTTTAAAAAATTAAAAATTAATTGTCAATAGTGTGGTTTTCAACCCACGTAATTACATTTTTTATTTCTTGACAATTAAAGGAGAAAAAATAGGAGGCATTACTCTTTGATTAACCCAAGTACCTACATCCAGATTTTACGCGACTACATTATACGGAAATGTAGCGTATTAATTTCGTTTTAAACTTTAAATACTACATCGTATGTAATACTGATTGTTAAAGTAAATTACTGTTTGTTATTGTGAATTTCACGTGTATTTTTGATGACATATTGATCGCAACTGCAAAGGCAATTGAGAGATGCTTTCATGTGATGTTTTGCGAAAAATGGCAAAGATATTACCGTATTTTTACGATTTAGTAGCGTCTAGAAATATTTTTTTGTTATTTAATGGTATCTGACTTTGTTTTTATATAAAGAAGAGCATCTGTGGCGGGCGGCGCGGTTTGAATTTTTATTAAATCTACTGTTTTATTCCGAGATTCATAAATTCACATACTTTGTACATTTGACCTTCGCAACAAAAGAAAGGAGACTGTCTAAGTTCAGAAATTTCATATAACCGCCCACATCATCTTTTTTCAATCCTTATAATGGAATTATGATGCTTCTTGATAAAATTTGCAGACTTTTCTCACTCAATAATTACTTTATACTTTTTTTTTGCGTATCCATTGACTGTGTGTCCATTTAAAATACACATGTGACACAAACTACACATTTATGGATAAATATAAGAAATAGAGAAGAGTAATAGTAGCATGTGATTTCATTTATACATATAGCTTCAAATTTGTGGCGCTTAAATGCCTATTCAATTCTTCGAGTTCTACGCTCGGGCAACGCCACGGACTTAATCTTGTTTTTTTTTAATACATTATTTCCACACAGGAGGCCCTGAGGAAAATAATTCCCCTCAGGGCCTATGTAATCTTTGGGGATGTTATGTGGAGGGTCTTTTTAGGTAAGAAAGGAAAAAGACAGGAAATTTTGAGAAGAAAAGGGTATTAGGGATGGATAGGAATTTATTTATTTATTTTCGGGAAATCGACACTACATTTTTTCAGTTTGTACATGTTTGTATAGCCAAAATAAAACTAATTATGGATTTCCGCCTTGTGACCTACCTCTGATTTAACTGAATCTGGGGGTCAGTGGGTCCAGGAGTGACAGACACATGAATCCTTGCCTTCCACTGCGGTGCAAGGCGGTGTTCCGAGAGAGTACGGTTGGAGAACGCAAAGGGATTTCCTCAACCACTCTCTCCCGATGCGACCTGCCATACAGATGGTGGGCAGACGCATCCGCCACCAACACCTGGACAAACCTCACCCCATGAGCCCGGGTACCCCTACTAAGTCACCAAATGTAGCTAACCACTTGACCTATGGCAGAGGTGTTGGTTATCCAATAAATGATTTCCGGGGAGGCGGTACCCATACCCACCTCCCAAATTGTAAACACACGACAGGCATAGATAAACCATTGAAAGCCATAGAAAATCACAGAAAGTTGACAGCCGATGATGTTTATTTCCCTTTTTATGTAAATTTAATTTATTTATTTATTAATTTTAAACGTCCTGAGGGTATTTTACAATATTATTTATTTTACAGGATTTTCTTTACAATACAGATATTGCAATTGTTTATATTGTGTAGACAATAATTTAAAATTAATTTGATTAGTTAAAGATGAATCATAAATAATGTGACCAAACGTCCCGTTTTCCTTTCAGACACCGGGACAGTCCCATTTTTAGGCTGCGTGTTCCGGTGTCCCCACCTTCGGGCCGCTAAAATATACAGTTTTCGAAAATAGTGAAGATAGAATTTAAAAAAAAATCACTTTTTTCTAACTAAATTACGCCCCAATAAATGTCTGAATAAACACTGAGAATGTTTCAACCCAAAGTCGTTTATAAAATATTTTATTTAATTTATTAAGGAGCTAGAATTCCAATAATCCATACACTCGGTAGCTGAAAGATGAATGAGACTCTTTTGTACAGCGCTCTTTTCGGCTCTCAGGTGATTTTTCTTGAAAACAGTACCTACCTTTTTTTCGGTTTCCCGGTTTGAGAGAAAAAATAAATGGTCGTGTTAATCACACACGATGTTAATGATTTTAAACAGAGAGATTATATCTGATACATGTCTTCTTTTGACGAGTGAGACTTCTATAAAGTGATAAAGTCTTTCAGCACAGTCATCTAGATTCCGATGCGCTCCAGTTTTGTAAGCTAGTATTCTTTTGTATGCTTTTTTAATAGACTCCACTTTGCGGTTGTAAATTGCATAGTGTGGAGACCAAATTACTGAGCTACACTCTAAGATACTTCTTTTTTTTCTTTTCTTTAAGCATAAGTTTAGATTTTAATAGAACTGCATTCCAGTTGTCTTTCAGCGTCTCTTTCAGTGGTTTTGTTTTCAGTCCCCATTTCAGTTTACTTTATCTCTCAGCATCTTTTTTCTAATTGTGGAACCATTAAGCTTTGTCTTTACGTTCATCTGACCAGTGGAAGACCCGCTTTCTCACAGTTAGTATCTCTGGCGATGGGCTAGCAGCGTGGAGATGCGATATGCCACGTGGTTTGGCAGCATTCCACGTGGTGTCCAAACCAGAGAGACAGGCCATCTATCAAAATAGAATATCGCAGCAGCTGCGAAGATTTGTGATAATATACAATCATATTAATAATAATACTTGATCTAGTGTTCAATTTATGCGAGATGCTCTAATGACGAGAATTCTTTTGCAGTCTGATAAATGATAATGTTTTTCTTGCTTTAACATTAAGATTTTTTTTATCTTAGCTCGTTAAGCAGTTCAATTTGTTTTGTTAATAAATTATCAAGTATCTAGTAGATAATTTCCATTCAAATCGCCTTATTATTGTAAAAACACTGGCACCAATACAGAACAAAATTCAATAACACGTAGCTTGGACAGTTCAGGTAATGACTCTTCGAACACCTATAATGCCGGTAGACTGTCCTCATAGTAAAGATGCATTAAACAAAATTTGTCTTCAAGTACCAAGTAGCCAGAATGTATCATGTAACCATATCCAACTGTCTTAGTCCATAATAACTTCTTCTTCGTCCCCTTATCCTATTCGAGTCGGGGACCCATTGCATCGACAAGGCTCCTCCATAAGTCCCTCTCTTGTGCTGATTGTTCGGCCTCTATCCATGGCAGTCCCATTCTTTCCTCACACAGTTTCTGGAGTTGCCTTGCCCAGCTGTGTCTGGGGTGGCTCACTTGACGTCTAACCTCTGGAATCGCACTCAGTATTTTCATCGGAATTCGGTCATCAGACATTCTTAGTGCGTGTCCAAGCCTCCTCAGTTGAAACAATACGGAGTTGAAGGCAACTTGCTAAAAGTTACAGCAACACTATACGAAAAAAGTAGCAATAGAGTCCGTGTAAATGGTGATGGTAATGGGAATTGACCAAACTCAGTGCAACATACTCGCTAATGGAACTCAGCTGAAACTGGTCAACAGATTCAAATACCTCGGGGTCGAATTCTCCAGTGATGGACGGCAAGACGGAGAAATTGAACAAAAATTATTGCGGTAAGCGGTGTGTTGCGTCCTCTCTACAGCTCAATGATAATGAAGGCCGAGCATCAAGACAAAGATGGCAGTGTTCCCAACGGTACATCGCCCGACGCTCATTTACGGCCGGCCACCAGATATGGATACTAAACGAACACGCTCTAGAGTACAAGCTGCCGAAATACCTACCGATATTTATTATAAAATTTTATCTTGGTAGTTAACCTAAATTATGGAGCATTAATTTATTCTTTAACTTTTTAAATACATTTATTTTTTTTAATTTCGTACTTTTAACCCTTTTTTTGATATTTGATAGTTTATACATTTCTGATTTATTTATCCTTTTTTACTTTATACTTATAATGTTACATTCTTTATGTTGTAATAATATTCAAATGTTAATTTAATTGTGTTATTACGCCATGTACATGAAAATAAATACATTGTGTGTAAACCATGGATTTTAAAAAATTAACACGTGTTCATAAAAACCATTATCTTTTTCTATTTTTCTGTGTCTTGTTCTCTTTCATATTTTCGTTTACATTATTAGTATTATCTTCTTCTTCAATGACAAATGTTTGAGTTGTAGTTTGTCCATATTCGTGAAAGGAACATCACCAAGTCGTTTACTATTGAACTTTCTTATGCGAAAAAAAACAATGTGAAAAATACACCGCAGTAAAGGTATATTTTCAATTAATTAACGTTTACTATCCCGCGGTAACAATAATAGCACAATACAATTTGAAGAGATATGCAAAACGACGTAAATTAATACATAAAAATATTCCTTAAGTTATGGTAAATATGCAGCAGCTAAGGAACTACAATAATAATTGCAGTAAATTCAATCACATTAAACCTTGCATTCGAGAGTTGTTCTTTCTGAGTAAAATCCTCCGTAAGGCTTCGGTCGCAGCGGTTTTCTCTCGGTAGAGGCGATTTCCCAGAAAAATGAATTGTGGAAAACTGTATTATTTTAAGTGGTTTTCTTTTTGGAATTCCACAAAATGTGAACGCTGCGAATGCGCTGCGAACCATCGCTATGAAATATACTAGATTGGCTTCAATAACCGTAATAATTTTTTTTAAATTCAATCCAAGAGCATACAAATTATTAAGAAAACTTTGCAGGATATCTTCTCCGTTATTAAAACGATTTATCCAGACGTGTAAAATTTGAAATTCGGCGAAATGAGGCACTCCTCAATTTTGATAAGGATGAAAGTCACGCACACTGTTTTGATTCATACGTCAAAATTGAAGTTTTATTTTAATTAATGAAGTTCAGGCATAAAAATTTTGAAATATTTTTCGATTCTAAAAAAACTAGTTTTTCATTTTATTTTATAATAAAGTCAATTCGCAAATAGAATCTGAAGTAGACATTTTTGAACTTCAAAGCAATATTTTTCAAATTGGGAGGCGGTGATGGGTGCCGCTGCCACGAGAACCATTTATTGGATAACTAACACCTCTATCATAGGTCATCTTGTCACCATTGTCTAGGTCTAGGGCTGGCGGCGTATGACCTGGACACACAGGAGCCCCAGATTCCGATCTACCCTTATACATTTTCCTTCCCAGAACTTCCTTTTTTTTTTTAAATAACCCCTTTTTTTAAATAAAATGTGGCCGTTCGATAAGTAATGATTGAATTACTTATACAACGCCTATTTCATAACGCCAGGACCTACCATTATGTATAGCCTATGTTACTTGCTGATAATGTGGCTTTCTATTGGTGAAAGAATTTTTAAAATCGGTTTAGTGGCTTAGGCGTGTAAGCATCAAGCATGAAAGCATCAAGCATGTATCAAACAAACACACTCACTTTCGCATTTATATTATTAGTATAGATATCCAACAAATCATAAAATATTAAAATAAGAAGACCTTGGACGTTTATTAATAACTGCAGGACCTATCTAGGATATTTATTTCCACTGCAAACCGGAGTGCGAGGCAGAGAAAACGTCTAACAATGTTGTTTCCTTTGGATATGATATTTTGTAGTGCTTTTTGTAACAAAAATATATAGGCAAATAATACATGGCATTATGAATGCAATTTTCTTGAGAAGTTTCAAGGTATAAAAATCCCAAGTTTCGTGTTGCTGTGCGTATTTAAAAAAAAACTGGTTTGTAAATCGTCCTGAAAAGTCAGGAGCAGCTCAAATGACGGGTGTGAGACAAAAAATAGTCGGATTAATGTCCTGTTTTGTCCATTCCATATTTTTCCAATTAGGGATTTTGTAGGTTTTTTTGCCAGGAAATGCCGGAAAATGATTTAAACGGACGTTTTGATATTGGGGCAATTAAGGTTTAGATTTTATTTATTTCGTTTACTCTTTTTTGCGCCTTATTTGGTATATAATGTTTACATTTTTTTACAAGAAGGGTTAGTAATAAACAATAGATTAACAAAAATAATTTCTTAAAAAGATAACAATATAAACTGATAATAGTACTGATTAAATAAAATGAGAAGAGTAATACTGAGATTATCAGAAACCATCAATTGTAGTGAAACCACATAAAATATAAACAAAAAAATATAAGTTATAAAAATAGAGTTGACAAAATACAAACAACATAGAATATAAAACCTTGACCAAAAAGTTTTAGGATATTAATCAAAATCGATATGGTTCCATTCAAAGTACTCCCCGTCAACTGCACTTATCCAGCATTTAATCTAATCTTCAAAACACCGCTGGTACTCAATTTTCAGTATGTTCATCAGAGCTGTTTTCGATTTTTTCATGACATTCTCTCGGGTGCTGTAACGCGCTTCGCAAAGCGGTTTTTTATGTCGGTTGAACAGGAAAAAGTCGCAGGGAGCAAGATCAGGCAAATTCGAAGGCTGCTGGATAATAACCGCCGCGCAGAAAAGTAAAGACCGAAAGTAAGATAACGGTTTATAGCGCAGTTCATTGTGAGACTTTTCTGCGCGGCGGCCTGAAGTGGCGCGGGGCACGTCCCGCTCCGAACTCTACGTGTAAAGGGTACTATTGACAGATGTGGTAACCAAACAACAAAAGAAAGAATTCCAAACGCGTGACTGACAGCGTCACACGGTGGTTGGTCCTAAAACTTTTTGATCAAGCTGGTAAGTGAAATAAAAGTGGACGTATTTATAAAAATGTTTAAAATTGTTGTTAACAATAGTTTATGAACTAGGTAGAAATAGATGGCACATATGGCGTTTGACAAGTTTAAATTATTGTCAATTACATCCATTTTGTTTAATTATAAGTATTTTTTACAAAGACTATGTAAACGTTGTATTGGATCACGGATATCATGGAAGGCATTGGTTTCCATGTTCCCGAAGGTTGTCTCCTTCACCGATAGACTGTTTTATCTCCCGGCTTGCAGAACTAACTTGCCAATGGTCAGCCAGTCGGAAGAGCTGTCTTGTTGTTAAATAGAATCACTTCGAATATCGATATGTTTAACATCAATGAAGCAAAATTTAGACGGTAAGCTTTGATGCTGGTAGTTTAAATCTGTTTATCTTATCTTAAATATTTTTTATCTTTTAAAAAAAGCTTTGATGATTTTGTAATGATTAAATTATATTTATTTATTTAACGCCCAGAGGGCTTTTACGTGATTTGTAGTATAATTTTAGATTGACAGATAATTTGAAACTTAAAATAATAAAAGTAAAATTACATAAGGTAAAAGTCTTGCAACAAGTCATACAAACACAGAAAAATAAAGCTATTTTATGGGTTTACAGGATGTATTCAGTAATAGTGTTGAAATAAATGTTTTGGATGATCCACAAATCTTGCCAAGTTGATATTGAATATGTCAACATCGCCAGAGTACTGATTTCCCGTGGTGTGAAGTCGTTGTATCGGAGAGTGGGCAATGTAGTTATGCTTATGAGTGTTGCTGTAGAATATTGTATTTTGTCGTGTTCTTACTGTGAGTGTTCGTAAGTTAATGCGTTGCAGGAGTTCACAGCTATCGAATTTAGCGTTTAATATTTGAATAAAAATGTTAAATCGTTTATTTTACGTCTGTCTTCTAATGTTTATATTTTTAGAGTATTTAATAAGCACTGTATTTTAAGTTTTCTACTGGGATATTTAATTTAAAATTTATAAATCGCATTTTTTTTTGTATTCGCTCAATGTTTTTTTTTTTTTTTTCAATTATTTCTGGCTTTCACCCATCAAGGGTGTTCTAGGCCATCATTTCAAATTGTAGAAAAGGGAAAGGTAAATTTAAATATAAATGAAGAAGTAAATTTATATATTAATATTATTTAAATGTGCAAATTTCAGAAGTATATGGAAGATTGGAATCGAGTTTAGACTTAGGAGAGATGAGATGTTGAATGGAGGGGAAATAATTTTAGATAACGCTTGATAAAAGAGAGGATATTTATTTAGAGAGGGACAACCAAAAAATATGTGATCTAAAGTTCCCACATCTAGACCACAGAAAGTACAATCTGGGGAGTCAAGGACATGAATTTTAAACAAGTGAGAAGGAACGGAACAATGTCCGATTCTCATTCGAATAAGAGAGGAAATTTCTTTTTTGGAAAAATGGGGGAATTTTTGAAACCACGGTTTTGATGGAATAGTCCTTTGTATTGAGGCATAGCAGGCTCCCTTGGATTGACTAGCAATGTTCCAATACTCTTTCCAAGCATTGCGGGATCTATCTTTGATGATGGAAAAAATATCAGATAGGGGAATATGGTTTACGAGGGTAACAATAGGGTTAGACGCTCCTTGTTTTGCCAAGGAATCCGCAATATCGTTACCCACTATGCCAACATGTCCAGGAATCCATATCAGAGTTACAGTTTTTCCAGAGCTTTGAATGGAGGCTATCATCACTCGAATAAGGCATACAAAATTATCATCAGGATGAAGAAGAGGACTCGATTTCAGTTTTTGGAGGGTACTGAGAGAGTCAGAGAGAACAAGGGAATGTTCAAAATTATTTTTGATTATATATTTAAGTGATTCAATTATTGCAATGCACTCGGCAGAAAATATTGAAAATTGGTTTGAAATTGAATAAAATATTCTATCATTAGAATTATTGTGGTAAACGTTAATACCTATACCACAGTTAGGACAGTCTGGAGATTTGGAGCCGTCAGTAAATAAAAGAGAAGAGTTGGGCCATTTAGATGAAATAATGTCATTGAACATATTATTGACAATACAGGCAGGGAGATTGGAATGACTTTTAAGAATGCCAATCCCTTCTAAAATTGTTGGGGAAAGGGTGACATGACTATATTTTAATTTGTACAAAGGAAGAAGATCATTTTGTATAATTTGAAGCTCTGATAGAGAGCGAAAATTTTTACAGATGGCAGGAAGAGGTTTAGTTCGAGCTCTGATTGTAGGTGCATTTGGTGGGTTGTTGAACAATGAGACTCTCGGAATAATCTGATGACATTTAGAATTTATACATTTAAGAACAAATTTGTCAGCAAATAGTTGACGCCTTAAATAAAGTGGGGGATCAGAACATTCTACTTGAAGGGAATTGATGGGTGAAGATTGCATCGCTCCAGTTATTATCCGCAAAGATTTTGATTGAATTTTGTCTAATTTACTGAGTGCATTTTTTGATGTATTAATTTGAATTTTGTAAGATGGGGATCAAACTACTGAGTTGTATTCAATTAGGCTTCTAACTTCTAACGAGAGATGTGTATAATAGTTTAATAGCTTCTAAGTTTTGTTAGTAGTTGTTCGTAATACGAAGCATAAGTGTTTTCAATGAATTCAATGAAGTTTTAAAGAAATTTCTCAATTCACGAGATGTCTCACTGTGATATTTCTGAACACGTCGAACAGAACAGAATTTATTGAAGTAGCGATGGAGATTTGCGTGAAAGATTCAATGTTCCATGCAACTTATCAAGTATGTGCTCGCATTGCATTGAGAGCAGCTCGAGGGCGTGTTTCGGACGAATTAAATGGGTAATAAAATGCAGCGGTAGAGTGCACGTATCGCACACTGCACATGATAGTATTGCAATATTAAAAAGGGGGTTCCTACTCACATCTTTAATAGCGTATTTTTCTAAAATCAGTCCAACTAAGGAATGCTTTGAGCGAATACTTTAATATGGGGCGAATTTTGAATGGGAGGGCAATTTTTTATTTATTTTTTAATATATTCATACAGTTGTAGATGGAGCATTTTTTAATAATCGAATAGTTATTAATAGGCTTGCGTGTGGGTGGTTGAATTTTAGAACCTGGTTTCGAGTGCATGTCTGACGCCACGCCGTACGCGCCGCGTCACAAGTAACATCTGTGTACGTGGAATTTCAAACAAAGCTACCAATGTAATTTGGTTTCGAAATCAACAATTCGTCACAAGATGTCGCCGCTTCCGTCAGTCAGCAGGTCGGATGAGGACTTGTCCCCCCTATATATAACTGTTTCGAATTTGTGAATATGTAGTATCTCTCCGAATACGGAAAGATTGACGGTAATATATAGTTGTATCAAGCATATATTTCATATGACGTCATTGCCTGTCTCGGTTACTTTGTCCCGGTGACTAGCTGCACTGGACGACAGTTGATCCGAGGAACGTGCTAATTTTGGAACCAGTTTCTATTGGATTTATAAAATGGTCACCAAACTAACTGAGCGAAGCAGAACCCAAAGCCGCCCGCAGGGCTTAGAACCAAAAACCTGGGGAGCGGGTTTTTAACTGCTAGTTATAATTAACTCACAAAAATGCCTATGTCGCCTCTAAAATCATGCAAAATTGAACGGCCTGTTTAATTTATAATATAAAGCTTTATTCAATTAAATTCAATTTATTCATTTTAAAAATCATAACAAAATTAAAATATCAAATCGTTTTTTAAGTAGAGAAAATATTAAGATTAAAACATATTTAAGCAATTTACATAATTTAAGCAATTTAAACAAATTAAACAAGTTAAACATCAATGAACAATTTAAACAATGAAATAAATTAACATTTATTCGTACAAGAAATTTGCTAAATATTTTGTTAGAAAAAATAATTATTCAATGTTGGGTATTTTGGCTTCAAATCCTAAATTAAGTTTTGTGCAAAAATGCCGCACAGCCGTTTTTATTAAGATAATATTGCTTAATATTTTTTTGGCATAAATTCCAGTTCCAATTACATTCCATCGTCTCCTACCACAAAACCCTTTCCATTGTTCACGATACGTATCATGTTTCCCAATAATAAGTACTAGCCCAAAGCGGGCTGACTTACATTACATTAATCAAATAATGGTAAAAACCGTTAACCCTTCAGCTGCCGGTGTCGGCGCCAATCAATCCAATCAGCCAAACAAACCGCCCACCAAATCCATCAATTATTTAACCTCGACGCGCCGCGGTGAATTCGTTCGCCTTTATTCAGAAGAGGAGATATAACGATGCAAGGTTGGATTATTTTTTGCTTCCTTTGATATGGATTTTGAGTTGAATCGTCATTTGATTAGCCGCAAGAATCGAAAAAGGGTAATTGCGGAGAGTGGTATATTTGGTTTCAGTGTAACTTGATATCAATTTGTTTGTTGAAAGTAGAATTTGTTTTTCTTTTGGAATATTTAGCCAGACA
Source organism: Glyphotaelius pellucidus (assembly GCA_936435175.1). Taxonomy (NCBI): domain Eukaryota; kingdom Metazoa; phylum Arthropoda; class Insecta; order Trichoptera; family Limnephilidae; genus Glyphotaelius; species Glyphotaelius pellucidus. Next base: position 3,559,162 of record OW386561.1, read on the forward strand.
AGAAATCAAGATCAATTTAATTAACCTGTAATAAAATTAATCGTTTCTTTTGTTTATTTGTAAAGCTTCGATGACATTAAGCGAGTTTACAAGCTACTATCTGGAAAATGCACAATCTTTTAGTAAACTCGCTCAGTGGCATCGTATTACTTGCTAACTAGCAGATTGCGGAAAATCTACCAAAAAAATTGAAAGGTAGTCAACTTTACTCGCTATTCGCTCAAGATGGCGGCCTACCAACAGCTGATTTCGTAACTGTCAGAATTAGTTTGCGCGGTAGTCGTAATTCTCGCGTGTGGTGCTAGCTTCGAGCTCAAGTTTCCTTACAAAATGTCGACCGAATTGGTTCGCGCGAGAGTCGTTATTTTAGCTGCTACTATAGCTACTGAGCGAGTAGACAGTTTTGTGTGTCTTCATGACAATCTCACTCGCCGATTCACCCGCTTTTAAACTTACCGGCTGGTAGCTTGTAAACTCGCTCAATGTAATCGAGGCTTAACAGAAGTTTTCAAACATTTAGCCCCGGGGTGGTGAAATCAGCACTATTTTTAACTAAAATTCTTACTATAACGCGATGATTATGACCCAGTTTTCGGAATTTCTACGTTTTCTACGGAGTCGAAAAGTAATTAAGTCTTAATTTATAAAAATGAATGCTTCTTTATTTGTCCCTCATGCGTTCCTAAATCATTCTTTTGCGATGAAACTGTGGTAATTTGTTGTGCGAATACCCGCGCAGTTTTCAATATATAATAGTGAGCTCTGGCGTTATGAAATTGTATGAAAAATTTACATTAGATGGCGCACTAGTTGTTTGAAAAAGGAGTGTATTTCATATAAAGAATTTAAAAAAAATAACAGATTTGGTATCATTCAAGAAAAAGGTCAAATTATTCTTAAAAAATTCATCCATAATATCACCAATCAAAATGCTGTAACTTCAAGCCAAATAATAATTTGTTACGTTACAATATACACGTACTTAAGATTATATTTCTGCGATATAATTTATTTATTTATTTATAAATAAACGCCCTTTTTCGGGGCTTTTACATGTATAGCATAGAAAAAACATTTTATTGTACATAACTGAATTGCCTCAATAACAATATTTTAAATTTATTCAAAGATAAATTGAAGATGTCCACTGACTTGGTATAATTGTTTCCCTCCATTAGTATTCTGGGCAAAGAGGAATACATATGATAGTTAGTCCCAGAATTTCTGCACTGAAATAAATCCTGACTTCTAGTATTACGAAGTGGAATTCGGAAGCTTAACAATTCAAGTAATACCGGACTATCAACTAAATCATTTAGAATTTTATATAAAAATACCAAGTCAGTGAAAATTCTTCTGTCTGACAATTTAAGCATATTCATATCGTTTAAAAGTGTGTTGTAGTTTAACATATTTGCTGAAATACCCATTTTAAAATTTAGAAAACGTAAGAATTTGTTTTATATTCTTTCAACAGCTTGTACGTGCATATTATAATTCCAGACAGGAGAATTGTACTCAAGTTGGCTTCTAACATAAGCAAAATATAACATTTTAATACACTTTATATTGTTAAAGTTTCTAGTTAGCCTAGTTATAAACCCCAACATTTTTAAGCCCTTATTACAGATTTCTGTTATGTGGTTAACAAATGAAAGATTTGATTGAAAAGTGATGCCCAAGTCTTTAATTTGCATTAATGTCTGAAGAGCATTGTTATCAAAGTTGTAATTAAATATCACTGGATTTTTTATTCTATTATGATAAAACTCCTACACCAAGCTCAAGAGCTAGTTCTCTTAATTTAAAATTTGTATTTCACTATTTTGTGTGTTGCAATGGTATCATGTTTATTACTGTTACAATGTTATACATGTGATAATAATAATAATTTATCAAAAAATATTTACCTTAGTATCATTGCATTTCAAAAAAAACCACCATTGTCAATTTTAGAGACTATTACAAATCACCTTTCAAATGAACACCGTTAGTAAAATTGAAAAATTACATCTGTCAAAAATTTTAACAAAAGAAATGCACACTTCAAATATTAATAAATAAATTATTAATTCGATTCCAATTTAAAAAAAAATATATTAAATTGTGTTTTGTCTTTTTCTTAAATTTGATTTATTTTTGAAAAACTGTTTAGGTATATAATTTTTGTTTATTTATTAGAATGTTATTCTTTTTCAGTTATTTACCGCTCTTCTTGCTCCTACGAAGAGGATAGTGGTATGTACAAGTTTGAGTGTGTGAGCTTTTGTTTGCTCGTGTGTTTTCACTAACAACAGATTGTGTACTGCATTAAATTTAGTTTTCGATTAAAGTTTTATTTTTAGAAACCTTAACACTCATCTATGTATATTTAACCAAGCGATAATATTAAATTTAGTAATTATTATAGCGTATCATTCACATATATAGAGTGATGTGTCACTGTTTCATTTGTGCTATAATTAAGATATTAAGGCCTTTCTAGTTAAAATAACTCCCAAATTTTTGATGACCTAACGAACAAAAAAAAATATTTATTGTTTCTTTATATGGTAAGTTTTATGGTTTACCAAAAAATTTTTAACTTCATTAGGATAAACTTGTGTGGAGGTTAATAATTTTATAAAGTAATAAAAATAGCACAAAATCATATAAAAGAAATATAGATATCAAAAGAACAATTTAATAAAATTAATTGGATATTTGCAGAGCGCCGTTGTCGTGAAAAATCACCCCGAGGGAGCTGTCCAATTTATTATGAAGTCTTGGTTCTAACTTTTTTTTACATTAACTCCTCATAGGAGGCCCTGAGGAAAATAATTTCCCTCAGGGCCTATGTCATCCTTGAAGTTACTGTGTGGAGGGTCTTCCTGAGAAGAGGAAGGAGTGAACATAAGTCTTGAAGAGACCCATGTTGTAGGAGGAAGAAAACACAGAGACCGGCGAATCGATCCATAGCCGAGCTGTTGAACTCAAGAACGAGTCGAAGAAGCGACCCGTTCTCTTGTGACAAATGTCAACCGTGTACATATATTAGGCGCCCGTTTGACGTGTCTCTCGACTATGCACCGGTGCCGAAGGGATCAAAAGCCTGCTCTAAGGAGCGACCCTAGTTCCTCAGAGCATCTTCCATTTAAATACTGTTAGAACAAGGATAGCATTCCCACCCGACGCCTGTGCTCTAAAGATTGTAAACACCGCCCGTTTCTGCACAAAGTTGAGGTAATTTCGGTTTCAGGTAATTTCGAGCTCCAAAGGTGGCTGTTAAATTCAACCTTGGGGCGCTCTTGCGATTTGTACAGGGTTAGCAGTTATATACTATTAAAGTACCTGCGGGCCCTGTACGGTAGGCCTAGTTTTTGGTAAGCCAATTTAACTCCGACTTTGATAGAGCCCCCATACTTGAGCTGGTCACTTATAGTTGCAACAAGCATATCAATGGAGGGCCTGTTCGAAATTTATTCATATGTAAAGAAAAAGTATTGTTGTGGTGTCGGTTAGATTGAGAATTGTCACTTGTTTTGTTATTATATGATTTTATTGTAAAGTGTCAGTTTGTTAGAAGAAACCATAAAAAAGAAAGTGATATAATAAACATAAATGTCGTTTCTTCGTTACACAACTTAGCAACACAAGTGTTTTATTTATCAATTAAATTAAGGAATCAAACATCTACATTATAAAACGACATTTTTTGTTAAAAACCCAAAAAATGGAGAAACTTCAGTTTGAATTCACTCTGCTACCTGGAAGTGAAGGCAAGTCAAATGTTTGTAGCATTACCTCAATAGTTACAAGTGATGATAAAGTGTACGCAATACCAGAATCGCTACAATCAGCCAGCCATCACAAGGAAATAATGAAAACTGCTGCTTTTAGTAAAGTGAAAAATAGTTTGGGAAAAAGGTACCAGGTTAGGAGAGTCTGGATTACCATGACAGAAGAACTGAAAAAAACATATGTAGATGAACATGGAAATTTACAGTTTGGAGACCAATACCTCGAAGAATTGCAAGAAAAAAGTTCCCCAGTACATCAAAAAGAAGAAACAAGTACACTGGAAAGATTGATTGAAAAATTAATGGGAAATAACCAACAGAGCTTAAAAAACATTGCTGAGAAGTTCGTTATTGAAAAATTCTGTAATAAAAATACAAATGCAAGCCAGTGGATCGAAGTGTTTGAAAAAGAATGTTTACGGTTTGATGTGATCACGGATGAAAAAAAAATAGAAATACTCAGATTGTTTATGGATAAAACTTGTGTGGATTGGTACAGTTCCATGATTATAAAATTAACAGTGAACTCCGAGTGGTCAACATGGAAAAACAAATTCTGTGAATCATTCGCAAACAAAGGATGGAACCCTGTCACATACGCACTCTCATTTAGATACAAAGATGGTTCTCTGTTGGATTATGCTATGAAAAAAGAAAAACTTTTATTGGATATGAGAAGATCAATCGACACCGGTACTTTAATAGATCTTGTTGCTTCCGGACTACCAGAATTCATACTAAACAAGATTGATAGAGAAGGATTACAAGATATTGTGGATTTATTCAATGAAGTAAACAAGTATGAACATTTGGTCAACAAAAAGAGATTCATAAATAAGAGATCATTTGGGAATGCAGAATTTAATACAAATGAAGGTAAAAATCCATGTAAAATTTGTGAAAAATTGAATAAGGGCTCTCGTTACCACCCTGAAGTCACATGCTGGTTCAAAACAAAAGAGAATGAAAAATTTAAGAGAAGTGCCATTAAACATGTAAACAATTCAGTGATAGAGACTGAGTTAAATGAAAATAATCAAAAAAACTAATAGTAACACCATTAATAAAAGTCAAACTATTACTAAATGATAAATTAGAAATATACGGAATTTATGATTCGGGTTCAAATGTTTCTCTAATTAATTCTAAGTTATTGAAACTAAAAGGAAAAGGAAACAGTTTGAATGAAGCAAATTTAGTAACGATTAATGGTGTTAAAAAGACGAGTGGTTTGACAACTTTAAAGATAAAAATTTTGGAATTGGAGAAAAATGTTGATGTGTACATTATTGATGAACACAATTTCAAGTACGATTTTTTGATTGGATTAGACATGATAAAAGACTTCAAACTTATTCAAAGTGAAGACTTACAAATATCACAGAAACTCTGCCTGAATAGTGCAAATAAAAAAGATAAAAACTCTACAGAAAATAAGAACGCTGTAGAAAAACACAGAATTAATTTTAACGAACATGTTAAAGAAGAAGATTTTAAAATAACAATAAATCATTTAAATAATGATCAAAAAACAGAAATAAATGAACTAATAGGCAAATACACATCAGTGTTTGCGAAGAGTAAATATGATGTTGGCACTGTTAATGGATACGAAGCGAAGATAGACTTATTAGTAGATAAATATTGTAGTAAGAGGCCTTACAGATGCAGCGTAGAAGATAAAAAGGAAATAGAAGAGCAAATAGCAAAATTATTAGACAATAAACTGATAGAAGAGTCCTACAGTCCATTTGCTGCACCGGTTACTCTAGCATTTAAAAAAGAAGAAAACAAAAGATCCAGATTATGCATAGACTTCAGAGACTTAAATAAAATAGTCGTACCTCAAGCTCAACCATTTCCGTTGATTGAAGACCTAATGACGAAGACCAGAAATTGCAAATTTTTTTCAACGCTGGATATAAACTCAGCCTTTTGGTCTATTCCGCTGCGGATTGAAGACAAAAAAAAAACAGGATTTGTAACACAGGAGGGACATTATCAATGGACCTGCCTGCCTTTTGGGTTAAAGACTTCTCCGGCAATTTTTCAGAGGATATTAAGCAATATATTGAGAAAATATAAACTAAACGAATTTGCTGTCAATTACATAGATGACATTCTTATATTTTCAAAAACTTTTGCTGAACACATTGATCATCTGACAAAGCTGCTGAATGCAATCAAAATGGAAGGTTTTAGATTAAAATTTACAAAATGCACATTTGCATCAGACATGGTAAAATATCTGGGTCATATAATTCAGAATAATTCAGTCAAGCCAGTAAAGGATAATTTGACTTCAATAAAGAATTTTCCTATTCCAAAAACACAGAAGAATGTGAGACAATTTCTAGGAAAAATCAATGTTTATCATGAGTACATTCCGAAGAGTGCAATAATACTAGATCCTTTGCATAATTTACTAAGGAAAAACCAAAAGTTTATTTGGACTGATAAATGCCAAAGTGCTTTTGAAACGATGAAAAATCTACTATGCTCACAACCAATCCTGGAAATTTTTGATCAAGATTTGCCAATTAATATATACACGGATGCTTCTCTAGAAGGTGTTGGAGCTATTTTAAAACAGACACAATCTGATGGAAAAGAAAAACCAGTAGCTTACTTTTCGAAAAAACTAAATGGAGCCCAGAAAAAGAAAAAAGCAATTTACCTAGAATGCTTAGCTATAAAAGAAGCAGTGAGATACTGGCAATACTGGTTGATAGGTAAACCATTTACAGTTTATTCAGATCACAAACCACTGGAAAACATGAACCTCAAATCTAGAACTGATGAAGAGCTGGGTGATTTAACATATTATCTTTCACAATATGACTTTAACATAAAATATGCTCCAGGAAAACAAAATTTGGAAGCTGACTGTCTAAGCAGAAATCCAGTTCTAGAATCAAATGAAAATACGGATGAACAATTGAAAGTCGTAAACATGATTAAAGTGGAAGATATTTTGAAAGATCAGAATAAAAATGAAGAAATACAAAATAAAAAAAGCAAATTAATAGAGAAACACCATATATACTTCAAAAAAATCAGAGAAAAAGAAAAAGTTATTCTTTCAGAAGAGTTTAGTATGGAACTCATAAAAAAAATACATGAAAACCTTTGCCATATTGGAATTGGACAAATGCAAAAGATGATAAGCACACATTACGTAGCCAAAAATTTAAATAAAAACATAATAAAAGTTTGCAGAACCTGTGAAATTTGTATTAAAAATAAATCAAGAGGACAAGACAAATTTGGCGTTATGTCTCATTTAGGCCCGGCAACAAAGCCTTTTGAAATAGTATCTATAGACACAATTGGAGGATTTGGAGGTACAAGGTCAACAAAAAAATTTCTGCATTTGTTGGTAGATCACTTTACAAGATATGCATTCGTTCTTACCTCAAAAACTCAAACTGCGAACGATTTTGTAAATCTAGTTAACAAAACAGAAACAGGAGACATAGGTTTGCTACTTACCGATCAATACCCGGGAATCAATTCAAAAGAATTCAAGAAATATTTACAAGACAAGCGGATACCAATGATCTTCACAGCAGTAAATGCACCATTCTCAAATGGTTTAAATGAGAGGCTGAATCAAACTTTAGTTAACAAAATAAGATGTAAAATAAATGAAAAAGAACAAAGGAGAGCCTGGACAGCAATAGCTCAAGAATGTACAAGAAAATATAATGAGACTATTCACTCAGTCACTAACTTTGCACCGAGTTACCTTTTATATGGTACGGACAGCACGATTTTACCGAATGAACTAAAACAACGAGAATCAAATAGTGACTGGATCAGAGACAGGAAAATAGCACTTGAAAACACAATAAGATCACATAACTACAATAAAACATTATTCGATAAAAAGCGAAAACACTTCGAGTTTAACGTAGGCGATATGGTGTTTGTGGAAAATGGAAACAAGCTGAACAGGAAGAAATTGGATGAACTGAAAATTGGACCATATGAGATAATTGAAAAAATTTCAAACTCCATATACAGGATAGATACGGGTCATAAAAAACCAGAATCAAACCTATTCCACATCACAAAACTTATTCCAGTTCAAACATTGGAAGAAGAGGACATCGAAGATGAGAAAATTTTGCAATAATTTTCTTTCCCGAGGGGGGGAGATGTAAAGAAAAAGTATTGTTGTGGTGTCGGTTAGATTGAGAATTGTCACTTGTTTTGTTATTATATGATTTTATTGTAAAGTGTCAGTTTGTTAGAAGAAACCATAAAAAAGAAAGTGATATAATAAACATAAATGTCGTTTCTTCGTTACACAACTTAGCAACACAAGTGTTTTATTTATCAATTAAATTAAGGAATCAAACATCTACATCTATATGATAAAAAGATGTGAATTCGATTTATTTAATTCAATTTTTGAATGGAATTTGAACACCAATTTATATAATGTTTGGATAAAACCTGATATTGTACTTTTTACGGTTATTATCAGTCAGTGAAGCCAAGAGGGACAAAGAAAATATATGTTGCACTCCCAACACAGTTGATCATTCTTATCACCACGTTAAAAACACCTCGCGCCAACAAAACAAACGACCAGCCCATTTCTTTCCACCTCCTTCGACACCTCTCTGCAGATAAATCTGCCATTGTACCAACCACCGAACAAGTAAATCAATAGAACTGTGTTGTGGGCGCGTCCGTGTGCCTTAGGTCAATTTTTTATAACTTCTGTTGAAATTTAATAAAAAATCTCAAATATCAACTCTGTAGATACATGGCCCCTAGATATTTTAATAGTACACAACTGCTGACCCTGTACGAATCGCAAATGCGCCTAACTGTTGAATTTGGCAGCCACCTGTGGTATGGAACCCCAAGGCATTTGAAAAAAAACCCTTGAAGCTGTGCAGAAACGAGCGCTCCCTTTGATAGATTCTTTAATTTTATCATTGATAAATTTATTTTTATCAAGTATAATTTGTGGAACTCCATTTTAAATTTTTTTTTTAAATATTCAATAATATTATTATTCAATTAATAAAAACAGTTTAATAATAAACAAGTTCTGCTAGGTAACTATTATAACGTGTGACAGCTATTTCGCCTTTTGAAGGCATTATCAAACAGTGGTCATGCCACTTGCAGACTAGGTATTTATATTATTTCTACATACGTATTTACGAAGACTAATTTCTAATTTATGAGTAAACTGACTGAAATTATGAATGGTTATTACCTTATTTAAAGTTTCCGCATTTACTTGCATTGTTTAAATTAGACAGGTCGTTACGTACTCTAATCATTATGTGAATTTTCCCAAATGATTAGAGTACATAATATTGATTTAATTTTTTTTCTTCTTATTTTTACAAACGGGTTGCAATCCTTAAAGACAGCGCATGAGGTAAGAGTGCTGTCTTTGTTCTACCGCTTTTTCAAAGGAAGTCCAAGAAGTAGTGTAATTGATTCATCACGAGTGCCTAGTAACGCCAAAATATGCTCTGAACATTTGTTAGATATTTGTCAAATGAGAACGCGTCGTTTCTCCGACTCGTTCTTGAGTTCATCAGCCCGGCTGTAGAGCGATTTGCCAGCCTCTATATTGCATTTTTTCTACAACATAAGTAATATGTTTATGATTTGGGATGCGGGTGTGGGAACTGCCACTCAATGGATAATCAAAACCTCTGCCATGGATCACCGCAAGTGCTGCGTTTTATGACTAAGCAGGGGTGCCCGGGTTCAAGGGGGGAGTTTATTCCGGATCCTGCGGGTGCGTCAGCCCACCAACTGTGTGGCAAGCCGCATAGTTGGAAGGATGGATTCATGCGTCAGAACTTCTCTTTTCACACAGCATTCACAAAGATGATATATTACCTGAGGGAAATTATATTATTAGCTATTGTAAAAAAAGGGGGAACACCTGTGAGGAATTTAATGTAAAAAAAAATCTTAAACATAAATTCCAAATCTTTGTCTTATGTAGGAGTAGACAGATATCTGTCTACATCAGTTTTGTTTCGAATTGGATTGAATTGCACTTCTAGGAAAATTCTTTTCATTGATACCAACTCACAGAGTCTGCGTCTTGGTGTGTGGGATAGTCAATTTCAATTACAAGACAGAGGCAGTGCCGCAGTTCGATCCCCGGCGGGATCAAGGAGACTGGCAAGGGGAGGGGTGGGATGGATGGCCAGGTTTATGTGCGCAATGATTCTACCACGGGGTTGATTTAGAACTCTACTGTTGAGCCTACGTGAGGGAAATGGTGATCGTACGATTAATGTGTTTGTTGTTTGACGATATATGTGGCAGAGCGTTAGACTCCTTGGCTCTGGACATTTTTTACAAAAGCTCCACACAGGAGGCCCTGGAGACAGTGGAGAGGGGAAGAAGATGGAGGAGCACCTGGCTATTTCTGATCACTAAACGACTAAAGCCATTTCGAGCAGCTTCAATTCTAAATGATGATGCACCAAGGCGATTCTAAGAATATCTTCCATTCTGGAACGTGCCGCAAATATACTTTGTATTATTTTAAATGAATAAATTGTGAAATAACACAAATTAATCAAGTAAATTTATTTGCCACGCCGGGATTCGATCCCGCGACCTTCGGAATGCGAGTCAAGAGCCTTACCGCTGGGCTACCCTGTACAAATCGCGAATACGCCCCGCGGTCGAACTTGACAGCCACCTCTGGTCTGGAGCCACAAAATACCCATTAACTCTGTGCGGAAAAGGACGGTCCGTTTGATAGATTCTCCTATCTTAATAAACGGATGCAATCTTTATAAGCACAATGGTTGAGTGAGAATGCTGTCCTTGTTCTACCAGTATTTTAATGCAAGGTGCTCTGAGGAACTAGCGTCATGAATTCACCTGGAACCATAGAACCGGTGCGCAGTCGGGAAACACGCGCCCAACATTTGTATACAGTTGACAATAATGATTGTCGCATGAAAATGGATTGTTTCTACGACTCTTTCTCGAGTCCAACAGCCGATTGCCGACCTCTTTTTTCCCTTCATCCTATAACATGGGTCTCTTCTCTCTTCAAAATCCAGGATCACTCTTTCCTTTCCACAAAATACCCTCCACACAGCATCCCTAAAGATGACATAGGCCCTGTGGTAAATTATTTTCCTCAGGACCTCGTCTATGTTGTGAGGCTGAAGGTAGTGGGGAGGGGAAGGAGATGGGGAAGAGGAAGGTGGGAAGTACCTGGCTATTCAGATCTGGTCACCAAACACGGCTAAAGCCATTTCAAGCAACGTTTCAATTCTGAATGGTGGTCTTACAACAGGGCGATACTAAAAGCATGTTCCAATCTGGAACGTGCCGCAAATATACTATATACATTATTTTAAATGAATAAATTGTGACATAATACAATTAATCAAATAAAATTTATTTGCTATTACCGGGATTCGATCCCGCGACCTTCGGAATGCGAGTCAAGAGCCTTACCGCGGGACTACGTCGGCGGTCAATGTACTACCTAGGTACTTCTTATATTTTGCTGATCTTAAATTTTCTTTGATAAAATGATAAACACATATAAAGTGATGGAATTGGTTTTATTGCAGCATGAACACACCTGTCTTCTACATTCATTTAAATTATTATCTTAATATATATATTTCTTCTGTCCATGTGTATGTCACTGAACTCCTCCTAAACGGCTGGACCGATTTTGATGAATTTTTTTGTGTGGATTCAAGGGGATTCGAGAATGGTTTAGATTCACAATTTGGTCACTGGAAAATGTTCTTTTAATTATTTTTTTTTATTTCTAAGGCGTTGCTGATTTTGGAATGTTTTACATTGGATCCGGCAGACTGCGCTACCATCACAGTATCGAATATTCAATATTATTCTATTTTAATTTTAGTTTGTCCCTACAGTTGTGTACAGGACAACGTCTTTCGGGTCCGCTATAAATAAATAAAATAAATTGTGGAACATTACAAAACACTCTCGAATGTTGTCCTGAGCGAAGCCGGGTAATCCAGCTAGTCATTTTATAAATTCTAGCCTTACATTGAAATATTTCAATTTTATTACATTTTCGTTTCAACATGCATCAAAATCCTCAAAGTTTTCCCACAATAATTTTGAGACTTGACGTCTGAATATTCACCGTGTTCTGAAATTTCTGATATATTTTATAACACTCGGCAAATATTTAATTTATCTCGCGAAGCCGCGCGTTTGCCTCTCTGTCTGCGTAATGTATATAGTATGTAGACACTGCCATATACTGCTTAGCAACGGAATAAAATAGGGGATGCTACAAAAATAAATAAATATTAATAAAATACCTGATATATTCACTCTTGCTTTTGATGATCTTGTTTCATAGCTTGAATTTGTGAAATAAATGATTTATTACTTGAATTTTCGATTTAATTTTATTTTCATCTTAATTCTTCGATTAAATGACTTTCATATTATTTTTTCGATTAAATGATTTGTGGCTTAAATCTTCAATGAATTGGTTTTTGGTTTGAATCTTCGATTAAATGATTTGTGGCTTAAATCTTCGATTTAATGATTTATTGCTTACATCTCCGATTAAATGATTTATTGCTTAAATCTTCAAAGAATTGATTTATGGTGTAAATCTTCGATTAATTGATCATTTGTTTTTATCTTCGATTAAATGATTTATGGCTTAAATCTTAGATTTAGTAATTTATTGTTTACATCTTCGATTAAATTCTTTAACCTTGCATCTTGCTTAAATCTTCGTTGAATTTATTTATGGTTTAAATCTTGGATTAATTGATCATTTTCTTAAATCTTCGATTAAATTCTTAAGCCTTGCATCTTGTTTAAATCTTTGATGAATTGATTTATGGTTTGAATCTTCGATTAATTGATCATTTGCTTAAATCTTCGATTATATGATTTATGGCTTAAATCTCCGATTAAATGATTTATTGCTTACATCCCCGACTAAATGATTTAAGACTTAAATCTTCAATGAATCGATTTATGGTTTGAATCTTCGATAAAAAGATCATTTGCTTAAATCTTCGATTAAATGATTTGTGGCTTAAATCTTCGATGTAATGATTTGTGGCTTAAATCTTCGATTAACTGATTTAGGGCTTAAATCTTCGATTAAATGATTTTGGCTCAAATCTTCGGTTTATAGTTAAAATCTTTAATTAATTTATTAACAGCTTAAATCTCCGATTAAATGATTTATAGCTTAAGTCTTCGATTAAATTATGTATAGCTTAAATCTTCGATTAAATGATTTATAGCTTAAATCGTATTGCGAATGCTTTAAAATGAATTTCGCCTTTTGTAAGGAGTGCAGTTTGGTGAAATGAATGTGGTTTTTGGCATTTAGTTTGGGTTTAGTCATCTAGTACCGCAAAGTACCAAAAAAAGTAACCACAATAATAGTCCTTGAAAATCTAAAATTCTAATTTCAATTTGGGAGGCGGGTATGTGTAATACCCGCCGCTCCGGGAAACTTCTAAACAATACTTCTGCTATAGTTCATCCCAAGCGATTCGCTGCGTTTGGTGACTTTGGAGGGTGCCAGAGGAAGTAGATTCATGTGGGGGATTCATGTCTAGGGCTTGTCGGTGGACGTGCCTACCCACCTGCCAGATCGAGAGAAACTGCAGAAACCTTGCACCGCAGTCGGAGGAATGGATTCATAGATCCAGGACTCTTGGACATATTATTGACCCCCGGACTTCTACCCACCCCTCAAAATTTATTTTCTTCCCAGAACTTCCTCTCCTTAATTTCCTTAAAAAGGCCCTCCACGTGCTAAGAAGGGAATTATTATTATCCTATTATTATTATCCTGAGGTAAATTATTTTCCTCGGCCTCTCTAGTGGAGTAAATAAAAAAATATATTTCGTAAGGTGAATCTCATCCCTGTAGGGTGATGCCGGGTAAATAGGATAGGGTGGGAACAGGCCCCAAGTACCAGTACCTACTTACGAGCCACGGGCAATGCGCTTTGCAGAAATCACAGCGGAATCTCATATTATGAAATGTGCTTAAATATTTCCCCAGTTGAAATCCAAACAAACAGACGAAAATGCGAAAGCTTCAGGGAACTTTTTAGGAGTAATATCATATTTTGGAATAGAGAGATAGAAGCAAAAACTTACGGATGATGACGACACCGGTGGACAGAAACGAGCACTGAAGGGTGATTTTATTTCTTTTGTGTTTTATTTTGCATTAAGGCAGTATTCTAGTCCAGAAAAAAAAAAACAAATTTTCTTCATACTTAGAAAGTTTAAATATTAAAAAATATCTCCTCAAAAGGATTTTTCGAAATTAGCATTGTTTTAAAAGTTATAACCATTTTAATTTCTCGGTTTAGACGGAATCTAACCAAAATCTAAATAGAACAAAATTTTAAACGCATTTTTCTCAAAACCACTTTTTTTCGAGACGGTTGACACGATATCTCAAGTTCTACTAAACCAATTTACTTGAAATTTGGTGTGAGCCTTTTTTACACATTGATCGCATGAACCAGAACTATAACAAAATTTCAATTTTTGGTTTTTTAAAAAAAAATTTTGAAAAGTAAAAAAAACTGGTAAAAAAATGTATTTTTATTTCAGACAGCCGCCATTTTGCGAAAAACAATTTTATGACTTCTCTGAGATTCATGCTATAGCAGTATTTGTTTGGATTAAAATTAATTTGTCTTTTTTTTCGGATAACCAGGAGGGTTGCCATCTTCTCAACCAGAGCGTGTCATATTTTTGAGACCCCCCCACTTCAACACCCACTGCAACTTTTAAATTTCTTAATTTTTTCGTTTGATTTTTTTTAAATATTTATACCGATTTTAGTAAGGCGTTCGATAAAGTTAATCATGAGTTATTGCTAAATAAACTACATAAACTCGGTATAGGTGGTTCATTATATAAATGGTTTAACATTTACTTGATCAACAGATTACTGGCTGTTAAAATTGATGGTACATTTTCTTACAAATTCTAGTGGTATTCCCCAGGGGTCACATTTAGGTCCAATTCTGTTTTTATTATTTGTTAATGATGTGTTATATATTTTCAATGGTGTTCAAGTATTAATGTTTGCAGACGACCTGAAACAAAGCAATCAGAAACATTAACGATTGCCATATATTGTCAAATAACTTGTTGAAATTTATTATATGGTGTCATGATAACATAAGCAAATGTCAAATTATGAGGTTTTATCGAATAAAAAATCTAATATTTTTCGATTATTCCATTAACAATATGTCGTTAGTATCTGTCTCGGAAATAAATGACTTAGGTATTTGGTTTGATACGAAACTCAACTTTATCAAGCATCTAGAAATAATAACCAATAAAGCTTTGAAAATGTTGGGATTTATTTTAAGGGTATCTAGTGATTTCAATAATGTCAATACTGTAAAAATATTATATATGTCACTTGTAAGGAGTCATTTAGAATATAATTCCACGGTTTGGTCCCCAAATTATGAGATTCATTCATGTGCGATTGAAAGAATCCAAAATAAATTTTTAAGGTATGTTAATTTTAAAATGGGCATTCCTAGAGAATGCCTAAATTATGATAACGTACTTTGTTCATTAAATTTAGTAAAATTATCTGATCGTAGAATCATTTCCGATTTAACCTGTTTGTATAAAATCGTAAATTCAATGTTTGATACCCCTGATTTATTGTATGTAATCTCTTTTCATACTCCAGGCAGGTCAGTTACAAGACAGTACCTACCTTATTATTGTGACAATTCTACTTCAACCTACCAATACTACACTCCTATGCGACGAATTCAACAGGTAGGAAACAAATACTCCGATATTGTTGATATATTTAGTTCATCAATTTTAATATTTAGGCATACCTTATTAAAGTTTTTTTCATCAAGTAGGGGAATATAAAGCCAATTAAATTGTATTTTATCGATTGAAAGAAAAAAAGCTGTTTTGGATTTTTTATGTTTTACATGTTTTTTATATTTTGTACCTTACATACTGTGTGGATCAAATTTAATAATGTTTTTACTCTATTTTTGTACAAGTGTCGTATACGTTATTTTTTACAAGTGTCTTAAACTGTACTATTTACAAGTATAATTTCTTAAATATTGTTATGTATATGTAAATAAATAAATAAATGTATTTTTTAATGCTAAATGAACATTTGGTAAAATAGTGGCTACAAAAATAGTATTGTTTTTTTTTATTGCACCTAAAAAAAAACACCTACAATTCATGCTTCTAGATTAGAATACCCCCTTAAGTCAGTGAGACAATTTATTGTTACCGCGACGATCCACGTTAACGGTACCGTGAGGATAAAAAAAGGCAATAAACATACGTTCCTTTTCACAATAATGCTGCAGCTCTTTCAAAAGATGAGATTCACAATGTACGTAGATCTGTTTCCCCCAAAGGAAAAAGTAACAATTTTCTTGCATCTCTCTCACACACCGCACTGTGACGTCTCCGTAGATCCCTACAATACTACTAGTCGTAACAATAATTTTGAAAGTACAGAATACAGTTACAAGTAAAATATTGAAGTGTGAGTGAATTCCAAAAAATTCCAAAACGTCAAATGTCAAAGCGCTGATGGTTTTGATTTTGTTATTAAACATATAATGCTGCAGCTCTTTCTTACACATTAAAAACAATAGTTGAAATTGAAACAAAAGGGGAACGTATGTCTGGGGGGTGCAGACATACAATCATAATCACAATCATACATCTCCCTCACACGTATAAAGAAAATGAAACGCATTTCCCGTCGCCGTAGCTGAGCCGTAATAAGATTTATCTGTTTCTTCAAATGGAAAAAAGTTGCTCTGGAAGAAATAGACACACGTATTTTGTGAGTGTCGTCTTTTGTCTCACCATTATTCATTATGTTAAAAGGAGCTGCAGGATTATTAGAATAAAAAACGTACGTTTTATGCTTTTTTTGTGCCATCACGGTACCATATTGTGAATTAACTGCCTACTTACTGCCTACTTAAGCCACCGACACCAGAATTTCTTCCGATTTCTTACATATCTTAAAGCGTCGCTTTTTGCGCGCTTCCCTGTTCAAAAACAAGAAGATGTAAAGATATGAAATAACGAGTGTTGGACGGAGCGCGCTAATATTTTAAGTGATAAAAATGAAGCGAAAATTGTGAAAATGTTTAATAAACCATGACTCGTTTAAATATTAGCGGGCTCTCTCCAGCACTCGTAAGAACATATCTTTCCATCTTTTTCTTTTTGAGCTGGGATACGGCGCCTTCAAGAGGCCAATTATTAGTTATTATAGCTACTTAAACGTAAGGCTAAGTAAACGTAAGGCTACTTAAACTTAAGGCGTTCAAAATTACTTTCCGATTATCGTATATTTTGATGTTTGTACGCGATGACATTCGACTTGCAAATTTTCCCATAACTGACATTTCTTAACTAGGATTTGTAACAATGATAAGTGTAATTTCATATCAACCTACCTAAACCACTTCTCTGCTCAGGCAGGAACCTTGAAAAGCAATAACCATATGGTGTCCCAGGATCGCCATCAATGTAAAGTATTCAATAGTAAATGCAACAAAGGGTAGATTTGAAATTAACACTCATATTGTTAAGAACAATTAAAATTTATTCACAATCTTTGTGGACAATTCATTTATAAATTATTTCTTAATTAGGAATTTCTAATAGAGACATCAGACTACAAATAAATATTAAGTTAAATTCAGGGGTGGCCTTCTAGAAAACATAAATCTAAAAGATGTTACAATCTGCTGCGTCATAGTTACATGTACCGACATATTTGAAATGCTAAAATAAATCAAACCTGGTTATGGGTGCCAGCCTCATGTGATGCATGAGACAATAATAGAATCATGGTAATTCACTAACAAATATTCTATAAAATATTAAACATGATCGACTAACAAGATATGAATATTTCTCACGGTCTCCGATCCACCAAACTGCAAGGCACGAACACACACCGATCCAACATGAGAGGCCAGCTGAAACTGCCAGCGTCGAAAGAGCCCGCTCCTGCGTTCCCTCTCTCTCTCTCCAACGCGTAGTGTTGACAGCCGTAAAATCGTCGCGTGTAGGTACTGTTATCAAACCTGTTGCAGATTATGCGATGAAATGTCTATAGGAATATAATTAAAGACATTCGACAATCTTCTACAATTTTAGTTTTCATATACGTCTAGAGTCTAAACTGCCGAAATGAGGTACTTGTGAGGTATGGCAGGGGTTACGAAATGGGATCATTTAAGAAAATCGACGATCCGAGACGATCTAAACATTGAATCACTGTTACCTCATAGAAAAATCGCAACTGAGGTGGCTTGGGCATGTACTAAGAATGCCTGATGACCTAATTTCAAGGAAGATACTAAGTGCGATTCAAGAGGGTATACGTCTAGTGGGCCGCCCCAGACTCAGCTGGGCGAGTCAACTCCAGAAACTGTGTGAAGAGAGGATGGGACTGCCATAGACGGAGGCCGAACAGTCAGCACAAGACAGGGACATATGGAGGAGCCTTATCGATGCAATGGGTCCCAGACCCGAATAGGATAAGGGGATGAAGATGATGATGGTGATGATGATATACGGAATTTTTTTATAGATGGCATCGTCGATGATGTGGGTACGATCTCTTCACGGGGAAAGCATAATCTAGCTTCCTAGAAGTTGAAGTTTTCTTTTTTTAGTTCTTTTGATTTCTGCTTCAACTAACAAACTAACATTACGCTGTTTCCCCAGAGGCTTAGAAGGAAGTATGTAACGGTACAGAATTCTAACTTGGCACTAGCTCATTACTTCACTTTAATGCATCGTCTCTTACATACTTCACATTACTCCCTCTTGGCACAAGACACTGCGAATGTGAAATTCATACATCATCTCAGATTTACTGTTATGTTATTCTGGTTACTCGAAAGTTGATCCCCCCACAATTAGCCCCCGAAATTTTTATTAAAATAATATTAAAAATTTTGTGCAATATTTACAAATTTCAAACCAAGAATCGACTTCAAAAATACCCTTAAAACTAAGTTGGCTTGAATAATTTCATTAATATTGCAGAAAGAACACAGAAAATTCGTACTACTATAATTGGCTATGGTCTGAACTTTGTGACAATTCAGACTAAATTTTCTTTTGGTCAAAGAAATTATTTTTATCAGGCTCCACTCATATTTGACAGCCTTCCGAAAAATATCAAGTCATCTTATTCCTTGAGCACTTTTAAAAAGATTGTTAAATTATTTGTGTTAGCCGAGGATTGCCAATTGATTTTTCTACTTTGTCTTTTCTAATATAAATGATCTTGTTTATAATAATAAGCTATAATCCCAATTTGGGAGACGGGAATGGGTACCGCCGCCCCAGGAACCTTTATTGGATAACCAACACCTCTGCCTTAAGTCACCCTAAGTGGTTTGCTACGTTTGGTGATTTAGCGGGGGTGCCCGGGTTCATGGAGTGAGGTTTATCTAGGTCTTGGAGGCGGATGACCAAGACACACTGAACCCACCCACCCCTTAAACCCTTTTCCTTCCCAGAACTCTCCTATTCTTCCTTTCCTAAAAAAATACCTCCACACAGCATCCCCAAAGATGACATAGGCCCTGAGGAAAATTATTTTACTCCTATGTGGAGCTCATGTAAAAAAAAGCTAAATTAATATTATTTTTACTGTATTATATTACATACATATATTTATTATTTACGACTAAATCCTTAAAAACAAAAAACTTTAATTTAATTATAAATCAGATATCAAACTATGGTCACCCTAAAAATTTACATGTTTACAAGAATGTACTACCTAGCGCCAGCAGTTTAGTAGGTACCCATAATCTCAATCTGTAAGAAATATAGTTCTTTCAATATCTGTGTAATTTTGTGTTATTTTGTTAATTTGTAGAAGTGTTAACCTCAACACAGGCTTGTCCTAGTGAGGTTGCAAATTGTACTGTGAACATTTTACCTGCAATATAAAGAAACAATAAATAAACACAAAATAAAATTTATTATCATGCACCTTTTATGGTTTATTCGCTCTACAAAATCAACATCTTCAATTTGGGAGGCGGTTATGGGTCGTCACGGTTACCGTCGCCCAGAGAATCATTAATTGATTGGCAAAACCTCCGCAACAGGTCACCCCAAGTGATTCACTTCCTTTGGCGGCTCAGCAGGGGTGTCTCGGGTAAATGGGTTCGGGGAGACCATTTTACCTTTATAGCAGGACCCTCTCGACCCATCGCTTTCACCGCCATGGGAGGGATGGATCCATACGTCTGTCACTTCTGGACACACTGACCTAAATTCCTTCCCAGAAGCCTTTTTCTACCTATAACTTCATTTCTTTAGTTTATAATTAACATTAGCTTCACACATTAGGTAGAAAAGAAAAATTATTTACCATCTTTGGGGATGCCTTACGGGGGGTATTTTGAGAAAAAGAAGGAGATGAAGTTCTGGGAATGTTAAAAGTATGAAAGATGAATAGAAATCTGGATGTTTATTTCCTTAGTTTACAATTAACATAAGCTTCACACTTAAGGTCGAGAAGAAAATTATTTTCCATTTTGGGGATGCTTTGTAGAGGGTATGTTGAGGAAAGGAAGGAGATGAAGTTCTAGGAGTGTTAAAAATATGAGAAATGAGTAGAAATTTGGGGGTCAGTGTCTCCAGGAACGACAAACATATGAATACATCCCTCTCACTGCGGTGCAAGGCGATGGAGAGGCTTAGGTTAGGTCTCCCACAACCAGTCGCTTCCCGATCCGGCCCAACAACCGCCAAGATCCTCCCACTGTGGTGAAAAGCGATGTTCCGAGAGAGTCCTGCTGGAAGATTTAAGGTTTTCCCTTAACAAGTCCCTCCCGACCTGGACGCCATGCAGCTGGTGTGCAGATGCATCCACCAACAAGACCCGGACAGGTGGACAATCCTCACCTCATGAACCAACTGTAGCGAACCATTTGGGATGACCTATGGCAGAGGTGTTGGTTCTCAGGACGGCGGCACCCCTACCCGTCTTCCAAATTGAAAAGTTACAGAAATAAATCCTCCACATAGCATCCTCATAGATCGCAGAGTGTGGAATTAATGTGTAAACAATGTCCAAATAACTGTAATAAATTCCTCCCTTGTGTTTGTATGTCTGTGCAGATCGTAAATATCAACTTTTAGAACTGTAATAAAATCGAATAAAGTCCAAAAATTCATGACTTTCTGTGTGCATGTGTTTGGTTCAGAAGTGCATACGGTCAGAGTGCATTCCCACAGTTCGTTGGTTGGTTGAATATGCAAATGCCAATGAATATGCATTTGTCGAATGCGACGCGACATCACGGAATAATTACGTCTAGCTGGGCGCAGTTTTATGTCCCAATCTATCTGAGCACCGCAAATCCAGCCCCTGCCTTTGCCCCTCTCCGTTCCCTGCTTCACCAACGGGCAACCAGTCGTGTTAGGAGGAATATAAACGCTAGAAATATTTCGATTCTCGTGCCATACAAAATTTAAAATCGCATGTCGTATTTGCACGAGGTAAGAAAGCGAAAAAGTGGTTTTTATTTATTTTGTGCATAATTTAATAAGAATGAAAAAAAGTTAGAACATACAAAACCTCAAAAATAATCTTAGCCATAAAGGGATAATTTTAAAAAGTGTTTCTTATATTGCTTCATAGTTAAGTCATGAAAAAACATTTTTTTAGTGGTTTACGCTTACATTTTTTGTTATACAAATAATAATTTTATTGTAATTCCAATATATAGAAAAGCTAGTGAAAGCTTCAATTTATCCGTAGCTTATTATTTGATATATTGTAAACCGATTCGTCGTAAACATGAATCTACATTGTATCTAAATAGGATTTCACGTATAGCTTCATCATAACTTAAAACCTCACGCGGAGGAAGCGAATGAAACCAAAAAAATATTGCGTTATTGTTTTAATTCATGCACTTAATCTTAATCCTCGAAAGCATTAATTAATTTTAATATAAGAATTAAATTTATTATTTAAATACCCGGAAGGTTTTTACCAAAGATATTGAAATATAAGAGATGTGCTCTCCGAAGTTTTTACTGTGTGACTCTGTTTTTCCTGGCGTCGCCGATTGGTTGTTAACCAATACTACTGCACACCTTCAAAAAATCAACTAAATGAACGAATTCTTTCCGTATTCAAACTATGCATATTAGGTAGTAGTTCGCCGATGGTCGGGAGGCCATCATAACAAACTTCTTGTATTTCAATATCTTTGATTTTTACATATCGCGTTATAAATTATTATGAAAAATAAAAAAATATAATGCATAGGTTGTAAATATAGGAAACAAAAAAAGTTTAGTCATGTGGTTTGGTACATTTGGTGAATTTGCAAGGATGCCCAGGTTCACAGGGTTGGTATAGGTCAGGGATCGAAATTTGCGGCTCGCAAGTCGCATGCGTCTCTTTGCATAGGCGTCTGAGGTTCTTCGGCTCTTCAGATATCAATTGTTTTTAAATTTAGTAAGGAATCTATGCGCGAGTCTATTTATAGAAACATTTAAACAGCAGAAGTGTGATTTTACAGTGGGAATGTAGATAAGACAAAGAAAATCGTATTTATCGTAATTATCGTTCCACCACATTTTTACCACAGTACGATGACAACCCCCCCCCCCCCCCCTGTTATAATATGACTTTCTGATATATTTGTTATCCTGTTTCTTTGACAAATTGGCTTTGAGCCCTGGTCTAGGTCTAGGCGGCGGATATAGATGCCCAGCTTCTAATGGGAAGAGACAGGTTGAGGGAGACGGTAAGAGTTTGGCATCCCCAATTGGAGTGTGATGTTAGGCTGAAGGTGGTGAGGAAGGAAAGGTGATGGGAAGAGAAAGGTGAGGAAAGTAAATATAAGGATATTCAGCTATTCTGATCTGGTCACCAAACACGGCTAATTTCATTTCGAGTAACGTTTTCATTAAACTGGTAGTCTTTCAACAGGGTTCCTTAACTTAACACTAATTAACACTTAATTTTAAATGAATTACTTTTTTTACATTAACAGAAGATCCTTAAAAAATAATTTCCATCAGGGCCTAGGACATCTTATGGGATGCTGTGTGGAGTCTTTTTAAGGAAATGATGGAGCAGAAGGTCTGGGATGCAAAAAGGGATGAGAGGTGGGTAGGCATCTGGGGGTCAGTATCTCTAGGAGGGACGGACTTATATACAACGTGCATTGGGCTGAGAAAGCTGATTGTGGAGGTCAAAAGGCCTCCCTCTCTGTCGATCCACCCCACCACGCAGCAGGGCAGATGCATCCCAGAAAAAACTTCACCCTAGGAACCCGGGCACTTGTACTAAGTCACCAAAGGTAGCTAACCACTTCTGAAACAACTCAAAACTGTGATTTGAACCCGTTACCTCCGGATACATCACGCCAGCGCCGTGTAAATATACTCGTAAATAATACAAATAAAAATAAGCTATTTACAGTGTTTCCAATAGTCGACTGTTTTCTTTAGTTAATGCCAACAATCTTCCTCAACGATTTATACAAGTGATATCATTACACATCACTGCTTGCATCCGTATTAGCACAAGCTCTTCGATTCTCCAAGCCATGGATAATATTCTTTCTGAGCACAAACTCGGCAAATCTAACTAACGCTAATCTATCCACCCCTTCCGTAAACTGTTGAATTTAAGGGATGGCATGTAGTATAAGGGTAGTAGGTTATCGCACGGAGGAACTAAACGAACCATCCCCTAATAAAGAGGGGATGTAAGACGCAACGTGTTGTCGCCTATTCAATATGGGAAATTGCGATTATGAGGGTATTAAAACCACCAGATATGATAATGAATGAGTATTTAAATTAACAAGAAATTTAAAAAGAAGTGTTCCGACTTTCGCCTCAGAGGCGACCGTATCGAACACCATCGAATCGAAAGGAGTAAGGCTCTTGACTAGTAATCCGAAGGTCGCGGGTTTAAATATCGACGTGCACAAATAAATTTTATTTGACAAACTTGTGTTATTTCACAATTTTATCTTTTATCCACCGGAGCCACAGCACTTTTTAAAACTTTTTCTCCCGTTGCTCGAGATTTTTTGGTGAACATTTTGAATATTTTCCGCCCATATTAAAAAAAATCATACCTCCAAATTTTATATAGAGACATTCAAATTGATTATAGTTCTATATAGTCAATGAATTTACCTATATTTTGTCTATTATCACATATTCGTAGGATTTGTTAAAAAAATATTATAAAATCGTTAATTTCTACTTAATTACTTACAAAGAAGGGAAAATTTGCCAAAACTGGCAGCAAAGCAATCCGAGGTATTTTCAATAGTGCCGTATTGACAGTTGACGTCGAATAAATTAAGTACTTTTAGACATTGTAAACTATTAATCCGTTAGCAATCTGCAGTCGTGTTGGGGAACGATGAGAAGTTACCGAAAGTCATCCTATCAATCCTTGTAGACCGTGCAAGATCCAGAACTGAATAGCCATGAAGTTCCCACCTTCCTCTTCCCCATCTTCCTTTCCTCCCCGTCACCTTCAGCATCACATCATACCCTACTTGGGGATGCCATAGTCTCACTAGCCCAACTAGGGAGCATTTGGGACTCTTGGGCAGTATTCACATAAAAAAGATGGTTAGAAGTACTCTTGCGCAGTACTTGCATAAAAAAATAAGAATTTATAAACAGTGAACATTCTCTTCCAATTTCCTGGTTGCTTACCCTTAATTTACCAGTTGAGTTCTCCTTTGAAATCTGAGAGAATTAGGCTTCTAGCAAACTGGGCATTCTGCAAAGGATTTTAAAAGCATCCTTTTTTAATCCAGTATGTCTGAAGTGGAACAAATAAAGTGCGCTCTGGCAGAGTCGAATTCAACGGTATAAAAATAATGCTGAACATGGCGTGGATGCTGCGACAGAAATGCTGGAGAGAGGTGTTCTGTCGATTGTCTACCATTACGGAGAAATGGTGAGATGATAAATTTTATAATCTGGACTGTTCCCGGTGTGACAAGATATATGTAGGTCAGTGGAGCAGTTTGTGTATCTGGGTAGTATGTTTACGAGAGATAGGAAGGCTGATAGAGATATCGAAAGAAGGGTAAATGCCGGTAACTCCGTTAATGGAGGACTGAATGCCGTTGGCGCTAATAAAAAACTGTCAAAAGGAGCGAAACTAGCAGTCCACAATGGAGTCCCGGTACCTACCCTGATGTATGGCAGTGAGGGATAGAACTGGCAGAGGAAGGGTGAAAGTAAACTGAATGCTGTAGAAATGAGATCCCTGAGGCGTATGTGTGGTAAAACCATGTATGATCGTGTGAGAAATGTGGAGATCCGCAAAGAATGTAAGGCTGATGTAAGCATAATGAGTAAGATTAAGAAAGGGACCCTCAGATGGTTTGGGCATGTAGAGCGAATGAACGAAGAAAGTAGTGTAAGAAGAATATATGACGCAAATGTGAATGGTAGAAGAAGTCGGGGACGCCCGAGGAAGACATGGCACGATCAAGTGAATCAGATATTTGAGTCGGGCCGTGTCAAAAGCCAGAATAATAGAAGAGTATGTATGAGACGATGTATGAATGTGAGTGAAGCAAAGAGTGTGTGCCAGGACCGAGTTGTTTGGCGGTCCGTCCTCTCTGCCTACCCCTGCGGGGAAACGGCGTGATGGTTATTTAGTTAGCTAGTCAGACAGAGCGCATCATCTCCAAAAAGATATCAGAACACTTTCGATCAAATCGGCAATTGCCGAGCATTTGATTGAAGTCGGCCATAACTTTGGATTTGTTCCTGAAGTCATGGGAAGACATAAAGCATGTCTAATTATGGAGGCTATTGAAATTGGAACGGGGCTAAGCTGAATTAGTTCTTGGCATACAGTAATTGACCGCTATACCAAAACCAAGCGCAGAAAACCAATATAACCTTTAACTGCTGACGTGATTTTTTTGATAATTTAAATAATGTAATATACCTAATTTAAAATAAAATAAAAAAAACTTACTATTTATTATTTTAACTTTATGAGTAAAACCTCAAACTGTAATATTTAATTAAATGAAGACATTATGAGCGAAACTCAATCGAAAAATCTGGAAACAGAAAAATCAGAAAAAGATATTTACACCTCTGGGACTCGAACCCAGGACCTCCCTACAACCCGGAAAGTAGGGAGGTCCTGGGTTCGAGTCCCAGAGGTGTAAATATCTTTTTCTGATTTTTCTGTTTCCAGATTTTTCGATTGAGTTTCGCTCATAATGTCTTCATTTAATTAAATAAAAAAAACTTATTTTTTGTTAAGTAACTTACATTTGACAATTATTATATAATAATTTTTTGCAAAAATCACTTGAGATCAGAAATCAGTCTGTATTATTTATTAAACTAAATAAACACAATAAACTCACTGTTTGCGCCAATCAATGTTATTTTGTTTGATTTAGTACCTACTGGAAAACTGCTTATCCCTTTGGCCAGTTCCTTTACCCAAGTACCTGCCCAGTTCCTTTACCAAGTACCTACCCATCCCACGCCAAGACAAAACAAATAAAACGTTCGATTTCCGCATTCACTTGTTTTTTATTGACTTGTTGAAAACGCACCCGCTTCGAGTTTGCAGAAATTTGTGCATCTTACTTTAATTGAAAGTAACGCCATAAGTTTAATTTGGGAACTTATTGAATCACCGCCGCGGCTGCAGAAGTAACCGTGTTTACGTATATAAATGTATAAGTGAACTATTATAAAGACAAAGGGAGAATTGTTAAAAGGACCAAAGAACCAGCGGCAAATGTCTAGTGAAATCGGTAAGTTTTGACTAACCTATCCTTTCCTTTCCTTTTAGTAGTTTTTCAGTAATTGTTGTTTTAGATTCACACCGCACCCTCCTGCGAACGAATTGATTTGCGCAACCACTCACTTTTATTATAATATTTTAAGTGTCTCGAAAAAACTACATGCATATATATAAAACTTTAGTACAGTTGTTTGAGTTTATTTTTA
This sequence comes from Glyphotaelius pellucidus, assembly GCA_936435175.1. NCBI lineage: Eukaryota > Metazoa > Arthropoda > Insecta > Trichoptera > Limnephilidae > Glyphotaelius > Glyphotaelius pellucidus. The sequence goes on from OW386561.1 coordinate 3,586,005, forward strand.
TCTAGTAAAAATCAACTTTTAAAAAGTCAAAATTAAATGAATTTGCTTACAGAAATATTTTTTTTTATTTTTTATTATTTATTAAATTACAGAAAAACATTTTGTACAAGAATTTGTATACCCTCAAAGCTGTCATATAGCAGCTTGTCTGCAGGTTCTAACAATTAAAACATTCATAATAAAATATCTAAGAAAAAATTTGTAAATACATTTAAAGTTTTAAGGAAACATTAGAATAGATAGTAGTATGAGATAATTTAACTTACAACTATAAATATATAAGATATTTCAATATACCTACCTAATAAAAGATATGTAGGCAGCTATATTAAGATATACAAAGATACATGGAGTTTTCGTTCATTAACCATAGTTTTATCATTTTAGGACTTAGTCTCTCATTTTTTTCAAATTTTATGTTATTATTGATTTTATTGAAAATCACTGGTATTAGATATTCAAGAGTACGGCTTCCATATTTATTTAATATTCGAGGAGTTTTTAGGCCCTTTCCTTCTCTAAATCTTGTGGTATGTTTGTGTACAAGTAGGTGTTTGTAAGGGCTTTCCCCCATATTATCCATAATAGTAGTGAACCAGTGGAGACCTTTTATTGTAAGTAGGCTCTCTGAGCCATACAGTAATTTTAAGTTATGTCTCTGTTTGTAAATCTTAGTTGTGACAATTTTTTTTATTATGGCGGTTTGTAAATTTTCAATATATTTAATGTAAGTAGTGCTTGCATGACCCCAAGTTCGAATACCATATCTAAGGATGGATTCGACCATAGAAAAATATATGAGTTTAAAAGTACAATGAGGCAAAATAAATTTTAATTTGTAAAAGTTACTAGCTAAGGATCTGAGCTGGTTACAAATTTTAGCCACTTGTTTATCCCACTTAAAATTGTTATCAACAATTATTCCCAGATAAGTATATTCATTTGTGAAATCTATTTTTTCACAGTCACAAACATTAACAATTCCTCTATGTATACAGTTAAAGCTATGAGCGGTTATTTTAGGAACATTCCACATTTTCAAACTTGGAGATTTTATGTACATGCATTTGGTTTTTTTAACATTAATAATTAATCCTACATCATGAGCCCATTTGAGAAGCTCGTTAAAATCTCTTTGCAATTCTTGTATAGCAATTTCAGGATTTTCATTTGATACAACAAGAGCAGTATCATCAGCAAAAATGAATCGACGAGCTTTTTTGAAAATCTTACACATAGCAATTACATATATAATATATAATTTTGGACCTAGAATTGACCCTTGCGGTACTCCTGATTTGATGTATCTTGATTTACTAATTATATTTAAAATCTTCACACTCATTTTTCTATTTGACAAATAGCTTTTAAAGAATAAGAGGAGTTTACCCCGGATCCCTATAAATTCAAGTACTTTAATTATTTGTATATGGCTAAGTGTGTCGAAGGCTTTTGAGAAATCAATAAATAGAACCAATACATGTTGTTTACAGTTTAGTTGTGAATTTATATGATTAGAAAATTTTTCGAGCAATTTATCGCAACTTTTATTTTTTTGAAAGCCATACTGGCATTCATCAATAATACTCAGCTTATTTAAGTATTTATCTAGATTTATTGATATATATTTTTCTAAGATTTTTTCTAATGCAGGAAGTAAGGAAATCGGCCTGTAATTGTTTATTAAAGAGTGATTTCCATTTTTAAAGATAGGCCTTACAATGCTATATTTTAGTTCATCGGGAATATGGCCCGTATCAATTATTCTGTTAATTAAGTGGGCGATTATAGGACTAAGTAATTTCACATGTTTTTTCAAATCATGTGTATAACTTTAATTTTTTTTAATATACACTTACGGTCTGGCGTCACTAAATTCAAAGGCACTGGATGGAAGCAGCGTATGCGTCGCGCGTTGGGGAAGAGAGCATTTCGATATTATTATTGTTTTAAACGAAGCGGCCCCCAGTTAGCAGTTAAATGTTAAATTATACTGTAATGCCAGCTCTTAGAGGATTGGAGCTGGCATACTGAATATAAAAGCACACATTTTACCACAATCGATTACGCATCTGCCCTGATGATGGACCCTGTAACACTGTCCAAAACATTGGCTAAAGAAGGAGGTAGCGCAACACAACAGAATACGCTAAACATAAATCACTATAAATGATTGGTCAAGTAGAATTGTCATCTTATGAAGAAAATGACAAAATTTTAAATGAAAAAGCCTGATTAACAGAACCCTTTTATGCCAGAATTTTCGTTCATATAATCCTTCACCGTTGAGTTTGGTTAGTCGAACTGTCGAGTACGAACAAATGTCATTACACGGCACACCGGGTCGACCCCGTGCAGTGTGCACTCAGTCTGTACTCTGTACAGACTATATGATCAATGGTGACAGAACAAGTACTGGCAGGTAAATGAATCAACAGCCAAATTCACGACAGGCGTCCGCTGGGAAATCTTTTCGATTCAAATTATTTTCAGCGCTTTTTCTGTCAACGGGATCAACAATTTTTCAAGCCGAAAGGCGAGGTTCTCATTTGTTCATTTGAGTGATTGAGATTTCTAAAATTCGAAATTTTAAGTCCAAAAAAATCCATTGTTCTCGCATTTGTTTTTCAAGATAAAGAATATTCTGCAGGAGGAACTTGAGATTTGTTTATCAAATTAATATTATTTGGGTAATTCTTATCAAATTTCTTAAACTTTTTTTTATTTTGTAAAAATTGATATTTTTTGACGTGATACCGTCTTATAAATCGATGAACGCCGGCCGCATTCACGAAAAAGCACGACTCATTGTCACGCTGTCACGATGTGACGATGTAACGATGTCACGATGTCACTATGTCACGATGTCACGATGTCACGCGTCACGATGTCACGATGTCACGATGTCACGATGTCACGATGTCACTATGTCACGATGTCACGATGTCACGCGTCACGATGTCACGATGTAACGTTCCGCCTGAGCCGGGCGTACAAGTGAGGGCGCGGAACAAGCGTTCGGCCTAAGCGTTCAGCGAGAGCGCGGAACAAGCGATAGAATGGCACGATCGGCCTAAGCGTTCGGCTTAAGCGTTCGGCTCGTGACGTTAACGCGTAAAATTATCGTCCGTAAACCGACTTTACAGACAACCAAATTTTTTGCAGGAATCAAAAATGTAGCTATAAGAGATTTATTTAGGAGTATTGGTCTTCCATACTTTTGTATATAATCTTCTTCCAAAATTTCAGTATTATTTTTCATTTTTTCTCGCCTTTTTCTGTCATTCTCGTTATTTTTTAATTTATTTTCTGCATCACTCAAATTCCTTGGTCGGGCCATTTTCCTTCCATATACATGTACCTGTTTTAAATCAAATACCATGAAATACAAATTGCAAGAAATAAATCAAAATTATCAAAAAATTGTAGAATATTGTATTAATCATTCCCTCATACAACCGTCATTCCCTCACTCCTAAATGCAGTGAGGGAAGGACTGAGTAAATGATGAATTTTAACTAAAGCTACAAAAACACCGGCACATAACCTCAATTTGCTTTTAACATCTCGAATATGCATTTTACTCCCAAAAACGCATAAAAACAACAAAACATATACATGAATACTAAAGTACCTTATACATATACGTAACGTGAGGTAATGAAGAGAAGTTCCGACTTATGGATGGAGATTTATGGATGGTTAGGTCGGAGTACAATATTTTTACTTTCCGTCGCCGGTAGAACACAAAAAACGTTGTGGGCCTGCCCCATGTTTATGGTAATGTTCGTTGGAACGGTCTCTATCATTATCACTAAGTATGTACCTAAAGTGAGGATAATTTTATCTTATTTTGTGTGAAATTGATACTGGTAGTTTTATCTATTTTTAAAGAGATGATCGATTTTAGTGGCATCTCAGGGACCAAGGAATCAAAGAGTCTTATGTAGATTCGTATGTTGAAAACACTCGTAATTTGATTTTAATGCTGGCAATATTCATTATAATATTTTGTTTGTCTTATTAATAATATTATCAATAAGGCCCTTAAAACTCTTGGATTTATTTTGACAGCTGCGAAAGACTACATAGGCACATTAATCATATTTTTTCAGATTCCAACTAGAGTATAACTCTACGTTTTGGTCTCCGTTTTACAATATTCATTTCGATAGCATTGAAAAGATTCAACATAAGTTCCTGAGGTTTATAAACTATAAATTGCATATTCCTGTACAAAATATTGATTATAATTACCTACTGGATATATGTCCTTATTAAAACTTTCAGAAAGAAGAATTAACACACATTTAATATTATTACATTAAATACTGCATTACAAAAGCAATTGTCCTGATTTACTGCAATTAATCAACATCCATATTTCCAAAAGATCTTGCTGACATTTACTACCCTTTTACTTAAACAACACCAGGACACTCTCTTGCCAAAATCCCCCGATTCCGAGACTTCACAATCTCGAAAATAAATATTCTGATGTAGGAGATATATTTCCCAGTATAAACATTATTTATTCCAATTCTTTTATAAATCTAGACACTAATAGTCGTGAATAATTTCTGCAATTTTTGTTTTGTAATCCTTTTATGTGAGACTTCTTATCATTTTTACCAATGTATTTTATTTTATATTATATGCTTTTGTTGTTACATTTTTTTCATTTTATTATAATTTTTATATATGTATATTTTCTTTATTGTTTCAGTTTTAAAGTATTTAAAATAAATGTGATACTAATAACTTACAAATAATAAAGAATGTAAAAGCGCATTAGGACGTGTAATTAATAAATAATTTAGTCTGATGACTACCAGCGCGTTCTAGAGCGCGTTTTAGAGCGCGGCGGCAGTCATCGGATACGCGTTCAAACGCGCATGCGTTAGTGTGGCAAAAAATGATCATTGCCAACATTAAACTTAAAATAACGAATAGTTCCTACACTTTTTATCTTTCAAATAGGTTAGATCTCACTTCTACGAGTTACATATTCAATGTGAGGCAGCTAAAGGTAATTTAGACCTGTAATATTTAAAGACCTTGGTTCGTTGGTTTTACAAAACACTTTGCAAAATTATTCATTTACGTTATTATTTGTTCACAAAACACCCTTCCAGTAAGCGTTAACTATCCGCTCAGCCTAACCCTCCTTTTTAAATATTAACAAAAATCTGTTGTTTTTAAAATTAGCATCCTTTCGCAGTGTTATTTTAAGAAAATTTTAGGCCAGGATTAATTTTGGAGAATTAATCATTACTGAGAGGGAGTTGTCGTTAATCAAGGAATTATGCCAAAAGATTCAGGTTCTGATTTGTTACCCGATTAGGTTAATTCATTACGTACGACGAAATTTATATGAAAGGGATTCATTTTTGGGTTATTTTGCCGGGCTTCTATCTTCTTTAGCCAACGTTCCGGACAGCTTTGCATTTGAAAAGGTTGACGGCTTAATGAAAATTCTTGGTATCTTATATTAGACGGCCACATAAAAACTATTAAACATTAATAGTATTATTGCAGATATGATTTGAGATTTTCACGGCCAAAAGAAGTATTATCGTGATTTATTTTTGGGGTATTATGCAGTGTTGCGCTACCGCTTTCTTTAGCAGAGGCTGTTTCGGACAGTATTGTGGAGGGTCCATCATCAGGGCAGACACATACATTCGCCCTTATGATGGACTCAGCAATGCTCTCCGAAACGTTGGCTAAAAAAGCAAGTATCGCAACACGGCGTAACACCACAAAAATAAAACACGATAAGGATTATCACAGTATAATTTCTACATATATAAACACACTCTTCACCACAAGACTACACACTGTTCTGATGACGGACATTGTAACGCTGTTTGAAACGTTGGCTAAATAAGGAGGAAATGCACACACATTATCTCCACACAGGTTGACATATTTTAGGGAATGAAGGAGAGGAAGTTCTGGGAAAGAAAAGGTTATTAGGAGTGGGTGGGAATCTGGGGATCAGTGCATCCAGGAGTATTTTTTTACATTAGCTCCACACAGGAGGCCATGAGGAAAATATTTTCCCCGGGGTCTTTATCATCTTAGGGGTTCTTATCGAGATCAAAAAAACTAAAACATATTATGATGCCTAACCAGCTAGTTAAGTCTCGATGACACTGAGCGAGTTTACTAACAGAGAGTGAATTTCCCAGATAGTAGCTTGCATTGAGCGAGTTTACAAGCTATTATCTGGGAATTTCACTATTTGCTTGTAAACTTACTAACGGATAGTGAATTTCCCAGATAGTAGCTTGCATTGAGCGAGTTTACAAGATCCTATCTGGGAATTTCACTATGTGCTTGTAAACTCGCTCAAAGCAAGCTTCTATCTGGAAAATTCACTAACTGTTAGTAAGTTTACAAGCTACTATCTGGGAATTTCACTATCTGCTTGTAAACTCGCTTAATGCAAGCTTCTATCTGGGAAATTCCCTAATTGTTAGTAAGTTTACAGGCAAATAGTGACATTCCCAGATAGTAGCTTGTAAACACGCTCAATGCAAGCTACTATCTGGGAAATTCACTCTATGTTAGTAAACTCGCTCAGTGTCATCGAGACTTAACTAGCTGGTTAGCTAGTTAACGAGCGATTTTACAAGTTACTATCTGGGAATTTCACTATCTGCTTGTAAACTCGCTCAATGCAAGCTAATATCTGGGAAATTCACTATCTGTTAGTAAACTCGCTCAGTGCAATCGTATTATTTGCTAACTAGCAGATTGTGGACAATTTATGAAAAAAATAGAAAGGTGGTCAACTTTACTCGCTACTCGCTAGCGTTTGCCTAAAGATGGGGGCCCACCAACAGCTGATTTCGTAACTGTCAGAATTAATTCGCACGGGAGTCGTTATTCTGGCTATTGGCTAGCGTGTGGCGCTAGCTGCGAACTCAAATTTTCTACGAAATGTCGACAGAATCGCTTGGCGAGTAGACGGTTTTGAGTGTCATCATGACAATCTCACTTGCCGATTCACCCGCTTTTAAACTTACCGGCTATTAGCTTGTAAACTCGCTTAATGTAATTGAGACTTTAGTCATATCAGCAACAAAGAATCTCTGTTTTAGATGCTAAATCAAAATGAATTATTAAAATATAGTAGGTTACAAAAGGATAATTTTCTCATTTTGAATGAACTCATTCGTGATCCTTTGCTAGTCGTTAATTGCATGTGCATTTAAACTTGAATAATGCACTAGGTTGAATAAATTTGTATATAAAAAGTGTTTTAATTATCCCAATATGGCGAGAAAATCTCGTAACAGAGTCGAGAGTGTATTATTTTTGCATTTGATTGACTTTCCGAGTTCCGCTTTTTCTTGAGTTTGTTTTTTCTATTCCTGGAAAATGGAATTTTAATTTCCTGCACACTTTTTGCTTCGACAAACAGTGAAAAATTGGAGGAAAATCTTTATTACGGTATATTCAGTGACTTAGAAACGAGCATGTTATCTGGGAAAAAGCACGAATGCCTTTAAATTACCAACATTTATTTTTTTGTAACATTGAGGCTTTTTGACTTTTACATCCATACTAATATTAGAAATACGAAACTGCTCGAGTTTGTTTGTTACGCTTTCACGCACAAAACAATGAAACGATTTTAAAAATTCTTTCAACAATAGAAACCTAAATTATATGCGAGGAATGGTGACCGGTCAACTCGGAATGAAACCAACTCAGAACCATCTCAGATATGTCATTTAGAGTGATAAAAAAAATATACAAAAAATTGGAAAAAATTTACGTGTCAGGTTAGGGTTATCGGCTAATTTAAAATTATTTTTTTCATAGCTTTTAATGACTTTTCAAGGAGGTGTTGAGTTGACTTTATTCTCAGTTGGCATGGAACCGCGAGGAATATAGGCTGTATATAATGGTAAGCTCTGGCGTTATGAAATTATAAATGTTAATATGTTATATTATTTATACGTTTTCTGTCGCTAACAAAAGCGAGTTATTGCTAACGTCAGAAAACAAATCGTTGCCGTGGAAACGACGTTGACATATTCGTGGACTCTATGCTGGTAGGTACTCAGCCCTCTACCTACTGGTCGGCTGCTGCTCCAGAAAATTCAAATAAAAGAATATGTTTTGTTTTTTTTGGACAAGCTTATGTTTTGGAATAAATGTCAGATGAGAGTTCTTGCATTAAAAATATTATTCGTAACGATTGTAAAAACTGTATAATAAATAGTGTTATTTTTTATTATATTTACAAACTTCCACAAATTTAAATAAAAATAAATCTCCGAAATGTTTGTAAGCGCGTACATTCCGAACGACTGCACCAGATTGGATAATTCTTTTTTTCTTCGAGCTCTAGCATTATGAAATTTAGGTGGCACGCGAGCTGTTTGAAAACTGAATGTACCGGAAATGAATGTATGGAATGCGGGAGTGGGTGGGGGAGAGGGGTAGGGGGGATAATTGATAAGTGCAAGCGCTACAGTAATTTCCCCTAATATCATGAGAGCGAAGCCGCGGGGAAAAGCTAGTAATACATAATTTTCTTAAGTTCTCAAATTCAAATGAAAGCACTCCGTTTCAAATCAGTATTCGACAGTTTATTTACAGTTTTATTTTGGACATGACCTGCACTATTCTTTGACTCCAACTGTAATATTATCCACGACAGCTCGACCCCGGGGATCTAAGACACTCTTTGGTTGCATCCGGTAAAAGGTGGGCAGATTTAAGACGCAATTGTATTTATAAAAATTGCTAGCGAAATAAACCTACACAATCAAAATAAACAACACACAACTGTCAACGAGACATAACTTTTAATAACATAACTGAATTTTTCTAAATACCCCCATAGAATTTTTAAATTAATTATTTGTAGTACTGCTTGTACTATGATATTACAAACTGATGTTTGGTGCTATTTGGGAAACTTGGCCCTTAATACAAAATATAACATAGTGTTGTCTCTTAATTTTCAATAGTAGACAATTTGAGAAGCGTTAAGACGAAAATACTTCAGTTTGTCTATTTAATTACGGTCTAACAAACTAACATTTAAAAAAAATACATTCTTATTTTGCTAAGATATTATTGAATAATTTTAAATATTATGATCAAAAAATATTTACAAAGAGTACATAATTTTAATTGTTTTTCAAGAGTTGGAGCATTTTTGAATGTGGGTATTTTATCAAAGCAAATTTGGAATGAAATAAAATCGATATTGAGTTATTATGGTAAAATGCTGGTATGGAGAATAATTAATCTTTCTCATCGGAACCACCCTGTCTCGCTGCAAGGGTACGATTGCAAATTTTCGTTCAACAAAATTTAAATTCTCGGCCGCCGGTTAATGGCTCTTAATAAAGAGAAAAAAATGTTTCAAATTGGCAAAATCATATTTGTTTAAGTACTAAAACAAAATAACATAATTCACCAGGTATTTGATAAATTAATCCAAACTAATCAAAACCGCAATCAGGAGAACGAGCCAATAATTCCCCCTTTTCGAAGTATTTCGTTAAAACCAATCCAATTATGTAAATTTGGAGTGTTTAATTATAAATACTTTTCCTTTCAAAGTTATCTGTGCCTAATTATACAAATTGTTATTGAAACTTCCAATGTTAAATATCACTCCCATTAATCTAACTAAATACTGGTTTATATTCAACGGGAACACATTGTTTATTTGGTTTTTATTATTTGTCACAAAATTTTAAATATTGTATTTATTGTCAAAAATATTCTCATCAAATTATTCAACAATCATGAAGAGCTTGAAGGGTGGACAAACTATTGATGATATTAAAAAAATGTATACAATTTAATTAAATATTATTGACTAGGTGCGCTTAATTTTTGTTTGTATTAATTATATTATTCCAATTTGTAGCTAAACCAACCAATTCTTTTTTAAAAGAGTCCCAACTGCTTCCAACTGTATGGAGCCAGCTTTGATCCCCGATTGGGGCATTTTGAGTAGCTGAAGGTAGTGAGGAGGGGAAGGAGACGGGGAAGAGGAAGGTGGGAAAGTACCTCCCTATTCAGATCTGGTTATCAAACATGGATAAATCCATTTCAAACAACGTTTCTTTTCTGAATTATGGTAAACAACAATACGATTCTGAGATGATATTTCACTCTGGATGATCAGATCTGAATTACCGCGTACTTTCTCACCTTCCTCTTCCCCATCTCTTTTTTTTTCCAACTTCCTTCAGCCTCACAACATAGTCTCTCGACTCCAGACGGGAGCAAATGCGATTCTTATCGCGGTATCTACGAGTATATAAATATAAATGAAAATATGTTTTACTTCCGTCTATGTATATATTTAAGTATGGGATGAATATATATATATAAGTAGGGGAGCTCGGGAGGGGGGTGGGAACTCGGAAGGGGGATTCGCGGGACGGTGGAAGAGGGCGAGGGGAGTGGGGAGAGGGAAGACGGAGTGAGAACGCGAGAGGGGAAGGGGACGCGGAAGGAGGACGGGACGAATGGGAAAGAACACGCAAGTAGAAAAAAATTATTTATTAAGTGGCGTAGCAACGCACGCCGGTAATTCGCTAGTTCACAATTAAAACCGCAGGGATTTCCTTTTTACGGCAGTCAGTCTATTTTCACCTTTTCTCTGCCAGAAACTAGACTCATTCCCATAAATCAGCTTTAGCTCGCTTCGTTTAGCTTCGCTAAATTCAAAGCATTTCCTAAATTGCTCCTCAATATTTTTATTATTTCTGTAGAAACGTCAAGAAAACCAATTAATTTCATATACGAAATACTCCGTAGAAGCAGAAATTATCTTGGAAAATTAGTATTAGCTTTTTTCTAGAATATCAACGAGTTATCTGTCAAAATATAATTGATTTTACAAGAGTCTTAAATTGAATCTGTTAAATATACGAGTATATGTTTCAGAAGGCAAATAATTTCCCTCGGGGCCTATGTCATCTGGGATGCTGTGTAGATGGTTTTTTTGAGGAGAGGAAGGAATGATCATTGGTGTTGAAGAGATCCTTGTTGTAGGTAGAAGGAAACATAAAGGGAGTTGTTGAACACAAGAACGAGTCGAAGAAGCGACCTGTTATCATGTGACAAATGTCAACCGTGTATATATGTTGGGCACGCGTTTAGCGTGTTTCCCGAATATGCACCGGTGCCGAAGGAATCAATAACGCTAGTTCCTCTTAGCAACTTCCATTGAAATACCGGTAAAACAAGGATAGCAATCCCACCTGACGCCTGTGCTCTAAAGATTGCAATCCGTTTGTTAAGTCATGAGAATCTATCAAACGGACCGCTCGTTTCTGCACAGAGTCGAAGGTATTTTTCATGTATTTTGGGGCTCCAGACCAGAGGTGTCTGTCAAATTCAACGTGGGGCGCACTTGCAATTTTTACAGGGTTAGCAGTTTCGTACTATTAAATATCTGCGAGCCTTGTAGAGTACGCCCAGTTTTTGAGAGGCTAACTTAACTCTGGCTTCGATGGAGCTCCCGTACCTGAGTTGAGAGTTACACCAAGCATATCAATGGAGGGTCTTTTTGGAAGATTGCTTCCGTTAAAGAAGACTAAATTTTCATTTCGATCCCTTTTAAACGTAATCAGACATGATTGGGTCTTTGAAACATTGAATTCGACGAGGTTTTTCTTACCCCAAGAGAAAACACTCTCGAGGTAACCGTTCATTCTGTGCTTCAAAGCCCTCCGAGCCGTTGGAATTTGTATGCCATTTGGGGGCTTGTCAAACAAAAAGCCATCATGGTCTGAATAGATTAGAAATAAATTAACTTTATTGCAAGAATTTGTATTATAAATCTTCAACTTTGTCGATATGCTTTCTTAAACAAAAACCTAACAGAAAACATTCATATTTTACCAAAGGTAAATGAATTCACTACACTGATACAAGCTTCGCATAGCCCGCACAAAACATTCCGGCAAAAATTTTGATGTAGATCATTTTTTTTCTTATTTCCAATAACATCGGCGCCAGGAGGGGGCATGAATAAAGGGGGGCAGAGAAAGAAAAACGGCAAAGGGGGATTGAGTTCCACAAACAGAGCGATAAAGTCCTGTTCAGGTTTTTTCGGAAAATTCCGAAAACTCCCATAGTTACCGTGAGAATTTTGACGCTCTGAAATATAGGTGAAACAGAAAGTAATAGGTAGAGGTGTCAAAAAATCGCGTGACTGTATTGCGTAAGAGATTATATTTTTGTAAAATGTACATCAATATAAAAATGAAATTTTAAAATATAAATACATATATATACAATATATAAATACCATTGTTCCGTCCATCCATTGTTTAATATGTTCTAACCCTTGTGTAAAAAAGTGTATGTTTTTATGTACCCAATATAAACAAATATTTTTTTTTATGTACCCAATGTAGAAAAAAATGTCAACGGTGTATAAATAAATAAAAGTTAGGAGGTAAAATGGATTTTATGAAGACATAATATAATTTGGTGACAGTGTCTTTGACGGTTGAGGGGTAAAGCTCTCGACTAGCAATCCGGAGGTCACGGAATCAAATCCCAGCGTGCGCAAGTAATTTTGAAGATTGATTTGTGTTATTTCACAATTTAATCATTGAAAGTAATAAAAAGTTAAATAATTGCGGAACTGCTGTAAGGCACCATTCAGAATTGAAACCTTGCTTGAAATGGCTTTAGCCGTGTTTTGTTACTAGATCTGAATAGCAGGGTACTTCCTCATCTTCTTCCCCCCATCTTCTTCCCATCACAACTTACCTTCAGCTTTTGACGGTCAGCGTGGTCTAGCGGTAAGGCTCTTGACTCGCAAAACGAAGTTGGCGGGATCGAATCCCGGCATGGCAAATAAATTTTATTTGACCAATTTGTGTAATTTCACAATTAATTCATTTAAAAAAATATATAGTCCCTATATTTGCGTCACGTTACAGAGTGGAAGATACTCTCAGCCACGCCCTGGTGTAAGACCACCATTCAGAATTGAAACGTTGCTTGAAATGGCTTTAGCCGTGTTTGGTGACCAGATCTGAATAGCCAGGTGCTTCCCCACCTTCCTCTTCCCCATCTCCTTCCCCTCCACACCACCTTCAGCCTCACAACATACCCCAATCGGGGATGCCATAGTTTGATTAGCTCCAGACGGGAGCAGTTGGGACTCTTGTGCGGTATTCATATAAAAATTAAAATAAAAGCCTGCCAACATACCCGAAACGGGAACGCCGTGATCTCACTGATTGGGAGCAGTTGACAATATTTAAGGAGCAGTTGGGACTCCAAGCAATCGGGAGCAGTTGGGTCTTATACGGAGTTCACATAAAACTTAAGCCGCCGCTATTCGAATTTCGACCGATTTCTTACATGGGAGATGATATGTAAGAAACATTTGAAGTTTTTAAGCTCTTAAAAAAATATATGTTATTTTTGAAGATAATATCTAGATTCGTTCCACGCCGAAACGTAAATTATATGAAATTCCCTCGATAGAAAAAAATCGCAAAGTATGCTCCGAAAATTATTTAAAACAAGTCTATTTCTATTATTTTACAAGTTATATTTGTGGAAAAAATTCACAATGTTTCTTTAAATGATACTTAAGATACGTTCCACGAGATTTTTGCTCTATTTTAAACGAGTCATGTTTTATTAAGCTTTTTCGTTATTTTCGCTTCAATTTAATCGCTTTAAATATTAGCGCGCTCTCTCCAACATTCGTAATTACATATCTCTCCATCTTCTTCTTTTCGAGAGCGGTTACGGGGCCTTAAAATGAAATATAAAATAATAGCACTAGGTAAAAAAGGTATAAGAAAGCAAAAAAAAATCCATTCCCCTGTTTTTTATTCGTTGAAATGATGTCGTTAGGTTCATTGTCGATTTGTGATTCCTGAATTATTATTTGGGAAGTTGGTTCGGCTTTTGATTGTCTCTTTTCAAACTTTTTCAAATAATTTATATTCGTGTTTTCCCTTTTGGGGGTTGAGTTCCGAGCACAAAGAAAATAATGCTACTGGCATTATGATATTAAAACGGCGTAGGTACTAAAACATTATTGGTTTTGCTAAGCCGTGGGACCATTGAACAAAGAGAACACGTGAAATTCGATGTAATCCAAAAGTCTGACCATTTGTTTAAATTTAGAATACAGAAATTTTCTCTCAGTACAAATTCAAAATCAAATCCAATGGAGAATAAACTATTCCCAGCGTGAGGATTAGATGAGATCCAAGGCGATTACGTGCGTACGAGATCTTGCTGGGATTATCAGGCAGTGAAAGGGACGAAGTACTCACTGTTGAATAGCTGTCTCTGTCTAATAGTCAAAAGGCATAGTCTGTCAATTTAGGAATAGAAAATATTAAAGATGGAACTGCAAAATTTGTAGGTTGGCAACACCAATTTAACTGGAAAAATATTATTTTAAAGCACAATGACACTGAAAATATAGAACACTGTAAATCACATTTTATAAACATTTTTTTGTTCTTAAAGAAAAAAAATCGAAGAAGCACTGTTGTTAAGGTACCCACATAATGACAAAAATTTGATTGAATGGTGTTTTACAAAGTGGGTTGTTTCTTTAATTTAACATTAATTTGAATTTAACAGTAGGTACAAAGGAAGAATCGCTAATCGTGAATTTGGTTACGCTACACTTAGATCTTGAAATTGGTTGCTTGAAATGGCTTTAGCCATGTTTGGTGACCAGATCTGAATAGCCAGGTACTTCCTCGCCTTTCTCTTCCCCATCTCATTCCCCTCCCCTCACCTTCAGCCTCACAACATACCCCAATTGGGGATGCCATAGCCTCACTGGTTCCAGACGGGAGCAGTTGAATATTTTCGATTTTTATCTATGTATATTGTCTGTGGTGTACTTGATAATGAAAAGTGCATATCTATTGAAAAAGGACTTCATTTTAACCGTAAACAGCTGATCGCAAATTATGCGTGAAAAAAATATTTAAAAAAAAATATTTTTAACATCATTGAAAAATAGTCTACAAAGTTCGGATTTGTAACGTCTATGATTATAACAGATAAAGTATTTCAAAAGCTTCGTTTTAAGTCCAAAATAACAAACGTGGGAGATAAAAATAATTTTTTAAAAAATGCCGAATCATAGAGATAATTGCCTTCTTTATTCGAAAAGCAATCGGAGATGTTCGAAATGGCGCCAATGTATGTCAAAAATCGCTGCAGTGGTTAGGTAACAGAACGTGGACCACTCAGCCACTATCTCACTGATAAGTTATTACCTATGTTCTCACCAAGCAAATTTCTTCTAAAACCATGCACGCCATTGTTTGATCAGGGATGTACTTCAGTCCTATATTACAGTATATCCATTAAACCACGTGCCCTTGACTATGGCCCCCTTAAGCCTAATTGAATCGTGCCAAGTACGTATTGAGCAGAACCGTATTTAGGATTTGAGCCGCCCAAGGTAGATTTGTTTCACCATTAAGAGATCCTTTACTAATATTTTTACAAAGGCTTTATCTTAAACCCAAGCTAAAGTGTGTTAGTGTCAGTTCGAGGCACATCATTGGCTGGACGATAGCAGTTAGTAGTGCTGAGGCAGTGCAGGTGTCCAAACAGCCACATTTGGGCCAAAACTACAGGAAGATCCTGAAGTTATATTTTTTCGTTAAGCCGCGGCATATCCCATTTCTACCGATTTATTACAAACGTACCTTAAACACTTGTTTTAAAGTTCTCAAAAAAAGTCGCCGATATTTTAAACCGATACTACTGCACAAAAAATCAATTAAATTAACGAATTATTTCCATAATCAAACATCATTGTTAATCTATACTACTGCCCTTGCAAACTAGCACATCAGATCAGTCCCGCGGAAATCATAGCATATCTCCTTATATTTCAATATTTTTGGGACTGACATTGAATTCAAAGAAACGATTTTTTTTTACATTAGCACCACTTGGAATCCCTAAAGAAAATAATTTATCTCGGGGCCTATGTCATCTTTTGGGATGCTATGTGGGGGGTGTTTTTAGAAGACGAAGTCGTGAAAAATAAAAAGGTTCGAAGGGTGGGTAGGAATCGTGGGGTCAGTGCGTGGTGTGTGTGTGTCACGAATAATGGACGAATGAATCCATCCATCCTACTGCGGTGCAAGGCGTTGTTCCGAGAGAGCCCTGCTGGAGAAGACAGTGGGTCTCCCTCCACCAGTCTCTCCAGATCCGGCCTGCTACACAGTTGGTGGGACGCAAAAACATCCACCGCCAAGACCTGGACATGTCTTACCCCATGAACCCGAATACCCCTGCCAATTCATCAAAAGTAGCAAACCATATGGCAGAAATGTTGTTTATTCAATCAATGGTCCCCGATGCGGCGGTACCCACCTCCCAAATTGAATTAAAGTACTTCTACAATATTTTAATGGAAAATTATTTTGATTGTCGTTTTCAAAATTTCAAACTTTATAATGAACAAAGTTTATAATATGCATTTTTGGAAACCACGTACCTAGTCTTAATATAAGCGATATCTAACCCCTTTGAATTTTCCCCCTTAGCCTAAATACGTTCCTGCTACTGAGTACCCAAAAGTAGTGAATTACTTGAGGTGACATGTTGGTTATTCAATAAATGGTCCCCGATGCGGCGGTACCCACCTCCCAAATTGAATTGAAGTACTTCTACAATATTTTAATGGAAATTTTTTTTGATTGTCGTTTTCAAAATTTGAAACTTTTGTCAAGATTTCAGACCATACTGCAATGTACATAAATTATAATATGCATATTTTGAAACCAAGTAGTTGTAATCTCGGCAAAACGCCGCCCCTTGAAATTTGTCGCCTGTGGCACCTGCCTAGGTTATCTTTGCCTAAATACGTCCCTGCCACTGAGTACAGCGTATAAAGGGCTTATTGCAAAATATAAATATTGCAAAGCTGTACTAGAAATCCGAGGGTCAAGAGTTCAACTTGAAAATACCTGCGTTTCCAAACATTTTCACATTTACAAGGGTTCTCCATATCATGAAATTATTTGAATGATTTCAATACAAATTATTCCGTACAAACAGAATTCATTAGTGTTTTGTTCGGAAAATTCATTTGGCAAAGTATTTTATAAAACTTTTATTTTTCCATTGAAAACTCATTCTGTATAAGTTGAATGGGATTTAACCGAGGACACGGAAACCAGTGGATGCTGAAAGGAAAAATAATGATTTTTTTTTGGAATTTTTCGAGAATTAATCAAAATAAATCCGATTTGATTAAAATCGCCAAAAAATATATATCCACATTTTGTGTAACTTTTCGTTTTAATTCTGTAGTACTTTGGGCACACAATATTTTTTGTTTTCGTCTTGTGCGTACACGAATAAATCAGAAAATTTTCAATGCGTGAGCAGGCCACATACAGTTTATTGTGTGAGTAGCGTGGATTTTCAAATTTACCCCTTGCTGTCCCCTACCGCTATTGTCTCTTTTCAATACCTCCCTCTGCCTCTCTATTATCCCTCACCCCTCTATCACCCCTCTGGCACCCCTCCGTCACCCCTCCGTCACCCCTCCTTCACCCTACGTCAAACACCCGTCACCCCTTCGTTACCCCTCCGTCACCCATCCTTTACCCCTCCGTCACCCATCCTTTACCCCTCCGTCACCCCACCTTCACCCCCGTCACCCCCTTCGGCACCCCTCCGTCACCTCTCCGTCACCCCTCCGTCACTGCATGCACCCTGTACCTGCTCCCATTCCCCTCCGGCGTTCCGCGTCCGCCTACCCCGTCTTCTCTTCTCTCGTCCCCTCTCCCGCGAACCCCTTCTTTTTGTTCCCCCCTCCTCCAGGATTCCCCTCCCTCCCTCCTGCCTACCACTAAACTATTTGAAATTCACACACTTTTCAAACAACTCGCGCGCCACCTATTATAATTTTTTTAATATAAAATTCATAATGCCAGAGCTCAACCATTATGCAAAGAAACTTTCGCGGGTGTGCGCACAACAACTCACCGAAGTTTCATCGCACGTGGAAGAATGTTGTGGGAGTGAGAGAAACACAGAAGCTGGCAAATCGTTCCACAGCCGAGCTGTATCTATGAAGAATATGTATCTTCCATAAAAACAACGCCACCGGTAGAAAAATCAAGGTAGACAATTTCAAACTTCGTTTATCAATAGAGATTCTTGTTTTTTCCATGTCGTGTTTTTTTCGTGTTTGTTATATCCAAACAATATAAATCCATATCTCTAACCGACAAATCCTCAACAATTTATTGAGAAAATAGTATTATTGTAACAAAACAAAACATGTTTTTAAAATCTTATTCAATAACTTCTCTCTAACGAAGCAAAATAAATCTATATTAAACATCAAGTTCTAATACACCAAATTTCTCAATATATTCACAATATCACAGAATAAGAACTTATTTATTTGATTTCCCCGAAACATAATATTCACGTTAAACAAAAAGTACGTAAATAAAGAGGAAATGAAAAAAAGGCTACCACGCGTTATTTCATTCTCGAATTGAA
The DNA here is from genome assembly GCA_936435175.1 of Glyphotaelius pellucidus. Taxonomy (NCBI): domain Eukaryota; kingdom Metazoa; phylum Arthropoda; class Insecta; order Trichoptera; family Limnephilidae; genus Glyphotaelius; species Glyphotaelius pellucidus. The sequence goes on from OW386561.1 coordinate 3,604,539, forward strand.
TATCGAATAATAGGATGGGATCTACTTCACGTAATACAATTTTTAAAAATGTTATAAAGTCCACATTGAAAGTACCTATTAAAACGCCATCGATTGAAACTTTCAACAGCTTTGACATAACAAATGTACAACAAATGTGGGCCAAAAATATATTATTGAAGCTATTCATCCTCTACTAGAATGAGTATCCATAACACTAGATCGAATAAAAATGATTTAAAAGACATTCCAAGTTATAAAATCACATTCGGACAAAGAAACTACAGTTACTTTGAATCTGAACTTCTCAACGTCCTTCCCTAAAACATAAAACTAATAATAAAATATGTAATGGCAAATGAATAATGTAATCTAGATTTACTGTGATTCAAAGAGTGGACTGTATTGAAATTTGTTTCGTGGACTTTGATGCTGACACAAAAAATATTGGATAATAATGTGGAATTGGACAGGATCTGACTCACCTAACGTTTGTCGATTGTGATGATAAATCATTTTTCTTGGTCGATCTCGCGGTCCTGAAGGACACCTCTAGCGGTTATTGCTGCACAAGCACTTGAGAAAGCAAGGGAATTCCTGCACAAGTTTCCGATGAACGATGTCATTAGGAAATGTTATTAGGAAATGTTATTAGAACGGTTATTGCTGCACAAGCGCTTGAGAAAGCAAGGGAATTCCTGCACAAGTTTCCGATGAACGATGTTATTAGGAACTGATGGAGCAAGGTCACAGCACAGCAATGAACAATAGATTTCATTAACAATTGATGTTGAATGCACTGAGAGGTCACTGGGGAACATTGCACAGCACATTACAGACTTTTTCAAAACATTTATTAATTCAGAATAGCGTTGAATGCACCAAGAGATCTCTTGAGAACATTGCAAGCACGTAACAGACAGTAGAAATCAGATTTGATGTAAATTGTTATTGTCATTTCCCACCAGTCAAGGTATTGTCACCAGCTCGGGAAGGCTTATGTGGGTAGATAGAATAGGCAGGAATGTAAAGGTACATACATATGTTTGCGACAACAAGTACAATCAAAGTAGAAATTTGGCTGAAAGAGGTCAATGAAAAACCCTAAAAAAGATACTAAGAACGACGAAATAAACTATATTTAAATATTTTTAGTCCACCTCGGCACAGGATAGAGAAATACAATATCTATGCTTTATATCACCATTATATTTTTTAATACAATTATTTTATATCTAAACAAAGGAGAAAGCATGACGCAAATATGAATGGTGGAAGAAGTTGGGGACGCCTGAGGAAGTCATGGCACGTCCAAGCGAATCAAATACTTTAGTCGGGCCATGTCAAAGGGTCAGAATAATAGAAGAGCATGTATCAGACGGTTCCATGACAACTCAACAAATCGGTAATTCAACACCGTTTTGAAAAGACATTAAGTGATGAAAAAAAAAATAGCGCGTAACCTAACCTAACATAACCAATTTGACCAAGTTTTTTTTCATCACTTTTAATGACTTTTCAGTGACGAAGTTGCACATTGATGAGTTGTCTGGTATGACACAATGTGAATGAGGAAATCAGTGTGTGCCAAGACCGAGTTGTTGGAGGATCCGTACACTCTGCATACCCTTGTGGAGACACGGCGTCATAGTTAGTTTGTTAGTAAGTTAAAATATTTTCAAAATTTTTAAATCAGTTTCATAGATTTCTTTAACGAAATTGTTTCATTTGTAATCATTGGCTTCAAAATCGAATTGTGCTGTAACGCAGCAAAAACTCCCGAAAGGTAAGTTCTGTATTCGTGAAATTTGCACGCGCTGTGTGTACTACTACTGTATTTATACTGTTATACTAATTTGGCAATGAATGATTGAATGTAATAAATAAATAAATAGCTTTCTCTTAATTCACGAATAGAATTACTCACAGCCAAATAGTCACTGGCTACAAAACCTAACAATATTTTGCAATCTTACTACCATCACAGTAAGGGTAAAATGTTGATTGTGTCGTGTTGGGGGACTTAGCCACTGACCGGTCATTATGTATTTGGTATTTCTATTTTCAACCAACCTTATACATGAGATGGATCTGCTATATCTTTTGAAAAATAAGAAATATCTCACATATTTCGAAAAAAAAACACTTCATGGGGAACAGTTATGTAGCTGCTTTATTGTCATACCCTTTCTTTATTTTTTCTCTTTCTCTGCAGATTACGTATTATTTTAGACACTACTGTGTTTCATATTTCATTTTGATAATCATTATTACTGTTATCACTACAAGCATTTCCGTCTAGTAACGACTAAACATTGATTACTCATGCTGCGAACATTTCTAATTCTAGTGTTAATAATATCTATGTATATCCCTTCGGCAATTCTATTATTGAAATAATTTTTAACACCCTGTAAATGTTTCAAACAATAAATAATAAATAAGAACAAAGGGAGTTGAAAGTATTAATTTTAAATAATTTATAAAAAAGAGAAAGCCTCCTTATTTCCATCCCCCATCGTTTATCCTTCCAACCCTTAACGTGAACATCCCTTCCCCTTATCATTTGCCGCCACTCATTCGATTTATAATCCAGGTACGGAAGGAAAGTAAGTAATAAGTCCCTGAAAATGTTCATATCAACGAAGGCTAATCCTCGCCATTTTTAGGGAAAAGAATGGAAAAATCTTAAGGGTTCGAGGATTGAGTGATGATTGGCATTTTCAAAAAGGATTTCCAGGAATCGTATCAATGCTTTCTGGACCATCAGGATTTGATAAGTGAAAATCATGATTTTTTTCTTCATCATATTATTGAAAAGCTTTTTAGCAGTCAGTTTTGAGTCCATCCACTCTATTTGTTTGAAAGCCTTCTGTATTATAATACGCGAGCCTGGAGCGTGTAAATAACACATGAACTCTCTGGGCGTAATACTTAAAAATATGATTACAATTTTAACCTTGCGCGGACAATATATTACAAAAAAATAGCAATCTGACAAAATTTCAAAGGAAAAAACAGAAACACTTACCTTTGTTTGTGATCTCTGCAACGTGGGAGGCCCCTAAGTAATTTCAATCCACTTAAATTAAGATAAGTACAATTTTTGTAATTTTGAAATATGCACAATTCAGTTGTCAACTTTACACAACTAAAGTAGAAATCAGAATGAATTGCAAGATATTCAAACCACAAGATGATGTGACAGTTATCCCACTTGACACAATAAAAAAGGAGAGGAAGTTTTGGGAAGGAAAAGGCATAAGGGTTTGGTAGTAATCTAAGGGTCAGTGTGTATAAGAGTGACGGACGTATGAATTCAACCCTCCCACTGCGGTGCAAGACGATGGGTCTAGAGCAGAGGTTCCCAAACTTTTTTTCTCGTGGACCACTTTTAAAATTTTACTGGTTTCGGTGGACCCCCTGCTGTAACATTTCGGCCATATTCCCAAAACTCGACACGCATTCTACTCAATATTGAATATAACGCTGGAGTTGTGGTCTGTCAAAACGGGGGGGGGGGGGGTAATGTTATATGAGATGAGGGGTGGGATGGGATATGGGCATGGGATGGGTCTCAAAATAACCATTTTTTACCGAAATACTAGTGTACTATCTGCCTTCATTGATAGGTAAAGCCAAGCCAACATTTTTGTTCTATACTATCGAAACCAGCAGGCTTATTCTCTATCTTTTGTGGGATCGTTATCGAGATAACGGACGTGATCTCCTCACAGATTTGTCGGATTTATTTGCTTTTTCTTTGTATAACGTACATTAAATGAATAGATAATCATGCATTCTTGCAAAAATTCATATTTAAAACGATCTAAACTAAAATATGTTACAGTAAATATGTAAAAATCACAAAAATCTGACAGGAGATCACGTCCGTTATCTCGATAATGATCCCACAAAAGATAGAGATTAAGCCTGCAGATAAATTTTCGTGGACCCCCACTTACAACTTGTGGACCCCCATTTTTTCATCACGTCTACGTGGACCCCCGCCGAGTCTCCCGTGGACCCCTGGGGGTCCACCCGGACCACTTTGGGAATCACTGGTCTAGAGGAACCAGTTGGAGGGATCAACGGATCTTCTCAAACCGGCCTCTTCTGATCCGGCTTGCCGTGCAATTGATGGGTAAGCGCATCCACCACCAAGATCTGAACACATCTCACACGATGATTCCGGGCACCCTTGCTAAGTTACCAAACGTAGCGATCGACTTGGGCTGACCTATGGCAGAGGTGTTATTATCCAATAAACAAATGGTAACCGGGCGGCGTACCTATACCCCCTTCACAAATTAAAAAAGTTAATTCAAAATATTTCTTTTAAATAACGCTTTTTAATTTATTACTAGCGGGTTCCCGGCATGCGTTGCTATGCCACTTAATAAATAAATTGTTTCTCCCTGCGTTTTTTTTCCCATTCGTCCCATTACCGTTCCCCTTCCACTCCCACGTCCCCTTCCCCTCTCGTGTTCCTACTCCACCTTCTACGCCTTCCCTCTCCTCACTCCCCTCGCGCTCTTCCCCTGTCCCTCGAACCCCCCTCTCGACCTCCCTTACCCCTACCAAGTTCACCCCTCCCGGATTCACCTCCCCCCTCCCGCAAATTCCCCTCCCGAGTTCTCCTCCCCGTCCCGAGTTCCCCTTCCCCCTCCCGAATTTGCCTTCCCCCTCCCGCGATCCAAACATTTGTTCCCGGTACATTTGGTTTTCAAACAGCTCGCTTGCTGCAATTTTTTTTACAAATTTCACAATGCAAGACTCACCAGTATATATAGAAACCATCGCTGGCAGGCACACATCAAATCCCCAAAGTTTCATCGCAATCGGATGAATGGTTTAGCAACGCATTTTCATTTTTATGTATTCTTGTATAGATATATTCACGTAAATTTTTGTTGAGTGATTTAGATTTAATTTACTTCGAAAGACGTCTACCAAAATCTAAACAACATACTCAAGATCTGTATAAGGTCAAAAGCTTCTTCTGAATAGTGTTTCTCAAACTTATTCGTATCATGCCCCTCTTCAACGCTTCTACTTCTAGTCAGGAGCCCCAAAAACCCTTAAAAAATCACCAGCTTCATCAGCTCAAGTGTCCTGAAAAAATCCATTTCAACTTCTACTGGATGGTATTTAAGGCCCCGTACTCGAGCACGAAAAGAATAAGATGGAGAGATATGTAATTATGAATGTTGGAGAGAGCGCGCTAATATTTCAAACGATAAAAGTGAAGCGAAAAATTGCGAAAAAGCTTAATAAAACATGATTCTTTTAAAATAGAGCAAAAATCTCGTGGGAGGTATCTTAAGTATCATTTAATGAAACATTGTAAATTTTTTCACAAATATAACTTGTAAAATAATAGAAATAGACTTGTTTTAAATAATTTTCGGAGCATACTTGGCGATTTTTTTCTATCGAGGGAATTTCATATAATTTGCGTTTCGGCATAGAACGTATCTAGATATTATTTTCAAGAATAACATATATTTTTTTAAGAGCTTAAAAACTTCAAATGTTTAAGGGAGATATGTAAGAAATCGGTCGAAATTTGAATAGCGGCGGCGTTCCTTAATGGAATGGCTCCGGCTTACTTATCGATAATGTGTATTCCAGAAAATTCTAATTCTAGACAGTCAACCCTCAGGTCAGCAGCGTCATCAGCTATCGAAAGGTCTTCTTCTTCTTTCGTATGGTGGGGGGGTCAGCAGGGGATGTCTATGTCTGCGAGCTAGTCTGCTAGCTACCTGTTTTTTACTTGATAAATAATTATTTATTGTAATTTTTTTAAATTATTAATCAATATTTTTCATGCTTTATAATTAAGAAGGTAGGTATTTAGGTTACGATTTACTAAAAATGCGATAAATTGCCTCCTAAAACATTTCCATTCCACCTCATGAAGTGTGCGCCCCACGTTAAGAAACTCTGCTCTACGCCAGCTCTCCAGAAGGCAGATTTGCTCCGGTTTCAATGGAGCTCCGAAACTTGAGTCGGTCTGAGATATTTTTCCTAGCATTCAATGGAATCTTTGTTGCCATTGATGCTTTCTTTGCCATTTCGGATTTACTATTTACACTGGTATATCTCTTTTATTATTACGTAAATAAAATACTATACACGTTACTTTTATTAAATGGATTATAAATGATGTATGACTTTCTTCAGATGCGTGCAATTTGAACTAAATCTATGGAATGCATTATAACATCTACGTCGGTATAAGAGTTATTTTTGGGTTTTATTCGTAGAACTCCATTTAATTTTCAAAAATTTAATTAAAATTCAATTTAATACTTTAATTATCAAGTTCTGCAAATATTTAAGTATGTATTTTTGTTACAACTGTTCCGGTTTACAAGACCGTTTTCAAACTGTGGATAATCCACTGACAGGCGACTTATTTATAGGATTTTAAATGTCAATTTTTGAAGGTGTCCATATTACCGGTTAAGCCAATTTGCTGATACACTAATTGAGAATGTATTATGAGGGGTTCGGAATCTGTTTCCCTAACTAAGTGTTAAGGTAGAAAACCTAAAAATATAACGCTCTTATATAAGTCATAGCAATAACATCATTATAAAACAATTAAAAAACCTTAACACTTAGTTGGGAAAACAGATTCCGAAATTCCGAAACCTACATAACACACACTCAATTAGTGTGTATCAGCAAATTGGGTTAACTGGTAATAAATCAATGTAGACACCTTCGAAAATTAACATTTCAAATCTTATAAATAAGTCTAATCTAAAATACTTGCAGAACTAGATAATAGAACTATCAAATTTAATCAATATATTATCATCATCATCATCAATATATTAATACGTGAAGCCAAAACTTTGTACCCCTTTTTACGAAAATTGCGCGGACGGAGGAGTATGAAATTTCGCACACTTATAGTTTATATAGAGGAGGAGTGCAGAATGCTATTATTTTTTTTAAATTATGCATAATACATTAAATCAATAAAAAAAACATTACACACACTACCGTGTATTTGGACACACACACACGCATCTTTACTCTACAATTTGTCTATGGTCTTACTGAATGTCAAATGTCAATCATAACCATAAAAATACCGCTCACTCAATATAATATTAAATCAAATTATGAATAAAAAATACATAAAAAAAAACATTAAAATTATGGTCGAATTTCGACCATTGGGCGACCACTAGTTTTAATTAAATTTTAAAACATCTACGTCTGGAATGATCGTTATCGTTATTCACAATAAGGCTCTTTTCAATGTTCAACTGTTCGGATGGGGAATGATTTGCCAGCCTCTATAACCTGTGTAACTGTGTACCCTCCCTCCTACAACGTTAATCTCTTTAAGTTCCAGGTTCACCCCATCTATTTTTTTTTTACATTAACTCCACACAGGAGGCCCTGAGGAAAATAATTTCCCTCAGGGCCTATGTCATCTTTGAAGATGCTGTGTGGAGGTTGTTTTTGAGGAGAGGAAGGAGTGAACATGGGTCTTGAAGAGACCCATGTTGTAGGAGGGAGGAAACACAGAGGCCGGCAAATCGTTCCACAGCCGAGCTGTTGAACTCAAGAACGAGTCATAGAAACGACCCGTTCTCATGTGACTAATATCAACCGTGTACAAATGTTGGGCGCGTGTTTGGCGTGTTTCCCGATTATGCACGGTGCCAAGGGGATCAATCACGCTAGTTCTTCGGAGCAACTTCCATTGTAATACCGGCAGAACAAGGACAGCATTCCCACCTGACGCCTGTGCTCTAAAGATTGCAATCCGTTTGTTAAGTTAGGAGAATCTATGGTGTTTTTTTTTTTAGGTATTTGGGGCTCCAGACAAGAGGTGGCTGCCAAATTCAACCGTGGGGCGCATTTTCGATTTGTACAGGGTTAGCAGTTGCGTACTATTAAAGTATCTGCGGGCCCTGTACAGTATCTATTCCTCAAAAAGACCCTCCGACTCCTCGAGAGAAGTTATAGAGAGTAAAAAATTACCAGTTGCTTAAATCTCAAGTTAAAACGAATTTTGGCAATGAAACCTGGCAAATGTTCCACATTTTCTATTAAAACCACATATTCCAGATATAAACATTATTCCGGAAAGTTTCAGCGGAAACCGGAAGGCGAGCTTTCATTAGGGGTAAATAATTACATGCAGCAAGTGATTCGTTGGAATCGTTAGTGAGCTTTCGGAAAAAGCTTCTAGAGAATTTCGCCTTGAGAATAAATTATTAAGCACTAACTTTTTTTAACAAGAGAATTTCTTTCCGAATCAAAATTCATTTTATTTTTCTTTTTAAATATAAATATGTACCAACCTGAATAAAAATTTGATTTATTTTAATTTAGAAGAAAAATTAATGTTTTTTTTGGTAGAAAGCAGTAACTTTATGGCTTGACATAATAAATTGAAATAACACAATATCTTTGTTTGAAACCACACTTTATTTAATTTTTCTACTACCGACCGGTTTCGCTTTATACAAGCATCTTCAGGTTAAAAAAATTAAACTCTCAAAAATATACATTGTGTGAGCTAATATACATATAGAAAAGGACAAAACATAATATAAGGTAAGAGTGAGAGAGTAAAATCAACAACTTATGTACATTGTGATGGAGAGAAAGAGACGGGTGGCATCTGATGATTTACAATATTACAGCACAATATTTTTTATATGTATATAATCTCACACAATGTATATTTTTGATCACTTTAATTTTTATACCCTGAAGATGCTTGTATAAAGCGAAACCGGTCGATAGTAGAAAAATTAAATAAATCGTGGTTACAAACAAAGATATTGTGTTATTTCAATTTGTAATTAATGTTTTTTTTTGCATTTTGAATGAGCTTTGTGGCAAGCCAAACCAAATGATTTTTGTTCAAAGAAATTGTTTAGGCTCTTCTTGTATTTAATAGCCTTCCAGAACATATTGTCATCTAACTCCATTGAATTAATGACAATGTGCTTAACGAATATGGTTTATTGGATAACCAACACGTTTGCCATATCTCGCCACAAGTGGTTCACTACGACTCAGCGTTTACTTAGCAGGGGTTCCTAGATTCATGGGTTGAGGTTTGTCTGGGTCTTGACGGCGGATGCGTCTGCCACCGACTGCGTGGCCAGCCGGATCGAGACGCACTGGTTGAGGGAGATGTTGGACCACTCCAGCAAGAATATCTCGGCCAACCACCTTGCACCGCAGTGGTAGGGATGGTTTCGTAGTTCCACCACTCCTGGACACACTGACCCCCGGCTTCCTACTCTTAATTCCTCTTCTTCCTTTCATAAAAAAAAGCCTCCACGCATCGTCCCTAAAGATGATTTACAATTTGAAAGGTCGGAATGGGTGCCGCCGCCCGGGAACCTCTATTGGATAACCAACACCTCTGCCATAGGTCACCCCAAGTGGTTCGCTACGTTTGGTGATTTAGGAGAGGTGCCCGGGATCATGGGGTGAGTTTTGTCTAGGTCTTGGAGGCGGATGACCAGGACACAGATTCCTACCCACCCCTTAAACCATTTTCCTTCCCAGAACTCTCATCTCCTTCCTTTCCTTAAAAAAAACCCTCCACACAGCATCCCCAAAGATGACATAAGCCCTGAAGGAAATTGTTTTCCTCAGGGCCTTCTGTGTGGACCTTATGTAAAAAAAAATGACTTAGGCCCTGAGGGGAATTATTTCCCTTACGGTCTCCCATGTGTCACTCAGATTCCTACACATCCCTTAAACCTTTTTCTATCCCAGAACTTTCTCTCTTTGCTTTCCTAAAAATAACCTCCAAAAAGCATCCCCAAAGATGACAAAGGCCCTCAGGGGAATTATTTGTGTAGAGCTTATGTTAAAAATAGCCAGGCATGCTCCTGAAAACCAGAAGTTATTAAAAAACTGTAAAAATATTTTCATTGTTTCTATTGTTAAAAATTTCGATTGCTCGGCTTAAAATCCCTGCAACCAGTTAAAATCGCGGAGTGATTGAAGTTTTGCATGCCGGCAAAATTTGAACTGCACTGTCAACATTGATAAACGTTTTTTTAACAAAACGGCCCCACCGATCCCACAAAGGAAGCACCCCGGGATCCAATCAATTAGCAGGACGGCGGGATGGTATGGGGTGCGATTTTCAACGCAGGTTTGTTTGTTTAAAAAAAAAAAAATTTTGCGAAAATTTTTTTCTGAAAATATTTGCTAGTCGCATAAATTTTCAGTATTATATCAACAGTTTTTTATGAAGCAGCTAATAAACACCAAATTTATAAAGCCTTTGAAAAATGAACAGAGTAGTAGGATATTACTTGAATAATTTATTCTACGATGGTGGAAAAATCTAATCTTGTTTTTTTGGTGTATTGTTACTTCCTTTGATTATAAATACAATTTTGATAATCGGATGTTTTCAATAATGCTTCGGTTCGTCTAGATAACATGTCTTGTTTATTAACGTATAGCATTTACGATGAATATCTAACTGGACTTAACGTCCGTACTAAAGAATGTTCTGTGTTAATCTGCCGGCGGGAAAACTACTCACTAGTTACGTAACCGTTCGGGTATTAGAATCAAACTTCGAACAGTTGCATCTGTCGTGTAATACTATTGTGACACCTTAAGGCGCCGTATACCCACTCAAAAAGAAGATGGAGATATATGAATTTACGAATGTTGGAGATAATATTTAAAATGATAAAATTGTCAAAATGTTTAATAAAATACGACTCGTTTAAAATAGAGTAAAAATCTCGCGGGAAACATCTAAAGTAGCATCTAAAGAAACACTGTGAACTTTTTCATACACATAACTTCTAAAATAAGTGAAATGAACGTATGTTTTTAGGTTTTCACGGCCAAAAAGTATTTTTGTTATTGTTTTTGGGGTGTTATGCCGTGTTTCGCTAACTCCTTCTTTAGCCAACGTTTCGGACAGCATTACAGTGTCCATCATCAGGGCAGATGAGCAAATGATATTGGTGAGAGTGCTTACTTATGTATGTCGAAGCGACACCGTGCTGCCAGCTCCGTTTCTCTACGAGCTGGTGTTAGAAAAAATTCAGCATGGTTTTTTGCGTTTAGCTTTGGTGTAGCCGTCAATTACTGGATACCAAGAACTATTGAGCTTAGCTCCGTCGTCTCTGTTAATATTGATGGGGTTTTTATGGATTTCAATTGCCTCTGTAATTAGGCGTGCTCTGTAAGTTTTGGGTCTTCCCAGGACTTCAGGAACAAATCCAAAGTAATGGCCAATATCATTTGCTCATCTGCCCTGATGATGGACACTTTAACGCTGTCCGAAACGTTGGCTAAAGAAGGAGTTAGCGAAACACGGCATAACACCCCAAAAACAATAACAAAAAAAAAAAAAAAAATGAACGTGTTTATAATAATTTTCGGAGCAAACTTTGCGATTTTTTCTATCGAGGGAATTTCATCTGGAGAGTAACGTCCATCTTAAAAAATAACATAAAATTTTTTAAGACCTTAAAAACATCAAATGTTTAAGGGAGATATGTAAGAAGAAATCGGTAGAAATTCGGGTAGTGACAGTTTAAACCACATTTTTACTAACAACATCTGTTGAGACGTTAGAACTACATATTAACGACATCTATTGAGAGAAAATGAAACTATGTACACTTTTACAGACACAACAGTAGTAGAACTTACGTGTGTCACACTCCATCCTATTCAAGATTAAACTTTTTCAATCTTGTTTTATTATTTTGATTTATTTTTGGGGTATTGCGCTTTTTAACGCTACCTCCTTCTTTAGCCAATGTTTCGGACAGCATTACAGTATTCATCATCTGCACTGATGATGGACATTGTAATGCTGCCGAAACATTGGCTAGAGGAAGTAGAAAACTTAGCATAATACCCCAAAAATAAACAACTTTAATACCTTACATAAAAATCAAAATGTATTTGGGGATAAGTGTACTGTATATTGCTATATTAAGCATAGGAAATGTTTGAAATTTTCAAAATATCTTCATTAAGCCCCCGCGAAAGTTTCTGGATTATTTCAACCACATGACAATAAATCTGAAAAGATTTTTAATCAACACAAAAATTCTTGCAAACTGTCCAAATTTTGAGAATGACATTTTGTAAAACAATGGTTTTTAAAACTCTTCACATCAACGAATTAATTTGAAGTACTTACATAATAATATGAATAAAATCAAGAATAACAGATATTTAAACCTTTGTTAGGTACCAAATTTGATTGATTGTTCTTATAATATTTTATTGTTCTTATAAAATACAAAAATGAATGTTTGTAATACATGAAAAATCATCATCATCATCTTCGTCCCCTTATCCTATTCGGGTCGGGGACCCATTGCATCGACAAGGCTCTTCCACACGTCGCTGTCTTGAGCTGACTGTTCGGCCTCCGTCCATGGCAGTCCCATCCTCTCCTCACACCGTTTCTGGAGTTGTCTCGCCCAACTGTGTCTGGGACGGCCCACTGGACGTCTATCCTCTGGAATCGCACATAGTATCTTCCTCGGAATTCAGTCATCAGGCATTCTTAGTACATGCCCAAGCCACCTCAGTTGCAATATTTCTATAAAGAGTAGCAGTGGTTCAATGTTTAGATCGTCTCGGATCGTCGAGTTTCTTATATGTATATCCCATTTCGTAACCCCTGCCACTTCTCTCAAGTACCTCATTTCGGCAGCTTGGACTCTAGAGCGCGTTCGTTCCTTAGCATCCATATCTGGTAGGGCGATATACCGTTTTGAACACTGCCATCTTTGTGTTGATACTGAGCTCAGCTTTCCTTATCACTGAGCTGTAGAGAGGACGCAACAACCCGCTTGCCGCACTAATTCTTCGATCAATTTCTCCGTCTTGCCGTCGATAGCTGGAGAACTCAACCCCGAGGTATTTGAATCTGTCCACCTGTTTCAACTTTGGAGGACCCACCCTCTTTCCCGCCCTGGTATAGGTAACAGATGGTTACCCCTTCAAGGCCTCAAAGGACTCTAATTTTGTAAACGGCTCTACTCAGATTCAAGACTCTAGACCTCCAAAGTCCCCGCATACGTTGTTAGTGAGCAGTATGCAAGTGCTCGCCACATGCAAGTGTTAGTAATAACGAAAGATCAGGTGACTTACTATATGAACTTTGGAACAGGGGTAGAAAAGGAAAAAGAAAGAAAACAAGAAGTAGGCATTTTGCCTATCCTAGCGCATGTACATAATGAACAGTAAAAAAAATTAAAAATGAAAACAATAAGGAGATAGAAAAAGTTCACAGGTTTGTGAAGAAGGGGCGATGCGGCGCATTCCACCCGGCAGTCCTGGTGATAGTGTGTCGGTGATCAGGTAGACAAGAGCGGCACCTGGTTACCGCGCCCCTTAGCCGACCTCCCGGTGGTGCCACGATGAAAGTAAATAGGAGAATGGGGTGAAACGCCCGAAGACCCTGGGGACAAAAGCGTCGGGTGGTCGGAGGAAGGGCGGAAGGTCCCCAAATACCCACTGTTGTCCTTCAGACCGGCACCAGTCCACAGAGGTGGCGCGGGTGGTCAGCGAGGCTCCGCTCCAGGATCGCGACACTAGAGACATAGCGGGGACAAGGTCCATCCCACCCCCAATATGGGGAAGTTGGACAGAACAGAACATAGAGTGGTTCAGTTTGTCACTTGGAGCGCTCACAGCAAGGGTCACAGTTCTGTAAGTTTAGTAAAAAAAAGAAAAAAAACAAACAAAAACACCCAGAATCAAAACAAAAGAAAATAATATAAAAGAAAAGGTTTTACAAGGAAGCGATCTAGACACCCGACAGGATATTCATTGAAAAACAGCAAGCAACAATGATATAGTCTCGGTAAGCCTAAGTAATGTAAGTTACATGAAATGCCAATGTAGCAGTCAGCACATCAAAGTGGTTTACTCGTCCGCTGCAATAACAACAAGAATCTGGTTTTTGTGAAGATAGCAATAATAACATCTAATTGGTTTACTCATTATATGGAACACAAACAGGGAGACGGTCTAGTGGAAGGAAGCACTCCGAACACCCAACCGGTTTCCTACTTAGGAGTTACTCTTAAGTTACAATAATAACAAAAAATGATTTTATGAATGGAGCATTCATGACATCCCACTGGATTACTGATTTGTTACATTACCAACAAGAAACCGGCTCCGTGAAAGGGAGCACTCCGAACATCAAACCGGCCTCCCACCGAATTAAATCTGCCTCCCACAAACAAAGAAGCAGTCTGAACACCAAACCGGTATCCTATCGTGTAGCCATCAAAAAGCTGCAATAACAACGAAAGACAGGCTTCTGTTAAGAAACATTCATAACACATTAGTTACATTTTAGACAAGGAAACCGGCTCCATGAAAGGAAGCACTCTAAACACCAAACCGGTTTGCCATCGCAGAGCCATCATTAAGTTGATAATTGGAAGCCGGCATGAGTGTAAATAATATGGAAAGTAGTATAAATACAGTTGTGGCAGCCAGCACGTCAAAGCGGTTACCTGTAGGGAAGTTACCTGTAGAAACCGTTTTGTAGGGAAGTAACTATGAAATCATGACAAAGTAAGCATAATAGTAGGCATGAACAAAAGGAGATAAATCACAGAAATAATAAGTGAAAACATAATTAAATAAAAGTAAAATCAGGCATAAACAGTAATCAGAGAGCAATAGGTCATGGTCTTAGGGATTCAGGAGTTCGTACACCTGGTTTCTACTGAATTTAATCTAATCGGCGACTCTAAGGACAGACCATCTCTCCACCCATGTCTTTGTGTACTTCCTCAAACACTCGAAATTCACCTTGTTAGACACGAGATCGGAGTTCCAAACCGGTCTCATTAACACGTTCAAACCGCCCAATAATTCATCACGCGCGTCCGTCATTATCTCACAGTGCCACAGAATGTGCTCGGCTGACTGGTTCGTGGCGCCACAGGCGCAGTTTGGATGGGGAGACAGAGAGAGGCTATGAAGTCTCCCCTTGAATTCCCCATGCCCGGACAAGAGCTGGACCATATAATGGTCCAGATTTATAAAAGCCCCTTCCATCTTGAGTTTAACTGATGGGAAGAAGGAGAAGGTCCATCTTCCCATATTCGACCTATCCCAACGAGCTTGCCACTCATTAAGAGTAAGCTCTCTCATGTGTCTTAGCCGGCCAGGGAGGGTCCCGACTCCTCCCGGTGTTATTACCACACCAAGATGGGTTGCAGGGAGACCCCTGGTCAGCTTCTTTTTAGTATGTAAGCACTTCCCTAATTTCTAGATCGATTGGCAATATACCAGCCAGCACAGGCAGTGCGTCCGAAGCAACTGTTCTATATGCCCCAGAAAGTGCCAGCAAGGGATGCGATGACCTGTTTCAACTGAGTCCCATTAGCGAGTATGTTGCACTGAGTTTGGTCCCTCCTATAATCATCACCTCTGTTTTTGAGGTACTCATCTTCATTCCCGCCGCCGTGCACTCTTCGTTGAAAAATGAAAATTCAAATTTAAAAATACTTTAACGAGTACGAAATTTTTTCCGATACTTCTCATGAGTACAGTATCTATACATTCAATTTGCTATCGTGTCCCTACGTGTGCACCGTTTCGCTGATTCTTTTTTAGATATCTAGTCAACAAAAAAGCAGAGCAACGACAAGACAAACTAAAAATATTCCAATTTATCGCCAATAATCGACAAACCAGCCCCAGAAAATAACCACAGACAAACTACTATTGTGTATTCCTTGAAAATACAAAAGCAAAACCTCCGAACAACGCAAATAATAAAATTTACTCGATAAAACAATTATTGATCAGTTCTCGAGTCTAACCCCTGAACTCCGAAGCCACATCGGTTTGTTTTCAATTAGCATCGGAAAGTGTTTATTGCTGACTTAAATTACGGAATTATTCGAAACACAGATTCCACGTTTTTACAAACCAACTTTATTACAAGCAATATTGAATATTTAGAATTTTTCTCGGAATTTTGAATTTGCGTTGTTTTGTTGAAACTGTCTATGTGCACACTGCAATTCCAAGAATCGCGGGTCAAACTATTGAGTGAGCAAATAAAATTTATTAAATTAATTTGTGATTTCCTTGTCGGAAACCTTTGACAAAATGCAACGTCGCCAGCGCTTTCGCCTTATTAGTAATATTTCGAAACAGAAATTGTAGTATTTAATTAATATGTAACTAAAACATCGTTAAAAAATCAATTTGGTAGGCGGGAATGGGTACCGCCGCCTCGGGAACATTTATTGGATAACCATCACCTCTGCCATAGATGCGTTTGGTGATTTAGCAGAAGTGCCCGGGTTCATGGGGTGAGGTTTGCCTAGGTCTTGGAGACGGATGACCAGGACTCACTGAACTCCAGGTTCCTACCCACTCCTTAAATCCTTTTCCTTCCCAGAACTCTCCTCTCCTCATTTTCCTTAAAAAAACCCTCCATATAGCATCCACAAGGATGACGTAGGCCCTGTAGAAAATTATTTTGAACGAGTTGACCGAGTTGTTCAGCGATCTTTTCACTCTGCCTACCCCTGCAGAGGGTGAATGAAAAGGCAAGATGGTTACTTAGTTAAATAAGTTAGTTACACAAAAATTAACCTTTTTAGCAATTAAAAAAATACTCAAAAATTCATTAGAGCACAGAAGACGTGATCTAACTAAAGATGCATAAATTATGTACTAATTTAAGTCACCCACGAGAGGTCTGTTGTGTCACAATAAAACCCCAAAGGATTCCAGACGTGATTAAAATAGCAATTTTATTTCTACTTTTCATTCTTTGACTTATACTCTTCACAAGCACGCCCCAGCCTTTAAATAAGCCAACCAACTCCCACGTACTGCCCAAATTTAGATTCCATTTAACCTTCCAGTGGTTTTTCAATCAGTTCCACCCGTCGTCACCCAACGCTTCCACCCCCACCCAGACCCCAAACCCTGGTTTCAACTTCCCTGCGTCCCTAACTGTCACAGTGATGGCTTCAGAGGATTTTTCAGATCTTACGTAGTAACAATTTGACTACCCTGCTTCATTTTCAATTAAACTTTAGAAGTTCTTTTTATTCAAAGTCCTCACTAGGGATTCCCGTTCCGGGGCGTGTTGTTCTGATTGTGTTGGCATTATGGTTACAATGTTTATAATTTCCTCATCTTCGTGTTCACTTTGCCTCATTTTGATGTTTATATTAAAACTTATTTTTCTCCGTGGTATTTTTATATCCATGCTTTCTTTATAATTGTTTTATTTTTTCTAATCGTCATGATTACTTAGCCACATTGCAAATAAAAAAAAAATTCTAAAAGGTTAATTTTCTATGTAGGATAAAGGGAAAATTAGTCATCAAAACAAGGTCTACTGCAAATTGGTACTGCTACTGGTCTACTCTAAATTACTGCACAAGTGTGTTATTTCTGTGCAATAAAAAACAAGTTAAAAGAATGGAAAAAATTTAGAAAAGAGGCATGATCTATATTGTGCTATAGCAGATATTTTAGAATAAAAACCATGCAACGCCAACTCTTTATCGTAATTGTATGGCAACGATTGGTCTACAATACCCGTATTTATTTATGAGTTTAAAAATTAAATGTTACCAGATTATATGTTTAATAATTTTAGAATTAATAGTACAGTTCATCGTATCCCACGAGAAACTGCAATGATTTTAGGCTTCCTAAAACAAATTTATCAGAAACACAAAACAATCCATACTATACTAATATTATAAATGCGAAACTGCTCGAGTTTGTTTGTTACGCTTTCAAGCATAAAACAATAAAACGGTTTTAAAAATTCTTTCACCAATAGAAAGCTAAATTATATGCGAGGACTATAGACTGTAAATAATAGTAAGCTCTGGCGTTATGAAATTATAATTATTAATATATTATATTTGTTACACGTTTTCTGTCGCTAACAAAAGCGATTTATTGCTAACGTCAGATCGTTGCCATGGAAACGAAGTTGATATATTTGCGGGCTCTATGCTGGCGAGTACTCAGCCCCCTATTTCTGGTTGGCTGCTGCTCCAGAAAATTCAAATATTAGAATATGCTTTGTTTTTTTTTTGGATAATGTCAGATGAGAGTTTCTACAAAAATATAATTCGTAACGATTATAAAGACTGCATAATACACAGTGTTATTTTTTATTATGTTTATAAACTTCTATATATATTTAAATAAAAATAAATCTCCGAAATATTTGTAAGCGCATTGACTGCACCAAATTGGATAATTCTTTTTTTCTTTGAGCTCTAGCTTTATGAAATTTAGGTGGCACGCTGGCTGTTCGAAAACTTATTGTACCGGGAATGAATATATGGAATGCGGGAAGGGGTGGGGGGTGGGGGGAGGGAAGGTAAGGGGGGGAGAGGGGGTAGGGGGGGAGAGGGGGTAGGGGGAGGAGATAATTGATAGGTGCAAGCGCTACAGTAATTTCCCCTAATACCATGCGAGCGAAGCCTCGGGGAAAAGCTAGTGTTTATTATTTATTTGTTTATTATATAAGTTTTTAAAATGTTCAATGAACTCCCTAAGGAGGCTAAAAGTCCTGCATTGTGGATTATGTCTCAATTGATTATTGAATTATGTCTCAATGGATTATGTCTCAATGTTGTGAAGTCCAAATTTTAATAAGTAGTTAGTAAATAATATTATAGTTGTTTTAGAATAGATTATATTAGTTTTTAGTTGTAAATTTTTATAGCTACATAATCTATTTTGAC
Organism: Glyphotaelius pellucidus; assembly: GCA_936435175.1. Lineage (NCBI taxonomy): Eukaryota > Metazoa > Arthropoda > Insecta > Trichoptera > Limnephilidae > Glyphotaelius > Glyphotaelius pellucidus. The sequence goes on from OW386561.1 coordinate 3,623,276, forward strand.
ATTGTTTTTAAACTTGTTCATCTCCATGGTATCTCTACTTATCCTGCGTATAAAATTTTGATTATTTCATCAACTTCGTGTTTACTGTTTGTAAATTTGTTTTTCTCCATAGCATTGTTACGTTGATTTGGATTAACGTCATTTAATTCAACATATTTGTTTTGCTCTTCGGAAATTTGAACCCGAACCCAAACCTTCAACCATTACACTACAAAGTTAATCATACATCAATACAACTCCTTTATTTATTCTAATCTAATCTCTCTACCCATTTCTCTTATATCACAATATTCTCTCATCACATAAATCATCTCATTAAGCCGATTTTAAGATGAACATTTGTGATATTATTCGCATTATTAACGGCGACTTAAATTTCACCGAAGTGCGTGTTATTGAAATTAATTGTTGAAGCTTGCATGTAATTAGCTAAGAATTCTTAATTAATTTTTGCTTAAGATGTTGTTTTATGGCCTCATAAAATGTTTTTTAAGTCTCGCATTATTAATTATTCTGCGCTCGGTTTAGTGTTGTTTCTTGCCGGGAAATAATATTATATCATGCAAATTTCAAAGTTGATGGAATTTCCAAGATGTCTCAAAATATCCTTTAATTTGTTGTCTCAAAACTACCGTGAAAGACGTAAAGGAAGTAATTAGACAAATTTCGTAATTGTAAAAATTTTGTATTTTACTTGTTTTAATAACCCGGCTTTGCACCTGAATTTATTGCTTGTGTTTGTATCCAACACCTAAGGCGACGTTTTTTTTATTTTATTTTAGGGGTTGTATACAATAAGGAGGCCTAAAAAAGCGAATTTTCAAGAATTTTTTCTGAGATTACATTTATTTACATTAATGTGAAAATTTTTCCACGTTTTATGGTAACTTTTAACTGTATTTAACAATTTTTGTATTTGTAAATTAATAATTTGAAAGCTGATCTCCCGAAGATCCTCTCAAAAAATGCATCTTGCGGTGACCACCATATCTCTTGATTGGATTATTCAAAATGAAAAAACCAAACGGATTTCGTTAAAGTAATGTATAATCTTTTAATTAATCAAAGGACAAAGCAAAACAAAATTTTTTGACAAAATGGCGGCTTCTCAAAAAAATAATCGATTTTTGACCAAAATTTTGGCTTAAATTGTTTATTAAAAATATATATTTATCGGCGAGAACTCACCTTCGATTAATAACTAAAAAAAATTCTCAAAAAGCTTGTGTTAAAATTTGAGACTGATCGGTTCAGCCGTTTCCGAGACATCTTGGTCAGCGACTTTAAAAACACAGTTTTGAGAAAAATGCGTTTAAATTTTGCCTCCTACTTACAAATAATGCTCTTACACGTTTTTACAAATATAAGTGTAACTTCGAAAATAATCGCTGAATCGACTTGAAATTTGTGTGAAATGTGAAATCTGTGTGTGTACTTAAATGTATGTACATTACGAAAATGAAATTAAAAAAAAACAATTTCTTGAAAATTTTAACTGTATTCAACCCCTTAAACGCTCATAGAGTTTTTTACATACAGGGAGTTAAGGGACGTACTTGACTTATTTTAACCAGTGATTCCTGATATTATTTGGAGTAAAAAATGTAGGTGAAATGTTCGACTCCGGTGACTTTTTTGATGATTTTTTTATTTTTTTCAAACGAAAAAAAATTCTTCCACTTGTCATCATTAGTTTTCAGCCTAGTAACTACCCAACCTTGTAGCCCGCCCCCAACTTCCAGCATCTACTATTTGTTTATGTTTTGTAAAAAAAAAAACAAAAAAATGTCACCGGAGACAAAAATTTCATTTTCGTTTTTTACTCCTAATAATGTCAGAAATCACTGGTTAAAGAAAGTAAAGTACGTTTCTTAACACATTTAAGAGGCGGAATTCGGAGGCAAAACGAAAATTCCAGAGCCGCTAATTATTAAAGGCAAAACAATTAAAGTGTCGTTATTTGACCGGTCTAATTTGTTTTATGGGGCCAACAGACTTAGCTATAAAAGATAAAATATCATTTGATTTTGGCCTTTTTCAACATATCGCTCGCCATACATTCCCAATGTTTTCGCCTCCGCCGTCCGCCTCTTACATTATTATAATGCAGTACATTTTTTTATTACAATGACAATTGTTGACAAGCTACAGGCAACATGAAATATAAGAAACAAAATATAGGTAACGTGGAATATAAGTGAAATAAAAATAGGTAATCTGCCGGTATCCTGCAAATCAAAATATTTATTCAAATGTATAAAATTGATCAAAAATCTAAACAATTAATTCTAAAATAGGTATTCTGAGTTTAGACTGAAGCTTATTTTTACTAAACAATAGTTTATAAACTAGATTGAAATAGTTCGCGCACACGGGGTTTAAAGTTCGCTCAGTTCAAAGTATTGTCAAACATTTCCATATTGTTTATGTAAACGCTGTATTGAGGAATGCAAGCTTTAATTGGAATGAAATGTTTATTACAATAAAATAAAATGTTATTGTTCATCTAGTTGTTCGTGTAGTGTGGGTGTATTTATATTTATTAAATGCGGGAGTTCACGATCGAATTAAGAGCCCAAAAATTTCAATAAAGAGATTGGGTTGTTTATTTTTCGTCTGTTCATTTTGATTTTCTACCGTTTTATGACATATTTCTCTTAAACCCTTTTTAAGTTACTCAAAAAAATATAATATAATACCGATACGTTTGTCATGACGGAACTGTAATTATATGAAATTCCGTCAAAAGAAAAAATATAATATAATACCGATACGTTTGTCATGACGGAACTGTAATTATATGAAATTCCGTCAAAAGAAAAAATATAATATAATACCGATACGTTTGTCATGACGGAACTGTAATTATATGAAATTCCGTCAAAAGAAAAAATATAATATAATACCGATACGTTTGTCATGACGGAACTGTAATTATATGAAATTCCGTCAAAAGAAAAAATATAATATAATACCGATACGTTTGTCATGACGGAACTGTAATTATATGAAATTCCGTCAAAAGAAAAAATATAATATAATACCGATACGTTTGTCATGACGGAACTGTAATTATATGAAATTCCGTCAAAAGAAAAAATATAATATAATACCGATACATTTGTCATGACGGAACTGTAATTATATGAAATTCCGTCAAAAGAAAAAATATAATATAATACCGATACGTTTGTCATGACGGAACTGTAATTATATGAAATTCCGTCAAAAGAAAAAATTTCAAAGTAGGTACGCTACGAAAATTATTATCAACACTTTTTTTCTATTATAATAAATGTTAAAAAAATACAGTGTTTCTTTAAATGCTATTTAAGTCATTTTTCACGAAATGTTTGCTCCATTTTAAACGCGTCGTATTTCATTAAAATTTTTCACAATTTTAGCCAAAATATTATCGTTTTTAAAATAAGCGCGCTCTCTCTAACATCCGTATTCACATATCTCCCCTTCTTCTATTTGAGCGCTTCCCACCGGGCCTTTAGTAGGAATATTTAAAATATTCATTAAAGACAGGTAAATTATGTGCTTCCAAAGAGATGTTAAGTTAAAAATTCACGAAACTTGTAAAAGATCGACCGGACTATGGAGTTCTATTCTATTGTGCTTCAAACAATGGATATGTACAATAGTTGTTACGATTCAAAAATTTTAAATGTTTTTTACATTTTTTTTATTTTTTTTTATTACAGAAAATAGATTTTTTTTTCATGTTTACATTATACCTGCAAAGCTACTGCAAGTAGCTTGTCGTAATAAATCCTAATGATTTAATTCTTGAACCGTTTCTCATCCATTATTATTTTTGATGCATTGTCGCTTAGTTATGGTGAATTTATGAGAGATGGAAGGATTTAATGGAAAATTAAATTATTGATTTGCATAAACCATACAGCACCTTTTAATAGTTACACTTAGGATATAGGTCCTTAAAATGAAGAATAAAAAATAAAATAAAAATTTACAATGAGCCTAAACTTGGTATTTTTTTAGGTTTTCACGGCCAAAAAGTATTTTTGTTATTATTTTTGGGGTGTTATGCCGTGTTTCGCTACCTCCTTCTTTAGCCAACATTTCAGTGTCCATCATCAGGGCAGATGAGCCATCTGCCTTGATGATGGACACTGTAACGCTGTCCGAAACGTTGGCTAAAGAAGGAGGTAGCGAAACACGGCATAACACCCCAAAAATAATAACAAAAAAGAGCCTAAACTTATCTTGCATTTCGATGCAAAGCACATCTCAGATCGTCGGAAATCATTCTAAAAAAATACGATGTGATTTTTTTTTCTTTAAATATGAGCCCAGACTCGGTCTCACGGAACACGCATGAATGAATTAAAATCGAAATAAAAACGTTTTTTTCTATCTATTCAATATTTCTGAATACGAAATAACCTGTGGCCAAACCATCTACAAAAAATAACATAATATATAAATCTTGATATAAGATCTCTTCTACTGAAAATAAATACAATTTTCGCTGAAACGGGAAAATATGTACCGAAGGGTTACAAAGAATCTGACTTTAGTAAAATACCTCTGGGTTTTATTTTATGCGAACTCTTCAAGTTGAATATACTCTTGGTAACACCTTGGCGAAACACCCATCAGAATAGTCAGTTAATTTCAAACCTACCTCTTCCCATCTCCTGCATAATATTGAGATTAACCACTCCGACAAATAACAACAGCAGTCAAGAACAATAACTTGTTTTCAAGCTAACGCGTGTGTTCCCACAGAAATCGTTATAACTCCGTTTTTGTTTTAGTTACAACCCTAAAACAAAAAGGAGAAAATCTTTAATCAACAATCTATGGTCTATGATTTATGGACAACAGTCATATGTTGTCCATAGATCTAGGTATAAAATACTTATTTTGTAGAAGCTGTTTTCATCCGCCAAATCGCACAAGCGCCGTCAGACTGTGTTAATTTTTATTAAATATTTTTGGATGAAATGGTAAAAAAAGAGGTGATAAAATTATTTATTATACATTTTTCAAATAAAATAAGTATTTTTTTACGTTAAATATGATTTTAGTACCGTTTTTACATAAAAACATCACATGAGTCATTTTTATAATTTTTTTTTGTTTGCATTCTAAATTTTAATATATACAAATGTTAATATTTATTTGTAATAAAACAATTTGAAAGCTTAGGTATGTTTTTAGGTTTTCACGGCCAAAAAGTATTTTTGTTATGATTTTTGGGGTGTTATGCCGTGTTTCGCTATCTCCTTCTTTAGCCAACGTTTCGGACAGCGTTACAGTGTCCATCATCAGGGCAGATGAGCTCATCTGCAAGATACTACCAGTATCGCCTTGGTGCAAGACCACCATTCAGAATTGAAACGTTGCTTGAAATGGCTTTAGCCGTGTTTGGTGACTTGCCAGATCTGAATAGCCAGGTAATCCCCACCTTCCTCTTCCCTATCTGTTTCCCCTTCCTACTACCTTCAGCCTCACAACATACCCCGATTGGGGATGCCATAGTCTCACTGGCTCCAGACGGGAGCAGTTGGGACTCTTGTGCGGTATTCACATAAAAAAGCTACGTTCAGAAATAGTTAATTTATTGAGATTTAATAAGCGGAAGTAACACAGTTTTTTTTATTTTTTTTTTATTATTTATTAATACAAGAAAAATTTAAAACATGTTTTAGTCCCACAAAGCTGTCACACGACGGCTTGTCTGTAAATAATAATAAATCTGATAGTTCGTTTAAGACAAAAAACTTGCGCAAAGACGATAAACCGGAGTGGTTAAGATTTGAAAATTAATTATGCAATTAAACAAACTAAACTTTTCCCATTTGGAAAAACGTAGGAAAGACTTTTTTACTTTAATGAAACATTTTATTGTAAACTTAACAGTTTTACATATTCTGGCTGTTGTAGCAAGTATCGGCCATTCAAATCGGTCATAAAATGGTAATATCCATGAAAACTGGTTTTCAATTTTGAACAAAGTCCCATTAAATGCAACTCCTGAGAATATCTTCTGCCCCCCATATCTAAATGTCCCAAGCAAGCCACCATTGAAACTCCGTTATCTGAGCGAATGACTTCAGAATTCTTCTAGATCGTAATACGATAGCCTACTTCTATATTAAAAAAATGCCGATTTTGGGTTAGTGATGAAATCTAATTATGAATTATTGTGCTTTGCTTTGTGTCAATAAGGAAACAACTCAAATATTGTCAATTTTAGCTTGAAAAGTATAAAACATGCACAAAAAATGATTGGAAATAATTGGAAACAGTGTTGATATTGTGTGTTTATTGATTTATTTAGCTTAATCACTTGAGCCATTTTTTGCAGTAAATACTTTTAATAGCACCAAAAGAACTTACGGAAAATGAATCTCGATGTTTTTTTATTGTTTAAATTATTAAAAGTAAATTAATTAAAAATGTCTTTTATATTTTTTTGTTTTTCAATTTTTTTTATTTGATAACTTTATTATATTTTTTACATTTTTAGAAAACATAAATATGTATATGCAACTTTTTTCTTAGTCCTACTCACCAGAAGATCCTGTGCTAAGACGCACTAGGTTTTGAAAATCTATCCAAAGATTTTCAGCGACTTTTCAGAGCTTTTGAAGTAAATTCTGCGACAACATTCACTAAATTGATGAAAAAAAGAGTTAGGATCTAATTGGTCAATGTTTTAAAATAAAAGAAGTTGAGGGTTTTAAAACATGATTTTAGCATTTAAGTGTATTTTTTAATGTTAGATCACTAATGTGTAAGGAGTGTTTATAATTATGTTATGTTTATATAATTGTGTTATGTTTATATTAATATGCCATATTTGTTTAGACAGATTGCTATTGCATAAGCAGTATTTATGGCGCCATATTGTTTTAGACAGATAACTATTGCATTTGCAGTATTTATGGCGCCATGTTGTTTTAGACATATAACTATTGCATTAATAGTCTTTATGGCGCCATATTGTTTTAGAAAGATCACTATTACATTAGCAGTAATTATTTATTTATTTATAAATAAACGCCCTTTTTCGGGGCTTTTACATATATAGCATAGAAAAAACATTTTATTGTACATAACTGAACTGCCTCAATAACAATATTTTATATTTATTCAAAGATAAATTGAAGATGTACACTGACTTGGTATAATTGTTTCCCTCCATTAGTATTCTGGGCAAAGAGGAATACATATGCACCATATTGTTTTAGATAGATCACTATTGCATTCGCAGTGTTTATGGCGCCATGTTGTTGTAGACAGATCACTATTGCATTAGCAGTGTTTATGGCGCCGTATTGTTTTAGGCAGATCATTATTGCATTATCAGTGTTTATGGCGCCATATTGTTTTAGACAGATCACTATTGCATTAGCAGTGCTTATGGCACCATATTGTTTAAGACAGATAACTATTGCATAAGCAGTGTTTATGGCGCCATATTGTTTTAGATAGATCACTATTGCACAAGCAGTGTTTATTGCGCCATATTGTTTTAGACAAATCATTATTGCTTTAGCCATATGGTTTTATACAGATCACTATTGCTTAAGCAGTGTTTTAGGTGCCATATTATTTGAGAGAGATTACTATTGCATAAGCGATATTTATGGTGCCATATTGTTTTAGACAGATCACTATTGCATTAGCAGTCTTTATGGCAACATATTGTTTTAGACGGATCACTATTGCATAAGTTGTGTTTATGGCGCAATATTGTTTTAGACAGATCACTACTGTATTAGCAGTATTTATGACGTCATATTGTTTTAGACAGATCACTATTGCGTAAGCAGTGTTTATGGCGACATATTATTTTAGATCGATAACTATTACATTAGCAGTGTTTATATCGCCACAATTTTTGGTAAAAAAAGGGTTAGAAATTTTTTCTAGATACATTAGTTCAAAAACTTGAATTTTGAAAACTGAGTGTTATACTACTCTTGAGCTTGTGGCCTCACAATAAAACGAACAAAACGAAAGCTTATTATGATAATAACTTCATGGCGCAAAACACTTAAACCCCCCTGTACTTTACGAAGGTACATAAAATAACGTTATAATATTTCTAACCACCCTGTAGGTACACCTCCGTGAAAATGTGGTTTTCTATTTCTCGCAGCTTAGGGAAGATTCCCTTGGTCGGAACCGCTTCAAAAGCAGATAAGGCCTCTATTCCCCTGTATCTATTCGAATGTGCACAATAGATTATATAGCTGGAGTGGCGAATTTGTAGCGAGAGAAAATGGCCCCTCGGGTATTATACGTTTTGTATGGGATTAATATATTTAAAAAGAAACGTAGAAATATTATTTAGTTCAAGAAATATACGATAAGGCTTTTATTTATTTCATCGTAACGTTGTGAAGACCATCATTAGACCCTTGAGATGATTATTTCACTAAAATGGTGCTATAGAAATTATCCATTTTTTCTTTTTCAGGAATCTAGTGGCAGAACGGTATATATAACTTTAGTTCTGGGTCCAGCGAACAAACATATCTATATATATACAAATCAAAATATGCTTGCCTTGGTATATATATGTGAGTTATCTTTGTATTGCTTTATAAAGCACAGGATTTTTTTTTAATTTACTCCATACAGGAGGCCCTGAGGAAAATAATTTCCCTCAGGGCCTATGTCAATTTGGGAGGCGGGAATGGGTACCGCCGCCCCGGGAACCTTTAGTGAATAACCAACACCTCTGCCATAGGTCACCCCAAGTGGTTCGCTACGTTTGGTGATTTATCAGGGGTGCCCGGGTTCATGGGGTGAGGTTTGTTTAGGTCTTTGAGGCGGATGACCAGGACACACTGAACCCCAGATTCCTACCCACCCCTTAAACCCTTTTCCTTCCCAAAACTCTCCTCTCCTTCATTTCCTTTAAAAAACCCTCCACACACCAATGTTCATTCCTTCCTCTCCTCAAAAAGACCCTCCACACAGCATCTCAGATGAAAATTATTTTTTTTTACATGAGCTCCACACAGGAGGCCCTGAGGAAAATAATTTCCCTCAGGGCCTATGTCATCTTTGGGGATGATGACATAGGCCCTGAGGGAAATTATTTTCCTCAGGGCCTCCTGTGTGGAGCTCATGTAAAAAAAAAAAATTTTCATCTGAGATGCTGTGTGGAGGGTCTATTTGAGGAGAGGAAGGAATGAACATTGGTCTTGAAGAGACCCATGTTGTAGGAAGGAGGAAACACAGAGGCCGGCAAATCGTTCCACAGCCGAGCAGTTGAACACAAGAACGAGTCGAAGAAGCGACCCGTTGTCAAGTGACAAATATCAGCCATTTACACACGTTGGGCACGCGTTTGGCATGATTCCCGACTATGCTCCGTGAAATGAAATGTTTGAAACTTTCAAAATACCTTGTTTCCATCCTCGCAAAGGTTTCTGGATTATTACAACCACATGATAAAAAAACATGTAAAGTTTTTTATCATTACAAAAACTCTTACGAAACTGTCAAAATGTCACAATTTGAGAATGAAATTTTGCAAAAGAATGATTGTTGAATCCAAATTTTGATTATCAATTAATTTATTATAAATACCTTCTCACCTATATATAGTACGGTACTATCCAAAGACGAATACTTGGAATCTAATCAAAAAATATATTTATTTTTAATAGGTATCTACGTTTTGCACGAAATTTGATTGATTGTTCATTTAATACACAAAAATGAATATTTGTAATAGAAAATGTGAAAAAAATTGCAATAGGTGGCATGTGAGCTGCTTGAAAATCTGAACGTACCGGGACTGAATATATTGAACGGGGAGGGATAGGAGAGGAGATAGCGGGAGAAGGGAGAGGGATGGCGGGGAAAGTGGAGGGGGAACTCTTGAGGAAAAGGGGATATGGGAGGGGAAGTCTAAATAGCAAGCTACATCCCGACCTTCCTCCTCCCCTGGCGTGTTTTAAAATAACACAAATTGACTGCTTGTCATATTTTCCGTGTTACATATTATGTAAATGAGAAATCACATCACACAGAGCCTTATTGAACCATAAACTAACCAATAGTTATGCCAATCGGGAGAGCAGTCTTGTTGTTAAATAGAATCACTTTAAATATCGACATGTTTAGCATCAATGAAGCACAATTTAGACAGCAAGCTTTATTGCTTTAGTCTGATTGTGCTTCATTGATTTTTAAATTGTTCGTTGATGTTTATATTGTATAATTTGTTTGAATTGTTTATATTATTTAAATTGCTTAAATATGCTTTAAACTTAATATTTTCTATTTTAAAAACGATTTGAAATTTTAATTTTGTAATGTTTTTAAATTGAATAAATTGAATTTAATAATTGAATAAACTTCGAATGGAAACCCTGAACAAGGCTTTGAGGCAACGGGGAAAGGAGGCGGGTGGAGAGAGGTAGTAGAGGAGATACCAAATTTTTTTTTCTTTTAATGTACTAACCCCTAAACCACCACCTGGTTATCCAGAAATAAAGATTTGGTTAATATCGATAGTTTTGTTAGGTCAGTATTTATATAGGGCATTTGATTTTCCATATTGAAATTTTAGGAAATTGTTTACAAAAAAAATATCATTTGAGCAAATATTCCCTGGATAAGCTATTAAAAATATATTTATTTATTTTAAATTTAAAAAAACAAAAATTTTCACTAAGGGCCCAAGTAATCTTTAGAGATGCTGTGTGAGTATTTTTAGGGAAAAGAAAGAGAAGAAGTTCTGGGAAGGAAAAAAGTATGAGTAGGAATCTAGGGGACAGTGTGTCCAGGAATGACGGATGTAAAAATCCATGCATGCCGCTGAGGTGCAACGCGATGGGTCGAGGAAGTCCAGCTGGAATGTTCAAAAGGTCTCTCTCAACCAGTCTCTCCCGATCCGGCCCGCCACCAAGATCTATACAAACCTCACCACACGAACCCGGCTACCCCTTAAAAGTAACCAATAAATGGTTCTCCAGCTAATTTAGAACAAAATACTAATATTTTTGAAAGCAGATGGAAAGTGGAAGGCAGAGAACTTTTTCATGTTTTTATTCCAATTTTACGAGAAAACCTGAAACTTTTGGATTGTTGCTTATTATAGTTTCACAAGTTTTTTTTCAACAACGTAAAGAATGACTCAATTAACGACTCGTTCTTGAGTTCAACAGCCCGGCTGTGGAACGATTTGCCGACTTCTGTGTTTCCTCCCTCCTACAATATGGGTCTCTTCAAGACCCATGTTCACTCCTTCCTCTCCTCAACAGCACCCTCCACACAGCATCTTCAAAGATGACATAGGCCCTGAGGGAAATTATTTCCCTCAGGGCCTCCTGTGTGGAGTTAACATAAAAAAAAAAAAAAAAAAAATTATAAAATAAACACTGCAAACATAAAAACTTTAAAATATCTTAAAATTCAATCACTTCATTCAGAAGGAATTTATACTTGTATATACTTGATGATTTCCACTTAAAACTACCTTCTAATTATTATATTTTGAACTTATGCATTGACTACTGTAAAATATATGTATTTGTTGTGTGTACTTACTTGAAATTTAAATTTACCGTTGTACAAAGAATATGGTAAAGAACAGTGTGCTCCCTCGAAATTGCAATCATGTCTACCACGATGTTGAAAATGGATTTCATTGCTATAATAATTACATGATGCATTTGGTTTGCAAGTCAATAAATAAATATTTTTCCATTATTTGAATTATTACTAGAACAATTAAAAAGAGTTCCATGCACAGAGAAACGTATATTAAGTAAAGAAAGTTATTACGGTGTTATAAAACCAGACAAACCCTTTTTCGTTTGGGGTGGAAAAAGTTTTCATCCCTTAACCTTTGGCTGCGGGGTTGTTCTAACCCGTGTAACTAATTAACAAACTTTTATCGTATTTTTTACACAAATTTTCCACATTTTCTAACTTAACCTGGCGACATATTTGGCCACGGATGTTAGAAGGTTGGATTACCGAAGTGGTTGTTTTTTTTTTGTTAATACCGCATAAGTCCCAGCTCCCAACCGCCTGGAGCCAGTGAGAGACTGCGGAATCCCTCATTGGGGTACCTTTGTTAGGCTGAAGGTAGTGGGGAAGGAAAGAAGATGGAAAAGAGGAAGTATCTGGCTATTCAGATCTAGTCACCAAACACGGCTAAAGCCATTTGAAACAACGTTTCAATTCTGAATGCTGGTCTTACACCAGGGAGGTACTGAAAGAATCTTTCACTTTAAAACAAGCCGCAAGTATACCTAATTTTAGATAAAATTCTTTCCTCTTTGCCCAGAATACTAATGGAGGGAAATAATTATACCAAGTCAGTGGACATCTTCAATTTATCTTTGAATAAATATAAAATATTGTTATTGAGGCAGTTCAGTTATGTACAATAAAATGTATTTTTCTAACTATGCTATATATGTAAAAGCCCCGAAAAAGGGCGTTTATTAATAAATAAATAAATAAATAAAATTATTAAATTGTGATGAATAAATGAACAAATGAGAAAATTGGATTGATGAAACCCCTGTCTTCTAGATTGCTATTCGAGAGCATTACCCTTCGACCACAGAGGCCATAATTTCGTTTAGAAAAACGTTGAATTAAGAAAATCGTTATTTAAAAACGATTAAAACCTTAAGAGATGTAAACGCCCTGCGATTGGTCGGCGGATTCTGACAGAATTTACACCGCTACCTCAAAAATGCAACCAATTTTGTGCTATGTTGCGCTGAGTAGACTCGCACGCGAGTTTTTTTTAAATATATTTTTATGTTATTTATTCATCTATATACAGTATGTTTACACTAGGATATACCAGGTGTCGAGACAGGCTTACTGCAGTGGTGTACGAATTAAAAAAAAAAATCATTTTAGGAAGTCTTGGTAAATACTTAAGATGAAGCTATACGTGAAATCCTATTGAGATACTATTTAGTTTCATCTTTACGACGAATTTATTTACAGTATGAACATCAAAAAATATGTTAAGGTTGTAAGCTTTTACTAGCTTCTCTATGTATTGGAATTATTGTAAAATTATTATTTACACAACAAAAAATATAAGCGTAAACCACAAATAAACATATTTTTTCATGACTTAAATATGAACAAGAAACAATTTTTTTTAAATAACCTTTTATGACTAAGACTATTTTTGAGGTTTTGTATGTTTTAATTTTTTTTTAATTTTTATGAAATTATGCACAAAATAAATAAAAACCACTTTTTCGCTTACTTGTCTCATGCAAATTCGACGCGCGATTTCAAATTTTGCAGGCATGAGAATCGAAATATTTCTAGCGTTTATATTCCTCACTGGATTGCTGATTTCATTCTGACCCGAGCGGAATTGACCTAACTGTTAACTGAGATACGTATGACGTCACGCGTACCCCGATCGTTTTGACCTTGGGCTTCTATTCTATTTTAATCTATTTATTTTATTCCTCTCCGCAGTACGTTAGCTCCTCGGGACTAACATCATGTTTCCTAGAGTAATGGTGTTGTTCATTTTTAAAGTTTTAACTGCCGTTTGGGATATGGCCGAGGGTTGGTTTAACCGAACAGTTAACTTTTTAACTGCTTGTAAGTTCGGCGCCCACTTTATATTGGGACAATGAGGTGTGTTTTTAACTAGTCCGCAGCCACGGTGCTTTGTTATGAACGATATCAAATATTTTATAACTCGCCCGGTTTATTATTAATGCTTCGTTGTGGATGATGCTTTTAAACGACCCCTGTGGCCGAACGGTTAAGGTCCTTGAAAACAAAATATGGCTCATTATTTATAAGCGTTATTTTACGTGTTGTTATAATTACAAAATTATAAAGGACATTTTTTCACATAAGCCCGACCCAGAAGGCCCTGAAGAAAAAATCCCTCAGGTCCGTTGTCATCTTTGGTGGTGCTGTGTGAGGGTCTTTTTAGGGAATGAAAGGAGAGGAAATCCTAAGAAGAAAAAAGCTCCCGTCTGGAGCCAGTGAGACTATGGCATCCCCAATTGGGGTATGTTGTGAGGCTGAAGGTAGAGGAGAGGGGAAGGAGATGAGGAAGAGGAAGGTGGGAAGTACCTGGCTATTCAGATCTGGTCACCAAATACGGCTAAAGCCATTTCAAGCAACGTTTCTGTTCTGAACGGTGGTCTTACACCAGGGCGATACTTAGAGTATCTTCCACTCTGGAACGTGCCTCAAATGTACTATAAATTATTTTTAATGAATTAATTGTGAAATAACACAAATAAATCAATTGAAAAAAAATTCCCACGCCGGGATTCGATCCCGCGACCTTCGGATTGCGAGTCAAGAGCCTTGATCAAGCCAGTCGTTGTACGATGGTGGTTAGGTATCATTTTGCAAATTCCTCCCACTGCGGTGCAAGGCTATGGGTTGAGAGAATCCGGCGGGAGAGGTCTAGATTAGGTCTCCCTCAAATAGTCTCTCCCGATCCGGCCCACCACGCAGTTGGTGGGTAAACATATTCGTCGCCAAGACCTATACAAACTAACCTCGGCTAGGTCACCAAACGTAGCGAACCTCTTGGGTTGACCTACGGCCGAGGTATTGGTTATCCAATTTGTGGTTTCCAGGGAGGCGGTACTCATACCCACCTCCCGAAAATTTGAGCGTTAATAATTTCATGCAGGAATATCGTACATCACAGACAACTGGAATTGGTTTTTGATGATATTTGCTACACGTTCCACAGTAGTAGATATTTTCAGAATCGCCTTGGTTGGAAACCACCATTCAGAATCAAAACGTTGCCTTAATTGCCTTTAGCCGTGTTTGGTGATCAGGTCTTTGAAGCCAGAAATTTTACAAGCTTCCTCTTCTTCACCCCTATCTTTTCACTGCCTTCAACCTCGCAATATATCCCCAATCGTGGATGCAATAGTCTCACTAGCTTCGGATGTTTGGGAGCATTTGAGTAGGCGGTGTTGAAAAAAAATTATGTAAAATATGTTACCATCTTGTAGGCTGTAATCATTCTACTAGTAGATATATCCCATTTAAAATTAGGAGGCGGATGTGGGTATTGCCGCCCTGTGAACCACTTATTGGATAACCAACACTCATGCGTCACCAAATGCGGTTCGCTGTGTATAGTGATTTGGCAGGAGTGCCAGGGTTCAATGGGATGAGGTTTATCTAGGCCTTGGCAACGAATACGTTCTCCCACCTACAGCGTGGCGAGCTGGATTGAGAGACACTGGTACAGGAAGATTTAACATCGTCTTGCACCGCAGCGGGAGGAACGGATTCATACATTCGTCATTCCTGGACACTTTGAAGGTCAGATCCCACACTTCATATATTTTTCCTTTACCAGAACATTCTCTCCGTCATTTCCCTAAAAATACCCGCCACACAACATCCCAAAGACGATATAGGCCCTCAGTGATTTTCTTCAAAGTAAAACTTTTTTAACCTCGTTAGTGATATGAAATTCGGATGAAACAGAAGTGCGTCACTAAAATGTATTATTTGACGGGTCGTCGTATTAATATAACGCGGTAAATTCGCGCCTCGGCGCGTGCCTTCTATAACACAGCGGGTAAGGCGCTTGACAAATCAGCGTCCAGAGAGACAGACATCTAACGAACGCACGCTCAAATCCTACGAAATAAAAAAAAAATAAACATCTTGATTTTTGTGAAATCAATATCCAATCTTCAAACCATTTTAAAATAAACAGGCAAAATAAAAGAAAGCGACATCTAGCGACATTCTAGTTTCACTTCTACCGCGTGTGAATTGCTCACTCTAGTTTTTTTTTTGTTAAAAAAAAAACACAACGCCACACAGACGCCCAAAACACAATATTCGTATTTTAGGCATGTTTTTCGAATACAATTGAAAGATCTATTTATAAAACAAACACCTGAAGCTTTTACATTCGAATGATGTATTTCCCATCATTATTCAACCGTATTTTAGGCGTGTTTTTCCGATCAAATAAAACAGTCTATTTATAAGAGAAACACCTGAAATGTTGTTTCATCTGAATGTGAATGGTTCTCTTATCACAGGTACGCTTGTATCGACTGTACCAAGTATCCCATCGGTTTTATTTCAATTTCATTTCTACACATTCATTGTTTGTTTTCAATCGGGCTTCCGGCAAAACGAGTTCTGATGAATATATTGAGGGGGAAAAATGTTGAATTTAAATGGGTACAAATAAACTCGTTGACTTAATTGGTCATACTTACATAGAGCGCTTTATTAACATTTCCGTACCGGACCGGGGGAACGCACTTACACTAACGAGAGGTTTACGCTGCATCTAAATTGTTTTTTTTCTATTTGATTTTCGATCTACATTAAAAAATGTATATCGCATGACTACTTTTATTAATATTAAATAATTTCTTTCAAAATCCGGTGGAGAATCTGTTCCGTCCGCCCCCTTTTCCTTCTGTTCGGGCGTCACCCCGTTCCTGTCTGCTGAACGTATTGGGACAATTCTAAGCGATAGCAAGTAATTTCTTAGTAGTGGAAAGGACTGGATCCCATTCGATTACACTGCGCATCTCGTTTGCTCTTTTTACAACGCTATAATATTCGCTTGCCGGTCAAAGATCATTCATTCTGGGTCGTTTCCGGTAAACGCCAATCGCCAGTCGCGATTCGAAAAAAAGAAGTTGTGTTAGCTATCGGCCCGCCTTCTCCGTTTTCTATGGAAAAATACACGTTTTGTTCTAAATCCATTAGAATATTAATTATAACTTTATTTATCAAACGATTTTGAAAATGACTGCTGAAATACGATGAATATACTTCCCTCTAATTATTAATAAATAAAATTACAAGAAATTATGTCATTCACACCTTTTAATAAACAAAACAAATTGGGGTCCTCGAGTGACCCCCCTTCGGATCATGGGTGATTTTTTTGAAATTTTTTTTTGAAAAAAACTCACAGCGTTCCACTGTGATATTATTTTCGGTAGCATTAATATTATTCTTTATAATATCGGTCGTCCAGTTGATTAAGCAGACATTTCCAAAATTTAAATTTGAGTTGAGTATCCAGTTTTATGTAAAAGTATAACCTCTGCCTGATGGGTACAGTACTCGGATTACTCGTAAAAGAAACCAAATCCATACTTATTTATTTTATTTTATTCGGAAAACCAACAGTTTTACAATTGTTTATAATGTATGACAAAATAAGTGTTAATTTTTAACCAATAGGTTTTCACAGACGTTTAATAAATTATGCAGTGAATACATGGAGAAACAGTTTAAAAAGCTATGCGGATGGGATGGTGGGCGGGAGGGGGAAAGGGATGGATTTATTCTGTGTAAAAAGTAGTGTGTATGTGTAAATGTTATTTATTCATTTTAGGTTTGAAAATGTTAGGTACTGTGTTAAATATGTCAACTTCACTGTATAAATTGTTAAAGGTATGTGAAGCGCGGTGAATGAATGTATTTTGTTTAGAGTTAGTGTTGCATTGAGGAATGTTTAATGCGTGGTTTTGTCTGGTTTGTCTGATGGGCACTCTTAATTGAATCTTTTCCAGTAATTCCTGGCAATCTATCTTACAGGTAGCTATTTTTTGTAAAAATAGTACGTCTGCCAAATGTCTTCGACTTTCCAATGATGACATCTTGAAGAACGCAAGTTAATTATATTGCAGAAAAATTGTAGTGAATAAAACAAAATTTTGATGTTTTCTGGGTCACTAGTGGGATATTTTAAAATGTCACTAGCTGGTACCCGGCATGCGTTGCAATGCCATTCAAAAAAAAAAAAGATTTTCTCGGCGCGTTTTTTTCCCGTGCGTCATTTCATCTTTCGAGTCCCCTTCCTCTCCCACGTTCCCTTTCCACCTTTCCCGCCTTCACAAAATGTATACAAATTTCATAACGCTGGAGCTTAACATTATATATAGCCTGTATCCTTTGCGGGCGTGCGCAAAATAAATCACCACAGTTTCATAGCAATCGGATGAACGGTATGGCAGCGCATAAAATACAAACAAACAAACACAAATTGATTTTTACATACAAGAAGATAATAATTTATCGGAGGGTTATGCCTCCCAGTGTTATTTTATAGCATTTATCTAATAAGTAAACCGGACACACGTGTAAATAATGCCTGTACCACCTATTACAATTTTTTTATTCAAATTTTCATTTCTCATGTATAACAAATATTCATTTTTGTATATTATGAGAACAATCAATCAAATTTGGTACCTAACAAAGTATTAAACGAGTACTTCAAAAACATTCATCAATTTAAAGAGTTTCGAAAATTGAATTTTGATTTAATCTCAAATTTTGAGATTTTTGACAATTTCGCAAGAGTTTTTGTAATGAATAAAAAACATTTGGGATGTATTGTCATATGATTGTAATAATCCAGATACCTTCGCGGGGGTTTTAAGAAGGTATTTTGAAAGTTTCAAACATTTCCTATGCGTAATATAACAATTCTTAAACTACTCAATCCCCAAGCAATCACATTTTGATTATATGTATATATATATATAAAGATATTATTGTTTTATGATAACGAATATTGTTTTTAAATATTTCAAAATTATTTAAAAACTTTTATCATATACTTACATTTTTTACATTAAAAGTTATTAGTGAATAAAATCTTATAAAAAAATAACCTTTTTTGGTACCTACTACTAAAAAAAAATTCAAAACTGTCTAGTGTCGGAACTCCTCTTGTCGAAATTTTTACTGAATAAGTAAAAATTCAATTTCGAGTATTGCGAACAAATATGGATCATAAATCATCGGAAATAGTGTTTTATAGTAGTCAATAAACTTTAATTAAAAGTGATTTGATGGATTACTACATTTATGTTTTGCATTTTCAAATTTTGAAAATCTACCAACTGTATTTTTTTTCAGTTTTATCATGGGAGATTTATTAAAATAAACATGTTAAGTATTCTGGAGCGAAAAACTTTCCGTATGTATATATTTTTTCTTGTAAATACGGCACAATAGCCCGAATTGAACGGGACCAATGGGACTATAGACTATAGCAAGGATATTGAAATATAAGGAGATCGGCTATGGACAGTTTTTACTGGGTGGGACTGTGCTTCCTGGTGTCGCCGATATTTTTAACCAATACTATTGCACACCTTCAAAAAATCAACTAAATGATCGAATTCTTTTCGTATTCAAACTATATTGTTAATCAATACTACAGCGTACCTTCGAAAAATCAACTTAATTTCTTATTCAAATTATACCCATTAGATAGTAGTTCCGGCGACAGTCGGGCGAACATCATAGCACATGTCCTTTTATTTAAATATTTCAATATCTTTGGACTATAGCGTCCTTTATTGTGGATTTTTGTGAGGTTAAAGAGAGTTTTGATGAATTTAGGATCATATATTAAAAATAAAAATTATGCCGTCAGTAAGCAGGGCTGGATCGAAAAATAAGGGTTGAGGGTTAACTAATCTAGACCTCTCCATCCAGACTCTCTCGATCCATCGCCTTGCACCGCAATGAGAGAGATGGACTCATATATCCGTCATTCCTGTACACAGATTCCTATCCAGATTCCTATCCTTTAAGAACTTCCTCTTCTTTTCAATAAAAAACCACCTTCACAGCATCCCCAAAGATGACATAGGCCCTGACGGAATTATTTTTCTTCAAGGCCTCTTGTGGGCCCCCAGACGGCCGGCGTGGTCTAGCGGTAAGGATCTTGACGCGCAAGATATTAAGGAAGGCTGCGCGATCGAAGGCTGCGCGATCGAATCCCGGCGTGGCAATAAAATTTTATTTGATTAATTTGTGTTATTTCACAATTTATTCATTAAAAATAATACATAGTATATTTGCGACATCTTCCAGATTGAAAGATACTCTCAGTATCGCCCCTGTGTAAGACCACCATTCAGAATTGAAACATGCTTGAAATGGCTTTAGCCGTGTTTCGCGACCAGATCTGAAGCCAGGTACTTCCCCACCTTCCTCTTCCCTATCTCTTTCCCCTCCCCACTACCTTCAGCCTCACAACATACCCCAATTGGGGATGCTATGGTCTCACTGGTTCCAGACGGGAGCAGTTGGGGCTCTTGTGCGGTAATCATTAAAAAAGAAAAATCAATTATCAAAGAAGTTTAAGTTTGTTATGTGCAGTGCAATGGTTCGTAATAAGCTCTCTGTGCATTCAACGTCCACATAAGAAGTCTACTGTCTGTGACATGCGCTTGCAATGTTCTAAATTATATCAACCTAGACAAAGAATTTATCATCCCAGACAGCAACGCTGGGGTAAGTCAGATCCTGCCCAATCCTACATTATTATCAACAGCAAGTATTGTATGTAAACTGTAACTGTATTTAAAATTGTTCTCAAAATAATTTTAAATACAATCTTATACTCTTTGAATCGCAGTAAATCATTAATCATTACAATATATATTTGCGATAACAGAAGGCAAATGAAGAACGGGGGTCAGTCAAAAAGTAATGTCTTCTAAATTTTTCTACTTTACTAAAGTTAGTTAAATGAAAATTTTTAATTTGGTGCTATTCCTCAAACCTTCTTCTAGAATCTGCTGCAGTGATAACTTTTTGCCTCAACAGGTGTCAGCACTGCAGTCGCTTGTTAAATGGCCGACATCAATTTTCGTACTAGACAGCGTTCTGTGATTGATTCTTGACTGTAGAAGGTGAAACGCCCATTCGCATTCATGAAAGACTGAAAAATGTGTACCATGATGTATGCCAGCACTGCTAGATGATGGTTTCGTCGCTGTACGAAGCTGAAAGACAAATACAGCTGGCTGACAAATGTGGAACGGCGCCGGCCGTTGATTGCAATGACTGCACGTGAGTTGATGACATCATTCGTGGTGACCCCAGATAACTACAGATGTGGATTTCTCTCACTCAATAAAGTCAGTGTGATGACGATTATTTGACAACTGATTATTCAACAAAAGTTTGTGCAAGGTGGGTACCAAGAAAGTTAACCGGCCACAATAAAGAAACAAGAAAAACAACATCCTTACAATACTTGCAGCGCTTGATTTCTGGAAAAAATTGTGGCCGGAGACGAAATATGGGCTCATTTATTTAATTTGAATCAAAGAGGCAGTCAATGGAATGACATCACACAAACTCACCACGGACAAATAATTCAAAACTGTGTGATTGGCGAGAAAAGTTATGGCGATGGTGTTCTGGATGTGTTCGTACTTTTTACAACACTGTGATACATGCCCTTGTTAAAATGGACCAAAGTGGTGGAAATGAACGGATATTATATTGAAAAGCAACAAATTAATCGTCAAAAGTGTGGTTTTCAACCCATGTAATTGCTTTTTTTTATTTCTTGACAATTAAAGGAGAAAAAAATAGACGAGAAATATGGACGAATTACTTATTGACTGAACCTAGTACTTAGCAAGCAAGCAAGCAATCAATTATTTTATTAGATTTTTTTTCCATGAATTTTCCCAAACTATTTACATCGTTAATCATTATTTATTGCTTACATGAATGGTATAAAATTATTATTAATGCTTCGGAATCAATCGTTCACTCAAACAATCCTCATTCATCAAAGTATACCGCTTTGTTTCTTTATTTCTTCTTGTATTCGTTCATTTCTTTCCTTATTTCTCGCTTGATCTCATTCAAATGATGGAGTGTGACCGCTGGATAGATGAAGCGGAAGAAGGAAGAAAGATTAAGGGAGATGATTAATTATTATTGCGAAATTAATGATGGAAGAAACGAGGAACAAATTTGTACTTGGCTAAATTGGCAGAATGCAAAAATACTTGAAAATAATATTTTATGTTAGCTATAAAAGTCTTCACAGAGGCAAATCTACACATATTCACAATTTTCATTTCCTTTATATTTTAAATAATATTATTTTTCAATTTTAAAAAGCATTGATAAACTCCAGTGTAACGAATGCAACGTATGTTTATGTTGGACACACTGGCCGGTCTTTTAATACTATATTCAAAGAACACATGCGATCGTTTAAAAGTCATGATAAAATAGAGTCACAATTTGACAAACATCTCCTAGATGAGAATCACTCACTTAGCAATGATACGAAGCCAACTCCTTTGCACATACAAAAAAAGGACGAAAAATCAATATTTTAGAGAAATTAGATATTAGCAAACATTTTATTCATCCTAAAGCTATTTTGATAAATGATGAAACAATTATAATTCACTCACCGCTGTTAGATATGTTCAAGCCAGTTTCAAAAACTTAATTATGCTAGAAAATAAAACCATTAGTCATCATTTGGGAATAATTCACATTATGATTAGAGTACTTAATGACCTTCAGTTGAATTTAAACAATGCAAGTAATTGGGAACACTTTAAATAGGATTAAAACCATTAATAATTTCAGTCAGTTTGCGAAACGACAGTATAAACCTCAATTTTTTTAAAATATATTTTTGGTATTCATAACATAAACCGATTTTTAGCAAAGATTAATAGTAAATAGTGATTTAGCATTAAGCTTCACCTTATGATAAAATTCAATTAACTAGTAGGGATGAGGCCAGTCGTTTGTAAAAGTAACATAGAAAAAGCCTTCCAATTAGTCAAGCTTTCCCACGTAAGTAAAAAGATCTTTCAGTAAGGGTAGTTATGCTAGAACGTGTGTACAGCAGTTGTAGGTACAGAATTCAGGGTTGATAATTATCATCCCTTCTCCAGTGGTTAATAGGTTTCAACCCGAACCCGGGAGATGTTTAAGTGGGGCGCAATTGGTCCACGGGGTAATTGGATGGGTACATAACACCTCTCGGACGCATGATTCTGCTAGGTCCAGGCTCCACACGCTTATATCCAGGCGTGTGGAGGATGAATCACTTTCATTATACCCTGTATGGTGTACACTATTACTTGAAGCAAAATTTCCGTACTTGGCCTTCTTCAATACGACCAAACCATTTAAATGACACTTCGTTTCAATGTCATTACTTCAAAAAATATCTATTGACGTCACACAGTTGATAATTTGAGGTACCTAGCGTAACTTTATTATAAAAGCAAAGGTTTCTTTCTGAATTTTATTTTATTTTAATTGGTTACCTACATATCTAATCTATTTTGAATTAAAAAAAAGCATTTTAGCTGCTTGCAACGTTTGGCACCATCGCAAATACTCACCACCTCAAAACGCGAACGAGTAATTTTATGTCTGTCGAGTTCGGATCTCTCCGTGGGTCGACATGTGCACGTAATCGTGATAATTCAACTATAACTACTGTGTTTTTCTGAATCTTTATGATGGAATCTAGGAAATCAGGAGATTATCATAACTTTTGTTTTTTAGTGTGATAAAAAATATTGAAGTAATGATTTTTTAAAACGAAATTTTTCTCTAAGTTTAGAATTCATCGAGACTTTTAAAAATTTATCCGAAACGCAAACATACTAAACCTAAATTTTTATATATATAGATTGCTATATTAAAAACTACTCTTATAGGTTGAATCGCGCAAAATATATTTAACAATTTTTTCATATAATGAAAATTTGTCCCAAAAACATAGTAAAATAATAAAGTTACGCTAGATGCTAAAAATTATTAACTGTTCGTCGGGAGAGATTAGAGAAAAATACGCAATATTAATATTTAATCAGTTACAATTTATGCAGCATTTTCAATTTGGGAGGCGGATATGGGAATCGTCGCCCAGGGAACCATTTATTGGATAACCAATGCCTCTGTTGTAGGTCACCCCAAGTGGTTCGCTACGTTTAGTGATTGAGCAATGGTGTCTTCATGTGAGTTTTGACTCATGGGTCATGTGAGTCTTGGCGTCATGTGAGTCATTTGAGTCATTTTGGGTCATGTGAGTCTTGGCGGTGGAAGTGTTTGTCACCTTCTGCGTGGCGGGCCAGTCCGAAAGAGACTGGTTGAGTTTGACTTTTTGGCCTCTCTAGCCCGACTCTCTCAACCCATCTCCTTGCACCGCAGTTGGAGGGATGGATTCGTACGTCCGTCACTCCTAGCCATACTGACCATCAATCCTTATACCATTTTTCTTTTCAAAACCTCCTCTCCTCATTTTCCTTAAAGCCACCATCCAAACAGCTCCCTCTTATATAACGTAGACCCTGAGAGAAATTATTTTCCTTAGAGCCTCTTGTGTGGAGCCAATATAAAAAAAACCTTCGCAATATTTTTTGTGACGTTTTTTTTTTCTTTTCTTTTTGCCGTATGACGTAACAATCAATATAAACTACTCAATACAAATACAATGAAATATTTAAAAAATAAATCCAAACTAAAAACAGTTGTAAGCTTTCACTTCGAAATGTCATAACATAGTCTTAAAACTTCTTGAACGTTAATTGATAATATGGTGACCCAACAGTTGATCCGGCGACAGTTGGCCAGCCGACGGTTGATCCCCTGACAGTAGATCCCCCGACAGTTGATCTGCCAACAGTTGATCCCCAACAGTTGAAACCCCGACAGTTGATCCCCCAAAAGTTGATCCCCGACAGTTTAACCTCCGACAGTTGATCCCCCAATAGTTGATCCCCCCGAAAATTGATCCAAGGGACAGTTAACCCAACAGACCCTCGGACAATTGATCCCATAAAAGATTATTTCTTCATGTAAGTATAAAAAGCGGATATACGGCCGTAAAACTAAAGTCTATACACTTATTCTGGGAGGAGTAGAAATTATTGCTGGTATAAATATTTGATTAGGGGATTTTCACTCAAGACGTTTGCAGATGTAAGTATATCGACTTTGGTTGTACGGCCGTATATCCTCTTTGCATACTTACTAACGGAAATAATCTTGTATGGAATCAACTGTCCATGGATCAACTATCGATCAAGAGTCGGGGGATCAACTGACGGGGGGAATCAACTGACGGGGATAAACTGTCGACGGAGATCAACTGTCTGGAGATCAATTGTGGGGGCACCAACTGTCGACAAATCACTGTCGGGAAGATCAACTCTGGGCGGGCCAACAGTCGGTGGGTCAATTGTCGCCGGATCAATTGTCATGCAACCGTTGATAACATAATATATGGTCTGTAGTTGAACACGCGTGTGACACTTTATGGTAAAGATGTGAGATGTTGTGGCTGTACTCCCAAAACCTTCCAAAGAGTTAGTAAAGATTATCTAGTTAGCGTAAAAGCGAAAAGAATCATTAATTTGTTCGTCTTAAACTTGGCAGACATTTTGAACCTTACTTCAGTACAAACCGCCAGACGAAGGTCGGAAGAATTACTACAGCCGCAAAATTTCACTCTGGGATGGACCCTAACAATTATTTACGCAAGGGGTGTTAAAATGGATCAATGTGTATTTGGGTAATTCGAGACCTGGGGCAATATAAATACTGGCTTACGTAGGGAGTGTTAAACAAACCCTTTCAAATTTCAAGACTTTCTTTATTGATTATTTGACGAGTTCTGTATTAAATGGTTCATGTGAATTCTGCGCAAGAATTCAACACCTTCCAGCAGTCTGCGGTCAGTGAGACAATGGTTTCTCGATTGGGGTATGTTGTGAGGTTGATGGTAGTTGCGGTGGGGTGGAGGAAGAACGAAGGTGGGAAACTAGTTATTCATATCTGTTCAAAACTACGACCAAATTGATTTTTCTATGAAGAGTAGCAGTGTTTCAATGTTTAGATCGTCTCGGATCGTCGAGTTTCTTATATGATCCCATTTCGTAACCCCTGCCACCCTCTCAAGTACCTCATTTCGGCAGCTTGGACTCTAGAGCGCGTTCGTTCGCTTAGCATCCATATCTGGTGGCCGTAGGCGGGCGAGTCGGGCGACATAGCGTTTGGAACACTGCCAACTTTGTGTTGATACTGAGCTCGGCTTTCCTTATCACTGAGCTGTAGGGAGGACGCAACACACGCACCGCTTGCCGCACTATATACTTATTCGCTGGAATACACAGTTTAGAGACAAGTACAGTAGAATCCTTTTTACAGCGAGGTTTGATTTTCATATAAATTTTTTTACGACAAAGTCGGATATAATGACTTCCCTTATAGTGACAAGTCGCTTATTATGACCCATTTTTAAAAAATTATGTCCTAATTTCATGGAAAATTATGTCGGTTGTAGTGACCGACATGATTCCTAACACCTTCGGCAGTTTTCGGGAGGGTCACGTGACGCCCGACGACGTTAATGTGCTGTGTTTCTCTCGTCATGCTGTGTATCTCTCTAGTAAAATACACACATTTATACCTAAAAGAAACAGGAGCTTGTTTTTTTCTACAAAATGCTTTGTATGACGTCCGCTTAGTGTGACGTGTTTGTCATTTCCCTCCGATGTCATTATAAACGGATTCCACTGTGGTTTTATCCTTGATGCATTTGAATGAAAATATGTTTTAAACTTTTATTATTCGGCTGTACATCCTCTCTGCACACCCCTTCCCAGAAACTTAGTTATATTTTGTGAAAATTGGTACGCTGTACCTCTTCTAAACCACCATCTTCTTTAAAAATTTAGAAGATAGATAGATGAATAGAAAAACTTATAAAAATGCTAAAATAAAACGGTTGGATACAAAAAAACACGAATAGTATCTAATCCATCTTCACAAACTTCTTTGTCGATTTCTCTCAGTGAACCCATCACCCCCTGAAGTCTGAAGGGATCATAGATCAACCGGTCACAGACAAGAATGAATCCATCTCTAAATTTATTCTCCATCTATTATTGAATCACTTTTCATTGAGTCTCTTTTCATGAAAGAGATCAACTTTTATTTATTACAAGTTATTTGTCGATGATTTCCATTGTTCGTCTTCACATCGTATAAAATGAAGTCGCTCCCGCTGTCTGTACGCTTAGATCTTTTAAACTACGCAACGGATTTTCATGCCGTTTTCACCCATAGATAGAGTGATTTAAGAGAAAGGTTTATATGTATAATTCATGCATATTATAGTAGAGAAGTCGAGAAATGCAATGATTCAATTCAGGCAGCGGGCTGGCAAGCGGGCTGGCAAGCGGGCTGTATGGATTTGAAATGAATGCAAATTAACAGATGGCGTTGGTGTTAAAGGTTGGGTAACGGCGTTGTGTTTTGTTAGCCACAGCAACATGTGGCCGGGTCTGCTAGTTATAATAATAATATCTATTGCTAGCCGTGGAGAATCACGGGTTATAATGTGTTAATACATTTTCGAAATCTTTTAATTCAATACAAAGAATGACAACCATTTGCTTTTGAGGCCGTGAAAAATGCTGCATTCAAAATTTCATTTTAAAATAGCGGTTTCTCAGTGACGTTTCACAAGAAGTATATACGTGTGTATTTTATTTATTTAAGAGATGTACAAAAAAGTTTTAAGGTTATTTTAGGAGAAATTAAATACATCCACTTTTTTAGAAAAGTTATTCAATTGCACCATTTTTCTTTTCAATTTTTGTTGTGCTAGAACATCTGTTCTGCTTTGTGGTATCTTGAACAAGTCGTGGTGACGACTACCGCTGAATTTTTTAGGCACTTGGCGCATGGATAAACCATATCATTCCAAGAGAAACGTGTTTTCAATAGAATTACGCATTATATTAAAAACACACTCCAATTTTTTGCTTATCTAAAAATCCCTTACCAGAATATTTTTTTCCAATAAATGCTAAAAGATGAAATACAGCTGAATTGATCAAATTTCCACAAAAATTGTTTTCAATTCCGCGATTCATTTGTGATGGCAGCTCGTACCTAAAGTCCTACTGTCCTACGAGTGCATGGTAGACAGGGATATTTGCGGGAAATCTGTTCCACGGAAAAATTCCACACTTCCCACTGTTTTGTGGACCGGCGTACAACTTTGATGAAATAACTGTAGAAGAATACATTATTTGAATGATTCAAAAATGTATTCTGTGTACTTTCTATTAAATTTATGTAGACCTTATTCCATATTGTGGAAGCATACTCCAGTGAACTTCTGACCAATGAAAAAAATAATATTTCTAGAGTCTTAGCACTTTGAAAACTTAACAAATTCTTAACCGGTTGAATGCCTCGGGGTTTTACGGATGAAACTCGAAAATTTCGCGATGTTTTGACTTTTGACGTAAATTTTGTCGGTTAATTTTATGCTATGGTATATAATATTTACCGAAATACGTTCCTTGAACAACGAACTACACCTACAAACACTTTTACTTGCGTTTATTTGACAAATTGATAGGTTTATCGATCTTTTTATGACACGCGACGCTCAAAGTTTGACAGTTCGAATCGTGGTAGAAATGCTCATTTCCAAAGTCATTGAAATGTCCATAGACAATTATTTGAGTGGCTAGAAGTGTTCCTTATATCTGTTACGTCAAGAACAAGAATGCCCCAAGCGATTCTGACCTTGTTCTTCATACATTTTCTTTATACATAAGGTTTAAAATTGCATATCAAAAAATATTTTTTTTTATATTTTATTCGGCTATAGGGCGCGCACCGGTGCGCCAACGGCACGCGAAATAGAAAACCTAGCATATTGTAGGATTTTGATATTATGTGTTCGATATGCCTATAAAAATTAGTTTGCTGTTTAAGTAAACACATAGATTCTTGTATTGTAAAGGTTTATTATTCAAATTGTAAGGATAGATAATTTTATTTTTTCATAGTTTTGCTTCGTTTTCGACAGTTTATCATCTCTGGAATGCTCGTTTTGTGGACACGGTGCAGTGGAACAATGCTCCGTCAGTGCAATGGACGCTCATAATATTTAGGAATTTTCTACGAAATTTCCACTTTTTTATTTATTGTGGAACGTGAAGAAGTTTAAAATGAAAGTGGATTAAGTCAACAACAACAAAACATCGCTGAACAAAAGTATGATTGGTATGATTTCATTTGGACGCTGCTTTTGTTACGGGGATTTTTTTTGAGGTATTATTGTTGTTTGATGTTAAGTATTTTGTGGAAATTTTTTAAAGCAGTAATTTTAACTACGTCATTGAAGAAAAAGAAAATACTTATAATTTAAAAGAAAATATAAAAAGAGATCAAGGCACAGAAAAATAAAAAGATAACGGTAGCAACTGGGACTCGAACTCGGAACCTCACGTCTTACCGGGACAAACGCCTTACCAATTCGACTACTGCCGAGTTTGACACACTTTATTATAAATTATTTAACTGAATATTTGTGGAACCCTGGTTATTCTTATAATCATTCAATAATTATTTCTAGTCAATCTTGTGGTAATGCTGTCTATGGAACAATTTATTGGATAACCAACACCCTTGCATAGGTCATCCCAAATGGTTCGCTACATTTTTGAGACTAGGTAGGAGGTGCCTGGGTTCATGGGGTGAGGTTTGTCTAGATCTTGGCGGCGGATGCGTTTGCTCACCTACTGCGTGGCGGGCAGGATCGGCAGAGACTGGCTGAGGGAGTCCTTTTGTACTCTCCAGCCGTACTCTCTCGATCATCGATACACCGCAATGGGAGGAATGGATTCATATGTCCGTCACCTCTGGACACCTAGATTCTTACTCAACCCTCATTATTCCTTTCAAGAAATTCCCCTCCTCCCTTGGTAAAGGGCGGTTCCGATGAGAAAGATTCATTATTCTCCATACCAGCATTTTAACATAATAATTCAATATCGATTTTATTTCATTCAAAAATGCTTAAGCTCGTGATGATAAAACTATTAAAATTGTGAACTTTATGTAATTATTGTTTGATCAAGAGCATTTATAATTTTTCAATAATGTCTAAGCAAAATAAGAATGTATATTTTTATATATATATTAGTTTGTAAGACCGTAAATAAATAGACAAACTGAAGCACTTTCATCACAAAACAAGGGCACGGATCTTTTTTAATGATTTTATTCAAACTTAAATTAAAATTCTGAAAAGCAGCTTTCCCAAATAATGCATTGATTTATTTTACTGCTTGATACTACGATTTGAAATATATGTTGTATATTACAAAATTTTGTTTGAAAATTTAACAAATCTGCAAACGACCTACGGTAAAACCTTATTGTACTAAAAATAAACATATTTTCTCAAAAAAGAGCTTTACCAGATTAAAAAAAAACAGTTTTTCGAAATCAATTTATAATTTTTCGTGGAAAAGAGTCAATACGTCTAAAATTTGATTTAAAATGACATATTTCCGGTTTTGTCTGGTTATTAAGATCCTTACAATAAAGCTATCGTGAAACACAGTTAATCTTCATAATTTATTAACTGTGATCCAGACAGTTTTATAATATATTTTTATGAATATATCATCGTAAAATTCTAAAACCAAAATCACAAATCTATCCACAAACTTTGTTATAGCAATATATTACTTTAGCCTGGTGTGATGCCATATCATAAATATAGTTCTTAGAAGATAACTTCAGTAGTTTGAATTGTTATGGAAAGTACCCATGAATGTAATAAAAACTATTCCAAATGTTTATCTGTGATATTCAGGAATCACCTACCATTTGCCTCCCCCGGATTTAGGGTAACCATAATATTGTGTTTTGCTGTCGGTTCCTCTATTTAGGACTTCGTAGTAAGCATTCAAAATGAAGAAGGAAGTGGTTTGAGAGGGATATAAGGAAACACAAATGTTTGAGGGAGCGCGCAAACATTAAAAAAACGGTAATAATGAAGCGAAAATAAAGAAAATCTATTCTAATATTATAAAAGCGAAACTCCTCGAGTTTGTTTGTTACGCTTTCACGCATTTACCAATAATTTTTTTCAATTCTTTCACCAATAGAAAGCTAAATTAAATGCAAAGACTGTACATGATGGTAAGCTGTGGCGTTATGAAATTATAAATATTAATGTTTTATATTTCTTACATGTTTTCTGTCGCTAACAAAAGTGAGTTATTGCTAACGTCAGAAAACAAATCGTTGCTGCCGTGGAAATATTTTTTTTTTATTTCAGGCGTCGTAGTTAATATCTATATTAAAATAAAAATGAATCTTCGAAATGTTGGTGCCTCCGCGCGTAACTTCCCAACGACTGAACCAAATTGGATCATTTTTTTTTACTACTGGTGAGCTCTGGCATTATGAAACTTAGGTGGCACGCAAACTTTTTGAAAACTGAATGTACCGAGAATGATTGTATGGAATGCGGTAGGGGGAGGGGGGGGATAATTGATAAGTGCAAGCGCTACAGTAATTTACCCCTTATACCATGCAAGCGAAGCCGTGGGTAAAAAAATAGTATTTAATAAAACACGACTCATTTAAAATAGCGCAAAAATTTCTCGGCGAATTTTCGTTATTTGTTTTTGGGGTGTTATGCCGTGTTGCGCTACCTCCTTCTTTAGCCAACGTTTCGGACAGCGTTACAGATTTTTTTTCGGAAACTTTGGCTAAAGAAGGAGGTAGCAAGCAAAAAAAAATAAAGAAAATACTTTTGGCAGCGAAAATCTAAAAACTTATTCTCACAAATGTCTTAAATATCATTTAAAGAAACACTGAATTTTTTACACCTACAACACGAACACAACAGAAGAAAATATGTTTTTTATTAATTTTAGCTTACTTTATGATTTTTTTCTATCGAGGGAATTGTATATAATTACCATTTCGTTTCAACAAATAAACAGAAACGATTTTTCAAAAATAATATACAATTTTTAAATGTGCCTAGCGTTGTGGTCGAAAATCCACAAATTATGTAACCATCAAAGCAATGAATAAAGAAAAATTTAAAAAAACTTTCATTTTTATATAGGTATATATAGATTATTTGGTTGTTTGCCTTTTCACCACAGTATCTGGTAACCCTATTCTCGGCACATAACAGGATGTTTACTCATGTATAAACTTAAACAAACAATGAAACTAATGAATTCATAACGTCTTTCCAGGGCCTTTATCACGTGAAACTAACTTGAAGTAACCTACTCAATTCTAAGTAGTTTTCTTCGTCTCTCCCGACTTGGTCCTTCGATCCGGACTCCAGACCGTTCAATCCATATAATAAATACAAAAACTTCTCACATTTTCAGAAATCGCTTCTGGACAAAGGGATCGTGCTTTACGATCGGCAGAATGAACGAACGAAGCAAAGTGCGCAATTCGCGTGACAAAATGTGTATCGAATATTCGAGAATGCGAAGTTTTTGGGTTTTATTTTGTACTCGGAAATATATGAGGGAGTTCTGATGAAACACTGTATCAAATGGACAAAGTATGAGTTGATGTACATGTGGCAGAGTGTTGAGATAAAAGCGATCAAGTTTGATTTGATATAAGTTCGAACGACTTTGACTTTTGATGTTGTCATATTTTGTTGAACAACGCTATTTTAGTTGATCAGGAACTCTAGCGTTGTGAAATCGATAACTTTACAATATCAGATCGTTGGGTTATGAATTTATATCGATGTCCTGAGCACGGTTTCACCGTTGTCAGCCGAACCGGCATTGATAGGGATTAATAAGAAATCGATAAACGCTGGCAACACTTAAGGTATTTTCTCTGAATTGACACTATCAATGTTATTAAAATGGGAAAGGTTGAATTGAAATACTAACCTTAATGCGCATTGGCAGTTCGCATTTTCTTTTTGACAATAAAAGGGAGTTAATTAGTAAATGAGGTATTTAGTAATACTTCAACGATTTTCGCTTCTCAGCAATCCAAAGGAATAAATTGGATGCATTATTTAAGAATAAATATATTTTGAAATATAAAAATATAATATAAATATAAAAATATAATATAAATATAAATATAAATATAAAAATACATTTTGAAATATAAAAAAATAAAATCACCGTTCAATTCTATCTTATACAGCAGTATAACTTCTTTTTTTTTTAAACTTAATAAAACCCATTTTATAAATCAATTTTTTTTATTTGTTTTTTTTTTTAAATATAGGCACATACCTAAATTTTTGTTTTACTTAGTTTTTGAAGATCAAATCAGGCAGAAGACGTCCCTCCTCCTCCATACACTGAGTAAACCGATTTCTGGCGTTTATCATGACTCTTGCCAGCATATCAGGCGTTAACCTGGCGATTTTTTTTCTGGACGTTGGTCTTCAATTCTTGTTAGGTCCTTGAACGTTTCACATAAATGCTAGATTCTAAAAAACCCCATAGAAAAAAATCACAAGGGGACAAATCGGGAGAGCGGGCCGGCCACTCCTAATCGCCTAAGGGCAAAACGTTTTTGCGTGCAGAACGCCGCCGTGGTGATCGCAGTATTGAATCACTCGCAGGTGATCTAATGGGACTCCAGATCTTCCTTTTGTCGCACTTGCAGTTTGTTGTGACCCACATAACATTTCATGTCCAGGACAGGAGCCAATGGGGCTAAATTAAAGCGATCCCGAAAGGCGCCCGGGTTGCGATCACAGAACTTCCGTTCGAAAAGTAGGCCTCAACGGCAAACGCACGCTCCTCAATTTTCATATTTTTTAATGTGAATACTTTGTAAAGTCTGAACTGCTGCTGTTCGGAGTCGAAGAGACTATTACATCCCCAACTGGAATATGCTGTGAGGCTGAAGGTAGTGGGGAGGGGAAGAGATGGGCAAAAAGAAGGTAGGGAATGGCTATTCGGATCTGGTCACCAAACACGATTTAAGCCATTTCAAGCAAATTTTCAATTCTGAATGGTGGTCTTTCACCAGGCCGATACTGAACATACCGCAAAAATATAATCTATACAATTTTTTAATTAATAAATTGTGAAATAATAACTCATGAAAATTATTTCCGATTGCTAGTCGACAGCCTTACCCCTCGATTACGTGGGCCATCGTTTTTATTACATGAGAACGGATCATTTCTACGATTTACGGCCTCCGTTCTTAGAGAAACTGAAAAGAAACTAGTTCTCAACGCAATTGCAATCAACCTACTTAACAAAATCGATATTTTTCTGATCTGGCATATCAAAACTTGTCAGTTTGTGAGCCGCTACTATGGCAACCTGTCAAAAATTCAAATGAAAACAACGCAACTGGAAAACCAGCACTGCTGGTCGCCGCGGCAGTGGAGTTTCAGTTGCATTGTTGACAGGTTGCCATGGTAGCGGCTAACGAACTGTCAAGTTTTGAAATGTCAGATCAGAAAAATATCGATTTTGTTAAGGAGGTTGAGCGGAGTTCCTATGAGTTCGACAGTTAGAATGTGGAACGATTTGTCGGCCTCTTTGTTTCCTCCCTTCAACAATATGGGTCGCTTTAATACCCGAGTTTACTCCTTCCTTTCATCCGCACAGAATCCCTAAAGATGATGTAAGCTCTGAGAAAAATTACTTTCTTCAGGCCTCTTGGGTGGAGTTAACGTAAAAAAGCTAACAAAATAAAAGCGCCTTCTAAATCAAATTTGCCATGTTTTCTTATTTAGACTCCTCCCACTAAAAATCTCTACCAACATTACCTAATCCTGAAAATATCGTATTATTACGCTGGTGAACGACCCGAACTTTTCCAAAACGGTAACAAATTAAAAGCTATATAACAAATGTACATTATGAATGGAAAAATAAAACTTTTCATGAATAAAAACATTGTTATTTATTATTTTGGTAAGCGTTATTTCCTTATTTGTTTATCTTAAAAATGGTACATATTATAGTTGTACTGGTCTTCCATTAAAAGCATTTGCTTGTGGATGGAAGAAGAGTTTACATTTATTTTATTTATACATTTAAACAGTCACGTGTTTCACATAAATAATTAGTACAGTTAATACAAACACATCGCAATCAAGACCCTTTAACTTAAAGACATTCATGTATTCCGTAAGAGTAAAAACAAGTATAAGTTTTAGTTTTACATTCATGTGGTAATAGGGGAAGCCGTCTTCCCGTTGCTGATTTTTTTTAAATGATTTTTGATAGAGTTCGATAATTGTATTTTGTCATTAATGATTCCGATTTCTATGGGTAGGTTGTTAAAGAAGTATTTTTCTTGTTATGAAAAATAATGTTGGGCAAAAGAAGTGTTTAGTTTCGGGCATACAAATACATGTTTGAGTCTGGTACGATTTTCCGTTACAAATGAGTGTTTTTCTTTTTCTTTACATTTATATACTCCCGTACCACCAATAACCCTAACATTCCTTTGTGTTCTTGTTGCAGATAATGGTCGCGGGGGTGGTAATGGTGGTGGGGGCGGTGGCAGTGCGGGGGGCGGTGGAGGAGGCGGCGGGTCCTGCGAAAGGAGGATGGTGGACATCACGAGGGACAAGCCCATCAAGGTAGCCGTCAGGGTGGTGGTACCGGTCAGAGATCATCCCAAGGTAGGAACAACAAAATATAATACAAATTTTAACTAATCTTGTCAAAATTATTGAATTGACTAATATAGGGTGGGGAACCTGTGAACTGCGAGGTTTTTTGAAGCGGCCCGCAAGCAATTTTGGTGTGTCGTGCTAAGATAAAAAAAGTCTTTTAAAACGCAAGAATGGTTTTCTTTCACGGTGTGTCTGATGTTTTTTTTAATTAGTGATAAAAAGATAATAAATTAAACAAAATGCTTACGATTAAAAGTGCATATTTATGGAAAAAAAAAACTTAATTTTAACCGTAAACAGCTGATCAGAAATTCTGGGTGAAAATAATATTTTAAAAATTTATTTTTGTCAACATTGTAAAATAGTTTACAAAGTTTGGATTTGCAACATCTATGGTCATAATAGTTCAATTGTTTCCGTAGCTTAGTTTTAAATCCAAAATAACAAGCGTGGGAGCTACACATATTTTTTTTTAAAATACCGAATCAAGGAGATAATTGCCTTTTTTATCCGAAAAGCAATCGGAGATATTTAAAATAGCACCAATTTATGGCACAAATCTCTCCAGTGGTTAAGAAGGCAGATGTTGTGCTGAGTACTGTAAGTAAAGCTTATCGAAACGTTGTCTCACAAATTAGGAAGCGAAAAACCTGATAACGCCAAAAATCGAAGACGTAATAAAGTTTCTTGTTTACAAAAATTCCCTATGACCAAATATTTCATCATCTTCATATTACTTTTACGGTTCTAGTGATTTTTTTTACTCCATCGTCATCAGTATAAAGGGTTTTCCAATACGAGGTGTTATTTTGATATTCAAAGAAAAATGCTATTTTTAATATCGGTTGTTTATTTCATTATAAAGAAAAAGGTATGCCGTTAATAGTGCAAAATAACATGAGGCAAATGACTACCACAACCACGCTTACACGACCATATCCTTTTTATGAAATTTTCCATAACCAAATCGCAAAGTGGCTGCTCTAAGTCCTCGATAGCCTCACGAATTCCATCTTTGAGGTCTTGAATTGACGCTGGGTTGTTGGCGTAGACCTTCTCTTTCACGTGGCCTCAAAGGAAGAAGTCGCAAGGTGTTAAATCACAAGATCTCGGTGGCCAATTGTGATCACTTCTTCGAAAGATAACACGGTCCGGAAACTTTTCCCGTAAAAGATCAATGGTTTCGTTGCTTGTGTGGCACGTAGCGCCGTCTTGTTGAAAGTAAACGTTGTCCAGATCAATACCATCCAATTCCGGCCATAAAAAATCATCAATCATCTCTCGATAATAGCGGGCTATTCAAAATAACACCTTTTATTGGAAAAGCCTGTATTTCGAAACACCAACTTTATTCGAAAACAAAAAGCTCCCTTCGAGTTTTTCAGAGAAACGAGGTGAAAGTACAACCGTTTAGGATTCCAGGCCATTAAATCGAAACGAACAAGCTGTTTAAATAGACATAAAGCCGTGTAAATTACTTTGCCATTTTTCATAAACCATAAACAACGGGTCCTTAACATTTTGCTACGAGAAAACATCGTATAATTTTCAATTAATTTAGAGACGGATC
Source organism: Glyphotaelius pellucidus (assembly GCA_936435175.1). NCBI lineage: Eukaryota > Metazoa > Arthropoda > Insecta > Trichoptera > Limnephilidae > Glyphotaelius > Glyphotaelius pellucidus. Next base: position 3,660,106 of record OW386561.1, read on the forward strand.
GGCCTGAAGCAATCTGAATATTGTTTTTTCTCAGTTTGTTTTACCTTTGCGGAAAGATAATGTGAAAATTATTAAATGGTGCATAAATTAATTTGCTCGTATCGCCGAGAAAAACAAACTCGATAAACAAGTTGTACATAAATTGTATTAAAATGTATCTTAAATAACAAACTTTGAGCTTGGAATTCTCATTTTTATCGTTTTTGTATACCTATATCTTGTTTTTTCCGTAAAATATTTCATTTGCTAACCACATCATGGAATTCTCTAATAGGGGTTTACAAATGTTGCAATTTATAACGAGACTAACTTGAGATTTCAACAATACTAAGTGTATTAAACTGTTATATTTTGTCTTGGTTAGAAGTAAACTTGAATACAATTCTCCTGTTTGGAACCCACATTGTAATAATCATGTACAAATCATTTAATCGATACTAATATTATAAATGTGAAACTGAGTGTGTTTGTTTGTTACGCTTCCACGCATAAACCAATAAACCGATTTAAATTTTTTTTAATAGCGTAATACAAGCTGTAAATATTGGCAAGTTCTGGCGTTATGAAATTTAAATATTAATTTACAATATGTTTTCTGTCGCTAACAAAAGCGAGTTATTGCCAAAGTCAGAAAACAAATTGTTGCCGTGAATGTCGATATATTTGCGGGAAATCGTACTTAATATCTATCTACCTATATAAATAAAAATGAATCTCCAAAATCTTTGTACGCGCATAACTTCCGAGCGACTGCACCAAATTGGATAATTCTTTTTTTACTACTGGTGAGCTCTGGTATTACAAAATTTAGGTGGCACGCGAGCTGTTTGAAAACTGAATGTACCGGGAATGAATGTATGGAATGCGGGACCGTCGAGATAGGAGGGGGGAGGGGGGGAAGGGGGGAGGGGGGGGGGGATAATTGATAAGTGCAAGCGCTACAGTAATTTCCCCCAATACCATGCGAGCGAAGCCGCGAGTAAGAGCTAGTACGAAATAAATTCTTACGTTTTCAAAATTTAAAAATGGGTATTCCAGCAATTATGTTGAACTAAAGCACTCTTTTGAATGATATGAATATGCTCAAATTGTCAGACAGAAGGATTTTCACTGACTTGATATTTGTATATAAATTATTAAATGGTTTTAGTTTATAGTCCAGAATTGTTTGCATTGATTATCTTTCGGATTACATTACGTAAAACCAAAAGTCGGGATTTATTTCAGTGCAGAAATTCTGGGATCAACTACCATATGTATTCCTCTTTGCCCAGAATACTAATGGAGGGAAATAATTATACCAATTATTGGATTTGGGACATTGGGGCGGCGGTACCCATACGCGCCTCCCAATTGTTAATCAATGATACTCGTTTATAATATTTTATTAACCGGAAAATAATATTAATTCTGTATTAAAAATGTATGTTTACTTGTGTTAAGCCGCCGCTACCCGAAGTTCTACCGATTCTTGCATATCTCCCCTGAACATTTGAAGTTTTTAAGCTCTTAAAAAAATATATGTTATTTTTGAAGATAATATCTGTACATTCGAAACACAAATTATATGAAATTTCTTCGATAGAAACAAATCGCAAAGTATGCTTCGAAAATTTTATTTTCCTTTGTCTCTATTATTTAACAAGTTATGTGTATGAAAAAATTCACAGTGTTTCTTTGAATGTTGTTATAGACAATCCCTACGAGATTTTTGCTCTATTCTAAACGAGTCGTATTTTATTAAACAATTTCACAATTGTCGCTTCAATTGTATCGTTTTAAATATTAGCGCGCTCTCTCCAACATTCGTAATTATGTATCGCCCCATCTTCTTTTTTTCGGGCGAGGATACGGCGCCTTAAACCGCCGCTATCCGAATTTCAACCGATTTCTTACATATCTCCCCTAAACATTTGAAGTTTTTAAGCTCTTAAAAAAAATATATGTTATTTTTGAAGATAATATTTAGATACGTTCCACGCCGAAACGCAAATTATATGAAATTCCCTCGATAGAAAAAAATTGCTAAGTATGCTCCAAGAATTATTAAAAACGAGTCTATTTCTATTATTTTACAAGTCATATTAGTGAAAAAATTCACAATGTTTCTTTAAATAATACTTAAGATACCTTCTACGAGATTTTTGCTTTATTTTAAACAAATCATGTTTTATTAAGAATTTTCGCCATTTTCGCTTCATTTTTATCAGTTAAAATATTTGCGCGCTCTGTCCAACATTTGTAATTACATATCTCTCCAACTTCTTCTTTTTGAGCCGGGAAGCGTATTTTCAGATTTCATGATTTTTCGTGCGCTAGTTTCAATACAATATCATATTGTTTTTGATGTTACTTGTGGCCTAGTCATTGTCTTAGATAATATCATTATAGTGTCATGTTTTGAGCCACATCGAATAATCCCATTAATTCTACTCCATTGTCCAAAACTTGGCTTCGTTCCAACAAAACACTTAAAAGTTTGACCATGATTAATGAGTTTATAAATGATTTGGTCGGTGAGCGAGCGGTGTAGGGGGATTTGCATTATCTTCAAGTCTTCCACCTTCAGACGTCTAGAGTTCAATTACTGCAACCTATAATCTTACCAGATATATATGTGCCAAAACACTTATACTTGTAGTTCTGTGAACAAGAGCAAGTGGTGTACCTTTTGACTGACAGTTTTGTATTTTTAAACTTCAATATTTTTTTCTTTACATTGGAGCACGACAAAAGCTTTTTTTTAACTCTCATGACTGCCCTGTTTGTTTCCGATTAAAAATCGTGCCGGTTTCTTCGAAATTTTTAAATCATGATTTATTTTAATTAACACTTGGGCACTGATTAGTACTCTGTAATTGGTGATGCTCACGAAAAAGGCGGCGTGCATCATTGTTTTGTTAAACTAAATAGAATCAAAATAGAGCAAAATCATTGTTTTTGTAAAAATATTTTACCCAGAAAACGCGTTGCTCTCCCGAAAGCGATCTATTGTGACTAAATTTCCAAGAAACCAGGAGCCGCGCATAGGTGGCCACGCTCTCCTCCCCCGTTCGGAATCCCCGCTAGCATGACTACAAAAGTGAAAATATTTATGGCCATAATGAATGATAGAAAAATTTTCGTTATTTGTTTTTGGGGTGTTATGCCGTGTTGCGCTACCTCCTTCTTTAGCCAACGTTTCGGACATCGTTACAGTGTCCATCATCAAGGCAGGTGTGCAATAACACAATTACACATCTGCCCTGATGATGGACACTGTAACGCTGTCCTCTTGGCTAAAGAAGGAGGTAGCGCAACACGGCATAACACCCCAAAAACAAATAACGAAAATACTTTTGGTTGTGAAAATCTAAAAACTTAAATGATAGCAGAAGTTTGAAATGCTGTAAAGGATAATAAATAAATAAATAAGTAAAACATGTCATTTTTCTTCATTTTTTTTTCTTTTAATCTGCGTCGTCAAAATATTTCTAGAAAAATAATTATGTCCTTTCCGACGTGCATTTTTTTTAAATTAAAAATAAATTAAAATCTGTCACTAAAGAAATTTACAAAAAATAAAAAGCATTCTGAAACATCCATTCAATTTCATTTTACAGTTAAAAATAAATCATAAATAGATCTACAAAAACAGGAGACATGATTTTTGAAAAAAAAAAAACAACATTCTTTTCGCTCGCCTAAACATTTGTCCAATACAGCATATCAAATTTCCGTGATTGCAAAGAATAAATACTAGATTCTAAAAAGCGTGCGAAACCGATAGTAAAACTAATTACCCGTAAAACCTTAAACCCGTAAATTGAACCTTATCCCTTCCACCCTTTTTGCATTACTGCCACCCAATCTTCTAGTTTTCCTTTGAATTCGATTTACTTTAGCCATTTCGATCTGTTTACGAGTGCGACATGTTTATGCTTTAGTATATGGAATACACCAGGAAGTGCGTGTATAACACGTGTCGTACAAGTGACATTGTAGTTTTTTTTATTATTTTAGATAACTCGTTTACTGGGCGACCTTAGGAACACTTATTTAAACCCTTGTACAGCGTGTTTAAAAAAGATTCGAGCGTTTTAAAAATAATAATAATTGGATAATTTGTGGATCTCCGTTTTTGTGAAAAAACACCTCAAGGGCGCTGAAAAATTGATTGTGATCTCTTAGGCTCTAATCTAATTTTATTATTTACAGAGCGTAAATTCAGAATAACATTTAATTCTTGAAATTTCGTAATTTGATAAATTCTAGTAGTTCTAATATAATTTTGAATAATAACGCACAAGAGTCTCAACTGTCCTGACCAAATAATATTTTTTTTACCTCTAATTAGTCCGATTTGACCTTCACTGCTTTAACGACAAACGACCACTACAGCATCCGGTCCTCACGCACTGCTACTCATTTGTAAGTCGAATGTTAATGTAAAGTTATTTTTTCGATTAATCTCTATTACAAATCGGTTTACATCATTTTTTTATGAGAATACCTCACAAGAGTCCCAGCTGCTCCCGTCTAAAGCCAGTGAGACTTTGGCATCTCCTAATTGGGGAATGTTAATAGACTGAGGGTAGTGGAGAGGGAAAGATAAAGGTAGGAGTAACTAGCTATTCAGATTTTTTAATATAAGAATACCGCACAAGAATCCCAACTGCTCCCGTCTGGAGCCAGTGAGACTATGGCATCCTCGGTTGGGGTAATTTGTGAGGCTGAAGGTGGTGGGGAGGGCAAGGAGATGGGGAAGAGGAAGGCGGGAAGAACCTGGCCATTCAGATCTGGTAACCAAATACGGCTAAAGCAATTTCAAGCCACGTTTCAATTCTGAATGGTGGTCTTACACCAGGGCGATACTGAGAGTACGTTTCACTCTGGAACGTGCCGCAAATATACTATATATTATTTTAAATGATTTAATTGTGAAATAACACAAATTATTCAATTAAAATATATTTGCCACGCTGGGATTCGATCCCGCGACCTTCGGAATGCGAGCCAAGAGCAACAATATTAACTCCAAAGTACAGCGGTGTTTTTTAATGATGTTTAAACGTAGGTGCGCTCTTAGCCCAGCCATACTATATATTATTTTAAGTAATTAAATTATGAAACAATTCAAATCAATTGAAAAAAAAATTACTTGCGCACGCCAGGATTTGAACCCGCTACGGATCGATAATCAAGAGCCTTACCCCTTGACCACAGAGGCGCAGTTAAAAACTAATAAAATAATATTTTTTACCGGTTTTTCAACATCCTTTAAATTCGCCCTATAATTTAGCACTCATTCCCTGACATATCTGACAGCTTTTGGGCAGTAGTCCCGTTATTATCTTTACGACTGCCTCTTCCGAAGGATGTTTGGTTGGAGGCTGTCTCGAGTCTCGGTGGATAAGGTCCCTGGTTATGGGCCGGGGTGGAGATACCGGATAATTTACTGGCGGAATCACGCCGTAAACTATAAATTACCAAAAAATTGCTTTTTGAAATCATAACATGGTAAAGATGCGGTAAAACTGACGTTTTTGTAGACTTTGGATGTGAGGAAGAAACGTTTTTGAATGTTATCGAATAAAATGGCCGAGTAAGAGAATATCAACCTTCCGCGTGTATGTTGATAAAGAATTATTAATTTTCTGGCACAGACTCGTGAAAAATCACGGGAAAGTCTTCATTCTAATTTTTTTTAATAAAAATTGTTATATTTTAGGTAGGTACTTAAGGGCCATTAACCTGTGGCCGAGAATTAAAATTTTGTCGAACAATGATCTTGCAATCGTACACTTGCAACTGTACAGGGCGGTTCCGATGAGAAATATAAATTATTCTCCAAACCAGCATTATTTATTATTTCATTCAAAATTTGATATTATTTCATTGAAAATTTGCTTTGATATTGATCACAAGTATTTATAATTTTTTAATATTGTCTAAGCAAAATAAGAACGCATTTTTCTTTAATACATTAGTTTGTAAGACCGCAGATAAATAGACAAACTGAAGTATTTTCGTCACAAAACAAGGGCGCAGATCTTTTTTTAATGATTTTATTTGAATTTAAATTAAAATTCTGAAAAGTAGTTGTACCAAATATTGTATTGATTTATTTTTCTGCTTGATTATATGATTTAAAAAATATGTTGTATAATACAAAATTTTGTTTGAAAATTTAACAAATCTGCCAACGACCTACGGTTTTATTGAACTAAAAATAAACAAATTTTCTCAAAATTTAAAGAGAAGTATTTCTAGATAAAAAAAAACCGTCTTTCGAAATCAATTTATAATTTTTTTGTGGGAAAGAGTCAATACGTCTAAAATTTGATATAAAAATGACATATTTCCGGTTTTGTCTGGTTATTCCCTCTTAATCGTTCGATTGAATTCTTCACACAAATGATAAGAATTTTGAAAATGGCACTTAATTTCAAAAGTAAATTTGAGTTCGCTAAAACAGATTTAAACCAGGAGTAACTAACGCACAGCACAGACAACCAATGTTTATACGTCAATTTGGGAGGCGGGAATGGGTACCGCCCCGGGAACCTTTATTGGATAACCAACACCTCTGCCATAGGTCACCCCAAGTGGTTCGCTACGTTTGGTGATTTAGCAGGGGTGCCCGGGTTCATGGGGTGAAGTTTGTCTAGGTCTCGAAGGTGGATGACCAGGACACACTGAACCCCAGATTCCTACCCACCCCTTAAACCCCTTTCCTTCCTACCCACCCCTTAAACTCCTTTCCTTAAACCTTAAAACCCTTAAACTTCCTTAAAAAAAACCTCCACACAGCATCCCCAAAGATGACATAAATTGTGTGTGGTGGTTAAAATATTTTATTGTTGGTAGGTATCTACCTATTTTATTGTTTGTCTGAAATCTTTTAAACAAACAGTTCCACTTTTGAAAATGACACTGAAATTCAAAGCAAGTCAAGTTAACTATTTAACCTTAACCTTTTTTTCATAACTTTTGAAGGTTTATTTTTATTTATTTATCTATTTATTAAAAGAAGTTTATACAATTAACAAAAAATTGTGTTAATTCATCCGCCATGCTAGGGATGTCCCTGTGTTATGGCGGATGAAGTTTACAGATTGTGTAGGTACATTGTACAGCTATTAACTTATGCAATTCATTTAAGTAGTTTAAGTAACATATTTAGTAACAAATTAAGTCGGTAATTTAATTAACACATTAAATTAATTTATGTTACAAGTTGTATCAATTATATTACAATTCAATTAAAATAGCAAATTTTTACTCATCATCGTTACTGAATGTAAGGATCCATTTTGATAATTTTTTTTTAAAGATATGGGGTTGGGTTTCGGATTTTAGGTTCTCGGGGAGAAGGTTAAACATTTTAGGAGCTAGGTACATGAAATGTCTTTGAGCTGATGTGGTGCGTAGTGTAGGAACATTGTAGTGTCGTTTGGTTATTGTTCTGGTGGTGTAACTGTGATGTAAGAGAGTTTTTTTCTTGTATTTGAACATGAAATGTGTTAGTGTAAATTTTAGACGAAGTTGCCGTATGTTTAAGACATTATATTCTGTGAAGAGTCTATTGGAGGAATATCTTGTTCGTCGCTTGTTGATAGCACGTAAAATCGTTTTTTGGGCTATTCGGTTATTCCCATATCTAAAGGAAAATATGAAAGAGAACAAGACACAGAAAAACAGAAAAAGGTAATGGTCGCAACTGGACTCGAAGCCAGAACCTCACGTCTAAGCGCTGATTATTAGTGTTATCTTCTTCTTCAATGATAAAAAAAACCTTCAAAAGTTAAAAAAATGAGAGTTTTTCTTATAAAAAAAAAAAATATTTTATAAACAGTCAATATTCCATATGAATAAAATCGAATATATTTATTCGAGACGCTATCTAGGTTATAAACCAATTCTTAGAATGATTGATAAACAAGTGGCTAAAATTTGTAACCAGCTCAGATCCTTAGCTAGTAACTTTTACAAATTAAAATTTGTTTTGCCTCATTGTACTCTTAAACTCATATATTTTTCTATGGTCGAATCCATCCTTAGATATGGTATTCGAACTTGGGGTCATGCAAGCACTACTTACATTAAATATATTGAAAATTTACAAACCGCCATAATAAAAAAAATTGTCACAACTAAGATTTACAAACAGAGACATAACTTAAAATTACTGTATGGCTCAGAGAGCCTACTTACAATAAAAGGTCTCCACTGGTTCACTACTATTATGGATAATATGGGGGAAAGCCCTTACAAACACCTACTTGTACACAAACATACCACAAGATTTAGAGAAGGAAAGGGCCTAAAAACTCCTCGAATATTAAATAAATATGGAAGCCGTACTCTTGAGTATCTGATACCAGTAATTTTCAATAGAATCAATAATAACATGAAGTTTGAAAAAAATGAGAGACTGAGTCCTAAAATGATAAAACTATGGTTGATGAACGAAAACTCCATGTATCTTTGTATATCTTAATATAGCTGCCTACATATCTTTTATTAGGTAGGTATATTGAAATATCTTATATATTTGTAGTTGTAAGTTAAATTATCTAATACTACTATCTATTCTAATGTTTCCTTAAAACTTTAAATGTATTTACAAATTTTTTCTTGGATATTTTATTATGAATGTTTGAATTGTTGGAACCTGCAGACAAGCTGCTATATGACAGCTTTGTGGGTATACAAATTCTTGTACAAAATGTTTTTCTGTAATTTAATAAATAAAAAAAAAATAAAAAAATTGTTTCCAATAAAAGGGTACGAGTACTAGAAGTTTCTTAAAGTTGAGGAAAAATTCAATTAGAAAGAATAAAAAAAAATCTGAAATGCAAAGAGAATTCTTAATATTGTAGAAAAAAATAATTAAAAACAACAAACAAATCAAGTTGAAAAGATACTAGTATTAGAAGTTTCAGAAAATTTTAAGACAACAAACCAAATTAAGCTAAAAAGTTACTAGTTTAGAGGTTTCATAAAATTGAAGAAAATTTTAATCAAAGACAACAAACAAATCAAGCTGAGAAGATGAGAGTATTGAAAGTTTCATTATAATGTAGAAAATTTCAATTAAAAGCAATATACAAATCAAGCTGAAAAACTACGAGTGTTAGAATATTCAGAAATTTGCCGAAAAATTTAATTAAAAGCATCCAACAAATCAATTAGAAAAACTACTTGGGTTAGAAGTTTCATGGATTTGCAGAAAATTTTAATTAAAAACAACAAACAAATCAAGCTAAAAAGCTACTAGTATTAGAAATTTCATAAAATTGCAGAAAATTTTAATTAAAGACAACAAAAAAATCAAGCTAAAAAACTACTAGTATTGGAAATTTCATAAAATTGCAGAAATTTTAATTAAAGACAACAAACAAATCAAGCTGAAAAGCTACTTAGAAGTTTCAGATTGCAGAAAATTTTAATTAAATACAACAATCAAATCAAGCTAAAAAGCTACTAGTATTAGAAGTTTCATAAATATGCAAAAAATTAAATTAAAAGCAACAAACAACTCAAGCTGAAAAGCTACCAGAATTAGAAATTTCATAAAATGGCAGAAAATTTTAATGAAAAACAACAAGCAAATAAATCTAAAAGCTACGATTATTAAAAGTTTTATTAAAATTCATTAATATCATAAATTTTTTTATTAAATATTCGAAAATTTCAATTAAAACAAACAAATCAAGATGAAAAGCTACGAGTATTAGGACATTCTTAAAATTGTAGAAAATTTTAACCCATCCTAATGTCATTTCAGATCAAATCTCTCCTCACAGAGCCTCTCGCGTTGTTTTTCGCAATAATCGAAAGGTGAAGAACAAAAAAAGATTTGATATTATTTGATTCTAATTTTGTATGTGAAGTTTCCAATTTTGTTTACAAATCATTTTTAAAGAATCTTTCTTCCTAATCCAAAACTCCATCGCTTCTTTTAGCACCTTCAATATTTCAAATCTCTAATATCCATAATGCATCCAGCCACCCTTATAAATCCGATATCACGGACTTACAAAGGTTGTATAAACCGGATGCCTCTGAAGCAGGAAGCGTCGGTCGAGGGAGATAGCACTTAAGTATCTGCCATAATGTAGTGCGAGTCAGAAGGGGATGCAGATAGCGCGCCGGCGACACGGTACTGGTAATGTTCAGCTAAATATACGACTTTTTAGATTGAGATTAGAATCGACGGGACTTTAGTAGTTTTACTGAGATAATGAGCGTTAAATGGTTTAGTTGTTGGGTATTTTATGTTTTAAGAGTATTATCGCTAGTGCAAGATAAAATAAACATGTTTTTGGAGTAAAGCTTTCGTTTAGATATATATGGTGTCCGGAAGCGGGAAACTGGTTAGACCACAAATCAGAGAACCCAAAAACTATTTTTTTATATTAGCTCCACACTTTTTTTATACACCTCCATAGAGGCCCTAAGGAAAATAATTTCACTCAGGAACTATGTCATCTTTGGGAATGCTGTGTGCAGGGTCTTTTTAGGGGAAGAAAGGAAAAGTAGTTCGTCCTGGTGTAAGGCCACCATTCAGAATTAAAACGTTACTTGATATAGCTTTAGCCGTGTTCGGTGACCAGATCTGAATAGCCAGGTACTTTTGCACCTTCTTATTCCCCATCTCTATCCCCTCCCCACTACTTTCAGCCTCACAACATATCCCAATTGGGGATGCCATATTCTCACTGACTCCAGACGGGAGCAATTGGGACTCTTTGTAAAAAATAAAAAAAAAAGTAATAACAAACAAATTTAATGTAGGATCAAGTCAAGATTCAAAATAACAGAAGGGTGTGTATGAGACGATGTATGAATGTGGATGAAGCAAAGATCGTGTTATTTGAAGGTGCAGAGTTGTGTGGAGGTTCAAATTATTCTAGGCTTTTTTTTACATTAGCTCCACGCAGGATGCACCATTAAAATATATTTCCAACTCTTTAAACATTTTCCCCTTTTCATTTAAAAATAACCCATTTATTTCCAATTTACTACGTGGGACAAAATAAAATCTGGAAGCGAGGGTTGAAAGATCCCTTCTGGGGGAAAGTGGGGAAAAATTAATTACAAATGAATCAGATTTATGTTCGAAATAATGAAGGGGTCGCTTCGGATATTATCCTGAGGCTTATTAGTTGAATACGGTGATTAGTTATGTACGCGGATCGAAAGATGTTCCTTAACAAGGGTTAGGGAGTTGTTAACATGACGTTTACCCATTGTGTAAGAATAACGAACATTAGGTAGTATTACATTGAAAAGGGTCTGGAAATACAATGTACAGTAATTCTGCCCTGCATTAGATGGAAAACCGATTTTTTTTCGTTACACAATGATTAGGTAGTTTCTGTTTAAAACATAGTTACTTAATGAAGCCACAAGCCAAAAATGTATGTATACTTAGTGTGCCTTGTAAGGCCACGAATATAGATATAAAAATTTTAGCAAAAGAAGTATAGAGGTCACGATTTCAAGCGCAAAAGCTACAATGTACAATAATTTTGCCCTGTATTAGATGGAAAACCGATTTTTATTTATTTAAACAATGATTTGTTTCTGTTTAAAACATAGTTACTTAAGAAAGCCACAAGCCAAACATATATGTATTCTTAGTGTGCCTTGTAAGGCCACGAATATAGGTAATCAATATAAAAATCGCCTAGTTAAATTTCAAGCGCAAAAACTGTTTTTGTTTATTTTGTGAATAATCTTTACGTAGTATAAAATGAAGTCGCTCCCGCTGTCTGTACGCTTAGATCTTTTAAACTACGCAACGAATTTTCACGCGGCTTACACCAATAGATAGAGTGATTTATATGTAAGAGGAAGGTTTATATGTATAATATATGCATATTATGGTAGAGAAGAGCCGAGAAATTCAAAGATTCAATTCAGGCAGCGGGCAGAGTGTTGGCAAGCCGGTGGTGTGGATTTGATATGTATGAAAAATTAACATATAGCGTTGGTTATAAAGGTTGGGTAATGGCGTTGTGTTTCGTTAGCCACAGCAACGTGTGGCTGGGTCTGCTAGTAATTTTATAAGAAAGTGAAAAAAGTTAAACAATGAATTTTAACCGTAAAATTGTGTTTAAAACGTTGTTTCTTATGCGTTCATTATATTTCTAATTAAAAACGCTCATTTTTTCATAGTCTACGCTTATGTTTTTAATAAAGTAACTAGCTGGTTCCCGTAATGCGTTGCCGTGTCATTTAAAAAAAAAAATCTCCCTGCATATCCTTTCCCGTGCGTCCCCGTTCCCTTCCCGCGTCTCTTTCCATTCCCGCGTTCCTTTCCACCTTCCCCGCCTTCTCCCCCCCCTCTCCCGCTCCACCGTTCATGTACTCAGTCCCGGTACATTCAGTTTTCAAACATCTCGCGTGCCACTTATTACAATTTTTTATTAAAATTTTCATATATTTCAAATATTCATTTAATATATTATAAGAACAATCAATTAAATTTGATACCTAACAAAGATATCTGCCTATTGAAAATATCTATAATTCAATTTTTTATGAGAAAAACTCTCTTTTTATAACTTTTGAAGGTTATTCCCATCTTCTTCAATGATATATCTATAATTCTTATTCGTTTCAAAGTATTAGCGAGTACTTCAAATAAATTCATCAATTTAAAAAGTTTAAAAATTGAATTTTGATTTAAGATTATTGTTTTGCAAAATGTTATTCTCAATTTTTGTCATTTTTGCATGAGTTTTTGTAATGGTTTAAAAAACTTTTCAGGTGTATTATCACAAACATTTCCTATGCTTAATATAGCAGTACATGTACAGCAATACATTGTTGCTTTTTTAAAGAAATTTATTGTTTGATTTTTATCCTGAAATATACTAAAAAAATATTTCTAGTCGTGTTAAAATTCGGAGAGGAAATTGGGGAATACGTTTCTACGGACACAATTCAACTTAACGAACTTCATTGTATAACATTCTAGTTGCGAATAACACATATTCATGACGATTAAATAAATTGTACCTAATATTTTTATATTACTTGCGTGGCAACTTTCCCTTATCCCTCTCCTCCCCTAACCCTTCCCAATCCAAATCCCCATTTTGCAGTCTATTTCAGTTATAATCACACTTATTTTATTGTTGTGTATTGGTTTATCATTTGTTGAATTCAGATTTGTACTATTATTATTTTTTTTAATTGCTGCTTAGTTCTGTTTTTCTTTCATTTTTCTTAAATATTCTAGTTTACATTCGGTTAGTCTTTTTTCTAAATATCTATCTGTGAACATTATAATTGGTCTGTTTTTTTATCATCCTCTTATGTTTATTGTATTACTAATACTGTTAATGTTCCTTAAATAAATAAATAAATAAAACGCTGCCCGTTTTCATAATAATTATATAGTAAGTTACGTCTAGAATTAGACTATGCCCTTGGGTATGGGTTTGGCTGTTTCTAGCTAATTGGTTAATTTTTAGGAAGGAGGTTAAAATAATAAGGAACAGCCTACATAAATGATGCATTGCTTATTTCCCTAATTTACCAAGTCCCTCCTCCTGACTGAAGAAATTTCAGGCATGGTAATAGACATGAACCTCAGTGGGGTTAGTATATTAATCCGGTAGAAAGGTGTACTCCGCCCAACAGATAAACCTCTCCAGGCGGATTTACAAACAGTGGCGTCCCTCATGTAAAGCTTTTGATTCAATATTTTTAAGGTTTTATTTTTTTATTAAGGAAAAAATACAGATGCAGATGTTAATTGACAAGAATATACAAAACAACAACTAGAGAACTCACCTGCATCCAAACTATTTCTCACGAATTCACTTTAACAGCAGGTAAAAACATGTACAAATATTTTTACGTATAAATAGGGAAAAACATAAGAATATTATTTTACAAACAGAGAAATGAGATAAATGCGCTATATATCCTTACAAAAGTTTAAAACTATTTTTGGAGAAATTGAGAAAAAAAATTAAATAAAACAAAAAAAAATATATATAACAAAGTACTTAAAATCATAAACGAAGTATGTCTAAGTTGTTGTACTTTGTAGGAAAACAGCCTTCAATTTTCTAATAAAAGTACTGTATGTATCAAAAAATATGTCGGAATCCTTGAGGTTTTGATTTTGATTAAGCGATTCGCACATTCTTCTGATTGGATCCCTGACACCAGCATTTGTACGCGTCCGGCTAATGTGGAATAAGTCATTAAGCCATTAAACGTTGTCTGGGTGGTATTTTGAAGTTGAATAACTTATTGAGGTGGTCCACTAATCCTAGACAAATTCGAAAACTAAATCCACGCCTTTTTTGAGAGGGATTTAAAAAACTTGAAAAAAGTTTTTGGAAAGGTTTTTTTTTTAATTTATTTTACACACTTTACAAAAATAAGATAAAAAGTCCCGATAAACTGCTTTTTAGCAGTTTGTCTAACGGGTTCTTTACATTTAAAAATCTTATTATAATGAGCTGATAGTTACAATTTTATAAAATAAAAAATAAAATTTTACTGATATACAGAGAAAAGAAAAATTATGAAAAACATAAATTACAATTTTAAAATCTTTAGAATAATATGTCATTATAAACTTATACAAATTAATTCTTTCAGTAAACCAAGTCTTCAGTAAGTTCACCAATTGTTTGTTTTGGGCACAGTTTTTAATTTCTGCAGGTGACACATTTAAACAACTGGGAATCATGTAATTTAACGTTATTTGTCCATATTTATTTGTATGCTTGGGTATAATTAGTCCTTCATTAAAGTTAAAGCAAGTATTATGGTTGTGTTCCAGCCTGTTTATATATAAAGGGTTATTTATGTGCTGAAATATAATTTTGTGCCACAGAATTGCTCTCACTGAAAGAAATTTGGAGAAGGTTTTTGAAAGTTGCATATGTTGAATTAAAAAGAAGACTTGTAAAGGCCTGTTAAAAACATTAACTCCTTTTTTACGCATTGTTTATTGTAATAACAAGGAAATTTAAAATCGATTGCACGAAACCAAGCAACGCGTGACGTGGAGTCTAGATACGTCCACACACCCCCGAATATGGGAGGAGACTAAGTGCGACTAAACGACGCGCTCTCGGCTCTTCTGCAGATGGCAAAAGGATGAAATTCGCAGTTGGGCAAAATCATCTTATCCACTGGAAAAAATATCGCAAAAATACATGTTTTATTTTATTTGGCACAAATATTAAAATGTTTTCCGATTATTTTGTAAAGAACTTAATTTGCCACATTATATAATGAAACTTTATTGAAAAATGGATTCATTAGTGGGAGATTTTGGCACTTGAAAGTATTTTTAATGGGCCTGATACTTTATACTTTGTACTGACTATATATATAAGGACTTATTAAAAAACGTGTTCCAGTCTCAGTATTTAATTGAAGCATCTATAATATATCTAAGCGATCAAATTTTATCAATACTGAAAGTACAAAAAAAGTAATAAAGATTTTTTTACAAGAGAGGTCGGTAGGTACTCTAATGAGTTAGAATTTTGAAATTGTCCCTTTAATTCAAAACAAATTCGTGAAATGAATCAAAATTACAGACAGTCATGCAAGTGAAATCAGTATTTCGATTTTGTATTAGAATATTACTAGCAGTTCTGATAAATTTTTTTGGTTAGTGTTGGTGACCATTTTATGAATCCGTGGGAACTGGTTCCGAAAATAGCTACTGGAAAAATAGATACTGATTCCTCAGATCCACTGTGATCCAGTGATAGCTACTCACCGGGACAAAGAAGCCGGGACAGGCAACGATGTCATATGTAATATTTAGCCGCGTGGTACAACTAAATATTACCATCAATATTTTCATATCGGGAGAGATACTCAAGTTAACAAAATCGTTGTACTTATACCTAGAGGGGGGGGGGGCACGTTTCCATGCAACCTGCTAACGGGAGTGCCGCCATCCTTTGACGAATTCTTGAATTCAAGACCAAATTATAACGGCAGCTTTGTTTAAAATTTCACGTACAAAGATGTTTATATGCCACAGGGCGTACGGCGACATGCCGGGTTCTTAAACTTCAACCACGCAGACGCTAACGTACTAATATTATCAGCCTTATATTATCACATATCGTTAGCAAAGGAAGAAATAATCTGCCCTGATGATGGACACTGTAGTAACGCTGTCCACAACGTCAGCTAAAGAAGAAAGAAGTGCAACACGGCACCCGAAAAATAATCGCGAATTTGGCGGTGAAAATCTCAAATCGTACATACCTTTTCTTCATTCAATAATATTTGTTACGGCACGCCACTGCTTTTAACCCTTCATTACCGCACTATAAAGACTGTAGACAAGGAAAGGTTAGGGGTTAAACAACAGCGAAACGAGATGGATTTATTTAGTGCGGCAAATTAGCCCCGTCTCGCGTCGATAGAGTCCCGTAAGGCTTCAGCGCGACGTTGCGCAGGAACTTAAATATAGGAAGTTGTAAGGGCGGAAGTAGGCTCTGATTATTAAGTATACACTCTGCTGGAGACGAGAGAAAGCTGCCGAAGTTATTATTATTACTACTGAAGGCGCCGTGTTAAATTTAGAGAAACATGAAGAGATTAGTTATGAATGTGGAATTTAAAATCATATTGATATTACGAAGAGAGGTTCTTTGGATTTGATTATTTTGTATTATAATTATTATTATCTTGTATTGCAAGCCATAAATCACGTCCTCTACATTTTTTTAAATATATTTTACGAGCAAATATAAATTTGTTTGATTTATTTGTATTAAATCTCGTTCAATAACATTTTACAGCAAAATTTAGGTATCCTTATAAAAATTGATTTCTTCGCTCTTTCCCATTTATCTGACATCACTCGAAGTGGTTTAGGAGCATAATGGACAAACAAAGAAACATTAATTTTCATATATTAAGATTGGCACCAACATGAGATTATTACGGCCTCCGTGGTCACGAGGCAAGACTCTCGACTCACAATCCGAAGGTCGCGGGTTCGAACCCGGCGTGCGCAAATAAATTTTATTTGATTCATTTGTGTTATTTCACAATTTATTCATTTAAAATAAATAGTATATTTGCGGCACGTTCCAGAGTGGAAGATACTATCAGTATCGCCCTGGTGTAAGACCACCATTCAGAATTGAAACGTTGCTTGAAATGGCTTTAGCCGTGTTTAGTGACCAGATCTGAATAGCCAGGTACTTCCCCACCTTCCTCTTCCCTATCTCCTTCCCCTCCCCACTACCTTCAGCCTCACAACATACCCCAATTTGGGATGCCATAGTCTCACTGGCTCCAGACGGGAGCAGTTGGGACTCTTGTGCGGTATTTCATATAAAAAAAATAAAAAAAAAATTAAGCTTTCTTCTTAAAGTATTAACTTTTTTATGAAAATGATCGCCGCTGGCAACATATCGGAAATTATTAATTTATTCTTTTAGGCTTTTTCATAAAAGAAGAATTACGTTTTTGTATCAAAATTTACTTAATGATAATAATTTTATTTGCAGCTTTATGAATGAGTTGAAATTTTTAATTTAACCGTAAGGCATAAGATTGATGAAAACGAAGAAATACACAAGGTTTAGGTGGCTCAATTGGCAGCCTGCGTAAAGAAGAGGTTATGATTTCGAGTCTTAACCTTTTTTTTGCATCATGTTTTCAATGAAGATTATCATTAATTATTAATAATTTGTTTACTTAGTATCGCTCTGGAGAATCGCCCCTTTATTCAGAATCAAAATTTTTCTTTAAATGGCTTTTAGCCGTGCTTTTTGACCTGATCGGAATAGCCAGGTACTTCCCCGCCTTATTTTTCTCTATTTCCTTACCCTCACTCATGCCTCACAACGTACCCTAGTATTCTGCTGGCTTCAATTACTAGAGAGAAGTTGGGACTCTTTTGCGGTATCCACGTATAAAACGAATACTCGGCATTATTGAATTAAAAATTATCGTAAGCCTCCGTTTATAATATGCAAACATTTTGAATTCGTCTTTAAAAGATGCAAAAAAAGTCTTGTTCAATAAAAAATATTTCCGAATTTAACTGATACAAAAAAACAAAATTATCGTCTCAAAAGCACTCAAAACAGAGAAGCCCCTTTGATAATTGAAAAAACATTTATTATTATTATTTATTATAATTATTTCAGATTTTACTCCAGCAGGGCTGGGAGGGGTGTGCAATCCCAGTCTGCCATATTTCATAAATAACTATAATACACATTATAATATAAGAGAATAGGTACATTAAAAGATCTAAAAGAAGATAAGAGAAATAAAATATTAAGTATCTACCTAATTAAAACATAAAATTTTACTTTAAACTAAATTAACTTATTTAAAATAACATTTACTTTATTCCGAGACGAAATTTAATTTAACTTTACGAGACTTTTATCACAAATTCGATTTAAAATCATTTTTTATATTGAGACTTGTTCCGTCTAGCTCAGTTATTTATCCAGAACATTCCAATCTCATCTATAAGTACTTTTCTGTGTTTCTTTCCAGCCGGGGGCTTTCTGTGTTCCAATTTCGCTTTAATTTAAGAACCTTCTTAAACAAGTATGGGAGTCCCACAGGGCTCGGAGCTGGGGTCCGTATAGATCTGTATACACAGCAAAACCCTTTCCTCTCCCTTCTACCCTCTCCTTCTGCGTACTCGTCTATTGTTCCAACGCCTACGCGTGAATTCCCTTCTGCCTCGAGTTTTAAATAATAAATGGTGTGATTGCATCAGTAACCGCCGCACAATGGATTCAAGCGAAAGCGACGAGTTTGAGATGAATGACGAAATTATGCGCAGAAGCGAATTAGGGAGTGACGCTTTGCAACGTTTATAATTAACAGACAATAGATTGACAGCGTTTATGTAATAAGATTTTTGATGATGAAGACATTCATTCACTTTGAGAGAACAATGAAGATAAAGCATTCTTGATCCACAACGCAATAACCTTACTCAAACGATTCTTCTATAATATAAATGTTTACTCAAAAAATAAATAAACATAACCAAATACATCATTACTTTTTTTAATGTTTTGGTTCTAATCATCAATTTAATAATAATATTTTCTTCTTCTAGAGACTAAAATTCCTTGAAATGATAGAAGAGCCGTATTTTTTTGTCTCTGAAATCCGAGGCAATAGTTTTCAAACCTGGCGTGGGAATTTACATTCTCCTTCTTCAGACGTTGGCGATCACTCTGGAAAATGTCTTTCTACATTGTGCTGCCCGGGATAGCTCCTCCGCACTTCTAATGCCGGTCCACTCTCGTATATGTGGTAGCCAAGACATTTGTCTCCTACCAGGCTCTCAGCGACCTTCTATTTTTCCTTAACATTATTATGAATTTACATTACAAAATCGAAATTCTCTGAAATAATCTTAGCTAAGTTTGACTTATATGAAGATCGCCCTTAAGGTGATTTTAATCTTTATCCTATGTTTATTATGATTATTATTATAATTTACAAAATATATTGCTAGTCAAAACAAGACGGCCTCCGTGGTCCCGAGGCAAGACTCCCGACTCACAATCCGAAGGTCGCGGGTTCGAACCCGGCGTGCGCAAATAAATTTTATTTGATTAATTTGTGTTATTTCACAATTTATTCATTTAAAATAATATATAGTATATTTGCGGCACGTTCCAGAGTGGAAGATACTATCAGTATCGCCCTGGTGTAAGACGACCATTCAGAATTGAAACGTTGCTTGAAATGGCTTTAGCCGTGTTTAGTGACCAGATCTGAATAGCCAGGTACTTCTCCACCTTCCTCTTCCCTATCTCCTTCCCCTCCCCACTACCTTCAGCCTCACAACATACCCCAATTGGGGATGCCATAGTCTCACTGGCTCCAGACGGGAGTAGTTGGGACTCTTGTGCGGTATTTCACATTAAAAAAAAAGAAATATCCCTTTTTAACTGGTTTAAAAAAAAACGCCAGTTTTGGTGAAAAATATAACATCAAGCGAAAGTAAGAAAAGTAACTAAAAAATATGACAAAAATTTATATAAATTATTTTTTTTTTGTGAGAAACAAACAGCTTATGCAAAGAATACAGAGAAAAAATATATTTATGTATAGGGTGTTAAGGTCGTACTTGACTATCAGTGATTCGTGATATTATTTGGAAAAACAAATGTAATTGAAAATTTTTGATGTCTTTTTTTTTTCAAATCTTTGTTGGTTATTTGTTGTAAGTGATCAATAAAATTTAATTGAGAATAATGTTAGGAATCACTGGTTAAAGTAGTCGAGTACGTCCCTTAACGCTCAGATCTATTATGTTAACTGAAGTCAAGCCAAAATTCTCTTATGCTAATATTGCTTGGAGGTGGAGTTTTATTGTGACTTTAAATTAGTTTTAGGTAAGGGGGGAAAGAAGAGAAATATAGGAAAATGATAGATGCTCCCGATACATTTCACACTCTTGAATTAATTTTCAATGTACGCTTTGAATTGTAGCATTGAATCTCATACCAATTGTGTACGAACAAAAAACCTGATTCCGCATCCGTCACTGAAATTCGTGATAAAAAACAACCCTCTAAAAGTCAAAAGGGTTAAAATTAATGTAGGGAGTAACGCCGTTCCGGAATGTGTCGTTCCGGAACGCCGGAACGCCCGACGCCGTGACACGGTGACTCGGAACTACTAAGTGACTTAGTTCCCTCGACCGTGTAGCCTGTAATACTTGGCCTCGTGAGATAGCTCAGAGGATAACTTATCAAATCAAGGCGGGGAAAGTTTGAGGAGTAAAGGGTGAGTTTACATGCTCCCCTCTGGCGTGTAAACATTCCAGCGAGTAAGTTTGGTTCTTGTCTCCCTTATTTGTTATTATTTTTTTAAGTTTCTACGGAAAATATATTTATTTCTATGTTTGTTGATTAAGCCTTAATGTACCGAGAAATCCCCCGTGAATTTCTGACATTTTTACCTCGTAGTGTGTTGACGATTCCACCGTAGATTCGCTAGTGGCTCACCACACTTGCCCCTGGTTTTATTGTATTTTGTACATAATGGAACATAAAAATAAAAATATTTTGTTCAGTTTTTATAACAAAAACTCTCTTTTTATAACTGTATAATTTAAATTAGCTAGGGCTCACACCTCTCCAGACATTTCGATTTGTTGGTTTGTGTAAAGTTAATTAATTAACAAAAGAAATTATCAATAGATGTCAGGAGACACAAACTCCCTTCAGACAAGACCGCTATAAAAGACCTAGGTTTAGGTTTTATCTCTCTCTTCTCTTCTCAACAGCCAGGCTTCTTAAATAAGTAAAAGTAAAATCCTTGGTCTGTCTTGGGTAGTTTGGGTCTCCGAAATTATTCACAATGTAATTGGGAATAAAGCAAAATAAAATGTCACGAGTCCTTTGAAAGTTTCCTGAAGCTGCCTTATTATTTTACGAAGTTCCTTCTTCCAAAACAAAACAATAACTTTTGAAGGTTATTCCCATCAACGTAATATATCATTGAAGAAGAAGATAACACTTATAATCCAAATGAAAATATGAAAGAGAACAAGACACAGAAAAATAGAAAAAGACAATGGTCGCAACTGGGACTCGAACCCAGACCTCTCGTCCAACCGGGACGTGCGCGTTATCCAATTTCGCTATTGCCACCTTCTGTCAAACCGTCATATTTGTCAATCTCATATTTCAAATATTTAGAATCAACAATATTATCTTCAACTAGTTATTTTATTCCATATTTTTCTGTGTCTTGTTCTCTTTCATATTTTCATTTAGATTATGTACTGTTCTTTATAAATAAAATAAATTTATTTAATTTAATTAAATGAAGACACTATGACCGAAACTCAATCGAAAATCTGGAAACAGAAAAATCAGAAAAAGATATTGGCACCTCTGGGACTCGAACCCAGGACCTCTCTCTTTCCGGGCGAGCGCGCTAACCACTCCGCTAAGGTGTCGATATCAAATTCTAGATCTAGATTGCATTTAGTTCGGGTTTGAATCTTGCAATCATACATAAAGATTGCAGCCAATAAAATATGCGATAAGAAAATGAAGATAATACGGGCGGTTCTTAGTCGAAGTATGATACAGTTAAAAGTGACCGAATTTGATATCGACACCTTAGCGCAGTGGTCAGCGCGCTCGCCCGGAAAGAGAGAGGTCCTGGGCTCGAGTCCCAGAGATGCCAATCCCTTTTTCTGATTTTTTTTTGTTTCCAGATTTTTTATTGAGTTTCGTTCATAGTGTCTTCATTTAATTAAATATTACAATTTGAGTTTTTACTGATAAAAGTCAAAATAATAAAATTTATTTTAATTACATCTCGTGACTTTTACGGGTCGGCGCAAGTACTATCAAACATATAAAACTCCTACCATACAGCGTATGAAAATAAATTTACGACAGTAAATCCGACAGCCTGAAGCTTTCCATACAAAATGCCATAAAAATCCTCGGATTTCACCCTATTTCAATAAGGCCATTTTCCAAACACGTTGTGTGCGAAGTAAATCCTTTTGAAGTTCTTCTTGAGCTTTAAGTGTTCTTCCGAAATTCGAGCTTTCGGTCCTTCGAGCCGGACCCATATTAAATATTTTACGACCTCATTACGCTTTGTATTGCGGGGGAGGTTTGATGGCAACTTTAATTGCTTACTATCAGGGAGGCTTAGGGAATATTAATTTCAGACGTTTTATCAATTTATGTCTCCGTCCATTGATATTATTGTCAAGTGTTGGAATTCTACGATAGTAGTTAAAGTGGTCAGACATCTAACATAACCCAACCCTACCTAACCTTACCGAACATCATCCAATATAACCTAAGGGGGCGTCCATTAATCACGTGATGATTTTTAGCAAATTTTTAACCGCCCCCCCCCCCCTGGCAGTATGTGGTGAGGTTTTAGAATACCTAAAATTATGTGTATTTTTTAGTAAAAAGTATATTGAAATTTTCAGAATATTATCTTTAAATATAGGTATAATCTAATTAAATTTTGGAAAATTAAGCATCGTGATAAAAATGTCCAGACAGACTTTAAAGTTGCATGTTGTTTTTGACTGGCATAAAAATAATAAAGGAAGGTGCAAAAAAAACATAATTTTTCTTCTTTTTTTGTGGTTAGTTTCGCATCAGCCCACAGCTCATTAAATTTTTTCTGAGCTGCACAAGGTTTTTTCCCTTTTATTTACTCTGCAAATAGATCTTTATATAGATCTCCTAATTTGGACATTGTTCCTTTGTTTTAAGGCAAAACATCTGCGGCAACGATTTACGCATGTATTCGGCGTCAAAATCACAGACTTACTGGTGACTGGTGAGCCGAGCGGTTGTCGCAACGCGCGGGGAAATCGTTGCCTGGCAACGATGAGTCAAGGCCACGCACCGCTGTTGATTTAGAAATCGGGCGTTCAACGAAAAATAAATACACGAGATATCTCATTATATCCCCCCCCCCCCTCCTCCTTGTGTCAGGTGGGAATGCTATCATTGTTCTACCGGTATTTCCCGGTAGTTCTACCGGTATGCTCCGAGGAACTTGCGTCATTGATCCCTTCGTCACCGTTATATGGTCGGGAAACATGCCAAACGTGCCCAACATATGTACACGGTTGACATTTGTCACATGAGAACTGGTCGCTTCTTCGACTCGTTCTTATGTTCAACAGCTCAGCTGTGGAACGATTTGCCGGCCTCTGTGTTTCCTCCTTCCTACAATATGGGTCTCTTCAATACCAATGTTCATTCCTTCCTATCCTCAAGAAGACCGTCCACACAGCATCCCCAAAGATGAGATTATTTTCATCAGGGTCTCCTGTGTGGAGCTCACGTAAAAAAAAAAAATTTTTAGAGATTTTTCCAAAAAAAAATTGTAGTCCCCTCCAATGCGAATTTCGTCCCAACTTTGCACAACAAAGTTATTATTCTATTAACAAATTAGAAGTTCCTGTGCTTCGTTCGGTTTTGCATTTAAACTTGTTAAGTTTGTTAGAAACTTAATGCGTGGTGAGTTCAAATATCCCTCGTGATTTATTGCTTCAAGTTTAAACTCTCGTGTTTCTGAAATATCTCGCAGACATTATGATAAAAAGAGTTTGCTATCTTAATGCTTTGGTAATTCTGAATTATATTACGGGCAGATGAAATACATTTATAAGAAAATTGAGGAATCTGCGAGGAATCTCTGAGGAAAACAGAGCGTTAATGAGAAGCAAATTCATGCTCAGTCAACAGTATGGAATCCATGACGAGTTTTTGAAGTATGATGATAACTTTGAAATGCTACCTGTTACCTGCTACGAAGCCTCGAGTATATTCTATCAGAAAATCAGAAAATTTCCGCTTTGCAATGAAATCCATATATTTCTGAACGCATCCGAAAACTAAAAACTATTTATGAAATTATTTTATTAACTTCACACAGGAGGCCTTGAGGAAAATAATTTCCCTCAGGGCCTATGTTATCTGAGGGGATGCTGTGTGGAGGGTCTTTTTGAGAAAGGGAAAGATAGGAAATTCTGGGAAGGAAAGTGGTATGGGAGGTGGGTTTATTTTTTTTTATATACGAATACCGCACAAGAGTTCCAACTGCTCCCGTCTTGAGCCAGTGAGACTATGGCATCCCTAATTGGGGTATGTTGTGAGGCTGAAGGTAGTGGGAAGGGGAAGGAGATGTGGAAGAGGACGGTGGGAAGTACCTGGCTATTCAACCTGGTCACCAAACGCGGCTAAAGCCATTTCAAGCAACGTTTCAATTCTGAACTGTGTTCTTACACCAGGGCGATACTGAGACTATCTTCCACTAACTAAAAACTATTTTTGCAAGTTGATGAAATGCGCTTTCAAAATTTTGTTACTAGAAATAAACAAAGGCGGCCGGCGTGGTCTAGCGGTAAGGCTCTTGACGAATCGAATCCCGGCGTGGCAAATAAATTTTATTTGATTAATTTGTGTTATTTCACAATTAAATCATATAGAATAATATATAGTGTATTTGCAGAGTGGAAGATACTCTCAGTATCGCCCTGGTGTAACCATTCAGAATTGAAACGTTGCTTGAAATGGCTGTAGCCGTGTTTGGTGACCAGATCTGAATTACCATCTTCACCTTCCTTTTACCCCCCCCCCCCCCACTACCTTCAGCCGCACAACATACCCTTCTTGGGGATGCCATAGTCTCACTGGCTCTAGACGGGAACAGTTGGGACTCTTGTGCACTTTGCCTTCCACCATTCATATTCATATGTGGCTGATTCTATACGCGTCTAAATTCCAGCATTGTTTATTCTTAAGTTATCAAAGTTTGTTCTCGATCGCGCGCTCGTTAAAATGGCGTAAATATTGTTTTATCCAATTGCTTATTACTTATTTATGTACAGTGTATTTTGTATTTGTAATTGAATCATTCATCTATTTAACATATTTTTAACTCATGTGAATAAAAAATAATGGCCGTTTTCCACTTTCTTTTAAATAAAGTGTTAATTCTCCCCCTCATTTGAAACAGGTTGTGTTTGTAAAATGATTCTTTGAAATAAATAAAGCAAGAATCGATTTCTTATTGATAATTGTATACAGAAAATGTGTATTTTTAATATAATACCGTTTAATGTTCATCTTGATCGTCTGACACTTTCCTTTCCTAACTTCCAGTATACCTTTTAGTATTCATCTTGACCGTCTGTCAGTCTCCTCTCCCAGTTTCTATTGTAGGATGTAGCGTTTAGTGTATAATAGTGTTTACTTACTACTGCGCTGTTGTTCCAGATCCACCGGCTTACAGTAATCCCCTTACAGGAGCCTAGCTTACTATTAGTGCCGGAACATGGAGCAAAGATCAATACATGATAATGCAGCGAATCGGAAAAGAGTTCCCGTTTATGTATTTACACATTTTTAATGCCTTTTATTTAGCTATTTTAATTGTTTGCAATTTTAAATAAGTGATTATACTTTCTATACTGGAAAATTTACTCACGCACATGAGAACACGATTTAAATCGTGAAATTGTTTCTAAATAAAGAATACATAACAAAACAATTAGTAATGGAAAATTATAAAAATACAAAGTTTACTCAAATGACAAATAATATAAAGAGGTAAAATTCACAAGAGACATAATTAGAGATACAAATGATACACAATGCAGTGACTTTTCACAAAAATGGCGTCATAAAAATTATTCAATTATTATTTTTATACGCGGCAGCAAGGCTGCGTAATGTCACTGTGGCTATTCAATCTCTGCATGAATAATTTATGCAAGAATTGAAAGAGAATTGTAAGAGTAATCTGAAGGTATGTTGCCTGTTGTACGCTGATGATGCGGTGCTGATTTCTAACAGTATGGAAGATCTACAGTATCTCGTGTCTAAGACGAACGAAGTATGTAAGTAATACAAGTAAGTCTAAAGTAATGGTATTTGAAAAATGAGAGTACGAAAACAATGTGCAACAAAGCCAACAAAGTTGTGAATGATGAAAACGTGGAGCAGGTGGATGATTTTGTGCACTTGGGAAGTATATTTACAAGAGATGGGAAGGCTGATAGAAATATTGAAAGAAGGGAAATGTAATGATGTATGGTAACTCCATTAGTGGAGGACTGAAAGCCGTTGGCACCAACTAAAAACTGTCCAAAGAAGCGAAGCTAGCCGTCCATAATGGAGTGCAGATATATACATATATATTTTTAAATTTTTTTCTTTAAAAGAAAGACAAACATTCCCGGGGTACGAATAACCCAACAATGTTTGAAAATTTCCTACTACCACCACAGAAAGCCGAAAATGTTGCTTGTGTTGTGATGGAAGACTTAGCCAGCCGAGGAATCGAGCCCGGGTGGAACCCAAACGCAATGCCCACTCAACCACTGACCAGTCCGTCCTCTCTGCCTACCTGATGGTTACTTAATTAGTTAATCAGCGATCTCATTTCTACAGCATTCAGTCTACTTTCATCCTTCTTCTTTTAGTTCCGTGCCTAACTGCCATACATCAAATAGTTTGGTGTCGCGAAACTGCGACTCCACTGTTAATGGGGTATTTCCACAATTTTTTTTATTATTGAAAAAAAATTAAGCAAAAAATTACGATGATAACGGAATTTTTATTTTATTTTTATGACGACGACTTAACTTTCTATAACGTTTTAAAATACGCCTTTTTAAAATGCCCCCAAAACGATGTTTTTGCCACCATTCACTCTGTGACGTCACAGGCGCCTCTCATCATGCGATCGCCGCCCGTAGGTGACTATAATGAGTCCGTAAGTTGTACTTGGTATTATTTATTGACTTCCAGTTTGCTAGAATTACATCTTTATATTTATCTTATATTTTCCCACTTGCAAAACATGTATAGTTTGGTACATATGTTTACAAATACTACAAGAAAAACCCAAAATAAGATGCTTAAACGACCCTTTCTAAGGCTACAAAAAATGTTGACCGTGTACAAATGTTGGGCGTGCGTTTAATGTGTTTAACACCAGCGCCGAAGGGTTCAAAGACGCTAGGTCCTCGGAGCATCTTCTATTGAAATACCGGTAGAACAAGGACATCTAAAATCTAAAGAACAGCCCATCTAAAACCTTTGCGCTAAACATTGCAATCCGTTTGTTAAAGAGGGAAATCTATCGAACGGACCGCCCGTTTGTGCTTTCTGAATTTTCAAGTATTTTGGGACTCTAGACCAAAGGTGGCTGCCAAATTCAACAAGTGGACTTGCGATTTGTACAGGGTCAGCAGTTGTGTACTATCTGCAGTATATATTGGCCCTTGGTACAGTAAGAAGAAGAAGGAGAAGGCTTCGATGGAGCCTCCGTGCCTTTTTTTTTCAGATTTAAATTTTAAACTACAAAAAAAAACCTTTCGTTATTGACTATAAATTCATAATTTAAACGTGGAAACACCTTTGTATACAGTCGTAAGATGGATATCTACACAATAATGACTACCTCCGTGGTCGAGGGGTTAGGCTCTCGACTAGCAATCCCGGCGTTAATATGTATATACCTAATACACAATATAAATTTCATAATAAACGTTTAAAAAATATATTTTTTTATTTATTTTAAATCAAGATATACATTTCTGAGTTACGAATGCTCTGACAATATGTGAAAATCTAATACTACCACCACATAGGAAACAGGATAATGTTGCTTGTGTCGTGATGGAGAACCCAAACGCGATGCCAAATCAGCCACTGACCGGTCTTTGAATAAGTTGTTTTGCATTTCACAATTTATACTTTTAAAATAATATGTACTATATCTGCGGCACATTCCAGAGTGGACGATACTTTCAGTATCGCCCTGGTGTAAGACCACCTTTCAGAATAGAAACGTTGCTTCAAAGGCTTTAGCCGTGGTTAGTGACCACATCTGAATAGCCAGGTACTTCACCATCTTCCTCTATCGCATCTTCTTTCCTCCCCACTACATTCAACCTCACAAAATATCCCAAATGGGATGCTATAGTCTCACTGGCTCCAGATGTTTGGGAGCAGTTGGGACTTTTGTGCGGTATTCACTTAAAATAAGGAAATTTACTTGTAGAATGGCCAAAGTTTTAAACGTCATTTTATGACAGGGAAGTTATGTAACGAACTGACACTTGCTGTTTTGTTCCAATTTAATTTTAAAAGGGCCGGAATTAACTCCATTTTGTCAAAATATTGAAACCAGTATATAACGTATATAATATGAGAGTTTGTGTAAATAAAATGTTTTCATTACAATATCGTCTTAGAATCTCGAAATTTAGGGCTTAGAAAATTACTGTTACTCATTGTAGCGTCTATTTTAGGCAAGTTGTCGGATTACGCCGTTAAAAATACTACTGTCAGTCATTACAACTGGACAATATAAAATAAAACTGTAGAAACATAACACAATCATCTTAAATATGAAATAAAACCGCCCATAACCTCGAACAAGTCGAGAATGTTTAGATTTTTGATAGTAACACGGTGATAAACCTCGGAACGGCGACTCTAGTGACGTCATGATTCGTACAAGCAGTCATGGGCCGTTTACGTTTCGTTCCGTTTACGCGTATTTTGAAATCAATAATTATGAATGAAATAATTAAAATTAAACATTTTTAACCTTTTCGTCCCGGAAAGAAAAAAATCACACTTCACCCGAAGGGGGGTCACTCGGGGACCCCAATTTGTTTTGCTTATTAAAGGGTATTAATGACACAATTTTTGGAAATTTGTTGTGGTAATAATTAGAAAAAAGCATTCATCTTATTTCAATAGTCATTATCTAAATCGTTACATAAATAAAGTCATAATTGATATTCTAACGAATTTAGACCATAACGCGTATTTCTCCATAGAAAACAGAGAAGGCGGGCCGATAGCCACCATAACGCCTTGTTTCCAAATGTTGACTGGCGATTGGCGCGTAGCGGAAACGATCCAGACAGAATGATCTTTGACCGGCAAGCGAACATTATAGCATTGTAAAAAGAGCAAACCTGATGCGCAGTGTAAACAAACGGGATCTAGTCCTTTCCACTAATAACTCAGAAATTACTTGCTATCGCTTAGAATCGTCCCGATACTTCCAGCGGATGGATACGGGGTAACGCCTGAACAGAGGGGTAGGGGGGCGGGCTGGACAGATTCTCGACCGGAATTTGATATAAATGAATTAATATTAAGAAAAGTAGTGATGCGATATTAATTTTTTTAATGCAGATCGATAACCAAATAGTTTTTCTAGGATAACTCAAATTATTGAGTATGTGGTTTAAAAAACAACTTAGATACAGCGTAAAACTCTCGTTAGTGTAAGTTCGTTCCCCTGGTCCGGTACGGAAGTGTTAATGCGATAATCATGTTCAAAAAAATAGTCTTTAAATCTTCCACATGTTTTTAGCGGTATACCTGGTTTGTGGAAATACCCCATTGGCGGTAAATGCTGCAAAGCAAAGCCTATGCAGCCCTCGAAGGACCATTCCCGAAACTACGTGAAATCGCTAAGTTATACGGGACGATTAGATAGCATACACTCGCAAAACCCGATGGATAGTCAGTCGATAGTTCAGATCTGGGCTTTTGGAAAATTAGATAAGCCCAGATTGGAATAAGGAAAATAGGACTCACCGTTGCAGATGGGGCCTCGCTGATCTCCAGTTTTGGTGTACACTTCTCACTTTTTAAAATTCGCAATATTCTTATAACAAGAGGTTACAATACATGCGCCCTGTCTGAGATGTTATTTTGTACTGAGCAGCAAATCACACTGTCACCTCTCCAAAGTTTAGTACTTTTTTGCAACAATTTTTATGGTGACATTTAGGAGGGAAAGATTAGGTAGGTGGGATAAATTCAGGATTTTGACATATCTACCCATCAAGTCCGCGAATGCAATACCCAACCAATCCCATATAAAATTGCGCGAACATAGTTTTTACAATTGAATCAAAATTATCGTCGATATATATAATTGCCCATCGCTGCCAGGTAGTTTAAAATAACAATTTATTATTCTTCCATTGTGATTCAACATCAAAGGATTTACTTCCTACGAAAGATCAATGGAGCCGTATTTCAGGATATCTACCCTGATGTATAGCAGTGAGGCATGGAACTGCCAGAGGAAATATGAAAGTAGACTGAATGCTAAAGAAATGAAATCCCCGTGGCAAAATCAATCGTGTGAGAAACGTGGAGATCCGAAAAGAATTCAAAGCTGATGTAAGCGTACTTCGATTTCGGCATGTAGAGCAAATGAACGAAGAAAGGAGTGTAAGGAGAATATAAGACGTAAATGTGAATGGTAGAAGAAGTCGGGATACCAGGGGAAGATATGGCACGACCAAATCAATCAGATACTTGAGTCGGGCCATGTCAAGAGTCAGAATAATAGAAGAGCATGTGTGAGACGATGTAAGAATGCGAACGACGCAAGGAGTGTGTGCCAAGATGAGTTGTTTGACGGTCCGTCCTCTCTGCTTACCTGATGGTTAGTTAGTTAGTTAATCAGGAATCTCATTTGTACTGCATTCAGTTTACATTCATCCTTCCTCTACTAGTTCCGTGCCAAACTGCCATATATCAAATAGTTTTTACAATTGAACCAAAATTATTGTAAATATATATATATAACTGCTCTTTGCTGCCAGGTGGTTTAAAATAATGATTTATTATCCTTCCATTGTGATTCAACATCAAAGGATTCACTTCCTAGGAAAGATCAATGGAGCAATGGATCGGATTGCAATGTTTAGCGCGCAG
Organism: Glyphotaelius pellucidus; assembly: GCA_936435175.1. NCBI lineage: Eukaryota > Metazoa > Arthropoda > Insecta > Trichoptera > Limnephilidae > Glyphotaelius > Glyphotaelius pellucidus. Next base: position 3,691,365 of record OW386561.1, read on the forward strand.
GTTTTAGATGGGAATGGTGTCCTTGTTCTACCGGTATTTCAATAGAAGATGCTCCGAGGACCTAGCGTCTTTGAACCCTTCGGCGCTGGTGTTAAACACATTAAACGCACGCCCAACATTTGTACACGGTCAACATTTTTGTAGCCTTAGAAAGGGTCGTTTAAGCATCTTATTTTGGGTTTTTCTTGTAGTATTTGTAAACATATGTACCAAACTATACATGTTTTGCAAGTGGGAAAATATAAGATAAATATAAAGATGTAATTCTAGCAAACTGGAAGTCAATAAATAATACCAAGTACAACTTACGGACTCACTACAGTCACCTACGGGCGGCGATCGCATGATGAGAGGCGCCTGTGACGTCACAGCGTGAATGGTGGCAAAAACATCGTTTTGGGGGCATTTTAAAAAGGCGTATTTTAAAACGTTATAGAAAGTTAAGTCATCGTCATAAAAATAAAATAAAAATTCCGTTATCATCGTAATTTTTTGCTTAATTTCAGGGTAAGGATATTGTGCTCAGCGGCAAGATTGAAATAAATAATATTCAGAGTCGAGGGTATTTTTTTAGATATTTTTGGGCTCCAGACCAGAGGTGGCTGCCAAATTCAACCATGGGGTGCACTTGCGATTTGATCTTCACAAAGCTAGTGATTCCGTTGAACTTGCTGGAAATCAAATTAGCTCCAGGCAGACCAACACAAAAGGATAAATAAAAACCAATGATCAACCAAACCGTGAGATTTTATCATTAAACAATTTTAAACAATTTTGTCATTTGCACGTGTTGTTGAACGCTATATCCCTCCATGGTGATTTTACAAAACACTCAATAAATGACAGCCAATTTGACAGATGTCATTTCAACAATATGGCCGCTATCAACTGTCAAAGTTCGGGAGTCCCTATTGAAGGCCTTTTGCTTGGTCGAAGGATTTTACTCATTAACTTATTCCAAAAACAAAACAAAATTATTCCTATATGAAATTCCGGGAGCCAGTGGAACTACTGCATCACCGATTTTAGTAGGATGTAATCATAGACGTATGAATATTACTAAACCTGCCCTAAGTGATAAAAGCGTATTATTTCCCCTCCCCATACCGGTTCCACTAGAACCGGCTGGGCTCGTGAATGGCCTCGAGCGAATCTAAAAAATGTAACGTCATCATTCTTGTGTGAACCAGCGTAGAGCTCTCATCGGAACATTTTACGAAATAACACCCCAAAAATGGTGGCTTGTTTTTTTTTTTTTTTTTTTTATTTTTTTTTTTTTTTTAATTTTATTTATTTATTTTATAAATCAACAAACAAGTCCCGCTAAGCCAATTGCAATTGGCTTGACAGCAGGTGCTTATAATTACTTACAAATATATTTAAAGTTATAATTCACATCTTTTATCTACAGTTTAAACATTTTTTCATTAATTTTATCATGTATCAAAATAAATATTCTTTTTCCAATAACCAATTTTTCACCATATATTTAACCTTATTCATAGAATTATTATGTTGTTTTATATTGTCAGGTAATAAATTAAATATCTTCGGTATGTTGTATTCAAACGTTCTCTGTCCGTACTTATTATTAAATTTCGGAACTATTAACCCGTCGTTACGCGTGAATCTAGTGCTATATTTATGATCTAGTTTCTCATTATGCTGCGTTCTTCTTCTCTTATTATAATTGCCTTCACAGGTAAAATTTTTGCACTCTGCAATCTTATTATTGATTCTGCTAGTGACATATAAATTATTTTAAGTGTATCAATTGGTAGGAAAAAATTTAATATGTACATTCTGCTAGCAATTGATCTGAGTCTTTTACGGGTTTTTTTAATATGTTTGTCCCATTTACAAAAACAATCTACTGTAACACCAAGATACACATATTCCGTAACTAATTCTAAGCTTTCACAATTACAGTTAATTTTAATATTTTTGTGGATGCAATTAAAGTTATGAGAAATAATATTAGGATTAAATTGAAATTTGGCATTAGGTGATCTTATATGCATTACTTTAGTTTTTTTAGCATTTATTAATAGCCCTGCATCATGTGACCATTTACAGAGTTGATTAAAGTCAATTTGTAAGAGTTCAATTGCAATTTTTAGATCTTTGTGTGATATGACCAATGCCATATCATCTGCGAATACAAAATTTTTAACAAAAGAGAAAAGTTTTGTCATTATAGTTACATAGATTATATATAGTGTAGGTCCCAATATGGAACCTTGTGGAACTCCTTCAGATATATTTTTTGTTTTACTAAATGTATTATTTATTTTGGTACACATTTTTCTATCTGTAAGATAACCTTTAAAATAAATTAAACAAATTTCCTCTTATTCCAATTTTTTCTAGAGTTTTTAGCATTTTTAAAGAGTTTATTGTGTCAAAAGCTTTAGAGTTGTCGATAAATAAAACAATAACATGTAATTTATTATTTAACTGATTATTTATATAATTGGAAGAATCTTGCAGTAGTTTTTCAGTGTTTTTTTTTTCTTTGGAAGCCATATTGATTTGGATCTATGATAGCGAATTTTTCAATGTAATTATTTAATTTATTTGATAAAAATTTTTCAAGAATTTCTATGAAAACGTGTAAATATGGAAGTGAAAAAGAGAATAAACCCAATAGTTGTATTACATTCCATAGGTAAGTATTATTTTACTGTATTTTAAGTTTATTCAGATAGTTTAATATGATTAGTTTTTGTAACATACACATATGTAGGCGTTTCTCAAAAATATTCGTCGCTGTTAAATGGGGTACGTAAATTTTGAAACATTTGTAAAGGTGCCTTAACTAAATACGGCAACAAAATGTTTGACTCTGAAAACAGATGAACTTTACTTTGTCGTATTCTGACTTTCCAAAATTTTTCATAACGCGTCGAGCAATTCGCGCTCCCATGTAAAAAGGTGTATTCAATCAAAAGCAGATTTTACTTTTAAGAACTTAATGGTGATGTTATAATGCGAGATGCCTATATACTGTCAGATTGATTTATTGACAGTCATTTTCCCCCCTTTGCGTCCCGCTGTGGTTGCTTTGTACCCCTCACCTGTTTGTTCTCGTCTAGTAATATTCATATGTTTATGGATGTAATGCTGAAGGAGGGACGGAAATGTGAGAAAGAAGAATTTTCGGAATGTAGGTATCAGGTTATTCAGATATTTTATTTCCAACAACCAACAAAAAATGGCAGGGAATAAAACACACAATCTCCAATAAGTCAAAAACTTTTTTTGAACCCACGCCCAAACTAAAACAAAGTTATCAAAAGATGGAAATGTAATATTCCTTTACCGAGTAAAACAAAAAAAAAAACATTGAAAATCGTGAAGGAATGAATTCACTTTCTCTTTTTAGGGCCGTAATTTTTTTATGGAACGCAATAAAATCTATATGAGGATTTTCGCGACAAAAAGTATATTTCCTTTATTCCTACGCGAAATCCAACTGATCAGAAAAATAAAAGATTTTACAGGGATTACTTAAAGTTTTTTTACGGACCCTGTACTTTTTTATATTATGAAAGTTTCTGTACAAAGAGTAATATAGTTTTTATTTTTCTTACAATTTCGCATGGATGCTTAAAAGCAAACGGGTGTCCGGAAAAAGAAGATAAATTGTAAAATAAAATGAAATAAAGTCTTAAACTTGACGAGATAAACAAAGTTTTCAAGGATTCAATTCGAAAAGATAAGTAAATATTTACCAACATCAAAAATTATAAGTTTTACAATATTCATTTCGGAAGAAATGTTAAATTTAGGAGTTTTGTAATCTTGATAGGGAGTGAAGTACTTGGTAGAATTTATGGCTTTGTTTGTAAGTAGGTAAGTATTTGGAAGGAAGGAATGATTTAATTTCGTTTTGAAGATTTTCGGGCGTAATGAATAGCATGCTTGACTTTTCTTTCTCTTGAAGGTTTTCCGAGAACACTGTTTCTTATTTTGCGTGCGAAATTCTTGCAAAAAAGTTTTGCAGAAAATTTGACTTGATACAATTTTTTTTGCTTTGTTTTTTTTACAGTGGCTCCAAAGAGGGTCATCAGGAAAAAAATTCTCCTCAGGGCAAATCTCATCTTTAGGGCTGCTGTGTGGGGAGGGTTTTATTAGGAAAATAAGAAGAGGAAGTTCTGGAAAGGAAAAAGGAATGAGGCGTGGGTATTAATCTGTGGATCAATCTGTCCAGGAGTGACTATTATATTGAACAATTAAACACCATAAAATTGATGTTTTTTAATAACATAAATGTCTTATGGTTGTGTAGGTAAATACAAATTAAGGCAATCAAAGTTTATATTGCGCAACAATGATTCCAAATAGCCAGATTTTTTTGGTTTAGGGAATTATATTATAATTTTAATTTCACTATGGCTGATCAATCTTAAAGCATTACTAACGTAAAATTTTACCGACTGGTATCCCTGAGAGTCGCTCTCCGGTCCAGTGCATGATATTGCAAATTCATTCCGGTTCCCGCGTCCGCTCAGTTTGGCTGTTTTACATTCCCTCTCGTGTCACCCTCTAGTTGTTACGATTTTTTATTTTGTATCAAGTTTATTATAAAATAAAATGTTACTTGTAAATATATTTGACCCGAGTTATTGGCAAATTTCCCCTACACGCATCTCAGTTTACAGTGCTCGGAAAGGCTGTAAGCTGCAAATCCAAATACGATAAAAATACATAATTCACCACCTTTCCAAACTACGAACGAGGTAAAAAGTCACAGTTTTTTTGAAAATTCCTTAAATAAAAGAAATATGTTTTTGAATTTTGAATATTCTGAAATTTTTCAACATATTAATAAAAAATTGTTGTGGTTAGCTTTATTAACTTTCAACATGTTTTAAAATAAAATATAGCAATTTTTAAATATCAAAGTAAACTTCAAATACAAAAATTTAAGGGATAATTTTGTCAAGTTTCTAAAATGTTTTTTTTTTTTTAATTTTTAGGACATCTTCAAAAATAATAAATCCGCAGAACATGTTCAGATTTGTTTGTGCGGAGAGTGCAATTAACACGCGATAGAAGTGAAACCTTCAGAAAACTACAGTAGACAGGAATGGGAGGCTACGAAATACCGCACAAAGAGGAGACCGATTATACTATCACTATCTCATTCTCTCGCAGGCTGAATCCTACAGATGTGTGGGTTTGTCTCTTTTTAGTGTCGCTATTTTTCTTTTCATCGAGTTTCAAACGGTGCTTAATAAATTTTCACTTAAGGGGGTATTCTAGTCTACAAGCATGAATTGTAGGTGTTTTTTCAGGTGCAATAAAAAAAACCAATAATATTTTTACGAATTTTTATTTTACGAAATATTTATTAAACATTAAAGAATTCATTAAAAAAGAGTCGAACTAAAAAATTAAAAATTCAGAAAGTTACAGGGTGTTGAAGTAGGGGGTCTCAAAAAAATGGCGCGCCCTGGTTGACACGATTGCAACACTCCCAGTAACCAAAAAAAAAAAAATCTTAATCCAAAAAAATGCGGCTATGGCCCGAACTAAGGAAAAGTAAAAAAAAATTCGCAAAATGGCGGCTGTCTGAAATAAAAAAAAAAGACGTTTTTGTACCAGTTTTTTTGACTTTCCAAATTTTAAAAAAATAGTAAAAATTGAAATTTTGTTATATTTCTAGTTCCCGCCATAGAGGAATGTATAGAGAAGGCTCATACCAATTTTCAAGTAAATTGGTTTAGTAGAACTTGAGATATCGTGTCAACCACCTCGAAAAAAGTGGTTTGGAGAAAAATGGGTTTAAAATTTTTTTCTATTTAGATTTTGGTTAGATTCAGTAAATTTCGTATTCATTAAAATTGTTGTAACTTCTCAAATATTGCTAATTTCGAAAAATCCTTTTAATGAGATATTTTTTAATATTTAAAATTTGGAAATATGAAGAAAAAAATATTTTTTTCTAGACTAGAATACCCCCTTAAAACATATTTTGTGTCCAGAAGCACGTCAATAAACATAATAAAACCCTTTTTTACTTTGAGTGTCATTGTAATGCGCGCCGTATAATTGCTAGAATTCAATAATTTTTAGGTTTATTTCATAAGTTTATCAAAAAGCAGGTATTTTTAAAAGCTTCTGAAAGCAAAGTTCTCAGGTTTGTTCTCATGTGTGCACGACTCATCAATACTTCTTATGAGTGAAAAAGCTATCGTATCGGAGAGAAGTTTTCTTATTAGGCAATACATGATTTCTCTTTCCTCAGCCATTTCCCGACGGGATGTATTGTGACCTTTATCGAAATGAGCCGCTCCTGAGTGAAAAGTCGTAAATACAAAAACTTTTATCCGTTGTTCCGATGGTAAAATCATGACAGATTGGCCCTCGTTATGCGTTCAAGAATTGGTGGCCCATGGTGACTTTTTAGAAACTTCTATACCAGATCTAGATTCCAATGAAAAAGAAATAATATGCATTTTATAAAAACAGCAATTTTGTCTTAAAAAGTGACCTAATATTATATATAACTAGTCGATCTGTGAATGTTTAAATGGGAATTACCAAACACAACCGGAAAAGTGTCATTTTTAAATCAAATTTTAGACGTTTTGACTCTTTTCCCATAAAAAATTATAAATTGATTTCGAAAGATTGTTTTCTTATCCAGTAAAGCTATTTTTTTTAAATTTTGAGAAAATATGTAAATTTTTAGTACAATAAGGTTTTTACCGCCGGTCGTTGGCAGATTTGTTAAATTTTCAAACAATTTTTTGTATTATACAACATAAATTTTAAATCATTTAATCATGCAGTAAAATCATTAAAAAAAGATCCGGGCCCTTATTTTGTAACGAAAATACTTCAGTTTGTCTATTAATTTACGGTCTTACAAACTAATATATTAAAAAAAAAATCATTTTGATTTTGCTTAGACATTGTAAAAAAATTATAAATACTTGTGATCAAAAAATAATTATAAAAAAATACATAAATTTGATAGTTTTATCATCACGTGTTAAGAGGCTGGTATGGAGAATAATTAATCTTTCTCATCGGAACCGCTCTTGTCCAGTTGCAAGGGTATGATTGCAAGACCATGGTTCGACTAAATTTGAATTCTCGGCCGCTGGTTAATTATTAATTTACTTCTTGTTTTCTCTTATTCCTTTAAGATTATTTATTTTAAATTCCTCAGAAATCATAAAATTTGTAAGTAGGTATTTAAAAACCTACCAATTTATTTATAAACGATTACAGTTTATTTCATTATAAACCGTATAAATATAGCAGTCAGGAAACGCGCGGCAAAAGACCCACCTAGTGCACTTTGTTTCAATGTTTTGTGAAACTCTTAACAAATTCATTTGAATTTTTTTTCCAAGAAAATGTCTTGCAAATTTGTTCGTTCTTTTTCGAAAATGTGTTTGACTTTTTGAGAAGAAAAGTTTAATGTATTTAGAGATAATATGGAGATAGGTAGAATATGGCTCAAGAAAAATGCGAGAATAATATTATTACATTATGAAAGGTGGTTTCAATTTTCAGATTTATTTAATTATTTTTCTTTTCTCGGACATTTTTAAGGTCCCACGATAATAGGTTTAAAATAAATTGAATTAAGCTTCGTTCTGTATAATTTTACATAAATTTTAGAAAATTCTGATAATATATTTGTTATTTTCTTAATGTGGATCTGGTTAGGCATCATAATTTGATTTTGTTTTTTTTTATCCCGATTTTAATTGAAAATGGTTGTTTGGCTGTCTCTATGTGCTTTAAGGGATACTAAAATGTGTTGAGCCCGTTTGATCTGCGAATAGACTACCACATACCACAGATGTAGTTGAAGTGTCCTTTTTCAGATTTATTTCATTATTTTTCAAATCTCAAACTTATTTGAGATCTAAATGGGTTTTAAATAAATTGAATTAAGCTACGTTCTGTACAATTTTACATAAATTTTAGAAAATTCTGATAATATATTTGTTATTTTCTTATCCAATTAGTGAAAACAGACAGAAATGTATAGAGTGGACCTGGCATTATAATTTGTTTTCGTTTTTTTTTCTCGATTATAAGTTAAACATATTTATATCACAAAGTGGTTGTTTGGCGGTCTCCATGTGCTTTCAGGGATACTAAAATTAATGGTGCCCGTTTGATCTGCGAATTGACTACCACATACTATAGATGTCGTTGAAGTGTCATTTTTAATACGAATGTGAATTATTCAAATGTTTTGGTAACATGAAAAAACGCAACTGCCAAATGATTGTATATTTTTATATAAAGGATTTGTCTAATAAAATACGTATGTAATTTTTTTTTAAGTATTATAATTTTTTTTTCATTATCAGTAGTTTTAGTTAGAAAAATGTGTGGTGTGCCATTTTTAAAACTTTTTTTATGAATGCAAGTAAATTTTATATATTTCAAAAATTATGTTTATTTTGAATAACAGAATTTGAAAGTGTATTTTATCACCTTACAAAAACAGTTTTTAGTTTTGGGATATGTTCAGAAATATTCTATTTATTTGCATTTTATTGTCAAGCGGAAATATTTTGACCATCTGAAAAATACGCCAAAATTCTGGAGGGTTAAAATTTCTAGTCAGAAAGTTGTTACTTTCTTCTATAACATAAAAAATACCGTTTATTAAAATCTTTATAAATTGCACACAATAAATCCCCTTTGAATAAAATTCAGCCAATACCACACCACTGTACGGCCGTTCGATCCAGTTAAAGATGGTTTATTTTTAATTTACGCAAAATTCCGGCATTTCGGCTATCTCTGTAACTAAGTCAAATTTCATTGCGTCCTGTTGAAAGTTATATTCATAAAATTGCGTAATTCATGTGTTCGTCCTCGGGATTTTTCCATTTAGGGAAGGAGGATTTCCACGGCCTCCGTGGTCCCGAGGCAAGACTCTCGACTCACAATCCGAAGGTCGCGGGTTCGAACCCGGCGTGCGCAAATAAATTTTATTTGATTAATTTGTGTTATTTCACAATTTATTCATTTTAAAATAATATATGATATATTTGCGGCACGTTCCAGAGTGGAAGATACTAATAGTATCGCCCTGGTGTAAGACCACCATTCAGAATTGAAACGTTGCTTGAAATGGCTTTAGCCGTGTTTAGTGACCAGATCTGAATAGCCAGGTACTTCCCCACCTACCTCTTCCCTATCTCCTTCCCCCCCCCCACTACCTTCAGCCTCACAACATACCCCAATTGGGGATGCTATAGTCTCACTGGCTCCAGACGGGAGCAGTTGGGACTCTTGTGCGGTATTTCATGTAAAAAAAAAAAAAAAAAAAAGGAGACTCTTTTAAAACGAGGAAATTTTAATTTAACAGTTGGTTGAATATTATTTTTTTCGTTATTTTTGTTTAAATAATAACAAGATAGTTAGATTTTCTCTAATAAAATAACCAGTGATCTTTAATTAAAATGCTCTTGAGGCATTTGAACAAATTAAAGACTCAGGCATCACTTTTCAATCAAATTTTTCATTTGTTAACCACATAACAGAAATCTTTAATAAGGGCTTAAAAATGTTAGAATTTATAACTAAGCAAACTAGAAATTTTAACAAAATAAAGTGTATTAAACTGTTATATTTTGCTTATGTTAGAAGCCAGCTTGAGTACGATTCTCCCGTCTGGAATCCACCTTATAATACTCATGTACAAGCTGTTGAAAGAATACAAAACTGACTCTTACGTTTTCTAAATTTTAAAATGGGTATTCCAAAAATTATGTTGAACTATAACACTCTGTTAAATGATATGAATGTGCTCAAATTGTCGGAGAAAAGAATTTTTACTGACTTGGTACTTCTATATAAAATTCTAAATGATTTATTTGATAGTCCGGTAATGCTTGAACTGATAAGCTTCCGGAAACCACAAACAAATACTAGAAGTCAGGATTTATTTCAGTGCAGAAATTCTGGGACTAACTACCAAATGTATTTCTCTTTGCCCAGAATACTAATGGAGGGAAATAATTATACCGAGTCAGTGGACATCTTCAATGTATCTATAATATAAAATATTGTTACTGAGGCAGTTCAATTATGTACAATAAATACTGTATGTTTCGTACTATTCATATGTAAAGGCCCCGAAAACGGGCGTTAATAAATAAATTAATAACAAGAAGCAATCTTCCAAACACGCCTTCCATTGACATGCTTATTGTACAGGACCCGCAGTATACAACTGTAGTACATAACTGCTATCCCTGTGCAAATCGCAAGTACGCCTCATGATTGAATTTGGCAGCCAACTATGATCTGGAGCCTCTAAACACCTGAAAAACCCTCGACTCTGTGCAGAAACAGGCGGTCCGTTTGGTAGATTCTCCTGTCGCAATCTTTAGAGTACAGGCGTCGGGTAGGAATGCTGTCTTTGTTCTACCGGTATTTCAATGGAAGATGCGATGCCCCAAGGAACTAACATTCGTTGATTCCTTCAGCAACAGTGTACAGTCAGGAAAAACGCCAATCGCGCGCCTAACATTTAATAATAATTATAATAATATTTGGATGACTAGTATAGCGCCGTTTTTGTGAAAAATCACTTCAAGGGCGCTGTACAAACTTATGATACATTTCTATAATCTTACTTCTAACTACAAACTAGACAAACCACTATAACAACTTATGGCTAAAAATTGCATCCACCGGTTCATCGATCACCGATACGAAACCAGATGTACAATGATTTGACCAATGAACGCAATGCTCCTGTAAAAAGTACTTTACAGGCCGAAACACATATGTGTATTTGTACATATTTGTCATTTCTACGACTTATTCTTGAGTCTCTGTGTTTCCTCCCTTCTACAACACGGGTCTATTCACAACTCAGCTTCCTTTCCTCAAAAATACCTTCCACACAGCATCCCCAAAGATTTCAAACCACTCCAAAATGAACAGATTAAAAAAAAGAAAAAAAGGAAAGCGACATCTAGGAACTCAGAAGAAGAAAACACAAATACTAATAAGATGACAAAATGTATAAGAAAGGGTGCACTGAAATTCGACGACAAAAAAGTGGAAAAAAATCAACCTTCAAATTGATAAAAAAAGTGCTTCGTGGTCTCCCCACTATTGTCTACTCTAGTTTTCTGAAGGTTTTACTTCTACTGCGTGTGAATTGCACACTCTGATTTTATGTTTATTTTAAAAATATTGACCAACACGTCAGAAACTTAACTTGGAAAGTTCTAGTAAAATGAATTAAAATTTTCAATAGCCAACGAGTGCCGTTGCAATGCCATTCAAAAAAAGAAAATGTTTTATTCATTTTAATTTTTTTTTTAAATATGTATTTTTTTATATATATTACAAAACATTACAAAATGATGCTTTATCTGTCCAACTGGGAAGGTTTCCCGTTTCAGAACAGCCAAAATAATTGCACATTTAGTTCATAATATTCTTAACAAAGTAATGGTTACGTTCAAGATATTATAAGAATGAGATTCTATCGAGACAACTTTTGAGAACATTAATAATTGCATTCGAACAAAGGAATGGTATCTTTATGTCCTTGAAAGTATCGCAAGGATGTGACTCTTTCAAGGTCATTTTGGAGAAAACTAATAATTGCATTCAGAACAAAGGAATGGTTTCTTTCGAGAGATGGCAAGATGAGATTCTTTCAAGGTCATTTTAGACAACATTAATAATTGCATAATTAAAAATTTTTTTATTTCTGTTTATTAAAGTACTTTTAGACACACCATATTTTTTGTTTTTTTTTTCCGTCCGTTGCATACACGAATAAATAGGATCATTAATATAAAGAGAACACATAACATTTAAGAAAAGTTATAAGCTGGAAGTATTTTTCTAAAAATTCTCTTTTTTCATTTTTGTGCAAATGCAAAGGAAGCCTTTTTGTTTCCGGATGGACGAAGATATAAAACAAGGGATGCTGAATTAGTGCTAAAGTTATAGGAAGGCATCCCTTACCCCTTTTTATTATTATTCTTCGGCCCTTAGCCAACCGACCAACCCTCGGGGAATTTCACTGGGTCAGCGTGAATTCTAAGGGTGAAAATATGTAAAGAAGGACTTGGAAACGGACTTGAAGACGAGAAGAAAACAATTTGGAAATGTTTTTTTCACTGTAGGGAGCGATTATCAATAAACATGTTTTTGGTAAAAGAATAGTTTAATGGATCCAGGTATTATTACTCCTATTGAAAAGTTTATGGGTTTTGTGTGAATTAGAATGTTTTTATGGTGAAGTCATAAAAATCTAGATATTAAATATCTGCTTCAGTTTTATTTCACATTCATAAATAGGGTTGACGACACTGAATTAGATGAATCAATAGACATATATTGTAGGCGTGTCTGTGTGCCTGAAGTGAGATCAGTATTATCTCACTTTGGGTGAAATTGGTCAAAATTCAAAATCAAGTACAGATTTTTTTTTCTTTTTTTAGTGTTAAAAAGATCTTTTTAATTTATTTTCCAATATTGCATAATTTCGATGAAGTTGAACTGCCAGAGTAAATCAATTGTTTCTTAATAACAATCTACTTACGAATGACATTTTAGGATGTGTATATATATGTAATTTACCTTGAAAGTAAACACCATGAACAGATTAGAGGCTTTTGAAATGTGGCTTCACTGGAGAATGCTCAAGGTCTCATGGACCGACATGATCACCAACTAGGCGGGCTAGAGAAGATAGAGAACTGCTCACATTAATAAAAGTCAGGAAAATTTCATGTCTGGGTCACATACTTCGAGGGGAGAAATATCACTTGCTCCAATTAATATTGAGAGGCAAAAAGGATCGCCGAGGGCCTGGTAGGAGACAAATGTCTTGGCTGCGAAATGTACGAGAGTGGACCGGCATTAGAAGTGTGGAGGAGCTATTCCGGGCAGCGCAAGATAGAGATACATTTTACAGAGTGATTGCCCACTTCGGGGGGACCTTACAGGACACACGAAGAAGAAGAAGATATGTACTTCATTATTTCAATTTATAGACATAAAATATTTGCAGTAACTAACAGAAAAACAACAACATTTAATTATAGGAAAAAGTAAAGATAAAAATAAAGATTTTGTTTATTTTAACCCCACACAGGAAGCCCTGAGGAAAATAATTTCCCTCAGAGTCTACATCATCTTCGGGGAAGCTGTGTAAAGGGTCTTTTTAATGAAAGGAAGAAGAGGAAGATCTAGGAAGGAAAAAGATATGATAGGTGGGTAGGAATTTGGGGGACAATGTATCCAGGAGTGACAGATTTATAAATCCGAATAGAGAAGTCAAAAGACCTTCCTCAACCAGTCCTTACAGATCTCTCCCGCCACGCAGTAGGCGCCACCACCAAGACCTAGACAAAGCTCACCAAATGAATTGAGGTAACCTACGGCAGAGGTGTGACAATCCAATGCATATTTTTAAAAGTGACCTATGGCAGGGGTGTTGGTTATCCAATACATGTGTTCCCGGGGCGGCGATACCCATAAAAAATATCAGTACATCGAATCTTTTTCCCAACCATCGTGACAGCTTGCATATGACCCCATGAACCATGGCACCCATGCATAGTCACCAAACGTAGTTTGCCTCTCAAGCCTCCCAATTTAGGAACGTTAATGGAGTAAGAGTCCTTAGAACTTTCAAATTATTCGTTCTTTCATTTTATTAACACCGTTTTTCAAAACTTTTTTAATGCAGCCATCTTCCCAGGAAAAGTTTGACTCGGGGTGATTTAAGGCCGTGTTTATTTGGATTTTATTATGGACCATGAATTTCGGACCTCTGTTAGAAAAGACGAAAGGGGAGCAGTTAATATTTATTGACCACATTCAGCCGAATTCCGATAGAGGTTAGAGCTTTACCGATGAGTTCAAAAGTCTCCGGTACAAACTTTAGTAATAAATAAAAAAACTAAGTGTAAACACCTGAATATTAATATATATTTTAATTTGTGCGCCTTAGAAACCTTAAAATTAAACAAAAAAAAAAAAAAAAATTTTGAAAACAAAATAATAGCACCCTGTAAGTCACTTTTGTTGGCCATGTTTCCTTGTTATTTTGACTCCTCCCACCATCCCCTTCTTCTAAATTACCATTCTCACTATCCTCACCTAATAATAACAAATATTTTATATACTTAAATAATTTTTTTGTTAGCTTTATAAACCCTAGTGAATGTCACCGATTACGGATATATCAAAACTGGTAACAAAAATTTTATGGACATTGTTAATAAAATTTTTCAAAACAAAAAATGTTTAGAAATTGTTATATTTAATGTCCAAGAAATAAAAAAAAATATTTTTTTTAATTAAATAAAGACAATATTAAAGACAAGGCGAAAAATAAAAGATATTTGCACCTCTAGGACTCGAATCTAGGACCTTTCGCTTTCCGGGCAAATGCGCTAAGCACTGCGCAAAAATAATTGATTTCTTTAGTAATTAGAAACTGTATAAATGACATCCAGTTAGGAACTATGCATAATCTCATTTCGAAACCAAATGAACGTATTTCTAAATATTTGAAGGAGATATTATTCACTTTATTTATTTAATAAAAACATATAATTAATACCATTTTAATGAAGAAATTAAAAAAATAATATAAATCATAAATTTATCACTTTTTACAAAATACATTTATCCTTCTTTATTTATTTTATATTATTAAAATAATTTCTCTCAAGCCTTTGTCAGCTATGGGGATGTTGTGTGGAGGGTGTTCTTAAGGAAAGGAAGAAGAGGAAATTCCAAGAAGGAAAAGAGTAAAATGGGTGAGTTTGAATCTGGAGTTCAGTGTGTCTAGGTCATCCACCGCCAGACGTAGACAAACTTCACCCCATGAACCAGGCCCTGCTACGTCACTAAACGTTGCAAACCACTTGAGGTGAGCTATTGTAGAGGTGTTGGTTATCCAGTAAATGGTTGCCGAGGCGATGGTACCCATTCCCGCCTCCCAAATTGTTATTTATGGTAAGGTGCAATGTAACTACTTTCTAAGAAATTGTATGTATGTAGATTACGTTTAAATCTTATATTTTTAGATGTCTTTAATCACAAATTAGTCACGTACGGTTTTATCCAAACGCTTCGGGGGATGCATTTTAATTGCATCCAGTCTGTTTCGTCATTTCTCTGCCAATTCCACGCCTCACTGCAGATCGGTACCCGCTCAAACTGACAGCCTCGCTTCCTTTGAAAACTTATTATAAGTGACTTGCATTCGGTATCAGCTGATAATTGTATTGCATGCATTCGTGTTCCGTCTGTCGATGTCTTTATCAGCCCTTCCGTCGCTCGCGAACAAACTTGCCAAGTACACAAACTCACCGACTTGTACCAAGGATTCAACACTCACAAGTCTATACACAACTTTGTTTTCGTGTTTTGTTACTTACGAATACCATTTCTTGGTAACATTCATCATTGAAACTATTGTAGTACAGCGTGCAGAGCTCTTGCGGGTGAGACAATGCGTTACTAGACAATTGACAACGTTACTAAACAATTAATTACATTACTAGACAATTAGCAACGCTATTAGATAATTATCAACGCCACTAGACAATTAGCATCGTTACCAGACAATTAGCAACGCTACTTGACGATTAGCAACGTTACTTGTAATTAGCAACGTTAATAGACAATTTTCAACGTTAATAGATAATTTGCAACGTTACTAGACAATTAGCAACGTTACTTGATAATTTGCAACGTTACTGGACAATTAACAACGTTATTAGACAATTAGAAACATTAATAAACAATTTGCAAAGTAACTAGACAATTAACAACGTTACTAGACAATTAGCAGCGTTACTAGACAATTATCAACGTCACCAGACAATTAGTATCGTTACTAGACAATTAGCAACGCTACTTGACGATTAGCAACGTTACTAGTAAATTAGTAACGTTAATAGACAATTTTCAACGTTAATAGATAATTTGCAACATTACTGGACAATTAACAACGTTATTAGACAATTAGCAACATTATTAAACGATTTGCAAAGTTACTAGACAATTAACATCGTTACTAGACAATTAGCAACGTTACTAGACAATTATCAACGTCACCAGACAATTAGCATTGTTCCTATACAATTATTAACGTTACTAATTAATTAGCAACGTTACTAGACAATGGGTTGCCCGGGTTCATGGGGTGAGGTTTGTGCAGGTCTTGGTGGCGTATGCGTCTGTCCTGCACTTGCTGCATGGCGGGCCGGATCGAGAGAGACTGGTTGCAGGAGGCTTTTTGACCCTTCCAGCCGGACTCTCTCGACGCATCGCCTTGCACCACAGTTTTTTTTTTTTTTTTACTATGCATTACAGTATTTACCTATAGATCAATTTTGAAAAACATTTTTACATAATATATATTGTAATTTTATTATGTTGGGTGTAAGGTAGGTTTGTGAAGGTGAAACTGTGGATAGGTATCGTTGTATGTTTCAGTTGAATGGATAGATTCATACGTTCGTCACTGCTGGACACACAGACCCCAGATTCCTACCCACCCCCATACCTTTTTCCCTCCCAGAACTTCCTATCCTTTCATTCCTTAAAAAGACCCTCCACACAGCTAAGATGACATAGGCCCTGAGGGAAATCATTTTCCTCAGGGCCTCCTGTGTGGAGCTAATGTAAAAAAATATATATTTTAAGTCTAGTTGTCCCTTTCGCTCAGTATTCGGAAGAGTTAGAGTGATAGTGACAGCAATAGTTGCAAATAAAATACCTTTTGTTCCAATTTCTCGGCGACCATTTTTCCTCTAATACAGCCTTTTCAAGACTCCCTTTCTACAACCCCTACCTTAACCCGTCTCACAAAGCTGCCCGACAGGGAAGCGACATAGTTTCCATGTCTTTACATTTGTACAGAAGGGGGCGCTCTTGTGAGGAGTCACATAATTTATTTTTTTTAAATACTAAAAAAATTAAAACAGGAATATCGAATGATTCCCCTTACAAAATCCTTAGATATATTATCAAATTCCAGGTGTAAATCAGAATTCTAAACAACTTTGAACCAATTATTGTAGTTAAGTTCACTTTGTCGAGGTTTAACCACCTTGTTCCAAACTAAAGTTACCCCACTACTGGGGATTTGCAGGTCCTATTGCAAAATGGGGTACAAACTACAGGTATTATAGATAATTAAGGTAATGGTATAATGTCGGGTCTGGGGGTATTTCGAAAGGTAAAATAGAGGTCAAAGCGAACAACTGGGGTCAATGTCGAAATGAAGGTGAACTTACAAAGGATGTTTGTTATAATATAGTTTTTGATGTAATATTATTAAATTTCGTACTAGTTTGTTTGAAGTGTATTTTCATTTTTGATACGCTGAAGAGATAAACCGTTAGAAATGTATTGTGCCCAAAATAACAAAAAAATTTTCTTACGTTTTTGTACATTTTCAATTGACGTGAAATGGAGTGACTTTGATCAATCTTCAACTTTAAAACAAAATATCGTAATAAATAGGTTTAATAATTCTTAATTTGTGCAATATAATGCACAAACATATTTTAATAAATAGGTTTAATAATTCTTAATTTGTGCAATATAATGCACAAACATATTTTAATAAATAGGTTTAATAATTCTTAATTTGTGCAATATAATGCACAAACATATTTTAATAAATAGGTTTAATAATTCTTAATTTGTGCAATATAATGCACATATTTTAAATGATGAAATATATGATGAAATAATTATTACAACACCATTTAATTAATCCGATAGGAACTGGTTCCAAAAATAGCCAGTTCTTCGGATCCACTGTTATCCAGTGGCAGCTAGTCACCGTGTCCCGTAACGTATTATTATTTACAGCTGCCAGTTACAATAATAATAACAAATCCGTAGTACCTGCTTACTTAGCCAGGAGATGCTAATCACGCGATCGTTTAACGGAAGTGGCGTCATCTTTTGGCATTGCGTCGCTTCAGTTCTTATTTGTCCAACAGACCATTTTGGTTTTTGTTCAATCTCCATTTTAAAATTAAAAATAGAGAATAAAAAATTATAGTTAATCACTTAACTAAGAATTATTTAAACTAATGAGACCTTTGCCTTTACAGAGATATATATATATATTTGGCTTTATCTTGAAACCTTTCATAATATTTCATTGAAATAATTAAAGAAAACCTAATCTTCCTGTTAAATTTTCTAATGGTCTGTTGGAAAAATACGAACTAAGGCGACGATTGCTTTAATTCGGTTCTCTTATAAAAATCGATGTGTTACAAACTCCACGTATGAAAACGGTTTTGCGTACGGCGTGGTTTGAGTTGTCGTCTTCTGATTCTTAAATTTCAACCTTACAGTCTCTGGCCTATTAATACTGTTTGTTAATTTCATTGTCCCGCTGAGTTCCTAGAAACCAAAAGGTCTTATTTAAATCATCGTTTTTCATCCAACGTTTTTCAAGAAACTACATTTCTAAGAAAAATCTGTTCAGTGCTTTGATGTTAGTAGAGAATAGATTTCTCGTTACTTACCAATATTTATACCGGACTTTCTTTTTATTTCTTCAGGCAAAAACGAATGTTTTTCTCATTTAAAATCTACAATTTGGATCGCACTTTTAGAAGACATTTTTATAGTTTTAGGCTATTTTTTGTTTGTTTTTAACACATTTCTTGTTTACATTTCACTATATTCTTCTTTAAAAAGCATTCCCATTCGAGAAAAGACTTGTTATTTTGCTACTTTACTTAAACTAAAAATAAAATAAAAATTTGAAGCTCTGTTTATACGAAACTTTGCATACGTTAGACTTTTTTATTTTTGATATGAATACCGCACAAGGGTCCCGTCTGCTCCCAACCGCATGGATCCAGAGAGACTATTTATTTGGGAGGCTGATGGTAGTAGGGGAAGAAGATGCGGGAGAGGAAGGTGTGGAAAGTTTCTGTCTATGTGCACGGTGAAAGTGATAATGTCCATTACAATGTCCATCATGAGGGCAGATTTTTGATACAACTGCCCCGTAACAAATCTATTACATGACACATCTGCCCTAAAGACGGACAATGTAACAGCATTAAAGTGTCCATCATGAGGGCAGTTTTTTATATAACAAATCTGCTTCACGACACATCAGCCCCATGACACATCTACCCCATTACACATCTACCCCATGGCACATCTATCCTAATGATGGACACTCTAACGTTGTTGTTACTCGGCATAATACCTCAAAAATAAATCACTGTAATTTTTTAATCATTTATTAAATCACTTAATCACTTTAAAAAAAAGTTTGCAAATGAATCCAATAGCCAATTTTTTAAATATTTCAAATATTAATGTCCGTAACAAAGGCTTCAGGCCGAAAGCAATAGAACTCTGGTGGGTGTAAATATCCCTTTCTCCCAGAAGTTAGTGGTAACGGGCGACTGACTTTGCAACTCCCCGTCTCCTTCTCCTCCCCGCATTATGCACAGGTTGTTAAACAAACGGAATTATTTATTTTTGCCAAAGGAAATTTGGTCCAGATAAATTTTCGACCCCGAAATTCCAAACTAAAATAGAAGACGGTAATCGGGTAATATTTTACATCAAATTTTATTGAGCGTAATTCTGTTTGTAATAATTTGACTTTTTTTTTGGTGAACTAAAAAATAATGTTTCATTTTATGTCTAAATCGTATATTTTTATAAGCTATGAAAGTTTTTATAGTAATCAGTCGTTATACTTAAAAATAATATTTATTGTTCGCTAAATCACATTTATAAGAACAAGACTGAAACACAAAAGATATCATACGTCTTTCGAACGTATGGTGTATGTGTTTCTCTGTAATTATTGTACTTACCGTGGTGACAGAGCTGTCCCGCGCAAGCTCTGCCCGTCAATTGAGCTAACTAAGATAGGCAGCGCGCTAAGTTGCAAAATAAATAAAAATAAAAACATCAATTCTTTTGTCTCACTTACGTCGCAAGGACGTAAATTATCTTTCTTGGGTTAATTAAATAGATTTTGAAGTCAAAAGTTTTTGTTGAAATATCTAACAACAGAGAAATATACCAGCCCCAGGGAGAAATTGTATCTGGGTCATTGACGATCGTCCTAAAAGCCGTCCATTAAAATCTTATTTCTCACAAACCTTGCAAGAAAATGACAAAGACAGAAGATACCAGAATGTCGAATGTCTTTAATCTTATGCAATCAATTTGGGAGGTGGGTATGGGTCCCGCCGCTCTTGGAACAATTTATTGGATAACCAACTCTGCCGTAGGTCACACCAACGCGTCGTTCGCTACGTTTGGTGACTTAGCAGGGGTGCCCGGGTTCATGGGGTGAGGTTTGTCCGAGTCTTGGCGGCGGATGCGTCTGCCCACCTGCTGCGTGGTAGGCTGGATCGGGATAGACTGGTCGAGGGAAACCTTGTGACCTCTCAAGCAAAATTCTTTTGGAACTTCGCCTAGCATCGCAGTGGGAGGGATGAATTCGTGCGTCCGTCACTCCTGGATCCACTGACACCCAGATTCTTACCCACCCATCATATCTCATGCTTTCCAGAACTTCTTATCTTTCCTTTCCTTTAAAAGAGCCCCACACAAGATCCCCAAAGATGGCATAGGCCCTGAGGGAAAACATTTTCCTCAGGGCTTCGTGTGTGGCGCTATTGTAAAAAATAAAGAAAAAAAATTACGATGCGAGAATGGGTACCGCTGCCCGGAAGCTATTTATTGGATAGCCATCATGATCCCCTCTTATCTAATTTATCTCCTAAAATATTATTGCTTTAAGTAAGAAACCAAAGAAGATATAAGGCTGTATTTCATGTAGTTTAGAGGCAGGGGGAGAAGGCCGGAGAGGAATATTATTAATCCAGAAGGGCAGAGGCCATTCCGAGGAGGTGGGGTATGCGGGAGGGATTAGGAGGGAGGGGAGAGAACGGAGAAGGTGGAAAGTAAGCGCGGGAGGGGGAGAAGAATGCAAGACGGGGAGTGGGGAATGCAGGAAGGAAGAGGGGGAGTTCGCGGGAAGGCCGTAAGCGGAAGAGAAGGGAGTCAAAGGGGGGGTAAAGTGAAGAGGGAACGCGGGATAGGAAGGGGTCCTGGAGGGGAGGGATGGCGGAAGGAGAACGGGGACGAATGGGAAAGAGAAAAACAATTTCTTTATGTGAGTGGCATTGCATCGTATGCCGGAAACTCGCTAGTAAATTAATAAATCCCTACATATTATAGATGAAAGTCGACTGTTTGCGATAAACTCTAAAACTACTTAACGGATTTTCATTCAGTTTTCACCAACAGATAGAGTGATTTATGAGAAAGGTTTAGGAGTATAATTTGTCAAGGTTTTGTGTAAATTGGTTGAAATGTATAATATATAATTGAGCGGGCGGTATGGTTTTGATTTGTATGCAAATTAACAGATGACGTTGGTTATAAAGGTTGGGTAATGGTGTTATCAATAGATGGCGTCGTGTTTCGCTAGCCACAGCCACGCTTGGCTGGTCAGCTAGTAAAGAAATTATTATTTTTCAGACATACGTTTTCAAGTAGCTACTATCGTTAGTATCGACAAAATCATTTTATAAATTATGTTTTCAATCAAAACCCATTAGGAACAATGTTTTAATTGATTTCAGTAATATATCATCACCCCCAAATAGGTTGAAAATGAAGGCTTTTGTGGATTTTCATTAAAATATCGCAATTAATAATGTAATTGCATGATTAATTTTAACCCCTGAAGATAGCTTCATTTTTCAGTAACGTTATTATAATATAATATCGCGTATTATATTGCGTGGAATAATGTTTTTGATTCTAGCAGAGCAAGTCAAAACATGTATTTATTAATTTAGGCAAAATCAAAAATAATGGGCAATATTATCTTTTTGATTTTCAAATATATCAAAATTTTATTAAGTCACCGCTTAAAATTCCCAAATTTCTAAAACAATTAACATTTATTATTGAGAGGCCAGGCTCTCGATTGGCAATCCGGAGATTGCGGTTTTAAGCCCCAGCTTGCGCAAGTAAATTCTAGTAGATTAATTTATAATATTTATTTGTGTCATCCAAAATAATATACTTGTGTACATTCCAGAGTGCAAGATATTCTCAGTATCTCCCTGGTGTAAGATTACCATTCAGTGTAAACCTTGCTTTAAACGGCTTTAGCTTTATGTTTGGTGACTAGATTTGAATTGCTAGGTACTTTCCAACCTACCTCTTTCCCATTTAATTCCCCTGCCTACTTAACATCAGCTTCACAACATACCCCAATTGAGGATAACATAAACACCCTGGCTCCAGGCACTTGGGGACTCTTGCGGTATTCACGTTAAAAGAAATGCCAGATTTAAAAAATAATGCATTATTTTAATATACGACTCAAGCAAATATACTTTTTTTTTTACATGAGCTCCACACAGGAGGCCCTGAGAAAAATAATTTCCCTCAGGGCCTATGTCGTCTTTAAGGATGCTGTGTGGAGGGTTTTTTAAGGAAAGGGAGGAGAGGAGAGTTCTGGGAAGGAAAACGGTTTAAGGGGTGGGTAGGAATCTGGGGTTCAGTGTGTTCTGGGCACCCCTGCTAAATCACCAAACGTAGCGAACCACTTGGGGTGACCTATGACAGAGGTGTTGGTTATCCAATAAAGGTTCCTGGGGCGGCGGTACCCATTCCCGCCTCCCAAATTGAATATAAGAGATGTGCTATCCGCAGTTTTTACTGGGTAGGACTGTATGTCCTGTCGTCGCCGATTTTATTAACCAATACTACTGCACACCTTAAAAAAATCAACTAAATTAACAAATTCTTTCTTTACTCAAACTACGTTAGTCCGCCGATGGTCGGGCGGCCATCATAGCATATTTTTTGTATTTCAATATCTCCAAATTGTGACAAAAGTGACAAATTGTTCGTAAATATTTTTCAAATATCAACCATTATATTTCTGAAGCCCCTTCACATTTCACCCTTTTCGACCTTTTGATATTCTCTACTCGACCTTATTATTGAAGGGATGTTTTATGATTAATTAGCCCTCAAACCCCTAAGTGGGGGTGAAGGCTCTACTTTACACAGCCTACGGCCCACAGCCCTTGGCACCCGCGCTAAATGCTTCCCTCACGCCGAACAGATCGTCTCTAGAAGTGACATTACCAATTTTAAAGTAAACTGGAGTCAAATTACGACAACTGGCCCGCTGACAGTTAACAGTTGACTCGCCGATAGTTGACAGTTGATCCGCTGAACAGATGACCCCCCGGATAGTTGTTCCCCTAAACGTTTATTTCTTCATAATAAGTATCCAAATAGGATATTCGGCCGTATAAAAGGCGTTATGCTTATATCTGCAGGCGTTGTGAGTGGAAATCCGCTGTACAAATGAGAGGACATACGGCTGGAAAACGAAATACAACAAATTTACATGTGCAGTCGGCTCATTGTTAGTAAACATATTTGTATAGCAGATTTCCACTCAAGACGCCTGCAGATATAAGTATATCGACTTTGGTTGACGGCTGTATATCCTCTTTGCATACTTAATTGAAGAAATTATAAATTAAGGGATCAACTGTCCGATTGATCAACTATCCGGGGATCAACTGTCGGTGGGCCAATTGTTGTCGGATCAATGAACCGTCGGATCAATGTCGGTCGTGGAACCCGTCCTCTTACACCTTAAATTTATCTAACTTATCGCGAAGAAATTTTTATTTTCATTTTTTTATTTATCTTAAAAGTGGTACATATTCTAATATTTACAGATCTTCCGTTAAAAGCATTTGCTTGTGGATGGAAGAAGAGTTTACATTTCATATATGTACAATTAATACAGTTTTGTGTTTCACATATGTAGGTACAGTTAATACAGTCACATTGTAAACAAGACCCTTTAACTAAAAGACACAATTCGTGTATTCAGTAAGAAGAAAAACGAGTAAACTTTTTAGTGTGACATTCATGTGGAAATAGGGAAAGCAATCCTCCCGTTGATGGTTTCTCTAAAATACTTTTTGATAGACTTCAACAATTGTACTTCGTCATTAATGCTTGATTTCTGTAAAGATTTATTTATTAGTGATAATATATATAACATAACATTTATAATATATTACTCCTAATGAGGTTGAAGAGAATATACAAGAGTTACAAAGAAAGACAGCTAACAGCGGATGATTATATTTGAGACACACGGAAAAGCCCACAAAACATTTCTGTTTGTTCATTTCTTCAGTGTTCTCAGCGGATCTAATATGCAGATCAGAGTTTTCAAGGCTTTCATTTCACGCAGACTTCAATTTCATGTTATTACCCCTTTTTAAGGATATAGGTTAAAATAACATTATGATATTATTCATTTTATGAAATGAAGAATTCCAGACTATTCGCAAAAATTCCACCACATTCTAGAATGTTCCGGGTTGTTCTGGAATGTCGTGGAAAGCTTTTGAATACTCTCGAATGTTCTGGACTGTTCTAGAATTTTTTAAAGGATGAAACTTCTAACAATTATATTACAGCCTTTCAGGAAAAACCAAAATTTACAAACTTTCAGGAACCTTCTTCATGAATGAGGGATAGAGGGCTAACACACCATAAAACTCCCTCGATCGGAACGGGATACATTTCTGAGTTTTAGCGGCGCACGCGTTGTGTACTTTTTTTATTTATTTATTTATTTAAAATTTACGGCACAAAGTGCCATTTACAAGCTTGTGTTAATTTAATTACAGTCGTAGTACTTAGTACATGCATTAAAAATAAACAATAATATCAAAAAACTCGTTATGTAGTGATCTCGTTAACATACGTTTGGCTGAAATATTCGATCAGTACAATATTGTATTTCAGTAAGGAAATATTAAAAATATCAGCAACATTGGCATAAAAATTTCCAATGGTTTGTAATCTATTTAGAACTGAATTGTAGCCTGATACCGACGTGTAGTTGTCACAATAATACAAACTAGGGAACCTTGATCTACATGAAAGTGAATCAACTTTAATATATCATAATTATCATATTTATGCTGTTTTGAATAATTTTTTCTCTTTATCCACTTGCGAGCAAATTAAAAAAATGGTACCTCCGAATTTTAATATGGAGACATATAAAACTGATTAAAGTTCTATATAGCCAATGTATTCACCTATATTTTTTCGATTATCACATATTCGTAGAATTTATAAAAAAAATATTATAAAATCGTAAACTTCTACTTAATTTCTTACTAGGAAAAATTTGCCAAAATTGGCGTCAAAGCAATCGGAGGTATTTTAAATAGTGCCGTATTGTGACAAAAAGCGCTCCAGCGGTTATTTTTTTTTTTTTTAAATAATTTTTAAATTACTTAGTTGCCAGATTGGTAACAATTCCGAGACGAACCATTTTTCTATTGTTTCTTACATGTATCGAAATAACTTTTCTCAAAATTTTCAAGCACGATTTCGTGAAATCTCCCAGGAGAAAATCGCGCAGCGGCGGGATTACAGGCTTCCAGAAACTGCACTTAAAT
Source organism: Glyphotaelius pellucidus (assembly GCA_936435175.1). Taxonomy (NCBI): domain Eukaryota; kingdom Metazoa; phylum Arthropoda; class Insecta; order Trichoptera; family Limnephilidae; genus Glyphotaelius; species Glyphotaelius pellucidus. The sequence goes on from OW386561.1 coordinate 3,716,891, forward strand.
TCACAGCATAACTACCAAACTTCACTTTGTATGGAGAATAGTTGTGAACAAGGGGAGTAGTTACTTTTCTTCCAGAAAGCTGCTGAAAATTTATAATGTTATTATAACACTCTTGCAAAGTTTTCTTGCTTCCGATTTCAAGAAATCCCATAAGTTTGTATTTTGTTTTTTTTTTTTATATTTAATAATTTTACTTTTTCATTTATAAATATATTTTATTATTTAATATCAACTGTATAAATATACCATAAACAATAATTGCATGTCAGTTGAATACAAACATAAGAATATAGTCAAATGTAACAATTAAATGTGGTGTTAGATGATACAATGACGTCAGGACAGAGAAATCGGTAACTTTACATTATTGAACCAGTGGAGCCAGTGAGACTATGGCATCCCCAATAAGGGTATGTTGTGAGGCTGAAGGTAGTGGGGAGGGGAAGGAGATGCGGAAGAGGAAGGTGGGAAGTACCTGGGTATTCAGATCTGGTCACCAAACACGGCTAAAGCCATTTCAAGCAACGTTTCAATTCTGAACGATGGTCTTACACCAGGGCGATACTGAGAGTATCTTCCACTCTAGAACGTGCCGCAAATATACTATACTCGTCATTTACCTAGTATACTTGGTCGAAGATACTCGTATATTATTTTGAAGGAATTAATTGTGAAATACCACAAATTATCAAATAAAATTTATTTGCCACGCCGGGATTGATCCCGCGACCTTCGGAATGCTAGTCAAGAGCCTTACCACTGAACTACGCCGGCCGTCCGTTATAAATTATTATTTTTTATCCATATTAAAAATAAAATGGATAAAAATTTATCCAGACACATATTTAGATAGCATGTAGTTCGGGTTTGAATCTTGTAATCATACATAAAGATAGCAGCCAATAAAATATGTGTCAAGAAAATGAAGATGATGTTAGTGGTTCTTAGTCAAATCGGATATCGACACCTCCCGAAAAGCTGAAGGTCCTGGGTTCGAGTCCCAGCGTTGACAATATCTTTCTCTGATGTTTCTGTTTCCAGATTTTCGATTGAGTTTTACTAATATTGTCTTCATTTGATTACATCTACCTTCCTCCATCCAACCTACTTTCCAAACCTAGCCTACCTGACTGTATGTGCCAACATTGCCTACGTGTGACATTTTGGAACAATAACTCCAAAGAACAATCATTTTGGTCTATTGAAGTGCAACTTTTACCTTATATGGTATCTCGGTCACTTTAATATCGATTCTTACGGAAACTTGTGCAGTGCTCAACCCCGTGATTCCTCAGTGCCTCGCAATAATGAGCTGTGTGAAATTAAGGTAAATCGGATTCCTTACCAGTATCCAATGTTCACCAAGCTCTTCCTGTAATTGTCATTATGAAAACCCTTTTTTTATTACCCACTGGAGCGCTTTTTGCCAGAATAAAGCGCCAATTGAAAAATCTCGGATGGCTTTGCTGCCTGTTTTAGGCAAATTTTCTCTAGATACATTAAACATTTTTTATTTTTCAAAATCGTATTTTGCAGATTTGTTAAAAACGTTCAACTGTCAAAGTGCCTCAGTGTAAAATGCGGCTTTTTATCATTTTTTTAGTGGATTTTTCTAACATATTTGTACACCAGTGTAATAATAATGATTGAATAAGTAATGCATTCAATGTGTTCTAACGTGTTTCAATCCTTAAAATTCAGTGTATATTTGAAAAATAATTTTTTTGTGGTTATGTTTGCGTATTTTTTTGCCTATCAGAATGTGATTTACAATGCAGTATTTTCAAAAAATAAACCAGTAATTGAGTCAATTAGTATTGTGGATTAAAGATAATTAATGTATCTTCGTTATTTGTTTTTGGGGTTTTATGCCGTGTTGCGCTACCTCGGTCTTTAGCCAACGTTCCGGACAGCATTACAGTTTCCATCATCAGGGCAGATGTGTAATTGTGTGATGTGTATCTGTTTAAGTTACTACGGTTATTTGTGGTAAGTACTTTGTAAATTCCATTTTAGTTCATTTTGAAGAGCCGCCATTTCTCGACCATAATTTCTGTCAAAAGTTTGTTCAAAGATTTGTTAAACACTTGACAACTTATCAAAATTCGGTTTCGTTGTTTATATTTATTTGTAGATTGTGATAATTAATTAGACCATTCAAAAGAAACTCCATAGAAAATATTTAATTTGAAAGCATAATTGAAGTTCCTACGAGAGTTTATAGGTAGAAAATCCTGAGAATCATCGGTATCAAATGTTTACGATTTTTTAATATTTTTTTATAAATCCTACGAATATGCGATAATCGACAAAAGATAGGTGAATTCATTTGCTATATAGAACAATAATCAGTTTTGTATGTCTTCATATTAAAATTCGGAGGTATGTTTTAAGGTAGGCGGAAAATATTCAAAACGGTCACCAAAAAATTTCGAGCAATCTGAGAAAAAAGTTACAATTTTTGCTGTCACTCCAGTGGTTACGGTCCATTGATTTTTTAGTCAATGTTTTTGCGACCACGTAGATATCAGTAGCACAATTGGTGGAGTTTTGGCCGGTAAGACAGGAGGATTTGGTAAGGTTCGAGTCCCAGTTGCGATTGATATGTTTTTATGTTTTTATCTGATTCTGTTTTCATATTTTCGTTGAGAGTTGTCAGTTGATATTATTTTCAATGTTTAAATTAAAAAAACTTTTACCCCTTGTATATAAATATTATTTTATATGACAATAACGAAGCCACACGTCAGAGAGCAATAACAAACAATTTTGCAGCAATGTAATTTCCAACGTCATATCACGTTTTCTGCTTTGTATTATTTCGAAATAGCCTGACCGCAACTCTATGTGACGCGCAATCATTGTCAAACACCTGTGCGCTGTGGAAAATCAAATAATAACATGGTTACATGCAGGGGCTTGCATTCCATGTAATTTTGTAGATATATAACTTTTAATGCTAAAATTTGTAAAAGTGCAATAAATTAATGTATTCTTTCGAAAATTCGCGTGAAGTTCCAGCTACGAATCGCAGCGTTTCGACCGCACTATATAACGTGTTAAAAGCATTTTTTTATTTTTTTTTATTACAGAAAATAGATTTTTTTTTTTCATGTTTACATTATAACTGCAAAGCTACTGCAAGTAGCTTGTCGGCAGGAACAGTGTGGACAGAAACGTAGTACAATTAAGTATAATACAATACAGGAAAAAAATATTTCAATTTAATAAAATACATAATAAAAACAAAAATAAGTATAAAAATAATTAAAAAAAAAAAAAAAAAAAATTTTAAAGTGCACTAGGAGTCAGTCAATAAAGAAAATCTGATTCCAATAGCCATTTTTTTAACAATTGCGCAAATTTAGGTGTCGAGCAATATTTTTTCAAATCGAATGGCAGCATATTAAATATAAGCGGTACAATGTATTCAAGAGTTCGCTGGCCATGTTTATTAGAAAATCTAGGTACAATCATCCCTTCATTTTGTGTGAGCCTAGTATTGTACATGTGATCCACCTTTGTTTTGTATGGGCTATCTAGTATATGTTGCATACAGATTTTATGCCAAAAAAGAGCTCTTATAGGTAAAACATTTATGGATTTATACATTAATGAGATATTTTGCCGCTGGTCGTAAACTGCTTTGCTGACTAGTAATTTTACCATGGCGTTTTGAATTGACTGTACATGTTGGATGTTTGTCTTACATGAGTGCCCCCAGGAAGTTATACCATATCTAACGTTAGATTCAGCCAAGGACAAATAGATTAATTTCATGGTTTTGATAGGCACATAATATTTAAGTTTATACAGTTTGCCTACAATCGCTCGAAGGCGCTTACATAGCTTAGCAATATGGATATCCCATTTCATATTACAATCCACCGTCACCCCTAAGTAGACATACTCTTTGACAAGCTCAATTCTTCCACAGTCGCAGGGCTGTTATGTATGCAGTCAAAGTTATGGGATACTACTGAGGGTGCTATTGTAAATCTGGCATGAGGCGATCTTATGTGCATTAGTTTTGTTTTTTGTGCATTTATAACTAAGCCAGAGTCGTGAGACCATTTTTGTAATGATATGAAATCCTGCTGTAGCATATTCATTTTTTTTTTTTTTTTTTTTTTTTAATTTATTTATTTATTTTATAAATCAACAATCCAGTCCCGCTAAGCCAATTGCAATTGGCTTGACAGCAGGTGCTTATAATTCCTTACAAATATATTTAAAGTTATAATTTACATCTTTTATCTACAGTTAAACATTTTTTCATAAATTTTATCAAGTATCAAGTATCAAAATAAATATTCTTTTTCCAATAACCAATTTTTCACCATATATTTAACCTTATTCATAGAATTATGTTGCTTTATATTGTCAGGTAATAAATTAAATATCTTCGGTATGTTGTATTCAAACGTTCTCTGTCCGTACTTATTATTGAATTTCGGAACTATTAACCCGTCGTTACGCGTGAATCTAGTGCTATATTTATGATCTAGTTTCTCTTTATGCTGCGGGGTAAATATATGCTGAATTATAATTTTATACCATAGTATTGCCTTCACAGGTAAAATTTTTGCACTCTGAAACAGCAACGGAGTATTGTGTCTTTGTTTGAAAATTTAATTAAGTATGTCGAATTTCGCTTATGTAAGAGTATTTAATTTTTAAATTTTCACATGTAGCAAACACATTGTGGGAATACATAATTATAATAAACACGATGGTATAACTTTGTTTAATTCCACTCTTTTATTTTCTTATACAACTAGTTTCGGTTCAACCTGAACCTTCTTCAGGGAAGAATAAAAATATACTGGTATAATGCTATATAAATATACAGTATATTTTTATTACTGGTATACTGCTATATAAATATACAGTATATTTTTATTCTTCCCTGAAGGAGGTTCAGGTTGAACCGAAACTAGTTGGATAAGAAAATAAAAAAGTGGAATTAAACAAAGTTATACCATCGTGTTTATTTAATTTTTACTTTACGGTACTTACAGAAATTCTCATTAATTAAGACCACCATTCAGAATTGAAACGTTGTTTGAAATAACTTTAGCCGTGTTTGGTGATCCCACTTTTCTCATCCCAATAACAAAAAAGCATGCTACTAATGAGTAAATACCACCTAGTGGCGTGTGTGTTAGTGTCATTGCTAGTATTGAGCATGCTACTAGATTCGCGGGTGGAAGAAGAAGTTCTGTAAGCGTGTGTAAACAGGCTTGCTTATGTATGATTTTAGGTTTTAACGGCCAAGAGTATTTATGTTATTTATTTTTGGAGTGTTATGCCGTATTGCGCTACCTCCTTCTTTAGCCAACGTTTCGGACAGCGTTACAGTGTCCATCATCAGGGCAGATGAGACCTGATGGACACTGTAACGCTGTCCGAAACGTTGGCTAAATAAGGAGGTAGCGCAGCACGGCATAACACCCCAAAAAATAAATAACAAAAAGGCTTGTTTATGCTTCTTTTGGTCTCAGTTAGACACCAAATCGATCAATTAAGTTCATTTTTTATTTCGCTTATTATTTTCTTAAGTAATTAGGTTGCAAGCAATAAGACTGACTTACTTCATTATGTCGTTGCAACAATATATCTGGTGACATCTTGGACCTAAATTAACTGTTTTGTTTTTGTTTTATTATTGACTTTCTTCCAAAGATTCTTCAATAATTGCGTCGCAAGCAATAAGATTGTTTTGTTTAATTCTGGGCAATTGGAACTGACTATTTATTTGAGAGCATGCTCACAAAGAGCATGTATGATTACTTGTTGGCTTTGGGCATGCTCATTGTTGAGTATGCTCAAACCAAGCATGCTCATCTATTAAATCTGTTGGAGCCAGCACCTTAGCCATTCTTAGCGAGAACTTACACTGATGTGCTTGGTGTAACTCAAGTTACCAGCTCAGTACAAGGCTCCATTGAAACCAGAGTTAAATTAGCCTCTCAGAAATACCGCAGACAGTACATGACTGCTGATTCTGTACGAATCGCAAGGGTTGAATTCAGCAGCCACCTCTAGTCTGGATCCCCAAAATACCTTAATAAAACCCTCAACTCTATTTAGATACAGGTGATAATATTTCGATAGATTCCTCTATCATAACAAGCGAATTGCAATTGCTCTAAAGCACACGCGTCGCGTCAGGTGGGAATGCTGTCCTTGTTGCAAACGGTATTTCAATATCAGATGTTCCAAGGAACTAGCGCTATTGATCCCGACAGCATCGGTGAATAGTCAGGAAATATGCCAAACGCGCGCCCAACATATATACACGGTTGACATGTCACGTGAAAACGGGTGGCTTCTAATATTCATTCTTGAGTTCAACAGCTCGGCTGTGGAACAATTTGCCGCCATCTGTTGTCCTCCTACAACATTTATATCTTCAAGATCCATGTTCAATTCTTCCTCTCCTCAAAAAAACCCTTCATACAGCGTCTTCAAACATGTCCCGTGTGGAGGTAATGAAAAAAAAATTGCTTATGGTAATTTTCTGAAGTGAAAACTTCTTTAGGACCGTTGTGATTTGAAACTTGATGAAACGAAAAAGCGACACTCAAAAGAGACAAACACAAACATCTTTAGGATTTTGCCTGCGAGAGAATAAGATAGAATAATTAGTTTTCCCTTTGTGCGGTGTTTCTTAGCCTTGTGTACTTTAATTTTCTGAAGATTTCACTTCTACCGCGTGTAAAACGTAATTTTTTTCCATTAATTCGCTATTTTCCCTTTTAGCCTCGATTACATAGAGCGAGTTTACAAGCTACAAGCCGGTAAGTTTAAAAGCGGGTGAATCGGCGAGTGAGATTGTCATGATGGCACACAAAACTGTCTACTCGCTCAGTAGCGAAGCAGCTAAAATAAGGACTCTCGCGCGAACCAATTCGGTCGACATTTTGTAAAAAACTTCAGCTCGCACCTAGCGCCACACGCTAGCCAGTAGCAAGAATTACGGCTCCCGTGGGAACTAATTCTGACAGTTGAAATCAGCTGGTAAGCCGCCATCTTGAGCAAGTAGCGAGTCAAGTTGACCACTTTTCAACTTTTCTCGTAGAAATTGTCCACAATCTCCTAATTAGCAAGTAATACGATGACGCTGAGCGAGTTTACTAACAGATAGTGAATTTAACAGATAGTGGCTTGTAAACTCGCTCAATGTCATTGAGGCTTTTGTAAGATCTGCTTCAAGAATCTGTGCACCCCATTGACCACACGTTATTATTATTATTATTGCAGTAAAGTTAGGGGTGGGTGGTTACCAATAACATTCCCGCCAGCTGCCTGAAGAAATGTAACTATTAGCCCCTACATGCTAGCCGCTGGTTTCAGGCTTCTGTGCTAACCCCACAAGCATTAAAGTTGGTTGAGATTCGCGGGTAGTTTATATGTAGGTTATTGTAGGTGCTGACCATTTGCGCCCGCGAAATCCGGCTATTCCCGGGATAAGCACGTGCGAAAGCTGTGCTGCGGTGAGCAAAGCCTCTTCTGAGCGATCCTGATTAAATTGATGTGTTTAAATCTGTGATTTCTTTAGATAAATTACTCTATTTCTGGATGATAATAAATAATTTACCTTATCGATTGTTGCAAAATAGAGCAGGAAAAAATGGCTTTAAAAATTTTGGAATAATAAAAAAATCTGTTTACCTATAATAAGGAACTCCAGTGAAAAATATTATGGCTTTAAAAATATATGTTCATATAGACCAATAAACGCTGATTCTGAATATATAAGTTTTATTAAATAATATTTAACGTAGTTTAAAAAAAAAAAAAAAGTCGATTTTAAAACAGTTCATTAAAACACCCTGTCAAGTTGGTATTATTGAATTTGTGAGGCGTGACGTCACCGCTTCCATAAAACGCTCCAATGCTGAAATTCAAAATGGCGGGCGTCGAGTAGCTGATTCCAGTTCCCTACAAAATTTATGCTTCGGTTTCCTTAATATTGATTTCGATTCGTAAAGCTAAAATAATAATAATTTAAAACAATTTTTATACCACTCTCCCGTAATAATATTGAAAAATATAATAAATAAATAATTACACCTAAATAACGTTTTACTTATTGAATAGTTTCATTACTTCTTCCATACAAAATGACAACATCTGTTGAAAATAACTAAAACTTTTGGGCAGATGACGTCATAGGGGCAGATGACGTCACGGTGGTTTTCGGGGGATCTTGAAAAATTAAAACTTTGACATTTATTTTAACTATTAAAATTAACTTTAAAAATAAAAATGCAGTTATTTAAGTAAGAAGGTCATTATTCATAAAAAAAAATAAAAAATTGGACTATTGGTGTATAAAATTTGATATAAATTTTTTAAATTTTTATACCTATCTCATTATCAAAGTGAGAGTCAATGGTAGAGAGATAGAGAGAGATATTCTGAAAATTCACTCACTTAAGCCTCGATTACATTGAGCGAGTTTACAAGCTACCATCCGGCGAATTTACAATCTGCTAGTAAACTTGTTCAAAATCTGCTAGTTAGCTAGTAAATATGGTTACACTGAGCGAGTTTACCAGCAGATAGTGAATTCGCCGGTTAGTAGCTTGCAAACTCGCTCAATGTTATCGAGGCTTTAATGAACCTTTTCAATTTGTAAGGCGGGTATGGGTACCTCCCCCTGGGGACCGGTTGTTGGATAACACCCCAGCCGTAGATCACTCCGATTGGTTCGCTATGTTTGGTGACTTAGCAGGGGTGCCCGGCGTCATGAGGCGAGGGTTGTCTTGATCTTGACGGCAGACTCGTCTTCCCATCTACTGATTGGGAGATACTCGTTGAGGGAGACCTTATACCTTCAACCGGACTCTTTCGATTCATCGCCTTGCACCGCAGTGGGGTAATGGATTCATACGTCCGTCACTCTGATACACTGACTCCCAGATTCCTACCCACCCCTCATATCTTATTTCTTCTCAGAACTTCTCTCGCTTTTCCTTTCCTTTCTTTCCCTAAAAAACCTCCACGCAGCATCCTCAAAGATGACATAGACTCCAAGAGAAAATGTTTTCCTCAAGGTCTTCTGAATGGAGCTAATGTTTAAAAGAACAATAACCGTAAAACCTTACAAAAATCATGAAAATTTACAAATAATCCTTGAATTCCAGATCCTTCCTTTTGAGAATTTTGAAAAATATTCTTCGAGAATACGGAAAAAATTTTAGCTTGGACGATAGTAGGGGAAATTTTTAATCTTTTTGATTTCGTTTTGTAAAGCTTATAAATTTTTCATGATGGAAAATTTTTGATCCTGGTAACAATTATTTTCCGAGAATTTACTTCTGGGACAATTGAAAAATGTGAAAATTTTGCACGGTTTGGAAAATTATGTAAAATTTTAGGAACTAAGGTTTTGTTAATTTTCTATTCACATTTTCTCATCGTAGATCCAGCTTCAGAAATTCAACAGTCCTTTTTTAAAATGAGAGAGGGTGCCATTTCCGCTTACAAAGATCCCAAACTCTACATACAACCAAAATAATAAAATACCTTTTCTTTATATATGTACCTTTGCATTCATACCTACTTCATCTATCCACATAAACTTCCCGACCTGGCGATAATACCCTGACTAGTGTGAACAAAAATGAAAATAACAATATATCAGTATTTTACCCTTATGTGCTTGCAATGGTCCATATTAACCTGTGATCGCATTCAACATCAAGTCAAAAAAAGTCCATTATTAAATGCTGTGCTGCAACCTTGCTCCCTCACTTATTTATTATATCGACAATAACTCTCTTGTTTTCTCAAGTATTTGTAGTGATAACCGCTGGAGATGTCCCTCAGGCTGTGAGTTCGACCAAGAGGACGGATTTGTCATCACAACCGAATGACTGGCTTATCAAAGCCAGATCCTCTCCAATTACATTATTATCCAGTATATTTAGTGGCAACATTAAAGTCCAACAACACAAATTTAAATACAGTCCACTATTTGAATCGCAGTGAATTTCGGTTACATTATTTATTTGCAATTAAAACAACTACTACTACTGAAGTAGAATAGATATCCTTTAATTTTATTGTTGGAAATGTATTAAAACAAACGGATATTCTCCAATACGCATTTCAACGGAAAAAAAATTGTAGTAAGGTAATTACGAGGAAGATATGCAAACAAGAGAAATCTAAAAATAATATTTGCATTCCTTTGATCAGGCAGTAATATCATTATGGAATTTAATAGAGCCATGGAGATAACAGAACATCAAACGTTTAAATTATTCACTGAAGCATCAGATTTTATTATTTTCGTGATGCTAGGTTCCATCAGGGAAATAAACAATTTATTTAATATTTTAGACAGTCTTTAATATTTTTCGGTTATTGTTTGACCACGATGATGATGGAAATACGATTCCATTCGTTTGGAACAACAACGGTTCCCTCGTCAAGGCAAAATATACTAACTTGACATTACAAAACAATGGGTGAACGTAATACATAACTAAGATTTTTTTTTTGTTTTTTTTTATATTAACTCCACACAGGAGGCCCTGAGGAGTATAATTTCCTTCAGGGCCCATGTCATCTGGGATGCTGTGTGGAGGGTCTTTTTGAGGAGAGGAAGGAATGAACATTGGTCTTGAAGAGAGCCATATTGTAGGAGGGAGGAAACACAGAAGCCGGCAAATCGTTCCATAGCCTTTTATGAGTAAAACCTCAAATTATAATATTTATACCGCAGTGGTCAGCGCGCTCAACCGGAAAGATTCCTCTGGGTTCGAGTCCCAGAGCTGCCAATATCTTTTTCTGATTTTCCTGTTTCCAGATTTCCGATTGAGTTTCGCTCATAGTGTCTTCATTTAATTAAACATTACTAAGAGTTCAGGTGAGGCATGGTGTGGCTAGGGATTAGTCAAAATTAGGAGGAGGAGATAGAGCTGACGGTGAAAGGAAACATGTCTAAGATGGGACTTTAAGATAATATTTTTGGAAATATTACTCATAATAAATATTCGCAGGTTCGTAGCAGTTAGTACATTTTCTTTAAGGGGGGAGTCTGGTCAAGCCGATCTAAAAATTCGACTCGTTTTAGCTAAAAAAATCTTCCTATACATGTGGAGAATACATTCTCAAAATTATAGCATCAAAATTGACCATGAAATAAAGTTAGGAGCGGTGCGCGGCAAGCAGGTAGAATGGAGGAAGGAGCGGCCCGGTTACAAGTAAAAACTTAAATCCACATTTTTTTAACTGTTCGAAATCGTAGCTCATCTAATCTTTATCCGATTCCCTTCATTCAAAGTTAAAAATAAATTAAATTAAATCTATATACGGATGAACCTCGACTTATGATAATTTATTATTATACGACAGAGTTGTTGCAAAATTAAGGCCGATTTTTTTCATCATGTCCGCCGTTTTTGCAATCAACAAAGTTTTTTTGCAAACTATGGTTCATGCTCATTCTACATTAATACGAAAACTAAATATTTTCGAATTTCTTGATTCAGGATTCCAACCGATTTGATCAGATCGTCCGCTAGCGACCGCTGTATCTGTACATACAGATATTAAAATAAATTTTAATTAGGATATTTTTCTTTTTAATTGTACCTTTACGTGGCTATTGTTGTGTTTAATTTTAAAACAAGTGGTTCGCTTCGTTTGGTGACTTAGCAGAGGTGCCCGGGTTCATGGGGTGAAGTTTGTCTAGGTCTTGGAGGCGGACGACTAGGACACACTGAACCCCAGATTCCTACCCACCCCTTAAACCATTTTCCTTCCCAGAACTCTCCTCTCCTTCCTTTCCTCAAAAAACCCTACACACAGCATCCCCAAAGATGATACAGGCCCTGAGGTAAATTATTTATCTCAGGGCCGCCTGTGTGGAGCTTACGTAAAAAAAAAAAGAAAACCCTGATGAAGTAAGCATTGCTCACGAAATATTTCGGTTTTTTATTAGCAATAAATGTGTTTAAAACTAAGTAATCTATTAATTTGAAATGGTGTCACAAAATAAGTTTGCTGTGTTTGAAAAAGTAATAATTTTTGTTTTGAAATTGAACGCGTTACCTTCAAAGTAATAATCACGTGCCCCCATAATTCGTTGTGATGATGATGACGATTAGTGGAACATATTACAATTAGCTAATCTTCCAACCCTTCCTTCAACCCATCGGGCAGATCTCTCTAAGATTCCAGTAAACACCCCTAAACTAAACTCCCTCTCGAGTTAAACTCCGATTACCGAATCTTGAAATTCATCTCCTTTACCTGTCATTAAAACTAAGAGTTATGGCTAATTCCTACCTGGGTACCGGTGGGCCTCTTAGCGATGGTACAGATGTATGATCTAAAACAAAAAGGTCACTAGGAGATCCTTTGTCAAATTATTAAATCACCGTTTTAAAGGAAAAATACTAACTGCCAGGAACTTATAAATAATTAATTATGAGTAATATATATTTAAATTAGGAGGTGGGTATGGTTACCGCCGCACCGGGAACCATTTATTGGATAACCATCACCCCTACCCTACTGTTAGATAGATGAGTTAGCTAAGAGCTTTCCAGATTCGCTCATAGATGGCAGTGCTAAGAGCTTAGGATGCGGCTTGATTAGTTAGAGGTTAGTGCTCCAGAGGGACGGGGGCCGAGGTGCAGGAGCTTCCACAAAACACAATTGGAATCAGATCTCATTTAGCCAGTTTCCAGTTGAGCCGACTACTCGTAGTCACAACTTGTAATACGCGAAATATTAAATAAATTCCAGATAACATAAGAACTCTATTCTTTCCCGAAGAAGCAATCTCCCTCCAAGACTAGTTGGAGAACTTTTTGTGTGAACACAACATCTACCATTCCAGGCCTCTCCAGGGGTTCGCTCATCATGGGGTGAGGTTTGTTTAGTTCTTGACGGCGAATGCATTTGCCCATCTATTACGTGGTGTGTCGGATCGGGAGAGGCTAGTTGACCTAACCTAGAACTCCCCAGCTGGACTCTGTGCACCGCAGTGGGAGATATTATTTGATACGTCCGTCACTCCAGTGCATTGGTAAATAATATAAAAAATATGGTGGTTCAAAAATCAAAATTCTGGAAAGGAAAAGGGTATGAAGGGTGAGTAGGAATCTGGGAGTCAATGTATCTAGGAGTGACGAACGTTTGAATCCATTCGTCCCACTGCGGTGCAAGGTGGTGGGTCGAGAGAAACTGGCTGGAGAGGTCTAGGTTAGGTCTCCATCAACATGCCTCTCCCGATTACGCAAGCCATGCAGTAGGTGGACAAACGCATTCTCCACCGAGACCTATACAAATCTCACCCCATGAAACCGGGCACTTCTGCAAAGTCAACATAGCAAACTATTTGGGTTGACCCATGGCAGGGGTGTTGGTTGTCCAATAAATGGTTCACGGGGATACCCATGCTCCTTCATTTTTGGTCATTTTTGATAGTGATTAAACCAGTCTTGCATATTTTATATCGTCAAGTATTGTATTTAAGGTCCAGCCATAGAGCCTTTATATCCAGCGGCTTGGGTCCCCTATATTCGGCAGCCTCCTTGTTCTATTTATGTTAGACAGATCTCGGCATTAAAGTTACAACTCAAGTATCTGCTAAGTGATTTAGAATAACGTGAAAGCATTAGTTGGACAAAGGCTAATCGGGATTTTTATCTTTTTTATGTTGATCTTTTTACAGAACTGAGTATATAACATTTAAATTGAAGTTTATTTGTATTTAGAGATGCATTTTCTTTTGATTTCTGTATATCTTTGTCCATCTCCACCGAATCCACCTCTTTCTTCTTCTTCGTAAACATTACTTTTCTCAGGTGACCCGATTCTTAATCCCCGGACAGTTTATTCCATAGGGAGATCAGAAATAGAAAACATACTGATACCAAATACAGGCTGAAGCAAAAATCACACAACTGGACTAAAAAACAAAACCAACAAATTGTATTTGTAGTTCTTTCCGTAACTACATATTAATCTTGTAATTAAGATTTAATATGATAATGAAATCCTCATCACGGGAGGATATCATTATTTCTACTTTCTAAATTTGTATAAACCTTAATTTTGGAATTTTAAATGTTGTGTCAAAAGTCTCATAAGGTCAAATGAGCTTCCTTAGATATTCAAGGTCGCGAAAATCAGTTTTTTTAGAATTATCTCGCTTCCTTTGCTTCAAATCGTATTTGCACTCATTATAAAAATTGCATATTTTTTTTACAAATTTTGTCTCGAATAATACGCTTAACCGTTTTTAAGATAGATCGCGAATCACTTGCAGGAATTCGTGTTTAAAACGACCTAATCTAAAATACGTGACTGCTTACAGCTGAAATTCGGACATCGGCCGATAGAAAAAGCAAATAACACAAATCTGACAGGAGATCTAACCAGAACAAAAATAGAGAATAGCTCTTCTGGGATCAACTGTTGGGAATTAAGCGGCATTGAATCGAATCTCACTATTAAAAAAAATTTATAATAAGGAACTCCAGTGAAAAATATAAAGGCTTTAAAAAAAATATGTTCATTTTGACCAAAAAACTATTAAAAAGTCCATTTTAAAACAAATCATTAAAACACACTCTCAAGTTGGTATTATTGGTTTTTTGAGGCGTGACGTCACCGCGTCCATAATTCTCCAGTCACCTGGTCACATTTGCATCGAAATGTATGACAAGCCATTCAACATTACGTGTTATTGGTTTAGAGAGATTTTGACATATAATAGTTGTTGTTTTTTAGATTTTCACGGCCAAAAGTATTTTCGTTATTTCTTTTTTGGGTCTTATGCCATGTTGCGCTGCTTCCTTCTTTAGCCAACGTTTCAGACAGCGTTACAGTGTCCTTCATCAGGGCAGATGTGTAATTGTTAGTGGTGAAATGTGTGCTTATGTACTTCGAAGCAATACCGTGTTGCCAGCTCCACTCCACTTCGAGCTGACATTACAGTATACTTTACAATAGTTGTAGATTTCACTTTTCTCCGTAATCCGATGTGGAACTGGTTCCAATAAGCCTGTTCCTCGAAACCACTGTCATCTAGTGATCCCTAGTCACCGGTAGAAAGTAGCCGAGACAGACAAAGGCGTAGGAACTGGTTTCAAACTACTAAGCTACTTACACCTTGGTCTTACACCAAGACGATACTGAGAGTATCTTCCACTCTGAAACGTGCCGCAAACATAATTTATATTATTTTAAATTAATAAATTGTGAAATATTACAAATCAAATTAAATTTATTTGCCACGCTGGGATTCGATCACGTGGCCTTCGCTATGCG
The DNA here is from genome assembly GCA_936435175.1 of Glyphotaelius pellucidus. NCBI lineage: Eukaryota > Metazoa > Arthropoda > Insecta > Trichoptera > Limnephilidae > Glyphotaelius > Glyphotaelius pellucidus. The sequence goes on from OW386561.1 coordinate 3,732,194, forward strand.
AGTCAAGAGCCTTACCGCTGGACTACGCCGGCCGTGTACCTCTGCTAAGTCACCTATGGCAGAAGTGTTGGTTATCCAACGAATGGTTCCAGGAGGGGCAGTACGCATTTCCGCTTCCCAAATTGTACTACCTTTGTTTCCTAAGTGCGTTCTGAAATACAAAATAACAGTATTCACCCTTTTACGATCCTGTTTGTTTATTCACACAACAGTCACCAGGAAACAAATAATAAACTTGTCCAAATACGGTACACACCCCCTAACTCTACCGCTATCTCTCTAACAATAGTACACAAGTATCAATTACTTTCAGCGCTGTGATTTCGTAATTGTTATCAGTAGAATTATACTATTCCCATAAAATATTAGCCTGATCCGAAACACAAACAACTAACAGCCTTAGCACCTGCTAAACAGAACCTTTTCAACCCTTTCCTAACTTACTTTAACCCAAGCCTATTCTAATACGACAAAGAGCGAAATATGGTAATAATTAATAATGTTTATATTAATTGTGAAACCGTTCATTCGTAGTGGAAATGGTTTATTTTTATTGGTGAATGGTGTAAAATTGTGCGACTTATAAAATAACATTTTATATGGTGCATTAATTTAATTAAATGTTCGATATCATTAAATACACGCGACTGCAGGTAATTAAAAATATAACACTAAAAACCTACCAATATCGATTGTGAGTCTGTCTGTGAGTGATTGTAACTCTGCTTCAATGAACTCGGATTTGTTGTGAATTCAAATGTCATTTTCAAACTATGAAACATTTTCAATTATCCGGCAATTTATTTTTTCATTAGAAAATTATTTTTAATTTTTTTTTTAAAGTGTAATGAAATGGCTTTTACAATTTGGGAGGCGGATATGGGTACCGCCGCCCCGGGAACCATTAATTTGATTACCAATACCCTTCCATAAGGCTATTAGTTAAAGTGATTCGCCACGTTTAGTAATTTAGCGGGTTCATGGGATAAGGTTTGTCTATGTCTTAGCAACGAATGCGTTTGCCCACCTACATTGGCTTGCACCGCAGTGGGAGGGATGCATTCATACGTTCGTCACCCCGAGACACATTAACTCCAAGATTCCTGCCCACCCTTCGTACTTTTCCTTTCCAGAACTTCCTCTCCTTCCTTTTCCTAAAAAGACCCTCCACATAGATGACGTAGGTCCCGAGGGATTTTTTTTTTACCCGGGGCCTCCTGAGTGGAGCTAATCTAAAAAAATGTCTGCGTTTTTTAGCTATCACGCACTATCAAGCCTACAATTTTAATATCCCATGATTTTTCATGGGTCTGCTTTAGAGATAGAATAAAGAACCACTAGAAATACCCTCCTTACAAATTTGAATCGAAACAAATATACCATTTAGCCCAAAATCTCAGAACTCTGTCTCACTTACACTCATCTGGCATCGTAAATGTCCATCCCACTTGTATTTCGAAAACAGTTTTCTATGGAAAAACATGCCTAGATTTGGCAAAGTTTGAATCGCTCACAAGGAATTTCTTGTGCAACATATGGCTTTATAAGCTTTATAGGCTTTATAAATAACAAAAAAAATTAACTTGGTTATTAATTTTTTTTTTCATATAGATTCTATACAATAATTAGTTACATAATATATATATTTGATGTACCCCCATAAATAAGCAGGGCTTGTGTCTATGGGGGGGTGTTATCATAATAGTTTTATTTGGTATAACTCATTTCATATTTTTACTATAATTTTTAAGGTGTGTTTTAAATTCTTTTATGTTAGTGTTCATGTTTCTAATTCTTTCTGGTAAAGAATTAAAAAAATTGACACCGAGATATTTATGATTTTGCTGTCCTATTTTTTTTTACATTTTAGAGTTGGAAGTATTGACGTTTGTCTAAGATTTCTGTTATTTTTAAAGGGTGCTTTTTATTTTGAATATCATCTTTATAAATTTGTAATGTTGCATGGTAGAAGTATAATGCGTTTAATTTTCCGACCTTAAATTGTCTGAATAAAAGTTCTGATGAATATGTATAGTATTTTTTTAAAATTGTTTTTAATATTAGTTTTTGTGATACGTAAATTGTTTGTGTTTGATTTTTATATGTACCGCCCCATCCTATAATGCCGTGTTGTATAATTGAATGACAGAAAGCGAAGTATGTGGTTCTAAGTAATTTTTCTTTTAAAATATCTCTTAAACATCGTTATATGTATGTAAGTTTCCTTGTTCTGTTGTTCAGAATATTTAAATGAGGGGACCATTTTAAACGTTGGTCTATTGTTATGCCCAGGTACTTAACATCGATTTTGCTTTCTATGTTTGTACATGCTATATTGCATTTGTGGTTTTCTGTATTTGTCACTGAGTGGATTGTTATGTTTATTTCTTTGGGGGTTTCTTGTTTTTTTAATGAAAAAAGGTAAATAATAAGTTTTTTTAGAATTTAAAGTCAACAGGTTTTTATCAAGCCATAATTTTAATTCATTGATGTCTGTATTTGCCGTGTTATTTAATTCAGACCAAGTGTTCGCTTTTAGTAGTAGGACTGTATCGTCAGCGTAGGAGACAATGTCTCCATATTTGGAAACATGGAATATATCATTGACATATATAATAAATAACAATGGTCCCAAAACAGTACCTTGGGGTATTGAAAAGTCGCTATATTTTGAATCACTGACTTGATTGAGTAATTTTACTTGTTGAGGTCTTTTATGTAAATAACTACTTATCCTAAGACTTATTTACTTACTTACTTACTTACTACTATGCTAAGACTTTTCCACTAATTCCTATTGATTTTAATTTATTTATTAATTTTTGATGTGATATGCTGTCGAAATAAATCACTTGATAATTTATTACCTGTAGACTTTCAATTTATGCTGATCATTTCAAATTATGGTGATATTAAGGCAGTATTCTAGTCTAGAAAAAAAAAATCTTCATATTCCAAAGTTTAAATATTAAAAAATATCTCCTTAAAGGGATTTCTCGAAATTCGCATTATTTTAAAAGTTATAACCATTTTAATTTCGCAATTTAGACGAACGTTGACACGATATCTCAAGTTCTACTAAACCAAATTTCTTGAAATTTGGTGTGAACCTTCTCTATACATTACTTTATCGCATGAACCAGAACTATAACAAAATTTTAAATTTTTTCTATTCTAAAAAAATTCCGAAAAGTCAAAAAAACTGGTAAAAAAATGTGTTTTTATTTCAGACAGCCGCCATTTTCATGCCGTAGCAGCATTTGTTTGGATTAAAATTTGATTTTTTTTTTCGGATTGCTAGAAGGGTTGCAATCGTGTCAACCAGGGCGTGCCATATTTTTGAGACCCCCACTTTAACACCCTGTAGCTTTAAAATTTTTAAATCTTTTCGTTTGATTTTTTTTTATGTATTCTTTGATGTTAAACAAATATTTGCTAAAATAATGGCTACAAAAATATTATTGTTTTTTTTTTGCACCTGAAAAAACACCTACAATTCATGCTTCTGGACTAGAATAAGTATTTGGATTCTGGTTTTTGCTAAACGTTTAACGTTGTTAACATGAGATTTTCCTAAAAGGTAGACTGGATAACAAAGTTATGTTTAATTTGGTTCTCAAAAGTAAGCGAACACGTATTTGTGTTATAACTTGTAACTTTAATATGTGTTTCACTATTCTATGAACCCTAATAACGGTAATGTCAATTAATTTATTAGCACGGTTATGTAAGTGATATTATGTTCATTTATTGCCATACATTTACTAACAAATATTCAGAAGTGCTTTTCTTGTTGTAAATAATTACTGAAACTATTAAACATGGTATAAACCACTCTACCTAAAGCTAATAAACTTAATTAGTATAAAGGCCAATTAACCATTGGCCCAGAATTTAAACTTCGTCTAAAGATAGTCTTACGATCGTATCCTTGCAACTGTACAGCGTGGTTCCGATGAAAAAGATTGATTATTTTCCGTACCAGCACTTTCAACTAATAACGCAATATCGATTTTATTTAATTCAAAATTTGCTTTAATATACGAGTTAACCTACATTCAAGTTAATTAACGAGTTACCTAATTCAAGCCATTAAAATGCCCAAACAAAAAACTTTAAATAATGAGCTATTTGTAATTATTTTTTTATTAATAATTTTTTTAAGTATTAATAATTTTTCAAGCAAAATAAGAGAGTAAAAAAAATTAAATATATTAGTTTGTAAGACCGTAAATCAATAGACAAACTGAATTATTTTCGTAGAAAAAGGACAGCGTTTATACCTGGAAATCTAAAATTATACTCAAATATAGAGAGATAAAAGTTTTAGAGTTTTTAACAACCTTTAAGGCGTCAATATTTTTTTTTAAATATATCTTCTTCGTTTACAATTTATAACATTCCATATAAAAGTGGGCCATATCCCCGCAGTATCATAAAAAATGTTTCTTGAAAAATTGTGTTTTAATTGCCTACAAATTACTCTGAAAAACGATAACAAAGCCTGCAATGGACATAGACTAACAACCTACGTCATGAAATCACATCTGGAGGCTATTTTCTGAACCAATGAATCCCCCCCCTCCCCCCCGCAAGGAAAAGGGGGACGAAATTATAATGATGATAATAAATAAATAATTCATGTTATAAAAAGTGGTGTTCCTCCCAAAGGACAGCTTTTAAAAATGATTTATTTTACGCCCCGTGCCAAAACGTGGCATATTAGGTATAACTTATGGGTTTTGACACACGTTTTTCGATTTGCGTGGCTCCTCCACTGGAATGTGCTAGATTTTGTCCAGTGCGCTGAACAGATATTCCCTAGAAATGATGTTCGAACCATTTTTTTAAATCGAGCCCTTAGGAAACAATTTCGCTCAAATGCAGTGTCGGCTTAGGAGAAGCTGTGTGAATCCCCGCATTCCTAATTTCTATCGTTTTATAACATATTTCTTTTTTTTTCAATTATTTCTGGCTTTCACCCATGAAGGGTGTTCTTGGCCATCATTTAGAATTACAGAGACATCCATGTCATTCACATTCAATCTTAAAACTAACTTTAAAATTATAGAAGTACTTTTTTGGGATAACTATTCCGAGTTTCCTAATAATTTAATAGAGACAGGACAGAGCTACGACAAAGAAAAAACTAAGTGTAAACATTAAAATATTAATTTTCATATACTTTAATCTTCTTTTTATATATTACAACTTGAGTTGCATGTTTTTTTTTTTAAATACTGATTTTATATCAAGCTGTCATTTTCATAATATTTTTCATAATATTACGTAAATAAAAACATGGTTACAACCGTCACTCTGTAAATTGCAATATGATAACAAAGCCTGTGTTGCAATGGCGTTTCACATCTAGTGAGATGGGCAATACGCCATTATAACCAAATGTATTATTCAAATAATGAAAAAAATAAAATACTTTTATTTGTGCGCCTTAAAAACCTTAAAAATAAGTGAAAAAAGAAAAGAAATATTTATTTAGTTAACAAAATAATAATACCTTGTAAGTCACCACGATTGATTACGTTTCCTTGTTACGTTTACTCCCCCCACTGAGAGAACTTTTGCTCAGGAAAGTCATATTGTTGATCAATCATTTTTTAAAACGTTAGTAGTTACCACAATTTGTTTAAGACGTTAGTAGTTACCACAATTTGTTTAAAACGTTAGTAGTTACCATAATTTGTTTAAAACGTTAGTAGTTACCATAATTTGTTTAAAACGTTAGTAGTTACCATAATTTGTTTAAAACGTTAGTAGTTACCATAATTTGTTTAAAACGTTAGTAGTTACCATAATTTGTTTAAAACGTTAGTAGTTACCATAATTTGTTTAAAATGTTAGTAGTTACCATAATTTGTTTAAAACGTTAGTAGTTACCATAATTTGTTTAAAACGTTAGTAGTTACCACAATTTGTTTAAAACGTTAGTAGTTACCATAATTTGTTTAAAACGTTAGTAGTTACCATAATTTGTTTAAAACGTTAGTAGTTACCATAATTTGTTTAAAACGTTAGTAGTTACCATAATTTGTTTAAAACGTTAGTAGTTACCATAATTTGTTTAAAACTCTAAAAATGGCTAATTTCGTGGTGCTTTTTTGTAATTTCTGTTTTAATCATTTATTTTCAAAGAAAATCTAAGCTTTGAATTATTTTTAAGCCATTTTCTTTTATGTAAACACCTCAGTCCCAGTTGCTTCCGTCTGGAGCCAGTGAGGCTTTGGCATCCCCAATTGGGGTATGTTGTGGCTGAAGGTAGTGTGGAGGGGATGGAGATAGGGAAGAGGAAGAGGAAGGTTGGGAAGTACCCGGCTATTCAGATCTGGTCACCAAACACGGCTAAAGTCATTTAAACAACGTTTCAATTCTGAATAGTGATCTTGCACTCTGGAACGTGCCGCAAATATACTGTGTATTATTTTTAATGAATTAATTTGGGAGGCGGGAATGGGTACCGCCGTCCCGGGAACCTTTATTAGATAACCAACACCTCTGCCATAGGTCACCCCAAGTGGTTCGCTACGTTTGGTGATTTAGCGGGGGTGCCCGGGTTCATGGGGTGAGGTTTGTTTAGGTCTTGGAGGTGGATGACCAGGACACACTGAACTCCAGATTCCTACCCACCCCTTAACTTTTCCTTCCCAGAACTCTCCTTCCCTTCCTTTCCTTAAAAAAACCCTCCACACAGCATCCCCAAAGATGACATAGGCCCTGAGGGAAATTATTTTCCTCAGGGCCTCCTCTGTAAAGCTCATGTAAAAAAAAATGCGAAATAACACAATAATTTTAGATTGAGAGTCAAGAGCTCCACCTCTCGACCACGGAGGCCGTCAAAATATAAATGTGAAAAGTTACTATTTATAATGACATGCATCACAACTTTCAATCCATACTAATATTATAAATGCGAAACTGCTCGAGTTTGTTTATGACGCTTTCACGCATTAACCGATAAAAATTCTTTCACCAATAGAAAGCTAAATTATATGCGAAGACTATATTTTGTATATGATGGCAAGCTCTGGCGTTATGAAATTATAAATATTAATATATTATATTTTTTATACGTTTTCTGTCGCTAACAAAAGCAAATTTTTGCTAACGTCAGAAAAAAATCGTTTCCATGGAAACGATGTTGATATATTTGTGGGCTCTAAACTGGTAGGTACTCAGCCCCCTGGTCAGCTACTCCTCCAGAAAATTCAAATATTAGAATTTGTATTGTTTTTTTTGGATAAGCTTCTGTTTTGGAATAACTGTCAGATGAATTCCTAGATTAAAAATATAATTCGTAACGATTATAAAGACTGAATAATAAATAGTGTAATTTTTTATTATATTAACAAACTTCCAAATATTTAATTAAAAATAAACATCCGAAATGTTTGTAAGCGCATAAATTCCGAACGAATGAACAAAATTGGATAGTTTTTTTTCATGAAATTTAGGTGGCAGGCGAGATGTTTGACAACTGAATGTAAGGGAATGAATGTATGGAATGCGGTAGGGGATGGGGGTGGGGAGGAGGGGGATAATTGATAAGTTCAACCGCTACAGTAATTTCCCGTAATACCATGCGAGCGAAGCCGCGGGGAAAAGCTAGTAAATTAATAAACTTAAAAATTTCACTTGTTAGACAAAATAACGCTTATTTTGGCCACACAGACACGCCCCCAACACATTTCTATCAGTTAATCTTTTCAGTGGAGTTGGTGGATGTGGTCCTGTGGGACCTCTCCAACAGAGAGGCTTGTCGTGCTTAGACCTCGGGCGTTGATACTTTGGAGACTCTAAACGGCAGGGACCTCAGATAAATGTCACTTGTCTATGCGCCTAGTGGCTTCGTGACATATTTTTGTAGACTTTCAAGTAGTTTATGTTGTTATGAAAACAAAAAAAAATCTTGTTTCTGTTGATTTTTTTTTGTAACGTAAAGGAAAAAAATTATGGGCTGTTTTTTATAACAGAAAGGATGTGTGAACGTTCTATTCAAGTTCTGTTATTTATAAAAATATATTCTGAAGATACTAACTAACAAATGTGTAATAACAGAACATGAAAAGAACCTTCACAGAACTCGAAAATAACCTTTACTGAACTTGAAGATTAATTTTTGAAATTTGATGAATTATTTAATGTTATATTTCAAGTATAGATTCTATTCAAGTTCTTTCATTATAGCATTATTGGCCGGTTGTTTCAATTAACCGTAATAATAACCACTAGAACGAAAGTTAAAAGAACTTTAAAATTAAGTTCAAAATTTGATGAATTGTTAAAATTCTGTGAAACAAGACGTTTTTATTTTTGTTATTGTTTTTGGGGTGTTATACAGTGTGTTATGGGTGTTATACAGTTATTACAGTGTCCATCATCATGTTGTTATACAGTTATTACAGTGTCCATCATCTGTCCGAAACGTTGGCTAAAGAAGGAGGTAGCGAAACACGGCATAACACCCCAAAAACAATAACAAAAATACTTTTTGGCCGTGAAAACCTAAAAACATACAAGACGTTTTTAGTTCTACCGTTAGTCCTGGCCAAGAAAAATCTTTTGATAGTGTTTATTAATGTTTAAAATCAATAAATTTATTTCAAATAATTTTTTAATGTAATATTTGTCATACTACTAAGTACTTCGATTATTTGATTCACTAAACAAATAAAATTCTTTAGACGTATCGGATTATCCTGCAATGTTCTTCAATCCGAGTGATTAGAATTACTTGATGTATGTTCGGGAATCTTCAATACAGCTTGCGTGGTTTACAATGAATATTTAACTGGATCTAACCTCCGTTCTAATAGACGCTCTGTGCCATACTGAAGTTGCCCAGCTGTCGATCGGATATCTTCGGCTGTTTCCGTAACCGTTATTAGACACGAACGGCGACAGTTAATTCTCTCCTATAATACTATATCTGACATCTGTTGACACACCTCAAGGCGGCGCTATTCGACTGAAAAAGAAGAAGATTGAGAGATGTGTAATTACGAATGTTGGACAGAGCGCGCTAATATTTTAAGTGATGAAATCGCAGCAAAAATGGCGAAAAAGCTTAATAAAACATGACTCGTTTAAAATAGAGCAAAAATCTCGTGAAACGTATCTTAAATATCATTTAAAGAAACATTGTGAATTTTTTCACAAATATATCTTGTAAAATATTAGAAATAGACTTGTTTTAAATAATTTTAGGAGCATACTTTGCGATTTTTTTTCTATCGAGGGAATTTCGTATAATTTGCGTTTCGACGTGGAACGTATCTAGATATTCAAAAATAACATATATTTTTTTAAGAGCTTAAAAACTTGAAATGTTTAAGGGAGATATGTAAAAAATCGGTCGAAATTCGAATAGTGGACCCTTAATACTACTTATAACTTCCTATACTAACAACTGTTGAAAGACATCGAAAATGTATACATATTTTCACACACTACAATTTTCAACATAGAAAATGCCTTACAAGGAAATATTTTCATCTGCAAACATTTATATTATTTCAGATGCTCTGTTCGTGCAATTTCTGTGTGCCATAAATTGATCGTGAGAGAAGCAATTTTGTTCAATTTGAATTCCATTTGAAATGGTTTATCAAATAAAGCTAGAGTCGAAAAGAAGAGATTTTTTAAAGGATGGGAGGCCTAACTTTTCTGATACAGCCATCAAATTCAGAGTCATGAATAATAAATACAAAGCAGCTTTAAATTCGTCAGCAGTAACATTTGATAATTCATCCCTCGATTCATGGGCTCTTTATTTAACCCCCACGTGACGTTTGTCACTACCCCTTTTCAAAAATAATGACATTTGTCACCGCTAGAGCCTTGAAAATGACAATTTTAAACTTACAGGATAGATTTATCACTAGCGATATGATGAGAAAAATTAAATAAACTAAACGAAACCCACACAGGAGGCCCTGCAGAAAATAATTTCTCTCAGTGCCCGCCATCTTGAGAGAAGTCGTGTTGAGGGTTTTTTTAAGATAAGAAAGAAGAGGAAGTTCTGTGTAGGAAAAAGGTAGGAATCTAGGGGTCAGCGTGTCCAGGAGTGACGGACGTATGTATCCATCCCTGATGGTGCAAGACGATGGGTTGAGAGAAACCATTTGAAGAGGTCAAACAGTCTCCTCATACCGGTCTCTCATGATCTGGCCCGCCACGCAGCTGGTGTGTCATCTGTGGGGATACTGTGTTTTTTTTTTACATGAACTCCACACAGGAGCCTTTGTCATCTTTGAGGATGCTGTGTGGATGGTTTTTTTTAGGAAAGGAAGGGTAGGAGAGTTCTGGGAAGGAAAATGGTTTAAGGGTTGGGTAAGAATCTGGGGTTCAGTGTGTCCTGGTCATCCGCCTCCAAGACCTCGACAAACCTCACCCCGTGAACCCGGGCACCCCTGCTAAATCACCAAACATAGCGAACCACTTGGGGTGACCTGTGGCAAAGGTGTTGGTTATCCAATAAAGGTTCCCGCGGTGGCAGTACCCATTCCCGCCTCCCAAATTGTGGAGGGTATTTTTAGGGAAAGGAAGATCTGGGAAGGAAAAGGGTGTGAGAGTTGGGTATGAATCCAGGGTTCAATGTGTAAGGAGTGACGGATGTATGAATTCATCCCTCCTGCAATGCAAGGCGATGGGTCAAGAGAGTCTGACTGGAGAGGTCAGAAGATCTCCTTCAACCAGTCTCCACGCATAGGTGGACAGACGCATCGGCAGCCAAGACCTGGACACACTTCACCCCGTAAAAAGAAACCCCTGCTAAGTCACCAAACGTAGTGAACCACTTGGGTTGACCTAAGGCAAGGGTGTTGGTTATCCAATAAGTGGTACCCATATCTGACTCCCAAAACGTAGCTGGTGCTTATTCGCCACCAAAACCTGAACACACATCACCCGTCGAAATCTGGTAAATCACCATACGTAACGAATCACTTGGGGTGATCTATGGAAGAGGTGTAGAAGTTATCCAGTAATTGGCAGCGGTACCCAAACTTGCCTCCCAAATTAAGATTTTTATTTACTTATTAGTTTTATTTTAGTATATTGTACATTTAAGTTTACAAAGTCCTAATTTATTTTAACATGTCATATTGCAAACTATATTTTTTCTTGTTTATGTAGCTCCTACAATACATTTCGAACTTTCCAATTGGTGCGGCCTTTAAAGTTTCTGGTAGAGTGTTGTATAACTTCATCCCTTTGTATAGTAAACTGTTCTGCGTATTCGTTTTGTCCTTTTTTTGTAGTCTGATTTCCTTGCAAGTCCTTGTGTTGTGTCTGTGAATGTCTTTGTTGTATATAATTTTGTTTGAGAAGTATTTTGGTAACATGTTGTTCACTATTTTATGGATACATATCATCGTGTGCAGGGTCAACATCTGTTTCACGGTTAGCCAATTTAGTTCCTTTAACATTTTATTTACTTTTGAAAATCTATTTCGCCGAAAGATGAAACAGACTTCTGAGGAATATAATTTCCCATAAGGCTTCTTGAACGCAGTCATTGCAAAGTTGCAAAGAGGCATTTTTGTACACTTTGTATAGTGTCAGTGACAAAGCCCCAAACGACAATAGGGGTGCAGGTAATATTTATAACGACAGGCCAATCTATAAATATCTATTCTCCGGTATTACATCAGTAATCTTAAGCCAAATTGACAGTTTTTAAAACTAAGATTAACATTAATTTAACAACCTTCTTCAAAACTGAAGGTTTCACATTTGAAAAGGCTCCGTTTTAACCCGCCCATTAATTTAAAAGGATTAATGAGAAATTGAGGCACTTTTAGAATAATTCATTCTGAGTTAAAATAAATAAGGTAAAATTTTCCATATTGCGAAGTATTATTTGAACTTAGTTCTGTTAATTTTGTTAACAGTAGATTATCTTATTTAATAAATCAGAACAAAAATTTATTATATTTAAAAAAATATAAATTTGATATCAACGAGTATTGTTACTGCGTATGTTATGTCAATTGCATATTATTTCATGTTTTAATAGGAACGTTTGCGCGGCTCATTTCGGCCCGTTTCATACAAATCTTAAATTTGGGTTTGAGGACAAAATACCCAGCCAAACAGAAAAAAAAAATTTTAAACAAAAGGTATATTAACTATCTAATATGGATGTGACCTATTTTATTTATTTTTGCTTTGAATTATAAGATATACGCCATTAAAGATTTCAGTCTTACATAATTTTAGAGGCAATTTGTGATTAAATGAAAAAAAAAATTACTATGTTTATTTTAAAAACATGATGAAAAATAAAACTTTGTTAAAAATGCAATTTTTTGACAGTAACTTTAATATATAAACGACAATTTTTTTTCCGATGAAAATAGGTAAATTGTACTATAAATTTACACCAATCAAAATTATTAATTTTATTAGTTTTTTTCATTTTATTACGTTTTTATGATAAATGTAGTAAAATTATTTTTATATTGTTTTTTATTTACTCACAAATAATTGCCCAAATTGCCTCTAAAATCATGTAACATTAAAATCTTGAATGCCCTATATCTTTAAATTTAAAGCATAAACAAATAAATAAATTAGCTCTTCAAAATAGGCATATTTACTTTGTGGCGTCATCATTAATTTAATGACAAACAAATACCTTTGTGTAACACCACTATTTTATTGACTTATTATCCTGACGAAGAAAACATAGTTTTCGAAACATGTTGATATTGTTAATAAAATAGTGGTGTTACACAAAGGTATTTGTTTGTCATTAAAATAAATTAGCTCTCATCCGTACTAGATATTTGATACAGGTACCTTTTGATTAAAAAAATATATTTTTCACTTTGGTTGGGTATTTTGATCTCAACTCCAAAATTAAGATTTGTTTGAAACAGGCCGAAACGGGCTGCGCGAACGTCACAAGGGAATGTACTCGTATGCGCGGCCAGTTTCATACAAATCTTAAATTTGGATTTGAGATCAAAATACCCGACCCAACTGAAAAATTATTTCTTTAATCAAAAGGTATATTAAATATCTAGTACAGATGTGAACTATTTTATTTATTTTTGCTTTGAATTATAAGATATAGGCCATTAAAGATTTAAAAGTTGCATGATTTTAGAAGCAACTTGGGAAATTTTTGGTGAGTAAATGAAAAACATTAAAAAAATAATTATACTATATTTATTACAAAAATAAAATTAAATATAAAATAAACGCTGTTAAAAATGGGTTTTTTGGTAGTACTTTTATATATAAACGACAAATTTTTGTTCCGACGTTAATAGGTATGTATAAACAATTCCACGAACTATCGCCTAAAATGGCTTTATTTGTGTTTGGTTATCAGATCTGAAAAGCCAGGAACTTCCCTACCCTCCAGTTTTCCATCTCTTTCCCCTCCCCACGACCTTCAACCTCACAATATTCCCCAATTGGGGATGTCATAGTCTACCGGTTCCATTCAGCAGTACGGTATTCACATAAAAAAATTAAACGGGGTAAGGTTATCACAAAAACGGTTGTTTATCAAATGTATTGGGTGAGATATGCAGTTGTGCAGAGTGGAAACTGCTACGTCTGTGTATTAAAAATGACCTTGATTGTGTCTACCATCACTGCTTGAAAAATATGGTAAAATAATTGCATGGAGAGGAAAGGACTCACCGAAAAGGAATCTGTAGGCCGGCCCTCGTCTGCTCTTCTCCATCCAACATGCACACACAGTGAAATGCGCGAATTATTATATTCTACAAAACACAGCGGAACCAGGTTAAAGGCGGAGCGGTGCACAAATGGCTATATGATGCGGCGGGCAGTTTATTACAGACACTGAATTAAGGAAGGACGGGTAGGCAATGGATGGGTAGGAAAAAGGAATTGGCAACAATATTACTACCAAATCCCAAGCAGTGACAGTATGTATGTGTAAGAGTAAGTGTGTATAAGTGTAGGTGCGTGCTTGGGCCTAACCATGTATAAAAATTACACATTTTTTTAGTAATTCTGAATATGTTTAAAAATAAATTAACGTTTATGAAATCCATTTATAAATACTGCAAAGAGTTTGTAAGGACACCCTAAATTATTTCCTTTAAAAATTCCATGTATAAATTATGTTTGAAATGCACAAAAATTCCACGTACATTTTTCATTACAGTGACTGTATATTTAAGGATCCACTGCATATTAACATCCTGCAAGAAACACGAGGAAAAACATTATTTTAGAAAGCAGACATCCCCATACGAACGTCATGTTTCAAGCTTTTGACTTTGGCCAAGTGCGCACTTCAACCTGCCCTCGTGTTATGCACTGCTTCACATGAAAATATTTTAAAATGCAGAAAAAGAAAAAGGAAGAAAAACATTACGGAATAGGGTGCGGCAATATCAGCTTACATATTTTTGAAATATTAAAAAAGGGTTGGTTCGATCGAAAGAAAGGGATAACGCATTTATTAAATTTGAAAGTTTCGTTAATATCAAATGCTCGCTTTTCTCGGACGCTAAGGAATTTTATGAAAATTTTACATAAAATACCCACGTATAATATAATATTTCATACATGTATTTCATATATTTGTTTTGAGAGCTGCAAAATACTTCAATAATTTAGGCACATTTATCATATTATATAATACCCTCGTCAGATGCCAACTAGAGTATAACTCTACGTTATGGTCTCCTTTTTACAATATTCATTCCGACAGCATTGAAAAGATTCAACATAAGTTCCTGAGTTTTATAAACTAAAAATTGCATATTCCCGTACAAAATATTGATTATAATTACCTACTGAATAAAATGTCCCTATTAAAACTTTCATTAAGAAGAATTAACACAGATTTAATATTATTACATAAAATACTGCATTACAAAATTGACTGTCCTGAATTACTTCAATTAATCAACATCCACATTCCCAAAAGACCTTGCTGACATTTACTACCCTTTTACTTAAACAACACCAGGACACTCTCTTACCAAAATTCCCCGATTCCGAGACTTCACAATCTCGAAAATAAATATTCTGATGTAGGAGATATATTTCCCCGTAAGAATAAGCAGTATAAAACTAACTAACCATCACGCCGTTTTCCCGCAAGGGTAGGCAGAGAGGACGGACCGCCAAACAACTCGAACTTCTAACACACTCCTTGCTTCGTTCACATTCATACATCGTCTCATACATGCTCTTCTGTTATTCTGACTCTTGACATCGCCCGACTCAAGTATCTGATTCACTTGGTCGTGCCATGTCTTCCTCGGGCGTCCCCGACTTCGTCTACCATTCACATTTGCGTCATATATTCTCCTTACACTCCTTTCCTCATCCATTCGCTCTACATGCCCAAACCATCTGAGCGTCCCTTTCTTAATCTTATTCATTACGCTTACATCAGCCTTGCATTCTTTACGGATCTCCACATTTCTCTCACGATCATACATGGTTTTACCACACATACGTCTCAGGGATCTCATTTCTGCAGCATTCAGTCTACTTTCATCCTTTCTCTGCCAGTTCCATGCCTCACTGCCATACATCAGGGTAGGTACCAGCACTCCATTATGGACGGCTAGCTTCGCTTCTTTTGACAATTTTTTGTTGCTGCCAACGGCGTTCAGACCTCCATTAATGGAGTTACCGGCATTTACCCTTCTTTCGATATCTCTATCAGTCTTCCCATCTCTCGTAAACATACTTCCCAAATACACAAACTCATCCACCTGCTCCAAGTATTCGTCGTTCACAACTATGTTGCACATTGTTTTCGTACTCTCTCTTTCAAATACCATTACTTTAGACTTACTTACATTCATCATTAACTCATTCTTCATACATACTTCGTTCATCCTAGACACGAGCGACTGTAGATCTTCCATACTGTTAGAAATCAGCACCGCATCATTAGCCTACAACAGGCAACATACTTCTAGATCACTCAATTTCGCGCCCAATCCCATCTCTTTCAACTCTTGCATACAATTATCCATGTATAGATTGAATAACCACGGTGACACTACGCATCCTTGCTTAACACCTTTTGTGATGTCAAACCACCCCGTAAAATCACCGTTCACCCTAATACATGCAACGCTTCCCTCATACAGAGACGCAATTGCGTGTATGAGATTCTTATTCACTCCGTACTTGGACAACACCTTCCACAGCTTTTTCCTGTCAACTCGGTCGTATGCTTTTTGTAAATCTACAAAGGCACAGAAGAGTTTCTGGTTTTTTGCAAGAAACTTCTCAGTGAGCATACGCAACGAGAAAATCTGGTCCATGCACCCCCTTCCACTCATAAAAGCGCCTAAAAGCGCGAAAAATATTGTTTATTCCAATTCTTTTATAAATCTAGACAGAAATAGTCGTGGATAATTTTTGCAATTTTTGTTGATATTTAATATCTTTTTATGTGTGACTTCTTATCATTTTTATCGATGTATTTTATTTTGTATTATGTGCTATTGTTGTTGCATTTTTTTCATTGTATTATATTTTCTTTATTAACTTACAAACAAAGAATGTAAAAGCTCATTAGGGCGTGTAATAAATAAATGAAATATTTGCATACCTCAGGAATACAAGTGGTTCACCCCAAGTGGTTCGCTACGTTTGGTGATTTAGCAGGGGTGCCCGGGTTCATGGGGGGAGGTTTGTCTAGGCGGATGACCAGGACATACTGAACCCCAGATTCCTACCCACCCCTTAATCCCTTTTCCTTCCCAGAACTCTCCTTCCCCCTCCTTTCCTCAAAAAACCCTCCACATAGCATCCTCAAAGATGACATAGGCCCTGAGAGAAATTATTTTTCTCAGGGCCTCCTGTGTGGAGCTCATGTAAAAAAAAAAAAAAAAATATTAGCTGATTTTTTCTACCTCTGCCATAAGTCACTACAAAATGGTTGGCTGCGTCTGGTGACTTACCAGAAGTGCCCGGGTTCACGGGATGAAGTTTGTCTAGATCTTAGCGGCGAATGTAATGTGCCCACCTACTGCGTGGTGGGCCAGATCGGGAGAGACTGGTTGAAGAGACCCTTTGATATCTCCAGCCGGACTCTCTCGACGGATCGCTTTGCATCGCAGTGGGGGGGATGGATTCATACGTCCGTCAATCCTGGACTCATTAACCCTAGAATTCTACCCGACCTTCATACCATCCCAGAACTTCCTCTCCTTTTTTACATTAAAAAGATCGTCCAAACTGCAAGCCCAAAAATTACATAAATCCTGAGGCAAATGTTTAAAAAAACTTCAATTTATCCATTCATATTCTTTGGTATATCGACATTGGAGGGGACTCACTACTTTCCCAACGGCTGTGTGAGGAAACTGATTGTTTAACCTCCTTAGCCGCACACGTCAGGACTTTAATTTTTTTTTGTAAAAAGGAAGCTACATTTATTTTTAAAACGAACCTAGACCCCCCAATGTCCCTGCATGCATGATTGTTACTAAGAAGAAAAATTTACGCATACTTACATTTGCAGTAATTAACAAGATAAAGACACATCATCGATGTGTTCGCCTGTTGGTTCAGCATCTGGTTATAGTGAAATAATAAAGAAAAATAAAATATTTACAGGTGTAAGTAACATTAAAACCAAAAAAAGTATATTAAAAGAAAGTTATCGGGGGCAGTTTGTCCCACTATCGCGGGGCAGTCCCGGCGAGAATGAGCTGGCGGGAGGCCTGGTCCCAACGTACCCAAATACCCGCGTCCCTTAACTGATTCCCCAAGAGTACCCTTAAATAAGTGTTTGTTGAGATATTCTTTGGTATGTGTAATGTAAACCGATTAATTATAAAAAATAATCGAGAATAGTAATTTAGTGTTAATTCATCTTAAATTAATCCTGGTCAAGAGCGAGCAATTTGTCGCACAAATGCATCAAAAGCACTTTTTTGTGAGCTGAACCCTGAACATTTAAAAAAAATACAATTTAAGAGACAGAAAAAAGATGGGAACAAATTTCAGCGACAAATCTCGCTTACCTTCAAGTGGCCCAGTTTTTAATTGCTGCTTTTCATTCAAAGACAGTGAGGGCTTTCCGTGTGAGGCGGGCCTTACTTGAACCTGCTGCAGCCTCGGTTAATTCTAAAGTCACGGCGTGTAGGACCGCGCTAATGATGCTGTAATGATGTTTGCCGGAAGCAGATGTAGTGGATGGAGCAGTGTAAATAAGACAGAATGGAAACAGAGGGAAATTAGCGTGGGGACTTCCGACACCTCTTTACGGAGGTTTTTTTCATTCATAATGGGTTTTTTTTTAACAGGGTTCAAGATTTCCTGTCTAATGAAGTTGTTATTTTGTGGGATTTATTTTAAGAACAGTAAAAGAATTTTCGTCAATTTATCCATTTAAAATTCTCTTCACAACTTTAGTTAGAAGTAATTTGGAATACAATACCACTATTTGGTCCCCATACTATAAAACAAATCAAATAAAAATTGAAAGAGGTATAGTTTTAGATTTTCCGACACCTTTTTATGGAGGTTTTTTCATTGATAATAGTGTATTTTTTTAATATTTTTAACCGGATGCAAGATTTTCTGTCTAATGAAGCAGTTATTTTATTGAGAGGGTGGAATAATTTTTGTTTATCGTAATTTTAACCCCAAAAACATCAATTTTCTTCTATTAATTAAATAAAGACAATATTAGCGAAAGTCAATCAAAAATCTAGAAACAGAAAAACCATAAAAAGATATTTGAACCTCTGCGACTCGAACCCAGGATCTTTCGCTTTCCGAGCGAATACTCTAACCACTGCGCCAAGGTGTCGATATCCATTTCGGTCATGTTTAGCTGTATCACACTTCGACTAAGAACCACCCACATTATATTCATTTTACTAACGCATATTTTATTGGCTGCTATCTTTATGTCTGATTGCAAGATTCAAACCCGAACTAAATGCTATCTGGATAAATCTTTATCCATTTTATTTAACATGCGACATCTATTAACTTTTCTGCAAGTCTAGGTTGAATATATTTTTTTAACTTTATGGGTAAGATAAAACTTCAAATTGTAATATTTAATTAAATTAATACAATATTAGCGAAACTCAATCAAAAATCTGGAAACAGAAAAATCAAAAAAGATATTTGCACCTCTGGGACTCGAACACAGGACCTTTCACTTTCCGGGCAAATGCGCTAACCAAGGTGTCGATATCCAATTCGATCATTTTTAAACTATATAGATGTTATTATTACGTTTTGTTTTAATTGATCATGTTTTCTTTATTTACGTTTTCAATAATCTAAATATAATATAATAATTTTTTTTCAAGCTTCCATAAAAGAACTGTTAATATTTCCATTGAAGGCCTCTCCAGAACTATTCAGGACTATAAAAGCTCGCTCGTAACATTCTGTTCAGTGCGAAAAATCGAAATAGCACCTTTAACGGGGGCCATAAAAGCTACCGGCAGAGACAGTGCACCTTCTTATTGGTTTTCTCTTCCCTGGCCTTCTATATATCGGTAAAACAAGCTATAGTGGTTATTGATCGTAAATACTGAAATAAATACGTTATAAAATTTGTTGCTTTAGTTTTTCTTGTTGGATGTGATCAACACAACAGGTACCACGAAAAAAGTTCACCCTAACGATAAACACCATTATTTTTTGGTTCATATTTTGGTTTTGGTTCGATGGCGTCGTAAGAAGTAAGCTGGAGTATGCTATTGGTGTGTGGACTCCATACCAGACGAAATATATTAATATGCTGGAACAAATCCAGAAAAAATTCTTTAGGTATGTCTATATACGAATGCATGGAACTTATCCGAGGTTCGTGCACCATATGGAGTTACTTGAGGCAACAAATAGATTTAGTTTGGAAACTAGACGTAATGCAAATCTTGCAATTCTTAGTTTTAACATAATCCGTAACTATATTGACAGCCCATTCCTCTTGGAATGCTACGGTTTATACGTGCCTGAAAACTTCAGCCTTAGTCGTCGACACGACTTGTTCAAAATACCATACGGCAGAACAGATGTTCTAGCACAGCATAGCATGACAAGAGGAATGGTACTGTTGAACGAGATATCGGAAACACTAGATATCACAACTCTTAGATAGCCTTAAGATTTTTTTTGTATAATGATCATCTTCTTAGGTGTTAAGATTGTCAAAATGAGAAAATTGTACCGTAATTGGATTATTAATCTGTTGTACAATTAAAAAATAAAATAAAATTTAAAAAAAAAATAATATTCGCAACGATAGAATACAGCATAATTTTTTTTATTTTTTTATTAGTATCTATAGCAAAATTTGTACATAATGTATTTATAAATTGTATTATATTAAGGTATAATATGCAGATAGTTTGAGCAACAAGACATAGATGGCTCTAGTGGAGGTAGATTTAGGAGTTTATAAACTTATCCGATAGATGTCGTTAGTATATCTGGTCCCCCTCTATGATGGCTACCAAGATACGGCATCCAAAAACTAACTCTTTTTTAAAAGGTTATGAAATATGCTTTCAAATTTTATTATTAGAAAGAAACATATTAATGAATGCAAACGTAAAAAAATGGCCTTTTTCTAACTAAAATTACTGTTAATAAAAAAAAACACACACACATGCCTATTTTATTAGACAAATGTATTTGTGAGTAAAAACATTTGTAAACAAACACAAAAAAGTGGTTTAGGCGTGAAAGCGTAACAAACAAACACTCTCACTTTTGCATTTATAATATTAGTATAGATTTTGACTTATAAAATTTGAAAGCGTATTCTATCATCTTTTAAAAGGAGTTTTTAGTTTTGGGATATGTTCTGAAATATTTCATTTATTTGCATTTTATTGTAAAGCGGAAACATTTTGACCATCTGAAATATACGCCAAAATTCTGAAGGGGAGAATTGTCAATAGTGAAATGGCTAGTTAAGTATTTCAGGTTTAAAAATACATCTCTGCGTAAAGTACAACTGCTTTTGAAACTTTTATGTTTATTATTCCTATCCCAAATATATTTTACCGCATTTACCACTCCACACAAAAGAATAATGTCGCAATTTAAAACGTTAATAGTTTGCAAAACGTAGGTTTATTCATAGTTTAACATCTGTGCACTTCAATAAATACGGTGTATTTTGACGATCGCTGCTACCTTTCCAAGCGGTCGCGTCTTGTTTAAGTGCGGCAGTAAAACGTAACACCCCATCCAGTGGTCGCCAAACGGCGGCCAAGAATGTTAATACTGTCGTAAACATTCATCGGATCTTTCTCCTTCAAAATACGACAAGAGACGTACGGTCAGTCAAAAAGAAATGCCTCCTATTTTTTTTCTCCTTTAATTGTCAAAAAAAAAATTTCAGACTGATTCGTGGACGGTACGAAAACTCAGCTATCATAGAGAGCATTAGTTTCTATGTTCCCGATGGTTATCTCTGTCACCGACATTATAGACTGTTTTATTTCCCAGCTTGCAGAACTAACTTGCCAATGGTTATGCCAGTCGGGAGAGCAGTCTTGTTGTTAAATAGAATCACTTTGAATATCGATATGTTTAACATCAATGAAGCACAATTTATAGAAGCATTATTTATTGCTCGTAGTCTGATTGTGCCTTATTGAGGTTCAAATTGTTCATTGATGTTTAAGTTGTAAAATTGCATAA
This sequence comes from Glyphotaelius pellucidus, assembly GCA_936435175.1. Lineage (NCBI taxonomy): Eukaryota > Metazoa > Arthropoda > Insecta > Trichoptera > Limnephilidae > Glyphotaelius > Glyphotaelius pellucidus. The sequence continues at coordinate 3,753,857 of OW386561.1, forward strand.
ATATGCTCGAATCTTAATAAGTGAATAAATTGAATTGAATTGAAAAAGAAATAAAAACTGCAATTTCATTGGTTGAAAACCACAATATTGACGATTAATTTATTACTTTTCAATATAATCTCCGTCTATTTCCACAGCTTTGGTCCATCTTTTAACAAGAGCATGTATCGCAATGTTGTATAAAGCACTATCACATCCACAACACCATAGCCGGTAACTTTCTCCGCCGATCACACAGTTTTGAAATGTTTTGTCCTTGCTGCGTTTGTGTGATGCCATTTCATTGACTGCCTATGATTCAAGTTCAAAAAAATAAACCCATATTTGGTCTCCGGTCACAATTTTTTCCAGAAACTAAGCGCTACGAGTGTTGTGAGGCTATAGTTTTTCTGGTTTCTTTATTCTGGCCGGTTAACTTTCTTGGTACCCACCTTGCACAAACTTTGTTGAATAATCAGTTGTCGAATGATCGTCATCACACTGCCTTTACTGAGGGAGAGAATGCGACATCTGTAGTTATCTGGGGTCAGCATAAATGATATCATCAACTCGCTCAATGTTGCGTGCAGTCACTGCGAATTGGCGTTTCACCGCCAAGAATCCATCACAGAACGCTGTCTAATACGAACATCGATGTCGGCTATTTTGCAAATTACTTCAGTGCTGCCACTTGTTGATGCAAAAGTTACTACTGCAGCAGATTGTAGAAGAAGGTTTGAGGAATAGCACAAATTTGAACCTTACGGGGGCTTTCGCCGGGTTAATAATGTGTTCAAGTTATATGTGCCAGAGAGATTTTTGAATCGACAGGAACAAATTAAGCGCAGTTACAGGCTATCTATTTCAAAAACCATTAGAGTTGTATGAAATGAGTCGTTTCTCACATAATTTCTTAAATTTATCATGTAATAGTGGTCAATAAAGTATCTGTTGGTTTCATTGGTGATAAAAAATATTTATTTTGGTGATAAAATTTATTTATATTGGTGATAAAACATATTTATATTGGTGATAAAACTTTTATTGGCAATGAGAATTTGACGGCTGGCTTTGAGAGGTGAGGCTCTTAACTCGCAATCCGAAGGTCGCGAGATCGAATCCCGGCGGGGGCAAATAAATTATTTAATTTATTAGTTATTTCACGATTAATTCATTTAAAATAATGTACAGTGTGCTAGCAGACCAGACTCGGCCACACGTTGCTGTGGCTAACGAAATACAACGCCATTACCCAACCTTTACAACAAACACCATCTGTTAATTTGCATACATATAAAATCCACACCGCCCGCTTGTCAGCCCGCTGCCTGCTGCCTGTTTGCCAACCCGCTACCTTTTTTTATATATTTCAACAAATTTACAAAAAACCTTCCTCACGAATCATTGGTGAAAAACGCATGAAAATCCGTTGCGTAATTTAAAAGATCTAAGCATACAGAGAGCTTGAGCGACTTCATTTTATACCATGTAAAGATTTGCGGCACATTCAAGAGTGAAAAATACTCTCAGTATCGCCTGATGTAAGACCATAATTCAGAATTGAACGTTGCTTGAAATGGCTTTAGCCGTGTTTGATGACCAGATCTGAGTAGCCATGTACTTCCCCACCTTCCTCTTCCCCAACTCCTTCTCCTCCCTCCTACCTTCAGCCTCACAACACACCCCAATTGGAGATGTCATGGTCTTACTGGCTCCAGACGGAAGCAGCTGGGACTCTTGTGATGTATTCACATTAAAAAATTTTTTACAAAGAACCGTTGCAAAATGTGAGGATTGTACAATAATATATATGGTGTAACAGCATTTTACCGAAGAATTTTTAACCAGCGACTCCTGGACATTTTTTTTGTAATAAAAAAACATTGATGTCATTTTGCTGTCCGATGATATATTTTTTAGTGGACACGGGACTTTTACCACCGAAGTTTACCAACAACGGGTGCCGACCCAAGAGAGAATTTATTCTGTTCCTGATTGCCGCCGATCTAACAGCTTGTGAATTGCTTTGCGTTCACTACTCACTTTACAAAAACTAAGATTGTTCAAAGTGTAAATTATGGAGATGAATTATTGTTGATGAAACTTGTAAGTAAAGAGCAAGGCGTATTTAATTTACATACAATACACAATACACAATCCATCATTAACCATAAAATGGTGACCCCGACGCGTTTATAATTCAGTTTTCAAATATATTCAGATTCGATAATTTTTTGAATTTTCACTGCCAAAAGCATTTTCGTTATTTGTTTTGGGGTGTTATGCCGTGTTGCGCTACCTCTTTCTTTAGCCAACATTTCACATCACAATTACACATCCGTCGTAATGATGGACACTGTAACGCTGTCCGAAACGTTGGCTTAAGAAAGAGGTAGTGCAACGCGGCTTAACACCCCAAAAACAAATAACGAAAATATTCAGATTACTTAAAAAACTCTTAAACATAACAGACTCCCTAGAGTAGGAGTCGGCAGTTTGTTAAGTGAGAAAAACCAATTTGTCGAAGAAACAGGATAACAAATATATTATAGAGCCATATTGAGACAACGGTAAAGGGGTTGTAGTCGTATTGTGGTAAAAATGTGGTGGAATCATAATTACGACTTACTTTGTGTTATCTACATTCTTACTGTAATATCACACTTCTGCCCCTTTAAATGTTTCGATAAACAGACTCGCGCATTAATTTCTTATTCAATTAAAACCAGTTTTGTGTTCTGAATGCAAAAAAATAATCGTTTGGCGGCTCCATCTCATAAGGCTGGTTGAGTAGAAGATAAATTGCAATTGATGTCTGAAGAGCCGAAGAGCCGCAGATACCTATGCAAAGAGCCACAAATTCCGACCCCTACCGTAGACCAATATAATTCTATAGAATTGTTTTCTTACAGTCACTCTAATGATAGTAATAAAAGCATATTAAGTCGCCGCTACCCGAATTTCTACCGATTTCTTACATATCTCACTTAAACATTTGAAGTTTTTAAGCTCTTAAAAAATATTTGTTATTTTTGAAGATAATATCTAGACACGTTCCACGCCGAAACGCAAATTATATGAAATCCCCTCGATAGAAAAAAATCGCAAAGTATGCTCCGAAAATTATTAAAAACACATATGTTTCTTTTATTTTACAAGTTATAGTTGTGAAAAAATTCGCAATGTTTCTTTAAATGATACTTAAGATGTATTACACACGATTTTTGCTCTATTTAAAACGAGTCACGTTTTTTCGTTATTTGTTTTTGGGGTGTTATGCCGTGTTGCGCTACCTCCTTATTAAGCCAACGTTTCGGACAGCGTCACATCGTCAACATTACACATCTGCCCTAATGATGGAAACTGTAACGCTGTCCGAAACGTTGGCTAAAGAAAGAGGTAGCGCAACACGGCATAACACCCCAAAAACAAATAACAAAAATACTTTTGGCCGTGAAAATCTAAAAACTTACGTGAGTGATGTTTTATTAAACATTTTCGCTTCAATTTTATCATTTAAAATATTAGCGCGCTCTGTCCAACATAAGTAATTACATATCTCTCTATCTTCTTTTTTTTAGCGGGAAAGCGGCGCCTAGTATATTGAACAAGAAACAAAGAGAAAAAAACGCTTTTAAAAAATCTCAATGCCTCAATGATATACGTAACTCCTTTTTCACCACGTTTTTTAGTTCGCAAAAGATACTCAGATATTTTTCAATCAGAAAGACGACCAATAATTTATCTTTGAATGCTTAGAAAGGTTAGATATGTACAAAGTCCAAACAATTTATCAACACACCGTAGTTTCAATCCCTTCTTAATTTATCACGAATTGAAAAAAGAGCTTTAAAGAAAGGCAGCCTTAAAAACAGCGGAGAAGCCTTTTCAAAGTTTTTGAAGCAGCATTCATAAATTATTTTGAAAAGGCTTATTTACAAAACATCTTAATTCATTTCTTACGGGGTTATCGTTTAATTTGCCTTCTTTCGGCGGAATTGTTTTATTGGTGATTTCTTTGTTAATTATAATTAAAGCAAGTGCTTGCATTACCAGTCTCTCCCGATATGGCCATCTTTAGCACCTTTGTGAATTGAAACTCGATGAAACGGAAACGAGCGGAAAAAAAGACTAACACATACATCTATAGGATTTAGCCTGAGAGAGAATGATATAGTATAATCGATCTCCTCTTTGTGCGGTGCTTTGTAGTCTCCCCACTCTTGTCTACTGTAGTTTTTTGAAGGAATCACTTCTACCGCGTGTGAATTGCACACTTTGATTTTTTTAAATTTGTACAAGACTTAGGATGGGTTGTTTCAAAAAATTTGATGGATTCATCAAATATTTGAAGTTGATTTTCACGTTCTGTGTAGGTTTTATTCAAGTTCTGTTATTATATAGTTATAGGACAGCTGCTTCACAAAACTGAAATAATCACAGAACTTGAATAAAACTTACACAGAACCTGAAAATTAACATCAAATATTTGATGAATCCATCAAATTTTTTGAAACAACCCGTCCTTAGCTTTTTTAACCATTATAATTGAATATTATCAATCTTGAAATATGGAATTGATTAAATTTGGCGACAATTATTATAACGTAAAACAACGAAATTTGCGTTATCGCTTGCAGTAACATGTCAACGAAACAGACACGCGTAAAACGGTTTACGGCGTAGCTATCGTATCATCTACATAACTAATGATTATTCTCTTTGTTACTGTCATAACATGAAACGAACAGAAGAATATTAATTTGGTTCAAATATCGTTAGCAATCAGTCCTTAGTGAGCCAATTATCCTGAATTCAAATGCTTTGTAGGTAATACGTTATTTGCTTTTAGACGCTGTCATAATACTGTAATACGAACTTCCCAATTGGCACTACGTAGTCGTATAATACACATCAATAATTGATCCCTTAAACTAACTATTAATAATTCAAAATGTAATCATTTTTTAACTTGAAACTCTATTAGAATTAAATAATTTATTTATTTATTTATTTAAAATTTACGGCACAATGTGCCATTTACAAGCTTGTGTATATTTAATTACACTCGTAGTACATTATACAGGCATTAAAAATAAACAATAATATCAAAAACTCATTATGTAGTGACCTCGTTAACGTATAATTGGCTGAAATGTTCGATCAGTACAACCTTATATTTCAGTATGGAAATATTAAAAATATCAGCCACATTGGCATAAAAATGTCCAATGGTGTGTAATCTATTTACAACTGAATTGGAGCCTGATACCGACATGTAGTTGTCACAATAAAACAAACTAGGGAACCTTGATCTTATTGTAGGTATATGAAAGTGAATCAACTTTAATATATCAGGGCTATCCAACTGATAGTTAACGATTTTATACAAAAATATCAGATCAAAAATTTTTCTTCTGTCACTTAATTTCAACAATTTTAATGAGTGCAACAAAAAATCATAATTTATTGATTCTAAGGGAATTCCAAGTCTAAAATTAATACACCTCAAAAATTTGTGTTGGACTCTTTCAATGGTATTGATGTGATTGTTGAAGACAGGTGACCAAATTGTTGAATTATATTCAAGAATGCTTCTAACGAGGGACGTGAACAGAATTTTTAATGTGTAAATATTTTTAAAATCCTTGGAAATCCTTAATATAAAACCTAACATTTTCATAGCCCTGTTAGCTATAGAAGTTATATGAGATACAAAGCAGAGTTTCTGATCAAAAATGATGCCCAGGTAATATTCATTTCTGCGTCTTGGTTTCCTTGGTCTCCTCATTTCATGTTTTTCCCCTAGTCCTTTACGTAGTGTCCTCAATTTGAGATGGAGATTGAGATGCCCCAAGTGGTTCGCTACATTTAGTAACGTAGCAAGGATGCCTGGGTTCGTGGTATGAGGTTTTGCAAGGTCTTGGCGGCGAATGTGTTTGTCCACCTACTGCGTAGCCTTCCGGATTGGGAGTGACTGGTTGAGGGAGAAACATAACCTAACCTAACCTAACCTAACTGTAGTAGCCTGTGTCGCTCTCCATAGAGAGAAAAAAATTGCCTTATTTTCAACCTCTGGGGTATGATTTGTAGCTATTCGAAAGCGTAAAAATAAATTAAATTGTTGTTCACCATTCGCCCGCTAAAATGGCCGGAAGTTTGGAAAAAAATAGATTTCGCGATTTGGAAAAAAAATTAAACAAAGGGTCCATGTTGTGTATTTTGTATCAAATTTAATTTTTATTCCATAACTGCAGTACAAAGAACGCAAAAATAATTTTTTGAGCTAAACTTTTGAGACCCCGGGCGTTTCTGAATTCAAAAGTTGTAATAATTATTGACACACCCTATTGTGCAGCCGGACTCGCTCGGCTCTCCACCGCAGTGGGAGGGATTGATACATACTTCCGTCACTCCTGGAAACATTGACTTTCCCAGATTCCTCTACCCATCCTTCATCTTTTTTCCTTCTCAGATCTTCCTTTCCTTTCTTTCTCTAAAAATTCCCTCCACCCAGCATCTCCAAATATGACATAGACTCTGAGGGAATTTTTTTATCCTCAGGGTTTTCTGTGTGGATTTAATAAAATAAAACACATTTCGTGCGTTAACTTTTAAAACTGTTATTTGGATAAATTAATGTGGTTTTCGGTGTTTAGTTTTGGTGTAGCCGTCAAGTTCCGGATATCAGGAACCTAAGCTTCATTGTTAAGATTAATTATTGAACCTCTTCTTCTCTATTGATGTTGGTTTTTTTGTGGATTTCAACTGCATCTGTATTTAGGCGTGCTGGATGCGTTTTGGATCTTCCCAGGATATCATGAACAAATTCAAAGTAATGATTGTTTTAATACGAAAGAGAGGGGAAGTGTATTATGGCTAAATAACCTAAAAATTGATTACAAGAACTGTTTGTGGCTCACGAAATCGTTTATATCCTTATTGTTTGATCAGTTGTTTTACATGAAAATAAGAAATGACGTACATATAAATTATAAGTATATTTTTAAGGAAAAAATTATTTAGGGATAACAAAATAGAAATTAATGCTATCGTCATCGTTATCGTAGAATCGTAGACAGCTCATCGATCAAATGATCTTCTTTTTTTTTTAAATTGACCAGAAAGGCTATTCTCTAAAATTTGTGAAAAGATATCGTTCTCCCGCGAGAAGTGCTGTCAGATTTGTGTGATTTTCTACGGCTGTTATTTGCTTTTTCTGTCGGCCGATGTCAAAATTTCAGCTGTGACCTGCCATGTATTTTAGTTTGGGTCGTTTTAAACACGAATTCCTGCAAGTATGCATGATTATTTATTCATTTACAGCTGTGGAAAATCACACAAACTGGACAGCACTTCTCGCGGGAGAACGATCTCTTATATCAAATTATAGGGAATAGCCTTTCTGATTCAATTCAATTCATTTTTATTATTTTAAAAACATTACAAAATTTTACATTTTAATTCATTTTTAAAATACATTTGTAACAGTTGTAGATACAAACTATACAAGCATTAATAGGGCTTGCCTTTTAAAGGCAGCTTCACTAACGCTAAATATGTCGATATTCGAATTAATTCCGTTTAACAGCAAAATTGCTCTCCCGACCGGCATGACCATTGGCAAGTTAGTCCTGCAGGCCGGAAGATAGAACAGTCTATGCCGTCGGTGGCGAAGATACCCATCGGGAACATAGAAATGAATGCTCTCCATGATAGCTGAGTTTTCAAACCATCCGCGGATCAATCTAAAGAAATGCGTAGCAACTGGTCGGTCGTTGGTGGTTCGTGATTGGCTCAAAATGATCGGATAGATCACGGTCAAGACAGAACTGCCCACACCTGTGACACAGTTTCCCAGACATTAACTATTTGATATCTGATATTATCTGAGGCAAAGCTCTGCCGCAAGGTCTTTGTTGACGTTATCAAACCATGTTTATCTCGGAGCTGCTTTGTGAACATCGTTAGATTACACCAGTACAAACTTGCCCTTTATTCTCAACAGTAAGACGTGCTTGATTGCCTGACCCCGATCCTCACTTAACGTATCTAGTTACATGGATAAGTTATTACAAGATTCTTGTAAAGATAAAGGTTGAATTATCTACGACGAAGCTTAACTTGTATCAAATTTAGTTGGTAACGTTAGATATTTATTTAGAAAAGTGCGAGGGTCAGTCAAAAAGTAATGCCTCCTATTTTATTTTATTTAAATAAAGTTAGTTAAGTGAAAAATTTTAATTTGTTGCTATTCTTCAAACCTTCTTTTACAATCTACTGCAATAGTAACTTTTTGCGTCAACAGGCAGCAGCACTGCAGCCGCTTGCAAAATGGAAATATGTAATACACCGCGTTCTGGGATTGATTCTTGACTGTAGAAGGTGAAACGCCCATTCGCATTCATGAAAGACTGAAAAATGTGTACCATGATGCAGCAGTGGATGTCAACACTGCTGGATGATGGGTTCAACGCTGTAACGAAGCTGAACGTCAAAAACAGCTGGCTGACAAAAAACGCAACGGCGCAGGCCGTTGATTGCAGTGACTGCACGCGAGTTGATGACATCATTCGTGGTGATCCCAAATAACTACAGATGTCACATTCTCTCCCTCAGTAAAGTCAGTGTGATGACGATTATTCGATTGAATTGATTATTCAACAAAAGTTTGTGCAAGGTGGGTAATAAAAAAGTTAACCGGCCAGAATAAAGAAATAAGAAAAACAATAGCCTCACGACACTTGCAGCGCTTGATTGACATTTCGTAGTGTCAATTAATAGTAGCTTTCAGTGTTGCCAGCGCAACGCAGTCAATTTCTTATTTATTCCCTGTCAATGTCGGTTCGGCTGTCAACGGTGAAACCGTGCTAGGGTTATCGATATAAAGTCATTGAAAATTACGCCTGTCGATCCAATATTGTAAAGTTATCGATTTCGTCGTATTAGAGCTCCAGGAGAAACTATTAGAAACATTACAATATCTTCAAAGGAATAGTTCCTTGTGTTGCGATTTAGGTTTAAGCACCTGAACGTTGGAATTTGGCGATAACATATCTGTACTACATAATATCCAATATACCCTTTAATGAAGCCTCCTGGCGGTGTTTAATTGGAATTTTGAAATAGATTAATTTGATTGACGGGGTAATTATTGTGATGTATGCGGAGTTTGATGTTTGACATTCCGATGGGGAGGGCAAGGGGTGTAAAGGGTGAACTGATTGCCATGTTTGGGGGTGAGAATAGCGTCATTGCATATGACACAAAAAAGTAGAAAGTCATTGATTTATCTACTTATTTATTTACTTATTTAAATGCCTAAAGGGCTTTTACATATAGTGCATTACATATTTTTGACAAAAAGGAAATAACATAAAATACAAGAAACAAAATTAAGGTTACATAAAATATAACAGTTGACACAAAGTGATAACATAGAATGTAAATTAAGTAAAAATAGAGGTAAAAATAGTTTATGAAGTAGGCAGAAATAGTTGGCATATACGTCGTTTGAAGTTTGTCAAATTCAAATTATTGTCAAATATATCCATATTGTTTAAATATTTGTTACCAAGTCTATGTAAACGCTGTATTGGAGAATGCAAACTATAGTTGGAATGATATGTGCCTACGTATATAAAATGTTAATATTTGTCTTGTCGTTCGTGTAGGTAAATGAAGCTTTATTAACTGCAGGAGCTCACAACAATCGAATTTAGGTTTTTTTTTACATGAGCTCTACACAGGAGGCCCTGAGGAAATTAATTTCCCTCAGGGCCTCTGTCATCTTTGGGGATGCTGTGTGGAAGGTTTTTTAAGGAAAGAAAGGAAAGGAGAGTTCTGGGAAGGAAAATGGTATAAGGGGTGGGTAGGAATCCCAAAGTTCAATTTGTCCTGGTCATCCACCTTCAAGACCATAAAGCATATTCAACAAACCTCACCTCATGAACTCGGGTACCCCTGCTAAATCACCAAACGTAGCGAACCACTTGGGGTGACCTATGACAGAGGTGTTGGTTATCCAATAAAGGTTCCCGGGGCGGTGGTACCCATTCCCGCCTCCCAAATAATTTTAATAAAAAGGTTAGGTCGTTTATTTTTCGTCTGTTTTCTAGAGTTAAAATATTTAAAATGTTTATTTAGAACCGGTAATTTATACCCTCTAAAGGGATGTTATCTTTAAAATTTACGAAAAATAGAAATTTTCTTTGAGTTCTTTCAACATTATGAATATGAATTTTGTATAAGGGTGACCAAACTATGGAGTTATGTTCTATTTGGCTTCTAACAAGGGATATATTTAACAGTTTAATGATTTGTAACGATTCAAACTTTTTAATTGTTCTTAATACAAATCCTAATCTTTTCATACAGTTGGTTAAATATGGACCATGAAGTCTAGTTTCTCATCCATTATTTTTTTTTTTTTTTTTTTTATTCTTCATTTTAATCACCCGCTAAACTGCCAAGGCAGTTTGTCAGCAGGTCAATTTGACAATATTAATAAAACACTAAAACATAAAATATTATAAGAAAACACAATAGCAAAATAGTTCCAGAAGAATAACTTTTAAGTACCTACAATACAAAAGGATAAAATATACAGACAGACAGATATAACACAGGTAAATTACTGATAGATTAAATTAATTATAGATAGTATTTATACATAATATTACAAACAATATCAGTACAAAAAGTTTTGACCCATTAGCCATTTTTTAATTTTTCTTTTGAGATCAGTGGGGCAATTGGATTCGATTTTGAAATTCATCGGCATCTTATTAAATATGGTGGGGACAAGATAAGTGAATGTCCGCTGGCCGTATTTATTTATAATTTTCGGAACGGACAAACCCTCATTTTTACTAAATCTAGTGCCATGTTCATGATCTACTTTTTCTTTGTAAATTGAGTCCGACAATAGGTTTTGGCATACAATTTTAAACCATAATATTCCTCGCACAGGTAATATGTTAACTGATTCATATAGTAATTTTATGTCCCTTCTTTGTGCATAAACACTTTTGCTTACCAAGAGCTTAGTCAAAGAGTTTTGAATCGTTTGAATATAACCTGTATTTGTCTTGCACGAGTTTCCCCAAGATGTTATTCCGTATCTGATAGTGGATTCCGCTAGTGACAAATAAATTATTTTTAGCGTACTAATGGGCATAAAATATTTTATTTTGTAAATTCGCCCCGCAATAGCTCTTAGGCGTTTGCAGATGTTGCTTATGTGGGTATCCCATTTCATGTGCATATCTACAGTTATCCCCAAATATACATATGTTTGTACAAGTTCAATGGTTCCGCATTTGCAGGACTGTGACGAATTGTGTATGCACTCAAATGTATGCGACTTTATTACAGGTGTGATATTACAGATTAATTTATGAAAATTATTTCATTTATGAAAACATTAAAACATTGACGGCCTCCTTGGTTACGATGGATGGTTACGAATTTGGAGATAGCAGGTTCAAATTCCGGCGTACGCATTTTGTTATTTCACAATTTATTGAATTAAGGCGGCACTCTTGAAACGCACGGCGATGAAAAAGAAGAAGATGGGGAGATATGTAATTACGAATGTTGGACAGAGCGCGCTAATATTTTAAGTCGTAAAATAACAGCGAAAATTGCGAAAAAGCTCAATAAAACACGACTCGTTTAAAATAGAGCAAAAATCTCGTGGAAATCAAATCCCCAAAGTTTCATCGCAATCGGATGAATGGTTTAGCAACGCATTTTCATTTTTATGTATTCTTGTATGAATAGATATATTCACGTAAATTTTTGTTGAGTGATTAAGATTTAATTTACTTCGAAAGACGTCTACCAAAATCTAAACAACATACTCAAGATCTGTATAAGGTCAAAAGCTTCTTCTGAACAGTGTTTCTCAAACTTATTCGTATCATGCCCCTCTTCAACGCTTCTACTTCTAGTCAGGAGCCCCAAAAACCCTTAAAAAATCACCAGCTTCATCAGCTCAAGTGTCCTGAAAAAATTCATTTCAACTTCTACTGGATGGTATTTAAGGCCCCGTACTCGAGCACGAAAAGAATAAGATGGAGAGATATGTAATTATGAATGTTGGAGAGAGCGCGCTAATATTTCAAACGATAAAAGTGAAGCGAAAAACTGCGAAAAAGCTTAATAAAACATGATTCTTTTAAAATAGAGCAAAAATCTCGCGGGAGGTATCTTAAGTATCATTTAATGAATCATTGTGAATTTTTTCACAAATATAACTTGTAAAATAAAAGAAATAGACTTGTTCAAAATAATTTTCGGAGCATACTTTGCGATTTTTTTCTATCGATGGAAATTCATATAATTTGCGTTTCGGCGTGGAACGTATCTAGATATTATCTTCAAAAATAACATATATTTTTTTAAGAGCTTAAAAACTTCAAATGTTTAAGGGAGATATGTAAGAAATCGGTTGAAATTCGAATAGTGGACCCTTAAGCATTTACTGGAAACAAACGAGTATTTACTGCTTGCCACATTTTATCTTGAGTTTGAGAGGTAATAGAAAATCTACAAGTATTGTAACGTCATTGACTCGGGACCGCGTTTCCTTTTAAAAGAAGAAATTTACCTTTGATATGTTAGTAAACTTGAGCAATTAAGACGGGTATAAGTATTTAAAAAATCTTTCATTCGTTAACCATATAACAGAAATTTCTAATAAAGGCTTAAAAATGTTGGGATTTATAAATAGGCTTACTAGAAATTTTAGCAATGTAAAGTGTATTAAACTCTCATTTTTGCCTATGTTAGAAGTCAATTTGAGTACAATTTCCCGTCTGGAACCCACATTATAATACACATGTACAAGCTGTTGAAAGAATAAAAAACAAATTCTTACCATTTCTAAATTTTTAAATGGGTGTTCCAGCAATTATGTTGAACTTCAACACTGTTTTCAACGATATGAATATGCTTAAATTGTCAAACAAAAGAATTTTCACTGACTTGGTATTTCTATATAAAATTCTAAATGATTTAATTGATAATCCGATATTGCTTCAATTAATGAGCTTCAGGATTCCCCATTGTAATACTAGAAGTCAGAATTTATTTCAGTGCAGAAATAAATAAATTCTGGGACTAGCTACCATATGTATTCCTCTTTGTCCATAATAATGGAGGGAAACAATTAAACCAAGTCAGTGGACATCTTCAATTTATCTTTAAACCAATATAAAATATTGTTACTGAGCAGTTCAGTTATGTACAATAAATACTGCATATTTCTAACTATGCTATACATTTGTATATAAAAGCCCTGAATAAGGGTGTCAATTAATAATAAATATATATCTAAAGAAATTATACGAATACAAGACACATTATATTCACACTAATCGAAAAAAAACCATCGTATAAACAAAGCAAGTGATAAAGTATGGATAAATTCCTCCCAAAATAGAGTTCAAATGTATGGAAAATCTTAGCGTAATGGCAAATTTAGCTGGAACTGGCTGCTAAGTCTCTAAGAAGTACAGATTACGGGCTAAATGGAAACAAAAAGAGATTAACGCAAGAAGATCAGAGAAGCCGTGACGTTAATGCAGGCTGGCTTAGTTACTTACAAAAAGCCTGCTGATAGATTAGTATGGTTAATTAAAACCATATAAAACAAGGATGCTTGATTAAAAGACTTAGTGTATCGTAATTACAATAATATTTCTGAGGACTAACATCCTTCCAGGTGAAGGCTAGCTGTGATCTGCGGAACTTCTGATACCGAAATATTTCGTAAATCTACCTTCGGGACAACTCGGCAACGAGACCATGTGACCCGAAGATCCCATAGACTACCTTGTAGTATGCACTAGATGCATTACAGTGATAAAACTCAAAATAATTAATAATTTGCTCTTTCACGGATAGCGCTAGTTTAATTATTATCCGGCGACGCATGCGTTTGCACGCCTACTGCATGGCGGGCTGGATCAGGTGAGACCAGTTGAGGTAGACCTTTTGACCTCTTCAGCCAGGCTCTCTCGTCTTATCACCTTGCAAAGTATGGACTCATTGACCTCCAGATTCCTACACACCCCTCAAGCCCTTTTCCGTCAGAGAACTTCCTTCCCTTCCTTTCCTAAAAAGACTCTCCGCACAGCGTTCTCAAAGATGACACATTTGTCACTGACGGTTTTTTTTCGTCGGGTCCTCCTGTGAGGAACCAACTTTAAAAAAATGTCGTTAAATGAGCAAATGATGTAAATACTATTTAAAACATTTTGAGAGGTGGTTATGGGTACTGCCGCTCCGGGAACAATTTATTGGATAACCAACACCTCTGCCATAGGTCACCCCAAGTGGTTCGCTACGTTTTGTGACTAAGCAGAGGGTGGGGGTACATGGGGTGAGGTTTATTCAGGTCTTGGCGGCCGATGCGTCTGCCCACCTGCTGCGTGGCGGGCTGGATCGATAGAGACTTGAGAGAGATCTTTTGACCTATTCAGCCAGAATCCTTTAACCCATCGCCTTGCACTGCAGTTGGAGGGATGGATTCATACGTCCGTCACTCCTGGACATATATAGACCCACCCTTCATACCTATTTCCTTCCCAGAACTGCTTCTCCTTCCTTTCCTTAAAAAAAAAACCTCCACACAGCATACCCTATATCCCCTAAGATGACATAGCCCGTAAGGGATATTATTTTCCTGAGGGCTTCCTGTATGGAGCCAATGTAAAAAAATATATTAAACCTCTTTTTTCACATTTTTCGTTTTTTTGTTCATGTTCCTCTTTAAAATATGTATGTAAAATTTATTTGTCCCAAGCGACAGAGTCACTTTCCATAATACGCACCGATCTACATTAAAACTAAATTAACTTCACGGAACAGCAAAAATTCTTGGAATTTCTTAACAAAATTCTTGGCATTCTCGACGCGAAGTGGAATACAGAAAATAATTATACGAACCTGAAATATTAAGTGCTAAACAAAAGGTAAAATCCTTTGAAGTCTTTCAAAGAATGAACCATCTCGAAGATATTGTAGGTAATATTAACTTTGGGATAGCATATAATTATTTCTTTATTTAAAAGCCATAAATGTCTTTTACATTAAAATGCTACATGATTTTATTTGTGTTAAAAATTGACATACTACCGGCATCTATGGGTTGCTGGAGCAAACACCTATGGTTTTTCTACCTGAACAAATGGTGCGAACCGTGGCTAGTGACTGTGGTCGGTCTGATCAAGTAGCAAACTGTTTTGATCACCACCTCGATGTTGCATTTTTTTACTCTATAAAAAGGCTAGTTTTTATGTTTCACTGCTTCTTTTCTTCGCAAGTTCAGTTAGTAAAACAACTGCCAGATGTTGGCCCGGTGTATTCAGTATTATCACCGTTATTTACACATTTAAAACATGTTACCTGTGATTTTAAAATATAAGTGAAAATTCTCGCAAAAGAGTTTTTTATTAAAAAGGATCCTAACAGTTTTAACAAAGTGTACACAGGAGGGTAAATAAGAATGTATGATCACACAAAAATAATTTCGCTGAAGTGATGCAATTGTTATTAGAAGTACAGTGAGATAAGAAATTGAAAAGAAATATGTAAAATAATATACTAAGTTTATAGCGAGAGCTTCTGCGTATCCGAATGCGCCATTAAACAGAGCAAGTCAACTGCTTGACGATTCTGCATTGAGCATCGATATCTTCAATGTAACGTACAGAGAAATCAGTAATTATCTTTTAATATACGTCACAACATAGTAAACTGCCCCCATACACACTTTTTTAAATTTTGTAATCTTCTCCGTAATAATTTATGGAGAACCTGAAAAAATAAATTAATATAAGACCTGACATAAAACAAAGTAGGTTTTTTTTTTTTTTTTTTAAATTTACTCTACACAGGAAAACAATTTCCCTCAGGGCCTATGTCATGTGAGATGCTGTGTGGAGGGTCTTTTTGAGGAGAGGAAGGAATGAACATTGGTCTTGAAGAGACCCATGTTGTAGGAAGGAGGAAGCACAGAGGCCGGCAAATCGTTCCACAGCCGAGCAGTTGAACACAAGAACGAGTCGAAGAAGCGACCCGTTCTCATGTAACAAAATGATCAATGACGCTAGTTTCTCGGAGCATCTTCCATTAAAATACCGGTAGAACAAGGATAGCATTCCCACCTGACGCCTGTGCTCTAAAGATTGCAATCCGTCTGTTAAGATGGGAGAATCTATCAAACGGACCGCCCGTTTATGTACAGAGTCGAAGGTATTTTTCAGGTATTTAGAAGCTACAGACCACTGGTGGCTGCCAAATTCAACCGTGGGATGCACTTGTGATTTGTGCAGGGTTAGCAGTTGTGTAGTATTAAAGTATCTGCGGGCCCTGTACAGTACGCCCAGTTTTTGAGAGGCTAACTTTACTCTGGCTTCGATGTGTTGAAAGCTAGTATTTAGGTAAAGGATACAATTATGTGTGTGTTACAGACTACTAGTGGCTGCCAAATTCAACCGTGGGATGCACTTGTGATTTGTACAGGGTTAGCAGTTGTGTACTATTAAAGTATCTGCGGACCCTGTACAGTACGCCCAGTTTTTGAGAGGCTAACTTTACTCTGGCTTCGATGTGTTGAAAGCTAGTATTTAGGTAAAGGATACAATTATGTGTGTGTTACAGACTACTAGTGGCTGCCAAATTCAACCGTGGGATGCACTTGTGATTTGTACAGGGTTAGCAATTGTGTACTATTAAAGTATCTTTACTCTCATGTGTTGAAAGCTAGTATTTAGGTAAAGGATACAATTATGTGTGTGTTACAACAACAAAAAATAATATGATATACTTTTTGTATAAAATGTTTAAGAAGTTATAAAAACAGAGAACATTTTATTTAAACAGAATAAAATGTATAAAATGTTTAAGAAGTTATAAAAACAGAGAACATTTTATTTAAACAGAATAAAATGTATAAAATGTTTAAGAAGTTATAAAAACAGAGAACATTTTATTTAAACAGAATAAAATGTATAAAATGTTTAAGAAGTTATAAAAACAGAGAACATTTTATTTAAACAGAATAAAATATATAAAAAAGGTAACATGAAAGCAAGTAGAATCATGCAAAATTGTCAACATTAAGTCTATTCATGTATTCGCAATATCTATTCATGTATTCGCATTTTTATTTGCCAAACGTTGGTTTCTATAAATTTGCTTAAAAATAGAGTTATTATAAAGATAAATACATTCTTCCTTTCTAATACTTCTTTTCACTTCAATCTCCCGATCTGACCAAATCTCCCATTTTTTATTACCGTTGATAACAGAATAAAATCCAACCTGAAAATTGAACCACCTACCTACCTTTTCTAAAAACACCCTCCATACGTGCATCCCCAAAGATGACACAAGTCCTGACGGAAACTATTTTCCTCTGGGCCTCCGGCGTAGAGCTATTGTATAAAAAACGCATAAACACACACTTCACTTTGACGGCCGGCGTAGTACAGCGGTAAGGCTCTTGACTCGCATTGCAAAGGTCACGGGATCGAATCCCGGCGTGGCATTAAATTTTATTTGATAAATTGTATTATTTCATAATGTATTCATTTAAAATAATAAATAGTATATTTGCGGCACGTTCCAGAGTGGAAGATACTCTCAGTATTGCCTGGTGTAAGACCACGATTCAGCCAGGTACTTCCCTCCTTCCTCTTCCCCATCTGCTTCCCCTCCCCACTACCTTCTGCTTCACAACATACTCCAATTGGGGATGCCGTGGTCTAACTGGCTCCAGGCGGGAGCAGTTGGGACTCTTGTGCGGTATTCATATTTAAAAAAAAAAAACTTTACCACAAACAACACATCTGCCCTGATGATGGACACTGTAACGCTCATCGAAACGTAAGCGTTACGAAATAACACATTTATTAATGACATAATTAAACAACTCATTAAAAAACAATCATCCCCTATTTATCAAAGTCTGTTTGCACCCTCTCAAGTAAAGTTTTATTTTTGAAACCCAAGCTAGGACGATTCCGAGGATATATATTTCACGTGAATGAAATTTTCATGTATTTTCTACTTTTCAATTTGTGAAAATGCGCAGTGCCATTTATTCCCGAACTATCAAGTACTAAAACCTTAGGATAATGTTAAGGGTAGTTTTTTCCCTTTTGGCTGAAACGCCAGGTAGCCACGGCGAATGTCTTCACGTAATTTATAGTTTTCAATATGTAATGTATCAAGGCAGAATCAGAGAAGGGTAGGACTGTGGGTGGGTTGTAGAGAAGGCTGTATTGTTTAATTGGGTGTAAAGATGGTCGGACAAGCGGGAAAGGGGTGGTTCGTCCTGATGTTGCAGGTAAAAGAAGTGAATTTATTATTATGAAATTTTGTAGGCTTGCAAATTCAACGTTCACGCTCGAATTTAGACATTTTATGTAATTTGGTGAAATCTTACTTTATTCATTTTAAAAACATTACGTTGAATAAGAATTTGCTAAGGCGTACACAATGTAAAATTTTTTAAAAATATTTAGTGTTAAAATCAATAATATTAATGGAGGACTGAATGTCGTTGGCGCCAACAAAAAAACCGTCAAAAGAAGCGAAGCTAGCCGTCCATAATAGAGTGCTGGTACCTACCCTGATGTATGGCAATGACGCATGGAACTGGCACAGAAAGGATGAAAGTAGACTGAATGCTGTAGAAATGAGATTCCTGAGACATATGTGTGGTAAAATCATGTTTGATCGTGTGAGAACCGCAAAGAATGCAAGGTTGATGTAAGCGTAATGAATAAGATTAAGAAAGGGACGCTCAGATGGTTTGGGCATGTAGAGCAAATGAATGAGGAAAGGAGTGTAAGGAGATGACGCAAATGTGAATGGTAGACGAAGTCGGGGACGCCCGAGGAAGACATGGCACGACCAAGTGAATCAGATACTTGAGTCGGGCGATGTCAAGAGTCAGAATAATAGAAGAGCACGTATGAGATTCTGTATGAATGTGAACGAGACAAGGAGTGTGTGCCAAGATCGAGTTGTTTGGCGGTCCGTCCTCTCTGCCTACCCCTGCGGGGAAACGGCGTGATGATTTGTTAGTTAGTTAGTTAATATTTCCCTCTATGGAATAAATTGTATGATAAGCTGGTTCGGCACTTTGCTGAACCCCACTAGTGTCGTTTTTATGAACTGATCTCCTATGGTAAAACAGATTTGTAACTTAGAATTTATTCTTTTTGAAATGACAGCCGTTTAGTTTGTCAAGTAAGAGTAGAAAACATGGGAGGACGCCACTATTGTTCAAAAGGCAATACTAAAAATTTAACTGTTGGTAGAAATGTAAAGCAGTGTAGTGTACATTTTTGTAAAAGATTAAAAAGGCATAAAAATGAAAGAATTATTTTTTAATTGCAATTAGGTTATCACCCACTTATCTCAAAATTAGAATTTGTTATAGATATTAAACACCTTTGCAATTTTGTGTTAATATAATGAAAAATAACGATTTTCTAATAAAATATAAAGCACAGTTTAGAAATTGCTCACATTTATTTAATACTAGCTTATACCTCGCGTTACCGGGGCTTTAGATCATATCTCTAATTTTAATCTGAATAAATTTAACCCATTCAGATCTAAAAGTAGTGTAACTAAACTCACCATTTTAAACTTTCCTTTCTACCAACTGTTTAATTCAAATTAATGTTAAATTAAATTAAAGCCAATCACTTTGTAAAACACAATTTAATCAAATTAATATCATTAAGTAGGTACCTTAACAACAGTGTTTCTTCGATTTATTTTTTTAAGCACAAAATTTTTTTTTTAAATGTGTATACAGTGTTCTGTATTTTCAGTGTCATTGCACTTTAAAGGAATATTTGACAGGTAAATTGGTGTTGCCAGCCTACAAATTTTGTAGTTCCATTTTTTTATATTTTCTACTCTTATTTGACAGACAATAAAATATTGCGTAAAAATGGATTCGAAATTAGGTTAAATAATCTAGAAGCCTTCGAAATTAATAAAAATAATTCAAACAGAATTAATAATCAAATAAATTTAACTGATAGTGACATATTCAATTTATTCCGTTAACCTCATCTGAAAATATTTCATCCCCCCTACCTATTCATCCTTTAATAATAAATTAGCCCCGACGAAGCCTGTGCTTAGCGAAACCGGGTTGGCTATTAATTACGAATTCAGATAAAAATAGTGCATAACAATGTGTGTTTTTTCATTTAATAAATAAATAAAATGATTCACAATATATTTTTATATTATTATAAAATCTGCAAATGCTTACAGCTTTTATCATAAAGTAATGGATTCTTTTTTGGTGAAGACAAAGAATAGACTTTTTTTTTCTTTTTCTGGGTTTCGGGAATGTCTGATGGGGATGTATCCCCATCTTCCCCCGGGAAGAACCTCCACTGCTACTTGTGAATTATAAAATTCAATACCTGGTCACTGGACGTGGACAGGCATCTTTCTATAGTACATACAGCCTTACAGTTCCCAGCCGTTCCTGCACCCGTCTAAACGGGAAATACAGCCTTCTCCTGAATGATTCATGCCTTTCTACCCCGGGGTATAGGGGAAGAGTAGAGGGTGAATTGGGGGATATAAAAAGTGTCAGACTATTTACGACTGTTGAATGTTTTAGCGCACTGTGTGGTCCGAATTAATTCCGTCTTCTTTATTTCTCTAACTTTTACAACTTGGCCGGAATAAAATAAAGTATAGAGTAGCAAATAATGCAACAACAGAATTGATAAATAAATTTGGCGACTGGACAAATCAACGAAGTGGCACTTTGTCGCTTCTTTGATGATGTGCTTCTTCAAAGTGATGAAAAAAAATTAGGTTATGTCAGGTTAGATTATGGGCTGTATAATGTATGTATGTATTTCTTTTTAAACCCCCTGTCCTTGGGTATATTCTGTCTAAAAGTCAAAATTTTTCCGCTTTGCTGCAATAACATCCAAATAAAGGGAATATTTCCGAAAATTTAAAACTGTTTTTGAAAGGTGATGAAATACGCTTTCAAATATTATTATTAGAAATTAACATTAGTGCAACAAGAATTAGTGCGGCAAGCGGTGTGTTGCGTCCCCTCTAGAGCTCAGTGATAATGAAAGCCGAGCTTAGGATCAAGATAAATATGGCAGTGTTCAAAACGATACACTGCTTGATGCTCACTTATGGGTGGTTGTTAAACTAACGAACAAACAAGCCCTAGAGTACAAGCTGCCGAAATGAGGTACTTGAGATGAGTGGGAGTAGTTATGAAAGGGAATCATATAAGAAATTCGACGATCCTAGACGATCTAAGCATCGAACCACTGCTACTCTTTGTAGAAAAATCGCAATTGAGGTGACTTGGGCACGTACTAAGAATGTCTGATGACTGATTTCCGATGGAAATACTGATTGCAATTCCATAGGATAGACGTCCGGTGGGCCACCCCAGATACAGCTGGGTGACGCAATTCCAGAAACTGTGTGAGGAGAGGATGGGACTGTCATGGACGGAGGCCGAACAATCAGCACAAGACAGAGGGACGTATGGAAGAGCCTTGTCGATGCAATGGGTCCCTGACCCGAATAGGATAAGGAAAAGAAGTTTTTTTTTTTTTTTTATAGTTAATACCGCACAAGAGTCCCAACTGCTCCCGTCTGGAGCCAGTGAGACTATGGCATCCCCAATCGGGGTATGTTGTGAGGCTGAAGGTAGTGGGGAGGGGAAGGAGATAGGGAAGAGGAAGGTGTGGAAGTACCTGGCTATTCAGATCTGGTCACTAAACACGGCTAAAGCCATTTTCAAGCAACGTTTCAATTC
This sequence comes from Glyphotaelius pellucidus, assembly GCA_936435175.1. Classification (NCBI taxonomy): domain Eukaryota; kingdom Metazoa; phylum Arthropoda; class Insecta; order Trichoptera; family Limnephilidae; genus Glyphotaelius; species Glyphotaelius pellucidus. The sequence continues at coordinate 3,775,686 of OW386561.1, forward strand.
TGAATGGTGGTCTTACACCAGGGCGATACTGATAGTATCTTCCACTCTGGATAGATAATGATGAATATGAGAATTAAACATGTAATTCTTGAAGTATAAAAATTTGAACGAACACTTTTTTTTTAAATAGCTCACCTATAACTAAAATTATTGATAATGAAAAAAGAAAAACCCACACGTATTTTATTTGATAAATATATTATGTCCCTAACGCGTATACTCGTGGGAGATCCCACGCAATTTTTTATGCTCCAAAAGCGAGAACTTTAGCCTATCAGAATGTGTCATTAAACAGAGCAATTCAACTGCTTAACTATTCTGCATTAACATCGATATCTTCAATGTCACCTATTGAGAGTTCAGCAACTATCTTTTGACATACGTCAGAACACAGTAAAACTGCCCCCATGCACTTTTTTTTTAATTTTGTAATCTTCTCCATAATATTTTAGTTTATAACTGTTATGGAGAACCTGAAAAAATTATAATAAATAAATTCATCTCGAATTGATGTCGGAAGATTTGATTTCATAGAGGGCACATTTTAGTTTTTCTGTGGTTAACTTCTAGATTCTTAAGATTTTTAGAGAGTTAAGTTAGCCTCTCAAAAACTGGGCGTACTGTACAGGACCCGCAGATACCTTAACAGTACACAAATGAATTTGGCAGCCACCTCTGGTTTGGAGCCCCAAAAAACCCCCGACTCTGCAGAAACGGGCGGTCCGATTGATAGATTCTCCTATCTTAACAAACGGATTGCAATCTTTAGAGCACAGGCGTCGAGTGGGAATGCTATCCTTATTCTACCGGTGTTTCAATGGAAGATGCTCCGAGGAACTAGCGTCATTGATCCCTTCGGCACCGGTGCATAGTCGGGAAACACGCCAAACGCGTGCCCAACAAATGTACACTGTTGACATTTGTCACATGAGAACGGGTCGCTTCTTCGACTCGTTCTGATATTCAACAGCTCGGCTGTGGAACGATTTGCCGGCCTCCGTGTTTCCTCCTTCCTACAACATGGGTCTCTTCAAGACCAATGTTCATTTCTTCCTATCCTCAAAAAGACCCTCCACACAGCATCCCAGATGACATAGGCCCTGAGGGAAATTATTTTCCTCAGGGCCCCTTGTATGGAGTAAATGTAAAAATAAAATCAAATATTAAGACAGTCAGTTTTTGCTCCATGGTGGAAGCTCATATTTGTTTTATAAAAAGACCTTTTTTGTGTTATTGTTCTCCACTTTTCAATAAAGATCGTATTCATAATACTAGGGCCTTCCTAGTCTTTGTAAAACTAAGGTAGGGGACCAGGCGGGAAATATACATGTTAGTGTCTTCGATCATTTATTTATTTATTTATTCATAAACGCCCTTTTTCGGGGCTTCTACATACGAAAGGTAAGAAATATACAGTATTTATTGTGCATAACTGAACTGTTTCAGTAACAATATTTTAAATTTGTTTAAAGATAAATTGAAGATGTCCACTGATTAGTATTCTGTACTACTTTCTGGGCAAAGAGGAATACATATTATGGTAGTTAGTAAAAGAATTTCTACACTGAAATAAATTCTGACTTCTAGTATTACGTAGTGGAATCCGGAAGCTTATCATTTCAAACAATACCGGACTATCAACTAAATCATTTAGACTTTTGTAGAGAAATACGAAGTCAGTGAAAATTCTTCTGTCCGACAATTTGAGCGTATTCATATCGTTTAAAATATTGTAGTTTAGCATAATTGCTGGAATACCCATTTAAAAATTTAGCGAACGTAAGAATTTGTTTTGTATTCTTTCAACAGCTTGTACATGTAAATTATAATGTAGGATCCAGACGGGAGAATTGTACTCAAATTGACTTCTAACGTTGGCAAAATATGTCAATTTAATACACTTTACATTGTTAAAATTTCTAATTAGCCTAGTTATAGTTTCCAACATTTTTAAGCCCTTATTATAGATTTTTTGTGGTTAACGAATGTAATATTTGATTGAAAAGTGATGCCTAAGTCTTTAATCATGTTTGATAATCTTAAAAGAAGTTTGTCTGAATAAATAAATGAGTATAATAATCTACATGCATCATAATTGCATAATTGTATAATAATCTACATGCATCATAATAATCTACATGCATCATAATTATATTACCTTACGATTTCTTAGTTTAAAAATACGAGAAAATTAGAAACATTCATTGATCCCCTCGGCACCGGTGTAAAGCCGGGAAACACGCTAAACGCGCGCCCAACATATGTATACAATTGACATTTGTCACACGAGAACGGGTCGCATCTACGACTCGTTCTTGAATTCAACAGTTCAACGATTTGCTGGCCTCTGTTTTCTTTTTCCTACAACATTAGTCTCTTCAAGACCCATATTCACTTCTTTCTCTCCTCAAATAGAACCTTCGCACAGCATCTTCAAAGATGACGAAGGCCCTGAGGGAATTTATTTTCCCCCGGGCCTCTTGTGTGGAGTTATAGTTTAAAAAAAAACTTCCTCTTTTGGGCGCTATTTTGTTCACAGAATTACTAGCATTCACTGAACATTTTTTTCCCATCTTCAATTTCCATGTCTCAACAAATTTGGCTAGCTTTATTCAATCTTACATTATCAATCACTCTTTTTAAATTCCTCTGCTTCCAACTATTTACATTATTTTAAAATTCCAATACCTCCGACCACCCCTGGCGATCGAAACCAAAAAACATCCCCGAAAATAAAACCATTCAGGAATAAAACACCTCATCATCCCTTGTCGATGAATTCGTAATGCTCGCACTCTGCAGCCAGCCCCTGGATCCCTACTGAAGGTGCTATGTCCTGAGGGGGGCGGGGTAGATAGGCTGGAGGCATTAAAATTGTAAGTACATACATCCCTTTCTGCCTTATCCTAGAGTAAGGCGGGGGAACTTGCGTACCATTTCAACTTTGGATTCAAACCGTAGAATATTAAAGGTGCTAGATGGTCTCGTGATCAGATTCAAAATAAATAAAAAAATTAAATCATAAATTAATAATGTTGACAGGAAACCTTAGTAAGAGCAAAAATGTCGTTTTGTAAGCAGCTTCGCTCTAAATTTGTAATCAGCTTCATTTTGTAATCGGCTTCATTTTGTAATCAGTTTTATTATTTTATCAGCTTCATTTTATAATCAGCTTCATTTTGTAATCAGCTTCATTCTGCAATCAGCTTCATTTTAGAATCAGCATCATTTTGTAATCAGCTTCATTTTGTAATCAGCTATATTATTGTATCAGCTTCATTTTGTAATCAGCTTCATTTTGTTATCGGCTTTATTTTGGAATCAACTTCATTTTGCAGTCAGCTTCATTTTGTAGTCAGCTTCATTTTGCTATGAGTTTCATTTTAGAATCAGCATCATTTTGTAATCAGCTTCATTTTGTAATCAGCTTCATTTTGTAATCAGTTTCATTTTACAATCAGCTTAATTTTAGAATCAGCATCATTTTGTAATCAGCTTCATTTTATAATCAGCTATATCATTTTATCAGCTTCATTTTGTAATCAACTTCATTTTGTAAACAGCTTCATTTTGCAATCAGTTTCCGTAAAATCAGTAAAATCATTAAAATCAGTAAAATCATTAAAATCAGTAAAATCAGTAAAATCTGTAAATTCATTAAAATCAGTAAAACAGTAAAATCACTAAAATTTGTAAAATCAGTCAGTAAAATCAGGTGGATCGTGATGCGCCTTGCTACATCATGATCTGCCACATCGTGAAATGACGGTAGATCGTGATGTAGTGAGGCGCATCATGATTTGCGCAATTTTACGACTGGCCTGCAACGTTTACAAAGTGACTAAAATTCATAAAAAAACATTAAAAATTATGTTCACGCATTGAAGTAGTTACAAATCTTAGAGCCTTTCTAGATATGTTCGTCCCTGTGGATCTATTCTGTCTCCTGAGGACATTAACACGTCTGGGAGGAACGTTAACGATAAGAGGTGCTGCTGAAAATTGTTAAAATTCAGTCAGGATTTAAAATTTCATCTGAAAACGTTTTCAGGAATCATTCAAGATTTAACAGGACCCGGAATATTCTATTTCATAGCCTTTTCGGGAAATATACGCTGAAAGGCCTCTCGAATAATAATGCCCTGCGTTAAATACATACGGAGGTGTTGAAAATTCCCGAAAAACAAAACATTGCAAGGAAATTCTCGGGGAAAACAGCCAAAGACAAAGATTCGCGTCGTAAACATCGCATTTTCCTTATCTACGACGTCATATATTTGGGACACGACCGTTTGTAAGGTAATATATTAGTATTTTGTAGGAAATTTACGCTTTTCATGCACGCATTATCATAATGACACCACTAGGCGCCTTGTTATGTTGAACAAAATGTAAAAATATTTTAATTTTACTCAGTTTGATAATTATATACATTTATTTAACCCCTCAGGCGTCGACCATATTTTGTTGGAAGATCAAAATATTTCCGCTTCTTTATAAAATCCAAATAAATAGAATATTTCTGAATGTATCAGAAATCAAAAAACTGTTTTTGAATGGTGATAAATCTTTCAAATTTTATAAACGGACTTCCCGTAGAGAGAAAGGTTGGTACGTATATTGCTGACTTTTTTAGGGAGAGGTCAATTCAGACGGTTGCTGATGGTTTCACCTCTTCCTTGCATCCAATAAATGCTGGCGTCCCACAGGGATCGGTTTTGTCTCCGACTTTGTTTTTGTTGCACATCAACGACCTTTTGTAATGTGCACCAATTCATTGTTACGCGGATGACAGTACAGTCCATGATGGCTTTTTGTTTGACAAGCCCCCAAAGGGCACACAAACTCCAACGGCTCGGAATGCTTTGAGCAAATAATGGACGATTACCTCGAGAGTGTTTTCTTTTGGGGTAAGAACAACCTCGTCGAATTCATTGTTTCAAAGACCCAATCATGTCTGATTACGTCTAAAAGGGATCGAAATGAAAATCTTGTCTCCTTCAACGGAAGCAATCTTCCGAACAGGCCCCCCATTGATATGATTGGTGTAACATGATGCATTATACAAAGAAGCTAAACTTTTCAGTCTCCGTAAACTATTTATACCGCAAACTATGAAATATTTCTTTAAAAACAAAAACAAATTTGAAAAAAATGAAAATAGAATCAACATTAGAAATAATAATGTTTTTTATACCTCCCAAACGAATACCAAACAAATGCAAACTCACAGCAGTTTCATTGGACCTCGTACATTCAATCTTTTACCGAAAAATATTCAAATGACAACTAAACTACTTCAATACATAAAGGACTTGAAGTCGTGGCTTGATAATGTAGATATTGAAACGTTGTTTGTTTAATTTCTATCACTTTATGTTTCAAATATTTAAACAATACACTTATTATTACACTATTACTTATAATTACAATACACCTTTATTATAACATTACTACACTTAATATACACTTACTATTACACTTAATATTGCACTATACACTACTCACTATAGCACTGTGTATGTTCATTTTGTGCACAGCTGTTTAGACAATTTTTAATCATGTTGTTGCTTTATATGCCCATTGTTTGTTCTTTTTAGGTACAATAATAAAATATATTAAACTATATTACCCACGCACAGGCTGCGCCTTAGTGGGTTCCCATTATTCTTATTATTTCATGATATTGTATACATCTAATGTAAAATTTGGGAAAAATAATAGAAATTAAAAAAAAAAATAAAAAAACTACAAGTGACCAGCTCAGGTATAGGGGCTCCATCGAAGCCAAAGTTCAATTAACCTCCCAAAAACCAGGTGTACTGTACAGGGCCCGCAGATACTTTAATAGTACACAACTGCTAACCCTGTACAAATCGCAAGTGTGCCCCAAGGTTGAATTTGGCAGCCACCCCTGGTCTGGAGCAACAAAATTCCTGAAAAATACCTTCGACTTAGTGCAGAAACGTTTGATAGATTCTCCCACCTTGACGAACGGATTGCAATCTTTAGAACACAGGCATCAAGTGGGAATGCTATCCCTGTTCTACCGGAATTTATGATTTTTTCCGAAAAGCAAACAAATTGGCCTGAGGGGTTAAGCGAAAAGATATAACCCATTAACTAAAAACATACTTTGTAGACGACTTTATATAATGTTTCGAGCCTGGAAATGACTACCTTTCGCATAATTAAACAGTAAATTCTTCGTCCATTGTTCACGAAACAAAAATGAAATCCTGTACAAAAAGCTTTCAATTCTTATTCCTTTCGACTTGCCCTAAAATTTGTCTCATTGAAAGAGAAAACTTAGTTACAAAATTAAATACTTTTTTTTTTAAAATTATTTATTATTTAAAATAATATGTTTGACATGGTGTATAATAATAATAATACATCTTAGGTTTTTTACTACACATCCATTGAAAGCATTTGTTTGTGTATGGAAGGGGAGTGAACATAAATGTTGTTATTAGTTAGTACTTAAATAATTCATTGTACATAAACAGATGGGTGCTGTAGTATTTATTTTGATAATATTATATATTTTTAAAAATCTATCTATCTATATACACGAGCTCATCTGCCCTGATGATGGACACTGTAACGCTGTCCGAAACGTTGGCTAGAGAAGGAGGTAGCACAACACGACACAACACCACAAAAATAAATAACGAAAAAAAAGAGATTAGAAGCTGTTTTATTTTTTTAATTGTTTAAAGTTAAAGTTATGTTTTTGTTTCTTGGTGTTAATTATTATTAAAGTATTATATTATTTTTGATAATAAACACTTCGTTTTATTTATTTCTTCCACTTCATTTTCATTTATTTCTTTGGGGTCAGTAGTGACCCCATGCGAGTGATTAGGTGATTTACTTGATGCTCCTAATTACGGGTCTTCACAACAGAGATGTTTGTCATTTTTTTTTAATAATTTGTTTTATGTTTTTAAAAAAAAAGTCAGATTGGAATCCAGAATTACTCCCAAATATTCAATTTGAAACATTTCTTTCAAAGCTTCGCCGTTTACCAATATTTATCTTTTTGTCGGTGTTACTCGTTTTCCAATTTCCAAAAATAATTTTGTTTTTTATATATTCAATTTTCCTTCAATCGCTTTGATATATTATTTAGGTCTTCGTTTAGTTGTTTCATTACCAGTTCATAATCTTATCCTATTATGTATATCAACGCGTCGTCTGCAAATAATCAAATGTTTAAATATTTCAGTACTTCTACCATTTCATTAACGTACATTATAAAAATAATAGGTCCGAGAACAGACCCTTGTGGTACTCCCAAGGTATTTGCCAACTTCAATTTTAAGTACAGATTTCATTACACACGTAAAAATGCTCGAATCACTACGACAAAGAGGTTCTTTTTGTAACGGATTTTGTAGGTTTATGGTAGTGTGTCAGGACGTTTTGTTTAAATCAAAACAGGCAAGTTCAATAACAATCTTTTTTCGTTTGTTCTAGTTCAACTTCGTGGGCAAGCTCCTTGGACCCAAAGGAAACTCCTTAAAGAGACTACAGGAAGACACTATGTGCAAGATGGCAGTCTTAGGCAGAGGATCTATGAAGGACAGACAAAAGGTTGGTTCAGTCAATTAACTTTCCAAATGTTTCATTATATTCCCATTAGCCAACGAATTGGCTAACACCACCCCAAAATGCTGGGGAACCCTTTTACAATCCGGGACCTTACCCGAAATTCGTAAATAATATTGGTCCATTTACAAAAATATAGGTAAAAACATTCACAACTCTCCTACTAACTTACAGAAATTATTGCCTTTGCATTATTGTGCAATGTTGACTTAGAAGACTAGGATTAGGAATTCGTTAATTTTTAACCCCCGACGCAAGGAGCGGTGTTATAAGTTTGACGTGTCAGTGTGTCTGTCTGTCTGTGGCGTCATAGCTCCTAAACGAATGGACCGATTGTGATGCAGTTTTTTTTGTTTGAAAGCTGACGTAATAGAGATGGTTCTTAGCTACAATTCATGAAAATCTGTTCAGGCGTTTTAAGGTTATCAGCTTTTTTTGTGTCGGGGGTTTCTTAAAATTTTGTAAATTTTACTTATAAACAATCAGTTTTTGAAATGGTGGACGTTTTGGAATCTCAGACTTAATGAATTAAGTTTTATTGAATTAACTTAACTTGTGAATAATAATTGCCCCCCATTTAGCTCACCCTTTTCAAATACTTAAGCTATTCTAAATAAATATAGAAAACTGCATTAACGCGATAGCAAAGTAAACTTACGATAATGAGGAGTATCAGATAGTTACAGGTTTATACATATAATTGATAATTCAAGGAAAGATTGTTTTAATGCGAGGACCAGAAAAACGCTTCAATAGGACTAAATATTTTACAATACAATATTTTAAATTGGTGTGACTAGAATAAGCAAAATAATCACGCATACATAATACGACGCATCTTTCTTTCTAGTTGACAGAAGGGTAGTTCTGTATTTTTATTGATAGCGTGATAAATAGGCCGTATACGACAAATTTTGGCAGTTTTCTTAAATGCGGTATTTTGTATCGTGCTAACTTTTAAAGTTTGTTAGATGGCAGCGCGTTTGCCGCGTAATCAGTCACGGGAAATTTTTCGAATGGAATGTCATCGCGTACAAACATCAAAATAATACGACAAATGGATAGTCATTTATGAACGCATATTAGGCTTATATGTAAGTAGTTATGATAAATAATCAATGGTAATACGTGTTTTTAAGTCGGTAATTCACACCAACTGACATCAATACACGACAAGCATAAACAAGCCATTGAAATCTGTAGAAAATCACAGAAATTTGACAGACAATAACGCACGACGAACGCCTTCCGACGTCCGACGGATTTTGCCTGTTTGTCTTAAGCGGCCGCTACCCGAATTTCTACCGATTCCTTGCATACGCCCTTGAACATTTGAAGTTTTGGAGCTCTTAAAAAATATATGTTATTTTTTAAGATAATATCTGTACAATCCCTACGTCGAAACGCAAATTATATGAAATTCCCTTTGTAGAAAAAAATCGCAAGGTACGCTCCGAAAATTTTTATTTTCAAGTCTGTCTCTATTATTTAACAAGTTATATGTATGAAAAAATTCACGGTTCTTTTTTTAATGTTGTTTTAGACAACCCCCACGAAATTTTTGCTCTATTCTAAACGAGTGGTGTTTTATAAAACATTTTCGCTTCAATTTTATGGTTTGAAATATTAGCGCACTCTCTCCAACATTCGTAATTACATATCTCTCCATCTTTTTCTTTTCAAGCCAGGGTATGGCGCCTTAATTGTATCGTAATGCTGACTAACACAAAAGATTTTTTTTAAATTAAAATACATACATATAACAGATTTAAAAAAGAATACATATGGTTCTTAAAACTAATTACAATAAATTAATTTCTTACCAACCCAATAGAGAAAACCTTTCTCCTGTTTGAGTTTGATAGTAGTGCAATCATAAAATAGATACAGAAATTATATTTTTGAAGTACGAAATAAATAAATCTAATAGCATGATAACAATTCTACATAACGAAACTTGAATAACATAAGAGTTACTAAAATTAGAAATACAATTTAGATAAATCAAACAAGAAATAGAAGTAATAGAAATAAGCATTATATGATTAATAATAATAATTATAGTAGGTAGGTTGTAGATGGTTGTAGGTAATAGGTAGGTAGAGTATGGTCAAACATTGATACTGTATTACCCTTCAGATCAGGATTACCCTTCAGATCAAAAAGTAAGAAAAATAAGTCCTATGGTAGGCTATGTTCACACACCTTGGAGTGATCAAATATTACCATGTCTGAATAGTGGGTGTCATTGGACTGTCATTTGTCGGTGCATCACAGGATCGCAAGGCATAGAGGAGCGTTGTCCACCAGGGGAATTGGAGTGGGGGTCATGATACTTATCAATAAAGAAGCGAACTTAGAAGACTAGATTATCAAATTAAATATTTATGTTAACGTTGTCGTGAAATTCCAATATTTCATGTTATTTTGACATTTGTCCCCACAGGAAGAAGAATTGCGGACCAGCGGAGATGCCAAGTTCTCGCACCTATCCGAGGACTTACACGTGGAGATCAGCGCTTTTGCCACTCCCGCAGAAGCGCACGCCAGGATTGCATACGCACTGGCTGAAGTCAGGAGGTTTCTAGTACCGGTGAGTTCATACTTCTCTAATTGAAGACAATTGGTCTCATTTAACAATTACTTACTTACTATTTGGTTGTGTAATGTATCATTTGTTCTCTCCTGAGACATTCACAATTAATAAGTACGAGGACCAGTATTCTCAAGTACTAGAGGTTACTTTTTCAAAGGGTTAGGTTCTTTAAATCGCAGTTACTGTTTATTGACGTATCTTTCCTGGCTGAAAGCTAAGTCTGCAAAACTCCTGAATTGTAATGACTCCTCACACCTGCCTTCGGTCGCCTTCGGGACAACTCGGCAACGAGATCATGTGACCCGAAGAGCCCAACTAAAGTAATGTGGCAAATAAATTATAGACTAATATGATACATTACAGAAATTCAAATAGAACTTTGCCATCAAGTTGCCAATCAGCACCAATTTTTTTACCCGGTCACCATTAAATTCCGATTCTAAGGATGGGTTGTTTCAAAAAATTTGACGAAGTCGTCAAATATTTGACGTTAATTTTCACGTTCTGTGTAAGTTCTATTCAAGTTCTGTGATGATTTCAGTTTTGTGAAGCAGCTGGCCTATGATGATAAAAAAACAGAACTCGAAAAAAACTTACACAGAACCTGAAAATTAACTTCAAATATTTGATGAACTCATCGATTTTTTTGAAACAACCCGTCCTAAGTGCGTTTGAACTTTTGAACAAATTGTGATCAGCAGAGGACAACTTCTTTTCAAGGTACGATAATGCCAGAAACGTTTATGTTAGTCGAATAAATTACTTACAAACAGTCGCAGTGCTGTAATGAACAATACTTTCGCCAAAGTTTCCACGTTTTCATCCGTCCACTGCACTTGTTTAGAAGTTTTGCAATTCCCAAACAAACTGGATAATATCCACTCTATATGTTTCCATGAATCGCATTTCTCTCAGAATTCCCAGTATTTTCCAAACAATTGATCCACATGTGCACAGTCCACGGGGATCACCAACCCTCCGCTGAGTGTCTTATTATATCCGAGTAAACATTATAGGCTGTCCCTCCGTAGGGAATAGGTATAGGGGTGGGCGGGCTGCGGGTGGATTTAGGTAATGCCTACAACCCTCTCGAAGGGCTCGTCCTCAAATCCTTCTCAATCCGTAAACCTCCGCAGGCCATACGAAATAATACACATTTTAGGAAATCGATCAACTGGATGCAGAATGTTTTTATTTATTCGGAAAATACACAAAATATATTATAACAGCATCTGCCCATATTTGTGTAGAATTTTGATTTTCCTTGGTACAAAAGACTGCATGATTCATAACAATATCGTTATCCATACTAATATTATAAATGCGAAACTGCTCGAGTTTGTTTGCTACGCTTTCACGCATTAACCAATAAAAAGACTTTAAAAATTCTTTCACCAATAGAAAGCTAAATTATATGCAAAGACTATGGGCTGTATATGATGGTAAGTTCTGGCGTCATGAAATTATAAATATTAATATTTTATATTTGTTATACGTTTTCTGTCGCTAACAAAAGCAAGCTTTTGCTAACTTCAGAAAAAAAAACTTTTCCTTGGAAACGAGGTTGATATATTTATGGGCTTTGTGCTGGTAGGTACTCGGCCCCCTACCTACTGGTCGGCTACTGCTCCAGAAAATTAAATATTAGAATATATTTTGCTTTTTTTGAACAAGCTTCTGTTTTGGAATAAATGTCAGATGAGAGTTCCTACATTAAAAATATAATTCGTAACGATTATAAAGACTGAATAATAAATGGTGTAATTCTTTATTATATTTACAAACTTCCAAATATTTAAATAAAAATAAACATCCGAAATGTTTGTAAGCGTATAAATTCCGAATGAATTAACTAAATTGGAAAATTCTTTTTTCTTTGAGCTATAACATTATTAAATTTAGGTGGCAGGTGAGATGTTTGAAAACTGAATGTAAGTGAATGAATGTATGGAATGCGGGAGGGGATGGGGGTGGGGGGAGGGGGATAATTGATAAGTGCAAGCGCTACAGTAATTTTCCATAATACCATGCGAGCGAAGCCGCGGGGAAAAGCAAATAAATACAATATTAATTTAATTATTTTTTTTAAATTTGCTTTTTGAAACTCCATTTAAATTTAAATTTATTTTATACTAGCTTTTACCCGCGGCTTTGCTCGCATGGTATTAGGGGGAAATTATTGTAGCGCTTGCACTTATCAATTATCCCCCCCCCCCCTCTTTCCCCCCCCCCCCCCCTTCCCACATTCCATACATTCATTCTTCGGTACATTCAGTATTCAAACAGCTCGCGTGTCACCTAAATTTCATAATGACAGAGCTCACCAGTAGTAAAAAAGAGAATTATCCAATTTGGTGCAGTCGTTCGGAAGTTATGCACGTACCTACATTTCGATGATTCACTTTTATTTTTAAAGATAGATAGATATTAACTATTACGCCTGAAATAAAAAAAATATATATATCAACATCGATTACACGGCGATGATTTGTTTTCTGACGTTAGCAGTAACTCGCCTTTGTTAGCGACAGAAAACGCATAATAAATATAATATATTAATATTTATAATTTGATAACGCCAGAACTTACCATTATATACAGCTTATATTACTCGCATATAATGTATCTTTCTATTGCTGAAAGCATTTTTAAAATCAGTTTAGTGGTTTAGGCGTGAAAGCGTAATAAACAAACACACTCACTTTCGCATATATAATATTAGTACAGATAGATATTTTTCAATCAATTTACACAAAACCTTGACAAATTATATATTTAAACCTTCCTCATAAATCACTCTATCTATTGGTAAAAACCGCGTTCAGTAGTTTTTGAGTTGAGCGAACAGACAGGCAAACAGACGCGTTGGAGTGCTTTGTTTTACAATATGTAGAGATGGATACGATTATTTCTTACACTTTAATGTTTTTCTCATATTTATAACATTGAATATCAGAAGATGTTTGGATAAAATATCGTTTACATGTGATCTGGCGTTTGAATTGAATCTTTTGAACTGAACATTAATAAAACCTGGAACTATCGATAAATCTGCAACCCTTTATTTCACTCTAACAGCCCTCGATATTCTGATATAAAGGGAAAGTTTTATTGAGCTTTTTGCCATAAAACCTATTTTTTTCATCCCGGAAATCAGATAGGCATCATAATACTGTTCAGGATTCAGACGAACGATGAAAAACGACTTAGATTAATAAAATGTCTTCCAATAGCGACTTCCGAACTTTGACAGTTGATAGTGGCCATATTGTTGAAACGACATCTGTCAAAATGACTTCATTCATCATGTCAAAATCACCATGGATGAATGTAGCGTGCAAATGATAAAATCGTTAAATATTTAATTTATTGTTTATTGATTAAATCTCACGTGGAGGTGATGTGAACTGGCCACCGAGATCGTGCGATTTGACCCCGTTAGACTTTTTCTTGTGCGGTTTTCTTAAGTCGCAGGTCTATGCAAATAAGCCACAAATCACAGCGACTCTCAAAGCCAACATAACCTATGTTATTGGTCGAATTCAGCCTGATTTATGCGCCAGAGTCATGGAAAATTGGACATTTCGGATGCGCGCCACCCAGAAAATCTGCGGCAAACATTTAAACGATGTTAGGTATATTCCATACATGATGGCATTGATAGACCTTTCAAATGAATAAAAAATGTCGATGTTATCTCACACACGCTTTATTTTATTTAAATTTAAAAATGGAAAGCGCTTAATAAAAGACCCTATATAAATTATGCCTGGCTTTCAAATAAATTTAGCATCCAGAGATTAAAAATATATTGGTGTTTGATATGCAGTTCCATGTATTGTGAATTAATTTGTGGACTGAAATCGATAATTTTAAATACCATTCAACTTGACATAATTATGGGTGTGTTGCACAATCACACTTAGATTCGATATTAAATTGCACTGAGAGATCAATATTTGTTCATTGCACGTGCACTTTAATAGACTGATTGCAAGATAAACGACTCTCATGTGTGTTACCCTTTTAAGTTTAAGTTTTTATATTGAAATATCTTATATATTTATAGTTGTAAGTTAAATTATCTAATACTACTATATGATCTATTCTAATGTTTCCTTAAAACTTTAAATGTATTTAAAAAATTTTTCTTAGATATTATATTATGAATGTTTAAATTGTTAGAACCTGCAGACAAGCTGCCATATGACAGCTTTGTGGGTATACTCTAATTCTTGTACAAAATGTTTTTCTGTAATTTAATAAATAAAAAAATAAATAAAAATAAAAAGTGGCTTTTTTCGCTAATAGATTCCTGAAGTGTTCAATGTACGGGTTTTAAATAGTGCATACCTTCGCACGTTGCAAAATGTGCGTAGTTTATATCGTTGTGCCACAATTTGCAATTGCTTAAAAGTTTTCAACTGTTCTAAAATTGGAAAGTAGAGATTATTTAATTTTGTAAATGTCACACACTTATTATAAATTGGTCATACACTGTCAAATAGGGATAGGCACTTAGATAGCAGATTAGGTGGAGGAAGGGCGTTGCATGTTATTGCGTCAACGTGATATATATTCCAGTGGTCTTTAATTACAACATTGATAACAATGCTCTTGAGACATTAACACAAATTAAAGACTAAGGCATCACTTTTCAATCAAATCTTTAATTTTTTAACCACATAACAGAAATTTGTAATAAGGGCTTAAAAATGTTGGGATTTATAACTAGGCTAACTAGAAATTTTAACAATATAAAGTGTTTTTTGCGTATGTTCGAAGTCAACTTGAGTACAATTAACCCGTCTGGAATCTTCATTATAATATACATGTACCTACAAGCTGTTGAAAGAATACAAAACAAATTCTTACGTTTTCTACATTTTTAAATGGGTATTCCAGCAATTATGTTGAACAACAACACTATTTAAAACGATATGAACATGCTCAAATCGTCAAACAGAAGAATTTTCACTGACTTGGTATTTATATTTAAAATTCTATAGTCCGGTATTGTTTGAATTGATAAGCTTCCGGATTCCACTGCGCAATACTAGAAGTCAGGATTTATTTCAGTGCAGAAATTCTGGGACTAACTACCATTATGTATTCCTCTTTGCCCAGAATATTAATGGAGGGAAAAAATTTTACCAAGTCAGTGGACATCTTCAATTTATCTTTAAATAAATATAAATTATTGTTATTGAGGCAATTCATTTATGTACAATAAATATGTATTTTTCTAACTATGCTAATGTAAAGCCCCGAAATGGGGTGTATATTAATAAATAAAATAAATAAATATACAGTTTTATTTTGAAATTAAATATGCTTATTGATCCATTAAAAATAAGGTTTCACAAAAAATAGAGCCTCGACCTAGACTTTTAAAAGACAATCAAAATATCTTTTTTCAATTTCAGTGAAATTTTCTATTCTGAAGTCGAATAAGATGTTCAAAATATGCTGTATTTTAGCAATACATCTGTGCGAGTACTAAGAGTCAATATTCGTTGCGGTATCTACAAATTATACGTACAATAGATACTCATCTTCTATGAATCTTTCATTGCTCACAGACCTTTTCTGAGGGTTAAGGTATTAAATTGTTTTGTTACGAATCGTGATAGTACGGACTATTATTACGAATTTCACGTCTTCCTTGAAAATTGGTCGTTAGTAAAGCTATGGCTGGAATAAAATAAACTAGAGCAGCCCTCGGTCAAAAAAACTCCACATAGGCTGACACATAAATTCACAGATCATCTTGGCCCCTACTCGGGCGACGCAACGTCAGCAAACATCCACATATGAAATCTTGTATCGAATAAGCCTCATTATTTTCTTGGAGATCTGCTGAGAGGTCTAAAATAAATATCTTAAAATTTTCAAGATTGATGTGTGTTATTTCTCTTAATTTCCAGTAATAAGACAACTTAAGATGATTTGGGTTTCTTTCAAATAAGTTATGGACAGACGTCCGTACTAACTGGGGCTCTAAGATGTTCCGCTCAAACCCACCGATGTCTTCAGTCATCATCGTAACCGTTCATACCTAAGACACGAACGGTGATAGGTGGTACTCTTCTGATGTCCTACTAACTGCCATCTGTCGGGAAATGTCAGAACTTCGTAAAACAAACTAAGCTATCGACATCTTTTGGAAGAAGCAGAAATTACATGAATAATTAATACACTACAATATGACAAAAGATTTTGGTTATTAGTAGAGCTTGGCTACATCAACAACTTACAACTTTGTAGAAACGATACGCGGAACTAAGCTGTTGATGTTAGTTTATCAATATCTCTTAACTCTAACACGCTAACATTCTATCATGGATGCTTTAAAACATCCGTACATTCTATCATGGATGCTTTAAATGTTAAGAATCCATGATGATTAAAGTTTAAAACATCCATGGTAGAATGTTAGCGACACGTGGACAAATTTCTCTACGGAGCAGACTCGATAAATTAATCAGCTTTTAATTTATGTCAACTGTCAAAATTTGAGGGCGAAATTTTAAAATTAGAAATTTTTTAAATTTTAATGCAGTCTCTCATCTCCGGGGGGTCTAGCACAGTTAAATAGAAAACTTTACAATATTGGCTCGAAAGGCGAAACTACTGATAATTTTAGACTTTTTTCCCGAGTACGGCCACATTGTTGATAGCCAGACCTATATTTACAGGCAGATAGATACTGGCAGATCTGTCCATGGAATTATATATATTTTTTTTATTTTATTTATTTATTGAATCTTTACATTGCAGGTAAAAATTTTTACAAAACAATTTGCAACCTCACTAGGACAAGCCTGTGTTGAGGTTAACAATTCTACAATTAACAAAATAACACAAAATTATACAGATATTGAAAGAACAATATTGTTGCATTTCTTACAGGTTGAGATTATTACTAAACTGCTGGCGCTAGGTAGTACATTCATTCATGTAAACATGTAGACTTTTGTAGGGTGACCATTTTTTTGAGGACTGATTTAAAGTAAAAAATAAAAAATAAAATTGTTTTTGTTTTAACGATGAAGTTGTAAATAATAATAATATAAATGACAACTTCGAATTGAAATAATAACTTAATATACATTGGATAATTAGTAAGTGAGGTCTTTAGTCATATTTTAACCACTTTCGTTTTTCGATTACTTAAGTCTACGGATGGCATGTATGATTTCATTAATATCTAAGAGCTTCGTTAGTTTACCTCCATTCATTAATAAGTCAGTTACGTAGTTTCTAAAACGTTTTATATAGTGACAACTTACGATTATCTAAGACTCTGGAGGCTACGCTAAAATTTGTCAATCGTCCGTCGGAATATCTCGTATCAATTGTTGATCGTGCTCGCAAATATTGATAAATCCGAACTTACCAAATATAAGGGGTACATAAAGGAGAATGTTTTCTGATTTTCCATGAATATGTCATGTGTTTATGTTTATATTTCGATCGCTTATACTTGTAATTCTATTTTGAGTTGATTTGTTGTGCAACCTGGCTTCTTATTTTTACCAATATTTTTTATGTAATTTTTTGTTTTATTTAATTTTTGGTTTCATATTCCTTTATTACTAATTTGATTATTTCTTATTCTTTATTATGCTGTCTAAACAGAGGTAAAGTCACAGGGAGGAAATCCATAATTGGTTTTATTTCTGATATATTACAAATATACTAACCGAAAAAAGTATTTTTTTAAACTCAATTAAAATTAAATTTGATAATGTTATTATCTTTTCTGTTATTATTTTTATTACAGCTGTTTCGGTTTAAAAGACCTTCAAAAATTGACATTCATATTCGTATAAATACGTCGTCTCAATGTGGTTCAACCACCGTTTGAAAATGGTCTTATGACCGAAACAGCTGTAACAAAAGTATTTACTAAAATCCTTCTTCTTCTTCGTGTGCACTATCAGGTCCTCCCGACGTTGGCGATCACTCTGGAAAATGTCTCTCTATCTTGTGCTGCCCGGAATAGCTCCTCAGCACTTCTAATGCCAAGACATTCGTCTCCTACCAGGCTCTTGGCGACCTTCTATTTTTCCTTTCAATATTAATTGGAGCAAGTGATACTTTTCCCCTCGAAGTATGTGACCCAGATATGAAATTTTCCTGACTTTTATTAATGTGAGTAGTTCTCTTTCTGCTCTGCCCGCCTGAGAATTTCTATATTGGTGATCATGTCGGTCCATGGAACCTTGAGCATTCTCCGGTGAAGCCACATTTCAAAAACCTCTAACCTGTTTGTGGTATTTACTTTCAAGGTCCATGTCTCACATCCATACATCAAGGCTGACCACACATAACACTTTAACATTCTCTGCCTTAGTTTTAAATTGAGGTTGTCATTGCAGAAGAGGGATTTCATTTTATTGAAAGCAGTTCTTGCTGCCTCAATTCTGCACTTAACCTCTACATCTGGGTCAAGAGTCTCCGTGAGAATACTGCCGAGGTATCTACTAAAATACTTGCAGAACTTAATAATAACATTATCAAATTTAATTTAAAAAACATAAATGGAATTTTCAGGATTAAACTCAAAAACAATTGTAAAAAAAAATGTTAGCCGCCGATTTCCCGAAAATAAATAAATAAAATTTAAAAAAAATAGTTGACCGTAGACGGCCTCCGTGGTCCCGAGGCAAGACTCTCGACTCACAATCCGAAGGTCGCGGGTTCGAACCCGGCGTGCGCAAATAAATTTTATTTGATTAATTTGTGTTATTTCACAATTTATTCATTTAAAATAATATATAGTATATTTGCGGCACGTTCCAGAGTGGAAGATACTATCAGTATCGCCCTGGTGTAAGACCACCATTCAGAATTGAAACGTTGCTTGAAATGGCTTTAGCCGTGTTTAGTGACCAGATCTGAATAGCCAGGTACTTCCCCACCTTCCTCTTCCCTATCTCCTTCCCCTCCCCACTACCTTCAGCCTCACAACATACCCCAATTGGGGATGCCATAGTCTCACTGGCTCCAGACGGGAGCAGTTGGGACTCTTGTGCGGTATTAACTGTAAAAAAAAGATGACAGATTTAATAAACGGTTTTATCGATCGTCCGTGCTAGATTCTCTTCTTAATCTTGCCAAATCAGGTAACCGTAAAATAAGCAGCCAGACGAACGATAATATTCATTCGAATATTGTATTCATCAAATTCATAACGTTGTCATAACATTTTGTACTACGTTGTTCCAATTTCGGGGTTACTTTGTGAACTTCATGGCAATGCTTAACTGGGAGGTACGCTACGCTATAAAGTGTAACAATGGAGGTTGGTTGTAAAATAACTTTCCTTGTTTTGAGAGCTGTGTTGACTTACTGAGTGTAGTTCAGATGATGCAGTACTTACAGCTATTCAGAGGAGTGCCGTCTATAATATAGATAAACAATAATATTAAATATCAGTGTTTGAAAGAGAAAGTACGAGAACAGTGTGAGATATAGTTGTGAACGATGAATACTTGGAGCAGGTAGATGAGTTTGTGTATCTGGGTAGTATGTTTACGAGACATGGGAAGGCTGATAGAGATATCGAAAGAAGGGTAAATGCCGGTAACTCCGTTAATGGAGGACTGAATGCCGTTGGCGCTAATAAAAAACTGTCAAAAGGAGCGAAACTAGCGGTCCACAATGGAGTCCTGGTACCTACCCTGATGTATGGCAGTGAGGCATGGAACTGGCAGAGGAAGGATGAAAGTAAACTGAATGCTGTAGAAATGAGATCCCTGAGGCGTATGTGTGTTAAAACCATGTATGATCGTGTGAGAAATGTGGAGATCCGCAAAGAATGCAAGGCTGATGTAAGCATAATGAGTAAGATTAAGAAAGGGACCCTCAGATGGTTTGGGCATGTAGAGCGAATGAACGAAGAAAGTAGTGTAAGAAGAATATATGACGCAAATGTGAATGGTAGAAGAAGTCGGGGACGCCCGAGGAAGACATGGCACGATCAAGTGAATCAGATACTTGAGTCGGGCCATGTCAAAAGCCAGAATAATAGAAGAGTATGTATGAGACGATGTATGAATGTGAGTGAAGCAAAGAGTGTGTGCCAGGACCGAGTTGTTTGGCGGTCCGTCCTCTCTGCCTACCCCTGCGGGGAAACGGCGTGATGGTTAGTTAGTTATAATATTAAAACATTGCAAGAAACCAATCTTCACTTTCAAAAATACACGCGGAAGTACGGGTACCAACCACAAAACTGAAATACTGACAGCAACACTATGCGTCAAAAGCAGGAACTGAGTATCTATGCAAAATGACGTCCACGTCGTCTTCAAATATTGGCTTTATCTATGTACACATTCAAACGTTTATGTGTGCGTATGCTCACAAAGGGACGACTCGTTTGTGTTAGTGTCTTAATTAAAAGCTGTGCTTTTCGGCAGTGTCAGCAAATACAGCAGTCAGTGCCATCTGTTGGTACATTTATTAATTGAGCCCTTGCACAGAAGACTTTCGTATCCAACAATATTTTTATTCCGAGAAAAAACTAAACCAGTTATGTTTCATATTTTTATATTTAAAATACGTAAAAAAAAACATCTCTCAAGAGTTTTAATTAAAAAGTCGTCTAGAAAGACATTTAGATTACAGTTTATTACTAGAATTTACATTGAATTTAGTGAATAATGTTGTATATAAAAATTTCACAAACAACATTATTCCACAAAACGTTTTTTTTTTACTCTTCATGCCTTACAGAAAGCAACACGTCCTTTTAACATTAATCTACAGATGTCATTGATGTATTTGAGCTTAAAAAGCAAAAAAAAACTCGAGTGCAGTTTACACGCGGTAGAAGCGAAACTTTACCAAAACAATCTCAAGCATTAATTGAAAAGTGAGGTCATAATCAAAGCGACCAATGAGCGCAGACCTCGCTCAATTTCCGTTCCATATCCCAACCAATAGGAGCCTTTAAAAGTGACATCATTATCAAAGCGGCCGATGAACGCAGTTGATGTGTCGCAAGAGCACTAGTTGTCATTTCCGTTTCATCCGAAATCCAAATCACAGCCGTGCTATGAAGTTTGACTTTAAAAACGATATGAATAAATGAAACGATTTACATATTTGTAAAAAGCATTAACTTTGTGGCTCGCCATAATTTACAATAAAAACACATAAATTTGTTTTAGACCACTTTTATTTTATAACACTCTACCGGTTTCGGAAGACCCTTCCTTCTTCAGGAGAATATTGTAACTGGTTACAATATTGTTACAATATTCTGGTTATATATAACTGGTTACAATATTGTTACAATATTCTCCTGAAGAAGGAAGGGTCTTCCGAAACCGGTAGAGTGTTATAAAATAAAAGTGGTCTAAAACAAATTTATGTGTTTTTTATTGTAAAGAAACGATTTACATTCTAGATATTATCTTGAGACCAACATACAACATTATTCCATGAAACAAAACTGTTTCAATGGCTAAAAGCAAACTTAACATATTTTTTCTGGACAAATTCTACTTTCCTGCATTCTTCAGCTTCTTGGCTTTGAAGACTTCCTAGTTGAAGCCATATGACATTCGTTTTTTTCCATTTATTCCCATAAATTTAACTATGCGCCGTGATTTCAACGAATGGCGTTATATAACATTCTAAAACTCAAAATTGATAGTTTTGTTGGATACAACATTATTCCGGGCAAGGGCTCAATTAGTACAACTTTACTAACAAAGTAATGGTATTTAAGATACATTTAGAAGGCTTTTTTTTCAAAATATTGAAAATTTATTTTTATTTAGATAAAAAGTGGAAATTTTATATTTCTAGTTATATATAAATTTTTTTACATGAGCTCCTCACAGGAGACCCTGAGGAAAACAGTCCCCCTCAGAGCCTGGAGGGTTTTTTTAAAGAAAGGAAATGGTGAAGAATTCTGGAAAGGAAAAGGTTTTAAGGGGTGGGTTGGAATCTGGAGTTCAGTGTGTCCTGGTCACCCGCCTCCAAGACCTAGACAAACCTCACCCCATGAACCCGTTAAATCACTAAACGTGGCGAACCGCTTGGGTTGACCTATGGTTGTTGGTTATCCATTAAGGTTCCCGGGGCGGCGGTACCCATTTCCGCCTCCCATAGAATAAAGAATAACACAAGAAGTGCTTGTAGGCGTATTTCGTCATCCAAATATTTGTCAAATCCGCAAATCTAAATCTAAATTTTCAAAACAAAATTGTATTTACGAAATTCAAATGGAGCAGAAGTCTGCGAGATAGGTATCAATTCACATCAGTGAAAAACACACTCTGATTAGGCAAGTATTCTGAATTTATTTTACAATCACATGATGATCTTTCACATTCTATTTCTACCTAACTGGAGACCGGCCGGGTTGCAGTCGAGTTAGAAAAAAGCCAATGGGCTAAACGGAACTTTTTTTCATTCAATTTTGTATGGAAAACACTTCTAGTTTTCATCTTATTTTTATTGAAACGGTTATCTGAATATTTAATAAGGCTTAGATAATCCCTACCAGCATGGGCTACAGACAGTAGTAGATTTATCATTCTTAAGGGCTTCCGACACGATCAAGCGGCTTGACGGCAAGCACATAATTTTGTTGTCTTCGCTCAAGCCGTTTGATGCACGTGTCAAGCTGCTTGAGTAAACAAGAACAAACTTTTAGTAATTTGTTGATGGTTGGATTTAGCGTTAAAAAAACTTATTACCTTAGTTGGTTTAAGGTAAATATTTACATTTATTTGTATGTATGCATAACTTGTTTATGCATTCATTCATACAAATGTATAAACACATTTACGCATCCATTTTAGATTTTAGAAAAAGTGTTAACAGTCAATTAAATTTTATTTTTTATGTTAACTAGCAGACCCGGCCACACATTGCTGTGGCTAACGAAACACAACGCCATTACCCAACCTTTATAACCAACGCCATCTATTAATTTGCATAAATATCAAATCCACACCACCCGCTTGCCAGCCCGCTGCCCTATGCCTGATTTGAATCTCTGAATTTCTCGGCTTTTATACATATAAACCTTCCTTTTTAATTACTCTGTTTATTAGTAAAAACCGCATGAAAATCCGTACTTTAAAAGATCTTAGCGTACTTTAAAAGATCTGAGCGTACAGACAGCGGGAGTGACTTCATTTTATACTATGTAAAGTCTGCTCAGTCTGGAGCCAGTGAGACTGTGGCATCCCCAATTGGGGTATGTTGTGAGGCTGAATGTAGTGGGTAGGGGAAGGAGATGGGAAAGAGGAGGGTGAGGAAGTAGCTGGCTATTCAGATCTGGTCACCAAACAGTTAAAGCCATTTCAAGTAACGTTTCGATTCTGAATTATGGTCTTACACCAGGGCGATACTGAGAGTATCTTCCACTCTGAATTATGGTTAATCAATTTATTTTTTTTAAATAGCCATCTTTTAAATTTATTTTCATATAAATACCGATATTCAAATATTTTATTTTATTTTATTTCGTATTTAATTAATAAAAGTACTTAATTTAAATATAAATGCAATTTATATTGATTTTATAATAATTTTGTTTATTTCATAAAATTGTTATAATTATTTCTAATAACAAAGTAATCAGCACTCATTGTAACCTTTTGACTCTAGCTAATTATTTTTCTATTCTCAAATAAATATAAAATCGTGTCAAGCGTGGGGCAATCAGGTAAACACTTGGCTCAAGCATCAAGCAACCATTGTAAAAAAGCAAGATGCTTGGCTCAAGCAAAAAACTACGTGTTGGTTCAAGCCGTTTGATCGTTCAATCAATTCGTTGTTTTCCTTCAGCCCACCCTGATTACAAACTCATAGTGTGACTATTATCTGTCTAAATGTATGAGTTGTCTCCACAACTGTGTACTTATTCTCTCCCCTTCTGCTTACTGCGTCTCTTTGGCTTCTGTCTCTGTATATTATGGTATCTGTCTCTGTGGGTGACTGTCTCTGTATTATGGTATTTGTCTCTACTACTGTGTGTTGTCGTATTAGTACTGAGAGTGTAAACATGGCTCAAGTTGTATCGGTTAATCTAGATTCAATCGGGCGAAGTGTGGAGGCAAACGACGCCATGAATAATTTGAGAGATAGTAATGTTGTTATTGTTTGGAATATTCGTGTCAAAATCAAAGCGTGTTGATGTATTATTTGTGTCAAATATTTGAAAGCCAAAGAGTCTTAGGTTGGGGGTGTTTCAAAATTCATCACATTTGATTGACGATTATAGCCATTTGAATTTTTTGACATGTCAAAAGTGTCATCGTTAAGTTTCGATTGTTTGATTTCTGAAAGAAAAACATTGATTTTAAAGGCAACTCAGGCAATTATTTGAGTTTAAGGCGGCGCTTCCCGCTCAAAAAGAAGAAGATGGAGAGATATGTAATTGCGAATGTTGGACAGAGTGCGCTAAAATTTTAAATGATAAATGATAAATTTAAATGATAATTGTGAAAAAGCTTAATAAAACATGACTCGTTTAAAATAGAGCAAAAATCCCGAGGAAGGTATCTTAAGTACCACTTAAAGAAACATTGTTAATTTTTTCACAAATATAACTTGTAAAATAATAGAAATAGACTTGTTTCTAATAATTTTCGGAGCTTACGTGGAACGTATCTAAATATTATCTTCAAAAATAACATATTTATTTTTTTAAGAGCTTAAAAACTTGTTTAAGGGAGATATGTAAGAAATCGGTCAAAATTCGGATAGCGGCGGCTTAAGGCGGCACTCTTGAAACGCACGGCCCTGAAAAAGAAGAAGATGGAGAGATATGTAATTACGAATGTTGGACAGAGTGCGCTAATATTTTAAGTCGTGTAATAGCAGCGAAAATTGCGAAAAAGCTTAATAAAACATGACTCGTTTAAAATAGAGCAAAAATCTTGTGAAAGGTATCTTAAGTATCATTTAAAGAAACATTGTGAATTTTTTCACAAATATAACTTGTAAAATAATAGAAATAGACTTGTTTTAAATAATATTCGGAGCATATATTTCGACCACCACAACACGGGCAAGTGCCTAGCATGATGGTCGAAAAATTCTAAAATTTAGGTAACCAACATTTCAATGAATAAAGAAAACTTAAAAAAAAAAAAAAAAAAAATACTTTGCGATTTTTTTCTATCGAGGGAATTTCATATAATTTGCGTTTCGGCGTGGAATGCATCTAAATATTATCTTCAAAAATAACATAATTCGAATAGCGGCGGCTTAAGATGAAGCTATACGTGAAATCCAATTTAGATTAATCTTTACGAAGAATCGGTTTACATTATAAACATCAAAAAATATGTTACGAATAAATTGAAGCTTTTACTAGCTTTTCTTTGTATTGGAATTACAATAAAATTATTATTTACGTAACAAAAAATATAAGCGTAAATCACTAAAAAAATGTTTTTGCATGACTTAACTATGAAGTAATAAAAGAAACAATTTTTTTTAAATACCCATTTATGGTTCAGACTATTTTTGAGGTTTTGTATGTTCAAACTTTTTTCATTCTTATAAAATTATGCAAAAAGTGAATAAAAACCACTTTTTCGCTTACTTGCCTCATGCAAATAAGACTCTCGATTTTAAATTTTGAAGGCATGAGAATCGAAATATTTCTAGCGTTTATATTCCTCTTAACTCGAAATAATCGATTTTCGACTTATGATAGTCTAGCTGCAAGAATGACCTATTCACTTCGTATAAATATTTTTTATGTTGTCCTTCTATTTTGTTTGAAGGCTAGTAAAATCTTACCGTTGGTAATTAAGTCAAATGTCTTTTTGGGAGAAGTATTACCCCAGAGGGTCCGATTCTCCAATCGAGGCCGCTCGCAATCGCCGTCGAAAGTACATACATTGGTCGACTTTGTTATTGTCGAATCTCGTAGAAGGTACGTACTTAGAGGCCAAACGTCAAAAGTTGTTTCTCTCGAACAACAAGTGGGTGGAACCAGTTGACAGCGTCAAAACTGTCAAAATCTGGTGCATTGTATCCTCACCTGAGGTAGTGCGCTCTTCGAAGGACGGTCATTGTTGTTGTTTAGGTTCCATATAATGGCCGATTTACCGGCGATATTGGCTGTAATATATAATACAGAGGAAACTGAAACAAACGCTTTAAGATCACCAAGAACGTTCCGCCGGAAGATAGAGAGTTTTCACACAAAAATTAACCTCTATTTAATCTGTACAATGTCGTTTTGCAGGTGATAGCAGTATTAAATTTCTTTTCCGCAGCTGATTTTCGTTTAGACTCTAAACTTTAGAGTAATATACTCGCCAACCATTTCGAAGAAAGTGTGATCGTAATTTCGAATCCACACCATAGAAACTTCAAACACACCAGAATCATAGCAAATAATAATTATGTTGTTGATAGTCCAGAACTGCTTTTAGTGGTTAGCTCTCGGATTCCACTATTATTAGAAGTAATACTAGAAGTCGGGATTTATGTCAGAGTAGAAATTCTGGGACTAACTACTATATGTATTCTTCTTTGCTCAGAATACATACTAATGTAGGGAAATAATTATACCAATTCAGTGGAAATCTTCATTTTTTCACTAAATAAATACAAAATGTTGTTACTGAAGCAGTTCAGTTTTGTACACTAAATCTTAATACTGTATATATTTTTACTATACAAATATAAAAAAACCCCTGAAAAGGGCGTTAAAATAAAGGGCGTTAAATATTATAAAAAGCAAAAAAATATGTAAATATAACAGGGTTGCCAATATAACCAACTCTTCAACCCTTCGAAATTCAAGAACATATATAAATGAAACATTCGACAAAGTTCGTCCGAGACGATGGATAATTTTTAATTCGCCGATGGCATAGCAAAATTCGTGATTTCTATTGGAGAATCGAGCCCCTGGTTTACCTACCAACATAAATATGGCATTACGAAACTCTTGATCTCTAATCAATCGAATCGGGAATCGAACCCCTGGCTTACTTACGAACATAAGAATAGCATAACGAAACTCTTGATCTCTGTTGAAGAATCGAGCCCCAGGCTTACTTACTGACATAAATAAGTATGTGATTTTGTCTTTTCATGAAGACATTATCTACTTAGTTATTATGCGAACTTGGTTGGTAGGGTAGCTCGTTACGTGACGTCGCTTCTTACGAGTGTCTTATTTTTAAAGCCTCTGAAAATGTAGGAAGGTCGCAGGCTATTTAGTTTTATTAACAAAATAGCTCGTTCACAAGTCAGGTTCGCACTGTATAGCTTAAACATAACATGCCTACATAAAAGTCTTAAGGATTCCACCATCTTCAAAGTAAATGCTCTTTTGGAAAAGGGTGTGTATACCTAATATATATATATATATATATATTTTTTAAAGAAAGACAAACATTCTCGGGTTACGAATAACACAACAATGTTTGAAAATCTCCTACTACCACCACAGAAAGCCGAAAATGTTGCTTGTGTTGTGATGGACGAACACGGGACGCCCGAGTGGGACCCAAACGCGATGCCCACCCAACCACTGGCTGGTCAAATATAAACCCTAAACAAACAAATATGACCCTTTGACGGATGAAAATACCTTTTTAAGGTTGCTTTAATTAATAAATAATCATATTAAAATAGAAATCTAGCATGAAATAAAAATTTCCAAATTATAAATAATAAAAAAATAACCTTTTCAAACTTTGCAAATTCACTTTGTGGCGTCATTATTAATAAATGAAAACAAATAACTTTGGGTACACCACTATTTAATTAACAATATCGTCGTGTTTCGAAAACTATGTTTTTTATTAACTTATTATCCTGACGAAGAAAACATAGTTTCCGAAACATGTCGATATTGTAAATTAAATAGTGGTGTACACAAAGTTATTTGTTTTCATTTTTTTAATAAAAAAAAAGTTTCAATTCAATTCTCAAAAACCGATTTTTTTTATAGGAATACCCCACAAGAGTTCCAACTGCTCCCGTCTGGAGCCAGTGAAACTATGGCATCCCCTATTATTTTTTTTATTTTTTTTTAATATGAGCTCCACACGGGACAATAATTTTCCTCAGGCAATATGTCATCTGTGGGGATGCTGTGTGGAGGATTTTTTTAAGGAAAGTAAGGAGAGGAAAGTTCTGGGAAGGAAAAGGGTTAAAGGGGTGGGTATGAATCTGGGGTTCAGTGTATCTTGGTCATCCGCCTCCAAGACCTAGACAAACCTCACTCCATGAACCCGGGCACCCCTGTTAAAGCTCCAAACGTAGCGAACCACTTGGGGTGACCTATGGCAGAGGTGTTGGTTATCCAATAAAGGTTCCCGGGACGGCGGTACCTATTTCCGCCTCTCAAATATTTTCAAATATTTTGTAAAAATGTTAATAATTAGGTAAACTGTTAATTAGATATAAATAAAAATAATAACAATCAAAACTCAATTATTATTGCTAATGAATTACGAATACGTGATCTGAAAAGAGTTGTGGTATCATGGAAAAGCTGTGCAAAATTCATAAATTCATTCGAAAGTCTTTCTTGCGCCTTCAAATTTCATGCAGTTTGATATCTGAAAAGTGTGTCTTGTGCAATAGGGTAAAAAAATATTTGATATTTAGAGTAATTTTACTTTTCAGAATTGTCGCATGGTATTTCCTTGTTGACAGAAAAGAAATCCGTAATGAATGGAATCACAGCAAGGCGACCCAAAACCCTGCAAACATTCGCTTAATAATTGAAAAACGCAATTACTCAGCGTACAGACTTAATTTATTTCTCATCCCTTGCATGAAATATTTCAACAAGTCGACATTTCACCCCTCCAGCGAATGATAAAGCACCAATTAGCTAATGACTTATACCCCTGGCTTTGTAGGCTGTAAAGAGAGGATTTTGCTCCCTAGCCGGTCGTACTGTTATCATTGTCTCTTTTTATATTTAGAACACCCTTTTGCCTTTTCTGTGCTCCTGGTGCGTAACTGTGTAAAATGTGATATGTTTTGAATGTATTTTTATTCGTTTTCCAGGATTTATCGTGTTTTTTTATGAGAATGCATTGTATTTCATATTTTAACGCGAGAATATGAAACCATTTTATTGACGGATTTGAATTTCTAGCGCTTCTGTGCGTTCTATTGAATTTGTCATCAATTTTTACGTTCCAAGCAATAAATATCGTTTTAATGGTTTTCTGGTTATTGTTCTTTTCCGTACACTGAAACACATTTTTATGAAAATACGAAATTAATTTTTTTTAATATTTATGCTAGTGCGACTACAATTTTTCTTTTTTTACATAAAGAAGCATGTATTCTAGAAAACTAAAAAAGTTTTTAACAGAAGCATTTATTATTTCAGCAATGTTGACATGGTTTCACTTTTACACAAGTTTCAAAAAAAATGTTGTTTAAAATTGAGACTAATAAAACTAATTATGATAGAATACCATAGTGGTGGACGCTTTGAGTAGCGCCCTCGTGGAGGACCACCATTTAGAATCGAGGCAGCCTTCCTCTCACCGTCTCCTTTCTCTTCTCATTCCTTTAAACCTTACAACATAATGCAACAATTATGGATATGGAATTGCCATAACCCCAATGGCTCTGAGCAATCTATTGGTGTTTAAAATTAAGCTAGTTGCGTTGAAACAAAGTTAAACATCAAAACATTTTTCTGTTCACAGGACTACAATGATGACATACGACAGGAGCAGATGTGGGAGATGCAGATACTGTCCACTCAACGCCAGCACATGACCCCACCTGATTCCTCCCAGAGCGGCAGTGAAGAGACACTCCCCCTTCTTGCCCCAGTGGAACAAAGGCAATCACAGCAGCAACAGCAGACCACTCAACAGCCAAACCACCAGACCCTTCAGCAAAGCCATCAAACGCTGCAACAGAGTCACCAGGCGATACAAACAAACCATTTGCAGACAAATCATCAGGGACACCAGGTAGATACACATACATCATTGGCACTCAAACAACTTTGTACACCAGTTCAAATTCGTAAACGCTTCTTAAAGCACACGTACTTAGCGATAGTCCCTGAATAATTTACTGTATTTCTCGAATCTCCTGCTTTCACTTGACTTCAATTATCGACCCAAACTTTATTGTCTTCTGTGTTTATGTTCTGTTGTTGTTATAATTATTATTTCTTTGTATTTTTTTGTTATTAACCCTCTGCCTGCTGGGAATATTACAAATAAAATAAAATAAGTAGTAAAAGTTGAACTGGGATCTATCCATCATATGGGAAATTGTAAAATTAAATATGTGATATTAAGTCAATAAGATCTTTTAAATGGAAAATTGTTTTGACACCAATACATGATGAACATTTAAAAGCACTTATTCTAAGATATATAAAAGAAAGACTATTAACATTTCCACTTAATCCAAATCAATACATTCTTTATTGAACTTTCATCATTACAGACAAATCACCAAGGCCTGCAAACAAATCACCAAGGCCTGCAGACGAACCACCAGGGCATCCAGACAAACCACCAGGCCATGCAGACGACAAACCACCAGACGCAACAGTTACAGCAGAACCACCAGGGGCTGCAGGCAAACCACCAACAACAGACCCACCACCAAGTGCAGATCCACCAAAACGGGCATGACACAGCGGCAACCATGGCGGCCATAGAACAAGAAGCGGTACACCACCAAGCCATGGTCGCTAACCAACAACAGGTAGGCCTTAAAATGTATATATTATACTAGATTTTTAAACAGAAAATTATAATAATTATTGTTAACTCCTCTACTTTCAAGGAAACTTGATTTACAGTCATCGGTTTACCACCCCAGTGTTAGTATCGTAATTCCTTTGTTTACTGTGGCTTGCAATGCGACTCTCTTAGAAATTCCTTGAGGAATTTGTAAGAGTTGCTGCATTACTTAGTCCTCCGTTCAATGATTTTCCTGCTTCCACTCCAAGCCTTTTTTTTTTCGAAGCCAGAGTCAAGTTAGTTTCGCAGAAGCTGGGCGTACTGTTCAGAGTCAGGAGATACTTTGATAATACACAACTGCTGACCCTGTGCAAATCGCAAGAACACTACGCTATTGAAATTGGCAGCCACCTCTGGTCTGGAGCTTAAAATACTTGAAAAACCTTTGAATCTTCGCAGAAACGATCCGTTTGATAGATTTCCATACTTTGCAAGGTATTCTGTCCTTGTTCTACCGGTTTATGTATGGAAGATGCTCCGAGAAACTAGCATCGTTGATCTCTTCAGCTCCAGGAAATACGCCAAACGCGATCCTCAACACAGCATCTTCAAAGACAATATAGAACTTGAGAGAAATTATTTTCCTCAGGGTCTCTTGTGTGGAGTTAATGTAAAAAAAAACTTCTGTCGTTTCGTTTTCAGTCTTTCCGTCTTTCAAACTAGTGAGAAAAATTTTTTAAGAACTTTAGATACTATCGGGGTTTTCCATTCAAACGTATTCCCTTTAAAATATTTTCCTGCACTTTGTTTTCGTCACTTCTTTATTTCCAGCACATCTTCATTATTTGGGCTTGCAAAATTACATTCTCATTTAGATTTTTGGGTTCGTGGTTTATTATAAATAGGAACGATCAATTTTTTAAAGTAGAGTTTCTTGAGGAAGTTCATCATCGTCATCTTCTTCCCCTTAACCATTCGGGTCGGGGACCCCCTGCATCGACAATGCGCCTCCATAGGCCCACGTCTTGCGCTGAATGTTTGGTCTCCGTCCATGGCAATCCCATCCTCTCCTCACACAGTTTCTGGAGTTGCCTCGCCCAACTGTGTCTAGGGCGGCCCACTGGACGTCTACCTTCTGGAATCGCACTCAATATTTTACTAGGAATCCGGTCATTTGACATTCTTAGTACGTGCCCAAGCCACCTCAATTGCAATTTTTCTATGAAGAGTAACAGCGGTTCAATGTTTAGATCATCTCGGACGTCGAGTTTCTTACATGATCCTATTTTATAATCCCTGCCACTCCTCTCAGGTATTTCGGTAGCTTTGACTCTAGAGCGTGTTTGTCCGTTTAGCATCCATATCTGATGACCGTAAGTAAGCGTCGGGCTGTATATCTTTTTGAACACAGCCATCTTTGTCTTGATACTCAGCTCGGCTTTCCTTATCACTGAGCTGTAGATAGGAGGGGCAACACACTGCTTGCCGCACTTATTGTAAGAATTTCAAAATTTATTTTTATTCGTCATCGAGAATATGCCAATTACAGATGGCTTCATAAAACAGGTGTCTTATACTTGTCTACTTTCAGTCAACATTCGTCTTGTTACCTAAAATTGATTTCACTACGTTTTAAGCCAAGAATATATCAGCTATTTCGAAATGTTCAGGAATTTACTTCAGGAGGTACTGATTTGATGTTAAATTTCCATACATATTCAGCAGCCGAAATGCATCCTGATAACCAGATGCAAGGGATGCCAATGTACCGGGGATTAGTAGGTAACACGTATCGGTATCATGATAAGACAATGCGTCATACAGACTACAGACACGTCAGTTATCATATTGTCTGAATTCGCTTAGAACAATGGATCTGTCAACATGTTCACGATCGTTGAATCATTTGATGTTTTATGCGTCTAAGAGCAGAATATCCTCATGTCAAAATACATTAAGTTACAAGCTATATACATCCGTGAAAATCGATGTTAACTAAGTATTAATTATTGGCAGTTTTAATGGGAAAATAAGGGTTCTTTTACTGATAACATTGATAATCTTCAAATAATAGTGGAAAAAGTTAAGGAAGTAAGTAAGAATTATGAAGTATCAATGAATATCTCATAAACGAGGCATTTAATATGAATGAAGAACGAAGAATGCAAAACTCGTTTATTTTATTTATATGTATTTATATATCCATTTGAACGATTGTGGTCGAAAAATGGACCACTTTTTCTGCGATTGATAGCGGTCCAAAATTCGACCACATTCCTACCATTCGTAAAACATTTATTGTAATTATTTAAAACATTTCCATGGCCAGCCATTTTAAAACGAAGCTATTGAAATGCTTTATCTATTATGACCATAGATGTCGCAAATCCGAACTTCGTAGACTATTTTAGAACGATGTTAGAAATATATATTTTTTTTAATATTTTTTTCACGCAGAATTTCTGATCAGCTGTTTACGGTTAAAATTAAGTCATTTTTCCATAGGTATGCACCTTTCACTATCAAGTATAACCACAGACAATATACAGAAACCGAAAATATTCTACGTCTACTCGAATTAGTACCTCTCACGGAGTTTCAAAGTAACAAACACGCAGGATTCGCGCGGTTATAAACTTTACAATTTTTTTTATATTTAAGAGATAAACGGTAAAATACAGGTTAATTTATTGTCTATATAGCGCTTTAATAAGTTTTTATGTCTTCGTGTTAAAATTCGAAGATACGATTTTTTTAATGTTGGCAAAAAATTTAAAAAATGCTCTTCTGGAAATCTCGAGCAATCGAGGCAAATTTATTTATTCTGTGTGATCTCTCCAGTGGAAGGAACACAAACAGTCTTAGTAATATAATATACCTTAAAAAATGACAAAAACAGACTGGTTAGGCCCAAGCACGCACCTACACTTATACACACCTACTCTTACACATACATACTGTCACTGCTTGGGATTTGGTAGTAATATTGTTGCCAATTCCTTTTTCCTACCCATCCATTGCCTACCCGTCCTTCCTTAATTCAGTGTCTGTAATAAACTGCCCGCCGCATCATATAGCCATTTGTGCACCGCTCCGCCTTTAACCTGGTTCCGCTGTGTTTTGTAGAATATAATGATTCGCGCATTTCACTGTGTGTGCATGTTGGATGGAGAAGAGCAGACGAGGGCCGGCCTACTGATTCCTTTTCGGTGAGTCCTTTCCTCTCCATGCAATTATTTTACCATATTTTTCAAGCAGTGATGGTAGATACAATCAAGGTCATTTTTAATACACAGACGTAACAATTCCACTCTGCACAACTGCATATCTCACCCACAGACCAAATATTAATGGTAACAGAAAGATATTTAGAAACATAAAACTAACTGAATGAAAAAAAAACAGACCCAGCAATTTAAAAAAAATTATAGTAGAAATGTAAATTGAACAAATCATAAATCTATTGATTTTAATACTGAACTATATTGAGCCAATTGAACGTGTTCGAGAGACCTTCCTCAACCAATCTCTCTTGATCTCGCCCGCCACAGCAGGTGAGCAGACGTATCCACCGTCAATCCTCACCCCCATGAGCCCGGGAACCCCGGCTAAGACACCAAACGTGGCGTTGAGATGGTCAACTCTTCTGTAACTATGTATTTTTTTTACTTATTATTATAAAATCACGTGTCACTCACTAGCGCTTATAAAACTAACTTTAAATTATACATGCACAGAAATAATTAGATATTGTCAGGTAGAGTAGTGGGGATGGAGACCTGGAGAGGAGAGAGTGGGAGAGTGGGAGAATGGGAGGAGTCAAAATAATAAAAAAAACATGGTTAGCAAAGTTGATTTAAATGGTTTTATTATTTTGGTAATAAGGGGGGCACCAGAAGTAAACGAAGAAAAAAAGAAATGTAATATTATTGTGAATTGTTATGGGTGAAGTGTTCTAAGCCACTCTAATGACTGAGAAATATTCACAGCTAAAGTCTAAATGTTAATTATTTTAGAGCACGTCGCGTCGGTGCCAATTACAAGGAGAATCAATTAGTTAGCATTGTCAATAATGCCTTCGTGACTCTCAGGATCATTCCCGGTCAGTTACTTTTCTTGTAGAAAGCAAGGAATGATTTCTCTAAATATCGGACTGGTGAATCGAAACATTGCTTGAATTGGATTAAGGTTCTAGTTAGGTTAGGATTTAGCTCGGAAATCAGATCTTAACCAGCCACTTACCATCTTTCATCTACGTCATAAATAATTTAAGCACATTTCATCATCAATATATATATTATATAATAAAGTATACAATGTGCGTTCCACAAAAACTCAGAAACGAGTAACGGTACTATCAAAGGAGTTATATGGTGTGGTAGCCCTCTATTCCCCATCCATGAAAAGGGTTCCCGATTTTTCCTGAAAGATATTTTTACCTGAGTGCTTTTGAAGATATAAGGGCTGGAAGTTTCGCCCTCTAGAAATTTCTAGAACAGTCCAGAACATTCGAGAGCATCCCACAATATTCAACATCCCAGAACACTCTGAAATGTTTTCGAATGTTCAGGAATAGTCTGGAACGTTCAGGAATATCCAGAATATCCCAGATCATTGTGGAACATTCCAGAACACTCTCGAATGTTGTGGAATGTTCTGAAACATTGTGGACCATTAGAAGCCTTTGTGTATGGGTGGAGCCACCCATTGGTAGGATTATACAAAGGAAAGGTCCGTCGTAGATTGGAACGTCAGTTCAATCTCGTATCAACTCACTGAGCGAAGCCGGGTACCCAAGCTAGTGTTTTATGAAACTCTTGTCAGATACTAACTAGAGTATAACTCTATGTTTTGGTCTCCCTTTTTCAATATTCTTTCCGACAACATTGAAAATATTCTGTTGTATATCTAAAAGCTTCCGAGCTTGTCACATGGAGGGCAGTGCTAAGAGCTGTCGCGAAAGTCCGCTAGGTGGTGGTTACTTTAGTTAGGAGTTTGGGCACCAGGGGGACCAAGGGCTGGGGTGCGGTCTGCAGTAGCTCACTCAATTCAGATCTCATCCAGCTTCCAGGTAGACCGACTATCTTAATCACCACTTGTAATACGCGAAGTATTAAATAAATCCCAGATTAACATAAAAGAACTCTATTCTTTCCCAACAAGTAAATCTCCTCCTAAGACGAGTTGGAGAACTGTTTATGTGAACACAACAGATTAAATGTAAGTTTGTAAGGTATATAAACTATTACGTATTCCTGTACAAAACGTTGCAATAAATGCCTGTGGATCTCTAATACTCATGTCATGAACTCCAAAGTAGCCAATAGTTCCCACTTAAAGAAATCCTTCTCTAGACCTTCATATGTGACTTGGTTCCGTTGTTTGGTAAGGTCGCAGCCTTGCATCACAGGATGTTTCGGTAGGATATCGGATAATACAATGTTTCGCCTTGGACTAGCAGAGTGAAAAATGTTGTCTAAGAATTTCTTGTCTTGTTTACTGTGCGCGGCAGAGATGTAAATATTGTTTTATTTTCACGTTCTGTTCTGTTCACGAGCCGTTTGCGAGGAACTTTGTTGGCTTTAAACTATGGTATTATTGTCAAACGCGAGTTTCAATGACTGAAAAATAATCTTCAAAAGACAGTACCGACAACCGATTTATAAAATATTTCCCTTAAACACCTTATGTTTTTAAGCTCTTAAAAAATACATGTTATTTTTTAAGACATTTGACTAGCTAAAGCGCCAATTCTATGAAATTTCTTCGATAGAAAAAATCTAAAAGTGTGCTCTGAAAATTATTAAATACACATATTGTTCTGTTATTTTACATGTTATAGTTATGAAATAATTCACAGTGTTTCTTTAAATGCTTCTTTAAAGAAAGATTTTTTCTCTTTCTTTACACATTATAAATTAAAATCTTTCGGCGCGTCTGTCTGTCTGTTCGCGACAAACTCGAAAACTGCTGAACAGATTTTCATGCGGTTTTCACCAATAGATAGAGTTATTCAAGAGGAAGGTTTAGGTATATAATTTGTCAAGGTTTAGTGTAAATTGGTTGAAATATATAAGAATATCTGTGAGTGGGCTGGCAAGCGGGCAGTGTCCTCTCGCATTCGTCCCGTTCCCCTTCCGCCTCCCCTTCCGCCTCCTCTTCCTCTCCCACGTCCCCTTCCCCCTTTGCGTTCCCACTCCGCCTTCCCTCTCCCTACCCCCCTTGCCCTCTTCCCCCGTCCCGCGAATCCCCCTCCCACGTTCCCCTCTTCCCCTCCCCTCCCGCATTCCATACATTAATTTCCGGTACATTCAGTTTTCAAACAGCTCGCGTGTCGTTTATTGCATTTTTTTTTTTTTAATTCATAATGCCATAGCTCACCAGTATATATAAAAACCGTCGCTGACAGGCACACATCAAATCCTCAAAGTTTCATCGCAATCGGATGAACTGTTAGCAACGCTTAATTTCATGATGCCAGAACTCACAATTGTTTATAGTAAGAATTGCGGACATGCACACATCAAATCCCCAAAGTTTCATCGCAATCGGATTAATAGTTAAGCAACGCATAGCATACATACATACATAGCCAGAAGCAAACATATTTTCATTTTTATATATGTAGATTATTTTAAATGAATTAATTGTGAAATAAAACAAATTATTT
Source organism: Glyphotaelius pellucidus (assembly GCA_936435175.1). Lineage (NCBI taxonomy): Eukaryota > Metazoa > Arthropoda > Insecta > Trichoptera > Limnephilidae > Glyphotaelius > Glyphotaelius pellucidus. The sequence goes on from OW386561.1 coordinate 3,813,250, forward strand.
GCCCACGCCGAGATTCGATCCCGCGACCTTTGGATTGCGATTTAAGAGCCTTACCCCTCGACACGTCAACACGTCAAGCACTAAAAATCACTTTGTAGAGATCCATGCAATCTAATTCCTCTTGAAATTGGACAACATCAAATTGTCAATGCTGACTACAAACAGACATTGTAATCCATACCATTGTACTGTGACTCGTGTTGAACATGTTCTATTACCTGTGCTTGCAATGTCGTGGCTTGTTCCAACATTGCACTGTTGCAACATGCAACTGTCGTCTGTTATTGTTTGGTACAAAGACATGTAATAAATTTATTGTCGTGGCTTGTTGTTTGTAATGTGAACCTGGGCTTGTGTTCGTGTATTTACCAGCGCGTGTGACTGTACAACCCAGATGATTCGATGAACTCGAAGACAGTCTGTTTTGAAGAGAATATAACTTCGCGAAATATATATTGCAGTTAAGTTAAGACTAAAAGTAGCAAACTGACATGGTCACGTTGTTTTCTGCCCAACTGTATTTAAAAAAATATATATTTTAGTTTATTAGGAAACAAACAGTTATACATGTTTAATCAGATAATCCAAAATAGTTACATGGTTGCGTGAACCAGCGAAGTCTTCGTATAAAATTAATACTATTTATCAATTTGGGAGGCTGGTATGGGTATCGCCACCCCGGGAACCATTTATTGGATAGCCAACACCTCTGCCATGGGTCACCCCAAGTGGTTCGCTACGTTTGGTGATTTAGCAAAGGTGTCCGGATTCACGGGGTGGGGCAAGACGGTGAATTTAATCGATTTACTTAATTACACTTTTTATAGCTTTAGCTTATTACAGCTGAATGACCAAAGTTTATTTGCATAAAATATAGATTCTGTAATATTTAAAGAATTTTATTCATCACTAAACTTTAACTACCCAATTTCAATTTGGGAGGCGGGAATGGGTACCGCCGCCCCGGGAACCTTTATTGGATAACCAACACCACTGCCATAGGTCACCCCAAGTGGTTCGCTACGTTTGGTGATTTAGCAGGGGTGCCGGGTTCATGGGGTGAAGTTTGTCTAGATCTTGAAGGCGGATGACCAGGAAACACTGAACCCCAGATTCCTGCACACCCCTTAAACCCTTTTCCTTCCAAGAATTCTCCTCCACTTCCTTTCCTTAAAAAAAACCCTCCACACAGCATCCCCAAAGATGACAGGCCCTGCGGGAGATTATTTTCCTCAGGGCCTCCTGTGTGAAGTTCATGTAAAAAAAAAAAAAAAAACCCATCATACCCCCCTCCCCTACATCTACTATCTTTTGACGCGTGTCACTAAACAGTCAAACTTCCCCACAAGCTTTTTGGTTCCATGCCAACTCAGAATCAATTCAACTCAACACCTATTTGAAAAGTCATGTAAAGCTATGAAAAATAAATAAATAAAAATTGCCAATAACCAAACCAAACGTAACCTATTTAATCAATTTTTAAATATATTACTACATGACTTTTCAAAGGAGGTTCTGAGTTGATTTCGTTCTGAGTTGTCCGGTTACCAAGCTTTTTATACTTACATGTTCATAAAATTTGTAATCTTATTTGTAATTTATTATTACCTAAGAATTTTATGGAGACTATTTGCGCAGGTTTGGTACCTACATGTAAATTAATTGGTTTAATAATTATAATTATTTTTCCTGTTCATTACAATTTCAATTCCCAAAACTCCTGAAACCACAGACAAACCGCAGTGCTTTGTATTTGTCGAGCGCCACGCAAGTGTTTGAATGTTCGACGGAAAACCAAAGCTCTACTGCTGAACGTTGACGGCCTCCGTGGTCCCGAGGCAAGACTCTCGACTCACAATCCGAAGGTCGCGGGTTCGAACCCGGCGTGCGCAAATAAATTTTATTTGATTAATTTGTGTTATTTCACAATTTATTCATTTAAAATAATATATAGTATATTTGCGACACGTTCCAGAGTGGAAGATACTATCAGTATCGCCCTGGTGTAAGACCACCATTCAGAATTGAAACGTTGCTTGAAATGGCTTTAGCCGTGTTTAGTGACCAGATCTGAATAGCCAGGTACTTCCCCACCTTCCTCTTCCATATCTCCTTCCCCTCCCCACTACCTTCAGCCTCACAACATACCCCAATTGGGGATGCCATAGTCTCACTGGCTCCAGACGGGAGCAGTTGGGACTCTTGTGCGGTATTTCATATTAAAAAAAAATATAAAAAAAAAGAAAACTTTGGAATGACCCGCAAATCGGTCGTTCTCGTGGAACACCAGAAATGGCTTTGAGAAACAGCCAAATATACGGACCAGGGGTATGTTTGTGGTTTCTCCCACCTTTAGCTGTCCGCACCCTGCATTTAGACAATTCAATATTGACGTTTCTATCTTTCCCGCAATGATCAGTAGTCTATTGAACCAGCAGCGCAACCAAATGAAAATCTACTCTCCTTCGATGGAAGCAATCTTCCGAACAGGCCGTCCATTGATATGCTTGGTATAACTATAAGTGACCAGCTCAGGTATGGGAACTTCATCGAAGCCAGAGTTAAGCTAGCCTCTCAAAAACTGGGCGTATTGTAAAGGGCCCGCAGATACTTTAATAGTACATAACTGCTAACCCAGTATAAATCGCAAGTGCGCCTCATCGTAGAATTTGGCAGCCACCTCTGATCTGGAGCCTCAAATGCCTGAAAAACCCTCGATTCTGTGCAGAAATGTAAAAATCTAAATCGAAACTTATAGCAATCTTTAGAGCACAGGCGTCGGATGGGAATGTTGCGCTTGTTCTACTGGTATTTCGACGGAAGATGCTCCAAGAAACTAGCGTGATTGATCTTTCGGCACCGGTGCATAGCCAGAAAACATGCCAAACGTGCGCCAACCATACGTACACGGTTGAGATCACATGAGAACTAGTCGCTTATACAAATCGTTCATGAGTTCAACAGCTCGGCATGCCGATTTGAGCCATGTTTACCCCTTTCTCTCATCAAAAATACCCTCCACTCAGCATCTTAAAAGATGACATAAGCCCCGTGGGGATTTATTTTCCTCAGAGCCTCCTATGTGGAATTGATGTTTGTAAAAAAACAAAAAAAAATCATTTTTTTATTTCATTTTCTGAAAGACATATTTATTAAAAATGCTATCACATTTTTTTGTAAAGAAATTCATTAAATTGACAGAGATATAGCATTTAATGTTAAACCGTTTGAAACAGATTGTATGTTGAATTCAGCACAACTTTGTATGCATTTTTTCTCGAAACTACTTTTTTCAACCATATATCCGATTTACGTGTAGGTAGGGATTTTTTTATAAAGGGGCCCCTTCTATTTATTTTAAATTTTTATGAACGATGAAAATTTAAAAAAAAAACCCAAAACAAAATTCGCTGGTCCGTCATTTTTTCTTTCTAGATATCAAAATTCCCTGGTAGTAGTGCCATAATTCTAAATGTCTAGTTTCTAAATAAATTTTTATTTTATTTTTCTGATGAACCGTATGGTTTAATCGTTGTCAACCTTCAAAAAGCAAGTATCCTGTGTGTTGTACACCGCAAACCATACTTAAGATTCGTATACAAAAATTTGTATGCAGTCTTCTATATGAATATATTTACTAATTCCATTCATCGTTTGCTTGAAAATAATTTAATAAAAATATACACCCTTTCACCGCCCACCCACAGTAGGCTCCCAACAAAGTGTGTTTATCGGAAGTGATCTGCCAGGTAGGTATGTTTTCGGTATCTATTTATTTATTTTATCGGGTTCTCCATAAAATAGTTATACACCAGAATATTATGGAGAAGATTACAAAATTTAGAAAAAAAAGTGTATGGGGGCAGTTTCACTTTCTTGTGACGTATGTCAGAAGATAGTTACTGAACTCTCCGTAGGTGACATTGAAGATGTCGATTTGTCATTATCATCATCGTCGTCTTCTTCATCCCCTTATCCTATTCGGGTCGGGGACCCATTGCATCGACAAGGCTCCTCCATACGTCTCTGTCTTGTGCTGACTGTTCGGCCTCCGTCCATGGCAGTCCCATCCTCTCCTCACACAGTTTCTGGAGTTGTCTCGCCCAGCTGTATATGGGGCGGCCCACTGGACGTCTACCCTCTGGAATCGCACTTAGTATATTCCTCGGTATTCGGTCATCAGGCATTCTTAGTACATGCCCAAGCCACCACCTCAGCTGCGATTTTTCTATGAAGAGTAGCAGTGGTTCAATGTTTAGATTGACTCGGATCGTCGAGTTTCTTATATGATCCCATTTCGTAACCCCTACCACTCCTCTCAAGTACCTCATTTTGGCAGCTTGGACTTTAGAGCGTATTTGTGTGCTTAGCAACTATATATGTGGCCGTAAGTACGGTATCTATTTGTGAATAATTAAATTAGAAAGAACCTAAAAATTCAAAATAAATTGTACGGCGCCCTTAAGTTTATTTTTTCACAAAAATGGCGCTCTACAAATAATCCAATTATTATTATTATCGTTCGACAAATTTAAAAGCTTCATCACAGCACTACCTATTTAAATTGATTCGTACATTATTATTCTATTTGAGAGCGTGGAATGATATAGCAATCAGGCATTTCTATTAGCTCTGTAATTCTTGTTTTAATTGCATAATTAAGCTGGTGACAATCAGAGAGAGTATAAACACTTAGCCGTTAATGGAGGTTGGATTGTTGTATCATAATTTGGTCCCTTATCCGCAGAGTAAATCCCTTTCTAATTAACTCTACCTGTAAACTCAGGAGTACTCAACCTGCGATCCATGCGCCAACATTAAGGTGAAGATTAGTAGGTACTAAAATCGCATTTTTTTTATTAATCGTCACTTCGAATCGGCTTACATTATAAATACAATAAAAATATTATTTGGATAAATTGAAGGTCGAATGATTTTACATAAAAAGTAAGCATAAGCCTCTAAAAAATGTATTTTTTAAAATAGAAATGTAATGATGTAAATGTAATTAATCTACGTGTAAGAAATAGCTTTTTAAAAATACAATTTAATGGCTGAAATTATTTGTGACATTTGCCATTGCTTAACTTTCGTTCTTTCTTATCAAATACTTCACAAAATAAATAAAAACTCCCATTCGGGGATATTGTGAGGCTTATGGTAGTGGGGAGGGGAAAGAGAAGGGCAAGAAAAAAACGCTCCGCAGGTTTTTGCTGCTAGGCCCTGCGGGCGGCTGATTCGGCTTCACCCAGTTAGTGTTGGTGACAATTTTATAAATCTAATAGAAACTGGTTCCAAAAATAGCCCTCTCCACGGATCCACTCACATTCAGTGATAGCTATTCACCAAGAAAAATTAACAGGGAGAGGCAATGACGTCATGTGAAATAAATATTCACTTGATAATATTATTCACAACTGAGTGTAACCGTCGATCTTTCCGTATCCGGAGAGATACTACAAATTCAAAAATTCTTATCACTTATACCTGCCTGGGGCACGTCCCCATGCGACCTGCTAATGGAAGTGGCGAAATCTTTTGACGAATTCTTGAATTCGAAACCGAATTACAACGGTAGCTTTGTTTGAAATTTCACATAAACAGATGTTTTGGTGGCCCGGCGCGTACTGCGTGGCGTCAGACATGCACTCAAAGCCGGGTTCTGAAATACTTTTCGATGTACACAAAAACATACATCATATTTTGAAAATTGACAACTTTTACAAAAAAAATGCTCCTGTGAAGTAGGGAATTTAGCCGTTTTCGTCATACCTTTTGGCCTCTTTCTAGCGGTAAGGCTCTCGACTACGAACACGGAAGTCGCAGTTTCATAGACCGGCGTGCGCAAATAAATTTTATTTAATCAAATAGTTCTTTGTTTAAAACCACTTATTTAAATTTATATTCGTCGACCGGTTTCGGTCGAACTTGACGTTCTTCAGGACAATAAACATATAAACTAAATTGTTTTTTGTCCAAAAATTTATTGTCCTGAAGAAGGTCGAGTTTGACCGAAACCGGTCGACGAATATAAATTTAAATAAAGTGGTTTTAAACAAAGATCTTGTTTAATTCTGTAAAATGTCAAGCCACAAATTGTTTGCTTCTTCGATAATTTAATCAAATAGTGTTATCTCGTCGAATTCGTATAAAATAATAAAGAGTATATTTGCGACACGATCCAGAGTGCTAAAAAATTGTTCAAAATTGAAAACTTGCTTGAAATACACTTACAATTTATATATGTGTGTACATATATGTATGTGTATGTGAGTTTGTATGCGTATGTATACGTATGTATTTATATATTTATATGCATGTGTGCAGGTACATGTATGTATATGGATGTGTATGTTTGTGTATGTTTATATATATATATATTTTTTATATTCCTCTAATATATTTAAATACTTTTTTTTCTCTTCTAAATAACCAATGTACAATAACTATTAAAATTTGAAAAAAAAATACATATAAAACTTTCTATTACAACACATAAATACTTGTCATACATAAACATAAATAAACACGTAAACACCTCAGCACAGGTTCTCCTAGTGAGGTGTTCACGAAACATATCACAATAGCTATCCACAGTTTCACCTTCACAAAAAAAAAAAAAAAAAATTACTTAAGGGGTGTTTGGTGACCAGATATGAATAAATTATCAGGAACTACCCCGCCTTCCTCTTCCCAAATCCTTCCTCTCCCCATACTCTCACAAGATACCTCAATCGGGGAAGCCATAGCATCACTGGCTCTGGTTAGCAGGGAGTAGTTGGGACTCTAATGCAATAAACTTATGACAAGCACAAACATCAACTATAACCCGCAGCTTAAAAGAGTGAAATGTAGGTCCTTCCACCCCTTAAATAAAATATCAAATTTTAAAAGGGTGAAAGTGCTCTTCGTTTATTTTATAAAGTGTATTTTGTTAATCCGTGTTATATTTTAACGTGTTTGTCCTTTTATCCTTGAAATATCATCCCACAAAATAGAAACACCAATAAAGGCTTCGACATTATTTCGTAAATATTCAAATACCACTTTTCGCATTTATAGTGAGCACCTAGCCCAAATATACTCGTAGTTAATGTCATTGTAGTTTTGTATTAAATAATATTTTCTTTGCTTTGTACTTGTACGATACCCTTGGTGTGACATTTCAAATATATAATGTTTTAGGAGCTACCTACTTAATATTATTGTTAATAAAATGCAATTTTTAAAGGTTTTTTTTTAAATCAGTGTCCTTATTTTATTTATTTATACAACACATGTTACATAATTGTGACATTTACATAAAGTAGATATTATATTAAATCACCATAGACTGCCTGTTTCATGGTGACCAATTGAGTATAGTAAAGTTACTTTGTATGAAATATGAAGTCTAGTGTAAACATGTGGATTTAGTATAAATGATGCTAAAAATTGGAAAAATTATATTAAAAAGTAGAAAATAGAAAGGAGAAAAGAGGTAAATTAACATTAGATTATAAAAATGTACAAAACTTTATTTTTTTAGTATGTGTGCATGCAAGCACACATACATACATAGGTGCACACATCTTTACCTATATACATACACATACACACATACATACAGACACCTGGATATTGTATAACCACATCCTCACACATATAAACAACATGTACACCTTTATCGGAGTACGAGAAACAGGCTACTAACATTATCACATTCACTCATCAAAAAGTCCCCAAGCGCCTTCCTGAAACTGTCGTTTTTGGCTATTGACTTTATTTCTATTGTTAAATTATTGAAGATTTTAGGAGCAAGAAAGTTAAATTGTGTCTGTGCCATTGAGGTTTATATTGGCGGAATAATATAATTGGATTTGTTGGAATTTCTTGTATTACAGGTTGATTTAAAAAAAAAATTCGTATGTTTGAATTTATAATAGGAGGATATGTTTTTGACGTATAAGAATTTTACATTGAGTACTTTGAAGTCCTTCAATAACTCCTTCGTGGGGTAAATACAGTATACTTAAATAGTGTTGTAAATGGTCCGCATTATCAATTAAATATTCAACTGTATTGAATTCAATTTAATCATTTTAAAAACATTACCTACTCTGTCACGCACCGCACCGCGACGTCTCCTTAGACCCTACATAACTAACATACTAACCGTGACGATGATTTTGAAAGTATAGAATATAGTTACAAGGATGCTGTTGAAGTGTAACTAAGCGAATTTTGAAAATTCGGAAACGTCAAATGCGCTGATGTTTGTAATGGAAATATATTCAGTATGTAAATTATACGGCAGGGCAGAGACTACAGCTCAGGTTTATGGGGCTAGTTTTCTGTCAAGTAGGTAATCAGTGAATAAAAAAAAAATAACTTTAGAAAACTATATTTTTGACATCAAAACAAACTAACATAGTGTAAATTTATACCAAAATAAGGTTAGGAAAACAAAAACATCAACATACCGGATGGACTCCTGGACACACTAAACTATCTACGCAAAACCGAGTATTGTAGGGAGAAACGGTCCCGGGACAGGACTTCCGGCCTCATCAACCGGGAACGGCGTGAAATCCAGGGAGCCTACGTCTTTCTTCAATTTGGGAAGAGGGCCGCTGCACCTCCAAGGAACGACTCCAGCCTCAGGCTGTCTCAATCATCTCCAGCCGAAAAGCACGTGGCCCAACCGGTCTCCCAGACCCACGGATTACGGAAGAATCCTCAACAAACCGAGATTTAGCGACGCGGGGTCACAAAGGAATATCACTCCAGCCACAATGAGGACCAATCGCTTCTCAATTCAATGTCCAAACATTTCCACAAAAATGGCCAACTGCCAATACTGGAAAAAGTGGGATTCACAAATACTCCACTACAAATAATAATGCACGCGAACTACTCGTGTTACAAAAAAACACCCCGCGCCTTTTCAAGATAAAGCAAAACTCGATTCACATGATTTAATCAAAATTCAAACACCTCCATGGTGAGTGACTAATTCACAAGCAGCTCGCCCAAAAAGCTGCCCGGGAGGAAGTGTCCATAAACAAAAAACAATTTCTCTGGTCCAAAAAATTGGCAGTCTCCAAAAAAAAAACACCATAGACAAAATATCGAAATAGGCAAGAACTGCACAAGTCACATAATATTTATGTGACATGTTTTTGCTTTTGTTCTTAAACACAAAATGCAGCAGATCTTTTATACAGACTAAATAACAACAGTCAAAAATGAGACAAACGGTGAACGTATGTTTGCACCCCCCCCCCCCCCCAAACGAAACATACAATCATCATTATCATACATCTCCCTCATACATATAAAGAAAGTACTCATCAGTACTTTGGAGGAAACAGTCACACGTATTTTGTGTGTCTCATCTTTTGTCTCACAACTATATAATGTGTAAGAAAGAGCTGCAGTATTATAGCAATAAAGAATATGTGTTTATTGCCTTTTTTGCCGTAACGTTACCGTAACCGTGAATCGTCACAATAATTGATGACAATAACTCGATAAGACGTAATTTAAGGAGTCATAAAATATTCTATCTTAATTATTTAATAACAATATTGCATTCTTCAATCAACTATCTCGAATGTGTCATCGATATTATACCATTAAATATGACCATATAGATATCTACGCAAACAATCTCACATATTACAAAAAACAAATTATCAAACTCCTACCATGACACTTAGTGGAGAACAGTTATGTAGCTGCTTTATTGTCATACCCTTTCTTTATTTCTTTCTTTTTTCTCCTTCTCTGCAGGTTATGTATTATTTTTGACACTATTAATTGTTCTCTAGATTTTATGTCCGGGTTAAATCTTCCTCACAGGAAAAACTTATTCCTTCCACACACTTTTCCACAAATGCTAATCTAGTCAATTCACGCGATGTAATTGCATTGTATAAGTATACTAAATACAAAACTATACAAGAACAACACGTCAACCTACCAGAGACCATATGGGAAAATACTTCACCGACTCCAGATATTTTCATATCAGAGGGTTCGGCTCGATAGAACTCCTAACTGAACCGATAAATCCTACCGATCTCTTCAATATAAATATTTAAAAAATCTTTCGTAATCCTACATGTATTTAATATGACTGATTTTTGCATTTTTATATAAAGATTCTTTGACAAATCTAATAAGCCTAAATTTTTAATTAGAGAGCTAGGTATAATGCCAGTAGCCGAAATAACAAATGGTAATATTTTAATAGTCCGAGAATGCCAAATTCTTTTAATCTCATTTCCTAAATCTGTATATTTTCTAATTTTTTCAGAAACAGATTTTTGAATATTTATATTTTGTTTTATGTTTTATGTTTTGATTATCATTATTTCTGTTATTATTACAACAAGCATTTCCGTCTAGTAACAACTAAACATTGATTACTCATGCTGTGAACATTTCAATTTTTAATTGAATTATCTATGTACATACCAACATTGTTAACACTTTGTAAATGTTTCAAACAATAAATCAGTCCTTCCCAAAGTCAGCCATCTGTCTTGAACTTTCGTATCGATATTGTGCTGTTGTTATTTTTGTGAATTTCTTCGAAAGACGTCTCAAATTTCACCTTTTCTATTACAAAAGATAATACAGATTTATTTTCCTTTTAGCTAAAAATCAGTAGCGATCATAAGTGATCATTCTCAAGAGCAATTCAATCAGAGTTGAAAGAGACAAAGAATAAATACCTTTAACTTAAAATTCTTTTCGTTTTTATTAGATTTCAAATGCTTACACAAAATATTAAGATGAGCAGGGTGCACTGTGCTAAAAAGAAAACCTAAGCTCGGTAGATATTATGTATGTACATTCAATTTGCATCACTTTAGCTTGAAATATTACTTTATGCGAAAAGTAACAAGCGTACGAAATTGTCACGCGCGCGATGATAAATGCTAGTGGAAGGAGCGCTGCGCCAAATTACGATTTGTAAGCTCTGAAGATAGAAAGGCAGGTACCTTTCACTTTTTGAATCGGAATATTTTTCGTACGAAGTGTTCCATGGTTAAAATTTGTCCATAGATGCGTTTAGGATTGTGCTCCTATGAAAGAATATTCAATTATATATATTATATTATCTTCAAATGTCGACATATTTAATACAAGTTTACTATTATTTAAGAAATACGTGAAAGATATTTTTATGAAGTATATTTTGTTATTTTAGGAGCATCATACAGGTGCTGTTGCATATTATGTTTGTGTATATTTTTATATTTATCTACAATGTAAAAACTTGTTCTCGTCTTCTTTTTATGTATGACGCACTTTGTCACGTATTGTCACTTCATCACAACTAGCAGTTAAAAACTCGCTCCGCAGGTTTTTGGTTCGGTTTAATCGGTTTCGATCGTTTATTCGGTTTGGTTTGGTTCGGTTTTGGCCCAGTTAGTGTTTGTGACCACTTTATAAATCCAATAGGAACTGGTTCCAAAAATAGCCTGTTCCTCGGATCCACTGTTATCCAGTGATAGTCACCGGGACAAAGTAACTGAGGTAGGCAATGACGTCACATGTAATATAAATATAGCCGCTTGATACAGTTGAGTATTACCGTCAATCTTTCCATATCCAGAGGGATAATGGTAGTTCGCTAAATCGTTGTGCTTATATTTGCCCTGGTGCGTGTCCACACCAACCTGCCGACGAAAGTGGCGACATCTCGAGACGATTTTTTTTATTTAAACTGAATTACAATGGTAGCTTCGCTATTAATTCCACGTACACAGATGTTGTTTGTGGCGCGGAGCAAAAGGGGGGGCGTCAGATACGCAATCGAAGTCGGGTTCTAAAATTCAACCACGCAGACGGAAGGCTATTAATACTGTTTGATGATTAGTATGTCACCTGTAAATTTTGTGATTACTAACACATACTATATTATTCTTTCTATGCCATCTGCAACTTAAAAACTTTCTCTCTTACAGTCATGCATTATTTTTACTTAAATTTACCTTTATACCTACCATTCAAATGATGATTACTTCTTCAAACCGATTTGTCCGGATGGCCGATTATGCACGCTCAACCCATGTTTGTTGTTTCTGCTGTTTAAAAGTTTAATACACAATGCACATTTTATTTGTTTTCATTTTTAATAGCCGCCACTGTCTGAAGTGTTGATCTTCTATGTATTTAAAAGATTCCCGACCCCTTTTCCAGACCATAGATAAATCACACGGCTATTCTTGAAACATCTCCTCCCTAATCTCCGTCCTTTGTTCGTCTAATATGATTTTGTCTTTGAATAATGGAGGCTGCCTTCATCTTCTCTCTTACGTACTTCTATCTAGTTATACTTCTTATGAAGTCTGGCCTCTATTGCCAAGATCACCCCGGTTAAACCATTAAGGACAAAGGCTCTACGTCTAGCTTATTCTGGAAGGAATAGTTAGTACAATAGGGATCCGTATAAAAACACTGGAGTGAGATCTACAATCTAACCTTCTACACCATGTCAATAAAGAAATGATTCTTAAAATGCGTGAAAGATAACATTTTAAGGTTAAACGAAACATGTACAGAGTGGAAGATACTCTCAGTATCGCCCTGGTGTAAGACCACCGTTCAGAATTGAAACGTTTCTTTAAATGGCTTTAGCCGTGTTTGGTGACCAGATCTGAATAGCCAGGTACTTCCCACCTTCCTCCTCCCCATCTCCATCCCCTCCCCACTACCTTCAGTCTCACAACATACCCCAAACGAGGATGCCATAGTCTCAGTGGCTCCAGACAGGAGCAGTTGGGACTTGTGCAGTATTTACTTTGTGTCAACTCTTATTTTATTTTATTTATTCATACACGCCTTGAAGGCTTTTACAGAATCACATTATTAAAGTTACACGTGTTATTCAGGAGTATAATTGTAAGCATGAAGTATATGACATTATAAACTGTAATTTAAGGATACAAACAGGTTTAATATGAACATAGGTATGTAGTTTCGTTATCATTAAAATTGTACAAAGGAGGTAAAAAGTTTACATAGTGTAATAATGGTAAAACAGAAGAGTGCTTAAGATACTTTAGAAGTAGTTATTGAGGAACGTGTAGGTATTTACTATGTTGATTTTATTATTTACTTGATCATGAATAAATTGTTCGAAAGCAAGTTTTTCAAGAATTCAGCAAAATTAACGCAGCGATAAATAGTACCTACACATAGAAAAAAATAAATAAATAATACATGAGTTGTAATATCTTGAAAAGTTATACAGATGAGTTCAACAAGTGTATAGTGTGATAGCAAAAAAGTAAAAAAATAGTACAAATTATGGTACAAAAAGTACAAGTTAATATTAATACAAAAGAGAGAGGATAAAAAGGTAAGTACTAAGGTAATCTTTGTATACATAAGTATTAAATTTTGTTTTTATTGTGAACATGAAGAGACCATCGATTTTAATTTAATCATTAATATATTATTATTGCTAGGGCACCAAGATTTAAATAGAAATATAAGTAAAATGTGAGTTAGTTATAATAAGTTAGTTAATACGAGAGGATTGTTGTTAAATGTGTTCTTATTTAGCTACCTTTATTATTCACATATTTCATATTTTGCGATAATTAATAATTTGATAAAGGTGCAATTGATTGATATTTATGGCTTTATTTTAAATATTCTAATATACTGAGTTTGAATTTAGACACAGATTGGTGACGATAAATGTCGATTTAGTTGTATTTATTTCCGAGTAAATGGAGTCTTTGGATAGGAGAGTTTATAAAATAATTATTAGCGGAATTGGTAACAGAATACAATGCATTCGACCGAGTTTTGCGAGTAGGTACTCGCAAATTAATAAAATTTGTCAAATCGAGGGCGTCCAGTCTGCCATTCGCTATTTTGAAAAGAAAAACTAAATCACTTTTTATGCGCCTCGATGTCAAATCGGTTATGTTAAGTAATTCCATTAGGTATATATAATTAAGTTCTTCAATCGGTATACCCAGTTTGTAGTTAATAAATCTTAAAAACTTATGCTGAACTCTTTCAATTTTTTGTTGGTGGGTTTTAGATAATGGAGCCCAGATAGTAGAATTATATTCTAAGTTGGTTCTCACCAACCCAGTGTACAACAATTTAAAGGAATTAATTGATTGAAATTATTTAACTGTTCTCAGAATAAACCCCAGACATTTCATGGCTTCTTATATTTTATGTAACCTAAATTAAAAAAAACATACGTTCCAATCCATTGGCTGCTAATGAGAAAATGTGAAATGGAGAGCAAAGCATTTTCAAACTACCATTGAAAAGGAATTTGTTGTTTTTGCTTGTTTTTCTTACTTTTATGCCAAAAACATCGTTCTCCGTAAATTTTCACGTTGCAATTATTTTTTATATTTAAAAAGCTTTGTATTTTTTAAATTTCATTCGTTTGCTCGTTATGTCTCTACTGTTAAAATAAAAAATAACGACACTTTCATTTAAATGTTATTTGTCTCTCCCTCGTATTGGTCCCCACATTCAGTTTGTGAAAGTCTCTGTTAAAAAGTTGAGAGTAAAAAGTTCAACAGATCTGTCAGAAAAATAATAATGAAGCTTGTTCGCTTAAGCTTGTCAGGAGTTGGTTTGTGAAGGGTAGACTGCAGACAGAGGGGGTGAAACAACAAAATGGTTTCAGCGAATTGTATTTTTCTAGGCCACTTTAAATTTTTTAATTGTTTCTGTGTTTAATTCCTAGAACTTAATAAAATTTTTTTAAATTTTAATTAAAATTGATTTTAATATTTTTTTTACGTTCTGCAAGTATTTAAGTGTGTATTTTTGTTACAGCTGTTGACCATTTTCAAACGGTGGTTAATCCACTGTTAGACGACTTATTTATACGATTTCAAAATGTCAATTTTGAAAGTGTCTAAAACATAGTGGGGGAAACTGATTACGAATCCCACATAACCTGTTGAAAGAATACAAAACAAATTCTTACGTTTTCTAAATTTTAAAATGGGTATTTCAACAAATATGTTAAACTACAACACACTTTTAAACGATATGAATATGCTTAAATTGTCAGAGAGAAGAATTTTCACTGACTTGGTATTTTTATATAAAATTCTAAATGATTTAGTTGATAGTCCGGTATTACTTGAATTGATAAGCTTCCGAATTCCACTTCGTAATACTAGAAGTCAGGATTTATTTCAGTGCAGAAATTCTGGGACTAACTACCATATGTATTCCTCTTTGCCCAGAATACTAATGGAGGGAAACAATTATACCAAGTCAGTGGACATCTTCAATTTATCTTTGAATAAATTTAAAATATTGTTATTGAGGCAGTTCAGTTATGTACAATAAAATGTTTTTTCTATGCTATATATGTAAAAGCCCCGAAAAAGGGCGTTTATTTATAAATAAATAAATAATACTCTCTCTATTAGTGTATCAGCAAATTAGTTTAACCGGTAATAAATCAATATAGTCACCTTCAAAAATTGACATTTAAAATCGTATAAATAAGTCGTCTAACAGTGGATTAACCACAGTTTTAAAATGATATTGTAATCCGAAACAGCTTGGTAGTCGAAATCCCAGTTAGTTCCCCACAGCACTTATGTATCTCTTTTTTTTATTAACTACACATGGAGGAGGAACAATTCCCCTCAGGGCCTATGTCATCTTTGAAGATGCTGTGTGGATGGTTTTTTTGAGGAGAGGAAGGAGTGAACGTGGGTCTTGAAGAGACCCATGTTGTAGGAGGGAGGAAACACAGAGGCCGGCAAATTGTTCCACAGCCGAGCTTTTGAACTCAAGAACGAGTCATAGAAACGACCCGTTCTCATGTGACTAATGTCACGTGAGAACGTGTCTTAGTAAAAATGAGATAAAAAAACTCAATGTTCATGTTTTTGATTTTTTAAATGTCTAAATTCTATTTTTACATGAGATATCCTAATCTTTTCCACGACAATATCCACCCCTACCAGTAGGTGTGGGTTGTACCACCCTGAGGGACAGAGAACTGAGAACTACCCTGCAAACTAAAAGCCTCCTCGAGGTGGTGGGACTGTTGACACAGGGACCCGAGACTGGGCCTATTGGATGGGCTGTTTGCTTCGGGGCCGAGGGGACCCACCGCCATCGTAATTATTGGGGAAATCCATCATCGAGCGCCCTCCCTATTTGTATTTTTCTCGATTGGTTAGATTTCGTAGGATTTGAACGGATTTGTTTTGAAGAGGTCTGTATTTTATCTAGGATTATAGATTTCCTAAGAAATAGGTAGTGCTTATGTGAGTCTCAATTGTTCCCAACCATCTTTTTTATATGAATACGACACTAGAGTTCCAACTTCTCCCGTCTGAAGCCAGTGAGACTATAGCATCCCCAATTTGGGCATGTTTTGAGGCTGAAGGTAGTAGTACGGGAAGGGGATAGGGAGAAGGAGGGTGGGGAAGTACCCGGCTATTAAGATCTGGTTACTTAAGCCATTCCAAGCAACGTTTCAGTTCTGATTAATAGTCTTAGATCAGGGTGATACTGAGATTTTCCACTCCTAAACCTGCCGCAAATATACCATATTTTGTTTCTAATTAATTAATTGTGAAATAACACAAATTAATCAAATAAAATTTATTTGCCATGCCGAGATTTAATCCCGCGACTTTCGAATTGCGAGTCAAGAGTACACCGGCCGTCACTAATTGTACTAGAAGAAAATACTCTATGTCTGTACGTTTTGATTTGTAAAAAATACATTGTCTAGTTTGTACACTGAACGTTTGTTAATAGATTTCAAACCAGGCAATTTTAATAATTTTTTTAAGGTTCTGTAAACTTTTATAAGAAGTAACTTATTAAGTAAAGCAAAACGTATCAACACGCTACGAGTCGATATCTATATTACGTTAAAAAAATATTTGCACTAGTGTCAAAATTCAGAGAGGAAATTGAAAAACGTACGGACAAAACGCCGCTAGATTTCCTCTGTAATGAATATTTTGTTAATGTTTTCTTCATAATTAATTATTTGTGACTTTTAGTAAAATCCTTGGTTGTACATTAAGTTAATTTCTATTAAATCATGTTTACAAACAAAAGGTTAAATAAAATCAAACAAAGTAACTGAGAAGAATAGCTTAGTATTTATTTCAAAGGAAATATCCACTACAGTTTGTATAGTTTTAGATATAGAAATATGAGATTTCACACAAAGCAAAATGATGATTATTCTAATGAGTTCTGCTTTCTATTGTGAAACATTGTGGAAGACATTGTGAATTTTTTCGTACCTCCAACGTGGTTTTGATGTATTAAATAAGAGCAAATTAGAAACGTACTTTTTGAACACAAGTTTACAAAACCAGTAGATATAGTAATTATCCATACTAATATTATAAATGCGAAACTGCTCGAGTTCGTTTATGACGCTTTCACGCATTAACCAATAAAAAGACTTTAAAAATTCATTCACCAATAGAAAGCTAAATTATATGCGAAGACTACAGTCTGTATATGATGGCAAGGTCTAGCGTTATGAAATTATAAATATTAATATATTATATTTGTTATACGTTTTCTGTCGCTAACAAAAGCGAGTTATTTCTAACGTCAGAAAAAAATCGTTTCCATGGAAACGATGTTGATATATTCGTGGGCTCTAAGCTGGTAGGTACTCAGCCCCCTGGTCAGCTACTGCTCCAGAAAATTCAAATATTATAATATGTTTTGTTTTTTTTGGACAAGCAAGGAATAAATGTCAGATAAGAGTTCCTACATCAAAAATTTAATTTGTAACGATTATAAAGACTGAATAATAAATAGTGTAATTTTTTTTATTATATTAACAAAGCTCCAATTATTTAATTAAAAATAAACATCCGAAATGTTTGTAAGCGCATAAATTCCGAACGAATGAACAAAATTGGATAATTTTTTTTTTCTTTGAGCTATAGCCTTATGAAATTTAGGTGGCAGGTGAGATGTTTGAAAACTGAATGTAAGGGAATGAATGTATGGAATGCGGGAGGGGGTGGGGGTGGGGAGGAGGGGGGATAATTGATAAGTTCAACTGCTATAGTAATTTCCCGTAATATCACGCGAGCGGAGCCGCGGGGAAAAGCTAGTATTATATAAACCTATTATACTTTCTATTTCTCAGGCGGTTTAATAAGCAGCAGAGAACCAGTTGTTTACAACTTTAATTGTATTCCCGCAATGCCAGTAAAGCCAGGGGTAGCCAATGTAACGACCGACAACCAATTATTAAAATTCGGTCTAAAAGAAGATTCAACGAGAAATATTAACAAGCAGTAAAGAATTTGATTAAAAAAATCGCAAAATATGCTCCGAAAATTTTTATTTTCACGTCTGTCTCTATTCTTTGAATGTTTTTTTAGACAACCCCCATGAGACTTTTGCTCTATTCTAAAAGAGTCGAGTTTTATTAAACATTTTAACAATTTTCGCTCCAATTTTATCGATTTAAATATTAGCGCGCTTTCTCCAACATTCGTAATTACATATCTCTCCATCTTCTTCTTTTCGAGAGCGGATACGGTGCCTTAGCGTCCGGGAGAGCCGCAAAAAATTAAATAATGATGTTTCTGGTGTTGAATTTTCGCCATGTTGTTGAATCAGGAATGCGAATTCCAGCAAATTTCACATTATACTAACAAGATTTAACATGACGTCAAATCCAATGAGAAAATCCTGCGGAGATTTTACAAGATGTGAATTTAAATGCATGTTTTTCCATTTCGGCCGTTGCAAATAGTTGTTTTTTTTTTATAGAATAATAATTAAAAACAATGATAAGTAAGCCCAACAATTGAATTCGGGTGCCACCTCTGGGCTGGAGTCCCAAAATACTTATTTCTGTAAAACAACTAAATTCTGTGCAAAAGAGGATGGTAATCGGACGTTATTATTACGCTAACATCTGTACGGTTGAAATCTAAGAATCCGGCTAAGAATGCAACTCTGATGCCGCGCCATACGCAAAACCATCTGCGTACTTGAATTTTGTTAAAAAACCACTTTTGTAATTTGGTTTCGAATTCAAGCTAATGCCAAAAAATGGCGCCACTTACGTTAAAAGATCGCATGAGAACCTGGCGCTGACAGGTATAAGTACTACGAATTAAGTAGTAGGTAGTAGGTATCTCTTTCGGATATAGAGAAATTGACGGTAATATATTTACACATGATATATATTACGCATGACGTCATTGCCTGTCGCGGTTTGCTTTGTCCCGGTGATTAGCTGTCACTGGATCATAATGAATCCGAGGAACCGGCTATTTTTGGAGCCAGTTCCTATCGTTATAAAATAATCACCAACACCAACTGGGCGAAACCGAAGCAAAAGCCGTCCGCAAGGCCTAGCAGTAAAAACCTGCGGAGCGGGTTTTTAACTGCTAGTTACTCTGCTTACTTATTCGGCTTCACCTAGTTATAAATCCAATAGGAACTGGTTTCAAAATTAGCCCGTTCCATATCCACTTTCATGCAGTAATAGTTAGTCACCGGGACAAAGTAACCGGGACGGGCAATTACGTCATATGTTATATACAGCCGCTTGATACAACTGAGTATTATTGTCAATCTTACCATATCCGGAGAGATACTCCAGATCCACAAATTCGTAGAACGTATACCTAAAGGGGGAACGTACCTATGCGTCCTGCCGACGGAAGTGGCGACATCTTGTAACAAATTCTTGAATTCGAAACCGAATTACAACAGAAGCTTTGTTTGAAATTCCACGTAAACAGATGTTATTCATGGCGTGACGCGTACGGCGTGGCGTCAACATGCACTCGAAACTGGGTTCTGAAATTGAACCACGCAGACGCAGACGTATTAATACTATTCGAAGAAATGAAACGTTATTTAAATAATTTGGCCGTAAGAACTAAGCGGAAAGTTTGAACACGTTATTTTGAAGAGAATACGTTATCATCAATGTTATTTAAAAAAAAATTAATCATAAAAGTAAATTATTTGAACAATTTATTTATTTACTTCAATGTTGCCCATTGAATAGCCCTGTCTCCCCCTGCCACGTACAAGTAAACTAATAAGTGTCTCAGTGGCGCAACTAATTACTACCCACTTAACGTCACCGCCTGTGACACTGTGACAGTGCCCCACCCCATCCCTATCCCGCCACTGCCACTGCGGCTGTCACTGCAAGGGCCCCTGTGTAGCCAGTCACTAGTTGTTCCTGTCACTTATTCCGCGCTTTCTGTCACCGGATGTCGACTGTCACTCGGGTGAATTTCTAAAGCCATTGAACTGAAAATACCTAGATGTGCAATCCATGTCTTTTTAAAATGTAAGATAAAGTTTTTTTCAGCTTAATATGCAAGGAATCAAAGAAAAACATTTTTTACATTAGCTCCACACAGAAAGCTCTGTGGAAAACAATTTTTCTTCAAGAAAAGGTAGTAGAGGAATATCTGAGAAAGAAAAAGATATGGATGTGGGTGGAAATCTATGAATAAAGAAAATAGTGGGAGAAAACTAAAATCAGTGTGCTCAGGCGTGACGGATCAATGAATCCATCCCTCCAACTGCGGTCCAAGGCGACGGGTCGAGAGAGTCCGGCAGGAGAGATCAAAGAGCCTCCATTTACAAGTCTCTCTCGATCCGGCCTGCCACGCAGGAGAAGGACAGATCAGTCGCCAAGGCAGAAATTTTTGATGAAATTTCGGAATGCTACCAAACAATAAGCATTTAATAAACTTATAAATAAACACATTTTACTACTTTAACCCTCCGTGCATCAAATGGGGTGTGTCATACCCCAGTTCTTCAAAAATCGCAATAATTTCAAAGTGTGATAGTGCTGAAGTTCGAATTCTCAGTAGCTGGAATTGTACTCTTATCAGTGTTGCTAAGTCAGTCCGGCGGCGACCGCCAAGTGGTTACACGCCCCTAAAGTGCGTATGGGTATCACGCACCCCACCTCGTACAACGCGTTGATAAAATGGTATGTATCTTTCCTATGTTTAATTTATGATAAACATAGGTAACATTTATAAATACATTTATTTATTTAATGTTTCTTCACAAAATATTTCCTATGTTTCATTATTAGAAAATATATTAAGGTTTGTTAAACTAAAACGATTGTGATAATTAAAAGTGCCATTTAAAATTAGTACATAAGAAAATAATTGTTACGTTACAAAGATTACAGAAGTAGTTGTGTTTTTTTGTTCTTTTATAATAAAAATCTTTTAATATATACTTTTTACTCAGAGTTTTACTTAAACCGAATTATTGCAATGTATTTATAAATACCAACTGTTTAATTCCGTCGAAAAAAATTAATACGATAATTTTATCACTCTTATATATTGGGGTATGTCATACCCCACCTAGTACGGGACGAGAGTTTTTAGTCACCTGGTGCACGGAGGGTTAAATGTGCTTATTTATTTCTTATTTTTGGAGTTGTTATTTATTTCTTATCTATGGTGTTGCTAATAAAAATACTAAAAATATAAAGCATACGCTTTAATTTTTTAGTGTTTTAACCATAGATCTAAAATAATTGTTTGAGATAAACTAAAAAGAATAATTATATATCTTTCCAATGATGAACAAATCACATCATCGCCGCATTATAAAAAAAACAGCTCTAACGCCCTGGTCAAATCCGTCTGAGATTCTAATGGAATGAAATACGATATTTGTGGCTAGTAAGGCCTTTTAGAAGCTCTAAGGGTTAAATGGCCGTGTTTAAATTGAATATATCCATTTAATGTAATTTGTTGTCAACAGATGTCAGCTCATGGCGTGGTAGTGACAGGGGCAGCGCACGCGCACCTTTTGGCGCAAAATGGTGGTCAGGCGCATCTTATTGGTAAGGAAAAACTATAATTTGTTATCTTTAATGTGTGGCTACAATTTTTGTCCGCTTTTCCTAAATGCTTCATGTTTTCCAGGCGGCCCTGGTGATCAAGTGGTAAGCGGCGCTCTGCACCCGGCCCTGCGCGGGCTCAAACCGTCTGCTCTTCATTCTGTCCCATCAGGTTAGTAAACATAAATATAGGTTCCTTATTCTAGATTCGATATTATTTTGTGAATATTATGTATTATATGTACGTTTGATACATACGTTATTATGAAAAAAAATAATTATATTCACTCCACACAGGAGGCCCTGGGGAAAACAATTTCCCTCAGGACCTATGTCATCTGAGATGCTGTGTGGAGGGTCTTTTTAAGGATATGAAGGAATGAACATTGGTCTTGAAGAGACCCATGTTGTAGGAAGGAGGAAACACAGAGGCCGGCAAATCGTTCCACAGCCAAGCTGTTGAACATAAGAGCGAGTCGAAGAAGCGACCCGTTCTCGTGTGACAAATGTCAACCGATTACATATGTTGAGCACGCGTTTGGCGTGTTTCCCGACTATGCACCGGTGCCGAAGGGATCAATGATCAACGCACCGGTGTGATTTGAAACTCGATGAAACGAAAAAGCGATACTAAAAAGTTACAAACACATACATCTATATAATTTAGCCTGCGAGAGAATGAGATATTATAATCGGTTTCCTTTTTATGCGATGCTTCGTAGCCTATTGGTCTCCCCTTTATGCGGTGCTTCGAAGCCTTCCCACCTTTTCTACTTTAGATTTCTGACTACTTCACTTCTACCGCGTGGGAATTGCTCACTCTATTTTTTTAAGTGACAACTTCTTTAACACTGTTGTTATTTGAATTTCGATGAAACGAAAAAGCGATACTAAAAAGAGACAAATCTATAGTATCTAGCCGGCGAGAGAATGAGATAGACTGATCGGTCTCCACTTAGTGCGGTGCTTCGTAGCCTCCCCACTATTGTCTACTACAGTTTGCTGAAGGTTTCACTTCTAACGCGTGTGAATTGCACAATTGATTTCTAGTTGCCTTTGAATTTTCTTGCTAATATTAGCGATTTGAATATCATTCCATTCTCTCAGCCATGTTTTTAAATTTTATTTGACTCCATATTTGACCTGCTTTAAAACACTAAATATGTACTACAAAAAGTTTTATTTAAACCATTATTTCATTTTTTGAATTCGGGTCAACATGACCCGAAGGTCTTAAGTGTACATAGTATTTGAGGAACCGAGGAAGGTTAAAACACTTATCTCAAGCGCCTTAGAAAAATCTCATCTTAACCGAGATCAGACAGTATTAAATTTGCCGTTCGCTTACGTCAATTTATCCTTCGTTATGAACACCTCAATTCCCACACCGGTTTCTCCACCTGCCTCCATTCCGTAACACCTTTGGGTTAAGACCATCCCATGCATGAGCACCTTCGTCTGCATGTGCCGGTTTGATTAGACATTCCTTTGTGGGCTCGTTAGCGATTATGAGGGAAACTGGGGATGATGCATTAATGAAGCTCTTCTAACATCCCTTATACTTATCTCAAACCTTAGCTAGTTTAAGGGTTGGGTGAGGAGATTATCCCAAGATACTAATATACTTGCTTTGTTCATCGTAGGAACATATGATAAGAGTCTTACAATATACATATAATATGCGTTAAGAAAAATTAAGATAAGATGTTATTTGAAATATTCACGGCCAAAAGTATTGTGTTGTAATATGCAAGCTAGGGGTGTGTAAATACCCCAGAACTCTCTGAGCGTAATACTCAAAAACATGATTGTAAATTTACCTTGCGCGGACAATATTTTGCAAAAAATAGCGATCTGACAAAATCTCAAAGGAAAAAAACAGAAACACTAACCTTTGCATGTGATCTCTGCAACGTGGGGGGCCCCCAATACTCAAAATATGTTTGTAAATTTATCTTGCGCGGGCAATATAATACAGAAAATAGCGATCTGACAAAATCTCAAAGAAAAAATGAATGCACTAACCTAATTGTAGATTTCTGCGTCGTGGGACACCTTCCAATAATTTTCATCCACTTAAATTAATCTCAGTATTTTTTTTAATTTTTAAAAATGCATAAGTCAGTTGTCAACTTTACACAACGAGAGCAGAAATCACAATTAATTTCAAGACCTTAAAAACACAAGATGATATAACAATTATTCACTGGTCACAATAAATCTGTAAAATAAAAACATTTCTAAAACTGTATTATTTCTTCAAAAGGACAAGTGAGAGCCATCTCTGGTTCATTTGGTGAAGCATGATGATTTTAGCACTTTTTTCGAACAATACATTTTAGTCTGAAAATCCAAAGAGATCGCCAATTTTCGCAAAACAGATATGTTATTTATTTTTTCGAATAAACAAGACCAAAAAAAACATATTACAATGCCTAACCAAGCATTATAGTTCTTCATTTTTGGGGTTTTATACCGTGTTGCATTACTTCCTTCTTTACCAACGTATTGGACAATATTACAGTGTCCAGCTTCAGCACAGATATGTAATGGATCGGACAGATATGTCATTGCACATATGCCCTGATGATGAACACTTGTTCAAAACATTGGTTTAAGTAGGAAATAATGCAGCACGACATAATACCCCAAAAATAAATTACTACAAAAATGTATAGTTTATTTTTTTTCTCTAAAAAGAAAAGTAAGCATTCCCGGGTCACGAATAACCTGACGATATTTGAAAATATTCTACTACCTTCACAGAAAGTTGAAAATTTTGCTTGTGTCGTGATGGAGGACTTGGCCAGCCGAGGAATCGAACACGGGACGCCGGGAATATTAGCGACACTCAACCGAAAATCTGAATCATAAAAATCAGAAAAAGTTACAGTCTCAACTGGGAATCGAGCCCAGGTCATTGGCTTTGCCGGGGCGGAGCACTACTACTGAGCCAATGGGAGCCTATCCGACTCGGTCGTATTTAAATGTATCATACTTTGACTAAGGACGGGTTGTTTCAAAAAATTTTATGGATTCATCAAATATTTGAAGTTGATTTACACGTTCTGTGTAAGTTCTATTCAAGTTCTGTGATTATTTCAGTTTTGTGAAGCAACTGTCCTATAACGATGTAATAACAGAACTTGAATAGAACTTACACAGAACGTGAAAATCAACTTCAAATATTTGATGAATTCATCAAATTTTTTGAAACAACCCGTCCTAAAATTTACCATTATAACGTTATATTGTCGATAGCGACATTCAATCGACGTTCAATTGCAATTTCGTCGTGTGATCTGAGTCTGTGGTGGTCTATTCGCTGTTCAAACGGGCCCAACACATTTTAGTATCTCTGTAAGCACATGGAGACCGCCAAACAACCACTTTGTGATATAAATAGTTTTAATTTATAATTATAAATAAATATAAAACTAAAACATATTATGATGCCAAACCACCAGTCGTGAAATGAACTTATTAAGGAATTCACAAGTGTTCATTTAAACGCGAACAAACGACTTAAACATCAAACAAAAGCCTACATTTCCATTCAAAGTCCTTAATACATCATAATATCACTTCCCTTTCCACACCATACTCCATTACAGTCCCTATTCTATAGAAAACCTAATTATTAATCATTTTCTATTCAACTTCCGACTGGCGGCGGGTGGCGGGAGGTCTGACGTTGCGGGCCTTGAAATAATATTGTTTTAGTGGCTGAGCCTCATATGATTTGGAAGCAAGACCCAAAGCAAACAGTGGAAATAGTTCACAGAAGGGATGTTAATTTGGTGAAGGGGTGTGGAACCTTATTTCATTTCTTGAATATGATTACCAGGAAGTATTTCTTAAATATTTCGTGAATCAAATGTGAATTGGATGCAATTTTAAGCATACTTTACAAATGTACACGATATTATATTTTTAACTGTTTTCAATCTTAATATATATATATTTCTTCTGTCCGTGTGTATGTCACTGAACTCCTCCTAAACGGCTGGACCGATTTTGATGAAATTTTTTGTGTGGGTTCAAGGGGATTCGAGAATGGTTTAGATTCACAATTTGGTCCAATGGAAAATGTTCTTTTAATTAATTTTTTTTTTATTTCTAAGGAGTTGTTGATTTTGCAATGTTTTACATTGGATCCGGCAGACTGCGCTACCATCGCAGTATCGAATTTTCAATATTATTCTATTTTAATTTTAGTTTGTCCCGACAGTTGTGTATAGAACAACGTCTGTCGGGTCCGCTATAAATAAATAAAATAAATTGTGAAACATTCCAGAACACTCTCGAATGTTGTCCTGAGCGAAGCCGGGTAAAGCAGCTAGTATTATATAAAAAGCTCTTGCCCGGAAGAACATTGTATACAAAAATATTCGTGTTAGTTAAAAAGAAAGATAATTAACTATAAAGGCAATTAAATTAGAGTTTATTACAAGAATTTACGCTGAATTTGTGGAATAATGTTGTATATAGGTACTCGTAAAATTTCATGCAAAACACTATTCAACAAAACGATTTCTTTATACTCTTCGTACCTTACAGAAAGCAACCTGCTCTTTTAACATAAATGTACACATGTCATTGGTGTATTTGAGCTTAAAAAGCGAAAAAACGTTGTGAACAAATGACCACAACATGATGTACAACCCCAAGAAGACGGAACTAATCGCATTCCACCATGGAAAAACTCTCGAGAAGATGCTCCCCGTACAACTCAATGAGGAAAACATAAGTTTATCAACGAGTGTAAAATACTTGGGTCACATCATCACTGAAGACCTCTCGGATGATGGTGATTATTGAACGACAGAGGAGAAGTATCAGTGTATTGTCCAATATGATTGCCCGAAGATTTTTCCAATGCAGTAACCATGTAAAACAAACATTGTTCAATGCATTTTGCACTAATCTATATACATGCGAAACTTGGTGTAACTACCGAACACCTCGATGGAACGACTCCGGATCCAATATAATGATGCATGTAGAATTATATTTGGATTCAGAAGATATAGCAGTGCATCGACAATGTTCACTGAACTAGGACTGCACGGATTCGCCGGTCAAAAGAGACATCGGGTCACTGGAGCCAGGATGCGGCTAATGGCTTCCGACAATGCAGTGGTGACCGCAGCGTTCCAGCACCAAACCCCACTTAGAGTGAGCGCTGGGCCCGAGCTAGAAGAATATAATTGATTACTTATTTAATTTTTTATATTTAATTTTTATATATATACATATATATATATTTTTTAATTTTGTTTTTTTTCCTATGTTTAAAAAAAAAATAAAATCTGTTTTTTTTAAATATGTTATAAAATATATTATATGAATACGTACAATCATATGGGACTTGTGGGATTGCACTATCCTCCCCACATCCTGGAATAAAACTTTATTAATATTATTATTATTATTAAAACCATTCACGTTCTAGGTATTGTCTTGAGATCGACCTACAACATTATTTCACAAAACTGTTTCAACAGCTAAAAATACACGGTTTAATTATATTTTTCTGGACCAATTCTACTTTTCTGCATTCTTCAGCTTCTTGGCTTTGAAAACTTTCCAGTTGAAGCCGTAGGACGTTCGTTTTCGCCATTTATTCTCATAAATTAAACCATGCGCCGTGATTTCGATGAATGGCATTATACAACATTTTTCCACAAACCAAACTTTAAAAGGCTGCCACAGGCCTAAAAAATTTTTCATTACCGCAATCCTTACTTTAAAAGATGCGTATTAATATGCCCAACATTGTTCCGTCAATAAATCAGCATTGATAATTTTGTTGGATACAACATTATTCCATCAATAAATCAACATTGACTGTTTTGTTGGATACAACATTATTTCATCAATAACTCAACATTGACAGTTTTGTTGGATACAATATTATTACATCAATAACTCAACATTGATAGTTTTGTTGGATACAAAATTATTCCATATCAAAATCATTTATTGTACAAAATTTTCATTTAGTACAAAAGGTATAACTTATAGGTACCTACATCCTATTTCTTCCAGTTAACCTAACATGTTATACAGAAATGAACACAAATAAAATATAAATATAAAAGTGGTGTAATACAAATTGAGTTTGTTTTAATTTATTATATAAACATAAATATAAAAACAGTTGTACCTATGTGAGGTATTCACTTAATGTGTAATGAGACCTGTTCAGAAGGAATGTTTTTAGTGATGACTTAAATCTGAGTGTATCTGGTATTTGTTTAATATCATGTGGAAGGTTGTTATATACTTTAATGGCCATGTAAAAGGGTCCTTTTTGGAAAATTGTTTTGTTTGCTTTTGGTATTAATAAATTTTCTGTAAACCTTGTAGCGTATTTATGTGTAGAGTTTTTTTGCGGAAACTTTTCTGGAGATGATCGGACTAACATGCATAACTCCAAGTAACTGCAAGTTTTAATTCGTGAAACACAATTTATAATATTTCATGGCGGACGCAATAGTATTTTATGACTGATCAGGTTATGTTGCGTCTCCAAGGGCTCTTGCATGGTGAAATCGATAACTTTACTATATCGGATCGTTAGGAGTAACTTCCGATGATTTTATACCGTTATCCCTAGCACAGTTTCACTGTTGATAGCCGAACCGATATTGGTGGGGAATAAATTAGAAATTTATATTCACTGGCAACACTGGCGGATCTGCCCATAAATTCACATTCAGAAACGCCAGTCAAATACGTAAAAATCATCATCAGTATATTAATACGTGAATCAAAAATGAGAACCCCCTTTTACGAAAATTGCGCTAACGGAGGAGTACGAAATTTTGCACACTTATAGTTTATATAGAGAAGGAGTGCAGAATGCTAATATTTTTTTAAAATTATGCATAAAAATACATTAAAAAAAAACACATCACAATTATGATCGAATTTCGACCATTGGGCGACCACTAGTAAGAATAATTTGGCAATGTTGAATTGAAATATAAACATAAATATGCAGTGGAAGTCCGCATTTACTTTTTGACACTACACGGGAATTAATTAGTTAATCATTTCTTTAGTCAATTTTCAGCCACTTAAGTTTATCAAAATTCAAACGAAATAATTTGGTCGCGTCTTAGTTGAATTACAAAGTCTATAGATCGCGTATATGACTTCTTTCAATACAAAAATCTTTGTTGGTTCAATACGTTCATTAAATAAGCCAGTAATGTTGATTATCGAACGAAATAATTCAAATATATGCTTATATTGACAGCTAACCGAAACCTATCTGATACTATATAATCCGGGCTAAAATTTGTCATTCGTCGGTTGGAATTTCTCTTACCATTGTTGACCGTGATCGCAAATATTGCTAACTGACCATAGATGACGGATTTGGGCAATATCGTATTGATATAGGGTTATATCGATCGACCATGCTAGATACCCTACTATAATTCACAATGAGGCGACAAAGAACATACAATAGGACAAAAAAAACAAACTATTATGTTCCCTCATTCCTCCACCCATCTTATTATCCAATCCCTATCTGACAGTGTGTAGTCAATGTGACATTTACGACAATCAAAATCAAAATCAAAATCAAAATCAAAATCATTTATTGTACAAAATTTTCATTTAGTACAAAAGGTATAACTTATAGGTACCTACATCCTATTTCTTCCAGTTAACCTAACATGTTATACAGAAATGAACACAAATGAAATATAAATATAAAAGTGGTGTAATACAGATTGAGTTTGTTTTAATTTATTATATAAACATAAATATAAAAACAGTTGTACCTATGTGAGGTATTCACTTAATGTGTAATGAGACCTGTTCAGAAGGAATGTTTTTAGTGATGACTTAAATCTGAGTGTATCTGGTATTTGTTTAATATCATGTGGAAGGTTGTTATATACTTTAATGGCCATGTAAAAGGGTCCTTTTTGGAAAATTGTTTTGTTTGCTTTTGGTATTAATAAATTTTCTGTAAACCTTGTAGCGTATTTATGTGTAGAGTTTTTTTGCGGAAACTTTTCTGGAGATGATCGGACTAACATGCATAACTCCATTATGTATATGTCGGTGACTGTAAGAATTTTCAAATTTTTAAATATAGGTCTACATGAATCCCGATTAGCAGAGTTTGTCATTTTTCTTAAACATCTTTTTTGGATGATAAAAACATCTTTGGCGTTTACTGAGTTTCCCCAAAAAATAATTCCGTATTTTATTGTTGAATATACATAACCATAGTATGCGGCCATTACCTATTCGATGTTTGATATATTTGTCAGTGTACCTAGAACAAAAGAAAAGCTACTGATTTAGGCTACTATTTTGGATACATGTTCTTTCCAGTTTATATTTGCATCTAGTTGTATTCCCAGCAGTGAACAAGTTTGGGAAAGTTCGATAATATTATTATTGAAGTTTACATTTATATTTATAGGTGTAGCTTGCACTGGACAAAATTGTAAAACTTGAGTTTTGTTAGTGTTGAGTGACAGATTATGTGATAACAGCCAATTTGCTATTGATTGGCAAGTCTCGTTAATATGTTTATTAAATTCGTCAACGTCTCCATTACATTCAAACAACAAAGCAGTGTCATCAGCAAACATTGAACATTCTGTGCCAGCAACAACTGGAAGTTCGTTTATGTATATGAGGAACAGGAGGGGCCCAAGAATGCTTCCTTGAGGCACACCCTTGTTGATTGTTCTCCATTTGGATTCTACCATGTACTGCATCATTTTTTCGTCAATGTTTGAAATTTGAACTTTTTGTTTACGATTTATTAGGTACGATTCAAACCATTTTAATGCTAAACCTCTTAAACCCACGTGTTCAAGTTTAATTAGAAGAAGCTTATGATCAACATTGTCGAATGCTTTTGAGAGGTCGAGAAAAATACCTACGGTTTTTTTGCTAACATTAATACTTTCCAGAATTTTGTTCAAGAAATCGAAGACTGCTTGTGTTGTCGAACGGCCTTTACGGAATCCAAATTGTTGTGGACATATTATCTTAAAGTTTTCGAGAAAGTTGTAAATGCGGTTGTACATTGCTCTTTCAAATATTTTTGAAAAATTTTGTAATAAGGATATTGGTCTATAATTTGAGATTTCCTGTTTGGGACCCTTTTTATATAAAGGCACAATAATAGATTGTTTTAGGTGTTCTGGGAAGGTAAATAAATTAACATTGATAGTTTTGTTGAATGCAACATTATTCCATCAATAAATCAACATTGATAGTTTTGTTGGATACAACATTATTCCGTCATTAACTCAACATTGATAGTTTTGTTGGATACAACATTATTCGATCAATAAATCAACATTGATAGTTTTGTTGGATACGACATTATTCGATCAATAAATCAACATTGATAGTTTTGTTGGATACATCATTATTTCATCAATAACTCAACATTGATAGTTTTGTTGGATACAACATTATTCGATCAATAAATCAACATTGATAGTTTTGTTGGATACATCATTATTTCATCAATAACTCAACATTGATAGTTTTGTTGGATACAACATTATTCCATAAATAAATCAACATTGATAGTTTTGTTGGATACAACATTATTCCATCAATAAATCAACATTGATAGTTTTGTTGGATACAACATTATTCCATCATTAACTCAACATTGACAGTTTTGTTGGATACAACATTATTTCATCAATAACTCAACATTCATAGTTTTGTTGGATTTATCCAATTAATTACAGAGCAACGAATTATTTTATTAACGAATTATTAACAACCATTATCCAATCAATTACAGAGCAACGAAGTGCGTTGTCGACTGAAAGGGTTTGTTGTGCAAAATCACCTTACAAAACCTAACCCATTTCAGTTGCCACCACGACTGAACCGGTATGGTGCTCGTAAGGTGATTTTGCACAACAAACCCTGTCCCATTTCAGTCACTGCCGCGACTGAACCGGTATAGGTTTTGGAAATACGCTTCGTGGGGTGAGGTTTGTCTGGATTTGGCGGCGTATGAACTGAACACACTGAATCCTAGATCCTTACCCACCCTTCTTACCTTTTTCCTTCCAAGAACGTTATCTGGCTACTTATATTTTTCAACATTTCAAGAAATTTCTGTTTTGCACGTTATTATCTTGATTTTTTGCGAGTTGTCAATTTTTTGACACGACACCGTGTGATAAAAATAGGGTTAAATTATAAATCCAATTAGGTTTAACGATCTTTGCAAAAACGAATTTTCCTAAAAGTCGTCGATCTCCCTTGTATATAATACATAATACACACCACAAGGATGTGACCCAAATGGGACCAAATTCAATCAGTCGATCCACTGATGATCTGCGGCGTAATATAGGCTCTCAGTATACACATGCTAGTGGTATTGTGTTAATGCAATCGAACTGTAAGTTAGGATTGCAAGAGCTGTACCGAACAGGTAGATATTTCTGGCAATAGTTACTTCGTCAGATCGGAAATGCTCAAACTAGATTACATTAAGGTAAACTGGGTAGAGATGGGGTAGTGTGTGCGGCCAATTTTCTGAATCACAAGAAAATTATTTATTTATTTTAGTAAATTGTACATTTAAGTTTACAATTTGCTAATTAATTATATCATTTCATATTGCAAACTATGTTTTTCTTGTTTTATGTAGCTCCCACAATAAATCTTAAACTTTCCAATTGGTGTGGACTTTAAAGTTTCTGGTAGAATGTTGTATAACTTCATCCCTTTGTACAGTAAACTGTTCTGCGTGTTCGCTTTGTCTTTTCGTAGCCTGATTTCCTTGCACGTCCTTGTGTTATGTCTTTGAATGTCCTTGTTTTATATAATTTTGTTTAAGAAGTTTTTGTTTAAGTTGTTTTGTTTAAGTTGTTTTGGTAACAGGTTGTTCACTATTTTATGGATAAATATCACGTATTCAAGGTCAACATCTGTTTCACGGTTAGCCAGTTTAGTTCCTTTAACATTTTATTTGCTTTTGAAAATTCTCCGCTACTTAAAAACTAAATTTGATTTACTTTGTTATAAACTGTGGTGTACAATATTTTTTTCTGATTATCAAAACAATTTTGATTATCTGGAGTTTTCGTTAATACTTCGATTAATTACAATAAGTATTTAACTGAACTTAAAGTCCACTCTAAAGGATGTTCTGTGTTAACCTGAAAAAAATTAAAGGTTAAAATTAATCACTTGGATGCCTAAGCTTGTTTACACGACAATATAACAATAGCAGTCAAGTAAAATAAACTTGTTTTCAAGCTAACGCGTGTTTTCAAGCTAATCGTTATAACTCCTTTTTTGTTCTAGTTACAACCCTAAAATAAAAAAGAGATATCTATTCTAAACACGCTACATATAACTATTCAACGATGTCCATAAAAATAGACATAAAATACTTTTTTTGTTGAAACAGTTTTCACCGCATGCGCGCCGTTAGACAGTGACAATTTTTTATCAGTATCATCAGTCATCATAAGTATATTAATACGTGAAGCAAAAATGTGTATCCCTTTTTACGAAAATTGCGCGGACGGAGAAGTATGAAATTTATATGGAGAAGGAGTGCAGAATGCTAATATTTTTTTAAATTATGCATAAAAAAATACATTAAATCAATAAAAAAACATTACAATTATGGTAAACAATAGTTAAATATTATTGTACAAGATGGTAAAAAGTGAGGTAACAAAAATTTTTATTATATAAATGTTTTTTTACAGAATCCGTGATTTTAGTACTGTTTTCACGTATAAACATCACGTGAGTCATTCGTTAATTTTTTTTATGTTTGTATCTTAAATTTTAGTAATAACAAATTTTAATATTTATTTGTAACAATATTATTTGAAATCAAATTTTATCATCTCAGTTTAGAAATATTTCATTTGTCGAGCTTTAATTGCAAAGAAGAAATAACACAATCTTTTTATAAATTTTGACAGTTCATTAAGACCAAAAACCTTCACAAAGACCATAGACCGGAGTGGTTAAGAGTTAAAAATAATCCAAGAGTTAAAATAATATACTCTGTACTGATCTAAAAGGGGGTATTGTTCCGGATTACTTCCGGTTCTGTTACTTCTCGGAAAAAAACAAATTTGTTTTTGTTCGTGAGAAGGTACCTACTAAGAAAATTCAATCTTGTCAAAATTAATCAAGAAAATGGATTGAAAAAATATTTTCAAATAATTATTTTCCGAAAATCGTTTGAAATTGTGATGAAAGCTGATCGTACATCACTATTTACCTCGTCAGAGGTTTGTAAGGCAAAATCATTGCAAGCGAAATCCGACCTAATAGGGGTTCCTGCACTGCCCATTTGCCTCCCCCTCCCAATACGTTGATATCATCATCCCTTAAAAGCAGGGCTCATATATTGAAGTGTGCAACATACGTATTTGATTATAGTCCATAGGAGTTGTAACTTATAGATCTATGATAACGAATACTAGTTATTGGACAAAGTATACTCGTATACAAGTCGAATATTGACAATATCGGTTCCACACCAACTTAGAATCAATTCAATTTATCACCTAATTTAAAAGTCATTAAAAGCTATGAAAAAGAGAGAGGTCGATACTAAGAATATCGCCCGGTCTGACCTGGGTTCTGAGTTGTTCGGTCACCGAAAATATCATAAATATTATGTATTAATGTGTATGACCATGTGGTGGCAAGTATAAAAAAATATCTCACATCCCAGGTATCAGACCGACAATTGGATCATCTTAAGCCATAGTGAACTACCTCAATGTGCAATTTTTGAATTAGAGCTCGAAATAAAGGTTCCAAATATATAATAAGAACCAATCAGAGAAAAACGCTTTATGATTGGAGCCCTAATTTCAAGCTCTAACTCAGAAACTGCAAAAAGTGAGTTAGTTCACTACGGTTTAAGACGATCCAATTCAAAAACGTGCATTTTTGAGTAAATAATGCAAAAATTTGGAAACATTATTAAAAATCTGTTAG
This sequence comes from Glyphotaelius pellucidus, assembly GCA_936435175.1. NCBI lineage: Eukaryota > Metazoa > Arthropoda > Insecta > Trichoptera > Limnephilidae > Glyphotaelius > Glyphotaelius pellucidus. The sequence continues at coordinate 3,848,102 of OW386561.1, forward strand.
GAACTTTAATATTAATATTGCTCAGACTGAGTGGTTTGAAGCTTATCATGAATAATTTTGTACAAACATATTAAGTCAGCAAGTTGTCTCCTTTTTTCAGGGTTTTATTATTTTATCCCGTAATTTTTCACGTGTCTGCACTAGTATGAGTAATAATATCTTTAAACATTGACGTATTTTCAACCTGCAATTTTCGGCCCCAAACCTAAACAAAATTTGACCAGTTATAACGTAACTCACTTTCAACTATTAACCTCGATATAGAAATTTCCTTCACCAAGCCGTCCTTTTTGGATTTCCAATTACACCCCAATAATGGTACCAGGAAATCATCAAACGTAGGGGTACATTGACGTTATTGAGATGTAAATTATCCGAAAACCTTTTGAAATGTGGCCCTCGCGGTAAAGGGCGTTATTTTAGCAAGCAATTGAATTACAGCCCTGTATGTTAACCCTGTGCTATGTAGATTATGTAGAATTGTGTTATTTTATTCAATAGAATACAAATTGAAGAAATTAAAGGCAGATTATTCGTCCTTTGTGAAAAGAGATTCAGATTTAACCAGTTTGGTTTTTTTTCAGATTTGCTGAAACAAATTTGTGGCATTTGAAAGAATTGTTTTTAGGCATGTTTTTTTTACAATGATTTACATATTTTGCGAAATCAGTACACAAACCAAAAGTTTGTTACATAAGTGATTAAAAATATAGTGTACTGTTGTTTCCATTGATTCGTCTTCTTCTTTCGTATGGTGGGGGATCAGAGGGGGACATCTAGGTCTGCAAGCCATTCTAGGGCCTCAGGCGTTGCACAGTGGACCTCATCAATCCCGCCGGGGAATGAGTGGAGTGGGCATTCGTTGACCATGTGTTCGGCGGTCTACACCTCGCCGCATTCACACATCATTTCCATTGATTAACAATACAATTTTGATCGGGAGTCTTCAATAATACTTCAGTTTGTCAGAGGTCAGATATTTATCGTTTTTTACTCACAACAATTACATATTGGAATTAAAGGATGCTCAATGTTAAGCCCCGATTACATTGAGCGAGTTTACAAGCTACTAGCCGGTAAGTTTAAAAGCGGGTGAATCGGCGAGTGAGATTTTTTTTTTTACATGAGCTCCACACAGGAGGCCCTGAGGAAAATAATTTCCCTCAGGGCCTATGTCATATTTGGGGATGCTGTGTGAAAGGTTTTTTAATGAAAAGAAGGGAAGGAGAGTTCTGGGAAGTAAAAGGGTTAAAGGGTTGTAGGAATCTGGGGTTCAGTGCATCCTGGTCATCCGCCTCCAAGACCTAGACTAACCTCACCCCATGAACCCGGGCACCCCTGCTAAATCACCAAACGTAGCGAACCACTTGGGGTGACCTATTGCAGAGGTGTTGGTTATCCAATAAAGGTTCCCGGGATGGCGGTACCCATTCCCGCCTCCCAAATTGTGAGATTGTCCTGATGACACACAAAACTGTCTATCAATTTTAATTTTATATTTTTAGAAAACTTGAGCTCGCAGCTAGCGCCACATGCTAGCCAGTAGCGAGAATAACGACTTCTGCGCGAACTAATTCTGACAGTTACGAAATCAGCTGTTGGTGGGCCGCCATCTTGAGGCACACGCTGGCAAGGAGCGAGCCAAGTTGACCACTTTTCAAAAAAGTCCTTTTAACGAATTAGGCGCTAAGCGAAGCTTTTAACTGTCATAAAATAAGATTAGACGCCATTTTTCAATTAAATGATTGGACAAGCGTTGAAAGCTTTGGCTAAGCCATTGCTTTAGGTTGACATAAACCAGCCAAATCCGGTCTAAATGGACCGAATATTATGACAAACAACCCAGTATGTAATTTTCTTCTAAAACTGACGTCTGGCGGTCAACCGTGATGCTACAGAATACTTTAGACAAGATTAAGATAAAAAGGGGTGGTATCCAAAAGCATCTTTCGCAGTAACGCGTGTCCCGAGATCAAAACGCGGTGAGTTGGTAAATTGGTTTCTTGGTTAGGTTAGGAGGGACATCATTAGATCGAAAGGGATAGATCGTGTATCACACACGTGACCGAACACAGACTGGGTTAGTGAAAATAAAGGATTTCCTGGTAAGTTTGTATTTTGAATTCCAAATTCTACGACAGGAATTTTGTAGACCTAGAGACCTAAGACAATACACAAGTAGTTTTTGTAAGATTTTTTCAGTAAATGTATCACAAGCTTTTGGTTAATCAGGTTTCTAGGCTTGTTTTTAATAACTGGACGATCGATATATGTAATCATCAAAGAAGAATTCAAACCGAATAAAATATAAATAAATAAATTACAAGTACCACTTTTCGTTTAGTGAATATAAAGAATTACTTACGGTACGCCGATTATTCGCTATTATTAAGTCAGACAAACCCAGAAAATAAGGCTTTGCAGGTGATATTAGGGCCTCCTTAAATAAATAAACGAACTCCTGAGCAGCCTGTGGTAAAGGCAAATGGGCTCGTAGTTGGAAGGCTGAATGCACGAGGTTTTATTCGTCTCTGGGGCCCTGTTGAGTGACACGCTCGATAAATAACATCCCTTCAAGATTTCCTTCCACACGTTTCTGCTTCCCTGGAGGGAAAATATTCACCTTGAGGGCGGTTTATCGCTACCCTTTGCCGAAATAGGGTTGCGAAAAAGGCTCTGATATATGGGCAAGCTAAAATGTAGATGTTTCGTATTAGTTAACTTAATAATAGAGGCTGAACGCGCTTGGTAGCTGGTGTTATGAAATAATGATTGACTGATACTTGATCTCCTGACAGATGATTGTTGATCCCTCCGCCAGTTGGCCCCCTAGACCCGGGGTCAGAATTTGAGGCTCTTTGCATAGGCGTCTGCGGCTCTTCAGACATTGCGATTTCACCGCTTCAACCAGCCTTATGTATGGAGCCGCCGAACGATTATTTTTTTGCAATCCGAACATAAAAATGGTTTTAATTTAATAAGGAATCTACGCGCGAGTCTGTTTATAGAAACATTTAAACGAGCAGAAGTGTGATACTACAGTAAGAATGTAGATAAAACAATGCAAATCGTAATTATCGTTCCACCACAGTAATATTACAATCCCTCCCCCCCCCCCCCCCCCCCGCGTAAGTGGCTCTTTTCACTTGACAAACTGCCGACTCCTGCCTTAAACAATTCATTACCAATAATTTTATCAAATATTTACACATGTGCACACCTAAATTAAATTAAAATAGTTTCCCTCCGGGCCTATATCAACTTGAGAGTTTTTTTAAGGAAATGAAGAAGAAGAAGATCCGGGAAGGAAAAGGGAATGAGAGGTGGGTAGGAATCTGGGGTTCAGTGTGTCCAGAAGTGATGTTTAAATTCATCCCTCTCACTGCGGTGCAAAGCTATAGGTCGTGAAAGTCCTGCTGGAGAGCAAACCTCCCTCTCCAAATTTGGCCCGCCACACAGTAGGTAGGCAATCGCAACCATCGCCAAAACCAAGACCCTAGACAAATCTCACCCCATGAACCCGGCTACCCCTTCCAAGTCACCAAATGTCGCGAAACACTTGGGGTGATCTATGACAGAGGTGTCGGTTATCCAATGAATGGTCCCCGGGGCGCGGGTACCCATACCGCCTCCAAATCGAAACGGGATATTACAACCATAGAATTGATGAATTTCATTGACTTTCTCTTAATGACAAATTTAAGAAATGCAATAATATCGATAGTCATTACCGTGTAACTGATAAAATAACAATAATTAATTTCAGTAAACTATATGGTTTTTTTGTGTCCTCTGCGTACAAAGTCATATCTTCTCCAAGCTTAAACTTTTTAATAAATGAGTGTTTATCTGAAATGACAAAATCTGTCATTTCAACAAAACAAATACACATTTCTAACAAAGAGTTATTAATTAACTTACAAAAAAGCATTTCAAATTTTTTTAGAAAACATTTTACATTTTGTTTCCAAAATTGTTAAATTTTTAGTTAATTAAAATCTGCCTGTTTTGTTTAGCCTGTAAAATTGTTTTCAAATACATTTTAATGTAAAAATGTGTATCGTATATAAAGCTAATTGTACCATACATAAAAAGACAAATAATTGTTGTTTTGTCAGCCCTGCTTGATCTAGCTTTCAGGTTAAGAGGTTGGGGGAGTGTAGGGGTAAAGGTGAAGATGCGGGGAAGGGTGGAGGCTTCAATGGGAAACAGTTTAATTTGCGAGGTAATTTATGTAGAGGCAAGTAGGTGCAATGGGGGAGGGCATAAAACTAAATGCTCTGCATTCTACAGTACAACAAATGCCCTATACAGGAATGTTACAAAAATTATTTTAAGGATTCGTAAAAAACTTTCATAAACTTTTGTTTTTTTTTACGAAAAACGGAGAAATATGGGGCCGATGAGATTTTCTGATGATATAAAAATGAATGTTTGTGTGTTTGCCCCTTATGCGCTCCTAAACCGTTCATCCGATTGCCTTTAAACTTTTGTGATTTAATTTTTTTTTTTTTACATGAGCTCCACACAGGAGGCCCTGAGGAAAATAATTTCCCTCAGGCCCTATGTCATCTTTGGAGATGCTGTGTGGAGGGTTTTTTAAGGAAAGGAAGGGAAGGAGAGTTCTGGGAAGGAAAAGGGTTTAAGGGGTGGGTAGGAAACTGGGGTTCAGTATGTCCTGGCCATCCGCTTCCAAGACCTAGACAAACCTCACCCCGTGAACCCGGGCACCCCTGCTAAATCACCAAACGTAGCGAACCACTTGGGGTGACCTATGGCAGAGGTGTTGGTTATCCCATAAAGGTTCCCGGGGCGGCGGTACCCATTCTCGCCTCCCAAATTAATGTGCGCATACCCGCGATGGTTTCTATGTATAAAATTGAGCTCTGGCGTTATGAAATTATTTTCTATACTGTACATCCGATTGATATGAAACTTTGTTGGGATGTTCTGCGCACGCCCGCTAAGTTTTAGTATAAACTTGTGAGCTCTGGCCTTATGAAATTTGTCTGAAACCTTTGCAATAGATGGAGCGAGAGTTGTTTGAGAAATTAATATATTTCATATGGTTAAGCGGTAGGGAGGGAAGGCGGGCTGGGGATGGGGATTTTGAGATTTGATGTTTGCAAGCCGCGAAAAACGTGGATTTATAAATACTTAATAAATATGCGACATTTACATACCTGTGGGATATAGGACAGGTAACTGCGGGCGGTGAGGTAAAATGTTACAATTATGCAGAATTCTGTATAATTTAAGCAAATTTGCCTAATCGTAGAAAGCTTCTTCTCGTTGTTAAAAATGAGGAAAACCAAAGGCACAGAAAGCACTAGGTTAGCTCTCCATTAGGCGTGATAATTTGTATATACCAACAATATGTTTTACTATTCGGAGAATGCTCAAATGGACCGACATGATCACCAACACAGAAATTCTCAGGGCTAGAGCAAATGTCTAGCGGAAAGGCTCTTGCCTCGCAATCCGAAGGTCGCGGGATCGAATCCCAGCGTGGAAAATAAATTTTATTTGATTAATTTGTGTTATTTCACAATGAATTCATTTAAAACAACATATGGTATATTTGCGGCACGTTCCAGAGTGGAAGATACTCTCATTATCGCCCTGGTGTAAGACCACCATTCAGAATTGAAATGGCTTTAGCCGTGTTTGGTGACCAGATTTGTATAGCCATATAGCCAGGTACTGCCCCACTTTCCTCTTCCTCATCTCCTTTCCCTCCCCACTACCTTAAGCCTCACATTATACCCCAATTGGGGATGCCCTAGTCTCACTAGGTCCAGACGGGAGCAGATGGGACTCTTGGGCGGTATTCATATTTAAAAAAAAAACAAATAGGTTGAGAACTGCTCACATTAGTAAAAGTCCGGAAAATTTCATTTCTGGGTCACATTCTTCGAGGGCAGAAATATCACTTGGTTAAAATAATATTAAAGGGCAAGATAGAGGGTGGCCGATAGCCTGGAAGGAAACAAATGTCTTGCCTGCGAAATGTACAAGAGTGGACCGGTATTAGAAGTGTGGAGAAGCTATTCCGGGCAGCGCAAGACAGAGATACATTTTCCAGAGTGATCGCCAACGTCGGGGGGACCTGATAGGGCACACAAAAAATATTCGATTATTTTATGGCAAACTTTTTTCTTATCGAATATTTGAAAAACATTGAACAAATAATATGGCATATTGTCATATTCATCGGAAACATGTACCGCATATGTACTTTTAAAACTCTTTAGCTCATTACAGTTTCATATATTATCTGCAGCTCAATTTGTGGTTTTATTTCTAAGATTGGATTGTGATCAAATAATTATTTATCTTTTATTATCGAGTTGGTAAACATTGGATATTTGTAAGGACTTACTTACCCCGTTATTCTAATACCATATTACGGTGAATCGATATTATGACCTCGAGGGCAAGCACATAACAGATTCGTAGTAACAAGGGCATGTGTCTAGCATGGTGGTCGAAAAATCCACAAATTAAGTAACCATCAAAATGAATAAGTAAAGAAAATTTTTTTAAATACAGAGAGATCACTATGGTTGCATAGCATATCATTGCACAGGCTTCTTTAAACGACTGATTGTTGTAAATGTCACATTGACTACACACTGCCAGATAGTGATTGGATAATAAGATGGGTGGAGGAATGAAGGAACACAATAGTTTGTTTTTTTTTCTCCTATTGTATGTTCTTTGTCGCCTCATTGCGAATTATAGTAGGGTATCTAGCATGGTCGATCGATATAACCCTATATCAATACGATATTGCCCAAATCCGTCATCTATGGTCAGTTAGCAATATTTGCGATCACGGTCAACAATTGGTAAGAGAAATCCCAACCGACGAATGACAAATTTTAGCCCGGATTATATAGTATCATATAGGTTTCGGTTAGCTGTCAATATATGCATATATTTGAATTATTTCGTTCGATAATCAACATTACTGGCTTATTTAATGAACGTATTGAACCAACGAAGATTTTTGTATTGAAAGAAGTCATATACGCGATCTATAGACTTTTTAATTCAACTAAGACGCGACCAAATTATTTCGTTTGAATTTTGATAAACTTAAGTGGCTGAAAATTGACTAAAGAAATGATTAACTAATTAATTCCCGTGTAGTGTCAAAAAGTAAATGCGGACTTCCACTGCATATTTATGTTAGATCTATAGACTTTTTAATTCAACTAAGACGCGACCAAATTATTTCGTTTGAATTTTGATAAACTTAAGTGGCTGAAAATTGACTAAAGAAATGATTAACTAATTAATTCCCGTGTAGTGTCAAAAAGTAAATGCGGACTTCCACTGCATATTTATGTTTATATTTCAATTCAACATTGCCAAATTATTCTTACTAATGGTCGCCCAATGGTCGAAATTCGATCATAATTGTGATGTGTTTTTTTTTATGTATTTTTATGCATAATTTTAAAAAAATATTAGCATTCTGCACTCCTTCTCTATATAAACTATAAGTGTGCAAAATTTCGTACTCCTCCGTTAGCGCAATTTTTGTAAAAGGGGGTTCACATTTTTGCTTCACGTATTAATATACTGATGATGATTTTTACGTATTTGACTGGCGTTTCTGAATGTGAATTTATGGGCAGATCCGCCAGTGTTGCCAGCGAATATAAATTTCTAATTTATTCCCCACCAATATCGGTTCGGCTATCAACAGTGAAACTGTGCTAGGGATATCGGTATAAAATCATCGGAAGTTACTCCTAACGATCCGATATAGTAAAGTTATCGATTTCACCATGCAAGAGCCCTTGGAGACGCAACATAACCTGATCAGTCATAAAATACTATTGGGTCCACCATGAAATATTATAATTTGTGTGTGACGAATTAAAACTTGGACTGGAAGTAACATAAAAAATTCACTTGGCAGAGAAGCTTACGTACAAGGTTGATACTGTCTTGATTGTCATTTTGTATTGATATTGTCCACATAGATAGATTCATCAATCAAAATATATAAGCCCAGAGTGTTTGGGGTTATTTATACACTCCAAGCTCATAAATTATGATGCAACCCATCTTGTGTTCCCTTTATCAGAGGTCCTAAAAATTATTTCAGTAGAAAATTACATCTCGCCGCGGTGCTCCAAATTTTACATAGCATTACCTTCCATAGCCGTCATCGTTCACTGGAGCTTTTTACGTTATACCTTGCTTTTTTCCACCACGAATTTTAAAAACAAAGAGTTTCTGTTCGACTCAACACCCTCTATCATTTCTAAAAATATTATTTATAATGATTAAGATAAAACCATGCGAAATAATGCAAAATCATACAAAATCATGTATTTTTCTTTTGAAAAATTGATCGCTTAAAAGTATTATAGATGCTTCAATTAAATACTGCGTGAGAACATATATATATACTTTTAATAAGCCTAGGAAAAATAAAGTATAAGGTCTATAAAAAAACATTTTCAAGTGCAAAATCTCTTACTTATTTTACTGTACCCTTTTCTGATATGGTTTTATTGTTTAATGCAACAAATTTAGTTTCTTTTATAAAAATCGCAAAAAAAAAAATATTGAAATATACAAGCTCACTTGAGCTTTTTTTTCATGTTGTTGCTATACTTTATCTTTGTTATTATGTAAAAGCCGAATGGCGTTAATTTTATGAATAAATAAATAAATAAATATCTCCCCAGGGCTTTTGAAGTTTTTATTATGTTATTTTTGAAGATAATATCTGTACAATGCCCACGCCGAAACGCAAATTACATGAAATTCTTTTGATAGAAAAAAATCGCCAAGTATGCTCCTAAAAATTTTATTCTCACGTCTGTCTCTATTATTTAACAAGTTATATTTATGAAAAAATTCACAGTGTCTCTAATAATGTTGTTTTAGACAACTCCTCCGAGATTTTTGCTCTATTCTAAACGAGTCGTGTTTTATTAAACATTTTTACAATTTTCGCTTCAATTTTATCGTTTAAGATCGCTTCAATTTTATCGTTTTTTTCGAAATATTAGCATACTCTACCCAACATTCGTAATTACACATATTCCCATCTTCTTCTTTTCGAGCCAAGATACGGCGGCGCTTTAACTATGAAGTTATATAAGAAACAATTTTTAAAAAATACCCTTTTATGGCTAAGACTATTTTTGAGGTTTTGTATGTTCTAATTTTTTTTCATTCTTATAAAATTATGCACAAAATAAATAAAAACCACTTTTTCGATTGCTTGCCTCGTGCAAATAAGACGCTCGATTTTAAATTTTGAAGGCAAGAGAATCAAATATTTCTAGCGTTTATATTCCTCTTAAGTATAATTTCAGGCTTAATTTATTTTTTATAAAAGGTTTACAATATATATCGTTTGAAAATAAATATCGTTTGAAAAATGATGGTGAAATATATAATATTCCCCAAAACCTTTTTGCGATAATGCTAGAATATGTTTTTGAGGTTTTGTGGCTGTATCCTGACAGAGGTTCTGACCATAAAATTGTGGAAGCAGATGTTTGTAAATGTGAAATTTATAACTTCCGTGGTGTTTTTTGCAAGGATAGCAAGGGTTTCTGATATTTTAAAAATAACTGACGATTTTCACGATGTTACTTACTATCGGCACGCTGTTTCTCCGTGGGGGAAGGCAGAGACGATGAACCGCCACAACTCTGTCTTATTACACGTTTCGTGCTTCATTCACATTCATATATCTTATCAAATTCTAAAAAATAGTTCACAATTGCTAACCCTGTACAAATCTCAATCGCGCCCCATAGTTGAATTTGGCAGCCACCTCTGTTCTGGAGTCCAAAAATACCTGAAAAAGCCCTCGACTCTGTGCAGAAAACGGGGGCTGTCCGTTTGATTTGCTTAGAGTACAGGAGTCGGGTGGGAATGCTGTCCTTGTTCTATTACTGGTATTTAAATGGAAGATGCCAGCGTCATTGATTCTTTCGGCACCGGTGCACTTCGGGAAATATACGCCAAACGCGTAATAGTACACAACTGCTAACCCTGTGCAAATCGCACTGCGCCCCACGGTTGAATTTGGCAGCCACCTCTGGTCTGGAGCTCCGAAATACTTGAAAAATACCCTCGACTCTGTGCAGCAACGGACGGTCCATTTGATAGATTCTCCCACATTAACGAACGGATTGCTATCTTTAGAGCACAGGCGTCGGGTGGGAATGCTATCCATGTTCTACCGGTATTTCAATGGAAGACGTTCTGAGGAACTATCGTCACTGATCCCTTCGGCACCGGTGCATAGTCGGGAGACACGCCAAATGCGCGCCCAACATATGTAAACAGTTGACATTTGTCACATGAAAGCGGGTCGTTTTTTCGACTCGTTCTTGCTTTCAACAGATCGGCTGTGGAACGATTTGCCGGCCTCTGTGTTTCCTCCCTCCTACAACATGGGTCTCTTCAAGACCCATGTTCACTCCTTCCTCTCCTCAAAAACACCCTCCACACAGCATCTTCAAAGATGACATAGGCTCTGAGGGAAAGTAATTTCCTCAGGGCCTCCTGCGTGGAGTTAATGTAAAAAAAAGGACCTGAGGGAAATTATTTTCCTCAGAGCCTCCTGTGTGGAGCATATGTGATTTTTTTCAAACGCAATTCTGATGCCGATGAGGAGTTTAACCCCCCAACCCTCTTTTATATACTCTTTCTCGAGGCCCTTCGTTCAGGTAAAGACCAATCTCACTTATCCAATATCAATGATTGAAATATACCTGCCCATTATTATTTATTTATTTGTTTACGCGGTTCTCCTTGAAAAACAATCATAAATCTCCGGAAAATCTGAAAATATTGTACGGCCACGCAGTTTAACCCTTTTTCTCAGAATAAATCTGCGGAAATTAAAAGTAATTTTCCGTGAAATTGATGTGTTTTTCTCCATTTTCGGTGATAGCCGATATTCGAGGAAGTTCTGGAAAGCAGTATTTTATTGTGTTATTTTAAGAGATTGCTTATTTTAGGTATATAAAAACCAATAGAAGATTTTCCTTTATCCGCAGACCAAATAAGGAATGGACGTGACCCAAAGTAAAATCCGTTGTCCTGTCCCAACAAAAAGTTCACGTCAAAAGATTTCGAAACAAATATTTTTTTGTAATGATCACCACTCCGGTATATCGCCTTTGTGCTAGATTTTGTCTTAAACGAACTGTCAGACTTATAAAAATTTTGTGTTATTTCCGCTTCGCAATTTTTTTTTTTTTTAAAGAAAGACAAACATTTCCGAGTTACGAATAACCCTACATTGTTTGAAAATCTCCTACTACCACCACAGAAAGCCGAAAATGTTGCTTGTGTTGTGATGGAGGACTTAGCCAGTCGAGGAATCGAACACGGGACGCCCGGGTGGGACCCAAACGCGATGCCCACTCAACACTGACCAGTCAAAGCTCAATAAATTAAATATTTCTAAAAACTACTAAATGGATTTTATAGAAACTTTACAATGATAAGGCTCATACATCAGAATAACATAAAGGCTACATATAATGGTAAGCTCTGGGGTTATGAAATTTTTATAAATGAAAATATTTGTATTTCAAATATTTTAGCGGCAGGGAGGAAAGGCAGGGGGAAGGGGAACGGGGGAGGTAGAGTTCACGGAGAGGGAAGATATGAGGGAGGGGGAAGGCGTGGAAGGCGGGGGAGGTGAAAGGGAACGGGGACGCACGGGAAAGGACATGCAGGGAAAATCAATTCATTTCTTTGAATGGCATTGCAACGCTTGCCGGAGACCAGCTATAAGTGATAAGTGCAAGCGCTACAGTAATTTCCCCTAATATCATGCGAGCGAAGCCGCGGGTAAAGCTAATAACAAATTAATCAGATGAGATGCGAGACATCCCTTGCTGAAAAGTGAAAATACTATGTTATCTGTGTGATTAATCGAAGTATACAACGCGCGGGAACTTTTGAAATAATTCCAATAAAATATCTCTTCAAATTGGCCACATTTTGGTAAGTGAACGCTCGAGGGTGTTTTCAAATTGGCCAAAATTTGGTCAAAAATACTCCAAATAAAAAAACCCAATTTTGACGACAATGGTGGCTAACAAATAATTTTGTTGTTTGTTTTTTACAGTCCCCGGCGCCGTGATGGGCCGCAAGAGGCCGGCGCTCCTGGCCGGCTCAGGCCCGCGGTCCTCCATGAGCCCCACGAAGCGCACCGTTATGGGGCTGCTGGCGAGGGCCCGGGCTGCGCAGGCTAAGCACCTGCCTCAGCCCGCCTTCAGGCCTGCACCAGAGTGAGTACCTGTCTTATTTTGATCGTTATGCATTTCAATTATTACAGTTTTGTTTCATTCATGTGTAATAAAATTTATGTCAATGATATTTATCAATTTTAACTGTCAAATTGTCTTTCTTTTCTAAAACTGTCTTCAAGCAATTTTTGGCATATTGTGGCACTTTTGCAAAATGTCTGGAGTGATTTGTTGCCGTAATATGCCAAATTTACCTAACTTTTTTAAAACATTCTTTTTTCAAACGTTCCCGCGTTCTGCAGTCTGAATTAGAATGAAGTTGTATAAACTTTCTCGTTTTATCAATAGATGTCTCAAACTGACAAAAATTAAAATATTGTTAAATTAACTTGAATGATAATTTTTTTCTGTGAAAGATTGAATGTACGCGGTCCAATGAAACTGCTGTGAGTTTACTTTGGTATTCGTTTGGGGGGAATAAAAAAAATATTATTTCTAATGTCGATTCTTTTTTCATTTTTTTCGAACTTGTTTTTATTTTTAACGATATATTTCATAGTTTCATGGTGTCATGATAACCGCTTGCAACTTAACATAAGCAAATGTCAAATTATTAGGTTTTATCGAATAAAGAATCCAATATTTTTCGATTATTCCATTAACAATATTTCGTTAGAATCTGTCTCGGAAATAAATGACTTAGGTATTTGGTTTGACGTGAAATTCAACTTTATCAAGTATATAGAAATAATAACCAATAAAGCTTTTAAAGTGTTGGGATCTATTTTAAGGGTATCTAGAGATTTCAATAATGTCAATACTGTAAAAATATTATAAATGTCACTAGTAAGGAGTCATATAGAATACGGTTCCACAGTTTGGTCCCTAAATTAAGACGTTCATTCACATGCGATTGAAAGAATCCAAAATAAATTTTTAAGATATGTTAATTTTAAAATGGGCATTCCTAGTGAATGCCTAAATTACGATAAGGTACTTTGTTCATTAAATTTAATAAAATTATATGATCGTAGAATCATTTCCGATTTAACCTGTTTATATAAAATCGTAAATTCAATGTTTGATACCCCTGACTTATTGTATGTAATCTCTTTTCATACCCCAGGCAGGTCAGTTACAAGACAGTACCTACCATATTATTGTGACAATTCTACATCAACGTCCCAATATTACACTCCTGTGCGACGGATTCAACACCTAGGAAACAAACACTCCGATGTTTTTGATATATTTAGTACATCAATTTTAATATGTAAGCATACCTTATTGAAGTTTTTTTCATCAAATAGGGGAATATTTTGATAAAGCTATTTAAATTGACTAACACATTAACAGTATTTTGTCGGCTGAAAGAAAAAAAAAACTATTTTGGATTTTTTTTATATTTTGTACCTACGTACTGTGTGGATTAAATTCAATAATATTTTTACTTCATATTTTTTTTTGTGTAAGTGTTTTGAACAGTCGTTTTCTGCACTATTTACGAGAATAATTTCATAAGTATTGTTATATATATGAAAAAGCCTAAATAGGCGTAAATAAATAAATAAAATAGTTTACATAGACTGAATACTTTAGCTTCTTTGTATAATGCATCTGTCGAAATGTTCTATTTCTTTTATACATAACTTTTGACTAATACCTATTTGCGATGCAGTAAGTGCATAAGTTTGTAACTACTCGTATTACGTTGCTAAACGCCTTTGAGAGCTGGAAATCAATTTCCACATTTCAAGCATGAACACAAACCCGACCAGCTTTAAGGACGTCATTGTTGGAAATAATTGCCGCTGCAAACTACAAATCCGGAGTTGACCACGTATCCCCAATGATGAATATGCTAGCATCGATTTGCCATCATCTGCGGTAACGTTCTACTACGCTGCCATACATTTCACCCCACGCGATCTACAGTTGGCTATGCGTTGTGGCACGTTACTCCGTCGCTTGGCAGATCGATTCTGTAATTCCTGCGCGAATAAATCCCGGCTGATTTAGTGCCGGCCATGCGCTGCAAAGGTTCCACAGATATAATTCAACAGTTACTGCTTCTGTTTTAGAATCTGACCGGATTTTGCCGGGATGTTCGCCGGGTATTCCCGAGATGCGGCCGGGATAGCGCCTGACTGGTAGAATTTATGTAGGGATTTGGTCCGCTTTCATCTGCTGGCATCTGCGGAACAAATTGAAAGATTTGAATGTATTGTTTTATTGGTGTATAGCGGTGGTTCTCAACGTGGGCGATAACGCCCCCTTTTGGGCGTTCGAGACCTTCAGGGGGGCGGTAGAAGACCCAGAGTAAATTGGGGGGCGTTGGCAGATAAAAAATATGGCCTAAAAAGATAAACAAAACACGCTAATCACGTACTAATAAAGCAAAGTAAACTTTAATATTGTTCATTTTTTGTTATTGAGTGTATTGTAATCATTCTTATCGCGGGTGCGAAAATTTACGTATTTCGATAGTTCGGAAAGTGGAAAAAAATTAAACTGAAAGTTTCTATAACATTCAAAAAGGCTATTCCCTAAAATTTGTGATAAGAGATCGTTCTCCCGCGATAAGTGCTGTCGGATTTGTGTGATCTTCTACGGCTCTTATTTACTTTTTCTATGGGCCGATGTCAAAATTTCAGCTGTGAGCTGTCACGTATTTTAGTTTGGGTCGTTTTAAACACGAATTCCTGCAAGTATGCATGATTATTTATTCATTTAACAGCCGTAAAAAATCACACAAATCTGACAGAACTTCTCGCGGGAGAACGATCTCTTATCACAAATTTTAGGTAATAGCCTTTCAGATCTACATTAAAATGGATTAATACGATTTTTTTAATTTTTTTATTGGAATTAAAAAAAGTTAAAACATTCGATTTTACGTGAAATGTCTCATATACAAATAAAAGGGAAATTAATAATAGAATTGTTTGTAGCTAAAAAATTATATCGTTTTAATTGTTCTCGGCGAAACCATCTTTTTCTCAGAAATAGGGTAGGAGCCATAAAAAAAAATAACTTTCGGGAAACCCATCCCATCCCATTACGACCCCCTTCCCACCCTTGTTGTAAGTGCAATATTGTGACAATAGCTGTTTTAGATTCACAACGACATATGGTATGTAAAAGCAGTTGGGGGGCGCTAGAAAAAAAATATTCTAAAAAGGGGGCGGTGGGCAAAAAAAGGTTGAGAATCTATGGTGTAAAGCATACGATGCCCCATCTAGCGAATGGACCTAAAACCTTCAAGAAACAAAGTTCCATTACTCACGACTGTCATTTTACGAATTATTACAGGTAAATTTGTGTTTTGTCACGAGGAACTAATGCCTGACCAAAACTTGAAGGCGGTCGGGAGAAAACTTAATATACGATAATTAATGGTGTTGTACAAATTCGAATTTCCACCCAGGAGGTAGTATGTAAATTAATCGCTATCAGTACTAAACTTCTTGTAATCTGCCCGTTGATCTAACGTTTAATTTCTTATACAGGCACCTGTATAAAAAAAATATTATTTTTCATAGATCCGTGATTTATGATGTTTAAAAAATAAATGGAAATTTCGGAAAACTTTATTATAAGTAATAAATATAATAAAATAATTTATTAGAAACAAATCCTTTTTTTAATTTTACACCTACGGATAACGTATATGAAAAAGGTCTACTTTGCGTTATGTCATTCTCGAATTGAATATGGAATCATAGTATGGGGAACTGCTACACATAAGTACATACACAATCTGAATACGATTCAAAAACTAATCATAAAGACCATTTTGAAAGTACCCATTAGAACCCCTTCAATTGAAATTTTCAATAGCTTTGACGTACCAAATGTGCAACAAATATATGCCAAAAATATATTATTGAAACTATTCAAAAATACTGAATCCTCTACTAGACCGTGCATGCATAACACTAGATCGAATAAGAATGAGCTAAAAAACATTCCAAGTTACAAAACCACATTCGGACAAAGAAACTACACATACTTTGCAACAAAATTTCATAACATCATTTCCCAAGACATAAAACAAATAAAAAAATTCTAATGAATACGAATCAAGAATAATAATATGGCTGAAAGAGGTCAATGAAAAAACCCTAACGGAGACACTAAAAACGACAAAGAAGACAAATAAAATATATATAAATAATTTTAGTCCACCTCGGCGTAGGAAGAGCCGGCCCTACTGAGGAAGACTTCGGTAATTTTTCCTTAATTAACCGTGTGTTCACTTTGTCCTATGAGCCCATCCACTTTACCCAATCCACCGGGATTGGGTTAAGTGGATAGCGGTACCAATTTTAATGTGATTCATCATCATCTTCATCCCCTTATCATATTCGGGTCGGAGACCCATTGCATCGACAAGGCTCCTCCATACGTCCCTGTCTTGTCCTGACTGTTCGGCCTACGTCCATGGCAGTCCCATCCTCTCCTCACACAGTTTCTGGAGTTGCCTCGCCCAGCTGTGTCTGGGCGAGGACACTGGACGTCTACCCTCTGGAATCGCACATAGTATCATCCTCGGAATACGGTCATCAGGCATTCTTAGTACATGCCCAAGCCACGTCAGTTGCAATTTTTCTATGAAGAGTAGCAGTGGTTCAATGTTTAGATTGTCTCGGATCGTCGAGTTTCTTATATGATCCCACTTCGTAACGCCTGCTACTCCTCTCAAGTATCTCATTTCGACAGCTTGTACTCTAGAGCGCGTTCGTTTGCTTAGCATCCATTCCTGGTGGCCGTAAGTGAGCGTAGCGTGATACTGAGCTTGGTTTTCCTTATCACTGAGCTGTCGAGAGGACGCAACACCCCGCTTGCCGCACTTAATGTGATGGTTTTGACTGCACCAACTGTGGTGGAATTGCACCGGGGTTGGTGTCAGGATTCCCGTGGTCGAGGGCTTTCACAGATTTTGTATGGTGGTGATAAAAAATAGAACTTGATTCTTCTTACTCAGTTAAATACGAAAGCAAGCCTAATATACAGTGTTGTATCAAGAGAGATTTCATGTGAAGAGCCTACAATAAACAAAGTACATTCTTTATATAGTCATACATGCTGTCTTTTTCATGCATGCGATCTCTCACATATCATCTTCAATTTATCTTTGAATAAATATAAAATATTGTTATTGAGGCAGTTCAGTTATGTACAATAAAATGTTTTTTCTATTTTTTTTTTACAGTTAATACCGCACAAGAGTCCCAACTGCTCCCGTCTGGAGCCAGTGAGACTATGGCATCCCCAATCGGGGTATGTTGTGAGGCTGAAGGTAGTGGGGAGGGGAAGGAGATAGGGAAGAGGAAGGTTGGGAAGTACCTGGCTATTCAGATCTGGTCACTAAACACGGCTAAAGCCATTTTAAGCAACGTTTCAATTCTGAATGGTGGTCTTACACCAGGGCGATACTGATAGTATCTTCCACTCTGGAACGTGCCGCAAATATACTATATATTATTTTAAATGAATAAATTATGAAATAACACAAATTAATCAAATAAAATTTATTTGCGCACGCCGGGTTCGAACCCGCGACCTTCGGATTGTGAGTCGAGAGTCTTGCCTCGGGACCACGGAGGCCGTTATATGCTATATATGTAAAAGCCCCGAAAAAGGGCGTTTATTTATAAATAAATAAATGAATTCAACAATCACCATACTTAAAGTGATTAATAATTTTAAATAAAGAACTGATGTTACGTAATTTTTGTTGATTATATTAAAAAGTTTAATGAATACTGTTTCATTATTAGTTTTTTACTGTTTCATTATTATTCAGTCATTATTTTTTCTCCATCTGTATCGGCTCTTTTCCCATGGCCCGCCAAATGTTATGGTGTCCACTTTGCCCGGCCTTCCCTACCTGATCACATTATGCAAATTTATACATTTCGCCATTAAAAACGCATTTGAAAAAATGCCATTACGAAACATCATTATTTTTAGCACTGAATCGGAAAGTCCTTTTAAGTGCTACGTCATTAAAAATTACCCAAACGCGGCATAATTACTCTGGAAATTGCCCAAAAATAAAACACTTCTATAAACGGAGAGGATGGTACTTTAAAACTTAATTATATTTGGTCGGCAGAGGCTGCGAAGCATCCTATTTTTCATTTTTGTATGGGTGTTTTTATAATAATTTGATTTGGTATGATCGAATATATATTTGACTGATAAAATAATTTTGATGCAATGGCCACTGAATTGGAAAATGTTTTCTTATAATATTGGAGATATCTGTTAGCTATCTGTTAGTTAGGAGATTTAGCAGGGGTGCCCGGGTTCATAGGGAGAGGTTTGTCTAGGTCTTGGAGGCGGATGATCAGGACACACTGAACCCCAGATTCCTACCGACGCCTTACACCCTTTTTCTTCGCAGAACTCTCCTCTCCTTCTTTTCCTTAAAAATAACCCTACACAGCGTCCTCAAAGATGACATAGCCCCTGAGGAAAAATATTTTCCTCAGGGGCTACGATGGCGGGGATATTCACAGCTACGATGTGATGTCAGGGGTTGGGCGGTTACTCGACTGAGTGACCAGTGAAGGCACGTGAAAGATTTAAAAAAAAAATTTGAAAACAGAAAATAAAATTTTAAATTACTGGAGACGTAAATTTTATTTACATTTTTTACAACAAATAAATATCAAAAATTACAGGTTAAAGTCGGTCAAGTACGTCTCTAGACACTGTATACAAAAAATTAAATATTGTTTTATTACTGTACAGTAATTTTTCTCTTATTTAAAACATCAAGTGTGCAAAATTTCATCAATAAATTCAGCTTTAAGGGGTATGAACTTTTTCTTGGATCGAAGAAGTTTTAGAAAACTTATCTATAAATTTTAAAAAAAACCTGTAAATCTTCGCCGGGAGACCCTTCTTTATAATATATTGTAATATTTGAAAATCAATAATAGGATACGGAATAATTGCTTGGGGAGGAGCAACAAACACAGCAATCGATCATTTAGAAATCGCGCAGAAAACGATTTTAAAGGTAATACTTAAAAAACATAGGCTGACCGATACAGACCAAATATTCAACAATTTGGACGAACTAGATATATATATATTTTTTTTTTATATATGAATACCGCACAAGAGTCCCAACTGCTCCCGTCTGGAGCCAGTGGGACTATGGCATCCCCAATCGGAGTACGTTGTGAGGCTGAAGGTAATAGGGAGGGAAAGGAGATGGGGAAGAAGGTGGGGAAGTACCTGGCTATTCAGATCTGGTCACTAAACACGGCTAAAGCCATTTCAAGCGACGTTTCAATTCTGAATGGTGGTCTTACTCCAGGGCGATTCTAATAGTTGTTAGCGTCCAGCGTGCGTGCTGACGCTATCGGCAGGGTTGGAGAAAGCTCTCGCATATTTAATACAATTAGCTGCTGTATCTGCCCCAAATAAAATCTAGCTCAGGATTCGGTGCAAGCAAGATCTCGTAACCTCAAGGCTAGTGCTTGTGGTCCGGAACTTCACGCTTCTCCATTCTCCCAGGGCCTCCCTCGTCAAGCAAAACACGGTAGGTTATCACATAAACAGTTTATTCAATTCTAGGAGACACAATAATACATAAAAAAGGAACGATCCTAGCTGAAAGTTAGTTTGAATGTCCGTCTCTCTTCTCTATCACGCGTGGTTAGGGTTAATACATTTAATTGCACACAAAGGATAACATGGTAATTGACTCACGTTTGGTTTATGGGCCAACAGCGGCTTCACGCGCCTGACTCTCTCAGTCTACGCGGCGTCCATGCGTGATCCGGAAGCGCCAAACGGCGAAACTGAACTGGTGTCGCCCATGTTCACGCGAACGTGGGCCCTGTAAGCTCGCTTGCTGAAGACTGGCGGGCTTGCCGTGAGCGGCGCGTCTGGCGGGCGCTCGGTTTGTTGCTCGCGGGAAGGGGTAATGCGCGCGCCTCTATATGGCGCCTTATTCTCCAGTCCGTGGAGAAATCTATTCTCGAATTTGTAACGTAACACTTCCCCCCTCGCCGCAGTAAAAGCGACGTGGTAATGGAGCTGTAGGACTAATAAATCCTCTTACCTTTTCAGCACTTGTGCCAAAAACATTTAAGAGAAACGAGGAGAGAGAGAGAGAGAGAGAGAGAGAGATTCCTAGCTGGAGAATAGTTATGAACAGAACACAAAAGAGATGATACATGGTGTAACAAGGAATTGTCAATAAATGTATATAAAGGCAGTGGCATACATAAATACAGTTGCAAAGAACAAGGATCTGTTGAAGAAAGGTACAAGGGTTATGCAGTGATAGAAAAAAAAACTCTAAAATTGTATCATTGGTCTGTGAGCTAATGTTTGCGAACGTGGTTTGCGTAGGATGTCTGGGGTGGTTGAACGTTTCACTGAAGTTACAAGGTTACTTTGTCACAGTAACCTGGCCCATTTGAGATTACACTCAAGGGACACTAGGGCCTTTAAGAAAATACGAGGAAGAGAACACATGATGAGGCTTCTAGGTGGTGTGGAGAGTTCTACCTGTCACAGAGGTCGAAAGGGTAACTGCTTCCGGATCCTGTGGGTGAGCCAGTACGAAACCATTGAAGTACTGGAGAGTGGAATCGCAATTGGTGGTTGGTACACTGGTTTTTGTATGTAGTGGGATTGTTTTGTGAACAATCGTTGGTATTGTTATTTGCGCAAGGGCACAGGAGCATCCGCACAATGGCAGTAGGGCATTTGCATTATGCAGCAGGAACATTTGCATAATGGCGGCGGAAACATTTGCACAAGGGCAACAGGAACATTTGTATTATGCAGCAGGAATATTTGCATAATGGCAGCAGAGCATTTGCACAAGGGCAACAGGAACATTTGTATTATGCAGCAGGAATATTTGCATAATGGCAGCAGAGCATTTGCACAAGGGCAACAGGAACATTTGTATTATGCAGCAGGAATATTTGCATAATGGCAGCAGAGCATTTGCACAAGGGCAACAGGAACATTTGTATTATGCAGCAGGAATATTTGCATAATGGCAGCAGAGCATTTGCACAAGGGCAACAGGAACATTTGTATTATGCAGCAGGAATATTTGCATAATGGCAGCAGAGCATTTGCACAAGGGCAACAGGAACAGGAACCAACCTAGAGCTGGCGTGCTCGGGTTTGTTTTGAGTGTCGGTTCTTTGTGGTGATACAATTCGCAACTACACGCACGACTCACACTAGGTTATGTTAGATGCGGTCGGGTGCTTTTGGTACGCAGGGATTGAAGGCAAGGGACCTCCGTGACGGTAGCGAGGGCAGCATGAAGAGGCGCAGATGTAGATAGGGTGCAGAGCTGCTGGTTTTTTTTTTTTTTAAAATCCGGCAAAAATTATTATTAGAACAAAATTCTTGAAGTTTACCTGCCTAGTAGACCAATGATGAAAAAAGTTTGGAGAGAAACAAGTGTGCATGTTGAGAAAAAGTTGGATTCGTTTGGCGTGTAGAGAGAGAGACGGAGAGAGAGCTAACTAAATGTGGCTAATTCCTAATACATGTTACAAAGGTACGTATTCAAGGACAGGTTCTGTGTAACCCCTTTTGGTTTTTTTCTTTACCAAATACATTTCCAAGAATACGTGGTTGAGGGATTGTACGTATAACAAGATTCCCCATTCGAAAGAAGTTGGTCTTCCATGACCTATGCTCACGTCTATACGGTAGCATTTTTTCTACTTTCGAAAAACAAAACATTGCGTACAAGATTAGTTATAACAAAGTGGGAAAGGAGTAGGAAGTTGAAAGGATCCGCGTATGAAGATTGTCCCATTTGACAAACGAAACGCCAAGTGCGTAACGCATATATCCCCATTCACGGATAATTTCGAGGAAGGGGGAGGGTGATAATTGGGAACATTTGAACGAAGAAAACTGCTGGGGACTCGGCTATTTCCGAAATTCGACCTCTGGGTGGAGGTGAAACAAGGTCTACAGCAGTCATCCTGGCACATTACAATAATATTTGGTAGTGTTGGACAAAAGAATACACTGACATAAAAGTCTAATCCTCTACGTGTATTGGGCAGAAGATTAGGGGTCGTTTTATTCTCCTACTAGTTTGCGAGAAATGACAGACCCTTGCTCAAATCTCACAAACCTGGGGATTTTCTTTGTTCGTCTCCCAGACAACGAGTTAGGTGTGTTTGTGTCCATCAACTTAACTCCCACGACACGATGCCCCATAATCATGAGTGAAGCGTATGATTAGTCCTTTTGAGATAGTAGATAGTTCCTGGGTTCTTGTGACAGGAAGTCCACGGGCATATTAATGATTACAAAAAAGGGGTGTGGACTACATTGAGTAGTTCACACATAAAGGTTTGATATTATTTCGTTCGCACGATTCATGGTGAGTATTGTAACGTCTTCACGTATAGCGTACAAGATTGCAAAATCAAAAGATTTGCAAGTAAGTTTTATAACGTCTTCACGGATAACAATGAACGAATTACAACTGGGTTGCCCAGTATTGAAGGGAGGTGCAAAAGACTAGGTGTTTATGACATTTCTGACAAAAACCCACAGAGTAATTATAACGGGCTCCCCGTATCGCATTTAGTAGATATTCTGAGATTCCCATCTATGACGGCAGATTTTATAAGGTTCCCACCTATGATGGCAACAAAGGTTAACGTTCATATAAAGGTACCTATTCAATACAGACGGCGAGACATACTGATGTACTTAGTACAACAATACCGTAGCATAATAAATCCATATTAGCGTACGTTAAAGACTTGCACAAAGGCAAAAACATATTTGAAGATCTGGCCAAGATTTTATACTTCAACAATTAAGGGACGAAAAATTCTGGCGTGCTGATGGAATGTGAATTTCATCTAAGCTTACCGCAAAAGAGATCCTTTGTGGTACAACCCTTTTGGTTACGCACAGAGTATCGTATCGTGATGGTACAACTTTTGTTGTACTTACACGTACGATGGTAGCAACAATACAAGACATGCGCTTATCGTTGTTTGACAAGGCAAATTATTTACAAAGGTCCGATTTGAGTGTTTAAGACCTTCTAGGTTTTACTTACTTAAACAGACTGCGATGGACACACCTTGGTGTTATGAAAATTATAATAATGGGATGGGTTGTTCGCAGGGTGTTCACTTGGAGACCTGGCTTCTTGTTGTGACCTCGTACTTTGCACGTGATAAGTCACAACAAGGCAACCCCAAAATTTCAGTTTGAGCAGTTGAGACCCAGGGTGACTCAATGTTGCTGAAATGTTGTAAAAAAAATTTATCGTTAATGAAGAGGCACGTTGAAAGTTGTCCCTTTTATAACGATACTTTCCAGACTCCACATTCAGTTCTGGGGAGAGCTAGAGCAATTAGGGTTATTTATTGAGCGCCATTCTATTTTCTTAAAAAACAGAAAAAAAACTTAGAACGGGTAGCAAACATCTGATACCGCCGTGGGTTTACACAGGTTTGCTTACCTAATTTAATTACATATGACATAAGGGTTAGATGCACTTTGGCGAGGACCCGATATTTAATGTACAAAAAGATTTTCTAATATTTAGAAAGGGGTGACGAGGTATGACATGATGATGTGAAAATATGATGCTGCGAGTTGTGACGATGCACAAAACCTTGGGCACGTAGTCTCTGACTACTTGCAGTAAGCCACAGGGAATTCCTTTCTCCGAAGTGATCAATTTCAGGTAGAGGTGTGCATGCTTAGAAAAAACGATGTTTCCAAGGTTTGACACCTGGGGCAGCAATTAGAGGCGAATGACTGATGATGACGAGATATTTATACAAACAAAAATAAAATAAAATGAAACGAAACCACAAGGGAGAATTATATTTTCTTCCATGACTTTGGCTACAGTTGACAACACTGTACCAGAGCTAGAAAGGGTTTCGTTTGAGTGTCCCAATGAGTGACAATCGTTTACGAGAGGCCGCTCATTAGTGACGAAACAAAAGGGTTGACTTCCATAGTGTATAGGGTCGTGTCAGGGTGACCTTACGTTGGGAGAAAAACGAGAACTCGACTCTTTATCCGTAATTGGAAAGAAATTTTTTGCCAGGGATTGACCACTGGGGACGTATATATATATTTTTTTTTTAAAATGCTTCTGCGAAAAAACGCGTATTTGTAAGTGTTTGGGTTATTTGAAAATTTGGGCAGAGGTTTGCCTCTGGCCACGTGCTTTTTAGGAAAAATCCAAGCGTTTTGGAAAAAAAAATTTCGAAAATTAAAAAAATCGAAAAAAGGAAAAATCGAAAAAAAATTTTCAGAGTCCGAAAACTGGAGAAAATTTGGGCAGCGATTTTCCTCTGGCACTGTGTTTTTAAGAAAAACTCCAAGCGTTTTGGAAAAAAAAATATTTCGAAAATTTAAAAAAAATCGAAAAAAGGAAAAATCGGAAAAAATTTTCAGAGTCCGGAAACTGGAGAAAATTTGGGCAGCGATTTTCCTCTGGCACTGCGTTTTTAAGAAAAACTCCAAGCGTTTGGAAAAAAAAATATTTCGAAAATTAAAAAAAATCGAAAAAAGGAAAAATCGGAAAAATTTTCAGAGTCCGAAAACTGGAGAAAATTTGCGCAGCGATTTTCCTCTGGCAATGCGTTTTTAAGAAAAACTCCAAGCGTTTGGAAAAAAAAAATATTTCGAAAATTAAAAAAAATCGAAAAAAGGAAAAAATCGGAAAAATTTTCAGAGTCCGAAAACTGGAGAAAATTTGCGCAGCGATTTTCCTCTGGCAATGCGTTTTTAAGAAAAACTCCAAGCGTTTTTGGAAAAAAAAATATTTCGAAAATTAAAAAAAAATCGAAAAAAGGAAAAAATCGGAAAAATTTTCAGAGTCCGAAAACTGGAGAAAATTTGCGCAGCGATTTTCCTCTGGCAATGCGTTTTTAAGAAAAACTCCAAGCGTTTGGAAAAAAAAATATTTCGAAAATTAAAAAAAAATCGAAAAAAAATTTTCACAAGTTTTCGTGGAAGTAATTTGTTTGAGAATTCAACAATATCTTGGGGGCATGGTTTCATTACGCGGCTTCCTATAGCCTGGCTTTAAACAGCACCAATTTTTGGTATTTACCCGCGAATTCCCTTCGTCTTTTCGACAAGATATTACCTTCATTGTCAATTGACAAGGTATTATAGTGTCAGATGTCAAGGAATCCACGTCAACGCGAATTTAGTATTTTTTGCATTATTCGAATGTGATTTGGCATGGCATGGCATGATCCGGTTTCATCAGACGACAGAGTCAAAAATACTTAATTGTCAAATGACAGAAAGAATTTAAATCCACTTGTTCCCTAGGTGTCAGCAAATGTCCGTTTAAAGAAACGTACCAGCGTGCTGCAAACTAGTATATTATTAAAAATATTTAGCACTTTCGAGACCAAGCGGATGATTTGTTTATCATGTACATGATTTTAATTGTTGAATAAATTCTTCTTTAATTTGTGTTTATTTCCACTATTCACTTGTATTGAAAATAGCAATTTTAATCGGCCGACACTTTGTAATCACTGTATTATTCGCAGCGACAACTTCCTAGGTTGGGCACCTTGCGTTGGAATACCGGTAATATTTTGTCGAGTGACGAGTCACAAATGATAAAATCGCGCCCGTAATAATTTAAATTGTGATTCGAAATTATGTTCGCGCCGAGATTCCTGTTGGAAGTGCTAGACAATTGGGAATAAACAATACATCATAATAACATTTCAGAGTTTACAATTGTTGCTTGGGAACGAGGCCGTGGTGGAACAGAAAAAAATTTAAATGGCCCCACGTTTAGCGCCAGTGTTAGCGTCCAGCGTGCGTGCTGACGCTATCGGCAGGGTTGGAGAAAGCTCTCGCATATTTAATACAATTAGCTGCTGTATCTGCCCCAAATAAAATCTAGCTCAGGATTCGGTGCAAGCAAGATCTCGTAACCTCAAGGCTAGTGCTTGTGGTCCGGAACTTCACGCTTCTCCATTCTCCCAGGGCCTCCCTCGTCAAGCAAAACACGGTAGGTTATCACATAAACAGTTTATTCAATTCTAGGAGACACAATAATACATAAAAAAGGAACGATCCTAGCTGAAAGTTAGTTTGAATGTCCGTCTCTCTTCTCTATCACGCGTGGTTAGGGTTAATACATTTAATTGCACACAAAGGATAACATGGTAATTGACTCACGTTTGGTTTATGGGCCAACAGCGGCTTCACGCGCCTGACTCTCTCAGTCTACGCGGCGTCCATGCGTGATCCGGAAGCGCCAAACGGCGAAACTGAACTGGTGTCGCCCATGTTCACGCGAACGTGGGCCCTGTAAGCTCGCTTGCTGAAGACTGGCGGGCTTGCCGTGAGCGGCGCGTCTGGCGGGCGCTCGGTTTGTTGCTCGCGGGAAGGGGTAATGCGCGCGCCTCTATATGGCGCCTTATTCTCCAGTCCGTGGAGAAATCTATTCTCGAATTTGTAACGTAACATAGTATCTTCCACTCTGGAACGTGCCGCAAATAAACTATATATTATTTTTAAATGAATAAATTTGAAATAACACAAATTAATCAAATAAAATTTATTTGCCACGCCGGGATTCGATTCCGCGACATTCGGAATGCTAGTCAAGAGCCTTACCGCTGGACTACGCCGGCCGTCAGATATACGCCAAGTATACGTTAAAACACTGTTAAACTCCATATTTGTCCAAAATAACCAATTTAAACCAGTACAAAATATCACTAATAGACCACTTAGACAAGCGTACAAAGAAAACATAAAAACCCCGAAGGTAAATACAAGCTTTGGGAAAAGACACTCTAAATATCATGCTATAAAACATTCAACAGACTTACACTTGCAAATAAAATTAAGGAAAACAAAAATAAATTCAGACATGGAAAATTACAAAATGGATTAAAGAAAAAAAAGACAATAATATCGACATTTATTAACATGAAAGAATAAAACATATGAAAAGAATAACGCAAAACACAAAAACAATATAAAACACACATCACTCACAAAGATACAACACATAATATTTGCCGATTTTTTATTTAATTTTATATTTTCAATTTTATTTTAATTTTTACTTAAATATTAATTTTATCTTTAGTTTAAATTTATCATAATTTTATGTTTTTATGGTCACCAAATTATTTTCTTTATAAAAATTTGATACGTATAAAAAAAATTCTTGTATTATAAAATGGGGTTCTCAGCACGGGTAAACCACCCAGTGAAGCCAACATTATTGGATTATATTTTAAACTGTAAAATATTGCATCAAAATAAATAAATTGTATGGAATACGATATATTTAGTGTAGTATATATGAATATGTACGTAGTTTCAATGTGTTTCAACAGATGTCCTTAGAGTAATGTAGTAATATGTAGTTTAAAGCTATCTCAACAGGTGTCATTGGTAATACCACAAGCTAAAGACAGATGTCACCCGCTCCAGTCGAAAGTACGAATATATCCGATTTACAAGCAGGCACGTTCGCTCGGCAGCGGTCCGCTCCGCAAATCTACACAGAACACCTTTTAGAACGGGCGTTTGAATCTAGTTCGTTATTTTAAACATTGTAAACACGATAACAATAATAAACAACTCGTATCCTCGACGATTCAAAAGCATTATTGAACACTCTATTTTTTTTTTCATTTTCTAGATTCTTATATTCCTTGAAGAGGTGAATCATTTAAATTTATTGAATTTAAAGTTAATATTCTTTAAACAAATAGAATGGCGTCATTTGCGCCTCGCAATTTTTGCCTCGTGTGGGTATTTAAAAATATTACCTGGCTATTATAGACTTAGAGGTCTTGTATTTCATCGGTAGAGAGAAATTGTTACCTAAAAACCCTACTAAAATTGCATGTTTTCATCAACATCAATCTAAATCATCAGCAAGCTGGAAGCATAAATACATACGTGTCTGTTTGTGTTATGTTGAGATTGGGAAGGAGGCGGTCATATCCTTTTATTTGGAATTCTTCCGCATTTGCCTTCGGGAATGAGGAAACCATGAAAAACCACATCCAGGAAGATTCGGCCGGCGGTCAACATGAAACTGATCGGTCTTCAGAATAACGGTGTACGATATCCTGCATTGTGTGTGTGTGGGGTATATGTCTGTTTTTATGTAATATTCCTAATCAGTGTTAATACCACTACACCACCCTTGGATAAGAAGGTTTTGTTTAGTATGGCTAAGTTAATTATATCTAGAAATTCACTCTCTCTCCAAAAAGCGAGTGTTTATTGAATCGTTACTTGGAGGTGGGATTTGTGCCAAGGAACGGCCGGCTTAAAATCCCCCGACCGGAGGAAGGTTTTCACTGTCATCCACCTGGGGTAGGCTTTACATGGAGGCTTATTTTGAGTTTTTAAAGAGATTTATGAGGGACTTAGCGACGCCGACCAGACAGCAGCCACGTCTCAGGAATTCCGAATTTATAGATCGGAGATATTACCGACTTTATTGCGAGAATTTCAAAGTTTAAAAATAAATTAATTGTTTCAGACAAGAAGTCTGACAGGGTAGAATATTATGGTAAAACAAACAATTACCATTTCTGACATTTGGTGCGCGTTTCTTCGCAATAATTCTTTTTAATTTTTTTTTGTTTTACATTAGCTCCACACAGGAGGCCCTGAAGAAATTAATTAATGGTAAAGAACCTTTCTGGAGAGAAAGTTCTGGGAAAGAATAGGGTATAAGAAGTGGGTAGGAATCTGGGAGTCAGTGTGTCCAGGAGTGAAGGGCGTATGAATCCATCCCTCCCACTGCGTTGCAAGGCAATGTTCCGAGAGAGTACGGCTAGAGAAATCAAAGGGACTCCCTCAACCACCCCTGCTAAGTCACCATACTTAGTGAACCACTTGGGGTGACTTATGATTTTCACGGCCAAACTATCTATTACCGTGATTTATTTTTGGGGTTGAATGCCGTGTTGCGCTACTCCCTTCTTTATTCAACATTTAGGACAGCATTGCAGTGTGCATCATTAGGGCAGATGTATTTTCACAATCACATCAACCAACATCACATCTGCCATGTTGATGACCACTGCAATGCTATTCGTTGACTATAGAAGGAAGTAGCGCAACACGGCATAATACCTCAAAATAAAGTTATTACTTTTTTGGTTTTGGGCTATCGTTCTTGAATTCTCCAGTTTCATATCCCAAGTTAATTTTTGGTATTAATTTGTGTTATTTCACAATTTATTCAGTAAAAATAGTAAACAGTGTGTTTGCGGCACACTTCAGAGTGGCAGATACGTCATTTTAATCATCAATCAGAATCGAAAAATTATTTTAAATGGCTTTAGCCGTGTTTGGTGATCAAATTCGAAGAGCCCTAAACTTTCTCCTTCCTCTTACCCATCTACTTTCCCTCTCCACAATCTTTAACCTTTTAACGTACCCCATTTGGGCATGCCCTGGTCTCACTGGCTTCAGATAATTGGGAGCAGATGGAACTCGGATGTAAAATATATACACGGTCTTTTCAAGACCCAGGTTTACTCCTTCCTTTTCACAAAAAGACACTCCGCACAGCATCCCCAAAGACGACATAGGCCATGTGGGAAATTTTTTTCATCAAAACCTCCTTGTAAAATTGTAAAAAAATATTATAAAAATTATTAGAATTGTTAGCGTAAAAAATTATTTTCATAGAAAAATACATTTTTTTAATCGTTCAAATTATAATATTGTTACAGTAATAAACATAATAAATACTATGGCAAAAACAAAATAGTGAAATACACATTTTCAAGGATTTCTAAGCCAATCAAGAGAGCTGGCTCTTGAGATTGGTGTAGGAGTTATTTCATAATTATATAAAGGAGTGTTTTAAAAATAATTTTAAGTACTAGGATTTTATATTATAATATGCGAGCCTGGGGTGTGTAAGTAATCCCAGACTTTCTGAGCGTTCTCAAAAATATATTATTGATTATAAATTTAACTTGCGCGAACAAAATATCACAAGGAATGGCGATCCGACATATCTCGAGGGAAAAACAGTTTCACTAACCTTTATGTCAATCTTTGCACACGTGGGAGGCCTCCAAATAATTTCCTTCCACTTAAATTCAGATCAGTGCGTTTTTTGTAATTTTCAGTACAAGAACAAGCCAGTTGTCAATCTGTAGAATTGTATGAATCAATATGTAGAATTTTATATAGAAATACCGAGTCAGTGAAAATTCTAGCATAATCAACAATTTGAGCATATTCATGTTATTTAACAGAGTGTTGTAGTTCAACATTATTGTTGGAATCCCCATTTTGAAATTTAGAAAACGTAAGAATTTGTTTTGTATTCTTTCAACAGCTTGTACATGTATGTTATAATGTGGATTCCAGACGGAATTTTTCCTTTACAACACTGCATAACATATAAAAAATGTATATTTATTATAACAAACAAACATATATTAAATAAGTACGGCAAAACAACTATTGAGTTTCGGATTTGATAAAAACACGATTCATACGACAACTTTGCTTTGTGTCATATTTAGTGTTATCTATATTTTGTTTCTTATATCTTATGTTATCTTTATTTTGTTTCTTATATTTATATTATGTTTATATTATTTATGTTATTTCCTATACTTTACCAAAAATATGTACTGCACTTTATGTAAAAGCCCTATGGGCGTTTAAATAAATAAATAAATAAATACACAACCAAAGTAAAATTAACAATTAAACAGCAAAATATAAAAAATCAGATGGCGACAGTTATTTTCACTTGTTCCAATACTATTTTTAAAATAAATACATTTTTTTACTGCACTTTTCTCCAAACCGACAAGTGGCGACATCTCTGATCTATTTTAGCCGATCATGATAATTCAGCAGTTTTTTCGAATAATTTCAGTGTCTCTGCTAGTCCAAAGAATGCGCCAATCACCACTCTTGTGATATAATGTATTTCATTATTTTTTTTCGAGCAAACAAAGAACAAAAAACAAATTATAATACCTAACTAGATGTTGTAACTTTTAAAATTATAATATGGCATGAAATGAAGTTACAGCATTTTGATTGCTGATGTTATGATAGTTAATTTTTTAAGAATAATTTTACCTTTTTCTTGAATGACATCAAATCTGTACGATACTTAAATGTATTATTTATTTCATTTCATTAAAGCTGTATAAAGCTACTTAATATTAAAATATTAATTTAAAAACGCGTTAATTATGTTCTGCTTGTCAATTAAGGAACAAAGTGGAACGTAATAAAATAAATGTAAAACTGTGTTTAAATATTTGCAAAAGGTAATTTTGAAAGGTTTCTGAAGAAAAATTTCAGAATTAATGAATGAACAAGATAAAGATCATCTCAATTTGCACAACAGAATAAACACAAAGTTAATTAATTTTATTGGCCATGGAAGGCAAAAGCCGTATCTTAAGTCCTATCTCTGAATATTTATTAGCGTGGAACCGTCAAAAATGTATTAGTCCGCTTCATGGAAAATAAGGAATATTGAGAGCTTTTATTTTTTCCGTGACGATCCACGATGACGGTACAGCGACGGCACAAAAAATGCAATAAACATACGTTCTCTATCACAATAAAACTGCAGCTCTTTCAAAAGATGAGATACACAATGTACCTTGGGTTGTTTACTCTAAAGGAAAAGCGTAATCATTTTCTTGCATCTCTCTCACATACCATACTGTGACGTCTCCGTAGACCCCTACAATACTACTAGCTATAATGATAATTTTGAAAGTATGGAATATAGTTACAAGGATAATATTGAAGTGTGAGTGAATTCCAAAAATTCAAAAACGTCAAACGTCAATGCGCTGATGGTTTTGCTTTTGTTGAAATATGGAAACGGAAAACACGAAACACGGAAACAAGGGAAGGCAGAGAAAATGAATCGCCACACAACTCTGTCCTGACGCACACTCCTTGCTAATTTCACATTCATTTATTTTCTTATCGTAAAAATAAAAGCCACGCCTCACCCTACAATAATTTGTCATTTATTTGACAGTGCAGTAAATACTGCCTCGAAAGCTGTGCGATTTGTCAAAAACGAAATGACATTATCTGGAGAGCTTTTTCTCCACATTGACAACTCTCTTTCTTCCCGTTTCTCTGTTCTGATATGGATAATAATGTAATACGTGTCATATTAAATGAATAAATGTAGGTCTGCATCGTATCCACGTGCACACGTGACTGATTGTGATTCACCTCGCTTCAGTCGTTTCCAAGATTGTTTGTGCTATGCCAGCGACTCTCAAATGTATTTGTGGACAGAAATTGTTGTAGACATTTTGCAAGTAAAAATTATTTTTTGTGTTTACTTTTGGAGTAAAAAAACTTGTGTGTACTCCTTTCGATCCGATAATTTCAGTTTTTACTGGCGTGCCGCAAGGATCCATTTTAGGTCCACTTCTGTTTTCGATTTTGATGGATAACATTGCTAACCATTTCTCGTTTTCTTGACGATTAATCGATTCATTGACTGCATAGCTGATGTAATACCGGTGATAGGTTCTTATTATCTTAATAGGCCACTTGCATGGATTTCATAATAACTTGGAAAAACTCATGTGGATAGATTTTTCTACTAAGATTGCGCAAATGTTACTAAATTTTTTTAAAATTTATAGTCAATTTTTTTAAGTAAATAAATCCGTTTTTTGGGCTTGTAACGTCACTACATGAAAATGTTCCGTCTCCGATAACATTCATTCATTTTGGAAAATTTCACACTAATTTTTTAAAAATATATATTGCAACACTTTGATTTCCGGCAATTTTTTAAATTTGACACTAATGGTACGGCCACAATGGGGCCAACTTCCAACCGCAAACGTTTGGACGATTTGGTCCAACACATCAGTCTGCGCATTATTACGGGGGAATGGTAAAAAATAATATTGTAGTGGATAAAAATTAATTACTTGTTTAAAATTTTAATTCTTTTAGCTTTACGAATCAAAATCAATATTATGGAAACCGAAGCATCACCTGCACAATTGTAGGCAACTGATAAGATACAGCGCCGAATTAGCTGTTCGACGTCCGCCATTTTGGAGTTCGAAGTTTGGAGTTGGAAGGTTGGCTTTGGTGTGGAAGTAGCATAAAATTCACCCTCTTTATTGCCTGCGAAATTTATAACAGGTACTTTATAAATTATGTCCCGTCTTTCCGGTTTATAAAAAGTAATCCCATTTTTCGGATTGAAATTTTCAAAAAATCGCCAAGGTTTCAAAAATACAATTAAAAAAAAAACGTAATATCTTAGAATATTTGCTTAAACCAGATTTTTTTTTAATATGATGCAAGTGGCCTATTGATCGCTACGATATTAATTTATTTATGTGAACCGACAATATTCATTTCTTTAACCACTGAACTATGAAGACGTGGCAGGCTTTTTTTAGTCTGGGGTACCTACTAAGTACCTAATAATTTACACCAGAAAGCAAGACTTCGGAAGTTGTTATTTTTTTAATTTTTCAAATATTTTTTTAATCTTCCCCCTGAATCACACAGTAGATATCGTTAGGAACTATATCATAGACCAATATGATATATTTCAATTATTTTATTTTTAAACTTTGCAGAAAAAGTTGAGTACCCGCGGAGAGAAACGATATTAGAAACATTCCCCTCGCAATATTGACAGGTACCGAACGCTTTTCCGTGCTTTCTTCTTTCTTCCGAAGCTTTGAGGTGATATAATAGAAACGGCACAACATAAAATATTGCCTTTATATTTTATATTTTAAAAATAACAGCACCTCAAGACTTCAAACATAATAATATAAAAGAAACAAACGAAACATTTCTTTTTTTAAATTGAAGAAAATAGGTTCAAAATTTTCCATTTAGTTTTGGTTTGTAGTACACATTACAGTTGTTTTTCCTTATTATAGATTTTCTTTGTCGTTTAACGGCCCCCCACTCTGGCGATTAAATTTATATTTACATATATAAAAACGAATGTTTCTTTGATAGTTTTGTATAATTTGCTATACCTTTCATCCGGTTACGATGAAACTTTGGTGATTTTTAAATTGATTTTAAATTATGTACGGAAAGTTTCAGACCATTTGAAGTCATGATCGTGTCATATTTGACATTTTGTTAACAATAATATCGATAGTATTTTCGAAATGGTTTTAACGTCAAGGGATTGAGCTAGAACATGAAATATTAAAACCTTTAATAGCCTATATCTTATAATTTAAAGCAAAAATAAATAAAGTAGCTCACATCCGTACTAGATATTGGATACACCTTTTGATTACAGAAATTATTTTTCTTTTTGGTTGGGTATTCTGATCTCAAATCCAAAATTAAGATTTGTATAAACGGGCCAAAAACGGCCAAAAAGGGCCGCGCAAACGTTCCACATAAAACAAACTATTTTGTAGGATTTTTTTGGGTCCTTTTCTTAATTTGTTTGAGTTATTTATTAACAACCTCTTTTACAATATTACACAGCCCGGTTCCCATATCTCCAGCTAAAAAAGCTAAAACAGCCTTGATGGAATTCGTACGATCGTCAGTAAAAAGGAGAACAAATAAACTGAGAACACCCTCCACACAGCATCCCAGATGACATAGGCCGTGAGGGAAATTATTTTCCTCATGGCCTCCTGTGTGGAGTTAATATATATAAAAAAAATAAAAAAAACCTTTTTATTTCAATGTGGAATCCCTTCCAAAGGAACTAATTGCTGTGTCATTTCAAATATCAAAAACACGTTAGCGCCATCTGCTCGGGTTGTAGTAATCTGCATTTGATTTGTAGATAATCAACTTCGATTAAAAAAAAAACTACAGATGTCACTAACTGCATTGACGGCCGGCGTAGTCCAGCGGTAAGGCTCTTGACTAGCATTCCGAAGGTCGCGGGATCGAATCCGGGCGTGGCAAATAAATTTTATTTGAATAATTTGAGTTATTTCACAATTTATTAATTTAAAATAATATATATAGTATATTTGCGGCACGTTTCAGAGCGGAAGATACTATCAGTATCGCCCTGGTATAAGACCACCATTCAGAAGTGAAAAGTTGCTTGAAATGGCTTTGGCCGTGTTTGGTGACCAGATCTGAATAGCCAGGTACTTCCCACCTTCCTCTTCCACATCTCCTTCACCTCCCCACTACCTTCAGCCTCACAACATACCCCAATTGGGGATGCCATGGTCTCACTGGCTCCAGACGGGAGCAGTTGAGACTCTCTTGGGCGGTATTCATATTAAAAAAAAATAATTAAAAAAAAAACTGCATTTATTTGTAGCTTTTAACAACTAGAACAATTTAAAAATATACTGGTATTTAAGTAAGAAGGCCGTTATTATGTATTTCTAATTGATTGGTAAAGGTAGAGGATGGAACGCATGACTTAACATTTATTTTTCTTTTTACTTCCACAGATTTATGAGTTATGAAGTGCAGACGCTGCAAGGTTCCAGTTAATCTTTAACTCTAAACAAAGGGTAAATATTAACTATTCAAAAAATTATTTGATGTTTCTCGTTTGTGTAATTGGTATTTCTGTATTGGTGTATTATTGGTATTTCTGATCGGGAGTTTGATACTTCGGTATAATGTATATTTAACTAGACTTAATGTCCATTCTAATGGATGCTCTGGATTTTTCTGATCGGAAGTTTGATACTTCGGTATAATGTATATTTAACTAGACTTAATGTCTATTCTAATGGATGCTCTGGATTTTTCTGCGGCGAAGTCACTGTAGGCGCCCGCCTGTCAATCGGAAATCATCGGCCATCTCCGTAACTCTTCGGGTAATAGAACGGACGCCAGTTGACTTTCTCATATAGGACATCTTTACTGACATCTGTTGGGACATCAAAATTAAGTCTAACTACCTGTATTGACATCTATTAAAAGACATTGAAACTAAATACATTTTCGTGTACACTACATATAATATCTAGACTTGACTACGTCTAGAGGCGCATAGCTTCTAAATCTACTTTTTTGTATTGCCGCTGAATGATTTTTGTCGCGGAAATTATAAAATCACACAATGGCATGATACAACAAAAGGCGTTAAATACAAGATGAACATTCTGATGTTTAAAATATTTCAAACAAAAAGTACCAACACCCCTAAAACATGTCATCGTGTAACAAACATCAGGATCCCGCTCATCTCGTCTACAAATCTTGAAATGACAGAACAGGATACATCGCAAAGTTGGAGACGTTCCGTCTGCGAAAATCTCAGCCGTGAATAATAAAGATGAATGCGAAGAAGTGTAGTGGAATTATTCAGAAGAAAAGTTATACGTCTGAGAAACTCTGAGAAGACAGTAACGATGTAAGAGAAGGAAATAAGAAATTGGAAGATGGAATGTGTTCCACGCTCATCCCGTTTGTTGTATAACTTTACAGCTAAAAATCCAGAGTTTCTTTGTCCAAAGGTGTACTACTACACTGAGGTATATTTAGTATATCTATTTGTTTTGCTCTGGTTTTATGATTATGTGAAGTCATAAGACAAAATATTTAAGAGTTTCGTACAAGTCACCCGTGTAATTGCTTGTCGCAAAGGTTTATCTGATCATTTGGAACGTATAAAGACCGAATTTTACACTATAACCTACGCTCTGACAGCCAGATGGAAACTTTCCGATTTGTTGCTCCTACACAAAGTTATACATGTATTGGTTGATACACCAAACATTTTATCCCAAATTGACATCAACATACCATCAAGAAATTCAAAAAGGAGGATGCAAGATATTTTTTGTATTAAAACGTACCACACAAATATAAGATATTTCTCCCCTACACCACGAACATCAAGACATTATAACACTATACACTGCTTTAATAATGAGATAGACATTTTTAAATACCCATTTAAACACTGTAAAAAATATATTTTGCCATGTAAAGCTGATATTTTGATGAAGCCCTCTATTTAAAGACAGGCTATATGGGTTTATTTATGGTACCAACAAAATCATTGTCCCATAAGCACAGGTGCCAATAATAAATTCTATTTTTGCATATTTAGCCAACTATTTTTGCTACTGTTTTGTCATTAATTAAATCATCTATGTATATAATTTTTTAGGCAACATGCCTGTTTTATTTACTAAAATAAAAATATAAATAAATAAAATATTTACTTTGCACATTTTCCACGACGTATTGGATATAATCTTTACATGATCATTGTAGAACTACTGGGCAAACACATGAAATCTTTCGTCAACGCATAAAAAAAAACCAAGAAAATGCTCCGTAAAGCCTAACCTCCCCAAATCGCAACCACGTTCCCTTGCAAATAATATTTGATATAGCCTAAATTCTATCATTTATCCAACAACCGATTACTATAAACTCATGATGAAAGAGAAATGGGTCTTTTGGCCCTGAGCTCTGCTCTATACAGTCAAAAGTATTAATGTCAAGCAATATTTTATTATTTATTGTTTGGAGGAAAATTTGTTTGTTCTTTTCAGTAAGAACTCTTCGACGGTGTACTATGGCAAAAATTAAACAGCCGACGTTGTAAAGAATTTCTAGCTCATTGTTACGATTTTCAACTATCTATGCCATTTCCATCAAAACCAATTAAACTTTGAAATATTCATTCAACTTTTTTTACATTAAAGGAGGTCTTGAGGAAAACGATTTCCCTCAGTGCCTACGTCATCTTTGTAGATGGTCTGTGGAGAGTCTCTTTAAGGAAAGGAAGAATAAGTTCTGGAAAGGAAAAAGGTGTGACTGGTGGATAGGAATCTAGGGGTCAGTGTGTCCAGGAGTGACGGACTTATAAATTCATCGCTCCCGCTGCGCAGATTTGCCATTTGGAGAGGTGTCTCTAAACTGTCACCCCTGCCCCGACTACCAAAATATAACGATGAACTCCGGCACCATGAAATTTACGTTTTTTTTTTTTTAATTCTAAGTCAACCACTCAGCTCGCAACATCTTCCAACATTATGTATGGAGCTTTGAAATATCCATTATCTTTCAATAAATTGCCAAGACGCCATTTCTTAAATGAAAAAAAAAATTGAAACTGATGGAAGCGGTCACTACAAAAAGTTATTAATCTAAACAGCATTTTTTTATGTGAACATCGCACAAGAGTCCCAACTGTTCCCAACCGCTTGGAACCACTGGCTGAAGGTGGAAAGGAGTAGAAGATGGGGGAGATGAGGTGGGTCTTCACCTATACCTGACTAAGTAATTGTCAACTACTAGCTGGTACCCGGCATGCGTTGCTATGTCATTCAAAGAAATAAATTAATTCTCCCTGCACGTTATTTCCCGTGCGTTTCCTTCCACATATCCGCCTACCCCCTCCCTCGTCTCTTCCTTCTCTGCGAACCCCAACTACCCCCTGCCTTTCCTCCCTGCCACTAAAACATATAAAATACAGTCATTTTCAACTATACAAATTTCATAACGCCAGATCTTACCATTATATACAACCTATGCTACTCGCTGATAATGTAGCTTTTTATTAATGAAAGAATTTTTAAAATCGGTTTAGTGGTTTAGGCGTGAGAGCCTAACAAACAAACACACTCACTTTCGCATTTACAATATTAAAGTATAGATAATTAATTCTGGGACTAACTATCATATGTATTCCTCTTTGCCCAGAATACTAATGGAGGGAAACAATTATACCAAGTCAGTGGACATCTTCAATTTATCTTTGAATAAATTTAAAATATTGTTATTGAGGCAGTTCAGTTATGTACAATAAAATGTTTTTTCTATGCTATATATGTAAAAGCCCCGAAAAAGGGCGTTTATTTATAAATAAATAAATAATCTGCTTTGTATTTAAGTCTTATATTCAATAATGTACTATTATATTTGATTCAGGTCTGTTTTCACTAGGCTAAAAGTTGCGTTGTTGTTTGATATAATTTCCTACAGTGAAAGTGTTGGAATCAATTAAAGGAG
Source organism: Glyphotaelius pellucidus (assembly GCA_936435175.1). Taxonomy (NCBI): domain Eukaryota; kingdom Metazoa; phylum Arthropoda; class Insecta; order Trichoptera; family Limnephilidae; genus Glyphotaelius; species Glyphotaelius pellucidus. Next base: position 3,887,347 of record OW386561.1, read on the forward strand.
TCAGGCTTCACGGAACACTTTGTGTAAAATGAAAGCAAATGAATCAAATATTCGTCGTTCGATCAATTATCATTATAGTCTTAATTGACATTTATTCAATTCATTCAGAATAATTTAGTGACGCAATTCAGTGAAGCATGTTTCTATATTTAAGCAATTTGGGAGGCGGATGTGGGTAGCGTCCTCCGGGGAACCATTTATTGGAAAGCAACTTCTGCCAAAGGTCATACGAAGTGGTTCGCTATCTTTGATGACTTATCAGGGGTGTCCAGGTTCATAGGGTGAGGTTTTTCCGGGTCTTGGTGGCGGATGCGTCAACCTACCGACTGCGTGGCAGGCCGGATTGGGAGAGACTGGTTAAGGGAGATCTTTTGATCTCTGGGAGGGTTGGACACAATGGACACACTGACTTCCCGATTCCTCTCCACATATTTTTTTTTACATTAACTCCACACGGAAGGCCTTGAGGAAAACAATTTCCTTCAGGGCCTATGGCATCTGAGATGTTGTGTGGAGGGTTTTTTGAAGAGATGAAGGAATGAACATTGGTCTTGAAGAGACCCATGTTGTAAGAAGGAGGAAATACAGATGCCGGCAAATCGTTCCACAGCCGAGCAGTTGAACGTGACAAATGTCGACGGTGTACAATATGTTGGGCACGCGTTTGGCGTGTTTCCCGACTATGCACCGGTACCGAAGGGATCAATGATGCTAGTTCCTCGGAGCATCTTCTAAAGATTGCAATCCGTCTGTTAAGATGGGAAAATCCATCAAACGGACCGCCTAGAGTCGAGGGCATTTTTCTGGTATTTTGGAGCTCCAGACCAGAGGTGGCTGCCAAATTCAACCGTGGGGTGTACTTGTGATTTGAAATTGAGCTATATTTGCGAGAATTTCCAGAGTGGTAGATACTTTCAGTATCGCCCTGGTGAAAGTTTCAGAATCGAAACGTTGCTTGAAATGGCTTTATACGTGACAGGTGACCAAATCTGAATAGCCAGGTACTTTCCCACCTTCTTTTCCCCCCCTCCTTCTTACTACCTTTAGTCTCACAACAGTCTCATTGGTTTTCAGATGGTTGGGAGTAGTTGGGACTCTTGTCAGTGAACAGCTTTTTTGCAATATATTATGAAATATGCAAAAATAGAAAAAATCTCTGATTTGTGATTGCTCCTAAATTACAAGCTGTTTTACTTCGTTTAATTAAACTCATTGTTTGGTTACAAAATAATTTAAATATTTCTTGTTAAGGGTGGTAACTAATTAAGCGCGTACCACCCCTTATTAACTTTATCAATATAAACCTAATAAGCCATCTCACATACCGGCCCAACCCCCTTCTACTATAGATACAGCCTGGAATTTCAACAATTCTTAATAATTCTGCAAAGGTATCCACCTTATACCGTATGTCACATTCCCATGTAAGAGTTGGAAAAGTAACAATTATAGTACGTTCCAATTAAGTTGGCAAAATACGTATGCCCCATCGTATAACTTTTCAAAAGCTGAATACCATCATATTACTGAGTACCTTACCCAAACAGATTGGTCTTTTTTAGATGAGGAAAATAATATTAATGATCAAATTGAATACTTTTACTCGATTTTAAATACCTCTATAGAACAATTTGTTCCCAGGGTTAGCTTCACATCATTTAATTATCCAAAATGGTTTTCAAGGGAACTAACTAGTTTAATTAATAAAAAAAAATGTATCCATAGAAAATATAAACATACCAGAAATCCTAACGATTATATAACATTTTCTAAACTACGAAAACAATGTAAAGAATTATCATTAAAATGCTATAGTGATTATGTTAATGTAATAGAAAATGAGGTACATCATCACAATGTGAAAAAATTCTGGAATTTTACTAAATCTCAACGAAAAGACAACTGTGGATATCCTAATAGCATGTATTTTAAAGAAAAATGTGCTGACAGTATTGAGGGTATAGTAAATCTCTTTGCTGATTCATTTAAAAGTGTTTACGATAAAGATATTCCCGTCAATGCAGTCTCCAGTACGTCAGTAGAAGAGTCATTAAACCTAAGCCAATGTTTCATAAATTTAGAATCCATAGAAAGGGGCATTAAAGCATTAGATAGTAATAAATCTGCTGGACCGGATGGTATTCCTCCCATATTTTTAATAACTTGCATTGATAGTTTGATATATCCTTTACATAAACTTTTTAACAAATCCTTAGCTTCTGGCTGTTTTCCGGCTTTGTGGAAAAAGAGTTATTTAACGCCTATTCATAAAAAAGGTGACAAAAGCGATATATCAAACTATAGACCTATTTGCATTATGTCTGCTTTACCCAAACTTTTCGAGTCATTAGTATTAGATACCATTGTAAAACCTATCAACAATATTATTGTTCCTAACCAACATGGCTTTATCAGAGGTCGATCTACCTTAAGTAATTTAACTATCTATAATAATTACATATGCGAATCCCTTAGTCTGAAACAACAAGTGGATTCTATTTACACCGATTTCAGTAAAGCATTTGATAAGGTTCGACATCACATTCTTATATCTAAACTCAGACTGTTGGGCATCAAAGGTAGTTTATTGACATGGATTATCAGTTACCTCAGTAATAGAGTGCTTAGTGTCAGGATTAATTTTATAGAATCCTATGTATTCGAGGCCACAAGTGGTGTCCCGCAAGGGTCCCACCTCGGCCCAATATTCTTCTTAATATTCATTAATGACATTGTAAATATATTTAAAGATGTACAAGTCCTACTTTTTGCAGATGATCTAAAATTGTTTAAAAGAATACGAAATATACATGATTGCCTAATTTTACAAGCTAATTTAGATGAACTTTTTAAATGGTGCAAACAAAATATGTTATTTTTGAACATTGAGAAATGTCAAGTAATTCGATTTTCCAGAACTCATTCTCAAATCTTACATGAATATAATTTAAATAATGTTAAATTAACACCAGTATCACAAATTCGCGACTTGGGAGTTATATTCGATTCAAACTTAACTTTCACAGCACATATAGATGAAATAACTAATAAGGCTTTAAAGATGCTTGGCTTCCTTTGTAGAACCTTAACTGATTTTAAGTCCTTTGATTGCATGAAAACACTCTATATTTCATTAGTTAGAAATCAAGTGGAATATAATTCACCTATTTGGTCCCCTTTCTATAAAGTACACTCTAACAAAATAGAACGGGTTCAACACAAATTTCTTAGGTACTTAAATTTCAAGCTCAAAATCCCAATAGAAAACATTAATTATATAAGTTTGATGAATCGACTTAATTTAATTACGCTATCTGACAGAAGAATCATTTCAGATTTAATTTTATTATACAGAGTCATGAACAACCTAATTGACAGCCCTGCCATTGTTAGTACCATTAAACTCCATGTACCGACAAGGAATACTAGACAAAATATTACATTCTTTTGCAACACATACGCAACCAACTATCAATCACACTCACTTACCAATAGGATGCATGATTTAGGCAACAAGTTTGGTGATATTGTAGATATATTCGCTGATTCCCTTTATAATCTAAAATGCATTTTAAACCAACACTTTGTGGAATCCTACAAATTATTGTAACGTGGGTGTAATATATTTAACGATTTGATGTGTTATTGTAATGTTTTATATTGTATTTTATTCTATGTTATTGTCAAATGTTATATTGTTTCAAATATTTCACGGTTTTACGCTATAATCTTCAAAAACTACCTTAATATTTTTTAAATGTTTTCATTTTTATAACTTTTGATTTAAATTCTATTTATGTATAATCCTCGATATCTTAAATATTATTGTATAATCTATGTAAAAGCCCATATGGGCGTATAACAACAATAAATAAATATGGGGGGTTAGCTCAAGGCTCATTTTTTAATTAATTCCGACAAGTTTGTAACCATAATACCCTTCTTCAAACCACTTTGTCACTGCCACATATAAATATATTGTTTCTCCCTGCGTGTCTTTTCCCATTCATCCCGTTTTCTTTCCCCTCACGCGTTACAAAATATTATTAGATTTATAAATAAAAAATAAATTCAATTTAATTCTGTCATGCGTACATACACCGAAAATCAACCGTTGATTAAAATGCATTTACTTAATCGATAAATCAAATTTGGTACCTAACATAGGTACCTATTTAAAATTTCGGTAATTCTTGATTCTAATAAATAAATCAATTTAAAGAGTTTCGAAAATTGAATTTTGATTAAACAATCATTGTCAATCTCAAATTGTTGACATTTTTGACAATTTTGCAAGAATTTTTGTAATAATTAAAAAAAAACTTTTCATGTGTATTGTCATGTGGTTGTAATAACTCCTTTGCGGTGGCGGAAAGAAGGTATTTTGAAAATTTCAAACATTTCCTATGCTTAATACAGTAATAACTCATGTACTCATATAAATATTTATAAGCAAGCATTTTTTGATTTTTATATATTTAGATTAATAAAAACAGTTCCTTACCATTAAAATATTTTACGTTAAATGGTTTGAAAATTTTAGGAAACGTTTTTCAAGTATGAACTTAGCGGTAAGCACCAGATTTTATTTTTCTAGACTATGAATGAATAAAATTCGAAGGGATTCATTTAGACAAATCTGAAATTTTAGTAATACGTTTATCAGAATTGTTTTTAAATAAAACCCGCGGAAAATTCAAATTTCCAGGTATGCTAGGGCAAATTCGTCCGTAGGTCCGTCCAGTATGCCAGGCCGCGCGCCCTATATTTGTGTGCATGCTTTACGTCGCACAGTGGGGCCAAACACCTCATGTCGATACAATAAACAAAACAAATTATTCAATCTTACAAATATGCTTTATTTATTGGACGGAACCCCTTTAGCTGTAGCATAATTACATAACAGGTAGACGAGATTGACCCAACCTTTCAACCTGCAATCGCTCTCAGTCCAGGCCTATCGGTCGTGAAAGCAAGACCACCTTTAAATGTGCCAGCGTAAACCTTGAGTTTAAATATATCTTTCAGAAAATACCTGATACAAGCCCCAAAAGTTGTTAAAATGTCAAGAGTTTCTGGGACAGTTTTTTCCGAGCAGAAAGCAAAACTTAACGAAAATCAGCCTTACAACTTCTGTAAGATTTTTTTCTATTGAGGGATTTTCATATAATTTCTTTTTCAACTCGGCTAACGAAACCTAAACTAGGGCGAAAGCTTGTACAAATACTTGTCGTATATAAGAGAACATTTACGTGCAAATTATTTAGGAAAGTCCAAAAATAAGCAAATAAACAAGACCAATTCAATTAAGGTAACACCACCTCTCCCCCTCCCCTAAGGCTCGAGCAAACTGGGGCCAAAACTATTCTGTCATATTGTCAAAGTTCCACAACTCTGGCTAGAAGTTAGTTCTGGGCGGTTCCGCCATCGCCCAGTGTCAGAGGTGGACTTTCTCATCTCTTTGGGCCCAATACTGCTTAGGCCCAAATTAAATTAGTAACTGTATATATCAACTGCAAACCAAAGAAGTAATAGACTTGAAAATTGTGGTATATTTCAAACATTTTCATGGCCAGCTACATATTGAAATTCTTTATCTATTATTACCATAGATGTCGCAAATCCGAACTTCGTAGACTATTTTAGAACGATGTTAAAAATAAATGTTTTAAAAAAATTTTTCACGCAGAATTTCTGATCAGCTCTTTACGGTTAAAATTAAGACCTTTTTCCATAGATATGCACTTTTCATTATTAAATACACCACAGACAACATACAGATATCAAAAATATTCTATATCGACCTCTCACAGAGTTTCAAAGTAACAAACACGCAGGATTCGCGCGGTGATAAACTTTACGATTTTTTATATATTTTTTTATAAATCCTACAAATATGAAATAAATGATAAAATACAGTTTGATTTATTGGCTATATTGCATCAAAATCAGTTTTTATGTCTCCATGTTAAAATTCGAAGGTATGATTTTTTTAACGTTGGCGAAAAATTTTAAAAACGATCTTCTGGAAATCTCGAGAAATCGAGGCAAATTTATTTATTTAGCGTGGTCGCTGCTGTGTATAGTTGTTTCTGTTCATAATTGGGTCACCATTCCGGCCCTGCATTTTTCCGTATTATAGTTTGTGCGACATAAAATAGGTTTATTAAGTAACGAGATTATTGGGCCACACACCGCCACCGCCCACCGCACATGGAGAGCTTAACTTCACAACTTGTGAATGTAACATTGGCTTAATTGAATAGCTATAACGCAGATAACTCATAACAAACTTACACTCATTAAAATGGCCTATAGTGTAACTTGTTACATACATACTTAACTAGTTGGAAAGTGTTATTAGTTAGGCGGAAAATTGAGTAACAAGACATTTTAACCGTTCCCTTGGAGTTAATTTTTAATCATAATTAATAATAATGTAATATTTTACGTAATATTTATATAGCGCTGTTTAGTGTTATTTCACTTCAAGTGCGCTTAACTATAATAAACGTAATCCTTAAGGCCACACTTTCCGGCGCAAAAAGAAGAAGATGGAGAGATATGAAATTACGAATATTGGACAGAGCGTGCTAATATTTTCAATGATAAAATTGAAGCGAAAATTATGAAAATGCTTAATAAAACATGACTCGTTTAAAATAGAGCAAAAATCTCGTAAAACATATCTTAAGTATCATCTAAAGAAACATGAATTTTCTCACAAATCTAACTTGTAAAATAATAGAAATAGACTTGTTTTAAATAATTTTCGGAGCATACTTTGCGATTTTTTTCTATCGAGGGAATTTCATATAATCTAAATTTCTAAATTTCATATAACGTATCTAGATATTATCTTCAAAAATAACATATATTTTTTTAAGAGCTTAAAAACTTCAAATGTTTAAGGGAGATATGTAAGAAATCGGTCGAAATACGAATAGTAGACCCCTAAGGCCACACTTCCCGGCGCAAAAAGAAGAAGATGGAGAGATACGAAAATACGAATGTTGGACAGAGCGCGCTAATATTTTCAATGATAAAATTGAAGCGAAAATTATGAAAATGCTTAATAAAACATGACTCGTTTAAAATAGAGCAAAAATCTCGTGAAACGTATCTTAAGTATCATTTAAAGAAACGTTGTGAATTTTTTCACAAATATCACATACTTTGCGATTTTTTTCTATCGAGGGAATTTCATATAATTTGCGTTTCGGCGTGGAACGTATCTAGATATTATCTTCAAAACTAACATAGCTTAAAAACTTCGGGAGATATGTAAGAAATCGGTCGAAATTCGGATAGTGGACCATTAAAAGTAATCCTATAGTGTTCCTTGCGAGTTCTTACAAAATATTGATCAAATAATATGAAACAAAGAAGATATAGTATCTACGTGGGTCGTTTTTCTTTTCAACCTACATAAAATTGTCTCCACCAGTTAATGGAGAAAGTGAACAGAATTAACAATATTATTATTATTTTAAAATTACTTTAAAATCTACTGTACTTAAGACGCAACGACTGTGTGCGTTTTAAAAAAATATGTGCTTATATTTTTTTAGTAAAAATTACGCGACTGCTCGTGATAGAAGTGTATTTCATACAATCACAGTTGTCTTCTGCCACCTCGACTTGCGTATATTCTATAATGTTACAAAAAAATGATATGACGACATAAAATATAAAACTATGTTTAAACTATAAAAGGTATATATAACCTATCAAGTAACAGCGATTGTTATTTTTAATGGTATTTAATAAAATATTTTTAAAAATCTCAAAAACTTTTCTCCCACAACTTTTATGTCGTACGTTAATTATGTCACGTGGGTTGTCATTCGAAATAGGTATACGCGCAGCTCGTGTTTGTCATCCCCAATAGGCATTTTAGGCCTCCTTCCCCCCTTGCTACAATTTCCCCTCTGAGATCCAGAGACAATTCGTTTATAGTAAAAACAAAATGTGATAGAGTGGTAAAAGTTATGTAGGTTAAAAAGAAGAACAACCCATATACAAATCAATGCCAAGAGAACAAAATTAACAATAACGGCCTTCGCTGATGGAGAAATTGAAAAAAACAGCTCTCGACGCAATTGCAATCAACCTCCTCAATTTGTTAAGGAGATTGATTTTGATCGATACTTTTCTGATCTGACATGTCAAAACTTGATAGTTTGTGAGCCGCTACCATGGCAACCTATCAACAATGCAACTGAAAAACCAGCACCGCTGATCGCCGCAGCAGTCGCGTTTCAGGCAATATAGCATATCGATTTCACAAACCCTCCGGTCTAGACAAAATAATATTATGACATAAAATTTTATAATATTCCAGGTTGGCATTCAATTTCAAATATATTGAAATATTGTTTGAAACCAATTGAAAGACTCTTTCACTCGGATTTTGATTTTACAAACGGACGTACAAAATATAAAATATTAAAAAAATTATTTTTTTTATGAAATTGCTTACTGATCATTGATGTTGTTTAGATGAGATATGAAATGAAAAAATATGTTCCAATTTGTCCGCCCAACACTCCAAATGCTTAACGCTGACCGACCGGAGACTACAAAATCAGGTCTAGGCGCGGTGCGTACCGATTATTTTAAATTGTTCTCTAGATTTTATGTCCGGGTTAAATCTTCCTACGTCGACCTACCATTAGCCCAGTCAATGAACGCATTGAACTGGAACATGCTAGAGGAAAGCTGAATTTTTGCAGGTGGATAGTACTTTTTATGTGGAGTATTTTCCAAAAAAGTCCCTACCCCTCCCCCGCTTGCTTCCTCCCCTGTCCCCTCTCAAACTTTGCAAATTTAGAGTTCTACGAAATCCATTATATCTCTTAAACTATTATATGCATCTGAAAAAAATTTTCACCGTTAAACTTCTTAGAAAGCTGTCTAAAAATTAGTCGTATATTTGTCTTTGTTATCTATTACGGTTTGGCAAATAATAATGACATTGTCGCTAAAAAAAAATTTTTTTTTCGTAAAATTTTGATTTACAAGTGAATATTTTTTTTATCCGGGGGAACACGCAAAAATACTTCAAATAATTTATTTGCCAAATTTAATAAGCTTTAAAACGATATATAATATTGCTTACTTTTATTCTTAATACCGGTCAAAATCCGATTCGATAGCAGGGCGGCACGGCGTGCTTGGCGGTCGGGCCTACCCCGCTGTGCTTGCAGATGACCGATTTGAGCTTAGGTAGGTATTTATAGTTTTAAATTGAAACACCGTGTACTGTTTAATTGATTCACGAAATAAAAACGCTTTAACACAAAATTGTATAGTAATAGTAGTAATGGAGGCTTTCTTACCTTTCTTTAAAAGAACGTCTTCAAATAAAGGTGGATGCGAAGCTAGTTCAAACTCAAAGTAGGATTTGAGCTTTGCAGGACTGTCACATACGCATAATATTCTATTGAATATCTGCTTAGGGTTGATTATAACTTCTTTGTTTCTAACTTTGTCAGATTTATTACTGGCTTGAGTATCAATCATATCCGATCTGTGTAGTTTTAGAAAAACTTTGCCCTGCCATATTCTTCATAGCTTTGAACCCTACCTCATAAGCATCGTCATATGTTTTAGTTGAGTCTGATACTAATCTCGAAGAAATGCAAATTAATTCACCCGACTTTCGAGCAAACGGATTGTGTGTCACCAGTATGAATTACGAAGTCTTGGTTATCCCGTAACTGGCTCTCCCTAAGCTCAACATAATGCTCACTTTTCTTGTAACTTAAACCCAAGAAATTATGAAAAGCTTCACTGATTGAAAGGAATAATGGAGCTCCTAATATCGATTTACTGAGAAATCCCACACCCTTGCGTAAGTGCTCCTACTGTTTTTAATGACTTCATCAAAGATTGTTCATGTCAAAGCACATATCAGTCCAAACTCCTGAGCAAAACATATTGTTAAGTAAAAACATATTGTAAGTTTTGCTGTCCGACTTGTCGCTTTGATTGTGTTTTAAGTGTCGGTGAAATGTTTATGATTTATTGCAACTGATTCGTCTTCACAAGCTAATTCATGTGACATCTCCTTGTTCACAATATTTCTTTTATTTCACGAGGAAAAAGTGTATCATGAGAGTCATTGCAAATTATTTTGACGATTGCAGCACCTGTAAGAACATAGGCTCTTACAGCTCTTGCATAAGCGTGTCCTTTTATCATGTGTATCACTGTGGGACTTCCGTACACAGTTTTCCATAAATCTTCGAGCCCACTTTCTTCCGTGATCCAATACATCCCAAATATGACATTTACAAATGAAACTTCCTAGCCGTACAATAATTTTTGAAATTTCAGATGATCCATCAGCCCCCGCTACCATTTCAATGGGTTTGAGAAAAAGCGGTTGGTCGAAGTTACAATGTCACACAATCGTTTATAAACCCGTTCCAGCTAACTTTTGAATGCACAATGCTAATTTTATGTCACTTAACCACAAATAATTGGTTGGAGATACAAAAGATAATGAATCGGCATGCTCTTTTCTGAAAGATATACATTCACTGACATGGTTACATCTTTCAAGCCGCTCTTTTTGCTCTTCGCGTAACAAGGTTGAAGGATATTTTCTTGATTAACGAAATTTCCATTTCATCACTGAAGACGAAGTACATCTAGACTTGTAAAATTAGAGGCTGGATTGATGCACATTGCACTTTATTCTTCCCACGGCATGAAATGTTTTTATATTAACGTCGGCATTTTCGAACACAAATTGTGTGAATGTATCATCTTCGATTGTAGGAGGCCCAGCTCTTATTACAGATCTTTGGTATCTGTCACCTTCATGACACGACGAACAAATGCCGAATGACGACAACACTTCTATTAAATTCTTAGATCCGTACATTCTCTGTAGAAAACACAAACTTGTCTGAATTGATGACAAAAAGACCTTGGCCTTGCAGATGCTATTATGGCGTGATTAATTACTAAACGTCTTCTCGTAACATCAGGTCCATTATCATACAATCTCTTCTTGGTTACAGTTAACGTGAACAGATTCAGAGTTTCAGGAACTAAATCATCACCCCCACGACTGATTTCCGGAACATCAGGATAGCTTTCACAATCATGTGGCATTTTTTTAAATATCTTTTCTGATTATTTCTGCGGCAGCAAGTACAATTCTTAAACATTTCAGATTTGCATTCTTATCTTTGTTTCTGTACCAGTCGCCTAGTATCTTATAACTTGAGTGAGACATGCACATGGCAGTTTTTCTGCCAAAAATACACTTATACATAAAATCTTGAAAATAGTCAATTACTTGTTTTTTTAGGAAATGTATATGGGTACGGAAGATCACTGCCACAAATGTCTTTTACTATTTTCCCTAATTTCTCTAATATAAACTGACATTCGTCAGTATTTTCTAAGAAACTACAGAGTTTAAGAAAATTTTTAGCTGAATTATCATATTTAAGTGTTCCTATATACTGAGTTGGTTTACTTTTACAGAACTTCTTGTAGCAAATGCCATGATAGCGAGCTTCTGCTACGACCAAATCAAACACACCTAAAAGTTTAGATTTTATTTTTGCACCCCATTTGTCATCTATTATATTACAATGTTTACAAATTTTGCACCCCATTTGTCATCTATTATATTACATTGTTTACAATGTTTATTTCTGGTCTTAACACCAAATGTATTTGTTAACGATATTTATGAGATAGTTTAAGATCAAACGCTGTTTTTTATTATCACAAATAATACTCACAAATAGTACTCCGTGAAATTAAATGTATTTTCTAAATGCCTTAGGAATGGCTGAGGTGTACCTACTGGTCAATAGGCTACAATTAACATTTGTAAAAGCTTTAATACTGCTAGGCTTATTATACATTTTTCTACAATCTACGTGCACAGTTGCACTACCTAATGGTTAATTGGTTACGCTACCTAATGGGTTAATTTAACATAATTATTATCTCTTTCAATACTAGCGTTAATTAGCATTTGTAACCCTTTCTTTACTTTAACAAAAATTCCTGGAAGGTACTTTCTTTACATAAAATACACAATAAGTTCTCTTCAGACATTTTCAGTGTTTTTTTTTATATTTATTAATTGTTAATTAATTTTTTCTCAATATTTTAACCTGATGAAGGAGGGAAAACGCACAAAAAACTTGATACACGGCTTGGCGCAACCACGTCAAAATATAACCACAAAACCGACACACACCTTAACCTTAAGACATATCTTTTTTTTTAACATATGAGATCAAACTGACCATATTTATTTATTTTTTCGTTTGTTTCAATTTGATAAAACAGTAAGTAGCGACGCGACAAGAACGACATGTCGCTTGGCCTCGCCACTCCGTGTTACGGCCAGCCCGCGCACGCCGTTGCCTTCGTCCACTATTTTCGATAGAAATAAAAGATGTAAGTAAACATTGTTATGCATGGTTTTAAAGCTTATTAAATTTGACAACTTATTTGTAAAAACTATTTTTTCATATTTTCTCAGACAAAAAAAATATTCAACTTCAAAAAATAATTTTGCAAAAAAAATAATTTTTTAACAACAATCTCATGATTATTGGCCAAACTAATGCAGATATTAAAAAAAAAATCAGTATAAAATTTTTAGGCAGTTTTATAAGAAATTCAACGACGAAATTTTTTTTCCGATATATCTTTTAGTTTACGAGATATAATCGCTTTAGTAGAACCCCACATTTTAATGTTTGGGAGGGCACAGGGGAGGAAGCAAGCGGGGGAGGGGTAGGAACTTTTTTGGAAAATACTCCACATAAGATGTACTATCCACCTGCAAAAATTCAGCTCTCCCCTAGCATGTTCCAGTTAGGGCCTGTTTTTTGTCTAGATTGACTGGGCTACATAGACCATATGGGAAAATACTTCACCGACTCCAGATATTTTCATATCAGAGGGTTTGGCTCGATAGACTCAACAAATTTCGACGATTTATGATAATCTATATATATAAAAATCTAAATATGTTTGTTTCTGCATTTGTATGTGAGATGCCTATGCGTTGCTAAACCATTCATTCGATCGCGATGAAACTTTGGGGATTTGATGTGCGCATGCCCGCGATAGTTTCTATATATAATAGTGAGTTCTGGCATCATGAAATTATGCGTTGCTAACCGTTCATCCGATTGCGATGAAACTTTGACGATGAATGAACGGGTGATTGAGTGAATGAATCAGTGGTCAATTTGGGAGGCGGGAATAGGTACCGCCGCCCCGGGAACCTTTACTGGATAACCAACACCTCTGCTATAGGTCACCCCAAGTAGTTCACTACGTTTGGTGATTTAGCAGGGTTGCCCGGGTTCATGGGGTGAGGTTTGTTCCAGGACTTGGAGGCGGGTGACTAGGACACACTGAACCCCAGATTCCTACCCACCCTTTAAAACCTTTTCTTCCCAGAACTCTCCCCTCCTTCCTTTCCTTAAAAATAAACCCTCCACCCTGCATCGTCAAAGATGACATAGGCCCTGAGGGAAATTATTTTCCTCAGGGCCTCCTGGGTGGAGCTCATGTAAAAAAAGTGGTATTTCCTTTTAATACCATGCGAGCGAAGCCACGGGTAAAATAGTTAGTTAAATAAATAGCGGCACTAGTATTACACTAAAATACACAATATTATTACTGGTAGATATTTTACAAAAAACTTTACTTTTTACAAAAAAAAATGTAACCAAAAAGTTGTATATTTATAGAAAGGTACTTTATCGATTTATTGCTTTATTGCAATGAGTTCCAATTTTGTAAATGATGCGTCAATTCAAACTAAATTCCAATTATAGAGTTCATTAAACAAGAGTTACAGACAGACACAACACCAAAATTGGTATTTTTTATGGATTGCATTGGCGTAATAATCAATAAGGTGATACAATAATCCAAGGAAAAATCGAAATCGGAATTTACGCCCCTTTGTGGGAGGAGTTTAAAAATACTTGAGAAAAAGCTTTTAGAAAAGTTGAAAAAGGTATTTGAGAATTTTTTTTACAGGTTGATTTCGTAAAGGCCTTTAAAAAACATTAACTCCTTTTTTTACGCATTGTTTATTGTAATAAAACGCAAATTTAAAATTGATTTCACGGAACCAAACGACGTGGAGCCTGACGTCTGTACCCCGCTCCGGCCGGGGACGGAATGACAGAAAATGGGTATGCCAAGTCAGTAGTTCTTCGGTAGACGGTATAGAGTTCACTTTGAAAATCCAAATTCGTCGACTGCCGGCCGTATTGTGAAATTACAACGCAAAAATGCGTATTTTATATTATTTTGTAAATACCGGGCGTAAATATCATTTTTTTGCGATTATCATAAAAGAAACTAAATTTGCTACATTAAACAATAAAACCACATCCGAAAAAGGGTTTATAAGTAGGAGAGGTTGCACTTGAAAGTGTTTTTTTATAGACCTAATACTTTTTTTTTTTGGCTTATTAAAAGACATAAAAAAATGACCGATATTTTTAAGAACCAAGATGTTCTACACACAGTTTTTAATTGAAACATCTATAATACTTCTAAGCGATCAAATTTTCAAAACAAAAACATATGATTTTGCATTATTTAGTATGGCTTCATCTTCAGAGTCGGAAATTAACACAATGTTGGCATTTATTATCTCGAGTAACATAATTGTGCAGATAAAGATGCATTGGACAACCCTTCACACTTTTAAATTGTCTTTTTTACTGGCTCTCTCAGACTAAAAGTTGGTCGCACAGTTGTTACATTGAATTTACGAAATGAAAAGTTGACAGCACGCCCTCTATTGTTGAAGTTGCATGGCTGTTACACAAAAAACTCAGAAGAATGAGATGAAATGTTGACAGCCCACTCCTTGTGTTGTTGACTACGATATTAATAATATGCTATCAACTTGCCTATCTATACAAATGCTTACAAACTTCCCAAACGTATGGAACCCCATTCGTGATTCCCGAATCCATTGAATATTAAAGGTAAAGCATAAACTCCAACATATCATTCGATACTTGATACTTAATCAGATCCAACTCCTGAACTTGTCACTCGTCAATGTGAAAACACATTTCCGTTTTCTGGTTTCGACTCCGAACTTGAATTTTCCCCCATTAGTTAGTCGAGTTCCAAACCCTTCCCACGTGGCGGCTGCTCCAAACCGATGATTTATAATATCCAAGATTGTCCTAGTAGCACATCATAAGTAAAACTTATTACGATAAATAAAAACCAAAGATAAGTAATTTCGACATACCTCAAGGTACCGTTCTGGGACCTTTACTATTTGTCATATGGTTTAAATGACATATTCATTCAAATGCGAAATTGAAATATAATATCTATGCAGACGACAATGCCATGCTAATAGGAGGAAGACTATTAATAATGTAGCAAATACTGACATTAATATATTGAAAAACTGGTTAAAAAAAATTCTCTCCTTACACTGAAAAAACTAGATTTATCCAATCTCTCAATATATTTTAATAAAATATATTATTAAAAAGACACAATGAGCAAAACTCAATCGAAAATCTGGAAACAGAAAAATCAGAAAAAGATATTGGCACCTTTGGGACTCGAACCCAGGACCTCTCTCTCTCCGGGCGAGCGCGCTGACCACTGCGTTAAGGTGTCGATATCCAATGCGGTCACTTTTAACTGTACCATACTTCGACTAAGAACCACCCATATTATCTTCACTTTCTTAACGCATATTTTATTGTGTTGAAAGTAGTTTTTGAGCGTCGGGATTACCAAGGTTGAAAGAATTGGTTCCAGAGGCTGAGGAGCTGGTGGAGGATGTTTGACCTGTGCTCCGTTTTCTCATCAGATGAGTGTATATTAATACTCAACCATGAGGAATAGTCAGGCTCCTGGGGGTCGCGGTACTTTCAGGCCGCGCCCTGTGTTCAATGATTATACTGGATGATGATTGATAACACTGTACTCTTATTTGAGTGATTTAACATTTATCTAAGATTTTAATAATTTACACAATTAGTGTTCACGTATGAAACGGGTAGAGAGGTACAAAACGCGAACGGGCGGTTGGATCGAGTGCTAGGAACGGAATAATTTGCACGGTCATTCTCGGAGCGGTGCCGAGATATTTTTCGGAGAGGTGACGGTGATGCCACACGTAAAAATGAAAGTAAGTGATGCCCATAATTGGTTGGGGGAGATCATTCGATCTCTCGGACTCTCTTAACCCATCGCCTTGCACCGCAGGGTGGTGGATTCATACGTCCGTCACTCTTGGACCCACTGACCCCCAGATTCCTTCCCACCCCTCATACTTTTTTCCTTCTCAGAACTTCCTTCCTTCCCTTTTTTTAAAGACCTCCCACACAGCATCCACAAAGACAACATAGGTCTTGAAGGAAATTATTTTCATCACCTCCCGTGTGGAGCTATTCTAAAAAAAAAAAACATTTTATTGGATTCAGTTTTAAAATGTTCAAATTTCGATCTACAGTCGCGATTGGTTCAACTATTGGACCTGATGCTATTTTGTTTTGAAAAATGTTCTACAAAATAAAACAGGTTCCCAATTTATCAAAAAGGCTTTTTTCAAAGGAGGTAGCAACCTGACCCAAAAAGCGCAACTCCGAAATTACATTAATTATGCTCTGAAATAATGTTGCCTTTGTAATTTTAAATTCTTCTAGCTTATTTTACATCGCTGGTGCCATAACATTACGCCAGTGTCATTAATCATACAGGTAGGTTCCTTCCACAGGGAGAAGATAGGATTTTTAGGCGAAACCGGAAATTACGTTTCAGGTAAAACACTCGCCGCCTGACTGACTCCGTATGTGAAGGGGGTGGATCATTACCCTTATGCTTCCCCACGTGCTCGAGGCCTCTGATAGCTGATGCTTAAGTATTATTTAATGTGGTCGCTGTTTGTCTTTGAACGCATTTTATGGGTGACTTAAATTAAAACCAAAGATGAGTAATTTCGGCATAATTCAAGGTACAGTCTTGGAACCTTTACTGTTTATTATATGAGTAAATGACACATTGATACAAAAGCTAAACGGAAATTTAATATGCCGAGGTACAATGCGATAAAATGGTGTACGGGGCTTTTTTGATGAAAGGAAAGATAGGAAGTTCTGACAAAGAAAAAAAATGTGAGCGATGGCTAAGAATCTTAGTGTCAGCGTGTTCAGGAGTGGCGGATTTATGAATCCAACCCTCCCACCGCGATCACTTTGAATCTCTACTCAGGGTACCTAGCATGTTCGATCGATATAACCCTATATCAATACGATATTGCCCAAATCCGTCATCTATGCTCAGTTAGCAATATTTGCCATCACAACAAAGGTTTAAGAGAAGTTTTGAAGGTACCACCCCAACCAACAATTCCGTATTGTAGCACTGATTGAATTAAGGAAAAAATTAACTCCCGTGTAGTGTCAAAAATTAAATGCGGACTTCCAAGCATATTAAGGTTTATATTTCAATTCAACATTGCCAAATTATTCATATTTTTACGTATTTGACTGGCGTTTCTGAATGTGAATTTATGGGCATATCCGCCAGTGTTGCCAGCGTATATCAATTTCTAATTTATTCCCCACCAATATGGGCTCGACTATCAACAGTGAAACTGTGCTAGGGATATCGATATAAAATCATCGGAAGTTACTCCTACCGTTCCGATATAGTAAAGTTATCGATTTCACCGTGCTATAGCCCCAGGTCGCTTTGAATCACACCAAACAGCTGTTGAACAGGTGCATCTGTTGATAAGACTTGTTCAAATCTCACCCCATAAACCTAATCATGACTGCAAGTCACCAAACGTAGCGAATCACTTGTAGTGACCTATAGCAGTGGTGTTCGTTATTCAATGAATTCAATAAAAAATATGTGTTACCAAGCTTTAAACCTTGAAAAAAACCATGATTTTTGTAAGCTTTCTTATTGAGAAACAAACAAATGAAAAACAACGTTACCTTAGTAAATTATCTACAAAGCTACATAAAAAAAAAATTATTTCCCATTGAATAATACGAAAAAATAATACTTTTGAACAAAAAAACGGTGCACAAATAAAAAAATAACATCTTTTCATATTTTTGCTGTTATCAAGTTTAATTTGTATAACTCCATTTTAAATTAAATAATAATTTAATAACAAATTATTAAAAAAAATTTTCCAATCTATTGGAATAGGGAGAGGTAATTCTAATAATTTATTTTTTCGCTATAACCAATCTATACATAAACTCAACGACAATAATTCATTTTTCACTATGTATTCTACTCCAATAATTTATTTTTCACTACATACTCAACTCCAATAATTTATTTTGACGTGATAACGTCTTATAAATCGATGAACGCCGGCTGCACTCACGAAAAAGCATACTCATTGTCACGTTCCGCCTGAGCCGAGCGTGTAAGTGGTAGCGCGGAACAAGCGTTCGGCTTGTGACGCATCTATCTCTCTTCCACTCCATCGTTATTATATGACGTTATCACGTAAAATTATCGTCCGTAAACCGACTTTACAGACAACCATTTTGTTTTACTATATAATCAACTCTATACATATACTCGACTACAATAATTCATTTTTCACGTTTACCCAGCTCCAATAATTCATTTTTTACACTATATACTCAACTCCAATCATTTTTTTCACTCTATAATCACTCTATACATTATACTCAACTACAATAATTCAGTTTTCTCTTCATACTCAACTCCCATAATTCATTTTTCACCGTATACACAACTCCAATAATTCAGTTTTTCACTATAAACTCAACTCCATTAATTTTTGTCTTCACTCTAGGCTCAACTTCATACACATACTGAACCCCAATAAGTTATTTTTTATCTATAATTATGTATATACTCAACTCTTACATATGTATATACTCAACTATTTACAACATTTACAATGGTTACCTTGTTAAAGTTACATGATATAATATTAATTTCATTTTAATTATGTATTCGTATTATTTATTGACAAATATGATACTTTAATGCAGGTTTTTACTGCTAGGCCCTGCGGGTGGCTTCCCCCTGTTAGTGTTGGTGACCATTTTATAAATCCAATAGAAACTGATTTCAAACATAGCCTGTTCCTCGGATCCACTGTCATCGAGTGATAGTCACCGGTACAAAGTAGCCGAGACAGGCAAAATTCTTCTTCTTTCGTATGGTGGGGGGGTCAGAGGGGGACATCTAAGTCTGCGAGCCAGTCTAGGGCCTCAGGCGTTGCCGACAGAAATATAATATAATATAACCAGACAGGCAATATAATATAATATAACCGTCATATATAATATATAGCCAATAGCCACTTGATACAACCATGTATTACCGTCAATCTTTCCATTTCCGGAAAGATACTACATTTTAACAAATTCGTAACACACCTAGGAGGGACACGTTCCCATCCGACCTGCTGATGAAAGTGGCGATATCTTGTGACGAATTCTTGAATTCAAAACCGAATTATAACGGTAGCTTTGTTTGAAATTCCACGTACGCAGGTGTTATTTGTGGCGCGACGTGTATGGCGTGGCGTCAACATGCACTCGAAACTGAAATTCAACCACGCAGACGCAGGCGTATTAATACTAGTCGATAAAAAAACATTGCGAACCCAAAAACCGAATTCACAAATTACCTTCATCACTCAAAGGTACATATTTATGGTGTCCGGTAAAAAAACCACGTCTTGTTCGACCGTGGAGGTGTAAATATTATAAATGACCCAAAAAACCATGCAAACATCGTAAAAACCATGCATCTGGCAAAACTGCTTTGTAGGAATGTGTTTTTATTTTATGAAACCATTCTACCATTTGTCGTGGTTAAGGGAGGTGGTGAAATTTCTATTTTTTAAGTTCAATTCAGAGCTTCTAAATTATTTACTCCAGCCATCCGAGATATTTTGATGTTACACCAAAATATTAACATTTCAAAAGCTTTGTCTTCCGTATAGTTAGTTACATTAGGCTGCTTCGAAAAGTAAAAGTTCGTCATTTTATCGGAACACCCTTGTTAATATTTTCAATAGGCAAAAAAATGCAGGTATTTTTTTTTAAATTTAAATAAATTTTAGGGGTCGCTACCATTAATCAAAGTTTTGAAAATACGTGACATGAAGGCAATGCTTGCAACTCTTCAGACTCGTTTAAAATAGAGCAAACATCTCATGGAAAATGTTTTAAATAGCTTTTAAAGAAACACTGTGAATTTTTTTATACATGTAACTGGTAAAATAACAGAAAAACGTGTTTATAATAATTTTCGGTGCACACTTTTTTATCGAGGGAATTTCATATATTTACCATTACGGCTCTACAAATGTATACCTAGATATTATCTTAAGATCTAACATAATTTTTTTTAGAAACTTAAAGAATAAAAAGTGTTCGAGAGAAATGTGTTATAAAACGGTAGACATTCGGAACGCCGCACAGATAGTAATTTTGAATATCTAACGTAACTTTATTATTTTAGTAAGTTTTTGGGACAATACAAATTATCATTAAATGAAAAAATTGTTAAAAAATATATATTTCGCGATTCAACCTGCTACAGTCGTTTGTAATACTTACTGCAATATATAAAAAATTAGGTTCCGTTTGCGTTCGCAAATCTCGGAAAGTAATCGATAGATTGACTCAAAATGTTTACAGAACGTTGCATTTTAGCAAAAGAGTGTTTCTAATATGATGGTAATCTCTGGAATTATGAAATTTGTATGTATCGATCTGTATATCGAAAATCGCCTTGGTGCCGAAAAAATTAAAAGTTGTTAAAGAAAACTCTGAATACATCACAAAACTAAAGTTAATTTTATACAATAATATCCGTTAAACACAGAAAACGTAAAATTTTGACGTATAAATTCGGATACATTTTTAAAAGTCTCGATGAATTCTAAACTTAACGAAAAAATACGTTTCAAAAATCGTTACTTCAATAATTTTAATCACACTAAAAACCAAGTTAAATAGTTATGATAATCAGCGGATTTCCTAGATTTCATCATAAAGATTCATAAAAACACAGTAGTTATAGTTGTATTGTCACGATGACGTGCATACGTCGACCCGCTTGACATAAAATTACTCGTTCGCGTTTCGAGATAGTGAGTATTTGCGATGGTGCCATACGTCACAGGCAGCTAATATATATATATATATATTTTTAATTCTAAAAGATAAGACATTTATTTACCCAATTAAAATAAAATAAAATCCAGAAATAAACCTTGGGTTTTATAATAAAGTTGCGCTGGATACCTCAAATTATTAACTGTGCGCCGGTTCCGTGGCCTAAAACTGTTTCATAAATAAAATACACAACGATTCGCGTATCAAAAGCTCCGACTATCGTTAATTAGTGAGGAGGAATTATTGGGTACATATCAGAACAGCGCAGTTGGATATTGGATTTCGGTCGCCACTATATTGCGCGGCTTTCAGGTACCCAGATGAATGGGCGACAGTCGGTAAAGCAGGAATCTGCAATCATTTATCATGGGGGAATTTCCTAAACCGCTGTGTCATGCTTTGGTTTGCAGGGATTAATAATACCAGTTAGGTTATGCCATTATCGGTCAGATTAGGTTAGGTTAATTAAAGTTAAATGCGTTTTGGGTGGATTGTGTGAGTTTCGAATGTCGGTTTACAAATATTGCACGAGATTATTGCATTTCGAATGAAGGATATTATTGAATATGGAGAAAATACACCATCTATTAAAAAATGTATTCAATTAAATGGGAATCTGTCAGTTAATATATGATGTAAATTTGTATGTAAAACGTTTGATTGTCAAGTAATATATCTCTCAGACTCGAAAAACCTAAATCTATTCTGTTTGTTTGTTACGCTTGGACGCTTAAACCACTAAACCGATTTTTAAAATTCTTTCACGAATAGAAAGCTACATTATAGGCGAGTAATATAGGCTATATATAATGGTAAGTTCTGACGTCATGAAATTAAAAATATTAATATATTATATTTATTATACGTTTTCTGTCTCTAACAAAAGCGAATTATTGCTTACGTCAGAAAACAAATCGTTGCCGTGCAAACTATGTTGATATTTTTTTTTCAGACGTCATAGTTAATATCTATCTATCTATATAAATAAAAATAAATCTTCGAAGTTTGTACGCGCATAACTTCCGAACGACTGAACCAAATTGGATGTTGAACCAAATTCTTTTTTTTACTACTGGTGTGTTCTGGCATTATGAAATTTAGGTGACACGCGAGCTGTTTGAAAACTGTATGTATCGAGAATAAATGTATGGAGTGCGGGAGGGGGTAGGGGGATAATTGGTAAGTGCAAGCGCTACAGTAATTTTCCCCTAATACCATGCGAGCAAGGCCAAGGCAAGCTGGTATATAATATAAATTTGTCTGTAAAACGTTTGATTTTCTAGTGTTATACACCTCTAAGACTCGAAAAACCTAAATCTTCACATAGTATAAAATGAAGTCGCTCCCGCTGTCTAAACGCTTAGATCTTTTAAACTACGCAACGAATTTTCATGCGGTTTTCACCAATAGATAAAGTGATCCAGGAGGAAGGTTAATGTGTATAATACGTCCATATTATAGTAGAGAAAAGCGAGAAATTCAAAGATTCAATTCAGGCAGCGGGCAGCGGGCTGGCAAGCGGGTGGTGTGGATTTGATATGTACCCTCGACTCTGTGCAGAAACGGGCGGTCCGTTTGATAGATTCTCATGACTTAACAAACGGATTGCAATCTTTAGAGCACAGGCGTCAGGTGGGAATGCTGTCCTTGTTCTACCGGTATTTGAATGGAAGATGCCTCGAGGGACTAGCGTCATTGATCCCCTCAGCACCGGTGCATAGTCACATTTGTACATGGTTGACATTAATCACATGAGAATGGGTCGTTTCTACGACTCCTTCTTGAGTTCAACAACTCGGCTGTGGAACAATTTGCCGGCCTCTGTGTTTCCTTCCTCCTACAACCCATGTTCACTCCTTACTCTCCTCAAAACAGCATCTTCAAAGATGACATAGGCCCTGAGGGAATCTATTTTCATCAGGGCCTCCTGTGTGCAGTTAATGTAAAAAAAAAAATACGAATTAACAGATGGAATTGGTTAAAAGGGATAGTGCTGTAAAACAAATGTCTAGATTCGGTAAACAAATAGTTCAGTGTTTTGTATCGGTTTAAAGTTTAAACCAAAGTCCCTAAACTTGGGCGGTAGTTTATCTCCGACCCAGAAAAACAGCCAGACTGTTTGTAAACGACTTAGCGCCCGGCTGAGGGTGGTTGGTGGCAGCTCAGACGATCCATCAGCGGGACAAGAGGGATGAGCGTGCTCTGGAGGCCCTACCGCAACCGGCCGGGGTACGGGAAGGGAAGGAGAACGAGTAATGAAGGGATGAAGATGTCGAGCAAGTCTGGAACTGTGATAAAAGTCGGAGTGAGTCAGACGATTAAAATGTGGTTAAAATGTTGAAGCTAGTTTATCGAAATCAGTTAACCCATCAGGCTAATTTATTCGCTTTTTATAAAAACTCATATAGGTCTCATAGAAATCATTGTGTCTCCATAGTGAGAAATTTGATCTAAATTGAGCTAGAAAGACAAATCACCACGCCTTGTATTCAAATTTAAAATTAACCATAAAAGAAGTAAAAGGTACACCTTTATGAAAGTTTCAAATTCTCGATCGAGATAGATAGCGAGATCTCCTGTCAGATTTGTGTGATTTTTTGCGGCTGTTAAATGATTAAATAATCATGCATACTTGCAAGAATTCGTGTTTAAAATGACCTAAACTAGAAACATGACAGCTCACAGCTGAAATTCTGACATCGGCCCATAGAAAAATCAAATAACAGCCGTAGAAAATCTCACAAATCTGACAGGAGATCTCGCCTGAGATCTATATCGATCTCACAAAAGATAGAGAATAGCTCTTCTGATTCCGAATTTTACACGATGCGGCGCACCATTTTAAGTATAATATCATAAGTTATAAAAAAAGATTAGTAATTAAGGGTTGTTTTAAAAAATTTGATGGGTTCATCAAATATTTTAATTTAATTTTCACGTTCTGTGTTAGTTCTATTCAAGTTCTTTTATTATATCATTATAGGCCAGTTGCTTCATAAAACTGAAATAATCTATAATTTTTGTTTATTTTGTATTTGTTAGGTCGTATGTAAATTTGTTATTTTGTCTAAGTGCAATTTGTTTTACAGATGTTTGCAATGTTGTGACGTCCTATATGGGGCCATCCATAAATTACGTCACACTTTAAGGGGGGGGGGGAGTAGAGAAGTGTGGAACTGTGTAACTGTGTGACAAGGGGTATGGGGGGGTCACATGTAAAAATCTGAATATTGATTATTTTTAGATGTAAATTGCAAAATATATGATGTCACACTAGGGGGGAGGGGGTCTCACAAATGATACTATGTGTGACATGGACGGGGGGGGTCAAAAAATCATGAAAATCGTGTGACATAATTTATGGATGGCCCCTACTCGCAAATCCATATCTTTATTTCGTGTTTGAATTTGGTCATTGTTTCTATTTGTCTAATCGTAGTTGGTAGTGTATTTGAAAGCTTTGTATTCAAGGGTGGTTTTAGCAAAAGGAGTTTGGAGAAGTTCTTTGTTTTTGGCTCGGGTATTGTGTATCGTTTGTGTTGCTTTGTTAATATTAAATTGATCAACATGTTGATCGGTGTACGGGCTACTTTAATAGACTGATTGTATCATAATATAATGTCGCAAATATCACACACGTAGGTATTGGCCACACACTGTCAGATAGGAACAGAAATTTGATTAACAGGTTGGGTTATAACAGATGCATATTGTTGCGTCAAGAGCCACTGGTCCCACTAATAAGAGTTCACACAAAAAGGGTACCTGTGTATCTATGTACATCGGTGATTCGAGCAGTTTTAGAAAATAAGTTCGAAGTTCCTACAAGATGCTGAAAGGGTTTGATTAGTCCCTACCCGCATTCGTTGGATACACCCTTTAACTGCCTATCTCAAGTATCCATGCTATATATATTATGTCGCACTGGAACTGGATCCGGGAAGTTGGGATTCTTGGACATTCAGCATTGACAGCATTCACTTCATACTAGTGGCCGACCGAAGGTTCGATTTCGGTTTCGGTTTCGGCAAGTTTCGGCATCAGTTTCGGTTTCGGCAAAAAATTTGCCGAACCTTCGGCTGCACCGAAACTCTGCATTAATTATCGCGCGTCGTTCGGCTGACTTCGGGTGAGTTCGTGGCTCGTGTGTCACCCGCCATCATCAGCTTAGTTCGCCGGCCGGTCCAGCGTGATTGTGTTGTGAGTTTACGTTATTTTTTATAATTTTTGTTTGTTTTATAGCAGTAATATCGAAAACATATTTATTTATTTATTATATTTTTATTTATTTTTTTTATTTATTATATTACATTATATATAAAATTATTTTTCACATACTTCAATTATTGTTTTTTTTTTCATTTAACACGCGTAATAAGAATGTTGCCATTGTAAACGCAATTAAAATTAAAATACTCAATCAATGGGGTCCTTCCTTTATAATTTAAGTGTAGATTATTGACAAATTTTCGTTCCAAGAAGTAGTTAACATGTTTTTTTAATTTTTTTTTTTAATTTCATTTGACACGTCAAGAGAAAAAAAAGCCAAATTTCAGTAAACAATATATTTTTAACATGTCTAAAACAAGTTTCGGTTTCGGTTTCGGTTTCGGCCGAAACTAAGACAGATGCAGAAGATTCGTTTTCGGTAGAAAGTCCTGTTCCGGTCGGACACTACTTCATTCATTCAAAAATAAATTAAATGAAAACGCTTGCATGTTGTTCAAAGCGAAAATTTTAAATACACTTCCTTTGCTGTGTTGAATACTTGTTAATACTGTCCTCTGTTTTTGTTTTTTTTTTTCAATGTGAATATTCCAACTGTTCCCAACTGCACGAAGTCAATGGAAATATTAGGGTTTGTTGTAAGTTTAAAGGGATAAGGAAAGGAAGGAAATAGGAATGCTGAAGGTTTATTTGATCGGTTATATAGGTCTGAACAAATAAATTAACCTTAGTTATAAAATGCCCGGTGGCGGCATGTTTGCAAACAAAGATTCCAAAAATCTATTCGATCCTTGTGAAGTTTCCTTCGCCCCTTCAATTGTACCCTTTACCTTTCCGCCCTTAGCATTAGAGTTAGGGGAAGGTAGCACAGTGGGTAGTAAAACATCTGTTCCTTTGAAATCCGAGTTAGGGATGTTAATTAGTTCCCGTGATATCATCTCTGCCATGTCTTATCCCAGATTCTGGAATTCCACAATTATATATCCGAGAATCATCTGAAGGTAAATCCGATCATGAATTAGATAGGTAATAATTACGCAGGTAGAATACGCAATGTTATACAAACTTATGTTTTTGAGCCGAAGAAACCGAGACCTATTGCCTTTTATAGTGCACTAGCTTTTCCCCGCGGCTTAGCTCGCATGGTATTACGGGAAATTACTGTAGCGCTTGCATTTATCAATTATCCCCTCACCCCCTCCCGCATTCCATACATTCATTCCCTTACATTCAGTTTTCACACAGCTTGCGTGCCACCTAAATTTCATAATTCTATAGCTCAAAAAAAAGAATTATCCAATGTTGTTCATTCGTTTGGAATTTGTGCACTTACAAACATTTCTTGTGTTTATTTTTATTTAAATATTTGGGTAAGTTTGTAAATGTAATAAAAAATTACATTATTTATTATTCAGTCTTTATAATCGTTATACGAATTATAATTTTGACTACTCGAATTATACTCATCTGACATTTATTCCAAAACAAAAGCTTGTCCAAAAAAAGCAAAACATATTCTAATATTTGAATTTTCTGGAGCAGTAGCCGACCAGTAGGTAGGGAGCCGAGTACCTACCAGCATAGAACCCACAAATATATCAACATCGTTTCCATGGAAATGATTTTTTTTCTGACGTTAGCAAAAACTCACTTTTGTTAGCGACAGAAAACGTATAACAAATATAATATATTAACATTTATAATTTCATAACGCCAGAGCTTACCATCAAATACAGCCTATAGTTTTCGCATATAATTTAGCTTTCTATTGGTGAAAGAATTTTTATAGTCTTTTCATCGGTTAATACGTGAAAGCGTAGCAAACAAACTCGAGTAGTTTCGCATTTATAATATTAGTATGGATTTCTTTTTTAAAACCGAAAATGATTGCATCTACTACATTATTTCGAGTTTTTAAAAAGATTTTTTATTATATAACGTTAATTTATTTGCAAATATGGTATATGAAATGTGTACATCTGCGCTACTGGAATGAGACGCAGTGCTTATCATGTGATCCACTACGATGTATCCGACTACTCAGACGCGATGTGTGATGGAAAAATATGTTTAGTTTATATATATATATATCATTGAAGAAGATAACAATAATAATTTAAACGAAAATATGAAAGAGAACAAGTAAAATAGAAAAATACAGTGGTCGCAACTGGGACACGAACCCAGACCTCTCGTCTGACGTGCGCGTTAACCAATTTCGCTATTGCAACCTTCTGTCAAACCGTCATATTTGTCAATCTCATACCTCAAATTTTAGAATTAACAAATTTATCTTCAACTTGTTATTTTTTTCCATAATATGGGCAACTTCCAAAGGCCTTTCCTTTGCCTGTCTTAGCTACTTTCTACCAGTGACTAGGGATCACTAGATGACAGTGTTTTTGAGGAACAGGTTTATTGGAACCAGTTTCACACCGGATTACGGAGACAAGTGAAATCTATAACTATTCTAGTGTACTGTAATGCCAGCTCGAAGTGGAGTGGAGCTGGCAGCACGGTATTGCTTCCAAGTATATAAGCACACATTTCACCACTAACAATTACACATCTGCCCTGATGATGGACACTGTAACGCTGTCCGAAACGTTGGCTAAAGAAGGAGGTAGCGCAACACGGCATAATACCCCTTGTTCTATTTTATATTTTCGTTTAGATTATTATTGTTATCTTCTATTTTCAATGATATATTAAAATGATGGGAATAACCAACAAATATGGAATATTGTAGTAAAAATGTGAATTTACTCCAGGAATCGCTGGATAAAAACCTCCGGGTATGAAGTGCTGTTACTACCTGTACGTAGATAGATTTTTTATCACGTTTGCTGAAATGAACATGGTTCTAGCAAATTTTCTAAAAAGCGCAATGAAGAAGGGAAGGGAAGAGATGGAAAACAAGAAGAAGATTTAACTCTATCAGTAAAGGAGGTTGCATATGGAGAAACTTAGATTGCTGGCTTTTTTTTACGCCAGAACAAAAAAGTTATTTCTATGGTTGATGTGATCTGGGAATTACTGCAAAACTTTCGTGAGGTTCGTCGCGGTTCAAATGC
Organism: Glyphotaelius pellucidus; assembly: GCA_936435175.1. Taxonomy (NCBI): domain Eukaryota; kingdom Metazoa; phylum Arthropoda; class Insecta; order Trichoptera; family Limnephilidae; genus Glyphotaelius; species Glyphotaelius pellucidus. Next base: position 3,915,836 of record OW386561.1, read on the forward strand.
ATACATTTTTCACTGGTAACATATTTGTGACAACAACTTCATGAAATTGAGGTATAGATTTTTTTTTGTAAAAGTTTGATGACCGGTGTGGTCTAGCTCTTGACTCGCAATCTAAAGGTCTCGGGATCGAATGGGCAAATAATTTTTTTTCACAATTAATTAATAAAAATAATATATAGTATATTTGCGGCACGTTTCAGAGTGGCAGATACTCTCAGTATCACCCTGGTGAAAGACCACCATTCAGAAGTTAAACGTTGCTTGAAATGGCTTTAGCCGTGTTTGGTGACCAGAGCTGAACAGCCAGGTACTTCCACACCTACCTCTTCCCCATCTCCTTCCCCTCCCCACTACCTTCAACCTTACAACATACCCCAATTTGTGATGCCATAGTCTCACTGGCTCCAGACGGGAGCAGTTGGGACTCTTGTGCGGTGTTCATAAAACAAACAAAAAAACAAAAAATTACACAATAAATTAATTTTAAATAATACATATTATATTTTCTTGGAATGGCTTTAGCCGTGTTTGGTAACCAGATCTGAAAAGTCAGGTACTTCCCCACTTTCGTATTCCCAATTTCCTTCCAATACTATACACCAATTAGGGATGCCATAGTCTCACTGGGGTTCTTGTGCAGTATCTTCTTTAAAAAAATCTTCTTTTGAGAGGCAATGAAAATATTAATTTTAAAAATGCGCTTCCCAAATCCTACAATAATTATAAAATCCCTTGGGTCTGCGCTAGTATTCCAATAAAAGTTACAGATATTTGGTTACCTGTAATTTCCGATAAATCCTTGAAGTCCAAGGAGCTAAGTATGCAAATAAAAGGAAAGTCTTTAACACATGTATACTTCCAGTCATCACCTTTAGATGTGAAACTTGGGGACACACCAAACGCCACAGAGAAAACTTGAAACGCTGCCAGAGAGCCATGGAGAGAAGTGTGACAGGAATAAGGAAACAGGACAGAGTTAGATGTAGCATAATAAAGGAAAAAAACTAAAGTTGCCGATATAGTTACCCAAATAGACCAACAAAAGTGGAGATGGACAGGTCACATGATCCGCGATCCACAAGAGAAATAGTGCAAAAATGTCACTGATTGGTATCCCAGAAATGGCAAGAGAAGCAGAGGACGTCAACAAATAAGATGGGAAGACGACCTAAAACTCACGGCTCGACATCATTGGAGAAGAGTAACGCGTGAGAAAAAATTTAGAGGAGGCCTACGCCAAGAGGCAAACTGAGCTTCGGGATATATTATAAAAATAAGAACGTGTCAAAATTCATACAAAAGTTCAGAATAAAAAGGTTTATTATTTTTATATTTCCGATAACTCCTCGTGACAGACTAAACCCTGAGCATAATAAAATTTGCGACAGACTTCCATTTAAAAACCACTCCACTTGGATATAATTGACTGACATTTTTTCATCTTCAAAAACAACCCATAATTTTCTAAATTTTCGGCAGTAAATGACACCTTTAAAATACCCCCAGAGATGCCATTATTTAAAAATAATGCCAATGGAAATTATCAAAAAATATTATTTTCCCTTTTACTTTTCTCTCGGCTGGCAACCCAATTAACTCAGGCGAAAAGATAAACGTTATTGAAAAGGCGAATGGGCCGTATAATTTCGTGAGGGGAATTTAATAAAAAAATTAACGAAGACCTCGACACTGCCAATATCTATGTAGATGCAAGCGATATCATAAAGCTTTTTTCTTATTCGACGTTTTTAAGGCTCCTTAGTAAGCGTTCAAAAAGAAGAAGAAGACGGGAGGTACGAGAAATAAAATATTAGAGGGAGCGCGATAATTTAAAAAAATAGGTAACCGGATAACTCAGAATGAAATCAACTCAATATCTCCTTTGAAAAGTAATAAATTGATGAAAAAAATATATAAAAAGTTGGTTAAACAGGTCACGTTAGGTTAGGTTATGAGATATTGAGAAAAATTGATGGCTTTGATTTTTATTTACATATTCATTTATTTTTTAACGCCCTTTTTGAATAATAAGAAATAAACAGTATTTATTGTACGTATGTCGGTGTCAGGCTCCAATTCAGTTGTAAATAGATTACACACCATTGGAAATTTTTATGCCAATGTGGCTGATATTTTTAATATTTCTATTCTGAAATATAAGGTTGTACTGATCGAACATTTCAGCCAATTATACGTTAACGAGGTCACTACATAATGATTTTTTGATATTATTGTTTACTTTTAATGCCTGTATAATGTACTATGACTGTAATTAAACATACACAAGCTTGTAAATGGCACTTTGTGCCGTAAATTTTAAATAAATAAATAAATAATTGAATTGCCTCAGTAACAATATCTTATATTTGTTTAAAGATAAATTGAAGATGTCCACTGACTTGGTAAAATTATTTCCCTCCATTAGTATTCTGGGCAAAGAGGAATACATATGGTAATTAGTCCCAGAATTTCTGCACTGAAATTAATCCTGACTTCTGGCATCCAGAAGCTTATCAATTCAAGCAATGCCGGACTATCAACTAAATCATTTAGAATTTTATATAAAAATACCAATCAGAAAGTGAAAATTCTTCTTTCAGACAATTTGAGCATATTCATATCATTATCATATCATAATCAACAGCGTGTTATTATAGTTCACCACAATTGCTGGAATACCTATTTTAAAATTTAGAAAACGTAGGAATTTATTTTGTATTCATTCAACAGCTTGTACATGAGTATTATAATGTGGATTCCAGACGGGAGAGTTGTACTCCAGCTGACTTCTAACATAAGCAAGATATAACAGTTTAATACACTTTCAGACATGTTGAGTTAACTTGAATCTGAGTTGGCATGGAACCAAAAAAATTATACTTTTTCATTTCGGGAGGCGGGTATGGATATCGCCGCCCCTGGAACTACTTATTGGATAAGTAGTTCCAGTTCGCTACGTATAGTGACTTAGCAGGGGTGTCCGGGTTCATGAGGTGAAGTTTGTCCGGGTCTTAACGGCGGATGTTTCTGCCCAGGCCGGATCGAGAGATCGGACTCACTCCCTTGCGTCGCAGTTGGAAGGATGAATTCATACATTTGTCACTCCTGACCCTCATACTCCTACCCACCCCTCATACCTTACCATTCACAGAACTTCTGCTCCTTCCTTTCCTTTAAAATACCCTCCACGCAGCATCCCCAAAGATGACACAGGATAGCTATTCCAATCAATCGTTTTTCGTTATGGGCCATCTACGAGCGAAAAATTACTCGTCTGTAAAAATTAATGACTTTTGCCGTTTGGCGTCTAAGTATGTAACTTCGACGAACCTCGAAAATAACCAAGTCGACCAATGTACGTACTTTCGACGGCGATTGCGAGCGACCTGGCTTGGAAAATAGCAAGCCAGGCTTTGAGGGAAAATATTTTCCTCAGGGCTTCCTTGTGTGGAGAATTGTATAAATAAATATATTACATAGACTATAGGGTTTAAAGATTCCGTGTACAGATTTAGTTTACAACATGAAACGATTAAAACGGACGCCAAGTTTTCACTAAGAACTCCACAAATTGTTGCCAAACAACTGACTTTATCGAAACTGTCGAAAACAGCCAAACTGACGATGTCGTGTTTATAGTAAGAAGACGCTCGATGTGAAACATGTGGCGGCACTTCCCCACGCTGAAAGTCTTGGTCCACAAACACTTTTACTTCTCTTGTGAACGAGGCTTCAGCCTTGCAGTGCGTATCATGTTGTAGGCGAAGGCTTTGATACAGAATCAATGGTACACAAGGATTGTAAACAAATTGAAAATTTTACCATTATTGGATTTGTGTCAAAAGTCAAAATGATGATCTTACAATATTAGGTTACAAAATATTGTGAAAAGTGGTTTTTTCAGGCCTTTCAATTTTAACGAATGGCTACAAAATACATTATAGATAAATGGATGATATTATGTATTTCATAGATAGATGATATTAATATTATTATTGGTCATGGTGTAAAACATGGCATTACTCTGGTAGTTAGAAAGTTAGATGAGCGTTAAAAAAACATAATTACTCCGACGGTATACACAAGCTTTGGACAAAGACACCACAAATATCAGGCAACAACCACTCTAAAATCTTAAACTCTATACAAACAAATGAGGGAAACAAAAAAAATCAGTTTCAAAATTAAAAGATGGAGAACAAAAAAAGGAATTAAAAAAAAAAAAAAAATTAAAGAATAAAACATTCGTTACTATTACAATACACACGTCATTTTGTAAACACATCATGATATTTGCCGATTTTTTTTTATTTACAGTATTTTTTTTAATTACAGTAGAATCCGTTTATTATGACTCCGCCTATGTTGACCAACCGCTTAATATTACGTAATTACACAGCGAAGTTTGGTTTTCATATAAAACTCTTTATAACAAAGTCGGATGTAATGTCTTCGCTTATCGCCTATTATGACCCATTTTTAATAAATTATGTCCAAATTTCATGGAAAATTATGTCGGTTATAGTGACCGACATGATGCCTAACACCTTTGGCAGTGTTCGGGAGTTAATATGCTGAGTTTCTCTCGTCACGAGTGTTAATATGCTCTTTTTTCACGTCACGAGTCTTCTTCTTCTTCTGTGTTTCTCTCTATTAAAATAAATACATACATTTATACCTAACAAAAACAGGAGGTTGTTTATTTTCTACAAAATGCTTTGTATGACGTCCGCTTAGTATGACGTGTTTGTCATTTCCCTTCGATGTCATTATAAACGGATTCCACTGTACCTTATTTTTTATGTGTTTACCCCACAACAGTCCTAACTGCTCCCAATTGCCTGGAGCCATTGAGACTATGGTATCCCCAATTGAGTTATGTTGTGAGACTGAAGCTTAAAGGGAAGGAGAAGGAGATGAGGCAGAGGAAAGTGGGAAAGTACCTGGCTATTCTGATCTAGTCACCAAACACGGCTAAACCCATTTCAAGCAAAGTTTCATTTCTGAATGGTGATCTTACACCAGAGTCATACTGAGAGTAACTTCCACTCTGAAACGTGCCGCAAATAAATCTTTTATTATTTTAAATGATCAAATTATGAAAACGCAAATCAATAAAATAAAATGTACTTACACGCCAGGATATGGACCAGCGACATCGTTAGTCGAGAGCATTGCCCCTTGACGACATAGGTCGTCAATGTCAACTACTCGATGTATTTTATTTTATTTCAAATCAATTTTATTTTATTATTTCAAAATTTATTATTATTCAATTTGTTGAATTTTATTAGCACGGATAAAACACCCAGTATAGCCAATATAAATAAAAAATATTTTAAAATATGTAAAGTTATTGAATCAAATAAAACATTTAAAAAGCCATCTCCCATCTCTGTCCTATTGCTTAAAAATTGTCCACTTTTTTTAATAATTTGTTTATCATGATTAAGCCGCATTGGAATGAAATAAACGTCTTGTTTAGTATTTACTACAAAGTAAATATTTTAGTTCGTATCCTGCGAAGAGACGCTTCAACGACTGATTACTCTTTTGTTTTTATATTCCATTGAGCAATTTAAAGTCGGGGAAGCAGCAAGAACGGTGAAGCGATGCTTCAAAATTAGGACTTTAATTTGACGAAAAAAGATCAATGAGACTTGAATTTTTTGATGAAAGTTAAAAAATAAAGAGGGAATTTCGTTAGGTGAGAATAAGGAATTTCGGTCCATGTTTTATTGATATCAAGCGAGTTCCCGGCATGCGTTGCTAAGCCACTTAATAAAGAAATTGTTTCTCCCTGCGTGTCCTTTCCCATTCGTCCCGTTCCCCTTCCGCCTTCTCCGCCTTCCCTCCCAAGTTCCCCTCCCCCCTTCCGTATTCCCTTTCCCCTCCCACATTCCATACATTCATTCCTGGTAAATTCAGTTTTCAAACAGCTTGCGTGCCTCCTATTGCAATTTTTTATACAAATTTCATAATGCCAGAGCTCACCAGTATATATAGTAACCATTGCTGGCAGGCACACATCAAATCCCCAAAGTTTCATCGCAATCGGATGAATGGTTTAGCAACGCATAGCATACATACGTGCATAGACAGAAGCAAACATATTATCATTTTTATATATATAGATTACATTCTTCCTTAAATAACAGCATAATTGATATTTATTTTTGTAGTTAGTCTTAAAAGTTAAAATAAGTTTTATTTTTTCGATGCCCGCTAAAACGTGACGTCAGATGAACCTAATGACTTCATCCATAAATTACTTTTTATATATTTTTTTTTTACATTTGCTCGACGCAGGAGGCCCTGAGAAATAAAATCCCCAGGGCCTATGTCAATTTTAGAGATGCCGTGTAGAAAAGGAAGGAGAGGACGTTCTGGGAAGAAAAAAGGTATGAGGGCTGGGTAGGAGTCTGAGGTCAATGAATCCAGGAGTGACGGACGTATGAATCCATTCCTCCCACAGCGGTGCAAGGAAATGGGTCGAGAGAGTCTGTCTGGAGTGGTCTAGGTTAAGTCTCCCTCAATCAGTCTCTTCCGATCTGGCCCGCCACGCTATAGGTGGGAAAACCATACCTCACGAACCCGGGTACCCAGTGGGGAACTACTTGGGGTGACCTATGGCTAGTTAAAAGGAATGAGGGGTGGGTAAGAATCTGAGAGTAACAGTGTGTCCAGTAGAGACGAACGTATGAATCCATCATCTTTACTGCGGTGCAGGCTAATGTTCCAAGAGGTTAAAAGGTCTCTCTCAACCTGTTTCTCCCGATCCGACCTGCCACGCTGTTGGTGGGCAGACATATCCGCCGCCAAGATCCGGATAAACCTGACCCAATGAACCCGGGCACCCCTGCTAGGTCACCAAAACGTAACAAACCACTTGAGGTGGCCTATGGCGGAGGTGTTGGTTATCCAATAGTGGTTTCCGGAGCGGCGGTACCCATACCCGCCTCCGGATTATATCAACAGGGCACTGACGGGTTGTAACTTTTCAGTGATTGATTTTTTTTTATTTGATTGATTTTCACTAGATCGAAAAATACGACATTTTTAATGTTAATGAAAATTATTAAAAAAAAGAATTTTTATTTCGGGGAGGCTGTGCCTCGCTAGACTAAAAAATCTTTATTTAAAAAACTGAAATTTTGAAAAAAAAATCTAAATCATTTTCAGCTACAGCAACATCAATAATGTCGTATTTTTCAATCTCAGCACTCTGATGATCAAAATGAAAAAGTTCAAAGGAATTAGGTATTACAAATCGGTATAAATCTGGAGTGCTGGGACTTCTAGGTATAAATCTGGAGTTCTGGGACTTCTAGGATTGTCGTTTAGCTCATTTATCAGATTAGCTTTCTGATTATTAGAATTTTTATTAATTTCCAACTGCTCTAAAATATTGAGTTTACGGCCTTAATGTTGTATGTGTAACAGAGTTGACTTATTATTATGTTTCAATGTATGTTTTTTTCATCAAGAAGATGTTGAAATTTAAAAACCTCGGCTTCGAGTGCTTGTCTGATGCCACGCCGTACGCGCCACTCCATTTAAACATCTGTGTACGTGAAACTTCGAACGAGGCTTCCGTTATAATTCGGTTTGAAATTCAAGAATTCGCCACAAGATGACGCCACTTCCGTTAGCAGGTCGCATGAGAACGTGCCCCCCTAGATATAAGTACTACGATTTAAGTATCTCTCTTGATATGGTAAGATTGATGGTAATACTTAGTTGTATATATTGTTACACATGACGTCAATGCCCGTCCCGGATACTTTGTCCCGGTGCCTAGCTATCACTGGATTACAGTGGATCCGAGAACGGCCTATTTTTGGAACCAGTTCCTACCGGATTTGTAAAATGGTCACCAACACTGTAACTGGGCAAAGCCGAACCAAAAACTGCCTGCAGGGCCTAGCAGCAAGGACCTGCGTATCGTAATAACTTTAACCTAAAGGCATTCCACAGGGATCAATCTAATTCCAAATTAATATTTAATCTAATTCTGTTGCAGTGTTCCTATTGCACTTCGGATAATTCCAATATTTTTTGATATTAAAAAAATATTTTAGTATTTTCGAGACGGATCTCCAGATTTGTAAATAGGTGAGATTGTGTAAATAGTGTTATTGTGGTTCATCGGAAATATTCCTTTTGTTAAACCTAAGTTTATTAAATGAGTGATGGATTTTATTAAATAAGGTTTCATAGATTTTAACATATGTGCCGTAATAGAATCAAAACTAGGAGATGAGCCTCCTTTCATATTTTCTATTATTTTTAAGATTTCACATTCTGTTGTTGTTTCAAACGTTTTGAGCATATTAGGTTGTATGTTTTCATTTTCATGGCTTAAATTATTATTGTTGTATTATTAAATTCTTAAATGTGGGCCTCAGCAAGGGTAAAGCGCCCAGTGACGCCCACATTATCAAAAAATGTTTTATATTGTATCAAATAAAAAATTAGAAAAAGATGTAGAGTTCATTGAACCGGAGTTTCAGACAGAAAGACAGATCCACAACTGAAATTAACATTTTTAGTTCCCGTACGTTTAGCCTTACGTTGATATACATTGGAATAGAGCAAAATAAACACTTCTTTGAATTGGTATGTTTTTAGGTTTTCATGGCCAAAAAGTATTTTTGTTATTGTTTTTGGGGTGTTATGCCGTGTTTCGCTACCTCCTTCTTTAGCCAACGTTTCGGACAGCGTTACAGTGTCCATCATCAGGGCAAAAAAAAAAAAAAAAAAAAAAAAACTTCTTTGAATTGTTAAAATAAAAACATTGCAACAAAGTCAAAGCGATTCATTAACAAAATTGAAAGAATTGTTACCTGATATAGTATTCCTTATAATAATAATAGTGAGTTAAATTCCTTGGAGGCTACATTTTTGCAATATTTAATAAGAGAAGACTCTGCTCAAAGTCCTGGGGGATACTTTATTTTACCTGCTACCTTCTAGAATCTAGAATATAACAATACAATCTATAATGGAGTATCTGAGCATGCAAGAGTCCTTAGCTCGCGCTATTGCCTTTCGAAGGATGCACAGCAATCTATAACTAGCAGTTACAAACCGCTCCGCATGTTTTTGCTGTGAGGCCCGGCGGCTTGGCCTTAGTGTTGCTGACCATTTTATAAATCCAAAATTAGCCAGTTCCTCGTATCCACTGTCAACCAGTGATGGCTAGTCACCGGGACAAAGTAACCGAAACGGACAATGACGTCATATGTAATATACAGCCGCTTGATGCAACTGTGTGTTACCGTCATTCTTTTCATATCCGGAGAGATACTCCAGATTGACAAATTCGTAGAACTTATATTTAGGGGGCACGTCCCTATGCGTCCTGCCGACGGAAGTGGAGACATCTTGTGACGAATTATTGAATTCAAAACCTAATTACAACGGTAGCTTTGTTTGAAATTCCACGTACGCAGATGTTATTTAACCCAGTTAAAGCTGGGTTCTGAAATTCAACCACGCAGACGCTATCCTTTTTTTTTTTTTTTTACAGTTAATACCGCACAAGAGTCCCAACTGCTCCCGTCTGGAGCCAGTGAGACTATGGCATCCCCATTCGGGGTATGTTGTGAGGCTAAAGGTAGTGGGGAGGGGAAGGAGATAGGGAAGAGGAAGGTGGGGGAAGTACCTGGCTATTCAGATCTGGTCACTAAACACGGCTAAAGCCATTTCAAGCAACGTTTCAATTCTGAATGGTGGTCTTACACCAGGGCGATACTGATAGTATCTTCCACTCTGGAACGTGCCTAATCCTATTAATAATGTTCGATTATTGTAATTTTTTGAACGTTAGAACGGCAGTCTTACTATATTCCAGGAATAATTGAATATTCTACATTGTAAATCATCGACAGACTAAAGGTAGACCGTAAAATATTCATAATGTACTTAGTATATTGCACTGCTTAGTATGCTTAGTATACTTAGTATAATGGGCTTAGGGAATCAAAGGACGTACTTGACTTACTTTAACCAGAGATTCCCGATATTATTTGAAGTAAAATGTAAATGAAACTTCGGTCTCCGGTGACATTTTTTATGTTTTTTTTTGTTTATTTTATTTTTTAAAATCAGTAGGTTTTGGGCAGTTAGGTCGGGGTGAGGGTTTAGGCGGTTACTCGGCTGACTGACAAGTGATTTCATGTGGAAGAAAAATAAATTGTTTGGATTTGAAGAAGAAAAAATTGAAGAAAAAAAAATTTCGGGTTGATGGTTTTATCTCCAATTCACCGCCGCACCGGGAAACATTTATTTCATAACCTCTGTCGTATGTCACCCCAAGTGGATCGCTACTTTTGATGATTTAACAGTGGTGCCCTTCCATGAGGTGAGGATGGTCTAGGTCATGGGTCGGCAACCTGCGGCCCGCGAGGCGTCTTGGTGCGGCCCGCAAGATTCTCACCGCAAGGCACGTGACGGACGATATCATACACAACGGAGTGATAGGGAGCGAGAAAGGGAGCGAAGGGTTTGCAAAGGGGGAGCGATTAGCAAATCAACGTAATAGGTTTGCAAAGTGGTACCACACTTAAAATGGCTTTTAAAGAAAAAAAACTTGGTGGGTTGCTGTAGGGGTTTGCCTTCTGAAGACTACAAGGAGTTAAAATGGCTTGCTGAGCAAATAATAACTATGTTTGGTAGTACATAAATTTGTTAGCAAGCTTTTTCAATTCTGAATTATCGAGAAAACAAACAGTGTTCTCGGTTATCGAGTTCACGTTTAGACACAGTACTACACGACTCTACTTCAAAATTGCAAGCTAAATACAACCACAAAAACCCCATTTATTTTATCAACTACAATAAATGTTGTAAAAATATACAATAAGCGTTTTATTTTTAAAACTAAAATATTTGTACACAAATATTGTAGGTTTTTATTACAATAGCTCCACACAGGAGGCCCTGAGGAAAATAATTTCTCTCAAGGCCTATGTCATTTTAGAGGATGCCGTGTGGAGGGTCATTTTAAGGAAGGAAAGGATAGGAAGTTTTGGGAGGAAAAAGTGGGTAGGAAATATGGGCGTCAGTGTGTCCATGAGTGATGCACGTATGAATCAATCCTTCCAAGTGCAGTGCACAGCGATGAGTCGAGAGAGTTCAGCTAGAAAGGTCAAAAGGCCTCCCTCAACCAGTCTCTCTCGATCCGGCCCGCCACGCAGCAGGTGGGCAGATGCATCCGCCACCAAGACCTGGACATACCTCACTCCATGAACCCGGACACCCCTGTTAAATCACCAAATATCAATGACATGTGGCCCAAGTGCGGCCCGCACTAATCCCCACACAAAAAAATGGCCCTTTTACAACAAAAGGTTGCCCACCCATGGTCTAGGTCCTAGACTCTAGGAGGTCTTGGTGACGAGTATTTACACATCTACTGGATTCGCCTCCCCCTCCCGCTAATCCATTTCCCGAGTTCCCCTCCCCCTCCCGCATTCAATACATTCATCCCCGGTACATTCAGTTTTCAAACAGCTCGCGGGCCACCTATTGCAATTTTTTTATACAAATTTCATAATGCCAAAGCTCACCAGTATACCATCTCTGGCAGGCACACATCAAGTCCTCAAAGTTTCATCGCAATCGGATGAACTGTTAGCAACGCATAATTGCATGATGCTAGAACTCACTATTGTATATAATAAATTCGCGGGCATGCGCACATCAAATCCCCAAAGTAGTATTGTAATCAGATGAATGGTTTAGCAACGCATAGCATACATACATATATACATAGACATAAGCAAACAAATATTCATTTTTATATAATACATTCTGTTTCTTTCTACAATATAAAATAAATAAAAACACAAGCCGAAAATGTGCAATTTCTTAGTATGCCAAATATCGCCTCAAATATAATGTATGAAATAAACTTAAAAATCGCTTGGCAAACGAAGTCTAGAAACAGTTTATTTTAGCGCATAAGTGTTTTTTCTTTATTTTGTGAATAATTTCGGGCAAAATAAAAAAAAGATAGTCAAAGGAAATTGACACAAATAATTTTATTCATAAAACTGTAATTTTTAAAAGCGGTTTCTTATAATTGCGTTCATTAATTTCCAATGAATGAAAAAATTGAAAGCTTTCGCTTATATTTTTTATAAGTAAGGAATTAACAATTTTACTAAATTCTTCTCAAGCCAAACGATAGAAAAAACTTCAATTTATCGAAAAATTTACTTTTAAATATTAATAATGTAAACTGATTAGTAGTAAAGATTAATTTAAAATGGTAATTTCACATTGAACTTCGTCTTGATTTTGTATTTTTGCATTTAACTTTAAAATGAAGAAGTAATTTCTAATCTTAAATCAAAACTTCGGGTACAACGGCTGCGCTCTGAAAAACATCACGAAAAAAACCAATGCACAAATATTATCTTTCAATCCGTCGTGATTGCTCAATCGATAATCCCCCCACCCCAACCCCTGTCTGTGGGGATTCCCCCCACCAATATAAAGCCCCCTCCCCCCAACCCCCTGCCAATTCTCCAATCGACATTACCCCCGGAAAGTGGCAACAGATGGAGGTGATAATATTATTTACTGGAGCATTGATGACACTGAGATTCAATTTGAAGATAGTCTAATCTCGTGATATTTTCTTCAGCTCGGAAAAGATTAAGGCTTAAGGGATGATTTGAGACTTCTCGCCTTATATCTATCAGTCAGGGATGAATCTCTAAAGTGCGCGACAAAGCTCTTTACGTGTTTACTTCGCATTTTGTAAGGCTCGAGCGTTGGAATTCGCTGATCAGCGGCACAATTCTTCAATCGCTGTCGAAAGTGGTGACCGGACAACTCAGAATGAAACCTACCCAGAACCACCTCAGAAAAGTCATTAAGGCCCCGTACCCGAGCACGAAAAGAAGAAGATGGAGAGATATGTAATTACGAATGTTGGAGAGAGCGCACTAATATTTAAGTGATAAAATTGCAGCGAAAATTGCCAAAAAGCTTAATAAAACATGACTCGATTAAAAAATAGCAAAAATCTCGTGGAACGTATCTTAAGCAGTGGCGTGCACAGAGTTTTTGATCAGGTTAGGCAGTAGGAAAACCGCAGATTGATTCAAATAAAAAATACGAGTGTGCTTTAGACCACACGAATGAAGTAAAACTTCTATCAGAGGAAGAGAGAAAGAAAATGTGCGCGCGCACTGCTCTCTCTCTTGCTCCTACAGTGTGATACAGACATTAGGCCTGCACTGTGTCTTAGATACCCGAAACGTAACTGGCTATGAGAGAAAGAGAGAAAGAAAATGTGTGCCCGCACCTCTCTCTCTTGCCCCTACAGTAATATACAACTTATATCTCCTTCTCAACTTCCGTTCGCCTCGCTCGACACTTTTCGTAACGCTCTCTTCTCGCATTCACCAGCTTACTCCCCAAGTCAATCGCGCGTAAAGAAGTTTTACTTCAATTAAAAAAAACTTACCACAGATAACTTCCTTCGTACAAGTTTTCGCATTTCTGAAATTACCGAGAAAATCCATTGTTTTTTAAATTACTTAAACACACATTATTTCATTCACTACAACAAGTTTCACGGTTTAAAATTTCCATATTTTCTCATATAATTCACAATTAAAGTACGACAAACGTTTTTGAACAGACAATTTGCATTTATGAAAGATAAATAGTTGATAGAAATAGATAACAACAGATTTCACTGTCGTCGCCGATTGCCATTTGGTAATTTTGTTCCAGAAAGCACTGCCTGATACTAACAAAAACCCTCATAGAAGCAAATTCAAAACGAGTTGTAGCACAGTTCTACTCTATGCTTGTAATGTATAAAGTAAGCTTTAAGCAGAAATAATTCCTGCTTTACGCCGCATTTTAGTGATGTAGTCGGAGGGCGCGCGTGTAGTTTCTAGTTACAGTTTATGCCACGTTTGTATTACAATATTTGTTTGCAGTATCGTTTGACGTGGCGCTCGCTTAGTTTCGGCTGCTCAGCTTCTTCGCGCTTATTTTTGAAAGTGTATATTTATTTTTAGCAATAATTTAATCAATTATAATATTATTTATATGCTTATGTTTTACAAATACGGTAGGGTAGGCAGTGCTTATGTGCCTATATGGAGTGCACGCCCCTGATCTTAAGTATCATTTAAAGAAACGTTGTGAATTTTTTCACAAATATAACTTGTAAAATATTAGACATAGACTTGTTTTTAATAACTTTCGGAGCATACTTTGCGATATTTTTCTATCCAGGGAATTTCATATAATTTGCGTTTCGGCGTGGAACGTATTTTTTTAAGTTTTTTTTTACTTAAAAAGAAAGACAAACATTCCCGTGTTACGAATAACCCATAAATGTTTGAAAATCTCCTACTGCCACCACAGAAAGCCGAAAATGTTGCTTGTGTTGTGATGGAAGTCTTAGCCGGCCGAGGAATCGAACACGCGACGCCCGGATGGGACCCAAACGCGATTCCCACTCAACAACTGACCGATTGAATCTAGATATTATCTTCAAAAACAACATATATTTTTTTAAGAGCTTAAAAACGGGAGATATGTAAGAAATCGGTCGAAATTCGGATAGCGACGGCTTAAGAGTGATGAAAAAAATATATAAACAATTGGTTAAATAGGTTACGTTAGGTTAGATTAGGTAAGGGTTATAAGCTATATTAAAATTGTGTTTTCATAGCTTACATACCGTTTTTCTCCTTCAAATACACAGATTTTCTATTTTATAAATAACCATCTGAAGCACCCATCGTTGCCCGGGCTTTATTCTACTGAGTGTGAACAGGTGATAAGAGTGATTTTTAAATTCTAATCAATCTCAGAATAAAATGGAAATATCCTACGATATATTTAAAAACAAACCCGCAGTTACTCTTCTTTTTTACGTTAACCCCACACAGAAGGACCTGAAGAAAACAATTTCTTTCAGGACCTATATCATCTTTGACGGCCTCCATGGTAGAGGGGCAAGGCTCTTGACTCGCAATTCGAAGGTCACGTGATCGAATCCCGCCGTAGCAAATACATTTTATATGATTAATTTGTGATATTTCACAAATATTTCATTTTAAATAATATATAGTATATTTACGGCACGTTCCAGAGTTGAAGTTACTCTCAGTATCGCCCTAGTGCAAGACTGCCAATCAGAAATGAAATGTTACTTGAAATGGATTTAGGCGTGTTTGGTGACCAGATCTGAATAGCCAGGTACTTCCCCAACTTCTTCTTCCCATCTCCTTCCCCTCCCCACTACTTTTAGCCTCATAACATACTCCAATTGGGAATGCCATAGTCTCACTGGCTCCAGACGGGAGGGATTCACATAAAAAATAATTAATAAATCTTTGGGGAAGCTGTGTGGGGGATCTTTTTAAGGAAAGGAAAGAGAGGAAGTAATGTACGGGAAAGAAAAAGGTATGAGGTGTGTGCAGGAATCTAGATGTCAAGTGTGTCCAGGAATGACAGATGTATGAATCCATCCCCCCACTGCAGTGCAAGTCGATGGGTCGAGAGAGATCAGCAGCCGGTGACCAAGATATGAATACACCTCACCCGATGAACCCGGGCACCCCTGCTAATCACCAAACGTGGCGAACTACTTAGGGTGACTTGTGTTACTAGAGGTGTTATCCAAAAATTGATTCGCGACACGGCGGTACCCATACACGCCGTCTAAATTTAAATACATAATAGAATAACATTTTATTTTATTTTCGTTTATTATGGAGACAAAAACTGTTTATGTTGTATTGTGTTATACATATTATATTAAGGTAATTACATATTACATGGTTGCATAAACCAGCAAAGTTTCCGCAAAAATTCATAGTATATATACATTAAAAAATGGATTAAAACAATAAAGAAAACATAAAGTGGTAGAAAAAGAAAAAAAGAATATTTAAAAAGAAATAAAAACACAGATTTAAGTATGTGGTGAGGGAACGGACTCCGGTGTCGATAGAAACGGAGAGAGAAATAAAAGGCATCCGAGTTGGTTGCGAAACCAGTCGTTTATTGAAGCATGAGCTACGTAGCTGAGGTCGGTCCGATGTAAAGGGAAGTATGTCGAAGTGCCGTAGAGTGAGGTGTTGCGGGTGCTTGGAGATGGTCAAGGTCAGGAAGCTGCGGTGGAGCAGGCCACGGACCTGCAGGTCACCAGAGTGTTGCTCAACGCCGTGGTGGTGGAGATGACCTGGTCGTCCAGGCCGTTGCTCGACGCGGTGAGTTGCGGAGATGAACGGCGGTGACTCGGTGAGTGGAGCCATCGGCAGGTAGTCCTTGTGAGGCGGAGTGAGTACAGTGGCAGCGAGGCGCGGTGGGCCTCGGTAGCCATTGAGATGAGGCGCTGTTTCCCATACAGAAGATGCTTCGGATCTTGTAGATGCAGGAGCAAGGCGATGGTTTCAGCTGCTAGGTGCGGTGGACCTGAAGAGCTGGGGTATGGGTGAGAGCCTTGAAGGAAGCTGCCCTGGAGGAGAGTGCGGATGCACCGGGCACTGATCTTACACTGGTTCGCTGTATAGAGGCGATTGTAAAAGCGACGGTTGGATAGAGACTGACTACTCTGAAGTTAAGTGCGTCGCCTCATGTAGGAGCGAGCGGCCAAGTAACTTTCCGTTCGCTGGCAATATGTGCGCTGGAAAGTGCTAGAATTAACTCGTCACTGTGTTCGTGGATGCACGCTGAGTCTCGACCTTTCGCGAAGGTGACGAAATTATTATTTATCAAGCGGCAGGCCCATCGAGTACAATGCCGCCGATACGTGCAAAAGTAAGTGAGTAGCTAGACGATACTGGCGAATACTTGGCGACTTGCAGATCCTTCTCGTGTGTTCTTTGAGTGGCGGAAAAATAATTGTATGAACGCCATAGTGGGATAGATAAAATAAAATTAAACCGTGAACCTATATAAAAATAATACATTTTCACATCATAGGATAAACATGATTAGCCATTTACCAGCGCCCTTGAGGTGATTTTTCCCAAAACGGCGCTGTATAAATCATCCAAATATTATTATTATAAAAAAACGAAAAAACAACATATTGAGAATGAGAAAAAAAAACACACAGCAGGGGTAGAGGGTTCGTAATTAACAATTTGTTTGAATTTTTTCTATTATGCATTTCGTAAATTGGCCTCAGTACAAACGGAAAATATCGGCGCCTGATAAGATGTTATTATATATTTTTTTATATTAAAACACAAATATCTTTTTACACATCATTTTTATTTTTTATTTTTTTTTTTTTTTATAGTTAATACCGCACAAGAGTCCCAACTGCTCCCGTCTGGAGCCAGTGAGACTATGGCATCCCCAATCGGGGTATGTTGTGAGGCTGAAGGTAGTGGGGAAGGAGATAGGGAAGAGGAAGGTGGGGAAGTACCTGGCTATTCAGATCTGGTCACTAAACACGGCTAAAGCCATTTTCAAGCAACGTTTCAATTCTGATTTAATATACACTCAACATGTTTCGTGAGCGATGCTCACATCATCAGGAGTTAAAGTATACTGAAGTTATAATTTTATACAGATCATGGATTATTATCTATTTGTTAATAACCATACCGCAAAAATGATAAATAAGAACATGCCCGGTAATATTCAACCGGCATTTTACGCGAATAATAAATTGAAAAAATACATTCTTAATAACAAGGATAGCGACATGTTTGTCCGCCGGCGTACCATCGGCGCAAGCCAAAATAATCACTAAAAAATAATTTTGTTATGCAATTTTAACCCTTATGTATAAAGAAAACGTGTGAAGAAGAAGGTCAGAATCGCTTGGGGCATTCTTGTTCATAAGGTATAAGGTAAAATATATTTTCTTTGAAATTGTTTATGACACGGCCTGCAACTTTTTCGCGCCACTCGGCTGTCAAAATGGCGGCTGTCAAGTCTCGCGTCGCGGTCGACGAAATGATCGTAAAACGTATAAATTCGTCGAATAAACGCAAGTAATATTGTTCTTATGTATAGTTTAGTATTCAAGGAATGTGTTTCAGTAAAGATTACATAAGATAGCATAAAATTAACCTGCAAAATATTACGTAAAAGTCAAAACATCACGAATTTTTTTCGTTTTTTCCGTGGCATTTGAAAAGTAGTAAAAAGTATAAATTCATTGAATAAACGCAAGTAATATTGTTTTTATGTATAGTTTAGTCTTCAAAGTAAAACCCTTAATGAAGAAGTTTTCTTCGGAAAAAAAAAAAATGTTCTTATATTTTGTGCACGTCCTTCTTAGAAATGAATGTTGTGTGTAATTAATATAATATAATCCTCTTTCACGATACGCCACTGAAAAACGTGGTTTTGTAACCTCAAATCCAATCCCTATTAATTACCTCTCAAACACTTGACTGTCCAAACAGATCAAACCGACAAATCGTGTAATTTACAGATGTCACGGGCTGTGTGGATGAGTTCAGAGATTTGTCAATACTTCATAATAAAAGGGAAGCCGATATAAGCTGATATGCAAATAACACATGACATTTTTTTGAATGACACTCATGAACGTATTGGATGTCTCTGCTAACCGTACTAATTACGTACATTAAAATATTTTAATTAAACAAACCGTAATACATTGCGAACATTAAAATATTTTAATTAAAATTCTTGTATTATAGATAAATCATTGTTCATATGAATATTAGTAGACCTGCCCTAAGTGATAAAAGCGTATTATTTCCCCCCCCATACCGGTTCCATTTGGGGCCAGTTGGGCTCGCGTATGGCCTCACGCGAATCTAGAAAATGTGACGTCATCATTCTTGTGCGAACCAGCGTCGAGGTCTCATTGGTACAATAACAACCCTTTATTTACATTACAATTAAATTCAAACATGACTGTTTTATATGTAAAAGTCTTAGGAGAGTTTATAAAATAAAAAATATTATTCACTTGGAAGGGCACCTTAAAAGGGCATAAATAAATAACACGAATTCTCTGGAGAGAACATATGAGATATTACAATAATATATAAAAGCTAGCAGCTGCTAGACCCTGCAGGCGGCTTTTGGTTTGACTTCGCTCAGTTAGTGTTGGTGACCATTTTATAAAACCAAAGGAACTGGTTTCAAAATCAGCCCGTTCCTCGGATTCACTGTCATCCAATGATAGCTAGACACCGGACCAAGTAACCGGGACAGGCAATGACGTCATATGTAATATATCGCAGCTTGATACAACTGTATTTTACGGTCAATCTTTCCATATCCGGAGAGATACTACAAATTTACAAATTCGTAGCACTTATACCTGGGGGGGCGCGTCCCCATGTGACCTGTTAACGGAAGTGGCGACATCTTTTGACGAATTCTTGAATTTGAAACTGATTTGCAATGGTTGTTTAGTTTAAAATTTCACGTACAGATGCTATCTGTGACGCAGCGCGTACGGCTTGGCGTCAGACATACACTCGAAGCCGGGTTCTAAAATTCGACCATGCAGTGAAATGCAATGAAACAATAATAGCTGACCACTACCTAATTGCAACGACGATTTATTTCTCTAACTTCGACAAACACATTTCAGACAAATCGCACACTGAGTACTATACTGCACTCTCTGAAAAAAAAGTTAATCTTTTTATTTCAATCACTGATTGGAATGAAATGCTAAAATTATCTGAACCAAATGTATTGTACGAAGAAATGAAATCGAAATTTAAAAATATTTATGAACTTAGTAACATCACAAAATTTAATAAAAAATATCGCAATTATCAAAAAACTTGGATGAATGATAGCCTCATTGAAAATATACAAACACGAGATATTCTTTGGAGGAAATGGAAAAACTCACCTAACAACAAAAAATATGAAATCGATTTCAAAAAATACAGAAATAAATTAAATAAACAAATAATAAACACAAAAAAATTATACTATAACTATAAATTTAATCACTGTTTCAAAGACATTAAAAAAACATGGAATGAAATTAATAAAACTTTAGGAAGGAAAGATAAATCCGGTTGTGATGAAGTCATATCAAAATATTTCTTAAAATCCAAATCGAAAGATGCAGTGGCAGAAAATTTTGCAGACTTTTTTGATGAGGGGGTAAATAAGTTATTACATATATGTGATGTCCGAGAGTCAGAATACACGCCGGAATATTTAAACCATACAATGTATCTACCACGAGCAAATACAAAGCAAATCGAATTAATTATCGGTGGTATGAAAAATTCCAAGACTCCAGGCATAGATTTAATTCGTATGTATGATTTGAAAAAACATGTTAAATTACTTAGTCCTATAATCGCCCACTTAATTAACAGAATAATTGATACGGGCCATATTCCCGATGAACTAAAATATAGCATTGTAAGACCTATCTTTAAAAATGGAAATCACTCTTTAATAAACAATTACAGACCGATTTCCTTACTTCCTGCATTAGAAAAAATCTTAGAAAAATTTATATCAATAAATTTAGATAAATATTTAAATAATCAGAGTATTTATTATTGATGAATGCCAGTATGGCTTTCAAAAAAATAAAAGTTGCGATAAATTGCTCGAAAAATTTTCTAATCATATAAATTCACAACTAAACTGTAAACAACATGTATTGGTTCTATTTATTGATTTCTCAAAAGCCTTCGATACACTTAGCCATATACAAATAATTAAAGTACTTGAATTTATAGGTATCCGGGGTAAACTCCTCTTATTCTTTAAAAACTATTTGTCAAATAGAAAAATGAGTGTGAAGATTTTAAATATAATTAGTAAATCAAGATACATCAAATCGGGAGTACCGCAAGGGTCAATTCTAGGTCCAAAATTATATATTATATATGTAATTGCTATGTGTAAGATTTTCAAAAAAGCTCATCGATTCATTTTTGCTGATGATACTGTTCTTGTTGTATCAAATGAAAATCCTGAAATTGCTATACAAGAATTACAAAGAGATTTTAACGAGCTTCTCAAATGGGCTCATGATGTAGGTTTAATTATTAATGTAAAAAAAACCAAATGCATGTACATAAAATCACCAAGTTTGAAAATGTGGAATGTTCCTAAAATAACCGCTCATAGCTTTTACTGTATACATAGAGGAATTATTAATGTTTGTGACTGTGAAAAAATAGATTTCACAAATGAATATACTTATCTGGGAATAATTGTTGATAACAAATTTAAGTGGGATAAACAAGTGGCTGAAATTTGTAACCAGCTCAGATCCTTAGCTAGTAACTTTTACAAATTAAAATTTATTTTGCCTCATTGTACTCTTAAACTCATATATTTTTCTATGGTCGAATCCATCCTTAGATATGGTATTCGAACTTGGGGACATGCAAGCACTACTTACATTAAATATATTGAAAATTTACAAACCGCCATAATAAAAAAAATTGTCACAACTAAGATTTACAAGCAGAGACATAACTTAAAATTACTGTATGGCTCAGAGAGCCTACTTACAATAAAAGGTCTCCACTGGTTCACTACTATTATGGATAATTTGGGGGAAAGCCCTTACAAACACCTACTTGTACACAAACATACCACAAGATTTAGAGAAGGAAAGGGCCTAAAAACTCCTCGAATATTAAATAAATATGGAAGCCGTACTCTTGAATATCTAATACCAGTGATTTTCAATAAAATCAATAAAAACATAAAATTTGAAAAAAATGAGAGACTAAGTCCTAAAATGATAAAACTATGGTTAATGAACGAAAACTCCATGTATCTTTGAATATCTTAATATAGCTGCCTACATATCTTTTATTAGATAGGTATATTGAAATATCTTATATATTTATAGTTGTAAGTTAAATTATCTAATACTACTATGTGATCAATTCTAATGTTTCCTTAAAACTATAAATGTATTTACAAATATTTTCTTAGATACTATATTAAGAATGTTTAAATTGTTAGAACCTGCAGACAAGCTGCCATATGACAGCTTTGTGGGCCTACTCTATTTATTGTACAAAATGTTCTCTGTAATTTTAATAAATAAAAAAAAATAAAAAAGACGCTAACCTATTAATGCTGTTCGATAAATAAAAATTATATGCTGAGACTAGGGACTCTTGCTGAGACTGCCAATCGATTGGAGAGGAATCCCACCCGTTTTCCAGCGCTTTACTCTTATTATTTATGCACTGTGTCTTTTTCCCTACAGGTGCTTGCAGGTTACGCTGGATGCAATCACGCAGCGCTTGCCTCCTGGACTATCACCAACCTATCTCATTGTCTTGTCTATAGTCAACTAACACGTATTGTATCTTGTACTTCCCGCTAAGCACTTGCATACTGCTTACTAACAACTTATGCAGGGACACTGGAGGTGTAGATTCGTTCAAAATCAAATGTAGATTCGTTCATTCAAAAAAAGAGTCCTTGCGAGAGCCTTGAAGGAGTAACCATCTGTTACTTGTACCAGGGCGGGTAAGTGGAGGATAACCTTCAATGCTGAGACTAGTGTTTTTCAGTGTTTTTTAGCTGTCGTGAGCTGATGAATAAATAAACACCATAAAGATTGTATAATCCACGGAGAACACCTTTAAGATCAGATACAAAAGCCTTTTCCTTCCCCAATCGTGTTTCAACCCTTTTGGGTAGAATAGTCAGGTTTTTTCAACGCATAAATAAAACATGCATATCCAATATCTTTGAACTATGAATACCAAATACAAAAAGGTGTGGAAAAGTGTTTCATAATAAAATATGCATTTCACCCTGATACACTAAATGTACCTACATTTAGTGTATGTATGGAGAACTCATATCGTCGACTTAATCAAGAACGGCGATCTCAACAAGTGTGCAAGCATTGCAATTCAGCCAAGCCCGGCGCTGCTAGCCCGTTGCAGTCAATCAGTGATACTGAACCTTTGGAGCAGATTAAAAAAGTTACTGATATTAGTTCAGCGCTCGCCGCTCAGACACCGACAAATCTTAAAGATATTCAAGATCTAGTCATGAACAAGACGTCTAATCTGGAAAAAACACAAAATGATATTCTAGAGCAAAATAACAAAATACTTGAAAGTATTCAATTTATGAGTTCTCAATATGAGGATTTCATGGCTAGAATCCGTGACATCGAACTAAAGAATGATGAACTCACTAAAAAGAACTCAACCTTGGAAGCTAGGATTTATGTCTTGGAAAAATGTGTGGACATGCAGGAAAGGGAACTCAAAGCGAACAACATAGAAATAAGAGGCATCCCAGAAATCAAAGGAGAAAATCTGCAAGACGTTTTTTTCAATATCTGCAAAACAACAAAGTCCTCCACCGATACAAAGGACATTGATGCCATTCATCGCGCAACAAAAAAAAACAACAATAGTCATCCGAGAGAAATCATTGTTAAATTCAAAACGAACATAGCAAGAGAACATCTGTTAACAGACGTAAAAACTTTCAACAAAAACAAACAAAATCTAGAAGACAAATTGAACACCTCAAACATCGGTATAGCTGGTTCCTGCTCTCCGATCTTCATTTCAGAACAACTAACATTTCGCGGTAAACAGCTATGGTACAAGACACGAACAGCGGCGAAGGACAAACAATTTCGCTTTGCTTGGATTAAACGGGGGCAAATTTATCTTCGTAAAAACGAGGGAACTAATGCCATTGTTATCTCAGACGAAAGCAAATTGGCTGAGCTTTGATATATTTGAATTAATGGCCATTCTTTCGAGGTATGTCTTGACCCGTGCATTTATGTCTCTATCTCATATTTGTTTCATTTACTACCTTTCTGGAATTTATTTGTTATCACGCAGTTCTTGCTACATTATTTTTATTTTTATTATTGTTTTGGCTTCTTGCTATCTCTTTCTTACTACTATATCTAATTATATTATCTATACTTTATTATATATTATTCATATTTGTATCATTTTCTACCGTTTTCAAATTCATTTGATATCGCGCAATTCTTGCTGCCATCTTGTTTTTACTCCTTGCTATCTCATTCATAGTACTACATCTAACTACATCATTTATACTATATTATCTATATTAAGCACATTTACCATTGTAACTACATTTGGAATCGCATTTAATCATTTTTTACTCGGGAACCAAAAGTTATTTACAACTACTCTGAACACCACACAAACATATATCTTATCAACTTAAGGACAGATATACGTCAGACGAGCTACGGGAACTAATGCTATTTGTATATCCGATGAAACAAAACTTGAATCTATGTGATACAATTGAACAAATTACACTACCTAGGTATGTACCGTCTCACTCGTTTTCAGGTATATGCATGAAATTGTTAACACGGCGAACCAGCGAATTTATCTGTCTTTATTATACTATTTACCAAGGTTTAAATCGATTAGCGTTAATTTCATATTTCACTATATTAAGAAGGTACGAGTACACCCTGTCTCGCTCATTTACATATGATACTTGGCTAACATTTATATATAAAATTTTATTATTATTAATATATAATATTTTGTTTACATTTACGTTTAATAGTTTGTTATCATTCACAAATATTAAATTGTTATCATTTATACATAATATTTTGTTTGCACGGCGTTTCAGCGTCCTTAAACATTCTGCTTTATATTATCAAATCACCGTCAATTTATTTCCATACACACCTAATTGCATCAACGTTAGTAATGGATTTAATAATATATTATTGGTAAACTGTTCGCTTTTCCACACTCAACTAATATTTAATTATGTTTGATTTAACTTGTGATATTGGTAACCATTCAGATATATTCTGCAACATGAATACTATTGATGATCTGAATAAAATAAAAAAATTATAATTGGGGCTCTTACAACCTAAAAATTATCCATCAAAACATAAGAAGTATATCTAAACTTGACGATTTCTTAATTTTCCTAGATCAATTTGATTACGCATTCGATGTCATAATTTTGTCGGAATGCTGGATAAATAAAGAGTACACCTCCAAAGTAATTCACAATTACTCAGAACATCACACAAACATAAATTTAAATAAATCCAGTGGAATCGTAGTTTATATCAGAGACGGTCTACATGCACAAGTTGACGAAATTTCACTATCACAAGCTAACTGTATGAAAATTGTATTGAACAATAATTTATGTATTTTTGCAATCTACAGGTCACCTTCTTTCCAAAATATTGACACTTTTTTTAATTCTCTACAAACATTCATCAACAGTTCAAAACAAGTTGAACGACAAATTATTTTAGGTGATTTAAATATAAACACGATCCCTGAGTACCACCGTCAATGCGAAGATTATTTATGTATGCTTACGGAAAATGGGTTCATGCAGACAATTCACAGTCCTACTCGAGAACAGGGTACAAGTAAATCTTGTCTAGACCACATCAACGTTAAAAAAATCAAACATATCGACTCATTTGTTATCCACACCACAATTTCTGACCACTACACCACAGCTCTCTGCCTTAGAAATAAGCCTCCCACCGCTGCCAAAACTAAATACATACCTCGAATAAACTACATTAACTTACTTCAGGACTTAAGTTCAGAAAAATGGGGAAATGTTTTAGACCAAAGGGATACTGATTCAGCAATGACGGAATTCATCTCAAAGTTACATGATTATATATTTAAACACACGAGTAACAAACTCATACCTAATAAGCAATTAAAAATCACGCCATGGATCACTCCTGGTCTAGTTAAGTCAATTCACAAACGGAACCAACTCCACAAAAAGGCAAATAGGAGCCCAGATAATATAATATTACAAACTCGCTATAAAAAGTATAGGAACTTGTGCAAAAATTTAATCGTATCAACTAAAGAAAGCTATTTTAAAAAAATTATTTACGAAAATAACTATACGCCAAAACTGCTATGGGAAGCATTCCGTAATATAACTAAAACTAAAACTAATAAAACTTCCGATATCAAATCGCTGTACATTGATAACACTATTACGTCAGATCCAAAAAAGATGGCAAATTTTGCAAATAACTACTTCACGTCGGTGGGAAACACACTGGCAAAAAAAATCCTAGATAAAAACAACACAACTGAAAAAGATCTCGCGAAGCAAACTGGCTGTTATTTCCGTCACAAAATAGATAACATTCGAACTACGTCACACGAAGTGATGAAAATAATTGACGAGCTTAAGTCATCCAATGCATGCGGTCCTGATAAGGTCTCATCAAATCTATTAAAAAATATTAAATCCGTCATAGCATCACCGATATCGTTCATATGCAATCTGAGCTTTAACTCTGGAAATTTCCCTAATAATTTAAAACAATCAAATGTTATTCTACTGCACAAAAATGGGGATAAATCTCAGATTAACAACTACCGACCGGTTTCTTTGATCAATTCTGTATCTAAAATTATTGAGAAAATTGTAAAGAATCGGCTCAGTCTATATCTAGAAAACAATAACATCCTTTCCAATAGACAATACGGTTTCCGTCCAGGTTTAGGGACTGAAAATGCCATTGCTAATTTAACAAAAATTATCTCTAATAACATCGATAGAGGTACAAAATGCATTGCTCTCTTCCTGGATCTAGCCAAAGCGTTCGACACTATCTCTCACAAAATTCTGTTGAATAAATTACAGCGTATTGGTATACAAGGTCAGCTCTTCAAATGGTTGTGTAGCTATTTAGATAACAGGAGCCAAAGAGCACTTATCAACGACACTATAAGCGATCCAGCTAATATTAAATTCGGTGTACCCCAAGGAAGTACTCTAGGACCACTCTTATTCAACATATATATTAATGAACTATGCAACAGTTCCTTTGCCGACCACATTATTACCTTCGCCGATGATACAGTTTTACTATATGAAGACAAAAGCTGGAATATTGTTCATAATAAAGCAGAAATAGGTTTAAACAAGGTCAAACAATGGCTAGACAATAATCTCCTCACACTCAACTTAGATAAAACTAAATACATCCGTTTCAGTGCAACACAAGCAGGAAAACCAAAAGAAACACACAACATCATTATACACCACTGTAATGACCTAACCACTTGTAATTGCAATAACTTAGAATGTGTCGATAGCATAAAATATCTAGGAATCATAATAGATAAATCTCTGAGATGGGAGGAACACATAGACTCTACCACCACAAAGATCAGAAAACTTACTCATCTTTTTATGTCTGTTAGAAATATTCTTTGCGTAAAAGATCTGAAACAAATGTACCATGCCATGTGTAATTCTTTGCTAGAATATGCATCCTTAGGATGGGGCGGCTGTTCGAAAACAATTCTTGATCCCTTAGCAAAAGCACAAAAATCGCTTCTAAGGGTCATCCTTAAGAAACCTTTCAGGTATCCCAGTGATCTATTATTTGAAGAGTTACGAGTTCTTGACGTACGGCAACTTTACATAAGAAAAACTATTCTACATACTCAAAAACATCGACACCACTATTCATCCATTGATCATCTCCACAACACCCGTCATGCAAGGAGGAATCCAGTAGTTCCACCAAATACCAACACATCACATGCACAAAGACAATACTCTTACTTAGGGCCAAAATTGTTCAACCTCGTACCCGATGCATGGAAATTGAAAAGTGCAAGCACTCTGCGCAAATGGGTTAGCAATTGGCTTCTGGACATGGGGAGACTCGAGAGCGAACACATGCTCACACAAACTCACTTACCTAATAATATGTACTATCAGGTTTACGTTAATCCATAAGAATCTTATAAGTACTCATCTAATTAGCTGGTATAATATAGGTTGTATAATATTATCTTTATTTTTTTATATTGTTATCTTCAAACTAAAAGTTACTAGGTACAAAAATAGGTACAAAAAATATTTTAAAAGTTGTAGTATTGATAAAATTAAATTATGAGTAAAATATTATGTACTATCAAAAATTGTACATCGAAGAAAGATTTAGTTTTTATTTTTCTGTTTCACAAACCAATGAGTTCTTATTTTTATTTTTTTCTTTGTAGCTTTAATATATTATCATTCAAATTTTTTGTACTTGGTAACTCTTCTCAGTAGCTTTTTACTATTAATATTAAATTTAATTGTTTTATTGCTTTTAATCTTGCACTTGACTGTAGATTTAACAAATACAAATGTAATCAGCACTTATGCCCTCATTCATTTACTAGTATTTACTAACTACCTAATGTGAACTAAACCAGGCAATTCGACTGTCCTAAAACGGGAAATCTCTTAGTTGGACAGTCAAAGTTTTCTTATAATGTGTATGTATTTTTGTTCAAATAAATAAATAAATAAATAAAAAAAAAAAAAAAAATTCGGTGGACCGTCTGAGATTTCTTGACTTTTGACTTTTGAAATACTGGCATACAGAGCTCCGGGCCAAAAAAGGCCCCTTTCTCTTTCATCATGAGTTTATAATTTAAAAAATTATGTTTGTAGAAAAAATGAATTTATTCGTGTTTTTTTAATTGTTATTTGCAAGGGGGTACATGGCTGCAATATGGAGGGAGGGATTTTTCGGAGGATTTGTTTGGGTTTTTTATCTTTTGTTTTTTCGTTAATGTCCTACTGGGTGAGACAGTTTATAGACGCGTTGTCGTGGGTGGGGATTCCCGCATAAAATGTTTCCGCGAGGCTTACGGTGTGGTTTTTCAATAATGGGACTTCTGAATCGTTGTGGAGTTGGGAAACCCTCAACCACTTGGGGGCGCCCAGGGCTGTACGGATGACTTTGTTTTGGAAATTTTGAAGTTTGTTCATGTTACAATTGGAAGTGTTTCCCCAGATGGGGCTGGCATAGGTTAATTTAGGTCTTATTGTAGTTTTGTAGATTAGGAGTTTATTTTTAGCAGAAAGTTGTTTGTTTCTTTTACATAGCATGGGATAGAGGGCTGCGTATGTTTTGTTAGCTGAGGCTAGGATTTCTTGGGTGTGTTTTTTCCATGTGAGTTTACTATCGAGGGTTACGCCGAGGTATTTAATGTTTTTTACCCAGGGGACGTTTTGACCGAACAGCTGGAAGTTAGGTGGCCTTCGGATGGAATATTTGCGAGAAAAGACGCAGGCTGCGCTCTTGGAAGGGTTGATGCTAATTCTCTATTCTTTGAAGAAGATTTCGCATTCGGAGGTGTGGGATTGAACTCGACGGGTGGCGGTGAATGGACTTACTGAAGTGGACTGAGATTTCTTGATTTTGATTCGTTATGTGTTAATCAGTTAGTGCCAGTCAAGCCCTCCCGCTGCAGAGCAAGTCGATGGGTCGAGAAAGACCAGCTGGAGAGGTTGAAGGGTCTCTCCAAACCGGCGTCTACGTCTACTATCAGAAAGGCCATTCCCTAAAATGTGTGATTAGAGATCGTTCTCCCGCGAGAAGTGCTGTCAGATTTGTGTAATTTTCAACAGCTCATATTTTCATAAGATCATATTTTTAAATTTTCGCTAACATTAAAAAAAATCATACCTTAGAATTTTAACATCGAAACAAAAAATATATTGTTTTGCTAAATAGCCAATGTATTAACCCGTATTCTACCGTTTATTTCGTATTTTTAGGATTTTAAAAAATATATTTAAAAATCGTAAATTTTATAACCGCCCGAATCCTACGTAGTTGTTACTTTGAAACTCCGTGAGAGGTACTTATTCGAGTCAAAATAGAATATTTTTGATTTCTGTACGTTGTCTGTGGTATACTTGATTATAAAAGATGCATATCTGTGGAAAAAGGACTTAATTTTAACCATAACCAGCTGATCTGAAATTCTGCTTGAAGAATATTTAAAAAAATATATTTTTAACATCGTTCTAAAATAGTCTTCGAAGTTCGAATTTGAATCGTCTATAGTCATAATAAGTAGATCATTTTAATAGCTTCGTTTTAAAATAAATGGCTCGCCATGGAAATGTTTTAAATAATTCAATAAATGTTTTAAGAATGGTAGGAAAATTTGGTCCAATTTTGGACCGCTATCAACCGCAGAAAAATAAAAGTGATCCATATTTCGACCATAATCGCTCCATTGGGTGCCTATAATATGAAATGCATGTTTCTGAGGACCACATCGTAAACTTCTATCCTCTCATTCCCCATGGAAGAAATAAAAACAATAAAAATGAAGAAATAAATATTTTAATGAAACGTTTTTTTCTTTTTTTTATTCTCACACAATTGTATAATATTCAGTCCTCCAATAATACAATATTGTCTGCACTCTTGTCCATTATGTGCCTCTCTCAAATAGTTACATCAGGATTGGTATCACAATTCTGCAATAGACTGCTAGCCTCAAGCGACTGAAATAAAATAATAACAACAAAATTAATAAATATATTTTACAAGTCTAACAGTTATAGTGTGTTTTGTGTTAACCCCTCAGGTCAGAACAAAAAAATTAAGTCCTCAAATATTCTCGCTGGACTTTCAATTTCAAATGGATTCACAATTTTTTTATCCCAAAATGAAATACTATTTTTGAAATCAGATAAAAGATGTATTTCGATCGTCCAGTTGATTAGGCAGATATCTGCAAATATTGTTTCGATATAATGAGGAAAGCAACATTCGAATGCTCATCGTAAATCATTTGTTTTTAACTTGTATCTGTGTTTTACATATTACCCTTTGAATGGCAGGAGATCAGATTTGTCCCAGCTCACATGCATCTCGTATAAATCACTGTCACTCCATTACTATCAGAGTGAGAATTATATTCTAAACAGTGTTAAAAAGGCAAAACATCACGTTTTTTATTCTAATCTAAAAAATAACGACAAAAAAAGTAAAATGAATACCTTTATAAAAGCAAAGTTTTGAATCGCAATTTTTAAAAAAAAATTGAAATCTTGAGAATTTTTTATTAATTATTTTTATATGAAAAGGCAAAAAAGTTAGGTGACAGTGACGTTTAAAATACATTTATCTAATAAAATATATATGTGAATTTATTTTTTTTCGTTAGTAGTAATTTTAGATAGAAAAAGCGTGAGGTGAGCCATTTTTTAATTTTTTTTATGTTTGCATGCAAAATTTTTATATTTCAAAAATTATATGATTATTTCGAATTATAAAATTTGAAAGCGTTATTTATCACCTTTTAAAGGCAGTTTTTATTTTTTGGATATGTTCAGAAATATTGCATTTTATTGAAAAGCGGAAATATTTTGACCATCTGAAAAATAGGTATGTTTTTAGGTTTTCACGGCCAAAAAGTATTTTTGTTATTGTTTTTGGGGTGTTATGCCGTGTTTCGCTACCTCCTTCTTTAGCCAACGTTTCGGACAGCGTTACAGTGTCCATCATCAGGGCAGATGACCAAATGATATTGGTGAGAGTGTTTACTTATGTGTGTCGAAGCGATACCGTGCTGCCAGCTCCATTTCTCTACGAGCTGGTGTTAGAAAAAATTCAGCATGGTTTTTTTGCGTTTAGCTTTGGTGTAGCCGTCAATTACTGGATACCAAGAACTATTGAGCTTAGCTCCGTCGTCTCTGTAAATATTGATGGGGTTTTTATGGATTTCAATTGCCTCCGTAATTAGGCGTGCTCTGTAAGTTTTGGGTCTTCCCAGGACTTCAGGAACAAATCCAAAGTAATGGCCGGTTTCGATTAAGTGCTCGGCGATTGCCGATTTGTCAGGGTGGCCAAGTTTACAAGCACGAACACTTTCGTGTTGGGCATGCTCGGTATGAACCTTCTACCCGTCAGAAGGGGTGTGCTCTTTATAACAAATGTAACATATCTATTTTGCTAGTAGGTACTGGCGACTTTTTCTTAATTTTATTCGATTTTAAATTTTATCTTGGTGTGGTTGGTCAAACTGTCAACCGGAGATAGGAAAAAACGCAAATTCGGGATATGATTATGGCGGCGGGTGTGAGTTTGCGTCTTTGACCGGGAGGTCAATTTTTTTGAGCCTTGAAGGCAAGTTTGATTTTTATTAAGTGCTGGAAGCCTTAAATATTTTTATTTTGGATCACGAGTTAGTGATAACGTGTAATGGCGAAAGAGCGAGTGATTTCGCGTCGAGCTATCGGCAGATGCCTGGAGATTTTGTTGCGTTTTGCTAATGGCGCGTGGTTTTCGGCTGTTGAAGCCGTGAAATTTTAACAAGCTGCCGACCGATAATAGTTGTGTGACTGCCGACCGATAATAGAGAAGTGGCTTTATCGTATTCTGGGCACGCTAAGCTGATGGAGCCTCTTTCCTGCTGTTTGGCCACCCTGGTTCGGAGCCTCTTTCCTGTTAATGAAGGAAGACCGCTTGGACACGCGGATGGCATGCCGAGATTCCTGCTTTTTGGCCCCCCTGGTTCGGAGCCCCGAGGCCTGGTTGGGAGCCTCGAGCCTCTTTACTGTTGATGAAGGAAGACCGTTTGACACGCGGATGGCCTGTCGAGATTCCTGCTTTTTGGCCCCCCTGGTTCGGAGCCCCGAGGCCTCGTCTCTGCTGGCCATTCTACCCGCGAAGACATTCCGTAACGGCGTACCTTTAATTAACGGCCTAAACAATCTCTCTCTCTTTTCGTATCACAACCTATTTGAATAATGCAGGTATTTATATTTTATACAACTATTTGTTTGCCAATTTCAAGTAATAAATTAAGTTGTTCTTATATCTCTAACTACTCTTTTACTTAAACATTCGATTTGGACCTCAGCCTTTTCCCCACTATCTTGAGATGGTAGTCGATTGCTCTAATTTTTGATTTCTGACAAGAATATATGTTACACACATTTCTTCAGACTGATTCGTGGACGATTCGAAAACTCGGCTATTATAGAGAGCATTAGTTTCGATGTTCCCGATGGTTATCTCCATCACCGACAGCATAGACTGTTTTGTCTCCCGGCTTGCAGAACTAACTTGCCAATGTTCATGCCAGTCGGGAGAGCAGTCTTGTTGTTAAATAGAATCACTTTGAATATCGACACGTTTAGCATCAATGAAGCACAATTTAGACAGCAAGCTTTATTGCTGATAGTCTGATTGTGCTTCATTGATTTTTAAATTGTTGATTGATATTTAAATTGTTTATTGTTTAAATTTTTTATATTATTTAGTTGCTTAAATATGCTATCTTAATATTTTCTCCATTTTAAAAACGATTTGAAATTTTAATTTTGTTATGTTTTTAAAATGAATAAATTGAATTGAATTGAATGTGTTAGTATGATATTTTGAAATATCCTATTAGTGACCCAAAAAATCGACATTTTTTTTTAATTCACTACAATTTTTTCTGCATTATAATTGGAAGTGTTAATGAGTAATCTTAGTATTGTACCAGATAGAGGGTACACATTTAAATATAACTGCATACTCATCTCAAATTTCGATTTTTCAGAGAAGTCTGACTTTTTTATTACATATATTAACTCCACATAGGAGGTCCTATGGAAAATAATTATCCTCAGGACCTATGTCATCTTAGGGAATGCTGTGTGAAGGATTTTTTTAAGGAAAGGAAGAAGGGAAAGTTCTGGGAAGGAAATAGGTATTATATTTATTTTTTAATATATTTTATTTATTTTAACAAAAAACCAACATATTGCAAAAGCGGTAATAAAAGATTCATAATAATTATATTTAGAGTTAATAAATACATTTAGTTAAAACATAATTGCTATTTCACGCTTAAAATCATTGCAGGAAATGTGGAAAATATCCACATTTCCTGCAACCTAGTGAGTCTTCCCAGGGGCATCACCATTGGTAAGTTAGTTCTGCAACTGGGAAGAATCAAAAGCCTGTGATGGCGACCTCGCGTGAAATTATCCGGGACATAGAATCCTATTTCAGCCAGAATATCTAGTACCGATATAAAACCATTTAGCAGCTTATAAGCCATCAGCTGTAATGCGACATCTCTTCTGGAACTAAAGCTGCAGATACCCAGCATTCCCGAGATAAATGCTGTTGGAAACAGCCATGGGTAAAAACCTAACTCTCTCATAAAGAGGTACCGTAAAAAATTCTGTTGTATTTTCTCAACCATTAGTACATAGACGATGTCCTGAGGTCCCCATATCTGAGATCCACTCTCGTATGAGGGGTGTGTAGGAATTTGGGGGTCCAGGAGTGACGGATTTATATTTATTTATTT
Organism: Glyphotaelius pellucidus; assembly: GCA_936435175.1. NCBI lineage: Eukaryota > Metazoa > Arthropoda > Insecta > Trichoptera > Limnephilidae > Glyphotaelius > Glyphotaelius pellucidus. Next base: position 3,949,939 of record OW386561.1, read on the forward strand.
ATTTTATTATATTTATTATTTACATCTATATAAAAAAAATACATATATTTTTTGTCCTTGCCTGTCTTACTAGGAGATCTTGTGTCGAGACAGACTATTTTACAAATAGTTTATAGGTATTATTAGGGTACATTTTACAATAAAGCTAAAATATTTGAAACATTTTTTAGGTTGGAATGTAGTGGTAACAATAATGACAAACAGGATTATATTTGGGTGAGATGACTAATTATTGCACGACCTTTTTCTATGATCCATTGTTTGATCAGGATTTTGTATGTGTTAATATTATTCGATTGTCTTGTTTTGTCAGGTAGGTTAATGTATATTTTAGACGCAATGTATTTGAAATTTCTTTCACCAAATGTTGTGTTTGTTTTGGGTTCTTTCGTTTTGTGCCGCGTGTTTACAATATTTTGGGTATTTTCATAAAATGCATATGTTTTATTTTTAAACAGATGGGTTAAGATGGTCTTTGTGTAAATTTGTCGAATATCTAATACATGGAATTTGTTGAATATATCTGCAGTACTTGTGATTATGGGAACTTTAAGAATAACTTTCATAATTAATTTTTGTGCCTTCGATAATGAATCTATAGCTGATAGTGTTGCACCTCCCCATGCGATTATTCCATATTCAATGATTATATGAATCATATGAATCCACCCCTTCAATTGCAGTGCAAGAAAATGGGTCGAGGGATTCTGGCTGGAAAGGTCAAAATACCTCCAGTTTATTTAACAGTTTACTGTTTTAAACAGTATTTTACTGATTAATACTTACATTCTCATATAATTTTTTAAGATAGTCCCAGAATATGAGACAGAGCACGGTATGGGGGGCAATTCTGAGGTACAAGGGACCCACTCCCTTGTAGAGACCGTACACCCCTTCAGACTTTAATATTTTAACCCCGCAGTCGATAATTCCACTGTAAGTTTTGCCCCGTCCCAATGCGTCGGTATCTGAAAAAATAACATTTATATTTTATATGAAAAACATTATTTATATTTCAGTATGTACCTACGTATGCACAAAAACGACAGTTAAATACTTTAAAACTAAGGCAGAGAATGTTAAAGTGTTATGTGTGGTCAGTCTTGCTGTATGGATGTGAGACATGGACCTTGAAACCAAATACCATGAACAGGTTAGAGGCTTTTGAAATGTAGCTTCGCCGGAGAATGCTCAAGGTTTCATGGACCGACATGATCACTAACATAAAAATTCTCAGGCGGGCTAGAGCAGATAGAGAACTGCTCACATCAATAAAAGTCAGGAAAATTTCATATCTGGGTCACGTACTTCGAGGGGAAAAGTATCACTTGCTCCAATTAATATTGAAAGGAAAAATAGAAGATCACCGAGGGCTTGGTAGGAGACAAATGTCTTGGCTACGAAATATACGAGAGTGGACCGGCATTAGAAATACGAAGGAGCTATTCCTGGCAGCACAATGTAGAGAGACATTTTCCAGAGTGATCGCCAACGTCGGGGGGATCTGATAGAGCACACGAAGAAGAAATAGGTATATTTGAATGGGTTCCATGACATTTGATCCTCCTTCAGTTGGCCTCCCGGCATACTTATGTACAATATGCAGTGAGTTTAGGGAAAATAGGTATGCCTACTGACACAAAATATAACTAGGGGAATTGTGCTTAAGATGACATACTTTTTGTTTGGAGGCATATATTTGGTTATTCGAAGGTGATAAAAAATAAATCTAAGGGTACATATTAAGATGAAGCCATAGTAAATAATGCAAAATCACACAAAATCATGTGTTTTTGTTTTGAAAATTTGATCGCTTAGAAATATTATAGATACTTCAATTAAATACTGCGTGTATAACATATCTTGGCCCTTAAAAAAATTGATCATTTTTTTTATTAAGTCTTTTAATAAGTCTAGAAAAAAATAAAGTAATAGGTCTATAAAAAAACACTTTCAAGTGCAAACTCTCCTACTTATGAATATCTTTTCGGATGTGGTTTTATTGTTTATTGTAGCAAATTTAGTTTCTTTTATGATAATCGCAAAATAAATTGATATTTACGCCCGATATTCACAAAATAAAATAAAATATGAATTTTTGCGTTGTTATTACAATACGGCCGGCAGCCGACGAATTAGGATTTTCAAAGTGACCCTTATCTTGTTCACCGAAGGACTACTGGCTTGCCACACCCTACTTTCTTTCAGAACTGCCCTGGCCGGAGCAGGGAACAGACGTGTGACTCCACGTCGCTCGGTTCCGTGAAATCAATTTTAAATCTCCTTGTTATTAAAATAAACAATGTGTAAAAAAGGAGTTAATGTTTTTTTTAGGCCTTTACGAAATCAACATGTAAAAAAAAATTCAAATAACTTTTTCAACCATTCCAAAAGCTTTTTTTCAAATATTTTTTAACTCCTCCCACAAAGGGCGTGAATTCCAATTTCGATTTTTCCCTGGACCATTGGATCCCCTTAAAAACGTTTATTTACGAAGCACACAAAATTATCTTGACGCTAAAGAAAATTACAAAATTAAAATTAAATGAAAAAAACACCAACATGTCCAAGTGGGTAAGTTGATACACATCAGTTTAAATTGACATGCATAATTTAAGTGTATAATTCACATTTGAACAGCTTAGTTCTTGCTGGAACGCCAGGACGTAGAGTGTGGCACCATCGCTTACATAACTGGCAACATACCCAATGCTCTCTTGGCTTCGATTTGCTATATAATTCGTTGCAATAAAGGCAAGCAGCATCGGAGTCATCATCATCAACAGCGTCTTGAGTAAAATCTTTCACAGGTTCATCATCTGAGTAATCCTGAAGAATAGCACGCTTCACTTTCTTTCGAGATCTAATGCTCTTGCGATTTTCCTTCTCTTTTTTTTATTTTGGACTTGGATTTACCATGGGACATACTATGTCATCTTAAACCGACGGTAGCTATATCATCTTACATCATAAATTAACTATGTAAGAAGTTGCAGATTCATCCCAAGAAACCATTTTCGTGTACCGAGTGAAGCTTTAAATTTGAATTGCACACCATTTTTTGCAAAATTCTGAGAAATTGACTGTTCCATGTATAGTGTGTTTTTTTTAGAGGTATACAAATTCAAAATGAAAAAAAAAACACATTAAAATAATGTTAATGTCTATGATATTGGCTTTATTTAATAGACAATTTTATGCCATTATTGTTTAAATATGATTTCGGGCATATAAGCGCCATGGCTAGCTCAAATGAAGCGCAATCTTGAAGTCCAATTTTCGACTACTTTATCGAACAACTGGGGCCATATATCAGCAAAACCACAGCAAATGTTGACTTCAAAATGGTCCAACGTCTATGGTTTATCAGCATAGACTAGTGACTTCACATACCCCTAAAGATAGTAATCTAATGGCGTGTGATCACACGATCGTGGAGGCCTAGACCCAGATCTTTCCGCAGAATCTTACACAAAGTGGATGGGCACAGCTGCAATTGCTGTGCACGATGGCAAATCGACTCATTCAGATTCTCATCAACACTACTCTCCACAGCAGCAATAACTTCTTCTGTGTGCGCTGTTTGTCGTCTTTGTGGATGCGTATTATCCACTAGAGTGTACGTGGTGCGTAATCGACCAATGATCTTCCAAATAACTTGCTCGGATGGATGATTATGTCGACAGTAAAATGGACGTGTACACGATAAGTTTGGCGAACCGAACCGTGATTTTCAAAATAAATTTCCACAATTTGCAAGCGCCCGTTCTGACGTCAGTCTATTCATAGTGAAATGGCAAAACGTATTCACTACAAATCAACTGTCAACTGTCAAATTGACAGTCAGTAGAAACAATTTTGCCAGTTTCAAAACCAACCCTTTATAAAAAACACCCTATATAACTATTCTTTAAGTTTGCGGACTCTTATGCAGAATTTTTAAGTTAACCTGGCTTGTGTTCAAAACACAATATTAAGATTCGAGAGGCGAAATCCCCTATAAATTATTGTTTGTGGACATGATGTAGTAATTGAAAAAACACATGACATAAAAAAAATCAGAGTTCATAATAAGAAAAATTGAAGATAAAAAAATAAAACGATATACCTTGATTATAAAGCCTCGTGGACATGCAGTCAAAGGGACACGTAAAAACAGCCAAAGCCAATCCGCTTATATTGCTGGCGACAAAAGCTGAGGTTATTGGAGAATTCAGTAGGATGCCGTGACTTTTCAATAAATCCTTAGATCTGCAAAAAAATATTGACAGGTTTTTGAAAAGTTATTCAAATATATTGTAAAATTTATTATTTTTATTTCCTTTTTGAAGTTTTATATTGGTCTTTGAAGTGACTGTTCATAGGGATTCATTGATCTTTGGCTTTTACTTTTATGTTATTATTTTACTGAGATTTTAGCAGGTAATTTTAGCAGTTTAAGAGGAATGTATGCGCGGCCCGTTTTGGCCCGTTTTGTCCCGTTTTGGCCCGTTTTGGCCCGTTTTGGCCCGTTTTGGCCCGTTTCATACAAATCTTAATTACGGATTTGAGATCAAAATACCCAACCAAACTGAAAAATTATTTTTGTAATCAAAAGGTTTATCAAATATCTAGTACGGATGTGAGCTACTTTATTTATAAATCGAATCGAAATTGGAATTTTTTAGGTCAAACTTGAAGAAACCGATCTCTACTACTAGCTAACTAGTTACTAATCAGCTTTTTTGTCTTTTAAAATGCTGTGATGCGTAGACCCAGCTCTATTTTTTAAATTTTTTGGATCCTGTATATGAGAATGCATGGAGAGTACCCGCAATTCATGCATCATGAAGATCTGCTCACAGAAACGCATTGCCAAAGTCTCCATTCGAGGAGTGGGGCCCTTGCAGTAACGGCGTACAAAATAATAAATAATTTAATAGATAGCCCGTGCCTCCTGGAATGCTACAAGTTGATTGTGCCAAACAACTACAGTCAGGGACGGTACCACAAACTTCTATATATACCACATAGCAGAACGGACGTACTGGCTCGGCATAGCATGACACGAGTTATGGTGCTATTAAATAACGTTTCCAAAACTATTGACATATTTAACAGTAGCCTCGAAGAATTTAAGAGGCATTTAAGCACCACAAATTACCCGCTCTATGTATAAATCTCATGTTACTATTTATCTTTTCTATTTCTATTATTTATCCATAAATGTGTAGTTTGTATCACATGTGTATTGTAAATGGACACACAGTCTGTAATACAAAAAAAAAATCCTCTGTATGATTTATGATTTAGGTTCCCTAGTTTTCTGCTTATACCATTTGTAAAGAAGACTAATTATTATCAATATAATTAGTACCTTGAAAAAGCGGATAATTGGATGGCGCTCCCCACCCCGACCCTCACCACAGCGCACTCCCATCCCCTCATCAACCCTCCCAACCCATTGCTCCTGTAGATCTCCCTGAAGGCATTTCTGGTTCCGGAGTAATGGTGCTGGTAACCCACCGCGATAGACTCGCTGGAGGAAGACTGGATGTGTGTCTTCACCAGGTTGAAGGGGCTGGCGAAGAAAGCACCGAGGACGCCGGCGATGGACCCGTAAAATATGCTTTTCAGCAAGACAGTCTCTCCGGAGGGACCTGTGGTTAGGTTATTGGATTCTGCGGTTTGGTAGAGACCTAATCTGAACAGAAAATAATGCTTATTGATCAGTGTGACTAGGGACATGTTACAGTAAAAGGGCATCATTCTACGCATCATAAAAACCATTTAATAAGTCTTTTATACTTTACTAACTAAATAACTAACCATCACGCCATTTCCCGCAGGAGTGGGAAGAGAGCACGGACCGCCACACAAACTCGGTTTTGGCACACTCCTTGCCTCATTCACAAACGTACATCGCCTCATACATACTGTACCGGACGTGAATTAGGAGACTATTTTGATTTTAAAATAATTTTATATTCTCTTTTAATGAACAATAAATTGAATCACGGGGTCAAGCAGTCCCTTTGGAGCAAAAAACGAAGCTTGACCCCTCCTCTCTCTCCCCCTCCCTGAATGTGTACTTACCTACACACCTTTTCCCTTTGCATAAAGTTTGAATCTGTGCAAAGTAGTCTTTACCACGATCCGTTCGTACGGGCGCCTTATCTTTGTAAATAAAATAACGGAGGACGGGAAGTATCAGGCGAGAAAATCGCCGGCGCGTTCCTAAACCCTGCCCGGTCCGAATTCCAAGAATCTCATTTCAGTCTCAACATCTTCGCCTGCCCTGCTCTGCCTCTCCGATCGAATGCAACTTGGACTTCTTCTTTCCTCTGGCCGACCTGTTCACCCTGAAGACACAATTACAATTGCTCGACCGCCTTTCTCAAGACGCAGGTTTCGACCTTTTCCCGTCATTTTTCCCCATTTCTCCCCAGGAGTCGGAGCGGCCAGTCGATCAACTCCCACTACATCGTCTGTGCGTCTGGCGGATACAATGCCCGTTCCGTACACATACTATTCTACTATATCCTTTCTCGTGGGCATTCAATGTAGCTTTCTATTGGTGAAAAATTTTTTAAAATCGGTGGTTTAGTGGTTTAGGCGTGAAAGCGTAACAAACAAACACACTCACTCTCACATTTATAATTTAGAATAGATAATAAAAATTGAAAGATTATTTCATCACCTTTCAAAATCAATTTTTAATTTTTGGATATGTTCAGAAAAATTCCATTTATTTGGATTTTATTGAAAGCGGAAATGCTGTGACCTTGAATATATGCTCGAGGCCTGAGAGGTCAAAGAGGAATAAGCAATGTCTACCTTGTGCTGTTGCAGACAAGCTGAAACCCCAAGGCAGCAACCAGACCCTTCTGCAGCGCCAGTAGTCCATCATTCTTGGCTATCATGTAGACGGCATGGGGCACGCCGCGGTAGTGCATGGCGTACTTGCCCGGGCTTTTCAGTTCTCCCTGTAGTTGCAGGCGGGTCTTCACCACGTCCAGGGGGTTGGTGAATAGGACTGCGCTCATGGCCGCCGTACCGCCAATGAGAAAATCCATGGTGCACTTTCAATTCTGCACAATTTTGTTGGATTTTTGATTTTTTGGTCACTTAAGACAAAAAAAATGCAAAATCATACAAAATTATGAGTTTTTCTTTTGAAAATTTGATAGAAGTATTATAGATGCTTCAATTAAATACTGCGAGCAGAACACATCTTGGCCTTAAAAAATATCGATATTTTTTTTATGAGTCTTTTAATAAGCCAAGAAAAAAATAAAGTATTAGGTCTATAAAAAACACTTTCAAGTGCAAATTCTCCTACTTATAAACCCCTTTTTGGATACGGTTTTATTGCATAATGTGGCAAATTCAGTTTTTTATGATAATCGCAAAAAAATAGATATTTAAAGCTGGTTCACATTACGCTATCAAATATAAAAGATCATAGCACGCCAAATAACGCTCTCCATACAATCCCTTCAGACCGTTCACACCTCAGCGTTTTTAAGCGCAGATCAATTATAGACAATACACATCTCAGACGTAACCGCTCCAGACGCGATATCCCAGAAGATAACACTCCCTTTCTCCGACTAAAACAGGAGAGGGGGTCATTGTAATTACGGAGCTGCCTAGACCCGTGGATGACAGATGTCAAGTTGACAGATTTCAGTACAAAAAATATGCGTTCCGTTGCCGCTCCCTAATTCGACTGACCCCCTCTACTACCACAGGAAGAAATATTTGATAGCCTCGTGTGAAAGGACAAAAGATAAGCGCTCGCGAATCAACAGATATCTGCTCGCAGATATATAGCTCAATGTGAACTAAGCATTATGCCTGAACTTTACAATTAAACAAAAAAACATGGACTTTGGCGATGTTCTTTTACATTGGAGGGGACCCCACCACTTTCCCAACGGCGTTATAAGGAAACATATGGTTTCCTCCTTCACCGCACACGTCAAGACTCTATTTTTGATTGAACGAAGCTACATTTATTTGAACGACTCTAGACCCTCCAATGTCCATGCATACGGGGTTAGTAAGCAGTATGTAAGTACTTACATTAACATAATACAAAAGAAAAGTAGAAGTATCAGCCCGTGAATTCCTCTGAAATCGGTAACATAAAATAAAAATAAAGATAGAAGTGTTAGTAAGAAAAAAATAAATAAAATAAGAGCTGCACCCAGTTGAAGAAGCCTTCTGGAATGAGAGAAATAGCGAAAAAACAGTGATAACATAATGCAAGTATTTACAATAATAACAAAAAGAAAATAAAATGCAAAACCTAAATAGTCAGAGTAGGTATTCAACAAACCACCGGCAGTCCCAATAACAATGTGCATGGCTATCGGCCCAACCGCAGACGAAGCCCGAAGTCCGCGCCCTTTAGCCGGCTCCCCGAGTTTGCCTCGAAGAAATGTATACGGGAAAGAAACGAAAGATTTAGAAGACCCTGGGAAAAAGATGAGCGTCGGGTTGTCGGAGAGGGGGCGGAAGGACGTCGAGACCGCGCGACTGTTCCTCAAGCCTGCGCATGCCATTGGGGGAGGCGCGGGAGGATTGCGAGAAGACCGCTCCGGTGTGTGTACGCCTGCAATATGCACGAACAGGGTCTATCCCTCCCCCTTTTTATGGGGTGACGACGACACATAATAATAAAATAATGTTCTTTTACTGACGGCCTCCGTGGTCCCGAGGCAAGACTCTCGACTCACAATCCGAAGGTCGCGGGTTCGAACCCGGCGTGCGCAAATAAATTTTATTTGATAAATTTGTGTTATTTCACAATTTATTCATTTAAAATAATATATAGTATATTTGCGGCACGTTCCAGAGTGGAAGATACTATCAGTATCGCCCTGGTGTAAGACCACCATTCAGAATTGAAACGTTGCTTGAAATGGCTTTAGCCGTGTTTAGTGACCAGATCTGAATAGCCAGGTACTTCCCCACCTTCCTCTCCCCTATCTCCTTCCCCTCCCCACTACCTTCAGCCTCACAACATACCCCGATTGGGGATGCCATAGTCTCACTGGCTCCAGACGGGAGCAGTTGGGACTCTTGTGCGGTATTAACTGTAAAAAAAAAAAAAAAAAACTAACTAACTAACCATCACGCCGTTTCCCCGCAGGGGTAGGCAGAGAGGACGGACCGCCAAACAACTCGGTCCTGGCACACACTCTTTGCTTCACTCACATTCATACATCGTCTCATACATACTCTTCTATTATTCTGGCTTTTGACATGGCCCGACTCAAGTATCTGATTCACTTGATCGTGCCATGTCTTTCTTGTGCGTCCCCGACTTCTTCTACCATTCACATTTGCGTCATATATTCTTCTTACACTACTTTCTTCGTTCATTCGCTCTACATGCCCAAACCATCTGAGGGTCCCTTTCTTATGCTTACATCAGCCTTTCATTCTTTGCGGATCTCCACATTTCTCACACGATCATACATGGTTTTACCACACATACGCCTCAGGGATCTCATTTCTACAGCATTCAGTTTACTTTCATCCTTCCTCTGCCAGTTCCATGCCTCACTGCCATACATCAGGGTAGGTACCAGGACTCCATTGTGGACTGCTAGTTTCGCTCCTTTTGACAGTTTTTTATTAGCGCCAACGGCATTCAGTCCTCCATTAATGGAGTTACCGGCATTTACCCTTCTTTCGATATCTCTATCAGCCTTCCCATCTCTCGTAAACATACTACCCAGATACACAAACTCATCCACCTGCTCCAAGTATTCATCGTTCACAGCTATATCACACACTGTTCTCGTACTTTCTCTTTCAAACACCATGAAGTTTGACTTACTTACATTCATCATTAACTCATTCTTCATACATACTTCGTTCATCCTAGACACTAGAGACTGTAAGTTGTGTTGACTGTAAGTGAGACTGATGTTCTTTTACAGAAAATTAAAAGAGGCCAACTGCAAATTTCAGCCTTATGCGATCCGCAGAAGGAACGAAAGCGCGTCGTATTATCCCACTCAGTAGCCACCTGGAGTTCGGGCCAGATGGACGTGTTTTGTTCTTCGCGTCACTTTGTTTTTTTTAAATGTACCAGCGAAATAACAAAACACCGTTGTTGGCTGTTGATTGGTCAACACTAAAGTCGCTTGCTCCGCCCAATTCCCAACGGGTCCAGGACTAGGGGATCGTCTTAAAAGTAAACTTTAAACAATGTATTAACTGCTTGTTCATGGACGGCGGTTATTTGATTATTTGCGGAAAATATCATTTTTGCAAGTCATGCTGAAATATGTATTAATGATTTTTGTACGTTAGCTCCACGCAGAAGGCTCCGAGATAAATAATTTTCACCAAGGCCTATGTCTTAGCGGATGTTATCTAGGGGTTCTTTTCTGGGAAGGGAAAAAGTATGAAGGGAGAGTAGGAATCTGGCGGTCTATGTAGCCAGGTGTGAAGGACGTTTGAATGCATCTCTCCGGTGTAAGGCGATAGGTCGAAAGAGTCCGGGTGGAAAGGTCTAGGTTAACCAGTCTCTCGCGATCCCACAAGCCCCGCAGTGGGTAGTCAAACGCATACGCCGCCAAGACCTAGACAAAGCTCACCCCATAAACCCGGACTCCCCTGTTAAGTCACCAAACGTAGCGAACCTCTTGGTTTGACCTATGGCAGAATTGTTGGTTATCCAATAAATGGTTCCCGGGGCGGCGGTACCCATATCTACATCCCAAATTGGATCGAGGTTTTCTATGTACGAAATTATTTATTCATATTGATATTGCCTGTTTACGGGGGCAAATAAACAATATTCATCTTAATATTTTACAGCATAACTTGCAAATGGGGGTTTTCCTAAAATAATTAAGTTCAAAACGCTGGCTAAATAAGGAGGTAGCGCAACACGGCATAACACCCCAAAAATTAATCACTATAATGCTTTTGGCCGTGAAAATCTAAAATCATATCTTACAAAAAAACTATTTAAAAAAATCTCAATAATTTCAAAGGCAAATAAATATATGTTCTACTCGCAGTATTTAATTAAAGCATACAAAATATTTCTAAGCGATATAATTATCAAACCAAAAACACATGATTTTGCATTATTTTGTAGTAGGTCTCCTTAAATAATATTTAATATCTACAACTCTACACATCAAATTATTAAATTATTCCGCTTGACTGAAATAATACAAATTACACACTATTATCCGAACGCACTGTAATTAATTGAATAAATTTGCCATAGCAAAAGGTGACCACATTTAACACAAGACACGTTTTCTTCAAAATATTTCACACAATGAAAATCATAACGATGAAGTAAATTGATTAATGAATAGGGAATGTTTTTAAATACAAAATGATTAGGCAAATTCTGACACTAATTTTTCTGCATAACTGTCAACTATTAAACTAATTTAGAATTCACTTTTTAACGCACTTTATTAGATAACATAAACACACGCCTTCACAATATGTTATCTCTTTGCCAACTGACTTTTCGGGCTCTGAATTATTGTAAATACTTCGTTATCTTCCGTAACAGTTAAAAGATTTCATTTTATCACAATTAAATAACGTACAAACAAACGACGCGAAATTATCAGCGTCTCATTACGTTTAATTAAAAGACGAAATTCATATTTTAGTAAAGTGTGCGCCGCACGTAAGAACGGCAAAAGTAAATTGCGGCGCCAAAAATGGATTAATTATTGTTTTCAAACTAATCATAAATGCCTTTAAAATTTTTTTTATGAACCATTGGAGGGGATCCAACCACTTTCCTAACGACGTTATTCATTTATGTACGCCGGGCTTTTACACATGAATAGTGAGAAATATACAGCATTTATTGTACGTACTTGAATAGCCTCAGTAACAATATTTTATATTTGTTTAAAGATAAACTGAAGATGTCCACTGACTTGGTATAATTATTTCTCTCCATTAGTATTCTGGGCAAAGAGGAATACATATGGTAGTTAGTCCCAGAATTTCTGCCCTGAAATAAATCCTGACTGCTGGTATTATGTTGTGGTATCCGGAAGATTATTGGTTCAAGCAATACCGGACTATCAACTAAATCATTTAGAATTTTATATAAATATACCAAGTCAGTGAAAATTCTTCTGTCTGACAATTTGAGCATATTCATATTATTTAACAGTGTTATTAGGAAATATATGATTTCCTCCTTCACCGCACACGTCAAGTCTCTATTTTTGTTTATTAAACGAATCTGTATATTTAAATGAAAACAACTTTGTTAATACCACAATGTAATCAATATTACCAACATGTTTCGAAAACAAAGTTTTCTTCGTCAGGATAAGATAAATATTAAAAATAATAAAAGACAAACAAGTATAGACAAATAAGAACCATAGACCTTCTTTATCTTTTCTTTCCTAACAAGTCCCTCCTCTTAGCATCCCCATCAAAGATGACATAGATACATTGGTTCTTCGGGTCATTCTGTATGCAGCTAATATAAAAATATAAAAAATCTCACTAATATTCAAAATACATTAATTTATATATTTTTATACTTTATCCTACGTACACCTGACCCCAACTAACTCTAATTATATATTTTTCTAAAGGATTTTCTTTCCGTCCCGTAAACATATGAATATTAGTAGATGAGAAGAGATAGGAGAGGGGTACTAACAAACTATAGCGGGGCGCAGAGTGGCTAGATGACTGTGATGATATGTGATTCGTCAATAAATCAATCTGAGTATATAGGCATCTCGCATTATAATATCACCATTTAGTTCTTAAGAGTAAAATCTGCTTTTGAATGAAAAGACCTTTTTACATGGATGCGCGAATTGCTCGCCACGTTATGAACAAATTTGCGAAGTCCAAATACGGCGATGTAAAGTTCGCCTGTTTTCAGAGTCGAATATTTTGTTGCCGTATTTAGTTAAGACACTTTTACAAATGTTCCATAATTTACTTACCCCAGTAAACAGCGATGAGCACACTTGAGAAACGCCTACGTATGTATATCTTATTAAAAGAAAACATATGATCTGAATAAGCTTAAAATACAGTTAAATAATGCTTACCTATGGAATGTAATAAGACAACTGGGTTTATTCTCTTTTTCACTTCTCTTTTTACGCGTTTTCATAGAACAAGTCACCATTTTTGCCGTGTTATTTCGTAAAATGTACCGATGAAAGCTCGACGCTGGTTCGCACAAGAATGATGACGTCACATTTTTTAGATTCGCGTGAGGCTATACGCGAGCCCAGCCGGCTCCAAATGGAAGTGGTATGAGGAGGGGGAAATAATACGCTTCTATCACTTAGGGCAGGTCTACTAATATTCATATGTATATGAGTAGTCCCTTTATAATCATTTCTGATCAGAATATGTAATTTTTAGTTTTGGTCTTCGTAAATTGATAATTTGGCCTTATGTGCACCGTCAGAGAATGCGATCTATGCGACTAAAAGTTAGTTCGTTGCTAATAATATACTGGATCGAAGTTCATTGCCATGACGTTGCGTTTTGGCAATGAACCCTATCATACATAGTGTGTGTAACGTAATGCAAACTATAATCAAAAGTTTTCAGTGTCTGCGCCAAAATGACGTCACGTTGTGGCCAATAAATGAACAATTCGTGTATCTTTAAACATTTAAGGAATCTACCTAAATGCTGTACTTACAATTAATTCTGTCAGAAGTTCATAAAATTTCCGCTTAACAATAAAATACAAATAAATGAATTTCCGCTTTGCAATCAAAAAAATATTTTATTGCATAGCGGAAATATTTTTAATGGCACAGTATGGTCGATTTCTGAGGGTTTAAAGCATAACCCGTTAGACAAGAGATCAACCGTTACTTTTTTTAATTTTTCTGTGTTGTGTTTTATTTCACGTTTCATTTAGATTTATTGGTATTAGGCAAGGTTTGTGAGAAATGCGTTTAGCAAGGCTGCCCATACGGGCCTTTTTCGAAAAAATAACTCGTCGGGCCGCTTTCGAATTTCGATAGCATGAAGTAAAACACTGCCACTTGTATTTTTTTTCGAAACGGAGTCCTCATAACTCATCTGCCAGACTGCCGGTCTTCGGGTACATCCCCCTACTTCCCACTCATTATTGTCAAGGCACAACCGAGAAACCGGCTAAAGGAGGCGGACGTTGAGATTCGTTCACGGCAAGTCCTATAACCATACACATTCTGGCACTGCCACATGACGTGAGAGATATCCCACACGACATTAGTGTTCTTCACAGTACTTGTTTTTATTATCATTTCTTGCAGATGCTTGCAGCATAAGATGCCAATACCCTGCGAGCAGCCGCCTTTTATTTTTATGTTTTTTGCTATTTTATGTTTGAAATAGTTTATATTATTGATGCGAGTAATATATTATTCGCATTTTGTATATTATGTAAGCACTTGCATACTGCTTCCTAACACCGTATGCAGGGACACTGGATGTCCAGATTCGTACAAAATTAAATGTAGATTCGTTCATTAAAAAAAAAATTGGAGTCCTTGCGAGATTCTTGAAGGAATAACCATCTGTTACTTATAACAGGGCGGGTAAGTGGTGGATAACCTCCAATGCCACTTGTATTGCAATTAATTCAAATCTCCCAGTGGAATATGGACTTCAAGCTACGCCACGAATTTTTAACCTATCATACGCCCTCATTGAGCTAACTTTTTTAAACACATTTTCTATGAATCTTGAGTATTCGGTATCTTCAATGATATTAAAATTATCTATGCCCGCGCATGACCCATATTAAAGTGCCTACTTTAAAGTTTCCGACGCTAGTTTCAGAGATTTCAAAACTTTAGCCATTCATTTTCAAAAGAATTATAAACTTGGCGCGCACTGTATACTATTTTTACATGCCTTTAGCATGTAATAACAGGACCCCCTAATGCCAAAACTTAACTACCTCTTTGCCAAACTAGGCGAGATAATTACAGAGGAACATCCATCAAGATGGTTATCGTGCTTTGGTAGTTTACCCCCGTAAATAGAAGTAGATACTTAACTATTTCTTAAGTAAGTTCTGGGAAAGTTTCTTAAAAACAGGAAGTTCACTTTGTCTAGAGCCATACGTTACCCTCTTAGCCTGCTTGAGTAAATAAAGTGTTTTCTATGTATTTTTTTAATGCAGGATGTGCAAAAAACTCTTGTAGAAAGCTTGTATTTTGTTGTAATGAAGGAAATTAAAGAGAACCTTTTATCACCAAATTAGACCTTATTTTGAAGTAAAATAGTGAGGTCCCATTAATCAGCGTCTGAGAATTCAAATTTCGTATTGCAATCGTACCCTTTTAACTGTACAGAGCGGTTCCGATGAGAAAGATTGATTATTCTCCATACCAGCATTTTAAACTAATAATCTAATATAGGTTTTATTTCATTCAAAAATGAGTGAATAACAAGACAAAACCGGAAATATATCATTTTTAAATCAAATTTTAGACGTATTGAATCTTTTCCACAAAAAATTATAAATTGATTTTGAGAGACTGTTTTTTTTTATCTAGTAAAGCTATTTTTTAAATTTTGAATAAATATGTTTATTTTTAATACAATAATGTTTTACCGTAGGTCATTAGCAGATTTGTTAAATTTAAAAAGAAAATTGTATTGTACAACATACAATTACCTTATCATATAATCATGCAATAATTTATTTTTTTTCTTTTATATATTTAATAATATTATTATTCAATTTATAAAAACAGTTTATTTATAAACAAGTTCTGCTAGGCAATTATTATTACTCGTGACGGCTGTTTCGCCTTCTGAAGGCATTATCAAACTGCCTTGCCTTCGCCTTCGAATAATCGAAAATTACTGAATTTTTTATTCGATAAAATCTAATAATTTGACATTTGCTTATGTTAAGTTGCAAGCGGTTATCATGACACCATATAATAAATTTCAACAAGTTATTTGACAATATATGGCAATCGTTAATGTTTCTGATTGCTTTGTTTCAGGTCGTCTGCAAACATTAATACTTGAACACCATTGAAAATATATAACACATCATTAACAAATAATAAAAACAGGATCGGACCTAAATGTGACCCCTGGGGAACGCCACTCGTAGCAGTGAATTTGAAAGAAAATGTGCCATCAATTTTAACAGCCAGTAATCTGTTGATCAAGTAAATGTTAAACCATTTATATAATGAACCACCTGTACCGAGTTTATGCAGTTTATTTAGCAATAACTCATGATTAACTTTATCGAACGCCTTACTAAAATCGGTATAAATAGAGTCAACTTGACACTTACCAGAGATGGAATCAGATAAATAGTTTTGATACTTAAACAAGTTAGTAAGGGTAGATTTTCCAGTAGAGAAACCATGTTGTCTAGGAGAAATGACGTGGTTTAGTTGAAAAATATATTTTTTAAGAAGAATTTTTTCAAAAACTTTAGGAATTGTTGATAAAAGGCATACCGGTCTGTAATTAATCACCTCGTGTTTATCACCTTTTTTAAAGATAGGTGTAAGGAAGCTGAATTTCTATTTAGTCGGAAAACATCCTGTTCGTAAAGACTGATTAAATAGCAAATATAAAGGATACGCCAGATTGGTCGCACAATTATTCAAAAATACAGGAGGTATTTTATCCGGTCCACCGCTTTTGCTTTGATCTAGTAATTTTAGTTCAGTCAATATATCATTATATTCTATGTGAATACAAGATATATTAAGATTATGATCAGTGGTAAAATTTGATGCTGAACTAGCAGAAACTGGTATATCATATTCATAGACACTTTTAAAAAAATCAGCAAAAAGGTCAGCGATACTTTGAGTGTCATTGGCCTTTTTACCTGCATATTCCAAATTGGCAAGTATACCAAAGTTGTTATTTTTCATTGATTTTGCATAGTTCCAAAAATACTTAACATTATGATTTATTGAAGTTTCAACATTATTAATAAAAGAATTGTAGCAAATTTTTGATAAGATTTTGCAATCTTTTCTAATGTTTTTAAATTCAATATAATTTGATAAAGACCTGTTTTCTTTATATTTCTTATGTAAAACTGTTTAAGGTGATCCCATAGTCCTTGAAAAATTCGAAATCGTCTGTTTTGCGAGGGATTATAAAATACTTGAGAAAACTTGACAACCAATAATAGACAAGGGGCGTCACGCTCATAAATCCCGAGTTCCGCCCTCCAATACACTGTGGTAAAATTTGTGAAAAATATGAACATTATAATTATATTGAATACTTATTTATGATTATCAAAATACACGGTAAAATTAACAAATCATGGGCCTAATTTATAGAACAAGTAACTTTCATTTATCAAATTTTACAGGAGGCAGAAAATACTGTTTTTTAAACCCATGAACCAAGATGAACCGCTCTCCTTCGCACGGAATAGACTAGGTTTATAAAACATTTGAACGTACTTAAGATTTGTATAGTTTATTAATCAAAAATGTTTAATAATTTTGAATTTTGAATTTTTTTTTTTTTAAATATAATTTTTTAGGTAGTTATTAATATGCAATTTACAGTTATTTTAATTAATAAATATGTGTAGGTGTGTGCAACTTTATATGTATGTATGTCTATAAATATAAACATTTTTATTTTATATATATTTTTTCATTCTAAATAATCAGTGTATGCGATAATAAAATGCATAAAAAAAAAAATAATAATTAAATAACTAATTTTCTACAACACACATAAATACTTGTCCCACTTAATCATAAGCACCTCAACACCTCAGCACAGGTTCTCCTAGTGAGGTGTTCACGAAACATACAATATTACCCACACACAGTTTTACCTTCTCAAACCTACCTTACACCCAACATAAAACTTAAAAAAAAAAAAAACTTTTTGCTTACTGCTACTGAAAATTAACGTTTTTTTGTACTCCTTTGTAAACCTCTGTAATCAATTGTAAAATTGTGTATTCAAGAATAGACATAAATAAATAAATAATAAAATAAAAATAAAAGACTCCACCTTCCAATAATATTAAAAACGCAATAATTAACACACAAGAAACATTTCACTTAGAGGAGTAGATCGCCAGCGGTCGCAGGTATTTACTGTCTGTTACTGACGACCTATAAAGTTCGCAATAGGTGACAAAAAACGCACACAAACAAAAGGTCATTTTCAACTGTCAAACAAACAAATAATAATCTCAAAAAGGTATATCCCAAGGGCTCGAACAAGATAAAATCGTGGGAACGCATAACTGACCCTTTGACTAATGGTTGCGTTTTAGAAGAGAAATATTATTACTTAATATTATCTTGTTCAAACCCTACTTTCGCTAGAACCAAAGTTTCGGAATATTTCCGAAGAATCCCGAAGATCTTCGGGTGGCCGTGCAGCGCGCGGTTAGTCGTTTTTTAGATACGTTTAGTACAGAGATGGGCAAACTTTTTAACGAAATGGCCAGATAAATCAAAAAATTATCTAGGCGGGCCGGAAAACAATTTAATAAAATAATTTTTTAAAAGTGATATACTTTATTTTTTAATTTTTACATCAAACATAATATTAAGTATGTTATATGCTACAAAGGCAAAAAGTAACAAAAATTAATTATTCTTTAGAAGAGTATGAAGGCGTATGTGACAGATGAAACTGTGACTGAGCTTCTAAAAGTTTTTCATAATCTGGTAGAAACTGGGATGAGCTGATTCGCAGTGGTGGTCAGTCAATCGGTTTCTAACGCTGTTTTTGCGAAGCTTCATAGTAAAAAACACCTGTTCACAGATGTAGGAAGATGCAAACATCGCAATTATCTTCTGAGCGTGAAATTTCAGGTTTGGGAAACTTGATTCTGACAGGGCCTTGTAGAACTCAATTTTGGATACGTTGAGAAACAGTTGCTTCAATTCAGTGTTACATTGCAACTCAATCAGTTCGAGCTGCAATTCTGGTTTGACTGATTCACAATCTATATTAAATGACGTGCTAAAAATGTTCAGGTCCTGTTCTATAACTTTGAAGTCTTGGAATCTTCGTTCAAATTCTTCCTGAAGACATTTCACGCTTTTCTCATAGTTCTTAAGTTGGTCCTCCCTAACTGCAATAGTTTTTAGTCTTGGAAAATGAGTAAAGTCTTTCTTGACTAGTTGTTTGGAAAATAGATTCAATTGCATTTTGAAATACATGATATGATCCCAAATATCACTGATTAATTGATTTCTTCCTTGGAGTTTAAGTTTAAATTTATTGATGTATCTGAGATCTGTAAAAATGCAAAGTCTCAAAGCCATACAATATCTTCCATATGTTCACATTCGTCCATTCCTTTTTCTTCCATGAAAGAGTCGTCTTTTAAATCCCAAACTCGTCCGAAAACTCGTCAATTGGTAAATTGTGGTAGGGTTATTCAAAACAATGTCGCGGGCTGGATTGACTAGCCTGAAGGGCCGGACTTGGCCCGCGGGCCGTACTTTGCCCATGACTGGTTTAGTATGACATATTTCGACGTTTTGGGATTTTTTACTACGAGCTTCATTCAAGCTACGGGGCGCTTTGTTCTGGCGCGCGGATTGGTATGTACCTACCTCGGTTCCTCGGTTCCTCGTTCCTAGCCGCCGTATTAGGGGGCGGGCGGGCGGGAACACTGCGTTTATTTGGCCGCAAAATATTGTTAGATAGGTAATTAATTGTGATTATATTTAAAGATTGTGCTCAATTTTATAATTAAACACATTACATAGAAATACAAAGAGCCGAAATAAGGTAAATTGTTGTTCAATTTTGTTGGCGGTTCAGCGCACCATTGAACGTTTGCGCCAGCCGCGCCTGCACAATAGTCTCAACTTCTGCTATTTGGAGTCGGTGAGACTATGGCATCCCCAATTGGGGTATGTTGTGAGGCTGAAGGTAGCGAGGAAGAGAAAGAGATTGGGAAGAGGAAGGTGGGGAAGTACCTCACTATTCAGATCTGGTCACTAAGCAACGTATCAATTTCGAATGTTGGTCTTACACCAGGGCGATACTGAGAGTATCTTCCATTCCGGAACATGCCATAAATATACCATAATATATTATATTTAATTATTTGAACCCGCAACCATCGGATCGCTAGACGAGAGCCTTTCCCCTCAAACACGGAGGCCGTCAAATACATTTGACCAGGAGGCCTACAATTATATTTGAACTGCTAATAAATTGGATTGTTTAAAATTCTTCTGAACAATTTGCATTTATTTAAAAATAAAAATATTGGAAATAACAATTTTCAACAAAAATATTCAACAGCTTGGCGGTTAACAACTGAACGGGAAAGCTTCGGACTGTAATTTAGGTATTAATACACAAAAAAATATATTTAATCATTCCCCGAAAGTAAGAACTTGGCAATAAAAGTTAATTAATTAAAGTTAATAAGTTTCTCTTCTACGGAGATTTGATGTGCATAGTTAGATTTATGCCAGTGTTATCAAGGTAAAAATAATTTAGTTCATCAATGTTGCGGCGGAATTTTAAAAATCGCGTTTTTTTAAATAAAAATAATATAACTTTTTCAAAATGTGAATCGAGTACTTCAAGGAAGTCGTTTTATACGGAAAATGAAACGAATTTATTAATATTAAATTGTTAACCATGTATTGAAATTTGCTCACTGTGCGGTACTGTTGTCACTGTTTAATACTCAAAAGCGCGCCAGATTTAAAATTGTAAATGTCAAATCATAGGCAAAGTTATTGCCTACTTCAAACGACATTTGGCAACAGAATTATATATATTTTTTTCAAATACGAGTATTATTATATAAATAAAGTAAATTATAAAGTGGTTAACCGGTTCATTCAAACATCTACATATATAATTAGGAAATTTAAAAATCGATTGTACGTAAACTCGAATAACATTTTACGGCGCAGAGAGTCACTAAGTCGAAGACAGGTCTGTCCACCACAACGGTTGGGTGGAGAATGCGACAAAAAGGCGGTGACGATTGTGTGGTCCTTATGTCCATGGCATAAGGTTCACTTTGAAATAACATTTTTGTCGAATGCCGGCGGTCTTGATTGACGTCAAAAATAACAACGCGAAAATGCACATTTTATTTTATTTCGTGAAGTTCATGCATAAATATCAATTTTTTTCGCGATTATCATAAAAGAAACTAAATTTGCCACATTATGCAATAAAACTAAATCCGAAAAAGGGTTTATAAGTAGGAGAGTTTGCACTTGAAAGTGTTTTTTTATAGACCTAATACTTTATTTTTTTCTAGGCTTATTAAAAGACTTATAAAAAAAATGACCGATATTTTTAAGGGCCAAGATACGTTCTACACGCAGTATTTAATTGAAGCATATATAATACTTCCAAGCGATTAAATTTTCAAAACAAAAATACACGATTTTGTATGATTTTGCAATACGTCGCATGGCTTCATCTTAAGGGTAGTTAATTGAACAAGTTCTTTATTGAACCATCTCGGATATTTTGATTCTTTAAAATGAATGAGTGGGATGAGATCTGAAATAATTTTATCCAGCAAATAATAAAATGATTCAATATTTTGATTAGTATCGTTGCAAGGGTACGGTCGCAGGTCGAAATTTGAATTCACGGCCTCTGGAATGTTAAAAATGTAAAAAAATATCGTTGAGCACTAGTCATTTTATCTCGAGAGCTTTGAGATAGAGAAGGACTCTGCAAAAAATTTCAGAGACATAAATCATTAAATGGAAGACGGTTATCTTTATGAAGAAACGTTCTCAAAAAACCTGTAGCGAAGTGTTGAAAATAATTGAAGACCGACCTTAAGAAAAGTCCAGAAAAGAGCAGAGAAAAAAAGAAAAAAGATCATTTGATTCGATTTGAAAAACTTTCTGCACAAAAGGAGGTAGCAAATTTAATCAGTTGTTCCTCGGGTAGTGTTTTCATTAAAAATGTGCAGTGAGCTTTATGTTTCGAGTGCACTTCACATTGAATTCAAGTAGATTGAATCAGAACTTTCATAATGCAGAAGTGACCGTAATAAAATGTAAAGACTTATTAAATTTGGAACTTTAAAATGAGATATTTTACGTCGTGGCAATTCAAAGTATGTCGTGTGATTTGCTACTTTATTAACATAAGTCGTTTTTTTAAGGGCGGGTAAAGTATTTTCTTGATTTTTTGTTTTGGAGATATGAATAATGTTGGCTTATTTTTTTATATACACGAAAAATTTAATAAAAATTTAATTAAAAATATTAACAAATAAGTCCGTGAGAGCGAATCTCCGGAGGCACCTCGAAAAAAAGGTGTTATGCGATGAACATCATAACTTTTTAACGAATCATTTGAAACAAAAAAAATTAAATGGGTTTAAAAGGTGATGTGTTTGTCTAGGTTGTGACGAAGCGTTTTTTTTTTTTTTTACAGCATGTTCAAGTCAAAAATGCGATTTTTGCTAAAATTTTCGTTGAATTTGTTTTTATAAACTGGTAAAAAAAGCTCTTCGGTTCTACCTGTTGATTTATGTGTAAATTTTGAGTTATGACGTTCACGAACTTTAAAAATTTATTTGCGTGAAAATCAATTTAAAGTTTTTTTATACTAGCAATATTCTTGAATAGAGCAAGAGGGCCGGTCGCTTGAAATACTGTATCTTCGTTAGTTTTGCTCTGATTTACTTGAAATTTCGACACAATACTCTCGACATGTTGTACATTTAGAAAACAATTATTTTAAAAGTGACTTTTAAAACCTTACCCCCCTCAATGTGATTAAACTGCACCACGATCGGGGTATATTGGGTGGCTGAGAGGAATGGGGAGAGAAAGGAGATTAGGAAGAGTAAGGTTGGAAAGTACCTAGCTATTTGAGAAATTATCTGGAAGGGTTGCGTAAACTCACGGCAGCAGGATATTGGTGTCTCTTATCCAATTTCCACTTTCCACTTTGCACCAATTAACACAGATGTAATTTTTAAGTTTTTCACGGAACTCTTTATTTATCAAAGAAATAAAATATTGATCATAGACACGGCTCTCACTTCAACCAGAAATGTGTCGATTTAAATCAAATTCTAGACGTTCGACTCTACAAAAATATAATTTTATTTCAAAAGGTTGTTATTTTATCTAGTAAAGTTATAGTTTAAATTTTGAAAAAAATACGAGTGTGCTTTAGACCACACGACTGAAGTAAAACTTCACTGCTCTCTATTGCTCCTACAGTGTGATACAAACAATAGGCCTGCACTGTGTCTTGGATGTACGAAACGTAACTGGCTACGAGAGAAAGAGAGAAAGAAAATGTGTGCTCGAAACTCTCTCTCTTGCCCCTACAGTAATATACGAAACGTAACTCTCTCTCTTTCTATCTTCACTAACTTCTATCTCCCTCTCAACCTCCGTTCGCCTCCCCCGATTACACTTTTCGTAACGCTCTCGTCACGCATTCACCTGCTTACTCCCCAAGTCGAGCGTGCGTTAAGAAGTTTTACTTCAACAATATGTTTGTTATAAAAAGGTTTATCCCATTGGTCGTCGGCAGATTTGTTGAATTTAAAAAAAAAAACAATTTTGCAACACATATTTCAAATCGCATAGTAAATTAAATCAATTAATTTTCTAGGAAAGCTATTTTTAAGAATTTTAATTAAAACGGTGACACCAACCCAGAACCTCTCGCGTAACCGGAACGGGTGCCTTTACCAATTCGGTCCAGTTGCGACCGTTATTTTTCTGTGTCTTGTTCTCTTTTATATTTTCGTTTATATTATATTATAAAAAGAGATTTATTCTTATAAAAAATTGAATTTGATGAACAATAAGTTATACTCATTAAAACCATTCGAGCGACAGCGCGATTTAAAACCTTTTCCTCCGATTGCGCGTGATTTCTTGGAGATCATATTGAATATTTTCCGCCCACATTAAAAAATAATACCTCCGAATTTTAATATGGAAACATACAAATTGAACATAGTTCTATGTAGCCAATGAATTCATCTATCTTTTATCGATTATAACATATTCGTAGGATTTATAGAAAATATATATATAAAATCGTGAACTTTAAAACCGTAAAAATCGTTAAAAAAATGTTGTCCAATTTTGGACCGCTGTCAATCGCAGAAAAATGAAAGCGGTCCATATTTTGACCTTAGTCGCTCCAGCGGTTGTTATTCCAAAAAAATGCAATAGCATATTCGTTCATGATCCAAAAGGTTTTTTTCGTTAATATTTCAGATATGTGTTCATGTTTCGTGATCCATAAGGTTTATTTCGTTAATATTTCTCTAAAAAACTGGACGTCCTTTACAGGGCCCGCAGATACTTTAATAGTACACAACTGCTAACCCTGTACAAATCGCAAGTGCGCTCCACGGTTGAATTTGTCAGCCACCTCCTGTCTGGAGCTCCAAAATATTTTAAAAAAATACCCTCGACTCTGTGCAGAAACGGGCGGTCCGTTTGATAGATTCTCCCACCTTAACGAACGGATTACAATCTTTAGAGCATAGGCGTCGGGTGGGAATACTATCCATGTTCTACCGGTATTTTAATGGAAGATGCTCTGAGGAACTAGCGTCATTGATCCCTTCGGCACCGGTGCATAATCGAGAGATACGCCAAACGCGCTCCCTACATATGTACACGGTTGACATTAAATTTGTCACATGAGAACGGGTCGTTTTTTCGACTCGCTCTTGAGTTCAACAGTTTCCTCCCTCCTACAATATGGGTCTCTTCAAGACCAATGTTCATTCCTTCCTCTCCTCAAAAAGACCCTCCACACAGAATCCCAGATGACATAGGCCCTGAGGGAAATTATTTTCCTCAGGGCCTCCTGTGTGGAGTTAAAGTTAAAAAAAAAATCAAATGACGATATACTATGTCAGGCAGTAGTGTAAGAGACAGAGCGCTTGCGAAATGGGAAAATGAATAGGACAAGATACCCTGGTGATAACCATCTTTCGGTAGGAGAGAGCGCTAAGAAAAAAATGTACAATTCTTTCGATTTTCAATTGAATTCCTACGCCACGTATTTTTCTCTCTAACCGTGACGACACACCATTCTTTTTTCCCTGATTTGAAAATTCGCCGTTTTTCTTCAAAAGGACGGACGCCTCATTACGCAAAATGAAAGGGTTTGAATTTCAGCGCGAAATAAAGATTTTTTCATCCGATTTAACAAGACCAATAGACAAAGGATTATATTATTTGAGATTTCTCTTTCGAAAATTCAAATTGGTAAAATTCCTTCCACAAAAGCACAAAAGAACACGAATTGAATTATTTACGATTTCTAATTATTTTAAGATCGGATGTTTGTTGTCAGATTCAGGGGCAGATCTTTTCCATTTTATTTACGGCGGTTGAGAGAAAATATCTTTCAATTTTGATCTCTGAAGGTTGGTCACACTGAGGAAAGTCATAGACAATGAATACCATTAATTACGTAAAGAATATATTGTTTGGATGTTTTTACGGTTCAATTTAACCGTTGGAGAAATTATGGTCGAAAAATTGACCATTTTTCTACGATTGACATCGGTCCAAAATTGAACCACTTCTTCAAACCATTCGTAAAACATTTATTGTAATTATATAAAACATTTCTATGGCCAGCCATTTACTTTACAACGAAGCTATTAAAATGTTTTATCTATTATGACCATAGATGTCGCAATTCCGATATGCTAAAAAATAAAAAAAATTCTGAACAGCTGTTAACGGTTAAAATTAAGTCTTTTTTTCCATAATATGCACCATTCATTATCAAGTATATCACAGACAACATACAGAAATCGAGCATATTCTGTGTTGACTCGAATAAGTAACTCTCACGGAGTTTCAAAGTAACAAACACGCAGGATTCGGGCGGATATAAACTTTGCGGTTTTTTTATAAATCCTACAAATATGAGATTATTGGTAAAATATAGGTTAATTCATTGGCTATGTAATAAGTTTTTATGTCTCGATGTTAAAATTCGGAGGTATGATTTTTATAATGATGGCGAAAAATTTTAAAAATGATCTTCTAGAAATCTCGAGCAATCGAAGTCATCGAGGCAAATTTATTTATTTCGCGTGGTCACTCCAGTGGCTGACAATCTTCACAGATAAAAACAATTAGATACTTTGGGAGGCGCCGCCCCGGGAACCATTTATTGGATGACCAACACCTCTGCCATAGGTCACCCCAAGTGGTTCGGTGGTTTGGTAGCAGTGGTGCTTGGGTTCACGGGGTGAGGTTTGCCCTGATCTTGGCGGCGAATGCGTCTGCTACAAATTGCGTGGCAGATCCAGATCGGGAGATCGAGGATCGAGATTGATGGAGACCTTTTCACTTATCCAGCAGGGCTCTCTCGGAACATCTCCTTGCACCGCAGTGGAAGGGTCATTAATCATTCGTCCGTCACTCCTGGACACACTGACCCCCAGTTCCTATCCACCCCTCATACCTTTTTCCTTCCCAGAACATAATCTCCTTCCTTTCATAAAAATACCTCCACACAACATCCACATGACAAAGATGACATGGGGCCCGAGAGGAATTATTTTCTTCAGAGCCTCCTGTGTGGAGCTATTGTAAAAAAAATACTTATTTTCAACTTGAAAGAATATTTCGAAAATGAACATTTATGTTCCATGAGTAATCCTTTCCATCGACGCCATTTTGATTCGTCGGTTTGTGAAAAATTGCAAATACTGCTGCAAACACGCTTGCTTGTATTTGAACACGCGGTTATACAAAACGGTCTTCGCAATATTTTCAATTCCGTCCAATCCCGGGAAATATTAAACTTCTGACATAACTGCAGACATAATACCCGGCGCGTGACGGGACATTTTGCAGTTTCCAATCCGACGAATAATATTATATGCGAGTACAAAACGGCGGGAAACCATATATTTGTGTGCATTGCAATCTCCCGCCAAATTTCCGAGCGGCTAGATGGCGCGTTCGCTCTAGTACGAACGAAAGATAAATTTTAAAAAAATCTGACTTTCTTTCTAGTTTATTTTTATTATCTAAATATTTCTTTTTAGCTATATATATATATATATGCATATACACAAATGAATGTATTTTTGCTTGCTTGCTTGTTTATTGTTTATGTATTGCCATGCCTCAAATGCCACGGGAGGAAACTCGAAAATTTCGCGATGTTTTGACTTTGACGTAATATTTTGCGGATTTATTTTATGCTATCGTATATAATATTTTTTTGACATTATTTACCGAAACACATTCCCTGAACAATAAACTATGCTTACAAATAATATTACTTGCGTTTATTTGACAAATTGATAGTTTTATCGATCTTTTCATGACATGCGACGCTCAAAGTTTGACAGCTCGAATCGCGGCAGAAATGTCATTTCAAAAGTCATAGATATGTGCAAAGATGATTATTTGAGAGGCTAGGTGTGTTCCTTATATCTGTTACGTCAAGAACAAGAATGCCCCAAGCGATTCTGACCTTGTCCTTCATACATTTTCTTTATACATAAGGTTTAAAATCGCATATCAATTTTTTTTATGGCGTGTCCTGGGCGCGCAATCGGCAGTCCAGGAGTTTTAAGGGGGTATTCTAGTCTAGAAGCATGAATTGTAGGTGTTTTTTCAGGTGCAAAAAAAAACAATAATATTTGTGTAGCCATTATTTTACCAAATATTTATTAAACATTAAAAAATACATAAAAAAAAATCAATCGAAAAAATTAAAAAGTTACAGGGTGTTGAAGTGGGGGGTCTCAAAAATGTGGCAACCCTCATAGTAATCCGAAAAAAAATCAAATTAATTTTTAATCCAAACAAATGCTGCTGTGGCAAGAACCTCGGAGAAGTCATAATTTTTTTTCTCGCAAAATGGTGGCTGTCTGAAATAAAAATACATTTTTAACCAGTTTTTTTAACTTTTCCGAATTTTTTTAAAATAGTAAAAATTCAAATATTATATATTCAAATATAAAGTAATGTATAGAAAAAGCTCTTGTTTTGTAGAACCTGACATATAGTGTCAACCGTCTCTAAAAAAGTTGTTTTGAGAAAAATGCTCTAAAAATTTTGTTCTATTTAGTTTCTGGTTAGATTCCGACTAAACCGCGACATTAAAACGGTTATAACTTTTAAAATAATTCGAATTTCGAAAAATCCTTTTTAGAATTGACCTAGAGAGATATTTTTTAATATTTAAGCTTTGGAAATATGAAGAAAGAATTTTTTTCTAGACTAGAATACTGCCTTAAGCATAAAAATGTATAAAACTTTCAAAAATATCTTCATTATTTATTTCTTTTTTTTTTTTGGTTTTAGGCAATTCACCCTGGAGAGAGTGCTTTGTGCCGGTAATATTTAAAATGGATAAGAAATTTCGGTTAATCTAATGGGAAAATAATAAAACAAATTAAATATTGGACTCATTTAGATCACTAAAACATTCTTACTCCGCTTACTGGTTAATACGCAATATTTCTTATTCAAACAATTAGATTTAGCTTTATTATCACGAAAAGTGAGTATTTACGTCGGGGGAGACGAAAAACTTTGCATAAATTATGCATGTTACATTTAAATTTTGTTAAAATTATTTCACTCGCGCGGCATACGCCATTCGTATTTTCATCATTTTTCGGTTTACATTTCATAGACAATCAATCATCAATCATCAATCAATGCTGCCAATCATAGAAAAATTATTATTGCCGTATAAAACAATACTTTATTCGGGCTATGAAGTGAATGCATTATTGACAAGCTTGAACCTATATTTTTAACAGAAGAACATGGAAACAAAGGTATTAGAATAATTACACATACCCGTTAGACAAACTCTGCTTTGCCAAACAAACCATTCAAAACCTGGGATGTATATCTAAATTATGATGACATTCAGCTTTCGCAGTTTAATCTCTACCCAGGAATAAATCGAAGTAGGTACTTTTCTGTTTTTATTTTGATGAGAATTTATTTTATAAGATTGGTACTTCCGACAAATGTCATATTTGATTGTCTATTAGAAAAAGGGAATATTCCGTAATATCCATGGTATCGAATTTGAACAACACGAACGTTCCGTATTATCTGTGAGGTGGGCTTATACAATTTTACCATACCTTCTTTCCACCCTCGCGAAGGTTTCTGGATTATTACAACCACATGACAACACATCTGAATAGTTTTTTAATCATTACCAAAACTCTTACAAAACCGTCAAAAACGTTACAATTTGAGAATGACATTTTGCAAGCCATCGATTGTTTCAATTTTCGAATATATTCTTAAATTATTGAATTTATTTGAAGTGCTCACCTATGATACAAACCAAAATCGAATACTTTTAATCTAATCAAGAATTATAGATATTTTAATTAGTTACCTATGTCAGGTTTTCAATCAATTGATTTTCGTTATTTATTTTTAGGTTTTATGCCGTGTTGCGCTACCTCCTTCTTTAGCCAGCAACATGGCATAACACCCCAAAACCAAATAACGAAAATACTTTTGGCCGTAAAAATCTAAAACTTATCTGATCAATTGATTTTATTAATAAATAAAAATGAAAGTTTCATTGTTTGTCCCTTATGCGTTCCTAAACCATTCACTTATGGCTGAAGAACCTTAAAACATTATTAAAGCTAAATTTTACCGACTTGTATCCCTGAGAATCGCTCTCCGGTCCGGTCCATATTGCAAAATTATTCCGGTTCCCGCGTTCGCCTGGCTCGGCTGCTTTACATTCCCTCCCGTGTCACTCTAGCTGTAACGAATTTAATTTGTATCAAATTTTATTATAAAATATAACGTTACTTGTAAATAAATTTGACCGCATAATCAAGAGTTCTTATTGGTAAATTTTCCCTACACACGCATCTCAGTTTACAGTGCTTTGGAAAGGCTGTGAGCTGCAAATCCAAAACAGAATAAAATACATAATTCACCACCTTTCCAAACACTCGATTGCGATGAAACTTTGGGGATTTGATGTGCGCATGCCCGCAATGGTTTCTATATATAATAGTGAGCTCGGGCGTTATGAAATTGCTTTGTATGTATGTAGTTTTATCCTTTTTAATTGCACAAGATTCCCAACTGCCCCCTCTGGAACCATGAAACCAAATGGGGTATGTTGTAAGGCTGTAGGTAGTGATGAGGGGAAGGAGACGAGGAAGAGAAAAATGATGAAATACCTGGCTGTTCAGATCTGGTCACCAAACACGGCTAAAGTCATTCCAAGCGACGTTTCAAATCTGAATAGTGGTCTTACACCAGGGCAATACTGAGAGTATCTTCCACTCTGGAAAGTATCGCAAACATACCAAATATTATTTCGTATGAAAATGAATTAATTGGGAACTATTAATTATGGGATTAATTTCCAAATAAATGAATTAATTGGGAAATAACACAAATTAATTACATAAAATTCGGGTTCGAACCCGCGACCTTCGGAGTCGAGAGTCTTACCCTTCGACCACTTGATACAATTGAATGAAAATACGTTTTGTACTTTTGTTATTCAGCGGTACGTCTTCAACGCACATTCCTCAGGGAACATTTAGTTATATTTTGTGAAACTAGATATTCCCTATTTACCCTAAACCGACTGCATATTGTATATAAGTACGCCGGGGGGCCAACTGTCGGGAATCAACTGACATAGAATTGTTTCACTGTCGTCCACGACGGTAATCTCACATATCCCCTAGCGCACAGTGGTCCCGAATCCCATTCTAGCTAGACAAAAATATTTTGCTGTGGAATGTGATTCAAAAAGATCACAATATGAAGAAAAAAATTATTAAAAAATATTCATTTATTTAAACCAATGTTGCAGAATTTTCAAAGTAAAATAAAATACAAATAAATTGCGACAATGATTCAAATAAGTCATAACAATCTGTTTATTTTAAGTAATTGGTTAAAAAATAGTATTTGTAACATAATATAAAAATAAAACCGAATGAAATTTATCTATGGTCGAGTCACTATCGTCACTTTTGTAAAATGATAATCTTCTCTAATATATAAAATTTTCGTGTCACGGTGTTTGTTATCACACTCCTCCAAAACGGCTGGGCCGATTTTAATGAAATTTTGTGTGTTTATCGGGTAGGTCTGAGAATCGGCCAACATCTATTTTTCATACCCCTTAAATTTAAGGGTGGTCCATACTAAATTTTTATTTTTTAATTTTTGAACAAAATTGTTTATATTTATTTTTTTATGATGAGGCATAAAAAAATACATACAGTTCTTTATTTTCACCCTTCTACCATCAACTCCTATTTTTTAATAGCGATATTAGTAATTCAATCAAAAGTAAAAAAAGTAATTCAGGCAAAACAACGTTTGCCGGGTCAGCTAGTGTTCCTATGTGGAACTGTCAACAGACCTCTGCAGTTTATTCGCTGGTACTTCCGAAATCGACAATAATTTCAAGTCATCACTAGATAAGGCATTGGGATGTCTTTGATATTGTGGTTATTTCGGATATTACAGCTTCCCGTTTTCCATTTGACCTTAAGTTAACTTAAGCAGCACGAAATAGTTCTTCTAGACTTCGAGAATTCAGAAGACATTTCATTTTCTTGAACCACCGGAAGAAAACAAACTGTATTAAGCCATTTCCGTTTTTTTTACATGAATTTTAGAGTATTTCTTCTACCATTTTCTGTAAAATGTTAATAGAAAGGAAGCGTTATTCTTATTTTCCATTCTCTATGACATATTAATAGAAATGAAGCTATTCTTCTTTAGTAAATTTTCCTCGAGACCTATAAAATTGTTTTTCTCAAACAAAAGATTTATCGCAAAATTTCCTCTGATTCTGACCGTGTTATGCTTCAAAATGACCTTTGCACATTACATAACTGGTGTATTCAAAACGATATGTTTTTAAATATTGAAAAATGTTACATTATTACCTTTACCCGTAACAGAAGACCAAAGGATAATGCATATTTCATTAATAATGTTCGATTAAATGCAGTCACCACTATAAGAGATCTAGGAATTACTCTTGATTCGAAGTTTACTTTTAATGAACACATCAGTGATATCACGAGTAAATCTTTGAAAATGATGGGATTCATACATAGAATATCGAAACCATTCAAAAATCCCCAATCCATTATAACCTTATACAACTCATTGGTCAGAAGCAAATTGGAATATGGGAGTGTTATTTGGAATCCACATTATTTAAAATATTCAAGAGCCATTGGAATCAGTACAAAAAAAATTCCTAAGACTTTTATCATTTAAACTTGGATTAAATGCCTTACTCCTATCTTATGAGGAACGACTCCAACAATTTCATTTTACAACCCTGGTAAAAAGAAGACAATTTGCTGACTTAATATGTTTATATAAAATTATTCATGATAAGCTTCGAACCACTCATTGTCTGAGCCATATTGTTATAAAAGTTCCTAATAGGCGCAATTTAAGGAGTCATAATACATTCCATCTTGAATTATTTAATAACAGTATTGCATACTTCAATCCACTGTCTCGAATGTGCCGCCTATATAATACCATCGAATGTGATCATGTAGATTTTTATTCAAACAGTCTTACATATTTCAAAAGGCAAATTAACAATCTTCTACCATAATATATTATGGAGAACAATTATGTGACTGCTCTATTATCATTTTATTTTTATTATCTTTCTTTTCTTTCTCTGCATTTCTGTTTTATATTTTAAATTACTATGTTTTATATTTTTTTTTGTATCTAGTAACAAGTAAACACTGATTACGCATGCTGTGAACATTTATAATTAGAGTGTTAATACCTATGTACTTCTCAATGGCAATTTTATAACTATAATAATTGTTAACATTCTGTAAATGTTTCCAACAATAAATAAATAAATAAAATTTTCCGGGTTGCAGCATAACTCTACTTTGATTCGCCTTTTTCTTCTAACATCTCCAAAATATAGATCAAGTTTAAAGGCTCTGTAAAAGTCCGAAGAGCACGTAGGAGCAGACAAATTCTATAAGAAAATATAGATAAAGAATGGTTTTATATGAAAATTGTTTAGTTTGGAGGTACAAATTAGTACACGATTTTGAAAGTTTAATCAAACTTTGACAAATAATAGTAAATATTGATAATGGTTTCACGATTTTTTAATGAATAATATAAAAGTAGCATGGAATAGGCAAATTATTAAATACTTAAATAAATTTGATAGAACATACGATGGACTTTAATTTACCTCTTGACCTAATTTCTCTCCGATTTCAAATAACACCCGTGCTGCAGGTAGGCCGCCTAGCACATTCAAAGTGTAGTGTTTACAGCGTTGCCACGTGTCGCGCGTATTGTTTTAATTGTTTTATAGATGCGCACATAATAATATGGACTGCTTTCTATGCTGTGAGTATATTTTTGTACATAAATAAAAACATCGTTGAAATCTTTTTGTCTAGCTAGTTTCCTCTAAGGGAACCACCGTGCAGCGCTCCAAATAAGTCATTCATAAATTCTAAGTTTTCCTCTGGCTTGAAATTCGCTTGAATGTTTTTTGCTCGCAAGCGTTGTCGACTTTTAGGCGTGGTTCCATCTAAAATTACATCAAGTCTCATTTATGGATGACTTATTCCATAGGTCCTTTTACTTTGTCAACTTATCATTGTATTTTCGTAAAATAACTCCCCGTAATGGATGGCTGCCCTCTATTTCAAATATATATATATAGTTTTTACTTATGCATGTTGAATGTGTATATTTTCGAGCGCCGGCTGCTCGGACCTGCCGGCACAAATGTAGCCCCTCGTAACGGAACGTTCACACGAAAATATGTAGCCTTCTACTCACGCTCGCTCACGACCGACGGTTTGGCTCGATCTAACATGTTGACTTGAACTATGCTCGTCGTTACGTCCAAATGTTATATGCGCGGCGCGCGTCTCGTTTAGAGCATCTCGACAAGAGACTAGTGTGTGGCTCATTCGGCTCAGATATCTATGGTCAAATGTGAGTAGTTTATTTATGGTCAAATGTCAAATCTGTTCACTTTTGACTTCAAATTCCAGGAGCACTCTTCTTCACGATATGAATTAATACGAAATTGAGAGGACTTTTTTTCATTAACTCCAAGTAGGAGGCTCAGAGGAAAATAATTTCCTTCGAGGTCCCTTCACGCAGCAGGTGGGCAGGCGCATGCTCCGCCAAGGCCCGGACAAATCTCACCCATGAACTCCTGCACTCCTGCTAAGTCACCAAACTTAGCGAACCACTTGAGGTGATCTATGGCAGTGGTGTTGGTTATCCAATAAATGGTTCCCGGGATGGCGGTACCCATACCCGCCTCCCAAATTGCTAAGGAAGATAACTCCGAATATCCATTTTTGTTCTACAATGACAAGGACAACAAGCGCATTGGAATCAAAATGTGCGACTTACATGCTCGATGCATTGTCTACGCTTTGGGACAATATACTAAATTTCTGTCGAATACCAACGAGAATTACGGACCTTGAATCTTGTTTGCATCGAGCCGTTGTTGGCTCAATATCGAACAAAAAAGCGTCAAACTTGAGACATGTTCGAATTAGCGTTAAACCATAGAACATGTAAGGGCGTGAGTACATAGCATATACGAGAACGAGAAATAATAAAACAAAATGGCGCCGTAGTTGCGAACAGCGAATCCCTCAGCGTCAGTCATGAAGCATCGAGGAGGCGCGTATGAATAAATATCACATTGAGGGAAAAATATACAAGGAGGTTATTGCATACAAGAACTGGAAAATGTTGGGTAGTATGTGCTGTATAATGCCGAGTTCCAACGTCCAATATTCATATAAAATAATATTATTAAGTTTCCTCGTTTTCAGTGTTGCCACAAAATCTATTTCCTATGGACCTTCTATATTTTTAGTAATGACATCACTCTTGGCAGGGTTTCTACCAAAGAGCAACTTGACGGACATAAATAGCTAATTAAAATACCTAGGCACCTACTAATCGGTCGTACGTGAGTTTCGAAACATTTTTTGATTTTATTTTGTTTCGAGTATTGTACAAGAAATAAAAAAAATGTTGAACCAAAACAATATGGCGCCGCCAAAACCTAGGCAAACTTCATCTCATGAATTCGGACACCCCTGATAAATCACCAAATGTAGCGAATCACTTGAGTGAGTAGCGAACAATTTGGGAGGCGGGAACGGGTACCGCCACCACGAGAACCATTTATTGGATAACCAAAACCCCTTCCCAAATCCCAATTGGTTCATTACGTTTAGTGACTTTGGGGGTGAGATTTCCCTAGGTTTTAGCGGCGGTTGCGTTTGCCCATCTACAGCTTGGCGGTCGTTGGGCCTGCGGTAGTTGGGGGAAACCTTTCTAATTCTCCAGCCGGACTCTCTCGACCCATCGCCTTGCACTGCAATGGGAGGGGTGAATTCATACCTATTATTCTCACAGTACTATACAATGCTTTGGTTAGAAGTAGGCTTGAGAGTGGTTCGGTGGTTTGGAACCCACACCAAGTGAAGTATTCCCTCATGCTGGAGAAGGTTCAGAAGAAATTTCTGAGATTTCTTTATGGCTTTTCTTTTCTGAGATTTCTATTATGAGATTTCTTTATTTCTGAGATTTCTTGTATGGCTACTGCCCGTGGCTCTACCCTACCGACTTTTTCTTGGGCATGCTCGGTATGAACCGTCTACGGGTCAGAAGGAATATGCTCATCATAGCACATGATTCATGGACGGTTCGAAAACACGGCTATCATGGGGAGCATTAGTTTCTATGTTCCCGATGGTTATCTCCGTCACCGACAACATAGACTATTTTATCTCTCGGCTTGCAGAACTAACTTGCCAATGGCTATGCCAGTCGAGAGAGCAGTCTTTTTGTTAAATAGAATCACTTTGAATATCGATATGATTAACATCAATGAAGCAAAATTTAGACAGCAAGCTTTATTGCTGTTAGTCTAATTGTGCTTCATTGATGTTAAAATTGTTCATCGATGTTTAAATTGTTTAATTGGTTTAAATTATTAAAATTCCTTAAATATGCTTTAATCTTAAATTTTCTCTACTTTAAAAACGATTTGAAATTTTAATTTTGTTTTGTTTTTTAAGTGAATAAATTGAATTGAATACCCACTCCTGGAAACACTGACCCACAGATTCCTCCCCACCCTTCATACCTTTTTCCTTCCCAGGACTTCATGTCAAAAGACGACATCTTTAAAGATGTCATAGGCCCTGAGGATTTTTTTTCTCAGGGCCTATTGAATGGAGCTAGTAAAGAAAGGTGACATATATGGCAAAGGTGTTGGTCATCTAATAAACGGATATATTATATGCATGCGTAAATCAATTCTTTGGACGAAACGCTCATAAACTCATTTGGTTGCTTGAAGTTGGTTTAAGTTGGTTCAAGTTGGCTTAAGTTGGTTCAAGTTGGTTCAAATTGTTTCAAGTTGGTTTCAGTAGGTTTATTGATTCTTACAAAAATAAGGAGGCCAGTTAATTGAAACTTTCAGTCATGTTTTAAAATCAATAAATATATATTATTATGTAATGTTTTCCTCTCAGCCTTATTTATTAAAACTGTTTCTCTTTGTTACAGACAGACCCTCGTTCCTCTTCTGAGAGAGGACTACGTCACAGGTGTGGGGGTGAACATCAATTTGGCGTAAATCTCCAGCGAAACTCCATTCTACCTACAGTATCCTCACAACTACCAGACACCGAAACTCTTTCACTCCGATTGTCCAGAACTAATTTTAAGGTGTATCGCAAAAATTCAAATGTAAAATTTTCATCAAATGGACAATCAGCGCCATTTTGTTTCTTTGACATTTGAAAGGTCTCCGTTTAACGCCCATTTTAAAGGATCATTTCGACTTTCTATCAAATTGTGATCAGACATGTGCCCATTATTCATTTTTTACATTAACTCCACGCTGGAAAATAATTTCCCTCAAGACCTATGTCGTCTTTGAAGACGTGAAGGGCCTTTTCAGGAGAGAAATGGTTGAACATGGTTCTTGAAGACCCATATTGTAGGAGCGAGGGAACACAGATCGTTACATAGCCGAGCTGTTGAACTCAAGAACGAGTCGTAGACGCAACCCCTTATCATAGAGACAAATGTCAACCGTGTACTTGGGCGCGCGTTGGCATTGTTCCCGACTATGCACCGGTACCGAAGGGATTAATGACGCTAGTTCCTCGGAGCATCTTCCTTTGTAATACCCCAAGAACAAGCTAGCCTACCTTTCTGACGCTTGTGCTCTAAACATTGCAAGGCGCTTGTTAAGATAGGGAATCTATCAAACGTATCGCCCGTTCCTATTTCCCGCTTCACATCATTCTTTTAATAGAAACCCGGTCCCTTTCAAGTTAGAATTTTTTAAAGATCACAAGGTTGTCATTGGATATTCGGTGTCATCTGATTCCACAATATGTCATCAGGGCGGGCATTGGCACCATGGGTAAATAATTTTAGTCTCTTTATCCTCTTCACATTTCTTGAATCTACGGGTGTTTTCCACACCTAACGTAATTTATATGAATACCTATACTTTAAAGGATTAACGCCCTTCTTGGCTGAAAGCTAGGTTTTTTTCTGCGGAGCTCTAGAATTATAATGACTCTGCACATCTGCCTTCGGTTACCTTCGGCACATCTCGGAAACGAGGCCACGTGACCCGAAGAGCCCACAGACAACTAAAGTAATGTGAGAACTAGTCATAGACTAATGTCATACATTATAGTAGTCCTACCAGTTCCCTCAGCGAGTGCACTGCCCGTGTAGGTTCAATTATCAATATTTACGCCAATTTACACGATTGATACGATTTAATATTGCTATTTGGTCGTTTACTGATAATTAAAGCAATACAGATCATTTCGCTTTGAATTTATTGACAATCGTTCATTCAATTATTTTGTTTATCGATCCCTTTTTAATTCAGTTTCATCGCGGAACGAGATTTTATTTCACTTATAATTGCATTAAATCACAATTTTCCAGATTTATAGAAAAAATGTTTTCACTGTTCCCGCATGTGTTTCCGCAATTTAGGTGTTGCAGACTTCAACAAAGCAAATGAGTTGGAATTATTGACGGGTCGATTTAAGTTCCGTCAATCATAGATTATTCAATGCACATTGACAATTGAAATTGACCGTCTCCCCAACATTACAGTTGTGCTTTTCTGTTCAAAGCCCAAACAGACCTAGAAACAGCGTTCAACAGGCACCTTTCAAAGCAGAAAAAAAAACAAAATGGCGCCGATTGAATTTTTGAAGACAATGTTACAATTGATTTTCTGTGAAACATTTTAATAAGTTGCATATATGTCTTATGTAACCTAGACTTACCACTTATGCCGAATAAATAAATAACTTAAGAAGTAGGTACTTGTGCAATAGCGATTATAATAGGTATTGATTTAGGGCCCCTTTCATCAATCAAAATTTAGCAAACGCTAAATTTAAATGAAATATCGTTAGCAATGCGGTCCAACCTTTCACTTCCCTATTTCACTCCCTTCCACATTCTATTCAACCTCACATCATATACCCCCACTATTACGGACGCCACAGTCCTATTGACACCAGACAGCCGGGAGCAATTGGGACTCTTGTGCATATTAATATGTAAATTTCCGTTACAACAATACGCTACACCAATAATGGTTAACAGATTTAAGAAGTCATTGTAAAAATTTTAAATAAGCTTAATTTACCCAAAAAAATTATACGGTTTTTTTCTGTTTTTTTGGTGTCGAAAAAATTTTATGAAAAAAACTTTTTTTTCTATCTATTTTCGTCTAAATGTCTTTTAAAACTTAAAAAAAGTGGCTTTACTGAGGTTTGAACCTTCCTTCCCTCTGTTCGTAACAAACTGCGCTACCGACCTTGCTTAATTCCGATTTTTAATACCGACATTTATTTCATATACGTTTCAAGTGCTTTAATTTAAGAAAAATGTGTACATGTCCGTGTGTTTGTGAGTGGTTGCCAGAATGCATTGTCTTCGACAACCAGTCGATCTGCTGAGTTACAGCTCGATCGTATAACGGGAAGTGGGTTAATTTCCACTTCCAAGATTCCGCAGCATAAATTCATTCAATCAAGAAAACAAAATTGAAATTCAAATAGTACATATTTAAAAATTATCATAACGATGGAATTCTTATTTTATTTTTATTTTGAAGAACAAACTTTGTATTTCGATAAAATGTGCTATTTTTGATTTGCCGCCAAAACGACATTTTCCTTTTTGTTCATGAATATGGCGTTGTTGACGTCACTCCTTACCAGCCACTAGCGTTTTCTACATCATAACGACGTTGTAGAAAGTTTAAACCGTTTTGGAATGTGCGAGTACTTCGATTATTTTTTAAATAAATAATTATTATTAAATATATTTTAATTATTACACATTTATGGAACGTAATTTAATTTTAAATCTTCCATTCATTTTTAACGGTATCCATAATTTGTGAAAATACCCCATTAAAGTATCTACTTACTTTTTTTGGAGTGAAAAATGTGGATGGTGTTTTGGTCGCCAGTCTGAAGATATCTGTAGTAGGGTGAAACCTGTCCCGTCTCAAATAATAAATGCAACTAAGTTGTAGAATTACTTTGCAAAAATATATTCTAATAGTTTGTGAAGGAGAAATTTATTAATTTATACGGCAACTTGTAGTGAACGCGACAAAAACGATGTTTTACAAAACAAAATACAAAATTTGTAGTAAAAGGGATTGTAAACCTGATTTGCCAAGTTGTTTTGCAAAAGTTTACGCGTGAAAAAGTCTAAAAGTGGGCATTCTGCGCCATTTTGTTTTTTTTTTTGACAGCTGAAATGTTCCCGTTAAATGCCGATTCTAAGTCTGTTTCAGCTTTTGAATAAACTGTGATCAGCAGAAGAGGACAACTATCACATTGTTGAGCTTGTCAGCTTATTAAAATTTGACAGAGAGTTGAAACGCATCTAAAATCCGTGTTTAAAAGGGACCTTTCAAATGTCAGAAAAATGACAGTCAACTGCCATTTACATTTGAATTTTTGCGAAACAACTGGGCCGTAAGGTAGAATGGTAATTAATTCGAGTATAATCCTTATTCGATGTATTTATCAGCTTTTACAAGTTTCCATGAAGGTACATACATAATATTATATAATAATATTAGATTGTGAACGTTACTGTATAAGCCAGTGTATTGTTTTAGTGTGCATATATTGTTTGTGATTATTTTGCAAAAGAATCTGTAAATTATTGTAAATTTAGGTGTTTCAAAAAAAACGAAAACATTACTTTCAATTTGTTTATTTTTTAAATTACATTATAATGTAGCTCAATGTTGTCTCTAAATAATAAGTTATTTATTTTAAACGAGCTTTTACGATTAGTGGCCAAAAAAACAACAATAAAAAATGTGTTTTAGATGTTTTTGTATGTAAAAATGATTTCATCTTTTTTTGCTGATTTTGTTTACAAAGTAAATTTGTTAGAGTGTACTTTATAGAGATGCCTCAAGGTTCGTAGAAAATGCGTAACAAGGTTAGCTTGTGAAATTTCGAACGCGTGACGTGGCTTGAAGTAAAACACTGCAGTTAATTCAAATCTTCCAGTGGAACTTGGACTCCAAGCTACGTCACAAATGATTAGCAAATCGCCGCTCTACCCCCTTGATGAGCTAACCTTGAAACATTTTCTACGAACCTTGGAGGTGCCTAAACTGATTTGTTTTTTTTTTTAATGGCGGTTTTTAATGACGATTTATAATGAAAAAACGATGTAAATAACTTGAGATGTCGAAATTTTGATGTCCTTAGAAAAACATTAGCTTATCAATTGTTTTAATTGATATTAATAAGTAACTGTTATGAACATAATATTAAATAAGTTAGATAATATGTGCATATTTTTATATTATGTTAATAATACACCATAACGTGCATAGATATTCATGGTTTTATAATAATCACAAAATTAGATCTACATAAAACGATTGTTATTATTTTGTCAATGAAATTTGAATTGCAAACTTTATTTTTAATGTTATCAATTCATCGGTGTATTTTATTCGAATAATATTTATGCAAGTTTCTGTCACACTATAGAATAGTTGGTACATTATAATTAATTATTACAAGTAACTAGTTAATAAAAAGAGTCAATTCTTAAAATAAGATGACAATTTAAAATATGAAATTAAAATTATTATAAGTCACTTAAAATAAATTAGCTATCGCATGATTTACGATAATATTAATTGCTAATATGCAGAATCGAAAGCCGCATTCAAAAACACATTTTCAGTAAACTGGTTTACGAATTATTAAAAAAGGGCTTCATTTCTGAATACTGGTTTTTGTTCTTCACCTTTATAAAACCATCATTGTTATTATTATAAGAACTTATTGAACATCAACGATTTGTTTATAAAAATAGATAATTGTTACGTGTGAATGAATCTACTTCGAATTTAGACGAATGCAAGCTAAATTCGAAAAAAAATTCTGTTGATTTGAAAGTTTGTACCATCCCTATTAAACTAAGTTACCAACATGATAATACTAAATTTGTGAAAAATGTGTGGGTAGGTACCAAATCCACCATATCTAAAGATTTTCGTTTAATTCTCGAATAACTGGCTAACAAGCTTTTTACAATTAACGGTTAGATGAATGTTGTTGTGTGGGTACCTACTTTACTACTAAAACACGTTTAATGATCTTTGCAAAAGTACGTATTATCCTATTTTTATTTCTTGATGGCCTCCGCGATTCCGTGGTTATTATCCACTGGAGCGCTTTTTGCCACAAAATGGCACTATTTAAAATACCTCGGATTGCTTTGTTGCCAATTTTGGCAAGTTTTCCGTTATTTGTAAGTAATTAAGTTTACGATTTTTTTTTTTTTTTTTATAAATTCTACGAATATGTAATAATCGACAAAAGATAGGTGAATTCATTGGCCATATAGATCTATAATCAGTTTGAATGTCTCTATATTAAAATTCTAAGGTATGATTTCTTTTAATTTGGGCGGAAAATATTCAAAATGATCACCAAAAAATCGGAGAAAAAAGTTTTAAATTGCGCTGTCGCTCCAGTGGCTATCCTTGGTTATAAATCCGGAGGCCAAGGGTTCAAATCCCGGCGTGTGCAAATAATTTCCGTTCCTTTCCAGAGTGGGAGATACTTTCAGTTTATCCCTAGTGAAAGACCACCATTCACAATCAAAACGTTGCTTGAAATGGATTTAGCAGTTTTGGTGACCAGATCTAATGAGTCAGGTACTTTACCACCGTATCTTCGCTACCTTATCCCCCTTCTCACCATTTTCAGCCCCACAACGCACCCCGATTGGGGTTGCCGTGGTCTTACTGGCTCCAGACGGTTGGGAACATAAATATTTTTTAAATAGTTTTATATTAATTTAGGTCGCACGTTTGGCATTTGATTTTGACACTGTGTTACGCGGGCTAGGTTTATCAGTAATTTTGAGTAATGGCTTTTATTGCCAGAGTTTCTAGCATAATATTATGTCAAACTAACAAAATAAGTTTTATTTATTATATATTTTATATTTTGTATTTTGTGCTCATACTTACTTACAAGCACCCCCGAGATTTAAACCTACGATTTATAAGTTTTATAAGTGTTAAATTTTTTTTAAACAACTTTTAAAAATCTTCTGAAGGTTATAATATATCATTGAATATTATTAAATCTAAACGAAACGTGAAACAGAACCAAACACAGAAAGATAAAAAGGTAACGGTCGCAACTGGCACTCGAATCCAGAATCTTTTGTCTTACCAGGAGACAGCGCCTTAACTTAAAATTAGTTGAGGGTGATATTGTTTTTTTTATTTTATTTATTTATTTATATACATATATTACAATACAACACATTACAAAATGATGCTTTGTCTGTCCAACTGTTAAGGTTTCCTGTTTCAGGACAGCCAAATTGTACATTTAGTTCATAATATTCTTAACAAAGGAATGGTTACGTTCAAG
The DNA here is from genome assembly GCA_936435175.1 of Glyphotaelius pellucidus. NCBI lineage: Eukaryota > Metazoa > Arthropoda > Insecta > Trichoptera > Limnephilidae > Glyphotaelius > Glyphotaelius pellucidus. The sequence continues at coordinate 3,992,939 of OW386561.1, forward strand.
ATATTACAAGAATGAGATTCTATCAAGATAACTTTTGAGAACATTAATAATTGCATTCGGAACGAAGGAATGGTTTCTTTACGTCCTTGAAAGAATCGCAAGGATGTGATTCATTCAAGGTCATTTTGGAGAACATTAATAATTACATTCAGAACAAAGAAATGGTTTCTTTCGAGAGCTCGCAAGGATGAGATTCTTTCCAGGTAATTTTGGAGAACATTAATAATTGCATAATGAAAATAACAGTTTGTAACTATAATTTTTTAACATTTACTAAGTACTAGAAATTACACATTTATATACAAAAATGTGTGACATATGAATTCCCAATATATTTATGACTATTTAATTGATGTAGGGAATATCCCAGTTTACTGAACTTGTTTTATAGGCAAATTTGAAAAGGCAACATCGAAAACTCAAATTTAATCAAGGCTAGTCATTTTTTACAAGAATAAAAAAAAGAGCAAAAGATACGTAAATTTAAATTAAAATATTAACAGAAAAGTAGATCAAGTTATTAGGAACATAAAAAATCATTTTTAATTTAATAAAAAGTAACTTTCAGATCTTTATTCCTCATGTATAAAATTAGCCTCTGGGGTAAATATTTATGTTAGTACATATTGTTTTCCTCGAATAATTTATTTTGTCATTGTAACTTTTTGATGAGAGATAAAAAAAATAATGATATAATAAGTTAATGTATAATAAACATAAAAATCTATAATACTTATTGTACATTAATCTAAAAACTTATTATACATTAACATAATGTTATTTCTGAATTTGAAATATGAGATCGACAAAACGAATGAAAAAAATATAGGTCCCATTGGCCGAGTTGGTTAAGGCGCTACGTCCCGGTAACACAAAACAACCTGGGTTCCCCAGTTGCTACCATTACCTTTTGATTTTTCTGTGTCTTGTTCTAAGTCATGTTTCGTTAAGATTTATTAGTATTATCTTCTTCTTCAATTTTAATTTATAAGTGTATCGACTTGTAAAAATGTTCATTGCGATGATTTATTAAAAAAATGACAGTTGTAAAGAAAATTTTCAAAGTAAAAATTCTTCGAATAATAATTTTTCGCAAAAATAAAAAACAAACACTTAAAGGGTTGTCCCAAAAATAATGCGGGACCAAAATGCTTTGTGTTGTAAAAAAATAAAACTCCTGTTACTAACGTTAATAAATTTACACAATATTTATTAGTGGTGTCGAATCTTATTAGTTTCACGTCTACCACTGTAGAGGGAGTGATATTGCTGTTTTGTAGTTGAGATTGTGCGTACTAAATCGTAGGGTGTTGCGTTAAAACAAATGCGTCTGTTGACCCGTAGCGTAGTACCTACCCATTTTTCAAATTCTAATTGTTTTGTTTTTAAAAAAAGCATTGCTTGTTGACATCACAACTCGAATCTGCTTTTGTACAACGCTGCCTTTAGACACGCTTGTCGATTTGGTAGATGTGAAACTAATAAGTGACAAGGCTCATACTAACACAGTTGATCTCCCGCAAGTTGGCCACCAGGCATACTTAAATATAATACGCAGTCGGTTTAGGGAAAATACGGTATAACTTTTTATAAAAAATATAACTAAGAATCCCCGAAGGGATGTGCAGATACCGTACCGCCAAATAACAAACGTATCTCTACATATTATAAATTAAAAGTCCTCCGCGCGTATGTCCGTCTGTTGGCGATAAATTCAAAACCTACTCAATGGATTTTCATGCGGTTTTCATCGATAGAGTGATTCATGAGGAAGGTTTTTGTATATAATTTGTCAATTTTTTGTGTACATTGGTTGAAATATATAATTAAAGGAGAATGTCTCTACGTGGTGGACGAGCGGGCTGGCAAGCGGGCGGTGTGGATTTAATTTGTATGCAAATTAACAGATGGCGATGTGAATTAAAAAGTTGGGTAACCATCCAGTAGATGGCGTTGGGTTTCAACCAATTTACACAAAACTTTGACAAATCATATATTTAAACCTTCATCGTGAATCACTCTATCTATTAGTGAAAACCGCATGAAAATCCGTTCAGTAGTTTTCGAGTTTATCGCAAACAAGCAGACAGACGCGGCGGAGAACTTTAATTTATAATATGTAGAGAAGATATTTTTGAGATCGATTTTAGGTATGAAATCGGTAAATAATGCAAAAAAATATATAAATTTATAAAAATTATAATTTCGGGTGGCCAACTGTCCTGGGATCAGCTGTCTGGGGTCACCATACTAAACACCACTATTCTTTTTCGTTATTTGTTTATGCAGAATCAGTTTAACTTGTACTATATTTCTTATATTTTATCATTGAAGAAGAAGATAACACTTTTAATCTAAATGAAAATATGAAAGAAAACAAGACACAGAAAAACAGAAAAAAACAATGGTCGCAACTGGGACTCGAACCCAGACCTCTCGTCTAACCGGGACGGCGCGTTTTCCAATTTCGCTATTGCCACCTTCTGTCAAACCGTCATATTTGTCAATCTCATATTTCAAATATTTAGAATCACAGTAAAAATATATTGTGTCTTATATATATATTGTCTTGTTTTATATTGTGTCTTGTTTAAACTGTGTCTTGTTTTCTATATATATTATCTTCAACTAGTTCTTTTTTCCATGAAAAAAAAAAATATGACGGTTTGACAGAAGGTGGCAATAGCGAAATTGGAAAACGCGCCGTCCCGGTTAGACGAGAGGTCTGGGTTCGAGTCCCAGTTGCGACCATTGTTTTTTTCTGTTTTTCTGTGTCTTGTTTTCTTTCATATTTTCATTTAGATTATAAGTGTTATCTTCTTCTTGAATGATATATTACGTTGGTGGGAATAACCTTCAAAAGTTATAAAAAGAGAGTTTTTCTCATAAAAAATTTCTTATATTTTAACTCATTCTAATAGTTAATTTATTTTTCTGTAATCCTACTAACTATCATGTAGATACCATTTATTGATATATACATTTTTTATTGATATATGATATATACATTTATTGATATATATCCTATAATACGTAGCCCTAAGGTGCGCTTAAATTCGTAATGCTCTAAAAGAAACATAAAAAATAAAACATTTTCATTTATTTAATAATAATCACACTTAAAACACAACATGAAAACATATTTATAAGAATACATCTATCAAAACTAAAAAAACTAAAAGTTGTAATAACCTCAAAACGATTTGTTGTTTTACTTTATACAGTAAAGATCTACGGGCTTTCAACGATTTAAAAAAAAGAACACAAAATTTATATGCATCTATGCATACAAATTTATTTAAGTACTTACTTACACCAAAGTTTCATAAAATAATCTATGGTTTTTGTAATTTTTTTAGGACGCCATTTTGCACGAAATCTCAAATTGCCATAAAAAAGAATGGCCTCGTTTTGTACATTTAAGATACCATTAATCATTGTAATAATAAAAATAAATAAATTTTCTAAAAGTTTGTGCACCTTTTTAGCTAATAAATTATTATACTTGCACAAGAACTGTTTATTTTTAAATGTAAAAGTACATATTTGAAAAATATCGTGTGGATAAAGATTATTTAACTTTGAAAAGAAGTCGGTAGGGTATGTAAAAAATAACCTGTTAAGAATGGATGTACCTTTTTTCTCAATGTGACAAATGTAAATCTTATTATTTGTAAAATAAAAATATATGACACACTAAATGGCATTTTGACTATAAAACTATAAGCCCAGTCACAGTATGTTATGTTTCTTAATTTAAAAAAAATCGAAATGGGTTTTAAAAGGTGACATGTTTTTCCAGGTAGTGACGAAGCGTTTTTTTTTGCAGCATGTTGAAGTCAAAAATGCGATTTTTGCTAAAATTTTCAGTGAATTTGTTACTATAAAATGGAAAGAAATGGTAAAAAAAACTCTTCGTTACTACCTGTTGATTTATGTGCCCAAATAGTGTACGAAATTTCAAAAAGATCGGTAAAGTAAATTTTGAGTTATGATGTTCACGAACTTTAAAAATTTATTTGCGAGAAAATCGATTTTAAGTTTTTTTATACTCGAAATATACTTGAATAGAGCAAGAGGGCCGGTCGCTTGAAATGCTGCAGTTTCGTTATTTTTGGTCCGATTTACGTGAAATTTTGACACAATACTCTCGACATGTTGTACATTTAGAAAAAAAAATAATTTTAAAAATTAGTTTTAAAACCTTACCCCCCCCCCTTAAGATACTAGCAGACCCGGCCACACGTTGCTGCAGCTAACGAAACAACGCCATTACGCAACCTTTGTAACCAACGCCATCTGTTAATTTGCATAGGTATCAAATCCACACCACCCGCTTGCCAGCTCGCTGCCAGCTGTCCGCTGCCTGCTTGCCAGCCCGCTCGCTTTAATTATATATTTCAATCAATTTACACAAAACCTTGACAAATTATATACCTAAAAACCTCCCTCGTGAATCACTCTATCTATTGGTGAAACCACATGAAATCCGTTGCGTAGTTTAAAAGATCTAAGCGTACAGACAGCGGGAGCGACTTTATTTTATACTATGTAAGGATTGTAAAAATTACAAGAATATTAAAATGGATCCTTTTAATATTCTTGTAAATCGAACTAAAAGTCCTTTCCAAACTAGAACTTACTGTAACTTCCAAGAGTCGTTATTATATCCAAGAATTGTAATTTTTAAATACTGTAAATAATATATTGTTCAACAACCGGGCCTATTTATTGAAGCAATTCACTTTTTTGGTAAAATAATTAGGTCTAGTTAAGAAGAAGTCGAATAAATCGTGAATATCTGGAGCATTAGCTGCGTTCTTGTCTTCTACGTCAGTTCCTACTTCCTACATTCATTTGTAGCGCACTCCGGTGTCTATGCTATCCTCCAAAAATATTATTGTCTATTCCAGATAATACAGGCTCACCAACCGAGCCGCCTTCGCATTTGTAATTTTTTGGCGTTTGGTCGGGAGGCCGGCTCGTAGCTCGATTGTAATTGAATTTTCTCTAAATTCAGTGATAAATATAAGCGCGTGATCTCAAGCAGTCTCATGATGGCTGAAAAGTACGACAAGAATGGGTATGCCGGCAGCGATTTCAAAAGAAACGCTCCCTTGGAACATGTCCATAAAGTCGAACATGAAGACCTCGAGCAAGATGGCGACGATAGTAATGTGGTCGCCGACAAAGCCGGCGAATACATGCGCGAGCTGTTAGGAGAGAAGCTCAAGATAGACCAGCAGAAATTCCCGATCTCCATAAAACTCATAGACCAAGGTAAGCGGCCGTAAATATCATATTCATTGTTTTATCAGCGTTATCATGTTGTCATTTCGACCAAAACGCGCGAAGGTATCGTGAATTTCCATGCATCATTTTTAGCGACGCCTGCTGGCGGAACGAAAGCGAACTGACGAAAGATGTAATAGAATAATTATTTTTAATATTACTTTTTAAGGTTTAATATCTAACTACCGTCCTCGGCGCCATGAACTTAAAATGTCAAATTATTTCACCCAAGCTTCTCTTATCAAAGCTATTTTCATTATTTCGCTTCCCGCCCGCTTACACTAATTTATTATCATTCATACTGCGTGTTTATAATTTGCATTTTTGTAATAAATTAATCGATTCTCCGCTGGTAATCAATGTGCTTCCATATTAGCTTCATTATTTACAAAAAAACATTTCAATTCAAATGCTTGTGCACGCAGCACTTGAGATTTCATTTTCTATTATTAGAACTTCAATTTTCTGTTTGATTATGTGGTTTTTGGCTTGAAATTCTATTTACACACTCTGAAATGTGTGAAATGCCAGTGCCAACTGTTGCCTTGTAACATAAGACTTAACTAACACCTGCTAAACATAAAAAGCCGCAATCTACACATTTTAACTACGGTGGTCTGACTTTCATGTTGATATGATTTTACCCACTGGAAATTTCTATTTAAAATCTAGTTATAATAAATATCCTCGTTTCATTCTGATTTAAATACACAACACCACCAATAACTTACAACTTACAGTATCATAATATCTTTTTATTTTTGTAAATGTAGACATTTATTGTTCATAGGTCTTCGTATCCATTGTTCTATCTCCCACGTATCCTATGACATTACAATACATCTAGACTTGCTATTGTCTTATAAACTCGGAATTAAATGCGTCAAGTAAGAAACACTCTTGTTTCCAATAAATTCTTAATTCAAACGTTGTTCATGTATGACAAAGATAGACATTCAAAGAATGTGTGCATATCAATGAAATAAATGGTAGGACTCTGCAGCATTTTCATATTAAAAATTCCATCAACAAGGCCTGGGCGATTTAGAGTTGTCAAGGAATCAAGCTATAAAATAAATAAACTCTTGTTATTGTACTTATTGTTACTGCCGACTTGTGTGTTATTTTAAACAGTAAAGTTTACTTAACGACAGCACTATAATTTGGTAGACGGGTATGGGTATCGCCGCCCCGGGAACTATTTATTGGATAACCAACACCTCTGCCATAGGTCACCCCAAGTGGTTCGCCACCTTTGGTGACTTGGCAGGGGTGCCCGGGTTCATGGGGTTAGATTTGTCTGAATCATGGCGGTGGATACGTCTGCCCACCACCTGCATAGCGGGCTGGATCGGGAGAGAATGGTTGAGGGAGGCCCTTTGACCTCTCCAGCCGAACTCTAGACCCATTGCCTTGCACGGTAGTTGGAGGGATTGATTCATACGTCCGCCATTCCTGAACACACAGACCCCAGATTTCTACCCACTCATACTTTTTCTTCCCCAGAACTTCCTTTTCTTCCACATAACATCCTCAAAGATGATATAGACCCTGAGAGAAATAATTTTTCTCAGGGCCTCCTGTGTGGAACTAATGCAAAAAAATACTGACTTTGTATTTCGGCTGTTGCGTGCCCAGACCCTGTACTCTAGTAGGCCTTGCATTCTCTAATGACGCATAAAATCTTTGGGCGGAATCTAATTATATTAATAACAATAATCGAAAATAATAAGTAATTTGCCAAGAAATTAAATGTTATTCCTTGGTCTATACTAGTGTTTGCCCTGAAATAAAAACATTTTCTCATCACACACAAGGGCATTTTGGCACTTTCTAGTAGTTCTCTTAGAGGTAGCACACAATCTTACGCGATGTGTGGCAGTTTAATACCAAAACTACAAAATCATTAACACTACAATTGTCTTGTTTTTAACTTGACACCTTGAGATTTCTATATGTACTGTAACATTATTGCACATATCACCTTCTCCTTTTAACGGTAGCTTAGTCTCTTGATATTAGATTTTCTCATACCTTCTCATCTACTAACAATCGCAATATCGAGGTGGCAGAGAATGATATAATAACAGTGCATATTTCCCTTTGCAGAGGTGTCAAGGGTTCAATCTCTGGGCCGCGTCCCGACGAAGGAATTCCGCTATGTGGACATCTACAGGGAGAAGCCCATCAAGGTTTCCGTCAAGGTCCTGGTGCCTGTGCGGGAACATCCCAAGGTAGGCACTTTTGAAAATACTTGAAATAGTTTTTAAAATAAAATGTTCCTATAATGTGTCCCACTTTTCTGCATATTTACCACAACTATTTATGTATCGTAAACGGTGGTTTATCAGTTGTGTAAACATTTTTTAGTAAGGCTGAAGCTGTCCGATTTTTTAAGTTCACTAACTTCGGGAGGCGATTATATGTAAGTAAAAAAAGATGAAGAGTGTTTTAAAGTAGTTTTCGGGTGAAAAAGTTGAATTGTTTGTATGAAGAAGAATAATCTATTGAAAATTAAAAAGTTATTTTATTTTTACATCTATGGTCATGTGGAATCACCTCCCGAAGTTAGTGCACTTTACTCACGGACAGCCTGTATAAATAAATTAGTAAAATTTTATGTGTAACGTAAATAATTTTGATGAAATTTCGCACACTAAACCTTCCAGGAGGAAGGTGACTGTCTGTCTGAGATTTCGAAAAATTACCCTCTCTTCCACCCCTTAAGCCTCAGGCTTCGACCACATTTTATCAGATGGTCAAAATATTTCCGCTTTCAAATAAAATCCAAATAAATTGAATATTTCTGAATGTATCCGAAAACTAAAATCTGTTTTTGAAAGGTCATAAAATACGCTCTGAAATTATATAAATTGAAATAAACATATAATTTTTGCATGCAAACATAAAAAATGGCTCACCTTACGTTTTTTCCAACTAAAATTACTGGTAACGAAAAAAATAAAAACACGTGTATGTTTTATTAGACAAATGTTTTGTAATAATAATAATTGGACAATTTGTAGAGCGCAGTTTTTGTGAAAAATCACCTCAAGGGCGCTGAAAGTTATTTTCGCCTCATTTTGTTGTCGTTCAATATAAAAATAATCAATAAAAAAAAATTTAAGTTTCATAAATTTTTTCCAAATTCCGATCGCAAACTTTGATTTCGTCAAGGTCTACATTTTACTTCTTTTGTGGTTAACTTTTATATTTGAATATAAAACTTGGTGTTTTCTCTTTTTAACACCGTTCGTCATATTTCTTACTATGATAGTAAGGGAGACACAACAATTTCTATGAGATCTATATGCGTTGTTCCAAAAAGCAAACAAATTAGCCCAACGTGTTAATGATACAACAATGTTTATATTATTACAGCGCCCTGGAGGTGATTTTTCAACAACGACAAATTATCCAATTATTATTATTACATTTGTGTAATAAAATGTGTTTTTATGTTATCACTACTTTTAATTTAGTCTTAAAAAAAAATGTAAGGTGAAATATTCTATCTATTTGGATTTTATTGCAAATCGGAAGTACACACAAATTCTCCAACCTTTTGACAGCGTGCTTGTGAAATATCGTCTATATTCCCGGGGAGTTTTATTTAAATTTAGATTTAACAGTTAGACGTATTTTAATGTTTGGCTGTATGAAATATTAACACTATAAGGATGTAATAAAATCCATATAAAACAAATAAATAAAACAGTAAAAGGCGCAAGTGAATGATTTACACTTTATTACATGCCCTATTGCCGGCACATATTGAGACATAAATCATGTTCTCTGTTTATATGTTTTGGATTGCCCAGATAAGAAACGGGAATAATAGTTTATTATTGGACGCACGAGGAAGACACCGCCGCCCCACCGAGTAAAAGAATTCAAGGCCGATGTATAAATGCTCAATTTCGTTGGCCTGCCTCGAAAACCCACAATTTTAAATATGTTTATAAATGTACCTACACAACCCTGGTTACTTCTAACCTGTTGAATGCCGGGCTTATTTCAAAAAACCGTGCAGATTTTACCTTGTTGCTTTCCGGTCAAATATCCATATAAAAACAAAAGATTTGTTTTTATTGCTATTGTTTTCTGTTTACCAGATAATGTATCTTATTATTCATGTATATTACATGATTATATCGATGTTTTTCCAGAATAGCTAACTAAAAAAAAAAATTAAAAATCTCCCATTTTGGAAATAATTGTCATAAAATATAATCACACAAATATAAACTGATTTTATTATTTCTACACAAATTTGAATACATACCCAACATGAAAAAATATAATTCAAAGGAGTTTGCAAATAAATAAAGACTTATACGCATTTGAAAATGTAAAACTTCGATTTTCCGCCTTTGGCAGTTGCAAAAAATGACCTGCCAAGTCATAGAAAATTCATTTAAAAATATTAAGGTATATTAATGAAACCATCAGTTACGTCAAGAATGATATTGGCACAAGCGATTCTGATCTTGTCCTTCATACAGTTTCTTTATACATAAGGGTTAAAATCGTATTTTAAAAAAAAAAGTTAAAAAATTTGTGGCCGCCGGCTGCCTTCCGGCAAATGACATAATTTAGGTTAATATTAATGGAGGACTGGATGCCGTTGGTGCTAACAAAAAAATGTACAAACGAGCAAAGTTAGCAGTTCGCATTGGAGTGCAGATATCCTCCCTGACGTATGGAAGTGAGGCATGGAACTGGCAGAGGAAGGATGAAAGTAGACTGAATGCTGTAGGAATGAGATCCCTCTGGCGAATGTCTGGTAAAACCATGTACAATCGTGTGAAAAATGTAGATATCTGCGAAGAATCCAAGGCTGGCGTAAGTGTAATGAGTAAGATTAAGAAAGTCAAGCTCAGTTGTTTTGGGCATGTTGAGCGAATGAAAGAAGAAAGGAGTGTAAGGAGAATATACGACGCAAATGTGAATGGTAGAAGTCGAGGACGCCCGAGGAAGACATGGCACGGGCAAGTGAATCAGATATTTGAGTCAGGCCATGTCAGAATAATAGAAGAATATGTACAAATATGAATGAGGCAAGTAATGTGTGCCAAAACCGATCTTTGGTTTGGAAGTCTGTCCTCTCTGCCCACCCCTGCGGAGAACAGACAAGATGGTTAGTTGTTAAGTCTGATTACTTTTACTTGATAAAAACTACTATTTGTGCTAGTATTTAGCACATCATAATATTATTATTGTTATGTTTACATTATGTAAACATACAGTTGTTATCAAATAGCTAGCATAAACACAGAACTGCTTTTGACAATATCCAAACTGCTCGAGATACTAGAACCAAAGGGCATAATTTCTTACTTATCTCTTTCGCTGAAACAACTTTTGACCAAAGAAATTTTAGATAATTTGCAACAAAGCTATACAATGCACTTCCACTGGCCATTAGACAGAACACAGCTTATTTTAAATATAAATCAAACACCAAGTCTTGGATCATCAGCCAAGACAGATCTAACATCAAAGATTTTATCAAAACCAATTTATAAGTATGCGTTTCCAATGGTACGATGGTGATTTTGTTTTATTTTAAACTTGTTATTTGTATTTTTGTTATAAACTGTTTGTGTTTGTGTCTGCTTCTCAGTACAGAAGTTCCTAGTGAGACAGGCTCAGCACACAACAAAAAAAAATTGCTTCATTTTGAATCACTATAGCTAATATTTATATTAAAATTGAAAAATTTTGAAATTACTTTTCTGATCAAATATCCATTTAAAACAAACGAATTGGTTTTTTTTGCGATTGTTTTCTGTTTACCAGATAATGTATCTTATTCGTGTACATTGCGTGATAATATTGTAAGAAATTTTCCAGAATAGCTACCTAAAAAAAAATTTAAATCTCCCATTATGGTAATAATGTCAAAAAATATATTCACATGAATATAAACTGATTTTATTATTTCTACACTTATCTGAATACATACCCAACATGAAAAAACACAATTCAAAGGAGTTTGCAAATAAATAAAGACTTTATAAGCATTTGAAAACATAAAACATCAATTTTTTTCATTTTTGACAGTTGCTAAAGTCGAACTGCTAAGTCATAGATAATTCATTTAAAAATATTCTAGTGTTGCTATATGAATGAAACCATTGGCTACGTCAAGAATGCTAGTGGTGCAAGCGATTCTGACCTTGTCCTTCATACAGTTTCTTTATACGTAAGGGTTAAAATCGCATTTAAAAAAACAAAAAGGCCAAAATTTGTTCCGCGTCAAATGACAGGTTGATTATGTAAAAGCCCATATGGATGTAAATACTAAATAAATAAATGTAGTAATGCGAACCAGGTTACACTACGACCGTAGTTTCTTCTTCAGGGACACGTTTGAATCATTGTTTTTTTTTTTTTGCAGTTCAACTTCGTTGGCAAGCTGTTGGGTCCCAAGGGTAACTCCATGAAGCGCCTGCAAGAGGAGACCATGTGCAAAATGGCAGTGCTGGGTCGAGGGTCCATGAAGGATAGGTAAGACAAACAACATAATATTAATATATAAGTATGTAAATGAAATACATGAAATTTATCACAAATATACTCTATGAGCCTGCGATTAAACATGTCAATGTGAAAGTAATAAGTTTTAATGTAATGAATCTGTTGTTCATTTCTCCAGGCAGAAGGAGGAGGAACTGCGTCAGGCCCTGGACCCCAAGTACGCCCATCTGTCTGATGACCTGCACGTGGAGATCAGTGCCCTCGGGCCCCCGGCTGAAGCCCACGCCCGCATCGCCTTTGCCCTGGCTGAGGTAAGTCAACCAACTTACCTTCAAAAGGGCCCCCCAAGCAAAGAGATGGCTGAATTTGAAATTTGTGGCATTTGACGAAAAAAAAACTCCTTTTCATAGTAAGAAAAGAATTCTCAACTTTGTGAGTTAATGTTTAAGGAAAATTTTACATTCAATCAAAATTTATTTTTATATATTTTGTGCTTAGCGGAATTGTGGTATCCCAGTGATAACACATACAAAATAATTATAACCTAATGTAGCAGTGAGCTTTTTAAAATAACACATATATTGAAGTAATTAATACTGCCAAATATTTGCCGTTGTCAAAAACTTTATAAAAAATTTGAATAACATCATATTTACTGAGACTGTCATTCAGTTCAAAATTTTGAAGTAAAAAGAAAAGTCTAAAGTTGCGCTAAGGGTTAAAATGCATTTCTCTTATTTTTTGTCTAATAAATAGCTTCTTAGATAATTTTCCATAAATCATATTTATTATTTTGCTTACAAAACATAAAATAATAAAACTTTGCTAAATAAAATTGTCTTAGAATATGATGCTAAATCGTATTCTTCCCAAAAGTGTCACTAATTTCTGAAAACAGTACATAATAAACACGAGGACTCTCTGTAAAATAATCTCTCTAAAGTTCTGTGTTTGCGAGAAACGATTTTATGCGCGATCCGGCAACACTAGCGTGTAGCCTGCTTTCCCCTTGACAAATCCCCACTGCTGCACTCCCTCTGTGACGCTTAGTCTCGGTGTGGCAGCCGTTCACGATGGAGCTTCCAATCGCCGCACCCGCCAGGTGTGAGTTGTGCTCTGTAAAGCATTTTTAAACTTTGCCACTGACGGGATTGCTCCTTCGTCTTTATTGTCGTGTATTTTATCCAGGTCTCGTCCCCAGTCACAATTGAGTCCAAGAATTCTTCGCCATCGATATTTTAGCACTCAAGGAATTCGCGGGCTGCTTCAACCCGTTGTGGTTTGTGATCTTCGGTGAGCATTTTTGGACCCACCTTGGGCAGACCTTGTGGTCTCCCAAATGTTCTGTCAATAGTGGTCTTACTGACATCAGAGATCATGTCACAGAGCTCCCGAACTGTCACCCGTTGATCTGCAATCATTGCTTTTTCCAATTGTTTCATCTGAAACCGATGGCCGTCCGGCACGCTTTTAAATTCTCTCACCATTTGCGCACGTCTTTCGCACTTATACACTGTTTTATGTACACTTCAAGCCTCTGAGAATGAATGTCTACCGGGGCTTTGTGAAAAACTAATTATAGAGCGTAATTCACACCTGGCGAGTGGAAGTTCTATCATGAACGGCTGCCACGCCGAGACTAAGTGTCCCAGAGAGAGCAGCATGGTGGAGATTTGGCGTAGGGGAACCAGGCTACGAGCCAGTGTTGCCAGATCTCGCCTAAAATTGTTCCTCGCGACCTCAACACCTTGGAGACCTTATTTTACGGACAGCCCTCGTATAATACACATTATGAAAACTGCACCTGGACTATGTTTTTTAAATTGTTATCCTTTTGTCTTGGTGTTGCCATTAAAATGATTGCAGCGCCTTCAATGGTGTCCCCTGTTACGATGATAATGCTAAAGGTAATTGTGTATTTCTTCCGAGTAGGTGCGCAAGTACCTGATACCGGACAGCAATGACATAATCCGTCAGGAGCAGCTGCGCATGATGCTGGACCCCGCACTGCCCCCTCCGGCGCCCCCCAAGCCCCCCATGCCGCCAAGATTCAACGCGCCGCAGACCCGCTACAACGCACCCCACTCCATGTAAGTGTAAACTAATCTAATGACGACTAAGTCTAACCAAAAAACCCCCTGGATGGAACCTCTCATCGTAAGTGCGCCCCACGGTTGAATTTGGCCTCTGGTCTGGAGCTCCAAAATACTTGAAAAATACCCTCGACTCTGTGCAGAAACGGGCGGTCCGTTTGATAGATTCCCCCATCTTAACAAACGGATTGCAATCTTTAGAGCACAGGCGTCGGTTGGGAATGCTATCCATGTTCTACCGGTATTTCAATGGAAGATGCTCTGAGGAACTAGCGTCATTGATGCCTTCGGCACCGGTGCATAGTCGGGAGACACGCCAAACGCGCGCCCAACATATTTACACGGTTGACATTTGTCACATGAGAGCGGGTCGTTTTTTCGACTCGTTCTTGAGTTCAACAGCTCGGCTATGGAACGACTTGCCGGCATCTGTGTTTCCTCCCTCCTACAACATGGGTCTCTTCAAGATCAATGTACATTCCTTCCTCTCCTCAAAAAGGCCCTCCACACAGCATCCCAGATGACATAGGCCCTGAGGGAAATTATCTTCCTCAGGGTCTCCTGTGTGGAGTTAATGTAAAAAAAAAAAAAAACTCTAGAGGATTTGTGGAAACTTCAGTGATAATCGGCCAATGTGGGAAATGCCCATCTCTTACATGACTTCACTGAGAGACATCTTTCGTTCTCAATACCTCAGAAAATCTGGTCCGCCATCAATAGCATAAAGATGCTCCATGAAGCGTAGTTGGGGCCTTGAAGAGTCGGCTCGGAGTAAATGCGCTACGTGTGATCAACAAATGCCCGGCCCATTTTTCCACAGAGATTGATGAAGTCGACAGGACGACACGCTCCCCTCTGACCCCACACCATACAAAAGAAGTAGGTAAGGAATTGGTGAGTTAATGAGTAGTTTAGTATACGTTAACGGTATTATTGTAAATGGGACTCCTGAAGCATAACTTCTCCTTTCCTATTAATACAAACATATTTGAAAAGAGAGAACACCAAGCTTTCTCTTTCTTTTTTTTCTTATATGAATACCGCACAAGAGTCCCAAATGCTCCCGTCTGGAGCCAGTGAGACTATGGCATCCCCAATTGGGGTATGTTGTGAGGCTGACAGTAGTGGGGAGTGGAAGGAGATGGGGAAGAGGAAGGTGGGAAGTACCTGGCTATTCAGATCTGGTCACCAAACATGGCTAAAGCCATTTCAAGCAACATTTCAATTCTGAACGGCGGTCTTACACCAGGGCAATACAGAGAGTATCTTCCACTCTGAAACGTGCCGCAAATATACTATATATTATTTTAAATTAATAAAATGTGATATAACAGAAATTAATCTAATAAAATTTATTTGTCACGCCGGGATTCGATCCTGCGACCTTCGTATTGCGAGTCAAGAGCCTTACTGCTGGACTACGCCGGCCGTTTGCATTCTTATTTACTGTAGACGTTCTTATGATTTGCAATAATTCTTTAGTGCAGTAAGTTTTGCGAATTTTTTTAAATAAAACAAGAAAAGTGAAGTTACAATCTTTATAGTACGTACGTTTGTCTAACTAAATGTGTATAAAGTAGTAAATAAAGTTTACAACAAAAAAAAAACAATTTTAGCCATGTTTACGCAAAAATTTTAATATTTTCAATTGCAGTAAGTCCTGTAATTTAAAAATTCTGGATTTAAGAATTAAGAATCTTTCGTCTGCTTTCTAAAACGGTATTTCATTTTTGGATAAATTGAATGTCAAGCGGTAATATTTAGTGATCTGATATTTTTTGTCTAAATCTGAGGTATTAACCCTTGTATAGCCGTGCAGTGAAATGAGAAACTGAAAAGGTTGGATAGATGGTTTGAACAAGTTGTGTGAAAGGGCTGAGAAAAGAGTGTATGGGTAAATGATGAAAGTGAGTTTTTCATAGACATGTTTAGTCGTTTGACAAGGACCAGCCTTTGACTAAAAATAGTGCCTCGCATTCGTCCATCAGTTGCGGTAATGTGAATTAATGAAGAGATGTAGTCAAAGACCATGGGTCCAGCTCGTCAACGCTACATCGTCGGTTTTCCGTGGTAACACAGTATGCTTAGCACTATTTTCCAGCCTTACAGCGATGAGTGTTTTCTTCTCCTTGTGTCCTCCCCTTACGGAGGTTGGTTATCATCGGGGCAATCTTAGCCGAGCCTGTAAAAATTGTATTAGTTAGTTAGAGCTTTTTCGCTAACCCAAATTGCTTCTTTACAGCTGCCATTTGCGTTTTTTTAAATGTCAGTAGTTGATTTGTGAATTGCTAGAATTCTGAGTGCATAATGTGAATCTAACGCGAGGCATGTGTGTTTGTTTGTTTGCAGGCCTCCCGCGCACGTGACCCACCGCGGGGGTGGCGGCGTGCGCGGAGTGAGCAGCGTGCGTAATCCGCAACCTTCCCCGCGCGTCATGCCCGCCAAGACCAAGATCATGAGCATCCTGGACAAGGCCAGGGTCGCCATGGAGGAAACTTACGGGTAACAAGCAAACATACTTATATACTCAAAGTACACTACTCTTTCACTAATCCGTCATTCCCAAAACCGGGCAATACGTAGTCAGATTTAGTGCATACATACAAAATATGCTAAAAATTATAACATTTGTTTCGTAAAAACAAAACGAAAAATGCTTTCGATCTTTAGAAAAATTTCCATTTTTTGGTTTACATTTAAGATATCAATTTTACGCTTGCGAGAAGACTCCATTTTGTAAACTTTTTTAAACAAAAAACATGGCAGAACGAAACAAACGGAAACACGTGCGACAGTTGCTAGAATATGCAGAGGACTTTTTTTTTTACATTTGCTCCACTCAGACAACCGTGTCATCTTTGGGGATGCTCTGTGGAGGATTTAAGAAAGGAAAAAGGTGTGAGGGCTGGGTAGAAATCTGGGAGTCAGTGTGTCCAGGAGTGATGGACGTATGAATCTATCCCTCCCTTTGCAGTGCAAGGTGAAGTTCCGTGTCAGTACTGCTGGTGAGGTCAAAAGGTCTCCCTCAACCAGTCTTGGGCAGATGCATCCGCTGCCAAGATCCATAAAAACATCACCCCATAAACCAGGGCACCCTTGTCAAGTCACCAAATGTAACTTGGTACATGGAGAGGTGTTGGTTATCCAGCAAATGATTCCCGGGTAAATGATATCTTTGCTCAGTCAATAATAATCTGTTTTGTCCGCAGCTACGAAGAAGGCTACGAGGGCTCCCCCGGCGGTCGCGACGAGGACCCCTACTACTACGAGGAGGCCCCACCGCCGCCGCACATCCACCCCGGGGAGTACCCGCCGCACCACTACCCTCCCCCGCACCATCGCCATCGCGGAGAGGGGGCCCCGCAGCACGCCCCACCTCAGGGCATGGCGCCCCAGGACGCCTATCACTATCAGCCTCCGTCCAGGCACCACGCTCATCCGCCGCCAGAGCATGAATATGGAGGTAGGTTTCAATCACTTGACAAGCATACATATTATACCTTTTTTTTACATTTACACACAGGAAAATAATTTCCCTCAGAGCCTCTCTCCGCATTAAAGATGGTTTGTGGAGTGTCTCTATGAAGAGAGGAAGGAGTAAAAATGAGGCAACTAAGAGGCCAGCAAATCGTTACACAGCCGAGCTCTTGAACTCAAGAAAGAATCGTAGACGCGATTCATTCTTATGTGACAAAAATCAACTGTTGATATATATGGTTGGCGCTTCTTTGGCATGCATCCCAACTATACACCGGTGGCGAGGGAATCAATGATGCTTCGATCCTCGGAGCATCTTTCATTACAATACCGGTACAGGACAGTGTATCTGCCTGACGCCTGTGCTCTAAAGATTGCAATCCACTTTTTAAGATCTGTCAAACGGGCCATCTGTTTCTGCACAGAGTTGAAAGTTTTTTCATGTATTTTGGGGCTTCAGACCAGAGAAGGCTGCCAAATTAAACAGTGGGGCACACAGGTCAGCAGTTGTGTACTATTAAAACAATCTGCTAATACCTAAAATTATTAATAAAATCAGTTTTTAATAATTTAAAATACCTTGGATTGCTTTGCTGCCAATTTTCTCTTATTTGTAAGTAATTTAGTAGAAGTTTACGATTTTATAATATTTTTTTATAAATCCTACGAATATTTAATAATTGACAAAATATAGGTGAATTCATTGGCTACATAGATCTATAATCAGTTTGTATGTCTCCATATTGAAATTCTGAGATATGATTTTTTT
The DNA here is from genome assembly GCA_936435175.1 of Glyphotaelius pellucidus. Taxonomy (NCBI): domain Eukaryota; kingdom Metazoa; phylum Arthropoda; class Insecta; order Trichoptera; family Limnephilidae; genus Glyphotaelius; species Glyphotaelius pellucidus. Next base: position 4,011,053 of record OW386561.1, read on the forward strand.
TTTAATTTGAGCGGAAAATATTCAAAATGATCACCAGAAAATGTTGAGCAATCGGAGAAAAAAGTTTTAAGTTGTGCTGTCGCTCCAGTGGTTAATAACAAATAGTATGCTATATTTAAATATAATTTATCTATATGTTTAGAAATTCCAGATGTGGTTCAGTAGTAAATATTGTTATGGCCATGCTAGGCCCCCTAGGTTTAATAATTGAAATTGGCAACCTGTTGTTTATACCTGGTTCTATGTTACCATTTAATTTGACAGTTTGTTGGTTTCCCCCACCAGGCAGCACCTCTTCCTCTCACCATCGCTCATACAAGGGGCTGTCGGCCTCGCGCAGCGAGTCTCTGCGCCGGCCGCCCTCCGCCTCGCGCGACGTGCGCTACCGCTCCAGCCCGTATTCGCGTCCCAACAAATAGCTGAGTAAGTGACAATACTAATAACCTCTAACTAAAGTTTGACCATAAACAAGACTATTTCCCTAGTGATGTCTGGAATAATGTGAGATGTTGAAAAACCACCAATGAATACTAGCAAACTACTGATAAATCATGCCCTTACAATATCAGCAATTAATCAACACTCTGAAAAGTTGTGACAAGAAAACATTCAGTTTACAGTTGCATCTCAACCTTTTTCTTTCCCCTCCCCACTTCCTCCAGCCTCAACAACTTCAATTGGTGATGCCATATTTCCACTGTCAGTTAGCACTCATTGATAAAAAATATCAATTCTTTTTAGATGTCGCATTATCTTTCCGATGGATTATTAAGTCAGTTATTGAAGTGAAAACTTCTTTAGCACCGTTGTGATTTGAAACTCGATGAAACGGAAACGAAGGACACTAAAAAGAGACAAACACTTTCATCTGTAGGATTTAGCCTGCGAGAGAATGAGATAGACTAATCGGTGTACTCTTTGTGCGGTGCTTCATAGCCTATGTAAAATAATTTTTAAACAACACTATTATAATAAATAAACCCTACAATTATCCTACTCCTGATACTCTGAATTCGTCTCATTCTCTCGAAGTTTAGTTTTCTGAAGGTTTCACTTCTGCCGCGTGTGAACTACACACATTTGTTTTTTTGCCAATTAAATAATGTCAATTTCATTCCACAGGCAGATCTTTAGGCGTCCAACCCTCGGACTAAAGGACTCACGTGACAAGTGGTACAAGTAAGTTTTACACCTGGACAAAACCTCCGTTGGGTGAGTATTGTTGCCGTGCCCGGGGCATGGTAGTGAACTTGCTACCACCATTTCTTTACCCGCACCACGAGGTAACAACACCAATAATGAACATACATACTCTGGGGACACGGTCCACGAATAAAAAGTAATTTACTTAAACTTAAGTATAAACTCTTCTCGGTGAAGCGGCAGTTTTACTAGAGTCCTCTAGAGTAGTTATGTCTTGATCAGTGTTAGACCACCTTATATTTTATTCATTGGTATAGAATGCGTAGTGTTAAGGCCCTTTGGATAGCATTTAAAACAATTTTAACACCCATCTATTATTTGATTTTTTTTCTCTTTTTATTGCGCGCTGTAAAAGCGCGCATATTAATATTTAGTTATAAACAAACAGCCCTAGAGTTTGTCGCCGATAAGTCACTACTGGCTTTAGGGTAAATTTAAATGCCTCAGAGGCTGATCCATAGTATTCTATAACAATGTCTTAACTTTTTCAACTTTTTAACAATACCAACTATTTTCATCTGACATTAAAAAAAAAATTCTATCTTATAGTGCTTCTAAATTCTAAGTATTAACATTGTCACTTTTTAAAATGTTTCTATGTTAGGAATAATGTTCCCTTTATAATAAATAATACGAATGTTGCCGACTTGGCAAAGTTTTTTTAAAATTCTTGATGTACTACATACACAGTAAAACACGACAAAACAACACCAAAGATGAATAAAAATAAAAAGTGCAATCTGTGTTTTAAAAAACGTTATTTTATGTAAGCAGCACTTGTAATCCTAAACGGAATTTAAACTTTAAAATATTGCATCAAATAGAATAAATTATTGTTCCGATGGAAAAAATAAAACTTAATTATAATTTTTTAAAGTTTCGAAAATCTTGAGTCAATATTGTGGATTACTAAGCTTTCTTGAGCATAGTTAGTAATTTAATCATAACATGTTTAACTTTTACATGTTTTCTTTAAAATAAATAATAACTTTGAGGTTTTTATAAAATGTGTGACTCCGAATTAGAATGTCTTAGAGTGCTTATCTTGTAAACCATTGATGTCTATAAAAAAAACTGTTTATAGTAAGAAATACCGTGCAACCTCGACGAATTTCAAACTTAACATATAAAACCATAGTTTTTCTGAAAGTTTTGAACGCAGAGGTTGTACGAAGTATTGAATCAATGGACAAATTAAATTGTTTATAAAAATATGACTTAGTTTAAAGTGTAACGAAATGTACAAATCATTTCAGAGCTTCAATCGGACAGTGGAATGTTTAGAAAATAAGTGTAGTGACTCTAAAAATATAATGTAAATCCTATGCAGTAGATTTTTTGACCTAAAATACCAAACATTTTCAAAAACAATGCCTGATAAAATGACTTGGTCGTAAATTATATTAAGAGTTCAAATTGTTGTCAAAAACTAATTATCACTTCGTAATTAAAAGTTTTAAATTGTCTCCTGTAACTAACTCACCAAACGCAAAGAAAAAACAAACAGTCTTAAAGAATAAACATTTTTTTGGCTATTTTAGGAGGGGAGACTGAAAAGTAATGCACACATGCTTGTAGAACACAAACAAAGCAATATCGGGCAAAAGTACGTCACTCTTGGCTCTACAACCCCTGGTGGGTTTTGGCCTCCTCAATAGCTCTCTACAGTTTAGAAGCTCCAAGGTAGATATATCTTTGAGGACGTTGTCGCTCCATCTTAATCTTGGCTTTCCCAGGCACCTTCGCCCTATCGGTCTTGAGTTCAGCAGGGACTTGCTAGGACTTAACAGCTGCCTTCACCTCATCGTCCGAGGTGTAATGATTATCCTTGAGGTCTCTCTTAAGTAGAGGAAAAAATAAATATGGCAAGGCGCAAGATCGGGGGAGTAAGGAGGGTGTGAAATATATTCAAACTTCAGGTTTCGCAGAGCCTCTGTGTCGTGTGTGGATTGTTCTCGTCTGTGAGATGGCGTGGTACCCATCATGCACAAATGTTATGGTATCCCGATTTTTCAATAATGAAGCCGACAAGTTCCTTGGATGTTCCAATATGGTTTTTGGTATGATTTTGAATAATTCGCCGGTCATTTTGAATCAAATTGTTGATGAGTTTGTGATGTTTATCGTCTGTGGCAGCGACCGGATGTCTGCTGGGTGTTTCATCATTAATTTCGAAATTTTATTACTCATCAATTAACAGTAGATCTATCAACAGCAGTGTCACCATAAACATCCTCTAAACTACGATAAAACTAGTCACTTTTTCAGCAGTTAAAAATTCAATAACAAAACGCTATACTCGTGTTAAAACAGCACTAGAGCACGTCTCCATACTTCCACCGTAGATGAATTCAACAACCTCAAACCTGCGCATGCTTATAGAGGGGGAATGTCACCTCCACATTCCACCTGGAGCGCTCTTCTAAAGGTCATTTTGTCTGCGCTGTACAAGCGTGCGTGCATTACTTTTCAGCCTACCCTTGTACTAATAAGGCATCCATCATTTTGATTAATTTCAAACCTTACCTAAAATGGCTTTTGTAACAAGTACATTGTTAAATAAATTAATTATAGGTAATATACAGTTCCAACGTTTAAAATAAACATTTCTCAGTATTTCTTTGTACACCAATGGTAAATTAGTCTCTATTTAAGATCGAAATAATATTATATAAAACTTAGTTAATAAAAGTCAGCATTTAAAACCGCTTTTATGAATGAACAAATATATTGTTTTCTCTCCTTTTTTTCTTCAAATGTTTTAAATAATTTGTTTCAACGCTTTTATAAAAAATAATAAGTGTAATTTTCTCTAAATCACTAATGTATAAGAGTTTATTCAGTAATAAAAGTAACCTAACCAAATTTTCAATTTTATTTACTGCGCATTTTCGTCTTCCCGAATATATTTTTTACCCGTTTTTCTTTGCTTTTACTAAAGACAAACAACTGAGCGTTATCTATGGAATCTAAAAATTACCGAATTAATCTAAACCATTTTCTAAAACGTATTTGATTGTCTTCTGTAATGTGAAAGTTCGTCGTTTGATCTTCGAATCGTCAACAAAGTTTCAATGTACATTTTGAGTAAACATCTTTGAAAATAATTTTTAAAAGTGTAAAAAAGGTCTGCGAAGTACACAAAAATAATTTTAAAAATATACGCTCATCTAAAATGACAAAATCAGGTAAGTTTGTGTTGAAGGTCAAAAGAAATAAAAACCAAATAAAACTCTAGTGATGCTGATAATAAAACTTCAAAATATAACTTTTCTTAAAAAATATTTTTCGTAATAGAATTTTTTAATATGTCTAATGAAAATCTTTTTTTCAGCATTATCCATTTCATTTATTGCTTTTTTTCCTACGCTTGCTTTCTCTGTACAAATTGGGAGGAGATTAAAAAAAAACTTTTTCCATGGCAACACCAAAACTAGATGCCGAAAACGACAAATTTATAACTATTTATTATACTTCAATACCTGCCCTAAGAGGGGATACGTGCACATCAAGTATCACTTCTATATGCATAAATTTGGGAGGTGGTTATGGATCCGCCGCCCCGTGAACCATTTATTGTATGACCAACACCTATGCCATAGATCTGAGGTTTGTTCGAGTCTTGGCGGCAAATGTGTCTGCCCAGCTACTGGGTTGAGGGAGACCTTTTTCCTCTCAAGCAGGACTCCCGGAACATCGCCTCGCACCTCACTGGGAGGGATAGGTTCATACGTCCGTCACTCCTGAACAAGCTGACCCCCAGATTCCCACCCACCCCTCATAACTTTTTCCTTCCGAGAACTTCCTTTCCTAATAAAAACCTCTATACAGCATCCCCAAAGATGACACCTGAAGGGAATTATTTTCCTCGGGGTCGGCCTCCTGTGTGTAGCTAATGTAAAAAAAAAAACTGAAATACCATACCCTGGGACGATATACGCGTAACTATCAACATATCACTTCTACATACATAAACACACTTCACCACAACCTACACATCTGCCCTGATGATGGAAGCAGTGTCATTGGCTCAAGAAAACAGCTCGATGTGGCATAATACCTCGAAAATTAATCGCAATGTTATTTTTGGTCGTAAAAATCTCAAATCAAACGTGACTTGTTCCATTCTGCCTTACGGTAGATGAATATTACAATATTAGCTTCTATTGCTTTGGCATAAAATAATCCTTCAACAATAGCTTTCAGCTGCTAAAATACTTGTGCATGAATTGAAGGTCAATTTATCCCTTTTGACTTTCAAAAATTTTACATACAATTCTCAATGATGGTGAAATTTCTCATGGAATTTCCGAATGCTTCCGAGGTATTTTAAATGTGCTATACAAAGTTTTACCTTTTCAAATGCTTATAAAGATCTTTATTTATTTGCAAACTCTTTGAATTGTGTTTTTTTCATATTGGGTATGTATTCAGATTTGTGTAGAAATAATAAAATCAGTTCATATTTGTGTGATTATTATTTTGACAAATATTTCCAAAATGGGCGATTTTTTAAAATCTTTTTTTAAGTTAGTTAGCTATTCTGGAAAAACATAATATACGTGAATGGTAAGATATTATCTGGTAAACAGAAAAAAACTGCAAAAAAGCATTTCCTTTGCTTTTATGTGGATATTTGACCAGAAAGCAACAAAGGTAAAATCCGCACTGCTTTTCGAAATACGCCTGGCATTGAGAGGTTAACATCCTGGGCGATACTGATGAATGAATTGCTTCTTTCATTTTTTATGCTGATGAAGGTAATGATGACATTTTCTGGTTCCATTATGTCTTGGGTTGTGGGTATTTTCTCATATGTGAACTTCAATAAAATAAATGCATCTTATTTTAAAAAAAACTTTGTTTTATTATAATTTATTTTAGTATGTAATAATATAGTTATTCCTCAATTGCTGACAGAACTTAATCATCAATTGAGATTTTGATATTTTTTGCACAAATATAAATAATTTTTCTAATGTCTAATAAATCAAGAATGTATTAAATATGACGGAAAAAAACATTATTTACTAGTTTAAAATTAGTACATAAATTATAATTAAATTTTCTGACATCACAAACAATGACAGTTTTTAATTTATATGTGTCATCTGAACAACAAACATAAATCAATTGAAGATCTTCAGAAGCTATGCATTTACGACGCAATCGGCCTTGTAAAATGTCAGATAAATTCAGAATGCATTTATAAAATATTGAGAGAAGGAAAAAGATCCAAAATCAGTATGGTATTTTGAAAAATCTTTTCATTGGGTCTGCTAAAATATAATTTTTTTATATCGAGATGGATTTAAAAATTTTATAAAAATATGCTGACTATTTTTAAGCTGTCAACCTCAACTTCCATCATAATCTATTTCTAAAACAATATTTTAGATGCAAATGTGAGGTGATATTTAAAGAAAGATATATCGTTACAGATTGCCATATTTTTTAATTGCCACCTTTTTTTAGAAGAAAAGCGGGCAGTTTTATTTGTTATGTAAAGTTATAATAATTAGCAACAAACATTAGTAGTACAAAATGAATGTGAAAAAAGCCGACAAGTGCGAAGAGTATCTATTTTATAAAGCGAAACAAAAAATGCAATTGATTTCTGCAAATTTCATAATCATTCGCATGGAATTTAGGTTGGGGTGTCACAACTGTCAATCATTTTGACAATCTGAACTGCACTTGCTAAATCTCAATTCTCAGAACAGTGATCAGTTATTGAGCAAAACTGTCCTAATTGAAATACTCCAACCTAAGAATGATTTTAATCAGAACATTTGTAGTATTAAAGTGCATACATTGTAATAATAATTCATTGATAATAATATATATCCTAAAGCCTTCGTGTTAATCTGTTGGATTCTGTATGACCATGAGTATGAATTCCCTATCTGGAGCAACGAGGATTTCGTGTTTTTTACTTCTCACCCTCAGGAAGGTCAGATCGTTAGTCGGGTCCTGTGAACAAATAATACATTATAATATAATAAGCTTTGGCTTCCTGTCGGAGGTTGGATATCACCAGGACACTCTTCACCCTAAAGGCTGCAGCCTGGAACCTATTGCTAAGTGAACTAAAAAAATAATACAAACACTAATTATATTTGGACAAAGAAGTTTCATAAAACTTTACCATAGATTATGTACCACTCTCCTAAAAACCTTACAAAAAGTCACCACGTATGTTGGACACAAGTGTGCATAGAATGCAATTGACAAAAATATTACCACTAAAGGTGGACAAATAAAATAAGCAAATTTTGCCTCATCTCTTATCGACTAGTATGCGGGTGTCCTGTCCTGGTAAGATCCTGGTTTGGCAGAAACTAGAATGGTTTACCCGATGCTGCGAAATTTTCAGCCAGTATCATTGCAGTGACTACGGTAATGGAACATCTGCGTCTGTCCGTAGGGAAAAATTAACAGCTTGTGTAGAAAAAACATTAAACACAGAAGGTAATTAATGTCTTTATAAGATGGAATATTTGCCTTCCACAGATATTCTTTGTCACAATTCAATTGTACAACAAACTTTAAATTAATCTTGTTACTGATTTTTAGAATCATATTGTGTGTCAGAAAAAACACAGCACATGGTCACCATGCACCAACCGATCACATACTAGCTTTGGGCAGCCAAACAAAGCTAGCATAAAAACTTTGGTGGTGGTAGACGCTACTAGCTCAAATAATAGAACCATGTCCTATATAACTATCCTGTCTTGGGACACTAGCTTACTAGGATAAAAACAAAGTCAGTTCTGTCTACAGGGCTTGTGATACTAGGTTACTAGCAATAGCTTACAATCCTGACTTGAAATACTAGCCTCAGTCAGCCTAAGTCAGGAACGCCTTGTACGTCATACATACGTCTGGTAATGTTATATTATTGTGAAAACAAGCTTATGGGTCCGAGTGGTTAAAGTGTAATATAACTTAACCCGTCTAATCATAGGAGACCCAAGTTGTCAAAAAACATCATATGCCGTTATAATAACAGGAGACCCAGATTGTCCCAGAGCGACCGTGCATTATTAAAAGTTAGATATCTCTCTTCCTGTCGTACAAACATTTGCGATTTCTTTTATGTTAAAAAGCAAAAGAAATGATGCTTCTTATTGCCTTAGAAATATACGAGCTATATTGAGCTATAGATATTTTACAAACCCGATCATAAGTGACGATTTTATTTTGCGCCAATTTGTGACGTAACAAACACTTAATTTAAAAATAAAATTGTATAAATGTCATAAAAAGTGAGGTAACAGTTTTATTACAAATTTTTTTAAGAAAAGGAATCTGTATTTAAAATTTTCAGCTTATTTTATTTTACGTACTTTTTTGAGGAATTCCCAGGTACGTATTTTTAAGCCAATTTACATTTTCAATTTCAATATTTAAAAACAAAAATGTTGATTTCTAATAAATACATTGAAAAGATTATTTTATCTAGTTTTTAGAACAATTTTTTTGCCAATAAAAAGGAACATTTAAAATGCACGGAAAGAACTGGGAATTTTGCGCGCAAATTTTGACAGGCAAAAGTTCATAGATATTATTTTCTCATTATTCAAAGGGTTAAAGATAAAAAAATACAAAGCAAAACACATAATTGCACAATAGTAAGGAGTTCCATATCTTGGGGAATATTGCTATCGAAACGTAAAACCAAATAAGAAATGTTTGGGTTAATGAAAAAAAAGGCAAAATAATTTAAGTTCACATAAAATACATCGACAAATCTGGAGAAACATTGGACTGTGTATAGATTCTTATAACTCACCAGATCTCTCACAACACTCCTGGCCTTGTCGGACAGTTGACTAATGAGACCAGCATACTGAACTGTTGTAGCATTGTCCAGAGAAGTCTTTATTGGTATTCCTGGAAATGTTCAAAATAAAACATTTAAAAAGAATCCACAAAATGTTTGTATAAACTGAGCATTCTAATTCTACGCCGGTTTTCTAGTCGAATGGTACAAAGTTATTGATTTCCACCCAGGCTTAAATTTTCATAATTTTCTAAATTTTGTTTCATTGATACTAAACATGTCGATATTCAAAGTGATTCTATTTAACAACAAGACTGCTCTCCCGACTGGCATAACCATTGGCAAGTTAGTTCTGCAAGCCGGGAGATAAAACAGTCTATGCTGTCGGTGACGGAGATAACCATCGGGAACATAGAAACCAATGCTCTCCATAATAGCCGAGTTTTCGAACCGTCCACGAATCAGTCTGAAGAAATGTGTTATAATGAGCACATCCCTTCTGACTCGTAGACGGTTCATAGCGAGCATGCCCAAGAAAAAGTCGGTAGGGTAGAGCCACGGGTAGTAGCCGTACTCCCTCAGGTAAAGAAATATAAATACATGTTCAATCATCTGCCAGCTAGACCTCCATCATTGCACAAGCAGCATTTTTCCGCTATAAGTGATTCAAATATTGTCAGGTTATTCATAATATGGTAATTCACATATTTCTTTCAAAATGATGCTAAACCTTTGAGGTTATGATTCTCAAAGTGCCACCTAATGGACGCTATTATCTATTATATTTACCGTGACGATTCATGGTAACGGAATCGTGACGGCATAAAAAAGACAATAAACATGTTCCTTATCACAATTTTGCTGCAACACTTTCAAAAGATGAGATACACAATCTTCCCTCCAAAGGAAAAAAGTCATCATTTTCTTGCGTCTCTCTCACACGCTGCACCATGACGTCTCCGTAGACCCCTACCAATACTACTTAACGATAATTTTGAAAGTATGGAATATAGTTACATGTGGAATATAGTTAATATTGAAATGTGAGTGAATTACAAAAATTCGAATGTCAATGCGCTGATGGTTTTGTTTTTGTTCTTAAACATAAAATTCTGCCAAATTTCTTACATACTAAATGACAACAGTCGAAAATGAAACAGACGGTGAATGTATGTGTGCACCCCCCCCCTCCTCAAAGAAAATGAAACACAATTCCCGTTGCAAAAATGTAGCGCTTCGGCAGAAACAGTCGCATATATTTTGTGTGTAAAGCCTCGATGACATTGAGCGAGTTTAGAAGCTACTATCTTTGAAATTCACTATCTGTTAGTAAACTCACTCAGTGTCATTGTATTATTTGCTAACTAGCAGATTGTGGACAATCTACGAAAAAAGTTGAAAGGTGGTCAACTTTACTCGCTACTCGCTTGTACTTGCTTAAAGATGGCAGCCCACCAACAGCTGATTTCGTCTGTCAGAATTAGTTCAGGCGGGAGCCGTTATTGGCTAGCGTGTGGCACTAGCTACGAGGTCAAGTTTTTTACAAAATGTTGACCGAATTGGTATGATTTTAGCTTATACTGTGGCTACTGAGCTAGTAGACAGTTTTGTGTGTCATCATGACAATCTCACTCGTCGATTCACCTGATTTTAAACTTACCGGCTAGTAGCTTGTAAACTCGCACTAAATAATTGAGGCTTTAGGCACAGATTTTGGAAATTACACTACATTTCAACCTAATTACTACAATAAACAACTAATTACATTAGGATAGACGTACGAGATGCATTAAAATTCATTTTTTATTCAAAGTTCAAAATTTCCCGTATAAAATGATTCCTTTGCTGCGATTTTTTTTTTGTAAGCGTTGACATTTGTGCAAGTTTTTTTTCAATTAAATACGCATGAATTACTTAGTTTACCCAAACTAAGAACCTAATAACCTATTTTGTGCATGTAAATAATCGTTTCTTGTAGTAATTGTCAAAACAAAGTGTAATTTTCATAATATCGACCCATAATAGGCAGAACAGCGTATCCGCCGAAAAGTAAATTGTTCAGGAGAAGGTTTTTTTTAAATAACTTTCTTCATTGGTTCCAAAAAGGATTTTGGTTAATTAGGATTATTAACCTTTAGTTGCTGCCTATATAACGCTGATAAAACAAATATCTAAATTCCTTCAGTTTTTGAGATAGTGGCGGTAACGCTGTTTTGCCTATGACGCTGACAGACTTTTTCCATAGGAAATGTCGTGTACGCTGTTTGGAGCACCAAATTATTTTTGAAATATTTATCGCGCAATCATGATAGGTAAACAAATAACCAAATAAAATGGTTCCATGACAGCTGATCCTAAAGTTGACTAAATATAATGATTTGCAAGTAAGTATTCAAAGAGGATATACGGCCGTATAACCAAAGTCGATATGCTTGTATCTGCAAGCATCTTGATTGAAAATCCGTTGTAAAAATATTTTTACTAAAAATAATTTCGACTCTCCGAATGCGCATGCGGTAATAACAAAATACGACATACTTATACGTGCAGTCGGCTTATCAAAAAACCGCTATACAACATCTTTAATCTGATTACAACACCAGAGGCCCAACTTCTCCCAACCGTCTGGAGCCAGTGAGACTATGGCCTCCCCAATGTTAGTATGATGAGGATGAAGGTAGTGAGGAGGGGAAGGAGATATGGAAAATGTACCTGGCTATTCAGATCTAGTTACCGAAAGCGCTAAAGCAATTACAAGTAATAAGTCTAATATCTACACACCACACCAGCGTAGAATAACAAAAAATCATACAATATAACTTTTATTCGAAAACAACACAGGAGTCCCAACTGCTCCTAACCATCTGGAGTAGGTGAGATTATGGGATCCCCAATTTTAGTATGTTCTGAGGCTGAAGGTAGTGGGGAGGGGAAGGGGATGTGGAAAATGTACCTGGCTATTCGAATCTAGTTAACAAACACGGCTGAAGCAATTTTAAGTAATAAGTCTAATACCTTTTCACCACACACCAGCGTACAAAAAGCAAAATATCATATAATATAATTTTTTTTATCCAAATACAACACAAGAGTCCCAACCGTCTGAGCCAGTGAAACAATGGCATCCCAGATTTAAGTATGTTATAAGGCTGAAGTTAGTGGAGAGGAGAAGGAGATATGGAAAATGTACTTGGGTATTCAGATCTAGTCACCAAATACGGTGACTAGATCTGAATAGCCGGGCACATTTTCCACATCTTACTCCCTTCCTCACTACCTTCAGCCCCACAACATACTAAAATTGGGGATGCCATGGTCTCACTGGCTCCAGACGGTTGGGAGAAGTTGGGCCTCTGGTGTTGTATTCAGATTAAAAATGTTGTATAGCGGTTTTTTGCTAAGCCAACTGCACGAATAAGTTGGGTCTCTTGCGTTGTATTTGGATAAAAAGTCATATTATTTTTTTTTTTTGGTATTTTTGCGCTGATGTATAGTGTATAATTAGACTTATTACTTGAAATGTTTTAAGCCGTGTTTGGTGACTAGATCTGAACAGCAAGTTACATTTTCTACACTCCTTCCCCTCCCTACTACCTTCAGCTTCACAACATATCAAAATTTGAATAGCCATAGTTTCACTGGCTCCAGATGGCTGGGATAAATGAAATTATTTGCATTACTACTTTTTATACTAATATTCAAATACAAAACACTATATTAAAAACACTTAAGTATTTCCGTTTAGTTTCCTATGCTACTAGCCGCTGACACATCTGCACTAGTCACCGTAGTATTTATTATAAAGGTTTTAAAATGTTCAACGAACTCCCGGTAAATGTAAGGAAGCTAAAAGTCTTGCAGTTTTTCGTAAATTATGTCTCAATGTTGTGAAGTTCAAATTTTAATATTACAGTAGTTGTAGATTAGATTATATTAGATATAAAATGTTAAGTTTTATAGCTAAATAAAATATACTTAAAAAAAAAAAAAAGATGGACGCCAACCGACTAAACTGAAACATTCTCGACCGACAGCGTAAACACCGTAACCGACCATTGTCACTTACGCTAAAAGCTACAGCTACAAAAAAAGTGTCAGGCATATAAGATAGAGCTGCAATATTTTTGTCACTGATGTATTAGGCAGCACTGAACAGTTTTCTAAAAAAAACGTAGTTTGACAAAAATGTTGTTAACGCTGTTCTGCCTATTATGGGTCGATATGTTCCTAAAAGTGCGGCGGTTAGTGGAAAAATAAATGTAAAATTTTACTGGTATTTCAGAAGAGGTCATTTTGTTTAATTTAGTTTGAAAATTGGCAAACATTGTAACAATTGTTTTGAGGCGTATGAATGAGTTCATAGAAAGCTTTATTTTTTTCATACAAAGAGTTGCATACCGATTTAAAAATTGAGGTTCTTAGAAACATTTGGAAAGAATATCGATGCATGCAGCACCCATAGCAACGGACAGTGTAAAAAACATAATATCGAACAAACCTTCCGAATTGACGATGATTGTACCGACAACTCCTTTGTGGGCGTGAATTCGCTTTAAGGTATCTTCTATTTCAGTAGCCTGTAAGAAATTCGTAATTATAATAATATCACATTGAAACCATGCGTTGAATTTTGTTTAGAATGCATTACTAACCATTTTTAATTTCTCCGCACAATGTTTCACCGACTAGGAATTTCGTGACGCAAGCTGTCACTGTCAAACTCGAATCACAGACCACAAACAATAATATTGAATCAGAGACGAAGCACGTTTTTTTAAAAACAATTTTTGAGTAGTATGGCAGAAAGGAATTTTTTTCTTTATAATAGGGATAAAGCAGTCAATTAAAATGCAAAAACAACAAAATAAATCATAGAGATAATTGATAAATCCCATAATTACAGAAAACTATAAATATTATTTTATGATTACCTGCGCCATCAACAAAGCGTTTCTAATGAAAATGATGTTTAAATTATTCACAAGTGGGTTGTTTTCGCACTATTTTTGCCGCTAAGGATAACATGTTAATTACGTGAGCAGTTTTTCTTCCAATCTAGACTCCCCCTCCCCCTTGGTGAAATAAATTTGGGCCACTTCATATATTCTTTTCAAGTAACCTGAGATTTTGCTTGATCCCCCCCCCCCTTTTTGAGCTCACGTAATTAATATATGCCCCCCTAGGTGTTGCAATCGAAAAGACCAGATCTCTAATGATTTCGATTCCGTTTGAGACAATTTAAAGTTTTTTTATTATTTATTATTTTAACTTTATGAGTAAAACCTCAAACTGTAATATTTAATTAAATGAAGACATTATGAGCGAAACTCAATCGAAAATCTGGAAACAGAAAAATCAGAAAAAGATATTGGCACCTCTGGGACTCGAACCCAGGACCTCCCTACTTTCCGGGTTGGGCGCTCTTATCCACTGAGCTAAGGTGTCGATATCCAATTCGGTCACTTTTAACTGTACCATACTTCGACTAAGAACCACCCATATTATCTTCATTTTTCTTAACGCATATTTTTATTGGCTGCCATCTTTATGAATGATTGCAAGATTCAACTCGAACTAAATGCAATCTAGATGGTGTCTGGATAAATTATTATCCATTTTATTTAATGTGCGACATCTATTGACTCTTCAGCAAGTCTGGGATGAATATTATTATTTATTATTTTAACTTTATGAGTAAAACCTCAAACTGTAATATTTAATTAAATGAAGACATTATGAGCGAAACTCAATCGAAAATCTGGAAACAGAAAAATCAGAAAAAGATATTGGCACCTCTGGGACTCGAACCCAGGACCTCCCTACTTTCCGGGTTGGGCGCTCTTATCCACTGAGCTAAGGTGTCGATATCCAATTCGGTCACTTTTAACTGTACCATACTTCGACTAAGAACCACCCATATTATCTTCATTTTTCTTAACGCATATTTTTATTGGCTGCCATCTTTATGAATGATTGCAAGATTCAACTCGAACTAAATGCAATCTAGATGGTGTCTGGATAAATTATTATCCATTTTATTTAATGTGCGACATCTATTGACTCTTCAGCAAGTCTGGGATGAATATTATTATTTATTATTTTAACTTTATGAGTAAAACCTCAAACTGTAATATTTAATTAAATGAAGACATTATGAGCGAAACTCAATCGAAAATCTGGAAACAGAAAAATCAGAAAAAGATATTGGCACCTCTGGGACTCGAACCCAGGACCTCCCTACTTTCCGGGTTGGGCGCTCTTATCCACTGAGCTAAGGTGTCGATATCCAATTCGGTCACTTTTAACTGTACCATACTTCGACTAAGAACCACCCATATTATCTTCATTTTTCTTAACGCATATTTTTATTGGCTGCCATCTTTATGAATGATTGCAAGATTCAACTCGAACTAAATGCAATCTAGATGGTGTCTGGATAAATTATTATCCATTTTATTTAATGTGCGACATCTATTGACTCTTCAGCAAGTCTGGGATGAATATTATTATTTATTATTTTAACTTTATGAGTAAAACCTCAAACTGTAATATTTAATTAAATGAAGACATTATGAGCGAAACTCAATCGAAAATCTGGAAACAGAAAAATCAGAAAAAGATATTGGCACCTCTGGGACTCGAACCCAGGACCTCCCTACTTTCCGGGTTGGGCGCTCTTATCCACTGAGCTAAGGTGTCGATATCCAATTCGGTCACTTTTAACTGTACCATACTTCGACTAAGAACCACCCATATTATCTTCATTTTTCTTAACGCATATTTTTATTGGCTGCCATCTTTATGAATGATTGCAAGATTCAACTCGAACTAAATGCAATCTAGATGGTGTCTGGATAAATTATTATCCATTTTATTTAATGTGCGACATCTATTGACTCTTCAGCAAGTCTGGGATGAATATTATTATTTATTATTTTAACTTTATGCGTAAAACCTCAAACTGTAATATTTAATTAAATGAAGACATTATGAGCGAAACTCAATCGAAAATCTGGAAACAGAAAAATCAGAAAAAGATATTGGCACCTCTGGGACTCGAACCCAGGACCTCCCTACTTTCCGGGTTGGGCGCTCTTATCCACTGAGCTAAGGTGTCGATATCCAATTCGGTCACTTTTAACTGTACCATACTTCGACTAAGAACCACCCATATTATCTTCATTTTTCTTAACGCATATTTTTATTGGCTGCCATCTTTATGAATGATTGCAAGATTCAACTCGAACTAAATGCAATCTAGATGGTGTCTGGATAAATTATTATCCATTTTATTTAATGTGCGACATCTATTGACTCTTCAGCAAGTCTGGGATGAATATTATTATTTATTATTTTAACTTTATGAGTAAAACCTCAAACTGTAATATTTAATTAAATGAAGACATTATGAGCGAAACTCAATCGAAAATCTGGAAACAGAAAAATCAGAAAAAGATATTGGCACCTCTGGGACTCGAACCCAGGACCTCCCTACTTTCCGGGTTGGGCGCTCTTATCCACTGAGCTAAGGTGTCGATATCCAATTCGGTCACTTTTAACTGTACCATACTTCGACTAAGAACCACCCATATTATCTTCATTTTTCTTAACGCATATTTTTATTGGCTGCCATCTTTATGAATGATTGCAAGATTCAACTCGAACTAAATGCAATCTAGATGGTGTCTGGATAAATTATTATCCATTTTATTTAATGTGCGACATCTATTGACTCTTCAGCAAGTCTGGGATGAATATTATTATTTATTATTTTAACTTTATGAGTAAAACCTCAAACTGTAATATTTAATTAAATGAAGACATTATGAGCGAAAATCAATCGAAAATCTGGAAACAGAAAAATCAGAAAAAGATATTGGCACCTCTGGGACTCGAACCCAGGACCTCCCTACTTTCCGGGTTGGGCGCTCTTATCCACTGAGCTAAGGTGTCGATATCCAATTCGGTCACTTTTAACTGTACCATACTTCGACTAAGAACCACCCATATTATCTTCATTTTTCTAAACGCATATTTTTATTGGCTGCCATCTTTATGAATGATTGCAAGATTCAACTCGAACTAAATGCAATCTAGATGGTGTCTGGATAAATTATTATCCATTTTATTTAATGTGCGACATCTATTGACTCTTCAGCAAGTCTGGGATGAATATTATTATTTATTATTTTAACTTTATGAGTAAAACCTCAAACTGTAATATTTAATTAAATGAAGACATTATGAGCGAAACTCAATCGAAAATCTGGAAACAGAAAAATCAGAAAAAGATATTGGCACCTCTGGTATATATATGCGTTAAGAAAAATGAAGATAATATGGGTGGTTCTTAGTCGAAGTATGGTACAGTTAAAAGTGACCGAATTGGATATCGACACCTTAGCTCAGTGGATAAGAGCGCCCAACCCGGAAAGTAGGGAGGTCCTGGGTTCGAGTCCCAGAGGTGCCAATATCTTTTTCTGATTTTTCTGTTTCCAGATTTTCGATTGAGTTTCGCTCATAATGTCTTCATTTAATTAAATATTACAGTTTGAGGTTTTACTCATAAAGTTAAAATAATAAATAATAATATTCATCCCAGACTTGCTGAAGAGTCAATAGATGTCGCACATTAAATAAAATGGATAATAATTTATCCAGACACCATCTAGATTGCATTTAGTTCGAGTTGAATCTTGCAATCATTCATAAAGATGGCAGCCAATAAAAATATGCGTTAAGAAAAATGAAGATAATATGGGTGGTTCTTAGTCGAAGTATGGTACAGTTAAAAGTGACCGAATTGGATATCGACACCTTAGCTCAGTGGATAAGAGCGCCCAACCCGGAAAGTAGGGAGGTCCTGGGTTCGAGTCCCAGAGGTGCCAATATCTTTTTCTGATTTTTCTGTTTCCAGATTTTCGATTGAGTTTCGCTCATAATGTCTTCATTTAATTAAATATTACAGTTTGAGGTTTTACTCATAAAGTTAAAATAATAAATAATAATATTCATCCCAGACTTGCTGAAGAGTCAATAGATGTCGCACATTAAATAAAATGGATAATAATTTATCCAGACACCATCTAGATTGCATTTAGTTCGAGTTGAATCTTGCAATCATTCATAAAGATGGCAGCCAATAAAAATATGCGTTAAGAAAAATGAAGATAATATGGGTGGTTCTTAGTCGAAGTATGGTACAGTTAAAAGTGACCGAATTGGATATCGACACCTTAGCTCAGTGGATAAGAGCGCCCAACCCGGAAAGTAGGGAGGTCCTGGGTTCGAGTCCCAGAGGTGCCAATATCTTTTTCTGATTTTTCTGTTTCCAGATTTTCGATTGAGTTTCGCTCATAATGTCTTCATTTAATTAAATATTACAGTTTGAGGTTTTACTCATAAAGTTAAAATAATAAATAATAATATTCATCCCAGACTTGCTGAAGAGTCAATAGATGTCGCACATTAAATAAAATGGATAATAATTTATCCAGACACCATCTAGATTGCATTTAGTTCGAGTTGAATCTTGCAATCATTCATAAAGATGGCAGTCAATAAAAATATGCGTTAAGAAAAATGAAGATAATATGGGTGGTTCTTAGTCGAAGTATGGTACAGTTAAAAGTGACCGAATTGGATATCGACACCTTAGCTCAGTGGATAAGAGCGCCCAACCCGGAAAGTAGGGAGGTCCTGGGTTCGAGTCCCAGAGGTGCCAATATCTTTTTCTGATTTTTCTGTTTCCAGATTTTCGATTGAGTTTCGCTCATAATGTCTTCATTTAATTAAATATTACAGTTTGAGGTTTTACTCATAAAGTTAAAATAATAAATAATAATATTCATCCCAGACTTGCTGAAGAGTCAATAGATGTCGCACATTAAATAAAATGGATAATAATTTATCCAGACACCATCTAGATTGCATTTAGTTCGAGTTGAATCTTGCAATCATTCATAAAGATGGCAGCCAATAAAAATATGCGTTAAGAAAAATGAAGATAATATGGGTGGTTCTTAGTCGAAGTATGGTACAGTTAAAAGTGACCGAATTGGATATCGACACCTTAGCTCAGTGGATAAGAGCGCCCAACCTGGAAAGTAGGGAGGTCCTGGGTTCGAGTCCCAGAGGTGCCAATATCTTTTTCTGATTTTTCTGTTTCCAGATTTTCGATTGAGTTTCGCTCATAATGTCTTCATTTAATTAAAGTTTTTTTCATCGGCATCATAATAACGTGATATGGACTTGCATTTCCAAAATATAAAGATTTGGTAATTGTCTATTGAAATTTTTTTTGTTTTTTCGTCTGGTGCGTACACAAATAAATCAGAAGGGTGAGTGAGCAAGTCATACACAGCTGTCCATGTGAGAAGCACGGATTTTTTCAAATATACCCTCTGCTCTCTCCTACCGCTAGTGTCTCCTTTGTGATCTCTCCTTCTTCCCCAGCCCTTCCCTAGTTGTCCTTTCCCGTGCTTCCATATTCCCTTTCTCTCTCCCAACTTCCCCGTCTTCCTCTCCTCCTGGTTCCGCAAACACCCCCACCCCTCCGATGTTCCCCTTCCCCTTTCTCGCCACCCCACCCCTTCCTGTCGCTAAACTGTATGAAATACACACATTTTTCAAACCACTAGTGCGCCACCCATTGCAAAATTTTAAGAACTATAGGTTGGACTTCAAAAAAAAAAAATAGCGAGGAGGGAAATAATTAATAGAACAAATAATGTATTTCTTTATTTATTTACATCAATTAAATTAATATTAGTTGTATACAATGATTTAAAA
Organism: Glyphotaelius pellucidus; assembly: GCA_936435175.1. Lineage (NCBI taxonomy): Eukaryota > Metazoa > Arthropoda > Insecta > Trichoptera > Limnephilidae > Glyphotaelius > Glyphotaelius pellucidus. The sequence goes on from OW386561.1 coordinate 4,030,836, forward strand.
AAAAAAATGTTTACACATAAAACACATTTCATCAAAATAAAAATTTTATCAATTTATATTGCTTACAATTTAAATAAATCAATTTATAGTATTATCATGCCTCATTCCAGAGTGATACTCTTAGTATCCTCCTAGTAAGAGACCGCCATTCAGAATTGAACATTGGCTTAGTTACATTTAGGTTGAGTTGTTTCAAAAAATTTGATGAGTTCATCAAATATTTGAAGTTAATTTTCAGGATCCGTGTAAGTTCTATTCGAGTTCTGTTATTTTATCATCATAGGCCAGCTGCTTCTTAAAACTGAAATCATCACAGAACTTGAATAGAACTTACACAGAACGTGAAAATTAACGTCAAATATTTGACGAATTTGTCAAATTTTTTGAAACAACCCATCCTTAGTGACAAGATCCGAAAAAAAAAAATTTACTAATAATATTGACAATACAATTAAAACATAAAAATAAAACAAGTATTTTAATGTGTACAATACATGGAAAAATGAGAATACTTATGCATGTTAAAGTACACATATTTCAATGATCAGAATTGAAATACACATTAAATGTCCACCGAACCTTCTCAAATAAAATCGAACCTTAGGGGGCTTTGTCGTAACACCATTTGACTTGATCCTGCAGCCATAATAATGTTCAAACAAAGGTAAATTTTCAAAATATATAATGAGACCTTAACACAATTAAAAAAAAACTAAAAAATGTTCAATGCCAGATTAATTTATTTTAAATTTTAGAAAATTTAATATATTTGCCAGAAGTCCCAACCAAATAAAATAAATTCTTGTAAAAATAAAAACAAATGTACCTAATTTGAATCATTCCCTGGTATCATTCCCACAGGTACTGATTTAAGGTTCATGCTGCGTATCATCATCATATGGATTAAATGTACTGCTGATTATTTTAGAAGGAATGAAGTCTTCTGATGGTTATGGTAGTGTTGATTGGATCTTCAACGATTCAATAGTTCTGTGTGATATGGTATCATACATTTGAGACACAGTGCCATATCACACACATTACATTTTGTTCCGGTCCTCTTAGATTTTTTCTTAATTTTGCACCAAGCACAAGTTATCCTTTTCCCGATATGAACCGAGAAGTGATTGCCTTTCAGGATAGGTCGCAGAGTCCTTCCAACCGGCATTGGGCCTGTGGTTGTCAGAGTGTCAACTTTGCCGGGATAGAATAGTAGGAGGAGATCCTCCACGACCTCACCCCTGAAGTTTCGGTACAAAATGTGCTTATTTTCCTTGCGGAGCTTCGAGCTGTACAATACGTAGGCATTATGCACCGAAACGTTCAGAAGTCTCCTGAAAAGCTTCTTGTACCAGACCAGGTTTCGCTGTCGTTCAATGGGGAAGCCTGCCAAAAGTTGATCCTTTCCGTCAACGCCCCCCGTTAGCATGTTATAGTCTAGTACCAGTTCGGGTCTGTATGTCCAGGCACCAAACTTTTCAATTTCCCCCGTATCTGCCCTATGATAGGTGGACAACATACTTATAAGGTTTTTGTCCAACCAAACCATAAGATTGAGGTCCCCGCAGTTCGAGTATTCAACCTCACCTTCGCTCATTCTTATTTTGAGGTGGTTCTTGAATGCATTGGGCACAAATTCTCGGTTCAACCGCAATGTGCCCATACAGTCCATCCCACTTCTTTTGAGGCATCGCGCCAATAATGGACTATTATTAGAATTGTTCATTATTAGCGTATGCCCCTTGTTAAATAGAGGGCTGGCGAGATCGTACACTATCTTTGCAGCGGCCCGGTGAATACCAGAAATTTTGGCCTGAGTCGTGTCTTCCTTGTCTGGATTTGTCGGTTCAGCCTGATTATAAATGGTCTTCCCCGCACAAATTTGGAATTTCCAAAGATAGCCAGACTTGGTCTCGCAAAGCTCGTAAGACTTTATACCTGCGCCGACTGCTTTGGTTTTGACCATCTGTACGAATCCCGAACGGCCTTTAGATCCGAGTAAGGATTCATCCAGAAAGATCTCTTGCTCGGGCAGGTAGAGAGTCTCAAACTTATTTGAGAGGTGGTCCAAGACGGGCTGAATCTTACGTAATCTTCGCACAGATAATGGTACATCAGAAAAAAGACTTTCGTTGTTGGTGAAGTGAAGGAATTTTTTTACGAGAAGAAAACGATTATAATTCATGACCCGGCTGAAAAAAGGCATGGCGGTGATTCTTTTGGAATAGAAGTAGTCTTTTTCAAGGAGAAGGGGACAGATACCTTGATGCATTAAAAGTGCCAAGAATACATACATTTCCTCTTTGTTCGTGGGAGCCCATTTTTTGATACGCGCGTGGCGCTTGAATTGTGTCTTGGCAATGTATTGATCGGCATACCTGTTGGTTTCTCTCGCAATCAGTTCGACGAAATCTGCGTCGAAGATTTTAAGAAAAGCATCCACAGGCTTGCCTATTTCATCAGTATTGAATGTTGGTCCTGGTGTACCTGTGAATGTTTCCCTTATCCCTTTAAAATGCGAGATATCTTTGGACCAATCGAAAGAGTAACCCTCAGGCGGCAGAATCGAACACATTGCTTTCCTATCGTCCTGGTCTTGTCTTTTAAATTCTGTAGTCATATCGGGGTTAAGGGTAACGTTGAGAATATGAGAAGGCCCCGGTGGCATGCGTAGAGTATCCTCATCGCTTGCTCCGTCGTCCACGTCGCTAGCTTCGTCATCCATGTCGATGTCGCTAACTTCGTCATCCATGTAGACGTCACCAGCCATTTCCATTTCTGAAAACACAAATTAATTATTTAAAGTGCCCAAATCTCATTTACCGCCCATGGCACGACCAAGTGACTCAAATACTTCGAGCCGGGCAATGCCAAGAGTCAGAATAACACAAGGGTATGTATGAGACGATGTATGCATGTGAATAAAGCAAAGAGTGGTTGCGTGTCAAGACCGATCATAGTCCATCCTCCCAGCGGGAAACGACGTGACAGTTAGGTGGTAGTTAGTTTTTTTAACTCACGGTTCCTAAGTGCCGACTCTTTTTGATAGAGAGCTGCTGCGTCACTTGCTCCGTCCATGTCTGGCTCTGAAACAACAGAAAACACAAATTAATTTAATGCGTCTATATTTCGATCTGGAAAGACGTTTTAAAACAATAAACTCACTGCTTCCAAACGCAGACACTTCTTGGCAGAGCGGCTCGTCCACCCACAGCTCGCTATTATAGTTGGGCTCCGGAGAGGAGTGTTCACCCCAATCGCCGAACTGCGGTTCCCCACCCAGCGATGTTCCAGGTAACGACTCCGGAGATACTGCCCGCATTGGGGCGTGTACAATTAATGCGGTGGGTGCCGTTAGTTGGGTCGGTGCAGGAGTGGACAGCCATGTTGGGGGAACGGGCAATGGTAATGTTGCAGGAATCCATTGTGACAAGGCACACGCTTTTCTCTCCAGACTTGGAATTCTGAAAACATATACATAAATCACATTAAAGGATTTAAGTTCTAATTCAAACATTTTTACAGACGCATCAAGGTATCTGTAAAACCCAGCACAATAAGTAACTACTAACCATCACGCTGTTTCCCCGCAGGGGTAGGTAGAGAGGAGAGAGGACGGACCGCCAAACAACTCCTTGCCACATTCACACATCGCCTCATACATGCTCTTCTAGTATTCTGACTCTTGACGTGGCCCGACTCAAGAATCTGATTCACTTGATCCGGCCATGTTTTCCTCGGGCGTCCTCATTCTACTACCATTCACATTTGTCTTATATTCTCCTTTCACTCCTTTCCTCGTTCATTCGCTCTACATGCCCAAACCTTCTGAGCGTCACTTTCTTAATTTACTCATTACGCTTACATCAGCTTTGCATTCTCTGTGGATCTCCACGTTTCTCACATGTACATGGTTTTACCATAAGCAGGCCTCAGGGATCGCATTTCTACATCATCCTTCCTCTGCCAGTTTCATGTCTCATTGCCATACGTCAGAGAAGGTACCAACTACTCCATTATGGACTGCTAGCTTGGCTGGCTACCAGCAACTCCATTGTGGACTGCTCTTTGGACAGTTTTTTGTTAGAGCCAGCGGCTGAACAGTGCCGATTCTACAAGTGCATAATGCACAGATAACCAGAGAATTGATCTAACTCTCACTGTTGCAGAACACTCCTGGGAAAAACAATAATACTGTTTTATAATAAAAATAGTTTATTCCAGAATGTATGCAGGGATAGTGCAATGCAATACATTCCATATTTTGAAATAACAAAAGAAATTATACAAATAGTAGGTTAATGTTAAAAGTAAATAACAACACATAGATAAAATAAATTAAAAAAAACGAATAAGCACGAAAAACATGAGAAATGAAACTGAAAAAATAATAAACACTAAAATGAATTCACGCATCTGTTTACGGAGGGTATTTCATCGTCTCCTGTATCCAGAAGGCCATCAGGGGGGACTCCATCCAGGCAGTCATGGCGGTGATGATCGCATTCTTCGATTGGCCCAGTCTACGCCATAAACTTCCCATGCGGTGGCGGAGAAGTGCTATTATGTTTATTATAATATCGTTTAGTTTTCTTGGAGGGAGCAAGATCTGCGCCGCCTGCTTCTGGAACTTCTGGCTTTCTAATTCTAGTTGGAACGGCCCTAATTGCCTTTTGGACCCTGGTGCAGACCTCCCGCGCCATTAGCAAAGCAGAATCACTCTTAAAATAAATAAATATTATGAGCACAACACAGATACATAGCAAAATGTCTTCTTTAAAAACATAAAAAATACTAACACTTCAGACCGAACTGCAGTTGCAGCTCCACGACCACGTCCTCGACTTCGTCCTGCAGCTGATGCAGGTAGTTTAGCACCATCCGCTATTGCTGCTGCAGCCGGTGCCCCTCCTCTCCCTCTGCCCCTTCCACGTCCACTGCCCTTGCCCTTTCCTCGTCTAGTCATCGGTACACTATATATTTATATTAAAAATACTCCATTTAGCTAGGTACTTAAATTTTGGGTAAACTTTCGAAAACACTGGACACACTTGGACCGGTTGGTGGTTGAGTGGGCATCGCGTTTGGGTCCCACCCGGGCGTTGCATGATCGATTCCTCGGCTGGCCAAGTCCTCCATCACGACTCGAGCAACATTTTTGGCTTACTGTGATGGTAGTAGGAGATTTTTAAACATATTATTCGTAACCCGGGAATGTTTGTCTTTCTTTAAAAAAAAAAAATGAAGCTATATGTGAAATCCCATTTAGATTAATCTTTACGACGAATCGGTTTACATTATGAACATCAAAAAATATGCTATGGATAAATTGAAGCTTTTACCAGGTTTTCTGTGTATTGAAACCACTAAAAAAATGTATTTGCATGACTTAACTATGAAGTAATATAAGAAACAATTTTTTTTAAATACCCCTTTATCACTAAGTGCCTCCGTACATGGAGCTACTTACAAGCTATTCAAGCCTCATGCGCGTAGCACGCGCGCCGCTCGTGGGTACCCGCCATACAATTTTGCTGGTGTTTGTACACGGCGCTAAGCGATGGATGTCGGATTGAAGTCAGTTGCACGCTACCGACAGGGCTGACGTCTACTACTTTCGTTTGACGTTTGACAGAAATGGCGTCTGAACATGAAAATAATGTTAGATTTGTTCTGGAAGTGGAAAAAAATGCGTGTTTATATAACTATACATTACCAGAATACGTAAGAAAGGATTTAGTGGAGAAGGATAGATTGATGTTGGAAAAAAAGTCATTTGACATCGCTTGACTTTTAACTTGACTCGTTAACTCCACGGCTGCGCGTGAAAAATGATCAAGTTCGGTATATTTCGGGTAGCGCCGTGTACGGAAACCAGCATTCAAAAGTAGTATACCTGCAGGGTACTTGTGGTTGTGTCACAATCACGTAGTTTATAAGCATCAACGGAGGGCCTAAAACTATTTTTGAGGTTTTGTATGTTCTAACTTTTTTCATTCTTATAAAATTGTGCAAAAAATAAATAAAAACCACTTTTACGCTTACTTGCCTCGTGCAAATAAAATGCTCGATTTTAAATTTTGAAGGTATGAGAATCAAAATATTTCTAGCTTTTATATTCCTCTTATGCAAATATTTTTTAGAAAAATTCTTTTGATTCAAGTTAATTCGGGGTGATGGAAAATACTGCATTCTAAATTTGCTTTCAGCCGCATGGCCGCGATCCCATACGACAAAAGCATATTTTGAATGCGGTATTTTCTGTCGCCCCGAATGCAAATCAAATCACCCCAAATGCTTTGTCTTTTACAATAATTAAGGTGAATCGAAGGGTTTTTTTTCTAAAAAATATTCGTAAGTATGTTCAGTGATTTCGAAAGTTTACCATATTTTGTAAAATACTGCACATAAAAATAATTTTTAAAGAAATATTCAAACCCACGTCCCATACACGCCGCGGTGTATGGGACGATTGGTGGTTCTGTATAAATTTTAAATAAATTAATTATAAAACTAAATAATCCCGCGTTCATGGTGTGGTGGGCGTTCTTTGTTTAAATTGAAAAAAATGGCGGGTTTTTTCCTGAAATTATTACACAAAAATGAAATTGTTATTTACTGGGCTAAAAATTATCCCACCTAAATGAAATTTATATTTATCTCTTCGTTGTGAATCACTCTAATTGAATAACCATATTTCAAGAGCGCACATAAAGTAATTAGATCGATTATTGAAAAAATATTAACTTTGAAAACTGACGACGCGTAAAACCCATGCTTTGTTTGAAAAAAAAAACGGAATAAAAGCCACCATCTTTTAAATTCACATGAGTTGAAAACACGTTAAATAGATTGATAATTCTATTAAGAATACAATGATATCTAAATATGCAATACAAATTATAAAGCGAACACTTACTCCATTTTAGCAAGCGCGCGTGCGATAACAAACTTTTGATTTGGCTTTCAAATGATCAATTTTTATAAATGTTTACAAATACTGACAGATACAGAGTTGCCAATGCATAGGTTCTAAAATACCCACAATGGATATTCAAATTCCTCACATACCCCACAAGTTCCTTTACATCCAAAATGAAACCTAAATTATTAGCACTTATTTTTTTTTAATTATACATTTTTTGTTTGAGAATTCTCCCAACTTGACATCTTCTTTCGTAATGCGGCACCCAGCGGAAAATAATGTGCGAGAACAACCCATTCCAATAATTATTTTGTAAGGAAAACCTTCTCAAATCATACTTATTTAAAAAAAAAAATGTTTATTGGATACACGTATTATTTCTTTAAAACTTTTTTTGGTCTCCGAAAGTAGAAAAAATAAACGTTGTTTCGTGAAATCAGGTTTTCACATCGCCACACTTGAAACTTGTTTCCGTGCCTAGCAATTTTTTCACTGAACGTCCATAAAGTACTTTGTTCTTCAATAAACGTCATTCTGTGTAAATTCCGTTTTGCATGTTTTCTGATTACCCGCGATGCTTAAATAATTGGTAACAACTAGTTCATATCGATTATCACTACAAATCTTCACATTTCCGTTTATTCTGTCTGCGTCTTCCAAACGGGACGCTCGTGTTACGAGATAATAAGGACGCAGTTAATTAAATTATAAAAGTGAAGTGTCGCCGGCATGATGTTTTTGTTTTTATTTACTATTTTCCTGCTGACGGGAGTTGCAGTGTCAGGTAATAATCGTTGCATTCAAAGTTTTGTTTAGTTATTTAATTTATTTTCGCATTTTTTACTCTCTAGAAGTATTTTGTGCCAAAATTTCCGATGATTGAATTATTCATGTCTGCTATTCAATGACTAAATAAAATACTTAATAGGTATTTAATACTTAATATTGATTTAGTCATTGCCGCTATTACACATACAATCCTTTGTTACAACTATTAAATTACGGATTTATTGAATCATTATAAAACAAGTAGCGTTAAAATTTAACCTTTATTTGCGCTTCATTATTTTTTTTTTTTATACATTAATTTTACGTTTTTATCAGTAAGTCCAAGTGAACGAATGATAATGAAGATTTTTCCTGACATTAAGGCCCTCCGTTCATGGAGATACTTACAAACTACGTGATTGTGACACAACCACAAGTACCCTGCAGATGTACTACTTTTTAAAGCTGGTTTCCGTACACGGCACTACCCGAATTATACTGAACTTGATCATTTTTCACGTGCAGCCGTGGGTGGAGTCAACACGATGTCGAACGATGTCAAATGACTTTTTTTCCAACATTAATCTATGCCTTCTTCACTAAATCCTTTCTTGCGTATTCTGGTAATGTAAAGTTATGTAAACACGCATTTTTATTCACTTCCAGAACAAATCTAACATTACTTTCATGTTCAGACGCCATTTCTGTCAAACGTCAAACGAAAGTAGCAGACACGAATGCTACAACGCGTAGCGCGCTACCAGCACCGTCGTTAGCGCGCTACCGACTTCAACCTGACATCCGTCGCGCAGCGCCGTGTACGAACACCAGCAAAATTGTATGGCGGGTACCCACGAGCGGTGTGCGTGCTACGCGCATCAGGCTCGAATAGTTTGTAAGTAGCTCCATGTACGGAGGCGCTTAAGTTAAAAATTCTCTAGTGAATTTAATTTTTATTTTCTGTTTTTCTACATTGTCTCCAAAACATGAATCACTGTGAAACTAGACATGTACATAATTTTTTTTAATGCAAACATAAAAAAGTTTTAAAAATGGCTCACTATACGTTTTTTCGACGGCCGGCGTGGTCTGGCGGTAAGGCTCTTGACTCGCAACTCGCAGATCGAATCTCGGCGTGGCAAATAAATTTTATTTGATTAATTTGTATTATTTCACAGTTAAATCATTTAAAATAATATATAGTATATTTGTTGCACGTTCCAGAGTGGAAAATACTCTCAGTATCGCCCTGGTGGAAGACCACTGTTCAGAATTGAAAAGTTGCTTGAAATGACTCTAGCCGTGCTTGGTGACCAGATCTGAATAGCCAGGTACTTCCCCACCTTCCTCTCCCCCATCTCCTTCCCCTCCCCATTACCTTCAGCCTCACAACATACCCCAGTTGGGGATGCCATAGTCTCACTGGCTCCAGATGGGAGCAGTTGGGACTCTTGTGCGGTATTCGTCAACTCCTTTTTTGTTGTTCCATGTGAAAATATTAATAAAAAAATCGCGAAGTTTAATAAATTTTTTTTCTAATTTCGGCGGGAAACTTTGGATTCCTAAAGGTGTAAATTTGAATTATTTATGGTTAACTTTGAGATTTGAATACAAAGTACGGTGTTTTCTCTTTCTAACACCGTTTAGACCATATTTCTTTCCATTATTGTAAGGCAGAAACGACAATTTCTACGAGCCTGAGGGATTAAAGAGACCCTGGCTTTTGTAGTGGGATACCAGACAGATCAAAAAAAAATAATATAATAATAATTTTGTTAGGATGCTGAACAAATGAAACAAAAAGAATGTTGTTGAATTTTTTTGTTTTATACAAAATAATTTTTTTTTTTTAAACTTAAAAAAAAGAAAGAATAATAAATATATATTTTTTTGAAATAACCAACACCCCTGCCATAGTTCCCCTAAGCGGTTTGCTACATTTACGTGACTTAGTAGGAGTGCCCAGGTTCTTGGGTGAGGTTTGTCCGGGTCTTGGCGGCGGATGAGTCTGCCCACGAACTGCGCGGCAGGCAGAATCGGGAGGGACTTGTTGAGAGAGAGCTTTTGATCTCTCCAGCCGGACTCTCTCAAAACATCGCAGCGAGAGGGACGAAGTCATATTTCCGTCACCCCTGGACACACCCCTCATACATTTATCATTCCCAGAACTTTCTCTCCTTCCTTTCCCTAAAAAGACCAGCCTCAGGGCCTCTTGTGTGGGGCTAATGTAAAAAAAAATCGAGTTCAGTTTGCACACGGTAGAAGCGAAATTTCATCAATACAATTTCAACCATAGGAGCGTTGTCATAATCAAAGCGGCCAATGTGGCCAGCGCGACGCTTTGTTGATACTGTTCGTAGGTAAGGTTTCATTTTATCTCATTTTCTCGCAGGCTAAATCCTACAGATGTATGTGTTTGTCTCTTTTTAGTGCTATTTTCCGTTTCATCCGAGTTTCAAATCACAACGGTGCTAAAGTTTCACTTCAAAATAAAAAAGAATTAATAAACAAAAATATATATATTTATTTATTAATCATTAACGCCCTTATGGCTTTTTACATTATTTACATTTTTTTATGATTTAGTGCATACAGGTGTGTAATTATACATTAGAGAGTCAGAAAAAATCAGTTTTTTAACTGCAGATGGCATAATATGTATATAAAAAAACATAATAATGAGTGAGCTCTTAAAATATAATTTGTATGTGATGAATACATAGCAAAATTGACTAAAAACAACAATACACACTACCGACTTGCGCAGCACTTACATTAATATTCACAGTGATTCCAATTTAATAATTTGACCAATTACATTATCGTCAGAACTTCTGCTTAAAGAATTCAATTTCAGAAAACAATACTTTATACTGCTACCATGGAACATTTCAGGTTTAAATAAATAATGTCAGATAGTTACACTTTCACGAAAAGGGTAAATGAGTACGATAAAATATTAGTATCAAAATATATGCTGAAAGTATAAATCGTTGGAAGTAATTTTATTATCCATCCATACTAATATTATAAATGCGAAACTGCTTGAGTTTGTTTGTGACGCTTTCACGCATAAAACAATAGCACGATTTTAAAAATTCTTTCACCAATAGAAAGCTGAATTGCATGCCAGGACTATAGGCTGTATATAATGGTAAGCTCTGGCGTTATGAAATTATAAATATTAATATATTATATTTGTTATACGTTTTCTGTCGCTAACAAAAGCGAGTTATTGCAAACGTCAGAAAACAAATCGTTGCCGTGGGAACGATGTTGATATATTTGTGGGCTCTGCACTGGTAGGTACTCAGCCCCCTACCTACTGGTCGGCTGCTGCTCCAGAAAATTCAAATATCAGAATATGTTTCGTTGTTTTGGACAAGCTTATGTTTTGGAATAAATGTCAGATGAGAGTTCCTACATTAAAAATATAATTCGTAACGATTATAAACTATAATATTTAATTAAAATGAAGACATTATGAGCGAAACTCAATCGAAAATCTGGAAACAGAAAAATCAGAAAAAGATATTGGCACCTCTGGGACTCGAACCCAGGACCTCCCTACTTTCCGGGTTGGGCGCTCTTATCCACTGAGCTAAGGTGTCGATATCCAATTCGGTCACTTTTAACTGTACCATAAACCGGAAAGTAGGGAGGTCCTGGGTTCGAATCCCAGAGGTGCCAATATCTTTTTCTGATTTTTCTGTTTCCAGATTTTCGATTGAGTTTCGCTCATAATGTCTTCATTTTAATTAAATATTACAGTTTGAGGTTTTACTCATAAAAGTTAAAATAATAAATGATTATAAACTAATTTTTAAGCTAATCTCCGGCATTATACTGAATCCGCCCATGTTGAAGGAGATTAACTTATATGTACCCAACGCGTTCACTCGTGGGAGATCCCACGCACTTTTTTATGCTCCGAAAGCGAGAACTTCTTCCTATCAAAACGCGCCATTAAACAGAGCAATTCAACTGCTAAATGAATGTGTATTGAACATCGACATCTTCAATGTCACCTATAGAGAATTCAGTAATTATCTTCTGACATACGTCACAAGATAGTGAAACTGCCCCCATACAATTTTTTTTTTTCTTTAAATTTTGTAATCTTCCCCATAATATTCTGGTGTATAACTGTTTTATGGAGAACTTGATAAAATAAATAAATAAATAATCACTGTATAATAAATAGTGTTAGTTTTTATTATATTTACAAACTTCCTCATATTTAAATAAAAATAAATCTCCAAAATGTTTGTAAGCGCATAAATTCCGAATGACTGCACCAAATTGGATAATTCTTTTTTTCTTTGAACTCGAGCATTATAAAATTTAGGTGGCACGCGAGCTGTTAGAAAACTGAATGTTCCGGGAATGAATGTACGGAATGCGGGAGGGGGTGTAGAGAGAGGGGATAATTGATAAGTGCAAGCGCTACAGTAATTTCCCTAATACCATGCGAGCGAAGCCGCGGGGAAAAGCTAGTTATTATAAAGATAAACACAATACATTTTGTAAAGTCTGTTTATAAATAATAAATTACTAATCTTTATTATGCCCTATATGGTGGGTGTTTTTCCTAACATAACTTTGTGGATTTACAATAAACAGTGCACAATATAAAAGAAAATAAAATTCACTAATAAATTAGAAAACATACAAATAAATGAACATGTTATATATTAATTACCTTTTAAGTGCACTAATTGCCATAAGTTAGGCTAGGCTGCATTGGCTCAAGTTATGAGATTAAGTTAAGCTGGGCCAAATAAGTTTTATTGAGAACAATGACTTATTGTAAATATTGTTTTTTTTTAGGCATGAATGGACACAATACTCCTTGAAGTGCATCTACCCACTTCACTATTCTGTGGGTTAAATAAATACAAAGCATCATTGAGAATTATTGTAGTCTATCCACTTAACACAATTAGTATTTTCATATCAGTTATTCCGCAGAGTTTACATAGAGTAAACAAAACATATCTTCAGATTTTTAATACTGTTATTGTTAGTCAAACACTTATTGTAAATATTATTGTATAAAATATAAGATTTTAATATTGGGCCTCTTTCCACTTGAAGGAATCCCCTTGTGATGACATTATTTTTGTGTGCCTATTATAAAAAAGGTGTTTTGTTTACATCAACTCCACACGGGAGGTCCTGAGGAAACAGAATCCCTCTGGGTCTATGTCGTCTTTGGGGATGATCTGTGGAGGGTCTTTGCTTGCAACTCATTTTTTCATTCTAAGGGAAATCCAATTAAAAGGGAATTAAAAAGAGATCCGAAATTCCAATAAAAAAGGGAACCCCAAATACGGCTCGTTCAACTGACCCGCTTCGCCCGCCTCTATTACGTAGTCCTCGTCTGAGAACATTTTAATCGTGCACAAAAATGTGTAGATATTCGGGGCAAACGTCGCAGATTTATATTGCGTAGCAGGAAAACGCTAATAACTGTCAAAAATGTTTGCACTTTCACTTAGCACTAATCTTTGATGTATTACGACAATTTTCGGGTAGCAACAGATAATCTTTCGTCAAAATAATTACAAACGAAAAATTTTACGAAACGAAACGACGCCAAAAATTGAATCAAGATGGCGTCTCAGGACGCCAACTGCTATGGTGACAAAAGACAACTGAAGGATGTAAAAAAACAAAGGCGGGAAATTCAAGAATACGGCAACAGATACGACAGCGCTGGCGAGAAATAAGCGCCATATCTCACATTATAAATTCTGGATGAGCAACGACACACATAATAACATTATTGAATACATAAAAGGAATAAAAAAAGTTGACAACATTCAGTCCTCATTAATGATAATACATTATAAAAATAATACATTTTTTATTATCTTAATTTTTTGTAACATATAGACAATGATATCGTCACTGGAATTTCCCATGCTGAGGATTTTATTTATACAAATTTATTAAGATACTGAAAGAAAAACTAATCATAAAAATAATTCTTAAACTACCTCTTACTACCAGCACTGGTACAATCTTCAATACTTTCAACGTTATGGACATAAAACAACCCTACGCAAGATCCATATTAGTTAATTTACACAAAAACAACAAAACATCATACAAAGCAACACAAACAATGCACAATACCCGAGCCAAAAATAAAGAACTTCTCCAAACTCCTTTTTCCAAAACTACCTTTGGACAAAGACACTTCAAATACATAGCTTGCAAACTATACATTACTCTACCAGCTACGATCAAACAAACTGAATCCTTGACAAAATTCAAACAAGATGTAAAGAAATGGGTTGTAAGCATTGGACGCCACACTACTGCAAATATCTGTAAAATAAATCATACATAGACAGAAAACAATTTGCACACGACCTAAACCATATAAAATAAATAGAATCACGTTTAATTCCACAAATAGATTTGACAGGATTTACTATTTTCTGTACATCATTTCTTCCTTCAGTATATGATAACTCTCTTTCAAATATATACCCACACCTCCAACCACCTTTATATTATTATTGTACTCATATGAATATGTAGCATTTATATTCTTTTTAACTACCAAATATGTTCTTAAATATATTAATTTATGTACCTCTATGCCTGTCTCGACACAGGTATATCCTAGTGAGACAGGCATCGACAAAAACCTAATGTAAACATACTGTTTATAGATAAATAAATAAATAAAAATAATAATAAATATACTAGCTGGAGTACCTGGCTTCGCTCAGGGAGTTGATATGAAAGGAAAAGGAGTGTTCTGGGAAGGAAAAGAGTTTAAAAGTTGGGTAGGAATCTGGGGTTCAGTGTCCTGGTCATCCGCCTCCAAGACCTAGACAAACCTCACCCCATGAATCCGAGCACCCCTGCTAAATCACCAAACGTAACGAACCACTTGGGGTGACCTATGGCAGAGGTGTTTGTTATCCTATAAAGGTTATTGGATAACCATTCCCGCCTCCCAAATTAATATAATTGAGTTGGGCTATGTCAGGAGTCAGAATACTAGAATAGTATGAATGAGACGATGTATGAATGTGAATGAGGCAAAGAGTGTGTGCAAGACCGAGACCGAGTTGTTTGGCGGTCCGTCCTCTCTGCCTATTCCGGCAGAGAAACGGCGTAATGGTTAGTTAATCAGTTTTTATTTTATTTTATTTTTTTTTTTTATACATCAACAAACAAGTCCTGCTAAACCAATTGCATTGGCTTGTCAGCAGGTGCTTATGGTTCAATTACAAATATATTTTAAGAGTTATAATTAACATCTTATTTCTACAGCTTCAACATTTTTTTCATACATTTTTTCATAAATATAAATATTCTTTTTCCAATAACCAATTTTTCAGCATATATTTAACCTTATTCATAGAATTATGTTGCTTTATAGTTTCAGTGATAAATTAAATATCTTCGGTATGTTGTATTCAAACGTTCTCTGTCCGTACTTATTATTAAATTTCGGAACTATTAACCCGTCATTGCGCGTGTTTCTAGTGCTATATTTATGTTCTAGTTTGTCTTTATGCTGCAGGGTAAATATATGCTGAATTATAATTTTATACCATAGTATTGCCTTCACAGGTAAAATTTTTGCACTCTAAAACAGCAACGGAGTATTGTGTCTCTGTTTGAAAATATTAGGGATGACTAATAATTTTACAATTGCGTTTTGTGCAATTTGGATTTGTTTCAGATTGGTTACAGTAGTATTTCCCCATATTGTTAATCCATGACGGCCTCCGTGGTCCCGAGGCAAGACTCTCGACTCACAATCCGAAGGTCGCGGGTTCGAACCCGGCGTGCGCAAATAAATTTTATTTGATTAATTTGTGTTATTTTACAATTTATTCATTTAAAATAATATATAGTATATTTGCGGCACGTTCCAGAGTGGAAGATACTATCAGTATCGCCCTGGTGTAAGACCACCATTCAGAATTGAAACGTTGCTTGAAATGGCTTTAGCCGTGTTTAGTGACCAGATCTGAATAGCCAGGTACTTCCCCACCTTCCTCTTCCCTATCTCCTTCCCCTCCCCACTACCTTCAGCCTCACAACATACCCTAATTGGGGATGCCATAGTCTCACTGGCTCCAGACGGCAGTTGGGACTCTTGTGCGGTATTAACTGTAAAAAAAAAAAAAAAAATCCATATCCATATAATCCATAGTTGGTTACTTATGTTAAGTTTCTCGTACTACCCCTTCTTCCAATGTGGCTATTAGAATTAAATTTGGGAGGCGGGTATGGGTACCGCCGCCCTGGGAACCATTTAATTGATAACCAACACCTCTACCATAGGTCAACCCAAGTGGTTCGCTACGTTTGATGACTTAGCAGGGATATCCAAGTTCATGGGATGAGGTTTGTCTAAGATTCGGCGGCGAATGTGTTTGCCTATTTACTGCATGGTAGGCCGGATCGGGAGTGACTGGTTGGGGGAGACCTAACGTAGGCCTCTTCAGCCAGATTCTCTTGACCCATCGCCTTGCACGGCAGTAGGAGGGATGGATTCATACGTCCGTTGCTCCTGGAGACACTGACCGCCAGATTCCTACCCACCCCTTATACCTTTTTCCTTCCCAGAACTTTCACTCGTTCCTTTCCCTAAAAAGACCCTCCGTACAGCATACAAAGATGACATAGGCCCTGAAGAAATTCTTTTTTCCTCAGGGCCTCCTGCATGGAGCTAATGTAAAAAAAACACCATCATCATGTGAAATCATTTGATTATAATTAAATTAAGATATTGTTTTATTGCAGATTTTCACAAACGTGATCCAATCAAAGTTCCGCCGGTATGGAGCAAAGTCTACACCGTCAAGGGCATCTTGTCCATTCCCTACTCCGAGCTGTGGGAACCTTTCTACGCTTGGTGAGTGTGCACCGGCAGCAATTTGGTGGAGCAGCAATGTTGCCCCTTTCTTCATAACCGTCCTCTCCCACATCTCTTTCCCATCCCCACTCGCTGCAGCCTCACAACACTACATAGTCCCACTAGCTCCGGAATTGGGAGCAGTTGGGGCTGCTGTACGGTATTCACATAAAAAAATACCATATACAGTACTCTCTCACTGATCCACCACCCCAAAAACTGGACAAGTGTCCAATTAAGGGCCATCCATAAATTACATCACACCTTAAGGGGGGGGGGGGGGTCCAAAAGTCATGAAATTCTAGGGGGAGGGGTCTCACAAATGTGACAGGGTAAATATGGGGGGGGGGGGGGGTAAAAAAATCATGAAATTCGTGTGACGTAATTTATGGATGGCCCCTCAGCGTAAGCAGCATTTTTTATAAAATAATCAAAAATTGCCAAAAAATCAAATAAAAACCAAAACAGATATCATGGACCTTTCATGAAATTTCAATTTTTTGCTTTAACCCCTCAGACCTCAAGCAACTGTTGGAAGGTCAAAATTTCAAGTCCGCTTTGCAATAAAATCCAAATAAATGGAATATTTCTGAATGTATCTGATAAATAAAAACTCTTTTTGAAAGTGAAAAAATACGCTTTCAAATAAACATATAGTTTTTAAAATATTTACATTTTGAATGCAAACACAGAAAAGTTTTAACCCATTGGCCACAGAATTAATGAGCTAAAAAATTGGCCTTCACCACTGAATTAATCTTGTACCAAAAATTGAAAACCTGCATTGATGTACTAAATCTATTGTATCTTTAAACCACATATTCATATGAATTAAATAAGGATACAAATATAATCTTCTCTGTTTTCGTAAGTTTTTTG
This sequence comes from Glyphotaelius pellucidus, assembly GCA_936435175.1. NCBI lineage: Eukaryota > Metazoa > Arthropoda > Insecta > Trichoptera > Limnephilidae > Glyphotaelius > Glyphotaelius pellucidus. The sequence goes on from OW386561.1 coordinate 4,048,301, forward strand.
TCGCATTTTTATTCATAAAGTTACAAAAAAACATAATATTCATAAATCGAACATTAATAATTTTAGTTTTTTACATACATGTATACTACTGACTAATAGAATAATTTGGTATGAAAGTCCTCAAAGCAATCAGGGACGTGCAGGATCACTGCCAAAAGCCTAGAATCACTCGCAATTTTGAAATTTTTTTTTTTTTTTTTTTTTTTATTAATCTATAAACATAGGGTTTTACACAGGGTTTAATTGATGCCTGTCTCACTAGGATTTGCCTGTGTTGAGACAGGCTTAGAGGTACATATTTAAAATTACAAGAATATTTTAAGTAACATACAAATTCAATTGAATACTATAAAAATGGCATAAATTAAATGGTAGCTGGCTGCATACAAAACTTGGAAAACAAATATCAGGGAAAAAACATAAGAAACATATTTTTGCCAATAGAGAACTCCAGTCCAATTTTTTAATTTTTTTTTATGAATACCTTCTAAATAACTGCATTTTTATTTTTATAGTTAGTTTTAATAGTTAAAATAAATTTCAAAGTTTTAAATTTTCAAGATCCCCCGAAAACCACCGAATCTAGTGTGACGTCATCATGATCAACCGAAGTATGAATTTTGTATGGAACTGGAATCAGCTGTTCGGCTCCCGCCATTTTGAATTTCAGCATTGGAGCGTTTTACTGGGTATTATGATAGTTTTTTGTACAGTTGGAGTTTTTGAATATTTTAAATAATATAGATAAACTAATAGAGATACTTTATTTTTGATACTGAATTATGTAGGCCTAAATAATGTTTCAATAAAAACAAAAACTATTATGTCCAAATCTCTTTAACCAATAACACGGAATGTCGAACGACCTGCGTCTTACATTTCTATTGATTTCTATACAACTTTGACCCAGGTGACGCGGCGCGGTGATGTCATGCCGCCGAAATCCAGCAATACTAACTTGACAGGGTGTTTTAATGATACGTTTTAAAATGGACTTTTAAATATTTTTTTTAAAACTCTACGTTAAATATTATGTAATAAAACTTATATATTCAGAATCAGCGTATATTGGTCTATATGAACATATTTTTTTAAAGCCATAATATTTTTCACAGGAGTTCCTTATTCTACGAAGTGAATGATTAATTACCTACAGAGCATTCGGCATTTAATTTTTTTTTTCAAAAAAGTTACTGTCATGCTGGTTTTCCGTTTTGTGGCGGACCTACTCTAGCCCGGCGGAGTGCCGGGGTTTGTGGTTAAGTACCTGAGTTGCATACCCGGCAGGCTGCCGGGTTTGCGGCCAATGGGTTAATTATGGCTCACCCTACGTTTTTTTCTTACTAAAATTACTGATAACAAAAAAAAGAAAAAAAAATATTTTTAAAAATCTCGCTTCACAATGTTTGTTCGAGATAAACTCCGAAACTACTTAACCGATTTTGATTTTGCTTACTGTGTGTAATTTGGTCCAATTTAAAAGATAGAACAGTTTTTATCTCGATTATTGACCTCAATATTTATTATTGCTAATTAAACGTTCATTTAATGTTTGTTGTAGGACAACGCTTTGTAATTATTTGTAAGTTCCATAAGTTTCTAACAGATGGCGGTGTGAGTTAATTTATCGACACAACACTTGGTTATCTAGGTTGCGTAACCATCCAGTGGATGGTGTAGTGTTTCGATTTCACGTCACAGCAACGCGTGATGTGAAATATAAAAGTTATTCTCACCTCACTTTTTTGTTGTGCATGTAAAAATAATTTTTTAAATATTCGCAAAGTTTCATAAATTTTTTTCAAAAGCGATCCGAAATTTTGGTTATGAAGATTTTAATATAAAGCGTGGTGTTTCTTCTTTCTAACACCGTTCATATCATATTCTCATTAGGATAGTAAGGGAGACAGGGATTTCTACGAGACCTTTACGAGTTGTTCTGAAAAGCGAACAAAATAATTGAAAACATTTTTTCTTTCGTAATTAATTTCGCATTTCTGTTTCGAAAATATTAGCAACCAGAACAAAAGAGTAAATCCCACGAGTATAATGGACAAGTCAGTGTCAGCTGATACCTTGTTATCACGTTTGACTTATGCCCTTTGCTCCAAATAAAAAGCGTGTATTGATTAAGTCAATGTATGCGTTAGATAATTAAAACAGTGTGTTGTGTTTTGAAAAGTGATGTTATAAGTAAACAGGGCTTTATTTATTTTTAGTATTATCTTTCTAATTTTTTCTAAGTGAAAGATACTCTCAATACAGCATAGCCCTGATAAAAAACCTTTATTAAGAATCTAAACGTGGCTTGAAAAGTGATGTGCAATTGGGAATATTCCCCGACCTAAAATAAATTCTCCAAAGTCGGGAACTTTTTAAAAGAATTAGAAATATTCTTAGAATAGAAAACCTAAAAATGTGGACTTTGCAATTGTTCAATCTATGTTACAATATAGTATTATAGGCTGGGGAGGAACGTATGATGTTATATTAAATCCTCTCATAAGAGAGCTATTCCAAATTAGGTTTTCTTACGTGATGAAAATGTATTATATTTAAAATTTTAATAAGTATGGTAAAATTAGTGTTTTATTTTTATTTTTGGAATAACTTGATATGATGCATACATTGTAAATAATCAAATACTTGAGACGGGCCGTGTCAAAAGTCAGAATAATAGAAGAGTATGTATGAATGTGAATGAGGCAAAGAGTGTGTGCCAAGATCGAGTTGTTTGGCGGTCCATCCTCTCCTCTTACCACTGCAGAGAAACGGCATAATAGTTAGTTAATATCTCATTGTAAACTAGTTCTAGTGTGGGCTCGCGCGGATGTCATTGTCCTCTTCTCAAACGTCTTGTTCGAAAACGAAAAAAAAACAAGATGCTAGAAAGATGATGTCGCGTACTAGTATAGAAGATAACCTCATGGGGATTTCATCATTTATATGAAAATTCTCTCAATTTTCCCCGTTTTGGGAATATTCCCAAATTTAGATTCCCAGAAATTTAACCTTTACTAGGCTTGAATTGGTTTTAGTCGCGTTTGGTGACCAGATCTGAATAGCCAAATACTTCTCAACTTTCCTCTCTTCCCCATCTCACTCTCTTCCTTTCTTCCTCTAGCCTTTTAGTGGCCTCTGTGGTTGAGGGGTAAGGCTCTCGATTCGCAATCCGGTGGTCGCAGGTTTAAACCCCGGCGTGCGCAAGTAACATTTATTTGGTTAATTTGTATTATTTCACAATTTCTTTATTTAAAATAATATGCAATATATTTGCGGCACATTCCAGAGTGGAAGATACTCTCAGTGTCACCCTGGTGTAAGACCATCATTCAGAATTGAAACGTTGCTTGAAATAGCTTTAGCCATATTTGGTGACCAGATTTGAATAGCCAGGAACTTCCTCACCTTCCTTTTTCCCATCTCCTTTCCCTCCCCGTTACCTTCAGCCCCACAACATACCACAATTAGTGAAGCCATAGTCTCACTGGCTCCAGACAGGAGCATTTGGAACTCTTGTGAGGTATCCACATAAAAAAAAAGTTTCACAATATCAATGTCCAGTTCATTAGTCAGGCATCTCCAAACACTACGTTTTGAGATAACGAGGAAAGCAATATTCGAATGCTCGCCATAAATCAAATTTACACGTGTCTGTGTTTTACGTATTAAATATGCTATAAAATTACACTGGAAGTCATAACGGTCCAGTATATTTTATTTATTTATTTCATCTTTATTTAGTAAAATATTTACACATTTATGTACATTATTTATAAAATGTTTTGACTGTCCAACTAGGATGATTCCCGTTTTAGGACAGTCAAATTAGGATAAGTGTGAATATATATGGACCATGATTTATACAAAAAGAGGGAAAATTGAGGAAATGAAAAGAAGAGAAAGAATAAAACATAAAATTGGAAAGTTAAAAGCGTATTAACATATTACTTAAAAAAAAAAAGTTTTATATGTATAGGTTCTTGAAAAAAAGGGCTTAAATATATAGTTCACTTGTGTATGCATGGCATACGACAGTTATTAAAATGATAATAATAATAAATAAAAGGAATAAAAATATTTTTACACAAACATAAAGGGAACTGGTGTTTGCATTTCATAATGTAGTCCTATTAATGAGAACTATAAAGAGAACAGAAACAATAAAATAAAATAAACAATTAAGGTATGATTATTACTGTTGTATGCTTTGCATAGTTATCAAAATAATAATAAAATAAGTTTACTTATAAATGGCGTTTGCATTACAAAATAATAGGCTTACATATACATTTTGTATGAATATGAAATAAAAAAAGAGAAGTGATAGAATAAAATAAAATATCCAATATTATAATGACTTTTTGAAATATGCTACTAGTGACCCAGAAAACATATACATTTTTATTTAACTCACTACAAGCTTTTCTGGTGGTGTTTACGAGTAATCTGAGTATTGTACCAGATAGAGGGTACACTTTTACATACAACGGCATACTCAACTCAAATTTCGATTTTTCGGAAATGTCTCACTAATCAACTGGACGATCGATGTACTCCAATTGCTGATGCCATAATCTCACTGGCTCCAGACAGTTGGGACTCGGTGCATAAAAGTCATATCGATTCCATTCTTCTGCAGAATGATCTTGATTCTCTTGTCAAATGGTCGGAACTGAATAACCTACCCTTCAGCATCCAGAAAAGCAGTGTCGTTACATTTACAAGATCCAAAAATTCATTTCTATACCCATATCACATTAATAAAATTATATTAACACCCAAAAACAAGATTCGAGACCTTGGCGTGATTTTTGAAGCAAATCTCTCTTTCAAATCCCACATATCTGACATTGTCTCCCGCGCCAACAAAATGCTTGGATTTGTTCTTTGTAATGCGAGATCATTTACTAATGGAATTGCAATACGGAGAACATATGAAGCACTTGTCCGCAGCATCCTGGAATATATCTCCATTATTTGGGCTCCCTCTGAACAAAACCATATCCTAGAAATGGAAAGAGTTCAAAAAAGGAATATGCGTTACCTGTATATGAGGTAATATACACACTACCCATTCCTGTATCCATCGTTGTTCTTAACAGGAATGCTCAATCTTAATACATTAGAAGTCCGCCGAAAAATATTTTGTGGTAAACTCTTTTTTAAGCTTATACTGAATCCGCCCATGTTGAAGGAGATTAACTTATATGTCCCTAACGCGTACACTCATGGGAGATCCCACGCACTTTTTTTATGCTCCGAAAGCGAGAACTTCTTCCTATCAGAATGTGCCATTAAACAGAGCAATTCAACTGCTAAAAATGAATCTGTATTGTCTCATCTTCAAAGTTACCTACAGAGAGTTCAGTTACTATCTTCTGACATTCTTGGGAGATCCCACGCACTTTTTTATGCACCGAAAGCGAGAACTTCTTCCTATCAGAATGCGCCATTAAACAGAGCAATTCAACTGCTAAATGAATCTGTATTGAGCATCGACATCTTCAATGTCGCCTACAGAGAGTTCAGTATCTATCTTCTGACGTACGTTACAACATTTTGAAACTGCCCCTATACACTTTTTTACGCTCCGAAAGCGAGAACTTCTTCCTATCAGAATGCGCCATTAAACAGAGCAATTCAACTGCTAAATGAATCTGTATTGAGCATCGACATCTTCAATGTCGCCTACAGAGAGTTCAGTATCTATCTTCTGACGTACGTTACAACATATTGAAACTGCCCCTATACACTTTTTTACGCTCCGAAAGCGAGAACTTCTTCGTATCAGAATGCGCCATTAAACAGAGCATTTCAACTGCTAAATGAATCTGTATTGAGCATCGACATCTTCAATGTCGCCTACAGAGAGTTTAGTAACAATCTTCTGGCATATGTCACAACATAGTGTAACTGCTCCCATACACTTTTTTCTTTAAATTTTGTGATCTTCTCCATAATATTCTGGTGTATAACTGTTTTATGGAGAATCTGATAAAATAAATAAATAAATATTCAGATTGATAAAATCCCTGAACCTTGTAGGGTCATTTATAAGATTGTTAACAGCAATTCCTGTGTTCATTTAAATAATTGTTTTTCCTTGTATGTCTCATTCTATCACAGCTTATGAGTTTGACCTCTAAGACTGTAGAAGTCAGTAACAGATGCCTGTTTTTATGTTTCTCGGTCTGTCAGTATTCTTATCTCAATTATTATTTATTGTTACATAGTTTTTAATCTTCTTAGAATATATAATATTGTACATATTTATAATCTCATCTATTAATTATATTTTATTGTCTGTTTTTATCCCTACTTTAATTTTAATTAATTGTATTCCTTTCTGTGCATTCGTAATTGCTTTTTAAGTATGTCTGTTTGAATTTCGGTTTTGTTTTTGGAAATTAACCAACTTCCCGATATCCGATCAAGCTGAAACTTGGCAGATAGACTCGTCGTCGATGACAGTGCATTCTATCAACTTTTGGTGGCACTCACACATATAACACGCGCGCGGCAGTGTACTGCAAAATTAACAAATTTACATTGACGAAAGTCGGTGGACGGCAAACAGTTGGCGTAAGCAAAGTCTACCGAATTACTAGGAACCTCCATAGCGCGACGCTTTCCCTCCCCTTTCCAGTATTACATTTCGCTCAAACTCCATTCTTAAATCTCCGTCTGTCGTGTCGTTTGTTTAAAGCGAGGTGTCGCGCGGGGTCGCTAAGTACCCCAAAAATAAATATGATTAAATTGTTATGATTGCATACATTTTATGTGTTATGTAATCTGATTATAGTAAGGTGATAAAGGTTGCATTGAAATAAAAATAAATAATCAAAATGAGATATTTATTTTCAATATAAAAAGCTTTAAAAACGACATTATTTTATAATTTTGAATCATGCCTTCTTTTTAATAGTAAACTTAAAAAAATCTAAACAATTTCTATCAAAATAACTATTTGAGATTGATTCAGACTTATTATTTTTACAAAAAAAAATCAACAAAATACAATGAAAAAACATATAAACTTGGTGGTTAGGCCCAAGCACGCACCTACACTTATACACACCTACTCTTACACATACATACTGCAGTCACTGCTTGGGATTTGGTAGTAATATTGTTGCCAATTCCTTTTCCTACCCATCCATTGCCTACCCGTCCTTCCTTAATTCAGTGTCTGTAATAAACTGCCCGCCGCATCATATAGCCATTTGCGCTCCGCTCCGCCTTTAACCTAATTCCGCTATTAAAATAAAATAGTTCGCGCATTTTTACTGTGTGTGCATGTTGGATGGAAAAGACCAACGAGGGCCGGCCTACAGATTCCTTTTCGGTGAGTCCTTCCTCTCCATGCAATTATTTTACCATACTTTTCAGGCAGTGATGGTAGACACAATCAAGGTCATTTTTAATACACAGACGTAGCAGTACCACTCTGCACAACTGCATATCTCATCCACTTGGTTTTTCATTGTATTTTGTTGAGCCTCACGCCGAAACACACTTCTGTATCTCACAGCGCACAAGCGCAAACTGAATGTCGGCGGCGCTAGCGTCAAGTGTAGTCCCTTTTAGGAAGCTAACTAAAGTTAGGAATCAGTTTAACATTTAAAATGTACATAATTTGTATTTTTGTAAAACCTAGCCTTTTAAAGACCCCACGCGACGGGTCGAGGGTTAACTAAAATTTGTTTACTTAGACATATTTTGCATCGATTTCATATGGGAATATGTCCCAATTAAACAAACAACGGAAGCAAATTAGTATTAGATTCTTTATTTGGTTTCTGATCCTTAGGTTTTGACCGTCCCGATAATCCGGTGTACCAAATAACCAAATATAAGGAAATACAGGGTTTTCCAATAAGAGGTGTTATTTTGATATTCAAATAATTTCAATGCGTTGTTGAAGCGTGTATCGTTCCATTTTTATTAATGGCGTAGTCAAATGTCAAAAAATGATAGCTTCAAAAGTGACATCTACCGAAATAGCGGGCTATTCAAAATAACACCTCTTATTGGAAAACCCTTTATTTAGTTTATTTGGATTTAATTGCAAAGCAGAAATCAAGCGGAATCAACTATGCATAATTTATATAAAATGTCATTATCACCAGGTATGACCAACCCAACTCTGTATCTCGGATTGACTACTACGGCGGCATGGTGAAGACCTACCAGGTGGGGCCCAGAGGGGACTACAAGTTTGGTTCCTCCTTCAAGATAGCCCCAGTCACAACGGAGAAGCAGCTAAACAAGCAGACCTGCCTCCAGGTCAACGGGAGCGAGGAGTCAACCGTGGGGGTACAGTCTATCCTGCCCGATTTGACAGGATTTGAATATTATGGTAAAGAAAGTGTAACTATTAATAATAATAATTTATTTTTATTCCAGTATGTGGGAAGAGAGACGTTGTATTTCATTTTTTTTTACATTAACTCCATACAGGAGGTCCTGAAGAAAATAATTTCCCTCAGGGCCTATGTCATCTGAGATGCTGTGTGGAGAGTCTTTTTGAGGAGAGGAAGGAATGAACATTAGTCTTGAAGAGACCCATGTTGTAGGAAGGAGGAAACACAGAGGACGGCAAATCGTTGAAGAAGCAATCCTTTCAAATGTCAACCGTGTACATATGTCGGGCACGCGTTTGGCGTATTTCCCGACTGTGCACCGGTGCCGAAGGGATCAATGACACTTGTTTCTCGGAGCATCTTCTATTGAAATACCGGTAGCATGTTCTACCGGTATTTCAATGGAAGATGCTCTGAGGAACTAGCGTCTTTGATCCCTTCGGCACCGGTGCATAGTCGGGAGACACGCCAAACGCCCGCCCAACATGTGTACACGGTTGACATTTGTCACATGAGAACTGGTCGTTTTTTCGACTCGTTCTTGAGTTCAACAGCTTGGCTATGGAACGATTTGCCGGCTTCTGTGTTTTCTCCCTCCTTTAACATGGGTCTCTTTAAGACCAATGTTCATTCATTCCTCTCCTCAATAAGACTCTTCACACAGCATCCCAGATGACATAGGTGTGGAGTTAATATAAAAAAAAAGAACAAGGATAGCACTCCCACCCGACCGACGCCTGTGCTCTAAAGATTGCAATCCGTCTGTTAAGATTGGAGAATCTATCAAATGGACCGCCCGTTTCCGCACAGCGTCGAGGGTATTTTTCAGGTATTTTGGAGCTCCAGACCAGAGGTGGCTACCAAATTCAACCGTGGGGCGCACTTGTGATTTATACAGGGTTAGAAGTTGTGTACTTTTAAAGTATCTGCGGGCCCTGTACAGTATGCCCAGTTTTTGAGAGGCTAACTTTACTCTGGCTTCGATGGAGCCCCCATATCTGAGCTGGTCACTTAGAGTTACACCAAGCATATCAATGGAGGGCCTGTTTGGAAGATTGCTTCCGTTGAAGGAGACTAGATTTTCATTTCGATCCTTTTTAGACGTAATTAGACATGATTGGGTCTTTGTTGCTCTACAGCATTATTTTTACATCAGGGGCCACTTCGGTCCAAACTCATTGAAAACGTGTCAAAAGACACAGTTATAGTAAAGTAGTACGCAAAGTTATAGCTTTATAATTAAAATTAGGTTTTGCATTGTTGCAATGGTGGCAAAAATGACAAAGTTTGCAAATGAATTCGAATGAACCCAAAGGATTTGACAAAGGCGTCACATCGATGAGATAGACTCTCACAAGAGAAGACCCCTTTTATTCACTTTTGTTTGTATCTTAGTTGATGTTGAAGATTGTTTATGTTAACGTAATATCTCAGTGACACACTGAACTTAGATAGCTATCTCACAACAACATAAATAATGCCACTTCGAGAGCATATTTTTTAAATCCTTTTCTTAATTATTTATGTTTTTTCCAGATTGAAATGGCATTGGTATTTGGCTTTAACCTCTGGTTTGCCGATTGCGCGCCCGGGACACGCCATAAAAAAAAAAAAAAATTTTTGAGATGCGATTTTAAACCTTATGTATAAAGAAAATGTATGAAAGTTAAGGTCAGAATCGCTTGGGGCATTCTTGTTCTTGACATAACGGATATAAGGAACACACCTAGCCTCTCAAATAATCATCTTTGCACATATCTATGACTTTCGAAATGACTTTTCTGCCGCGATTTGAGCTGTCAAACTTTGAGCGTCGCATGTCATGAAAAGATCGATAAAACTACCAATTTGTCAAATAAACGCAAGTAATATTGTTTGTAAGCATAGTTTATTGTTCAGGGAAAGTGTTTCGGTAAATATTATACATGATAGCATAAAATAAATCCGCAAAATATTACGTCAAAGTCAAAAAATCGCGAAATTTTCCTCCCGTGGCATTTAAGAGGTTAAAGAAGGCCTATTTATTGGATGTCAGTGATTGTAAAAGTTTTATAATTACAGGTGAAGAGACAATGCGAGGAGAGCAGGCCCAGAAATGGCGCATGACGGAGACGTTTGGCGAGAAGATCAACAAGTACACCATCTGGATAAAGTACAGGAGGCCCTCTGGAGAGATCTCAGACCCTCTGCCCATCCCTGTCAGGTGAACACAATACACAAACATGCATTCTTATTTTACTATTTAGAATTTAGATGAAGGCTATTAACACTTCCGTACCGGACCGGGGGAACGCAGTTACACCAACAAGAGTTTTACGCTGTATCTACGTTGCTTTTTAAACCACACACTCAATAATTTGGGTAATCCTAGAAAAACTATTTGGTTATCGATCTGCATTAAAAAAATTAGTAATTTTTTGATATTGGTGGCCACGGCTATTACGAATAATTTTTAGAAAAAAACTTTAGATTTGCCTTAATCACTATAAAAGGAAACTTATTGCATCACGGCTGGCGGAAAATAATGCATTTTAATTTTCAATATCGTTAAATAAAATTTCACTTCGCGAATCGATCTACGACAGCCCGCCCGCTGCCGCTCGCCATTCTGTCAATTGTTGTGTTGTTGGTATCCTTGACTTCACACAAACGATTGTAGTCGACTTCGCGGGATAAATAATAAGGCGAGTAGGTACTGGAAGCGCGTAGGTACTGGAAACGCGTAGGTACTGGAATGGAGACAAACCATTCAAATCCTGGGATGTTTTTTAAAATAAAGATAATATACACAAGCCCGCTACACAAACCCTGCGTAGCCAAATAAACCATTTAAAAACGTAGGCTGTTTTTTAAAGTAAAGATAACATACACAAGCCCGCTACACAATATTTATTACAATTATTATTATACACATTTTTCATAATTATGCGCCCATCATGTATCACGCGAAGTTGCCTACAATCGTATTTAGTTGTGAGGTCAGGGATACCAACAATGACAAAATGGCGGGCGGCAACCGGCAGCGGGCGGGCATGGGGCGGGCTGTCGTAGATCGATTGGCGAAGTGAAATTTTATTTAACGATATTGAAAATTAAAATGCATTATTTTCCGCCAGCCGTGATGCAATAAGTTTCCTTTTATAGTGATTAAGGCAAATCTAAAGTTTTTTCTAAAAATTATTCGTAATTGCCGTGGCCACCAATATCAAAAATTTACCAAAAAATTAATATCGCATTAGTAATTTTCTTAAAGCTAAATAATTTCTATCAAATTCCGGCGGAGAATCTGTCCCGCCCGCCCCCCTACCCCTTTGTTCGGTAGTTACCCCGTTCCTATCTGCTGGACGTTTCGGGACAATTCTAAGCGATAGCAAGTAATTTCTGTTTGCTCTTTTTACAATGCTATAATGTTCGCTTGCCAGTCAAAGATCATTCCGTCTGGGTCATTTCCGGTAAACAATGGAATGGACGATGTAGACCCCAATCGCCAGTCGAGATTCGGAAACAAGGAGTTATGTTGGCTATCGGCCCACCTTCTTTGTTTTTTGTGGAAAAATACGCTAAATTCATTAGAATATTAATTACGACTTTATTTATCGAACGATTTTGAAAATGACTACTGAAATAGAATGATTGAATACTGAAAGTGACTACTGAAATAGAATGATTGAATAATTGAATACTGAAGATGAATATATCAAAACAAATTACAAAAAATTATGTCATTAACACCCTTTAATAAGCAAAACAAAATGTGGGACCCGAGTGACCCCCTTTCGGATCATATGTGATTTTTTTTCTTTCCGGGATGAAAAGGTTAATTAACCACCAGGACCATTTCGACAATTGAGCAGAGTTAAAATGACAAACTAAGTCGTAGATGTTACTTTTGTCAAGTCGATAATTTTATCAATCTTGGTGAAAAAATTGCTTTACGGTGACAACATTGACACATTTTATGCAACTTGTACATACACACGCAACAACAACAGAAAACATTGTTGCATGTGTCAAACACATGATCAGTCCCTAACTTCATTCTAGCTTTAATTTCTTGTAACAATCTACCACATTGTACTTGATTTCGACTTTGTATTGCCCAAATAGGTTTCTCCTTTTGGATGCTAAATTTTTTTTTTAAATTAAGAAGAGAAAGAACTAAAAGAAAAACCACACTCAAGAACAGAAAGCAATTTGTCACACATAAAATTTCCAAACCGCTGAGTTTCTTGTTTTTTTCTGGTGTTCCCCAAGGGTCAACCACAGGGCCTCTTCTCTTTTCTATTTTCATCAATGACATTGCTGGAGTCATCTGTTTTTCTTGTTTCCTCCTTTTTGCTGATGATCTTAAATTATTTCTAATAATTAAAAATATTGGTGGTTGCCTGCATCTTCAAGCTGATGTTGATAACATTTCTGAATAGAGTCAAAGAAATCATTTCAATATCTTGAAGTGTATAGTCCTGACTTTTACCAGAGCATTTAGTTAGTCTCACATATCATTCAAAGGTGTGTTTTGCAAGACGCTCATTATGCTCAGAGAGGTATTGAAATCCTTAATTGGGAGATATTATTAATCAATGTCTGTTTTACTGTATTCCTTCAGGTATGAGATGCGCGGCTTTAACTCGCTGCTGGGGTCCCACTACGATCACTATTATCTAGACTACGATGAATACAGTGTGGATGATATTCCCAAGGATATCTTCATCCCGGACACCAGTAAGTCTTAATTTCGTGTTTGTGAAAACCGATTTATTGAACTAAATAATGCAAGAATCGAGATTATTCTTATTGATAAATTGTAGGCAGTGAACGAATCTTTCTAATGTAATAACAGATCTTTGTGGTAAGTGTATTAAATATCCTAATTTAGTGCGTTAAAATTTTGACAGTTCGCGAGCCCAAATTCTATAAAATACTAGCTGGTACTACCCGGCATGCGTTGCTATGCCATTTAAAAAAAAAAATTCTCCCTGCGTGTCCTTTCCCATTTGTCCCGTTCCCCTTCTGCCTCCCCTTCCTCTCTCGCATTCCCACTCCGTCTTCTCCACCTTCCCTCTCCCCACTCCACTCCTCCCTTCCCCCGTCCCACGAACCCCCTTCCCGAGTTCCCCTCCTCCCTCCCAAATTTCCCTCCCTGGTTCCCCTCCCCCTCTCCCACGAACCCCTACCCGAGTTCCCATCCCCCCTCCCCTCTCACCTCTCACCTCTCACGCATTCCATACATAAATTTAGTTTTTAAACTAATATCGGAAAAATTGTTGTTTTTACTATCTTCCTCGCAATTTTTCCATATTTTCTCATCGTTTAAATCTTCCCTGGACTATGACAAACATTTCAAAACCAAAATCAGCTAAATCGGCTCAGCCATTCTCGAGTTTTAGCGAGACAAACGAACAGCAATTGATTTTTATATATATAGATTTTTTCATAAAAATTCAACCAACAGCTGTTAACAATTAAAAATTGAGTTTTCTAATATATATTTGTATCTATGATTATCAAGTGGGTCATATTTATATATCTCCATATTCAAATTCGGGAACACAATATTTTTTAATGTGGACCGCAAATTTCCAAATCAAACTCCCAGGAATGTTTTTATTATTGATGCGATCGCTTGAGTGGTTAATAATTGGTTTACGTATGAATGTGTTGTTTATTTGCAGAGTTGCCCTGCGTCAACTTCCCCGGTCCTGGAGCCAAGCACTTGTACACATTCAACCCCATGATGGAGTTTGTCCACCCCACCAACACCGAACATGTGGAGGATGAATTTAACAGGTAAGTCGTATTTAACCCGTCATTCGCCGGAAGCGCGGCAAATGACGGGTTAAAAAAATTTTGGCTTTTTCTTTTTTAAATGCGATTTTAACCCTTATGTATAAAGAAACTGTATGAAGGACAAAGTCCAAAAACTGGGCGTGATGCTTTAATACACAACTGCTAACCCTGCACAAATCACATCTGCGCCCCATGGTTCAATTTGGCAGCCACCTCTGATCTGGAGCCCCAAAATACCTGAAAAAACCCTCAACTCTGCAGAAACGGGCGGTCCGTTTGATAGATTCTCCTAACTTAACAAACGGATTGCAATCTTTAGAGCACAGGCGTCGGGTGGGAATGCTATCCTTGTTCTACCGGTATTTCAATGGAAGATGCTCCGAGGAACTAGCGTCATTGATCCCTTTGGCACCGGTGCGTAGTCGGGAAACACGCCAAACAATTGCCCAACATATGTACACGTTTGACATTTGTCACATGAGAACGGGTCGCTTCTTCGACTAGTTCTTGTGTTCAACAGCTCGGCTGTGGAACGATTTGCCGGCCTCTGTGTTTCCTCCTTCCTACAACATGGGTCTCTTCAAGACTTCAATCCTTCCTTTCCTCAAAAAGACCCTCCACATAGCAACTCATATGACATAGGCCTGAGGGAAATTATTTTCCTCAGGGCCTCCTGTGTGGAGTTAATGTAAAAAAAAGGTCAGAATCGCTTGCGCCAATACCATTCTTGATGTAGCCAATGGTTTCATTCATATAGCAACACTAGAATATTTTTAAAAGCATTATCTATGACTTAGCAGATTGCTTTTCCAACTGTCAAAAACGAAAAATACGATGTTTTATGTTTTGAAATGCTTATAAAGGTCTTTATTTATTTGCAAACTCTTTTGAATTGTGTATTTTCATGTTGGTTATGTATTTAGATTTGTTTAGAAATAATAAAAACAGTTAATATTATTTGTGTCATTACATTTTTTGACATATTAGTACCAAAATGGGAGGTTTTTTAATCTTTTTTTTAGTTAGTTAGCTATTCTGAAAAAACCTCTTAAAATATTATCACGCAATATACAAGAATAATAAGATACATGTATATAAATATTTGGGCATCTTGCCTGTCTTATATTTAAAAAAAAGTTATATTTTTGAAAAAGTAACACATATACACTCAAGAAAAGTATGTACATACCTGCCCAACATGTATTATATTGTTTATTTATTCTGGTTTCAGATTCACAGGCAAACATAAGAAGCATTACAAACATTCCAAGGAGCACGCTCAGAGAAAGGAGATCTTCAGACAAAATCTTAGGTAGGCACATTACATACATTTTTTTTTTAAAAAAAGAAAGACAAACATTCCCGGGTTACAAATAATCCAACAATGTTTGAAAATCTCCTACCACCACCACAGAAAGCCGAAAATGTTGCTTGTGTAGTGATGGAGGACTTAGCCAAACGAGGAATCGAACACGGGACGCCCGGGTGGAACCCAAATGCGATGCCCACTCAACCACTGACTGGTCAAGGGTTGAGTGGGCATCAAGGATTTCCAAGGTCTCCTCTGATTGTGATTGTTTTTTGGGTTACTATGCCGTGTTGCGCTTCCTCCTCTTTTAGCCAACATTTCAGACAGCGTTACAGTATTCATATCAAAACCACATTAATTTGAATAATTATTGTACTCTGTGTTCAACTGCACGGAATATACTTACAGGAAGACTATAATAACATACCTTTTAAATAATTACTAGTGTCGACACTGTTCTACACAATGATTGCCATGTTATTAAAATGTACACCTTTATGAAACCAAAGTTACCGACCGCATTTTGAAAAAAAAAAAATGAAACTTTGGGAATTTTTATTAATTACTAGCTGGTACGCGGCACGCGTTGCTATGCCATTTAAAAAAAAAAATTGTTTCTCCCTGCGTGTCCTTTCCCATTCGTCCCGTTCCCCTTCGCCTCCCCTTCCTCTCCCACGTCCCCTTCCCTCTCGCGTTCCCACTCCGTCTCCTCCACCTGCCCTCTCCCCACTCCACTCCCCCCCTTCCCCCGTCCCACGAACCCCCTCCCAAGTTCCCCTCCGCCCTCCCTGGTTCGCCTTCCCCCCTCCCGCAAGCCCCTACCCGAGTTCCCCCCCCTTATTTTTTCGATATCTGTAATTTTAGTTAGAAAAAACGCAAGTCACTTTTAAAACTTTTTTATGTTTGCATTTAAAAATTTTATAAAGAAATTATATGATCGAATAATTCTTAAAAAAATCCCAAAGCTTCGTACAAAGTACAAAATTTTTGCATTCAAACATAAAAAAGTTTTAAAAATGGCTCACCTTACGTTTTTTCTAACTAAAATTATTTATATCATACTAGCTTTTACCGCTCGCATGGTATTTGGGGGAAATTACTGTAGCAATTAGCAATACATAATGTCCCCGTTCCCTTCCACCTTCCCCGCCTTCCCCCTCCCTCATCTCTTCCCTCTCAGCAAACCCCACCTTTCCCCTGCCTTTTCTCCGCTGCCGCTAAAATATATGAAATACAAACATTTTCATTTATACAAATTTCATAGCACCAGAGTTTACCATTATATACAGCCTATGTTACTCGCTGATAATGTAGCTTTATATTGATGAAAGAATTCTTAAAATCGGTTTAGTGGTTTAGGCGTGAAAGCGTAACAAACAAACACACTCACTTTTATAATATTACTAGCTTGTACCCGCGGCTTCGCTCGCATCTTATTAGGGGGAAATTGCTGTAGTGCTCCCCCCACCTCTCCCCTCCCACATTCCATACATTCATTCCCGGTACATTCAGTTTTCAAACAGCTTTTGTGCCACCTAAATTTCATAATGCCAGAGCTCAAAGAAAAAAAGAATTATCCAATTTGGTGCAGTCGTTCGGAAATTATGTGCGTACATTATTTTTTGACGATTCATTTTATTCAAATATATCAACATCGTTTTCACGGCAAAGGTTTGTTTTCTGACATTAGCAATAACTCGCTTTTGTTGACGACAGAAAACGTATAATAAATATAACATATTAATATTTACAATTTCATAATGCGAGAACTTACCATTATATACAGCCTATGTTACTCGCTGATAATGTAGCTTTCTATTGGTGAAAGAATTTTTAAAATCGGTTTACTGGGTTAGGCGTAAAAGCGTAACAAACACACTCACCTTCGCATCTATAATATTAGTATAGATTTCTCACTATGATAGTAAGGAATATAACAATTTCTGCGAGACCTATTTGAGTTGTTTCGAAAAGCGAACAAAAAGCCTGAGGGGTTAATAATCAGATAAATCATTTTAATTTATGCGAAACACTTTAACCTATGCTTCCCTGTTTCTTTTTTGTCAAAATAATATAGCGAGCTTTGATTGTCTTTATCAGGTACATCAACTCCTTGAACCGAGCTAACAAGGGCTTCACCCTCACCGTGAACCACCTGGCCGACAGGACTGACAAGGAGACGGCCTACCTGCGGGGGCGCCAGTTCACCCAGCTGGACAACGGCGCTTCCCCCTTCCCCTACAACGCCGGCCATCTGGAGAGCCTCAGGGCCGCCGTGCCCAGCGAGTGGGACTGGAGGCTGCAGGGGGCTGTCACCCCCGTTAAAGGTGGGTTAATTTAACACTGGTGATGGGACTACAGCCAGGACGAGAGAAGAGTCGCCAGTTATTCCAGCTGAACAAAAGGCTAATTTTTGATTAAATGAAGACAAAACTAATGAAACTCAATCGAAAATCTAAAAACAGAAAAATCAGAAAAAAATATGGTCAAATCTGGGACTCGAATCCAGGACTTTCGCCTTGTCAGGGCGCAATTCTACCAACTGAGCTAATGTGTCCCTATCCGATTCGGTCATATTTAACTGTATCATACTTTAATTAAGAACTTAATTCAACATTATCTTCATTTTCTTAATGTATATTTTTATTGGCTGCTATCTTTATGTATGATTGCAAATTCAAACACGAACTAAACGCTATCTAGGTAGATCAATAGACACTATAGCGGGAAACTTTGGATTCATAAATTCATGTTCATCAATTTTAATTATTTTGTGGATAATTTTTAGATTTGAATATAAAGTGTGGTACGTATTTTCTCTTTCTAACACTATTTAGATCATATTTCTAACCGTTATAGTAAGGGAGACACAATGGTTTCTATGAGACCTGTATGAGTTTTTTTTTTTACACGAGCTCCACACAGGAGGCCCTGAAGAAAATAATTTCCCTCAGGGCCTATGTCATCTTTGGGGATGCTGTGTGGAGGGTTTTTTAAGGAAAGGAAGGGGGCGAGAGTTCTGGGAAGGAAAGGGGTTTAAGGGGTGGGTAGGAATCTGGGGTTCAGTGTGTCCTGTCATCCGCCTCCAAGACAAACCTCACCCCATGAACCCGGGCACCCCTGCTAAATCACCAAACAGCGAACCACTTGGGGTGACCTATGGCAGAGGTGTTGGTTATCCAATAAAGGTTCTCGGGGCAGCGGTACCCATTCCCGCCTCCCAAATTGTAAGAGTTGTTCCGAAAATCGAACAAATAGACAGGTTAAATTTCTACCTGTAATTGTCAAACTCTCTGGCCATGTGAATCTTGAATTATTTCGAAGCGATTGAATATTTATTTTATTTGTTGTCTATCAGATCAATCGGTGTGCGGATCCTGCTGGTCTTTTGGAACCATCGGCACTATGGAGGGTGCACTCTTCCTCAAGAACGGGGGCCACTTGAAGAGGCTTAGCCAACAAGTTCTGATTGACTGCTCTTGGGGGTAAATATACATTAAATTGTAGTTTAGAGATGTACTTTTAGAGATTGTAGGTTCACCATTATAAGATCCTCGGGTATAGGATGGTTCATATTGACCTCGCTCAAAAATACATTATTTATATAAGAAGAAATGTTTAAAGTTTGTTCAATTTCATCATATGAGTACTCGCCTCTTTCAAGTCATAACCTCCAAGCAATTCCTTGTAGGAAAGCAATCACTGACATAGAATTACCAAATTATTAGCCAGTATTTACATTTAAAATCAATCACATGACAAATCGGAAATTAATAGCCTAGCAACTTTACAGTTGAAATTTAAGAACCCGGCTTTGAAAACGGCTTTGCCTAAACCCGGCTTTGCCTTAGGCAAAACCATCTTCGTTCTTCGTTTGTTAAAAAGCTACTTTTGTAATAGAACCAAATTCAAGCAAGTAGCCAATAATGCCAAAAGATGACGCCACTCACGTTAAAGCCAGAGGAGTCATTTTGTAAATCAGAAACTAGTCCATGATCTCTTCTGTGCTAAAGCTGGTTCAATTTTACTGTATTTGTTTTATTCAAACAACTTACTAACCTCTTTTAAAACTACATATAACTAAACTATCTACACTAATGGCATCTGGTGAGAGACATTGAAACTACAATATGTATTCAAGTACACTACATTTTTTTTGTACTCGTTTTATTTGCAGTTTTGGAAACAATGGCTGTGATGGTGGCGAAGACTTCAGGTCCTACCAGTGGATAATGAAGCATGGTGGAGTTCCAACCGAAGATGACTATGGAGATTATTTGGGACAGGTGACTGAACTAACTTACTACATATAGGGATTACAATATTTAACCCCTCGGGCCTTGATAAATATTCCCGCTTGGCATTAAATTTCAAATACGTTTGCCATTTTTTTAATTAACCCTTCAACATTGAGGGGCATTTTGTTGGTAGGTAAAAATATTTCCACTTTGCAATAAAATCCAAATAAATGAAATATTTGTGGACGTATCCAAAAACTAAAAACTGTTTACCAAAAGTGGTGAAATAGGCTTTCAAATTTTATTGTTAGAAATAACCATGTAAATTTTTAAATATAAAAATTTTTAATGCAAACTTTAATATGTTTTAAAAATAGCTCACCTCACTAACTAAAATTACTGAAAAAGAAAAAAAATCCTTTTTGATTAGACAAATGAATTACAAACGTTATTGTCACCTCACTTTTTTGTTGTTTCATGTAAAAATAATTCTTAAAAAATTTACAAAGATTCAATTTTTTTTTCATATTGCGGTTGGAAACTGGTTTCATAAAGGTGTACATTTTAATTATTTTGCGGATAACTTTTAGATTTGAATATATAGCGTGTTGTTTTCTCTTTCCAATACCGTTTAGTTCATACTTCTCACTATGATAGTAAGGGAGACACAACGATTTCTGTGAGACCTACATGAGCTAAGACAAATACGGTCTCCTGTGATTAAACGGGTTTCGCAAAATGAAATACTGTTTTTGACAGCAGACTAAAGACTCTTTCAGATTTTAATATTACAAAGAGACATAATTTTTTTAAAATTTTGATCACAAACATGGCTAAAGTTAGATATGATTTGAGGTTTTCATGGCCAAAAGTATTATCTTACATGGTTTATTTTTAGGGTATTATGCCATGTTGTCCTTTGCCAATGTTTCGGATACATTGTCTATCATCAGGGCAGATGTGAATCGAATATCGCAGTGGTGTGTGCTTGTGTATGTAGATGCGATACCATGTTGCCAGCAATCCTTTATGAGCTGGTATTACAGCATAATTTAAAATGGTTTTCTACGTTTAGTTTTGGTTTAGCCGTCAATTACCGGATACCAAATAGTATTGGTCTTAGTACCGCCATCTTCAACAAATTAAGTGTATTTTTATGAATTTCAATTGCCTCCGTAATTAGTGCAGAGAGGATGTACCGCCAAATAACAAAAGTATGAAACACACTTTCACTCAAATGCATCAAGGAAAAATCTGCTTATCTGTATACTGTGTATACCAGCGCATAAGTACAAATAATTCGAAATTATGTATAAATTCATTTCATGTCTATAACCAACTTATTATTAAAGTTATTTTTGTAGTCGATTTTAGGTTTGACATTGGTAAAAATTGCACAAAATTACAATTTTATAATAATTATAATTTCAGGGGGGCCAATTGTCGGGGGATCAACTGTCGGATCCCCGATCAAAAGAGTTAATTATGGATGGACAAGTGGTGTTTTTTGAAAAGTTATTATGTACAAGTTTTTGGAATCGATGCGTGTGATTTTTTCCTGTTAACGTTGTTAAATGTTTGATTGTTTTAGGATGGATATTGCCACGCTGAAAACGTAACCCTGTTGGCCCCCATCACTGGATACGTCAATGTAACGGCTAACAACCGAGATGCTCTCAGGGTAGGTGTCTTCAACGTACATTTTACCGTCGATTTAACTAATTCCTCAACAATTCTATTTCATCATCACAGCGCTTCATCCCAGGGTGGCATTTGGCCTCTTCAACAAATGTTCTCCATTGGCTGCGTTCCTTTGCCGTTCGCCTCTAATCCTCAATCCTTCCAGACCGGCTCTGATTGCCTTCCGCACGGTCAATCCACCTCTTCCTCAACCTGCCTCTTTTTTTTTACATTATCTCCACACAGGAGATTCTGAGGAAAATAATTCCGCTCGGGGCCCATGTCAACTTTGAAGTTTTTTTGAGGAGAGGAAGGAGTGAACATGGGCCTTGGAGAGACCCATGTTGTAGGAGGGAAGAAACACAATAGTAGAAATAGAAGCGACCCGTTCTCGTATGATGAATGTCGACCATGTACATATGTTGGGCGCGCTTTTGGTGTGTTACCCGACTATGCACCGTTGCCGAAGGGATCAATGACACTAGTTCCTCGGAGCATCTTCCATCTTAATATGTACCGAAAGAACAAGGACAGCATACCCACCTAATACCCAAATCATTAATGGAACACACTCAAACATGAAGGAGAATCTTAAACCATTATTTAACCCTACTTTTTCATCAGTTTCCCTCCTAAATTTCTATTCCCTATCCCCATTAATCTATCTGTCACAACAATTGCTTTGCTTCTGTTTACTACACTTTAAAAATGGAGCACTTTCAGATAAGAAGGAAATCTTACGCATTAAGGTACCTACCCAAATTCGGATAAAATAATATTACATATGTGAATTTTTATTTGATACCGGCTGGTACCCGGCATGCGTTGCAATACCATATTCAAAGAAATAAATTGTTTCTCCCTGCATGCCCATTCTCATGTCTCCCTGCATGTCCCCGTTCCCCTCCCGCGTTTTCCTTTCTCCTTCCCCGCCATCCCCCTTCCTCGTCACCCTTCCCACCTTCTTCTTTACCCTCCCCTTCCTGCCAATCGCTCTCTGCCGTTTAAATATATGAAATACACTCATTTTCATATAAACAAGTTTCATAACGCAAGAGCTTACCATTACACAAACATACGGAACCTAAATTTTTACTTATTTGATGTTATGTGTAACAATTTAATAAGAATATATAATTTAATTGTTTGTTTGTTTTAGTTGGCCATCTTCAAGCACGGGCCCATCTCTGTGGCCATCGATGCCTCCCAGAAGACCTTCAGCTTTTACTCCAACGGTGTCTACTACGAACCCAAGTGGTAATATTCTTGCAATATTGTTCATCTTCATTTTTTACTAGAGTCCACTTTGGTTGTGGGGTTTTTCAAACTCTTTGGTCTGTCACATTTGGTCACAAATATAAACTGATTTTATTATTTCTATACAAATCTGAATACATACTCAACATGAAAAAATTTGGTCGTTCCCCCGCCGCTTCTCGGTCTGTTTGAGCTTTTGATCAAATTGTGGTCAACTGACAGCATAAAAACATTACCTCTATTGATATGACGTATTTCGACAAACCGTGCAAATTTTATCTTGTTGCTTTCTGGTCAAATATCCATATAAAAACAAAGAAATTGCTTTTTTTTGCGATTGTTTTCTGTTACTAGATAATATATCTTATTATTCAAGTATATTACGTGATAATATCACGAGAGGTGTTTCCAGAATAGCTAACGAACTAAAAGAAAGATTAAAAGATTTCCTATTTTGGAAATAATTGTCAAAAATATAATCACTCAAATATAAACTGCTTTTACTATTTCTACACAAATCTGAAAACATACTCAACACGAAAAAATACAATTCAAAGGAGTTTGCAAGTAAATAAAGACCTTTATCCCTTTCCGACCTGCAAAAAATGTCTGTATTTTGATGGGCCTCACCAGTAAAGCTCTTAATTATGATTCCGTGGGGTTTAGCGACTTACTGGTTGAAACACAAGCACGCGGAGGTACCCTGCATAAGCAGCTCCCACACGTTCGATCGACACCGGTGTGGTTCCCAAAACCAGATTTATTTATTTGCTGTCAAGAATTTTTTAGCCGCCCTACCTTTGGGTAATTTTCCAAAAGTAGGTAAAAAACATCGGGTTTTTTAAAAGGTTATACAAACCGCACCACTTGCATAGAGAGTACCGCTGACTAGCGGCGTTACTTGTGTGGGAGAGACAAAAGTACCCGTCCTATGTCCCTTAGCTTTGCGATAACGCAGGAACAAACTTGATGCACACAAACGTATCACGCACGTTTTGTGGGTTTCAGGTATAGTTATTTTTTTCCTGAACGTACGTGATATGGTTTGTTGCATTTATCACGTACGTTCGTATGTGTAGGGCGGTTAAAGACAAACTCACGCTCGTATGGAACACTCACGGTCGGAAAGGGTTATACGCATTTGAAAACGTAAAACTTCGATTTTTCGCCTTTGACAGTTGCAAAAAATGACCCGCCATTCATAAAAAAATCATTAAAAAGTATTCTAGAGTAGCCAGATTAATGAAACCATCGGTTACGTCAACAATGATATCTGCGCAAGTGATTCTAGTCTTATCCTTCATACATTTTCTTTATACACAAGGGTTAAAATCGCATTTAAAAAAAAAAGCAAAAAATTTTTCATGGACTATTCTATTTGTCTTGTTCTATTTCATATTTTCATTTAGATTTATTAGTATTAACTTTTTTTTAGTGCTTTTATATTACATTGATGGTTATATCTTTCAACCACAGATTGCCACTCGTGCGCCGGCGCACCGGCCAAAATGTTCCAAAAATTTTAATTTTGAAATGCGATTTTAACCCTTACGTATAAAGAAAACGTATGAAGAAGAAGGTCAGAATCGCTCGGGGCATTCTTGTTCTTAAGGTATAAGATACCGTGAATACATCCAGGGAAGCAGAATAATTTCTATGGAATTCTTCAAGGTCACCCAGATGTTTCCCGGCACTTGAACTGTCAAATTTGGTGGCGTCGCGTTCTCGTGGAAAAAGATCGTAAAACAAATAAATTCATGTAATAAACGCAAGTAATGTTGTTTTTATGCGTAGTTTATTGTTCAAGGAATGTGTTTTTGGTAAATATTATGTACGATAGCATAAAATAAACCCGCAAAATATTACGTAAAAGTCAAAACATAGCGAAATTTTCGAGTTTCCTCCTGTGGCATTTAAGGGGTCAAAAGTTATTATTAGAAGAGTTATATTCCAAAAAAAATAATAGGTTAGGTTTGTTTTGTTGTGTTGTTTTTTAGTTTTATTTTTTCAATGCTCTGCTTTGTCACTGTTCTACTCTATCATGGAACCGATTTTAATATGTATTTTTTCCCAGCCACAACAAGCTTGAAGAGCTAGACCACGCCGTGCTGGCGGTGGGCTACGGCACGCAGAACGGAGAGGACTATTGGCTGATCAAGAACTCTTGGTCCAACTACTGGGGCAACGACGGCTATATCCTCATGTCTGCCAAGAACAACAACTGCGGAGTGGAGACCACCCCGACTTATGTCACCATGTAGAATGATGCGCCATCTCTAATAACTTGTGATAATTAATCCAATATTCTTAAATTTTTTGTCAAATATTTAAATATCACTTTCGATGTTGAAAGCTGCAATAAACAATGGTGGTTATGTATATTTGAATAAAATAAAAAAATAAAGTTTTAATGTTGGTTTTTTTCTTTTAACGATTTTGAAATAACATGGTCAACAAAGCATATGATTAAAAAAAATCATTGCAATCAGATTTATTTGATTTAAATCAGATTTTTTTAATGTTTCCTCTATTTTAATTCGGAAGTCGGTCTACGTTAAAAAAATCAATGTTGTCGTTGTTCATTTTAATTATTAATTCATAAAATTTAAAATCAATATACCAGTCTTTTCAAAATGTCATTATTTTTATTTATTTATTTAACATTTTACTGTACACAAACAATTTTGGACACTAAAACATTAAAAAATTAACACTACATAACAAAAAAGAGCACTAAAAAACAAAAGGTAGGGTTTGTCTTTTAAAAAAATTTCTTCCAACCCACCTGCAATAGGAATGTGCTTGGAGAGATTTTTTTAACACTAGAAAAAGTTTTTTTTTTTTTACATGAATACCGCACAAGTGTCCCAACTGCTCCTGTCTGGAGCCAGTGAGGCTATGGCATCCCCAATTCGGGTATGTTGTGAGGCTGAAGGTAGTGGGGAGGGAAAGGAGACGGGGAAGAAGAGGGTGGGAAGTACCTGGCTATTCAGATCTGGTCACCAAACACGGTTAAAGCCATTTCAAGCAATGTTTCAATTCTGAACGGTGGTCTTGCACCAGGGCGTTACTGAGAGTATCTTCCACTCTGGAACGTGCCTCAAATATACTTTATATTATTTTAAATGAATAAATTGTGAAATAACACAAATTAATCAAATAAAATTTATTTACCACGCCGGGATTCGATCCCGCGACCTTCGGAATGCGAGCCAAGAGCCTTACCGCTGGGCTACGCCGGCCGTCAAAGTGTTTGCTTATTCAATAAAAAATCAACAACTAAGAAAATTTTATAGTAAGAATATTAACAATGAAATTAAACCACTTGGGTAGCTTGTTTATATTGGTTTTGTGATTTGTCCAAATTTAGTCTTCAAAACTAAGACTAATTTGCCCGCCTTCTCATTGCCTAATTTATTTCTTATTTTACTGTGCACCAAATTGAATGTGGAAAATATTCTTTCGATCCCAGCAGAAAAAGCAATTGCACTTAGCAGTTGCTTGATTATTTCCAATTCTTCTTCAGTTATATATTTTTCATATTATATATTGCTAACCACCAATCAGTAGGTGCGCTTTTCTGTATGACTTGTTTATTGACCAATACTCCAGTGAAAGGCTCAACTTTGGCATACAAACGAATAATACTTTTCATCAAACTAACACACATACACACGTGCAATGCTACAAATGTTACAGTGCGCGTGGGTTCCCATGCCAACTGAGAATAAAGTCAACTCAACACCTCTTTGAAAAGACATTAAAAGCTATGAAAAAAGTAATTTTAAATTAGCCGATATCCCTAACCTAACGTAACCTATTTAACCAATTTTTTTATATATTTTTTTTATCACTCTAAATGACTTATCTGAGATGGTTCTGAGTTGGTTTCATTCGGAGTTGTCCGGTCACCGGTTTCACCATACATACGCCTCAGGGATTTCATTTCAACATTTTTTTGCCGGGGGAAGTTCCTTGGCAGTTTAGGCAGGTGATTTGGTTGGAATAAAGAACTAGGTAGTGGTTTAAATCATTGATTTAAAAAAAATTACTTGATTAATCGTGATTTAAATCGTATCAACTCTGTTTTTATGAATTATGGTTTAACAATTTTTTTATAATTTTTTTTATAAAACCTATAAATGTGGGATAAACGGTGGAATCTATGTGGATTCTTTGGATTTAAATCGCAGTAAGCGATTCATATGCTTCCATATTAATATTTAAGGTTTTTAAAAAAAAATTATGTGAATACTGCACAACAGTCTCAGCTGCTCCCAGCTGCAACCATCTGGAGCCAGTGTGATAATGGCATCCCCAATTAGGATATGATGTGAGGCTGAAGATAGTGGGGAGGGGAAGGAGATGGGGAAGAGGAAGATGGAGACCTGACTATCAGAACTGGGAACCAAACACAACGGCTGAAGCCATTTCAAGCAACGTTTTATTTCTGAATTCTTAGACCAGGGCGATACTGAGGGTATCTTCCACTCTGAAACTTGCCGCAAATATACTATATATTATTTTAAATGGATAAATCGTGAAAATAACACAAATCAATCAAATAAAATTTTCTTATGCATGCCGGGATTTGAACCTGCAATCAACGGATTTGCTAGTCGAGAGCCTTATCCCTTGCTACGGAGGCCATCAAAAAGTATGAAATAGGTATGATCTTAATTAAATCGGATGGCCGAATCGAATACTGAACATAAATTACCTACCTAATAAGTAAGAGGAAAGGTCTTGTCAAACAGAACGCGTAATTTACGCGGCGTACGGCGTAAAATACGCCGTGCGCCGGCGAACAACAGAGCCGAGCGCGTACAGCACGCTACGCTCTAGCGCGGCGTTAGGACGTCGCGTTGTATTTTTTTACAAAATTTTATTTTACGCCGGGCGTTCTTGCTCGACTGTGATAAAAATGATTATTGAAAAATTAATTGAATGTGTCCGAAAACACCCTTGTTTGTATGAAATGAGGAACAGTGCATATAAAAGTAGTTCTATGAAGGCAAGATTATGGGATTAAGATTATGCCCTGCTATACGCTCTGCTGTACGCCGAAGCCGTCAAACAGAAAGTACGCGGCGTTAAGGTGTAATTTACGCCGCGTAAATTACGCCGTCTGTTTGACGAGGCCTTAAAGGCTAATATAGGTAGCTATATTTTTCCATCTCCCCAGAAGCTATGAGTTGTTTGGTTCTAATTAAGTTGAAATCGTGTGAATAATAATTACTCAATTAATAATGATAATAAGTGTAAATTTTTATTTACAACATTTTTCCACTAATTCAGCATAAATTCTAGCAAACACTTTGTGGGAATACATAATTATAATAAACACAATGATAAAACTTTGTTTTAATTCCACTTTATTATTTCCTTATCCAACCGGTTTCGGTTCGACCTGAACCTTCATCAGGGATGAATAAAAATATATTGATATCAATATATTTTTATTCATCTTAGTAATTATATGTTTATTGTATTTTAAATAAAAAGTTATGAAACAAAACTGGTTTCGTTTTTTCCATTTTTATCAGAATAAGAACATTGTTGGATACAACCTTTTTCCGGCCCCGCTCAATAATTTAAACGAATTGCTATTTCCACGGTTATGTTAATAGTTACCACGGCTTAAGTGGCTAACATGGTATAGAATTTAGAACAGTACAAATACCAATATAAAAGAAAACCAAAAAAATGGTTCGTGTTCTTGTGTGTAGATGCGCCACTATATAACAAAACTCACCAATCTACCTGTCAGACGCTTCTATGGCAATCCCGCCTCGGCATTTTCCGTTCCATTCCGCATCTGCGTGCAATTTTCTTCATCTCTGGTTATCGGCCGGGGTTGGGATTGCGCGCGACTTATTTTTCGCGAATCGCGAAACGTCAGAGGAAAGCCAAAACATGGCGAACTGTCGGATGAAATCGTAAAGAAAACACCTCCCATCCACCATTGCTGAATTACCATTGATGAGAGTTCGCTTCTGAGACCGACGGCTTTGTTTTTGCGTTATTTTGTCGTGTCTAAAAGTGTGAATCAATCTGCAGCGATGAAGTATTTGGTAGCGCTATTGTTCTTCAGTTGTATTCTACACCATACAGGTAAGAATTTTCATTGTATATTTTTGATTTCGCGAAATCTGTGTGATTGTTTATTGATGTCACGGATTATTTACAATTAAAAACATATAAATAATACATCATTCTGCTAGCAAAGATCTTTTCGTGGAAATATCTGATTTTCACGATCATTTTTTTGTCCTACATTCATAAAATTTAAAGTTTTAGTAAAATATTAAAAATTAAAACAACAATGAATAATATAATATTTTGTATTAACTTGGCTTTTTATATCAGACCAAGTATCTTTTATACGAATTATTTTTTAATAATATTAATACGTACTTACTTATTTACTATCTAAATACTAACATTTTTAATGCTTGCATCAAAATATGCAATTTTTATTCACTTTCTGAATTAAATATTGCTTCTTAAATAAACTATTTATTTTTCTCGAATAGGTATGTATAGTAAATAATTTTTCGGAACACATAAATAATAAATTATTGAAGTGCTTCTTTAGCACCGTTGTGATTTGAAACTCAATGAAATGTAAAAGCGTCACTAAAAAGAGACAAACACATACATCTATAGGATTTAGCCTGCGAGAGAATCAGATAGTATAATCGGTCTCCTCATGGTCTCCTCTTTGTGCAGTGCTTCGTAGCTTCCCCACTCTTGTCTACTTTAGTTTTCTGAAGGTTTCTACCGCGTGTGAATTGCACACTCTGACTCTTTTTCTGTCTGTAGATCATCTTGAAATATGAAAGCAACATCTTATAGAGCGCCACACAACTCTGTCTCGATACACACTCCTTGCTTCTTTGCTTGAATGAAAACATTGTAAGCGATACCTCACTCGACCTAGTTTGTAAACAAGTATTTTTCGAAAATTCTCTCCCCCTCCCTCCACCCTCTCCTCTCACTCTCCACACCTCCCCCTCTCTACACCTACCCCTCCCCCATTTCCACACTCCCTTCCAAACCCCCTCCTCACCCCTCCCCCTCTCCCTCCACACCGTCTCCCTATCCCTTCCCACCCTCTCCCCACCTCTTCCTCTCTCCTCCCCCTCCCCCTAGAGGTGTGCTCCACCAGGACTCTGCAGATCTTCAAATACTGCCAAGATGAATGTATGACCAATGTTTCATAAATGCACGAATGTTGTCGTTTATCTATGATAGTATATTTGCGGCACGTTCCAGAGTGGAAGATATTATCAGTATCGCCCTGGTGTGAGACCACCATTCAGAATTGAAACGTTGCTTGAAATGGCTTTAGCCGTGTTTAGTGACCAGATCTGAATAGCCAGGTACTTCCCCACCTTCCTCTTCCCTATCTCCTTCCCCTCCCCACTATATTCAGCTTCACAACATACCCCAATCGGGAATGCCATAGTCTCACTGGCTCCAGACGGGAGCAGTTGGGACTTGTGTGGTATTCGTATAAAAAAAAATCAATTCCTATTTTATCTGTACCTTTATTGAACAGCTATCTATCCCTTTACTAGCAAACGTGTTTTAAGTTTTACACAGCTGATAAACAATCATTAACCACACGAGTACTACGCAGTATGAACAATTTCAGCCTCGGGCGCTAGAAAATTTTAAGCGTTCGGTTTGAAAATTTCTGTCTACATTAACAAAATCATGTCACCGAATTTTAAGGCGCCGTATCTTATTAGCGCGCTAATATTTCAAACGATAAAATTCAAGCGAAAATTGTGAAAATGTTTAATAAAACGCGTCTCGTTTAGAATAGAGTAAAAATCTCGTGGAGGTTGTCTAACACAACGTTCAAAGAAACACTGAATTTTTTCACACATATAACTCGTTAAATAATAGAGACAGACGTGAAAATAAAAATTTTCGGAGCATACTTTGCGATTTTTTTCTATCGAGGGAATTTCATATAATTTACGTTTCGGCGTAGGGATTGTGTAGATATTATCTTCAGAAATAACATATATTTTTTTAAGAGCTTAAAAACTTCAAATGTTCAAGGGAGATATGCAAGAAATCGGTAGAAGCGGCGACTTAATGTGGAGACATACTGCTTGTAGTGTTAGCCTCTAGACTCTAGAGCATTTTTGACCATATTTACATGATCAATGATTTGTAAGAATTTTTTTCAATAATTTCGTTTCGTCAGAATTGATTTCACTATAATCAGACATAATATTTTACATTTAAGTTACATGTCTACAATTATCCACAATAAAGTTATTGATTATTGTTATTAGTTCAATTTAAGTCAGCTAGTAAGAAGTAATTAATGACATTCAACATCACTATTCTTTTAGAAAATTCTAACCAAAAAGTTGAAAATCCTATACATTTTTCATTTTGATAACATTTTTCAATCGCAAAATAACGTACTTGGGCCATTGACCTAGTATACCCTAGACAAGCCTCATAGTAAAAATCAGAAAAAAATAACCCCAAGTATCAGTAATTTCGCAATACAACTCTCCTTCGAATTCCGCCGTCTTGCATGCGAATTCTCGGCAATATAAAACTGAGCACCGTCCAATTCCATTGTGTGATTTGTCGAACTAACACTTCAAAAGGTGAACACGTGTTGCATGCGTGATGTTTCGACAAGCTGTGTTGTATATAAATGGTTTTCAAAGTGGGTATCGCGAGACATTCATAAATTTAATTAGACAAAAATATTTTTTTACTTTATTATGACAAGCGATTCAATTTCGGAGGCGAGTATGGGTACCGCCGCCTCGGGAACCATTTATTGGATAACCAACGCCTCTGCCATAGGTCACCCCAAGTGGTTCGCTACGTTTGGTGACTATGCAGGGGTGCCCGGGTTCATGGATTGAGGTTTGTCCGGTTCTTGGCGGCGGATGCGTCTGATAATTTTTTAATTTTATTTTTATGATGAACCGTATGGCTCGTTGTCAACCACCAAGCAGCAATTACGTCGAAGTGTCCTGTTGAAAGCGGTGTACACTCTTTAGATTAACCATACTTTAGATTCGTGTACAAAAACTTGTACACAGTCCCGTATATGTATATATTGATCATGAGTTTTAAATAAAAAAAAATCCATTCATCGTTTGCTTGAAAATAATTACGAAAAATTGACCCTTTTACCGCCCACGCACCGTGGGCTGCCCAGGTTGGTCGCTTATCATTAACACAGTGATGAGCAACCAGCAGCCCGCAAGCCCTTTTACTGCTTTCCGGACTTTTGACTACAAAAAATATCAAAAAAATTGCGCTAAAAAATATTCAAAGGCTTCTGTTCTGTTTTGCAAAATGTCTTAGCCGAAAACTATAATCTTTCTTAAAAGTTTTGAATCAGTTGCTCAATCATTAAGTTTTTTTTGTGTATAGGTAATAATTAAAAAATGACAGAAATTCGTAGTTAATTAAAGCCCGTTAGTAAGCGCTCAAAAAGAAGAGGAAGGTGAGATATGTAAATACGAATGTTAGAGGGAGCGCGAAAACGATAATATTTAAGCGAAAATTGTGAAAGTGTTTAATAAAACATGACTCGTTTAAACCATTTTAAAATAGAACCAAAATCTCGCGGGAAATGTCATAGCTTTAAAGAAAAAAATGAATTATGATTTTTTTCATACATATAACTTGTAATGTAACAAAAATAAAGTGCTTATAATAATTTTCGAAATATACGATTTTCTTCTATCGGAATAATTTCATTCAATTACCGTTTCGGCGTGGCAAATGTATAGATATTATCGTCAAAAACAACATATATTTTTTTAGAAACTTAAAAACTTAAAAGTGTTTTAGAGAAATATGTTGTAAAACGGTAGAAATTCGGAATGCTATGGCTTAAGATAGGTTAACTTTCGACCTTAATTGAAGAATAGTGCAGCGGTTTTTTGTTAAGATCTGCGTTTAATGTATTTTAAAGTTTTCCGTTTTATACAAACCGGGTCGCGTTTTTAAAAAGTTTAAAAACCACTGCCATTTCGTGATGCCAGCCTTTCGTCTATGTGTTAGTATCGGTGTGTGGTGACGTCACAAGCATTTGGGTGATTAAGTGACGTCAGAAACTTTGCTTGCCAAAAAAATAATACGTCAATATTATTACATTTATTAAAACGCTGCCTTAAAGCTATCGGTAAGGCATAATTTTTTTATGTATTCAGATAGCTGGTTACATTATCGAAAATAAAGTCCGCGGACTGTACCTTGTACAATATTCGGAAGTAGGATATTTTTGTGTTTGAAAAAATTAATTCCGTCAGGACGGCTGGGACAGCAATTAGTTTCAGTGTGGACCGATAAAAGGTAAAACACAAAGCACTATGCGATACAAATAGTACGAAACAATGCTCGCACTTTTTCATAAATGGGCCTTGAGCCAGTTTTATTTGGTTTCTGGTGTCATTTTTAATTTCACAGGGCATGTCTTGATATACTTGGTCGAAGACTTGGGCCCACTGACCAGCGGCAGAGATTTAAAATTTCGTCAAAAGATGGTCTTGCGATCGTACCCTTGCCACTGTACAGGGCGGTTCCGATGAGAATGATTGATTATTCTCACACATTCTTTGATTCAATATCGATTTCAAAAATAATAATAAACTTAGTTTTTACCACTTTTATTGTTTACAAAACCAACATGTTTCGTGAGCTAAGCTCACTTCTTCGTGGTTTAAGATCTTTCTTAGGGTAAACCCTGAAGAAGTGAGCTTAGCTCATGAGCTCTTTGTAAACACTAAAAGTGGTAAAAACTAAGTTTGTTATTAATTTTGAATCATAATGGTGCTACAAAATAAGTTTGCTGTATTTGAACAAGCAATATCGATTTTATTTCATACAAAATTTGCTTTAAATTATACATTCAAGTTAGCAATAAAAATGCTCAAACGTATAAATTATTAAAATTATGTACTCTTTGTAATTATTTTTTTTATCATAAATGCCTAAGTATTTATAATTTTTCAATAATGTCCGAGCAAAATAAATGTCCGAAAAAATCTGAAATACATTAATTAGTTTGTAAGACTAAGGCCCTCCGTTCATGGAGATACTTACAAACTACGTGATTGCGACACCACCACAAGTACCCTGCAGATGTACTACTTTTTAAAGCTGGTTTCCGTACACGGCGCTACCCGAATTATACTGAACTTGAGCATTTTTCACATGCAGCCGTGGAGTTAACACGATGTCAAACGATGTCAAACGATGTCAAATGACTTTTCTTCCAACATTAATCTATGCCTTCTCCACTAAATCCTTTCTTGCGTATTCTGGTAATGTAAAGTTATATAAACACGCATTTTTTTCCACTTCCAGAACAAATCTAACATTACTTTCATGTTCAGACGCCATTTCTGTCAAACGTCAAACGAAAGTAACAGACGCGAATGCTGCAACGCGTAGCGCGCTATCAGCACCGTCGGTATCGCGTTACCGACTTCAACCTGACATCCGTCGCGTACCGCCGTGTACGAACACCAGCAAAATTGTATGGCGGGTACCCACGAGCGGTGCGCGTACTACGCGCATCAGGCTCGAATAGCTTGTAAGTAGCTCCATGTACGGAGGCGCTAAGTATTTTCGTCGCAAAACACGTGGGTGGGTTTTTTTAATGAATTTATTTGAACCAAAATTAAAATTCTGAAAAGTAGCTTTACTAGATAATTTGATTTATTTTAATGTATGATTATAAGATTTGAAATGTGTGTTGCGTAATACAACATTTTGTTTGAAAATTTAACAAATCTGCCAACGAACAACGGTTTAACCAAATTATAATAAAAACAGACTTTTTTTTGAAAATTTAAAAATAACTTTACTAGATAAAATAATAATCTTTAGAAATCATTCTTTTTTGTTGAAAAGAATTCACGTATCTAGAATTTGATTTAAAAATTACAAATTTGAAAAATTATAATTTCCTCTTAAAAATCGTTATAAAAATAAAGAATTATATCTGTTTCTCCATCACAAATTACTCTAAGGCCCTCCGTTCATGGAGATACTTACAAACTACGTGATTGTGACACAACCACAAGTACCCTGCAGATGTACTACTTTTTAAAGCTGGTTTCCGTACACGGCACTACCCGAATTATACTGAACTTGATCATTTTTCACGTGCAGCCGTGGAGTTAACACGATGTCGAACGATGTCAAATGACTTTTTTTCCAACATTAATCTATGCCTTCTTCACTAAATCCTTTCTTGCGTATTCTGGTAATGTAAAGTTATGTAAACACGCATTTTTATTCACTTCCAGAACAAATCTAACATTACTTTCATGTTCAGACGCCATTTCTGTCAAACGTCAAACGAAAGTAGCAGACACGAATGCTACAACGCGTAGCGCGCTACCAGCACCGTCGTTAGCGCGCTACCGACTTCAACCTGACATCCGTCGCGCAGCGCCGTGTACGAACACCAGCAAAATTGTATGGCGGGTACCCACGAGCGGTGTGCGTGCTACGCGCATCAGGCTCGAATAGTTTGTAAGTAGCTCCATGTACGGAGGCGCTAACTGAATAACTACGCAAAAATGCACACATAAGGTCATTATTGATAGAAAACACGCGAACACAAGTCGCACTTAAATACAAGACCCGCTACACTTTTGCGTCTAAAACGGTTTATTTTTTAATCTTAAAACTTAGAAATAACTTTAATTGAAGAGATAATATATATTTCGTGAATAACGGTCATCAGCAGTTCGGGCCGTGGGAAGGTTTAAAATAAATCCAAAAAAGATTTTAAAATATCTCTTCAAATTGGCCACATTTTGGCCAGCAGACACTTATTTTATGTATTTATTTATTTATTTATTAATAAACGCCCTTTTTCGGGGCTTTTACATATATAGCGTAGTTAGAAAAATACATTTTATTGTACATAACTGAACTGCCTCAATAACAATATTTTATATTTATTCAAAGATAAATTGAAGATGTCCACTGACTTGGTATAATTGTTTCCCTCCATTAGTATTCTGGGCAAAGAGGAATACATATGGTAGTTAGTCCCAGAATTTCTGCACTGAAATAAATCCTGACTTCTAGTATTACGAAGTGGAATTCTTAGTATGGAATATAACATCGTTCAAATGTCCGCCACGGCTTCTCTGGGTGGCGCGCATCCGAAATGTCCAATTTTCCATGACTATGGCGCATAAATCAGGCTGAATTTGACCGATGGCATGGGTTATGTTTGCTTTGAGGGCCGCTGTGATTTGTGGCTTATTTGCATAGACCTGCGACTTAAGAAAACCCCGCAAGAAAAAGTCTAACGGGGTCGAATCTCGGTGGCCAGTTCACATCACCTCCACTTGAGATTTTATTATACCTGAAATAGACTTTGTGCAGAAACGGGCGGTCCGTTTGATAGATTCTCACATCTTAACAGACTGATTGCAATCTTTAGAGCACAGGCGTCGGGTGGGAATGCTATCCTTGTTCTACCGGTATTACAACGGAAGATGCCCCGAAGAACTAACGTCAGTGATCCCTTCGGCACCGGTGCATTGTCGGGAAACACCCCAAACGGGTGCCCAATATATGTACACGGTTAAAATTTGTCACATGAAAACTTTGTAGAACATTTTTTGTCGCTTCTTCGACTCGTTCTTGTGTTCAACAGCTCGGCTGTGGAACGATTTGCCGGCCTCTGTGTTTCCTCCTTCTTACAACATGGGTCTCTTCAAGACCAAACTATGTTTTTTTTTCAAAGATATAACTTGTAAAATAACAGAAAAAAAGTAAAACTTTCGGAGCATACTTTTTGTTTCTGTGTGGCGAATGTATGGATATCATCTTAAAAAATTACATATATTTTTTTAGAAACTTAGAAACTAGTAAGGCCCTTAGTGTTTATGTATTTTAGTTGTATTGCAAATTGGAGACATCGCGTGCTAGTTGTGACTGCGTCGCCGCACTGCCTGCTCGCTCGGAACATTGCGTGCCGGTCTCACAACAACCACAGCTCATAGAACGGTCGTTCATTTATTTTCTTATCATAGTCCCGCTGAGTAATGTATGGAATAATGTATGTGATTTTGCAAGTAACTATTTCGAACCTACTTAAATTTCCATAGAATCGGTACCTAATGCTTTTCTTTCTTTGTTTATCAATCTTTGGGAAATCAACAATTTAATCATTTTTACATTATACTAAAAATATACCCAGTTATAGATGTAACGCATTTTCATGATGCCAGAACTCACTATTGTATAAAGAAACCATCGCGGGCATGCGCACATCAAATCACCAAAGTTTCATCGCAATCGGATGAACGGTTAGCAATGCATAATGATGCTAGAACTCACTATTGTATACAGAAACCATCGCGGGCATGTGCACATCAAATCCCCAAAGTTTCATCGCAATCGGATGAACGGTTAGCAATGCATAATGATGCTAGAACTCACTATTGTATACAGAAACCATCGCGGGCATGTGCACATCAAATCCCCAAAGTTTCATCGCAATCGGATGAACGGTTAGCAATGCATAATGATGCTAGAACTCACTATTGTATACAGAAACCATCGCGGGCATGTGCACATCAAATCCCCAAAGTTTCATCGCAATCGGATGAACGGTTAGCAATGCATAATGATGCTAGAACTCACTATTGTATACAGAAACCATCGCGGGCATGTGCACATCAAATCCCCAAAGTTTCATCGCAATCGGATGAACGGTTAGCAATGCATAATGATGCTAGAACTCACTATTGTATACAGAAACCATCGCGGGCATGTGCACATCAAATCCCCAAAGTTTCATCGCAATCGGATGAACGGTTAGCAATGCATAATGATGCTAGAACTCACTATTGTATACAGAAACCATCGCGGGCATGTGCACATCAAATCCCCAAAGTTTCATCGCAATCGGATGAACGGTTAGCAATGCATAATGATGCTAGAACTCACTATTGTATACAGAAACCATCGCGGACATGCACCCATCAAATCCCCAAAGTTTCATCGCAATCGGATGAAGGGTTAGCAACGCATAATTTCATGATGCCAGAACTCACTATTGTATATAGAAACCATCGCGGGCATGCGCACATCAAATTCCCAAAGTTTCTTCGCAATCGGATGAATGGTTAGCATCGCACAATTTCACGATGCCAGAACTTAGTATTGTATACAGAAACCATCGCGGGCATGCGCACATCAAATCCCCAAAGTTTCGTCACAATCGGATGAATGGTTTAGCAGCGCGTAACACATATTATAGACAGAAGCAAACCCATTTTGATTTATAGAAGATTGTTGATTGAGGATATTGGCAGATTATCTATTTTTATTTAGCTTACTTTCTATGTTGACTACTTTGTGTCTCTTATATTTTATGTTACATGTATTTAGTCTTTATTTTCATTTATAATTTCAAAGCCCCTTGGCGTTTAAATAAAAGAAATACATTCATTATAGACCACACTTATTCAGCAGCTTGAATAATACCTTGAATATTATCTAGTACTATTGTTTTCTTGACGAAAGTGATCTTGAAATAAACGATTGTGTTTACTGTCAGTGAAAGTATAAAATGATTTGTTGTAGGTATTTCTAATAGATCGTTATCAAATGATTATATCTCTATAATGTTGAATAAGTGGTCTCTATCACGTTATACAGGGTGTCCGGGGGTAAAGTGCACTAATTTCGCATTTGATTTTTCCCCTTTATCCGCGCATTTCAAGACTAGCATTAATAAATCCCTTTCTTCAATCCCTACTTTGATCCGCCTTACAACGCTTCCCAACCGGATGGCTATATTATAGATCCCCTATCTTTTATACTAGACAGGGACGCTTTGGTGATTCTACATGATAGTACAGGTACAAGTAAAAACGATGAATAACTTTTGCTAGGAACGATGAATAACTTTTGCTAGGCTTTTGCTTTAGGTGGGAAGATAGGAATGGCGTCAAAACTCACTGTGATTAATGTAGCGGGCTGGGTTGATGGGCACATAAGAATTCACATAAAATGTTCCAAACTTTACAGATGGTATGATCAACATAAGTTATTTGAAGTCTTTACATACACATGTAATTAGCGCTTCGAAAATGTGAACAAATACGAACTTCATAATAATACACTGATTATCCGCCGAAGGTTGCCAATGCTTATTTTTTATTTATTTATTTATTTTTTCCTTTATTTTTCCCAAAATTTACAATTGATGCATACAATATTATAAAATAAAAAGAATAATGGGAACCCACAAAGGCGCAGCCTGTGCGTGGGTAATATAGTTGAATATATTTTATTATTGTACCTAAAAAGAACAAACAATGGGCATATAAAGCAAAAACACGATTAAAATTTGTCTAAACAGCTTTGCACAAAATGAACATACATCAGTGCAACAGTAAGTGTATAGTGTAATATTAAGTGTAATACTAATTGTATATTAAGTCTTCACTTAGTGTAACAATAATGGTATAGTGTAACAATAAGAGCATGTATTTGATAAGAATTTTAATAATATAGACATATTCTCATGTAATTTAAGTACCTTAAAAAAGTATGTCATAGCCAACATTAAATAATTTTTTGACCGTATTGCAAGTTACCATGTTATTGCTGTGAATCCTTTCCAGTTGCATACTTGTCATTCGACTTAACTATTGTATTAACTCTTGAGTTGTAGGTATGTACAATGTACATATTATTATTATTGCTGTTGTGGAGTGAGAATAGATTTCTGACTGAATACTTCATGTTGAAATTTAGTAAGCAGGTTATTATAGTTTATATTGTGTTTTTATATATTTTTTTTTGAATAATTTTTATATTTTTGTTAAGTTCTTACGGGTACAGGACCCTTACTTTTTTGTTTTACTTTTTAATTATAATTTTAATTATGTGAAAATCTGTCATTGGATATTATGTATATTATTATTGTTATTATTATAAGTGTAAAATATCTATTGATTTTCCAAAATAAATAAAATAAAATAAAATAAAAATTAGTGCATAATGTAATAATAAGTGTACTGTTTGTGAAAAAACAATAAAGTGATACAAATTAAGCAAACAATGTTTCAATATCTACATTAACATTCATGGGGTGAAGTTTGTCTAGGTCTCGAAGGTGGATGACCAGGACACACTGAACCCCAGATTCCTACCCACCCCTTAAACCCCTTTCCTTCCTACCCACCCCTTAAACCCCTTTCCTTCCTACCCACCCCTTAAACTCCTTTCCTTAAACCTTAAAACCCTTAAACTTCCTTAAAAAACCCTCCACACAGCATCCCCAAAGATGACATAGGCCCTGTAGGAAATTATTTTCCTCAGGGCCTCCTGTGTGGAGCTCATGTAAAAAAAAAAAAAAAATTAACAAGCCACGACTTCAACTCCTTCAACTATTCGTCGAAGGTTATCCACTGCACATTTGTCGAAGGTTGTCACTGCTCTGATTTGTACTGTAGATAGTGGGAGGTAAGAAGTGGGAGTTAGGTAGGAATCTCAGGAAAGGACAATTATATTCCAGACAACTTTTTCGAAATTCAAATAAAAAATGTAAATAAGTTCTTAAAAATTTCAATAAAAAGAGTAATTAAATAACTCTTTTCAAAATTTCAAGTAAGATAAGGTAATTAAATAACTTTTGTCGAAATTTAAACCAAAAAAATAAATAGCTTTCTTCCAATTCCAAGCAGATTTTTTTTTTTAAATAATTTAAAAAAATATTATAAAAAAGGTAAATAACTTTTTTGAAATTCTAACATTCTAACATTTTAATCTTTAAATTAATATTATAAAACTACAACCTACAATATTCATGCGAATTGATAAGTGCAATAGCTGCAGTAATTTCCCCCTAATTCCATGCGAGCGATGCCGCGAGTAAAAGCTAGTAAATAATAAATCAAACATTTTTTGGATTGACTGTGTGGAAAAACTTTTTTTTCTTCTATGGAATGAAAAATGAAATAGAAAATATTTTTGAATGAAAAGAATTTCTATTTTTTTAACGCAAGC
Source organism: Glyphotaelius pellucidus (assembly GCA_936435175.1). Classification (NCBI taxonomy): domain Eukaryota; kingdom Metazoa; phylum Arthropoda; class Insecta; order Trichoptera; family Limnephilidae; genus Glyphotaelius; species Glyphotaelius pellucidus. The sequence goes on from OW386561.1 coordinate 4,088,992, forward strand.
ACCTAAGAATCATCTCTAGAAGTTAGTGCACTTAACCCCGGACACCCTGTATAGGGCGGAGCGTAGTGACGGCCTTTGTAATTAAGTACCTCTATGTGTAAGACATTTTGGTTCCAGAGTTATAATAATAATATTTGGATGATTTATACAGCGCCGTTTTTGTGAAAAATCACCTCAAGGGCGCAAGTTATGGATTTGATGACCAATTTAGTGAAAAGTATTATTTATTAGCCCGACTTTCCACACGCTTTTCTCACATTAAAAATTAGACAATTTGAATAAACAATGCTAATTTTGAAAAAAATAAATTAAATACCTCTATGGGTATCCCAACAAAAGCTCCATAGCTCGTGATGGAAATGACAGTGTGAACTGAAATTTTCCGGTTGGGTTTGAAATTCCAGATATAAAAGCTGTTCAAATCCAATAAAGCACCTTTCGCTTCGATATTGTGACATTGAGAGCTTTTATTATTCACTTTTACGGTACCGTGACGGTCAAAAAAGGCAATAAACTTGCGTTCATTATCGCTATAACGCTGCAGCTCTTTCTTACACATTAAATAATGGTGAGACAAAAGATGAGACACACAAAATACTTGCGACTGTTTCCTCCAAAGTACTGCTTTGTTCCTTTGGAGGACACAATATATTTATTACGGTTCAGCCACGGCGACGAGAATTTAATTTTCTTTATAAGTTTGAAGGAGATGTATGATAATGATTGTATTTTTTTTCTATGAACATTCCAGACTATTCCCGAATATTCCAGGATGTTTTGGGATATTCTGGAATGTTGTGGAATGCTCTCGAAAACTCTCGAATGTTCTAGAAACTTCTAGAGGGCGAAACTTCCAGTCCTTACATCTTCAAAAGTACGCCCTTCGGGTAAAAATGGGATGGGGAATAAAGGGCTACCACACCATATAACTCCCTTCATCGTACCGGGACTCGTTTCTGAGTTTTACAGTTTATTTTTACTTTCTTTTATAATATACATACTAGCTTTTACCCGCGGCTTCGCTCGCATGGTATTAGGATGAAATTACTGTAGCGCTTGCACTTATCAATTATCCCCCCCCCTCCCTCCCCCTCCCAAATTCCATACATTCATTCCCGGTACATTCAGTTTTCAAATAGCTCGCGTGCCACCTAAATATCATAATGCCAGAGCTCACCAGTAGTAAAAAAAGAATTATCCAATTTGGTACAGTCGTTCGGAGGTTGTGGCATACAATCATTTCGGAGATTCATTTTTATTTACATAGATATTAACTACGACGCCTGAAATAAAAAATAATCAACATCGTTTCCACGGCAACGATTTGGTTTCTGACATTAGCAATAACTCGCTTTCGTTAGCGACAGAAAACATAAAATAAATATAATATTATTAATTTTTATAATTTCATAACGCCATAGGTTACCATTATACACAGCCTAAATTACTCGTATATAATATACTTTTCTTTGGTGAAAGAATTTTTAAAATCGTCTTATTGGTTTATGCGTGAAATCGTAACAAACAAACACAGGCAGTTTCGCATATTGTAATATTAGTATAGACTAGCCTTTTCATTCGCATGGTAATAGGGGTAAATTACTGTAGCGCTTGCACTTATCAATTATCCCCCCCTCCCCCCTCCCGCATTCCATGCATTCATTCTCGGTATATTCAGTTTTCCAAAAGCTCGCGTGGCACCTAAATTTCATAATGCCAGAACTCACCAGCAGTAAAACAAAAAAGAATTTTCCAATTTGTTTCAGTCGTTCGGAAGTTACGCGCGTAGGTACCAACATTTCGAAGATTCATTTTTATTTACATAGATAGATAGATATTAACTTCGACGTCTGAAATAAAAAAATATATATATTTCAACATAGTTTCCACGGCAATGATTTGTTTTCTGACTTTAGCAATAACTCGCTTTTGTTAAAATAAATATTAATATTTATTTTTATTTTTAATTGTAACATAAAAAATATGGGTTACATTTATTTATTTATTTTATTTATTTCTATACATTATAGTATTTACCTATAGAACAATATCGAAAACATTTTTACATAATATATTTTATAATTTTATTATGTTGGGTGTAAGGTAGGTTTGTGAAGGTGAAATATACACATACATTTTACAAAATATTATATCAAAGGTCGTTTTTGGTCATGTATATATACCTTATCAGAAAAGAGGAGCTCTTGTGCCTGATAAGGGAGCCACGATTCTTACTTATATATTAATATTAATAATTTCATAACGCTAGAGCTTACCTTCATATACAGCCTATATTACTCGCATATAATGTAGCTTTCTATAGGCAAAATAATTTTTAAAATCAGTTTATTGGTTTATGCGTAAAAGCGTAACAAACAAACGCACGCAGTTTCGCAATTACAATATTAGTATAGATATATTGATTCTTTCGGGGGTGTAAATATCGTGTCACCTAAAAATACCTGAACCCATTTTAGTTATCGTTATCGTTAAAATGAAGTTATACGTGAAATCCTATTTAGTTTAATTAGATTCATCTTTAAGACGAATCGGTTTACAGTATGAACATCAAAAAATATGCTACGGATAGATTGAAACTTTTACTAGCTTTTCTATGTATTTGAATTACAATAAATTTATTATTAACTTAACAAAAAATATAAAAACCACGTGAACCACTGAAAAAAATGTTTTTTCACGACTTAACTATGAAGTAATATAAGAAACAATTTTTTAAAAATATCCCTTTATGGCTAAGACTATTTTGAGGGTTTGTATGTTCTAACTTTTTTTCATTCTTCTAAATTTATGCACAAAATAAATAAAAACTGTTTTTTCGCTCATTTGTCTCGTGCAAATACGACGCGCGATTTTAGATTTTGTAGGTATGAGAATCGAAATATTTCTAGCGTTTATATTCCTCTTATTTGACTATGTAAAATGCATTAAAAAGTTTCCCAGCATTCGTAATAAACTCTAAAATAAATAACAATGTAGACAGGTCATGAAATGCGAGGTTAAATTATTTGTAATAAAGTAAAACAGTACAGTAACTGCTCGGTTTGTTTAACGTTGCGAGTTTCCACAAAGACCTGGCAACCTGGAAACACTGAATCCCGTATATTGTAGTTTTGCTGAGAATTTATTAAGTTCACCTCCACCGGTTAACACCCACTGACGCCCGTTCCACCCAGCACACCCACCCACCTCTACGTGTGGGTGGCTTAGGTACACCGCAGCCCACGGTGCCATATAGTCAGGGGCGCAGCGGTGCCCCGGCAACTTGGACAATCGCCCTGATTGAGGTGACCCAAGGGTATTTCATGTTGTTCGAGATACATGATACGTCCGTAGGGATTTTGTGTTGAAGATTTTTACAACGTAGTAGATGGTTGCATTGTGGTGAACACTTTGAAATATCGTTTTGTAAGAAGAAGTGATGAAGGAAAGAAGGCGAATATTACTGGATAACAAATGTAACTAATTTTAACGTTGGCATTTTATATTGAAGATTTTCATAGTAATAACACAATTTAATGAGTATTTAAATTATTTTACTATTCCTATTTATGAATTCTATTTCATTATTAATAATCGGTGATAAATGATAATAATTAATAATTGGTGATTTGCTATGCCTCACTAGGAACTCCTGTATTGAGAGTAGGCGTTGTTTAAAATGTAATCAGTTTATATAAAAAATACATATTATGTAAAATTTAAACACAAAATAACGTTTAAAATAAAAGACAATCAGCATCGTACCATTAAATAACACATTATCTGTTTTATCTCCCGGCTTGCAGAACTAACTTGCCAATGGTTATGCCAGTCGGGAGAGCAGTCTTGTTGTTAAATAGAATCACTTTGAATATCGACATGTTTTTTTTACATGAGCTTCACACAGGAGGCCCTGAGGAAAATAATTTCCCACAGGGCCAAACATCAATGAAGCACAATTTAGACAGCAAGCTTTATTGCTGTTAGTCTGATTGTGTTTTCATTGATGTTTAAATTGTTTAAATTATTTAAATTGCTTAAATATGCTTTAATCTTAATATTTTCTCTATTTTAAAAACGATTTGAAATTTTAATTAAATTGAATTAATTTGTATTGAATTATAAAAGACAATCAGCATCATATCTTTGGAAATGCACACTTTAATGGGTGGAGGCGCATTTTATAACATAATCATTTTAGAACAAAAATACAAATAACAACACATTATTACGTTTAAAATAAAAGACAATCAACATCGTACCATTAAATAATACATTATCAGCATCATATCTTTACAAATGCATACTTTTATGGGTGGAAGCGCAGTTTATAACATAATCATTTTAAAACAAAAAAAATGCAAATAACAACACAAAATGACGTTTAAAATAAAGGACAGTCAATATCGAACCGTTAAATAACATATAATTAAAATAGAAGACAATCAGCACCATACCTTTGCAAATGCATACTTATGGGTAATGGGTGGAGGCGCATTTTAAAACATAATCATTTTAGAACAAAAATGCAAAAATAACAACACAATATGACGTTTAAAATAAAAGACAGTCAACATCGTACCGTTAAATAACACATTCTCCAAACCTCACCCCATGAACCCTGGCACCCCTGGAAAGTTACCAAACCTTGGTTATCCAATTAATGGTTCCTGGGGTGGGGTACCCATACCCGCCTCCCAAATTGAGAACATGAATGTTAGTATGCGGGTTTCTGACTGTCTCGAAAATTGCGCATTATTTTTGTGGACATTCATTCAAGGACATTCACGGACATAACACAAGGACTTGCAAGGAAATCAGGCTACAAAAAAAGGACAAAACGAATACGCAGAACAGTTTACTATACAAAGGGATGAAGTTATACAACACTCTACCAGAAACTTAAAAGGCCGCACCAATTGAAAAGTTCAAAACGTATTGTAGGAGATACATAAAACAAGAAAAAATATAGTTTGAAATATGAAATGATATAATTAATTAGGAAATTGTAAACTTAAATGTACAATTTACTAAAATAAAACTAATAAATAAATAAACGAAATTTGAAAAATTCGCGTTTTTTGCGAAAAATTTATTAATTTAGTGAAGATTACAAATTTTATTTATTTATATGCCCAGAGGGCTTTTATATATTGGAAGTACAATTTTAACATGACAGATAATTTTTAAACTCAAGAAAGAAATAATAAAAATAAAATTGCATTAGATAAAAATGCACACAAGTCAAAAAAATACAAGAAAAAAATTACAAAAATACAAACCGTATAGAATAGAGTTGGAATAAATATTTTACATGATCAGCAAAACTCGCTAAGTTAAATTTTTAATGAGTGAAATGTTAGATATTAAATATGTCAATATCACTTAATTATTGATTACCCAAAGTGTGAAATCGTTGTATCGGAGAGTGGGTAATGTAGTTTATGAAAGCTGCAGTAGAATAGTGTTTTATCGTGTTGTTATTGTGGGTATTCGTAAGTTTATGAGTTGCAGGAGTTTTTTTTTTTACATGAATACCGCTTAAGAGTCCCAACTGTTCCCGTCTGGAGCCAGATAGACTATGGTATCCCCAACTGGGGTATGTTGTGAGGCTGAAGGTAGGGGGGAGGGAAGGAGATGGGGAAGAGGAAGGTTGGGAAGTACCTGGCTATTCAAATCTGGTCACCAAACACGGCTAAAGCCATTTCAAGCAACGTTTCAGTTCTGAATGGTGGTCTTACACCAGGGCTATACTGAGAGTAGTTTCCACTCTGGAACGTGCCGCAAATATACTATGTATTATTTTAAATGAACAAATTGTGAAATAACACAAATAAATCAAATAGAATTTATTTGCCACGCCGGGATTCGATCCCGCGACCTTTGGAATGCGAGTCAAGAGCCTTACCGCTGGACTGCGCCGGCCGTCGTATTGATTACCCATAGTGTGAAATCGTTGTATCGGATAAACTACATGGCAATTTAATATAATAATCGCAAAAGCGGTCTTGAAAATTTCTCGCGACGCCACTGCTCGCAATGGCAGTGTTTGGATTTTATTTTTTGCTGAGGAAACAATTAAGTGTGTCTCGGAGGATTTATTCCGCGTCGTATTTCCCACAAAGCCGCAACCAACAAACAAACGAACGAAAGAACTAACGCCATCGGGTAAGAAAATAAATGTTGCCGTGAGAGGAGAAATACAATGGAAAGAATTTAATGTCATCTGCGTTGTCATTGCAGCGCGTCGCGAGTGCGTCACGCCTCTGAATTTGAAGTTCTTGATTTTTTATTTTATTTGAAGAGATAGTTTTTTCAGGTTTTATAATATCTTCCAAACCATTTTTAAGAATTGTTGTTATTTAAAAATTATTGTCAGGTTATTCATAACCAGGGAATGTTTGGCTTCCTCAAAAAATACGTTACTAAAAATTGGAAATTTTCTTGTGGTGTTTGTTGCTAACTGATGGTTTTTAATGTCTGGAGCCCTTGAGACTATGGCATTCCTAATTAAGGCATATGTTATTCGGCTGAATGTAGTGGAGAGAGTGAGGAGATGAGGAGACGAAGGTGGAGAAGTACCTGAACTTTTGTTTTACAATCCCCAAGCTGTTATTCCATACCTTATAACAGATTCAGCAAGAGATAAATAAATTATTCGAATTGTGCAGATAGGAACAAAAAATTTAGTTTATACAATCTGCTTACAATTGATCTTAGTCGTGCACAAACTTTGTTTATTTGTTTATCCCACTTGAAAAAGCAATCAACAATAACACCTAAATAAACATATTCTTTGACTAGTTCCATATTTTCACTTGTACACATTGCAGGAATGCCATCGTGTAAGCGATCTGATGTATGTAGCTTTATTTTAGGTGTAATATATACCTTAACTTTAGGGGATCTTATGTGTAACAATTTAGTTTTTTTGGCATTTATGATTAAGCCAGAGTCATGAGACCATTTTAATTTAATTGATTGAGTGACTTGCTTTGTCTGCAGCGGCCGCCGTGACCGAGTCGCCCGATGACGACGACGATTGGGAGGAGACCAGTTCCTCACCAGGGGGCGGGGGCGGGGGCTCGCAGGAGGCGGATGACGATGGGCGGGTCTACAAGAACCCCCGCAACTCGCCCTCCGCCCTCTGTCCCAGGGACGAGGAGCAAGCCACCCTGCTGGTGAGTTTCAACACCGTCATGTTCTCTCTTTGAATCCCCTTAAATCTATTTGAGTATCTTTAAATCTTTTTGAGTCTCTTCAAATCTATGTGAATGTATTCAAGTCTCTTTGGATATCTTTATATCTCTTTTGGACTCATTGGATCTCATTGGATATCTTTGAATCACATCAACATTTTTCGAATCCCTTTGCCTCTCTTGAATTCTCATTAAATATCATTGGATCTTATCGAATCACTTTGAATCATTGAGTCCCTTTTGATATTATGAATCTCTTAATATTATTCTCTTTGAATACCTATCATTAAATACCATTGTTATTGATTGGTTGTTATTAAATCTCTTTGAATCTCATTGATTTACATTGTTCTCACGACAATTGCCCACCGAAAGTATAAATATTATAATTTTTTTTGGGTAATTTACTAATTTCAAACCTTAAATCGATTTCAAAAGTACTTTTAATAATAAGTTGGTATGGATATCAAACGAATTCATTACTGGTTATATACGCCGGTATACACAGTATTTAGACAAGTAATTTTTACCATTAGGGGCCATCCATAAATTACGTCACACGAATTTCATGATTTTTTGACCCCCCCCCCGTCCCTGTCACACATTGTCACATTTGTGAGACCCCTCCCCCCCTAGTGTGACGTCACATATTTTGCAATTTTACATTTTTTCGTTTACATTTAAGTTTTGCGTTTTAATAATTTAGATTTTTACATGTGACGTCACAGAGCTGATGACCCCCCCCCCCCATACCCCTTGTCACACTTCTCTACACCCCCCCCTCCCCCCTTAAGGTGTGACGCAATTTATGGATGGCCCCTTATGCATTTGAATGAAAATATGTTTTATACTTTCGTTATTCGGCGGTACATCCCCTCTGTAACCTTTCAGGGACACTTAGTTATATTTTGTGTAAGTAGGTATTTTTTCGAGGGCACCCATCACTTTCCCGAACCGTTTGAAGGACCAGATTGGTCCCTCTATCGCAGTGATTCCCAAAGTGGTCCAGGTGGACCCCCAGGGGTCCAAGGGAGACTCGACGTAGACGTGATAAAAAATGGGGGTCCACAAGTTGTAAGTGGGGGTCCACGAAAATTTACCTGCAGGCTTATTCTCTATCTTTTGTGGGATCGTTATGGAGAAAACGGATGTGATCTCCGTCAGATTTGTGTGATTTTTACATATTTACTCTAACATATTTTAGTTTAGATCGTTTTAAACATGAATTCCTGGAAGAATGCATGATTATTTATTCATTTAATGTACGTTGTATATAGAAAAAGCAAATAAATCACACAAATCTGTCAGGAGATCACGTCTTTATCTCAATAACGATCCCACAAAAGATAGAGAATAAGCTTGCTGGTTTCGATAGTAAAGAACAAAAATGTTGGCTTGGCTTTACCTGTCAATGTAGGCAGATGGTACACTAGTATTTCAGTGAAAAACGGTCATTTTGAGACCCATCCCATGCCCATATCCCATCCCGCCCCCCATCTCATCACATTACCCTCCCCCCCCGTTGTGACAGACCACAACTCCAGCGTTACATTCAATGTACAATCCGTGTCGAGTTTTGGGAATATGGTAGAAATGTTGCAGCAGGGGGTCCACCGAAACCAGTAAAATTTTGAAAGGGTCCACGAGAAAAAAAAGTTTGGGAACGGCTGCTCTATCGGTTCTCACATCACTTTGTAAGTAGGTATATCGCATTTTCCCTAAACCGATTGCATATTGTATATAAGTATGTCGGAGGGCAAACTGTCGAGGGATTAACTGTCATGGAACCTGCCATTGTTCTTGAACTATGGTTAATTACGTATTCGATGCAGGCTTATGTAAATTTTGATCCCTAAAGCCTCGATTACGTTGAGCGAGTTTACAAGCTACTAAACGGCGAATTCACTATCTGCTAGTAAACTTGCTCAGTGTACCTAAGCATATTACTAGCTAACTAACAGATTGTGAACAATCTACGAAAAAAGTTGAAAGGAGGGCTGCTTTGCTGAGCTACTCGCTAGCGTATGTGGCAGATGGCAAGATGGCGGCCCGCCAACAGCTGATTTCGTAACTGTCAAATTACTGCTTATTCGTTGTACAATCTGTTAAACCTCGATTACATTGAGCGAGTTTAGAAGCTACTAGCCGACAAGTAACTAATAGCGGTGGGCTAGCTGCGAATATCTCAGTTTTCTACAAAATGTCAACAGAATTAGTTCGCATGGGAATCGTTATTTTAGCTCGCTCAACTGGCTAGCTAGTTCGCTATTGAGCGTGTGGAAAGTTTTATGTGTAATCATCACAATCGCACTCGCTGATTCGCTCGCTTTTAAACTTGCCGGCTAGTAACTAGTAAACTCATCATCATCATCTTCATCCCCTTATCCTATTCGGGTCGGGGACCCATTGCATCGACAAGGCTCCTCCATACGTCCCTGTCTTGTGCTGACTGTTCGGCCTCCGTCCATGGCAGTCCCATCCTCTCCTCACACAGTTTCTGAAGTTGCCTCGCCCAGCTGTGTCTGGGGCGGCCCACTGGACGTCTACCTTCTGGAATCGCACTTAGTATCTTCCTCGGAATTCGGTCATCAGGCATTCTTAATACATGCCCAAGCCACCTCAGTTACGATTTTTCTATGAAGAGTAGCAGTGGTTTGATGTTTAGATCGTCTCGGATCGTCGAGTTTCTTATATGATCCCATTTCGCAACTTGTAAACTCGCTCAATGTAATCGAAGCTTTATATTTGTGTAACAGCAAGCGGGTACCCTACAGATATATTCGTATATAAGACCTGTATAAAAACGCGTTTCGTTTTCAAAGAATAGCTTTGAGTATAAGAAGAGGCTATTTATCTCTTCCCATCATCCCTTATTCCTCTTCCTCTTTCCCCTCTCCTGATCCCCGGCCTTTGATCGCTCATCTACCCTTATCAATCAACTTTTTATGCCTCTCATCATGAGCCTAGTTTATTATCATGAGTTCCCTTTATCTGCAACCTTCCCCCTATATTCTGTTAATCCACACAACTTTACTGCCATCTTATCAACTTGGTGTTTATCTTACTGTTCATTGGGATTAAATTTTATCGAAGCGATTGAGTTCAATAGATAAATATACTAGCTGGGGTCCCAGGCGTTGCCCGGGCTTTTTATTTTTTTTATTACCTACAATAAATATATAGCATTTTTTGATAGTGTGGGCCACTAGGTGTGGTCCACAACCACACCTACCACAACTACCGTGTGGTTGCCCCCATTTTACAATTTATTAAACTTCAATAAATAGGTTACTTAGGGGGTATTCTAGTCTAGATTTTTTTTTTCATATTCCCATAGTTTAGATTAGATATTCAAAAATATCTCCTTTAAAGGATTTTTCTAAATTTAAATTATTTTAAGAGTTAAGCCATTTTAGGGTCGCGGTTTAGACGGAATATATCTAGAATCTAAATAGAACAAAACTTTAAACACATTTTTCTCGAAACGACTTTTTTCGAGGCGGTTGACACGATATCTCAAGTTCTACTAAACCAATTTACTTGAAAATTTGTGTGAGCCTTCTCTATACAATACTCTACCGCCCCTAAGAGAACAGAGTACCCTTATACCCCAGAACCATAACAAAGCTGATAAAAAATGACTTTTTATTTCAGACAGCCGCCATTTTGCGAAAAAAAAATTTTTTAACTTTTCCGAGGTACGGGCCATAGCAGCATTTGTTTGGATTAAGAATTAATTTAGTTTTTTTTTTTCGGATTACTAGGAGGGTTGCAATCGTGTCAACCAGAGCACGCCATTTTTTTGAGACCCCCCACTTCAACGCCCTGTAACTTTGTGAATTTTTTCGTTCGGTTTTTTTTTATGTATTCTTTAATGTTTGATTAATATTTGGTAAAATAATGGCTACTTGAAATATTATTGGTTATTTTTATTGCACCTGAAAATACCCACAATTCACGCCTCTAGACTAGAATACCCCCTTAAAATGAATTAAAATAAAATACTTCCCCACCTTCCTCTTACCTTTTACCCCATTTGGGGATGTCATAGTCTCTCTGGCTCCAGGCAGAAGCCGTTGGGAACTCTTGTGCGGTATTCACATTTAAATAATATTAATATTAAAAGAGGCTGGCAATTTGTTCTACAGCCGAGCTGTTGAACTCAAGAACATGTCTTAGAAACGAACCGATATCACGTGACAAATGTCAATCATATGCATATAATGGGCAAGCGTTTAACAAATTTAGTATTAAGATGAAGCTATACGTGAATCCTATTTAGATTAATCTTTACGACGAATCGGTTTACAGTATGAACATTAAAAAATATGCTACGGATAAATTGAAGCTTTTACTAGCTTTTCTATGTATTGGAATTACAATAAAATTATTATTTACATAACAAAAAATATAAGCGCAAACCACAAAAAAAATATTTTTGCATGACTTAACTAAGAAGTAATATAAGAAACAATTTTTAAAAAATACCCCTCTATGGCTTAGACTATTTTTGAGGTTTTGTATGTTCTAACTTTTTTTCATTCTTATAAAATTTTGCAAAAAATAAATAAAAACTACTTTTTCGCTTACTTGCCTAGTGCAAATTTACGACGACGCGCAATTTTAAATTTTGTAGGCACGATAATCGAAATATTTCTAGCGTTTATATTCCTCTTAATCTCTTTTTTGCTCTGCAGGGCCAGAAATGTCTAAGGAAGTGTTCATCAGACGAGGATTGCAAGAGTAAGAAGAAGAAGTGCCTCTGCGATGGAGCCTGCGGAATGTCCTGCATCAAACCTGGTAAGTACCATGTTCTGTCTGCCTCTTAGAATCTTACATACAAAAAGAACCATTAATAATGTCAAGGGCCAAGACCCACAACCCTAATAATTTTTGTTTGCTCAAAACTCACTGTGTAATCATTTCCGGCGAATTCGTAACTATAATAACTTTTTTACTCCAACAGACCCCTGGGGATGTAAGTTCTTTATATTTAAAGTTAATAAAAACAATACCTTACCATTAATATATTTTACGTACAACTATTTTAAAACTTTATAACCAGTTTTTCAACTATAAAGTTAGCGGTAAGCACCAGATTTTATTTTTCTAGACGATGAATTAATAACTACGGGAGGTATCTTCAATACTTGTAACACGTTCTTCAGAATTAATTAAAACTAGTGGTCGCCCAATGGTCGAAATTCGACCATAATTGTAATGTTTTTTATGTATTTTTTATTCATAATTTGATTTAATATTACATTGAGTGAGCGGTATTTTTATGGTTATGTTTGACATTTGACATTCAGTAAGACCATAGACAAATTGACCATAGACTTTAACAATAAGCAATAGAGTAAAGATGCGTGTGTGTGTGTCAAATACATGGTAGTGTGTGTAATGTTTTTTTTATTGATTTAATGTATTTTTATGCACAATTTAAAAAAAATTTTAGCATTCTGCACTCCTCCTCTATATAAACTATAAGTGTGCGAAATTTCATACTCCTCCGTCCGCGCAATTTTCGTAAAAAGGGGTACAAAGTTTTGGCTTCACGTATTAATATATTGACTAGTGGTCGCCCAATGGTCGAAATTCGACCATAATTGTAATGTTTTTTTATGTTTGACATTCAGTAAGACCATAGACAAATAATATTAAAGACAAACAATATTAATCTATTCTCAATTTGACCATAGACTTTAACAATAAACAATAGAGTAAAGACGCGTTTGTGTGTGTGTCAAATACATGGTAGTGTGTGTAATGTTTTTTTTATTGATTTAATGTATTTTTATGCACAATTTAAAAAAAATTTTAGCATTCTGCACTCCTCATCTATATAAACTATAAGTGTGCGAAACTTCATACTCCTCCATCCTCGCAATTTTCGTAAAAAGGGGTACAAAGTTTTGGCTTCACGTATTAATATATTGATTGATGATTGATGATGATGATGAACGCGGTGAAAAGGTCGAATCTCCAGCCCCGCTAGGGCGAATTCGACCGTACGTTCTTCTAATACGTCGTGCCGCGGGCGTATATTTGTTTACACGCTTTCTTCACTTAGGTACGTCGTTAAGATCTTTTCTTTGATAGAGCAAATTCAACAGTAGGTCCGTCCAATACATGGGTCGCGAGTCGCAATTTGTATACACGACTTCTTTACTTACGTCGTTAAGATTCTGAATATATTTTAGGGGATGTAGTCGTCTTAAATGGTAGTAAAACGCGTGTTGCCAACATATTTGGTGGCCTACACACGACGCCCGCATAACGTACTAAGCAGCTCATACTACCAAATAAATAACTACTCTGTCAAAAGGGCTAAATAATTAGTGAATGAAATCAATAATTGTGACAATAATAGTGTGTTTTATAGGCCTTTCCTGGGCTGCTCTAAATTAGACGGTGTTGCATTCAAAAGTACTTAACGAATTTCAGCTTCAGATGCACTAGTAATGGACTGTAAATAAGACTAAAAAACGAAACCAACGAAATGGTATTTGCTGGAATGGGTGATTGTATGTGTAGGAAAAACAAGGTATGCAAGGAAAGGGGATGACCAATCACTAACCAATTTACCTCTGCAAAGGAGTTCACGACATAACCACAATATAGTTATATAGTTCCACCGCGAAATCTCGAGGTAATTATCGCCACAACAAATGAGAATTAGTTCAAAACATTATCATGTACTTTCGAGATGGTTAAATTCTTTCTTTTTAGTTGAAAACAAGATTATGTACACGAAAAACACCAACAATTTGTTTCCAAGGTAGTACCAAATCTTCTTCTGTTTTCTAAACAAATGCATTAGAATTTTTCACTATTTATCTTGCCATTGTTCCAAATTTCAAATAATTTTCTCGCAAGGTTTTTTTTTTTTACATTAACTCCACACAGGAGGCCCTGAGGAAAATATTTTCACTCGGTTTTCATATTCATTACAAAACCATTTTCAAAACTTTCAGTACATATTTTCTTATAATCGAATAATAAAACATTTAATTTCCCCGAAAGTACCTACTGACTGACGGCCGGCGTGGTCTAGCGGTAAGGCTTTTGACTCGCAATCCTAAGGTCACAGAATCGAACCCCGGCGTGGCAAATAAATTTTATTTGATTAATTTGTGTTATTTCACAATTAATTCATTAAAAATAACATATGGTTTATTTGAGACACGTTTCAGAGTGGAAGATACTCTCAGTATCCCCTGGTGTAAGACCACCATTCAGAATTGAAACGTTGCTTGAAATGGCTTTAGCTGTGTTTGGTGACCAGATCTGAATAGCCAAGTACTTCTCCACCTTCCTTTTCCCTGCCACTACCTTCAACCTCACAACATACCCCAATTGGGGATGCCATAGTCTCACTAGCTCCAGACGGGAGCAGTTGGGACTCTTAAGCGGTATTCATATAGCAAAAAATAATAAAAAAAATCGACAAAAAATAGTTTTTTTATGCGATGTCGATTTACCACTTTCTCTCTTGTACAACGAGTTACCGGAAACCGTGTATCATAGTCCTGGAGAGTTTCATGAAAGTTTTTCCTGAAAATTCCTGAAAGCCATATCAGTTAGGTCCGCATCGTACATAGAGTTCCTTGCGCAGTGCGTATATCCCGATATATCCTTTGGAATCTCTTTCCTTTGTCTCGTCCTTTCTCTGCGCTATTTGTAGACACATCCCTAGAGCTTATAACTGCCAGACAGTCAATTCACGAAGGAATTCCGCTCATATTATTTCAACTACAGAAATGACCGAGTCTTCTGACCCCAAATTAAGAAAGGTCTCGAGTTATGTAAGCTATTATTTGTGATATCTATTTATTGTTATATGGGTGAAAATACAAAAGTTGGTCAACTTTTGGCCCTATTTTGTAAATAGAGTTTTTAACCATTTGCAATTGCTAGGTGCAATTTAAGACACCGGACTGATGGCATAGTAAAGATGAATAAGATACTAATTTGACACTTAAAATTCATAATTTTATCTTATTTTTACAACTCACATGTAATCTAGTCTCCTTCAACTCAAAGCAGCTCAAAGCAACTCGGAAGCAATCAACCCTACATTGATATGCTTGGTGTAACTCTAAGTGACCAGCTCAGGTACGGGGGCTCCATCGAAGCCAGAGTTAGCCACTATTCGAATTTCGACCGATTTCCTACATATCTCCCTTAATTATTTGAAGTTTTTAAGCTCTTAAAAAAATATATGTTATTTTTGAAGATAATATCCAGATACGTTCCACGCCGAAACGCAAATTATCCGAAATTCCCTCGATAGAAAAAAATCGCAAAGGATGCTCCGAAAATTATTTAAAACAAGTCTATTTCTATTATTTTACAAGTTATATTTGTGAAAAAATTCACAATGTTTCTTATGATACTTAAGATACCTTCCAAGAGATTTTTGCTCTATTTTAAACGAGTCATGTTTTATTAAGCTTTTTCGTAATTTTCGCTTCAATTTTATCGATTTAAATATTAGCGCGCTCTCTCCAACATTCGTAATTACATATCTCTCGGGTCGGGTCGTTTCTATGACTCGTTCTTGAGTTCAACAGCTCGGCTGTGGAACAATTTGCCGGCCTCTGTGTTTCCTCCTTCCTACAACATGGGTCTCTTCAAGACTCATTTTCACTCCTTCCTCTCCTCAAAAACACCCTCCACACAGCATCTTCAAAGATGACATAGGCCCTGAGAGAAATTATTTTCCTCAGGGCCTCCTGTGTGGAATTAACATAAAAAAAACATGCATAAATTAAAATTAATTCTGATGTCGCGTACAAACTATAATTTTAAATTTTCACTTAGTTACCTATTTCCCAAACATCCTCTTTCCTTTCTCCTCCCTTACAAGCCTCCATGGCAGCCAACCTCAGCTCTGTGGCTAAAACGTAATTAAATGCACAGTCGTTTTGATTTATGTTCGGAGATAAAAATCTCCCGCAACCGCCACCACTAAACGGGAATTACTGCAATACATTATTATGCTGTACTACATTTTTGTTAAGGCGTATTTATGTCGGCAGTTTGTACGAAGCTCCGTGAGTGGAATGACTGTGCACAGCCCTTTTCATACAAAACTCAATTTTGGATACGAGGCCAAAATACTTAACAAAATTGAAAAATTATTTCTTTAATCAAAAGGTATATCAAATATCTAGTACGGATGTTTGCTACTTTATTTATTTGTGTTTTAAATTATAAAATAAAGTTAATTTAAACTAAAGGTGCGAATACGCGCAAAGTGAAGAAGGCCCTTGAACATTCCTCTGCCGTACGGGTGAGCGGCCGTTAACTCCAGACCTTTCAATGTGTTTCCCGAATATTCCAAAGGCACTGGGCGGCGTAAACAAATAACTGTAGGTAGGTATCTCGTCTGGTATTTTCGTAGAGATTCAGTGGCGGCGCAATGAATTTAGCGACAAAAGAAAACAATTTTTCGTGATTTTGGAGGCATCATTGGCAGTTATTTGCGAGTCAATAATAATTATTTTAAAAAATATGATGAAATTGAAAAAAAAAATGATAATAAAGCATTTTGATGGGCGTAAATGCAAATTATTACAAATGACTGATTTTTTTTCCTTTAAAAATAAAGACAAACATTCCCGGGTTACGTATAACCCAACAATGTTTTAAAATATCCTACTACCACCAGATATAAGCCTCAATTACCTACATTAAGCGAGTTTACAAGCTATTAGCGGGTAAGTTTAAAAGCGGGTGAATCGGCGAGTGAGATTGTCATGATGACACACAAAACTATACCAATGCGGTCGACGTTTTGTAAAAAAATTGAGCTCGTAGCTAGCGCCACATGCTAGCCAATAACGGCTCCCGCCCGAACTAATTCTGATGGACGAAATCAGCTGTTGGTGGGCGCCATCTTTAGGCAAACACTAGCGAGTAGCGAGTTAAGTACCTTTCAACTTTTTTCGTAGATTGCCCACAATCTGCTAGTGAGCAAGTAATTCGATGTCACTGAGCGGGTTTACTAACAGATAGTGAATTTCCCAGATAGTAGCTTGTAAACTCGCTCAATGTTTTTTTTGTTATTTATTTTTGGGGTGTTATGCCGTGTTTCGCTACCTCCTTCTTTAGCCAACGTTTCACCAATATCATTTGCTCATCTGCCCTGATGATGGACACTGTAACGCTGTCCGAAACGTTGGCTAAAGAAGGAGGTAGCGAAACACGGCATAACACCCCAAAAATAAATAACAAAAATACTTTTGGCCGTGAAAACCTAAAAACATACCTCGCTCAATGTTTTCGATAAAAATCCTTTATTTATCTATCTTCTTCTTATATATAAAAAATCAATATTTTTTGTTCGTAATTTATACGCTGCCATACAGCTCATCCGATCGCAATGAAAATTTGGTGATTTGTTGTGTGCACGACCGCGAAGGTTATAGGCTATACTATAATGGTAAGCTCTGGCATTATTTGTATAAAAAATACAACAGGGGGGGGGCGATTGATTTGAAAATGTGTAGATATAACAAAACATCTTCCTACATATTTTTATTTAGGTACTTCTTACTAATAAATTATTCCCAACAATCTACAACAGTACCTAAATAAACTCGTTATCAAGTAAACCTTTTCCGAGGTTTCTAGTGAACAAGATCAAAACGAATTCAGTTCTGCATGCAAAAATAATGTATGCCCATTTATTACCATTAAAACTTAACTGGTTCGCCTGCTCTACATTCCCCCATAATACTCGTAAATCGCATGTCATGGCGGGAAGGTTATTGCAAGTTTTTCACGCTGCAAATTTGGTAACAACAGAGCTTTTTAAAATGATAAAAGAAAATTTTAATTTGCATGTGCAGTTTGTCAAATAAGAGTAGAAAACATAAGAGGGCGCCACTGTTGTCAATTTTTTTTTTACATGAGCTCCATACAGGAGGCCACGAGAAAAATAATTTCCCTCAGGGCCTATGAGGGAAATTTTAAGGAAAAGGGGAAAGGAGAGTTCTGGGAAGGAAAAGATTTTATGGGGTGGGTAGGAATCTGGGGTTCAGTGTGTCTGTGTTCTGTGTTCAGTGGGTTCAGCTACCGAGCGAGTGGAACGTTTTATGTGTCATCATCACAATCACACTCGCCGATTTGCCCGCTTTTATATTTGCCGATTAATAGCTTGTAAACTCGCTCAATGTAATCGAGGCTCAACGTTTTTTTTTACATGAGCTCCACACAGGAGCCCCTGAGGAAAATAATTTTCCTCAGGGCCTATGTCATCCTTGAGGATGCTGTGTGGAGGATTTTTTTTAAAGGAAAAGGGGGAAAGGAGAGTTCTGGGAAGGAAAAGAGTTTAAGGGGTGGGTAAGAATCTGGGGTTCAGTGTGTCTGTGTTCTGTGTTCAGTGGGTTCAGCTACTGAGCGAGTGGAACGTTTTATGTGTCATCACAATCACAATCGCACTCGCCGATTTGCCCGCTTTTATATTTGCCGATTAATAGCTTGTAAACTCGCTCAATGTAATCGAGGCTCAAGGAGTTTTTTTTACATGAGCTCCACACAGGAGCCCCCGAGGAAAATAATTTTCCTCAGGGCCTATTTCATCTTTGGGGATGCTGTGTGGAGGGATTTTTTAAGGAAAAGGGGAAAGGAGAGTTCTGGGAAGGAAAAGATTTTATGGGGTGGGTAAGAATCTGGGGTTCAGTGTGTCCTGGTCATCCGCCTCCAAGACCTAGACAAACCTCACCCCATGAACCCGGGCACCCCTGCTAAATCACCAAACGTAGCGAACCATTTGTGGTGACCTATGGCAGAGGTGTTGGTTATCCAATAAAGGTCCCTGGGGCGACGGTACCCATTCCCGCCTCCCAAATTGAAATACCTACTAAAAATTGCAATACTAAAAATATAACTCGTGGTGGAAATGCAAAGCTGTGTAACCTACATTTTTGTAAAAAAATAAAAAAGCCATAAAAGTGAAAAAAAAATTTTTTTCATCGCAATTCAGATACCCACTGATCTCAAAATTAGAATTGCATATATAGGTATATTACACCTTAGCAATTTTGTGTTAACATAATGAAGAATAACAATATTGTAATCTTTACTAATATTATAAATGCGAAACTGCTGTTTGTTAGCTTTCACGCATTTTTTTTTTTTTTACATTAACTCCACACAGGAGGCCTTGAGGAAAATAATTCCCCTCAGGGCCTATGTCATCTGGGATGCTGTGTGGAGGGTCTTTTTGAGGAGAGGAAGGAATGAACATTGGTCTTGAAGAGACCCATGTTGTAGGAGGGAGGAAACACAGATGCCGGCAAATCGTTCCATAGCCGAGCTGTTGAACTCAAGAACGAGTCGAAAAAACGACCCGTTCTCATGTGACATATGTCAACCGTGTACATATGTTGGGCGCGCGTTTGGCGTGTCTCCCGACTATGCACCGGTGCCGAAGGGATCAATGACGCTAGTTCCTCAGAGCATCTTCCATTGAAATACCGGTAGAACATGGATAGCATTCCCACCCGACGCCTGTGCTCTAAAGATTGCAACCCGTTCGTTAAGATGGGAGAATCTATCAAACGGACCGCCCGTTTCTGCACAGAGTCGAGGGTATTTTTCAAGTATTTTGGAGCTCCAGACCAGAGGTGGCTGCCAAATTCAACCGTGGGGCGCACTTGCGATTTGTACAGTGTAAGCAGCTGTATACTATTAAAGTATCTGCGGGCCCTGTACAGTACGCCCAGTTTTGAACGCATAAAACAATAAAACGATTTTAAAAATTCTTTCACCAATAGAAAGCTAAATTATATGCGAAGACTATAGACTGTATATAATGGTAAGCTTTGGCGTTATGAAATTATAAATATTAATTTATTATATTTCTTGTAAGTTTTCTGTCGCTAACAAAAGCGAGTTATTGCTAACGTCAGAAAACAAATCATTGCCGTTGAAACGACGTTGATAATTTTTTTTTAATTTCATGCGTCGTAGTTAATATCTATCTATTTATGTAAATAAAAATGAATTTTCTAAATGTTGATACCTTCGCGCGTAACTTCCAAACGACTGAACCAAATTGGATAATTATTTTTTTTACTGCTGGTGAGCTCTCGCATTATGAAATTTAGATGGCACGCGAGCTTTTTTAAAACTGAGTGTACCGAGAATGAATGTATGGAATGCAGGAGGGGGGGGGGGGGGGGGGGATAATTGATAAGTGCAAGGGCCAAGGACCAAGGGCTACCGTAATTTACCCCTAATACCATGCGAGCGAAGCCGCGGGCAAAAAAGCTAATAAAATATAAAGCATTGTTTAGAAAAAAAAATTATTTGGGGTTTGGTGATTTAGCACGGGTGCCAGGGTTCATGGGGTGAGGTTTGTCTGGGTTTTGGAGGCGGATGACCTGGACACACTGAACCCCAGATTCTTACCCACCTCTTAAACCCTTTTCCTTCCCAGAATTCTCCTCCCCTTCCTTTCCTTTTTTTTTTAACATTTAATACCGCACAAGAGTTCCAACTGCTCCCGTCTGGTCTGGAGCCAGTGAGACTATGGCATCCCCAATCGGGGTATGTTGTGAGGCTGAAGGTAGTGGGGAGGGGAAGGAGGTAGGGAAGAAGAAGGTGGGGAAGTACCTGGCTATTCAGATCTGGTCACTAAACACGGCTAAAGCCATTTCAAGCAACGTTTCAATTCTGAATGGTAGTCTTACACCAGGGCGATACTGATAGTATCTTCCACTCTGGAACGTGCCGCAAATATACTATTTATTATTTTAAATGAATAAATTGTGAAATAACACAAATTAATCAAATAAAATTTATTTGCGCACGCCGGGTTCGAACCCGCGACCTTCGGATTGTGAGTCGAGAGTCTTGCCTCGGGACCACGGAGGCCGTCAAAACGTTTCCTAAAAAACCCTCCACATAACATCCCCAAAGATGACACTCTCCACATAGCATCCCAAATGATACAGGCCCCGAGGGAAATTATTTTATAGGGCCTCCTGTGTGGAGCTCATGTAAAAAAAATAATTGCTCACATTTATTTAATACTAGCTTAAGTATCTAGCGTTGCCCGGGCTTTAGATCATTTCTCTAATTTTAGATCTGAATATATTTAACGCATTCAGATCTAAAAGCAGTGTAACTAAACTCACCATTAATGATTCTTCCTTTCTATCTACTGTTAAATTCAAATTTATGAAGCAAATCAATTGGAGGTATAACAATTTTCAAACAAACAAACAATCAATTTGTAAATTTGGTTATCGAATAAATGGTCCCGGGACGGCGGTATCAAATTGAACCTCTAATATAATCGATTTATTCCTGAATGTTCCTTGCTAATTTTATTTATTTTTCTAGTTTGGTTTTAGGTAAACATTTTTTTTTTAAAAGAAAGACAAACATTCCCGGGTTACGAATAAACCAACAATGTTTGAAAATCTCCTACTACCACCACAGAAAGCCGAAAATGTTGCTTGTGTTGTGATGGAGGACTCAGCCAGCCGAGGAATCGAACACGCGACGCCCGGGTGGGACCCAAACGCGATGCCCACTCAACCACTGACTGGTCATTGACATGTGCGGTACTTACCCATAGATTTATTACCAACACGCATTATTTTATTTCCGGAAAACGAATTGAAAGAAAGCCAATTTCCACTAAGAATGTTTTTCTGTTTACAACTTCTTGTAGTATTTCTATTTTGAAACACATTCGGCGCAGTTGTAAAAACAAATTTACATCAATAGAGAATTCCAGTCCAATTTTTTTTTTTTTTTATGAATAATGACTTTCTAACTTAAATAACTACATATTTATTTTTATTTTTATAGTTAGCTTTAATAGTTAAAATAAATGTCAAAGTTTTAATTTTTCAAGATCCCCCGAAAACCACCGAATCTAGTGTGACGTCATCATGTCTAACCAAAGTATGAATTGTAGGGAACTGGAATCAGCTGTTCGACTCCCGCCATTTTGAATTTCAGCATTGGAGCGTTTTCATAGACATTACTGGGCAATACGATCGTTTTTTGTACAGTTAAAGTTTTTGAATTTTTTAAATATTATAGATAAACTAATAGAGATACTTTATTTTTGATACTGAATTATTTAGGCCTAAATAATGTTTCAATAAAAACAAAAACTATTATATGTCCAATTCTCTATAAACCAATAACACGGAATGTCGAACGGCTTGCGTCTTCATTTCTATTGATTTCTATACAACTTTGACTCATGTGACGCGGCGCGGTGACATCACGCCGCCAAAATCCAGCAATAGGGTGTTTTAATGACACGTTTTAAAATGGACTTTTTAATATTTTTTTAAAAACTCTACGTTAAATATTATGTAATAAAACTTATATATTCAGAATCAGCGTATATTGGTCTATATGAACATATTTTTTTAAAGCCATAATATTTTTCACTGGAGTTCCTTATTATTGCATCTCGTGTTTGTAAATTATGTATTGCCATAGGGATAGTTATGGAGCGACAGCGCAATGTAAATTTTTTTTCTCCTGTTGCTCGACATTTTTTGGTGATCATTTTGAATATTTTCCGCTCAAATTAAAAAAAATTATACCTCCGAATTTTAAGATGAAGCCATAGTAAATAATGCAAAATCACACAAAATCATGTGTTTTTGTTTTGAAAATTTGATCACTTAGAAATATTACAGATGCTTCAATTAAATACTGCGTGTAGAACATATCTTGGCCCTTAAAAATTTATTTATTTCATTTTTATTTAGTAAAATATTTAAACATTTATGTACATTATTTATAAATTGTTTTGACTGTCCAACTAGGATATCGGTCATTTTTTTATAAGTCTTTTAATAAGCCTAGAAAAAAAAAAAGTAACAGGTCTATAAAAAAACATCTTTCAAGTGCAAACTCTCCTACTTATGAACATCTTTTCGGATATGGTTTTATTGTTTATTGTAGCAAATTTAGTTCCTTTTATGATAATCGCAAAATAAATTGATATTTACGTCCAATATTCACAAAATAAAATAAAATATGAATTTTTGCGTTGTTATTTTACAATACGGCCGGCAGCCGACGAATTAGGGTTTTCAAAGTGACCCTTATGTCGTTCACCGAAGGACTTCTGGCTTGCCACACCCTACTTTCTTTCATAACTCCCCTGGCCGGAGCAGGGAACAGACGTGTGACTCCACGTCGCTCGGTTCCGTGAAATCAATTTTAAATTTCCTTGTTATTACAATAAACAATGTGTAAAAAAGGAGTTAATGTTTTTTTACGCCTTTACAAAATCAACCTGCAAAAAAAAATCTCAAATAACTTTTTCAACCATTCCAAAAGCTTTTTCTCAAATATTTTTCAACTCCTCCCACAAAGGGCGTGAATTCCGATTTCGATTTTTCCCTGGACTATTGGATCCCCTTAATACGGAGACATACAAACTGATTATAGTTCTATATAGCAAATGAATTCACCTATCTTTTGTCGATTATCACATATTCGTAGGATTTATAAAAAAAATATTATAAAATCGTAAACTTCTACTTAAGATGAAGCTATACGTAAAATCCTATTTAGATACTATTTAGATTCTTAAGGTTTTTTATGTTTCTTAACTTTTTTCATTCTTATAAAATGATGCACTTATTAATATAAAACGCTTTTCCGCATACTTTCCTAGTGCAAATACGACGCGCGATTTTAAATTTTGTAGGCATAAGAATCGAAATATTTCTAGCGTTTATATTCCTCATAATTACTTACCCAGCCCAAAAATGAATATTTTGAGATAAAGTGTGTTTATTACATAATTTTTTTACAAAATGTTAAAATATAGATTTAGTGTATGTAGTTTTTAACCACCCATTAGCTTCAGCCATACTTACGTATGACGTAGGAGGCAAACCTGACTTAATTTAAAATGTGCAAAAATAATACATTTAAAAAACTAAAATTACATATATTTGAATAATCGGTAAATTATGAAAGAACCGCCGCAATTTTTCATTAACGACTGACATTTCTTGTTGAATTCCTTCACAAATCGAACGTTTTCCGGGGTACCAATTGTTAAATATTAAAATAGATTGCCATATCGCAAAAATCATTACGCCTATTTTTTTTCAAAATAAGATTATAATGAAAATAAATAAAAAAAACGTAATTTTTTACTTTTCAATAAGATACACATCCCAGGTTTTGAATGGTTTGTACGGCAAGCAGGGTCTGCCAAGCGGGTATGTGTTATTGCAAAATAAAAGACAGATGAACGAAAATAAAGAACGCGCACGCGCTAGTCTTTTCATTTAGATATACATCCCAGGTTTTGAATGGTTTGTACGGCAAGCAGGGTCTGCCAAGCGGGTATGTGTTATTGCAAAATAAAAGACAGATGAACGAAAATAAAGAACGCGCACGCGCTATTCTTTTCATTTAGATATACATCCCAGGTTTTGAATGGTTTGTACGGCAAGCAGGGTTTGTCTAGCGGGTATGTGTTATTGCAAAATAAAAGACAGTTGAACGAAAATAAAGAACGCGCACGCGCTATTCTTTTCATTTAGATATACATCCCAGGTTTTGAATGGTTTGTACGGCAAGCAGGGTTTGTCTAGCGGGTATGTGTTGTTGCAAAATAAAAGACAGTTGAACGAAAATAAAGAACGCGCACGCGCTATTATTTTCATTTAGATATACATCCCAGGTTTTGAATGGTTTGTACGGCAAGCAGGGTTTGTCTAGCGGGTATGTGTTATTGCAAAATAAAAGACAGTTGAACGAAAATAAAGAACGCGCACGCGCTATTCTTTTCATTTAGATATACATCCCAGGTTTTGAATGGTTTGTACGGCAAGCAGGGTTTGTCTAGCGGGTATGTGTTATTGCAAAATAAAAGACAGTTGAACGAAAATAAAGAACGCGCACGCGCTATTCTTTTCATTTAGATATACATCCCAGGTTTTGAATGGTTTGTACGGCAAGCAGGGTTTGTCTAGCGGGTATGTGTTATTGCAAAATAAAAGACAGTTGAACGAAAATAAAGAACGCGCACGCGCTATTCTTTTCATTTAGATATACATCCCAGGTTTTTAATGGTTTGTACGGCAAGCAGGGTTTGTCTAGCGGGTATGTGTTATTGCAAAATAAAAGACAGTTGAACGAAAATAAAGAACGCGCACGCGCTATTCTTTTCATTTAGATATACATCCCAGGTTTTGAATGGTTTGTACAGCAAGCAGGGTTTGTCTAGCGGGTATGTGTTATTGCAAAATAAAAGACAGATGAACGAAAATAAAGAACGCGCACGCGCTATTCTTTTCATTTAGATATACATCCCAGGTTTTTAATGGTTTGTACGGCAAGCAGGGTTTGTCTAGCGGGTATGTGTTATTGCAAAATAAAAGACAGATGAACGAAAATAAAGAACGCGCACGCGCTACTCTTTTCATTTAGATATACATCCCAGGTTTTGAATGGTTTGTACGGCAAGCAGGGTTTGTCTAGCGGGTATGTGTTATTGCAAAATAAAAGACAGATGAACGAAAATAAAGAACGCGCACGCGCTATTCTTTTCATTTAGATATACATCCCAGGTTTTTAATGGTTTGTACGGTAAGCAGGGTTTGTCTAGCGGGTATGTGTTATTGCAAAATAAAAGACAGATGAACGAAAATAAAGAACGCGCACGCGCTATTCTTTTCATTTAGATATACATCCCAGGTTTTTAATGGTTTGTACGGCAAGCAGGGTTTGTCTAATGGGTATGTGTAATTATTATAATACATTTTTATTACAAAAACACATTTTAACTTGTCAATAATTAATTTCTGGATGTCGTCTAAAAACGCCTTTTTATATACCTAACCTAGCCTAACCAAACCTAATCTAGCCTAATCTAGCCAAACCTAATATAACCTAACCTAATTAATAGTACATTGATTTTAATTTGTATATCCTAAATATGCTCAATTATTTATTTATTCAGAACATGAACATTGCACCATATTAGTACCTTCACACGAAAATTGCATTATTTATTTATTTATTTATTAATAAACGCCCTTTTTCGGGGCCTTTACATATATAGCATAGTTAGAAAAATACATATTTATTGTACATAACTGAACTGCCTCAATAACAATATTTTATATTTATTCAAAGATAAATTGAAGATGTCCACTTACTTGGTATAATTGTTTCCCTCCATTAGTATTCTGGGCAAAGAGGAATACATATGGTAGTTAGTCCCAGAATTTTTGCACTGAAATAAATCCTGACTTCTAGTATTACGAAGTGGAATTCGGAAGCTTATCAATTCAAGTAATACCGAACTATCAACTAAATCATTTAGAATTTTATATAAAAATACTAAGTCAGTGAAAATTCATCTGTCTGACAATTTAAGCATATTCATATCGTTTAAAATAGTGTTGTAGTTTGACATAATTGCTGGAATACCCATATAGTATAAATAAGAACACTAGTACCTTCCTCGAATATATGTGATTATTTGCGATATGGCAATCTTTTTTTAAATATTTATCGATTGGTACCCCTGGAAATCATTCTGTTTGCAAGAAAAGTTACATGAAATGTCAGCCGCAACGAGAAATTACGTACAATTTTTTTTTTTATGAAATGTAAATTTAAAATGCATATTTTTCCGCCTGCCGCGATTGAAACCGATGTCTTTTGTGGCAACTAAGTTTAAAAGTAGTGTACTTTTAAAAATCTGTGCCTATTAAAAAAGCGGCGGGTCTTTCATAAATTAATGAATAATCATATTAATGTGCTAATTAATGAAATGCTGAAGAAAACTTATCTTATTTAAATTATTAACTTATCTTATTTATTAAGTCTAGAAGTTTTATTATTTTTGTCTTACTCCGCTTACTGGTTAATACGCAATATTCAAACAGTTATACTTAGCTTTATTATCATGAAAAGTGAGTATTTACGTCGGAGGAGATGAGAAAATTTGCATAAATTATGCATTTTACATTTAAATTTTGTTAAAATTATTTCACTTGCGCGGCATACGTTTACATTTCATAGACAATCAATCATCAATCAATGCTGCCAATCATAGAAAAATTATTATTGCCATATAAAACAATACTTTATTCGGGTTATGAAGTGAATGCATTATTTACAAGCTTGAACCCGTATTTTTAACAGAAGAACATGGAAACCTTATTGGAATAATTACACATACCCGTTAGATAAACCCTGCTTTGCCAAACAAACCATTCAAAACCTGGGATGTACATCTAAATTATGATGACATCTAGCTTTCGCAGCTTAAATCTCAACCCAGGAATAAATCGAAGTAGGTACTTTTCTGTTTTTATTTTTACAAGAATTTATTTTATAAGATTGGTACTTCCAACAAATGTCATATTTGATTGTCTATTAGAAAAAAGGAATATCCCGTATTATCCGTGTATCGAATTTGAACAACATCAAACAACACGAACGATCCGTATTATACGTGAGGTGGGCTTATACAATTTTAACAAAGTTTTAATTTCGATTAATTAAAATTACAGAAATGAAAAAAAAAAACATTTATATAATATTAAATATTACGATAACACAAAATACAAGGGCTGTCCATAAAATAAGGTCTCTAAGGTGCTAGGGTCGCGAGAAACAATTTTACGCGTGATCCGGCAACACTGACATGTAGCGTGGTTCTCCCACGCCAAATGACGCCGGCCGCCATGACGGCCGGCGTAGCCCAGCGGTAAGGTTCTTGGCTCCCATTCCGAAGGTCGCGGGATCGAATCCCGGCGTGGCAAATAAATTTTATCTGATTAATTTGTGTTGTTTCACAATTTATTCATTTAAAATAATATATAGTATATTTGCGGCACGTCCAGAGTGGAAGATACTCTCAGTATCGCCCTGGTGTAAGACCACCGTTCAGAATTGAAACGTTGCTTGAAATGGCTTTAGCCGTGTTTGGTGACCAGATCTGAATAGCCAGGTACTCCTACCTTCCTCTTCCCCATCTCCTTCCCCTCCCCACTACCTTCAGCCTCACAACATACCCCAATTAGGGATGCCATAGTCTCACTGGTTCCAGACGGGAGCAGTTGAGACTCTCGTGCGGTATTCATGTAAAAAAAAAAAAAAAAAATGCCCGCCACGCTGCACTCTTTGTGATGCTTAGTCTCGGCGTGGCAGCCGTTCGCGATGGAACTTCGGCTCGCCACAACCGCCAGGTATGAATTACGCTCTGTAATTGGTTTTTTGTGTGCAAAGAACAATACCCTGGTAGACATTCATTCTCAGCTGCGTAAAGTGTAAGAAAACAGTGTATGAGCGCAAAAGGTTGGTTTAGAAAGTCTCGTCGGTGTTGTAGCACTAAAAAAATTTGGGTTCCTTCAACCCGTTGTGTTTGTGATCTTTGGTGAGCATTTTTGGGAGCCACCTTGCGCAGACCTTGTGGTATTCCAAATTTTCTGCCGAAATCTTGTCAATTGTGGTTTTACTGATATGATCATATTACAGAACTCCAAAAAAACGAATCACAGCGTTATTCACACCTGGCGGGTGCGGCGAGTGGAAGCTCCGTCGCGAACGGCTGCCACGCCGAGACCAAGCGTCAGAGAGAGTGAAGCGAAGGAGGCATTTGGCGTGGGGGAGACCTTATTTTATGGACACCCTCGTAACTTAAAAACTTAAATTTAATGAATTTATTAAACTTGAATATCAAATCAAAGAAACATCATAATTTTAAAAACTTCCCACGTTTACATAATACCTTATTCGGGACTTAAAAGAGGATCACCAAATTTAATACCGGAGTTATTTGTAATGCACCGTTTGTACTCAGTTTCTAAATCCTTGAATTTTTTTTCGTATTCTTCCTTTTTAAACACCTGGTCTGAGTCTGCCCAATCGATGGTCACTTTGCATTTATCTAAAATCATTGCATGGTCACTCTCAAATAAACCGTGGTCTTTATCCATAAGGATGGCCTTGATTTTGTAGCAGTAATTCTGCAGCTCGTTCCTTGCAGCGACAGCCTTTCTGATGACCTCATCCTCCATGCGATACTTTGCTGCATTGTAAGTCATGCGTTTAATAGCTTTTTTGGAAAGTCGGCCTCTCTCGTTTTTGATAGTCAGACTTTTATTTTGTTGGGTCATATTTTCCATTGCAGTGACGGTGAGTATTCCATTGACGTCTACGGCGAAGGTCACGCATATTTTAACTTCATGACAGGGCTTAGGGGGTACATTAGTCAAAGTAAAACGACCCAGATAGTAATTATCCTTTACTAGAACCCGCTCACCCTCATACACTATAATGGGGATGGACGTTTGGTTATCGACAGAGGATGCATAATCATCTCTAGTCTCTTGGGCAGGTATTGGAGTGTTACGTTTTATGATCGTACTCATTACACCTCCGTCGGTGTCTATTCCCAAGGAAAGCGGGGTTACATCATAGAGTATGACGTTTGCAGAATCGTCCCCAGTGAGGATGGCAGCCTGCACTGCGGCTCCGTAGGCTACCGCTTCATCGGGATTTATGGACCTGATCAATTCCTTGCCATTAAAAAACTCTTGTAGAAGCTTCTGAATCTTTGGAATGCGGGTAGAACCCCCAACCATCACAACTTCATCGACTTCAGCTTTGTCCATATTGGCATCACGGAGACATTGAATTACAGGCTGAAGGGTGGACTGAAAGAGTTCAGCGTTTAAATCCTCTAATTTAGCTCGGGTTATTGATGTCTGGTAGTCGATACCCTCGTACAAGGAGTCAATCTCAATGCTCGTCTGAGTGGTTGAGGAAAGAATTTTTTTCGCCCGCTCACAGGCGGTTCTTAATCGTCTAAGAGCTTTTTTATTAGTAGTGAGATCTTTGTTGTGTTTCTTTTTGAAGTTCTCGACGAAATGATTGACCATTTGACTATCGAAATCTTCACCTCCCAAGTGAGTATCTCCACCTGTAGAAAGCACTTTGAAAACGGCAGCGTCAATAGTGAGAATAGTCACGTCAAAAGTTCCACCGCCCAGATCATAAATGAGAATATTACGCTTATCTATTTGGTCTTTTTCCAATCCATAAGCAATGGCGGCAGCAGTAGGCTCGTTAATAATACGAAGTACGTTAAGTCCTGCAATAGTTCCTGCATCCTTGGTGGCCAATCTCTGGGAATCGTTGAAGTAGGCAGGCACGGTGATGACGGCATCCTTGACAGTCATTCCGAGGTATGCCTCTGCGGTCTCCTTCATCTTCGTTAGAACCATGGCACTTATCTCTTCGGGGCAGAAAAACCTCTCGCTTCCTTTGTGAGTAACTTTGATCGCTGGTGTTGTGTTATCATTCACAACCTCAAAAGGCCAATGTTGAATATCTGCCTGGACATTATCTTCTCCAAATTTGCGTCCAATCAGCCGCTTTACATCTGATGAAAAAAGAGATTTAAGAATTGATATTGGGTTTTGGAAAATGTGATGTAGGCCAATATAGATACTCACTGATCTCAAAATTAGAATTGTATATAGGTATATTATACCTTTGCAATTTTGTGTTAAAATAATGAAGAATAACAATATTGTAATAAAATATAAAGCACAGTTTAGAAATTGCTCGCATTTATTTAATACTAGATTAAGGGTCCACTATTCGAATTTCGACCGATTTCTTACATATCTCCCTTAAACATTTGAAGTTTTTAAGCTCTTAAAAAAATATATGTTATTTTTTAAGATAATATCTAGATACGTTCCACGCCGAAACGCAAATTATATGAAATTCCCCCGATAGAAAAAAATCCCAAAGTACGCTCCGAAAATTATTTAAAACAAGTCTATTTCTATTATTTTACGTTATATTTGTGAAAAAATTCACAATGTTTCTTTAAATGATACTTAAGACACGTTCCACGAGATTTTTGCACTATTTTAAACGATTCATGTTTTATTAAGCTTTTTCACCATTTTCGCTGCGATTTCATTACTTAAAATATAAGCGCACTCTGTCCAACATTCGTAATTACACATCTCTCCATCTTCTTCTTTTTCAGCCGAATAGCGCCGCCTTAAGTAGGTACCTATCGTTGCCCGGGCTTTAGATCACGTCTCTAATTTTAGATCTGAATATATTCAACTCATTCAGATCTAAAAGTGGTGTAACTAAACTCACCATTAGTAATTCTTCCTTTCTATCTATTGTTAAATTCAAATTTATGTTAAATTAAATGAAAGCAAATCACTTTGTAAAACACCATTTAAAAATATGTATGTCATTAAGTAGGTACCTTGACAACAGTGCTTCTTCGATTTAAATTTTTTTTTTTGATATGTTTTTTAAAATGTGTTTTACTGTGATCTACACATTCAATGTCATTACACTTTAAAATAATATTTGACAGATAAATAGGCGTTGCCAGCTTACAAATTTTGTAGTTCCATTTTTGATATTTTCTACTCTTATTTGACAGACTATAATTCTCACCGTAAATAGTGTTTTGGTGGTTCATGGCCACCTGGTTCATGGCGGCTTCTCCCACGAGGCGCTCTGTGTCCGTGAAAGCCACGCATGAAGGCGTGGTCCGATTACCCTGGTCGTTGGCGATGATTTCCACCTTGCCGTTCTGGTAGACCGCCACGCACGAGGTGGTAGTTCCCAGG
This sequence comes from Glyphotaelius pellucidus, assembly GCA_936435175.1. Lineage (NCBI taxonomy): Eukaryota > Metazoa > Arthropoda > Insecta > Trichoptera > Limnephilidae > Glyphotaelius > Glyphotaelius pellucidus. Next base: position 4,120,838 of record OW386561.1, read on the forward strand.
TCAATACCGATAGCTGGTGCTCTGTTCGCCATCTGAAAATAAAAATTTCATTTTCAAAGAACATAATATTTCATCTTCGATTTGGGTGGCGGGTATGGGTATCGCCGCCCCGGAAACCATTTATTGGATAACGAATACCTCTGCCATTGGTCACCCAGCGTTTTACATTTACCTTAGCAGTGGTGCCCGGGTTCATGGGGTGACGGTTGTTCAGATCTTAGCGGCGGATGCGTCTCCTCACCAACTGCATGGCACGCCAGATCGGGAGAGACTGGTTGAGGGAGACTTTTTGACCTCTCCAGCAGGACATCGCTTTGCACCGCAGTGGGAGGGATGGATTCATATGTCCCACTCCTGGACACACTGATATGGGGTGACGGTTGTCCAGATCTTGGCGGCGGATGTGTCTCCCCAACAACTGCATGGCAGGCCAGATCGGGAGAGACTGGTTGAGGGAGACTTTTTGACCTTTCCAGCAGGAATCTTTTGTAACATTGCTTTGCACCGCAGTGGGAGGGATGAATTCATATGTCTGTCACTCCTGGACACACTGATCCTAGATTCCCACACACCCCTTATACCTTTTTTCTTCCCAGAACTTCCTTTCCTAAAAAGACCCTCCACCAGTCGCGGCTCGCCCTAACGTTCACTTGTGCGCCGAACCGCCAACAAAATTGAACATTTTACAGTTCAACGTATCTTTACTCAATATTTTTTATTTAAAATTTCGCACAATGTTAAAAATAAAAACTAATTACTACTAGTATTTAAATGCATGCAATAATGCATTACTAAAGCCTCGATTACATTGAGCGAGTTTACAAGCTGCTAGCCGGCGAATTCACTATCCGATAGTAAACTTGTTCAGTGTAAAATCTGCTAGTTAGCCAGTATACATGATTACACTGAGCGAGTTTACTAGCAGATAGTGAATTCGCCGGCTTGTAGCCTGTAAACTCGCTCAATGTAATTGAGGCTTTAATAATTAAAATAATGGTATTATTGTCTGTCAAATAAGAGTAGAAAATATTAAAAATGGAACTACAAAATTTGTAGGCTGGCAATACCAAATTAACCGTCAAATATTATTTTAAAGTGCAATGACACTGAATGTATAGAACACAGTAAACCACATTTAAAAAAACATATTTTGTTCTTAAAGAAAAAAAATTAAAATCGAAGAAGCACTGTTGTCAAGGTACCTACTTAATGACATAAATTTGATTAAATAATGGTGTTTTACAAAATTATTTGCTTTCATTTAATTTAACATAAATTTGAATTTAACAGTAGATTAAAAGGAAGAATCTCTAATGGTGAGTTTAGTTACACTACTTTTAGATCTGAATGAGTTAAATATATTCAGATTTAAAATTAGAGACATGATCTAAAGCCCGGGCAATGATAGGTACCTACTTAAGCTAGTATTAAATAAATGTGAGCAATTTCTAAACCGTCATATATAATATTTTATTACAATATCATTGTTATTCATGTTAACACAAAATTGCAAAGGTATAGTAATAATATACCTATATGCAATTCTAATTTTGAGATCAGTCGGTAGGTACCTATCTGCATTGTAATGAAAAAATATTTTTTCACTTTTATGACTTTTTAATTTTTTTTTAAATGTAGGTTACACAGCTTTACATTAACACCATGAGTTATATGTTTAGTATTGCCATTTGATCAACAGTGGCACGTGGCGCCCTCCTGTGTTTTTTACTCTTATTTGATAAACTGTAAATAATCCATTAGCCTGATAGATTTTGAAAAAGAAACTGCTTTTAAACTTAATTACCAAAAGAAACACTGGTTTCAGTCGGGATAGATGGAAAAATATGCATTAATTAAAATTCGATTTTCATTCAAAGTTAAAAAACATCTCAACTGCCGCCATTTTTTTGGTGTGGATTTGACGTTTTCGAAGTTTCGTTTCAAAGTAAATATGCATGAATTACTTAATTTACCTAAACCTAATAACCATTTTGTGTGCGCAACTAGTCGTGTCTTGTGGTAATTATTGAAACAAAGTGTGATTTCCATAATCCGTGCTTAAAAATGCGGCGGCTTACGGATTATTTAGATAATAGCCCTCTGATAATTAATTTTAATAATTATTCTCCGTAACTCTCCCAAAGCTCAAAAGTCTTCATACAAAAAATCGAAATCTCGAAAAAAATATTTTCGCTATAACGTCAGTATTGTTGTATTTTTCAATCTTACCTCTCTAGCTCACTTAAAGGCGGAACTCCTGCGCCGGAATACACATGAATACTATGAACCACACTATAAACTTTCTTTGTTTTCCGTCTCCTGCGTTTTTGAAACATGGTTTGAAAGATTGGTGTGAACAGGTGTGAAGTTTGCGCGGTCCGACAATTTTGCTAGTGGCCTTTCCACGCGTACGCAACTGAACACTTGACGTTTGACGTTTAAATAAATGTTAAAATATGTTCCGATGAAGAAGAGATGCTACATCAGGGAGAAAACAGAGATATTTTAATAGATGTTTATTTACCAGGAAAGATTTCCGACTAATATCAATTATTATGACCTAAAGTTAGTATTTGAATTTCGAATGCGTAATTAATTACGCATTCGAAATTCAAACGTCAAAAGTCGAGTTCTGTTAAGAAATTTAGCGATGATATTGTAGACGAAATATAAAGGAGAACACGCAGATTTCAACTTAGACCTAACCTACCTAACTAGATTTTTATTAGGTATTTATTTATCAGGGAAAGAATAGAATACCTATTTTAATTGGTCAATTTCTTCCGTGTCTCTGAAATCGATTTATAAATTAATAGACTTTATTTACAAGTGAGTTCACGAAAGATATTATCATCCATTACGACAGTATTTATTTGCAATTTAAAGTCTTAATTAGGTATTAGGCTCGCGCGGTTAACATAACCCCAAACGTCATTCGATTTATCTCCGGTACCAACCGCTTCGTACGGCTCCTGTAAAAATATGAACTTATTTCCCCCCCCCGCCGGCCCCGCCTGCCTTCAGGCTTCCCGCTTCACCCACTTCAAAAATAATATTAATATTAATGTTGTTAATATTCGTTATTATATTATAATTTTATTATCAAATATATTTATTATATTGTATTTAGGTATTATAATATTTTAAAGTAGTGATTATTAAGCTCAATCATTGCGCATAACCTCAAAAACTTGTTCGGTTTGATTCTCCATACATGACCGCATCGCGCGGCTCTTGTAAAAATATGAACACATTTTCCCCCGCCAGCCTTCCCTCTTCGCCCGGGAGATGAATGTTTTCCGTCGCCTGTGGTCGCCTGTGGGTTTTTGAACACGAAGTGTTCAAATTTTCAATGTTTTGGGTGCTGTTCAAGCTAGTGTTCATGTGTATTGTGGCGCAGGATACGCCGCTTAAAACTCGCCGCCACTACCAGCAATTCTAAGTTTACCGAAAACATAATATTTCCCGCTTGAAAACGTCGTTTGACAAAGAGTCGCAAAATTTTATAATCATAATAATGCGATTATAAAATTAAGTAAGTTTAAATCAATTCTAAGAGAAGAAAACCAAAAGGGTTATTGGTAAAGTGTGAAAGAGCCGCCGCATGCCGCTCACTCTTCTTAATAGGCATAGATTTTGAAAAGTAAACTACTTTTAAACTTAATTACCAAAAGAAACATCGGTTTCAGTCCGGATAGAGGGAAAAATATGCAAAATTCGATTTTCATTCAAAGTTAAAAATTTCGGTTGCCGCCATTTTTTTTTAATGGATTTGACATTTGTGAAGTTTCGTTTCAAACTAAATACGCCTCAATTACTTAGATTGCCCAAACTAAGAACCTAATATTTGTGTACTTAAATAGTGGTTTTTTGCGTTAATTGTGTGTGATTTCCATAATCCGTTCTTAAAAATGCGGCGGCTCTTTCACAATTTAATGGATTATTGAATGGGCTTACTTACTAACAAACGAGTTTTAAATTTAAATAAGTACTACTAATTAAATAATGCGTTTATTAGTTAGGTGGAATAAGTAAATGTATTTATAAAATATCACGTATATTTAAAACAATCATTCATCAGTCTGTCAGTAAACAATGCAATGGAAATATAATAAGGTATGTGATGTTTTAATTAATTATGTTTGCAATGTTTTTACCTTCACGGGAATAACTCCTTATATCTTATTCTCCAGATTACGATAGTTGTCACAGTTCACAGTCACAGTCACAATCAATACACCAATTCCCATGCAGGCATCGAGGACCAAAAGTACAATTAAATCGAAAAATTGTAAAACGTTACCGAGTGTTGCCAACCCGGATTTTGAAAAAGACGTAGGCCTGACAGTGTTACCAACTCCCAAAAATATTTACCCCTAAAACTAAAATCAAAAACCCCTAAAATCCCGCCAATTACTTGAAAATACAAAAAAAAAATAGTTTGTAAAATTAATTAATAATAATTAATAAATGATACGCTGTAATGTTTTTTAAATAATCTTTATTCATAAATTATTTAATACATGAAAAATTTCTTAATTTTCTTGGGAAGAATCGGATTTTTTAAAATCGTACATGTTGACAATGAATAAACTTAGCATTTAAGGGGGGGGGGAGGGTGGTTTTAAAGGCGAAAAAAAGGCATATTTCCATGTTTTTTTTGGAGATATGAATAATGTTGTCTTATTTCTTTTATATGCACTTAATAGTATGACATCTGAAGTATCTTCGAAATTTTTTTTAATTAAAAATATTAATAAATAAGTCCGTGAGAGCGAATCTCCGGAGGCGCCTCGAAAAAGAGGTGCTATGCGGTGAACATCATAACTCGTTAACGGATCATTTGAAACAAAAAATCAGAGAATGTTCAAAGATATGTTTTCCCAGGTAGTGACGAAGCGTTTTTTTTTTGCAGGATGTTGAAGTCAAAAAAGCGATTTTTGCTAAAATTTTTGGTGAATTTGTTATTATAAAATGCAAGAAATGGTAAAAAAAACTATTCGTCACTGACTGTTGATTTATGTGTATAAATAGTGTAAAAAATTTCAAAACGATCGGTCAAGTAAATTTTGAGTTATGATGTTCACGAACTTTATAAATTTATTTGCGAGAAAATCGATTAAAAGTTTTTTTCTTCAAAATTCGCAAATTCACTTTGTGGCGTCATTATTAATTTAATGAAAACAAATAACTTTGTGTACACCACTATTTAATTAACAATATCAAACTTATTATCCTGACGAAGAAAACATAGTTTTCGAAACATTTTGATATTGTTAATTAAATAGTGGTGTACACAAAGTCATTTGTTTTCATTAAATTAGATTAAAAGTTTTTTTATACTCGAAATATACTTGAAAAGAGTAAGAGGGCCGGTCGCTTGAAATGCTTATCTTTGTTAGTTTTGCTCCGATTTACTTGAAATTTTGACACAATATTCTCGACATGTTGTACATTTAGAAAAAAATATTTTTTAAATGATTTTTAAAACCTTACCCCCCTTAAGGAGATGGATTGAATGTCTTGTATTCCCGTAACTTTGGTATTTGTGACAGTTCGTCTGTGTATGTATAATCGCATTAATTGGTAAGCCTGACCTCTAGTTCTAGTCACCACAGAGTAGTTGGATGATAATTTCACCAGATGTCGCCAAATCCGAAGTCGCTAGGTCAACAAATAAATTTGTGAAGTGTGTGAGTGCTCCGTGTTTACGATGTAAAAAAATATTTTTAAAAATATGGTGTCACAAAAAACCCCCAAACATATTAAACCCCTAAAAAAATCCCATCCCACTTAAAAAACCCCTAAATTTGGGGGGAAAACCCTGTAGCGGTCCCAAAGGGGGCCCACCTACCTTTCGCTCTCGGGCTCAAGTCGTCGGCGGGCAGGAAATTCTCTCCTCATCAGGGTCGTAGGTAACTAGGTTTACAAGATACATAGGTATTTGCCAAAGCCCGCCCAATGTGATCCCAATCAAATGAAAGAGGTAGTTGGGTGAAACATATTTGTATTGTCAGGAATACACATTTACATCATCTTGCAAAACACTATATTAATCACAAAACAACACAATGCCTATCTATGTAGTTCCTAACGTGAGAAGCTCTCTCAAATCTCTCTCTCCGGGAATGCGATGGTCTAACCGGAAATTACTGAGGGGACACATTAAGAACAAGAGGGAAATGGTGGTTACTCACAGCAGGTGGTCTGAGGCAGGAGACCGTGGGAGCAGCCATGGTCAGCGTGGGTCGCCCCAACGCTCTGCGACCTCGTAATTTACTGTTCAAATTGGGTTTGCAAGGTCCGCTATTACGGCGGCGTCTCGCGAGAACAAAAGGGAGCGTGTTCGAGCAACACGGCTCCTTCTGACGGTGGTCGGCTGGGTTCTGGGGAGAGTGGGGGCCGGCTGGATACTGCCGGAATGGCGGGGGGGTGCGGTGTGTGCTTTCTTGCGAGGGAGGGGGGGACGGAGTACACCGCCCGCGCCAGAGTTGCTGGACTTGTGACGTCATAGTGCCTGTAGTGCGTATCGTAACAACCCCTAAGTGTAATGAAAGACATATTTCATTTGTAATTTTTGAATACTCTAATTATTACACGAATTTTACAATAATGTCACACAAATATAATTAGTTCAGAGTCTAGTACGACTTCGGGCATTTTAACCAGTGATTCTACATGCGAAATTGAACAAATTTTGTTCCACGTCTTTTTATTTCGACTAAAAAAAAATTCATGTTCTCCATATACAACAAACTCCAAAGTGTATTGAGATGATGAATAATTTGCATAATTTTATAACTGTATCCAATCTGTAAACTTCATCCGCCATAACACAGAGACATCCCAAGCATGGTGGATGAATTAACACAATTTTTTTTTTCAATGTATAATGTTCTTTCTTTAAAGCACCCATCCCGTAATCACACCATAATTTGTGCAATATGTGTTTTAATTTCTTTTTCACTTTTTCCACAGATCGCGAATGCCCAGAATTGGACAAACCTGAGCTGGGTGACATCACAGTTTCTGGAAGACTTTTCGGGGAAAAGTTAGTATTTAAGAAATTATTTATTTTTCCATTAACTTTTTGTATGTAAGATTGCCAATATTCCCTAGTGTCATTCTTACGGCTTGGCATATCTTTGAAATATATATTTTTGTCTAGGAGCCGGAAATTCAGTATACTCGGAAATGTTTTATTTATTTTATTTTAAATGCACAATTACAGTTATACATAACCAATAAAAAACATACATTTTTTTATTAAGTAGTAATAGCATTTTTGAATTGTTGAATATTTAATTGAAAAATATCTATATCAGGGGACAGGTAATTTAATTACAGAATCGTTTTTCCAAGCGGCATTACTAATGGTAAGTTAGTTCTGCATCTCGGAACGACAAAAGTTCTGTGTCTGCGCGCTCTTGTGAAGTTGTCGGGGACATAAAACTCAAATTTTTGTATTATATCAGGAATACAGATGTTACTGTTTAGAAGTTTAATGCTGTTGTCAGCAAAGCAGTTAAATCAATCGATTAATTAATTTTCAATCGATTTCTCTTATTGGTGTGCCTACCAGAGAGCAATTGGACGAAGATAAATATCTCTGCTGAGCTTAAAAAGGAACCGATATACCGGCCCTAGGCCACCTATGACAAATAATAAATTAACTTGCTAATCTGAATGAATGTTTACTAGTATTTGCATTATATTTTTTATGAGTTTCAAATTTGACATCTTCTAACCATTCTTTGTTTTCAGGGCTGTTTACTCTTGTCCACATGGCTTCCACGTAGTGGGACTGCAGAGCAGAAACTGTCAAGCTGATGGGCAGTGGGCTGGTCAACCCCCGGCCTGCAAGCAGAACAGTAAGTCCAAAAATTGTACAGTTACTCGCCCTTTTTACTGATTTAATGTTGCTCAACCTCCCCTGAAAGCTGGCCGTTGAATGGTAGACGTCGTACCTTTCTCTTTGTTGAATATTTATAATTGACATTTTTTCAAGTTTTATCCACTAAAAACTATTTTAGGCACTATAGAATAGAGAAGTCCAACTTTATTGTTACCCAAAAAAAAATTGTAAGTTATCAAATTTCCGATTGCCCTTTTCAATTATTTGTTTTCAATATTGTCACCTGTAGGAAAATATATATTACGTTTGGAATGTTTTGAGAACATGAGTAAGTACATACACAACATTGGGACGGTTTCTCTGCAGAGTGAGGAAGTATTTGAGTATTACGGCCATTGTTCTCAAACCTACAGATCAACTGTTGAGCGGGAGTTTTGGCTCAACACTCCTCATATGGACAAATTTGCTCTTCCCTACCTTTTTCTTAGACCAACGAATCGAGCTTTACTAAATAAATTACTCCTTTTACTTGAGGAGTGTTGAGCGGAGACTCAGATTGATCGATAGTTGGAAACAACGGCCGTTAGATTTTCAAAGGTGATTGTTGCATTAAGAACACTGGAATGATGTTTGATGTTTGACGTTTCTCGAAGGCGATTAAAGAAACATTTTGTGGAATGTATTCGGAACATGAAAATGGTTTCTCTCAAGTGCTTTAGCATTGAGCCAAAAGAATTGTGTTTGAAAAATGTGAAAATATTACATTTGGATCTTAATAGCATTTGAATGTATATCACAAAGCTCTGAATGAATCTTATAGGAATTACAAATTAATAGTAAATAACATTGCTTCTTTCTCCAGTCTACTGCCTGACCCCTCCACACATCGAGCACGCTCGCCACTCTGCGCTGCCCGAGCAAGCCACCTTTGACCTGGACGCAACCATCCAGTATCACTGCCACACTGGCTATGTCACCAACGGCTTCCCCCGGGCCAAGTGCCTGGCCATCGAGGGTCAGGCCTCTTGGTACGGTCCAGACATCACCTGCGAACGTGAGTAGTCTTAGAAACAATTTTAGAAATATATTCCAATGTCTAGTTTCTCTATTTTTGATGGACTTGTGGATTGTTCGGAACTCCTGCCTTGTACTAAATCACCTTTTGTAATATTTACTGTTGTATCTCTTAGTTTCAAATATAAATACAACTTAAGATTTTTTTTCATTATTTGTTTTAGGGGTGTTATGCCGTGTTGCGCTACCTCCTTCTTTAGCCAATGTTTCGGACAGCGTTACAGTGTCCATTATCAGGGCTGCAGTGTAATTGTAACACAATTGTAATCTGCCATGATGATGGACACTGTAACGCTGTCCGAAACGTTGGCTAAAAAAGGAGGTAGCGCAACATGGCATAACACCCCAAAAACAAATAACGAAAATTCTTTTGGCTGTGAAAATCTAAAAACGTAACACAACTGAAATGTCCAATAAAAAAAAGTTCTTGCTATTGGGCATGGATCCGACATACATCAGAATGCGTGTTTTGCTGGGAAACGGAAAAGAGAAAAACAGATATCTATATTTCCCGGAATCTATATTTCTTCACTAATTTAATTTGATCCTCTGAAAAAAACTGGCAAATGTCCAAAGACGGAAGCCAGGAGGCTTATGAAAAAGAGTCAGAGTTGTCATATACTCTTGATTGACTGTCTTCAGGGATTCTATCTGGCTGATAAGATAGATTAATCATCTTTTTCATTCCATCGCTTCCCCCAGCGCGATCTTGCGGCCCCCCAGGAGAGCTGCCCCACGGCTGGGTGACTGCAGAGTGCCACACCTTCGGATGCCGCGCCGCGCTGCACTGCGGGGCCGGCTTCGAGCTGGTCGGCAAGGCGGAGCGCTTCTGCCAACCCGACGGAACCTGGGCCCCCAATGAACTACCCACCTGCGTTCGTAAGTGACTCAAACATATCTCTAGTGTCTGTCTTATTTACTCTGTTCCCTTCGCTTTTTTTATCATGGTTCAAACAAAGTCTTTCCTCAGACCCTGATGTACAAATAACTTATTCATTGAGCTCCCTTTTCCTCTTTCTGGTTTTCTTAATTATGTTTTAAGTTCTGTGAAACCATGTGCTTTTGTTGGTGACTCAAACATATCTGTATTGTTTATCTTATTTAATTTCCTTGTCGATTTTTATAGTGATTCAAGCAACTTTATTGTACAAATAACCTCTTCAATGTTTTCCCTTTTCTTCTTTCTGGTTTTCTTAAAATCATTATAAGGTTTCTAAAATCTTTCAGTTTCTAATGTAATTTAGATCACTTTTTAGTCCATTTTGTTGGCAAAGACTTCGCAACTACCATAAATGAAATTATCAAAAGATTCTAATTAGCTTTGGTCAAATTTGGTTGCGAAAGAGCTGATAAATAAATTACTACTCTTACATGAACCTTTCAATCTATTGTCAAAATAACATGCGTTTTCTTATTGAATATTAAATGTATTTCACAATTTGTATATTTTAATATGTTCATCGTCTCAAAAATATGAATGCATGTAAACCTTATGTAGTTAGAAACCCTGTGTTTGAATGACAGTTTCACTAATTTCTGGACTCAAATCGTGCTGTTGATTTGGCCAAAAGAATACCAATTGAATACTTTCAAGTTTTTCTGGTTTGAATCTCGATCATTAGAATTAAACCAAGAGTTTGGTTGGTTCTTTTGATCCGATCTAAGGTATTTTGGTAATTTGTTCCTTTAGTCATTTGATCTTTCGATGCTTAGATCTATGTGATATGGTCATTGTATCCTTTGGTTCTTTGCTATGTGCTCCTGTGGTCATTGATCATTTTGTCATTAAATTTGGTTATTTGTTTCTTCAGTCATTTGATCTTTTGGTACATTGGTCATTTGTTATTTGTTCCTCTGGTCATTGGTTATTTGATCCATTGGTGTTTTGGTCATTTGATCCACTTGGTGCTTTTGTCACTTGATTCATTCATTCTTTTGGTTTACGCCTTTGTCTGGTAATCAACATTGTCCAATGTCCAAAGAATTTGGTGAAACTGTCCGTTTCGTGTTAATTTATCGATTTGTGTCTTTTTTGTGCTGCATTTCCAATTGGAGGAGCATGAGAGACGGGTTGTCTGGTCGAACAAATCGTGAACAGAGACAAGCGTCTCTCTGGAGATATATTTAACGGCTTGAAACTGAAACCTAGACTTAACCTATAAACTTATAACTCTAATAGCTGTTCCACTACTTCCTACTACTTCTGTATGCACCAGTGCACTAGTGTTGATATTCTATCAAATAATGGAAAGTGTACAACTTCCATGTTGTATTATTTCTCACAGTAACTCTATGATTATTCACGAATTGCACTAACTCGCTTTCATGCTCTTTAGAAAATGCTTATTTCTTGACTCGAGTCGATAGACATTTTAAAATTCGTAATCAATTGACACTTTCATATTTTATTGAATATTGCCGAGAAGGAACTTCTTTTGCCGTTTACCTAACTAGATTTTAGAATTCAAAACAAATATTAAGTAGCCAAGTTAAATTTTACTTACATAAAATTATGTGAGTAAGATGTATGTTCATTGTTAGATTCGCTTTGTTACGCATTTCTTTTGAAGATTCAAAATGTTGTAAACTTTTTTTAATATTTAGATTCTTGTTAAACGCATGTTTTTTATGACTTATTATTTTTTTAACTAAAATTTATGTCATTGTTCATAGAACAAACTGTTGTTATATTTTAGAAATTTTTATCAGATTTAATATGCATGCTCAATCGTAGTTCTAGATATTTCCTCTTTAATAAAACTGAATTAATAAAATGTTATTTACTATGTTGTCTGTCAACCTTACTTGTTAACATTTCATTACAATAAATTTTCTCGCTCATATGTTTAGTGTTTATTTAACCATACCAACAAAACTGCCTTTTTAAACCAGAAGGTGTTTTTATTGGGAAAAGATTTGATTAGCAAAAAATGTGCCAAAATCACATTCCTAAGGTGTACCTCAGGGCTCCATTCTTGGGCCACTATTCTTCCTGATTTGTTTAAATGATATAGTTAAATAAGGAATTAAAGTTGCACTGAAATTGAATTCTACACAGGTGATATATCACAATATCAGTAATAAGAAGCAAGCTACATAAAAATAAATGTAACTTGCTTATGAAATTGGCTATGAATGAGAAAGCCAAACTCTAACAAAAATTTACACTTAGCTTTAATATTTTTCTGGGAATTGACTGCCTTGAAAAAGTAATTTTGAAATATCAAGACCTTTTCATTGACACGAGTCCAAGGGCAGAAAAAGCATTAAACCTATAAAACTAAAGGAAATTTGTGAAGTTCCAAGAAGTATGGGAGAAAATAATTGCAACGCTTTTCCAATTGCAGCACCTACTGCTCGCATCTGCATTTTATGGCTGCACTAAACTCTCGGTGAGACTTTTGACTTTAGACTTTTGTTTAGCTGCTTTTGTCTCTCACTTCGATTTTTAGTGGTTGTCATCTCAGTCCTGGTAGTCCTTCCGAGGGTGTAGATTAGGCCACCTGCCAATGATGTTCAACAAACTTCTGAACATTCTCTGTCACTATTGTGATTGATTTTTGAGGTATTATGCCGTGTTGATCTTACTCTTCATTTAGTCAACGTTTCAGTGTCCATAATCAGGGCAGGTGTATATGATGGACACTTTAGGGATATCCAAAACGTTGGCTAAAGAAGAAGGAAGCGCAACACGGAATAATATCCCAAAAATCAAGATAAATACTTTTGGCTGTGAAAATATCAAGTCATATCATTCTCTATGGCGTTGCTCGCTTGCCCACTGTAGTGGTGACGGCAGTGCAGTGCCCCACACCCGACGCACCGCGCCACGGCCGCGCGGTGTTCACCTCATGCGCTTATAACTCCATCGTGAGTTACGAGTGCAAGTACGGCTACAGGCTCGTGGGAGATAACACCAGGAGGTGCGGCGCCGACAAGAAGTGGAGCGGCATGCAGCCTACCTGTAAAGGTACTGAATCTTAATCTAAACTAACCTAAAATTATCTAACCTATCATGATTTATTTTTGGGGTATTATGCCGTGTTGCGCTTCCTCCTTAAGCCAACATTTCGGATATCGTTACAGTACCAACATCCACGGCAACAACATCTGCCCTGATGATGGACATTGTACCTAATACTCTCCGAAACGTTGGCTAAAAAAGGAGAAACCGCAACACGGCATTTTACCCCCAAAAATAAATCACAATAATACTTTTGGTAATGAAAATGTCAAATTATGTCAAACCTAACCCAACTTAACATAACCTGACCAAATTTAGTGTAACTTGACCTCTTTGACTTTTACTAACCTAACCACAACCACTTTAAATTATTATAGGTACTTACGTGCATACTTCTTGTTTACGATTCACACATCACTCAAGCGTTTGTTTATTTTTGGGGTATTATGCCGTGTTGCGCTTCTTCCTTCTTTATATAAGTATAACTGTGAAGTGTGTTTTTAGTCACTGAGGTGTTCCGCTATATAATCAATTTCAGCTTTGAGCGCTTGGAAATATTTAAGCTTTCGGTTTGGAAATTTTTTTTCAAAAAATTATACCTCCAAATTTTAATATGGAGACTTATAAACTGCTTATAGTTTTATAGAGCCATTAAATGTACCTTTATTTCACCGTTAATCTATTATTTTTAGGATTCATAAATTATAAAAAAATAGTTTTTAGGTTTTCACGGCCAAAAAGTATTTTTGTTATTGTTTTTGGGGTGTTATGCCGTGTTTCGCTACCTCCTTCTTTAGCCAACGTTTCGGACAGCGTTACAGTGTCCATCATCAGGGCAGATGAGTAAATGATATTGGTGAGAGTGTTTACTTATGTGTGTCGAAGCGATACCGTGCTGCCAGCTCCATTTCTCTACGAGCTGGTGTTAGAAAAAATTCAGCATGGTTTTTTTTTTTGCGTTTAGCTTTGGTGTAGCCGTCAATTACTGGATACCAAGAACTATTGAGCTTAGCTCCGTCGTCTCTGTTAATATTGATGGGGTTTTTATGGATTTCAATTGCCTCCGTAATTAGGCGTGCTCTGTAAGTTTTGGGTCTTCCCAGGACTTCAGGAACAAATCCAAAGTAATGGCCGGTTTCGATTAAGTGCTCGGCGATTGCCGATTTGTCAGGGTGGCCAAGTTTACAAGCACGAAAGTGTTCCGAAATCCTTTTGGAGATCGTCCGCTCTGTCTGGCCTACATACACCTTGTCACATCCAGAACAGCTGAGTTTATATACTCCATCTGTTTCCAGAGGAAACTTAGTCTTTGCCGACCTCAGTAGGTCTTGGATTTTTGTCGTGGTTCCGAAGACCGTCTTGATGTTCTCTTTTCTCAACAGCCTGGCAATTCTGTCTGTTACATTATGGACGTAAGGCAGGAAAGCGCAGCCTTTTGACTCTTGTTCACCCCTGTCTTCGTGTCGTGCTGATTTGGCTCTTATGATTTGCCTTGTCTGCCTTGCTGGGTAGCCGTTACGCTCCAGTGCATCGGTGAGTTTGGTCAGTTCTAATCCGAGTTTTGGCTCCTCACATATTCTGGTCGCTCGGGTTACCAAAGTATGGATGAGACCTCTCTTCTGAGCGGGGTGATGATGCGAATCAGCGTGGAGATACCTATTTGGTATCTCCACGCTGATTCGCATCATCACCCCGCTATATATGCCTACAAATAGGTATCTCCACGCTGATTCGCATCATCACCCCGCTCAGAAGAGAGGTCTCATCCATACTTTGGTAACCCGAGCGACCAGAATATGTGAGGAGCCAAAACTCGGATTAGAACTGACCAAACTCACCGATGCACTGGAGCGTAACGGCTACCCAGCAAGGCAGACAAGGCAAATCATAAGAGCCAAATCAGCACGACACGAAGACAGGGGTGAACAAGAGTCAAAAGGCTGCGCTTTCCTGCCTTACGTCCATAATGTAACAGACAGAATTGCCAGGCTGTTGAGAAAAGAGAACATCAAGACGGTCTTCGGAACCACGACAAAAATCCAAGACCTACTGAGGTCGGCAAAGACTAAGTTTCCTCTGGAAACAGATGGAGTATATAAACTCAGCTGTTCTGGATGTGACAAGGTGTATGTAGGCCAGACAGAGCGGACGATCTCCAAAAGGATTTCGGAACACTTTCGTGCTTGTAAACTTGGCCACCCTGACAAATCGGCAATCGCCGAGCACTTAATCGAAACCGGCCATTACTTTGGATTTGTTCCTGAAGTCCTGGGAAGACCCAAAACTTACAGAGCACGCCTAATTACGGAGGCAATTGAAATCCATAAAAACCCCATCAATATTAACAGAGACGACGGAGCTAAGCTCAATAGTTCTTGGTATCCAGTAATTGACGGCTACACCAAAGCTAAACGCAAAAAAAAAAACCATGCTGAATTTTTTCTAACACCAGCTCGTAGAGAAATGGAGCTGGCAGCACGGTATCGCTTCGACACACATAAGTAAACACTCTCACCAATATCATTTACTCATCTGCCCTGATGATGGACACTGTAACGCTGTCCGAAACGTTGGCTAAAGAAGGAGGTAGCGAAACACGGCATAACACCCCAAAAACAATAACAAAAAATATAAAAAAATAGTTAAATATATAATCACGTGATTTCTGCATTTTATTTACTTTTAAATTGTTGTTTGTGGTACCTACTAGAAAGTTGAAATATTATGACTTCTGTGTATTGTCTATGGCTCTATTGATAATCACAGATATAAATTTAAATTTGAATATTTATTTTTCAATTTGTAAACACGTGATCAATGATCGTAAGAAAAAATATTTCAATAATTTTGGTTCGCGAAATGTCGATAACAAATATTTCGGAAGAGATATGAGACATCTCTTGTTAAAAAGTGAAACTGATAAGTTAGCTTTGTGATTAGTCGAAGATTCAAATGCGTGGAAGCTTTTGAAATAATTCCTATAGATGTTCTAAAATATCTTTTCAAATTGGCCACTTTTTAGCCAGGATATTTGCAAATTGACCAAAATATGGCCTAAAACGCTCCAGTGCTATTGTTTCTGTATAGAAGTGATACCGTGTTGCATGCATCAATCCTCTTATGGCCAGTATTTCAGTATAAATAGTTAAATTAATATGTTTTTCGGAGCTTTATTTTTAGTGTAGCTGTCTAATACCGGATTACAAGCACAATTAAGAGGAACGTATGCGCAGCCCATTTCGGCCAGTTTCATACAAATCTTAAATTCGGATTTGAGATCAAAATACCCAACCAAATTGAAAAATTATTTTTGTAATCAAAAGGTATAACAAATATCTAGTACGGGTGTGAGCTATTTTTATAAGATTACTAATTAATTGATTAATACACACATTTTCATTTATTCAAATTTCACAATGCCAGAGCTTACCATTTTATGCAGCCTATGTGACTTGCTGATAAATACCAAGACGGAAGAATTCTCGAGGAACTTACTCCTACAAAACCATGAAATTATCTGCTTGACCGAAACATGGTTGAGCTCCACTGTCTTCGATTCGGAACTCTTCGATAGGCGCTACAGCGTCTACAGGCGGGACAGAGATCACGATGCGCGGGGAGGCGGTGTGTGCATAGCGGTTAAGAATACGCTAACGTCCCAGAGAATGCAAACATTAGAAACGGAAGGCGAACACATATGGGTGAAGGTGACGAAAAATAATTTTACCGCGTATATATGTGTTTTGTACTTTTATTGCACTGATGACTCGGAGAATCGCACAAAATTCTACGATTATATTGATCAGGAATGTCAATCAAAAATTTTAAAAAACAGAAACGTCCTTATATTGGGTGATTTCAATTTAACTAACAAACCGGAAGAGGTTATGTTAGAGCATTTATATTTTTTGGATTCCAATGACCTCAAACAACAAAATGTAATAAGAAATCATTTTGGCAATATGCTTGATCTAGTATTAAGCAACACGAATAAATGTGACGTCAGTCGATGTGATGAACCCTTGGTCAACGAAGATAAATTTCATCCGACCTTAGCAGTTCATACTAAATTAGCCAGGACGACGTGTAACCGGCGTCAGGTGCGAAACAGCGGTACCCGCCCGGCACCACCTACCTACAACCATTCATTCCAGTACAAGCGAGCAGATATGCAGTTAATACGCGATATACTCTCGGAATTCGACTGGAACTACCTACTCACTATATCGGACGCAAATGACGCAGTCATATACTTTAACAATGTTTTATTTAGTATTTTTGAAATTTGTGTCCCCACCAGAAAAGATGTATCTAAAAATGTAAATTATCCGGAGTGGTTCTGTAAAACAATTATAGATAAATTAAAACGCAAAGAATCGCATCGAAGAAAATACAAACTTCACAGAAATCAATCCGATTATTTGTTATTTTCTGCGTTGCGATCTGAGCTTAAAAAAGAAATTGCGATTGCAAAGCGTCAGTATTTAGAAAAAGTTCAGTGTGGGATCAAAGATGATGTCAAATATTTTTGGGATTTTATTAAATCCCAAAAAGCAAATCCACGTACCCAAATCAACTTGAGCGAAGGAACAGAAACTTTTTCCGATCCCGAAATAGTAAGCCAAAAATTTGCCGATTATTTTAAATCGGTATATAGCCAGATAGCTCCTCAACTAAATCTAGACTTTACTAGAACCGAGGGGGCATGGAACGTCGGAAAAATCGGTCTTGAGCTAACCTCTTCAGATGAAGTAGATGCTTGTATTCGGACTTTAAAGCTCGACAAGGCTGCTGGCCCAGACGGAATACCCCCTAATATAATTGCTTGTATGTCAAAAACTATTTGTCATCCGCTGAGCTATATATTTAATCTTAGCATAACGACTGGTTGTTTCCCCAATTTTTGGAAACTCACGCGTGTAAGTCCAATTTTCAAAGCTGGAGACAAGGCTGATATCAAGAATTACAGACCTGTAGCTATATTGTCAACTATACCAAAAATATTTGAAATGATTATTTATAAGAAATTACATCACCAAATTGTGCCATTTCTAGGAGAAAACCAACACGGTTTCATGCCGAGAAAATCCACGGTTTCAAATTTGTTAACGTTTTCGCGATTGGTGGCCGTTGGATTGGATTCGAGACATCAAACAGATGTAGTGTATACGGATTTTGCCAAAGCTTTTGATCGAGTTGATCATGACATTTTACTACTTAAAATGTACAAAATTGGTTTCGATCAACAAACACTTATATTCTTCGCGTCCTATTTAAAATCTAGAAGACAATATGTAATAATAAATGGACATGAGTCCAAACAATTCCCGGCATTATCAGGTATTCCCCAAGGGTCAAACCTTGGTCCTCTGTTGTTCCTTATACTTATAGATGACATTCAGGTATGTATAAAATATTGCAAATGTCTTCTATTTGCGGATGACCTGAAACTTTTGATGGAAATAATCTGTCACCAGGACTGCTTAAAAATGCAATCTGACCTTGATGCTATAGCAGAATGGTCAGATAAAAACAAATTAGAATTCAATATTAAAAAATGTGTAACAATGACGTATACCCGCTCCCAGAAGCCCGTAGTTTTTGAGTACACCATTAAAGGGAAAACGTTATGTCGAGTCAATAGCTTTAAAGATCTTGGTATCGTCTTTGATCCCAAACTGACATTTTCCGATCACATATCACGGCTCACTCCAGCATGCTACAAACTCCTGGGTTTTGTCATCAGAATATGTAAGCAATTTGATGACCCAGATGCAATGATAGCCATGTTCGATGGCGTCATAAGAAGTAAGCTGGAGTATGCTAGTGGTGTGTGGACTCCGCACCAGACTAAATATATTAATATGCTGGAACAAATCCAGAAAAAATTCCTTAGGTACGTCTATATGCGAATGCACGGAACTTATCCGAGGTTCATGCACCATATGGAGTTACTTGAGGCAACAAATAGATTTAGTTTGGAAACTAGACGTTATGCAAATCTTGCAATTCTTAGTTTTAACATAATCCATAACTATATTGACAGCCCATTCCTCTTGGAATGCTACGGTTTATACGTGCCTGAAAACTTCAGTCGTAGTCGTCGACACGACTTATTCAAAATACCATACGTCAGAACAGATGTTCTAGCACAGCATAGCATAACAAGAGGAATGGTACTGTTGAACGAAATATCAAAAACACTAGATGTATACAACTCTTCTTTAGATAGCCTTAAGATTTTTTTGTATAATGATCATCTTCTTAGGTGTTAAGCTTGTCTAAATGAGAAAATTGTACGGTAATTGGATTATTTATCTGTTGTACAATTAAAAAAAAAAAAAAAAAAAAAAAAAAAAAAAAAAAAAAAAAAAAAAAAAAAAAAAAAATAATGTAGCTTTCTATTGGTGAAAGAATTTTAAAAATCGGTTTAGTGGTTTAGGCATGAAAGCGTAACAAACAAACACACAATCAAATCTTTCCTCTTTATAATATGATATATATAGTATAGATTACAATTATATGATAAATATAGTAAAATTGTGCCCAAGTTGCCTCTAAAATCACGAAACACTAAAATCTTTAACGGCCTATATCTTATAATTTAAAGCAAAAATAAATAAAGTAGCTTACATTCGTACTAGATATTTAATATACCTTTTGATTACAAAAATAATTTTTTAGTTAGGTTAGATATTTTGATCTCAAATCCAAATTTAAGATTTGTATGAAACGGGCCGAAAAGGGCCACGCAAACGTTCCACTCAAGCTTAGTTCTCGTTTCTGTTAACGTTAGGGATTTTTGTGGATTTAAATTGCCTCCGTATTAGGCGTGCTCGAAACGTTTTGGGTTTGGGACTTCAGAATCAAATACAAAGTAGTGGTCGGCTTCAAATACCTAAAAATTTCTTCATCATTATATACGTATATTATTAACTGATCATATATTTCCAAGAAATAAACTGCGGTCACCCCGGGAGACTCTACAACGGTTGGCTGGAAAACATCGAGGCTGGAACCGGTCAAGGGGCCTCCATCATTTTCCGTTGCCACGACAGTATGAGAATGGAGGGCAATTCCAGCACTGTTTGCCAGCAAGATGGCAGCTGGCGATATCCACTGCCCAAGTGTTTGGGTGAGAAGAACCTTTCACTTAAAGACAACTAGTTTCCTTTTATAAGTACTTAACTCGGAGCTAGATCGTTGCAAACTCTTGAGTCTCATCATTAAGAGTACCTAACTGAAACACTAAACAAACTGACCTTTTCAATGTCTCCCCCCACAATACAGCATTATACAAAACAGCTGATTCTGTACTTATACAGGCATTATTGGTATCTCAGCAAAGCACACACCCGAAGAACTGGATCGACTTAAACCATAGTGAACTAACTCACTTTGCAATTTTTGAGTTAGGGCTTGAATTGAGGGCTCCAAATTATGATCTAGCTCCGCCAGAAAGAAGAACCAATCAGAGAAAAACTATTTATTTATTTTATCAGGTTCTCCATAAAACAGTTATACCTACACCAGAATATTATGGGGAAGATTACAAAATTTAAAGAAAAAAAAAGTGTATGGCGGCAGTTTCACTATCTTGTGACAAATGTCAGAAGATAATTACTGAATTCTCTGTAGGTGACATTGAAGATGTCGATGTTCAATACAGATTCATTTAGCAGTTGAATTGCTCTGTTTAATGGCGCATTTTGATAGAAAGAAGTTCTCGCTTTCGGAGCATAAAAAAGTGCATGGGATTTCCCATGAGTGTACGCGTTGGGTACATATAAGTTCTCCTTCAACATGGGCGGATTCAGTATAATGCCGGAGATTAGCTTAAAAAAGTGCTTACCCAACTATCAATGATTGGTCAGGACAGTATTTCTCTGATTGGTTCTCTCTGGCAGAGCTAGATTATGATTTGAAGCCCTAATTTCAAGCTCTCCCTTAGAAACTGCAAAAAGTGAGTTAGTTCACTACGGTTTAAGACGATCCAATTGTAAACAGTGATTCCTGAGCATATTTTCAATCATACGTCGCCACTGATCACACTTCTACATATCACAATGGGATCACGCACTGATATGCGCACTGTTTCGTAAATTACTGTGCTGCTGGAACGAGGAGAGGTGCTTGGCTATACCCAGATAGCAAAATAGCTTCTACATTTTTTACTTCAAATATACTCAGGAATTGCTGGTTGAAATCCCTCTGGTAGATGCCATTACACCTTATATATGCCACAGCAAATGAATATGTACTAATTCTGTTTTTATATGGTGGATAAATTCTAATAATAAAAACAGTACATTATATCGTCAGTATTCTTTGACAAACAGTCAAGTCCAAGTTTTTAGAAAAACGTCATTAGAGTTTTGGAAGTGGAGAATAATTCAGAATATTATAAAATACTTAGTAATTTTTAAACAAGACTGTTTTTCGAAAAATACTCACGATAAATAATAGGAAAATAGGAGATTGTAAATGGTTCCATTGTATAATGTATATGTCGCTGTCAGTCTTTTTCTTTCTCGAGGGTCTTTTTAAGGAAAGGAAGGAGAGGAAGTTTTGGTAAAGAAAAGATAAAGGTTGGAATTCGGAGGATCAGTACGTCCAGGAGTGACGGACTTATGAATCTGTCTCTTCCACTGCGGTGCAAGGTAACGGGTCGAGACAGCCCTGCTGGAGATGTCAAAAGGTCTCCCTCAACCAGGTTCTCCCGATGCGACCCATCACGTGATGCATCCGCCACCAAGACCAAGATATACCTCACCCCATGAACATCAAAAGTAGCTTGCCACTTGGGGTGACCTAATGCAGAGGTGCTGCCAATAAGTGATTCGGGACGGACACCGCAAAAATATAATTGACTTGACTTGCAACTAATATTGACAACTTTCTTTATCGCATCTGTTAAAACCACCAGCTACCATTGCCCTCTGTGGAATAAAACTCTGAATTCGTTGGTTAAGTACTTAGCCACCGGAGCGACCACGCGAAATAAATAAATTTGCCTCGATGCTCGAGATTTCCAGAAGATGATTTTTGAAATTTTTCGCCAACATTAAAAAAATCAAACCTTCGAATTTTAACATGGAGACATAAAAACTTATTACAGTGCTATATAACCAATAAATTACCCTGTATTTTACCATTTACCTCGTAAAATTGTAAAGTTTATAACCACGCGAATCCTGCATGTTTGTTACTTTGAAACTCCGTGAGAGGTACTTATTAGAGTCGACATAGAATATTTTCAATTTCTCTATGTTGTCTGTGGTATACTTGATAATGAAAAGTGCGCATATCTATGGGAAAAAGACTTAATTTTGACTGTAAACAGCTGATCAGAAATTCTGCTTGAAAAAAGATTTAAAAAAATTATTTTTAACATCGTTCTAAAATAGTCTACGAAGTTCAGATTTGCGACATCTATGGCCATAATAGATAAAGCATTTCAATAGCTTCGTTTTAAAATAAATGTCTGACCATGGAAATTTTTTAAATAATTACAATAGATGTTTTACAAATAGTAGGAAAATGTGGTCCAATTTTGGACCGATATCAATCGCAGAAAAATAAAAGTGGTCCATTTTTCGTCCATAATCGCTCCAGTGGTTAATTGAAAACCTAGCATCATTTGTGAACTAATCAGTATATGGTCAAGCAAATTTCTCCATTGCTGGCATTATTTTTTTGCATATGGCATACTTGGCAATTGTGTGTTTGTTTTTATTTATGTTAATTTTTACTCTGTTTATAATTACAATAATAGGATTCTATAATCCTTCCTCTTTTACTAATCAACCAGCGACCTAAGCAGATCCTACAGAAATGCAGGGGACCGAGCCTTGTAAATCTTTACCAGTGTAGATTTAAAAAGTGCAGTTATAATCCCCAAGAATAACAATTTTCGAGTGAGGATATTTTGATGAAATTGTGTCAATGTCTTCACAGTGGTTTCTGTATGATTGAGGGTCAGAAAGTGGTGATAGATATTTTCGTTATTTGTTTTTGGGGTGTTATGCCGTGTTGCGCTACCTCCTTCTTTAGCCAACGTTTCGGACAGCGTTACTCTGCCCTGATGACACGGCATAACACCCCAAAAACAAATAACGAAAATACTTTTGGCCGTGAAATCTAAAAAACTTATCTGGTTGTAGATAGGCCGTTCCAAATATAATTTTCTCGAGAGGAGTTGTTATGTATTTGCACAAAAAGATGTTCGATGTTATTGTGTTTCGTGGTTAATTTTCTTGATGACAACTTCTGTTTTATTGCAATTAAAACTCCTCCACCTCTTGACTTTGAAAGTCATGTAAACAGGATTTGTAAAAATAAACCAGAATCTTATTTTGACCGAAATGTTTTACCGATTGTGACGTTAAAATTATACAGCATCGATTCTGCTTATTTGTTGAAATGAAGGCTTCTTTTTCAGCTCCCTGCGTTGTTCCCCATGTTACTCAGGGTAGGGTGATCTTGGTACCGACCAATGTTACACAGGACACTAACGAAACACTCCCATCGTCAGCGCCCACCACACAAATTATTGGCTCTTCGACGATGGTGCATCATGGTAAATATGACATACAACCTACTTTTGTCTATGCA
This sequence comes from Glyphotaelius pellucidus, assembly GCA_936435175.1. NCBI lineage: Eukaryota > Metazoa > Arthropoda > Insecta > Trichoptera > Limnephilidae > Glyphotaelius > Glyphotaelius pellucidus. The sequence goes on from OW386561.1 coordinate 4,144,345, forward strand.
TTATCCACTAGAGCGTTCGCATTAATAATTGAAATACACATCCAGTGTACGCGATTTCCGAAAGTCCGATTTAGAAATTTGTCGCTGTCATTAAAAAAAGCATATCTCTGAATTTTAATTTGGAGACATATATCGTCCCTTAGCTTACAACACCGCATAAGTCATTTTTATCAGCTTTACAGGAGACTTAAAAAACTGCGCGGTGTTGAGAGGCCAACCGACTTGCGCGCTGTCACTACTTTTCGAATTACGGCTTCTGATTGACTGAAATCTATATCATGTGACCAATGATTAGAAGCGCTATGAGCAGCTCCATCTAAAGGCATTTAAATGTGAAAACCGCCAATTTTCAACTTGAGCGGTGTTGTAAGCTAAGGGACGATATGCTGCTTATAGTGTTAGAGAGTCATTGAACGCACCTATATTTAAGCGCTTATCCCATATTTTTAGGATTCAGAAAAAAATTATGAAGCACAATTTCGGCACACCATTTATTCTAAAATTGCCGTTTGTGGTACCTGTTAAAGCAATAACAAATATTATCACTTCTGTGTGATGTCTATGGCCAAGTTGGTATTCACAGATATAAAATTTTTAATTCCAACATGCATTTTTTATAATGTAACGATTTGTAATAAAAATATTTCTATAATTTTGGTTTTGCGAAATGTCAATAACAAATAATTCAGAAGAGCTAAGAGACATCTCTTGTTAAAGTGTGAAACTAAAGTTAGCTTTGTGAATTCTCAAATATTCCGATGCGTAAAATAATATATTAATAATTCCAATAAATATTTAAAAAATATTTCTTCGAATCGGCCACTTTTTGCCAGCGAACGCTCGAGGGTGTTTGTAAATTGTTCAAAATGTGGCCAAAAATGTTCCAGTATTTATATGATTTATTGTATTATGTACCAACAATGTTTCTTACAGGAGAAGCTTTGATAGTTCTGTGCGAAAAGAATTACGAATTCCTATCAAATAATCCAGCAGTCACGTGTAATAACGGAACCTGGACGCAAATTCCAAAGTGCCAACCTGCCAGGTAAATTCTAACAAGAATACTTTTGCAATAATCACTTCACTTATTGTTTGTCAAATAAGAGTAGAAAATGTAGGAGGGCTTCACTGTTGTTCAAATGGCAATACTAAACATATAACTCATGGCTTTAATGTAAAGCTGTGTAACCTACATTTTTATAAAAAAACTAGCTGACCCGGCAAACGTTGTTTTGCCATATACATTATTTCTAGGAAATATTTTTTTAGTTCCGGGGTTGAAAATGATTGAATTACTAATATCGGTATTAAAAAATAGGAGTTGATGGTAGAAGGGTGAAAATTTAGGGCTGTATGTATTTTTTAATGCCTCACCATAAAAAAAAAAAAAATTGTCCAAGAAATAAAATAAAAAAAATTGGGGTGGACCACCCTTAACTTTTAGGGGTATGAAAAATAGATGTTGGCCGATTCTCCAGATCTACCCAATAAGCACACAAAATTTCATTAAAATCGGTCCAGCCGTTTCGGAGGAGTATGATAACAAACACTGTGACACGAGAATTTTATATATTAGATTAAAAAGGCGTAAAAGTGAATTATTTTTTTTCATTGCAATATGGATATGCAATATCTCAATTGCATATAGGAATATCATTATTATACCTTTGCAGTTTTGTGTTAACATAATGAAGGATAATGATATTGTAATCCATACTAATATTATAAATGCGAAACTGCTCGAGTTTGTTTATGACCTTTTCAGGCATTAACCAATAAAAAGACTTTAAAAATTCATTCACCAATAGAAAGCTAAATTATATGCGCTGACTATATGTTGTATATGATGGTAAGCTCTGGCGTTATGAAATTATAAATATTAATATATTTTATTTGTTATACGTTTTCTGTCGCTAACAAAAGCGAGTTTTTGCTAACGTCAGAAAAAAATCGTTTCCATGGAAACCATGTTGATATATTTGTGGGCTCTAAGCCGGTAGGTACTGAGCCCCCTGGTCAGCTACTGCTCCAGGAAATTCAAATATTAGAATATGTTTTTTTTTTTTTTTGACAAGCTTCTGTTTTGGAACAAATGTCAGATAGAGTTCCTACATTAAAAATATAATTCGTAACGATTAGGTATAAAGACTGAATAATAAATTGTGTAATTTTTTATTATATTAACAAACTTCCAAATATTTAATTAAAAATAAACATCCGAAATGTTTGTAAGCGCATAAATTCCGAACGAATGAACAAAATTGGATAACTATTTTTTTTCTTTGAGCTATAGCTTAATGAAATTTAGGTGGTAGGCGAGATGTTTGAAAACTGAATGTAAGGGAATGAATGTATGGAATGCTGGAGGGGGTGGGGGTGGGGAGGAGGGGGGATAAGTTCAACCGCTACAGTAATTTCCCGTAATACCATGCGAGCGAAGCCGCGGGGAAAAGCTAGTAAAATATAAAGCATAGTTTAGAAATTGCTCACATTTATTTAATACTAGCTTAGGTGCCTAGCGTTGCCCGGGCTTTAGATCATACCTCTAATTTTAGGTCTGAATATATTTAACTCATTCAGATCTAAAAATATTAAAGTGTGTAACTAAACTCACCATTAGTGATTCTTCCTTTTTATCCAATGTTAAATTCAAATTTATATTAAATTAAATGAAAGCAAATCACTATGTAAAACACCATTTAATCAAATTTATGTCATTAAGTAGGTACCTTAACAATAGTGCTTCTTCGATTAAAATTTTTTTTCTGAACAAAAAATGTTTTTTAAAATGTGGTTTACTGTGTTCTATACATTCAGTGTCATTGCAATTTAAAATAATATTTGACAGGTAAATTGGTGTTGCCAGCCTACAAACTTTGTGGTTCCATTTTTAATATTTTCTACTCTTATTTGTGAAACTATATATCATTGTTTCATAAGTACTTACATATACTTTTCGTAGGTGTAAAAGGCTCCCTAAGCCTCCGAAGAATGGAATGGTGATAGCCCCAAAGACTGAGCACGGTATGAGAGCAAGGTTCCATTGTAAAGACGGCTTTTCGTTAAGAGGTCCTGAACTCTTGCTCTGCTCTTTTGGAAACTGGACTGGAGAAATGCCCATCTGTCAGGAAGGTAATGGTTCTTCCCTTTTTATTGCACCTTAAAATTTTATTATTATTAGTACGTCCCCTCAGTTCTTAATTGTCCAATAGACCATTTTAGTTTTTGTTCAATCTCCACCTTAAAATTAAAAATAAAGTATAAATAATGATAGTTCATCATTTAACCAAGAATTATTTAAACTAATGAAACCTTTACGGAAATAGCTTTATCTTAAACACCTATCATATTGTTTCATAATGAAAGCAAACCTTCTCCTGTAAAATTATCTAATGGTCTGTTGGACAAATATGAACTAAGGCGACGAGTAGTCATCACCATGATTGGTTCAAGATACCACTTGGCAGAACAGATGTCTAGCACAGCATTGCATGACAACCGTCATAGTGCCATCGAATTAAATTTCTAAATTAGTAGATACAGTACGAACTCATATTTTTTAATTAATCTTTAAATATAACCTTAAAACTTTTCCATGTACCTATCTTCCCACATGTTAAAAATTTATTTATGTAAAGAAGAGTGTCCTTGGTGAGAGGGCGGTGAAGATTTGATTTTTATACAAATCTAATGTTTTATTCCGAGATTGATGAAATTTTGCACACATGACCTTCAAAGCAAAAGAAAGGTCACTGTCCACATATGATTTAGAAAAACCTCTGACATCCCCCTTTCTCTCTCCTTAAAGCCGAATTTTGATACTTTATTGAATTTTGCACACTTGACATTTAACCACTCAGGTATTTTGCGATTGTGCAGGTTTTTTGTCTTAAACGAACTGTCAAATAAAAAAAAACTTTGTCTTATTTCCGCTTTGCAATTAAAGCTCTATTAATGAAACATTTTTGAACGTATAAAATAAGCTTTCAAATTGTTATATTGCAAATAAATATTAACATTTGTAAATATTAAAATTTAGAATGCAAACATAAGAAAATTGTAAAAATGACGTGCGTGATGTTTTTATGTGAAAACGGTACTAAAATCACAGATTATGTAAAAAAAACCACATATTCTAATGTATAAACAATTTTTTTCACCTCACTTTTATACCATTTCATGCAATAATATTTATTAAAAAATTAACAATGTCTAACGCCACGTAGGCGATTTGGTGGGTGAAAACTGTTTCTACAAAATAAGTCTTTTTTATGAACTTCTATGGACAACTTTGAATAGAGATGTAAAGCTTGATTCAATATGAATCTCCTACTTTTGTTTTAGGGTTGTCACTATAACAATAACAGAGTTATAACGATTTCTGTGTGTGCGCCGTTGGCGTGAAAACACGCTTTTGCACTTGACTGCTATTGTTATATTGTCGTGTAAACAAGCTTACAGGTTGGAGTGGTTGAAATGAGAGAAAAATTATTACTCTCTACATCTGATTTTGAAAAATTCTGTATAAAGCCTAAAATAATAGTTAAAAAAATCTTGTAGTTAAATGGATGATAAATCTGTCATATAATTAAATTTAACCACTCCGACCCATAAGCGTGTTTACACAACAATATAACAACAGCAGTCAAGTACAAAAAGCTTGTTTTCATACTAAATTGTTATAACTCCATTATTGTTCTAGTGACAACCCTAAAACAAAAGCAAAAGATCCATTTTGAATCAAGCTTCACATTTCTATTCCCGTTGCCCGTAGAAATACACAAAAAAAAGACTTATTTTGTAGAAACAGTTTTCACCAGCCAAATCATTTTTAATTTTTTATTAAATATAATTGTATGAAATGGTAATAAAATGAGATGACAAATTGTTTATTATATATTTATACAATAAAATAAGTTTCTTCTTCAAATTTTGCAAATTCACTTTGTGGCACCATTTTAGTAATGAAATAATTAAAAACACTTTGTTTTTACCACAATAAACTTTATTTAAAAGTCAACATGTTTCAAGAACGATGTTCTCTTCATAAACAGAAAGTAAAATAAACAGTACATTCTCTTCATCAGGACATGTACTGAAACAGTACATTTTATGTCCTGATGAAGAGAACATCGTTCTTGAAACATGTAGACTTTTAAATAAAGTTTATTGTGGTAAAAACAAAGTGTTTTTAATTATTTCATTAATAAAATAAGTGTTTTTTTTTTACAAAATCTGTGATTTTAAGACTGTTCTCACATAAAAACATCAAGTAAGTCATTTTTACAATTTTTTATGTTTGCATGCAAAATTTTAATATTTACAAATGTTAATATTTATTTGTAATATAACAATTTGAAAGCTTATTTCATAACCTTTCAATAACAGTTTTTAGTATTCAGTTACATTCAGAAATGTTTCTTTTATAGAGCTTTAATTGCGAAGCGGAAATAACACAAAGTTTTTATAAATCCGACAGTTCGTTTAAGGCAAAAAACTTGCATAATCGCAAAATACCTAAGTGATTAACTAATATAAAATATCTCACATAGTAACTTATATACTTCTTGACTTTCCAATTCATTTGTGTATATCTTTTCAGTGTACTGTCCGTTCCCTGGATATATTGACCACGGAAAAGTTCTTTTGGTCGGAAACATGGGCCTCTATGACTACAGACCTTACGTCAGAAAGGTAAAGATCACTAAATAAAATTACATAACTGATTTTTTTTTTTAATCTTTTTGTTTTTATGCTGATGATAATGAATTTCAGGTGGTGAATAACAAGCAGATAATGTATGACTGCGATAAGGGCTATGTTTTACTGGAAGGCCCTCCCGGTGCCACTTGCATCGGTGGTCAATGGAGTCCAAGAGAACTTCCTAGGTAAGAAATAAGTAGGTACTTGAGTTATCTTGATATTTGTGGGAACTTTGGACTTAGTAGGAGTGCATGGTGAGTTCATGGGGTGAAATGGTGTTCATGGTGTCTGGGTCTTGGCAGCGAATGCATGTGCTGCATGGTGGGCCGGACCTACCTCTTCAGCCGGAGTCTCTTGGCCCATCGCCTTGCATCACAATGGCAAGGATGGATTCATAAGTCCGTCACTTTTGGACACATTGACCCCTAGATCTACCCATATCTTTTTCCTTCCCAGAACTTCCTTTCCTACCTTTTCTCATAAAGACCTCGGCGACGGCTTCCCCAAAGATGACATAGGTCCCAAAGGAAATTATCTTCCTCAGGTTCTGTGTGGAGCTAATGTAAAAAATAATCATTGCAACTTACAAAGGTGGCAATACTTCTCCCCATTCAAAAACACTTTGTTTTTTTTCTAGTTGTGTTCCTGGTCAACATCCCAGACTCAGGTGGAGCAGAAGAAGGAGATCTATAGAGATGAACAAGCGAAGGTTAAGACGGTCTCTCTATCTGAGAAAATACCATCATGAGCTGAGGAAGAGAGCAGCGCAAATAGCCCACCACGAAGAGCTACTGAGACACCTGGATTTGCACAATCAACTAACCGGACAATCCATCACTCAGAACATTGGCTTTGGTTTGAACAATGGCGAAAGCTTACGAGAGAAAAGACAAACATTTCAAGTTAAACCAGACTGGACTAATGACCATTTGTCACTCAATGAAGACGTCAGAAATCTAGCCCCAACACACTTAAGGAGGAAAAGAGACACAACAAACAATTTGAGCTACAACGAGAATGATGTTGAGTTGTCCAATTTAAATCAAATGTATCAGGGTATCAGGAGAAGAATGGTAGAGCTTCAGAGACCATATTATAACAACGCCAGAAGATCTCGTGGGTATAATTTTTTTGGGTTGCGCCCAAGGGCTCGAAGAGATACCAAAATTAGAAATCAGGAACCCAAAACTGATCCAGAAGTGTATGACCAACAAGATCAAAATTGGACATTTTTAAACAACAGGTTTAAGACCATTGTGATGAATGAAATGAAAGAATTTGAAGCTCAGAACGAGCTGCAGTTTGGCCAAAGTAATGCCATTCAGGAAGTTGAGTCAAATGTGCCTAAGGATATATCTAAGAGGGATGTGAGCGGAATAACCCACTCTTTCATTGCCAAAAAGATTGACGAAATGAAGAAGGAATGGAAAGAAGACATGGCCAGAAAGACAGGGAAAACGTCAGAAAATTTTCAATTAAACTCGGAGTTGAAAATAGATCCGAAACCTGACCTACAGAAAGTTAAGCTTCAAATGGAAAGTGTGGCTAAGAAAAATAATAACAGAACAGTGTCTGTTGTCAGCAGAGGAAAGTTTAAAGATCTTCCGAAGATTTCCACCGAAGATATGATCAAAAGAATGAAAAGGACAAGCAGAAAAACTGAGAAACTCAATCAGACTACAGCTAGTGTACCAAAAAGGTAACAAGTTATTTTAATAATAATGAAACGTAAAAGCCCATATGGGCGTATAACAACAATAACAACAATAAATAAATAAATTTTGATTTGGCCTAAAAAAAAAAAAAAAAAAAAAAAAAAAAAAAAAAAAAAAAAAAAAAAAAAAAAAAAAAAATGAAAAAATGAAAAAATTTAGTAAAGGCAATAAATACTTGGGCAATACCTTTATTAACGTACTCATTTGGCATAATTAAATGGTCCAATACAGATTTAGATAGCTTAGAACGATTAATTAGAACTACGTTAACAAAGTTTAATTGCCATCATCCAAATTCAGCTATAGAACGAATTAATTTACCTAGAAATTTAGGAGGTAGAGGTATAGTCAAAATAACTTCTTTGAAATACAATCAGGTAGAAATGCTAAGAACTTTTTTTCCATAGGAAAGCTAATAGTTCAGAAATGCACAAAATAATTTGCAAGGCAGATAGAAACATTACACCTTTAAATTTATACGACGATAATGCCAACATTCTTTTAAATACCAACCAGGAATTATTAGATTCCTTGTCAAATAAAATTATTCACGCCAAACACTTCAATTATCTCAACCAAACGTATGTTGACTAACTTTCGTCAAACAAATGGTTGAGTATTGGAGAATTGAGCGCAGAAATAGAAGGATTTATGCTTGCCATTCAGGATAGAGTCATTAATACTAAAAATTATAGGAAGTATATAATCAAAGATAGAAATCAAATTGATGATTTATGTAGAAAATGTTTGGCTTTTCCGGAAACTATAGAACATATTATATCGGGATGTTCTATATTAGCGCCTTCCGAATATACTTTTAGACACAATCAGGTTTTAAAAATAATTCATCAAAGTTTGGTAATTAAACATAAATTGATTGATTGCCGTAATGTAGTACCATATTATGAATACGAACCAAATTCGTTTTTAGAAAATTAATTTTATAAAATATATTATGATAAAACTATACTAACAGACAGAACGATTCGTCATAATAGACCCGATATAGTTTTACATGACAAAATAAAAAAATAACTTATATCATTGATGTCGCTATTCCAAATTCCTGTTGTCGCAGCCGAATGCCACGACACGAGAGTGTGGACTGTAAATCCTTTTTGTAGACGTATAGACCATGTATCGTGTTTTGAAGGCAGATCAAAGGAGAATCGGTTTTGGAAGGAAGTCTCCTACCTTTTAACGGCTTCTGAAGGCTGCTCAGGGTCGTTTCTGGTTTCACACTATATTGCACAACACAGGTTTTAAGCACGACACTATTATTTTATAAAAAGAAACGAAACTGCGATTATTTGCGATATTTTGCCGAGAGCTAGTTGTGAGCCATGTCACTTTCAAAATGCAACTGTTAACAAGTGGGTAATGCACACTTGGGTAGCAATATTGTTCAACATGTAGGTAAGCACATCTTCTTCTTTTCCTGGTGGAGACTTTGAGGAAAGGAGGAAGAGAATGGATTACATGATGGAAGGAATAGAGGAATATGGATTAAGTTTTTTTTTAAAACTGTTTCAGAACCAAACACCTGTAATATTCAAAAATCTGTTTCTGAAAAAATTAGAAAATATACAGATTTAGGAAATGCGATTAAAAGAATTTGGCATTCTCGGACTATAAAAATATTACCATTTGTTATTTCGGCTACTGGCATTATACCTAGCTCTCTAATTAAAAATTTAGGCTTATTAGATTTGTCAAAGAATCTTTATATAAAAATGCAAAAATCAGTCATATTAAATACATGTAGGATTACGAAAGATTTTTTAAATATTTATATTGAGGGATCGGTAGGATTTATCGGTTCAGTTAGGAGTTCTATCGAGCCGAACCCTCTGATATGAAAATATCTGGAGTCGGTGAAGTATTTTCCCATATGGTCTCTGGTAGGTTGACATGTTGTTCTTGTATAGTTTTGTATTTAGTATACTTATACAATGCAATTACATCGCGTGAATTGACTAGATTAGCATTTGTGGAAAAGTGTGTGGAAGGATTAAGTTTTTCCTGTGAGGAAGATTTAACCCGGACATAAAATCTAGAGAACAATAGAGGTGAGTCTCTTTGGCCTTCTCCACTAGCTTCGGTCCATAGTCATTCTTCTACAGTCCTCAAATCTCCCGATCTTGCTCCAATCTTTTTCCAAACAGTCTTTCCTCTTTTTTCCCGGTATTCCTCTGACTTGCTTTCACCAGGACACCCCATTTGCACACCGTTTTCGATGTCCTGTTATTGTTAAATGGCCAATTCAATGCAGTCTTTGGGTTTTCAATTAGATACCAGAGTTCATGCTTCATTTTCTCACCCAAATGTGTCGATTATGTAATAAGATAGTGTAGACATTTTTGAAGATAATTTATGTGGATTCGGAAAAAATGTTCTGCTATTGCTCAAAAATATGTATCACCTGTGTCTCTATTTATGTCTCTTGCCTCTCTTCTGATTTCTGGTTGTTTGGTTTTTGATTCGGCCATTAGTTAATAACATACCTTCAAATATTAGTATGGAAAAGTATGAACTGCTTACTGAGGTTTAAAAAAGCCATTGAATTCACCTGTATTTCACGGTCCATCCCATTTTTTTTTTTTTAAATAAAAATTTAATAAATTTGTTAAATTAATAATTTATTTTAATTTATGAAAATCACCTAACTAGCTAAATTTGGATGGCTATCGCTCGGCTGTTTAAGTCGTTATTATTTATCCTCTGACTGAGTAGTATGCTTTCATAATTTTATTCAACTATTTGTATTATCAACTGAGTTTTTATAACTGTTCATATTATCTGTAAAACCCAGTTTAAATAAATAAATAAAGTTCTTCATTGATTGTCGCTAATATTGTCTTCAGTTATTAAATATTACTAGGAGGCGGAATGCTGAGGCAAAACGAAAATTCAAAAGCCGCTAATTATTAAAGGCAAAATAATTAAACTATTGTTATTTGACCGGTCTAATTTGTTTTATGGGGCCAACAGCCTAGCTATAAAAGATAAAAGATCATTTAGTTTTGGCCTATTTCAGTATATCGCTCGCCATACATTTCCAATGTTTTTGCCTCCACATTCCGCCTCCTAAATATTACAGTTTGAAATTTTTTCAATAAGTTAAAATAAAAATAAATATTCATCCTAGACTTGCAAAAAAGTCAATAGATGTCGCACATTAAATAAAATGGATAAATTTATCCAAGACACTATCTAGATAGCATTTAGTTCGAGAAGAATCTTGCAATCATGCAAATAAAAACATGCGTTAAAAAAATTAAGACGAAGTTTGTAGTTCTTAGTCGAAGTATGATAATGTAAAAATGACCAAAGGTAATAGGATTCCATTAGTAGTCGTAGTAGTAGTAGGGCCCCGGCAAGGCTTAGGTCCTGGGTTCAGTTCCTACCACACCTTTTTCTCATTTTTCTGTTTCAAATTTTCGATTGAGTCACTAACTTTGTCTTCAGTGATTAAATGAAATTCTGCCATTTATAACAAATTGTTTAATTTCTTTCTGATAGCAACAAAGACAAGTTACGCCAGCCGCCATCTCCTGGTCCAAAGCAGACTTCCGAAGACCCTCGATCATCCCCGAGTCCTGCGGAGGCTGCACCCTCTGGTCGCGGCGGGGGGCGGGGGGGTGGTGGGGGAGGTAGGGTGAAGGGGCCCTGTGAACCCATCACCAGTGAACCTTACGTCAATGTGGAGATTGTCAAGTATGGCAGAGAGCCCAACGTCACTTATAGCTCGGGTGAGTGAATTTTAGTTTTTTCAATTTGGATGGCGGGTACGGGTACCGCCGCCATTTATTGGATAACCAACACCTCTGCCATAGGTCACTTCAAATTCCACAACTACAACTCCCTTCAAACACAATTTTTAATTTTTGATCAAGTCCTATTACGTGAAACCCTCTTTAAGAAGTTTTGTGGTGAAGTTTAGTTTTTTCGGTCCGTCGACCCAAAATTGGTCCATTTTTTTCTACATAAAAGGTTTTCCTGCTTTAGTTTGTTTTTTCCAGTCCCTTGGAAAACTTCTTAAGAAGCTTTCATTGTATTTAAAATTCTGAATATTGGCCTGGACTCGTCTGAGCTTACCAATTTTATATAAATCCATGTACCATCAAGACCTTCCTAACAAACCACTGTTTTTCATTTGCTTGCAACAGAATTAATCTTAGAAAAAATTCTCTAACATCCCATATTCGTGCGCAGTGCTACGCACAATTTCGTACTATTGACATTCTTAACAATATCCTTCAGAAATATTGAACCGAAGTAATGCGTAAAATCGTAGAACATCTCTTATCTTTATCCTATATTCCTCTTTCTCTCCCCCTTACCTTCTTATTAGTTATAAAAGTCATTTATCCTAATTCTTTCTTATTTGAGCAGGTACGGTTGTGCGGGTTGCCTGTGGAAAGGGCTATGATTTAAACCTGGGTTTCAATGCAACAGCCAAATGCGTCAGAGGAAGATGGAAGCCTATGAAGCCACTATGCGAGATTCGTAAGTACTTATTCTGTCTTTTCCGCTGTGTACGATGCCAGTGTGCCACATTGAGTGAGACTCATCCTGACTCTAACTGTCCAATACCTACTGATTTTTAAAGTTTCAAGTGAAAGAAAAAACATGAAAAATGTCATCGGAGACTAAAATTTAATTAACATTTTTTACTCCAAACAATATCAGGAATCACTGGTTAAAGTAAGTCATGTATTTTCCTTTACACCCTATATCTTATATCCACATACTCGCACAAGAGGTTAGGAGAAGGTTAAGTTGGTTCTTTGGAAAGGAATATGGAAATTTTTAAGAACAAGGTGATTTATGGAAGACAGGCCAATAGGCTTATAATTAGCCTTAGTGCGTATATAGTACTTATGCTGTGCACAGTGAATAGATAAACCGTTCAAGGTGTGTTGTGAGCATGTCTGGCTTGCCACAAGTAAGGTCAATTTTCCCTTTCATCTGGAGAAATTGAACAATGCATGCCAAACTTTAAGACTGGCCTGAACATGGTACAATCTTTTCTCCCGCAGTTACTGACTTAACAACGAATGTAAGCGAAAGAGAAAGATGCGTAAAAAGATATGTAACGTGGGTGGTAGGACATGCCACTTTTTGTCCTTAAACTCGCCTATTGCGACGATTTCTGATCAATGTCAGGCCGGTGTTAAAGCTTGGCGTGCACTATAACTTGTGCATTTGTTTCAGTGCCCTGTCACATCCCTGTGACGGAGAACGGAGTCTTTATCTTGGCCGGAGCTGACGGTGCTCTTGCTGACAGTGAAGATGTCTTGCTCAATGATACCAGTGAGGTCTTAAATGGACAAGTAGTCCAATTCTCTTGTGAAGTCGGGTAAGAAATTTTATTCACATACATACAGTGATATTACAAATATAATTTAAACACGATAGTGTCTCAAAATATGGCAAATAGCAAACACCCTCACGTTTTCCAATAAATTCTTTATTCAAACATTCATTCAAGTATGCAGTGGGGGCCCAAGCACTTCTTTGATAGTGGGGATTGACATTTTTTACATGTACCTACTGTATCGTAATCTGACCACCCGGAGAATATACCTAATATAAAATTTCTCAAACAAAAATTTTGATGATCAAATCATTCTAATCAGATGAATAAACGCAAAATAACATAAAATTTCTGTATATATATATATATATACCAATTTATAATAAAGTACTATAAAAATATCACTTTATCTTGCAAGATTATTATCGAACATATTTGAACGCGAGCGATTCCTGCCCGAAACCTGCAAACAAATGGTTCGGTATTCTGTCATGAGGGGATAAATAGGATTATCCCCACGGTATTTGAAATTCACATACGAGTGCCTCGGATTGCCTCTATGACCGAGAAAGCAACTCGAAGAATATCAAAATGCTTTGGGGGATAACTCGGATTGTCCCCCAAGTGCGCAATAGGCTCTGTGCACTGAGAATGGTTCGTGCGCTGGTCCGCTGACCGGCTATCATTCCGCTCTCGCCGGTCTGAATGATCCGGAATAATATTTTGTATTTTATTTCTGCGGATTTTAATTGCTTTTATGTTTGAAGAATTCATTCATTTTGGTAAAGACAAAGCATGGGCTGTTATTTTCTTTAGTAGATTTCGGATGTAACTGCTGGGGACTGTCCCCACTGTTCCCCTGTGAAGAACCGCCACTGCAAGAATGTCAAAAATAGACATTCAAAGAGTATGTGTGTAAGAACAAAACAGAAACATATATGACCGGGCAGCACTTATGTACTTAAAAGTTGCGTCAAATACTAAGTTCTACATCACGGGTGTGATTGAGATGACAATGCCTACACTAAGATGAATACGGAATACACTGTATACGACGATCTACTGCCAGTAGATTGTCCTTCTTATAATTACGTGTTGCTATACTCTCACTTTTTTTAATGGTGCTTATAATCTTCGGGAAACAATCAAAACAATTGTATTACATATGTTTTGTGATGTCATTAATTCTTGATGGGTTTGTTCTGCTTTCCGCCAATGGCAAAGCCAAGTTTCACCAAGTAAGGTTGAGTCACAAAACAAAACTCTCTCGTGTGGGCTTTTGGCACTAATTAATGCAATTAGCAACCTCGTACGACTCACGACAGTTTAGTACTAAATCGAAAGGATGGCAATTTCCGTATCTTTTGTTAGCCTCTTTGAGATCTCTAGGATGTGTCCGTAAGTTTTGTAATGTCATTTCATACATAAAATGTCTTTTTTGTTTTATCATTGGCTCAATTAATTTCTATTTTGATCATAGTTTTAACCAGATCTGTAATGTTTTCTTTTCTGTTACAGATACAATGTGCAAGGAGCGAGTAATTTGAGATGTTGGCACGGTGATTGGGCAGTTACAAGTATGCCTGAATGTATTCCAGGTAATTATATATATATAGTACTAGTTCCCGGCATGCGTTGCAGTGCCGCTTAAATAAAGAAATGGTTTCTCCCTACGTGGCCTTTCCCATCCATCCCCGTTCCTGTTCCCATTCTGCCTCCTCTTCCCCTCCCATTCCTCCTTTCCTCCCTGTTGCTAAACTATATAAAATACACTCATTTTCAAACATCTCGCACACCACCTTTTGCAAATTTTTTATAGAAATTTCACCTGTATATATAAAAACCTTCACGGGCATGCGCACTACAACTCGCCAAAGTTTCATCGCAATCGAATGAAAAGTATAGGAAATCATTTCGTAACGACAGAGCTCACTATAATTTATCATCACATCAAATCCCCAAAGTTTCATCGCGATCGAATGAAAAGTGTAGGAAATCATTTCGTAACAACAGAGCTCACTATAATTTATCATCACATCAAATCCCCAAAGTTTCATCGCAATCGAATGAAAAGTGTAGGAAATCATTTCGTAACGACAGAGCTCACTATAATTTATCATCACATCAAATCCCCAAAGTTTCATCGCGATCGAATGAAAAGTATAGGAAATCATTTCGTAACGACAGAGCTCACTATAATTTATCATCACATCAAATCCCCAAAGTTTCATCGCAATCGAATGAAAAGTATAGGAAATCATTTCGTAACGACAGAGCTCACTATAATTTATCATCACATCAAATCCCCAAAGTTTCATCGCGATCGAATGAAAAGTATAGGAAATCATTTCGTAACGACAGAGCTCACTATAATTTATCATCACATCAAATCCCCAAAGTTTCATCGCAATCGAATGAAAAGTGTAGGAAATCATTTCGTAGCGACAGAGCTCACTATAATTTATCATCACATCAAATCCCCAAAGTTTCATCGCGATCGAATGAAAAGTATAGGAAATCATTTCGTAACGACAGAGCTCACTATAATTTATCATCACATCAAATCCCCAAAGTTTCATCGCAATCGAATGAAAAGTATAGGAAATCATTTCGTAACGACAGAGCTCACTATAATTTATCATCACATCAAATCCCCAAAGTTTCATCGCGATCGAATGAAAAGTATAGGAAATCATTTCGTAACGACAGAGCTCACTATAATTTATCATCACATCAAATCCCCAAAGTTTCATCGCAATCGAATGAATAGTACAGGAAAAAATTTCATAATGCCAGAGCTCACTATTATATTTAGAAACCATCCGAGGCAAGCATACATCAAATACCCAAAGTTTCATCCCAATCGGATGAATGGTTTAGGTACGCGTAAGGGACGAACAAACAAGCAAGCAAGCAAACATACCTACATTCATTTTTATATATATAAATATTTCTTTTATAATTTTGGTGAGGTTAAATACCTACTTGGTAAATAAACCACCATGTCAGCAGTATTCATTGCGCTTATAGAACCATCACTTCAGCAATATTCAAATGCACATTTGAAATGCAATGAACAAAATATCTTTAGTTTGTGGCAAAAAATGCACGATATGATCAGTAATATAGTCAAAACACTATCAATGGTGAACAAATTAGCATTTTCTTTAATATTGAACTTGAAAATCAGTTCCATTTTGAATTTTTGGCATTTGAACTGTTCCGATTCTCGGCGCGCTCCTGCTTTTGATCAAATCAGCTGTCAGGCATGATGACAAAGCTGTCAGGATTGTCTGCTGATCATAATTTGATCAAAAGTTGGTGATCGGGCCGAGAATCAGGTGAGGGAATCAAAAGCTAAACCAGTTCTTATAAAGCCTCTGAATTAACAATTTGTTCCATTAGCACCTTGCGAACTACCGGCAGTCCAGCATGCGGTATACTCCGCTGGCTACAGAGCTGGTCTAACCACCGCTCATGGCTCCTCAGTGTCTATCCACTGCGAGAGAGGATATTCCCCGCCAGCGGTACTGCAGTGCACTCTGGGGGACATCAGGATGAGGCCCTCTGAACCGTGTCAGTCTATTGAAGGTAAGAAATACTGTTATAATATTTGAAGTGGAAGATATCCCTCTTCCATCCCACTGACGATTGCTTTTGTAGATATTTATGATTTTAATCTCTACATGAATTGTGTTTTTGTAACATAAGATGGTAAATTTCTTATTATATTTGTGTATTCAATATATTTACAGCTTATTTGTGCTATTTTTTGTCAGTTTTAGTCAAGTTATCATACAGTAATTGCAGAAAAAAGGGTTCAAAAGAATGAGATATTTTTTCAGTAGTAGTAATTACGGCTGGTAATGGTCAAGTTAGTAACTTTACTGTTGGTGGTTACTTTACTAAAGTGGTTGGATACGAATACGCTCACACTGAACACTGATAAAACTAAATGTCACAACAAGCTTAAATATTGCAGGTCAACCTCAAGAAGATGCCTCTATTAGACTACACACATGCTTGAATTCCGATGAATCTTGTCAGTGTCCCTACATTCAGCGCACTACACAGATGAAGTACCTCGGCCTCACCATTGACTCAAATGGAATCTTCACATTCAAATCATTGCAAACAAAATAAGAAAAACCATGCACTTTTTCAGAACGATACGAAACTTTCTTGACTTACAACACTTGAAAATGAATTAATTTTGCAGTCTGTCAATCTATTATTGAGTATGGTATCATAGCATGGGGAGGTGGTACTGCATCTGCACTAGACCCAATCATAAAGGCACAGAAAACTATTATAAAATTAATCCTTAAACTACCTCTAATTACAAACTCAAACTTAATCTTATGTTGCAGTAATGAATCCAATGTTGTTATTATTGTACCAATATGGTTTGTTATTATTAATGCAACCAATCTATTGTGTGATATAAATGTAGGTATGTTCACAAGTATTATAAATTGACTTAAAATGACTGCCTCAATACAGGCTAGCCTAGTGAGGCAGGTTACGAGAAAAATAAATTTATAATTATGAATTTCTATTCTTGAAGTACCTACTGTTCAAATGTATATTTATTTTCTGCTGTTTATCTTTTGTACTTACAAAACTTATAAACCATTGTAACATGTACTTTTTTTAGTTATAAATCTTGCAAATCTTCATTGAATAAAGATATATTATTATTATTATTATTAATTCCACCGTTATGTTTTTCATAATTTTCATTCCTCGGATAGGAAACATCTCCAACATCCGCGAAGGTCAAGACTTCAGAGGCGGCTCAGACATTGTGAGAGAAGACTTTGATGAACTGGAGTACCCCACTTCTTCTTCAACTGGGACTGACTGTGGGCCTCCTGCAAGGTAAATTACTTGATTGTACCTGCACCCACCTTCATCAGCCGTCTTCATTGTCATCAATCTACTTTCCCTTATCATCGTCTTCTTCTTCCCTTTATGGAATGAGGCACCTCCGGAGGGTCCAGCACGGTCAAATCGATAACTTAATAAAGGGTTTTCCAATAAGAGGTGTTATTTTGATTTTCAAAGAAAAATGCCATTTTTTAATATAAATGATCAGATGTTTATTTCATTATAAAGAGGAAGGTATGCCGTTAATAGTGGAAAATAACATCAGGCAAATGACCACCACTACCACGTTTACAGGACCATATCCTTTTCATGAAATTTTCCATAACCAAATCGCAAAGTGGCTGCCCTATGTCCTCGATAGCCTCACGAATTCCATCTTTGAGGTCTTGAATCGATGCTGGGCTGTTGGCGTAGACCTTCTCTTTCACGTGGCCCCAAAGGAAGTCGCAAGGTGTTAAATCACAAGATCTCGGTGGCCAATTGTGATCACCTCTTCGAGAGATAACACGGTCCGGAAACTTTTCCCGTAAAAGATCAATGGTTTCGTTGCTTTTGTGACACGTGGCGCCGTCTTGTTGAAAGCAAACGTTGTCCAGATCAATACCATCCAATTCCGGCCATAAAAAATCATTAATCATCTCTCGATAGCGCAATCCACCTCTAAATAACACCTCTTATTGGAAAACCCTATAGTATCAGATTAGTAGGCCTAACTGACTATGATTGTATATAGTTTCCCGAGCATGGCTGCGGCGGTTGATAGCCAAGCTGACATTGACAACTAAATAAATAAGAAATTGCCCTACGATGGCGACATTGGCAGGTATTGTCTATGAATTGACATTCCTAAACATCAAACGGCTACGTACATATGATTAAATTGATATTGTCGAATTGAAATACACTCACTTTAATATGGGTACATTAGTAGTACAGTGTTTCCAGGAGTGACTCTATAGGAGTATCTCTCCCATTACTGTTCAGGGCAATGGGTCGAGAGAGTCCGGCTGGAGTGGTCTAATTTCCCTCTACCGGCCTCTCTGCAATCCGGCCTGTCACGTGGTTGGTGAGCAGGCCGGATTGGCAGTTCAATTTGGGAGGCGGGAATGGGTACCGCCGCTCCGGGAACCTTTATTGGATAACCAACACCTCTGCCATAGGTCGCCCCAAGTGGTTTGCTACGTTTGGTGATTTAGCAGGGGTGCCCGGGTTCATGGGGTGAGGTTTGTCTAGGTCTCGGAGGCGGAAGACCAGGACACACTGAACCCCAGATTCCTACCCACCCCTTAAACCCTTTTCCTTCCCAGAACTCTCCTCCCCTTCCTTTCCTTAAAAAAACCCTCCACACAGCATCCTCAAAGATGACATAGGCTCTGAGGGAAATTATTTTCCTCAGGGCCTCCTGTGTGGAGCTCATGTAAAAAAAAAAAAGACACATCCACCCCTAAGACCTGAAGAAACTCACCTCATGAACCCACTATGGGCACTATGACAATAGCAGAGGTGTTGGTTATCAATATACACAACTTTTTTAATAATATCATTTGTTATGCAAAATTACTGGCTTATTAATCAACAGAGGCTGACTAGCCAAGCCCGTCTGGGTTTGACATTATTCACTGAGGTCTTTAGCCATAACTCGTGATATTTTGAACAACTTTCTGAATTCTGTTTCTCCAAGCTCCAACAGATTCAAATGATTGCATATACAATGTCTTTCAATTCTAAAGACTTCGTTAGTTTGCCTATTTATTCATTAATAAAGCCATTAATTTTGCATAGCAGACGACGTCTTCAATAAGTTGTGTATTTTGACAGTTCAAAGCTGACAACCAAAGCTCAGTGACCGCCAAGACGCTGTGTTGAATTAGGCAGCTTTCGCATACCGGCTATCGGAATACTATATATCAATTTGCTGACTATGTTCGAACATATTGCCGAACCCCGTCTAATAACTTAGACCGTGAATTTAGTCAATATCGTATTGATTTAGGGTTTTATCGATCGACCGTGCTAAGGAACCTGGCATCCTTCAGCAACCTTCGTCCATAGCAGGCTCAGATTCTCCTGCACAGCCTGTGGAGCTGCTTTCCCCCACTTACAACAGTTGTCAAAATTTTACAATTACAATAGTTGTCATAATTTTTCTATGGAGTAATAATTCAACTAAACAATATGTACATCCTTTCCATTGTTCCTGAAATGAATTAAATTGAATTTGTTTTATTAAAATATTTAACAATTAAAAATTTTATTATATTAAGCTATTGGTTGGATGAAATTGAAATGTTTCCTTGGCACAAGCTATTTTATATCTTTTGGAACCTAGTTCCAGAAAATTCAACTTGTTTATTGTTGCCATTCATTTTTGAGCGCAGGAGTGAGTTATTTGCTACATTTTAAGAATAAGTGATTTTATAAATGTTCAGCTTGAATAAAATTCTTATTTTCTGATGCATTGTGCTTTTGTTAGTGTCTGTTTTTTGTTGCTTTTAACGTTATGTTGACGCGATGTTGCTTTAGATATTGTGTGATGGTACGTAGGAAAGTCCCTGCTCTATTTAAAACAGTCAGGGTCAATTATTTTATTTCCACAATCATTTGTCTTGGTGTGACCTTTTGATTACGATTATTTTCTTAAACATTTTTATACAATTCTTCAAAGAAACTCTCATTTCGAATATTCAATTTACTTTAAATTCATTGTTTTCGCAAAATATTGCAATTAAAAAGTCACTGCAAGAGCTTTTGTGCTCAATGTGTCAAGTAACACCTTAAAAATCTACAATTGTTCGCTTTTTTTGCAATCACAACCTGTTCAAATTAATTGGCTAGCGGCATACATAGTGCTTCAAAAATGTTGATGTTTTTATGATATTTTTTTATAAAACCTATTTGTGTTTTGATGGACTGCAGACGAAAGATGGCTCTATTTAATTTTTAAAGAAACTCGTTTCCTTATACAATTCAGTGAAAACATTGCAAATATTTAATCTGTCGTGTAACATTTATAATAAAAGTATTAACAAGGGTATCGATAACGATCCTTGTGGAACTCCAAATTTTATTCGAATTTAATTTTAAAATCATCTCACTGGTATTGTTTTTACTTGGAAATAGTTAAAAAGAGCATCTTTTGTGTCGAAGTCGTATCATGAGGAAGACCTAGTATGAAGATAGTTGCAAAACGTTGGTTGTTTGATTGCTTTCCGTGGCCGGGTCAGTCTAAAGGGCAGCCAATCGTTCCGCAACGCTAAACCCTGGTAAGGTCACTCACGTGTCACGCTTTCTTTAATACTAATAGCCCTACTTTCTTTGAATACCACTACTTTTCTTGGCACTTCTATTTTATGGCAAACTTCACAAAGCACCAGCTGAAGGTGTGTTTGATTGATTTGAAAATTTGATCTCATTGCACCTTTCTTTATTTTTATATAATCTTTATCGATTTCATAATATCTCCAACGTATCTACTTCTATCCATTTTCTTCATTCTTCATTATCTTTTCTTTGCACCTCTGATTCACTGAGCACCAGCTTAAAGTGGGTGTTTTGCTTTTGCATCCTTCTTGCATATTTATTTTATCTGGATCGTTTATCATTCTCATATCAAATCACCCCATTCTATCATCAAGCTTTGCAATTACAATTTCTGTACCATTTTCCATATTCTTCTTCGGTCTATCACTACTTCATAATCATCTTACCACTCTTTTTGGCTGCCCCATTTCATCTACTTACAATAAATTTATCTTCCTTTTGCACAAATCACTACCGCACCGTACAGATATTTTGAAGTTACGAACTACTTAATTAATTGTGATAAATTATTGGTGTTTCATTGCAGAAATCTACTTCCATAAATTGCCATGCCATCGAATGTTTCAAAACCTCATATCTTCATTAATTCCATTCAATCACTTTTGAGACAAGTAGGTTACCTTGACGGTGAGTCGCCAGGGTTCATGACGTTGTTGTGTTTTGCCTAGATTTAGATTGGTTCAAAATATTTCTTTGCCTATAAACTTACGAATTTCGAGCACTTGGGATGTTTGTTTACGTAGCACACTTTATGAAAAGATAAATTATAATTTGACTCTGGCGTTTTGTGAATTATTATTTCGTGAATATATGTTTTTAGTTTCATAATTTTTATTTCTTTGTTCAGAATGTTGTAAATATTTTTAAAAATTAGTTTGTTTCCAGCCGCTTGTTTATTAGTTTTAAGTTTGGTTGTAGCTTTTATCGTTTCTAGAATATCTTATTTTTTAATTCATGGAGAATGTATTTTTTATTCACAAAGATTGGAATAGTTCAAAGTTTTTAGACCTTTCGCATGGACTTTTATTTTGGCTTTAGATTTGTGTTTTATGTAGGGAAGCTTGCCTGTGTGTATTATATGTATATGTTGTCAATGCACTGTTGTATTTTTTGCATTTGTACGACTGTCACAGTTATATATTTTTACAAAATGTTTTGGGTAGGATTGCGTTAAAAATAATCCATTGCTCGATCGTCTAGGGTCCAGGGTACATTGATCTACCGAGACGGCTCTCCGTCTAGTGGAACTTCACACCAGCGATATCCTCACGGAACGGAGGTTACCTTCAGATGCATCGCGGCCATAATGGGGGAGAAGTCCACCTGGAAAATAGTCTGCGACTCCGGAAAGTGGGTTGGCAAAAGCGTCTCTTGCGGTGAGCCATTTCCTCTAGCCCATTTCAAAGATTGCTTTGATTATTTGACTCATTTTGTTTAAGGCCCTAACAAACTTGGTGTCAATATTTCCTGATGAAAATATGACACAGATACCACAGGAGCCACATTTGATGAGTTACTGTAAATTAAAAAAACATGAGTGCTTACGGGAACCGTGCAGACCATCTCCTTCTCAATAATAACTACATATTTCTTTACATCGTTTGTTGTTTTCCAATCTGAAAAAAGCATTTTAATTGTTCCTACAATGTCTGTTTCAGTCAGTTGTTTTTTGTTGTTGTTCTTAAGTGTTAATAAAACCATAATATTTTCTTCCTAGAGGAGGAAGATGCAATCCCTGCAGGCCTACTGGGTAACGCCACCTGCACCTACAGAAACAACGAACCCAATGTGGTCTCCTTCTATAATGACTTGGAGATTAAGGAAGAAATTGTAGAGTTCCCAGCTGGCTCCTTGCTGATTTCAAGGTAATGGCATTAAAGCCTTTTTAAAAAAGCCAATAAATTTTTGGTTTTAGTTTCTCTGTGCTTTAAATTCTAAACATAGTATTATGTTCTTCTCTTCATAATTCTAACAGACTTCTTCACTCTGTCATAATTCCTCTCTCTACTTTCCAATTTGGTCCCATGAGGGACTATAGATATATTATAGATTTTACCAGCGATAACTCTGATTTTACAGTTAGGTGATGTTCATTTTGAGCTCTTCCAAAAACAGATTTTTTTATTAAATATTTGGGTTTAATTCTGTTCCCACTGAGATTTCATAAAACCGGGCCTGATTGGCTATGCTAAACACGTTGTATTAATGTAGTATAATTTTCTAGATGTGTGGATATTGGAAAGTATGCCATGATCGGTCCCAACACAAGACACTGCATGGGAGGGGAATGGGACGGTCCAAAACCCTCCTGCTTTGGACTCAACCAGGAGAATGACTACGCCAGTAAGTTATGATTCATCTACTTTGTTAATATTTATAATTTCTGCAACTATAATGCATCGGTCAATATAGCTGGTGTATAATTTTCACACTAATATTCTTTAGTTTAAACTCTTGATCACCAGGATTTACAAATGACTTCTACCATGGCTTTAGAGAAATTGTGACAATTAATTACTATGATTTTTGTTTCTGTTTTTCCAGTGGAAAAGCCCCCGACAGTACTCTTTCGGCACCAGCTGGGCCCCATAGCTCAGAGTAATGATGGGAGACTGATAGTGTATCCTGGAACCATCCTGCACATGGAGTGTCTCTGGATGAGGAAGTTTGGAAACCCCAAGTGGAACGTCAGTCATGAATACAGGTAAGCGAAAGACTATAATATAAGGATGTTTCTATAAAAATTTCATTGCGCAATTTCTAACCTGTAGAAAATAAAAGAATTCTCCTGTTCGTATTTCTGTTGTGGAGCAAATGCCATTCCCTTTCTTATTGCAAATTTGGATCCACGGAAATATCCCCAATTGAGTGAGTTTTCACAAAGCACTACCAAAAGCCCATGAAAACCTTTGCGATTATTTATTCTCCCAATAAAGTGGATATTGTTTGAAGAAAGCCTCTCATTGCACCAACTGCTCTAAAAGTTCAGTTTACTTGTCTCCACAGAGTCTCAATCATAAAGAAATGGCCACCAGTTATATTTTGACAATAATTTGACTGTTTACTTGTTACTTTAGGAAATACCCTGAGGGTTGGTCCAGTGACCCCGGGCGAGACAGCGCTCTGGAGTACCGCATCAGTATCTTCCATGCCACACAGGACGATTCCGGCGTCTTCACCTGCATCACTCCAGCCAGGCAATACCATGCCGTAGATATTGTCGTTGATGGTACGTTATCAGCCAATACACACCATAAAAGTAAAAATAAGAGAGGTCCCAGAACAGTACCCTGTGGTACTCCTAAATTGATACTTCTTTGTCCTAACACAGCTGAAGGCCAATTCAATCATTATCAATTTTAAAACGTGATACTAAGGATAATACTGTTGCTTCGGAGACGTTTCACCTTATTTCTTTGTCATTGAGTGTTTGGCAATATCTCTTGGTTCTATGTACAACAGTTCTTCTTCTGGTATTACGTTTATTTCTTCCACTAATGACTGCTGAATTTTTTTCATCTAGCCGTTCACTGCCCTCCCCTACCAATGCGCCGTGGCCTCATCTCCAGCAGTCAGTCCACCAAGATGTCAGCAGAGGTGGCTTTCTCTTGCGCTAACGGCAACTCGCTTATAGGCGCTCATAAACTGTACTGTTTACCAAGCGGAAACTGGAGTGCGCCACTTCCCTTATGCGAGAGTAAGTATAGTTACTATTCATCATCGATTGTCTGTCTTAAAAAGCATTTAAATTTTTCATTTCTAAACTCAGTTTTACTTTCTAGCTTTTCATACTTTCGTTGATCTAATATTTTTCCACTTCAAAAAGAACTCACTTTGTTTTAATTTTTTTCTTTCTTTTTCCATTTCCATCAACATTATCACTTTCGTTGCTTCACCCTGATTTTCAATTGTTGATCATTATGCTTTATTATGTTTTTATCATATTATCTGAAAGAGAAGGAAATATATATATTTAATTTTTCCATTTCAGGCGTAGAATGCGGTGAAGTTCCCATACCAGCCAGCACCTCTATGCAGTCTCGCCCTCGCGTGTCCATCGTATCACGTGGCGTGGGAGGGCGTGCGGCCTTCAGTTGTGCCGGCGGCTGGGGTCTGCGGGGGCCCTCCGAGACCGTGTGCTCGCCCAGCGGAGAGTGGGTGCCAGCACCACCCACCTGTATAGGCAAGTAGAACAAAGAAGTACTACTTCAGGAGTTCCACAGGGTACTGCCCCGGGACCACTCTTGTTTGTGCTTAGTTTTATTATTGGCCTAGTACATAGGCAAGAAACAATAAAGGATGGATGATGAGGAGTTGAGGAAACATTAAAGGATGATTAGATGATTTAGGAGTACCACAGGGTACTCTTCAGGGACCACTCTTATGTTTAACCTTTTTCTGCTGTATGCAAATTCATAAAATTTAACTGCTGTATTGACATCTGCAAAAAAAATATATTTTGAAAATATCAGACACTGACCTAGTCTGTACGTTTGAGCAAACAATTCTCTACACATCAAATAGTTTTGCAGGTTTAATTTGTCTTTTATGTAGGTATGTGGATTTTAAACACCATCTTTGACTACCTAAAGTAATTCAAGGTTTTTCCTTTTGTTTTTAAGACCAATTTTAAAGATTTGTTTAATTTATTTTTGCAGAAGTATCTTGTCCTGCACCCCAGCCGCCTGTGAATGGATATCTCTTGGGCAAGGCTCCGTTCCGGGCAGGAGATGTTGTCCAGTTCAATTGCAACCCGGCGCACATGATGCAGGGGCAACCCATAGTCGCCTGCCAAGACAATGCCCGCTGGAGCGGGGAGACACCCAAATGTGAGTCATTGATCTAATTATTTGTTGAGCCATCAATGATGACCTCACTTGTTAGAACATGTTGCAAAGATGGAAGATAGCTGATCATAAAATAGGCTTTTCTATAAGTCTGTAGGTTTAAGGTGAGTTTGGAGCCCTATATGTTTTTGCACTGGTGTCGAAATAGACAGACAATTATAAGATGTTCTGATCCGTGATTTACTTAGTTATTTAGTTTTCGTAGTGTATGTGAATATATGTATATACAGTGGACCTGCGGTAATCCGGCCCCTGGCTAATCCGGCACCCCCTGTAATCCGACACGCCTGATGATTGAACAGGTTATAACTTTTACGTGCCACCACTATTGTGCTCGACAGCTCGACGCATATTGTTTCAGTTTGAAATTGATTGTACACTTAAAACAAAAAAAAATTAAACGAATATGTTATAAATTGATTATCACAACTTATCCTTTGATAATGTTAATTTTACAATAAATATTACTCTCCATTGTGATGTTTAATTAAATTAAATTAAATTCCACATACATATTATATACATAATTATGTAGAATTATTATAATTATTTGTAGTTCAAATAGATTCTTTGATTTATAATTTGTCTGATTACAAGATACTCTTATTCAAAAAATTCCGGACTATAGAGGGTCTTAGGCAGTACTCTATAATCCGACAAATTCAATAATCCGACATCGCCCTGCAAAACGTTTGTCGGATTACCGCGGGTCCACTGTAGTTTCAATATCCTTCAACAGTGGTGTCTTTAGAGTGTGCAGTTTCAATGTCTCTCAACAAATATCATTAGAATGAGTAGTTTTGTATAGTTTTAAGGTATCTCTACAGAGGTTAGTAGTAGTACTACATATATGAGAAAGACAACTGTCACTTGTTCAGGTCTAAAACCCGAACGGTTATGAAGATATCCGATAGACAGGCGAGCAATGGTCCGTGCCGCAGATCAACCCAGAGAACCGTTTAGAATGAATGTTTGAGTTCAATTAGTTATTCATATTAAACATGATAACGATAATAAAGAAACTTGTTATCTTGATGAACCAAGTATTATTGAAAACCCCCAATCACGAACTGGAATCCTATCAGTGAATAATCCAGTACATCACAGTTTTAGACCCCAAAGACTCAAATATTTGATTATTTCCAGGTATTCAAGCTTGCTCCTACCCTGGCACCACCATATCTGGAAGAATGTCTTCTGTCAAGTTCTACTACAAGATTGGAGAGACTATCAGCTTCACTTGCGAGTCTGGCCTCGTTCTCAGGGGCACTCCAATGCTGCGTTGTTTGCGGTAAGCCAGTCATTAGACTAATATATACCTCTTTTGCTAAGCATATTATGCGTTCTTCTTCTTCTGTCCATTCAACATGTTGGACGTCGGCTATCATGTTGGCTATGCGGACTTTGTTTACTGCGGCACGGAACAGCTCAACAGTAGACTGGCCAAACCACTGTCTCAGGATTTTTAGCCGTGATGTTCTGCTTCTTCCAGTGCCTTGTCTTCCAGCAATCTTTCCCTGCATTATGAGATGCAAGATCTCGCACTTCTCTGGATGTCTCATCACAAGTTCTAGCTATTGAAGTTTTCACATTTTTATTGTTTTAATAACTTCTTTATCTTTATTTATCCGAACGATAATATATACATTCGTAACTCTGTCCATCCATCTTATTTTGAATATTCTTCTGTAGATCCTCAACTCGGATGCCTCAAATCGCCTTATCAGTTCTTCAGTAAGCGTCCATGCTTCCATTCCATAAAATAATACCGAAAACACATAGCATCTGACCATTCGCATTTGTAATCCAAGGTTGAAATCCTGACTGCAGAACATCTTTTTCATGCGGATGAAGGATGCACGAGCTTGCTCAATGCGGCATTTGATTTCAACCGAAGGATCCCATCTTTCATTCAAATATACAACACTTTGTACCTTCTATATATAGATTATGTGTGTTTTTACAAATATAAAAGAACCTTTGTGTAATGTTTTCATCAATATTTCAGCAACGGCAAGTGGTCCAACGCCATTCCGATCTGCTCCCGAGACCCAATCGGCAATGATACCTTCATCGGAGCCAATGACTCCAACCAGCTGGCCATGCTCAATGACGATCCTCTCGCGTACTTCAACTCCTCGGACCTGATCGTCCATTCCTCCACCACACCCACCTTCATCACAGCAGACAAGTCCAAATCAACCCTTCCGAAGTCAACCACAATCTCTAAACTGGTCAGAGAAACAACTCAAAATTCTAAACTGATTAAAGACATTCTGAAATCTAGATTGGTGAAAGATCCGACTATGCAATCTAGATTAGTTCAGGATTCAACCGCTAAGTCAAAAGTATTGGTAAAAGATACAGCTTTGAACTCAAGATTGGTCAAAGATACTACCGCAAACTCTAAGTTTGTAAGTCATAAGCCAACAGAGAAATATTCCCATGTCGTTTCAACAAAACCAAGTAAATATTATGCTCAATACGTTTCGAGTACAAGCTATGTTAAGACGACCCCTAAAAACATATTTGATCGATACTCAAAAACTATGAAACCTTTCCCCCTATTATTTGCCACATCAGTGAAAAAGCTAAAATCAACTTTGGCAACTGATTTTGAATCAAAACTACCTGCAACACGATACTTAGCAAGTGAATTTGTTAGAAATCTCGACGCGGTGAACGGTGTAGATGACCAACCCAAAGAATTAGATGTAACGTCTAAATATCACAGTTTGGAAGATGCTCACATCCTTAGAACTATGCCAACACTTTTGACTTTAAATTTTGACATAAATTTGTACAAAACTGATCCAACTCCAAGATTTGTAACAAAATCAGACATAACAGCCCAAAATAATGAAGGAACAAATATATCCGATGATAAAAAAGATGAGTCGGATTCTAAAAGTCAAGTTAAACGATCTGTTAAAACTGAAACAGTAGTGCCAACTGCAGTAATTGAACAAACTTTACATGCAGAGCTCTTTCCTTTTAATGAAGATCGTAATTTAGAAGAAAATCATTTTAATAATGAATCGCCGCCTAAAGTTATTGTTACACGGTCTTCGATAAAGAAGGACTTGTCTAGCATGTTCAAGGAGGACTTGGCATCGACTACGAAACAAACAAAAGTAGAGGACAGTCCAGTGGAAGTTGCCAGAAGAGAAATGTTGAAGATTTTGAACTACAGAAAAAAGACAAAGAACAGATAGGCAATATTTGCTTACCTCTTTGTTTATTTAAAATTAATAATTTGTTTCTTTTTGCTTTATAATGAAAGATTTGTACTTCATGCAAAATATTAAAGGACTTGATTCCAGAGACATTTTCAAGAAGAAAACTTTATTCAATTAATGGGGATAATACTAGCGACTCTTAATCTAAAATTTGAAATAGAAAAATCAGATACAGTCACATATCAGAATCGAACTCAGGATCTTAACCTTGCCAGGGCGGTGCTCTACCACTTAGCTTATTGGGCCCTTTCCCCTTCAGTCATGTTTATCTGCCATATTGGTCCGGTCAATGGCTAAGTTGGCATCGCGTTTGGGTCCCACCTCGGGTCAATTCCTCGACTGGCTACGTCCTCCATTACAACACAAGCAACATTTTCTGCTTACTGTGGTGGCAGAAGGAGATTTCAAATATTGTCAGGCGGCTCCACGTATTAGTATTGCCAGAGAGGCCGATAATAAGAATATTGCCCGGGCTTACCTGGTACCTAGGACCTAGGATCTGAGACCTAATTATAATTGAAACTTTAAGAATTTTATATTAATTATTTTAATATGAAAAGACGAAAAAGTGAGGTGACAGTAACGTTTATAATAAATTTGTCTAATAAAATACTTATGTGTTTTTATATTTTTTTTGTTATTAGTAACTTTAGTTAGAAAAAGCGTGAGGTGAGCCATTTTTAAAACTTTTTTATGTTTGCATGCAAAATTTTTATATTTCCAAAATTAATTAATCAAATTGAATTATAAAATTTGAAAGTGTATTTCATCACCTTTCAAAAACAGTTTTTAGTTTTGGGATATGTTCAGAAATATTCCATTTATTTGCATTTTATTGTAAAACGGAAATATTTTGACCATCTGAAAAATACGCCAAAATTCTGAAGGGCTAGATAGCTTTTGGTTTGAGATATTCATTTGAGGTCAGTGTCCATTAGGTAGTGTACCGTCCCAACAATGCTGTGATCCTGGTTTTTATTCCTTGTTATGGCTGTATCTTTTTCTTTTTTTCTGTTTCAAATTTTCAATTGAGAGTCCCTAAAATTATCTTCATTAATTAAATATCACAATTTGAGGTTTAACTCAATAACTTCAAATAAAAAGAAAACATTAATTTGATTTCTGAAAACATTAATTTAAATTATTTTGATTATTCCCTGTTATCGTCCTTTAATGTTTAGTGTTAAGTACCAGTCTTGTGTATTACAGTATATCGCAGGATGATTTTTCTCCCATTTGGCATACATGAATAAAGGTATGGTTTTTTTGTAACTCGAAAATCTGTTTTCAGAGTTACAAAATTGTAGTAATTATTGTGCGATATTATGTGTGTAAAATGAAATGTGAGGTGCCAATAATTAAAATGCTCAAGTGTTTAGCATGTATAACTTTATTATATTTACGACAGATATTGAAAGCCAAAATCTCACTGTCTGTCTTGTCTGATTTTTTTAACCAATTCCTCGTGTTCAGTTAATATTACCAATCTAGATGCATTTATGTAGTCACTGTTAAATTGCACAACGTATTCAATCTGTTGTATTTCACAATGTGTTCCGAGATATTGATATTTATGTCTTACCAGCCGGGTACCCGGCCTCGCTCAGGGAGTTGGTATGAGATTGAACTGACGTTTGAACCCACGACGGATCTTGCTTTATATACCTCTACCAATGGGTAGCCCCATCCGTACAAAGAAGGCTTCAAATGGTCCACAATGTTATAAATCTATATATTTTCTACAAGTGTTTTGCGTTTTACTGTTGATTTAAGTGTTTATTAAGTGTGATTGAAGTGTTTATTAAGCTAGTTTATTGTACAGTATGTTAAAGAATGCACAAAATGACAAAGATATTTACGTAAATAGATTTATTCAAATTATATTTACGGTGTAAAAAGTTAGTCGTAAGATATAATGTGTTTAAAAATGTGGCTATCTTAAATTTAAAATCGTAATAAATGTACTGTGTTAGAAGCTATGAGTTCTACAGTTCAGCTAATAAATAATAACTGCCATTGGTTGAATTCATATAGAAATTCATTCTGACAATATCTGTAGAAGGCTGTGTAGAAAAAGCTTTAGTAGGTAATTGAATTGCTTACGCAGTACAGTAATTCGCTGCTCGATTATCCATAACTACAAACTCTAATCTGCCATTATTTTATACTAGTTGAAAGCCCATAATCCAGTTATTTGTGTGTAAAATTTTTTAATTCATAACTCTTCAAAACAAACTGTTTAAAAATTGTTACATAGAAGTTCAAAAATACAAAAAAATCTTTGATTTTAGATTACCTTGGTACTTTCATCACGCTGAAATACCCATTTTGTTATACAGGTGGCGCAAAATTAATCATTCAATTTTGTTTTTGGATAACTTTTTTACTAAATATAAAAAAAAAAGATTTTGAGTGGTGGAAATCTTTATTTGGACCTTTACAATTTTTTATATTAAGTGGAAAAGATGATATTAGTCAAATGTGTGCCCGTTTTATCGCATTTTCCATGACTTTCTGCAAGATTTCCGGTGATAACTGTTCCCATTCCTGTCGAATATTCTCCTTAAGGGCTGCGATTGTCTGAGGCGCGTTGGCATAAACCCGCGACTTCAACTAGCCCCAAAGAAATAAGTCTGGGATGGTTCAATCGGGCAATCTTGCTGGCCATGCCAAATCGCCAAAACGGGAGATAACGCGACCAGGAAACGCTTCCTTCACAATATCCATTGTGGCTCGTGCAGTGTGTGCGGTTGCACCGTCTTGTTAAAACCACATGTTCACCAAGCCCCGCTTATCCAATTCCGGCAGTAAGAAGTCGTTTACTATGGCCCGGTAGCGTTCGCCAGTAACAGTGACCGTATTGCCAATTGCGTCCTCAAAAAAATACGGCCCAATCACTCCTCGCGCGTGAACGCCGCAACACTCAGTGGCTTTGAGTGGATGTAATGGCTCTTCTTGCATCACACGCAGATTTTCAGTGCCCCAGAAATGAAGATTTTGCTTATTGACGTAACCGCTTAAGTGGAAATGCGCCTCAATGACTAGCCTCAATGAGTGCCTCTGATGACTTACCACACAAAATCGTTCTCTTCATTGTAGAGATTGAGGATGGCAATTAATCCACAATTATTCCACGCTCTTGTGGAGTATAGCGCTCCATTGCTTGTCTGTTTTTATACTGCAGCTGTCTAATTCACAAATGTCAAATAGGATAGGGTGATTAATTTTGCGCCACCTTGTATTACTATTCTTGCTCTATTATTAAGTTACTCAAATTTTATAATCACTTAAAACCCAAAGATAATAAGTTTTTATCCACTTAAGTTGTTAGTGAAGTAATATCATGATCAGCAACTCAATAAAAAATGCTCAATTGTAGATAATGTTTTACTTTTTCTTCAATAGATGTCACTGTTTTAATTTATACTTCAAAACCGATCCTATGAAAAACTTCAAATTACAATCCTTCATATTTTACCCTCTCTTAATAATATAATCATTCTACAAATAACCAATTACGAATAATATCATTCTTCATCTACCTGCGCATTGTTTTTTTCTTCAATTTTATCTAACAAACAATAGTAAACAACATTTTTATTAGATATGATTTTAGATTGTCACTGCCAATAGTATTATCGTGATTCATTTTTGGGGTATTATTCCGTGTTGCCCTCCTTTAACCAATGTTTCAGACAGCATTACAGTGTCCATCATCAGGACAGATGTGTAATCGTTTTTGGTTAAGTGTGTGCTTATTTATATATAGATGCGATACCGTGTTACCAGCGTATAAGAGCTGGTATTAAGATGAAGCCATGCCAAATAATGAGAAATTAAACAAAATCATTTGTTTTTGGTTTGAAAATTTGATCGCTTAGAAATATTATACATGCTTAATAAAATGCTGCGAGTAGAACACATCTTGGCCTTGGAAATAATTGAACTTTTTTTTTTAATAAGTCCTTTTGTAAGTCTGGAAAAAAATTAAGTATCAGGTCTATAAAAAATACTTTCATGTACCATAATCTCCTACTTATGAATCCATTTTCGGATAAAGTTTCATTACATAATAATCGGAAAACATTTTAATATTTGTGCCTGAATTTCACAATATAAAACAAAACATTGCAATTTCACACTGTTTCTTTCGGCATGAATCAAAATGGGCGGCGTTCAACGAATTTAGAATTGAGAATTAAACCTAATGCCGTCCACATAAAGACTATGTGCATTTTGTATCAGTTACCACGTCGGCGGTGGCGAAAAGACGTCCTTAGACTCTGCGTTGCTTGGTTCCTTGAAATTGATTTTAAATTTTCTAGTTATTATACTAAACAATGAATAAGAGAGCAATTAATTATTTTTACAGGCCTTTAAAAAATAAACCTGTGATACCTTTAAATACCTTCTTTCCAAAAATGTCTTCTCAAGCATGTTCTTATTTAAATTTCAATCTGTGTTTATCAACTAGACCTGAGACAACACATGGAAGTCATAATAATTGATATTGCTCCAAGTAGGTACCACAAACGGGAATTTTAAAGTAAATAATACGCAGAATTCATGCAGTGTTTTTAAACGCCTCCGAAAAAGAGGCGGGGATTCCAATTTCGAATTTTTCAAGGACTAGTGGATCACCTTTGTTTTAAAGCATAATACCTACAACACCAGCTCTTGTAGGCTAGCAACACAGTGTGATTATCACATCTACGTATATAAGCACACATTTCACTACAATCAATTTCACATCTGCCCTGATGATTGTCACTGTAATGAAGTCCGAAATGTTGACTGAAGTAGGAGGTAGCACAACACAGCGAAATACCCCAAAATAAATCACGATAAAACATTTTTCTATATACAGCAAAATTATTTGAGTTCTCTTTACTATATTGTCGTATTATATATAAATATACATGAATTCCCAATATCTCTTTGAATTGAATTTGCTCTTATCTTGTGAATCAATCAGTGTCCGAATATTTCGTAATATAACATAGTTTTATACAGCAAAATTATTTGAGTTCTCTTTACTATATTGTCGTATTATATATAAATATACATGAATTCCCAATATCTCTTTGAATTGAATTTGCTCATCTTGTGAATCAATCAGTGTCCGAATATTTCCTAATATAACATAGTTTTGAGTTCAGTAAATGCTTTTTTAAATGCTAAAGAATGAAATAATGTAGTAAGCTAATGGTTCTATGTAGAAAAATACTCTCATTGTAAAAAAAATATTTATTTCGCAGTCACCTCCCTAAATCTCTTTTTATATATATTGGCACAAGAGGAAGTAGAATTGGCAAAATCCTATAAAATACTCTCTCATTGTAAAAAAAATATTTATTTCGCAGTCACCTCCCTAAATCTCTTTTTATATATATTGGCACAAGAGGAAGTAGAATTGGCAAAATCCTATGTAATGCTCAACATTTTTACTTCGTAGGTGCTATGTATACAATGTGTTTATTTTAATGTACTTATTAGATTTGTAGTGATTATTAAATTTGAGAGATATCATTATAAAGCATGTGATTATATATTTAAAAGTGAAAATGTAGGAACGATGAAATACACTTTTTATAAAATTAATTAAAATATTTTAATATGGGTATAATTCATAATATTCTCTTTCATAGATGGCGATAATTTAATTATTTTAGAAAAAAACACTTTTGCAAGTTATGCTTTAAAATGTTAAGATGAATTAATTGTTTTCGCCTGTACACATGCAATATGAATAAATAGTTTTGTCAGTAAACAAACTTAATTCTTTCAAGAATGGCTGGTAAGGCATTGTAAAATGTTTTTTTGTTAAAAAATATTTAAAATATTTATTCTGCAAAAATGGTGATTTTTGGCGGTCTCTTTGGATTGCAAGAGGCACTGAAATATATTGTTCAAAAAACTGCTAAATCATCATGCTCGAACAAATGAATCAGAGATGACTCTCCCTTGTCCTTTTGAAGAAATAATGCAGTTTGAAATTGTTATTGTGGCCAGTGAATAGCTTTCACATCATCTTGTGTTTTGAATGTCTTGCAATTTATTATTGTGATTTCTACTCTAGTTGTGTAAAGTTGACAACTGACTTGTGGATATTTCAAAATTACATAATCTTACTGATCTTAATTTAAGTGGATTGAAATTATTGGGAGGCCTCCCACGTCGCAGAAATCAACAATCAAGGTTAGTGTTTCTGTTTTTTCCTTTGAGATTTTGTCAGATCGCTATTTTTTGTAATATATTGTCTGCGCAAGGTAATTCATAATCATTCTTTTGAGTATTACGCTCAGAGAGTTCTGGGGTTATTTGCATTCCCCAGGTTCGCATATTACAATACAATTACAAATACAATCTTACATTGGTGTTTCAATCTAATATTGTATTTGTAAACCTTTCTTGAAAGATTTGAGTCTGTTTATGGACAAAACTATTCATTCATATTAATATTGCAGGCACAAACAAGGAATTCATTTTAATATTTTAAAGCACGACTTGCAAAAAAGTGTTTTTTTTCTAAAATGGCGCCATCTGTGAACAAGCAGTTTATGATTAATTTTAAGATTTCCGTTAATCACTGGAACATTCTTGGCCGCATTTTGCCCAATTTGCAAATTCTCACGAGCGTCCGCTGGCCTAAATGTGGCCAATTTGAAGAGATATTTTAAAACGTTTATTGGAATTATTTCAAAAGTTCCCGCGCATTTGAATCTTCAATTAATCACAAAGTAAACTTATTAGTTTCACACTTTAACAAGAGATGTCTCACACCTGTTCTAAATTACTTATTACATTCCGCAAATTCAAATTATTGAAATATTTTTTCTAACAAATCATTGATCATGTGTATGATGATCATTCAAAAATGCATATTCGAATTTAAATTTCGATCGGTGATTATCAAATAGGCCATAGACAACACACAGAAGTCATAATAATTTATATTGCTCCAAGTAGGTACCACAATTGGGAATTTTAAAATAAATAATACTCAGAATTCATGCGTTAATGAAATCAACAACTTTTTTATAAATGCTAAAAATATGGGATAAATTAATAAATATAGGTGCACTCAATAGCTCTCTAACACAATAAGCAGTTTATATGTCACCATATTAAAATTCGGAGTATGATGTTTTGAAATATAGCGGAAAATTTCCAAACTGAAAGCTTCAAAATTTCCTAGCGCTCAAGGCTGAAATTGATTATATAAGTTTATCTACACATTAAAAAATTCATACCTCCGAATTTTAATATGGAGACATACAAACTGATTATAGTTCTGTATAGCCAACGAATTCACCTATCTTTTGTTGATTGTCACGTATTCCTAGGATTTATAAAAACATATTATAAAATCGTAAACTTTTACTTAATTACTTACAAATAAGGAAAAAAATTGCCAAAATTGGCAGCAAAGTAATCCAAGGTATTTTAAATAGTGCCATATTGTGGCAAAAAGCGCTCAATTCATTCTGATTATTAATTTCATTTAAAATAATGTGAAATGTGTTTTGAATTCCTTTCTACATTTTCACAATTGATATATTACATGCAAAAATAAAATGATTGTGAGTTTATAAAAATATGAATTAATGATTGTAATAGTGTATTTATTTGAATGTGTATATTTGGTTTATCAATGTAAAAGATAAGTAGGCAATGTGTGATTATAAAATTATTTGCTTAAGTTATAAACGTAACGATGTATATACTATGATAAAATAAATACTTTCTTTCATCTGTTTTTTTTTCTTCTGCCCTTTTACCCTAGTCACCTTCTTCATTTTTTGAATCCATTACCCCGATAGTTGGCCCCCCGGAATCCTTATTTACAAAATGCAGTATACCTATTTACACAAAGCAGTATACCTACGTACACAAACCAGTATTCTTATTTTCACAATGCAGTATACCTACTTACACAATGCGGTATATGTACTTACACAAAGCAGTACACAATCCAATGTTCCCACCTACACAATGCGGTATGCCTACTTACATAATACAATATACCTACTTACACAATGCAGTGTATGTACTTACACAATGCAGTATACCTACTTACACAATGCAGTATACCTACTTACCCAATATAGTGTTCCTACTTACACAATCCAGTGTTCCTAATTACACAATGCAGAATATCTACTTACATAACGCAGTATACCTACTTACTACTTACACAATGCAGTTTACATACTTACATAATGCAGTATACCCACTTAGACAATGCAGTAAATCTATTTACACAATGCAGAATACATACTTACATAATACGGTATACCTACTTACACAATGCAGTATACCTACTAACATAATGCAGTATATCTACTCTTACACAATGCAGTATGCCTACTTACATAATGCAGTATACCTACTTACATAATGCAGTATACCTACTTACACATTGCAGTATACCTACTTACATAATGCAGTATACCTACTTACACAATGCAGTATACCTACTTACACAATGCAGTATATGTACTTACACAATGCAGTATACCTACTTACATAATACGGTATACCTACTTACACAATGCAGTATACCTACTTACATAATGCAGTATACCTACTTACATAATGCAGTATACCTACTTACATAATGCAGTATACCTTCTCACTGTTATTCATTCCAAAAATTCATCGACCGCCGTTGGTTGCATATTTGTCAAAGTTTGTGAATTTTTTGTAAAATATTTTTACGTAAAACAGGAAAAAAGTTAAGTGACAATTACCTTTATAATACTTTTATCGTATTAAATATGCTTTTTAGTTTCATACAAAAAGCTATCTTCACACCTTACAAGAAAAAAGCAATTGGTAAGTAACAAAACAATTTTAAAAGAAAAATTCTCTATTTATGAAAAAAACATTTTAATATTATACTCAGTGGCAGACTAAGCCCGTCAGAGGCCCGGGGTGGCAAAGCAAATGAGTTAAAGAAGCTGATGTAATTTTACAAGCTTTTTATTCAGTTCACACGGGCCTTTGGTCCTGGGGGGCCTCCAAACGCTACCATGTTCCCTTGATCAAATCCTAAACAAGGTTTTAAGGCACCAGGACACTGTAAAAAGTGTCACTTTTTTAATTTAATTTTCTTAAAGATGCATCATCAAACGTCTTCATCAAATTGTATTATTAGTCTAGCGACTGTACGGTTGAAATTTAATAATCTGACTAAGAATACAATTCTGGACGCTGCGCCTTACGCAAAACCGTTTTCGTACTTGGAGTTTGTATAAAAATCTACTTTTGTAAAAGAACCGAAATAAAGCAATGCCAAAAGATGGCGCCACTTACGTTAACATCTAGCATGAGGAACATCGCCTGGCAGGTGGAAGTACTATTGGATTTGTAATTTCGTGAATCTCTCCAGATGTGGAAAGATTGACGATAATATGATGATTATCGTAACTGGCAGTAGTTGTGAATAATAATACCAAGAACCTATATATTATATATATAACGTCATTGCCTGTCGCAGTTGTTTTGTCCCGGTGAATAGCGGTCACTCGATCCCAGTGGATCCGAGGAACCGGCTATTTTTGGAACCAGTTTCGATCGGATGTATAAAATAGTCACTAATACTCAAACTGGGCGTAGCCGAACCAAAAGCTGCCCGCAGGGCCTAGCAGCAAAAACCTGTGGAGCGGGTTTTTAACTGCTGGTTTGTTAACAATGCTCTCACCAAATTTTTAAAGGAAATTCGTAAAATTGACGGAGATACCTACAGCATTTTATATGAAACCGTTTTAAACAGTTTGTAAGTTGAATTATCATTCAGCAAAACTTTGAACGGGTTTTTCTTGAAACTACGTTTTTCAACCTGGTTGACAACAAATTAGAACAAATCGTTCCACAGCCGAGCTGTTGAACTCAGGAACGAGTCGAACTATGCACAAAGTTGGACGCACGTTTGGCGTGTTTCTCGATTGTGCACCGGTGCCGAAGAAATCAATGACACTATTTCCTCGTAGAACAAGGACAACATACCAACCTTAAGCCCGTGCTGTAAAGATTGCAATCCGCTTGCTAACTTGATTCTGGCTTCGATGGAGTCCCCGTGCCTGAGTTAGTCACTTATGGCCGCTGTTCCCAACTTTCGATTGATTAATCTGAGTGTCCGATCAGCTAAGTGATTTGTTTAGTAATGATCAATTCGCCTGTTGGTCGGAGAGTTGAATTGGGAAGAGCGTGTTTGTGCATTTGAGGGCCAAAATTTCGACTCAACAGTTGATCAGTAGGTTTGGAAACAACGGTCGTTAGCGCCTCCGCTCATGGAGAAACTGAAAAGGAACCAGTTCTCAACGCAATTGCAATCAACCTCCTTAACAAAATCGATATTTTTATGATCTGACATGTCAAAACTTGACAGTTCGTGAGCCGCTACCATGGCAACCTGTCAACAATGCAACTGAAACTCCACTGCCGCGGCGACCAGCAGTGCTGGTTGTTCAGTTGCATTGTTTTCAGTTGCATGCGTTGTAATGCAACTTAAATAAATAAATTGTTTTTCCCTGCTTGTCCTTTCCTTTTTGTCCCCGTTACCCTTCCGCCTTCCCCTCCGCCTTCACTTCCCCTACAGCGCCCCTTCCTCTCCCGCGTTCCTCTTCCACCTTCCCAGCCTTCCCCTTCCCCGTCCCACGAACCCGTCTCAAGCGTTCCCCTTCGACCTTTCCCACCTTCCCCCCTCCAATATCCCACTCCTGCGAACCCTCTTCATTCCACTCCGCCCTCCCAGATTTCCCTCCCCATCCCGCCTTCCCTCCCTGGCAGTAAACCACATTAAATACACACATTCTTAAAACTGCTCGCCCGTCCACCTATTGCAAATTTTTTATACAAATTCATAACGCAGAGCTCACATATAGAAACCTTTGCATGCGTGCACACAACAATTCAACAAAGTTTCATCGCAATCGGATGAATAGTATAGGAAATAATTTCATAGCGCCAGAGCTCACTATTACATTTAGAAACTATCGCCGGCATGCGCACATCAAATCCCCAAGGTTTCATCGCAATCGGATGAACGGTTTAGGAATGCATAAGGAACAAACAAAGAAACATTCATTTTTTATATATTAAGATAATCAATCAGTATGTGAGCATAGACAAATGAACATTTGCTTTCTTTTATCCACGTGGTCGATGCCATAAAGAGTCATTCCAACGGTCTATGTCTATAATATGTCCGATTTAAATATATACCCACTGAAAAGTTATTACACCCATCTCTGGAGGTGTGCAGTAGGCACCGAAGAACTACGATGGCTTCTCTCAAAGAAAAATATTATATATACCAGTTAATAATATATTCTTTAATTATTCATAGCCAGTTGATGCTTCCGAGGCAAGTACCTACCATAGACGGTAGCGTGGATACTTCAAAAGGGGTGGACAACTATTTAGATCGCGAGACAATATAAGAGTAGAAAATATTAAAAATGGAACTACAACATTTTACTTGTCAAATATTATTTTAAAGTGCAATGACACTGAATGTATAGAACACAGTAAACCACATTTTAAAAACATTTTTCGTTCTTAGAAAAAAAATTTAAATCGAAGAAGCATTGTTGTTAATGTGTCTTCTTAATGACATAAATGTGATTAAACGGTGTTTTACAAAGTGATTTGCTTTCATTTAATATAACATAAATTTAAATTTAACAGTAGATAGAAAGGAAGAATGGTGAGTTTAGTTACAGATGAGTTGAATGAGTTAAATATATTCCGATCTAAAATTAGAGACATGATCTAAAGCCCTGGCAACGCTAGGTACTTAAGCTGGTATTAAATAAATGTGAGTGATTTCTAAACTGCTCTTTATATTTTATTACAAAATCGTTATTTTTCATTATGTTAACACAAAATTGCAAAGATATAATGCCTATATGCAATTCTAATCTAGAGATCTATATTGCAATGAATTTTTTTTTAAATTTTATGGTTTTTTAATATTTTATAAAAATGTAGGTTACACAGCTTTACATTTACACCATGAGTAATATGTTTAGCATTGTCATTTGAACAACAGTGGCGCCCTCCTATTTTTTATACTCTTATTTCAAACTGTAGGTACTTAGGTTCTTAGGTAGGTACTTAAAAACGTAATAACGAAAATGCAATGATAATAGTACGCGCTACGAAATAGGTAGTGTAACGTCAAATTATATATATTTTTTTAAATGATGTCACAGCCAAATTCAGATTTCTCACTAAAACTCACAAAAAATTGCAAAAGTTCGCTCTAAAATTCAGAAAAACCTAACGCCGTCTATTTAATACTTGTATTTACACTAGGAAATCCCGAGGGAATAATCCCTCAGGATTATGTTATCTTTAGGGATACTCTTTGGAGTGTCTTTTAATAATTATAATGTTTGGATGATTTATATATTTTTTTATTTATTTCTATACATTACAGTATTTACCTTTATAATTTTATTATGTTGGGTGTAAGGTAGGTTTGTGAAGGTGAAACTGTGGATAGGTATTGTTGTATGTTTCGTGAACACCTCACTAGGAGAACCTGTGCTGAGGTGTTTACGTGTTTATTTATGTTTATGTGTGACAAGTATTTATGTGTTGTAATATAAAGTTTTATATGTATTTTTTTTCAAATTTTAACAGTTATTGTACATTGGTTATATAGAAGAGAAAAAAAAAAGTATTTAAATATATTAGAGGAATATAAAAAAAAATTATATATATATATATATAAACATACACATACATACACATCCATATAAATACATGTACCTGCACACATGCATATAAATATATATATATACATACGTATACATCCGCATACACATTCACATACACATATATATATGTACACACATATATAAATTGTAAGTGTATGTATAGTTATTGGATACTTGAAAAACTACTTAATTTTTAGGTTTATTTAATTTTATACTTTTTATAGTTTTGTTATGTTTGGTTGGGAATAATAATGTTTAAATATAGCCCCGTTCGTTTGTGAAAAATCACCTCAAGGGTGCTGTTAAGGGAAAGAAAGGGGAGGAAGTTCTGGGAAGGAAAAAGGCATGAGAGGAGGGTAGGAATTTTGGGGTCTTTGGGTACAGGAGTGACGGACGTACTAATCCAACCCTCTCACTGCGGTGCAAGGGATTTCAGCTGGAGAGGCTTAGGTTGGTTCTCTCTCAACCAATCTCTCCCAGTAAGCCAACTGCTGTGGAATGTGCTTAAAGAATACGGAGTTGAAGACAAATTGCTAAAAGGTATAGCATCTCTCTATGAAAAAAGTAGCAGCAGGGTTCGTATAAACGGTAAAGTTTCAGAAGAATTTGAAGTGGAAATTGGCCTCAGATAAGGGTGCCCTATGTCACCAATCCTCTTCACTATTTTTATGGACCGAATTGACCTAAAAAGTCAAACACCGGATGCAGCACTGGTAAGCAATACTAGAATCAATCACCAACGTCAGATCCCTAACATTTGCTGACGACATCGCGAGATTAACGACAACACAGGAGGGACTGCAAGAGTGGATCAATCGATTCAACGAAGAGTGCACAGCGGGAATGAAGATGAGTACCTCAAAAAAAGAGGTGATGGTTATAGGAAGAGTCAGTCAAGACTCAGTTCAACATACTCACTAATGGGACTCAGCTGAAACAGGTGGACAGACAAATATCTGGGTCGAATACCGGGGTCGAATTCTCCAGCAATGGACGGCAAGACGGGAAATTGATCGAAGAATAAATGCGGTAAGCGGTGTATTGCGTCCTCTCTACAGCTCAGTGATAAGGAAAGCCGAGCTTATCAAGACAAAGATGGCAGTGTTCAAAACGATATACCACCCAACACTCACTTACGGTCACCAGATATGGATGCTAAACGAACAAACAAGCCCTGGAGTCAAGTCACCGAAATGATGTTCATGAGACTCCTCTCAGTAGCAGGAGTTACAAATTGGGATCACATAAGAAACTCGACGATCCGTGACGATCGAAACATTGAACCACTGTTCCTCTTCTTAGAAAAATTGGAACTGAGGTGGCTTGGGCACTTACTAAGAATGTCTGATGATCGAATTTCGAGGAAAATACTGAGTGTGATTCCAGTGGGCTCCCACAGACACAGTTGGGCGAGACAATTCCAGAAACTGTGTGAGGAGAGGATGAGACTGCCATGGACGGAGCCTGAACAATCAGCGCAAGACAGGGACGTATGGAGGCGCCTTGTAGATGCAGTGGGTCCCCGACTCGAATAGGATAAAGGGAAAAAGATAATGAAGAATAAATATCTACCTACACGTCCGGGTTTTCTATCCCTGGTCCAACTGTTTCCGCAAAGTCCTGTCTGCATAAGGATATGACAGAAGCCAACGAACTGCCCTCAGTAACTACCTTCCTCTGACTCTATTACTACAGGCAGATACCTTCCTACCTGGATTACCTATATAATCATCATATTATATTAAAATACAGGTACCTACCTGATGTTATTTATATGCAGCGGGTGTTGCCATATCAAATTACGTCGGTCACGAGCCACGGGCCATTGCCATATTAACTAATACACTGAATGGATATTCCCCAGAAGTGTTACGTTCCCTGGCCCATGAATATAACCATAATCGGGCCTACTATGTAAATAAATCATACGTAACTAACTAATCATCACGCTTTTTCTACGCAGTGGTAGGAAGAGAGGGCGGACCGCCAAACATCTCGGTCTTGACACACACACGCACACGACATGATTCAGTTGATCGTACCACTTTTTCCTC
Organism: Glyphotaelius pellucidus; assembly: GCA_936435175.1. Taxonomy (NCBI): domain Eukaryota; kingdom Metazoa; phylum Arthropoda; class Insecta; order Trichoptera; family Limnephilidae; genus Glyphotaelius; species Glyphotaelius pellucidus. The sequence continues at coordinate 4,188,165 of OW386561.1, forward strand.
GGGCGTCTCCGACTTCTTCTACCATTCACATTTGCGTCAGATTCTCTTTACACCCTTTCTTCAATCAATCAATTTGGGAGGCAGGCACCGGGTACCATTTATTGTTTAACCTCTGAAATAGTTCTTCCCAAGTGGTTCGCTACGTTTGGTGATTTAGCAGGGGTGTCCGGGTTCGTGGGGTGAGGTTTGTCTGGGTCTTGGCGGCAGTTGTGCCTGCCCACTTATTGCGTGGCGTGGATCGGGAGAGAGTGTTTGAGGGAGACCTTTGCCCTCTCCAGCAGGACTCTGGGAATATCGCCTTGCATCGCAGTGGGAGGGTTGGATTCATACATCCGTCACTCCTGGACACACTAACCCCCAGATTCCTATCTACCCTTTACATCCCAGACCTTGCTCTCTCCTTCCTTTCCTAAAAAGACCATCCACGTATCTCCCCAAAGATGACACAGGCCCTGAGGGGAAATATTATGAGCTTATTTAAAAAAAAATTACTCTAGAGCTCTCTCCGTCCTTTTACTCAATATGTTCAAACCATTTGTGCAACCTTTTCCGTTTCTTATTCACATAGCATAAATAAATCGATAAATTAACAATGTCGGATAGATAGGCGTAACTTCCGGCGATTTCATACCGATATAGCGAGCATGGTTTCACTGATGACAGCCGAACCGATATTTACGGGAAATAAATAAGAAATCGATATACGCTGGCAACACTGGATGTGTTTTCTATAAATTCTCATTCCGGAACGTCGGATGTCAAACATATACGTAAAAATATTAATATGTTGGCAATATTGAATTGAAGTACTAACCTAAATATGCATTGGCAGTCTGCATATATTGCTGCCGCACCCTGTAGTTCTATTGAATATTGTTGCTTATTATTGTGTTCGAAAAGTAGGCCTTAACGGCAAACGCACGCTCATTACTGTTCCAACGCATGATGGCGACTAAACTGTGTCAGGACAAAACTATATAGTTCCGCCTCTCGAACGAGATTACTAGCGCTCCCCTACGACATCAACCGACTGAATGGCGCGCTCTTTAAAAAAGGAAGTTATGCTGCCTCACCCTGTAGTTCCCATGTCTTTACTCTGTACCTAAACGTAGAGACAAGGGACGTTCTTGTGAGTTATCACCATAGACATATGAATGTTACTAGACCTGCCCTAAGTGATAAAAGCGTATTATTTCCCCCTCCCCATACCGGTTCCATTTGGAGCCGGCTTGGCTCGCGAATGGTCTTGAGCGAATCTTAAAAATGTGACGTCATCATTCTTGTGCGAACCAGCGTCGAGCTCTCATCGGAACATTTTACGAAATAACACGGCAAAAATGGTGGCTTGTTCTATGAAAACGTGTAAAAATGAAAGTGCAAAAGAGATTGCGAAATTGTCGTATTACATTCCACAGGTAAGCATTATTTTACTTTATTTTAAGCTTATTCAGATCATATACTATGATCAGTTTTAGTAACACATCATCACCATAACGAATGTAAGCGTTTCTCAAATGTGCTCGTCGCTGTTTACTGGGGTAAGTAAATTATGAAACATTTGTAAAAGTGTCTTAACTAAATACGGCACCAAAATATTTGTCTCTGAAAACAGGTGAACTTTACTTTGCCGTATTTGGACTTCGAAATTTTTTCATAACGTGGCGAGCAATTCCCGCTCCTCGGTAAGTAATAATTAATTAAGGAAAATTTGAGCTTAATTTAACGACATGAACATGCTCACAACACACGTCTATCGATTTATTTCTTCAGTGTAAACGGTCACAGTTATCAAATTCTTCAAACTGTACTGTTATGTCATAATTTATGTGATTTCATTCATAAATACATATCTTCAATTCACATTGCTACGTTTGGTGACCGGACAACTCAACTGAAATCAATTCAGAACCTCCTTTGTAAAGTCATTTAGGATCCTACAAAAATCCGTAAATTTGCCTGGTTTGAGAGCTGGTTCACACTCAGCTATCAAATATAAAAGATCATAGCACGCCAAATAACGCTCTCCATACAATCCCTTCAGACCGTTCACACCTAAGTGTTTTTAAGCGCAGATCAATCATAGACAATACACATCTCAGACGTAACCGCTCCAGACGCGATATCCCAGAAGATAACTCTCCCCTTCTCCGACTAAAACAGGAGAGGGGGTCATTGCAATTACGGAGCTGCCTAGACCCGTGGATGACAGATGTCAAGTTGACAGATTTCAGTACAAAAAATATGTGTTCCGTTGCCGCTCCCTAATTCGACTGACCCCCTCTCCTACCACAGGAAGAAATATTTGATAGCCTCGTGTGAAAGGACAAAAGATAAGCGCTCGCGAATCAACAGATATCTGCTCGCAGATATATAGCTCAGTGTGAACTAAGCATGAATTCGACGGCCTCCGTGGTCCCGAGGCAAGACTCTCGACTCACAATCCGAAGGTCGCGGGTTCGAACCCGGCGTGCGCAAATAAATTTTATTTGATTAATTTGTGTTATTTCACAATTTATTCATTTAAAATAATATATGATATATTTGCGGCACGTTCCAGAGTGGAAGATACTAATAGTATCGCCCTGGTGTAAGACCACCATTCAGAATTGAAACGTTGCTTGAAATGGCTTTAGCCGTGTTTAGTGACCAGATCTGAATAGCCAGGTACTTCCCCACCTACCTCTTCCCTATCTCCTTCCCCCCCCCCCCACTACCTTCAGCCTCACAACATACCCCAATTGGGGATGCCATAGTCTCACTTGCTCCAGACGGGAGCAGTTGGGACTCTTGTGCGGTATTTCATGTAAAAAAAAAAAAAAAAATGAATGCCATCAACAGACGTTCAATATATTTGACCGGTCAGTGGTTGAGTGGGCATCGCGTCTGGGTCCCACCCGGGCGTCCCGTGTTCGGTTCCTCGGCTGGCAAGTCCTCCACAACACAAGTAACATTTTCGGCTTTCTGTGGTGGTAGTAGGAGATTTTCAAACATTGTTGGGTTATTCGTAACCCGGGAATGTTTGTCTTTCTTTTTAAAATAAATGAAAAAGGTATGAATTCGACATTGTATTTTTAAAAAAGAAAAACTCACAGACATAAAAAAATCTTTGTAATACAGATGGTGAAAAAAAAAAAATTTAAAATCGCTTCAGTTTTGAAGGAGAAAACGGGAGAATACAAAATCTCGATTTTACGATTTTATTCAAGCTAGCAAAGACGTGGCTTTTGTTTCTTTTAACCCGCCATTGGTGACGTAGTGAGACCGGATAATTCGAAAAAGTGTAACATTTTTTTTACCATTCATCGAATCACACTGCGATTTCGAGTAGCTGCCTTATGCCACGCCCCCTACCACAAATCTACCCCGCGACAGCGACGCTGGCGCACATTATAGAGTTTTTGTGCCAACCCGGTGCGTGAGACCGGCGTCACCAACTATATAAGTCAAATGGTTATTGTGTAATTTTTTTATTTGACTTATTTTGATGAAACTGTTGTTTTTTATACACGATGATTATATAATTTTAATATTAGTAAGTTTTTTGCTCGATTTGACCGCTATTTTACGAAATATTTACGCGTTTGTCGTTCAAATTATGAATTTTGTTTCAGCATGTCTTAAAAAAGTTATCAGCGACGTCTCGAGGCTCTTCTGCAAGAAGCATTATCTGATGAGGAGACACTACATTACAAACGTCATCGGGAAGCGAATCTCGAACCAGGGAATCTCGAATAGGTTCTCTTGCCATAAATGTAAAAACTATGTATGCCTTGAGCACGTAGTACCTAATTGCTCGAGTTATTAGGATGTTGAAAATGAGTGATTTCAGTACCTATTTATTTTTATTTTTTGGTAGAAATATTACCATTTTTATTTTATATTTCAAATGTCATAAGACTGACGAAGAATGACTTTGTCGTTAAATATTTGAGATTGTTGGGAAATCTTTTAGTTTAATTAAATATTGTTAAAATATCTCATAATTTTAATGTATCCAAAGATATGTTAATAAAAGAGGATTGCATTATAGAATACCTATGTTTTATTGACGGAAAAAGATCTTATTTTATAAATTTTTCAATGAAAAGTAGCATGAACAGTAAATTATTGAAAAACTGGTAGTCAAAAACCCCGGTGCGTGAGACCGGGGTCACCAACGATGTAAGTCAAATTCACGTCACCAATGGCGGGTTAAGCAAAAATTTACAGTTTTATTTTGAGTTTGATGAAATTTTGCGCACTTGAACTTCAAAACAAGAGGAAGGTCTAAGCGCATTTCGAAAAACCATCACCATCCCCTTCTCCCATCCCTTTTTCTTGAAATTTTGTAAACTAGACGTCCAAAATATAAGAATATTACTGTTTGCATCTGATTTTTATGATCGGAAAACTCTGGTATGGTGAATTGCCAAGGTTAATGAACTTTAGCAAAGCTGTCGCAAAACGATTAGATAAAAAATAAATAAACAACTAAAGTTGTTACAAGGAACAACCATTAAAGGTAAGAGCAAGGTTTGGATTAATCGAGGAAATGAAGAAATACAAACTAGGTAGGCGTTAAGGTTTATTACAGGGTAAATGGAAACAAATGCAAAAATTGCATTAATGAACGTCATGAGTTTTTTTATTCAACTGAGTTTATATATGTCTATTTTCAACCGTCACAGAGATGGATTATTGGTTCCATGACAACTCAGAATCATGCGATTTCAACACCCCTTTGAAAAGTCATTAAATGCTATGGAAAAAAATTGAAAAAAAGTCCACAAACCTAACCTAACGCAAACCGAAAACCATTTTTTTTATATATTTTTTCACCATTTTTATGACTTTTTAAAGAAGTTGTTGAAGTTGCTTGATTCTGAGTTTTCCGGTCGCCGAATTATTAGCCCTTTCGAAATTTTTGTGTACTTTATGACACAAACTGAGAAGGACTGATACTGGGGTACATATTTGAAATTACAGGAATATTAGTTACATACATATTCATTTGAATACAATAAAAATAGAAAGGTGATTGGAAGTGTGGTTAAATACTTAAAAGAGAGTTATCATATAAATGAAGGAAGAGATGACGCACAGTAAAAAGTAAATCCTGTCAAATCTATTTATGGAATTAAATTTAACATGATTCTATTTTTTCAATTATTTTTAATGGATTAGGTCGTACGCAAATTGTTTTCTGTCTATGTGTGATTTATTTTACAGATATTTGCAGTAGTGTGGCGTCCAATTCTTACAATCCATTTCTTTACGTCTTGTTTGAATTTTGTCAAGGATTCAGTTTGTTTGATCGTAGCTGGTAGTGTATTGTATAAATTGCAAGCTATGAATTTGAAGTGTCTTTGTCCAAAGGTAGTTTTGGAAAAAGGAGTTTGGAGAAGTTCTTTGTTTGTAATACAATAAGATAGATGCTTAAGTGTTAGAAAGAGGCAATACGACGCTTTGTATTAGCTTCTAAAAGTTCCAAATAAATGTAATATATTCCAAAAAGTCATCGCCCTATGTATGTATGTATCTGCGAAAGATTTGCCAAAGTTAGTGATTTTTTAAAATTAATTATTTTTATATGCAACGAAAATTTTCCTCCTTCACAATTCCTAATTTTCTTACCCTTTCTTATGAGCTTTCTCTTTCTCTCTTGCTTACCTTATAATCCTCTACTATACTGTAAATTTAGTTTATATGTTTATTGTCTTGATGAAGGTTGAGATCAATCCAAACTAGTCGACGTGTATAAATCAAATAAGGCGGTTTAAAAAAAAAAAAAATCATTTAAAATATTGTATAATTTGTCTCACGAAATACCAGGCACCCTGTATTGATAGTAGTAGTGAAAGTGATGTTGGAAAAGGAACTTGTTAGACTAGACATTAATTGTCTATGGACAATCTTGTTAATTAATCTATTGATTAGCTCAATCAGAACTAGCACCTCGCATAAAGGCGCTACAGCTATCTCTAATGACTAAATATCATGCTCGAGTTCACAATCCTGCATTAGCTGCTCCCGTCTGGAACTAGTGAGACTTTGGCATCCCCAATTGGGGTATGTTATATGTGAGGCTGAAGGTAGTGGGGAGGGGTAAGGAGAGGGGGAAGAGGAAGGTGGGGAAGTGCCCAAGAATATTCAGATCTGGTCAGCAAACACGGCTAAAGCCATTTCAAGAAACGTTTCAATTCTGAATAGTAGTCTTACGATGGTCCAGGGCGATACCGAGAGTATCTTCCACTCCGGAACGTGCCACAAATGTACTATTTATTATTTTAAATGAATTTATTGTGAAATAACACAAATTAATCACATAAATTTATTTGCAACGCCGGGATTCGATCCCGCGACCTTCGGATTGCGAGTCAGAGCCTTACCCCTCGACCACGTCAAAATTATATCCGTGCAGTATGATATACATGATATACTAGCGATTTCCGGGCATGCGCTGCTATTCCACTTAATAAAGGAATTGTTTCTCCCTGCGTGTCCTTTCCCATTTGTCCTGTTCCCCTTCCTCTCCCGCGTCCCTTTCCCCCTTAGTTGCTATGCCATTTAATAAAGAAATTGTTTCTCCCTGCGTGTGTTTTCCTATTCATACTGTTACCCTTCAGCCTCCCCTTCCTCACGCATCCCCTTCCCCTCATGCATTCCCACACCGCCTTCCCTCTCCCCACTCCCCTCCCGTATTCAGTTTTCAAACAGCTCACGTGCAATTTTTTATACAAATTTAATAATGCCAGAGCACACCAGCACGCTCACATCAAATCCCCAAAGTTTCAGCGCAATCGGATGAACGGTTAGCAATGCATAATTTCATGATCCCAGACCCCACTATTGTATATAGAAACCATCGCGGGCATGCGCACACAAAAGTTTCACAATCGGATGAATGGTTTAGCAGCGCATAATATACATATATAGACAGAAGCAAACATATATTGATTTTTATATATAGAGAAGATTAATGTGTATGTCATTCTTCCACGACACGCTGTATTATTGGGCCATTATTTGACATTTTTATTTTGAAGGACGAAATTTCTAGGTCAAGGGGAACATATGACCTGTATATTGATTGCCCCTATGTATTTGTTGTTTCGGATACTTGTCAACTAGCAAGTTTTACCTGTCATCAGTTAGTATAAAAAATGTCCAATAGAGTCTCACAATTTTTTTGTATTTTTTGAACACCTAACAATTTCTAAACATTTTGTTTTAAAGAGCTTTATTTTCGATGTACATTTGTTACTTAAATTTGAATTTAAGTAACAAATACTATTTCGACAAATACAATTTGCTACTGTTTCGACAGATTAATTATTATTATTATTATTATACTAGCGGGTACACGGCATGCGTTGCAATGCCATTCCATGAAATAAATTGTTTCTCCCTGCATGTCCTTTTCCATGCGTCCCCGTTCCCCTCCTGCGTCTCCTTACCCTCCCGCGTTCCCCTCGTTAAATATATGAAATATACACATTTTCTAACCACTCACGCACTACACTACCTATAGTAATTATTTTAATACAAATTTTATAACGCCAGAGCTTATACAGCCATCATATACAGCCTATAACCTTCGCGGGGGTGCGCACAACTAATCACCAAAGTTTCATCGCAATCGGATAAACGGTATGGCAGTGGATTAAAAACGAACAAACAAATATTGATTTTTATATTTAAGATTACATGTACGTGCATAAAACAAGAAGGATCAAATATTAGAAAATACATACATACACACTTACGTGTACACGTATATGCATACGTGTGCACACTCTACACACACATAATACATGTAAATAACACATGCATACATGTACATACACACATAGATATACATTTACACACATATTATAGCTGTAAGTGAGGAGGTCATCAGGGATATGTAGGTACAAGTTCCTTCTGAAGGTAATTATTGAATTTAAAAATACATCAAGTCTTCACGTTCGCAATATTTATTGTATAATCGATATTATTAATTCGTGTCATTCACTAGCAAACAAATATAACTTAGGACCCCAAAGCATTACCCCTTGACCACGGATGCCACCTATTATATTGGTGACCGGACAACTTGGAATAAAACCAACTCCGAACCATCTCAGAAGTCATTTAGAGCATGGGTCGGCAACCTGCGGCCCGCGAGGCGTCTCGGTGCGGCCCGCGAGGTTCTCGCCGCAACGCACATGACGGATGATATCATACACAACGGAGTGAAAGGGAGCGAGAAAGCGAGCGAAGGGATAGCGAAGGGGGAGCGATTAGCAAATCAACGTGATAGGTTTGCAAAGTGATACTACACTTAAAATGGCTTTTAAAAGAAAAATTACTTGGTTGATTACTATGGGGGTTTGCCTTCTGAAGACTACAAGGAGTTAAAATGGTTTGCTAAGCAAATAATTACTATGTTTGGTAGTACATAAATTTGTGAGCAAGCTTTTTCAATTCTGATTCAATTCAATATAAGAAATCTTGCAAATAAAATAGAACCACTAAAATCTCATTGATTTTATTAACTACAATAAATGTTGTAAAAATATACAATAAGCGTTTTATTTTTAAAACTAAAATATTTGTACAAATATTGTAGGTTTTTTTTTAACAATAGCTCCACACAGGAGGCCCTGAGGAAAATAATTTCCTCATTAATTAGTAAATTAATAATAAGGGGATGCCGTGTGGAGGGACATTTTAAGGAAGGAAAGGATTGGAAGTTCTGGGAAGGAAAAAGTGGGTAAGAATCTGGGTTTCAGTGTGTCCAGGAGTGATGCATGTATGAATCAATATTTCCAACTGCAGTGCAAGGCGATGAGTCGAGAGAGTCCGGCTAGAAAGCAAGTCAAAAGCCTCCCTCAACCAGTCTCTCGATCCGGCCCGCCACGCAGCAGATGGCAAATGCATCCGCCGCCAAGACCTGGACATACCTTACCCCATGAACCCGGGCGCCCCTACTAAGTCATCAAATATCCCGATACTTAATGACGTGTGGCCCAAGTGCGGCCCGCACTAATCCCCATATACAATTTTTGACCCTTTTACAACAAAAGGTTGCCGACCCATGATTTAGAGTGATAAAAAAATACATATAAAAATAGATTACGTTAGGTGAGAGTTATCGGCTAATTTAAAATTATTTTTTTCATAGCTTTTAATGACTTTTCAAGGAGGTGTTGAGTTGACTTTATTCTCAGTTGGCATGGAACCATTGTTATTAACTAATCATTCCTTGCGAATGTATGGTATAACGCGATATAATCACTGCCGATATACGTCGATACCGGGAGGTTATAATAAACCGATTGTGAAATTGGTCCACGAGACGAGAAAGTACAGAAAATTCTTATGCAACGTGAACGGGGAATTGATAATATCCACTGACAAAGCCTGCCTGGTATTCGATACATTATTTTCATATAAGACATCTTGTAGTACAATGGGCAGTTAAGTCTGTTGAGATAGAAATGATAATAATGATGATGAATGATTGTGCATGTGCAATGACGATGCAAGGTTCAATGTTTGACTGTGAGGCGATGATCTATGGATGGATTTGATGACAGTGCAGTTTGTTGGTTGAGATCAAATTCTATATTCGTATGATGAAATTTAAGGGGATCCAATAGTCCAGGGAAAAATCGAAGTCGGAATTCACGCCCATTGTGGGAGGAGTTTAAAAATATTTGAGAAAAAGCTTTTGGAACGGTTGAAAAAGGTATTTGAGAATTTTTTTTTACAGGTTGATTTCGTAAAGACCTAAAAAAAACATTAACTCCTTTTTTACACATTGTTTATTGTAATAACAAGGAAATTTAAAATTGATTTCACGGAACCGAGCGACGTGGAGTCACACGTCCGCTCCCTGCTCCGGCCAGGGGAGTTTTGAAAGAAAGTAGGGTGTGGCAAGCCAGTAGTCCTTCGGTGAACGACATAAGGGTCAATTTGAAAATCCGCATTCGTCGGCTGCCAGCCGTATTGTGAAATAACAACGCAAATATGCATATTTTATTTTATTTTGTGAATATCGGGCGTAAATATCATATTTTTTGCGATTATCATAAAAGAAACTAAATTTGCTACAATAAGCAATAAAACCATATCCGATAAGATGGTCGTAAGTAGGAGAGTTTGCACTTGAAAGTGTTTTTTTAAAGACCTGTTACTTTATTTTTTTCTAGGCTTATTAAAAGACTTATAAAAAAAATGACCGATATTTTTAAGGGCCAAGATATGTTCTACACGCATTATTTAATTGAAGCATTTATAATATTTCTAAGCGATCAAATTTTCAAAACAAAAACACATGATTTTGTTTGATTTTGCATTATTTACTATGGCTTCATCTTAACAAACTTAAAACATTTCTTCTTTAGAAAAACGTAGAAAGAACACTGATCTTATTTGCATATTCAAAATTATCAACAGTATTACTGACACACCTGCTTTGTTACAACTCATCCAGTTTAACATCCCTTCCCGTAGACTCCGTAATAATGAATTGCTGTTCCTCAATTAACATTCTACTAATTATGGATATCATTCTCCTTTATCCAGAATGTCGAGACTTGTTAACGCAAGTCAAAGCATTGAATTTTTTGGTGTTAGCCTAAATGACCTTCGGCAGTCGATACGAAATGTGTAATTTTTAAAGTCTTTTAAATCATCTTCAAGCTTTGACTTGTAGTCTTCTATACGTTATTTTATATTATAATTTGTCAATGCTCTTCATTTATATAATATGTACTTTCCTTACATTGTCATCTGTTTTTTTTATTTGTGTTATTGTTATATTATTAATGGACTATTTGTCCGTAAATTAACAAATAAATAATTCAAAGATCAGCCGATGTTTTATTATAACGCGGTGAGATTCGTGCATTTGTTCATCTATTACCAGCAGTTTCGGAATATGTTCCTATGTATACTTTTTAAACGACAATCGCAAGAGTCCCAACCTGCTCCCGACTATCCAGTGAGATTGTCGAGACTGTCCGGATAAGAAAGATAAAAGAGAAATACCTGGCAAACCCAGGTTATCCTAAGTTGTTTGCTACGTTTAGTGACTCAGCACGGGTGCCAGGCTCATTGGGTGAGGTTTGTTCGCGCTACACATTTTTTTAAAATATGTATACCGCACAAGAGTCCCAACTGCTGCCGTCTGGAGCCAAAGAGACTATGGCATTACCAACTGGGGTATTTTGTGAGGCTGAAGGTAGAGGAAGGAGATGAGGAAGAGGAAGGTGGGAAGTATCTGGCTATTCAGATCTGGTCACCAAACACGGCTTAAGCCATTTCCAGCAACGTTTCAATTCTGAATGGAGGTCTTACACCAGGGCGATACCGAGAGTATCTTCCACTCTGGAACGTGCCGCAAATATACTTTATATTATTTTAAATGAATTAATTGTGAAATAACACAAATTAATCGAATAAAATTTATTTGCCACGCCGGGATTCGATCCCGCGACCTTCGGATTGCGAGTCAAGAGCCTTACCGCTAGACCACGCCCCGCTAGATAAGTGGCGCGTGATGAACACTGTGAAGCTATCCGAAAAGTAGCGCGTCTACTAAAGAGGGAGCAAGCCCAACACGGCACAGTAACCCAAAAATAATCACACCAATTAATCTGATGCGGCCATAGGTTGCATTAGTCAACCTTCTTCTACCTTCTCACATTCCCGAGGGTGAAAGTAAGTAGAGGACACTTTGACTTTGAAAGGCAACGCGTGTCTGTGTTTTAATTATGTGGTTCCAACGATTCAAGATTCTTATCAAACCGTGCGAATCGAGGTTGATTTTTCCCCCATTATTAAGTTCTAACTTTACGGGGTTAAATTCTATGACACATACCCCCTTCCTAATAAACGCGTTTAAAATTTTTTAAACAACTGGTAAATATTTACCATACATAAATCAAATAAATTAATCATACACTGATGAAATAAACAAATCAATCAAATAAAATATAACTGCGCACGCTGGGATTTGATCCGCGACCTTCAGATTGATAGTTGAGAGCCTTACGGCTCGACCACTTAGGCCGTCAAAAACCATTGTCATAGACCATATTCGTCGCCTTACTTCTTAATTGTCCAAACGACCATTTTAGTTTTTGTTCTAGGGAAATTCAGTGCAACCAACATAACAATTATAAAAACGTGATATTGTTATTAGTAAAGGGGCAAAAATGCCGTTCATCGGGCACGCAACAGATATACCGTTTAACAATCGAAGGCGTTTTTTAGTAAGACTGTTAAAGTTTTAAAGTTCTTAAAATATATATTTAATTTTTATTTTAACTTTATGAGTAAAACATCAAATTGTAATATTTAATTAAATGAAGACAATATAAGCGAAACTCAATCGAAAATCTGAAAACAGAAAAATCAGAAAAAGATATTGACACCTCTAATATCTTTTTCTGTTTTCAGATTTTCGATTGAGTTTCGCTTATATTGTCTTCATTTAATTAAATATAATATATATGTTATTCTTGAAGATAATAAATATACATTCTCCACGCCGAAACGCAAATTATATGAAATTCCCTCGATAGAAAAAAAATTGCAAAGCATGCTCAGAAAATTATTATAAACACGTTTGTTTCAGTTATTTTACAAGTTATATGTATGAGAGAAATTCACAGAGTTTCTTTAAATGCTGTTTTAGACAACCCTCGCAAGATTTTTGCTCTATTTTAAACGAGTGGTGTTTCATTAAACATTTTCACAATTTTCGCTTAAATATTATCGATTTTAACATTAGCACGCTCTCTCCAACATTCGTGTTTACATATCTCTCTCACCATCTTCTTCTTTTTGAGCGGGTATACGGAGCCTTAATCAGAGCCTTAAGAGAGTTCGTCGGGGTAACCCAAAGTGGCCTGAAGACGCCGACGGGAGATCCGGAGAGAGTTATTTTCAGATTGATAGTTGAGAGCCTTCCCTCTCGACCACGGAGGCCGTCATTCCGTCAGCACTACTGCAAATCTACAAAATCGACCGTCTATACAATCGTACCCCAAATAGGAATACCATATCCCACTGACTTCGGAAATTGGAACACTTGCGTGGGAGTGCACAAAAAAATGTAACAAAATTTCCGTTCAGTTTTCACGGGAACAAGCTATTAAAACCTAAATAAATAAATTAAATTTTTTGTGGATCTGTTTACCTTTGATGTTTGTCAGTTAGTTTGTTTAGTAACCGTGGAATACAATGGACAGGTAGCTACAACATCGTGTGTATGTGTGTTTATATGTAAAGATGCAGTTGTGTGTGTATGTGTGTGTTGCGTGTGTAGGTATAATATGACAGGTAGAAATACATTGAGCCCATTTTGTATGGCCATTGTGACGGGACCGTAAAGCCGGAGTTATATGGTTCATTTGTGAAAGGTAAAGTTAATTATTTGATCGTTGATCAGGTTTCTTTCAAACCCTTTGCAAACTGCAATAATTTTTTTTTCTTCAAAAAGTTAAACATTCTTGAAATATTTACTTATTTTTAAATACCTACATCTATTTGAAGTTAGATTTTGTTTTTGTGAATGAATTAATGCATGTCTTGAAAGTGGAAATTAACCCACTTCCCGATGTTTGATCGTGCTGAAACTCGGCAAATAGACTCGTTGTCAATGACAATTCATTCTAGCAAGATTGGTGGTACTCACATTAACACAAGCGTACCCACATGCAGTTTTCTGAAATTGGATGATATATTAAAAAAATTACAGCAGTTAATATACGAAATAAATGTTGGTATCATCCAATTAGGATTTGGCTAAAGTAAGAGTGGTGTACATTCATTTTAGTAAGCCCCTGGAAAAAAAAGGTTCAATCTTCAAACAAACGAAAAAAAAACTTTGAAATTTTGTGCATCCATTTAGGATTAGGCTGAGATATTGGTGACCGGGCAATTTGGGATGAAACCTACTCAGAACTATCTCAGATAAGTCATTTAGAGTGATAAAAAATATATATAAAAATTGGTTAAATAGGTTAAGTTAGATAAGGGTTATCGGCTAATTTAAAATATTTTTTTTATTTTACAGCTTTTAACGACTTTTCAAGGAGGTTTTGAATTGACTTTATTCTCAGTTGGCATGGAACCGAGGTATTATATAACCGAGGTCGAGAGGAAGGTTCAATCTCAGAAAAACCAAAAAAAAAACCTTCGAAATTTCACATTAGCCGACTCAAAATTTTTTTTTTTTTAAAATGGAATTTTTTTTTTAATCGGGAAAGTATTGAAACCCACGACTAAAATGAGTAGTTTTGGGAATTCCTGCGTACGCATAAATTAATGAGATAGTGTAGATAAGAAAGGGACGAAATGCGACCGTAGTGGAGGGAGGGGAAGGGGGTAAGTAAGCAAATAAATTCTGCGTGTTTCAGTAAAGAATAATTTGGAATTTAAAATCAATTCAACTGCGTTACATTGTAACTTCGTCATCTTGAGCTGCGGCGCGTAGAAATATCCGTTTGACGGATTAAAGATAAGACAAGACTTCATACCTACTTTCTCATTCACTTGTGAAATTATGATAAGGTTTTTTATTTATTTATTAGCGTTATTAACAGTCTTTATAAATTCATATATGACAGTGATAGGTGATAAGGATATTTATGTAATTGACCAATAAAATAATGACAAATTGAAATATAGGACTATAAAACAAAAATACACAACAATACATACGTATAACTGATATGTATAAACAATTCTGATAAAGTACATCTTCTTACTGAAATCTACAAAAAGTGTTTAATGAAATTTTTCCAGAGTTTACATTTAAATTGAAAGGATATCAATAATATCTTTCAGGAAGTGATTTTATTCAAATTCGAACTTCTAAAAGTAAAGGAGGAAATGTGGAATTAAAAAAAAAAAGAAAAATAAAGAAATCAATGAAATATTAAGTTTTTAATTTAATTTTAATTAAACATGTGGCATTCGATTGAGTGTTATTATTTTATGAATGCTGTGAATTAAGCAAGTTTCGTGTTAAACACATCGATATTTGGGCATAATCTATTAAATGTGCTACAGCTTCTTCTCATAAATACATTTTCAAGGTAATTTGTACTGTTATTAGGGACATAAAATATGTCCGGAGATCGAGTAACGTAAAGATGTTTATTAACATCTGAAATCAATATTTTGTAGTTAGTATATCTCTAAGTGTAGATGCCTGTAATACTTACCAGTATCTAGATGTTTGTATCCGTGTAAATAGCGTTTGTTAATATTATACCTTAAAGTCCTGATAAAGCTAGAGTTATACCAAGTGAAACTTGCAGTAAATCCGTCGGCGCGGCTTCTAAAATATCGATTAAAAGTGGGGTATTTTAAAAAAAAACGACTTCAAGGCGAAGTTTAACTTGAAATTACTAATTTAGATTTATCTTCACTAGAAATTGGTTAACAATATGATTACCAAAATATTTTTTTTATATAAATTGTACATTTTCCTTTCGTTTCGCTTCAGTAGAATTAAAATAAAACTATTAATTACTTTATAAGAATGAAAAGCGTAAGCTACTAAAAAAATAACATAAAAAATAAATTGTGGCTAAGATTATCTGTGAGAGTTTCTTTTGATTAACTTTTTTTTCTTTCTTATAAAATTATTGACTAAGTAAATAAAAACCAGTTTTGCCCTGAAATCAACCGTTACTAGACACCGTTTCCTGAGCAATTTTTATGCCTATTACCTATATTCGAAGTGATATAAGGCATGCTACATTGGCTTGATATATTTCAATATCTTTGAGAACAACATTTTGCAAACCATCGATTTTCCAAAAAAATTTCAATTTTCGAATAAATTTTTGAATTTATATAAAATACTAACCTATGGTACTAAAATCGACTACTTTTAATCTAATAAAAAAAAAAGATTATTTTAAATAGGTACCTATGTTTAGTACCAAATTTGATAGATTGTTCTTATAATATACAAAAATGAATATTTTTAATACCTGCATGAAAAATGAGAATTTGAATAAAAAAATTGTAATAGGTGGCACGCAAGCTGTTTGAAAACTGAATAAACCTGGACTGAATATATAGAACGTGAGAGGTGGTTCTTTGGAGGGGTGAGAGAGAGGCGGAAGGGGAGGGGGAACGGGATGAATGGGAAAGGACACGCAGAGAGAAACATTTTTTTATTAAGTGGCATTGCAACACAATCCGCAAACTCGTTAGTTTAAAATAAAATATTTTAGTACCATCTTTCACTGATAACATTTTAAATGATTCATAAAAGTGTTATCTTCCATTAAAATCAAACACACAAAAATCAATGAATTACGGAGAAATTACAGCATGACCAATTAATTTTACAATCATTAAATGATCCCTAATCAAAGAGATAAAACGAAAATAACGTCAGATAATAATCCATTATCATTATTATTATTTTTATTAAATAATTATCTTTTATTATCTGTGCCGTGTGAGTCAGGCTTTACTGGCACAGGTAAAATGCATTATACTCCAACCAACCGTAACTCAGTAAAGCGCGAACCGTTGCCGGGCGATGTTCGTTGCCAACAATGCGTTGATAACAACTTACAACTGCTTAAAAATCAGCAACGATCGATTTAACAACTGTTAATTTAGTTGATAAACCTTAAAATCAAAACAACAGTGAATTATATACGTTTTTAACAATTTTTCACACGGTTTTATAGTTCGTGAGAGTAAATAATAGTGTCTAATTAGTTTGGCAGTGGAAATATTGTGAATTACAGTGAAATAGCAATAATTATTATGTTATTGTTTTCGTGATTGTGAATTTGAAGTGGTTTTAAGTGTTGTTGTCACTTGAAGTGAGTTGATTTATTGTTGTATTTTGAGTTCTGAGAAGGCTATAAGTTTGGCGATTGCTTTTACATTGAAATTCAAAGTTTTTAAGTAGAATGTTTTAAAGTTGTTACTGTGTCAACTGATGCTGTTCTACGATAATTCTCCTCTAGGTAAGTGCACGTAATATTGTGTTTTTATGAGTTGTTGAACAATGAGGCTGTTATCGAGTAATTTTCCATATGAAACTGTGTCGCCTTATTTTCAATGGCGAGTATATTAGGCTGGTGAATACACGAACTGCTTCAAGCAGTCGATATTAGAAATAAATGGAAGGCAGTGTCGTTTTTTTCTAGCTTGCAGCTGTCAATATTGACTGCTTTTGGCAGTTCTTGCATTCCAAGCATGAAATGTAATATTTTCATGTCTACCTAACCAGCCAATCTAATTTTGACAAGTATATGTTATTGTTAATATTCGAGGATAAATTAATAAGTTTATTATAGATGACTTGTTGATGATGTTGGTAAACTTTCGGGATCACTGGACACGCTTAGTACGAATATTTTATATTTAAAAAAAAACCTTTTGATTCAATTACTTACTATAAAAGAAAGTACTTTTTTTAATTTTTTAACATTTTTATATTGAACACGTTAGGTTTATAAATATATTTAATAGAAATTATATTCGTAGGAAGGAGACCCTGTTCTGAGGGGGACTATATTTTGGATAATTTTTCAGAGACTTCTATGGTTTAACTTCATGGTTTGGGTAAGGCTTTCCATAAACTTCTACGACGATGTTTTCAGTATATTAGTAAGTTCATTTTTTAATTTCCTTAATATAACTACTTTTGCTCTAATTTTTTGATACTAGTGGGGGTTGTGTTTATAGCTTTACTGCTAAAAATTCAGAGCTTCTTTGTCCAAACATAGAGTTACACTTTGTTAGGTATATTTAGTACGTCTGTTTGTTTGGCTCTGGTTTTATGAGTATATGAGGTTGAGTTGTCTGCCTCTGAATCATTTTTAAGGTGATGTACCAGAATGTTTTTGGCATAGATTTTCTGTTTATTTGGTACATCAAACTGTTAAAAGATTTCTGTTGTTAACTTCCTAATGGGGACCTTTAGTATGGTCTTTATGATGCAATTCTGAGTTACCTTCAGTCGTTTTACATGTTCTGATGCTGCTGAGCCCCTCCTTTTACTCCATATTCAATTTGAGAGCTGCATTTAAAATTTCAATAACGTAAAATGAAAATTTGCTCTCATCGTACGGCCCAACAAAATATCTTCCAAAAATATATACTAAATCCTAACCTAACCTAAACTTACAAGAAATGGGAAAAAAATAATGCAAACATTCTGTAAGGACAATAAGTTATTAATTTTTTTATAAGAAAAATTCCTCTTTATAACTTTTAAGGTTATTCCCATAAATGTAATATATCATTGAAGAAGAAGATAACAATAATAATTTAAACCAAAATATGAAAGAGAATAAGACACAGAAAACTAAGCTAAGATACAGAAAATTAAGCTTCTTTTTCAATCTCACGTCGAGCACATCACGTCTAAGGCTTTCAAAATGCTAGGATTTATACTTAGAGTAAGTTCTGTTTTCAAAAATCCACAAACATTTAAGATTCTCTACATATCATACGTCAGAAGCCACCTAGAGTATGCTTCAACAGTATGGAACCCTCATTGTTCTACATATAAATCAAATGTAGAAAGAGTCCAGAAAAAGTTTCTGAAATATGTTTCGTTTCGCATGCGAAATGATGTAAATTATGTCTCTAAGAACCTCAAAACCCTTGATCAACGCAGAGATATCAGAGACCTAGTAATGCTTTATAAGATAATCCACAATTTTATTGATAGCCCTTACCTATTACAGAATATTAATTTCAGATGTCCAATAAGAGTCACTCGATCTCCAGACATATTTTATATTCCTAAGAACAATGCTAATTATCTTCAAAATGTGTTTATAAGAAGAAGCTGTAGCACTTTCAATAGATTATGCACATACATTGACATATTTAACACAAACCTTGCTAACTTCATAAAATTTGTAAAAAGTAATATTCAACGGAAAACTTAATGTTTCATTAATTCCTTATCTTTCTTTTTCAGTTTTCATTTTTTTTTCATTTTCATTACATTTTCTTTTTTGATTTCAGCAGTTTGCAATAAATAACCTCTTCAAAAATGTTACAGTATATATTACCCTTGAAAATACATTTTTTGTAGATTTAAGAGAGTAGATGCACTTTTTCAGAACTGTTTATATTACGTACATATATTGTTTTGTTTGTTTTTCTTTTTATTATGGTCTCAAATTTTTATGTCATTATTTTATTGGTCAATGATATGACTATCTCTAACACTGTTATATATGAACTTGTAATGACTGTTTATAACGCTAACAAATAAAATAAAATAAACTAGAAAAAGATGATGGTCGCAACTGGGACTCGAATCCAGAACCTCTCGTCTAACCGGGGCGTGCGTGTTTACCAATTATCTTTTTCTATTTTTCTGTGTCTAGTTCTCTTTCATATTTTCGTTTAGATTATTATTGTTATTATAATTAGTATTTTTATAAATTATTTTTCAATAGTAAAATGAGACAAAAATAATACAATATCTTCTAAAGACAATAAATTGTTATTGTTCAAAATTAGTAAAGACTACCTAGTTATAAAAAAGAATACAGCGGAGGGGAGATACATTTTGTCCTTGGGTTATTATGTCGAGGGATATTTTGTCGAAGGACATTTTGTCGGAGGATATTTTGTCGCGGTGGGGTGACAGCTGACAGCCGTTTACAATAATCTAAGTCAATATTCATTGACATTCTGAATGCATATGGTTGCCTTCTATAGTAATTAAGATAAAACAAAAGGCTTTTTTCTAAAAAATATTCGTGTTAAGCGTGTCCAGCCATCCCGAAACTTTATCTTGACGTTTTGTTGATTTTGAGCGTTTTACGTCCGGCTGTTGTCACGAACTGTCTGTGTAACTGAGACCAGTGAGAGGTCGTTAAGTACGCATCGACGGTCGACCTCTTCCTTCTCACACGTATTTTTAATAAAATTTTCGTTTTCATTGTCGAAAAAGACAGAACGATGACGTCACGACGACCTCTCGCTAGGCTATAGTTATATTATTTTGCAACAGCTTAATTATAATGACAGTTATTGTAAGCCTATAGGGCACGGTGTAAAACCTAGTCAACTTATTTTTTTCAACTGGTATTTGTGTCGTTATCCGAAGACCCAGGGTCGTTCTTGTGTTATTCGAAGGGGTTTTTCAAGATGCAGGTTTACTCATTCTCTTCCTTGAAATACCTTTAATTCAGCATCCCTAAAGATTATATCACCTGAAGTAAGGATGTATTGAGCTTATCTTAAGCTCACAGCATGCCCACAACGAGCTTCTATTGATTCGTGTCCTAAGCCGCCGCTATTCGAATTTCTACCGATTTCTTACATATCTCCCTTAAACATTTGAAGTTTTTAATCTCTTAAAAAATATATGTTATTTTTTAAGATAATATCTATGTACACAACTCCCACGCCGAAACGCAAATTATATGAAATTCCCTCGATAAAAAAATCACAGTGTTTCTTTGAACGTTGTTTTAGACAATCCCCACGAGATTTGTGCTCTATTCTAAACGAGTCGTGTTTTATTAAACATTTTCACAATTTTCGCTTCAATTTTGTCGTTCGAAGTATTAGCGCGCTCTCTCCAACATTCGTAATTACATATCTCTCCATCTTCTTCTTTTCGATCTCGGGTACGGGGCCTTAAGAGGAAACCGGGCGGCGTTTTGTCCATACAAACATATTCACAAATTTTCTTTCTGGATTTTGACACTACTTCAAATATTTTTTAAAGAAATACAGATATTGACCACTACCGTGTCGGGACGTCTTATTTTTTTTAAAGGTTACTTCTTATAAGAGTTAGGACCCTCCAAAAAACGTTAAAATTGTCTGGTTTGAAAGCCATCAACAGACGTTCATTATACAAACTAGACAATGTATTTAAAAAAGAAGCATAACGTACAGACATAGAGTATTTTCTTCGTATAAGTTAGTAAAAAAATATTTGAAATCTATTAAGTTTTGGAAGAGAAAAATGGGAAATACGAAACCTCGATTTTGATGATTTTATTTAGATACCCGGCATGCGTTGCAATGTCATTCAAATAATATTTTTTTTCTCGCTTTACTTCCTTACCCATGCGTCCGCGACCCCTTCCCCTCCCGCATTCCCCTTCCGCCTTCCCCCTCCTTCGTCATCCTTCCCGTGAACTCCACCTCCTTCGTTACCCTTCGCCTCCTTCCTTCCCTCCCTGCCGCTAAAAGGTATGAAATACACACATTTTAATTTCTACAATTTCCATAACGTCAGAGCTTACCATTATATAGCCTATAACCTTCGTGGGCATGCGCACAACAAATCGCCAAAGTTTCATCGCAATCGGATGAATTGCATGGCAGCGCATAACATACAAACGAACAAAAAAACAAGCGAAAATTGATTTTTGTATATGAGAAGATTAGCTTAAATAACTAGCGTTGCCCGAGCTTTAGATCATGTGTCTAATTTTAGATTTGAATATATTTAACTCATTCTGATCTAAAAGTAGTGTAACTAAACTCACCATTAATGATTCTTCCATTCTACGTACTGTTAAATTCAAATTTATGTTAAATTAAATGAAAGCCAATCACTTTGTTAAACACAATTCAATCAAATTTATGTCATTAAGTAGGAACCTTAACAACAGTGCTTCTTCGATATTAATGTTTTAAGAACAAATTTTTTTATTTTTTATTTTTTTTTATTATCTATACAGGGCTCAGTATTTTCAGTGTCATTGCACTTTAAAATAATATTTGACAGGTAAATTGGCGTTGCCAGCCTACAAATGTTGTAGTCCCATTTTTTATATTTTCTACTCTTATTTGACAGAGAATATGTTAATTTATTCAAATATTAACATCTTACCAATAATTAAAAAAATCAATCTGAAATATAATTTAAATACTTTTGACAGTGACAACATTTCTCACTCTAAAAAATGTCTAAAACAAATTACTAAACAGTGCTTAATTGACAGTTTGACGTTTGCGTAACGCTAAACAACGATTACATGACGAAATTTCGCATATTAAATTCGAAAGTATTATACATACTTCATATATTATACATAGATATAACAATATTTGGTTCGACCTTGATTGTAAAAATAAGATCAAATACCACCGCAACTAGATTCATTTCTGTACAATCCACAATGTGAATACATAAACTAATGGACAGTGTAAATATGCAAGTGTATAAATTGTATAATTTTGTAGTCACAGCTGTCAGAGTAGCTAATACATTATTAAAAAAATGGTGACCTGACAGATCTGCCGACAATTTGGCAATGATATTTAGTATAAAATTATAATTGTTAAAGCATTATTTACCAATTCGACCTCAAACATACCCTTAATAATCGAATCGAACAGTATTAAGGCGATGCTTCCCGGCTCAAAAAGAAGAAGATTGAGAGATATGTAATTTATTTATTAGTTTTATTTTAGTAAATTGTACATTTAAGTTTACAATTTCCAAATTAATTGTATCATTTCATATTTCAAACTATATTTTTCTTGTTTTATGTATCTCCTACAATACATTTTGAACTTTCCAATTGGTGCGGCCTTTAAAGTTTCTGGTAGAGTGTTGTATAACTTCATCCCTTTGTATAGTAAACTGTTCTGCGTATTCGTTTTGTCCTTTTTTGTAGTCTGATTTCCTTGCAAGTCCTTGTGTTATGTCTGTGAATGTCCTTGTTGTATGTAATTTTGTTTCAGAAGTATTTTGGTAACATGTTGTTCACTATTTTATGGATAAATATCATCGTGTGCAGGGTCAACACCTGTTTCACGGTTAGCCAATTTAGTTGCTTTAACATTTTATTTACTTTTGAGAATCTATTTCGCCGAAGTATTATTCTCATTGCCCTGCTTTGGAGAATTTGAAACTTATTTTGTTCTCAGGAAAAGAATAGTTGAGCAGTAGTTAAAGTGTGGAGCAATAATTGAATTATTAATAGTGACTGCAGTTTTTCTAGAAAGTTTTTGCCGAATTCTTCCCAAAAAAGATACTTTTTTTCCAATTTTCTTTTGGGTATATTCAGCATGTTTGTTAAAGGTTAGTTTGGAATCTAATATAACTCCTAGGTATTTCATTTCAGGAACACTTTCAATAATTTCACCGTCAATTTTAATTTTGCTTTCACTGGATGAAATTACGAATGTTGGACAGAGCGCGCTAATATTTTCAATGATAAAATTGAAGCGGAAATTGTAAAAATGCTTAATGAAACATGACTCGTTTAAAAAAGAGCAAAAGTCTCGTGGAAGGTATCTTAAGTATCATTTAAAGAAACATTTTGAATTTTTTCACAAATATAACTTGTAAAATAATAGAAATAGACTTGTTTTAAATAATTTTCGGAGCACACTTTGAGATTTTTTTTCTATCGAGGGAAATTCATATAATTTGAGTTTCGGCGTGGAACCTATCTATATATTATATTAAAAAATAACATATATTTTTTTAAGAGCTTAAAAACTTCAAATGTTTAAGGGAGAATCGGTAGAAATTCGGATAGCCAGGATTCCATAGATAAATTTCGGTTAGCCGTCAATATATGCATTTATTTGAATTATGTCGTTTGTTAATCAACATTACTGGCTTATTTAATGAACTTATTGAACTAACAAAGATGTTTGTATTGAAATAAGTCCTATACGCGATCCATTTACTTTATAATTCAACTTTTTTTTTTACATTCACTCCACACAGGAGGCCCTGAGGAAAATAATTTCCCTCAGGGTGTTTTTGAGGAGAGGAAAGAGTGAACATGTTGTAGGAGGGAGGAAACACAGAGGCCGGCAAATCGTTCCACAGCCGAGCTGTTGAACTCAAGAACGAGTCGTAGAAACGACCCGTTCTCATGTGACTAATGTCAACCGTGTACAAATGTTGGGCGCGTGTTTGGCGTGTTTCCCTACTATGCACCGGTGCCGAAGGAATCAATGACGCTAGTTCCTCGGAGCATCGTCATATAAATCGCGACCAAATTATTCCGTTCGAATATTGATAAACTAAAGTGGCTGAAATATGACTAAAAAAATGATTAACTAATTAACTCCCGTGCAGTGTCAAAAAGTAAATGCGGACTGCCAATGCGTATTAAGGTTTCAATTCAACAATACCAAATTATTCATATTTTTACGTATTTAACTGGCGTTTGACATATCTGAATGTGAATTTATGGACAGATCCGCCAGTGTTGCCAGCGTACATCAATTTCTAATTTATTCCCCACCGATATCGATTCGGCTATCAACAGTTAAACTGTGCTAGAGATATCGATATAAAATCATCGGAAGTTACTCTTAACGATCCGATATTGTAAAGTTATCGATTTCACCATGCTAGAGCTCCTGATCTAAACAGCCACGTACGTCCTGACCATCCTCTTCCCACCTCCTTCTCTTCCCACCTCCCTCCAGCTTCACACATACCCTACATGACATACAAATAAGAATCGAATTTGTTACAATACTTGATGGACTTGCAAAATTAATTTCACCTGTTTTACGTCAGTTCTTGGATACCCGTTCGTACGTCGTATTGTTTACGTGAAACGCAGGAGTACTTATTACAATAGATGAGTCATCGTAATCCTTTATTCGGAGTAGTATTCAGGTAG
Organism: Glyphotaelius pellucidus; assembly: GCA_936435175.1. Taxonomy (NCBI): domain Eukaryota; kingdom Metazoa; phylum Arthropoda; class Insecta; order Trichoptera; family Limnephilidae; genus Glyphotaelius; species Glyphotaelius pellucidus. The sequence goes on from OW386561.1 coordinate 4,212,770, forward strand.
TTGATAACGGCAGGTTAATTATCACCACTGAGTAGATAATAATACTAGAATTGCCTTCCATGTGGGTTTGAATGGAAACCTTTTGGTTTCTAGCCCTTTTAGTAATAAACACGCGCTTCCGTCCTTACACTTGTCTGACATCGTATACCGCCGTCGCATTTGACTGAAATGAACATTTTATAATTTTGGATTTGAGGCCAAAATTCCCAACCGAACTGAAAAATTATTTTCGAAATGAAATCTTTAGCACCGTTGTGATTTGAAACTCGATGAAACGGAAACGACACTAAAAAGAAATAAACACATTTTCGTTATTTGTTTTTGGGGTGTTATGCCGTGTTGCGCTACCTCCTTCTTTAGCCAACGTTTCGGACAGCGTTACAGGGTCCATCATCAATTAACGTGTAATTGTGTTATTACACATTAATTACACATCTACCCTAATGATGGACACTGTAACGCTGTCAGAAACGTTGGCTACAGAAGGAGGTAGCGCAACACGGCATAACACCCCAAAAACAAAAAACGAAAATACTTTTGGCCGTGAAAATCTAAAAACATATCAAGCACGTACATCCATAGGATTTAGCCTGAGAGAGAATGAGATAGAATGAAAGTGACCGCTGGGATTATTAGCACACTTCAAGGCTCCTTTTGGTTGAGATTATGTGGGCGAAGGTTTTACTTCTACCGCGTGCGAACTGCTCGATTTTTTTTGATGTACGCATAGAAAATGTCAATTTTATGCATATGTGTTTTAAATTCTAAAATATAGGCCATTAATAATTCAATTTATCACGATTTTAGAGGCAACTTTGGCAATTTTTTGAGCCAATGATAATTACTTAAAAATATTTTTTTTGATTTAATTACTACATAAATGTAATTAAAAATATGAAATAAAATAAAAATGATTTGAAAAATCATTCCTATGGGTGTAAATTTAAAATTGTACCCACAGAAACGCCATTTTTTTAATGTATCACAGTAAGTAAGGTAAGATTACATTTTAATAATTATAATTAGCTCAAAAAAATTGAAAAATCATGCAAAATTGAAATCTTTAATGACCTATATTTTATAATCTAAAACACATATAAATAAAGTAGTACTTATTCGTACTAGATATTTGCGATACCTTTTTATTAAAATATATTTTCCAGTTTTGTTTGATATTTTGGTCCCTTACACGCCCACATGGTTTTTCTTGTGTTCTTCTATAATATATGGAAGCAGTTGTGACAGTTTTTCGTGGAATGTTCGGGAAATCCAATAGAAATTCCGATACCCATAATACCTGCAAGCAATTATTATTGTGTGTCCTGGGTATAACATAATTACAGTCAAGCGGTACAAATCATTTGGATAAACATATATTTGTGTGAACAATTCGTACTACCTTATAAACTATTTATTAATATACACACGAGGCCCCAAGGAAAATATTTCCATTCAGGGCCTACGCCATCTTTGGGGACGCTTTGTTTTCACTGCCAAAAGTATTATCGTGATTCAATTTTGGGTTATTATGCCGTGTTGCGCGACCCCCTTCTTTAGCCATCATTTCGGATAGCATTACAGTAACCATCATCAGGGCAAACGTTTAATCACGATATCAAATAACGGTACAGAGCAGTTGTGTAATCACAATTACGCTTCTGGCCTGATGAAGGACATTGTAATGCTGCCCGTAACTTAAAAAAAAAAAAAAAAAATTTAATTGTGTTATTATTAAGTGACAGCTGTTTCGGCCATTTTCAAACTGTGGTTAAACCACTTTAAGAAGACTTATTTATACGATTCTATATTTAATTTTTTGAGTCCGAAACGCTTGCTAAGGAAGGTGGGTAACGCAACACGGCATAATAACCCAAAAATAAATAACGACAATGAAAAAAAAATTGAATCTTCAACGCTTTCGTTGGAAAAAAATATTACTTTTCATAAAACTTAAATGAAAATTTGATGCTTAAACCACTTTAAGACAACTTATTTATAAGATTCCATATTTATTTTTTTTGAAGGTTTCTGTCCGAAACGTTTGCTAAGGAAGGTGGTAGCGCAACAAGGCATAATAACCCAAAAATAAATTACGATACTGAGAAAAAATACGTTAATCTTTAAAAAATATTACTTTTCATAACGCTAAAAATGAATGGAATTTGGTAATAATAGATAAATGTTATTAAAATTTTAAATTATAATAGTTATTAAAATTGTTATTTTTAGCAGCTTTCCATACAAAGGTCTATGTTGTGTTTGGGTTCATTGTTAGGTTTTTCTCGTACCTCATCTTAGCATTCTAATAGCATCTTTAACGTCTGATAATGTCACAAAAGGAAAATATATTCAATGTGTTTATTTTTAAAGAAGATTTCCTTATAAGAAGACAAAACCTTGCTACAACAAAAACCTGAAATAAGCATAGAATTCTAAATGAATACATCACGCTTGATATGGCAATATTTGCCTTCAAAAAGAAGGCAATATAATTTTTTTACAATAATGTGTCTTTTGTTGGTGTGGTACTTGTTAATGGTTTTACTGTTCAAAATATCTGTTTGCTTCTCGAAAATTCTGCCAACAAAACTTTCAAAATTTTGAAAAAGAAATTTGGTTGTCTGTAAAATCGGTTTAAGGACGATAATTTTACGTGATAACGTCATATAATAACGATGGAGTGGAAGAGAGATAGATGCGTCATAAGCCGAACGCTTGTTCCGCGTTCTCGCTTGTACGCTCGGCTCAGGCGGAACGTGACAATGAGTCATCTTTTTTCGTGCATGCGGCCGGCGTTCATCGATTTATAAGATGTTATCACGTCAAAATACCTTTGAATTTTTCTACTTCTGTTGTGGATTATTTTGTTATGCTATTGATTGTTTGTTATCAATTTGGAAGGCGGGTATGGGCACCGCCAACCCGGGAACCATTTATTGGATAACGAACACCCCTGCCATAGCCACCTCACGTGGTTCGCTACGTTTTGATGATTTAACAGGGGTGTCCGGGTTCATGGGGTGAAGTTTATGTAGGTGAAGTTTATCTCAGTGGCGGGCCGGATCGGGAGAGACTGGTTGAGGGAGACCTTTTGATCTCTCCAGCCGGACGAGGAATGGATTCATCCTTCGTTCATGTGGTGCCCATCTCATTGGCGGGCCGGATCGGGAGAGACTGGTTGAGGGAGACCTTTTGATCTCTCCAGCCGGACGAGGAATGGATTCATCCTTCGTTCACTCCTGAACACACTTACCCCCAGTTTCCTATCCACCCCTCATACCTTTTTTCCTTCCCAGAACTCCTTCTCCTTTCTTACCCTGAAAGGATCCTCCACACAGCAACCCCAAAGATGACACATGCCCCGAGGGGAATTATTTTCTTCAGGGTCTCTTGTGTGGAGCTAATGATTTTTTTTAATAATACAAATTTATGTTATTTGTTCATTCGAACCGGCGATCTCCGACCACGGGAGCCACCAAAAAAAATTTTTTTTTTGTTAAAATATCATATTTAGATATGTACCTACTTATAAATGACACTAAATCAAAACAAATCCGAGTTCTTTTTTTTTAAAATTAACTCCACACAGGAGGCCCTGTGGGGAGGGTCCTTTTGAGGAGAGGAAGGAATGAACATTGGTCTTGAAGAGACCCAAGCTGTAGGAGGGATGAGACAGACGCACATTGAACCAGAGTTACAGTTACAAACAGACCCACAACCAAAATTAGTATTTTTGATTATGATGATTTAGTTTATAAATTTTTTCTCCTTTCTATTATAAAATTAGTCTTCCACTCGAGTCTTGCATTAAAACGCTAGTAACTTATCTATGCTATATATTCCATTATTCGTTATTTTTACGTTATGTATGTCACTTGTGATTATAGTGCATTTTCCTCCGCGAAGCCTTACAAAGAAGCACATTATACATTATTAGTTAAGTACACAAAGGTATTCCATTTGTGACTGCGGTCTAAAGAGGCGGGTTTCCAAGTCATATTACAGGCACGTGATTCAATCATTTTGTCAGGCTACAAGTCTTCGTGGTCGAAGTGACCAGAAAAAAAAACACCGCTTTTCTGCAGTGTAACGGTTTTAGAAATGCAGAATATGTCATAAAAATAGACAGATTTAAAAAATTAGATCAATGTTTAGATTTTTGTACACTTTATGGAGCAATTTTCGCCTAGGAAACTAACCTAACCTAACTTAACCTTAAAAAGATTACGTAAATGAAATCAAATACCTGAATGTAATATATATTCAATTCGCGAGGCGGGAATGGTTACCGCCGCCCCGGGAACCTTTATTGGATAACCAACACCTCTGCTATAGGTCACCCCAAGTGGTTCGCTACGTTTGGTGATTTAGCAAGGGTGCCCGGTTTCATGGGGTGAGGTTTGTCTAGGTCTTGGAGGCGGATGACCAAGACACACTGAACCCCAGATTCCTACCCACCCCTTAAACCCTTTTCCTTCCCAGAACTCTCCCCTCCTCCTTTTCCTAAAAAAAAAATTCTCCACACAGCATCCCCAAAGATGACCCTGAGGAAAATAATTTCTCTCAGGGCCTCCTGTGTGGAGCTAGTGTAAAAAAATAAAAAAATTGAATTCAAAACTAACTTTCACTGCAAATTTTGAGATAAATCGCAAATTTAAAATATTTCATATTTTTATCGCACCTATGATTCGGACCGATTGAAATGAGCACGAAATTTTTCATTACTTATTCTGTGCGTATGTTAAAGAAGGTATCAAAAAAGTTTATTTTCCTAGAAGACTAAGAAATAAACTCAATTGAAACACTCAGAGCTCATTTTAAAAACTACTGTTGCTCCACATTTAGTTTACTATTCCTAGATGTTTTGTTTGGCCAATGAAGAAAACTTGAACAAGCTTATACAGAACAAAACTATGAGACGTATACTGGGGAAAGGCAAATACGCAAGGGTTAATCAAATGAGAGATTAGCTAAATTGCATTCCAATAAAAAGAGACTGATATTCAATATGTTCATTTTTGTGCATAAAGTTTTAATATTTTTGATGTGAATACCTACCAGACAATAGTCCCACCATCCGGGGCCATTAGGTCTGTGGAATTCCCAAATGGGGCACGTTGTGAGGCTGAAATTAGCTCGGAGGAAAGGGAGATAGGCAAGAGGAGGGTGGGAGAGTACCACTACCTTTGGAGAGTTTACAAGCTCGCTTTCGGCGAGTGAGATTGTCATGATGACACACAAAATTGTCTACTCGCTCAGTAGCGACATTAGCAGCTAAATAACGACTCTCGCGCGAACCAATTCGGTCAACATTTTGTAAAAACTTGCGCTCGCATCTAGCGCTTCACGCTAGCCAGTAGCGAGAATTACGGCTCCCGCACTAACTAATTCTGACAGTTACGAAATCAGCTATTGGCAGGCTACCTTTCAACTTTTTTCGTAGATTGTCCACAATCTGCTAGTTAGCTAGTAATACGATTACACTGAGCGAGTTTACTAACAGATAATGAATTTCCCAGATAGTAGCTTGTAAATTGCCCTATGTCATAGAGACTTTAAGCAGGGTTAAAAAAAAATTTAAACCTGAATTATTTTCTCTCTTTGGATCCTGTCTAAAACATTTTCCACTATTATTTACAATATTCATAAATAAAATCAATTAAAAAAACAAGTATAATAACAAATTAATTAAAAACAGGTATTCACGAGTTGTGCGGCTTCAGTATAGAGTCGTTAATAATAATGACAGTCATAATTACACATGACAGTTAGTTTTCCGAAACACGTGACATCGCAAATTGCAACGTTGTCATTTTGCAATGAAGTTTATAATTGCAATGGTGGATGTAATGCGATGCGCACGCGGCGTTGACAAGGTTAAATGTTTTTTCCTTGACCATACACAACAACTATTGGTACAGTATAGAGCAGTGGTTCTCAACGTGGGCGATAACGCCCCCTTTTGGGCGTTTGAGACCTTCAGGGGGCGGTAGAAGACCCAGAGAAAATTGGGGGGCGTTGAGATAGCCCAAGGGGGAGTTGGCAGGTAAAAAATGTGGTCTAAAAAGATAAACAAAACACGCTAATCACATACTAAAAAAGCAAAGGAAAATAATATTGGTTAATTTTTGTTATTGTGTACATTGTAATCATTTTTATCACGTGTGCGAAATTTACGTATTCGGGAAGTGGATGAAAATTGAACTGAAAGATTGTATTACATTCAAATCTACATTAAATTGGATAATATGAATTTTTTTATTGGAATCAAAAAAGTTTAAACTTCTAATTTCACATGAAATGTCTCATATATAAATACAGGTGAAGTTAATAAAAGAATTGGCTGCAATAGCCGATTTCGCAACTGTACCCAGGATTATGGTCGATTGTTGAACCATTTCTAATAGCATTCCCATCGTCCTATTTAGCTGAACGTGGATTTAGGGCTGCAGCAACGTTGGTAACTAAAAAAGAGAAATAGGCTCCATGTTACTGAACGCGGCGACTTACGTTTGTTTTTAAGGAAAATCGAGCCTAATATAAACAAACTTCTTAAAACGCATCAAATTCAACTTTCTCTTAAGATAAGTTATAAATTCCGTGTATTTTCACGCCCCCCCCCCCCCCCTCCCTCTCCCCCGTTGTGGTAAGTATAATCATGACAATAGCTGTTTCAGATTCACAACGACAGATGGTACGTAAAAGCAGTTGGGGGGCGCTAGAAAAAAAATATTCTGAAAGGGGGCGGTGGGCAAAAAAAAGGTTGAGAATCTATGGTGTAGAGCTAAATTTAGTAATTAGGTACAAAAGGTAAGAACTATTATTTACCCACAATAAGCAATTAGTGATACAATGGTCATGTAATAAAAATGAATTGGCTAAACCCGATTCTATTCAGTGATTGCAATTTAGTAGGAAATCCGTATGCAGTTTACATGCATTTCTAAGATTTTTCTGTGCAGTTCATTATGTCCACTAATTATTATTGAAATAGCTACGTTATTCCCAAGAATGCGAAAATTCCCAGAAATTTCCGATAACTTTTGACAATTTTTTATTTATTTTTAAACACACCTTTTTGAATTTCACTTTTGTTTGTTTGACTTGGAATCTTGGAAGTGGAAATTAAACCACTTTCCGACATCCGATCTAGCTGAAACTTGACAGATAGGTTCGTTGTCGATGACAATGTATTCTATCAGCTTTTGGAGGCAATCACGCACAAACTCATGACATTACCCATTTTTATTAAAATTGAAAAAATCAAAGTACTTAACTTAGTGGGTTTTAATTTTAGGAATTTTTCCTCTCCCCTCTCCCGCCAACTCCCCACCCAACCCAGGAAGGGGGTTGGCGGGAGAGGGGAGAGGGAAGGCGGAGAAGGTGGAGTGGGAACGCGTGAGGAGGAGGGCATGCGGGAAAGGAAGGGGAGGTGGAAGGGGTACATGACGAATGGGAAAGGACACGCAGGGAGAAAAATTTCGTTCTTATGTAGCATAGCAACGCATGCCGGTAACTCGCTATTTTTGTTTGATATGCAAATATTGCAAACTTAATTAGGCATGTTTATTAGCAATATTATTATATACGTGTAAAATTTCCACTCCAATCAGTATGGAGAACAGTAAAAAATATTATAATTTTCATATAACATCTAATTTTAATACCACCTTCCATGCTTCAGGGAATTTAAGGCAGTAATTACTGCAGAAAGCCAGACGGACCAAGAAAATTCTTGCAATAGTTTCTCTAATGAGTGGAAAATGAATGGTGAATACGCATTTCTACTTTGCTGTTTATCTATGGTATTATTCATTACGATTATTTTCTACCTAGCTGTTTATCTATGGTATTATCCGTTGCGAATTATTTGCTACAGCAGGTAGAGTTAAATTTAATGGAAAGATGTGCATTAATGCTTCTTTGAAAGCGGAATTGTGTGTTTTCCTTTGCAGTACAAAGCGTTAAAAGGTTATTGATGATTAACTAGGATAATGAGGTTAATTTCTACATTTTGAAAGCTACGCTATGACTAATATTATAGCTAAAAGATGACCAATTTACTTCCGTTGAAATTGATCATTTATATGGGTTGTTCTTCTTTTTAACCTGCATAACTTTTACCACTCTTGTCACATTTTGTTTTTACTATAAATGAATTCTCTCTGGATCTCAGAGGGGAAATTGTAGCAAGGGGGAAGGAGGCCTAAAATGCCTAATGGGGTGATAAACACGAGCTGCGTGTAAACCTATTTCGAACGACAACCTACGTGACAGAATTAACGTACGACATTAAATGTTGTAGGAGACAAGTTTTTGAGATTTTTAAAATATTTTATTAAATATCGTTAAAAATAATAATCGCTATTACTTGATAGGTTATACCTTTTAGAGTTTAAAAATAGTTTTATGTTTTTTGTCGTCAAATCATTTTTCGTAACATTATAGAATACACGCAAGTCGAGGTAATTTTTACCACAAAAATATAAACACATATATTTTTAAAACGCACTTAGTCGTTACGTTACGTCTTTAGTACAGTAGATTTTAAAGTAATTATAAAATAATAATATTGGTAATTCTGTTGAATTTTTCTCCACTAACTGGTGGAGACAACTTTATGTAGATTAAAAAGATGAACGACCCAAAATCAGTTTTTGTAATTCTTTTTATTTTATGTTACACCTCTTCTGTAGAAGATACTATTAGAAGTTCCCGGCGTTGTTCGGACTTTAAATACAGAGTTTTCAAAATCAGAATTCGACAGTGCTCTTCGTTTGTTTTGAAGTGTAGAAGAAACTGTAGATTTGTATAAAAATCAAACAAACCCGCCCGGTGTCACGTTCCTGAGTGAAAGATCATCTCAATATCGCCCTGGTGTAAGACCACCATTCAGTATTGAAACGTTGCTTGAAATGGCTTTAGCCGTGTTCGGTGACCAGATCTGAATATCCACATTCCTCTTCACCTCTTCCTTCCCTTTCACACTATCCTGAGCCTCACAACATACCCTAATTACGAATGCCATAGTCTCACTGCCTCCAGGAGCCGTTGGAACTCTTGTTCAGTATTCACACCATTTTGTAGGAAGGTCAAAATATTTCCGCTTTGCAATAAAATTCAAATAAATGGAAAATTTTTGAACGCATCCGAAAACGAAAAACTGTTTTTGAAAGGTAGTAATAAAATACGTCTTCAAATTTTAGAATTCGAAATAAACATAATTTTTGAAATGTAAAATTTTTGAATAAAAGCATTAAAATCACCCTCCGTATCTGGAATAAATGATAAAAAAAAAAATTAAAAATCGCTCACCTTACGTTTTTTGTAATTGAAAACACTGTTATACAGATATATTATAACTGAAAAAAAACACACACGAACATATTTTATTGTAAGAGAGACACAACGATTTCTATGAGAGCATTTTTTTAAATATGAATACCGCACAACAGTCCCAACTGCTCCCGTCTGGAGCCAGAACTATGGCATCCCCAATAGGAATATGTTGTGAGGCTGAAGGTAGTGGGGAGGGGAAGGAGATGGGGAAGAGGAAGGAGGGAAGTACCCGGCTATTCAGATCTGGTCACCAAACACGGCTAAAGCCATTTCAAGTAAAGTTTCAGTATTGAATGGTGGTCTTACACCAGGGCTATACTGAGAGTATCTTCCACTCTGACCTAAATGAGTTGTTCCAAAAAAGAAAAAAAAAATAGTCTGAGGGTTAAAAAAATTGAAACATGTGCTGCCCTGAAGGGGTCAGCGTATATCAATTTAGAACTGTTTGTGAACTTTTAAATGTGAAAAGTTACTTTTGAACGCATGTTGAAACTTTATCAATGTTTTTTGGAAAAATAATAATTAAAAACAAAAACATAACCCATCCCAAATATAAAAAAAAATAATTAAATAAACTTTGTTTCGAGACAGAAAATATTACCACAATATTCGTGATTATACCATTGGCGCGTGGTCCATAGAAAAATAAATCTACCGTTTATCAAGACAATTATTTATCTTACTCATAATCTAGATTCTAAGAACAACTGTATATATAGATCCCCACCGAAACTAATCTTTTAATTTATGTGTATGATACTGCCGCCATGGGTCGACCCACAGTGCCCTTCTTGACAATATCAAGGAGGATATGGTGTTTCTACTTAGGTCGACAGAATAGCACTTAATCCCAAACATGGGAACACCTCAGCACAGGTTCGCCTAGTGAGGTGTTCACAAAACACTACGACTAACCTATTTACATACAGTTACATCTTTAACATTTTTTTTCTTATTACTAAACCTATTATCTATGTAAACTATGTAATTATTTGTAAAGTGTATGTACAAGAATAGAAATAAATAAATAAATAAAAATAAAAATCGTGATGTTTATTTTATTTCGTATTGAGAACCTATCAAACAAAACGTTTCTAAATCAAAACCTGACATCAGAAGGTATATAATTCGGAATTCGCATTCTTAAAATATAGAAACTAGTTTTTCCATACTAGAAAAAACACAAGTTCCCAATAATGCAAAACGATTGTGTTCCTTCGTATTGGCAACCTTCAAAATACTTGCTAATAAATCTTCTAAAGCCGGATTGAAATAAAAATGGGTGGAATAATTGAATATGTGTTTAATTTTACGTTTCTCTATTTTTTTTCTTTGCCAATGTTACGTTGGTAGGCTTTTGAGGAGTATTAGGGTTGATAGCTTCTTTCATTCATTTTTTCAACCTTTCATTCTTTCAATTGACAGCCATCTCTCGCCTGGAGCCCCAAAACCCGGTGGGTCCGCTTGATAGATTCCCCTATCTTAGCAAACGTATTGCAATCTTTGGAGCACAGTCGTTGGGTAGGAATGCTGTGCTTTTTCTGCCAGTATTTCAATGGAAGATGCTTCGAAGAACTAGTATTATTGATCCCTTAAATAGTCTGGAAACATGTAATTTGCGCCCAACATATGTACACGATTAATACTTGTCACATAAGAACGGGTCGCTTTTATGACTCATTCTTGAATTCAATAGCTCAGCTGTGGAACGATTTGCCGGCCTCTGTGTTTCCTCCCTCCTACAACTAGATGTGTTCACTACTTATTATACTCAAAAAGAATCTCCACACAGCATCCCCAAAAATGACGCAGGCCTTGAGGAAAACTATTTTTTCCATCGCCTCCTGTGTGGAGTTTATGTAAAAAAAGTATTTCGTTATTTCATTCATTCATTCTTTAATTCCTTCATTCTTTCATTCCTTCGTTATTTCATTCCTTCTTTATTTAAATATCTAATTCTTTAATTCCTTCCTATTCTCATTCCTCCATTCTTTCAATAATTCATTCCATTCCCTCGTTATTCTTTCTTTCATTCCCTCGTTATTTCATTCTTTCTTTATTTAACTATCTAATTCTTTCATTAATTCATCTTAACTTCTTCTTATTCTCACTCCTCCATTCGTACATTCTTTCAATAATTCATTCCTTCATTCTTTCATTCCTTTGTTATTTCATTCCTTCTTTATTTAAATATCTAATTCTTTCATTGATTCATTCTCACTCCTTCTTATTCTCATTCCTCCATTCCTACACTCTTTCAATAATTCATTCCTTAATTCTTTCATTCCTTCGTTATTTCGTTACTTCTTTATTAAATTATCAAATTCTTTCATTATTTCACTCTTCATATTTCAAGCTTAACCAAAATATTTAGAATGTGTAATTCTACTCTTTTTATTTAAAATATCAAAAAATCGCGCGAAAACTACGTTTTGCGCTTTTCGCGTAAAAATTACATTACGAGTTTCAAGTAAAAATTACATTACGAGTTTCAAGTAAAAATTACATTACGAGTTTCAAGTAAAAATTACATTACGAGTTTCAAGTAAAAATTACATTACGAGTTTCAAGTAAAAATTACATTACGAGTTTCAAGTAAAAATTACATTACGAGTTTCAAGTAAAAATTACATTACGAGTTTCAAGTAAAAATTACATTACGAGTTTCAAGTAAAAATTACATTACGAGTTTCAAGTAAAAATTACATTACGAGTTTCAAGTAAAAATTACATTACGAGTTTCAAGTAAAAATTACATTACGAGTTTCAAGTAAAAATTACATTACGAGTTTCAAGTAAAAATTACATTACGAGTTTCAAGTAAAAATTACATTACGAGTTTCAAGTAAAAATTACATTACGAGTTTCAAGTAAAAATTACATTACGAGTTTCAAGTAAAAATTACATTACGAGTTTCAAGTAAAAATTCGCTCTATTGCGAATGCAAAATTTCCAACTACTTGAGAATCATTATTGTTTCTTGTTTGTTTATTTGTTTGACTTTTCATCATCGTTCCACTCCATCATCGTCTCCTGGCGTGTTCTTCTCGTCTATCCGGTATTCGGTGTAATGGCGTTAAATATCAGCAAAAGGTTACACCGTTCGCAGATCGCGCAATAATCACTTCTCGTGGTCCTACTCCTCATTGTGTCCGTAGACGGTGTTTACATTAAAAAATAGAATAATATTGATGACCATCAAATCACCTGCATTAGAAAAAACATTTAAAAAAATCAAAAAACGCATGAGATAAGGTCGTTGTCGTGATAGAGATTTGAACTCGTGACCTTCCCCAATTACGTGAATCTAGGGGCCTCCGCTCATCGAGAAACTGAAAAGAAACTAGTTCGCAACGCAATTGCAATCAACCACCTTAATAAAATCGATTTTTTTTTATCTGACATGTCAAAACTTGTCAGCGATATGTTGAAATAGGCCAAGCGGGCCATGCCATAAATGATCTTTAATCTTTTACCGCTGTGTGTGTGTGTGTGTGGCACAGGTCTACACACATTTTGTCTCTAATGACGTGCATACGATCTCTCCTTGGGACCAGTGTTTGCTTTTGGCAGCCACTTCTGGTCTGGAGTCTCAAAATACCTGAAAAACCCTCGACTCTGTGCAGAAACGGGCAGTCCATTTGAAGAAACGGATTGCAATAATCACAGAAAAGGCGTCAGGTGGGAATGCTATCCTTGTTCTACCGGTATTTCAATAGAAGATGCTCTTAGGAACTAGCGTCATCGATACCCTCGGCACCGGTGCATAGTCGGGAAACACGCCAAACGCACGCCCAACAACGGTTGACATTTGTCACATGAGAACGAGACACTTCTACGACTCGTTCTTGAGTTCAACAACTCAGCTGTGGAACGATTTACCAGCCCCTGTGTTTCATCCTTCCTACAACATGGGTCTCTTCAAGAGCGATGTTCATTCCTTTCTCTCCTCAAAAAGACCCTCCATACAACATCTTAGATGACATAGGTCTTGAGATAAATTATGGAGGTTGTAAATGTAAAAAAAGTGTTCATCGTAATTTACCATCTACCACAGATTCACACTAAGAATCAACATTCTATCAAAAAAAGTCTACGCGTAAAACGGGACACCATTTACAATCAGTCCCAAAGCAAACAGGTTTATCGGTGAGCTATATGGTGGCCAGGTATACCGAACACTACGTGCCTACCTACACCATACAACTATTATAGTATATACCTGGCTGCATTCTCAGGTAATGATAATAACCATTCTCATCTCATCCCATCCTTATTACAGCGGCGAGAGTGGGTCAGTAGAGAATCTCGCATACCGACTATTTACCTACTAAACTAATGGAAGATTTACACGATGCTTTTTTGATTCCACAACAAGTCAACGAAGTGACATTTCAACATATATTTGAAAGGTTATATAAGCCAATTTTTAATTTTTATTTTTATTTAGCTCCACACAAGACGCCCTGAGCAAAATAATTACCCTCAGTGCTTATGTCATCATTGGGGATACTGTGTGAAGGTTTTTTTCAAGTAGAGGAAGATCTGGGAAGGAAAAAAAATGAGGGGAAGTAGGAATCTGGGATGAGTGTTTCCATTTTTTTTAAATATTTATTTATTTTTTGTATTAATACCGCACAAGAGTGACAACTGCTCCCGTTTGGAGCCAGTGAGATCACGGCATCCCCATTTGGGGTGTGTTGTGAGGCTAAAGGTAGTGGGGAAGGGAAGGTGGTGAATTACCTGGCTATTCAGATCTGGTCAACAAACACGGCTAAAGCCATTTCAAGCAACGTTTCAATTTGAATGGCGGTCTTACACCAGGGCGATACTGAAAGTATCTTCCACTCTGGAACGTGCCGCAAATATACAACATATTATTTTTAATGAATTAATTGTGAAATAACACAAATCAATCAAATAAAATTTATTTGCCACGCCGAGATTCCATCCCGCGATCTTTGGATTGCGAGTCAAGAGCCTTACCGCTCGACCACGCCGGCCGTCGACATTACAAGCAACCTTTTAATTCTGAATGGTAGTCTTACACCAGGGCGATACTGAGAGTATATTCAACTCTGGAACGTGCCGCAAATGTAGGTGCTATATATTATTTTTAATGAATTAATTGTGAAATAACACAAATCGGCGGGGTAAATAAATTTTATTTGATTAATTTGTGTTGTTTCACAATTTATTCATTTAAAATAATAGTAGTATATTTGCGGCACGTTCCAGAGTGGGAGATACTTTCAGTATCGCCTGGTGTAAGACCACCATTCAGAATTGAAAGGTTGCTTGAAATGGCTTTAGCCGTGGTGACCAGATCTGAATAGCCAGGTACTTCTAACCTTCTTCTCCCTCATCTCCTTCCCCTCACCACTACCTTCAGCCACACAACATATCCCAATCATGTCTCGATTGGGGATGCCATAGTCTCACTGGCTCCAGACGGGAGCAGTTGGGATTCTTGTGCGGTATTCATATATATAAAAAATATATATATATGTAAAACAACGACAGTCGACAGCTGTTAAATAATATCCGCCATCTTAAACACGTCCTTTTTTTTCATCCCGAATCCATGTTGTGAAAATGCGACCTGTAGTTATGGAAACTGGAAGAAAAATAGGCATCGGGTAAACCGACCATATATTTCCATATCTCATCTGAACATTTCACAAGTGTGTATGTATTTCACGTGTTTATAGGTAGACTGATTACTTAAACAATTATGTTGATGCGTAATGATGATCGCCATGGTTTTACGGCGTTTAATGGGTTTTAATTGTAAATTATCGCGTACCTATCTAACATGATGCTTGTTGATTTTTATTTGTTACTAGTGAGAACTCGGCATGCGTTGGAATACCACTCAAAGAAATAAAACATTTTAATCGTGTTTATTAAGTGCTTTTGGGTACACAATATTTTTTCTCCGTCTGGTTTGTACACGAATAAATCAGATAGTTTTCTGACGCGTGAGACATACAGCTCTTTCACGTGGGATGCGTGGAATATCCAAATTCTCTTGTAATCCCTCCCCTGCGTGTCTTTTCCCATGTGTCTCCGTTCCCGCCCCCGTTCTTCTTCCGCTACCCAACATCTCGCTAAAATGAACCGTTTCTATACTCTGTTTGCCAAGCGATTTTTAGGCCTATCTTCTTCTTATATGTAACTAGCTGAAGTCCCCGGCGATGCCCGGGCTTTACACAGAGTTTTCAAAATCAAATGTAGACAGTAATCTTCCTCTTGTTTTGAAGGTCACTTGTGCAAAATTTCATCAACCTCCTTGACCTTGCCAGCCCGCTCGTCCATCACATACAGACATTCTCCTTTATCGATACTAATAATTTAAAGAGGAAAGTTTGATTGTTTGTTTGTTTGTTTGCATTGGATAGGCTCCGAAACTACTGAACCGATTTAAAAAATTCTTTAACCAATAGAAAGCTACATTATCAGCGAGTAACATAGGCTGTATATAATGGTAAGTTCTGGCGTTATGAAATTTGTATGAATGAAAATGTGAGTATTTCATATATTTTTGGGAAAGGATAAGAAGGGAGAGTCAATTTATTTTTTTTTAATGGCATAGCAACGCATGCCAGGAACCAGCTAGTATATTATGTATTTCAACCAATTTACACAAAACCTTAACAAATTATATACTTTAATCTTCCTCATGTATCACTCATCTATTGGCGAAAACTGCATGAAAATCCGTTCAGTGGTTTTACCCAGGTCGGCTGCTTCTCCAGAAAATTCAAATATTAGAATGTTTTGTTTTTTTTGGAAAAGCTTATGTTTTGGAAAAAAAGTCAGATGAGAGTTCCTACATTGAAAATATAATTCGTAACGATTATAAATAGTGTTATTTTTTATTGTATTTACAAACTTCCACATATTTAAATAAAAACAAATCTCCGAAATGTTTGTAAGCGCATAAATTTCGAACGACTGCATCAAATTGGATAATTATTTTTTTCTTTGAGCCTAGCATTTGAAATTTAGGCGGCACGCGAACTGTTTGAAAACTGAATGTACCGGGAATTAATGTATGGAATGCGGGAGGGGGGTGGGGAGATAATCGATAAGTGCAAGCGCTACAGTAATTTCCCCTAATACCATGCGAGCGAAGCCGCGGGGAAAAGCTAGTATGTAATAAATCGGTAGAAATGGGATACGCCGCTGCTTAAGAATGTGAATACTTATAAATGTAGACAGTCATGTAGATATAATAATAATTGAAATATTGTAACTGCGCAGGTGTTCTCCGATCAATTAATATGTTGAAAAGTCTCCAGCTAAGGAACTATTCACGTGTTTTTACCTGTATAGCGTGAGATGTTGTTTTGCAACGCTAGCAATGTGTACACTTTATAATACACGGTACATAATACGTCATATATTAATATATTAACTTGTTGCTTTGAACAGATCCCTGATTCCAAAACACTGATTGATTTAAAAATGTAAAAAAAAACGAAATAACATAATCTACAAGTCTAACTTTGTTTTGCATGGATACACTTCTTGTGAGAGCTTCCTGTGTGGGAGAGAGACAAATTAATGTGATCGCTTCGAGATGGAACATAACTCAAGTAACTCAACATCAAGTGGAAAAAAATAAAATTTTCAAAACTCTCAGATGGAAGACCTATTTTCCGACTTGACTTTAATTTTTATAAAATGTTATTGATATTTTAGACAGTCCTCATTTATTAAGCTTAATTACCTTCCATATACCAACAAGAACCACTCGATCTAAAATTCTTTTTAATTGCAACAACCACACCCCGCAGTTGAATTTAGCAGCCACCTCTGGTCTAGAGCTCCAAAATACCTGGAAAATACCCTCGACTCTATGCAGAAACCGGCAGTCCGCTTGATAGATTCTCCCATCTTAAAATATCGATTGCAATCTTTAGAGCCCAGGCGTCGCGCGTCGGGTGGGAATGCTATCCTTGTTCTACCAGTATTTCAATGGAAGATGCTCCGAGGAACTAGCGTCATTGATCCCTTCGGCACCAGTGTATAGTTGGGAAACGCGCCAAACGCGTGCCCAACATATGTACACGGTTGACATTTGTCACATGAGAACGGGTCGCTTCTTCGAATCGTCCTTGTGTTCAACAGCTCGGCTGTGGAACGATTTGCCGGCCTCTGTGTTTCCTCCTTCCTACAACATGGATATATTCAAGACCAAATTTCATTCTTTCCTATCCTCAAAAAGACCCTCCACACAGCATCTCAGATAACATGGGCCCTGAGGGAAATTGTTTTCCTCAGGAGTGTGGAGTTAATGTAAAAAAAAATAGTTTAATTAGCATATTTTACTTCTGATTTTTCAATTCTAAGAGCTTCGCCAGTTCACACCATTCATTAATAAGCCTGTTATTTAACATAACGAACTACATTATTCAAAATGTTTTTTATATTGACAGCTTATCTGACGCTCAAGAAGCCACGCTTAAGCTAATTGTTGATCCTGCTCGCAAATATTGATAACTGACCTTAGATGACGGATATAGTCAATACCATATTGATAAAGGGTTATATCGATCGTCCACGCTGGACCTCTACAACGAAATTAAGAGTATTTTTGTCATTGTTTCTAATTTGCATAAAGTTTGGGGATCTACGATTTAAAATAAAGGCAATAATGCATAGATAGGTGTAGTAGAGACGACACAGTATTAATAAAATCTGTGTACATTGGTGTATTCAGTCACGGGCACAGTGTGGTATAGAAGTACTTAGTACCGTAAATAATTGTTTCTTATTTCCACATAATTTATAGACGATACGGTCGAGTGTTCACAGCTTCTGCTAGTAAATATTCTGCATTGCGGATAACATTCCTGAGAGTTTCTACGTGTTTACAGTAGTCACTCGATTGACCAAGATGAAGCAATTGTTAAACAAATTAAAACAAACATTAATAAATATAATAAGCGTCAGATGTAAATTTTAGTGATTTCTGGGTGTGATTCTACACGATGTAAATATGGAAACATAAATTAGAATTTTCTTCTCATTTTCTTAAAATTTTATGTACACAATCAAATCTACTTCAACGGAAGCAATCTTCCTAAAAAGCCTTCTATTGATATGCTTGGTGTAACTCTGAGCGTCCAACACAGGTATGGGGGCTACATCGAAGCCGGAGTCAAGCCAGAGCCAGCCTCTCAGAAACTGGGCGCACTGTACAGGGCCCGCGGATACTTTAATAGTACACAAGTAGTCATTCAGAATTTTCAGTGGAATATGGTCATCTATAAAAAATGAATAAAAAATAAATAATGGTAAAAATATATGTTAATTGAAGGAAATTGTAAGGTTTATTTGATTAAACGTTTCAATACAACAATAAACTAACGTAAGCATGCCCTACGCCTTGACCGAATGGTCAAAATCAATATACAAGGGAAAATGTCAATATCTTTTCAGGCATTGTAAGATTTGCAGATGCGATATATAAATCATCCAACAATAGATCAGTTACTGCTGATAAAATATCATGAAAGATAATTAAATGCAGGTTATTTACCCTGGAATTATCAGGAAAATTCGTATTTTAATACAAAAATATTGGGATTTATTATTCTGTCACTTCTTTTTAATTCATTCGTAAGGGTTGCAATCTCGTTTTCAAACTAAATTACCAACAATTTGATGAGAATTCATAATAAATTAGCGGAATTTTTTTCTCCGAGTGGTTGGCTAGGACTGTTACAAGATAAATTCTTCTTAAATCGGTTCCTCATTGCTGAGGATGGTGGTGCCTACTCCGAATTCCATGATGAACAAGACTCTCCACTCCTCGCGGTTCTGTACTGCGTGCAGATCCAAGGACACCCTGGTACCAGACGCTAGTGATATTAGGTCACTCCAGCCCATTGGTATCTGCATGGGTGACTGCCAAGTGCCTATTATTCCGATCTTGTACCAGCTGCCAGCTGATAAAACTGCCGCGAGCTGAATTGCCAGAGCCGTTCCGGCTGAGGAATGCGGTGTCCTTAGCCATTATCATTAACACATTTGTCTTATTGCGCGAAACAGGCAATTAACAGACAATCCACGGACAAGACACGTGATACTATTTTACGTGGAAAACTAAAGACAAGTAGATTTTTCCTTGATGCATTTGAATGAATTTAATTTTTATACCTTGTTATTCGGCAGTACATTCTCTTTGCACATCCCTTAAGGATCACTATATTTATGTAATAAGGTAAAACTTATTTTCTCTAAACCGGCTGCACATTGTATATAAGTATGCCGGGAGACCAATTGTCGGCGGATCAACTGTCATGGAACCACAGTTCCAAAAAAGGACGTGAGTCCTTCTAAACTGTATTTGTTAAGTACAATATAAGAATAAACAGCCACTTGGTTCTCAAGAACCTTAAGTCTTTTAATAAGCGTAACATTATACAGGAGATACTGGCACCAGTACTAATAAAAAATAAAATCTCTGGAGAAGTCTTTAGAGATACTTTACAAGACCCATTTAGTAATTTTTAATCATAACATGTGCGGCCACTTCGCTACCGAAACACTAAAACACCATCTACTTTGCATATTTAATCGATTTTTTAAACCTAACTCAATGAAGCCAATTAAAATTCGTAGCAACCTATCTATGGCTGAGTTCAACTCATGACCTCTGCGGTTAAATGTAGGAATTATACGGCACCATCTGTAATAATATAGAACAGCGCAACTATTTTCAGATGGCAATTTTACGATATCGCAGAATTTAGAGCTAAACTAGGCGCCCGCATTGCGCATTTCTTCCGGCTTATAATACATTTTTGACGTGATAACGTCTTATAAATCGATGAACGCCGGCCGCATTCACGAAAAAGCGTGACTCATTGTCACGCTGTCACGATGTCATGATGTCACGATGTCACGTTCCGCCTGAGCCGGGCGTACAAGCGAGGGCGCGGAACAACCGTTCGGCCTGAGCGTTCGGCGAGAGCGCTGAACAAGCGATAGAGAGGCACGATCGGCCTAAGCGTTCGGCTTAAGTGTTCGGATCGTGACATTATCGCGTAAAATTATCATCCGTAAACCAACTTTATAGACAGCCAAATTTTTTTGTTGTTGAACGTTTGCTGTTTTAAAATACCTTAAAAAATATATGTCATTTTTGAAGATAGTATATGTACATTTGTAGAGCCAAAACGGTTATTATATGAAATTCTCTCGATAGAAAAAAATCACTCCGAAAATTATTATAAACACATTTCTTCTGTTATTTAACACTAGCTTTAACCCGCGGCTTCGCTCGCATGGTATTAGGGGGAAATTACTGTAGCGCTTGCACTCATCAATTATCCCCCCTCCCCTTCCTCCCTCTCCCCACTCCCTCCTCCCCCCTCTCCACTATCCCTTCACGCCTTCCATACATTCTTTCCCGGTACATTCAGTTTTCAAACAACTCGCGTGCCACCTAAATTTCATAATGCCAGAGCTCACCCGTAGTAAAAAAAATAAGTATCCAATTTGGTGAAGTCGTTCGGAAGTTATGCGCGTTGAAACATTTCGGAGATTCATTTTTATTTATTTAGGTAGATAGATATTAGCTAAGATTTCCTGCAAATATATATCAACATCGTTTCCACGGCAACGATTTGTTTTCTGACGTTAGCAATAACTCGCTTTTGTTAGCGACAGAAAACATATAATAAATATAATATGTTTATAGTTTAACGCCAGAGCTTACCATTATATACAGCTTATATTACTCGCATATAATGTAGCTTTCTATTCGTGAAAGAATTTTTAAAATCGGCTTGTTGGCTTATGCGTGAAAGCGTAATAAACAAACCCACGATGTTTCGCATTTATAATATTAGTATAGATGTGTAATATCAATTACCCCCCCTGCTTCCCCCTCCCCCCTCCCACTTTCCATACATTCATTCCCGGTACATTCAGTTTTCAAACAGCTCACGTGCCACCTAAATTTCATAATGCCAGAGCTCACCAGCATTAAAAAAAAGAATTATCCAATTTGGAGCAGTCGTTCGGAAGTTATGCGCGTACAAACATTTCGGAGATTCATTTTTATTTGTATGGATAGATAGATAATAACTACGATTTTCCGCAAATATATCAACATCGTTTCCACGGCAACGATTTGTTTTCCTACGTTAGCAATAACTCGCTTTTGTTAGCGACAGAAATTAAATATAATATATATTAATTTTTATAATTTCATAACGCCAGAGCTTACCATTATGTACAGCCTATATTACTCGCACATAATGTAGCTTTCCATTGGTGAAAGAATTTTTCAAATCGGTTTATTGGTTTATGCGTGAAAGCGTAATAAACAAACACGAACAGTTTCGCATTTATAATATTATTATAGATATAGATGTTGCAGCTATGAAAAATTCACAGGGCATCTTTCAATGCAACTTAAGCATTTGTCGAGAGATTTTAGTTTTATTTTAAACGAGTCGTGTTTTATTAAATAATTTCACTACTTTTGCTTAGTTATAATCAGCACGCTCCCTCTTACATTTGTACTTACATATTTCCCTTTCTTCTTATTTTGGAACGCTTACTACCGGGCTTTAAAATTCACTTTTTTGGACAGTCGTATCCTTTAAGTCTAAAACCTTTCACGTTCACCTCCACAGTAGGTACGCGACATTTTAAATAAATCCATACTAATATTATAAATGCGAAACTGCTCGAGTTTGTTTATGACCTTTTCAGGCATTAACCAATAAAAAGACTTTAAAAATTCATTCACCAATAGAAAGCTAAATTATATGCGCAGACTATATGTTGTATATGATGGTAAGCTCTGGCGTTATGAAATTATAAATATTAATATATTATATTTGTTATACGTTTTCTGTCGCTAACAAAAGCGAGTTAATTGCAAATGTCAGAAAAAAATCATTCCCATGGAAACGATGTTGATATATTTGTGGGCTCTAAGCTGGTAGGTACTCAGCCCCCTGGTCAGCTACTGCCCCAGAAAATTCAAATATTAGAATATGTTTTGTTTTTATTGGACAAGCTGGAATAAATGTGAGATAAGAGTTCCTACATTAAAAATATAATTCGTTACGATTATAAAGACTAAATAATAAATAGTGTAATTTTGTATTATATTAACAAACTTCCAAATATTTAATTAAAAAAATAAACATCCGAAATGTTTGTAAGCGCATAAATTCCGAACGAATGAACAAAATTGGATAATTCTTTTTTTCTTTGTGAAATTTAGGTGGCACGCTAGATGTTTGAAAACTGAATGTAAGGGAATGAATATATGGAATGCGGGAGGGGGTGGGGTGGGGAGGAGGGGGGATAATTGATTAGTTCAACCGCTACAGTAATTTCCCGTAATACCATGCGAGCGAAGCCGCGGGGAAAAAGCTAGTAATTATATAAACATGGAAGCAAATGAGAAAAACTTGTAAGCTTTTTAAGATGATTTTTTAAAAATTCTCAAGTCTAAAAGAGTCCTAAATTCTCCAGCCTTTCAAAATAAAAACTCTACTTTTGCCACTCATCTTCTTTAAACAATGGTAACAAATGTAAAATCAAGCAATGTCCAATGTTTTAAATATAGTGTCCTCTGCGTGCAAAGTGATATCTTCTCCAAGCATACATACACTTTCTAATTAAAGTGTGTTTATCAGAAGTGACCTGCAGGTTAGTTTGTTTTCTGGATCTGTTTGTAAATAATAAAATTAGATAGAGCCTAAGAATTCATACTAAATTGTACATACTTGAGTTGATTTTTCACAAAAAGGCGCTCTACAAATTATCCAATTTATTTTTTGCATTAACTCCACACAAGAGACCCTGAATAAAACAATTTCCTACACGGCCTATGTCATCTTTCGGGATGCTGTGTATAGGATCTTTTAAAGGAAAGGAAAGAGAGGAAGTTCTGTGAAAGATAAGGTATTGGTCCAGGAGTGACGGACGTATGAATCCATCCCTACCACTGCGGTGCAAGGCGATGTTTCAAAATAGTTCTGCTTTAAAGGTTACAAAGTCTCCCTCAACCAATTCTCTCCCGATCCGTCCCACCACACAATATATGGGCAAACGCATTTTTTACATGAGCTTCACACAGGAGGCCCAGAGGAAAATAATTTCCCTCAGGGCCTATATCATCTTTGGGGATGCTGTGTGGAGGGTTTTTTTAGGGAAAAGGAGGAGAAGAGAGTTCTGGGAAGGAAAAGGGTTTAAGGGGTGGGTAGGAATGTGTGTCCTGGTCATCCGCCTCCAAGACCTACACAAACCTCACCCCATGAACTCGGGTACCTCTGCTAAATCACCAAACGCAGCGAACCACTTGGGGTGACCTATGGCAGAGGTGTTGGTTATCCAATAAAGGTTCCCGGGGCGGCGGTACCCATTTCCGTCTCGCAAATTTGCTGCCAAAACCTAGAAACAAACCTTACCCCATGAACCCGGGCACCCATGTTAAGTCACTATACAATCTCACATATTTCAAAAAACAAATTATCAAACTCCTATCATGACATTTCGTGGAGAACAGTTATGTAGCTTCTTTATTGTCATTTTTCTCTTTCTCTCTTTTTCTCTTTCTCTGCAGGTTATGTATTACATTTGACATTACTATGTTTTATAATTCATTTTGATTATCATTATTTATGTTATCACTACAAGCATTTCCGTCTAGTAATAACTTAACATTGGTTCATGCTGTGAACATTTCTAAATGGAGTGTTAATATCTATGTACATCCCAACGGCAATTCTATTATTGTAATAATTGTTAACACTCTGTAAAACTGTAAATGTTTCAAACAATAAATAAATAAATATACATAGCGTACCAATTGAAGTGATGCAGGGGTGTCGGTTATCCATTAAATGGTTCTTGGGGCGGCGGTATCCATTACCGCCTCCCAAAGTGAAAAATAATAAATATTATTATGTTGATAAACACTGACCAATATGCTTCAGAGGTCACCTAATTGAAATAGTTGCAAATTAAGAGAAAATAGGCGCTTTTCAAATCAAGTTCCAACGAGTAAATCACACCTACACAATAAAATAACAGTATTTTCGCAGCAATTCAAAGAGAAATTGAATGGACATTGGGTATAACCTTGCTCAATAGACCAAACCGTTCGCAAAGTTGTTGAGTTATGGTAGACTGGCTGGTTTGCTGACTGGATTGTTGGTCGAGTAGGTTGAACCAAAGGTCGGATCCGCGTATTCATTTCGCTTAATCACGTTTCCACCTCTCTCTGGTCCCAGATTATATCTGCTTAACACTAGACTCTGGGACTAGTGACCCAGATGCATTGGCTTCTCCCACATTCTTGCATATTATCAGTTGTTCGTGTAGTGGTAATTGCGCTGATATCTCTTTTGTAACTCTTCCTCCTGTTTATGAACGTTTAATGTAACATCAGGCTGAAGGTAGTGGGGAGGGGAAGTAAATAGGGAAGAGAAAGGTGGAAAGTACCTGGCTATTCAGATCTGGTCACTAAACACGGCTAAAGCCATTTCAAGCAACGTTTCAATTCTGAATGGTGGTCTTACACCAGGGCGATACTGATAGTATCTTCCACTATCATGCATGCAGGGACATTGGAGGGTCTAGATTTGTTTAAAAATAAATGTAGCTTCCTTTTTTACAAAAAAATAGAGTCCTGACGTGTGCGGCTAAGGAGGTTAAACAATCAGTTTCCTCACACAGCCGTTGGGAAAGTGGTGGGGTCCCCTCCAATGATAGTATCTTCCACTGGAATGTGCCGCAAATATACCTACTGTATATTATCTTAAATGAATAAATTGTGAAATAACACAAACTAATCGATTTTTTTTTTGCCACGCCGGGATTCGATCCCGCGACCTTCGACTTGATTGCAAGTCTAGAGCCTTACCGCTAGACTACGCAGGCCGTCCTATACCCGCTTCCCGAATTTATTAGTTACCTACTACGTTTGGAAACAGATGGCATCTAACACATGAGAACGGGTCGTTTTTATGACTCGTTCTTGAGTTCAACAGCTCGGCTGTGGAACGATTTCCTCCCTCCTTCATCATGGATGGGTTTCTTCAAGACCCAGGTTCACTCCTTCCTTTCTTCAAAAAGACCCTCTACACGGCACCCCCAAAAATGACACACAGCATCCCCAAATATGACATACATTTTTAGGGAACTTATTTTCATCAGGTACCTCATATGTAGAGAAAAATTTATCTTTACTTCTATCCTAATATTATAAATGCGAAACTGCGTGTGTTTGTTTGTTACGCATTCACGCATAAACCAATAACCTAATTTAAAAAAATCTTTCACTAATAGAAAGCTACATTATATGCGAGTAATATAGGTTGTATATAATGGTAAGCTCTGGCGTTATGAAATTATAATTATTAATATATTATATTTATCATACGTTTTCTGTCGCCAACAAAAGCCAGTTATTTCTAACGTTGGAAAACAAATCGTTGCCATGGAAACGATGTTGATAATAAATAAATATAAATCTCCGAAATGTTTGTTCGCGCATAAATTCCGAACGACTGCAAGAAATTTGGATAATTCTTATTTCTTTGAGCTCTGGCATTATGAAATGTAGGTGGCACGTGCTGTATGAAAACTGAATGTATGGAATGCGGGAGGGGGTGGGGGGAGGGGGGATAGTTGATAAGTGCAAGCGGAGTAATTTCCCCTAATACCATGTAAGCGAAGCCGCGGATAAAAGCTAGTAAGATTAATAAAATAGAAAATTGTTCGCTTATTACAATTTATTTTTAATTGCTTTATCGTTCAATTTTAGGGGAAGATATTTGGTTTGCAGTAGATACTTTAAACGTGTCTAGAAAATTTCTGTATATTTTCGAACTGCTAATTAAAAATAACGATATTCTTTAATTTGAAATTCTAAATCGCCTTAATTCTTTGATCGCTGTGATAGTGTAGGCTGCCATTGTTTTGCTATTAATTATTGTATTAATTAAAACACTCATTTCTAAATCATATTAATTTTTAATGAACATTAAATTTAATGAAAGCGGTCATGCTTGACTTTGTATTCAGTAAATGTTTATATTAACGCTTAAGCAAGTGTTCAGCTTGTCGTATTGTAGGAAGGTAGGCAATAACGTTATGTATAATATTATAATAATATAGACGCGTGGTAGAAATTTCAAAAGTGGTAAGCCAAAGATAGGGCAATTGTATTGTCTTCGATTTCGTGGTTTAAGACGACAATATACCCTAAAATATATTCAGAATCTTAAGCCGCCGCTACCCGAATTTCTACCGATTTCTTACATATCTCCCTTAAACATTTGAAGTTTTTAAGCTCTTAAAAAAAAAATTATTTTTGAAGATAATATCAAGGATACGTTCTACACCGAAACGCAAATTATACGAAATTCCCTCGATAGAAAAAAATCGCAAAGTATGCTCCGAAAATTATTAAAAACAAGTCTATTTCTATTATTTTACATGTTATATTTGTGAAAAATTTTTTCTTTAAATGATACTTAAGATTCGTTCCACGAGATTTTTGCTTTATTTTAAACGAGTCATGTTTTATTAAGCTTTTTCGCAATTTTCGCTTCACTTTTATCGTTTGAAATATTAGCGCGCTCTCTCCAACATTCGTAATTCCATATCTCTCCATCTTCTTCTTTTCGTGCTCGGGTACGGGGCCTTAAGCAAGTGTTCAGCTTGTGTAAGTATTGTAAGAAGGTAAGCAATGACGTTATGTATAATTTAAAGACGCGTGGTAGAAATCTCAAAGATAAGCAAATCTCAAAGGTAAGCCAATGATAGGGGAATTGTATTGTCTTCGATTTCGTGGTTTTAGTGCTCATCTGCCACGCATCGCGTAAGATCGTATCCTATTAGTAAGTAAATTGTATTAAGGCGCCGTATCCTCGCGAAAAGAAGAAGATGGAGAGATATGTAATTACGAATGTTGGAGAGAACGCGCTAATAGTTAAAACGATAAACTGGAAGCGAAAATTGTGAAAATGTTTAATAAAACACGACTCGTTTAGAATACAGCAAAAATCTCGTGGGGGTTCATTCATTCATTTATTGGAATCTTATTAAATATGGTAGGGAGAAGATAAGTGAATGTACGTTGCCCGTATTTATTTATAATTTTCGGAATGGACAAACCCTCATTTTTAATAAATCTAGTGCCATATGCATGATTTACTTTTTATTTGTATATTGAATCCGATAAAAAGTTTTGGCATACAACCATAATATCCCTCGAACAGGTAATATATTAAGCCGCCGCTACCCGAATTTCTACCGATTTCTTAAATATCTCCCTTAAATATTTGAAGTTTTTAAGCTCTCAAAAAAATATATGTTATTTTTGAAGATAATATCTAGATACGTTCCACGCCGAAATGCAAATTATATGAATTTCTCTCGATAGGAAAAAATCGCGAAGTATGCTCCGAAAATTATTTAAAACAAGTTTATTTCTATTATTTTACAAGTTATATTTTTGAAAAAATTCACAATGTTTCTTTAAATGATACTTAAGATACGTTCCGCGAGATTTTTGCTCTTTTTTAAACGAGTCATGTTTTATTAAGCATTTTCCCAATTTTCGCATCAATTTTGTCATTGAAAATATTGGCGCGCTCTGTCCAACATTCGTAATTACATATCTCTCCATCTTCTTCTTTTTGAGCCGGGAAGCGTCGCCTTAACTGACTCGTATAATAATTTTATTTCTCTTCTTTGTGCATAAATACTTTTATTTACCAAGAGCTTAGTCATAGTGTTTTGAATTGTTTGAATGAAACCAATATTTGTCTTGCATGAGTTTCCCCAAGACGTTATTCCGTATCTAGTAGAATCCGCTAGTGACAAATAAATAATTTTTAACGTACTAATGGGCATAAAATATTTAATTTTGTAAATTCGCCCCGCAATAGCTCGTATGCGTTTGCAAATTTTGCTTGTATGAGTATCCCATTTCATAATATGCGTATCTTCAATTATCCCCAAATATACATACGTTTGTACAAGTTAAACGGTTCCGCAGTTGCAGGACTGTGAAGAATTATGTATGCACTCAAATGTATGCGACTTTATTGTAGGCGTGATGGTATGTTTGGCAAAAAAATACATAATTAATATTAAGTCTTAAATCATTCATTCAAAATTTTTCAAAATTAATTTTTCCTTAATAAAAAACACTTGAATTTTAACTCTTCGATTTAATAGTCGGCATTGTAATCGATCGATTCAAAAATGGTGTCCAAGTTTTGCCCATCACTAATTAAAATGATCGCGTGTTGAATGCTATTAATTATAATAATTATAAAAGTTGGAAAGATTGGTTTATGACCCTCATCGCTATTTATGCGAATGGACCCGTTAAAACAAGTTATAGAGGAAGTTGTTAATTGGCTTGTCAAAACATTGCCTTTTTAATAAAAACAAAAATAAACAAGTCAATGTCCCGTTAAAGTGAACGGTTAACCCCGGTGAATTAATCGATTATTGTTTTAATTTTTATCTCGATTCATAGGAAATAATTACATAATTTAAAATAGGGATGTGATTGCAATGCCTTGTGAAAATATTAAAAAATTTCAAAAATAATCGATTGACTTGAATATTTTGTAAATTTGATAATTGAATTTACCGATGTGCTGATTTTTTGTGGTCAAACCGTAACCGTATTCTCTTAAGGCGGTGCTATCCGAATTTCTACCGATTTCTTGCATATGTTCCTTGAACATTTGACATTTTTAAGATCTTAAATTATCACTCTAAATGACTTCTCCGAGATGGTTCTGAGTTGGTTTCATTCCGAGTTGTCCGGTCACCATAATTTAGATAATCCAAACAATTTACTATTTGGGAGGCGGGTACCAGAACCATTTACTGGATAACCAACACCTCGGCCATATGTCGCTCCTGGTGGTTCGCTGCGTTTGGCGACTTAACACGGGTGTCTGGGTTCATGGGGCGAGGTTTTTATTTATTTATTTATTCATAAAATTAGCGCCATTCGGCTTTTACATAATAACATAGATAAGGTATAGCAACAACATTAAAAAAGCTCAAGTGAGCTTGTATATTTAAATATTACAATTTGCAACAATGAAAAAATATATTTAAATATGATATATATGCAAATAACTTAACTTAAGAGGTACGTTGAAAATGTTTAATGGTAGGTAAGTCAAATATATTACAAGTTAGGAAACAAACCTTTTTTCTTTTTATTTTTTTATTTATTTATTAGTTTTATTTTAGTAAATTGTACATTTAAGTTTACAATTTCCTAATTAATTATATCATTTCATATTTCAAACTATATTTTTTTCTTGTTCTATGTATCTCCTACAATGCATTTTGAACTTTCCAATTGGTGCGGCCTTTAAAGTTTCTGGTAGAGTGTTGTATAACTTCATCCCTTTGTATAGTAAACTGTTCTGCGTATTCGTTTTGTCCTTTTTTTGTAGTCTGATTTCCTTGCAAGTCCTTGTGTTATGTCTGTGAATGTCCTTGTTGTATATAATTTTGTTTGAGAAGTATTTTGGTAACATGTTGTTCACTATTTTATGGATAAATATCATCGTGTGCAGGGTCAACATCTGTTTCACGGTTAGCCAATTTAGTTCCTTTAACATTTTATTTACTTTTGAGAATCTATTTTGCCGAAGTATTATTCTCATTGCCCTGTTTTGGAGAATTTGAAACTTATTTTGTTCTCGTTCATTACACAGGAAAAGGATAGTTGAGCAGTAGTTAAAGTGTGGAGCAATAATTGAATTATAAATAGTGACTGCAGTTTTTCTAGAAAGTTTTTGCCGAATTCTTCCCAAAAAAGATACTTTTTTTCCAATTTTCTTTTGGGTATATTCAGCATGTTTGTTAAAGGTTAGTTTGGAATCTAATATAACTCCTAGGTATTTCATTTCAGTAACACTTTCAATAATTTCACCGTCAATTTTAATTTTGCTTTCACTGGATGTCTTCTTATACCCAATCACCATACATTTTGTTTTTTTTTTTGTATTTAATTTAAGCTTATTTATTTTTAGCCATCTTGATACATTATTTAGTTCATTATTAAAAATATTTATTAGTTCTTCGTAGTTATCACCAATCATTCGTTCAATCGTTCATCACAACGTGTAATTACTTAGGTATTAAATTATAAATATTTCTCTAATGCATATATTTTTTTCTGATTTCAGATAAGCCGGAGCGATATTATCTACGAACTAAATAAATAGCTCGCATTTTATAATAAAAAAGTGACTTACCTATCTATTGTTTATCTATAATATTTTCTTAACAATAGATATAATAAGTGAATATTCGTAAAGTTTTGTGTAAAAATAATGTGCAGTGATAATGGGTGAAGCAAAATTCAACTTTTTAGAAATGGAAAGAGATCATTTAAACATGTCGCCGATTTCGGGTAAAGTGTCCATCACTTCCGACAGTCTGTCGTCAAACACCGGTAAAATTTATATCAATTCGCCAATGTCCCCGACGCGCGTGTCGATCAATTCTTTCAACCAGTCGCCGTTTTTAAATAAAGTGTACATCAATCCCGAGCTGTCGCCGAGTTCTGAGAAAATTTCGCTCAGTTTCGATAACGGGTCGACGAGTTCGGATAAGCTGTCGATCAATTCTAGGAGTCCTTCATCGTGTCCGGGAAAATCGATCGATTCTATTAATATTGTTAAAGTATCGCACACTTATGACGATTCGCGTGATGAGTTTTCGACTAGGTCTGACGATTTGTCGAGGCATTCTGACAGCACGAGGAACGTGTCAGAATTGTCTAGGAGTATGTCGCCCAGTTCTAGAGATGAGTCTCGGGACATGTCGCCACCCTCGAGAAGTTTGTCGCCGAGTTCGAGAAACGAATCGAGGATATCTGGCGATTTGACCTCCAATGGGGAAGAGTTGGAGAAGTCTGCCAGTCCCACCCCCAGTACTGATGATAAAGCGAGGAGGGAGGAACCGAGGGGAGTGATCAGGAGAGAGCTGAAGACTTTTGCTGGGGACATGTCTAGTTTGCCCCATGATCTGCTGCCAAAGAAAAATCCATTCATTCGGGTAAGTTTTATTAAATTTGTGTACTCTCTCTATTTTCTGTACTATGTTTTGTTTACTCAAGTAACCAGGTTTTTTCAATATAAAATTGCGGTATCATCTGCATATAAGAAGATTTCACCAATTTAGGTTATGGTCCGAATATTGATCCCCGAGGAACTCCACTTTTGATTGAGAAAAATGTATTTTACGATCTTAAATGATTTCTATTTAATACTAATCACATATTTCCATGATAAAATATGTCTAACTAACAGTAATCAGAAAACAATGATCTTTGCTTATTCTCCGTCTTAAATTGAATGTTATTTTATTCACAGCACTGTTTTAATTGTGGTGCGTCATAAAATTAATCGAAATAATCTCTTTAATTGTTGAATAAGCCTATATTTTCGTTCAACTCACAATACGTTTTCTCGAATGATTGATTAGAGAAGTTAACAATACAATAGGCGAGGTTAAATTTCGTCAGTTGCAAAATGAATACTATTAATGGTATCTTTTCTACAATTGAAATGAATAAATAATAGTGTAATTACCGAAGAATCACATTTCACAGTTTACGGTCCTTCACACAAGCGACCAAATCCACATAAAAGCAATGAGAAATCGGTAAATAAAATGAGACAATTGATAAATTTCAAAAACGATAAAACAGCACGCACCTGAAGGATTTTAATCAGCGTTCCTGAGCATATTTGGAATAAAAAATGAAGATGTCATGTCGCGTCGCGACATCGCGATACACGCGATACACGCTGTCTCGTCTATTATTGTGCTGCTGAAACGAGACGGAGTATCATATCACTTGACCCACAATGCTAGATACCCAACCAGATTATCTAGAATTGTCGATCGATAACTTTCGGTAACTTATCATCGTTCTCTAGGACAAATGCTAATCGCTAGCGGACAAACAACAAAATTGATAATATACTTAGTTTTTACCACTTTTATTGTTTACAAAACCAACATGTTTCGTGAGCTAAACTCACTTCTTCAGGGTTTACTCAACCTTGTAGAAGTGAGCTTAGCTCACGAAACGTGCTGGTTTTGTAAACAATAAAAGTGGTAAAACTAAGTACATTATTAATTTTGAATTAAAATGGTGACACAAAGTAAGTTTGCTGTGTTTGAAGAAGCACAAACAACAGTTCCCATTTGTATCTACTTCATCTTTCTGAATACAATTTATAATAAATAAAGCAGTAAAATATAATATTGATACACAATTCAAATTTCTTTGGAGATGCTGTGTGGATAGTTTTAAAGAAAGGAGGGAGGGCAGTTCTGTGAAGAAAAAAAAAAAATAATTGGACAATTTGTAGAGCGCCGTTTTTGTGAAAAATCACCTCAAGGGCGCTTTACAATTTATTTATTTAATATTCTTAGAATCTATCTAATTTTATTATTTACAAATAGATACAGAAACATACTTACCTGGCAGGTCACTTCCGATAAACACACTTTTTTAGAAAGTTTATGCTTGGGGATGATACGACTTTGCACGTGGAGGACAATATGTTGAAAACACTGGACATTGCATGAATTTACCTTTGCTACCCTCATTACTGTTGCTTTTACATTTATAAGAAGATTAATGCCAAAATTGAATTAGTATTTATTTTGAAAGACTAGTGAATTTAGAGTTCTCTGGGACTGGAAATTTTCATAAAATGACCTTTACAAAAGATTAAAATAAGAATTTGGTTATATTTTACACAATTAGTTATTTACAACGTCGTGGGCCGTGAAGGCGAAGGTGAAAGGTTTTTTAACTTATGGATAAGACTGTCTGAAAAGATGAGTTTTGAGTTTAGCTCTAAATTCCGCTGAATCTGTGATCATTCTTAACTCGTGTGGCAGTCCATTCCAGGCTTTAGGTCCTGACACTCCGAAAGCACGCTCACCGAATTTAGTATCTGGTGTGCGTTTTGGTTACTTCAACCTTCCGATAGCTGATGTTGCTGCTGACCTGAGAGTTAATTGTCGAGAATTGGAATTTTCTGGAATACACATTTCCGATAAGTAAGCCGGAGCCATTCCGTTAAGGGACTTAAATATCATCCAGCAGAGCTTGAACTGGATTCTTTCGGGACACTTGAGCCAGTGAAGGTTTTTGTATGAGGGCTTGTTGGTAATACAGGGGTCAGTGTGTCCAGAAGTAACGGACCTATGAATCCATCCCTCCCGCTGCGGTGCAAAACTATGAAAGAGAGAGACCATCCGTAAAGATCAAAGATCTCCTCAAACCGGCCTCTCCTGCCGCCAAGACCTGGACACGACACACCCAATAAATCCAGGCACCCGATATAAATCAACACGTGTTGTGAGCTCCCGCATACAACGGCCATTACTTTACCGGTATATATCATACTTAACATTTTGTGGAAATAGTTATAAATTAAAACAGAAACGTAGCGAATGACTTGAGATGACCTGTGGCAGAGGTTTTGGTTATCCGATAAATAGTTACCGTGGCGGAGGTACCCAAACACGCCTTCCAAATTATATATTAAAATATAATATTTATTTACTTATTTACGCCTATTTAGGCTTTTACATATACATAACAATATTTACAAAATAATACTCGTAAATAGTGCAGGAAACGACTGTTTACAACACTTACACAAACATAAATATAAAGTAAGAATATTATTGAATTTGATCCACACAGTATGTAGGTACAAAATATAAAAAATTCAAAATAGTTTTTTTTTTCTTTCAGCCGACAAAATACTGTTAATGTGTTTGTCAATTTAAATAGCTTTATCGAAATATTCCCCTACTTGATGAAAAAAACTTCAAAAAGGTATGCTTGTATATTAAAATTGATGTACTAAATATATCAACAACATCGGAGTATTTGTTTCCTAGGTTGAATCCGTCTCATAGGAGTGTAATATTGAGAAGTTGATGAAGAATTGTTACAATAATATGATAGGTACTGTATTGTAACTGACCTGCCTGGAGTGGATATCAAACATTGAATTTACGATTTTAAACAAACAGGTTAATTCTACGATCAGATAATTTTATTAAATTTAATGAACAAAATACGTTATCGTAATTTGCATACCCATTTTAAAATTTACATATCTTAAAATTTTATTTTGGATTATTTCAATCGCATGTGAATGAACCTCATAATTTGGGGACCAAACCATGGAATTATATTCTAAATGACTCCTAGATAAACAAAACAAATTATATAGTAAAATACTAGCCCCGGCATGCGTTGCAATGCCACAAAGAAATAAATTGATTCTCCCTGCATGTCCTTTCCCGTGCGTCCCCGTTCCTTTCCACCTTCCTCGCCTTCCCCCTCCTTCGTCTCTTCCCTCCGAGAAATCCATCTCCCCCGTTCCCCTTCCCCCTGCCTTTCCTCCTTGCCGCTAAAATATATGAAATACACACATTTTCATTTATACAAATTTCATAACGCCAAAGCTTACCATTATATATATCCTATATGTTATTCTGATGTTTGAGCTACATTATTGTAAAGTTTCAGTAAAATCCATTAAGTGGTTTTTGCGTGAAAAAGTAACAAACACACATACATCCATACAAACTTTCGCGTTTATAATATTATAGCAATAATAGTAATACGAATAAAATAAAATGCTGATAAGCAATTTGGGAGGCGTGAATGGGTACCGCCGCCCCGGGAACCTTTATTGGATAACCAACACCTCTGCCATAGGTCACCCCAAGTGGTTCCCTACGTTTGGTGATTTAGCGGGGGGGGCCGGGTTCGTGGGGTGAGGTTTGTCTAGGTCTGAAGGCGGATGACCAGGACACACTGAACCCCAGATTCCTACCCACCCCTTAAACCCTTTTCCGTCCCAGAACTCTCCTCCCCTTCCTTTCCTTAAAAAAAACCCTCCACACAGCAGCCCCAAAGATGACACAGGAGGCCCTGAGGGAAATTATTTTCCTCAGGGCCTCCTGTGTGGAGCTCGTGTAAAAAAAAAGCAGTACAAATTATATATTAAATTTAATATTGATAAACAACACAAATTATAAAGTAAAATATAACATTGATAAACAATAAATTTCTAAAGAAAGCAGTATTGTATCTACTACCTAATTATTTAAAAAAAAAATTACTAATTTCGGGTGTTTTTAAGGTTATACCCATTCATTGTTTTAGCTGTCATTGTGGAACATGTAATTATATTCAGTAGGTGGAGGTACTACGTGGGAAATAAACAATACTCCAAAAGCAGTTATAATTATTAAGTCCGTTCAGTTCTGGTTTCAATGCAGAACATGGCAAATGGCTTCTGAAATTCTCTCACGTCTGGTACGATTTTAGTGTTTCGAATCTAGGGGAAATTCTTGAACTGAAATTACTTTTACGTACTTCGATACGATACGATTACGATACCTCCAAAATTGATTACGATTTATAGTTTCAGTCGAATTTGAAAATGGACTGTAAATATTAAAAATGAAACGAGAAGAAATTGTGTTTGCTGGAATTGGGTGATAATATGTGCAGGAAAGACAAGGTATGCAAGGAAAGGGGATGACCAATCACTAATCACCATATGTCTGCGAAGGAGCAAACACCACAATCACAATATTATATAATTCCACCGCGATCCCTTCAGGTAATTATCGCCCCAACAAAACGATATAATGTACTTCTAAGGTGGTCAAATTCCTTATTTTTACTTAAGAGCCATTAACCAGCGGCCGAGAGATTTTTAAATATTTTCAGGTTATTCATTACTCGGGAATGTTATCTTTCTTTAAATTTTTGAAGTAAAACTTCTTTACGCACGCTTGACTTGGGGAGTAAGCGGGTGAATGCGTGACGAGAGCGTTACGAAAAGTGTCGGGCGAGGCGAACGGCAGTTGAGAGGGAGATATAAGTTAGTGAAGATAGAAAGAGAGAGAGTTACGTTTCGTATATTACTTTAGGGGCAAGAGAGAGGTGCGAGCACAAATTTTCTTTCTCTCTTTCTCTCATGTTACGTTTGTATATCTAAGACCCAGTGCAGGCCTATTGTCCGTCTCACACTGCAGGAGCAAGAGAGAGCAGTGCGCGCGCAGTTTTACTTCAGTCGTGTGGTCTAATGTGGGACCTCCTGATTCATATTAGAAAGCTTTTCCCTTTTGGCCACCTGACGGAGACAGTCATTTTTAACTAATGTCCATACTTAATATATATATTTTTAAATAAAGTACATTTGAAATATTGGCCATTCGCGAATAAACTCCCAGTTATGCAGGAACCTAGTTATTTTTAATTTGGAGTAGGTACCTACCGTCTTGCAGCACTGTGTAGACTGCCATTTACACGAGAAAAAGTAAAAATAACAATGCACCCAATGGCGGAAGTTCCCGCCATTTCACTGGCTTTGTTTCTATTTAAATACAGAAGGCTGTGAATTCCGTTCAAATAGGTAGCCACTGCCACTAAGCATCTGCTCGGAATAGGTATCTACTTAATAATGACCCGGTCATTTTTTAACCTAAAAATGTAGAGTAATTTCATCAATGTAAAAAGTTTTGTTTTATGAATTTGGTGCAGAGATGTTTCTAACATTTTTTGCTAGATTTGACAGAATCAGCACGAAAACTCCGCTTTTTGTTATAAATTAGAGAGCGGTTGATATTTTTTGTACGTTAAATGGGGTTTTTTTAGAACTAGCGATTTCCCGGCATGCGTTGCAATATAACTTAATAAAGAAATTGTTTCTCATTCGAACCGTTCCCCTTCCTCCTCCCCCTTCCCCACCCATGTACCCTAACCCTCACGCGTTGCCCCTCCTCCTTTCCTCTCCCCTCTCCCTCTCGCCGTCCCGCCAACCTCTCTCCTGCGTTCCATATATTCAGTCCCAGTACATTTACTTTTACAATATTTCATATATTACAAACATTCATTTTGAACAATCAATCACATTTGGTACCTAGAACAGGTACCTACTTAAAATGCCTATAATTCTTACATACACGTACTTCAAGTAAATTCATTTTTAAAGAGTTTATTCGAAAATTGAATGATGATTGAACAATCGATTGTTTGCAAAATGTCAAATTGTGACATTTTTGACAGTTTCGTAAGAATTTTTGTAATGATTAAAAAACTTTTCCACCCAGGAAGAAAATAATTTCTATTTCTTCTTTTGGTATGCCGTATGGAGGGTCTTTTTGAGGAGAGGAAGAAAAAGACCACCATAACACGGTCATATATATGCCTAGCAAGGGTGTCGAAAAATCCACAAATTATGTTACAATCAAAACAATGAATAAAGAAAAATTAAAAACAAAAAAACGGGTTTTGAAGAGGTCCAAGTTGCATGAGAGAGGAAACACAGAGGTTGGCAAATCGTCCCACAGCCGAGCTGTTGAACTCAAGAACGAACCGTAGAAGCGATCCGTTCTCATGTGATAGCTGTCAACGCTTTTTTCCCGACTATGCGCCGGTGCCGAAGGACTCAATGAACATAGTTCCTTAGTGGTAGAGCATCTTCCATTGTAATACCGGTATAGCAAAGACAGCACACCTACCTGACGTCTAAAGATTGCAATCTATCAAACAGACCGCCCGTTTCCCAGAGTAAAAGTTTGTTTTTCAGGTATTTTGAGGCTCCAGACCAGAGGGACACACTTGTGATTCGTACAGGGTCGACAATTGTATACTATTAAATTAAAAATAATCTAAATGACTGAGTTTGAAATCTAACCTAACCTAACCCCACTCAATCTTATTTGACGTGTTATCAATAGACACACAGTGGTTACGAAAGGCAACAAATTTAGTCACAATTTAAAAAAAATCAATTAAAAATATGTATAATACCATTCCAACGAAATGGGACCAAATTTGACAAAATTAGGTAATGACACTTCAATAATAAGGTTTTTTTTTTAAATTAAACTTCCGTCTAAATGCCGGATGAAAGGAAATAAAAAAGTGATTTTATTCATTTTAGCAAATGATATGCTAAAATTCTGTCCGTGTTGGAATTTGTCGAATTTCGTCAAGCCTGGGTGAATTCTATCCTAAACCTCCAGTCAATAAAAAAAAACTTATTAAAACATGAATTTTATTTCTTATATTTGTGTTGTCATATTATTCAATTACTAGCTTTTACCCGCGGCTCCGCTCGCTTGGTATTAGGTGAAAATATCACGGATTAATTCAATCACTCACTCACTCACTCACTTACTCACTCACTCACCCTCCGCGAACCCAACCTTTCCCTGCCTTCCCTCGCCACACTCCACTCCTCCCCTTCCACCGTCACGTGAACCCCCCTTCCGAGTTCCCTTCCCCACTCCCAGGTTTCCCTTCCACCTCCCTGGTTCCCCTCCCCCCCTGCCGTGAACCCCCTACCCGATTTCCCCTCCCCCCTCCTGCATTCCATACATTCAGTTCCTGTACATTCAGTTTTCAAACAGCTCGCGTACCACCTATTGCAAATTTCACAATGCCAGAGCTCAACAATAGTTTTATACAAAATAACAAACACAAAAAAAAAATGGTGCATTCGTTCGGAATTTATTCGCGTACATACATTTCGGCAATTCATTTTTAGGGATAGACTAGCTGACCCGACAAACGTTGTTTTGCCATATACATTATTTCTAGAGATAGACTAGCTGACCCGACAAGCGTTGTTTTGCCATATACATTATTTCTAGGAAATACTTTTTTAGTTGTATGTTCATTTGTGCACAGCTGTTTAGAGATAGACTAGCTGACCCGACAAACGTTGTTTTGCCATATACATTATTTCTATGAAATACTTTTTTAGTTGTATGTTCATTTGTGCACAGCTGTTTAGAGATAGACTAGCTGACCCGACAAACGTTGTTTTGCCATATACATTATTTCTAGGAAATACTTCTTTAGTTGTATGTTCATTTGTGCACAGCTGTTTACACAATTTTTAATCATGTTTTTGCTTTTTATGCCCATTGTTTGTTCTTTCTAGGTACAATAATAAAATATATTAAACTATATTACCCACGCACAGGCTGCGCCTTAGTAGGTTCCCATTATTATTTTTATTTCATGATATTGTATACATCTAATGTAAAATTTGGGGAAAAATAAAGGAAAAAAAAAAGTTCCGGGGTTGAAAATGATTGAAAAAAATAGGGGTTGATGGTAGAAAGGTGAAAATTTAGGGCTGTATGTATTTTTAATGCCTCATCATAAAAAAATAAAAAATAAAAATTTTGTCCAAAAAATAAAAATTCGGGGTGGACCACCCTTAACTTTTAAGGGTATGAAAAATAAATGTTGGCCGATTCTCAGACCTACCCGATAAGCACACAAAATTTCATCAAATTCGATTCAGCCGTTTCGGAGGAGTATGATAACAAACACCGTGACACGAGAATTTTATATATTAGATATTAACTACGATGCCTGAAATAAAATTACCCGAAATATATCAGATCATAAACATACAGAAAGATTTCAGATCATAAAGAGCGTGAATGCGAATTTGAATATTATTAATAACCAAAAATTGTTTTTAAATGACCCAATATTAAACCTGTTCCCTTTGTAAATTGTTCCCTATTGCCCCTCTCCCCTCTACCCATTCTCACCTTTACATTGACTGTGTTTATTATTTATAATTATGTTGTGTTTATCTATGACCATTATTTTTATCTATTATTTATAATTAGTAAACCCTGAAGAAGTGAGCTTAGCTCACGGAACATGTTAGTTTTGTAAACAATAAAAGTGGTAAAAATCAGGTATATTATTAATTTTGAATTGAAATGGTGCCACAAAATAAGTTCGCAGCGTTTGAAGAAATAATATTTTTCTATATTAAAAGCACTTAATTTTGAATAAAAAATGCCTCGACTACTGACACCTCCATTGATTATTCCATTCAAAATGACAACACCTGTTGAAAATAAATAAAACTTTTGGTCATGATGACGTCACACGATTCACACTAGATAAGGTGGTTTTCGGGGATCTTAAAAAATTAAAACTTTGACATTTATTTTAACTATTAAAACTAACAATAAAAAATAAAATGCAGTTATTTAAGTTAGAAGGTTATTCTTTAAAAAAATTGGACTGGAGTTCCTTATTGATAATTTTGAAGAAACAAAAGACCCTCCACACATAATCGCAAAAGTAAACATAGAGGGAAATTAGATTCCTCAGGGCCTGTGGAGTTAATATAAAAAAGATATCGCCAGCTACAAATTAATCGCTTGCTATTTTTGTTACTCTATTCTAAATGAGGTTTTAAAGCGGTCATAACGAGAGAAGACGGATTGCAAAACTATTCAAGTCATTGATTTTTAGAATTTGTATTAAAAAATATAATAGGGCAAACTAGAAGCTGAGAATTAAACAATTTTTCTTTGATTTTATAATGTGGAACAAGGCGGTGTTCCGCTGAACGGTGTTAAGGTCAAATTTCGATTGTATTCGCATAAAGCGGTAATTTTTTAGACATACCTGAGATTTAGAAATATTTTAACAATAACGTTTTAAATCTTTTCAATTTTAATAATGAATTTATTAAATTCACCATTTGATAATATGATGGTTCAAGTGTATGTTAAGAGGAACGTATGCGCGGCCCATTTCGGCCAGTTTCATACAAACCTTAAATTTGGATTTGAGATCAAAATACCTAACCAAACTGAAAAATTATTTATGTAATCAAAAGGTATATCAAATATCTAGTATGGATGTGAGCTACTTTATTTATTTTTGTTTTAAATTATAAGATATAGGCCATTAAAGATTTTAGTGTTTCATGATTTTAGAGGCAACTTGGGCAATTATTTGTGAGTAAGTGCCAATTGCATCGAAAATAATTAAAGTAAGGTTTAAAGTTAAATACTTAAACCGAGTTTAAGCCCTAACTAAAGTTAAGCTGCAATTCAGCACAATTGAGTTGCATCAACATTAAAAAAGTTAGTTTATAGTTACCAGTGTTGCCATCGAAATGGCTTCGAATTTTCCTTGGATTTGACATATTTAAATAAAAATAAAAACTCACTCTATTTTTACGGGTGTCAACACTAACCAAATCGGGGCGATTTCTTGACGTTTGACGGTTATGATTGGTTTATTTATGTTATGGAGGTTGTTTGATATTTCACAGTTGCAGTTTAAAAACGTCAATAACGTTTGTAGAATGATGATATTATTATATTGTGGCCGAAGGCGGGCTATTATTGCTCTGCTGTCTTATACACGAAACAATACTTTAATGCACCCCAGAGATGTCTTCTGTACAGCTTTGCGTCGTTCCCGTTACATACAAATTCATTAGTATTAGAACCTGATCCACAGTACTTTACATCATGATTTCTGATATGACTAAAAATTATTTTGCTTCAGTGCCGTTGCATTTATTGAAATATTACAATGCTAGTAGGTATAAATTACTAAGATAAGTTTGAGTAAACACTTGTTTGTAAATCTAGTGATCTCATTGGCATTGTTGGCAATGAGTAAAGTTGATTGCCCAACCATACCTTTAATCCGAAATCTGGCAATAAAATTCATCTAATCAATAATACAATCAATTGATTATCAAACCCCGGGTTGTCGAGACATTTTTTATTATTATTTTCTATTAAAACAAAATTTCATTTCTTTCTGACAGATGAGAGCTGACAACTTTACCGAAATCTAACTTTAAACTCTCAACATCGCTGGGTTAAATAAAAATAACTTTTTTGTAACTATTTAGTTAACTTTTATTTAAACGAAGTTGAAACAACCCATTTTTGTAAGAAATGATAAAAATGTTACTTTTATTTAACTTTAACTAAAAAGTAACTTTAACTATTTTCGATGCAACTGGCCCTAAATGAAAAACAATAAAAATATAATTTTACTATTTTTATTAGGACATTCATAAAATAAAAGTGGTCTAAAACAAATTTAAGTGTTTTTTTAATTGTTTTTATTAATGCTTTAAAAATATAAAACGATATGAAAATCCAACACTTCCACATAATACAACCACGTAAACTACAGATGTTAAAAAAAAATTGGCCATCATCTTAAACTGCACGAAAATCAGTACCAAAATCTCATTTTTCCATCCCATATCCATTCTTCATACAAAAATTACCTCCGTAAGTTAACGATTTTAAAACGATACGTGCGATTTTCTGACCGCACCATGCTCTATTTAACCTTACGGGCTCTACGCGATGTGAGTGATGGTGGTTGATGAGAGCCTGTCTAATGACGGGATGACCGCCCCAATCATGATACTGTCAGGTGATTGGATGAAATGATGATTCGTGGCGTATTCGATACCCAGATATACAATAACCATCATTTTGTACTCGTGATGAAATAACTTTAGAAGACGATATGTGTTTTTACCACAAGGAGTGAAAGATATTCTCAACATCACACTTAATTCATTAAACTTTTATTTAGTAAACTAGCGAGTACCCGGCGTGCGTTACAATGGTGACACGATGATTGATGTTGATCCGCTGAGCTGTTGTGTTTGTATATTCTCGTGTTCCCGAATTGAATACGGAATCGTAGGATGGGGATCTGCTACACATAAGTACATACACAACCTGAATACAATTCAAAAAGGAATCATAAATACCGTACTGAAAGTACCCATTAGAATGCCTTCAATTGAAATTTTCAATAGCTTTGACGTACTAAATGTACAACAAATATGTGCCAAAAAAATATTATGGAAGCTTTTCAAAAATACTGAATCCTCTACTAGAGGGAGTTTATGCATAAAACTAGATCAAATAAAAATGACATAAAAAATATTCCATGCTATAAAACCACATTCGGACAAAGAAACTACACATTCTTTGTAACAAAACTCCATAAAATCCTTTCCCAAGACATAAAACTAATAAAAAAATTTAATTACAAATCAACAATAAAAATATGGCTAAAAGATCAATCAAAAAACCCCAATGAAGACACTAAAAACGACATGGAAGACAAATAAACTACATTTAAATAACTTAAGTCCACCTCGGCACAGGACCCCCTAGTGAGGAGGACTAAGAAATACAATATCTATACTTACTTAAATCCACCATTATAATTTTTGTGTATACAATTGTTTTATATAGTCGCTAAAATAAAAAATAACAAAAAAAAAAAATAAAAAAAAACGATTGTGCTTTAGACCTCACGACTGAAGTAAAACTTCTTTAGTTTCATCTATATGTATGTAAATAAATATGTTTATATGTATAATATATGGAAGAGACAAAGAAAATGTGCGCGCGCACTGCTCTCTCTTGCTCCTACAGTAAGATACAGACAATAGGCCTGCACTGTGTCTTAGATATACGAAACATAACTGGCTATGAGAGAAATAGAGAACGAAAATGTGTGCTCGCACCTCTCTCTCTCTCTTGCCACTACAGGAATATACGAAACGTAACTCTCTCTCTTTCTGTCTTCACTAACTTATATCTCTCTCTCAAATTACGTTCGTCTCGCCCGATCACACTTTTCGTAACGCTCTCGTCATGCATTAACCACCTTACTCCCCAAGTCAAGCGTGCGAAAAGAAGTTTTACTTAAGTTATTAATTTCATCGTTGTTTGGACTTCTTTTCATTGATATAATCAGTATTTCTGTACATAACCTCTGAAGTCCACAATCATTAGTCCGCCCATTAAAAGCTATTGTTGCAATGACCTTGGCCAATGCGATTTTCAAACACGACTGTGATAGAAACCAATCATTCGCTTGCTGAGTTCATCAAATTAATAACAGCCTTTGTAATGCCGTGAAAGAAGACAGAAATTGTTGTATCTATACAATATTACGTGGTATCAATAAATAATTGAAGTACGCGTCCAATGTCCGGGATTTCTGAGCGTCCGATTTGAAAATTTCCCTCCCTCATTAAAAAAAAATTATACCTCCGATTTTTAATATTGAGAGTTGTTTTTTTTTTACATTTTTTTTTCTACAGGAGGCCCTGAGGAAAATAATTTCCTTCAGGGCCTATGTCATCTATGAAGATGCTGCGTGGAGGGTCTTTTTGAGGAGTGAAGTTGTTGTACAAGAAGTAGAAGTGAAACCTTTAGAAAACTAAAGTAGGCAAGAGTGGGGAGGCTTTGTTACACCGCACAAAGAAGAGACCGATAGGCTACGAAGCACCGCACAAAAAAGAGACCG
The DNA here is from genome assembly GCA_936435175.1 of Glyphotaelius pellucidus. Lineage (NCBI taxonomy): Eukaryota > Metazoa > Arthropoda > Insecta > Trichoptera > Limnephilidae > Glyphotaelius > Glyphotaelius pellucidus. The sequence goes on from OW386561.1 coordinate 4,257,352, forward strand.
ATTAAACTATCCCATTCTCTCGCAGGCTGAAACTATAGATGTTTGTTTTTGTTTCTTTATTGTGTCGCTATTTTTTGTTTCATCTAGTTTCAAATCACGACGGTGCTAAAGATGTTTTCAAATATTTCTTTAAGCCGCCGCTATCCGAATTTCTACCAATTTCTTACATATCTTCCTTAAAAATTTGAAGTTTTTAAGCTCTTAAAAAAATATATGTTATTTTTGAAGATAATATCTAGATACGTTCGACGCCGAAACGCAAATTATATGAAATTCCCTCGATAGAAAAAAATCGCAAAGTATGCTCCGAAAATTATTTAAAACAAGTCTATTTCTATTATTTTACAAGTTATATTTGTGAAAAATTTACAATGATTCTTTAAATGATGCTTCCAGATACGTTCCACGAGATTTTTGCTCTATTTTAAACGAGTCATGTTTTATTAAACATTTTCATAACTTTCGCTTCAATTTTATCATTGAAAATATTAGCGCGCTCTGTCCAACATTCGTAATTACATAACTCTCCATCTTCTTTTTTTGCGCCTTAATGTTAATAACAAATAATTCGTAAGACAGCACTTGTTTAAGGGTATATTACCGCAAACGCAGCAAAAACGCGGTTTTTGATGCAGTTTTTAGAAGATTTCTATACTGTTTATTAGAAAATAATATTATGTTTTGAACAAAAAAATTATTCTTCTAAATGGAGGAAAAATAAAATATGTTAAAATCTTTAAAACAAATGCGTAAAAAAATATTTACACAACCTCTAAAAATAGCTTAAAGTTCAATTACATCATTTAATTCCAAATACAGGAGAATTATAAAAATATACATTATCATCACATCAATGTTTTCTAAATGTCTGTTGAATAAAATTATTTTAAAAAGCATTAAAACAATGCATAAATAAATTAAAACTGTTTTTCAATATAACGATATTGTCACTCGCATCACGGTATTATAAAAACCGCGACATGAGTTTTTTCTCGTCAGTATACGAGATGATTTCAGAGTGAGAGGACGTCAAATGTTTTCAAAAATAAATACGTAAATGTGTTGGCACATCAGAAAAGAGGTCAAACTAAAGGAACGTCGTTATGTTATTGTGTATTGTTTCAGAACCAGGTTGACTTTTTTACTAATAGCGGCCGACCGGCCACGTCTACAACATTGGGTATAGAAACCAGCGGCGTATAATGTCTTAGGGTGCGCCTTCACCAGAATCATATTCCTAGTTTTGTTTATGTATTTATTTACGCATTACTGAGCTTTTAATTAAATTTCTAATTATACAGTTTTTTAATTGTAATAATGATATATCTTATAAATTATGTTAAAATAAAATGAGTTACAAAGTTATAATAGAAGTAACAAAATTGTAAAATAGGTTGCAAACCAACAAAAAGAAATCGACACACTCCTAAAAATTAAATATAAGATTAACGAAAAAATTGTTGAAACTGAAAAAAATAAAAAAAAGCGCGTACGTGGAGTCCACGCGCGACAGAAGTGAAACTTCTTGTTTATTAGGTATGGATAGATATTATTAGTATTTTATTAATTGAACGAGATAATTATTGAGAAAAGTAGGGAAAAAGTTTCATAAAAACACGAAACGATCCTCACCATAAATCTCCCAGTATGAATCTAGCGAACCTTGCAGCAATTATTAAAACTATCTTGTTTGAATAACAAACAAATTATGCTATTTCATATTGAAACATGTTAGTTCACATTGCTGCCGCAGGTTTTTAATGTAAACTATGGAATATATTTTCGATATTTGTTTTTGGGGTTTTAAGCCGTGTTTTGCATTTGAAAGGACATTTATTTTATTTATTTATTTAACGCCCAGATTACTTTTACATGATTTGTGGTGTAATTTTAATTTGACAGATACTTTGAAACATAGAAAATAATAAAAATAAAATTACAAGATAAAATAGATAAAAGTCATACAAACACAGAAACAAAAACAGAAGAATACAGCTATTTGTGAAGTCGTTGTACCGGAGAGTGGGCAATGTAGTTACGCTTATGAGTGCTGCTGTAGAATATTGTATTTTTTCGTGTTGTTACTGTGGGTGTTCGTAAGTTAAAGAGTTGCAGGAGTTCAAAACAGTCAAAATTAGAGTTAAATATTTTGAATAAAAATGTTAAGTCGTTAATTTAACGTCTCAAGTATAATAATGTCATGATGATGAGAAGGTAGAGCTGCTCGTAGGCCATCGAGATTTGATTGTAGTCCGCGGATGTTTTGGTAGTAGATTTTTAAAGTTTCGGTTCGATTTTTAGGTGGAATTGCTTGGATATTTTTGTAACTTCCTAGTTTTTTGGCAGATTCGGTCCAATTCGAGGGGTGGAGCTGAAAGCTGAATTTTTGCAGGTGGATAGTACTTCTTACAAGGAGTATTTTCCAAAAACTCCCCTCCCCCGCTTGCTTCCCCCCCCTATCCCCTGCCAAACTTTGCAATTTTAGAGTTCTACAAAATCCATTATATCTCTTAAACTTTAATATACATCTGAAAAAAATACACTGTTACACTTCTTAGAAAGCTGTCTAAAAATAAGTTTTTGAATTTTTTTTGTTATCTACTACGGTTTGGCAAATAATAATGACATTGTCGCAAAAAAAAAATTCTTTTCGTAAAATTTTGATTTAAAGATGATTTTTTTTTATATGAGGGACCAAGCAAAAATGTTTCAAATAATCTATTTGCCAAATTTAATAAGCTTTAAAACGATATATAACTGCTTACTTTTATCCTTAATACTGGTCAAAATCCGACTCAATAGCAGGGCGGCAAGGCGTGCTTGGCGGTCGGGCCTAGCACACTGTGCTTGCAGATGACCGATTTGAGCTTAGGTAGGTATTTATAGTTTTAAATTGAAACACTGAGTACTTTTTAATTGATTAACGATATAAAAAACGCTTCAACACTTTAACGCTGTTCACAATGTTTCTTTTATTTCACGAGGAAAAAGTGTATCATGAGAGTCATTTCAAATTATTTTGACGATTGCAGCACCTGTAAGAACATAGGCTCTTACAGCTCTTGCATAAGCGAGTCCTTTTAGCACGTGTATCACTGTGGGACCTCCGTACACAGTTTTCCATAAATCTTCTAACCCACTTTCTTCCGTGATCCAAAACATCCCAAATATGACATTTACAAATGAAACTTGAAAAGTTATTTTGAGAAGAATTTGCTCTAATATCCTTGTATGCACGCCTTCGACCAAGTATATCAAGACATGCCCTGTGAAATTAAAAATGACGCCAGAAACCAAATAAAACTGGCTCAAGGCCCATTTATGAAAAAGTGCGAGCATTGTTTCGTACTATTTGGATCGCATAGTGCTTTGTGTTTTACCTTTTATCGGTCCACACTGAAACTAATTGCTGTCCCAGCCGTCCTGACGGAATTAATTTTTTCAAACACAAAAATATCCTACTTCCGAATATTGTACAAGGTACAGTCCGCGGACTTTACTTTCGATAATGTAACCAGCTATCTGAATACATAAAAAAAATTATGCCTTACCGATAGCTTTAAGGCAGCGTTTTAATAAATGTAATAATATTGACGTATTATTTTTTTGGCAAGCAAAGTTTCTGACGTCACTTAATCACCCAAATGCTTGTGACGTCACCACACACCGATACTAACACATAGACGAAAGGCTGGCATCACGAAATGGCAGTGGTTTTTAAACTTTTTAAAAACGCGACCCGGTTTGTATAAAACGGAAAACTTTAAAATACATTAAACGCAGATCTTAACAAAAAACCGCTGCACTATTCTTCAATTAAGGTCGAAAGTTAACCTATCTTAAGCCATAGCATTCCGAATTTCTACCGTTTTACAACATATTTCTCTAAAACACTTTAAGTTTTTAAGTTTCTAAAAAAATATATGTTGTTTTTGACGATAATATCTATACATTTGCCACGCCGAAACGGTAATTGAATGAAATTATTCCGATAGAAGAAAATCGTATAATTCGAAAATTATTATAAGCACTTTATTTTTGTTACATTACAAGTTATATGTATGAAAAAAAATCATAATTCATTTTTTTCTTTAAAGCTATGACATTTCCCGCGAGATTTTGGTTCTATTTTAAAATAGTTTAAACGAGTCATGTTTTATTAAACACTTTCACAATTTTCGCTTAAATATTATCGTTTTCGCGCTCCCTCTAACATTCGTATTTACATATCTCACCTTCCTCTTCTTTTTGAGCGCTTACTAACGGGCTTTAATTAACTACGAATTTCTGTCATTTTTCAATTATTACCTATACACAAAAAAAAACTTAATGATTGAGCAGCTGATTCAAAACTTTTAAGAAAGATTATAGTTTTCGGCTAAGACATTTTGCAAAACAGAACAGAAGCCTTTGAAGCCTTTTTGATATTTTTTGTAGTCAAAAGTCCGGAAAGCAGTAAAAGGGCTTGCGGGCTGCTGGTTGCTCATCACTGTGTTAATGATAAGCGACCAACCTGGGCAGCCCACGGTGCGTGGGCGGTAAAAGGGTCAATTTTTCGTAATTATTTTTAAGCAAACGATGAATGGATTTTTTTTATTTAAAACTCATGATCAATATATACATATACGGGACTGTGTACAAGTTTTTGTACACGAATCTAAAGTATGGTTAATCTAAAGAGTGTACACCGCTTTCAACAGGACACTTCGACGTAATTGCTGCTTGGTGGTTGACAACGAGCCATACGGTTCATCAGAAAAATAAAATTAAAAAATTATCAGACGCATCCGCTGCCAAGATCCGGACAAACCTCAATCCATGAACCCGGGCACCCCTGCATAGTCACCAAACGTAGCGAACCACTTGGGGTGACCTATGGCAGAGGCGTTGGTTATCCAATAAATGGTTCCCGAGGCGGCGGTACCCATACTCGCCGAAATTGAATCGCTTGTCGTAATAAAGTAAAAAAATATTTTTGTCTAATTAAATTTATGAATGTCTCGCGATCCCCACTTTGAAAACCATTTATATACAACACAGCTTGTCGAAACATCACGCATGCAACACGTGTTCACCTTTTGAAGTGTTAGTTCGACAAATCACACAATGGAATCAGACGGTGCTCAGTTTTATATTGCCGAGAATTAGCATGCAATACGGCGGAATTCGAAGGAGAGTTGTATTGCGAAATTACTGATACTTGGGGTTATTTTTTTCTGATTTTTACTATGAGACGGCTTGTCTAGGGTATACTAGGTCAATGATGCACGCAGTTTCGTAGCCCGGGAATGTCTGTCTTTTTTTTTTTTTTTTTTAACTTTTTGTAAATAATAATAAATATTGAAAATGACCGATATTTTATTTATCATGCCAATATATTCAGACATAATAATGATCATATATTATAAAAATGATGCGTAATTGAATACCGTATTGTTTTGACATCTGTCAATGAAGAATATGTCGGTTACGAGTCATAAGCTACTGCCTACCGTCTTGCAGTGCAGTTGATTGTGTCGAATAATTTATCAAATATTTCATCGAAATCTGATAGCAATCATAAAATCATGAACTTTACCACAAAATTAACATAAAACATGCACATACAACTTAATAAACATAATTTGAAAGATGCCCATTATTAAGCGATTCATGTTCAAACCTTACTCAAGGGTACCATCTAGTCTAATGGATTTGTTCGCTGCTTTGTTTCGTAGTATGTTCTCCAAGCGTGTAGCGTGTTCCCCGTTTGATTTTACTTCATTCCTCCCCGCCTCGAAATATTATTTCGGTTTTCGTAAATTCCGCCTTAAAAGGTAAATTTTACCTAAACGCGATGTTGAAAACGCCTTCAGTATTTTGTGAAAATGCCACCATTCTAACATATACAAATTATGACAAATTATTTAAACAATGGAGAGTACAAATTGAATTTAAATATTGTAATTGTTATGAAATGAAGTTATTAACACCTTTGTTATAATATTGAATACTTCGTTACGCTGACTTTGTTTTATTTCGACAGAATGTAATTTGTGATAATTTTATTTTCATTTAAAAAATTAAAACAATATTTCAAACCATGTTCATTGTTTGAATGTTATGAATACAGTGTTAATAATTTTTTATTTTTTATTTTATTTGAAAAACAATCAAATGTAAATATCTGTTAAAATATGTATAATATTTCAGTGATTTCCACTGTTTTGAAATAATATTTTTGATCAAGAAAACAACTTACAAAAATATAACAAATAAATTTTGTAAGCAATGAGAAATCATTTAAATTTAGGTCCTTTACAAGGTTAGGTACTTTATAAATTTTTTTTTTTTTTTATATGAATACCGCACAAGAGTCCCAACTGCTCCCGTCTGGAGCCAGTGAGACTATGGCATCCCCAATTGGGGTATGTTGTGAGGCTGAAGGTAGTGGGGAGGGGAAGGAGATAGGGAAGAGGAAGGTGGGGAAGTACCTGGCTATTCAGATCTGGTCACTAAACACGGCTAAAGCCATTTCAAGCAACGTTTCAATTCTGAATGGTGGTCTTGCACCAGGGCGATACTGATAGTATCTTCCACTCTGGTACTTTAATAGGTACTTTCTAAACAGGTGAATTAGCTTAGGTTAGGTACTTTATGTATAGGTAAATTATCTCGTAGGTAAATTATCTCTACATATTATAAATTAAAGTCCTCCGCTGCTTCTGTCTGTCTGTTCGCGATAAACTCAAAAACTACTGAACGGATTTTTATGCGGTTATCACCAATATATAGAGTGATTCATGAGGTATATAATTTGTCAAGATTTTGTGTAAATTGGTTGAACTTTCTAAACAGGTGAATTAGGTTAGGTTAGGTAATTTATAAATAGGTAAATTATCTCTACATATTATAAATTTGAGTCCTCCGCTACGTCTGTCTGTCTTTTCGCGATAAACTCAAAAACTACTGAACGGATTTTCATGTAATTTTCACCAATAGATAGAATGATTAATGAGTAAGGTTCAAGTAAAGGTTTTGTGTAAATTGGTTGAAACATATAATATATAAAGGAGAATGTCTGTGTGTGGTGGACGAGCGGGCCGGCAAGTGGGCGGTGTGGATTTGATTTGTATGCAAATTAACAGATGGCGGTGTGAGATCGCATCCAGTAAATGGCGTCGTGTTTCGCCAAGTCAAAAATAATTTAGCCTCGGAATTTATTTTGATTAAATTGAAAACAATCCTATAATTGCCCCAACAGAGCAAAAAATACACAAGTCCGAAAATCGTACGATAAAAATTAATTTCTCAAGCAGATTTCCTTTTTCATGTTAATAATTCCGCATTAGAGTCCCAAATGCATTTATTCGTCTGGAGCCAATGAGAATGTGACGTCTCTAAATAGGGTATGCTGTGAGGCTGATGGTAGTGCAGAAGGGAAGGAGATGGGGTAGAGGAAGGTGTGTAAGTACCAGGCTATTTAGATCTGATTGATTTCAAGCGACGTAAGTTTCGATTCTCGATGGTAGTCTTTCAACAGGGTAATACTGAAATGACCTCCACACTGGAAAGTGTCGCAAACATATTAAATAGGTAAATTGTGAAAGTAGAAAATTTATTAAAAAAAAAAATTGTGCCCGCCAGTATTTGAATCCGCGACTTCCGGATTCGTAGCCAATGATCGTAACCACTCAACCACGAAGGATTGTAAAGTATATCGATCAAACAGTTGATTAGTCAGACATCTCCAAATACTAAGTTTTGAAACAATGAGGAAAGCAATATTCGAATGCTCACCATAAATCCAATATTATTTACACGTGTCTGTGTTTCACATATTAAATACGCTATAAAATAACACCGGGAAGCATAACGGTCCGATACATGAATACAACATTTTTAATTTTCCTACTCAGAAACATCATTTTTTGTTTATTTCACTACAAATTTTTCTGCATTATAATTGATTTGGTTGCTTTTAAGAGTAATCTGAGTATTGTACCAGATAGAGGGTACACTTTTACATATAACTGCATACTCAACTCGAATTTCAATTTTTTGGAGATGTCTGACAAATCAACTGGACTATCGATATTTATTAGTTTTGACGTACGAATAAAAAATGATAAATACACCATTTAAAATTATTTATCATTATCTTAGTAACAAAGCAATAATAAAAAATAATTAATTTTAGTAAGTGATATATAATGCTGGAAATTATTTAAGTTATGCCCCCATTTAAAAATTAAATCAGGTTAAAACCATTTTCAAGTTTTCTTTTATCTTTCCACTCTTATATTGTTATTAAATTGATAATGGTAGAAATACTTTATTTTTCAAGGTTCTAAAATAATGTATGACCTAGTTGAAAAAAATAAAGACGATATGATTTGCTTTTGAATGTAGCTATAATTTTGTGGTTATTCAATATAAATAAATTAAACAATATATTTTTGTTAGAACCTCTTTTATTATTTTATTTACGCCGATCGGTTTCAGAGCGATCCTTAGTGAGTTAATTATCAATAAACAAAAAATAGTATCTTATAGCCCTATCTTAGATATGTTCCCTTTCATTGTCCATTCTGTCCCTCTCCCCGCTCTTCATTAATCCTTAGCAACGCCCCCTCCCCTACTACAACACTTAGTAATACATTGTACTCGCCCATTGGATTGTAATTGTCAAGTTATTACCTATATGTTTTCGATTAAGCCTAAAAACCTATAATGAATGTATATATATAAAATGAATGTTTCTTTGTTTGTCTCTTATAATTTCCGATGCCATTTTATAAAAAAAATCAGTAGGTGGCGCGCGAGTTGTTTGTATTTGTGTATTTTATATAGTTTAGCAGCACTGGCGGAAGGATGGGGTGGGAGGAGAATCCGGGAGGGGAACGAAGGAGGGTTCCGCGAAAGGGGTCGAGGAAGGGAGGAAGGCGGAGAAGGTGGAAGAGGAACGCATGAAGCGGGAGGGAAGCGGTGGGGTGGTTTCAAGGGGAAGAGGAACGGGGATGCACGGGACAGGTCACGCACGGAGAATCGATTTATTTCTTTGATTGGCATTGCAACGCATGCCGGGCACTCGCTAGTACAATATAAAAGGTCATCATTTCATTCCAGCTGTTTTTTTTCAATTTTACATATATCTATTGCAAGTTTTAGGTTCTATGCATTCTTTCAACTCTATGCGGAAATGATCTCATAGCAGATAAAAAATAAAAAAAATTAATGACAGGTACATAACTTCCTATATAATCATAATATTTAAAATTAAAAAAAAAACACAACACGATTAGATACCAAAATAACATTATGAAATAATAATTCTCAAAAGCATACAAAAAAACTTGGCTAGAAACACGTTCATCACGATTCTTACAAAATCTATGATTCAGGAACAAATTGTACAATATTTTTCACATATCATTTTCAAAATATGAATCCACGTTCTAATCCACAGATGACATCATCGCGTAGATAAGGAATCGCATAAAATAAATGAAAACGGAACAATGGTTTGTTTTCCAAGATGGCGGCGTGTTTTCACGAGCGCTTTTCCCGCGGAATGTTATTGAAACGAATGTTGCTATCGCGCGCAGAGATTAGTATTGCCAGAATGTAAATATTAACCTGCGTAGGTACTCGACTCTTGCACGCTTACTTTGTGAAATGAGCACATAGTCAGGTACTGGAGGCTGTAAAATTTGTAATTACTTTGTGCTATCAACGCTGGGGCTCTGAGAGGTTGGAGAAACAACATTAAAAACATCTTTAAATAGATTTTCGATGTTTGCACAAAGCAGAAAACTTGTACATTTATTCCTGCATGACATATTTTTGTTTTAAGATATATTATTATATGTTTCTTGACCACTTCAGTGGCGCATCGGTTTTTTTTACATTAACTCCACACAGGAGGCCTGGAGGAAAATAATTTCCCTCAGGGCTTATGTCATCTGGGATGATGTGTGGAGGGTCTTTTTGAGGATAGAAAGGAATGAACATTGGTCTTGAAGAGTCCCATGTTGTAGGAAGGAGGAAACACAGAGGCCGGCAAATCGTTCCACAGCCGAGCTGTTGAACATAATAACGTGTCGAAGAAGCGACCCGTTCTCATGTGACAAATATCAACCATGTACATATGTTGGGCACGCGTTTGGCGTATTTCCCGACTATGCACCGGTGCCGAAGGGATCAATGATGCTAGTTCCTCATTCCTACCAAGGATATCATTCCTACCTGCTCTAAAGATTGCAATCCGTTTGTTAAATTAGGAGAATCTATCAAACGGATCGCCCGTTTCTGCACAGAGTCGAGGGTTTTTCAGGTATTTTGGGGCTTCAGACCAGAGATGGCTGCCAAATTCAACCGTGGAGCGCACTTGTGATTTGTACAGGGTTAGCAGTTGTGTACTGTTAAAGTATCTGCGAGCCCTGTACAGTACACCCAGTTTTTGAGAGGCTAACGTAACTCTGGCTTCGATGGAGCCCCCATATCTGAGCTTGTCACTTGGAGTTACACCAAGCATGTCAATGCTGGCTCTCAGTCTGAACTCATGTGCAATTTTTCTAGTGGATGTATAGAATCAAAACGTCGTTCGACATGACTTTAGATATGTTTGATTAGCAGATCTGAATATCCAACTACTTTTCCACTCCATTTAGCCTCAACTGAATATATAAAAATGAATGTTTCTTTGCTTGACACTTACGCGTTCTCAAATCATCCATCCGATTGCGATGAAACTTTTGTGATTTGTTGTGCGCACATTCGAGAAGGTTTTGAAGTAAAACTTCTTCACGCACGCTTGACTTGGGGAGTAAGCTGGTGAATGCGTGACGAGAGCGTTACGAAAACGAGGCGAACATGAGTTGAGAGGGAGATATAAGTTAGTGAAGATAGAAAGAGACGAGAGCGTTACGAAAACGAGGCGAACGGAAGTTGAGAGGGAGATATAAGATAATGAAAAGAGAAAGAGAGAGAGGTGCGAGCACACATTTTCTTTCTCTCTTTCTCTCATAGCTAGTTACGTTTCGTATATCTAAGACACAGTGCAGGCCTATTGTCTGTATCACACTGGAGGAGCAAGAGAGAGCAGTGAAGTTTTACTTCAGTCGTGTGGTCTAAAGCACACTCGTATTTTTTTAATATACAATAATGAGCTCTGGCGTTATGAAATTAGTTTTAAAAATTACAATAGGTGGCGCGCGAGTTCTTTGAAAAGCAGTGTAATTCATATAGTTAAGCAATAGGGAGGAAAGGCGGGAGAGGGAGGGTAATCTGGGAGGGGCAGGGGAATGGAGGAGAGGTGGAGGTAGCAGAAGGGGGCAGCGGGAGTGGTGAATGTGGAAGGGGAACGCGGGAGGGGAAGGGACACAAACACTTCCTTTCTTTAAGTGGCATTGCAACGCATGCCGGGGATTCTCGCTAGTAAAAAATTTTCCGCCTACGAAGTAAATAGAAAGACTACAATATCTCCATTTCAAAATGTTTACCAACTTTGGCAGTTTGTATATGCAGTACAAACCCAACTTATTACGAAATGCAAATGTTTAAAGTATTAAAAAAAAACCTTTTTCTTTAGATGGTCAATGTTGACATATAAAGCAAGAAATTGGTTTCACAAAGCGAAACATATTTACAAATACAAAATAATCAATAAACGACAAGGCCCATTTGTTTTTAAATTCTTTTCTTACTTGGTGACAACAGAAGTTTTCTGTTGTTGCTGTAACAATTTTAAATTGCTTACAGTAATATTGTTCACAACGAATTCCTGAGTATTATTCATAGGTGTTAAGTACGCACTATTGTTTTTCTATGGCAGGGAAATAACCTCAAACGATTGGCCTAGTAATTTTGTTCTATGTATCAGCTAATAATGGGCTGTTGCCAGTTATGCTCGGCCCTGCATGGTCTTCCGCAGAGGTAGGCAGAGAGGACGATCCACCAAAAACTCGGTCTTGGCACACGCTCCTTGCCTCATTCGCTTTCATAAATCGGCTCATACGAGTACATACTCTTCTGTTATTCTAACTCTTGACATGGCCCGACTCAAGTATCTGATTCACTTGATCACATGTCACATGTCACGTGTCACATGTCTTCGTCGAGTGTCCCCGACTTCTTCTACCATTCACATTTGCGTCATTTATTCTCCTTATATTGCATATTTTAACAATGAATGTAAAAAAAACAGGAAACATGATCTTAACCTGTAGGGTACGTCCTGGTTACTCCCACAAAGACTGTAGATAGGCGCTGGGTAGTCCTGGTAGCCGCTGGGTCCCGGGGGGTGGAGGTGTCTAGAGGGGAAGAAATAAGTCCAATATTTCCAAAAAGTCCGGAGAAAGGTCGGGTCAGGCAGAGAGGCGAAGATTGCTGTGATGGTACCGGTCGAGAGAAGTGACGATAAGTGACGATATAGGGGTAGCGGCCCCGTATATATAGCTCGCACCCCCACCTTGCCGCCGGCGGGGGTGGAAACGGCAAACTGTCTCTTTTTCCGAGCAGTCTGAGTTTTAGCGGGTCGTGACCTCTGCTGTGGTCATCATAGCTGAGGTCACCATAGTAGCAATCATTCGCCTCTCTCCGTGCTTCCGTCTGAACCTCCCGACCTCTCTCCTTATAATTTATTTCGATTTTTTATGATAGATACAAAAAAGTGCATAGGCCCCCTGGACTGACATTATTGGGGGGAATCTTAATTATTGAACTTAAAACTAAACTTACTCTAGGTTAACCTGCATAACAACGGTAAGGGGAGTCTGGCCTATCAATTCATATCATTTATTTCGTAATTGTTTAGGCCAAACCCCCGTAAATTAATTAAACATCCAAAGGCCTATTACTCGATTACATGTTAAAAATACCTACTTCCTCAAGAGCGGCGCTCCGATTGGTCCGCCCGAAGGTAGGACGCGGGGAAGCGGGTGCCTCCCGCTACCCGTCAGTCATTTTGCAAGGCCAAGCTTGCACAGTGGCGTGCGGAGAAACCGAAACGAGCTTTGGACTAGCAAAAACCAAACTCGCCTTCGATCTCCCCGACAGCCCATACAAATAACAACATATTAATCTTTATTATCGGAAAATATACAAAGATGCAAGAACTTTACATTACATAAACAAATCAGTAGTTTTATATTAAGTAAAGTAAAGAAAAAGAAGAAGCTCTTTTCTTCTTCTTCTTCGTTGACCCGTTCGGTCCCTACTCGCGGTGAGTCGAGGGGAACGGTTTTGAGGTCTAGCGTATATAGTTACGGCATCGGTTGCCGTCACTATCATACACTAAACGTGCACCAAAGGGTGAGAGCGCCCTCAGAGCTACGGGAAAATAAAAAACGAGGAAGTTTTAGCAAAACACTCCTCTTCTTCTATTTCCCCGATAACACGTCCGCTACATAACCTCAATCCGTAAAATAATCCCTTCTAATGTACCCTTTAAAATTGAAAAGAACGACCTGCAAATCCTGATCCAGAAAAAATATCTTGGGTTGTTTATTGATCAGCATTTGACATTTAAACAACATATACAAGGTATTAAAGACAAAATCATCAACCTTATTAGCGTATTTAGCCGGCAATCATATCTGTTGCCAAATAAAATTTAAAAAGGTTTATATTGTAGTCTCTTACACTCACATTTAAATTATTTGATTGAAATCTGGGGAAACACATGTGAAACATACACAAATGAATTACAAGGAATACAAAACAAGTTAATCAATAAACTATTTGACTACAAGCCTAGAACATCCACAAAAAATAAATATAGAAAAAAAACTATTAATTTTAAGAAAACTATATGAATACAATACATGTCTCCTTATATACAAAATAAACAATAAACTCATACATACAAACACAGAATTCATTTTAACATCCCAAGTACACAAACACTTTACACGACAACACGATAACATACATTTAAACACCATCCCCACTAACTATGGTAAACAATCCATTGGTTACGAGGGGGGCAACTTATATAATTGCCTCCCAAATGACATTAAAAATGAAAAAAAGCTGTGTAATTTAAAAAAATATATACATATTTTTATTCTTGATAAACAGAGTAATGAAATGGAGTAGCGATATATTATGGTGTTTAGTTTGGTTTAATGTATTTAATTATTTCTGGTTAATTTCATTTTCACAAGAATAAAAAAAAACTCCTTTCTTCGTTCATTCGCTCTACATACCCAAACCAACTGAGGGTCTCTTCCTTTATCTTAGCATTACGCTTACATCAGCCTTGCATTCTTTGCGGAACTCCATTTTCTCACACGACCATAAATGGTTTTGCAGGGATCTCATTTGCACAGCATTCAGTCTACTTTCATCCTTCCTCTGCCAGTTCCATCCATCACCACCATATAACATGTTATATAATGCAAGTAAACAGTCTACCAAACAGGGGCCTACATGTTATATAATGCAAGTAAACAGTCTACCAAACGTAATAAAACGTTGTAATTGCTACATGTTTGCAGACGATACTTGCATTATATGTGCTGACAAAGATCCACTAAAAATTGAGGAAATTTTACAAACAGACCTAAATAACATAATTAAATGGTCCCACGACAATGGCATTATTATTAACGCAAAAAAACCAAATATATGCTTATACACTCACCATATGCAAATTGTCAGGAAAAGGAATTACATATAAAAAGTCATTCATATGATTGTTTGCACACAAAAAACCATTCCAGCAGTGTAATTGCCCGAATATAGAAAAAGTGTACCAATATACATACCTTGGTCTTACAATAGATGTCAACTTTAACTGGTCAAATCATATTGAAAATGTATGTAATAGATATTTATTTATTTTATTTATTTTTATTTATTTATTTGTTTTATTTTAGTAAATTGTACATTTAAGTTTACAATTTCCTAATTAATTATATCATTTCATATTTCAAACTATATTTTTTCTTGTTCTATGTATCTCCTACAATAAATTTTGAACTTTCCGATTGGTGCGGCCTTTAAAGTTTCTGGCAGTGTTGTATAACTTCATCCCTTTGTATAGTAAACTGTTCTGCGTATTCGTTTTGTCCTTTTTTTGTAGTCTGATTTCCTTGCAAGTCCTTGTATTATGTCTGTGAATGTCCTTGTTGTATATAATTTTGTTTGAGAAGTATTTTGGTAACATGTTGTTCACTATTTTATGGATAAATATCATCGTGTGCAGGGTCAACATCTGTTTCACGGTTAGCCAATTTAGTTCCTTTAACATTTTATTTACTTTTGAGAATCTATTTCGTCGAAGTATTATTCTCATTGCCCTGTTTTGGAGAATTTGAAACTTATTTTGTTCTCGTTCATTACACAGGAAAAGGATAGTTGAGCAGTAATTAAAGTGTGGAGCAATAATTGAATTATAAATAGTGACTGCAGTTTTTCTAGAAAGTTTTTGCCGTATTCTTCCCAAAAAAGATACTTTTTTTCCAATTTTCTTTTGGGTATATTCAGCATGTTTGTTAAAGGTTAGTCTGGAATCTAATATAACTCCTAAGTATTTCATTTCAGTCACACTTTCAATAATTTCACCGTCAATTTTAATTTTGCTTTCACTGGATGTCTTCTTATACCCAATCACCATACATTTTGTTTTTTTTTTGTATTTAATTTAAGCTTATTTATTTTTAGCCATCTTGATACATTATTTAGTTCATTATTAAAAATATTTATTAGTTCTTCGTAGTTATCACCAATTAAGTATATTAGTGTATCATCGGCAAATAATCGTACTTTGCATTTTGAAAATATTTTCACCATGTCATTGATATAGAGTATGAACAATAGAGGTCCAAGGACCGATCCCTGTGGTACTCCTAATTTATTTTCCATTGGTTTAGAAAACTGATTATTTATTTTTGTTACCTGTTTTCTGTCTTTCAAATACTCTTCTATTAATTTAATGGATACAGATGAGAAACCAATTTCTTTAAGCTTTCTTATCAGTATATCACGATCTATAGTTTCGAATGCCCTTTGAAAATCCAAAAATATTGCTAAGATAAATTTATTACTATTCATTCCTTCCTTCCATTCTTCGACAATTACGTTTAGTGCTGTTTCACATGAGTTGTTGGATCTGAATCCTGATTGCTCTTGGTATAAAATATTGTATTTATCTAAGTATTGCAAAATTTGTTCTTTTATTATCACTTCAAGAATCTGTTCATATTTCGGTAAGGTGTTGATTGGTCGAAAATAAAAATTATAGATAGAAAAATTTTGTTAATAAAAATATATTATACTGTATATACAACGCATTAGCAGAATCAATTATAGGATACGGAATAAATAGTTACGGATTAACGTACAAAACATACTTAAATAAAATAGAACAATTACAAATCCGTTTCCTAAAATTGATATCAGGCAAAAAAAAGGTCCAGTTATGTGAAGGTGATTATAAAAAAATGTTCTCCTTGTGTAATGTCCTCTCTATACACAGTAAGGTAAATTACCAATTAACGCTAGATGAATTCTGGAATACAGAATTCAAAAAACCTGTAAACCACCACTACCCTACTAGGCATAGAGAAGCTCAAATGTTTATTGTCAATGAATCTCAAAATGTATACGGAGATAGAACAAAAAGTCATAAAATTCCGGAAATATTTAACGCATTACCTGAAAATATCAAAAATGAGACATCTTATTCAAAAATCAAAACAAAAGTTAAATATTTCTACCTCCGAAGAACATGAAATCAAATAAAATAGTTCCTATCTATTTATTTTCTCACCGTATGTTTGTACTGTGTAAAATATTTTTACTACAACGCAATTCATAAACATTAAAACATTATAATAATTAGTTTGTCGTAATAATTAGTATTTTAATATTAAGTATTATATTTAGTTATTATATTTACTATGTAAAACTGAAAAGTATACTGTATTAAATAATTAGAAAAAATTAGAGATTTCTTACAATCAAACTGATTGATCAGTTTCGTAAGATTTGTAAAATAAAATATTGTAAAATTAAAACTGAATAAACATATTATTTAAAAAAAAACAGAGAAGGTCCCAACACTCCATTGTTGACTGCTAGCCTTGCTTCTTTTGACGGTTTTTTGTTAGCATCATCTGCGTTCGGTCCTCCACTAATGGAGTTACCTGCATTAGCCCTTCTTTCAATATTTCTATCAGCCTTCCCAACTCTCGTAAAAGGATTTCATTGTTTCAACAAAGCAAATCTCACTGAAGTCATCCAAAAATGATGAACAATATTTAATTTATTTATAACCACCTTAAATCAATTCGCAAAGCTTCCAGAAACCTTGGTTTAATCACAAACGCATCGTCATAGTCATAATGACTTGAGGAGGGTTCAAGAACATTTTTCCTGTAACACGTCATCAATTTTATTATTTGTTTGTGTCTTACTGTGAGTATTTACTCATCAGCGCATACCAATCAAATGATGCTGTGGTAAAATTGCTTGCAGCTATAAACACTATAAGCTACAGCATTAGTATATATAGCACTGTGCACTGTTGCTGTTTGATTGTGAAAAAAGCATATTCTTGATTCCTACTGGGATGTCATTTATCCAGTCCTACCTCTCACTGACCATCACCTTGCTGGAAAATTATTTGAAATTTAGAACAATGGCAAGAAAAATATTGAAAAGTAGAGTGCATTTGTTTTGAAAACGGAAGAAGATTTGGAATTGGCTTTGAAGCAAGGTGTTGGTGTTTTTCGTTAACCCAATCTCTTTTGCAATTAAAAAGAAGGAATTTGATTATCTCGGAAGTATCTACGTAATATCGTTTTGTTGTGGCGATAATTACCTCGAGGTAAAGCGGTGGAACTATATAACTATATTGTGGTTATGTCATAAACTCCTTCGCAGAGGTAAATTGGTTAGTGATTGGTCATCTCTTTTCATTGCATACCTTATTTTTCCTACACATATTATCACCCAATTACAGCAAGCACCATTTCGTCTCGTTTCATTTTTAGTATTTTCAGTCCATTACAAGTGCATCTGAAGCTGTAATTCTGTTGGGTGTAAAGCCTCGATGACATTGAGCGAGTTAACAAGCTACTATCTGGGAAATTCACTATCTATTAGTAAACTCGCTCAGTGTCATCGTATTACTTGCTAACTAGCAGATTGTGGACAATCGACGAAAAAAGTAGAAAGGAGGTCAACTTCAATCGCTACTCGCTAGCGTTTGCCTAAAGATGGCGGCCCACCAACAGCCGATCTCGTAACTGTCAGAATTAGTTCGCACGGGAGTCGTTATTCTCGCTACTGGCTAGCGTTTGGCGCTAGCCGCGAACTCAAGTTTTCTACAAAATGTCGACAGAATTGCCTGCGAGAGTCGTTATTTTAGCTGCTACTGTCGCTACTGAGCGAGTAGAAAGTTTTGTGTGTTATCATGACAATCTCACTCGCCGATTCACCCGCTTTTAAACTTACCGGAAGCTTGTAAACCTGCTTAATGTAATTGAGGCTTACGTAAATTAGTAAGTCTTAATAATCAGTTTTGGGTGCAACAGTTGCATTATATGTACGGTGTATGCAAAATTAAACTTTATGAGATCAATTTGTCACAAATTAAAAAAATATATGATTAGATCAAATATTTGATGAAATGTTCAAATTTTTTGTAAAAATCCATCCTTTATCAAAACTTGATCTATGGTACTATTATGACGTCATTAAATCGCGTCTAACAATAAGAAATCACTCGTCCTACTTGAAGTGAACATCGTGATTATTAAAATCCTTGAAACTCTCGTAAAGCACATGTTCTCATCAAAACAACTTTAGCATGGAAGACATGGCACTAAGTGAATTAACTACTTAAGGGGATCCAATAGTCCAGGGAAAAATCGAAGTCGGAATTCACGCCCATTGTGGGAGGAGTTTAAAAATATTTGAGAAAAAGCTTTTGGAACGGTTGAAAAAGGTATTTGAGAATTTTTTTTTACAGGTTGATTTCGTAAAGACCTAAAAAAAACATTAACTCCATTTTTACACATTGTTTATTGTAATAACAAGGAAATTTAAAATTGATTTCACGGAACCGAGCGACGTGGAGTCACACGTCCGCTCCCTGCTCCGGCCAGGGGAGTTTTGAAAGAAAGTAGGGTGTGGCAAGCCAGTAGTCCTTCGGTGAACGACATAAGGGTCAATTTGAAAATCCGCATTCGTCGGCTGCCAGCCGTATTGTGAAATAACAACGCAAATATGCATATTTTATTTTATTTTGTGAATATCGGGCGTAAATATCATATTTTTTGCGATTATCATAAAAGAAACTAAATTTGCTACAATAAGCAATAAAACCATATCCGATAAGATGGTCGTAAGTAGGAGAGTTTGCACTTGAAAGTGTTTTTTTAAAGACCTGTTACTTTATTTTTTTCTAGGCTTATTAAAAGACTTATAAAAAAAATGACCGATATTTTTAAGGGCCAAGATATGTTCTACACGCATTATTTAATTGAAGCATTTATAATATTTCTAAGCGATCAAATTTTCAAAACAAAAACACATGATTTTGTTTGATTTTGCATTATTTACTATGGCTTCATCTTAAGTTGGGTCATGTCAAAAGTCGAATAGAAGAGTATTATTTATTTATTTCTATTCTTGAACATACACTTTAAAAATTATTACATTGGTGTACATAGATTTAAAGTATAGTACTAAGAGAAAATTTTTTATTTTTTTAAATTTATTTATTTATCTATAAACAGTATGTTTACATTAGGTTTTTGTCGATGCCTTTCTCACTAGGATATACCTGTGTCGAGACAGGCATAGAGGTACATAAATTAATATATTTAAGAACATATTTGGTAGTTATAAAGAATATAAATGCTACATATTCATTTGAGTACAATAATAATTAAAGGTGGTTGTAGGTGTGGGTATATATTTGAAAGAGAGTTATCATATACTGAAGGAAGAAATGATGTACAGAAAATAGTAAATCTTGTCAAATCTATTTAAGGAATTAAATTTGACGTGATTCTATTTTTTTTTATTTCTTTTATATGGTTTAGGTCGTGTGCAAGTTGTTTTCTGTCTATGTAGGATTTATTTTACAGATGATGAACACCTCACTAGGCGAACCTGTGCTGAGGTGTTCCCATGTTTGGGATTAAGTGTTATTCTGACGACATAAGTAGAAACATTGTATCCTCCTTGATATTGTCAAGAAGGGCCACTGTGGTTCGACCAATGGCGGCAGTATCTTATACATATATTAAAGATTAGATGCAGTTGTTATCTATATACAGTTGTTCTCGGCATCTAGATTATGTGCACAATAAATGTCTTGATAAACAGGTAGGTATATTTTTCTATAGACCTCATGCCACTAATATAAATAATATTGTGGTAATATTTTCTATCATTCGTTGCACTTCCCCAAGCCAGTATGCCATATGTGATAATGGATTGAAAAAGTGTAATGAATATGGTTCTGAGTATGTATGAGACGATTATGAATTTTAACGAAGCAATAAGTGTTTGACGTGACAGACTTGTGTGGCGGACTATCCTTTGCATGGTGCATGGAACCGGGAAATTTAACCGGGAAACTGGTGAATCCACATTGTAGGTATTGATTTTTAAAGTGATTTTTTGAAGTGCAACTTTTTTAGCCCCGTTGTGATTTGAAATTCGGATGAAACAGAAATGTCACATTAGTACTTACGAAGCGTCAAACTACGTAGCGTAGAGGACCCAGAGAAAATTAGAGTGCGTTGAGATGGCACAGTAAGGGCGTGGGCAGGTGAAAAAAATATGGTCTAAAAAAGATGAAAAAATTCGCTAATCACGTACAAATAAAGCTAAGTAAACTTTAATAAATTAGGAGGCATTAAGATGGCACAGTAAGGGTGTGGGCAGGTGAAAAAAATATGGTCTAAAAAGACAAAAAATCGCGCGAATCACGTACTAATAAAGTAAAGCAAGCATTGATTGTGGTTAATTTTTGTTATTGTAATCATTTTTATCACGTGTGCGAAAATTCACATCTTTCGGTAGTCCGGGAAGTGGATGGAAATTGATTGAACAGATCTACATTAAATTGGATTTCCGTGACTTTAAGTTGAGCCCCCCTCCCCCACAAGTAAAACAATGGGGAGCTCTAGAAAAAAATTCTCAAAGTGGGCGGTGGGCAAAATAAGGTTGAGAACCTGTTCACTACTACACTAACCTATACACCACACTCAACCAATAAACTTGCAATTAGCACCATGTTATTATCTAAGTTGTTTGAAATTCTTGTCAAGTTATTTGGAAAAATCAATGACATTGAAACCCATCGATGGGTCATCGTTTCTTGTAAAACTTTTATGAATGACGTTTCGGATAATAACAATGATTCGTCCTCATGTAAAGGTTGTCAGACTTTATTCTGGCAATTTTCCATTATTAACCAGACCCGTACTGACAGATTTTCATTGTATGGAAAATAACCTTCTTTCACGGAAAAACAACCTAACCTAACCTAACCTAACCTATCACCTTCAATCGAATCTGAGTCGATGAGGCAATTACAATTAAATAACTATAGAGGAAAATGGTCTTGAGACAAATTTTCAGTAAATTTCCAAAAAAATTACAAAAAGTTCCGAGATCCCCACTCCCGCATTCCATACATTAATTCCCGGTACAATCATTTTTCAAACAGCTCGCGTGCCACTATTGCAACTTTTTTATACAAATTTCATAAAGCCAGAGCTCACCAGTAGTAAAAAAAAATAATTATCCAATTTGGTGCAGTCGTTCGGAAGCTATGCGCGTACATACACTTCGGCGATTCATTTTAGAGATATATATTAAATACGACGCGTGAAATAAAATTCCCCGCAAATATATCAACATCGTTTCCACGGCAACGATTTGTTTTGCTTAGGAATAACTCGCTTTAGTTAGGGACAGAAATGTGATAAATTTAATACATTAATATTTATAAGTTTACAACACCAGAGCTGACCATTAAATGCAGCTTATATCATTCGCATATAATGTAGCTTTCTATTGGTGAAAGATTTTTTAAAATCGTTTTTGTGGTTTATGCGTAACAAACAAACACACGCAGTTTCGCATTTATAATATTAGTATAGATATACACGGGAGGCCCTGAGGAAAACCATTACCCTCAGGACTCATGTTATCTTTGGGGGTGCTGTGTGAAGGGTCTTTTTAGGAACGTCTTTTAAGGAGAGGAAGTTCTGGAAGGAAAATTGTATGAGGAGTGGGTACTGTCTAGAAGTCAGTGTGTCCAGGAGTGACGGACGAATGAATCTATCCCTCTTCACTATCATGCATGGCGATGGGTCGGTAAGTCCGGATTTAGAGATCAAAAGGTTTCCCTCAAGTCAGTCTCTCCCGATCCGGCCCCCGCGCATTGAATGGGCAAAGACATCCACCACCAAGACCTAGATAAACCTCACCTCATGAACTCGGGCAGCCCAGCTAAGTCACCAAGTAGCGAACCCCCTATGCCAGGGTTTGTTGGTTATTCAATAAATGGTTCCCGGACCAATGCCGTTAATATATGATTTATAATTAAGTAGGTAGGTATTTAGTTAGGTGACCTATTAAAAAATCTTATGAAATCTGAGGAAATTTTAGACAACCACACTCTTTTGGATTCAAGGTCTACGGTCTACTTACTATTTTATCAACAACTACTACTGGAGATAGTAAACAGACAATAATTTGTACTTAATGTTTTCTTGAAGATGTGTGTTCAGATCTGGCTAAACACAACTCTTTGTTGTTTTAAGGGGTTATATAGAGTCAGGAGGCTCAAAAAAAGGGATTTTTCAAGATTTTTTCCTGAGAAGACTTTTATATTTATTAAAGTAAAAATTTGTACCTACACGTATTATGGTAACTTTTAACAGTATTTTTAGAATTTGTATTGGTAAAAATAATAATTCTGAAAGCTGTTATAGCTGATTTCTAGAAGCTCCTCTCAAAAAAGGCATCTTGCGGTGACCATCATATCTCTGGACTGAATCATTTAAAATGAAAAAACCAAACGGATTTCGTTAAAATAATAAATATTCCTCTAATTAATCGAAGGACGGAGCAAAATAAAATAAAAATGACAAAATAGCGGCTTCTCAAAAAAAAAATCGACTTTTTACCAAAATTTTGGCCTTCTCTTGTTTATAAAAAAATATGTATTTTTCGGTGAAAACAGGCCTTCGATCAACAACTGTAAAATATACTGAAGAAGCTTGTGTTAAAATTTGAGACTGATCGGTTCAGCCGTTTCCGAGTAATCTTGGTCACCGACTTTAAAAACACGTTTAAAGTTTGCCTCCTACTTTCAAATAATGCTCTGACACGTCTTTACAAATATGCGTGTTACTTCGAAAATAATCGCCGGATTGACTTGAATTTTTTTTGTGCATATTTAAATATATGTACATTACGAAAATGAAATTATAAAAAAATCGATTTCCAGAAAATTCTAACTGTATATAACTCCTTAAAAATCGTATTTTTTCTGTATGTCCAAATTGTTGATTGTACATTGTATGTAAAACTCACCCGATAACCTGACAGTGTCAAAGTGGCAGCACTCAAGGTGTATCTTGTATCTTCATGGAATGGTAATTGCTTCCACAAACCATTAGCGTCATTATCGTTGTCTTCAGCCGGTGAAGGTCACAGGTAGCAATGATAAGAAGAAGGCGCACATAGCTAACGACCTTCAAACGACAACCCAGTCTGTTAATAATTAGAGGTCGCTTTTAATTGCTGTTGCATTTATTTCTCTTTGATGAATTTTATCAACTATGTAGGTTAAGTACTGACCTACGTTGATTCCTTGTGGGATACTTTGCGGGTAAAGAAATATTCGTATCAAATAATTAACTGACTTAGCAATATTGGTTTTATATTTATTTCCACTACGGTTTTTGTGTTGTGCATTTTTATTGATTTAATCCTGACCTATGTACATTAAATTTTTACTGGAAAGGTATTTGAATCTTGGAACAAGTGCAAAAAATTAGTGCAAATTCGAGTGCATTTGTTTTGAAAACAGATGAAGATTTGGAACTACATTGGAAGCAAGTCATGGTGTTTTTCGTACACATAATTTTTAAGTAAACGGAATGAATTTGACCATCTAGGAAGTACATAATATCGTTTTGTGTGGCATACCTCGGAAGAACATAGTGGCGTACATAATATTCATTTGTTGTAGCGAAAATTACCCAAGGTATCGCGGTGGAACTGTATAACTACATTGTGGTTGTGTCGTGTGCTCCTTCGCAGATATACAGTGATAAGTAATTGGTTATCCCTTTTCCTCACATACCTTGTTTTTCCTTCACCTATTATTATCCAATTCCAGCAAATACCATTTCGTCTCGTTTCGTTTTTAGTATTTAGAGTCCACAATAAGTGCATTTGAAGCTGTTATTCGTAATTAGTTTTGGATGCCACCTACCTTTGTGTTCTAAATTTGTAATCTTCTATGTAATATATTGGTGTATAACTAACTGTTTTATGAAGATCACGAAAAATAAACGAATAAATTACATCTCCCTACCTGAAATACATTACTTTGCAGTTTACTTTTCAACTACATTTAAATCTTTATTCCTCCTTCGTCATATTATATCTTAGTGCCATACAATATTTATTTACGGACAAATAGTCCATTAATAACATAATAATAACACAAATAAAAAAAAGAGATGACGATGAAAGGAAAGTACATATAAATGAAGAGCATTGACAAATTGTAATATAAAGGACATATAGAAGACTACAAGTCAAAGAAAGCTTGAAGATAGATTCAAAAGGCTTTAAAAATTACACACTTCGTATCGACTGCCGAAAGTCATTTAGGCTAACAACAAAAAATTCAATGCTTTGACTTGCGTTAACAAGTCTCGACATTCTGGATAAAGGAGAATGATATCCATAATTAGTAGAATGTTGATT
The DNA here is from genome assembly GCA_936435175.1 of Glyphotaelius pellucidus. Classification (NCBI taxonomy): domain Eukaryota; kingdom Metazoa; phylum Arthropoda; class Insecta; order Trichoptera; family Limnephilidae; genus Glyphotaelius; species Glyphotaelius pellucidus. Next base: position 4,282,312 of record OW386561.1, read on the forward strand.
GAGGAACAGCAATTCATTATTATTACAGAGTCTACGGGAAAGGATGTAAAACTGGATGAGTTGTAACAAAGCAGGTGTGTCGGTAATACTGTTGATAATTTTGAATATGCAAATTAGATCAGTGTCCTTTCTACGTTTTTCTAAAGAAGCAATGTTTAAAAATTGTTCAATTTCATCAACAACATCTTGTTATCAGAGTGTATAAAATCTATAATGCGGACGATCTTAAAATGCTTATATTAATTGACCAATTACACTCATACTAACTCATGTTTTTGAAGATTTGATGACAATTACTAATTTCTGAAATGGAACCCCAGAAACAAGGATTAAACAAAGAAACATCGATGACGAACTTACTGGAAATGAATTTCATTAAAAAGACCACCCATAGCCAGGATGTTGAATTACCAATGACCATAATTTCGATTCCATGTTAGACTTCTACGAATTGGTCGCAATCATTCTTTGCTATGTTTAGCGACAGTGTTCGAATGTCTTTCTTGGTCTCCTGATCGTGTGGGTGTACAGTAGTACAAGAGGCTACATCAGAGCCGATGTTCCAGGGATCAATACCCGCTGAGAGCAAAGGTAGAAGTAAAGTGAAACGCATTTTCGAAGCTAGGGACATTTCTTAGACAAAGGAACTGTTCGGAAATGGACAGGACGCAATACGTAAACTCAAACCGGTTTTTTCTGTGTTGTTTGTTGTGGGTCGTGAAAATAGCTCACGTATTTAATCGGTCTGTATATTATGGTATTTGGAGTACGTACAAAAAAGATTCGTGTGTTTGAAACGTTGATTCAAAATGTAATGTAAATTTGGTTGATGTATCAAATTTCTTCCGGTTTTGGTTTTCGAAGCAGCAGTTCTGTGGAAAGAACTTGTTTAAATATTTAAACACTTTTATTTAGTGCTTGATTCAATTTTTGGCAAGAGACAACGAGGTGTCATTTAAAAAAATGGAACATTTCTGATGTATATCAATTTTAGGCGGGTGTGCGTACCGCCGCCCCGGGAACTATTTATTGGATAACCAAAACCTCTTCTATAGGTCTCCCCAAGTGGCTCGCTGCGTTTGGTGATTTAGTAGGGGTGCCCGGGTTCATAGGCTAGGGTTTGTCCGGGTCTTGGCGGCGGATGCGTCTGACCGCCAGTTGCATGGCAGGCCGGATCGGGATAGAATGTTTAAGAGAGTCCCTTTGACTTCTCCAGTCGTTTTCTCTCGAAACATCGCCGTGCACCGCAGTGGGAAGGATGGATTCATACGTCCGTCACACCTGGACACACTGAATCCCAGATTCCTACCCACCCCTGATACCCTTTTCCTTCCCAGAACTTCCTCTCCTTCCTTTCCTGAAAAGACCCTCCACACAGCATCCCTAAAGATGACAGGCTAATTATTTTCCTTGGGGCCTCTCGTGTGGAGCTACTGTAAAAAAAAGCCCAGTAGCCCAGAACAACTCAGCGGAACTGCACTCGTACCGTTACACATACGTATGTTATCAAGTTATGAGCTGGGACGTCTTGCTCTAGTTTGTATTTTATCATTTTTTATATATTAATTTATTCATTTTTACGCCCATGGTTAATAATGTTTACATTTTTTTTTTTACTTAAGGTTTGGTAATAAACAATAGGTTAATAGAAATAATGTCTTGCATTAGTGTTCCATTACATCAGTATCAATCTTCCCTGAAGAATCTCCGCATTGGTCAATTGAAAACATTCATTTGGATGCACCTATAAGAAGGATGTATTTCAAAAGATTCTACCTTCCGTACGAATGCTTCGTACAGTATGCAGGATTCCAAGCCACACAGTCTAATACAGAAAACATAACAACCAACCTATAATTAACAAAAGAACCTAATAGATAAATGATAACTTTACTACCAAATAGAGTGCCTTTAATGAAAGCATTTTCGTGCAGTGACCTATCCAACATTTCGTTCTGGTTAATTAATTCAATTACTCTACAATTCAAGAACCACCGGCCTCAAAGCAATCCAACTACGAAATCGAAAGTGTTAAATATCACCCACCAGTCAAAACAGTTCCGCGGAGGAACCGGTTTTATGGTGTGGCCTTGTGTAACATTGGCTTCTCCTTACAGATGGTGATCTCGTACGCTGCCATATCTATCTCAATACAGTCAATACCTCCCACATTTACTGTTCCCAGTTACTCGTTACTAGTTACTACCGTTAATGGGATCAAACCCGCGATCAATTTTGATTAGTCACGCGTGAATTACTGTGCCAAGAACCTTCGGCTTGATTCATTGATCCAGCACCGCCGAGTCAATCAAATGCCTTTTGTCGTAGGATGCGTTTGTTATTCAAATATGACAATGTTGAAATAATGTTTGAACACACATTTAGAATTCTGCAACTCTATAGTACAAGTAGTAGGTAGAATAATGTTAAGACGCAGACAGTGGGTTTCCTCCGTAAAGAACAAAACATCTTTGTCTTTGCAAACAAGTCTTGCTGCACCTTCGAGAATGTGCCACATCTGTTCGTGGTTTAAAAAAACTGATTAAACACTTCAATTTATACTTAAATTTGAATATTCCACTCCGTAAATATCTATTTCAGATCAATAAACCGCAAGAATTCCAATAATTTGTTCGTTTTTTTAGCAATTTTCGTTGAATGCGAATGACCTTCTACTTGTTCGTCTTTAATTTTTTACGCACGTTGGCGATTGGCATTTCTTAATCCTGGACGATATTTTTTTATCGACTTTTAACAATTCATCCGTTCATTCAGCGCCTCGTTTATTTGTGTTTTGAAAAAACTGTGCATCCAAAACAGGATGCCCAATTTATCACAGTAAGTTTTGATGTGAGATTCTTTAAATATTCTCTCTAAAAAATATCGTAAAACTTGGACCCGTATTCAAGTACTTATCTTGTGGATGCTTATTAAAAGAAATGGACTATTAATAACACAGTGACTGTATTTTGACGTAATGTAAATATAATAATACTTCTGAGGACAAACATCCTTCCAGACTGAAGGTTTGTTCTCATCTCTTGAAACCTAATGACTTCGCAAAACTACCTTAGGTCACCCTCGGCACAATTCGGCACTGATACATGTCACCCAAGATCATAGAAGGTCAGTAAATATGTTTTTCGACTTTTCGGTTCTCCTTCTTCCTTAGCCTACGTTTCGGACAGCCTTGCAGTGTCCGTCAGAATCCATTCTGATGCTGATTTTGGTTCAACATTTTCGTAACTCAGTCCCAATCTTCCACCAGCTTAAAAATCGCTCAAATAGATAACGGATCCCTACAATACTTATGTACATAACTGTTTTTCATTCACCATAATTTTCAACAGCGAAGATCCGATCTCAGAACGATTAACATTGCAAATAATTTCGATTGCTACATCTAAAGGCCTTCAATCAAAAACTAAACAGCATATTTCCCGCATTAATGCTCCTATAAATATTTATTAATAGCGTCTTATGTCTTAGTTATTCAAATCGATTTAAAATGTTGCACAATTATGTGGGGCTTACACATGGTGCGGTCACATTAAACGTTCGTCTATCAACGAACCCACACGATTAATTATATTCTTACCACTTTAACCTTGAAGTTAATGTGATTCTATTGTTCGTAGTTTGTCGTTTGGGTTATTTAATCGTCGAAATAATGTCCGTAGGTGTAAACTAATTGCGATTGGTCTCCACCATTATTTAAGCTTAATGTCGGTAGACAGATTGTCACTTGGACGCTTATTACTGGGGGGGCCTAATTGGGATTTTAAATGTGGTTGTGCCAAGTTTTTTTTTGTATCGTTATTATCACTGTCTTCGGTGGCAGCACAGTCCAAATAAAGAGATGGTCTATAGAGAGATTTGCCTGTTGTGTGGGTCTTTTGTGGCCCTCTTTCAGTTGACTATTGCAGGCGCTCAAGCTTCCAGATTTTCAAAAATAAATCTTGGCCTTCTTGTCTTCTTTCTCAATATTTCTTTTTCTAATCCTGATTGATTACTCACCCACTTTAGTTAGCCCTCTTGTACCTACCTTCCATGCAGTTAAATAGATCTGCCACATCTGCGTATATTATTAATTCCAAGCAACCTAGATACAAACGAGTATTTCGTATATTCAGTCCTGGTATTGTTGCGTTTAAACAGAATTTTAGAACGAGTGGCTCTCGTTGGTAAATGAAATTCAATGGAATAAATTAAATCAGGACTGTCTACTCAACCATTTACAATTTTGAACATAAATATTAAGTAGGATATAATCCTTCGATCTGAGAGTCGTAATAAATTTAATTCTTAGTATAAGTTTTCAATGGGAATACCGAGTTTAAAATTAATATGTCTTAGGAATTTATGTTGAATTTTTTGGATTGATTCTGAATGAATTTTAAAAAGGGAGACCAGATCGAGGTGTTATATGTGACTTGGCTACATACTAAGGATGTATACAAACATTTTAATAATGAAATATTTTTAAAACCTCTGGAATTTCGAAGAATGAAGCCAAACATTTTCATTCCTTTATTATTAATTGTGTTGAAGCTTCCCATCCATCAAATCTTTGAGAATACCTTCCTACTCTCATACATACGTTACGAACAATTTCTTTATGCCCTGCTTACCTCGTACGTGTTTAAACCATTTAAGTTTGCCTTGTTTCATATTTTCGCTTCCATTGGAATAATTATAAGTTATCACCCCATTCATAACTCTGGCTCGTTTCGCATCGGTGAAGAACCACAACGTTTTAAAAACTGCATGTTTGTAATCACGTAGAGTCTACATCATCCTAATTAAATATGACAGAGTTCACCTGATCATGAACATCTTCGTGTCCTACAACTCCTACAATGGTACGGTGTCCAGTCAAGCGGACCAAGAAACAGACCTTCAGTTTCTTCCATTGTTCAAGGTGGGATCTTTGTTGCATCATCAGATAGTTGCACCTTGCACAATTATTGCAAAACTCAAAATTGCACCAACATCCATACTAATTTTTTATTTTATTTTATTTTTATTTTATTTTTATTTATTTTGAAAAATCAACAGATATATTACACTTATAATAATAACCTTAATAATATACATAATATCCAATGATAGATTTTCACATAATTAAAATTATAATTAAAAAGTAAAACAAAAAAGTAAGGGTCCTGTACCCGTAAGAACTTAAAAATATAAAAATTATTCAAAAAAAAGATATAAAAACACAATATAAACTATAATAACCTGCTTACTAAATTTCAACATGGAGTATTCTCACTCCACAACAGCAATAATAATAATATGTACATTGTACACACCTACAACTCAATAGCTAAGTCTAATGACAAGTATGCAACTGGAAAGAATTCACAGCAATATTATGGTAACTTGCAACACGGTCAAAAAATTATTTAATGTTGGCTATGACATACTTTTTTAAGGAACTTAAATTACATGAGAATATATCTACATTATTAAAATTCTTATCAAATACATTGCATGTTCTGAATATAAAAAAAAATAATAATATTATAAATGCGAAACTGCTCGAGTTTGTTTATGACTCTTTCACGCATTAACCAATAAAAATACTTTAAAAATTCATTCACCAATAGAAAGCTAAATTACATGCGAAGACTATAGTCTGTATATGATGGCAAGCTCTGGCGTTATGAAATTATAAATATTAATAAACTAAATTTGTTATACGTTTTCTGTCGCTAACAAAAGCGAGTTTTTGCTAACGTCAGAAAAAAATCTTCCATGGAAACGATGTTGATATATTTGAAGGCTCTAAGCTCGTAGGTACTCGGCCCCCTGGTCGGCTACTACTCCAGAAAATTCAAATATTAGAATATGTTTTGTTTTTTTTGGACAAGCTGGAATAAATGTCAGTTAAGAGTTCCTACATTGAAAATATAATTCGTAACGATTATAAAGACTGAATAAATAAATAAATAGTGTAATTTTTGTATTATATTAACAAACTTCCAAATATTTAATTAAAAATAAACATCCGAAATGTTTGTAAGCGCATAAATTCCGAACGAATGAACAAAATTGGATAATTCTTTTTTTCTTTGAGCTACAGCTTTATGAAATTTAGGTGGCAGGCGAGATGTTTGAAAACTGAATGTAAGGGAATGAATGTATGGAATGCGGGAGGGGGTGGGGGTGGGAAGGAGGGGGGATAATTGATAAGTTCAACCGCTATAGTAATTTCCCGTAATACCATGCGAGCGAAGCCGTGGGGAAAAGCTAGTAGATATATAATAACAAGATTAAGGGCCTCCGCTCATGGAAAAACTTTAAAAAAAACCTGTTTTCAACGCAATTGCAATTAACCTCCTTAACAAAATCGATATTTTTCTGATCTAATATGTCAAAACTTGACATGTTAGATCAGAAAAAAACATGGCAATGAGAATAATACTTAGGCGAAATAGATTCTCAAAAGTAAATAAAATGTTAAAGGAACTAAATTGGCCAACCGTGAAACAGATGTTGACCCTGCACACGATGATATTTATTCATAAAATAGTGAACAACATGTTACCAAAATACTTCTCAAACAAAATTATATACAACAAGGACATTCACAGACACAACACAAGGACTTGCAAGGAAATCAGACTACAAAAAAAGACAAAATGAATACGCAGAACAGTTTACTATACAAAGGGATGAAGTTATACAACACTCTACCAGAAACTTCAAATGCCGCACCAATTGGAAAGTTCAAAATGTATTGTAGGAGCTACATAAAACAAGAAAAAATATAGTTTGCATTATGATATGATATAATTTATTAGAAAATTGTAAACTTAAATGTACAATTTACTAAAATAAAACTAATAAATAAAAAATATAGATTTGAATTGCTGACAGTGAGGTTTTCTGTCGACAAAAACAAACGTATAATGGAGTGTACAGAATCATGCGAAACTCTGTGATTTGAAAGATCCGCAGTTTAAAAATATGCCGATGATCATTCATAATTTCTTTAACTAGAATTGCTACATTCTTCGTCTTCCTGCAGATAGTTTACATTTTGTGAAACTGATGCGCTGTCGGTTTTTATTAAGAATCCAAAATTTCATTTCTTTGGTGCCATAGGGCCAGAGATTATATCAAATTACCTGGACTGGAGTAAAGTAAATGATGGTATCAGTGACACGCACTCTTGTGTAGTATGAAAAAACTAACGGGGCGTGCGTTTGTATGTTCCACTAACCTTTAAATTCAAGAAGCATTCGTACGTACGTGTGTTTTTAAAGGTTAACGTCTCAATTATGTTTTTGTTTCAAAGAAATTCAAAGTGAAAAAACACGTTCATTGTCAATTGTTAGGCCGAAGAAATTTGTGTTAGTAGAATTGATATGAATAATGAATATGCCAAAAAGATGTGGCGCAATGGTTTGTTGGTCATATACCTTGATAATATTCACGTTAAAGGTCACAAGTACGTCAAAAAGGGGTATGGGTAAGAATGTGTGGTTGTGAAAGAAGCAGAAACTTTTAGGGAGAACAGATCTGATATTTTTTTTACATTAGCTCCACAAAGGAGGTCAAATATGTGAGTCATAATATGTGAGTCATAATATGTGAGCCTGGGTTGTGTAAATAACCTCAAGCTCGCTGGGCATAATATCCTAAAAATTGATTGATGATTTTTTTTTAATTTACATTAACTCCACAAGAGGCGTTGAGGAAAATAATTTCCCTCAGGGCCTATGTCATCTGGGATGCTGTGTGGAGGATCTTTTTGAGAAGAGGAAGGAGTGAACATTGGTCTTGAAGAGACCCATGTTGTACGAGGGAGGAAACACAGAGGCCGGCAAATCGTTCCATAGCCGAGCTGTTGAATTCAAGAACGAGTCGAAAAAGCGACTCTTATGTGACAACTGTCAACCGTGTACATATGTTGGGCGCATGTTTGGCGTGTCTCCCGACTATGCACCGGTGCCGAAGGGATCAATGACGCTAGTTCTTCAGAGCATCTTCCATTGAAATATCGAAGTAGAACAGGGATAGCATTCCCACCCGACGCATGTGCTCTAAAGATCGCTATCCGTTCGTTAAGGTGGGAGAATCTATCAAACGGATCGCCGGTTTCTGCACAGAGTCGAGGGTATTTTCAAGTATTTTGGAGCTCCAGACCAGAGGTGGCTGCCAAATTCAACCGTGGGGTGCACTTGCTATTTGTACTGGGTTAGCAGTTGTGTACTATTAAAGTATCTGTGGGCCTATACATTACGCCTGTGGTTGTAAGCAGTTCAAAGGGCACAATACATTTAGGATCCCTGAAAGCACATCGAGACCGCCAAACAACCATTTGTGATATAAATATTTTAAAATTATTATCGAAATGAAAAAAAAAAAATTATGATGCTTAAGTAGAGTCCTGAGTGAAAAATCTCCTCAGAGCATTTTAGGATGCAGTGTGGAGGGTCTTTTTAGGGAAAACTAATGAGAGAAAAAGGTATGAGGGGTGTGATGGAATCTGTGGTTGAAAAATGTGTCTAGGAGAGATGGACGTATGAATCCATCGCTCCCACTGCGGTGAAAGGCGATGGGTCGAGGTTTGTAGGTCCTTACATTCTCCTTTAATTTCTACTGTTTCTCAGTTTATGTTATTTGTGGTATCTATGGATTATAATACACTGTAAACAAATATAATAAAGAATTACCACTCAGACAGTAAATAACAAAAAAGGCCAGAAATCAACCTACGAAAAACAACTCTCAAATACCTTCTCCAACCTTTCCAAAAACTTTTTCTCAAGTATTTTGATGGCCGGCGTAGCCTCTTGACTCGCATTCCGAAGGTCGCGGGATCGAATCCCGGCGTGATAAATAAATTTTATTTGATGAATTTGTGTAAAAAAATAATATATAGTATATTTGCGCTACGTTCCAGAGAGGAAGATACTCTCAGAATCGTCCTGGTGTAAGACCACCATTCAGAATTGAAAAGTTGCTTGAAATGGCTTTAGCCGTGTTTGGAGACCAGATCTGAATAGCCAGGTACTTTCCACCTTTTTCTTCCCCATCTTCTTCGCCTCTCCACTACCTTCACACAATATACCCCAATTGGGGATGCCATAGTCTCATTGGCTCCAGACGGGAGCAGCTGGGACTCTTGTGCGGTATTCATATAAAAAAAGATCCTCCACACAACTCCCCCTAAGATGAAAATTATTTCCCTCAGGGCCTCCTGTGTGGATCTTACGTATTTTTTTTGTCATCATCATCATCATCTTCATCCCCTTGTCCTATTCGGTTCGGGGACCCATTGCATCGACAAGGCTCCTCCATACGTCCCTGTCTTGTGCTGACTGTTCGGACTCCGTCCACGGCAGTCCCATCCTCTCCTCACACAGTTTCTGGAGTTGTCTCGCCCAACTGTGTCAGGGGCGTCTACCCTCTGGAATCGCACTTAGTATCTTCCTCGGAATTCGGTCATTAGGCATTCTTAGTACATGCCCAAGCCACCTCAGTTGCGATTTTTCTATGAAGAATAGCAGTGGTTCAATGTTTAGATCGTCTCGGATCGTCGAGTTTCTTATATGATCCCATTTCGTAACCCCTGCCACTCCTCTCAAGTACCTCATTTCGGCAGCTTCGACTCTAGAGCGCGTTCGTTCGCTTAGCATCCATATGTGGTGGCGTAAGTGAGCGTCGGGCGATATACCGTTTTGAACACTGCCATCTTTGTGTTGATACTGAGCTCGGCTTTTCTTATCACTGAGCTGTAGAGAGGACGCAACACACCGCTTGCCGCACTAATTCTTCGATCAATTTCTCCGTCTTAAAAAAAAAAGAAAATCTGGACATTCGAGTAGATACTAAATAGAAGTCTCCTGTATAGGTATCACTATAATCCTACTAACTCCCACGGTCAGTTTTTGCCTCAGAAAAATAAGATTTGATTTCTTAATCGCATATGATTTTGAAAGGGCATTTGCGAAAAACAATATTATCATTTTTGCAACACAGCAAAAGCGGCGACTTCTTAATTTGTTAAAGTATTTAATCATATTGTGGGAAAAATGCCTCACTAGAACAACAGCAGTCCACGTAATAATTCCTTGCAACACGACGTGTTCTTGATGAAACGGATCAATGGTTGTACCTTGTCATCATCTTGGTTGACTGACTGACTTCTGGCTATTATAAACAATGAGAAAAAGGTGATGCAACACTGTTCTCAAATGTAATGGTTGATTCAATTATGATAACATGTTGGTACATGACGATGAACAATGTTATTACCTGGTTACTTTGCACAAGTTTTATGCTACGGACACACTTGCTCATTTGAAGCCAAAGAGCATGCTACCTAGTAGCATGTGTGTCAGTGACGTTGCTAGTAATGAGCATGCTCATTTGAAGCCAAATGAGTATGCTTATTGGGTGGAAAGGGAAGCCTCTAAGCATGTGTGAACAGGCTAGCATATTTCAATCCGATTTCAGTTCGCGCCTGCTGATTCTTTGTAAAAATGTCGAAATAGCCCATTGGGGAGACGAAAAAACCTCATTTTACGTGATTTATTATGTGAATCACGAATATGTTTTGAACACAAGGTCACTAAAATACCCAGAATAGATTTCCAAATTACCCAAAAGCTCTTTTACCTCCAAAATGAAACCACATTCTTTTGAAATTAATTTTTTTAATATTTAATCATTTTCGGATTTGTTGACATCTTGGACCCAAATCAACCGTCTATTTTTTTACGTCAGAAGATTCTTAGATAATTACATTGCAAGCAATAATATTATTTCGGTTAGTTCTGAGCGAATGGAACTGACTACATTTGACATGAGCATGCTCATTAAAGAGCATGTGTGTTCAAATGTTGGCTTTGAGCACGCTCATTTACGAGAAAGCTCAAACCAAGCCTGCTCACTTATAAGCAAATGTGTATAGTTGTCATCATCTGTCATTAATGAGCATGCTCATAAGCCGGCTTGTTAATGAGCAAGTGTGTCAGTACCATTAAGGAAGGAGTGCAAGAAAAATTGTAAACAGGTGGATGAATGAAAAGGTTCAGATGGAGGCACGTAAAGGTCCCTTTTTTACATTATTTCCACACAGGAGGCTTTGAAGAATAAGATTCCGAGAAGCGGCTCGTTCTCATGTGACAAATCTTGCTCGTTCTCATGTGACAAATCTTGCTCGTTCTCATGTGACAAATCTTGCTCGTTCTCATGTGACAAATCTTGCTCGTTCTCATGTGACAAATCTTGCTCGTTCTCATGTGACAAATCTTGCTCGTTCTCATGTGACAAATCTTGCTCGTTCTCATGTGACAAATCTTGCTGGGGATTGGTTTGTACTATGTCCACAAAAACTCATATTGAAAAATAGAAGTTTTTGAATTTCAAAAAATTATATTTTTGTTTCCTTTATTTCAAACTAATTGCTATAAATATTTTTTAAAAATACAAGGTACCTAGTAAAAGAAAACGTATTCGGTTGAATTTTGAATGAACTAACATATATATATTTGGGAGGCGGAAATGGGTACCGCCGCCCCGGGAACCTTTATTGGATAACCAACACCTCTGCCATAGGTCACCCCAAGTGGTTCGCTACGTTTGGTGATTTAGCAGGGGTGCCCGGGTTAATGGGGTGAGGTTTGTCTAGGTCTTGGAGGCGGATGACCAGGACACACTGAACCCCAGATTCCTACCCACCCCTTAAGCCCTTTTCCTTCCCAGAACTCTCCTTCCCTTCCTTTCTTTAAAAAACCCTCCACACAGCATCCCCAAAGATGACATAGGCCCTAAGGGAAATCATTTTCCTCAGGGCCTCCTGTGTGGAGCTCACGTAAAAAAAATAAAAAAATATATATTTCATTTCATATATTACAAACCAATCCTCAGCAAGCGAGTACATATGTTGGGCGCGCGTTTAGCTTGTTTTCCAACTATGCACCGGTGCCGAGGGGATCAATGACGCTAGTTTCTTGAAGGTTCTTCCATTGAAATACCGGTAGCATTCTCTGTGCTCTAAAGATTGCAATCTGTTTGTTAAGATAGGAGAATCTATCAAACAGCAGAAAAGATTTTGCACAGAGTCGAGGGTTTTATTATTAACTGTTATGAACCAAGATTTCTGGCCGCGAGGCATCGTTTTCAGAAGATACAGAGAAGCCGCTGAGCGAGTTACGAAAGAAACAAAACAAAATGAATAAGCTCAACATCACTTCGATCAATTGCCGATCTGTAAAAAGAGTGGAAAAATTTATTTTCGATCTCTGTACTACAAACGATATTATTCTATTACAAGAGACATGGCTTATACCGACCGATTTAGATTTTCTCAGCGAAATTCACCCTGAATTCATGAGCTATGGTAGTTCGGCGGTAGATATTTCCAATGGCCCACTACGAGGAAGACCATACGGCGGGCTATCCATACTATGGAAGAAATCTTTCAAGGCAGTGACGATCGACTGTGGAACTCCCAGAATCATAGCGATTGATATCACACTCGACACTGGAACATTACTTGTCATGTGTGTATACATGCCGGTGGAAAACACTGATAATCTACCAGAATATTTATCCTGTCTCTCGAAATTGCACACGATAATCGAGGAAAGGGACAACCCAAATTGTATACTTATGGGAGACTTCAATGCTGATATGAATTCGCCCTTCGGGCGTGAGCTTAAATCGTTCTGTTCAGAATATAACCTCCAAATTGCGGATGTTGACATACTCCCACCTGACTCGTACACATATGTAAGCGATGCTCATAATACAACTAAGTGGCTCGACCATTGTCTCGTAACTCAGGCGGTACATAATATAATTGAAGATATGTATATTGACTACCAGTCTGACTGGTCTGATCACAAACCAATGCACACCACTTTACGAACTATAGGGCTACCTACATACACTACAAGTTCTTCAATAGTACGAGATCCATGCAGATGGCGACCCAATAGTCAAAAACAAGTTCAGTCCTACTCCAGATATGCCCAATTATCAATAGATCAACTTGAGATAATTCGTGGAACCGATAGTGCAACTGACAGCAGGATGATAAATGCAAAACAAATCGATGATCTATATAAAAACATTGTACACGTATTACGTACCTCAGCAATATCTGCGTTTAATGTAGAGAGAAAGCCTACGACTGGACGAAGATGGAAGACTGTGGCTGGTTGGAATGAGAAAGTTGCCTTACATTATGAAAGATCAAGAAATGCGCACATAAAATGGCTGCAGAATGGACGACCCACTAGTGGTCCCTTTATGGAAGCTCGGAAGCAAAGTAGATCGTTATTTAAGAAAGAATACAAGAAATGCCAAAGAAACTTCGAACAGAACAAAATGGATAAAATAGCAAACAGCCTACAATGCAAAAACTTTTCGTCTTTCTGGAACAAAACTAATGCTATATTGAAAGCAAAACATACCGCACCGACCAACATTGATGGAAAATCTGAAAATAAAGCTATAGCTGAAGTTTTCCGGAATACTTTTTGCTCCGCACCAGTTCAACCCCAAACAATGGATAAACAGTTCTATACACCATTGCATCAATCAAAACAACAGCCGTCCATTGTCATCTCTCCTGAGATGATTCAGCGAGCAATACGCAACATGGCAGGAGGCAAATCTGCTGGTCACGATGGACTTGTCATAGAACATGTGAAGCATGCGGGGGGATACTTGACAACACTGCTCGCTTCTCTCTTCACTGCCATGGTTGGGCTTGGACACATTCCAAAAGAATTGACCAAAACCATTATAGTACCGATTCCAAAAAGTCGCCAATTAAACCTGACATCCTCCGTTAATTACAGGCCCATATCTCTTGCCACCATAATAGCAAGAATATTTGAAAAAGTGATTTTAAATTTAACGGAAGACAAGCTCACTACAGAGGATTCCCAAATGGGCTTTAAAGCTGGGTGCTCTACTGATACAGCCATATATAGCATGAAACTATCAATAGAATATTACAAAGCCAGAAAAACATCGGTATATGCATGCTTCCTAGATCTAAGCAAAGCTTTTGACATGGTTTGTCATGATAAATTATGGAAAAAACTGACGGACCGACAAGTACCACCACAAATTGTAAATATATTGAGTATATGGTATAAGCAACAGGAAAACTTCGTCAGATGGAATGACAGCCTGTCAGAAGCAGCAAAATTAAAGTGCGGCGTTAGGCAAGGAGGCTCAATGTCCCCAGTGCTGTTCAACGTATATATGGACGAACTTAGTAAAACACTGAACAAAGCAAGAATCGGATGCCATGTTGCCGGAGTATGTATGAATAACATAAGTTATGCAGATGACATGGTCATACTAGCCCCATCAGTAAGGGCAATGAGAAAACTTCTGGCCATTTGCCAAGCATACGTCGATAGTCATGGTTTGATGTACAATGCCAAAAAGTCATCATTGCTGGTGTTTAAAGCAAATACTGTTCCTACTGTCATTCCACCCATTCTCCTCGGCGGAGACAATGTCAAAATCTGCAGTGAAATAAAATATTTGGGGCATGTCGTCACTGATGACCTAAATGATAAAAATGACATAGAACGCCAAAGAAGAGTACTAAGCGTGCGAGCCAACATGCTCGCCAGGAGATTCAACAGGTGCAGTTCTCCGGTGAAGAAGCAAATATTCCAGAGCTACTGCATGAGCTTTTACACCGGCGAACTATGGACAAGATACTCACAAGGCGTCATGAACACACTTCGAGTACAATACAATAACGCATATAGGGCACTATTCGGCCTACCTTGGCGATGCAGTGCCTCGCAGATGTTCGCAGAAGGAAGGGTACATGGGTTCGCCGCTTTGATGCGCCACAGAATAGCCGGGGTGAGACAGCGCTACCAAAGATCGGAGAACCCTCTCGTCCTGGCCGTGGCCCAGTGGCAGGGCGCGCCTCTTCACCAAACGTGGAGAATTCATCTGAAGCCCCCGTAGATCGAGCATAGATGAATATTGGAGAAAAACACTGGCTCCTACAATCTGAGATCCGATGGAACAACAAGTACCTGATTTAAAGACTTAACTATATTTTTTGTGAATAGTGTATCTAATGATGCTTCTCTTTTTTAATTTTTTTTATTTTGTTAATTTTTATCTTTTTATTTATTCATATGTAATTAATATTCATATATAATAACATATGTAATTATACCCTATATGGGATGTGTGGGATTGCACTCCCCTCCCCACATCCTGGAATAAAGACCTTATTATTATTATTATTATTATTATTATTTATTAGGTATGTTAGGCTCCAGGCCGGAGGTAGGTAGCCGCCAAATTCAACCGTGGGGCACACTTGCGATTTGTACATTTTCAGCAGTTGTGTACTATCAAATTATCGGCAAGCCCTGTACAGTATGCCCAGGTTTTGAGAGGGTAGCTTAACACTGGTTTCTATAAATGTAAAAATTTAAATATAGTAAGTAAAAATAATGAACGGTTACCTCGAGAGTGTTCTCTTGGGGTAAGAGAATTAAATCGAATTCTCTCGTCGAATTCAATGTTTGAAAGACCCAATCATGTCTGATTACGTCTAAAAGGGATCGAAATGTTAGTCTCTTTCAACGGAAGCAATCTTCCGAACAGACTCTCCATTCATATGCTTGGTGTAACTCTAAGTGACCAGCTCAGGTATGTGGGCTCAATCGAAGGCAAAGTAAAGTTGCCTCTCAAAAACTGGGCGTACTGTACAGGGCCCGCAGATACTTTAATAGTACACAACTGATAACCCGGTACAAATCGCAAGTACGCCCCACGGTTGAATTTGGCAGTCACCTCTGCTTTGGAGCTCCAAAATACTTGAAAAATACCCTCGACTTTGTGCAGAAACGGGCGGTCAGTTTGATAGATTCTCCCACCTTAACGAACGGATTGCAATCTTTAGAGCACAGGCGTCGGGTGGGAATGCTATCCATGTTCTACCGGTATTTCAATGGGAGATGCTCTGAGGAACTAGCGTCATTGATCCCTTCGGCACCGTTGCATAGTCGGGAGACACGCCAAACGCGCGCCCAACATATGTATTGACATTTGTCACATGAGAACGGGGCGGTTTTTCGACTCGTTCTTGAGTTCAACAGCTCGGCTATGGAACGATTTGCCGGCTTCTTTGTTTCCTCCCTCCTACAACGTGGGTCTCTTCAAGACCAATGTTTGTTCCTTCCTCTCCTCAAAAGACCCCCCACACAGCATCCCAGATGACACAGGCCCCGAGGGAAATTATTTTCTTCAGTGTGGAGTTAATGTAAAAAAAAAATAATAATAAAATAAAAAATATATACATGAATATTACACAATAGAATCAATAGTCTGTGAAATGCAGATAAAAAATCGAACTTTCGACTTAATTTTACTCAATGATTTTTCAACAGTTGCATAGGTGGATAATAACACTGCACACCGATCTGGACTCCTTTCTACCAAGCCCACATTGTTAGGATCGAAAGAATTCAAAAAAAAATTTTTAAACACTTAAATTATAAACTTAACCTACACTTTCTAAATTACACCGATTCTATTAAATTTCATCAGTTCAACTCCCTTCATACACGACGATTAATTTTTGATCAAATTATATTATTTAAAATTTTAAACAATGGCCTGGAATCACCAGAGCTTACCAATTCAATAAAACTCCATATTCCTTCAAGATTAACCCGACAATCGAATTTACTTCATTTGCCCACTTGTAGAACAAACTTTAGAAAAAATTCCCCGATTCCTCAATTATGTGCGCAATACAACGAATTGTTTCACAACGTAGACATTTTTAATTTAAACCTTCAGAAGTATCGAATAGAAGTAACTCGTGCGATATTGGATTGATACGGGGTGTGGAAGGTATCGAGAGCATCTCATATCCTTATCCTATATTCTCCCTCCCCTCCCCCTCCTCTCCCCTTCCTCTCCCCTTCCTAAGTCTAAAATTTAGCTTAAGATAAATTAAAACTCCATCTAGAAAATATATTAGCATAAGAAACTCTTTTGGCTTCACTGCAGTTAACATGTATATTTTTATGTCTATTGTAAGTATATAAGCTGTTTGTTTCTTACAAATAAAATAAAATAAAAATAATGAAGAAGTTGAATAACTCGAATACGATTTTAATCCAGTGACAATTTGTTTTGTCAGTGAACTTATTTTCCTTAAATTCCTGACATTCTTTAGCAGGTATTCACGATACAGTCATGCAATTGATTTAGCGGCTTTATCTTCCATTAATGAGTAAATGTTATCAGCTGTCAGTAATCAGATATCCGTAATCTCTTATCAAGGTTATTTATCAAAACATTCCTGCATCAAAACTAGAACAGCCACAGCTAATAAATACATTTTGCGAAAAACTGCATGTCTTATTACCGAAAACAATAACTCCATTGTTTTTGTGTTTAAGGCGCCGTATCATGGCTCGAAAAGAAGAAGATGGAGAGATATGTAATTACGAATGTTGAAGAGAGCGCGCGAATATTTAAAACTATAAAATTGAAAAATGTTTAATAAAACACGATGCGTTTGGAATAGAGCAAAAATCTTGTGGGGATTGTCTAAAACAACGTTCAAAGAAACACTGTAATTTTTTTTATACATATAACTTGTTAAATAACATAGACAGACGTGAAAATAAAAAAATTCGGAGCATGGGTACTCTGCGATTTTTTCCTATCGAGAGAATTTAATATTTTTTTTTTTTAATTTTAAAAATGGTACATATTATAGTATTGCTGATCTTCCATTAAAAGCATTTGCTTGTGGATGGAAGAAGAATTTACATTTTATGTATACATTTAAACAGTCACGTGTTTCACATATATAATTAGTACAGTTAATACAAACACATCGTAATCAAGACCCTTTAATTAAAAGACATCCGTGTATTCCGTAAGAGTAAAAACAAGTATAATTTTTCGTGTTACATTCACGTGGAAATAGGGGAAGCAGTCTTCCCGTTGATGATTTCTTTAAAATGATTTTTGATAGAGTTAGTTGATATAATTTGCGTTTCGGCGTGGTGATTGTATAGATATTATCTTGAAAAATAACATATTTTTTTAAGAGCTTAAAAACTTCAAATGTTCAAGGGAGATTTGCGAAAAATCGGTAGAAATTCGGGTAGCGACGGCTTAATTCTTAAAAATCCTTTTTTTAATTTAATGTAAATCAAGTTTAATAATATTAATTAAATTTATTATTATTAAGTTCTGCATGTAATTGTATTTATTTTTATTAAGTTCTGCATGCATTTTAATTAATTTAAATTTACTTGAACAATAGGAAATACTTAGATTAGATACTTACAAAAGTTTACAATTTATATTATAATTTGATGACGTTGGCCTCACTGGGTGACTTGCCCGTGCTGAGGCCCCCCTTTTTATGAAAATGACTATACTGTGAATCTTATAAATATGACATAATTACGATTATCCATTTTTCAAAGTTTTTTTATTTAATGTTAAAAGCAATAATAAATTACAGTAATAATCATCACCATTAATAAATTTTCAAATGTTTATAGTTGTAATGATTATGAATGACTAGCTGGTATTACCCGGCATGCGTTGCTATATTATTCAAAGAAATTAATTGATTATCCCTGCATGTCCTTTCCCGTGCGTTACCGTTCACCTCCCGAGTCCCCTTCCCCTCCCGCGTTCCCCTTTCACCTTCCTGCCTTCCCCCTCCCTCGTCAGGCCTCCCCAGAACCCCACCTCCGTTCTCGTCCCCCCCCTCCTGATTTTCCTCCCTGCCGCTAAAATATATGAAATTCAACCATTTTCATTTACACAAATTTTATAACGTCAGAGCTTATCGTTGTATATAGCCTATAACCTTTGCGGGCTTGCGCACAACAAATCACCAAAGTTTCATCGCAATCGGATGAAAGGTATGGCAGCGCATAAAGTACGAACAAACAAATAAAACAAATATTGTTTTTTATATGTAAGATTATGAATCTTCAAAATTTTAAAAAATATATTCAATCTACACATGAAAGAGCGCAAACGGCATTCTGCTAAATTAAAATACCGAATCCTGTAAACATTGAATTATTGAATTAAAACATTGAATTGAAACTGCGCTTGAAAAGGCTTAAACCGTGATTGGTGACCAGTGAATAGCCAGGTACTATCCCCACCTCCCTCTTATCTCCCTCCCTCCATCCCCTCCCCATCACCCTCAGCCAATTTAAAAAACATATGTATTTATTTATTTGAGGAACATAAACAGTCTTAGTAATATAATAAACATAAGAGGATGATAAAAAAACAGACCAATTATTAATGTTCACAGATAGGTATTCAGAAACAATACTAACTAAATGTAAACTAGAATATTTAAGAAAAATGAAGAAAAAAACAGAACTAAGCAGCAATAAAAAAAAATAATAAGAGTACAAATCTGAATTCAACAAATGATAAACCAATACACAACAATAAAATAAGTGTGATTATAACTGAAATAGACTGCAAAATAGGTATTTGATTTGGGAAGGGTAAGGGGAGAGGAATAAGGGAATGTTGCCACGCAAGTAATATAAAAATATTAGATACAATTAATTTAATCGTCATGAATATGTGTTATTCGCACCTAGAATGTTATACGGTGAAGTTCTGTAGCGACAGTAACTAGCAGTAAATACGTCAGCACGTGTGTCTATATTTGCAAATTTGTTGTTATAGTAGTTACATGTCCTTTGCATAAATTCATTTTGATTGGAATTGGTGTTGCATCTATCAATATAGAAAAGGGTATTTTGTCTACTATATCGAATCGACGCGTGGAAATTTATTTTGTTTAGCAAATCCGGGCAGTCAACTTTTGAGTTAATAATTTTGTACAGGAGCATCTGATCAGCGACAAGCCTCCTGTTGAGTAGTTTCGTGATTCGAAAATGTTTCTCAATTTCGTCGTAAGAGTTGTATATGTTGAATGATTTAAAATTGACGAATTTGAGAAATCGCTCCTGAACTCTTTCTAACCTGTTAACATAAACAATATTGCGCGTATAATAATATATTGTTCGACTACAGCTGCTAATGTTATGAATCAATGCTAAAATGAATCGGTTATCTGTGATCGCAGAGGTACTTCATCTCATACATTATACGAGTTGCTGGTTACAGTTCCATAACCAAAGGCAAATCGCGTCACTCTTGACGTATCTATTATTCAACATTTTTTTCTATTGCATAACACTCCGCCATCTCTCAATGCAATATTTTCCCCTCGGGCTTTTGTGACGAGGTCGAAGTTCAGGCCTTTAACCGAGAACGCAGAGTAATAAACACTGAGCGTGGTTATACTATCTCACCATGAATACTTCAGTGCATTAAGCCGCCGCTATCCGAATTTCGACCGATTTCTTACATATCTCCCTTAAACATTTGAAGTTTTAAAGCTCTTAAAAAAATATGTGTTATTTTTGAAGATAGTATCTGGATGCGTTCCACGCCGAAACGCAAATTATATGAAATTCCCTCGATAGAAAAAATCGCAAAGTACCTATGCTCCGAAAATTATTTAAAACAAGTCTATTTCTATTATTTTACAAGTTATATTTGTGAAAAATTTCATTATGTTTCTTTAAATGATACTTAAGATACCTTCCACGAGATTTTTGCTCTATTTTAAACGAGTCATGTTTTATTAAGCATTTTCCCAATTTTCGCATCAATTTTGTCATTGAAAATATTGGCGCGCTCTGTCCAACTTTCGTAATTACATATCTCTCCATCTTCTTCTTTTTGGACCGGGAAGCGTCGCCTTAAGAGGAAACCCGGTCGCCAAGAAATTTGCCGTAAAAGCAATCAACAGTCTTTTGATACACAAATTAACGAAAGATAGGCCATTAATAAATAACGTTTAATAGAATCTTCATATGAGACTAGAATATTTTGCAATAATAAATGATCAAGGATATTGCTGAAAATACCTTAAGACAAAATTGGCTTAGTACGAGCAGGTGCTGGGGTGCCCGATAAGGACTGGGGTTTCCGGAAAACTTATAGAATAAGGAGAACGCCATTTTTTGGATGCATGTCATGGTGCAATAAATTCTGTATACCCAAAACCGTAATGAAAACGGATGTCAAAGACTAGACTGCAGGTGATTGGTGGTTGACGAAAATTCTTCAGTAGGCAGAACTGGGCAGTGTGTTCAAAGCATGAAAGAATTCGTCTGATTGCATAATTTTTTTTAAATATTGGTTTAACAAGTGCTCTCTTTCAGCGGAAACGATTTGTGGCATTTGGGGTCGCTGTTTTGAGGTCTTTTTGAGGATAGGTAGGAGGTTCTTGAAGACAGCCATATTGTCGGAACAGGGAGGCCGGCAAATCATTTCTCAGTCGAGTTTTCGAACACAAAACGAAAATTGAGTTATTGATGGAATAATGTTGGGCACACTAATATGGATGTTTAAGGTAGGGATTATGGTAATGAACATTTTTAGGCCTGTGGCAGCATGTTAAAGTTTGTTTTGTGGAAGAATGTTGTATGATGCCATTTATCGAAAACACGAAGCGTGGTTCAATTCATGGGAATAAATGGATAAAACGAACGTCTTATGGCTTCAATTAGAAAGATTTCGTAGCCAAGAAGCTGAAGAATGCAGGAAAGTAGAATTTGTCCAGAAAATATATTATTAAGCCTGTTTTTTAGCCGGTGGAACAGTTTTGTGGAATAATGTTGTATGTTGATCTCAAGACAATATCTCGAAAGTAAATGGTTTCATTTATTCATATTGGATAACCAACACCTTTGCCATAGGTCACCCCAAGTGGTTCGCTACGTTTGATGATTTAGCAGGGGTGCCCGGGTTCACGGGGTGAGGTTTGTCTAGGTCTTGGAGGCGGATGACCAGGACACACTGAACCCCAGATTCCTACTCACCCCTCAAACCTTTTTCCTTCCCAGAACTCTCCTTCCCTTCCTCTCCTTAAAAAACCCTCCACACAGCATCCCCAAAGATGACATAGGCCCTGAGGGAAATTATTTTCCTCAGGACCTCCTGTGTGGAGCTCATGTAAAAAAAAATCGTTTTTTTGCCTTTTAAGCTGAAAAACATCAACGACATATGTACATTTATGTTGGAAGAGCATGTTGCTTTCTGTAAGGTGCGAGAAGTCAAAAAGATCACTTTGTGGAATAATTTTGTTTGTGAAATTTTTATATAAGTACAACATTATTCCACAAATTCAGTATACATTTCAGTAATAAACTCTAATTTAATTGTCTTCCTAGACGACTTTTCATTTAAAACTCTTAAGAATTATCCGTTTTATGTATTTTAAATATAATTTTTTTATAAAATATAACTAGTTTCGTTTTTCCAATTTTTCTCGAAACAAGAATATTTTTTTTATTTTTACATTAACTCCACACGGGAGGCCCTGAGGAAAACAATTTCCCTCAGGGCCTATGTCATCTTTGAAGATGCTGTGTGGAGGGTGTTTTTGAAGAGAGGAAGGAGTGAACGTGGGTCTTGAAGAGAGCCATGTTGTAGGAGGGAGGAAATTCAGAGGCCGGCAAATCGTTCCACAGCCGAGCTGTTGAACTCAAGAATTGGTCGTAGAAACGACCCGTTCTCATGTGACTAATGTCAACCGTGTACAAATGTTGGGCGCGTGTTTGGCGTGTTTCCTGACTATGCACCGATGCCGAAGGGATCAATGACTCTAGTTCCTCGGAGCATCTTCCATTGTAATAACGGTAGAATAAGGACAGCATCTCACCTGACGCCTATGCTCTAAAGATTGCAATCCGAATGTTAAGTTACGAGAGTCTATCAATCGGACCGCCCGTTTCTGCACAGAGTCGAGGGTTTTTTAAGGTATTTTGTGGCTCCAGACCAGAGATGGCTGTCAAATTTAACCGTGGGGCGCACTTGCGATTTGTACAGGAAATGTATTGCTGGATACAACATTTTTCCGGATGAGGGCTCAATTATATTTTGTCTGTTTAAGTGTTTGTTCTGTTGCACCTGCTCTGCAAATATTTAGATTATAATCACCAGTCTTATGATTAATGCTCTGCAATAATAATTAGCTGCAGTTTAACAAGTTATGTCACCAGATTTCTCACATTCTGGTGTGATAAATCCGCCAAGTGCTAATTTGACTTGAATCGCTTACGTGCTGATGTAACGCTAGTAAAACAATCAATTAGCAATTGTTACTATTCGTAACAACCGCAGGCAACAAGGTAACTCATTGATTACCGAAGAACAACCGAAGAAGCCAACCCAACCGTGTAATGATGTTCCATGACCGTCAAGTTTGCACTTCCACTGATAAATAGCTTTAACAGGTAAGTTAAATAGAAAAAGAATTAAGATTGTCTTGTCGTGGATGAAATGGCGTTTTTTTATAAATGCGTTCGTATATTGAAATCCCGTAAAAATAGCCTAGAAAATTGTATTATAATTTTTTTTTGCCAAAAACTCCACACAGCAATTTTTTTTTGTCTTTTGGGGAAATGAGGAAGAGAAAGTTTTGGGAAGGAAAAATATATGAGGGGTTGTTGGAATCTGGGAGTCAATTTTTCTAGGAGTGACGGATGTATGAATCCATCGCTCCAACTGCGGTGAAAGGGGATGGGTCGAGAGACTCTAGCTGGAGAGGTCTAGGTTAGGTCTCCCTCAAATCTGATCCGGGCAAACTTTGGACAAACTTTGGCCGCCCAGACCTAGACCAGAGTAGTTTTAAAAACTTTATTTTTTCATTTTTTTATTTTATTTTAGCGATAATGTAAAATAATTGAATATACAAAATACAATGGTGAATTTAAGTACAGATATTGTATTTCGTTGTCCTCCTCACTAGGGGGTCCTGTGCCGAGGTGGACCAAAAGTTATTTAAATACAGTTTATTTGTCTTCTGTCGTTTTTAGTGTCTTCATTGGGGTTTTTTCAATGATATTTTTATTCTTGATTTGTACTCATTAGAATGTTTTATTAGTTTTATGTCTTGGGAAAGGATGTTATGGAGTTTTGTTGCAAAGTATGTGTAGTTTCTTTGTTCGAATGCGGTTTATAACTTGGAATATTTTGAATGTAATTTTTATTCGATCTGGTGTTATGCATTCACCGTCTAGTAGAGGATTCAGTATTTTTGAATAGCTTCAATAATATTTTTTTGGCATATATATGTTGTAAATTTGGTACGTCAAAGCTATTGAAAATTTCAAATAAAGGCATTTTAATGGGTACTTTCAGTAGCTCTTTATGATTCCTTTTTTAATTGTATTCAGATTGTGTATATACCATGTGTAGCAGATCCCCATCCTATGATTCCGTATTCAATTCGAGAGTGACGTTACGCGTAGTAGACGTTTTTCACATCCTTTTTATTTACCACATTTCTTAGATTTTTAAAGAAATATATAAGGTGTGTGAGTTTTTCCGCAACACCTTTGATATGTAGATTTCATCTAAGATTTTCATCAATTATTATATTACTCCGAGATATTTTATGTTTAGCTAAAGTAAAGCAATTTAGCTAAAGTAAACAAGGAAGCGAAAACTGAAAATTCACGCTGAATATATTTGCGTTTGTCAATAGGACTATAATTTTGTTGTCGTAAACTATAAAGTACGTAAATATTATTGTTACATCAATTCTGGACGTTATGAAACACTGCCAAACCATTCTTCAGGACAGTTCACGCTCCGGTTAACAAATCGACTTAGCGGATGGTAATTTGGCACGAATCGACAAGTAATTGTTAAAACTGTAACTTTGTACTCACAGTTTTATATAAGATAGATATTAAATTTTGTACCTTCTTTAGGACGAAACAGACTGTAAGATAGGTAAATGTTGTACCTTCTTTAGGACGAAACACACTGTAAGATAGGTAAATGTTGAAAGATTGGAAATCTATTACAGAATTCAAGGGATATTTATTAACGTTAACCCTCCGTGCACTAAGTGACTAAAAATCTCGTCCCAAACTAGGTGGGGATATTGACCCATAAAGTTAGTCAAGTACAAACTAGGTGGGGATATTGACCCATAAAGTTAGTCAAGTACATACGAGTAAATTTTAAATAAAGAAACAAATGGAATAGAAAAAAATGACAACAATCAATTATATAGGGTGAGGCCTTGAGTGAGCTCGGGCCCAGCGCTCACTCAGGAGTGGCGCTTTGTGCTGGAAGGCTACGGTCACCACCGGATGCCATTAGCCGCATCCTGGCTCCAGTGACCCGTTGTCTCATCTCAATAGAATCGAACAGGATTAATAGGGTAGCGTCTGCGTGGTTGAATTTCAGAACCCGGCTGTGAGAGTATGTCGTTGTCGCAATTCGGTTTCGAATTCAAGAATTCGTCAAAATATGTCGCCGCTTCCGTCAACAGGTCGCATGGGGACGTGCCCCTCCCCCTAGGTATAAGTTCTACGAATTTGTGAATTTGTAGTATCTCCCCGGACTTGGAAAGATTGACGGTAATATATAGTTGTGTCAAGCAGCTACATATTACTACATATGACGTCTATGCCTGTCCCGGTGACTAGCTATCACTGGATGGCAGTGGTTCCGAGGAACGGGCTAATTTTGGAACCAGTTCCTATTGGATTTATAAAATGGCCACCAGCACTAACTGGGCAAAGCCGAAGCAAAAGCCACCCGCAGGACCTAGCAGCTACTGCTAGTCAGTCTTAATTATCTTATTACTTACGATAACCTAGTAGATAGTAACTTAATCAATGAAATTAATTTATACGCCAGGCCCAAATCTACCAGAAAATTTGACATATTTTGGACCGAAATTTTTAACAATAATACGGGATACTTTAATCCCATATCTAGAATGTAACGATCTTACAACGATCTCACTAAATCTCACTATATAATAGATATTTTAGTGAATAATTTTACTTGTTTTAAGAAATATCTCCATGATTTGTGCAACTAAAATGTTGTTTTATTATTTTTATTAAACAGTTTAAATGTTATGTAGCTATCATGTATTTCAAATTTTCTATTTAAGTTTCTAAATTATGTAAAAAAATACTTACATTGTTTTTCATGTGTCTGTGAATACGCTAATGTTATTACTGTAGACACATTAGTCTAGGGATATTTATATTTGTATCTTAATTTGTTATACGTTAACCAAAATAATGCTCTGTAAATATCCTGTTTGTGTCTCAAATAAATAAATAAATATAATTTATAATAAATCCACGCACAATAAATACAATTGAACTTTATGTTATTTATACATTTTAATGATTGTGTCAAAATGTAGGCTATGGCATTTAAAAATGAAACTCGTAAGAGTAGTGAAACTTGACAGTACTTTTTGCTGTTTTATTGTAAACCTTGTAAACTCCATAAAAGAAAAACATGAAACTGAAAAGTCGTAAAAGTGCATTTTAACGACATTTTGATGTGTTTCTTTATCTCTGACACGATTCTATGTGGCACACGAGCTGTTTTATATATTATTTATAGACAAACATAAATACAATCTTACCCTAAGAGCTGCCAGAGAAGACTCTTCAAAACCATACGTGGTCCAGATATTATTTTAAGTGTTTCTTCGTTGAGGAATTTCAAGGTAATAGATATTAGGGTCAGTCAAAAAGTAAAGCCTCCTATTTTTTTTCTTATGTCAAGAAATAAAAAATGCAATTATGTGGGTTGAAAACCACACTATTGAAGATTAATTTATTACTTTTCAATTTCCGTCCATTTCCACAGCTTTGGTTCATCTTTTGTCTGGTCAGTGATTGAGTGGGCATCGCGTTTGGGTTCCACCCGGGCGTCCCGTGTTCGATTCCTCGGCTGGCTAAGTCCTCCATCACAACACAAGCAACATCTTCTTTCTTTGGTGGTAGTAGAAGATTTTCAAATATTGGTTATTCGTAACCCAGGAATGTTTGTCTTTCTTTATAAAAAAAAAACTTTTAACAAGGGCATGTATAACAGTGTTGTAAATAGTACGGTCACATTCAGAACACCATCGCCATAACTTTCCCCTCTAATACAAAGTTTTGAATTTTTTCGTCCTTGGTGAGTTTGTGTGATGTCATTCCATTGACTGCCTCTTTGATTCAGGTTCAAAAAATGAACCCATATTTCGTCTCCGGTCACAATTTTTTTCCAGAAACGTGTTGTGAGGCTTATTGTTGTTCTTAATTCTTTATTCTGGCCAGTTAATGTTCTTGCACAAACTTTTTTTGAATAATCAGTTGTCGAATTTTTGTCATCACACTGCTTTTACTGGGGGAGAGAATGCGACATCTGCAGTTATCTGGGGTCACCACGATGTTAACAATTATTACAATAATAGAATTACCGTTGTACATAAACATATTAACACTTCAATTAGAAATGTTCACAGCATGAGTAATCAATGTTTAGTTGTTACTTGACGGAAATGCTTGTAGTAATAACAGAATAATCAAAATGAAATAAAAAACATAATAGTGTCAAATATAACACATAACCTGCAGAGAAAGAGAAAAAAGAAAGAAAGAATGAAAGGGAATGACAATAAAGCAGCTACATAACTGTTCTACACGAAGTGTCATGGTAGGAGTTTGATAATTTGTTTTTTGAAATACGTGAGATTGTTTGCATGGATATCTATATGGTCACATTCAATGGACGACACATTCGAGACAGTGGATTGAAGTATGCAATATTGCTATTATATTTAAAGACTCCTTAAACTCCTATTTGGCAGCCATCAAGACAAGAGTCTGGAGCTCTAAAATACCTGAAAAATACCCTCGACTCTGTGCAGAAACGGGCGGTCCATTTGATAGACTCTCCCATCTTAACAGACGGATTGCAATCTTTAGGGCACAGACATCGGGTGGGAATGCTATCCTTGTTCTACCGGTATTTCAATGGAAGATGCTCCGTGGAACTAGCGTCATTGATCCCTTTCGCACCGGTGCATAGTCGGGAAACACGCCAAACGCGTGCCCAACATATGTACACGACATTTGTCACATGAAAACGGGTCGCTTCTTCGACTCGTCCTTGTGTTCAACTGCTCGGCTGTGAAACGATTTGCCGGCCTCTGTGTTTCCGCCTTCCTACAACATGGGTCTCCTCAAGACCAATGTTAAATTACGTCTTTTAGGAACTTTAATATGAATATTGCTCAGATAATGAGTGGTTTGAAGCTTATCCGGTGTAGGATTAATGTTTTTTTTTGGTTTTTAAAACTTGTTTTCCCATAAAAACGACAATGGATAATAGGCCATTAGGATAAAAGTCATGTTGGCACGACCAAGTCATAAAGGACAATGACTAATACTATAAACAATCACCTGTTGAGTGTTGAACTTGGTTTGTGTACAGCACGTGCAACGTGCATTATGTCTATAGTGTCATGGCGCATGATTAAACTTACTAATTGTTATTAACATTTTATACAGTTGCGTGCCTTCAATTTTATTATTTATTAATTAACTAACTAACCGCCACGCCGTTTCCCCGCAGGGTTAGGTAGAGAGGCCGTACTGCCAAGCAATTCGGTCCTGGCACACACTCTTTGCTTCACTCGCAATCATACATAATGTCATACATACTTTTCTATTATTCTGACTTTTGACATGGCCCGATTCAAGTATCTGATTCACTTGATCGTGCCGTGTCTTCCTCGGGCGTCCCCGACTTCTTCTATCATTCACATTTGCGTCATTTATTCTTCTTACACTACTTTCTTCGTTCATTCGCTCTACATGCCCAAACCATGTGAGGGTCCCTTTCTTAATCTTACTCGTTATGCTTACATCAGCCTTACATTCTTTGCGGATCTCCACATTTCTCACCATCCATCCCAGAGTGGAAAATACTCTCAGCTTCATACTTGTATAAGACCACCATTCAGAATTAAAACGTTGCTTAAAATGGCTTTAGCCGTTTTTGGTGACCAGATCTGAATGGCCAGGTACTTCCCCACCTTCCTCTTCCCCATCTCGTTCCCCTCCCCGTTACCTTCAGTCACACAACACACCCCAATTGGGGATGCCATAGTCTCACTGGCTGCAGACGGGAGCAGCTGGGTCTCTTGTGCGGTATTCATATTTAAAAAAAAACCCTTCAACTTAGGTGCAAGGCGATGTTCCGAGAGAGTCCGGCTCAAAAGATCTCCCTCAACCAGTCTTTCCCGATCCGGCTCGCCACACAATAGGCAGGCTCAACTGCCGCCAAGACCCGAACAAACCTCAAAAACCCGGGCACTCTTACACAACAAAAACCCGGGCACTCTTGCTAAGTGGCCAAACGTAGCGAATCACTTGGGGTGACCTGCGGCAGAGGTGCTGGTAATCCAATAAATGGTTCCTGAGGCGACGGCGGTAGCCATATTCCCAAATTAAAATCTCCTATTCCCAATGGAGCGATTTTGGTCGAAAAATGGACCTCTTTTATTTTGCTGCGATTGATAGCGGTCCAAAATTCGACCACATTTTCCTGCCATTCGTAAAACATTTATTGTAATTATTTAAAACATTTCCGTGAACAGCCATTTATTTTAAAAGGAAGCTATTGAAATGCTTTATCTTTTATGTCCACAGATTTTGCAAATCCGAACTTCGTAGTCTATTTTAGAACGATGTTAAAAATAAATTTTTAAAATATTTTTTCACTCAGGATTTCTGATCAGCTGTTTACGGTTAAAATGAAGTCCTTTTTTCCATAGATATGCAACTTTAATTATCAAGTATATACCACAGACAATATACAGAAATCGAAATTTTTCTATTTTGACTCAAGTACCTCTCAGGGAGTTTCAAAGTTACAATTTTACGATTTTTTATATTTTTTTTATAAATCCCACAAATATGAGATAAACGGTAAAATATAGATTAATTCATTGGCTATATAGCACCATAATAAGTTTTTATGTCTCCATGTTAAAATTTGAAGGTATGATTTTTTTAATGTTTGAAAAAAAAAATTAAAATGATCTTCTGGAAATCTCAAGCAATCGAGGCAACTTTATTTATCTCGCGTGGACCCTCCAGTGACTTAGTTTTGAACGCATCGTTTCTCGTTAGGTATCTTCTCAAACGTCTCTTATCTGTTCTGCCTCTTATCTTGTCGTTAGAAATTTGATTTTATTGTAACTAACATAATGTTTTCTTTCTTTACAGGTGAGTTCGTACTTCATTTCATCAAATGGACCATTCAGTCACAGCGTACATATTCTCAAGTTCAAAGCTAGAGCAAAAATGCTCCAGGCATCTTTTCGTAGCCAACGACAATTATGTCTTTACAATACGGTGACATATCCGATCCTTTTATGGCTGTATTGTCATTTGTTTAAATTCGTATTTCATGTCTGATTACGTCTAAAAGGGATCGAAATGAAAATCTAGTCTCCTTCAACGGAAGCAATCTTCCGAACAGGCCTTCCGTTGATATGCTTGGTGTAACTTTAAGTGATCAGATATGGGGGCTCCATCGAAGCCTGAGTTAAATTAGCCTCTCAAAAACTGGGCGTACTGTACAGGGCCCGCAGATAATTTAATAGTACACAACTGCTAACCCTGTACAAATCACAAGTGCGCCTCACGGTTGAATTTGGCAGCCAGCTCTTGTCTGAAGCTCCAAAATAACTGAAAAATACCCTCGAATCCGTGCAGAAACGGGCGGTCCGTTTGATAGATTCTCTCATCTTAACAGACGGATTGCAATCTTTAGGGCACAGGCATCAGGTGGGAATGCTATCCTTGTTCTACCGGTATTTCAATGGAAGATGCTCCGAAGAACTAGCGTCATTGATCCCTTCCGCACCGGTGCATAGTCGGGAAACACGCCAAACGCGTGCCCAACGTATGTACATGGTTGACATTTGTCACATGAGAACGGGTCGCTTCTTCGACTCGTTCTTGTGTTCAACTGCTCGGCTGTGGAACGATTTGCCGGCCTTTGTGTTTCCTCCTTCCTACAACATGGATCCCTTCAAGATCAATGTTCATTCCTTCCTCTAGGAATAGGCCATAGGACATAGGCCCTGAGGGAAATTGTTTTCCTCAGGGCCTTCTGTGTGGAGTTAATGTAAAAAAAAAACCAACATATCCGTCACTTCTTTGCGTATATTGTCATCCGTTAGAAAAAGAGGCCTGGAACTTTTTGACTCCCAGTGTGAACAGAGCCCAAAGGTAAGTTTTTTGTACTATTCCAGATATTAATTTCAGCGAGTTGTATTCGTTTTTACTTCTAACTTCCGATGCGGTTAGTAAGGTGCGCCACTGGCTATAAAATGAATTATGTTTAAAAAAGTTGGGTAACACGTTTGATCATGAACGGTGATTGTTATATCATGGTAACATCCTTCCTGGAGGAAGAAAACGTGAGTAACGGTTGGTTGTCGAGGTCTTTATCTGAAATAATCTCTTTATTGTTATTATAATGAAAGTAGGTATTTAACGAAGCAAGTAAAACATTTGAAAGAATATTCGAAATATCTTCGATTTTCAGTATTGTTCCACTGGAGCGATTATGGTCGAAAAATGGATCACTTTTATTTTTCTGCGATTGATAGCCGTCCAAAATTGGACCACATTTTCCTACTATTCGTAAAACATTTATTGTTATTATTTAAACATTTCCATGGCCAGTAATTTATTTTAAAACGAAGCTATTGTAATGCTTTATCTATTATGACCATAGATGTGGCAAATCCAAACTTTGTAGACTATTTTAGAAAGATGTTAAAAAAAAAAATTCACGCAGAATATCTGATCAGCTGTTTACGGTTAAAATTAAGTCCTTTTCCATAGATATGCACCTTTCATTATCAAGTATACCACAGACAGCATACAGAAATCGAAAATATTTTATGTCGACTCGAATAAGTACCTCTCACGAAGTTTCAAACTAACAAACATGCAGGATTCGCGCGGTTATAAACTTTACGATTTCTTTATTTATTTTTATAAATCCTACAAATATGAGATAAACGGTAAAACAGAGGTTAATTCATTGGCTATATAGCACTATAATAAATGTTTATATCTCCATGTTAAATTTCGAACGTATGAATTTTTTAATATTGGCGAAAAATTTTAAATTAAAATTTTTTAAAATGATCTTCTGGAAATCTCGAGCTATCGAGACAAATTTATTTATTTCGCCTTGTCGCTCCAGTGGTTCATTTAGTTAATAGTAGCATTTATGAATTTTTTTATAGTCCCGGCTGTCGCAAAATCAAAATACACACTTGCAAAATTCTATGGGTAATCTCAAAACACATCACCCAAAAACTGTTTTTAATTACCTGCATTAATTTTAAATTTCGGTCTGACCGCGAATTACGTAGTTTTAAAATAAATAAAATAAAATTTCGAACAGCACTCAACAGATTCTGATCATAATCTGTCAGTGACTACCATTAAGCATTGGACACACCTCGTGGAGAGAATCTCATCAGCCTTCTACAGGTTGGTAAAGCTGGTGCTCGAACCCGGAATCATCTGAAGAACATAGAATGTTGCCTTTACCTTGTATATCACTCACTTCTCCAGGTAATTACACATATAACTCGTTAGTTAAACATCTTGTCGTTTATTGTTGGATCATACAAACACTTCTAAACACTTTCACTGCCTTTTGCGGTTACCTTCTTCTGGTTTGACGTCTATAGAATATTCTAGGTGGGTTTAAACGACTCAAAAAAGCCTAACTCCTTGCGACTTTTTTAGGTTTTTCTAATACAAGAAAGAAAATTTAGGTTACATCCATATCCATACTAATATTATAAATGCGAAACTGCTCGAGTTTGTTTATGACCTTTTCACGCATAACACAATATAAAGACTTTAATAATTCTTTCACCAATATAAAGCTAAATTATATACGCAGACTACAGGTTGTATATGATGATAAGCTCTGGCGTTATGAAATTATACATATTAATATATTATATTTGTTATACGTTTTCTGTCGCTAACAAAAGCGAGTTTTTGCTAGCGTCAGAAAAAAATCTTTTCCATGGAAACAATGTTGATATATTTTTGGGCTCTATGCTGGTAGGTACTCAGTACTGGTCAGTTACTACTGCAGAAAATTCAAATATTAGAATTAGTTTTTTTTTTTGGACAAGCTTGGAATAAATGTCAGATGAGAGTTCCTATATTAAAAATATAATTCGTAACGATTATAAAGACTGAATGATAAATAGAGTATTTTTTTTTATTATATTAACGAACTTCCAAATATTTAAATAAAAATAAACATCCGAAATGTTTGTAAGCGCATAAATTCCGAAGAAATGAACAAAATTGGATAAGTAATTCTGTTTTTCTTTGAGCTATAGCATTATGAAATTTAGGTGGTAGGCGAGATGTTTGAAAACTGAATGTAAGGGAATGAATATATGGAATGCGGGAGGCGATGGGGGTGGGGTGGGGGGGGGGGAGATAATTGATAAGTGCAAGCGCTACAGTAATATCCCGTAATACCATGCGAGCGAAGCCGCGGGGAAAAGCTAGTAAAATATAAGAGTTGACCCAAAGTAGGTAATAAATGCAGTAAAAATAGATATCCTTCAAATCTCCAATATTTACATAGTATAAAATGAAGTCAATTTTTTTATAAGAAAAACTCTCTTTTTATAACTTTTGAAGGTTATTCCCATTAAAAAAAAGAACTAGTTGAAGATAATATTGTTGATTTTTTGAAATATGAGATTGACAAATATGACGGTTTGACAGAAGGTAGCAATAGCGAAATTAGATAACGCGCACGTCCCGGTTAGACGAGAGGTCTGGGTTCGAGTCCCAGTTGTCACGACCATTGTCTTTTTCTATTTTTCTGTGTCTTGTTTTCTTTCATATTTTCATTTAGATTATAAGTGTTATCTTCTTCTTCAATGATATAAAATGAAGTCGCTCCCGCTGTCTGTACGGTTAGATCTTTTAAACTACGCAACGGATTTTCATGCGGTTTTCACCAATAGATAGAGTGATTCAAAGGGAAGGTTTATATGTTTAATACATGCATAATGTAAGTTGAAAAGAGTCGAGAAATTTAAAGATTCAATTCAGGCAGCGTGCAGCGGCGGTGTGGATTTGATATTTATGCAAATTAACAGATGGCGTTGGTTATAAAATTTGGGTAATGGCGTTGTGCTTCATTAGCCACAGCAACGTGTGGCCGGGTCTGCCAGTAATATTAATAAAAATGTTTAAAATTAGTGTTCACAATAGTTTATGAAATATGTAGAAATAGTTGGCATACACGGCGTTTGAAAGTAGTCAACTTTTGTTAATACATCCATATTGTTTGTATTTGTTTCCAAGACTATATAAACGTTGTATTAGGGAATGCAAACTATAGTTGGAATGACATATGCGTATATAAAATGTTAATGCTTGTATAACCCCCCCCCCCCCCCCCTCACCCCCCATTCCATACAAAAAATAACACTATTTATTATACAGTCGTTTAATCGTTACGAATTATATTTTTAATGTAGGAACTCTCATCTGACATTTATTCCAAAACGTAAGCTTGTTCAAAAAACACAAAACATATTCTAATATTTGAATTTTCTGGAGCAGCAGCCGACCAGTAGGTAGGGGGCTGAGTACCTACCAGCATAGAGCCCACAAATATATCGACATCGTTTCCATGTCAACGGATTGTTTTCTTACGTGTGCAATAACTCGCTTTTGTTAGCGACGGAAATAATCTTTATAATTTCATAACGCCAGAGCTAACCATTATATATATCGCCTATAGTCCGTGCATATAATTTGGCTTTCTATTGGTGAAAGAATTTTTAAAATCCTTTTTTGTATGCGTGAAAGCGTAATAAACAAACTCGAGCAGTTTCGCATTTATAATATTAGTATGGATTATTTATTTAGTAGAGCGCCATCTAGCATTTGACAAGTCAATGGATAACAGTCAATAAACCGTTTAAAGTAAATAATACTATTGGTATAAGATCGTTAAAATGTAATATAAATGATAACCAACTGATTTGCTTTTAGCGACAAATGTTAAAACAATATTTTTATTTGTGAATACATTCCTCACGAAAGTTTTGAAG
This sequence comes from Glyphotaelius pellucidus, assembly GCA_936435175.1. NCBI lineage: Eukaryota > Metazoa > Arthropoda > Insecta > Trichoptera > Limnephilidae > Glyphotaelius > Glyphotaelius pellucidus. The sequence continues at coordinate 4,317,377 of OW386561.1, forward strand.
ATATTTCTGTATATTTTCAATGTCAATACTAATTACTGCAGCAATTAGCAGATTGGTTTAATCGATATGGAAAATCTTTGTCGGAGATTTCAAAAAACTGCAACCGAAATTGAAAGTGTTATCAATTGTCATTATAAATCAATTATTTATCTCATAAGATGTTGTTAATGATGTGAATTCGATGCACATTTTCTCTTCAGAGATGATATTGATATATTTTTTTATTATTTACTAGCGAGTACCCGGCGTTGCAGTGTCAATCGAAGAAAGAATGTGTTGGTGTTTTTATTCTGTTTATTGAAGTGTTCTTCTAGTATATTTTTTTCCGCCTTTGTCGCAGGCCAATCGTAAAATCGGGCAGATCATGATGCGCCTCAGGCATATCGTTTTGATGACAGGCCTGATTTTGCAATCGGCCACATACACGAATAAATCAGAAGATTTTCCGACCCATGAGCAGGTCCTGTGCAGGTTATACAGCCGTCTTGCTATCCGCTACCAGTATTGTTTCCTTTGCCTCTCCCTCGTACCCCACCCCTCCCATGCGAAGCATAGATTAACGTGTCGTCTGCTAATAAATTAATTAAAGAAGAAGATAATATGAAAGAGAACAAGACACAGAAAAATAAACAGATAACGGTCGCAACTGGGACTCGAATCCAGAACTTCTCGTCTTACCAGAACAAACGCCTTACCAATTTGGCTACTGTCTCCTCTTCCTTGAACATCATATTTGTCAATCTCACATTTCAAATTTTAGAATTTTTTAAGTAAATTTTATTTGATTAATTTGTGTTATTTCAATAAAATTTGCAAAACAAAGTTGTAGGTATTTTCAGTATCGCCCTTGTAATAGGCCTCCATTCAGAATCGCAACGTTGATTGAAATTACTCTAGCCGTGTTCGGTGACCAGATTTGGTTAGCCAGGTACTGTCCCACCTTCCTCTACCTCCCACACTTCCCCACTACCATCAACCTCACAACACATTATAATTATTGGGGATGCTAAAGTCTCAAACCAGCTTCAGACGATTAGGAACATTTTGGGGCTCAAAGTGAGAAACAAGCATTCAACCTTTACTGGATAACCAACACCTCTGCCTTAGGTCACCCAAGTGGCTCGCTACGTTTGGTGATTTAGCAGGGGTGAGGTTTGTCTAGGTCTTGGAGGCGGATGACCAGGACACACTGAACCCCAGTTTCCTACCCTTCCCAGAACTCCCCTCTCTTTCCTTTCCTAAAAAACCCTTCACACGGCATCCCCAAAGATGACATAGGCCCTGAGGGAAATTATTTTCATCAGGGTCTCCTGTGTGGAGCTAATGTAAAAAAATAAATTACGAACTTATAAAAAACATTACTTTTTTTAGAAGTTACTTCTTCGAAGAGATATTTATAATTTTAATAAAGTAAGTAAGTATTTAAAAAAGTTCCTTTTCTATACCATTTATAATATAGTTGATGGTTTCTGCCTTTCGCTTGTATCGAAGCCTTGTTCGCTGCCTTCGTGACCGAGAAAGGGTCTGAAATTAGGTTTGTTTTGCATTTCGTGGGCCCACTCAGGGCTCGGGGCCTCCGGGCCAAGAAATACCCGAATAACATTATGCAAATAACTCAAAAATAATATCTCTGTCTGGAAAGGAGACAAGACAATCCAGGGGCGGACTTGACAGAAAATCATGCGGCTAATTTGTAACTATAAAGAAGGTGCAATTAGTTTAACTAAATAATTATTTTAATATCCATTTTCGTTTTATCCCGACGAACAATCTATTAGTATCGATACATGTTGAGATTTTTTGAGTAAATAAGTGGTGTATGCGAAGTGATTGCTTACATTCAAACAATAATAATATTAATATTGGAAGATTTGTAGAGCGCCGTTTTTGTGAGAAATCACCTCAACCAGGGCGCTGCACAATTCAGATTTTTAGAGAAGGTAATTTCAAAGATTAGCATTGTTTAAAATATTAGGTAAGTCAAAAACTAAGGGCATTTATCACAGTGTAGTAAAAATAGTTGGAAAAAACGTGTTTATAATGATTTTCCGAGCATAGTTTGCGATTTTTTTTCTATCGAGGGAATTTCATATAATTGCCGTTTCGGCGTGAAGAATGCATTGATATTATCTTCAAGAATAACATATATTTTTTTATTAGTTTACATGTTGGGTGCTGAATACGCGCCTAGCGCATATTACGTTATTTCGCGTGGTGCTGAGAACGCGCCTAGCGCGTACGGATATGGCGAAGCCTGACAGCGTGGTGCTGAGAACGCGCCTAGCGCGTGCGGATATAGCGAAGCCGGATAGCTTGCCACGTAATTTTAGCGAATGTTTATTAACATCTGCAATTTTTACGAACAAATTGAAAGTATTTTAGAGAAAAAATGCATTTGTATCAGTTTTATTCTGTTTTAAATTAGGTGTAATTTGCAGCATCCAGTGAATGTTTAAAAAAATGCGTAATGTGTTGGAAAATATGTAATGAATCGGGAGCCGGGCCTAAATGCACTAACAAAGATTCACGCTATCAACTTTGATAATGCCTTTGGAAGGCGAAACAACTATCGTGCAGATCATGCTTATAATAATTACACAGCAGAACTTGTTTATAAATAAACTGTTTTTTCCTCAATAAACTATTAATTTTATTACATCAAAAAAACTTTTAAAACTGATTTCTACTTTCCATTAAATTTAGTAACAATAAAATTCTTCCAGTTCGCCCCTTTGTTGCTAAAACATTCTTTCGCCATGAAGCTTATGATTAAACAATTATTTTTAAGTTTGAACTTTCCTTCGAGCATTGCCCTTTCCGTATCAAAATGGCGGATACTAGTTTCATCCACATTCATAATTATTGCAGTACATCGGAAGTGGCGAGAAATAAGTCGAATTTCTACCTGTCCACTTTATAGAAGAAAAACCACTTTCTTTTCAGGGAATCTTAGTTAAGAAAAGCTGTAGATAAAAATCACTTACTTAGTAATAATAACAAACCAACTCTGTTACACATCTATACTAATATTATAAATGCGAAACTGCGTGTGTTTGTTTGTTAATCGGTTTATCGCTTTCACGCAAAACCAATGAATTGGTTTTAAAAATTCTTTTACCAATAGAAAGCTACATTATATGCGAGTAATATAGACTATATATAATGATAAGCTCTGGCGTTATGAAATTATTAACATTAATATATTAAATTTATTATACGTTTTCTGTCGCTAACAAAAGCGAATTATTGCTTACGTCAGAAAACAAATCGTTGCCGTGGAAACGATGTTGACATTTTTGCGGTTAATCGTAGTTAATATCTATCTATATAAATAAAAATGAATCTCCGAAATGTTTGTGCGCGCATACCTTCCGAACGACTGCACCAAATTGGATAATTCTTTTTTTGCTACTGGTGAGCTCTTGCATTATGAAATTTAGATGGCACGCGAGCTGTTTGAAACTGAATGTACCGGGAATGAATGTATGCGGTACCGTGACTTTAAAAAAGGCAATTAACATACGTTCTTTATAGCCATAATGCTGCAGCTCTTTCAAAGGATGAGATGCACAATGTACGTAGTTTTGTTTACTCCAAAGGGAAAAAAGTGATCATTTTCTTGCATCTCTCTCAAACACGGCCCTTTGACGTCTTCGAAAACCCCTACAAACGGTGAACGTATTTCTCCACCTCACCAAAGGAAACATACAATAATTATCATACATCTCCCTCACACGTATAATGTAAATGAAACGCAAGGAAAAATTAGAAATTTGGAGAAAACATTCACACTTATTTTGTGTGTCTCACCATTATTTAATGTGTAAGAAAGAGCTGCAACATTATTGCGATAAGTAACACATGTTTATCGCTTTTTTGCCGTCACGTGATTCGTCACGTTAATTATAAAAGCGCTCAATCTTTTAGAGCGATTGGGAATTAACAAAAATTCAAATAATCCGGAAGCTAGTTTGATAAATGAACAAAAAAATATAATTCACTCGTTACTCTTAGATATGCTTAAGCCAAGTGCAAATATTAGAGACCATAAAAATAGTTAATTGCTGGTAAAAGAAACCCCTGACTCATCATTTGGGAATAACTGAACTAACGACTAACGACCTTCAGTCAAATTTAAACATTGCAGTAATTGGGGAAACTTTAAAAGGGTTAATAATCATTAATAATTTCCATCATTTTACTCCGAAATCAATAGGGGCGTAGGTAATAAAAATAAAAGCAATAAGTTTTTCATCATGAGTAGGTACCTATCTAGAAATAGTATTGTTTGATAATGCCATCAGAAGGCGAAACAGCTGTCATGCCTAATAATAATTACATAGCAGAGCTTGTTTATAGATAAACTGTTTTTATATATAAAATAATAATATAATTGAATACATAATATAAACAAAAAAAATAAACGGAGTTTTAAACTTGATAATCTTCTTATATATAAAAATCATTTTTATTTGTTTGTTTGTTTATTCGTATATTATGCGTTGCCATACCGTTCATCCAATTGCGATGAAACTTTTGTGATTTGTTGTGCGCACGCCCGTGAAGGTTATAGGGTATATATAACGGTAAGCTCTGGCGTTATGAAATTGTTATAAATGAAAATGAGTGTATTTTATATATTTTAACGGCAGGGAGGAAAGGCATGAGGGGAAGGGTAATGAAGGAGGTGGGATTGGCGGGAAGGATGACGAGGGAGGCGAAGGCCTGGAAGGTGGAAGGGGAACGCGGGGGAAGGGGAACGGAAAAGGAAATGCAGGGAGAAACAATTTATTCATCCACCATAACACAGGGACATCCCTAGCATGGCGGATGAATTAACACATTTTTTTTTGTTCATTGTATAAACTTCTTTTAATAAATAAATAAATAAATAAATAAAATTTCTTTGTATTGCAATGCATGCTGGGTACCGGCTAGTAATAAATAAATAACGGAGTTATGTAGAGAGGACGGACCGCCAAACTACAAGATCTTGACATTCACACCTTGCGTCATTCACATTAATAACATCGTCTCATACATACTCCTTTATTATTCTGACTTTTGACATGGTCTATCTCAAATATCTGATTCACTCAATCGTGCCATGTCTTCCTCGGGCGTCCCCAACTTCTACGTTTCACGTTTTGTGTCATATATTTTCCTTATATTCCTTTCTTCATTCATTCGCTCTACATGCCCAAACCGTCTGTGCGTCCCTTTCTTAATCTTACTCATTACGCTTATATCAGCCTTGCATTCTTTGCGGATCTCCACATTTCTCACAAGATCGTACGTGGTTTTACCACACTCGATTTTGGGGATAAATCGAGAAAAATAATAAGAACTTGGCTTCTGAGATCTCTTCAATAAATATAGCACAATGCGGTATAATCTTTGGTTCTAAGGCTTACTAACGTGTTTTAAATTGTACACACCTGAATAAGCATGAAGGTTAAATGGTTTTTAACAGTTTGGCAAAATTTGTAACAGGTTTATTAATAAGGCATAATAATTTAACCAGGCTATTTATTGGAAGGGCTGAAAAAATAGAAGAGAATCTAAAATCCGTTGAAAAGAATGCAATTTTTCAAATTAGATATTGCATGCTTTAAATGCAATACTGCCATCTGCCGAGTTTATCCAGTAACTTTTTGTCCAGTAGCAGCTGTGAGCACGTCTCAAGAAATTAATATTTATGTCAAAACAAACATGATTTAACCATAAAAATATTTTTTTAGTATCGAAAATTATCGCTGCAGTTAATAAGTATTTAGGACTTATTAATTTAGCTAGCTTTTCATGGTAATTATATTTTTATGAAACTCGCGCCTTAGATATTACCGCCATCTTTACGGAAGTTAGGAACTTCTTACTCACGAAGCTTTGCGATTTCCACGCCAGATGCCACTACTCTCTAATGAACCGTTTTTCTTTTAACTGAGAATTCAAGATGAAAAATGATATTATTATATACAGGGAATAATATTCAAAATCTTATTTCGAAATCTCACTTTTGAACTATATTCCAGCGTCAATGAATAAGAAATTAAATACAGACAAATTTATGATTCTTAATTAGGTAACCAACCCATGTACTGAGTTTGTAAAATATTTCGTTTTGGAAATTTATTGCTTGCTATCAAGTAGGTACATACTGTTAATCGCGTTCAGCCAACAATAATTCAAGCAACAACTGCGAGATACGTGAGTGACGAGGAAAAAATTACCGGAAGTGTAGATTTTTTTTTCACACAGGAGGCCCTGATGAAAATTATTTTCCTCAGGCCTATGTCATCTGTCATGTCATGTCATCAAGATACTGTGTGGAGGGTGTTTTTGAGGAGAGGAAGGAGTGTTGTAGGAGGGAGAAAACACAGAGGCCGGCAAATCGTTTCACAGCCGAGCTGTTGAACTCAAGAATGAGTCGTAGAAACGACCCGTTCTTATGTGACTAATGTCAACCGTGTACAAATGTTGGGCGCGTGTTTGGCGTGTTTCCCGACTATGCACCGGTGCCGAGGGGATCAATGACGCTAGTTCCTCGGGTCATCTTCCATTGTAATACCGGTAGAACAAGGACAGCATTCCCACCTGACGCCTTTGCTCTAAAGATTGCAATCGTTCGTTAAGACCGCCCGTTTCTGCACAGAGTCGAGGTTATTTTTAGGTATTTTGGGGCTCCGGACCAGAGGTGGCTCACAAATTCAACCGTGGGATGCTCTTGCGATTTGTACAGGGTTAGCAGTTGTGTACTATTAAAGTATCTGCGTGTCTTGAGTTTCTGAGAGGTTAACTTAACTCTGGCTTCGATGGAGCCCCCGTACCTGAGCTGGTCACTTAAAGTTACACCAAGCAAACCATGGAGGAACTGTTAGGAAGATTACTTCCGTTGAAAGAGACTAGATTATCATTTCGACCCCTTTTAGACGTAATCAGATATGACTGGGTCTTTGAAACATTAAATTAAAATAAATGAACAACATCTATTTTACTAAACATTCAAAATTCCACTACTTAAATTCGAAGTCGCGTCAGCGTTAGGTACTTAAATTGCTTTAGCCGTATTTTATGACCAGCTCTATATAACCAGGATTTTCTCAACCTTCCTACATCTTATCTCCTATAAGTTATCAGTAACATGGTAGTGAAATGTATTGAAATAACTTTCAAAACTTGCTTCACAGCTGTCATATTTATTATTTAGAAAACTGACTAATGATATATCTTTATCTAAGTAAGTGGCCATTACGTGTTATTGTTTTACGAACTATAAAACTAAAAGATTCCAATAAACTAATATTTTATACCATTGAACATTATCGAAGAGAAAGTCATTCTGTTTTCTGTTGCAAACCGCACTAAGGAATTTACCACTCAACCAGAAAAACAATAAAAACAACAGCAAAATAACTCCATTAAATTACCGGTCAATTTTATAGGTAACTAGCTGAAGTCCCCGGCATTGCCCGGGCTTTACACACAGTTTTTTCAAAAATAGTTGTAGACAGTGACCTTCGTCTTATTTAGATGGTCAAGTGTCAAGGTTTGTCATTTCAAAAATTAAAAACTGTAGATATTTATAAAAATCGTATCAACGCCTGCCTTCTTTATGTGTAAATTTTAACGATTTTTTGTTTGCCCTTATCCAATGGAGCGCTTTTTGCTACAATTTGGCACTATTTAAAATACCTTCGATTGCTTTGCTGCCAATTTTGGCAAATTTTCCCTTATTTGTAAGTAATTATGTAGAAGTTTACTATTTTCTAACATTTTTTTTATAAATCCTACGAATATGTGACAATCGACAAAAGATAGGTAAATTCATTAACTATATAGAACTATAATCAATTTTTATATCTCCATATTAAAATTCGGACGTAATATGGGCGGAAAATATTCAAAATGATTAACAAAAAATCTCAGAAAATAGGAGAAAAAGTTTTAAATTGCGCTGTCGCTCCAGTGGTTATGCGTACCTATACCTTCCATCCGATTGCAATGAAACTTTGGTAATTCGTAGTGCGCACGCCTGCCAAGGTTTCTATATATGGTGAGCTCTGGCGTTATGAATTTTGAATAAAAAAATTACAATAGGTGGCGCGCCATTTATTTGCAAACTACACATACATTTACACTGTACATTTCATTTAGTTTAGCGGCAGGGAAGGTAAACAGGAGGGGTAGGGTAATCTGGGAGGGAGAAGGGGAACGAAGTTAGGGGGGGGAGGGGTTCGTGGGAGGGGTGTTAGGGGAAAGAAGGCTTGAAAGTTGTAAGAGTAAACAGAAAACATCGGACGTTATTAATAGCCTTGCGTCTGTACGTTTAAAATTTAAGAACCCGACTTCGAATACATCACTGACGCCGCGATACAAAACCACCTTCGTACTTGAAGTTTGTTAAAAAGCTGCTTTTGTAATAGAACCGAATTCAAGCAAGTAGCCAATAATGCCAAAAGATGGCGCCACTTACCTTAATAGCTAGCGTGAGGAACCTCCACTGGTAGGCGTATAAGTACCATTGGATTTGTTATTTCGGGAATTTCTCCAGGTATGGAGAGATTGATGGTTATATGATTATTATTGTAACTGGCAGTAAAGTTATGAAAATAAAACCACGCGTCGTACTTTATAAATGGGTCACGGTCACTTTGTCCCGATGACTAGCTGTGACCTGTGACTGGATCCGAGGAACCGGCTATTTTTGGAACCAGTTCCTATCGGATTTATAAAATAGTCACCAACAATCAAAATGCGCGAAGCGAAACCAAAAGCCGCCCGCAGGACAGAGCAGCAAAAACCTGCGGAGCGGGTTATTAACTGCTAGTTTAGTTCAATTCACTACAAGTTTTTCTGCTTTAAACTCGATTTGATGGTGTTTACGAGTAATCTGGTATTGTACCAGATACATGGTTCACTTTTACATATAACTACATAGTCAACTCTAATTTTGATTTTTCGGAGATATCTGACTAATCAACTGAACACCGATATTCTCATTCCAAATCAAAACATACATAGTGTATGTAGTATTTAACGTACGTACCCATAAGCACTTGGCACGTCTTGTGGTGACATTATTGAAGCGTGTTTACACATACTGAGTGAGACGTGGTTGGACTTCTCGCCAGAGTACTACTGTGCCACTACAGGAACCTTGTCGCATTGCTGTGTGCACCATATTGTGCATTGTGATGTGTTGTATGATGTGTTGCAGCGTGCATTTACGACTGCAGCCAGATACAGGTATAAGTATGAACTGCTTTGAGCGGTGTGGTAGTAGTCAAGAGAAATGGGACACGTCATTTAAAAAAAAACAGTGAAAAATCCACAATCGACAATGTAGGTAATATGCTTCACGTGAAAACCTTGCTGATGCGTCACTAAAAGTAAAATTTAAATCTCAATTTAATTTACCAATTTGAGCAGTTAATGGTCTTGCCTATATCATTATGAATAAAAGAAAGAAGAGGGGTCCTAGATTTCATCTCAGGGGAATCCCGGAGTTTGTTTTGTTTTCGTGAGAAAGCTGGTGTTCGTAACGGACATACTGACATTGTGTAAGTAGCTAGCTAGGAAAGCGAGAAAATCCCGAGAGAATCCGACGTCATTTAATTTTTTTATAAAATATCATGGTCGACTTTGTCAAAGGCTTTTTCAAAGTCTGTATAAATCACATCAACATGTACAAAATTTTCAAACGATTTATTAATTTAGGTAGAAATTCACAAGGTACGTTTAGGGTGAAAGATTGGGGCAAAATACTTGTTGATTCTCGGTGAGTGTATGTTTTGTTAGATTATATATTATGGTTTAATTATGGTTTCTAAATGTTTTGCAGGTGCTGATAAGACAGCTACAGGTCTGTAATTATCGATTATGTTTGACACACAATTCAATTTTGTATACCACATGCATCAAATATCTAACAAAAGCATGAAGACACTGGGATTTATAATCAGGACTCTCAAATACGTTGATTCGTCGATACGTTGGAAGTTATAAAAATCGTATGTTTCTCATTAGTACGCACCTTGTTAGAATACAATTCAATAGTGTGGTCCCCGTACTGTTAAATTCATATCAGAAATATTGACTTTTACGATTTATTAACTTTGAATCACACATACTTCTTCAACACATAAACTATACATTCTTACTAAATACACCTACAATGCATTTCCTAGGAAGCAGAAAAAAATAAACGACTTAACTTTTTTGTTTATAATAATTATTGAAATAATATATAGTATATTTGCGGCACGTTCCGGAGTCGAAGATATTCTCAGTATCATCACCCTGGTGTAAGACCACCATTCAGAATTGAAACGTTGCTTGAAATGGCTTTATCCGTGTTTGGTGACCAGATCTGAATAACCTCCCCACTACCTTCAATATACCCCAATTGGGGATGCCGTAGTCGCACTGGCTCCAGACGGGATCAAATACGACTCTTGTGCGGTATTCATATATATATTTAAAAAAAAAACATATGCGGGAATTGGCCAAATTTTAAAATGAAAAAACAAGATGGGACAGGATATGAAAGAGAATATTAATTAGTGGAGGTGATTTTTCACAAAAACGCGCTCTACAAATTATCCAATTATTATTATTATGTTAAGATATGTAAGGTTATGTCAGAAGAGGTTATTTAAGGTTAGGCTAAGTTATGTAGGAGAGGTTAGGTTAGACTATACCTAGATTGTGTAAAACTAAACCTGTGTTAGGTTAAAAAAAAAAACTAAAAAAAAAAACTAAAACTAATCCTGTGTTAGGTTGTGTAAAACTAAACCTGTGTTAGGTACTAAACTAGAGGTTTATTCTAATTACATTAATTAGATTAAACCTCGTTAGGTTAGACTAAACCTGAATTAGGTTTACTCTTAACCTATCTTTACCTAAACTAACTTTTAACCCGACAGACCGAGCATATGTGGCGATAAGCCAAATGAGACAGAGGATAAACGCGGTAGGGTTAGTTTAGGTGAAGATTGATATGAACAATTCGATTATAGACACGACGTTACAGCTAAACAAAAAATACAGTTTTATTTTTGTAGTTTACCTGAGTGAGGCTGATTTCTTTCAAATGGGTTAGCGGTGTTAATACGAAGATTACGTGAAGATACTATTAGTATCGCTCTGCTGTAAAATGCCATTCAGAATTGCCTCACGACATACTCCAATAATTGTGAATGGGGTATGTTGTAAGTCTCAATGGCTCCAGGCTATTAAAATAAACAAAAAAAAGTTTTTCTTACCTTTTCGGGAGGAGACGATTGCGATGCCCCAATAAGACATGGTACGATCAAGTAAATCATATAATTGAGTCAGGTCATGTCGAGAGCGGTGCACACAATCTTTCATGGATCAAAGATTGAGGTTAAAATCTGGATCTGGTTAAAATAATTATTTAATCAGATCACTCGTCAATACATTATTGACATTCAGCTACTTGTATATTCTGAAATGGTGCCTCATTATAAAGTTAGGCGTGGAGAATAGTTTGAAAGTGCGTAAAGTTTATTGGCAGAAAAATAAAGAAAGCGTATCGATTGTATAGATTAGAAATGACACCGTTTGAAGGATGTGACATGAAGATATAATGCTCAGTTAGATAGGGACAGGAATGCGGACTCTGTGAAGAAAAATTTAATCAAAATAGAAAATATTATTGCAATTGGCATCTGTTTCATGCAAATCTTAATTTTGGATTTGAGATCAAAATACCCAACCAAACTGAAAAATTATTTTTGTAATCAAAAGGTATATCAAATATCTAGTACGGATGTGAGCTACTTTATTTGTTTTTGTTTTAAATTATAAGATTTAGGCCATTAAAGATTTAAATTTTTCATGATTTTGGAGGCAACAAAAATAAAAATTGTACTTTTTTATTACAAAAATGTGATGAAATATAAAATAAAAATTAATAATAGACATCATTTTGATTAGTGTAAATTTAAATTACAAATTACCTATTTATGTTGGAACCAAAATATATATTAAATTTACAATATATATTATTTTAAACAAATAATTTATATATATTATTTTAAACAAAAAAAAAACGCAATTTTAACTTTAAATTTTTATTTTAAAATAAAATTAATTTTTATGTTTTTCATTTACTCACAAATAATTGCCCAAGTTTCCTCTTAAATCATGAAACACTAAAATCTTTAATGGCCTATCTTATATACAAATCAATATTTGTTTGTTTGTTCGTATTTTATGCGCTACCATATCGTTCATCCGATTGCGATGAAACTTGGTGATTTGTTGTGTGCACGTCCGCGAAAGTAAGCTCTGGAGTTATGAAATTTGTATAAATGAAAATGTGTGTATTTCATATATTTTAGCGGCAGGGTGGAAAGGCAGGAGGGGGGAACGGGGGAGGTGGTTCACGGGGGTTCACCGGAGGGGCATCGAGGGCGGGGGAAGGCAGGGAAGATGGAAGGGGAACGCGGGAGGGGAAGGGGACTCGGGAGGTGAACGGGGACGTACGAGAAAGGACGTGCAGGGAGAATCAATATATTTCTTTAAATTGTTTTTGCAACGCATGCCGGGTACCAGCTAGTATCTTATTATTTTTTTAAAAAAGTACCTCGCATCCGTGCTGGATATTTAATATAACTTTTCATTACAACAATAATTTTTCAATTTGGTTGCGTATTTTAATCTCAAATCCAAAATTAAGATTTGCATGAAACGGTCCGAAAAGGGCCGCGCTAACTTACCAAACACCAAAAACGTATGTGGGAAGTACTTTTGTTATAATTCGAAGGACCTTTGTATGATATGTGTGTAATGATCAACTGCACAAGGAGAAAATTCATGTAAGGAAAGGAATGAAAACAGACTTACTAATTTGACTATAAAGCGTGGGATTTTCTCTTTCTAAGACCGTTTAGACTATATTTCTAACCATGATAGTAAGGGAAACACAACGATTTCTATGAGATCTATATGAGTGGTTCCGAAAACCTAAAAAAATTACCTGAGGTAAAAGTAAATCAAATACGCCCCGTAATACCATGTATTCATAGAAGATGACTATAATTTATTCATAATATCAAATTTATAGAGAAAATAACAAATTTGCTTACATGATTCTGATTCAAACTGATTCGTGTTCTGGAAAGAAACAGATAGCTACAATAAAACCACAACGCTACGACGTAACACCGATCAATTATTAATTACACCGCATTCTCGAGAAATGTAATTATTGTGTTATGTGACAAATTGTGTAATTTAATTTGCTGGAATGGGGAACTAAAATGAATTGTAGTTTCTTTTTTTTTTGCTCGCGTTTTAAAACTCAATAACTGCACGCATTGGTTGTTAAATTTAAGGAATTTCTCGGAACCTTTAACTGTAAAGCATAATTATGTACGGACCGAAATATTTGTATCGCCCTAGATCTTAAAAATCTGTATCGTATTTTTTAAAATTATGTACTTTTATACTCATTATCGGTCGTAAAATAAAATTTAATATTCATCGTCATCTTTTGAACAATTTTTTACCATTACTGGTTTTTTTTTTTTTTACATTAACTCCACACAGGAGGCCCTGAGGAAAAAATAATTTCCCTCAGGGCCTATGTCATCTTTGAGGATGCTGTGTGGAGGGTGTTTTTGAGGAGAGGAAGGAGTGAACATGGGTCTTGAAGAGACCCATATTGTAGGAGGGAGGAAACACAGAGGCCGGCAAATCGTTCCACAGCCGAGCTGTTGAACTCAAGAACGAGTCGTAGAAACGACCCGTTCTCATGTGACTAATGTCAACCGTGTACAAATGTTGAGCGCGCGTTTGGCGTGTTTCCCGACTATGCACCGGTGCCGAGGGGATCAATGACGCTAGTTCCTCGGAGCATCTTCCATTGTAATACCGGTAGAACAAGGACAGCATTCCCACCTGGCGCCTGTGCTCTAAAGATTGCAATCCGTTAGTTAAATTAGGAGAATCTATCAAACGGACCGCCCGTTTCTGCACAGAGTCAAGGGTTTTTTTTCAGGTATTTTGGGGCTCCAGACCAGAGGTGGCTGCCAAATTCAACCGTGGGGCGCACTTGCGATTTGTACAGGGCTAGCAGTTGTGTACTATTAAAGTATCTGCGTGCCCTGTACAGTATGCCCAGTTAGTTACTGGTGTCGTGTTGCCGTGGTATCTTCGCTTGGTAGAGTCATGGAGAAAGGGAAACAGGGAGGCAGAGAGACATGGAAAAAGAGAAACAGGGAGGCAGAGAGACATGGAGAAAGGGAAACAGAGATAGAGACCTTGAGAAAGGGAAACAGAGATAAAGAGACCTGGAGGAAGGGATACAGGGAGATAGAGAGACATAGATACACAGAGTGACATAGATACACAGTGACATAGATACACAGAGAGACATAGATACACAGAGAGACATAAATACACAGAGATACATAGATACACAGAGAGACATAGATACACAGAGAGGCATAGATACACAGAGACATAGATACACAGAGACATAAATACACAGAGATACATAGATACACAGAGAGACATAGATACACAGAGAGGCATAAATACACAGAGAGACATAGATACACAGAGAGACTTAGATACACAGAGAGACATACATACACAGAGATTCATAGATACAGAGAGAGAGAGACTTGGATAAAGGGAAACAGGAAGATAGAGATACATGAGGAAGGAGAAACAGAGAAATCTTAACAAAGTTAAACAGAGAGACATGGAGAAAGTAAAATAGGGAGACAGGGAAACCTGGAAAAGGGGAAATGGGGAGGCAGAGAGGCATGGAGAAAGACAAACAGGAAGAGAGAGAAACCTGGAAAAGGGGAAACGGGAAGACAGAGAGACGCCGAGAAAGAGAAACAGAGAAAGGGAAAAGGGGAGACAGAGAGACACGGAGTAAGAGAAACAGGATGACAGAGAGACATAGTTAAAGAGAAATAGAGTGACAGAATAAGAGACAAAGAAACATGGAGAAAGGGAAAACGGCTTATGATTTTATTTTATTTTATTTCAATTTATTACATCAAATAAACTTTTTTTATTAAATTATAAAATGGGGTCTCAGTACGGGTAAAGCACCCAGTGAGGCCCGCATTATTTAATAATATTGAAAAAGAGAAATGTTATCGTATCAAATATTAAAAAAAATAATCTTACAATAACTAACTTCTTTTTTTCTACCTATTAACTAATTGTACTTTAAATATTATGCAAGTGAGTTAGTCTTATGTGTATGTGCTACCTATATTATCTATTACTTATTTCCTTTAAAACATAGATTTTAACATACGATAGATTCGGATGTGGGTATTACACACGACAAATAATTATAGTGTTTTAGACAAATCCGTCGCTTAAGAAATTTTAGCCACTTGCCCGCCTTGGAAAATGGGCACGATCAAGTCAAGGAAATGGCGTAACTTCAGAAGGGACAAGAGGAAATGAGAGGAACAATTTAAGTGTATGAATAAATGTTTAGTCTGTGACGGTTGAAATTCCCACATTTGATGACAATCAAATCGGCGATCAGCGGCATTTTGAATTTTTGATCTTTGCATAATCAACTTTTGATCAAATCATCTGCTGTCAAGCAACGGTGTTGTTAGTATTATTGGTGACCGGGCAACTCAGAATGAAATCTACTCAACACCTCTTTCTAAAAGTCATTAAAAGTGAAAAAACAATTAACAGTTTACGTTAGGTTAGGTTTCGGGCTATTTTAAATTCAAATCAACTCAACACCTCTTTGATAAGTCATTAAAAGCTGTGAAAAAATAATTGAAAAATAGCCCATAACTGTTTCCCTTTCTCCAGGTCTCTCTGTTTAACTTACTCCAGTTCTCTCTATTTCTCTTTCCTCGCGTAACTTTGTCTTCCTGCTTCCCTTTCTCTGTCTTTCTGTCTCTCCGTATCTCTGTGTCTCTGTCTCTCTATCTTCCTGTTTCTCTTTCTCCATGTCTCTCTTTGTTAAACTTTCTCCAGAACTCTCTATTTCTCTTTCCTCGCGTATCTCTGTCTTCCTGCTTCCCTTTCTCTGTCTCTCTGTTTCTCTGTATCTCTGTCTCTCTATCTCCCTGTATCCCTTTTTCTCCCAACACCTATTTCGAAAAGATTAAAAGTGAAAAAAAAATATTAATAGGTTACTTTAGGTTAGGTTAGGGTTATGGGCTATTCTTCGATTTTTCATAGCTTTTAATAACTTATAAAAGAGGTGTTGAAGTTGACTTGCTTAATTTTAAAATAGCCCACAACCTAACCTAACGTAACCTATTTAAATAAAAAAATAAAAATTCATCTTTTTACGGCTTTTCAAATGAGGTTGTAAGTTGATTTCATTCTGGGTTGTCCGGTCATCGATAGCACAGCCCTCTTGTACCTGGTGACCGGACAACTCGGAATGAAACCAACTCAGAACCATCTCAGATAAGTCATTTGGAGTGAAATAAAATATATATAAAACATTGGTTAGGGTGTCGGCTAATTTAAAATAATTTTTTCACAGCTTTTAATGACTTTTCAAGGAGGTGTTCAATTGACTTTATTCTCAGTTGGCATGGAACCCTTGTACCTAACCTACCTTCCGTGCAGTAAATCGCACCCTTCGGCACCGGTGCATAGTCGGGAAACACGCCAAACACGCGCCCAACATTTGTACACGGTTGACATTAGTCACATGAGAACAGGTCGTTTTTTGGACTCGTTCATGAGTTCAACAGCTCGGCTGTGGAACGATTTGCCGACCTCTGTGTTTCCTCCCTCCTACAATATGGGTCTCTTCAATAAGGGAAATTATTTTCCTCAGGGCCTCCTGTGTGGAGTTAATGTAAAAAAAAAAAATTAAAAGATCCGCTACATCTACTATTATCATCCGTTATTACTAAATTCATAGAACTGAAGTACCTACAAGCGGGGGAATGAGTACTCAGTCCTGGTATTGTTACAATTAAACTGGATTTTGGAATGAGTAGCTCTCGTGGGTATATGAAATTCAATGTGTGATAGCAATATTTAGACAAACTAATGGTCACCCAATGGTCGAAATTCGACCATAATTAATTTAAATTTAATGTATTTTTTATGCATAATTTTAAAAAAAATATTAGCATTCTGCACTCCTCCTCTATATAAATTATAAGTGTGCAAAATTTCATACTCCTCCGTCCGCGCAATTTTCGTTAAAAGGGGTACAAAGATTTTGCTGCACATATTAATATAAAGATAGATAGGTATTGAAATAAGTTAGTTTTGCAAATATAGGTTTAATTTAATAATTTAATTCCTTCACATAAATAACACTTTAATGTAATTAACACCGCCGTCGCAAGGGAAATTATCGACTATTAAATAATATTATTATTTCCCAAGTAAGTGTGTTGTAAATTGTGAGTTTGCACAGAATACCGTTAAAAGCTGGCGACTCCAAACTTATTTATTTATGACTCGAGACATTATTATTAATTTGCGTTCTGGCAGCCGATTTATTGCATAACACTTCACATAAAGGAAGTTGTTAAGGCTGCCGTTCCCGCCATTATGTAAACCGTTAACCCTTTGGGACTGACTGACACAATCGTGCGGATTAGAAAAAAAATTATATTCGTTACAGAGTCCATCATTTTTTTAATTTTTTTTTTTTTTTTTTTTTAATTGTACAACAGATAAATAATCCAATTACCGTACAATTTTCTCATTTAGACAAGCTTAACACCTAAGAAGATGATCATTATACAAAAAAATCTTAAGGCTATCTAAAGAAGAGTTGAATACATCTAGTGTTTTTGATATTTCGTTCAACAGTACCATTCCTCTTGTTATGCTATGCTGTGCTAGAACATCTGTTCTGCCGTATGGTATTTTGAATAAGTCGTGTCGACGACTACGACTGAAGTTTTCAGGCACGTATAAACCGTAGCATTCCAAGAGGAATGGGCTGTCAATATAGTTATGGATTATGTTAAAACTAAGAATTGCAAGATTTGCATAACGTCTAGTTTCCAAACTAAATCTATTTGTTGCCTCAAGTAACTCCATATGGTGCATGAACCTCGGATAAGTTCCGTGCATTCGCATATAGACGTACCTAAGGAATTTTTTCTGGATTTGTTCCAGCATATTAATATATTTAGTCTGGTGCGGAGTCCACACACCACTAGCATACTCCAGCTTACTTCTTATGACGCCATCGAACATGGCTATCATTGCATCTGGGTCATCAAATTGCTACACGATGATGATGATGATGAACACATCTGCCCTGATGATGAATAATGAAGAAATCAATAACGCTAGTTCCTCGGAGCATCTACCGTCGAAATACAGTTATAACAGCTTTCCGACCCGACGCACAGTTAATAATTTGAGGTATCTAGAGAAACTTTATTATAAAACCCAAGGTTTCTTTCTGGATTTCATTTTATTTCAATTAAATTTGGTACCTAAATGTCTAATCTTTTTAGATTTAAAAAAAAAAACATTTTATCGGCTTGCGACGTATGGCACCATCGAAAATACTGACTACCTCGAAACGCGAACTAGTAATTTTATGTCTGTCGAGTTTGGATCTCTCGGCGGGTGGAGGTGTGCACGTCATCGTGATAATTCAACTATAACTACTTTATTTTTCTGAATCTTTATGATGGAATCTAGGAAATTGGGTGATTATCATAACTATTTAATATTTAATTTGTATTTTAGTGTGATCAAAAATATTGAAGTAACGATTTTTCAAAACGTATTTTTTCTATAAGTTTAGAATACATCGATATTTTTAAAAATGTATTCGAATGTATCCGGCAAAATTTTACGTTTTCTGTGTTTAATGGATGTTAATGTGTCAAATTAACTTTAGTTTTGTGATGTATTCAGGATTTACTTTAACAACTTTTAATTTTTTCAGCACCAAGGCGATTTTTGATAAACAGATCGACAAATACAAATTTCATAATGCCAGAGCTTACCATTATATATAGAAACACTCTTCTGCTAAAATGCAATGTTCTGTAAAAAATGAGTCAATCTATCGATTACTTTAGGAGATTTGCGAATGCAAACATACGGAACCTAATTTTTTTTTATATATAAGTATTAAATTATTTATATAAATTCGATTCACTGCCCAAATTTAAAAAGAGCATCATGTCAATGATATAAATTTGTTCAATGCGCATACATACATACATACTCACACATACACACATACTCACACATACACACACACACCTACCCACTACGCACATCACCCGGTAATTTACTTAATATACATAGACACTACAAAGAAACATGTCATAGGTACCCATCATGAAATGTACTTAATAATTGTTAACTGTTTCACCATTGTAACTAATGTACTGTTTGTTTCTGTTTATCAATAAAATTAAAAAAAAAAAAAATAAAAAAAAAAAAAAATATTATGCTGTAAGTATTAAAACCGACTGTAGCAGGTTGAATCGCGCAATATATATTTTTTCAATTTTTTCATAAAATGATAATTTATATTGTCCCAAAAACATATTAAAATAATAAAGATACTCAAAATTACTAACTGTGTGACGCCATAAGAATTGAACAACAAGAAGAGGACGAATGGGCTCGATATGATTGGAGATTTTCACGGCCAGAGGTATTATAGTGATTTATTTTGGAGGTATTTTGCCGTGTTGCGCTACGTCCTTCCATCCTCTTTCCATTCTCCTTCCATCACCCTTCCATCCCCTTTCTATCCCATTAATATTACTAAATAGATAATCTAAAGTTACTTAACATGTATTTTTTTTTAAAGTGGTTTTTGGGAAAATGAAACTATACTGCAACTTGAGGCAGGATTTCAATCCTTTTGGAGGATTATCTTGGGTTTAATGTATTTAAAATTTTCATTCTCGCTATATGTAGCAAGAGAATTTATAGTGGGGTTTTCAAGTCCGGCTAATCCGGCATAAAATTTTTCAGAATGTGTAACAATTAAATCCTTTATCAGAAGAATGTTTGTGTCGTTGTGAGTGGAAACCCTGATCCACTTCGGCGCATTCAACGCAAGTTGAATGGCTTTGTTTTGCAGGGTTTGTAGTTTGTTTATATGTGTGTGTGAGCTGCATGGCCCCAAATAGATGCAGCGTATGTGAAGCCCGGCCTTATGGTCGGCTTGTAAAGTAGTAATTTAATCGTTAGAACCCGCTAATAGGGATTTTTTCACCGACCCTCACGATCGTATCAGTCAGACCGGGTAGGGTTAACTCGGTCCACGAACCCAACTACTTACCACTTTCCTCGGTCAACGTCGGGAGATAAATAAGAGCATCCGAAGACATCGGACACCGCGCTAAGTCCGACAAAATCGTCGTGTGTTTATTACAAAACGTCTCCAACAGACGTTATTAGATCGAGAATGCTTCAGTGATTATGATGACGAACTTTAATCATGATGCGTTCGTGTTAATTATGTGAATGCTCAGCCAGATGCATATTTGAAACTTATTATTCGACTTTAGAGAAGAAAATTACAGTGAAACTAGCTGGGTTCGCTCAGGACAACATTCGAGAGTGTTCTGGAATGTTCCACAATTTATTTTATTTATTTATAGCGGACCCGACAGACGTTATCCTGTACACAACTGTCGGGACAAACTAAAATTAAATTAGAATAATATTGAATATTCGATACTGCGATGGTAGCGCAGTCTGCCGGATCCAATGTAAAACATTCCAAAATCAACAACTCCTTAGAAATAAAAAAAATAATTAAAAGAACATTTTCCAGTGGACCAAATTGTGAATCTAAACCATTCTCGAATCCCCTTGAACCCACACAAAAAATTTCATCAAAATCGGTCCAGCCGTTTAGGAGGAGTTCAGTGACATACACACGGACAGAAAAAATATATATATATTAAGATTGAAAAAATTAGAAAAAACTAGAATTAAAAAAAAAACGGTTGTTCAATTTTTCGAACGAATTTATAATGCGAACTAATTTTTCGAATAAGTCAAATCTGACGGCTTCTGTGATCGAGGGGTAAGGCTCTCGACTATCAATCGGGAGGCCGCAGGATCACATCTCGGCGTGCGTAAGTAATTTTTTTTTCCTACATCAACTCCGCACAGGATTCCCTGAAGAAAATAATTTTCCACAGGGCCTATGTCATCTTAAGGGATCCTGTGTGGAGAGTTTTTTTAAAGGAAAGGAAGAGAGAAAGTTCTGGGAAGGAAATAGGTATGAAGGGTGGGTAGAAATCTGGGGGCCAGTGTGTCCAGGATTGACGGACGAATGAATCCATCCCTTCAATTGCGGCGCAGGGCGATGGGCCGAAGGATTCTGGCTGGAGAGGTCAAAAGACATCCTCAACCAGTCTCTCGATCTGGCATGCCACGCAGCAGGTGGGCAGACACATCGGCCGCCAAGACCTTGACAAACCTCACCTCATGAACCCGGGCACCCTTACCGCCGCCCCAGGAACCATTTATAGGATTACCAACACCTCTGCCATAGATCAACCCAAGTGGTTCGCTACGTTTGGTGACTTAGCGGGGGTGCCCGGGTTCAAGGTGTGAGATTTGTCTTATACTAAAACAGTTTTTTTTTATATTCGAACCCTTCAAATTAAAACAGTCAGGCGCTAACCACTAAGCAATGTTGTCTTGTAACACCTAGATTAATTTATAACCCGATGCGTGTTGTGAAATCAGGAAAATACCTTCTAATGTAAACCATTCTAAATTATGCATTTTGAATAGTTTATGCACGAGCGTTTCTGTATCGCGGAAGATGGCACCAGTGAGTGTAATGAAGCGTGGGTTAAATAATGAAACATTCACGATTTCGCTTGCAATTTTCAGTATTGTTATTCGATCACTGAAACATTTTCATGTTAACTATTCGTTCTACAAAGATATTGAAATTTATTTATTTATATATTCATAATATTAACGCCATTCGGCTTTTAGTAAAATAAATTAAAAGTAAGGAAACAAACCTCATTTCCAATGAAACAATAAATTTAAGAAAATCTGAGAACAAAATAAAAAGATTAGTCACTATTGTAAGATAGTATCAATATTTGTACCAATGATGAAAAGAAAAAAAGTGTTTTTTTTTTTTAAAGTTTGTGTTGGTTTATAAAATTACTATAAATCATACAATTAATTACTAAGATGCGATAGGTAGAGATATGTTATATATATATTTGGTAAATTTATTTTACAAATTTATCAAAAAAAATTCTTAGTGAGTACTTGAATTATGAATAATTGATTTCATTATTTCATGTTTATATTTTATCAGTGACACATACCATACGTCTATGTGCGTATACATATTGCCAAGTTTTGAATTCTATGTAGTGGTATATTGAAATGGGCCGTGGTTGCAGTATTGCCACAATAAAACGATAATACTGACCTTGTGTTTCTGGCTGGCACATTAAAATTTATTTTCCGAAGATATTTCGGTATTTTAAAAACATTGATCAACTGCCCAAAATAAGAGAAATAGACTTTATTTTTGATACAACTGACACTTCAAAACACACCTCTATTGGCTTATCTTTAGTATAATAGAAGTCATTATCTGTTACATCAGATTTTCTCGTATTCATTCGGCAATAGACCAGTTTAAACACAAAACCATAATACAACAGCAAGTGTCACAAATTACACACCATAATAATAGATGGCTTGGCTCTGACTTTAACATTTCTGATTCACTTGCCAAAGACTCTACGTAATAATATCTATTTGGTTGCCATGTCAAACCTCCCCTTTTCGCGTTAAATCGACATTAAACCATTGCCCAAATGGCCGAGAACGAATCTTGCAATCTACAGTTTGCATAATGCGTTTGAATTTGGTCCAACCGAACGATGACCTTATTTTGGTCTTCTCAATCAAATATTTGAGATAATTTAACTGTAGATGATGAAGAACATCTTTAACATTTTAAGATCATTTGAGCTAACTTTGATAATTCCCTGATGAAATCCATGGGTCAAATTAGTATTTTTGATTAGCTCTTGTTTGCACATACCGCCCAAAACTTAAACCCATCTGTGCCCAAACACAATCGTTTTATGGTCCAACCGGTATTTCGGTATTACCGGTATTTTGTTTCCCGAAATACCGGTAAAAATTTCGGGCCTATGTCATCTGGGATGCTGTGTGGAGGGTCTTTTTGAAGAGAAGAGGGGATGAACATTGGTCTTGAAGACACCCATGTTGTAAGAGAAAGGAAACGCAGAAGCCGGCAAATCGTTCCATAGCCGAGCTGTTGAACTCAAGAACGAGTTGAAAAAACGACCCGTTCTCATGTGACAAATGTCAACCGTGTACATATGTTGGGTGCGCGTTTGGTGTGTCTCCCGACTATGCACCGGTGCCGAAGGAATCAATGACGCTAGTTCCTCAGAGCATCATCCATTGAAATACCGGTAACCCATTGATTGCATTCCCATCCGACGCCTGTGCTCTAAAGATTGCAATCCGTTCGTTAAGGTGGGAGATCTATAAAACGCACCGCCCGTTTCTGCACAGAGTCGAGGGTATTTTTCAAGTATTTTGGAGCTCCAGACCAGAGGTGGCTGCCAAATTCAACCGTGGGGCGCACTTGTGATTTGTATAGGGTTAGCAGTTGTGTAATATTAAAGTATCTGCTGTTATTGTGGAACTGCGACCTTCAACGCTAGAAGGCATAAACTGCCTGTGTGTGTCCTTTGCACACCCTCAACTTATTAAAATCAGGTATGTTACATTCGACATTCCGAGAAATGTGTGGAAAAACTATACTGGTTGGAATATAAATTCCTAGTACGGCCATGCGCCTCGCACTTTTCAAATAATAAATCAAAACCCCCATCGAGATTCCGAGGTCTAATAACAAGATAGTTCTAACTTCACAAAATTAAACTAAATGTGATAAATTTACGACAACGACTTTTTTTTTTTGTATGAATACCAAAATCCAAACATAGTAAACTGAAAACTTCAAAAAATTGGTCACATTTGAGACTGTTTGCAAAATGACCAAAATATAGCCCCAAAGCGTTCCAGAGGTTAAAAAATTAAATTTTTTAAATTACTCAAAAGTATCTAAATTTTACAACTCTTATCGTCTTTCACCTTTCTTATATACTTCTCTTTGAGTCTGTGGACGACCTCTGCTTTGCTTCCTTAACCAAGGCCACCATCAGATGTTGTTTGAAGACTGTTATCTGTTATCCGTTAGGCGTGCAACATGTCACATGATCAACATTGTCGCCTTTGAAATTGGAAATTATGACATAAATGTCGTCTACCGTTGTCTTATGACACATAGCGACATTACACTATAAGTTTTTATCTCTCACAAGGAGGCAGGATGATTATTTCTCTTTGTTCTCAGCTTCCGTTTGATGATAACAATCTTTTAAATTTAAGTCTCAGAAAATGTCAACATGATTAATTAAGTGGTGATTAAAATGCACCTAAGAGAAGTAATACCAGAAACGAATGCAGGCAAGTCATAATAGGCTTTTAAGGGACACATGTCAAGAATTAAGTCATAACTACATCAGGTTAAATTTATTTTTATTTATTTTATTTAATTATTTATTGCTTCTTCATTACAATTTAAATTCATTTTTAGCATGCAATTATTAACCCCACTAGGGTTCGCCTGTATCGGGGTTAATAATTTCATAATTTATTCAAAATACTTGCTATTACAATTTAAATTCATTTTTAGCATGCAATTATTAACCCCACTAGGGTTCGCCTGTATCGGGGTTAATAATTTCATAATTTATTCAAAATACTTGCTATTACAATTTAAATTCATTTTTAGCATGCAATTATTAACCCCACTAGGGTTCGCCTGTATCGGGGTTAATAATTTCATAATTTATTCAAAATAACACACATAAATATCGGTAAAATACTAAAATTTTAAAAACAAAAATAAAAATGATAAATGTAGAAAATTTGCAGAAAAAATAACAAATGAATTAACAACAAAGTGTTCAGAATCAAAAAATGTTATCATCATTTATTGTGTCATTCGTTTATACCACTTTCATCAATAAAGAAAATTATAAAATATATATCTCATTTTATAAATATATATTTTATTTTGTTTATTTATTTATTACTAGCTGGTACCCGGCATGCGTTGCTATGACATTTAAAAAAAAATTGTTTCTCCCTGCATGTCCCTTCCCATTCGTCCCGTTCCCCTTCCACCTCCCCTTAATCGACCGCGTCCCCCTCCCCCCTCCCAAATTTCCCTCCCTGGTTCCCCTCCCCCTTTTCCCCTCACCCCTCACGCATTCCATAAATTAAACCCCGGTAAATTCAGTTTTTAAACTAATATTGGAAAAATTGTTGTTTTTACTATCTACCTCGCAATTTTTCCATATTTTCTCACCGTTAAGACCTTCCCTGGACTACGACAAACATTTTATTGATTGCTATCTTTGTGTATCATTGTGAGATTCTTCCCGAACTAAATGCAATCTAGATAGTGTCTCGGATAAATGTATCTATTTTTTATTTAATGTGCGGCATCTGTTGACTTTTCTGCTTCGGATTACCTCAGTGTAGAGCAAAACCCCGGCAAGGCTAAGGTCCTGGATTCAGCTCCAAGATGCGACCATATCTTTGACGCTAATATTGTCTTCAATGATTAAATATTACAACTTTAGGTTTTCCTCGTTAAGTTATTCCAAATATGAATTAAATGTTTCTTTAGTTCTTTAACCATTTTATATATCTCATTGGAATTCCAATTATAACACTGTGCCGTAACGCTCAATGGTTGTCGATGTGTTTTCTGCTTGCTGAGGGCCGACTAGCGTTCCATGTGTCGTTGGACGCGCACATGAGTACATGACGTCAAATCTACCGCCCGGCGCAACAATAACGTATCGGCAGTGTGAAAAGTTAGCGTTCGTATTATGTGCATCGCACGCGCATATTTACGGTTCATATATCGATAACGTGCTTCATCTCGTACCGAATCATATCGTGTTTTTTATCGTACCATAGTGTATGTGTAATGTGTATCAGACTTTTATAAAGTGTCGGTTGCCTGTGGAAAGAGCGCCATACAGCGTTACCGAATGCATAGCGGAGGAAACAAGGCAAGTACTCAATGTGACTATATCGTGCGTTTGGTATGTAGTTGGCGCCTTGATATCCATGGGCGCAGAGCACACAGAGTGGCTCCACCACACCACTCTGACCCCGTGATTCGTCACGATACATTGGTGCCGAAAAGAAACCAGGGACATTTAGATGTTCAACTCTGTATTAAATTCGTTCCATGCAAAGCGTAAAATGCTATGAATTGTTAATTTATATATGAATTATATCGAAAAACGTGAATCATTGATCGTACATCTAAATTAAAATAGCATATAATTATTATTTCTTTACGTTTTGCAGGTTATTCCTTTTCTTTATTTTAAGCGTTTCCAAACGTGTTTATTGTCAAAATGGCCCCAACGGTGCAAGCATTGCGCCGGAAACGGACATTAGCGAATAATAGATTAATCAAAACATATGAGATTGCGAAAATCGCTTTGCACGATGCATCCAAGTGCAATCTACTGTTAGCTCACTTTACGACCCTTGATAGGATAGTGCTGGAATTTGGGACAGCACACGCAGAAATGCTGGACTTAGACGATTCTAACGAAATAGATGAAGATAAGATTCGAGAATCTTTTGATGAGATGTACTACCAAATTATTGAAATTTATCAGGAGTTGACTACTCAATCTGGCGAATCCAAGGCCGCGAGTGCGTGCGCGAACGTCAAGTTACCAAAGATAAACATTCCTATATTTTCTGGCGATATCAAGAAATGGCCCGAGTTCTACGATATGTTCAATGCTTTGATTCATGAAAACAAATCGTTGTCAAACATCGAACGTATGCAGTATTTGTTTTCAAGTGTGTCTGGTGAGGCACTGGGTTTAATTCGAACGTTCCCGGTCCAGGGAGCTCATTACTTGGATGCATATCAAAGACTGGTAGCGCGCTACCGTAACGCGCGCGAACTAGCATTTACGTGTTGGCGGGAAATGCTCAATGTAAATTTTCCGACCAACGATCCGTATGAATTTCGCCGCGTATTCGACGTATTTAACGAAGATTTAACAATCTTAAGAGAATTGGATCTCCCAACAGATAATTGGGACTTCGTGCTGTGTTACTTGATCCTGTCAAAATTGGATTCACTAACAAGATGCGCATTCGAACAACTGCAGTCTCCAACCGAGTTACCATCATATTCAAAACTCAAGGAGTTTTTATATAACCAGTGTGAAGCTCGTGTACGAGACTTACATTTTTCGTCTCCGGATCGCAATCATGTTGACAGACACCCCGGTGTAGGATCAACGTATAAACCTCCCATGCGTAAATCGGATCAGGCTCCCAAAAAACATACTTCATCGTTTCTTTGCGATGTAACGAAGATGCGACCTGAATCCAACGGGTCCTCGATCTCGACTAATTATCCGAGGTGCTCTTGTTGTGAGGAAGAACATTCAATTTTCAAATGCAAGGCGTTCGCGCTAAAATCAGTTCCTGATCGCATCCAGTTCGCCAAAGCACACCATTGGTGTTTTAATTGTCTGCATTCTTCGCATTTTCTTAAGGATTGTAAATCTTTATTTAAGTGTCGGAAATGTAAACAAAAACACCACACTCTCCTCCATCGTGATGAAATCTTATCTTCTGAAGAAGGGGGTCATCACTCCATGACGTCTACGGACCGTGAGGCCCCTGTTTCCAACCCTCAAATTAATGTCCTCACCAATTTAGGTGACAGGTCCGGAGTTCTTTTGTCTACTGCCAAGGTAAGCATTCGCGATTCCTCCGGCAGGTGTCAAACTTTACGTGCATTAATCGATTCGGGCAGTCAAGCTCACTTTATCACCGATCGTGCTGCAGAGCGTCTAGGTATCCATCGTACGGCCAGTGCTCGAAGAATTTGTGGCTTAGGCCAATCTTCCGCCACTGCGTCAGCAGTCATTCAATTAGAAGTCGGTGTTAAGGGGCGGGTTCTTTTTAATATCAAAGCACTCACGCTGCCTACTATCTGCGGCAACATGCCAACGGTTCAACTAGACAAGTCATCATGGCATCATTTGCAAAACTTACGTCTTGCGGACCCTGACTATCACAAACCAGGACCAATTGACCTTCTTCTGGGTGCTGAGGTCTTCACTTCTCTTCTGAGACCTGGTAATGTGAAGGGTGGTCCTAATCAGCCATCAGCTTTTAATTCTGTATTTGGTTGGCTTCTTCTGGGTTCTGTTGGTTCTGACGCCGGTCACGAAACAAAATCGTTCATGTTAATTAGCGAGGACCGGCTCCACGAAGAGGTTCAGCAAGTATGGGAGTTAGACACCCCAATTCCCCAGTCTTTACAGCTTACCCCTGAGGAACAACTTTATGAACAAATGTACTGCATGGACCACACCCCTGATACTCCGGGACGATACATCGTAGCTTTGCCTTTTCGAGAAAAGGACCGGGATATCTCTTACCTTGAGTCGAACCAAGTCGCCCGCACCAAAAGGATTTCATTGCCTCGCCTCGAACTTTGTGCGGCAGTTCTTCCAGCGGATCTATTAAAATTTGTCAAGGAATCATACGAACCGTTGCTTCCAATCCCCAATACGTTTGCGTGGTTCGATTCAACTATCGTTCTTGCATGGTTACGATCTCCTTCTTATCGCTGGAAAACTTTCGTGGCTAACCATGTCAGTTACATCCAGGATGCTTTCGAAGATACTCCTTGGCATCACATATCATCCGGCGATAATCAAACCAACGTTGCTTCGCGTGGTCGGTTCCTGCCCGATAACACGTTATGGTGGGCGGGGCCTCCATGGTTAATCCAACCAGTCAATTCTTGCCCAACCCTTGATAGCAATGTCGACGAAACTGAACTTCACTCTGAGAAACCAAGTCAATCGTTATTAGTCCAACAGGATGAAAATTTGGTGGACCTACTACTAGTTAAATTTTCTTCTCTCCGAAAGATTCAACGCGTTCTCGGTTATTGTTACAGATTCATTTACAACCTACGTAACAAAGAGTCTCGTCGTTCAGATCTTCCATTAAACCGTGCCGAAGTTCACGTTTCGCTGTTGGCAGTGGTTAAACACATTCAATCTGTAAATTTCAACGATGATATCACGCGCTTGAATGAGGGCAAACTTCTTTCGAAACAAATGCGGAAGCTCAATCCATTCATTGACGACCATGGTGTGCTCAGGGTGGGCGGCAGGTTATCTCGTTCTGAGCTCGAATTCGAGCATAAACATCCTGCCCTACTTCCTCGTGAATCCAAGCTCACTTTTCTTGTGATAGACGCTCTCCATCAAGAATATTGTCATCCAGGTATTAACACGATGCAATATCTGCTGACGCAGCAGTTTTGGATTCTGTCGCCAAAACGCGCCATCCGCCACTGCTTGTCAAAGTGTATTCATTGTTATCGCATAAATCCAGCCCCTCTAGAATCTTTCATGAGTGACCTACCCGCTGCTCGTATTAATCAAGTTAAACCATTCCCGATCGTGGGCTTTGATTACGGTGGTCCGTTTCACATCAAAACTGGTAAATACCGCGGCGCTAAGATAGACAAAGCTTATCTTTGCTTATTCGTATGTTTTACTACCAAGGCTCTACACCTTAAAGTAGCTTCGGATTTGTCTACCGAATCTTTCATTGCAGCGCTACGTCAAATTGTAGGTAGGAGAGGTCGTGTAAATATCATACACTCAGATTGCGGAACGAATCTCGTCGGAGCTAAAACTCAGCTTAATTCGTTCATGCAGACTGCTTCAAATTCGGAACAAATCGTTTTCGGCTTCAATCCCCCATCTAGTCCCCATTTCGGTGGCGTATGGGAGATTCAGGTTAAATCGGTCAAAACTCATCCTTATCGCTTAATTGGTAACCAAACGTTGACTTTCGAGGAACTGACTACGCTTTTCGTGCAGATTGAGGCCACGTTAAATTCTCGGCCTCTCTACCCATTGAGTTCAGACCCCAACGATTTGAGCGTATCAACTCCAGGTCATTTTTTGACTTTGGAACCCTTAACTTCCGTGCCAGACGAGGGTTATACCGATCTGAAGATCAACCGTGTGGGTCGTTTGCAACTTATTCAACGTTGCGGCTAATCGACATCGCGATCCGTCTTAGTTTTAAGTTACCTCTAAGTTTATCATCATCTAGTTTAGTTCTTATTCGTATTCTCTTCGTTCCTTTAACATTTCATGGCATTTTGCGCTTCGGTTAAGGTTCAATTTTATTTTAAAAAAATACAAGTTTCTGTATTTTGGTGGGCGGAATGTGCCGTAACGCTCAATGGTTGTCGATGTGTTTTCTGCTTGCTGAGGGCCGACTAGCGTTCCATGTGTCGTTGGACGCGCACATGAGTACATGACGTCAAATCTACCGCCCGGCGCAACAATAACGTATCGGCAGTGTGAAAAGTTAGCGTTCGTATTATGTGCATCGCACGCGCATATTTACGGTTCATATATCGATAACGTGCTTCATCTCGTACCGAATCATATCGTGTTTTTTATCGTACCATAGTGTATGTGTAATGTGTATCAGACTTTTATAAAGTGTCGGTTGCCTGTGGAAAGAGCGCCATACAGCGTTACCGAATGCATAGCGGAGGAAACAAGGCAAGTACTCAATGTGACTATATCGTGCGTTTGGTATGTAGTTGGCGCCTTGATATCCATGGGCGCAGAGCACACAGAGTGGCTCCACCACACCACTCTGACCCCGTGATTCGTCACGATACATCACTTCCCGGGTCACAATTATCTTTGGTCAATCTCAAATTATGTTGAACCTGGTCCAAAGACATCGCTGATGCTGTGACGTAATGAACAGTGAGAAAGTGAGCGGTTTACTTACGTGTGTTTGACTGTTAGCCTTTATTGGACATTGGTCAATACTGCAATACTGGACAGATATCATGACAAATTGGTGTACTGTCGAAAACATTGGCTATACGTGGTTTTTTAATGTTATGGCTATTCGAGAGGCCTAGATATGGCTTAGAATTTCTAAATCTCTGCAACTTTTACCTAACGTCTGCATAATGGCGGTAAGATGAAAAGCGCAAAGCAGGACATAACCAACTAACATCATGCCGTTTCCTCATAGAGATATGCAGAGAGGACTGACCGCCAAACAATTCGGTCTTGGCACACATTCTTTGCCTCATTCACATTCGTACATCTATTCGTACATTCGATTTTTTTTTTTTTTACATGAGCTCCACACAGGAGGCCCTGAGGATAATAATTTCCCTCAGGGCTTATGTCATCTTTGATGATGCTGTGTGGAGGGTTTTTTTAAGGAAAGGAAGGGGAGGAGAGTTCTGGGAAGGAAAAGGGCTTTGAATGAAAATTGCACCAAAGAAGTAGCGTTATTGATCCATTTTCAACAAGTATGCTTGTAAAACTAAACTGAAGCCTTTCCCAAAGGTTTTCCTCAAGGACCTCTTTTATTTTGATTTAAAAAAAGGGACAATAATAATTTAAAAAAAGACATCTGCCTTTTTCCGAGAGACGTTTATGAGAAAATAGGTTTTTTTCGTATCTACCTGGCACATTAACTTTTTAGTAGAAAAACAAAAACTTTCCGAATAGTTATCTTGCAACGTACCAACAGGAAGACCTAGGATGGAAGAGGTTCGACACCTTCCTCCCTGGCAGTCTTTATTTGTTACTCAAGACCCCATTATTTGTGATCACTCATCCAAGCACTTCCTCTGTCAGTATTTTACTTGTCTCTTTAGACTGCGAACACTCACGCTAGCGCAACCTGCGAGCCGAACCGTAAATTATGGTAAAGGAGCAAAGCAACCGCAAACGGCGCACTAGCTCTTATTTTCGCAAATGTACACGCATCATTAACACGTTTGCCTCTTACGTCACAGATCTCTTTCTGCAGCATTGACGAATTGTGACATATAAACGCTTACAAAAACTGTTTTAACACTATCTATAAATATAAATTTTATAACATTATAAATAGACCGGTCAGTGGCTGAATTGGCATCGCATTTGGGTCCCACCCTGTGGTGGTAGTAGGAGATTTTTAAATATTGTCGGGTTATTCGTAACACGTCTTTCTTTGAAATAATTAACATCATCATCATCTTCATCCCCTTATCCTATTCGGGTCGGGGACCCATTGCATCGCAAGGCTCCTCCATACGTCCCTGTCTTGTGCTGACTGTTCGGCCTCCGTCCATAGCAGACCCATCCTCTCCTCACACAGTTTCTGGAGTTGACTCGACCAGCTGTGACTGGGGCGGCCCACTGGACGTCTACCCTCTGGAATCGCACTTAGTATCTTCCTCGGAATTCGGTCATCAGGCATTCTTAGTACATGCCCAAGCCACCTCAGATTTTTCTATGAAGAGTAGCAGTGGTTCAATGTTTATTATATGATCCCATTTCGTAACCCCTACCACTCCTCTCAAATACCTCATTTCGGCAGCTTGGACTCTAGAGCGCGTTCGTTCGCTTAGCATTCATCATACCTGGTGGCCGTAAGTGAGCGTCGGACGATATACCGTTTTGAACACTGCCATCTTTGTCCAGCTTTGCTCAGCTTTCCTTGTCACTGAGCTGTAGAGATGACGCAACACAACACTTGCCGCACTAATTCTTCGATCAATTTCTCCATGGCACTTGTTTTCCAGAAATTTAAGATCAATAAACGCTTACAAAAACAATGCTTAAAAAATCCCCCTCGGTAAATAAAATAAATTGTGCGTAAAGATTATAATATAAATAGCATCTTCTGTTGCAAAATCTTACATGCGGAGTTCTTCACGGATCGCCGCCTGGACCTTGGGTATCTCCAAGGTCCTGCCAGGCAGCCAGGCGAAACAGCTCTCTCCTTTGTTGTCTACTAATAATGGTGGAACCTTAATTAGAATAATTAAAACCATCACCGCACCGTGTCCCGCAGGGTTAGACGGAGAAATCGATCGATTCGTTGTTTCCGCTTCCTGGAATCGAAGATGATTTAAAATGAATTTTTACAAAATTTTGGCAATTCGGCGGTGTGTTAAATTGAGTAAAAGTGTAACTGAGATCTGATTGAAGTATGAAAAGAATCTAATCAAAATTTTAATGGCAATGGATCGGTGATTTTTTTGATTACTTTGTGGTTTGAATTATTATTTAACTTGTTATCTTCCGTTCTTCTTCTATTTACCTATTTTTAAAGGTTTATTGTCGAGATGTCGAGTTTGTTTTAATATATTTTCTAGACCTTATCAGAAATTAACAGTTTCGCCATCAAACCTGCAGGAGTCAACTTCTTTGCTTGACAAGCTCGAAACTCCAACGGCTTGAAGCAGAGAATGGATGGTTTACGTCGAGTTTTTCGTTTTGGGGTAAGAATAGCCTTGTCGAATTTAATGTTTCAAAGACCCAATCATGTCTGATTACATCTAAAAGGGATCGTAATAAAAATCTAGTCTCCTTCAACGGAAGCTATCTTCCAAACGGGTTGATGTGTCAACCACTCCGGTCTATCGCCTTTGTGCAAATTTTTGTCTTATGCGAACTGTCAGATTTATAAAAAATTTGTGTTATTTCCGCTTCGCAATTAAAGCTCAATAAATGAGATATTTCTGAATGTAGCTGAAAGCTTATTTCATAACCTTTCAAAAATTGTTTTTGAAAGGTTATGAAATAAGCTTTTAAATTGTATTATTATAAATAAATATTAACCTTTGTAAATATTAAAATTTAGAACGC
Organism: Glyphotaelius pellucidus; assembly: GCA_936435175.1. Classification (NCBI taxonomy): domain Eukaryota; kingdom Metazoa; phylum Arthropoda; class Insecta; order Trichoptera; family Limnephilidae; genus Glyphotaelius; species Glyphotaelius pellucidus. The sequence goes on from OW386561.1 coordinate 4,351,183, forward strand.
AAACATAAAAAAATTGTAAAAATGATTAACGTGAAATTTTTATGTAAAAACGGTACTAAAATCACAGTTTTAAGCAAGATTTTTTTAAAAGTAAAGATAATTTTGCAACCTTTCCTATATTTAAATATTATTAATAATGTTTGTCTTTATAATTACCCACATCTCGTGTATACGTATGAAGTCGGCTACGAACTCATACGAACTACTTGCATATAGTATCAGGAATACCAACAGAAAAAATGACAGAATGGCCGCGCAAATTCGGTACGCGAAGTAAATTTCCACTTTTCCAATTTTAAGTGCAATGTTTTCCATCGTCCCGATGCAAAACGTTGCATTTTATATTTATTGAGGTGAATCTAAAGGTTTTTTCTAAAAAATATTCATATTGAGCGTGGCCAGCGCATCGAAAATTTACCAATCACACAAATCTGACAGGACATCTCACGGGAGAACGATCTCGTTCTCACAAATTTTAGGAAATAACTCTTCTGATTGGATAACCAGGGTTTATGTTTTCTTTAAAGTTTCTTGTTTCCATTCCGTCTGGCTAATCTGTTCCTGATTCGTAGGATGCAATAGAGTAGTGTATTTGGTAATTGAGCTATTGTGTCACATAAAATACTCCACCATTTTGCTCTACCATCAACACTTAGTTTTACCTTCACACAATTGGATATTTTTTTGCGCTCATTAGCAAACATAACCTGAAAGCATAATAACCTAAATGATAATAATTTGATATTGTATTGTCTGATGTGTCTCCATTGTTTGTGTTTGCTGTGAAAGCAAGTTGTGTTATTTATTTATAAACAATAAACAATGAACAGATAGGATGATTGTTCAAATGTCACAAACCGTTTGTTTTGGGAAGTACCTACAGCTTTGTTTATAAATTTATCATCAATAAAGAATGACTTACCATTAGATAAGGTGTTCTTATATCCAAATTAGCTGAAAGTGTCGGAAACTAGGTGAGGGTTTGGTTCCAGAACACTCCGAATCGTACCGTGACCAGGAGGTATGAAAGTTTAAAAAACCTGAAGGCGATGCACTAGTCCTTGAAACATTTAAAATAGGAAGGGGCGTGGCCCTTTGAAAGAAATTGTAAAACACTTGACAAAATTGACAAGACTTAACAACCAATAAAAAGAAAACGCTAAACCTGTAATTTCCCACTTACGCCTTTAAGGCAACAGCCCACTATGAAAAAAAAAATCGTTTATTTTTTATTTCATTTTTTTTAAATGTTTAAAGATATTCGTAAAATTGATAGAGATACAGCATTTTATGTGAAGCCGTTTGAAACAGTTTGTATGTTGAATTATCTTCCAGCATCTGAACGCGTTTTTCTCGAAACTACCTTTTCAACGTGGTTGACAACATATTAAAAAACAATGCATCCGATTTGCATGCGCCAAGTCTTAAGCTATTCAAAAATCCAGTCTCGATGGCACCATATGGAATTTTTTTATAAAGAGCCCCCTTCTATTTTTTTAATGAACGATGAAAATTAAAAAAAAAAAACTGGAAATAAAATTCGCTGGTCCACCATTTTTTTTAGATATCAAAATTCCCTCTACATGGTGCCATAAACATGTATGTCTAGTTTCTAAATATATTTTTGTTTTATTTTTCTGATGAACCGTATGGCTTAATATCCATCACCACCGAGCAGCAATTTCGGTGTCCTGTTGAAAGCGGCGTACATCACATACCATACTTTAGATTCGTGTACAAAAATTTGTCTTCATGTATGTATTGACTTATGAGTTTTAATTTAAAAATTCCATTCATCTTTGGCTTGAAAATAATTACGAAAAATACACCCTTTTATCACTCACGTACAATGGGCTGCCCCCTAAACACGCACTGGTAAAATTTGTCAACCTGAATAATTGTTATTAATTTTATCCTTTTAAATGTAGCTATAACTTTGTGGATCTTCTATACTTCCATACTTAATATTATAAATGCGAAACTGCGTGTGTTTGTTTGTTACGCTTTCACGCATAAACCAACAAACCTATTTTAAAAATTCATTCTCCAATATAAAGCTACATTATATGCGATTAATATAAGCTGCTTAAAATGGTAAGCTCTGGCCTTATGAAATTATAAATATTAATGTACTATATTTATTTTACGTTTTTTGTCGCTAATAAAAGCGATTTATTGCTAACGTCAGACATCAAATCGTTGTCGTGGAAACGATGTTGATATGTTCGCGGGAGATCGTAGTTAATCAATCAATCAATCAATCAATCAATCAATCGATCAATCAATCGATATAAATAAAAATGAACGCGCATAACTTCCAAACGACTGCACCAAAATCGATAAATCTTTTTTTTTATTGCTGGTGAGCTCTGGCATTATGAAATTTAGGTGGCATGCGAGCTGTTTGAAAACTGAATGTACCGGGAATGAATCTATGGAATTCGGGAGGGGAGAGGGGGGGATAATTGATAAATGCAAGCGCTACAGTAATTTCCTCCGAATGCGAGCGAAGCCGCGGGTAAAAGCTAGTTTTAAAAAAATGAAACAAAATTTCTTTCTTTCAACCACTGCATATTATATTTCAAGGTTGTCTGCATTATAATCAATTATAATGCAAACAAACTTGTTATAGTAAATTAAATCAAATGTTGATGTTTTCTGGGTCACTAGTAGAATATTTCAAAAAGTCGTACTAATATACCGGACCGTTATGCTTCCCAGTGTTATTAATTAAAGCATATTAATATGTAAAACACGGTTCCATGCCAACTGAGAATAAAGTCAACTCAACATCTCCTTGAAAAGTCATTAACAGCTATGAAAAAAATCATTTTAAATTAGCCGATAACCCTAAGCTAACGTAACCTATTTTATATATTTTTTTATCACTCTAAATGACTTATCTGAGATAGTTCTGAGTTGGTTTCATTCCGAGCTGTCCGGTCACCGTAAAGCAGACACTTGTAAATAGTATTAGGTTTATGGTGAGCATTCGAACAATATCTAAAAAAGGTATGATTCTAGGTTTTCACGGCCAAAAGTATTTTTGTTATTTATTTTTGGGGCGTTATGCCGTGTTGCGCTACCTCCTTCTTTAGCCAACGTTTCGGAAAGCGTTACAGTGTCCGTCATCAGGATTCGATCATTCGATCATCATTCGCTCATCTGCCCTGATGATGGACTCTGTAACGCTGTCGGAAACGTTGGCTAAAGAAGGAGGTAGCGCAACACGGCATAACGACCCAAAAATAAATAACAAAAATATCTAAAAATACTTAGTATTTGGAGATGTCTGACTAATCAAATGGACGATCGATATACTAACCACGAGAAAAGCAGTCTTATTTTTCATAACCATTTGAGCGACATTTCAAGGCATTTCAAGACATTTTTCTCCGTTTTCTCGAACTTTTCGGTTTGAATATTTTCCACTCGCATTTAAAAATATCATACCCCTGAATTTTAATATGCAGACATACAAACTGAATATATTTCTATATAGCCAATGAATTCACCTATCTTTAAGTGATAATCATATATTCGTAGGATTTATAAAAAAAATATTATAAAATCTCAAACTTCTACTTAATTTTTTACAAATAAGGGAAAATTCGCCAAAATGGGCAGCAAAGCAATAGGAGGTATTTTAAATAGTGCCTTATTGTGGCAAAAAGTGCTCTAGTGGATAAGGCTGATTCATACGACTGACTACCTGAATGAAGACTTGAGAATCCGCAGTCTTGATGGTAAGTAAAGATATGCCCCTAAAGATACAGTCACTGTGGAGGCAGAATCAGGCAAGCGTTGTGGTCAGGCATGGCTGAACACAACCAACTCTGGTAAACATGAGAGTACTCGGAACTTGTGTATGACTCAACCAACCATCCTAACTACGCATAAGGCTTTGAGAGGATATTGAAACCACAACATGATTACACGTTTTGTAGAGGAACAAATGCATAAAACATGAACCAAGTAAGCGGAAAGGTTGCGCGGTCTTTTTCCTACAAAACAAAATTTTGAATTTAGAGCCAAAATACCCGACCAAACTGAATAATTCTTTTTTACGAATCAGGGGATCAACTCCAAGAAACGGGTCACTGTGAATAAGGAACGCCAGTCCAATTTTTTTTTAAATGAATAATGACCTTCTAACTTAAATAACTGCATATTTATTTTTACAGTTTGTTTTAATAGTTAAAATAAATGTCAACGTTTTAATTTTTCAAGATCCCCCGAAAACCACCGTATCTAAGTGTGAATCGTGTGACGTCATCATGACCAAAAGTTTTAGTTATTTTCAACAGATGTTGTCATTTTGTATGGAAGAAGCTATGAAACTATTCAATAAGTAAAACGTTATTTAGGTGGAATTATTTATTTTTTAAATTATACTTATTACATTATTATTTTTTTAATATTATTACGGGAAAGTGTTATAAAAATTTTTTGAAATTATTATTTTTTTAGCTTTACGAATCGAAATCAATATTATGGAAACCGAAGCATCAATTTCGTAGGCAACTGGAATCAGCTGTTCGTCGCCCGCCATTTTGAAATTCGGAATTGGAGCGTTTCAACAGGCAATACTGGGCATTACGATCGTTTTTGTACAGTTAAAGTTTTTGAATATTTTAAATAATATAGATAAACTAATAGAGATACTATATTTTTGATACCGAATTATTAGGCCTAAATAATGTTTCAATAAAAACAACAATCATTATACGTCTAAATCTCTATAAACCAATAACACGGAATGTTGAATGGCTTGTCAAAATTTCTATACAATATGACCACGTGACTGGAGAATTATGGACGCGGTGACGTCACCATTAACAATCCAATAATACCAACTTGACAGGGTGTTTTAGTGACTCGTTTTAAAATGGAATATTTATTATTTTTTTAAAAACTTTACGCTTAATATTATTCAATAAAACTTATATATTCAGAATCAGCGTTTATTGTTTTATATGCACGTATTTTTTTAAAGCCATAATATTTTTCTCTGAAGTTCCTCATTATATAATTCAAACCGCTACCTCCGGATCAGATTTATAGAACCTTAAATACTAAACAACCGTTATAATAATATTAATAAAACGGTTTCCTTCTGTAAACTTATAACGATAAAGTTCCGCTTACACTTAAATAAATGACTTTATATTTCTCTTCTATTTATATTTATACTCACAATGATAATAAATATAAAATAAAATTTAAAAATACTTTGTATGTCCGCTGTATTACGAAGGGTGCTGATTGTTGTATAGCCTTGCTTGGTTGCATTTTGGTTGGAATGTTTTTTTTTAAGCCGCCGCTACCCGAATTTCTACCTCGAACATTTGAAGTTTTGAAGCTCTTAAAAAAATATGTGTTATTTTTGAAAATAATGTCTATACAATCACCATGCCGAAACGCAAATTATTTGAAATTCCCTCGACAGAAAAAAATCGCAAAGTATGCTCCGAAATTTTTTATTTTCAAGCCTGTCTCTATTATTTAACAAGTTATATGTATGAAAAAATTCACATTGTTTCTTTGAATGTTGTTTTAGACAATCCCCATGAGATTTTCGCTCTATTCTAAACTAGTCGTGTTTTATTAAACATTTTCACAATTTTCGCTTCAATTTTATCGTTTGAAATATTAGCGCGCTCTCTCCCACATTCGTTATTACATATCTCTCCATCTTCTTCTTTTCGAGCCAGGATACGGCGCCTTTATTGAAAAAAATAGTTTCTTCCTGCGTGTCCTTTCCCAATCGTCCCGCTTTTCCCCTCCACCTTCCCCTTCCCCTCTCCCTGGGCGTGCGCACAACAACACACCAAAATTTCGTCGCAATTAAAATAGTATATAGGAAATAATTTCATAATGCCAGAGCTCATTATTATGTATAGAAACTATTGCGGGTATGCGCACATCAAATCACCAAAGTTTCATCCCAATCGGATGAATTGTTTAGGAACGCATAAAGGACAAACAAAGAAACATTATTTTTTTATGTATATATACATATATTTTCATATTTCAATCAAATGTGAAACCAAACATAGACACCTATTTAAAATACCTACAATTCTTGATTAGATTGAAAGTATTCGTTTTGGGTGAGTATGATAGGTGAGTACTTCAATTAAATTCATTAACGTAAAGAGTTTTTTCGAAAATTGAATTTTGATTGAACAATTGATTATTTTGACAGTTTCGTAAGATTTTTTGTAATGATTTAAAAGCTTTTCAGATGTATTGTTATGTGGTTGTGATAATCCAGAAACCTTCGCGAGGATGGAAAGAAGATATTTTGAAAGTTTCAAACATTTCCTACGCTTAATATAGCAATATGTAAACAACAAACAAACAATCAAGCAAGCAAACATACACTCATCTTAATATATATATATTTCTTCTGTCCGTTTGTATGTCACTGAACTCCTCCTAAACGGCTGGACCGATTATTTTAATTTTAGTTTGTCCCGACAGTTGTGTACAGGACAACGTCTGTCGGGTCCGCTATAAATAAAAAAAATAAATTGTGGAACATTCCAGAACACTCTCGAATGTTGTCCTGAGCCGGGTAACCAAGCTTGTTTTTAGATAAATATATATATATTTTTTCTTATTGAATATTTTGAAAACTTAAGAACTTAAGAGGAACGTATGCGCGGCCCGTTTCGGCCAGTTTCGTACAAACCTTAAATTTGGATTTAAGATCGAAATACCCAACCAAACTGAAAAATTATTTTTGTAATCAAACGTATATCAAATATCTAGTTGGATGTGACCTACTTTATTTATTTTTGCTTTAAATTATAAGATATAGGCCATTAAAGATTTTAATGTTTCATGATTTTAGAAGCAATTTGGGCAATTATTTGTGAGTAAATGAAAAAAAAATTAAAAATAATTTCTCACTGCGTGTCCTTTCGCATTCATCCCGCGTTTCCCCTCCACCTTCCCCTTCCCCTCTCCATGTTCGTGCGCACAACAACTCACCGATGAATAGTATATATGAAATAATTTCATAACGCCAGAGCTCACTATTGTGTATAGAAACTATCGCGGGTTTGCGCACATCAAATCCCCAAAGTTTCATCGCAATCGGATGAATGGTTTAGCAACGCATAGCATACATACATACACACATAGACAGAAACAAACATATTTTCATTTTTATAAACATAGATTCTAACCGAGTTAACATTCTTTCCGCAAAAGCTGACTGACATTTTTTACAAATTGTTTCATGTTTTTTAGAGCTATGTTAGAAGAGAAACGCAACCACAATTCACACCTAGGTGCGTAAATCTCGTAAATCTACGTCGGTTAAAAGTTAATTTGACAATTTCCATTTGGAATCTGTTTCGCAATAACAACAACCAATCGGTTAAAATTAACTGAAGTTGGTATAATTCGTCAACCGCAACGGCTCGCTTAACCAACAAGTCTTGCTTGTATAAATATAACCCGTACCATCGGGTAAATAAGTCTTTTCCATTAAAAATGAATTAAATCAGCGGTCGGGGAACCGGGTTAAATTACCCCAAATGGGGTAAAAATGATATTTTTTTTGGGTAATAAGGAAATTTTTCTAGTTTGCTATTTCAGAAACGTGTTAGTATTTCTACAAACTTAATCAATTCAGGTGTGTGCGTGAAATTGCAAACATACAATACTTGAACTTCGATCTAATACTGAAGCACGTATTCAATTTGAGAGCAAAGCCAATCTGTCGTCTTTTGGATGTCAAAAGCTACGAAGGCTTTCAAAATTGCACATGAGGCGTGTAAAAGTTGCGGCCATTTGCAACAACCTATCTTTGTGAACAACCCTCGACTCTGTGCAGAAACGGGCGGTCCGTTTGATAGATTCTCCCATCTTAACGAACGGGTTGCAATCTTTAGAGCACAGGCGTCGGGTGGGAATGCTATCCATGTTCTACCGGTATTTCAATGGAAGATGCTCTGAGGAACTAGCGTCATTGATCCCTTCGGCACCGGTGCATAGTCGGGAGACACGCCAAACGCGCGCCCAACATATGTACACGGTTGACATATGTCACATGAGAACGGGCCGTTTTTTCGACTCGTTCTTGAGTTCAACAGCTCGGCTATGGAACGATTTGCCGGCATCTGTGTTTCCTCCCTCCTACAACATGGGTCTCTTCAAGACCAATGTTCATTCCTTCCTCTCCTCAAAAAGACCCTCCACACAGCATCCCAGATGACATAGGCCCTGAGGGGAATTATTTTCCTCAAGGCCTCCTGTGTGGAGTTAATGTAAAAAAAAAGGCTTTTCCACTCTGACGAACATAAAAACGAAAAACAGAAATCGATTAAACGCCGAAGACTGTATTCAAATAGCTCTTACATCAAAAAGTCCCAATTTTGAAGTAATTGTATGAAACATGAAGCAACATCATTTCTTCAGAAACTGAAAGGGAAACCTGAAAATTTGAATTTTTGTTTGATCCAATTTGAGAATTTTATTTTGTTTGTCTATTACATACTTACTATTTTCAGGTAACTTTTTTTCTATTTTACCTGTAAATTAATTCAATGAATAATTTTTATTTATATACATTGATTGTCTTCTTTTCAAAATGGGGGGAAGGGGTAATTTCGACTTACGCAAAAATATTTTGGGGTAATGGTTAAAAAAGTTCCCCGACCGCTGCATTAGATGATTGATTAGCTGCAATGAAATAATCAAGCAGGGACTAGACACTTTTATAAGGTAGGTAGGGGAGGTATACTGGGTAATATTCAATTAAATTCAGTTCAATTTATTAACTTTAAAACATAACAAAATTAAAATTTTAAATCATTTTTAAAATAGAGAAAATATTAAGATTAAAGCATATTTAAGCAATTTAAATAATATAAACAATTTAAACATCAATGAACAATTTAAAAATCAATGAAACACAATCAGACTAACAGCAATAAAGCTTGCTGTCTAAATTGTGCTTCATTGATGCTAAACATGTCGATATTCTAAGTGATTCTATTTAACAACAAGACTGCTCTCCCGACTGGCATAACCATTGGTAATTAAGGTAATTAGAAGTAGTGGGCCCCACGGTTGAATTTGGAAGCCACCTCTAGTCTGGAGTCCCGAAATCTCTGAAAACCCTCGACTCTGTGCAGAAATGGGGGTCCGTTTGCTAGATTCTCCTATTTTAACCCAACACCTCTGCCATAGGTCACCCCAAGTGGTTCGCTACGTTTGGTGATTTAGCAGGGGTGCCCGGGTTCACGGGGTGAGGTTTGTCTAGGTAATGGAGGCGGATGACCAAGACTCATTGAACCCCAGATTCCTACCCACCCCTTAAACCCTTTTCCTTCCCAGAACTCTCCTCTCCTTCTTTTCCAAAAAAAAACCTCCACACAGCATCCCCAAAGATGACATAGGCCTTGAAGGAAATTATTTTCCTCAGGGCCTTCTGTGTGGGGCTCTTGTAAAAAATATATATATAAATAACAAACGGAAATCAATCTTCAGAGCACAGGCGTTTTGGGTGGAAATGCTCTCCTTATTCTACCGGTATTTCAATGGAAGACGCTCTGAAGAACTAGCAACGTTGATCTCCTCGACATCGTTGTACATGATTGACATTTTTCACATGAGAACGAGTCGCTTCTACGATTCGTTATTGAGTTCAGCAGCTCGGTTGCTCCTCAAAAAGACCCTCTACACAGCATCTTCAAAGATGACATAGGCCCTGAGGGAATTTATTCTCCCCAGGGCCTCCCGTGTGGAGTAAGTGTAAAAAAAAATACATTTAAATTTATCATTAAAAAAATAGATTAGGCGGTTTACAACAAATAGCCCCAAACTAGGTGTGATTTCCACCCTAAAGATAATAAAAGTTATACATGCTCAAAGAACAGGATCTCTCATCTTACCGGGACAAGCGCTAATGTTTAAAAGAAAGTTATTTTTTTACAAATGAAACAAATAACTTTGTGTACACCACTATTTAAATAGTTGTTATTTGTTTCATTTATTAATAATGATGACGCCACAAAGTTAATTTGCGAAGATTGACCTAATCGAAAATTGAATATTCATTTAGGCTTTTAGAAAAGCTGATTGGTGGAAGCCTTTTGAACTCTAGACTTGACCACAGGTTCTCAACTTGGGCGATAACGCCTCTTTGTGGGCGTTTGAGACTTTCAAGGTGGCAGTTGAAGACCCAAAGAAAATTAAGAGTCTTTTGAACACTAGACTAGACTTAAGATTCTCAACGTGGGCGATAACGCCTCTTTGTGGGCGTTTGAGACTTTCCAGGGGGCAGTAGAAGTCCCAGAGAAAATTAGGGGGCGTCGAGATGGCACGGTGACGGTGGGGGCAGGCAAAAAAAAATGGTCTAAAAAGACAAAAACGGAGGGGGCGTAGTGGAAAATGTGACGGGGGGGGGGGGGTATGGGTATGTTCCCATCCCAGTATAGTACACCCATATCCCATTACGCCCCCCTCTCCTAGCTGGGCGTTTTAAGATCTCATGCATAACCGGTACAACAACGTGCGCTTTACGCCAGTCGCTCTCTTATAGAGAGGGCGTAATGGGATATGAGATAGAGGGTGGTTGGGATATGGATATGGGGCAAGTGGGGGTCCACAAAACCAGTTCGTGGATGCCCATTTCTTTATCGCGCCTACGTGGACCCCCGTTGGGTCTTCCGTGGTCCACCTGGACCACTTTGGGAATCACTTATCTAGAACTATCGCCTTGCATCGCACTTGGAGGGATGGATTCATAGGTCCGTCATTCTTGGACTCATTGTAAAATTATGATTCTCAGATTCCTACTCACCACTCGTACCTTTTTCCTTTCCAGAACTTTCCCTCTTTCCTTTCCTTTCTTTAAAAAGAATCTCCACACAGCATCACAAAAAAAAATTACAAAGCCCGAATATTGAATGACAAGATAGTTTTTTGTCCTCGCCAAAGGCGCGAGGTCTAAAATCGTCTTTTAGACAAAGATATACAGAATTTATCTAGCTACAACATTATTTATTTATTTTATCAGGTTCTACATAAAACAGGATATTATGGAGAAGATAACAAAATTTAAAGAAAAAAGTGTATGGGGACAGTTTCACTATCTCGTGACGTATGTCAGAAGATAGTTACAGAAATCTCTGTAGGTGCCATTGAAGATGTCGATGCTAAATACAGATTCATTTATCAGTTGAATTGCTCTGTTTAATGGCGCATTCTTATAGGAAGAAGTTCTCGCTTTCAGAGCATAAAAAAGTGCGTGGGATCTCTCACGAGTGCACGCGTTAGGTACATATTAGTTAATCTCCTTCAACATGGGCGAATTCAGTATAATTCCAGAGATTAGCTTAAGGTGTTTACCCAAAATATTTTTCGGCGGACTTCTAAAGTATTAAGATCGAGTATTCCTGTTAAGAACAACGATGGATACAGGAATGGGTAATATGTATATTCCCTCATATACAGGTAACGCATAAACCTTTTTTGAACTCTTTTTATTTCTAGGATTCTCTCTGTACAAACTCTGTACAAATCGCAAGTGCGCCTCACGGATGAATTTGGCAGCCACCTCTGTTCTGGAGCTCCAAAATACTTGAAAAATACCCTCGACTCTGTGCAGAAACGGGCGGTCCGTTTGATAGATTCTCCCACCTTAACAAAGGGATTGCAATCTTTAGAGCACAGGCGTCGGGTGGGAATGCTATCCATGTTCTACCGGTATTTCAATGGAAGATGCTCTGAGGAACTAGCGTCATCGATCCCTTCGGCACGGGTTCATAGTCGGGTCAAACGCGTGCCCAACATATGTATACGGTTGACATTTGTCACATGAGAACGGGTCGTTGTTTCGACTCGTTCTTGAGTTCAATAGCTCGGCTATGGAACGATTTGCCGGCTTCTGTGTTTCCTCCCTCCTACAACCTCCTCCTGGGTCTCTTCAGACCAATGTTCATTCCTTGCTCTCCTCAAAAAGACCTTCCACACAGCATCCCAGATGACATAGGCCCTGAGGGAAGTTTTTTTTTACTCAGGGTCTCCTGTGTGGAGTTAATGTTTAATTTTTTTTTTTTAAATATGGTTTTGTTCAGAGGGGGCCCAAACAATGGATCTGTATTCCAAGATACTGCGGACAAATGCCTCATATGTTCTCCGTATTGCAATTCCATTAGTAAATGATCTCGCATTACCATGAACAAATCCAAGCATTTTGTTGGCGCGGAATTATTAATAATTGTAATTACCAAGATTCGCAGTGAAAGAAATTTGTTCATCCGAAAGTACCAGAGTACCTTCCGTTCACAGTTAAGCAGTTAAGCAGTTAACCCGCCGATACTACCAGTAACAGCTAGCAACTAACAGCGCAGCGCGGCCAGTGTTCTTCGGTTTTGCCTCATTCTTTCCGCGACTATCTCGAGACAGAGTCGCGTTGCAAGAACGTACTTTCTTCTCGACCAGCACAATACGCGGCGTGGACTAACGGTGACTGTGATCTACATTTTTTCCCCTACAACCTGTTTTGCCTGACCGGAAAGAGAGGTGCTTTCGTTTCCAGAATCACCAGCAGGTGAAAAGTGGCGATCTTCGACTTCTAGGCGTGGTATTCGAGTAATTCTACTTTAAAATTGCGTAGAGTTAAACTTTCGAGTATCTGAGGTAATTGCAATAGTAATTGCAGTTGCGCGATCGAACTAAAGTGTCGTCGATGTTACAAGTTATTCAAATTACGTAAGATATAATGAATACTTTGTTTTACTAACAGTAATTTAATGCTAAACTAAGACTTGAGTTGCAGTGCGTTAACATTGTATCAAAGTGTATTAAATTTAATTAATGATAGTGTTATTTAATCCAAACTAGTTAAGCATATGTTTCTCGTAAAATTACAAGTGTTTAGTGATTGCAGTTAGTAAAAATAAGGGATGGGATAAGATCAAACATGTTTTGATAACATTGATTAAAAAAATGTTTATTGTTAAAGCAGTGTTGAAAAGTCAGTGTGTGAATGTTCGCGTTGGATTTTAACTGAGTGGTTTGTCCAAGGAAATACTTGCTGAAAATCATCATGGATATTATGAAAATTCTCCTGAAAGATCTGGTAAATACATTTATTTTTTCTAAGACATCTTTTTACCTCTTTTATCCCTAAGACAAAATTACGTTAAAGGCCAGTCAATTTGTATCTTTCCCTTGTTATTTTTTATAATTCTTCTGGTGCCCTCTCTTGTCGGAGGTTGGCTAACATCAGGGATGTCTAACCATGGCAGGCTGCAACCTTTCAACAGTTCGACCTTTCGTAACTTAAGGGGGTCTAGAAGCATGAATTGTAGGTGTTTGTCAGGTGCAATAAAAAAAAAACAATAATATTTTTACCGTTACCAAATATTTACTAAACATTAAAGAATACTAAAAAAAAAATCAAACGAAAAAATTAAAAATTCAATAAGTTAATTTAAAAATTCAATAAGTTAGAGTGTTGAAATGGGGGGTTCAAAAAAATTGCAACCCCGCTAGTAATCAGAAAAAAAAAACAAATAAATTCTTAATCCAGACAAATGCTGCTATGCCCCGTACCTCGAAAGAGTAAAAAAATTTCTCAAAATGGCGGCTGTCTGAAATAAAAATACGTTTTTTTACCAGTTTTTTGACTTTTCGGAATTTTTAAAAAATAGTAAAACTTGAAATTTTGTTATAATTCTGGTAGGGGCGATAAATAAATGTGTAGAGAAAGCTCACACCAAAATTTTTGTGGAACTTGAGATATCATGTTAACCGTCTCTAAAAGAGTAGTTTTGAGAAAAATGCGTTAAAAATTTTGTTCTGTGTAGAATCTGGCTAGATTCCGTCTAAACCGCGATATTAAAATGGTTATAAGTTTTAAAATAGTGAGAATTTCGAAAAATACTTTTACGGAGTTATTTTTGAATATTTAAACTTTGGAAATATGAAGAAAAAAACTTTTTTTTTTCTAGACTAAAATACTGCCTCCTAACCTAAACTAACCTAACCAAGGGAGGCTGAATCCTTTCAACAATTCAGCTAAGGCTTTCAATTTGGCAGGCGGGTATGAGTACCGCCGCCATTCATTAAATAACCGGTACCTCTAGGTTCTCTCGATACCGCAAGTGGTTCGCTACGTTTGGTAATTTAGAAGAGGTGCCGGGACTCATGAGTTAAGGTTTCTGTCCAATTGCTGCGTGGAGACCCTTTTACTTCTCCAGCAGGACCCTCTCGACCCATCGTCTTGCATCACAGTGCGAGGGATGAATTTAAACGTCCGTCACTACTGAATACATTGACCCCCAGATTCTTACCCACCCCCCATACCTTTTTCCTTCTCAAAACTTCCTCTGCTTTCTTTATTTTAAAAAAATCCTCCACACAGCAATTCAAAAGGCCTCCTGTGTAGAACTAATGTTAAAAAAAGTACAATAATATTCGTGTTATTTTGCCATACAATGAATTACCTCATAATATTTTGAGAATTCGTCTATATTTATTCATCGAAAAACTTACACATCTAATTAATATAGAAGAACAGAGTAAACATACCCAAGAACCACCATTCATAAAGCAATTTTTGATATCATTTCTCCAACAAACGAAACAATTTTCATTTCTTATAGGCTAATATTTTTAACCCCCGACGCAAGGAGCGGTGTTATAAGTTTGACGTGTCTGTGTGTCTGTCTGTCTGTGGCATCGTAGCTCCTAAACGAATGGACCGATTGTGATGCAGTTTTTTTTGTTTAAAAGCTGACGTAATAGAGATGGTTTTTAGCTACAATTCATGAAAATCTGTTCAGGCGTTTTAAGGTTATCAGCCTTTTTTTGTGTCGGGGGTTTCTTAAAATTTTGTAAATTTTACTTATTTATAGTTTACTAAAGAGTACCGTCAACACCAATCAAAGAAAAAAGTTTTTGTGAAGGGCTTTTGGATACACTAATTTATTTTGTTTTTCCGTCTGGTACGTACACGACAAAATCACAAGGTTTTCCAATGCATGAACAGGCGACATTCAAAAGAATAAGGCATTTTCTAAATTTACTCCCCTGCTGTCCACTACCGCTACTATGTCAAACAATCAATCAAATTTGGTACCTTATATACATACATATTTAAAATATCTGTAATTCTTGATTCGATTTAAATTATTATGTAAGTACTTCCAATTAATTCATTAATGTAAAGAGTTTTTAAAATAGAATTTTGATATAATAATCTTTGTTTTGCAAAATGTCATTCTCAAATTTTTGACAGTTTGCAAGAATTTTCGCGATGATTAAAAATCTTTTCAGATATATTGTCATGTGGTTGTAATAATCCAGAAACCTTCGCGGAGGCTTGAAGAAGGTATTTTGAAAGTTTCAAACATTTCCTATGCTTAATATAGCAATACACAATACACCAACCCCCAAACACATTTAAATTTTTAAATATATAAATTAGTTTATCTTCAAATTGAACGTATGTATTTTTTCTACGCTAAATGTAGCGTACCTCGAACACAGTAAACAAGTATTCATTCCAACATACTTTAGACACCAATTAAAAGTCATATTTGTTGAGATTTTTCAAAGTATTTCCATATTTTAATTAGGCATGTTTTCGTAATTTTATACAATTCTCAAATAGGAATCCACAGCATTGTTTATAGAGCGAAGAAAACAACGTAACAACGATGTATTATCTGATATTTATTTATAACTGTGACACCGGTAGACATATTTTTGAGCCTAGCAAAGCGGTAGATATTTTATTAATTTTCATTTATTTATTAACGCCCTCTTTGGGGGCTTTTACACAAGAATAATAAGAAATTAACAGTTTTTATTGTACACAATTGAATTGCAATGTTTTATATTTGTTTTAGGATAAATTGAAGATATCCACTGACTTGGTATAATTATTTACCTCCTTTAGTATTCTGGGCAAAGAGGAATACACGTGGTAGTTAGTTCCAGAATTTCTGCACTGAAATAAATCATGACTTCTGAAAGGCTATTCCCTAAAATTTGTGATAAGAGATCGTTCTCCCGCTAGAAGTGCTGTCAGATTTATGTGATTTTCTAAGGCTGTTATTTGCTTTTTCTATCGGCCGATGTCAAAATTTCAGCTGTGAGATGTCACGTATTTTAGTT
This sequence comes from Glyphotaelius pellucidus, assembly GCA_936435175.1. Lineage (NCBI taxonomy): Eukaryota > Metazoa > Arthropoda > Insecta > Trichoptera > Limnephilidae > Glyphotaelius > Glyphotaelius pellucidus. Next base: position 4,367,332 of record OW386561.1, read on the forward strand.
TGGGTTGTTTTAAACACGAATTCCTGCAAGTATGCATGATTATTTATTCATTTAACAGCTGTATAAAATCACACAAATCTGACAGCACTTCTCGCGGGAGAACGATCTCTTATCACAAATTTTAGGGAATATCTTTTCTGGTATTACGTTGTGGTATCCGGAAGCTTATCAGTTCAATCAATACAGGACTATCAATTAAATCATTTAGAATTTTATATAAAAATACCAAATTAGTGAAAATTCTTCTGTTTGAAAATTTGAGCACATTCATATCATTTAACAGTGTTATAATTCAACATAATTGCTGGAATATCCATTTTCAAATTTAGAAAACATTAGCATTTGTTTTGTATTCTTTCAACAGCTTGTACATGAGTATTATAATGTGGATTCCAAACGGGAGAATTGTACTACAGCTGACTTCTAACATAAAATATAATATTAAACATTGTGTGGCAGAACAGTCTTAAATTATTATCTCAGATAATTTTTTTACACCGGTTTCACCGAAAGTCGTCTATCGACATAGAAGATGACAATGCAACATTCCTGTTCTAGTATCGACCTACACCGGTCGCTTTACCTTCCCTCCCACCGTTATGTCTCAAGTTCGGTTATAAGTTAATTGTTGCGTAATTCATCACCTTACATAATCAGTTTTACTTTATTTATTAATTTTATTAATGTATTTATTTTCGGGAAATCGACAGTTTACAATTTTTCAATTTTTGCATGTTTATTAAGCCAAAATAAAACCAATTATGGATTTCCTCCTTGTGACTTTACCTCTGATTAAACAGCATAAAAAAAATAAAAACAATAAAATTTATAATAAAGGAATATGAAACCAAAAATTGTATAAAACAAAAGATTGTATAAAACTAAAATTTACATAAAACATAAAAATATCAATACATTGTTATCCATAAAAAGCCAGGTTATGTAATATAAATCAAATCATAACCGAATTATAAGTTTAAACGATAGAAACATATTCACATAACATATTCATAAAACTTCAGAGAAATACTCTTTTATGTACCCCTTATATTTGATAAGTTCAGAATTGAAAATGTCCACCTTGGATAATACGCTATTGTAACTATTGCATAGTCTGTTCAGACAAGAATTCTGCTTAGAGTTGGTCTTGCATTGATCTACCCTGAACAGAAGAGCGTTTTGAGCGCGCAGTACATTGAATTGAATTTTATTTAGCAACTTTGGGCATTGAATATTATTGTTAACTACTTTTTACAGGAATAGTGCATCCATATGATGCCTTCTTACACTCGATGAATCAATTTTAAATTATGAAGCTGCCTCTGCATAGTTACTAAATCTTACAAATGACTTGTAACAAAGATATTTTAGGAATTTATTTTGAATTGCTTCGATTTTGTTTTTGTGGATTTTGTAAAATGGAGACCAAACAACTGATGCAAACTCTAGATGACTCCGTACGTAGGCAAAGTAGAGTTGCTTAAGGGGGAATTCTAATCTAGAAGCATGAATTGTAGGTGTTTTTTCAGGTGCAATAAAAAAACCATCATATTTTTACAAGCCATTATTTTACCAAATATTGAATAAATATTAAAAAATATATTAAAAAAAAAGTTACAGAGTGTTGAAGTGGGGGTCTAAAAAAATAGCGCGCCCTGGTTGATACGATTGCAACCCTCCTAGTAATAAAAAAATAAAACAAATTAATTCTTAATTCAAACAAATGCGGCTATGGCCCAAACTAAGAAAGAGTAAAAAAAAATATTTTTCGCAAAATGGCGGCCGTCTGAAATAAATAAGACATTTTTTTTACAGTTTTTTTGACTTTCCAAATTTTTTAAAATAGTAAAAATTGAAATTTTTGTTATAATTTTAGTTCCCGCCATAGAATAATGTATAGAGAAGGCTCACACCAAATTTCAACAAATTGGTTTCGTAGAACTTGAAATATCGTGTCAACCGTCTCGAAAAAAGCGATTTTGAGAAAAATGCGTTTAAAATATTGTTCTATGCAGATTTAGATTAGATTACTTCTAAACCGTGACATTAAAATGGTTTTAACTTTTAAAATTATGCGAATTTCGAAAAATCCTTTTGAGGAGATATTTTTGAAAATTTAAACTTTGGAAATATGAAGAAATTTTTATTTTTTTTGTTTTCTAGACTAGAATACTGCCTTAATGATATTGATGCTAATAAAAAGTTTTGTGTTTCTTTTATCACGCATTCAAAAATACTCAATTAATTTGGGTTTTATTGCAAAGCGGAAATGTTGACTTTCTGAGAGGATATGCCCGAGGCCTGAGGGGCAAAAATCAAATCCCCAAACTCTCTTTTACATTATACAAATAGATGATGTCGAATCAATATGATAACGGAATTAGTAAGTAATTTTGCCTAGATTTCGATTGTGTAACTTTCTTTCGTAACGTGCAAAGGAGTTTTTTTTACATTTTCTATGTGTTTTCTTTTTTCTACTTCGTGTATTTCGGTATCAAATCAGCGATCTTGTACCTCCAATCTTTAGATTGTATTTCGAGAAAGTAGATACGAAATACCGACACGAGATTGAATTCTCTGATTCCAAAACGACAAATTTTATCTTGTAATCAATTTTCAATTTAAACAAGAATACCGAGATATTATTATATGCCAATCAGCAATCACTTACCCGAATGGCGATCTTAAACTAGGGCGATACTAAGAGTATCTTCCACTATGAAATGTTTACTTTCTTTTATATGTTCAAAGCATCTAATCATTTTGACGGCCGGCGTAGTCCAGCGGTAAGGCTCTTGACTAGCTCTCCGAAGGTCGCGGGATCGAATCCCGGCGTAACAAATAAATTTTATTTGATTAATTTGTGTTATTTCACAATTTATTCATTTAAAATAATATATAGTTTATTTGCGACACGTTTCAGGGTGAAAGTTACTCTCAGTATCGCCCTGGTGTAAGACCACCATTCAGAATTGATACGTTGCTTGAAATGGCTTTAGCCGTGTTTGGTGACCAGATCTGAATAGCCAGGTACTTTCCACCTTCTTCTTCCCCATCTCCTTCCCCTCCCCTCTACCTTCAGCCTCACAACATACCCCAATTGGGGATGCCGTAGTCTCACTGGCTCCAGATGAGAGCAGTTGCGACTCTTGTGCGGTATTCAAATAAAAAAAAATATATATATATATTTTGCTAAACTTACATCGGCAGTACATTCTTAAATATAATTCCATACTTATTTATATTTGCATTTCACTGGAAACGAGCTATCGATCCTGCAACTTTTAGACACAAAGCCTAACACTGCAACACTATCCTCCATTTTATTAAAAAAAAATTTAAACACATAAATTACAAACAAAACTTACACTTTTCAAATTACACCGAATCTATTAAATTTCACAACTTCAACTCCCTATATACACGACGCTTAATTTTTGACCAAACTTTGTTATTTAAAATTTTGAATAATGGCCTGGACTTGCCAGAGCTTACCGACTTAATAAACATTCATATTCCGACAAGATCAATAAGAAAATCTGACTTATTTTATTTACCATCATGCAGAACTAACATTAGAAAAAATTCCCCGATTCCCTGTTTATGTGCGCAATATAATACAACATTTTACAATATAGACATTTTTAACAATACCCTTCAGAAATACCGAATAGAAGTAACGCGTACGATTGAAAATTAATTCAAGATTGTAGAATGTATCGGGAGCATCTCTTATCCTATTTTCCTCTTCCTCTCCCTCTCACCAAAAATTAATTTTTAGATGTAATAAAACTCCATCTTCAAATAATTTTTACATAGGATACCTTTTTGGCTTAACTTAATTTAATTTTATATATATGTATCTATATTTAATGTAAAAGCTGTTTGTCTCTTACAAATAAATAAATTGCGTTATTGACGTTGTCTATGTCAATGAAAATACCGTTTTCGTTTATATTTAATTTACAGTTCATGGTGACAAACTAGGTTAGATAAAAAACCAGAAGAAGAGAAATATTTCGTGACATTTCACATTCCAACGCACAGGTTGTGGTTTGAATTACACTTTAATATTAAATTTAAAAAAAAAGAAATCACATTTGTCCAACAATAAACAGCAACAAAAAGCTTTTTTAATACCAAATATTTTATAAAAACACTATCTTCATATATAACTTGGTTTAATTAAAGGTAAGTAAGATTTCGTGATTTTGCCGTGTTCGGGACTGTTAAATAAAATAATTTAATCTGTATAATTATAGAATATATTAATGTAACGTTTATCGCGTGGTGTTCAATGGTGAAGAGAGGGCTCTCACACAAGACATGCCCTTTTATACCTTAATTCATGTCCAAACAAAGAATCCCAAATATTATTCTTTTGTTCCTGTTTAAACTTGGATCCATATTCATTACAATAAGTACATTAGGCGTAATATGTACAAAGTCACATTATTCTCAAAAACTAATTTTAATAATAATAAATAATAATTTAAATATAAATAAATAATTTTAATAGTAATAAACTAATTTTCTATAAAAGTTGAAGGAAAAATGGGTTTCGCGTTTCATGTAATCGTGCGTTGATGTCTTTTGTATGAAAAAAAAACACTGAGATTTAAGACTCTAAATAATGAGTTTGCTCTGTTTGGCCTAAGACTAACAATTATTATTACACCAACAAAATCGAGATGATGACTGAAATGGCTTTAGCCTTGTTAGTGACCACATTTGAAAAATCGAGTTTTTCCGACCCGACACGGATAAGATAAGCCAAAGTCTTGGTGGTGAATGCGATTGTCAATCTACTCTTTGATTTGTAGGTCAAGCGTCCAAAATTTCATCAATCTTGGAATAAAACTGTAAATTTTTATAAAAATCTAATCGATTTGTTTCAACCTGCCCGCCTGCCACAGACACCCTTATTTATATTTATATAGAACGATTTTGTTACCTTAACTCCACACAGGAGACCCTGAGGATATAATTCCCCCCAGAGCCTACGTCATTTTTGGGGATGCTGTTTAGGGGTCGGAAGAGAAGGAGAGGAAGTTTTGGTCGTAAAAATGTATGAGGGGTGAATGGAAATATTCAGAAGGACGGACGTATAAATCCATTCCCACTGCGTTGCGAATCGATGTTCCGAGAGAGCATCTTAGCACCTCTGCAAACTTAGCGATTCAATTGGGATGATCAACGAATTGATTGATCAACGAAACCAATATGGCAGAGGTATTGTTACTCAGTATATGGTTATCGAGGCGGCGGTACCCATACCCGTCTCCCAAATTGTTAAAAAGATGGTGACGAATACACATATGAGGGTTGAATGAAAATATTCAGAAGGACGGACGTATAAATCCATTCCCACTGCGTTGCGAATCGATGTTCCGAGAGAGCATCTTAGCACCTCTGCCAAACTTAGCGATTCAATTGGGATGACTATGGCAGAGGTATTGTTACTCAGTATATGGTTATCGAGGCGGCGGTACCCATACCCGTCTCCCAAATTGTTAAAAAGATGGTGACGAATACACAATATAAATTCCAATATTTAATATATTTAATTTTAATTTACTATTAAAATTTTAAAAAAATAAAAAAAATACATTTAAAACTTTCTATTATAACACATAAATACTTGTCACACATAATCATAAATAAACACGTAAACACCTCAGCACAGGTTCTCCTAGTGAGGTGTTCACGAAACATACAACAATACCTATTCACAGTTTCACCTTCACAAACCTACCTTACACCCAACATAATAAAATTTGCAAAATATATTATGTTAAAATGTTTTCAAAATTGATCTATAATTTAAAAATGTTAATTAAGAGGTAAATACTGTAATACATAGAAATAAATAAATTTATTCACATCACAATATTTAATACATTTATTCTACCTGCTAATAAATCGTGAAATAGACCTGTTATCTTACGCGAAAAAAAGTGTTTAAAGTTTTTATATAATTGAGAATTACCTCATTTAACGGTCAGAGATGTTTTTCAACGCAATTCCTATTACGAAACCAATTTCACGTTAACTTTAATGTGTCCTGTTTGCAATCTCCAGCAGGCGATTTTTTTAATTAGTCGCTCTTTTCTTTTCCGTGTCTTTAATTATGCGTTAGCATCCGGCTTTGCCAGGGTTCTAGGAAACCTTTAATTGACGGCCAAAAAACACGTGAGTAATTAGCGGGATCCGTTGAGTAGTGAGAGGAAAGAGAGGGGAAAGGGAGTGTTGGGTTTACATTAGTTCCACACAGGAGGTCTTGAAGAAAATAATTCCTCTCAGGGACTATGTCATCTTTTGGGATGCTGTGTCGAGTGTTTTTTTAGGAAAGGAAGAAGATAAAGTTCTGGGAAGGAAAAAGGTATGAAGGGTGAGTAGGAATCTGGGAGTCATTGTGTCCAGGAGTAACGGACAATTTTTTTTTTAATATGAGAGATAAATAAATAAATAAAAAATAATTTTACCATATTCATTTTAAAAATACGACGAAAAATAAAATTAAACGTTAAACACCATTAAAAATGCATTCTTTGGGTGGTAATTTCAATACATAAATTTTTGTTCCGCTGTAAAAAGGTAATTTGTATATTAACTCTACACCCATCAAAATGATTTTTTTTATAAATTTTTATTTTTTATTTTATATTTCATGATATTTTTACGAGAAATGTACAAAAAAAAAATTTATTGTTTTTTATTTACTCATAAATAATTGCCCTAATTGCCTCTAAAATCATCAAACATTAATGGCTATATTAGATATTTGATAATACCTTTTGATTACAAAAATAATTTTTAGTTTGGTTAGGTATTTTGATCTCAAATCCAGGATTAAGATTTGTATGAAACGGGCCGAAATGGGCGTTCCTACGTTCCTCTTAAATTGTAAAAACAGACAAAAATACTTTTCTAGCTCCGGAACGGTTGAAATTCTTGTGCGGCATCAACAAAAAAACTCACAGCTCAAAGAAATAAACAACCTTGCCAAACATTTAATGTAAAAATAATGAATAAAGCCTCCATCAATAGCCCATTAAGGTATACTCCATTAATTCCTTCCGCTGTAAATAAAACCGACCGAACCTGCTTCAGCCAACTACCACTAGGCATTTCCTATCGAACCTTAACTACAAAAGTACGCTGAAATCATCCAAGCCACATTTTTATTAAATTATTTTTCTAACTGTGGTGCACCTATGAACAATACAATAAGGAACTCCAGTGAAAAATATTTTGGCTTTAAAAAAGTATGTTCTCTCTCTCTCTCCGATGGCGCTACAGCCCATATCGAGCCTTGGCCTCCTGCAACATTTGCCTCCAACTCCTCCTGTCCTCAGCGGCTGACTTCCAGTTTGTTGTTTGGAGAAGCTGTGCTGCATCCTGTCGCACCTCGTCTTCCCACCTCAGTCTGTGTCTTCCCACTTTTCTCTTTCCACCTGGGTGTCCAGTCAAAATTCTCTTTGGGACGCGTGTATCCGGCATTCTCTGTACATGTCCAGCCCATCTCAACCTGAGGAGTCTCATGTGGGCTGAGATGTTAGGGGCCTGATATATATCATACAATTCTTTGTTGTGCCGAATGCGCCACTGTTCCCCCTCTTTCACGGGTACGCATATTCTTCTCAGCACTTTTCTTTCAAAAGTATCTAACATTTCAGCCATCTTTGCTGTCAGTGTCAGCGCCTCACATCCATATGTCAGTACAGTTCTAACAATAGTCTTGTATATGGTTATTTTGGTTTTTCTGTGGACGCTACGTGACTTAAACACTGGGAGCAAAGAAAGGTATGTTTTGTTGGCTGCTGTGATTCTCCTTCTGATTTCCGCTGGATCCTCATTATTCTGTCAGACTGGAGCCCAGGTAGGTAAATTTATCGACCACTTCGTACGAGTAATTGTCTTTAAATTGTGCGGTACTTCTTCTTCTGTGCGAAGGGTTTCTGCTGTATCATCATTTTCGCTTTATCAACATTAACCCGCAGTCCTAATTCCCGTGCCGCTGTTTCTAAAGGGTCGAAGACCTCTTTAATGACTGAAATTGTTCTTCCGACAATGTTAATGTCATCCGCATATCCGACAACTTGACTGCTCTTGAAATAGATATTGGAGCCAGTGTCTATTAGCGTTTTTCTAATTACATATTCGAGCACAATGTTGAAGAGAGTGGGAGCCAGGCCATCCCCCTGTTTTAATCCCTGCGATAATGTGAATTCTATGTTCATATAGACTAATAAACGCTGATTCTGAACATATAGGTTTTATTAAATAACCGTACAAAAACAATCGTAATGCATGTTGCAACGCTCCAATTCTGAATTTCAAAATGGCGGGCATCAAACAGCTGTACGGCCACTAAAGGCCACTAAAAGTAAGATAATGGTTTACAGCGCTGTTCACTGTGAGACTTTTCTGCGCGGTGGCCTGAAGTGACGTCCCTCTCCAAACTCTACGTGTTGGGGAAACTATATTCCTACATATAACATTAATAGTGCAAATCGTGGAACACTAATAAACTGTTACTCAGGTGCGGTCACATATGCATTATTGCATTTGGTAAAATATAATATCAGTAGCGATGAAATGTTGACATTTAACATGTTTTTCTACTTTAATAGCAGTTAATCTTGAATGAAAAACGCCTCGACTTCTGACACCTGTTGAAAATAACTAAAACTTTTGGTCATTGTGACGTCACACGATTCACACTAGATACGATGGTTTTCGGGGATCTTGAAAAATTAAAACTTTGACATTTATTTTAACTAATTAAACTAACTATAAAAATAAATTTGTAATTATTTAAGTTAGAAGGTCATTATTCCATTATTCATTATTTTTTTTTTAAATTAACTACCAAGACTAACGACATCTGTTGAGATACATTTAAACTACATATATTTTCGCGTATTTTTTTACTGGGTCAGGCACAGTGAATGAAATGCTACAAAACGCTAAATATTTGCTTCATCCGCATTCATACGTAATTTTTATTATTCGTACAAATTGAACAATTTGATTATCTTACTTTCTTCATCGAACGACTGCACTCAATTGGATAATTATTTTTTTTACTAATGGTGAGCTCTGAAATTTAGGTGGCACGTGAGCTGTTTGAAAACTGAATGTACCGTGAATGAATGTGTGGAATGCGCGAGGGGGGAGAGGTGGGGGGAGGAGACATAATTGATAAGTGCAAGCGCTACAGTAATTTTCCCCTAATACCATGCGAGCGAAGCCGCGTGTGCAAGCTAGTCATACATGAATATTCAATCAAACAAAACGATCCAATAAAATCAATTAACTTTAAATTTACAGGAACAATAGTTAAAAGTTTCAAACACCTCTTATTAGAAAAATGACATTTTTGCATAGATCTTTATATTTTGACCTAAGATCATGATAAAAGATATATTTTTATTATCTTTTGTGGCTTGGCTCTATGTTGCTATTCATTCGAAATTCGGCGATGGCCATTATTGACCGATCATAAAAAGTGCCTCTATACAATACTCGCTGTGTTCAATCTCCCATCTACCGGTTTTGGCCATATGTGGGTCAGATTGACTGTACAGTCAATCAGCTCCGAAATAACTGTTATCTCTCCGTAACTTCGTAGTTTCCTCCTCACGTATCTGCCACACTATTGTACAAACTACTACACACCACCGAGCTACCTGTCTGACTACAAGTGTTACCACTATTCGGAAATGTAGTCTTTATTAGTTGGTAGTTTTTTTAGTTCGTGTTTGAGTGTCATTTTGAAAAACTTTGAGAGAATTAAAGACGCATCATTTTGAGTTTTTAATAACTTCACATAAAAGGCTTATAGAATCTGCATGCTCTATCCTACGGGATGCTGTGTGAATATATTATTTTATTTTTTAATGTCAAATAATATAAGAATAATAAATAAAGTAAGGAAAATTATTTATTCCCAACTTCTCAGTGTGTTCAGTAGACCTAAACAATATAACACATTTAAATAAGGGAGTCATCCATTAATCACGTGAGGCTCGAAAAGGGGTAGAGGGGTTCGGAAAAAAATCACGAAAAATCACAAGAAAGGGGGGGGGAATGAGATATCACGTGTATTTATTTTTCGTTTAACCCACGATTTCTAAACCAAACAGCTGCGCGTGACCTTGACTCACCGTTGCCAGGCAACGATTTCCCCGCGCATTGCGACAACCGCTCGGCTCACCAGTCGCCAGTAAGTCTGTGATTTTGACGCCGAATACACGCGTAAATCGTTGTCGTATATTTTGCCTTAAAACAATTCGGAAAATTTATATACGAGTATACGCGAGTATGTACAAATTCTCAGCAATGAGAGGAAGTTTTGCGGAAATTATATATATCTTCAAAATAACACAATATAGACAATGCAAACAGGAAGAAATTCATAGCAGTTATTCATAACTCTCGGTAGGAAATAGCAAAGAGTAGCCATGAATAAGAACACAGCACAATAATATGTTAAGACTCCAAGCTAAATTACGAATTAACCTTATACCGAGATAAATCTGCTCATTGTTATTTTTGATTTTAAGAATATTTGTAATGATTATTTAAATGGCTTCTTCTGATTCGGTGGGAATAATTTAATTCCCCTGAAATAGAAATGAAATAATAGACACATTATTTGGCATCACGCTATGTTTGAATCTATCTTCGGTTTTCTGTATTCTTTTGATACTCTTCCGGTATTCATACATTATTTGCTAAATTTAAATGGGTATTGTTTAAAATTTCATCCAAGTAATTTCATTTCCTGCTATTTTTGGTATTTTGTTTTTATCTGTATATCTTCTGTTCCTTTTGTTTGTATATTTTTAATTTTTTTATCAAAATGAAATTGAGAAATTTTGTTTTGTTTCTTTATTTTTTTAACATTAACGCTACCGATTAAAACAATTTCCAGTCTATATCATGTGTGTGCATACTGTTAGAAACTTTCTTAGAAGGTGGAATTAGGAAGCGTAAAACTCACTGTAGTGTTAATGTAGCAGGCTGGGTTGATGGTGTCCACATAAGAATTCACATTCTACATAAAATGTTCCAAACTGTGCACAGATTGTATGATCACCATAAGTTATAATTTGAAGTCTTTATGTAAACAGGTAATCTGCAACTGGAATTCGTAAATACGAACATAATAGAACTTCATAATAATACACTGCTTGTTTGTTGAAGGTTGCCACTGCACTGATTTACATGTGTAGGTAGACGGAGGTAGGTAGGAGTTTTGGGAAAGAAGAAAATGTATTCCAAACACATACTGTGTGGAAGGTCCCTTTAAGGATTTGATAATGAGGAAGTTCTGGGAAGAAAAAGGGTATGTGGGGTTGGTAGGAATCTGTGCTTCAGTGTTTGCAGGAGTGACGGTCGTATGAATCCATCCCTTCGATTGCAGTGTGAGGCGAATGGTCGAGAGAGGCCAGCTAAATAAATCAAAGAGTCTTTCTCAATCGGCTTTTACAGATTTGGTCCACCACGCAAGGCCTGGCTCTGATCCCATTAACCCGTGCACCCTTGCTTATATTATTGATCAAACTTAGCATTAACATTTGGGGTGAAGTTATCCAATGAATTTTACCCATTCTCGCTAAACAAGTTGAAAATTTCTACTTAAACAATATTACTCTTTCCAATCTATAGATTAAAAATAATTGCCTGGTGTATTACAACTATTTGCGTTATCGCTTGGCTGAATTTGAAAAGATTAATTTTAAAATTTCATAATTTATTTAACACAATATATCTATTCTTAACATCATTTTTGAGCTATGAAATATACCTTTAACTGTCAATAAATAAAACAAGATGTCATATTGTTTGTTGAAATGGTAAATTTACAGCAATTGACGATTGAACTCTAGAAAAAGAGCAAACGACACAACACAAATTCAGACTCAAAGATTTTGGTTTCATTATTGTAATGTCTTTTATATTCTCTCCAGAAAATATGTTGTTAGGGTAAGTACTGCACTCTCCAGTACTTATTTCCTTATAAACTATAGGATGCTTGATTGAAAGACTTAGGTTCTTAATAACGCAGTGACTTTTATTGCCGTAATTATAACAATACTTCTGGGGACAAATGTCCTTCCAGGCTGAAGGCTAGATGTGATCTGGGTAGCTCCTGAAACCTAAAGACTTCTTTAATCTACCTTTGGCACAACAAAACCATGAGACCAGAAGAACCCGTAGATTACAATAGTAAAGTATGTACTAGGATTATAAGTGACAATTATTAAACAAAGAAAATGAATGACAGCAAATCAATGATCTTGAATTTAAAATAACATTGTTTACGTCATTCAATATCACAATTCGTACAAAGAACCCATTTTAAAGACGTTTTTTGTCCAAGCAACATCAAGGTCCAGATTTACTTTATATCTTAGTTCTCTGACCTGATGTCTGAGGTTAAACTATTATGTAGTATTTTTTGTGATAGTAAATTTGTCGTATTCTTGTGATAAATTGCTCACGAAGTTCTAAAAAAAGTCAGGCAAACAGACCGTAAAAAATGGTTCAAACTACGGCCCATTATTTAATTCCGTACTTTGATCTGAAATCGTGAGGCGATTAGACAACCATTTTAGGATGAATATCTTGTTTTGTGTTCAAGAACTTGGTTCTTTGTTTCTACGGTATAATTATCTCTTCTCTCTGATCTTGCAAAAATTAACGACTCTTGAAACGTTTACATCATCAGCTTTGCCACAATAAACTTTGGAGAGTCCTTCCTTCCAAGAAACTCCCTTTCTTACTCTTTCTGATCTCCTGCTATTTCCCTATGTACAAGATTGTGGTATATTTTTTAAAATTGTTTTCAATAATTTTTATTTTGGCATTGTGTGTTGGACATTTAGTACGAGAAAAATTCCTATTTGTTTCCGCATTGCATCATCTGGCTCTACCTCTGCATAGGACTCCCAACATTTATTTATCTTGCAAGCTTATCAAACATTATAAACAATAGCCTTGCGTCTGCGCGGTTGAAATTTAAGAAACCGGCTTTGAGTGCATGTCTGACGCCGCGACGTACACGCCGCGCCATATAAACATCTGTGCAAGTGAAGTTTCAAACAAAACCACTTCGGCTTCGAATTCAAAAATCCGTCAAAGGATGCCACCACGTACGTTAGCAGATCGCACGAGGACGTGCCCCAGGCAGTTATAAGTACTACGGATTTGCAAATTTGAGTATCTCTCCGGATACGGAAAGATTGACGGTAATATTTAGAGTTGTGAATAATAGTATCACGAGGCTATAAATTATATATGACGTCATTGCCTATCGCGGTTACTTTGTCCCGGTGACTAGCTGTCACTGGATCACAGTGGATCCGAGGAACCGGTTTCTATCGGATTTGTAAAGTGGACGACCATCTTCCATCCTTGCTTCATATCCTGCCCAGTGCCAAAACACTTTATGTATGCCAGTTTCTTTAACATCTATTTACTAGCTGCTCTTGGACGTTTTGGACGTATTTATGGTAGCATCATTTCCTAACATTTTTTTGTATAACCAAAGGTTTTGTGTACAATCTTCCCCTCAAAAATAAAATCAAACATCCTTTTGGTTTCTTCGCGACACGCAGTTACTTTATAACTTAGCACTGGTCTGATGAGTGTTTTATAGAGATTAGATTCGGTCCTTAACGAGACGAGTCTCGATTTATTTACAATGTCTTTGTAGAGCGTTGCATCATAGTGATTTCTGTTTATTTTATGCGTGTCGTTTAGCGTTGTAACAAACGTTCCAAGGCAAATAAACTATCTCACTGAAATAATACCATTGTGTACTAAAAAAGCCAACCAATTTAGTAACTGTTTTATTCAGTAACGGTGAAGACTGTTCTATTGGGAATGATTGTATTTGTGAAAATATTGATGAAAGTGGGAATCTAAAATCACGATGTTTGAAAGAGTTTGGTATAGTTGTGAATGATAATACTTGGAGCAGGTGGATGAGTTCGTGTATTTGGGAAGTTCTTACGAGAGATGGGAAGGCTGATAGAGATATTGAAAAAAGGGTAAATGCAGGTAACTCCATTAATGGAGGTCTGAACGCCTAACAAAAAACTGTCCAAATAAACGAAGCTAGTGGTCCACAATGGAGTGCTGGTACTATGATGTATGGCACTGAAGCATGGAACTGGCAGAGGAAGATGAAAGTCTACTGAATGCTGTGGAAATGAGATCTCTGAGGCGAATGTGTGGTAAAACCATGGACGATCGTTAGGGAAGATTCGACGAGAAATGGGAAGGTTCAAAAAGAATGCCAGGCTGATGATAGCGTAATAAGTAAGATTAAAAAGAGACGCTTAGATGGTTTGGGCATGTAGAACGAATGAATGAAGAAAAGAGTGTAAAGAGAATACATGACGCAAATGTGAATGTTAAAGAAGAAGTCGGGGACGTCCGTCGAAGACATGGGATGATCAATTGTTTTAGATACTTGAATCGGGCCATGTGAAGAGTCAGAAAAATACGAGACGATATATGAATGTTAATGAGGCAAGGAGGTTATGCCTAGACCGCATTTTTGGTCCGTCCTCTATGACCACCCCTGCGAGGAACCCCTGATGGTTAGTTAGTTAGTTTTGATCCATATTATTAAATAATTCCTGCAAATATGCCCAATCCATTAGGGTATAGACCAAATTGTTACGGTTTAGTAATGTGGAGATGTTACTACTAAAACCTCTTCATGTTCCTTCATTGCTTCAGTAAAAAATCGTTCTTAAAACATGTCCATAATCTGAGAGACAAAATGAGTCAAGTCCGGATTAATCGCTGCAAAAAGTGGTATGCCCAAAGGAAGTGTGTGGTTTCAAATGCATTTTTTGTTGCTGTTTTAATTGTTAGTTGCCTACTCTGCTTGTCGATTGGTTTCTTCAGGAATATATTATAATGCTCTTTGCTACGAGAGACCTAACGACAACGGTGATTTAATATATTTCGATGGATTAGCAATTTGATTTATTTTAGTCTCGGCAAGAAGTCATTTTACACTTATTGAAGTGAAAACTTCTTTGTGATTTGAAACTCGATGAAACCAAAAAGCGACACACACATACATCTATGGGATTTGGTCTGCGAGAGAATGAGATAGAATAATGGGTTTCCTCTTTGTGTGGTGCTTCATTCCCTACTCTTGTCCACTTTAGTTTTCTGATGTTTTCACTTCTACCGCGTGTGGACTGCACACAATTTTTTAAGTGAAAACTTCTTTAGCGCCGTTGTAATTTGAAAATAGCGACACTAAAAAGAGAACATATTTCTACGAGAGAATGAAGTAGTATACTCGGTCTCCTCTTTGTGTGGTGCTTTGAAGCCTATCGGTCTCCTCTTTATGCGGTGCTCCGTAGTCTCTCCACTCTTGCCTACTTTAGTTTACTTCCACCGTGTGTGAGTTGCACTCTCTTTTTTTTTCTTTTAATGTAGGTCTTTACAAGAGACCTTGTGGTACCCCGTGGGATTTTTAATCTTGTTTGGGGGTGCTATTTAAAGTGTCTTTTTGATAGGCGATATTTTTAATAAGTTGATATCCTGGATCTTAAAAAGATGTTCCTTGTTGTAGGACGGATGAAACACAACATTCGGCAAAACCTCACACAACAGAGCGAGCTGTTACGCATCAGAACGAATTTTACCTGCTAATGAAATAAACACAAATTGTTTACAAATGACTTTTGTGTGACTTCAATCTATTCATCTGTCCTTAAAGGATCAATGACCTATTTCTTAAACATCTCCAAAAGAAACATTAGTATGACAAACAAAACATTCTCATCTGTTTGCCATTACAATGTAAAACGTTTTACAAGTTTTATCTAACACGTTGTTAAAAGAAATGTAACAACTTGTAGATTTATTTTAAGCATTTAGTGCCTTTGACGTCTTGTATTGAAGCTCTTGGTAGGTTCAATTTTCAAGTACCAAATATAGGCATCTTAATATGCTAATAGCTAATGGCTAATGCATTTGACTACCACATTTCCGTTGGTTCTTTGTGCTGCCGATGGCTTCAATGTAGCATCTAATTGATGATTGAAGCAGTCGAGGTCATCTTGAAAGGTTTTACATTCCATGAATTCTTTTATCATATCTGAAATACAGATAACCTACTAGACCTACTACCTACGCAGATACATAAATTATTTTTACCGGTTGAATTTAATTTTGAGTTTTATGTAGAAGATTTTTTTACAATTTCTGCCTAATATCAAGGCGTTACACAGCTTGGAACATTCGGAGTCGGGTCACTGACAATAATGTTCCTTACGCAGATGGTGATAAGGTTGAACTTCCCGATTAGCACCAGCCGCCTCTTTTAATGTATGCTTTAATGTTTTAATGTAAATAACCTCGAATTCTAGTGGGCTTTCAAAAGGTTTTCCGACTTATTTTGCTACGGTTCGTAAGTAGGAGATTTGCACAATAAAGCTTATTTTTTTCTTTGCTTATAAAAAGACTTTTTTTTATTTTAGTTCTGATCTCAGTATTTAATTAAAGCATCTGTAATATTTCTAAGGGCCAGCTGTTTCACAGAATTTGAACAATTCATCAAATTTCAAAGAAAGTTTTGTTGTGTAAAGATTCAAATTCTGTTATTATATCATCATAGGGCAGTAGTGATTTATAACTTAAATGATAACAGAACTTGAATAGAACTTTCACAGAACTTGAAAATTAACTTAGAAATTTGATGAATTTTTCAAATTTTGTGAAATAACTGGTCCTAAGTGTTCAAATTTTCAAACCGAAAACACACGATTTTGCATAATTTTGCAGTTCTCCGCCTGTGTGTGCGATTAAACACTTTAGAACGGTGAGCTCTGGCGACCTGAAATTTGCACAGCCTTATGTTTTTGCGATTTCTAACTGAGCAAGTGTTTTTCAACTCGCGTCGTAATTTCCATCATAAACAACGGAACTATTTTTAATAGCAATAAAAACGTTATGTAATGTAAATGATAGTTTTCGACATTCTTATAAAAAATAAAAAACATTCTTATAAAAAATACTGTTTTCATAACTCATTAATAGATGAAATAAAATTTAATTTGACAGTTATTTTACATTTAACAATACATAACTTACTAAAGATGCGATACAATCTTGATTTTTGGTTAGTGCCCATATTTCATAGACAAACACGGGTAAAGATTGACACTAGAATGGCCTTGGTAGCACCAAAAATGACCCGATTTTGTTAAGTCTAAAAATTCAGTTTTGCACTGTTCATATTGCAAATAAAAAAACTGATAGCAACTAAAAACATCATAACATAATAAGCCTGTCTGGTATATCCTGGAATGAACGTTGGTCTTGAAGTGACCCATGTTGTAGGAAGGAGCAAAAACAGAGGCCGGCAAATCGTTCCACAGCCGAGCAAGAGCAGTTGAACACAAGAACGAGTCGAAAGAGCGACCGTTCTCATGTGACAAATGTCAACCGTTGGACACACGTTTGGCGTGTTTCCCGACTATGCACCGGTGCTGAAGGGATCAATGACGCTAGTTCCTTGGAGCATCTTCCATTGAAATACCGGTAGAACAAGGATAGCATTCCCACCCGACGCCTGTGCTCTAAAAATTGCAATCCGTCTGTTAAGATGGCAGAATCTATCAAACGGACTGCCCATTTCTGCACACAGTCGAGGGTATTTTTCAGGTATTTTGGAGCCACCAGATGTGGCTGCCAAATTCAACCGTGGGGCGCACTTATGATTTGTACAGGGTTAGTAGTTGTGTACTATTAAAGTATCTGCGGGCCCTGTACAGTACGCCCAGTTTTTGAGAAGCCAACTTTACTCTGGCTTCGGTGGAGCCCCCATACCTGAGCTGGTCACTTATAGTTACACCAAGCATATCAATGGAGGGTTCGTTCGGAAGATTGCTTCCGTTGAAGGAGACTAGATTATCATTTCGATCCCTTTTAGACGTAATCAGACATGATTGGATCTTTTAAACATTGAATTCAACACATCGCATTCGATGGATTATCGGAAATATTATTATGTGAGTGGTTATTTTGTGGAATGAGCCCAATGACGTACAAATTAAACAATCTCGGTTGGGCCCACCTAGTGTACTTCAAGTCAATGTAAAACGGGTATTTCGACTATTCCTCAAAATTTAATATTTGATGTAGAAGAGAGTAATTAAAACCTTTACGGTATCGTCCGATAACAATCTAAGCCACACTTTATGATTCATTAAATTATAATTATCGTGTGGAGGTCCATTAATAAAGGTTCAACACACGGTGGGTTGGTCCGTTTAGGATTTTATAATATTAACTAAATCAATAACAGTTGGAAATTGATATATCGATAGCATGGCACCCCTAACGAGCGATATTGGTGGAAAACCTTTTTAAACTATTGAATAATATTTAAATGACCTTTATTTTTTAGTTTTTAATGGTATTTTGGACAGCCCTGAATTATTAAGCTTAATTATCTCACATAAACGAACAAGAACGGACACAATCTAAAATTATTTTTAACTAGCTGATACACGGCATGCGTTGCAACGCCATTTAATAAAGAAATTGTTCTTCCTTTTTTTTACATGAGCGCCACACAGGAGGCCCTGAGGAATATAATTTCCCTCAGGGCCCATGTCATCTTTGGGGATGCTGTGTGGAGGGTTTTTTTTTAAGGAAAGGAAGGAGAGGAGAGTTCTGGGAAGGAAAAGGGTGGGTAAGAATCTGGGGTTCAGTGTATCCTGGTCATCCACCTTCAAGACCTAGACAAACCTCACCCCATGAACCCGGGCACCCCTGCTAAATCACCTAACGTAGCGAACCACTTGGGGTGACCTATGGCAGAGGTTCCTGCGTGTCCTATTCCAATCGTCCCGTTCCCCTTCCTCTCCCGCGTCCCCTTCCCCTCTCGCGTTCCCACTCCGCCTCTTCCACCTTCCCTCTCATGTATTCAGTCCCGGTACACTCAGTTTTCAAACAACTCGCGTACCACCTATTGCAAATTTCATATTGCCAGAGTTCACTAGTAGTTTTATACAAAATAACGAACACAAAAAAAAATCCAATTTCGGCGATTCATTTTTACAGATAGATGTTAACTAAGACGCCTGAAATAGAAAAATGACTTTTTTCAATCATCTACCGAAAGAAATCAGAAACATTAATGATAAAACCCAAATATTGCTCTCCGTCAAGAAACATTTTAAAAACATTCTTAAGAAAAAAACTACTGCCACTTAATTAATCTTACAAATATCCTTTGTTTTCTATAACATTTTTTTTTTAAACACGTAATAAAATCAAAATAAATAAAAAGTTTACATATGTACATATACAATGTACATATACAATGAATACATATTTACATATGTACATATACAATGAATAGAGAACTCCAGTCCAATTTTTTTAATTTTTTTTAATGAATAATGGACCTTCTAACTTAAATAACTGCATATTTATTTTTATTTTTATAGTTAAAATAAATGTCAAAGTTTTAAAAATAGTTAAAATAAATGTCAAAGCTTTAATTTTTCAAGATCCCCGAAAACCACCGAATCTAGTGTGACATCATCATCACCAACCGAAGTATGAATTTCGTAGGGAACTGGAATCAGCTGTTCGACTTCCGCCATTTTGAATTTCAGCATTGGAGCGTTTTACTGGGCAGTAAGATCGTTTTTTGTACAGTTAGAGTTTTTGAATATTTTAAATAATACAGATAAGCTAATAGAGATACTTTATTTTTGATACTGAATTATTTAGGCCTAAATAATGTTTCAATAAAAACAAAAACCAGTATATGTCCAAATCTCTATAAAACAATAACACAGAATGTCGAACGGCTTGCGCCTAACATTCTATTGATTTCTATACAACTTTGACCCAGGTGACGCGGCGCGGTGACGTCACGCCGCCAAAATCCAGCAATACCAACTTGACAGGGTGTTTTAATGACACGTTTTAAAATGAACTTTTTAATAATTTTTTAAAAACTCTACGTTAAATATTATGTAAAACTTATATATACAGAATCAGCGTATATTAGTCTATATGAACATATTTTTTTAAAGCAATAATATTTTTCACTGGAGTTCTCTATTGTATAAGGAAATAACAGCATTTATGTACCACTCCCCTTCCATACACAAGCAAATGTTTTCAATGGAAGAGTAGTAAAACCTAAGATGTAAAATTATCGTCATGTACCTTGTAAAACATATTATTTTAAAAAAATGAAAATAAAATAAAAACAGCCACCATATTGAATCGGAAACGGAACGTACACTAAATGTTGCGGTGTTGCTATTTTATTTTATCTTTAAACAGCTGATTTTTAACGGTTTAATGAACGAAAGATAGCGCACCTCTGGTGGGATGCGATCCCGAGACCAAATAACCGTTGTGGCCCGACGGAGCGCTCGGTACACCGGCTAACGGCACATCGTGTGAAATGCTCGGGTTCGAGACCTACACACTTGCACGATCAAATATTAATGAATCATATCCTCTTCCAAATCAGACGAGAATCAGTGCTCGAGAAGCACCGGAACCCAAGATCCAGCGCTTCGTAAGGTCAATTCATTTACGAGTGGATTTTTTACGGTTCGACAGGGAATCGAACATGTTATTATGCCAATCAATACAAAATGTTGTTCACGAAACGTAGCTTAAAAGTTAAAAAAATATGTCGCTGAAGAAAAAGACAATACTTATAAATCTAAACGAAATTACGAAAAAGAACACGAAATAGAAAAGTAAAAAGTTAACAACGAATAAAAAAATCAAAGTGTGCAATTCAAAACTAAAGTAGACAAGAGTGGAAAGGCTACGAAGGGAGGTTTTGCCGAATGTTGTGTTTCCTCCGTCCTATAACGAGGTACATCTTTTTTAGACCCAGGATATTTTCTTTCTCTCATTCAAAACACTGTATATCAAAGAGACACTCCAAATAGCACTTCCAAAGAATCCCCAGGAGTAACCCCAGGAGAATCCCCAGGAGTAACCCCCAGGAGAATCCCCAGGAGTAACCCCCAGGAGAATCCCCAGGAGTAACACAAGGTCTCTTGTAAAGATCTACATTAAAAAAAGAGAGTAGAAGTGAAATCTTCAGAAAAATAAAGTAGACAAGAGTGGAGAGACTACGAAGCACCGCACAAAGAGGAGACCGATAGGCTACGAAGTACCGCACAAAGTGGAGCCCGATTATACCATCTCATTCTCTCGCAGGCTAAATCTTGTAGATGTGTTTGTCTCTTTTTAGTGTCGCTATTTTTCGTTTAATCGAGTTTCAAATCACAACGGTGCTAAAGAAGTTTTTGCTCCAAAATAATTTGGGAGGTGGGTATGGGTACCGCCGCCAGGAACCATTTATTGGATAACCAACCAAACTCTGCCGTAGTTCACTCCAAGTGGTTCGCTACATTTGGTGATTTAGCTGGGGTGCCCGGGTTTGTGGTGTGAGGTTTGTCCAGGTATTGGCGGCGGATGCGTCTGCCCACCAGCTGCATGGCGGGCGGGATCGAGAGAGACTGGTTGAGGGAGGCATTTTCAGCCGGGCTCTCTTGACCCATCGCTTTGCACCGCAGTTGGAGGGATGGATTCATACGTCCATCACTCCTGGACACACTGACTCCCAGATTCCTACCCACCCCTCGCACCCTTTTCCTTCCCATTAATAATAATATATATTTTGTAATTGAAAATTACAAAATACGCTCTGAAAATTATTATAAATACGTTTTTTTCTGTTATTTTACACGTTATATGTATGAAAAGATTCACAGTGTTTCTTTAAATGCCATTTACGTCGTTTCCCACGAGATTTTTGCTCAATTTTAAACCAGTCGTTTTTTAAAATTTTTACAATTTTTCGCTTAAATATTAACGTTTTTAATATTAGCGCACTCCCTATAACGTTCGTATTTACGTATCTCCCCTTCTCCTTCTTTTTGAGCGCTTAGTACCGGATATTAAAACGGATTGCAAATCAGAGGACCGTCCTTATTTGAACAGAATCACATCCGTAAAAAGTCAAATATGAAACAATGTCATGTTATCGTTCTTTTAAAGTTAAATGTGTGTGTTTTCAAATGTTGATTCCTAAATAATGGAAATGAATTTACCAGATGAAATCCCGACAGAGGAGACTCAGCAAATTACTTGGTGCAATAGCTCACCGTTAGAGAAAATATAAACAAGTTGGTGTTCTAACCTTTCCACTAGACACTGTAATTAAATTACATAATAGATATTTTCTTTTTCTTACAACGCGATCGTGAAATTAATAAGAAGTCGATTGCTATCGTTATTTTTGCAAAGTCATTTAATTCTTGGACATTTTCTCCTCGAATCAATCTAATCGTGATGTATTTGAAAAATGGGAAAGCATTCGTAATAATATAATACATAAGCGAGCAGAATTATTATTAAATGTTTTCTACTATTGAAAGCAGTGGCGTAAGAAGAACCCGGGTAAATTAAGCTGGGCCTGACTTTTTCCAGGGATAAAATTAGCGGACATCTTTTATTAGGAATAAATTAATTAATTATTAATGTGAAACAATTTAGCATTGTGTTTTGTTTTCCGACAGTTTAGTGAATATTTCAAAGTTAAATAGCTCATGATGGATACACTTATTTTACTACTGTAGACATGCAAGTCAATTGGTACTTTTTTAATTTTGCGAAGTAAAGTTTTTTTTTATATATTAGCTCCACACAGGTGGCCCTCAGGAAAACAATTTCCCACGGAGTCTGTTATCTTTGTGGATGCTTTGTAGAGGGTCTTTTTAAGGAAATTGAGAAGATGAAGTTCTGAGAAGGAAATGTTATGATGGGTGGAAACTGAGGGTCTGTATGTCAAAAGGTGATGGACGTAAGAATCCATTTCTCCCACTGCGGTTCAAGACAATGGGTCATGAGAGTCCGGCTGGAGAGTTTATTTGGTCTCCTTCAACCAGTCACTCCCTATCCGACCCGCCATGCAGTAAGTGAGCAAACGCATCTACCGCCAAGACCGAAACCTCGCCGCTTGTACCCAAGCACTCCTGTTAAGTCACCAAATGTAGCGAAACACTTGGGAAGATCTACGGCGGATTATTTTTTAAATTTTCTCTTGTTAAATATGATTCTTACAATCTATTTTGAATTTTCTAATTGGTGGAGGTTTTATAGTTTCCTGCAGCGCATTGTAATAACAACCTTTTGTTTTTCGTTTTGGCTTTGTCCTCTTTCATAGTCCGATTTAATTTATTTTAAATTCACGCCCAGATGGGCTTTTACATGTTATTTTTTTTTTAAGAACATCTAAATGACCATAACAAAATCAAAAACAAAATCAAAACAAAATCAGAAACAAAATCAAAAACCAAATCAAAAACAAAAACAATATTAAAAACAAAATCAAAAACAAAATCAGAAACAAAATCAAAGACAAAATCAAAGACAAAATCAAAAACCAAATCAAAAACAAAAACAAAATCAAAAACAAAATCAGAAACAAAATCAAAGACAAAATCAAAGACAAAATCAAAAACAAAATCAAAAACAAAAATCAAAAAGAAATGAAAAACAAAATCAGAAACAAAATCAAAAATAAAATCAAAAATAAAATCAAAAGTAAAACAAAATCAAAAACAAAATAAAAACTTAACACCACATGCAAGATGAAATAACAGTAGACTAAGAAGAGTACAATACATAGATGAAATAAGTCGAAGCAGAGCTAAATAGTTTGTTTAAATCAATGTGTTGTTCTTCTTTCCGATATAAATTCTACTATAACTTCTTTACATTTTTTATACTTGTTTATATTGCACGTCCTTATGGTATATCTGAATACCCTTCTTGTATTTGGGTTTGTTTGAAAGAATAAAAATGTCATTTATTTCTAAATCCAATGAATTATGTAAACTTCCCTGGTAGAAAAATTTCTGGTCAAGCCACTTGTATGAGACCGATCAGCAAAAAGATATACCACTTAAATACGAGGAAACTGCTCACAAAGCTTAAAAAAGCCACGCAAAGTTGGATATTCGAACTACAAAGAGCCACAGTCTAATGTAGAGTCCATTGTATGCAAATATAATGGCAATTTGCCCAAAAATCCCCGCAATAATCAGGCCACTGAATAGATGAACAGAAAGAAGTGTTTTCGGCATGTACGTGTGCCCAAAGTAAGCAAAATTTTTCCTTACTTTTGTTGAAATTGATCAATAATTTTAATGGCGGGAGTGGGTCTCGCCGCCCCAGGAATCATTGGATAACGAACACCTCTGCCATATCTCTACCTAAGTAGTTCGCTACGTTTGATGTCTTAGCAGAAGTGCCCGGGTTCATGTTTGTCTAGACCTTGCGGGTGGATGCTTTTGCCCACCTACTGCGTGGCGGGTCGTATCGGGAGAGACTGATTGAGGACGACTTTTTTATTTTTTATATGAAATACCGCACAAGAGTCTCAACTGCTCCCGTCTGGAGCCAGAGAGACTATGGCATCCCCAATTGGGGTATGTTGTGTGGCTGAAGGTAGTGAGGAGGGGAAGGAGATAGGGAAGAGGAAGGTGGGGAAGTACCTGGCTATTCAGATCTGGTCACTAAACACGGTTGAAACCATTTTAAGCAACGTCTCTAGTCGAACTCTCGAAACACCGCCTTGCACAGCAATGGGAGGGATGGATTCGTACGTTCGTCACTCCTGGATTCACTTACCCCTAGATTCCTACTCACCCCTCAAAATAATTTTCTTCGGGGCCTCCTATGTGAGGTTAATGTAAAAATCGTTTAAAAATATCGAATAGCTTTCTAATAGGCATTTTACACTAAGTTTTTTCTTCCGATTTCCATATGAGTTGAGTTATATTCTGATACCGATTATCCTACAGTTTAGAATGCGGAAATATTTTTTTAATTTCATTCTCAAACATTGAAATATTTCTGCCTGAACTTCGCAAAAAACATAAAGCACGAATTTAAGCCATGTTTTTCTCTTGAATAAATCAAAACAGGCAGATGGTGGTTAACGAGAATTTAAACCTTGTTGCCCTTTATATAAGGAGTGTTATTGTTAGCGGCCTGTTCCAGAATTTTACATGACGTGAACAACGACAAGATCAACGTTGAACAGAAATCAAATTCATTTGTCTTCTTGTGGTCGAAGAGTCTAAGTCTTGTAAAAATAAACATCGGGAACATGAGTTTTCTCTGGAATAGGGATAGATCTCCCTTCTAGAATTTATCCGTTCAGAGGCCGAGGCAGAGGTGATGCGCGGCAAGTATTGCTTGTTACTTCATCTGCGCATTCATTCTCACACTCTATTAGCCCATTGTGTGAAGTTTTCGGAATAAATCTCTGTGACCGCAATTCTGTTGAAAACTACCAGATCAGTAACTCGATACGTCTATTGTTTGGGGCTACCATCTTGCTGGGCTAAATCAAATGCTATTTAAGTGCGGTTGATGTTTCGCTTTCAGAAGGCAGATTGTAAATTGCTACGAAACGGGCAATACTCCGATCTATATCGTCAAAGTATGAACGCACTTTTGAAATAATTGAATATACATTTTTTATATTAGCTCCATACAGGAGACAATGAGGAAAATAATTCCCCTCAGGGCCTGTGTCATCTTTGGGAAATAATTTTCCTCATGCTGTCCTGGGTGCAGTAAAAAAATTTAGTCTCCTTTAACGGAAGCAATCTTCCGAACAGGACCTCCATCGATGTGTCTGTGTAACTCTAAGTGACCAGCTCAGGTATAGGGGCTTGCACAACTGCTAATCCCAAGTGCGCCCCACGGTTGAATTTAGCAGCCACCTCTGGTCTGGAGCCCCAAAATATCTAAAAAAAACCCTTGACTCTGTGCAGAAACGGGCGGTCCGTTTGATAGACTCTCCTAACTTTACAAACGGATTGCAATTTTTAGAGAACAGGCGTCAGGTGGGAATGCTGTCCTTGTTTTACCGGTATTACAATGAAAGATGCTCCGAGGAACTAGCGTTATTGATCCCCTCAGCACCGGTGCATAGTCGAGAAACACGCCAAACACGCGCCCAACATTTGTACCGGTTGACATTAGTCACATGAGAACGGGTCGTTTCTACGACTCGTTCTTGAGTTCAACAGCTCGGCTGTGGAACGATTTTTCGGCCTCTGTGTTTCCTCCCTCCTACAACATGGGTCTCTTCAAGACCTTCACTCCTTCCCCTCCTCAAACACACCCTTCACAAAGCATCTTCAAAGATGTCCAGGCACTGAGGGAAATTATTTCCCTCAGAGCCTCCTGTAAGGAGTTAATAAAAAAGAAAAAAAATAAATTTAAAAAAAAAAATTGCCACAGCAACAAAAAATTTTTGAAAATCAACAAACAATTCTATATCTAACTTTGAAACTAACGAAAACATCGAGTCAATAATCTCTCGCTAGTCGCTAGTAGTTAGGTTATTCCACATCTACCGGTTCAATTTAAATGTGTAATATTTGACACACTTACTCAGTCAGTCTTCAAAACATAAAACAATTATACGTAAACATGTTTTCGTATAAAATAGGAATAATCAAAAGAACTATCTTCCATCTCTTCTCTACGTGAAACATCTTATTCTAGAAACACTAATAAATAATGCATCAAATATAACTGATTTTTAAAAATCGGAAATGCTCAGTACATTTTATGTTGTAAACCTTACCTTAAACCTTATAAGGAAATCGGGTGGCGTTTTTTTTCCATAGTAGCGTATTCTCCAATTTCCTCTCTGGAATTTGACACTACTGCAAATGTTTTTTTAGTATATTACAATACCGACGAATAGCGAATTGTAATATACTAAAAAAACATAGCGAATCGGTACGTTTTTGTTTTTTAATAAGTTACTTCTTATAGGAGTTAGAACTCTTCAAAAATCATTAAAAATGCATGGTTTGAACGCCATCAACAGTCGTTCAGTATATCTACAAACTAGAAAAAGTATTTTTAAAAAAAGCAACGTACAGCCAGAATATCTTCTTCTTATACAGTTGGTAAAACAATCTTTAAAATCGGTTCAGTTTTGGAGGAGAAAAATGGGAAATACAAAACCTCGATTTTGACAATTTTATTAAGGTTTTGTCAGCCTGAATAATATCATTTGTTCATATGTTCATTGGTTCATTGGTTCATTTGTTCAATTGTTCATTTGTTCATTTGTTCATTTGTTCATTTGTTCATTTGTTCATTTGTTCATTCGTTCACTTGGTCATTTGGTCACGTGTTCATTTGTTCATTTGTTCACTTGGTCATTTGGTCACGTGTTCATTTGTTCATTTGTTCATTTGTTCATTTGTTCATTTGTTCAATTGTTCAATTGTTCAATTGTTCATTTGTTCATTTGTCCCTTTCGGTTAGTTTTCGGGGGTGTAAAAGTGACAATGACAGTAACAGTTTGGTAAAAACCTATTCATCAAATTTCTACGCGACCGGTTTCCCCCTTAATATATAAAAATTAATGCTTTGTTTGTTCCTTATTATTTCCAATACCATTCATCCAATTGCGATGAAATCTTGGTGATTTGTTGTGCGCACGCCCGCAAAGGTTTTAATATTTAATTGTGGTCTAGTGTTATTAACTTTGTATAAAAAAATACAGTAGATGGCGCGCGAGTTGTTTGAAAAATGTGTGTATTTTATATAGTTTAGTGACAGGGATGGAAGGCAAGGGAGGAGAATCCGGGGGGAGCGATAGGAACTTAGGTGAAGGAATAGCAGGGGGTAAATTTAAAAAATCCATACTTCACATATAGAAACCTAACAAAACCTTCTAATTTATTCGTGAAGGTGTTCGGCGGAAAAACAAAAGTATTGTGATTAGAAACTCGATGAAACGAAAAAGCGACACTAAAAAGAGACAAACACAACATCTATTGGAATGCGAGAGAATGAGATAAAATAATCGTTCTCCTCTTTGTGCGGTGCTTCGCAGCCTCTCCACTCCTGTCTACTTTAGTTTTCTGAAGGTTTCACTTCCACCATGTGTGAACTACATACTTGTATTTTTTTTTAATTGAGTGGCGTTGCAATCCACGCCGGGTACTCGCTAGTCAAAAATTAGTATATTTTATATTGTATTCCTTATTTGAAATATATTGCTCCATCAAACAAAAGAACGCTATAAAACCTAACGGCTTTTTGTTATCAGAAATAAAAATGTTTTTAATGGCTTAAATTAGCTTCGCGTTGCTGAATTTATGTATTGTTTTGGACTAAGCTGAGTGGGTAATAAAGTCTCTTTAGGTTTTAATTAATCCGTGTGTTCAGATTACGGTCATAAAAAATCGTGAGAAAATAAAAAATATCGTAAGTTTATTGACTTAAGAACTCTAGTATTTCGGACGTAGAGCTATATATACATTAGGGTGGGTCACGACTGTATGGGGAAAAAAAATTCTTGCTTTGATTTGTCTAATAGTGATAAAAGGGTGTTAAATGGAGATATAAAATCACGTAATTTTTAAAAAAATATTTGGATATCATCTTCTTCCTCCGGATTGACTTTGGAATTTTACATAAGGGGCCATCCATAAATTACGTCACACAAATTTCATGATTTTTTGACCCCCCCCCCTGTCACATTTGTGAGACCCCTCCCCCCTAGAATCATGATTTTTTTACCCCCCCATACCCCTTGTCACACTTCTCTACTCCCCCCCCCCCCCCCCTTTAAGGTGTGACGTAATTTATGGATGGCCCCTAATAGAGAAAACCCAACCTTGTTAAATCTTAAAAAAAAATTAAGATAAACCAGTAAAAATGAATTATTTTTAATAAAATACGAAATAGAGGGAATATTTTAATTGGTTTATTAAAAAATAAATTTGAATGTAATTCAAATTATCTCAAGGCAGTTTATTATTCAAATACCAGCAAAATCCTTCTTACTCTCAAATTTCGGCATTATTTTGTGAAACTCAATTTTGGGACTTTTTGTAAATGATTTTAGTCAAAATTTACTACATTTGCTATGGAAGATTACAAAAAAAAAAGGTTTGGTAAAAGAAAATTAAATTTTTCAAAAAAATATTAAAATTTTCAAAACTTTGAAGTAAATCCGGAGGAAGAGGATCGTATCAGGCAATTGAAAAATTTTAAACACGTCGTTTTGAACCCATTTGGCACCCTTTTATCGCTCTTAGAATTTAAAAATAACATTTTTTGTTAAATGACCCACCTTAATATACATGCTGAACAGTAACGTAGTACAACTACGCGAAATTGGTTAATCTAAATCACATGGAGAACAAAAACAGCTTTTTATTTGCAATTAAACGATTTTAAAAAATCAGTGCAATTCACACGCGGTAGAAGTACGATAAATCCACGGTCCACAATCCACACCTGATGAACCTCAGCGGCCTGACGGCCGGCATAGTCCAGAGGTGAGGCTCTTGACTCGCATTCTGAAGGTCGCGGGATCGAATCCCGGCGTGGCAAATAAATTTAATTTGATTAATTTGTGTTATTTTACAATTTATTCATTTGAAATTATAAATATTATGAAAAATATAGTATATTTGCGACACGTTGCAGAGTGGAAGATACTCTCAGTATCGCCCTGGTGTAAGACCACCATTCAGAATTGAAACGTTGCTTGAAATGGCTTTAGCCGTGTTTGGTGACCAGATCTCAATAGCCAGGTACTTCCCTACCTTCCTCTCCCCCACCTCCT
Organism: Glyphotaelius pellucidus; assembly: GCA_936435175.1. NCBI lineage: Eukaryota > Metazoa > Arthropoda > Insecta > Trichoptera > Limnephilidae > Glyphotaelius > Glyphotaelius pellucidus. The sequence goes on from OW386561.1 coordinate 4,397,057, forward strand.
TTCCCTCCCCACTACCTTAAGCCTCACAACATACCCCGATTGGGGATGCTATAGTCTCACTGGCTCCAGACGGGAGGAGCAGCTGGGGACTCTTGTGCGGTATTCAAGCAAAAAAAAACTCTCATATTTCAATATCTTTGAGTAACATATCTCTGTTCCGTAACACCAATATAAACCATTCAATTTTTAAATTCAAATACTTTTCTAGACCTCCATTTCCTTGGCCTTAATTACATATATTACGTTTTCAGAACATGTCCAAAATAAAACAAAAAAAATAACATTCACCTGACCATTATTTTTGCAATTATTTCGCAACGTCATTTGTCAAAAGCTACAAAACCATAGAAACCAAGATAAACTAGACTGCCAACAATAAACTATCAATCTTCATAGAATCCAGACACATCATTAATTATTACGACTACAAGTTAATTACCAATCCATTGTCACGGTTTCTTCAATTGTATTTATCTATGCCAATCGCGACTCATTCTTCATTCATCTATCGCGTTATTGAGAATCGTCTTTTTTTGTTCTCGGATACACAAAAGCTAATGTTAGTATTTTCCAGCGAATACATTTTTGCGATGTGTTTCAATGAATTATTATTTTGACCACGTTGTAAAAAATCGTCCTATTTTAAAAAATGTATGTGGTGTGTGTATGTAAGAGCGTGAGTGCAAGCGAGATGGCATGCTTGCACGAAGGCTATGTAAGGCGATGCATGTTAGGTTTCGTCCTCCTTTATCAGTTAGCAGCTCCCCAATAAATACTAGTACTAAACTACGTGTACATTATTTGTGTACTACCCGACACTGCTACACTACCGACATCACGTTATCACAGTTTCACAACTTGTCGTTTTGTTTTCATTCCTCAATAGAGAACTCCAGTCCAAATTTTTTTTTTTTAATAATGACCTTCTAACTTAAATAACTGCATATTTATTTTTATTTTAACAGTTAGTTTTAATAGTTAAAATAAATGTCAAAGTTTTAAATTTTCAAGATCCCCCGAAAACCACCGAATCTAGTGTGACGTCATCATGACCAACCGAAGTATGAATTTTGTAAGGAACTGGAATCAGCTGTTCGACTCCCGCCATTTTGAATTTCAGCATTGGAGCGTTTTACTGGGCAGATCTTTTTTTGTACAGTTAGAGTTTTTGAATATTTTAAATAATATAGATAAACTAATAGAGATACTTTATTGTTCATACTGAATTATTTAGGCCTAAATAATGTTTCAATAAAAACAAAAACTATTATATGTCCAAATCTCTATAAACCAATAAACACGGAATGTCGAACGGCTTGCGCCTTAAATTTCTATTGATTTCTTTACAACTTTGACCCAGGTGACGCGGCGCGGTGACGTCACGCCGCCAAAATCCAGTAATACCAACTTAACTGTTTTAAAATGGACTTTTTAATATATTTTTTTAAACTCTACGTTAAATATTATTTAATAAAAATTATATATTCAGAGTCAGCGTTTATTGGTCTACATGAACATATTTTTTTTAAGCCATAATAATTTTCACTGGAGTTCCTTATTTACAGTGGTTTTTCAATGTTGTCGTTATTTGTTTATTTCAAGCATGCGTTGCAATGCACTTTGAATTGCCATTCAAAGAAAGAAATTGTTTCTCCCTGTGTCGTTTGCCATGCGTCCCCGTTCCCGCTCATGTTCCTGCCCGCGTTCCCTTTTTCTCCCGCTTTCCCCTTCTACCTTCCCCGTCTTCCACCCCTTGCACTTTTGTACAATACAATAACAGTAGCGATGAGATGTTGACATTTTACCTTATGTTTGTCTATATTTAAAGCAGTTAATCTTGAATAAAAAACACCTCGACTTCTGACACGTAAAGTCATTTCTCTTCATTGATTCTTCCATACAAAATGACAACACCTGTTGAAAATAAATAAAACTTTTGGAGAGTGATGACGTCACCATGTCACGATTCACCATAGATACGGTGGTTTTCGGGGATCTTGAAAAATTAAAACTTTGACAATTATTTAAACTATTAGAACTAAGTATTACACCACTACTAAGTGAATAGTACACAACTGCTAGCCCTGTACAAATCGCAAGTGCGCCCCACGGTTGAATTCGGCAGCCACCTCTGGTCTGGAGCCCAAAAATACCTGAAAAAAACCCTTGACTCTGTGCGGAAACGGGCGGTCCGTTTGATAGATTTTCCTAATTTAACAAACGGATTGCAATCTTGAAGATGCTCCGAGGAACTAGCGTCATTGATCCCCTCGGCACCGGTGCATAGTCGGGAAACACGCCAAACGCGCGCTCAACATTTGTACACGGTTGACATTAGTCACATGAGAACGGGTCGTTTCTACGACTCGTTCTTGAGTTCAACAGCTCGGCTGTGGAACGATTTGCCGGCCTCTGTGTTTCCTCCCTCCTACAACATGGGTCTCTTCAAAATGTTCACTCCTTCCTCTCCTCAAAAACACCCTCCACACAGCATCCTCAAAGATGACATAGGCCCTGAGGGAAATTATTTTGCTCAGGGCCTCCTGTGTGGAGTTAATGTAAAAAAAAAATTTCAAAAAGTATAAAAATAAATATTCAATTATTTAAGTTAGAAGATCATTTAAAAAAATATATATTCTGGAGTATCTTATTGTTTCCTTGGGAGTAATCAACATTACGCGAAGTCTACTGTTTACAGAAGAGGAAGATGGTCAAAGAACATCAGACACGAAAAAGTCAAATGGTTCTTCAGTTCTAAAAAATCCTGCTATCAAATTTCTCAACTTTGAGACTTCTCCTCTCTGAGACGTCTCCTATTTTTTCTTCCGTCCACTTCTGCGCCTTAAACTTTTCTTTCTTTCTCCGTTCATCTGCTCCACATGTCCAAATCATCTGAGGGCCCCCTTCATTGTTCTTATTCATCATGCTTGGACTCTTTATTCAAATAACGCTACAAATATGTCAATTTTTCCCTACGAATCCTTATAAAATTAAATTCTGATACCCTGAAGAAAACTCAGTGACCACGCAAATTATTCCAATCTTGTTTACCTTCTTCTGTATGCTTCAGCAATCTTATTTATTTTATCTTTCATAGGTCTCTCGTTTCTAAGGCGTTTAGTTTTATCAATTTCAATTCGCTCTGGGCATTTAAAAACATAACGGCCTTGAATTCAACTCTTTACAAATAACATCAACACATTAACATTCCATTTACTGTGTATCTTCGCATGAATCTTCAAGGTGACCTAAAATTCTTATGGTGAAATCCACAGACAAAAAAAATAGGAGCAACTTGTCGAAGAGATTCCACAAACGTCTCCGTTATTCGCCCCAATGTTCTATATTATTCTTCCAGCGTACCGAAACCCCGAATCATGTTATATGCAAATAAACTCCTACGCTATTCGCAAACAAATTATATTTATGCAAATTTGGACAGACTCATCGCTGAATCTTTTCACCAACCTCAAATGCTGCTCTCCCGTTAAAGAAATAAAATAAATTATACAAGACGGCTTTGCCATTCGCGGCGACACTCTATTTTCACATTCATGTATGCGAGATGACAGAAGTGCTGATAAAGCGCATAAAAAGGTTGAAAACATTCATAAAACGTTTTTATTTGAATTTATCTAAATGCACACGACATTTTAAATGCGGTAATCTGCAATTTAAAGCCGACAAATCATTAAAAATGTTAAATAAGATTATAATTTAGTGATATTTTTTTCCGTTTGTAATTAACAGCTGATTGGCGGCGGCCATTTTGATTCGAATGCTCGCGCAGTCGCAGAAGAAAGTTTTTACATTCCCCAATGAAGGCGCGTCGATATTTTTTTATCGTTTTTTATGTGGCTGTTTTCAAAAATGATTTACGTACGTATTATTTAAGAAAGGTATGCTTATTTATATTGATTTATTGAGTGTAAATTCTTGCGGTATGGTATCGTATTACATTGATTGTTATTTACGATCGATCTGAACACGCAATACAGCACTTTACACGGTCTTGCTTTGATTTGTGATTCTGAAAAGTTAAGCAATCATTAATTATTTGGTTATCCGTCGTATATTATCGTGGAAAGGCTATGAAATTTGATAGCAGGATTTTTTAGATCTGTAGAACCATCTTGGCTTTTTCGTGTCTGATGTTCTTTAATCATCTTCCCCTTCTGTGAACAGTATACCTGGCGTAATGTTGATTACTCCCACTTGACAGCTCGCAATAGTCTAAACGCTCGTGCTCTCTGGTGGAGTAAAACGGTAATACCAAACACTATCAATTTGGGAGGCCACATTTATTGGATAACCAATACCTCTGCCATAGATCATAGGTCACTCCAAGTGGTTTGACACGTTTAGTGCCTTGACAGAGGTGCCCGGGTTCATAGGGTGAGGTTTGTGTAGGTCTTGGTGGTAGGTAAATGTAAGGTGGTAGATGGGCGACAAATTCTGGCATCCCACAGGGAACGGTTCTGTCTCCAACTTTGTTTTTGTTGCACCTCTTGTCATGTGCACCGATTCATTGTTACGCGGATAACAGTACAGTCCATGATAGCTTTTTGTTTGAAAAGCCCCCAAAGGGAGCACAAATCCCAATGGCTCGGAGGGCTTTGAAGCAAAGAATGGACGGATACCTTGAGAGTGTTTTCTCTTGGGGTAAGAATAACCTCGTCGAATTTAATGTTTCAAAGAAACAATCATGTCTGATTACGTATAAAAGGAATTGAAATGAAAATCTAATCTCCTTCAACGCAAGCAATCTTCCGAACAGGACCTTCATCGATTTTCTTGGTGTAACTCTAAGTGACCAGCTCAGGTACGGGGGCTCCATCCAAGCCGTTAAGTTGGCCTCTCAGAAACTGGACGTTCTTTACATGGCCCGCAAATACTTTAATAGTACACAACTGCTAACACTGTACAAATCCACGGTTGAATTTGGCAGCCACCTCTGGTCTGGAGCCCTAAAATACCAAAAAGAAAAACTCGACTCTGTTCAGAAACGAGCGGTCCGTTTGATAGATTCTCCTAACTTAACAAACGGATTGCAATCTTCAGAGCACAGGCGTCGGGTGGGAATGCTGTCCTTGTTCTACCGGTATTACAATGTAAGATGCTCCGAGAAACTAGCGTCATTGATTCCCTCGGCACCGGTGCATAGTCGGGAAACACGCCAAACACGCACCCAACATTTGTACATGGTTGACATTAGTCACATGAGAACGCGTCGTTTCTACGACTCGTTCTTGAGTTCAACAGTTCGGCTGTGGAACGATTTTCCGGCCTCTGTGTTTCCTCTCTCCTACAACAAGACCCATGTTCACTCCTTCCTCTCCTCAAAAAGACCCTCCACACAGCATCTTCAAAGATGACATAGGCCCTGTGGGAAATTATTTTCCTCAGGGCCTCCTGTGTGGAGTTAATGTAAAAAAAAGTCTCTCCCGATCCTGCCCTCTACGCATTAGGTTGGAGGACGCATTCGCCACCAAGATAAACCTCACCCCGTGAACCCGGGCACTCCTTCTAAATCACCAAATGTAGCGAACCTCTTGGGTCACATATGTCAGGGGTGTTGGTTATCCAACAGCGTCGGGCTCAGCCCCTATTTTCCTCGGGGCCTTCTGTGTGGAGTTAATGTATAAAAGGTTGGCCTACCTGCTGCTTAGCGGGCTGGATCAGGAAAGACTTGTTGAGGGAGACCTTTTGACCTCTCCAGCCGGACTTTCTTGATCGGTCGACTTGCATCGCATTGGGAAAGATGTATTCATACGGCCGTCTCTCCTGGATACACTGAAGGCCAGATTACTACCATCCCTCATACGTTTCCCTTCCCAGAACTTCCTCTCTTTCTTTTTCTAAAAGACGACGGTATAACATTATGAAGAATACATCCGTCAATATTCTACTGAACGGTTTAATTGGCAGGCTGCTAAAACAGTTAAATAATTATGAAGTTACTGTTGTTTGTTAAACGATGCAGAAAATTTATGGTCAGTATCTCCCCGACCATTCCGCATCCCTGCTCAGACACAGACAATGCTCGAACCCAACCACTGAGATGACGTGGTACACGGTGTCTGCAAAACATCGTGTAAACGAGCAATTTTTCAACTCCATAATTTTTCAATTTACTCAAAAAAAATCACACCTGCCCAGGTTCATGGGAAGAGGTTTGTCCCGGTCTTGGGGGTGGATGCAACTAGCTACCTGCCAGCTGCGTGGCAGGCCGGATTGGGAGAGACTGTGTAACATTGGAGGTTATCCACCACATACCCGCCCTGGTATAAGTAACAGATGGTTACTCCTTCAGGGCTCTCGCAAGGACTCTAATTTTTTTTAAAGAACGAAGCTACATTTAATTTAGAATGAATCTAGACCTCCAGTGTCCCTGCATACGTTGTTAGTAATCAGTATGCAAGTGCTTGGCGGGAAATACAAGATACAATATGTGTTAGTATGATAAGATATAGACAAATGATGAGATATAGACAGATTGGTGACAGTCCATGAGGCGGCAAGCACTGGGTGATTGCATCCAGCATATCCTACAAGCACCTGTATGGGAGGAAGACACGGTACACAAATAATAAGGGCATGTTAAATGGGTGGTAGTCCTCTCCAATCGATTGGCAGTTCCAGCAAGAATGCACAAGACGTTCTGTCTAGCCGTAAACCACACTCAGCTTCCGCGCCCCTGAGCCGGTTCCTCGGTGAGACCTCAAAGAAAAGTAAATGGGAGATTGGGGCAAAATGCCCGACGACCATAGACTGTGTAACAGTTTAAAATTAAAATGCTAAGTACCCATTCAAGTCAGTTGCTACGCATTAATTTGAATTGATTTTTGGTTCCTATTTGGAAAGCCAATATTAGATCAAAAGGAATCCTACGTTCTTCTGTTGCCTAAAACATTATTTTCAGCAAGCTAATTTTTCAAACAGTTCCGAATAGAGAGTCAGAGAGGCTGGTCGTGTATTTTGACGAGGAAGACATACTACGGTGGATTCCCGTCGACCTGTTAGCTAATTCTTCGTTTAATTTTGAGTTTCATTTATTACCATTTGATATTCTGTTCTATTCTTTAATTGACACCCTGCAATAATTTTCACAATGTGTAGATCTTTATTTAAGGCGCTGCTTCCCCGCTCAAAGAGAATAAGATGGAAAGAAATGGAATTACGAATGCTGGAGAGAGCGCGCTAATATTTTAAATGATAAAATAGAAGCGAAAATTGTGAAAATGCTTAATAAAACATGACTCGTTTAAAATAGAGCAAAAATCTCGTGGAAGGCATCTTAAGTATCATTTAAAAAAACTTTGTGAATTTTTTCACAACTATAACTTGTAAAATAATGGAAACAGACGTGCTTTTAGTAATTTTTGGAGCATACTTTGCGATTTTTTTCTTTCGAGAGAATTTCATATAATTTGCTTTTCGGCGTAGTGCGCGTCTAGATATTATCTTAAAAAAATATATATATATTTTTTTTTAGAGCTGAAAAACTGTTGGGAAATATGTAAGAAATCGGTAGAAATTCGGTAGAAATTAGATTATCAGTTCGATTTTTTTTTAAGAGCTGGTTCACACAGCTATCAAATATAAAAGATCATAGCACGCCAAATAACGCTCTCCATACAATCCCTTCAGACCGTTCACACCTCAGCGTTTTTAAGCGCAGATCAATCATAGACAATACACATCTCAGACGTAACCGTTCCAGACGCGATATCCCAGAAGATAACTCTCCCCTTCTCCGACTAAAACAGGAGAGGGGGTCATTGTAATTACGGAGCTGCCTAGACCCGTGGATGACAGATGTCAAGTTGACAGATTTCAGTACAAAAAATATTCGTTCCGTTGCCGCTCCCTAATTCGACTGACCCCCTCTCCTACCACAGGAAGAAATATTTGATAGCCTCGTGTGAAAGGACAAAAGATAAGCGCTCGCGAATCAACAGATATCTGCTCGCAGATATATAGCTCAGTGTGAACTAAGCATAAACGCTACAAGCTATCGATATATTTTATTTGTTTCAAATTTTTTTAACTATTTAGTTTCTTTTAGGTTAAACATGACCTTGAGTTTAAAATATTACAGTAATGTTATTTTATTTATGATATTAGTCCATGTTCTTGTTTGGTTTTAATTGAAAAATATAATTTAATTGTTTTGCCTCAATACTTTAATTTTAACTATTAGAGATTTCCTAAAAATAAAAGCAATGAATAAAACTTTTGTCTTACGATACGCAAAATAAGTAAATGTAAATAAGAATTATAGCCGACTTAATATTTGTGTTCAAAATTGTTAATGGTAGAATAGACAGTACTGATTTAACTAAGCTCATTGAATTTCATTTACTTACGAGAGCCACTTTTTAAAAATCCTGTTTAAATACTACAATAACCGGACTGAATATACGAAACACTCGCTTGTACCTAGATAAATAAAAAATAAATTACATGAAATTACTAATAGATATGCTGATGGGGCAGATTCATTTAACTGCACGGAAGGTAGTTACAAGAGGGCTATACTATCAAATCTTTTCAATCAATATTAATTTTATTTGTACTATATGTTATCGTGGAGATATTCTGTGTGGAGCTAATGTAAAAAATAAGAACAAAATTGTTTACAAATAAATAATGAACGACGTTTTTATTTTTCACCACAATATTACAACAATTATAACTTTAGTTTATGGTTTAACCCGCGAACTACCATTCACCGTGCAATTATTACGTTATTGTATATATAATATTGTGCACCGTAAATTTATCTCCATAAACGCACATTAATCTCACAGTTAACAGTGCACTGGTGAGGAGTGCAACTAACGGGAACTGCAATCAGTCGAGAAATAGAATAAATGTACATTTTATTGCAATAATAAAGTGATGGATAAGTAATGGTTGCAGTTGGGAGTTGTTGTTGATTGTAGATCGGCAACGATATAAGAACAGATAGGAAATTGATTAAAGTGAGCAAAAGAGCATGAAGAATTGATACACACGTTGTCCGGAAAGTCGTAGACAAGTGAAAAAATGGTTTATCTATTCGCACGGAGACCCCAAAAAAAAATTTCCATCCAATTTTCAATTGTTTTTCGCATAAAAAATATTTTGGGTCTGGGTCGCCTACTAATCTACAAAGCCTATACCATTTGCTGAAGGCCTTCGTGGTCCCGAGGTAAGACTCTCGATTCGCAATCCGAAAGTCGCGGGCTAGAACCCGGCGTGGGCAAATAATTTTAACTTGATTATTTTGTGATATTTCACAATTAATTAATTTAAAATAATATGTTGTATATTTGCGGCACGTTCCAGAGTGGAAGATACTCTCAGTATTGCCCTGGTGTAAGACCACCATTCAGAATTGAAACGTCGTTTGAAATGGCTTTAGCCGTGTTTGGTGACCAGATCTGAAAAGCCAGGTACTACCACCTTCTCTTCCCTATATCCTTCCCTCACCACTACCTCGTAACATACCCCAATTAGGGATGACGTAGTCTCACTGGCTCCAGACGGGAGCAGTTGGGGACTCTTGTGCTGTATTCATATAAAAAATAAAAAAGACCGCCATACAACTTGACTCTGCTTGCTTCAATCACATTCATACGTCTACCTATATATACAAGTCTATACATACGATTTTAGTCATGGCAGCGAACTCTAATACCACCAGGCCGCTTCTCCGTGGGGGTAAGCAGAGAGGATGGATCACCAGACATCTCAGTCACACTGCTTGCTTCAATCACATTCACAAATGTGATGTAGATTTACCAGTTTCCCACTTGTACTTATATAAAGGGTCTTCCTATAGAGACTTCCGAACTTTGACAGTTGATAGCGGCCATATTGTTGAAGCGACATCTGTCAAATTGGCTGTAATTTATTCAGTCTGTTTTGCCAAATCACCATGGACGGATATAGCTTTCAACAACACGTGCAAATGATAAAATTGTTTAGAATTTAGTTAATTGTTTAATGATAATTGATGTTAATTGATGATGTTAATTGATGATGACGTGGAGGTGATGTGAACTGGCCACCGAGATCATGCGATTTGACCCCGTTGGCCTTTTTCTTTTGGGGTTTTCTTAAGTCGCAGGTCTATGCGATAAGCCACAAACCACAGCGGCCCTCAAAGTCAACATAACCCATGCCATCGGTCAAATTCAGCCTGATTTATGCGCCAGAGTCATGGAAAATTGGACGTTTCGGATGAGTGACACCCAGAGAAGCCGCGGCGGATATTTGAACGGCGTTATATTCCATACATAATGGCATCAATAGGCCTTTCAAACGAATAAAAAAATTTCGATGATATCTCACATACACTTTGTTTTATTTAAATTTAAAGATATGAAGCGCTTAATGAAAGACCCTGTTTTAGAAATTTATGTATATAATCTTTTCTTTATACTGTTCGAAAGGTCTTCTTAATGTTAGATGAGTCGTAAAGACAATTATTTACAACACTTTGAAAACTTGTAATAAATTGTGATAAAAAAAAGCGGATGATATTTTGAAACAATTATAAAAAACCAGGTAGTTTTGTGGGTAATTTATTGGCAAAACTGAACACATACGTCATCGACTACAGACATTCTAATTTTAAGTTTTATCCTGTTTTTAACCATTGGAATATGATTTTATTTTTTTATTATTTTATTTTTTATTATGTGCATCCATATAAAAAGGTTTACATATATATTTTTTTGTCCTTGCCTGTCTCACTAGGAAATCCTGTGTCGAGACAGACTAGTTTACAAATATTTTATAAGAACTAGTGGTCGCCCAATGGTCGAAACTTTGGCGATTTGATGTGCGCATGCCCGCAATTCTTACTGTATACAATAGTGGGTTCTGGCATCATGAAATTATGCGTTGCTAACAGTTCATTTCGATTGCGATGAAACTTTGGGGATTTGATGTGTGCCTGCTAGCGATGGTTTCTATATATACTGGTGAGCTCTGGCATTATGAAATTTGTATAAAAAATTGCAAGAGTTGGCACGCGAACTGTTTGAAAACTGAATGTACCGGGAATGAATGTATGGAATGCGGGACGGGGGAATAGGGCGAGGGGAGTGGGGAGAGGGAAGGTGGAGAAGGCGGAGTTGGAATGCGAGAAGGGAAGGTGACGCTGGAGAGGAAGAGTAGACGGAAGTGGAACGGGACAAATGGAAAAGGAGATGCAGGGAGAAACAATTTCTTTATTAAGTGGCATGGCGACGCAGGCCGGGAACTTGCTAGTGTGTCTATAATAACGTATACATTTAAAAGCCTTCTGCGAGGACTTTAACCTTGCCATTGATTAAAACCTAATCCATTCAACGTTATTCATTCAACCAACATAAAAACGACGTAAAACCATTTCAAATACGCACCGCCGAAAATGACAATACGATTTCGTACGCCATGACCGCGTGGAATAACATTATTATTGCATTCTGTCATTTAGTGATGTGACTCCAAATTTCTCTTCAACTGTAAAAAATTCAAAGAAATTTCACATATACATGATATCAAATTCAAAGCTAACAAAAACGAACTAAATTAAAACAATTTTTCACAAAGTAGCTCTGATATACGACTTAATCGAACATTGACTAATAATCCACTTTGTGCAAATCGCAAGTAAGCCCCACAGTTGAATTTGGCAGTCACCCCTAATATAGTGTCCCTAAATACCTGAAAAAAAGTGTCTAGAATCTGTGCAGAGACGGGAGGTCTGTTTGATAGATTCTAAGGGGCTATTCTCGTCTAGAAAAAAAAATCTTCATATTTCGATAGTTTCAATATTCGAGATTATCTTTCTAAAAGGATTTTTCAAAACTAAAATTATTTTAAAAGTAAGAACCATTTTAGTCGACCGGTGTAGATGGAATCTAACTAGAATCTTAAAAGAGCCAAACTTTAAACGCGTGTTTCTCGAAACTACTTTTTTCGAGCACACTTGACACGATATCTCAAGTTCTTCCGAACCAATTTACTTGAAATTTGGTGTGAGCTTTCTCTATACATTACTCTATCGCACTAAAACTAAAACTTTAACAAAATTTAAATATTTACAATTTTTTTTAAATTTGGAAAAGTCAAAAAAACTGGTAAAAAATGTCTTTTTATATCAGACAGCCGCCATTTGGCGAAAAAACATTTTTTCAAAACCAACAATAAATGGGACAAAAATAAAACAGATTACATTACGTGCAAGTCAATGTAAAAAGACCCAAACTAACATGCTCAAACTTCATCTTATTAATGACTATCTGAAATAATAATGTTGTGTATGTCCCCATCATATGTCCATTTAATACATACAGCTATATGTTTCATGTAATGCGTATCATTCCCGCAATGAGTTTATTAACTCCTGGGAGTACAATGCTTTATATAATATACTATATTCTGTATTGTATACTTTTGATAAATAAAAAAAAATAAAAAAAAAAATAAAATAAAATAAAATAAAAAAAAAATTTATTGTCTTTACAGGATGTCTGAATTATTTTTGTCCCATTTTTTGTTATATTAGGTTAGGTTTTATTTAGATATTTTGTTGGGGGATATTTTGTCAGAGGATATTTTGTCAGAGAATATTTTGTCAAAGGATATTTTGTCAGAGGATATTTTGTAAGAGGATAGTTTAGAGGAACATCAAAAAAAAAAAGAATAAATTGAAGCTTTTATTAATAAGAATTACAATAAAATTATTATTTACATAACAAAAAATATAAGCGTAAACCACTAAATAAAAAGTTTTTGCATGACTTAACTATGAAGTTAGAAACAATTTTTAAAAAATTCTCTTTTACAGCTAAGACAATTTTTGAGGTTTGCATGTTCCAACTTTTTTTCATTCTTATAAAATTATGTACAAATAAATAAAAACTTCTTTTTCTCTTACTTGCATCGTGCAAATAAAACGCTCGATTTTAAATTTTGAAGGCACGAGAAACAAAATATTTCTAGCGTTTATATTCTTCTTAATTCCTTAAATTTATGAAAAATGCCAATTTTCAAAAAAATTTTCCCAAAACCAGGGAAATTTCCCTAGACATCCCATCACTATAAAAAGCTTACATTCTTAAGCCACTGTGACACAGCACCACGGGACGCCACATTATGTTGGTTTAGTGTTTCGCCGCTAGTTTTACCGGTGCTGTGGTGTTGCCAGGTTATGCAAATTTAACGGTCCGCCGACCTGCAGCCAGTACCTACTCTCCGGGTGTCATTACGCAATCATCTGGCAACTCTGATTCAACTTTCTCATGCTGTTTTATTACAGACGGGACATTTTTTTATGACAAGAACTTTTTCATTGTCGAGATTGCCAATTATTAATCTTTCACAATGAAAGTGTTAAATATTTTAAATGACTTTTTGAATTACACTTAAATTTTATACATTCACTCCATACAGGACCTGCGTCATCTTGTAGAGTGTCTTTTTGTTTTGAAGAGATCCATGTTTTGGGAAGGAGGAAACACAGAGGCCGGCAAATCGTTACACGAGCTGTTAAACTCAAGAACGAGTCCGTAGAAGCGAGTCGTTCTCATGTGGTAATATTCAACCGTGTACAATTGTTGGGCGTGCGTTTGACATGTTTCCCGACTGTGCACCGGTGCCGAATGGATCAATGATGCTAGATCTATCAATTTGGGAGGCGGGAATAGGTACCGCCGCCCCGGGAACCTTTATTGGATAACCAACACCTCTGCCATAGGTCACCCCAAGTGGTTCGCTACGTTTGGTGATTTAGCAGGGGTGCCCGGGTTCATGGGGTGAGGTTTGTCTAGGTCTTGGAGGCGGATGACCAGGACACACTGAACCCCAGATTCCTACCCACCCCTTAAACCCTTTTCCTTTCTAGAACTCTCCTCCCCTTCCTTTCCTTTAGAAAAACCCTCCACACAGCATCCCCAAAGATGATATAGGCCCTGAGGGAAATTGTTTTCCTCAGGGCCTCCTGTGTGGAGCTCATGTAAAAAAAAAAATTTAAAAAAAGTTACTTCGAACATCTTCCATTGAAATACCGGTAGAACAAAGACAGCAGCCGGCGTAGTCCAGCGGTAAGGCTCTTGACTCGCATTCCGAAGGTCGCGGGATCGAATCCCGGCGTGGCAAATAAATTTTATTTGATTAATTTGTGTTATTTCACAATTTATTCATTTAAAATAATATATAGTTTATTTGCGGCACGTTCCAGAGTGGAAGATACTCTCAGTATCGCCCTGATGTAAGACCACCATTCACAATTGAAACGTTGCTTGAAATGGATTAAGCCCTGTTTGGTGACCAGATCTGAATAGCCAGGTACTTCCACCTTCCTCCTCCCTATCTCCTGCCCCACTACCTTCAGCCTCACAACATACCCCAGTTGGGGATGCCATAGTCTCACTGGCTCCAGGCGGGAGCAGTTGGGACTCTTGTGCGGCATTCATAAAAATAAATAAAAAGTTACATTATTGAGTTTCCCAAATGATTTTTTGGGTAGATTTTTTCCGTCAGCGGCTCGTCTGTGGAAAAATTTGCCAACTTATGTATTTCCTCTCTCGTACAACAGGTTCAACTCTTGCTTTCTTAAAAAGACCCTCCACACAGCATCTCATTTCTGAGAGTATAGAAATACCGTCCCTTAGACAATATCTCACTGATTTGCGGCAAATTTCAGAGCGGTAGATACTTTCAGTATCGCCCTGGTGAAAGACAACCATTCAGAATCGGAACGTTACTTCAAATGGCTTTATCCGTATTATATATTGATGACTAAATCTGAATAGCCAGGCACTTCCACACCTTCCTATTATCAATCACCTTCCCCTTCCACTTCCTTCAGTCTCACACCATGCCATAATCCCACTTGCTCCAGACGGTAGGGAGCAGTTGGTACTCTTGTGCTGCGGTACTCATATAAAAATAAAATATCTTTTAATGCAAATAAACATGTTGTCTAATAATTTTTGTGGTCGATGACCATTTGACCTAAGGAGCAAACCGCCCTGAATAATCCTCACTTTACCGAAATACCGGCCCCTAGACAATTTCTCACTATAATGTAATGTATCCTAAAGAGATTGTTTACTAATCAATATTATTTATTTATCTTCTGAATTTCTACTGCATTAAGTGTACCTACTTTCTCCGTTAGTATCACTTCAAGCGACGCTCTCTTAAAAAAACTTGATTAAAAGTGTTGTTCTGACCACTCAACTTTTTTAAAGCTAAATCTCAACACGAGTATTTCTGTATTAAGTCAAAAACTGTTTTATGTTAATATTGTAATTCAAGAAACACTCGAAAAGCGTCACTAAAGTATTTTAAGAAATTGACTGCTGGACTGTATTATTTTTTTTTTTTTTTACCTGAGCTCTACACAGGAGGCCCTGAGGAAAATAATTACCCTCAGGGCCTATGTCATCTTTGGAGATGCTGTGTGGAGGTTTTTTTTTAGGAAAGGAAGGAGACGAGAGTTCTGGGAAGGAGGTGGGTAGGAATCTGGGGTTCAGTGTGTCCTGGTCATCCGCCTCCAAGACCTAGACAAACATCACCCTATAACCCGGGCACCCCTGCTAAATCATCAAACGTAGCGCACCACTTGGGGTGACCTATGACAGAGGTGTTGGTAATCCAATTAAGGTTCCCGGGGCGGCGGTACCCATTCCCGCCTCTCAAATTGAAATTGATATAATATGGTAATGCATCTTGGAGATGTATATTTTTAGTGCTTTAATGCATTTTTTAAAGATCTCTCTCATACAGTCTCTTCCGATCCGACCTGCCATGCAGCTGGTGGACAGAACGCATCCGCTCCCAAGACACGGACCAATCTCACCCCATGAACCCGGGTACCCCTGCTAAGCCACCGAACGTAGACATTTTGTCACATGGGGTGACCTATGAGAGAGGTGTTGGTTATCCAATAAATAGCGCTACCCTTACCGGCCTCCGAAATAAATTTAAACTAACTAAAAACTAAGTCACCATCACGCCGTTTCCCGCAGGGGTAGGCAGAGAGAAAGGACCGCCAAACAGCTCGATTTTGGCACACACTCCTTGCCTCGTTCACATTCATAATGGTCTCATACATGCTCTTCTATTATTTTGACTCTTGACATCGCCCGACTCAAGTATGTGATTCACTTGGTCGTGCCATGTCTTCCTCGGGCGTCCCCGACTTCGTCTACCATTCACATTTGAGTCACATATTCTCCTTACACTTCTTTCCTCATTCATTCGCTCTACATGCCCAAACCATCTGAGCGTCCCTTTCTTAATCTTACTCATTACGTTTACATCAGCCTTGCACTCTTTGCGGATCTCTACATTTCTCACACGATCATACATGGTTTTACCGCATATACGTCTCAGGGATCTCATTTTTACAGCATTCAGCCTACTTTCATCCTTTCTCTGCCAGTTCCATGCCTCACTGCCTTACATCGGGGTAGGTACCAGCACTCCATTATGGACGGCTGGCTTCGCTTCTTTTGACTGTTTTTTGGTGCCGCCAACGGCGTTCAGTCATCCATTAATGGAGTTACCGGCATTTACCCTTCTTTCGATATCTCTATCAATCTTCCCATCTCTCGTAATCATACTTCCCAAATACATAAACTCATCCACCTGCTCCAAGTATTCATCATTCACAACTATGTTGCACATTGTTTTCGTACTCTCTCTTTCAAATACCATTACTTTAGACTTGCTAAATGTAAGAAGTTTGTAACTTCAAACGCTGATATCTCAAAACATTGCCTTTTGACTTAATACATTGACCAGCTCAGGTATGGGGGCTCCATCGAAGCTAGAGTTAAGTTAGCCTCTCAGAAACTGGGCGTACAGTACAGGGCCCGCAGATACTTTAACAGTACACAACTGCTAACCCTGTACAAATCGCAAGTGTGCCCCACGGTTGAATTTGGCAGCCACCTCTGGTCTGGAGCTCCAACATACTTGAAAAATAACCTCGACTCTCTGCATAAACGGGCGGTCCGTTTGATAGATTCTCCCATCTTAACGAACGGATTGCAATCTTTAGAGCACAGGCGTCGGATGGGAATGCTATCCTTGTTCTACCGGTATTTCAATGGAAGATGCTCTGAGGAACTAGCGTCATTGATCCCTTCGGCACCTGTGCATAGTCGGGAGACACGCCAAACGCGCGCCCAACAAATGTACACGGTTGACATTTGTCACATGAGAACGGGTCGCTTTTTCGACTCGTTCTTGAGTTCAACAGCTCGGCTGTGGAACGATTTGCCGGCATCTGTGTTTCCTCCCTCCTGTAACATGGGTGTCTTCAAGACCAATGTTCATTCCATCCTCTCCTCAAAAAGACCCTCCACACAGCATCCCAGATGATATAGGCCCTGAGGGAAATTATTTTCCTCAGGGCCTCCTGTGTGGAGTTAATGTAAAAAAAAAAAAACATTACAGTAATCACGGTGCGATATTATTGTATTCTTTACCGGTTTCATAAAGGAAATTACAATTTGCCATAAGGAATAAGTCGGTAACATCAATAAAAACATCAAATAACTGTTATTAGCTAAAATCCTGAACTCTTGCTATGTTGCGCGAGATACTATAGTTAATCTAAGTGGTGGTCTTTCTTGCTCTATGGGAAATAATTGTCTATAGTTTTACATAAAGAATAATGCTTTAATCATGCACATTGTCTATGATAAAACATAACCGCAGTTAATTTTGACATGGATAAACATAGAGCAGAACGTGGAACAATTGCCTAGCTGTTAAGTGTAAAATTGATCGTTAAAAAAAGTTTTCTTGTCCTCAGAAACCAATGGCGCCAGTACGCTGTCGGAGACACGGTAAATACGTGCCCAGCAGTTGTATGCTGGTGACATTATCTGCATATCATATTAAAAATTTCTTCGAGAAGATATGCAGGGGTATATAGTGCTGTGAAATAAACAATTCTGTTCATTGGGAAAAAATATTCTTTTTTGAATAATTTTTTTTTTACATGAGCTCTACACAGGAGGCCCTGAGGAAAATAATTTCCCTAGGGGCCTATGTCATATATATTTGGGGACGCTGTGTGGAGGGTTTTTTAAGGAAAAGAAGGAGAGAAGAGTTCTGGGAAGGAAAAGGGTTTAAGGGGTGGGTAGAAATCTGGGGTTCAGTATGTCCTGGTCATCCGCCTTCAAGACCTACACAAACTTCACCCCATGAACCCGGGCACCCCTGATAAATCACCAAACGTAGCGAACTAACAATATATAAAATAACAAGATTGCAACCTTCAATCCAGTGTCTCGAATGTGTCGTCTATATAATACCATTGAATGTGACCATAATATATAGATATCTACGCGAAAAACCTCACATATTTCAAAAAACAAATTATCAAACTCCTACCATGACACTTCGTGGACAACCGTTATGTAGCTGCTTTATTGTCATACACTTTCTTTCTTTTTACTCTTTCTCTGCAGGTCATGTATTACATTTGACACCACTATATTTTGATTATCATTATTTCTGTTATCACTACAAGCATTTCCGTCTAGTAACAACTAAACATTGATTACTTATATGCTGTGAAGATCTCTAATTGGAGTGTTAATATCTATGTACATCCCAACGGTAATTCTATTATTGTAATAATTGTTAACACTCTGTAAATGTTTCAAACAATAAATAAATAAATAAATTGGGAAAGATTCGTAGAAGAAGAGGAATGTAAACGATAACGAAACAGCAAATCTGATGTACTCCATTGTCGAGGGGTACGGCTATTGACTACGAATCCGGTAGTCATGGGTTCAAATTCCGGTGTGCACAAGTAAATTTTATTAAATTAACTTGTTGTTTTACAATCTAGATAATTGAGTGGTAGTTGCTCTTGGTATCGCCCTCGTGAGCGACTGTCATTCGGGGTTGAAACTTTGCTTAAGGCGCCGTATACCCGCTCAAAAAGAAAAAGAACAAGATAGATAAGTTTTTAGATTTTCACGGCCAAAAGTATTTTCGTTATTTGTTTTTGGGGTGTTATGCCGTGTTGCGCTACCTCCTTCTTTAGATAACGTTTCGGACAGCGTTACAGTGTCCATCATCACACAATTACACATCTGCCCTGATGATGGACACTGTAACGCTGTTCAAAACGTTGGCTAAAGAAGGAGGTAGCGCAACAAGGCATAACACCCCAAAAACAAATAACGAAAAAAAAAACAAGATATGTAAATACGCACGTTAGACAGAGCGCGCCAATGTTAAAATCGATAATATTTAAGCGAAAATTGTGAAAATGTCTAATAAAACTTGACCCGTTTAAAATAGGGCAAAAATCTCATGCGGATTGTCTAAAACAGCATTTAAATAAACACTGCGAATTTTTTCATTCATATAACTTGTAAAATAACTGAAAAAAACGTGTTTATAATAATTTTCGGAGCATACTTTGTGATTTTTTTCTATCGAGGGAACTTCATGTAAATGCCGTTTCGGCGTGGACGTGTGTAGATATTATCTTCAAAAATATTATACATTTTTCTAAGAGCTTTAAAACAAGGAAAATCGGGCCTTAAAGAACGGATTGCAATCTTTAGAAAACATGCGTCAAAAAGACTCTCCAGGGAAATTATATTCCTCAGGGCCTCCTATTGGAGTTAATTTAAAGGCCCGTATCCTGCGCCACAATACACATGAACACTAGCTTGAACAGCACCAAAACATTGAAAATTTGAACACTTCGTGTTCAAAAACCCTGTGTTCAAGCTTTACCACAGCCGACGGAAAACATTCATCTCCCGGGCGAAGGGGGAAGGCTGGCGGGGGGAAATGTGTTCATATTTTTACAAGAGCCGCGCGATGCGGTCATGTATGGAGAATCAAACCGAACAAGTTTTTGAGGTTATGCGCAATGAGCAAGCTTAATAATCACTAGTTTAAAATATTATGATACCTAAATACAATATAATAAATATATTTGATAATAAAATTATAACATAACAACGAATATTAACAATATTAATATTAATATTATTTTTGAAGTAGGTGAAGCGGGAGCGGGAAGGCAGGCGGGGCCGGCGGGGCCGGCGGGGGGGGGAAATAAGTTCATATTTTTACAGGAGCCGTACGAAGCGGTTGGTTGGTACCGGAGGTAAATCGAATGACGTTTGGGGTTATGTCAACCGCGCGAGCCTAATACCTAATTATGACTTTAAATTCCAAATAAATACTGTCGTAATGATGATTATATCTTTCGTGATCTCACTTGTAAATAAAGTCTATTAATTTATAAATCGGTTTCAGAGACACGGAAGAAATGACCAATTAAAATAGGTATTCTATTTTTCCCTGATAAATAAATACCTAATAAAAATCTAGTTAGGTAGGTTAGGTCTAAGTTGAAATCTGCGTGTTCTCCTTTATATTTCGTTTACAATATCATCGCTAAATTTCTTAACAGAACTCGACTTTTGACGTTTGAATTTCGAATGCGTAATTAATTACGCATTCGAAATTCAAATACTGACTTTAGGTCATAATAATTGATATTAGTCGGAAATCTTTCCTGGTAAATAAACATCTATTAAAATATCTCTGTTTTCTCCCTGATGTAGCATCTCTTCTTCATCGGAACATATTTTAACATTTATTTAAACGCTAAACGTCAAACGTCAAGTCAGTTGCGTACGCGTGGACGCGTGGACTCGTGGACAGGCCACTAGCAAAGTGTGTGACCGCGCGAACTTCACACCTGTTCACACCAATCTTTCAAACCATGTTTAAAAAAACGCAGGAGACGGAAAACAAAGAACGTTTATAGTGGGGTTCAAGCTAGTTTTCATGTGTATTCTGGCGCAGGAGTTCCGCCTTTAAAAACAAAAATAAATATATGCGTTTTATGTTACGCCAGCAAAACTGCAAACATGTGTTGGTTTTAAATCTCATATGCATAACATAAGAAAGTACACTCGATTTATTTGAACAAGTGCATTGCATTTCCTGCCAGCCCCTACCTATTTAATATGCATCACTCATTCACTTCACAGATACAAACTGCTTTAAAATACATGTATATATTTTTTTTAATACAAGGCAGCACTTCTGCCATCGCCTGCCTATCAAAATAACAATGTATTTCCACTGAAGAGAAAAACGAAAGATGTCTACTGTGGATATGTTTGTATGCCCTAAGTAAGTTAAAATTTCCCCTAAGCAGCTAATTAAATTCAATTTCGTTTCTGTGGCTTAGGAATCGACAGGTTTTGTAAATTAGCGACGTCGGTTTTATTTCAAATCAATATGTCGATATGTAGATATTATTTTAGATTTTTCACGGCCAAGAAATTCGAATTTTTTTCATCTGCCCGCATAACAAGCTAGAACCTTAGGAAAAAATCATAAATCGTCGTCAAATCAAAGAGTATTAATAGGCTTGCGTCTGTGCGGTTGAAATTTAAGAATCCGGCTAAGAATGCAACTCTGACGCTGCGACTTAAACAAACCGTTGTAATAGAAACGAATTAAAGCAATACCAAAAGATGGCGCCACTTACGTTAACAACTATCGCGATTAGCATCGCCTGGCAAGCGTAACTATGGATTTGTAATTTCGTGTATCTCTTCGGATATGGAGAGATTGACGATAATATGATTATTAATACCACGCGGCTATATATTACATATGACGTCATTGCCTCTCGCGGTTACTTTGTTCCGGTGACTAGCTGTCACTGTATCCGTGGAACCAGTTCTTACCGGATTTATAAAATGGTCACCAACAAACAAACTGGGCGAAACCGAACCAAAAGCCGCCCGCAGGGCCTAGCAGCAAAAACCAGTAGCCAGATTTCAACTGCTAGTTCTTAATTGTTCCCCGTATAACACGTGCATTGTTTAACACACAATTTAAAAATACCTACATTCCAAAGTGTGTGTGTGTGTGTGTGTGTGTGTGTGTGTGTGTGTATGTGTGTGTAAGGGGGGGGGGGGGGGAATAAAACAGCGCATGCGCGGGATGAGTTGCAGAATAAAACCGTTTATTTAACATCTAAAGAGTGGCCCATTAATGTGAGCTGGCAGTGTGTTAGATTGGTCATGATTTCGTTACAATTTATCACAGTGTGCACCAATAAAAAATAGTTTTCATATTTCAATGGAATTTCTTTATTGCTAACTGAGTTTCTTTTTTCTTTACTAGTATATAGTATTTTTTTAAACATAATCCGATTTAATCAACAGATTTTGCCGTATATAATTTTGTGCCATGTAATAATTTTATTTACGCTGTGGTTTTGTTTAGGGAAGGAGTGCAAAACTGAACAGTGAAAACAAATATATAAGGAAATAAAAATCATTGAAGAAAAAGGTTATACAAAAAAATCTAAAAGAAAATATGAAACAGAATGATAAAAAAGCAACGGTTGCAACTGGGACTCAAACACAGGATCTCTTGTCTCATTTATTGTTTGAAACATTTACAGAGTGTTAACAATTATTACGATAATAGAATTTCCGTTGGTATATTACATAGATATTAACACTCCAATTAGAAATGTTCACAGCATGAGTAATCTTGTAGTTATAACAGAAATAATGATTATCAAAATGATTTGAAAAGAAACATTCCTGAATGTTCTGGAATGTTCAACACCGGGATATTTCCAAACGTTTCATAATTTTCTCGAACATTCCACAGCAATCCAGAATGTTCCGGGATGTTCTGGAATATTGTGGAATGCTCTAAAATACTCTCGAATGTTCTGGAATGTTCTAGAATTTTTTAGGGGGTGAAACTTCCAGCCCTTACATTCCATAATGTTCTGGAATGTTCCACAATGATCTGGGATGTTCTTGGCTATTCCCGAATGTTTCAGACTATTTTCGAACATTCCACAACAATCCAGAATGTTCCGGGATGTTCTGGAATGTTGTGGAATGCTCTCAAATACTCTCAAACGTTCTGGATTGTTTTAGAAATTTCTAGAGGGCGAAACTTCCAGCCCTTATATCTTTAAAAGCACACCCTTCAGGTAAAAATGGGAACCTTCTAC
Organism: Glyphotaelius pellucidus; assembly: GCA_936435175.1. Taxonomy (NCBI): domain Eukaryota; kingdom Metazoa; phylum Arthropoda; class Insecta; order Trichoptera; family Limnephilidae; genus Glyphotaelius; species Glyphotaelius pellucidus. Next base: position 4,420,098 of record OW386561.1, read on the forward strand.
ATCGGTGGGGGGTAGAGGGCTACCCTTAATCGTACCAGGACTCGTTTCTGAGTTATAAGCCTCGATTACATCGAGCGAATTTACAAGCTGCTAGCCGGCGTATTCACTATCCGATAGTAAACTTGTGCAGTGTAAAATCTGCTAGTTAGCTAGTACACATGATTACACTGAGCGAGTTTACTAGCAGATAGTGAATTCTCCGGCTTGTAGCTTGTAAACTCGCTCAATTTAATCGAGGCTTTAGCAGCAAGCACACTTTCTAACACTTTCTTTTACAATATATATTTGATTATTAAAATATCCCACTTGCCGAGAGATTTCATTTTTAACCCCCGACGCAAGGAGCGGTGTTATAAGTTTGACGTGTCTGTGTGTCTGTCTGTGGCATCGTAGCTCCTAAACGGATGGACCGATTATGATGCAGTTTTTTTTTGTTTGAAAGCTGACGTAATCGAGATGGTTCTTAGCTACAATTCATAAAAATCTGTTCAGGCGTTTCAAGGTCATCAGCTCTTTTTTGTGTCGGGGGTTTCTTAAAATTTTGTTAATTTTACTTATCTCAAAAGTTTAAAAAATGTATGCAAAATTTATCAGAAACTTTTCAATTTATTTCGGTTTACCCACCACAAGTCTTTAAGATTTCATTAGCTCAGATATCCAGTTATGTAACACATTGATCTGTTCACTGTTCTCTCCACTGTGCGGCCGGCATATCAATCAGCATAACTGCGCACATAGATAATTGCCCTCGCAATGAGAACATAATGAGCCGGCGCACGGCGGGATGATTTGCACTTTACTTGGACAAAAAATAATACCTTCAATGTACTAGATGGTTTTTGTTGCATCAGATGTTTTATAATAAGAATGCAAAATGTGGCATCGCGGTCATAGTCAATTGTAAGATAGTTGGAATGGCAATTAATTCGTAATTATAAATCAAAAAACTAAAACGGTTAACTGTGACGAAATTATGTGATGATGACAGACGTTCCTTATTGCTATAATTCTGCAGCTCTTTCTAACACATTAAATAATGGTGAGACACACAAAGTACGTGTGACTGTTTCCTTCGAAGTACTACTTTTTTGCGGCGGAAATTGTGTTTTATTTTCTTTAAATGTGTGAGGGAGATGTATGATAATAATTGAATGTTTCCCTTGGGCGGGTGCAGACATACGTTCACCGTTTATTTCATTTTCGACTGTTTTTTGACAACTTCTTCCAGAATAGCTAACTTATTAAAAAATCTCCCGTTTGGGAATAATTGTCAAAAAATATAAACTGATTTTATTATTTCTACACAAACCTGAATACATAGCCAACAAGAAAAAACACAATTCAAATGAGTTTTCAAAGAAATAATGACCTTTATACTCATTCTTGTGGGGGTGGGGTGCATACATACGTTCGCCGTTCGCCTGTTGTTATTTAGTGTGTAAAAAAGAGCTGCAGCATTACATGTTTAAGAACAATCAATTTGGGAGGCGGGAATGGGTACCGCCGCCACGGGAACCTTTATTGGATAACCAAAGCCTCTGCCATAGGTCACCCCGTGTTTCGCTACGTTTGGTGATTTAGCAGGGGTGCCCGGGTTTATTGGGTGAGGTTTGTATAGGTATTGGAGGCGGATGACCAGGAATCCCTGATCCCCAGATTCCTACCCACCCCTTAAACCCTTTTTCTTCCCAGAACTCTCCTCTCCTGCTTTTCCTTAAAAAAACCCTCCACACAGCATATCCAAAGAAGACATAGGCCCTGAGGGAAATAATTTCCCTCAGGGCTTTCTGTGTAGAGCTCATGTAAAAAAAAAAAAACGGTGCGGTGTCTGAGAGGGATGCAAGAAAATTATGACTTTGTTCTTTTGGAGGAAACAGACCTACGTACATTTTGTATCTCATCTTTTGAAAGAGCTGCGGCATTATTGTGTTAAGAAACGTATGTGGGTCGTTCTTCTTTTTAACCTTCATATTGTTGTCTCCACCAGTTAGTTAGTTAGAGAAAAATTCAACAGTATCACCAATATTATTATTCTATAATTGCTTTAAAATCTACTGTACTAAAGAAGTAACAACTGTGTGCGTTTAAAAATGTGTTTATATTTTTGTAGTAAAAATAACGTTACAGAGTTGTAACTCCCCGAGAAAGAAGTGTATTTCATACATATCACAGTTATATTACGCCACCTCGACTTGTGTACAAAAAAATGATATGACGACTTAAAATACAAAACTATTATTAAACTCCAAAAGGTATAACCTATCAAGTAACAGCGATTATTATTTTTTTATGATGTTTTAGTAATATATTTAAAAAAATCTCAAAAACTTGTCTCCTACAATTTTTATGCCGTATGTTAATTCTGTCACGTGGATTGTCATTCGAAATAGGTATACACGCAGCTCGTGTTTTCACCCCAATAGGCATTTTAGGCCTCCTTCCCCCCTTGCTACAATTTCCCCTCTGAGATCCAGAGACAATTCATTTACAGTAAAAACACTATGTGACAGAGTGGTAGAAATATGTCAGAGTGGTAAAAATTTGACAGAGTGGTAGAAAAGTGACAGAGTGGTAGAATGTGACAGAGTGGTAGAAATGTAACATAGTTGTAAAAATTATGTAGGTTAATTAGAAGAACAACCCATGTTTATTTTTTTTTTGCCATCACGGTACGTAACCGTGAAACGCCACAGTCACAAAAGCGCACTTCATAGAAATAAGTAATTCAAAGGTATTTTTTTTTTAAATAAGGTGAATATTATTGCACTTTTTTATATTAAATTCTGACACACCTTTCTACTTCAGCAATTGGGTTATCTGTTCATTACCCTTTATATAAGAACAGGCTGGAACACAACCATAATACTCGCTTAACTTTAATGAAGGACTAATTGTACCTAAGCATACAAATAAATATGCACAAAGAACGTTAAATTACATGATTCCCATTTGTTTAAATATGTTACCTGCTGAAATTAAAAACTGTGCCCAAAACAAACGATTGATGATTTTACTGAAGACTTGGCTTACTGAAAGAATTAATTTATATTAGTTTACAATGACATATTATTCTGAAGACTTTCAAATTGTTATTTATGTTTTCATAATTTTTCTTTTCTCTATTTTTCTGTAAAATTTTTAATGTTTATTCTGTAAAATTGTAAAAATGTAACTTAACTCATTATAATAAGATTTTTAAATGTAAAGAACCCGTTAGACAAACTGCTAAAAAGCAGTTTATCTAACGGGTTCTTTTTGTCATATATTTTATAGTGTTTCAAATAAATAATTAAAAAAAATTTTAAAAAATTCTCTTACGGTTTATTTCATCAATTAATTAAAATCAAAATAACATAACGAGAAGTGGGTAGTTATTCCATTCATTGAACTATGCAATAGAAACATGGTTTAAGGTGCAGCTAGCTATTGCAGATGCCAGTTGAATTTGCATGTAATCCAGAGTTGCTATGCATTTTACCGTTAACTTTCTTCAATGACCGCTGGTGCATACAATCGTTCTACTGTTAGAGCTTTTGTGCAATTGAAAATAGCTTAGCTATTGATGCATCGAAAGCAGATCTAACCCTGTTAACCTTAATGTCTTTAAGAACTTTAATGGTGACCCAACAGTTGATCCATTTGGCACTCTGAAATTATGTATACTAATATTATTAATGTGAAACTGAGTGTGTTTGTTTGTTACGCTTTCACGCAAAAACCAGTCAACAGATTTTAAAAATTATTTTACCAGTATAAAGCTATATGCGAGTAATATAGGCTGTATATAATGGTAAGCTCTGGCGTTATGAAATTATAAATATTAATATGTTATATTTATTGTATGTTTTCTGTCGCTAACAAAAGCGAGTTTTTGCTAACGTCAGAAAACAAGTCGTTGCCGTGGAAACGATGTTGATATATTTGCGGGAAATTGTAGTTAATATCTATCTATCTATATAAATAAAAATGAATCTCCGAAATGTTTGTACGCGCATAACTTCAGAACGAATGCACCAAATTGGATAATTCTTATTTTTACTGCTAGTGAGTTGTGGCATTACGAAATTTAGGTGGCACGCGAGCTGTTTGAAATCTGAATGTACCGGGAATGAATGTATGGAATGCGGAAGGGGGAAGGGGGGAGTGATGGGGGAATGGGGGGAGGAGGGGATAATTGATCAGTGCAAGCGCTACAAGCGTAATTTCTCCATAATACCATGCGAGCGAAGCCGCGGGAAAAATCTAATAATTATTATAAAATTATAAGTTTTTGTGCATTTTTTACCAATTTCAAACCTAAAATGCACTTCAAAAATACCTTTAATAATAATTTGGTATGGATATAAAAATAATTTATTTAGTGTCGATTTTTTTTTGACTATACAAAGTATATAGATAAGTAGTTTTATCCTTGATGCATTTGAATAAAAACATGTTTTATACTTTTGGTAATTCCCAGTACATCCTCTCTACACTTCTTCGGGGACACTTAGTTATATTTTGACTGCAAACTGTATATAAAAATGGCGTGTGGCCAACTGTCGAGAGATCAAATATCATGGATCCACCTTTAGTAGGTATATTAAGGGGGTATTCTAATAATAATAATAACAATAATAATAATAATTGGATGATTTATATAGCGCCGTTTTTGTGAAAAATCACCTCAAGGGCGCTGCACAAACTTACAATACATTTATAAAATCTAGAAAAACTACAAACTAGACAAACAATTAAAACAACTAATGGCTAAAAATTGCATCCACAGGTTCATAAGAAAATATATGTACAATGTCTCGACCAATGAACGCGATGCTTCTTAAAAATGTATACAGGTCCATACTTACCTGGGAGGTCGCTTGAAATTAACACTTATTGTCTATTAAGAAATTTAGATATAGTTCGCACGCAGAGGACATTATTGGGTACACTTGTTATATGTGTTTAATCCTGAAATATATTTTAATATTAGTATAAAATACATTCTTTGATGAGTGTATTTTGGAAATCAAAAGCAACATTTTATAGTGGGCGGTACAGTAGTACAAGGATTTGATCTTCCTAAATGTGATTCGTAACGAGAGAGATTGATGTGCAAAGATTCAAGTAATTAGAAAAGTGTAATTAAGACATATCATAGAAAATAAAAGTATGATACTCTCAGATAGGTTTATTTAAATTAAGGATATGAGAGCCCAAAAAGGTAGGTTTTTAATTTGGACCTAAATTCTGTTGGGCTTGTTCTAGTCTAGAATAATGAATTGTAGGTGTTTTTTCAGGTGCATTAAATAAAAAAACAATAATATTTTTGAAGCCATTATTTTACCAAATATTTGTTCAACATTAAAGAACACATAAAAAAAAAATCAAAAAAAAAAAAAAATTTAAAAGTTACAGGGTGTTCAAGTGGGTGTCTCAAAAATATGGCGCGCCCTGGTTGACACGATTGCAACCCTCCTAGTTATCCGAAAAAAAAAAACAAATTTATTTTTAATCCAAACAAATGTTGCTATGGCGTGAACCTCGGAAAAGTCATAAAAAATATTTTTCGCAAAATGGCGGCTGTCTGAAAAAAAAGTCAATTTTTTACCAGTTTTTTTTTGACTTTCCGAATTTTTTTAGAATAGTAAAAATTAAAATTTTGTTATAATTCTGGTTCATGCCATAAAGAATGTATAGAGAAGGCTCACACCAAATTTCAAGTAAATTGGTTTAGTAGAACTTGAGATATCGTGTCAACCGTCACGAAAAAAGTGGTTTTGAGAAAAGGGTGTTTAAAATTTTGTCCTACTTAGATTTTGGTTAGATTCTGTCTAAACTGTGAAATTAAAATGGTTATAACTTTTAAAATAATGCGAATTCCGAAAAATCTTTTTAAAAAGATATTCTTAAATATTTAAACTTTGGAAATATGAAGAAAAAAAAAATTCTAGACTAGAATACCTTTAAAATATAAACATATATAAAATGTTATTATTTATTATTTTAACTTTATGAGTAAAACCTCAAACTGTAATATTTAATTAAATGAAGACATTATGAGCGAAACTCAATCGAAAATCTGGAAACAGAAAAATCAGAAAAAGATATTGGCACCTCTGGGACTCGAACCCAGGACCTCCCTACTTTCCGGGTTGGGCGCTCTTATCCACTGAGCTAAGGTGTCGATATCCAATTCGGTCACTTTTAACTGTACCTGTACTGTACTTTAAGATAAAGATGGCAGCCAATAAAAATATGCGTTAAGAAAAATGAAGATAATATGGGTGGTTCTTAGTCGAAGTATGGTACAGTTAAAAGTGACCGAATTGGATATCGACACCTTAGCTCAGTGGATAAGAGCGCCCAACCCGGAAAGTAGGGAGGTCCTGGGTTCGAGTCCCAGAGGTGCCAATATCTTTTTCTAATTTTTCTGTTTCCAGATTTTCGATTGAGTTTCGCTCATAATGTCTTCATTTAATTAAATATATAAAATGTTTAAAATATATATTTACACGAAATATTATTTTTACAAAAAATGAAAAGCGTTTTAGTAATAGGTTAAATAATGTATTTGAAGTTCCACTGTGTAAAACTAGGCTTGCGCAAAGACATGCATATTTTATTTAACCAAAAATATATAATGCTTTCTATAAGGCTACAGAAATTGATTGTAAAAATATATCCACCTACAGCAAGTATAAAAATGTATTAAAGTCTTGGATAAATACCGTCGACACAAACATTTACTTGCTGTAACATCTGACCTGCTGTAACTTAACAAAATTTTTATTAATCTTTATGAACATGTCTTTTGAATATGTATTTCAGTAAACACTGAATCTATTTTTTATGTATTTAATTTAAATTTTTTTTTAAACTTCTACCATATTGTATGATTATGAGTAATTTTCCGTCATAAAATCTCTCAAGTATACCCACGAACTGGCGATGCCTATGTGGGATTTTTTTGGTTAATCTGCTAATCTATTTGTATTATTCTCTACTTTTTTAAAAACTGTTAATATAAAAAGTTTGTATTACAAAATTTTACCAATTGTACCAAAAAAATTGTTAATAAATAAATAAAAAAATAAAAAAATACCCCCTTAATCTTTTCTCATGCTTCCCTCTCTTTTTGACACATTAATCGGAGTTCGAGTTCAAATCCTGGCAAGCACAAGTAAACTGTACATATTTGTTTGATTTGTGTTATTTCACAATTTAGTAATTTAACAATAATATTTGTGCCACCTTCCAGAGCTAAAAATATTCTCAGTATCACCCTGGTATAAGACCACCAATCAGAATTGAAACGTTGCTTGAAATGGCTCTAACCGTATTTGTTGATTAGATCTTATTGCCAGGTACTTCTTCTAATTCCCATCTCTTTCCCCTCCCAACCATCTTCAGCCTCACAATATACCTCAATCGTAAACAAATCACTTAAACTACTCGGCTTCATTCATAGAATCACCGCTGACTTTGAACATATAAGTCAAACTCTTTACTGTTCGCTGGTTTGCCCTCACCTTGAATATGCTAGTGTCATTTGGTCTCCTTTCTATGCTGTCCATATTTGTCACATCGAATCAGTACAACATCGCTTCCTACGAGGAATTGCTTGGAGATTAGGACTTCAAAGAGGCGAGTACTCGTATGATGAAATTGAACAAACTTTAAAACATTTCTTCTTTAGAAAAACGTAGAAAGGACACTGATCTAATTTGCATATTCAAAATTATCAACAGTATTACTGACACACCTGCTTTGTTACAACTCATCCAGTTCAACATCCCTTCCGAAATAATGAATTGCTGTTCCTCAATCAACATTCTACTAATTATGGATATCATTCTCCTTTATCCAGAATGTCGAGACTTGTTAACGCAAGTCAAAGCATTGAATTTTTTGGTGTTAGCCTAAATGACTTTCGGCAGTCGATACGAAATGTGTAATTTTTAAAGTCTTTTAAATCCATCTTCAAGCTTTGACTTGTAGTCTTTTATATGTTCTTTATATTATAATTCGTCAATGCTCTTCATATAAGTTTTTGTGCATTTTTTACCAATTTCAAACCTAAAATGCACTTCAAAAATACCTTTAATAATAATTTGGTATGGATATAAAAATAATTTATTTAGTGTCGATTTTTTTTTGACTATACAAAGTATATAGATAAGTAGTTTTATCCTTGATGCATTTGAATAAAAACATGTTTTATACTTTTGGTAATTCCCAGTACATCCTCTCTACACTTCTTCGGGGACACTTAGTTATATTTTGACTGCAAACTGTATATAAAAATGGCGTGTGGCCAACTGTCGAGAGATCAAATATCATGGATCCACCTTTAGTAGGTATATTAAGGGGGTATTCTAATAATAATAATAACAATAATAATAATAATTGGATGATTTATATAGCGCCGTTTTTGTGAAAAATCACCTCAAGGGCGCTGCACAAACTTACAATACATTTATAAAATCTAGAAAAACTACAAACTAGACAAACAATTAAAACAACTAATGGCTAAAAATTGCATCCACAGGTTCATAAGAAAATATATGTACAATGTCTCGACCAATGAACGCGATGCTTCTTAAAAATGTATACAGGTCCATACTTACCTGGGAGGTCGCTTGAAATTAACACTTATTGTCTATTAAGAAATTTAGATATAGTTCGCACGCAGAGGACATTATTGGGTACACTTGTTATATGTGTTTAATCCTGAAATATATTTTAATATTAGTATAAAATACATTCTTTGATGAGTGTATTTTGGAAATCAAAAGCAACATTTTATAGTGGGCGGTACAGTAGTACAAGGATTTGATCTTCCTAAATGTGATTCGTAACGAGAGAGATTGATGTGCAAAGATTCAAGTAATTAGAAAAGTGTAATTAAGACATATCATAGAAAATAAAAGTATGATACTCTCAGATAGGTTTATTTAAATTAAGGATATGAGAGCCCAAAAAGGTAGGTTTTTAATTTGGACCTAAATTCTGTTGGGCTTGTTCTAGTCTAGAATAATGAATTGTAGGTGTTTTTTCAGGTGCATTAAATAAAAAAACAATAATATTTTTGAAGCCATTATTTTACCAAATATTTGTTCAACATTAAAGAACACATAAAAAAAAAATCAAAAAAAAAAAAAAATTTAAAAGTTACAGGGTGTTCAAGTGGGTGTCTCAAAAATATGGCGCGCCCTGGTTGACACGATTGCAACCCTCCTAGTTATCCGAAAAAAAAAAACAAATTTATTTTTAATCCAAACAAATGTTGCTATGGCGTGAACCTCGGAAAAGTCATAAAAAATATTTTTCGCAAAATGGCGGCTGTCTGAAAAAAAAGTCAATTTTTTACCAGTTTTTTTTTGACTTTCCGAATTTTTTTAGAATAGTAAAAATTAAAATTTTGTTATAATTCTGGTTCATGCCATAAAGAATGTATAGAGAAGGCTCACACCAAATTTCAAGTAAATTGGTTTAGTAGAACTTGAGATATCGTGTCAACCGTCACGAAAAAAGTGGTTTTGAGAAAAGGGTGTTTAAAATTTTGTCCTACTTAGATTTTGGTTAGATTCTGTCTAAACTGTGAAATTAAAATGGTTATAACTTTTAAAATAATGCGAATTCCGAAAAATCTTTTTAAAAAGATATTCTTAAATATTTAAACTTTGGAAATATGAAGAAAAAAAAAATTCTAGACTAGAATACCTTTAAAATATAAACATATATAAAATGTTATTATTTATTATTTTAACTTTATGAGTAAAACCTCAAACTGTAATATTTAATTAAATGAAGACATTATGAGCGAAACTCAATCGAAAATCTGGAAACAGAAAAATCAGAAAAAGATATTGGCACCTCTGGGACTCGAACCCAGGACCTCCCTACTTTCCGGGTTGGGCGCTCTTATCCACTGAGCTAAGGTGTCGATATCCAATTCGGTCACTTTTAACTGTACCTGTACTGTACTTTAAGATAAAGATGGCAGCCAATAAAAATATGCGTTAAGAAAAATGAAGATAATATGGGTGGTTCTTAGTCGAAGTATGGTACAGTTAAAAGTGACCGAATTGGATATCGACACCTTAGCTCAGTGGATAAGAGCGCCCAACCCGGAAAGTAGGGAGGTCCTGGGTTCGAGTCCCAGAGGTGCCAATATCTTTTTCTAATTTTTCTGTTTCCAGATTTTCGATTGAGTTTCGCTCATAATGTCTTCATTTAATTAAATATATAAAATGTTTAAAATATATATTTACACGAAATATTATTTTTACAAAAAATGAAAAGCGTTTTAGTAATAGGTTAAATAATGTATTTGAAGTTCCACTGTGTAAAACTAGGCTTGCGCAAAGACATGCATATTTTATTTAACCAAAAATATATAATGCTTTCTATAAGGCTACAGAAATTGATTGTAAAAATATATCCACCTACAGCAAGTATAAAAATGTATTAAAGTCTTGGATAAATACCGTTGACACAAACATTTACTTGCTGTAACATCTGACCTGCTGTAACTTAACAAAATTTTTATTAATCTTTATGAACATGTCTTTTGAATATGTATTTCAGTAAACACTGAATCTATTTTTTATGTATTTAATTTAAATTTTTTTTTAAACTTCTACCATATTGTATGATTATGAGTAATTTTCCGTCATAAAATCTCTCAAGTATACCCACGAACTGGCGATGCCTATGTGGGATTTTTTTGGTTAATCTGCTAATCTATTTGTATTATTCTCTACTTTTTTAAAAACTGTTAATGTAAAAAGTTTGTATTACAAAATTTTACCAATTGTACCAAAAAAATTGTTAATAAATAAAAAAAAAATAAATAAAATACCCCCTTAATCTTTTCTCATGCTTCCCTCTCTTTTTGACACATTAATCGGAGTTCGAGTTCAAATCCTGGCAAGCACAAGTAAACTGTACATATTTGTTTGATTTGTGTTATTTCACAATTTAGTAATTTAACAATAATATTTGTGCCACCTTCCAGAGCTAAAAATATTCTCAGTATCACCCTGGTATAAGACCACCAATCAGAATTGAAACGTTGCTTGAAATGGCTCTAACCGTATTAGTTGATTAGATCTTATTGCCAGGTACTTCTTCTAATTCCCATCTCTTTCCCCTCCCAACCATCTTCAGCCTCACAATATACCTCAATCGTAAACAAATCACTTAAACTACTCGGCTTCATTCATAGAATCACCGCTGACTTTGAACATATAAGTCAAACTCTTTACTGTTCGCTGGTTTGCCCTCACCTTGAATATGCTAGTGTCATTTGGTCTCCTTTCTATGCTGTCCATATTTGTCACATCGAATCAGTACAACATCGCTTCCTACGAGGAATTGCTTGGAGATTAGGACTTCAAAGAGGCGAGTACTCGTATGATGAAATTGAACAAACTTTAAAACATTTCTTCTTTAGAAAAACGTAGAAAGGACACTGATCTAATTTGCATATTCAAAATTATCAACAGTATTACTGACACACCTGCTTTGTTACAACTCATCCAGTTCAACATCCCTTCCGAAATAATGAATTGCTGTTCCTCAATCAACATTCTACTAATTATGGATATCATTCTCCTTTATCCAGAATGTCGAGACTTGTTAACGCAAGTCAAAGCATTGAATTTTTTGGTGTTAGCCTAAATGACTTTCGGCAGTCGATACGAAATGTGTAATTTTTAAAGTCTTTTAAATCCATCTTCAAGCTTTGACTTGTAGTCTTTTATATGTTCTTTATATTATAATTCGTCAATGCTCTTCATTTATATGTACTTTCCTTTCAATGCATCTCTTTTTTTTATTCGTGTTATTGTTATGTTATTAATGGACTATTTGTCCGTAAAATAAATAAATAACATAGTCTCACTGGCTCCAGGCGGTTGGTAACAGTTGTGTCTCTTGTGCGATTTTCATTTAAAAAAGCCAAAAATGGGAGCTAAACTTCTCACACAATCATTCCGCGTAATCATTTGGTATTTCAACGTGTCTGCTGTAATAACAATAGGAGGCGAGATTTTAACAATAAGGTAGACCACATTAGAAAGTAACTACGCCCCATCGTCTAGTCATTAGTCATCATCAGACGTCATCAGTGAGATATGCTGTCAGTCTCTAATAATGACTGCAGAACAAACAACATCTAGCCCAGTTGATTCCTGTGCTCTTCACTATAATATTGACAGTGGAATTTCATTAATTGATTTGAAGTGTTTTATAATGGTTAAGGCGGTAAACAACCCGAATAATTTTTGTTTGCTCAAAACTCACATTTTAATTATTTCCGGTGAATTCGTAACTAAAATAACTGTTTTATTCCAACCGATACCTGTGGTTGTCAGTTCTTTATATTTAAAAATAATAAAAACAATACCTTACTGTAAATATATTTTACGTACAACTATTTTAAAACTTTTTAACAAGTTTTTCAACTACAGAGTTAGCGGTGAGCACCAGATTTTATTTTTCTAGACGATGCATTGATAACTTCGGGAGGGATTCATAAAGAAACATCTTAAATATTTGTAACACGTTCTTCAGTAATAATGAAAATGAACGCGGCGGAAAGGTCGAATCTCCAGGCCCGCTACGGCGAATTCGACCGTGCGTTCGTCTAATACGCCGTGCCGCGGGCGTATATTTGTTTACATGCTTTCTTCACTTACGTCGTTAAGATTCCTACATTATTTGTCTTCTTCTTCTTTTCTTTGATAGCGCAAATTCGACAGTAGGTCCGTCCAATACACGGGTCGCGAGTCGCAATTTGTGTACACGGCTCCTTTATTTACGACATTAAGATTCTGAATATATTTTAGGGTATATTGTCGTCTTAAAAAGATTTTTCCTATCTTAAAGAATATCTTCAGAGGATCCACTGTAGCGACCACGCGAAATAAATAAATATGCCTCGATTATTCGAGATTTCCAGAAGATCATTTTTTTTTAATTTTTCGCTAACTTAAAAAAAAATCATACCTTCGAATTTTAACATGGAAACATAAAAACTTATTGAAGTGCTATATAGCCAATGAGTTAGCCTGTATTTTACCATTTATCTCATATTTGTAGGATTTATAAAAAAAATATTAAAAAATAGTAGTTTGTAACCGCGCGAATCCTGCGTGTTTGTTACTTTGAATCTCCGTGAGAGGGACTTATTTGAGTCAACCTAGAATATTTTAAATTTCTGTATGTTGTCTGTGGTATACTTGATAATGAAAGTGGCATATCCATTGAAAAAAGACTTAATTTTAACCGTAAACAGCTTATCAGAAATTCTGCGTGAAAAAAAAAGTTTAAAAATTAATTTTAACATCGTTCTAGAATACATAGACAAACTGAAGTATTTTCGTCACAAAACAAGGGAGCGGATCTTTTTTGTGATTTTATTTGAACTAAAATTAAAATTATGAAAATTAGGTTTCCCAAATAATTTATTGATTTATTTTACTGCACGATTATATGTTTTGAAATTTAAGTTGTATAATACAAAATTTTATTTGAAAATTTAACAAATCTGCCAACGACGTACGGTAAAACCTTATTGTACTAAAAATAATCATATTTTCTCAAAATTTAAAGAATAGCATCACTAGATAAAAGAACTGCCTTTCGAAATCAATTTATATTTTTTTGTGGAAAAGAGTCAATACGTCTAAAAATTAATTTTAAAATTTCGTAATTCCGGTTTTGTCTGGGTATTTCCTCTTAAGTTTTAGAGTTTTAAAAAAACATATTTGTTTTTTTTAAGATAATATTTATACATTTGTTACGTCGAAACGGTTATTCTATGAAATTCCCTTTATAGAAAAAAATCGCAAAGTATTCTCCGAATATTATTATAAACACGTTTTTTCTGTAATTTTACAAGTTATCTTTATGGAAAAATTCACAGATATACTCTTGAATATATGTTTAAAATGACCCCAAAGTTTAAATAAAATACATAAATTCCTTATTTGTTAAAAAATTCTTGAAAATCTCTAAAAATGCGCCGTCCTACACCTATTTCCCCTCTTAATGGTATGAGAAAGTGAGCTAATTTACCCCAATACACTCTGTTTAATTTTATTAACGACTTTAAAACAATAAAAACTAATCGCTTGTAATCGAAAACAGTCAGCAATCCAATGTTTGATAGTTTATAGTGGTTTGCGAAATAATGAGATGATTGCTTGATAAGAAAGTTGATCAAGTATTGTGTTCAAGTCGGGAGTCCAGATGTAGTGCTTTGATTTTATTTAATGAAGCAGGCAATCTTACTTTCGAAGCACTCAAGAATTCTTTCGCCCAGGAATGTAGAATTACAGTAAGGAAAGAGTTACCAATAACATCATATTGCAAAAGTTCTTGCACAAAGTGTTGGAAACCGAACAAGCTCGATGGTAATTGCTGCAAGTGGGAGAATTTAACGATATTTTTTAATTGTTATGAAAAGCGAAGTAATCAGGTTGTTAAAATAATTATTATTGGCCAGTTTGCAAAAATGTCTAGCACTTTTTAACAACCGGTTTTTGAGGCTTTCGCGTGGTTGGATTTTCGAAATTACACTTGGAAGTTTGTATTGCAACATAATTTGATTTGGTTCCGTGCGTTTTCATACCGCGACAAAATATCCTCCGACAAAATGTCCTACGAATAAAATATCCCCTAAAAAAATATCTACTAAAACCTAACCTAACCTCAAAAAATGGAACAAAAATAATACAGACATCCTGTAAAGATGTTAAATTATTCAATTTTTTATAAGAAAAACTCTGTTTTTTTTACAACTTTTGAAGGTTTTTTTTATTTTTTTTACACGAGCTCCACACAGGAGGCCCTGTGGAAAATAATTTCTCTCAGGGCCTATATCATCCTTGGGGATGCTGTGTGGTGGGGTTTTTTTTTTTTAGGAAAAGTAGATGAGAGTTCTAGGAAGGAAAAGGGTTTGAGGGGTGGGTAGGAATCTGGGGTTCAGTGTGTCATAGTCATCCGCCTCCAAGACCTAGACAAACCTCACCCCATGAACCCGGGCACCCCTGCAAAATCATAGCGAACCACTTGGGGTGACCTATGACAGAGGTGTTGGTTATCCAATAAAGGTTCCCGGGGCGGCGGTTCCCATTCCCGCCTCCCAAATTGTCAAATTGTTGTTCTCATTAACGTAATATATCACTGAAGAAGAATATATCACTAATAATCTAAACGAAAATATGAAAGAGAACAAGACACAGATAAATAGAAAAAGACAATGGCCTCAACTGGGACTCGAACCCAGACCTGAAATGATCCAAATGATACAAATGATCGAGTCAATCATCAGTAAACCATCAACTAACTTGCTTCTTATCTTGTTTGTTACAGGGTTCAGATCCCAGAGTGGCAACTTGCCGAGGAAAGTTACAGAACAGAAGATGCCAACTCAACCAGGAAATCAACAAGGAGCTGAGACTAAGAGCTGGGGCGGAAAATCTCTTCAAGGTAAGCTTAAACATCGATTCCATTACGCTTGATCCCCTGACAGTTAATCCCACCGACAAATAATCCTATGTATAGTTGCCTCCGGTGATCCGAGGCTTACTTCATTCCCTTTGGGTCTTTGGGAGTATCTCCCCTCCCCTTTCCACAAACACTTCTTCAAGGGTATTCTTGGGAAACCGGCTAAGGGACGCGGGTGTTTGGACACGTTGCGGCCAGGCCGCTCGCCCGCTCATTCTCGCCGGGACTGCCCCGCGATAATGGGATAAACTGCCCTCGATATCTTTCTATTTATATATTTTCTTTGGTTTTAATCATACTTACACCTGTAAATATTTTCTTTTTATTTCACTCTAACTAGATGCTGAACTAACAGGCGAACATATCTATGATGTGTCTTTATCATGTTAATTACTGCTAATGTAAGTATGCATACATTATTCCCCCGTACTAACAATCATGCTTGCAGGAACATTGGAGGGTCTAGATTCGTTTAAAAACGTAGCTTCCTTTTTACAAAAAAAATTAGAGTCCTGACATGTGCGGCTAAGGAGGTTAAACAATCAGCTTCCTCACACAGCCGTTGGGAAAGTGGTGAGTCCCCTCCAATGTACAGTTGATCCCCTGGAAAGCTGTTCCCAAGATTTGATCCCCTCGACAGTTGATTCCATGTACAGTTGATCCCCCGATGACAGTTGATCCCTGTACCAGTTGATCCCTAGTACATTTGAACCCCCAAAGAATTATTTTAGCTGTTCTTCCCCAGTGGTTAAAATTTGAATAGAAATCTGCTCTACATTGAATTTATATAATAATTAGCTGACCCGAAAAACGTTGTTTTGTCATGTACATTATTTCTAGGAAATATTTTTTTAGTCCAATAAAAAATAACTAACACTGTAAGTGTGTGGGGAATTACTAATATCGCTATTAAAAAATAGGGGTTTATGGTAGAAGGGTGAAAATTTAGGGCTGTATGTATTTTTTAATGCCTCACCATAAAAAATAGAAATAAAAAATTTTGTCCCAAAAATAAATAAATAAAATTCGGCGTGGACCACCCTTAACTTTTAGGGGTACGAAAAATAAATGTTGGCCGATTCTCAGACCTACCCAATAAGTACACAAAATTTCATTAAAATCGGTCCAGCCGTTTCGGAGGAGTATGATAACAAACACCGTGACACGAGAATTTTATATATTAGATAATCATTGAATTTCATATACCCACGAGAGCCACGTTTTTTTATGGAGAAGAAGGAGAGGAGAAGAGTTTTGGAAAGTAATAAGCTATGAGGGGTGGGTAGGAATCTGTGGTTCAACGTTTCCAGGGATATAGGACGTATGAATCCATCCCATTGCAGTGCAAAGCGATGGGTCAAGACAGTCCGGCTGGAGAGGTAAAAGGTCTCCCTAGCCAGTCTCTCTCAGTACGTCCCACCACGCAGTAGATGGGCAAACATATCCGTCGCCAAATCCTAGACAAATCTCACCGATGAACCCGGCCACCCCTGCCAAGTCACCAAATGCAGCGAGTCTCTTGGGGTGACCTATGGCAGAGGTGTTGGTTATCCAACGGAGCGACTCATCTCAGTAAGTCGAGAGATTCTGGGCTCAACCCATTTGCAATCGTTAGCTTTAAATTTTTCTGTGACTTGTTCTTTTGTCATATTATCGTTTAGATTTTTTCGTTATTAGTATTTTTTTCTTCTTAAGTGATTAAAAAAAAACAGTTTATTTATAAACTAGTTCTGCTGTGTAATTAGCATTACCCGTGATAGCTATTTGGCCTTCTGAAGTCATCATCAATGTTGATACGCAATCATCCAATTAATTCTAGGTGTTGTGGGAAATGGTTTTAGAGTTGCAAATAAATGTTTTCTTGCCTTCAAATCAATCAATTTTTCCATGTAAGATTCCGACATTCAACAATCGAAACCTCTCGACAAGACGCAAGGTAACTAATTGCAACACATATTGATAAGTTGGTTGTGTCAGACATTAGACCAGACAAGACCAAACCAGATCAGACGTTGGTACGGCAAATACCAAGAACAGAGAACAGACACATAACATGAATATTAACAATAACGCACGTGCTCTGAAGCAAGACAAACAGATCCGACGAAAGAATTTTGCATGTTCCATCAACAACAACTTTCATTACATTCCACTGACATGTCTGCTTCAAAACACACATAAACCAACTCAAGTATGTCGATCTTCCAGTTGATTAGACAGACCTCTCCGAATGCTAAGTTTTGATATAATGAGGAAATATGTATTCGAAAGCTCGCTATAAATCAAATATTATTTACACGTGTCTGTGCTTTACGTATTAGATATGCTGTAAAATAACGCCTGGAGGCATAACAAAAATAAAAATGTATTTTCTGATTGGTATTTCAATTACCTGTTGCTGAGGTATTTTGTAATTTGTATTTCAAATACATATGGCTTCAAAAAACATTGTCAAATACATTTAGCGATCTTAATAATGATAATGAAAAATAACCTGACTAATAATATATAGACTAAAACGCTAGAATCCAGAGCAATATATGTTTATATTTAGAGTTGGCAACACTGTACGTCAAAGCAAGCATCTTGTCAATTGTCTTTTTCATCGTTTCGCGGTATTTATTCATGAAGACGTGAGTTAATTGATAATTGATAATGGATGATCTAATTCCGTCAAAACCACAAAATTTTACAAGTGGAGCGGAGATGAGATGTGTCTTCTGAGCAATATGATTGGTCAATTTTTGCACGTCTCTGTTTCACTTTGCTCAGCTTTGCTTTTATGGAAACGCTCCCTTAGATAGGAGCACTTACGACAATTTATTGCAAAGGTTCAAAGGTTCTACCAAAACCAAATGTATTTTGTATTTGAAATAAAATGGTTAAAAAACTGTATTTTGTATTTCAAATACACGACTTGTGACAAGTATTTTGTATTTCTTATTTTAAACTCCCTGGGATTCCCTGAAAATCCTTACACATAAAACCGATTTTCTAAAAAAAATAAAAAAAAATTCGCCTGCTACAACATCAATATAGCCATTTTTAATATAAGCACTCTAACACACCCAACAGTCACGAGACGCCACTGCCCCCACACCTTTTTCTTCCCCAGAACTTCCTCTCCTTCCTTTCCCTAGAGTGCATCAAAGATGACGTAGGCCTTGATGGTTTTTTTCTTCAGAGTCTCCTGCGTGGAGCTAATATAAATATAGTCGTTATGTATATTTGCAGAATATAAGACTTGTTATGTATATTTGCAAAGAGTACCACATCAATGGCATTCCTTAAATACTCCTTTCACTTTCTACAAATGTACATGTATACTTACATATTATTGAATGGTTTATTACCAGCATTCTTTGTCAACTTTTTTTATTCTTTCTTTCTTTCATGTTTATAGCTAACTGCATGTTTTATTTCTCAGGCAACACACAACAGAAAGCTCAGAGAGACGGTGGCCCTAGAGCTCAGTTTCGTGAACTCCAACCTGCAGTTGCTGAAACAGCAATTGGCGACTCTCAACTCTTCTGTGGAACTCTACCAGAATGACAGGTTAGTTGAAACAGTTCATTTACCTGTGCTAAATAGTATTACGCTGGTACTCGTGTATCTATCCGTACATCCATTCGATCGGTATTTGGATGGAAAGACTTCTATAACGTTATGGTCAGTGATTTCTGCATAGCTGTTCGTTGTAACAGTGAAGTTCGGAAATAATTTTTAAGTTGGCAGTAATTTTGATGTAATTACTTCAATCCCATTGCCGGAGCCCCGCTGTCTATCGTGTATCATCGGCTATTTCCGTAACCGTTCGTGCTTTACACGCGAACGATGATAGTTGATACTCTTTTAAGGCACTACTTGACTGACATCTGCCATTCGATCGGTATTTGGATGGAAAGACTTCTATAACGTTATGGTCAGTGATTTCTGCATAGCTGTTCGTTGTAACAGTGAAGTTCGGAAATAATTTTTAAGTTGGCAGTAATTTTGATGTAATTACTTCAATCCCATTGCCGGAGCCCCGCTGTCTATCGTGTATCATCGGCTATTTCCGTAACCGTTCGTGCTTTACACGCGAACGATGATAGTTGATACTCTTTTAAGGCACTACTTGACTGACATCTGCCATTCGATCGGTATTTGGATGGAAAGACTTCTATAACGTTATGGTCAGTGATTTCTGCATAGCTGTTCGTTGTAACAGTGAAGTTCGGAAATAATTTTTAAGTTGGCAGTAATTTTGATGTAATTACTTCAATCCCATTGCCGGAGCCCCGCTGTCTATCGTGTATCATCGGCTATTTCCGTAACCGTTCGTGCTTTACACGCGAACGATGATAGTTGATACTCTTTTAAGGCACTACTTGACTGACATCTGCCATTCGATCGGTATTTGGATGGAAAGACTTCTATAACGTTATGGTCAGTGATTTCTGCATAGCTGTTCGTTGTAACAGTGAAGTTCGGAAATAATTTTTAAGTTGGCAGTAATTTTGATGTAATTACTTCAATCCCATTGCCGGAGCCCCGCTGTCTATCGTGTATCATCGGCTATTTCCGTAACCGTTCGTGCTTTACACGCGAACGATGATAGTCGATACTCTTTTAAGGCACTACTTGACTGACATCTGTTGAGATACCTCAAAACTTCATATACTAAAAACATTTGTTGAAGGATGTTGAAGCTACATTTATAATCCTATACACCACAGTAACATATCTATAAAAAGCAACCATTTGAAATGTTAATTCATACCGACGAAATCTTATCCAGTTAGTCATCATCACTCTTGGCTCTACAACCCCTGGTGGGTCTTGGCCTCCTCAAGAGTCTTCCTCCAGTCAACTCGGTTTTGTGCCAGCTCTCTCCAGTTTAAAAGTTCCAAGGTAGATATGTCTTTGAGGACGTTGTCGCTCCATCTTAATCTTGATATTCCCAGGCTACTTCGTCCTATCAGTCTTGAGTTCAGCGGGGACTTTGGTGCTTTGTGGTCATTCTCTCCACATGACCCAGCCACCGAAGTCTTCCCAGTTTTATAAATTTTGTGACGTTTAGCTCGTTAAACAGAGTATAGAGCTCATTGTTGTAACGCTTATCCGATTAGACCTGGAACGAATTTAAACGATACATACTAATAAAGGAAATTTAGCCATTGCTAATTTAATCCTAGGCAAGAATACCTCTGCGTTGGCATCTGCATGTTCACATTTTAAGTGTTTATTTTTATTGTTATTATTTCCGACGGTTATAAAGATTGTATTTATTTATGTTCATCAAAATTCACGATTAATTTTGACGATGAAGCAAGAACTATTTCACTTATTTATTTGTTTATTATTTCTATATTTAATTAACGCCCATGGGGCTTTTGCAATATACTCTGATATGTCATAGATAAGCATCTGATATGTCATAGATAAGACAAGACGTCACATCATCTTGATTCATTTTAGGGGTGTTATGTCGTGTTGCACTAGCTCATTTTTTAGCCAACGTTTCGGACAGGATTACAGTGTCCATTACACATCTGCCCTGATGATATTGGCATTGTAACAGTAACGCTGTCCGAGACGTTGGCTAAATGTGGAGGTATCATAACACGGCACAATGCCCCAAAAATGAATCACGATAATACTTTTGCTGTGAAAACCAATTTGTCAATGTTATTAATTGTTTTTGTGTTCTATTCGCAGAACTCATTTAATTTTTTTTACATTTAATTAAAATTAAATTTCATAGTATTACTATCAAGTTCTGCAAGAATTTTAGTGTGTATTTTTGTTACAGCTGTTTTGGTTTACAAGACCATTTTCAAACTATGGCTGAATTCACTGTTTGAAAATGGTCAGTCGACTTATATATAAGATTTTATAAATAAGTCGCCTGACAGAGGATTTAGCCACAGTTTGAAAATGGTCTTGTAAACCGAAACATCTGTAACAAAAATGCATACTTAAATACTTGCGGAACTTGATAATAAAACTATCAAATTTAATTTTAATCAAATAAAAATATTGTCAATATTTATTTAAAAAATGAATGCTTAGGTCTACAACACTTTGTAGCAATTATAACCGATTATCAACCGATCGCATAATATTATTCGGTTGTGTGAAATTAATCCTTTTTAAATCTGAACCAATTGCGAAACCGGTTAGTGAAACATAAGTGTTTAAAGCCTTTTGAATCATTAAACGTAGACCGATAGACGTTTATATTTGTCCTCGCTTCTAGTCTTCTCAATCTCCTACCACCGATTTCGCAACAAATCAGTGCCCAGGCACAGAATACCAACTACCGGCCACAGTACAGTTCTAGCGGATACCCTCAAGGATTCCGAAGATGCCTACACTATTTTCGTAACGTATTTCGTAAATGGATTTAATTTAGTTTTGTAAATGGGTTTGAATCATTGTGTTTTCGCAATGAATGCAACCGGGTCTCGTGTGATTTGGGTAACAATTGAATTAAACAATAGATTTCACAATTTGTTCAATATTTCACGTTTCGCCAATTGAGTGTGATTTTTAAAGATGTAGAAAACCGAAGTTTATTTTAGATTTAAGAAGTTTATTTTAGAAACAGAAGTTTATTTTAGACCAGCGAGTTCCCGGCATGCGTTGTAATGCCTCTTTATGGCCCCGTAACCGCTCTCGAGAAGAAGAAGATTGAGAGATATGTAATTACGAATGTTGGACAGAGTTCGCTAATATTTTAACTGATAAAATTGAAGCAAAAATTGCGAAAATGCTTATTAAAACATGACTCGTTTAAAATAGAGCAAAAATATCGTAGAAGGTATCTTAAGTATCATTTAAAGAAACATTGTGAATTTTTTCATAAACATAACTCGTAAAATAATAGAAATAGACTTGTTTTTAATAATTTTCGGGCATACTTTGCGATTTTTTCCTATCGAGGGAATTTCATTTAATTTGCGTTTCGGCGTGGAACGTATCTAGATATTATCTTCAAAAATAACATTTTTTTTTTTAAGAGCTTAAAAACTTCAAATGTTTTAGGGAGATATGTAATAATAATTCGGTCGAAATTCGAATAGCGGCGGCTTAGTAAAGAAATTGTTTCTCCCTGCTTGTCCTTTCCCATTCGTCCCCGTTTCGATTCCGCCTCCCCTCCCAAGTCCCCTTTCCTCCTTGCACGCGTTCCATCCCCCTCTGCCGCTTTCAGATTTCCTATCCTCTCGCTTTCCCTCTCTGCCACTAAACTACTTGAAATACACACATTCTTCAAACTATATTTGTTGAAGATGTGCAGAAATTTATTTTAGAGTTATAGCTTCAATTTTTAATTATCTCTTGCAACCGTTAAACCTAGCTGATTTTTATAGCTCCAGTTATGTAAAACATAAACGGGTCGTTCTTCTTTTTAACCTACATAAAGTTGTCTCCACCAGTTAGTGGAGAAAAATTCAAAACAATTACCAATATTATTTTAATATAATTACTTTTAAATCTACTGTACTAAAGACGTAACGACTGTGTGCGTTTTAAAAAAATATGTGTTTATATTTTTGTAGTAAAAATTACGTTACAGAGTTGTAACTCCTCGTGATAGAAGTGTATTTCATACAAATCACAGATGTCTTCTGCCACCTCGACTTGCGTACATTCTATGTTACAAAAAAAAAAAAAATTTTAATCTTTCCGTTATTTGTTTTTGGGGTGTTATGCCGTGTTGCGCTACCTCCTTCTTTAGCCAACGTTTCGGACAGCGTTACAGTGTCCATCATCAGGGCAGATGTGTAATTGTTACACATCTGCCCTGATGATGGACACTGTAACGCTGTCCGAAACGTTGGCTAAAGATGGAGGTAGCGCAACACGGCATAACACCCCAAAAACAAATAACGAAAATACTTTTGGCCGTGAAAATCTAAAAAACTTATCTTTTTTAAAGTCTTTCACTCACAAATAATTGTCAAAATTGCCTCTAAAATCATGAAACACCAAAATCTTTACTGGCCTATATCTTATAATTTAAAGCAAACATAAATAAAGTAGCTCACATCCGTATTAGATATTTAATTTACCTTTTGATTGCAAAAATTATTTTTTAGTTTGGTTGGGTATTTTGATCTTAAATCCAAATTTAAGATTTGTATTAAACTGGCTGAAATGGGCTGCGCACACGTTCTTCTTAAGGCGGCGCTTCTCGGCTGAAAAAGAAGAAGATGGAGACTTATGTAATTACGAATGTTGGACAGAGCGCGCTAATATTTTAAGTGATAAAATCGCAGCGAAAATTGCGAAAAAGCTTAATAAAACATGACTTGTTTAAAATAGAGCAAAAATCTCGTGGAAAGTATCTTAAGTATAATTTAAAGAAACATTTAGAATTTTTTCACAAATATAACTTTTAAAATAATAGAAATAGACTTATTTCAAATAATTTTCGGAGCATTCTTTGCGATTTTTTTCTATCGAGGAAATTTCATATAATTTGCGTTTCGGCGTGAAACGTATCTAGATGTTATCTTAAAAAATTACATGTATTTTGAGCTTAAAAACTTCAAATGTTTAAGGGAGATATGTAAGAAATCGGTCGAATTCGGACGGCGGCGGCTTACATAAAGGAATCTTACTGCGGAGTATTAGCGATTTTGACTACCGTAAAGATTTAATAAATTACGAATATAACTTATGATCGTAATTCTAATCGTAATGATTCGAAAACGTAATCACTTCATTACTATTTAATCATCAATTTGCATATTGTTGGAATAAACTTAGAGTTATATAGATAGATAAATATAACTGGCTAAGTACAAATAATTGGCTACTTTGTATGAGCCATCTGCTGTAAACGAATACTGTAATCGTTAATAGTGTTTAATTTGAACTACCGAGTTAGATTGTTAAATTATTAGGAGTTGGTAGCTAACAGGTGTCATCTAGAGGTTGCCAATTAGGCGTATTGTCGATAAAATTTAGAGAAGAATTATAATTTTTTTCAAATATGATCCATTGATAAGATCTCGGCATTAAGACAGCTACAAAATGGAAGAAAGATATTTCTCAAAAACCATTTAAAAAATGTTGTTCTTAATGTTTTCTGAAATGTGAATTGCATCTATAAAAAAACTTGTGTTTTCATCTTTATGAACAGAAAATTTTTGCTTGTGCAATGATGTCCATGAAATCCTGAGCATTTTTCTCCAGCACCACATTTTGATGGCAGACTTTGCTAAGAGAGGATTTTCAACGCCTTTTTAAATGAACTAGTGGTCGAAATTCGACCATAATTAATTTAAAGTGTAATGTTTTTTTGATTTAATGTATTTTTATGCATAATTTTTTTTTTTTTAAATTGCATTTTGCACTCCTTCTCTACGTAAACTATAAGTGTGCGAAATTTCATACTCCTCCGTCCGCGCAATTTTCATAAAAAAGGGTACAAAGTTTTTGCTTCGCGTATTAATATAATTAATATACTGATGATACCATACAATAGTCCCAACTGTTCCCAACCCTCTGGAACCAGTGAAACTATGGCATCCTCTATATTAGATTATGTTATTTTTCCGGGCTTTTACATATGAATAGTAAGAAATATATAGTATTTATTGTACATAATTGAAATGCCTCAGTAACAATAATTTATATTTGTTTAAAGATAAATTGAAGATGTCCACTGACTTGGTATAATTATTTCCCTCCATTAGTATTCTAGGCAAAGAGGAATACATATGGTAGTTAGTCCCAGAATTTCTGCGCTGAAATAAATCCTGACTTCTGGTATTACGTTGTGTTATCCGGAAGCTTATCAGTTCAAGCAATACCGGACTATCAATTAAATCGTTTGGAATTTTATATAGAAATACCAAGTCAGTGAAAATTCTTCTGTCTGACATTTTGATCATATTCACATCATTCAACTGTGTTATAGTTCAACATAATTGCTGTAATACCCATTTTAAAATTTAGAAAACGTAAGAATTTTTGTATTCTTTCAACAGCTTGTAAATAAGTATTATAAATGGATTCCAGACGAGATAATTGTACTCAAGCTGACTTCTAACATAGGCAAAATGTAACTGTTAGTATTCTGGGCAAAAAGGAATACATATGGTAGTTAGTACCAGAATTTCTGCACTGAAATAAATCCTGACTTCTCGTATTAATTACGTTCTGGTATCCGGAAGCTTATCAGTTCAAGCAATACCGGACTATCAACTAAATAATTTAGAATTTTATATAGAAATACCAAGTCAGTGAAAATTCTTCTGTCTGACAATTTGAGCACATTCATATCATTTTACAGTGTTGTAGTTTAACATAATTGCTGGAATACCCATTTTAAAATTTAGAAAACGTAAGAAATTGTTTTGTATTCTTTCAACAGCTTGTACATGAGTAGATATTATAATGTGGGTTCCAGACGGCAGAATTGTACTCAAGCTGACTTCTTACATAGACAAAATATAACAGTTTAATACACTTTATTATGAGGCTGAAGATAGTTGGAAGGAGGAAAAAATGGGAAAGAAGAAGAGGAAGGATGGGAAGTACTTGGCTATTCAGATCTGGTCACCAAACACGTCTTTCACCAAGGCGGTACTGACCACCAATATTTGTCCTAAATTGTAATGTAATTTTTGAATGGTTAAAAAATTAAACCACGACAAAACGGACAGTAAAATGTTTAATATTTTTGATTGTAATAATTAAAAATTATCGATGCATAACAAACTGTTTCGGTCTATTGCTCCCGTAATCTATGAAATGTAACGTAAAAATTTTATTTTTATGATGCTCTGGTAAAAACACGAAAAATTACTTTGAGAAAGTTACATTAAAAACATTTATATTTCCACGTAAAACCAAAAAGTATTGCAATATACGCACGCACTTTCGAATTTGTAGAAAAATAATCGTGAGAAGTTCTTAAAATATATTTCTGTGACTTGTGATATAAAAAACATTCTGTCTTTTTCCTATTATTGGTGACAACTATAATTACACAGTAGTTGGAGACAACGCTATTGTATATATTGATGATATTGTGAACAAGGTAATCGTTGTTTTCTTTTTTGGCCGCCTGCTTAGAAAATTTGTTTTTTTTTTATAGACGTCTTATTCAAAAGCCTTCAAGCGTCCAAGGAGGCGTGTATAGGTACCGCCGCCCCAGGATCTGTTTATTGGATAACCAACATCCCTGCCATAGGTCACCCCAAGTGGTTCGCTTGGTGATTTAACAGGGATGTCCGGTTTCATGGGGTGAAGTTTGTCTACGTCTTGGCGGCAAATGCTTTTGCCCATCTACTGCGTGGTGGACCGGATCGGGAGATACCTGTTGAGGGAGACTTTTGACCTTTCTAGCCGGACTCTCGACCCATCGCCTTGCACTGCATTGTGGGAATGGATTCACACGTTTGTGACTCCTGAACACACTCACCCCCAGATTCCTACTCATCCCTCATACCCTTTTCCTTTCCAGAATTTCCTCTCCTTCCTTTTCCTAAAACAACCCTCCGCACAGCATCCCCAAAGATAAAGAAGGCCCTGAAGTAATTTTTTGTGTGAAGATAATGTGAAAAAAAAACTTTAAACGTAGGCCTCACAGGGTTACTATCAAGGGTTTTACCGATAATGTCGGTAAGTTCTCATCATTCTTGTGCATGACTGCAGATCGCCAACGACTAACTGTTGTGAATTTCACAACGAGTAAATTTATACGAAGTTAACAGTTGTTTGTTTCCTTACCACAAAGAACCCTCCACACAGCATCTATACATATAGACGTATATCTTGAGAGAAATTATTTTACTCTGGGCTTCCTGCGTGGAGAAAATTTATAAAAATATATACATAATTTTAACAAATTCCCATTTATTAGGTACTGTAGTAAAACACTTGCAACAATTTGCTATAATTATTGATTCCATGGCTTCTAAATGGGAAAGCGAACATTTCTGCCTGTAGGCTATTATGTGATTTATTATTTTTTGTCAATTTTTAATATTTTTTAAACGAATTTGAAAACGTCTGTGATGTAAGCCGCTAAAAAGCAAATTAAATAATTTATTCGTTTAGACGCCTACTCTCTGATTAACTATGGGACATTGACTGATGTGTCTGTGTGAGAGTTAACTAGTTAGCCTCCCACTATATCTGACCGGTGTTTAGAACACAGCCTTAATGCAATCAAATATTCACGGTACACTGTTAAGTATTTTTAATAGTACAACACAAACTGCCAATTGCTGTATACTTAAAAGTCAATCTTCTAATCGCCCAGGTGAAAGACTAACAATTAGAATCGAAAGGTTGCGTGCTTAGTGATCAGTACCGAATATCCAGATTCTCCCGAACCTTCCTCTTCCTCGTTCTTTCCCCCCTTACATTAGCTCCGTACAGAAAGCTCTGAGGAAAATAATTACCCTCATCTTTGGGGATGTTGTGTGGAGGGTATTTTTAGGAAAGAAAGGAGAGGAATTTCAGGGAGTCGGTGTGACGTATAAACTACCTTAGAATTGTTCTGAATAATAATTTATGTATTTTGGCTATATATAGATCGCCTTCTTTCCAGATCATAGATTCTTTTTTGGATTCACTCCAATCTGTTATCAACAGTTCCGATAAATTTGAACGTCAAATCATTTTAGGTGACATTAATATTAACACTATGCCTCCCTTTCACCACCAATTCAACGACTACCTATGCCTGCTCACAGAAAATTCAGGGAGTCGGTGTGACGTAAAAATCTATCCCTGCCACTGTGGTGCGAGGGAGTCCGAGAAAGTTCTGCTGGAGAGGTCTGCCTCAACCAGTCTCTTCCGATCTGGATAGCACCGCAGCTGGTGGATAGACGCATCCGCCGCCAAGATCCTCACTCACGAACCCGGGCACACCTAATAAGTCACCAAACGTTGCGAACCATTCGGGATGACCTATGGCAACCTTGGATTAATAATAAATGGTTCCCGGGGCGGCGGCACCTAAATTATTGAGGATGCCACAGTTCAGAGACCGTGTCATTGCAACTGTCTTTATAAATGTAGGTTAGGTTTTACTGATGATTTATTAATAGTTAGGTTAGGTTAGGTTATGAAGGCCCTTAGGAAAATTATTTTCATCAGGGCCTCCAGGGAAGATAATAATCATTAATAAATATCTCAGTTATTAGGTTTGGGGGCACCCTTGATTAGGTTTGGGGGCAGTTGGGATTCTTGTGCAGTAATAACAGATTACAACATGGACATTTACATTTTTATCACAACATCACATATCCTCACATACGTGTGAAAAATCCAGTTATAAAATCTCAGTTAATACACAATAATTACATACAATTATAAAAATCTACTCAGACACAAGATGTAAATGTGCATCTAAATAATAATTCAAAAACAGTACAAATAAAAATAAAATTACTTAAAAGCTCACTCAAATAACAAATAATACAAACAGAGGCAAGTGTCACAAGAGACTTAAATAGATACACAAATGGAGAAACAAATAGAGACATAAATGGAGAAACAAATAGATACACAAATGGAGAAACAAATAGAGACATAAATGGAGAAACAAATAGAGACATAAATGGAGAAACAAATAGAGACATAAATGGAGAAACAAATAGAGACATAAATGGAGAAACAAATAGAGACATAAATGGAGAAACAAATAGAGACATAAATGGAGAAACAAATAGAGACATAAATGGAGAAACAAATAGAGACATAAATGGAGAAACAAATAGAGACATAAATGGAGAAACAAATAGAGACATAAATGGAGAAACAAATAGAGACATAAATGGAGAAACAAATAGAGACATAAATGGAGAAACAAATAGAGACATAAATGGAGAAACAAATAGAGACATAAATGGAGAAACAAATAGAGACATAAATGGAGAAACAAATAGAGACACAAATGGAGACACAAATAGAGACTCAAGTAACAACACATAGTATAATTCGCACAACTTATTTTTTTAACAGCAGTGGAACATTTTATCTGAATTCATATAAATTATTATCGAAGAAAATGTCTACTTCAGCACACTCTATTTTATTATGTATTCGACACATTTGGGTCAGAGTGTTAAAATGGGCGATGTTTAATGTGGAGTGTAAAATGTATAATTAACGATTAACGACCAAACCTTCATGGTATGACCTGACTTTCTATAAATACCTGTATTAAATCAATAAAACAAAATGTTAACGTACATCTTTCAACAAATAAATGATTCATCATTGATCACTGAATGATTGCAGCCATCAATGGAATGAGCAACTCATCTTACAACTTTACTAACCTACCGACCAATGAACACCAGTGGCGGTTTTCTGTAAGGAACGTATGTGCGGTGAACTCCCAAACAGTAGCTAATTCGAAAAGACAACGCGTTTATTAGTCCGGTCAATATAAATGTTAGCGCCAGTTATTGTGGGCTGCGCTCGGTCGACAATTTTGTGTTTATTGGGAATTAATATTTTTCGATTGGCAATTATTTGTTGTCCTTCCCGCTCTTTTCCCCCGCTCCCGTTCCCGCCTGAAGTGAGGTCACAATAATCCAGTCGAGTGTAACGGACGCAGTGAATGCAATACGCATGTTTTTGTTATTACTACGCACTATTAATCGCATCCTAAAAGTGTTGCATTTTGATATAATACATCTCTCAGTGACCCGCAAGAAGAGGCGCACCCTCATCCCTTCAAACTGTATCCTGTAAGTACTTTAAATCAATAAAATAATTGCCATTTTAAACTAATAGAGATAGTCGAAATTATTAACAATAAACATTTCAAATGGCATAAATTTAGACAGAGCTGAAATTTGGTAAAGACTTTAAATACACCATTACAAATAAAATTCCAAAAGTCCTCATTGATCACCTGCCCGCAAAAAAAAATTTTCAAGGTCAAAGGTCAAATTTTTTTTTTGTTTTTTCCTCGTAAACGGTAAGTTGTGTCAAAAAATAATTAGAACAAAAATTGTAGATCATAAAATTATCTACAAAAATTATCTTTATTATTTTTTTCTAAGAATCACCATTTCTGAGATTTAGCAATTCTAAGATTTGAAGGAGTTACATTCTATATAATATGCACACATTTCCACACCACCTGTGAGGTAGTGTACTTGACGCATTTTTTTTAACGAAGTAATATTTCAGATTTTCCATCATCTTCAATATCATTGTATGAAATAGTATTATTTATAATATTTTCAACAGTAATGTGAAGCCAACTCGTCATTAATAACAAGTTCTTTCGATATTATTATTGCTAAAGTGAGCTGAAGTAATGTGTGAGCTCGAACTGCTTACTGCTGTAGATAATTTTATGATCTACAATTTTAGTTTTACCTATTTTTTGATATAACTTATAGAAAAATCCAGAAAATCGAGAATTTTGACCTTTGACCTTGAATAACTATTTTAGCGGTCATGTGATCGATGAGGACTTTTGCTATTTTATTTGTAATGATGTACTCAAGGTCTCTACCAAATTTCAGCTCTGTTGGAATTTGTGCTATTTGACCCCTATTTTTCTAGCTAACTTATTTTATTTTATTTATCAAAAGTATACAATACAGAATATAGTATATTATATAAAGCATTGTACTCCCAGGAGTTAATAAACTCATTGCGGGAATGATACGCATTACATGAAACATATAGCTGTATGTATTAAATGGACATATGATGGGGACATACACAACATTATTATTTCAGATAGTCATTAATAAGATGAAGTTTGAGCATGTTAGTTTGGGTCTTTTTAGTAGTTGGGTAGTTGATTATATTTTGTGTGAGCTATGTATTCTAGGGATCTTAGTCCATATTTTGTTGATTTGATTTTTGATATAAGAAGTTTGTTGTGATTTCTTGTGTTGTGTTGGTGTACGTCGCAATTGTAATAGAGTGTAGTGTTGGAATGTGCCGAGTGTTGAATTACTTGTAATATAGTTTTAGTTATTTCAAAAGTGGGAATGGTATTAAAAGGAAGTATTTGGGTGTTTCTGTAGATGTCTTTGACATGTGTGTCCCAAGGTAGACTGAAAATATTTCGCAGGGCTCTATTTTGAACGACTTGGACTTCTGAAATCATTTTTTTTGTAGCAAATCCCCAAATTCCGGCAAGATATATTAACTTGACCAGACTATATAATATTACTACATTTTGAACAAAATCCCCCACGGTAGCGGTGATATAAAATTATAAAATTAGTTCATAGGAGCGGAATCCAGAACGCACCTGTGAATAGATAATTCGTGTAGAATATTTCATACGAATGTAGAGTTCTGTCGCGTAGAGTGAAAAGTACGTGGCATCTTGCGGTGCACCTTCCACTATGCTGCTGTGTGGATTGTCTTTTTAGGGAGAGAAAGGAGATGAAAGTTCTAGGAAGGAAAAAGGCATGAGGGTAGAAATCTGGGTGTCAATGTGTCCAGGGGTGACGGACGTATGGATCCATCCCTCCCATTGCGGTGCAAGGCGATGAATCGAGGGGATCCAGCTGGAGAGATATAGGTTAGGTCTGCCACAACCAGTCGCTGTCGTACTGGGCGTACTGTACAGGTCCCGCAGATACTTTAATAGTACACAACTGCTAACCTGTACAAATCGCAAGTGCGCCCCACGGTTGAATTTGGCAGCCACATCTGGTTTGGAGCTCCAAAATACTTGAAAAATACCCTCGACTGTGTGCAGAAACGGGCGGTCCGTTTGATAGATTCTCCCACCTCAACGAACGGATTGCAATCATTAGAGTACAGGCGTCGGGTGGGAATGCTATCCATGCTCTACCGGTATTTCAATGGAAGATGCTCTGAGGAACTAGCGTCATTGATCCCTTCGGCACCGGTGCATATTCGGGAGGCACGCTAAACGTGCGCCCAACATATGTACACGGTTGACATTTGTCACACGAAAACGGGTTATTTTTTCGACTCGTTCTTGAGTTCAACAGCTCGGCTATGGAACGATTTGCCGGCTTCTGTGTTTCCTCCTTCCTACAACATGGGTCTCTTCAAGACCAATGTTCATTCCTTCCTCTCCTCAAAAAGACCCTCCACACAGCATCCCAGATGACTAGGCCCTGAGGGAAATTATTTTCCTCAGGGCCTCCTGTGTGGAGTTAATGTAAAAAAATGTCTCTCCCGATCCTGCCCTCTACGCATTAGGTTGGAGGACGCATTCGCCACCAAGATAAGCCTCACCCCATGAACCCGGGCACTCCTTCTAAATCACCAAATGTAGCGAATCTCTTGGGTCACCTATGTCAGGGGTGTTGGTTATCCAACAGATGATTCCTAGGGCTGTGGTGCCCGTATCTGTTTCCTAAATTGTTAAGATATACACGGTGTATAGCAATAGTTGAATAGATTTTTATATGAACTCAATATCATTAATTTGAACGCTGATTAAAATTATTTTTTCTTCTCTTTGAGAATGACTACGAACCGCCACTCGTGAATACATTCAATGCAATTTCTCTTATTGCAAGTTCAGTGACTCCATGCCATTGCAGGGTATGGTGGGTGGATAGGGGCCAGGTATGAGGTACTCTGCACTGGCCGAAGAAGTAAATAGTGGCTGTGTATTCCTGTTTGACCATTGCTGTTTGTCGTGCTCGCGGCTGTTCAGAACTAGTCATCTGATGGCTTAGGGCCGGCGGTACTTCTAACTCAACGTTTCGCAAACTGTTTTACTCTCTTTTATAGCACCGAGTGAAATTTTACTTTAAAAGAGAAATATAAACGCTAGAAATATTTCGATTCTAATGCCTACAAAATTTTAAATCGCGCGTCGTATTTGCACGAGGCAAGTAAGCAAAAAAGTGTTTTTTTTTAATTTATTTTGGGCATAATTTTATAAGAATGAGAAAAAGTTAGAACATACAGAACCTCACAAATAGTTTTAGCCGTAAAAGGGTATTTAAAAAAAATTATTTCTTATAGTTAAGTCATGAAAAAACATTTTTTTGTGGTTTACGCTTATATTTTTTGTTATGTTAATAATAATTTAATTGTAATTCCAATACATAGAAAAGCTAGTAAAAGCTTCAATTTATCCGTAGCTTATTTTTTGATGTTCATACTGTAAACCGATGCGTCGTAAAGATGAATCTAAATAGGATTTCACGTATAACTTCATCTTAACAAATATATATGCTATGCGTTGCTAAACCATTCATCCGATTGCGATGAAACTTTTGTGAATTCATGTGGGTATATCTGTGATTCTTACTACATACTTGTACAACAGAGAGTTCTGGCATCATGAAATTATGCGTTGCTAACAGTTCATCCGATTGCTATGAAACTTTGGGGATTTGGTGTGTGCCTGCCAGCGATGGTTTCTATATACACTGGTGAGCTCTGGCATTATGAAATTTGTTTAAAAAACTGTAGGGGGGCACGCGAGCTGTTTGAAAACAGAATATACCGGGAATGGAATACGGGAGGGGTGAGGGGAACTCGGGAAGGGGGAGGGGAGCTCGGGAGGGGGATTCGCGGGAGGGGGAAGATAAATCCGGGAGGGGGGAGGGGAACTTGGGAGGGTGGAGGGAACTCGGGAGGGGGGTTGGGGGACGGGGAAGAGGGCGAGGGGAGTGGAGAGAGGGAAGACGGAGAAGACGGAATGGGAACGCGAGAGAGGAAAGGGGACATGGTTGAAGAAGGGGAGGCGGAAGGGGAATGGTACAAATGGGAAAAGACACGCAGGGAGAAACAATTTTATTTTGAAAATAAATAAAAATATATCATTAATATCTTATTTTTGTAAGGTTCACGCCAACTTCGGTTTGACCATATCTTGGCAGCGGATGCTTTTACCCACTTACTGCGTGGCGGGCCGGATCGGGAGGCACTGGTTGAGGGCGACCTTTTGACCTCCAGAAGGACTCTCTCGACCCTTTTCTTGCACTGCATGCGTTTGTCACTTCTGGAGACATTTACCCCCAGATTCTCAGGGCTCCTGTGAGGAGCTAATGTAAAAAAAGGCTTTTAACCACTGGAACGCTTTTTGCCACAATACGGCACTATTTAACATACCTCGGATTGCTTTGCTGCCAATTTTGGCAAATTTTTCCTTATTTGTAAGTGATTAAGTAGAAGTTTACGATTTTATAATATTTTTTTTATAAATCCTACGAATGTGTAATAATTGACCAATTATAGGTGAATTTATTGGCTACGTAGATCTATAATCAGTTTGTATGTCTCCATATTAAAATTCGGAGGTGTGATTTTTTTTTTAATTTGGGCGGAAAATATTCAAAATGATCACCAAAAAATGGCAAATGAGCAATCGGAGAAAAAAAAAATAAATTGCGCTGTCGCTCGGCTTTTCAAGTACCGCCTTGGTCTCCTAGCGGCCACTTTGAGAACCCTTGGTTTAATTTCTCGGAAGCGGATGCGTTCAATTACGATTGGGTGAAGGGCGTTACTTGGCCGGAGGATGTTTTCTGTTTTAGTACTAGTTTTGATAAGACTAGAAGCAGTCATAAATAACCGGAGAATGTAAGAAACAACCTAGAACTGTATAAATACCCTTACAATAATAATCCTACAATGGCGCCTTTGATTGGGTTAGGTTAGGGCGTAATTAAGTTAGGTTAGGTTAAGATACGATATTAAAAAAATATGTATTTATTTATTGTTTGAAACATTTGCGGAGTTTCAACAATCATTACATTCATGAAATTTATTTTTGAAGTGAAACTTCTATATCACGGCTGTGATTTGAATTTCGGATGAAACGGAAATGACGATTACTGCACCTGCGACGCATCAACTGCGCTCATCGGCTGCTTTGATAATGATGTCACTTTTAAAGGCTTTCCTGTTGGTTGAGATATGAAACGGAAATTACGCGAGGTCTGCGCTCATTGGTCGCTTTGATTATGACCTCACTTTTCAAGTATTGGTTGAGATTGTTTTGGTAAAGTTTCGCTTCTGCCGCGTGTAAACTGCACTCGAATTTTTTGTTTATTATAAAAAAGTTTAACATTTAAAATTTTAACAATACGCAAATTTATGCGATGTTTTTTCCTAATTATTACTATAACTACTCCAGTAGTTTTGGGGGGAATATTTACACACATTAAAAAAAAATTCTTTAGTGGCAATATGCAAACCATATTCAAAGTCCTATTACATAACTAAGAGTAATTCATCATACAAAATAATATAATTTAATATTCAAAATAACTAAAACTATTATATGTCCAATTCTCTATAAACCAATAAAAAGGAATGCCGAACGGCTTGCATCTTACATTTCTATTGATTTCTTTAGAATTTTGACCCAGGTGACGCGGCGCGGTGACGTCACGCCGCCAAAATCCAGCAATACGGTGTTTTAATGACACGTTTTAAAATTGACTTTTTAATATTTTTTAAAATAATTCAAAGTAATTCAGCATACAAAATAACATAATGTAATATTCAAAATAACTACAAATTTAAAATTCAAAATTCAAAATAACATAATTCAATAATCAAAATAACAACAAACGAAATTCAATATACTCAATTTTAGCGAATAGTTTAAGAAAAAGAATGACAAAAACCTTTTTTTTTTAAATTTTGAATGAAACATAAAAATGGTTTAAAAATGGCTCAACTTTTTTTTTCTAACTAAAATTACTGATAACAAAAAAATAAGAACACACACATTCTGATACGTTTTTAGATTTTCACGGTATTTTAGTTATTTGTTTTTGAGGTGTCATGCCGTGTTGGGTGTGTTATGTCCTTCTTTAGCCAACGTTTCAGACAGCGTTACAGTATCCATCATCTGCCCTGATGATGGACACTGTAACGCTGTCCGAAACGTTGGCTAAAGAAGGAGATAGCCCAACACGGCATAACATCCCAAAAACAAATAACAAACGCACACATTCTAATTGAAAAATGTTTTATAAACGTTATTGCCCACACACTTTTTTATCGTTTCCTATAGAAATAATTAATATTAAAAAATTCCCATATTTGTATTTTTTTCCAATAAGGAACTCCAGTGAAAAATATTATGGCTTTAAAAAAATATGTTCATATAGACCAATATACACTGATTCTGAATATATAAGTTTTATTACATAATATTTAACGTAGTTTTTAAAAAAAATTTCAAAAGTCCATTTTAAAACGTGTCATTAAAACACCCTATTGCTGGATTTTGGCGGCGTGACGTCACCGCGCCGCGTCACCTGGGTCAAAGTTGTAAAGAAATCAATAGAAATGTAAGATGCAAGCCGTTTGGCATTCCGTTTTATTGGTTTGTAGAGAATTGGACATATAATAGTTTTTGTTTTTATTGAAACATTATTTAGGCCTTAATAATTCAGTATCAAAAATAAAGCATCTCTATTAGTTTATCTATATTATTTAAAATATTCAAAAACTTTAACTGTACCAAAAACGATCGTACTGCCCAGTAATGTCTATGAAAACGCTCCGATGCTGAAATTCAAAATGGCGGGAGTCGAACAGCTGATTCCAGTTCCCTACAAAATTCATACTTCGGTTGGTCATGATGACGTCACACTAGATTTGGTGGTTTTCGAGGGATCTTGAAAAATTAAAACTTTGACATTTATTTTAACTATTAAAACTAACTATAAAAATAAAAATAAATATGCAGTTATTTAAGTCATAAAAAAAAAAAAAAAAAAAATGGACTGGAATTCTCTATTACGGTCGGAAACTTTGGATTCATGGAGGTGTACATTTTTTTTTATTTTGCGATAACTTTTATATTTGAACATAAAGCGTGATGTTTTCTCCTTCTAACACTGTTTATATCATATTTCTAACTACGATAGTAAGGAAGACAACAATTTATATGGGATCTATCTGAGTTGTTCCTAAAAGCAAACGAATTAGTCCTGACACTCTGACAATAAAAAAATACATAAAACATAAAGCGATTCCAAGCAATTTATTATCGATAGCAACTTATCATAGGCGATATATTTCTCTAACTGAAACAGCTAACCAGAGGTTCAAATAAACTACTGTTATACAACAGCAACAAGTTATCGTAGGTTCATCTCTTACTATTACAGTGACAACGCGTTCCCAAGGTTCATACCGTAATCTGAACTAAGAATAGAAGAACAGTTATAATAGAGGTAACATCAGTTTTGATCTTGAATCTAAATTTACTTTCCTTGTAACTTGAACCATCGTTTTAAAATGGATTACAAATCACTACTAGTAACGTGATATTTACATTTAAAATTACACGGATTGTACGAAGCGGTGTAATCAAGATTAATTACAAGCGCTGTATCGATTACATTTAATTATTAACGCATTTTTAGAAAACACATTGCTTTTCTGATTTACGATTTATGGTAAGCCATTCGTTTTTTTAACGTTATCTCCACACAGGAGGCCCGGAGGAAAACATTTCCCTCGGTGTCAATGTCTTTTTAGGGATGCTGTGTGGAGGGTCTCTTTAGGGAAGGAATGAGAGGAAAAATGGATGATGGGTGGGTAGAAATCTAAGGGTCCAGGACAGGTCCATGACAGACGTATGAAACCATTCTTCTCACTGCGGTGCAAGGCAATGGGTCGAGAGAAACCTCCTGTAGAGATCTAGATCTTCCAGAGATCTTCCACAACCAGTCACTCCCGTCATGTGATAGGTGAGCAAACGCATTCGCCGCCAACACCTGGACAAACCTTTTGTTTTGTTTAATAATTAATTTTACAAGAAACGAGAAAAAGGTGAGACGACACTAACGTTTATAATATAAGTATTTGTCCTACAAAGTAGCGCTTGCACTTATCAATTATTCCCCCCCCCCTCCTCCCGCATTCCCTCCATTCATTCTCAATACATTCAGTTCTCAAACAGCTCGCATGCCACCTAAATTTCATAATCCCAGAGCTCACCAGTAGTAAAAAAAACAATTACAATGCAGTCATTCGAAAGTTATGCGCGTACAAACATTTCGGAGATTCATTTTTATTTATATAGATAGATAGGTAGATATTTACTACGATTTCTCGCAAATATGTCAACATCGTTTCCACGGCAACGATTTGTTTTCTGACGTTAGCAATAACTTGGTTTGTAAGCGACAGAAAACGTATAATAAATATTAATATTTATAATTTCATAACGCCAGATTTTACCATTATATACAGCCTATATTACTCGCATATAATGTAGCTTTCTATTGGTGAAAGAATTTTTAAAATCGGTTTATTGTTTTATGCTTCAGCGTAACAAACAAACGCACGTAGTTTCGGATTTATAATATTAGTATAGAAGTATAGATTTTGCGAAGCGGAAATATTTTGACCTTTCGACAAAATAGGCCCGAGGCCTGAGAGTTAATATCCTTACTATGTAATTAAAACCTTTTCTTTCGATCTCTACCATTCATTCAATCAATTAATTCAGAGAATAATTATAATGGAATTACCCTTTAAGTTTGATGGAATACCATTAAAGTCGGCACGAGCCCATTTAGAAAGTGCTATTTGGGAAAGGTCGCTTTTGGTAATCGAACCGACAGCATTTATATAAGTAAATAAATTCTCTAAAGGCCGAAGCTGGAAAGCGAAGACGACCAGTGGCGTGTAGAGAAAGTGTCTGGGGATGGTGGTAAAAGGGCAAATTTATTTATTTATTTAATATAAATGGTATACATATACCATAAACACCGATTACCTATCAAAAAACCGTAATAAAATAAGAAATAATAAAAAAGAGAACAACAGTTTTTTTTTTTTTTTTACATAACTCCACACAGGAGGCTCTGAGAAAAATAATTTCCCTCAGGGCCTGTGGATGGGCCAGGGCTGGGCCAGGGCTCAGGTCATCTGGGATGCTGTGTGGAGGGTCTATTTGAGGAGAGGAAGGAATTAAAATTGGTCTTGAAGAGACCCATGTTGTAGGAGGGAGCTGTGTTCATATGTTGGGCGCGCGTTTGGCGTGTCTCCCGACTATGCACCGATGCCGAAGGGATCAATGACGCTAGTTCCGCAGAGCATCTTCCATTGAAATACCGGCAGAACATGGATAGCATTCCCACCCGACGCCTGTGTTCTAAAGATTGCAATCCGTTCGTTAAGGTGGGAGAATCTATCAAACGGACCGCCCGTTTCTGCACAGAGTCGAGGGTATTTTTCAAGTATTTTGGAGCTCCTGACCCGAGGTGGCTACCAAATTCGACCGTGGGGCGCACTTGTTATTTGTACAGGGTTAGCAGTTGTGTACTATTAATTAATTGTGGCTTTTACAATACAATAAATTTAAATACATATAAAATTCTACAGTGCAAATAAAGTTAGTACTGATTGAAAATATTTGATTGTACAGCCTTCTTGTACCTAGCTTCCATGCAGTTAAATAGATCTGCCACATCAGCATATCTATTATATCTATTAGTAACTTCATGTAATCTAGGTACAAGCGAGTGTTTCGTATCCTCAGTCCGGTTATTGTAGCATTTAAACAGGGTATTAGAACCAGTGGCTCTCGTGGGTATATGAAATTCAATGAGCTTAGTTAAACCAGGACTCTCTATTCTACTAATTGAAATATAACCAAGATAAATTTCACGATTTTGCCATTGCATTTGCTTTTCTTATACCAACTGATATTTTTTTGTAAATATCGAAAATCTGAGGTCTAGAAGTCTAAATTAAATTAAATTTAGCTGGTAACCATTTATTGGATAAGCAACGCTTTTGCCGTAAGTCGCCCCAAGTGTTTCGCTACGTTGGATGTCTTGGTGAGGTCTACGTCTAGGTCTTGGCGGCTGTTGACCTGGACGCACTGAGTCCCAGATTCCTATCCGCCCTTCATATTGTCTTTCTCAGAATTTCCTCTCCTTTCTGTCCTTAAAAATGCCCTCCACACAGCATCCCCAAAGTTGATGTAGGTCCTTAAGGAAAATATTTTCCTTAAGGCCTCGGGTATTTATTAATAACTCGGATAATTATTTGCCTCCTGTTGAAAATTTTTGACCAAATTTTTTTTTTAATTGTAATTCGAACTATTTTATAACTCGTGGTATAAATTATAAATTACCGCTAGGCCCCACAGAGTAGGCCCAACTTTGGGGATGCTGTGTGGAGGGTATTTTTAAGGAAAGGGAGGAGAGAAAGTTCTTGAAAGAAAAAGGTATGAGGGTGGGTAGGCGTCTGGAACTCACTGTGTTCATTAGAGACGTCCCTCCCGCTGCGGTATAAGGCGATGAGTCGCGGGAGTCCAGCTAGACAGGTCAAAAGCTCATTCTACCAATCTCTCCCGATACGCAGTAAGTGGGCAAAAGCATCCGCCGCAAAGACCTAGACAAACCTCATTCCATGAACCCTGGCACCACTTCTAAATCAAAAAACGTATCGAACTACCTAAATGGTTATAAATATCGATTGTTTGATGGATACTAACAAATTGTTAGTTCTGTATCTGTTGAGATGAAGCTATACGTGAAATCATATTTAGATACTATTTAGATTCATCTTTACGACGAATCGGTTTACAGTATGAACATCAAAAAATATGCTCCGGATAAATTGAAGCTTTTACTAGCTTTTCTATGTATTGAAATTACAATTAAATTATTGTTTGCGTAACAAAAAATATAAGCGAAAACCACTAAAAAAAATGTTTTTTAATGACTTAACTACGAAGTAAAATAAGAAACAATTTTTAAAAACTACCCGTTTATGGCTAAGACTATTTTTGAGGTTCTCTATGTTCTAACTTTTTTTCATTCTTATAAAATTATGCGCAAAATAAATAAAAAACACTTTTTCGCTTACTTGCCTCGTGCAAATGCGACGCGAAATATTTCTAGCTTTTATATTCCTTTTAAAAGCCTTCCGATCATTGAATATAATTCTACAAATTCTAAATTTTTCAACTTGCCCTGGAGTAAACATTTTCTTCACACCCCACTGGCATCAGTGCTGCCATAATGTTGATTTTACCTCCTCAAAGCCACACTTAGTGCCATAGATGTTTGGTACAGCAGCCAACAGCTGTGTCAATATCTAATAGCTAATAACACTTACATAATCTGCCTCATAGCACAACTAGAAGGTAGAACTTATAACCGCCGTTTAGAGGTTATGGCAGCGAGAAAGTGCCCATAGATGGTGCTTGTTAGCATATATCTTGATCGTAGAATAAATGCCATCAGAGTTTAGTTTGTATTTATGTTTTTAAGTGTTTTCCTTGTTTCTAGCTAGAATCTATTCAAGACTGTCATTTGGCAGTTTACATAAGTATAATTCAATTATTGTTTTTTTCAATTCAATTCAATTTATTCACTATAAAAACATAACAAAATTAAAATTTCAAATCATTTTTAAAACAGAGAAAATATTAAGATTAAAGCATATTTAAGCAATTTAAATAATTTAAACAATTTAAACAAATTAAACATCAATGAACAATTTAAACATCAATGAAGCACAATCAGACTAACAGCAATAAAGCTTGCTGTCTAAATTGTGCTTCATTGATGCTAAACATGTCGATATTCAAAGTGATTCTATTTAAAAACAAGACTGCTCTCTCGACTGGCATAACCATTGGCAAGTTAGTTCTGCAAGCCGGGAGATAAAACAGTTTATGCTGAAATAGAAATTTCTATAGAAATCCTGTGTCAAACATAAAAAAACTACAAGCTATATCACCTACATCACTGTTTTTTGTTTTTTTTATATGAATACCGAACTAGAGTCCCAACTGCTCTCGTCTGGAGCCAGTGAGACTACGGCATCCCCAATCAGGGTATGTTGTGAGGCTGAAATTAGTGGGGAGGGGAGGGAGATGGGGAAGAGGAAGGTGGGAAGTGCTTGGCTATTCAGATCTGATCACCAAACACGGTTAAAGCCATTTCAAGCAACGTTACAATTCTGAACGGTGGTCTTACACCAGGGCGATACTGTGAGTTTTCCACTCTGGAACGTGCCACAAATATACTATATATTATTTTAAATAAATAAATTGTGAAATAACACAAATTAATCAAATAAAATAATAGTCTCCCAACTCTTGTCTACTTTAGTTTTCTGAAGGTTGCACTTCTACCGCGTGTGAATCGCACACTCTGATTTTCTTCTCTTTTATAAATTTTTTAATTTATTTATTTTTATTTTTATTTTAGTAAATTGTACATTTGCCGCTTGCACTTCTACCGCGTGTGAATCGCACACTCTGATTTTCTTCTCTTTTATATTTTTAAAATTTATTTTTTTTTATTTTTTTTATTTTAGTAAATTGTGTATTTAAGTTTACAATTTGCTAATTAATTATAACATGTTATATTGCCAAACTATATTTTTTCTTGTTTTATGTAGCTCCTACAATACATTTTGAACTTTCCGATTGGTGCGGACCCTCAAGTTTCTGGTAGAGTGTTGTATAACTTCAGCCCTTTATATAGTAAACTGTTCTGCGTATTCGCTTTATCCTTTTTTGTAGCCTGATTTCCCTGCAAATCCTTGTGGTATGTCTGTGAATGTCGTTGTTGTATATAATTTAGTTTGAGAAGTATTTTGGTAACAGTTGTTCACTATTTTATGGATAAACGTCGTGTTCAAGGTCAAAATCTGTTTTACGGTTAGCCAATTTAGTTCCTTTAACAAACGGTTATCTTTGTTTATTAAACATTATAACATTATTGCATTGTGGGTTCATTAATCAATATTTGCAAATTACAAATTACGTTTTTGGATTCATCTAGATATTGACAAAATCATTTTTGAACCATGGTTTGTTATATCTGTCGGATGATTTTTTCGACAACAGTTTCTAAAAATGGATGGGACCACTTCTTCTTAATCTTTCCGAATTCGAATGGCATTTTCTTGACGTTTCGTGAGAAAAACTGTGAATTTTTTACCGGTATTGTTTAGAGTGTAATGCCTTGGAGGTGTATGAGGAAGTACCTAATTAAATGGACATGAGAACAATGTTGTTGCACGCCGTTCTATTCAAGGTGTTGAGTTTTGAAATGAGAATATTCTTAGTTCTTACCGAAATGTCATTTATCCAGTTCCTACTCTCCTTAACCATCACATTTCTGGAAAAGTATTTGAAATTTGGAACTATGTGAAGAGTTCGAGTGCATTTGTTTTGAAAACAACAGGATTGGGACTACCTTGGAAGCAAGTTTAAGGACGGGTTGTTTCAAAAAATTTGATGAGTTCATCAAATATTTGAAGTTAATTTTCACGTTCTGTGTAAGTTCTATTCGAGTTCTGTTATTTTATCATCATAGGCCAGCTGCTTCATAAAACTGAAATCATCACAGAACTTGAATAGAACTTACACAGAACGTAAAAATTAACGTCAAATATTTGACGAATTCGTCAAATTTTTTGAAACAACCCATCCTTAGTGTTTTTCGAGTACACAATCTCAAAGATGGTAAATATTTACTAATAGGGACACACTTAATATGCACTTTTATTTCAAAATCACTTAAAATCATTTAAATAATAATGAGAAGTAAGCATCTCAGTTTCCGGAATTGGAAAATAATGCATTTTAGTAGATATTTCATTAAAAAACAGACAATTTCACATCTTTTCTTCACGCCATGTTTTGATATAATAATATTAAAATAGCTTTTTAGGCTAGTTTTTTTTTCCTTTTTTAATTAAACCCAAACTAAGAACCTATTTTAGGGTCATGTGTTAATATTTTGAATTAAAAAAAGAGAAGAAAAAAAAATAACCTCAAAACTTTGACATCAATGACAATGGCCGCCAAGCGAATATTCGTTTTTAATTTTAACGAAAAAACTATTAAAATTCATTATTTTTCAATTCCGGAAACTGAAATACTTACTTCCCATTATTATCTAACTGATGTTAAATGTTTTTGTAATAAAAAGTGCATATTGAGCGTGTTTCTATAAGGTAAATATTATGCCTATGTCATCTTTGGGGATGCTGTGTGAAGGGATTTTTTTAAGGAATAGAGGAGAGTTCTGGGAAGGAAAAGGGTACAAGGGGCAGGTAGGAATCTGGGATTCAG
Source organism: Glyphotaelius pellucidus (assembly GCA_936435175.1). Lineage (NCBI taxonomy): Eukaryota > Metazoa > Arthropoda > Insecta > Trichoptera > Limnephilidae > Glyphotaelius > Glyphotaelius pellucidus. The sequence continues at coordinate 4,464,607 of OW386561.1, forward strand.
TGTGTCCTGTCATCCTCCTCCAAGACTTAGACAAACCTCACCCCATGAACCCGGGCACCCCTGCTTAGTCACCAAACGTAGCGAACCACTTGGGATGACCTATGGCAGAGGCGTTGGTTATCCAATAAAGGTTGCCGGCGTCAGTGTCCATCATAAGCGTAGACATGTATTAATAGATTGTGGCGAAGTGTGTGTTAATCCATGTAGAAGTATTCCCGTGATGCTTTTCGGTATATTAGTGATATTATTGTGGTTTTCGGTGTTAAATTTTGGTGTAGCCGTCAAGTGCCGGATACCAAGAACTATTAGGCTTTGACGTACGTTGTTAAAAAAGAACAACACGGTGTAATAACCCAAAAAAATAACGAAAATAATTTTGTTGGTTAAAATCTCAAATCATGTCTATGTTCGATTCTATGCTCGATTAATTGACTTATAGAGGCAATGAAATATTCCGAAAATAACAAAGATCATAATCAACCATCCAACCTTATCGTGATTTATTTTTGGGATATTATGCCGTGTCGGGCTACCTCCTTATTTGGCCAACGTTTCGAACAGCATTAGTTCGTTCAGCATCGTGGCAGATTTCTAATGTGCGTTAATGATGTGCATTAGGATACGTCCGCCTTGATGATGGATACTGTAAAATTGTCCGAAACGTTGGCTAAAGAAGGAGGTAGCGCAACACGGCGTATACTTGTTATGTCTTTTACATTCTCCAGAGAATATCTTCATATGGTAAGTACTGGGACCTGTATTCTCCAGTACTTATTATCCTTATAAACCTTACCTTACGTTTTATCCTTATCCTTACTAATTATCCTTATCCTTACTTATTTTCATTATCCTTACTTATTATCCTTATCCTTACTTATTATCCTTATCCTTACTTATTATCCTTATCCTTACTTATTATCCTTATCCTTATAGAATGCTTGATTGAAAGCTTAATAACTGTAATTGTTTATTGTTGTGTTGTAATTATAATAATGCTTCTAAGGAAAAACATCCTTTCGGGTCTAGTTTTGATTTGAAGAGCTCCTGAAAACCTAAAGACTTCATAAATCTTCTTCGGTCACCTTCGGCACAACTCGGCAACGAGACCATGTGACCCGACAATTGGTCCGGCGACAATTATTGATCCTGCGACAGTTGGTCCGCCGACAGATGATCCTTACGACAGTTGATCCTTCCGACAGTTGGTCCGGCCGACAATTGATCCTTTTGGCAGTTGATCCTTCCGACAATTGGTCCGGCCGACAGTTGGTCCGGTCGACAATTGATCCTTTCGACAGTTGACTTCAGAAGATTTTTTTCTTTAAGTAAGCATGCAAAGAGGATATACGGCCTTAAAACCTAAGTCGATATACTTATATCTGAAGGCATCTTGAGTGAAAATCCGCTGTAAAAATATTTATTTTAAGACGATACGACAATAACAAAATACGACATACTTATACATGCAGTCGGCTAAGCAAAAAAACAGCTAAAGATTCCTACTTGCGTATAACTTTTTTTTATCTGAATATAACACAAGAGTCCCAAATGCTCGCAAACGTCTCGAGCCAGTGAGATTATGGCATCCCCAATTTTGGTACGATATGATGCAGAAGGTAGTGGGGAGGGGAAGGAGATGTGTAAAATGTACCTGGCTATTCAGATCTAGTCAACAAACACAAATCCCGAAGAGCCCATAGACTACTATATACTAGATCATAGACTATTCTACCATCGGTCACCTTCGGCACTACTCGGCAACAAGACCAAGTGACCCGAAGAGCCCATAGACTAAAAAAGTATAAACTAGATCATAAACTATTACAACACAATACAATACTCCGAAAATAAATCACATATCCTCAAAACTCCAATCGTTTCCAACCGCCCGACTAATTTAAAAATTCCTGTTGGTCTTCGCAATTGACGTTATCTTTCCTAGTGAATTACGAGAGTGCAAGAATGCAGTTCCAGTATTATCTGATACAGAGGAATGTGAGGAAGGAGATTTATAAGTCCGTGTGAAGAGGGGGAAGATAGAGGAAGAACGGAATTCAGCGCCGAGAACAGAATGGATAAGGAAGTATTTAAGCTACTCATTAAAACGGGACGCTTCCTTGGTTTAGTCGCAAATTATAAAGAACATTTCTTTGACTATTTGTATCTTTTCTGTTTCCTATCGTGGCTTTGCAACAAAATTGTGAACGTCGTGCGTCTCTTTTTTTTATATTAGCTCCTCACAGGAGGCCTCGAGAAAAATATTTGTATGTCGTTTTTGGGATGCTGTGTGGAGTGTATTTAGGAAAGGAAGGAGAAAAAATTCTGTGATGTTAAATGGTATAAGAGATGCGTAGGAATCTGGGGGTCAGTGTGTCCAGGAGTGACGTTGGAATCAATTCTCACTATGGTGCAAGGCTTTGGGTAGAGAGAGTCCTACTGGAGAGGTCAAAAGTCTCACGAGTCTCTTCCAGAAGGAATTTTGGGAAGGAAAAAGGTACATATACCCTTTTCCTTCCCAGAACTCTCCTTCCCTTCCTTTCCTTAAAAAACCCTCCACACAGCATCCCCGTAGATGAGCATTCCTGTGTGGAGCTCACGTAAAAAAAAAAAAAGAGTTGCGTAGGAATCTGGTAAGTGTGTCCAGGAGTTTTTTTTAAATATAAATACCGCACAAAAGTCCCAACTGCTCCCGTCTGGAGCCAGTGAGACTATGGCATCCCCGATTGGGGTATGTTGTGAGGCTGAAGGTAGTGGGGAGGGGAAGGAGATGGGCAAGAGGAAGATGGGAGTGCCTGGCTATTAATATCTGGTCACCAAACACGGCTAAAGCCATTTCAAGCAAATTAATCAGATAAAATTTATTTGCCACGCCGGGATTTGGAATGCGAGTCAAGAGCCTTACCGCTGGACAACGCCGGCCATCATATAGACAAGTAGTTTTATCCTTGATGCATTTGAATGAAAATATGTTTTTATACTTTTGTTAATCGGCGGTACATTCTCTTCAGGGACACGTTGTTATTTTTGTGTTTTAAGTTCATATACTATATTTTACCTAAACCGACTGCACATTGATTGTATAAACTAAAAAAAATTGTACCTATCTGCACAATTCAAATAATTTATTTATCTCTAGCTGAATCTGTTATAAGGTATGGAATAACAGCTTGGGGATTTTCCTGTAAAACAAATGTCGACCATGTTCAATCAGTGCAAAATTCATTGGTTAAATTATTAGCTGGAAAAAAATTATACAAAGAAAGGCAAAATGTTCCACACTTTCAGTCTCAAAATACTTTCAGTGAGAGCAATTCTGTGGTACAAAATTATATTTCAGCACATAAATAACCCTTTATATACATAAACAGGTTGGAACACAACCATAATACTCGTTTTAACTTTAATGAAGGACTAATTGTTCCTAAGCATACAAATAAATATGGACAAAAACGTTAAATTACATGATTCCCAGTTGTTTAAATGTTACCTGCTGAAATTAAAAAAACTGTGCTTAAAATAAACAATTGGTGAATTTACTAAAGACTTGGTTTACTGAAAGAATTCATTTGTATTAGCTTACAATGATATATTATTCTAAAGACTTTCAAATTGTTATTTATGTTTTCATAATTTTTCTTTTCTCTATATTTCTGTTAAAAATTTAATTTTTATTTTTATAATCGTAAAAATGTATTCTTGTAAATTGTAAAAATGTATTAACTCTTTATAATAAGATTTTTAATGTATAGAACCCGTTAGACAAACTGCTAAAAAGTATCATTGAAGAAGAAGATAAGACTTATAATCTAAATGAAAATATGAAAGAAAACAAGACACAGAAAAATAGAAAAAGCAATGGTCGCAACTGGGACACGAACCCAGTCTAACCGGGACGTGCGCGTTATCCAATTTCGCTATTGCCACCTTCTGTCAAACCGTCATATTTGTCAATCTCATATTTCAAATATTTAGAATCAACAATATTATCTTCAACTAATTATTTTTTCCATATTATAGACAACTACTCTTTTTATTGGAAACAATCATTCTAAGAATTGGTTTGTAACCTGAATAGCGTCTCGGATAAATGTATCCGAGATAATATATAATATAATATAATATATAATCAATATAAATGATATATTACGTTGATGGGAATAACATTCAAAAGTTATAAAAAGAGAGATTCTCTCAAAAAAATTGCTAAAAAGTAGTTTTTCGGGACTTTTTTGTCTTATATTTGTAAATAAATTAATAATAAAAATAAATAATAAGTATACAAGGGGGGCATCGAATCATACAAAATGAACAATTGAAAGTTAAAACCATGAAGCGTATCAATATTTGCCTCCATTCACGTAAATTGTCAAAAAGAATCTATACTAGGTATGTTTTAAGGTTTTCACGGCCAAAAAGTATTTTTGTTATTGTTTTTGGGGTGTTATGCCGTGTTTCGCTACCTCCTTCTTTAGCCAACGTTTCGGACAGCGTTACAGTGTCCATCATCAGGGCAGATGACCAAATGATATTGGTGATAGTGTTTACTTATGTGTGTCGAAGCGATACCGTGCTGCCAGCTCCATTTCTCTACGAGCTGGTGTTAGAAAAAATTCAGCATGGTTTTTTGCGTTTAGCTTTGGTGTAGCCGTCAATTACTGGATACCAAGAACTAGTAGAAATAGTTCTTGGTATCCAGTAATTGACTTCACTCATCTGCCCTGATGATGGACACTGTAACGCTGTCCGAAACGTTGGCTAAAGAAGGAGGTAGCGAAACACGGCATAACACCCCAAAAACAATAACAAAAAAAAAGAATCTATACTAGTTTCAATATCTTCAAAATGAACATGTAGTATTTTCAAAGTATGTAATTGGTTTACCAATGCGTCACACTGTCTCAAATCTATATTTAATATCCCGTGTACTACGACAAGTGGGTTATTTGGCATTTTTTGTTGCTACATGCAATTATTCCACGCCGAGTTGGTACTCGCATACTTTCGTACGATAAAAATGTGGTTCGCCCCAATATTGGGGGCCGGGCGAACCGGCCGGGCCGCCACTGGCTAATTTGTTGATTTAATTATTTCTTAAATTCCACAACTTCAGACAGCGTTAAACTGTCCCACTTAGACATATGAAGAGAGGATAGACTGCTGGACGTTTGATAACACAAAGCATTTTGTGAACTACATTCTTGGGTTAGGCCAGATCTGTATAGTCAAGTACTTCGCAATCTTCTGCCTCTCCTTCCCCTCCCTACTCCTTCAGAATATACCTTTATTTTGGAATGCCACGTCCCACTTGCTTCGGGTACATAAAAAAAGTTTTTGTTAGTGACTTGAATTTCGGGTGAAACGGAAATGCGTCACAACTCAGCTTCCATAGCGTAGAGGGAAAGTAGCCTGACAAGTCTCAGCGGCCAGAGAGGCAGAGGGTTCGAATCGTACGAAATCCAAAAAAAATAAATTATTTAATGAAATCAATATCCAATCTTCAAACCGTTTTAAAAAAACAAGCATAAGAAAAAAAAGACTTTCTAGTTTCACTTCTACCGCGTGTGAATTACACACTCTGCTTTTTTATTAGATTAATTAAGTACAATAATTCTTAAATTATATGTGACAGTTTCCGTTGATCAACTTTTTTCTTTTTTATAAAATTACTAGCTGGTTCCCGGCATGCGTTGCAATTCCATTCAAAGAAATAAATTGATTCTCCCTGCGTGTCCTTTCCCGTGCGTCCCCGTTTCCTTCCACCTTCCCCTCCCTCGTATTTTACCTATCTGAACTCCCCCGTTCACCTTCCCTTCCTCCCTGCCGCTAAAATATATAAAATACACACATTTTCATTTTTACAAATTTCATAACGCCAGAGCTTACTATTATATATGGCCTATGCGTTATTCCGATGTATGAGCTGTTTTATTGCAAAGTTTCATTAAAATCAATTCAGTAGTTTTTGCGTGAAAGAGTAACAAACACACATACATCCATACAAACTTTCGTGTTCATAATAATGGTAAGATGAGTATGCCGGGGGCTAACGGTGGGGGGATCAACTTTCATGGAACCGAAAATTTATATGTGACAGTTTTTTTTAAACTTTTTTCTTTCTTATAAACAAAATATATAAAAACTACTTTTGCACTTGAAATCTTTACCTCTAGACTACGTTTGCCAAGCGATTTTTATGCCTATTACCATAGACATAGGAATATATAAACCTGCCCTGAGTGATAAAAAGCGTATTATTTCCCCCTCCCCATACCGGTTCCATTTGGAATTTGGAACCGGCTGGGCTCATAAATGGCCTCGAGCGAATCTAAAAAATGTGACGTCATCATTCTTGTGCGAACCAGCGTCGAGCTTTGATCGGAAAATTTTTCGAAATAGCACGACAAAAATGGTGGCTTGTTCTACGAAAACGTGTAAAAATGGAAATGAAAAAGAGAATAAACCCAATTGTCGTATTAGATTCCATAGGAAAGCATTATTTTACTTTATTTTAAGCTTATTCAGATCGTATAATATGATTCTTTTTAATAACCATCTATCCACCATAACAAATGTACGCGTTTCTCAAGTGTGCTCGTCGCTGTTTACTGGGGTAAATAAATTATGAAACTTTTGTAAAAGTGTCTTAACTAAACACGGCAACAAAATATTCGACTCTGAAAACAAGTGAACCTTACTTTGCCGTATTTGGACTTCGCAAATTTGTTCATAACGTGGCGAGCAATTCGCGCTCCCATGTAAAAAGGCCTATTCATTCAAAAGCAGATTTTACTTTTAAGAACTAAATGGTGATATTGTAATTCGTGAAGCCTATATACTGTCAAATTGATTTATTGACGAATCACATATCTCGCAGTCATCTTCCTCCCTTCGCGTCCCTCTGCATTTGGTTTTTACCCCTCACCTGTCTGTTCTTGTCTAGGTATATTTATATGTCTATGCATATTACCTATATTCGTGGCGATATTAGGCATACTACGAATACATTCCCCACCTTCCTCTACCCCATCTCGAACCCCTCCCCACTACAGCCTCACAACGTACCCCGATTGGGGATGCCATAGTTTCGCTGGTTCCAGACGGGAGCAGCTGTGACTTTTGCGAGGTATTCAGAAAAAAAAATATCTCTACATATTATAATACATAGTCCTCCGCCGCGTCTGTCTGTTTGCGATAAACTCAAAAACTACTGAACGAATTTTCATGCGGTTTTCACCAATAGATACAGTGAATTCATGAGGAAGGTTTAGGTATATAAATTGTCAAGGTTTTGTGTAAATTGGTTGAAATATATAATATATAAAGGAGAAAGTCTGCATGTGGTGGACGAGCGGGCTGGCAAGCGGGCGGTATGAATTTGATTTATATGCAAATTAACAGATAGCGATCTGAGTTAAAAGGTTGGGTAACCATCCAATAGATTGCGCTGTGTTTCGTTAGCCACAGCAACGCCTGACCAGGTCAGCTAGTAAAAAAATATCTTTTTGCTTGTGGCATCGTTTTAATCTTAAATCTTATTTATAAAAATCAATTTTTGTTTGTTTGTTTGTTTGTTTGTTTGTTTGTTTGTTGGTGTGTTATGCGCTGCCATACCGTTCATCCGATTGCGATGAAACTTTGGTGATTTGTTGTATGCACGCCCGCAAAGGTTATAGGCTGTATATAATGGTAAGCTCTGGCGTTATGAAATTTGTGTAAATGAAAATGGGTGTATTTTATTTATTTTAGCGACAGGAATGAGGGGAAGGGTTATGAAGGAGGTGGGGTTAGAGGGAGGGATGACGAGGGAGGGGAAGGGGAATGCGGGAGGAAGGGAAGGGGACGCGGGAGGGGAACGGGGACGCATGGGAAATGAAGCGCAGTGAGAAACAATTTATTTCTTTGCGTTGCAACGCATGCCGAGTACCAGCTAGTTAAAAATTTAAAAAAATACGAGAGTGCTTTAGACCACACGACTGAAGTAAAACTTCTGTGAGAGGAAAGGAAGAAAGAAAATGTGCGCGCGCACTGCTTTCTCTTGCTCCTACAGTGTGATACAGACTATAGGCCTGCTGTCCTGTCTTAGATATACGAAACGTAACTGGCTACGAGAGAAAGAAAGAAAAAAATGTGTGCTCGCTTCCTCTCTCTTGCCCCTACAGTAATATACGAAACGTAACTCTCTCCCTATCTTCACTAACTTATATCTCCCTCTCAACTTCCGTTCGCCTCGCCTGACACTTTTCGTAACGCTCTCGTCACGCATTCACCAGCTTACTCGACCAGTCAAGCGTGCGTAAAGAAGTTTTACTTCAAAAACTATTAGAATACGTAGAGGTAGGCATATTCGGTATCGATGGAATCAATATAACTTACTTTCTTCTCGAAATTCCGAATGAGAAAGTAAAAATAACTGGCCGCAAGTTCGGCTTTCTCTGGTCAAACCGTTTTTCAAATTTAATGCTGGTTCACCGCCATTTCAGTGCGTTCCAGTTCTGGGAAAAGCGCTCGAACGGGGAATATTATTTATTGCAACCTACCTAGGATATACTTGATCGAAGATTGTAACGAAACGCATTTAATTTCGATCTTCAAAAAGAAACTGGTTGGCGTTTTGTCTATACAAACGTAATCCCCAATTTCTCTATGAATTTTGACACAAGTGCAAATATTTTTTTACATAATACTATAGATATTGACCACTACTTTGTCGGTAAGTTTTGAACGGTTTTGCCTGGTTTGAACGCCATCAACAGACGTTCAGTATACAAACTAGACAATGTATTTAAAAAAAAGCAAAGCTTACAGACATAGTAGAAAATATAGGAATAACATTTGATAAAATTCCTATTTCAAATTTCTCAGTGACTATGTTTCTTCTTGCTCCCCCGTAGTAAACGTTCAAAAAAAGGAAGAATTCATGTTTGGTATGTATTCAGGTTTGCGTAGAAATAATAAAATCAGTTTATATTTTTTGACAATTATTTCGAAAATTGGAGATTTTTCAATTTTTTTTTTTTAATTAGTTAGCTATTCTGGAAAAAGTTGCCGAAAAAACAGTCGAAAATGAAATAAACGGTGAACGTACCCCCCGAAGGAAATATACAATCATTTTCATACACACATTTGGCAGCTGCCACCTCTGGTCTGGAGCTCCAAAATACCTGAAAAATACCCTCGACTCTGTGCAGAAACGGGCGGTCCGTTAGATAGATTCTCCCATCTTATCAGACGGATTGCAATCTTTAGAGCACAGGCGTCGGGTGGGAATGCTATCCTTGTTCTACCGGTATTTCAATGGAAGATGCTCCGATTAACTTGCGTCATTGATCCCTTCGGCACCGGTGCATAGTCGGGAAACACGTCAAACGCGTGCCCAACATATGTACACGGTTGACATTTGTTACATGAGAACGGGTCGCTTCTTCTGTGTTTCCTCCTTCCTCTTAAAGACCAATGTTCATTCCTTTCTCTCCTCGAAAAGACCCTCCACATAGCATCTCAGAAAACATAGACCCTGAGGGAAATTGTTTGTGTGTTTTAATGTAAAAAAAAAAAAAAAATCTCCCTCACCCGTATAAAGAAAATGAAACGCATTTCCCGTCGCAAAAAAAGTAGTAAACAGTCACACGTATTTTGTGTACTTCACCATTATTTAATGTGTAAGAAAGAGCTGCAGCATTATAGCGATGAGGAACGTTTGTTTATAGCCTTTTTGCCGTGACGGTGCCGTAACCGTGGATCGTCACGATAATTATAAAAACGTACATTCGATCATCAATCCAGTATCCGTTTTGAGTCACCTGCATGGTAGAAAGTTAGAAAGAAATCGACAAGTGCAGGAAGTGAAGAAATAGAATTGAGAAGAAGGTGGCTTGTTAGATAAGGAGGAGGAGTGAAGTAAAGTTCAGGGAAGGATGTTCAACTCGGAACAAAGGCAGATTATTAGATTAATCTCGAGCCAGACTTCGAAGTGAATGCTTCCTTTATAAGGCTTCGTCCTTTTGAGGGTTTTCTTGCAAATCTTTTATTGCGACAAAGAAATTTATTTTGCAGAGCATACTGCAGAGATATGTTGAAATAGAAAGGCCGCAGAAGTTATAGTCTATGTAGGAATGGTTTTATAGTGGCATACCTCAAGGTACAGTCCTGGGACCGTTACTGTTTATCATCTTTGTAAATGACATATTCACACAAAGAATAAACGGAAAAATAATATCTTATGCTGACGACACTGTCATAGTAATTGAAGGTGCTGATTGGAATACTGTGAATAATCTAGCGAATATTGATATTAATACACTGAAAAACTGGTTCGATAAAAATCTTCTCTCATTAAATACTGAAAAAACAAAATTTATCCCATTCTCTATCAATAAATTTAAATCAAATCCAGAAATAAAAATTGTAATACATCAGAGTAAATGTAGTGGAACTAATTGTAATCACACATGTTCTACACTTAATTCAACTTCCAATATTAAATATCTTGGTGTATATATAGATCAACATTTTAAATGGAAAACACATATTTGTGAATTTGTCAAAAGAATTAGGAAATGCATATATATATTTATCAGAATTAGAAATATTTTCAGACTAGAAAACCTCAAAAGAGTATACTATGCAATTGTTCAATCTATATTACAGTACGGTATTATAGGGTGGAGAGGAACTTTTTTTTTTTTTTTTTTGTTTTAGGCAATTCACCCTGGAGAGAGTGCTTTGTGCCGGTAATATTTAAAATGGATAAGAAATTTCGGTTAATCTAATGGGAAAATAATAAAACAAATTAAATATTGGACTCATTTAGATCACTAAAACAAATTAAATATTGAATTCATTCAGGTTAATAAACTTACATAAAGCTGTATGAACACGAGAATTGTTAAGAGATAAAAGGTATGAAATATTAAGGGGGGACTGGTGTGTGATTTTAATAAGCCGGCGGTATATGTTCTTGAAAGATGAATGGTTTTTACAGTTAAAGAAAACGTGGTCGAGGGTTTCCTCTTCCACACCGCACTGGCAGAACGGATCATCTAAAACTCTAATTCTAGACAAGTGAGATGCAATTGAACAGTGGCCAATTCTCATTCTCGAGATACATGAAATGAATCGTTTTGAAAGTTTTTTACCGTGAAACCATGGCTTAGCAGGGATATGGTTTTGAATTCCCGCATAGAAAGATCCAGTTCTTATTTTGGAGACTGCCCAATTTTCTTCCCAGGCACGAGTCATATTGGATTTAAGAATCGGAAAGACATCGGATATAGGAATTCTAAAATTTAGTGGAATAGTTCCGGAATCTGAACCAGATTTGGCGAGAAAATCGGCCATCTCATTACCCTCGATACCCAAATGGGCAGGGACCCAGGCCAATATCGTCTCAAACCCAGATTCACTAAGAGAATTGAGAAGATTTTTTATTTTACATATAATATTGTCTTCCGGATAACGTAAAATATTTGACCTAATTTTAGTTAGAGCACTTAGCGAATCAGTACATAGTAAGGCTCGATGAATGTTGAGAACCTGAATTTGATTTAGCGCTTGTTCAATTGCAAAACATTCGGCTGTAAATATGGAAGCTTCTTTCGGTAATTTATAAGTGAGATTGATGTTGAATTCTGGACTATATATAGATGCTCCACATCTTTTATTTTCAAATTTGGAACCATCCGTGAAAAGGATGGAAAATCCAGGGAATTTCGAAGCCACTATGCTTTTAAAGCAATCATCCACATTTTGAAATTTATTTGGGGAAGATAAAATATTCTTCCGAAAGACTGATGTTATTGTGTTCGGCATAAAAGTGATTGCCTTAAATGGAATATTGTATATAGGAAGATTGGGAACTTCTTGAAGATATTGGAGGGAAGATGATAGAGAATTATAGAGATGAAAACTTTTAATTAAGAGAGGAAAACATTGTTTTTCTCTCAATCTTTTGTTAGAATTCAAATTAACACTTAACCTATTAAGACTTTGTTTAATAGGATGATGTGATAACGATAAAGCCTTGAAAATATATTTATTGGCAAGGAATTGCCTTCTGAAATATAATGGAGGCTCCACACATTCCACCTGAAGCGCATTAATTGGAGAAGACTTCATAGCTCCAATAATCATTCTGAGGGCTTTTGATTGAATTCTTTCCATTTTCTTATCTAGATATTTAGGGAGTGGGTCAAAAAGAAATGAGCCATAATCCAAGTGGCTCCGAACTAGGGAATTATACATTAATTTAAGAGTGGTAGGATGAGATCCCCACCATACTCTGGAAACTGCTCGCATCATATTAAGTCCCTTTTCACACTTTGTAGAAATTATCTGAATGTGTGGAAGCCAGGAAAGTTTATGGTTCAAAAGAAGACCAAGGAATTTGATTTGAGTAGCGGTTTGTAGAGGCACATTATCAAAAGAAATTGAGAATTGGGGAATTTTTCTTTTGCGCGTGAAAGCCACGACCCTTGTTTTAGATGCCGCCAGATTCATCCCATTTAATGACAACCAGCTTTTAATATATTGTAAAGCCAAATTCATTTCCTTAGCTGCAAGAATAATATTTTTATGTAACAAATATATAAGGATATCATCCGCAAAGTAAAGACGCTTGATAGAAAAAGGAATTACTGAGTCTAGGTCGCTTATATAAATATTAAACAACAGAGGACTAATAACAGAACCCTGGGGCAAACCTCTCCATAGTTTGCGCCTTAAGCATTTAGAGGAAGACTCAATAATAATGGACCTATCTGAGAGCAAATTAATAATAAATTGGACTAATTTCGGGGGGATTTGTTTTTTAATTAGCTTTTCTTTCAAAACATTCAGTAAAACATCATCGTAAGCTGATGAAAGGTCAAGGAATGTGGCCAATGTATAAGAATTTAGGGATTGGGAAACTCGGATATCAGTTGTGAACAAACTTAAATTATCCATTGTAGATTTCTTTTTCCGAAAACCATACTGATTTGGTGAGATAATATCTTGACTTTCAACAAACCACTCTAATCTGTTCTTCATCAACCGCTCCGCTACTTTCATCAAACATGATGAAAGAGCAATAGGCCGATAAGACGAAATTTCAGATGGATTTTTTCCAGGTTTTAAAATGGGAATGATTTTTTGAGTTTTCCAATCATCCGGAATTAGTCCTGTTTCAAACATATTATTAATAAGAGATAAGAAATATTCAACCGCCATATCAGAAAATGATTTAATGAAACTATTAAGTATTCCATCGGGACCCGGAGCAGAGTCAGAAAGGGTTCTTATTACTAGTTTCATCTCATCAATGGAGAAAGGAGCATCTAGCCAGTTAGAGTGAGATGGATATGGCTTAATAGAAGGCATTTCTTCACATCCGGCCACTGATGGGGGGGCTATTTTATCCGCAAATCCTATAAGAATTTCTTCTGATATATGCTTGGTTCTCGGCGGAGAATACGATGATCCGAATTTTTTTAAGCTAGACCAAACTGAAGATTGGGGAGTTTCCGGAGACAGGTTCTCACAGAACTTCCGCCATCCAGCGCGTTTTTTATTTTTCAAAATTCGTTTGGTTTCTGCCTGGGCTTTTTTAACTGATAAAAAATTTTCTAGTGACATACACTTACGAAAAGAGGAAATTGCTTTTTTACGAGAGTTGACGGAGCGAGTGCATTCCTCGTCCCACCACGGAGTAGAGTGTTTTATTTTAATGTTCGCATTGCGTTTCGGGATGGATTTTTCTGCTGCATTTATAACCATAGAGGGAAACGTTTCACATTGCAATCTGATGTCTCCCGGGGACGATTTTTTTTTTAAATTAATAAGGTTATCTAGTTCAGAAGAGAAAGTGCTCCAATTCGCATCATTTATTCTAAATTTGAAATTATTTTTAACTGGTGGAGGATAAGTGTTAGATTGATGTTGGAATCGGATTATAATTGGAAAATGATCACTAGAGAGGGGATCGTTTAGGATGTCCCAAGAGCATTTAGATGCTAACGAATATGAACAAAGAGATAAATCAACAGCACTTTTCCGTTGATGAGGGGGGGTGAATCTGGTTGGAGATCCGTCATTTAAAAAACATAGGTTATGGGTATCAATAAAATCTAAAAGATTGCGGCCAGAACGATTTGTTATTTTGCTACCCCAAGAAGGGGAATGTGCATTAAAATCTCCAAGGATCATAAAAGGGGAACAAATCTGGGTTAAGATTGGTGCCCATTCATTTTCAATAAAAGTGGTAGAGGGAGGAATATATATTGATAATATTGTGATATCAGATAAGACAGCTGCTATTATCTGGATATCGTCGGAGGGAGTATGTATATTAATTTGTTTAAACGGGATAGAATTATGGATTATCAGAGCCGTGCCGCCTTTACCATCCGGTCTGTCGTGTCTGAGACAATAATAACCCGGAATTCTTAAGTGAAAGGAGGGTTTTAACCACGTTTCAGAAATGGCGGCCACTGAAACGTCGTGTTCGTCGAGTAACTGGATTAGGTCAGATTTGTTAGCGAAGAGGCTTCTACTGTTCCACTGAAGAATTTTGTTCAGTTTCGAAGTCATTGGGGAGGCAAGATAATAAAGATTTAATGTAATCGGCAGCGTTGGACGGTACAGTATTGTTGTTTGTAAGGATAGAAATTAAAAGGGTAATTAAAGTTTGTATAAAAGAATTATTATTCAATATTTCGGGGAGAGCAGGAGGGGATGTATTACTATTAATGGCACACCCATTGGGGGTCCGAGATTTGGCATTCCCATTCGGGCTGGTCAAAATATTATTCAATTGTTTTTTATCAAGGTAAGGAGTATATTTTGGGTTGGGTTTGACTGGCTTGAGAATGGTTTCTCTGTGAGAAGATGACGTTGAATTTAAAAAGGTGGTTGATTGGAAAGGAGCTGAGGACGATGTCATCTCTGCGAATGATTTTTTCGCAGGAGAGAATAACTTTGAGGCCTGGAAGTACGAAATGTTGTCGGTAGCCATTTTATGTTTTATGTTCCTCTGTCTTGTCAATTCCGGACAGGCTAGACTGACCGCGGTATGTGCACCCGAACAGTTAATGCAAATGGGATTATTGGAAGATTTTGGACATTGATCAAATGGGTGACCTTCTCCGCAAAAGTAACAACGTGGAGGGGAGCGGCATACGGATTTTGTATGTCCAAACCGGCAGCAATTGAAGCATTGAACAGTTGGAAATTTATAAACTTCGACGGGAAGCGAGGTATAATAAATAAACACACGAGACGGAAGGGATTGTCCCTCAAATGTAACAACAACAGATTGGGAAGGTTTCCAGATCGTGTTCCCATCAGTAGAATCCTTGTAGTTCAGTCGACGTGCTTTTATTACTTTCGGGGTTCCTTGGGAATTATTCAAAGCATCAACAATTTCAGCCTCTGGGATCTCCGTGGGTATTCCTCGAACAAGACCCATTCTCGTAAGGTTAAATGACGGGATGAACGATTTATATTTATGGTTTGAGAGCGAGTCAATTTTTTTTACAAATCCATTTGCGGAAGCGGCAGTATTAAACTCGATAGATAATTTATATCGCCCTTCCGGTTTAATTGAACCGTTAACAATACCAAGGTTATTATTTTTTGAGTCAAATAAGAATTTTCCAAAATCTAAAGGATGAATTAGTTTTCCTTGTTCAGTTCTCTGAACAATTACGATAAAAGGACCGGAAGCGGAAGCAGGATAAAGTAAGTCAGTACTTTTTGTATTATCGCTAGCTAAAGTACTTGTCTGGGTGTTACTATTGGGGTTAAGGTCGTTAGAGGTCGAGGTTTGTTGAATCGGCGGTATAGTTTTAACTTTCGATGGGATGAAAAGGCTATGCGATGGTCGTCGTTTACGAGATGGAAGCGTAATAGAAGCCTGGCTAGTGGTAGATTCCGAATCAGAAAAATCTAATATCGATCCTGGGTCGGGAGGTCTATCTTCGTCTTCCTCCATTGTATAAAAAAAAACTTAACTTTTAAAAATTAAACTGAAAAAATAATACGCAGTCTATTTCATTGACTGTACAAACAAAAACGGATTAGCCGTAAGTAGGAATGCAAACAAATAAGTATACGATAAACAGAATTAAATAAAATGTAACAATAATCTCTTATCTGTATGAGGCACGGGAACGGGCGAACGGCACTAAGCAATAGGTAAGGTACACACCACCACTGTTGACCGCGGCTCGAATCGGACTG
This sequence comes from Glyphotaelius pellucidus, assembly GCA_936435175.1. Taxonomy (NCBI): domain Eukaryota; kingdom Metazoa; phylum Arthropoda; class Insecta; order Trichoptera; family Limnephilidae; genus Glyphotaelius; species Glyphotaelius pellucidus. The sequence goes on from OW386561.1 coordinate 4,480,822, forward strand.
GGAGAGGAACTTATGATCTTATTTTAAATCCTCTGAAAATAGTTCAAAGATTGATAATTAAGGTTATCTTGAAAAAACCATGTACATTCTCTACTGAAAAAATCTTTTCAATATTCAAAGTATCTACGACAGACAATATACATAAAAAATATGCAATTCTACAGACTTTTAAAGAAATACAACTAAAAAAATTACAATTCAATATATCAGCAAGATTTCAAAACAATATCAAAATCCCAAAATTTAATACCAAGCACATCCAAAATAACCTACCTATCTGTATCTAGGTATAAATTATTTCAACAACCTCCCTTTAAAACTAAAAATTATCGAAAACATACATAAATTCCAAATTAAATTGAAAAATCACCTGAAACAACTGTAAGAGTCCATTTCTACTGTTCATATTTCATTTAAATATTGAAATTTATTTATTGTTACATCTCGGATTTTTCTAACATATCTTTTGTTATTAGATGCAATATTATTATTTACTTACTAAATGATACATATACTTGAGCTCGAATTTCCTCACCAAACACAAGAGCCTTGTCTCTTTATGATGAGGAAATGCTATTATTATATTCATTTTACAACTCTGTTTAACATGTAAAAAAATGTATACTTATTGTAAAAACATACAAATATTAAATAAACAAAAAAATTACGTAGTATAAAATGAAGTCGCTCCCGCTGTCTGTCTTCTTTAAGCAAACATCCCTTCCATCATCCAACCGGAACACTAATCGTCGCCTTAGTTCAAGAGGAATATAAACGCTAGAAATATTTCGATTCCCATGCCATACAAAATTTAAAATCGCGCGTCGTATTTGCACGAGGCAAGTAAGCGAAAAAGTTTTTATTTATTTTGTGCATAAGAATGAAAAAATTTAGAACATACAAAACCTCAAAAATAGTCTAAGCCATAAAGGGGTATTTTTTTTTAAATTTTTTCTTATATTACTTCATAGTTAAGTCATTAAAAACATTTTTTTATGTAAATAATAATTTTATTGTAATTCCAATACATACAAAAGCTAGTAAAAGCTTCAACTTATCCGTAGCATATTTTTTGATGTTCAAACTGAAAACAAATTCGTCGTAAAGACGAATCTAAATAGGATTTCAGGTATAGCTTCATCTTAATTGTCCAAACGGCCATAAAAAAAATTTACAGGAGAAGGTTTTCATAATATTTAATATTTTATCACTATCACAATGTTTCATTATTTCAAAGAAATATTATGATAGTGTTTAAGATAAAGCTATTTTCGTAAAGGTTAAGGTCTCATTAGCTTAAAAAAAATTATACTATATTCATATATTATTGATTAAATTAAAATCGATGGTCTTTTCATGATCACAAAAAAAAAACAAAATTTAATACTTATGTATACAAAGATTAACTACCTAAGTACTTATTTTTTTGTGCTCTCTCTCTTTTGTACTAATAATATCTTGTACTTTTTGTACCATTATTTGAACTATTTTTTACTTTTTTATTTTCACATTATAAACTTGTTGAACTCATCTGTATAAATTTTCAAGATATTGCAACTCATGTATTTTTTATTTATTTTTTCTATGAGTAGGTACTATTTATCGCTGCGTTAATTTTGCTGAATTCTTTAAAAATTTGCTTTCGAAAAAATTATTCATGATCAAGTTAATAATAAAATCAACATAGTAAATACCTACACGTTCCTCAATAACTACTTTTAAAGTACCTTAAGCACTCTTCTGTTTTACCATTATTACACTATGTAAACTTATTAACTCCTTTGTACAATTTTCATGATAACGAAACTACATACCCATGTTACATATTAAACCTGCTTGTATCCTTAATGTACAGTTTATAATGTTATATACTTCATGCTTACAATTATACTCCTGAATAACATGTGTAACTTTAATAATGTGATACTGTAAAAGCCTTCAAGGCGTGTATGAATAAATAAAATAAATAAATAAACTAATATTGAGGTGGACATTGAACAAAAACTTAAATGGTCGTTAGGACAATTAAGAACTAAGGCGACGTAATGTCCAAGGACAAGGAAACATTTACTTGTAATAAAATCAACCTTACGACCGTATTATTAATCCCGACACTTACCTGTGAAGTGGCTTCGTGTCACAACCTGTTAAAAAATATTATCTTGCATAAACAACTGCATATACAACTTCTCTGTTCCTTCCCGTCGTAACTGCAATTCGCAGGCGCAGTTTTATAACTTGCACCGCGGTGGTACAAACCTCGGATGCAATTAATTACCTTATACCAGGGACAATCAACCCATTTCACCAAGAAACAAAATATGCAATAAAAACGATTACAAAAAAAAATTGTGCGCAGCCCACATGCGGTAGAAGTGAAATCTTTAGAAAACTAAACACAGAGACACATTAATTTTAAACTCGGCGTTCCCATTGAAAACATAAACTATAATTACTTGATGGAAACATTAAATTTATTAAGACTCTCAGATCGAAGAATTATATCCGACTTAATATTTATGTTCGAAATTGTAAATGGTAGAATAGACAGTCCTGATTCAACTAAGCTTATTGAATTTCATATACCCACGAAATCCACTCGTTTTAAAATCCTGTTTAAATGCTACAATAACCGGACAATATACGAAACACTCGCTTGTACCTAGATTGCATGAAGTTACTAATAGATATGCTGATGTGGCAGATCTATTTAACTGCACAGAAGCTACCTGTACAAGAAGGCTATATATGTATACTATCAAATATTTTCAATCAGTATTAACTTTATTTGCACTATAGAATTTTATATGTAATTGTATCTCTGTTCTCACTTCTTAATCAAAGGCTACAATTAACTGTTGTACTCTTTTTTTATTTTTTCTCATTTTACTATAATTTTGTGATAGGCAATACGTGTTTATGATATGTGTACCGTTTATTTAAACTAGACAAGAGTGGGAAGACTATGAAGCACCGCACAAAGAGGAGACGACTGGCCACGACCGCACAAAGGGGAGACCGATTATACTATCTCATTCTCTCGCAGGCTAAATCCTATAGATGTATGTGTTTGTTTCTTTTAAGTATCGCTATTTTTCGTTTCATTAAGTTTAAAATCGGTGCTAAAGAAATTTTCACTTCAAAAAATTGCTTGCTGTTTGCAAATATCAAATTTTCTAATATCTGGGTGTTTTCACGTACCTGTTCTGGCCTCCGTGGTCGAGGTATGAGGTTCTTGCTCTCAGCGTGCGCAAATGAATTTTATTTGATTAATTCGTTCTATTTCACAATTAATATATTTAAAATGATGTATTGTATATTAGTGGCACTTTCCAAGATACTCTGAAGGTACGCCCTGGTATAAGACCACCATTCAGAACTGAAACGTAGCTTTAAATGGCTTTAGCCGTATTTGGTGACCAGATCTGAATGGCCACGTACTTCCCCATCTCTTTCCCTTCTCCCACTACCTTCAGCTTCACAACATACCCCAATTTGGGAATGCCATAGTCGCACTGGCTTCAGACACCAAAATAAAAATAAAACCACAATTTGTTTCTTTATTCAGAATTGAAACGTTCATTGGAGTGGGTTAAAATATACGCATTTAAAGGTTACCAGATCAAAATAGATTCTTATCACCTTTCTCCCTTCTTTTAACTTCACTAAAATCTTCAAATGGTAGCCATCTCCATCTAATTCAAGGCAGATGAAATTTAGGGAGGTATCACATTAAAAAAGGCTTACAACATATATTTGCGGTTCGTTATCCCTGGCTTATACCGTTATCCTTGTTACCTTTTGCATTCCCATCAAAACGCCGTATACACATTATCAGTACTTCTAACGATCTCGTCTGACCAGACGTCCCTTTTCTGGTTTGGCAGCCCGAAAACCTGTACGGCAGGAATTCCGCAGGGAACGGATCTGGGACCACACGTATCTTGAACCAAGCGAACGACATGTTTTGGCATTGGACTTGGGCGTAATACCTTTCTGTTATACGTACAAGGTGTCAGTACGACAGTTACGTTTTGATTTCTACACTATGCTTAGCTTTTATAAAAGATTTAGTAATTTACCAAGTTGATCAAATTGCATGTATTCGCAATAAGTAGAGACACTGATTCATAGCTTTAAGGGGGGGGTAGGGTTTTAAAACTCAGTTTTAAAAAAAAATTCTAAATGTACAATATGTTGAGAGTATTATGCCAAAATTTCAAGTAAATCGGAGCAAAAATAACGAAGATACAGCCAAATTAAATAAGCCAACATTATTCATATCTCCAAAAAAAAAACATGAAAATATGCCGTTTTTTCGCCTTTAAAACCCAACCCTTCCTTAATTTTTAAGAAATGTAGCATTAATTACTGAAAAAATAGCTTTTATGGCTTTAATTTTGCGTTTTCACAGCTTTTATAGCTAAATAGGATAACGTCAAGAATGGGAGTCGGCAAGAGGGGAAAAACAATTAAATTAGCAAAATTACTTGAAACATGTTTATTGTATTATTGATTGAATCTCAACATGACACATGTTTCTACAGTAGAGTGTGTCATGTTCGTTCTACGATCTGTCAACACGAGATTATAGCGACTAAAAAATCTTCCTGCATCAAACTATTCACAGGGGCCCACGCAGTCGTCAGAGCTGCCTCAGCTATTCTCTGTGAGCAATTTTAACAGCTAAGAGTGGCTGAATTATGTCTATAGTGACTCCATTTACCTCCACTCCTGTTACCTTCCAGGAATTTACTGTCATCAGCATATTTGAATGTTGGTGCAAGCCTACTTTTACTTGCTAAAAGAGTAGCGTCTGATCGCTGGATATTCTGACCTACAATCGCAGGATTGAACATTTTACCTGCGTGCTCAAAAAATAGATTAGTGCTGTTGTCTTGACGGTTCAGCATATGAGACGCCAGTTTCACAGAACTCTTCTGACAACTCTCTCTTATTTGGGTTAAGACAACCTGGTTCTTTACCTCCTGCACAGCCTTTGGTTTTGGCAGGGAAAACACCATCACTCAAGTTCAAAAACCCGAAATTAGTACTTTTGCTCGCATTACTGAAAGTTTCGCTTATTGTTGAGTTTGTCGTAAAAATCGCTGCTATTTCGCATTTTCGTATTTATCGCTAAAAACACCATTTATCACTTTAATTTGCGAAAATATCGTTAATGCAGTGAATCAGTGTCTCTAGCAATAAGTAGGCGTATAATTTTCTACTCTAATTATTTGACGGATAAAGTAATTTTCAAGAAATATGTTTTCCCACGTGCACAGGACGTACTTTATTATTGCTTTGTCCAATAGGTAATTGCACCACTTTTTAAAGCCGTCCACTCGGGATAATAACAACACAAGTCCAAAGCAATCAGCGTAATCGCCTTTGTAAAAAAAGGCGAAATGCCTGTCCGTCGCGATGTCACTACGGAAATAACTGGCGTGCGTGGCATTCGTCACGCGGAGACAAAAAACAAGGACGATGATAATGTGGCTGATGACCGTTGCGAAACGTTGCCACATCTTCCGGTTTTTGCACCAAAACAGTAGACCCATTCGCCAAAGGAGTCTTTTTTAACTGTGTGCAGACTTTTAAAGTAAAACTTTTTTAAGCACGCTTGACTTTTCTTTTTTTTTTTACATGAGCTCCACAGGAAAATAATTTCCCTCAGGGCCTATGTCCTATCCCCTTTGGGGATGCTGTGTGGAGGGTTTTTTAAGGAAAGGAAGGGAAAGAGAGTTCTGGGAAGGAAAAGGGTTTGAGGGGTGGGTAGGAATCTGGGGTTCAGTGTGTCTTGGTCATCCGCCTCCGAGACATAGACAAACCTCACCTCATGAACCCGGGCACCCTTGCTAAATCACCAAACGTAGCGAACCACTTGGGGTGACCTATGGCAGAGCTGTTGGTTATCCAATAAAGGTTCCCGGGGCGGCGGTACCCATTCCCGCCTCCCAAATTGACTTGGGGAGTAAACTGGTGAATGAATGACGAGAGCGTTACGAAAAGTGTCGGGCGAGGCGAACGGAGGTTGAGAGGGAGATATAAGTTAGTGAAGATAGAAAGAGAGAGAGTTACGTTTCGTATTTTACTGTAGGGGCAAGAGGGAGAGGTGCAAGCACACATGTTCTTTCTCTTAGCCAGTTACATTTCGTATATCTAAGACACAGTGCAGGCCTAATGTCTGTATCACACTGTAGGAGCAAGAGAGAGCAGTGCGCGCGGACATTTTCTTTCTCTCTTCCTCTCATAGAAGTTTTACTTCAACACACACTCAGGGCCTACGTCATCTTTGGGGATGCTGTGTTGAGGGTCTTTTTGTGAAAAGGAAGGAGTGAACCTGAGTCTTTAAGAGATCCATGTTGTAGGAGGGAGAATACACAGAGGCCGACAAATCGTTCCATCCAGAAACGATCCGTTCTCATGTGACAAATGTCAACTTTGTACAAATGTTGGGCGCGCTCTTGGCGTGTTTCTCGGCTGTGCACCAGTGCCGAAGGAATCAATGACGCTAGTTCCTCGGAGCATCTTCCATTGAAATATCAGTAGAATAAAGACAGCATTCTCACTCGTCGCCTGTACTCTAAAGATTGCAATCCGTTTATTAAGGTAGGGAAATCTACGTAACGGAGTTTCTGCATAGAGTAGAGAGAGGGTTTTTTTCTGGTATTTTTGGGCTCCAAATCAGAGGTGGCTGTCAAATTCAATCGTGAGGCGCACTTGCGATTTAAAATGGCTTAATAGTTGTGTACTATTAATAAAGACCACGCTCGAGGTTAAAATAGTTCCATAGTTCTTGCGATCCGGTACTTGGCGGCTACACCAAAATTAAACGCCGACAACCATATTAATTTTGGTGTAGAGGCAATTCCGTGTCACCTCTACGTACATACTCACGCACATCACCATAATCTACCCATCGAAGTTCAGTTGATTGGTCAAACATCTCTGAAAAACCGAAATTAGAGTTTAGTATGTAATGGTTATACGTAAAAGTCCATCCTATATCTGATACATTACTCATAAACACCGCAAAATCTTGTAGCAATTATACAAAATGTTGATGTTTTCTGAGTCACTAGTAGGATATTTCAGAGTGTAACAATAATGATTACCGGACGGATATGCCTCACGGTGTTATTTTATATATTTTTAAAATGTGAAACACAGACATGCTTAAATAATATTTTTCATTTATATTATGGCGAGCATTCGAATATTATTTGGAAAAGTCTAATCAACTGGGATCGACGCCTGCGCTGATGATTGACGCTATAACGCTATCCAAATTGTTGGCTAATTTTGTGTTTTTGTCGTGTTCCATTAACATTTTAACAATTTAGATTTTGTATCCAAAAGGACACTAGCGACATCTGTGGTATATGTCTATGGTGGTCGATTCATGGTTCAAATAGGCATAGTACAACTTTAGTATCTCTGAAAGCACACAGAGACTGCCAAACCACCATTTTGGGATATAAATAATTTTATGAATATGATTTATAATTCTGCATGCATCATTATATCAGATCCGGAGTCGTTCCATCGAGGTGGTTCGGTAGAAATATTGTCCTATATTTTCTTCATTTAATTAAATAAATAAAAATGTGTTTTATCAGACCGGCGGCCATCTTGGCTGTCAGACTGACAGGTTGCAGGCTTTTATACAGAGGGTTGTGATTGCTAACTTAACAGTACTCAACACCCTTCTGTTAGGCCAAATTCAGCAAACTTTTGTGTTCAGGTATCTGGGTGGTTAGGTGGTTTCTTAGTTATGTTATAACCGTGATTCTGACGTAACTGAGACAATGGGAGTTCAGCGACCAACAAAACACCGGTAATACCGAGATGGCACTGTGACTACCAGTGCTGGACAGAGAGGTGGGTACTCTCAGTATCGCCAAGGATATCCATAGACTACAGAACATTAATCAGAATCAAAGTTGTGCTTGAAGTGGCTTCTAACCCGTAAAGCTAATTTGTTCGCTTTTCTGAACAACTATTTCCGCTTTGCAATAAAATCCAAATAAATGGAATATTTCTGAACGTATCCGAAAACTCAAAAAAAACTGTTATTGACCCCTCAAATGCCAGGAAAAAACGAAAAAACGTCAACTTTAACGTAATATTTTGCGGGTTAATTTTATGCTATCTAATGTAATTTTTACTGAAACACATTCCTTGAATACTAAAATATACATAAGAACAATATTACTTGCGTTTATTCAATGAATTTATACTTTTTACTACTTTTCAAATGCCACGGAAAAAACGAAAATATTTCGCGATGTTTTGACTTTTAAGTAATATTTTGCAGGTTAATTTTATGCTATCTTATGTAATCTTTACTGAAACACATTCCTTGAATACTAAACTATACATAAGAACAATATTACTTGCGTTTATTCGATGAATTTATACGTTTTACGATCATTTCATCGCCCGCGACGCGAGACTTGACAGCCGCCATTTTGACAGCCGAGCGGCGCGAAAAAGTTCCAGGCCGTGTCATAAACAATTTCAAAGAAAATATATCGCTGCTCTAGGTGGGTTCACGGTATCTTATACCTTATGAACAAGAATGCCCCAAGCGATTCTGACCTTCTTCTTCGCACGTTTTCTTTATACATAAGGGTTAAAATCGCATAACAAAATTATTTTTAGTGATTATTTTGGCTTGCGCCGATGGTACGCCGGCGGACGAACGGCAAGGGGCAGGTTGAAAGGTGATAAAATACGCTTTCAAAGTTTATAAATCGAAATAAACATATAATTTTGAGATATAAAAATTTTGCGCACCAACATCAAAAAGTTTTAAAAATGGCGCACCTAGCCTTTTTTCTAAAATTACTGATAACGAAAAAATACAAACTCATACATTTTTTTTAGATAAATGTATAATAAACTTCATTACCACCTAACTTTTTGACGTGATAACGTCTTATAAATCTATGAACGCCGGCTGCAAGCACAAAAAAGCATGACTCATTGTCATGTTCCGCCTGAGCCGAGCGTGCAAGCGAGAGTGCGGAACAAGCGGTAGAGAGGCACGATCGTCGTAAGCGTTTGTGACGCATCTATCTTTCTTCCACCCTATCGTTATTATACCACGTTATCACGTAAAATTATTGTCCGTAAACCGACTTTACAGACAACAACATTTTTTTTGTCGTAGGTAAAACTAATTATTAAAAAAATCCCAAACTTTCATAAATTTATTTCAAAATGCGATTTGATGTTTTGGTTTCGTAAAGGTGTACATTTTATTTATTTTGTGGTTAGTTTTTGTATTTGAATATAAAGCCTGGTCTTTTCTCTTTCTAACACTGTTTATATCGTATTTCTCACTATGGTAGTAAGGGAGATACAACGATTTCTATGAGACCTATGAGTTGTTCCGAAGACCGAACAAATAGACTTTAAGTGTAATAAGTTGTAAGTAAAAAGTAAGATGTATAAAGTATAAGTTATCATCACTCTTGACTCTACAACCCCTTGTTGATCTTGGCCTCCTCAAGAGTCTTCCTCCACTTATCTCGGTTTTATACCAGCCTCAATAAGTAAGTAAATAAGTATGAAGAATTAAATATAAAGCATAAAGTAAAAAACGAAATGTAGTATATGTAATTATCCATGTATGGGATCGTTCGGAAACGTTCGGGTTCCGACGAAGTTTGTCGAGCGGCCGCGGTGCGCTCTGGGCCGAGGCAGCCGTTGGCGCGGGCAGAACCATTTTAGTAGCCTTAGTAATCACTCGCTACGTTATAGACAATAAAACAGTACTATCGAATCCATTGTACATTACAATAAAACAAGAAAGATCTTACGTGTACATTTTATTATTTGTGGGCTAGTAAGGCCACAATAAAAGAACATTACATGAAATAAAAAGTCAAAAGTTTAAAAAAAATCGTAAAAAGTAAAATGTAGAAACTATAAGATATTTTTTTTAAGTTTTAAATATAAAATATAAACAGGTATAAAAAATAAGAGATGATATTTGGGTATATCATATCTCTTGTTATTTAAATGTTATCCAGTTAGTGATAAATGGTAATACAACGTAAATACTCGTGTACCTATGTGTATAAATTACTTATTATGGGTAAGTGCTCAAAAAGCCCTTGAAAGATGGCCGAAAAGTGCGAAATTGTACTTACCCACTCAAACGTTTTGACCACATTTTGGCCAACTTGCCAAATGGGTAATTTGGGTATATCATATCTTTTGTTATTTAAATTTTATCCAGTTAGTGATAAATGGGGATACAACGTAAATATTCATGTATATGTATAAATTACTTACTATGGGTAAATGCTCAAAAGGCCCTTGAAAGATGGCCTAAAAGTGTGAAATTGTACCTGCCCACTGAAACGTTTTGACCACATTTTGGTCAACTTGCCAAAACGAGAAAATGATGATTTCCGTCGCCCCGAATGCAAATAGTCGTCTTTTATAGTAATAAAAGGCGAATCAGATGATTTTTTTTCTAAAAAATATTCGTAATAAGCCTGCCTAGTACCCCCTAAAGTTACAGATTAGTTTTAGTTAGGCTTCATCCAAGTTTTTGATTCCATTTTTCTGGCTGTTTTCAAAATTTTCCTTGGTCTATTATTTGTTTGTCAAGTCCGGCACTGTTCCCGTCCGTGCCATGGGAAGCCATTGTGTTGTTGCAAGTGCTAAAGTGTGGTAAGGTACCGACAGGAAGAAGTGAAAGACTAATGTTCCGCTGGGAGCGCAGCGGATGAACAAAGGAGTGTTGGTCGACCTGCTGCGAGGGCGTTAACTTGAGAAGTTTAGTATTTATGGCGCGAAGTAATAAACATGATGAATAATCAATTGTTAATGTTTTCAGGGTATTGATATCAGCACGGAGGCCTCGATGTATGTGCATTATGTGTTTAAGATTTGTCACAGCGCCAGAAAACGTAAAAATATCACAATTAAAGTAATGAATATTTAATTAAATGAATACACTATGAGCGAAACTCAATCGAAAATCTGGAAACATATAAATCATAAAAAGATATTTGCACCTCTGGGACTCGAACCCAGGACCTCTCTACTTTCCGGGCGAGTGCTCTTGTCCACTGAGCTAAGGTGTCGATATCCAATTCGGTCACTTTTAACTGTACCATACTTCGACTAAGAACCACCCATATTATCTTCATTTACTTAACGCATATTTTTATTGGCTGCCATCTTTATGTATGATTGCAAGATTCAAACCCGAACTAAATGCAATCTAAATGGTGTCTGGATAATTTTTTATCCATTCTATTTTAATGTGCGACATCTATTGACTTTTCTGAAGTCTAGGATGAATATAGTCAGAGGTGCAAATATCTTTTTCTGATTTTTCTATTTCCAGATTTCCGATTGAGTTTCGCTCATAGTGTCTTCATTTAATTAAATATTACAATTTGAGTTTTCACTCATAAAGGTTAAAAATAAAAAAATAAATAAAAAAAATAATTTTTGGTTCGAAGTCATTGTTTTTTTTTTACGTTGGCTCCACGCACAAGGCCCCTGAGAAAAACACTTTCCCTCGGGCTATCTTTGGGGATGCTGTTTGAAATGTCTTTTTAGGGAAAGGAAGGAGCAGAAGTTCTGGGGAGGAAAAAGGAATGAGGGGTGGTTAGGAATCTGGGGGTCAATGTGTCCAGGAGTATGTAGGAGATGTATGAATCCATCTTACCTACTGCTGTCCAAGACGATGGGTCGAGAGAGTTCAGCTGGAGAGTTCTAGGTTAGGTCTCCCTCAATCAACCCAGGCATCCCTGCTGTCCCCAAACGTGGCGACCCGATTGGGGTGACCTCCTTTGGCGGTACACATATCCGCCTCCCAAATTGTAGAAAGAAATTACTCAACCCTCTAATCTCTCAAAACTCCGAATTGCAAAACGTTGCAATCATTGCAGTACAATTAAGCAATTAATTACATTTTTATCATCTGCACGTGTTATTGAACGCTATATCCATCCATGGTGATTTGGCTAAACAGACTGAATAAATGACAGCCGATTTGACAGATGTCGCTTCAACAATATGGCCGCTATAAACTGTCAAAGTTCGGAAGTCCCTATTGGAAGTCCCTTTAGTAAGACTGAGAACGCATAATACCCGTGGCTCTACCCTACCGACTTTCTCTTGGGCGTGCTCGGTATGAACCTTCTACCGGTCAGAAGGGATGTGCTCATTAAAACACATTTCTTCAGACTGCTTCGTGGACGGTTCGAAAACTCGGCTATTATGGAGAGCATTAGTTTATATGTTCCCGATGGTTATCTCCATCACCGACAGCATAGACTGTTTTATCTCCCGGCTTGCAGAACTAACTTACCAATGGTTATGCCAGTCGGGAGAGCAGTCTTATTGTTAAATAGAATCACTTTGAATAACGACATGTTTAGCATCAATGAAGCACAATTTAGACAGCAAGCTTTATTGCTGTTAGTCTGATTGTGCTTCATTGATTTTTAAATTGTTCATTGATGTTTATATTGTTTAATTTTTTTGAATTGCTTATATTATTTAAATTGCTTAAATATGCTTTAATCTTAATATTTTCTCTATATTAAAAACGATTTGAAATTTTTATTTTGTTATGTTTTTAAAATCAAAATTCAATTCAACGAAAGCATTCTCCCGAACAGGCCTTCCATTGATATGCTTGGTGTAACTCTAAGTGACCAGCTCAGGTACGGGGGCTCCATCGAGGCCAGAGTTAAGTTAGCCTCTCAGAAACTGGGCATACTGTACAGGGCACGCAGATACTTTAATAGTACACAACTGCTAGCCCTGTACAAATCGCAAGTGCGCCCCACGGTTGAATTTGGCAGCCACCTCTGGTCTGGAGCCCCAAAATACCTGAAAAAAACCCTTGACTCTGTGCAGAAACGGGCGGTCCGTTTGATAGATTCTCCTAATTTAACAAACGGATTGCAATCTTTAGAGCACAGGCGCCAGGTGGGAATGCTGTCCTTGTTCTACCGGTATTACAATGGAAGATTCTCCGAGGAACTAGCGTTATTGATCCCCTCGGCACCGGTGCATAGTCGGGAAACACGCCAAACGCGCGCTCAACATTTGTACACGGTTGACATTAGTCACATGAGAACGGGTCGTTTCTACGACTCGTTCTTGAGTTCAACAGCTCGGCTGTGGAACGATTTGCCGGCCTCTGTGTTTCCTCCCTCCTACAATATGGGTCTCTTCAAGACCCATGTTCACTCCTTCCTCTCCTCAAAAACACCCTCCACACAGCATCCTCAAAGATGACATAGGCCCTGAGGGAAATTATTTTTTCCTCAGGGCCTCCTGTGTGGAGTTAATGTAAAAAAAAAAATAATAAATTGAATAGAATTGAAATAATTCAATCAAATAAAATCTTCTATTGTATTGTAAAAAATATCCTAATAATGTATAGCGTAAAAATAGAGAGAGATTAAGAACTACTGGTGAACTTTCTACACCATGTTTTCTAATCTACAAATTTCGGTGCAATTAATACGCAAATGTCTAATAAACCGTAAAAGATTCTTTAATTTTAGAGACGTTATATTTTACAGGCGTGATTTTGCCATTGGTGTTGTTTGTATAACACCATCTTCTGCGGTAAAAATAATTGGTGCAAAAATTTCCCACAGTAACATGGGAATTTCCCACATCAATGGGTATAGATTGAATGAACTTGAATCATGGAAAATTATCATGGTGTATTGAGGAAGTTGTTATGGGTAGCATATCATATCTTTAAAATTAATAAATGGGCATATTTTTCGTATGTTTCATCAGTCTGTGCCAATTCTTTATTAAGATTTCCGCATACTCCTAGCTACATTTATGATCGTATGTTGCCCATGCTAATGGATTTTGGACGATATTTGATCTCTTTAGAGTTTAGACGGTTGGTCCTTTACAATTTTAGCACAAATCGCGGCCAAATCATTACGATTTTTAGCTTTTAGGATATTGCCGTGTTTCGGTATCTAATTTTTCTTGAGTCAACGTTTCGTCCAGATATGCAGTGTCCATCATCTTCAGTTGTATAGAATGTGGGAATGACGATAGTAAAACGTTAGGATAAGAAGGGGGAGAAAGCGCTACATTACTTAAGGGGGTAGTCTAGAAGTCTAGAAGCATGAATTAGTCTAGAAGCATGAATTGTAGGTGTTTTTTCAGGTGCAATAAAAAAACAATAATATTATTGAAACCATTATTTTACCAAATATTTATTGAACATTGAAGAACACATGAAATAAAAATCAAAAGAAAATATTAAAAAATTTAAAAGTTACAGGGTGTTGAAGTGGGGGTCTCAAAAATATTGCGCGCCCTGGTTGACACGATTGCAATCCTCCTAGTTATCCGAAAAAAAAACAAATTTATTTTCAATTTCAATAAATGCTGCTATGGCATGAACCTCGGAGAAGTCATAAATTTTTTTTTTTTTGCAAAATGGCGGCTGTCTGAAAAAAAAAACATTTTTTTACCAGTTTTTTTGACTTTCCGAATTTTTTTAAGAATAGTAAAAATTTTTTTTTTTTGTAATTCTGGTTCATGCTATAAAGTAAGGCTCACACCAAATTTCAAGTAAATTGGTTAAGTAAAACTTGAGATATCGTGTCAACCGTCACGAAAAAAGTGGTTTTGAAAAAAAGGTGTTTAAAATTTTGTCCTACTTGGATTTTGGTTAGATTCTGTCTAAACCGCGAAATTAAAATGGTTATAACTTTTAAAATAATGCGAATTTCGAAAAATCCTTTTAAGGAGATACTTTTGAATATTTAAACTTTGGAAATATGAAGTAGATTTTTTTTTTTCTAGACCAGAATACCCCCTTAATACCACAAACTCTTCAATAAATCAAGTCTGTAAAGGTAGTCTGGCAAAATTGAGAACGCGCTTGATTGTTGATGCGATGAAACTGATTTTGGTAAAATAAAACTCTTAACAGTTATTTGTTCTTTTGTCCCCAGCAAAGACAGTGTGATGCCCATGATCCCCCTCGGCCTCAAGGAGACAAAAGAGGTGGACTTTAGAGAACCCTTCACGGACTTCATCCTCGAGCACTACAGCGAGGAGGCCAGCCAATACCAGGACGCCATATCGGACTTCATGGATATGAGACAGGTCAGCTCAAACAGATCAATTTGAACCAAATTGTCTTTCGATGGGATTTCCACAAGGTCGCGGTTTGGGTCCACTGTCTTTATTAGTTTTACAATTTATCCAAGCTCTTAAAACCTATAAGTTTAATCGATAGTGCAGTTTTACCAACAATATTAATTTAGAAAACACCGCATTGGCCATAATTAAAATATCCAAAGATAATCAATCAACAGATTTATCTCTTTCTCGTGTGGTTTTTTGGGGGAAAATATTGCATTTTTTAATATGAATACCGCACAAGAGTCCCAACTGCTCCCGTCTGGAGCCAGTGAGACTATGGCATCCCCAATTGGTGTATGTTGTGAGGCTGAAGGTAGTGGAGAGGGGAAGGAGTTGGCGAAGAGGAAGATGGGAAGTACCTGGCTGTTCAGATCTGGTCACCAAACACGGTCAAAGCCATTTCAAGCAACTTTTCTATTCTGAATGGTGGTCTTACACCAGGGCGATACTGAGAGTATCTTCCACTCTGGGACGTGCCGCAAATACACTATGTATTATTTTAAATGAATATATTGTGAAATAACACAAATTAATCAAATAAAATTTATTTGCCACGCCGGGATTCGATCCCGCGACCTTCGGAATGCTAGTCAAGAGCCTTACCGCTGGACTACGCCGGCCGTCACAATGACACAATAGTTGATGGAATATTACGTCAGTATATTTTAACTTACTGCAAAACCATCAACGTTAAAATCATTAAATGAAAAAATGAGTGAGAATAGTTATTACTCAATATAAGTTAAAAATTAATTCATTCATATTTTACAGCACAGATATTTATTCAACACTTTCGTGCCGGACCGGGGGAAGACACTTACTCTAACGAGAGTTTTACGCTGTATCTAAGTTGTTTTTTAAATCACATACTCAATAATTTGGGTAATCTTAGAAAAACTATTTGGTTATCGATCTGCATTAAAAAAATAATATCGCATTACTACTTTTCTGAATATTAAATAATTTCTATCAAATTCCGGAGGAGAATCTGTCCCGCCCGCCCCCTTCCCCTCTGTTCGGGCGTTACCCCGTCCCCATCTGCTGGAAGCATCGGGACAATTCTCAGCGATAGCAAGTAATTTCTAAGTTGTTAGTGGAAAGGACTAGATCTCGTTTGTTTACACTACGCATCTCGTTTGCTCTTTTTACAATGCTATAATAATGTTCGCTTGCCGGTCAAAGATCATTCGGTCTGGGTCGTTTCCGCTATACGCCAATCGCCAGTCGAGATTCGGAAACAAGGAGTTATGTTGGCTGTCGGCCCGCCTTCTCTGTTTTCTTTGGAAAAATACGCGTTATGATCTAAATTCATCAGAATATTAATTATGACTTTATATATCAAACGATTTTGAAAATGACCACTGAAATACGATACATATACTTCCCTCTAATTATTATCAAAACAAATTACAAACAATTATGTCATTAACACATTTTAATAAGCAAAACAAATTGGGTCCACAAGTGACCCCCCTTCGGATTATGTGTGATTTTTTTTCTTTCCGGGACGAAAAGGTTAATGTAGTGAAATGCTTTTGCGAGAATTTATGTTGGATTTGTATGTGCATCAATAAAGAGTTCAGCGCTCTCAGAAAAGGAAAACCTTCGTGTTAAAACCATTGCGTAACAGGAAATAATACGAGGAAAATAATTAGTACGCTGCATGATACAGGTATGGCTTCTTTGCACAGCTCAGTAAGTTCTAAAGCACAGTTGGTCTTGCAAAGGGATTACTATTAGACATAGGTAGATCGGTTTAACCTGCTCGGCTATAGTTGAATTAGTTACTTAGTTCCTAAATGGATTTTCCTGTAGGTATTCATGTCAAGCAGCAGATATCGAGATTATTTTGTCGGAACGCGATTATGCACATTCTTGGCGAGAAACGCTGAAATGGGTATTTTACCTTGCGATAGTCTCTAACCCTGTTCATTTTTAAACATCAAGGACGTCATTGGAAGCGTGGAAAACAATTGTGACAATTTTCCAACGCCTACCAATTCCTAAGGGAATCAACTTCTTAGACAGGTTTCCCAAAGTAACGATATCACCCCACTGGAATGGTCTAAATTGGATAATTGATTTAATAAGGAGTCATTGCAGGTCAGTAAATGGGCCGAAAAGCAAGTGAAAAGGCTCTGAATAAAAATGGCCAGATAAAATATTTTTAACGTTTTTCTATTTAACTATATAGAATCAACATGCTTTTTTCCATACAAACAAGCAAACGTGTACAAACAAATGATTTCCAAGACGACAGGTCTTATGCGCGGCACATCGGCCAGTTTCATACAAATCTTAAATTTGGATTTGAGATCAAAATACCCAACCAAACCGAAAAATCATTTTTGTAATCAAAAGGAATATCAAATATCTAGTACGGATGTGAGCTACTTTATTTATTTTTGCTTTAAATTATAAGATACTAGCTTTTCCCCGCGGCTTCGCTCGCATGGTATTACGGGAAATTACTGTAGCGGTTGAACTTATCAATTATACCCCCTCCTCCCCACCCCCACCCCCTCCCGAATTCCATACATTCATTCCCTTACATTCAGTTTTCAAACATCTCGCCTGCCACCTAAATTTCATAAAGCTATAGCTCAAAGAAAAAAAGAATTATCCAATTTTGTTCATTCGTTCGGAATTTATGCGCTTACAAACATTTCGGATGTTTATTTTTAATTAAATATTTGAAAGTTTGTGAATATAATAAAAAATTACACTATTTATTCAGTTCATTTATTCAGTCTTTATAATCGTTACGAATTATATTTTTAATGTAGGAACTGACATTTATTCCAAAACAGAAGCTTGTCCAAAAAAATAAAACATATTCTAATATTTGAATTTTCTGAAGCAGTAGCAATCGTTTCCATGGAAACGATTTTTTTCTGACGTTAGCAAAAATTTGCTTTAGTTAGCGACAGAAAACGTATAACAAATATAATATATTAATATTTATAATTTCATTACGCCAGAGCTTACCATCATATACAAAATATAGTCTGCGCATATAATTTAGCTTTCTATTGGTGAATGAATTTTTAAAGTCTTTATATTGTGTTATGCGTGAACAGGTCATAAACAAACTCGAGCAGTTTCGCATTTATAATATTAGTATAAAAGTATAAATAAATATAAAAGTATAAATATAAATATATGGATGGATAGGCCATTAAAAATGTTAGTGTTCCATGATTTTAGAAGCAACTTGAGCAATTATTTGTGAGTAAATGAAAAACATAAACAACTTCCACGTTCTACTTAACAGCGTTTTTTTTTTTTTTATTTAATTGCGAAATACATGTTCATATTATAGTTAGTCGGAAAAGCGGCAGAGTTTTAGAGGGCAAACGAAAAATATCAAACGAACAAGTGAGCAAAATAAATTAGGGAAATTCTGCTCTGAACCCTAGAACAAACAATCTAGCAATAATTATCCATGCCAACTCTACTTACGTACAAATGTGAGGCGCTAATACTGACGGTAAACATGGCTGAAATGCTAGATACTTTTGAAAGAAAAGTGCTGAGAATAATATGTGGACCCATGAAAGAGGGGGAACAGTGGCGAATCCGGCACAACAAAGAACTGTACGATATATATCAGGCCCCTAACATCTCAGCCCACATGAGACTCCTCAGGTTGAAATGGGCTGGACATATACAGAGAATGCCGGATACACGCGTCCCAAAAAGAATTTTGACTGGACACCCAGGTGGAAAGAGAAAAGTGGGAAGACCCAGACTGAGGTGGGAAAATGAGGTAAGAGAAAAAGCAGCACAGCTTCTCCAGATAACAAACTGGAAGTCAGCCGCTGAGGACAGGAGGAGTTGGAGGCGAATGTTGCGGGAGGCTAAGGCTCGATATGGGCTGTGGCGCCATCGGAGAGAATGAACCCTACTTACGTAGAAAAAGAGCTGGTATAGTGGTTCCAGAGAGAGAGGTCGTTTGTAAGTCATCGACGAACGTCCTCTTGCTTCTCGCGTGTATTGTATGAAAACAAAAACACAGAAGATACTAGAACGATGACGTCACTGGCGACCTCTCTCTCTGGGACTGCTAAAAAGAGTGGTCAACAATAATATCGGCTGCCTTTGCCGTTGTCTTTACAAGAACAAAAGTAAACATTCAGTTTTAAGACCCCCGAAGAACGGCGAAGACCACTACGCTTGACATGAATCTCTTGTCATCTTCACTTGTGCTTGCAGACATGGCAGCGGACAGTGTCTTGCTTTTAATAGATACCTGCCATGTTATTTATTAACAGTTTGTTGTGGTTTTTGTTTCCAGGCCGTCAGAACCCCAGTTCGCCACGCCACCGGAGTAGCGCTGTTGTTCCGCTACTATAACCAGCTCTACTTCATCGACCGGCGCTTTTTCCCCCCGGACAGGAGCTTGGGGATCTACTTCGAGTGGTTCGACTCACTGACAGGTAAGAATTAGAACTCAATTCGTAATACAATATTGATTGGAAAACATCTCTGCAATACGCAGCAAAGAAGGAAAAATCGTTCTTCACCGTCTTCAACTGCCTCATCATTCTTACTTTTTCATCATCTTTACCTTCTGCGTCATCCTTTGCTTCATCATTCTTACTATTTTCATCATCTTTATCTTTTGCGTCATCCTTTGCTTCAACATTCTTACTATTTTCATCATCTTTATCTTCTGCGTCATCCTTTGCTTCTTTGTCATCTTCACCATCTTCATCGCTTTCATCATCACACTCTAGTTGGGACCAGCCTTTTTCTTATTTCTTACAGCAAGTGTCTTGAACCAATTTTTTTAGTTAAAAATTTGCATTCCCAAAACTTCTTTGATGCTAGTAGTTTTCTCTGTGATATCTTTACCAATACTCAATTTAACTCCAATCTGCTATGTCTGGACTTCGTTAACTTCGCGTCTTCTCTCTGTTTTAATTCCGCCAGAAAAACCCTGAAGTTTTCATTTTACTTTGTTAATAATGATTATTTTGGTTGTTCCTAGGTGTTCCATCATGTCAGAGGACAGTCGCATTCGAGAAGGCCTGCATCCTGTTCAACATGGCCGCCATCTACACGCAGATTGGAGCCAAGCAGGACCGCAGCGAGGCCAACGGCTTGGACTCAGCAGTGGACTCCTTGCTACGAGCCGCTGGCATGTTCCGCTACATCCACGAGAACTTCACCAACGCGCCCAGCATGGACCTTGGCCCCGACATGCTGGACATGCTCGTTAGTCTCATGCTGGTCAGTGAAAAACACGTTATTTTTCTATTTGTAGTAATATTCATATTATCATCAACAATACCAGCGCTACAACTGGAGAACGCCTCGACTCCTTCTGGTCATCTGCTATCTCCCTCCAATTCTATATATTATCTTAGGATGAGCTGTTAGCCTCCACAACATCCAAAACTTCCATGTTTGGGTCTAGCAACACTCATTCGTCAGACTTGCTATACAGAATTTTCATTAAATTACACGACTCAGTTTTATGAATATTGTCTTTGTCTTCTTCCATCCTCTTGCACGCTGCCCCAGACAGACGTAACACCATCAGTTTTTATATTGTATGACTTTTTTTTCAGGCCCAAGCAAGAGAATGCTTGTTTGAGAAACTCGTACTTGGGGCAGAAGAAGAATGTGCCTCCAGAGAGCGGGAACTCTGCGATGACCTCTCCCTGTGTCTAGACCTTTGTCAAGAGAGCCAAACCTTGGCCCATCAGTACCAATTACTCAGACAGAAGGTAATGATTCCCACAACTATTGTTATACAAAGTAACATAACTGTACAATAAATTAAACATATACTAAATAAAGTGGACCTAAATTCAGATCCTTGTTGAACCCCTCTCATGGTTCGCTCAGTTCTTTGTTGATTTAGATTAAAATGTAATTTTTTGGTTTATTTTGCAGATGCAAGCTGAAACTGTGTTGAGCTATGTGCCATATTCGTGGGTTTCCTTGGTGCATATAAAAACTGAATTCTACAAAGGTAAGAGTTGCAAAACCAAAAAAAAATCTTGCATTTTAAAAAAACTTTGTTATAAATTGACTAACAATGTATTTGCTTACAGCCCTCTCCCACCACCACATCGCTACCGGGCTCCTCAACGCCACCACACCCAGGACCTCCATCAATGCCACCACCGACAGACTGGGCAATGTCCACGGCTCGGAACCTAGCCTTCCTGACTGGTGCGACTTCTCTTGCAAAAATGACAGGTGAATATATTTACTAATTCTTTATCTTCAAGACCTTCAGTGTTTATAATCATAATTCTCTTTATCATCTTCACCGTCTTCATCTGCATCATTTTATTATTTTCATCATCTTCATCTTCTGCTTCGTCCCATTTTTCTTTATCATTTTCACCATCTTCATCACCTTCGTCATTGTCTTCATCACCTTCATAATCTTATAGTCTTCATCAGCTTCTTCACTTACTTCATTGTCTTCTTTATTAACTGCATCATCTTCTTCTTTATCATCTTCTACATTAACTTTATCGTCTTCTTCATTTACTTCATCATCTTATTCATTAACTTCATCATCTTCTTCATTAACCGCATCATGTTCTTCTTTATCATCTTCTACATTAACTTTATCATCCTCTTATTAACTCATCATCTTCTTCATTAACTGCTTCATCTTCTACATTAACTTTATCATCCTCTTATTAACTCATCATCTTCTTCATTAACTGCTTCATCTTCTACATTAACTTTATCATCCTCTTATTAACTCATCATCTTCTTCATTAACTGCTTCATCTTCTACATTAACTTTATCATCTTTTACATTAACTTTATCATCTTCTACATTAACTTTATCATCTTCTTCATTAACTTCATCATCTTCTCCTTGATCATCTTCGTATTTATCGTCTTTACCATCTTCCCCATCTTCATCATAATCTTCATCACCTTCCTTATCTTCATCATCATCATGTTTACCATCTGGATCAACTGTCATTGTCATAATCATTGTAATTTTCGTTGTCTTCGGGTAGGTTTGATAAAATTAGCAACATATTTGTTGATTTTCCAGGAATGTGGATGGAAGTCCTGCCAAGAACGGAGCAGTAATGAATGGCTCTATGGCCAGTCGAGAGGAACAGAAGATAGCCCTGGGAAAGGCGCATTTGGCAGAAGCCCTCAATGCTTACGAGGAAGCCCTCAGATTGCAGAGAATGTGCAGGTAAATATTCAATCCTTACATCATTCAAACATCCAATTAACTGGCTGATTGCTGATCGGTCAGTTATTTTTTTTTTACTTTAGCTCTATGCAGGAGGCCCTGAGGTAAATATTTTCCATCGGGGCCTATATCATCTTAAGGGATGCTGTGTGGAGTGTCTTTTAAGGGAAAAAAGGGGAGGAAGTTCTGGGAATGAAAAAGGTTAAGGGTGGGAATCTGGAGGTCAGTGTGTCCAGGAGTGACGGACATATGATTCCATCGCTTCCACTGCAGTGCAAGGAGATGGAACGAGAGATTCCGGCTAGAGAGGTCAGAAGATCTTCTTCAACCGGTCTCTCCCGATCCGGCCCATTATGCAGTAAGTGGGCAGACGCATCCGCCGCCAAGAGCTATAAAAACCTCACCCCATGAACCCTGGCACTCCTGCTAAGTCACTAGCAGTTCAACCCTGCTAGTGACTTAGCCGAACCATTTGGCGTGACCTATGGTAGAGGTTTTGGTTCTAGGGGCAACAGTACCCGTACCCACCTCCGAAATTTAAATTTACTAGAAAGTTGTATTTAACTAGAAATTTTACATTAAAAACAATTCTTTCGAGTTTCTACTGGTACTTTTTGCAGTTTTTAATGATGTTGAGATGTATTTGCATGAACGGAAGATAATATTATTGTACAAAATGATCTACATCAATAATGATTTGACGTGTTTTTGCAGAGAGCTGAAGTCGAAAGCCTCCCTGTGCCGGGTGTTGAAACAGCATCACGATAAAGCCATCGTACAGTCCACCCTACTACCGGATGGTCCAGCCTTTGCAGAGCACTTAGATCCCCCTACTATCATGCGTAAGTCTGAATAATATTTTATCAATAACACCTTAACAAGTACAAGTAAGTATGTAGGTTCGTCATGCGAAATTGGATATTTCCAATGCGGTGGTTCCTTTTGTCCATTTATCCATGATAGATCACTGCAACTTGTTCAAGATACCACGCAGCAGAACAGATCTTCTAGCACAGCATAGCATGATAAGAGGAATGGTGCTACTGATTGAAATTTCTAAAACGGTACATTTATTTTTTTACATTCCATCTTACTATTTTACTATCCATTAGGACCTATGTCACCTTTGGGAATGCTGTGAGTGATTGTTTTTTGAGGAAAGGAAGGAGAAGAATTTCTAGGAAGGAAAAAGGGATGAGGAGTAGGAATCTGGGGGTGAGTGTGTCCAGAAATGATGGACCCATGATCCGTTCCTCCCACTGCGTTGAACAGGCGATGGGTCGCGGGATTCTGGCTCGAGAGGTCAAAAGGCCTCCACAACCAGTCTCTCCCGATTCGGCCTACCACTAGTAGGTGGGCAAAAATATTCACCGCCAAGCAGGCAGGTTCAATTATCAAAAACAATCCATTTTCATAAAAAAGACGTACAAAAATAACAAATTTTGCTTTGGTCATACATATTAGTAAAAATAAATGAAGCCCAGTTCCAAATCATCAGGACAGTGATTTCTGACATATATTCCGTGACTGTTCAACCCCATAATGGCAGAGCATTGTATTAATTTACCTTTCTATTTGTTTTAGCTTCAACAAAATTCCAGCTGTCTCTCACTCAGCCAGACTTCGCCCAGCACCGAGTGGAAGATCTTTTCAAATCCCTGGGACCAGTGGCCATCTTCTCCGCTAAGAGACACTGGAGCGCTCCCCGCCTCGTCCAACTGCAAAAGTCACAACTCAACGCCAAAACGATGAAGCACGACAAACAAAGAGTCGAACGTGGGAGAGTCAATGGAAAAATGTACCAACCAGAAGATAACATCTACAAAAACGGCGGAAAAGTATTAAGAAACATGTCTCTTTACGAAAAGAGGGACAGATCCGAAGACAACAGCTCGTACTACTATCAAAGAGAGATTATTAAAAGTGACGAGAAATACAAACTCGGCCACGAAGATACGACAAGATTAGATAACATCGCAGATCAAGAGAAGAAGAAACGAAGCAATGGAAAACTTCCAGTCACACGACAAAACGGTGTTTACATAAACGGGTACAACAACAATAGTCATAATGACAGAAGAAACAGCAAAGATGTTGACCCGTTCATAACCAAATACAACGAAAAGAATATGTCGGCCAATGATTTGCATTATAACATCAAAACGGACGGGAATAGAATTAGAATCAAAAATGGCGATCGGAATGGTAAAGAAATCAATGGTAAAAATGCTTATTTCCAGAAATCTCTCGGTGCAGAGAACTTTGGGTATATGGTAACGCCAAAGACAAATGCTGCCGAGTTGAAGAGTAACGGGAATGCTTTGATCAGGAGGATCTCCAGCGAGTGCAATTTGAATTCTCCTGACGAAGATGAGAATGGATATGATAAAAATAATCCCAGCGAAGGTTTCGGTTTCTCTGTGAGAGGAGATGCTCCCGTAATTATTGCTAGTGTTGAACCAAGATCATTGGCTGATGTAAGTATATTCATATTTTGAATATTGCCTTAGTAAAGGTCACACTTTATTGCAATGCACACTGTCACACAACTATGAAGGCGAATACAGAAGGAACTAATGGACATTACAATTGGATCGTCTTAAACCATAGTGAACTAACTCACTTCACAATTTTTGAGTTAGAGCTTGAAATGAGGGCTCCAAATCATAATCTAGCTCTGTCAGACAGAAGAACCAATCAGAGAAAAATCGTATATGATTAACCAAGGCAGTATTTCTCTGATTGGTTCTCTCTGGCAGAGCTAGATTATGATTTGAAGCCCACATTTCAAGCTCTAACTCAGAAATTGCAAAAAATAAGTTAGTTCACTATGCTTTAAGACAATTCAATTTGGGAGGTGGGAATGAGACTGCCGACCCATTTATTGGATAAACGACACCTCTGCCGTAAGTCACCCCAGTGGTTTGCTGCTACGTTTGGTGACTTAGCAAGGTACATGGGATGAGATTTGTCTAGGCCTAGGTCGCAAATGCGCCTGCCCACCCACTGCATGGCTGGCCGGATAGACTGGTTAAGGAAGACATTTTAATCTCTCCAGCCATCTCTCTCTCTCCACTGGGAGGGATGGATTTATACAACCGTCACTCCTGGACACACTGAACCCCAAATTTCTACCCACCACTGTTACATTGTTCCTTCCCAGATCTTCGTCTCCTCCCTTACCTTACTTTGAAAAAACTCTTCACACAGCATCCTTAAAGATGACAAGTAAAATAATTTCCCTCCTATGTGGAGCTTAGTAATAAAAATGTAATACCTTGATTGTTAGTTTTATTTGCCTAACCTAACCTAACTTTTTCCTTGCAGCTGGGCGGCATGCGAGACGGAGACTTCATAGTGGCCATAGGAGACCGGGACGTGAAATGGTGCCCCCACGATGAGGTTGTGCGGCTAATTAAGGCTTCGGGGGAGTCCCTCAGCGTCAAGCTGGTCACCCCTATGGACAGGAACTATCTGAAGGTACGCTCAAAATACTAACTGCCTTAATAATGATACTTAACTACTGCTGGCCAAAATGTGGTCAATTTGAAGAGATATTTTAAAACATTTACACGGTCCCGTGCTTTGGATTCTTCTATTAATCACAGAGCTAGCAGTTTCACACTTTAACCAGAGATGTCTCGCATCTCTGAATTATTTGTTATATATTCCACAAACCAAAATGATTTAAATATTTTTTCTTACAAATTATTCATCATGTGTTTACATATTATTAAGAAATGCAGGTTCGAATTTTAATTTGTCTATGATAATCAACTAGGCCATAGACAACACATAGAAGTCATAATATTTAATATTTTCCTAAGTAGGTACCAAAAATGGAAATTTTAATGTAAATATTCGATTCCATAGCTGTCTAAGTCCTCCATCACGACAAACATTTTCGGCTTACTGTGGTGGTAGTACGAGATTTTCAAATATTGTCGGGTTATTCGTAACCCGGAAATGTTTGTTTTTCTTTTAAAATAAAATATATAAATAAGTAAAAAATAATAAGCAGAATTCATGCATTTATAAATCGAACGATTTTTTTTAATTTTTCTATATGAGACCAAAAAATATGGGATAAATGATCAAATATATGTGTGTTCATTGGCTCTCTAACATTATAAGCAGTTTACGTGCTTGTATACAATTTAATTGCCGGCAACCCGGGCGTTTATTACAGTAACAATATAATACAAGAAAAGTATGTAACCCGTCTCACTAGACGATGTCTGTTCTGAGACGGGTACATAAATATGCGTGCATGAACATATTAATACACAATTAGCATATAAAAACATATTAATCATATAAACACATACACACATACACACAAACACATACACACATATGTTTATATATAAGTTTATATGCTTATATGTTTATGTTTATATGCCATATGAAAATTCGGAGGGATGATTTTTTGAAAGAGAAAGGGAAATTTCCAAACCGAGAGCTTAAAAATTTCCGAGCGCTCGAGGCTGAAATCGATTATATTGCGGAATGCTCCCTTAGTTAACCCAAAGATAGTGAAATATAAGAGATGTGCTATCCGCAGTTTTTACGGGGTGGGACTATGTTTCCTGGCGTCGCCAATATTGTTAATCAATACTACAGCACACCTTAAAAAAATCTACTAACTGAACAAATTCTTTCCGTGTTCAAACTATTCCCATTAGGTAGCAGTTTGCTGACAGTCGGACGGACATCATAGCATATCTCTTGTATTTCATTTTATTTGGATAAACCCATTCGCCCCAGAATTATTATTATTTTATTCTCACGGTAATAGAATGTTTATATTTTCACTGTAATACAAAATTTATTTCACTTAGAATGTTTATATTTTCACTGTAATACAATGTTTATTTCACTTAGAATGTTTATATTTTCACTGTAATACAATGTTTATTTCACTTAGAATGTTTATATTTTCATTGTACAGATTATATAGAACCGGGGTTTGTGGCCAAGGGGTTAATATTTTTTCCATAATGCTAGGGACAGACTCAGCTATAAAAGCCCCAGCGTTATTTGGCTCGGCATATTACGGCATATCGCTCATCGTACATTCCCAATGGGAATGCATGGCGAGCTAAATGCTAAAATAGGCCAAGCCAAATAACACTGGCGCTTTTATAGCTGAATCTGTCAGCCCTGTAAATCTTTAATGATTTCAAACTAATGAAATTTATTTGTTTCTGTTTTTAGGCAACGACAGCTGATTACACTGATGGTAAAATAAACCAGGTAATTATATTATATTAATTTATACAGGCAATTTTTTGCAATAGTTTGTTTACGACAGATGGAAAGGCTGATATGTTATTGAAAGAAGGGCAAATGCAGATAACTCTATTAATGGACGACTGAATGCCGTTGCCGCTATCAAAAAACTGTTCAAAGAAGCTAGCAATCCACAATGGAGTGCTGGTACCAACTCTGGTGTACGGCAGTGAGGTATGGAACAGGCAGAGGAAAGATGAAAGTAGAATGAATGCTGTAGAAATGAGATCCCTGAATACCGTACCTGGGGTAAAACCATATATGATCGTGTGAGAAATGTGAAGATCCGCAAGGAATGATGTAAGTAATGAGTAAGATCTAGGAGGGGACGCTTAGATAGTTTGGGAATGTTGGGCATTGGACGTAACCTATTGAATTCACCTATACACAACATATATCTATCATTATTTCTAGTTTTTCTTATAGAAATTAGCACTTTACATTATAGAAATGTGTCTGTTTTCAGTTAGTAGTCCTACCAGTTCCCTTAGTGAGTGCACTGTCCGTATTGAGTTGCCTGGTTCGTCCAGGGTTTGATCAGTTTATAAGTATAGGGTGTTTTTTTTAGAGGTATACAAATTCAAAATGAAAAAAAACGCATTAAGATAATGTTATTGTCTATGAAGTTGGCTTTATTTAATAGATCATTTTATGCCATTATTGTTTAAATACGATTTTGGGCATATGAGCGCCCACAGCTGGCTCGAATGAAGCGCAATCGTGAAGTCCAATTTTCACCAACTTTATCGAGGAACTGGGTCCATATAATGGCAAGAATACGGCGAATGTTGACTACCAAATTGTCCAATGTCTTTTTTTTCAGCATAGACTAGTGACTTCACATACCCCAAAGAAAGTAATCTAATGGTGTGAGATCACACGATCGTGAAGGCCAGTTCACAGGTCAACGTTACAAAGGCCCGCAATAACTGCGTGAATCATTTGGTGAGCGCATAATTTCACGTAATAGACCTGTCAACAGGCCTTCACGATCGTGTGATCTCACACCATTAGTACTTTCTTTGAGGGTTTGTGAAGTCACTAGTCTATGCTGATAAATCAGAGATGTTGGACCATTTGGAAGTCAACATTTGCCGCGTTGTTGCCGTTATATGGCCCCAGTTCCTCGATAAAGTTGGCGAAAATTGGACTTCACGATTGCGCGTCATTCGAGCCATCCATGGGCGCTCATATGCCCAAAATCATATTTAAACAATAATGGCATAACATTATCTATTAAATAAAGCCAATATCATAGACATTAACATTATTTTAATGCGTCTTTTTTCATTTTGAATTTATATACCTCTAAAAAAAACACCCTTTACTTTGGATTGTCTCTTTTCAGTTGCCCTCTCCAATTCCTTCCAATGCTGGGATTTGACCCACTTCTCAATATGTAGTTTGGTGTGGTAGGCCACCACTCCTGAATCATGCAAGCAGTGCTCCATCCCTTTCCTTGCTAGTCCATCAGTCATTACCTTCAATGCATGCATCTAACTTTTATCATTCCCTTTAAGATGAACGGCAGCCCCTTGCACAAGGCAGGCTCCAATCAGGGCTCCATGTCAGCGGCCTCTAGCTGCACTAACTCAAGCGGAGGCTCAGCCGGGCCCCCGCTAGTTGGGGGGCGCCATTCAGGGGCCAAGCGGGCCCCTTCCTGGAATCCCTTCCGCCGCCACAACGCCTCCAGGGACAGCAGTTCCAACCGAGGCTCCCACTCCAGCAATGTCATCTTCAGATGAAATTAATTCAATCATTGTAATATGTAGTTAGATTATAGAATGTTTGTGTTTTCACTGTAATACAATGTTTA
Source organism: Glyphotaelius pellucidus (assembly GCA_936435175.1). Lineage (NCBI taxonomy): Eukaryota > Metazoa > Arthropoda > Insecta > Trichoptera > Limnephilidae > Glyphotaelius > Glyphotaelius pellucidus. The sequence continues at coordinate 4,510,296 of OW386561.1, forward strand.
TTATATATCACTGTTTGTTTATATTTTCATTGTATAGAATATTTATATTTTCATTGTAATAAAATGTTTGTATTATCAAAAGTGTAAAATCAAATGGTCAACCTCAATAAGATGTCAAAGTAAAATAATTTTCAAATGAAAAGTTAAGATTTATAAAAAGTTGTCGGCAATAAATTGTAGAAATTTAATTTAGTGAAAAACTGCAATGAAATTTTTTCATAGCTTGTCTCAAGTAAATTTTTCCCGTATGAAATTATTTGTCCACTCAAGCAATGGCTACTCAAACTTGCAGGTGATTTTTTATATAACCTAAAATTTTAGATATATGGTGAAATTTCTGTGGATCTTTGGCTTTAGATCACAGTTAGCGATTTGTGTTTTTCTGTATTACTATTTGGAGACAAGATATTTATTAAATCGAATGGCCAAATCGAAAACAGAATACCTGGAAATCCCCGTTACTCGAGTGGTTATGGCTACGTGCGGAGTATAGAGTTGAAAGGGGAAAAGGCTAACTCCCTTTTTGCCCCTTTTACAACATTTTATTTTTATTTATATCTGATTAATTAATTATTTACATTTCATTAAAAAAACACTTTTCCGTGCAATTATTAATTATTAACAAAACATTAAAAATAAGATTTTTGAATACTAAAGAAAAATATATTTTTTAACGGTTATTCGTGTCGGCAAGTTTCAACTAAGAATTGAAAAATTCATTGTAGAGTATTTAATATAAAAAAATTGTCTAAATTATCAAAGGTTTGTACAAATTAAGATTTTATTTAATTACAAAAGATCTATTAAAATCTCTCAATTAATCAAATGTATTTTTGTACATAATTGATAAGTGTTGTCAAAAATGTTTTGAAATACATTTAATTATTTTTAATATATGTAAAAATTATTATTATTTTTAAAAATTTGTTTTTGTGAGCTGGTCTTACGAGTACATAATTAAATATTTATATACTATATACAAATAATATGAAGAGATATATTATAATTTAATTACATTACCAATAATAATAACTGATTAAGTAAGCAAAATAATATATTTTGCAAATTAGTTGACTTTTAATATAAGAAGTCCATTTAAATATTGTACAAATCATAATTATAATATAGAATCTGTTTATGTATTGAAAAAATAGCATTTTCAAATAAGTTCAAAGTATTTTATTAATGATTTGGGTTTAGAAATATTTCGGTGAGTGTAACATTATACTATTATTTTTTATCCCTCAAATGAATGCAACATTTTGCTATTACTTCTTATCCCTCAATTTATTGTAACATTGTTATATTACTTCTTATCCCTCAAATGAATGTAACATTATGATATTACTTCTTATCCCTCAATTTATTGTAACATTGTTATATTACTTACTATCCCTCAAATGAATGTAACGATATTCTTTTACTTCTTATCCCTCAATTGAATGTAACATTTATACTATTACTTCTTATCCTTCAACTGAATGTAACATTGTTCTATTACTTCTTATCCCTCAAACGAATGTAACAAAATTCTATTACTTCTTATCCCTCAATTAATGCAACAATGTTCTATTACTTATTATCTCTCAATTGAATGTAATATTATTCTATTACTTCTTATCCCTCAATTGAAATTATACAATATTATCCATTATTTTACTGATATTTTGTTAAGTATTTTATTCCTTGTAAATTTTCTTAATTGTTGTAAAAAATCTAAGCCACACAAAAATTAATCTTTAGAATAAGAATAGGAAATCAATGTAATATAAATTTTTGTAAAAATAAAAGTAAAAAATTGTTACTTATTAAAAATTTAAATATGGGAAATCATAGAAATAAAACTTTATTGAATATGGTATGTACCAATAATCAATTTATTATATTGTATGTTTTGCTTTGTGCAGTTTGATAAAAAATTATTTCATAAAAATTATTAAAAAAAAAACTGCAATGGTTTTTATTTTCAATTTCGAATGTAAATATTTTATTGTCTTTTAAGCTAATTTAATGAAGTTCAATGAATGTTTTTACAATTGAATTAATATCAAATTATAATTTATTAAGATCTATTATTTATGTAAATGGAAATGCCATACTGGTCAATAAGAAATATATAAACTGAAACATTTGTGTTGTTTTATTTGGGCCTACCGAGGCAATATTTACGACGATACGATCGCACCGTCCCAGCCACAGCACTCCTGTCCCGGTGGGACTAGCACACCAGGGGACGCTGATTTGTTAGGGCTTGAAATACATACCCTGAGGGTTGGAAGGACATTGGAGTTTAATCGACCGATATACATGGCAACCTAATTAGCCAATATTGGAACTTAGGTTGGGCAGAAATAAGGGAGTTGATTGGATGTTTTTTTATTCCCTTTATGCCTTCCTTCTTCTTGCCTCTTCTCTTCCACCTTCTCAGAACCACACCTACTATCTATATGTTATGTGATAGACCAGTGGTCCCCAACCTATGGGTCGCGGCCCAATACCGGGCCGTGGACCAAATGGTACTGGGTCGCGCCGCCTGCTTAAATATCAAAATAATTTTTTGAAAAAATCGTCAATTATATAAGAAAAAACATTCTTTCAACCTTCCCGTTGAGCCTTAAAAATAAAGAAAATACCCATGAATCCAAAATAAATTATTGAAGAAGAAGATAACACTTATAATCTAAATGAAAATATGAAAGAGAACAAGACACAGAAAAATAGAAAAAGACAATGGTCGCAACTGGGAATCGAACCCAGACCTCTCGTCTTACCTTCAAAAGTTATAAAAAGAGAGTTTTTCTTATAAAAAATTGAATATTCATTTAGACTTTCATAAAGTCAATAGTTCCATCAATCATCATCATCAATATATTAGGTTAACTGGAAGAAATAGGATGTAGGTACCTATAAGTTATACCTTTTGTACTAAATGAAAATTTTGTACAATAAATGATTTTGATTTTGATATTAATATGTGAAGCCAAATCTTTGTACCCCTTTTTACGAAAATTGCGCGGACGGAGGAGTATGAAATTTCGCACACTTATAGTTTATATAGAGGAGGAGTGCAGAATGCTAATATTTTTTTTAAATTATACATAAAAATACATTAAATCAATAATAAAAACATTACACACACTACCATGTATTTGACACACACACACGCGTCTTTACTCTATTGTTTATTGTTAAAGTCTATGGTCAAATTGAGAATAGATTAATATTGTTTGTCTTTAATATTATTTGTCTATGGTCTTACTGAATGTCAAACATAAAAAAACCATTACAATTATGGTCGAATTTCGACCGTTGGGCGAACACTAGTATGAATAAATTCGGATACATTTATCCGAGACGCTATTCAGGTTACAAACCAATTCTTAGAATGATTGTTCCAATAGAAAGAGTAGTTGCCCATAATATGGAAAAAAGAACTAGTTGAAGATAATATTGTTCATTCTAAAATATTTGAAATATGAGATTGATGCTTCAGCTTATCTAACATACTTAGTACACAACACCAGAGCTCGACAGATTTTCTACAACTGTAAAAGAAGGGTTAAAGAATCTTTAGATTATTGGAATCTTTAACCCATTGGCCACAAACCCCGGCAGCCTGCCGGGTGTGCAACTCAGGTACTTACCCACAAACGCCGGGCTAGAGTAGGTCCGCCAAAAAACGGAAAACCAGCACGACAGTGACTTTTTAGAAAAAAAATTTAAATGCCAATTGCTCCGCAGGTAGTTATTTATTAATTTCGTAGAATTGGCAATAATATGTTTCTTATATTTTTTCCCTGATATTTGGGTTCCAAGTTTTATTTGCAGCCAGCCGCCATTTAATTTCTTCATAATTGCGAGTGGTTCTAGGCTTTTGGCAGTGACCCTGCCCGTCCCTGAATGCTTTGAGAACTCTCATACCAAATTATTTTATTAGTTGATAATATACATGTATGTAAAAAACCAAGAAAATAATTGTTCAATTTATAAATTTTATGTTTTTTTGTAACTTTATAAATAAAAATGTGAAAAAAAACCTATGAAAAAAAAGAAAGTTATATTTGTATCCTTATTTACACATATTTTAATATTTTTTTAATTTTGATTTTTATGTTTTTCTTTACCTTAATCTAATATGTAAACAAATTTAAAGAAATTAGTTCATTTGAATGTATGGTTCAAAAGTGACAATAGATTTAGTATATCAATGCAGGTTTTCAATTTTTGGTATAAGATTAATTCAGTGGTGAAGGCCAAATTTTTAGCGCATTAATTCTGTGGCCAATGGGTTAAGAAATAAAACCGACATTATTTATAATAGATCGTAATAACTTTTATTTAATTGTAATACACGTGTTATAAGGCGTAGTTGGTATCATCTATGTAATTGTTCATATTTTTAAAAATCTGAAATTGTTTTCTGACGAATACCTTTTGCACGTTTCTGGTATGCTTTATCATGCAATTGGCTCAAAAGCATGATGTGATACGGTTCTGCACTGTTCTCCATTGCCCATTGAACAAGTGTTAAAACTTGAAATAGCATCTTCAAATGTAACTGTTTCATGTGTTTGTTCCTCTTCTTCTGTAACATTCTCATTTTCTTTAAGCGCAAACTCTCTCAACACTTGGGTATGTTTTTAGGTTTTCACGGCCAAAAAGTATTTTTGTTATTGTTTTTGGGGTGTTATGCCGTGTTTCGCTACCTCCTTCTTTAGCCAACGTTTCGGACAGCGTTACAGTGTCCATCATCAGGGCAGATGAGTAAATGATATTGGTGAGAGTGTTTACTTATGTGTGTCGAAGCGATACCGTGCTGCCAGCTCCATTTCTCTACGAGCTGGTGTTAGAAAAAATTCAGCATGGTTTTTTGCGTTTAGCTTTGGTGTAGCCGTCAATTACCGGATACCAAGAACTATTGAGCTTAGCTCCGTCGTCTCTGTTAATATTGATGGGGTTTTTATGGATTTCAATTGCCTCCGTAATTAGGCGTGCTCTGTAAGTTTTGGGTCTTCCCAGGACTTCAGGAACAAATCCAAAGTAATGGCCGGTTTCGATTAAGTGCTCGGCGATTGCCGATTTGTCAGGGTGGCCAAGTTTACAAGCACGAAAGTGTTCCGAAATCCTTTTGGAGATCGTCCGCTCTGTCTGGCCTACATAGACCTTGTCACATCCGGAACAGCTGAGTTTATATACTCCATCTGTTTCCAGAGGAAACTTAGTCTTTGCCGACCTCAGTAGGTCTTGGATTTTTGTCGTGGTTCCGAAGACCGTCTTGATGTTCTCTTTTCTCAACAGCCTGGCAATTCTGTCTGTTACATTATGGACGTAAGGCAGGAAAGCGCAGCCTTTTGACTCTTGTTCACCCCTGTCTTCGTTTCGTGCTGATTTGAAAAAAAAAAAAAAAAAAAAAAAAAAAAAAAATCTCAACACTTCTTTAAAAGCAATTTCATGATCAGTCAATATTTCAGAATTTTCCTTATCTATATTATTTCTGGTAACCCATCATTATCTACTAAATTTAATGTTTGCAATTTTATTATTGAATTATTGGTAAATTATCTTCTTCTTGATCTTCGCACTCAGAATCTGAATCCATTATGTTCCCAAACTCCCTCTATATTTGCCATACTTTCTACCACGATTTTTGACGTGATTAACGTCTTATAAATCGATGAACATGACGTGTTCCGCCTGAGCCGGCTTATGACGCATCAATGCAATTTTTCATCAATGTTTTCTTATCACGTAAAATTATTATCCGTAAACCGACTTTACAGACAACCAAATTTTTATAATTAGATTAGAAGTCACCTTCTCCCCAACGTTCAATCAAGTCATTACACTAAGTCGCATAAATTGATTTTCTTGAGGACTGATATGATGCTATCTTCTTCGCCAATAATTTTCAAAAGGAGTTTCTTGCGATTTGCAATTTTCACCTTTCCGATCACCAAAAATTTCAATTTATGTGAACCAGTGGAATTGGCACAAATCATAAATGTTATCCATTTCTTTCTTAATTCTGGGCCTTGCAATAAACCTTCTTTGGCCATGTGTGTCTTCATGTGCCAAAGTTTTGTCAGGTAAAACATTCTAAAATAGGCCACTTTCATCAGCGTTATAGCGCAATAAATTTGGTCTGATAAATAAATAATACGTTACTAGCAGTTACTAACTGGTAGGCCCTGCGGGTGGCTGGCGATCCAACAGTAACTTTGTAACATTCAACAGTAACTTTGTGTTTCACGTACGAAAATGGTTTTGCGTAAGGCGCGGCGTCAGAGATGTACTTGAAGTCAGGTTCTCAAATTTCAAGCGTACAGACGCTAAGGTATTAATACTGTTTATGTTATAAAAATTTACGCAATCTTCGTAGCTTTAAATTTGTTTGCTAAAGTAGCTTTAAGATTGTTTTAGCAATCTTCGTAGCTTTAAGATTGAACTCTTCTGAACAAAAAAATTCAAATCTCCAAGTTCATTTTGACTATTTTCAACGATTTATACCAAGAGGGCAAAATGCTGAAAAGGTATTTTATTTTAAATTACTTCGTAAATGAAAAATAGCACAAAATATACCAGGAGCACATAATGCTTAAGAGCTAATAAGCAAGACGATTATTTTTAAATTAAAATTCTATACCAAGTCAATAATTTACATTATTTATGAAAAATCTATCAGGAGCACAAGAGTTGGAAGGGTAACATAACGCCTGCCGTATCTCTTTTCTGCAATCCTCACTACTTTAGGGCTATGTATATTGCAGAATATTATTATTTAAGGCGTCCTATGTGCGCCTGGTCAACGAATTTACACAGTCTGCGCAGCTTTGAAAATATGCAGATTGCAGATTTTTTTTTTTTTTTTTTGGTTTTAGGCAATTCACCCTAAAAAGAGTGCTTTGTGCCGGTAATAGTTAAGAAATTTCGGTAAATCTAATGGGAAAATAATAAAACAAATTAAATATTGGACTCATTTAGATCACTAAAACAAATTAAATATTGAATTCATTCAGGTTAATAAACTTACATAAAGCTGTATGAACACGAGAATTGTTAAGAGATAAAAGGTATGAAATGTTAAGGGGGGACTGGTGTGTGATTTTAATAAGCCGGCGGTATATGTTCTTGAAAGATGAATGGTTTTTACAGTTAAAGAAAACGTGGTCGAGGGTTTCCTCTTCCACACCGCACTGGCAGAACGGATCATCTAAAACTCTAATTCTAGACAAGTGAGATGCAATTGAACAGTGACCGATTCTCATTCTCGAGATACATGAAATGAATCGTTTTGAAAGTTTTTTACCGTGAAACCATGGCTTAGCAGGGATATGGTTTTGAATTCCCGCATAGAAAGATCCAGTTCTTATTTTGGAGACTGCCCAATTTTCTTCCCAGGCACGAGTCATATTGGATTTAAGAATTGGAAAGACATCGGAGATAGGAATTCTAAAATTTAGTGGGATAGTTCCGGAATCTGAACCAGATTTGGCGAGAAAATCGGCCATCTCATTACCCTCGATACCCAAATGGGCAGGGACCCAGGCCAATATCGTCTCAAACCCAGATTCACTAAGAGAATTGAGAAGATTTTTTATTTTACATATAATATTGTCTTCCGGATAAAGTAAAATATTTGACCTAATTTTAGTTAGAGCACTTAGTGAATCAGTACATAGTAAGGCTCGATGAATGTTGAGAACCTGGATTTGATTTAGCGCTTGTTCAATTGCAAAGCATTCGGCTGTAAATATGGAAGCTTCTTTCGGTAATTTATAAGTGAGATTGATGTTGAATTCTGGACTATATATCGATGCTCCACATCTTTTATTTTCAAATTTGGAACCATCCGTGAAAAGAATGGAAAATCCAGGGAATTTTGAAGCCACAATGCTTTTAAAACAATCATCCACATTTTGAAATTTATTTGGGGAGGATAAAATATTCTTCTGAAAGACTGATGTTTGTATGTTCGGCATAAAAGTGATTGCCTTAAATGGAATATTGTATATAGGAAGATTGGGAACTTCTTGAAGATATTGGAGGGAAGATGATAGAGAATTATAGAGATGAAAACTTTTAATTAAGAGAGGAAAACATTGTTTTTCTCTCAGTCTTTTGTTAGAATTCAAATTAACACTTAACCTATTAAGACTTTGTTTAATAGGATGATGAGATAACGATAAAGCCTTGAAAATATATTTATTGGCAAGGAATTGCCTTCTGAAATATAATGGAGGCTCCAAACATTCCACCTGAAGCGCATTAATTGGAGAAGACTTCATAGCTCCAATAATCATTCTGAGGGCTTTTGATTGAATTCTTTCCATTTTTTTATCTAGATATTTAGGGAGTGGGTCAAAAAGGAATGAGCCATAATCCAAGTGGCTCCGAACTAGGGAATCATACATTAATTTAAGAGTGGTAAGATGAGATCCCCACCATACTCTGGAAACTGCTCGCATCATATTAAGTCCCTTTTCACACTTTGTAGAAATTATCTGAATGTGTGGAAGCCAGGAAAGTTTATGGTTCAAAAGAAGACCAAGGAATTTGATTTGAGTAGCGGTTTGTAGAGGAACATTATCAAAAGAAATTGAGAATTGGGGAATTTTTCTTTTGCGCGTGAAAGCCACGACCCTTGTTTTAGATGCCGCCAGATTCATCCCATTTATTGACAACCAGCTTTTAATATATTGTAAAGCCAAATTCATTTCCTTAGCTGCAAGAATAATATTTTTATGTAACAAATATATAAGGATATCATCCGCAAAGTAAAGACGCTTGATAGAAAAAGGAATTACTGAGTCTAGGTCGCTTATATAAATATTAAACAACAGAGGACTAATAACAGAACCCTGGGGCAAACCTCTCCATAGTTTGCGCCTTAAGCATTTAGAGGAAGACTCAATAATAATGGACCTATCTGAGAGCAAATTAATAATAAATTGGACTAATTTCGGGGGGATTTGTTTTTTAATTAGCTTTTCTTTCAAAACATTCAGTAAAACATCATCGTAAGCTGATGAAAGGTCAAGGAATGTAGCCAATGTATAAGAATTTAGGGATTGGGAAACTCGGATATCAGTTGTGAACAAACTTAAATTATCCATTGTCGATTTCTTTTTCCGAAAACCATACTGATTTGGTGAGATAATATCTTGACTTTCAACAAACCACTCTAATCTGTTCTTCATCAAACGCTCCGCTACTTTCATCAAACATGATGAAAGAGCAATAGGCCGATAAGACGAAATTTCAGATGGATTTTTCCCAGGTTTTAAAATGGGAATGATTTTTTGAGTTTTCCAATCATCCGGAATTAGTCCTGTTTCAAACATATTATTAATAAGAGATAAGAAATATTCAACCGCCATATCAGAAAATGATTTGATGAAACTATTAAGTATTCCATCGGGACCCGGAGCAGAGTCAGAAAGGGTTCTTATTACTAGTTTCATTTCATCAATGGAGAAAGGAGCATCTAGCCAGTTAGAATGAGATGGATATGGCTTAATAGAAGGCATTTCTTCACATCCGGCCACTGATGGGGGGGCTATTTTATCCGCAAATCCTATAAGAATTTCTTCTGATAAATGTTTGATTCTCGGCGGGGAATACGATGATCCGAATTTTTTTAAGCTAGACCAAACTGAAGATTGGGGAGTTTCCGGAGACAGGTTCTCACAGAACTTCCGCCATCCAGCGCGTTTTTTATTTTTCAAAATTCGTTTGGTTTCTGCCTGGGCTTTTTTAACTGATAAAAAATTTTCTAGTGACATACACTTACGAAAAGAGGAAATTGCTTTTTTACGAGAGTTGACGGAGCGAGTGCATTCCTCGTCCCACCACGGAGTAGAGTGTTTTATTTTAATGTTCGCATTGCGTTTCGGGATGGATTTTTCTGCTGCATTTATAACCATAGAGGGAAACGTCTCACATTGCAATCTGATGTCTCCCGGGGACGATTTTTTTTTTAAATTAATAAGGTTATCTAGTTCAGAAGAGAAAGTGCTCCAATTCGCACCATTTATTCTAAATTTGAGATTATTTTTAACTGGATAAGTGTTAGATTGATGGTGGAATCGGATTATAATTGGGAAATGATCACTAGAGAGGGGATCGTTTAGGATGTCCCAAGAGCATTTAGATGCTAACGAATATGAACAAAGAGATAAATCAACAGCACTTTTCCGTTGATGAGGGGGGGTGAATCTGGTTGGAGATCCGTCATTTAAAAAACATAGGTTATGGGTATCAATAAAATCTAAAAGATTGCGGCCAGAACGATTTGTTATTTTGCTACCCCAAGAAGGGGAATGAGCATTAAAATCTCCAAGGATCATAAAAGGGGAACAAATCTGGGTTAAGATTGGTGCCCATTCATTTTCAATAAAAGTTGTAGAGGGAGGAATATATATTGATAATATTGTGATATCAGATAAGACAGCTGCTATTATCTGGATATCGTCGGAGGGAGTATGTATATTAATTTGTTTAAACGGGATAGAATTATGGATTATCAGAGCCGTGCCGCCTTTACCATCCGGTCTGTCGTGTCTGAGACAATAATAACCCGGAATTCTTAAGTGAAAGGAGGGTTTTAACCACGTTTCAGAAATGGCGGCCACTGAAACGTCGTGTTCGTCGAGTAATTGAATTAGGTCAGATTTGTTAGCGAAGAGGCTTCTACTGTTCCACTGAAGAATTTTGTTCAGTTTCGAAGTCATTGGGGAGGCAAGATAATAAAGATTTAATGTAATCGGCAGCGTTGGACGGTACAGTATTGTTGTTTGTAAGGATAGAAATTAAAAGGGTAATTAAAGTTTGTATAAAAGAATTATTATTCAATATTTCGGGGAGAGCAGGAGGGGATGTATTACCATTAATGGCACACCCATTGGGGGTCCGAGATTTGGCATTCCCATTCGGGCTGGTCAAAACATTATTCAATTGTTTTTTATCAAGGTAAGGAGTATATTTTGGGTTGGGTTTGACTGGCTTAAGAATGGTTTCTCTGTGAGAAGATGACGTTGAATTTAAAAAGGTGGTTGATTGAAAAGGAGCTGAGGACGATGTCATCTCTGCGAATGATTTTTTCGCAGGAGAGAATAACTTTGAGGCCTGGAAGTACGAAATGTTGTCGGTAGCCATTTTATGTTTTATGTTCCTCTGTCTTGTCAATTCCGGACAGGCTAGACTAACCGCGGTATGTGCACCCGAACAGTTAATGCAAATGGGATCATTGGAAGATTTTGGACATTGATCAAATGGGTGACCTTCTCCGCAAAAGTAACAACGTGGAGGGGAGCGGCATACGGATTTTGTATGTCCAAACCGGCAGCAATTGAAGCATTGAACAGTTGGAAATTTATAAACTTCGACGGGAAGCGAGGTATAATAAATAAACACACGAGACGGAAGGGATTGTCCCTCAAATGTAACAACAACAGATTGGGAAGGTTTCCAGATCGTGTTTCCATCAGTAGAATCCTTGTAGTTCAGTCGACGTGCTTTTATTACTTTCGGGGTTCCATGGGAATTATTCAAAGCATCAACAATTTCAGCCTCTGGGATCTCCGTGGGAATTCCTCGAACAAGACCCATTCTCGTAAGGTTAAATGACGGGATGAACGATTTATATTTATGGTTTGAGAGCGAGTCAATTTTTTTTACAAATCCATTTGCGGATGCGGCAGTATTAAACTCGATAGATAATTTATATCGCCCTTCCGGTTTAATTGAACCGTTAGCAATACCAAGGTTATTATTTTTTGAGTCAAATAAGAATTTTCCGAAATCTAAAGGATGAATAAGTTTTCCTTGTTCAGTTCTCTGAACAATTACGATAAAAGGTCCGGAAGCGGAAGCAGGATAAAGTAAGTCAGTACTTTTTGTATTATCGCTAGCTAAAGTACTTGTCTGTGTGTTACTATTGGTGATAAGGTCGTTAGAGGTCGAGGTTTGTTGAATCGGCGGTATAGATTTAACTTTCGATGGCATGTAAAGGCTTTGCGATGGTCGTCGTTTACGAGATGGAAGCGTAATAGAAGCCTGGCTAGTATTAGATTCCGAATCAGAAAAATCTAATATCGATCCTGGGTCGGGAGGTCTATCTTCGTCTTCCTCCATTATATGAAAAAAACTTAACTTTTAAAAATTAAACTGAAAAAATAATACGCAGTCTATTTCATTGACTGTACAAACAAAAACGGATTAGCCGTAAGTAGGAATACAAACAAATAAGTATACAATAAACAGAATTAAATAAAATGTAACAATAATTTCTTATCTGTATGAGGCACAGGAACGGGCGAACGGCACTAAGCAATAGGTAGGGTACACACAACCACAGTTGACCGCGGCTCGAATCGGACCAGATTGCAGATTATTCATTCGATGGGAGCTTTTAAAAACTTCGTAAAATATACATAAAGGTTTTATTTTAGTCTCATGTAACATTTACAATTGGAAGGCGGGTGTGGATACCACCGCCCCGGGGACCATTTATTGGAAAACCAACACCCCTGCCGTATGTCAACCCAAGTGGTTCGCTACATTTGTGACTTAGCGGGGGGTGTCCGGATTCAGGTGAGGTTTGTCTAGGTCTTGGCGGCTGATAAATTTGCCCATATACTGCGGGTGGCGGGTCGGATCGAGTGAGACTGATTTGAGTTTTTATTTCTCCAGCCGTACTCTTTCAACCCATCACCTTGTATACATGTGCCTTGTATACCTTGTATTTAGACTATACTGAGAGGAATGGATTCATACATCTGATACTCCTGGATACGTTGACCACTAGATTCCTACCCACTACCCACTCCCCATTCCTTTTTCCTTCCAAGAATTTTCCTCTCCTTATTTTCTGAGGAAAATTGTTTTCCTCAGGGTCTTCTATGTGGAGCTACCTAATTTATGATTATCCCTAGCGCTCTAGTGACCAAGTTTTGTGACTATATGATGTGATAGTAGGCGGCAATAGGTACCTATAGAGAATACCTTAAAAATGAGAATACCACACAAGAGTCCCAACTGCTCACAACCGTCTGGAGCCAGTGAGACTATGGCACCCCCAATTGGGATACATTGTAAGGCTGAAGGTAAGTAGGGAGGGAAAGGATACGGGAAGAGGAAGGTAGGGAAGATTATCATTATTCAGATCTAGTCACCAAACACGTCTAAAGCCATTTCAAGCAACGAATGATGGTCGCGATACTGAGAGTATCTTCCACTCGCGAGCATGCCGCAAATATATCTTACTAGCTTTTCCCCGCAACTTTGCTCGCATGTTATTACGGGAAATTACTGTAGCGGTTGAACTTATCAATTATCCCCCCTCCTCCCCACCCCCACCCCCTCCCGCATTTCATACATTCATTCCCCTACATTCAGTTTTCAAACATCTCGCTTGCCACCTAAATTTCATAATGCTATAGCTCAAAGAAAAAAAGAATTATCCAATTTTGTTCATTCGTTCGGAATTTATGCGCTTACAAACATTTCGGATGTTTATTTTTAATTAAATATTTGGAAGTTGTTAATATAATAAAAAATTACACTATTTATTATTCAGTCTTTATAATCATTACGAATTATATTTTTAATTTAGGAACTCTTATCTGACATTTATTCCAAAACAAAAGTTTGTCCAAAAAAAACAAAACATATTCTAATATTTGAATTTTCTGGAGCAGTAGCTGACCAGGGGGCTGAGTACCTACCAGCTTAGAGCCCACAAATATATCAACATCCTTTCCATGGAAACGATTTTTTTCTGAAGTTAGCAAAAACTCGCTTTTGTTAGCGACAGAAAACATATAACAAATATAATATATTAATATTTATAATATCATAACGCCAGAGCTTGCCATCATATACAGACGATAAGTCTTCGCATATAATTTAGCTTTCTATTGGTGAATGAATTTTAAGTCTTTTTGTTGGTTAATGCGTGAAAGCGTCATAAACAAACTCGAGCAGTTTCGCATTTATAATATTAGTCTGTGTGGTATCTTGTCGTGCGGGTAGTAAAAACATCCGTTAATGTTACAATATTTATTATTCAAGAGATTATTATGGAGAGAGCGCACAACAGCCCGAACATCCCTTTTATACATCTCCATACTCGCTGTCTCGCTCTCATGCCGTCACACTCATACACATATATCACAGTCTGGATATTACTTTCACATAATTAAATTGCGAAAACGCAAATCAATCAAATAAAATCGCAACCTCCGGATCTTTAGCCTTATCCCTCGACCACGGAGGCCATCCAATAGGCTATTATGGTAATCATAGACTAGTTTATCCTATATTGAAAAAAGTCACGAAATAAAGAAAATTTTAGTATTAAAGAACCCATTTTATTATTTCACTTACAAAACAAAATAAGTAAATATAATTTACTTAAGAAACTGAACATTACACAAATACAATGAGATTTCTTTTTAAAATTCATAATACATTTTACTTATAACAAATGAGAATTAAAATTCCTGCCACCTCAAAATCTTAGTTTATTTCTTATTTTATTCTAAAAATATATCACAATGCATTATTATATGTAAATATAATAAAATATGTGTTTTGTGTACATAATATGATAATTTAAAGTGTTAAACACTAAATAACAATAACAGGAAGTAAATGCTTCACTCTTATGTAAACTTTGAACTGGGTTTAGCAAAAGTCTATTAAAAAGTTGGTACACATCTAGAAAATCTCTACGTAATTAAATTAATAAACTGAACTATCACAACATTCTGGCATGGTCAACCACTGGAGCAACATCGCAATTTAAAACTTATTTCTCCGATTGCTTGACATTTTTTGGTGATCATTTTGAATATTTTCCGCCCAAATTAAAAAAAATCATACCTCCGAATTTTAATATGGAGACATACAAACTGATATGTAGCCAATGAATTCACCTATCTTTTGTCAATTATCACATATTCGTACAATTTATAAAAAAAATATTATAAAATCGTAAACTTCTACGTAATTATTTATAAATAAGGGAAAATTTGCCAAAATTGGCAGCAAACTTCGACCAAGTATATCAAGACATGCCCTGTGAAATTAAAAATGACACCAGAAACCAAATAAAACTGGCTCAAGGCCCATTTATGAAAAAGTGCGAGCATTGTTTCGTACTATTTGGATCGCGTAGTGCTTTGTGTTTTACCTTCTATCGGTCCACACTGAAACTAATTGCTGTCCCAGCCGTCCTGACGGAATTAATTTTTTCAAACACAAAAATATCCTACTTCCGAATATTGTACAAGGTACAGTCCGCGGACTTTATTTTCGATAATGTAACCAGCTACCTGAATGCATAAAAAAAATTATGCCTTACCGATAGCTTTAAGGCAGCGTTTTAATAAATGTAATAATATTGACGTATTATTTTTTTGGCAAGCAAAGTTTCTGACGTCACTTAATCACCCAAATGCTTGTGACGTCACCACACACCGATACTAACACATAGACGAAGGGCTGGAATCACAATATGGCAGTGGTTTTTAAACTTTTTAAAAACGCGACCCGGTTTGTATAAAACGGAAACCTTTAAAATACATTAAACGCAGATCTTAACAAAAAACCGCTGCACTATTCTTCAATTAAGGTCGAAAGTTAACCTATCTTAAGCCAAAGCATTCCGAATTTCTACCGTTTTACAACATATTTCTCTAAAACACTTAAAGTTTTTAAGTTTCTAAAAAAATATATGTTGTTTTTGACGATAATATCTATACATTTGCCACGCCGAAATGGTAATTGAATGAAATTCTTCCGATAGAAGAAAATCGTATTATCGTATATTTCGAAAATTATTATAAGCACTTTATTTTTGTTACATCACAAGTTATATATATGAAAAAAATCATAATTCATTTTTTTCTTTAAAGCTATGATATTTCCCGCGAGATTTTGGTTCTATTTTAAAATAGTTTAAACGAGTCATGTTTTATTAAACATTTTCACAATTTTCGCTTAAATATTATCGTTTTCGCGCTCCCTCTAACATTCGTATTTACATATCTCACCTTCCTCTTCTTTTTGAGCGCTTACTAACGGGCTTTAATTAACTACGAATTTCTGTCATTTTTTAATTATTACCTATACACAAAAAAAAACTTAATGATTGAGCAGCTGATTCAAAACTTTTAAGAAAGATTATAGTTTTCGGCTAAGACATTTTGCAAAACAGAACAGAAGCCTTTGAATATTTTTTAGCGCAATTTTTTTGATATTTTTTGTAGTCAAAAGTCCGGAAAGTAGTAAAAGGGCTTGCGGGCTGCTGGTTGCTCATCACTGTGTTAATGATAAGCGACCAACCTGGGCAGCCCACGGTGCGTGGGCGGTAAAAGGGTCAATTTTTCGTAATTATTTTCAAGCAAACGATGAATGGATTTTTTTTTATTTTAAAACTCATGATCAATATATACATACATACGGGACTGTGTACAAGTTTTTGTACACGAATCTAAAGTATGGTTTGCAGTGTACACCGCTTTCAACAGGACACTTCGACGAAATTGCTGCTTGGTGGTTGACAACGAGCCATACGGTTCATCAGAAAAATAAAATTTAAAAATTATCAGACGCATCCGCCGCCAAGACCCGGACAAACCTCAACCCATGAACCCGGGCACCCCTGCATAGTCACCAAACGTAGCGAACCACTTGGGGTGACCTACACGCAGAGGCGTTGGTTATCCAATAAATGGTTCCCGAGGCGGCGGTACCCATACTCGCCTCCGAAATTGAATCGCTTGTCATAATAAAGTAAAAAAATATTTTTGTCTAATTAAATTTATGAATGTCTCGCGATCCCCACTTTGAAAACCATTTGTACACAACACAGCTTGTCGAAACGTCACGCATGCAAAACGTGGCCACCTATTGAAGTGTTAGTTCGACAAATCACACAACGGGATTTGTCGGTGCTCAGTTTTATATTGCCGAGAATTCGCATGCAAGACGGCGGAATTCGAAGGAGAGTTGTATTGCGAAATTACTGATACTTGGGGTTATTTTTTTCTGATTTTTACTATGAGACGGCTTGTCTAGGGTATACTAGGTCAATGGCAGCAAAGCAATCCGAGGTATTTTAATTAGTGCCATATTTTGGCAAAAAGCGCTCCAGTGGTTTAAAATATAATAATGTACACAATTTCAATACAAAAAAAAATATTTATTTTTATATTAACTTAATGACTAAATCCTCAAATTGTATTATTTAATCACTACAGACAATATTAGCGACTCTATCGAAAATTTAAAACAGAAAATTTGTAAAAAGATTCGGTCGCATCCAAGAATTGAACTTAGGACCTTGGCCTTGCCGGGGCGCTGCTCTACCACTGAGCTAATGCGATCCTATCCTCTTCGGTCATATTTAATTGTATCACTTCAACTATGATCTACCAACATCATCTTCATTTTCTTAAAGCATATTTTTATTGGCTGCTATCTTTACGAGTGATTACAAGATTCGTCTCAAACGAAATGCTACCTACATAGTGTCTTGGATAAGTTTATCTATTTTTTGAAGAAGAAGACAACACTAATAATCTAAACGAAAATATGAAAAAGAACAAGACACAGAAAAATAGAAAAAGATAAGAAGAAGAAGATAACACTAATAATCCAAACGAAATTAACTATTTTATTATTATAACTATTTTTCTTTGTCTTGTTCTCTTTCATATTTTCATTTAGTTTATTAGTGTTATCTTCTTCTTCAATGATATATCACATTGATGGGAATAACCTTCAAAAGTTATACAAAGAGAGTTGTTCTTATAAAAAATTGAATTATCTATTTTTATTTAATACTAGCGAGTTTCCGGCATGCGTTGCTATGCCGCTTAATAAAGAAATTGTTTCTCTCTGCATGTCCTTTCCCATTCGTCCAGTTCCCTTCCGCTTCCCTTCCTCTTCCGCGTCCCCTTCCCCTCTCGCATTCCACTCCGCCTTCCCTCTCCCCACTTCCTCTTTCCCCATCCCGCGAATCCCCCTCTCGAGTTCCCCTCCCGGATTCGCCTCCCCCTCCGCCCCTCCGGTGAATCCCCCTCCTGAGTCCCCCTCCCCCCTTCCAGATTCCCCTCCCCCCACCCGCATTCCATACATTCATTCCCGGTACATTCAGTTTTCAAAAAGCTCGCGTGCCACCTATTGCAATTTTTTTATACAAATTTCATAATGCCAGAGCTCACCAGTATATATAGAAACCATCGCTGGCATATACACATCAAATCCCCAAAGTTTCATCGCAATCGGATGAACTGTTGGCAACGCATAATTTCATGATGCCAGAACTTACTATTGTATATAGTAAGAATTGCGGCCATGCGAAAATCAAATTCCCAAAGTGCAATTGGATGAATGGTTCAGCAACGCATAGCATACATACATACACAGACAGAAGCAAACATATTTATGTATTGACTTTTCTTTATAGAGAGCATTTAGTTTGAGGTAAATCTTGTGCTTTAATATGCTTTAAGAAAATGAAGATAATGTTGGTAGTTCTATGTCGAAGTATGATA
The DNA here is from genome assembly GCA_936435175.1 of Glyphotaelius pellucidus. Taxonomy (NCBI): domain Eukaryota; kingdom Metazoa; phylum Arthropoda; class Insecta; order Trichoptera; family Limnephilidae; genus Glyphotaelius; species Glyphotaelius pellucidus. Next base: position 4,528,859 of record OW386561.1, read on the forward strand.
CAAGAAAATAGGTCCGAAGGAGGGGGGATCCCATTAGCTCAGTGTCAGAGCACCGCCCTGGCAAGGCCAAGATACTAGGTTCAATTCCCGGACGCGACTGATCTTTTTCTGATTTTTCTGTTTCAAATTTTCGATTGGGAGTTGTTAAATAAAATTGATTAAATAAAAGGTATTGTTTTTCATAAATAAATAAAAATCTAATGATAAAGCTAAAATATAATTTTAAATATTTGTCAGAGATTCAAATTTCATAAAAATTTTAATAAAACTACCATATAAAAATAATAATACAAAACAGTTTGTCTTAAAAATGCTAAAAATGATTTTTATTTTAGGTAATCATAAATTTTGCTACTAAGAACTTAGATTTAACCTCTCAAGTGCCAGCCGTATTTCGAAAAACTGCGCGGATTTATCGGAAATTTCCATATTTATTTATTTAAGGAACATTAACAGTCATTCAATACAATAAACATAAGAGGATGATAAAAAAACAGACCAATTATTTATGTTCACAGATAGGTATTTAGAAAAACAAGACTAACTTAATATAAACTAGAATATTTAAAAAAATAATAAGAGTACAAATGTGAATTCAACAAATGGTAAACTAATACACAACATTAAAATAAGTGTGATTATAACTGAAATAGACTGCAAAATAGGGATTTGGGTTGGGAAGGGTAAGGGGAGGAGAGGGATAAGGGAAAGTTGCCACGCAAGTAATATAAAAATATTAGATACAATTAATTCATGTGTTATTCGCATCTAGAATGTTATACAGTGAAGTTCTGTAGCGACAGTAACTAGCAGTAAATACGTCAGCACGTGTGTCTATATTTGCAAATTTGTTGTTATAGTAGTTACATGTCCTTTGTATAAATTCATTTTGATTGGAATTGGTGTTGCATCTATCAATATAGAAAAGGGTATTTTGTCTACTATATCGAATGGACGTGTGGAAATTTATTTTGTTTAGCAAAAAATAAAATAAAATTTAGCAAATAAAACAAAGGAATTGTTTTTTTTTCCGATTGTTTTCTATTTAACAGATAATGCTTCTCAAAAACTGGGCGTACTGTACAGGGCCCGCAAATACTTTAATAGTACACAACTGCTAACCCTGTACAAATCGCAAGTGCGCCCCACGGTTGAATTTGGCAGCCACCTCTGGTCTGGAGCTCCAAAATACTTGAAAAATACCCTCGACTCTGTGCAGAAACGGGCAGTCCGTTTGATAGATTCTCCCATCTTAACGAACGGATTGCAATCTTTAGAGCACAGGCGTCGGGTGGGAATGCTATCCATGTTCTACCGGTATTTCAATGGAAGATGCTCTGAGGAACTAGCGTCATTGATCTCTTCGGCACCGGTGCATAGTCGGGAGACACGCCAAACGCGCGCCCAACATATGTACATGGTTGACATTTGTCACATGAGAACGGGTCGTTTTTTCGACTCGTTCTTGAGTTCAACAGCTCGGCTATGGAACGATTTGCCGGCATCTGTGTTTCCTCCCTCCTACAACATGGGTCTCTTCAAGACCAATGTTCATTCCTTCCTCTCCTCAAAAAGACCCTCCACACAGCATCCCAGATGACATAGGCCCTGAGGGAAATTATTTTCCTCAGGGCCTCCTGTGTGGTTAATGTAAAAAAAAAAAAAATGTATCTTATTATTCATGTATATTGCGTGATAATATTGTAAGATATTTTTTCAGAATAGCTAACAACTAAAAAAAAGATTAAAAAATCTCCAATTTTGGTAATGATATGTCAAAAAATTTAATGACACAAATATAAACTTTGCATTATTGCATTATTTCTACACAAATCTGAATACATACCCAACATGAAAAACCACAATTCAAAGGAGTTTGCGAATAAATAAAGACCTTTATAAGCATTTCAAAACATAAAACACCGTATTTTCGCTTTTGACAGTTGGAAAAGTCCATCTGCTAAGTCATAGTGCATTTAAAAATATTCTAGTTTTGCTATATGAATGAAACCATTGGCTACGTCAAAAATGGTATTGGCGCAAGCGATTTTGACCTTGTCCTTCATATAGTTTCTTTATACATAAGGGTTGAAATCGCATTTTTTTTAAAGAGTCAAAATTGCTTCCGGCATGGGTTAAATAAAAGGTATTTTCACAAATAAATAAAAAATCTAATGATAAAGCTAAAATATAATTTTAAATACATTTGTCAGAGATTCAAAATTCATAAAAATTTTAATAAAGCCACCATATAAAAATAATAATACAATACAGCTTGTCTTAAAAACGCTAAAAACAATATTTATTTTACGTAATCATAAATTTTGCTACTAAGAACTTGGATTTAACAGTCACCGTTAAATGCCAAATCTCTCTTCTATCTTAACAAACAGATTGCAATCTTTAGAGCCAGGCATCGGGTGGGAATGCTGTCCTTGTTCTACAGGTATTTCAATGGAAGATGCTCCGGGGAACTAGCGTCATTGATTCCATTACCCACAAGTGCATAAGGATAAAAAAGGATTTTTTTAACATTACCTCCACACAGGAGATCCTGAGGAAAACAATTTCCCTCAGGGCCTATGTTATCTTTAGTGATGCTTTACGGAGGGTCTTTTCAGGAAAAGGAAGGAGAGGAAGTTCTGGGAAGGAAAAGTTATGAGGAGTGGGTGGGAATCGGACGTTTGAATCCATGCTTTCCACTGCGATGCAAGATGATGGGTCAAGAGTCGGGCTGGAGAGGTAAAAAGGTTGTTTGTTAAGTTGGGAGAATCTATCAAACGGACCGCCCGTGTCTGCACAGTCAAGTTTTTTTTAGCTCCAGACCAGAGGTGGCTGCCAAATTCAACCGTGGGGTGCACTTACGATTTGTACAGGGTTAGCAGTTGTGTACTATTAAAGTATCTGCGGGCCCTGTACAGTACGCCCAGTTTCTGAGAGGCTAACTTAACTCTGGCTTCAATGGAGCCCCCATACCTGAGCTGGTCACTTAGAGTTACACCAAGCATATCGATGGAGGTCTTGTTCCCTGCGTGGCGAGCCGGTATGAGGATACCCTTTGACTTGTCCAGCCGGTCTCTCTTGACCCATCGTTTTGTACCGCAGTGGAAGGGATAGATTCATACATCCATAACTCCTGGACACACTGACCCCTAAACTCTTACCCATCCCTCATATCTTTATCCTTCTCAGAACTTTCTCTCCTTCCTTCCGTCACTTAAAAATACCCTCCACACAGCATCCCAAAGATGACAAGCATAATAACAGAACCATTATGCTCGATAGCTAACCAAGAGTTGATCACAAGCTGAAACAGACAAGAATCGGCATTGAACAGGGACCAATAAAATATGAAAATATCGCCCATCCCATCAGCATAAGACACATTTCTAATTGTTTTTTACAACTCCGCAAACCTTTTCATGTCTCTCCATCTCAACGGGCCTTCTACACGAATAAAGGCATCGTTCACACACGTACGGCCTGACTCCCGTATGTTTCAACTTGTGCAAGTCCAGACTGGCCTTATATCCGCACGAAAAATTACATTCGTTGCAGAAAAACAGCTTCTCTTTCGTGTGAGTAATTTTGTGATTTCTCAGATGCATCTTCTGCCTGAAAGATTTTGGACAAAGATCGCAAGAGAACGGGCGTTCGTCCGTGTGTATCATCCGGTGAACCTTGACCGAATTGACTCTGGTGTTGGAATAGTCGCAAAAATCGCAGAAATACAAGTCGTTTTCTTTTTTGAATTCGCCCGTTTTGTATTTTTTTGGACGGCCCGGCTGGTGCTTCTTTTCCTGGTGCACGTTTGCGGGTGGTGGGAAGAACGGTTTGAAGATGTTGCCAGCGTCCACTTTGCTGACGCTGCGATAGTCTTGGATTCGATAGTCGAATGCCGTGCTTCGAATGCCTTGCTCCGGATGCAAAATTAACTGAAATGTTTACAACATTATTAGATTTTTTTATTCAAATTAACATTATGAAGTCATATTAAAGAGAATCCTGACACAATTTGGGAGGTGGGTATGGGTACCGCTGCCCCGGGAACTATTCATTGGATAATCAACACCTCTGCCATAGATCACCCCAAGTGACTTAGAAGAAATCAAAGTGACGAACTGCACTTTGCCTGAATGAACTTAACAACGATCAACTGTCAGATACAAACAAACAGATGACGATTGCAAAAGGTTCAAAGTGATATTAGAACCATGTAAAATAAATGAAAAACAGGTTGCGTGCCGTTGGCGCGCCAGTGCGCGCCCTATAGCCGAATAAAAAAATAAAAAATAAAACTTTTTGATATGCGATTTTAAACCTTACGTATAAAGAAAATGTATGAAGAACAAGGTCAGAATCGCTTGGGGCATTCTTGTTCTTGACGTAACAGATATAAGAAACACACCTAGCCTCTCGAATTATTATTTATAATGGTTTCTCTGACTTTCTAAATGTCAGTTCTCCCGCGATTTTCAACTGTCAAACTGGGTGCGCCGCGGGTAATAAAAAGATCGATAAACCTATCAATTTGTCAAATAAATGCAAGTAAAGTTGTTTGTAGGTGTAGTTTGTTGTTCAAGGAACGTATTTCGGTAAATATTACATACCAGAGCATAAAATTAACCCACAAAATTTACGTCAAAAGTCAAAACATCGCGAACTTTTCGAGTTTCATCCGTAAACACCGAGGCGTTCAACCGGTTAAAAGCTTCATGTTAGAACTTCGTCATGCAAGTATCGATGTAAAGGTTACATGCCAACTCAGATCAAGTCAACTCAGCACGTCTTTGAAGAGTCATTAATAAAAGCTATGAAAAAAAAAATTATTTAAAAATATCCCATAACCAAACCCAGGGGTCGGAATTTGCGGCTGTTTGCATAGGGGTCTGCGGCTCTTCGGCTCTTCAGACATCAATTGCAATTTCACCTCTACCCGACCAGCCTTGTGAGATGGAGCTGCCGAATGATTATTTTTTTGCATTCCGAACACAAAACTTGTTTTGATTTAATAAGGAATCTATGCGCGAGTCTGTTTATAGAAACATTTAAATGGCTGGTTTATAGAAACGGGCAGAAGTGTGATATTATTACAGCGCCCTTGAGGTGATTTTTCACAAAAACGGCGCTCTACAAATTATCCAATTATTATTATTATATTAAGAATGTAGATAACACAAAGCAAATGCCCCCTCCTCTCCCCACCCCCTGTTATAATATGGCTCTCTGATATATTTGTTTTCCTGTTTCTTTGACAAATTGGCTCATTTCACTTGACAAACTGCCGACCCCTGACCTAACCTAACATAACCTTATTTAAATAATTTTTTGTATATTTTCACTTTTAATGACCTTTCAAAGGTGATGAGTTGATTTCATTCTGAGTTGTCCGGTAACCTTACGGAAGTACAACACATGTGGCTCTGAAAAGTATTTTCGTTTAGAAATGAGCAAAAAAAATGGTTTTGCATTCAAAGGTCATTTTTGAAAAAAAATCTTCAGTTAGAGCCTTGTCCAAACACGGTGACGATTTGTCATGTACTATAAGTTTCATCCAGATAAACGATTCTTTTGAAAACAGTGTAAATAAATAGAGTGGTTTAGAACAAAATTCGTTAAGTTTATAATCACCATTTCCGATTGGGTCTCCAAACCTTTGCGTTCGCTCAAATTGTATGGGACTTCTTCTGGATGCTCCCTCCCTTGATTACAGCTGACTTCATCTTTCAAGCCAATCTTTTCGTTATGCTTCAACCTGTGATTCTGCATCAAAGTCTTATGCACGGTCGTAAAACTACAGACGTAGCATAGATACAGCACTTTGGAATGTTTTAGTGTGTGTTTCTTTAAATACAAGAGATTTGTGGCGGTAAAATCACACAATTCACAAGTGTAGGTCTTCAATTCGATATGGACCGATCTATGGTTGACCAGTTCGCTTTGGACCGCAAAGGTCTCATCGCACATGTTGCATTTGATAACGGTATCTTTGCACTTCATCTCGTGCTTTTCCAAGACACTTTTGACGCGGCAACGATATCCACATTTGGTGCAAACGAACGATTTCTCTTTGTGAAGCAGCTGGTGTTTTAGAAGTCCGACTTTTCTTTTGCTCGTGAAGCCGCACTCTTCGCAGAAGAATGTTTTATCTGTTGTGTGCGTGTTTTTGTGGTTGATCAAGTGTTCTTTTTGGCGGAAGGTGGCGGAACACACGTCGCATAGGAACGGACGCTCTCCCGTGTGGATCATTGTGTGAACTTTAACCGAGTTCAAACGCTTGTTAGAATAATTACAAAATTCGCAAAGATACAGCCCGTCGACACGTTTGCGTTGATTTCTTTTGAACTTTCTCGTCTTGTGGTCTTCTTTTGACCGTCTTTTCGAATGAGAGTTTTTTGTACTGCCGTCGGAATCAGAATTACACTCATCTTCTTTTTCTAGACTGACACCTTTGTTTGCGCTTTGTTCGTCTTCGTTGCAGCTGCTGTCTTCGTTCAAGTCGTTCATTTCATCATTGTTTCCACTGAAATCGGATAATTTGGTGGCGGTCATTAGTTTCACTTTGACTTTTAACTTTGATAAAGGGTCGGTATCGGACTTGGAGTCGTCTTCCGACTCTTCGTCAGGTCGGAATATCCGAAAGATCTGAAAAAAAGAAGTTAATAATAAACAATCATAGTGTATGTACTACAAATAAAACATTAAAAATGCAAAATGTTTTTTTTTTTTTTTTTTTTTTTTTTTTTAATTTATTTATTTATTTTATAAATCAACAATCCAGTCCCGCTAAGCCAATTGCAATTGGCTTGACAGCAGGTGCTTATAATTACTTACAAATATATTTAAAGTTATAATTTACATCTTTTATCTACAGTTTAAACATTTTATCAAGTATCAAAATAAATATTCTTTTTCCAATAACCAATTTTTCACCATATATTTAACCTTATTCATAGAATTATGTTGCTTTATATTGTCAGGTAATAAATTAAATATCTTCGGTATGTTGTATTCAAACCTTCTCTGTCCGTACCTATTATTGAATTTCGGAACTATTAACCCGTCGTTACGCGTGAATGTAGTGCTATATTTATGATCTAGTTTCTCTTTATGCTGCGGGGTAAATATATGCTGAATAATAATTTTATACCATAGTATTGCCTTCACAGGTAAAATTTTTGCACTCTGAAACAGCAACGGAGTAATAACAGTAAAACATAACCAAGAGGCTTGTTTCACAGATTTGTACACTTCATCAAAATTTCAAAGTTAATATTCGAATTCTGTGAAACAACTGGACCATAAAGGAATAATAACAGAACTTGAATACAATTTTCACACAACTCGATCTTTTCATGTATTCAGATTAGTGTAGAAATAATAAAATCAGCTCATTTGTGTGTACATATTTTTTGAGATATCATTACCAAAATGGGAGATTTTTTAATCTTTTTTTAGTTAGTTAGCTATTCTGGAAAAATCTCTTACAATATTATCACGCAATATACATGAACAATAAGATACATTATCTGGTAAACAGAAAACAATCGCAAAAAAAACAATTCCTTTGTTTTATATGGATATTTGACCAAATATCAGAAAGGTAATTTCAACGCGGTTTTTCGAAATACGGCTGGCATTTGAGAGGTTAATGGTATGAGTACTTACCCTGTCTTTGTTTGCAGTAGGGTGTTCGTCTTCGCCGCAGCTGCTGTTTTCGTTGAAGTCGTCTGATCTATCGTCCATATCATTGTTGTTTCCGCTGTAATCGGATAACATAGCGACCGTCTCCAGTTTCACTTTGACTCTTAACTTTGATAGAGGATCCGTATCGGATTTGGAGTCGTCTTCCGATTCTTCGTCAGGTTTGAATATCCGAACAACCTGTAACAAAAGTTTATTGACTATCGTAATATACACACGGTGTCCGAAAACTCGTAGTATAATTTGGAAAGCGGTGAATCTACGTGACATTTGGAATTCTTTTTGTTGTACAACATTTTCGATTTGAGCTTTCGTTTTCGGGTACATCAAATACGAGGTTGAAATTTTTTAGGTCAAATTTGAAAAAATCAGTCGCTAGGGAGCTAATATCAGTTGTTTAACGGGCGCTTTTATGATTTACGATTACGGTACGATGACGGCATAAAAAAGGCAATAAACATACGTTCCTTATCACTATAATGCTGCAGCTCTTTCTTACACATTAAATAATGGTGAAACAAAAGATGAGACACACAAAATACATGTGACTTTTTTCTCCAAAGTACTACTTTTATCCTTTGGAGGATACAGATATATCTTATTACGGCTCGGCCACAGCAACAGGAATTGCTTTTCATTTTCTTTATACGTTTGAGGGAGATGTATGATAATGATTGTATGTTTCCTTTGGGGTTGTGCAAACAAACGTTCACCGTTGAAAATGCATATATTACCCCAATATTAACCCAAACTGAGAACCTAATGACCCATTTTATACATGTATATACATAGTTGCTTCTTGTAGTAATTGCCAAAACCAAGTGTAATTTCCATAAACCGTGCCTACAAGTGCGGCGGTTAAGTAAATAATTACCATGAAGTGAAAACTTCTTTAGCGCCGTTGTGATTTGAAACTCAATGAAACGAAAAAGCGACACTAAGAGACAAACAATACATCTATAGGATTTAGCCTGCGAGAGAATGAGATAGTGTAATCGGTCTCCTCTTTGTGGGGTGCTTTGTGGTCTCCAACTCTTGTCGACTTTAATTTTCTGAAGGATTCATTTCTATCGCGTGTGAACGTTTGTAATTATTTTTTTCTCTTTGAGGAAGATTCGTCAGTTTCCCGTTTATACTATGATTTTCCAGACACTGTATTTAATTATTGTAACTAAATATGAAAATACCTTATCATTATTTCTGCCATTTTTACTTAGCTTCTTCAATGTTTCAAAATCACTATCAACATCATCGTCGAAATAGCTATCTCTTTTAATCGCAACCACGACACCTCCATCGCCGTGACTGCGTTCGTGCTCCTCCAAGCTAACTTGATCCATAAACACATCTGCGCAAAGGCTGCAAATCAGTTGTACGCATGTCTCCTTATGCTCTTCCAGTTCTAAAATATCGCCGCAGCTAAAATCACACTTGTCGCAAACGAATATCTTTTCATCCTCGTGTGTTTTTCTATGGACTTCCATACTGGATTTTAGACTGCTCGTAAAGTCGCATAAATGGCAGAGATAAATCGTTTCTTTTAGGTGGCTTATTCTATGGTTTTGAAGATGTTGTTTTCGTCTGTAGCTGGCGGTGCACAGGTCACATTTGTACGGAGTTTCGCCGGTGTGGATGAGGTAGTGCACGCGGATCGAGCTGAGACGTTTGGTGGCAAACTCGCACAGATTGCAGCAGTACATTTCGCCGTCTTTTGTGCAGATGTCTTTGTAGCGTTCGCTGGTGTCGTCGCCCTGGCGAATGATGCTGTTCAGTTGGCTGAACTCGTTGTACTGGTCGAGGAGACTTTTGCTGGAGGAGGCGTCGTAGATGAAGCCGCCCGTATGTGCCTGGAACAGAAAAAAATCAAAAATAAGGATGAACATTTTTGTACAATATATTCAAGAATATGGCATCACCACTTGGGGTATTTTGTAAGACTGGGGGTGGTGGGGAGGGGAGAGGAAGGAGATTCTTAATTTGGGAGACAGATTTTCATACGGCCGCCCCAATAACCATTTATTGGATTACCAACACCTCTGCCGTAGGTCACCCCCGTTTGCTACGTTTGGTGATTTAGCAGGGGTGACCGGTGGCGGAGGATGCATCTGACTGGCAGGCCGAATCGGGATAGACTGGTTGAGAGACCTTTTGACCTCTTCAGCAGAACTGTCTCAGAACATCGCCTAGCATCGCAGTGGGAGGGATAGATTCATCCATCACTCCTGGACACACTGACCCCCTGATTCCTACCCATCCCTCATACTTTTTCCTTTCCAGAAATTCCTTTCCTAAAAAGACCCTCCACACAGCATCCCCAAAGATGAAATAGGCCCTAAGGGGTATTATTTTCCTCAAGGCCTCCTGTGTGGAGCCAATGTAAAAAAAAAAGCAACAAGTCGATTCTTAATGGCGGTATTTTCACCAGGGCGAGTATTTCCATAAAACAAATTCTACTTCATTTTTTGCTTTTTTTAAATGCGATTTTAACCCTTATGTGCAAAGAAAACGTATGAAGGACAAGATCAGAATAGCTTGCGCCAATTTCATTCTTGACGTAAGCGATGGTTTCATCAATCTACCTACTCTAGAATGTCTTTAAATGAATTTTCTATGACTTGGCGGGTCATTTTTTGCAAGTGTCAAAAATCGGAAGTTTTACGATTTCAAATGCTTATAAAGGTCTTTATTTATTTGCAAACTCATTTGAATTATTTTTTTCATGTTGGGTGTGTATTCAGATTTGTGTAGAAATAATAAAATCAGTTTATATTTGTGTGATTTTATTTTTTGACAATTATTTCCAAAATGGAAGATTTTTTAATCTTTTTTTTTTTAGTTAGCTATTCTGGAAAAACCTCTTACGATATCATCACATAATATACATGAATAATAAGATACATTATCTGGTAAACAGAAAACAATTGCAAAAAAGCAATTATTTATTTTTGTAAGGTTATTTATATGAATGTTAAAGAAAAAAAAAATTATACCTTTTCTATGTGAGATTTCAAGTGTTTCACCATCTGGCTCTCCTGGCTGAATTTCAATTTGCAAATATTACACGGAAACTTCTTTGTGCGCACGATCCCGTGATTCTCACTATTCGGGTCTTTCGCCGCATGCAAAAGCTGGTGCTTCTGCAGGTTGCCCTTGTGCGCACACGAAAAGGAGCACGCGTTGCAGGTGTAGATTTTCATGGACTTGGCGAGCTTTGCGTCCTTCCCTTTCGCGTGCAACGTTTTGTGCTTCTGCAGGTGTTGGCGGCGCGTGTAACTCGCCGGGCACACGTCGCACAGGAACGGACGCTCACCGGTGTGGAGGTATTTATGTACGCGCACCGAACTCAACCTCCTGCTAGAAAACTCGCAGATATCGCAGTAGAATAGGCAATTTGCATTTTTTATCGCAGATTCTTGCGGTTGATTCAACTCCGTATTAAATTCATTCACTAAGTTTCCATCAGTTAAAATACCGACTTTAATGCTGTTATCGAATTGATTGTTTTTATGCGCGTCTTCGTTATTGTCGAATTGCTGAGACAATATTGTGTTTTCAATTTTTCCGTCTAATTTATTATTTAATTGTTTCTCTTTTGCAGAGAGTGTTTGTTCTGACTTTGTTACTTGTGAGCTTTGTTCCAATAGGTCGTTCTAGAATAGAAAAATAAGCAATATATTAATAATAATAATAATAAGTTGCATGTTATTAAAAATAAAATCTTTATTTATTTATTGTTTGAAACATTTACAGAGTGTTAACAATAGGGTACAATCACTTTTTTTTTTTTACCAAAAATTAAAGAAAAAAATTACATCATTGAAGAAGAAAATAACACTTATAATCTAAATGAAAATATGAAAGAAAACAAGACACAGAAAAATAGAAAAAGACAATGGTCGCAACTGGGACTCGAACCCAGACCTCTCGTCTAACCGGGACGTGCGCGTTTTCCAATTTCGCTATTGCCACCTTCTGTCAAACCGTCATATTTGTCAATCTCATATTTCAAATATTTAGAATCATTAATATTATCTCCAACTAGTTCTTTTTTCCATATTATTTATTTATTTATTTATTTTATTTTATTTATTTGTTTTATTTTAGTAAATTGTACATTTAAGTTTACAATTTCCTAATTAATTATATCATTTCATATTTCAAACTATATTTTTTCTTGTTCTATGTATCTCCTACAATAAATTTTGAACTTTCCAATTGGTGCGGCCTTTAAAGTTTCTGGTAGAGTGTTGTATAACTTCATCCCTTTGTATAGTAAACTGTTCTGCGTATTCGTTTTGTCCTTTTTTTGTAGTCTGATTTCCTTGCAAGTCCTTGTATTATGTCTGTGAATGTCCTTGTTGTATATAATTTTGTTTGAGAAGTATTTTGGTAACATGTTGTTCACTATTTTATGGATAAATATCATCGTGTGCAGGGTCAACATCTGTTTCACGGTTAGCCAATTTAGTTCCTTCAACATTTTATTTACTTTTGAGAATCTATTTCGTCGAAGAATTATTCTCATTGCCCTGTTTTGGAGAATTTGAAACTTATTTTGTTCTCGTTCATTACACAGGAAAAGGATAGTTGAGCAGTAGTTAAAGTGTGGAGCAATAATTGAATTATAAATAGTGACTGCAGTTTTTCTAGAAAGTTTTTGCCGTATTCTTCCCAAAAAAGATACTTTTTTTCCAATTTTCTTTTGGGTATATTCAGCATGTTTGTTAAAAGTTAGTTTGGAATCTAATATAACTCCTAGGTATTTCATTTCAGTCACACTTTCAATAATTTCACCGTCAATTTTAATTTTGCTCTCACTGGATGTCTTCTTATACCCAATTACCATACATTTTGTTTTTTTTGTATTTAATTTAAGCTTATTTATTTTTAGCCATATCGATACATTATTAAAAATATTTATTAGTTCTTCGTAGTTATCACCAATTAAGTATATTAGTGTATCATCGGCAAATAATCGTACTTTGCATTTTGAAAATATTTTCACCATGTCATTAATATAGAGTATGAACAATAGAGGTCCAAGGACCGATCCCTGTGGTACTCCTAATTTATTTTCCATTGGTTTAGAAAACTGATTATTTATTTTTGTTACCTGTTTTCTGTCTTTCAAATACTCTTCTATTAATTTAATGGATACAGATGAGAAACCAATTTCTTTAAGCTTTCTTATCAGTATATCACGATCTATAGTTTCGAATGCCCTTTGAAAATCCAAAAATATTGCTAAGATAAATTTATTACTATTCATTCCTTCCTTCCATTCTTCGACAATTACGTTTAGTGCTGTTTCACATGAGTTGTTGGATCTGAATCCTGATTGCTCTTGGTATAAAATATTGTGTTTATCTAAGTATTGCAAAATTTGTTCTTTTATTATCACTTCAAGAATCTGTTCATATTTCGGTAAGGTGTTGATTGGTCGAAATTCTTCACATTTTCTGGTATTTTTAACCTTTGGGACCGGTATAATAGTAGATAGTTTCCATGACTGTGGAAATTTTCCCTCTTCAATTGTCTCATTAATAATAATATAAAAGAGTAGATCCAATTACTGGAAAAGCATCTCTTATTAAGCCAATAGTTAATCCATCTGAACTATTCTTTGATTTAATTTTGTTTAAAATGTTAAATAAATATTCTGCATTTATTTTTCTGAAGACAAATAATTCTTTGTTTGAGTCGTTACTGTCATTTGTGGGGTTAACATCAATGTTGGGGATTAATTTGTTAATTTGAGTGATGCTTTCAATAAAATATTTAAGCTATTAGCCATGTTTTCTTCATTTATCTCTTTTGGAAATATTACTATTTTTATGTCGTCTTTGTTTTCGCCATGTACTAATTCCTTTATGCTTTTCCAAATTTTTTTGGGATCACCTTCTTCTGAGTTTATTTTATTTTTTATATACTCATTATGCGTTCTTTTTATGTCTTTAGAGTATTTGTTTCTTGCTTTTTTGTAGTTATCCCAATCCATAGTACTATTAGTAAGGCATGCTCTTTTGTAAAATGTATCTCTATCATGTTGCATTATGCGAAGTTCTTTTGTATACCATTTATTATTGTTTATTTTATGTATTTTCTGTTCTGGAACTACTTCATCAATAGATTTTTTTAAGTTTAATATCATCTGATCAGCTTTTTTGTTATATTCCATTTGATTTATTTTATTCCAATTAACAGTCTCTAAGGTCTGAATGAAATTTTCTTTATTGTATTTTTTGTAATTTTTAAATGATATTACTTGTGTTTCTTTACTGGACTTGTATTTTTCTCTGTCATTTAGTATAATTTGAATGATGCTATGGTCGCTAATTTTAGGGCTATCTAGTACATTAATGTTTAAGTTGAATTTATTTGACATTACCAGATCAATCGCTGTTTTTGACGTATTAGTAATTCGTGTAAAATCTTTGACTAATTTTTTCATCCCTGCAGCTTGAATAATAGATTTCAGTTTTTTTGTGTATATGTCTGCATTCGCTTTGACATTTATATTAAAATCTCCAGCTTTAATGTTAATATTTTCATCTTGTAAATTTTCCATGCACCATCTTTGAAAATATGTTAAAAATTCGCTCTTACTTGTGTTTGGCGATCTATAAACAACAGTGTATACACCTTTCTTATTTCCTGGTTTAATGGTGATGGCTAAGATCCAACACTGTTTTTCAAATTGGTGATTTGATATTACTTCATATGGAACTTTCTTACTCAAGAGAATCATCACTCCACCCGTATGTCGACTATGTGAGTCGCAGCGGATGGTATTATAATTTTCAAATTTAATTTCACTATCTTGGATATCTTCAGTCACATGTGTTTCACTCATCATAAGCATAAAAGGTTTCTTTTCCTCTAAAAGTATTTTGACCTCTTCGTAATGTGCTATGATGCTTTGTATATTCAGGTATATAATTTCATCTTTATCGTAATATTTTTTTATAAAAAAGAGATTCTGCTCATTTTTGCTTCTAGTTTTCTTTTATAAATTGGGCAGTCCTTACTCATGGCTGAGTGACTGCTATTTAGTTTCAGTCCTAATCTTTTACTTGTCATTATACAATTGATGCACTGGAGATCTTCATCGGTGCACTCTTTTACATCGTGATGTTTTGCGCATTTTTGACAAGATTGTAGGTTTCTGCAATCTATAGCCTTGTGATTAAACCCATTACATTTAAAACATCTCATGACATTAAGATTATCGAAAACTCTACATCTGTCCCAACCAATATTTATTTTTCCTTCCTTTAACATCCTCTCGAATGTCTTTCCGTCAACGTCAGCAAATATGGTGTAACTGATTTGATTTTTAAGATTTTTCGTTTCTTTTATAAACGTTACTTTCAATTTTGAGTTTGGTTCAAAAATAAACTCATTTTGACTTTTCATTTTCTTTTCTACTTCTTCAAATGAGTATTTTTCAGTTAAGCCAACAATTTTGACCGAAGGTTTTATTTCTTGTGGGATTTTTATATCGTATTTGTCTCCCATCAATCCAGTCACTTCATCATGAATTTTTTTTATATTGCTGGTATTTTTGAATTCTACTATTACCCCCCCATCTTTTAAATTTCTCATTCCTGTTACTCCAAAGTTTACTGGGTCAATATTTCCTTTAATTTCATTTTTTGTTTCAATATTTTCTTGATTTTTCTTTTTTGGTTTTATGATTACAATTGGCTCGTGTTTTTTTTATCTTCTCCGCATATGTTTCAGGCATTATTATTTTTTTTATGTCTTTTTTGATTTCTTCATTTTTAGTGTTCATGTTATTGAAAAGCGATTTATTTTCCTGCATTATTTTTTTCATCTCATTAAAATTTTGGGTAATTATTTTTGTGAGCGGCCGGAGAATTTTCAATTCGCCCTTCATTTCATTATTTTCTGCCACTAAATGAGCTATAATGTCAAATAAATTATCCATTCCTTCATTTATTTTTTCTTTTTGGCCCATGGATATTTTTCCTTTACTTTCTGAGAGTGTTGTCTTCACGGAATTAATTATGATTCGTGAGTTAGTAAGGGCATTACTCACTTGGTTTGTCTCTATCAATATAGACTTTTCTTCTTCATCATCTCTATTGTTTTCCGAATCAGACGATAAGTTATCGTCCTCTTGTTCAGTTGGGGATCTTGGGGTTATAAAAGATTTCGTAAACGGGTCTGGATTTTTTACTCTGGGTGTTTTATTTCCTTTATCCATTTTTTAGAGAATAAATAATTAATATTTTATACACCTATTGCCATCTATTAAAGAATATCGGAAAGTAATATTTTTAAATTGGTGTATTTACCGCCATCTATTGTCAACTAGAGTAAAGTATTAATTTATTTTTGATATATTTATATATCTACTGCCATCTATTGATGAGTAGGCAAATGTATCATAATACGTCGGTAGTGTTTATATCACAGTGATTTGGCTTTTTTCAATTTGTTTTTCTTATTTAAAAAAAAAAAAAAAAACACTCACATACACAGCATTTACTCCAGCTTTACTGCAACACTGTGATGCCACTGTTACAATCGGTTTGTATATTATAAATAGACTTTTTTCACAGATTTTAACTATTTTAACGGAGCAGAATAAATACGTGACACCTGTCAACGATGATCATAGACAATTATAGGCAACTACTCTTTTTTTTTATTGGAAACAATCAGTCTAAGAATTGGTTTGTAACCTGAATAGCGTCTCGGATAAATGTATCCGAATTTATTCATATGGAACTATTGACTTTATGAAAGTCTAAATGAATATTCAATTTTTTTATGAGAAAAACTCTCTTTTTATAACTTTTGAAGGTTATTCCCATCAACATAATATATCATTGAATAAGAAGATAACACTTATAATCTAAATGAAAATATGAAAGAAAACAAGACACAGAAAAATAGAAAAAGACAATGGTCGCAACTTGGACTCGAACCCAGACCTCTCGTCTAACGCGCACGTTTTTTTTTTTTTTTTTAAATTAAAAAAAAACATTTTTTTTACGATAGGAATAGTTCTCCAACAACGTTTTGAATATTCACATTTCAAATTAGGGCTAAAACGCCTTCTTCGTGCGGTTTTGGCTTGTGACGTCACTTTTGACAGCTGCCATTAGTAATCAGTCTTCAGTTGATCATTTGTTTGTCGAAGAAAATGACCGTAAATACCGTTTATAAATACTGTATTGTACCAAAGTGTAGAAATACATCTTCAACACCAAACAAACTATTTATGAATGTTCCAAATGATGTTATTATGTGTAAAAAGCGGTGTCATGCGATGAAAGGTGCTTTAAAAAACTGCCACCATAATTGCGTCGATTTTTGAAAAATTATCAGACTGTCCTTTTATGAAAACGACTGTCTGTCATGATAGTATGTATTTAAATATATGTTTTATACAAACGAATGGGTTTAGGATGCGTAACTAAACGATTCTGACTATCAAACTTATTCAAATTCAAACCAACAACTGGAGCAAAAACAACTTGACGTGGGACTCGGTGGGTGCGTTGTGACGTCACAATTTCACTAGTCAATCATGACTCGTAATTGATATTTGAATTTTCATACAACTTCAAAAGTGAAATTATTAATTTAATAATTTTTTTTTGGGGTTTTAAGTACGATATTTGAGTTAAGTTAATTTTTTTTACATAAATTAAATGCATTGAAAACACTATATTACATATACTGCATGTACCATATTATTGCAATAATAGAATTGCCGTTGGGATGTACATAGATATTAACACTCCATTTAGAAATGTTCACAGGACGAGTAATCAATTTTAGTTGTTGCTGGATGGAAAAGCTTGTAGTGATAACAGAAATAATGATAATCAAAATGAAATATAAAACGTAGTAGTGACAAATACAATATAACCTGCAGAGAAAGGGAAAAAATAAAGAAAGGGTATTACAATAAAGCAGCTACATAACTGTTCCCCCTCAAAGTGTCATAGTAGGAGTTTGATAATTTGTTTTTTGAAATATGTGAGATTGTATGCATTTGCCCTGGGTTAAACTAGACATTGTTTTTATCTGACTGTTATTCGGGACTGTGATATTCCTAATGACGATTTTTTTTTTATGTTAATACTTCACAAGAGTGTGCTCCCTTCTGCAGCCAGTGGGACTACGGCATCCCCAATTGGGGTACATTGTGAGGCTGAAGGTAGTGGGGAGGGGAAGGAGATGGGGAAGAGGAAGGCGGGGAGGTACCCGGCTATTCAGATCTGATCACTAAACACGGCTAAAGCCATTTCAACAAACGTTTCAATTCTGAATGGTGGTCTCACACCAGGGCGATACTGAGAGTATCTTTCACTCTGGAACGTGCTGCAAATATACTATATATTATTTTCAATAAATTAATTGTGAAATAACACAAATTAATCAAATAAAATTTATTTGTGCACGCCGGGATTCGATCCCGGGACCTTCGCATTGCGAGTCAAAAGTCTTACCCCTCGACCACCGAGGCCGTCTTACGCCCACATATATTATTTTCATCATTTGTGAAAAGCTGTCAGTGGATCGTAAAACATACTAATTCGGTTATTGATGCATGGGTAAGTAAATAAAGTGAAATATTCCTGCGGAACGCGTAATATCAATGGTGTTATACATTACAACTAGACTCGCCATTGCCTCACAAACTCAAGATAGAATGTGGCAAGTAAGAAGCACTATTGTTCTCAGTATATTCTTAATTCAAAGGTTATCCATGTATGATAAAGATAGACATCCAAAGAATGTGTGTATGAACTACATAGATATAGGAGCAGGCAGCGTTTTCGTATTTGCACAGAATACTACATTCTACATCACGGATGTGACTGAGATGCCAAGATACGCTTACTCGCTTACACCAGGACGAATACGGAATGTCGCACGAGATGATCAATTTTTTTTTTTTTTTTGAAATACCGCATAAGAGTTCCAACTGCTCCCTTCTGGAGACAGTGAGACTATGGCATCCCCAATTGGGGTATGTTGTGAGGCTGAAGGTAGTGGAGGGGAAGGAGATGGGAGTCGGGCACGTATTTGGCGTGTTTCCCGACTATGCACTGGTGCCGAAGGGATCAATGACGCTAGTCCCTCAGAGCATCTTCCATTGAAATACCGATAGAACAAGGATAGCATTCCCACCCCATGCCTGTGCTCTAAAGATTGCAATCCGTTTGTTAAGTTAGGAGAATCTATCAAACGGACCGCCTGTTTCTGCACAGAGTCAAGGGTATTTTTCAGGTTTTTTGGGGCTCCAGACCAGAGGTGGCTGCCAAATTCAACCGTGGGGCGCACTTGCGATTTGTACAGGGTTAGCAGTTGTGTACTATTAAAGTATCTGCGGACCCTGTACAGTACGCTCAGTTTTTGAGATGCTAACATTAACTATGGCTTTGATGGAGTCCCCATATCTGAGCTGGTCACTTAGAATTACACCAAGCATATCAATGGAGGGCCTGTTCGGAAGTTTGCTTCCATTGAAGGAGACTAGATTTTCATTTCAATCCTTTTTAGACGTAATCAGACATGGTTGGGTCTTTGAAACATTAAATTCAACGAGATTATTTTTACCCCAAGAGAAAACACTCTCAAGGTAACCGTCCAGGGTTGTTGGTTATACCGGCATATCACCTCCCAAAATTATATATATATATATTTGTAAAAGAAAAAACAATATTCATTTACGAGAAGCACAAAATAAATAAAATAGAATAATGAAATGCGCACCTGATCTAAATTCATCGCTTGATCTTGTTGAGCATTGTCTTCCATACACGTTATAACATGCTCCTTTAACGCACTCTTAGTAGAACTAGAATAATTACACCCGTCACATTTAAACCACTTTCTCTTATCACCATGACTCAACTTGTGTTCCTTAAACAATCGTTTCTTCGTGCACGAAAAATCACATGACTGGCAAATAAAAAACGTCTTTTCCGGGTGCATTTTCTCCAAATGACTTTTAAACCTTGATCGTAGCTTCGCTGTATATTCACAAAGACGGCATGCAAACTGCAAGTAATCTAGATGCATTATTCTGTGAACAGCCAACGCGCTTTTCTTCGAAAACGTTTTATCGCACGAGTCACATTTACGTATGACACTCTCGCATTTCGCTCTGTGTTTTTTCATCTCAAACGGACGTCTGCAGCGGTAATCACACTTTGTACAAACGTACGGCTTGATACCTCTGTGAATCAACTTATGAAGATCCATACTACCCCGAACGCCACACGAATAGGGGCATTCGTTGCAGAAAAACAGCTTTTCTCTCGTGTGTGTTAATCTGTGATTTTTCAAATGTTCCTTTTGTCGGAAAGATTTAGTACATAAATCGCAGGTAAACGGACGTTCGCCGGTATGAATCATGCGATGGGATTTAACAGAGCTCACTTTCCGACTCGAATAATCACAAAGATCACAATTAAATAACCCATCCATCTTTTTAAACTGCTGCGACTTTTTTACCAGCAATTTCGCTTTAATAACACTATTTTTAACTACATTTTGCGTGTTATCTTTTTCCTTTGCAACCATTTCAAGTGAATTTTTTTCAAGTGTATCCTTTTCTTTTGCAATAACATCGCTGAAGTATGTTTCCCGTACATTTGTTCCAGAAGGTTGCTGTACATTATTTAATAATTTACTGCTATAAAAGTGAGAGTCCTGTTTTTCTTCTTGAATAACATGATTTATATTGTAATTCTGCGTTGTTTCGTGTTGAGCGTAAAATCCTGCGTACTGATTTGTCATGTTGTAGTTTTGCTGAGGCGTTTTGCAATCCATAGCTCCCATGTGGTTGTAATGATATTGTTGGTCCAAATTAATGGATTTGGATCCATAAATATTATTTGGATCCATGTTCATCATGTTCTGACTTGGCTGGTACACAAAGTTCGCCTAAAATTGGAATAAAACAACGGATATACTCTATGTTTCATTGACATTACTTCATAAAAGTTATACAAACAATGGTAAAATACTTGCAGCAAAATACTAAAATAATAATATTTTCATATCAAAATTAAAGCCAAAATTCAGCCGTTAATATAGAATCATTTGCACAAATCTGCACTGAAATTAAATTCGATTTCAAACAAAAATCACAAAATAAAATAAGTGAGAAAAAGTGTTATAAAAAACTGACAACTAACCATTGTGAACCGACAAAAAATGATTTTTGAAACAAAGAATAAAAAGTAATTTATTAATCACATCACACAGAGATAAGAGCTTTCAGAGAAACCTTATTGTTTAAAAATCATCTATAACGTTATAGATACTCTCGAATCAAATCAACCAAATCAAAAACACCAATAAATTCGTTTCCAAAATAACATGACATTCTCCATTCCAGCGGTGTAACGTCATAAAAGTTGTAAGCCAACCTGGTTTAGTAATATTTTCAAGCAAAAGTAGTCTTTACTGCAATGCGACGAGATACATTTTTGCTTGTTTATAAATATGCACGCATCGAAAAGATTATAAACGGCTGATTCAAAAATATTGGCAAGCAAGAGTAGATTTCGAATAGATTAGGTATATTTTTCTGTTTGTTGGTTTCTTAACGTGGTCAGGCACATCAGCCGCCAAGACCTGAACATAACAAACCTTACCTGAACACACCTGAACATACCTTACCCGATAAAACATAAGAGGAAAATAACTTTTCTCAAGGGACTCCTTGCCTCGATTACATTGAACGAGTTTACAAGCTACTAGCCGGGGAATTCACTATCTGCTAGTAAACTCGCTAATTGTAATCATATTTACTAGCTTTCTAGCAGATTTTACACTGAAGCCTCGATTACATAGAACGAGTTTACAAGCTACTAGCCGGCGAATTCACTATCTGCTAGTAAACTCGCTCAGTGTAATCGTATTACTGGCTAACTAACAGATTGTGAACAATCTACGAAAAAAGTTGAAAGGGGGTCAACTTTGCTCGCTACTCGCTAGCGTGTAGGTGGATGGCAAGATGGCGGCCCGCGAACAGCAGATTTCGTAACAGTCAAACAAACTACTGCTTGATCTGGATTATTCGTTGTACAATCTGTAAGCGGCAAATAGCTACTAGCGGTGAGCTAGCTGCGAATATCTCAGTTTTCTACAAAATTTCGACAGCTTTTCGCTAAATGGTTCGCTACTGAGCGAGTGGAACGTTTTATGTGTCATCATCACAATCACACTCGCCGATTTGCCCGCTTTTATATTTGCCGATTAATAGCTTGTAAACTCGCTCAATGTAATCGAGGCTCAAGGAGTTTTTTTTTACATGAGCTCCACACAGGAGCCCTTGAGGAAAATAATTTTCCTCAGGGCCTATGTCATCTTTGGGGATGCTATGTGGAGGGTTTTTTTTAGGAAAGGAAGGAGAGGGGAGTTCTGGAAAGGAAAAAGGTTGGAGGGGTGGGTAGGAATCTGGGGTTCTCTGTGTCCTGGTCAACCACCTCTAAGACCTAAACAAACCTCACCCCATGAACCCGGGCACCCCTGCTAAATCACTAAACGTAGCGAACCTCTTGGGGTGACCTATGGCAGAGGTGTTGGTTATCCAATAAAGGTGTTAGTTTTCCATTCTCGCCTCCCAAATTGAGTTTACTAGCAGATAGTGAATTTGCCGGCTATTAGCTTGTTGCATTCAATTTGGCAGGCAGGAATGGGTACCGCCGCCCACTATACTAAAGCCTCGATTACATTAAGCGAGTTTACTAACAGATGGTGAATTTCCCAGATAGTACCTTGTAAACTCGCTCAATGTCATCGAGACTTGACGAACCCTTATTACGATTTAAGATAACATAGAGAGTTGTTCACTTGATGGTGACGTTGATAATGATGCCATTCCTACCGAAATTTCGGTAGATCTACCAAACTACCAATATTCACAGGTAACTAATCAAATTCATAGAAAATCTACCAGTATTCATAGAAAGATTTCCGAAAATTTTTAAAAATATACCGTTTCAAGAAATATAACAATAAGCCCCTATAAATGATTGATATCCCACCGATTTTCATTTACGCAACATGGCACCTTCATTGATATTATACAACGATAGTTTTAAAAAAATTATTCATTTTGGATAATTTACTTAATTTTTAGTTTTTAAATTCTTAATAAAACGGTTACAAAAATGTTTTTTTATCCTTCAAAACATGAACATTATAAATATGATTTGTTACCCCGGAAACTTGTTTTCATTTTATTTTTAGGTCATGGCATCACTGGTCTCAAAACAGTTATTATTAGTGTTGCTAGATGCATAGTATTTACCATGTTTGCAAGGTTTTTGTGGTACTTCCATGGTTTTTATTACCGGTTACCAAAAACTTGAGTGAGGAATGTAGTTTTTGAACTGCAGTACCGGTTCACAATGTCTCCTTCGTTAATTGTTATATTTGTCAATAATCATGTAACTTTTATTAGGAACGTACGCTAACTACTGTAAGATGTAGAAAAAATTAATTAGGGAAAAGTGGAGAAAAATATTGTTGAGGGAAATGGGGAAATCATCGCAGATGTATGGAAAATTCGAACTCTGGCCAATTTTTAATTTTTTTTATTAATTAGAGTTGTAATCTTCTACTTCCTTGTAGAAAACACAATTTTAGATGAAGGCGTAGCTATGTTATGTATTGCTAGTAGTTGACCTTAATTGTTTATTCCATACACATGTTTTTTCCTAAATATTGCCTATTACGCCACACTTGTATCATTACCAAAAACAATATTTCGTTTCAATTTAAACTATAAGAAAAAAATAATGAAATAATACATTTAAAATTTGGAAAGGTGGTGAATTATGTATTTTTATCCTGATTTGGATTTGCAGCTTACAGCCTTTCCGAGCACTGTAAACTGAGATGGGTGTGTAGGGGAAATTTGCCAATAAGAACTCTTGATTATGCTGGTCAAATATATTTACAAGTAACGTTATATTTTAAAATAAACTTGATGCAAAATTAAAATCGTAACAACTAGAGGGTGACACGAGAGGGAATGTAAAACAGCCGAACGAAGCGGACGCGGGAACCGGAATAGATTTGCAATATCATTTACTGAACCGGAGAGCGACTCTCATTCAGTAAAATTTAACTTCAGTAATGTTTTAAGGTTGTTCAGCCATAAAAATAATAGTAGATATTCCACTAGCCGCCGCACTTCTATTGGGCACAGATTTTGGAAATTAGTCTTAAGTCTTAATTACTATAAGACACAACTAAAAACTTTTGGACAATTGGTAAAGGAAGCATTAAAATTCAATTTTTATTCAATTTAAGTCTGAAGCCATTTCAAGCAAGTTTCAATTCTGAATGGTGGTCGTACACCGGCGATACTAAGAGTATCTTCAACTCTGGATTTTGTGGATGTAAATAGTAAAGTTGTTTCTTGTATAATTTATTAAAATTATCCGAACGTAGAATAGTATATGACCTAACATGTTTACACAAAATCATAAATTCAATAATTGACAGCCCTGAATTATTATACTTGATTTTTTTCCATGTACCTCGCAAATCAACATCGAGGCAATATCTACCGTTCTATTGTGACAACTCCAAAACAGAATCACAATTGTATACGCCCGTTCGCCGTATACAAAATTTGGGTAATGACTATAAAGATGTTGTTGACATATTTAACACATCATTAACTAAATATAAACAAGTCATAGTAGAATTTATAACAGGAAGAAGAACAACAAATTTAATTAAACCCACTACATAGCTCTGCTTCGACTTATTTCACATGTATTGTACTTTTCGCAGCCTAAAGTTTTTCCATCTTGCATGGTGGAATATTTTGTTTTAATTTCTATTCGTTTTTGACCTTGTTTTGTTTTAGATTTGGTTATGATTTTGATTTTGATTGTGATTTGGATTTTGTTTTTGATTTTGTTTTTGTTTATGATTTTGTTATTTTTGTTTTTTGTTTTTGTTATGCACATTTAGATGTTCTTTGTAAAAAAAAATTACATGTAAAAGCCCAGCCGGGCGTGAAATTCAAAATAAATAAATAAATAAATTGTTGACAAAGTGTAATTTCCATAATCTGTGCCTGCAAATGTAGCGGTTAGTGGAATATCAATAACCGTGGAAATTTCGCGTTGAAATCTAGGGAAATCTTCTTTGGACATACCAACCCTGCAGTTGATTAGTACCCTTTAGACACAGAGTTCGGAGCGGGACGTGCCACACGCCACTTCAGGCCGCCGCGCAGAAAAGTCTCACAATGAACTGCGCTGTAAACCGTTATCTTACTTTCGGTCTTTACTTTTCTGCGCGGCGGCCTGAAGTGGCGCGGGGCACGTCCCTCTCCGAACTCTGTGTGTAAAGGGTACTATTGTCTGGAGTTCTGGTCGTTCTGGAGTCTGGAGATTTGTCATTCTGTCATTGTTGATGTTCTGTTTTTGTGTTTTGTTTACGTCCGCTGTCACACATAACTGATGACAACCAAGCTTTCAGTAAGAAACGGTAAAAAAGTTCATCTAATCTTGACTTAACTGATTGCAACAATCTTTGTCTTTCATGTGCACTCGCTGTCAATAATAGAACCTAATTATCTTATGACCCAAATAACTAGTTCCTAACCCCATCCCATTGATGTGTACCATAGTTGATAGTGGTTGCTAGCCTAAATAAACCGTTGCCATGTAAACCAAAATATATAAACTTCCTCGCAGTCTTCAAAACTTCGTAGAATTTCCTAAAAAAATGCGAAAAAATCTTGATTCAAATTTTAAACAGTCGCGTTTTATTCTAAAGAATCATCTGAAAGTAATAATATTTTCGGTAAACATTCCAAATCGCTGGACACGCCTAACGATTTTTGTTTTTAGAAAAAAAACCTCTTGATTTACCTTGATTCTCCCGTCTGGAGCCAGTGAGACTATGGCATCCCCAATTGGGGTATGCTGTGAGGCTGAAGGTAGTGGGGAGGGAAAGGAGATGGGGAAGAGGAAGGTAGGAAGTACCTGGCTATTCAGATCTGGTCACGAAACACGGCCAAAGCCATTTCAAGCAACTTTTCAATTCTGAATGGTGGTCTAACACCAGGCCGTATCTGAGTATCTTCTGAGAGTATCTTCTCTCTGAGACTGAGAGTATCTTCCACTCTGGAATTTGCCGCAAATATACTATATATTATTTTAAATGAATAAATTACTTTAAATTCCACCATTTGCATTCGGGGCGATGGAAAACAGTGCATTCAAAATTTCGCAGTAAAATGAAAATTTGCTTGCTAGCGTAGGGAGTGTGGCGAACCCATCGCTCAGGGAGTGGAAACACAAACCTGCAATAGCCATCCCAAGCCAAGGTGTGAGCTACCGTTCTCAAGCTGTATTCTCCTTCCTGGGGAACAGTGTCAAGAACGGTGCCTCCGAGAAACAAGGTCGCATCTCAGAGTATTTAGACCTTACTCCAACATTCGGGGCTCTGCTGGAGTGGACCTTCTATTTCCCTGGTCACTCGTGGGACAAAAAATTGGACCATTCGAAAACTAGGGGCCTTTTGGGAACCTAGGAGTGCTGAGGCCACCTCTGTGGACTTTCTTCCTGGGGCCCTTAGGAGGAACCAAGAGGAGAAGCTGTGGAGAGGAGAGCTGAGGCCACCTCCATGAATACTTCCCTTGTGGGGCCTTCACGGAACCAAGAGGAGAAGCTGTGGAGAGGAGAGCTGAGGCCACCTCCATGAATACTTCCCTTGTGGGGCCTTCACGGAACCACGGAACCAACCACTCTTCCGGCACGGGGCCTTTGGGGAACCAAGGAGGAGTGAAGTGGAGAGATGATGTCCTCTTCCCATGTGGGGCCTTCAGGGAACCATGTAGGAGTGAAGAGGAGAAATGAGGCCATCTCCGTGAACTCTTTCTTATGGGGCCTTTAGGGAACCAAGGAGGAGTGAAGAGGAGAGATAAGTCCTCTTCCCTCCTGGGGCCCTCGGGGAGCCAGGGTGGAGTGGGTTCTTCTCTTGTGGGGCCTTTAGGGAACCAAGGAGAGGTGAACTCTCCGTCCTGGAGCTTTCAGGGAACTAAGGAGTGGAGAGGAGAGATGAAGCCCTCTTCCCTCGTGGGGCCTTCAGGGAACCGCGGAGGAGTGAAGAGGAGAAATGAGACCTGGGAAGACACATTGTCGAACCAGAAGATATAGCTTCATTTCCAATGACAATCCTGGTGAACTTTGTAAAAGGAACTGAATTACTGTCAAAGGAATGAGGTAAAATGGGAGATAGCACAATGGGCCTACGGTCTAAGTGCTCACGGGAACTTTATTTATGTAAACCGTCTCCGCTCTTGAAAAAAAAAAAATTAAATTTGCTTTTGTCTTATGGTGGCTCCCATTTATTAATTTCTGTCATTTTGTGATGTTGGTATTCCTGAAACCATAACATTGGCTGCCTTTACACTCGTAAGTTTTTCACCCGTAAGTGATTTATGGCCAGATTACCAATGTAAACGACACCAAAAATAATTTCCCTCAGGGCATATGTAGGAGATACACGTGGAGGGTCTTTTTAAGGAGAGGAAGTTTCGGGGAAGGTCAAAGGTTTGAGGGATGGGTAGGAATCTAAGTTCCGTGTGTTCAGCGGTGATGGATATAATAATAATCCATCCCTCCAATTGCGGCGTGAGGCGATGTGTCGAGAGAGAGAGGGAAGAGCTGGAGTGGTCAAAGGGTCGAAAAATTTAATCCAAAATTTAATCAGATCCGGCCCGCTATGCAGCTGGTGAGCAGGCGCATCTGCCACCAAGACACACATCACCCAATAAACAAACTGGCACCCAATGACGTTATACATATAAATAGACGCGCCGTAGTCTCACAAACTCAAAATTTAATGTGACAATTAAGCAATATTCTTTTGTTTTCAGCGATTTTCAATAATTTCTTAATTCAAAAGTTATTAATTTACGATAGAGATAGATGTTTAAAGAATACATGCATATGACCGAAACAAAAGATAGCACGCGGGCGGCATTTTCGTATTCAAAATTCAAAAGTTCCGTTGAATACTGCCTCAAGGTCGACTGAAGTAGGAGGCCTGGGCACCAGTCGAATTTTGAAGTTTTCAAACTATAATGAACAACGATAGTTTGCCGATGGCGTTGATTGTTATTGTATTTCTTTTACTGCTGATTTGTATGTTGTTTTATCCCAATCATATAAGTATGTATTCATTATAAGACTATTATTAAGGTGATCCCATAGTCCTTGAAAAATTCGAAATCGTCTGTTTTGCGAGGGATTATAAAATACTTGAGAAAACTTGACAACCAATAATAGACGAGAGGCGTCAGGCTCATAAATCCCGAGTTCCGCCCTCAAATACACTGTGGTAAAAATTGTGAAAATATGAACATAATAATTATATTAAATACTTATATATAGAACAAGTAACTTTCATTTATCAAATTTTACAGGAAGCAGTAAAGACTGTTTTTTAAACTCATGAACCAAGATGAACCGCTCTCCTTCGCACGGAATAGACTAGGTTTATAAAACATTTGAACGTACTTAAGATTTGTATAGTTTATTAATAAAAAATGTTTAATAATTTAGAATTTTTAAATTATTTTTTATAATATAACTTTATAGGTAGTTTTTTTTTTTTTTTTTTTTTTAAATATGTTTATTCAGTTTTAATTTTACAATATTTTATTTTACAAATCTTACGAAACTGATCAATCAGTTTGATTGTAAGAAATCTCTCATTTTTTTCTAATTATTTAATACAGTATACTTTTCAGTTTTACAAAGTATATACTAAATATAATACTTAATATTAAAATACTAATTATTATGAATTGCGTTGTAGTAAAAATATTTTACACAGTACAAACATACGGTGAGAAAATAAATAGATAGGAACTATTTTATTTGATTTCATGTTCTTCGGAGGTAGAAAGATTTAACTTTTGTTTTGATTTTTGAATAAGATGTCTCATTTTTGATATTTTCAGGTAAAGCGTTAAATATTTCCGGAATTTTATGACTTTTTGTTCTATCTCCGTATACATTTTGAGATTTATTGACAATAAACATTTGTGCTTCTCTATGCCTAGTAGGGTAGTTGTGGTTTACGGGTTTTTTGAATTCTGTATTCCAGAATTCATCTAGCGTTAATTGGTAATTTACCTTACTGTGTATAGAGAGGACATTACACAAGGAGAACATTTTTTTATAATCACCTTCACATAACTGGACCTTTTTTTTGCCTGATATCAATTTTAGGAAACGGATTTGTAATTGTTCTATTTTATTTAAGTATGTTTTGTACGTTAATCCGTAACTATTTATTCCGTATCCTATAATTGATTCTGCTAATGCGTTGTATATACAGTATAATATATTTTTATTTACAAAATTTTTTAGGTGGTAAAATTTTCCTAATATGGATCTTAATCTATTACATACATTTTCAATATGATTTGACCAGTTAAAGTTGACATCTATTGTAAGACCAAGGTATGTATATTGGTACACTTTTTCTATATTCGGGCAATTACACTGCTGGAATTGGTTTTTTGTGTGCAAACAATCATATGAATGACTTTTTATATGTAATTCCTTTTCCTGACAATTTGCATATGGTGAG
Source organism: Glyphotaelius pellucidus (assembly GCA_936435175.1). Taxonomy (NCBI): domain Eukaryota; kingdom Metazoa; phylum Arthropoda; class Insecta; order Trichoptera; family Limnephilidae; genus Glyphotaelius; species Glyphotaelius pellucidus. Next base: position 4,558,199 of record OW386561.1, read on the forward strand.
TGTATAAGCATATATTTGGTTTTTTTTGCGTTAATAATAATGCCATTGTCGTGGGACCATTTAATTATGTTATTTAGGTCTGTTTGTAAAATTTCCTCAATTTTTAGTGGATCTTTGTCAGCACATATAATGCAAGTATCGTCTGCAAACATGTAGCATTTACAACGTTTTATTACGTTTGGTAGACTGTTTACTTGCATTATATAACATGTAGGCCCCGATATCGACCCTGTTGCTACTCCGGTATTTGTTAACATTTCATCACTAAAAATTCCGTCAATTTTAACTTTAATTTTTCTATTTAATAGATAATTTTTAATAATTTTTTTTAAAGGACCTCTAATACCACATTCCTCCATTGCCTTTAATAATGTTTCGTGGTCCAATGTGTCAAAGGCCTTTTTAAAGTCTATAAAAATTATACCAACATAATATTTTTCATTTAAATGACAATTTATATGGTCAGTGAATTTAGATAGTAATTGGGTAGTACTTTTTTCCTTTTGAAATCCGTATTGTATGGGATTTATGATTTTATTTTTTTCTATAAAAAGTTGTATTTGGTTAAAGATAGCTCTTTCAATAATTTTATCAATACATGAGAGAATCGCTATTGGTCGATAGTTTGTGAAATCTTTGTGGTTTCCTGATTTATATATAGGTCTGATAATGGATGTTTTAAGTTCGTCAGGCATAATACTTTTACTTACACAGAGGTTAATTAATGTAGTCAATATTGGGATTATGTTATCAGCAATTAACTTCAGGTCTTTAATTCTTATTTGATCATTGCCTTCTGATTTTTTAACATCCATATCATTAATTATTTTTTTAACATCTTTTTGTGATACAGGTCTAAATCTCATTGACAAACTAGCAGGAGTTGTATACGTGTTACGATCTAGGAATTTTGTAGTACAGTTATGTCTTATGTCTTTTATTTCATTTACAAATGTTGTAGCAAATTTATCGCATAAAAATTTTGTGTCTCCTTGACTTCCCATATGTTGAAGGATTATTTTATCTAGATTTTGTTTAGGTTTTCCTATTAGGTTATTTATTTCGTCCCAGAGTTTCCTCGGGTTGCCGTTTAAACTATTTATTACGTTTTTGTGAAATGTGTTTTTAGTAAAATTAATATGTTGTATTCTAAACGAAATACAGGGTTATTAGGGCTATTCTTGCATTTTCGGTAAAGATAATCTCTTTTTTTAATCATATTCTTAATTTCTACAGTAACCCATTGGTTGTTGTGTCTATGATTATTTTTAAATGATTTTTCTTTTTTCGAGGACTCATAGATATTATCAAAAATATTTTTAAAATTATAGTACAGTTCTGAGGGACATTCAGTTTGTAATAATTTACCCCATTTTACTAGTTTTAATTTAGAATATACCAATTTATTATCAATAATTTCCCTTTTTTTATTTAAATCCTTTGTAAGTACCTCTTTCCCTATCGCAACTCATGTTATATAATGGTCCGATATTTTGTTAGTCACAATACATGAAAATACAGTGTTATTACGGTTACGAATTGCAATATGGTCGATACAGGAATAAACATTTTTACCGTTTAAAATTTCATCCCGGGTCACATCTAATATCACATTTTCTAAGCCATTTTCACTGAGTAGATTTTGGTATTCTGTAATTACACTATTTTTGGTATCCAATAAATTCAAGTTAATGTCACCACAGTACAAGTAATTTGAATCAGATGAGGTTAATTGTAATATTTGCTTTAGTTCCTTCAAGTATATATTCTTGTTGTTGTTCGGCGGGCGATACACTGCAAGTATATTTATGACATCTTGATGAACGGTGGTAATTTCTCCAGATATTGTCTCGCAGCTTTTAAAAGAAATGTTTGTTTTTTTAAAAGTATGATGGTTTTTTAAGTACATGATTAATCCCCCTCCTCTTCTATTCTCTCTAGTATTTGCAATCGAGATGAAGTTTGGTATATTGAACATAGTTATTATTTCGTTTTTAGTATTTATTTCCGTTAGAAAAATTACATCTATAAACTGCAGAATGTCATTTATTTGTGCAATAAGTGAATTAAAATTCTTTTTCAGGGATCTTATATTTAAGTGAATAGACACAAACCTCATGTTGATGTTTTTATCGTTTATCCAGTTATCCAAATCATAACACTTTGTAAATTTGTGAGTTTGGAATTGTGTAGAATCTTCCATGACGTGGATTTAGTAACTGATAAAGTAAGTGCTTCGAGTCAAAAGGTGTTTTGATTTTTTTTTTTAAATATTTAAATGTATCTGTTTATATCATTCTCATTTCTTATATGGATTATTTTCCCATCGCCTTCACTTCTTATTAATATTTTGGAATTTTGTACCCAAATGTATTTAAATTTTGTTTTCATTTTTTGTTTTGTAATGTATAGGAGATCTTTTTTTTCTTTTGTTAGATTTTCATTTATGTATATTCGGTCGTTGTTTCCGTTCTTGTAAATGTCGTGGTTCGTTAATATGTTTTTTCTTTTTTGTATCCATTCATCTCGATGAGATTGACGAGTGAATTTCACAATAACATTTGCCGGTTTGGAGTCCTTTCTATTTGGAAGTCTCCAAACCTTTTCAATATTTTCGCCATTCGTATTTAGTTTATCTGCAATTGTTTTTATAGTTGTTTCGATATTTTCGTCTTTCATCATTTCTATACCAAACAGTTCAATGTTGTAGTTTTTTTCTCTTTGTTCAATTTCTTGGATCCTGTATTCTAATGCTCTATTACATTTTTCAAGGTATGTGTTTTTGTTTATAACTTCGTTGAGTTTATTTTCGTTTTCTTTTAGTTTTTTTCCCAATTCTAGGTGTAGCGATATCAGTTCGTCATATTTGTTGGATAAAAACTCAGTTGACTGTGTGAGAGTCTCCATGTCTTTTTTCATGACGTACATTATGCTTATTTTATTATTTATTTCATTAAGAATTTGTTTCATTTCTGGGATATTTTCTGGGTTCGGGCCTTGTGACCCGCTGCCTCCGGCCGTTGCGTTTTCGGTGTTCGCATTTACTGTTCGCTGTACTTCACAGTTTGTACAAATAAATGCATTACCCACAGCCACGTTAATGGCGGGGTTTGTACATAGTTTGTGGAAGGTTCCATTACAGTCAATGCATTTGATCAATTCACTGTCTTTAGCAACATATTTTTTACATTTCTTACACTGCACCATTTTAAAATAGTTTGAGCGTTTTTCGTTATCTTTTAAATCACTTTTACAATTTATTTATCGCACACTGATTTACACCGTTCGTGTTCGCTCATTCGCGTTATTAATATGCAATTTACAGTTATTTTATCATACGATGTATTTAACTCTTCTATACACTCTTGCAGTTCACATTTCTTTAGAATTCTATTGAAAAGTTTTTATTTTCAAGCAACCAGTTGGGCAGCGTTGTGGGGCGGCTTAAAGAAGGATCTGTAAGAAGGGATGTATTAATGCGAATTTTGAAGAGGACGGAATATATGAAGGAATCATTTGCTCTGGGTGGAGGAGGGTACATTAATGCAAACATTTAGTTTACAGTTAAGTAATTGACTGAGAGTGGTGAACTCCAAATTTTAAGTGGATAAAAAAATCTTTATTCTTGGGAATCTGTTTTATATAATACCGACTAAACTTTAATTAACAGTTAACAAAATTATGGCGTTATTTCTATCAAGAAGAATTATCTTATTTTCTAGTGCCTTTTTTATTTTTTTTATGTGAATACCACACAAGAATCTCAACTACTGCTATTTGGAGTCAGTGAGACTATGGCATCCCCAATTGGGGTATGTTGTGAGGCTGAAGGTAGAGAGGAAGCGGAGATTAGATGTGCATAGTTAGATTTATGTCAGTGTTAACAACGTAAAAATAATTAAGTTCATTAATGTTACGGCGGAATTTTAAAAATCGTGTTTTTTTAAATAAAAATAATATAACTTTTTCAAAATGTGAATCGAGTACTTCAAGGAAGTCGCTTCATACGGAAAAATGAAACGAATTTATAAATATTAAATTGTTAACGACATATTGAAATTTGCTCACTGTGCGGTACTGTTGTCACTGTTTAATACTCAGAAGCGCGCCAGATTTAAAATTGTAAATGTCAAATCATAGGCAAAGTTATTGCCTACTTCAAACGACATTTGGCAACAGAATTATATATTTTTTTTCAAATACGAATATTATTATATAAATAAAGTAAATTATAAAGTGGTTAACCGGTATATTCAAACATCTACGTATATAACTAGGAAATTTTAAAATCGATAGTACGTAAACTCGAATAACATTTTACGGCGCAGTGTTTCTTACTATCGTGGTACGAAAGCACAACTCGATGGAATTTGCAGGAAAACACTTCTTGTTATTCTTTAACACAATTTATTAAATAAAAATACAATACTGGTGACAATAGTGATCTCCAAGACCCCACCACACCGACAAATATCGAAGGCTTTATTTACCTCGATATCTCAACACTCTACTGGAGATAGGCACCTGTATGTACCCCCCACGCTCGAGTTTGATTAAATAACTCCGAAGGTACAACATGTACCTTCTCGGTTTCCCGTCACAACAAATACTCTCAACACTCTACTGAAGACAGGCACCCATGTACCCCTCAGATCAGAGATTGATTACAACACTCTACTGGAGATAGGCACCTATATGTACCCCCCCATGCTCGAGTTTGATTAAATAACTCCGAAGGTACAACATGTACCTTCCCGTTTCGCCGTCAAAAACAATACTCTCAACACTCTACTGGAGATAGGCACCTATATGTACCCCCCATGCTCGAGTTTGATTAAATAACTCCGAAGGTACAACATGTACCTTCCCGTTTCACCGTCAAAACAATACTCTCAACACTCTACTGGAGATAGGCACCTATATGTACCCCCCACGCTCGAGTTTGATTAAAATAACTCCGAAGGTACAACATGTACCTTCCCGTTTCGCCGTCAAAACAATACTAACTCTCCATATCAACATCGCTATTATTTAAAGTAAACATGGTACATAAAAAAATGGTGAGAAAATAAATTTTAGCAGTTCCCACACTAATTTTAAAATCTAACATCCAGAAAATAATAAACCAATTACCTAAAAGTCGGCCCTAGAGGCCCACTAATAAAAATCATCTTAACATTACAGGGATTAACAAATATTGCAAAATTTTATTACTTTTTTCACTTAGGGCTAAAGCCGACGGCGCATTTATCCTTGAGGGTGTTATAAAATGCCGCCAGCAGACACTTCTCCTAGGGAGTGTCATAAACATAAGTAGGTGTTATTTGAGGGTACTTATTCAAAGTACCGACTTTACAAATAATAAAAGAATTTGTCCCAAATTTGCAAGGGAATGCATTTATATGATACCAGCCATATTATTCAAGGTTTGGACCTTATTCATGAAACCGTGAGATAATATTTTGTTTTCACATTTTAAAAGGAGAAACTACGCGTAACTTAAATGACTAAAATAAAATGAATATTATAAATGATATTATTTTACAGACTAAATGTATTAAATCGCATTCTAGGAACAAACAGCGCAGAGAGTCACGGACGTCGAGGACGTCTGTCCACCACAACGGTTGGGTGGAGAATGCGACAAAAAGGCGGTGACGATTGTGTGGTCCTTACGTCCATGGCATAAGGTTCACTTTGAAATAACATTTTCGTCGAATGCCGGCGGTCTTGATTGATGTCAAAAATAACAACGCGAAAATGCACATTTTATTTTATTTCGTGAAGTTCATGCATGAATATCGACTTTTTTCGCGATTATCATAAAAGAAACTAAATTTGCCACATTATGCAATAAAATTAAATACGAAGAGGGGTTTACAAGTAGGAGAGTTTGCACTTGGAAGTGTTTTTTTATAGACCTAATTCTTTATTTTTTTCTAGGCTTATTAAAAGACTTATAAAAAAAATGACCGATATTTTTAAGGGCCAAGATACGTTCTACACGCAGTATTTAATTGAAGCATCTAAAATACTTTTAAGCGATTAAATTTTCAAAACAAAAATACACGATTTTGTATGATTTTGCATTATGTCGCAAGGCATCATCTTAACAGTAAATTTTACTTAGCGATGGTACTGACTTTGTAATTTGGCTGTTTCGCGTCCAGACCCTTTACTTTAGTAGGCCTTGAATTTTCTCTAATGACGCATAAAACCGCGGGCGGGAAACATGAAAATTAATTATAATATTTATAATAATCGATAATAATAAGTAATCTGCGTGTACTTACACACAAAATGTTATTCCTTCGCTCTTACTACTATTTGCCGTGTAATTAAAACGTTTTCTCATCACACAGGAGGGCATTTTGGCATTTTTAAAATGCAATTTACTTACTGGTAATTCCTGGTAAGACACGACCTTACTCGACGCAGTTTAGTACTGAAGTACTAGAAATCGAGACTAGTACAATTACCTTACTTTTGGCTTCCCACTTTGAGATTTCTACCCCGCGTCTACAGTATTAGCTATATATAACGAACGTCATTGCTGGCACCCCTGCTAAGTTTGCTAAATGTAGCGAACCATTTAGGGTGACCTGTGGTGGAGGTTTATTTATTGTTTGAAACATTTACAGAGTGTTAACAATTATTATGCTGGCGCCAGACATGTGTTCAAAGATGTGATCAAAGAAGTGTTCACATGTGTGGCACAGGCATTTGATACTATTGTCACACATTTGAACACTTAAGTGCACTATGCCGTTCCGTGTCGGTTTTTTAGTGCACATCAAAGGGATCAGTATACAAATGTTTGTTTGGGCCCAGTTGAAGTCTATGTGAAAACTGTGAGCTCAAAGGAGTGATCAAATCTTTGAACACATATCTGGCAGGTACAACAATATGTGACCAAAAGTGTGCACAAAGTCTTCGAAGAAGTGATCACTTCTTTGAACTTATGTCTGGCGCCGGCATTACAATAATTTTTTTGATTTTTTTTTTTACATTAACTCCACACAGGAGACCCTGAGAAAAATAATTTCCCTCAGGGCCTATATCATCTTTGAAGATGCGGTGTGGAGGGTGTTTTTGAGGAGACGAAGGAGTGAACATGGGTCTTGAAGAGACCCATGTTGTGGGTGTTTCCTCCCTCCTACAACATGGGTCTCTTCAAGACCCATGTTGTAGGAGGGAGGAAACACAGAGGCCGGCAAATCGTTCCACAGCCGAGCTGTTGAACTCTAGAACGAGTTGTAGAAACAACCCGTTCTCATGTGACTAATGTCAACAGTGTACAAATGTTGAATGCGTGTTTGGCGTGTTTCCCGACTGTGCACCGGTGCCGAAGGGATCAATGACGCTATTCCTCGGAGCATTTTCCATTGTAAAACCGGTAGAACAAGGACAGCATTTCCACCTGACGCCTGTGCTCTAAAGATTGCAATCCGTTTGTCAAGTTAGGAGAGTCTATCAAACGGACCGCCTGTTTCTGCACAGAGTCAATGGTTTTTTAGGTATTTTGGGGCTCCAGATTCAACCGTGGGGCGCACATTTTTACAGGGTTAGCAGTTGTGTACTATTGCCGTTGGGATGTTCATAGATATTAACACTCCAATTAGAAATGTTCACACCATGAGTAATAAATGTTACTAGACGGAAATGCTTGCAGTGATAACAGAAATAATGATCATCAAAATGAAATATAAAACACAGTAGTGTCAAATATAATACATAACCTGCAGAGAAAGAGAAAAAAGAAAGAAAGGGTATGACAATAAATCAGCTACATAACTTTTTTTTTTTTTTTGAGAAGAGAGGACTCATCCATACTTTGGTAACCCGAGTGACCAGAATATGTGACCAAAACTCGGATTAGAACTGATCAAACTCACCGATGCACTGGAGCGTAACGGCTACCCAGCAAGGCAGACAAGGCAAATCATAAGAGCCAAATCAGCACGAAATGAAGACGGGTGAACAAGAGTCAAAAGGCTGCGCTTTCCTGCCTTACGTCCATAATATAACAGACAGAATTGCCAGGCTGTTGAGAAAAGAGAACATCAAGACGGTCTTCGGAACCACAACAAAAATCCAAGACCTACTGAGGTCGGCAAAGACTAAGTTTCCTCTAGAAACAGATGGAGTATATAAACTCAGCTGTTCCGGATGTGACAAGGTCTATGTAGGCCAGAAAGAGCGGACGATCTCCAAAAGGATTTCGGAACACTTTCGTGCTTGTAAACTTGGCCACCCTGACAAATCGGCAATCGTCGAGCACTTAATCGAAACCGGCCATTACTTTGGATTTGTTCCTGAAGTCCTGGGAAGACCCAAAACTTACAGAGCACGCCTAATTACAGAGGCAATTGAAATCCATAAAAACCCCATCAATATTAACAGAGACGACGGAGCTAAGCTCAATAGTTCTTGGTATCCAGTAATTGACGGCTACACCAAAGCTAAACGCAAAAAACCATGCTGAATTTTTTCAAAACCAGCTCGTAGAGAAATGGAGCTGGCAGCACGGTATCGCTCCTACACACATAAGTAAACACTCTCACCAATATCATTTGCTCATCTGCCCTGATGATGGACACTGTAACGCTGTCCGAAACGTTGGCTAAAGAAGGAGGTAGCGAAACACAAAAATCATAACAAAAATACTTTTTGGCCGTGAAAACCTAAAAACATACCAGCTACATAACTGTTCTCCACGAAGTGTCATGAGGTGTTGGTTTACTAATAATTGGTTCCCGGGGCGGCGGTACCCATACCCGCCTCCTAAATAGTCATTTAGTGCAAAGAAATTCATAATAATTTCTATAGTGCTGTTTTGTGAAAAAAAATCACTTCAAGGGCGCTTTTTCCATCTGTTCAATTTGCAACTTCTTTGTACCACTCTAATTAGACTAATTAATTAATGTCTGGTTTCAGGTCTAATTATTACCATCACATAACCAGACTATCACAGCAGTACCATGGATCTTTCCAACCCAGAGACTGTTTCTATCAAGGCAGAACAAGAGTTCCAGGAGGAAGGCGCAAGTGAAATGCCGTATACGGATATTGAAATCAGCCTCCAGGATGTAAAGAAGGAATGTTTGCAGTATGCCGAGAGTGTTCAGCCAACTAGTGAGTTGCCTTGTATAGGTGGATTAAGACCAGAGGTACTCAAACGTTTTTTTCTCGTAGACCACTTTCATAACTTTGCTGGTCACGGTGAACACCCTGCAGGTACATTTCTACCATATTCCCAAAACTCGACACGCATTGTACTGAATATTGAATGACAAGGTGTGGTCTGTCACAACGGAGCAGTACCGGATTTACGACTTTTTCAAACAGGGGCAAAATGGACTAGCATTCCAGATTATATTTGCCACGACGCAAGGGGCGTAATGGGTTATGGGACGAGGGGGGAGGGTATGGGTGTGTTCCCATCCCGGTACACCCGTACCCCCCTTTGCCTAGCTGGGAGTTTTAAGATCTCATGCATAATCAGTATAACAACGTGCGCTGTACACCTGTTGCTCTGAGGGAGGAGGGGGCGTGATGAGATGTGAGATGGGGGGTGGGAAGGGAAAGGGATATGGGGCACGGGATGGGTCTCAATCGAAACCAGTTCATGGACCCCCACTTACAACGTGTGGACCCCCATTTCTTTATCGCGCCTAAGTGGACCCCCATCGGGCCTCCCGTGGACCCCCGGGGGTCCACCTGGACCACTTTGGGAATCACTGACTTAGACCAAACAAGCATAGAGCTAGAGATGGTACAAGAGCGTTCTTTCTCGATCTTTAGTGGAAACAGTAATTCGTTTTCACCATTTACACCAAAAGAATACCAATGAATAAGCAGTAGAATTCTTGCAGATGCTCTAGGGATGTTTAGATCAGGCTAGTGAATGCTCATTGCTCAGTCAGTAGTCTGTACTGTTCTGTTTCTTGTTTTCTACTTACTCACTTATTATCTATCTGAACAAGACAACTAAAATGAGGAAACTGTCTGTCCAATCAAGAAAACACTTACTGTGGTGGCAAGTTCCTAGTATTATTAATAATTAGCAAATAAAAACCCTTTATTTTACTTATCACATAGGTATCTATTATTTTTTTCTATCCAAGTATAATCCATTTGTGAATGAATTACGTGCATACACAATTCATGCATAAAAACAAATAATCATTAATTCAACAGCACAGACGACAGTAATACTCAGCGTGTCTTGACATATCAATGTATTATTATTTTGTTATTCCAGGTAGCATTAATGTGGAGACTTCCATCAAAGCAGAACGAGGACTCCGAGAAGAAGATGAAGGGGGAATTCCTTATACTGAAATAGACATAGCTTATCAGGATGTTAAAAAGGAATGCTTAGAGCACTCTGGAAATTTTATCCTCGCAGCAGGTAATTTTTTATTTGTCTGAATTCGTTTTAATAATTTTCAGTTCTCATTATAATACCTACTTATTAAGCTCAATCCTCCCCCCTTTTCAGATCTAACAACGGACCTGAAGACGTATTCTGGGGAAAAACCTTATTCATGTTCCTTATGCAGCTACACATTTTCTGAAAAGTGGCGATTAAAACCTCACATGCTTACCCATACTGGAGATAAACCTTATTCATGTTCATTATGCAGCTATTCATGTTCTGAAAAGAGTCAATTAAATCGTCACACGCTTGCTCACACTGGAGAAAAACCTTATTCATGTTCATTATGCATCTATTCATGTTCTGAAAAGAGTCAATTAAATCGTCACACGCTTGCTCACACTGGAGAAAAACCTTATTCATGTTCATTATGCAGCTATTCATGTTCTGAAAAGAGGCGATTAAAACCTCACATGCTTACCCACACTGGAGAAAAACCTTATTCATGTTCATTATGCAGCTATTCATGTTCTGAAAAGAGTCAATTAAATCGTCACACGCTTGCTCACACTGGAGAAAAACCTTATTCCTGTTCCTTATGCAGCTATTCATGTTATCAAAAGGGGCGATTAAATCGTCACATGCTTACCCATACTGGAGAAAAACCTTATTCATGTTCATTATGCAGCTATTCATGTTCTGAAAAGAGGCGATTAAAACCTCACATGCTTACCCACACTGGAGAAAAACCTTATTCATGTTCATTATGCAGCTATTCATGTTCTGAAAAGAGTCAATTAAATCGTCACACGCTTGCTCACACTGGAGAAAAACCTCATTCGTGTTCCTTATGCAGCTATTCATGTTCTGAAAAGAGGCGATTAAAACCTCACATGCTTACCCACACTGGAGAAAAACCTTATTCATGTTCCTTATGCAGCTACACATTTTCTGAAAAGTGGCGATTAAAACCTCACATGCTTACCCATACTGGAGATAAACCTTATTCATGTTCATTATGCAGCTATTCATGTTATCAAAAGAGTCAATTAAATCGTCACACGCTTGCTCACACTGGAGAAAAACCTTATTCATGTTCATTATGCAGCTATTCATGTTCTGAAAAGAGTCAATTAAATCGTCACACGCTTACCCATACTGGAGATAAACCTTATTCATGTTCATTATGCAGCTATTCATGTTATCAAAAGAGTCAATTAAATCGTCACACGCTTGCTCACACTGGAGAAAAACCTTATTCATGTTCATTATGCAGCTATTCATGTTCTGAAAAGAGTCAATTAAATCGTCACACGCTTACCCACACTGGAGAAAAACCTTATTCATGTTCATTATGCAGCTATTCATGTTCTGAAAAGAGGCGATTAAAACCTCACATGCTTACCCACACTGGAGAAAAACCTTATTCATGTTCATTATGCAGCTATTCATGTTCTGAAAAGAGTCAATTAAATCGTCACACGCTTACCCACACTGGAGAAAAACCTTATTCATGTTCATTATGCAGCTATTCATGTTCTGAAAAGAGGCGATTAAAACCTCACATGCTTACCCACACTGGAGAAAAACCTTATTCATGTTCATTATGCAGCTATTCATGTTATCAAAAGGGGCGATTAAATCGTCACATGCTTACCCATACTGGAGAAAAACCTTATTCATGTTCATTATGCAGCTATTCATGTTCTGAAAAAAGTCAATTAAATCGTCACACGCTTGATCACACTGGAGAAAAACCTTATTCATGTTCATTATGCAGCTATTCATGTTCTGAAAAGAGTCAATTAAATCGTCACATGCTTACCCACATCGGAGAAAAACCTTATTCATGTGTATTGTGCAGTTATTCATTTTCTCGAAAGGGAAAGTTAAATCGTCACATGTTTATCCATACTGGCGAAAAACCTTATTCATGTTCCTTATGCAGCTATTCATGTTATCAAAAGGGGCAATTAAAACCTCATATGCTAACCCATACTGGAGAAAAACCTTTTTCCTGTTCCTTATGCAGCTACTCATGTACAGAAAAGGGGCGATTAAATCGTCACATGCTTACCCATACTTGAGAAAAACCTTATCCATGTTCTGAAAAGGAACGATTAAAACGTCACACGCTTACCCACACAGAGTTATAAGTAAACCATACTATATACGTTTATATTCTTATATATGTATGTACCTACCTACATTACCTATTTGTTGTGCATAATAATACCAAACCATAAATCATCCTAATGAATTTATACACTATTATTTTGTCCCCATGAACATAATCTATATAAGTACTTACCACTGTTCTGTATATTAAACTATCAGGCATAATAGTGATACTAAATACTAAACCAATGTACTATTACAAACCTATGTACTATTGAGTACTTACTCAATTTGTAATATAAAATCACGCACTGCACCTTCAGATTTTAAACTTATGCGATGTCTAGGTACCTACATTTCGATTATAATATGTGGGTGGATGTACGTTTATTTACATGTGTATGCATGTATATATTTTAAACACGATTTCAAAGTCAACCAACATGATATATGCCATTTTTAGTCTATAATTGCTTTGTCTGTAGCTTATAACGTATTGAACAATGCACATAATCGAAATTTTTATTGCATACTTCCTCCATTGTGTCTTTATGCCAACGATGTCACTTAAACGTGTACTTTTAGAATTAATTATATAAGTACCTCATAAATAATTTGCTGATTCCAGCTTTATCTCTTGTTAACTTAAAACTATAATAGATCATCGCGCACTGCTTGAATTTTCTATCTTTTTATTATTTTTTTTTTATTAATATATATTATTATGCGCTTGTAGCCATAATCTATTTACTTAACTGTTAATTATTTTCTGTGCACAATAGAGACAAAAAGCTTATATTAATGTATCTACTTTTCTGAATACTTATGCACTATAATAACACCGCTCATAATACCCACAGACTTCAAACTTGGCGTCTTGGTACCTACATTTCGTTTATATTATGATATGGAGATTTACATTCATATATTGATGTTATAATAATATTATATGTTAATAAAAATCTATCTTTCTACTATGTTTTACATACGCTAACAGTTTTTATTGATACATTAGTATTTGGTTTGCCTTTTCTGCTCGGACTACTTTTTTGTTTTAAAGTTTTACATATATACCTATACAATTATATATTTTTTAAACATATTGTTACCTTCAATTAACTTCAGAGATGCCTTTGTAATTTGTATTTGCTTTAAAAATTTTATATGGGTATGTGATGTATTGGACATTGCATGTAATATACACCTATATACATGTTAAACATAATGCCACCTTTAATTGACTTGATAGACGTATTTGACATTTGTAATTTGTTATTACTTCAAACAATGCATGTATGTACCTACCTAGGTAATGTATTAAACATTGAGCATAATCAATTATATGTACTCATATGTCTCCATATTCTTAATATATTATCATAAAGTTTATATCACTCGACATAAAATCCCACCAGTTACTCACAATGCACGCGCACGAATTATTCACTTACCTATGTACTTTTAGACTTAATTACATACTTTATAAATATTTTGTTATTACTAGCTATATTTCTTGTCAACTTACAACCACACAATTAAGATCATCGCGCACTGCTTGCATTTTTATTTTTTTATTTTATTTCTTTAATTCTTTTTTATTTAACCTTCCGTTGAATATTATCATTTTATACATATATATGTACAAATTATTTTTTATTTGTTATTATACCATTTTTACCAAATTATCTTTTTGATACTGTTTATAATCATCTGCCTGTTATTAATATGGATTGTATAATTAGTCGAATAACTAACGTATTCATTTTCCATAACATTGCGCCCATACAGGGGAGTGGGCTCCCCTATCATTCCCCCCTTTATCCTAAAATGCTTCTCCTCCCTACTTGCTGCTCGCCTTTCGACCACACTGTTTTATCTATATAATATCGCACATGTCATTCATAAAACTCTTTATTTTATTTTATTTTATCTCATATTTTCCAATACAATTTACGAATCTCCTACATAATTATCAATGATTAATATTCTGTATCAAAACTGTAGAGGACTACGTACTAAAACTGAAATATTTTACAATAATATTTTATTGAATGACGAGTGTTGCATATTCGGTATTTCTGAATCGTGGCTTATCAATTCTATTTTTGATACGGAGCTAGCACCATCAGAATTTTATAGCGTTTTTAGGCGGGATAGATCAAATAGCACTACAATGAATAGCACCAACAACCAAGAAGATTCTCGTCGGGGCGGTGGAGTAATGATCATAACACATAACAACCTTAACGCTTACCCTCGTGAAGACTTGGTCTGCAACGCTGAATGCATTTGGGTCACTATTCCTCCCTCTAACTATACCTCCAAACGTACTATCCATGTGGCTTGTGTATATCTCCCGCAAGGTCAAGGGTACGAAACCGCTCTCAGTTCATTCCTTTACTTGCTTGCTAATGTAAAAGATCAACATCCCGATGACATTCTACTTGTGCTTGGAGACTTTAATATGCCCTCCATATTATGGGAAATGCATGATTCACATTTAACACCGGGAAACTTAAATACAATTAGTTCCTCACTTACTGACACAATGTATTACTCCGAATCAAAACAATATAATCACATAAATAATTCCAATAACCGAATCCTAGATTTAGTCATCTGTAGTGTGGAATGCCATGCAATCCTCTTGTCAGTGAAGACTCACACCACCCATCGCTTCAAATTATGTTACAAATCGACACACTCCCAATTATCAGCGCTCCTCCTAAAGTAGTATGCCTGTTTGAAAAAGCTAACTATGAACTAATCAACCGACATTTATCGACGATAGACTGGTCATTTACTCAGAAAAATGCGGACGTTGACGAAATAGTTGATTCCTTTTATAACATATTAAACAATACCATCAACCAATTTGTCCCTAAACGCATCGTCAAAAAAAATAATTTTCCAAACTGGTATTCAGCTCCTCTAATCAAAATCATAAAGAAAAACAAAAACTTCATAAGATATGGAAATCCTATAATAATCCGTTAGATTATATACAGTTCACTATCAAACGTACACAACAAAAACACCTACAGAAGCACTGCTATAATCAATACATATGCTCGGTTGAATCTAACATTCAGAATAATAATAAACTGGCATCCCACAAATCATGCACCTTAAAGACCAGTCAGGCACCGGCGCTCATCAAGTGTGTCAATTATTCTCTAAACACTTTCAGTCCACCTGGGTACGAATAATACCAGCACAAACGATAGTTATACTTATGTGAATAATCATAACCCAATTGGGAACGTACAAATACACACTTCAATGATCAATGGATACCTGAAGAATTTAAACGTTAGTAAGGGTGCTGGCAGTGACGATATTTCACCATACTTTGTCTCAAAATGTGCCAAAAATCTCTCATACCCTTTAACTAACATATTTTCAATATCACTAAAAGAAGGAAAATTTCCCACAAAATTTAAAGAAGCAATTATAATCCCTATTCATAAAACAGTTTCTAAAAGCAACATTGAAAATTACCGCCCAATATCAATACTCACGGTATTTAGCAAACTATTTGAGCGCATTATCTACGATCAAATTTATACTACAATTGTTCGCAACGTTCAAAACCAACAACACGGATTTTTACAAAAAAGATCGGTTACAACAAATTTGGTAAATTTTACCGATCATTTATCGAGTAATATGGACAACAGAAACCAAGTAGATGTGATCTATACTGACTACTCAAAGGCCTTCGATAAGGTAAACCATTTAATTTTAATTAAAAAATTAAATCAATTAGGCATTCATGGTGACTTACTCCGATGGCTCACTTCATACCTTTCGAGTAGACTCCAATGCGTCTCAGTTGAGGGATCAAAGTCCAACTTCTTTTCCGTGCCCTCCGGCGTACCTCAAGGTTCTTATCTAGGCCCATTATTATTTAATGTGTATATTTATGATATTCACAAATGTTTTTTACACTCTAATTATCTAGCATACGCAGATGATAAAAAAATATACCTAGTTGTCAAATCAATCGAAGACTGCTTTAAACTTCAAGAGGACCTCAATCGTCTTTTTGTCTACTGTGAATTGAATAAACTAGTCATAAATATCTCAAAATGTAATAAAATATCATTTACACGTAATAAAATAAAATTTTATTTAATTAAATGAAGACATTATGAGCGAAACTCAATCGAAAATCTGGAAACAGAAAAATCAGAAAAAGATATTGGCACCTCTGGGACCTCCCAACCCGGAAAGTAGGGAGGTCCTGGGTTCGAGTCCCAGAGGTGCCAATATCTTTTTCTGATTTTTCTGTTTCCAGATTTTCTATTGAGTTTCGCTCATAATGTCTTCATTTAATTAAATTTACAGTTTGAGGTTTTACTCATAAAGTTAAAATAATAAATAATAAAATTTTATTTGATTATACACTAAACGGGACACTTATCAACAAAGTTGAATCTATCAGGGACCTTGGGGTAACGCTTGATTCTAAATTAAACTTTATCCAACACGCTAATAATATCATCAACAAAGCCAACAAAATGCTGGGATTTATAATTCATATATCGAAACCTTTTCGAAATGTAAATACTCTATATTCCCTCTACACCGCATATATCCGCCCACACTTAGAACACTGCACACCGATCTGGACTCCTTTCTACCAAGCCCACATTGTTAGGAATGAAAGAATTCATAAAAAATTTTTTAAACACTTAAATTATAAACTTAACCTACACTTTCTAAATTACACCGATTCTATTAAATTTCATCAGTTCAACTCCCTTCATACACGACGATTAATTTTTGATCAAATTTTATTATTTAAAATTTTAAACAATGGCCTGGACTCACCAGAGCTTACCAATTTAATAAAGCTCCATATTCCTTCAAGATTAACCCGACAATCGAATTTACTTCATTTGCCCACTTGTAGAACAAACTTTAGAAAAAATTCCCCGATTCCTCGAATATGTGCGCAATACAACGAATTCTTTCACAACGTAGACATTTTAAATTTAAACCTTCAGAAGTATCGAATAGAAGTAACGCGTGCGATATTGGATTGATACGGAGTGTGGAAGGTATCGAGCATCTCATATCCTTATTCTATATTCTCCCTCCCCTCCCCCTCCTCTCCCCTTCCTCTCCCCTTCCTAAGTCTAAAATTTAGCTTAAGATAAATTAAAACTCCATCTAGAAAATATATTAGCATAAGAAACTCTTTTGGCTTCACTGCAGTTAACATGTATATTTTTATGTCTATTGTAAGTATATAAGCTGTTTGTTTCTTACAAATAAAATAATTTTTTTTTTTTTTTAATTTAAATAAAAAGTAGTGAACTAAAATCTTCCAAGTTGGCAACCTTTTTCGTTTATGTTTTACGGGCAATCTTACATGTAGCTATTTGAAGTACCTTTTCAAGTTACCTACTATGAAAAAATGTTTATCTTTAATTATATTTAAAGACATTCATTCAGATGTTTGATGACACCCACATCTGATTGAACGTGTTGAGGAAATCTCCATTATCTGATGATTATAATTTATTTGTTAATAATGTACTCTTGTTTGATCGTGAAAGTTCAGTAATACTTAATATAAGATATCTATAATGGATTTAATACTATACATACCAAAATAAGACAAGTTTCATGAACACAACTTATATATTTAGTTAAATAGGAAGAAATTTAAAAACATGTACCTTTTACACTTAGTAATAAGAGAATTTTTTCATATTTCAGTGAAAGAAAAATTACTTTGTATGAATAATTTTAAACATTTTTATATTATACTTATTGATATACATGTACATTCTTATTCAGCTTAATTAGCCTGAAATAATGATTTGAATTCAATCAAAGTCACTTGACACTCCTTGCTCCAAACAAAACGTTTGTTGACGCAGTAACCTTTAAGTATTTTCATTCTATACTAATAATGTTATGTATAAATAATACACATTTAAAGTGATGTGAAGTATCTTCAAAATTTATTTAATTTTAATTAATACTAGTCACAAAACATACTGAACATATGCTCCTAACAAAAGTTTGTAGATGCAATTAATTGTTAATATAGTGTAGTGTATAGTTAGAGCAGACTCCTAGAAATAACTTTGTTTATAATTTCACATTGAAAATTCGAGTAGAATACTACATTTATAATGTTATATACATATTTCACAATTACTTAAGTTTTTAACTTTAACTTTAAGAAGTCGAGACGTTTCACAGAATGATTCTTGTTTTGTATAAAATATATCGTTTAAAAACTGGAGGGAAGGTAGGTATGTAGAACGATCAGCGCGAGCGCACTATATAGCCACAAATCTTTTTTTAACCATGGCAACCCTGACCGCAGCGCGGGTACAGCTGTCATCGGGAGATTCTAGAAACCATTCGTTTCTCCGGGCCCAAGTCGTTGCATCGCTAATCGCTTTACATAAATCCTTCTGATAAAAACGTGTCTTTAAATTGTACTACTTGTTCAGTTAATAAATGTAAAGATTGTTACAACTTCCTTCTTTCATTTTTATCTCAAAATGACAAATATTAGCACGATTACACATGACTGTGAATCGGTAAGTATGGTGGACAGATAATACCCACTCCGCTAAACCTTGATGTACCTGTACGTCATTTTTATTTTATTCTCCCAAGTTGGCAACCTTTTTCGTTTATGTTTTACGGGGAATCCCTCGACTGTATTGTACGTCATTTTTATTTTATTTTCGTTGTCAGTATTCGTTAGTGTTTTAAACACGAAATATGCATAAACACAAATTGCTGTAGTCAGTGTTGTTAAAGTGAGTTTGTAGGTACTATAATGTCCTCAAAAATGGGAGATTTACATCATCAGCTGTTCTTGGCCTTAAAGGCACTCATGCTGACTTGCCAGCACAGCTATGCCAAAAAAAATGCCAACGAAATTTAGAAAACGGCAAAAGAAAAAATAAAGAATAAAGAAAAATTTATGGAACATATAAATGATGTTATACGATAGTTCAAAGTGATGGCCACGAAGAAGGGAGCAACAATGCTTTTTAGTTGTTATAAAAAGGTAAGTTTACTGCTAAAATATAATAATCAATATCTTAATATATATATTTCTTCTGTCCGTGTGTATGTCACTGAACTCCTCCTAAACGGCTGGACCGATTTTGATGAAATTTTTTGTGTGGGTTCAAGGGGATTCGAGAATGGTTTAGATTCACAATTTGGTCCTCTGGAAAATGTTATTTTAATTAATTTTTTATTTCTAAGGAGTTGTTGATTTTGGAATGTTTTACATTGGATCCGGCAGACTGCGCTACCATCGCAGTATCGAATATTCAATATTATTCTATTTTAATTTTAGTTTGTCCCGACAGTTGTGTACATTGGAGGTTATCCACCACATACCCGCCCTGGTATAAGTAACAGATGGTTAGTCCTTCAGGGCTCTCGCAAGGACTCTAATTTTTTTGAAAGAACAAAGCTACATTTAATTTAGAACGAATATAGACCTCCAGTGTCCCTGCATACGTTGTTAGTAAGCAGTATGCAAGTGCTTAGCGGGACATACAAGATACAATATGTGTTAGTATGACAAGATATAGACAAGACAATGGGACAGGTTGGTGACAGTCCACGAGGCAGCAAGCGCTGTGTGATTGCATCCAGCATATCCTACAAGCACCTGTATGGGAGGAAGATACAGTACAAAAATAATAAGGGCATGGCAAACGGGTGGGAGTCCTCTCCAATCGATTGGCAATTCCAGCAAGAATGCACAAGACGTTCGGTCTAGCCGTAAACCACACTCGGCTTCCGCGCCCCTTAGCCGGTTCCTCGGTGATGCCTCAAAGAAAAGTAATGGGAGATTGGGGGAAAATGCCCGACGACCCTAGGGAGTTCAGCGTCGAGTAGCCGGAGGCAAGGCGAAGGAGAGCCGAGGTCGCCCAACCAAACCTCAAGCCTGCACATGTTGCTGGGGGTGGCGCAAATGATTTTAGAGGGCACCGTGCCGTCGTCGAACGACTCCTGTCGATGCAGGGACAAGGTCTAGCGCACCCCCAGATGGGGAAAAAGAAACATAACAAAATAGATAGGTGCAGTTCAGTTCAGCCTTCTGAGCGAAGCAGAGTAGAGGTTGTGAGACTAAAAAGAAAAATAGAACAAAGAAACCAAAACAAATGCTAAAAAAAAAGTACAAAGTTGAAAATGTTGGTTGGATCACAACAGTGTTCCTTGGAACAGGAAACCGGAAAACAAATAATAAAACACAAAAATAATAAACAGGTATCTTGATAATAATGACTTAATTGGTGATAATACATCGCCTAGCATAGCTTAGTGAAATCTAGAATAAACAGTGTGAATAGAAATAAAATAAGCGAAAAGATAAGTCACACAAAAACAAAATAAATAAAAACAAAATGAATCCATTAGAATAAGATAGAGATGATGTAAAAAAAAAGATACATATATATATATATATAGGTATAAAACATAAAATTCAAGCAGTAGATGTAAACATGATATAAGGAAGTCCGTGGATTCAGGAGCAGATACACCTGACACCTACATGATTTTACAGCTAATCAGCGACTCTAAGAACAGGCCATCTCTCAACCCAAACTTTCGTAAATTTCCTCAAGCACTCAAAGTTCACCTTATTCGAAACGAGATCCGATGAAACTTAGCTACAAATGAAATGAAGTTTTTTGTTAAATATATTTGATTGAATGTTATTTTTTTTAAGAATGTTGTGAATTTTATTTATTTATTTTTGTTGCCCAAAAATTTGTACACATGGATAATTTAAATACAGTTTATAACAGAAATTAAAACAAAATAAGTACCTAGCTAAATATGCAAAAGTGAATGACAAACAATCAAAAGTATCA
The DNA here is from genome assembly GCA_936435175.1 of Glyphotaelius pellucidus. Classification (NCBI taxonomy): domain Eukaryota; kingdom Metazoa; phylum Arthropoda; class Insecta; order Trichoptera; family Limnephilidae; genus Glyphotaelius; species Glyphotaelius pellucidus. The sequence goes on from OW386561.1 coordinate 4,579,574, forward strand.
CTAACAATTTATTATTGGCACCAGTGTGCTGATGGGACAATGATTTGCAGCTGAAATTTTGACATTGGCCGATAGAAAAAGCAAATAACAGCCGTAGAAAATCACACAAATCTGACAGCACTTCTCGCGGGAGAACGATCTCTTATCACAAATTTTAGGAATAGCCTTTCTGGACGGAAGGAGAGAGACTCCTTTGATCACCTCTCACACCAGAAGATAAATGGAAACTCGAGTGGCAATCGGCCAATGTCGGAAATGCCCGTCTCATATAGTGTTGTGTACCTCAAATGTCCCATATAAAAACGTAAAATGCCCCCCCACCTAACAAAACGTATTTGTACCAACTCTTTTTCTTTGTATCACTACAAATGTCATGTAGCGTATGGTACGAATATGAGGTGATGTGTGATGTGGTTGGTGTATTGACTATTGGACCACATTCATGTCATGTCACATAAGGGACAAATATGAGGTGAGGTGGTTGGTGTATTGGACTACATGTCGTGTCACGTATGGGACAAATGTGAGGTGGTTGGTGTATTGGACCACATGTCATGTCACATATCGTATGGGACAAATGTATGTGGTGGTGAAGTGTGAGGACTACATGTCATGTCCCGTATCGTATGGGACAAATGTATGAGGTGGTGAGGTGAGGTGATTTTTGTATTAGGTACATGGCATCTTTGTATTAGAGCCGTGAGATGGTGAGGAGAAATTTTTTTTGTCTTTAAATATTTTTTATTGTAAATTATTGTTATGTGAATACCGCACAAGAGTCCCAACTGCTCCAAAAAAGAATTTTTTTTTTTTATATACATTTTATTTCACATTATTGTTAAGTGAATACCCCACAACAGTTCCAACTGCTCCAAAAAAAAAAATTGGTAAAATTTGGATATTGGTGGCCACGGCTATTACGAATAATTTTTAGAAAAAAACTTTAGATTTGCCTTAATCACTATAAAAGGAAACTTATTGCATCACGGCTGGCGGAAAATAATGCATTTTAATTTTCAATATCGTTAAATAAAATTTCACTTCGCCAATCGATCTACGACAGCCCGCCCGCTGCCGGTTGCCGCCCGCCATTTTGTCATTGTTGGTATCCCTGACCTCACAACTCACAACTAAATACGATTGTAGGCAACTTCGCGTGATACATGATGGGCGCGTAACGCGTAATTATGAAAAATGTGTATAATAATAATTGTAATAAATATTGTGTAGCGGGCTTGTGTATGTTATCTTTACTTTAAAAAACAGCCTACGTTTTTGAATGGTTTGTTTGGCTACGCAAAGTTTGTGTAGCGGGCTTGTGTATGTTATCTTTACTTTAAAAAACAGCCTACGTTTTTAAATGGTTTATTTGGCTACGCAGGGTTTGTGTAGCGGGCTTGTGTATATTATCTTTATTTTAAAAAACATCCCAGGATTTGAATGGTTTGTCTCCATTCCAGTACCTACGCGCTTCCAGTACCTACGCGCCTTATTATTTATCCCGCGAAGTCGACTACAATCGTTTGTGTGAAGTCAAGGATACCAACAACACAACAGTTGACAGAATGGCGAGCGGCAGCGGGCGGGCTGTCGTAGATCGATTCGCGAAGTGAAATTTTATTTAACGATATTGAAAATTAAAATGCATTATTTTCCGCCAGCCGTGATGCAATAAGTTTCCTTTTATAGTGATTAAGGCAAATCTAAAGTTTTTTTCTAAAAATTATTCGTAATAGCCGTGGCCACCAATATCCAAAAATTACCAAAAATTTAAATGCACATTATTTTATTGTAAATTATTGTTATGTGAATACCGCACAAGAGTCCCAACTGCTCCCAAGGGAGAAAGGTTGGGGCAATTCAGTTAGAAAATCATCCATACTAATATTATAAATGCGAAATTGCTCGAGTTTGATTGCTACGCTTTCACGCATTAACCAATAAAAAGTCTTTAAAAATTCTTTCACCAATAGAAAGCTAAATTATATGCGAAGACTGTAGGCTGTATATGATGGTAAGCTCTGGCGTTATGAAATTATAAATATTAATTTATTATACGTTTTCTGTCACTAACAAAAGCGAGTTTCTGCTAACGTCAGAAAAAAATCATTTCCATGGAAACGATGTTGATATATTTGTGGGCTCTATGCTGGTAGGTACTCAGCCCCTACCTACTGGTCGGCTACTTCTCCAGAACATTCAAATATTAGAATATGTTTTATTTTTTTGGACAAGCTTATGTTTTGAAATAAATGTCAGATGAGAGTTCCTACATTAAAAATATAATTCGTAACAATTATAAAGACTGAATAATAAATATGGTATTTTTTTATTATATTTACAAACTTACAAATATTTAAATAAAAATAAACATCCGAAAAGTTTGTAAGCGCATAAATTCCGAACGAATGAACAAAATTGGATAATTATTTTTTTCTTTGAGCTTTATGAAATTTAGGTGGCAAGCGAGCTGTTTGAAAACTGAATGTAAGGGAATGGATGTATGGAATGCGGGAGGGGGTGGGGGTGGGGAGGAGAGGGGATAATTGATAAGTGCAAGCGCTACAGTAATTTCCCATAATACCATGCGAGCGAAGCCGCGGGGAAAAGCTAGTAATATATAATTGTATTTCTATCTCACGTTTCTATCTATCTTCTACCTATATAATATTTTTTAAATTTTTTTGCGATATGCTGTGCAGAGCACCGGCAAGGCTAAGGTCCTGGGTTAAATTCCTAGATGCGACCGAATCTTCTACTATATCGATAATCGATTTCAGCCAAGATCTACTGATATTCATAGAAAATCTACCAGTTTTCATAGAAAGACCGAATTTTTTGAAAAATATACCGATTTTGAGAAATAAATCTACAAATACCAATAAATATTTGATGTCCTATCGATTTTCTTCTTTTCAACATTTAGTTTTAAAAACATTTAAACTGTAAAAAATAATACAAACAGTTTTTAACTTTATTTCATATTTTTTTCCTATTATTCAAAGAACATAATAAAAGGATAGTTAAAAAAAAAACATTTTAGAAAATATACCCAGGTACAGTTGTTTTCTTTTTTTAATTTACAATAAAACGTTACGAAAATATTTTTTTTTCAATGATTTTTAACCCCGGAAACATGTTTTTATTTTATTTTTAGGACATGGCATCATTAGTCTCAAGACAGTTATTATCAGTGTTGCTAGATGCTTAGTATTTATCATGTTTGCAAGGTTATTTACACCTCCATGGTTTTTTTACCGGTTACCAAAAATAAGCTACCTTTCAGTGAGGAATGTTTTTTGAACTTCAGTACCGGTTCACAATGTCTTTTTAAGCTAATATCTTTGTCAATAATCATACCATTTTAATTAGGTTCGTATGCTAACTATTGTAAAATGTAGTTTTTTTTTAATTGAAGTTCTGGGAAAAGTTATTCTCCCTCTTCTAGTAGTTTTGAAAAAATTAAAATATATTTTAATTTTATTACATATTTACTTTAAAATGGAATTCCGCGCATAAAACTTGATAACGGTAAGAATATTGAATACATTAATTTTTATTTGTGATGTTTTTTTATTCAAAAACATTTTTTGTTCTGTTGTTCAAAGTAAAATTATAAAATGATTGACTTGTAAATTCTTTACTTAGGAACTGTTATGATCTTGTTTATATTCTCAATAAAAAAACTCTCGAAAAACATGTTTTTTTTATTCTTCATGGTTTTTTCATCTCTGAAAACATGATTTTTCATTTTGGAGCATCGCAAATGGCAACACTGTCTCCCAGTTATAGATTTTCACTAGTCTTGGGTAACTGGCCAGAATTTCAATAACATAACCAACTGGTTATTAGTACGTAAATAACTGGTTATAAAACGGTTATTTGGTTCTCAGTTATTGCCGGTTACGGTTGATGCTCGTTGTATAGTTGCCTAGGTATTATGGTACTGACACATTTGCTCATTGACAAGCCGGCTTATGAGCATGCTCATTAATGAGTATGCTCATGTCAAATAGTCAACTGTACACACTTGCTCATTAACGAGCAGGCTTGGTTTGGGCTTTCTCTTGAATGAGCGTGCTCAAAGCCAACATTTGAACACACATGCTATTTAATGAGCATGCTCATGTCAAATAATAAATGTCATCGTGTAGTGTCAGTTCCGTTCGCCCAGAACTAAACAAAGTAATCGTATTTCTTGCAACGCAATTATTCGTTATTTAAGAATCTTTTGACGAAAGAAAACAAAACGGTTGATTTGGGTCCAAGATGTCAACGGATATACAATTACAAGGACATAATAGAGTCAGTTCTGTCCGCACAGAAGTCAATAAAGTAATTGTATTGCTTGCAACTCATTTACTGAAGAAACTTTTGGCGAAAGAAAAAAACAAAATAAAAAGTTCGATTTGGGTTCGCAATTGGATCACTAGAAGAACAAACCTTGGAGCAAGTAATCATTTGTTAATAGGAATGCGAAAAGAAGATATCAACGGATATAAAAATCATTTATGAATGCTTCCGCAGAAATTTGACGAGCTACTCTCTAAAATTGAAAGCGTGATATAAAAACGAGATACTCATACGCGGAATGTTATTCCGCATATGATATTCTAAAGGTTGATTTTCGTCAAAGACGTCAACAAATTCGAATATGTCTAAATTATAAAAAATAAATACTAATTTCAATAGAATGTGGTTTCATTTTAGAGGTAAAGGAACTGTTGGGGAATTTGGAAGTCTATTGTGGATATTGCGGCGACCTTGTAATAATAAAAATCCAAACACATTCGTGATTCCCATAATAAATCACGAAAAGAAAGGTTTTTTCGTCCACCTAGCGATCTATTTTGACATTTTTGCCAAGAACGCGCAGGCGCGAACCAGGGATGGTATGTCTAGGGAAATTTCCCTAGATCTAGGGAAATTTCGAACTCAAACACATTGTACAATTTTTTTTTACGTATGACAATATTACTGGTATTGCTAGTCGATAATTATTATTATTTTTAATTTCCGTGAATCTTATATACTGTTAATATACTGACATAAATCAAGCAATGTTGTTTTTAACACCGACAACTCAAAATGATTTTAAATTTAGGTTTCAAGTTGCGTTTTTATCTAAATATGTTTATTACAAGATATTTTCTTCAGTTTCGGTGATTGCGGTTGATTTTTATTTTGCAAAGTAATTTTTTTAATAGGAATATCGTTTTTAATTCAGTTGTAAGTGTATACATATTTTGAAATTATTATTTCATTTGGCAAAAAGTGTTTTATTTGGAAAAGTACAGCAAGAAATGGGACGTTTGTATAATTATGATCTCACTAGTAGTTAAAAATCTGCTCCACAGGTTTTTGATGCTAGGCCCTGCGGGCGGATTTTGTTTCGGCTTTACCCAGTTTGAGTGTTGGTGACCATTTTATAAATCCGATAGGATTTGGTTCCAAAAATAGCCAGTTCCTCGGATCCACTGTGATCCAGTGACACCTAGTCACCGAGACAAAGTAACCGTGACAAAGTAACTGAGACACGCAATGGCGTCATATGTAATATATATTTTTTACACGAACCCCACACAGGAGGCCCTGAGGAAAATAATCTGCCTCAGGGCCTATGTCATCTTTAGGAATGATGTGTGGAGGGTTTTTTTAAGGAAAGGAAATGGACGGGAATTCTGGGAAGGAAAAGGGTTTAAGGGGTGGGTAGGAATCTGGGGTTCAGAGTGTCCTGGTCATCCGCCTCCAAGATCTAGGCAAACCTCACCCCATAAACCCGGGCACCCCTGCTAAATCACCAAATGTAGCGAACCACTTGGGGTGACCCATGGCAGAGGTGTTGGTTATCCAATAAAGGTTCCCGGGGCGGCGGTACCCATTCCCGCCTCCCAAATTTCATAATATGTAGCCAAAATATATCGCGTATAGCCGCGTGATTTTATTATTCGCAACTCGTCAAGTACCACCTTTCCATATCCTGAAAGATACTTAATTCTATAAATTCGTAGTACGTATACCTAGGGGTGAAATTTACACATGCGGCTGTTGACGGAAGTAGCGACATATTTTGACAGATTCTTGAATTAAAACCGAATTACAACGGTAGATTTGCTTGAAATTTCATGAACACAGAGATGTTATTTGAGGCGCGGCGCGTAAGGCGTGGCGTCAGATTTGCAATCGAAGTCGGGTTCTGAAATTCAACCACGCAGATGCAAGGGTATTAATACTGTGTGATGATTATTATTCTGTATGTATACATTTGACACTGTGACAGAGCTGTGTCAGATTAGTTGTTCCAGTGTTGCCATTGAGAATCGAGAATTTCCATTAGCAAAATTAAAAATTACCATGTAAGAAAGATAATAAAAGCGGTGACTGCGAACTTGCGTAAAAGTGATTATTTTAACGAAATCCAGGGAAATTTTGTCTCAACATCTAGGGAAATAATTTTTTTGGGCATACCATCCCTGGCGCGAACTGAGATCGGAATGACATGAGCATGCTCATAAGCCAGCCTGTTCACACATGCTTAGAAGCTTCCCCTTCCACCCGATAATCCAATGAGCATGCTCATAAATCAAACCGCTGTTGATTCTATCAGCTATCTCATTTGGCTTCAAATGAGCATGCTCATTACTAGCAACGTCATGGACACACATGCTACTAGGTAGCAATTGCTACTAGGTAGCATGCTCTTTGGCTTCAAATGAGCAAGTGTGCCCGTAGCATTAGTAGTTATCAGTAGTTGTCATGGTTATGGAGTTATGGAGGTATATGGTTTTGTCCGTGGGTATTGGGTATCGGCTGAGTTTTTGACCCACGAAAAGGGACAACGCTGTGCGAACTATCTGTTACTACCGTTTCGCCTCACTAAAGAAAAATAAAGACAAAACATGTGACCCGTATAGCGCTGTCCATTTTTAACGAATATAATTACCACTTACAAGCAGGGCAATAATCAGGAATCTATTAGAGGGGAACATAAAAAATAAAATAAAATTTACATGATTTTTATTATTTGCATTTTTGTAGTGCAGGTTATAGGTTGCATATAAATTATGAACTAGACAATATTATTGTTGAAGCGATTTTGAATAAACACCTCCAATGAAAAATATATTAAAAGCTTGTAAAAGGTAAATTTATTGTAATACCTTGATGAACTGAATTTGAGGTGGAATTTCACACAACTGCTGTACACAACAAAGATTACAATAAGTAAGAACTAAAAATTTCTCGAAAGAAATACATGTAAATGAGGGTAAATAACTAGTTGCCATTATTATACACATTACTTATTTATAAAATGAAATATTTTATTTACATCATTCTAATCACAGAGTTACTTGATTTCCAAAAAAAAAATTACAACGGACAATTATTTTTTCTTTCAATGGGAAACAAATCTGCATATTTATGTCAACTACAAAATATTTTTACAAAACAATAAAATATTTATATACGTTATTTCCCAAGTGCAACTAGTACATAAATCGTTAATATTTTGGCAAAAAGTTATTATTATGAACAATATTCCGGCCAGAGTGATAACCAAATTACAAGAAATCGATGAGTTCAAATACCTTAGCAATTAGGATGGGAAATTCCGACAATAAGCACATTTACTTCCACCAAGCAAAAAGGCTGGATACTATCGATGAATAAATCCACGTCGATTTTTCCTTTTTGCTGTGCGTTCCCTTTTTTCGTATATGTGCATCCATTTGCCTTTGCGTTTTGGTGGTCCTGATGAAGTAGATGGAGCATCTTAAAGTAACGCCTTGTTCAGGCGCTATAATAATAGCGTTCGGCACTGTGGCACTTTTGATTTCAGGTGGCGAGAACGCATTTAATTCAGCAAATGCAGAAATATGTTTTATTTTTAGATGGGAAGTTAAATTTCCCGTTTAATTTTTACAACTCAGAACAAGTTTACACAATTTACACTTCGCTTTTTTTCCACGTTATGTTTGTCAAAATCGGTCCAAATATTGCCTGTCATATTAACAAAGTCACAATTTTTTAACAAAACTTTCAAATAATAAAATTAGATAGATTCTAAGAATATAAAAAAAAAAAATAATAAAATTGTAAAGCGCCCTTGAGGTGATTTTACACAAAAACGGCGCTCTACAAATTGTCCAATTATTATTATTATTAAATTATAAACAAAATATAAAACTTTTACACTTACGTAATAATATCTAACTTTACTAATAATGTTCTAAGCGAAGCAAAAAACTAAAATAATTAAACACAATTTTTTACTTTATTTCTTCAAAATTCGTCTTATAATATTTTTTACTTCTAAAAGATTCCGCAATCGTAAAATTTTTCGAAAGAAATTCAGTATAATATTACATAAATATAGCTCCGCACGCCGGCCCGCGTAGCTACAACTGATGGCTTAGGTTGCCAGTTGCCAACTACTGGTTATGTATGACGTATGAGGTTGTGATAGTTATCTAGTTGTCTAGTTATCCGTAGTTACCGCCAACGACCAACAACCCCCACAACCGCCATAACCTAATAACCAAATACCCGAGCTGCCGCTAGCGTAGTTGTGGGTATTTTTAAATAACCGTTATATAGTTGGTTATGTTATACAACTACCAATAGTCTTGGGTAACTGGTCAGAATTTCAATAACATAACCAACTGGTTATTAGTACGTAAATAACTGGTTATAAAACGGTTATTTGGTTATCTCAGTTATTGCCGGTTACGGTTGATGCTCGTTGTATAGTTGCCCAGGTATTAGTAGTTATCAGTAGTTGTCATGGTTATGGAGGTATATGGTTTTGTCCGTGGGTATTGGGTATCGGGTGAGTTTTTGACCCACGAAAAGGGACAACGCTGTGCGAACTATCTAATATTACCGTTCCACCTCACCAAAGAAAAATAAAGACAAAACATGTGACCCGTATAGCGCTGTCGATTTTTAACGAATATAATTACCAGTTACAAGCAGGGCAGCAATCAGAAATCTCTTAGACTGGAATAAAATAAGTTAAATTAAATTTTAAATAAATACATAATTTTAAGGAAAATATATTATAAGTTTAAAATGTATTTTTTTACAATACCTTGATAAATCGAATTTGCAGTGAAATTCCACACAACAAAGATTACAATAAATAAGAACTGAAAATTTCTCGAAAGAAATACATGTAAATGAAGGTAGATAGCTTGTTGCCATTATTACATAGTTATTACTTTCAGAAATATTTTATTTACGGCATCACTCTATTATTATAACGGACCATTATTTTTTCTTTCAATGTGAAACAAACCTGTATATGTCAACTACAAATATTTTTACAAAACAATATAATATTTATGTACGTTATTTCCCAAGCGCAACTAGTAAATAAATCGTTAATATTTTGGCAAAAAGTTATTATTATGAACAGAGTAATTACCAAATTACTGGAAATCGAGGAGTTAAAATACCTTACCAATTAGGACGGGAAATTCCGACAATAAACATACTTTCTTCCACCAAGCAAAAAGGCTGGAAACTATCGATGAACAAACCCATGTCGATTTTTCCCTTTTGCTGTGCGTTCACCTTTTTTGGTTTATATGCATCCATTTGCCTTTGGGTTTTGGTGGCCCTGGTGAAGTAGATGGAGCATCATAAAGTGAAACGCTTTGTTCAGGCGCTTTAATAATGGCGTTCGGCACTGTAGCACTTTTGATTTCAGGTAGTGAGAACGCATTTAATTCAGCAAATGCAGAAATATGTGTTGTTTTTAGATGGGAAGTTTAATTTCCCGTAGAATTTTTATAACTCAGAACAAGTTTACACAATTTACACGGCGCTTTTTTTATCCACGTTATGTTTGTCAAATCGGCCCAAATATTGCCTGCAATATTTACAATGTCACAATTTTATAACAAAACTTTCACAAATTATAAACAAAATGTATTAAACTTTTACACTTACGCAAAAATGTCTAAATATACTAATAATGTTCTAAGCGAAGCAATAAACTAAAATAATTAAACACTATTTTTTACTTCTAAAAAATTCCGCAATCGTAAAATTTTTCGAAAGAAATTCAGTATAATATTACAAAAATATAGCTCCGCACGCCGCGCCGGCTCGTGTAGCTACAACTGATGGCTTAGGGTGCCAGTTGCCAACTACTGGTTATGTGTGACGTATGAAGTTGTGATAGTTATCTAGTTTTCTAGTTATCATGGTTGTGTAGGTTTTGGTTTTTTCAGTGATGGGAATGGGTATTGGGTATCGGGTAGTTTTTGACCAACAGAAGGGATAGCGCTATACCTACTACCTACAAACGTCTATCTCGTTTCACCTCACTAAAGAAATAAAGAAAGATGAACATGCAGCCTATATAGCGCTGTCTCTTTTTGTCATGGTCTTAACAGTTTAGAACAACTCAGTTCTATTAGCTAGTCAAATATTCATAACCGCCAACAACCAACAACCCCCACAACCGCCACAACCTAATAACCAAATACCCGAGCTAACCCCCACAACCGCCACAACCGAATAACCAAATACCTGAGCTGCCGCTAGCGTAGTTGTGGGTATTTTTAAATAACCGTTATATAGTTGGTTATGTTATACAGCTACCAAGACTAACTACCAAGACTAATTTTCACCACTGTTCACACTTATGTTTTGTTTGCGGCCGCTGATGGGCCGCTGCCGCTGTCACCTGTCACACATATAACAACCAAGCTATCGGTGAGTCCTTCTAATCTTGACTTATTACACCGTTTGTCTTTCATGTGAACTCGATGCCAATAATAGACGGCTTACCTATATAACCTTAAATTATATTCCTAATACCTAATTACTACTTCCCAATCCCGACACAATTATTTTTCACCACTGTTGATTTGTTGACTATTGATGTTTTGTTTGCGGTCGCTGTCACAAATATCAACCAAGCCATCATGATTGGTTTATTTATGAAGCTATCAGTAAGTTCATCTAATCTTGACTTATTACATTTTAACTTGACAGATCGCAACAACCTTTGTCTTTCACGCGATGTCAACAAATAGGCGGCACACCTATATAACCTACGATGTTCCAAATAACTAGTTCCCGATCCCATCCCATTGATATGTATAGGTTTCGCGAGTTAAATCGGTTTCATCACAGTACTCACACAAAACTTTCATACAGCGTGTATGCCGATTAGTGTTGTCGTGTTTCGTTTTTGGCTTTGGTAAAGTGTGAAAGAACCGCCACATGCCGCTACACTTTAAATAGGCATAAATTTTGAAAAGTAAACTACTTTTAAGCTTCATTACCACAAGCACCATCGGTTTCAGTCGAGATAGGCGTAAAAATATGCATTGAAATTTAAATTTCTTAAAAACTTTTGTATGTAATGTACAGCTTTTCGTTTGACAAGCCCCCAAAGGGCACACAAACTCCAACGGCTCGGAGGGCTTTAAAGCAAAGAATGGATGGTTACCTCGAGAGTGTTTTCTCTTGGGGTAAGAATAACCTCGTCGAATTCAATGTTTCAAAGACCCAATCATGTCTGATCACGTCTAAAAGGGATCGAAATGAAAATCTAGTCTCCTTCAACGGAAGCAATCTTCCGAACAGATCTTCCATTGATATGCTTGGTGTAACTATAAGTGACCAGCTCAGGTATGGGGGCTCCATCGAAGCCAGAGTAAAGTTAGCTTCTCAAAAACTGGGCATACTGTACAGGGCCCGCAGATACTTTAATAGTACACAACTGCTAACCCTGTACAAATCGCAAGTGCACCCCACGGTTGAATTTGGCAGCCACCTCTGGTCTGGAGCTCCAAAATACTTGAAAAATACCCTCGACTCTGTGCAGAAACGGGCGGTCCGTTTGATAGATTCTCCCATCTTAACGAACGGATTGCAATCTTTAGAGCACAGGCGTCGGGTGGGAATGCTATCCATGTTCTACCGGTATTTCAATGGAAGATGCTCTGAGGAACTAGCGTCATTGATCCCTTCGCCCCCTGTGCATAGTCGGGAGACACACCAAACGCGCGCCCAACATATGTACACGGTTGACATTTGCCACATGAAAACGGGTCGTTTTTTCGACTCGTTCTTGAGTTCAACAGCTCGGCTATGGAACTATTTGCCGGCATCTGTGTTTCCTCCCTCCTACAACATGGGTCTCTTCAAGACCAATGTTCATTCCTTCCTCTCCTCAAAAAGACCCTCCACACAGCATCCCAGATGACATAGGCCCTGAGGGAAATTATTTTCCTCAGGGCCTCCTGTGTGGATTTAATGTAAAAAAAAAAAAAAAAATGTAAGGGAGGCATGTTCCCGTCCGACTTGCTGGTGAAAGTGGCGACATCTTGTGACAAATTCTTGAATTCAAAACGGTATTAACCGTCTATCAGAATTAATGGTATTTAAAAAAATATATAATAAACTAGCTGGTCCGGTCACGCGTTGTTTTGACGTGAAATTTGCAATTATCTTCATAATTTTAGCGTTGTATGTCTATCTATTGTAGGTATTTGACAGTTACAGAACTGGTTTTTTAAATGTGTTCAACATCAGTTCAAATTGTTAGGAAATGACATAATACAGTTTAGTGAAGCTTCACATAGTGCGCTTTACACTAAAAAACCTAATCTAAAACTTAGCATGTTCACTTTTAGTAATTCCCAAGCCTTACATAACGCCAGTAAAAATGATAAATTTTCAGCAAGATGTTCTATTGCAAAACCTTTTGATTGATTCATGTACAGGCCATATCCTTCCACAAAGAGTGTAAAAATCTGAAATTAGAGTCGATTAATTTTTATCAATGAATTCAAACAATTCTACGCTGAGTTTGGGATTTGAAAAAGTTGCAGGATTTGAAATAAAGCTTTTCATTTTAAGGGATTAATTTCAAACACATATAAATACAATTGAAGAAGATATTTTGATGATACACCGGGTAACTGGAGCTAGGATACAATTCACGTACCTGAATTCAATAACTTTATCGGGAACAAAGAATGAACAAAACTTTAATTTCTATTTTTAACTTAAAGTAAAACCTCAAATTGAAATATTTAATTAAAGAAGACAATATTAGCGAAACTCAATCGAAAATTTAAGTAGCTTAAGCTTTGTCCAATAACACGGGTATATTATGTATCCATATTAAAGAGTTTTTGTAATGATTAAAAAAACTTTGCATCGTAGCAAATATTTAAATATTTAATATTTATATTTAGCTCCACAAATTCAATTCAATTCAATTCAATTTGTTAGTTTAGTTTCAATGCCTCTCAATAGATGTCGTTAACTCAATTTTTCACCAGTCTCATATCCCATTACGCCCCTTCCGTTGTACCACTTGCACGAGCAGTGTATTTTAAAAAGGTCAGAGGCTAACTTGTAAAATCTTACATATTCAATATTCGAGTGGCGTACATATGAATCCAACCTTCCCACTGCGATGCAAGGTGATGTTGGACTGACATTCTTGTTGAATTTCTTCACACATCGAACATTTTCCGGGGCACCAATTGTTAAATATTAAAAAAGATTGTTATTACAAAATAAAATATAAATGAACGAAAATAAATAGAGGAACGCGCACACTCTCTTCTTTTCAATAAGATATACATCCCAGGTTTTAAATGGTTTGTACGGCAAGCAGGGTTTGTCTAACGGGTATGCATTATTACAAAATAAAAGACAAATTAACGAATATAAATAAAATAATGCAAACGCGTACTTCTCTTCAATAAGATATGCAGCCCATCATACATAATTTAAATTGATGTAAAAATATTTAGTTGTCCTCTCCTAAACACAAGCAGCTGCTTTATTAGGAGAGTGATTGAAAAATTTATGTTATATTATATTGTAAATTGTAATCTTAATCCCAGGTTTTGAATGGTTTGTACAGCAAGCAGGGTTTATCTAACGGGTATGTGTAATTATTCTAATACATTTTTACTATAAAAACAGGTTTAAAGTTGTCAATAATTAAATTCTGGATATCGTCTGAGAATGCCTTTTTTTATACCTAACCTAACCAAACCTGACGTAACCCCACCTAACCTAACCAAACCTAATATAACCCAACCTAATTAATAATATATTAATTTTAATTCGTGTATCCCAAATATACTAAATTATTTATTTATTCAGAACAAAAAAATTGCACCATACTTGTACCTTACGTGTGCTTATTGCGATATGGCAAATTTTTTAAAATATTTATCGACTGGTACCCTGGAAATGGACAATTCGGAGCCAAAGCATGTTGAAGTCAGTTACATAAAACTTATTTTGTTTTACAACATTGTTATTGAAATACTGAAGTTTAGCAAAATAATTTTAATTTTAACTAAATGTGATAATCTTCAGGATTGAATTCAAATAGGTTTTCATAAATAAAGACAATTATTACTTATATTATTACTAATAATTCTTAGCTTTTATTTAAGAATGCTGTAAATAACAAACTTCCATTGATAATGAGCCTAATTCAGGGAAATTACGGCAATTGGAAATTAAACCTAATTGTTTTTCGGGCATAAATATATCAAACCACACACTTTTCGGGTAATAATTATTATTCTGACCAGAAATGTTTATTTCACAAAGCAAGTTTAATGTTAATTTAATCTATTTCCTTAAACGCGTGTTTTTTTTTACAAAAATAAATTTTCAATGTAATTTTTTTTTTAAGTAAAAAAAATCTTGCTTAAAACCTATTCTACATTTATAATAATAACTAGCTTTTCCCCGCGGCTTCGCTCGCATGGTATTACGGGAAATTACTGTAGCGCTTGCACTTATCAATTATCCCCCCTCCCGCATTCCATACATTCATTCCCTTAAGATGAAGCCATGCGACGTATTGCAAAATCATACAAAATCGTGTATTTTTGTTTTGAAAATTTAATCGCTTGGAAGTATAATATATGCTTCAATTAAATACTGCGTGTAGAACGTATCTTGGCCCTTAAAAATATCGGTCATTTTTTTTATAAGTCTTTTAATAAGCCTAGAAAAAAATAAAGTATTAGGTCTATAAAAAAACACTTTCAAGTGCAAACTCTCCTACTTATAAACCCTTTTTCGGATTTAGTTTTATTGCATAATGTGGCAAATTTAGTTTCTTTTATGATAATCGCGAAAAAAATTGATATTTATGCATGAACTTCACGAAATAAAATAAAATGTGCATTTTTGCGTTGTTATTTTTGACGTCAATCAAGACCGCCGGCATTCGACAAAAATGTTATTTCAAAGTGAACCTTATGCCATGGACGTAAGGACCACACAATCGTCACCGCCTTTTTGTCGCATTCTCCACCCAACCGTTGTGGTGGACAGACCTGTCTTCGACTTAGTGACTCTCTGCGCCGTAAAATGTTATTCGAGTTTACGTACAATCGATTTTTAAATTTCCTAATTATATATGTAGATGTTTGAATGAACCGGTTAACCACTTTATAATTTACTTTATTTATATAATAATACTCGTATTTGAAAAAAATATATATAATTCTGTTGCCAAATGTCGTTTGAAGTAGGCAATAACTTTGCCTATGATTTGACATTTACAATTTTAAATCTGGCGCGCTTTTGAGTATTAAACAGTGACAACAGTACCGCACAGTGAGCAAATTTCAATACATGGTTAACAATTTAATATTAATAAATTCGTTTCATTTTCCGTATAAAACGACTTCCTTGAAGTACTCGATTCACATTTTGAATAAGTTATATTATTTTTATTTAAAAAAACGCGAGTTTTAAAATTCCGCCGCAATATTGATGAACTTAATTATTTTTACCTTGATAACACTGGCATAAATCTAACTATGCACATCAAATCTCCGTAGAAGAGAAACTTATTAACTTTAATTAATTAACTTTTATTGCCAAGTTCTTACTTTCGGGGAATGATTAAATATATTTTTTTGTGTATTAATACCTAAATTACAGTCCGAAGCTTTCCCGTTCAGTTGTTAACCGCCAAGCTGTTGGTGAATATTTTTGTTGAAAATTGTTATTTCCAATATTTTTATTTTTAAATAAATGCAAATTGTTCAGAAGAATTTTAAACAATCCAATTTATTAGCAGTTCAAATATAATTGTAGGCCTCCTGGTCAAATGTATTTGACGGCCTCCGTGTTTGAGGGGAAAGGCTCTCGTCTAGCGATCCGATGGTTGCGGGTTCAAATAATTAAATATAATATATTATGGTATATTTATGGCATGTTCCGGAATGGAAGATACTCTCAGTATCGCCCTGGTGTAAGACCAACATTCGAAATTGATACGTTGCTTAGTGACCAGATCTGAATAGTGAGGTACTTCCCCACCTTCCTCTTCCCAATCTCTTTCTCTTCCTCGCTACCTTCAGCCTCACAACATACCCCAATTGGGGATGCCATAGTCTCACCGACTCCAAATAGCAGAAGTTGAGACTATTGTGCAGGCGCGGCTGGCGCAAACGTTCAATGGTGCGCTGAACCGCCAACAAAATTGAACAACAATTTACCTTATTTCGGCTCGTTGTATTTCTATGTAATGTGTTTAATTATAAAATTGAGCACAATCTTTAAATATAATCACAATTAATTACCTATCTAACAATGTTTTGCGGCCAAATAAATGCAGTGTTCCCGCCCGCCCGCCCCCTAATACGGCGGCTAGGAACAAGGAACCGAGGAACCGAGGTAGGTACATACCAATCCGCGCGCCAGAACAAAGCGCCCCGTAGCTTGAATGAAGCTCGTAGTAAAAAATCCCAAAACGTCGAAATATGTCATACTAAACCAGTCATGGGCAAAGTACGGCCCGCGGGCCAAGTCCGGCCCTTCAGGCTAGTCAATCCAGCCCGCGACATTGTTTTGAATAACCCTACCACAATTTACCAATTGACGAGTTTTCGGACGAGTTTGGGATTTAAAAGACGACTCTTTCATGGAAGAAAAAGGAATGGACGAATGTGAACATATGGAAGATATTGTATGGCTTTCAGACTTTGCATTTTTACAGATCTCAGATACATCAATAAATTTAAACTTAAACTCCAAGGAAGAAATCAATTAATCAGTGATATTTGGGATCATATCATGTATTTCAAAATGCAATTGAATCTATTTTCCAAACAACTAGTCAAGAAAGACTTTACTCATTTTCCAAGACTAAAAACTATTGCAGTTAGGGAGGACCAACTTAAGAACTATGAGAAAAGCGTGAAATGTCTTCAGGAAGAATTTGAACGAAGATTCCAAGACTTCAAAGTTATAGAACAGGACCTGGACATTTTTAGCACGCCATTTAATATAGATTGTGAATCAGTCAAACCAGAATTGCAGCTCGAACTGATTGAGTTGCAATGTAACACTGAATTGAAGCAACTGTTTCTCAACGTATCCAAAATTGAGTTCTACAAGGCCCTGTCAAAATCAAGTTTCCCAAACCTGAAATTTCACGCTCAGAAGATAATTGCGATGTTTGCATCTTCCTACATCTGTGAACAGGTGTTTTTTACTATGAAGCTTCGCAAAAACAGCGTTAGAAACCGATTGACTGACCACCACTGCGAATCAGCTCATCCCAGTTTCTACTTGCAGAACTTTTAGAAGCTCAGTCACAGTTTCATCTGTCACATACGCCTTCATACTCTTCTAAAGAATAATTAATTTTTGTTACTTTTTGACTTTGTAGCATATAACATACTTAACATTATGTTTGATGTAAAAATTAAAAAATAAAGTATATCACTTTTAAAAAATTATTTTATTAAATTGTTTTCCGGCCCGCCTAGATAATTTTTTGATTTATCTGGCCATTTCGTTAAAAAGTTTGCCCATCTCTGTACTAAACGTATCAAAAAACGACTAACCGCGCGCCGCACGGCCACCCGAAGATCTTCGGGATTCTTCGGAAATATTCCGAAACTTTGGTTCTAGCGAAAGTAGGGTTTGAACAAGATAATATTAAGTAATAATATTTCTCTTCTAAAACGCAACCATTAGTCAAAGGGTCAGTTATGCGTTCCCACGATTTTATCTTGTTCGAGCCCTTGGGATATACCTTTTTGAGATTATTATTTGTTTGTTTGACAGTTGAAAATGACCTTTTGTTTGTGTGCGTTTTTTGTCACCTATTGCGAACTTTATAGGTCGTCAGTAACAGACAGTACCTGCGACCGCTGGCGATCTACTCCGCTAAGTGAAATGTTTCTTGTGTGTTAATTATTGCGTTTTTAATATTATTGGAAGGTGGAGTCTTTTATTTTTATTTTATTATTTATTTATTTATGTCTATTCTTGAATACACAATTTTACAATTGATTACAAAGGTTTACAAAGGAGTACAAAAAAACGTTAATTTTCAGTAGCAGTAAGCAAAAAGATTTTTTTTTTTTTTTTTAAGTATTATGTTGGGTGTAAGGTAGGTTTGAGAAGGTAAAACTGTGTGTGGGTAATATTGTATGTTTCGTGAACACCTCACTAGGAGAACCTGTGCTGAGGTGTTGAGGTGCTTATGATTAAGTGGGACAAGTATTTATGTGTGTTGTAGAAAATTAGTTATTTAATTATTATTTTTTTTTTTTTATACATTTTATTATCGCATACACTGATTATTTAGAATGAAAAAATATGTATAAAATACAAATCCATATATACACATTTATGCACATGTTTATATTTATAGACATACATACATATAAAGTTGCACACACCTACACATATTTATTAATTAAAATAACTGTAAATTGCATATTAATAACTACCTAAAAAATTATATTTAAAAAAAAAATTAAAAAATTCAAAATTATTAAACATTTTTGATTAATAAACTATACAAATCTTAAGTACGTTCAAATGTTTTATAAACCTAGTCTATTCCGTGCGAAGGAGAGCGGTTCATCTTGGTTCATGGGTTTAAAAAACAGTCTTTTCTGCCTCCTGTAAAATTTGATAAATGAAAGTTACTTGTTCTACAAATTAGGCCCATGATTTGTTAATTTTACCGTGTATTTTGATAATCATAAATAAGTATTCAATATAATTATAATGTTCATATTTTTCACAAATTTGACCACAGTGTATTGGAGGGCGGAACTCGGGATTTATGAGCCTGACGCCCCTTGTCTATTATTGGTTGTCAAGTTTGCTCAAGTATTTTATAATCCCTCGCAAAACAGACGATTTCGAATTTTTCAAGGACTATGGGATCACCTTAAATTCAGTTTTCAAACATCTCGCCTGCCACCTAAATTTCATAATGCTTATAGCTCAAAGAAAAAAAGAATTATCCAATTTTGATCATTCGTTCGGAATTTATGCACTTACAAACATTTCGGATGTTTGTTTTTGATTAAATATTTGGAAGTTTGTTAATATAATAAAAAATTACACTATTTATTATTCAGTATTTATAATCGTTACGAATTATATTTTTAATGTACAAACTCTCATTTGACATTTATTCCAAAACATAAGCTTTTCCAAAAAAAACAAAACATATTCTAATATGTGAATTTTCTGGATTAGTAGCCAGTAGGTAGGGGGCCGAGTACCTACCAGCATAGATTCCATAAATATATCAACATCGTTTCCATGGAAACTATTTTTTTTTCTGACGTTAGCAAAAACTCGCTTTTGTTAGCGACAGAAAACGTATAACAAATATAATATTTTAATATTTATAATTTCATAACGCCAGAGCTTATAATCATATACAAAATATAGTCTTCGCATATAATTTAGCTTTCTATTGGTGAAAGAATTTTCAACGTCATTTTTTTGGTTAATGCGTGAAAGCGTCATAAACAAACTCGAGCAGTTTCGCATTTATAATATTAGTATGGATAATAATAATAGCCTTTATTCAGACAGTAAATTACATAACATTATTTATAATAAACTTTTTACATATCATGCATCGACTCCCTGTCTGTATGTCACTAGTTGACAAAGGCCTCCTCCAACTGTCGCAATTTCTCTCTATCATTAGCTATTCTTGTCCATGTACCACTTGCTATGGCTTTGATGTCGTCAACCCACCGTCTAAACGGTCTACCTCGTTTTCTCTTCTTGTCACTTGTGAACCAATTCATGACTAATTTTGACCACTTCCACTTTGGCTTTTTTATTGTTTTTATGGCATCTTTTGTTCTTGTTTGTTTCTTAATGGTTGCAATTCTTATTCTATCGGACAGTCTTTTCCCTATCATACTTCTTTCCATGGAGTTTTGACATGTTTCGAGCTTCTTATTGTGAGTTTTTGTGAGTGCCCAAGTTTGGCAACCATAAGTAAGTACAGGAAGTATGCAGGTGTCAAAAAGTTTCCGTTTGATAGTTATCCTGATTTCACTGTTTTTCATTATTTCTTTCACACCCCAATATTGTTTCCAAACATTTCCAATACGTCTGTCTATTTCTTTTGTGGTTATATCTAAAGGAGAAATGATCTGACCTAGGTATACATACTCATCCACATAATCGATCAGATTGTTATTGATCTTGATAGGTTCTTGCTTCCAGTTTGTCATTGCTTTGGTCTTTTCTGTGTTCATGACTAGTCCCACCTTTCGGCTTTCTCTATCTAGTTCATTCAACATCATCTGCAGGCCTTCACTCGTCAGCGAGAGGATTATCAAATCGTCCGCGAATCTTAAATGTGATATGTTTTCACCGTTAATGGACAGCCCACATTGTTCCCAATCTAATTGACGAAAGATCTCCTCCAGGACTGCTGTAAAAAGTTTAGGTGAGAGGGGGTCGCCCTGGCGTACACCTCTTTCTATTTTGATTTCATTTCCTTCTTTATCTAGTTTAATTTTAGCTTTGCTGTTATCATAGATGTTTTTTAGAATTCTAATGTATTTGATTTTGACACCTTGATTCTTAAGTGCCTGCCAGATCTTTTCATGTTCTATTGTGTCGAAAACTTTACTGTAATCCACAAAGCAGCAATAAAAGGTGAAGTTGAATTCTTTACTTTTTTCGAATAATTGTTTGATAACATAAACATGGTCTAAAGTCGAGTATCCGCTTCTGAATCCTGCCTGTTCTCTTGGCTGACTTTCATCTAGGGTCTTGGTTATTCTGCCGAGTATTATTTTAGCGAAGATTTTGTAGATATTTGACGACAGACTGATAGGTCTATAATTATTTATGTTATTTTTATCTCCTTTTTTGTGCAAAAGTTTTATAGTCGACATTGTCCATTGGTTGGGTATAATTTCACTATGTAGTACTTCATTAAAAAGGTGTTTGAGAATTGGCATTAGGTGGTCTTTATTTAGTATGAGGAACTCGTTGGTAATGCCGTCTGATCCTGGAGCTTTATCTTTCTTTTGAGATTTCACAGCTTTATTTATTTCTGCAGAGATTATGTCCGGTACTTCGCTTCCTCCCGTTGGGCTTGTTGCTTGTATAGTATTTTTCCTTTCATACAGTTCGGCGAAAAAGCCAGTAGCTATAGACATGATTTCTGGGCGACGCTTTTCATATTTGTGGTTCTTATTTATTAAATTTGGTATCCAGGAGGGCTATTCCGGTTCTTCTCACCTTAACCCAACTGCTAGCATTTGCCGCCTTTGTAAGGCGACGAATAATTCTTTCGATAGACGGTGAGCAATTCCCGTTCTCTGACTGTCTTCGCAAAAGCGTGTTTAGGAGAGACCTAGTCAAAAATCCTAAATCAAAGTCTTAGAAAGTTGTTAAGAGATTCTTTGAAAACACTAATAAATGAAATACAATTAAGTATCGCAATGTTTTTAACCAAAACTTTTTAAAACAATTACTTTATATTATATTGCATTTTAAGCACGTCTTATTTTATTTTAAAATAACATAAAAAAGCCGTTTATCGAAGATTTTCGTTTTGTAAGTAGGTACCTACCTCACTAAATAGTAGCTACTTTGTTGTTCATTCACTACTTCAAAAGTTTGACATTTTGCTTGACGTCTGCCGGTTGTTTACTTTTATGACTTGTTATTTTGAAGTTGTTTCAAGTAAAATACAATAAAATGAGGTACGTAAATCATATATTATGTAGATAAAAGCATATAAATATTATTTGTATGCTTTTCAGCCCAGACTCAAACGGGATTAACAACAATAATTAAGTCTGTGTACGAACGATTGACGTTTGAGGTTAGACATTTTTAAAACCAAATAAAAAGAGAGTCAGTTCTTGTAAATACAATAAAATGAGGTGAGTAAATCCTATATTGTGTAAATAAAAGCATATAAATATTATTTGTATGCTTCTCACCCCAAACTCAAACGGAATCAACAATAAATTATGTCTGCGCACAAACGATTGACGTTTGAGGTTAGAAATTTTAAAGATCAAGTAAAAAGCCAGTCGGTTCTTATATTTTTGTCTTTATTTTCTTTATATACATATTTTGTCTTTATTATCATGTGTGCAAACCCAAGAGAAGTGTGTAAATGTAATGTGACGAATTGTCGATTCTGTTTCAGTGTATTGATCAGCACGCAGGAAGTTGTGCGATCCGCCCGTCCAACAGCTATACAATATACGCTGATGGCCGATACAATAGTGACAGAGCCGCTGTTTGTTTTGTCGGAATGCATGAAAAGGAGAAGCTAGCTGCATTTTGGCAAAACCTTACGAGCATGTTAAATAATGCCGGTCCACCAAAAACAACCAAGTAATGGCAAAAAGTAAGTCAAAAGTTTTGAACAGTATTTGTCAATGTTGCAGTATATTTGATTTGTGTACTACAATGAAATATTCATTTCAGGTGTGGACAACATTAGAATAAAATGCCAGGACCAAGGTTGCCAAAATGCAGAGACTGCCTTCAGACCGGCATCATGTCTGAGCTTGAGGAGAAAGTCCTTGATGAGCAGAGTAGCTGTGGAAGTACTAGATGTGCCCGACAACCTTCCCAACGATACAAACTCAAAACTCATTCCGGAAAGGACAACATTATATGGAAACATTGGAAAGGCACAAGTTTATATAGGGAAACCTAAAAGAATGACTTCCAAATCCTGATACAAACCACTTAACATTTAAAAAGCATTATATGACAGATATTAAAGATAAAATCACTCCCTTAACAAGTCGTGTGCCGTTCGCGCACATGTGCGCACTCTACAGCCGAATAATAAAATTAAAAGTAAAAATTTTGAGATGCGATTTTCACCCTTTATTATAAAGAAAACGTATGAAAGACAAGGTCAGAATCGCTTGCGCTATTCTCTTACTTCACGATGCCAGAACCTACAGTACGTCTAGTCCCTTCCAAATAATTGTTTTGAATTTTTCTATGGCTTCTTGAAGCGTCCTTTTCAACCGCCGACCAGTGTTGCCAACAGCGCTTGGCCCAATATCGCCGTTTCTCATACGCAAAGTAGCCTAATGTAGCCGAATTTCAGTTGCAAGAGCCTAAAGTAGCCCAAACGCCAAAATATCAATATGAATAAAATAAAATGTAATTTTTAGCAATTTATGTATAACATATTTATAATGTATTGATAAATAGGCCCAAGCCTAATATAAAACACCGTAATGTAACTTAAAAGAAAGTAAAGTAATAGCATTTAAAAAAAATAAATAAACAAAGATTAAGATGATTCCGATTCGTCTTCTGCTAGCAATGATAAGGCATCAACAAGACTTGCCGTCGTCAGTAGTATTAGATATAGTTGCTGTGCTAGTACTGGCGCAAGATCCACCGGAGACGTACATTTTTCTACTAGCATGTAAACTAACCATGTGATTGCATGGTTGAAAGTTGTTGCAACACATACTTCTTACATTCATATGGGTACGAATTCTAAGAATGGCGATCAGCGTGGGTGGTTGCAAGCGATTCCTTAAATTTTTTTCTTAATTATTTGCGATTCGGCTGATTTAAAAAAACTTGTCTCTGAAGTAGCCTAAGAGGCGACCAGTCGCCTTTTAGATTTTTTCGTCGCCGATTCTCGTTCTGAGTAGCCTAAATGGCGAAAAATCGCCTACGTTGGCAACACTGCCGCCGACGATAAAGTGAATACAGTGCGCAACAGCTACAGAAAAAGCTCCGAAATTAATCAAATTCAACAAATAAACGTAAGTAAAGTTGTTTATACGTATAGTTTATTGTCTATAGAATGTGTTACAGTAAATATAAAATACGGTAAGTGAAAATATACCGACAATATATTACGTCAAAGTAAATGCCATTTTTTGTTCGACAAAGTTTTTAGTTTTGTCTTCAGTTTTGTGTGTGATATTTCGTATAGTTTGCAATGTTTTGTCTTTCATTTGGTAGAAAAATCAATTGAGATAATATATCAACGCCTTTGATCTGTTCATATTTAGTTTTTATTTTACGAAAAATGAAATTCCGGGCCACAGGCACTTCAAATACGGCTAAATAAAAATTTTTGACTTTGTAGGTTGATGTTTACGTGTAAATAGCGTAATGTTATAAAGATTTGTACATCATTATGTAGAGAAATCTATTTAGATTATGTATCAAAGCCTTTGTTTCATCAATATTTAGTAAAAATATTCTAAATAAATAAATGAACCACGCCGGCCGATCGCTCACGTGTATTGGTTGTTCTTTGAATGTATGCGTGAACGGACGATTCTTGGAATTATGAACACCTGTGCTGCCCTCTCGTGGTAATGTGTCGAATTTGAATTATTCATGAACGTTTTTACAAGATCATACTGGGTGGATACGATAATACGTTATAATTATAATAATTGTTTTTTATAATTAATTTTTCAATGTTTATAAATTTTTCAATTATTCATAAATAGTAATAAATATCACAAAATAATATCAGTTAGGTATGTTAAAATTTTTTTTTTGTTTATATTATATTATGAAGAAAAGAAAAATTACGAAGTTTTTCTTTCGAAGAACTTTCTTCAAAAATTGTAAAATATTTATAAATACAAGCGTATTGATGATTATATGATGTGATATACATGATTGTTTCTATTTTTATAGAATGGCAGACCGACGAATTGTCAAAAAAGGAAAGGTGACGGAAGGGTGTGGGGTCCTCGCTACGGTATGTTGTGTATTAGTAATAGTTCTATTAGGATGGTTGTACGCCGTTGAGAGAAAAATTGAGAGAAATTCCAAAATTGAGAGAAATTAGTGTAACAATTAATGTTTATAGTTTCAGCTTCCTGGGGGGAGGCGGGCGAGGACCATCCACGTGGATAATGCAGAGCCCGATCTGACACCCTCAACATCCTCCACGTATCTGGCTCCGACGACTCAGGTAATTATAATAACACTTGGCTAACTTCTACAGTGCCATTTTTGTCTTGCATTATCTCAAGGGCGCTTTACATAGCTATATAAATTTTTTATTTTCTTTCTGTCCATAGGCACCCGGCATCGAGTTCGAGTATATTGATTTTACTGAAGACGACTGGCTCGAAGGCGATGAGCTTCCACCGTTGGTGGAAGCAGGGGTACCTGAGGACGAGTTGGAGCCGTTGGAGGAGGAGGAAGAGGAAAACCCGGAGGAGCAGGTCTTCGCCTGGTCCGAAGATTTCTCCACATTCCCGGGCCAGCGTGAGCATTTTGCCGTCCTTCAGCCTGGCCCATCAGCAGAGGTGTTCCCTCCGTCAGTCGCTACATCTCCATATGATGTCTTCTCCAAAATATGGGACATGGAAACCATGACCTATATCGTGGAGCAGACGAATAAGTATGCATGGAGCGCACTGGACGAAGTGAATACCGAGGATGGTCTTTTGAATCTGTCCACCCACTCCAGGTTGAAGGGGTGGCAGGATGTTACGGTCCCTGAACTGTACGTAGTTTTCGCTTTGTTTATGTACATGTCCATATGTTACAGAGCCTGCTTATCAGAATACTGGACAACAGACATTTTAGAGATGCCTAAATTCAGATCTATAATGTCTCGTAATAGGTTTCTTCTGATAATTCGGTTCCTACACTTTGTTGATAGTGATAAAATTTCTAGAGTCGGTTACCAAAACAAGCTTGCAAAAGTTAAACCACTATTGGATATGATGAATGAAAAGTTTTCCAGTCTGTATACTCCCCATGAAGACATTAGCATAGACGAGTCCCTGTTGCTCTGGAAGGGTCGCCTAGGGTTCAAGCAGTGCATCCGAACTAAGGCGGCTCGGTTCGGCATTAAGACCTACGAGCTGTGCGAATCGGCAACAGGGTATTTGTACCGCTTTATAATGTATGCAGGGAAGAATACAGAAGTCGAAGAGAACCATCTTGGGTTTTCTAGTAAAACTTCTAAAGTTGTACTCAAACTCATGGAGGGGCTCTTTGACAAAGGGTACTGCCTCTACATGGACAATTTTTATAATAGCATGCCATTGACTAGGTACCTGAAACAGAGGAATACCGATCTTATCGGTACCCTCAATCGCAACCGAAAGATGGTACCTGATATTGTTAAGGACATGAAGAAGAGAGTGCCACGGCATACCATTATTGGCAGACACTGTGGTGACATGTCAGTCGTTGCTTGGAATGACATTAAAATTGTCACCATGGTGTCTACCTACCACAACACCGACACGGTCGAAGGTCAAAGAGGGTTAGAGAAATACCAAATGCCTCTATCTGTGGTCCAATACAATCGCTTCATGGGGGGAGTGGATAACAAAGATTCGCTGTTATCCTCTTACCGCATGGAGAGGACGCGGGGTAACAAATGGTACATTAAGGTATTTCGTCGCCTGCTCAATGTCAGCGTCTTGAATAGCATGGTGATTTTTAGGCACCTTCACCAAGAAGACCCAGGTAAGCCAATTCTTCATCGTGTATTCAGGAAGCAATTGGCATCTGAGATTTTAGCGCGTCACTATCCCTCTTTGACTGTACCCAGACCGTGGACTTACTCTGCCGAACACGCTCTTCCCGTGGATCCAAGATTAAATCATGCACTTGACCATTATCCAAAAGAATCCATTGACATGAACAGTGGGAATCGACGCATTCGCAAAAGGTGCGTACTGTGCACAATACGTAAAAAACGAAAGGATGTTAGTACGGTGTGCTACCAGTGCAAAGTTTTCCTTTGCATTGGGTGTTTTATGGATTACCACAAATTAGAACATTTATAATTTTTTTTCCATTTTTTTTTTATTTTCAAATCGTTTTTTTTACAATTTAGATTACCTTTTTTTATTTTTTGTTACAAAACCTAAAAAATTGCCATGAAGAGGAAATTCATTATACCTAATAGTGGCAGTCCCACAATTACAGTTCAGGGAGCGTGCCGCTATTTGTTGGATCGGTGTTTTTTTATGTTGTTCGTTATCATGTTATTTTGGGTTTTATGGTTTTATGGGTTTTGTTATTTATGGTTTTTGTTATTTGTTGAATGGGTGTTGCATTCGTTACTTGGATTTTGTTATTTGTGATTGTAATTTGATACTGGTTGTTGTCATTTATGGTTTTTATTATTTATTGCATGGGTATTTGTGCATCATTTGAATACAAATGTTTACTGAAACAAGTGCGTCTTTGCATCGGTTGAAGTTTCGTGTCCATTCATTTTATCTTCCACTTTTGTGGAGGACAGAAACAATATCTAAAAATTTGAATACATATTATAATAATAAATTTATGTATGTGTAAAATGATTTTTTTCATAGTCCGGAGGCTTACTTTTTGTTATTTGTTGAATGGGTATTGCGTTCGTTACTTGGATTTTGTTATCTGTGATTGTAATTTGATACTGGTTGTTGTCATTTATGGTTTTTATTATTTATTGAATAAAAATGTTTACTGAAACAAGTGCATTGTGCATCTTTGAAGTTTCGTGTCCATTCATTGTATCTTCCACTTTTGTTGAGGACAGAAACAATGTCTAAAAATTTGAATATTATAATAATAAATTTATGTATGTGTAAAATGATTTTTCTCGTAGTCCGGAGCCTCACCTCTCGACCAAAGTTTGAAAAACGTGTTTCATGTATTATAAAACTGAAAACAGTATGATGAAAAAAATATCTTGAACTTTTATTTTTACTGAACCACACAGTATCTGAATTTAAAAAAATGTATTTCACGTATTTTCATTGTACATAAAATTAAAATAAATATAATTAAAAATATAAGCAAATTTTATTTATATTGTCATGATTGTGTCACCCTGTACTATGGACCTTATCTGTATAAGGCCACGGCGGCCATCTTGGATGAAGTCAGTTCATATCGATGCCACAAAGTGGCAGAATTTGGTAAGGTAAACTGTACATACTTTCATTGTTTTTTATATAAATTCATTATGGAAAGAATAGATTTGAGATATCATCAGAAAGATAGTTTTATTTACATCATTTTGATGTAATTTTTATAACATTTCACAAAAGAAAAGTTACTAAAGTTAGCTTCGTAAGATTGTCGTAGAAATGTCAAATTTTTTACGTCATAATGAACAATTATATTTTTAGCATTATCTATTTACGGGTTTCTATTACAAAATAATATTATTAAAAACAACAGTTGTATAAACTACCAAAATCTGAAAGAATTGTTATAATAAACTTATGAAATGCGTCACAAAAAAATTCTAAAGTGCACACTTGGCGTTTGAATTTTTTTTGATAAAATGAAAATATTTTACATTTTCAAAGAAGTATCAATGTCATTATATCTTCAAAAACACCTTCGGATTGTTTTTTTTCACGTAGGGTGTCTATTCAGGTTTGTGTAGAAATAAAATAATTAGTTCATTTTTGTATGGATATATTTTTTTTTTTTTGTAGGAAAATTTTTATACATTTTTTTTTAAAGTTAGATATTCTGGGAAAACTTGCAAAGAAATAATTATGTAATATATATGAATAATAAGAAACATTATCTGTCAAACAGAAAACAATCTAAAAAAAAACAATTTCTTTGTTTTTATACGGATATTTGAGCAAAAGTCAGGAAGGTAATTTCCGCGCAGTTTTTCGAAATATGTGAGGCATTTGACAGGTTAACTAGCATTTTTAGCCTGTTATTATATCTGTTAACAAAATAAATTTTAAAAAGGTTTATTATAACCTCGTATATGTAAATAATTACTTAGCTGAAATCTGGGAAAACGCACACAAACGTACATAAATGAATTACAGGTAATGCAAAACAAGGTAATCTAAAACTAGTCTTATTTCACCACAGATCACAATTTTTTTTAAAGGGAATAAAACTGTTAATGTTAAGATAACTACATGAATATAATACAAGTCTCCTTGTATACAAAATATATCATACACACAAACACAGAATTCATTAATACGTTCCAAGTACACACACACACTTTGCCCAACAACACGATAACATACATTTAACCACCATACATAAATATTCAAAACCAAACATATATTTTCAATACATAGTTATAAAAATGAAATCAGACACTATTAGTTGTGGAAGTGCGTAGTGATTATTTGGTTTCTGACACGTCTTCCTTCAGCAAGACGTGTCCTAGGAAGTTCCGATTCTTCTGAACCGCATAATGGCCTGTTATCCATTTCAGAATAGTTGTCGTACTCATGGATGCGACTCAATCTCCGCATATTGTGCAGCACGACGCACAAATTGATGTGATGAGCTCGTACGGGCTCATACATTAGAATCCGTTGGGCCGATAGACATCTCCAAGTTCCTTTCAAAACTCCAAAACACCTCTCCACAGCTGACCGAGCTCTACAGTGTGCTTCGGTGTACCTCTTTTCACTGTCAAGGGCTGAATTTGGAATGGGTGTCATCAACCATGGTTCCAACGGGTAGCCTGCATCTCTTGTTAAGTACAAATATATTAAAAACAAAATAAGTTTTTGTTTTAATTGCTTTCAAAGATGTATTTTTCCATTTGTTGTTGTATACATTGAATAATATATAAAAATGTTTAGAGATTATAATGTTTCCTATTCTATGTTGAGAGTATACAATATTATTTGTTGAGAACATGTTTTTATTGAAAAATTATTAATACAAACAAAAATAATGTGATTTTTGTAATATGGGTTTTGTCAATAAAACGTACTATATACTACATGTCATATGTCTTATTTTTTTACCTATTAGCCAAGTTTTCCGCTCTCCTCTTTCGTGCCACAGTTCCATAATGCGACGAGACGGAGAATTAGCCCAAATCTGGCTATCGTGCCGCGTTCCCGGAAATCTTGGGTTACATCCAAAATTATCAGATTTGGATCACAAATCTGAAATGTTCATTTTTGAGATTATTGAGAACTGTGGAGGACATTTAACACTTATTAACACATTGTAATCTGATCACGTATTAATACGTGTTTAGCAAATTAATGCTAGAGAGCGGAACACGTATTTATACGTTTTTGATAGATTGTTAGTGGAGCGCGGGTCACGTTAAAATGCGGGTTCCAATATACTTGAGTTTTCGCTATATAGCCTCTGTAGGGTTGTAGCCATGCAGGTAAAAACCTTTTGAGAACAATAGATGGGGTGTACGGTAGGTACCGAGGTAGTGTAAATATTAATTTTTTCATAACTTTCCTGCTTTATGTGAAATTCTGCACTAGTTTAACGATAAAGAATACATTTCTAAATATAATAAAATAAAATGAAATAAAATAAATAATTTGCAAAAAGAATTATTGAAATCAAACAAATATTTTTGAAGTTATCGCAATTTTTCTAGAGGTCTACGTTAGCGCAAAATTACGCGAAAAATCACCCGTTACCAGCACGATACGCGGCCGAAAACTGCCCGATCACAATGTGTTAAATTACAAAGAATAATCCAAATCAAGAGCTCACCATTTGCACATTTAAGGAGTGATACCCATGATGATTGCAGTACATCTCTTCCTATTCTGCAGGAGCAATTATGGCTATGTGGGTACAATCAATTGCTCCTATAGCTCCAGGGAAAGGATTATCCGCATGTTGGAATACTTGCCTGGCTTTTTGCCTTTCTGCAGCAGTCGAGGGAAATTTCACCCACGTTTGCACTAATGGTTTGCTGATGGCCGAAGAAACATTTAGGATGCATCGGCTAACTGATGACCGGCTTACTGCCAAGCCCCACTCATGGCCTATTCCTCGCTGGTATGAGCCCGCATAAAATCTTACTGCAGTAAGTACCTGTTTAAATTTCAGCCATTATACATATGGATTTTTCATGGATTATACATACATATTTATGTTAATTATATGTAGCACCCGCCTGTGATTGGACAGACAAGCCATGTTTTCTTTTTGGTCGTAGGGTTGGGGACAATGTTAGTATTAGGAAATGGGTAATTTCCTTCGAAATTCGGAATACTTTCACGAATTCGGTTTGCCCCATTTCCATGGGATTTTGAGAATCCCTTAGTACTTGAAATGGGATCCTTCTCTCGTTTCGATTTTCCCCCAAACCGACCAAACCTATAATCTGAGCCAAAAATCCTGCAGCCATTTTATCTGCATTATTTATTAATATTATTTTTATGGAAATCCTCAATGGCAAATTTTAGGTGCTTCAGACATACTAAACGTAAAGTTTATTGTAATTTCAATCACTTTTATCTGACATTTCGGGCATTTAGCGAGTTACGTATTTTACAAACATCGCAATTACGTTAATTCGGTTCATATGTGTATTATTATGCGAAAAATAGTTCACTCATCATGTTTACAGTAAATACTGACAATAATATTAAGTTTTATCTTGTTAAAAATAAGCAAATATCGATAATTGTCGTCATTGCAACACATTAATGTCAGTCAATATCATGCTAATGACAGCCCGTACGGTCTCTCTTTCGCGAAGGAGACGATTTCAACTGTCAGAAGCTGCCTTTGAGAGAACGAGAATAGCAACGAACGAAAAAATCGTTAATTTGAAGGAGAGGAGAGGATTACTGCCGTTAAGAAGAACCGGAATTGCGCTCCAGTTTTGTTTCTCTAATAGTTGTTTGGTTGCTTTTTTGCTGCCTCCTGTTCTTTGTATGCATTATTCAAGTAATTGCAATCTATATCTCTGATGGTCCTTTCTCATTTGAGTTTTGATTTTGTTACTAATTTGAGCTATTTCTTTTCTTGTGGTTTTTGACTTCTTAGGGTTTGATATTAGTTCTGCTCTATTGTTGATTTTAAAAGTTCTTTAGTTTGATTTCCTATCCATTTTGTTGTCCTATTTTCACCCTTATGTTTGGTTCTTTTATTTGCATACAGAAGTTCTTCGAACTTATTGTATTTATTTTGTATATCAGAATCTATTGTGTTTTCTATGAAGTGTTCTAGTTTTTCTCTTAATATTTCTGTACTTTCCAATGCTATGTTATTGATTTTCTTCACCATAAAGGGTCGGTTCTTCTTGAGTGTATGAAGTTGTAATTTAGCTCTAACCATTCTGTGGTTGCTGTT
This sequence comes from Glyphotaelius pellucidus, assembly GCA_936435175.1. NCBI lineage: Eukaryota > Metazoa > Arthropoda > Insecta > Trichoptera > Limnephilidae > Glyphotaelius > Glyphotaelius pellucidus. Next base: position 4,611,926 of record OW386561.1, read on the forward strand.
AAAATTTATATTGTTTATAACTCTACAATCTTGAAACTTGTGACTTTTATTCGTTAAGATGTAGTCTATCTCGTTTTTATGGTAGCCATTCGGATGTATCCATGTCCGTCTATTGTTTTTACGCTTTTTGTATAAACTATTTAGTACTTTTAAGTTGTTTTCGTAAGCCAATTGTATCAGCATTTCCCCATTTCTTGTTCTTATTCCTGAAGAATATGGACCGAGCACAATTTCCTCGCCGTCTTTTCTTTCGCCTGTTCTGGCATTAAAATCCCCCATTACTATTAAATTATTGTGCGAGTGGGTTTTTATTGCATCTGATAGTGTAGAGCATGGGTCGGCAACCTTTTGTTGCATAAGGGCCAAATATTTTACAAGTGCGGGCCGCACTTGGGTCACATGTCATTACAGTTTACCTATTCCAATGTAGGAGGTGGGTATGGGTACCGCAGAGGCGAAACGGGAGGGGGGAGGCTTGCCCCGGGCGGCACTTTCAAGGGGTGACAAAATTCTACAATACTGACGCATTTCAAAGAAACCCGTTCTAATATTACGAGTAGAGTTAAAAATTTTGTTTCAAACCATTTTTCAAAATTCGTAATTCGTAGGAAAACCATAAGAATATTATGAGAATAGTACTAATTAAAGCTGGGGACTCGTTAATTTAAAACCAATTTTGTGATCAGAATGTAAAATTCCAGTTGTCGATTCATCTGCTAACACGTTTCGAAGGAAAAATTCTCTTATTTGAGGTGCAGTTATAAAATTCTAGTTGCAGTCTAAGTATGTGCTGCCGAATCAAAAAGAAACCATGTTCATGTGCTGAGTGTAGTTTTAAATCGCCGCTTAAAGATTTAATTTAAACCAGATTTGCCTTCAGAATGTAAAATTTCTATTGTGAATTCATCTGCTGACTCATTTCGAAGAAAAACATTCTCTTATTCGAATGCAGTTATTAAATTCTAGTTGCAGACTATGTACATGCTGACAGAATAACAAAAAATCCATTTTCATTTTCTGTGTGTAGTTCTTATTCCCCGCATACATATTTAATTTAAACCTGTTTTGTGTTCAAAAGACAACCATAAATTAAATAACAAGTTTCAGATTCATCATGTACCGATTCACTTTAAATTTAAAACAAGTTTTGTGGTCAGAATGTAAAATCCTATTTGTTGATTCACATGCTGACATTTTTTGGAGGAAAACATTATCTTATTCGAAGTATAGTTATAAAATTCTAGTTGCGGCCTATGTACGTGCTGCCAGAATCAAAGAAAATCCATTATCATGTTCTGAATGCAGTTTTAATTCGCCGCTCACGGATTTAATTTAAAACAGTTTTGTGTTCAGAATATAACGGTCAACCAAATGAAAAGTTTTAGAATCATCGTGTACCGAGCAAAGCTTTACATTTGAGTTGCATACCAAATGTAGCAAAATTCTGAAAAAGTGACTATTGCGTGTGTAAACTATTATTTGGGGACTAATATTTCGAGATGCAGTCATAAATTTGTAGAAGAATTTTTAAACATGATTTTTATTTGAAGAATACTCATTGCTCTGAGGAACTAGCGTCATTGATCCCTTCGGCACCGGTGCATAGTCGGGAGACACGCCAAACGCGCGCCCAACATATGTACACGGTTGACATTTGTCACATGAGAATGGGTTGTTTTTTCGACTCGTTCTTAAGTTCAACAGCTCGGCTATGGAACGATTTGCCGGCATCTGTGTTTCCTCCCTCCTACAACATGGGTCTCTTCAAGACCAATTCCTTCCTTTCATTCCTTTCATCATTCCTTCCTCTCCTCAAAAAGACCCTCCACACAGCATCCCAGATGACACACAGGGGAATTATTTTCCTCAAGGCCTCCTGTGTGGAGTTAAAGTAAAAAAAAAAAAAGACATATGATTATAAAAAAAATTGGCATAAAATAAGGTCATAATAAGATTTCCACGTACCCCCCCACCCCTGCAAAAATCTGCAGATGATATACCCATAGTGGGGCGGCGAAATTTTACTCCGCCCCGGGTGGCCGACACCCACGCTACGCCATTGGGGTACCGTTGCCCCGGGAACCATTTATTGGATAAACAACACCTCTGTCACAGGTAACCCCGAGTGCTTCGCTACGTTTGATGACTAAGCAGGAGTACCCGGGTTCTTGGGGGTGAGGTTTGTCCAGGTCTTCGCGGCGGATGCGTCTGCCCACCAGCTGCATGATAGGCCGGATCAGGAGAGAATGATTGAGGGAGTCCCTTTGACTTCTCTCTCGGAACATCGCCTTGCACCGCAGTGGGAGGGATTAATGTATACGTCCGTCACACCTGCAAACACTGACCCCCAGAATCCTACCCACCCCTAATGCCCCTTCCAAGAACTTCCTCTCCTTCCTTTCCTAAAGAGACTCCACAATCCCATCCCCAAAGATGACATGGGCCTTGAGGGGAATTATTTTCCTCAGGTCGTCCTGTGTGGAGCTAACGTAAAAAAAATACCTACATTATTTATGTACAAATATTTTAGTTTTAATTATAAAACGCTAAATGTATAGTTTTACTACATTTATTGTAGTTAATAAAATCAATGAGATTTTTGTGTTTGCATTTGGGTTGCAAGCTGTTTTTATATTGGCTTGCATTTTTGAAGTAGAGCCGCTTAATATGGCGTCTAAATGTGAATCCGATAACCGAGAACAGTGTTTGTTTTTTTTCTATAATTCAGAATTGAAAAAGTTTACTCACAAATAGTACTACCAAACAAAGTAATTTTTTGCTGAGCAAATAATTACGATGTTTGGTAGTATTTATTTATTTATTTATTAAAAGAAGTTTATACAATGAACAAATAATTGTGTTAATTCATCCGCCATGCTAGGGATGTCCCTGTGTTATGGCGGATGAAGTTTACAGATTGTGTAGGTACAGTGTACAGCTATTAACTTATGCAATTCATTTAAGTAGTTTAAGTAACATATTTAGTAACAAATTAAGTTAGTAATTTAATTAACACATTAAATTAATTTATGTTACAAGTTGTATCAATTATATTACAATTCAATTAAAATAGCAAATTTTTACTCATCATCGTTACTGAATGTAAGGATCCATTTTGATAAATTTTTTTTAAAGATATGGGGTTGGGTTTCGGATTTTAGGTTCTCGGGGAGAAGGTTAAACATTTTAGGAGCTAGGTACATGAAATGTCTTTGAGCTGATGTGGAGCGTAGTGTAGGAACATTGTAGTGTCGTTTGGTTATTGTTCTGGTGGTGTAACTGTGATGTAAAAGAGTTTTTTTCTTGTATTTGAACATGAAATGTGTTAGTGTAAATTTTAGATGAAGTTGCCGTATGTTTAAGACATGCATTTTTAATTCCTTGTAGTTTTCAGAAGGCAATTCTATCAGTTGATTTGCAAATCGCTTGGTAGATTATCGTTATCCACTGGTAAGGCGTTTTCAAAAATCTCCATCTTGCGTGAGATCATTTTGAAATCAGCAAACCGATTTTAAAACTCAGTTTCCCTTCGCTCCTTTTTTCACTCCACATGCGTTATGGTGAGAATCTTGCGGGCCGCAGGTTGCCGACCCATGGTGTAGAGTAAAAGGACTCGATTTCTGATTTACTAGATTTTTCTGTTGGAGAGTAGACTTGAACAATTGACCACTTTTCATTCTTAGGCGGTAGCTTTACGTTAAGCATTACAATACGTTCTGAGATCCCAATAAATTCATCAATATATGGTTTTAATTCTTTGTTTATCAAAAATCCTGTTCCGTATTGGCCCGGTGTTTCTCCTTTGTAGTATAACATAAAGTCTCCATAGTCCTCTATGTTCTCTCCTAGGCGTCGTACTTCACTCAGTCCTAATATCGACCAATGTATGTTTTCTAAAGCTAAGATTAATTCCACTAGGCTTTCCTTTGTTCTTAAAGAGAGCGTACTATATGCTGCGATGTGTATTATATTTTCGTTTTGACAGGTTTTCTTGGAAAGGGTATGTGGTTGATTATTTATAAAGCTAGTTGGAGGGTAGTAGTCTTCTTCCCCCGCGGTGACCGGCCGGATTGGGGTGTCTTTACAAAAAATTGGTTTTGTTAATGTTGTGATAATATGGTTCCTGGTGTCGATGCAGCTTACATGTTTTTTGGAATATCCGATAGTCAACGTTCAACGTGGGAGAGTATGTTGTATTCTACATTTAAATATTATTAATAAAGTTTTTCTATATGATTGTGCGCATCTCATGTATCCTGAAGTCGGCTACGAACTCATACGAACTACGGGATTGGTTTATTTATGCGAACTACCTTGCATATAGTATCAGGAATACCAACAGAACGAAATGAAAGCAACCAAAAATAAATTTCAACAAACACAAAATATCACAAACAGACCACTTAGACAAGCGATGAACGCTCGACCTGAGCGTTTGGCATCTTCATCTGATTCCCCGTACTTGGCAAGCACTGACTTACCGGGCCATTAGACTAACGCAAAACTTCACTAATTTTAAATTTCGTTACTCTTCTGTCGTTTAATTGGTAAAAGCGTCCATTTTTTTATCAGTAGGAACGCATATACAAGACCCTCCACACATTTTCCACAGGTAGCTCTGTGGAACATGTGTGGGGGGTCTTTTTAAAGAAAGTAAGGAGAGGAAATTTCGGGGAGAGATAGGTAGGAATCCGGGGTCAATGTGTTCAGCAGTGATGGACGTATGAATCCGTCCCTCCAACTGCAGTGCAAAGTGGGTGAGTCGAGAGAGAGAAGCTAGAGTGGTGAAATGGTCTCTCTAAGCTGATTTAATCGACCGATCTGGCCCGCCACGCATCTGGTGAGCAGGCGCATCCATCGCCAAGACCCGTACACACCTCACCCAATGAACCCGGCTCTCTAGGCCAAAGGTGGAGTGACCTATGGCGAAGGTGTTGGTTAACTAATAAATGGTTCCCGGGGCAGCGGTACCCACTCCTGCCTCCCAAATTGTCATTTAGTGCCAAGAAAATCGTCATAATTTCTATTGTGCCGAAAAAATCACCTCCAACTAACTAACTAACCATCACGCCGTTTCCCCGCAGGGGTAGGCAGAGAGGACGGATCACCAAACAACTCGATTCAAATCACCTCAAGGATGCTTTTTCCATCTGTTCTATTTGCAGCTTCTTTGTACCACTCCAATTAGACTAATTAATTAATGTCTGGTTTCAGGTCTAATTATTACCATCACATAACCAGACTATCACAGCAGTACCATGGATCTTCCCAACCCAGAGACTGTTTCTATCAAGACAGAACAAGAGTCCCAGGAGGAAGGCGCAAGTGAAATGCCGTATACGGATATTGAAATCAGCCTCCAGGATGTAAAGAAGGAATGTTTGCAGTATGCCGAGAGTGTTCAGCCAACTAGTGAGTTGCCTTGTGTACATAGTTGGATTTAGACCAAACTATCATAGAGCTAGCTTTAGCTTTCTTACAAGAGCGTTCTTTCTCGATATTTTCGCCATTTACACCAATAGAATACCAATGAACAAGGAATAGAAGTTTTGCAGATGCTCTAGGGATGTTTAGATCAGGCGAGTAAATGCTCATTGCTCAGTCAGGAGTCTGTACTGTTCAGTTTCTCGCTTTCTACTTCCCCACTTTATTATCTATCTGAACGAGAAAACTAAAATAAGGAAATTGTCCAACAAAGAAATCACTTAATTTATTGTGGTGGCAAGTTCCTGGTATTATTAATAATTAACCAATAAGAACCCTTAAATTTACTTATCACGCAGGTATTATATTTTTCTATCGAAATATAATCCATTTGTGAATGAATTATTTACATATACGAGGGGCGGCTGAAAAGTTTTGAGCCTAAGGTATTAATATAGATAGCTGAATAAATGTAGAAAAAAAACATTTTTCAGTTTAATCTCCCTCTAATTCAATGCACTTCCTACATTTATTAAAAAGAGCTTTTAACCCGGTAAAAAAATATTCACCGTCTTTGCCTTCGAAATGTTCATTTACGGCCGCCTTCATTTTCTCGTCACTTGAAAATCTCCGTCCTCAGAGATTTTTTTCAAATTGGAAAAAAAGAAATAATCGCTAGGGGCCAGGTCTGGACTGTAGGGTGGGTGGTTTATTTCTTCAAATCCTGTTTCGGCGAGGGCACGCCTTGCAACTCTGGCAGTGTGGACGGGCGCATTGTCTTGCTAAAACAGGACTCCTTTTGCCAGTTTGCCTCACCTTTTCTCGACAATCACTTGACGAACCTTTGTCAACAATGCGGCACAATCCCAAAAAACAGTGGCCATGAGCTTGGATGCCGATCTTTCCACTTTGAATTTCCGTGGCGGCTTTTCTCCCTTTTCTATCCACTGCATTGATTCTTGTTATGACTCCGGATCGTATTGTCTAATCCATGTTTCATCGACAGTAACAAGGCGAGAAAAAACATCGTCAGGATTATCGCCACAGATGTCCAAAAACTCCTCCGAAGTTGTGACGCGACGCTGCTTGTCAAGCGGCGTGAGCATTTTCGGCACACACCTTTTTCATGTGCAAATGATTATGCAAAACGTCACCGGTTCGTTCTTTGGCTTCGAGCTTATGGCTTCAACTAACTGCCACAACTTGATTCGCCGATCTTCCAGAACAACTTTTTTCACATTTTTAATGTTTTCTTCGGTAACGGCGGTGTTTGGGCGTCCAGACCTGGGATCATCTTCAAGCGACTCCCTGCCGTGTTTGAATTCACGGCTCCAACGTTTTACGGAGGCAAATGAAGGTGCTGACTCCCCATAAACTGCAGACATCTTTTCAAATATTTCCGTCGGCGTATTGTTTTTATTTGTGTGGAATTTTATGACAGCTCTGTACTCCAATTTCGTAGAAAGCGCTGATGAGTCAGACATGGTGATGTTTAAGGTTCAATTACTAAAAATGTAATGATGCTAATGACATGAAACTTGGTATATATTTTATTTAGAATACCCTCAATAAGTGGTGTGCAGTGCTACTCATTAGTGATGAACATAGGTACTTAGGCTCAAAACTTTTCAGCCGCCACTCGTATAATTCATGCATAAATAAAAATAATCATTAATTCAAAAGCACAGACGACAGTAATACTCAGCGTGTCTTGACATATCAATGTATTATTATTTTGTTATTCCAGGTAACATTAAAGTGGAGACTTCCATCAAAGCAGAACGAGGACTCCGAGAAGAAGATGAACGGGGAATTCCTTATACTGAAATAGACATAGCTTATCAGGATGTTAAAAAGGAATGCTTAGAGCACTCTGGAAATTTTACCCTCGCAGCAGGTAATTTTTTATTTGTCTGAATTCGTTTTCATAATTTTCAGTTCTCATTATAATACCTACTTATTAAGCTCAATCCTCCCCCTTTTTCAGATCTAACAACAGACCTGAAGACGTATCCTCGGGAAAAACCTTATTCATGTTCCTTATGCAGCTACACATTTTCTGAAAAGTGGCGATTAAAACCTCACATGCTTACCCATACTGGAGATAAACCTTATTCATGTTCATTATGCGGTTATTCATTTTCTCAAAAGAGAGATTTAAAAAGACACTTGCATACCCATACTGGAGAAAAACCTTTTTCCTGTTCTTTATGCAGCTATTCATGTTTTCGAAATGAAGATTTAACTCGACACACTCTCACCCACACTGGAGAAAAACCTTATTCATGTTCCTTATGCAGCTACACATTTTCTGAAAAGCTGCGATTAAAACGTCATATGCTTACCCATACTGGAGTAAAACCTTTTTCATGTTCATTATGCAGCTATTCATATTCTCGAAAGGAACATTTAAATCGCCACACGCTTACCCACACTGGAGATAAACCTTATTCATGTTCCTTGTGCAGCTATTCATGTTCTCGAAAGGAACATTTAAATCGTCACATGGCCACCCATACTGGAGATAAACCTTATTCATGTTCATTATGCAGCTATTCATGTTATCAAAAGAGAGATTTAAAAAGACACTTGCAAACCCATACTGGAGAAAAACCTTATTCATGTTCCTTATGCAGCTACACATTTTCTGAAAAGAGCCGATTAAAACCTCATATGCTTACCCATACTGGAGAAAAACCTTATTCATGTTCTGAAAAGAGCCGATTAAAACCTCGTATGCTTACCCATACTGGAGAAAAACCTTATTCATGTTCTGAAAAGAGCCGATTAAAACCTCGTATGCTTACCCATACTGGAGAAAAACCTTATTCTTGTTCCTTATGCAGTTACTCATGTTCTCGAAAGGGAAGTTTAAATCGTCACATGCTTACCCATACTGGAGAAAAACCATTTTCCTGTTCTTTATGCAGCTATTCATGTTTTCGAAATGAAGATTTAACTCGACACACTCTCAGGCATACTGGAGAAAAACCTTATTCATGTTCCTTATGCAGCTACACATTTTCTGAAAAGAGCCGATTAAAACCTCATATGCTTACCCATACTGGAGAAAAACCTTATTCATGTTCCTTGTGCGGTTATTCATGTTCTGAAAAGAGCCGATTAAAACCTCACATGCTTACCCATACTGGAGAACAACCTTATTCATGTTCCTTATGCAGTTATTCATGTTCTCGAAAGGAAAATTTAAATCGTCACACGCTTACCCACACTGGGGAAAAACCTTTTTCCTGTTCTTTATGCAGCTATTCATGTTTTCGAAAGGAACATTTAAATCGTCACACGCTTACCCACACTGGGGAAAAACCTTATTCATGTTCCTTGTGCAGCTATTCATGTTCTGAAAAGAGCCGATTAAAACCTCATATGCTTACCCATACTGGAGAAAAACCTTATTCATGTTCCTTATGCAGTTACTCATGTTCTAATAAGGGGCTATTAAATCGTCACACGCTTACCCACACTGGATAAAAACCTTATTCTTGTTCCTTATGCAGTTACTAACAAGGACAGCATTCCCACCTGGCGCCTGTGCTCTAAAGATTGCAATCCGTTTGTTAAATAAGGAGAATCTATCAAACGGACCGCCCGTTTCTGCACAGAGTCAAGGATTTTTTTTTCAGGTATTTTGGGGCTCCAGACCAGAGGTGGCTGCCAAATTCAACCGTGGGGCGCACTTGCGATTTGTACAGGGCTAGCAGTTGTGTACTATTAAAGTATCTGCATGCCCTGTTCAGTATGCCCAGTTTCTGAGAGGCTAACTTAACTCTGGCCTCGATGGAGCCCCCGTACCTGAGCTGGTCACTAAGAGTTACACCAAGCATATCAATGGAAGGCCTGTTCGGCAGAATGCTTCCGTTGAAGGAGACTAGATTATCATTTCGATCCCTTTTAGACGTGATCAGACAAGATTGGGTCTTTGAAACATTAAATTCGACAAGGTTATTCTTACCCCAAGAGAAAACACTTTCGAGGTAACCGTCCATTCTTTGCTTCAAAGCCCTCCGAGCCATTGGTGTTTGGGTGCCCTTTGGGGGCTTGTCAAACAAAAAGCCATCATGGACTGTACTGTCATCCGCGTAACAATGAATCGGTGCACACGTCAAGAGGTCATTGATGTGCAACAAAAACAAAGTCGGAGACAGAACCGATCCCTGTGGGACGCCAGCATTTATCGAATGCGAGGAAGAGGTGAAACCATCAGCAACCGCCTGAATCGACCTCTCCCTCAAAAAGTCAGCATTCCACGTACATAAGGATGCGGGAAGTCCGTAAGAAGGCAGTTTGTTGGCAAGGCCTCGATGCCAAACCCGGTCAAAGGCCTTGGAAATGTCCAGTGCAACCGTTTGGGTCTCACCAAAACGTTCCAGGCACCGCCTCCAAACATGCGTTACATACGCGAGAAGATCACCGCACGAGCGGTTCCGCCAATGAACAGGAATATTCTTATTCATGTTCATTATGCAGTTACCCATGTTCTGAAAAGAGGCAATTAAATCGTCACGCGCTTACCCACGCTGGAGAAAAACGTTATTCCTGTTCATTATGCAGCTATTCATCTTCTCGAAAGGAAAATTTAAAAAGTCACTTGTGGACCCATACTGGAGAAAAACCTTATTTGTGTTCCTTATGCAGCTATTCATATTCTGAAAAGGGAGAATTAAATTGTCACATGTCTCCAGTACGGGTATACTGGAGGAAAACCCTTTTCATGTTCCTCCTGCAACCTAAATATTTTATTTTATTTATTTCTATGTATTACAGTATTTACCTATCAATTGACATTTTTACATAATAGATCAATTTTGAAAACATTTTTACATAATATATTTTGCAATTTTATTATGTTGGGTGTAAGGTAGGTTTGTGAAGGTGAAACTGTGGATAGGTATTGTTGTATGTTTCGTGAACACCTCACTAGGAGAACCTGTGCTGAGGTGTTTACGTGTTTATTTATGTTTATGTATGACAAGTATTTATGTGTTGTAATGGAAAGTTTTATATGGATTTTTTTTTTTTAAAATTTTAAATAGTTATTGTACATTGGTTATTTAGAAGAGAAAAAAAAGTATTTTTATATTAGAGGAATATAAAAAAAAAAAAAAATATATATATATATATAAACATACATAAACATACATATCCATATAAATACATGTACCTGCATATACATATACGTATACATACGCATACACATACATATATGTACACACATATATAAATTATTGTAAGTGTATGTATAGTTGTTGGATACTTGAAAACTACTTAATTTTTAGGTTTATTTAATTTTATACTTTTTATAGTTTTGTTACTTATAATTAAATTTATTTGAAAAGTCCAATACTTAGGTTGTTCCCTATTAACAAAAAACATTCCCTTTTCCTTCCCAATTCATCTACAACTACGCCTACTTCTTCCTTCACTGGAGGAGACCAGTAACTTAAATTTAGTAGTCTATTATACTGCTCTGAAGAAGCTACGGTTGTAGCGAAACGCACTCGGCATAAATTAAAAAAAAATAAAAGTGCTGTTTACAAAGTTATTGTTTTATTTTAACAAAATGGTTTTTTCGTGCTCTTCATATTATTGAACGAAATGATAATCCGGTATTGGAATTTGAACTAGTTAAGTATAGTTGCAGAATATGCACGAACTATCAAATTTACAAAGTAATATCCTGTTTTATGTAGTGGGCTATATTTCCAGGCAATTGATGGGAAAAATTCAATGTAAAGATTGTATCTCATTATTGCACCCCCTTAATTACACCAATGACCACACTTATGCATTTTTTTCCCTTTTCGGATAAAAGGTACATGTTCCCACAATAGAGAATTCCAGTCCAATTTTTTTATTTTTTTTATGAATAATGACCTTCTAACTTAAATAACCGCATTTTTATTTTTATAGTTAGTTTTAATAGTTAAAATAAATGTCAAAGTTTTAATTTTTCAAGATCCCCGAAAACCACCGAATCTAGTGTGACGTCATCATGACTAACCGAAGTATGAATCTTGTAGGGAACTGGAATCAGCTGTTCGACTCCCGCCATTTTGAATTTCAGCATTGGAGCGTTTTCATAGACATTACTGGGCAGTACGATCGTTTTTTGTACAGTTAAAGTTTTTGAATATTTTAAATAATATAGATAAACTAATAGAGATACTTTATTTTTGATACTGAATTATTTAGGCCTAAATAATGTTTCAATAAAAACAAAAAATATTATATGTTAAAACCGACGATGATTTTCAAAGGAATTTAAAATGATTATACCAAAGAAGATTTTACTGACGATGTCGTAGAACATAATGAAGACATCAAAATCCTAACACAGGAAATGGATAAAAAAAATATATTCAATATACAGGCAATAATAAAAAACAAATACAATGATACCGCAAACTATATAGTCGAAGTAGACAAGACGACCAGGAATATTCTACTAAACAAAGAAAAAATATTCATTGGTTACCAACGTATCACCGTTGACGACGCTACTCCGGTACATAAATATACCAAACCACTCACCATGGTATGTTATTCTTACCATAAATTGACAAATTCCACGAGTCGATAATATTAACCATTTAAACGCTGCATCACTATTAACAAAACAAGGTATTGTGTCAGAGTAAATAATACATTTTATTATGTAATTTCAAATTACAAACGATAAATATTCCAGCGATATCATCTTGAAATTCGAACTACATTTTGACACATGTATGCCATGTATGGGTTGGTACACAGCCTTCCATAAATAAACCACTTCTGTATACTAGCCGTGCTGTTGGAAATCTTGCAACGTTGCAGGTAGTCTTACAATTCTCAGTCATTTGTTCACATTCCTATACAACATTCACGTTGCTTTGGTGGTTTTTATTGAAAATATTGCGATTCTGTTCTCTGTTTGTAATCATTGCTGAATGAAACATCAAGGTAATCTTGAAACACATTTTTTGCAGTAAATATAACATTTAATATGATGTACAATGTCCTTTTACACGTTTCAAGTGTCAACGCATAACCTATAATGTTGTTTTTTCAGATTCCTTCCTTACAAAATACACATGTATCTTGATCAAAACATGGTGTGATTATGTTCAGACTTGACTCGAAAATATAATCGTGACTTATTTTTATATTCAACTTCTATTTTGTTTATTTTAATTAATTTAAATTGTATTTAATTGTTAGTTTTTCTTTTGTCCTGAGGGGAAGGTTCTTCTGAAACTGGTCGATGATTAAATTAAATATAGTGAATAAAAATAGTGTACCTATTGTAAAACAATTACTTATGTACGCACAAATACTTATTTTTTTATTAATACGTAATACATGCATCATACCTTTAAAATCACCATTGTTTTCTTACCAAGCTGATTCTTTACTTTTTACTGTAAAGCACCCTTATTGTAAAACTGTAAAGTTCTGTTTTTTTAATGAATGTGGAACTAACTTTATATTAGCGAACTTTATTTTTAAATTTTAACAAATCTTTTCGGTATTTATTTAAATGAAATGGTGCTGAAATCTAGCATCATGATATGCAGGTAAAAGATTCTAAACTATTACCTGATCCATTTGATAACTTTGCTTTTTTAAAAAACAACTGTTTCTGATTACAATGAATAAATATTTATGTTCAATGTGTAAAATATATGTGGGGCCTAATGCTAGAAATTTCTACGCTGCTAGAAATGCCTCTGAATCGCCCCGAATCCCTAGGACCGGGATTGTTTATCCATTTTGTGGCTCAAAAAATACTGAGTCAATATTTTGACCCGTAAATTAGATAGGCCACAATTTCATTAATCTAGATCTAGAGCACCTACTATGGGTATTTAGAGCATTCAAAAGAGGTAGGTTTTAGAGTACCTAAATCAAAATACCAAAACTGCCATTACATGCACTTCTAGCATTAACCCCATGTTTCCTTTTCAAAAATCCTAGTACAAATGTATGAAATACAATAATAGTCCTTCATCTGTCAAATATAACATTGGTTCACACCATTAACAAAATGCAATGTTGCCAAGTCTAACACCACGGCTTGAGTATACAGAAGGCTGTGGTTGGTATCATTGACAAAATATTCATATTCTTTAAAATCATAATTCTCAATTATTACCGTGTGAATCATGACGATCTCTACGGTAAAATTATTAGGTCAACATTATGGAAACTCATATACCTAAAAAGTCGCTACCTAGTTGGCCGGTCACCGTATTTTGAGTACCTCCGTGGTAATCGGTAAAAAAATGTCTTTTTCAAAAGACCAATTTTTTTGAAAAAGACAATTTTTACCGATCATCTAAAACATGTTCTTTGTAGTAAGATACGATTTTAAAATTTTAAGTTATTTATTTTTGTTATTATTAAATTATTTTAAAGAGTCTTAAAAACATTTAAACCGTAAAAAATAAAACGAATGGTTTTTAAATATATTTCACATTTTGTCCAATTATTCAAAGAACATTATGAAAGAATAGTTAAAAAATATATATTATAGATCAGGGATGGCCAACCGGTCGATCGCGGCTGTTAGGCCAGTCGATCGGACGCACAGGTCCAGCCAAGGACTCGAACCCAATAGAACTCGGACCCGCACAAGAACTCGGACCTGTAGCCGGACAAGAACCCGCACAAGAGCTGCGAGTATCATCTTCAGGAAAAACTCGTGGCCTGTTATATTCACGGAAGAACAAATTTCTTGAAGAGAGGGGTGATGATTATCACCAACTGCGTGATTTAGACTGGCAAAGTGATTCAACATTTTTAGCAGATTTTATCGGAAAACTGAGCACATTAAATCTGGAATTAAAAGGAAAGAATAAAACATTAACAGAAATGATTCTATTGCAGCATTCAAAGTCAAACAGCATAGTCAACATTGAAAAGAAAAAAATTCAACAATTTTTAAACAGCAAGGATCATATGGGAAAAAAATACCTACAATTTCATTCCCAACAAGTACACAGCAGAAATTAAGATGTTGGTATCAGACTTCGAAAATCGCTTAAGTTATTTCAATAAAATTGTGCAGTTGGTGGAATTCAAAAGTTATCCGTTTAATAATTCCATTCATCAGTGATATTTATGGCAAAAAAAATTGCAGATACATTAATACCAACATAATAAAATTGCAAAATGTATTTTGTAAAAATGTTTTCAGAATTGATCTAGTATGTAAAAATGTTAATTAATAGGTAAATACTAATACATAGAAATTAATAATTTTGGTATAATCTAGCGGTAGACGCAATGCAACAATACAATGTAATATCAACAGTGTGGTAACCCTTCATATTTACATTTATATATTACATATACTAGACGCCTTCTGCTAAGTGAGTATCATCATCTGTAAGAAACTTAATTGCACATTATTATATCAATACGGGGGGGGGGGGCATTTTTAAAATTCGAACCAATTGAAATGAGCACGGAATTTTTCATTATTAATTCTGTGACGGAACCGGGGAATCCCTTTTCCTTAAATTAATGAATAATAATGTCATTGTGATCACTGTAGCGACTGGCAATACCGTCTGTAGTGAATTGCAAGAATTCCCCTATTTTGTTTTGCGCTTGGATTGTTTATGACTAATAATATTCAGTAAGAATGATTGAGAGGGGTCCGTGGGTAATGCTTTGACAATTCTAAGAAAGTTTCATGGATCATCATTTGTGTTCCGATGGATCATCAAACCATTTTCGATGTGACACGAGAAGCAGTATTGTCGAACTATATAACGGCTACTTGCCTAGACCATATTTATAGAAGAGAGAGGGAGACCATAGAAATCAGTTCGTGCGTATGTGAAACAATAATAGCTGACCACTACCTAATTGCAATGACGATTTATTTCTCTACCTACGACAAACACATTTCAGACAAATCGCACACTGAGTACTATACTGCACTCTCTGAAAAAAAAGTTAATCTATTTATTTCAATCACTGATTGGAATGAAATGCTAAAATTATCTGAACCAAATGTATTGTACGAAGAAATGAAATCGAAATTTAAAAATATTTATGAACTAAGTAACATCACAAAATTTAATAAAAAATATCGCAATTATCAAAAAACTTGGATGAATGATAGCCTCATTGAAAATATACAAACACGAGATATTCTTTGGAGGAAATGGAAAAACTCACCTAACAACAAAAAATATGAAATCGATTTAAAAAAATACAGAAATAAATTAAATAAACAAATAATAAACATAAAAAAATTATACTATAACTATAAATTTAATCACTGTTTCAAAGACATTAAAAAAACATGGAATGAAATTAATAAAACTTTAGGAAGGAAAGATAAATCCGGTTGTGATGAAGTCATATCAAAATATTTCTTAAAATCCAAATCGAAAGATGCAGTGGCAGAAAATTTTGCAGACTTTTTTGATGAGGTGGTAAATAAGTTATTACATATATGTGATGTCCGAGCGTCAGAATACACGCCGGAATATTTAAACCATACAATGTATCTACCACGAGCAAATACAAAGCAAATCAAATTAATTATCGGTGGTATGAAAAATTCCAAGACTCCAGGCATAGATTTAATTCGTATGTATGATTTGAAAAAACATGTTAAATTACTTAGTCCTATAATCGCCCACTTAATTAACAGAATAATTGATACGGGCCATATTCCCGATGAACTAAAATATAGCATTGTAAGGCCTATGTTTAAAAATGGAAATCACTCTTTAATAAACAATTACAGACCGATTTCCTTACTTCCTGCATTAGAAAAAATCTTAGAAAAATTTATATCAATAAATTTAGATAAATACTTAAATAATCTGAGTATTATTGAAGAATGCCAGTATGGCTTTCAAAAAAATAAAAGTTGCGATATATTGCTCGAAAAATTTTCTAATCATATAAATTCACAACTAAACTGTAAACAACATGTATTGGTTCTATTTATTGATTTCTCAAAAGCCTTCGATACACTTAGCCATATACAAATAATTAAAGTACTTGAATTTATAGGTATCCGGGGTAAACTCCTCTTATTCTTTAAAAACTATTTGTCAAATAGAAAAATGAGTGTGAAGATTTTAAATAAAATTAGTAAATCAAGATACATCAAATCGGGAGTACCGCAAGGGTCAATTCTAGGTCCAAAATTATATATTATATATGTAATTGCTATGTGTAAGATTTTCAAAAAAGCTCATCGATTCATTTTTGCTGATGATACTGCTCTTGTTGTATCAAATGAAAATCCTAAAATTGCTATACAAGAATTACAAAGAGATTTTAACGAGCTTCTCAAATGGGCTCATGATGTAGGATTAATTATTAATGTAAAAAAAACCAAATGTATGTACATAAAATCACCAAGTTTGAAAATGTGGAATGTTCCTAAAATAACCGTTCATAGCTTTTACTGTATACATAGAGGAATTATTAATGTTTGTGACTGTGAAAAAATAGATTGCACAAATGAATATACTTATCTGGGAATAATTGTTGATAACAAATTTAAGTGGGATAAACAAGTGGCTAAAATTTGTAACCAGCTCAGATCCTTAGCTAGTAACTTTTACAAATTAAAATTTATTTTGCCTCATTGTACTCTTAAACTCATATATTTTTCTATGGTCGAATCCATCCTTAGATATGGTATTCGAACTTGGGGACATGCAAGCACTACTTACATTAAATATATTGAAAATTTACAAACCGCCATAATAAAAAAAATTGTCACAACTAAGATTTACAAACAGAGACATAACTTAAAATTACTGTATGGCTCAGAGAGCCTACTTACAATAAAAGGTCTCCACTGGTTCACTACTATTATGGATAATTTGGGGGAAAGCCCTTACAAACACCTACTTGTACACAAACATACCACAAGATTTAGAGAAGGAAAGGGCCTAAAAACTCCTCGAATATTAAATAAATATGGAAGCCGTACTCTTGAATATCTAATACCAGTGATTTTCAATAAAATCAATAAAAACATAAAATTTGAAAAAAATGATAGACTAAGTCCTAAAATGATAAAACTATGGTTAATGAACGAAAACTCCATGTGTCTTTGAATATCTTAATATAGCTGCCTACATATCTTTTATTAGATAGGTATATTGAAATATCTTATATATTTATAGTTGTAAGTTAAATTATCTAATACTACTATGTGATCAATTCTAATGTTTCCTTAAAACTATAAATGTATTTACAAATATTTTCTTAGATATTATATTAAGAATGTTTAAATTGTTAGAACCTGCAGACAAGCTGCCATATGACAGCTTTGTGGGTCTATTCTATTTATTGTACAAAATGTTCTCTGTAATTTTAATAAATAATTTAAAAAAAAAATTAAAAAAAAATAAAAAAAACCATGTATTCCAAGTACAAATAAAGGAGGAAAACCATTTTCGTGTTCTGGGTATAGTATCAATTAAAGCTAAAGACTCGCGTGCAAATAAACTCTCAGGTTAAAACCAGTTTCATGTTCCGAATGATCTGTCAAAATTCCAGTAGCGGATTAATCTGCTGACGCAGTTCAAAAAAAATCGTTCCAATATTTCAAGAAGAGTTAAAATTTTTTGTTTCAAACCATTCTTTAAAATTCGTGATTCGTAGGATCACCATACGCATATTATGAGAGTATTTAAGCTGGGGACTTGCAAGCAGATTCACTATTAATTTAAACCAGTTTTGTGTTCAAATGTTAAATTCTAGTTGTGGATTCATTTGCTGACATATTTCGAAAAAAAAAACATTCTCTTATTCGAAGTGCAGTTATAAAATTCTAGATGCTGACTATGTATGTGCTGCCGGAATCAAAGAAAATCCATTTTCATTCCAAATTCTAGTTGCAGACTACGTATGTGCCGACAGAATCAAAGAAAAACCATTTTTATGTTCTGAGTGCTGTTTTGATTCGCCACATACAGATTTCATTTAAACCAGCTTTATGTTCAGAATGTAAAATTCCAGTTTTGGATTCAGCTGCTGACACATTTCAAAGGAAAACATTCGCTTATTCGTAGTGCAGTTATAAAATTCTAGTTGCAGTCAATTTATGTACTGCCAGAATCAAAGAAAATCCATTTTTATGTTCTGAGTGTAGTCTTAATTCACAGCATACAGATTCAATTTAAACCAGTTTAGTGTTCATAAAATAACGATAAAGTAAGTAACGAGTTGCAGATTCAACGTGTACCGAGTGAAGCTTTACATTTGCAGCATATACCTTTACATGCCGTAAGCCGCAAAATTCTAAAAAAAATGAAATATGATTTTTATCGGAAGAATACTCGTCATAAAGTGAGGTCGTAATAAATAATAAAATATGATGCCTACCCCCCCCCCCCCCCCCACCCACCGGCGCGTGAAAATCTGCGGTTGAAGTACATAAATAAGGGGGCGGCGAAAGGGTAGATCGCAAAGCGTTTTGTCAGTGAACCGTAGATCTTTGGTCTAATCAAGTTGGCCACCCCTGTTATAGATAATATACCCAGCTACCTTGATTTCTTTTTTATAAAACGTTTACGAAAATGTTTTTTTATCCTTTAAAACATGATTTTTTACCCCGGAAACATGTTTTTATTTTATTTTTAGGACATGGCATCATTAGTCTTAAGACAGTTATTATCGGTGTTGCTAGATGCATAGTATTTATCATGTTTGCAAGGTGTTTTAAACCTCCAAGGTTTTTTTTACCGGTTACCAAAAATATCCTACCTTTTAAGTGGGGAATGTTTTTTAAACTTCAATACCGGTTCACAATGTTTCTTTAGCTAATTATTATCTTTGTCAATAATCATGCCATTTTAATTAGGTTCGTACGCTAACTACTGTAAAATGTAGATTTTTTTTAATTGAAGTTGTGGGAGAAGTTATTCTCCCTCTTCTAATGGTTTTGAAAAAAAAAATATATATTTTAATATTATTATATATTTAATTTAAAAAAGGAGTTCCGCGCATGAAATTTGAAAACGGTAAAACATTGACTTTTTATTTTTGTCATGTTTTTTTTATTCCAAAACATAATTTTTTCTGTTGTTCAAAGTAAAATTATAAAATTTGTTTGTTTGTAAAGTCGGTTTAAGGTAGATAATTTTAAGTGATAACGTCATATAATAACGATGGAGTGGAAGAGAGATAGATGCGTCACAAGCCGAACGCTTAGGCCGATCGTGCTTCTTTATCGTTTGTTCCGCGCTCACACTTGCACGCTCGGTTCAGGCGGAACGTGACAATGAGTCATGCTTTTTCGTGAGTGCATCCAGCGTTCATCTGTTTACAAGACGTTATCACGTCAAAATGATTGACTTTTAGCATTGTAAATTCTTTACTTAGGTTCTTGGTTATATTCTCAATAAAAAAACTTTCGTAAAACATGGTTTTTTTGGTGACCGGCCAACTCGGAATGAAACCAACTCAGAACCATCTCAGATAAGTCATTCAGAGTGATAAATAAATATATATAAAAAATTGGTTAAATAGGTTATGTTAGGTTAGGGTTATCAGCTAATTTAAAATTATTTTTTCATATTTTAATGACTTTTCAAGGAGGTGTTGAGTTGACATTATTCCCAGTTGGCATGGAACCGTTTTTTTTATTCCTCAAAACATGGTTTTCTCATCTCAAAACTTGGTTTCATTTTGGAGCATCGCAAATGGCAACACTGGTTTCCAGTATGTTTTTCACCACTGTTGATTCTGTTGAATTGTTGATATAATGTTTGATATTTTGATTGCGGCCGCTGTCACAAAAATCAAACAAGCGGGATTGGTTTATTTATGAACCGATCCATCATGATTGGATTATTTATGAAGCCATCACAGTAAGTTCATCTAATCTTGACATTACATTTTAGCTTGACAGATTGCAACAACCTTTGTCTTTCACGCGATGTCAATAAATAGGCGGCGTACCTATATAACCTATGATGTTCCAAATAACTAGTTCCCAATCCCATCCAATTGATATGTGTATGTCTCGCGAGTTAAATTGGTTTCATCACAGTACTCACATAATAATTTCATACAGTGTGTTTCGTTTTAGGCTTTTTATAAAAAAAAAACCAATTGATGTTTATTTCACAGTTGAGAATTCGAAGCCAAAGCATGTTGAAGTCGGTTACATAAAACTTATTTTGTTTTACAACATTGTTATTGTTGACGCAACTATGTATACCTATCTATATACCTTGTTCCATTTCTCTACCCATAAATATACTAATCCCTAGATCGATATCTTCGGGCCTTCTCCATACAAAATGGTCTGTCGTCATATCTGTCATCAAAACCACAGATAAACCCATAAAATGAACTGCAACGGCGCGAGTAGACTAAAAGATAGAGGAAGTTTATTTGTCTACCATAGACAATACAATCGCACTCGACCTACTTCATTCATTAGCCCAATAAATTATTTAAAAAACAAAAATGCTTGAAAGCACAAAAAGGTGAAAGTTTCCCCAGGACAACATCATTCCATCTGACAAAACGCTATCCTGAGGAAATGAGCTTTACATCATTTTTTACAGCTCATTTTCTCAGCAGGGAGCTTTGTCAGACGGAAACCTGTTATCCTGAAAATGATAACTCAGGGGTACATTTTAAAATACTTTTTT
Organism: Glyphotaelius pellucidus; assembly: GCA_936435175.1. Lineage (NCBI taxonomy): Eukaryota > Metazoa > Arthropoda > Insecta > Trichoptera > Limnephilidae > Glyphotaelius > Glyphotaelius pellucidus. The sequence continues at coordinate 4,633,003 of OW386561.1, forward strand.
AATTTTCAGAAAGACAATCGACAATAGCATATAAAACACTGGATCCGCTGGAAATATTGATACTGGAAAGGAAAAATGGCTAGAGCGTCGTACTGCCGTGACATTAAAGATGAACCTACATAATAAGTTATACTGTTTGTTTATGTTCGTACATCTTTAATATCACAGCTATATGGCGTTTTAGCCGTTTTTCCTTTCCTGTCTCCATATATATTTTAGTTCTTGTAGAACGAAATAAAAAATCTAAATATTCTAAACATATAAATATTATTTCCTTTCAACCAAAATAACAGATGTATGAGTATACTTTCCCATAGGATGAGGACCCATTTCAGCCATCTCACAGCAAAAGTTCTGAAATAAATATATCACATTTAAAAAACCATACATCACATTAATAAATTTGGGAACGCATAATACTTGTGATGAACAAAGTATGTATGCGACAGGCCACGTCAAGAGTCGGAATAGTATGTGTGAATCGGTTTACATGAATTCTGTAGGTCGAAATACGTGAGCGATAGACAACCTTTGCCGCTCTAAAACTCATACCAAAATTATATTCAAATCACTTGCATGGATTGTAATCAACGTACGATCCATACCACTCATTGGGACTGCTACCGAGATAGTGGATCATTAATAATCATCTGCAACAGGGTCCCTCTTTCTTTATGGTGGAAACGAGAGGTTAAACTAAGCTCTCCGAGCATTATTTGACCCTGTTATACGTGCAAGAAATCGTAGCAAGTAGAGATATAAACAAAATCACCTTTCTTTGGAATCATGCGACATGTCTTCAACTGAGGCGTTGAATTCTCCTCTGGTGTTCTTGCTATATCTGAAAATTGAAAACACTTTTTACGATATTTGTATCTCAAATGAAATTATGTTCACAAAACAACATTTTGTATTGAGCTCCTACGGAGAAATGCGAATGCTACCATTTAAATACTCCACATACATTTAAATGTAAAATTGAATAAAGCAAGGATTGTATGCAAAGACTGAGTTGTTTGGCAGTCCGTCCTCTCCGCCTATCCTGCGGGGAAACATGATGATTTATTAATTGAAGGTTTGTTAAGTAAAACATTATTATTTTTACCTTGTACGAGGTCTTGTATGAGATGGGCATTTTCACCTTGGCCAATTGTCACTCAAGCTTCCACCTATCTTCTGGGGTGAGAGGTGATCAGAGACTTTTTCCTTCTGTCCAGAAGGGTTTTCGGGACTTCAAGCGGCATGCTGCATGTTACGAGGTGTTCGAACATTTTCTGAAACGAAATATGTAAAACATTAACCACTAGTACCCCATAAGCTTGTTTTCACGATAAATTCAAAAAAGTTTTTCGTAAGCAAATGTCATTAACCTCAAATTGATTTACAGATAAATTAAGATGAATGTAAATGTTTTATGTAATTACCTGATTTCTTGATCTCAATTATAGACGTGTGTATACCATTTTTTCACCTCTAGAATTCATGTAAACACATTTTGAATAAAAATATGTCCAACGGCAAATCAAGCATCAAATTATGGTCGAACATAAATAAACATTTCCGTTCGACATGCACGTCGCACGAAACTGACTTTAGTTAATTCTGTGAAGCCTTTAACGCTGCACGGCTTTTTAATGATTTCTCGACGCGCTTTAACATTAGCAACCAACACTTTAAATTCAAAATATTTACGTACAACACGCACATAAATAAACCAGTCATAACACGCAATAACATCGACGCTAAAAATGTCAAATAAAATCCCTCTACCGGATAATAAATATACTAATCTACCGGATGTTTCTAACAACTATCACCGTCATCATCGAAATAAATACATAAACCGGATGCATTCGGCGGGGACGCCATTAGTTTCAAAATTTTAGTAAGTTATACGCCCCTGTCTCTACCCATCCTTTTTGTACCACAATTACCTGTCCTTACTGACAATATTACCTACCGTACAACAATAAAATCAATATGTCAGTGAGTCTGTTATGTGCGGTGCAATGGTTCAGAGTAACCTCTCTGTACATTCAAAATCCACTGTTGAAGAAGTCTAAGTGTGTTATGTGCTTGCAATGATCTACATTGATCTCTTGGTGCATTCAACGTCCACTATTAAGAAGTCTATTATGTGTTTGTGCTTGCAATGATCTAAAGTGATCTCTTGGCGCATTCAACATCAATTGTTAATGGAGTCTGTTAAAAGAAACTGTGCAACGAACACCATTATTCTCTCAGTTTTATATAACATCGACCAGTTTTATGGAAGTTTGTACAGTGAGTGACTTAGTGCTCCCTCAGACCCATAATATTGAGCCGAACATCAACCATAAGGGGTAAGTCAGTTTCCTTCCCCATTCATCTGTTTACCATTCCCCATAGTCGTGTCAAGTATTCACAAGCATAACATTTTTTTAAATATATTGATACAGTCCACTCCACGTATCGCATTTGCGATACCAAGGATGCTTTTTCCATCTGTTCTATTTGCAGCTTCTTTGTACCACTCCAATTAGACCAATTAATTAATGTCTGGTTTCAGGTCTAATTTATTTAACTAATTATTACCATCACATAACCAGACTATCACAGCAGTACCATGGATCTTCCCAACCCAGAGACTGTTTCTATCAAGACAGAAAAAGAGTTCCAGGAGGAAGGCGCAAGTGAAATGCCGTATACGGATATTGAAATCAGCCTCCAGGATGTAAAGAAGGAATGTTTGCAGTATGCCGAGAGTGTTCAGCCAATTAGTGAGTTGTCTTGTGTATATAGGTGGATTTAGACCAAACAAGCATAGAGCTAGAGCTGGAACAAGTCAATATTTGCCTATTAGTTACGGGGTCCCATAAGGCAGTGTTATAGGTCCAACGCTCTTCCTAATATATATTAACGAGTTGTGTAACCTAGACATCGATGCCACTATTGTCAGTTTCGCCGATGACACTGTCCTACTCTTCCAAGCGAAAGACTGGCCTACCGTATATTCCAAAGCAGAGGAAGGAATTCAAAAGGTGAAATATTGGCTTGACTCGAACACATTAACTCTAAATGTACAAAAAACAAAACACTTACTATCTAGTCTCACCAATATCCCAGTCAAACCTAACTCCACCATTAAAAATACACAAATGTAAAAATACATCTTTAAACTGGAATTCTGACTGTCCATGCCTTGAACAAGTAAACATTATCAAATATTTAGGATTAACTTTTGATACACACCTAAATTGGAAGCAACATATCCATAACACTACAAACAAAATACGCAAATCTATATACTTTTTCAAACAAACACGCAATTTCCTTAACTTAAAACTTTTAAAAACAGTGTACTTCTCACTGTGCCAATCTCACATCGAATACGGAATTTTAGCTTGGGGTAGTGCTTATTCCAGTGCCCTCGACCCCCTCATTAAAGCACAAAAACTAATCATAAAAATAATTCTTAAACTACCTCTTACTACCAGCACTGATACAATCTTCAATACTTTCAACGTTATGGACATAAAACAACTGTACGCAAGATCCATATTAATTAATTTACACAAAAACAACAAAACATCATACAAAGCAACACAAACAATGCACAATACCCGAGCCAATAATAAAGAACTTCTCCAATATCCTTTTTCCAAAACTACCTTTGGACAAAGACACTTCAAATACATAGCTTGCAAACTATACAATACTCTACCAGCTACGATCAGACAAACTGAATCCTTGACAAAATTCAAACGAGAAGTAAAGAAATGGGTTGAAGTATTGGACGCCACACTACTGCAAATATCTGTAAAATAAATCATACATAGACAGAACACAATTTGCACACGACCTAAACCATATAAAATAAATAAATAAAAATAGAATCACGTCAAATTTAATCCCATAAATAGATTTGACAGGATTTACTATTTTCTGTACATCATTTCTTCCTCCAGTATATGATAACTCTCTTTCAAATATATACCCACACCTCCAACCACCTTTATATTATTATTGTACTCAAACGAATATGTAGCATTTATATTCTTTATAACTACCAAATATGTTCTGAAATATATTAATTTATGTACCTCTATGCCTATCTCGACACAGGTATATATATCCTAGTGAGACAGGCATCGACAAAAACCTAATGTAAAAATACTGTTTATAGATAAATAAATAAAAAAAATAAAAAAAACTTATCACGTAGGTATCTATTATTTTTTCTATCGAAATATAATCCATTTGTGAATGAATTATTTACATACACAATTCACGCATATATAAAAATAATCATTAATTCAATAGCACCGATGACAGTCATACGCAGCATGTCTTGACATTTCAATGTATTATTATTTTTTTATTCCAGGTAGCATTAATGTGGAGACTTCCATCAAAGCAGAACGAGGACTCCGAGAAGAAGATGAAGGGGGAATTCCTTATACTGAAATAGACATAGCTTATCAGGATGTTAAAAAGGAATGCTTAGAGCACTCTGGAAACTTTACCCTCGCAGCAGGTAATTTTTTATTTGTCTGAATTTGTTATAATAATTTTCAGTTCTCATTATAATACCTACTTATTAAGCTCAATCCTCCCCCTTTTTCAGATCTAACAACGGACCTGAAGACGTATCCTGGGGTAAAACCGTATTCATGTTCCTTATGCAGCTACACATTTTCTGAAAAGTGGCGATTAAAACCTCATATGCTTACCCATACTGGAGAAAAACCTTATTCGTGTTCCTTATGCAGCTATTCATGTTCTGAAAAGAGGCGATTAAAACCTCACATGCTTACCCACACTGAAGAAAAACCTTATTCATGTTTATTATGTAGCTATTCATGTTCTCGAAAGGAACATTTAAATCGTCACACGCTTATCCACACTGAAGAAAAACCTTATTCCTGTTCCTTATGCAGCTTTTCATGTTATCAAAAGGGGCTATTAAAACCTCATATGCGTACCCATTCTGGAGAAAAACCTTATTCATGTTTCTTATGTAGCTACTCGTGTTCTGAAAAGAGGCAATTAAATCGTCACACGCTTACTCACACTGGAGAAAAACCTTATTCATGTTCCTTATGCAGCTACTTATGTTCTGAAAAGAGGCAATTAAATCGTCACACGCTTACCCACACTGGAGAAAAACCTTATTCATGTTCATTATGCAGCTATTCATGTTATCGAAAGGAACATTTAACTCGGCACATGCTTATCCATACTGGAGGAAAACCTTATTCATGTTCCTTATGTAGGTATTCATGTTATCAAAAGGGACAATTAAAATCTCATATGCTTACCCATATTAGAGAAAAACCTTATTCATGTTCCTATTGCACCTACTCATGTTCTGAAAAGGGGCAATTAAATCGTCACACGCTTACCCACACTGGAGAAAAACGTTATTCATGTTCATTATGCAGCTATTCATCTTCTCGAAAGGAAAATTTAAAAAGTCACTTGCGGACCCATACTGGAGATAAACCTTATTCATGTTCCTTATGCAGCTCTTCATTTTCTCAAAAGGGAAATTTAAAAAGTCACTTGCAGACCCATACTGGAGATAAACCTTATTCATGTTCCTCATGAAGGTAACCTAAGTATTCTACTTTTATTTAAATTTATTTGAAAAGTCCAATACTTGGGTTGTTCCCTATTGACAAAGAACGTTCGATTTCCCTTCCCAATTCCCCATCTACACTTACGCCTACTTCTCCCTTCACTGGAGGAGTCCGGTAACTTAACTTTAGTAGAGTATTATACTTCCGTAAAGAAGCTATTGTAGTAGCGAAACCCGGTCGGCATAAATTTAAAAATATAAAAGTGGTGTTTACAAAGTTATTGTTTTATTTTAAAATATTATGTCACATCACAAAGTATCTGCTGAATATGAACAAAGTTATTTTTGGAGTAATTTTTTGGTTTGAAATTGGTAAATAATTTTTATTTTATTTATTAGCTTTATAAACAGTCTTTATAAATTCGTATGTAACAGTGTTAAGAATATTTATATCATTCACCAATAAAAATAATGACATTCAAACAGCGCCGTAGCTAGGGGGGGGGGGGGCATTATGTGGCAATGCCCTCCCTTACAATACCTGTGCCCTACCTTACCATCCACTATGATAATATACTAGTAAACTGTTTGTGCATAGTTTGATATGTTTGAAAAAAAAAAAACTTCTTATTAGTGTAGCATAGCGGCATATCGCTTGCTGAGGATTGGTTTGTACTCCTGTATTTTTAGAATTTTTTTAAGCTGTTATTTGAAGTATATGTTAGTTTGTTCAAAATTCAACCAAATATGTTGTTCTTTTACTTACAGTTAGATTAACCCTCGTATTTTAAAAAAATATTTAAAACAATTAGTTTATATCAAAGGAAACAAAAATATAATTTTTTGAAACTTAAAACTTTTATTTTTCAATACGAGTTTTTGTGGACATAGCACAAACCAATCCTCAGCAAGCGATATAACTAACAGCTTCGAATTAACCAAGGAATCATATCATACTAATTCTTTATTCTGCCCGTAGATGGCATTGAAGTAAGTGGTGGGAGGCTGTGCGCGTATTGCAATCACTCCTTACGGGGAATTCCCAAACAGTTTGGGGAAGCTATAAAACGGAAAGCACGGCAGCGAGAGGCGTTTAGAGATATGTATGATCTTTTTGCATCTGTGGCGACAATAGGCTGCAGCACGGCTGTGTGCGAATCTACGTTTTCAACATTGACTGCAATCAATAGGCCTCAGAGGCTATGGGTCATGAAAGAATGGCAGGCATGGTGTTTCTAGCTTTTGAAAAGAAAAGAACTAAGTCAGTTGATCTAAATGAAGTACTTCATATTTTTAATGATATGTCAAATCGAAGAATTCAATTGTTTTAAGGAAATATGTTTCGGGCAACTTATGTGATTGATTATTGAAATGTTAGGGCTCCATCCTGCCTATTTCAGCAGGAACAAAAAAAAAACAATGAGAACTGCTTACCTCAGGTCGTGTACCCGATGTACAGGCAATCTGGGAATGAAGGTATTACCACTTCAAGATTTAAAAGCAAAGTTTTCAATCTGCAATAAAAGGTTATATTGTAACATAAAAAAACAAATTACATGTAGAACACCCTACACCTTAATCTACTCGCTTTACCAAGGGGGTTTTTGTTATCACTGGTAGAAAACAGGATTGGTCCAACGATCCTTCGAGATCCAAACGATTCTTGAATAAAGTGTCTATCCGGGCGATCGCACACTTAGTGATCCAAGTTGCCATAATATAATGTTGTAAAGGGCCTTGGATGAGACCAGTGACTCTCCTCCAAGTAATGGTAGATTCACACCAGCTAGCAATCAGCTTACAATTCCTTCCAGAATTCAGGTAGGGTTGCAAATAATTCAAAATACGACCTTGTGTTGGGGAGATTGTCATCACAATTTGTCACAAAATTGCCTCGCCGGGCATTCCGATTACTTCGGACTGGTGTCCTTCACTCGTTTTTATCAAAGATTACATCTCGTACAATTGATTCTGGATTGATTCGCCGACGAAGACACACACCGAGACCCCAATCGGTCTGTGTTTTAGGTGCCATTTTAATTTTGTTTTTATTCTGTAATTTCAAATTTTGTTTGGTGCCTAATATAAACCTTAATAAATGAAAAGCCATTGATGTTGCAGTTACTTTTCTGAAGTTCATTGTTAGCAATGATCAAGAATTACCTTGTGTACAAATACTTATTATCTAACTGGTGAAAGAACACAAGGTAATCCTTTATCATTGTTAAATAACTAAATGTTTTGATCATCCAATTAAGTATTGCCTCACACATGTACGACGAAAATCGATTCACCAGATCAGATCAAGTTACATTTTTACTTGTGCCCTACCTGTAATTACCGCTGCCCTATCTTAAATTCAACTCTGGCTACGGCCCTGCCAATAATGGAAAAAGAAATACATAACAACATCTTATTTTCTTTACATTGTTTTAGAAAAGAATGTGTCCTTACTGGGGTATCCTGTTCTAATGTCACATTGTACATGTTTTTGTGTTTGAATTATAAGTTAATACCTATTTTAAAATATTGCAAGAGGACAATTATAAAGTTATATTTAAAAGAAAGCACATTACAAGCATTGATCTTTGTAAGGTTGCATAATTATTGTTCTTCCTTCCCATATCCATAATCCATATCTTAATAATTCTTCTTTTGAAGTCGTTTATTTTTTTAACGGTTTTTATTGCAAGAGGGAGTATCTATAATAATATTATAAATGCGAAACTGTTCGAGTTTATTTGTTACGCTTTCACGCATTAACCAATAAAAAGATTTTAAAAATTCTTTCACCAATAGAAAGCTACATTATATGCGAGGTCTATAGACTGTATATAATGGTAAGCTGTGAAATTATAAATATTAATATATTATATTTATCGTACGTTTTCTGTCGCTAACAAAAGCGAGTTATTGCTAACGTCAGAAACAATCGTTGCTGTGGAAACGATGTTGATATATTTGCGGGAAATTTTATTTAAGGCGTCGTAATATCTATCTATCTATACATATAAATAAAATCTCCGAAATGTTTGTAACTAACTAACTAAATGTAAATAACTTTCAAACGACTGCACCAAATTGGATAAATCTTAATTTTACTACTGGTGAGCTCAGGCATTATGAAATTAAGGCGGCACGCAAGCTGTTTGAAAACTGAATGAAAAATTAACGGGGGGCTAGCAAGGGGGGGAGGATAATTGATAAGTGCAGGCGTTACAGTAATTTCCCCCTAATCCCGTGTGAGCGAAGCCGCGGGTAAAAGCTAGTTTTAAATAGTTTTTAACCCCCGACGCAAGGAGCGGTGTTATAAGTTTGACGTGTCTGTGTGTGTCTGTCTGTGGCATCATAGCTCCTAAACGAATGGACCGATTGTGATGAAGTTTTTTTTTGTTTGAAAGCTGACGTAATAGAGATGGTTCTTAGCTACAATTCATGAAAATCTGTTCAGGCGTTTCAAGGTTATCAGCCTTTTTTGTGTCGGGGGTTTCTTAAAATTTTGGAAATTTTACTTATTATATAGATAAGTATTGCATTTTTCTTTATCCAAAAGTCGTTTTAGTTGTTGGTTGGTGGAATGCATGTTGTAATATGGATCTTGTGAACCGAGCTTGTCTGTGTAAAGTTATCCTGATTTTTGAATGCGTACATTAGAATTTCTTTTGCATATAATTGTTTCAGTGACATTAAATTCAGTGCTTTAAAAACGTAGTAACTTCTTCTTTCGTATGGTGGGGGGGTCAGAGGGGGACATCTAGGTCTGCGAGCCAGTCTAGGGCCTCAGGCGTTGCCCTGCGGACCTCATCAATCCCGCCGGGGATTGAATGGGGCGGGCATTCGTTGACCACATGTTCGGTGGTCTGCACCTCACCGCATTCACACATCTCCGACTCTTTAAGGCCCCATTTATACATCATATGGGCACAACGGCTATGGGAGCACCTTATCCTATTGATGGCGGACCAGAGTTTGCGAGGCAGTGAGAACCCAGGCTGTCTCTCAGTGGGGTCTTGTACGAGATGGGCATTTTTCACCTTGGCCGATTGCCACTCAAGCTTCCACCTATCTTTTGGGGTGAGAGGTGAATGGAGGAGTCTTTCTCCTTCTGTCCAGAAGGGTATATTGTAGATGAGATTGGGCTACTGCATAATAAATTTTAATTAGCTGTTCTTTATCTAAAATGTTTCTTATTGTTTTGAAAAAAAGGTCACTTTTTTTAAATTTGTTGCTCACATTTTCTACTGGGAGTTTAAGTTTTGGTCAATAATTATTCTAAGGTATTGCTTGTATTTCATTCAATTTTGGGCAGTTAATATAAAAATGTATATTTGTTTGTTTGTTCATATTTTATGCGCTGCCATATTGTTCATCCGATTTTTTTTTTTTCATTAGCTCCACACAGAAGGCCCTGAAGAAAATAATTCCCTTCAGGGCCTATGTCATCTTTGGGGATGCTGGGTGGTATTTTTAGGAAAGGAAGTTCTGGGAAGGAAAATGGTATTAGGGGTGGGTAGGAATCTGGAGGACAGTGTGTCCAGGAGTGACGGATGTACAAATCCATCCCTCCCGCTGCGGCGCAAGGCGATTTTCCTAGAGAGTACGGCTGGAGAAGTCAAAGGGACTACCTCAACCATTCTCTCCGTGCAGCTGGTGGGCAGACGCATTCGCCGCCAAGACCTGCACAAACCTCATCCCATGAACGCAGGCACCCCGACTAAGTCACCAAATGTAGCAAACCACTTGGGATGACCTATAGGCAGAGGTGTTGGTAATCCAATAAATGGTTCCAGGGCGGCAATTGCGATGGAACTTTGGTGATTTGTTGTGCGCTCGCCCGCGAAGGTTATAGGCCTTCGATCAATACTTGGTCGATGTTATAGGCTATATATAATGGTAAGTTCTGGCATTATTAATTTGCGTATTTCATCCATTTTAGCGGCAGGAGGTGGGTTTAGCGGGAGGGGGAAGGCAGGAAAGGTGGAAGGGGAACGCGGGAGGGGAAGGGGACTCAGGAGGTGAACGGGTACGCATGGGAAAGGACATGAAGGGAGAATCAATTTATTTATTTAAATGTCATTGCAACGCATGCCGGGTACCAGCTAGTTCTCAATATAAACAGTTCTGAAGAGCTATTCTCTATCTTTTGTGAGAACGAGATCGTTCTCCTGTCCTGTCAGATTTGTGTGATTTTCTACAGCTGTAATTTGGTTTTTCTATCGGCTGATGTCAAAATTTCAGCTTTGAGCTGTCACGTATTTTAGTTTGGTATGCATGATTATTTATTCATTTAACAGCTGTAGAAAATCACACAAATCTGACGGGACATCTCGCGGGAGAACGATCTCGTTCTCACAAAAGATAGAGAATAGCTCTTCTGATAAAGTGAATCTGCAAAAATTGTTTTATGGAATATTTCCAAGGTTTACATTTAAACCTGGAATGGATATCGATAATGTCTTTGAAGAAGTGATGTTATTCAAACTCAAACTGCTTCTTTTCTTCTTCGTCTTCTCAAACCAATTCTTTTTTTCCAAAAACAAAAATACAACAGCAAAATCTGTCTTGGGAAAATAAGACTTTGAAGAAAGGAGTTTCAGTTATTGGATTATTTGTCCAATATTTCTTTATTGAGTTTTTTCCCACAAGAACCACAAGCATAATCGTTGATAAAAACTTATATTTTCGGCCTCCGTGTGACAGAAAATATAAAATATAAAGTAACAAATGGACATTGAAAATTAAAACTCTTTGAAACAAAATGTCAAGAAATTGTTACAATGCGGAAGAAATACAAAAAAAAAACTACTTGTCTATATACTTTATACATCAGCCTACAAGTATAAAAATCGAAACTGTAAAAACAATCTAATGCCAACGAATTAAAAGGTATTTGTAGCCGATTTTAGGTTTGACGTTGTTGAATATTGTACAATTTTTTTTAATAATAATCATATTTTTTTGGAGGGCTAAGTATCGGGGAGTCCGCTGTCGGGCCATCTTAAAAAGTCGCATGCACGTACGTACTGCAGAAAAACCTTTTTAATGTTCGGACTGCAACTCTTCATGTTCTTAAGTGGGACATTTTACACTTCTACTACCCTTTATCTGCATACCCATTTTTTTTAGTTTTACCTTGACCCCGCAGAGGAGACCGTAAGGAAAATAATTTCCCTCAGAGTCTTTTTCATCTTTGTAATCATCTTTGCGGCTGATGCCGCGACACGAGAATGTGTGAACTGTAAATCCTTTTGTTGATTAGTAAAGACCATGGATTGTGTTTTGAAATTTGATCGTAGGAAATAGGCTATGAGAGGAAGTCTCTTATATATTATGGCGCTTCAAGATCCATCTTGACTTCCCAATATATCGGCACAACACCAGGTTTTAAGCAACGACACTTTGATTTGATAAAAAATGAAATTTTGCTATTATTTGCGATATTTCGACGAGCGAGTTGTGACTAATGTCACTATCAAATTCCAACTCCCAAGTAGGTAATGTAAACTTGGGTGGCAATATTGTTCAATTTTTCCACATGTAGGTAGGAACATCTTCTTTTCCTGGTAGACACTTTGAGGAAAGAAGGAAGAGAAAGGAATACATGATTGAAGGACTTGGGGAATATGGATTACGTTTTTCTTTTTAAAAAACTGTTCCAGAACCAAACACTGTGTGAATGGTTTTTTTAAGGATAGGAAGTTCTAGGAAGGAAAACGGTATGTGGGTTGGGTAGGAATTTAGGGATAAGTGTGTCCAGGAGTGACGAATGATCGAATCCATCCCTGCCGCTATGGTGCAAAACAATGGGTCGAGAGAGATCAGCTGGAGATGTCAAAGGGTCTCCCCAAACCAGCCTCTCCCGATCTGGTCTGCCACGCACGTGGTGGACAGGCACATCCGCCGCCAAGACACCTAACCTGATGAAATCGGACACCTTACGAAGTCACCAAACGTAGCGAACCACTTGGGGTCATCTCAGGCAGAGGTGTTGATTATTCAATAAATGGTTCCTGTGGCAGCGGTACCCACACCCGCCTTACAACTTGCCTCCTTTGAAATGCGTCAGCGGATGAATTAGCAACTGGAATTTTATCTTTACACTCTGTACAGAAAACTGGTTTTAATTAGATGCAAACAACGAGTAATTAAGTAAAAATTAATGTGTTCTGATTTTTTTAATGTTTTCGTCGCTTGTAGATATATGAATTGTACCTACGAGAACTCTAAAATCATCCATGTGAATTTAGCATTAGATTTATTCTTGTTTATTATATTGAGTTTGTGCTTTAATTATATATTTTGTACTTAATCTTTTTTATTTATGTTATACTGTTGTTATAAATGAAATTTGTATTCGATATATAAAAGCCCAATATGGCGTCAATAAATAATTAAAAAAAAACTTGAGAGGGGATCTGTGTGCGATTGCCCAGCTTAGATTAACTACAACACAGAAAACGAAAAATATTTTTCTACAATTTTTGCAGCACACAGTCTGTAACTAGAATTTATAGCTGCGCTTGAAACACGAGAATGGTTTCCTTCGAAATGCGTTAGCAGATGAAACCACACCTGGAATTTTATCGTTACATTCTGAACACACAACTGGTTTTAACTTAGTGATTCTAACTTTTATCTTAGTGAGCTAAAAAAAAATTCATTGGGCAAGTATCTCCGGTTCTAATACAACAATTACTTTCACTGTACATTCCAACCTCTGAAACTAAGTCAAACGGTTATACAGCCGATATTCCTACATAAAATATAAAATCCTAAATAATGAAATAGACTGCCATGAACTCCTGTCACTTTGTTGAAACAATAAATCATAAATATACCAAACCACACAAAATAAATTATTCTGAGGAAGGTATTTCTGAATTTTTCCTCGTTTATATTTTGGGGGTGCCAATGAAGAATCCGAGTTTTGCCAACAGCAATATGACCGAAAATTGAGTTAGAGCCAAAAAAACATGAAAAAAGTTTTTTTTGTTATTACAAAAAATATTATAGCTCTTTCTTTCCGGTCGGCGGTACCCATATCCGCCTCTCAAAATCATAATGGCCGAAAAGGTAAAGATTTTTATTTCGAATTGCCATGGTGCGGAAAAGTTGCCTCATATTATATTGTAAGTAGGTATAATAATAGTACTCCCCACACGTAGAGTTCGGAGCGGGACGTGCCCCGCGCCTCCTCCCGCCGCGCAGAAAAGTAAAGACCGAAAGATAACGGTTTACAGCCAGTGCCGGATTAGCCCATAAGCAAATTAAGCAATTGCTTAGGGCATCACGTCTTGGGGGGGCACCAGAAACAGCACCAAAAAAATAATATTTGGAGCACATGAAAGGTAAGGCTGTTTGAAAATCTGCGCCTTAAATTGACTAGAGCGTTGACGCGTGTTCGCAGACAAATTCTTATCATTCCTGACTAAACTACCCGATGTCGACAAAATTATGTGTCTCGATCAAATTTCAGAACACAGTTCCACATATCCATAAGACTTTAATACCGATTTAGGAACCGAAATTCAACTGTTTCATTCATACTTCATAAAAAAAATAAGTTTCAGTGATTTGCCTCGCACAAGTTCACATCAAACTCAAGGACAATTGTACAAAAAAATACACGATGATAAAATTGAATCAGCGTTCCCTAATGTGGATACAGCCCTGCGTATATTTGTATGCCTGACGATATCAAACTGCACAGCAGAACGATCTTTGTCGAAATTGAAAAATAATAAAAAATGAAAAAAAAATGACGATGCTGCAGGAAAGACTCGAGGCTTTATCAATCCATATCCCTATCCCTACTAATATTATAAATGCGAAACTGCTCGAGTTTGTTTATGACTCTTTCATGCATAACACAATATAAATACTTTAATAATTCTTTCACCAATAGAAAGCTAAATTATATGCGCAGACTACAGGTTGTATATGATGGTAAGCTCTGGCGTTATGAAATTATAAATATTAATATATTATATTTGTTATACGTTTTCTGTCGCTGACAAAAGCGAGATTTTGCTAACGTCAGAAAAAAAACTTTTCCATGGAAACAATGTTGATATATTTTTGGGCTCTATGCTGGTAGGTACTCAGTCTACTGGTCGGCTACTACTGCAGAAAATTCAAATATTAGAATTCTTTTTTTTTTTTGAACAAGCTTGGAATAAATGTCAGATGAGAGTTCCTATATTAAAAATATAATTCGTAACGATTTTTTTTTTTTTTTACAGTTAATACCGCACAAGAGTTCCAACTGCTCCCGTCTGGAGCCAGTGAGACTATGGCGTCCCCGATCGGGGTATGTTGTGAGGCTGAAGGTAGTGGGGAGGGGAAGGAGATAGGGAAGAGGGAGGTGGGGGGAAGTACCTGGCTATTCAGATCTGGTCACTAAACACGGCTAAAGCCATTTTAAGCAACGTTTCAATTCTGAATGGTGGTCTTACACCAGGGCGATACGGATAGTATCTTCCACTCTGGAACGTGCCGCAAATGAACTATTTATTATTTTAAATGAATAAATTGTGAAATAACACAAATTAATCAAATAAAATTTATTTGCGCACGCCGGGTTCGAACCCGCGACCTTCGGATTGTGAGTCGAGAGTCTTGCCTCGGGACCACGGAGGCCGTCAAAACAATTATAAAGACTGAATGATAAATAGAGTATTCTTTATTATATTTACGAACTTCCAAATATTTAAATAAAAATAAACATCCGAAATGTTTGTAAGCGCATAAATTCCGAACGAATGAACAAAATTGGATAAGTAATTCTTTTTTCTTTGAGCTATAGCATTATGAAATTTAGGTGGCAGGCGAGATGTTTGAAAACTGAATGTAAGGGAATGAATGTATGGAATGCGGGAGGGGGTGGGGGTGGGGAGGAGGGGGGATAATTGATAAGTGCAAGCGCTACAGTAATTTCCCGTAATACCATGCGAGCGAAGCCGCGGGGAAAAGCTAGTATTATATTTAGAGTCAGGTATGCTGTTGGTCTTAAAAACTATTTTCTGCGAATGTAATGCCCGAAAAAGTCGCATTTCAATAAATAAATAAAAAATGCTATATATGTAATACCTACTCCACATATCTCTTTTGTCCTTCATAGATATTTTAAGGTACGTAATAGGCGGCTGGTAGAGACAAAAACATTGGGAATGTATGGCGAGCGATATGCTGAAATAGGCCAAAACCAAATGATCTTTTATAGCTAAGTCTGTTGGCCCCATAAAACAAATTAGACCGGTCAAATAACGAAAGTTTAATTGGTTTGCCTTTAATAATTAGCGGCTCTGGAATTTTCGTTTTGCCTCCGCATTCTGCCTCCTAGTTATGATCTATCTCTATATATTAAATACGTAATTATTTTTAAAGACCGATACTAGTTTACTTGTGGATAGGGGGCCAACAGGCGTGGATTGCTTAGGGCATTAAGTAGTTTTAATCCGGCACTGTTTACACGCAGTCCCCTGTGAGACTTTTCTGCGCGGCGGCCTAAAGTGGCGCGGGGCACGTCCCACTCCGAACTCTACGTGTGGGGGAGACTAATGAAATGACATTTAAAAAAATACATCGGTTGACATCTGACGTTACTACCACGCCGAAGCCGGTTCCATGCCAACTCAGAACCAAGTCAACTCAACAACTCATTGAAAAGTCATTAAAAGCCACAAAAAAATAATTTTAAAATAGCCGTTAACCCTAACCTAACGTAACCTATTTAAACAATTTTTTGTATTTTTTATCATCACTCTTTATGACCTTTCCGAGGTGGTTCTGAGTTGGTTTCATTCCGAGTTGGCCGGTCACCATTCGAAACAAGTTTTATTTTTTACCCCTGAAATCTGGTTTTTCATTTTTGGAATATGGCATCACTGATTATGACGTTTACCTTCCCAAGGCCGAGCAAGTTTTTCGGCCGTAAACAGAAAACAGTGGAGTTATTTGTTTATTTCGTTATTATTTGAGAAGCGGTGTTTAGTTGTCTTTTATTATTTTAAAATGATTTGACATTTAATATTTTAACGTTTTTATGTGAAGAGTTAAATACTTTCGTAACAGAACTAAAAATGGTGAGTAACTTTTTATTTTGACATTTGAAAAATAATGTTTTAGGATGCATTCAACTTTGTATTATGATGAATTTATTGTTTCACTTAGCCTAGTTTTCAGTGCATTAATTTTTTATTGTGTTTTTAGGCAAATTACATGTATGCACCGGGGCAAAACCTTTTAAACATGAACCAAAATGTTCACAACATGTATGGCACCCAACCTATTAATATGGAACAGAACTCCTCATTTAATCATTACACTGTGGGAGCATTAGATTACAAAATTCCGCCACAAAATAACAATATTCCTTATCAATTTGGCGGATATTATCCACAAGATGGCAATTCTTCACTTATTCATAATTTCGTTAGTCCGCTAACAGAAAAACAAAGTTTAAACAATGTTCACAGTAAACGAATAAAAGAAAATAAAGATCAAGGAACGAATAGACCCATTTCAATTGCAATAAATCAATATCACAAAGGTAATAATGATGTTCCGATTTCAAGTGTTCAGTTTCAAGAAAGAAGCAAAGATGTTCTAAATTCAATCGCTCAGTTTCAAGAAAGAAACAAAGATGTTCCAAATTCAATCGCTCAGTTTCAAGAAAGAAGCAAAGATGTTCTAAATTCAATTGCTCAGTTTCAAGAAAGAAACAAAGATGTTCCAAATTCAATTGCTCAGTTTCAAGAAAGAATCAAAGATGTTCCAAATTCAATTGCTCAGTTTCAAGAAAAAAACAAAGATGTTCCAAATTCAATCGCTCAGTTTCAAGAAAGAAGCAAAGATGTTCTAAATTCAATCGCTCAGTTTCAAGAAAGAAACAAAGATGTTCCAAATTCAATTGCTCAGTTTCAAGAAAGAATCAAAGATGTTCCAAATTCAATTGCTCAGTTTCAAGAAAAAAACAAAGATGTTCCAAATTCAATCGCTCAGTTTCAAGAAAGAAGCAAAGATGTTCTAAATTCAATCGCTCAGTTTCAAGAAAGAAGCAAAGATGTTCTAAATTCAATCGCTCAGTTTCAAGGAAGAAATGGAGATGTTCCAATTACAAACACTCAAATTCAAGATGGAAATAAACATGTTCCAACACTTAAAAACCAAAATGAACCTCTTTCAGTTTTGAAGAAGAAATGTATTCAATTCAAAAAGATGAATGGTATGTTTTTCTGTGATCTTTGTGAATATTCAAGTCAAAAAGTTAGTTCCGTTAAATCTCATAGAATGATTCATACAGGAGAGAAACCTTTTCAGTGTGACCTTTGCAGCAAATCTTTTAGGCAAAAAGAACACTTGAAAAACCATCGAATGACGCACACAAAAGAAAAGTTGTTCTTTTGCAACGAATGCAAATATTCCTGTGCCGTGCGCAGTAAAATGGATCAACATAATCTAATTCACAAAGGAATCAAACCATACGTATGTACGAAATGTGATTATCGCTGCCGTACGCCTTTCGTCATGAAAAATCACATAGCAAAGTGCGGCGATGCCAAAACAAAATGCAACATGTGTAATAGAACATTCACAAAAGTCGGCGCCCTAGCTGTACACAAATTAAAACATTTAAACGATTTGAAATTCTCGTGCAATATTTGTGCGTATACAACAAAAGTGCGTGTTCGTTTTAAATTGCATTTGAGTAAAGAACATCCGAAAGATGTGGTGTTTGTTTGTCGTTCGTGCAATTTTACGTGTTTGAAAAAATTGCAGTTTAAAACACACAAATCTACACATGACGACAAAAGGAAGTGGTTCAAGTGTGATTCCTGCCCGTTTTCAAGTAATGCGAAGAATTCATTAAAAAAACATATAATTGAATCTAAAAATGATGCAATTCATAATAATTTAACTTCGGATAAGGTAAGCCTTATGAATAAATATTTTAACCCTTTAAAGTCTGTTTGTTCGGTTTTCAGAACAACCGTGTAGGTATCATAGAAATCGTTGTATCTCTCTTACATTATAGTGAGAAATATTATTTTTTTATATTCAAATACGAAAACTAACCGCAAAATAAGTTAAATGTACACCTTTATGAGAACAAAGGTTCGAATCGCAATTTGAAATAAATTTATAAAACTTTGGGAATTTGTTATTAATTATCAGCGAGTTCCAGGCATGCGTTGCTATGCCACTTAATAAAGAAATTGTTTCTCCCTGCT
Source organism: Glyphotaelius pellucidus (assembly GCA_936435175.1). Classification (NCBI taxonomy): domain Eukaryota; kingdom Metazoa; phylum Arthropoda; class Insecta; order Trichoptera; family Limnephilidae; genus Glyphotaelius; species Glyphotaelius pellucidus. The sequence continues at coordinate 4,651,795 of OW386561.1, forward strand.
TGTCCTTTCCCGTTCGTCCTGTGCCTCTTCTGCCTCCCCTTCCTCTCCCACGTCCCCTTCCCCTCTCGCGTTCCCACTCCACTTTCCCTCCCCCCACTCCCCTCGCCCTCTTCCCACGTTCCGCGAACCCCCCCCTGAGTTCCTCTCCCCCCTCCTGGGTCCCCTCCCGCATTCCATACATTAATTCCCGGTACATTCAGTTATTGCCACAATATTATCCAAAATTTCATAATGCCAGAGCTCACCAATATATATATAGAAACCATCGCTGGCAGGCATACATCAAATCCCCAAAGTTTCATCGCAATCGGATGAACTGTTAGCAACCCATAATTTCATGATGCCAGAACTCACTATTGTATGTAGTAAGAATCGCAGGCTTGCGCACATCAAATCCTCAAAGTTTCATCGCGATTGAATGAATGGTTTAGCAACGCTTAGCATACATACATACTTACATAGAAGAAGCAAACATATTTTGACTTTGAATTTTTGCATGGAACGGCAAAAAAAAGAGTTGACAGTAACGTTTATAATACATTTTCCTAATGAAATACGTATGTGTTTTTTTTTTTTTTCCGGATATGTTCAGAAATATTTCATTTATTTGTATTTTATTACGAGTTTCCGGACATTGTGCGTATTATAATAGTTGATTAACTTTTTGTTACAGGTCGTTGGGATATCCAAACCTGACGAAGAATCGGAAGATGACTCGAAATCCGATACAGATCCTTTATCAAAGTCAAAAGTCAAAGTAAAACTGGAAACCGTCACCATGTTATCTGATTACAGCGGAAACAATCATGATATGGACGACAGATTTGACAACTTCAATGAAAACAGCATCTGCGACCAAGGTGAACGCCCTACTGCAAACAAAGACGGCGTAAGTGGTCATGCCATTGGCACAGAATCTGCCCTATTTAATTTTAGAAGTTTGGTTTTTGGAAAAACTCTTATAGGTCTCATAGAAAACTTTGTATCTCCCTTACTATTTTAGTGAGAAAAATGATATAAACGGTGTTAGAAAGAAAAAAAACACCACGCCTTGTATTCAAATCCAAAAATCAACACACTAAAATGTACCCTTTTTCGTTATTTGTTTTTGGGGTGTTATGCCGTGTTGCGCTACCTCATTTAGCCAACGTTTCGGACAGCATTACAGTGTCCATCATCAGAAAGGCTATTCCCTAAAATTTGTGATAAGAGATCGTTTTTGTCAGATGTGTGATTTTCTACGGCTGTTATTAGCTTTTTCTATCGGCCGATGTCAAAATTTCAGCTGTGAGCTGACACATATTTTAGTTTGGGTCGTTTTAAACATGAATTCCTGCAAGTATGCATGATTATTTATTCATTTAACAGCTGTAGAAAATCACACAAATCTGACAGGACATCTCGCGGGAGAACGATATCTTAGAGAATAGCTCTTCAGGGCAGATGTGTAATTGACACAATTACACATCTGCCCTGATGATGGACACTGTAACGCTGTCCGAAACGTTGGCTAAAGAAGGAGGTAGCGCAACACGGCATAACACCCCAAAAACAAATAACGAAAATACTTTTGGCCGTGAAAATCTAAAAACTTATCTAAAACGTGCCCCTTTACGAAAACAAAGTTTCAAATCGCAATTTGAAATAAATATATGAAATTATTATGAATTTTTATTAATTATTTTTACATGAAACGACAAAATAGTGAGATGACAAAAACGTTTGTCTTTTAAAATATGAATGTCTTTTTATTTTTCTTTCATTATCAGTAATTTTAGTTAGAGAAAATGTAAGGGGAGCCATTTTTCAAATTATTTCAAATTACAAATTGTGAAAGTGTTTTTCTTGACCTTTCAAAAACAATTTTTTGTTTTCGGATGTGATCAGAAATATTCCATTTATTTAGATTTTATTGCAAAGCTGAAATATTTTGACCTTCTGATAAAATGCCCGAGATACGAGGGGATAATGAAAAATTAGTTACGTTTTATTAATCTGCTTATATATAAAAATCAATTTTTGTTTGTTCATATGTTATGCGCTGCTATACCGTTCATCCGATTGTGGTGAAACTTTGGTGATTTGTTGTGCGCACGCCCGCGAAGGTTGTAGGCTATATATAATAGTAAGCTCATGCGTTATGAAATTTGTATAAATGAAAATTAGTTTAAAAATATATTTTAGCGGCAGGGAGGGAAGGTTAATGAAGGAGGTGGGGTTAGAGGGAGGGATGACGAGAGGGGAAGGCGTGGAAGGTGAACGCGGGGGGAACAATTTATTTGTTATTGCAACGCATGTCCGGTAATAATAATAATAATTTTTGGATGATTTCTATAGCACCTTTTTTGTGAGAAAATCACCTCAAGGGCGCTTTATAAATTCATTTATACATTTAACCTATTTATCTTACAAGTGTCTTATGACTAAGATTAAGAAGGTACCAGCTAGTACAATATACTTTTTTTATTTCAGATAATTGATGAAGACACAGATAAATCAATTCAAGAGATAAAACTAAGACATGCAAAATCAACAAAAGAAAATATCAACAAATTAGAAACAAGTGATAACAAAACCCCAAACACATCAATGCCCCAAACACAACAAATCAACACAAGCGAATGCAGCAATTATAACTCCTATAACTTAAAAGAGTTGAATATTATTCAAGTTAGCAACGACACAAATTTGCCTCCCAAAAACGTTGATCGCTTTTTCTTTTGCGATCTTTGCAACTTTTCAAGTCGTAGGCATCGCTCGGTAAAGGTTCACAAATTGTTGCATTCTGGCGAACGTCCGTTCCTCTGCGATCTTTGCCCCGCCAGCTACACGAGGAAGCACCATCTGTTGAAACACAGGAGCCTGCACATGACTGCTAAGGACGGCAAGGAATCCAAGACGATGACCATCATTACGTGTGATGTTTGTGGCTTCACGTGCGCCCACAAGGCCAGTCTTCAGCGGCATCAGCTGATGCACGCGGAGAAGAACCCTAACTGTGAAGAGCTGATGAATATGCAGAAATTTCCTTGCAATATTTGCAAGTTGAAGTATACAAAGGAATTGCATCTTGTAAAGCATTTGAAAATACATTTAGAAAAGGTAAATTCAATTTAATTTCAAGAAAGAATTATTCTTAAGCAAAACATTACATTATTTTTTTTTATAACAGCTCCACACCGAAAGCCCTGAGAAAAATATTTTCCCTCAGGGCCTATGTCTTCTTTGGGGATGCTGTGTGGAGGATCTTTTAAAGGAAAGGAAGGAGAGGAAGTTCTGGAAAGGATAAGGTGTGAGGAATCTGGTGGTCAGTGGGCCCAGGAGTGATGGACGTATGAATCCATCCCTCCCACTGCGGTGCAAGGCGATGTTCTAAAAGAGTTCTGCTTGAGAGGTCACAAGCTCTCCCTCAACCAGTCTCTTCCGATCCAACCTGCCACGCGGCGTGTGGGCAGACACATTGCGTCCAAAACCCAGACAAACCTCACCCCATGAACCCGGGCAACCCTGCTGGGTCACCAAACGTAGCGAACCACTGGGGGTGACCTATGGCAGAGGTGTTGGTTATCCAATAAATAGTTCCCGGTGCGGCGGTACCCATACCCGCCTTCCAAATTGTAAAATTGGTTGGCATGAAATATTTTGAGCGAAGCTCTTAGAATTAAATGAAATCGTATTCGCGATCCATAGACATAATTTATTTATCTAAGATGCAATCAATTTGTTCCATTTGAGCTTGGAGAAACGAAAGTTATTCAAATATGACTAAAGACCCCATTAACTAATTAACTCCTGTTTAGTGTTGTACATGCGAAGTGCCAATGTATATTACTATAGTTAGTATTTCGATCTGAAATAGTCAATTTATTAGGTTTATGTAGACCAGTCAGTGGTTGAGTGGGCATCGCGTTTGGGTCCCATCCGGGCGTCCTGTGTTCGATTCCTCGGCTGGCTAAGTCCTCCATCAAAACACAAGCAACATTTTCGGCTTTCTGTGATGGTAGTAGGAGATTTTCAAACATTGTTGGGTTATTCGTAATCCGGAAATGTTTGTCTTTCTTTTTAAAAAAAAAAAAATTAGTATTTATAATTTTTACACTGCGGTTTCACAGTAATGTAAATCTATAGAGAGATACGCCAGTGTTGCCAGTGTATATCCATTTCTCATTTATTGGGTTATCAATATTGGTCTGGCTATCGACAGTGCGACAATGCTTGGGAAATTTAACTGTGCTAGACTCCTAGATCGGAATAGCTAGCTATTTCCCAACCTTCCTCTCCTACTTCACTATCTTCAACCACGCAACATTCAACTTATTCCGAGCAGTTGAGACTCGTGTACTCATTTTCAGTATAAAATACAGAAATAACTACCTTTTTTTTTATTTTTTTATTAGCGACTATATAAAACAATTGTACATACAAAATTTAATGTTAAAAATTGTATTTCTTAGTCCTCCTCACTAGGGGGTCCTGTGCCAAGGCGGACTAAAATTATTTAAATATATTTTATTTGTCTTCTATGTCGTTTTTAGTGTCTCCATTAGGGTTTTTTCATTGACCCCTTTCAGCCATATTTTTATTCTTGATTTGTATACATTAGAATTTTTTATTAGTTTTATGTCTTGGGGAAGGATGTTATGAAGTTTTGTTGCAAAGTATGTGTAGTTTCTTTGTCCGAATGTGGTTTTGTAACTTGGAATGTTTTTTATATAATTTTTATTCGACCTAGTGTTATGCATACACGGTCCAGTAGAGGATTCAGTATTTTTGAAAAGCTTTAATAATATATTTTTGGTATATATTTGTTGCACATTTGGTACGTCAAAGCTATTGAAAATTTCAATTGAAGGCGTTCCAATCAGTGCCGGATTAAGACTACTTGATGCCCTAAGCAATCCATGCCTGTGTGCCCCCATATCCATAAGTAAACTAGTATCGGTCTTTAAAAAAAATTACGTATTTAATACGAGATAGATCATTACATACCTTAAAATATGTACGAAGTACGAAAGAGATACGCGGAGTAGATTTTACATATAATAAAAACCAAAGCATTTATTTATTGAAATGCGACTTGCGACTTTTTCGGGCATTAAATTTGTGGAAAATAGCTGACTTTATATATAATATTGATATGCTTTCCTGCAGCCTCGTCAATCTTTTTTAATTTTTTATTATTTTCAATTTCAAAAAAGATTGTTCCGCTGTGCAGTTGATATCATCAGACATAAAAATATAAACAGGGCTTTGTCCACATTAGGAAACAGCCCTGCGTATTTTAGGCAAATCACTGGAACTTATTTATTTTATGACATATGAATGAAACTGTTGAATTTCGGTTCCTAAATCAGTATTAAGTTCTTGTGGATATGTGTTTACTAAATTTCTACAATGCTGACTGTATTCTGAAGTTTGATCGGGACACATAATTTTATCGACATCGTGTATTTTAGTCAGGAATGAGAATTTGTCCGCTATTTCTTTGTATATCTCTCTCTTCTTCGCATCTCTACATTTAATTTATCAATGACGCCATAAAAACTTTTTCATGCTGTTTCTGGTGCCCCCCAAGACGTGATACCCTAAGCAATTGCTTAATTTGCTTATGGGCTAATCCGGCACTGGTTCCAATGGGTACAATATGGTCTTTATGAATTGTATTCAGGTTGTGATGCACTTAGGTGTAGCAGATCCCCATCCTATGATTCAACGCGTAATGAATTTATAAAATGAATTATTATATTAAAATATATGAAAATGAATTATACCCATGAATTTATGAAACACAATCTTGTTAAAATTTGCTTTAATACTATTTTAACATTCCAGGGAAATTTGGCTGGCTTTCTTTGCAACCCCTCCTCCAACAAAAGCCGCCTGGATCAATTCTGCGACTTCAATCAATTCGATTACAACGTTCAGCAAGAAGTCATCATCTCCCAGCAATATCAGGACATCTGCAAAAAGATCAATGAAATCTATCACTGTAACGCCTGCGAATTTACCACGAAAAACTTGGCATCCATCAAAGTACACTACCTAATTCATACAGGCGTAAAACCGTACAAATGTGATTTATGTCCTGCAAGTTATAGACGCAAACAACACTTACAATTGCACAGAAACCGGCACGATAAAGAAACGACTTATCTATGCCATCTCTGCGATTTCACAAGCATAGATAAATCCAGCATGGAAGTCCATAGAGAAATGCACGAGCCGAAATTGTACGAGTGCGATAGATGCAAGTTTAGTTTTGCAGAGCCTGAAGAATTGGACGTTCATAGATTGGATTGCGTGCAATATATGTGCAGTATGTGTGCTGCTATCTTTTTAGATAAGCAGCTGTTTGAGAAACATGAATTAAGTCACAACGTAGAAAATTTAAAAACTAGTGAAAGCGAAAAGATGTTGCGTAAATTTGATGCAATTAAAGAAGATTTGAAAACACAAATTGAGGTTTGTTGAACCCAAATTATTTTTATTGTCGTCTTAAGTGTTTTAATATTATTACGTAGAATGTTGCTCAGATAATTGAGGAATATAAACGCTAGAAATATTTCTATTCTCATGCCTACAAATTTAAAATTGCGCGTCGTATTTGCACGAGGCAAGTAAGCGAAATGGTGGTTTTTATTTATTTTGTGCATAATTTTATAAGAATGAAAAAAGTTAGATCATACAAAACCTCAAAAATAGTCTTAGCCATAAAGGGGTATTTTTTAACAATTGTTTCTTATATTACATCACAGTTAAGTCATGAAAAAACATTTTTTTTGTGGTTTACGCTTATATTTTTTGTTAAGTAAATAATAATTTTATTGTAATTCCAATACATGGAAAAGCTAGTAGAAGCTTCAATTTATCTGTAGCATATTTTTTGATGTTCATACTGCAAACCGATTCGTCGTAAAGATGAATCTATATGTGGTGGAACAAAAATTGCTTTGTTTTATCTACATTCTTACTGTAATATCAGAATTCTGCCCATTTAAATGTTTCTATAAATGGACTCATGCATAGATTCCTTATTAAATTAAAACCAGTTTTGTGTTTGGAATGCAAAAATAAGGCTGGTTGGGTAGAGATGAAATTGCAATTGATGTCTGAAGAGTTGCAGACGCCTAAGCAAAGAGCCGCAAATTCCGACCCCTGGCCTAGATCACCCTTGAAGGGTGAAAGCTAAAAACATTGAAAAAAAAAACTTCCTTTCCTTAACTCGTCAAATGCCACGGAGCAAACGGGTAAATTTCGCGATGTTTTGACTTTTACGTAATATTTTGTGGGTTTATTTTATGCTATCTTATGTAATATTTACTGAAACACATTCCTTGAACAATAAACTATGTCTGAAAACAACATTACTTGCTTTATGTCTATTCAATGAATTTATACGTTTTACGATGTTTTTCACGACAGCGGCGCGAGAGCGGCGCAAGCCAATCTAACAGTTCAAAGGCGGCAAAAAATCTAAGCCGGAGATCGTAAACAATTCCACAGAAAATATTTCGCTCCGCTAGGTGGGTTCACGGTATCTTATACCTTATGAACAAGAATGCCCCGAGCGATTCTAACCTTCTTCTTCATACGTTTTCGTTATACATAAGGGTTAAAATCATAAAAAATAAATAAAAGTGAAAAAATAAATAAATAAGAGTTAGTTATTAAAAAAAGGTTGGAATTACTGGATTTGTTTCAGTTCAGTAAAAGGTGCTCTGAAGAAGGTTGTCTTTATTAAAAATCTAACATTTTGGTTTCCAGATTAAAGAAGAAGATGACTGCGATTCAGAAGCTGACAACATTCCACTTTCAAAAATGAAAATCAAAGTAGAAACAGCTTATAGCGAAGAAAGCTACGGCTGTAACGAAGCCGAACATCAACTTCTATACGACCACTTTGATTACGGGGATAGCTGCAATGATAATACCGACGCTGATTACGAAGTTTGCAAGGAAGAAAAACACAACTTGAGGGATTACGAAGAAATCATTGCTATAAAAAAAAAGAAAAACAAGAAAACAAAACGTCTCTTGTCGAAAGTCATTCAAAATGAAAAGGATTATACGGTTATAAGAAAATTCAAACGAAATCAGGAAAAGAAAATAGACGGTTTATACCGTTGCAAATTTTGTAACTATTCTAATAAACGTTTGAATTCTGTTAAAGTTCATCGAATGATACATACCGGCGAACGACCTTTCTTATGCGACGTTTGTTCTGCGACATTCCGCCAAAAAGAACATTTGATAAAGCACAAAAAGACGCACGTCGGAATCAAATGCGAAAGAAGTGCGAGAGGAAATAGCACCGAAATATACGACAGAGAAAAATCGTTTGTCTGTTCGAAATGCGGCTACATCTGCAGAATGAAGATCACGCTGGACAAGCACGAAAAGAAATGCTATAACGCCGTGTTAAAATGTTCAACGTGCGATGAAACTTTCTTAACTAGGAACGAACTCATCCGTCACAGATCAATTCACGTTGAGCTGCGTAGCTATGATTGCGAACTTTGTGATTTTACAACTGGGAATCTTTTGTATTTAAAAAAGCACACTTTGAAACATTCCAAGATGTTATATTTGTGTTACGTGTGTAGTTTTACGACTGTCTACAAATCTACTATGCAAGAACATAGACTCACACACAATGAGAAAAAGGATCTGGATGATCTTGGAGACATGGATGGTTGTAATTATAAATCAAAAGAAACACAACAGTATCTTGATAGTAAAAATGATCAACACAATGTCATCTATAATAATAGTACACAGGTAAGGTTTTTACACAAAAAAATATTTTTATCTTAATGTCTCAGGCAAATTTGTTCATACAGGAACAACTCGTTATCAAGGAAATCGTTGTCTCCCTTACTATCATGGTGAGAAATATGATCTGAAGTATTAGAAAGGTAAAACACCACCTTATATTTAAATTTAAAAATTAACCGCAAAATAATTGAAATGTACGCCTTTATGAAACCTAAACTTACGAGTACAACCGTAAAAAAAATATTTTTAACTTCGGGAAATTTTTTTATGGATTATTTTTACATAATAATAGTCTATAACTAATTAATTTTTCTTTTGTCTTTATGTCCGAGTTAAATCTTCCCCACAGGATAAACTTAACCCTTCCACACACTTTTCCACAAATGATCATCTTGTCAATCCACGCTATGCAATTGCACTATATAAGTATAATAAATACAAAACAATACAAGAACAACACGTCAACCTACCAAAGAGACCAAATGGGATAATAATTCACCGACTCCAGATATTTTCATATCAGAGGGTTCGGCTCGATAGAACTCCTAACTGGACCGATAAATCCTACTAATCCCTAAATATAAATATTTAAATCTTTCGTAATCCTACATGTATTTAATATGACTGATTTTTGCATTTTTATATACAGATTCTTTGACAAATCTAAAAAGCATAAATTTTGAATGAGAGAGCTAGGTACAATGCCAGTAGCCGAAATAACAAATGGTAATATTTTTATAGTCCGAGAATGCCAAATTCTTTTAATTTCATTTCCTAAATCTGTATATTTTCTAATTTTTTAAGAAACAGATTTTTGAATATTACAGGAATTTGGAATAGCGACATCAATGATATAAGTCATTTTTTAAATTTTGTCATGTAAAACTATATCGGGTCTATTATGACTGATTTTTTTGTCTGTTAGTATAGTTTTATCATAGTATATTTTACAAAGTTCATTTTCTAAAAATGAATTTGGTTCGTTTACATAATAATATGGTACTACATTAAGGCAGTCAATCAAGTTATGTATGTATTACCAAACTTAGGTGATTTATTTTTAAAACCAGATTATGCCTAAATGTATACTCGGACGGTGCTAATACAGAACATCCCTATTATATTATGTTCTATTTTTATTTATTTTTTTTTGTATTGTAATTAACTAATTAATTAATGTTTAAAATACAATAATAATAATCAATAACGTTTGTGGTACATTTGTGTAATAAAATATGTGCATGTTTTTATTTTTTTTATTATCAGTAATTTTAGTTAAAAAATGTAAGGTGAGCCATTTTTAAAACTTTTTTATGTTTTCATTAAAAAGTTTTATATAACGACATAATATGTTTATTTCAAATTATAAAATTTTAATGCGTATACATTCAGAAATGTTTCATTTATTTGAATTTTATTGTAAAGCGGAAATATTTTGACCTTCTGATAAAGTATGCCCGAGGCCTGAGAAGTTAATTTACTTGAATAATTGATACCACTGAACACAATCATAGTTTCATTAGCTTACTGGAGACGCTGAATCAATTGATTCCCAAAGCCATCAAGACTGAATAACTTCATCATCCGACTTTGACCTTCTCCAACTCTTCATCAACACACTAATTTGTTAAACTTTCTTTTAGGAACCCCCCCAACACAAACAACACGTCCAAGAACCATTATTAAACCATCCACAAATAATAACAAACAGAATAAAGAAACCAACTCTTCACGACCCATTTGTGGATCCACAACATGCACAAGGAACGATCAAAACCCAAGGAAGACCACGTAAATACAAGCTCGGCGAATTCAAAAAAGAAAACGACTTATACTTCTGCGATTTTTGCGATTATTCCAACACGCGTGTCAACTCTGTCAAAGTTCACCGAATGATTCACACAGACGAGCGCCCATTCTCTTGCGATCTATGCTCCAAATCCTTCAGGCAAAAGATGCACCTGAGGAAGCACAAGATCTCGCACACAAAGGAAAAGATGTTCGCCTGCGACGTGTGTGACTTTTCGTGCCGATATAAGTCCAGCTTGGATCTGCACAAGTTAAAACATTCGGGAGTCAAACCGTATGTTTGTGAAAAGTGCCTTTGTTCATATAGGACGCAACTAGAGATGGAACGACATGTCAAGAAATGTTCATAAAACTGTTACACGTAATGTAATGCATATGTCAAAAAGATCTACTTTATACAAGTCAGACACATTTATAATAATTGGATAATTTGTAGAGCGCCGTTGGTGTGTAATTTGGCTTAAAACTTTATGTATTCGAAGGACCTTTGTATGATGAGTGTAATTAATGTAGATGGTTTGAGTAAGTGAGCAGGCGCGGTTTGATGTATTTTGTTGCGGCAGGCGGCGTAATTACGCTTTGCAGTATTTTTTTTTTTTTTACATGGCTCCACACAGGAAAAATAATTTCTCTCAGGGCCTATTTCGCGGTGTGTTTGTATCTCTGAAGAAAGTGAGCGGGCGCGGTTTGATGTATTTTGTAGCGGCAGGCGTCATAATTACGCTTTGCAGTATGTTGTACACCAAGCGGAGATCAAAAATGTGATAATTTTAGTAAAATTATTTTTTTTTGTTTTTCATTTACTCACAAATAATTGCCCAAGTTGCCTCTAAAATCATGAAACACTAAAAATTTTAATAGCCTATATCTTATAATTTAAAGTAAAAATAAATAAAGTAGCTCACATCCGTACTAGATATTTCATATACCTTTTGATTACAAAAATAATTTTTCAGTTTGGTTGTGTATTTTGATCTCAAATCCAAATTTAAGATTTGTATGAAACTGGCCGAAATGGGCCGCGATACGTTCCTCTAACTCAACTTTTGCATTAATCTTCTTATAAATGTAATACCAACAGTGATGAGGGGAGCAAATGTAAAATCACGCAATGTCCAGTGTTTTAAATATAATGTCCTCCACGTGCAAAGTGGTATCTTCTCCAAGCATAAACTTTCTAATAATGTGTGTTTATGGGAACTGAAAGGCTATTCCCTAAAATTTGTGAAAAGAGATCGTTCTCCCGCGAGAAGTGCTGTGAGATTTGTGTGATTTTCTACAGCAGTTATTTGCTTTTTCTATCGGCCAATGTCAAAATTTCAGCTGTGAGCTGTCACGTATTTTAGTTTGGGTCGTTTTAAACACAAATTCCTGCAAGTACGCATGATTATTTATTCATTTAACAGCTGTAGAAAATCACACAAATCTGACAGCGCTTCTCGCGGGAGAACGATCTCTTATCACAAATTTTAGGGAATAGCCTTTCTGACCTTTCAGGTAAGCATGTTTCTGTATCTATTTGTAAATAATAAAGTTAGAAAGAGCCTAAGAATTCGTAATAAATCGTACATCGACCTTGAAGTGATTTTTCACAAAAACGGAGCTCTACAAATTATCCAACCATTATTATTATTGACCATCCGTTTGTTGTATTATTTTGATGTTTGTATGCGATAACATTTGACTCACAAATTTTCCCGCGACTAACATCTCTTAATGAGGGTTACACGGCAAAATGCACCGTCATCTCTGGCGTTAACCCTTTGCACTCCAATGTCGAGTGTCACTCGACATTGGTTTTGTTCCACCAGCTGCAATGTCGAGTGAGACTCGACATGGTGTAATACTACTTTTTGCGGACAATTTTAAAAGAGAAGGAATTTTTTTTTCTAAAATTTTTGAATCACGATCGAAAGACACTACTATTCTAGAATATATAATATGTATTGTTCTAGAATAATACATATATGTATTCAAGAATTGCACGATACTTTAGTACCTGCTATGTTTGAGGGATGAATGAATTTTGTTTAGGGTTGCGCCTCACCGCAGGTATCGATGTTACAAAAGTACACTAGTAGTTACGCATCGTTCTGTCGTCAAAATCTTATCCCCAACTGTGCATTATCATGTCTGTTTTTGTGCAAAGACTCGTTGAATGAATTATTTGTGAATTTTATATAACTTGATTGTGTATTACTGAAATAATCCCCCATCCCATCAAGTCTAAAAAAATAAAGCAAAATGTGTCAAAAAGGCCATTTTTTACTACGCCTTTTCAATTATTCTTTAACTAATATTAATTTATGAAAAAAAAAACTAAAACTTAACCCCTTGAATGGCAGGAGACCATATTTGTCCCAGCTCACACGCGTCACATATAAATCGCCATAACTCCCTTGTTATCAAAGTGAGAATTATGTTCTAAACTGTGTTGAAAGGCAAAACACCACGCTTTATAGTCTAATCTAAGAAATAACGACCATAAAAGTAAAATGCACACCTTTATGAAATCAAAGTTTTGAATTTTTATATGAAAAGACAAAAAAAAAGAGGTGACAATAATATTTGCAATACATTTGTCTAATAAAATATTTAAATGTTGTTATTTTTTTCGTTATCAGTAATTTTAGTTAGAAAAAACGTGAGGTGCGCCATTTTTAAAACTTTTTTACGTTTGCACGCAAAATTTTTATATTTTGAAAAATATATGTTTATTTTAAATTATAAAATTTGAAAGCGTATTCTATCACCTTCTAAAAACAGTTTTTAATTTTGGAATATCATCAGGAATATTCCATTTATTTTCATTTTATTGTAAAGCGGAAATATTTTGACCATCTGAAAAATATGCCGAAATTTTGAAGGGTTAAAAAACGCAATTTTGGCATGGAGCTGGTGGAACAAAAACAAAAAAAAGGCTTGGAGTGGAAAGGGTTAAGGTTAAGAGTTGGTGTCTTAACACTACTTTTAAGAGTTGGTGTCTTAACACAAGCGCAGTATTTAGCTCGTTAGCTCGATACAGAATATTGCATTTAAGAAAACCGTCAAAATGTGTCGTATATGGCCGATTTATCACGCGTTACGCTGTTGCAAAAGATATACAATCATCCTTCAGGTTACAGTGACTCATTATACTACCAAGCCATTTGGTTATCTCCTACCTTTCACCCTATCCAGTCCTTTTCATGAAGTTCAGCGGTTGTTATTGGGTATTTGGCCGTATCTTCTGGTTAATGTCTACTTCAGCACACATTATCTTTTTAAATTTGGGTTACAGGGCTAAAATAGGCTATATTATTTTTAAATGCATTCAGTTCAGGGCTCCATCAAAGCCAGAGTAAAGTTAGCCTCTCTGGGCGTACTGTTCAGGGCCCGCAGATACTTTGATAGTATACAACTGCTAACCCTGTTCAAATCACAAGTGCGCCCCACGGTTGAATTTGTCAGCCATCTCTGGTCTGGAGCTCCAAAATATCTGAAAAATATCCTCGACTGTGTGCAGAAACGGGCGGTCCGTTTGATAGATTTTTCCATCTTAACAGACAGATTGCAGTCTTTAGAGTACAGGCGTCGGGTGGGAATGCTAACCTTGGTCTATCAGTATTATAATGGAAGATGATCCGAGGAACTAGCGTCGTTGATCCCTTCGGCACCGGTGCATATTTGGGAAACACGCCAAACAGAACAAAAGTACACGGTTGACATTTGTCACATGAGAACGGGTCGCTTCTTCGGCTCGTTCTTGTGTTCAACAGCTCGGTTGTGGAACAATTTGCTGGTCTTTGTGTTTCCTCCTTTCTACAACATGGGTCTCTTCAAGACCAATGTTCATTCTTCCTCTCCTCCACATAGCATCCCAGATGACCCTCTTGCGTGGAGTTAATATAAAATTTAAAAAAATAAAAATATTTCAATAAGACAGGCCCTGAAGGGGGTCCTTGAGGAAAACAACATGATATTTAACTCTATAGATATCTGAGCCTTCTCTTTACCAAGGCTGGACTTTGGCAGCAAAGAAGAATTGGTGTTATTTTCTTCACCTTTCATACTTTTCACATTCCCTACGACTAAAGTCTTTCTTAGTTTTATTAGTGCAACAAGTGATGTGCGCACTGTTTCATGTATTACCTTTGTTGCTAAAATGACACGCTGTACCGGACTACCCAGTTGCGACGTGTGATGGAAAAATTGTTTTTAATTGAAAAAAAATATCGTCAGACAGCAAAATGACATCTATATTTTTTACTCCGTTTCATACTTTTGTTATTCGGCGGTATAACCTCTCTGCACACCACTTTGGGGATACGTAATTATATTTGTGTAAGTAGGTATACCGTATTTTCCTTAACCACTGGAGCGATTATGGTCGAAAAATGAACCACTTTTATTTTTCTGCGATTGATGGCAGTCCAAAACTGGACCGTTTCACTATCATTCGTAAAACATTTATTGTAATTATTTAAAACATTTCCACGACTAGACATTTATTTTAAAACGAAGCTATTGAAATGCTTTATCTGCTATGATTGTAGATGTCACAAATCCGAACTTCGTAGACTATTTTAGAACGATGTTGAAAATAATTTTTAAAATATTTTTTTCACACAGAATTTCTGATCAGCTGTTTACGGTTAAAATTAAGTCCCTTTTCCATAGACGTGCACCTTTCGTTATCAAGTATACCACAGACAACATACAGAAATCGAAAATATTCTATGTTGACTCGAATAAGTACCTCTCACGGAGTTTCAAAGTAAAAAACACGCAGGATTCGCGCGGTTATAAACTTTACAATTTTTTTTATATATTTTTTTTAAATCCTACAAATATAAGATAAATGGTAAAATACAAGTTAATTCATTAGCTATATAGCACTATAATAAGTTTTTATGTCTCGTTAAAATTCGAATGTATGATTTTTTTAATGTTTTGGTGAAAAATTTTAAAATTGATCTTCTGGAAATCTCGAGCAATTTATTTTGCGTGGTCGCTCCAGTGGATATTGTATATCAGTATGTCGGGGGGCCTACTGTCAGCAGATCAACTGTCGTGGAAACTTGTGTTTTGTATCCAGGCTTACTAGGTCATGTTTTTACTAACCTTCCTCTAATTTTTTACCGTTCCGCTATTAAAAATTCCTCAATATTTAGATTGCAATAAAGTCACTAACTCTGGGTTCAGTTTCTCTCTATTTTTCAGTTTTATAATTTTCAATTGTGCTTCGTTATTATGGCTGAACTGAACTGTAATCGTTCTGTATTGTCTACTTCCCCTCTTGGGGGTGAGCTAGACCCCGTCCCTGCATAGTCATAGACCTCGGCGACCTTCCGCCCTGCCTCCGGCAACTCGACGCTTTGATCCTTAGGGTCTTTGGGCATTTTGCCCCTATTTCCTTCGAGGCACAACCGAAGAACTGGCTAAGGGGCGCGGAAGCCCTGTATCGTTAAGGTTTGACCGACCGCCACAAACATTCTTGCTGGTAGTGCCAGACGGTGAGAGAGGGAACCCTTTCAGACTGCAGAGCCATTTTTTTGTTTTTATCTAAATATGTTTGTGTCTTCCCTTTCACGTAGGTGCTTGCAGCATACGCAAGATACAATCCGCCGCAAGCTGTTGTCCCTCGTCTTGTTTTCTATCATCTTTCCATGCCCATATATATGTTTTACTAACACCATTGTATCAAGTTTATTATGTAAGCACTTGCATACTGCTTACTAATACTGTATGCAGGGACATTGGAGGTCTAGATTTGTTCTAAACTAAATGTAGCTTCGTTCTTTCAAAAAAATTAGTCCTTGCGAGAGCCTTGAAGGAGTAACCATCTATTACTTATACCAGGGCGGGTAAGTGGTGGATAACCTCCAATGAGCTCTGGGTTGTGGTAGATGCACTCACGTGTGGTGTTAACACAAAAAAAAAAATGGCTGACAAAAGTTCACAAAGAGTGCACAAGTTTATTTTGGCGTTCAACTCTCACTGGCAGCTGACTGTTTTGTAGCAATATTATGGTTGTTTCATGTTTTCTATGTGATGTTCGGTGAGATGCAATAATTTTTTTTCACATTCTATTATTTACATTGTTATTTTCGATACCTAGATGAAAAGTATTAAATAATTTAAGAAAAATATTATATTATTTTGAAATTGTGATGAAATTTGTCTTTGAGAGATCTTTTATTATAATTTATATGTTAGTTTTGCAATCACATACTGTTGAATAAATTTTTTACCACATTTGAATTTTTATTTTTTTAGATAAGCTCCACACAGAAGAAAATAATTTCCCACAGGGTCTATGTCATTTTCGGTTCCACGACAACTCAACAAAGTGGCATTTCAACACCCTTTGAAAAGTTATGAAAAACTATGTGAAAAATACCTGACCAACGTAACCAATTTAATATTTTTTTTTGAAGTGAAACCTCTTTAGCCCCGTTAGTGATTTGAAATTTGGATGAAACGGAAAAGCGTCACTAAAATATATTATATGACGGGTCGTTGGTTCTAATATAATGCGGTAAATTCGCGCCACGCCGCGAGCGTCCCATAGCGCAGCGGTACAGTGCGTCGCAAATCTCAGCGGTCAGAGAAATCCAGCCAACAAAGGTTCGAATCCTACGAAATCAAAAAAAAATCTTAAAACCACTTTAAAATAAACAGGCCAAAGAAAAGAAAGCGACTTTCTAGTTTCACTTCTACCGCGTGTGAATTACACACAATTTTTTTTAATCACTTTTAATGACTTTTCAAAGTAAGTACTGAAGTTGTAAGATTCTGAGTTGTCCGGTCACTGTCATCTTTGGGGATACTGTGTGGGGTGTTTTTTTCAAAAGGAAGGAGAGTTAGTTCTGGAACGGAAAAAAGGTAAGAGGGGTGGGTAGGAATCTTGGGGTACGTGAGTCCAGGAGTTACGGAGGAATGAAACCAATCCTCTCACTGTGGTGCAAGGCGATATTCCGAGAGAGTCCTGCGGGAGATTTCTAAAGGTCTCCCTCAACCAGTCTCACGATTTGGCCTGCCGCGCAGTTGGTGGGCAGACGCATCCGCCGCCATGACCCGGACAAACCTCACCCCATGAACCCAGGCACCCCTGCTAAGTTATCAAACGCAGCGAATCACTTGGCGTGACCTGTGGCAGAGGTGTTGGTTATCCAATAAACGGTTCCTGTAGCAGCAGTACTCATTCCCGCCGCGCAAATTATAGATGTAATGATATTGATAGCGTTGTTGATACGATTAAAAATCGTTTTTTACGATACTTAGATTTTCGAAGCTTTCGCATCCACCTAAATCACCAAGATTCAGCGGCGTATTTCAATATACTATCTTTGGAAGATCGAAGAAGCTCGGCCGATGTACTCTTTCTACAAAAAATAGCCAGATCCGTCGTAGATTGCCCAGAACTCCTACAACGGATCCAGATACGAGTTCCCAACAGACGAACGACATCAGACACGATACTTAGGACGGGTTGTTTCAAAATATTTGACGGATTCATCAAATATTTGAAGTTAATTTTCACGTTCTTTGTAAGTTCTATTCAAGTTCTATGATTATTTCAGTTTTATGAAGCAACTGGCCTATAATGTTGTAAAAACAGAACTTGAATAAAACTTACACAGAACGTGAAAATTAACTTCAAATATTTGATGGATCCTTCAAATTTTTTGAAACAACCCATCCTAAGCCTCCCTCGATGCAACACTAATTCTAAGCAGAATTCTTTCATTTATCGCGCATCCAACACTTTCAACACACACTACAGACAATTTGACATTTTTAACTCTGCACCACACTCTTTAAAATCACACAGGCGGTCTATCAATACTTCACAATAACAATAACTATACACACCTTTCTAATGCAACCTTCACCCTATGAACTTCTTTTTTTAAATTTTTATTTTTTATTTGTTGCTTTGCATATTTTTATTACTATACCTCAGCTTAACCTATCCCCCCCCCATCCTACCCCCTCCCTGTTCCCACCTAAATAACTTGTTATATTGTTTCTTGTAATATAATTTTTATTATCTGTCGAATCACTTGTATATAATACCCTTGTGGAAACCTGTAAATGGTAAAATTATTGTGACTCAATTACTACCTCTGGTTTGCCGATTGCGCGCCCAGGACGCGCCATAAAAAAAAATTGAGATGCGATTTTAAACCTTATGTATAAAGAAAATGTATGATGGACAAGGTCAGAATCGCTTGGGGCATTCTTGTTCTTGACATAACAGATATAAGGAACACACCTAGCCTCTCAAATAATCATCTTTGCACATATCTATGACTTTCGAAATGACATTTCTGCCGCGATTTGAAAAAACATTGAGCGTCGCATGTCATGAAAAGATCGATAAAACTATCAATTTGTCAAATAAACGCAAGTAATATTATTTGTAAGCATAGTTTATTGTTCAGGGAACGTGTTTCGGTAAATATTATATACGATAGCATAAAATAAATACGCAAAATATTACGTCAAAGTCAAAACATCGCGAAATTTTCGAGTTTCTTCCCCGGCATTTAAGAGGTTAAGCTCTGATATTATTGTAAACTGTTGGTCCCCCAAATAAAATAAAATAAAATTATGGTTTAGATATAAAATTAAATGACGTCGGTTTTTCCTAGAATCTACTCACCACAATTCATGGCAAGTTACATAATATTCAATCGTCGCCAATAGTACCCTTTACACACAGAGTTCGGAGCGGGACGTGCCCCGCGCCACTTCAGGCCGCCGCGCAGAAAAGTAAAGACCGAAAATAACATAACGGTTTTCAGCGCAGTTCACTGTGAGACTTTTCTGCGCGGCGGCCTGAAGTGGCGCGGGGCGCGTCCCGCTCCGAACTCTGTGTGTTAAGGGTACTAATATCTATACAACGCAAATGATATGAAATTCCCTCGGTAGAAACAAAATGGTTGTCTGTAAAGTCAGTTAACGGACGATAATTTTACATGATAAGGTCATGTAATAACGATGGTGTGGAAGAGAGATAGATGCGTCACAAGCCGAACGCTTAGGCCGAACGCTTGTTCCGCGCTCTCGCTTGCACGCTCGGCTCAGGCGGAACGTGACAATGAGTCATGCTTTTTCGTGAGTGCAGCCGGCGTTCATCGATTTATAAGACGTTATCATGTCAAAATCGCAAAGTATGCTCCGAAAAATTTTATTTTCCCGCCTGTCTCTTTTATTTAACAAGTTACATGTATGAAAAAATTCACAGTGTTTCTTTGAACGTTGTTTTAGATAACCCCCACGAGATTTTTGCTCTATTCTAAACGAGTCGTGTTTTATTAAACATTTTCACAATTTTCGCTTCACTTTACGTTTGGAATATTAGCGCGCTCTCTCCAACATTCGTAATTACATATCTCTCCATCTTCTTCTTTTTGAGCCGGGAAGCGTCGCCTTAAGGCGCCGTCTCCTCGCACGAATATTGGATATATATTTATATATATATATATATATATATATATATATTGGCCTCTTCCCGTAGTGTGTTGATCCAGTAAGAAGTTGTAAGCCAAGTTGATCCACCTTTAACACCCTATAACTTGGCTGTGATGGAATACATCTGTATGATTTTGCAACATTATTACATTAGTTACCAAGGTTGCCATTTTGCAAGTAAAAATATTTGATGTACTTATCATAAAATTTTAAAAATTTGTATGGGAATCGCTTGCAAATTAACATGCTTTGTTGATCTGTCGCTTGTAAATCAACATACTTCGTTGATCCACATAATCGTATAACTTATGTACCTATATGTCGTTTTACAGTTCTTTTGCTGATCCGATTTAAATGACCAATCAGAGAGGTTGTGAAGGAAGCCTTCTGATTGGTCATAAAAAACATGTACCTATATGGAGTTTTACTGTTAATTGGTTGATCTGATATATAATGGCGCATTCTAGGGCTGCCACAGATTTGTAATATTATTCCAGGGCTGCTACATACTCTAAATTATGTATTATTATTATTTGACAATAAATATTTTCGATAATACGAAATGCGGCAAAAAAATTCACGGAGAGGGAAGAGACGAGGGAGGGGGAAGGCGGAGAAGGTGGAAGGGAACGGAGCGCACGGGAAAGGAAATGCAGGGAGAATCAATTTGAGTGAGTGAGTGAGTCAGTGAATGAAGGCGCCGATACCAATTATTCCGCCGCCCCGGGAACCATTTATCGTATAACCGACACCTCTGCTAAAAAGTTAATAACTAAATAAAATGTTTCCATGACAGTCAATCCGGCAACAATTGCCCTCCCCCCCAACAGTTAGCCCGCTGACAGTTTATCCCCTGACAGTTGATCCCCCGACAGTTGATCCCCCGACAGTTGATCTGACGGACGGTTGATACCTCGGACAATTGATCCCCTGGCAGTTGACCCCCCGACAGTTGATCCCCCGACAGTTAACCCCCCCCTGACTGTTGACCCCCCACACCGACAGTTGATCCCCCGACATTGACCCCCCCCCGACAGTTGATCCCTCGGACAATTGATCCCTCGGACTCGGAGGGATCAACTATCGGCGGACCAATTGTCGGAGGATAAATTGTCGCCGGACCAACCGTCGTGAAACCGCTTTTTTCAATGACACTGAATGTATAGAACACAGTAAACCACATTTTAAAAAACATTTTTTGTTCTTAAAGAAAAAAATGACATAAATTGAAATTAATTACATAAATTTCAAATCGAAGTGGGCGATATAAATGAAAGACAATTTTGAAACAATAATTTTACAAACTTTAAAGTCATAATATATTAGTTTAATATAACGAAAATCTATAAATATAAAAATTTTGGTTCCGTATGTTTGCGTTCGCTAATCTTGGAAAGTAATAAATGGATTTACTCAAAATTTCTACAGAACATTAAATTTTAGCAGAAGAGTGTTTCTATGTACACTGGTGAGCTCTAGTTTTATGAAATTACTATAAAAAAATAGTAAGTGGTGCACAAGTTGTTTGGAAAAGTGAGTGTATATCATGTATTTTAGCGGCAGGGAGGGTAGGTGGGAGGGGGAGGGGAATCCGGGACTGGCGGACGGGAATGAAGGGGGAAAGATTCGCGGGAGAAAGGGTCGAAGGAGGGGGGAAGTCGGGAAAGTGGACAACGGAGGGGGGGGGTCGCGGACGGAGCGAAGTGGAAAAGGGGAGTGCGAAAAGCGAAGAAAGTGGAGGGGGATCGCAAGAGGGGAAGAGGAGGGGGGGTAGGGGAACGGGGACGAATTGAAAAAAACACTCAGGGAGAAACAATATCTTTATTTAAGTGGTATTGCAACGCATGCCGGGTTCAACTAAGAACGGGGACGCAAGCGAATGGACGTGCAGGGAGAAACAATTCATTTCTTTGAATGGCATTGCAACGCGTGCCGGGAACCAGCTAGTATTTTTAACAAAATAATGCCTTAAAAATAAGTTAACCATATTTATTTATTTACACATATTCGGCATAACACGTGCGATTAACATAATTAACATAACATTTAAATACCTAGTAACTAACCTAATAATTTTGATAATTTTTTATCAATTATTTTTATACGAAAAGACCAAAAATGAGGTGACAGTAACGTTAACAATACATTCGTCTAAGAAAATATGTATGTGTTTATTTTTTTTCATTATTTGTAATTTTAGTTAGAAAAAGCGTGAGATGAGCCATTTTTTAAATTTTTTTATGTTTGCATGACAAATTCTTATATTTAAAAAATTATATGTTTATTTTTAACTAAAAAATTTGAAAGCGTGTTTCATGACCTTTAAAAACAGTTTTTAGTTTTGGGTTATGTTCAGAAATATTCCATTTATTTGCATTTAATTGTAAAGCGGAAAGATTTTGACCATCTGAAAAATACGCCAAAATTTTGAAGGGTTTAATAGGTTACCTTAGGTTAGGGTTATCGGCTACCATCGCGTCATCACGTGTCGATCACGTGATGACGCGATGACGCAGATCGTTTGTTTACATCCGCTCCAACAAAGAACCGACATGTTTTACCTTGCCTTGCCGATATTTCGTCGCCTCATTTGAATAGGGTTCTAACTGACATTTTTTTCGAAAATGACCTTTGAATGCCAAAGCATTTTTTTTGCTCATTTCTATACCCAAAATAATTTTCAGAACCATCCGTGTTGTATTTTCGTTGATATGTGTATGACGAAGTTCTAACATTTTCAATAATAATTCATTTTACAATCTCACTACACTTACACTCTCTATTTTTCTTGTATCTGACAGTTGATCTTAAATAAGAGGCGCATTATGGTTCGTCACTTTATTTGGATAGGGTTCTAACTGTGTCTTCTCTATCATTTTCTAAGGTTTCTAAGTTTCCAAAGACGAATTTTCGTAATCTATTTAACAATTTTAGTTTATCGTATTTAAATGGAAAATATTTAAATAGGACGTAGCTTGGAATTGCATTAGTGAAATGTAATTAGAACCTTGTGCAATGTATTATTATGCCTTAGCTGGTTGTACAGGGTTTTATTTGCATGTTTAGGTATGTTCTAAAAGGGTAAATATACGTCATATTTAAATACTTTCCTTCAAAATATGTTCAATTAAAATACGTTAAACAAATTTCAACTTCAAAATCAGAAATTGGTAAATAGATTATGAGAAATCGTCTTTGCAAACTTTGACACCTCATATCTCAGAACAAGGTGAAGTGAAGTTAGAACCCTATCAAAAGTTGCGTTCTTTTTTGAGTGTATTTCTAGTAATAATTTATACAAGTAATAAGTTATTTTGTTTAAGTACAAAATGTAATTAATAATTAATAAATACATAATTAAATAAATCCTTCGGTACCGGTAGAAGTGAAACCTTCAGAAAACGTAAGTAGACAATTTTCATTAGTGAAATATATTTTTTTATTATTTAATATTAAGAAAAGAGAAATGCGATATTAATTCTTTTAATGCAGATCGATAACTTAATAGTTTTTCTAGGATAACCCAAATTATTGAGTATTTGCTTTACAAAACACATTAAATACAGCGTAAAACTTTCGATAGTAAAAGTTCACATTTTTTAAGTGAAAAGTTCTTTAGCACCGTTGTGATTTGAAACTCAATGAAACGAAAAATAGCGAAAAAGAGACAAAAACATCCATTAATAGGAGTTACCTTGCGAGAGAATGAGATAGTATATTCGGTCTCCTCTTTGTGACGGCTCTACACAAGGAAACATGTAGAAACATGTCCGAGTCCAACTACAAGAAAGCGGAGTATTTCTAGTATTAATTTATTCTAGTACTAAGTTATTTTATTTAAGTACAATAAGTAATTAATAATGAATAAATACATAATTAAATAAATCCTTCGGTACCGGTAGAAGTGAAACCTTCAGAAAACTTAAGTAGACAATTTTCATTAGTGAAATATATATTTTTTTATTTAATATTAAGAAAAGAGAAATGCGATATTAATTCTTTTAATGCAGATCGATAACTTAATAGTTTTTCTAGGATAACCCAAATTATTGAGTATTTGCTAAAAAAAACAACTTATATACAGCGTATAACTCTCGTTAGTAAAATTATACTTTTGGAAGATTTTTTTATTGATTCGTGTACAAACCGTGCGCTAAAGTAAGAATCCAAAATTTCAGTCTGTTTGGTGCCATAGGGCTAGAGTTGTGACCGATTCCATGTGTAAAACGTGCCCAGAAAAACGATGATTTTTCTTACAACTATATATTTGGAAGATTTTTTGATTGATTATTGTACAGACCGTGCTTTTAAGTAAGAATCCAAAATGTCAGTCTGTTTGGTGGATGATGGCCCAAATTATTGGTATTTGCTAAAAAAAAAACTAATATATACAGCGTAAAACTCTCGTTAGTAAAATTATACTTTTGGAAGATTTTTTGATTGATTCTTGTACAGACCGTGCTTTTAAGTAAGAATTCAAAATTTCAATCTGTTTGGTGCCATCGGGCAAAAGTTGTGACCGATCGCAAGTGTAAAAACTAATACCTACGAACGATGAGATACTTTTGGAAGATTTTTTTTGATTGATTCTTGTACAGACCGTGCTTTTAAGTAAGAATCCAAAATTTCAGTCTGTTTGGTGCCATAGGGCCAGAGTTGCAAGTCGATGGGTCGAGAGAGTCAGGCTCAAAAGGTTAAAATGCCTCCCTCAACCAAAAGTTTTTGACCCGGTCCGCCACGTCGCAGGTGGCCAGACGCATCCGCCGCCAAGACCTGGACAAACTTCACCCCATGAACCCGGGCACCCCTGCTTAGTCACCAAACGCAACGATCTTCTTGAGGTGACCTATGGCAGAGGTGTTGGTTAACCAGTTAATGGATCCCGGAGAGGCGGTACTCCGTATTCTAAGATTGATACCCCCCCCCCCGCCCTTCCCAGTCCCCTGCAATTCTTCGTCTACAATTATACAATTATTCCTTACTTAAGTCATTTCTTCACCCCCCCCTACCCCCTCCCCCACCACCCATCCCCGCCCTTCCCACTCCCATGGAATTACTCGTCTACAATTATACAATTAGTCCTTACTAAAGCTATTTCTTCACCCCCCCCTACACCCCCTTCACTCCTCCCTACACTCCCTCCATACCCCCCCTACCCCCCCCCCCCGTGCGCCCCGTTCCCTTACACCTTTCCCGCCTTCCCCCTCCCTCGTCTTTTTCCTCTCCGTAAAATTTTTGCCGCATTTCGTAATACCGAAAATATTTATTGTCAAATAATAATAATACATAATTTAGAGTATGTGGCAGCCCTGCAATAATCTCACAACTCTGTCGTAGCCCTGGAACGCGCAATATATACTAGATCAACGAATTAACAGTAATGTTCCATATAGGTACATGTTTTTTATGACCAATCAGAATGCTTCCATCTCTGATTGGTCATTATATAAGATCAACATAGACAAAACGTGTAAAATGTATATGCCACCGAAAAATGGGCGTGGCTTACAGCAAAATCTCGATGACTTAAGTTGATCCATAAGGATCCACATATGTATGCCGGCTTCGGTAATAGATCAACTTATCCGCTTGGATCAACAAGAGCAAACGGATCAACTAAAAACTGGTCTACCGTCACGAAAGATCAACTTAGTACGAGAGGGTATAAATATATATATATATATATATATATATATACGAATGTTGGACAGAGCGCGCTCATATTTTCAATGATAAAATTGAAGCGAATATTATGAGAATGCTTAATAAAACATGACTCCTTTAAATTAAAGCAAAAATCTCGTAGAAGGTATCTTAAGTATCATTTAAAGAAACATTGTGATTTTTTTCACAAATATAACTTGTAAAATAATAGAAATAGACTTGTTTTAAATAATTTTCGGAGTATACTTAGCGATTTATTTCTATCGAGGGATTTCATATAATTTGCGTTTTGGCGTGGAACGTATCTAGATATTATCTTCAAAAAGAACATATATTTTTTTAAGAGCTTAAACACTTGAAATGTTTAAGGGAGATATGTAAGAAATCGGTAGAAATTCGGATAGCGGCGGCTTAAACGAATTCCGGGGTTCCTCAGGGATCGAACCCAGGATCCCCCCTCTTTCTCCTATTCACCAACGACATTGGCGAGGCCAGTACCTGTTGGTATACATAACTGGAAGAAAACAATAGGAGATTGTAAGCAGTGTAGAAGTATTATGGAGATCGCCAGAATTCTGCAAGGGTTAAATGTTGTGATGTTAAGTTTAATCTAAAATGGCTGTGCATCTCTCGAAACTATCTGCAGTACATTTACAATTATTTTTCAGCACCCCAAGAGAGCAAAAACATTTGCCTCCCCCAAAAAGATGGAAAATACGAATTCAGAGATATGTATAATATTATCGATTGCATCTAAAGTCAAACCAAAGCCGAGCCTAACCATGATTTACTGCATTGGTCAGAGTTTATTTTAAGGTCCGTAATAATACGTTGCGTGGCTGTTAGATTTTGGAAAGACCCTTTTTTCTCTTTGGTTAATCATGTTTTAAGTGCCGGTAGGTTCCTACCCACGGCAATTTAACAACCTTTAAGATATGGCAAGAAGGAATAGCATTAATATCAACAAAATAAAGAAATATTATTTCTTCAGTAATTGCAAATTCACTTCGTGGTAAATTTTTAATATGAAAGTAATAAACTCTGTTTAAATCACTATTACAGCATGTTTCAGAATCAAAGGACCCAACTTCAGAATACTTCTATTCACATGTAGGGCGAAATTTATTAAAAAAAAATATTATTGTTGCCAAAGTTTCCTCGAAAATCGTGAAAAATCGAACTCTTTAAGCCGAATTTCTACCGATTTCTTACATATCTCCCTTAAACATTTGAAGTTTTTAAGCTCTTAAATAAAGGTATGTTATTTTTGAAGATAATATCTAGATACGCTCCACGCCGAAACACAAATTATATGAAATTCCCTCGATGGAAAAAAATTGCAAAGTATGCTCCGAAAATTATTTAAAACAAGTCTATTTCTATTATTTTACAAGTTATATTTGTGAAAAAATTCACAATGTTTCTTTAAATGATACTTAACATATTATGTTCCACGAGATTTTTGCTCTAATTTAAACGAGTCATGTTTTATTAATCATTTTCATAATTTTCGCTTTAATTTTATCATTGAAAATATTAGCGCGCCCTGTCCAACATTCCTAATTACATATCTCTCCATCTTCTTCTTTTTGAGCCAGGAAGCGTCGCCTATATTTAATTTAAAATCCAAATAAAAATAACTCATTTCCGTATCAGGTATTAGCCATTCCTTTTGATTTGAAAAAAATCAGTTTGGTGGGGTATTTTGGCCTCAAATCCAGAAATAGGTTTGTGTGAAAAATGTAGCACAGTTGTTTCACAAAACTAAAAACTGGGTTTTACAGATGTCCTCACTTACGTGAGCACAATACAGTTTTAAGAAAACTCAGTTAATGCACATATAACCTATACATATACTTAAAATTACAAAAATCTACCCAGTCTACATATTATATTATAAGATTCTAAATTATAAAATTATGTAAAAGCTCACTCAGATGACATATAACATAAATAGAGGCAAGAGACATAAGAGACACAAGAGACCCAAAGAAATACACAAGTAATAGATACATAACATAATTAGCTCAACGTATATTTCAGGAAAGGCAGAACATTTTTTCTGAATCCGTGATATAAATTATCGACCAAAATGTCTACTTCAGCACTATCTTATTATATCAAAGACAGGCAATATTTATCTACTAAATCATTGTTCCATCAGCACAGGTGCCAATAATAAATTGTTGATGATACTTGTATTCTACCTTTAACTCATTCTTGTTTGTCATTCACTTTTGCATATTTAGCTAATTATTTTTGTTACTATTTTTGTTTTAATTTCTGTTTTAATTTCTGTTATTCACTGTATTTAAATCATCCATGTATATAAATTTTTGGGCAACATGCCTGTTTTATGTAAGTACTTTGTTTGCGCCAATCAATGTTCTTTTTTTTTGTTTGATTTAGTACTGGAAAACTGCGTATTCCTTTGCCCAGTTCTTTTACCAAAGTACCTACCTTTCTACCTTTCCACCAAGTACCTACATAAAACGTTCGATTTCCGCATTCACTTGTTTTTATTGACTTGTTGAAAACGCACCCGTTTAGAGTGTTCAGTAAAAATTTGTGCATCTTACTTAATTGAAAGTAACGCCATAAGTTCAATTTGGGAACTTATTGGATCACCCGCCGCGGCTGCAGAAGTAACCGTGTTTACTACTATAAGTGAACTATTATAAAGACAAAGGGAGAATTGTTAAAAGGACCACAGAACCAGCGGCAAATGTCTAGTGAACTCGGTAAGTTTTGGCAATACCTATCCTTTCCTATCCTTTGAGTAGTTTTTCAGTAATTGTTGTTTTAGATTCGCACCGCACCCGCCTGCGAACGAATTGATTTGCGCAACCATACTTACTTAAATAAAAATGGATAAATAAATAAATAGTCGATATGTTTGGGTCGAGGGCTAAAATATGCGATATTATTTTTAAATGCCCCATCCTAGTCGCCCCCACGGAATACTCCAATTAGACAGGCCCCGAGGGGGAACCTTGAGGAAAATGTCTAGGTCTAGGTAGGTAGTTTTAACATAAAATGAAGACCAATACCTATGTTTTGGCACTTTCCTATTAGATTACACCATTAAACACGTTAAAAGTACATTACAATGTGTTACTTACAAAAAAATAACAAAAATTTTCCAGCCTTATGCAATCTTCCGAACAAACCCTCCATTGCTACGCTTGGTGTAACTATAAGTGATCAGCTCAGGTATGGGGGCTCCATCGAAGCCAGAGTAAAATTAGCCTCTCAAAAACTGGGCGTACTGTACAGGGCCCGCAGATACTTTAATATTACACGACTGCTAACCCTGTACAAATCGCAAGTGCGCCCCACGGTTAAATTTGGTAGCCAGCCACCTCTAGTCTGGAGCCCCAAAATACCTGAAAAAACCCTCGACTCTGTGCAGAAATGGGCGGTCCGTTTGATAGAATCTCCCACCTTAACAAACGGATTGCAATCTTTAGAGCACAGGCGTCGGGTGGGAATGCTGTCCATGTTCTACCAGTATTTCAATGAGGAACTAGCGTCATTGATCCCTTCGGCACCGGTGCACAGCCGGGAGACACGCCAAACGCGCGCCCAACATATGTACACGATTGACATTTGTCACATGAGAACGGGTCGTTTTTTCGACTCGTTCTTGAGTTCAACAGCTCGGCTGTGGAACGATTTGCCGGCTTCTATGTTTCCTCCCTCCTACAACATGGGTCTCTTCAAGACCAATGTTCATTCCTTCCTCTCCTCAAAAAGACCCTCCACATAGCATCCCAGATGACATAGGCCCTGAGGGAAATTATTTTCCTCAAGGCCTCCTGTGTGGAATTATTGTAAAAAAAAAACAATAACAATAATAAAACATTTCTTTTGAACCAATGAAAACATCAGCTAAACTTTCGTTTTCTTCCAGACGTTGTTTTGGTACTAAATCACTCCCTTTTTTGTTCGCCTTACTCGCGGCTACGGCCTCGGCCCTAATTGGCGGCCCATTCCCATTGTCCCTTGGGCTTCTCGTGGCCTGGGCAGTCTGCCAACTGGGTAGTCTGGTCACTAGGACATCTTCCCATCTCCAGAGTAAGAGCTGCGGCATAATGGCGCAGCGTTCAGACGGCTTTTTTGGGGCGCGATTGCATTACCTGATACTCGCCATGAGCTGTCAACTTCGGCATTTTTTAAAATAAGGGGCCATCCATAAATT
The DNA here is from genome assembly GCA_936435175.1 of Glyphotaelius pellucidus. Taxonomy (NCBI): domain Eukaryota; kingdom Metazoa; phylum Arthropoda; class Insecta; order Trichoptera; family Limnephilidae; genus Glyphotaelius; species Glyphotaelius pellucidus. The sequence continues at coordinate 4,681,706 of OW386561.1, forward strand.
ACGTCACACCTTAAGGGGGGAGGGAGTAGAGAAGTGTGACAAGGGGTATGGGGAGGTCAAACCAAAAAAGGTTGAAACACACTTAATAATTTGTAAAGAAAAAGTATTGTTGTGGTGTCGGTTAGATTGAAAATTGTCACTTGTTTCGTTATTATATGATTTTATTTGTAAAGTGTCAGTTTGTTAGAAGAAACCATAAAAAGAAAGTGATATAATAAACATAAATGTCGTTTCTTCGTTACACAACTTAGGGGCCATCCATAAATTACGTCACGCCTTAAGGGGGGGGGGGGGTAGAGAAGTGTGACATTGTGTGAAAAGGGGTAAGGGGTAAGGGACGTCACACTAGGGGGGAAGGGGTCTCACAAATGTGACGATGTGTGACAAAGAGGGGGGGGAGGGGTAAAAAAATCATGAAATTCGTGTGACGTAATTTATGGATTTTTTTTTTTTTTTTTTTTATGTTAACTCCACACAGGAGGCCCTGAGGGAAATAATTTCCCTCAGGGCCTATGTCATCTTTGAAGATGCTGTGTGGAGGGTGCTGTTGAGGAGAGGAAGGAGTGAACATGGGTCTTGAAGAGACCCATATTGTAGGAGGGAGGAAACACAGAAGCCGGCAAATCGTTCCACAGCCGGGCTGTTGAACTCAAGAACGAGTCGTAGAAACGACCCGTTCTCATGTGACTAATGTCAACCGTGTACAAATGTTGAGCGCGTGTTTGGCGTGTTTCCCGACTATGCACCGGTGCCGAGGGGATCAGTGACGCTAGTTCCTCGGAGCATCTTCCATTGTAATACCGGTAGAACAAGGACAGCATTCCCACCTGACGCCTGTGCTCTAAAGATTGCAGTCCATTTGTTAAGTTAGGAGAATCTATCAAACGGACCGCCCGTTTCTGCACAGAGTCGAGGGTTTTTTTCAGGTATTTTGGGACTCCAGACCAGAGGTGGCTGCCAAATTCAACCGTGGGGCGCACTTGCGATTTGTACAGGGTTAGCAGTTGTGTACTATTAAAGTATCTGCGGGCCCTGTACAGTACGCTCAGTTTCTGAGAGGCTAACTTAACTCTGGCCTCGATGGAGCCCCCGTACCTGAGCTGGTCACTTAGAGTTACACCAAGCATATCAATGGAAGGCCTGTTCGGGAGATTGCTTCCGTTGAAGGAGACTAGATTATCATTCCGATCCCTTTTAGACGTAATCAGACATGATTGGGTCTTTGAAACATTAAATTCGACGAGGTTATTCTTACCCCAAGAGAAAACACTCTCGAGGTAACCGTCCATTCTTTGTTTCAAAGCCCTCCGAGCCATTGGGATTTGTGAGCCCTTTGGAGGCTTGTCAAACAAAAAGCTATCATGGACTGTACTGTCATCCGCGTAACAATGAATCGGTGCACATGTCAAGAGGTCATTGATGTGCAACAGAAACAAAGTCGGAGACAGAACCGATCCCTGTGGGACGCCAGCATTTATCGAATGCGAGGAAGAGGTGAAACCATCAGCAACCGCCTGAATCGACCTCTCCCTCAAAAAGTCGGCAATCCACGTACACAAGGAAGCGGGAAGTCCGTAAGAAGGCAGTTTGTTGACAAGCCCTCGGTGCCAAACCCGGTCAAAGGCCTTGGAAATATCCAGTGCAACGGTTTGGGTCTCACCAAAGCGTTCCAGGCACCGCCCCCAAACATGTGTCACATACGCGAGAAGATCACCGCACGAGCGGTTCCGCCGGAATCCGTATTGACGGTCGTTAATAATTTGGATGTTGGTCGTTAATAATGGATGGCCCCTTAGCAATACAAGTGTTTTATTTACCAATTAAATTAAGGAATTGAACATCAATAGGTATTATAAAACGACATTTTTCGTTAAAAAACAAAAAATAGAGAAGCTTCAATTTGAATTCACTCTGCTACCTGGAAGTGAAGGCAAGTCAAACGTTTGTAGCATTAGGGGCCATCCATAAATTACCTCACACTAATTTCATGATTTTTTGACCCCCCCCCGTCCCTGTCACACATCGTCACATTTGTGAGACCCCCTCCCCCCTAGTGTGACGTTACATATTTTGCAATTTTACATCTAAAAATAATCTAATTTCAGATTTTTATATGTGACGTCACAGAGCTGATGACCCCCCCATACCCCTTGTCACACAATGTCACACTTCGCTACACCCCTCCCCCCCCTAAAAGTGTGACGTAATTTATGGATGGCCCCTTACCTCAATAGTCACAAGTGATGATAAAGTGTATGCAATACCAGAGTCGCTACAATCAGCCAGCCATCATAAGGAAATAAGGGGCCATCCATAAATTACGTCACACCTTAAGGGGGGGGGGGGGGGGTGTAGAGAAGTGTGACAGGGGGTATGGGGGGTCAAACAATCATGAAATTCTAGGGGGGAGGGGGTCTCACAAATGTGACAGGGGGGGGGGGGTCAAAAAGTCATGAAATTCGTGTGAAGTAATTTATGGATGGCCCCAAATGAAAACTGCTGCTTTTAGTATAGTGGAAAATAGTTTGTGAAAATGTTACCAGGTTAGAAGAGTCTGGAATCATGACAGAAGAACTGAAAAAAACATATGCAGACGAACATGGAAACTTACAGTTCGGAGACCAATACCTCGAAGAATTACAAGAATAAAGTTCCCCAGTACATCAAACAGAGGAAACAAGTACATTGGAAAGATTGATTGAAAAAATAATGGAAACTAAGCAACAGATGTTAAGATGAAGCCATGCGAAATAATTTAAAATCATACAAAATCATGTATTTTTGTTTTGAAAATTTGTTGGCTTAGAAGTATTATAGGTGCTTCAATTAAATACTGCTTGTAGAACATATCTTGGCCCTTAAAAATATCGGTAATTTTTTATCAAGTCTTTTAATAAGCCTAGAAAAAAATAAAGTATCCATACTAATATTATAAGTGCGAAACTGCTCGAGTTCGTTTATGACGCTTTCACGCATTAACCAACAAAAAGACTTTAAAAATTCATTCACCAATAGAAAGCTAAATTGTATGCGAAGACATATGGCAAGCTCTGGTGTTATGAAATTATAAATATTAATATATTATATTTGTTTTACGTTTTCTGTCGCTAACAAAAGCGAGTTTTTGCTAACGTCAGAAAAAAAAACGTTTCCTTGGAAACGATGTTGATATATTTGTGGGCTCTATGCTGGTAGGGGTGACCGGCCAACTCGGAATGAAACCAACTCAGAACCATCTCAGATAAAAAAAAAGATATTTACGCCCGATATTCACAAAATAAAATAAAATATGCATGTTCGCGTTGTTATTTCACAATACGGCCGGCAGTCGACGAATTTGGATTTTCAAAATGAACCTTATGTCGTCTACCCAAGGACTACTGGCTTGCCACACCCCACTTTCTTTCACTTCTGCCTCGGACGGAGCGGGGAACAGACGTGTAGGCTCCACGTTGATTGGTTCCGTGAAATCAATTTTAAATATGCGTTTTATTAGAACAAACAATGCGTAAAAAAAAGAGTTAATGTTTCTTACAGGCCTTTACGAAATCAACCTGTAAAAAAAATTCTCAAAATACCTTTTCTAACCTTTCCAAAAGCTTTTTCTCGAGTATTTTTAAACTCTTCCTACAAAGGGGCGTGAATTCCGATTTAGATTTTTCCATGGACTATTGGATCACCTTAAAAAACATTGATGAGAAGTTCATTATTGAAAAATTATACCCAGGTTCCTATTCAGAAAGAGGCATAACGAATACCATCAAGAAGAGACTTGTCCGGGCGTTGATTTCCCCCATATTTCTATAGGTACGCTGCGGAACATGGATGTTCATGGATAACATGAATAGAGCCTGCGAAAGAAAGCGGAGACGCCATCGAATTTTTTTTTGTTTTCAAAAATTTCAATTTCAAAAACTTAATTATGCTAGAAAATAAAACTACTAGTAGTCATCATTTGGGAATAATTCACATTATTCATATTATTATGATTTACAACTAAATATTGGTAAATGCCAGATTATTAGTTTTTACAAAGGTAAAAATCCACAACTTTTCTTATGATATGAATGGTGTCAATCTTCTTCGTGTATCGCAGATTCGTGATCTTGGTGTTATATTCCACGAGAGTCTACAGTTCAACATACACATCGATCAAATAACAAGCGATGCAATGAGAAAACTAGGTTTTATTTTGAGAATGGGGGCAAATTTTAAAAGCATGTCAACATTAAAACATCTGTATTGCTCATTAGTACGAAGCAGATTAGAATACAATTCCTCCGTATGGTCACCATACTACAAAGTTCATTCTCAATCATTGGAAAAGGTTCAATCAAAAAAAAAAAACAAATTCCTTCGCTACATCAATTTTAAAATGAAAATTCCAATTAAATTTATAAATTATAATTATTTACGCGCTGAAACCAGACTTCTTAAATTATCAGATAGAAGAGTGTTAATTGATTTATTATTTTTATACAAAATTATAAAATCTTTCATTGACAGCCCTAATTTGTTGGAACTAATTTGCATTAACATACCTGCTAGACAAACTCGTAGCAATGATATTTTTAAATGCATCAATAAACTCAATACTAATTACTCTATTTACTCACCAATTCCAAGAATCCATAACCTTGCGAATAAATACTGCGAATTTATAGATATATTTAGTGTTGACAGTTTTGAATGTTTCAAAAGTCAACTAATCTCGATTCTATCTGCTAATAATTAACTTTTTTGTTCTTTTCATATAATCTTTTCTCATCCAAACTCTATCAATAAAATATATACTTATTTTGTTGTATTTTTTCTGTTCTATTTGTAGTGATAAACAGATATAATTGTTTGTTTATACCCTAATACTAATAAGCTCTTTTACATTACACTTTGTTTTATTTCAGGTCTTATTATTAACAATATGTATAAATATTTTTAGCTGAATTGTATTAGTTTTTTTTGTAAGTACAACTCATACTATTTCCTTTCTTTTAATTTATGTTATAATATTCTATACCTAACGAGTTGTTTGTATTCTTATTTATTCTGTTTTCTTGATTATGTAACTGATGTAATTAATATTGTGTAGGTATATAAATTTACGTATATTCATGTAAAAGCCCATTAGGGCCTTAATAAATATAAATAAATTATGATTAGAGTACACAACGACCTTCAGTCGAATTTAAACAATGCAAGTAACTGGGGAAACTTTAAGTAGGATAATAACCATTAATAATTTCAGATAAGTTTTTAGATTTTCACGGCCAAAAGTATTTTCGTTGTTTGTTTTTGGGGTGTAATGCCGTCTTGTTGTTAGGTTGCTACCTCCTTCTTTAGCCAACGTTTCGGACAGCGTTACAGTGTCCATCATCAGGGCAGACGTGTAATTGTGTACTTGTTAGTGGTGAAATGTGTGCTTATGTGGATAAAGAAGGAGGTAGCCCAACACTGCAAAATACCCCGAAAACAAATGACGAAAATTCTTTTGGCCGTGAAAATCTAAAAACTTATCTCTCTAGAAATAATATAAATACATCGTCTGTAAGTGGCATGACCACAGTTTGATAATGCCTTCAGAAGGCGAAACAGCTGTCACGCGTAGTAATAATTACATAGCAGAACTTGTTTATTAATAAACTGTTTTTATAAATTGAAAAATAATGTTATTGAATATTTTAAAGAAATCAAAATTAAAAGGAGTTCTAGAAATTAACTTGATAACAATAAATACCCTCGAAATGTGGTGCTGGAGAAAAATGTTCAGGATTCCATGAACCGCCTTAATTAAGTTGCTTGAAATGGCTTTAGCCGTGTTGTGTGACTAGATCAGAATAGCCAGGTACTTCCCCACCTTCCTCTTTCCCATATCCTTCCCCTACCCACCACCTTCAGCCTCACAACATACTACTACTTATCGGAGCAGTTGGGACTCTTGTGTGGTATTCATAATTTGAAAAAATATAAAAAATCACAGTGTGCAGTTCTCACGCGGTAGAAGGGAAACCATCAGAAAACTAAAGTAGTCAAGAGTGGGGAGGCTACGAAGCATCTCACAAAGAGGAGACCGATAGGCTACGAAGCACCGCACAGAGGAGACCGATTATACTATCTCATTCTCTCTCAGGCTAAATTCTACAAATGTATGTCTCTTTTACATTCTACATAATTCTACAAATGTTTGTCTCTTTTTAGTGTCGCTATTTTTCGTTTCATCGAGTTTCAAATCACAACGGTTCTAAATAAGTTATACTTCGAAAACAAGCGTGATCTTCACAGCTGCTCTGATGATGTACTTACCTACACTGTAACACTGTTATCAAACATTTCCATGGTTCCATGCCAATTGAGAATAAAGTCAACTCAACACCTCTTTGAAAAGTCATGAAAAGCTATGAAAAAAATTATTTTAAATTAGCCGATAACCCTAATCTAACGTAACCTATTTAACCAAATTTTTATATATTTTTTTTAACACTCTAAATGACTTATCTGAGATGGTTCTGATTTGGTTTCATTCCGAGTTGTCCGGTCACCGTTCGATACGTTGGCTAAAAAATTGGTTGACGATAATTTTACGTGATAACGTCATAAGAAAACTTTTACATAGAATTTTACAGTCACAAGCCGAACGCTGAGGACGATCGTGCCTCGCTAACGCTTGTTCCGCGCTTTCGCTTGCACGCTCGGCTCAGGCGGAACGTGACAATGAGTCATGCTTTTTCGTGAGTGCAGCCGACGTTCATCTATTATATATTATATTATATATATTATAATATTATAAAGAGGAAAGATTTGATTATTTCTTTGTTTGTTTGCATTGAATAGGCTCCGAAACTACCGAACGGATTTTAAAAATTCTTTCACCAATAGAAAGCTACATTATCAGCGAGTAACATAGGCTGTATGTAATGGCGGAACGTGACAATGAGTCATGCTTTTTCGTGAGTGCAGCCGACGTTCATTATATTATATATTATATTATATATAATATTATAAAGAGGAAAGATTTGATTATTTCTTTGTTTGTTTGCATTGAATAGGCTCCGAAACTACCGAACGGATTTTAAAAATTCTTTCACCAATAGAAAGCTACATTATCAGCGAGTAACATAGGCTGTATGTAATGGCGGAACGTGACAATGAGTCATGCTTTTTCGTGAGTGCAGCCGACGTTCATTATATTATATATTATATTATATATAATATTATAAAGAGGAAAGATTTGATTATTTCTTTGTTTGTTTGCATTGAATAGGCTCCGAAACTACTGAACGGATTTTAAAAATTCTTTCACCAATAGAAAGCTACATTATCAGCGAGTAACATAGGCTGTATGTAATGGCGGAACGTGAAAATGAGTCATGCTTTTTCGTGAGTGCAGCCGACGTTCATTATATTATATATTATATTATATATAATATTATAAAGAGGAAAGATTTGATTATTTCTTTGTTTGTTTGCATTGAATAGGCTCCGAAACTACCGAACGGATTTTAAAAATTCTTTCACCAATAGAAAGCTACATTATCAGCGAGTAACATAGGCTGTATGTAATGGCGGAACGTGACAATGAGTCATGCTTTTTCGTGAGTGCAGCCGACGTTCATTATATTATATATTATATTATATATAATATTATAAAGAGGAAAGATTTGATTATTTCTTTGTTTGTTTGCATTGAATAGGCTCCGAAACTACCGAACGGATTTTAAAAATTCTTTCACCAATAGAAAGCTACATTATCAGCGAGTAACATAGGCTGTATGTAATGGCGGAACGTGACAATGAGTCATGCTTTTTCGTGAGTGCAGCCGACGTTCATTATATTATATATTATATTATATATAATATTATAAAGAGGAAAGATTTGATTATTTCTTTGTTTGTTTGCATTGAATAGGCTCCGAAACTACCGAACGGATTTTAAAAATTCTTTCACCAATAGAAAGCTACATTATCAGCGAGTAACATAGGCTGTATGTAATGGTAAGCTCTAGCGTTATGAAATTTGTATAAATGAAAATGTGTGTATTTCATATATTTTTGCAGGAGGGAGGAAAGGTAGGGGAAGGTGGGGTCCGTGGAGAGGGAAGAGTCGAGGGAGGGGGAAGGCGGGAAAGGTGGAAAGGAACGGGGACGCACGGGAAAGGATAAGAAGGGAGAGTCAATTTATTTCATTGAATGGCATAGCAACGCACAAGAACCCAAAATTATCACGATAATTATTCAATAATATTTCGGTATTTTGTTCCTTGTGGGTTTAACACCCCTTCGATGACTCATCGCTCCTTGTTATTTGCAAAATTCGGTTTGCTTTGGTCAGGACTTGCCCCTAATTGGCCCGAAAGCCTCGAAATGGTCTCGAGTTATAACAGGGAGCCGGTTTTGTTAGGACCTCGGGACTTGAAGGTTCTGTTTTGACGCGGTGTTTTCAAAAACATCATAACATTGTCCTTGGAGAATGTTTTCAATAAAAAAACAGACAAAAATAAGACAATGAAAATATTTGGAATAAGAAATATGCATTTTTTTGTTATCATTATCAGTTCCACACAGGAAGTCCTGAGGAAAAAGTTAATTCTCTCAATGATCATGCGTCATATTGGGAATGCTGTGTGGAAGGTATTTTTTGAGAAATGAAGGATAGGAAGTTCTGGGAAGGAAAGAGGTTTGAGAAACAGGTAGAAATCTGGATGGCAATGCGTTCAGGAGTGTGAACGTATAAATCCAGCCCTCTAACTGTGGTGCAAGGCGATGGGTCGAGAGAGTCCGGCTCTCTCCCGATCCGGCCTGCAATACAGTAGGTAGGCAAAAACATCAAACGCCAAGGTCTAGATAAATCTCACCCCACGGTGTAAATTTAAAATACAAAAATTACCTTTAATATGGCCTATATCTTATAATTTAAAGCAAAAATAAATAAAATAGCTCACTAAAGTACTAGATATTTGATATAAGTTTTGATTAAAAAAATAATTTTTCTACATTTATTTTACAAATACAATGAAAAATAAAATAAAACATCTTTAAAGATGCATTTTTTTGGGTAGTAATTTTAATGTATAAACGACAAATTTTTGTTCCGCCGTAAATAGGTAATTTGTATTTTAAATTTACACCTATCAAAATGATTTTCTTTATATTTTACGATAAACATAGTAAAATAAGTTTTTTAATGTTTTTCATTTACTCACGAATAATTGTCCAAGTTGCCTATAAAATCATGAAACACTAAAATCTTTAACGGCATATATCTTATAATTTAAAGCAAAACTTAATAAATTAGCTCTCACCCGTATTAGATATTTGATATACCTTTTGATTACAAAAATAATTTTTCAGTTTGGTTGGGTATTTTGATCTCAAATCCAAATTTAAGATTTGTATGAAACTGGCTGAAATGGGCCGCGCATACGTTCGTCTTAAGAGCCATTAACCAGCGGACGAAAATTTAAATTTCGTCGAACGATGATCTTTCGATCGTACCCTTGCAATGGTACAGGACGGTTCCGATGAGAAAGATTAATTATTCTCCATACCAGCATTTTAACAAAATAGCTCTATATTTCATTCCAAATTTGCTTTGATAAATACCCACATTCAAAAATCGTGATGATAAAACATTAAAATTATGTACTTTTGTAATTATTTTTTGAACATAAGTATTTGAATTTTTCAATATAATGTCTAAGCAAAACGTAATTTAAAAAAAAAATAGTATGTAAGGCCGTAAATAAATAGACAAATTAAAGAATTTTCGTCACAAAACAGGGGCGCGGATCTTTTATTAAATTTTATTTAAACTAAAATTAAAATTCTGAAAAGCAGCTTTCTCAAATAATTTATTGATTTATCTCACTGCACGATTATATGATTTGAAATGTATGTTGTATAATACAAAATTTTGTTTAAAAATTTAACAAATCTGCCATGCTACGACCGTAATAAAAAAGTTAAGTGTTTTATGAGAACAAGTCATTTTGTGACACAAATAGCATTTTTAACAAAATTCATTCCTATAAATATAAGATTAAATTTCGACGTTGATTGAATCGGCTGTCTTCGCATCTTTACCAGACCACCGCAGCGCTCATCAATACTTGAAAACTATTATTATTGTATTATTGATGATGATGATGATGATCGTTGGTTCGTACCCGGGCCCACTAGGTCCGTAGGCAAGCACACACCCACTACTCCTACCAACCATCATCATCTGTTATACATTATATTATTAATATTGAAGGCATTATACAGAGCCGCTTCTAGCAATACTATTTATTTATTTTAGTTAATTAATTACGTCACATTGATTTTAAATTGGGAATAATAATTGAAAACATTAATTACTACTCTCTGTTGCAACTACTGGGACTCGATACATTAAAAGAAATAAGAATTTGTTCTGACTTATTTTATTTATTTAAAATTGTTAATAATTTGTTGAACTCCCCTGAACTTCTTTTGTTGATATGTTTTCATGTACCGAGTAGATCAGTTCATCACAAATTACCTTTTCATTGTAATAATACAGGATCCAATGCTGAATTATTTTCCATAATAAATCGCCTACGCCTAATCGCTTGGTAATAAATATGTTGTTGATGATGTGATAAATATTAAAAAATTATTAACATACAAACATTATTTAATTAAAGCTGTTTGTCAGCGCTTCTCAGTTGGATTATAATCAAATTTACTTTGAATGATTATATTCTTCATCAATGTTTACTTCTTTTTTAAATTTATTATTGTTTTGGATTTGGATTTCTAAATTTATTTTTGTTACGTACTTTAATTAGTTATTTTTTTAGTTCAAAATACCTTGTAGGTATACATGTATATGAGGTTTTCTTTTTCTACTTTATGCTGTCACTTCAAAATGTACTATATTTTTTCTTAACTACGCATATTCTGTATCCATTTCTAATTATTGTAATTCCTATGTAAAAGCCGTTGATCGGCGTTAATTTATAATAAAAAAATAAATAAATATAGCTGGGGTACCCGGTTTCGCTCAGGGAGTTGATATGAGAATAAACTGTCGTTCGAACTCACAGCGGATCTTGCTGTATATAACGCTACCAATGGGTAGCCCCTGTAATACAAAAAGGCTTCGAATGGTCCACAATGTTTCAGAACATTCCACAACATTTGAGAGTGTTCTGGAATGTTCCGGATTCCTTATTCCACAACATTGCAGACTGTTTCGGGATGTTCTGGAATGTTGAGGAATGCTCTCGAATACTCTCGAATGTTCTGAACTGTTCTAGAAATTTCTAGAGGGCGAAACTTCTAGTCTTTATATCTTCAAAAGCACACCCTTCAGTTAAAAAGGGGAGCCATCATCATGGATAAATGTCATGCCATCATCATGGTTTTTAAAAATGTTGTTTTATAATCTTTACTGCTGCCTTGTATTATTTTTGACCGAGTGCCTGCTGAGAGGCAAATCCAAAAGTTTGTTACATATAAATTATGCAACCATGAAGGGGTACCTACATTCACAGGTAGTAAATTGTCTGTGTTTTTACACACTGGTATCACCAGTTTTGTCTATGGAGATGTGGGTGACAGGAAGAAAAAAACGTCATTTCTGGCCTAAAACACAGACCGATTCACTGTGTCTTCGTCGACGAACCAATCGTACGAGATGTGATATTTTATAAAATGAAAGAAGAATCCAAATTTGATGTAATTGGAATGCCCGGCATGACAATTTTCTGACAGATTGTGATGACAATCTCCCCAACACAATACAAAGGTCGTATTTTGAATTCTTTTCAACCCCACCTGAAATCTGGAAGGAATTGTAAGCTGATTGCTACCTGGTGTGAATGCATCATTCCTTGGAGGAGAGTTTCAGGTCTCATCCAGGGCCCTTTACAACATTATAAAATAGAAACTTGGATCACTAAGCGTGTGATCGCCTGGATTATTCAAGAATCGTTTGGATCTCGAAGGATCGTTGGACCGATCCTATTTTCTACCAGTGATAACAAAAGCCCCCTTGGTAAAGCGATTAGATTAGGGCAGTCATGGGCAAAGTACGGCCCGCGGGCCAAGTCCGGCCCTTCAGGTTAGTCAATCCGGCCCGCGACATTGTTTTGAATAACCCTACCACAATTTACCAATTGAACAAAATGTATTTTCTGCTTAGATTCTCATTGCGTTTTAAGTACGGTTTTATTTATTTATGTCTATTCTTGAATACACAATTTTAAAATTGATTACAGAGGTTTACATAGGAGTACAAAAAAAACGTAAATTTTCAGTAGCAGTAAGCAAAAAGATTTTTTTTTTTTTAAGTATTATGTTGGGTGTAAGGTAGGTTTGAGAAGGTAAAACTGTGTGTGGGTAATATTGTATGTTTCGTGAACACCTCACTAGGAGAACCTGTGCTGAGGTGTTGAGGTGCTTATGATTAAGTGTGACAAGTATTTATGTGTTGTTGTAAAAAAATAGTTATTCCATTATTATTATTTTTTTATACAATTTATTATTATTTAGAATGAAAAAATATGTATTAAATACAAATCCATCTATACACATTTATTCACATGTTTATATTTATAGACATATATACATATAAAGTTACACACACCTACACATATTTATTGCATCTAATATTAGTTTGCACGCAACCAGAATTGCAGCTCGAACTGATTGAGTTGCAATGTAACACTGAATTGAAGCAACTGTTTCTCAACGTTTCCAAAATTGAGTTCTACAAAGCCCTATCAAAATCAAATTTCCCAAACCTGAAATCTCACACTTAGAAGATAATTGCGATGTTTGCATCTTCCTACATCTGTTAATAGGTGTTTTCTACTATGAAGCTTCGCAAAAACAGCGTTAGAAACCGACTGACTGACCACCATTTAGCTTCACTACTGCGAATCAGCTCATCCCAGTTTCTACCAGATTATGAAAAACTTTTAGAAGCTCAATCACAGTTTCAACTGTCACACACGCCTTCATACTCTTCTAAAGAATAATCAATTTTTGCTACTTTTTTACCATTGTAGCAAATAATATACTTAATATTATGTTTGATGTAAAAATTAAAAAATAATGTAGATATATCACTTTAAAAAATTATTTTATTCAATTTTTTTCCGGCCCGCCTAGATAATTTTTTAATTTATCTGGCCCTTTCGTTAAAAAGTTTGCCCATCTCTGGATTAGGGTGTAGGGTTTTCTAGTGTAATATGTTTTTATTTTACAATAAAACTTTTTATTGCTGATTGAAAAATTTACTTTTGAATCTTAAATTTGTAACACCTTCATTCCCAAATTGCCTGTACATTGGGGTTAAGCAGTTCTCATTGTTTCTTTTTTGTTTCTGCTGAAATAGGTAGGATGGTGCCCCAACATTTTAAAACCAATCACATAAGTTGCCCGTAACAATTTCAAAAGTACGACTCTTGCGGCCGCCCGTGTGCACAGCACAATACGCACTTGTGTAAAGCGGTCCTGGGCATATCTCATAATAAGAATAAGGATTATGTTGTCATTTGGCCGTTGGCGATTCTTCCCAGAACTGTTTATTAAAATATTATTTTTCTGGCCGACCGCAAAACGGAGACTTCCTTCATTTGTATTCTAATGTAAGGCAGATAGATTCGTGTTAGCATCGCGAATAAGATAAAGAGTGGGACGCTTAGACGGTTTGGCCAGGTTTTTGTTGTGTTCACACCACGCAAGAGTTCGTCAGACCGGAAGCAGTGCTTTTATTGCAAACCCAGTTGATATAATATAAAGATTTATATTTTATCCAGTCAGATCTATTTGTTCGGTTTTCGGAACAAATCACATAGGTCTCATAGAAATCGTTGTGTCTCCCTTACTATCATGGTTAGAAATGTGATCCAAACGACGCTAATAAGAGATAACACCATGCTTTATACGAAAATCATAAAAATTACCACAAAATAATTAAGATGTACAAATTTATGAAAGTTTCTCGCCGTAATTTGAAAACTAAATCGTAAAACTTTGGGAATTTTTTTATTAATTACACAGGCCAACAGTGAAAAACCTTTTTTGATAATTTTTATTAATTCCTGCGTAAGTTGGTGTCCTGATTACGAAAAAAATTATAAAAAAGTCGTATCACCCACCAATTTTTCACATTTCACTATTATCGGCTTGATGAGCCTTAAAGTCCACTTCTTGCACAAGCATCTTGACTTGACTTTTTTTCCTGAAAATTTAGGTGATGTGAGTGAAGAGCAAGGGGGACGGTTTCATCAGGACCTAAAAGAGATGGAGAAACGATACCAGGGACGGTGGAATATCAAAATAATGGGTGGACTACTGTTGAGAGAACAACAAAACGTAACACATCGGCGAAAAAGCTACGCAAGAAACTTTGCAGAGAAAAAAAAAAGCATCTAATATTCAAATTTAAGTAATTAATCATGATTGTAAGGGAAATATAACCAATTTTAAAAACTACGAATTTTTTAATTTTTATAGGTCAAAATTTTCCTATTTTTTGAAATATTAAATTGATATCATATTGTGAAAGAATGGTGAGTGATGAAAAAAACTGCTATGAAATACGGGTTCAGCATCCAAAATTACATAAAAATTTTCGTAAATTTGTTTAAAAAGTTTTCAAAAATATATTTTTTGTTGGCCTGTGTTATTTTTAACCCCCGACGCAAGGAGCGGTGTTATAAGTTTGACGTGTCTGTGTGTCTGTCTGTCTGTCTGTGGCATCGTAGCTCCTAAACGAATGGACCGATTATGATGCAGTTTTTTTGTTTGAAAGCTGACGTAATCGAGATGGTTCTTAGCTACAATTCATGAAAATCTGTTCAGGCGTTTCAAGGTCATCAGCTCTTTTTTGTGTTGGGGGTTTCTTAAAATTTTGTAAGTTTTACTTATTAAAATAATGAAACGATAAAAAAGTGAGTCGGCGATGACGTTTGTAATACATTTGCTTATTAAAATGTGTATTTTTAAATTTGTTTTTGTTTGCATGCAAAATTTTTAAATTTAAAAAATTATGGGTTTATTTCGAATTATAAAATTTAAAAGCGTATTTTATCACCTTTTTAAATCAGTTTTTAGTTTTCGGATAAATTCATAAATATTCCATTTATTTGGATTTCATTGTAAAACGGAAATATTTAAACACTCCGATAAAATATTGTCGAGGCTTGATCTATATATATAAAAATGAAAATTTGTTTGCTTCTTTCTACATAACGTATGTATGCTATGCGTTGCTAAACCTTTCATCCGATTTCGATGAAACTTTGGGGATTTGATGTACGCGTGCCCGCAATTCTTATTATATACAAAAGTGAGTTCTGGCATCACGAAATTATGCGTTGTTAACAGTTCATCCGATTGCGATGAAACTTTGGGATTTGATGTGTGCCTGACAGCTATGGTTTCTAAATATACTGTTGAGCTCTGGCATTATGATATTTGTTTAAAAAAATTGCAATAATTGGCAAGCGAGCTGTTTGAAAGCTGAATCTACTGGGAATGAATATGGAAAGCGGGTGGGGGGAGGGGAAACAGGGAGGGGGGAGGGAAACTCGGGAAAGGGACTCACCGGAAGGGCGAGGGGGGAGAAGAACTTGGGAGGGGGGAAGAGAACTTAGGGGGGTTCGCGGGACGAGGGAAGAGGGCAAGGGGAGTGGGGAGAGGGAAGGCGGAGTAGGAACGCGAGAGGGGAAGGGGACGCGGGGGAGGAAGGGGAGGCGGAAGGGAAACAGGACGACTGGGAATTAAGACGCAGGGAGAAACAATTTCTTTATTAAGTGGCATAGCAACGCATGCCGGGAACTCGCTAGTACAATATAATAGAAATACAGCTAAAGACCGGTCGGTAGCTGTATCTTCAGCTCTCTTTGATGGTAGTAGGAGATTTTCAAACATAGTCAGGTTATTCCTAACTCGGGAAGGTTTGTTTAAAAAAAAAATATATATATTGTGTTGAACAAAATTTATTCATATTCCTATTGCGTATATACGGTTGCAAACAATTAATTCTTATTAATATTTTCAAAAATAACTAGTAAAAAGTGATTTTCTTAAAATAATTGAACTATCATCATGATTCAATATCTTCTATCCTTTGAACTAATTCTATCTCATTCACTCTACGGAGTTCACAGATTGGTCAAATAACGTCATCGACGTGGGCGATCTAGTTCTATGTTCGAAATTCAAATTTAAAACCTTTTAAACTGTCTACAGGTAAAATGGAGGCACTTCCAAAAAAGTACAAACTCAATAAATTATTTTGAATAAATTAGTATTGTTTGTTTGCACCTTTTTTAAAGGACAAACAACAGAAATATTAAATTCAATTAACTGTGAAAAATCACGGGATGTAATTTGACTTTTCAAAATGAACGGGAATTGGAAATTTTCTTTGTACAGAATTAAAACAAATTTACAAATTTGTTTGAATTTTAGAACAAATTATATTTAGAATAACAATTAGGATGGCGCTGACAATGAAGGCCTCCGTGGTTGAGGGGCAAGGCTCACGACAAGTAATCCGGAGGACGCGGGTTCAAATTCCGGCGTGCGCAAATGAATTTTATTTGATTCATTATTTGTGTTATTTAATAATTTTATTAATTTAAAATAATATAATATATAGCATATTTGCGGACGTTTAGTCAGTATCGCCCTGGTGTAAGACCACCATTTGGAATTGAAACGTTGCTTAAAATGGCTTTAGCCGTTTTTGGTGATCATGCCTGAATAGCCGCGTATCTTTCCACCTTCCTCGTCCCCATCTCCTTGCCCCCCCCCCATTACTTTTAACCTCACAATACACTCCAATTGGGGATGCCATTGCAGACGGCCAGCGTAGTCCAGCGGTAAGGCTCTTGACTAGCATTCCGAAGGTCGCGGGATCGAATCCGGCGTATTTAGTTGGGTTATTTCACAATTTATTCATTTAAAATAATATATAGTATATTTGTGGAGTGGCAGATACTCTCAGTATCGCTCTGGTGTAAGACCACCATTCAGAATTGAAAAGTTGCTTGAAATGGCTTTAGCCGTGTTTGGTGACCAGATCTGTATAGCCAGGTACTTCCCACCTTTCTCTTCCCCCTTCTCCTTCCCCTCCGCAATACCTTCAGCTTCACAACATACCCCAATTGGGAATGCTATATTCTCATTGGCTCCAGACGAGAGCAGTTGGGACTTTTGTGCGGTATTCATATAAAAAAGAAGGGAGCATTTGGGACTCTTGTGAGATATTCACATTTAAAAAAATGTCAAAAGAAGCGAAGCCAGGAGTCCACAATGGAGTTTTGGTACCTACCCTGATTTAAGGCAGTGAAAGTAGACTGAATGCTATAGAAATGAGATCCCTGAGGCGTGTGTGTGCTAAATCTATGTATGTTCGCGTGAGAAATGTGGCGATTCGCAACGAATGCAAGGCTGATGTAAGCGTATTGAGCAATATTAAGAAAGGGACGCTTAGGCAGTTAGGGCACGTAGAGCGAATGAACGAATAAAGGAGTGTATTGATAGTATACGATGCGAATGTGAATACTGTAAGAGATCGTGGACATGGCACGATCGAGTAAACCAAATACTTAAGTCGGGCCACGTCAAGAGTCGAAATAATATAAGAGTAGTATTAATGAATGTGAATGAATCGAGGAGTGCCAAGATATGCCAAGACCGAGTGTTTTTGGCGGTCCATCCTCTCAGCCTACCCGGGAGAGACGGGAAACGACGTGAATCTCTTAAGTGGAACGTTTGGGCGGCCCTTTTCGGCCAGTTTCATATAAATCTTAAATTTGGATTTGAGACCAAAATACCCAACCAAATTGAAAAATTATTTTTGCAATCAAAAGGTATATTAAATGTCTAGTACGGATGTGATCTACTTTATTTATTTTTGCTTTAAATTATAAGATATAGATCATTAAAGATTCAAGTGTTTCATGATTTTAGAGGCAAATTGGGCAATTATTTGTGGGTAAATGAAAAACAATTAAAAAATAATTTTACTATATTTATTATAGAAATATAAAATAAAAAATAAAAATTAAGAAAAAAATCATTTTGATGGGTGTAAATTTAAAATACGAATTACCAATTTACGGCGGAACAAAAATTTGTCGTTTATAATTAAAATTACTACCCAAAAAAATGTATTTTTAAAAATGTTTTATTTTTTAATGTACTTGTAAAATTTAAATAATGAGTTGTTCAATTAGTAACTAATTCAGCGACACCCCCACTAATCACGCGAACTTAAAAACCCCCACTCGTACATACATAGATACATACATATACGCACACAGACATACACTTACATATACATTACATTCATACACACGCACAGATATTATACAGTTAAAAATGACCGAATCGGATAGGGACACATCAGCCCAGTTGGTAGAGTCGTTGCCCGGAAAGCCGGAGGACCTGGGTTCAAGTCCCAGGTGTGCCCATATCTTTTTCTTATTTTTCTGTTTCCAGATTTTCGATTGAGTTTCGCTAATATCGTCTTCATTTAATTAAATATTACATAGGTAAAGTTTAAAATATATATATAGCTGGGTTACCCGGCTTCGCTCAGGACAACATTCGAGAGTGTTCTGGAATGTTCCACAATTTATTTTATTTATTTATAGCGGTCCCGACAGACGTTGTCCTATACACAACTTGAAATTAGGGAGGTGCTTACAAAGAAGAGCCTAACCAGAGGAAGACCCGCTGTCCACCATGGTATTGAACTAATACCAGGGGGAGCGGTGTCTCTCCCAGGTCTTCTCAGAGAGATGCGAGAAAGAACGCTGAGAGAATGGCAAGAACGATGGGATAGGTCGAATACGGGAAGATGGACCTACTCTTTCTTCCCGTCAGTTAAACTCAGAATGGAAGGGGCTCATATTGAAAAGGATCACCATGTGACACAACTTCTGTCTGGGCATGGGGAATTTAGGGGGAGACTGCACAGTCTCTCCCTATCCCCCCATCCTAACTGCGCGTGTGGTGATACAAACCAATCAGCCGAGCACATTCTGTGGCACTGCGAGATTTTGACGGACGCCCGAGAGGAAATGCTTGATGGTCTACAAGTAACTACGAGACCAGCATGGAACACTGATCTCGTTTCGAATAAGGTGAATTTTGAGTGTCTGAGGAAGTTTGCAAAGGTTTGGGTTGAGAGATGGCCTGTTCTTAGAGTCGCTGATTAGCTGTAAAATCATTGTTGTTTCAGATGTCAGGTGTAATTGCTCCTGAAACCATGGACTTCCATCCATAACTCTATCATTTTTACCGCTCGGAATTTATGTTTTCATATTTTACTTCATATAGCTTCATTTTAATACTTAATACTTTGCTATCTATATTATTTTATATATTGTTTATTTTTTTCGACTTATCGTCTTTATCATTGCATAGAACTCTGCAAAGAGCTGTGAGACTTACCATTATTATGTTATTATTTTTTTTTTTTTTGGTAACTTTTTGTCTTTTTTTTTCTTTTCTTTTTTCAGTTCTATAATTTGCAATTGTGCGTCGTTATTATGGCTGAACTGAACTGAACTGTAATCGTTCTGTATTGTCTACTTCCCCACTTGGGGGTGAGCTAGACCCCGTCCCTGCATAGTCAGGCGCCGAACATTCCTGGAACGGAGCTCTCTCAGATCATCTGCGCCTCCCCCAGCAACATTTGTGAGCATGAGGTTTGGCCGGGCGACCTCGGCGACCTTCCGCCCTGCCTCCGGCAACTCGACGCTTCAGTCCTTAGGGTCTTTGGGCATTTTGCCCCTATTTCCCAGTTACTTTCTTCAAGGCACAACCGAGGAACTGGCTAAGGGGCGCGGCAGCCCTGTCTCGTTAAGGTTTGACCGACCGCCACAAACATTCTTGCTGGTACTGCCAGACGACGAGAGAGGGAACCCTTTCAGACTGCAGAGCCATTTATTTGTATCTAAAATATGTTTGTATCTTCCCTTTCTTGCAGGTGCTTGCAGCATACGCAAGATACAATCCCCCGCGAGCGTCCTTCATCTTGTTTTTTTATCATCTTTCCATGCCTTTATATATGTTTTACTAACACCATTGTATCAAGTTTATCATGTAAGCACTTGCATACTGCTTACTAACACTGTATGCAGGGACATTGGAGGTCTAGATTCGTTAAAAACTAAATGTAGCTTCATTCTTTCGAAAAAAATTAGAGTCCTTGCGAGAGCCTTGAAGGAGTAACCATAAGTTACTTATAACAAGGCGGGTATGTGGTGGATAACCTCCAATATACACAACTGTCGGGACAAACTAAAATTAAAATAGAATAATATTGAATATTCGACACTGCGATGGTAGCGCAGTCTGCCGGATCCAATGTAAAACATTCCAAAATCAACAACAACTTAGAAATAAAAAAGTAATTAAAAGAACATTTTCCAGTGGACCAAATTGTGAATCAGTGACCATTCTCGAATCCCCTTGAACTCACACAAAAAATTTCATCAAAATCGGTCCAGCCGTTTAGGAGGAGTTCAGTGACATACACACGGACAGAAGAAATATATATATTAAGATATCAACTTCACAAACCCTCCAATTATAATATCCCGTGATTTTTCACTGGTTCGCGTTAGTGATATAATAAATTGTGTGCAAACTACATCAGGTATGTTGTGAAATATAAGTTCACGTTCACAATATATATTATATTATATAATATCATTATCATAGAAAATACATTAAAATTTATCAATGTATTCGTGAAGCAATGGTTCTCAAAGTGTTGAACTATGTGAAAAGAAGAAATAATTATTTAGAACGATATCTACTTCCCAAAGCTTAAATAAATTCAGAAGTTGTACAAATTTCATAATGCCAGAGCTCAGCGTTCGACATCTTTTTTGATTCAATTTTTAGATTATTTTTTTATGTGAATACCGCTGCTAACAGTCCCAAGTGCTTCCGGCTGAAGCCAGTGATATTGTATGGCACCCAGTATGGCATTCTCAATTAGGCGTGTTATGAGTAGGAAGCGGGATGCGGAGGCAAAACGAAAATTACAGAGCCCCTAGTTATTAAGGGTTCACTACTCGAATTTCGACCGATTTCTTACATATCTCCCTTAAACATTTGAAGTTTTTAAGCTCTTAATATATGTTATTTTTGAAGGTAATATCTAGATACGTTCCACGCCGAAACGCAAATTATATGAAATTCCCTCGATAGAAAAAAATCGCAAAGTATGCTCCGAAAATTATTTAAAACAAGTCTAATTTTATTGTTTTACAAGTTGTATTTGTGAAAAAATTCACAATGTTTCTTTAAATGATACTTAAGATACGTTCCACGAGATTTTTGCTCTATTTTAAACGAGTCATGTTTTATTAAGCTTTTTCGCCATTTTCGCTGCGATTTCATCACTTAACATATTGGCGTCCAACATTCGTAATTACACATCTCTCCATCTTCTTCTTTTTCAGCCGAATAGCGCCGCCTTAAAGGAAAAACATAGTTATTTGACCGGTCTTATTTGTTTTATGGGGCCAACAGACTTAGCTATAAAATATAAAAGATCATTTAGTTTTTGCCTATTTCAGCATATCGCTCGCCATACATTACCAATGTTTTTGCCTCCGCATTCCGCGTCCTAGTTATGAGGCTGAATGTAGTGGGGAGGGAGGAAAACAGTAAGTTGGGGCTTTTCAGATCTGGGCTCTAAATACGGCTAAAGCCATTACAAGCAACGTTTAAGTGGTCATACACCAGGGCGATACTGAGAGTATCTTTTATCCTCATTTTGGGAGGCGGGTATGGGTATTGCCGCCCCGGGAACGATTTATTGGATAACCAACACCTCTGCCGTAGGTCGCTCCAATTGGTTTGCTACGTTTGGTGACTTAGCAGGGGTGCCCGGGTTGATAGGGTGAGGATTGCCGACGTCTTGGCGGCCGATTTTTTTTTTTTTTTTAATTTGAATGAGGGTTACAAGAGTCCCGGCTGCTCCCATCTGGAGCCAGTGAGACTACGGCATGCCCAATTGGGGTATGTTGTTAGGCTGAAGTCAGCCGTCCAATGTATCTGTCGATCTGCTGCACCGCAGGCCGGATTGATAGAGATTGGCTGAGGAGGTCTTTTGACCTCTCCATCCAAAATCCCTCGACCCGTCGCCTTGCACCGCAATTGAAGGGATGGATTCATATGTCCGTCACTCTTGGACACACTGTCTCACAAATTCCTACACATCCCCCATACCAACTTCTATCCCAGAACTTCCTCTTCTTCCTTTCCTTAAAAAACCCTCCAGACAGCATCCCCTAAGATGTCAAGGCCCTAAAGGAAATTAACTTCCTCAGGGCCTTTTGTGTGGAGCTAAGTAAAAAAAATCTTTTAATCTAGAACGTGCCACGAATGCACCATATTATTTTAAATTATTAAGTTGTTTAGTAACACAAAATTAAAAGAATAAAATTTACTTGCGCACGCCGAGATTTGAACTCTCGACCTTCGTGTTACTAATCGAGAGCCTTACCCCTTGACTGCGGAGGCTTTCGACTCTCTCGCTCTGTTGAAATACAGGAAACATTAAAGAAAAAAACGTTGCTTGAAATCGGAATATAATTTATTTTTTTTTACATGAAAAACCGCACAAGAGTCCCAACTGCTCCCGTCTGGAGCCAGTGAGACAATGGCATCCCCTAATTGGGGTATGTTGTGAGGCTGAAGGTAGTGGAGGAAGGTCGGAAAGTACCTGGCTATTCAGGTCTGGTCACTTAACACGGCTGAAGCCATTTCAAGCAACGTTTCAATTCTGAATGGTGGTCTTACACCAGGGCGATACTGATAGTATCTTCCACTCTGGAACGTGCCGCAAATATACTATATATTATTTTAAATGAATAAATTGTGAAATAACACAAATTAATCAAATAAAATGCTAGAAATATTTCGATTCTCACGCCTTCAAAATTTAAAATTAAGAGTCTTATTTGCAAGATACAAGTAAGCGAAAAAGTGGTTTTTATTTATTTTTTGCATAATTTTATAGGAATGAAAAAAAGTTACAACGTAGAAAACCTCAAAAATAGTCTTAGCCATAAAGGAGTAGGTATTTAAAAAAATTGTTTCTTATAATTACTTCATAGTTAAGTCATTCAAAAACATTTTTTTAGTGGTGTACGGTTATATTTTTTGTAATGTAAATAATAATTTTATTGAAATTCCAATACATAGAAAAGCTATTAGAAGCTTCAATTTATCGGTTGCATACTATATATTATATTTTACTTTCTTTTATTTACTTTCTTACTATTACTAAATAGTTATTATTGTTTATTCATAATCATATTTAATATTTAATTTACTTACATTTGTTTACTTACTATTTACTATTTACTATGTTATATTTATTACTTACTTTATTATATTTATTACATAATAAGGTGAGTAATAAATGTAATAAAGTAAGTAGTATAAATATTACTTACTTTATCCATACTAATATTATAAATGCGAAACTGCTCGAGTTTGTTTATGACGCTTTCACGTATTAACCAATAAAAAGACTTTAAAAATTCATTCACCAATATAAAGCTAAATTATATGCGAAGACTATTGTCTGTATATGATGGCAAGCTCTGGCGTTATGAAATTATAAATATTAATATATTATATTTGTTATACGTTTTCTGTCGCTAAGAAAAGCGAGTTTTTGCTAACGTCAGAAAAAAATCGTTTCCATGGAAACGATGTTGATATATTTGTAGGCTCTAAGCTGGTAGGTTAGGTACTCAGCCCCATGGTCAGCTACTGCTCCAGAAAATTCAAATATTAGGATATGTTTTGTTTTTTTTTTGGACAAGCTTCTGTTTTGGAATAAATGTCAGATAAGAGTTCCTACATTAAAAATATAATTCGTAACGATTATAAAGACTGAATGATAAATAGAGTATTTTATTATTATACTAACGAACTTCCAAATATTTAAATAAAAATAAACATCCGAAATGTTTGTAAGCGCATAAATTCCGAACGAATGAACAAAATTGGATAAGTAATTCTTTTTTCTTTGAGCTATAGCATTATAAAATTTAGGTGGTAAGCGAGATGTTTGAAAACTGAATGTAAGGGAATGAATATATGGAATGTGGGAGGGGGTGGGGGTGGGGTGGGGGGGGGGGGAGATAATTGATAAGTGCAAGCGCTACAGTTATTTCCCGTAATACCATGCGAGCGAAGCCGCGGGGAAAAGCTAGTTATGTAATAAATATAATAAAGTAAGTAATAATTGTTTATTATTATTTACTTTTTATTATTTAGCTATTATTATTTACCTACCTTTATTTTTATTTATTTTTTGTTAATACTCGTTAATCTACTGTTACTGACGGTATGGTCACCCTATGAATGCATTTGTTAAGCCACTGCAGGTACCTTGTACATAATTAGTTTACAGTAGAATATTATTGTGGCCAACTATAAGCAATATGAGCATACCGCCCAGCTGTAATTAGTATTTGAGTAAACTATATTTAGTGTTTCTTGTGAATTTGTATGTATGTTTTTTTATTTTTATTCCATTATTGTTCTTTATTTTTATGTTTATTTTTATTCCATAGTTGTAAAACTGCACATCTCGAAACAGGAATGCCCTAGTGAGATGTGCAGTTTATGTTTTTATGTACATCTATATATTTTAATAAATAAATAAACATTTTTTGATGTTCATAATGTAAACCGATTCTTTTCGAATTTATGATTCACCTATACTCCTTGTTTAATTTTGGTAGGCGGGAATGGGTACCGCCGCCCCGGGAATATTTATTGAATTACCAACACCTCTGCCATAGGTCACCCCAACGCTACGTTTGGTGATTTAGCAGGGGCGCCCGGGTTCATGGGGTGAGGTTTGTCTAGGTCTTGGAGGCGGATGACCAGGAAACACTGAACCCCAGATTCCAACCCACCCCTTAAACCCTTTCCTTTCCCAGAACTCTCCTCCCCTTCCTTTTCTTAAAAAAAACCGTCCACACAGCATCCTCAAGGATGACATAGGCCCTTAGGGAAATTATTTTCCCCATGGCTTCCTGTGTGGAGCTCATGTAAAAAAAGGGTGCAGTTCACACACGGTAGAAGCGAAACTTTACCAAAACAATCTCAAGCCTTGAAAAGTGAGGTCATAATTAAAGCAGCCAATGAGCGCAGACCTAGGACCTAGCGTTATTTCCGTTTTATATCTCAACCAATAGGAGCCTTTAAAAGTGACATCAAAATCAAATCGGCCAATGAGCGCAGTGTGATGCTTCGCAGGTGCTAATGTGTTATTTCCGTTTCATCCAAATTCCTAATACCGAACGCCGCTAAAGAAGTTTCACTTCAAAAAATCAAATAAAATTTACTTGCACACGCCGGGTGTTGCACCCGCGATCTCCGGATCGCTAATCGAGAGCCTTGCCCCTCGACCACGGTGGCCGCTTTCCGCTTTGTAATAACTAAGTTATCTAGTAAAAGTCACTGTTTTTCAAACACTTTGAGAATCTTCGCCCAATACGATTTTCCTTTTGCTAAAACTAGTATGGCCGCACTTTATAATACATGCTCCCTTTCATCTGCGTCCTTTTTTACACCGGAGCAACTAATTTTATAAAAAGGTCAACAAAACCGCACCACCTAACCAAAAAATCCAACCCAATCATCAAAAAAAAATTCAAAAAATACACATTTTTCACTAAGTCACATTTCCTACTCCTTTGAAAATCGTTGCACGGCCTTTATCTATGCTAATAATAGTAATTTGTATAATTGTGAACACTTTATAAAAAGATTTAAAATCATCACAAATACGCTCTACTAAATGTATTGTATTTAGATCCCTTTTTACAACTCTCCCTACCAATTTCATAGCAACCTGTTACCTTTTCGTTCATTAAAGTCCATCTTAAAGGCTTGACTCAAAATCGCGTAAAAACAACACTTCGATACAATTAATAAAATACCACATTATAAAAAGACCTAATCATCAGTATTGTAAAATTGAATACGTTTCATGTATTGGGTGTGACTTTTTTACTAAGTGTAACGTGACTAGTTAAATTTATCACGACTTTTAAGATGGATCCTGACTCGATTCACTCTTTATGAGGTGTGTTTCAAAATGTTCAAATAATTCGTGCAGCTGAAAATGTGCACAAAAAAGGCGCAAAACCAAATTAATGTAGAAAAATTACAATACAATATGAATGATTAGTTTTTTTTATGAAGTGTGCATGTTTTAATGGTAGATTAGTGGAAAATTCAAGCTTTTACGTAAATACCTTTGGTTCATTCTCTTCGAATTCAGTTGGCTCTAGTATTCGGTTCGGAGGGAATGTGTTCGAAATTCGAAATAAATTACAAACAAAAATTATAAAAAAAATTGTAGATTCAGTTCGATATTTTGAATTTCAAGTGACGTTTCGGATTTAAAAATCGAATAGATTTTCGCGCGTTTTGTTTAATTTTTCTTTTCTGTTTTTGTTGGTGTGTATTTTATCAAATAATATTGTTTCAATGCATTATTAAGTTCGACATTTAAACGTTTTTTCTTATGTTAAGCAATGCAGTATAACCTTGTTTATAATATTCTGTGCGAGGAGAGTGTAAAAGTGATTTTGTATCGGTATTTTAAATGAATAAATGTGCAAGTTTTGTATTTGATCAGTTGTATGGTTTGGATTTTAAATATAAAATCAATTATGGAAATACGGCTTAGCTAAATAAAAAAGACCTCCAATCGAATCGGGTGACCGGACAACTCAGAATTATGCAACTCCAACACCTCCTTCGAAAAGTCAGATTATTTTTTAAAAATTAGTTAAATATGTGACGTTAGGTAAGGTTAGATTTTGGGCAATTTTTCAATTATTTTTTTTAAACTTTCAGAGGAACATAAACGCTAGAAATATTTCGATTCCCATGCCTACAAAATTTAAAATCGCGCGTCGTATTTGCACAAGTCAAGTGAGCGAAAAAGTGGTTTTTATTTACTTAGCGCATAATTTTCTAAGAATGAAAAAAAGTTAGCTCATACAAAACCACAAAAATAGTCTTAGCCATAAAGGGGTATTTTTTAAAAATTGTTTCTTATAATTACTTCACAGTTAAGTCATGAAAAAACATTTTTTTTTTGTGGTTTACGCTTATATTTTTTGTCATGTAAATAATAATTTTATTGTAATTCCAATACATAGAAAAGCTAGTAAAAGCTTCAATTTATCCGTAGCGTATTTTTTGATGTTCATAATGTAAACCGATTCGTCGTAAAGATGAATCTAAATAGTATCTAAATAGGATTTCACGTATAACTTCATCTTAATGGTTTTTAAAAGGGGTGTTGAAATTGCATGATTCTGAATTGTCATGTAACTTTTTTTATGATAGAAAATAGAATTTTATTTATGAGTAAGAAATCATTTTTAAAAAATAGGCGGAATCTTTGTAAAAGCAACTGAAAAAAATCGTGTTTTAAAAAAATATTTTCAAATGTTTGTATTGCGATACAATCCTATCTTAACAAAGGGATTGCAACCTTTAGACCGCAAGAGATGCTGTTCTTGTTCTACCTGTATTTAAATGGAATATGCTCCTGGATTGTGTCCTTCGAAACCGTTGCACAGTCATTTGGCACATGAATATGACGCGTTCTTGAGTTCAATAGCTCGGCTGTGGAACGATTTGCGTTTTTTCCCCCCTACAACATCATTTCAGTTCACTCCTTCTTTTTCACAAAAAGACCCTCCACATAGCATCCCCAAAGATGAAGTAGGCCTTTAGGAAAATTATTTTCTTCTACGACTCGTTTTCGAGTTCAAGAACTCCGCTGTTCTCTGTTTCCTCCTTTCTACAACTTGGGTCTCTTCAAGAGATTCGCTCCTTCTTTCCACAAAAATACCATCCACACAGCATCCCCAAAGATGAAGTAGGCCCTGAGGGAAATTATTTGCTTCTAAGACTCGTTCTTGAGTTCAAGAACTCGGCTGTGGTACGATTTGCTGGCCTCTGTGTTTCTTCCCTCCTACAACATGGGTCTCTTCAAGACACTTAACTCCTCCCTTTCCACAAAAAACCCTTCAGACAGCATGCCCAAAGATGAAGTAGGCCCTGAGGGAAATTATTTGCTTCTAAGACTCGTTCTTGAGTTCAAGAACTCGGCTGTGGTACGATTTGCTGGCCTCTGTGTTTCTTCCCTCCTACAACATGGGTCTCTTCAAGACACTTAACTCCTCCCTTTCCACAAAAAACCCTTCAGACAGCATGCCCAAAGATGAAGTAGGCCCTGAGGGAAATTATTTGCTTCTACGACTCTTTCTCGAGTTCAAGAACTCGGCTGTGGAACGATTTGCCGATCCCTGTGTTTCCTCTCTCCTGGGGTCTCTTCAAGACCCTTCCACAAAAAGACCCCCAATACAGCATCCCCAAAGATGAAGTAGGCCCTGAGGGAAATTATTTGCTTCCACAAATCGATCTTGAGTTCAAGAACTCGGCTGTGGATTGATTTGGCGACCTCTGTGTTTCTTCCCTCCTAGAGTCTCTTCAAGACCCAAGTTCACTCCTTCGTTTCCACAAAAGACCCTCCACACAGCATTCCCAAAGATGACGTAGGTCCTAAGGGAAATTATTTTCCCGAATGGCTCCTTTGTGGAGTTAATGTAAAAAAAAACAAAATGAGATGTGAATTTAAGATATTTGTTTGTTTTTGGAAATTGCATCTTCTATTTGAAGAGAATATTATTTAAAGTTTTAATTAGTTAGACTGGGTTGTTTCACCCCAAGATTATGCTTTATAAAAAAAAAACATTTGAACTTGTTTTGACTCATGGCTATATAAAATTTTGGCCAAATATAAGCTTGGAATGAAATAACTATAATATAAATCAAAATTTAAAAACATTTATTTTAGTAAAAAAATCATTTTTAGAAAATGAATTTTATAAAATATATTATGATAAAACTATACTAACAGAAAGAAAAAATTGTCATAATAGACCCGATATAGTTTTACATGACAAAATTAAAAAAAAATAACTTATATCATTGATGTCGCTATTCCGAATTCCTGTAATATTAAAAAATCTATTTCTGAAAAAAATAAGAAAATATACAGGTCTAGGAAATGAGTTTAAAAGAATTTGACATTCTCAAACTGTAAAAATATTACCATTTGTTATTTCGGCTACTGGCATCATACCTAGCTCTCTCATTCAAAATTTAGGCTTATTAGATTTGTCAAATCTATTTATAAAAGTGCAAAAATCAATCATTTTAATTACATGTAAGATTACAAAAGATTTTTTAAATATTAATATTGAAGGATCGGTAGGATTTATCGGTCCAGTTAGGAGTTCTATCGAGCCGAACCCTCTGATATGAAAAAATCTGGAGTCGGTGAATTATTTTCCCATTTGGTCTCTGGTAGTTTGACATGTTGTTCTTGTATTGTTTTGTATTTATTTTACTTTCATAATGCAATTACACAGCGTGGATTGACTAGATGATCATTTGTGGAAAGGTGTGTGGAAGGTTTAAGTTTTTCCTGTGGGGAAGATTTAACCCGGACATTAGGTCGAAAAAATGGTAAATATTCATCATTTAGATATTATAAAAAAACATTAACACTATAGTTTATTGCCAATCTTATAATTCTGACGTCAATATTTCTCAATTAGATTGTTCAATTTACCCAAGTCCTTTGTTACGATTGTTACAAGCACAGGTGTGTTCTAGTAAAAGCTTTTCAATGGAACTAGCTGATAATCATAATAATTACAGAATGGCTATTCTAATGCATATTGCGCGTTCGTTACTGCGCAACAGGTCACAAAAACAAAGGTATATTTCAATATTCTTACTTTGTCGTGCATTTATTAAAACTAGCGTGTACCCGGCGCGCGTTGCAATGGCCACACAAGAAAGAAATTGTTTCTCCCTGCATGTCCTTTCCTACGTGTACACTTTTTCTTCCGCGTTCTCTTCTACTTTCCCGTCTTCTACCTTCCCGCGCCCCCCTCCCTCTCCCTCCTTCCCTCCCTGCAGTTAGACTATATAAAATATGCAGATTTTTCAAACACCCCTCGTATTAAACACGCCTCACATTAATTTTTTTATGCAAATTTCATAATGCCACCAATATTTATATACATATACATAAATAGAGACCTTCGCGGGCTTCCGCGCAATAGATTCATCGCAGTCGGATGAATAGTCTAGGACTAGGAAATAATTTCATAACGCCAGAGCTCATCACTGTATATAGAAACCTCCGCGGGCGTGCGCACAACAACTCACCGAAGTTTAAAAGTGGTTTTGCTTTTACTCAAGCTTCATAAAGACAATAATATCAAGAGACTTGAATCGATGTAAAAACTGGTAAGCAGATGTAAAATAAAAATTGGTTTTCTTAGTAATTAGTGCAGATTTCTTGAAAAGTCACGAAATCTTAATTCACCTGTCAAGATTGACCCTAACAAATTTTATGTGGTGAAAAAATAAAATGTTATAGGTAGGTACTTTTTCGATTGTCTGAATTCTTGAAACATCAGTTTCAATTTTGAAAATCACCGTTCGAAAAGCCCCGGGAACCATTTATTTAGTTAACCAACACCTTTGTCATAGGTCGTCCCAAATGGTTCACTACATTTGGCGATTTAGCAGGGGTGCCCGGTTCATCAGGGAGAGTCGTGCTCAAGTCTTGGCGGCAGATGTACCTACCTGCCACAAAGGCCCAAAAAAACTGTCAAAAAAAACTGTGCAATTTTTACTATTTCTGTGTGAGAACCTCTAAAATAGGCATTAACAATTAAAAAATGGAAAGTAAATAATGTACTTTAAATGTGCTCGCCAATGGGTCGTACTTATTCCCCGCTCTGTTCTCCACTACCCATGAGATCATAGTTTATCTTAAGCTACCGACATTCGATTTCGAGACCTTTTTTCAACTTGCTTCAGCGGACGCCCCCGACTTATTTTACCACCCACATCTCTCTCAAATATCAAATTATTATTCAATACATCTTTTGCTATTTTGCTGATATCGATTTTTGCTACAAACTTCATTATAACTAGAAATCTATATATATGAAAATCAATATATATTTTCTTGCTTGCATGTATGTATGTCTGTTCCTTTTGCATTTCTAAACCATTCATCCGATTGCGACGAAACTTTGGGGATTCGATATATTTATTTTTATTAATTTATTTATTTTATCAGGTTCTCCATAAAACAGTTATACACCAGAATATTATGGAGAAGATTACAAAATTTTAAGAAAAAAGTGTATGGGGGTTTCAGTTTCTTGTGACATAAGTCAGAAGATAGTTACTGAATTATCTGTAGGTCACATTGAAGATGTCAATGTTCAATACAGATTCATTTAGCAGTTGAATTGCTCTGTTTAATGGCGCATTTTGATAGGAAGAAGTTCTCGCTTTCGGAGCATAAAAAAGTGCGTGGGATCTCCCACGAGTGTACGCGTAAGGTTCATATAATGTAATCTCCTTCAACATGGGCGGATTCAGTATAACGCCGGGGATTAATAAGCGGGCTTCTAATGTATAGATCGAGAATTCCTGATAAGAACAACGATGGATACAGGAATGGGTAGTATGTATATTCCCTCATATACTCGTAACGCATAAACCTTTTTCGGACTCTTTCTATTTCTAGGATATAGTTTTGTTTAGGGGGGCCCAAATAATGGAGCTATATTCCAAGATGCTGCGGACAAGTGCTTCGTTCAAACAAATCCAAGCATTTTGTTGGCACGGGAGACAATGTCAGATATGTGGGATTTGAAAGAGAGATGTGCATGTTGATGTGCACATGCCCGCGATGGTTTCTATATATATGAAAGTGGCGTCATAAAATTATTTCCTTATTATCACCGTTCATCCCGATAAATATTTGGTGAGTTGTTATGAACACGCCCTTGAAGGTTTCTATATATTATATTGGTGAGCTCTGGCGTTATGAAATTTGTATTAAAAAAATGCACGGCACGCGAGCTGTTGCTAATCTGAGATGCTTTGTGAAGGGTCTTTTTGAGGAGAGGAAGGAATGAACTCTTGAAGAGACTCAGGAGTTGTAGGAAGAAGGAAACACAGATGCCGGCAAATCGTTACACAATCGAGCTGTTGAACACAAGAACAAGTAAAAAAAGCGACCCGTTCTCATGTGATAAATGTCAACCGTGTACATATGTTGGGCACGCGTTTGGCGTGTTTCCTGACTATGCACCGGTGCTCAAGGGATCAATGACGCTAGTTCCTCGGAGCATCTTCCATTCAATTACCGGTAGAACAAGGATAGCATTCCCACCCGACGCCTGTGCTCTAAAGATTGCAATCCGTTTGTTAAGTTAGGAGAATCTATCAAACGGACCGCCTGTTTATGCACAGAGTCGAGGGTGTCTTTTCGGGAATTTTGGGCCTCCAGATCAGAGGTGGCTGCCAAATTCAACCGTGGGGCGAACTTGCAATTTGTACAGGGTTAGCAGTTGTGTACCATTATATCTGTACAGTAAATAGCGCTCAATTAAATAATTGCCAAATTTGCCCCTAAAATCATGAAAAAAAAAAACAATTCGTTATTGACTTATATATTATAATTTAAAACACAAATAAATGAAGTGGTACATATTCGTACTACATATGTGCTATACCTTTTGATTCAAAAATATAATTTTGAGACTTGGTTGGGTATTTTGATCTCAAATCCAAATTTAAGTTTTGTGTGAAAACACAACGCGCGGTAAGACGCGAATATTTTGTCGTGTTTTCTGAAATATTTAACATTAGCTGGTCCTTGACATGCGGTGCAATGCCATTCAAAGAAATAAATTTATTCTCCCTGCATGTCCTTTCCCGTGCGTCGCCGTTCCCTTCCACCTACACATACTTTGTAACAAAACTTCATAACATCCTTCCTCAAGACATAAAACTTATAAAAAAATCTAATGTATACAAATCTCTATACTAATATTCTGTAAGAAATAGAATTCAACTATAAGCTACACCTTTTGTACTTGTGTTTTTTTGTGCAATAAATGGTTTTTTGAATTTGAATTTTCAATTAAGAATAAAAATATGGCTGAAACAGATCAATGAAAAAACCCTAATGGAAACACTAAAAACGACGGTGACCGGCCAACTCGAAATGAAACCAACTCAGAACCATCTCAGATAAGTCAATTAGAGTGATAAAAAAATACATTTAAAAAATTGGTTAAATTTGTTTTGTTAGGTTAGGGTTATCGGCTAATTTAAAATTATTTTTTTCATAGATTTTAATGACTTTTCAAGGAGGTGTTGAGTTGACACTATTCCCAGTTGGCATGGAACCATTTAACATTAAATTCATCATTATATTTTGTATGTACAATTATTTTATATAGTCGCTAATAAAAAATAAAAAAAACCTTCCCCGCCTTCTCCCTCCCTCGTCTCTTCCCTCTTCGCGAACCCCACCTCCCCCAGCCTTTCCTCCCTATGAAATACACACATTTTCATTTATTCTAATTTTATGACGCCAGAGCTTACCATTATATATAGCCTATGTGTTATACTGAAGTATGAGCTATATTATTGTAAAGTTTCATTCAGTAGTTTTTGCGTGAAAGAGTAACAAACACACATACACCCATACAAGCTTTCGCGTTTATAATATTAGTAAGATACATTTATTTCTAATATAGTCTTGTCTTCATCTTGGTGATGTTTCTACAATCAAACTAAATTAAATAACGTTTTTTTTTTTTTTTTGATTTTTTTTTTCAAAATTTTGACTTTATTCTAGGTTGTTTTGAATTTGAGATAAATACTCAAAATAATGAAAATCTACTAATTTAATTCTGCTGCACAAAACATAGGTTAGGTTATCGCTACCCGAATTTCTACCGATTTCTTACATATCTCCCTAAAACATTCGAAGTTTTTAAGCTCAAAAAATATATGTTATTTTTCAAGATAATATCTATACATTCCCTCGATAGATATTTTTTATTTATTTTCACGTCTGTCTCTGTTATTTAATGAGTTATATGTATAAAAGAAATCACAGTTTTTCTTTGAATGTTGGTTTAGACAACCCCTACGAGATTTTTGCTCTATTCTAAACGGGTCGTGTTTTATTAAACATTTTCACAATTTTCGCTTCATTATATCATTTTAAATATAAGCGCGCTCTCTCCAACATTCGTTATTACATATCTCTCCATCTTATTATTTTCGAGCGAGGATACGGCGCCTTAATCCGTTACACTATTTTGTTCGCTTTTCAGAACAACTCAAACAGGTCTCATAGAAATGGTTGTATCTCCCTTACTATCATATGATCTAAACGGTTTTAGAAAGAGAAAATAAAATATAAATTAACCACAAAAGAAGAAAACTGTACCTACTCTTATAACATTGTGAAACCAAAGTTCCAAACCACAATTTGAAAAAAAAATTGAAACTTATGGAATTTTTTATTAATTATTTTTTACACGGAACGACAAAAAGCAAGGTGACAACAACGTTATATTTTTGGGGTGTTATGCCGTGTTGCGATACCTCTACTTTATAGTAAATATTATACAGCGTACATAAAATGTTGATGAAGGACACTGTAACGCTGTCCGAAACGTTGGCTAAAGAAAGAGGTAGCGCAACACGGCAAAAATAAATTACATAAATATTTTCTCAAAATTAAAAAAAAATAGCTTCACTAGATAAAAGAACAGTCTTTCGAAATCAATTTATATTTTTTTGTGGAAAAGAGTCAATACGTCTAAAAATTGATTTAAAAATGACATATTTCTGATTTTGTCTGGTTATTCCCTCTTAGCCTACGCTGATGGCGTCATGGCATCGGTAAATTTGCAGTTATAAAGATGACTTATTGAAAATAGATTCTAAACATGGTCGAATAACCTGTTTCATCGGAATCACTGAACAAGTCAAGTCCATAGAAACTACAGTTTTCTACACTGATTCATCTTTACGAGACTTTTTGAATCCAAATAATTGGTCCGTACAAATCAATGAAACTGGAAACCTTTTTTAATTTTTTTTTAATGTGAAAACCTCACAAGAGTCTCAGCTGCTCCCGTCTGGGGCCAGTGAGACTATGGCATCCCCAATTGGGTTATGTTGTGAGGTTAAAGGTACGTGGGGAATGTGAATCCAAGTTTAAATAGGAACAAAATAATAATGTTTGGGATTCTTTTTTTGGACATGAATTAAGGTATAAAAGGGAATGTCTTGTATGGGAGCGCTCTTCTCCGTTGACCACCACGCGATAAACGTTACTTAAAATATAGTCTATAATTATGTGAGTTACATAATTTTATTAAACGGTTCCGCATACAGTAAACACATGACATTTTAACTGAGGGGAAGGAGATGGGGAAGAGGAAGGTGGGAAGTACCTGGCTACCTGGACGGCCGGCGTAGCCCAGCGGTAAGGCTCTTGGCTTGCATTCCGAAGGTCGCGGGATCGAATCCCGGCGTTGCAAATAAATTTTATTTGATTAATTTGTGTTATTTCACAATTTATTCATTTAAAATAATATATAATATGTTTGCGGCACGTTGCAGAGTGGAAGATACTCTCAGTATCGCCCTGGTGTAAGACCACCATTCAGAATTGAAACGTTGCTTGAAATGGCTTTAGCCGTGTTTGGTGACCAGATCTGAATAGCCAGATACTTCCCAATTTCCTTTTCCCCATCTCCTTCCCCTCCCTACTACCTTCAACCTCACAACATACCCCAATTAGGGGATGCTATAGTCTCACTGGCTCCAGACGGAAGCAGTTGGGACTCTTGTGCGGCATTCATGTAAAAAAAAAATCAGATCTGGTCACCAAACATGGCTTAAGCCTTTCCAAGCAATTCTGAATGGTGGCCTTACACCAGGGCGATACTGAGAGTATCTTCCACTCTGAAACGTGCCGCAAATATACCAAATTTTATTTTAAATTGTTAAATAACACAAATCAATTTAGTCGCCGAGATTTAAACTAGCGACCTTCGGATTGCTAGTCGAGAGCCTTTTGGGATATGTTGTGAGAAAGACGTAGTGGTGGGGAAGTGTCTGGCTGTTCCAATCTGATCACCAAACATGTCTAAGACCATTTTAACCAAAGCTTCAATTCTGAACTATGGTCTTACACCACAGCGATACTGAGAGTATCTTCCACTCTGCAACGTGCTGCAAATATACCTCATCTTATTTTAAATTGTTAAATTGTGAAACAACACAATTCAATCAAATAAAGTTTATAGCGACCTTCGGATAATCTGCTAGTCGAGAGCCTTACCTCCCGACCACGGAGGCTTGTCGAAAAAATAAAATGGCGTTCGTTGTTCTTGTCACACGTGAATTTCTGTTGGTCGGTCAAATAAATAGGCTATACAAACCAACGAAATTGACCACTGGAGCGACAGCGCAATTTAAAACTTTTTTCTCCCATCGCTCGAGATTTTTTGGTAATGATTTTGAATATTTTCCGACCACATTAAAAAAAATCATACCTCCGAATTTTAATATGGACACATACAAATTGATAAAAGTTCGATATAGCCAATGAATTCACCTGTCTTTTGTCGATTATCACATATTCGTAGGATTTATAAAAAAAATATTATAAAATCGTAAATTTCTACTTAGTTACTTACAAAAAAGGGAAAATTTGCCAAAATTGGCAGCAAAGCAATCCGAGGTATTTTAAATAGTGCCATATTGTGGCAAAAAGCGCTCCAGTGGGTCTGTTCAAGAAATACTTTCGGCATTTGAAAAACTAATCAATTTTATCAAAAGTAAGGAAAAATTCGGCTTAGTTCTTGCACACAAGAATTATTTCTATGGCTTTGTTTGTTCAGTGTTTAGAATGGATATGACAAATCAAGAAATAACGTATAATATGTCCACGTATAGTATACGACACGCGTACACCTGCAGTTTGTTATTAAGGAATTGATTTTCTCGGAAGGAAATTTCAATAAAGTTTCCAGGAAGTATTTTCGATGACACGACTGCGTCATACGTTAAAATTATGTTCAATTTAATGTCAAATGTTACATAAGAACTTGGATGTTCCGAGATATTCGTATAATGTCGGATATTTCCTGAATGCGTTCATAGTATTATAAATAATTTTCTGATGACCGATCACATAACCGAAGTCAACACTTCCCATTATTTGTTAGAGCAAAAATTCTGATCGTTTTACATGTTGTTATTTATTTATTTACTAGCTTTTCCCCGTGGCTTCGCTCGCACGGTATTAGGGAAAATTACTGTAGCGCTTGGACTTGTCAATTATCCCCCTAACCACTCCCGCATTCCATACATTCATTTCCGGTACATTCAGTTTTCAAACAGCTTGCGTTACTCTTAAATTTCATAAAGCTCAAAGAAAAAAATAATTATCCAATTTTGTGCAGTCGTTCGGAATTTGTGCGCTTACAAACGTTTCGAAGATTTTTATTTAAATATGTGGAAGTTTGTAAATATAACAAAAAATAACACTATTTATTATACAGTCTTTATAATCGTTACGAATTATAATTTTAATGTAGGAACTCTCATCTGACTTTTATTCCAAAACATAAGCTTGTCAAAAAAAACAAAACATATTCTTATATTTGAATTTTCTGGAGCAGCAGCTGACCAGTAGGCAGGGGGCTGAGTACCTACCAGCATAGAGGCCACAAATATATCAACATCGTTTCCATGGCAACGATTTGTTTTCTGACATTAGCAATAACTCGCTTTTGTTAGCGAAAGAAAACGTATAATAAATATAATATATTAATATTTATAATTTCATAACGCCAGAGCTTACCATTATATACAGCCTGTAGTCCTCGCATATAATTAAGATTTCTATTGGTGAAAGAATTTTTAAAATCGATTTATTGTTTTATGCCTGAAAGCGTAGCAAACAAACTCGAGCAGTTTCGCATTTATAATATTAGTATAGATAGATATATTTATTGTTTGAAACATTTACAGAGTGTTAACAATTATTAGTTTTTATTACAGTAATAGAATTGCCGTTGGTATATTACGTAGATATTAACACTCCAATTAGAAATGTTCACAGCATGAGTAATCAATGTTTAGTTGCTACTAGACGGAAATGCTTGTAGTGATAACAGAAATAATGATAATCAAAATGAAATATAAAACATAGTAGTGTCAAATATAATACCTTACATATAAAGAGAAAAAGGAAGAAAGAAAGAAAGGACGATAAAGCAGCTACATAACTGTTCTCCACGAAGTGTCAAAGTGTGTTCGTCTGTCTGTAAATTTGTTTGTATGTAAATTCTGTTTCCGTTTTTATAGTTCAGTAAAAATGAGTTTTTCAATTTGAACCCTTGAATTATTTGTACTTTTTTATTTGCACTTTTTCAATATTACGGTATCTACCTGCTTGACGAGAGTTTGAAAATATATAAGATAGTGCCGTTTCTTTGAACAAACCGTATAAATCATTATTGTAACTTAAAAAAAAATGTTACTTAAATTTTTAAGGACGAAAATTATGATAATGAAAGCACCTGTGCCATAGGTCACCCCTAGTGGTTCGCTACGTTTTGTGACTAGCAGGAGTGCCCGGGTTCATGAGGGTGAGGTTTGTTCAGGTCTTGGTTTCGGATACGTCTGCCTATCTGCTGCGTAGCGGCCGGATCAAGAGAGACTGATCGAGGGAGGACTTTTGACCTTTCCAACTGGACTCTCTCGACTCGTTGCCTTGCACCGCAGTTGGAGGGATGAATTCATAAGTCCGTCACTCCTGGGCACGCTGATCCCCAGATTCCTACCTACCCCTTATACCTTCTTCCTTCTCAGAACTATCTATCCTTACCCTTCTTAAAAATATCCTCCACACAGCATTCCATATGATGACATTATTTTCCTCAAAGCCTCCTATGTGGAGCTAATGTAATATATTTTTTTTCAATGAATAAATATTCTACATCTATTTGAAATGTGCTATTTACGATTTGCCGCCAAAACGACATGTTCGTTTTTATTCGCCAATTCG
Organism: Glyphotaelius pellucidus; assembly: GCA_936435175.1. Classification (NCBI taxonomy): domain Eukaryota; kingdom Metazoa; phylum Arthropoda; class Insecta; order Trichoptera; family Limnephilidae; genus Glyphotaelius; species Glyphotaelius pellucidus. The sequence continues at coordinate 4,720,761 of OW386561.1, forward strand.
GCGGCGTTGACGTCACGCCGGCCAATGTTGGTGCCAGCCGTCTACCAGCCAGTGGCGGTTTCTATGTCATAATGACATTGTGGCCAGTTGTCACCGTTTTTCAAATTTTTCAAAACAATTATTACAATGAAAATATTAAAAATACACACTTTTAGTACAATGATTAGAATCAGAAAAATGAACTTAAAATCTTGAACACATTTTTAATGGTATTTAGTTTGTGAAAATAAATCATTAATATTTATAAATCTTGTGATTTCAGAGAAAATTTTGGTTTTGATTTTATAAATAAGAGAAAATTAGGGACATGCTTTTTTGGACGAGAGGTCTTCGTTTACAGAACTACGACATAGTATTTTATATATCTTATTATAAATAAAATATAAATACAGAAAAGCTGTGGATACATGCTACTTGAACGATTTATTTGTTGCATTAAAAACTCTGGCGTCATGAAAATTGAACAGCCTTTTCGAAGATTAGATAATAATATAATGAATGCTTGAGAATGAAAGAAGAAAACTATGAACAAATATTTTTAAACTTAAGTGGACGTACGCGCGGCCCGTTTCTGCGCATTTCATACAAATCTTAATTTTGGATTTGAGAGCAAAATGCCCAACCAAACTGAAAAATTATTTTTGTAATCAAAAGGTAAATCAAATACTTAGTACGGATGTGAGCTACTTTATTTATTTTTGCTTTAAATTATAAGATATAGGCCATTAAAGATTTTATTGTTTCATGATTTTAGAGGCAACTTGGGCAATTATTTGTGATTAAATGAAAAACATTAAAAAATAGTTATACTACATTTATTTTAAAAATATAATAATAAATAAAATAAAACATTGTATAAAATGCATTTTTGGGTAATAATTTATGAAAAATGTAGTAAAATTATTTTTTTAATGTTTTCCATTTACTCGCAAATAATTGCTCAAATTACCTTTAATATCATGAAACATTAAAATCTTTATGGCCTGTATCTTATAATTCAAAGCAAAAATAAATAAATTAGTTCACATTCGTACTAGATATTTGATATACCTTTCGATGACAAAATAATTTTTCAGTTTGGTTGGGTATTTTGATCTCAAATCCAGAATTAAGATTTCTATGAAACTGGGCTATGAAAATGGGCCGCGCAAACGTTCCTCTTAAACAGGATGAATGATTTGAAAATTTTATGTAATTTCAATGAAAAATTGTTAATGATTTTAATTTTTTCTTTTTCAGTTTTGGATCAACGAAATAAGTGTTTTTTTAAGTGGTGACTTTCAGTTTAAAGTGATAAAAAATTGTTTATGCAATTAAAACATTAATATTTTGTGTTTGGCGATATTTTGACTACCAGCTGTATAAAGGTAAGATTTTTTAATTTAAAAATATGTTCAATTTTTTACGAGAAAAACTCTCTTTTTATAACTTTTGAAGGTTATTCCCATCAACGTAATATATCATTGAAGAAGAAGATAACACTTTTAAATCTAAATGAAAATATGAAAGAAAACAAGACACAGAAAAACAGAAAAAGACAATGGTCGCAACTGGGACTCGAACCCAGACCTCTCGTCTAACCGGGACGGCGCGTTTTCCAATTTCGCTATTGCCACCTTCTGTCAAACCGTCATATTTGTCAATCTCATATTTCAAATATTTAGAATCATTAATATTATCTTCAACTAGTTCTTTTTCCATATTATAGGCAACTACTCTTTTTATTGGAAACAATCATTCAAAGAATTGGTTTGTAACCTGAATAGCGTCTCGGATGAATGTATCCGAATTTATTCATATGGAACTATTGACTTTATGAAAGTCTAAATGAATATTCAATTTTTTACGAGAAAAACTCTCTTTTTATAACTTTTGAAGGTTATTCCCATCAACGTAATATATCATTGAAGAAGAAGATAACACTTTCTGTGTCTTGTTTTCTTTCATATTTTCATTTAGATTTAAAAGTGTTATCTTCTTCTTCAATGATAAAAATATGTTAATTAATCGTTTAATGCTTATGATTTTGTGTTCTTTAAAAAAATAGTGGAAATTTATTTGAACAAAATATAAACGTTGATATCAGTAAATATTACCTACATGTATAATATATGATACATTTGATTTTATCCCTTACTTAATTTTTAATTTTCTATTCCTAACAAGATTCTCTAAATTTTACACAACAGAATTAAATTAAAAAAATATATAATTAATTGTAAGGTATTGTAAGGCTATTTTGTCAAATATTTACACAATATATCAACAGCGTTATAAAAATAATATCAAACAGTATTAATAGGATAGAGACTGTACGGTTGAAATTTAAGAATCCGGCTAAGAATGCAACTCTGACGCCGCGCCTTACGAAAAACCGTTTTCGTGCGTGAAGTTTGTGTACAAATGTACTTTTAGTAAGTAACGTAAGTGGCGCCACTTACGTTAACAGATAGCATAATTAGCATCTCTTGGCAGGCGTAAGTACTACTGGATTTGCAATTTCGTGAACCGATATGGAGAGATTGACGATAATGTGGTTAATAACAATACCGCTATTTATTATATATGACTTCATTGCCTGTCGCGGTTGCTTTGTCCTGGTGACTAGCTGTCACTGGATCCCAGTGGATCCGAGGAACTGGCTATTTTTGGAACCGGTTCCTATATGATTCATAAAATGGTCACCAACAATCAAACTGGGCGAAGCCGAACGAAAAGCCATCCGCAGGGCCTAGCAGCCTGTGTTTTAAACCGCTTGTAAAACATTATTGTGTTGACATTAATCACATGAGAACGGGTCGCTTCTAAAACTCATTCTTGAGTTCATCAACCTGGCAGTGGAACGATTTACCGGCTTCTGCGTTTTTCTCTCTCTCTCTCCTACAACATGGGTCTTTTCAAGACTTCCCTGAGGGAAATTATTTTCATCAGGGCCTTTATGTGGAGTCCAAAAAATATACCGGTATTATCATTTACTTATATTATATATAAAATAATAAAATATGACGAACCGTAAAAGTATAACGGTCCAAAAGATGCAAAAAAATCGTTTAATAGATAGGTTCGCTCCTAATTAAAAATGACTTCTCTCCAAAATCTAATTTGCAATTATTAATTACACTGGACATAGCCCCTGTAATGGGTGTCTCAAAAAAACTACAGGTTTCTACGTAGGTACCGGGTGATAGAAAAAAAATCGCACAAAGACAGTAGGCGGCGCTTATAACGTAATAAAGCTGATCGAATTATAAAAAAAAATACCAATCATCTCTCGCGAGGGACTAAGACACCAAAATCAATTAGATCAACGTTGTTTGGTAGAGAGGTACCAGTGGCTTGCATTGTGCTGTAACTAAGGAAGCTCTCTGTAAATTTGAAGTTATAATATCGTTCACAGAATTTCAATAATTCGTCAAATTTCAAAGTTAATTTTCAAGCTCTGTAAAGGTTCTATTTAATTAAATGAAGACATTATGAGCGAAACTTAATCGAGAATCTGGAAACAGAAAAATCAGAAAAAGATATTTACACCTCTGGGACTCGAACCCAGGACCTCCTTACTTTCCGGGTTGGGCGCTCTTATCCACTGAGCTAAGGTGTCGATATCCAATTCGGTCACTTTTAACTGTACCATACTTCGACTAAGAACCACCCATATTATCTTCATTTTTCTTAACGAAATTTTTTTTTATTGGCTGCCATCTTTATGAATGATTGCAAGATTCAACTCGAACTAAATGCAATCTAGATGGTGTCAGGATAAATTTTTATCCATTTTATTTAATGTGCGACATCTATTGACTCTTCTGCGAGTCTAGGATGAATATTATTATTTTTTATTTTTTTATGAGTAAAACCTCTAACTGTAATATTTTAATTAAATGAAGACATTATGAGCGAAACTTAATCGAGAATCTGGAAACAGAAAAAGGTTCTATTTAAGTTCTGTTATCCATACTAATATTATAAATGCGAAACTGCTCGAGTTTGTTTGTTACGCTTTCACGCATGAAATAATAAAATGATTTTGAAAATTCTTTCACTAATAAAAAGCTAAATTATATGCGAGGACTATAAGCTGTATATAATGGTAAGCTATGGCGTTATGAAATTATAAATATTAATATATTATATTTGTTATACGTTTTCTGTCGCTAACAAAAGCGAGTTATTGCTAACGTTGAAACGTTGTTAACGTTTCCATGGAAACGATGTTGATATATTTGTGGGCTCTATGATGGTAGGTACTCAGCCCCCTACCTACTGGTCGGCTGCTGCTCCAAAAAATTCAAATATTAGAACATGTTTTGTTTTTTTTTGACAAGCTTATGTTTTGGAATAAATGTTAGATGAGAATTTTTTGTTATATTTACAAACTTCCACATGTTTAAATAAAAATAAATCTCCGAAATGTTTGTAAGCGCATAAATTCCGAACGACTGCACCAAATTGGATAATTCTTTTTTTTCTTTGAGCATGAAATTTAGATGGCACGCGAGCTGTTTGAAAACTGAATGTACCGGGAATGAATGTATGGAATGCGGGAGGGGGTGAGGGAAGGGGGATAATTGACAAGTGCAAGCGCTACAGTAATTTTCCCTAATACCATGCGAGCGAAGCCGCGGAAAAAAGCTAGTCATACATAAAACGGCTCGCTTCTACTACTCGTTTTTGAGTTCAACAACTCGGCTGTGGGACGATTTGCCGGCCTCTGTGTTTTTTCCCTCCTACAACATGGTTCTCTTCAAGACCAATGTTCTGTCTTTACCCTCCTCGAAAAGACCCTCCACACAGTTCTTTCAAAGATAACGTAGGCCCTTAGGGAAATTATTGTTAGGAAATTATTAGCGTCAAAATATTTCCCCTTTGCAATACAATCCAAATAAATAAAAATATATCTAAACTCATCCGAAAATTAAAAACTGTTTTTAAAATGCGATGAAATACGCTTTCAAATTTTATAATTCGAAATAAACACATCATTAAAAAAAAAAATTAATGCAAACATAAAAAAGGTTTTAAAAATGCTAACCTTATGTTTTTTCTAACTAAAATATTACTGAAAAAGAAATTGTTAAAAAGCACATATTTTATTATGCAAATATTAACGTAATCGTGAATTCACTTTTTTGACTTTACACGTAAAAATAATTTAAAAAAAAAAATTAACTTTTAGATTTCATTATAAAGCGTGGTGTTTTCTCTTTCTAGCCGCGTTCAGAACATATCTCTTAACATAAAAGGAGTCACACCGATTACCGAAAAGCGAACCTGAGGGGTTATGAACGTTGCGCAAACGTTTCCATGTAACCAAAAACTCACAAATTCTGTATCCGGAGTCAAAAATCACCTCTGTCTTCCACGAAGTTGATCAAAGCATAAAAAATCCGCTTGAAAAAATACATTTAAAGGGTTTCCCAATAAGAGATGTTATTTTGAATAGCGATTAGCGATCGAGAGATGATTAATGATTTTTTTATGGCCAGAATTGGATGGTATTGATCTGGACAACGTTTACTTTCAACAAGACGGCGCTATGTGCCAAACAAGCAACGAAACTATTGATCTTTTACGGGAAAAGTTTCCGGACCGTGTTATCTCTCGAAGAGGTGATCACAATCTTGTGATTTAACACCTTGCGACTTCTTCCTTTGGGGCCACGTGAAAGAGAAGGTCTACGCCAATAGCCCAGCGTCGATTCAAGACCTCAAAGATGGAATTCGTGAGGCTATCGAGGACATAGGGCAGCCACTTTGCGATTTGGTGATGGAAAATTTCAGGAAAAGGATATGGTCCTGTAAGCGTGGTTGTGGTGGTCATTTGCGTGATGTTATTTTTCACTATTAACAGCATACCTTCCTCTTTATAATGAAATAAACATCCGATCATTTATATTAATAAATAGCGTTTTTCTTTGAATATCAAAATAACACCTCTTGTGGAAAACCCTATATGATCTGAATCCATCTTTGAAATCATCGCAATTCGGAAACAGGCTAGTCCGTAATACATTTATATTACATCCTCGAGTCGATAGCGTGGGAGGCAAAGAAGTGGGCGATATGGGTGTAGGCAGCTCTGAGCCAAAATGGACATGTACCAGAATCAGGTACCAGGAGTAGAGCGGAGCGAGGAGGCAGGCTATATGTTAGGCCGGTTAGGTTAGCCTACAGGCGGCTGACGTCACAGCCTAGGGCGGGGGCGGGAACCTGTCGCGCCGTCCCGTGGCCAAATAAAGATCCGACTATTGTGTCAGGAGTGCGATAAAGAGGAGAGATTGATTTTTAATGCGACAATAATTGAACCCTTGGAAAAATGTTGTATCCAGCAATATTCTTATTCCGAGAAAAATTAAAAAAAAAATTAAAACAGTTATTGACGTGAAATATTGACGTCTTATAAATTGACGTCTTATAAATCGATGAACGCCGATCGCATTCACGAAAAAGCATGACTCATTGTCACGATGTCACGTTCCGCCTGAGCCGGGCGTACAAGCGAGGGGCGGAACAAGCGTTCGGCCTAAGCGTTCGGCTAAAGCGTTCGGCTCGTGACGTCATCGTCCGTAAACCGACTATACAGACAACCAATTTTTTTTTTCCTAAGTTTTAATATTTAAAATACAATAATCATACAATTCTTGAGAATTTTAAATGAGTTGATAGTTTCATTTTAACAATTTTAAAAATAAAAAATAAAATTTTACAGATATATAGAGAAAAGAAAAATAATGAAAACATAAATAACATATTTAAAAGCTTTAGAATAATATTTAATATGTAATTGTAAGTTAAGTTAAATTAATTCTTTCGGTAAGCCAAGTCTTCAGTAAGTTGACTAATTGTTTGTTTTGGGCACAGTTTTTAATTTCTGCAGGTAACACATTTAAACAACTGGAAGTCGTGTAATTTTATGTTATTTGTCCATATTTATTTGTATGCTTAGGTACAATTAGTCCTTCATTAAAGTTAAAGCGAGTATTATGGTTGTGTTCCAGCCTGATTATATATCTATTCTGTTCTATCAATTAGTAACAACGGTTGGTTGGTGCACACGATGAGGTTAATACAATGTGCACAAAAACAATGCAGGATTCAGAACTGATCCCTGGGGGACGCCCGAAACAAGCAAAATTTACAATTAATGATAAAAATATTGGTGTACTGATGACTGTTCTATCAAGAGTAACAACGGTTGGTTGGTGCACACGATGAGGTGTATATATATATGTAGCAAAAACAATGCAGGTTTCAGAATCGATCCCTGGGGGACGCCCGAAACAAGCAAAATTTACAATTAATGATAAAAATATTGGTGTACTGATGACTGTTCTATCAAGAGTAACAACGATTGGTTGGTGCACACGATGAGGTCTATATATATATGTAGCAAAAACAATGCAGGTTTCAGAATCGATCCCTGGGGGACGCCCGAAACAAGCAAAATTTACAATTAATGATAAAAATATTGGTGTACTGATGACTGTTCTATCAAGAGTAACAACGATTGGTTGGTGCACACGATGAGGTCTATATATATATGTAGCAAAAACAATGCAGGTTTCAGAATTGATCCCTGGGGGACGCCCGAAACAAGCAAAATTTACAATTAATGATAAAAATATTGGTGTACTGATGACTGTTCTATCAAGAGTAACAACGGTTGGTTGGTGCACACGATGAGGTCTATATATATATGTAGCAAAAACAATGCAGGTTTCAGAATTGATCCCTGGGGGACGCCCGAAACAAGCAAAATTTACAATTAATGGTAAAAATATTGGTGTACTGATGACTGTTCTATCAAGAGAAACAACGGTTGGTTGGTGCACACGATGAGGTCTATATATATATGTAGCAAAAATAATGCAGGTTTCAGAATCGATCCCTGGGGGACGCCCGAAACAAGCAAAATTTACAATTAATGATAAAAATATTGGTGTACTGATGACTGTTCTATCAAGAGTAACAACGGTTGGTTGGTGCACACGATGAGGTCTTTATATATATGTAGCAAAAACAATGCAGGTTTCAGAATTGATCCCTGGGGGACGCCCGAAACAAGCAAAATTTACAATCAATGATAAATATTGATTTACTGATGGCTTTTCATTAACGAGTAACAACGGTTGGTTGGTGCACATGATGACTTCAATAATGTATGGCAAAAACAATGAAGGTTTCAGAATCGATCCCTGGGAGACGCCCGAAACAAGCAAAATTTACAATTTATGATAAAAAATATTGATGTACTGATGACTGTTCTATCAAGAGTAACAACGGTTGGTTGGTGCACACGATGAGGTCTATATATATATGTAGCAAAAACAATGCAGGTTTCAGAATTGATCCCTGGGGACGCTCGAAACAAGCAAAATTTACAATCCATACTTCCATACTAATATTATAAATGCGAAACTGCTCGAGTTTGTTTATGACCTTTTCACGCATAACACAATATAAAGACTTTAATAATTCGTTCACCAATATAAAGCTAAATTATATGCGCAGACTACAGGTTGTATATGATGGTAAGCTCTGGCGTTATGAAATTATAAATATAAATATATTATATTTGTTATACGTTTTCTGTCGCTAACAAAAGCGAGTTTTTGCTAACGTCAGAAAAAAATCTTTTCCATGGAAACAATGTTGATATATTTTTGGGCTCTATGCTGGTAGGCACTCAGTCTACTGGTCAGCTACTACTGCAGAAAATTTAAATATTAGAATTCGTTTTTTTTTTGGACAAGCTTGGAATAAATGTCAGATTTGAGTTCCTGTATTAAAAATATAATTCGTAACGATTATAAAGACTAAATGATAAATAGAGTATTTTTTTATTATATTAACGAACTTCCAAATATTTAATTAAAAATAAACATCCGAAATGTTTGTAAGCGCATAAATTCCGAATGAATGAACAAAATTGGGTAAGTAATTCTTTTTTTCTTTGAGCTATAGCATTATGAAATTTAGGTGGTAGGCGAGATGTTTGAAAACTGAATGTAAGGGAATGAATATATGGAATGCGGGAGGGGATGGGGGTGGGGTGGGGGGGGGAGATAATTGATAAGTGCAAGCGCTACAGTAATTTCCCGTAATACCATGCGAGCGAAGCCGCGGGGAAAAGCTAGTCAATGATAAATATTGATTTACTGATGGCTTTTCATCAACGAGTAACAACGGTTGGTTGGTGCACATGATGAGGTCAATAATGTATGGCAAAAACAATGCAGTTTTCAGAAATGATCCCTGGGGGACGCCCGAAATAAGCAAAATTTACAATTAATGATAAAAATATTGATGTACTGTACTGTTCTATTAAGCGGTCAATAATGTATGGCATAAACAATACAGGTTTCAGAACTGATCCCTGAGGGACGACGAAACAAGCAAAATCATTACAAATTATAAAATGAAGTCGCTCCCGCTGTCTGTACGCTTCGATCTTTTAAATTACGCAACGGATTTTCACGCGGGTTTCACCAATACATAGAACAATTCAAGAGGAAGGTTTATACGTATAATACATACATATTATAGTAGAGAAAATCCGAGAAAATCAAAGAGGTGTGGCTTTGCTATGTATGAAAATTAACAGATGGCGTTGGTTATAAAGGTTGAGTAATGGCGTTGTGTTTCGTTAGCTACAGCAACGTGTGGCCGGGTCGGCTAGTTTACAATAAATTATAAAAATATCGGTGTGCTGATGACTGTTCTATCAACGAGTAACAACGGTTAGTTGGTGTTCATGGTGAGGTCAATAATGTATGGCAAAAACAATGTAGGTTTTAGAATCGATCCCTGTGGGACGCCCGAAATAAGCAATAGAGCAAAAGAGATGAAATTTTACGCCGGGGATGCCATAATAATAATATAATATATGTTAATAATAATATTATAAAAATTAAAATATGTTTGTTTCTGTCTATGTATGTATATATGCTATGCGTTGCTAAACCATTCATCCGATTGCGATGAAACTTTGGGGATTTGATATGCGCATGCCCGCGATTCTTACTATATACAGGAGTGAGTTCTGGCGTCATGAAATTATGCGTTGCTCATTATACAGTTCATCCGATTGCGATGAAACTTTGGGGATTTGATGAGGATGATTTGTAGGATCAAAATACATTCTTTCCGTCCTCGCGAAGGTTTCTGGATTATTACAACCACATGACAACACATCTGAAAAGTTTTTTTAATCATTACAAAAACTCTTACAAAACTGTCACAATAAGAGAATGACATTTTGCAAACCACGGATAATTAAATTAAGATTCAATTTTCGAAAAAGTTTAAATTAATCAATTTATTGTCACCTACGGTACTAACCAAAATCGAATACTTTGAAGCTTATCAAAATTTATATTTATTTTAAATAGGTACATATGTTAGACATATGTAACAAATTTGATAGAAAATTTGTATAAAAATTGCAATAGGTGGCACGCGAGCTGTTTGAAAATCTTAATGTACCGGGACTGAATATATTGAAAGCGGGAGAGGGGAGGGAATCGTGGGACGGGGGTTTGGCGGGAGAGAGGAGAGGGAAGGCGGAGTGAGATCGCGCGAGAGGGAGGGGTCGCGGGAGAGGAAGGGGAACGGGACGAATGGGAAAGGACACGCAGGGAGAAACAATTTCGTTCTTAAGTGACATAGAAATGCATGCCGGGAACTCGCTAGTTATGAATAATAATGCCAATTGTTCCGGAAAATTCATATCATTGCAGCATTTGACGGCCGGCGTAGTCTAGCGGTAAGGCTCTTGACTTGCAATCCGAAGGTCGCGGGATCGAATCCCGGCGTTATTTGATTAATTTGCGTTATTTCACAATTTATTCATTTAAAAAAATACATAGTATATTTGCGGCACGTTCCAGAGTGGAAGATACTATCAGTATCACCCTGGTGTAAGACGACCGTTCAGAATTGAAATGGCTTTTTTTAGTGACTTAGTGACCAAATCTGAGTAGCCAGGTACTTCCCCACCTTCCTCTTCCCTATCTCCTTCCCCTCCCCACTACCTTCAGCCTCACAACATACCCCAATCGGGGATGCCATAGTCTCACTGGCTCCAGACGGGAGCAGTTGCGACTCTTGTGCGGTTTCATATAAAAAAATTCTCAATTCATTCCTAATCAACCAGACACTATTTTCTCAAATTACTCCAAAGATTCTAACACTTCTCAAAACAATATCTTTAAATTTATCACGTTAAGCCAGAAACGATCAAATCGTTTCATTGGCCTTTCCGTCTAACCAGAATCACATTAAATATTACGATGTTAGAGCTTACTTGCGTAAACTGCCGACTTCTCACAACGTGACTCATGTTTTAAATCTGGCAAATTTCATACAAAGTCTCCTTTCTATTTTTTAACAAGTATTAAATAACATATTACAGTTTTTGCAGACCTGGTTCATATACCACACAGTGTTACAAATGTTCGATTGATTCGCAAGTATCGTTTTTGAATGGTGCGGGACAGCGGTCGGCAATTAGTTTAGGTGGCGGGTGAATTTGTCAATTTTTTGGCTTGCCACGCGGCCATTGCACAGTTAATAATTTGAGGTATCCAGAGTAACTTTATTATAAAACCTTTAGCTGCTTGCGACATACGGCACCATAGCAAATACTCACTACCTCGAAACGCGAACGAGTAATTTTATGTTTGCCGAGCTTGGATCTCTCTGCGAGCCGGCGTGTGCACGTAATCGTGATAATTCAACTATGACTACGGTGTTTTTTTTTAAATCTTTATGATGGAATCTAGGATATCAGGTGATTATCAAAACTATTTAACTTGTGTTTGAGTGTGATAAAAAATATTGAAGTAACGATTTTTCAAAACATATTTTTTCCTTAAGTTTAGAATTCATCGAGACTTTTAAAAATGTGTTCGAATGTATCCGGCAAAATTTTTCGTTTTCTGTGTTTAATGGATATTAATGTGTCAAATTAACTTTAGTTTTGTGATGTATTCAGGGTTTGCTTTAACAACTTTAAATTTTTTCAGCACCAAAGCGATTTTTGATGTACAGGTCGATGTATACAAATTTCAGAACACCAAAGCTTACCAACATATATAGAAACACTATGCTAAAATTCAATGTTCTGTAAAAAAATTGAGTCAAATCTATCGATTACTTTCCGAGATTTTCGAACGCAAACATATGGAACCTAAATTTTTAAATATATATAGATTGCAGTAAGTATTAAACACGACTGTACCAAGAATCACACAATATAAATTTTTTAACAATTTTTTCATATAACGATAATTTGTACTGTCCCAAAAACATATTAAAATAATAAAGTTACTCTAGATACTCAAAATCACTAACTGTGCGTCGATGTCACGCGTGCGCGTTCGAGTCTGCTCAGTCAATGCGCTTGAGACTGCCCGTCGTGCTTCGAGTCATGTCTAGCAGTATCATATTGCGCAGAGGTTCCCAATTTTATTTGGCTCAACGCCACTTTCCAAGCATATTTTTATTCAATCTCCCCCCCCCCCCCTCATCCCTCTGCCATACGTAACCCCAAGTGTTTCGCTACGTTTGGTGACTTAGCAGGGGTGCTCGGGTTCATGGGGTAAGGTTTGACAAGGCCTTGGCAGCGGATTAATTGGACACAGTGCACCCCAGTTTCCTACCCAACCCTCATACCTTTTTCCTTCCCAGAACTTCCTTTCCTTATTTCCTTAAAAAGACCCTCCACACAGCATTCCTAAAGATGACATGAGCCCTGAAGGATATTATTTTCCTCAGAGCCTCATGTGTGAAATTAATGTAAAAAAATATTTAGATATAAGACACATGGAAAAAAAAGCCGCAGGCGAAAAAAAAGGGTGAAAATTACACGTTTTAAAATATCACGACCAACCGATCCTTTACTTGATTAGACCTCCATCATTGAACAAGCAACATTTTTCACTTATTGTGATGGAAATGGGTAGATTTTCAAAATTCCGAAATTATTTGTATACTGTAGTAAGTATGTAAGAACACACAGAAAAAGGCGTCGCTGGCGTAAAATTTTTAAGTGGTCATGTAGTGTTTTGAAATATCGTGACCGACTAGTTGGTAGTGTTGCATGCAGTTATTGAATCCCACTCGGGCCTTGCTCTATCTATATATATATATATATTTTTTTTTTTTTTTGATGATGGTGTGCAAGTACGCAGGGCTAGAATAGGGTCACTTAGCGTTCCAAATCTGGCCAGTGGGCCGCCAATTGCCGACCGCTGTTGTAGGATATTATTAATTTGATTCATGTAATTGTTGCGCCATCAAGCAAAGTGTTTTTTCACAAGTCCTATTTGGCGAACGGCCATTAAGCTAGGTGCTATAGAAGCTTTGTTGCCAGGTTACCGGAGACTGCGGGATATCTTTTTGGTCTATACAGAACGAGAACAGTACTGGCTGTAAATTATAACGGAATCGTTTCGAAAAAAATTTAAAAAAAAAACTTAACAGGTCCTGACCAACAGACTTTAAAACGTTTAGACAGTTGGCGGATTTAAAAATACCTAACTAAAAGAATTATGCAGCTTTTTTATGATGTGTAAATATTGGCTCGTACCAAACTTACAAATGTTTGCGCTAAAGTATTTTCAAATAAGTCAATGACGAAAAAATGACCAAAAGCCGTTACTATGGTGATGGTGACATCATATTTTAACAATACAACACTCACATCTGTGCTGATGATGGACACTGTAACGCAGTCCGAAACATTGGTTAAAGGAGGAAGTGCAACACAGCATAATATCCCTAAAATAACTTACGATGTATACAATGAACAATACAGTTTTGTTCTTTAGAATCCTGGTAGGCAGTTGAATACCTGTTTCTTGTACTTAGTACCTCCGGACATTAGAGACTTTTCAAACAACTAACTACAAAAATATTGATGTATTATGACTTTTATAAAAGCGTAACATTGGTTGGTTGGTTCACATGACAAAAGGTCAATGAAGTTTGACAAAAATAACTCTGGATTCAGAACCGATTCCTGTGGGACGCCCGAAATAAGCAACATATGCAATAGAGACAAAATTTTATGCTGGGGAAGGTTTAAATAGGTGGTGGTAGTAGAAGATGTTGCATTTTGGTCTGGTCAGAAGCCCACAAAGTCTATAAGCTTGTAAAAAATGACTGTATCTCACTCCCATCCTTTCAATATAACTATGTAAAAATGTAGTATAAATGTTTAAAAAATAATTTAGTCCACATATTCTGTCCCTAGCTATTCTTTTCTGGTCTTTAAGTCTTCCTATGCTTCTCCTATGTTATTTCACAAAGTCCATCTCTTCCTCTTTCTTCTTGTTGATTTTTCACACTGTTTCACCTACTTCGTCATGATTTTTGTTATCAATTTGATGTACTTTCCGCACGAACAGCCCATCACATTATTTGGGATATACAGAATATTATTTTATGTGCATTGTCGGATCAATAAATCCGTAATAGACAAAAAATGGCAAAGAAGATTATGTGTTCATTTTATTAGTAAAATCCATTATTACTAGTGTAACTGCGCCGATTTAAAAAGATGTGCTTTAGGAGGGAAAAACTGGTTGTTTGTTGGTCGATTTTAGAGTTGAACCTGGAAAAAGTTTCGAGTGAGCGATGGTTGCGTTTTAAAAAAAATAAAGTTCATTTGTACAAATATAGTTTAAAACATCTCTTACGTTTTTTGGCCGCTTGTGAGGTAGTGGGTGGTCCAAAATTAATTAATTAATTAAATATGAAGCGTGGGCGGGGACCTCTATTAAAAAAAAACTGTTTGTACACCATGAAAAAACTGGTATTTTCGGATACAGAAATATGAAAAAAAAAACATCGGAAAAAAAACAGAGAGGACGGACCCCCAAACAACTCTATCTTGGCACACATTCCTTGCCTCGTTCACATTCATACATCGTCTTATACATGCTCTTCTATTATTCTGACTCTTGACATGGCCCGTCTCAAGTATCTGATTCACTTGGTCGTGCCATGTCTTCCTCGGGCATCCCCGACTTCTTCTACCATTCCTTTTGGGTCATATATTCTCCTTACACTCCTTTCATTCGAAACCTTTATTGGACAACCAATACCTCTGCCATAGGTCACTCCAAGTGGTTCGCTACGTTTGGTGATTTAACAGGCGTGCCCGTGTTCATGGGGTGAGGTTTGTCTAGGTTTTGGAGGCGGATGGCCAGGACACACTGAAACCCCAGTTTCCTACCCACCCCTTAAACCCTTTTCTTTCCCAGAACACTCCTTCCCTTCCTTTCCTTAAAAAACCCTCCACACAGCATCCCCAAAGATGACATAGGGCCTGAGGGAAATTATTTTCCCCAGGGTCTCCTGTGTGAAGCTCATGTAAAAAAAGGAGTGCGTCCAACATTTTCCACAAAAAGACCTTCCACACAGCATCCCCAAAGATTATATAGGTCCTGACGCAAAATATTTTCCTCAGGGTCTTCTAGGTGAAGTTACTTAAAAAAAATCGAATAGATTTTTTACTTTGTACTTAGTAAAGTTAGGTGAGATATTTTTAGGTTAGGTTTTCTTCTTTATATTCTCCCTAGAAGGCATAATTAGAATTGTGTTTAGATTCCGTCATAGATGCAATGAACACAATTCCAATAAATTATTTTACGTACATAATAATGCTAAGTTCGGATTGCAATCACATACTGGCTGTCATACCATCGCGAGATGTAACGCAACGTTGTGCAACTTGCAGTACCAACTTGCAGTACCTACTCTATCCAGGGCCGTGTTTGGGTAGCTAGCCGCCCTAGGCAAAACAATTGCCCCCTTAAGATGAAGCTTTACGAGAAATCCTATTTAGATTCATCTTTACGACGAATCGGTTTACATTATGAACATCAAAAAATATGTTACATATTTACTAGCTTTTCTATGTATTGGAATTACAATAAAATTATTATTTGCCTTACAAAAAATATAAGCGTAAAACCACAAAAAAATATTTTTTCATGTCTCAACTATAAGAAACAATTAAAAAAAAATTACGCCTTTATGGCTAAGACTATTTTTGAGGTTTTGTATGTTCTACCTTTTTTTTCATTCTCAAAAATAAATTAAAACCACTTTTTCGCTTACTTGACGCGCGATTTTAAATTTTGTAGGCATGAGAATCGAAATATTTCTAGCGTTTATATTCCTCTTAACAATTATTATAAATGGTAATAACTAGCTTGTTAGTAGGCCTATAAGCTATAACTGTACGTATCAGCAAGGGAGATGGGCTCATCTGCCCTGATGATGGACATTGTAACGCTGTCCGAAACGTTGGCTAAAGAAGGAGGTAGCGCAACACGGCATAACACCCCAAAAATCAATAACAAAAATACTTTTGGCCGTGAAAACCTAAAATCATACCATCCGTATGCAAGTTTGCGCCATCTCTATTTGAAACAGTACGAATAATTTACTAACTTATTTAATGCAATATTTAACATTTTTAATTTGTATAAGTTTGTGCAAAATTTGGAAACTATTTATCTTTGGAGTTTCGGTGCCGCTCCCCTAAAATTTGTCGCCCTAGGCAACTGCCTAGGGCGACAAATGGGCTGCCAAATAGGCTGCAAATAGGCGACAAATAGGCTGCCAACTGCGTGCGTAGGCCTAAATACAACTCTGACACTACCAACCTATTGCTCAAGATCTTACTACTGGCCAGGAGACGAGATGAACCAACACGTATCAAATATAACACTCAAATTGGTCAATCTGTACCTAGTTGGGAGAGATGGATTTGCGTCATAGATTAGCAGATATCATAGGCTGTAGAAGTGGGTATATAATGAATTTATTTAAACATTTTTAAAAACTGAAATCTTTGCATTATAGGCTTTAATTTGATGGAAAGTCACACAGGGTTTTCCAATAAGAGGTGTTTGAATAGCCCACTATTTCGGTAGATGTCATTTT
The DNA here is from genome assembly GCA_936435175.1 of Glyphotaelius pellucidus. NCBI lineage: Eukaryota > Metazoa > Arthropoda > Insecta > Trichoptera > Limnephilidae > Glyphotaelius > Glyphotaelius pellucidus. The sequence continues at coordinate 4,737,719 of OW386561.1, forward strand.
TGAAGCTGTCATTTTTTGACATTTGACAAGTAGAAACTACGCCATTAATAAAGATGGAACGATACACGCTTCAACAACGCATTGACATTATAAAAATTGAAATTATTAAAATTTGGCAGAGACGGTTCGTAAAACTCGAACATTTTAGGATCGTCGTGAAGCACCTTGTCGGACCGCAATACAGAAATTGGTGGAAAAATTCGAGCTGTTGGGACAACTTAGTGATGTGAAGAATAAAACCCGTGCACGTCGCTCAAGAACAACCGAGAAAGTGCTGTAGCCGAAAGTGTTGAATAAAACCCAGGTTTGTCCATTCCTCGTCGTTCTTTGGAATTAGGCATTCCACAAACGTCATTACACCGTATTTTGCATAAAGCTTTGGGTCTTAAGGCTTATAAAGTTCAGTTAACACAAGAACTCAAGCCGGCCGATCATCAACAACGTCATGTCTTTGCTGATTGGGTCTTTGAATATCAAAATAACACCTCTTATTGGAAAATCCTATATTTCTCCCAAAACTTCATTACTCTGCAACACTATGCAAAAATCATGCCAATATAAACAATTGTTTGCCAAATTTTGATTTTATTGAATGAGACATCACCCCAACAAAGTTTGTTGAGTTGCTTGGAGCCTCATAAAACTGGACTCTGATAAACCTGGACGATCAGATTCGTCAATGGACTGGATTACAAAAAAGCTTGTCGGTACTCGAACTCAACTTTATTCTCTAGGGAGAGGTAGAAAGGCTGCAAGGTGATGGTTAGGGAACCATCGTCTTGATGGAACAGTATTTGAAATTTGGAACAGTGGCTAGAAAAATAGTGAAAATTCGAGTGCATTTGTTTTTAAAACAGAAGAAGATTTGGAACTATTTGGAAGCAAGTTGTTGGTATTTTTCGTGTACACAATCTCGTTTTTTAACTAAAATGAAATAATTTGACTATCACAGAAGTACATAATGTCGTTTTGTTCTCAATCGTATTGTTGTGGCGATAATTATTTCGAGGTGTCGCGGTAGAACTATATAACTACGTTATAGTTGTTTCGTGTGCTCCTTCGCAGAGATACGGTGGTAAATAATTGGTTATCCCTTTTCCTTGTATACCTTATTTTTTCCTACACATATTATTATCAATTCCACTAAACACCATTGCCTCGTTTTGTTTTTGGTATTTACAGTCCATTCTCAAGTGCATCTAAAGCTGTAATTTGTATGCGGTTTTGGAAGCAAAAATCAGTGTTCATAAACGCACTTGCATGCAACCTGTTCTGTTAGTAGCTTCAACTAAGACTGGACCGCAGTGTATCTGGTAAACTACAGCTTATAGTCTGCGTGTGGTGCGATCAGCGATATAGATCACCTATAATCTAGTTGTAGTTTCACTATCTATAAACACACCAACGGGCAGCTAATCTGTTACAATCTCCATACATCACCGCTACTCCTTACATCTGTACACAACAGTTGATAGTGCAAACTTTGAACCAAATCAAGCCAACGCTAATCAGCAGTTACCACCGCTAATCTAGAGGTAGTTTCATTATCCATAAGCGTACCTACGCGCAGCTTATTCGGTTACAACTTCCTACATAACCACTATAGACTGAATCGATAAAGCTAGCAGTGCTTCCTTTGAATTATATCAAGCATCGACCAAGTATTATCTAGACAGCGATTGTGAAACCATTTATCAAACAGAAAGAGCATTACCTCTTAGTCGAAAGAGCTGGAAGAAGCATTGATTTTTACCTTTTGTTGGTCTGCATGGAGTAAATTTGACCTCCAGCAAGTTCCTCCCAACGTTTTGTGAAGATCATTTTTCAAACACGAAATTGAGACAATTAGAAATATTTCAGGTAGGGGCTCTCGCGAAATTAATCATTAACAATTTGATCAGCTGGATGAATACTAAAAAAAAATCATACCTTAAAGATTGCTTTAAGGCAGCGAATCGATAAAAATAAAAGTTGTTAAAAATCTAACAACTACGTCACGCAAAAAATTACGACAACACGTTTGCTCCATAATAAACAGTAAGTTTACATCAGTTTGGGTTGTTAAGTTCATCTCTATATCTTTTCAGGCTGGCTATTGGCCGATAAAATCACAAATTACATTAAGAGATCTGAGCAATAACATTGTGCTCTATTTTACATTGTAAGGAACTTGCATTTAATCTAGGCTTTCAAAGCGAGGCTTCGGAATTCAAAGAGCAAAATTTTAGCATGCTTAAAACATTTTATAATGTCGTCGATAAATATCGTAAAAAAACAATGGTCCCAGTTGAGACCCTTGAGGGACACTTGAAGGTACATTGACTATCTCAGAATTGATACCGTTTACTGCTATTATCTGGGAGCTTTCGTCAAGATAGGAAGGTACAAACCATGTATTCCCAAAGCTAACAGCTTGAACAACAGTAGACTATGGTCAATTTTATCGTAAGTTTGGAGAAATTCGTATATATTGTATTCACTTGGATTCGTTTATCAATTGATTATAGAATGGGTTCAGTAAATGCTGCAAGATTAGATACAGTGTCATATTTTAATAAAGCCGTGTTGATTTTTGTTTATTTATTACACGCCCTAATGGGCTTTTACATTCTTTGCTTGTAAGTTAAGTATCACAGTACTTTTAAAATCTTTAAAACTAAAACAAAAAAGAAAATATAATATAATGAAAAAAATGTAACAACAATAGCATGCAATACAAAATAAAAAACATAGGTTAAAATGATAAGAAGTCACACAAAAAAAGATATTCAATAGATATAAACAAAAATTGCAGAAGTTATCCACGACTATTTGTGTCTAGATTTATAAAAGAATTGGAATAAACAATGGTTATTCTTGAGGTGAAACTGGTTATTCTTAAGGTGAAATAAATCTCCTAGATCAGAATATTTATTTCCTAGATTGTGAAGTGTCAGAATCGGGGAAGAGAAAAATTTTGGTAAGAGAGTGTCCTGGTGTTGTTAAAGTAAAAGGGTAGTAAATGTCGGCCAGATCTTTTGGGAATGTGGATGTTGATTAATTGAAGTAATTCAGGACAGTCAATTTTGTAATGCAATATTTTAAGTAATAATATTAAATCTGTGTTAATTCTTCTTTCTGAACGATTTAATAGGGACATTTTATCCAGTAGGTAATTATAATCAATATTTTGTACAGAAATATGCAATTTATAGTTTATAAACCTCAGGAACTTATGTTGAATCTTTTCAATGCTGTCGGAATGAATATTGTAAAATGGAGACCATAACGTAGAGTTATACTCTGACAAGGTATTATATAATATGATAAATATGCCTAAATTATTTAAGTCTTTTGCAGCTCTCATAAATCCAAGAGTTTTAAGGGCCTTATAGATAATATTATTAATATGGCAAACAAAAGTTAGTTTTATACCAAACATTATACCTAGATCAATGATTTAGTTATTACCAACTAAACACAGTCGTACAGTTGCTCATGAACAATTCTTTCAACGATCTTTCTGAAGATCAGTAATAAGATATATCGATGATATCAAGCAATCATAAATCCCTAGTAATCGCCGATAGCCCAGTCGTATTTTCATTATCTACAAGTGCTGCTTATTTTGTTAGTAACTCCATACATCACCACAGCTCCGTGTATCTGGTAAGTTCTGCGGCAGGCTGTTTTCGAGTACTTTACCGGCTGTCGTGAGAGAGTGGTTGACGCAGCATAGCGGGGGAAGGTCGTTCGGCAAGCGCAGCTTATTTGGTTGAACTGGTGGCCGGTCGAAGGTTCGGATTTTGTATGGAGGTTATCTCAAATCTTTATCTTGCGATCTGTAAATATTTCAAATGCAAACAGACTTAAGTAAACGTTGACGATGTGAATCTTAACTGTGTGGGAGAAAGGATGGAACTCATTGCTTTGTTGTATTTGATACATTGATACATCATACGTAGAATTTAAATCATCAAATCGACTGTACCAAACTTTTACGCACAATTAATTAAAGTGTTCATTGGAGGGGACCCCACCACTTTCCCAACGGCATCATAAGGAAACATATGGTTTCCTCTTTCACCGCACACGTCAAGACTCTATTTTTTATTGAAGGAAGATACATTTATTTGAACGACTCTAGACCCTCCAATGTCCATGCATACGGGGTTAACAGTATGCAATTAATTACATTAACATAATACAAAAGAGAAGTAGAATTATCAGCCCTTGGAATAATTTCTCTGAAATCGGTAACATAAAAAAAGTGTTGTAAGATAAAAAAAATAAGAGCCGTACCCAGTTGAAGAAGCCTTCTGGAATAAGAGAAATAACGAAAAAAACAGTAATAATAAAATGCAAGTATTTACAGTAATAACAGAGAGAAAATGAAATGCAAAACCAAAAATCGTCAGAGTAGGTATTCAACAAACCACCAGGCAGTCCTAATGACAAAGTGCATGGCTATCGGCCCAAACAATAACAAATCGTCAATAACAAATAACGCGTCAATAACAAATATATTGTGTTAGAAATCCGGAGCTGGACTTCTTAGTTTCTCCACCTGACATATCATTGATATCACAATGGCGCAACCGGTAGGGCGGAATATTCTTGATATGGTATAAAGGGTACCGTATTATTAGAACTCCATTGTCGACTGCATTCGCCTCACTTCTTTTGAAAACTTAGCTAGCGACTACTGCTTGGTTCTCTTTTTTTGGTTAAGATTTTTCTGCAATCACTCCTTCTATTTTATTGTTTTTTGTCTGCCTTCTCTCTCTTGAGATACACAACTTATCTACATGTTCCAAGGATTCACCATTCACAACAGCTAACAATAATTTTGCAACCTCCCTTTCAAACAAACACCATGACTTTGAACTTACGTACCGTAAAGTATCTTTGTAGTCCTCTATAGAGATATTTATTTTATTAGTACTGGCCGTATCTCAGTACTATTCTGTATAGATTGAAAAACTTATAGTTCTTTGAGATCACAGTGACTGTTTATTGTTATTTCGTTCTATACAAATATGTTGAAGCAAGAAGCAAAGCAAAGTACACATCCTTGTAACTCGGAATCTAGCTTTTGTCTTCGACACACGACACCACATGACGCGGGTATAGCATAGACAACGGAAAACAATGTTATAACTGGTCATAAGCTGATATTATGAAATATTACACTTACTTACATTAAATCATTCTGTAAACATGCATAAGAATTCATTGTCCATCATGGACACGAGAGACTGTGAATCTTCCATACTGCTAGAGGCATATGAAAACTTAAGCTGTAGTTACAACGAATTATTCAAGATACCACACGGCTCTAGCACAGCATAGCAGTGCTGATATCTTTTTTATTTTTCTGTGTCTTGTTTTCTTTCATATTTTCGTTTAAATTATTAGTTTTATCTTATTCTTCAATGATGTATTGATATAATAATTTTTTTATTAATTTGTTAATATTGATAAACTAAGTCCAACAAACCGGACAGCATAGCTCAGGGTCCATGTCGAATGTCTCGCCATGTACAGTACAGCAGGTATTATGCTATAACCGACCGTTCACAGAAGTGTAATATCCAGTCCACTCAGAAGGGTATTTAATTTATCTGCATAGCATAAGTTCGACCCCATCCTAAGATGCCATATTGTATAATTGATTGGCAGAAGGCAAAGTACGTCTTTCTGAGTAAATATTTATTAATTTGTTAATATTGATAATCTTATAATTTCCTCCCCTTCCTATAATGCCATATTCTATAATTCATTGGCAGAAGGCAAAGTACGTCGTTCTGAGTAAATCTTTATTAATTTGTTAATATTGATAAACTTATAATTTCCTCCCCATCCTATGATGCCATATTGTATAATTGATTGGCAGAAGGCAAAGTACGTCGTTCTGAATAAATCTTTATGAATTTGTCAATATTGACAAACTAGGCCCAACAAACCGGACCAGGGTCCATGTCGAATGTCCCCGCCATGTACAGTACAGCAGGTATTACGCTATAACCGGCCACAAAGTGTAATATCCAGTCCACTCAGAAGGGTATTTAATTACTCTGCATTGCGGTGATTTCGTGGTGTCGACTAGTAATTCAATTTTCACTTCTTGGAGTACATGCATAGCGTTAACTGGGTCAGAGATCTATAGCCAGTCGGGTATCTAAATTATTAGAATGTTAAAAAAACTTCAAATCGTGCTGCAGTTGCGAAAATGGAGGTAATTTTATCTCGTATTGGATGATTTTTACGGTGCCTCCAAGGTGAGACAGTTCAGTTAATGTGTTTATTAATGTCCTTTACGTCGGCTGTGAAGCTCTGCTTATGGTTCATCGATCTTAATTATAAACATTACTCGATAAAATCTATTCTTTAAATTTATTTTAGACCCCTTTTATGCGTCGTATATATTGTGTTGTATAAGATCATGTGTGTCCTTTAACAATGTCATTAGCATAGGCAATTATATAGGAACTAAACTTGAAATTAATTATTAGAAATTAAACTTGATAACAATAAATAAATTAATTATATGGGAATTTCCAATAAGAGGTGTTATTTTGATATTCAAAGAAAAATGCCATTTTTTAATATAAATGATCGAGTGTTTATTTCACTATAAAGAAGAAGGTATGCCGTTAATAGTGGAAACACACATAACAACAGGCAAATGACCACCACGACCACGCTTACAGGATCATATCCTTTTCATGAAATTTTTCATAACCAAATCGCAAAGTGGCTGCCCTATGTCCTCGATAGCCTCACGAATTCCATCTTTGAGGTCTTGAATCGACGCTGGGCTGTTGGCGTAGACCTTCCCTTTCACGTGGCCCCAAAGGAAGAAGTCACGAGGTGTTAAATCACAAGATCTCGGTGGCCAATTGTGATCACCTCTTCGAGAGATAACACGGTCCGGGAACTTTTCCCGTAAAAGATCAATGGTTTCGTTGCTTGTGTGGCACGTAGCGCCGTCTTGTTGAAAGTAAACGTTGTCCAGATCAATACCATCCAATTCCGGCCATAAAAAATCATTAATCATCTCTCGATAGCGCAATCCACCTCTAAATAACACCTCTTATTGGAAAACCCTTTGTTTAGTTTTAAGCTGTATCAACAGATGTCAGTTGAGTAGTACCTTGGTAGAGTGGCAATTGTTGTCATTCATGTCTAATACCCGAACGGTTACGGAAATAGGCGATCATATACGATCGAGAGCTGGGAACCTTCAGTGTCGAGTTATCTTACTTCAAAATTACTTATTTATTCTTTTCACATCTGTTTCTCAACCTTCTTCATCACTTATAGACCAGCCTAAGAAGAATAGAGACAATAGACAACTTTAACATCAAACCATTTCGATTCTTCAATTTAGACTTAGGTCACGATTGCAGAAGAGTTATCTCATCAAAAATTCTCCTGGCCATCTCAATGCGAACCCTTACTTCCTGGAACAGATTCCACTAGAGATGCGTGAAAAGTAATCATTCGGTACTAAAGTAATCGGTACTCACAAAGTAATCACAGTACCGACTACCGAAAACGAAAAGTAGTCGTTACTCTTGATATGATTACTTTTGATACGGATACTATTGTTACTATTCGTGCCGCAGGAGGCGCTCCAGTACCGATTACTTTGTTGCTACTATTTGGCCGCTGGAGGCGCTCCACGCCAGTCAGCTGTTCTAGGAATGGTGTGAATAAAATGTGTAAAAAAATTACCACCAGATTGTAATAGTGTGTTATTAAATTATCCCAAAGCTAAAAACAAAAAATCAAAACTCGCATGTAAAATTAAGTTTAGAATTTCAAAGGAAGATGACACCTCAATCCAATGTGTTAATATGTAATTTGTTTGCATAAATTTCACAGATAATGTAAATTAAAAGTTATGTAATTTTCATGTAAACACACACAAAACTCTTCAAAACACTCTTAACCAATATTATACGTAGAATCCCAATAATTCATAACCAGTAATTAAGTACACGTTAACGAACTACACAAACGTCAAAATGTAACCAGTAACGATTTGTATCCATTATCAAAGTATCTGTCGGTACCCGGAACCGAAAGTAGTCAAATATCTAATCTAAAGTAACGGATTGATACTAGTAGTAGATACTACCCGAAAGTAATCACAGTATCCAAAACATTCAGTAACCAAAGTAATCAAAGCATTCAGTAACGGATAGATACTTAAAGTAGATACTACCCGAAAGTAATCACAGAAATCAAAGTAACGATTACATAGTACCGATTACTTTTTGTGAAAGTAACGGATACCGACGGGTAGTAAAAGTACCGATATTGAACACCACTAGATTCCACGCTTTAACTCAAGTGTTTAAAAACATGTTGATTGTTGATATTCTGTATTATAATCTGTTATCTTAATACCCCAACGTATGTCTTACATACTCTACTACAAACGGAAGTGCTATCATCTCTGATTATAAAAAAGAACTATTAATTTAACAGATACACTAATATCACATTACATCTCCCTTTGACTTGATTGCTGGCTGAGTGTGAACGCTGAAGGATAGCAAGAAACATTAAAACCTGTTGGTGAAACACTTAGCGCCTAATCTGTATTCTGCAGCTTAATGCACAATATGTCATTCTCTAATCGAAGTCGGGCTGAGATTTGCTCGAGAAATTAGCGACATTATTTCTGCCATAATATCTGGACTGTACTTTGACCAGCGTCCAAATGAATCACTCAATGGAAAACACAGTTTGTTGATGCAATTAGCATGTGAAGCAATATATGCCAAACGTTTGTTTGTGGATTAAAGAAATATGAACATCTCTTCGCTGTCATTAATTTTCTGTGTATCATTAAATATTTAATTATAGACTTTTGAAGAAGTGAGTATCAAGACAAAGATGGCTGTTTTCAAAACGATATACCGCCCGACGCTTACTTACGGTCACCAGATGAAGTATGGATGCTAAATGAAAGAACACACTCTAGAGTCAAATCTGCCGAAATGAGGTATCTGAAAGGAGTGGCAGGGGTTACGAAATGGAATCATATAAGAAACTCGATCCGATATGATCTAAACGTTGAACCGCTGTTACTCTTCATAGAAAAATAGCAACTGAGGTGGCTTGGGCACGTACTAAGAATGTCTTGTGACAAGATTCCTAGGAAAATATTGAGTGCGATTCCAGAGGGTAGACGTCCAGTGGGCTGCCGCAGACACAGCTGGTCGAGGCAACTCCAGAAACTGTGTGAGGAGAGGATGGGACTGCCATGGACGGAGGCCGAACATTCACCGCAAGACAGGGGCGTATGAAAGCGCCTTGTCGATGCAGTGGGTCCCCGACCCGAATAGGATAAGGGGAAGATGATGACTTTTGAAGAATATCATGACATTTTGTCCGGTGCAAGTGTTTTTGGCAACGAAAGCAAAGAAGTCCTTTTTTTTAATAAGTTGTAGTTTGTTGTGAAACAGATTTTTTTTACATTAGCATCACACAGGAGGCCTTGAAAAAAATTCTCAGGGCCTGTGTCATCTTTGGGGATGCTGTGTGGAGGGTATTTTTAGGAAAACAAAGAGAGGAAGTTATGGGTAAAGAGAGAAAGCTGGAGTCAATGTGTTCAGATGTGTAACGGATGTATAAATCCATCCCTCCTGATGCAAAGCAAGGCTTTGAGATAGTCCGACTGGAGAGGTCAAAAGGTCTCCCTCAACCAGTTTCTCCCGATTCGGTCTGCCATGCAGTAGGCTTTAAAATATTAAGATGAATTAATTGTTTGCGCCCGTATATATTCAATACGAATATTAATACAATATTTAGTTTTTGATGTTGATATTTAAGTCACCAATACAAAATTGGATTTGTTAGCCTTTCTTGAAAGATTTGTTCATGGACAAAAATATATACATTCATATTCGGGCGCAGACAATTAATTCATTTTAATAATTTTAATTAACTATAAATTTTTGCAATTCTTAACCCTCTGCGGTAAAAGGAAAGAATAGGGCAAACGAGAAATAAAATTGGAATTCCATAGTAATTGTGATATCGATCTTCTTGGCTGAAAGCTAGGTTTTATTTGCGAAGCTCTAGAATTATAATGACTGAACATGTACCTTCGGTTAGCTTCGGAACTTTTCGGAAACGAGAGCATGTGACCCGAAGAGCCCATAGACAACAAAAGAAATGCGAGAACTAATTATAGACTAATGATACATTACAGTAATTGACTAAGGAACTTGACCGTAAAAGATGTTCGTTCTCTCCTTTGTATTGCGGAAAACCGTGATACTTTCAAATGCTGTTATAGACCTTCACTAGATAACTCACACGAAGAACAATCGATTAATTATGGTTTTCATTCGAATTGAGTAAATATATCCAATGATTTTCCAATACTATATATATTTTAAAACATCAATATCAAAAACACAATTTTTTTAAAGTTTTGTTCAATGAACTCTAAAATTTAGTATTTACTTTAAATTTAAGCGTCATTTTCAGAACTGTTTTTTTTTAATATTAGCTTCACACAGGAAGCTCTGAGGAAAAAAATCCCTCAAGGCCTATGTTATCTTTGGGGATGCTGTGTGGAGAGTTTTTTAATGGTGGGTAGGAATTTGTGGGTCAACGAGTGACGGACGTATTAATTCACTTCCCACTGCGGTGCAAGGCGATGGGTCGAAGAGTCCGGCTGGAGATATCTAGGTTAGATCTCCCTCAACCAGTCTCTCCCGATCCGGCCCGCAACCTAGTAGGTGACAACAAACTTCATGAACCTGAGCACCCCTGCTAAGTCACCAAACATAGCGAACCATTTAAGGTGACTTTTGGCAGAGGTATTGTTCAATAAATGGTTCCCGGGGCGACTGTTCCCATACCCTCCTCCAAATTAAAATGGTGAACAAATTGAAGAATTTATTTTAGTTTCAAAAATCTGTTTATGAAAAAATAAGAAAATATACAGATTTAGGAAATGAGATTAAAAGAATTTGGCATTCTCAGACTATAAAAATATTACCATTTGTTATTTCGGCTACTGGCATTATACCTAGCTCTCTCATGCAAAATTTAGATTTGTCAAAGAATTTATATATAAAAATGCAAAAATCAATCATTTAAAATAATGTAGGATTACGAAAGATTTTTTAAATATTTACATTGAGGGATAGTAGGATTTATCGGTCCAGTTAGGAGTTCTATCGAGACGAACCCTCTGATATGAAAATATCTGGAGTCGGTGAATTATTTTCCCATTTGGTCTCTGGTAGGTTGACATGTTGTTCTTGTATTGTTTTGTATATATTTTACTTATATATTGCACTTGCATAGCGTAGATTGACTAGATGATCATTTGTGGAAAAGTGTGTGGAAGGGTTTAGTTTTTCCTGTGGGGAAGATTTAACCCAGACATAAAGTGGAAAAATAAAGTGGATCCCTCAAATTTACAGACGGATGAAATGGCAAACAATCGAGTTAAAACAGAACATCGCTACGGCGCTACGCTCAGTCAAAAATTAAACTCATAATTTGACGAATCCTCGTAACATGTTATGATTCATGGTCAAAAAATAGTACATCTGTAAAACGGGGCACTCAGATATCAGCTTGTAATTTAAAAACCGTTCCAGCAATTCACTCCACATTTGCTCTATGCTCTATCGATAATACCTTTTTACTACTCTATGGTCTATAAATAAAATATGGTCTATGGTGCTAGAAGTGGGCGGCCTTGGGAAATGGCATTAAAACTTGGAAACGACTTGTCTAATGAACCGATATGGCCGCCACAATATACCAGAACTATTGCTTTCTGCTATGAACGTACCTTTTGATATCTATAATGTTAACAGGTGGGCATAGCGACGTTGCAACAACACTAAACTAAACCAAGAAATAAACGTTTTCATCGAAGGAGTCTCTCGACTAGCAATCTGATGATCGCGGTTCAAATCCCGGAGTGCACAAGTAAATTTTATTTAATTGATTTGTGTTATGGGTCGTTCTTCTTTTTAACCTACATAAAGTTGTCTGAACCAGCTAATGGAGAAAAATTCAACAAAAATACCAATTTTATTATTTTATAATTACTTTAAAGTCTACTGCACTAAAGACGTAGCAACAGTGAGCGTTTTAAAAAAAAAAGTGTTAATATTTTTGTAGTAAAAATTACGTGACAGAGTTATAACTCCTCGTGATAGAAGTGCATTTCATACACATCACAGTTGTCTTCTGCCACCTCGACTTGTGTGTATTCTAATGTAATAAAATAAAAAAATGATATGACGACTTCCATCCATATCCATATCCATCCATATTAAACTATACTATACTATACTATACTATACTATACTACACTATACTATACTATACTATACTATACTATACTATACTATACTATACTATACTATACTATACTATACTATACTATACTATACTATACTATACTATACTATACTATACTATACTATACTATACTATACTATACTATACTATACTATACTATACTATACTATAATATTATAAATGCGAAACTGCTCGAGTTTGTTTATGACGCTTTCACGGATTAACCATTAAAAAGACTTTAAAAATTCATTCACCAATAGAAAGCTAAATTATATGCGAAAACTATAGTCTGTATATGATGGCAAGGTCTGGCGTTATGAAATTATAAATATCAATTTATTATATTTGTTATACGTTTTCTATCGCTAACAAAAGCGAGTTTTTGCTAACGTCAGAAAAAAATCGTTTCCATGGAAACGATTTTTTTCTGACGTTTTAAGTGAACTGAGTGAACTCATCTGCCCTGATGATGGACACTGTAACGCTGTCCGAAACGTTGGCTAAAGAAGGAGGTAGCGAAACACGGCATAACACCCCAAAAACAATAACAAAAATACTTTTTGGCCGTGAAAACCTAAAAACATACCAAACCTTATATTATCATAATTTGTTCATGATATCAATATATATTATAAAAGAAAGTTTACTACAATGTGCGTACCGCTAAAACTCAGAAACGAGTACCGGTACGATCAACGGAGTTACATGGTATGGTAGTCCTCTATCCCCCATCCATGAAGAAAGTTCTCATTTTTATCTGAAGGGCGTTTCTTTGAAGATATAAGGGCTAGAAGTTTCGCCATCTAGAAATTTCTGTAACAGTACAGAACATTCAAGAGTATTCGAGAGCATTCCACAACATTCCAGAACATCCCGGAACATTCTGGAATGTTCAGGAGTAGTCAGAACATACCAGATCATTGTGGAACATTCCAGAACACTCTAGAATGTTGTGGAATGTTCTGAAACATTTTGGACCATTCGATGCCTTTTTTGTATCGGTGGGGCTACCCTTTGGTAGTTCGAACGTCAGTTCAATCTCACATCAACTCCCTGAGCGAAGCCGGGTAGTAAAAAATAATAAGGTAGTCACACGCGATAGAAGTGAAACCTTAAGAAAACTAAAGTGGCTTTTTTATTTCATTGAGTCTCAAATCACAATGACACTAAAGAAATTTTCACATCAAAACTGTAACAATTTTATAACGCAAAAGCTCTCCATTCCAGAGTTCTCCTGCTTCAAAACACAGACTTTTTGCTTTGTAATTGAGATATCCACGTAGGTGACAGGTAGTAACAACTTAAATAAATATTTATGTACGGATACATTATTATATGTATTGGTTTCCACAGCCTGTCAGCGTGCGAGTCTGTGTTATATGAACGTGTTAAAATTCGAACAGAAGTCGTGCCATTATCCGACCTCACGACGCGTCCGAGCTTTATAATACTCGCAACCGATTTTACCAAGGGAATTGACATTTGGCCCGCAAAATTTTTATACATGCAAATATTTAGAGTACAGCTATATAATATGCTATATAAAATCGTTTTTTAAAAAACGATTTTATATAGCATTTTTCACTTTTATAAGTTTCATTTATGAAAGAAGAGAGGGGGCCTTTAACACGTTTTTTTAATACATTAATAAAACTTTTTTTGGTTTTTGTTTCAACATCAGGAAAACATTTTTTTTATTTTTTTTTGGGGTGTTATGCCGTGTTGTGCTGCCTCCTTCTTTAGCCAACGTTTCGGACAGCGTTACAGTGTCCATCATCAGGGCAGATGAGCAAAAATGCTGAGGCAGATGAGCAAATTTTGCTCATCTGCCCTGATGATGGACACCGTAACGCTGTCCGAAACGTTGGCTAAAGAAGGATGGAAGCGCAACACGGCATAAAATAAATAACAAAAATACTTTTGACCGTGAAAACCTAAAATCATCAGGAAAACAGATTGTTTTATTAATATTAAGACACATATAATGTTGTTATTTTAATATTTGGACAAATGTGATTTTGTGGTTCTAATATTAGGACAAATATGATTTTGTTGTTTAATATTAGGACAATTATGATTTTGTTGTTTCAATATTAAGACAATAATGATTTTGTTGTTTTTATTTTAGGAAAAATATGATTTTTTTGTTTTGATATTAGGACAAAATTTGGCACACAGGAGGCCCTGAGGAAAATAATTTCTCAGGACCTATGTCATCTTTGGGGACGCTGTGTGGAGGATTTCTTTTAAGGAAAGGAAGGAAAGGAGAGTTCTGGGAAGGAAAAGGGTACAAGGAGTGTGTAGGAATCTGGGGTTCAATGTGTCCTGTTCCACCTTCTAGACCTAGACAAACTTCACTCCATGAACCCGGGCACCCCTGCTAAGTTAACCTTATTTAAATATTTGGACAAATGTAATTTTGTTGTTTTAATATTAAGTCAAATACGAAATATATTTTGGGTAAACAGTGTGTTTTCATTTAAATACGCCTTCTGAGACCCAACCCAATGAAAGTAGTGATAACATCTAAACAATTGACAAAAAAACAACACAAATTTTCAAGTAACTCATTTTTCAAATAACTCAAATAATTCAGGTTTGAAAGGGTTATCCTATAAATGGTTCCTACAATGTGATATAATTTGTTATTTAACGACCACCATTAATTTTGTGTTTGACATTTTGAACAACAATATAAACATGAGCAACCAAAACAGCTCCCAGGCTTTTCAAACGTTAGGACAAAACAACTCAATGCTTTTTTGTCTATTGACTAATCTAAAATACTTACATGGTATTTATTAATTAACATGTTGTGTATTTGTTAATTATGTGTTATTTATCAACGAATTTTTATTGCATTTTGAAAGGAATTCTTTCTGTTTTTACTTATTTGCTTTTCGTGAGAGGTTTTAGTGGAAAATATTTTGTAATGTCTCTGTACTAATTTATTTGATTTTGCAGTAGAGTTCCAACAGGCTAGAACTAGTGGAATTATGTCATTCACAATTTAAAGAGAATGAATGTGAAGTTGGAAAGAACCCAGCTAATAGATCAGGTCACAAAACATAGCTAAAATTATTTATGTAATGTTTTTAAAGGTGGCCTCTTATCAGGGACTTACTGAGAGAATTCACTCATCCTTCTTATTCTCTCGCACGCTAAATCCTACAGATTTTTATTTAATTTTTTTATTTTAGTTTATTAGGGAAACAAACAGTTACCTACACATATTTTATTAAGGTAGTAATTACATATTACACGGTTGCATGAACCATCGAATTTTCCGCAAAAATATGTGGTATTTATATAAAAAACATAGATTAAAACATTAAAGAAAACATAAAATGGTAGAAAAAGAAGAAAAAATATTTACGAAACAAATAAAAAACATACTTTTTAAAGCATGTAGGATAGATAAAATGAAATTAAAATGTGAACCTACGAGTACACAAAAATAATACATTTTCACATCATAAGATAACGTTATTTTTTCTTAATAAAAATAAGGATAATGATTAGCCATTTTTCAGCGCTCTTGAGGTGATTTTTCACCAAAAACGGCGCTACATAAATCATTCAAATAATATTATTATAAAAATAAGGAAAAACAACATAATGAAATTGAGAAAATAACACACAGCAGGGGTGGAGAGTTCGTAATTAACAATTTCTTTTAATTTTTCCTATTACGTGTTGGGTGAATTGGTGATAAGACAAATGGAAAATATCGGCATCTGAAAAGATGTTAATGTATTTTGTGCACGTCCTTCTGAGAAATGAATGTCGTGTGTAATTTGTTTTTGAATGCGGGATGTGGAATAGTTGGTTTGACCTTGAGTTTCGTAGTGGACAGTGGAAATTAATGTTTTCTAGAAGATAGTTGATGTCAACAACGTTGTTGATTATTTTGAATACAATTTTCTGGTCGGATATATTTCTTCTATTAGAAGATAGTTGTTGTAAACAACGATGTTGATAATTTTGAATAAAATTTTCTGGTCGGATATATTTCTTCTATTAGAAGATAGTTGTTGTCAACAACGATGTTGATAATTTTGAATAAAATTTTCTGGTCGGATATATTTCTTCTGTCTTCTAAAATATGTATGTGTTTGTCTCTTTTTAGACATGTCACTCGAGAGATTTTCCTCTTATTTTATGTTGATCGGCGTTTTTTGGAAGATCTTCACCATTACAGTTATAAGTTCTGTGATTTTGACTTCTTTTTAAATTGAGATCTTATGCCATTTTTTCTTCTGCCTCCGGCGACCAATTTCTAGAACTACCTTCACTTTTTTACCCGAACAAGTAAGAGGCAGCATTCTTGGTATATAGTTTTATCTGCATAATCCGTCGGGGAGGGGTTGAATCGTTATAGTTTGCCTGACCAATTATCAATCCGTAGATAATATCATTCAGAGAACTAATATAGTGGATGTCGCGTGTCTCTTTGTGTGGACTTCTATTCGCCAAGAATATCGCCCTGGTGAGACCATCATTCAGAAAAATCTTCCTCTTTCCCATCTCCTTCTCTTCCCAAGCCCTTCAGCCTTACAACATGTATTTATTTAAAATATTGTACCACAGATTAATGATCCATTTAGGGGCCATCCATAAATTACGTCACACATTAAGGGAGGGGGGAAGGGGGTACAGAAGCGTGACATTGTGTGACAAGGTGTATGGGGGGGGGGGGGGGGGGGGCATCAGCTTTGTGACGTCACGTGCAGTGCATTTGCCACAAACATATTTTCCCTGTCCCATTCCGCCCCATCATATCCCATTACGCCCCCCCGCTGTGGTTAATATGATCATTATAATAGCTACTTAAATTTCGACGAAAATCTTTGAAATATTAAGGAGGGGGGTCAAAAAATCATAAAATTATTTCTTATTTAAAAAGTTTGAAGGTTATTTAAATTGTAATTAAATACATCTAATAGTCTGCTGTTAGAATCATTCCTACTCTTGTCGTGTAATGCTGTGATAGAACACCTGTGCTGCTGTGTAGTATCTTGGCCAAGTCGTGTTGACGACTACGACATCTCCGATTGGTAGCGTAATAGTTCCACTGAATTCGGATGGTTAGAAGCAGCTGGGACTCTTGTGTTTCACATAAAAAAATATTGTCTGCTAAATTGATACTAAAGTTTAACAACCCTGTAGTGAAATTTGTAAAAGGTTTGATTAAGGGCATCCATTCCCATTCTGAAATCCTTTTTACAAAAAATGATCCGGTTGGAGGCTTGACTGGTCGTACAAAGCTCAAGGTCGGTTTTAAAGGCTTTAATAAGGCTATATTTAATAAGGCTGTATTGAGTGTTTTTGTGTTCCACAGGTGGACACAGCACACGGTACAAGACGCAGGGGACAGCCGGCATTTTAAAGAAAGAAAAAGTGTTCAAGATCTTTATCCGAATCGAAATACTAGTTTTTATACAGGATGGCCTAAGAATCATCGAACATTAATAAGGTAACGTCTGCATGGTTGAATTTCAGAACCCAGTTTCGAGTGCATGTTGACGCCACGCCGTACGCGTCGCGCCACAAATAACATCTGTGTACGTGGAATTCCAAAAAAGATACCGTTGTAATTCGGTTATGAATTCAAGAATTCGTCACAAGATGGCGCCACTTTCGTCAGCAATTCGAACGGGAACGTGCCCCCCCGAGGTATAATTGACACGAATTTGTTAAAAAGTAGTAACTCTCCGGATATGGAAAGATTGGAAAAGTTGACCGTATACGTAGTTGTATTGTGCGGCTATATATTACATACGAAGTCATTGCCTCTCTCGGTTACTTTGTACCGGTGACTGTCACTCGATGACAGTGGATCCGAGGAACAGGCTATTTTTGAAACCAGTTCCTGTTGGAATAAAATGGTCAAACACGAACACCAACGGGGCGAAGTCGCCCGCAGGGCCTAGCAGCAAAATCTGCGGAGCGGATTTTTAACTGCTAGTCATTAATTATTATTGGTAGCTGTTTTATTTTTTAAGCTCTCATGCCTCAACTTTAATAAGTCGGAATATTTCCGCTTTGCAATAATACCCAAATAAATGGAATATTTGTGAACGTATCCGAAAACTGTTTTAGAAAGGTGATGAAAAACGCTTTCAAATTTTATTATTAGAAATAAACAAGTAAATTTTTAAATAAAAAAAAATAATGCAAATTTCAAAAAGTTTTAAAAATGGCTCTTAACTAAAATTACTGGTAACAAAAAAAAATGAAATCCCCACATTCTTTTTCGTTATTTGTTTTTGGGGTGTTATGCCGTGTTGCGCTACCTCCTTCTTTAGCCAACATTTCGGACAGCGTTACAGTGTCCATCATCACACATCTTCCCTGATGAGGTAGCGCAACACGGCACAACACCCCAAAAACAAATAACGAAAATTATCTCACTTTTTTGTAATTTCATGTAAATATAATTAATAAAAAATTCATAAAGTTTCACTTCTTTTTTTTTTTAATTGCAGTCGGAAACTTTGGTTTCACAAAAGATGTTTTTTTTGTGGTTAACTTTTAGGTTTGAATATAGTTTGGTGTTTTCTCTATCCAATACTGTTATAGTAAGGGAGACAAAACGATTTCTACAAGATCTATATGAGTTCTATATTTGACGGCCTCCGTGGTCCCGAGGCAAGACTCTCGACTCACAATCCGAAGGTCGCGGGTTCGAACCCGGCGTGCGCAAATAAATTTTATTTGATTAATTTGTGTTATTTCACAATTTATTCATTTAAAATAATAAATAGTATATTTGCGGCACGTTCCAGAGTGGAAGATTCTATCAGTATCGCCCTGGTGTAAGACCACCATTCAGAATTGAAACGTTGCTTGAAATGGCTTTAGCCGTGTTTAGTGACCAGATCTGAATAGCCAGGTACTTCCCCACCTTCCTCTTCCCTATCTCCTTCCCCTCCCCACTACCTTCAGCCTCACAACATACCCCGATTGGGGATGCCATAGTCTCACTGGCTCCAGACGGGAGCAGTTGGGACTCTTGTGCGGTATTAACTGTAAAAAAAAAAAAAAAAAAGTTGTTTCGAAAAACGAACAAATTAGCCTGAGGGGTTAAATATGAGTATCTCACAAGAAACCCAACGGCTCTAGACCACCTGAAGCCAGTGAGATTATTCCATATTTCTTCCCCAATAGGGTATTTCACTGTTCACAAAAATTGCGATGGTAAGTATTTTTTTTTTGTTGACGAATAATATTCTACCGTAACGATTTAAAATGTGCCATTTTCGATTTGCCGCCAAAACGATATATTAGTTTATATTCGTGAATTTGGCGGTGTTGACGTCACGCCGGCCAACGTTGTTGACAGTCGTCTCACGAGATATTGGCGTTATCTTCGTCATAATGACGTTGTAGCTAGTTGGAAGCGTTTAGGAATGTGTGATTTTTCAAATTAATAATTATAAATGAAAATATTGAAATTACGTACGTTTATTGCAATGATCAGAATAAAAAAAACATTTTTGACCTCTCCAGCCGGATTCTCTCTACCCATTGCCTTGCACCGCAATGGGAGGGATGGATTCATACCTCTGTCTCTTCTGGATACATTGACCCACATATTCCTACACACCTCTCATACCTTTTGCTTTCCTATTCTCCTTCCTTTCCATAAAAATACCCACCACACAGCACGCCAAAGATGAAATAGGCCCTGAGGAATTTTTTCTCGTCAAAGCCTCCTAGATGGAGCAAATGTAAAAGAAAATAACAATATTTTAAATTTCTTACACAAAATTTTGACAAAATTTCCCGTTTGTTTTGGACCACCGGTTACAAAAACACTTAAAGGAATGACGTAAATGTCAAAAAGCATATTAAATTTATTATAATCAGCCATCGAGCAACATTTTAAAAAGGGTATTCAAACTTGTTTTTTGTTTCTTTTGGGGACTTTAAAGACTTACTAATTCTGAGGCACCTTGAAAAATAACGAAAGTTTTCTTGAAAACGTTTCGAAAATATACACAAAAATAATTTTTGTATTTTTATTTCATCAAAAATCTTTGAAATCTAATGATATTGGGCCTACCAGTGAAAAAAATATTTTCCTTTACTCTTTAGTTCCTCTTTTAGCCACCTCTATCAGGTATTGTACTCTCAATTTGGGTGGCGGTTACGGGTACCATCGCCCCGGGATACATTTCTTGGATAACCAACGCCCCTGCCATAGGTCACCTCAAGTGGTTCACTACGTTTGGTTATTCAACGGGGGTGACCGGGTTCATGGGGTGAGGTTTGTCTATGGGTCTTGGCGGTGAATGTGTTTACCCACCTACTGCGTGGCAGGCCGGATTGCGAAAGACTGGTTGAGGGAGACCTAAACTAACTGAACTCTCCAGCCGGACTCTCTCGACACATTGCCACGCATCACACCGGGATGGATTTGTTCGTTCGTCACTCCTTGTGCACATTGATCCCCAGATTCCTACCTATCCATCGGTTCCATGCCAAATGTGAATAAAGTCAACTCAACACCACCTTGAAAAGTCATTAAAAACTGTGAATTTTTTTTTTAAATTAGCCGATAACCCTGACCTAACGTAACCTATTTAACCATTTTTTTTATATATATTTTTTTATCACTCTAAATGACTTATCTGAGATGGTTCTGAGTTGGTTTCATTCCGAGTTGTCCGGTCACCCTATCCATCATACCATTTTGATTACCAGAACGTCTTTTCCTTCATTTTCACAAAACGACCCTCCACACAGCATCCCCAAAGATGACATTGGAGATGAGGAGAAGGGGTTTTATTTTTGAGATATTTTTGCAAAGCGTCAGTTTTGTAACTACATAAATATTATTTATAAAGACATTGGTAAAAATTGTAATTTTTTTGCATATTTTGACTTTATAACCATCGATAGTTGTTACCTGTATGCTTATAATTAAATACGAATTAATATAATCTTACTTTTCAGTTAGATTGATTTAATAATTATGGTTATTATTTTATTTGCTGTGGGAGTTGCGATTCGCTTTTTGCCTTACAAAAACACATCCGGGTGGACAAGACAAAAACCCGAATATTATTAACATAAAGACAATTTTATGGTGTATAAATGAATTCAAAGCATTTTTTACAGGTGCCTTTATAGTGTATGCTTACAAATAATGCACGCACGAGTATATGCAAAGCAAATAAAATTTAATAATCGAAGATTTATTGCTGTTCGCATAATCACTATGGTATACAATTGTTGACCCTGTACAAATCGCAAGTGTGCCTAACCTGTTGAATTTGGCAGAAAATTCTGGTCTAGAGAATCAAAATACTTTAAAAAACATGAACTCGTCGCCTTAGTTCTTAATTGTCCAAACGACCATTTTAGTTTTGGTTCATTTTAAAATAATGGCATTTTATGGCGAGAAAAGGGGCCTAGTAGTTTACCGCATAATTTTTGTTCAGGCGCGTAATTTGATATCCATCTCGGGTACTGTGTTAAGTGTTTGGTTCTGAAACAGTTTTAAAAAAAAACTTAATCCATATCCCCCAAGTCCTTCATGTATTCCTTTCTCTTCCTCCTTTCCTCAAAGTCTCTATCAGGGGAAAATTTGAACAATATTGCCACTCAAGTTTGCATTACCTACTTGTAACAGTTGCAATTTGATAGTGACATGGGTCACAACTCGCTCTTTTGAAATATCGCAAATAATAGAAAATTCCATTTTTTATTAACTCAAAGTGTCGTGGCTTGAAACCTGTGTTGTGCCAATCTATTTGGGAAGACAGGATCGATCCTGAACAGCCATAGGAAGCCGTCAAAAGGTAAGAGACTTCCTTTCAAAACCTATTTTCCTTCGATCATTCTTCAGAACACAATCCATGGTCTATTCGTCATAAAAAGGATTTACAGTACACATTCTCGTGTTGCGGCATCGGCTGCGACAGTAAGGTTCCATGAATTAAATATGTATAGAAAAATAGTTCCTTCTTTCAGTACCTACCCACTGAGTACTTGTATTAATAACGCATAATTTACTGTTGCAAAGAAGACTCCTTGCTCATTTCATTACAGCTGTTACTGAACCAATCCTGCCATTGCTCCATTTTAAAATTAAAAATAAAGTATAAAAAATGATAGTTAATCACTTAACCAAGAATTATTTGAATTAATGAGACCTTTACCTTTACGAAAATAACTTTATATTAAACACCATAATATAATGTTTAGTTGAAATAATGAAGGAAAACCTTCTCCTCCTGCCAATTTTCTAATGGTCGTTTGGACAATTAAGAACTAAGGCGACGAACTGCTTTCGGGAAGACCGTTTGATAGTTTTCCTCATCTTAAAAGCATTGCAGTCTTCAGACCGCAAGTGCGAAGTGGGAGGTGGGAACGATGACCTTGTTCTACCAAAATTTCAATGGAAGATGCTCCGATGAACCAGCGTCTTAGATCTCTTTTTGAAGATTTGTGCACCAGTGGCGGTCTATTAGTTTTTAGTGAGCCAGAGTGCTAAGATTGAAAAAGTACTACGTTATTGCTATTGTTGTAGTTGAAAATATCTTTTTTTGTCAAAAAGTGAAAGAATCCTGAAAATTGGTGGTGGTGACTCCAAATAATTACAGATGTCGCATTCTCTCCCTCAGTAAAGTCAGTGTGATGACGATAATTCGACAACTGATTATTCAACAAAAGTTTGTGCGAGGTGGGAACCAAGAAAGTTAACCGGCCAGAATAAAGAAATAAAAAAAACAATAGCCTCACAACGCTTGCAGTGCTTGATTTCTGGAAAAATTGTGACCGGAGACGAAATATGGGTTTATTTTTTTAAGCTGAATCAAAGAATGCAGTCAATGGAATGACATCACACAAACTCACCAAGAACAAAAAAATTCAGAACTGTGTGATCGGCGAGGAAAGTTATGACGATGGTGTTCTGGATGTGATCGTGCTTTTTACAACACCGGGATACATGCCCTTGTTAAAAGATGGACCAAAGCTGTGGAAATGGACGGATATTATATTGAAAAGTAACAAATTAATCGTCAATAGTGTGGTTTTCAACCCATGTAATTGCATTTTTTATTTCTTGACAATTAAAGGAAAAAAATAGGAGGCATTACTTTTTGACTGACCCTATCGATGGATGTATCCTGAGTATCACATTCTTAAGAATTAAGGCGGCACTATCCGATTTTACGATTTCTTGCATATCTCCCTTGAATATTTGAAGTTTTTAAGCTCTTAAAAAATATATATGTTATTTCTAAAGATAATGTCTATACAATCCCTACGCCGAAACGCAAATTTTATGAAATTCCCTCGATAGAAAAAAATCGCAAAGTATGCTCCGAAAATTTTTATTTTCAAGGCTGTCTCTATTATTTAACAAGTTATTTGTATGAAAAAAATCACAGTGTTTCTTTGAACGTTGTTTTAGACAACCCCCACGGGATTTTTGCTCTATGTCGAGTAAAACGAGTCGTGTTTTATAAAACATTTTCACAATTTTCGCTTCACTTTTATCGTTCGAAATATTAGCGCGCTCTCTCCAACATTCATAATTACATATTCTCCATATTCTTCTTTTCTCGCTCGGATACGGGGCCTTAATTATATGTTAATGTTTTTATTATAATATTTTACTAAAATAAAACCATCCCCGATGCGAAAAAACCTATATGCGATTTTTACTCCTAAACGTTGTATGTCGTTGCGCATGATTTTCGTCGAATTGAATGAAATTGCGACTTAAATCACATAACCTTGGATTTTTCTCAGTTGTGACACTGCCTTTAGGGCATATCTCGTTAAAGGCAGTATATTTATAAGTTTTTAAAAAATTTCATCTATGTCCATTTATGCTGTTATTAGTATACAGCTAAAACCTGTTCATATTTACAGCATGTCAAGGTGACTTATTTGAACAAAAATGCACTTGTACATTATTGAGTCAGTAATCACCCCCTATTATGGATGCGTATATTCAATGATAAAATATGGAATACTGTTGTGGGGAGATTCAGTAAACTTTGAAGATGTTTTTATCATCTAGATTCATGTAGACCGCAGGTTTTCAACGTGGGCGATAACATCCCCTTGTAGGCATTTGAGACTATCAGAGGGGCAGTAGAAGACCTGGAGAAAATTACGGGGCGTACGACGGCGTGGGCAGGTAAAAAAAAAATATGGACTAAAAAAAAAAAAAGCTTTTTGAGCGAGTTCTACAATATGACGGATTTTAAAATATTTTCATTGAGCAGCTGATGTTAACACTCTAGCGACTGATTTTTTCGATTTTGAAAACGAAAGATGAAATAAAAAAAAATTGTCGATAAAGTCGGTTTACGGACGATAATTTAACGTGATAACATCATATAAAAACGATGGAGTGGAAGAGAGATAGATGCGTCACAAGCCGAATGCTTAGGCAGAATGCTTGTTTCGCGCTCTTGCTTGCACGCTCGGCTCAAGCGGAATGTGAAAACGAGTCATGCTTTTTCGTGAGTGCAGCCGGCGTTCATCGATTTATAACACGTTATCACGTCAAAAAACACGATAATCACGTACTAGAAAATTCACATATTTCGGTAGTTCGGTAAGTGGATGAAAATTGAACTGAAAAGATTCCTCCTTCCTTCCTCCTTCCAAATCCTTGGTAATTTGTTGTGCGCACGTCCGCGAAGGTTATAGGCTACATATAATGGTAAGTTCTGGCTTTATAAAATTTGTATAAATTAAAATGTGTGCATATCAAATATTTTAGCGGCAGGGAGGAAAGGCAGGAGGGGTAGGGGAACGGGAGAGGTGGGGTTCGTGGAAGGGGAGACGAGGGAGAGGGAAGGCGGGGAAGGTGAACGGGTACGCACCGGTATATAAAGCAAGACCCGTCGTGGGTTCTAACGTCAGCTCAATCTCCTGAGCGAAGCCGGGTACCTCAACTAGAGCATTCGAGAGCATTCCACAACATTCCAGAATGTTCGGGAATGTTCGGAAATAGGGAATCGGGAACATCATTGTGGAACATTACAGAACAGTCGACGGCTGGCTTAGTCCAGCGGTAGGGTAGCTGGCGTAGTCCTCGCATTCCGAAGGTCGCGGGATCGAATTCCGGCGTGACAAATAAATTTTATTTGATTAATTTGCGTTATTTCACAATTTATTCATTTGAAATAATATAAATTATATTTGCGGCACGTTCCAGAGTGGAAGACACTCTCAGTATCGCCCTGGTTAAAACCACCATTCAGAATTGAAACGTTGCTTGAAATGGCTTTAGCCGTGTTTTGTGATCAGATCTGAATAGCCAGGTACTTTCCACCTTCCTCTTCCCCTCCCCACTACCTTCAGACTCACAACATACCCCAATTGGGGATGCCATAGTCTCACTGGCTTCAGACGGGAGCAGTTGGGACTCTTGTGCGGTATTTACATAAAAAAAAGTTTCGAATGTTATCCTGAGCGAAGCCGCCTACCCCAGCTATTATACTATATATTATTTTTAAAAGAATCAATTGTAAAATAATACAAATTAATCAAACAAAATTTATTTGGGCACTCCAGGATTCGATCCCGCGACCTTCAGATTGTGAGTCAAGAGCCTTACCCCTAGACGACCATAAATATTCATTTTTATCTGTTATTATTCATTGTGAAACTTCATCGATTGTTTATCATAATTTATTATTTATTTATTTATTAGTTTTATTTTAGTAAATTGTACATTTAAGTTTACAATTTCCTAATTAATAATATCATATCATATTTTAAACTATATTTTTTCTTGTTTTATGTATCTCCCACAATACATTTTGAACTTTCCAATTGGTGCGGCCTTTAACGTTTCTGGTAGAGTGTTGTATAACTTCATCCCTTTGTATAGTAAACTATTCTGCGTATTCGTTTTGTCCTTTTTTGTAGTCTGATTTCCTTGCAAGTCCTTGTGTTGTGTCTGTGAATGTCCTTGTTGTATATAATTTTGTTTGAGAAGTATTTTGGTAACATGTTGTTCACTATTTTATGGATAAATATCATCGCGTGCAGGGTCAACATCTGTTTCACAGTTAGCCAATTTAGTTCCTTTAACATTTTATTTACTTTAGAGAATCTATTTCGCCGAAGTATTATTCTCATTGCTCTGTTTTGGAGAATTTGAAACTTATTTTGTTCTCGTTCGTTACACAGGAAAAGGATAGTTGAGCAGTAGTTAAAGTGTGGAGCAATAATTGAATTATAAATAGTGACTGCAGTTTTTCTAGAAAGTTTTTGCCGAATTCTTCCCAAAAAGATACTTTTTTCCAATTTTCTTTTGGGTATTTTCAGCATGTTTGTTAAAGGTTAGTTTGGAATCTAATATAACTCCTACGTATTTCATTCCAGAAACACTTTCAATAATTTCACCGTCAATTTTAATTTTGCTTTCACTGGATGTCTTCTTATACCCAATTGTTACTTCAATTCTTCTAAAATCCTGTTTAAATGCTACTATAACCGGACTGAGTATACGAAACACTCGCTTGTACCTAGATTGCATGCAGTTACTAATAGATATGCTGATGTGGCAGATCTATTTAACTGCACGGAAGCTAGGTACAAGAAGGCTATACTATCAAATATTTTCAATCAGTATTGAATTTATTTGCACTATAGAATTTTATATGTAATTGTATCTCTGGTGTCATTTCTTAATCAAAAGCCACAATTAACTATTGTACTCTTTTTTATTATTCCTTATTTAACTATGATTTTGTGATAGGTAATCCGTGTTTATGATGTATGTGTACCGTTTATATTAAATACATAAATATTATTTTGTTAATTAAATGAAGACACTATGAGCGAAACTCAATCGAAAATCTGGAAATAGAAAAATCATAAAAAGATATTTGCACCTCTGGGACTCAAACCCAGGACCTCTCTACTTTCCGGGTGGGTGCTCTTGTCCACTGAACTAAGGTGTCGATATCAAATTCGGTCACCTTTAACTGTACCATACTTTGACCGAACCACCCATATTATCTTCATTTTTCTTAACGCATATTTTTATTGGCTGCCATCTTTATGTATGATTACAAGATTCAACTCGAACTAAATGCAATCTAGATGGTGTCTGGATAAATTTTTAATCTTTTTCTGATTTTTCTGTTTCCAGATTTTCGATTGAGTTTCGCTCATAGTGTCTTCATTTAATTAAATATTACAATTTGAAGTTTTACTCATAGCAATTAAAATAAAAAAAAATAATAATATTCATCCTAGACTTGCAGAAAAGTCAATAGATGTCGCACTTTAAATAAAATGGATAAAAATTTATCCAGACACCATCTAGATTGCATCTAGTTCGAGTTGAATCTTGTAATCATACATAAAGATGGCAGCCAATAAAAATATGTGTTAAGAAAAATGAAGATAATATGGGTGGTTCTTAGTCGAAGTATGGTACAGTTAAAGGTGGCCGTATTCGATATTGACACCCTAGCTCAGTGGACAAGAGCACTCACCCGGAAAGTAGGGAGGTCTTGGGTTCGAGTCCCAGAGGTGCAAATATCTTTTTACGATTTTTCTGTTTCCAGATTTTCGATTGAGTTTCGCTCACGGTGTCTTCATTTAATTAAATATTACAATTTGAGGTTTTACTCATAAAAGTTAGAATAAAAAATAATGATATTATTTTGCCTTTTTAAATTTAATTTTCCTGGAATTGTCGTTCATTACTATTATGTATTTGTTTACACTGCGACCTTGTTGAAATAATTAACAAAATCGATTATTCCGCCCAGCGTTCTGCCTCATTTCCTTCGTTCATTCAGCATTGTACTGCTCGCACAGAAACGCGAATAAAAAGATAAATTTAATCTATTACCGATTTAAAAGCGAATATTTTTTACAGCAACACTTTTTGCCACAAGTTGTTGTGGTTAAATAAAGGCTGTAATGTGTCCAAGGTCGCGTGGATAATGCCGGGTTTGCACAGAGTTATGGTTAATATTTATAGGTAGTCGTGGCCGATTGATTTTATTGACGATTTTACTTTCAATCATAATTATATTTTATGGGGCTTGTTCTATAAATAATGTTACGTGCAATTGCAGCCGTAATGAATTTGAATGATGCAAAAAAATGATAATTTGTTTGTTACGATTTATGTATAGTTTTTTATCTGCTGCATCAAATGCTGCCACATTCCTTGAACGATGGTTTAACAAATAATGAAACATTATAAGTGGAACGTTTGTCCAGCCCTTTTCGGCCCGTTTCATACAAATCTTAAATTTGGATTTAAGATCAAAATACACAACCACACTGAAAAATTATTTTTGTAATCAAAAGGTATTTCAAATATCTAGTACGAATGTGGACTACTTTATTTATTTTAGCTTTAAATTATAAGATACTAGCTTTTCCCCGCGGCTTCGCTCGCATGGTATTACGGGAAATTACTGTAGCGGTTGAACTTATCAATTATACCCCCTCCTCCCCACCCCCACCCCCTCCCGAATTCCATACATTCATTCCCTTACATTCAGTTTTCAAACATCTCGCCTGCCACCTAAATTTCATAAAGCTATAGCTCAAAGAAAAAAAGAATTATCCAATTTTGTTCATTCGTTCGGAATTTATGCGCTTACAAACATTTCGGATGTTTATTTTTAATTAAATATTTGAAATCAATTTTTCCATCTACCTACAGATTAGACGTGTCATCTTTGCTCATACGAATTTAAAGAAATAAACACAAATAAAGCTATTTTCAAGCGGTAAAAAGTGCAGAATAGATTTATTTCGCGATCGCGCGTTGTCTGTGCGTTTTTAAAATTTAAAAAAAGCGACTCTGTGCCCTATTTCATAGTTTTGAAAAAAGGATAATAACACACAACAATATAGTGAAGTAAATAAATAATAAACAGTGAAATACAACGAAATATAAAGTGCATCCTAAATAATCTATAACCTCAATAAAAACTGTGTTTTTTTTAAAAACTTGAGAAGTGAATTTAAAACAACTAAAATAAAGATTTCAATTAATTGATAACTATTATTAATAACTTTATAACCTGTAAAATCTCGGCTGTTGACACCTAGGAATTGGTCTAGCGGTTAGCGTAACTCACTTGCTTGTCGAAGCCAGCAGCTAAGGAGAGGGGTTCAATCCTCAGTCCGGAAAATCTTTTTTCGCATTTATTTTTATAATTATTACAGCGAAAGCGAATCTTTTAAAAACAAAAAATGAATCCACATCAATTTATGGATTCTGCGAAGGAGGCAATTGATGATTTATTGAATTGTGTACAAGATAAAGTTAATAAATTTAACAAAGAACAAATTCACTTAATTACAACGAAAACAAGTGCTATATTAAACTGGATGGGACATTTAACTATTCAATTATCTGAAGCAAAAGAAAAAATAATTGAACCTACATTCGGATACGGAAAAGTAGCTGAAAACCAAAATAAAACATTGAAAAGTGATTACAAATTAATAGTTTCATCGAACAATGCTGAGGAATCGTCAGAAAATATACAAAATAAAATCAGGAAGAAAATTAACTTAAGTAAAATTGGTGCCAAAGTGATCGGTGTTAATGCGATATCTAAAAATAGAATACTTATAAAATGTTCGACAAAGTACGATGCGGAAAAAATGAGTAAAGCTATTGGGGACGAGTTCAAGGACATCAGTGCTACAGAAATTAAAAAGAAGAGACCAACTATAATACTTAAGGGCATTGCTAATGACTACAATAAGGATGATATTATACAAGATATTATCCAACAGAATGAAGATATCAAGGCTGTGATCATAGATAAACCAGAAACTGAGATGACGTTAAAAAAGATCTTGAAAAACAAATATAATAACACTTCTAATTACATATTAGAAGTTAGTACTCAAATAAGAAGAAGGCTAGTCTATACCGGTAAAATCTATGTGGGGTACCAAAGAATACAAGTAGAAGATGCCCTTCCTGTGGTGCAGTGCTACCATTGTTTGAGTTTTGGACATACTTCTGTCAGGTGTCTTCACAAAGAAAAGGACAAACCATTGTGTACACACTGTGCTGGTGATCATTCCTACAAAGATTGTGCTAACAAAGATAAAGAACCTAAATGTAAAAACTGTGATAACAAAAATAAAAAAATGAACTGGAATATTGATATTAGGCATTCTGCAAACGATAAAACGAAATGCATTGTGTATAAAAAAATGAGCAATTTAGCAAAGGAAAAAATAGAATATTGACTAGTAATAACATTAAACATGTCTCAAAGTAGATGTAGTGATATTATAATACATTTGATTTTTTCTCGTAGAATTTGCTACATTTCAATAAATACAATTTACGTTGCCAAACATTACACATTTATATTTCTATATTATATTAAAGAAAAAAAACATTGTAATAAGATTCTAAATTTCCAAACGTCGTCATTTTCTATTATTGAATATTCATTTTATTACATAAATATTGTTATAAACATTATAAAAGATCACAAAATAATTAACAAAAACAACATTATTATATTACATTATGTTTTTAACAATAATTTCATAACCACACCTTCAATAACATTTTTTTGTTTACTTAAACATGCATATTACTGTGTACTATATCTCACATTCATAAATATAAAAACAGTTTTTAAAAAAATCTTAAAATATGATAAATATTCTGAAATAACACTAGATGTGAACATACAGTTTATTTTATATTTATTAAGTCTTTATAAAAAAGTATTTGTAGCAATTAGCTCTAGATTCAATCACTTTTATATTGTTAAATATTTAAAATTAAACTCTTCAATCTATAATCACAATACTTCTGTTGTTAAACAAAACCAGAAAATAATCTATTCTCACGGGCTGAAAACTGCAAAAGATACGAATTATTGTTCAGGTTTCTCAAATGGAGTCATTTTATATTGCTCTCTTTTTATGTTTACTGGACAGATAATAAGAATACGTGTTAATTGTATTATTTATGTACGGGATTTAATGAACCTAATAAAAATATTAAATTTTATTGTTTTACACAAAAATGAAATAAATGTAATATTATTTAATGCTAAATGCATGGAAAACCATTTTGTATCAATATATTATACCATCTGCTATAACATTAAGAAAAATAATTGTGGTATCTTAGATAAAAACAAGTATGTAATTATATCAAGTACAAATTTGAACCTCACACTGCATTATATAGATATATTTATTATAGAAATATTTCAATATGTAAAATCAACCAAACCCGTATTAGAAACTTATTGTATCGCATCAAATTTAACTACGAATTAAATGGCGCAGAATAATTTTTCGTATATTGATAATGATAACGAAATAGAATGTAGCACAGTAAATAATTTAGAAGTTTGGATAAAAAAACAAAGCATAAATGCTTCTGATAATCTTGTTTGTATTCAATTAAATATAAGATCTATACAAAAATATTGGGATGTATTGCATGTATATTTATTAAATAGTTTGAAGCATATTGACATTCTAATGCTATGTGAAACATCTGTTCAAACTGAAAGTACGAGTTTGTACAATATTCCCGGATATAATGCATATAACTACTGCAGGACTGATAAGTCAGGAGGAGGTATTATATTGTATATAAGAAACAAATTTGAATTTAGACCAAAATCGTTCCAATCACAACATTTTGAAAATATAACAGGAAAGCTCATACTCCAGGACGAAACTAAAGTTAATATAATAGCCATCTATAGACCTCCTAATCTCAGTAAATCTTCATTTCTAACGGAATTATCAGCACATCTTGATACAATTAATAGTAAGGAAAATATTATCTTACTCGGAGATCTAAATCTAAATTTACTAAATGACCAAGATTATATCATAACTTCGTATGAAAACTTACTTACTAACCATTATTTAACTAAATGCATCAATATAGTAACCAGAGAAGCTGTATTAAATGGACAAATAACTCGCACTTGTATTGACCATATATTTGCTAAATTTAGAGGCAAGAAAATAACTGCTTGCGTCTGCGAAAATAATATTGCTGATCATTTTATCACTGCTATTAATATAAAATCTCATAAACGTCCGATAGACTTTGCAAATAAGTATGTTCAAATCATTTCACAAAAGGCTATTGATAGATATATCAGAGATTATAACTGGAGTAAACTTATAGAGGAGAAGGATTGTATTCTATTATATGAAAAAATAAAATCTTTATTTAAAAAATTTTACAATAGTAGTTCAAAAACGATAGTGCAAAAACCGAAAACACGACCTTATGCAATAAATGAATGGGTAAGCAGTGAATTATTATGTAATATAAATAAAAGGGATAAACTATATAAAAAATGGAAAAGTACACCAACAAACAAAACATATGAAACAGAATACAAAAAAACACGAAACCTTGTCAATAAACTTATAAATAAAGATAAAACTAAATACTATAATAATAAATTTAAAACCTGTTTTAATGATACAAAAAAAACCTGGGATGAGATAAATAATATTTTAGGACGTAAACCCAAAAACGATTGTGATGAAACTATAATACGATACATGTTAAAAGATAGAACTGAGGATTCTGTGTCAAATGATTTTGTGAATTACTTCTCGGATAGCATCAGCAACATGTTACATAAATGCAATCACAAAGCTTCTAATATAGTACTGGAAGAACTACCTCATAGTTTATATATACCAAGAGCAACTATAACTGATATTGAAAATATCGTTAAAAAAATGAAAAACTCTAAAAGCACAGGTATTGACAATATAAGAATGTTTGATTTAAAAAGAAATATAAAAACTCTTGGGCCAATAATAACTCATTTAATCAATATGATAATAAAGCAAGCAAAAATTCCACAAGAATTTAAATGTAGTATCACTAGACCAATATTTAAAGGTGGAAAACACATTGAACTGGGAAATTATAGGCCAATTAGTATTCTACCAGCATTAGAAAAAATTCTTGAAAAATTTTTATCAAATAAATTAAATAATTACATTGAAAAATTCGCTATCATAGATCCAAATCAATATGGCTTCCAAAGAAAAAAAAACACTGAAAAACTACTGCAAGATTTTTCCAATTATATAAATAATCAGTTAAATAATAAATTACATGTTATTGTTTTATTTATCGACAACTCTAAAGCTTTTGACACAATAAACTCTTTAAAAATGCTAAAAACTCTAGAAAAAATTGGAATAAGAGGAAATTTGTTAAATTTATTTAAAGATTATCTTACAAATAGAAAAATATGTACCAAAATAAATAATACATTTAGTAAAACAAAAAATATATCTGCAGGAGTTCCACAAGGTTCCATATTGGGACCTACACTATATATAATCTATGTAACTATAATGAAAAAACTTTTCTCTTTTGTAAAACATTTTGTATTCGCAGATGATACGGCATTGGTCATATCACACAAAGATCTAAAAATTGCAATTGAACTCTTACAAATTGACTTTAATCAACTCTGTAAATGGTCACATGATGCAGGGCTATTAATAAATGCTAAAAAAACTAAAGTAATGCATATAAGATCACCAAATGCCAAATTTCAATTTAATCCTAATATTATTTCTCATAACTTTAATTGCATCCACAAAAATATTCAAATTAACTGTAATTGTGAAAGCTTAGAATTAGTTACTGAATATGTGTATCTTGGTGTTACAGTAGATTGTTTTTTTAAATGGGACAAACATATTAAAAAAACCTGTAAAAGACTCAGATCAATTGCTAGCAGAATGTACACATTAAATTTTTTCCTATCAATTGATACACTTAAAATAATTTATATGTCACTAGCAGAATCAATAATAAGATATGGGTTAACAATATGGGGAAATACTACTGTAACCAACCTGAAACAGGTACAAGTTGCACAAAACGCAATTGTAAAATTATTAGTTGTCCCTAACATTTTCAAACAAAGACACAATACTCCGTTGCTGTTTCAGAGTGCAAAAATTTTACCTGTGAAGGCAATACTATGGTATAAAATTATAATTCAGCATATATTTACCCCGCAGCATAAAGAGAAACTAGATCATAAATATAGCACTAGATTCACGCGTAACGACGGGTTAATAGTTCCGAAATTCAATAATAAGTACGGACAGAGAACGTTTGAATACAACATACCGAAGATATTTAATTTATTACCTGACAATATAAAGCAACATAATTCTATGAATAAGGTTAAATATATGGTGAAAAATTGGTTATTGGAAAAAGAATATTTATTTTGATACTTGATACTTGATAAAATTTATGAAAAAATGTTTAACTGTAGATAAAAGATGTAAATTATAACTTTAAATATATTTGTAAGGAATTATAAGCACCTGCTGTCAAGCCAATTGCAATTGGCTTAGCGGGACTGGATTGTTGATTTATAAAATAAATAAATAAATTAAAAAAAAAAAAAAAAAAAAAAAAAAAAAAAAAAAAAGTTTGTGAATATAATAAAAAATTACACTATTTATTCAGTTCATTTATTCAGTCTTTATAATCGTTACGAATTATATTTTTAATGTAGGAACTGACATTTATTCCAAAACAGAAGCTTGTCCAAAAAAATAAAACATTCTAATATTTGAATTTTCTGAAGCAGTAGCAATCGTTTCCATGGAAACGATTTTTTTCTGACGTTAGCAAAAATTTGCTTTAGTTAGCGACAGAAAACGTATAACAAATATAATATATTAATATTTATAATTTCATTACGCTAGAGCTTACCATCATATACAAAATATAGTCTGCGCATATAATTTAGCTTTCTATTGGTAAATGAATTTTTAAAGTCTTTATATTGTGTTATGCGTGAAAAGATCATAAACAAACTCGAGCAGTTTCGCATTTATAATATTAGTATGGATAGGCCATCAAAGATTTTAGTGTTTCATGATTTTAGAGGCAACTTAAGCAATTGTTTGTGAGTAAATGAAAAACTGTAAAAAAAATATTATGCTATACTTTCATAGAAATATAATGAAATATAAAATAAAAAATAAAAATTAAGAAAAAAAATCATTTTGCTAGGTGTAAATTTAAATTAAAAATAACATATTTCCGGCTGTGTCTGGATATTTATCCTCTCTTAAAATAAAATTTCTAACAATTAAAAAAAAATTAACAACATTCACGATTTCAAAACTCACAGCTTGACTTGCTCATCATGTACCAAACTCGTATAGGGTATAACTAAATATTTCTTTTATTTTTTCAGGTTCTCCATAAAACAGTTATAGGTACACCAGAATATTGTGGAGAAGATTACAAAATTTAAAAAAAAAGTGTATGGGGACAGTTTCACTATCTTGTGACGTATGTCAAAAGATAGTTACTGAACTCTGTAGGTGACATTGAAGATATCGATGCTCAATGCAGAATCGTTTAGCAGTTGAATTGCTCTGTTTAATGGCGCATTCTGATAGGAAGAAGTTTCTCGCTTTCGGAGCATAAAAAACTGCGTGGGATCTCCCACGAGTGTACGCGTTAGGGACATATAAGTTGATCTCTTTCAACATATAGGCGGATTCAGTATAAAAAAATTTTTTTTCTTCATATTTCCAAAGTTGAAATATTCAAAAATATCTCTTTAAAAGGATTTTTTGAAATTCGCATGATTTTAAGAGTTATAACCATTTTAATGTCGCGGTTTATACGGAATCTAACCAAAATCTAAATAGAACAAAATTTTACACCAATTTTTCTCAAACCACTATAGAAAATAGAATAATCGGTCTCCCCTTTGTGCGGTGCTTCGTAGCC
This sequence comes from Glyphotaelius pellucidus, assembly GCA_936435175.1. Lineage (NCBI taxonomy): Eukaryota > Metazoa > Arthropoda > Insecta > Trichoptera > Limnephilidae > Glyphotaelius > Glyphotaelius pellucidus. The sequence goes on from OW386561.1 coordinate 4,773,831, forward strand.
TCCACACTCTTGTCCTCTTTAGTTTTCTGAAGGTTTCACTTCTACCGCATGTGAACTGCATACATTTTTTTTCATTATCACTAGATAGAAAAAACGTTTTCTTGTTTCTTTATTCTGGCCGGTTAACTTTCTTGGTACCCACCTTGCACAAACTTTTGTTGAATAATCAGCTGTCGAATAATCGTCATCACACTGACTTTACTGAGGGAGAGAATGCGACATCTGTAGTTATCTGGGATCACCACGAATGATGTCATTAACTTGCGTGCAGTCACTGCAATCAAAGGCCTGTGCCGTTCCGCTTTTTGTCAGCCAGCTGTGTTTGTCTTTCAGCTTCTTTACAGCGATGAACCCATCATCTAGTAGTGCTGAAATCATATTATGATACACATTTTTCAGTCTTTCATGAATACGAATGGGCGTTTCACCTTCTACAGTCAAGAATCAATCACAGAACGCTGTCTATTACGAACATCGATGTCGGTCATTTTTCACAACTGCAGTGCTGCCACTTGTTGACACAAAACTTTATTATTGCAGTAAATTGTAGAAGAAGGTTTGAGAAACAGCACCAAATTCAAAATTTTTACTTAAACCGCCGCTACTCGAATTTCTACCGATTTCTTACATATCTCCCTTAAACATTTGAAGTTTTTAAGCTTTAAAAAAATATATGTTAATTTTTAAGATAATACATAGACGCGCTCCACGCCGAAACGTAAATTATATGAAATTCCCTCAATAGAAAAAAATTGCAAAGTGTGCTCCGAAAATTGTTAAAAACACGCCTGTTTCTATTATTTTACAAGTTATAGTTGTGAAAAAATTCACAATGTTTCTTTAAATTGTACATAAGACGCCTTCCACGAGATTTTTGCTCTATTTTAAACGAGTCATGTTTTATTAACATTTTCACAATTTTCACAATTTTCGCTTCAATTTTATCATTTAAAATATTAGCGCGCTCTGACCAACATTCGTAATTACATATCTCTCCATCTTCTTCTTTTTTAGCGGGGAAGCGGCGCTTTAACTAACTTTATTTAAGTAGAAAAAAATAGGAGGCACCACTTTTTAACTGACCCTTGTATTATTTCACGTCTTATTAACAAATATGTTATAAACATAATAATTCAATGGAGCAGACAATAGCTGGTAAAACAGAATTAATTACCAATCTATTTAAATAATCTAAAAACCAAAATATTTAAATTCATTTCATATTGTTATGATAATATTATTTGTATGCGGGTCGCCTTGTCTTGTTTGCCATCCAAAACACGCGTCGCCATTCGTAGAAGGCGGGAAAAATCGTAAAAATTGCCGCCATCTTGAATTAGAGGATTTTCAATGTCAAACGTCATAAACCTTCCCACGCTTGTCAAGATGGCCGCGGAATAACTGAGCGTATGATGAATTGTCGACAATTAGAGGTTATTAAATCCATAACGTACAATCCAGTATACCTAATAATTGTTACAATTTCACTCTCGGCATGTTTGATTGTGAAGTTATAATTTATTCAACATATTGGTAGCATCCGCTGTTGCATTATGGGAACTGTTTGGCATTTAGACCAAAAAGTTTCTGGACTGTTAGTGCAACTGTCAATAAATTTAATGATAAGTTTTTTGTCGGTTTTTCATTGATCGTGACTTCTACTCCAATTTCCTTGCTGGACAAGGCTTCTCTTTCACTAATGGGTACCGCCGTCCTGGGAACCATTTATTGGATAACCAACACCTCTGCAATAGGTCACCCAAGTGGTTTGCTACGTTTGGCGACTTTGCAAGGATGCCCGGGTTCATGGGGTGAGGTTTGTCCAGGTCTTGGCGGCGGATGCGTCTGCCTACCTGCTGCGTGGTGGGCCGGATCGCGAGAGAATAATTGAGGGAGGCCATTTGACTTTTCTAACCGGTCTCTTGACCCTTCGCCTTGAACCGAAGTTAGACGAATGGATTCATCCGTCACTCCTGGACCCACTGAACCCCAGATTCCTATCCATTACTTATACCATTTTCCTTCCCAGATATGCCAATCCTTCCCTTCCTTATAAAGACCCTCCGCACCCTAAGATGAGGCCCTGAGGGAAATTATTTTTCTCAGTGCCTCCTGCGTGGATATAATGTAAAAAAAAATTATCGTCTGTAAAGTCGGTTTACGGACGATAATTTTACGTGATAACGTCATATAATAACGATGGAGTGGAAAATAGATAGATGTGTCACAAGCCGAATGCTTGTTCAGCGCTCTCGCTTGCACGCTCGGCTCAGGTGGAACGTGACAATGAGTCATGCTTTTTCGTGAGTGCAGCCGGCGTTCATCGATTTATAAGACGTTATCACCTCAAAATAACTCATTTTTTCCGCGCGTATATAAAGCATGGAGCGTCCGCGCATGCGCCTTTCTACCGAAATTTAATGTTGCCAACATAATAACGACATTTTTTTTATTAGTAACAATTCGAAAAATGAAATGTACAAAAACACCGTCTAACAGCTGTGAAGGGTTTTTTTTATAAGTAAGGCTGAAAGTGCTCAAGAAAAGTATGTTATAAATCGATAGATAGATAGATTTCAAATAGTGCTTTTAGTCCGAATACTTCATAACCAAACCTCTACTGTTAAAAGTGAACGCGAGGGTGAAAATAATTATTGATTGTATCTCTGTACATTTAGACACTAGGTACTGTTACTTCTAATTGTTTCAGATAGGCGATCTGGCTATTATTGATGTGTGACTTTAAACTTTTTTTTACGATCGATGTATATGTTTGTTTACAATTTTATTACCGTTTCAATTCCACGGTGAAAGAAATAAATTCTTCAAATTGATCCAAAACAAAGACTATGTAAATTTAATTATTGTTTTTTTAATGATGATTTGGTGTTTAAAAATCCAATCAATAATCCGCAATAGTTAACCGGGGAGGGGAGAGGGGAACTCGGGAAGGGAGGGGGGTTCGCGGGAGGGGGGAAGTGGAGAAGAAAGGCGGAGTGGGAACGCGAGAGAAGAAGGGGACACGGGAATGGAAGCGGAGGTGGAAGGGGAACGACTTGAAAGGGAAAGGACAAACAGTTTCTTTATTATTGGCATAGAAACGCATGCCGAGAATTCGCTAGTTATATATAATTTTTTATGAATCCTAAAAATATGGGATAAATGGTTAAATATAGGTGCGGACTCTCTCGATCCATCGCCTTGCACCGCAGTGGGAGGGTTGGATTCACACATCCGTCACTTCTGGACGTACTGACCCTCAGATTGCTTTTTTTTCCCAGAACTTCCTATCCTTCCCTCATTAAAAAGACCCTCCACACAGCATCCCCAAAGATGCCATAGGTCCCGAGGGGATTTATTTTCCTCAGGGCCCCCTGTATGGAGCTAAAAAAAACCTTTTCCTTCGCAGAACTTCCTTTCCCAAAAAGACTTCATTCCTTCCTCCACACAGCATCCCCAAATATGATACCGGCCCTGTAGGGAATTTTTTTCCTCAGAGCCTCCTGTTTTGATTACTCCTTACTGATTAATCCTTACTGATTTGGTATTTTTATATAAAATTTTAAATGATTTAGTAGATAGTCCGGTATTGCTTGAACTGATAAGCTTCCGGATACTACAACGTAACATCAACGTAACAAGAAGTCAGGATTTATTTCAGTGCGGAAATTCTGAAACTAATTACCATATAGAAGGAAACTGGATAACGTCAATGGAAATACCAAAGAGCAGTGGAAAATTATAAAGGAGGCTGTAAATATACAAAAGGAGCAAGTGTCCATAAAAAAATTAAAAATCAATGACAATATTATCTCAATGGAGGAGAATCCAAATATAATCACTAATCACGTAAATAACTTCTTCAGTGATATTGGTCCTAGATTTGCCAAAAATTTGTGCAGTGCAAACAAAACTAGCGAAACGTGTCTTGTAAATAATTTCATACCTAATACTCAAGTTACAGGAGATACCTTTAAATTTAAAACTACTAACATTTATGAAGTTACAAAAGTGATAAACGAACTAAAAATGTCTTATTCTTGTGGTATTGATGGCTTAAGTATAATGGTTTATAAACAGCATGTTTCTGTGTTGGCTGGTCCAATATCACATATTGTTAACATTAGTTTTAAGTATGGCATATTTCCTTCACATTGTAAGAATGCTAAGATCATACCTCTTTTCAAAGGTGGAGATCACCTAGATGTTAACAATTACCGACCCATATCTTTGCTCAATACTCTCTCAAAAGTAATAGAGAGATTGGCAAAGTTAAGATTAGTTTCATTCTTAGAAAAATACAAAATACTTTCCGATAATCAATTCGGTTTCAGAGAGAATAAAAGTACGAGTGATGCTGTATTGAAGGTACTGACCAGAGTTATAAACGCGCTGGACAATGGCAACAAAGCTATAGCTGTGTTTTTGGACTTATCAAAAGCATTTGATACTGTCTCCCACGAATTGCTCCTTAAAAAATTATTATCTTTAGGCATTAATAATACAGCAATTGATTGGTTCAGATCTTATCTTAGTGATAGAACACAGCAAGTTGAGATAAATAAAATGTTAAGCAATGGTCAATCAATCTCCTTTGGGGTCCCGCAAGGTAGTGTGCTTGGGCCAATATTGTTTTTAATTTATATAAATGATTTATGCCGTTTGAATATTCCTGGTAACATTGTTAGTTTTGCAGATGACACTACCTTAATATTTGAGGGTAAAACTTGGGATGAAACTTTTGACAAATGTAATACAGGTTTAAGAGTGGTAAATAATTGGTTAAATGATAATATTTTAACTTTGAACAAACAAAAAACAAAATATATCACTTTTAGCATTTCATGCAAAAGTCAGCCTCCTGCCACTCATAATTTGATCATACACAGTTGCTCGCAAACCTGTAACTGCAATCCTTTAGAAAATGTAGTTAACATTAAATACCTTGGTGTAATAATAGATAAATTTTTGAGATGGAACGATCATATCAATATGTTGGTAAATACCACAAGGAGACTTACCTATATCTTCAAAGAACTCAGACATATACTAGACAAAGAAAAATTGAAAACGGTTTATTTTGCAATAATCCAGTCTATGCTTTCTTATAATATAGTGTGCTGGGGATCCTGCCAAAAGACCTACTTAGAACCACTTAATATTGCCCAAAAATTGATTCTTAAAGTTATGTTCAAGAAAAAATTTAGATATCCAACTCATTTACTTTACAAGGAATGCAATGTCATGAATGTAAAACAGTTATATATTACACAAACGCTTTGTAGATTTTTTAATAATATTAATATGGCAGAAAGAACACAGCAAATTCGTACTACTAGAATTGGCTCTGGTCTGAACTTTGTTGCAATTCAAACTAAAACTTCTTTTGGCCAAAGAAATTATTTTTATCAGGCTCCGCTCATTTTTAACAGCCTTCCAGAAAATATCAAGTCATCTAATTCCTTGAGCACTTTTAAAAAGATTGTCAAATTATTTATGTTAGCCGAGGATTGCCAATTGATTTTTTCAACTTTGTCCTTTCTAAATTATTAGCTAAATGATTATGTTTATAGTAATAATAAGCCAAATTAGTATTAGCATTCTTCTGTGAAATTTAAAGCATATTATATTATATACATATATTTATTATTTACCACTTCATCGTTAAAACAAAAAAAAAAAACTTTTATTTTTTACTTTAAATCAGTCCTCAAAAAAATGGTCACCCTACAAAAGTCTACATGTTTACATGAATGTACTACCTAGCGCCAGCAGTTTAGATTTAATCTCAACCTGTAAGAAATGCAACAATATTGTTCTTTCAATATCTGTATAATTTTGTGTTATTTTGTTAATTGTAGAATTGTTAACCTCAACACAGGCTTGTCCTAGTGAGGTTGCAAATTGTTTTGTAAACATTTTTACCTGCAATGTAAAGATACAATAAATAAATAAATAAATAAATAAAAATATGTATTCCTCTTTGCCCAGAATACCAATGGAGGGAAATAATTGACCAAGTTCAACCAACCAATTCCACGGACCAAGTCAGTGGACATCTTCAGTGTATCTTTAAACAAATATAAAATATTGTTACTGAGGCTATTCAATTATGTACAATAAATACTGTACATATCTTATTGTTCATGTGTAAAAGCCCCCGAAAAGGGCGTTTATAAATAAATAAATAATTACGAATAAAATAACGGAATTTTTCTATGGAATTCAATATAACGCCACCCACACGCTGCTTCATAAAAAAAAACAATGGCATAAAGCCCCAACATTCTCTTGCCGTTCCAACAAAATCTATCGTTGCATTTTTTGCGCGTGGCAAAACCAGTTCTAATGCTCAAAATTTATGCCAGTTAATCATAATATTGAATCCATGAAAAAAGCATACTGCAATGGTAATACACGATTTAACTTCCGAGAGAGCAAATAGAAGATAAATGAATTTGGGCTAGGCACAAAGGAGTGGCAAAGAAAGGCAACTGAAACAAATTCGTCAGAATTTAAGATTAGTTATTATTGACACACACACCTAATCTGTTCTAATATCTGCCCACAATTTAATCTAAAATGGACCGGGAGGAGATAACGTATTATTAAGACATTAGATCATTGCTTTTTTAGCATTCTGACAAAAGCTAAGATATATTAGAGTCTGGAATATAAAAAAGAAACACCTCCACTCCAATTATTGGTATCCTGGTGTTTTTTTCTCAAAGGCCTTAACTCAAGAATTTTGTGTTGATTTACCTGCAAACAGCTCTACTAGTTTAGCCATTAAACTGTTAATAACTGAAATGCGCGTCCAGGTGTTCTGAGCGTCCGTTTTTGAAAATTCCCGCCCTCATTAAAAAAATCTTACCTGATAATTTTAATATGGAAAAGTATAAACTGCTTATTATTTCTACACATTCACTTTGTCGCGTCATTATTAATTTAATGAAAACAAATAACTTTGTGTACACCACTATTTAATTAACAATATCAACATGTTTCGTAAACTATGTTTTCTTCATCAGGATAATAAGTTAATATATCTGCTTCAATTTAACGAATTTTCTTGGAAAAATTGGTGAGAGCATTATTCAAATGCATTTTTCAAAAAATGAAATAATTTTTTTTTTTATATTGTCCTGGCCTAGTTTAGGATTTGATCAAGGGAACATGGAGACGTTTGGAGGCCCCCAGGATCAGAGGCCCGTGTGAACTGAACAAAAAGTTTGCAAAATTACATCAGCTTCTTAAACTAGGGGGAGGGGGTGCTTATTCAGCTTTGCCGCCCCGGGCCTCTGATGGGCTTGGTCCGCCACTGCTCCCGCGTTAATGTAAATGAATCGAGTTCATAACTTCCATAGAAAAAGCGTGATAATAACTTATCGCGTAGAGTTTCTTGGTAACACCACGTAACTTACATAAATAATGTTTCTTTTAAATAATTTTATCTATTGACATGCCTACGAGTGTCGTATTCACACTAGTTTCCTGGAATATATCCTACATACATACAGAGCGACCGGTGCTTGATGGAAATATCACGGGTTGGTTGTTGATGTAGATTTGCTTGCCCTTAAGATGAAGCTATACGTGAAATCCTATTTAGATGCTATTAAGATTCGTATTTACGACGAATCGGTTTATAATATCCAGTGATATTTAATTACAACATTGATAACAATGCTCTTCAGACATTAATGCAAATTAAAGACTTGGGCATCACTTTTCAATCAAATCTTTCATTTGTTAACCACATAACAGAAATCTGTAATAAGGGCTTAAAAATGTTGGGGTTTATAACTAAGCTAACTAGAAACTTTAACAATATAAAGTGTATTAAAATGTTATATTTTGCTTATGTTAGAAGCCAACTTGAGTACAATTCTCCTGTCTGGAATCCTCATTATAATATGCACGTACAAGCTGTTGAAAGAATAAAAAACAAATTCTTACGTTTTCTAAATTTTAAAATGGGTATTTCAGCAAATATGTTAAACTACAACACACTTTTAAACGATATGAATATGCTTAAATTGTCAGACAGAAGAATTTTCACTGACTTGGTATTTTTATATAAAATTCTAAATGATTTAGTTGATAGTCCGGTATTACTTGAATTGATAAGCTTCCGAATTCCACTTCGTAATACTAGAAGTCAGGATTTATTTCAGTGCAGAAATTCTGGGACTAACTATCATATGTATTCCTCTTTGCCCAGAATACTAATGGAGGGAAACAATTATACCAAGTCAGTGGACATCTTCAATTTATCGTTGAATAAATATAAAATATTGTTATTGAGGCAGTTCAGTTATGTACAATAAAATGTTTTTTCTATGCTATATATGTAAAAGCCCCGAAAAAGGGCGTTTATTTATAAATAAATAAATAATATAAACATCAAAAAATATGCTACGGATAAATTGAAGCTTTTACTAGCTTTTCTATGTATTGGAATTTATTTTATTGTTCTCTAGACTTTATGTTCGGGTTAAATCTTCCCCACAGGAAAAATTTAACCCTTTCACAAACTTTTCCACAAATGATCATCTAATCAATTCACGCGATGTAATTGCATTGTATAAGTATAATAAATTCAAAACTATACAAGAACGACACGTCAACCTACCAGAGACCAAATTTATTATTTACATAACAAATAATATAAGCGTAAACCACAAAAAAATTTGTATTTTGACGATTAACTATGAAGTAAGATATAAGTAATAAGAAACAATTTTATAAAAATACCCCTTTATGGCTAAGACTATTTTTGAGGTTTTGTATGTTCTAACTTTTTTCATTCTTATAAAATTATGCCCAAAATAAATAAAAACCACTTTTTCGCTTACTTGCCTCGTGCAAATACGACGCGCGATTTTAAATTTTGTATGGCATGAGAATCGGAGTATTTCTAGCGTTTATATTCCTCTTAATGAGCAGATTTGAATGGGTTGGTACTTCCCCATCTTTCTCTTTCCAATCACCTTCTCTCCCATTTGCCATAGTGCCGCTGGTTGGAGTTGGGAGCAATTGAGACTCTTGTGCTGTATTCACAATTTAAAAAGGTCTTGTTTTCAAAAAAGGTATGGTTTTTCATGATCGGGATGTCTGTTTCCTTTTCGTATTGACTTCCGATTTTTACTATTTAACTTACAATTTAAGGAAACTCGTACATAAACATTCATCATACAGTTGTAGCAATAAACAATATTGTATGTAGTGAGAAATAACGATGGCTCGTGGGTACATCTAGCAGCGGGACAGTGCGGAACATTTCCCGTCACGAGTCTCCTACGTGACTATACCGGTAGCCTCCAGGTGGGATTTCGGCGAAGAAGAGCATTACGTTCAAAGGGGAGATCGGGACATACATTACCACTGGGTAACTCTGTTTTACAAAACTCAAAAAAAAGTGAATATTATTTTTTATTGTATTTTTTTAATGTGACTACCGCACAAGAGTCCTAATAATTTCCTCAATTTTCCCAATAAGGGGCTGAAGGTAAATGGGGAAGGGAAGGAGATGGCGAAGAGGAAGTTAAGGAAGTATCTGGCTGAATAGCCTGTCACCAAACGTTTCAATTCTGAATTTCAGTATTATTCCAGGGTGATACTGAGAGTATCTTTCACACTCAAGAGTATCTTTCACACTGAGAGTATCTTTCACGATGAGAGTATCTTTCACAGTGAGAGTATCTTTCACACTGAGAGTATCTTTCAAACTGAGAGTATATTTCACACTGATAGTATATTTCAAACTGAGAGTATATTTCACACTGAGAGTATCTTTCAAACTGAGAGTATATTTCACACTGAGAGTATCTTTCAAACTGAGAGTGTATTTCACACTGAGAGTATCTTTCACACTGAGAGTATCTTTCACACTGAGAGTATTTTTCACATTAAGAGTACCTTTCACACTGAGAAATCTTTATTGGCCTATATCTTATAATTTAAAGCAAAAATTAAAAAAAAGTAGCTCATATCCGTACTAGATATTTGATATACCTTTTGATTACAAAAATAATTTTTCAGTTTGGTTGGGTATTTTGATCTCAAATCCAGAATTTAGATTTGTATGAAACGGGCCGAAATGGGCAGCGCATACGTTCCTCTCAAATAGGTCGGTCATACAATCCCACTTATTTTACTGTAAGCGACAAACAATACAACAAAATAATTCTTTTTGTATTACCTACAAAACAGATATTCCAGTTTTATGATAAAAAAATATCTAACACCTGCATAAACACTACCACAAAAATAGAATATTATAATTAATTTTGTGCAAAATCAAAAAGCATTGTAAAAAGTCAACACGATTATTGGACCACGTAATTTGGTATTGTGTGAACGAAAAAAATTAACAACTTTTACTATTGATGCCAATGTCAAATGGTTGTGATTTGTGATGCAATTATAAATGATATCTTTGAAAAAATACAAAAATGAAACCGTTAGTTGCAATGAATGCATTTTAACAGAGTGTTGCAAAATTACTATGTAGTCTTTTTCAAGTCTTGCAGGCAGCTTGTTCAAAAAATGTGAAGTTTGATAGACATTTTTCACGTATTTTAAAACTCAAATTTGGATTTGAGGCCAAATTACCCAACCCACCCAACAGAATAATATATATGTTACTGTAAAAGCCCGTTAATTGGTAAATCTTAGGTTTTACTAGTAAATCTTAGAAGAATTTACTGGAAAATTTTAAGATTTACCGTAGTACGAGCTTTTAAATTAACATATTAAAATTACTGCCACAATTAATCTTACAAATTTCCTTTGTTTTCCATAACATTCTTTCTTTTTTTTTTTAATACATACTATTATCAAAATAAAAACTACAGCACACATACATATATACACGTACAATGAATTATTTAAGTACTAACTATAACAGCATTTATGTACACTCCCCTTCCCAGTGGCGGACTAAGCCCGTCAGGAGCCCGGGGCGGCAAAGCTGAATGATGCCCCCCCCCCAGTTTAAGAAGTTGCGTTTTCCGATTTGCATACACCATGCATCCAGTTTAAACTGTTAGAAAATCCAGTCACCATGGCTACGGCCGCGTTATCCATAAAGCAGTGTAGGCAAGTGCCTAGGGACCTCGCATTGGCTAGGGGCCCCTAGGGTAAAGGGGCCCCGAGACGTGCATTGCCTAGGAGCCCCGGCATGTTTAATCCGGCCGTGTAGGCAACTGCCTAGGGGCCTCGCATTGGCTAGGGGCCCCGAGACGTGCACTGCCGTGGACGTGGTCCGCCATTTTTTTTTTTTTTTTTTAATATCGAAATTCCCCTAAATGGTGCCATAGACACTGGGTTTTCGAACAGTTTAAGAATTGGTGCATGCATATCGGATGTAAAGTTTGTTTAAAATGTTGTCAACCAGGTTAAAAAACGTATTAAAAAAATTTAGAGAAAAACTAAATTATCCTTTTAAAAAAAGAAGGATAATTTCACATATGAATTCCTTTAAAACATTTGGTGAGAGCATTTTTAACAAGTTCATCTTTCAGAATTTTTTTTTTTTTAAAACGACAATTTATTTTTTTTGGCCTGTTGCCTTAAGGCCTTGTTTAGGATTTGATCAAGGGAACGTGGAGGCATTTGGGGGCCCCCCAGGATCAGGGGCCCGGGGCGGGCCGCCCCCCCCCCCGCCCCCCCTTAGTCGTCCGCCACTGCCCCTTCCACACACAAGCAAATGCTTTCAATGGAAGAGTAGTAAAGACCTAAGATCTAAAATTATCATTATGTACCGTGTAAAACATATTACTTATAAAAAAATAAAAATACATATATTTTTAAATTTAAAGGTAGACAAATATCTATTACGGAAGTGGGCTTGTTTTTATATGTTTTTATTATTTATTATTATAATTATTATCTTACCCTGCCGTAGGTCACCCCAATTGTTTCGCTACGTTTAGTGACTTAGCAGAGGTTCCCGTGTTCATGGGGTGAGGTTGATCTAGGTCTTGGCACCGGTTGCGTCAGTCCATCTGCTGCGTGCTGGAAGAGACTGGGTTATGAAGACCTTTTCAACTCTCCAGCAGGACCCTCTCGACCCATCGCTTAGACCACAGTGAGAGGGATTCATAAGTCCGTCACTCCTGGACACATTGACCCCCAGATTCCCCCCCACCCTTCAAACACTTTTCTTTCCCTGAACTTCCTCTCCTTCTTCTCTGTAAAAACCTTTCTTCGACACAGCATCCCCAAAGATGAAATGGACCCTAAGGATTTTTCCTCTAAACCTTTGGTGTGGAGCTAATGTAAAAAAAATTTCATGTGGAAACTACACGGGATGGATGTATACAATTAAAAAAAAGCATTATCTGGTAAGACAGAAATTACATAAACATCAAGTTATTACGAAAATAGTGTCAATCGACCTAAAGCGGGCGATGGGCATTTTATTCCAGACACCCTGAGGACTAAGTACTAGGTCGCGGCTGGGAGAGATTCCAAGGGAGAACCTTTTTGTTGACATGAGCTCCACACAGGTGGCCCTGAGGAAAATAATCTCACTCAGGGCCTATGTCATCTTCGGGGATGCTGTGTGGAGGGTTTTTTTTTTAAAGGGAATGGAGGATATTCTGGGAAGGAAAAGGGTTTAAGGGGTGGGTAGGAATCTGGGGTTCAGTGTGTCCTGGTCATACGCCTTCAAGATCTAGACAAACCTCACCCCATGAACCCGGGCACCTCTAGCGAATCACCACTAGCGAACCACTTGGGAGAGGTGTTGGACCTATGGCAGAGGTGTTGGTCATCCAATTAAGGTTCCCAGGGCGGCGGTACCCATTCCCGCCTCCCAAATTGGAGTTAAATCCTAACGATTAAGAAAACCTTTCCCATGTCTACAGAGGACTATTCTTCAAAGTCATTAAAGTCATTCAGCCTTCCATTTCTTTTTTTATTGATTAAGTATTGAGTTCCTGGCATGCAATTTCATTTAAATAAATAACACCAGAGCTCATCATTATATATGTATAAATCATAGCGGACATGCGCAAATAAAATCCCCAAAGTTTCATCGCAATCGGATGAATGGTTTAGCAACGCATAATTTTATGTCGCCAGAGTTCATTCATATTTACTGAAACCATTGCGGGTATACCCACATCAAATCCTCAAAGTTTCATCGCAATCGGATGAATGGTTTAGCAATGCATAAGGAACAAACAAACAAGCAAGCAAAGGTACATTAGATTTGTAAGTGGCCATAAAAAGTTTACGATTTAAGATATTTCTAAATCAATTCGCCCCAGTCTCCTGAATTCACCAATAAATCGATACGTGGTACAATTTAAATGGACATAAAGTCTCGGTTTAATGTGTGCCTCGCATTAATGCAATTTGAATCGCCCGTTCGACCGTTTGTGTCATACTCCGCACACATTTATTTATTTATTTTTTATTTTACATCGATAAACACAACTATCAATCATGAATATGGAAACCAACGCCATTAGAGGTTAAGTGCTACGGCGAATCGATCGTCGAAATAATGATTAACTCAGGGATAAAAAAAACTGAAGTCTTCGCAATTAAAACTGCTTTGAAAGTGTTAGACGATGTAAAAACTATCTACGTAAAACATGTAATTATATCTCAGATTAATTGATAAACTTAAACGTTTTTTGCAAGGTGTAATAATAGCTGAATCACTATTTTGAATCCAAATATTGTTTAAGATGGCGTTCTTAAAGGCTCGTATCTAGACCCTCTTTTATTTTATTTTCTTAAAACTTTGTTTAACGTTTTAAAGCTAAATCACCAAACATAGCAAACCACTTGGGGCAGAGGTGTTGGTTATCCAATAAAGGTCCCCGGGGCGGCGGTACCCATTTCCGCCTCCCAATTTGAGATGCGTCCATCCACCAACTGCGTGGCAGGCCGGATTAGAAGAGAACGGTTGTGGGAGACAACACTTCAACCGGACTCACATCCGTACCAGATATTTGACATACCTTTTGATTACAAAAATAATTTTTCAGTTTAGTTGGGTATTTTGATCTCAAATCCAAATTTAAGATTTCTATGAAAAGGGTCGAAAACGGCCGCGCAAACGTTCCACCTAAGAGTCTCAAGAAAGGCACTACGGTTTTTCCTACCATGGCAGCAATGTTCTTCCATTCTTTCGTTTGACCATCGTCTTGCTTTTTGTGTTTCTTCCTTCCTTCATGTCTTTCCTGACGGCAGACGTATTTCATATTCGATGTAATATAAGAACCATAAAATTACTATAAGCGTCTTTGGTTAGAAGTCAGGTTGAATACAATTCAAACATTTGGTGTCCACATTTCAACTCTCATTGTTTACAAATTGAAAAAATTCGGAATAATTTTTTACGTTTAATTAATTTAAAAATTAGTATTCCTATTATTGAAATCAATTATGTCAATTTACGCAGTAAACTTAACTTATCGAAATTATCTGAAAGGCGAATAATATTTGATCTCCTTTTATTATATAAAATTGTTCATTCAAGGTTGGACTGCCCCGAGGCTATTAATTAGTTATCTATACATAATAAACCTCAAACATATACAAGGCAGAATATTTTATTTTACAACAATAACTTCGCTATGAATTCTGTGTTAGAAAGAATACATAGGTTGGGCAATGAATTCACTGGAGTCGCTGACATATTTAATTTAAACTTCGACACATTTAAAGTCAAATTAGTCCACCACTTTTAAGATGTAAATAATGAATGAGAAATCATTTTATTTTATTTTGATTTTCTTTTTTCTATTGAGTTTATGCTTTATTTGTATATTTTGTAATCTTTTTTATTTGTTTTATACTGTTGTTATAAATGAAATTTGTATTTGATATGTAAAAGTCCAATAGGGCGTCAATAAATAAATAAATATTGTTTATTCAATACCCAATATCATCGTTAATCTCTTATAAAATCAAATAATTGTTATTTTATATTAAATGAAATATCGGCACGAGGCACGCATCAAACCGACTACACTCCCACGCAATCCCATTGACTTTACAATACAAATAGGTAATAATAACTCGATTCGATTCAAACATTCAATTTAATCGTCTTTTGATGCAAATATTACCTCACGGTGGCGTGAGTCTTGACCGTCACATAAAAATACAAGAAAATTGAATAATTGCTCAGTGGAAGCCATTCCCGTTTCATTTAATGTTTACATTTTGTAAACATTTGATTCAGTACGCCAATTTACAATGATGTAGCTTAATGACTGGATGCTCATTGCTTTGTGTTGTTTATTTTACGATGATGGCTTCCTACAAGAGATGATGGGAGTACGTTACTTTTTCAATATTGATTGTTGTAATTTATTATCCTGGAATAGAAAAGTTAGCTAGATTGATGAAATTGAAGGAATTTACTGCAATATTTTGATGCTAAGACGTAATTTGATGATCAATGGCTTGACAATGAAGTGTGTGTGTGTGTGTGTGTTTCGTCCCTTGTAAAATACGCACTTTTTGAACAGCTGTCCAATTTAGGTGGCGGGTACGGGTACTGCCACCCATGGAACCATTTATTGGATAACAAACACCTCTGTCATAGGACACTTCAAGTGTTTCGCTACGTTTGGTGGCGGATCGAGAGAGACTGGTTGAGGGAGACCTATTGACCTCTCCTTCCGGACTCTTTCGAGCCATCGTCTTGCAGTGCATTGGGAAGGAAGGATTCACACTTCCGTCACTCCTAGATACACTGATTTCCAGATTTCCACCCAACCTTCATACCTTTTTCCTTTCCAAAACTTCCTCTCCTTCTTTCCTTTCCTTACAGTTATAATGAACATTGTGACGCTGCCTTAAACGCTGACTAATCATAATTAAAGAATCACGGAATAATAACTAAAATAATAACTAATTACGAAAGAACTGATATAGGTCCTTGTGAGAAACCTTGTGTGGCATTTTTGTTGTCGTTTTATTAATCCTTAAGCGCATATCAAGATGTGGGCAAAACTTCCTCGAAAACTGGAACGATTTTTAACCCTCCGTGCATCAGGTGAGGAGTGACAACCCTACCTGAACGACTGTGACGGAATGATAAATTTTAACTAAAGCTACAAAAATACCGGCACATAACCTCAATTTCTTTTAACATTTCGAATATTGATTTTAATCCCAAAAACGCATAAAAACAACAAAACATATACTTGTATACGAGTACTAATGTACCTTATACAGATACGTAACGTGAGGTAATGACCGCCATAATGTAACTATTATCTCATTATTTTAACTATTTTTAACGTAATATTTTTTTGTCCAAATCCACATACAGTTAAGATGAAGCCATAGTAAATAATGCAAAATCACACAAAATCATTTTTTTTTTGTTTTGAAAATTTGATCGCTTAGAAATATTATAGATGCTTCAATTAAATACTGCGCGTAGAACATATCTTGGCCCTTAAAAATATCGGTAATTTTTTTTTTATAAGTCTTTTAATAAGCCTAGAAAAAAATAAAGTAACAGGTATATAAAAAAACACTTTCAAGTGCAAACTCTCCTACTTATGAACATCTTTTCGGATAGGGTTTTATTGTTTATTGTAGCAAATTTAGTTTTTTTATGATAATTGCAAAAAAAATGATATTTACGCCCGATATTCACAAAATAAAATAAAATATGCATTTTTGCGTTGTTATTTCACAATACGGCTGGCAGCCCACGAATGTGGATTTTCAAAGTGACCCTTATGTCGTTCACCGAAGGACTACTGGCTTGCCACACCCCACTTCCTTTCAGAACCGCCCTGGCCGGAGCAGGGAACAGACGTGTAGGCTCCACATCGCTCGGTTCCGTGAATTTTAAATTTCCTTGTTATTACAATAAACAATGTGTAAAAAAGGAGTTAATTTTTTTGTTTAGGCCTTTACGGAATCAACCTGTAAAAAAAAATCTCAAATACCTGTTTCAACCGTTCCAAAAGCTTTTTCTCAAATATTTTTAAACTCCTCCCACAAAGGGCGTGAATTCCGATTTCGATTTTTCCCTGGACTATTGGATCCCCTTAAGAAGAAATCGCCATGTTGAAACAGTTGAGAGTGTTGCCAAGTTCTAAAAACTTAAGGTTGCGTTCTTGAATATCGTTCGATACGTTCAGAAATCGGACATCTGTAATACGGTGAGGGAATGATTTTATTTGGCGGGACATATTTAAAGTCAAATTTTCTTTTGTATAAATTCGTCTTTGTGCAATGAAAGTTTTGATATACAATAAATAACACTATCTTTTTAATATATTCGCAATATTTAATTAATAATAATATTGTTTAATTTGAGATGAATTTTAGCAAATATTATTGGACTGAGGGGCAAGGTGAGGGAATGCTTTTACGGTAACAAACTAATCTTTTTTTTTTCTTTAGCGGTTACGTTTTATTTTTCAACAAAAGTTGTAGTATATACAGCGTGCGAAACTCGATGAGAAATACTCAAATACGTTTGAATGGACAAATCGCCTATATAACGTGTTTCATCTTATTAAAGAAATGATGATTTTTTTTAGTGTGAGCAATGAAACACTTGAAACATTCTATTTAAAAGATTCGTCATTATTTCCCCTTTTTTATTTGCAAAGTACTTTAGAGAATGTCACCTGTCGGCACCACTTTACGTTTACGGAATGAATAATTTGATAACCAAAGACTTACAAGTCTTTCTCTGTCATCTTCTGTATTGTTTAAACATACAATCAATACGCGTCATTGCCGACACTTATTTAAGTAATTGTAATCCAAAATGGTCAATTTTTATTAGTTTATTTTGTTTTACATTCTCAACTCCACACAGGAGACCCTGAGGAAAATAAATTCTCTCATCTTCGGGGATGAAGCGTGGAAGGTCTCTGAGAGGAGGGAGTGGACATGGGACTTGAAGACTTGTTCAGAAGCCGGAAAATCGTCCCATAGCTGAGCCGAGTCGTAGAAAGGTTCCGTTTTCATGTGACAATGGCAATGTCAGCCGTGTACAAATGTTGGGCGCGCGTTTGGAGTGTTTCCTTTCTACGTATGGAAAAATGCCGCTAGTTAATTGAGACATCTTCCATTAAAATACCAGTAGAACAAGAATAGCATTCCTACCTGATTCCTCTAAAGAATGCAATCCGTTTGTTGGTTTGTTTTTTTTTTATTTTTTTTTAAAAGGCCCTGAGGAAAGTAATTTCCCTCGGGGCCTATATCATCTTTGGGGATGCTGTGCGGAGGGTATTTTTAGGAAAAGGACGGAGAAGAAGTTCTGAAGGAATAAGGTATGAGTGGTTGGCGATGTTATCTGGGAGTCAATGTGTCCAGGAGTCATTGACGTATGAATCCATCTCTTCCACTGCGGTACAAGGCATTGGATCGGAAGGGTCGGGCTGAAGAGGTAGAAAGGTTTCTGTCAACCAGTCTCTCTCGACCCGGCCCGCCGCGGCGCAGTAGGGGGCAAACGCACGCGTCGTCAATACCTAGATAAACCTCACTCCTTGAACTCGGGTACTCTTGCCAAGCCCCAAAACTTAGTGAACCAATTGGGGTTGCCACATTAAATGGCAGCGGTGTCCATAACCACCTCCCAAATAAGAAATTTCAATATTAAATCTATCAGGGGAATCTATCAAAGAGACATCAGGGACAAATAAAACACAATGTTTGGTTTAAAATAATAAAAAAAAAAACACGCATGCATTTACATTGCACCATTGGAAATGCATGCGTATTAATGGGTTTTGATAAAATCTTACTTAAATAGATCTATATTGATTAAAATGATCCAAGACCTAGTGCTGATTTAAATTTAAATAAGTTATGTTGTTCAATTGGCAGTGGAAGTGCATTGTTTAGCTTTATTGTAAAGAATCTAAAATTTCTTTTATCAAAATGAATTATCATTAATACTTTGTTCTTTGGTTCAAGTAGGAACGGTTCATCGATTTCACTTGTTACAAGCATCTTCCAATCCATGCACCTGTTCAAAATGATCATAGTGAAAAAAAACATCAATGCTCGAACAAGAACAGAGCCCAAAAACCCAATGGATTTTCATGGTTTTGTTCGTTTTTAGCAATGTTTCGGGATCTCCAAGGATCCCAGAAAATCAATCGCTTTTTTATATTCATTTTAAGCGGCATTATGACTCTGAATACGAAAGGGAGAAGGGGTGATTCAAAATAAACTCAACGACATGAGTATACAAACCTCTTTTGTCCTTAATGCGTTTTTCAAATACAGCATCATGACAAGTAGTATCCTTTGCCTTAAATAAAAATCCATGTTTAAATTCGTGTTATTTATTCGTATTTGCTCCTCCATACGTCCATGGCAGTCCCATCCTCTCCTCACACAGTTTATGGAGTTGCCTTGCCCAGCTGTGTCTGGGGCGACCCACTGGACGTCTACCCCTGGAATCGCACTTAGTATCTTCCTCGGAATTCGGTCATCAGACATTCTTAGTACATGCCCAAGCCACCTCAATTGCGATTTTTCTATGAAAAGTAGCAGTGGTTCAATGTTTAGATCATCTCGGATCGTCGAGTTTCTTATATGATCCCATTTCGTAACCCTTGCCACTCCTCTAAGTACCTCATTTCGGCAGCTTGGACTCTAGAGCGTGTTCGTTCGCTTAGCATCCATATCTGGTGGCCGTAATTGAGCGTCAGGCGATATACCGTTTTGATCACTGCCATCTCTGTCTTACTATCCTCTTATACTGAGCTCGGCTTTCTTATCACTGAGCTGAGAGGACGCAACACCCCGCTTGCCGCACTAATTCTTCGATCAAACAGGAGGACAGATTCAAATACCTCGGGGTTGAATTCTCCAGCGATGGACGGCAAGACGGAGAAATTAATTAATCAATAAAGTTAACATTTTTAATGATAATATAACCTTTCGGTTTTCACTGCGATACCCGGCTTATTACCTTTCTGGACCTTATATGGAATTATGTAGGCATTAAAGCTTACAACAGAGCCTCACAAATCGATCTAAAAAACCACGATGCGTGGACAAGCATGAAACCCGAAACGATCCCTAAAATAAATAATAAAAAAACATGTCTTGCCTTTTGGGCGTTTTATTTTATTGGTATTAGAATCTCATTGCGTTTATTTAAATATCACCGATTCGGTTAAGTCTTTGTCCCTATCTTGTTCGGATTCTTACTACATGATATCGCAGATCCGTGGTAAATATCACCGATTCGGTTAAGTCTTTGTCCCTATCTTGTTCGGATTCTTACTACATGATATCGCAGATCCGTGGTAAATATCACCGATTCGGTTAAGTCTTTGTCCCTATCTTGTTCGGATTCTTACTACATGATATCGCAGATCCGTGGTAAATATCACCGATTCGGTTAAGTCTTTGTCCCTATCTTGTTCGGATTCTTACTACATGATATCGCAGATCCGTGGTAAATAATGGGATATTAAAATTTTATAAAATCCTATAGGATTTGTAAGAAGTTAATGTTAAGAACCTGTATATTTAAGGGTATAAAATTATTCAATAAATTACCCCTAGATATACGATCGGAAGAAAAATACGACCAATGTAAAAAAAAAAGAATTAAAATACTCTAGTACCACCTCATAACTTTACTTATTGATTAGATTTATTTTTTTTTTTTTTTTACATTAACTCCACACAGGAGGCCTTGAGGAAAATAATTCCCCTCAGGGCCTATGTCATCTGGGATGCTGTGTAGAGGGTCTTTTTGAGGAGAGGAAGGAATGAAAATTGGTCTTGAAGAGACCCATGTTGTAGGAGGGAGGAAACACAGATGCCGGCAAATCGTTCCATAGCCGAGCTGTTGAACTCAAGAACGAGTCGAAAAAACGACCCGTTCTCATGTGACATATGTCAACCGTGACCTCATGTGACATATGGCGTGTCTCCCGACTATGCACCGGTGCCGAAGGGATCAATGACGCTAGTTCCTCAGAGCATCTTCCATTGAAATAACGGTAGAACATGGATAGCATTCCTACCCGACGCCTGTGCTCTAAAGATTGCAACCCGTTCGTTAAGATGGGAGAATCTATCAAACGGACCGCCCGTTTCTGCACAGAGTCGAGGGTATTTTTCAAGTATTTTGGAGCTCCAGACCAGAGGTGGCTGCCAAATTCAACCGTGGGGCGCACTTGCGATTTGCACAGGGTAAGCAGTTGTGTACTATTAAAGTATCTGCGGGCCCTGTACAGTACGCCCAGTTTTTGAGAAGCTAACTTTACTCTGGCTTCGATGGAGCCCCCATACCTGAGCTGGTCATTTATAGTTACACCAAGCATATCAATGGAAGGTCTGTTCCGAAGATTGCTTCCGTTGAAGGAGATTAGAGAGTTTATGTCTTTGCTTTATCAATCCTTTGTCATTTTTTAAGTAATCTATATTTTTATTACTTTTATTTATATGAATACCACACAAGAGTCCCAACTGCTCCCGTCTGGAGCCAGTGAGACTATCGGATCCCCAATTGGGGTATGTTGTGAGGCTGAAGGTAGTGGGGAGGGGAAGGAGATAGGGGAGAGGAAGGTGAGAAAGTACCGGGCTATTCAGATCTGGTCACTAAACACGGCTAAAGCCATTTCAAGCAACGGTTCAATTCTGAATTTATCGTATTTTCTCATAAAATTATTAAATTTTTTTTTAATAATATTTTTAATTTAACTAGATGTTTATTAATTTATTGTTTGAAACATTTACATAGTGTTAACAATTATTATAGTTATAAAATTGCCATTGAGATGTACATAGATATAAACACTCAAATTAGTGGCGGGCCGGATCAGAAGATACTGGATAACGTATACATATTACCTCTCTAGTCGGGCCCTTGATCCCATCGCCTTGTACCGCAGTGGCAGGGATGGATTCATATATCCATATCTCCTGGGTACATTGCCCCTACATTCCTATACACTCCTCATACCTTTTTCTTTCCCAGAACATTTTCTCCTACCTTTTCCCTAAATGATTGCTTCACGCAGCATCCCCAAAGATGACATTAATTCCTTAGGGCCTCTTGTGTGGAACTAATGTGAAAAAAACCTAAATTTAACAGAAGTTAAGACGATCCCCTAGTCCTGGACCCATTCGGAATTGGGCGGAGCCAGCGACTTGAGCGTTGACCAATCAATAGCCAACAATGGAGTTTTATTATTTCGCTGGTACATTTTTAGATAACAAAGCGACGCGAAGAGCAAAGCTTGTCTATCCGGCCCGAATTGCGGGCGGCTGCTGAGTGGGATAATACGACGCGCTTTCGTTCCTTCTGCGGGTCGCATAAGGCTGAAACATGCAATTGGGTAACGCCTCTTTTAATTTCCTGTAAAAGAACATCGCCAAAGTCCACGTTTTATTTTTTTTTGTAAAGTTCAAGCATGAATAGCAATTTTTTTTGCGATTAAAAAAACTGAATTCGCCACATTATACAATAAAACCATACCCGAAAAAGGGTTTATAAGTTGGAGAATTTTGCACTTGAAAGTGTTTTTTTATAGACCTAATACTTTATTCTTTCCTAGGCTTATTAAAAGACTTGATAGAAAAAAATGATTGACATTTTTAAGGCCAAAATGTGTTCTGCTCGCAGTATTTAATTGAAGCACCTATAATACTTCTAAGCGGTCATATTTTCAAAACAAAAACACATGATTTTGTATTATTTCGCATGGCTTCATCATGCAACATTGCCATTTTTTTGCATACAATAATTTTCCATAGAGTAGAATGTTGACTCTCGGTTAGTTACTAGTGACTAGTAACCACACGTTTACTATGAGCGTTCCATCGCGTATCATACTTTAATCAAGATGTCAGTAATCATCTCACGCCGGTACTCGCGCAGTACACGGTACATGATGTATTAAATTATTATTAAATAATGTATGTACGCCATGCTCGCTGGCAACGACAACAGTTAAACTCAGTAAACAGTAAGTTCAAGTTGGCGCACAGAAGGACAATTATCAATTTACGCGGCCAAAAATATTTCTATTCGAAATGGTTGTGACGAAACTACCTAAGAACATATTTAAAAAAAGTTGCTAGTTCTGGGAGTATTCTAGTTAAAATTTTTGAATTTTTAATTTAATCTTTTCTCTATTTTGAATTAGTGAGATAGGTACAAAAAACATATATTTATAATTAAACTGTAAAATGACTTTGACTTGTAAAACTGTTATTTTCTTAATATTATAATTATCGCTTAAGGTTCGTAGTAAGCGTTAAAAAAGAAGAAGAAGATGGTTTGAAAAATAGTTGTGTATATGTGAAGTTTGTCTAGGTCTTGGAGACAGATGGCCAGGACACCAAATTCCTACCCACCCCTTAAACCCTTCCTTTCCTTCCCAGAACTCTCCTCTCCTCCTTTTCCTTAAAAAAAACCTCCACTTAGCATCCCCAAAGATGACATAGGCCCCGAGGGAAATTATTTTCCACAGGACCTCCTGTGTGGAGCTCATGTAAAAAAAAGTGAGATAGGTGCATTAAACATATTTATTATTAAATTGTAAAAGGACGATAACTTGTAAAACTGTTCATTTCTGTACATTGTAATAATCGCTCCGTAGAAAGCATTAAAAAAGAAGAGGAATAAGGTTTGAAAGAGAGTTGTGAATATACGAATGATAGAGGAAGCGCAGTGTTATAAAAAAAAACGATTGATTTAATTAAGCGAAAATTTTGAAAATATTTAAAAAACCACGACTCGGATATGATTTTAGATTATCATGGGTAAAAGTATTTTCGTTATTTATTTTTGGGGTGTTATGCCGTGTTGTGCTACCTCTCTCTTTATCCAATGTTTTGGACAGCGTTACAGTGTCCATCATCATTAACACATCTACCCTTATGATGGACACTGTAACGCTGTCCGAAATGTTGGCTAAAGAAGGAGGCAGCGCAATACGGCGTAATACCACAAAAATAAATAACCAAAAAACACCACTCGCTTAAAATAGAGCAAAAATCTCTCAACAAGTGTCTAAAGTAGCATTTAAAGATACACTGTGATTTTTTTTTATAACTATAACATGTTAAATAACAGAATAAAACGTATTTATAATAAATTTTGGGAGCATAATTTGCGATTTTTTTTACTAAGGAAAATTCGTATAATTACCGTTTCGGCTCAACAAATGTACAGACATCATCTACAAAAATAACGTATATTTTTTAAGTTCTAAAAAACAAGCAAAATATTTTACAATTAGGAATGCCGGGCTTTAATCTTCATTTCCTTTAGAGGGGGGTCGCCAAGACTACCTGAAAAGGGAGCAAAAGAGAGAAAAAACGGGGGCAAATATTTAAGGTTTTAAATCGTAAGATATTTTTTCGAACTAGTAAAAAAATAGTAGTGGAACCTTTTGATATCCTTAGCTAAAGTAAATAAGTCGATATATATTTTTAACAAAAAAGTATTTCATAAAACATTCATAATGCACACAACTGTTATGTTAACAATAATTTCAGATTAAAATGCATATCAGACGCTTCAAAATGCATTTTGAAAACCTGCTGTTTTTTAAATGGGGAAAATAGGAGGAGCATAGTAACTCAATCAATGATTCAGGTGCAATTAACCAGTATTGGCCGTGCAAAATATGATTCCATTCTGGGCACATGTGCAGGCAATTGGGTTGCTTTTACAAAATAAATTCTTGCGGTTCATTTTAAGCTGCTTTAAGCAGAATATTTCTAAGGTATTTGTGATTAGTTTTAAGACAGTGCTTTTAAATATTTTTGGCAGCGTAATTTACTTTGGCCATCCTTATGTGCGGCATATGACGAATGCGCGACGGGGGACAGATGACAGAATAGCAGACAGAATACGTCAGACGTGAGAACTCGCAGAGAACTGCAGGAAGCTAGGTACACAATACACACTCGTGAAATTATCAGCACACACACAATGAGAGGCTTCGCGTGCCTGTAGAACAGCGATTCACAACCTTTTTAAAGCTGCAACCCCAAATAAAAAAATAAAAATTCAGCCAATCCAGAATAGAACAGAATTACAATTTGGAAGGTGGGTTTATGAATACTACCGCCCCCACGAACCATTGATTGGATAATCAATACCTCTGCCATAGGTCACCTTAAGTGGTTGGCTATGTGTTGTGACTGTGCTCTGGTTCATAGGATGAGGATTTTCCAGATCTTGGCGGTGGATGCATCTGGCTACCTATTGCGTAGGGGACCGGATCGGAAGAGACTGGTTGAGTAAGATCATGGAAGACCACGGCCTCCGTGGTCGAGGGGTAAGGGGTAAGGGAATGACTTGCAATCCAAAGGAAGCGGGATCGAATCGGCGTGCGCAAAAATAATTGTGTTATTTTATAATTAATTAATTTAAAATAATATATAGTATATTTGCGGCAAGTTTCAGAGTGGAAGATACTCTCAGTATCGCCCTGGTGTAAGACAACCATTCAGATTTAAAATGTTGCTTGAAATGGCTTTAGCCGTATTTCTTGACCAAATCTGAATAGCCAGGTGCTTCTCCACGTTCTTCCTTCTCATCACATTTCCCTCCCCACCACATTCAGCCTCCCAACATACCCGAATTGGGGATGCCGTATTCTCACTGGCTCCAGACGGGAGCAGTTGGGACTCTTGTACGGTATTCACAGTAAAAAAAATTGGCCTTTCCAGCTCGGCTCTCTCGACCCATCGCCTTACAGTGGGAGAGATAGATTCATACGTCCGTCACTTTTAGAGACCTGATCCCTAGATTCCTACAAACTCCTCATATCTTTTTTCTTCCCAGAATTTCCTGCGCTTCCTTTATTTTAAAAGACTTTCCACGCAGCATACCTATTATATTTTAAATATGGCATATTTTTTATGGTTTTTATTTTATTTTGGAGATATGAATAATGTTGGTTTATTTTTTTTATAAACACGTTAAAGTATGACATCTGAAGTATCTTTGAAAAAATTTATAATTAAAAATATCAATAAATAAGTCCGTGAGAGCGAATCTCCGGAGGCGTCTAGAAAAATATTTGCTATGCGGTGAACATTATAACTCGTTACCGGATCATTTAAAACAAAAAAATCGAAATGCGTTTAAAAGGTGATGTGTTTTCCTATGTGGTTTTTTTTCGCAGCGTTTTGAAGTTAAAAATGCGATTTTTGCTAACATTTTCGGTGAATTTGTTATTATAAAATGAAAAAAAATAGTAAACACTAAAAACTATTCGTCGATTTATGTGTAGAAATAGTGTACAAAATTTAAAAAGGGTCGGTCAAGTAGATTTTGAGTTATGATGTTCACGAACTTCAAAAATTTGTTTGCGCGAAAATCGGTGTAGTTTTTTATACTCGAATTATACTTGAATCGAGAATGAGGACTAGTCGCTTGAAACGCTGTATCTTCGTTAGTACTCCGATTTACTTGAAATTTTGACACAATAATCTCGGCATGTTGTTCATTTAGAAAAAATGAGTTTTAAAACCTTACTCCCCCTTAATAACAATACATACTATTTTTTGGCGACGATCCAGACTTTCAAAAGAAAGGCTTTTTATCAAATATTAATTCTATCAGCTGTCAATTTTAAGTGTAACTTCTCACTGTTAAGATTACAAGTGAATGCATTAATATTATCCATTTGTTTCCAAATCGTTTTAAAATTACTTGTCAGTGAAAATAATTTATTGTCTTATTTGGCGACCCCATTATTATTTTTCGAAAACTGTAAAGAATTTTTGGAGCCGTGACCCCAGGGTTGCGTACCACTGCTGTAGAGGTTTTATGAATGTATAGTAAACAGTGTACAGTGCTTCAAGGATTGACATGAAGTGTTTTGAATAGTAATTGAAGTGAAGGAAGGTGAAGAATTAGCCTTGCCAAATAGTTATATTGAACCTAACCTAACCTAACTTTATTTACTGCAACTTAACCTAACATAAGCTGATGTAACGTGATATGGCGGCTGCTGAGAGGGACGTAAGAGGGATAAATCGTTTGAAGATTTCACGGAGGGGAAGATACTCTCAGTTTCGCCCTGGTGTAAGACATTCAGAATTGAATCGTTGCTTGAAATGGCTTTAGCCGTATATGGTGACCAGATCTGAATAGCCAGTTACTTCCCCACCTTCCTCTTCCCCGTCTCCTTCCACTAATCCTTGAACTGCATTCAATCTCACTGGCTTCAGGTGGAAGCAGTTGGGAGTCTTGTGCGATTTTCACTTTTTTTTTTGCATTAACTCCACACAGGCCCTGAGGAAAATAATTTCCCTCTATGTCATCTGGGATGCTGTGTGGAGGGTCTTTTTAAAGAGAGGAAGAATTGAACATTGGTCTTGAAGAGACCCATGTTGTAGGAGGGAGGAAACACAGAGGCCGGCAAATCGTTCCATAGCCGAGCTATTGAAAACGACCCGTTCTCAAGCGACAAATGTCAACCGTGTACATATGTTGGGCGCGCGTTTCACGTGTCTCCCGACTATGCACCGGTGCCGAAGGGATCAATGACGCTAGTTCCTCAGATCATCTTCTATTGAAATACTGGTAGAACACGGATATCATTCCCACCCGACGCCTGTGCTCTAAATATTGTAATCCATTCGTTAAGGAGAGAGAATCTATCAAACGGACCAAATCAAACGCCAAATCAATCAGTATCAAATAAATTGAGACAGGCAGCCGCCTAGTATGGTGATCTAATATTCTTTATGTAAGTGTCACTAATATGTTACATGTGTTCTATAAATAAATAAATAAATAAAATTGTAATTTGAAAATGATCCTCCCTTGGCCCCTCCTCCTACCCCTCCCCCAACCATTATCTGATGCTCTCTCTCTCTCTTTCTTATAAGCTCTCCCTTTCTTTTGTGTTTACCCTCTGTACTTTAATTTCGTTTATATGTTTATTGTCCTGAAGAAGGTCGAGTTCGACCGAAACCGGTCGACGAATATAAATTTTAAATAAAGTGGTTTTAAACAAAGAACTTCATTCTGGAAAATGTCAAGCCACAAAGTGTTTGCTTTCTTCGATAATTTGAAAATGATACCTAATTTCAAAACAAATCCGAGTTCATTGAACCAAAGTTACAAACACAAACCAAAATTTTATAATATTTTATTATTTTCTCGAATTAAATTGAAAATGTAGTTTTTTGTTCATTACATCATCGTGGAACTTAATTAAATAATTTGCCTGCTTCTGAGGTAAAGATATTCAATAAATGAATTAATAGAATTCGTTCCGCCTTCTCAGGTATGTAATCACGACCATTGTACTTACAATTTGATTAATTGAAGTAACGCTGTTCTTCTTGCTCGAGTGCCAAACACATACAACAACACCTCGGGTCGCTCCAGGTCAATTCAACATCTGAACCTGACGTCTTACGTCATCATGCATTTCAATTAAGAAGGAATAACCAGACAAAACCGGAAATATGCCATTTTTAAATCAAATTTTAGACGTATTGACTCTCTTCCACAACAAATTGATTTCGAAAGACTGTTCTTTTATCTAGTAAAGCTATTTTTAAATTTTGAGAAAACATGTTTATTTTTATTACAATAAGGTTTTACCGTAGGTCGCTGGCAGATTTGTTAAATCTTCAAACAAAATTTTGTATTATACAACATACATTTCAAATCATATAATCATGCAATGAAATAAATCAATAAATTATTTGGGAAAGCTACTTTTCAGAATTTTAATCTTAGTTAAAATAAAATCGTAAAAAAAAAGATCCACGTCATTGTTTTGTGACGAAAATACTTCAAGTACTAAGATAAAAATACTTCAAAATACTAAGCACCCCCTTCCCAAGGCCCCCTCCCCCCCCCCCTCCCCCGCCCCTCCCCCTTATTGATCTTCTAAGCACCTCCCCTTTCCACCTCTCTCCTCCCCCACTACTTCCATTTCTACCCACGCCGTTCTATGTTCGATCATTTAGTTTTAGTACATTTTATGTCCTGATGAAGAGAACATCGTTCTTGAAACATGTTGACTTTTAAATAAAGTTTTTTGTGGTAAAAACAAAGGGTTTTTAATTATTTCATTAATAAAATGGTGCCACAGTGAATTTGCAAAATTTGAAGAAGAAAATACTTCAGTTTGTCTATTTATTTACGATCTTACAAATATATTTTTAAAAAATTACATTCTTACTTTGCTTTTTTTTACATGAGGCCTTGTAGAAGATAATTTCCCTCAGCGCCTATGTCATCTTTGGGAATGCTGTGGGGAGGGTTTTTTAAGGAAAGAAAGGAGAGGATAGGTCTGGGAAGGGAAAAGGTTTAAGGGGTGGGTAGGAATCTGGGCTTCTTTGTGTCCCGGTCATCCGCCTCCAAAACCTAGACAAACCTCACCCCTGCTTAGTCACCAAAAGTAGCGAACCACTTAGGGTGACCTATGGCAGAGGTGTTGGTTATCCAATAAAGGTTCCCGGGCGGCAGAACCCATTCCCGCCTCCCAAATTGCTTAGACATTATTGAAAAATTATAAATAATTATAAATATAGTTATGATAAAAAAATAATTACAAAAATTACTTTATTTTGATTGTTTTATCATCACGAGTTTGAGCATTTTTGAATGTGGGTATTTATCAAAGCAAATTTGGAACGAAATAAAATCGATATAGAGTTATAATGTTAAAATGCTGGTATGGACAATAATTAATCTTTCTCATCGGAACCGCCCTGTACCGTTGCAAGGGGACGATCGCAAGATCATCGTTCGACGAAATTTAAATTCTCGGCCGCTGGTTAACAATCTTTTGTTGTTCGAATAGGCTCTATCCGTGATTTGTTGCGATCACATCAGAAGGGTGACTCTGTACCTTTTGCGACAGAGTAACGCGTGGCATCGGCGTATACGACAAATTTTAAGTTTTTTTTAGTTAGGTATTTCAAACAGCATCGTTAGTTGGGTCGTTCTTCTTTTTAACCTACATAAAATTGTCTCCACCAGTTAGTGGAGAAAAATTCAACAGAATTACCAATATTATTATTTTATAATTACTTTAAAATTTACTGTACTAAAGACGTAACGACTGTGTGATAGAAGTGTATTTCATACAAATCACAGTGTCTATAATATTGCAAAAAAAATGATATGATGACACAAAATATAAAACAATTTTTAAACTCCAAAAGGTATAACCTATCAAGTAACAGCGATTATTAATTTTAATGATGTTTAATAAAATATTTTTAAAAATCTCAAAACTTGTCTCCTACAACTTTTATGTCGTACGTTAATTTTGTCACGTGGGTTGTCATTCGAAATAGGTATTCACGCAGCTCGTGTTTGTCACCCTCAATAGGCATTTTAGGCCCCCTTCCCCCCTTGCTACAATTTCCCCTCTGAGATCCAGAGAGAATTCATTTATAGTAAAAACAAAATGTGAAAGATTGGTGGAAATGTTACAGTGTGGTAAAAGCTAGTTCTCGAATTTTTTAATTGATACGTTTGTGAATTTGATACGTTTGTGATTCAACCCAAAGTGACGACTGAACCGATGACGTCAAGTTGCTTCAGGAATTTGGGATTCACGTGAAGTGGTAACGAGCCAATAGAATACCAAGAAGCCAAACATTTATATACAAAAGACTGCTTTGTTTGCTTTTTCCAAGATATACTACATCTATACGCCATCACATAGATACCAGTTTGGTCTTTTACAAACATTCCGAGAAATATGGAGACAGTCACATCGAGAATTTTTTAAAAAAGCATTTGAGGTGATGATGCACCACGTTGTGCCAAATTCGGGATCAAGCCGCTAAATAAAACACATCTTATGTAGATGGCGGTAAGGTTTAGATTCCCGTTTATCAACAGCCGCATGTTTTTATGTATTCAAGAAAAAAAAACATCGCTAATAAGCGTGTTTTATTTTATTTTGCGAAGCTCAGGCATACATATCTAAAAATGTTTTAAGATCAATCTCTAAAGAATTTAATTTTTCACATTATACAATAAAACATTAGTGAAAAGGGGTTCGTAAGTTGGAGATTTTCATCTTTAAAGCAGTTTTTGTAGACCTGATACTGTATTTTTTCAGGACTTATAAAATGATTTGGGAGGGGACTATGGGTACCGCCGTTCCGGTAAATTATGGATAACCAACACCCCTGCTATAGGTCACCCCAAGCGGTTATGGTAAAGTCATTTACATGGGATTGATATCTAGATATGTCTATTATACGATAAAATTATTATTTTAGTTATTATTTTTTGTGACCCGTCACCCAGTTAAGGTTGACAACAATAATTTATTTAGAACATGTCACGAGTCACGATCTTTCGCAGCAAAAGGGAGAGAAGGGCCATCCATCATTTGATATCTTTGGAGCATTCTGAGAGCCGCATGATTTTTGGCTTTCGACCCAGAGGACAGAGATCCAGTGCCCATATATATATAGTTATATATGTTCAGAGGCTGTGTATAGTTTAATGTTTCAAAGTATATAGTATAATGTTTCAAAGACCCAATCATGTCTGATTACGTCATAAAAGGAATTGAAATGAAAATCTAGTCTCCTTCAACGGAAACAATCTTCCGAACAGGCCCTCTATTGATATGCTTGGTGTAACTCTAAGTGACCAGCTCAGGTATGGGAACTCCATCAAAGCCAGAGTTAAGGCGGCGCTTCGCGGCTGAAAAAGAAGAAGATGGAGAGATATGTAATTACGAATGTTGGACAGAGCGCGCTAATATTTTAAGTGATAAAAATGGAGCGAAAATTGCGAAAATGCCTAATAAAACATGACTCGTTTAAAATAGCGCAAAAATCTCGTGGAACGTATCTTAAGTATCATTTAAAGAAACATTGTTATTTTTTTCACAAATATAACATGTAAAATAATAGAAATGAACTTGTTTTAAATAATTTTCGGAGCATACTTTGCGATTTTTTTCTTTCGAAAGAATTTTATATAATTTGCGTTTCGGCGTGAAACGTATCTAGATATTATCTTCAAAAATAACGTATATTGTTTTAAGAGCTTAATAACTTGTTTAAGGGAGATATGTAAGAAATGTTTAAGGGAGATATGTAAGAAATCGGTCGAAATTCGGAGAGCGGCGGTTTGTTAGCCTCTCAAAAACTGAGCGTACTGTACAGGGCTCGCAGATACTTTAATAGTACACAACTGCTAACGCTGTACAAATTTTATTAATTTAATAAATAAATTCATCACAGGCTTGTCAGAGGTTAAAAATTGAAATGTAAACAATCATAACTAGCATGTAAAGAATCAATAAATTAATTGAAACTGTTGACATCAGAATCAAATATGTTCGTACGAATACAAAGATTCAGTTACTGTTTAATGATTCGTCATCTGAAGACTTGTTCAGCTTACACATCCATGTGACATCTATAACAATCAACAGTCTACAGACCTTTTTTTTTTTTTTTTTTTTTTTTTTTTTTTTTTTTTTTTTTTTTTTTTTTTTTTTTTTTTTTGCCCTCATCTGCCCTGATGATGGACACTGTAACGCTGTCCGAAACGTTGGCTAAAGAAGGAGGTAGCGAAACACGGCATAACACCCCAAAAACAATAACAAAAATACTTTTTGGCCGTGAAAACCTAAAAACATACCAGTCTACAGACCTCTACAGGAGAGGACAATTTGGATGCGAACGTTGACTTGGCGCTGCAGAATCAAATTAGCATATTTTTAACAGTGCATTGAACCCTCGGACAAACAACACACAAAACACACAATAAAAAATACCCGAAGGAGTGGCCAGGGGAACAGAGGACATAGAAGGTCAGTATGGACTCCAAGTCTCCAGATCTAAATTCAACGTAAAACAATAATGTTCTTTTTTGGAGTAGGGTCATCGCAAAGGTCCGAGAATTTTTGGATTTTATTATTTGTTACTCTTGAAAGATATATTATGTTAAAGCATTTTTTATGAACTTTGTTTACAGTCAATCTTTTAAATAATAAGAGATAACAGACGGCTTCCATGGTTGATGGGTTATGATCCTGGGCTGTGAATCCAGCAGTCGTGGTTTCAAATCTATTTTTGAAATGAAAACTTCTTTAGCAACGTTGTGATTAAAACTCGATTAAACGAAAAATAGCGACACTAAAAGAAACAAATGGGGTTTCTTATCAAATTTCGAAATTTCTGATATTATTAAACATTATTTTTATTTTGTAAGAACTGATATTTTTTGCAGAAATCAAAAATGTAGCTATAAGAGATTTATTTAGGAGTATTGGTCTTCCATATTTTTGTATTTAATACATACATACATATTTGTATATGTATATACTCATACAACGGTCATTCCCTCACTTCTCACTTCTCCATTTTAACTTATACATACATCTATAAGATTTAGCCTGCAAAAAAATGAGATAGTCTAATCGGTCTCCTCTTTGTGCGGTGCTTCGTAGCCTTCCCGCTCTTTACTTTATTTTTCTGAATGATACACTCATACCGCGTGTGAATTACAATCTCATTTTTTTATTTCATTATTTTTTTTGCGGAACGTTCTAGAGTGGCAGATACTTTCAGTATCGCCCAAGTGGAAGACCAGCATTCAGAATCGAAACGTTGCTTGATGTGGTTTAAGATATGTTTGGTGACCAGATCTGAATAGCCATATATTTCCCAATCTTTCTCTTCCCCATTACCTTCGGTCTTACAAAATACTACAATATTAGTGATGACATAGTCTCACTGACTACAGATGGTTGGGTCTCTTCTGCGATATTCACTTAAAAACAAAACGTAACTAGTATGTCAATAAATATCTTAGCAAATATTTCAATGTGGGAGGCAGTAACGACGCCCCGGGAACCATTTACTGGATGCCATAGGTCACCCCAAGTGGTTCGCAATGTTAGGGACTTAGCAGGGTTGCCCGGGTCTATGGGGGTGAGGTCTGTCTAGGTCTTGGCAGCGAATTTTTCCCACGTACCGCGTGACGATGGGATGGATTCATACGTGCAGGAGTGTGTCACTTCTGGAGACACTGACCATAAAATTCTCCAGACCTTCCTCCCTTTATTTTCTAAAAAGACCCTCTATTTGGAGATACCTGTGTGGAGATAACGTAAAAAAAAACTTATATATATATACATCTCGAAAAAATTCCCTTACGTGTCAATCATAATGTAACATTCAATTGATATTTCCATATTCCAATTTGGGAGGCGGGAATGGGTACCGCCGCCCCGGGAACCTTTATTGGATAACCAACACCTCTGCCATAGGTCACCCCAAGTGGTTCGCTGCGTTTGGTGGTTTAGCAGGGGTGCCCGGGTTCATGGGGTGAGGTATGTCTGGGTCTTGGAGACTGGTTTAAGGGGTGGGTAGGAATCTGGAGAGAGAACTCCAGATTCATACCCACCCCTTAACCCCTTTTCCTTCCCAGAACTCTCCTCTCTTTCCTTTCCTTAAAAAACCCTCCACGCATCCCCAAAGATGACATAGGCCCTGAGGGAAATTATGTTCCCCAGGGCCTCCTGCGTGGAGCTCATGTAAAAAAAAAAAATAGAAATAAGTAAAATGATGACATATTTCGATATATTAACGAAATGATATAATTTGATGATAGCCCTGAACGCCTTCAAGATAGCATCTGAACAGTGTACAGCTTCCAAATAATGCCGATTTGTAGAGCAAAACACATTAATAACGTCGATTTAGTCTGGACCATAAACTTACTGATTCGATTCGCGGAGATTTCGATATATAATTTCGATTTTTAAACGATTTAAAACCTCGAGGGCAATTCAATACAATGGGAATCCCTGATTAATCGAATTATTATAAATTGATGAAAATATATTGCCTTATAGAGGAACAAAAAATCTATGCGTAATTTTAACATTAATGTAATAAAAATGATGATTACTCCTAGGTAGTTTTGCCATTAGGTTTTCTACTCAGAAATATTGTTATATTATTCGACATGACCCGTCTCGTTCGCTTGATTTTGTCAACTTTTTGAGACGAATTTGAGTTGTTGTTGTGGTTGATGAGATTGTTGTTGTTGTCGCTGAGGTTGAAGTTGTTTTCGTCGTAGTTGTTTTTTTGTTGTTGTTGAGGTTGTTGTCATTTTGTAGACATCGTTGTTATCATTGTTGTTGTTGAGGTTACTTTTGTTGTTGACTTTGCTGTCTTTATCGTTATTATTGTTGTCATCATTGTCGTGATTTTCGTCGTAGTTGTCGATGATGTTGTCATTGTTTTTGTTGTTGTTTTTGGGGTAACTGATGTTAATGTTGTAGTGGTTGATGCGATTGTTGTTGTTGTCGTTCGTTGAAGTTTTTTCGTCGTAGTAGTCGTTGTCGTTGTTTTTGCTGTTGATGTTGTTGTTGATGTTGGTGTCGTTTTGTTGACATCGTTGTTATCATTTTTTTTTAAAGTCAAACATTCCCGGGTTACGAATAACCCAACATTGTTTGAAAATCTCCTACTACCACCACAGTAAGCCGAAAATGTTGTTTGAGTCGTAATGGAGGACTTAGCGAGCCGAGGAATCGAACACGCGATGCCCGGGTGGGACCCAAACGCGATGCCCACTCAACCACTGACCGGTCTAAATTGTTGTTGAGGTTTCTGTTGTTTTCATTGTTGTTAACTCTCTTGTCTTTATTGTTTTTATTATTGTCATCATTGTCGTGGTTTTCGCCGTTGTTGTTGATGAGGTTGTCATTGTTTTCGTTGTTGTTTTTGGGGTTACTGATGTTAATGTTGCTGTTTATGACTACCTTAGTCGTTGTTATAGTTTTTTGTTATTGTGATAGTTGTTTTTGATGATGTAGTTGTTGTTGATGTGGTTGGCGTTGCATTGTTTTTTTTTCTGTGGTTCTTGTTTACAAATTAAGAATATGGGAATAATAATTAATTTTAAACACCTCCTCCATATGTAATCCGCTTGCTCTATATGCAAAAATCATTTCCAACGAGTATAAGCGTCCCTCTCTTTAACTTTTTCTTATTACTGAGGTTTGGTAGCCACCTCTAATTTGGAGCCCTTTGATATCAGAAAAAAACCCTCAACTCAGTGCTAATACAATCTGCCCCCTGATACATTACCCTATCTCAACAAACATTTAGGAACTACTTAAATTAATTGAATGTGTTACTTAAATTACTAACTTAATTTGTTACTAAATTTGTTACTTTACTACTTTACTTAATGAATTGCATAAGTTAATAACTGTACACTGTACTTAACCAATCTGTAAACTTCATCAGCCATAAGGGCCACAGGGACATCCCTAGCATGGCGGATGAATTAACACTATTTTTTTGTTCATTGTATAAACTTCTTTTAATAAATAAATCAAATAAACTTGTAATTTGAATTTAAAAGCTGGCAATATTCATTTAGTTGCCACACTGAAACGTATGCGCGTTGGACCTTGTTTCTGATCGACAGAGTGGTTTTGAAACAAACCGCCATTCTGTCTCGAGTGTCGTTCGGTCTTTCAATCTTTGTGACTCGGACGACAGGTGGGGAGCAAGCCTGTTCTACCAGTATTATAATCCAAAGTACTCTTTGTACATCCGGGGACAGTTGAATACGGATCCTCTTGCTTTGTATTTCCTCCCACATTCAATGTGACACTTGATTATCTACAAAATCAAGATATCACTCTGTATAGCATACCGGAATTGTTATTATTTCTGAGGATTTCCTGTGTTAGGACATTATTAGCTACAAACATCACATTCCATTAGAGCCTCTGAAGGACATGTCTAACCAGGGCGTCCATACATAATAAAAGCATTTTTATCTGTGATTTAGTAAAGCTCTTCAAGCCACAAAATGAAAACTACACAGGATACCTTAATTGGTAGGGTATGGTCCTTTATAACATTTAGAACTTTCTTCGTTTTTATTTGGTGATAAAAGGAACCGCATATTCCTTATCAAGGAGCAAATCTGTGAAATTTATTATAGCGTATTTTCCACATAATAAGCAGTAAAGTTTTCAACAACATCGCGTCATATTATTTGAACGGAGGCATTTGTGTTTAATGTGCCAATAAAGTGGCACAGAACTAAAATGTCCTTATAAGTAAGGAGGCTTCATACGTCTGAATATGTCGTTTGAGACTCCAAATATGTACTCAAGACCAGTGCAGAACTAAAGGAAAATATGTATTTTTATACTTTGGGTCTTACGTAAAATAGTGTGCGTGAAAAATAATGCACAATTAATTGCATTTAAAAGTTTGCATTTAGATACTTCTAGAATTTTAATTAAAACTCCAAAAAAAGACCCAATCATGTCTGATTACGTCTAAAAGGGATCGAAATGAAAATCTAGCCTCCTTCAACGGAAGCAATTTTTTGAACAGGCCCTCAATTGATATGCTTGGTGTAACAAAAACATACATAATAATTTACCTAAATTGTTATAGTACTGATACTGATAACAATTTAGGTAAATTATAAAAAAACACTAAAGATAGGGATCATAAATTAAGCCACTCAGGCATTTACCAACTATGTTGCAATGACTGTCCATCATTCTACATAGGTTAGACAACTAGAAATATAAATATTAGAATCACGGAACATTTAAGATGCTTAAATAATAATAATTTTTCAGAATTTGCAAATCATCTAATTTCCACGGATAACACTTTTAATAAGGACACAGGGGTTAAAATTCTTCACCGTAGCAATAAAAGCAAAAAATTAGATAATTTAGAAGCACTTGAAATTAGAAAATCGATAAATAATAATTGTAGTATTTTGAATAATCAAATTAATTTATCTTTTAGTCCAATTTTAAATTTATTTCCAGTGAACCGCTCTGTTCTTCCCGGAAATCCCACAAATAACCCCACCCCCTCGCTTACCTCTCACTCACACACCTAAAATTTGTATGTCTGACAATATTCTATGTCTTCGTAGATTAGTTACAATATTCTCCTGAAGAAGGAAGGGTCTTCCAAAACCGGTAGAGTGTTATAAAATAAAAGTTGTCTAAAACAAATTTATGTGTTTTTATTGTAAATGATGATATAGTTAATTATACCAATTATGAACTTTACAATACGTGAGGAGGGGGGGGGGGGGGGTGAGGAGAAATATAGGATTAGGATTAAGAGGCTAAGGACGAGAATATATAGGAGGATGGGTAGATGAAACTTTCTAGTTTGAGTCATGTTGCTTAGTGAGTTTTCGTTTTATATCACGTAACGTCGAGTTAAAAATGTAAATGTGGTAATAATTAAAATTAAATGAATGTGATCTGCAGATAAATGAGCTCTGTTTGGAGTTGGTCTTGCAAAGAGGGAGATTAAAAGTAAGCGACTGTCTACTGTTGCGATTTGGAATATGAAACGATAGGCGTTGAAGAAGATCAGGACTGTCGATTAAGTTGTGTGTAATTTTAAATAACATTACCGAATCTGCAACGTTTCTTCGAGAAGTTAAGGTCTGTATTTTGAAGAACTTTGCAGAGTCTTCAATACTAATCTATTTTGAACGCTTTCAATTCTATTTTTGTGTAGGTACTGCGTAGCCTGGGTTTCACACTTGAGATGCGTATTCAAGGATACTGCGAACATATGAGAAATACAGTGTTTATAGAAATACAGTGTTCTGTATTGCTTTGTCATTAATTTATTTTATTTCTTTTTCAGGTAGGCCACATTCATAATATCTTAAGAGGCTTCGATTGGAAGATATTAACTAACTACCTAAGTTATAACAATCTTCACACGTAAGTGTTTACTTTTTTTAAAGATTAACAAAACCCCTCAGTCCTCGACCATATTTTGTCAGAAGGTCAATAATATCTCTGCTTTAAAATAAAATTCAAATTAATAAAAAATTTCTGAACGTAATTGAAAATTAAATCTGTTTTTAAAGATGATAAAATACGCCTTAATATTTGATAAATCGAAATTAACAAACATTTTTTTAAATATAATTTTTTTATTTATTTTTTACTTTATGAGTAAAACCTCAAATTGTAATGTTTAATTAAATGAAGACATCATTTGAAGACAATAAAAAATTCAATCTACACTTGCAGAAAAGTCAATAGATGATGCATATTAAAAATAAAATGCTCAATAATTTATCAGACACTATCTAGATAGCATTTAGTTTGGGTTTTAATTTTGCAATCGTATATAAATATAGCAGAAATAATAATATCTGTAAAAGAAATAATAATATCAATAAAATCTGCGTCAAGAAAATGAAGATAATGTCTTAGTCGAAGAATGATACAGTTAAAAAAATGATCGAATCGGATAGACACCTTAGCTCAGTGGTTAGAGCTGTGGCCCGGAAAGCTGGAGATTCTGGGTTCGTGTCCCAGAGGTGCCAATTGCAATTCACAGGAGGTAGAAGTAAAACCTTAAAAAAACTAAATTAGACAATAGTGAGGAGGCTACAAAGCACCGCACAAGACCGATAGGCTACGAAGAACCGCACAAAGAGGAGACCGATTATACTATCTCATCCTCTTGCAGGCTAAATTCTATAGATGTATGTATCCATCTCTTTTTAGTGTCAATTCGTTTTTTAGTATTTTTCGTTTTATCGAGTTTCAAATCACAACGGTGCTAAAGAAGTTTTCAATTCAAAATAAAAGTGAATAATTCTCGTACCTATTTTAATTTGCCTATA
Organism: Glyphotaelius pellucidus; assembly: GCA_936435175.1. NCBI lineage: Eukaryota > Metazoa > Arthropoda > Insecta > Trichoptera > Limnephilidae > Glyphotaelius > Glyphotaelius pellucidus. The sequence continues at coordinate 4,813,453 of OW386561.1, forward strand.
TCAAAGTTGAAAATATCTGGGAAATATCTGGGAAACACGTGCAACGGCGGGTGCCATTCGAAACAGTGTGAAGATGGCACTAGCTGTTTGGTGTAACGCGGTCGTACGCGCATGCGTCCCAGTGTGACGATTGAATAAATATTAAAGTTAGAAAAAATATATTAAAGTTAGAAAAAGTCTTTCATTTACTTTCAAAAACAGTAATTTCTTCTGAATCTATTTGAACGATGACAACTAGAGTATAACTCTACGTTATGGTCTCCCTTTTACAATATTCATTCCGACAGCATTGAAAAGATTCAACACAAGTTCCTAAGGTATATAAACTATAAATTTATTATAATTACCTACTTGATAAAATGTCCCTATTAAAACTTTCAGAAAGAAGAAAAAATCCAGACTTAATATTACTACACAAAATACTGCATTACAAAATTGACTATCCTAAATTCCTAATTACTTCAATTAATCAACATCCATTTTCCCAAAAGATCTTGCCGACATTTATTACCATTTTACTTTAACAACACCAGCACACTGTCTTACCAAAATTCCCCAATTCCGAGACTTCACAGCCTTGGAAATAAATATTTTGCTCTAGGAGATATATTTCACCTTACAAATAACCAGTATAAATATTGTTTATTCCAATTATTTTATATATCTAGACACAAATAGACGTGTATAACTTCTGCATTTTTTTGTTTATATTTTAAATCTATTTATGTAAGTCTTCATATCATTTCTACAAATGTATTTTATTTTTATTATGTATACATATGCTTTTGATGTTTAAATTTTTTTTAATTTTATGATTTTAAACTAGAATGTAAAAGCCCATTAGGGCGTGTAATAAATAAAAAAATAAAAAAATGAACGTTTATCTGGGGTATTGGATGAATCAATTTAATAAATAATATTGATATGTTTAAAGATCTTGGTCCAGTCCTGCCTCGGTTAGTTTATCTGCGAGCTCGTCTCTAAACGGTGCCTGGCTGGAATATTAAAGATCTCCGCCTCCATCTACGGTGACCAGATCTAAATAACCAGATCTCCCTGTTGGCGGTGAATTAATAATATTATTATCTTCTATTGCCTCTGCAACATACCGGCAGGCGGATTAAAGCGAGCCCTCTGTCTCTAATGGCGGTGAGTCACTACAGACCAGGTGACCGGGGGATCGAAGCCTGTTCTCTCTTCTAACTGGGACGGAACGATACCTGTTTGTGTGTTATCTGAAAGAGTTACAATTTTAATTCATAACCACGCGAACAGGTATTGATAGATATGATTCTTTACCTAACCAAGGAGTCTAGCACGGCCGATCGGTAAGGATTGTATCGATAACTTTCGGTAACTTCTCATTGTTTCTTAGGAGATCCTCCGTGGTCCCGAGGTAAGACTCTCGACTCACAATCCGAAGGTCGCGGGTTCGAACCCGGCTCGAGCAAATAAATTTTATTCAATTAAATGAAGACATTATGAGCGAAACTCAATCGAAAATCTGGAAACAGAAAAATCAGAAAAAGATATTTACACCTCTGGGACTCGAACCCAGGACCTCCCTACTTTCCGGGTCGGGTGCTCTTATCCACTGAGCTAAGGTGTCGATATCCAATTCGGTCACCTTTAACTGTACCATACTTCGACTAAGAACCACCCACATTATCTTCATTTTTCTTAACGCATATTTTTATTGGCTGCCATCTTCTGTTTCCAGATTTTCGATTGAGTTTCGCTCATAATGTTTTCATTTAATTAAATATTACAGTTTGAGGTTTTACTCACAAAAAGTTAAAATAAAAAAAATAAAAAAATTTATTTGATTAATTTGTGTTATTTCACAATTTATTCACTTAAAAAATATATAGTATATTTGCGGCACGTTCCAGAGTGGAAGATACTATCAGTATCGCCCTAGTGTAAGACCACCATTCAGAATTGAAACGTTGCTTGAAATGCGTTGTTGCGTGTTTAGTGACCAGATCTGAATAGCCAGGTACTTCCCCACATTCCTCTTCCCTGTCTCCTTCCCCTCCCCACTACCTTCAGCCTCACAACATACCCCAATTGGGGATGCCATAGTCTCACTGGCTCCAGACGGGAGCAACTGGGACTCTTGTGCGGTATTTCATATAAAAAAGGACAACTGCAGATCGCTTACGTAAAAATAACAGTTGTTGTCGAATATATTAAGGCGCCGTATCCCCGCTCAAAAAGAAGAAGATGGAGATATGTAATAACGAATGTTGGAGAGAGCGCGCTAATATTTAAAACGATAAAATTGAAACGAAAATTGTGATAATGAAAATGTTTAATAAAACACGACTCGTTTAAAATAGAGCTAAAATCTCGTGGGGAACGTCTAAAACAGCATTTAAAAAAACACTGTAAATTTTTTCATACATATAACTTCTAAATTAAGTGAAATGAACGTGTTTATAATAATTTTATATCATCGTAGCATATCTTGCATTTTTTTGGTATCGAGGGAATTTTATATAATTTACGCTACGGCGTGGGGAATGTCTAGATATTATATTAAAAAATAACATATATTTTTTTAGAATTATAAACTTCAAATTTTTAAGGGAGATATGTAAGAAATCGGTAGAAATTCTAAATAGTAGCGGCGGCTTAAGTACGCTAAGTCATTATGAAACTGGGTGAAAGAGGCCTTTTAACCTCTCCAGCCAGAATCTCTCGAACCGTCGCCTTGCACCGCAGTTGAAGGGATGGATTTGTACGTCGGTCACTCCTGGACAAACTGACCTCCAGATTACTACCCATCCCTCATACCTATTTGCTTCCCAGAACTTCCTCTCCTTCATTTCCTTTTAAAAAACCTTCCACACAGTATCTCTTTCCACGGGGCCTCCTGCGTGCAGCGAGTGTAAAAAAAACACTGATTCTTGATTTTTTTTGGTGTATTACGTCGTGTTGCGCTTTCGTTCTTTAGCCAACATTTCTACAAATCCACTCTGATGATGGACCCTGTAACGCTGTTCTTGAGTTCAACAGCTCGGCTGTGAAACGATTTGCCAGCCTCTGTGTTTCGTCTTTCCTACAACACGGATCTCTTCAAGACCCATGTTCTCCTCAAAAAGACTCACCAAGAAGTCTCCTCAAAAAGACCCACCACACAGCGTCCTCAAAGATGGCACAGGTCCTGAAAAAAAACAAGACATGAGTGAAAGTAATAATTCTAACTTGTTAATGGTCATACCACCATGTTGACAAACAAATGCATTCTCTTGCGAACCTGGCTTTCAAGATTACATTTTTTTAAAATATATATTATTATTTTGCCTGAGCGCATCACACATCACTCTCCCGATCATCACATCCGATCCACTGCAAACCGGTTTCTCTATATTTGATCTACAAATAACATTTCCAATATGGTGTTGCTGATCCACAAATAGATTGGATTGCGTTCAGTTGAAATGGGCTCCGTATTCCGAGAACTGAGCTCAGATGGATTACTGGTTTTTTTTATTGTCTTTGTTTGTTATTGTTTTTGTTTTCGATGACGCAAACAGACCACAAACGGCTATGCACGTATTTACTTTGTCTTTTAAATAAATCAGGTAGTTACATGTTGATTTAATCTGAAATTAATTGTATTTGAAGAAGAGAAAATGCAGAAAGTAGTATTGATCGCAACTGGAGCTAATTAAAAAATGTTTAAAGAACGAAGCTAGCAGTCTATAATGGAGTGCTGGTATCTACCCTGATGTATGGCAGTGAGGCATGGAATTGGCAGAGGAAGGATGAAAGTAGACTGAATGCTGAAGAAATGTTATCCCTGGGAAGTATGTGTGGTAAAACCGTGTATGAACGTGTGAGAAGTGTGGAGATTACAAGGAGATTAAGGGTCTACTATTCATATTTCGACCGATTTCTTACATATCTCCCTTAAACATTTGAAGTTTTTAAGCTCTTAAAAAAATATATGTTATTTTCGAAGATAATATCTAGATACGTTCCACGCCGAAACGCAAATTATATGAAATTCCCTCGATAGAAAAAAATCGCAAAGTATGCTTCGAAAATTATTTTAAACAATTCTATTTCTTTTATTTTACAAGTTATATTTATGAAAAATTCACAATGTTTCTTTAAATGATACTTAAGATACGTTCCACGAGATTTTTGCTCTATTTTAAACGAGTCATGTTTTATTAAGCTTTTTCGCAATTTTCGCTGCTGTTTTACGAATTAAAATATTAGCGCGCTCTGTCCAACATTCGTAATTACATATCTCTCCATCTTCTTCTTTTTCAGCGCCGTGCGTTTCAAGAGTGCCTCCTTAAGAGGGTCTAGAAAAAAAAAATTAAAAAAAATTCTTCATATTTCGATAGTTTAGATATTCAAGAATATCTACTTAAAAGGATTTTCGAAATTCGAATAATTCTAAAAGTGATAGCCATTTTAGAGTCGTGACAATGGATGGAATCTAACTAGCATCTAAATAGAACAAAACTTTAAACGCCCTTTTCTCGAAACTACTTTATTCGAAAATTTTGTCACAAAATCTTAAGTTCTAATAAACCGATTATCTTGAAATTTGGCATGAATTTTTTTAATTCACCCCATTAGGGACCTTTAATAACGTCACTTCTTGAGGGGGGGTGAGGGAAGTAGAGAAGTGTGACATTGTGTGACAAGGGGTGTGGGGGTCATCAGCTCTGTGACGTCACGTGTAAAAATCTACGGTTTTGATTATTTTTAGAAGTAAAATTTCAAAATATGTGACGTCACACAAGGGGGGAGGGGTCTCACAAATGTGGCGATGTGTGAAAGGGACGGGGAGGGGGGGGGGGGGGGGGGCTCAAAAAATCATGAAATTCATGTGACGTAATTTATGTTTTTTTTAATCAATTAAAAACCACACTTTTAAATTTTTTACTTTTTTTGAGTAGCCGCCATTTTGCGAGAAAATTCTTTTTTTTTTCATTTTTATTGTTTCATACCGTAATGACATTTGTACTAAGATCTAATTTTCTTTTTTTCAAAATACTAAAAGGGTTGAAATCGTGACAAGATGGACACGTTTCCGCCCCCCCCCCCCTCTACTTCAACAGCGTGTAACTTATGAAATATTTATACATATATATTTTATTAACAGAAAAAACAGTTATATGTTTATTCAAATTTTGGAATGTTATAAACATTGGAACGAATTTTTAAAAGTGATTGTTGTTATTTTCAATGGAACAGATAACCGAAGTAAATTAGAATTAGTTTCTTTATTTGGTTTCCGTTCCTTGGGTTTTGTCCCAAATAACCGGCTGTCCCGATAAACCGGTATACCAATTAAGCGGAGCCTACTGTATAATCAAGCATTTTATATCGACGGTTGTATTTTTTGATAAAAAAAATATTGTCGTACAACCGTGAACATTTCTCAAATCTTGTAATTTATTCTAAAACAAGTTTGGTACTACCAGTCGTGAGCGGATTGTTAATCTTCGGACCCAGATTGTATATACATATGATAATATTAGGCAATACATATTGAATAATACCTGTCGTTATAGACACACTAATAGAGGTGAGTCGTGGGCGTATTTCTGTACGCGAAGTAAGGCAAATTTTACCTTATTTTTTCAAATATCTAAACTCTTAAACTTTGACAGATATGGTGTATTTATTGGATTACCAATATCTCTGCCGTAGATCACCTCAAGTGGTTCGCTACGTTTGTTGACTTAGCGGGGGTGCCCAGATTCATGGAGTGAGGTTTGTCTAGGTCTTGGCGACACAAGCGTTTGCCCCTCTACTGCACAGCGGGCCGGATTTGGAGAGACTTGAGGGAGACCTTTTGATCTATCAAGTAGGACTCTCTCGAAATATCGCCTTGTACCGCAGTGGGGGATGGGTTCATTTGTGCTGGAATGAGTGACTCCAGATTTCTACCCACAACTCATACCCTTTTCCTTCCGAACTTGAGAACTTCCTCTTCGCCCTTTCCCTTAAAATTGCCTCCACACAGCATCCCCAAAGATGACACAGGCCCCGAGGGAAATAAAAGCAATAAAGTTTAAAAGAACATTTTTTTTTTACTATATTCCTCTCTGACAGAACTAGTTTCGGACAATCACGTTCATTTTCTGACTGGGATGGACGCGATTGTCCGAAACCGGTCCGGTCGGAGAGAAATAAAATTGGAATGAAATTTTTAAAAATGCTCCTATTGTACTTTATTACAATTTTACAATTGATATTATTGTACAATTTGGGTATTATTTTACAATGGGTACCGCCGCCCCGGGAACCATTTATTGGATAACCAATACCTCTGCCATAGGTCACCCCAAGTGGTTCGCTATGTTTGGTGACTTAACAGGGATGCCCAGGTTCATGGGGTGAGTTTTGTATAGGTCTTGGTGGCGGATGATCTAGACACACTGAACCCCAGATTCCTACCCACCTCTCATACCTTTTCCTTCCCAGGACTTCCTCTCCTTTTTGAAGTGAAATTTCTTTAGCACCGTTGTTATTTGAAACACAATGAAACGGAAACGACACTAAAAAAAGACAAACACATACATCTATAGGATTTAGCTTGCGAGAGAATGAGATAGAATGAAATCTTACCTACTAACAGTACACACGAATCGTAAAGCTGCGCTCATTGGCCGCTTTGATTTTGAGCTCACTTTTCAAGGCTCCTATTGGTTGAGATTGTTAGGGTGAAGTTTCACTTCTACCGCGTGTGAACTGCACTCGATATATTTTTCCTTAAAAAAACCCTCCATACAGCATCCAGACGTTCCATTAGACATTCTAATTTAAAATTCAGTTTTCTTTCTTATCGTCATTGACCACACTTCTATGACTTGTCGGTTCAGTGGTTTTAACGACAGCTGGACCATGAATATTTCTTGTTTCAGCATCTCTGATGTGGGTGTCATCTCTCCGACGGGATAGGCAGGGAAGGCGGGGAGGTGACGCTTAAGAGATAAGCTGGGTAATGCGATGATCGTCTGAACAGCGACAAGTCAAATGTTAAATTAATCCGTTGTAAGTTGTCTTATAAGGGATTATTAGTAAGACATATTATAATGTAATAATTTCCTTTTGGAATATGTTATAATACTTCATATTTCTTAACATACGACGTCATCTTGTTTGGATAAGCCAGAGTAAAGTTAGCCTCTCAAAAACTGGGCGTACTGTACAGGGCCCGCTGATAATTTAATAGTACACAACTGCTAACCGTGTACAAATTGCAAGTGCGCCCCAAGGTTGAATTTGGCAGCCACCTCTGGTATGGAGCTCCAAAATACTTGAAAAATACCCTCGACTTGAAACAGGCAGTCCGTTTGATAGAAGATTCTCCCACCTTAACGAACGGATTGCAATCTTTAGAGCACATACGTCAGGTGGGAATGCTGTCCTTGTTCTACTGGTATTACAATGGAAGATGCTCCGAGGAACTAGCGTCATTGATCCCCTAGGCACCGGTGCATAGTCGGGAAACACGCCAAACACGCGCCCAACATTTGTACACGGTTGACATTAGTCACATGAGAACGGGTCGTTTCTACGACTCGTTCTTGAGTTCAACAGCTCGGCTGTGGAACGATTTGCCGGCCTCTGTGTTTCCTCCCTCCTACAACATGGGTCTCTTCAAGACATCATGCATCTTCAAAGATGACATAGGCCCTGAGGGAAAATTATTTTCCTCAGGGCCTCCTGTGTGGAGTCAATGTAAAAAAAAATGTATAACTGTAAATGTGCATTTTAAATAAAACAAATAAATAAAAAATAAAACATCAATTTTATTCTGCAATGAAATCACACTTGTTTATTTCCAAGAATATCACAACGACATTGAGTTGCCTTTTGCGGAACGGACTTTATTCCATTTGGTCACAAATTAATAGAATTACACATATAATGTTTAGCTGGGTGTTATGAGTTAAGATTTATGTTATGAGTTATGATGATTTTGTTCGACCTTTGCTGACGCGTTGCCTTGGTTCTCCCACCAATTAAATATTATATTTAATGATATTATTACTCATAACTTATATGTAATATGTTGGCAGACAGATGGTCCATTTTATTTTATGATTAACTTGGTGGAAGAACACACGAACATCAGAGTGTTACCCACGCTGATAAGTCGAAGTACTACGGAGAATTGCAAAATTACGTGTCTTTATTTTGAAAATTTGATCGCTTAGAAATATGTTAGATGCTTTAATTAAATACTGCGAGTAAAACACATCTTGGCCTTTGAAAAACTCAAAAATTTTTATTCTACACGTCTTTTTATAAGTTCAGAAAAAAATTAAGTATGGTCCTCTAAAATCTGATTATTCAATATCTCTTACTAACAAACTCTTTTTGGGTTATGGTTTTACTCGTGACCGGACAAGTCGGAATGAAACCAACTCAGAACCATCTCAGGTAAGTCATTTTGAGTGATAAAAATAGGATAGGGTTATCGGCTAATTTAAAATAATTTTTTTCATAGCCTTTAATAACGTTTCAAGGAGGTGTTGAGTTGACTTTATTCTCAGTTGGCATGGAACCGGTTTTACTGTATAATGTGGAATAGTAAGTACTTTAGAAAATGATCGTAAAACATTTATGTATGAACTTCGCAAAATAATATAAAACATGCTTTTTGGCAAGGTTTATTTCTTATACATAGCTGACCCAGCCAGGTGTTGCAGTGGCTAACGAAACACAACGCCATCTACCGGATGGTTACCCAACCTGGATAACCAAGTGTAGTATGGATAAATTAACTCACACCTCCATCTGTTAGAAACTAATGGAACTTAAATTAAAAACTTAAAAACTAAATTATTACAAATTATTGTCCTAAAACAAACATTTAATTCGCAATAATAAATATTAAGGTTAATAATCGAAATAAAAACTATCCTATCTTTTAAGTTGAACCAAATTACACAGTAAGCTAAATTTAATCTAAAGCGGTTTAGTAGTTTCGGAGTTTATCTCGAACAAACATCGTGATGCAAGATTTTTATATATAAAGATTATGTTACTTTAAAATCCCGTAAATTGGTACTTTTGCCATTAAAAATTGGTAAATCTTAGAATTTACTGGAAAATCTTAAGATTTACCGTAGTACGGGCTTTTACAGTGTTAGCGTCGGCGTTGGTGCTAACGTTAGCGGCTGAGTAGCGGCATACAGGGAGGCCATTGCCTCCAGGAGAAAGCTCCCATATTTTTAATACAATTAGATGCTGGATTTGCCCCAAATAAACTAGCTCAGGTTTTTCGGCGCAAGTATGTTCCCTCTTAACCCCAAGGCGAGTGCCTGTGGTTCGAAGCTTCACTCTTCCCATCCTCCCAGGGCCTCTTTCGACAAGCAAAACACTGTATGTTATAACATAAATAGTTTATTCAATTCTAGGAGTCACAATAGTACATAGGGATGAACAATCCTAGCTGAAAGTTAGTTTGAACGTCAATCTCTGCTCTCTACACGCTTTCTTTAGGGGGCTTAAACACCATTTGCACACATAGGATAAAACATTGTATTGACTCACGTTTTTTATGGGCTAACAGCGTTTTACGAGCTACTTTTCCTGGTCCAAGCAGCGTCCACACGCACACACGCGGAGGTGCGCCCTCGGCGAAACTGAACTGGTCTCACACATGTTCACACGAGAGGCGTGGGATCGGTGAGCGTGCTGGCCGTTGACTGAGGACCGCCGGCGAGATGCTCGTGCATCTGGCCGGTTTGTCCCTCGCGGGAGGGGGTAATGCGCGCGCCTGTATATTGGAGGTCTATTCTCTAATATGCGAACGTAACAATTTGCAACGTAACAACAGTAACATATAATGTACCATCAATATGTACCATTTTTAAGATAAACAAATAAAAAAAAAAAATAAAAAAAATATAAAAAATATATACTTCGAAACAGGCGGCTGGTGCAAAGCGAATTAAGATTAAAGGGAATTTAAACCATATCGCCATCTACATAAGGAGTGTTATTGTTAAATAATTATCCAAATAAAATGTATTGCGCACACCGGGGTTTGAATCCGCGACCTCCGGATTGCGAGTCGAGAGCCTTACCCTTCGACCACGGAGGCCGAGATGCAAAGAAGTGTTATTTCAATAATTATAAATTTTACTGAACATGTTTATCTTTTTTTTCTTGTATCATGTAGAATCTCCTTCCAAAGTTAGTGAACTTTACCCCTGGACACCTTGTATGCTTTCTGTATCATTTTATGGGTCAATATGCCCTGTCCTTGGCAATGCCCTTGCTGCCTGAGGCAAGTGATCTCAGGAACATTCACAAAACAACGTCATCACATCCATGAGATCCCAAGAATTATATTTAAAACGTCATTAAAAACAGGTAGCCGCTTGGACATTAGGAAATACCGCTTGATTTTTATTGGTTCTCTTTGGGGAACCTTAATTATTATCTTTTTATTAATTTTATTAATGGATTTGTTTATTCTACCGGTATTTCAATGGAATGTGCACCGAGGTCACCCGACAGTCGATTCCCCAAAATTATAATTATGTTCTGTTGACTTTATGTCCGGGTTAAATCTTCCCCACAGGAAAAACTTAACCCTTCCACACACTTTTCCACAAATGATCATCTAGTCAATCCACGCTATGCAATTGCATTGTATAAGTATAATAAATACAAAACTATACAAGAACAACACGTCAACCTACCAGAGACCAAATGGGAAAATAATTCACCGACTCCAGATATTTTCATATCAGAGGGTTCGGCTCGATAGAACTCCTAACTGGACCTAATATAAAAAACACCCTTACCCATAATACAAAAAATTAATTTATTTATTATTTGTGCATTGTTATTACATATTATTATTATTTTTTAGATTTTTTCCGCACAGGAGACCCTGAGGAAAATAATTTCCACTTTGGGTCATTATTGTCATCTCTGGGGATGTTGTGTGGAGGGTCTTTGTATGAAAGGAATGAGAGGAGGTTCTGGGAAGAAAATATGTATAAAGGGTAGGTAGGAATCTGGTTGTCAGTATCTCCAGGAGTGACGGACGTATGAATCCTCCCACTGCGGTGCAAGATGGTGGGCTCAAAGAATTCGGCTTTTAAAAAATTTCAAACTAAAATCAACTCAAAAAAATAACTTTAATAATAAGTTGGTATGAATATCAAACGAATTCATTTGCAGTATCGATTTTTTGTACTTATTTTTTTTTTTTTTTTACAGTTAATACCGCACAAGAGTCCCAACTGCTCCCGTCTGGAGCCAGTGCGACTATGGCATCCCCAATCGGGGTATGTTGTGAGGCTGAAGGTAGTGGGGAGGGGAAGGAGATAGGGAAGAGGAAGGTTGGGAAGTACCTGGCTATTCAGATCTGGTCACTAAACACGGCTAAAGCCATTTCAAGCAACGTTTCAATTCTGAATGGTGGTCTTACACCAGGGCGATACTGATAGTATCTTCCACTCTGAAAGCACTTATGCACTGGTATATACAGTACTAGCTTTTCCCCGCGGCTTCGCTCGCATAGTATTACGGGAAATTACTGTAGCGCTTGCACTTATCAATTATCTCCCCCCCCCCCACCCCACCCCCATCCCCTCCCGCATTCCATATATTCATTCCCTTACATTCAGTTTTCAAACATCTCGCCTACCACCCAAATTTCATAATGCTATAGCTCAAAGAAAAAAAGAATTACTTATCCAATTTTGTTCATTCGTTCGGAATTTATGCGCTTACAAACATTTCGGATGTTTATTTTTATTTAAATATTTGGAAGTTCGTTAATATAATAAAAAAATACTCTATCATTCATTCAAAATATAATCGTTACGAATTATATTTTTAATATAGGAACTCTCATCTGACATTTATTCCAAGCTTGTCCAAAAAAAAACGAATTCTAATATTTGAATTTTCTGCAGTAGTAGCTGACCAGTAGACTGAGTACCTACCAGCATAGAGCCCAAAAATATATCAACATTGTTTCCATGGAAAAGATTTTTTTCTGACGTTAGAAAAAACTCGCTTTTGTTAGCAACAGAAAACGTATAACAAATATAATATATTAATATTTATAATTTCATAACTCCAGAGCTTACCATCATATACAACCTGTAGTCTGCGCATATAATTTAGCTTTATATTGGTGAAAGAATTATTAAAGTCTTTATATTGTATGCGTGAAAAGGTCATAAACAAACTCGAGCAGTTTCGCATTTATAATATTATAAGTATAAGTATAAGTATAAGTATAAGTATAAGTATAAGTATAAGTATAAGTATAAGTATATAAGTATAAGTATAAGTAAGTATGGAAGTATGGATTTAGACAAGTAGTTTTTTCCTTGATGCATTTGAATGAAAATATGTTTTATACTTGCATACATCCTCTCTGCATACCCTTTCATGGTCACTTTGTATATTTTGTCTAAGTAGGTATACTGTATTTGCCCTAAATCGCCTGCATATTGTATTTTTATTTTATGTGAATGCCTCACAAGAGTTCCAACTGCTCCCGTCTGGAGCCAGTGAGACTATAGAAATCCAAATAGGGGTATGTTATGAGGCTGAAAGTAAGCGGGGAGGGGAAGGATATGGGGAAGAGGAAGGCGGGGAAGTATCCGGCTATTCATACCTAGTCACCAACACGGTTAGAGCCATTTCAAGCAACGTTTCAATGAATGAATGGTGATCTTCAACCAGGGTGATACTCCGAGTATCTTCCAATCTAGAATATCCCGCGAGTACACCTTATATTAATTTTAATTATTAAATTATGAAAACACAAATCAACCTAATAAAATTTATCTGCTCACGCCAGGATTTGAACCCGCGACTTCAAGATTTCTAGTCGAGAGCCTTGCCCCTCGACCACGGAGGCCGTCAGTATATAAGTTTGCCGGGGGGCCAACTGTCGGGGATCAGCTGTTCATATCGTGTATCAACCGTGCATCATTCATCATTCAGCATTCATTATTCGTCATTCGTCATTCGTCATTCATCATCATTCATCATCATTCATCATTCATCATTCGTCATTCGTCATTCGTCATTCATCATTCATCCCTTTGACACTGCCGGCAAATCGGTCCAACTCAATTCAGGATAGATTTGCAAATTTTTGTGTTTGCTCCCTCGTGCATCATGAATCTTTTAAAAATCTTGTTTTCTTTAAGTCTTTAATTTTCTTGAAAAAGATCCTCCTCAGTATCCCCAAAGACAACAACCCTTTTCCAAGGCCTCCTATGTGGTGTTACAATTAACAGCAATAAAAAACAACATTGGTACTTTCAAATTCAAATCTTAGTTCAACAAACAAAATTCTTTATGAGTTATAAATTTTACAATATTTTGTGGTTCACGATTTTATTTTTCTCAAAGAGCGTCCTGTCAATGACAGGTCGCGGACAGAGGTCGCCTTTCGTTCCTTTTTTGAAAATCCGCCGCCCAATGAACGCCCGCGCCCGGCCATAGAAAATCAAATAAAAAGATGGCGCAGTCGCTCACCATAAAGTTTTAAATGTTTTTAAATGGCGCCCGGCTAGAGCTGTATTTCTACGTGTGTTTGCTAATTGGAAATGTTATTAGCATATTATTATCGTTGAGAAGGTCGGCTGATAGCGATTTTCTATCGCGCCATTTTAGTATCGTAATATATTATGTTAGATGCTTACCTGCGAACGTAGGTTGAATAACATTTATATATTGACTAGTGATGTAACAATTACGATTTCGATGCATCGTAAATGCGGCAAATAGGATTTTTTAAGCATAGATATAATACGAACATAGTAGTCTTACAGATGCATTGCTTACTGTAATATCTCTTTTGTTCTCTACAGATAAATTCGTAATTTAGTAGTGGGTACTGGAACCTGCATTCTTCGGTACTACAGGCAGGACTGAACAGTATTTGAATTACTTGCAATTGAAATACAAATACGTATTTTGTATTTGTATTTCAATTTAATTCATAAAAATGTATTATGTGTTGGTATTTCAATTACCTGATGCTGAGGTATTTTGTAATTTGTATTTCAATTACCTGATGCTGAGGTATTTTGTAATTTGTATTTCAAATACTTGTGGCTTCGAAATACATTTTCAAACACATTTAGCGATCATAATGATAATGAAAAATAAACGGACATTTATAATACATAGAGTAAGAACGCTAGAATTCAGAGCAATATTTGTTAATATTTAGAGTTGGCAACACTGTATGTCAAAGCAAGTATCTTGTCAATTGTCGTTTTCATCGTTTCGCGGTATTTATTTATGAAGACGTGAGTTGATTGATAATTGATAATGGATGATCAAAACTTTACAAGTGGAGCGGAGATGAGATGTGTCTTCTGAGCAATATGATTGGTCAATTTTTGCATGTCTTTGTTTCACTCTGCTCAGCTTTGCTTCTATGGAAACGCACCCTTAAATAAGGGCACTTACGACAGTTCATTACAACCAAAGGTTCTAGCAAAACCAAATGTATTTTGTAATTTGCATTTTGTATTTGAAATAAAAAAATAAAAAATTGTTAAAATACTCGATTTTGTATTTCAAATACATGACTTGAAAGTATTTTTTATTTCGTATTTTAAATACATGCGGAAAAGCATTTTGTAGTTTGTATTTTAATTACAACAAAGCAAGTATTTTGCCCAGCCCTGAATACAGGATGCTTCTTGAAAAGTCTTAAGTTCTTATAACTCAGTGACCCTCAGATTACTACCCACCCCTCATATATTTTTCCTTCTCAGAACTTACTCTCCTTCCTTTCCCTGCAAAGATCCTCCTCACAGCGTTTCCAAAGATGACATATGCCCTTAGGGAATTTTTTCCTCAAAATGTAAAAAAAATACCCCAACCAATGGAGCGACAGCACAATTTAAAACTTTTTTCTCCGATTGCTCGGAATTTTTTGGTAATCATTTTGAATATTTTCCGGCCACGTAAAAAAAATCATACCTCCAAATTTTAATATGAAGACTAACAAACTGCTTATTGTTCCATATAGCCAATGAATTCACCTATCTTTTGACGATTGTCGCATATTCGTAGGATTTATAAAAAAAATATTAAAATCGTAAACTTCCACTTAATTGCCGCCCGAGAACCTTCATTGGATAACCAACACCTCTGCCATAGGTCACCCCAAATGGTTCATTACGTGTGGCGATTTAGCAGGGGTGCCCGAGTTCATGGGATGAGGTTTGCCTAGGTCTTGGAGGCGGATGACCAGGACACACTGAACCCCAGATTCCTACCCTTCCCTCGAACCCTTGTCCTTCCCAGAACTCTCCTCTCCTTCCTTTACTTTAAAAAAACCCTCCACACAGCATCCCAAAAGATGAAATAGGCCCTGAGGGAAATTATTTTCCTCAGGGTCTCCTGTGTGGAGCTGATATTAAAAAAAAATACTTACAAATAAGGGAAAAGTTGCCAAAATTGGCAGCAAAGCAATCCGAGGTATTTTAAATAGTGCCATTTTGTGGCAAAAAGCGCTCCAGTGGAATAGGATTTTCAGCCAATTCTCAGTAACGTTTCGCATGGATATCACTGTCAAAAATGTATGCACGAGTATATGCACCGGTACACATAATCTATGTCGTTGTTTAGATCAACTCTGATTGACTCTATCTATCTATACCTACCTACTATCTCATTAATCCGCACGTGTCAATCTCGTCTCTTCTAACTTTAGTGACGACATTAATGTATTTGTCATTTTTGTGAGTCGTTAGATCAGGAATTTTGATGGTTATTTTATAGCCTTGAATTTAATGTTTTAAGGACTCGCTGATGAGTTGATCTTCAAAATGACAAGTTTTTACTCAATCTCAGAGTCAACAGGTTGTGTAATAAATTATTAATTTTTTATTACGTTTGATTTTAGATTTACTAGCGCTTAAACGTGTCAATGAAAATTCATCAATTTTATATCGTCACGCGACGTTTTTATTTTTGTTAAGATAACGTGATATTATTTTGCGTAAATCAATCTTCATTGTCAGCTGTTGTCTTTGGATTGGCGAATTTCAGATTAGAAAGCTCCTGCCTTACGGGTACGGTTGCCCCAGGAACCATTTATTGGATAGCCAACACCCCTGCCATAGGTTGCCTCAAATGGTTTGCTGCGTTTGGTGATTTAGCTGGGGTGCCCGGTTTCATGCATTTAAGAATGTATGCCGTTTGGCGGCCAATGCGTTTGCCCACCTACTGCATGGCGGTTCGGATCGGGAGAGTTTGGTTGAGGGAGTCCTAATCTAGACCTCTCCAGTCGGACTATCTCGACCCATCGCCTTGCATCCCAGTGGGAAGGATGAATTCATACGTCCATCACTCTTATACACATTGACCCCCAGATTTCTACTCACCCCTCATACCTTTTACCTTCCTTGAACTTTCTCTCCTTCGCCTCCCGAAGGAGACCTCCACAGAGCATCCACAAAGATGACATGATGGAAATGTTTTTCCTCCTGTGACTCCTGTGTGGAACTAATGTAAAAGAAAATGAACGCACGAACTTCATAAATTGAGGGGTAGATACTTTCATCATCGCCCTGGTGACTCTGAACAGCCGGTACCAACCTTCCTCTTACTAATCCGTTTCTCCTCTCCACTTCTTTCAGCCTTTAAAAAAGTATTTGTAAAAGCATTAACTTTGTGGTTCACCATAATTTACAATAAAAAAAACACGTAAATTTTTTGCAGACCACTTTTATTTTATTAACACTCTACCGGTTTCGGAAGCACCCTTCCTTCGTTAGGAGAATGTTGTAACTGGTAACCTGTAACCAGTTACAATATTCTCTTGACGAAGGAAGGGTGCTTCCGAAAAAAGTATAGTGTTAATAAAATAAAAGTGGTCTACAACAAATGTTCGGGCAAATCTGTACCTACTCCCATCTATCCCTCCCGTCTTACCTACCTATCCTGTTACATCCATCTTGCTATTGTCACCGGTTCAAGTTTGACTCCTAACCGTGAAATCAGTACAATTTCAACACCGCGCGGACTGGCAGCCCAAATACTTGGTCTCGTCGCTTATAGTCAAAACCCGGATCCGCGCAAAATACGTGCTTTCCACCGCGAGTTATCTTGAGTGCATGAAGTGTGGGACCCAGGACGTCACCAGCAAGGTAGGGTTTCATCTTGTTTTCGGTGGACATCCCATTTTTTCCCCTTCATCCCTTTTTCCATTCCAACAGTGATAGGTGGAGATTCCGAACTCCGCGGTAGAAAGTAACAGGCTTCCAATCAGCTATCGAAACATTGGTCCTTCGCCGGATGTACATTCTTTACAAATTAGTTAATTTACATGATTAGAAATTGTACTCAAACTAGTTTCATTACAAGACGATTATCAATAGTAGGTAGTTTCGGTAGATACGGCTTATCAGTTCAGCTGGTAGGTAGATAATATTGGGGCAAATAGAATACTTTATTTGTTACAAGTAGATACCTACTATTATAATTGTTAATTTACGTATTTAATACATTTCAAAATGGATAAAGTTGCAACCAAAATTGGTTCGTTAAAATTAAAACGGCAAAGGCTCTTTGGGAGAGTGCAGGTCGCATATGATCTCATTAAAGATTTAGAACAAAAGACTAAGCTATGTCAATTCAGAGCCCGAATGGATAAATTAGAGTCCACATATGACGAATTTCAAAGTATTCAATGTGAGCTGTCAGATCTGGTTTCACTTCCCGAGTTTGAGTCGAAAAATGATATATTGGAGGTTTCGCGTGTATTTGAGGAATTGTTCTTTGAAGTTACATCGGCACGTGATGCCTTAGAAATGAGTCAGAATAATCGTCATGACGTGTCAGGCGGAGAAGTACAACGCTCTGGGCCGCCCGGTCGCAGCTTACTAGCTCCGGAAATAAAAATTCCTATATTTAGT
Organism: Glyphotaelius pellucidus; assembly: GCA_936435175.1. NCBI lineage: Eukaryota > Metazoa > Arthropoda > Insecta > Trichoptera > Limnephilidae > Glyphotaelius > Glyphotaelius pellucidus. The sequence continues at coordinate 4,831,365 of OW386561.1, forward strand.
GGAAATATCGGAGAGTGGCCTCAATATTTTAATTTATTCAGGAGCCTTGTTCATGACAGCACTATTTTGAGTGACATTGAAAAATTTCATTATTTATTGACCTCTTTGAAGGGAACAGCTTTGTCATTGGTTAAGACTATTCCATTGATTCAAGAAAATTATGAATTAGCATGGGAAACACTGTGGAGTCATTATTCTGAATCTAGAGCATTATTTATATATTATGCCAACTCGATTTTAAATTGTAATTTTGCTAATAATGAAGAGATTTTGAATGTCTTGCGTGAAAATCTCTCGGGGCTTCGCGATTTAAACCGAGGAAAATTATTTGAAGAATTCGTTTGTCATATGGTTCTGCAAAAAATAGATTTAAAAACGCGTCGGTCTTTTGAATCTCTTGTTAAAAAAGATGAAATACCGGATACTGGAAAATTAATAGAATTTTTAGCAACTCAAAACCGTATAAATATGTTATCAGATATTAAAGAAAAAAAGATTCCTAAGCGGGTATTATTTTCAAATGCGAGTTCAAACGGGCATAATGTCAAGAAAATTACTTGTATAATGTGCAATCACACACATCACTTGACAAAGTGTCAAGACTTTCTATCACTAAATGTAGACAGTATGAGGGACTTCGTAAAAAAGGAGAGGTTATGTTTCAACTGTTTAAATTCGCACCTTATTAAAAATTGCCGTTCAAAGTTTCGATGCAAACGGTGCAAGCGAACGCACAATACGCTACTCCATACTGATGAAAGATCTCCTTCGCCAAACGACCGTGATACTGAAAGTGATAACCCAGTAATATGCAACGTAGTGTTTGGATTGAGTAAGCGTTCTATATTGCCTACCGCGCTAGCAGAATTCCTTGATAATTCAGGACGTAAACATAGTGCTAGGATGTTAATCGATACGGGAAGCGAGATTTCGTTCATTTCGGAAAGATTATTTAATATATTGGGCTTAAAAAAGAAAACATGGAACGGTAATATACGGGGAATTAATAACGCAACAGTTAGTAATGTGCAAGGTTTAGTTAATTGTAAAATATTTTCCTTGCAAAACAGCTCTTGGGTTGCAGGGCAGGCAGTAATAATCTCCAATGTTACGTCAAAACTCCCTTATATAAACTTTCAAGATACGTCTGAAGAATTTAAAGGTCTAAATCTTGCAGATCCAGAATTTAGAAATCCGGGAGAGATAAATTTCCTATTGGGGTCTGACTTGATTGCAAAAATATGGAGGCAAGGTTATATTTCAAACCGTGATTTAATAGCTGTTAATACAATATTCGGATACATAGTTATGGGATCATGTATACAAGGTTATAATTCCGTACAACCCGTTATGACGTCAGCGTTGACTGCAGTTGAAAATAGTGACTTAAATTACGCGGTAAGTCGTTTCTGGGAAATTGAAGAGGTTTCTAACGAAATTATTCAGAATAAGGACGATAATGAATGCGAAACCATATTTCAATCAACAGTCAACCGGGAAGAGTGCGGCAGGTATATCGTGGCACTACCTTTCAAGAACAGAGATCATGTGGATATCGGAAGTACATATGATATCGCCCTTAAGAGATTTTATAATCTTGAAAAACGCTTGTCATTAAATCCAACATTGGCAGCCCATTACTGTAAATATATGGATGATTTCTTACAGCAAGGCTTCATGACAAGAGTTTCTCCATCGACTGAGATACCGAATACTTATTACATTCCACATCATGCGGTTGTTCAAAAAATAGGAAATGATATTAAAATTCGGGTGGTCTTTGACGCCTCATGTAAATCTGATAAACAAATTTCGCTGAACGATTGTTTATATTCGGGTCCAAAATTACAAAATGAAATAAGTCACATACTTTTAAAATTCCGTGTATACCCGATAGTACTCACTACGGATATACAAAAAATGTTTCTACAAATTCGGTTGAGAGAAGAAGATACAAATTTTCAAAGGATTCTCTGGCGATCTTCACCGTTACAGCCGGTAGGGCAATATATACTTGGTACTGTCACATTCGGGGTGACTTCTTCGCCCTATTTGGCCATAAGAACTTTACATGAACTGGTGAAGGATGAAGGTACTCGATTTCCAAAGGCTTCTAAAGCACTGTTGTCGGACACATACGTGGACGACATCGTTACCGGTGAATGGGAACCGGAAAGCGCCGCTCAGCTGCAGACGGAGCTAAAAGAACTCCTTACAAAAGGAGGCTTTCAATTGAGAAAATGGATGACAAATTCGCAGTCAGTTTTAAATAACATTCCAATTGAGCACCGGAGCCACACGAGTGGTAAAGTTGCATTTGATGATGGAACATCTTTCTCGTTGAAAATTTTAGGTTTAATTTGGAATCCTGATAAGGATACATTTTCGTACTCGGTAGAAGAAAAAGAAAAGGTTTTTACAAAACGTGCGATACTGAGCTGTGTTGCACGTATTTTCGATCCCATTGGATTAATAACACCTGTTGTTTTTAAGGTGAAATGTCTTCTACAGGAACTATGGAAATTAAAGTTAGGTTGGGATGACTCCCTCCCGGAAAAAATTGTTAATTTATGGGAAAATTTCTTGGATGAATTACCTAGGTTATGTTATTTACAAATACCGAGACATTGCAGTACAATAAAAAACTCAAATTGTACTTTAGTAGGATTTTCAGATGCGAGTGAATCAGGTTACGCGGCTTGTATATATTTGGTTACGAACGAAGCACAGCCTCAAGTCACATTACTTACGAGTAAATCTAAAGTTGCACCGCTGAAAATATTATCAATACCACGTCTCGAGCTTATGGGAGCTTACCTACTTTCAAAGCTTGTAAAAATGACGAAGTCGTCTATAGAAACTCTCGTGAAAATTACAGAAATAATATTGTTTTCCGACTCCACCATAGTTTTATCATGGATCAAGACACCCCCTCATACTTTGAAAACTTTTGTCGCGAACCGTGTTATCAAAATTATTGATGAAATCGAGGACGCAAAGTGGTACCACGTTGCGTCAAAGGAAAATCCAGCCGATTTTGCTTCTCGCGGTTTATGTCCATCGCAAATAATAGACAACAAATTGTGGTTTCAAGGGCCTCCTTGGTTGGCTCAGCCAAGTCAGAAGTGGCCATTGTCTTTACCGGAAAAATTAAATGAAGAGCTACCGGAAGTAAAATCCCACGTCTCAACAGTTAACAGGCCGCTTGATTACTATGAGGGCCTACAATTTTTCCGATTTTCTTCTTGGAACCGTCTTCGGAATGTGGTCGCTTGGTCGCTTAGGTTTATTTACAATACGCAGCAACGGACCAAGGATGCTCGTAGATCTGGAATTCTGACCGGCGCAGAAATAAATCGCGCGGTCACCCTAATAGTAAAATGCGATCAGCAGTTTCATTTTCCCGAGGAATTCAGAATGCTGCAAAATGATGCGGTCAGTGGCATTTCAAAAATTAAATGTGTTTATTGACCACGAAAACATACTTCGCGTTGGCGGGCGGCTCCGCAACTCTCATTTAAAATATAATACTAAGTTCCCAATAATCTTGGCAAAAAACAGTAAGATTGCGGAACTGTTAATATCTTATTACCATAAGGCCTATCTACACGCTGGTTCACGAACTTTGCAATTCCTGATTCAGCAAAATTATTGGATTGTGTCGGCACGTAATAAAATCAAGAAAATGGTGTCCAAATGTGTGAGATGCGCGAGATTGCGAGCGTCCCCGCAAAATCCCCTCATGGCCAGTCTGCCAGAAGCGCGTGTCACACCGAACCGCGTATTCAATCGGGTGGGGGTGGATTTGGCCGGCCCATACGTCTTAAAGGAAGGAAAACGCAGGGGTGCTAAGACATACAAGGCTTACTTTGCAATTTTTGTCTGCATGGCAACGAAGGCGATTCATCTCGAGGTTCTCTCAGATCTCTCGTCTGACGCTTTCATCGCTACCCTCGATAGGTTTGTTTCACGACGGGGTATTTGTCAGGCCATTTATTCGGATTGCGGTACGAACTTTGTTGGGGCGAAACGCCATTTGATTGGAACACAACATTTTTTAAATAGTTGTCGTAATGATGAACAAGTCATGCGTACATGTTCAGAAAAGGGAATAGTGTGGAACTTCAACCCTCCCTCCAGTCCTCACTTCGGAGGACTATGGGAAGGGAACATTCGAGTCGTTAAAAATCATTTAAAACGAGTAATAGGGGACACTTCATTGACGTTTGAGGAATTTACAACTATATTACATAAAATAGAAGCCATACTAAATTCTCGTCCCCTCTGTCCTCTAACCTCAGACCCTGAGGACATTCAGGCCCTTACTCCAGGTCACTTTTTAATTGGAGAACCGTTAATTTCGATTCCAGAATATAACTATTCAGAGGTTAAGATAAATCGTCTCAATCGGTGGGAACATTTAAAGAAAATGACACAACATTTTTGGCAGCGCTGGAATACAGAATATTTACAAGCGTTACAAAATCGAGTCAAATGGTATAAGGCTACCCGTAACCTTCAAGTAAATGACCTAGTGGTCATCAAAGATACTAGGAGTCCTCCATTGAAATGGCCGCTCGGCAGGGTAAGGGAGGTGAAACCGGGCTCTGACGGGGTCGTAAGATTAGCCTCAGTACAAACCAGCGATGGTATATATCTACGGCCTGTGGCAAAGCTTTGTCTTTTACCTGTAGAATAAGATAGCAACGTTTTTTTTTTTTCTTTTTTATGAATATTGGAATAGGTTCATATATTTTTTGTTTTGTTTTGTTTTTATGCCTTCAATGGTTTCGCATTGATTGCGATTCAGCTATCTTTTGTTTTAGTTGTGTTTTTCGAGTTATTATTTTTTCATTACATTCTGCACGTATAGTCTTTAGTTTCACGTGCACCTAGTTTGTTAGGAATAGGTTTCTTTTCATATTCTTTCACGTGTTAGGAGTAGGTTTCTTGGCCAGTTTCGATGGGTGTTGGAAAAATGGTATTTTTGGCGGGCGGTATATGTTCGGGCAAATCTGTACCTACTCCCATCTATCCCTCCCGTCTTACCTACCTATCCTGTTACATCCATCTTGCTATTGTCACCGGTTCAAGTTTGACTCCTAACCGTGAAATCAGTACAATTTCAACACCGCGCGGACTGGCAGCCCAAATACTTGGTCTCGTCGCTTATAGTCAAAACCCGGATCCGCGCAAAATACGTGCTTTCCACCGCGAGTTATCTTGAGTGCATGAAGTGTGGGACCCAGGACGTCACCAGCAAGGTAGGGTTTCATCTTGTTTTCGGTGGACATCCCATTTTTTCCCCTTCATCCCTTTTTCCATTCCAACAGTGATAGGTGGAGATTCCGAACTCCGCGGTAGAAAGTAACAGGCTTCCAATCAGCTATCGAAACAACAAATTTATGTGTTTTTTTTATTGTTTAAAATAAGTATATTTCACTTTATTTGAAGGCCTTCGTGGTCGGTCAAGGAGATAGGCTCTCGACTAGCAATCCAAAGGCAGCGATTTCAAATCCCGGTGTTAACACCGGGATAATAACTCGTATAATGTGGATTTAAATCCACATTATACGAGTACAATGAAACCATAACCGAAAAGATTCGTAAGCAGGCGATTTTGAAATTAAAGCAGTTTTTTATAAGCCTGATACTTTATTTTTTTCTGGGCTTATAAAAAGACTAATCAAACAAATACCCGAATTCTTCAAAGACAAACATTTTTTTTTTACATTAACTCCACACAGGAAGCACACTTTGTCATCTTTGAGGATGCTGTGTAGGGGGTGTTTTTGAGGAGAGGAAAGAGTGAACATAGGTCTTAAAGAGACTCACTCATATGTAGGAGGGAGGAAACACAGAGGCCGGCAAATCGTTCCACAGCCGAGCTGTTGAACTCAAGAGTTGAACGAGTCGTAGAAACGATCCATTCTCATGTGACTTATGTCAACCGTGTACAAATGTTGGGCGCGTGTTTGGCGTGTTTCCCGACAATGCACCGGGGTCGAGGGGATCAATGACGCTAGTTCCTCGGAGCATCTTCCATTGTAATACTGGTAGAATAGGGACAGCATTCCCACCTGACGCCTGTGCTCTAAAGATTGCAATCTGTTTGTTAAGTTAGGAGAATCTATCAAACGGACCGCCTGTTTCTGCACGGAGTAGTGGGTGGTTTTTTTTGGTATTTTGGGGCTGCAGACCAGAGGTGGCTGCCAAATTCAACAGTGGGGCGCACTTGCGATTTGTACAGGGTTAGCAGTTGTGTACCATTAAAGTACTGCGGGCCCTGTACAGTACGCCCAGTTTCTGAGAGGCTAACTTAACTCTGGCTTCGATGGGGCCCCCGTAACTGAGCTGGTCACTTAGAGTTGAGTTCTGCTCGCTGTGTTTAATTGAGGCATCTAAAATATTTCTAAGCGATTTAATTTTCAAATCAAAATCACATGCTTTTCCCTTAAATTAGTTGTGCTTCACTCTTATTTTCGATTACTAAAAATTTATTTTTTTTATTTTTCAGAAGACAAGAAAATCTTATTGGATTCTCTGGAGATGACTTGAAAAGGGGCCATTTGAATATAGAGTGAGAACCCTTTTACATCTAATAATTTATTTATATTTACATCTTCTACTAACAAAAACCTTTTTATAATTATAACTAACTATTTTTATTCTCATTTGTAAATCAATGACTCTTTGCTTACTTAAAATATTATCGTGTTTCTTCCAATGAAAGAAAATAATATTTATTTATTTATTTAAGGAACATTAACAGTCTTAGTAATACAATAAACATAAGGGGATGATAAAAAACAGACCAATTATTAATGTTCACAGATAGGTATTTAGAAACAAGACTAACTGAATATAAACTAGAATATTTAAAAAAATAATAAAAGTATAAATGTGAATTCAACAAATGGTAAACTAATACACAACATTAAAATAAGTGTGATTATAACTGAAATAGACTGCAAAATAGGGATTTGGATTGGAAGGGTAAGGGGAGGAGAAGGATAAGGGAAAGTTGCCACGCAAGTAATATAAAAATATTAGATACAATTAATTCATGTGTTATTCGCACCTAGAATGTTATATAGTGAAGTTCTGTAGCGACAGTAACTAGCAGTAAATACATCAGCACGTGTGTCTATATTTGCAAATTTGTTGTTATTGTAGTATTATATTGTAGGTATTATCTATACCACAGGTTCTCAAGGTTTTTGCCCAGTAGACCACTTGCCGAATTTCTTTTTTCTCCTGCCTGCCGAAAATAATACAGAATTTTTCTAAACCTATTCACATCAAATGTGTCTTACTATATTTTTTTTTTCGAATGAGATTCTACAGCGCTAAAACTCCCTTCCTGAAAATTAAAAAAAAAACTTAATTTCGACAATCCATAATGTTGGATAAGCAAAAGGTATTTCTTTTTGAAGCTAGAACTGCTTGATACCCCTTTCTGAATTGTCCCTTCAGCCGTGGAATACCCCATTTACCGTATTTGGAGGAAATTACTGTGCAAGTAGCTTTACATAATGTCCTTTCCCGTGCGTCCCCGTTCCCTTCCACCTTCCCCGCCTTCCCCCTCCCTCGTCTCTTCCCTCTCCTCAAACCCCACCTTCTCCCTGCCTTTCCTCCCTGCCGGTAAAACATATGAAATACACACATTTTCATTTATTCAAATTTCATAACGCCAGAGCTTACCATTATATAAGCGTATGTTACTCGCTAATAATGTAGCTTTCTATTGGTGAAAGAATTTTTAAAATCGGTTTAGTGGTTTAGGCGTGAAAGCGTTACAAACAAACACACTCATTTTCGCATTTATAATATTAAAAGTATAGATGTACCTTAAGGCGGCGCTTCTCGGCTGAAAAAGAAGAAGATGGAGAGATATGTAATTACGAATTTTGGACAGAGCGCGTTCATATTTTAAGTGATGAAATTGAAGCGAAAATTACGAAAAAGCTTAATAAAACACGACTCGTTTAAAATAGAGCAAAAATCTTGTGGAACGTATCTTAAGTATCGTTTAAAGAAACAGTGTGAATTTTTTCACAAATATAACTTGTAAAATAATAGAAATAGACTTGTTTCAAATAATTTTCGGAGCATACTTTGCGATTTTTTTCTATCGAGGGAATTTCATATAATTTGCGTTTCGGCGTGGAAGGTATCTAGATATTATCTTCAAAAATAACATATATTTTTTTAAGAGCTTAAAAACTTCAAATGTTTAAGGGAGATATGTAAGAAATCGGTCGAAATTGGGCGGCTTAAATTCAAATCCACTCCAATTCAAAAGAAAACAGATGACAACATTTACGCAAGATCAAGATGTTTGATTATTTAAAATTAACCAATAGTAGGGTAACTTAACCTTCAGTTGGTAAAACAGATAATAGGATCACCTCTGAAGGCAGATGCAATCTAATTTATACATTTTAAATGGACTGTGTGTTTTCATTTAGCACCCAAAGCAGAAATAATACAGGAATTCCTTTCTCCTTCAGCAATTAAGTACTGCCAGGATATCTTTTATAGTCTAAGTAATTTATAACAGCCTCTTATACAACCGTTTTATCTGATTTCAAGAAAATGAGATTGACCAACTTTTGAATTTAATTTTTAGTTCTACTAGAAGAGAAAGTATTGCTAAACTATCTGTGTACATCGATTTATTGCGTTATATTCTTATTTTTATTTATTTTTATTTAAGTAGGTATATAAAACAGACATGTTGCCCAAAAATTTATATATATGGATGATTTAAATACAGAAATTATAATTAAAATAGTAACAAAAATAATTAGCTAAATATGCAAAAGTGTGTGACAAACAAGAACGAGTAAAGATAGAATACAAAAGTGTCACCAACAATATATTATTGACACCTGTGCTGATGGGACAATGATTTAGTTGGTACAATATTGCCTGTCTTTGAATAAAGGGCTTCATCTTAATATCAGCTATATATAATTTTTAAAATTATTGAAAATATTTATCATTGCAACATTCTTCAAGATAATATCAACAAATTGTTAATTTGGTGTATGGAAAATAGACTTTATTTAAATATCTCAAAATGTCAAATTGTTAGATTTTCTAGAATAAAAAATCCAGTGATATTTAATTACAACATTGATAACAATGCTCTTCAGACATTAATGCAAATTAAAGACTTGGGCATCACTTTTCAATCAAATCTTTCATTTGTTAACCACATAACAGAAATCTGTAATAAGGGCTTAAAAATGTTGGGGTTTATAACTAGGCTAACTAGAAACTTTAACAATATAAAGTGTATTAAAATGTTATATTTTGCTTATGTTAGAAGCCAACTTGAGTACAATTCTCCTGTCTGGAATCCTCATTATAATATGCACGTACAAGCTGTTGAAAGAATACAAAACAAATTCTTACGTTTTCTAAATTTTAAAATGGGTATTTCAGCAAATATGTTAAACTACAACACACTTTTAAACGATATGAATATGCTTAAATTGTCAGACAGAAGAATTTTCACTGACTTGGTATTTTTATATAAAATTCTAAATGATTTAGTTGATAGTCCGGTATTACTTGAATTGATAAGCTTCCGAATTCCACTTCGTAATACTAGAAGTCAGGATTTATTTCAGTGCAGAAATTCTGGGACTAACTATCATATGTATTCCTCTTTGCCCAGAATACTAATGGAGGGAAACAATTATACCAAGTCAGTGGACATCTTCAATTTATCTTTGAATGTTATTGAGGCAGTTCAGTTATGTACAATAAAATGTTTTTTCTATGCTATATATGTAAAAGCCCCGAAAAAGGGCGTTTATTTATAAATAAATAAATAAATATGATTGATGGTAAAATATTTTTTTTGAAGTGTTTGAATGTGTCATTAAAAATATCAATTTCATTATTAGAGCAGTGTATAATGTTATAATGTCTTAATGTTCGTGATATAGGGGAGAAATATCCTGTATTTGTGTGTAGGTAGATATATAGAAAATATCTTGCATCCTCCTTGTATAATTTCTTGATGGTGTGTTGATGTTAATTTGGGATAAAATGTTTGGTGTATCAACTGATGCATGTATAATTTTGTGTAGAAGCAGCAAATCGGAAAGTTTCTGTCTGGCTGTTTAACGAGCGTAGTTTATATAGTAGAATTCGGTCGCCATACGTTCCAGATTGACCTGATAAACTTTCGCGATAAGCAATTACACGGGTTAATTTTCTTTGTATGGATTCGATTCTATAATTGTAAATCTCATAATTGGGAGACCAAATAGTGGATCTGTATTCGATAATACTTCGCACAATTGATTCTGTTGGTGTTTATGTTTTTTTAGTGAAATATTTTTTCAGTACCTTTTTATTAAGTTTAATTGATACAAAATTCGCTGTTAACATTCCAGTTCTTGATGTTATATACTGCTGATTGATCATTTTTCAGTTAGTTATCGATCGATTCTGCTGTATTTGTATTTGGGTTTTGCGTTTATCACAAAATTTTATTACAAAAAAATTAACTATCCAATCCAGCAGCATCCCCAAAGATGACATAGGCCCTGAGGGATATTATTTTCCTCAGGGAATGTAATGTATACGCGAGTAATACAGCTTGTATTACTCGCGTATAATGTAGTTTTCTATTGGTGAAAGAATTTTAAAAATCTGTTTATTGGTTTATGCGTGAAAGCGTAACAAACAAACACACGCAGTTTCGCATTTATAATATTAGTATAGATATCTCAATATGATAGTAAGGGAGATACATAGATATATCATTTCATATGAAACCTTCAAGAGTTGACCCAAAGGAGTCAAATAATAGACTATGGATTAAACACTGCATAATTTACATGTTCTATCTACTTATAAATAGATGTACACGAAAGTTACGTAGATATTGTTAAAATCACCCAATTTTTTACATCTTTCCTTGTGTTACGATGACATAACACATCCACCAGTTATCTTACATTGCGTCGGTCGGGCCGAGTGAAAGTAACTTTGGCCGAATTATCCCAACACATGCACAGGACACCTCCACATCTACTGACCCGGTAGTCTATGATCACATCGGACATGCCTCCACACCGCCTGGCTCTGTGGACTGCATACGAATATTCTTTCTCTTTTGATCAATTCACACATCACTTTGAAGGTTACAATAATTATAAAATAACAGGTAAATAAGCCATTTGTCCTGATTTTACATTTTATTTATTTAATATCAACGGTATAAATATGCCATAAGCACACATGTCACAAAATCATAGGAAAAATATTAGAAATAAAAAAAGAGTATAACAGATAATTGTGGCGTTTGAATCAGAAATGACACCAGAGATAAAATTACATACAAAAATCTATAGTACAAATAAAATTAATATTGATTGAAAAGATTTGATAGCATAGCCCTCTTTTACTTACCTTCCGTGCAGCATGTATTAGTAACCTCATGCAACCTAGGTACAAGCGAGTGTTTCGTATACTCAGAATTGTTATTGTAGCATTTAAACAAGATTTTAGAACGAGTGGCTCTCGTATATGAAATTAGTTTAGTTTAGCATTCATACTAGTACTGAAATGTACTGTTGAATACAGGCAATCAAGTGGAACGTTTGCGCGACCCTTTTCGGCCCGTTTCACACAAATCTTAAAATTGGATTTGAGACCAAAATACCCAACCAAACTGAAAAATTATTTTTGCAATAAAAAGGTATTTTAAATATCTAGTACGGAGGTGAGCTACTTTACTTATTTTTGCTTTATATTATTAGATATCGGCCATGAAAGATTTTAGTGTTTCATGATTTTAGAGGCAACTTGAGCAATTATTTGTGAGTTAATGAAAAACATTACAAAATAATTTTACTGTGTTTATTTTACAAATATAATGAAAAATAAAATAAAAAATAAAATATCGTTAAAAATGCATAATGTATGAACGACAAATTTTTGTTGCGCCGTAAATAGGTAATTTATTATTTTTAATTTACACCAATCAAAATGTTTTTTTTTAATTTTTATTTTTTATTTTATTTTTCATTATATTTCTATGATAAATATATTAAAATCATTTTTCTATTATTTTTATTTATTACAGATAGCTTTAGCTAGAAAACAGTATTTTTTAAGTTATTACTTAAATGCGTTCGTACATTTCGAATAAAAGAATGCATTTTACCCATAATGCATAATACCCTTAATTTTTTTATAAAGTTAGGAAAAGCTTCAATTTATCAAAGCATTATTTTTTTGTATTTATAATGTAGACGGATTCTTAGTAAAATAGTAATTTAGCATTAAACTTCGCCGTGAATTGTTTGAAAATCGGCACCAAAGTAGACAAGTCCTTTTTTCTACCCCGAACGGCCCAGATAAGGTTTTTCATGGTTTCCTTATTCCCGAAGGCAAATGCGGAAGAACTCCAAATAAAAGACAAAAGATTTCCAACTAATACCGATTATTATGACCTATAGTTACTTTTGAATTTCGATTGCGTAATTAATTACGTAGATGTCAAAAATCGAGTTCAGATAAGAAATATAGCGATAAGATTGTAGACGACACATAAAGGAGAACACGCAGATTTCATATAATTGAAATCCTGTACAAAAGAAGGTATTGTTTATTATGTAGATAATAATTGTATCACTAGGCGTAATTTACCACCTAACACAGGGCAAGTTTAAAGGCACTAATCTCAAGTTAACAAGGCACAATTCACCGTTTCTAAAGCTCAACAAAGGGACTTGAAAACATGGAACCTACGTAAATACATATCAAGATTCAATAAGAAGAGAAATTGTTTTTATTGAGTCGTGGGAACCATCCGTTAACGCCGCTCAAACTCCACATTATTATTAAACACTTATTTCCCCGTAAGTTTACAATAATATTGTTTAATATGCACGCGTCGGCCATAGATTTCACGAAAGATAGATTAATACGTCCACGGACCGCCCGAAGGCCCGCCATTTTGCATTTCGCCTTTTCCCGCGGTAAATCAAAGCTCTAAAAGGAAGTAACGGTTTTCAAAATGGAGTATTTTATTTGAATTTTCAATCGAACACTCCCGATTTAAGGACGATTTTATAATTCCTAGTTTAAATGGCAAACTTAGGGTTTGTCTCGTGAACTTTGCGTTAAGCATTATGGATATTGAATTTAAGTTTTGCCACCTTAAAATTAAAATATATAGGAGGCTTCTTTCAGGCAAAAAAATAATAATAATCGAAGAAGGTATATTCTGTATTCCGGAAATAAAATATGATAATATTTTCTCTGAAATTTGTACTGAAATTTTTATTTAAATTTCTTTAAATGCCTGTAAAATTTTTGTATAAATGCCATCGCCAATTGGTGTATATTGTGAGAATGGAGGGATTTGGGAAGGGAAGGAGATGGGGAAGAGGAAGGTTGCGAAGTACTTGGCTAGTACAAATAATGTCTAAAAAACCCATTTTGAGCAACAATGTTGCGATTCTGAATTTTTAATATTTTTTTTATGTGAATACCGCATCAATTCCACTTTCTCCCGTCTGGAGCCAGTGAGACTATGGCATCCCCTATCGGGGTTAGTTGTGAGGTTGAAGGTAGTGACGGGAGGTGATAGAGATGGGGAAGAGGAAGGTGGGGAAGTACCTAGCTAATCAGATCTGGTCATCAAGCACGGCTAAAACCATTTCAAGCAACGTTTCAGTTCTGATTGGTGTGATCTTACAAGGGCGATACTGAGAGTATCTTCCACTCAGAAACGCGTCGCAAATATACCGTACATTATTTTTTAAAATTAACTTACTAATTTTGAAATAACACAAATCAAATAAAATCTATGTGTGCATTCTGGAATTTGAAACTGCGATCTTCGGATTGTTAGTCGAGAGCCTTACCTCTCAGAGCGACACAGAGTTTTTACCGAACTAACGTCGCCTATGCATTTAAATGCTTATTTCTAATAATAAAATTTGAAAGCTCATTTCATCGTCTATCAAAAAGAGTTTTTAGTTTTCGGATACTTTCAGAAATATTCCTTTTATTTGGATTTTATTGCAAAACGGATCTTCTTACAAAATATGTTCGAGGCCTAAAACAGCTGTGAAAATTCTTATCTTTATCTTTACTGTCCCAATGACACAACGTGATATTATCTCAATTTAAAATACAAAAAAAAAAGTTGGGCAAGTCATACATTATTCATCTCATCCTTATAAGGAATACGAAGTTAAATTGTAACCTTCGCGCAAAATGCCAAAGAAAAATTATTCGTCTACAAGCGGCTATATTTCTTCGTTCTTGGTCGCATGTCCAAATCGGTAAAGGTCTCGACAAGTACCAATATCGATAAAGGTGAAATTTTGTGCATTTTTGGTAGAGTTGACCCATTTTTCTATAGGCTTATTTTGCAGCCTTGTCACGTTCTAGCTGATAGTTAAGTGTTTGGTCTTGGGGTAACTTTGGCCGAATGTCAATCAAGTTTTTTTCTACCGTATTGCGAATATTTTGGCGACCTCCCTCACGGTTACTTAAAAAAAATCGGTTTTATTTATTAAAAATAGATATTTTTATAAATTGGGAGACGATTATGGGTATCACTGCCCCGGGAAACATTTATTGGATAACCAACACCTCTGCCATAGGTCACTTCAAAGGGCACATAAACTCCAAAGGCTCGAAGGGCTTTGAAGCAAAAAATATGCGGTTACCTCGAGAGTGTTTTCTCTTGGGGTAAGAATAAACAGGTCGAATTCAATGTTTCAAACACCCAATCATGTCTGATAACGTCTAGGGTTCGAGGTAAAAATCTAGTCTCCTTCAACGGAAGCAATCTTCCGAACAGGCCCTCCATTGATATGTTTGGTGTAAGTATATAAGTGACCAGCTCAGGTATGGGGGCTCCTTCGAAGCCAGAGTTAAATGAGCCTCCCAAAACTAGGTGTACTGAACGCAAGGCCGCAGACACTTTAATAGTACACAACTGCTAATCCTGCACAAATCGCAAGCGCGCCCCACGTTTGAATTTGGCAGCCATCTCTGGTCTGCAGCTCCAAAATACTTGAAAAATACCATCGACTCTGTGCAGAATCGGGCGTACTTGTATGCAATGTGCAGTGGATTAAGGGAAAATACGGTGTACCTAATTACACTAAATCTAACTAAGTGACCCCGAAGGGATGTGCAGAGAGGATGTACCGCCGAATAACACAATTATAAAACATATTTTCATTCAAATGCGTCAAGGAAAAATCTGCTTCTCTACATACAGTGTGTATACCAACGCATGCATAAGGACAAAAAAACTCAACACTGCATAAATTCCATTGATTTTGATAACTTATTATTTAGAGAATTTTTTTAACCGATTTTAAGTTTGAAATTGGTAAATAATGGACAAAAATTATAATTTTATAATAAATTAGCGAGTTCCCGGCATGCGTTGCTATGCCACTTAATAAAGAAATTGTTTGTCCATGCGTGTCCTTTCCCATTCGTCCCGTTCCCCTTCCGTCTCCATTTCCTCTCTGCCTTCTCCGCCTTCTCAGCCTTCCCTCTCCCAAGTTCCCCTCCCCCTCCACTCTCCCCTCCCAAGTCCTCCACTCTCCCTTCCCCCTCCCCACTCCCGAGTTCCCCTCCCCCCTCTTGACTCGCATTCCGAAGGTCGCGGGATCGAATCCCGGCGTGGCAAATGAATTTTATTTGATTAATTTGTGTTATTTCACAATTTATTCATTTGAAATAATTTATAGTATATTTGCGGCACGTTCCAGAATGGAAGATACTCTCACTATCGCCCTGGTGTAAGACCACCATTCAGAATTGAATCGTTGCTTGAAATGTCTTTAGACGTGTTTGGTGACCAGATCTAAATAGCCAGGTATTTCCCACCTTCCTCTACTCAATCTCCTTCCTCTCTCCACTACTCCAGCCTCACAACATACCCCAATTGGGGATGCCATAGTCTCACTGGCTCCAGACGGGAGCAGTTGGGACTCTTGTGAGGTATTCATATAAAATAAAATAAAATTCCCGGTGCTTTCATTGTCAAACTGCTCGCGTGCCATCTATTGCAATTTTTTTATACAAATTTCATAATGACAGAGCTCATCAGTATATATAGAAACCTTCGCTGGCAGGCACTCAACAAATCCCAAAAGTTTCATTGCAATCGGATCAACTTTTAGCAACGCATAATCTCATGATGCCAGAACTCACTATTGTATATAGTAAGAATCGCGGGCATGCGCACATCAAATCCCCAAAGTTTCATCGCAATCGGATGAATGGTTTAGCAATGCGTAGCATACGTACATACATTGACAGAAACAAACATATTTTCATTTTTACATATATAGATATTATTTCATAACTGTCGGATCACCGTTTACGACAACAAGGGTCCTAAAATTAATTAAATAATTTAAATATGTCATTAATATTAATTAAATAAATAAATTAGCAGCGATTTCTTCAGATGAACATCTCCAAAGTAATTCACATTCCTATTTTAAATTGGTATATCTAAAAGAATGCTGTAAGAAAACAGACATTCTCATATTTTCGGTTCGAATTTCGAACTAATTTGTACTGAAGAAAGTATTAGAAATATCAAACATAAAAAAATTATGGATAAGGGGCCATCCATAAATTACGACACACCTTAAAAGGCGGGAGGGGGAGTAAAGAAGTGTGACAAGAGGTATGGGGGGGTCTTCAGCTCTGTGACGTCACATGTAAAAACCTAAATTATTAAAACGCAAAAAAATTTTAGATTTAAAATTGCAAAATATGTGATGTCACACTAAGGGGGAGGGGGTCTCACAAATGTGACAATGTGTGACAGGGACGGGGGGGGGGGGGTCGAAAAACCATGAAATTCGTGTGACGTAATTTATGGATGGCCCCTAAACTCAAAAGAATTAATAATCTGCTCTTTCATAGATGACTCTAATTTATTTATTTTTGAAAACAAACACTTTTCGCCTTTAAACACTGAAGCGACCACGCGAAATAAATAAATTTGCCTCAATTGCACGAGATTTCCAGAAGATCATTTTTTAAATTTTTAGCCAAAATTAAAAAAATCGTACTATCGAATTTTAACATGGAGACATATAAACATATTCTTTTGCTATATAGCCAATGAATTAAGCTGTAATTTACCGTTTATCTCATATTTGTAAGATTTATAAAAAAAATATAAAAAAATTGTAAAGTTTGTAACCGCGCGAATCCTGCGTGTTTGTTACTTTGAAACTCCGTGAGAGGTACTTATTCGAGTCAACATTGAATATTTTCGATTTCTGTACGTTGTCTGTGGTATACTTGATAATGAAAGGTGCGTATCTATCGAAAAAGAACTTAATTTTAACCGTAAACAGCTGATCAGAAATTCTGCGTGTAAATAATTCATTTTTAACATCGTTTTAATAGTCTACGAAGTTCGGATTTGCGATATCTATGGTCATAATAGATAAAGCATTTCAATAGCTTTGTTTTAAGATAAGTGTCTGGCCGTGGAAATGGGTACCATATCTTCATTTAATTTCTATTATCTCAGGAATACGAGAATGTTTAACAGAACCACTCCAAGTTTTACGGACTCGCAATCAGGTTTTTACCACCGAATAAACTGGCAATATAAAAACAAATGTCATATTGAAACATTTCTATCCTAATGCGATACCACGTAACAACTAAACCCAAAACAATACAAGATGTTGCATGTTATTATCAGATAGGAATATTATTGTGAAACTGATCGGGTTATTATAAGATATTCTCTTTCACATCAATCTATAAGTAAGTGTACAATGAATCCTCATAAAATGACAAGAAAATAGGACAAAAGTTTATTATAATTTTGCTGTACACTTTTAGATTCTGTTATTATTGAATTCAATAATGTTATTTTTGAATTCTGTAATGTTATTATTGAATTCAATAATGTTATTATTGAATGCCAGATAATAAGATTTTTCAGAACAAACCAACCCCTTAATTATCAATATAAAATTAACAATATTTCCTTCACCTCTGTCAGTGAAATTAATGATGTGGGCATTATTTTCGATTCCAAATTTAACTTCCTTTCACATATAAATACAGTTACCAATAAAGGATTAAAAATGCTAGGCTTCATTCTTCGAAATGGTAAAGACTTTCAAAATATTTCAACATTAAAAATCCTGTATTCCTCTTTAGTTCGAAGTCATGTTGAATATAATTCTTCTATTTGGTCCCCTCACTTCAAAATTCACTCAGATTCCATTGAAAAAATTCAGCATAAATTTCTTAGATTCATTAACTATAAACTCGGTCTACCAATTGAATCAATTAATTACAATCACCTGATGAAAAAATTAAACTTACTGAAACTCAGATAGAAGACTTATTTCTGACTTGACTTTTATTTTTAAAATTGTTAATGGTATTTTAGACAGCCCTGCTCTATTAAGCCTAATTACCTTTCATATACCTACAAGAACTACTCGATCCAAAATACTTTTTAATTGCAACAACAATTTCAGGACCGAGTCATTTAGATATTCGCTTATACCTAGATTGCACGCAGTTGGCAATGCACTCAGAAATAGTAGATGTGTTCAACTGCACGGAACATAGTTATAAGAAGGCTATAATAACACACCTCAATCACAATAATTAATGTTAGGCATGTTAATACTTGTCTGCA
This sequence comes from Glyphotaelius pellucidus, assembly GCA_936435175.1. Classification (NCBI taxonomy): domain Eukaryota; kingdom Metazoa; phylum Arthropoda; class Insecta; order Trichoptera; family Limnephilidae; genus Glyphotaelius; species Glyphotaelius pellucidus. The sequence continues at coordinate 4,850,065 of OW386561.1, forward strand.
TGGTTTCTGTATCATATTTTACTACAGATTCTAAACTACTTAAATCAGATATCTTAACCATCAGACAGAGGGAGTCATAGTTAAAAATATTAATTCATAATTATTATTAAATCTCCTGACAGCCCTAAAATAACAGAGCTAATTTGCCAACTATGCGTGTCCAGTCATTTCAAGCAATGTTAAGCAATTTAAGGTAACAATAAACTCTGTAGTAAATTATTTATAATTTGCAAATAAATGTGAATGTATGAATAGGTATAATTACTTGAATTTGCTCGATTTTTCGATTCTACTTGCTAACAAGTCACCTTTACTTACATATTTTTATTCAGCGTAAATATAATGTTTTGTTGTTTTAATATGTTCTATTCTCTTCCTTAAGTTTCCACTTTATTATTTTTTTGGTTGTAACACATAATAGTATCACAAACACTTGAATGTAAAAGCCATTTTATGGCGTTGAAATAAATAAATGAATTCAATAACGTTATCATTGAATTCAATAATGTTATCATTGATATTGTTTGTAATCTTATGTATAAATACTATCTATAATTAATTTAATCTATCAGTAATTTACCTGTGTTATATCTGTCTGTCTGTATATTTTATGCTTTTGTATTGTAGGTACTTAAAAGTTATTCTTCTGGAACTATTTTGCTATTGTGTTTTCTTATAATATTTTATGTTTTAGTGTTTTATTAATATTGTCAAATTGACCTGCTGACAAACTGCCTTGGCAGTTTAGCGGGTGATTAAAATGAAGAATAAAAAAAAAAAAATAAAAAAAAAAAAAAAAAAAAAAAAAAAAAAAAAAAAAAAAAAAAAATTGAATTCAATAACGTTATCATTGAATTCAATAACGTTATCATTGAATTCAATAATGTTATCATTGAATTCAATAATGTTAGTATTATTAGTAATTATCAGTAATTTAGCTAGAAAATACTTAAAGTGTACCATTTTTAACCTTTTTATTTTCGCAAGCAAAATTTTAATATTTAATAAAGTATATATTTATTTCTAAAAATAACACGTATTTTAATTACGTATTTTCTAGCTAAATTACTGATAATTACTTATTAGTAATTATCAGTAATTTAGCTAGAAAATACGTAAAGTGTACCATTTTTAACCTTTTTATTTTCGCAAATATAAAGTGTATATTTATTTCTAAAAATAACACTTGAAAGCGTATTTCTACCTTTCAAAAACTGTTTTTATATTTCATTTATTTGGAATTTGTTGCAAAGCGGATATTTTCTGTCGTCGGGACGATTTATCTACTCCCCCCCTCCCTCCTCCGAAAAACATTGTTTTACGGTTCCTAAAATTATTATCACCGATTTATTGAGAAAATAGTTACTTTTCCCCGTAATAAATGTCAATGTTATCTTAATTGTTTTAATATACATATAATGTCTAAATAATAATGTCATTATTAATTATTCAGTACATTTTAAGTCAATTTTAGGTTTGAAATTGGTAAATAATGCACAAAAATATAATTTAATAATTTTTATGATATCGGGGGGCCAACTGTCGGGAATCAACTGTCCAGGAATCAAATGTCGAGGGATCAACTGTCGAGAGATCAACTGTCGAGGGATCAAATGTCGATGGATCATCTGTCGAGAGATCAACTGTCGAGGGATCAAATGTCGATGGATCAACTGTCGAGGGATCAAATTTTGAGGGATCAACTGTCGGGGAATCAATTGACGGTGGATCAACTGTCAAGTGAGCAACTGTCGGGGATCAACTGTCGAGGGATAAAATGTCGAGGTATCAACTGTCTGGGGATCAACTGTTAAATCACCGTTTTTTTAATCAAATCACTGCTAGATGTCGTGCAATTGCATAAACTATTTTTAACATAAGATCATAGCGGACGAATTAAATACGCATTTACATTAAGGAGTTGCAAAAGCTTTTTTAAGTAGAACTTTTTAATAGTTTTCTTATGTCACTCTACAGTCACTCATTTGCCAAGACATGTTGTTTAATTACTTGACAATCTTTGAATGCTCTGTTGAATTAGATGTCGCTTTAGATGCGCCCTATTTGCATTAGAAAGAATTGACAAATTGACGACCATGTAAGTTGAAACAACGACTTGTGAGAGTGTTTGGAAGGCTGTTTTAATTAGGTTAATTAAAAATGTAGCTGGTAATAGACTAACCCAATTAACAATGACTTAATGGATTTTATTTTTACGTACTTTTTATGTGAATACCTCACAAGAGTCCCAGCAGCTCCCGTCTAGAGCCAGTGAGACTATGGCATCCCCAATTGGGATTTGTGACGCAGAAGTTAATTAGGAGGGGAAGGAATAGGAAGTGGGAAAGTACCTGGCTATTCAAATCTGGTCACCAAACACGGCTAAAGCCATTTCAAGGAATTTCAATTCTGAATGGTTTTCTTGCACCAGAACGATACTGAGAGTATCTTCCACTCGGGAACATGCCGCAAATATACTAAATTTTATTTTTAATGAATTTAATCTTTATTAACACAAATTAATTAAAATAATATTTAATTTTAACTTTATGAATAAAACCTCAAATGTAATATTTAATCCTGTCACTTGTAATATTTAAATGAAGATAATTAAATGAATAATCGTACGTAAATATAGCAGCCAATAAAATATGCGTTTAGAAAAATGAAGATAGTATGGGTGGTTTTTAGTCGAAGTGTGATACAGTTAAAAATTACCGAATTGGATATTGACACCTTGGCGCAGCGGTTAGCGCGTTCGCTCGGAAAGCGAGAGGTCCTGGGTCCGAGTCCCAGAGGTGCCAATATCTTTTTCTGATTTTTCTGTTTCCAGATTTTCGATTGAGTTTCGTTTATAATGTCTTCATTTAATTAAAAATAATATTTATTTCCGCATTCGATCACGCGGCCTTCGGATTGTGAGTCAAGAGTCTTACCCCTCGACCAAGGCGGCCGTCTTCTATCTGTGATTATTTCAGTTTTATGAAGCAACTGGCCTACAATGATATAATAACAGAACTTGAATAGAACGCACACGGTTCTTGAAAATTACCTTCAAAATTTGATGAACTAATGTCATAATTTTTTGCAACAACCCGAGCTAAATCATGATTTACGATTGATTGATTAAAATCATGTCAAATGATTACACTCTTTAAGCTTGCCTATTTATTTCTAGGCCACTGTCCAGAAGTTGTACTTGAATCCAAAACAAAACGAATTACAAAAAGAATCATAATTTAGCAGCTGCTTAGCCGAGATCCGAACCCCTGGCTCGTAAGGCCAAGGCCTGCCAGAGGCCGCCTGGTTCGTATGCCATATTGGGTGCATTTCCTGGCTGCAGTGAAGTTTAAGAAGTCGAGGTCATCCTCGGCTTTCTGCTACCGATAACGCGAAAAGAGTCGAGGTCGAAGACTCCGATATGCATTCTGTTTGTATGGAGTCACCTTGTTTTGTTAATTAGTCACGTTTTAGTATAGCCGAGTGTTTTATGTGGAGCTTGCATCAATTATTATAGGCTACAATCAATTCAAATTATTTTATTTTACAGTCATATATTTGAAATTCTGTTCTCCGTTAAACCATCTGAATTTCCCTGCATCTCATCTGGCCTTCCCTTTCTTTTTTAGTGTCGTTTCTTACACTTTGATGTAAGTACCAACAAATTATATTCTTTTAACATATTATTATAATATTCTAGATCACTCTTTAATGAATGCACGTGTATAAAATAATTTATTTATCTCGCTCTTTTATGTATAAAATCTACTCTGTAACACCTTTTTACGCATAATATTCTAGATCACTCTTTAATATGTACATATAGATAATATAATATATTCTGTCTTACTCTTTCATGTACAAATTCTATTCCGTTTTGCCCTTTTAAGGATATTAATAATAATCCAGATCACTCTTTAAGAAGAATAAACTCTAGAAATATTTCGATTCTCACGCCTTCAAAATTTGAAATCGAGCGTCTTATTTGCACGAGGCAAATAAGTGAAAAAGTGGTTTTTATTTATTTTGTGCAAAATTTTATAAGAAAGAAAAATGTAAGAACATACAAAACCTCAAACATAGTCTTAGCCATAAGGGTGTATTTTAAAAAAATGGTTTCTTGTAATTACTTCATAGTTAAGTCAAGAAAAAACATTTTTTTTAGTGGTTTACGCTTATATTTTTTGTTATGTAAATAATAATTTTATTGTAATTCCAATACATAGAAAAGATAATAAAAGCTTCAATTTACCCGTAGCATATTTTTTGATGTTCATAATGTAAACCGATTCGACGTAAAGATTTCACGTACAGCTTCATCTTAATGTACATATACATATAATATATTCTGTCTCACCCTTTCACCTACACTTTCTATCCCGTTTTACCCATCTAAGAACATATTATAATATTCTAGATCACTCTTTAATGTACATATGTAACATAATATATTCTGTCTCACCCTTTCCAGTACGAATTCTATTCTGAATTACCCTTTTATGACCACTCTTTGAATTTTCATAATATATAATATCATAGATTCTGACTCACTCTTTTATGTATAAATTCTATTCTGTATTACACTTTTATGCTCATATTATTACATCATGTATCTATCACTCTTTAATTCATGAAAATAAATATGTGTTGTATTGTGTCTAACCCTTTTAAGTACAAATTCTACTCTGTATCACCCTTTTAGGTACATGCATTATTTTGTTCTGTTATACTCTTATATCATATAAATATTATATTCTGTATAACCATTTTATGTATCTACTTATGAATTTTATTCTGTCTCACTTTTTATGCATGTATAAAATTTGTTCTGTCTCATTATTTCATGAAAATATTATATCGCCACTTTAATATTAGTTAAATCTGTAAGTCCATTTCTAAAAATGTTTCAATTCACAATATATATTATGTAGTTTCCTTTTAAATGCCACTGGAGGAAACGGGTAACTTTCGCGATGTTTTGACTTTAACGTAATATTTTGTGGGTTTATTTTATGCTATCTTATGTAATATTTACCGAAACACATTCCTTGAACAATAAACTATGGCTAAAAACAAAACTACTTGCGTTTATTCGATGAATTTATACGTTTTACGATCTTTTTCACGACAACGGCGCGCGAGTGACGCAAGCCAATCTGACAGTTCAAAGGCGGTAAAAAACTTGGCCGGAGATCAGAAACAATTCCACAGAAATTATTCCGCTATGCTAGATGGGTACACGATATTTTATACCTTATGAACAAGAATGCCCCAAGCGATTCTGAACTTATCCTTCATACGTTTTCTTTATAATTAAGGTTTAAAATCGCATTTCAAAAATATTTTTTAGAGTCCCATTTGGCTCGCATTTGGCGCGCGCCGGCGGGTAATCGGCAAGGGACCGGCAAAATCCTCCTGCAAAGTACTGTACTCGTTTCATACTTTTAAGTTACTACAAATTATTATACCCTGCATCACTCTTGTACATATTGTAATCTCTGCCAACGTGTTGTGTACACGTGCATACACAACCTATTCCTTAAACTTTTATGTAGGTATGTAATATATTATATGTTGTTTATATTGCTTACCCTGTACAAATCGTAAGTGCGCCCCACGGTTGAATTTGGCAGCCACCTCTGGTCTAGAGCCCCAAAATACTTAAAAAAACCCTCGACTCTGTGCAGAAACGGGCGGTCCGTTTGAAACATTATCCTAACTTAACAAACGGAATGCAATCTTTAGAGCACAGGCGTCAGGTGGGAATGCTGTCCTTGTCCTACCGGTATTACAATGGAAGATGCTCCGATGAACTGGCGTCATTGATCCCCTCGGCACCGGTGCATAGTCGGAAAACACGCGCTGGACATTTGTAAATGGTTGACATTAGTCACATGAAAACGAGTCGTTTCTACGACTCGTTTTTGAGTTCAACAGCTCGGCTGTGGAACGTTTTGGCGTTGAACGGCCTCTATGTTTCCTCCCTCCTACAACATGGGTCTCTTCAAGACCCATGTTCACTCCTTCCTCTCCTCAAAAACACCCTCCACACAACATCTTCAAAGATGACATAGGCCCTGAGAAAAATTATTTTCCTCAGGGCCTCCTGTGAGGAGTTAAAGTAAACAAGTTAAAAAAAACTCATATGCTCTAGTATAATATGCACTTGCGCGCATAAATTATACGGTATCATTTCATTTCAATATTTATTTCATTCTCTGTGAACTTACATAGTATATTATCTCAACTTTTTATTTGCAGTGGTACCACCAGAATGAATGTGAACATATAAGTATTTCTTTACACCTTACGAGTATATCAAGCTTGAATATTATTAAATAATATATATAATAATTAATTGTCATCTCTTGAACTTTGAGACTTGCCACTTCGAACGAAAACTAACCGAAAAACAGTTAATATGAACTCTATTCAAATGAACCACCATTACGAAACTAGTTTTTAATTATAGCTAATGTCAAGATTTATAAGTGAAACGTAACGGCTTGTAGACATTTGGATATTTCACTAATTTGTGATTTAGTTAATGCATACTTTCAAGCTGTTTTTTTATAACCAAGAATTGGAATGGAATGGTATGAACGGAATCTGTTATTTGTAGAAAAAAACTCTTGACGGAATCTCAACATTTGTTTTATTGAAATGAAAACTTCTTTAGCACCGTTGTGATTTGAAACTCGATAAAACGAAAAATACTACTTTATTTATTGTTATCTGATTTAATTTGTAGAACTCCATTTTAATTTTTATTTCTTTTATAAATTCAAAAATATCATTATTCAATTTATAAAAGCAGTTTTTTTTATAAACAAGTTCTGCTTGATAATTATTATTACGCGTGACAGCTGTTTCGCCTTCTGAAGGCGTTATCAAACTGACTAAAAAATATATATATACTTCAAAAGGAATTGACACTAAAAAGAGACAGATACATATATGTATAGGATTTAGCCTGCAAGAGAATGAGATAATTGGTCTCCTCTTTGTGCAGTGCTTCGTAGCCTATCGGTTTTGTCTTTGTACGGTGCTTCATAGTCTTCCCACTCTTGTCTGCTCTAGTTTTCTGAAGGCTTCACTTCTACCGCCTGTGAACTGCTCACTGATTTAAAAAAAATTATTTCGGTGCCTACTTTTGGTATGTCAATGCGTATTTATATTATAAATAGCTGAAGCTGATTTGAAACTCGATGAAACGAAAAATAGCAACACTAAAAAGAGACAAACACATAAGTACATCCATAGAATTTAGCCTGCGAAAGAATGAGACAGTATAATCGGTGTCCTCTTTGTGCGGTGCTTCGTAGTCTCTCCCCTCTTGTCTACTTTAGTTTTCTGAAGGTTTCACTTCTGCGGCTTGTGAATTGAACACTCTGATTTTTGAAGTGAAAACTTCTTTAGCATCGTTGGGTTTAATTGGTTTCCTCTTTGTGCGGTGCTTCGAAGCCTGTCGGTTTCCCCTCTGTGCGATGCTTCGTAGCTTCCACACTCTTGCCTCCTTCAATTTTCTGAAGGTTTCACTTCTACTGCATGTAAATTGCACTCCTTTTTTTCTCTGTAGGTACTTAGAAAATTGACCAATAAAATCGAGGAGCATCACACAGATTTAAAAAAAGTGATAATGTTATAAAAATAAGATTTTTTATGATTTTTTAAAAACTATTTACTTAATTTTCCTGATTTAAATTTTTTTTTTGTAAGACAATAATTTTGTTCAGGGCTTATTTCATCTTTGCGGATGCTGTGTGGAGAGTCTTTTCAGGGAAAGACAGGAGAGGAAGTTGGTAGGAATCTGTGGCTCAATGTGTCTAGGAGTGACGGACATATGAATCCATCCCTCCCACCACGGTGCAAGGCGATGGGTCGAGATAATCCGGCTTAGGTCAGGTATTCCTCAAGCAATATCTCCCTATCCGGACCGCCACGCAGAAGATGGGCAAATGAATTGGCTGCCAAGACTTAGACAAACCTCATCCTACGAATCCGGTCACCCCTGCTAAATTACCAAACGCAGCGAACCACTTGGGGGGACCTATGGTCTTGGTCTGACTCCTGGCTCTAAGTCTGTTGGGTTGACTCCTGCGTGGATCTAATGTAAAAAAATAATCTTTATTATAATAAATTGTCCCATACTTGCCTTCTTCAAGGTTTTTCATTCAATTTTTTTAACAAAACAAGATGTCTTCACGTGAATTGAAATAAATTTATAACAAACGAATCGTGACAATTCTTTTCACAGACAATAAAATTGAAGACACTTTTTGACCTAGACCCAGAAAGAAAGAATAATTTGTTATTACTTAAAGCAGGGTACATAGAAAAAAGATGGCGTGACAATGATGCTATTGTGTTGTATTTATTTACGGTCTGCGTTACGTCATGGTTTAATAGGAAAATTAAATTACATTGAAGAAGATATTAATCATAAATCTAAATGATAAAAAGGTAACGGTCGCAAATGGGACTCGAACCCAAGATCTCTTGTCTCACCGGAAAGCACGCCTTAAGGCCCCGTACTCGAGCACGAAAAGAAGAAGATGGAGAGATATGTAATTATGAATGTTGGAGAGAGCGCGCTAATATTTCAAAACGATAAAAGTGAAGCGAAAATTGCGAAAAAGCTTAATAACACGACTCCTTTAAAATAGAGCAAAAATCTCGTGGAACGTGTTTTAAGTATCATTTAAAGAAACATTGTGAATTTTTTCACAAATATAACTTGTAAAATAATAGAAATAGACTTGTTTTAAATAATTTTTGGAGCATACTTTGCGATTTTTTTCTATCGAGGTAATTTCATATAATTTGCGTTTCGGCGTGGAACGTATCTGGCACTTTTCGGACCAAATCTTAAATTTGGATTTGAGATCATAATACCACACCAAACTGAAAAATATTTTTTGTAATCAAAAGGTATATCAAATATCTAGTACGGATCTGAGCTACTTTATTTATTTTTGCTTTAAATTATAAGATATAGGCCATTAAAGATTTTAGTGTTTCATGAATTTAGAGGCAACATGGGCGAACATTTGCGAGTAAATGAAAAAACAAAAAAAAAATCATTTTATCACATTTATCATAGAAATATAAAATGAAATAAAAAACTTAACAAATATTTGTCGTTTAAACATTAAACATTCGTTTATACTATCCAAGAAATGCATTTTTATCAATGTTTTATTTTGTATTTTATTTTTCATTGTATTTGTAAAATAAACAAAGTAAATTATTTTTTTAATGTTTGTTATTTACTCACAAATAATAGGGAACAATCACTTGAAAAAAATTACAAACTGGAATATACAAACATTTTTTTTACGATAGGAATAGTTCTTCAACAACGTTTTGAATATTCGTATTTCAAATTAGGGCCAAAACGCCTTCTTCGCGCGGTTTTGGCTTGTGACGTCACTTCGCACTTTGACAGCTGCCATCAGTAATCAGTCTTCAGTTGATCATTTGTTTGTCGAAGAAAATTACCGTAAATACCGTTTATAAATACTGTATTGTACCAAAGTGTACAAATACAACATCTTCAACACCAAACAAACTATTTATAGACGTCCCAAATGATGTTATTATGTGTAAAAAGCGGTGTCGTGCGATGAAAGGTGCTTTAAAAAACTGCCACCATAATCGCGTCGATTTAAAAAAAATATATCAGTCTGTCCTTTTATGAAAACCACTGTCTGTCACGATAGTATGTATTTAAATAAATGTTGATACAAACAAATGGGCTTAGGATGCGTAACTAAACGGTTATAACTTATAACTATCAAACATATTCAAATTCAAACCAACAACTGAAGCGAAAACAACTTGACGTGGGACTCGGTGGTGCGTTGTGACGTCACAATTTCACTAGTCAATCATGACTCGTTTTTGATATTTGAATTTTCATACAACTTTAAAAGTGAAATAATTAATTTAATAATTTTGTTTGGGGGTTTTGAGTACGATATTCGAGTTAATTAATTTTTTTTACATATATTAAATGCTTTGAAAACACTATATTACATATACTGCATGTTCCCTATTGCTCAAGTTGCCTCTAAAATCATGAAACACTAAAATCTTTAATGCTTATATCTTATAATTCAAAGAAAAATAAATAAAGTAGCTCATATCCGTATTAGATATTTGATATACATTTTGATAACAAAAATAATTTTTCAATTTGGTTGGGTATTTTTATCTCAAATCCAACTTTAAGATTTGTATGAAACTGGCCAAAAGGGTCGCGGGTACGTTCCTCTTAACGAATTCGTCCATTGGGACCTTTATTTTTTTTCTGTAATTTTTGTCGATTCCATATTAATTATTTATATTCATATTTCATACTTACTAATTTTCCCAATATTTTTGGCAGTGTTTGGAGTGTTATTTAAAAAAAAGCCCAGGGGAAGCCGGGCAGTGTTCACTAGATTACATGAAGTTTTGTACAGATAGGACACGCGTCCTTCATAACTATTGTTTCATGTATGTATCACTGATAACATTTCTGAAACAACAGTAGGATTCTTAATTTGGGAGGCCGGTGTGGGTACCGCCGCCCTGGAACCATTAATTGGATAACCAACATCTCTGCCATATGTCATCACAAGTGGTTAACTAAGTTGGGTGACTTAGCAGGGGTGTTCGGGTTCGTGGGATGATGACTATCTAGATCTTGGCGGTGCCCTGCCCGCCCGCTGTATGGTTTTTTTTAAATATTTTTTTTATATGAATACCGCACAAGAGTCCCAACTGCTCCCGTCTGGAGCCAGTGAGACTACGGCATCCCCAATGATTTGGAGAGACTGGTTGAGGGAGACCTTTTTGCCTCTCCAGCAGGACTCTCCCAACCCATCGCCTTGCAGCACAGTAGGAGGGATGAATTCAAACATACGTCACTCCTGGACGCACTGACCCCCAGATTCCTACCTGCCCCTCGTACCTTTTTCCTTCCCAGATCTTCCTCCCCTTCCATTCCTTAAAAAAAACTCCACACAGCATCCCCAAAGATGACACAGGGCCTGAGTGAAATTATTTTATTCAAAACGAGGTAATTTTTAAATAACGTTATCATTTTTTTTAGTTTGATGCTCCTCGATTTTATTGGATTATCACCTAAGAACCTACAAGAAAAAAAAAAATTTTGTTATGCAAAAAACATAATTTGAACATGCATGTAATTTTGCATAAACGAACGACCTCAAAATCTCGATAAACATTAAAATCGCAACTCCGATACACAAATAAGAAATCCATTGTTATAAAAGATTCTGTTCATATCACAGTATTGATAGAATCTGCGACCTAGTTTGCAGATCAGGACCAGCATCCAAGGTTGCATTATCAAACATGAGAAGATATTATTCTCCAGTGCATTGTAATACCAGTTGGTCTCTACAAATAACTGTACGACCTTAGTAATTTTTATCGGTTCTCTAACACTTGTAGGTATATCTTTACAGCCTTAGGCAAACAATTGCTCTTTCACTTTCAACGATCTATTAGTAGTTTTATGACGTGTTGATTAGTATGCATTTCAATTGATCTTGCTGTAATATAATTATCTAAAGGAGCAATGAAAACGATAATTATAATATTTTGATATTTGTTTATAGAATACCTACTCAAAGAGCGGAGTTTACATGTATATAGTTCCCGTGAGCACTTAGGCCATAGGCTCATTATGCTATCTCCTATTTTACCTCATTCCTTTAAAAGTACCTCAATCTCTTTTATAAAGTTCACCGGGATTTTCATTAGAAATGGTTCGATAATGTGTCTTTCAAGGTCTCATTTCTCCTCTTCACTTGGTTCCCTGAAGGCTCCACAAGAGAGGAGGGCTTCATCTCTCGTCTTCACTCCTTAGATCCCTGAAGGCTCCACGATGGAGAGTTCACCTCCCTTTGGTTCCCTAAAGGCCCAACACGGGAAGAATCCACTCCACCTACAGGCCCCAGGAAGGAAGTCCACAGAGGTGGCCTCAGCACTCCTAGGTTCCCAAAAGGCCCCTAGTTTTCGGTCCAATTTTTTTGTCCCACGAGTAACAGAAGGTCCACTCCAGCAGAGCCCCGAATGCTGGAGTAAGGTTTAAATACTCCGAAATGTGACCCTGTTTCTCGGAGGCACCGTTCGTGACACTGTTCCCCAAGACATTCAGCCTGAGCACGGTAGCTCACATCTTGGCTTGGGATATACGAGTATGTATATACCACATAACAATTTTATTGATTAAAGTCAGTGATTCATGACAAACGTTGTCTAAAAATAATCGATGTCATCACAAACGCAATGGTTTAATCATTTTCACATACTAATGTGGAAGATTGCGTGGTAAAACCATTCACAACTATAAGTGAGGAGAATCCAAAATAATAAATCATTTTCAACGAAATCGAAATGACATTCGTTGTATTTCTTTTAGCTCACTCAAAATCTACAGGGCCTTCCTTTTCTCCAACTGTTAGGCCTTTATAGTCACCATATTTGGAATATTCGAGGTTTTTTTTCGCCTCGGTAGGTCAGTGGGTGAGTGGTTTACCTCGCGGCCGCTGGTTCATTGTTCAAAGTCTTCAGACGTCACCTTATAAGGCAGATCTGTTGTGGTCCAAAGGGGCGACCTTGAGGGATACCAACAATGCTTTCTGGAAGGGTTCAAAAGAGGTTTCACGGTGACTCATGCTCAAACATTCACATAATGTATTATTCTTCATATTACTTACATGTTATTGTACATAATATTTACATTCTGCAAGCCGCTAAGAAACGCTTGTTATAGGGCAGATTAGTTGTGGTCTAAAGAGACGTCCTTGAGGGCTACCAGGGACTGAAGTAAAAAAACACCTTTGCACTGTAATCTCGTCATAAAATATTACTATCTTAAATATATTACTATTGATATTAAATTTATTAGTCTGTGATGCACTAAGATATGTGTATTTCCTAAAGAGCAGACGTACTGTGACCCAAAGCTTTGACTTTGCGGTTACCAGAAAGGCTTTCTGGAAAGGTTCGATGGAGATTTACAAATATCGATCGATTTAATATTCTGTAAGTCACTAAGATCGGCTTTTTAAAGAGCAGATGTCTTGTGATCCAAAGAATCAATCTTGAGGAATACTAACAAAGCATTCTGGTAGGATTGAAATGAGATTCGATGATGACTCATTAAATGCAGCATGATATATCGTGCATTTAATGTTCTGTAAGCCGCTAAGGTAGAGAAATTTAGTTGTGGTCCAAGGTTTCGACCTTGAGGGATGCCAGATATCAGAACAAAGGGTTCAAACTGGTGGCTTGATGGATGACTCATGGAAAAACATTATATTTAGATATACTGGTATACTATCGATTATATCCATTGACATTTGAGATTCAGTAAGCCGTTGATAGGCTTATTGTATTTTGCTACTCGGCTTTGCCGGTGAAGTTAATTCAATGCTATCATCATCGTTTTAATTAAATGAAGGATCGTGGTTAAAGCAATTCTTAAATATTTAAATATATATATATTATCTCAATGTGTTATGAAATTTTAATCAAACTTTCAATCACTTTAAAGTCAGTCTCTCACTTCTTATTGCGGCTTATAATGAAAATGGCGTTACTCTCTGAAAATATATGATCAATGTAAGCAAACCATTTTAGAAAATAATTGCAAATAATTTTACAGTTAGGGTGGCGGATTTATTGCGGACTTGTGGCGGACCTTAGGTCATCCCAAGTGGATCGCTACTTTTGGTTACTTAGCAGGGGTGCCCAGGTTCATGGGGTGAGGTTTTTATAGATCTTAGTAGTGGATGCGTTTGCTCACCTACATGGCGGGCCAGATCGGGAAGACTTGTCGAGGGAGTCCTTTTGACCTCTCCAGCTGGTTCCTCTCGACCCATCACCTTGCACCCCAGTGGGAGGGATGATTTCATATGTCCGTCACTCCTCGACACACTGACCCCATACCAACCCCTCATACGTTTTTCCTTTCCAGGACTTCCTCCCCTTCCTTTCCCTTAAAGAATCCTCCACACAGCATCCCCAAAGATGCAGGAAAACAATTTCCCTCGTTGCCTCCTGCGTGGAGCAAATGTAAAATAACGTCATATTTAATTTCTTTGTGCTTTTTCGCGATTCTTTTTCTAGTAAATATAATATAGGTGCACCATTTATTTTAGCCTAAATTATGTCAGTTTGTCGATTTTTCAGTTTTAAAAGGTTATTCTTAAAACATTTCATAATCTGCTCTTTCATAGATGATTATTACTAATTTAATTATTTTAGGATAAAACACCTTAAGCTATCTTTTTTATACTCGTATATTTGCAATATGAATTTGAATAAATAGTTTTGTACACATACGAACCCAATTTAAGAAAGACATACAAATACAATATTGAATCGGTGATTCAATTCAATCCAATCAGGTGCCAAAAAAACTGTGCCACTGCAAAAATTGCTATCAGGTATGTGGCAAAATTTTACAATGGACATTATGTGATATTATAAACGTGTTCATTTGTTGTGCATCCTTCAGTCAGTCATCGCAGTAAGGCTCTGCCTACGTTTGCTCCTAAAAATAACCTGCCTGTGAATGTAAATCCATAATTGCAACCTTGCAATCTGTTGCACTGGATGCATAAAGTGCACAATGAGCCGCCTCAGCAATGTTTCCATTGTTTCCAATCTCTGTTGACACGGAGATAACATATTGTAAATTGTGGAAACCACTCTTAATAAATTTATGGTTGAAAGAGTTTTTTTACATTATCTACTCTCAGGAGGCCCTAAAGGAAAAATTCCTCAAGGTCTGTGCATCTTTGGAGGGTCTTTTTAGGGAAAGAAAGGAAAGGAAGTTCTGGCAAGGAAAAATATATGAGGGGTGGGTGGGAAATGGTAGGGTGTTCAGGAGTGACGAACATATGAATCCATCCCTACTATTGCGTTGCAAGGCGATGGGTCGATAGGGTACAGCTATGTAGGGATGTCAAAGAGCCCTCCCTCAAGCAGTCTCTTCCGATCTGGAGAACATAAGAATAGTTATGTAGCTGCTTTATTGTCATACCCTTTCTTTCTTTCTTATTTTTCTTTCTCTGCAGGGTATTTGACATTACTATTTTATTACATTCATTTTGATTATCATTATATCTGTTATAACTACAAGCATTTCCGTCTAGTAACAACTTAACATTGATTACTCATGTTGTGAACATTTGTTAATATCTCTATGTAATATACCAACGGCAATTCTATTATTGTAATAATTGTTAACACTCTGTTAAAGTTTCAAACAATAAATAAATAAATCTGGCTGGTCACGCACCGTTGGGCAAAAGCATTCGCGTAAGACCTAGATAAACATCATCCTATGAACCCGGGCACCCTTGCTAAGTCACCAAACGTAGCAAACCACTATGGCAGGGGTGTTGGTTATCCAATAATGCTTAAGTTCATCATCAAACAGACTTAATTCGGTGTGAGTGCTTAAAACTCTGGTTCAATGTACTCGGATTTATTTTGAATTGATTGTAATTGTGTCAAAATTTGTCGGTTTTCAGTTCTCTCGGATGATGGCAGAATTGTCCTCATCCTTAAATTAACGATTTTTCGTTAACTTGCAATTCGGATCCTATTATCGTTATCGGAAGGGCTCAACACTAACACACATATTAATGAATCCTGGGATTTGGGATAATAGCTCCCAAATTCTAATCTGGAGCTCTAGCACGGTAAAATCAATAATTTTACACTATCGGATTGCTGCAGCACTGCTTCACCGTTGACAGCCGAACCGATATTAACAGGGAATAAATAAGAAATCTAGACCGGTCAATGGTTGAGTGGGCATAGCGTTTGGGTCCCGACTGGGCGTCCCGCGTTCGATTCCTCGGCTGGCTTAGTCCTCCATCAAAACACAAGCAATAGTTTCGGCTTTCTGTGGTGGTAGTAGGAGATTTTCAAACATTGTTGGGTTATTCGTAACCCAGAAATGTTTGTCTTTCTTAAAAAAAAAAAAAAAACAAATAAAAAAATATTCAATTTTTATAAGAAAAACTCTCTTTTTATAACTTTTGAAGGTTATTCCCATCAACGTAATATATCATTGAATAAGAAGATAACACTTATAGTCTAAATGAAAATATGAAAGAGAACAAGACACAGAAAAATAGAAAAAGACAATGGTAAAAAAAATATTCGCTGGCAACCAAAGATATTGAAATAAAAGGGGATATACTATGATGTCCTCCCGACTGTCGGCGGATTACGATCTAATGGTGCTAGTTTGAATACGGGATTTAATTTATTTTTCGAAGGTGTGCAGTAGTATTGGTTAACAATAAAGTTTGAATGGAAAGAAATCGTTCATTTAGTTGATTTTTTTAGGTGTGCAGTAGTGTTGGTTAAAAATATCGGCGACACCAGGAAGCACAGTTCCACCCAGTAAAATTGCCGATAACCCATCTCTTTATATTTCAATATCTTTTCTGGCGACACTGAAGGTATTTTCTATGAATTGACGCTACAAAATGTCAAACGCCAAGCAATTATCTAAAAATATTAATAAAAGTTGAATTGAATTATTAACCTAAATATGCATTGGCAGTCCGCATTTACTTTCTGACACCAAACGGGAGTTAATTAGTGAAAGAAGTCTTTATTCATATTTCCACAATTTTAAATAAATCGCGTGTACGACTTCTTTCATTTCTAAGAGCTTCGTTAGTTCAATACACTAATTAAATAAGCCAGTAATTTTGCGTAACGAATAGCGTAATTAAACATATGTGTGAATTGATAGTTATCTAGAATAGGCCGCGCTAAAATTGATCAATCGTCGGTCGAAATATCTGTTAGCAATCGTAGACTGTGCTCGCAAATATTAATAGATATGGCACAATTCAAAAATATTTGTATATTGATAGATCGTGATATTAATCGACACAAATCTGATACTATGGAGGCCGCGCTAAAATCTACCAATTGTTAGTAGGAATATCTGTAGCAATCGTAGAAACCCCTTTCAATCAGTTGCGGAGTGCCTCAGGGAAGTGTTTTAGGTCCACCAATGTTTCTTATCTACATTAATGATTTTTGCAAACTAAATACAGAAGGTAACTTTATAACATTTGCTGATGATGCCGTAATAGTTTGTCAAACAGACTCGTGGATCAAAGCATTCGTTAAAGGTGAAAAAAGTCTTGATAACGTCAAGATGACGGATTTTGTCAATATCGTATTTATTTATTTATTTAATATAAACGGTATTTATACACAAAAATTACCTATCATAAAATCATACTTAAATAAGAAATAATAAAAAAGAGTACAACAGTTAATTGTGGCTTTTAATTAAGAAATGACAACAGAGATACAATTACATATAAAATTCTATAGTGCAAATAAAGTTAATACTGATTGAAAATATTTGATAGTATAGCCTTCTTGTACCTAGCTTCCGTGCAGTTAAATAGATCTGCCACATCAGCATATCTATTAGTAACTTCATGTAATCTAGGTACAAGCGAGTGTTTCGTATACTCAGTCCGGTTATTGTAGCGTTTAAACAGGATTTTAGAACGAGTGGCTCTCGTGGGTATATGAAATTCAGTAAGGTTAGTTAAATCAGGACTGTCTATTCTACCATTTACAATTATGAATATAAATATTAAGTCGGATATAATTCTTCGATCTGAAAGTCTTAATAAATTTAATTTTTTCATCAAGTAATTATAGTTTATGTTTTCAATGGGAATGCCGAGTTTAAAATTAATGTGCCTTTTAGAAATTTATGTTGAATTTTCTCGATTGAATCTGAATGTATTTTAAAATGGGGGGACCAGATCGAGGAGTTATATTCGACTTGACTACGTACTAATTATTAATTACTACGTATTAATATAGGGTTTTGTCCATCGATCATGCTAGACCTTCTGATGGTCTATTGGGATTGTCACTGTGGTGTAGTGTTACTGTAAGTGGGTGTCACCTGACACTGAGTATTGTGTTATGCTCGGAGTGCGAGCGTCCCACGCGCCGCGGCAAGGCTGTTCCGAGCACTTATCACGATCCGGAGGTCGCCCAACACCCAGCAGCTCTCAAACCAATCAAACAATGTTATTATTATTAATTTGACGAGGCAAAACAGTGATAAATCGGACGAATCAGATGGAAATGGAACCCTAATTTGCCGAATGTTTTGTTTGCCTAATCAGTCACGTTTTTAACCCTGGATGGCTAGCGTTCGTTGAAATGACGAACATCAAATGCAAATCTACCCGATTATTTTGAACGCTTCTGCGGACAATAGATAAATTCGCCTTACATACCGGTAAATATGCAGAATTTTTTAATTTTAAAATCACTTTGTATCAGTTAGATAAAAATGATTAACAACTATTTCTGCAACCTTAATTTAATTTTTAATAGTAATTAAGTTCAAAATACGGTTGATTATTATGACATAGTAATATTAAAGTAGGTTTTTCAGGCTGTTTTTTTTTTTTTTTAATTTTTAACTGTGATGTTGTCGTGTCGGTAGGATAGCAGTGTCGGGTTGTACACAAATAATGTACACGTAGTTTGGTACTAGTATTTATTGGGGAGCTGCCGACTGGCAAAGGAGCACGAAACCTAACATACATCTCTTATATAGCTTCAGTGCAAGCATGGCATCTCGCTTGCACCCACGCTCTTGCATACACACACCACAGAAACTATTTAGGTTTTATGGTTCAAAATTTGGGTTAATTACGAGAAGAAATAAACTAAATTTAAACATTCACATTAATAACATGGCTGCAGAGAGGACAATTCATTTTCTTTTTAAGAAATAATAACCTTTATTTCTCGTCGTTATCGATACAAAGTGTTTTAAAATAAAATGTTCGTAAATCGTGTCCAACTTTTCTTTATATTTATCGAGTTTAAACAGTTTTGTCAGTCTTGCGACATACATATTAATATATAATTCTATATATTAATGAAAAAAATGCAATTCTTACCAATTAAGATAAAGGTAAAGTTCTGCATTTCGTGTTGAAAGATGAAATTAAGTTTAATGGTGAAAATTATCTCAAAACAGTAGTGCCATTTTAGATATTATGTGATTTAGAACTATAAACTCGAATAAAGTTTTGGTA
Organism: Glyphotaelius pellucidus; assembly: GCA_936435175.1. NCBI lineage: Eukaryota > Metazoa > Arthropoda > Insecta > Trichoptera > Limnephilidae > Glyphotaelius > Glyphotaelius pellucidus. Next base: position 4,869,207 of record OW386561.1, read on the forward strand.
TTATATTGTTCAAATCATAACTTTATAATTCCACATTTTATTACATATAATTAAAACAATTACAGCAATTAAAAACCTAAATGAAAGTAATGGAACTTGTTAGTCAAAAAGTCGAATGGTTAGCTTATTGGGTTAAAGTAACAACGTTAGCTGTCTAGAGTTTGGTGTTTATTTTATAAATTGTTTTAAAATATTGCCAGCATGTGTAATATTGGTTCATTAGAAAATAAAAATGATAAAACACATATATTTAAAAAAATGTAGTACGTACTCTCTGTAGTTTTTTAGGATTGCATTTTTTACATTGCTTTGTATGCATTTCCATATAGCTCTTTTGAATTATGAATACCACACTAGTAACTGTCAATTGTCAACTGTCAACTGACAAATGTATACTGTCAACTTTCAACTGCCAACTGTCCAAACTGCACCCAACGATCTAGAGGCATGGGAATATGGCATCCCCATTTGGGGTATGTTGTGAGGCTGAAGAGAACAGAGAAAAGACGGAGATAGAGAGAAGGAAGGTTGAAAAGTATCTTGCTATTCAGATCTGGTCACCAAGCACGACTAAAACCATTTCAAGCAACATTTTCATTCTAAATGGTGGTATTTCACAAGGGAGCATCTTCCACTCTGGAACATGCCGCAAATACAATTAACATAAATTTTAATGAATTTATTGTGAAACAACACAAATTAATTATATAAAATTTTAAGCCGCGACCTACAGATTTGTAGTCGAGAATCTTTCTTACTCCTCGACCATGGAAGCCGTCTCTATTATATTGTAGTACCTTCATACAGAAACCATTGTCAAATTATCGTAAGTGTTGTTATAAAACACCTACGAATTAAAATGATTTCGTATGGACAAATTCGGCGAGAGGAATTTAGCGAGGGACGATGTCTTTTGATAATGAGATCTGAATTCAAACTAATTTGAATTTCAAAGCATTATTTTGTTAACGTAGACAACATTTTAATAGCTTTATCAAAACCTAATATTGATATCCGGCTTTACCCGGGAATTGAATTATTGTAAAAGTTTTAAAATAATACATTAAGTACCTACCTAATTTTATAAAATTTTATCATATTCTTAAATATTGCAGTAATATAGCATTAATAAAAGATGCTTCAATAAAATATTTTTTCTATTTTTGAAGAGTATTTCAAGGCTCCGTAGCTCATGTTGGAAATGACGTTGCTAGCTGAATATAGTTGAGTTGTCTATATCATCTTTGAGGATGCTGTTTGGAAGGATTTTTTTAAGGAAAGGAAGGAGAGGAAGTTCTTGGAAAGTGTAGGGTATAAGGGGTGGATAGGAATCTGGAGATCATTGTGTCCAGGAGTGACGAATGTATGAAACCATCCCCCCCACTCGGGTGCAAGGCGACGGGTCGAGAGAGTCCTGCTGGAGAGGTAAAAATGTCTCCCTCAACCAGTCTCTCCAAATCCGGCCGGCCATGCAGTAGGTGGAAGTAGCGTCTGGCGCTATGACCTGGACACCCCTGCTAAGTCACCAAACGTAGCGAAACACTTGGGGTGACCTACGGCAGAGGTGTTGGTTATTCAATAAATGGTTTCCGGAGCGGCGGTACCATACCCGTAAAGTGTTTACTCTTCGAGCGAACAGAACATATCCGACGTGGTCTAGGGGTATGGCTCTTGACTCGCAATCGAATCGGTCGTGGGATCGAATCCCGGCGTGGGCAAATAAATTTTATTTGAATAATTTGTGTTATTTCACAATTATTTAATTTAAAACAATGCGAAGTATATTTGCAGAACGTCCCAGAGTGGAAGATACTCTCAGTATCGCCCTGGTGTAAGACCACCATTCAGAATTGAAACGTTGCTTGAAATGGCTTTAGCCGTGTTTGGTGACCAGATCTGAATAGCCAGGTACTTCCTCACCTTCCTCTTCCCCATCTCCTTCCCCTCCCCACAACCTCACAACATACCGCAATTGAGGATGCCGTAATCTCACTGTGGCTCCATACGGGAGCAGTTGGTACTTTTGTGAGGTATTCATATAAAAAATAATAAAAATCTAGCTAATGAAGGTCTATAGATATGAAGCTTAACCTGAAAATCAAATTAAATGCTGTCTTGTTGTGGTTCATGTTTAGTGACTCGATCTGAAAAGCCAGTTATCTCCTTCCTTGAGTGGATTCCATCAACCATTCTTTGTGTCACATTTGGTCACATTCATGTAATGTGTATCTCGTACCATTTCAACACAAAGTAATATATAGTCGCAAACAGTCGTCAATTAAGTATTACGTCATACGTGGTCAGCCATTGGTGTACCTGAAAGGAGAGGTATCGATTGCGCATGCGCGAATAGCTTTTCCCAATATGGCGCGCAGGTGACACTAGATTCAACATGGGCGCCGGCAAACAGCTGTTGTCTCGATTCCCGCACAGATCGGAAAATGCACAAATTTGGGTCGTCAAGCGTCGAAATGACTAGAATACGAATGAATTTGTCTTTTCTGTTGTGTAATGGTGGATTATGTTTGTGCTAATCGGCTTTAATTAAATGTTAAGCATGCTTTTTAACGATTTAAATAGGCGTTTCTTATTAATTGACGATACTTATTGACTAAATTATGCGGATTGTTTTCTAATTTTACGTTAATTTCTGCCATAATTCACAGAGAACTTCTTTCACACGAATTTTCTTCAATATATACCCTTGATAATAATTACACACTGGATAAAATGTCCCTTTTAAAACTTTCTCAAAGAAGAATTAACACAGATTACACAAAATACTGCATTACAAAATTGACTGTCCTGAATTACTTCAATTAATCAACATCCACATTCCCAAAAGATCTTGCCGACATTTACTACACTTTTATTTTAACAATACCAGGACACTCTCTTACCAAAATTCGCCGATTCCGAGAGTTCACAATCTCGGAAATAAAAATTCTGATCTAGGTGATATATTTCACCAGTATAAACATTGTTTATTCCAATTCTTTTATACATCTAGACACAAAAAGTCGTGGATAATTTCTGCAATTTTTGTTTATATTGAATATCTTTTTATATGTGACTTCTTATCATTTTTACCAATGTATTAAGATTTGTATTTTGTGCTATTGTCGTTACATTTTTTTCATTATATTATATTTTCTTTTTTTTTTTCGTTTTAAAGTATTTAAAAGTACTGCTGTTTCTATTGTAAAAATGTGAATATTCACGTTATTCCGTTTGCGTTCCACCTGCAGGCAAAAAAATGTTAATAAACTTCGTGATTTAATTGGAAATCACAAAATTTCTGACGAGGAGGCAATATTTCGAATAGGCCCCATTGATATGCTTTGTGTAACTCTAACGAAGCCAGAGTTAAGTGAGCATCTCAGAAGTTGGGCGTACTGTGCAGGGCCCACAAATACTTTAATAGTAACAACTGCCTAACCCTGTACAAATCGCAAGTGTGCCCCAGTGTTGAATTTGCCATCTCTGGTCTGGAGCTCCAAAATACCTGAAAACACTCTAGACTCCGTGCAGAAACGGGCGGTCCGTTTGATAGATTCTCCTATCTTAACAAACGGATTGCAATCTTTAGAGCACAGGCGTCAGATGGGAATGCTATCCCTTTTCTACCGGTATTTAAAAGAAAGATGCTCCGAGGAACTAGTATGATTGATTCCTTCGGCACCAGTGCACGTGTACAGTGGGAAAACACATCATTTGCCCGCCCAACAATTACATACGGTTTATTTATTTATTCATTTTCGGGAATACGACAGCTTACATTTTTTCAGTTTGTACATCTATATATATATATTATTGTAAATATGTTTCTGTCTATGTATGTATATGAGATGTTATGCGTTGCTAAACCATTCATCCGATTGGGATGAAACTTTGGGAATTTGATGTGTGCATGCCCGCGATGGTTTATATATATAATAGCGAGCTCTGGCGTCATGACGGAGGTCTGAGAAATGACACAGACTACTTTTTATCCCGGAAAAAAACATTTCATACCCGTGGAAAAATTCTTTATACAGTAATTTCTCCCTAATACCATGCCAGCGAAGCCGCGGGTAAAGCTAGTGAGTAATTTAACCAAAATAAAACCAAGTTATATTATTTTCCCAATAGATTAACCGAAATTTTTTATCCACTTTAACTATTACCGGCACAAAGCACTCTTTTCAGGGTGAATTGCCTAAAACCAAAAAAAAAAAAAACCAATTAGGGATTTCCTCCTTGTGACTTTACCACTAATAAAACAGCATATAAAAGGAATAAGAAATAATTCAACTTATAAGAACGGAATGGAAAGCCAAAAACTATATAACCACTCGAGCCACCACGCGAAATAAATAAATTTGCCTCGATTGCTCGAGATTTCCAAAAAGATAATTTTTTTAAATTTTACGCCAACATTAAAAAAAATCATAGCTTCAAATTTTAACATGGAGTCATAAAAACTTATTTTATTGCTATATAGCCAATAAATTAACCTATATTTTACCATTTATCTCATATTTGCAGGATTTATAAAAAAATCGTAAAGTTTATAACCGCGCGAATCGTTACTTTGAAACTCCGTGAGAAGTATTTATTCGAGTCAACGTAGAATATGTTAGATTTCTGTATGTTGTCTGTGGTAAACTTGATAATGAAAGGTGTGTATCTATGGGAAAATGACTTAATTTTAACAGTAAAAAGCTGATCAGAACTTCTGCAAAAAATAATTAAACAATTGAAAAAAATATTTAAAGAAATTATTTTTAACATCATTCTAAAATAGTCTACGAAGTTCGGATTTGCGTCATCTATGATCATAATAGATAAAGCATTTCAATAGCTTCGTTTTAAAATAATTGGCTGGCCATGGAAATGTTTTAAATAATTACAATAAATGTTTTACGAATGGTAGGAAAATGTGTTCCAATTTCGGACCGCTATCAATCGCAGAAAAATAAAAGTGTTCCATTTTTATAAAACAAGAAATTATCTATTGATAATTTTTTGCCACGTGAGAACGGGTCGTTTCTACGATCCTAAATCGTAATTCAGTAGAATAATGAATAGTGTATTTTTCTTAAGCAATACTAGTTAACAATATAAGTATTACAATAATTTATCCCCCATTGATTAAAAGCAACATTGTTTTAGTGAAGGCCGTGTCTGTTGGATTTAACGTAGGTCTTTTGTCTGACATGTTTAAGATCCGATTCTATCAACTTCGGAGCCGTTTGAAGTGATTAACGACATTTTAGTGTTTTATCTCTAGGAATAGATTTAATTTATTCTAAAACGTTGGTAAGCAACCATTGCTTTTAGAACAACATAAAAATGTTATACAAATCGAAATTTTGCATAATGCAGGAATATAAGCATATTCTTCGGGAACATGTTACGGTAATAAATCTCTCAAACTACTTGGTTTCATCACTAGAATCACTTTTGACTTCAAAAACATAAATACCCTAAAGGCTTGTTCTGACTAAGCCAGTAGTTTAGTCGAGTGGCGAGTAACTCGCCACTTGACTCGCCGAAAATCGTTCGCATTACTTTCAAGTAGAGTACATTTGTCCCCGCCGCCCGTTGCGAGATTACGGCGGTTGACGGGCTGCTACAAAGCAAATTAAATACGCTAATAAAGCATATTGTAATGCTTAGAAGAGGTGAAATTTTAGAAAAGGTGGAAGAATAAATTAGTAAAATGAAAATAAATAAACTATAGACACGAAAAGAGATTAATAGCAGCATTAATAAATAATTTTAGAGTTGCATCTTCGCTCCAATGTCACGACATTTCCGCGCGACTACAAATGAACTCTGCTAAAACGGCGGGTTTGCGCATTTTAGTGCGCAGGGACGCGGGAGGGGAACGCTACTCGCCGACAAATTAGAACGAAATGGATTGAATCGACTAAAGAGCTGACTAATCCACTCTACTAAAATTATGGTGTTTGGACGCGTTTAGTTACTACTATACTGGCCACTTGACTAAAATACTCTACCAATGCGAACGGATCATAAGAGCTCTAAACTGCTCCTTGGTTCGCAGCCATCTAGAATATGCTTTTGTTATATGGTCTTCTTTTTATGCTGTCCATATTCGTCATATTGAGTCCGTTCAACACCGGTTCCTAAAAGGGATTGCTAGGAGGCTAGGATCAGAACGAGGCAATTACAAGTAGGTATAATGAAATTGAACAAACTCAAAACCTTGCTCCTTTAGAAGACCGTCGGGAAAATCTGATCTCATTTGTTTCTTCAAAATTAAACTGTTTTATAGATTCACATACACTACTTCAACTCATCTCATTCAACATTTCTTTTCGTAGACTCAGACATAAAGAACTGCTCTTCCTCAATCAACTACTAATTATGGTTATAATTCACTACTGTAACGAGGTGCCCGGGTTCATGGGGTGATCATGTCTAGGCGTTAGCGGCGGATGCTTCTGCCCACCTACTGAGGGTGACGGGCCGGATTTGGAAAGACTAGTATAGGGAGACCTTTTTACCTCTCCAGCAGGACTATCTCGACCCATTGCCTTGCACTGCAGTAAAAGGAAAGGATTCATACGTCCGTCTCTCCTGGATACTCTGATCCCAATCCTTCCACCATATGCTACTCACCCCTCATGCCATTTTTTTCCTAGATCTTCCTGTCGTTTTTGGTCTTAAAAATACCCTCCACACAGCACCCTTAAAGATGAAATAGGCGCCAAGAAAAATAATATGTAAAAGAAAACCCCTTAGTGAAATTATTTTCCTTAGAGCCTACTATTTGTAGTTCATATAAAAAAATGGTTCCATGACATCTCAGAATCAACTCAACTGAACAACTCAATTGTTTATTAATAACATTTAAGAACTTTTCAAAGGAGGTGTTGAATTGAGTTGATTCCGAGTTGTCCGGTTACCAAAAAAAAAAAGATGTAGTTTTTTGCTGTGGCACATTATCTAATAACTAACTAATATTATAAATGCCAAACTGCGTGTGTTTATTTGTTACGCTTTCACGCGTAAACCAATAAAACGATTTTCAAAATTCTTTCACCAATAGAAAACTATATTATTTGCGAGTAATATGGTAAGCTCTGGCGTTATGAAATTATAAATATTAATATATTATATTTATTATAAGTTTTCTGTCGCTAAAAAAAGCGAGTTATTGCTAACGTCAGAAAACAAATCGATGCCGTGGAAACGATGTTGATATAATATTTGTGGGAAATCGTAGTTAGTATCAACTTATCTATGTAAATAAAAATGAATCTCCGAAATGTTTGTACGCGCGTAACTTCCGAATGACTGCACCAAATTGGTTAATTCTTTTTTTACTACTGGTGAGCTCTGGCACTGCGAATTTTAGACGCGAGCTGTTTGAAAACTGAATGTACCGGGAATGAATGTATGGAATGCGAGAGGAGTGAAGGGGATAGGGTAGGGGTGGGAAAAAGGGGGTGGGGGGGGGGGGGGAATTGATAAGTGCAAGCGCTACAGTAATTTCCCCCTAATACACTGCGACTGTAAAAGCTAGTAGTAGATAAAGCATTTCAATAGCTTCGTTTTAAAATAAATGGCTGGCCATGAAAATGTTTTAAATAATTACAATAAATGTTTTACGAATGGTAGGAAAATGTGGTTCAATTTTGGAACGCTATCAATCGCAGAAAAATAAAAATGGTCCATTTTTCGACCATAATCGCTCCAGTGGATAATAAATAGTATTGATTATCGATGGTGCTTCTCACCTGTATTACCTTCAGCCTTGGTCGTCAACACATAAATTAAAGCTTCACTTGCCTACGTAGTTTCATCTTGAATGAAACATTTTTCATTCACATTTCTATCATTATCATTCATTACATCAATGGAGGACTTACCTGATATGCAAATTGAAATAAAATAAACATTTCCTTATTGATGCAAATATATTACATAATTATACAAGTATTTATATATTTATAAGACTTAGAAATATTCTAAGACTCGAAAACCTAAAAAGAGTGTAATATAGAATTTTATTTATTATTTATTTTATTTATTTATTTAAACGCCCATAGGGCTTTTACATAAAGTGCAGTACATGTTTTTGGTAAAGTATAGGAAATAACAAAATATAATATAAACATAATATAACTGTAAGAAAAAAAATAAAGATAACATAAGATATAAGAAACAAAACATAGATAACACTAGATATGACACAAAGCAGGTAAAATAGAATATATGATCACGTAAATTAATGTGAGATAGTTATTTTAATTATAAAGAGAAATAAGATAAGATTGTCATTATTTATGTTTACAATTAGCAATCTTTGTTATACATATTTGGTACGTGTTTATCGAAACATAGCTACAATAATATATCGATAAAGGTGCTATATAGTGCATGATGTTTATAGCTTTATTTTAAACTAGCTTTTCCCCGAAAAAAATTTTTTTTCCATGGAAACAATGTTGATATATTTTTGGGCTCTATGCTGGTAGGCACTCAGTCTACTGGTCAGCTACTACTGCAGAAAATTTAAATATCAGAATTAGTTTTTTTTTTTGGACAAGATTGGAATAAATGTCAGATTTGAGTTCCTGTATTAAAAATATAATTCGTAACGATTATAAAGACTGAATGATAAATAGAGTATTTTTTAATTATATTAACGAACTTCCAAATATTTAAATAAAAATAAACATCCGAAATGTTTGTAAGCGCATAAATTCCGAACGAATGAACAAAATTGGATAAGTAATTATTTTTTTCTTTGAGCTATAAGCATTATGAAATTTAGGTGGTAGGCGAGATGTTTGAAAACTGAATGTAAGGGAATGAATATATGGAATGCGGGAGGGGATGGGGGTGGGGTGGGGGGGGGAGATAATTGATAAGTGCAAGCGCTACAGTAATTTTCCGTAATACCATGCGAGCGAAGCCGCGGGGAAAAGCTAGTAAAGCTATATAGCTCAAAGAAAAAAAGAATTATCCAATTTTGTTCATTCGTTCGGAATTTATGCGCTTACAAACATTTCGGATGTTTATTTTGAATTAAATATTTGAAAGTTTGTGAATATAATAAAAAATTACACTATTTATTCAGTTCATTTATTCAGTCTTTATAATCGTTACGAATTATATTTTTAATGTAGGAACTGACATTTATTCCAAAACAGAAGCTTGTCCAAAAAAATAAAACATATTCTAATATTTGAATTTTCTGAAGCAGTAGCAATCGTTTCCATGGAAACGATTTTTTTCTGACGTTAGCAAAAATTTGCTTTAGTTAGCGACAGAAAACGTATAACAAATATAATATATTAATATTTATAATTTCATTACGCCAGAGCTTACCATCATATACAAAATTTAGTCTGCGCATATAATTTAGCTTTCTATTGGTGAATGAATTTTTTAAGTCTTTATATTGTGTTATGCGTGAAAAGGTCATAAACAAACTCGAGCAGTTTCGCATTTATAATATTAGTATTAGTATGGATGTTCTGGTATATTGAGTTTAAATTTAGAAATCGATTGATGTCGATAAACGTCTGTATTGTACGTATTGAAGTATATTTATTTCCGAGTATATGAAGTCTTTGTGTTGGAGAGTTTTCAAAATAATTATTAGTAGAATTGGTAACAAAGTAAAGTGCATTAGAACGGGTATCACGCGTGGGTACTCTCAAATTAATTTTACAAGTTAAATCGAGGGCGTCCAGTCTGCCATTCGATATATTAAAAAGGCAAACTAAATCGCTCACTACGCCTTGACGTTAAATCGCTTATATTGAGTAATTCCATTAGATATACATAATTTAGTTCTTCAACAGGTATTCCGAGTTTATAATTAATAAATCTTAAGAACTTATGCTGTTGTTGCAATTGTTCAATCTATATTACAATACGGTATTACAGACTGGGGAGGAACATATGATGTTATTTTAAATCCTATCAAAATAGTTCAATATTTTAAATCCTATCAAAATAGTTCAATGTTTGATAAAGGGTTTTCCTGAAAAAAACATCTACAATATTCAATACTACAAACTTTCAAAGAAATACAGCCAAATAACTTACGCTCAATGTAATCGGTACTTCCAAAATTATTGTCACGGCTAGTGGTAGTGTAGGGGTTTACGGAGACGTCACGGTGCGGTGTGTGAGAGATGCAAGAAAATGATACCTTTTTTTCCTTTGGAGGAAACCAAAGATATTGAAATATATCGCCTTATATTTCAAAATCTTTGAAGGAAACAGACCTACGTACACTGTGTGTCTCATCTTTTGAAAGAGCTGTAGCATTATAGTGATAAGGAACGTATGGTTGAACAACCGACATTACTAAACTTAAATTTTACCGACTGGTATCCCTGAGAGTCGCTCTCCGGTCCAGTGCATGATATTACAAATTCATTCCGGTTCCCGCGTCCGCTCAGTTCGGCTGTTTTACATTCCCTCTCGTGTCACCTTCTAGTTGTTACGATTTTAATTTTGTATCAAGTTTATTATAAAATATAATGTTACTTGTAAATACATTTGACTCGCATAATTAAGAGTTCTTATTGGCAAATTTCCCCTACACACGCATCTCAGTTTACAGTGCTCGAAAAGGCCGTAAGCTTCAAATCCAAATCAGGATAAAAACAAATAATTCATCACCTTTCCAAACTGGTGACCCCGACGGGATCAACTGGTGACGCTTTTTTTCGTTATTTGTTTTTGGGGTGTTATGCCGTGTTGCGCTACCTCCTTCTTTAGCCAACGTTTCGGACAGCGTTACAGTGTTCATCATCACACATCTGCTCTGATGATGGACACCGTAACGCTTTCCGAAACGTTGGCTAAAGAAGAAGGTAGCAACACGGCATAACACACCCCGAAAACCAATAACGAAAATACTTTAGGCCGTGAAAATCTAAAAACTTATCTAACTGGTGACCCATTCAACAAACTCGTACAAGTATACTGGAAACACGGGGGAAAGGACGCGGGAACCGGAATGAATTTGCAATATGATGCACTGGACCGGAGAGCGACTCTCAGAGATACCAGTCGGTAAAATTTAAATTTAGTAATGTTTTAAGGTTGTCCAGCCATAAACGTATGTTTTTTGCCTTTTTTATGCCCTCACCGTACCGTTACCGTGTGGTTACGCCCATACACACACCTACACTTATACATACCTACATAGCACACATACATACTGTCACTGCTTGGGATTTGGTAGTAATATTGTTGCAAATTCCTTTTCCTACCTATCCATTGCCTACCCGTCAATCCTTATTCAGTAGTCTGCAATAAAACGCCCGCCGCAACAAATAGCCATTTTTGTGCTCCGCTCCGCCTTTAAACTAACTGTGTATTATAAAATAAAATAATTCGCGCCTATCGCTGTTTGTGCATATTGGATGGAGAGAAAGCAGACGAGGGCCAGCCTACAAATTCTTTCATCCTTTCGGTGAGTCCTTTCCTTTCCATGCCATTATTTTTACCATTTTTTCAAGCAGTGATAGTAAACACAAAATCAAGGTCCTTCGCCAGTCATTTTTTAATACACAGACATAACAATCTACTCTGCACAACCGCATATCTCATCCACCGTGAATTGTCGCGGTAACTTTAGAGGCGTCTAATGAAATAGAATGCTTGGTAGGTCAAACAATAGTATTGGCACATTACAGTGCCTAGTTTTGAATGGCTACGTGTCCAAGATCCACTCTCTAGATTTATAAGAAGAAGGAACGACTGAAGAAGACACAACCATTTAACCATTTAGACGAGCATTCTCGAGATTATAAATCACGAAGTTTCATAACCTAACAAATATGTAGTTCATACTTAGGACAGGACCGAAATAAGGCTTAAAATACATTTGATATCGGTTGTCCAATTGATAAGTCTGACACATACGATAAATTGAAATTTGAGTCAAGTATGCAGTTACAATATGTAAAAATGTACCCTCTAACTCAGGGTTTCCCAACCTTTATTTCGCCGAGCCTCCCCGAACCAAAAAAAAATATTTTCATGCCCCCCTTAATTAAGTTTCAACAAAAATAAGAAACACATTTTTTCATATTAACTAAATTATTTATTTGAATTTCAAAAAGGTATAGGTAATACAGATACAATATATTTATTTATTATTGATCTTTACTAGAAGAGTAAGTACATTTTTAATCATTAATTACTTTTAAATTTACTTTTCTTAGTTTTATTTTAATTATACATATTATTCTATTATTATTTTAGAAGTAAAACTTCTTTATGCAAGCTAGACTTGAGGAGTAAGCTGGTGAATGCGTGATGAGAGCGTTACGAAAAGTGTGATCGGGCGAGGCGAACGAAGCATAAAGAAGTTTTACTTCAGTCGTGTGGTCTAAAAGCTAGTTCACACAGCGCTATAAATCTGCGAGCAGATATCTGTTGATTCGCGAGCGCTTATCTATTGTGCTTTCACACGAGGCTATCAAATATTTCTTCCTGTGGTAGGAGAGGGGGTGAGTTGAATTAGGGAGCGGCAACGGAATGCACATTTTTTGTACTGAAATCTGTCAACTTGACATCTGTCATCGACGGGTCTAGGCAGATCCGTAATTACGATGACCCTCTTCTGTTTTAGTCGGAGAGGGGGAGATCTTCTGGGATATCGCATCTGGAGTGGTTACGTCTAAGATGTGTATTGTCTATTGCGCTTAAAAACGCTTAGGTGTGAACGGTCTGAAGGGATTGTATGGAGAGCGTTATTTGGCGTGCTATGATCTTTTATATTTGATAGCTGTGTGTGAACCAGCTTTTTAAAGCACACTGTTTTTTTTAAATTTATTTAAATTATATTTTTATAATTAGATAATGTGTAACAACTTTCAAAGTAATTTTAGAACAAATAAATAAAAACTTGATAGACAGCGATTGAATGGCAATTAGGAACAGTTAATTATCTACGCGTTAAATAGTTTTTTTTTCGGAAATGCAAACGCACCTTTTACGCCCCCCCCTGACATTTCTCTACGCCCCCCTGGTTGGGAAGTCCTGCTCAATCTGATACAATACTCAGATTACTCATAAACACCACAAAATCAATTATAATTACAAAGATATTGAAATATAAGAGATGTGCTATCCGTAGTTTTTACTGGGTGGGACTGTGTTTCCTGGCGTTGCACAGTGAGTAATTTTGAGTATCTAGGGTAACTTTATTATTTTAGTATGTTTTTGGGACAATACAAATTATCATCATATTAAAAAATTGTTAAAAAATATATATTGCGCGATTCAACCTGGTATAGTCGTTTTTAAAACTTACAGCAATCTATATATATACAAATTTAGATTCCGTATGTTTGCGTTCGCAAATCTCGGAAAGTAATCGATAGATTGACTCAAAATTTTTACGCACCGTGACGCCTCCGTAGACCCTTACAATTTTGAAAGTATGGAATATAGTTATAAAGATAATATTGAAGAGGGAGTGAATTCCAATCAAAAACGTCAAATGCCAATGCACTGCCATCTTTTTCTTTTGTTCTTAAACATATAATGCTGCAGCTTTTTCTTATACACTAAATAACAGCAGTCGAAAATGAAACAAACGATTTACGTATATCTGCACCACCCCGAAGGAAGCATACGATCATTATCATACATCTCCCTCACACGTATAAAGAAAATGAAAGGCAATTCCCGTCGCCGTAGCTGAGCCGTAATACGATATATCTGTTTCTTCCAAACGGAAAAAGTAGTACTTTGGAGGAAACACTGACACGTATTTTGTGTATCTCATCTTTTGTCTCACCATTATCTAATGCGTAAGAAAAGCTGCAGCATTATAGCTATAAGAAACGTATTGTTTATTGCCTTTTTTGCAGCCACGGTACCATAGACGTGGGTTGTCACGTAACATCAAAAGGGCTCATGACCCCAGCTTCTTTCATATATCACGTTCTGTTTTTATTCTGAAAGCCAACTCGTACGGAAACTGAACAAAAGAGGCACATTTTGAAGTGAAAACTCCTTAAGCATCTTTTGAAACTCGATAAAACGGAAAAAAGCGACACTAAAAAGAGACAAACACATACAACTATAGGATTTAGCCTGTTATAGTTATTTTATTCACGGATACTCGGTTCCATTATAATACGATAAATCCACGGTCCCACGCAAGTCCCCTTTAGTGCAATGGTATAAAATAAAGCGCCCTGCGAATCTTTGCAAACGTTAAATCAATCCTATGAAATCCAAACAAAAAATATTTTTTTTGCAATATGAATATCTTGGGCGTACTGTACAGGGCCCGCAGATACTTTAACAGTACACAACTGCTAACCCTGTACAAATCGCAAGTGCGCCCCACGGTTGAATTTGGCAGCCACCTCTGGTCTGGAGCCCCAAACTACCTAAAAAAACCCTTGACTCTGTGCAGAAACGGGCGGTCCGATTGATACACTCTCCTAACCTAACAAACGGATTGCAATCTTTAGAGCATAGGCGTCAAGTGGGAATGCTGTCCTTGTTCTACCGGTATTACAATGGAAGATGCTCCGAGGAACTAGCGTCTTTGGTCCCTTCGGCACCGGTGCATAGTCGGGAAACACGCCAAACACGCGCCCAACATTTGTACACGGTTGACATTAGTCACATGAGAACGGGTCGTTTCTACGACTCGTTCTTGAGTTCAACAGCTCGGCTGTGGAACGATTTGCCGGCCTCTGAGTTTCCTCCCTCCTACAACATGGGTCTCTTCAAGACCCATGTTCACTCCTTCCTCACACAGCATCTTCAAGATGACATAGTCCCTGAGGGAAATTATTTTCCTCAGGGCCTCCTGTGTGGAGTTAATGTAAAAAAAAAATCCAATCTTCAAACCACTCTAAAATGAACAATCAAAAGAAAAAAGCGACATCTAGCGACTCCGAAGAGGAAACCACATATAATATAATATAAATACTAATAAGATGACCAAATGGAATTCGATGACAAAAATAAGGAAAAAAATCATCCTTCGCATTGATTAAAAAAAGTGCTTCGTAGTCTCACTACTCTTGTTTTCTAAAGATTTCACTTAAATGATTACTGATTTTTTTTAAATGCCCAATGAAACTTGACTGTTTCCAGTTCGAGCCTGCAGAATTTGCCGGCAGAGGCAAATGTCACGGGAAAGTAAAAGCAAAACCATCGTTACCATCAACTTAGTTCTGCTAACGACCATCAATCTTTTCCTGCAAACACTTTTTCCCTTTCGATCTTATCTAACCATGTTTCGAAAATTTGGCACCAGTTTATTCAAAAATGTAATAAAAATATTAATTTCGGTTGTGGCTCTGTACGTCTGTCTGTGATTGTAACTCTGAACCAATGAACTCTGATTTGTTTTGAATTTAATTATTTTCATTGAAACTAGTGTCTCAAGAAATCGGACAAACGATATAGGTAGTTAAGGGGTTATACGCACTTAGAAGGTCGTTTTTTTATAATTTTTTTGCGAAAATGTATTTTATTTTACACAAAACAAAAGTATTGCTACATTTAGAAGCAACATCTAAATTTATAATGGCACTAATAATTTGTAAAAAATATTGATCTGGTGTGCTGCTCCTGCAGACGATCTCCTGAAGGTCTTCCAAAAAAAAATGTTCGGCGGTGACCACGATTTCTCCAGTATAGTTCATTTGAAATAAAAAAAACTAAAAAGATTCTTGTAGTGGATATATAAAACTAAATATTAACAGAAGGAATAATCGAAATTTCGATTTTTGACATAATGGCGGCTTCGTAAAAAAAATCGAATTTTCGACAAAAATTGCCACTTAAACAAAAAAAAATAGAAATATCATTCGAAATCTTCATAAGGGTATATTACCGCGAACGCAGCATAATTGCGGTTTTTGATGCAGTTTTTAGAAAATTTCTATATTGTTTATTAGAAAATAAAATTATGTTTAGAACAAATAAATTATTCTTCTAAATGATTATAAAATAAAACGTGTTAAAATCTTTAAAACAAATGCGTAAAAAAATATTTACAGAACCTCTAAAAATAGCTTAAAGTTCGATTATATCTTTAATTCTAAATACAAGAGAATTATAAAAAATATACATCATCACCACATCAATGTTTTCTAAATGACTGTAGTATAAAATTATTTTAAAAAGCATTAAAACAATACATAAATAAATAAAAACAGTTTTTTCAATATAACGATGTTGTTTCTCGCATCACGTTGTTATATAAACCACGACGCTAGCTTTTTGCCGTCAGTACGCGAGATGGTTTCGAAGCGGGCGGACGTCAAATTTTACAAATGGCACATCAGAAAAGAGGTCAAACTAAAGGAACGTCGTTATGTTATTATGTATTGTTTCAGAACCAAGTTGACTTTTTTACTAATAGCGGCGGCTGTCTAGTCTAGAACCAGCGCCAGCGGCATATAATGTTTTAGAGTGCCCCTTCAGCAGAATTGTAGTATTATTATTCGAAGTATTTATTTAGCCCTACTGGGCTTTTACTTAAATTTCTAATTATACAGTTATGTTAGTTGTAACAATGATATACCTTATAAATTATGTTAAGATAAAATGAGTTACAAAGTTATAAAAAGTAACAAAATTGTAAAATAGGTTGCAAACAAACAAAAAGAAATCGATCGACATACTCCTAAAAATTAAATTATTGGATTAACGAGAAAAATTGTTGAAATCTATTTAATATAAAAAATAAATAAAAAAGTGTGTGCGTGGAGTCCGCGACAGAAGTCAAACTTCTTGTTTATTGGGTATGGATAAAGAGATAAAAATTAAGAAAAAACACGAAACGATCCTCACCATAAATCTCCCGGCATGAATCTAGCGAACCTTGCAAGCAATAATTAAAACTACCAAATGTGAATAACCAACAAATTGTGCTATTTCATATTGAAACATGTTAGTTCACATTGCTGCCGCAGGTTTTTAATGTAAACTAAAGAACGTATGAAATATTTTTGTAGTTTCCTAGGCCATAATATCAAGGGCATATCTTGGGATGTAACTATTTTTTAATATTCGCCTCGGAAATCGGAATTTTCGTGACACTCCAAAATCACTCAGACGCAGCAAAGAAGTTGTTCAAAAATACAGATCAAATTAAGGAAAAACATATTATTTACTAAGGAGTGGTATTCTCTTATATTTCAAGAAGTGTTTGTGAAGGATTGCTGGTGACGAGGGAGGGGAAGGCGGTGAAGGTAGAAGGGGAACGCGGGAGGGGAATGGGGACGCATGGGAAAGGACATTTATTTTATTTATTTATTTATTTAACGCCCAGATCGGAATTATTCCGGTAGTCCCAATTTTTTTATATGTTTTATACACTCATCTCCCGATGAAAAATCTGAGTTTTCGACCTTGGCGCACTTGAGCTTTTGCCGCCATCTTGAAAAAAACTAACCGAAATCGCACCAAAATCTAGTTTTTCTCAAATATCTCATTTTCAATAAAAATTTTGGCTTAAGTAGACTTGCAAATTTAGTAGAACATAAAATTACCTATAATTTTTATGTTAAAATTATTCTTCTATCTCTAATAAATATCGAGATACGCAGTCGTAAAAATGTCTATAAGTTTATGAAAACAGGTAAATTGCTCGACTCCGTTTGGTTTTTGGTGCGTATCTCTTTTCCAATACAATTTTATAAAAAAATTAATGCAATAAATTTTGTAGAGAAGAAAATTTGATAAAAGACGTAGATATATGTTTAATGTTTTTATCTCAATTAGATATCGAGGTTCTAATGCAAAAATTACACTAAAATTAGGTCAAAAGTGTTTTAATCTTGATTATTCTTTTTTTAACAATTGTCATTGAAATAACACGTTAAATACGCCTTATTTCAATGACAATTGTTAACAGAAACATTAACCATCAATGTTATCACAACAAATAAATAAAATTATTAATAAAGGTACATAGATGTGATAAAAAAGAATAAAAAAATATATTTTCTTAAGATTTGTGACTATTGACTATAGTTTCTTACTACCACTTTCGGGCCCCGAACAGCTTCAATTTAGTCATCATCATGAACGAAGGCTTCCACAGCATTCTCGCACGAGCTGCCATTACAGTGAATTTAGGGTATGGAGCATTTCAAACCCGACTTTCTACATGTGCACTTTCCAGCGCAACCTTTTTTGCGTTGGCATGATATAAAATTCAGCAACGATCACTTTTACTTTACCAACTTTTTGGTAATATACGTTTGAGGGTGAGAGGACTGTGAAGAGTACTAACAGGTCGATATCCTGACCAATGATTATGACTGCATCATGTTGAGATGACAACAAATTTTCTGTGGTTATTATGAGAACGTCAGCATCCTATTCAGTTTGTACTGTCGTTATTTGCGATCGTTCAAATGAGGCTTCGAGTAATGAAATTAAACGAGAATGGTTCTTTCTGCACTCCATGAAAAGATTTCAATTTAACGGAACCCAATTTTCCCACTAGTTCCCTTGATAATAAACGCTGTTTACGCTGAATGTTTTGATCTGGCCCTACAGATGTATTAAGGGTCACAGCTACAATCCCTCCCATTGCATGAAATGTTTTACGTCCATCCAAAGAGTCTATATTAAAATCTACATTATGAAATACAAATTGCATAAAAGCATTATCTTAAGTTGGAATTTCCGGATGAAGAATGGCAAACTGTTCAAGTCGAGTTGCCTGTTTGTAAGAACATGAAAATCCGAGGGCTGAGGTAGCAACAATAAGCTTTTTTGAGAAAAAAATTCTGTCTCGTCGTATAAGCACCTACGATAGCAGTGATAAATGAAAGATGATGCTGATATCAGTGCATGCATTAAGCCAACACATTTCCTTTTCCATTCTGCTGTCTCGCCATGTTTCCTTTTGCCTATCACTCTCTCATAAAACCCTGTCCGTGGAATCATGGAGTTAACACCTCGAAGAAAGTCATCTGATGGACTAATTTTTCAATGTGTACACTTTGGATCGAATATCTTCTCTAATAATATATGTAGCAGCTTACAATCCCAAAACTTCCCTCCAGGGGGTTGGAGCTCCTATCTTTATACCACTGGTTAGTAATTATTTTACAGCCTGTAATTTTGAAGCACACTACTACTTTTCTCTAACAAAGAGCAGTTGTGCCTTTAAAGTCTCGCTCTGACAGTTTTTATGTTAGGCCGAAAGACTCCTTTTAAGACTCCATTAACTGTTCCTGTGAAAACTGACAATCTAACAATGACAATGAGGGGGAGGGGGGAGTGACCCCCTCTCTTGTAAATATTTATTTACAAAATGTAAAAATGTAATGTAAACAAAATTCGAATAACGTGGTAATTAATCGTGATAAAACTTCTGTTTTCACTTACCGATATTTGTTTATACTTTAGTATAAACATATCAGTAAAAAAAATACAAAACCTTTTTTTTTAGAAATTTTATTCTTAAGTCTTTTTTTTTTAGAAATTTTATTCTCTACAAAATTGATTTCAAAAATGTTTTCATAAAATTGTACTGCAAACGAGGTACGTACAAAAACCAAATCTAGTCGTGCAATTTACCTGCTTTTATAAACTTATACGCATTTTTACGACTGTATATCTCAATACTTATTGGAGATAGAAGAAAATTATCTGTATAAAAATTGTAGGTAATTTTATGTTTTACTAAATTTGTCAAACTACTTTAGCCAAAATTTTCATTGGGAACGAGATATTTGAGAAAAACTAGATTTTGGCGCGATTTCGGCTGGCTTTTTTCAAGATGGCGGCGAAAGCTCAAGTGCGCCAAGGTCAAAAACTCAGATTTTTTATCAGGAGATGTGTGTTAAGAATATTTCTCAATTGCATTGAATTCTGTAGATCGATTTTTATTGGTCTAGGCTTGCTACTTGATAATTTTCCAATTCTGTAAAATTTTGAAATATTTTCATTTGCTGATTTGTCGATTTCACTGATTAAACTGGTGACAGCTGCCTGGTCATCCAAAATCCTGCCGGCTTCTGTCCATCCAATATGTTAATACTTTCAGGCACATTGCAAATAATATTATTTTTAGATCGCACTTGTTCATTCATTACCGAAATCGACTCGCAAATACTAAAGTTATTTTGAGAAGAATTTGCTCTAATATCCTTGTAATGGCATTGCAACAATATTAATAAAAATTGAAAATTACCGATATTTTATTTATCTTGCCAATATATTCAGATATAATAATGATCACGTATTATGAAAATGATGCGTAATTGAATACCGTATTGTTTTGACAACTGTCAATGAAGAACATATCGGTTACGAGTCATAAGCTACTGCCTACCGTCTAGCAGTGTAGTTGATTGTATCGAATAATTTATCAAACAAGTTTCATCGAAATCTGATAAGAATCATAAAATCATGAACTTTGCCAAGAAATTTACCTAAAACATGCACATTCAACTAAATAAACATAATTTGAAAGACGCCCATTATTAAGCGTTTCATGTTCAAACCTTACTCAAGGGTACCATCTAGTCTGATGGATTTGTTCGCTGCTTTGACTTCGTACTGTTATCACCAAGCGCGTAGCAGGTTCCCCGGTTCAAATTACTTCATTCCTCTACCCCGAAATATTATTTCGGTTTTCGTTAATTCCCCCTTAATACCTGAGGAATATATCTGAGAAGGTTGTGTTATTGATAGGTATTGAGATTTGGATAAGTCGCACCCGAGGGATAACAGTGGCACAAATCAAAAAATTCATTTTTGAGTTAAGTATGCAGAAATGTTCCTGGATATCTATTCTATCTTCGATAAAAAAGTCACAATTTAAAAAAAATGTTTTTGTGACCTTAAAATATCGTCCCATAGCTTACAACACCGCTCAAGTCGAAAATTGGCGGTTTTCACATTTTAATGCCTTTAGATAGAGCTGCGCATTGCGCGTCTAACCATTGGTCACATGATATAGATTTCAGTCAATCAGAAGCCGTAATTTGAAAAGTAGTGTCAGCGCGCAAGTCGGTTGGCCTCTCAACACCGCGCAGTTTTTTACGTCTCCTGTAAAGTTGGTAAAAATGACTTATTCGGTGTTGTAAGCTAAGGGACGATATGCCGTTTTTATAAACTTATGTTTTACTCGAATTCAAGCAAAAATTGTGGCACAATGATCATTGTAACACTATTATAATATTAAACCTGATAAATATTGAGAAACTGCTTTTCAACTTTTGTGAAATAATGTATTTTTATTGGTTAAAAAACTGAAATATTGAAAACGAAATATTCAAAGTGCTCTCCTGAAAAAAGTAGTTTTTTTGAGTTGTGTCATTGTTATCCCCCGGGTGCGAAGTATTTTGGCCTCAAATTTAAGTTTTATATGAAAATTTCCGCGCATCCGTTCTCCTTAAGTTTCCAAAGCATTTTCTACGATATTTATACCTTACAATTTGGGAGGCGGGAATGGGTACCGCCGCCCCGGGAACCTTTATTGGATAACCAACACCTCTGCCATAGGTCACCCCAAGTGGTTCGCTACGTTTGGTGATTTAGCAGGGGTGCCCGGGTTCATGGGGTGAAGTTTGTCTAGTTCTCGAAGGTGGATGACCAGGACACACTGAACCCCAGATTCCTACCCACCCCTTAAACCCCTTTCCTTCCTACCCACCCCTTAAACCCCTTTCCTTCCTACCCACTCCTTAAACTCCTTTCCTTAAACCTTAAAACCCTTAAACTTCCTTAAAAAAAACCCTCCACACAGCATCCCCAAAGATGACATAGGCCCTGTGGGAAATTATTTTCCTCAGGGCCTCCTGTGTGGAGCTCATGTAAAAAAAAAAAAAAAAACCTTTGTAAGTAAATTGATAACCATATTGGTGTTGAAAGAAATACAAACGATAGTTGATTTGACGTAATACGAAGAAAATTTAAATAAATGATTTGATTACAGGAAACTCTTAGATTCACACGAAGATTTTGCCATAAAACATTAAATTATGATTGTTAACAATTTTATGAAGCAATAATAGGTTGTGTATTACGTTTACCTAGGGAGCCTTAACAGTTTAGAGTTAAAAAGCACACTCATACATTTATTTAGCGATGTAACGTACAAAAGACTAAGTAGATAAAATATTACTTAAATGTAAAGCCTTAGAACGGTGATGAGCAACCTGCGGCCCGCGAGCGCATTTCGTGAGGCCCGCGACCGTTTTCGGACTGCCCATTTGGCTAAAGAAAATATAGAAAAATTTGGTGGTTAGGATTATTCAATGGTTTAATAAAAATACCAACTTGCAATTTTGGGCAAATTTTGATTTTTACCGTTCAGAATGTTTAATCAAATTTTGAATGGAAAAATTTGATATTTTAAACTTAAACTATACATTTTTAACTTAAATATTCTTAACCAAAAATCGGTGCGCTGCGAAGGTCAAATTTTTCTAAGCCCAACATTTTGTCTTTTTAAGAATATATTAAGAAAAAATCTTATTATTTTTTGCAGCTTCACCACCCAGACCTAGACAAACCTCACCCCGTGAACCCGGGCACCCCTGCTAATTCACTAAACGCAAATAATAACTTTTTTTATATGAATACCGCACAAGAGTCCCAACTACTCCCGTCTGGAGCCAGTGAGACTATGGCATCTCCAAATGGGGATAGTTGTGAAGCTGAAGGTAGTGGGGAGGAGAAGGAGATGGGAAGGAGGAAGATGGGCCAACCTGGCTATTCAGATCTGGTCACCAAATACGGCTAAGCCATTTCGAGCAACGTTTCAATTCTGAACGGTGGTCTTACACCGGGGCGATACTGAGAGTATCTTCCACTCTGGAACGTGCCGCAAATATACTATCTATTATTTTATGTGAATAAATTGTGAAATAACACAAATTAATTAAATAAAATTTATTTGCCACGCCGGGATTCGATCCTGCGAGTGCGAATGCGAGTCACGAGCCTTACCGCTGGACTGCGCCGGCTGTCAACTTGGGATGACCTACGGCAGGGCTGTTGGTTATCCAATAAATGGTTTTCGGACGGCAGTACCCACACCCGCCTCTCAAACGAGAACATAGTTTCTTTCAAAATCGTTTTTGAAAATACAAACATGTTTGCGACGCCACCGACGCAAATTTAACAATTTTAAACTGTACGGGCCCCAATACCTGCGACCCACAAATAAGTTGAAAATTAGCCCTCAGACTAAAAAGTTTGATCACCACTGCTTTAGAAGCTTGGTCATGTTAAAAGAAACACATATTTACTATATTATATAAGATTTAATAATATCCTTTGTATCTATTATTTTTTTTAACTAAATGATTAAAAATATTATTTTTGTTCGAATTTGATCTGTGCGGTTTAGTTTTAACTATTTTTTAATGTTTCGTGTTCCTTCCTATACAGGATGTTACTAAACTTCTACACATGATTGCTTACTAAACTACGTATATAATGTGTTATGTTTTAAAACGGCTTCTTTTTACTTAATTTGTCGAATTTCCAGATGCCATAGAGCGAACCAGAGTCGCCGATAAACCACCAATAAGAAGTAAGCACAGATGAACGATACAAACAACACAGTTCAGAAAAGAAGAAAGAAAGGAAGATCGAATCACTAAACCGACAGAACAGAACGAACCCATGCCTGATGCAGTCAAAACACTAGAGCAAGGAACAGAGGTTAAAATAGAACCAAAGGAAGAAACAGAATCCAAAGATTTGACAGAGAACAAGCAGAGTCCAGTCACTAAGCAACGGAGCGTCTCCTTCAACAGGGACGTCCACGTAAAACGAATCGGTAAGATGATTAAAGAAGTCGGAGTCATCTGGGAATCTGTCGGACTAATGGACACTCATTTTTCGAGGAAAGGCACTCATACCAAAATAATACTTTCACCAAATCCAAATTAATATGAATCTCACCTTCTTGCGTTTGTATGAATAAGTAGTTTTTAACATTTTGACTAATGATTGAAATTTTTTCTTCTTTTTTAATATTCTTTATGCGTTTTGTTTCTTCTCACGTATTTATGATTTTTTTTAAACTAATTTATTGCATAATTTGAAGCGTTTACTAGAAAATAACCCTCATTTCTAATTTTTAACATCTTCTGTGCATATTTCGTAGTTTAAACATTATAAATATTATATTATTTGTAAATACAATATTATACAATAATTCTGTAATATGTATTTATATAAAACGATATATAGTATTTTAGTATTGTGAAAGAGAAAATGTAGATTACAGTATCCATTTTGTCATGCCTTAGCGTATTGTCGTAAATATGTAATTTAAAATTTCCCTCTAATCACCAAGTCCAACATTATCACAAAAATTTCACACTAATTTCAATAATTTTATAAAGATGGCCCAATGTGCGAGCCTTGCGGTATTCCTAATCACATCGTTTCAGCAAAATATTTTGACAACAATTTAAAAAAATCAATAAAACTCCTTTGAAACCATAAAGAAGTTTCAAAAAGACCAAGACTAATGGATTTCTGTATATAACATAACAATAACAAGCCTTTGAAGTGTGGACATGTGTGAATAACACCCAATAATATATATTAATGATATAACACGTTAATAACAACATGAACTCTGCGGAAAAGCAGGCAAATTTCTGACAAACTCCATGCAATAATTTCGCAACAGGCACTGGGCAATCTTCTCTGTCGGTTTGGTGATTTCCTTGTGAATATAATATATATGAATGAACTTCCGTAAATTATTACCCTCTTTTTTATGTCGTATTATCCCTGAATGTAGGTTAATTATTGGTGACAAGCAGCCTTACTTACAATTGCGCATTGGTAAGTGAGCCATTAACTATTTAACATTGTGTAAAAGTTTACCATTCGTGCATGTCTTGGATTTTGATTTTTTTACATTTTCAGTTAACTGTTTTCCTTTAAATACAAGTTTAGGAATTTATTTATCAATAAAATGCTTCGTCCCGTCTTCCTCCACTGAGAAACCCTTTTGGTTATAATTTTAGGTGTCCTGTTATCTAATATTCTTTCGCCAGCCAATAACAGTGTTTGGGACTTACAGAATCTTACAATGGCTTTATCAATAACTAAATTCTTGAATCCGTAGATACTGTTATATCTTCCGGAATCAGCTGGTTCTTTCAAAGAAACAAAATATTCTTGACATGTGTTTAGTATAATGATTATAATTGGGGCTGGTAAAAAAGCCGGTCATGTATTAATTAGTAGGCAGTACATTTCTGAGCTTCAGAGCTTGAATAGCAGTTAGGAATACCACAAGGCTCGGACATTGGGCCCTTTTTATAAAATTATCGAATTGTGTGGTAATTTTTCGAAGAAAACTTCTTCTGTAAGGTTTTCACTTTGTGATGGCATTATTTATTTTATTAAAAGACAAATAACTTTGTTCAGATCACTTTATTTGATTCACACTCTACATGTTTCATGAACAATGTTTACCTCATCAGGAGTTAAAGTATAATCCCGATGAGGTAAACATTGTTCATGAAACATGAAGAGTGTGTTTCAAATAAAGTGATGTGTACAAGTTATTAAATAACTGTTTGTTTTAACAATTGTTTTTATTAAAAGACAAATTTTGTCTTTTAATAAAAACAATTGTGTAGTCTTCGTATTACCGACAGATCTACATTACCGCTACAAGTGCGATCCGCAATGAACACATCTAAACTAAAATCTAATCCAGATCCATTTTCCTTTTTTATGTCCATAAGTATGTATTGTGGATGGGTTATGACTCCAAGAACTGCTCTCATTCAGAAAGTAAATTTTTACATCTTCAAAAGTCTAATAAAGCACATTTTAGCAGTTTTTTCCTAAACTATCAAGATTTATAAAAATATCGTACCTTGGTGGACCAGATTCAAAATAGCATCTCCCTTATGTATAGATGAAAGGATCTAGTCTTTAAAATTGTGGTATTGCGAATACGAGGCTAATTATTACAATTCATTAATAACATATCTTTGCAAGTTGACAATTTTTAAAGAAGTTTGAAAGCTCTGTTGTCGCGTAGGATAAGTAATATGTAACATGCAAATCTTCAAGGATATAAAAGGACTGATGCAAATTGATCACGAGCAGTGAGTGGGAGTTACAGTTACCTTTAGGCTCCGAATTGCGGTAAATGCTTCCCTCTTCAATCAAAACATTTCTGGACTCCAAACAAAGGCCTAGTTCATTGATTTGAGAAAAAGACGAGGGGGAAATGATAGATTAATTGAGCCGTTAATAATATTTGGTTGGGATTTTTTGACAGGATCGCCCACGTCCAATATCGAGAAATCAGTACTGATTTAAAAGGATAGTGCTGGTCAGTCTCATTATTATGAATCGTTGCGTTGTCTGAATTTATTTTACGAATTATATTATTTTATGTAGCACCCTTAAACTAATCGCATTAAGAATGGTAATTCAACTATCAAAATGACTGATTGATAGTACGTTTGATTGATTTTTCTTTCCTAACGGACTGCAGTTTTTAGAGCATATGCGCTGGTGGGAATGCTTCCCTTGTTCAATCCGTATTTCAATGGAAGATGCTCCGATGAACTTGCGTCATTGATTCCTTCAGAACCGGTGCATACACGTTCTTGGCTGTGGAATGATATGCCGATCTCTGTGTTTCCTCCCTCCTACAACATAGGTCCTTTCAAGACCCATTTAACTCTTTTCTCTTCTCAAAAATACACCTTGAAAATAAATCTTGAGCAGCTTTCTTCGATAAAATTTTAAATACGGAGTTCCACAAGGATGCTATATTAGTCCTGTACTGTGTCAATTTCTCGAAAGTCAGCTGTAGAGTTAGATCTAATACGGTTCATCAACTTTTCCCGTTCAACATAATATGCCGATCTCCGTGTTTCCTCCCTCCTACAACATAGGTCTCTTTAAGACCCATTTAACTTCTTCCTCTCCTCAAAACTACACTCTACAAAGCGTCCCCAAAGCGGTATGGAGTTAATGAAAAAAAATCATGAGCTGCTCTCTTCGATAAAATTTTCGATACGGAGTTCCACAAGGATGCTATGTTATATCAATTTGTATCAATTTCACGAAAGTCAGCTGTACAGTTAGATCTTGTATGGTTAATCAACTTTGCCGATCTCCGTGTTTACTCCCTCCTTCAACATGGGTCTCTTTAAGACCCATTTAAATCCTTCTTCTCCTCAAAAATACACCCTACACAGCATCCCCAAAGCGGTGTGGAATAAATGAAAAAAACTTTGAGCGGCTCTCTTCGACAAAATTTTCGATACGGAGTTCCACAAGGATTCTACATTAGTCCTGTTCTGTAACAATTTCTCGAAAGTCAGCTGTATAGTTAGATCTTGTATGGTTCATCAACTTTGCTGATCTCCGTGTTTCTTCCCTCCTTCAAAAATACACCTTACACACCATCCCCAAAGCGGTGTGGAGTTAATGGAAAAAAGCTTGAGCAGCTCTCTTCGATCAAATTTTAGGTACGGAGTTCCACAAGGATACTACATTAGTCCTGTACTGTAACAATTTATCGAAAGTCAGCTGTACAGTTAGATCTTACATGGTTCATCAACTTTGACACACCCAGAGTGAGAAGTGTTTGTTGAATCATTTAATGTACCTATTCCAATATTTTCTGCATCATCCTTACTTACCAAAACTGAAAATCTTGTTCATCATTCAATAAAAATACCAACTGTAAAATCAGAAACTGTTTGTTCATCGAACCTTCAATTACTTATTCCAAGGCGTGTGTAGTGTGTGCACTTGTTTGCAGTTATGTCATGCATCTTAAATTCAAGTTTAAACGTCTCAGTACAGTAATTATTCGTTAGGTCATCATCATCATCATCTTTAGTAGATACCTGTGTTAAACACAGTTTGACAGATGTGTGGGTGCACCGTCAACTGTTATTAGACTTATGTAAACTGCTCTTAATGTAGACAGCTGTTTCGTATTTAAATGATGTATCAATAATGCGCATATATTAACTTTTGTACTTGTGTCTATTCAATTATTTATGAAATTCTAGAATATTGATTGTACCAACAATAACTCTATACTTAATATGTCTGGTGAATTTTAAAAGTAAATTGAATTCTCTTACAGGCGTGACATAAATTTTTTACTTTCAAATGTTTTTTTTTGTGTACTCATGGGTTTTTGATATTAAAAATGATTTTAAAGAAGAAAAAATGAGAAAATCAATATTATGAAGAGAGCCATTAAAAATTATGTAATTTCGAAAAAAAAATTGCTCACTGTTTTAAATTATTACGGGTCAACCTGACCCCGTTCAAATTTCTACATTTTATTTGAACACATCAAAAATAAAATAAACAAATTTGTTCGATTTTATTATTCTTAAATGGTCATTTCCAAGCTCCACAGCTTGACGTCCTCCGTGATCGAGGGGCAAGGACTAGCGATCAGGAGGTCAAGGATTCGAATCCCGGCACGCACAAGTAAATTTTATTTGATTGTTTTCGTTATTTGTTTTTGGGGTGTTATGCCATGTTGCGCTACCTCCTTCTTTAGCCAATGTTTCGAACAGCGTTACAGTGTCCAGCACCAGGACAGATGTGCAACACGGCATAACACCCCAAAAACAAATAACGAAAATTTATTCGATTGATTTGTGTTTTCACAATTTAATCATTTAATATGAGGTATATTTGCGGCACGTTCCAGAGTGGTAGATACTCTCAGTATCGCCCTGGTGTAAGACCACCATTCAGAATTAAAGCGTTGCTTGAAATGGCTTTAGCCGTGTTTGGTGACCATATCTGAATAGCAAGCTACTTCCCCACCTTCCTTTGCCCAATCTCCTACCCCTCCCCACTTACCTTCAGCCTTACAACATGCCCCAATTGGGGACGCCATAGTCTCACTGGCTCCAGACAGTTGGGAGCAGTTGGGACTCTTGTGGGTATACCATAGTTCATGACGGAAATTAAGATGAGAGCTGAAAATTTTTGCATTGACCAAGAAATTCCAGATACATTAAATAAATTTGTTCAAAGAACATGAGGCCAGAGCTCATCGATGGAGAGTTTCTTCTTCTTTCGACTTAGACTTTCCTAAGTTAGCCTTGTTTAAAAATACCTTATAATTAAATAATAAATTCCGTAAATTTGTGGTTTCAATGTACCAAAGATAATATCTTTCAAAATCTGTGCAAACACATCATTTCCGTTGTCACATACCAACTCTATATCATTTTCAATAAACTCTAACTCTATTTCATGACTCACCAATGCTTTCGAATCGAGTTCAAATTAACGATATCGTCATGCGGTTGAATCACGTACACAGGACACATTGATTTACGCCGGTTACTGTTGATGAACACCTTTTTAAATTTAAAATAACTCAATTAAAATTTTGATGCAAAAAGGCCAATTTTGGCACAAATGTCACACTAAACCTCGAACAAATTTTTTTGCTATTGAAATCTTTGTATCTCCCTTATTAGCATAGTGAGAAATATGATATATAAAGTGTTAGAAAGAAAAAAATCACAACGCTTTGTAATCAAATTTAAAAGTTAATCCCAAAAGAAGGCAAATAGACCTTTATGGAATCAAAGTTTCGGATCAGAATTTGAAAAGAGTTTATGAAATTTTGAGAATTTTTTATTAATTATTTTTACATGAAACGATCTAATAAAATATGTATGTGTTTGTAATTTTTTCGTTACCAGTAATTTTAGTTGGAGGAATTGCTTGGAGGTTAGGACTTGAAAGAGGCGAGTAGTCGTATGATGAAATTGAACAAACTTTAAACATTTCTTCTTTAGAAAAACGTAGAAAGGACTCTGATCTAATTTGCATATTCAAAATTATCAACAGTATTACTGACACACCTGCTTTGTTACAACTTATCCAGTTTAACATCCCTTCCCGTAGACTCCGAAATAATGAATTACTGTTCCTCAATCAACATTCTATTAATTATGGATATCATTCTCCTTTATCCAGAATATCGAGACTTGTCGACGCAAGTCAAAGCATTGAATTTTTTGGTGTTAGCCTAAATGACTTTCGGCAGTCGATACGAAATGTGTAACTTTTAAAGTCTTTTAAATCCATCTTCAAGCTTTGATTTGTAGTTGTCTTCTATATATTATTTTATATTATATTTTGTCAATGCTCTTCAATATGTACTCTTCTTTCATTGTCATCTTTTTTTTATATTGGTGTTATTGTTATATTGTTAATGACTATTTGTCCGTAAATAAATAAATAGTTAGAAAAAATGTAAAGTGAGCCATTTTTAAAAATTTTTATATTTACATGCAAAAATTTTATATTTAAAAAATTACATGTTTATTTCGATTTATAAAATTTGAAAGCGTAATTTATCAACTTTTAAAAACAGTTCTAAGTTTTTAGTTTTTGGATACGTTCAGAAATATTCCATTCATTATTGGGTAATATTTTGACCCTCTGAAAAAATATGGTCGAGGCCTTGTTCCAAGGCACGATATCCCTTTTCCTCTCTTGCCACATTATCAGAAATAACTATAAATTCTTTGGGTCCAGTCAAAATAGCAGTCTCAGCCGCTGTCTTTTTCATAAAAGACGTTTTAGAAGGAAGTGGAAAATCGTTGATGACGTAAATACGATATCACTCTGGGACTACTATAGCATTCATCGCATGAAAACAAACGTCACGAAAGGTCACACGGCTGTCGCGGGAGACATTTTAATAGCTGACGTAGTTAACTTGCATTTACCTTGTTTGCATTTTTAATTCCGTGAATTTTTCTGTCTGTGTCCAGTGGGAGAGTGGTACAGTTACCGGCGTCCACCTCAGGTCCTGGGCTCTCTCTCTGCCTGCCCACACGGGCGGGACGGCGGGCGTTGAGGCTGCAGGTCCTTTTTGGGAGCGATCACGTCATTGGGGTCGGGTAAACATGCGATGGGGAGTCGCCAATTAAAAATACCTCAAGCCCGAGCTATGTATTTTTAAATAGGTACCCAACTGTGATTCTGCCATTGAAAGCTCAGTTGTAACACGATAATTTTATATGTTTTAAAGAAAGAAAAACGCTCCTCCGATCATTAATCAGTGGGAAAATGTTGATTGTGCATTGATGGGGATTGGCTGCGAACATTTTTTTAGAAATATGCTCTCCGTATCGTGAAGGTGAGACCGACAATCAGTATTGAAACGTTGCTTTTTTACATTAGCTCCTCACAGGAGGTCTTTGTCATCTTTGGGGATGCTGTGTGGAGGGCCTTTTTAGTGGAAGATGGAAGTGGAAGTTCTGGGAACGAAAAAGGTATGAGGGGTAGTAATCTAGTGGTCAAAGTGTCCAGGAGTGACGGACCTATGAGTTCATCCCTCCCACTGCGGTACAAAGCAATCTGTCAAGAGAGTCGGGCTGTAGAGACAAAATATCTCCATTAACCAGTTTCTTCACATCCG
Source organism: Glyphotaelius pellucidus (assembly GCA_936435175.1). NCBI lineage: Eukaryota > Metazoa > Arthropoda > Insecta > Trichoptera > Limnephilidae > Glyphotaelius > Glyphotaelius pellucidus. The sequence goes on from OW386561.1 coordinate 4,900,627, forward strand.
GCACGCAGTAGGAGGGCAAAAGCATTCGCCGCCGAGACCTAGACAAGCGCCACCCCTTGCTTGAAATGGTTTAAACCGAGTTTTATGACCAGATCTGAAGAGCCAGGTAATTCCTGCACCTACCTCTCCCAACCTATTTCCTCTCCCTACTAAATTCAATCTCCCAACACACCCAAATTGGGAAGGCCATAGTATCACTGGCTGCAGATGAGATTTAAGGAAAAACAGATTCTATGTCATAGTTTTGTGAAGCAAATCGTGAACTCATGTTATGTTTAATTACCTAAATGAAAACAATATTAGCGAAACTCAATCGAAAATCCGAAAAAATACGGTCACATCTAGGACTCGAACCCAGGAGAACAACGAACAAGTTATGTATTATTATTATTCATAAATCTAGAATAATATATGAAGTATTTTAATGACAATGTCATGTAGATCTTTCGACACGACACAAGTCAGTGCCTTGGTTACCAGAGCAGAAAGGTAATGTAAAGTCTATTTGTGAAGTTAGTAAGTATTAATACTCTGTCGCTTGTTGTCCCACAACTATGCAGAAGTACTTACAATGAATACAGTGACTTTACAACCGTTGATAGTCATTTGAATTATACCGTAAGTAACTTACGTAATTGCTCCAGAATCGTCAAGAAGTCACGATCTTTATACTAGTATATTTAGTAAACATTATTTACGACAGTTTTTGAATATTTTTTAAAAAATTTATTTTATTTAGTAATCATATAATTTATTTTACACTGGCTGGTACCTGGCATGCGTTGCTAAGTCATTTAAAAAAAATTGTTTCTTCTTGCGTGTCCTTTCTCATTCTTCCCGTTCCCCTTCCGCCTCCCCTTCCTCTCCCGCGTCCCCTTACCCTTTCGCGTTCCCACTCCGTCTCCTCCACCTTCCCTCTCCCCATTCTCTCTTCCCCCGTCCCACGAACCCCCCTCCCGAGTTCCCCTCCCCCCTCCCAAATTTCCCACCCTGGTTCCCCTCCCGCGAGCCTCTACCCGAGTTCCCCTTCCCCCCTCCCCCCTCACCCCTCCCACATTCAACCCCGGTAAGTTCAGTTTCTAAACTAATATTGGAAAAATTGTTGTTTTTACTATCTTCCTCGCAATTTTTCCATATTTTCTCACCGTTTAAACCTTCCCTGGACTACGACAAACATTTCAAAACCAAAATCAGCTAAATCGGCCCAGCCGTTCTCGAGTTTTAGCGAGACAAACGAACAGCAATTGATTTTTATATATACGAGTATATATATATATATATTTTTTTATATGAAGCATGTTAGGTACATATATAAAATAGAAATTATATTCGTAGTCTTGTTCACTAGAAGATCCTGTGCTGAGGGGGACTATGTTTTGGATAAGTATTCTGCGACTTCTATGGTTTAACTTCATGGTTTTCCAGAAACTTCTACAACGATGTATTAAGTATACTAGAAGGTTCATTTTCCGATAGTTCCTTCAGCCAACATTTAATGTCCTTAATGTAGCTATTTTTTGTTTAATTTGTTTGATACTAAGTGGGAGTTTGTTATATAACTTAACTGCTAAAAATCCAGAGCTTCTTTTTCCAAACGTAGAGTTACACTTTGGTATATTTAGTATGTCTGTTTGTTTGGCTCTTGTTTTATGAGTATGTGAGGTGTCTGCCTCTGAATCATTTTTGAGGTGATGTACTAGAATGTTTTTTACTTAATTTTCTGTATACTTGGAACATCAAATTGTTCAAAAATTTCTGTTGTTAACTTCCTTTAGTATGGTCTTTATGATGCAATTCTCAGTTACCTTTAGTTGTATTATGTGTTTTGATGCTGCTGAGCCCCATCCTATTACTCCATATTCCAATTGTGAGTGACATAAAGCATAAAACACTCTATTTAGCTTACACACAAAGCTAATACACTCTTTTTAACTGCTAGTTGCCAAGATGTTTCGTAATTTTTTGAAGAAGTAGATGAGTTTTGTTGGCTTTTTTGAGGTTGGATCAAAATGTGAATTCCCCTGTAGTTTTTCATCAATTTCAATCCCAATATATTTAATACTGTTAGTTTTAGTTATGTGTGAGCAGGAACATTGAGTTTAATGCCTTGAACAATATGCTTTTCCACTCTCTTAAAATCATTTTCTGATTTATCATAAAGGATTTTAATTCCTTCACCATTTTTCTGCAGTCCTCAGACCTTCCCGTTCTGCTTCAACCATCTTCCATGCATTCTATCTACTTCTTTCTCGATCTGCTTCTGGGTATTTGGCATTATTTCCACGTGCCCAGTCCATTGCAGTCTTCAAATCCCACACAATGTTACATTTGTCTATTTTCGAATTGGGAGGCGGGTATGGGCAGCGCCTCCCCATGAACCATTCATTTAAAAACCAACACCTCTGCCATACGTCATTCCAAGTGGTTCGCTACGTTTGGTGACTCTCCAGCACATCGTTTGAGAGATGGATTCATACATAAGCGAAACTCAATCAAAAATCTGGAAACCGAAAAATAAAAAAAAAATGCTATGCTAATTTGGTTTCTTGCTTTGGGTTTAGGCGCCGTGTTTGACAAGCATGGGAAGCCATTGCAATATTTGATTCTACATTATTTTGTGCTGCAGTTTTAACTCAAATAGAGCACCAATGTCTAATTTAATCCTGCACTATCCATTTCCCTTTTCCTTATTATTGCAATGTCTACTTAAAGCATCGATTAACGTCTTGCCAATTTGAGAAAATCGTAGGAGACAAGCAGAAGTAGTGGGAAGGTAGATATTAAAATATTGGGAACAACAACCGTATTTACTTTATCGGAGACTTGAAACAGTATTTTGGTAGTTCCTTTGTATCTGGAATCTCCTTGATTAGCTTCAGAAGTGGGCAGTTTTCCTCCTGAACGGTGCATTCACATCCAAACCTTGCCTTATGTCCCCGCATTTCACACGAAATGCTAAAATGTTAGCGCTGGCGTCATCATCTTGCATGAAAGATGACGAAAACAAGTTATCGATATTGTCGACCCACGAATGGAAGCTTCCAATATACAATGCGTTTTTGGACAGAGTCGGACAGGTAACAGACATAAATGTTTGATTCGCTGATAATTCTTATTTCTTTTGGAAATTTGTATGGTTCTGCTTCTCTGGGAGAATCAGCATATAACATAATCACTTTGATATTATAAAGTTGTACCGCGTGCTAGGTAATCATAACGAATAGGAAAAGCGATATTAAGACGGATATGAACGTGAACGTTCGCTTGAATGTCACTATAAACATTTTTTGTTTTCCGTCTCCTCCGTTTGTTGAAACATGGTTTGAAAGATTGGTGCGAAGTTCGCGCGGTCACACACAATTTGAATAGTGGTCTGTGGTAAGGACTTGTCCAAGCGTACGCACTGAACACTTGACGTTTGACGTTTAGTGTTAAAATGCGTTCCAACGAAGAAGAGATGCTACGTGAGGGAGAAAACACAGATATTTATTTATCAGGAAAGATTTCCGACTAATACCGATTATTGCATTTAAGCATTATTACGACGTCAAAAGTCGAGTTCTGATGTAAAATTTTGCGATAAGATTGTAGACGAAGTATAAAGGAGAACATACAGATTTCAAGTTAGTTAGTCCTTACTACCTACCTACATTGAATTTTTATTAGGTATTTATTTATCAGGAATTAAGAATAGAATACCGATTTTAATTGGTCAATTTCTTCCGTGTCTCTGAAACCGATTTATAAATTAAAAGACTTTATTTACAAGTGAGTTCACGAAAGAAATAATCATCCATTACGATAGTATTTATTTACAATTTAAAGTCATAATTAATGTTAGGTTCGCGCGGTTGACATAACCCCAAATCTCATTCGATTTATCTCCGTTACCAACCGCTCGGTGCAGTTCCTGTAAAAAAAGAACTAATTCCCCCCTCGCCGGCCCCGTCTGCCTTCCCGCTTCACCCGAGAGGGGAATGTTTTCGATCGCCCGTGGTAAAGCTTGAACACAGCGTTTTTGAGAAAGAATTGTTCCAAGTTGGCAATGTTTATAGTTCAAGCGATTGTTCATGTTCATGTTCATGGCTTATCTACCAGGAGACCGACCTTTATGTACACAAACCAATACCAACAAGGGTTCCATGCCAACTCAGTATCAAGTCAACTCAACACCTCTCAACTCAACTCAATAACCCTAACCTGTCATAATCCATTTACCCAATTTTTTTTCATCACTTTTAATGACTTCAAGGGAGGTTCTGAGTTGATTTCATTTTGAGTTGTCCGGTCACCTGATTTCTTATTGATGTCTCTTATTTTCTGTCATAGTGTGTACACAAAGTTATTTGTTTTCATTAAACTTCTCATTTTAACTTGCACATCAAAAATATCTCGATATTGTCAGTTATAAATATTATTAATATTAATCTAATACCTCTCTGTCCTTGCCACAAAATAATATATAACTTTTATAGATACGAATCGAACATAAATAACACTTCAAGCTGCGATTTAGGCAGTTTTGCAACTGTTTCTAGCCGTTTAAATGCTTTTGCCAAAACTGACTAAATACATAACGTATTTCATAATGACCATCGGAATGATGACTAGGTTAGGTTGGGTTAGGTGAAGCATTAAACAAACAATTCCAAGAAAATCAGCAGAACTTTAATATGAAGCTAATTCTATTTAGATTAATCTTTACGACCAATCGGTTTACATTATGAACATCAAAAAATATGCTACGGATAAATTGAAGCTTTTACTAGCTTTTCTATGTATTGCAATTACAATAAAATTATTAATTACATATCAAAAAATATAAGCGTAAACCACTAAAAAAATGTTTTTGCGTGACTTAACTATGAAGAAACTTTTTTTTAAATACCCCTTTATGGCTTAGACTCTTTTTTGAGGTTTTGTATATTCTAACTTTTTTTCATTCTTATAAAATTATGGACAAAATAAATAAAAACCACTTTTTCGCTTACTTGTCTCGTGCAAATAAGACGCTCGATTTTAAATTTTGAAGGTATGAGAATCGAAATATTTCTAGCGTTTATATTCCTCTCAAAGATCTTAGAAATTTATGATAAACATTCAGGATATAGGCGTATTGTCACAGCCAACAGTGATGAACATGATTAGTTTTTGGGTTATTGTGCCGTGTTGCGCTTTCTCGTTATTTAATCATAATGTTTTATAATTGTGCAAAAATTACTATAATCTTTGAAGTGAAAACTTCTTTAGCACCGTTGTGATTTAAAACTCGATGAACCGAAAAAGCGGCACTAAAAAGTCATCTTTAGGATTAAGCCTGCGAGAGAATAAGATAGACTAGTCGGTCTCCTCTTTGTGCGGTGCTTCGTAGCCTCCCCACTTTGTCTACTTTAGTTTTCTGAAGGTTTCGCTTCTACCTCGTGCACACATTTTTATTTTTGTTTTTATTAGCTCCACACAGGCGTATGTCATCTTTGGGTGCCGTGTGTAGCGTCTTTTGAGGAAAGGAAGGAGAGGATGCTCTGGGAAGGAAAATGGTATGATGGGTGGGTTGGAATCTGGGGACCAATGTGTCTAGGAGTGGCGGACGTATGGATCCATCCCTCCAACTGCGGTGTTTTTTTTTTTTTTACATTAACTCCACACAGGAGGCCCTGAGGAAAATAATTTCCTCAGGGCCTATGTCATCTTTGAAGATGCTGCGTGGAGGGTGTTTTTGAGGAGAGGAAGGAGTAAACATGGGTCTTGAAGAGACCCATGTTGTAGGAGGGAGGAAACACAGAGGCCACAGCCGAGCTGTTGAACTCAAGAACGAGTCGTAGAAACGACCCGTTCTCATGTGACTAATGTCAACCGTGTACAAATGTTGGGCGCGTTTTTGACGTGTTTCCCGACTATGCACCGGGGCCGAGGGGATCAATGACGCTAGTTCCTCGGAGCATCTTCCATTGTTATACCGGTAGAACAAGGTCAGCATTCCCACCTGACGCTTATGCTCTAAAGATTGCAATCCGTTTGTTAGGTTAGGAGAGTCTATCAATCGGAGCGCCCGTTTCTGCACAGAGTCGAGGGTTTTTTTAGGTATTTTGGGGCTCCAGACCAGTGTGGCTGCCAAATTCAACCGTGGGGCGCACGGGCGATTTGTACAGGGTTAGCAGTTGTGTACTATTAAAGTATCTGCGGGCCCTGTACAGTACGCCCAGTTTTTGAGAGGCTAACTTAACTCTGGCTTCGATGGAGCCCCCGTACCTGAGCTGGTCACTTAGAGTTACACCAAGCATATCGATGGAGGTCCTGTTCGGAAGATTGCTTCCGTTAAAGGAGACTAGATTTTCATTACGGTGTAAAGCGATGGTCGTTTTAAGCCATGTATCGTCTTTCACTTCCACCTATCATCTCCTGGATTAACAGTTTGGTTATAATCTTGCATTTGTCGCTCCTGAACAAGAAATTGTCGACATACTAGTATTATTACAAGGCATTTTAATAATATAAACAATTTGTAACAAAATCGGATAACATCTGGAGTCTCTAGCGCTGTTTTATTGGCATTTTATTCAAATGGGAAGATCTTTTATTGCCAATGTTATGTGTTTGATAATTCTTGGAATCCATTATTGGTACAAGGTCAACGATTTGTCGCCAAATTACGCTGAAATGATAATATTTCAAGAAACATTTTATTTTGATCTTGATGTATTTTTACTCGGAAGATGGTAAAAAAAACAACTTTACCAAGGATTTTTAATATGGTCAAGGAAATTTTAAATCTAATGTTGTTTGTATGAAAAAAATTACTTTGTACACAACTTATTTAATCAAAATTATCGACATGTTTCAAAACCAATGGTTTCTTCTTTAAAGAAACATGTTGAAAATTTCAATTAAATAAGTACCTAGTGTACACAAAGTTTTTTTTGTATATAATTAAAAATGATGCAACAAAATGAATTTATAAATATGTAGAACTAATGTTGTCTGTTTGTAAGAAAAGAACAATTGCACCTAAGGGCCTCCGCTCATGGAGAAACTGAAAAAAAAACAGTTCTCGACGCAATTGCAATCAACCTCCTTAGAGCTGGTTCACACTCAGCTATCAAATATAAAAGATCAAAGCACGCCAAATAACGCTCTCCATACAATCCCTTCAGACCGTTCACACCTAAGCGTTTTTCGACGCGATATCCCAGAAGATAACTCTCCCCTTCTCCGACTAAAACAGGAGAGGGGGTCATTGTAATTACGGAGCTGCCTAGACCCGTGGATGACAGATGTCAAGTTGACAGATTTCAGTACAAAAAATATGCGTTCCGTTGCCGCTCCCTAATTCGACTGACCCCCTCTCCTACCACAGGAAGAAATATTTGATAGCCTCGTGTGAAAGGACAAAAGATAAGCGCTCGAGAATCAACAGATATCTGCTCGCAGATATATAGCTCAGTGTGAACTAAGCATTAACAAAACGATATTTTTCTGATCTGACATGCCAAAACATGTCACAGACAGTTCGTGAGCCGCTACCATGGCAATCTGGCAACAATGCAACTGAAAAACCAGCCCTGCTGGTCGCCGCGGCACTCGCGTTTCATGTATGATTGATGTATTCGCGGGAGAGGGGAGGGGAGAGGAGATCCAGAGAGAGGGAGGGGGAACTCGGGAGGGGGGTTCGCGGGACGGGGGAGGCGGGCGAGGGGAGTGGGGAGAGGGAAGGCAACGCATGCCGGGAAATGAATGAATGAATGAATGAAAAATGAATTAATGAATGATTGAATGAATTAATGAATGATTGAATGAATGAATGAATGAATGTATGGATGAATGAATGAATGAATGAATTAATTAATTAATTTATTAATAAATTAATGAATGAATGAACGAATGAATGAATAATGAATGAATGATTTTTTTTATTAAGTTGCATAGCAACGCACTCGCTACTCGGGAACTCGCTATTGTGTTTAAATGCCTATATCAGAATTTGATAAATAAAATTATAAAATCCTAAATAATAATCTAAACGGAGCGACCGATCGACGTGATGTTTTGCTCAGAGATAATCGGAGGACTGGGAAAGACATAGGCTACTTTTTATCCCGGAAAAAACATTTCATTCCCGTGGGAAAATTCTTTCCCCTAATACCAAGTGAGCGAATCTGCGGATAAAAGCTAGTATAGGTATACATATATATAAATATGCCCAATAACAATATAATGACAGCTAAAGATACTCAATACCTAATCCAGTCCCTGTAATTCCGAGTAATGTACAGAAATTAGTAATGAGATCAGAGGTATAGAAGTAGTTGTCAGAACGAGGCATGAACTAAACGTGTGTAAAGGAATATGTCGCATTTGTCAATAACACAATAACACCGACTTCACGCTAAATCCACCGAAGTATCGATGACTTCATCGGTGTGACATTATTGCGCTACAACCACAGAACCGTATCGGTACCAGGGACTCTAGCATGGTGAAATCGATAACTTTACAATATCGGATCGTTAGGAGTAACTTTCGATGATTTTATATCGATACCCCTAACACAGTTTCACTGTTGATAGCCGAACCGATATTGGTGGGGAATAAATTAGAACTCGATATACGCTGGCAACACTGGCGGATCTGTCCATAAAGTCACATTCAGAAACGTCAAACGCCAGTCAAATACGAAAAAATATGAATAATTTGGCAATGTTGAATTGAAATATAAACCTAAATATACATTGGTAGTCCGCCTTTACTTTTTGACACTACACGGGAGTTAAATTATTTCTTTAAACATATTTTAGCCACAAAATTTGAACGGAGTAATTTGGTCGCGTCTTAGTTGAATTGTAAAGTCTATGGATCGCGTATATGACTTATTTCAATACAAAAATGTTCGTTAGTTCAATGCGTTCAATAAGTAAACCAGTAATGTTGATTATATTGACAGCTAACCGAAACTTATCTGATACTATGGAATCCGGGCTAAAATTTGTCAATCGTCGGTTGGAATTTCTCTTACCAATTGTTGACCGTGGTCGCAAATATTGCTAACTGACTATAGATGACGGATTTGGGCAATATCGTATTGATATAGGGTTATATCGATCGACCATGCAAGGTACCCAGATCTTTAAGAGCCCGAGAGGGATTTTTAATTTTTTTTCAATATTTTGCGTGTTTTCAAAGTCACCTGTGCACGTAACAGCACATTAAAAAAAATATTTGTCATCATTTTTTATTAGATGCATGTATGATGTATTCCACCTGTTTAATTAAAATATTAACTAAAAAAGTAATTTGTACTTTAAAACTGTTTATAAAATAGCAGTTTTCGATAAATCGTCAATCGACCCCCTGATTTTTTTCCATTTGTAATCGTATACAATATTAAAAAGATATATAAAAAATATTTTTTAATAGAAAATATCTGTACTTATACCACCTGTTTTGCATATTTTTATAATGAAGCTTAATTATGGCGTATTTAAATTTTTTACACTACGTAAATCAGCGTACTTTAAAATCATTTTTTTGTACTAAAAAACAAGTTTTTCTGTAAAATAAAAATATTTCCCAGTAAAACAGTACTTTAACTGTAAAATGTATACACTAATATCAACAAATTTATTGATTTATTTGATTATATTCAATTTTCTTGTGCAACCAAAATACATTTAAACTATGGTTTCTTAGATCTTCTGGTCATTACGCGGAAGTCTGTCCGCTCGGACGGTCGTCCGTGACGCTCTGTTCCGTGAAGATGTATTGAAAAACATGAGAGTATTAGTTATTAAGATATAATACATATAGACTAACTAAATCAAATCAAAACGTATAATCTTTTCGTGTAATTTGAAGAAAACATGTCAAAAAAGACTTCGAAAACGTGCGTAGAAAGGGGACGAACGATCATGTGCTTAAACTTTTTCACATATAACCCGTTTATCATCTAAAAAAAAATATTTCAAAAGGGAATGGATAACGAAAGTTGCGAGGGCACGAAACGGTCCTTACACATTGTACCTTCTGATATGTTGGCTATTTATGCGCGCTTTCTTTAAACAGGGTCCCTTAAAATATTCTCAAACAGAACACGTAAAAAGGGACAAGATATCCAAGACGCGGGCGTTGAAATGATTGTACCTTCTCACATATTGTCTTCAAACGTGTAGCTTCGCACAGGGTACCTTGATTTTAATATTGTCATCGCTCAAAACAACAAAGCAAGTTTTAATTGTATTGTGGTCTCTTTCCCTAGCGCGTCGCTATGGGCTTGTGAGAGCGAGACGTCAGTATATACCTCATATATTATTGAAACCATAAAATATATCGGGTAGATATCATATTTCGTTCTACAAAAGTTTAAGGGCTATGCAAATGAATGATTAATTATTATAATCATTTAAGTATTTAATCTAGCTATTATCGTGGCGATTCAAAGAAAAAAATATTAACTTATTCTATAATCACCAATTCACTTTGCTTAATAAGTTTTTTGTATTTTTTTTCAGGATAAAAATTTAAATATGGGAAACTCCATGTTACCAAGTTCGATACCTATATGTGTTTGGTGTTTGGACCTCAAATAAGATTCCATTGAAGGTTGAAACTATAAGAAGAGACGATTATTTCTTTAACTTTAAAATGTTAAAACGCCTTCAAAATTTCTACTTTGATTGCTACTTGCCAGAAATAATTGACCAGAGGTATGAGAGAGGCATGGAAATAAGAAATCCTCCTTATATAGAGGAAGCAATTCTTTCCAAAAAAATTACCCTTAATAAAATCGCATGAACGGCGTCTGTGACATTATTGGTTTTCTGATTCTATTTTTCTTATGCTTGTACTACCAAAACGTTTTTATTGTATAGATTTTTATTTTGTTTAGATGTGAATTTCTTGTGTGGTAAGCGCCAAACTTAATGCCTACCTGACGTTGATACAGAAAACGTCGCAATAAGCGGGTTTAAGGAACGAAACCCGGCAAGCCTCCCTGCCCACGTCTTTCTCTGTCGCACGTACTCGTATGTTTTTTCTTTCTCTTTTGCTGTCACTGTATCTGCGCAATAATAGATCGTATCAATTTCAGGTCGACATTTAAGTTTGGCGCGTACTGTACCTAAACTATGTACCATTTTGTAACACTGTGCAAAACAAGTGCATTATCTACCTAATACCGGCAATTTACATTCGGTCTATTACCCTGTATTATGTTCCTAATGAGAAAAAAACTATTTTTTCATTGGTACAACTATATAATTTATTGTAAAATTTTAATGTTTGTTAAATACCGCTAGGACATTAATAGAACTAAATTAATAAATAATTTCCAACCAGGGATACACATTATTCTCCTTTTTTTTGTTGAATAATTCTTACCTATCAAATTTTGGAAGAATTTTTAATATTATGTTTTTATTCATATGCCTAAAAAGTGATATAATAAATCATTAGTATATTGCGAACATAGGAAGATACCTTTATTTCGTAGGAAATGTTAAAAATTAAACATAACAAAAAACATACTAAAATCATGGTTATGTATTGAAGCTTGTGTTTTTTTTAAAGTTATAAAACTATTTTATTCTATTCTGCAAAAAACATAAACTTTTAAATAAATAAATGTATTTTTCAAATGTGTTTTATATTTCCATGTTTTGACAGCCCTCAAAATTGGCATAGGCACCAGTCCTAGACAGTGCCAGACGCTCGTAACTGCAGGTGTTCAGGGATAAAAGTTGATAGAAAAATTCCCAATATTTATGGAAAAATACTTTACATGGGAATATTATTAACATAAAAAATATATCAATACCCCTCTTATTTTAACTTCATATTGAGAAGAAGTAGATTTTATAAAACTTTTTGACATTTATATTTTTAACGTTTAAAAACAACATTAAATGTTGTGTTATTTATTAACCAGTAAACAACTCCCTATTTAATTCTAAAATCATACTATTTGAATCTTGGATATCCGTTAGTCTTAGATTATTATTAGATATATTACAATTATTTTTTCAACTAAATAGGGAATCTCATGGGAGATTTCCCCACGTTCTAGGGAAAAATCGAAATTCAGCAATCCTCGAATATGGCCAACATGTAATATGCCGTTTTTAGTCTGTGTTCGGGAATGCTCGCTGAATCTTCGGGTTTTTACGAGCGGATACTGGGATCTAACTTATTTGAAGTAAAAAGTACATTAGCTTTTGGTGGAATTGATTTAAAAATTCGATGAGGGCGACACAAGCGACACAAAGTTTAACTATTTTGGCAAATTTTGATAAAATCGATTGTCCTCCTAGACTCTTAACGCAATATTACAAAGTAACGTCGTTAATTTAATTTAAAGTTCTGCTGGGTAATGAGTAATTAAGGTTGAACGGAACGTGCGTTATAATCTACGCATTTACAGACAGATGGCGCCAATTTAATTATTTTAGGTTAAAACACCTTTTGCAAGTTATGCTTTGAGACCAAATTTGTTGCGGCTCACATAGGTCTCTTATAAATCGCTGTAACTCTCTTACTATCATAGTGAGAAATATGTTTTAAACGGTGTTAGAAAGGCAAAACATCACGCTTTATATTCAAATCTAAAAAATAACCACCAAAAGTAAAATGTACACCTTCATGAAACCAAAGTTTTGAATCGCAATTTGAAAAAAAAAATGAAACTTTGGGAATTTTTAATTCATTATTTTTACATGGAACGACACAAAAGTGAGGCTATTGTAACGTTTATAATGCATCTATATAATAAAATATGGAAGTCCTTTTATTTTTTTCTTTATCAGTAATTTTAGTTAGAAAAAAACGTAAGCTGAGCCATTTTTATACCTTTTTTATGTTTAAAGCAAATTTTTTATATTTTAAAAATTATGTCTATTTCGAATTGTACAATTTAAAAGCGTGTTTCATCACCTTTCAAAAACAGTTTTTAATTTTCGGAAATGTTCAGAAATATTCCATTTATTTGCATTTTATTGTAAAGCGGAAATATATTGACCATCTGAAAAATACGCCAAATTTCTAGTGTTTTTTTTTATTTAAATGGGCAAATTTGAAAATTATATGGAAGATTGGAGTCGTGTTCAGACTCGATTATTAATTAAATCTAGTCTCCTTCAACGGAAGCAATCTTCCGAACAGGACTTCCATCGATATGCTTGGTGTAACTCTAAGTGACCAGCTCAAGATCCATCGAAGCCAGAGTTAAGTTTGCCTCTCAGAAACTGGGCGTACTGTACAGGGCCCGCAGATACTTTAATAGTACACAACTGCTAATTCTGTAAAAATCGCAAGTGCGCCCCACGGTTGAATTTGGCAGCCACCTCTAGTCTGGAGCCCCAAAATACCTGAAAAAACCCTTGACTCTGTGCAGAAACGGGCGGTCCGTTTGATAGATTCTCCCATCTTAACAGACGGATCGCAAACTTTGGAGCTCAGTTGGGAATGCTGTCCTTGTTCTACCGGTATTACAACGGAAGATGGTCCGAGGGACTAGCATCATTCATCCCCTCGGCACCGGCAGTCGGAAACACTCCAAACACGCGCCCAACATCAGTCACATGAGAACGGGTCGCTTCTACGACCTTTCTTGAGTTCAACAGCTCGGTTGTGGAACGATCTGCCGATTTGCCTCCCTCTTACAACATGGGTCCCTTAAAGACCCATGTTAACTCTTTCCTCTCCTCAAAAAGACCCTCCACACAGCATCTTCAAAGATGACATGTGCCCTGAGGGATATTATTTTCCTTGGGACCTCTTGTGTGGAGTTAATGTAAAAAAAGGGTGGCAATTTTCAATAAGGGTTGATAAAAAATAGGATATGTATTGTTTCAAAGTACTTTCGCACAAACGAAGTATTGAATTCAGCAGTGAAGTCAGTTCAGGTTGAGGGCTATGCTTTGATGTTATTATTTCAAGAATTGACACAAAACAAAAGCTAAACCAATATTGTGAATTTATTTGAGCAGGTGAATCTGTCACTATAAATAAAACCTGTTTCAGGTTTTATTACTTGATTTATTTATATTTAATAATAAATAAATTATAACTGTATGACTAAAAGTGTTACCCGTCGAGAATTTAACGCCCTCTTTCGTTCAATATTGGACATTATAATGACCCAATCAATTTTATTATCAGTTAATATTGCTAAATAGGTAATAGTGGAGAGTGCAATATTAATTCTCTGTCGTAAAATAAAGTTTATCGATAAATCTATGATCGTACGCAGTTAAAATTTTACAGCATGAATCGAAACCAAATGATGAAAATAAAGGTGTTTTTTTAATCCTAGGAAGGAGTTATTAACAATAATATTTTAAGTATTAGTGCAGCGCCGTTTTTTTGAAAAGTCATCTTGTTGACGCAACTATAGGGTTTTCCAATAAGAGGTGTTATTTTGATATTCACAGAAAAGTGCCATTTTTAAATATAAATGATCGGATGTTTATTACATTATAAAGAAGAAGGTGTGCCGTTAAAGTGGAAAATAACATCAGGCAAATGATCACCACGACCACGCTTACAGGACCATATCCTTTTCATGAAATTTTCCATAACCAAATCGCTAAGTGGCTTCCCGAAGTCCTCGATAGCCTCACGAATTCCATCTTTGAGGTCTTGAATCGACGCTGGACTGTTGGCGTAGACCTTCCCTTTCACGTGGCCTTAAAGGAAGAAGTCGCAAGGTGTTAAATCACAAGATCTCGGTGGCCAATTGTGAACACCTCTTCGAGAGATAACACGGTCCGGAAACTTTTCCCGTAAAAGATCAATGGTTTCGTTGCTTTTGTGGCACGTAGCGCCGTCTTGTTGAAAGTAAACGTTGTCCAGATCAATACCATCCAATTCCGGCCATAAAAAATCATTAATCATCTCTCGAAAGCGCAATCCATTCACCAAAAATTCAAAATAACACCTCTTATTGGAAAACCCTTTATTTAGGTGACCGGGCAAATCAGAATCAACTCAAAATGCCTCGATTACATAGAGCGAGTTTACAAGCTACCAGCCGGTAAGTTTAAAAGCGTGTGAATCGGCGAGTGAGATTGTCATGATGACCCATAAAACTGTCTACTCCCGCGCGTACCAATTCGGTCGACATTTTGTAAAAAACTTGAGCTCGCAGCTAGCGCCACACGCTAGCCAGAAGCAGAATAACGATTCCCATGCGCACTAATTCTGACAGTTACGAAATCAGCTGTTGGTAGGCCGCCATCTTGAGCGAGTAGCGAGTAAATTTGACCACCTTTCAACTTTTTTCGTAGATGTCCACAATCTGCTAGTTAGCCAGTAATACGATGATGACACTGAGCGATTTTACTAACAGATAGTGAATTTCCCAGAGAGTAGCTTGTAAACTCGCTCAACGTCATCGAGGCTTATGAAGGTAGGTATTTAAGTACCTACTTAAAAATCATTTCAGAGGAAATTTTAAATTTGATTTATTAAATTAGAGAAAATTGGAAGCATAATTTTTTTTGCGAGGTCGCAAAACTATCAATAATATCTATGTATTAAGTAATTTATTATTGGTGGTAATGTATTCATATTAAATATGATTTATTATTATACATATGAGTTCGATGAAACTGCTGAGTTTAAAAAAAACCTGGCTACCTAATCGATGGCTTACTATTAATTTAGTTGAAGTTTAATGGTTTGCAGGTTATAAAGTTCCAACATTTAAATCGATACGATATATTTAATGTAAAAAAACCTGCCTGACCAAGAACTGTTTAAACTGAAGTATGTTTACAATAATTAATTTAGGAAGGCGCAATGAACTTGTGTCGAATGTTAGACTATTTTGTTTGATTACAACATTAAATT
Organism: Glyphotaelius pellucidus; assembly: GCA_936435175.1. Lineage (NCBI taxonomy): Eukaryota > Metazoa > Arthropoda > Insecta > Trichoptera > Limnephilidae > Glyphotaelius > Glyphotaelius pellucidus. The sequence goes on from OW386561.1 coordinate 4,916,464, forward strand.
TTGTGCAATGATTTTAGTATTACTTCAAGTAAGTAAGTAATCGAGGCTTTATTTACAAAATACTAGCAAGTTCCCGGCATGCATTGCAAGGCCACTAATAAAGAAATTGTTTTTCCCTGCGTGTCTTTTTCCATTCGTCCCGCTCCCCTTCCGCCTTCTCATGACCCCTTCCCCTCAAGCGTTCCCTCTTCACCTTCCCCGCCTTCCCTCTCCCCCCTCCCGCGATCCCCTCCCAGGGCCGTAGCTAAGGGTGGGAATTATTACCTACCTTAAAATACCTGTGCCCTATCTTTAGAAATGTGAAGTAATGTGAAGGAGGAAGGAGACGGGGAAGGAGAAGTTGGGGAAGTACCTAGCTATCCAGATCTGGTCAGCAAACACGGCTAAAGTCGTTTCCAGTTTAGATTTTGATGGTGGTTTTTCACAAGAACGATATTGAGAATATTACCATTGTGCCTAAATTAAAAGTTAAATTCCACATATTAGTACGAAATCCGGACGCCGAGAAATTTGAACAGTACGTATTTTACCAAACTGTTGATATCACCGTCGCTATTACTCCCCAAAATATTGAGCGAAAGGGACAACTGCACCTCGGGCTGAAAATACCTAAACAAAAACTGAGCGAAAGGAACAACTGCATCTCAGGCTGATAATACCTAAACAACAACTGAGCGAAAGGAACAACTGCACCTCAGGTTGATAAAACCTAAACAAAAACCGAGCGAAATGGATAACTGCACCTCAGGCTGATAATACATAAACAAAAAACTGAGCGAAAGGGATAACTGCACCTCGGGCTGATAATACCTAAACAAAAACGGAGCGAAAGGGATAACTGCACCTCAGGCTGATAATACCTAAACAAAAAACTGAGCGAAAGGGACAACTGCATCTCAGCCTGATAATACCTAAACAAAAAACTGAGCGAAAGGAACAACTGCACCTCAGGTTGATAAAACCTAAACAAAAACCGAGCGAAATGGATAACTGCACCTCAGGCTGATAATACCTAAACAAAAAACTGAGCGAAAGGGATAACTGCACCTCGGGCTGATAATACCTAAACAAAAACGGAGCGAAAGGGATAACTGCACCTCAGGCTGATAATACCTAAACAAAAAACTGAGCCAAAGGGACAACTGCATCTCAGCCTGATAATACCTAAACAAAAAACTGAGCGAAAGAGACAACCGCGACTCAGGCTGATAATACCTAAATAAAATCGTCAAAACCGAGGTTTCGTATTCCCCAGTTTTCTCCTCCAAAACTGAACCGATTTTTAAGACTTTTTTTACTAAATCTATTAGAAGAAAATACTGTATGTCTGTACGTTTTACTTTTTTTAAAAATACATTGTCTGGTTTGTATACTGAATGTCTGTTCGTCTGGCGTTCAAACCAGGCAATTTTAAGGTTTTTCGGAGGGCCCTAACTCCTATAAGAAGTAATGTATCAAAAAAGCAAAACCTACAGAGAGGAAATCGGGGAATACGTTTGTATAAAATTTACTTGTGCACGCCGGAATTCGAACCTGCGATCTCTGGTCTCGTAATCGACGATCTTAAACATCGGCTTATCTCGAATTCATCATATTTGCGTAAAAAATTAAAATACTAACAAAAGACACTACCGTTTTAGTAAACAAATAATTAAACAGATGGCACTAAATTCCTTAGTCAAAAGATCACCTTCGTGAAAATATCACCTAATTAGTAACGTGAGAATGAATAGCAAATAAAAACACAGTCATTTTCCTCACGCCTCTCAAAGGTTGTATTCAAGAAAATATCAACTCCTTTGTCAATGAGATGCCGTCGAAATTTTACGGAATGCCTTTTAATAATCATGAAGTTCGGATAATTAGGCAAATATTGTGTACTTAGTAGCAACCGACCTCATAGGGTCAAAGAAACTCATCTTTTATTTCGTTTTATTATAGAGAAGCTCAAAGTGGATTAGTATCAGCCAGTTTTATTATAGAGAAGCTCAAAGTGGATTAGGTAGTAACAGCCGGTTTTATTATAGAGAAGCTCAAAGTGGATTAGTAACAGCCGGTTTTATTATAGAGAAGCTCAAAGTGGATTAGTAACAGCCGGTTTTATTATAGAGAAGCTCAAAGTGGATTAGTAACAGCCGGTTTTATTATAGGGAAGCTCAAAGTGGATTAGTAACAGCCGGTTTTATTGTAGGGAAGCTCAAAGTGGATTAGTAACAGCCGGTTTTATTATAGAGAAGCTCAAAGTGGATTAGTAACAGCCGGTTTTATTATGGGGAAGCTCAAAGTGGATTAGTAACAGCCGGTTTTATTGTAGGGAAGCTCAAAGTGGATAAGTAACAGCCGGTTTTATTATAGAGAAGCTCAAAGTGGATTAGTAACAGCCGGTTTTATTATAGGGAAGCTCAAAGTGGATTAGTAACAGCCGATTTTATTATAGAGAAGCTCAAAGTGGATTAGTAACAGCTGGTTTTTTTATAGGGAAGCTCAAAGTGGATTAGTAGCAGCCGGTTTTATTATACAGAAAGTGGATTAGTAACAGCCTGTTTTATTATAGAGAAGCTCAAAGTGGATTAGTAACAGTCGGTTTTATATAGAGAAGCTCAAAGTGGATTAGTAACAGCCGGTTTTATTGTAGAGAAGCCCAAAGTGGATTAGTAACAGCCGGTTTTATTATAGAGAAGCTCAAAGTGGATTAGTAACAGCCGGTTTTATTATAGAGAAGCTCAAAGTGGATTAGTAACAGCCGGTTTTATTATAGAGAAGCTCAAAGTGGATTGGTAACAGCCGGTTTTATTATAGAGAAGCTCAGTGGATTAGTAACAGCCGGTTTTATTATAGGGAAGCTCAAAGTGGATTAGTAACAGCCGGTTTTATTGTAGGGAAGCTCAAAGTGGATAAGTAACAGCCGGTTTTATTATAGAGAAGCTCAAAGTGGATTAGTAACAGCCGGTTTTATTATAGGGAAGCTCAAAGTGGATTAGTAACAGCCGATTTTATTATAGAGAAGCTCAAAGTGGATTAGTAACAGCCGGTTTTATTATAGGGAAGCTCAAAGTGGATTAGTAACAGCCGGTTTTATTATACAGAAAGTGGATTAGTAACAGCCTGTTTTATTATAGAGAAGCTCAAAGTGGATTAGTAACAGTCGGTTTTATATAGAGAAGCTCAAAGTGGATTAGTAACAGCCGGTTTTATTATAGAGAAGCCCAAAGTGGATTAGTAACAGCCGGTTTTATTATAGAGAAGCTCAAAGTGGATTAGTAACAGCCGGTTTTATTATAGGGAAGCTCAAAGTGGATTAGTAACAGCCGGTTTTATTGTAGGGAAGCTCAAAGTGGATTAGTAACAGCCGGTTTTATTATAGGGAAGCTCAAAGTGGATTAGTAACAGCCGGTTTTATTGTAGGGAAGCTCAAAGTGGATTAGTAACAGCCGGTTTTATTATAGAGAAGCTCAAAGTGGATTAGTAACAGCCGGTTTTATTATAGGGAAGCTCAAAGTGGATTAGTAACAGCCGATTTTATTATAGAGAAGCTCAAAGTGGATTAGTAACAGCCGGTTTTATTATAGGGAAGCTCAAAGTGGATTAGTAACAGCCGGTTTTATTATACAGAAAGTGGATTAGTAACAGCCTGTTTTGTTATAGAGAAGCTCAAAGTGGATTAGTAACAGTCGGTTTTATTATAGAGAAGCTCAAAGTGGATTAGTAACAGCCGGTTTTATTATAGAGAAGCCCAAAGTGGATTAGTAACAGCCGGTTTTATTATAGAGAAGCTCAGATTGGATTAGTAACAGCCGGTTTTATTACAGAGAAGCTCAAAGTGGATTAGTAACAACCGATTTTATTATAGGGAAGCTAAAAGTGGATTAGTAACAGTCGCTGTTCCCAATCCTACTGATCAATTGTTGAGCCGAAATTTTGACTCAACACTCCTCAAACGCGCAAATACCTTCGACTCTGTGCAGAAACGGGCGGTCCGTTTGATAGATTCTCAATCTTTAGACCACAGGCGTCAGGTGGGAATGCTATCCTTGTTCTACCGGTATTTCAATTACCTAGCTTTCGTGCAGTTAAATAGATCTGCCACATCTGCATATCTATTAGTAACTTCATGTATAAACAAGCGAGTGTTTCGTATACTCAGCCCGGTTATTGTAGCATTTTAACAGGATTTTAGAACGAGTGGGTCTGGTGGGTATATGAAATTCAATGAGCTTAGTTAAATTAGGACTGCCTATTCTACCATTTACAATTTTGAACATAAATATTAAGTGGGATATAATTCTTCGATCTGAGAGTCTTAAAAAATTTAATTCTTTCATCGAAGAAATTTATGTTGAATTTTCTCGATTGAATCTGTCTTAGAAATTTATGTTGAATTTTCTCAATTGAATCTGTCTTAGAAATTGATGTTGAATTTTTTCGATTGAATCTGAATGTATTTGAAAATGGGGGGACCAGATCAAGGAGTTATATTCGACTTGACTACGTACTAAGGATGTATACAAAATTTTTAAAGTTAAAATGTTCCAAAAAGGATAGGAAAAATGTCAGATAGATGAATAGTGGTTTATGAGGGTCGCAAATGGGTTGGATGCTCCTTAAGTAATCCGCGGTTTCGTTATCGACGATGCCAAAATGTCCATAAATTTTCGGTTCCATGCCAACTGGGAATAATGTCAACTCAACACCTCCTTGAAAAGTCATTAAAATCTATGAAAAAAATAATTCTAAATTTGCCGATAACCCTAACCTAACATAACCTATTTAACCAATTTTTAAAATATATTTTTTTATCACTCTAAATGACTAATCTGAGATGGTTCTGAGTTGGTTTCATTCCGAGTTGGCCGGTCACCAAATTTTCAAGTCACGGTTTAGAAATGTTTAGGAAAAATAAATGTGTATATTTTGAGGAGTGTTTTGTGATTTGTTTAATGTGTCTTTCTGTGTTTATAGTCAATCCAAGATATTTAATTTGGTCTGTTTTGAGTAGGGCAATCGTAGATGTTATGGTCTTATTCGCCTGGTGCTCCCAAGATCTGACGATGCCATAAATATATTGTTCCTCTTCTTATCTTCTTGACTTGTTTTAAATTTGTTTGTTTGGCAGCCCCATCACAATTCCTTCACTTTGAGTTGGTCTTTTTTATTTTTTCATTAATGACAATTAAAGATGTATATAAAATAATTATATTCACAGCCTCCTCACGAGGGATTCCTGTTCCGAGGACTATAGGTTGTTGTCTTGGTATTTACTCATAATTTTTATGATTTCCTCATCTTAATGTTTGTAGACTTCTTCTTCGTGTCCGTTGATTTCCTCATCTTCACATTTGAAGACCTCATCGTTGTGACTGTTGATTTCCTCATCTTCACATTTGAAGACTCATTGTTGTGACTGTTGATTTCCTCATCTTCACATTTGAAGACCTCATCGTTGTGACTGTTGATTTCCTCATCTTCACATTTGAAGACCTTGTCATTGTGTCTGTTGATTTCCTCATTTTCACATTTGAAGACCTCGTCATTGTGTCTGTTGATTTCCTCGTTTTCACATTTGAAGACCTCGTCATTGTGTCTGTTGATTTCCTCATTTTCACATTTGAAGACCTCCTCGTTGTGTCTGTCGATTTCCTCATCTTCTCATTTGAAGACCTCATCGTTGTGACTGTTGATTTCCTCATCGTCACATTTGAAGACCTTGTCATTGTGTCTGTTGATTTCCTCATCTTCACATTTGAAGACCTCATCGTTGTGTCTGTTGATTTTCTCATCTTCACATTTGAAGACCTTAATATTTCTTGATTTCCTCATCTTCATGTATTTTGACAGTGTTGTTGTGTTTTGTGGTTTATACAAATTACTGATCCAGCTGCTGGACACGGGCTCTGTTGTTCCCTTAACGTGATAGCGTCATTGCTCCTATCGGGTCAGTGTCGTCACCGACAGAGCCTTACTCTAACTAATGGCATTGTGTTGTTTTTGTTCCAGCCCCTGTGAGGCCTTCGACCCCGGCCAGCCCTCCCGTGCGCCGCCAGTCGCTGGGCGGGCTGAGCAAGCAGCAGCTGGCCCGGGAGGCCGAGCGGGTCCTGCTTCAAGCCAGTAGGGCCACCTGCCACTCCACCGATGCTGGCTTGCCTCCGGACAGATTCCATTCGCTGCCAGTCAGGGGGTAAGATATAAACACCATACAGCAATTCAGCTTTCTCCTATCTTTCTTCACTTCTTCTGCAATAATAAATAAACAATACATGCATTTAATATATTCTTTTAACCACGAATGTAAACTTTATTCTACCGGCTGCACCAATTGTTCAATAATTGTAAAACTTTGGTTAATTACGATCAACATCAACTAAAGGATGTCGCTCGGGTTCAAATCCCGACGTGTGCAAGTAAATTATACTTAGAGATACGTCCAATCACTAAAAAGATACACAGATAGGGCGTTGCTTTGATTGTGCCGGAAATAAGCAATTTTATCTCACTTGAATACTAACCAAATATGTTAAAATCACAAACAGTTTTCATTGATATGTCCAGTGTTCAGTGCCAAGGTGTCGAAATATCTTATGTAAATCGACAACAGTATAGGTCATACTTCTGGACGTTTTATGTTCGTTACTACTAATGCCTGTTTGAATTGCCTAGAACTTACCTAGTGCAACGATACAATACGATACGATTGTACCCCCAGCCAGGAGCACTCTTATCCCGATGAGACCGGTACGCCGAGGGGCATTGATTTGTTAGGACTTGGAACACATGCTCTGAGGATGGAAAGGAGGTTGGAGTTTAATCGACTGGTATACATGGCAACCTAATAAGCCAATATTGGAATTTAGGATGGGCAGGAATAAAGGAATGGATTTAGCTTTATGTTTTTTTTTAAATCCTTTCTTTACTGATTCCTTTTTCTTGCCTATTTTCGGCTCTTCTTGGATCTTCTTGCCTATTTCTGGCTTTTCTTGGCTGTTTTTGCCTCTTATTGGATCTTCTCGTCTCTTCTTGACTCTTCTTGTCTCTTCTTGGCTCTTCATGCTTCTTCGTAGATTTTCTCGTCTCTACTTGTCTCATATTGGATCTTCCCGTCTCTTCTCTGCTCGTCTCTTCCTGCCCCTTCTTGAATCTTCTCATCTCTTCACGGCTATTCTTGGCTCTTCATGGCTTATCTTGTCTCTTATTAGCTCTTCTTGCTTCTTCTTGGATCCTCTTGCATTTTCTTTTATTTTCTTGCCTTTTCTTGCATCTTTCAACTTCTCGCCCGTTTTGGTTCGTTTTCCTTCTGTCTCTTCTTGAATCTTCCAACTGCTTACCGACCCTTCTTATCCATTCTTGTATCTTCCAGTCTCGTCTGGTCTCTTCTTGGCTTATCTGGTTTCGCACTTTCCTATCACTTTTCAAATCCTATTTACAACCGTATTATTTATGTGAATACATCTGTGTACAAGTAGAGAATAGAATAAAAGAAACTCTGTCACCCTCGCACATCCACAAACATGCTGCAATCTGGCTGACGTTCGTTACACTTGTAATTTGCCGGAAAAAACTAACGGAACTTACTATACATTCGCTTGTGGTTTCCCAATCTCTTTGTTTAACCAAAAACTATAAAACCTTATAACAGAATGGTCCCAATAATGCTGTATTAATATAATTGAAGAATGGAGAGAATAGTTAATATATAATGCTTATTTCTTACGTGTGTCCCGTCTCTTTTCAGACGTCGTCGCAACAGACCAACCCTCGATATCAATTCAGGCCCTCCGAGAAGGAGAAGCGAAGAACTCGGGGTCACTTCAACATTCCCAGTTGAGAACCTCAGGTCTTCTTTGGGGAAGTCCACCAGCGATGTGAGCGCGAAAAAACCCAAGAAGTTGCAAAAGAATTCATTGTTGAATCTTTTCAAAAAGACAGAAAGAGAGGATCCGGGTTCCTCTCAGTCACAGGGAACTAAGAAATCTAACATCACCGTCAAGAGAAGCAAAAGTGACGTCAGCGATCTCAAGTCCACAACACAGAGGCCCATCAGGAAGAGAACAGGAAGCGAATCAGAAGAGTATCTCAATTCTGTCATTGGTAAAAAGACGCAACTATCACCAATAATAGAAATCAATCAGGCAGACGACTATTTCAAGTCACCGGATTCTAGACTTCCGAATTCTCCGGGCGCAGATACGGAAAGGATTGAAGCTAAATTAGCAAACATAAAGAGAAGTCCTACAAGAGCGGTGGTTGCTGCTTCTTCTGATTATAAAGTAAATCCCGTCGAGAAACCGCCTCGAATCAAAGAACCAAAACCTCCAGCGAGGCCTAAAAGGGCTAAAACTCTCACCGGTAAAGACAAACCACTCGTCCAAGCGCGGAAATCCATCAACCCATTTAGTACACTACCCAAATCTAATTCTAGGAAAAAAATTATAGTAGATGAAATAGAAATTAAGAATAAGGAAATAAACTCCAAAGATATCAAAAAATCCATCAAGGAAACTATCAGCTTGCTCGAAAACAAGCCACAATCGGAGAAGTCCCCAGATATGATTCATAGTAGTCAGAAACCACCAGAAAGACTCCCACTTACCAAAGGACAGACAGTTGACAGTATGGTCAGATTCTTGAACAAAGATAAGTTTTCTCCCCCTCCAAAGGCAAACCTTCTTTCGCCAACACATAGTGCAGCGCATAATAACAATCAACCCTTTTCCTACACAAAGCCGAGTGTCAGTCCCGATCCCAACTTGTATATGAGATCTCTCAGTCCAGAAAGAGTACCATCACCAGTCAACAAATCAGTCCCGGAAAGTCCACAGGGTATCATTTACGCCCAAGTCGTCTGTGGAAGCGGAGAAAACGGTGAAAAAGTCGGCATGAAGTCAACAGTGCACACGACCGTGAAGCCGGGAAGGCAACGAGGACAGCATTCGGATGAAGACGAGGGTTTGGGATACGAAGAAAACAGAGTACAGACCTCTTACTCTCGTGATCAAACTGACTTTTCTTACAGTGGCCAGAAGATAGGTGACGATCCATACAGACATTTAGAAGACTTCATAACAGAAACAGATAGTCCTATCACTCCTAGATTCAAGGAGTTCAAGCAAAGATCGTTTTTAGACAAGGAGCCTGACTACGCAAACGAATATCCCCTCGAAGACGCTAACGCAGAAAATCAGCGATATCTCGATTACGAGAGAACTCGTGGTAGGGCAGACGGAATGGATGCCAGAAAAAGAGATAGCTCAGCAGAGCAAGATGATTTGAAATATAACAGTAAGAAGGCTGAACTAAGTCATCGGAGGGAACTTTTGGAGTCAAGGCTAAATGCGAGAAAGAACAGAGATCAAACTAGTCCGGGAAATGTTAGCACGAGATACACACCTGAAAAAGAGTTTGAAATTGAGGAAGCAAACCCCGTAGAAGCAACTAAAAGATATGTTTCTGAAATGACCAAGTATTACAGAGAAGATGGAAATGTTAAATCTGGTTACACGGATGAATATACTTTAAACACAAGCAGAGACAAGGATGGAACCTTGAGGAAAACCGAGCACAGTTCTAAATCAAAATTCAACCCGGAGACTTCCCGGTTCGAACCCCTTCTGGGAGAAGAAATAGACAGGCGGGAGTTTATTGATAGGCGTCTAGCAGAAGAGCCTTCGGGAACAAAATATTTTGCTCCTCCAAAACCTGCAAGGTATTTCCCTCCTGAACCAGAATATGAACCTCCGAGCCTCGATTCTCAAGCCAGTGGGCCAAGGTACTCACCGGACATCAAAAAGTACAAATCCAGAACCACTCGAACTGGCTCTAGTCAAGATGGACTCAATACCCACTCGAGGTATACCAGCTCAAAGTATAAACAGGAAAAGTTTGGAAACAGCAGAGACCACTACGCGTCCAACCCAGAAATAGTTAAAAGGGGGAAAAGCAATTTAGAAGAACAGTACGACCCAGAGAGGCCAGAAACCTTCCACAATTCCCTGAGAAGAAACAAGCAAAACGCTAGTGACAAGCATTTCAAAAACCAATTAGATTACTCTGAGCAAACCAGCTCACGGTCCCTGAGGCAACACGACTCAGAGGAAAGGCGGGACTTGGGCTACGGGGGAGAGACCTCCGGACCAGAGTCTTCGAGAAGCAGATACGAAAACGACCGGGATCGCGACAACAAGTTCGCCGATTCTGGAATCGAAAACGATTACAGAAAAGACTCGAATGGAGACATCAATTCGAGAAGAGCTGTTTCGTCTTCTAAGGGAGATAGAAGTCGAGGAGATTTGAGAAACGAGAGCGAAGACGAAGGATTCGCTTCTTCTCTCCTGATCGCCAGCGAGAGGCAACACACGGAAGACAACCACCCTCCGCCGAAGCCGAGATACGCTTCAGACTTTGAACACGAGCACTCTGAATACAGACCAGAGAACAACGACTACAGACAGGAGAATAGCGAGCGGAGAGTGCCGAGGAGGGAAGAGTTTGCTCACCGTGAGAGGAGTATCGACGACGGATCGTTCTATGATCCGAGATTAGACAAGTTCGAAGAAAGAAAGAACGCCGTTGATAAGATTGACTCCAAGCCTCCCAAGGCAACCAAAAAGATTAGTGGTTTAGAGAAGGTAAGTTCTCAAAATCTTTATAAGCACAAAAGTCTTTAAATTTTGGCTCTACTCTTCTATTGAGGTGAGTATTGAGTATATTTGGACAACTCAAAGAAAAATGCACTTCTTCAACGCAATCATAAGCTTGCTTTCATTAAAATATGCATTAAAAAATAACAGATTCTTTTTCCTATGCTTCGAAAGTACTCCTTGGTTTGCTATTCTCTTCTTAAAATCGTTCATAACATTCCCTAAAAGGGCATGCCATGGTTCCCTGGCTCCAGGCAGCTTGAACTCTTGTATCACTTGGATTGTTTTGACTTTAGGTGAAGCAGCTCTTCTCCCGTGACTCTTCCAAGAAGAGCAAAAAGGTGAGGGAGAGCGAGACAGAGGCCATGGTGCGCGAGGAGGACCTGCGCCGGCGGTACACAGAGTACAAGGGACCCGCCACCAGCCGCAGCTCCCGCAGGGAAGTAGTGGATGCTCCTTACCTTTCCGTGAGTACTCAATTAATCGATAGGTGAACCAGCAACATGCACAGGCCAGAAAACTGCTAATTAGTATTTTGAGCCAATACCATCATACTTATTTAATTCCAGATCTTTTTGTCTTCAAATTTAACTTAGTCTGTTCAATTTCCCTAAAGTACCATTCATTAAGTTAGTACGCAACAAGGGTGATTATCTTTAGCGTGAACCTTAGTTATGGAAAACGCTTTAAGGACTCTTGTACTTTGATAATTTCAACATATTTCTGATGTCCTCTGTATTTTTTGACAGATTTTCTTTTAATATCATTGTGATTTTCAGGATTTCGACTATAGCCAGAGACGCCGCCTAGCGACGCCTCCGCCCACCGTCATACCCTCAGACAGAAGAGGCAGCAGTGAGGCAAGGCTGCGAGGGAGTCACAGGGAGGACTCCGAGAGGGTAGAGCGGACGGACAGGGGAGAAAGGATGGAAAGAGCAGAAAGGGTGGAAAGGGTGGAGAGGGTTGAGAGAGTGGAGAGAACGCCAGTGAAGAGGGTGGAAACGCCCAACCCAAGCAGCTGGTTCAAATCCCTGGATAGGCTGTCACGAAAGAAGAAGGACACAAAGGTATTGGACTCTTCATAGTTTAAGGTTATGTTCATAGTAAATTGTAGTTTTAAAAACTTGAAAATATACACCTAATGGCTACAATTGTGCAAATCGATCCAAAGAGGTGTGAAGATTGTCGAAGTGCTGAATATAAATTTGTTTCTTGACAGCTAACCGTTTCAACTGCTTGAAACTCACTTTGTACCAATTATTATCGTTTCACTGCGAACAATGTACAGAAAAGATAACAATTACTATTTCGGTTTTCCAGGTTGAAAAGGACAGCATCCTGACCACTACAGAGGAGGACTCCAGCATATCTCCCAAGCGCTACACTCCTTCAGGATCCAAGGCGCCCACCAAGAGCCTGAGATTCTTCGGAGACACCGATCAAGAATCTAATGGCAGTGGCTCCAAACAGGGCACTCTGAGGAAACGGCCGCAAGAAACAAATGGAAAGTCGACTCTCACGCGATCGGGCAAAACTCTCTCATCTTCCGTGCATGCCTTGGACAGATCTGTCAAACCAGAGAGTAAATACCGAAGCTCTTCCATGCAGAACTTGCAGAACGGCAACCCGGCATTCGATTCCCGACAGAACTTACTAGCTAACAGCTATAGCCGAGAGAAATACAACAACGGCCGCCGAGACTTGCACAACATCTCAGAGAACCAGACAAATGGCCGACGTGATCTGCACAACATTTCCGAGATCCACAGCAACTCCGAGGACGAGAGTCAATTCCGGGACGGCAAAGAAGATCGCACTTATGAAAACAGTGGAAAAGATGGAGCTAGCACTTTGAAAAAGCCTCCGATGAGCCCGTACAGAGAAAAGAGGAGATCAAGGAGTCACAGCGGGTCGAAGACCAGCAAAAGCGGAGCACCTTTGAAGAGTGGGTACGGAGGAAGTCGCGGAGACTTGATTGAAGAAAGCAGCAGAGCCAACACTGCTTCCGATGTACACTCCAGTAAGCACGATGTAAGGGGCAGCAGACAGGAATTGACAGGAAGCAGAAATGATATGAGGTTAGTACCTAACTATTTATTTATGGGAAGAATTTTGAGACAAATTATATTGTTAAAAGCAAGAGTTTCCAAATCAATTATTTAATCGGCTTCTTTTGGTGCCCCCTCTTAATAGAGGTCATATTTCATCAGAGTGATCTTGCGACTTTAACAGTCATATGTTTCATTACATTCTTCTACTCCTTCCATAAATCTTTCCCTGCATTATATCTTGTATTTGTTGCTCTTCATGTTATGACCCGTTTGGTCAACTAATGAAATACACAACTTTTGGCCAATATACGAAGAACTTCTTTAAAAAATCTCAAGAGCTGCGGTCTGCCGACCTAATGCTTGATTCTTGGTATCCGTACCATGTGGAAGAATAGAAAAATCTTGCGAAATTAGTGATTAGCCCAACAAGGTTTCCTCAAGGCTCTGGACTAACACTTGTTCTAATGTTTGTATTATTTCCAGCAGAAGGCGGCGCGCTCCTCAGGCCGGTAGCCCGGCAGGTAGCAGCACGGAGGGAGAGTCCAGCCTTCAGTCACAGAGAAGCGTGGTTTACCTTCATGCCCCGACAGGTAAATAGATTTTACATTCTTAGGTCAAATATATGACAATCCTCAGGAGAACTGTTAGAATCCTTCAATTTTGCATCATCTTCAGAGCGTCTTCCACTGAAATGTCAGTAGAATAAGCACAGCATTCTCATCTGACATCCACGTTCTGATTATTGGAAACCGTCTGTCAAGATAGAGTTATCTATCAATTGAATTGAGTTTTGATTTGAATTGCTTTCAGTTGGCGATATTCCGACTTCCGGCCGTATATCTCGCGGCAGATCCAGAGATGATGTATCTTCCATCAACTCCTCCCGGATCCAGCCATCAACCAGAACCGTCTCCAGGTCCTTCTCTGTGCTGGCTCCCTGGAAGCCGAGGTTCTACCGAGAAGGCTACGACATCAACTACTCCCAGAATCAGCAGGGAACTCTTAAACGCACAGAGAAACCCCCCGTCAAACAACCGCCCAAGAAAGAATCATCTAGCTTTCTCTTTGGTAAAAGCAAATCGGCTTCCACAAAGAACTTGACGTCTTCCAAGTATGACATTCGACCGAGTGAAGAAAGATCGGTTCCGAACCGATCGGGTACTTCCACATTATCAAGAAGACCCAATACAAGTACTAACGGAAGAATCAGTTCAAATGGCACGTCAACTTTGAGAAAATCCGATGGGAAAGTACGATCAACCAACGAAAGCAAAGAGAATATCAACGTGAATCACAACATCGGTACACTTTCCAAGAGCAGGAATGATCTGTCAAGTTCCCGTTCACGGGATTACAAGAAGAGCTTATCTAGTGAAATTTTGGAAAGAGATAGAGATGCCCCTCAGAAAGGAATGAAGCGCAGCTCAGTTGAGAGGGAAAGACTGTCTCGATCCATCTCGATGCCGAAAGATCCAAACAAATCGGCTGGATGGTTTAAAATAACTAAGAAAAGCAAAAAGACAGAAAGCACTAACAGACTTCATTAAAAATCGACTTTGTTTCGACGCTATTTTATTTTAACAGGCCACTATGCAAATATTCCATGATAACATATGCTAACATTGTTGAACAAATGCAAAATAATTCCTTGCTTTTACTAGCTAAAGGCATAAAATTTTAATAGTATTTAAACCATCATCCGAATTGCTAAGACTCTATACACGGAGTCCGAAAACTCGTAGTACAGGCGAGAAACTGATGAATCCAAGATCTGAAAGATGGTCTGTGGAGGATTTGTTCTTTTATTAAAATCTTTAGTTTTATTCCGATATTGATGAAATTTTGCCCACTTGACCTTCAAAAAAAGAGGAAGAGGTCACTGACAATATGAGATTTCTAAAAACTACCCCCATTCTCTTTCCCACCCCTTAAAATGGAATCAAATCAGTGCAACTCAAGAAATTTCAGCAAGCCAGAAAACAATTATTGTGGAACTGAATCCTAGAAAACAAAATGAAATTTTTGCATAACTGTGTAAATTTAAATTAATGCTACCATATTCAATTTATTATTTGTGTTTTCTAATAGTTTAACAAAGACCCCATGAAATGGCAAATTATTTTAGTGATATAAACAAACGAAAAACTAACATTGAACATTATTTTAAAATATATTGTAATGATAAAAAGCCATATTTATGTTTAAAACTCTCAGGGCCTCCGCTCATAGAGAAACTGAAAAGAAACCAGTTCTCAATGCAATTGCAATCAAACTCCTTAGCAAAATCGATATTTTTCTGATCTTATATGTCAAAACTTGACAGTTTGTGAGCCGCTACCGTGACAACCTGAAGTTTCAGTTGCATTGTTGACAGGTTGCCATGGTAGCGCCTCACAAACTGTCAAGTTTTGACAAGTAAGATCAGAAAAATATCGATTTTGTTAAGGAGTTTGATTGCAATTGCGTTGAGAACTGCTTTCTTTTCAGTTTCTCCATGAGCGGAGGCCCTTATTACAAATTTATAACCTATTGCCTTTAATATTATTTTTTTTAAAGCCAAGCTTTATTTTTACCTTAGTCGTATTTTTAAGATATCTTTTGTAACTTAACTTTTTTATTATTGTATATTTTGTATAATTTTAAGAATTTATACCAGATTTTAGATTAATTTGAAAAAATTTTAGAATGAAATTCAAATGTTTTAGACATTTTGAAAGAAAAATTTAACTTTTCTATTAATAATTTATTGTTGAACGAAGTTATCTCATAGTGTCGAAGGTCATTATTGAGTGTTATTTTTCAATAAACAATTGAAAGCTTTTATTATTACCGTGACGATTCACAGTTACGGCACCGTGACGGCATAACCATACGTTCCTTAGCACAATAATGCTGCACCTCTTTCAAAAGATGAGATACACAATGAAAGTAGGTCTGTTTCCTCCACGTCATCATTTTTTTGCATCTTCCTCAATGAACGGCGAACGTATGTCTGCACCCCCCCAAAGGAAACGCACATCTTTATCATCATTATCATACATCTCCCTCAAACGCTTAAAGAAAATGAAAACCAGTCAACGTGGCCGAGCCGTATTAAGATATATCTGTTTCCTCCAAAGTAGTACTCTGAAAGAAACAGTCACACGTATTTTCGTTAATCTTTCTTAATGTGTGAGAAAGAGCTGCAGCATTATGACGATATGTTTATTGCTTTTTTTTTGTACGGTATCGTAACTGTGAAACGTCACAGTAAGTATAACAGCATCTATTTAATGATAAGTTAAAATATGAATAATTTTTATAAGTTTTAGTCAAAATTTCTGTCAAACATGATAACATGTAATATTAGTGAAACATAATTATTTTCTTTTCCTTTCTAAATTAAGTATTTTATCGGTGCTATAATAACATAATAAATGTCCGAGACATTTAAAATTAGTAAGTAGAAACTTAAATATAAATATTTTCATGTAAATAGTGTTTCCCTTACGATATTTGTATTAAAACTGTAACATTTTTGAACATTTTTTATAAAAATAAATGAATAATTAATAACACACCACTGTTTTAATTTAATTTTTTTTAAATAACTAAGTATAAAAAAATGTACCACAATGGTAGGGAAAATTGATAAAATATGTAAATTTGTATTTTTTACAATAATTACGTATCAGAAAGGATATTCCCTAAAATTTGAGATCATTCTCCCGCAAGAAGTGCTGTCAGATTTGTGTGATTTTCTACGGCTGTTATTTGCTTTTTCTATCGGGCGATGTCAAAATTTCAGCAGTGAGCTGTCACGTGTTTGGGTCATTTAAATACGAATTCCTGCAAATACTTGCATACACATGATTATTTATTCATTTAACAGCTGTAGAAAATCACACAAATCTGACAGCACATCTCACGGGAGAACGATCTCTTATCACAGATTTTAAGGAATAGCGTTTCAGAAGAGCTATTCTCTAACTTTTGTGAGATCGATATATGTAGATCTCAGGCGAGATCTCCTGTCAGATTTGTATGATTTTCTACGGCTGTTAAATGAATAAATAATCATGCATACTTGCAGGAATTCGTGTATAAAATGACCTAAACTAAAATATGTGACGGCGCACAGCTGAAATTCTAACATCGGTCCATAGAAAAAGCAAATAACAGCCGTAGAAAATCACACAAATCTGACAGGAGATCTCGCCTGAGATCTGTCTCGATCTCACAAAAGATAGAGAATAGCTCTTCTGGGCCTGTATCATATTTGTAGGACCTTTTTTAGGAAAGGAAAGAGTGAACCTGGGTCTTGGGACCCATGTTGTAGATGGGAGGAAACACATGCATTTCATTTCACAGCCTAAATGTTGAACTCAAGGACAAGTTGTAGAAACGACCTGTTCCCATGTGACAAATTTCAACTGGGAACAGTACCACTTTTGTGCACAGTTGAAATTTCTGGCACAGGTGCACAGGCAAGTGTGCCAAAGGGATCAATGACTCAATAGTTCTTCGGGGCATCTTTCATTGAAATACCGATAGAACGAGGACATTAGTTGATCCTGCTCTCATGCATAACTACTCAGCAGCACTAGACACTGTAAATGGAGAACTCATTATTGCATCAACTATGGAGTACCACAAGGATTTAAACCAGGACCACTACTATTCCAAATATGTACACATTGTTATGAAAATTATTAGTCCCTACAATCACTTTCCTACCAAACCGTACGTAGGTACGGTCTTAATTAATTATTTACTCTAATCATCAGATTGTCTATGGGTTATTGCACGGACAACAATCAGTTTTTCCGCGCTGTGGCCACTTCCTGTCAGAGCCTGGTCCGGGCAACAGACTCTGACGAGACGTCACTGATTGTGCTATGTTTAAGTTTTAAACTAAGTGGATTGTGTGGTAGTAATTCGTGAACACGTAACATATTAATTCTCCAGTCCTGGATAATGTACTATCCATCTGCGCTCGTGGATTCAAAATTGCAACGGATTGCGCGAAAGTGTTTTTCGCAAGCCGCGACGTTTTAAGCGCGTGATTCTTGAGCCGGTCGGCCATAATTGATCAACGATATAATCCAGACAATCGGACTGATTCCCAACGCCATCGGCAGCCCATGGTTACTAGAAGTTATCCACCAGTATTATTACGTCGGATGTGGGGAGTATTTCTGGCTAAATACACGCCCTGCACGCCATGCCAAACTCGTGGGGGCATCCGCATTTTGCAGACCATCATCAGCCATGTGTGGGCATTCTCCTGGACCCGCCTGGATCGGACGGACCCTGAGACGTCGCCTGGCGTGGCCCAGTTTAGGCCCGATCTGCCACCAAGATGACCTCGTGGAACCAAAAAGAAGATAATCCGCTTCGTTCGCGACGTTTTATTAGCTAGCCAATTTCGGTAATGGTCTGTTGAGGGGGGTAAGCATATTTAACTTTGTATGTAGATTGTTAACTTTGTAACATGGAAATTCTGTAATATATCCTCTTATTGTTTCTCATGAAACTCTGCCCTTTGATTTTAAAAGAAACCCAGATACCAAGGTAAAAAACCAGTTCCCCACGGCGCTGAGCTGAATCTAAAGATGAGCTATTGCCCGGTAAAAGGCTAAAATACTTACTTTTAGTAAGGTTATTACTAAAACGTAAGTATCAACGCGGTAGTAAAAAATCCTAAAGTAACAACATAAGTTTATTATAACAGATTCAGATAATAGTTTGAAGTAGTAACAGCATTATTGTGTTGTGTCGGTACGAGTATTGCATTTAATTATTAAATTTTACAATCTTATCTGCAAAATGTTCAACGTATACGTAAATCACAACTATCTTATCAATGAATTCAGATTCACTTGAGATTAACAATAATAATTGTTTATTTCCATTCGGATTAGGTGCAATGTTGGGCGTTACAACTTTTTAGAATAAATAAAATTGGAAGTGACATTATTTGCAATGTTTGGTGTTGAAAATGTATTAAATTTGTGGAATTGTTTTAAAGTGTACCTTCTCATAGTGTGATTAGCAATGGAAGAAATGGCTCGTCAGGTGTCAGCTTTCCTGGCCTGCCGATCCCACGCAGACCTGAGACGGCTCCGGGGGATGGACTCTCCCTCCTTCCCCTTCATCACGTTGGCTTGCAAGCACAACAGGGCTGACTTATTGAAATTGTTGTTGAAGGATGACACCTCTGATGGTGCAGTTATTGTTATTCCCCGCTGGCGTTTGGAGCAGAAAGATGAAGGACACAATGCCGTGTATCACGCCATCCGCTCCAGCAATGTAGAGCTGCTCCGCATACTCCTCGGGTCAGTAACTCCTGAACTCTCGGAGCGACTCGTCTCTGAGTCTTACGAGGAATTAGTTTTGAGCAATGTCCTTTTGTCAGAGGAGATACATCTATCTGTTCAATGCAAATTGGTTGATTTACGTTTCTTCTCCAAAGACGACGGAGCGCTTCCTGCCATTTCCACAGCCAATATCCAAGAACGCATCCAACTGCTTGTGGAAAATATAGCGCAAGTTAATACTTATAAAGAAGTGGACAGTCACTTTTTATACACGGCCAAGTTTATAGCTCAGAATATCCACATACTGAAACATCAGTTGAAGTCGACGTACAATATTTTGCCGTGGGAAGAAATGGAGTTCTGCTTGGTGAGCTTTGTGTCCGCCCACATTCGGATGCAAGAATTGAATTTATTCTATAAGTCCGTACTGAGGAGAGAGAGGTTACTGAAGGAATTGGACAAATTCGCATTTACCCTGCAAGAGTTGAAGGAGCACATCGGGTCTGCAGATGTCCGGGAGCTTCAGAAAAAGGTGAACTTTAAGCGCGAGGATGTCGTCGCTGCCATCAGCAGCAGATTCCCAGATTTGATCGTTGAATATGAGGAGGTGAGAGACGTTTCTTCGCTCCACATCATGAAGACATATCTAGACGCGGCTTTGTTGGCAGACTTTACTACCAGATTCGGCCAGTTGACTATTAAGAGAGCCCTCCAGGTGACGGGAGAACATCTGAGTAACACATTGGACAGCCCCAAGCTCTCCCCAGCTGTGAGTGATCTTCTCCTACGCTCCACACCTAAAGAAACCAGAAAAGTCCTGCAAGACTTGCGCAACTTTCTATCTCATCCACACCTAGAGTTAGAAGACTCTGTACTATATTCCAACATTCAAAATGACATTAAAAAGATCGCATCTGTCATTACTGACATTACAAACTTCAAAAAAGTGAATAAAGTAAAGTGTGTGCTGACAACGCTCGTCAATATCGACGATGTAGATGAATTTCGCAAAGTCGCAAATGTTTTTCGCAATGTTTGCATTGCAGATGTTGAAGAAATAGAAACAGTTACAAAAGACCATCGAAAACTTGTAGATCTTATCAAAAACATAGAAGATCAAACTCCTTACGAGAAGGATCTGTTTACTAAAATAAATAATGAGCTCAACCGGTCCAATTTGCATCATCGATTAACAAAGGAGGACTATGGTTTTTTAAATAAGTTATGCCTTCTTTCTTCCTCTTTTTATGGTAATATAAAAGGTGATGCCAAAACGATAAGTGATATGAAACATAAGGCTAAAATATGTGCCTTAAAAAATTTTGAGCCTCAAAAAAATCATGTGGAAATTGAAAGTCATTATTTGTTAGCTGACCTATTATACAAATTCCATAAGAGCGTATCTTTGAGAATCAAACCAGAGATTGCTTTTGAACTAGAACTTGCCTTATTTAAAATAAAATGTACCGGATCACTTGACAAGAGCAATGTTAAATGTATTGATGATTATAAGAGGCAAATAATTTTTGAAAAATTCAATAAAAATGAAAATGCACTGGGAAAATGTAAAAACAACAATGGGATAATTGATGAACAACTTTCACTGAAAATAAGTGAACTAAGTAATACCATAGGTACTAACGGAATGTGTGATCAGTTATATGAAAGTGTTTCTGCACTCTATAAAGGTAAGACTACAGACAGATTTACGGTAGAAGCACTTGTGCTGGATATCATGTCCCTTTTAGACACCTCAAAGCGTGTTCCCAATAATTTGCTGTATTTAGATGGAGACATGCCTCTATTGAGCGGTAAGTGCTTGCGCAACCACTTGGCTCACGAAAACGCCTTGGTAGACATTCTGCCAACTGATGCTTGGTCTTCTGTACTTTTAAATGCCGTGAAACTTACTGAGAGCAAAGACCTTTTACTGAACTGTAGAATAGGGAATGTTTTAAAACACGATATCAATCAATTGAGACGGAAATACGAACGGGGTTTGGCTATTCTTGACAAACAGCGAGAAATGTGGAAGTCTCTGCTTGACGGTAACTTTGAGAAATTCGCAATAGGAATCGCTGATGGAGCTGATATTTGTTCAAGAACTTGGGATTTGTCAACTACGCTACATCACGCTGCGCGGGGATCCAACATTGACGCAATCAAATTTTTAGCTAAACAGAAAATGATTAGCACTGAAGTGAGAGATATTGATGGTCACACCGCCCTTCATATAGCCGCATCATGCGGAAGAGATGTCACTGTAGAATTCTTAGTAACAGAAATGAGAAACGCTATTAATCAAGTTGACGATGCTGGAAAAACACCGTTACACCTGGCTTCCCAAAATGGCCACAAGAAAACCGTTGTGACATTACTTTCACTAGGAGCCAAAAAAACTATCAAAGATATCACAGGATTTTCTCCTATGCATTCTGCTGCACAGAACAGTTATTTAGATGTGGTCAAAATCCTTTTGAAGAAAGGTGCTGCTGTGGATGAAAAAACTTTGGTAGGGGGCCTAACTCCGCTTCATGTAGCCGTAGGATTTGGTAATATGGAAATTATGAAGTACTTGCTGCTAAATGAAGCTGATATCAATGCTTTGACGGACGCAGGCGCCACTCCTTTGAATGTAGCAGTCTGCAATGGTCACCTGGAAGTTGTGAACGCTCTGCTAGAGAAAGGAGCTCATGTGAATCTCAGAACCTCCAAAGGTCATTCTCCATTATTGTGCGCAGTAGACATTAACCACAATGAGATTGTCAAGATCCTCTTAGAAAAGGGTGCTGTTGTTAATAACGGAGACGTGGCACACAATACAACCCCTTTTCACATGGCTGTATCTAATGGCAATGCATTCATCGTAGGTTTACTGTTGCAACACAACGCCAATGTCAGTGCTAGAAGAAATGATGGCACCACCCCGCTTCTCCTTGCGGCCTGGGGTGGACATGCGGATATAGTTGATCTCTTGTTGCAAAATGGTGCTCTGGCGGATAGCAGAGATTTCAAAGGATTAACGGCATTACACCACGCAGCTTTGCTTGGCCATACTTCTGTTGTACAGATGTTAATTCACAGGGGGATCAACCTCCATACCCAAAACACAGATCAAATAACGGCATTGCATCTGGCTGCAATGGCAGGTCACCAACAAGTGTTAGACATTTTGCTCACTGCAGGAGCTAATGTAGATTTTGCAGATAAATATGGTGACACAGCTCTGCATCACAGTGCTCGAAATGGTCATGAAGCAATTTCAGAGGCTTTGATAAAAAAAGGAGCTAAGGTTAACTGTGAAAACAGCAATAATATCACACCATTGCATGTAGCTACTATTAAACCTTGCAATGAGAAAACGATTCAAATGTTACTAAAGTACGGAGCCAATATTAATGGGAAAGGGGTTCCTATTGACACAGCGTTGCTAAGTGCATCATTTGCTGGATACAGTTCAATGATAGAATCATTGCTCCTGGGAAAGGCTGATGTTAACGCCACGGACCATGATGGTAACACCGCATTGCTTTTGGCTGTCAGTGGGAATCACAAGAGAGCTGTCGAGATCCTGTTAAAGTATGGAGCGGATGTTAACCATTTGGATGCTAAGGGTTCTTCTATATTATGCCACGCAGCAAGAAATAACAATAAAGACCTGTTGGACATACTGATTGCCAAAGGAGCTGATGTTAATGTCGGCGGAGGTAAACTTCTGTTGACTGCAATTGAAGCGGGGCATAGACGTATAGTTGAAACTTTGTTGAAGAATAAAGATGTCAACGTCAATATTAAATGTGAAGACGGATCAAACCTTTTATACAAGGCTGCTCTAAGTGGTGACGCGATAATAGCCAGGGAACTTATAAAGAGAGGAATCAAAGTTGAAGATTGCATACAAGAACCTTCCCCCTTATTTATTGCAACAACTTTACGACACAAGGAGTTTGTCGAAGTTTTATTAGAAAATGGAGCTAATATAAATCCCGCGGATCCTAATTTATCGTCACTGTATCAAGCAGTACGCTCGAACAATCCAGATGTAATGAAAATATTACTCAGCTGGGGAGCAAACTCTAACATCAGAGATTCAAATGGTAGAACACCATTAGAGCTGGCAGTTGATAAAGCCCAAACACAAAATATCTTATTACTGTTGCAACAAATAGGTGATAAGATTAATGAGAGAGGCAATGACCACTGGTCGTTACTGCACTTTGCTGCTAAAGCGGGTAATCTTGAAGTGACAAAACTCTTGGTAGACCTTGGAGCAGATGTAAATGCTAGGGTCAGACTTGGTTCTAAACCAATCCACATAGCTGTAATAGAGGGCCATCGTCAAATCTTGGCCTTATTCCTGGAACTCGGGATGAGTATTGATGATCTGGGAGCTGCTGGCTGGACTCTGATGCACTACGCTGCGTCAGGAGGGCAGTTAACTATGGTTCAACACTTGATGGACAAACAGGTTGATATTAATTCCACTAATTCAAACGGCTCCATGCCTATTCACTGTTCTGCCGAACTAGGACATACAGAGATGGTCAAGTTGTTATTACAAAGCGGTGCAGTATACGATGCCACAGACAACTTTGGAAGTACCCCTGCAGATTTGACTACAAGTCGAGATATTAGAGAAGTGTTAGACTCAATTGGAAAATTATTTAAGGCTGTCAAAGAAAATGACGTTTTGACAGTTGACATTTTAATCAAAGACTTGGCACAATATGTAGATGTGAAGAGTTCTGAAAATTCAACACTATTACATATTGCCTCCCGCTGGGGCTTTAATGAGGTTTGTGACATTTTGTTAGAGAGCAAAGCCAATCCCAATGCTGCTGGAAATGGTGGGTATGCTCCTCTGCATTATGCATCAAAATTCTCTCATCCAGGAATTGTTGAATCTTTATTGAAATACGGAGCAGTGCACAACCTCAAGGCTAACCATATTTTGACTCCGTTGGATTTTGCCACACAAAAAGATATAAAATATTTACTGCAAATTGTGGCACTCTGTTTCAGGAAAGTGCGAACCTGCGATGTTACGGTGATTAATGATATAACCAAAATAAGAAATGTAGAAATAATAAAAGCAGTGATGAAGGCTCGCGATGACGATGGCAATACGCTTGTGGTTGCTGCCATGAAATATGATTTCCCCGATGTAGACCAGTTAAAGCAAGTTTCACAGGCGAATGTTCCTGACATTTTATGTAGGGTTAACTTTATGTTTATGCACGAAAGATACACAGAGGCCATAGATATTTTAAAACAGCTGCTGAATGACAAAATCGAAATATTGGGAGAGGATAATCCAGGAACGCTGGACATCCAATACAATATAATGCTAGCATTGTGCAATAAGAGTAAATATTTTGAAGCCATGCCCATGTTGGAAGATATCTATAGAAAGACAATTAAAGATTTTGGTCCTCACCATCGAGTCTCCCTGGAGACCAGGAGTATGCTGGCTGTATTGTTAAACCGGTTGGGAAGGTACAAAGAGTCGTGGGATATATTCCAGGAAGTTATGCCGAGGCAAGAGGAAATGCTGGGAGAGGGTCATGATGAGCTTTTAATAACTAAAAACAATGCAGGAATTACGCTTTTTGCTCTTGGGAAGTATGATGAGGCCTTGTGTTTGTACGCGCAAGTTTACGAAAGACATAACAACACACTAGGACCCCTCCATCTTCGCACTCTTGGTGTTCAAAAAGATATTGCCAGGGTTTTGCATACTCAAGGCAAGCTCCACGAAGCCTTAGCTTTGTATAAAACCGTTTATGAAGTTTTCGAAAATACTTTGGGATGTAATCACCCCAAGACTCTCTTAATCAAGCGCGATATGGCAATTGTTCTTATGAGTCAACATAAATGTGACGAAGCTTTGAAAGTCCTTCAGGAAATATTAGATTTTCAGAAGAATGTGTTGGGACTCAATCACGAAGACACT
This sequence comes from Glyphotaelius pellucidus, assembly GCA_936435175.1. NCBI lineage: Eukaryota > Metazoa > Arthropoda > Insecta > Trichoptera > Limnephilidae > Glyphotaelius > Glyphotaelius pellucidus. The sequence continues at coordinate 4,941,398 of OW386561.1, forward strand.
CTCCACACCCAATTTCTTATTACGTATCTTTATCTGGGCCAGAATAAAATGCACAACGCCGTAAAAGTTCACAAGGCGGGGTTAGATGCGAGAAATGCTGTCTTCGGACCCAACCACCCAAATTTCACAAAACTGGATAAAGATATAGAAAGCTGGGAAATATACTTCAAATCAAAATTCGGTGTTGATCTCGGCTATGTTGCTCCGTGTGATTTTAATTTGCTAAATGCATCCAGTGAAGGGGATAGGGGCAAGGTTTGTAGTCTGATAGAGAATGGATCAGATGTGAACACAGCTGACGGCGAGGGTAGAACAGCGCTGCACTTTGCCACCACTGCGGAGGTTACAGAGCTACTGCTGAAAAGCGGAGCCGATGCTACTGCCGTGTCTCAAAAGAGGAACACCCCCTTGCATCTTGCCACGTCCCGAGGTTGCGAGCAAACGGTGCGTCTGTTGTTGCAGAACGTAAAGAGAATCAAACCTAGCGCCTACCATGACTTCATTAACGCTAAAACTGCAGTGGGAGGTTCAACAGCTCTTCACATTTCTGCTGAGAAGGGAGCTGTTGATATTGTGAATTGCCTGTTGACACACGGTGCTTGTTACAACAGTCGAGACCGAAGCGACAATCGCACGCCTCTGCAATGCTCGAGCAGTCGCTCTGTCAGTCAACTTCTGCGTTTAGCCGAGGAAATGTTTGAGATGGCGAGGCGGGGCGGCACTGTGCTTCCTCAGGGAGACGAGAGACATTTGGCGGCGGTGGTGAACTCGAGAGATACAGAGCGCAGGACTCCCCTGCAGCTGGCAGTGGTACATGGAAACACCGCCACTGCCAGACTTCTTGCCGGGCTTTTAAAAACACTGAATTAATCTACCGCTTGTGTTACTGACATCATGTTTCACGTTGCAATTGGATTACTTTATGCAGGCGCTGTGTGTGGATGTGATTGTAGTCATTCTTTCACAGTCCATAGTCGAAATTCACAGTAAATTTGTTATAATTTGAATATTGCAGACAGTATATCGATGCAGGAAATTGACACCACTAAAAAGAATTGTGCATCCTCAAAAACGTTTCTGAATATTTTTGTTGCAAAATGTCTGATAAACCAGTAGCAATGGTATTTTAGTATAATAAAATAGGATAGAATCCAAAACTATACAGAAATTTTTCCAGAATAGGGATTTAATTTTATTTCAGTACATAAAACAGGAATATGCCCAAAAATGTATAAGCATCGTTGTTTATATATGTACATAGTAATAGCAAAAATAATAACAAAAATAGTAACAAAAATAATTAACTAAACTAGCAGTTAAAAACCCGCTCTGCACGTTTTTGCTGCTAGGTCCTGCGGGCAGCTTTTGGTTCGGCTTCGCATAAATTCAATAGGAACTATTCCAAAAATAGCCTGTTCCTTGGATCCATTGTCATCCAGTGATAGTCACCGGGACAAAATAACCGAGGTAGGCAATGACGTCACATTGTCACATGTAATATATAGCCGCTCGATACAACTAAGTATTACCGTCAATCTTTCCATATTCGGAGGAATACTGCTAGTTCACTAAATTCACTAAATCGTAGTTCTTAATATACACTTGCCTGGGGCACGTCCACACCAACCTGCCAACCTGGCGAAGTTTTGGCTTGTTTTTTTATTAGTCTTTTTATAAGCCCAGAAAAAAATAAAGTGTCAGTCCTAAAAAACTGCCTTAAAGTTTAAAATCTCTCTTTTCAGTTATGATTTTATTGTATGATGTGAAAAATTAAATTCTTTACAAAATGACTGTAAAACATTTAAATATTTGTGCCTGAGTTTCACAATTTTATATATTAATACACAGTTTTTCGAAAAACTCACATGGGTCATACAGTCAAAAAACGACCTTGCCGCCCCTTAAGTTCGCCCACCCTAAGGATCGCTTTCGCTTGATAATACACAGTTTTTCGAAAAACTCACATGGGTCATACAGTCAAAAAACGACCTTGCCGCCCCTTAAGTTCGCCCACCCTAAGGATCGCTTTCGCAGTCCAGGGCCTCCCACGCCAAAATGACCTCTCCGCTCTTCGAGTTTGACCGACCGCAGAGACCACAATCGCTAGACAGGAAGCTAAAAAAAACTCACGAAACCGAAACGCGAAAAATTAACGGTAAAAACTGATGCAAAATCAGCGGCGATAACTGGAACCTCCGACTGAATCTCTCATCGACGAAGAAATCGGCCCGGTTATATTTCCCGCCGACAGGTTCGCATTTCGAAAAAGTCGGAGAAAAATTAAGCACTATTCTCATACAAAACGAATTTGCTGGAAATTTACTCATATTATTTTAAAGGCAATTCTGCTAAAAAATGACACTTTAAAGGTACGACACGCGGTACGAGTTATCGTCGAAAAGTCGCATTATGGCGGAAATGTTTTTCAATAAATACGAAGAATAGAAGTTAAGGAAGCTTTTAAAATCGACAAATATGTCGGTCACCATTCAAAATGTTACACAATAGCGCGCGGAAAAATGATATTTTCTGACGTTTCGCAAAACTCGCGTTTTTCTCGAGGGTGCATAATTTATCTGGCCAGTAGAACACCTAATTTTCTTACAAATAAATTCAGGTTGGGTAAATTTTCTCACACCTGGTAACACTGGATTCTGAAATTTTACAAATGGCGGTAGGGCAAAGCTCTCCGCCAACTAAAGATTTCAATCCAGAGACATCTAGCGTTGCGGAATATAAGTACGGATCGTTCACGCAATACAAAATCAAATGTCTGTCGAACACGCCTGTAGTTCTATTTCAATCCGTTCAAATCGGCAGGTTCGTCTGTATCGAAAGAAATTTGCTCAATTCACGAAAAAAGATCTCCGTATCGAGTGTTGCTAGGCGCTCGGTTTTGAAATGCCTATTTTGAGTAGGTAGGTACCTGCACATAACAATTCGGAATCATCAAATAAGAATTGCATATGTTTTTTTTTTGGAAATTTGTAATGAAATTATTTGAAGTTGAAAGGATAATTTATTTTGTAATAATTTTTTGGGCTGTTATGCCGTGTTGCGCTACCTTCGTCTTTAGCCTAGATATTTAAGGGATTTATTTTTTTTAAATATTAAAGTTACATAACGCTTATTTTTGTATTTTGCTTCTTTATGATAATTATTCAACGTTAGAGGCGGGCATTGGCACTGCCGCTCAGGGAGCCATTCGTTGGATGAGCAACACCTCATAAAAATAGGTACACAATAATTTTGATAATTATATTTTTATAGGACCGTTTTTGTAAAAAATGACAAAAAGGGTGACGTACAATATTGAAAATCTACCAGGAGCTCATAATACGCAGGAGTAAAATATTACAGAGGGTACATTTATTTACTGGGCTACTCAGACCTCACTTTTCAAGTATTAGTTGAGATTGTTTTGGAAAAGTTTCACTTCTACCGCGTGTAAACTGCACTCGAATTTTTTTTGACAACGTACTCGGACACTATATATTCTGAACATTTCTAATAAAATGAGTAAATTTAAATAAAGATGGTCCATTTTTTTTTTGCGAAATGGTGTAGGTACCTTTTGAATACTGTACGGGAACTAATCGTTCGTACATTTTACATTTAATTTCAATGTGCAAACCGCACAAGAGTCCCGATTACTGCCGTCCGGAGTCAGTGCGACTACGGCGTCCCCAGTTGGGTTTAGTTTTAGTTTCTGAAAAATTCTGAATAATAAATTTTTATAGCGCCGTTTTTTGAAAAACTACGGTAAGCTGCACTCGAATTTTTTTTTGACAACGTCCTACTCGGATACTATTTATTCTGAACATTTTTAATGAAATGAGTAAATTTAAATAAAGATCGTCCAATTTTTTTTTGCCAAATATTGTAGGTACCTTTTGAATACTGTACGGGTTCATACATTTTAAATTAAATTTCAATGTGAATACCGCACAAGAGTCTCAACTACTGCCGTCTGGAGTCAGTGAGACTACGGCATCCCCAGTTGGGTTTAGTTTAAGTCTCTAAAATTTCTGAATAATACATTTTTATAGCGCCGTTTTTTGAAAAATTACTTTCAGTTATAAGTTCAAAAATTTCCGATATCCAACAATTTTTTTTTTCCAAAATTAAAAAATTTCCAGAATCCAATAATTTTTTTTTCCAAAATTGAAAAATTTCCACAAACCAAAAAATTTTTTTTTCACAATTAAAAAATTTCAAGAAACCGAAAATTTTTTTTTTCAAAATTCAAAAATTTCCGGAAACCAAAAAATTTTTTTTTCAAAATTAAAAAATTTCCAGAATCCGAAATTTTTTTTTTCCAAATTTAAAAAATTTCCAGAAACCAAAAATTTTTTTTTCAAAATTCAAAAATTTCCAGAAACCAAAAAAGTTTTTTTTCAAAATTAAAAAATTTCCAGAATCCAAATTTTTTTTTTCCAAAATTAAAAAATTTTCAGAATCCAAAAAAGTTTTTTTTTTCCAAAATTAAAAAATTTCCAAAACTCAAAAAATTTTTTTTTGAAAATTCAAAGATTTACAAAATCCAAATTTTTTTTTATTTAAAATTCAAAAATTTCCAAAATCCAAAATTTTTTTTTTTTAAATTACACCCTACAGTACCCGAGATGGATATCAAATTACGCGTCTCGACCTACACAATCCAAAGGGCTGACTGAAAAAATTGAACGATAAAATCCGAGGACCCTTTTAGGCTCTATTGGTTTTTCTAATTTAAATTAAATGAAAAACTGAACGCCCTGAGTCGGGCGGCTGGATTGGTTCAGTACTGAATTGAGCGGTAAGCTCCTGGGCCGTTTTAAAAGTGTCGACGACCAATGTGGCACTGTGGGAAGAGTCTTTAAGACAGTAAACTATACGTTTCGGGTAACAAATTACGCGTATCGATCTGCACAGCCCAAATGGCGCAGTGAAAATTTGAGCAGGAAGCTACTTGGCCTGCTTTTGCGAGAAAAGGCCCGTACCGAACGCCTTGAACCGGGTGACCGAAGCGGCCAGAGAGCAGGCGTACGCAATTGGGCTGTCAACTATCTGTGCCCTTTGTAGACGGACACTCCTCGCTTTATCCACATTCAAATGACGTTTTTTTCTCTACCTATTTTATTTAACACACACTCTTCGCTTCATCCGCGTTCACACGTCAAATCGCGTAGTGTTTAACCCCTTGGTTGCCTCTGCAACAGGCAAAGCTAGTATAAAATAAAATACTCTTTTGGCGATGTTTTTCTAGTGAATAAATCATAACAGGCAGCTGGTGTTAAACGGGAATTTAAACCTTATTGCCATCTGCATAAGGAGAGATATTGTTAGCGGTCTGATCCCGATTTTATATGCATGATTGCTGTATTAGATGTTTACATTGGTTATTTGGTTGTAACCCAATTATATTTATATACGTGGTGTTTCTTACTATTTTTTACTATAAATTGTTTATTATAACTTCACTGCATAACATTCTAGGTGCGAATAACACATGAATTAATTGTATCTAATATTTTTATATTACTTGCGTGGCAACTTTCCCTTATCCCTCTCCTCCCCTTACCCTTCCCAACCCAAATCCCTATTTTGCAGTCTATTTCAGTTATAATCACACTTATTTTAATGTTGTGTATTAGTTTACCATTTGTTGAATTCACATTTGTACTCTTATTATTTTTTTTTAAATATTCTAGTTTATATTCAGTTAGTCTTGTTTCTAAATACCTATCTTTGAACATTAATAATTGGTCTGTTTTTTTATCATCCTCTTATGTTTATTGTATTACTAAGACTGTTAATGTTCCTTAAATAAATAAATAAATAAATTATACATTAATAAATTAAATTAAAATGTACATTAAAGTTTAATTATATTTAAAAAATCATTTTATGTGTTTTCTTTACACCTACAAATATCATTAAATTGGGAAAAAAATTGAGCAGGTTATGAATTTTAGAATTCTCAGCACAAGCAAGAAACTCCAGCCATTTTGTATAATATTTTTCCTAGAAAATTAAGATTTTAAATTATAGAAAAAAAAAATTATTATTATAATATCCATGCACAGTTTTTGAATTAGTGGGACTTTTGTTTAGACTTTTTTTATAAATATTTTCTTATATTTTTAATTATATTAATTATCCTGTATTTTATATAACTGTTCTAATGTAACGTAATTTTTCAATCAATAATAATAAAAACAATTGAAAAATAAAAAAATAAAATAACAAACAAAAAAAACAAATCAGGCAGAAATGCTAAGAACTTTTTTCCATAGGAAAGCTAATAGTTCAGAAATGCACAAAATAATTTGCAAGGCAGATAGAAACATTACACCTTTAAATTTATACGACGAGAATGCCAACATTCTTTTAAATACCAACCAGGAATTATTAGATTCCTGGTTAAATAAAATTATTCACGCCAAACACTTCAATTTTCTCAACCAAACGTATGTTGACAAACTTTCATCAAACAAATGGTTGAGTATTGGAGAATTGAGCGCAGAAATAAAAGGATTTATGCTTCCATTCAGGATAGAGTCATTAATACTAAAAATTATAGGAAGTATGTATATAATCAAAGATACAAATCAAATTGATGATTTATGTAGAAAATGTTTGGCTTTTCCGGAAACTATAGAACATATTATATCGGGATGTTCTATATTAGCGCCATCCGAGTATACATTTAGGCACTATAAGGTTTTAAAAATAATTGACCAAAGTTTGGTCATTAAACATAACTTGATTGACTGCCGTAACCATATTATGAATACGAACCAAATTCATTTTTAGAAAATGAATTTTATAAAATATATTATGATAAAACTATACTAACAGACAGAACAATTAGTCATAACATAATAGACCCGATATAGTTTTACATGACAAAATTAAAAAACTAACTTATATCATTGATGTCGCTATTCCAAATTCCTGTAATATTCAAAAATCTGTTTCTGAAAAAATTAGAAAATATACTGATTTCGGAAATGAGATTAAAAAAATTCGGCATTCTCAGACTAGAAAAATATTACCATTTGTTTGTTATTTCGGCTAGTGGCATTATACCTAGTTTTGTTATTCAAAATTTTAGCTTATTAGATTTGTCAAAGAATCTATATATAAAAATGCAAAAATCAGTCATATTAACCACCCTACCTCTGGGTAAAAAAACACCGGGTTTTTAAACGATTATATAAACCGTTCCACCTGCATAGAGAGTACCACTGATTTGCAGCGGCGTGACTTGTATGGGAGAGACGAAAATACCCGGACACATCTCGTAGCTTCGCGATAACGCAGGAACAAACTTAATGTATACGAATGTACCACGTACGTTTTGTGGGTTTCGGGTACAGTTATTTTTTTACCTGAACGTAAGTGATACGGCTTGTTGCGTTTGGGCGATAATATAGCGGACGTATCACGTACGTTCATGTGTGTAGGGCGGTTAAATACATGTAGAATTACGAAAGATTTTTTAAATATTTATATTGAGGGATCAGTAGGATTTATCGGTCCAGTTAGGAGTTCTATTGAGCCGAACCCTCTGATATGAAAATATCTGGAGTCGGTGAATTATTTTCCCATTTGGTCCCTGGTAGGTTGACGTGTTGTTCTTGTATTGTTTTGTATTTATTATACTTATATAATGCAATTACATCGCGTGGATTGACTAGATGATCATTTGTGGAAAAGTGTGTGGAAGGGTTAAGTTTTTCCTGTGGGAAGATTTAACCCGGACATAAAGTCAAAAGAACTAGTAAGTTTAAAATGACGTAAAATAACTTACTTACTTTTTTTTAAGTTAGCTCCAGACAGGAGTACAAGAAAATAAAATCCATCAGGACCTGTGTTGTCATTGGAAATGCTGTGTGGAGAATCTTTTTAGGGAGAGGAATTTCGGGGAAAAGATCTGAGGGGTGGGTAGGAATCTGGGGGTCAATGTGTCCAGGAGTTATGGACTATCAATCCTCCCCTCCCACTCTGGTGCAAGGCAATGGGTCAAGAGTGTTCAGCGGAAAGGTCTAGGTTAGGTCTCCCTCAGCCAGTCTCTTCTGATCCGACCTGCCAGTAGCTGGGCAAATGCATGCGCCGCCAAGACCTGGACAAACCTCTCCCCATGAACCCGGACACCCCTGCTAAGTCAATAAACATTTGAGAGAAGCCTTTTCCAAAGCTGGACATGAAAATACTCATGAAGAAAACACAAAAATACAGAAAAACAATATCATTTTTATAAAATATATTTATTTGTCTTTGAATTTGGAATATTAAAAAACATTAGATATAATATGTTATACTACATATTTATATATAAAGCAAACACCTGAGAAAGCAACACCATCCTGAAAACATGCTAACACACTGACAGTCAAGATGGCTACCGATTTTGTTCAAACACACATGGTTGAATGTTGACTTGTTCTTTCAAATTCTTATGATTAAAATAATAACATAATAATTAATATCATTCAGATAATGTTTGGTTGCTATAACATTAAAATTTAGATAAATAATTGTAAATTTCTTAAATAAAAAATGTATATCCATAGACATCCAAATTGATATACTTGCCCTAACGTGAAATCTGGATATCATTTCGACGAGCTGGAGGCAAACTACATGACCATATTTTAGGCACCAGGAGGATTCGAGAATGCTTTGAATAAACTACGACATCAGTTGTACGTTGATCTTGAAGAGTGCACATTGAAATAACGTAAGGCAACAATTAGCAGCGCAATCCATCGTGGGACCTTTCCGAGCAGGGTCTAATGTTAGTTTTTAAAAGTTTGACCACATTTGTAAAAGTGTCTAACTAAATAGTGTAACAAAATATTAAATTTTGGAAACAAACCTGAAAGGCTATTCCCTAAAATTTGTGATAAGAGATTGTTCTCCCGCAAGAAGTTCTGTCAGATTTGTGTGATTTTCTACAGCTATTAAATTAATAAATAATCATGCATACTTGCAGGAATTCGTGTTTAAAACGACCCAAACTAAAATATGTGACAGCTCACAGCTGAAATTTTGACATCGGCCGATAGAAAAAGCAAACAACAGCCGTAGAAAATCACACAAATCTGACAGGACATCTCGCGGGAGAACGATCTCTTATCACAAATTTTACGGAATAGCTTTTCTGAACTTTTTTTTACCCGATTTGGGGTTTTGTAGTCATGCTTTTTAAGCAGCCATCAATTTGCGCGCAATTGTAAAATCGACTAGTAATTCATATGAAGATTTTATTTTTGAGGAATAAACACTGATATATTAATGCGATCTGTCTGTATGCTGTCAGATTCATTTATTTATTGACAAATCATAGAAAGGAAAACAGTCCCAACTTGGTTTATTCCCACTTCCCTGAAAGCTGGTCTATCCATTTGGATGTCTATGTGTTTATCTTTGTAAAGATTGACCCTCGTACAGATTTTTTAGTCTTAGCAAATACAAAAAAAAAAATGATCATTTGCGATACAGATTTTTTGGTATTCTTTTGAAAGTAATAATTGAGCCCTTGTCTGGAATAATGTTGTATCCAACAAAACTATCAATGTTGAATTATTGATGGAATAATGTTGGGCATATTAATATATATTTTAAGGTAAGGATTATGGTAATAAAAAATTTTTAGGCCTGTGGCAGCCTTTTAAAGTTTGGTTTGTGGAAGAATGTTGTATAATGCCATTTATCGAAATCGTGGCGCATGGTTTAATTTATGAAAATAAATGGAGAAAACGAATTTCTAATGGCTTCAACTAGAAAGTCTTCAAAGCCAAGAAACTGAAAGCAGCAGGAAAGAAGAATTTTTCCAGAAAAAATATTAAGCATACTTTTTAGCCATTGAAACAGTTTTGTGGAATAATGTTGTATGTTGATCTTAAGACAATATCTAGAACGTAAATGATTTCATTTATTTACATAGTTTTTTTTGCTTTTTAAGCTCAAATACATCAATGACATGTGAACATTAATGTTACAAGAGCATGTTTAGTTATTTATTTGTAAGAGACAAACAGCTTATAGGTACATAAAAATATAGAGATACATAATATACAAGTAAGATAAAGTCAAGCCAAAAAGGTTTCCTATGATAAAGTTTTTTGGATATGGAGTTTTATTATAACTTAAAATTAATTTTAGGCGAGGAGGAGGAGGAAAATAGGATAAGGAAAGGAGATGCTCCCTATATGTTCCACACTCTTGTATTAATTTTTGATTGTACGCGTTACTTCTATTCGGTATTTTTGCTGTTGCTTTCTATTAGTTACGAATAGTAAAAAAAAACGTTTTGTGGAAAAACGTTGCGTGTAAATTTTTTATACATACAACATTATTCCACAAATTCAGCGTAAATTCTAGTAATAAACTCTGATTTAATTATCTTTCTAGACGACATTTAATGCATTTTAAATACAAAATGTTATGAAATAAAACTGGTTTTGTTTTTTCAATTTTTCTCGGAACGAGAATGTTGTTGGATACAACATTCTTCCGGGCAAGGGCTCAATTATTGACATAATAATCATTAATGATTCGTAATATTTCAAAAACTAAAAAATTGCACAAGACACAATTATCAAGAAGCACTGTTTTACTTTTTTTTCAAGTTCTAAAAAAACTAAACATGTTTTAGTTGTTCAAAGTACAAAAATAAAATACTACATAGCTATACAAAAATAAAATATATCAGTATTACATTTATTTTTTTTAATTGTGCAGATTTTCAATTTCATTTTCACAGCTAAACCAAAATAATTTTAGTCAAATTGATCTTACAATAAATATCATTTTTAATGAAATTGATCATAATTTTTTTATTTAAAGTCGAAATATGTGTTAATATTATTATTGCTTGATTAATTTTAACTAACCTAACCAAACATTCATATCACAAATTCTTCAGTCCTTGCAAAAATAAATTTTGAAAAACCTGTACACTCTTTTATATTAAAGCATTGCAAACAATATTAGTGATTCTCAACAATGAAAATTTTAAACAGAAAATCAGTAAAACGATTCGGTCGCATCTAGGATTTGAACCGTTTGTTTGAGAGTCGCTAATATTCTCTTCAATGATTAAATATTACAATATGAGATTTTTACTTATTAAGTTATTCAAAAAATAAAAACAAATAATTTTATATTATGTACCTTGTTAACAAGTGCTTTTTTTATAAAGTTTATTAATGATAGTTCAAATTCAATTCAGAACTCAAAATTTTGATATTAAACATATAATATGGATGTTTGATTCTTTAATTTAATTGATAAATAAAACACTTGTGTTGCTAAGTTGTGTAACGAAGAAACGACATTTATGTTTATTATATCACTTTCTTTTTATGGTTTCTTCTAACAAACTGATTCTTTACAAATAAAATCATAGAATAATAAAACAAGTGACAATTCTCATTTTAACCGACACCACAACAATACTTTTTCTTTACATACATATACGGCCAACCACCGAAGAGCAAAATGGATATAAGTGTGTGGTGGGTGTATTTTAATGCACAAAAGTATGATCAAATATCCCTTGCTTCAAGTGAAAAAAATTCATATCTATTTTTTGCCTGTTAAACTGCCAGACAGCAGTTGTCCCGTTATACCGCCAGACAGCTGTTCAAATCATGTTAAACTACCAGATAGCAGTTTAAGCCATGTTAAACTGCCAGATAGCAGATTAAATCCTGTTAAACTGCCAGATAGCAGTTTAAATTCTGTTAAACTGCCAGATAGCAATTTGTCAACAGATTCTTATTGACAATCTACTTTATATTTTAAAACTTAAAACTATGCATATTATACTATACATATTATTTTGAATCATAGACAAAGAACATTTATAGTAAATAAAATTTAAAAAAAAAACATAAAATAAATTCAGAATCAGAAAAAAGTATATATAAAGTACAGAGAAAATCAGAAAGAAAAATATATTAGTACAAAAAGTCTTTTTCACAACCAATTTTTTTAACATGTATCTCCTGCTGAAAATTGGTAACATGTTGTATATTTTAGGGACATTGTATATTAAGATTCTTTGAACCTATTTATTGAGATATCTGGGAATACCATGATATCTCAATAAAAAGGTTCAAAGAATTTTTTCTTAATTTTATTTATTAATCCAAAGACAGTACGTTTACACTGGTTTTTTTTTTATGCCTGTCTCACTAGGATATACCTGTGTCGAGACAGGCTTAGAGATACATAAATGAACATATTTAAGGAACATATTTGGTAGTTATAAAGAATATATTAATTTGACTACAATAAAAATACAAAGGTGATTGGAAGTGTGGGTATATTTTTGAAAGAGGGTTATCATATAAATGAAGGAAGAAATGAAGTACAGTAAATAGTAAATCCTGTTAAAATCTATTTACGGAATTAAATTTGACGTGATTCTATTTTTAAGGAACCGAAAAAACCAAACTTTTTAAGCATGAAAACATCTTAACCACTGGAGCAACCACGCGAAATAAATAAATTTGCCTCGATTGCTCGAGATTTTCAAAAGATCATTTTTTAAATTTTTCGCCAACATTAAAAAATCATACCTTCAAATTTTAACACGGAGACATAAAAACTTATTATAGCGCTATATAGCCAATAAATTAACCTGTATTTTACCGTTTGGCTCATATTTGTAGGATTTATAAAAAAAGTATTAAAAAATCGTATGTGTGTTGTCTGTGATATACTTGATAATAAAAGTTGCATTTCTATGGAAAAAAAGGACTTAATGTAACCCTAAACAGTTGATCAGAAATTTTGGGTGAAAAAAATATTTTAAAAATTTATTTTTAACATTGTTCTAAAACAGTCTACGAAGTTCGGATTTGCGACATCTATGGTCAAAATAGATAAAGCATTTCAATAGCATCGTTTTAAAATAAATGGCTGGCCATGAAAATGTTTTAAATAATTACAATAAATGTTTTACGAATGGTAGGAAAATGTGGTCGATTTTTGGACCGCTGTCAATCGCAGAAAAATAAAAGTGGTCCATTTTTCGACCATAATCGCTCCAGTAGTTATGTGGGAACTTTTTAAGCGAGTTTCACTGTAAACGATTTGTTGTAAGTATAACATAACTAAGGCTTACATTATTTAAATCTGAAATACTTTCATAGTAAGCCAATCAGTCTGGCACTACTGCAAATGTTGCAAAGCAAAAAATAATTGGGCAGAGGAGAAAAAAGGAGGGAGGTAAAAAGAAAGATGGGGAAATTGACTAGGTACATAAATATATATTTTTTAAATCTGTCGGTAAATAAATATAATATATTAAATAATTATTACAATACTATAATTCAAACTAGCAAAACTAAATAATAATATTTAATAAAAAATTAAAAAGGAGTTCAACGCACTTAACCAAAAATAAATTTATATATTTTTTTGATTTAATATTGTACAACATTTTTTTTTTTTTACATGAAATAGCGCACAAGAGTCCCAACTGCTCCCGTCTGGAGCTAGTGAGACTATGGCATCCCCGATTGGGGTATGTTGTGAGGCTGAAGGTAGTGGGGAGGGGAAGAAGATAGTGAAGAGGAAGGTGGGGAAGTTCCTGGCTATTCAGATCTGGTCACTAAACACGGCTAAAGCCATTTCAAGCAACGTTTCAATTCTGAATGGTGGTCTTACACCAGGGCGATACTGATAGTATCTTCCACTCTGGAACGTGCCGCAAATATACTATATATATTATTTTAAATGAATAAATTATGAAACAACACAAATTCATCAAATAAATAAATTCGCAGGTTCGAACCCGCGAAATTCAGTTTGTGAGTCGAGAGTCTTACCTCGGGACCACGGAGGCCGTTGTGTTTTCTTAAAAATATAATCTAATTCAAAAATTCAATGTGTAAAAAAATTTACGTATAAAATAAAAGTTACAATGTTTAATCCGTCAGGACCATTTGTTCAGTTCTCGGAACAACTCATATAAGTTTCATAGAAATCGTTGTGTCTCCCTTAGTATCATGCTTAGAAATATGATCTAAACGGTGCTAGAAAGAGAAAATACCAGGCTTTATATTTAACTGTAAAAGTTAACCGCATAATAAATAAAATGTACACCTTTATGAATCTAAAGTTTCTCGCCGCAATTTGAAAAAAAATTTATGAAACTTTGAGAATTTTTTAATTAATTATTTTACATGAAACACCCAAAAAGCGAGTTCACGATAACATTTATAATACATTTGCGTAATAAATTATATATGTGTTTTTATATTTTTTCGTTATCAGTAATTTTAGTTAGAAAAAATGTAAGGTGAGCCATTTTTTAAAAATTTTTATATTTGCACGTGAAATTTTCAAATTTCAAAAATTTTACGTTTATTTCAAATTATAAAAATTTGAAAGCGTATTTTATCACCTTTTCAAAAGAGTTTTTAGTTTTCAGATACATCCAGAAATATTCCATTTATTTGGATTTTATTGCAAAATGGAAATATTTTGACCCTCTGATAAAATACGGTCGAGGCTTTAAATTGAAAAAGATAGGGCGATACTAATCATAGTAATAATAATAAATGTTTTATTATCTTACTGTTTTTGTGACAAATAAAGATAATGATATCCTCACCGGGATTTCCCGTGCTGTGGATTTCTTTTTGTCTAATCACAGGAGACCCAAGTTGTCCCAAAACATCATATGCCGTTATAATAACAGGAGACCCAGATTGTCCCAGAGCGACCGTGAATTATTAATAGTTAGATATCTCTCTTCCTGTCGTGCAAATATTTGTGATTTCTTTTATGTTAGAGAGCGAAAGAAATAATGCTTCTAATTGCCTTAGGAATATATGAGCTATGTTGTTCAGATATTTTACAAACCCGATCATAAGTGACGGATTTATTTCACGCCAATTTGAAAAAGTGGAGCGACAGTTTTATTACAAATTTTCTTAAGAAAAGAAATCTGTTTTGAAATTTTTAAGTTTATTCTGCTGTTTTACAATGTAATAATAAGAATTGTAAATGTAGATACAAAAATAAAATCAATATTTAAAAAACATATAAAAACCATAAAAAAACCTTTAATTGCTGACGTGGGTGTCTGTCAGACGGCATGCATATTTAAGAGGAATAAAAACGCTGGAAATATTTCAATTCTCATGCCATACAAAATTAGAAATCGCACGTCGTATTTGCACGAGGCAAGTAATCGAAAAAGTGGTTTTTATTTATTTTGTGCATAATTTTATAAGAATGAAAGAAAGTTAGAACATACAAAACCTCAAAAATAGTCTTAGCCATAAAAGGGTATTAAAAAAAAATTGTTTCTTTTATTAATTCATGGTTAAGTCATGCAAAAATATTTTTTTTAGTGGTTTACGCTTATATTTTTTGTTACGTAAATAATAATTATATTGTATTCCAATACATAGAAAAGCTAGTAAAGCTTCAATTTATCCGTAGCATATTTTTTAATGTTCATACTGCAAACCGATTCGTCGTAAAGATGAATCTAAATAGTATATTAATAGGATTTCACGTGTAGCTTTATCTTGATCATATATTTCCGCCTCAAATTAACAAAGATATCCAGATAAACATTTTGAACAGATTTTTTTCATGTTTGTACAAAATGTTAAATGCTCAGATGGGTCATCAGCAATAGTGCACCTACTAACCCACGTCAACAGTTAAAGATTAAAATAAAAACTAAAAATAAACTAAGTGCTAAAATAGACATTTCAAAGACGACAAATAAAATACTCAAATAATATAAAAAAACAAGTTTAAATGCAAAAGTATATTATAAGACCTCCCGTTAAAATGTTGTTGTGAATATACTGAAAGTATGTTCCATTCTAGACACTTACTTTTGGAAATTATTATACAAATTAAATACATATAATTACAAACTCAATATATTGTTTGTACAAAATCAGTAC
This sequence comes from Glyphotaelius pellucidus, assembly GCA_936435175.1. Classification (NCBI taxonomy): domain Eukaryota; kingdom Metazoa; phylum Arthropoda; class Insecta; order Trichoptera; family Limnephilidae; genus Glyphotaelius; species Glyphotaelius pellucidus. The sequence goes on from OW386561.1 coordinate 4,957,333, forward strand.
ATTAAAACAAATTTAATACACTTAATTCTGTTTTTACACAGTGAATACGTTAAACAAAATGAATATTGTATAAAAAAGATAGCACAACATAATGGGTAGGAAAATCAGATATAATGTTGCTGTCAGACTATAAAATCATCCGTTTACGCACATTTGGTGCAAAACCACTTTTATCACTTGAAATTTTATCTTAATTCTATCTCGATTTGATTCCATTTTAACACAATTCTAAGTACTATTTGATTCTATTAAAAAATAGATACAAATTAAATAATTTAAATAAAAATTCATAATGTCATATCTCTCTGCAGGCCGCACAAATTTCAATTCTCTTTAACGTCACTCTAAGTTGTACACTGAACTTATCGACACGTAAACGTCAGTTCCTACCACGGATTCTAAAATTTGCAAACTCCAAACTCAGCGTTGCATCGGCGGTACCGCATTGAACATAACCATGTTGCGGTCACACCAGAAAGTAACATTTACTGCCGAATGTGCGACAAAGCACTCCAAAAGCAAGAGACAATCATTCTCAGCTCGATGGGCATCAATTGCTTCTTTTTCAAGGAGGTATTCGTAAATAGCTTTCAGACCGTACGAGTTCGGCCCGCCTCCAACTTCAAACAATTCACGAAACATTACGTACGAATCAACGCACACAATGTCTTTAATTAGATGACTGTTCGCTTCTATGATGTGAGTGCGAAGAACAGGGTAATCAAATTTTAAGCCGTTATGCGCAACAAAACACACGGGAGCTTCTAGACTTGATAAGAAAATGTTTAACATGATGACTGTTGACTTGTCAAATGCATTCTCACTGGCCAAAAGATCGTTTGAGAGGCCAGTCAGTCCCGTAACCCTGGATGTAATTAGTCGGTTAGGTTTAAAACACAAGACCAACTTCTGGAGAACTCTTGGTAAGTTCCCCGCCGGTGTTTTGAGTAAGACTTTTCGGTGCACAGCCACCATCGCCAGCTCTGTTATCTTCGTTTGATTCCCCTCATTGCGAGGCAGTCCAGTTGCTTCCAAATCGAGAAATACAAAAGTCTGTATGACAGGTTTTGTACCTCGTCCTGTTGCCATGATTATGTTTGTTGAATTTAAAATTAATATTCAAAGTATTTCTTATTTCACGTTAGATATAAACTAAAGATAAATAAATAAAAACAACTGCAAACAATGGCTGCTGACTACTTTGACTGGCGTCCTGTGTCACTCTCAGATAATGGCTATAGATTATCACGATAACCAATCATAATACATTCCATGCTTATCAAAAGAGATAGTGAAAATGGGCGCATTATACAGATTTCTAGTAGCCATCTTTAGCTATTTATATAACAGAGTAAATAATTTAATATAGGTGTCATTGAGGGCTTTTATTATTACTGTGACGACCCACGTTTACGGTACATAAAAAAGGAAATAAACATATGTTTCTTGTCGCTATAATGCTGCAGTTCTTTCTTACACATTGTAATGGTGAGACAAAAGATGAGACACAAAATATGTGTCTGTTTCCTCCAAAGGACTACTTTTTGCCTTTGGAGGAACAGATGTATTTCAGCTACGGTGACGGGAATTGCGTTTAATATTTTTATTGAGTGTGTGAAGCTAATGTTAAAAAAAAAAAAGAAAAAAAAGTGGTTACGTAAACTAGACATACGTAATGAAACAAATATAGTAAAAAAGTATAATAGTAGTAGTCCACAACGGAGTTATGATACCAACTACGATTGGTGCATGGAACTGGCAGAGGAAGGACGAAATAGAATGAAATGAGATTCCAGAGGTATATTAATTGAAATGTGTATTACGAGTGTGGAGATTTATACGCAGGGCTTAGATAAGCATAATGAATGAGATTAAGATAGGTACGCTTATATGAATTAACAGATGGACAGATAAAGACTCAGGAGAATATATTACACGCAAGTAAATGAGAGAAAAAGTCCGGGATGTCCCACAAAGACGTTGCAAGATCTTGCATAAACCTAGCTTAAGAACACCATCAAAATAATTTTTTAAAAACTTTAACATATTCACCATTATAATACCTTACTGACCAACACTACAAGGATGAAACCTCAAAACTCCTGAACATTGCAAAATTAAATACATCATTTGACCAGAAAAATCATAAATTCCATGATACAAAATAGATAAATAAGATAAAAAACAATATACAAGTAAACATGAAAATGATGAAATCGTAAAAATTATGAAGTAACACCAACACAACCTACAGTCAACAAACATGTAGATGAGAAAATCATGATGTAACGCCAACATAACCTACAGTAAACAAACATGTAGATGAGGAAATCGTGATGCAACATCAACACAATGTACAGTCAACAAATATGCAGATGAGGAAATCATGAAGCAACATCAACACAACCTACAGTCAACAAACAAGTAGATGAGATAATCATGATGCAACATCAACACAACCTGCAGCCAACAAACATGTAGATAAGGAAATCGTGATGTAACGCCAACACAACTATCTACAGTCCGCCTCAGAACAGGAATCCCCAGAGAGGAGGACTGCGAATAAACTACTGTACTTTGTAATCTTAATATATAAAAATTAATTTATTTATTGTTTCTTTTTTTGTCCCTTATGTGTTCCTAAATCATTCATCCAATTGCGATGGCACTTTGGGGATTTGATGTGCGCATGCCCGGGATGGTTTCTACATATAATAGTGAGCTCTGGCGTTACGCAATTTTTTTCTGGACTAATTACCCGATTGCTATGAAACTTTGGTGAGTTGTTGTGCGCATGCCCGCAAAGGATTCTATGTGTACTGGCGAGCTACGGCGTTATGAAATTTGAATGAAGTCATTTGAAATATATGTGTATTTCATTAGTTTAGCAGCAAGGATGGAAAGAGGGAGGAGTATCCGGGAGGGAGACTTGCGGAGAGGAGGGGAGTTTGCTGGATGGGGGGACGTGGGAGGCTAGAAGACGGAATGCGGGAGGTAAAGGAAACCGATACATATGGAAAAAGGATACGCAAGGAGAAACAATTTTTTTCTTTTTGTGGCATTGCAACGCATTCCGGGTTTTCGCTAGTTAAACAATAAAAATAAAATATATATAAAATAAAATCATGTAAAAGTGAATTTTCAGTCAACATAAATATGATGTGTAAATCTATAAAAAACTATAAAAAAAAACACCGTAGGGTGAAGTCATTAATTAGTAACAAAAAGTTCCTTATTCTTATATTGAATGTTGGGAAACTTCTTCCCGGATTGCATCGGTGGCAAAATGCTAAATGGAACCTTATTGGAGTCACACCAATCCACAATCTCCGCTGCACGCGCCATACAGCTTTCCAAGAGCAAGAGACAATCATTCTCCGCTCTATGGGCGTCAATTGGTTCTTTCCCAACAAGATACTCGTAAATTGCTTTAAGATTATATAATTTTGGACCGATCTTCTTCGCCTTGGCAGCCTTCTTGATTACTTTCACGTTCGAACGAACAGGAGAACACGTTGAAGAAGAAACTCCAGAACGCTTTTCCGGAGTGCAATCAATCTCCGAAGAAGACGAATATTGCTGCTCCAGAAAGTCGATGTTTGCCAGATCTGTCTCATCTATTTCCACGTTCCATTCGTCGACAGCCGTGTTTTGTATATCCGCTAAAACTGGCGGTATTTTTAAGATTTCTCGAAACATTACGATGGAGTCGACGCACATTATATCTTTGACTAGCTCCTGCCTTGACGTCTGGATGTGAGCGCTGAGAATAGGGTAATCGAATTTGAAGCCGTTATGCACAACCAAACACACAGGAGCTGGTTGATTCAATAAAAAGTTGTCAAACATCGCAAGTGCTGCCTGGTTGAAAGCATTCTCATTGGCTAAAAGTTGATTCGAAAGACCGGTTACCTCTGTAACCTTGGAATTAATTTCAAGGTTGGGTTTGAAGCACAAGACTAACTTTTGAAGAACCCTGGGTAATTTCCCAGGGGTTGTGTTCAGTAAAGTATGCCGGCTTACTGCCACCATCGCCAGCTCCGTTATCTGGGTCTGATTTCTCTCCTGCCAAGGAAATCCTGTAGTTTCCAAGTCCAGAAACACGAAAGATTGTATTAAATTCCTTACACTTGGTTCCATTGTCACGATTTTATGCACTTCAATCCGTACTAGTTTAAAAAGTCGTAACTAGTTGTAATGAAAGTTATAACGTATCACAATATAAAATTCGACGGCAAAAGGAGCGCGAAAAACATTGTTTATTCTGTAATTCGGTCACTATATCTTATCTGTCACTGTCAAATAGAGATGCGTGAAAAGTAATCATTCGGTACTAAAGTAATCGGTACTCACAAAGTAATCACAGTACCGACTACCAAAAACGAAAAGTAGTCGTTACTCTTGATATGATTACTTTTGATACGGATACTATTGTTACTATTCGTGCCGCAGGAGGCGCTCCAGTACCGATTACTTTGTTGTTACTATTTGGCCGCTGGAGGCGCTCCACGCCAGTCAGCTGTTCTAGGAATGGTGTGAATAAAATGTGTAAAAAAATTATCGCCAGATTGTAATAGTGTTTTATTAAATTATCCCAAAGCTAAAAACAAAAAATCAAAACTCGCATGTAAAATTAAGTTTGGAATTTCAAAGGAAGATGACACGTCAATCCAATGTGTTAATATGTAATTTGTTTGCATAAATTTCACAGATAATGTAAATTAAAAGTTATGTATTTTTCATATAAACACACACAAAACTCTTCAAAACACTCTTAACCAATATTATACGTAGAATCCCAATAATTCATAACCAGTAATTAAGTACACAAACGTCAAAATGTAACCAGTAACGATTTGTATCCATTATCAAAGTATCTGTCGGTACCCGGAACCGAAAGTAGTCAAATATCTAAAGTAACGGATTGATACTAGTAGTAGATACTACCCGAAAGTATTCACAGTATCCAAAACATTCAGTAACCAAAGTAATCAAAGCATTCAGTAACGGATAGATACTTAAAGTAGATACTACCCGAAAGTAATCACAGTAATCAAAGTAACGATTACATAGTACCGATTACTTTTTGTGAAAGTAACGGATACCGACGGGTAGTAAAAGTACCGATATTGAACACCACTACTGTCAAATGTCAGAAGTCATTGGCCATAGATAAGGGCGATAACAAAACACAATGAGTTTTGTTTAAATAGATGGTGAAGAAAGGTGCATTTTGCAGAATTCTGTATGTCAACATCGTAACACAATTGAAATGGGCTTGGTTTATTGACGATTGAAATATTCTATTGAATTGAATATTGATTTTGTCAAAAAATATGTATATTTGGGTATTACTATAGACTATTATATGAAATGGGATGTACACATTATTAATGTTGGTAAACGTTTACTCTGTAGGATTTATAAAATAAAATATTTCGAGCACTTAAAAATTAATCTACATATCTCTGGCTGAATCCACTATCCGTTATGGAATTACTTCTTGGGGACATTCTTGTAAAACTAATATTATATATAACAAAATTGTTAATCCATAAATATACCAACGCACACAGAAGCGACACTTAATCAATTTATAAGTCTCAGAATGTTTTACCTGTCAGAGGATTATTGTTTTATAATATTGTAAGTAAACGTGTTATATTGTCTGATTCCGTGTATAGGGAATGAGTTTAGCATACACATAATACAAGATTCACTCAAAATGAAGGATTGGTGGTTCCGAAATGTACCAATAAATATGGTGAAAGAACCCTTAACTATATTGTACCCAAAACATATATTTTTTTTACATTAACTCCACACAGGAGGCCCTGAGGAAAATAATTTCCCTCAGGGCCTATGTCATCTTTGAAGATGCTGTGTGGAGGGTGTTTTTGAGGAGAGGGAGGAGTGAACATGGGTCTCGAAGAGAATACAAATATTGTAGACGGGAGGAAACACAGAGGCCGGCAAGTCGTTCCACAGCTGAGCTGTTGAACTCAAGTCGTAGAAACGACCCGTTCTCGTGTGACTAATGTCAACCGTGTACAAATGTTGAGCGCGTGTTTCCCGACTATGCACCGGTGCTGAGGGGATCAATGACGCTAGTTCCTCGGAGCATCTTCCATTGTAATACCGGTAGAACAAGGACAGCATTCCCACCTGACGCCTGTGCTCTAAAGATTGCAATCTGTTTGTTAAATTAGGAGAATCTATCAAACAGACCGCCCGTTTCTGCACAGAGTCGAGGGGTTTTTTCAGGTATTTTGGGGCTCCAGGCCAGAGGTGGCTGCCAAATTCAACCGCGGGGCGCACTTGCGATTTGTACAGGGTTAGCAGTTGTGTACTATTAAAGTATTTGCGAGCCCTGTACAGTGCGCCCAGTTTCTGAGAGGCTAACTTAACTCTGGCCTCGATGGAGCTCCCGTACCTGAGCTGGTCACTTAGTCACTACCAATGACTATTAAAAATGCTAACTTTTTTACTGCTTAAGTCAAATATAATCTAAGGAAATGGCTATTAGATACTGATACTTTATATTGATGTCCTATCGTAACCCTTGTATTCCTAACTGGAATCCACATTCTAAGGAAATAGAAAGTCATTGTATGTAATTTTGTAATACTTTGTATATTTGAAAAAGTAGTTTAGCAGGTTTTAAATGTTAACCCTTAATTTACCCGGTAGGTCCCTGGGACTCCATTGAAAACTTTCAGCACTCATAAAACCGTTAGTTTTTAGAATTACAAATTCTGCGTTACAGTACCTTCACGCAGTGACAAGCTAAATTCGGGGGAGAGTTGACGGCGATGTGCGAGGCTCCGACTGGTAAGTAATCACGCTAGTGGAGTCCGAAGGACTCCACCGGGGTATTATTGTTATAGTATCAGCCTATTGACGGTATTGAGTTCTTTTTTTCTTTTTATAAGAATTGATTATGTTTTTGTTATACTTCTTGTTACACTCGTATTTAATACTATGAATACTTACGTTTTGGAGGTTAGGTGTATCAGGCGTAGCTCAGATTTGAGACACTATCTCAGCGCCGTGGGGAAAGGGTGATTTTACCTTGATAGCTGGGGTGTATTATAAATCAAACATCAAGTTTCTTGAGAAACAAAAGGAGGGTATATTGCACTTGTTATGATACAATTTTACAAGCAATGTTAGAGAAGCTTACCCCCATAACAGACCATACGGTAATAATCTAGCTAGCAAGACGTCGCGAACGAAGAGGGATTATCTCTCGGGACGGGATCCATGCGATCCTCTGGGCGGTAGGTCGGCCTATGCAGGGCCAGCTCTCCGGATGGCGTTGTCTGACATACAATCCTGGTCCCGAAGAATGCCCGTACAGGGCTGATGAAGGACAGCAGGCTCCAGCCATGCAAAAGTGCGGTTTCCACAACGGGGACTCGCCTAAAATACTCTCTGCATCCGATGTTTTACTTTACGAAGATTGATTCTATTTATCAATGGCTTCGAAGCGAGCGAGGATTAGGTCGGATCGTCACGATTATAGAATTTAAAATATTCTTGCCGGTCAACACCGGAAGCACGCGTTTTATTATGTCGCTGCACATAAAATAAGCTTTCGCGCAATCCGTTTTCCACAACATAGATTCGCGAGCGTAAATTGGTTATTATCTATATCCAGGTATGGGGATTTAGTAATTCGAATTCACGATCGACACCGCACAATTCATTTCAAATTTAAACAAGGAACTCTGTGACGTCCCGTCAAGGTCTGTTGCCCGGTGCAGGCCCTGACAGGAAGTGGCTACCTTGCGCAAGAAACTGATTGTTGCCCGGGTAAAATCCCATAGACAATCGAGTGATTAAAAAAAAAAAAAAATTAAGACCGTACCTACGTACGGTTTGGTAGGAAAGTCATTTTAGGTATAAATAATTTTCATAACATTCTTTAAAAAATACTTTGAAAAATTGTTTTGTTTTTGAAATGTTGAGACTAGAAGTTAGGTCATTATTATTATTGTTATTTTGTTACAAAAAGTGACGTATTCTAGAAGTTCCTAAATAAAAGGCTGTGATTCTATAATTTTAAATAAAAACCTATGCCATTGTAAAACCAAATATATAATAAATAAACATAACTAGCATTAAGATATACCAACTATATATTAAGATAGTTCTCATCCATATCTGGAAAAATGGTTCAATAAAATCCACACAAAAAGACATACATACACGCTATTCAACGCATGCAAAATGCACAGTCCCTATAACAAAAACCACTTTTTCACAAAGGCAATACACATACATCGCACCTAAAATATACAACACACTAAATTACAACATCAAGAGATCTAGTACACTTACTCAATTTGCAACAGGTGTCCAAATATGGATATCCGGAAAGGGTCGAAAGTTCTTTAAAGAGTTTCTTTAGAGAATTTCTTTGAAGAATTTCTTTGAAGAATTTCTTTGAAGAATTTCTTTAAAGAACGTATGTTTAAACACCACAAATAAAAGTTTTTGTTTGTAAAGAACTATACGTAATTACTATAATATTAATAACAAAAAGTTTAAATACTTCTCAAACTATTTACTTAAAACTGTTTGGCACCACTGTCTACTACCACTATGTGTCCTTAAAGAAACAGATTCTACGGTGCCTACAAGTACCGTGTACTCTGTCCAATGAGCCCACTGCCTACACGCACTGTGTCCAATAATGTAGCAATAATAATTTACTCTTGTGTCCAGTGTAATTTCGCCGAACTTGAAACATGAATTCTAAAATTTATTTGTACAAAAAATTGGTGTAATATAATTTATCTACCAATATAACCACGCACTTATAGATTTCCATCGTAACAAAAAACCTTTAATTATTTGCTTATTATATAGCACTTACTTTGATCTTATATATTTTATAATTACCTACTTTTTTATATTCTTTCTAGTATATATATATATATATATGTTTTTTATGTTCTACACTTTTAGTACTATATTATTTTATATTCTACTATATTCTTCCTAACTCTTTTATAATTACTCTACAGCAATTTACGTCATTTTATATTCTTTTGTATTCTATAATATTTCTTTATTATTATTTTATTTTATATTTTTTATTTTCTCGCACATTTTTTTTATTGCTTATATGTTAATGTAATATATAGAAAATCGACCACCACAACACGGGCATGTGCCTAGCATGGTGGTCGAAAAATTCTAAAATTTATGTAACCAACAATTCAATGAATAAAGAAAACTTAAAACTTAAAAAATTTCATTTAAAAAAGTGTTTATTTCATGTTAAATAATTTACGATTTTGTTTCCGGGAATCCTGAGGACTCCACCAGGTAAATTGTGTATGTATGAAGTCACCGGGTAAATCAAGGGTTAATAAATAAAAATAAAAAAAAATAAACAAATTCTTTCTGTATTCAAACTATATTGTTAACCAATGCTTCTCCACACCTTCAAAAAATCAACTAAACAAAAGTATTCAAACTACGCCCATTAGACGGTAGTCCACCGACGGTGGGGCGGCCATCATAGCATATCTCTTTTATTTGAATATCTTTGGGTTCAACAGTGTAGGTTTTTCAGAATTTGCAACACACTCAATAGACAAAGATCACTATTTTAGTAAATCTTCAAGGATAGATGTATTACATAGAATTGGGATAGGTCAACTTCTCAATAATCCAGAAGCTCTTGAAAGTATAAATCATTAAAATAAACAAAACTAATTTGTTAAATAAACAATTAGATTTGTCAAATAGCCCCATTTTAAACATGTTTCCCTTCCCCATACCTACTTTCACCCCTCTCTCTCTCTCTCTCTCTCTTAAGTACCTCCGCAACCAAAGATGACGATCTCTCTCCCTCTTCTATTTTTGTACATTTAAATACACTGTAAAGTATTTAATATGTTTTTATACACGCCTGACGAAGGTTCAGGTTGAACCGAAATGGGTTGGTTAATATATTAAAGACATATAATAAGGTGATATTCAAACTAAATTATTTTATCGTAATTATTATATATTTTTCCTATAACATAAATAAAATATCACAAAGATAGGTTAGAGCGAAAACCAAGTAAAAGAATTTATTTTTAAAATCCATTTCTAACTCTGCGTTCGAAAAGTGGCTAGCCGTGGCAAGGGGTGTTGTGTTGCGTTTGCAGACGGACGGCAAGTCAGCGCTGCATGGCAGCCACCTGTTCTTCAATCTCGTCCAGCAGCTGTGCCGACTTGAGCATATTCTCGTTCTGGAGGCCAAGGTGTATGGCGATCAGCTCCATCTTCTTTAGGCCTGCGTCAGTGCTGTCGGAGCAATGCTCCACCTGCGCAAACTCCCGGGCCGCACGCATCAGCAGCTGCAAACAAATAATCAAATAACCACATCTTCCTCAAGAGCTCTCAAATGTACAACGGTGAGTTGTACTCAACTCTCTCCGCCCTCGACTGTTCTTATCAGCCATATCACATAAGTCCTCTATGAAAATGTTTTCTCTCCACAAGCTAGCTCCCATCAAAGGGAGGCAGGGAGGCCTAATTACGGAGGCAATTGAAATCCATAAAAACCCCATTAACATTAATAGAGACGACGGAGCTAAGCTCAATAGTTCTTGGTATCCAGTAATTGACGGCTACACCAAAGCTAAACGCAAAAAACCATGCTGAATTTTAGCTCGTAGAGAAATGGAGCTGGCAGCACGGTATCGCTTCGACATACATAAGCAAACACTTTCACCAATATCATTTGCTCATTTGCCCTGATGATGGACACTGTAACGCTGTCCGAAACGTTGGTTAAAGAAGGAGGTATCGAAACACGGCATAACACCCCAAAAATAAATAACAAAAAAAAAAAGCTATTGTATTATTTGTATGTAAATTTCAAAATGCTAGAGCTCACTTAAAGTTTCATCGCAATCAGATGAATGGTATAGGAAATAATAAGATTATGTATTTACATAGCTCAGAAACTAATTAAGTATAGAGATTATTTTAAAACTACCGATCACAAGCAGTTTGGATGAAATCTTCAGGAGAATCTGTGTCTTGGACATTAGGCAACTTTACTACTAGAATACCCAAGCATACCTCTTCAAACACAGAACTACAGGTAACCCCCGTTCATCGCGACCCCGATGAGTGCGGACTCGTTATAACGCAGTACTTTAAACAACACTTTTCTGGCTTCGACACATTTCAGGAATTGTCATAATGTGTGGTTGCACGAGTGAGCCATCTTTCTTTTTCATTCACTCACATGTATACATGTAAATTCACGAGCGCGAGTGAGACAAAATTTGTAACGCCGATACACCGGTGCCTGGTACGTTTGGGTTAATCTGCTATCCCTCAACTTCAATTCAATATCCGCTCCATATTTTTATCCCTTTGTACGATTTAAGATTTATTTATTTATTTATTTACGGACAAATAGTTCATTAATAACATAACAATAATAACACAAAAAAAAAAAGAGGTGACAATGAAAGGAAAGTACATATAAATGAAAAGCATTGACAAATTATAATATAAAGAACATATAGAAGACTACAAGTCAAAGCTTGAAGATTGATTTAAAAGACTTTAAAAATTACACATTTCGTATCGACTGCCGAAAGTCATTTAGGCTAACACCAAAAAATTCAATGCTTTGACTTGCGTTAACAAATCTCGACATTCTGGATAAAGGAGAATGATATCCATAATTAGTAGAATGTTGATTGAGGAACAGCAATTCATTATTTCGGAGTCTACGGGAAGGGATGTTAAACTGGGTTTAACATCCCTTCCCGTAGAAGGGATGTTAAACCCAGTTTAACCGTTTTTTTTTAAAGTTTGTTCAATTTCATCATTTAAGATGTCAAACAGACAACTTGAAAAATCTGTTAAGAAAATTCCCAATGTAGTGACTTTAGAAAAGTAACTAAAAATAATCAAAGTGATAGAAAATGGTTGAAAATTTGCAGTTGTAGGAAGGAATTTCAAATTGCCCGAGTCTACAGTGCGATCAATAAGGAACTCTAGTGAAAAATATTATGGCTTTAAAAAAATATGTTCATATAGACCAATATACGCTGATTCTGAATATATAAGTTTTATTACATAATATTTAACGTAGAGTTTTTAAAAAAATATTAAAAAGTCCATTTTAAAACGCGTCATTAAAACACCCTATTGCTGGATTTTGGCGGCGTGACGTCACCGCGCCGCGTCACCTGGGTCAAAGTTGTATAGAAATCAATAGAAATGTAAGACGCAAGCCGTTCGACATTCCGTGTTATTGGTTTATACAGATTGGGCATATAATAGTTTTTGTTTTTATTGAAACATTATTTAGGCCTAAATAATTCAGTATCAAAAATAAAGTATCTCTATTAGTTTATCTATATTATTTAAAATATTCAAAAACTCTAAGGACGGGTTGTTTCAAAAAATTTGATGGATTCATCAAATATTTGAAGTTCATTTTCACGTTCTGTGATTATTTCAGTTTTGTGAAGCAACTGTCCTATAACAATGTAATAATAGAACTTGAATAGAACTTACACAGAACGTGAAAATCAACTTCAAATATTTGATGAATCCATCAAATTTTTTGAAACAACCCATCCTAACTGTACAAAAAACGATCATAATGCCCAGTACTCCAATGCTGAAATTCAAAATGGCGGGAGTCGAACAGCTGATTCCAGTTCCCTACAAAATTCATATTTCGGTTGGTCATGATGACGTCACACTAGATTCGGTGGTTTTCGGGGGATCTTGAAAAATTAAAACTTTGACATTTATTTTAACTATTAAAACTAACTATAAAAATAAAAATAAATATGCAGTTATTTAAGTTAGAAGGTCATTATTCATAAAAATAAATAAAAAAATTGGACTGGAGTTCTCTATTGTGCAGCAAAAAGACAAAATCAAAAAAGCTGGCGAAAATGTTACCCCGATTACAGCGACAAAAGTTTCGCGAACCAGTTTATTGATGACAGAAATGGAAAATTTATTAAGCGAATGGATAGAGGATGTAAATCAACACCAAATGCCTACGAGCACCCAAATAATTATGAAAAAATCACTTAAGTCTTTGGGAACATTTAAAATCTCATCTAGTTCTTGTAAAGAAAACATAACCCCCGTCGATTGCGGAATTTCGCTTATCGTGGCCATGTTCGGAACGCATCTCCCGCGATCAACGGGGGTTACCTGTACCTTTGAAAATGTCCAAACTGCTCAAGATACGAGTACTAGAACCGAAGGGCGTAATCTCTTACTTATCCCTTTTGCTAAAACAACTTTTGGCCAAAGAAATTTTAGATACTTTGCAACAAAACTATACAATGCACTTCCAATGGCCATTAGACAAAACACGATGTATCTTAAATATAAATCTGACACCAAATCCTGGATTACCAGCCAAAACAGATCCAACATTAAAGAGATTATCAAAACTTTTAAGCATGTATTTTTTCAATGGTACGATGATAATTGTCTGTTACTTTAATTAAGGGTGGTCTAGAATTTAAAATATTTTTTTTTTTTTCGATATTTAAGAATATACTGTAAAATTTTTGTAATGGTATTGGCAATATTTAAAGTTCTACAGCCCATTTAGCAGGTCAGCGCAGAAGCAGGTAAAAGGGCCGGGCGAAACTTCAAACTCATTTATTTCAAAACTACCTTTTTTCTGCATGGTGTGAGGCAAAAAAATAAACTACTCGGCCGATTCGTCTCAAATTTTACTATATTATTCCGTACACCAGTACCTATCGCAGGAACTAAAAAGAAGTTTTAGGTTGAATACTTCTTATTTTTTAAATAAAAAATATAATGAAAAAACAGTCTGTTTTCTGTGTGTAAATTTCAACAAGGCGCCATTTTGTCAATTTTTTTTATTTATTTTTTATTTTAGTTCCTGCGATAACCCCACTCATACTGATCAGAATTTTTTTTTTGTTTATGGATAAGTGAAAGAGCCAAAACTGGACCCACCACCAAGGTCCGTATTTATGAGGAGGGCAACTTCAGCGCAGTTCCTCAACTTTTTAGAATTTTAATTTTTTTTAATAATAATATTTTTGTATACTAAAGTGATTGAATGTATCTATAAAGTTTGAATAGCGTTGTTCACTGTTTTCATTTTAAAAAAAAATCCTAAAAACTCATCTAATTTACGGGGGCTAGACCATCGGCTCCCCTTATATTTTTATTGTATGTATTATTTTTATTACAAACTGCTCATTTATTTATTTATTTATTTATTTATTTAAGGAACATTAACAGTCTTAGTAATACAATAAACATAAGAGGATGATTAAAAAACAGACCAATTCACAATTCAATGTTCACAGATAGGTATTTAGAAACAAGACTAACTGAATATAAACTAGAATATTTAAAAAAATAATAAGAGTACAAATGTGAATTCAACAAATGGTAAACTAATACACAACATTAAAATAAGTGTGATTATAACTGAAATAGTACTGTACAGTAGACATGGGCAGATTTATTCCCAGAACTGAATCGATTCAGTCTGATTCTCCTGGCCTTTGGAATTGATTCCTTTAATTCATTCTTTTAATTCAATGAATTCAAAAAAAAAAGGAAAAAAAAAAAAAAAAAAAACTCGCCTTTTTTATATGTATATAACAATTAGGATGATTAATTAACAGGGAGTCTGTTTTTTAAGCTTAACACTCTATAACACAGAGTTTTTAAAGCGAGAACTTTTGAGTACCTTTAGTAGGAAAAAAACATATTTCGAACCACCAAAAATAAAGGTGTTCCAAACTACGACATGAGATTTTATGAACAAAAGTAAAAAGCAATTTTACAAATCACAAAAAAATCGTGATGAAAATATATATATGCACGAACAGTAACCAAAACACCACCATTTTAAACACAAAACGTTAAAACAAAAACTTATACACCAGATACACAGCATTAATACTTAAGTATAATTAATATTACATAAACCCCAAATTCAGTAAGTACAAACTAATGACGAAGCCATTACAAAACCATGCCATCGGATGATTAAAATCTTGCTCCCACAGGAGAAAGGTAAAAAAATACGCATGCCAAGATAATTTTTTTTTCACTTAGATAAAGAATAAAGAGTACTCAAAACCAGATTAAAATTTAAAATTATAAAAAAAAAACATACACACTCCAATTGCTTTTACATAAAAATTATACATATAACAAGAAAGAAAGAGAAAAAACACATAATTTTCTCAAATCTTCTTCACAAAATATCCCAATCGGGGATGCCATAGTCTCATTAGCTACAGACGGGAGCGGTTGGGACTTGTGCGGTATTCACATAAAAAAAATATTATTATCGCGCTTTCATATATCCGATCCGGTCACCTGGAATAAGCTTCACCCAAATATATATTTTTAAATGCTTGTAGGTACCTACCTCACTGGTAAAGTTAAAACCTTGCGCCAAATAAAAACTGATTGAAATCTAAGCGACACGCGTCGTACAATTTATTACAAAAATATCGGAACAAATAATCACTCGATTATTATTTATCACGGTTCGACACTCTGATTGATGTTTTGTTTACGGATAGGTAGGCAGATACCATAAAAAACAATAATATAAATAAACATCGTTTTGTTTCTAAACGCATTGCATAATTATCACAGGTGGGAGGGAGAAAAAACATAGAACTTAATTTCGCTTTTTTTAGCAGGAGTTCGGGGTCAGGAAGTTTGAAGTTTCGCCCTAAGTTGACGGCTTGGCCGCGCGGGAACTAACGACGAACCCGTTCTCTGCGAGCATTAAGGGATGATATAGGAACTTCTGACAAATAAGTGTCTTTTGTCTTGCAGTGACTTGAATAACTTGCATTCCGCGAACCTAGTTAATCTTCAACGGACTTGAGTTGTCCGGCCAGATCGACTCGTCATGTGGGACATATGATTTGAGACAAAGACGTCACAACTGAATTAGAAACAAATGTTTTGATTCCTTGAGTAAGTGAAACAGAGATTGGGATTGAGCGCTACGGTCCGCACAGACATTTAGGAATATGACGACACAAATGAATAAGGAATAAAATTATTAATTTCTTGGATAAGTGGGAGCTGCGGGACGACTGTGAAAAAGACGCGACACCGGAATTCGGAATTACTTGGTTCTTGACTGACTCGTCGTGACTTTGTCGGTTGGCGGTTTTGTCGCTTGGGCTGGGAGACTTGACTCTCTGGCCTACGGGTTTATTTGTTATGGATTTACTGCGCGGGATACTACTACACGTGATAGGCGTTTCGCGGCGCGCCTGCTGCCTATCTACCTACCTGCCTATCCGTGCCACAAATAACCAGAATATTATTTAACTAAATTCCTACAAAATACTATAATATTTACAGAGCACATTATTATTTTCTTACCTCAATATAACATGAAATAATTTAACTGTAAAATAAATAAATAGAAATAAAAAGAAATATGGTGCTGTTAAAAAATCGTAGGATGCAAGGCCAATGGTAAGGAGTTAAGATTTAATTCCTTTTGAAAAAGAGAATCAGATCGAGTATGTCACAAGATTGAATTTATTCATTTAATTCATTCATTCAATTTTGCCCACGTCTACTGTACAGGGCACGCAGATACTTTAATAGTACACAACTGCTAGCCCTGTACAAATCGCAAGTGCGCCCCACGGTTGAATTTGACAGCCACCTCTGGTCTGGAGCCCCAAAATACCTGAAAAAAACCCTTGACTCTGTGCAGAAACGGGCGGTCCGTTTGATAGATTCTCCTAATTTAATTAACGGATTGCAATCTTTAGAGCACAGGTGCCAAGTGGGAATGCTGTCCTTGTTCTACCGGTATTACAATGGAAGATGCTCCGAGGAACTAGCGTCATTGATCCCCTCGGCACCGGTGCATAGTCGGGAAACACGCCAAACGCGCGCTCAACATTTGTACACGGTTGACATTAGTCACATGAGAACGGGTCGTTTCTACGACTCGTTCTTGAGTTCAACAGCTCGGCTGTGGAACGATTTGCCGGCCTCTGTGTTTCCTCCCTCCTACAATTTGGGTCTCTTCAAGACCCATGTTCACTCCTTCCTCTCCTCAAAAACACCCTCCACACAGCATCCTCAAAGATGACATAGGCCCTGAGGGAAATTACTTTTTCCTCAGGGCCTCCTGTGTGGAGTTAATGTAAAAAAAAAAAAAAATAGACTGCAAAATAGGGATTTGGGTTGGGAAGGGTAAGGGGAGGAGAGGGATAAGGGAAAGTTGCCAAGTAATATAAAAATATTAGATACAATTAATTCATGTGTTATTCGCACCTAAAATGTTATACAGTGAAGTTCTCATAATGTTATACAGTGAAGTTCTCATATTGTAAAGTGACTGTTCTCAACACAGGTTTTACTAGTGAGACATGCATAGGACATCGCAAATTGTAAGTCAAGAATTAATAAAGATGAATAAATAAAATTTTTAAAAAAACATACAAATAAACTTTCATTCTTATATATGTATAGAAGATAATATCTGGAAGATCTGGACAGCGCCATTTTTGTGAAAAATCACCTCAAGAATGCTGTTCATGTGAGTAACAGCAATGATGTTATACATATACTGTAGACGTGGGGTAGAAATCTCAAAATAGGAAGCCAAAAATAAGGTAACTGTACAGTCTCGATTTCTAGTACTTCAGTACTAAACTGCTATGCGTCGAGTAAGGTCGTGTCTTACCAGCAATTACCAGTAAGTAAATTGCATTTTAAAAAGCGCCAAAATGCCCTCCTGTACGTGGAGAAAATGTTTTAATTACACGGCAAATAGTAGTAAGAGCGAAGGAATAACATTTGTGTGTAAGTACACGCAAGTTACTTATTATTATCGATTATTATAAATATTACAATTAATTTTCATGTTTCCAGCCTGCGATTTTATGCGTAATTTAAGAAAATTCAAGGCTTACTAAAGTAAAGGGTCTGGACGCGCAACAGCCAAATTACAAAGTCAGTGCCGTCGCTAAGTAAAACTGTTTTTTTTATTTTTTTATTTATTAAATTACAGAAAAAACATTTTGTGCAAGAATTTGTATACCCACAAAGCTGTCATATAGCAGCTTGTCTGCAGGTTCTAACAATTTAAACATTCATAATAAAATATCTAAGAAAAAATTTGTAAATACATTTAAAGTTTTAAGGAAACATTAGAATAGATAGTAGTATTAGATAATTTAACTTACAACTATAAATATATAAGATATTTCAATATACCTACCTAATAAAAGATATGTAGGCAGCTATATTAAGATATACAAAGATACATGGAGTTTTCGTTCATTAACCATAGTTTTATCATTTTAGGACTTAGTCTCTCATTTTTTTCAAATTTTATGTTTTTATTGATTTTATTGAAAATCACTGGTATTAGATATTCAAGAGTACGGCTTCCATATTTATTTAATATTCGAGGAGTTTTTAGGCCCTTTCCTTCTCTAAATCTTGTGGTATGTTTGTGTACAAGTAGGTGTTTGTAAGGGCTTTCCCCCATATTATCCATAATAGTAGTGAACCAGTGGAGACCTTTTATTGTAAGTAGGCTCTCTGAGCCATACAGTAATTTTAAGTTATGTCTCTGTTTGTAAATCTTAGTTGTGACAATTTTTTTTATTATGGCGAAAATTTTGGCTTTATTATATATTATTATTATTATTTTTAATATGTAATAGTCTTATAATGACTACAAACTTATATGATTGGGATAAAACAACATACAAATCAGCAGTAAAAGAAATACAATAACAATCAACGCCATCGGCAAATTATCGTTGTTCATTATAGCTTGAAAACTTGACACTTCAAAATTCGACTGGTGCCCAGGCCTCCTACTTTAGTCGACCTTGAGGCAGTATTCGACGGAACTTTTGAATTTTGAATACGAAAATGCCGTCCGCATGCTACCTTTTGTTTCGTTCATATGCACGTATTCTTTAAACGTCTATCTCTATCGTAAACTAATAACTTTTGAATTTAGAAATTATTAAAAATCGGTGAAAACAAAAGAGTGTTGCTTAATTGCCACATTAAATTTTGTGTTTGTGAGACTCTGGCGCGTCTATTTATACGTAAATTATTGAGACACAGAGACATTTTCATTTTTGTAACTTATGAAACGTATTGCCTTACCCCTGCATTTCTTCTGGAATAAAGAACTATTATTATTGGATTGCCTTCGTAAAGCGTAACGAAAAAACTTACCTCGTTAGTTTTGGAACCTCTCTGAATCTGTCTGGTAAGGGATGCTATATTATTTACATTTACTTGTACTCTGTCTGCCAAACGAATTTTAGAATCGGCAAACAAACTTCTCGCACTGCTTGAAGATGCTGAGGCCATCTTTATTCCCAATATTGACGAATTAATATAAACTTTAAACGTTTAAGAACGTATTCCTAAAACTTTACGCAACAAAAAACGTTAAATATTATAAAAAGATGAGTAAATAAAAAACGTTTTACGAACTATTTGGATTTGTAATATTTTGATTGTTGTGTTGTGTTCTATGGTTTTCAATGACAGCTGTCAAAATAGATCAAAGACAACGGAAAACATTTTTTTTTTAATTGTACATTCTGTAATATATTTTTTTTAAACTAGCTTTTCCCCGCGGCTTCGCTCGCATTGTATTAAGGTAAATTACTGTAGCGCTTGCACTTATCAATTATCCCACCCCCTCCCGCATTCCATACGTTCATTCCCAGTACATTCAGTTTTCAAACAGCTCGCGTGCCACCTAAATTTCATAATGCTAGACCTCAAAGAAAAAAAGAATTATCCAATTTGGTGCAGTCGTTCGGAATTTATGCGCTTACGAACATTTCGGAGGTTTATTTTTATTTAAATATGTGGAAGTTTGTAAATATAATATAAAATTACCTATTTATTATATAGTCTTTATAATCATTACGAATTATATTTTTAATGCAGGAACTCTCATCTGACATTTATTCCAAAACATAAGCTTGTCCAAAAACACAAATCATATTCTAACTTTTGAATTTTCTGGAGCAGCAGCCGACCAGTAGGTAGGGGGCTGAGTACCTACCAGCATAAAGCCCACAAATATACCAACATCGTTTCCACGGCAACGATTTATTTTCTGACGTTTGCAATAACTCGCTTTTGTTAGCGACAGAAAACGTATAATAAATACAATATGTTAATATTTATAATTTCATAGCGCCAGAGCTTACCATTATATACAGCCTATAGTCCTCGCATATAATTTAGCTTTTTATTGGTGAAAGAATTTTTCAAATCGTTTTATCGTTTTACGCGTGAAAGCGTCACAAAAAAACTATATTTAATTCTCGATTAATTAGATTAGTAGATTAAGCTCGAGTCGCTTGTAAGTATCTCTATGTATCAAGAAATGAAAAATAAAATAAATATATATTTCGTTGTAGGGAAACCAGCGTTAAGTAGTGGTATATCGGTAGGCTACTTGTGGTTGTGCCACAGTTATGTATCTCCATGTAGGAAGGGCCACGGGTATTGAATCTATATAAACCGAAGATTCTGCACAGATAAGTCCCATGATGTCTACGCTGAAAACCGTAGCGAACTGTACTTTACTGTAGCGAACTGTACTTTTCGCAGGGTCTCCAGTATTCGGTTTATCGTCACTTCATTTAGATAGGGTTCTAACTGACATTTTTTTCAAAAATGACCTTTGAATGCCAAAGCATTTTGCTCATTTTCATACCCAAAATAATTTTCAGAACCATCCGTGTTGTATTTTCGTAGATATATGTATGACAAAGTTCTAACATCAAGCATTTTCAATAATAATTCATTTGACAAGATTCTAACACTCTCTACTTTGCTTGTCAATGTGTCTGACAATTGATCTTAACCTTTTCGTCCCGGAGCGAAAAAAATCACACATGACCCGAAGGGGGGTCACTCGGGGACCCCAATTTGTTTTGCTTATTAAAGGGTGTTAATGACATATTTTTTTGTAATTTGTTATGATAATAATTAGAGGGAAGCATATTCATCGTATTTCAGTAGTCATTTTAAGAATCGTTTGATAAATAAAGCCATAATTAATATTCTTATGAATTTAGACCATAGCGTGTATTTTTCCATAGAAAACAGAGAAGGCGGGCCAATATCCAACATAACACCTTGTTTCCGAATCTCGACTGGCGATTCGACTCAGACCGAATGATCTTTGACCGGCAAGCGAACATTATAGCATTGTAAAAAGAGCAAACGAGATGCGCAGTGTAAACGAACGCGATCTAGTCCTTTCCACTAACAACTTAGAAATTACTTGCTATCGCTTAGAATTATCCCGATACATTCAGCAGATAGGGATGGGGTACGCCCGAACAGAGGGGAAGGGGGGCGGGTGGCACAGATTATTCGCCGGAATTTGTTATAAACTATTTAATTTTAAGAAAAGTAGTAATGCGATATTATTTTTTTTAATGCAAATCGATAACCAAATAGTTTTTCTAAGATTACCTAAATTATTGAGTATGTGGTTTAAAAAACAACTTAGATACAGCGTAAAACTCTCGTTAGTGTAAGTGCGTTCCCCCCGGTCCGGTAAGGAAGTGTTAAATAAGAGGCGCATTATGGTTCGTCACTTCATTTAGATGGGGTTCTAACATATCATTTTCTAAGGTTTCTAAGTTTCCAAAGACGAATTTTAGTAATCTATTTAACAATTTTAGTAAAAGTATTTTAGTTTATCGTATTTTACTGACAAATGTTTAAATAGGATGTGGCCCTAGCTTGAAAACGTATTAGGGAAATGTAATTAGAACCTTGTGCAATGAATTATTAAGCCTTAGCTGGTTGCACAGGGTTCTATTTGCATGTTTAGGTATGTTCTAAAAGGGTAAATATACGTCCTATTTAAATAATTTCCTTTAAAATATTTTCAATTAAAATACTTTAAACAATTTTCAACTTCAAAATCGGAAACTAGTAAATAGATAATGAGAAATCGCCTTTGCGAACTTTGACACCTCATATCTCAGAACAAGGTGAAGTGATGTTAGAACCCTATCCAATGAAGTGACGTTATATTGATTCTTTACTGGACCGTGGGCTTGAGATTTATTTTGACTAGCAGATAAACGAATAAAGTTGTCACGAAATAGAACTTACAACTTATAATCATAAAATCAGAGAAAACTGAGAATTTAACACTAAACTTTGATCAAATCACCATTACAATAATCATTGCTCAATAACGAGACGTAATCACCCTACAAATGATTTGATTATCTGATAAGTATAAATAAATGCTGATAAGTCGTGTCCTGCTGGCCGTGGCAAAACGAAAAATTCCAGAGCCGCTCATTATTAAAGGCAAAACAATTAAATTATCGTTATTTAACGGGTCAAATTTGTATAAAACACAGTGTAGTTTTTGCAGGTGGCTTGTGTAAGCGAGCGCGTACCACGAGAGCCTTGGTGTGAACAAATTCTCAATTTTGCATTATTTTTAACGAAATTAGTTTCCGAAATTAATTAAGAAATAAAGAAAATTAAGAAATTAGCTTCGCCCAGTTAGTGTTTGTGACCGCTTTGTAAATCCAATAGGAACCGGTTCCAAAAATAGCCTGTTCTTCGGATCCACTGTCATCCAGTGATAGTCACCGGGACAAAGTAACCGAGAGTCAGAAGGGATGTGCTCATTATAACACATTTCTTCAGACTGATTCGTGGACGGTTCGAAAACTTCGTCATCTCGTTATCTCCGTCACCGACAGCATAGACTGTTTTATCTCCCGGCTTGCAGAACTTGCCAATGGTTATGCCAGTCGGGAGAGCAGTCTTGTTGTTAAATAGAATCACTTTGAATATCGACATTTTTAGCATCAATGAAGCACAATTTAGACAGCAAGCTTTATTGCTGTTAGTCTGATTGTGCTTCATTGATTTTTAAATTGTTCATTGATGTTTAATTTGTTTAAATTGTTTATATCATTTAAATTGCTTAAATAAGCTTAAATCTTAATATTTTCTCTATTTTAAAAACGATTTGAAATTTTAATTTTGTTATATTTTTAAAGTGAATAAATTGAATTGAATTGAAAAAAAAAATTGAATTGCGATAGGCAATGACATCACATGTAATGTATAGCCGCTTGGTACAACTGAGTATTACCGTCAATCTTTCCATATTCGGAGGGATACTGCTAGTTCACTCAATCGTAGTACTTATACTTGACCGGGGCACATCCAAACCAACCTGCCGACGGAAGTGGCGATATCTTGGGACGAATTTTTAAATTTAAAACCTAATTACAACGGTAGCTTTGTTTGAAATTCTACATACACAGATTTTATTTGTGGCGCGGAGCGCAAGGCGTGGCGTCAGACACTCAATCGAAGTCGGGTTCTGAAATTCAACCACGCAGACGGAAGGCTATTAATACTGTTAGATGGTGATTTTTCCTATAAGTAGTATAAATAAATATAAACCAAAAAATAAATTATTTTTAAAATCCACTTCTAACTTTACTTCCATTCGAAAAGTGGCTAGGCGTGGTGAGGAGTGTTGTTTTGTTGGAAGTCAGCGCTGCATAGCGCCATCTGTTCTTCAATCTCATCCAACAGCTGTGCCGACTGAAGTGGGTGGTTTGGTATATTTATGGTGTGGAATGTCCACGTTCTGGAGGCCTCGGTGTACGACGATCTGCTCCACCTGCGCAAACTCCCGGGCTGCACGCATCAGTAGCAGCAAAAGACAGTATCAGCAGACAAGGGAAGAATAAAAATATGTTCTGTTGTTTCTGTGTTCCAATACTTTAATAAAATTTTGAATTCCTGAGAGTGGATTGTTGCCAGTAGATAGATAATTAGGTCGGTACCCAGGACTGGGCAGTAATTGAGTTATTTGTAATTGAAATACAAATACTTATTTTATATTTGTATTTCAATTACTTCCTAAAAATGTATTTTGTAATTGGTATTTCAAATACTTACGTAATTACTTTTATAATATACTAGCTGGGTTACCCGGCTTCGCTCAGGACAACATTCGAGAGTGTTCTGGAATGTTCCACAATTTATTTTAGTTATTTATAGCGGACCCAACAGACGTTGTCCTGTACACAACTGTTAAAATCAGAATGGAAGGGGCATATCTTTTAATGGACCACCACATCACCCAATTGCTTTCTGGGCATGGAGAGTTTAGAGGTAGACTTCACAGACTGACTCTATCATCCCATCCCAATTGCGCTTGTGGTGATACTGACCAAACAGCCGAGCACATTTTGTGGCACTGTGAGATTTTGACGGATGCTCGAGATGAAATGATTGATGGTTTGCAGGTTATTACGAGACCTGTTTGGAATACAGATCTCGTTTCGAATAAGGTAAACTTTGAGTGCCTGAGGAAATTCACGAAAGTCTGGGTTGAGAGATGGCCTGTTCTTAGAGTCGCTGACTAGCTGTAAAATTACTTAGGTACCAGGTGTATTTTGCTTTTGAATCCACGGACACTCTTTATGATTCCTTTACTGCTTGGATTTATTTGTTATGTAATATGTATTTTGTGTTTCTGTTATTTGTTATTTTATTATTAGTTATTTGTTATATTTTTCAATTGTATTTTACATATTTGCGTTATGTTTATTCTTTATTTATATATAAATATATAATAGTTAATTGTATACAATAGTTAATTCTTTTGCAATATTTTATTTATCTATTTTGTTCACTATATTTTCAAAAAAATTATATAGTTGTCTTGCGATTTGTTCTATTAATAATTACTTTAATACCTGTTACTTAGGTCATGTTCCTTGTTTTGTTATATTTGTCTTTAACTTTTTCATTGTTTTACTGGATGAACTGAACTCCAACTTTTATTTTTTATTATTTTATTTCCCTATCCCCGTATGGGGGTGTGATGGACCTCGTTCCTGCTTCATATTTACTTACATTATCTGTTTTGCAGGTCCCTCTCAAATCTTTGCGCCTCCCCCAATGACATGTGTAGGCTTGAGGCTTGATCAGGCGACCTTGACTGTCCTTTGTCCTGCCTCCGACTACTCAATGCTGAATTTTCTTTTAGTCTTCGGGTATTTTACCCCAAATATTCAGTTAACATTCTTTGAGGCTTCACTGAGTGGTTGGCTAAGGGACACGGAAGCTAAGTGTGGTTTATGGTCAGACCGAATGCCATTCACATTTTTTGTTGGTTCTTGCCTAATGATTTGAGAATTATTGTATTTTTTATGTTCTCCATTTTATACAGGTGCTTGCAGGTTTTTTTTTACACGATGCAATGCCGCCTCACGGAGTCTCATGAATGAGTTTATTTTTTTTTTTCTCATTTTGCCCTGTTTAATTCATATTTGCTTTACTAACATATTTTTGCATTTTGTTTCCTGTTAAGCACTTGCATACTGCTTACTAACAACGTATGCAGGGACACTGGAGGTCTAGATTCGTTCAAAAATAAATAAATGTAGCTTCGTTTAACAAAAAAAAATTAGTATCTTGCGAGAGCCTTGAAGGAGTAACCATATGTTACTTATACCAGGGCGGGTATGTGGTGGATAACCTCCAATGTACACAACTGTCGGGACAAACTAAAATTAAAATAGAATAATATTGAATATTCGATAGTGCGATGGTAGCGCAGTCTGCCGGATCCAATGTAAAACATTCCAAAATCAACAACTCCTTAGAAATAAAAAATTAATTAAAAGAACATTTTCCAGTGGACCAAATTGTGAATCTAAACCATTCTCGAATCCCCTTGAACCCACACAAAAAATTTAATCAAAATCGGTCCAGCCATTAAGGAGGAGTTCAGTGACATACACACGGACAGAAGAAATATATATATATATTAAAATATTGATTATTTGTTTGATTAAATCTAATAATTTTTTCGCTTCCATGACCGATTATGGTCGTGTTTAGGATGCAGGTATTTTATTTGTTTTTGTTTTTGTAACTAAAGACGTCTATACTAATATTATAAATGCGAAACTGCGCGTGTATGTTTGTTATGCTTTCACGCATAAACCAATAAACTGATTTTAAAAATTCTTTGATTTTAAAAACCAATGGAAAGCTACATTATATGCGAGTAATATAGACTGTATATGATGGTAAGCTTTGGCTTAATGAAATTATAAATTTTAATATATTATATTTATTATACGTTTTCTGTCGCTAACAAAAACGAGTTATTGCTAACGTCAGAAAACGAATTGTTGCCGTGGAAACGATGTTGATATATCTGCGGGAAATCATAGTTAATATATGTCTATTTATATAAATAAAAATAAACGTGCATAAAACTTCCAAACTTGGATAAAAAAAATATTTTACTACTGTTGAGCTCTGGCATTATGAAATTTAGGTGGCACGCAAGCTTTTTGAAACCTGAATGTACTGAGAATGAATGTATGGAATGCGGGAGGGGTAAAAAAGCTAGTTATAGAATATACGCAATTCGAGGTGGCAGAAGACAACTGTGATTTGTATGAAATACACTTCTATCACGAGGAGTTACAACTCTGTAACGTAATTTTTACTACAAAAATATAAACACATATTTTTTCAAAACGCACACAGTCGTTACGTCTTTATAACAGTAGATTTTAAAGTAATTATAAAATAATATTGGTAAATCTGTTGAATTTTTCTCCATTAACTGGTGCAGAAAACTTTATGTAGGTTAAAAAGAAGAACGACCCACGTACTGTTTTCCAAGTTTTACTATATTTTGGATGTATGGATATGCCGCTATGCATATCTTAAATCTTTTCCCTTTTCTTCTCTATTCCCCCCCCCCCCCCCTCTCATAGCACAAACCGCCACTAGTGTACAAGCAGACGTAAAAATAAACTCATAATATTGTTTACAAATATATATTTCAGCATAATAAAAAAATAGAATAATCACTCTAACATTTACATGTTTTAAGTAATTGTAATTATTTAGCCTAATTAATATTTTTTCTATTAATCTTAAAACAAACATAGTAATTATTACAGCCTATAACATTTACATCCATATTAAAAACAGTTCAAAACTGTATATTAAAAATAAACAAAAATACTAAAATCAACTCCCATCACCTTTGGTGACCATTTCGAATAGGCCCTTTTCAGTTTTTGATCAAATTGTAATAACATGTAATTAACTCGAAATCCAATTATTTTAACAATAAAGTTATATCCATCAGCATCTATTTTCAATAGAGGTCTATAACCGTTTTTAATTGGTTAAAAACTGCATTATTATTTTTTCTACCATAAAGGGAAGTATAAAGAAAATTCTTTCCAAATTTAAAGAAAATCGGTCCATTAGAACTTGAGATTTTGTGACAAACGTTTTGAAAAAAGTAGTTAAGAGTAAAAGGCGTTTTAAGTTTTGTTTTATTTAGATTCTATCTATTTTTTTGACACTAAAATGGATATAACTTTTAAAATAATTCAAATTTCTAAAAATCCTTTAACCCCTGACGAGCCAGGAAAAAACGAAAAAACGTCAACTTTAACGTATTATTTTGCAGGTTAATTTTATGCCATCTAATGTAATTTTTACTGAAACACATTCCTTGAATACTAAACTATACATAAGAACAATATTACTTGCGTTTATTCAATGAATTTATACTTTTTACTACGTTTCAAATAACACGGAAAAAACGAAAAAATTTCGCGATGTTTTGACTTTTACGTAATATTTTGCAGGTTAATTTTTATGCTATCTTATGTAATCTTTACTGAAACACATTCCTTGAATACTAAACTATACATAAGAACAATATTACTTGCGTTTATTCGATGAATTTATACGTTTTACGATCATTTCGTCGCCCGCGACGCGAGACTTCACAGCCGCCATTTTGTCCAGCCGGGCGACGCGCAGCCTCGCAGGCCGTGTCATAAACAATCTCAAAGAAATTATATCGCTGCTCTAGGTGGGTTCATGGTATCTTATACCTTATGAACAAGAATGCCCCAAGCGATTCTGACCTTCTTCTTCACACGTTTTCTTTATACATAAGGGTTAAAATCGCATAACAAAATTATTTTTTAGTGATTATTTTGGTTTGCGTCGATTGATCACCGGTGATCGAACGGCAAGTAACGAGTTAAATAAAATATTTTTGAATATCTAAACTATCGAAATATGAAGAATTTTTTTTTTTTTTTTCCCAGACAATCCACAAGAATTGACATAAATCGAAGACTCTGCACAGAAAAGTCCCACAATAGCTGTGCTGCTGATGGCAGCGAATTTTACTTTTCTGCGCAGGTTCTTTCGTTTGTCGATTCTTTACCCCTACCGACCCAATGGGAGGACGGACCAAATCAAACATTTCAAATGTTCCTCTTAACATCATCACCAGGATATTCTTAAAATCTTATGCATATTACATACATTAAAATATTTGATAGATAACATAAAATAATTAGAAACAAAGAAATTTTAATCCAAATTAAAACTAAGCGCATTGTAATTCAGTCAAAAATCATCAAACCTCAACCCACTTGTTTGAGATGCTGCAAATTTGAAAGCTGAAATAACATATTCCACTATTCCTTGATTTACTCATATTATAATAGAAATTTTTTTAATTAGCATTACAATTAAATAATATCTCAAAGGTTGGTGACTTTTGCCTGAATGGTGATTTTCTATATTAAATAGGTTGAACATGTAAATCCATCAGACGCATGTTAAGGATTCTTCTACATAGAACGAAGAATAAAAACATCCGGTTATAAAAAGCCAAGACAAATCATCCTGCAGGTTGGTTATGCAAGCTGGGGAACAACGTTGCCATGTAATCGTAAAGGGCAATCCCAATGTCAAATATGGCCCCGGAATCCATCCCTTCCACAGGCTGCATCAGCTCCATCTCTATGTAATGCGGACTACGCTCAAAGTGATTATTGTCGAGGTCGAAGGAACCCCCACTAATGGCGTTCAGGGTGAAGACTGCACCATCTTGGTTCGTGAAGGCTTTGATATTACGAACGCGCCGCATACTGCGGATTCCCCAGTCACATTCAAAAATGTCTGGCACTAATGGCTTGTCAGGGATATCGTCGGAATCCATCGAAGTCAGTACGGACCTCTCTTTGTAGATTGCCACGACCGCGTGGAGCGGGCAGGTATCTTCTACCAACTGGCGACTTTCCACGTATATTCTGACATCGTCATTGTCATTGTGCGCTTTGATAGTAGTGGACACCCAGCGGGTGCTGCGATATCGCATGTTATCAAAACGACCCCTCTCATCTAGTCGCAGGAGCATTTCCCTGCCTTGCCATAGCAGCGAAATGGTGTGGTACATCCCGAACTTGAACGGTCTCTCGTCGGTTTCTCGGAAACCGTGATCCTTGACAAAAGCGTACGCCGATTCCAGGGAATAGCGCCACGACGGGTAGAAGGAGTTTCGGACGCGAGACTGCGAAGTGTTGCTGAGGGCGAAGCATCTGTTGATGGCCCCCCTCATGGCCACTTGTCTCAGGGAGGTCAACTCTATAACCGGCTTAGGCTGAGAACTTTCCGCTTCTTGCTTTTCAAGTTGTTTTAATTCATTATCTTTTTCAATGGCCTCCTTCATTTTATCAATTTTTTGTATATTTTCTTCCTCCTCCTGAATAAATACTTCTTCCTGGTGCCGTATGGCCATTTCCACATCACCCAGCGTCACTGTGTCAAAGGTATTGTCGATATCGCTGGGTACGTTGAACAGGTAATGTCTGCCAGTCCTGATGGTGCAGTACAAGTCTCCAAAGAAGCGATTCTGGATCTCCGCGTGTTTTCCCTTAGAGGCTATATACTTTTCCAGTTGATTGGCTGTGATTTCCAAGAAGCGGGCCCTGCCTTGTGACTTCCACAGAGGGTTGGGTTGGTCCAGAAGGGCGTGAATGCGGCAACGTACAGTGCCCATGTGCTGGTAGTTAAATTCGCCATCGTAGGCCCGGAACTGAACACGGGTATTGCTGCCGGTGCCCCGCTCCAGCAGCAAGACGGTGGAGCCGCAGGCGTGATGCGCTCTACGCGTCAGCAGCTTGATGCTGCCCATTCGCGAGAGCATCACTCGGAGGCATTTTTCCACCGACTCAAACATCTTGGGGTCACCCGACACCTCCAGGAATAGAGTTCCACTCTTCTTGACAAACTCCATTTTCAACTCTTTGTTGGGATCGCTCATTTCCGTGATCTGCCGGATGTACTGCTCTCTAACCTGCGGGTTGTCAGACGACAAACGATAGTCTATTTTGAAGAGTCTCCTTTTGGAAGAGAGTTCGAAGAGTTTCTCGATGCAGCCTTCGTGTATGGAGAGGATAAACAAGGCCACCTGTGCCTGCGTAGCGAGCTCGGGAATGAGGTCTTCCTGGAGCAGGGGATCCCCGCTGATGGGATCTATTTGAGCGGCTATCCACTGTACTGAGGTATCTTCGCCGAGGAAACGCAAGAAGTCCAGCACAGGCGCCCCCCATTGGCCGGTGGGCGGTACCATCAGCCACTTCGCCCAGCGGGAGATTGTGTGGAGAGCCGGCTTCCGCTGCGGCTCGGGCATTTGTTCCGCATGACGCTCCAGGTAGAAAATGTAGAGCCACACGAATTCAACCAGAGGCATGAGGCCGCGGCTTCCGCGCGATTTCAGGATGCGCACGGCACGCGCCCACTGCGTCAGTACCCGCAAGCATATCCACATTGATGGATGGCTGTCGAATCGGTCTGTCACCAGATTAGACTTCACCACCCCATCTCTGAATAGGGTCGCCTCGAATGCGAACTTGTCCAGCGTGAATTCCACCCGCCTGTTTGGCTTGGTATATTGGCGAGCTGTCGGGTCTGCGCCCTTGATGGTTTCAAGAATGGCTTCTAAGTCAGAACCTTCGTCGCCAACACACAGGTCTATATCGGACGTGTCTTCGTTTAAGCCAAACAACGAGGATCCATAAAGCTGGCAGTCCAAACCCGACAGAATCTGGCCAGCCCGGAGGGCCGCGTTGCTCCTCCGAGTCAAATCATTGATCCAATCTATCTTATTGTCTTGGACCCACAACACTAAGGACTGTGTCAATTTCTCTTCCAAGGGAATATGAGCGCTTTCCATGAATTCAAGGTCACAGAATGCCAGCCAGGAGAAGCTTAATGCTGAGGGTAACTTTTTGCTCTTTTTAGGGAAGTTGTACCAATCGCAGATGGCACGAGCCTTCCAGTAGGGATCAAGGCTTGATGTCCAATTTCGGTAGATGTCCGTCCACCGGTTCCAGAAGTGCCGGCCGTGCTCTCGGACCACGATGCGCAGCTGCTGCTCTTGCTTATACTTGGACATGTAAGTCTTCCGCCATAACGGCTCACCCGAGAACAAGTCGGCCTCCGTATCGAGCTGAAAACTTTGCAGAATGTGTCGGAGCTGTGTCACATACGCCGAGTAAAAGTTCTCCACTTGACCGGCGCCGGTCGGTGCGATGCGCCACACTCCAGGGATTTCTTCCACTTCCACTTCCCTTTCCATCAGGGCCTCCAGTATGGGAAAACATTGTCTATACATAATGCCGAGCACCGATTGTGACTTGTAGGAGACTTTGTCATCCTTGCGCATGAAGTCGGGAAATTGCTTGGGAACAAACCTTTGCGGGAGATCTGCGACGGTCAATCCCTTTCTGGGGGCGTCTGTTTCGGCAGCGACGTACTGCCCGAGCTCCACACAGTCCTTATGGGTCATTCCCAGCTTATCGGCCAGAACTAGGTGCGCATTTGCTATCGCCCCTAGTCGACTTTTAGCCACGTAGTCACAAAAGAAGTTTACCATCGCCTGCATCTCTTCCAATTGGGCGCCAGTTGCATCCGTGCACATCTTATTGTTAATTTCAAACGGTTCAACCCTCAGTCCGGGAATGGGGATTGGCGGAATGAGGTTGGGGTCCCAGATGACAGCAAACAAGTCTCCGTCCAGGTCACCTCCCGAGCATTCGGCCGCGTGCGAACTCGGCCCCCGGCTCGGGAACACCAGGCAGTTGACATAGAGCCGGCGGATCTCCGGACACACGTCCCGAACGGCGCGCAGCACCCTCACATCCGAAGGCAATACCACGGGATTGCGGAACACCGCAACCGCCTGGTCTAACTCCACATCCAGGGAAGCCTCCACAATATGGGCGTACACCTGACCGTACTCCAGCGTGCCGGTCTCGTCTAGAACGCCCATGAGGACGCGCGCCTCGGGTACGTAGACCTGAGCGTGATCCACTATGGTACTCACATGCCTCAGGGCGCAGCGATACAGAATGCGACGGAACAGTGGGTCGGATACCATCTGAGGGGGGTACAGGCGCCAGTTGATGAAATTGTCGCTATTCAAGAGGAATTTTATAGATTCCGAATCATTGGAGAGAAAAGAAAGACAGTTTTGCAGAGCAGCCTTCATCATGACCAGAAAGATGGACGTAGGGACACCCAAAGATTGCAGGCAAAGAATCGATTGTCGATTTAAGTACAGCTTGAGTGACCTGCTGTAGGCCAAAACCTCGAGGGACAGATAGTTTGTGGAAGAGAACTTCTTCATGGACTTTCTAAAGATAATATCGTCGTCTTGATCGAAGACACACACAACCCCCTTAATACCGCCCACACGGATCTGAAAGGCAGAAACGCGCTCGCGCAAGTTCATCAGGTTCGCTATCTTCTGACGATGGGATTCCGAGATCTTTCCTATACCTTCGCTGAAGCAAACATCCCCTGCTCCCACATCTTGTTCCACATTATCCAGGACATCCTGCTGAACGAGCACAGTCTCAGTGCTGGAGGCGAACGCCATCGCAAGGCGGGTTAGTTTGCGCTCTGGCTTCATATCCTCGAAGGAGCCTATTCTCCGGTGGATGGCTTGAGCGTCTTGGCAAGAGAGCCAGCAGTGGCCCTCGGAGAGTTGGCTGTTGGAGCATCCCAGGAAGCGGAACACTCGTCCACCGATGGTGATTCCGTGATACAGAGTGTCGAAAATATGCTGTTTGGTTAACTTGCTCCAAGGATTCCCGTCGTGTTCATCCGCAATGGTGGCGAGCAAGTAGTCGTCCGGGTGACCGAAGTGGCGGAGGATGCGATTCCCAGGCACCGGTGAGGCCGGCAGCACGATGGTGCGGTACGGCGTGATGGTCACCCGCCCCACCTCCCGATAGTCCGGCAGGAGGGGCATGGAAGGAAAGTCGTGCCTCTCCAGCAGATCTAGCGCAGGGAGCTTCAGGGGTTGGTACCGAACCGGCACAAACAAATCCAACAGTACCTTTAGTTCCCGATGACGAAACTGGTGGAGACGATCAAGTATGGACATGGGAATAGAGGGGGGCAGAACGTGAGCATGCCGGCTTCTCCAGGCTCGCACGAGGTACTCTTTCCTAAAATCTCGCTTTGGTTCCCGCGGATTCTGGACATTCTCTTTAAACTCCATAGCAGGCACATCGAAGACATTGAACGAGTTGAAATTCCTCAAAGCACATCGCAAATTCCAGCGGCTGCCATCAGGCAGATCGTTCGCGCGCAACGCCAGATTGAATGTTCGCGAATTGAAGTCGTAAGGCATCTTCGTGTTCCCGGTGAAGAAGACGGGAGGTTGGCGCAGACTGAGAAAGAGATTAAAGCCATGATTCTGAGAACTGTGGATGTTTATTGCGTCGTTCAAATCAGTGGTATCCAGGCGGATGGATACGTCATCTTTGGTAAGGTGAAGCACGGACTGATTGATATGCAGATCATAACCTCCCTGCCAAATAGGTTTAGCATCGAGGCCCACCAAATACTCAGAAATATAATGAAAACTTGAAAGAACGTCAAACGTTACTTTGAATGTGTGGCAGGGGCTCAGAGGATGCACAATGGAAATCCAACATTTGCACGATATAAGAGCCAGGAGGCGGTCAAGCAATTGCTCGTGGTCCGTGCAGGCGAAGGCAAACATCACGGCCTTGGTGACGGGAGACATTTGGAATTGCAGATTTGCTTGATTAGCCGTGTCGCATACTTCTCGAGTAATCTGTTCCACTTTGGCTCCGCTGAATTTGAGA
The DNA here is from genome assembly GCA_936435175.1 of Glyphotaelius pellucidus. Classification (NCBI taxonomy): domain Eukaryota; kingdom Metazoa; phylum Arthropoda; class Insecta; order Trichoptera; family Limnephilidae; genus Glyphotaelius; species Glyphotaelius pellucidus. The sequence goes on from OW386561.1 coordinate 4,991,412, forward strand.
ATGAGACTATTTTCATCATAGACAATTTCTTGTTGTCGGCTCTCATTGTCGGTGGCTTCAGCCTGCTGGCGCAGAACCAGTTCATCAAATATATCAGCGCCAACAGGGCCCGGTAAGCAGCCACTCTGCTGTTGCATCACTCTGGATACGTGGGCATTCAGATAGATCTCCTGTTCTTGCACACTCATAACACTTTTGATGTTGGAGGTGAACACTATGAAGCGGGAGTTAGAGTTACGTGCCCGGCCGCGGGACTGGATTAGGGAAGTGAGGGAGGTGATTCCGTCGAAACAGACCACAAGGCCGCACGAATCCACGTCCAATCCCTGCTCCAGCACGCTGGTGGCCACGATCAGACGACACCTGCCATCGCGGAACTTGAGAAGGGTGTCTTGTTGCTGCTCTTTGGAATATCCGCCGCTGTTATTGCATCCCAGGATATAAGACGGATGAAATTCTTCTTGGATGTCATCTTCGATGCACAGCCGTTTGCACAACCGTGCGGCTGTCTTTCTCCGAGTCACAAACACTATTACCTTCTGTTTCTCGTGTGAAATGATGAAATCACGAAGGCATGGCAACAGGGCGTCCAGAGATGTGGAGTTCTTCTGCACAGTGGTGGACATGAAACTGTCGATGCGTCGTACCAGTAAGGCTCTGAAGGAAGACAGGAGGGGGATTAGCTTTGCCTCGTCTCCATCGGCACGCTCGCAGTGGTCCTTGATGTTGAGGAGGAGTTCTTGCGGCCCGTTTATTCTCAACACCTCCAGGGCATCTATCCACTTCTCTATATACCTGGCCATTAAATAGGTTGTGTCGTCTTTCCTATAATGCGCATTCTCCTGGATGGAGCGGATTATTCCACCGGCCTGTGCCAAGTTGTCAATGCCCCCACACGCTGTCCAGGGGCCGGCGATGGGCGGGTGTGCTACGGCCAGTTGAGTGATGCACTCTTCGATAAATTGGTGATATCGCTCCTCGTCAGCAGACTGAGACACATTGCAAATCACCTTATCAGTGATAGAATGGCTGTTTTTCGGCAGGTCTAATTTAGCATCGAGGAACGGCGAGTATATTTTGGCACAAAACTTATCGACCAGATTTTGGATGGCGCGTTCACCGTCTGTGGAGGCATTGCCCGTGAGGGGCGTGGCGGACAGGCCCAGGATACGCGGCCGCAGTTTCTCGGGTGTGGCGAACACAAAGGGAAGAATCTTCTGGTAAGAAGAGCCTCCACGGGCTTCGTGGGCTTCGTCAAACACGATGATGCACGCTTGCGAAATAGATACACTTTTGCTCAGTAATGCGTTGAGCAATATGTCAGACGTACAGACGACTACATCGCGAGGCATCCATTTGTCAGTACCGTGCTGACTGCTGCGCTTGAGCGGCTGGAGTTGGGTCTGATCTGCCAAGTACTTGGCTTGCTGGTCCACGAGCACCACTCGGGGCACTAGGAAGTAGGCGCCCTTGTTGGGGTTGCGAAGGCAGAAGGCACGGATGGCCATGCAGGCGATCAGAGTCTTGCCCATGCCGGTGTGAAGGTAAAGAACGGTATCGTTGAGGCACGCGAAGAAGAACGAGTGCAGCTGGTGCTCTCGGGGGTTCTGCTGTTGCGGGTGCCCGTATTCTAACATTTCCTTCAAGTTGTTTGGATCGAAGCCCAGAGTGGCGTCGCCTTCACAAGTGATATTGGTGTTGGCGTCAGGTGTAACTTTGGGGATATTGGGATAAAAATGGACAACATTGCGCCACTTCTTAGACATGGCTTTTGGATCATTGTAAGCGTGAGGCAGCAGGGTTCGGTCGCAGCTGAAGTAGACAGCGGACTCGGGGAAGCCGTCCACCTTGAGAACTCTTCCCACCTGTCCCAGGCACTTGGTGCAGAGTAACTTGTGCGTACAGAACTTCTTGCTAGTATCTGCGAGGCGCTGAAAGTGCTCAGACTGGTCCGAGGTGGCTGCCGCGCTGCCCAGACCCAGATGGTAGCCGTTGCGAACGTCCACAAAGAAGGACAGATCGGCCATAACGGCGATAGTGTGGCGGCAATGCAGACAAAGCAGCGCCATAGCTGGAATGGAAAAATAATAATTTACAGCTTTACCATCTTACTAATTATATTATGTGTGTCGTTGCTCATCCAGAATATATAATGTGAGATATGGCGCTTATTTCTCGCCAGCGCCGTCGTATCTGTTGCCGTATTCTTGAATTTCCCGCCATTGTTTTGTTACATCCTTCAGTTGTCTTTTGTCACCATAGCGGTTGGCGTCCTGAGACGCCATCTTGATTCAATTTCGGCGTCGTTTCCTCCCACGCCGGTCGTGAAATTTTTCGTTAGTAATTATTTTGACGAAAGATTATCTGTTGCTACCCGCAAATTGTCGTAATTCTTCAAAGATTAAGAGTGAAGAAAGGCTTGACTCCCAGTACTATAAGAGTGCAGTGTCACAAGTCTGCAGTGCCGGCTTTGTGTGACCCCAACGGCGATTTAAGGATTAGTAATCATCCCAAGCGAGTGATGAGAGATATTGGGAATTCTGCAAATAAGAAGCCTAGAGCATCTACTTGGGATCCAGGACACTTGGTGTCTTGGCTTTCTAAAAATCCTCCAAAGGACCTGACTCCTTTTGAAGCATCTCGTAGATGTACTGTTATTTTACTACTGGCGTCAGGGAGACGAGCCAGTAAGAAGACGGACTCTTCTACACATAGACAGTCTGGTTGGAAGCTTTGCAAAGCAGAGGATCGTAATATAAATCCTATATTTTGGTTGAGAAAGCTTATGTCTTTGGGTGAGAGCAGAAGACATGAAGCTGGTGGTGAATGTCTGTTCATTTCCACATTGGGGCCTGCAAGGCCAGCCTCAACAACTGTTATTGGTGGATGGATTAAAACAGTTTTGGAAGGACGCTGGGATTGATGCCTCCCCTGGGAGTTTGAGATCAGCAGTGGCTTCAAGGAATTGGCCGGAAGAGTGTCCCATAGACACCATTTTGGAAAGAGGAAACTGCATTCAGAAAACACTTTCAAGAAATATAATAGAAAGCAAATCAGAGGTCTCAATGTTGAGGTGCTGAATTCCCCCATTCACTCTCAGTCTTTGACCAAGTTATTTCAAGCAATACAGTAATAGTCACAATTTTGGCTTTAATATTGTCACCAAGCGATAACAAACACTTCTCACATTATATATTCTGGATGAGCAACGACACACATAATGTTGGAGTTTTACCTACCATTAAAACTCTGATTATGTTGTCTTGCTCATCCAGAATATACTTAAGCTCTGCTTGGTGAGTCCAAATTGAATCAAGATGGCGTCTCAGGACGCCAACTGCTGTGGTGACAAAAGACAACTGAATGATGTAACAAAACAATGGCGGGAAATTCAAGAATACGGCAACAGATACGACGGCGCTAGCGAGAAATAAGCGCCATATCTCACATTATATATTCTGGATGAGCAAGAGCAATCAGAGTTTTAATGGTAGGTAAAACTCCAACATTCTTTCTACGCCTGTTCAACCTATTGGTATGGTAAAGCCAGCCTCAAGCTTGGTGTTGCATCTAAAAATGTTTCCGAATTACAGCTTTAGATGCACTTGGAAATGGACTGTAAATACTGCACAATACAAAGAAGCGAATTGGCGTTTGCTGGAATTGGGTGATAATACGTGCAGGGAAAAATAGTGGATACAAGGAAGATGGATAACCAATCACTTACCTCTGCAAAGGCGCACACAACACATTTACAAAATAGTTTATTTAGTTCCACCGCAGTACCTCGAGGTTAATACCGCCACAACAACACAAATAAGTACAAAATGATATTGTACTATCAATATGGTTTGGTTCATAAACGAGATTATGAACACGAACGGCACCAGCAAGTTGCTACGAATGTCCAAAAATCTTGTTTTTTTTCAGAAACAAATGCACTAGAATTCACTCTCGTCATTGTTCTAATCAGTGGCGTAGGTGGGGGGGGGGCGTGGGGGTGGCCCACCCCGGGTGCCACCCGATGGGGGGTGATACCCGACCGTGGAAAAAAATTACAAAGGTAGAATATTGTCCCAAAAATATTTTACACATGAACATGTGTTAATAACATCCGTTATTTATATTTTATTAGGGATTCCCCAAAAATTCTGTGTTTTATTTTCGTTCCTAGCTCTAACTATTGCTTGGTTGGGGATTCCCCTGAAATATTCCTCACTTGTCAACTAGGTATATCATTCTCATTTCTTTCGTACATTGTGATTGACGTGAACTTGTGAAGGGAATTATTATCTATTGGTTGTTGAAAATGTTGTTATTCTGTTACAGCCTTACTAATAACAAAACGCCTTAACAATCGTTTAACGGCATATCTGTAGCTTGCGCAGTGAACTGCATTTTTACACCTTTACTAATAACGTGATCACATTATTATGTAAGTTGCATTGTTTTTGCTTGATCTGCACATGTGCGGCCATCTTTTGGAGCATGCGGCAGCCATCTTTTTTTCAATAAATTCACAGTTATTTTCTTTTGTGACATGTGAAATTTCATGCGCAGTTATTTAATGTTTTTAAACATGATTACCGTTTAAACGATCGATTCGCTATTATATTAGCATAATAGAATATAATTTCTATTATTTGCGATATTTTTGTCAGTTTCATAATGTCTCTATTGCCGCTTTAATTTTGTTAACATAAAAATATAGGTTATTTCGAATAAATTATTTTTTATCCACTTAAGTTTAATAAAACTTCCATAAAAGTAATATTATTTAATAAAATAATAAGCTTGTGCGTGTGTAAATAAATACCAAATTCGACTTACCAACGTTTATATTGTTCGAAAATGAATTCAAAGTGTCATAATTTTTCAATTACTCTCTTCAAATATATGTTATATTTTTTTTTAATTTTTAATTGTATGAACAAAATAAAAAGTGAGGTGACAGTTTCCTTCCAAATTCATTAAATAAAAGGACTGTAATTATTTAATTTTGAATTTTTTTAAATTTTTTACATTTCGATTAAAAATGTTTTGGTAAGATTTAGATTTTTTTTTTTTTTTTTCCGTGCTTGAAGCTTAACACGTTCCCGGACGAGCAAGCTATAGCATTCGCATTGGATAGTTTAATTATGTCGCAGTTGCTATAGCATTCGAAGTTTATTGAGTTTTTTTGTCAGATATGCTTGAGCAGTTGCTTTATCCCTATAAAATATAGGTAGTCTATTTCTTACTGTCACTGCTGACACAACCACAGATCGCTTACTGTCACATGAGACCTTTTCTGCACACAAAGATAAAACAGTGTTTACCCCTTCCCCTACAGCTCGCCCGGCGTACCCCGCGTGGTGGCGTATGCTATAGCATGCGTCAAATGTATTGAGATGTATTCAGTGTAGCGGTCACCGCCGCACGTAGTGGTCGTCAGTGCGTTGTGCATTTTCGTTTCATGCCAACATATTACAAACATCGTAAGTACAATTATTTTCATGATTTCTTTTGTTATTATGATGCTATTTACAATGTATTTCATTAGTTTGACGTTAGACTAACTAGGTAATAATGCTAGATAAGTTGAAACAAATACCTAATTCGCATTATTTACATTCACAGATGCCACCCAAAATACGTCCTCGAGCTGTCGAAATTTCAGAATCAGAGCGAATCATGAGGTTGTTTGAAGAAATTTCAGATGATTCTTCGGCTCCCAGCATTGAAGAATCTGAAAACTCCTCTGATGAACGAGAGGGAAGCCAAAGAAGACCTCAAGGTATAGCAAAAGATCTTCTACCGTCATCTGAAGAACGAGAGGGAAGCAAAAGAAGACCTCAAGGTATAGCAAAAGATCTTCTACAGTCATCTGAAGAAGAACATGATCCCTACAGTGACGCTGACGGAGAATTTGGGTCCGATGGCAACTACAACCCTGCTGAAGATGAAGGAATGCTGTCTGATTCTTCATCGTCATCAAAAGGTATAGCATCAGCTTCCCCACAATCCTTAGAGTCGATCAATGAAATTGTTACCCTACAATCTGTGTCAACCACAACGGCACCTTTGCCACCAGGACCAGACATACCATCATCAAATATATCAAGCAATAGGCAAAACAGATCACCAACTATCAGTGAGAGTTCGTGGCAAAATGACACTGCACCAATTTCGCAATTCGAGTTTGACGAAGCGAATGCAGGAGCAACAGTTCATCTTGACAAAAATACAACGCCAGTAAGTCTATTTAATCTATTCTTTACTGATGAACTGGTGCAGCATATGGTGACGTGCATGAATGCATACGCTGAATCTTTGTGTAACTCAAATAGGCCACATACACGAGGATCTCGTCGACTTTCATTCAAACCAACAGACTCAACAGAACTGAAAAAGTTCCTGGCATTGTGCATGTTACAGGGCCAAATTGATGCGCCAAATATTAAAAGTCTTTTTACGCAAACAGAGCCGCTTTACTTTCATCCCATCTTTCCATTAATGCAGACGATTTGATCAGCTGTTGCGTTGTTTATGCATATCAGAATTAAATTCCAAAGGTATGGATAAAGTCAGAGATTTTGCAAGAGCAGTAAAAATCAACTTTAAAAATGTGAACAAGCCTGGCCAAGAGCTGTCTTTAGACGAATCTTTGTTGGCATTCCGTGGAAGACTGTCTTTCAGGCAGTATATTAAATCAAAAAAGGCAAGGTACGGCATAAAGTTCTACGTACTGACAACAGCCGATGGGTATATTTTGAACTATAAAATATACGAAGGGAAACAACTGCTTCCGACTGCTTCCGAAAACAGTGCTCCATCTAAGTTGGAGCACTTGGTTATGTCCCTTATGAACCCCTACCTAGACAAAGGGCATAATCTATATATGGATAATTATTATAATAGTTTATCCCTATCTCAGAAACTGCTGCAGCGAAAGACGCACACTACAGGAACTTTACGGAAAGATCGCAAAGAAAATCCGAAACGACTGTTCGCTAAAAATGTTTTAAAAGGTCAGCATTTCTGGCAGCGGAAGGGTCGTGTGTACGCATCTATATGGAAAGACAAACGGGTCGTACACATGATCACCACAAAACACCATCCGCGTCTGGTCGTTTCCCGAAAAAGATACGGGCAGGCAAAAACAAAACCTGTAGAAGTCGTCGACTACAATAACCACATGTCAGGGGTTGACAAATCTGATCAGATGATGTCGTACTACTCGACACCGAAGAAAACGATCCGTTGGTACAAGAAAGTGTTCTTCCATTTGTTCGACATGATGGTTTGGAACGCATTCTATTTATTCAGAAAATATTGTAACCCAAATTCAAGCCTATTGAACTTCCGAGAAAGAGTCATAAGATCCTTTTTACAAGTAAAAAGTTCCACATTGAACGAGGTGAAAACCTTTCTTGGCAAAATAAAAACAACATCAAACAGACGTGGTCCGAGAGCCGGGAGGTCAGCTGCCAATAATCAATTTGGGCATTGGCCTGAACTTATACCTGTTTCTGAAACAACAAAACGTTTAAAAGTCTTCTTAAAATGTCGCGTTTGTACTAAAAACAAGACCACAAAGCAGACTAGCTACCGTTGCAAGGGATGCCATGATCATCCTCCTCTTTGCCCAGGATGCTTTGAGACATGGCACTTGGATCTAAGCTTCGCAGAAGAGACAGAAGGATAAAATTGTTCTATAATTGTTCTGAACTAAGTACTTAATTATAACCTAAACCTGATTTTGATACTAAAAATTGTATAAGTATTTGTTTCAAGAGATGTATAGAAAATGGTTAGTTTTAGTTTAAAAAAACCCTATAGCTGCTACAGTTGAAGTGTTTAATTGACCTTTGTCAAAAAACATATTTCTTAAAGATGAAAATAAAAACTACAAAACTTTCAGTACCTGTCTTTTATTTTATATTTAAGATAACGTTACGCTGGTACAATAAACATCTTTAAATTAGTCGTCTGCTATGATATTTGCCACACTGCAAACCCCTCTAGGTGATGTAGTACGACGCGAATACTTCAACAGTCTTATGCTATGGCATCCGCGCCATTTAGTATCACAAAATATGTGATAGTTTGTGGCACGAATGCTTGAGCATTCGTCTGCTATAGCATTCGCGTCACATAATATCACAATATTTGTGATGGGATATGACACAAATGCTTAAGAAGTCGTCTGCTAGAGCATTCGCGTCGCACTTGATGGTGTTGGTTGGTATGTATCATGACGGAAATGCTAGAGCAATCGCAAAAATCTAGTACAAAAAAATAGTGCCAAAGTAGGGTGACTCACTGCCCGTGAACGTGTTAAAATATGTAAATTTTTAAATACTAAAGTATATTTCAAATATAAAAATCTAAATCTAATGTCATAAGAAAAAATGTTGATCTAATATTTTTACATAAAATCGTAAATTATCAGTTGGATAGCCCTGATATATTAAAGTTTATTCACTTTCATGTACCTACCATTAGATCAAGGTTCCCTAGTATGTATTATTGTGACAACTAATATTATAAATGTAACTTGTAATATTATAAATGCGAAACTGCTAGAGTTCGTTTATGACGCTTTCACGCATTAGCCAATAAAAAGACTTTCAAAATTCATTCACCAATAGAAAGCTAAAGTATATGCGAAGGCTGTATATGATGGCGAGCTCTGGTGTTATGAAATTATAAATATTAATATATTATATTTGTTATACGTTTTCTGTCGCTAACAAAAGCGAGTTATTTCTAACGTCAGAAAAAATCGTTTCCATGGAAAAGATGTTGATATATTTGTGGGCTCTAAGCTGGTAGGTACTCAGTCCCCCGGTCAGCTACTGCTCCAGAAAATTCAAATATTAAAATATGTTTTGTTTTTTTGGACAAGCTTCTGTTTTGGAATAAATGTCAGATAAATAAATAAATGTTAAATAAATAAATGTTCAGATAAATACAGATAAATAAATGTTCCTACATTAAAAATATAATTCGTAATGATTATAAAGACTGAATAGTGTAATTTTTTTATTATATTAACAAACTTCCAAATATTTAATTAAAAATAAACATCCGAAATGTTTGTAAGTGCATAAATTCCGAATGAATGAACAAAATTGGATAATTCTTTTTTTCTTTGAGCTATAGCTTTATGAAATTTAGGTGGCAGGCGAGATGTTTGAAAACTGAATGTAAGGTGAAAAATGGAATGCGGGAGGGGGTGGGGGTGGGGAGGAGGGGGAATAATTGATAAGTTCAACCGCTATAGTAATTTCCCGTAATACCATGCGAGCGAAGCCGCGGGGAAAAGCTAGTTCTGTTATAAATAGATTAAACACCATAGGTAATTTTTATGCCAATGTTAAATCGTTTTAAAGCATATAAAAACAAACTTTCATATATTATAAAACACAGAAAAGAAAGTTATTATAAACAGAAGCTTGATCAGGCGGAAAATGATAGTAAAAGAGTATGGACGGTTATAAATGAAATAATTGATAAGAAAAAATGCAGGAATAACGAAATCAGTGCTATTACTCATGATAACTCGAAAATATGTTGTAAAGAAAACCCTTCAAAAGCTGCAAATATATTTAACACATTTTTTGCAAACGTAGGGAAAAATCTTGCGAATCACATAAATATCAATCCAATTTCAGACTGTAACATTGATGCAGAAAATAAAATAGCAACATTCCAAGTCACAACAGAGGATGAAATAAAATATCTATCATAAACGATATGAAAGGAGGTTCTGCCCCAGGATTTGATGGAATCACAGTTAACATTTTAAAAAATATTAAAAATCAAATTTCTAAACCATTTGCATATAATAAATATAAGTCTCCAAAGCGGAGTATTTCCATCTATTTACAAACAAACTATCATTACTCCAATATTTAAATCTGGTAATCCAGAAGAAGTAGGCAACTACCGACCTATATCAGTCATTTCGAATATAGCAAAAAATTTTGAAAAGATAGTAAAAAAAAGAATAGATCAGTTTATAAAATGTAATAAAATAATTCATGAAAATCAGTTCGGCTTTATGGAATGTAGAAGCACACAGGATGCAATTGCAAAATTAACTAGCCTTGTTCACAATTCATTAGATAAATCACTAAAATGTCTTGGAATTTTCATAGATCTCAAAAAAGCGTTTGACAGCATATCACACGACAAACTTATAAGTAAATTAAGAAACATCGGATTAGATGGAGCAGCTCTAGAATGGATAAAAAGCTACCTTTTCGAACATCCTCAAGTCGTTAAAATCAACGATGTGCTTAGCCAACAAGATACGAGTAACTTTGGCATACCTCAAGGTACAGTCCTGGGACCATTACTGTTTATCATCTATGTAAATGACATATTCACACAAAGAATAAACGGAAAAATAATATCTTATGCTGACGACACTGTCATAGTAATTGAAGGTGCTGATTGGAATACTGTGAATAATCTAGCGAATATTGATATTAATACACTGAAAAACGTTCGATAAAAATCTCCTCTCATTAAATACTGAAAAAACAAAATTTATCCTTTTCTCTATCAATAAATGTTAATCAAATCCAGAAATAAAAATTGTAATACATCAGAGTAAATGTGGTGGAACTAATTGTAATCAAACATGTTCTACACTTAATTCAACTTCCAATATTAAATATCTTGGTGTATATATAGATCAACATTTTAAATGGAAAACACATATTTGTGAACTCGTCAAAAGAATTAGGAAATGTATATATATATTTATCAGAATTAGAAATATTCTTAGACTAGAAAACCTCAAAAAAGTGTACTATGCAATTGTTCAATCTATATTACAGTACGGTATTATAGGGTGGGGAGGAACTTATGATGTTATTTTAAATCCTCTGAAAATAGTTCAAAGATTGATAATTAAGGTTATCTTGAAAAAACCATCTACATTCTCTACTGAAAGAATTTTTTCAATATTCAAAGTATCTACAACAGACAAATATATAAAAAATATGCAATTCTACAGACTTTTAAAGAAATACAGCTAAAAAAATTACAATTCAATATATCAGCAAGATTTCAAAACAATATCAAAATCCCTTAATTTAATACCAAGCACATCCAAAATACCTATCTGTATCTAGGTATAAATTATTTCAACAACCTACCATTAGAACTAAAAATTATCGAAAATATACATAAATTCCAAATTAAATTGAAAAATCACCTGAAACAACTGTGAGTCCATTTCTACCGTTAATATTTCATTTAAATCTTGAAATTTATTTATTGTTCTATCTCGAGTGTTCTTACATATCTTTTGTTATTAGATGCAATATTATTATTTACCTAAATGATACATATACTTGAGCTTGAATTTCCTCACCAAACACAAGAGCCTTGTCTCTTTATGATGAGGAAATGCTATTGTTATATTCATTTTACAACTCTGTTTAACATGTAAAAAAAATGTATACTTATTGTAAAAACATACAAATATTAAATAAATAAAAAAAAAAATAAAAAATACCATTGCGACAATTACATATTCACTTCGGAGCGATACTACCGCGCACCACTTCAGGCCGCCGCGCAGAAAAGTAAAGACCGAAAATAAAATAACGACTTCACCGTGAGATTTTTCTGCACGGCGGCCTCGAGTGGCACATGGCACGGTCGCTCCGAATTGTGTATTTGTAATTACCGCTTATGAACTCTTGACTCCACAAATTGAATGTTGCGATTATTTATTTGTGTGATAAGCCGCTTACATAAAACTATTTACGTCGCAATGTAAGAATTTTATCAACATTTATCTAAATAATGCAAACCCAAAATATTTATATTAACACTTATTGGCCGTGAGAACCTTACATCCATTTTTAATATCACAAAAATAACACACACGCACAAACAGTAAATACTAGTTCCAACCTAGAGGCACAGGCGACCGAATTTCTCTCTGAAATTCTCTAGCCACCCCCCGCCCCCTCCCCTCTCTCCAAGGATAAATTGGTGACATAATCAAGACGCGATCAAAGTGAAATCGGAAAATTCTTTGTCAATTAAAGTAATTTCTAGACTATTTTGCCACTTTGTAGGTACTTATATTTTAAAACCACTTTTAAATAATTTATAATGATGACATACCTTTAAAATTTCTTCTTCTCCTGTGTTATTTGAAATCCTTGTAGGAACTCTGTAAAAAAAATATAAAAAATATAATAAAGGTACAAATAAAACGAACAGAGACAAGAATTTTTTCATTTACTCCCAAATAATTGCCAAAGTTACCTCTAAATTCATAAAACATTAAAATCTTTAAGGGGGGGGGTAAGGTTTTAAAACTAATTTTTAATTTTTTTTTTCTAAATGCAATACGTCGAGAGAATTGTGTCAAAATTTCAAGTAAATCGGAGCAAAACTAATGAAGATACAGCATTTCAAGCGACCGACCTTCTTGCTCTATTCAAGTATATTTCGAGTATAAAAAAACTTTAAATTGATTTTCTCGCAAATAAATTTTTAAAGTTCGTGAACATCATAACTCAAAATTTACTTGACCAATCTTTTTGAAATTTTGTACACTATTTTCATACATAAATCAACAGTAAGTAACAGGTAGTGACAAAGCGTTTTTTTTTTTAACATTTTTTTCCATTTTATAATATAACAAATTCACCGAAAATTTTAGCAAACATCGCATTTTCGACTTCCAACATACTGCAAAAAAAAAATTAAAAAAAAAACGCTTCGTCACTATCTGGAAAAACATATCACCATTTATATCCATTTCAATTTTTTTGTTTCAAATGATCCGTTAACGAGTTATAATGTTCACCGCAAAACACCTTTTTTTGAGGCGCCTCCGGAGATTCGCTCTCACGGACTTATTTATTAATATTTTTACATCGCCCGTCCCGGTTTTTTTTTTTTTTTTTTTTTTTCAAGAGCGGAGACGGTTTACATAAATAAAGTTCCCGTGAGCACTTAGGCCGTAGGCCCATTGTGCTATCTCCCATTTTACCTCATTCCTTTGACAGTAATCCAGTCCCTTTTACAAAGTTCACCAGGATTGTCATTGGAAATGAAGCTATATCTTCTGGTTCGACAATGTGTCTTCCTTTTCTCATTTCTCATTTCTCATTTCTCCTCTTCACTCCTCCGCGGTTCCCTGAAGGCCCCACGAGGGAAGAGGGCTTCATCTCTCCTCTCCACTCCTTAGTTTCCTGAAGGCTCCACGATGGAGAGTCCACCTCCCCTTGGTTCCCTAAAGGCCCCAAAAGAGAAGAGCCCACTCCACCTTGGCTCCCCGAGGGTCCCAGGAGGGAAGAGGACTTATCTCTCCTCTTCACTCTTCCTTGGTTCCCTAAAGGCCCCATAAGAAAGAGTTCACGGAGATGGCCTCATTTCTCCTCTTCACTCCTACATGGTTCCCTGAAGGCCCCACATGGGAAGAGGACATCATCTCTCCACTTCACTTCCCCTTGGTTCCGTGAAGGCCCCACAAGGGAAGGGTTCATGGAGGTGGCCTCAGCTCTCCTCTCCACGGCTTCTCCTCTTGGTTCCTCCTAAGGGCCCCAGGAAGAAAGTCCACAGAGGTGGCCTCAGCACTCCTAGGTTCCCAAAAGGCCCCTAGTTTTCGAATGGTCCAAATTTTTTGTCCCACGAGTGACCAGGGAAATAGAAGGTCCACTCCAGCAGAGCCCTGAATGTTGGAGTAAGGTCTAAATACTCCGAGATGCGACCTTGTTTCTCGGAGGCACCATTCTTGACACTGTTCCCCAGGACATTCAGCCTGAGCACGGTAGCTCACACCTTGGCTTGGGATGGCTATTGCAGGTTTGTGTTTCCACTCCCTGAGCGATGGGTTCGCCACACTCCCTACGCTACCGTCCCGGTTACTTTTACCAGGTGACTAGCCATCACTGGTTGACAGTGGATACGAGGAACGGGCTAATTTTGGAACCAGTTCCTATTGAATTTATAAAATGGTCACCAACACAAACTGGGCGAAGCCGATCCAAAAGCCGCCCGCAGGGCCTAACAGTAAAAACCTGCGGAGGGGGGTTTTTAACTGCTAGTCTATACTAATATTATAAATGCGAAACTGCATGTTTGTTTGTTACGCTTTCACGCCTAAAACAATAAACCAATTTTAAAAATTCGCCAATATAATAACTAAGTACATTATATGCAAGTAATACAGGCTGTATATAATGGTAAGCTCGCGTTATTATATATCACTCATAAACCAATAAACCGATTTTAAAAATTCTTTCACCAATAGAATACATTATATGTGAGTAATATAGAATGTTTAAAATGGTATGTTCTAGCGTTATGAAATTATAAATATTAATATATTATATTTATTTAACGTTTTCTGTCGCTAACAAAAGCGAGTTATTGCTAACGTCAGAAAAAAAATCGTTGCCGTGGAAACGATGTTGATATATTTCGCGTCGTAGTTAATCTTGTATAAATAAAAATGAATCTCCGAAATGTTTGTACGCGCATAACTTAAGTGCAAATTTAAGTGGCATGCGAGCTGTTTGAAAACTGAATGTACCGGGAATGAATGTATGGAATGTGGGGGGGGGGAGGGGGAAGGGGGGGGAGGGGGAAGGGGTGGGGGAAGGGGGGGGAGGGGGAAGGGGTGGGGGAAGGGGGGATAATTGATAAGTGCAAGTGCTACAGTGATATCCCCCTAATACCATGCGAGCAAAGCCGTGGGGAAAAGCTAGTATCTCATAATTTAAAACAAAAATAAAGTAGCTCACATCCATACTAGATATTTGATATACCTTTGGATTACAAAAATAATTTTTCAGTTTGGTTGGGTATTGTGATCTCAAATCCAAAATTAAGATTTGTATGAAACGGGCCGAAACCGGCCGTGCAAACGATCCTCTTAAATTCTTCTTTCGTATGGTGGGGAGGTCAGAGGGGGACATCTAGGTCTGCGAGCCAGTCTAGGGCCTCAGGCGTTGCCTTGTGGACCTCATCAATCCGCCGGGGAATTAATATATATATTCACAATCTACCTACTAGAGCGGTGAACAGCTGTCAAAACATCTCTGTTATTTTTATAAAGTTTTATGAGTTATGGGATGACATAAAGCAGTAACTTCAGAAAGGCTTATTCCCAGGATGAATCGCTAGTGCATCTTCATGTTGTTTTGCTGTTAAAACGTAGTTCTTCAACAAAACATCATTTTTTTTCTGCCCAACCTCAATTGGTTTTTTGACAAAACCGTCAGTGCTTCAAATTAAGTGTAAAGTGATTTAAAGTGACATTCAAATCATTTTCGAGTGCTCAATTCGTTGGTGCCTTTTTAATACGATGCTTTTAATAAAATAAAATCAATAATTTCAAGTTTCTCCACAACTAGCGACTTACAGGAACATTTCAGCAGTTGCCTACCGAGCACAGTTATTTCTAAAGAAGATTTCGTCGATAGATGTCACCTCTGTTCAAATAAAAATCATAATTAAATCTTTTTTTAAATAATAAAAATGCGTCCAAAAATGGATAAAAGTGATAATTTAATCGAACAAAAATTTGATCATTTCAAAGAACAGTTAATTCAAACAATGAGTGAAAGAATAGATACTCAACTAAAAAAATTTCTAACAAATGATTTTAATAAAAATTTTTCGGACATCATGAAAGAAATTAGAGATCTGGTCAAGAATGTGGAATCCTGCTCAAATAAAATCGAAGATTTTGAAAGCGAACTAAAAAAAACTAAAGATTATCTTAAAAATAATGACACAAAAATGGAAGAAATGCAACAAGAAATTAAATATCTTAAATCATCTGTCAACAACATTCAACAGCGCACGCTAGAGACATCTATTGAAATCCAAGGAATTACCGTGAAGAAAAATGAAGACATTAAAAATCCTATAGAACTTTTGTTAAAGACATTAGACTGCAGTGACCTAGTAAAAAACAACTCCATAGTGAATTATTACAACAACCCGGCTAAAAATATAATAAGTATACAATTCAATTCAAAAGAATCAAAGGACAGGGTTATTAATAAAAAAAAAACTAAAGGAGTATTAAGCCCAAAAGAAATAAAGTATTCGGACTCCACAGAGAATATTTACATAAATGAAAAACTAACACCATCAAATAAGGAACTTCTCTGGCTAGCTAAATCTACTAAATCTATTGGATATAAATACATTTGGACCAAAAATGGGCACGTGTTACTAAGGAAAAGCGACGATTCTCCAATAATTCGCATACAAGATAAAAACGATATACCACTGCTGTAAATATGTAACCACACAGAACAACGATAATCAAATAAATATTTTAATCTTTGTTTATTAAAATATTTACCGAAAAGTTTCCTTTTTTTCTAAATGTGGGGGATACTTTATTTATTATTATTAATTTGAATACGAGTATTTCAAGTATTCGGTTTGTTATAAAGTATGGTCGATAAGGACTCTATTTTTCCCCCTTTTAAAACTGTTTCTAGCTCTTTAATCTGTCAAAATTATGCTTTATATTATTTTAGTTTGTAAATTAATTTTTCAATTCATGTTTTTCACAGTATCAAAAATTTGCCTTCCAACCCAAGATGAAGGTTAACCTAAGAATGCATATATACATACCTATACCTATACCACGTAAATATTGGTATTCTCTACACCTAGGCACTTTTATTGTTGTGAAAAAGCCTCACGTAAAAACTTTAAACTTGATTTCAAATGCATTTAAAAATCTCAAGTATACCCACGCACTGCCTATGCTTGTGTGGGATTTTTTGTTATATATAGTGTTAAAATATATACGTTTTTTTATGTTTAACTACATTTTAATTTTGTATGTATAATTTTATTACTTAAGGAGTACGTATACGTTATGCATATTGTTAAATTATATAGTTTTTTTTATGTTTAACTACATTTTTATTTTTTATATACATAATTTTATTACCTAACTATTATTACCTTACTTTAAATTTACTGTTTATAAAAACTGCTTTTTATAAAATTTGTTTACTTAACCCGTCTAATCACAGGAGACCCAAGTTGTCCCAAAACATCATATGCCGTTATAATAACAGGAGACCCAGATTGTCCCAGAGCGACCGTGCATTATTAAAAGTTAGATATCTCTCTTCCTGTTGTTCAAACATTTGTAATTTCTTTAATGTTAGAAAGCAAAAGAAATGATGCTGCTTATTGCTGTAGGAATATACGAGCTATGTTGGTTAGATATTTTACAAACCTGATCGTAAGTGAAGATTTTATTTTGTGCCAATTTGTGACGTAGCAAACACTTAATTTTAAAATAAAATTGTATGAATGTCATAAAAAGTGAGGTGACAGTTTTATTACAAATTTTCTTAAAAAAATGAATCTATATTTAAAATTTACAGTTTATTTTATTTACGTACTTTTTTAAGGAATCCCCAGAAACGTATTTTTAAGCCAATTTACATTTTCAATATCAAAATTTTAATATTTAAAAACAAAAATGTTGATTTCTAATAAACACATTGGAAAGATTATTTTATCCAGATTTTAGAACAATTTTTGTTTTTGCAAAAAAATTAAAAAATAACCAATAAAAAGGAACATTTAAAATGCACGGGAAGAACCGGAAATTTTGCGCGCAAATCTTGACAGGCAAAAGTTCATAGATATTATTTTCTCATTATTCGAAGGGTTAACTTTCGTATTATTATTTACTTACTATAACTACATAATTGTTATTATTTACTGATAATTGTATTTATCTTTTTGTAGGATTATTATATATTTTTTAAAGTTTAAACATTTGTTTTTTTTTAATACTATTTTTGTAAAAGCTGCACATCTCGATACAGGAATACCCTAGTGAGATGTGCAGCTTATATTTCTATGTAATACTTTATTTTTCAATCAATAAACAATAAACAATCAAAATCAATCAATGGAGCGGGCATTCGTTGACCACATGTTCGGTGGTCTGCAACTCACCGAATTCACACAGTAAATCTAAATATGCGCAAAACTCTGTAATAGTATGTGTCTGTGAAACTTACAATGCCTTACGAGATGTAGACATTTTCAACCATGACTTGAAATCATATAAAATGCAGCTTAATAAATTAATAACTTAAAATACTTTTTTTTTCTCTTTTTTGTGAAAATTATATTATTATCAACCATAGTAATTAGTATAACCATGTTTGTTAATAATTTTACGTTTTTTTTATTATGTTTATGTTCTTATTTTTTATGTTTTTCTTTATTATGTTTATATTTTTTTTCTTTGTCATTTAATAAGTTGAGTAGGTAAAAATACTAAAGCAATATTTTTTAACATAATGGAACTTAATTGGTCTACAACATATGAATTTTATTGTTATAATCATTTTTCTGTATGACTGTTTGTTTCCTCAATAAAAAGAAATAAAAAAATAAATAAAATCTCCGACTCTTTAAGGCCCATATGATGTATGGATCCTCTTAAATAAAGAAATTGTTTCTCCCTGCATGTCTTTTCCAATTCGTCCCCTTTTCTATCTGCCTCCCTCTCGCCTTCCGCCTTCCTCTTCTACCTTCCCTGCCATCCCTCTCCCCCGTCCCCTAAAAATATATGAAGTACACCCACTTTTCAAACAAATTGTGTATCACTTGTTGCTATTTTTTATACAAATTTCATAATGCCAGAGCTCACCAGGATGTATAGAAACATTTGCGGACTTGTGCACAACAACCCATCAAATTTTTATCGCAATCGGATGAAAAGTATAGGAAATAATTTCTTAACGCCAGAGATATTATATGCAGAAACCATCGCGGGCATGCGCACATCAAATCACCAAAGTTTCATCGCAATCGGATGAATTGTTTAGGAATGCATAAGGGACAAACAAAGAAACATTCATTTTTATATATTAAAGATTCGTCACCGCTAGTGGCTCTTGACTCGCAATCCGAAGGTCGCGGGATTGAATCCCAGCGTGGCAAATAAATTTTATTCTATTAATTTGTGTTATTTCAAAATTAAATCATTTAAGATAATATATAGTATATTTACGGCACGCTCCAGAGTGGAAGATGCTATCAGTATCGCCCTGGTGTAAGACCACCATTCAGAACTGAAATGTTGCTTGAAATGGCTTTAGCAGTGTTTGATGACCAGATCTGAATAGCCAGGTACTTCCCCACCTTCCACTCCCCACTACCTTCAGCCACACAACATACCGACTCTTGTGCGGTATTCATATAAAAAAATAAAATAAGAAAAGATTAACTTACTGAAATTTAAAGCAGTCATTCCGTGTAAAGACTTTTTTTTTTCGCTTTTTTAGAATTTTTTTTGGCGAACTAAATAATCACGTAACTAAACAACAAGATGTAACGTAAATGCTCAACAAGATGCAAAAAGTTTACCTTTTAATATTTTTTTAATAATCGTACTTAAAAAATTGTTCGTACTTCACAGATTAAAATACCATTTGATTTTTTGTTTCAGATAAGCAGGACGCACACAATCGTGGTCACCGCAATTTACCAGATAAGTGGCTAAGCTGCCATGTACTTCAGCAATGAGTGACTATTTCGAATTACACAATGACGATGCTCAAAATATGAATAAACATGTGGTGAAAAGTTCAAAGTTATTTGTTTATTTAGTTCGCTAAAAAAAAATCCCCAAAAGAGAAAAAAAAAGAGCCTTCACACAGGATTAAGTTAGAAGATCGAAATTGAAAAAATTATAATTTAAATGGACTAGAGTTCCTTGTAGCAACTGTTACACAATATTCAAATAAATAAATAAAAATCAGAACTGTATTTTTGATTATTAGCTAATATCTTTGATTAAATCTCCTACTTTTATACCTTAAGAGCCATTAAACCAGCGGCCGTGAATTTAAATTTCGTCGAACAATGATCTTGCGATTGTAAAGGGTTTTCCAATAAGGGGTGTTATTTTGATATTCAAAGAAAAATGCCATTTTTTAATATAAATGATCGGATGTTTATTTCATTATAAAGAGCAAGGTATGCCGTTAATAGTGGAAAATAACATCAGGCCAATGACCACCACGACCACGCTTACAGGACCATATCCTTTTCATGAAATTTTCCATAACCAAATCGTAAAGTGCCCTATGTCCTCGATAGCCTCACAAATTCCATCTTTGAGGTCTTGAATCGACGCTGGGCTGTTGGCGTAGACCTTTCTCTTTATTCTCTTTCACGTGGCCCCAAAGGAAGAAGTCGCAAGGTGTTAAGTCACAAGATCTCGGTGGCCAATTGTGATCACCTCTTCGAGAGATAACACGGTCCGGAAACTTTTCCCGTAAAAGATCAATGGTTTCATTGCTTGTGTGGCACGTAGCGCCGTCTTGTTGTCCAGATCAATACCATCCAGTTCCGGCCATAAAAAATCATTAATCATCTCTCTATAAAAATCATCATCCCAAAATAACACCTCTTATTGGAAAACCCTTTATCTTTGCAACGGTACAGGGCGGTTCCGATGAGAAAGATTAATTATTCTCCATACCAGCATTTTAACATAATGACTCAATATCAATTTTATTTCATTCCAAATTTACTTTGATAAATACCCACATTCAAAAATACTCAAACTCGTGATGATAAAACAATCCAAATTATGTAATCTATGTAATTATTGTTTGATCATAAGTATTTATAATTTTTCAATAATATCTAAGCAAAATAATAATGCAAATTTTTTTTTAAATATTTTTGTAAGACCGTAAATAGACAAACTGAAGAATTTTCGTCACAAAATGAGGGCGCGAGTCTTTTTTTTAGTGATTTTATTTGAACTAAAATTAAAATTCATAAAAGTAGGTTTCTCAAATAATCTATTGATTTATTTTACTGCATGATTATATGATTTGAAATGTATTTTGTATAATACAAAATTTTGTTTGAAAATTTAACAAATCTGCCAACGACCTACGGTAAAACCTTATTGTACTAAAAATAAATATATTTTCTCAAAATTTAAAAAATAGCTTCACTAGAACAATTTTTCGAAGAACACTCCTTCTGTAAGGTTTTCACTTTGTGATGGCGTTATTTATTTTATTAGAAGACAAATAACTTTGTACACATCACTTTATTTGATACACACTCTACGTGCTTCATGAACAATGTTCACCTCATCAGGAGTTAAAAAGTATACTGAAGTTTCAAATTAAATATAGATCATAGATTAAATAGCAAAAAAAACCAGGACAAGACTAAACTTAGTCAGTAAGCTAGCTGGAACTAGCTGGGGATGCGACGCCAACACGCTTAGAACGGCATCCATTGCTCTGGTTTTCTCAGCAGCTGAATACTGTGCTCCAGTATGGGCTAGAAGCGCCCACACTTCCATGGTCGATGTTCAGCTTAATGCCACAATGAGAACCATAAGCGGAACGTTAAAATCTACGCCTCTGCTTTGGCTCCCCGTACTTGCAAATATAACCCCGCCAAATATCAGGCGAGAGATTGCAACACTAACGGAGTACAAGAAGGCGCTGCAAAAAAGCGCAATGCCTTTGCTCAATGATGTCGTCTCTCACCCGGCATGCCGCTTTAAGTCCCGAAAACCCTTCTGGACAGAAGGAGAAAGACTCCTCCATTCACCTCTCACCCCAGAAGATAGGTGGAAGCTTGAGTGGCAATCGGCCAAGGTGAAAAATGCTCATCTCGTAAAAGACCCCACTGAGAGACAGCCTGGGTTCTCATTGCCTCGCAAACTCTGGTCCGCCATCAATAGAATAAGGTGCTCACATAGCCGTTGTGCCCATATGATGTATAAATGGGGCCTTAAAGAGTCGGAGATGTGTGAATGCGGTGAGGTGCGGACCATTGAACATGTGGTCAACGAATGCCTGCTCCATTCATTCCCCGGCGGGATTGATGAGGTCCACAGGGCAACGCCTGAGGCCCTAGACTGGCTCGCAGACTTAAATGTCCCCCTCTGACCCCCCCACCATACGAAAGAAGAATAGATTAAATACAGAGGTAGGGGTAGAAGGGAGGGGGAGGGGTAAGAGCGGGGGAAGTTTATTGGAATTTGAGATTACAATATCATTAGAAGGGAAAGACCGGTTAAGTGGGAAAATATTCAAAAGTGGGTTCATAAAAATTATTTGCTTATTAATTATGTCAGTTATGGTATTTAAATTTTCTAGAAATAAGGAAAAATGTAAATACCAAAGTGTGGAGATAATGTATAAAAAAAATGGTATTGGAAAGAGAAAAAAAGCTTTATATTCAAACCTAAAAATTAACCACATAATAATTAAAACGTACACCTTTCCGACCGCAGTTAAAAAAAATTATGAAACTTAGTGAATTTTTTAGGAATTATTTTTACATGAAACGGCAAAAAAGTGAGGTGACAGTAATGTTTATAATTTATTTGTCTAATAAAATCTGTGTTTTTTTTATTTTTTTTCGTAATCCCTAATTTAGACCCTAACAGAGTGGAAGATACTATTAATTTCGCCCTGGTGTAAGACCACCATTCAGAATTGAAACGTCGCTTGAAATGGCTTTAGCCGTGTTTAGTGACCAGATCTGAATAGCCAGGTACGTCCCCACCTTCCTCTTCCCCTCCTCACTACCTTCAGCCTCACAACATACCCCGATCGGGGATGCCATAGTCTCACTGACTCCAGATGGGAGCAGTTGGGACTCTTGTGCGGTATTCATATTAAAAAAAAAAATTAAGTTAGAAAAAACGAAAGGTGAGCCATTTTTAAAACTTTTTAAAGTTCCCAACGGCCGGCCGCAACGCACGCACGGCACGCAATGGATTAAACGGATTTGCCGATGGCATGCGTCCACTGTATCCGGAACGCTGTGAACTAGTCAGTGTGACGTCACCGGCACGAAACGCATTTTTTGCTCATAAATACCGGCGGTCGGTGCAGGCAGTACAAATAGCTCATAAATGCTGGCGGTCAGTGCGGGCGGTACCGATAGTGGACGCATTATACTAATTCATATAAAGTAAAACCGTTGCGTGCCGTTCGTGCGTTGCGGTCGGTGCGGACAAGTGGACGATCACCCTTATTCGGATTTTATTGCAAAGCGGAAATACTTTTAACTTCTGACAAAATGCGCCTGATTTTTGAAGGGTTAGCAAGAATTTGGTCACTAGTGTGGAGGGCATAAGAAACAATTAATAAAATTGATTAAATTGACATTGACACATTACTTGCAATTAAATCAAGAGTAGAAGGAAGTGACGTGTGTACACATGAATGATAGTAAATGATAATGAGGACTTTGTATATATTTATCATAATGCAATTTGAGATAACAATGCAGTGGCGGTTCTTCACAAGGGGACCGTGGGGACGGTCCCCACCACATATTCCAGAAACATACCAAGAAAAATTGTCAATTCTTTGTGTTCACAAAAAATAATGAATACATTCTTAACATAGACATAATTAACAGTTGCAGAAAAACAACCTAAAAAATTATATTGGATAATTTTTAGGCTCGAAATTTGACAAGTTTCTGCGAACGAAAGTGTGACTCCTTCCTTCCTTGTAGCATACTAATATTAACGCGACTGGCCACGGCTGACCGAAGACTTGGAACTTGGAACTCGACACTCGGTGCATACTAGATACTAGCGTGCGCACTGCGTTCTGCGCAGTTAGGGGACAGCACCGTGATTTATTCCTTTTAAAATGAATTTTTCGCTAGCACTGAATACTTTTGTATGAGATTCCAAAGATCCGGGCATGCGCACTTGAACCATCTATATAGAAGTATGATTATCTTGTGCTATTTTTATTAAACTTGATATTTATGTATGTACCTTTTTGGTGTTTCTGGTTAGGTGCGTGACTTTTCATTTGATCTTCTATACTTTTTATACTTTCATTATACTTTTTGTAAGAAATAAAAAAATAATTAAAAATAATTAGTAAAGACTTTAAACTGAAAAATAATTTCAGTACACTAATGTTTGAAGAAAACGTACCTAAAATCCTACCTAGGAGCTCACCAACCTAGAGACATAGTTATCGAGTTTCATGTTGTTAATGATGGTAAAAAGTTAAATTTTAAGGCCACGTACCCGAAAATGTTTAATAAAACACGACTCGCTTAGAATAGAGCAAAAATCTCGTGGGGGTTGTCTAAAACAACATTCAAAGAAACACTGTGAATTTTTTCATACATATAACTTGTTAAATAATAGAGACAGGCTTGAAAATAAAAATTTTCGGAGCATACTTTGCGATTTTTTTCTATCGAGGGAATTTCATATAATTTGCATTTCGGCGTGGGGGTTGTAATGATATTATCTTCAAAAATAACATATTTTTTTAAGAGCTTAAAAACTTCAAATGTTCAAGGGAGATACGCAAGAAATCGGTAGAAATTCGGGTAGTGGCGGCTTAATCCAGAATGGTTTTCCGAAAAATCTTGGTTATATGCTAGTGTTTTGTTAAAGATTTTTTTGCTTACCCTGTATACTTTTTAGTGGTGATACAGGGTGTACTCAATTTGGGTTTAAGACATTTTAATCTTATTGATTTAAAACATTTCAGAATGTTTGACAAAACACGAAAATTCATAGGAGTACATGACTTTAAATTTTTTTGGAAAAACAACAGCAACAAAAAACATGGAAGTATCTACACAAAAAAAATTACGATCCCCACCACTGAAAATGTGCTCGAGCTGCCACTGTAACAATGTATAACGTAAAATTGTAAAGCATGTTAAATTCTTTCACAGAAAATTCCTTTTCACAGTTCGCTTTTTCAATGCAGTTTTTGGGTGTGGCCTTTACAGATTATGATATGTTGTAGTGTCACATGGAACCTGCACCTTCCTCTCTCCCCACTTTTCAAGTAGGTTTTGATGCCAACCCCGTCTCCAGTACTCCCAATGCTCCGATGCCGACCGACGGGAAACTACAAAATCCAATCTACGCGCAGTGCGCACTAATTATCGCTAGTGGAACACGTTTCGAAGAGACATTTGTACGCAATAGCACCTCTAACTGTACAGTTCTACGACCGCTCTGGGATGGTGAGGCGTGAAAGTTAGTTAAAAAGGGACAGAGCTCTCTTATATTGTAGCAACATTTTTAACTAGAAAGTTATAAAAATATTTCATTGATATAAGTTGTAGGTTTGGGAGGTGAGAATGGGTACCGCTGCCCCGGGAACCTTTATTGGATAACCAACACCTCTGCCATAGGTCACCCCAAGTGGTTCGCTACGTTTGGTGATTTAGCAGGGGTGCCTGGGTTCATGGGGTGAGGTTTGTCTAGGTCTTGGAGGCGGATGGCCAGGACACACTGAACCCCAGTTTCCTACCCACCCCTTAAACCCTTTTCCTTCCCTTCCTTTCCTTTAAAAACCCCCTACACAGCATCCCCAAAGATGACATAGGGCCTGAGGGAAATTATTTTCCTCAGGGCCTCCTGTGTGGAGCTCAAGTAAAAAAAAAAAGGTACTTCTAATTTTAACGTTGGTCCATTGGATCAGTGAAGCTATTTGGACACGGAGATACTTACAAGTGACTCGAGTTTCGTGTGCTTGTGAACATACAATTTCACACGACGCTACACATCGACAATGGTTTTGACGTCCGTTGTACATAACTGACAATGCTGGTAGTGCCCTACGTAAGTTGCATTCGAATCTACTACTCGTTTGACAGAAATGGCATCCGAACGTGATTTGAATGTTAAATTTTTTCTGGAGGTAGGAAAATATCCATGTTTAAATAACTATAATTTACCGGAATATGTCAGAAAGGATTTAGCGGAGAAAGCGTGAATTAGGGTAAGACAAATTATTAAGTCAATCTAACATCATTCGCATGTAGTTTCTTGGCGGCGATGAATGCCCTACAATTATTATTTATTTTATTTTATAGTACGGGTAATTCCACATCTGCTCGAGAAAAAATTATCAAGGTCAGAATATTTAAGTGTAGGAAAACAAGCATTATAGAGTAGTGCATCGGCAGGCTACTTGCGATTGCATCACAGCCACGTAGCTTGTAAGCATCTCTATGTACGAAGAGCCTGAGGGTAATTGATCTTCATCAACCGAAAACCATACGCACAAAAGTCCCACAATGTCAACATTGCAAGCCGCAGCGAACTGTACTTTTCTGCGCAGGGTCTCCAGTATTCGGTTTATGCCGATTCCTTACTGGACCGTGGGACAGCGGCGATTTATTTTGACAAGAAGATAAACGAATAAAATTGACACAAAAATCACTTACATCTTATAATCATCAGAGAAAACTGAGAATTTAACACTAAATACTGATCAAATCTCTATTAAAATAATCATTGCTCAAAAGCATGACGCAATTTCAAAGAAAATCAATTAATTATATACTATTGGTAAAATCGGCATCGAAACATGAATTATTAACAACAGCAGTAAATGCACTTTTATAATGAAATAATATACTCACGATTTGTAATCTTTAAGTTATTGATTGTTTACATAGATTGGATGCAAATAAAGCGCCATTTCAAACTGCAATGATTTGATAGGGAATAATGAACAAATGAACACCAATAATTTCAACTACAGACAACGTCAACTACTGTAAACAAGTCTGAAAGCTGAAAGAAGTTTTTAACATTTTGAGGTTAAGGCGCAGAAAAAGCAATGTTAGCAAGAAACGGGAAGTCCGATTTTCACAAAATTTTCGGTATTATTACGTAGGTACCTACTCAAAATCAAATATAATAAATTTATTTTTTTAATAGACATTTCAATTCTAGACAACAGACAAAGTACCTAACTAAATATTTTGCACAAAATGATTATTTTTATTCTGTCTTTATAATACAATATTAATAAAACTTTTTTTTTAAATAATTTTGTACTTCGTCTTGTGCCTTGGCTGTTGTTTGTTGTTTAAAAAAAATTAAAATAATTTTTTTAAATTTTGTGTGGCCAAGGTCACCCTTTAATGAGTGTAAGTAAAATTTATAATAATTAAAACTAATTTCGGTTTTCTGTGATGGGAAATATTCCTGCGGAATGAACTCAAATTTTCTCTGAAATTATCGATATTGGAACTGATGTGTTTCATACAAGCGATAAAACTTCCTATAATATGAAACATGGTTTATTTTTAATTACCTTATACTTCTATTTTTTAACTGTCTATTTCTTTTGCATAATAGACAGTTAATTTTTCAAATTTACTAACGCAATGCCAACATTTTAACGGTGTTCAATCAAAAAGTAAATTTCTGACGTCTCCCTAATTTGTCAATAAAAATATAATAATAACAATAAATTGTTATAGGCAGAATTTATAAATCGTCATTTAAAAACGAATAAAACACCATCTCATTAAAACACTGTTTGGTTGGTACGACTGAATCTGCTGATTCTGACGTTACGGGTCTCGGAAATATCCACAAGACAATATTTGGTTTGGTATATTTATGACAACATTTCATGGTTTGTATGAATACTGAATCATGAAACTCGGGTTTTTTATTAATAAGATTTCGTTGTTGTTTTACAGAATTGAAATATAATTTTGGCATTCAATAATTAAACCCGAACGAAAAATTTAATATGCATATTATCATAAACGTCATGATCAATGTGTAAAAAATACCAATATGTTTTTTAGACGTATTATGAAGTATTTTTTCGTAGTAGTGCAGATTTCAGAACACTGATGAGACGTTTGAGATGGGTCCACGGACGTATTTTTGTACTTTGGTATAATACAATAACAGTTAGGTAGTGATGAGATGATAACAATTTATTTAGTTTTCTTCAATATTAAAAGCGGGCAAATAAAAACGTCAAAATTAAATAACTCTTAATTTAGCTATAAAAATGCGTTGTTTTTTCGAAATTGAAATGTTATTTTTTTCATCGTTTTAAAACTGATGCAAAGTGTTCGTAAAATAATTTGTAGAGCTACTGATAAAAATACCAGCCCTATGATGTCTATGGTTTCCGCTAACAGATGACCGGTATATCTATGGGTATCTGAAACCGCAGTGACAGCCCATTTCATAATATTATTACTAGCAGTTAAAAACCCTCTACTGGTTTTCTCTGCTAGACTCTGAGATGTCCTCGAAGTCGGGTACTTAAATTTCGACTGTACAGACGCTAGCATATTAATACTAGCAGATTATATACCTACCTAGACCATTTCCTCTTCTTTGTTCTGCTACAATCTGTTGATATAGTGAGGATTTGACTTTTCAAAAGTGTTTTACTTATGTTAATATCAATTTTTGTCAATTCTTTCAATCAAAATATCCATCTTCAACGAGAAGTCGCAATTGTTGTCAATTTTCACTCTCCAATCGGTCCGCAAGCGATCGAGTGAAGTAAATTCAGTAAACATTGAAAAATTGATTCATATCGGTCTCCGCACTGAGAATTGAACTGCAATGACAGCCCTTTCAGATATCAAATATCTAAGGATCTCCGTAAAGTCGGTTAACGGACGATAATTTTACGTGATAACGTCATATAATAACGATGGAGTGGAAGAGAGATAGATGCGTCACAAGCCGAACGCTTGTTCAAAGCTCTCGCCTGTACGCTCGGCTCAGGCGGAACGTGACAATGAGTCGTGCTTTTTCGTGAATGCAGCCGGCGTTCATCGATTTATAAGACGTCATCACGTCAAAAACTACAAACACGTTTACCATCTTGACCGAACACGGAACACAAACTAATTGACAGGACAGACGAAAGCAAAGTCGTCAACTCAAAACAAGACTGCTTCGTTCAGTTAATTATGCCATTGCATAAATATAGGTACTAAAAAAATAATTGTAAGGTCTTTATAAATTCAATATTGGCCAAAAAAATTAATGTATGGGTATGTACATATATATATTTTTTACATTAATGCCACCCAGGAAATCAATGAGAAAAATAATTTCCCTCAGGGCCTATATCAAATTTGTGGATGCTGTGTGGAGAGTATTTTTAAGGAAAGGAAGGAGAGGAAGTTCTGAAAAGGAAAAAAAGGTGTGAGGGGTGGACAGGAATCGAGGGGTTATTGTGTTCAGGACCAGGGACCGCGGAAGTACTCTATGACGGGGGGGGGCAAACTTGTTTAGTCCACTCTTCCTTCAGTCTCCTCTCTAGTCAATCAACTAGTTATAAATAAGACAAAACGGAGATGACTAGGTCAAACAAATAACAGGTTCAATGAATAAAAAACTTTTTTTTTTAAATATTGCTTTATTGCATTCATTCAACGATACCAAAAACGTTGCGTCTCTCAGCCGTCTTTGAAGCAAATTCCCTAAGAATTTCATTTAAATCTAAACTAAATGTTTCCGCCTTATGCACGTGCAGTATTGCTAGATAAGTAAGTCTTCTCTGCTTCATTGGTAGTCGGAGGAATGTTCCGATGCGTCGGAGGGCACTCAGAGACCTTTCACACGACGTAGACGTAGCTGGCACGGTGAGGAGCAAGACTACTAACTTTTCTACTTCATTAATCATTGCTCTTGAAACTTTAGGTAGATTAGCCAGTTCTCTTGCGTACTCTCGGACAGTCTTCATGTGAGGTATTGCTTTCTTAGCTATCTTCATTTGCAGTGCTAGTGAGTCAATATCAAAATCAGTTGCGTGAACGCCTAATTTGGCCTGGATGTCGCTTGCTGATAATTCCTCTGAACGGTTAAGTAGAACAGATTCGAGCTGGGCGAGGCGATTCATTCCAGGCTGTTCAAACCTTCTTTCCAACTCGTTTTTAGACCAGTCTAACACTGATATAAATTTTTGGCGGAGACTTTCTCTAGGCGACAACTGCACAGCTGGAGCTCTGCCACTGAAGCGTTTTGGAGGGGCTCGAGCACGGGGCATAGTAGGCATAGTGAGTTCCATATTTTGATCGGTATTAGCCTTTTCCGTATCTGTCCATATGCGATTGAAATCGTGTTCACACATCGAGTTGTACACATTCCACAATGACCGCGCAGATTGTTGCCCCCCGGTAGCAGTATAATCAACACTCTGCAGGGCCTTAGCCAGCTTCTCCGCCGGCTCACAAATGGCAAGGGCAATATTTAGTGCAAGCAGGGTGGTAAATTCGCCCATTTTCCCTTGATAGCCGCGAAGTGTCGCCCTGCGCTCATCAGTAATATTACATGACTTGTCGTCGTCTAGCATTACCACAAGGGTCTCCTGAACTCGAACATAGTTTTGTACAAAGCGCCTCATTGATTTTGCTCGGACGCACCATCTTGTAGGGCACAATGCGATTAGCCGATTCGGTTTTAGGGGAGAATTATCATCTTCAGTGCATGGCTCCAGGACAATGTTAGAGAATATGTTCTTCCGTTTGGATGACTCCAGGATTGCATTTGAAACGTCTTTTACAAGAGCAATGGAATTAGATATAAGTTCACATTTTCTAGCAACTTGCTGAATGACTAAGTCGAGGGAGTGGTTGGAGCAGTGCACAAATATCGACTTCGGTTGATCATCTGTCAAAAGCTTTTGTAATCCGTTAAGGCGGCCAGACATAGCTGCTGCGCCGTCAAAACAGTGCCCCTAAGATTTTTAATCGGCAGTGAAGAACGTAGCATGACATCACAAACTGTTTTGTGAATTGTTTTAGAAGTCTCATCATCGGCATTATACAAGCCCATGAAAATTTCCTTTGGTTGCAAAGTGTCTAATTCTACGTATCGGAAACAGGTAGAGAACTGCTCATCACCAGTTCTATCAGTGGTGCCATAAGCCATAAGACCAAAAAAAGGACTGCTGTTTATATCACGAATAAGTTTACGTTGCACTTGATGAGTCATTAATTGAATTATTTCGTCTTGAATATCATGACTTGCCCACTTGTCCCGACATTTGATCCAGTTCGCTAATCATTTTGATTATTTAAATAATCAAAGCTCTAATGCTTCTCTTGACAATTTTTCTTGTATACAACAAACACTTTTTCATTTATGAAAAAAAGCACTGTGAAGGATACAGATAATCTTTACCAGCCCAGTTAATTCTTCTTTACCCAGGTAGTAAAATTGGAGGGGGCGCGGCCCCCCCCCATTTGATTTTAGGGGGGCATTTGGCCCCCTCTGCCCCCCGCTTCCGCGGTCGCTGTTCAGGAGTGACCGACGCTTAAATGCATCCCGCTCGCTGCGGTGCAAGACGATGAGAGAGACCAGCTGGAGACGCCTACGGGCCTCCTGGCCAACCGGTCTCTCCTGTACCGGCCCACCACGCAGCCAATAGTTATCCACAATAAATGGTTCCCGGGGTGGTGGCACCCACATCCGCCCCACAAAAATGATTGTCAAGTAAAATAATAATTAATCACTATCGGTTAAATCGACCGTTTATCTAGATTTTTCTACGTTTCAACCAATTATCATCATCCGTCTAGCTAAAATGATGCGTAAACAAGATTCAAACCAACGTCACTGCTACTAATTCAGAATGGCCCAAGCTTACACCAGGTTGTTTTGTTCGGGTTTTTGTCGTATAAGGCAAATGATATTGTATTTAGCAAAACTTAATATTCTTTCCCTCGTTGTTTCATTTAAATTTAAACGAATAATTTCAAATTGTTCTTCGTACAAAGTTTCAATTGCTGAAAAGAAAAACGGCTGTTTTCGGATACTGTATCACTCGTAAAAAGCCAAATATGAAGCTTAGTTTAGCTCGAGAAGGAATGTTTTGTTGGGCACTCTGAACACCGGAATGGTTTCCCTCCGATGTGGCTTGTGATTATGTAATAATAATTTGAATCTTCAACTTCATTTTTCAGTGCACTCTGAACACTAGAATGGTCTCCCTCCAATATGGCTTGTGATTATGTAATAACAATTTTAATCTTCGACTTCATTTTTCAGTGCACTCTGAACACTAGAATGGTTTCCCTGCGATATGGCTTGTGACTATGATAACAATTTGAATCTTCAACTTCACAGTGCATTCTGAACACCAGAACGATTTGTCTCTTATTTTTAAACAACATTTGAATCTATGATTTAATAGATTTATGCAAATGCATAAGAAATTTGCATTGGGGTAACAAAATATAATCCAAACTCCAGAAAACCGTTGTGTTCACAACGCAATCATTTTAGCAGAGGTAAAATAATGTGAATTTGTTTTAAATGTTAAAACCCCAGACCGAAGAAATAATAGGCATTACGCTGGAGAAAAATGTACCTGCAACCCTAAGAGCTCGCTTGCATCTCTCTTAACCAGCATTAGAAGAAATCATTCCAGTGTTCTGATTGCAACTATTTCATATTCCCGAAATTCATGCAGGTAGACTTACACACTGAAACACTTAGGGAAAAAAGCAAACTCGTGTTTCTAATTCCATGATTTGTGCCCTCAAATTCCAAGCGTGTTAACTGACAGAATGACGTAATATACGTACCATTCTCATATTCAAATGTCTCTCAAAAATTTCTGCTATATCTTCAATTTTTAAAAGAAAACAAATTACACTCGGAACATGAGAATGGTTTCTCGTGTTCTTGAATTTAATATGAATTAGGAAATTTTACGTACCTATTAATTAAACATTTTATTATGAAGAGAAAAATGGATCAAGAAACTGGAAATCGTTTTCATCAACAGAATTGAGGCACGAAAATACCTTTTTAATAAATGCAAAGTAATAAGTTAACTAACCACCATCAAACATATATTTGTTTAAATAATTTACATTACAGATTTATGCAATCTAATTACAATACACATGAAATAATTTTATAAATGAAAAATTTAACATAATTCGAATTCTTGCCTAAGATGATGTTATGAAATCTATTTCATTAACCTGAAACATGCAACCCTGTAAGAGCTTTTAAAAACAAGTACTTTTATATTCCTATTTTGGATAATGATAACACTGACCGAAGTAGTTCGTACCCCTCTCGGCAGGGGTGGGGGGCTGTAAACCGGGCTAGAGAGAGGGTGGTTGGACCACGCTCTCTTGGCTTCCAGATCGCGAAGGGGCAGGTTCTCTCCCGTCTTCGATTCAACATTTGCACTAAAAACAGTTTAACGGGTTTTTGGGTTAAAATCAGTGATGTTTCCTGACGACGTCTCACGGGGTAATGTACGTAAACCTATTATCTTTATTGTAAAATCAGTAGCTTTCAGTTCACAAAGAGATTTAAGGCTTTTCCTAGTAGCGTCGAGTCAAGCTAAATATACTCAAGTTAATTTAATAGCAAACAAGAGATTTTTTTATTTGTTTTAACCTTTATTGCTTTAATTTATCAATAATTAAGCTGTGGTCATTTTGAGTCGGGTTGGCATTAACGAACTCAAACACGAATTCTCTACTGAAAGAGCTGGCCGGTAGAAGACGTAAGTATGATGTTCATCGCCTGTGTATTCATTATTGTCCCTATAAATTCACATTCGATCGGTTCGAGACCGTTTCGTTGCGTGACAATGACTTAAAACCTTCAACGTCAATGTCGAAAATTTCAGGAGAACCAAAGATATCATGCAGCAGCACTACCTCTTGTCATGCTATGCTGGGCCAGAACGACCGTTCTGCCATGTGGAGTATAAAGTAAGTCGACACCGGCGGTAGTTATCTAGTCGGTATGAACAATTTATAGCATTCCTAGAGGAATGGGCTGACAATAAAATAGTTTTTTTTTAATGGTTTTACTGAAAAGGACCAGTTCCTCCTAGATTGGGCTTTCGTAGACAGCAAATCCTGATGCTTAAATCGCAGGTATTCACCATGCATTCTCATATAAAATCTTTTTGAATCTGTTCCAGTAATTCCAATAATATTTTTGCCGGTAAGGGACCCAAACAGCAGAAGCGTATTCTAGTTTTGATCATATGATGCAGATGAACATCGATGTCATTGCTTCGGGCTTGGAAAGTTATTTACTTGTTCTTATCACAAACCCAAGAAGTTTGTAACACGATGATGCCAACTCCACTATATGATCTCCTTCATCAAAGACAATATTTCATCATTATGGTCAAATTTAATTGAGAAAGTAATCCAAATACCGAATAGACATTGGGGAATCTCAGCCTCAATCACTGGCATTGAGTGCAGTGAGTCAAACTAGCCAGAATAATACATGCAACAACCGGCAGTCAACGACATACACAATCACCAGAGAAGGTCCCCGGTTTCTAGAGCCAAATTATCGCACTTAGGACCTTCAGCTGGTTCAGATGATTCCTCTTCCTATTGCTCGTCAACGGGTCAATCAAATCCGACAAAATTAGATACAAAGGTCAACAAACATTTTTTTAAAGTGAAGTAAATGTTCTACAGGACTTAAAAAAATAAAAGTAATAATAAAAATAAGTTGTAAGGGCGGTAAAAAAAACCTATTTAAGTACATTTATAATATTATTATTTAGAAAATTCCTAAAGTTAATTCACGATGATTTAAGGGTGCTTCCGTCTATGTTTTGTAAGATTGGCCTTAATGGTAGTTACAAAACTGCATTTGTCACAGCTTAGGAGTATTTTTGCAGTTAAATGGTGAGTTTTAATATGATTTCGTAAGTGGACAGCTAAAAAAGACGAGTAATCACAGTCAGAACACTGGTTCGGTTTTCTTTCACCGCTGTGGCTGAACATATGGTTTACCAAGGACTTTTTGAGTCCACACGTAAAGTTGCACTCAGTACATTTGTTTGGTTTGCTGTGGGTGAGCTTGTGGCGCCTTAAGGTGCCTTTTTCAAAACACTTAAATGCGCACTCGACGCAAGACAGGGGTTTCTCAGCGCCGTGCGCCTCTGCCAAGTGGGTATTGAGCAAATTCCTCTGCTTGCATGTAAAGTTGCACTGAGCGCACGCATGCGGGTGTACATCACTGTGACACATTAAAACGTGTTGTTTAAGACCTTGAGGTCGCGTGAAGCTGGCGCTGCACTCAGTACATTTGACAGGTTTCTCCTTGGTGTGCGTCAAAATGTGAAGTTTGAGATGTGCCTTTCGCACTGTTGTGTAAGGGCATTCAGTACAGGCGAATGGCTTCTCAGCAGCGTGAGTTTTAAATATGTGTTCTCTTAAGACCACCGGGTTTCCGCATTTATATTCGCACGAAGAGCAACAGATAGTATTCCTATCTCCGCTGTGAAGTGTCATGTGATTTCGCAGATTAATTTTCCTAAAACTTTTATATTCACACACGTTACAGGTAAAGCGTTTTTCTTCATCGTGAATAACCATGTGACACTTCAAATGTCCTTTACGAAAACACGTGTAAGCGCATTTGGAACACGCGTAAGGTTTCTTGCCGGCATGCCGGAACATGTGATCAATGAGGGTTTGCTTTCTTGGGCTAGTGAAAGAGCAATTGTTGCAAGAAAAGGCTCTTTCCCCCGTATGGGAAAGCATGTGGTCCTTCAGTCTCCAGCTCCTCGCGCAGGTGTATTTGCATTCGGGACACGAAAACGGGTTCTCTCCGGTGTGTTTGTAAAGGTGCTGCTTGAAGTAGAACAGTCTTGGATGAGTGAACGCGCACTCAGAACACGAGAACGGGCTATTTGTGTGAGTCAACAGGTGCAGCTTTAAGACAAATGCGGATGAACATGACTGATTGCATTTTGGGCAGACCAATGGGATTTTTTCTGATCTCAAGCTGTTTTCTGGAAAAGACACAAGGCAAATTAATAATTACATTATACGTATATACATATTTTTTTACAATAAACTCTACTCGGGAGGTCCTGAGGGAAATAATTTCCATCGGATCCTATCTTACCTTTGGGTACGCTATATGGAGGATTTTTGTGGAAAGGAAGGAGTGAACCTGGGTTTTGAAGTTACCCGTGTTGCAGAATGGAGGAAAATAATTCTATTTGCAATCTTTAGAGGCCGGCAAATAATTATATAGCCGAGCTATTGGGCTAGAGTTTGAGTCGTAGAAATGACCCGTTCTCATGACAAATGTCAGCTGTATACAGTTGTTGGGCGTGAGTTTCCCCACAGTGCACCGGCGCCGAAGAGATCAATGGCGCTAGTTCTTCGGAAATCTTTCATTGAAAGACCAGCAGAATAAGGATAGCATTCCCATTTATAACCCGTCCTCTAAAAAAATCAATTGCAAGATTTTTAAGTTAGGAGAATCTATCGAACGAACAGAATTGGGATTTTTTTCAGGTATTTTGGGACTCCAGACCAGAAAAGGCTGCCAAATTCAATCACGCGGCGCACACGTGATTTGTACAGGTTTAGCAGTTGCGTACTATTAAAGTTTCTGCGGGCTCTGCACAATACGCCCAGCTTCTGAGGCTAACTTAACTCTGGCGTCGATGCAGTGCCCGAGCTACCCCGTGCCACTTAGGATTGGTTATTTAACAGAATTTGAACAATTCATAAAATTTCAAAGCTAAAATTAAAGTTCTGTGAAAGTTCTATTCAAGTTATGTTATCATTTCAGTTTTGGGAAACAGCCGGCCAAAAATGATATAATACCAGAATTTAAATAGAATTTTCACAGGACTTGAAATTTAATAAATTGCTCAACCAATTTTTACACCAAGCATAACGAAGGAAGGCATATTGAGAATATTGCTTCCGTTGAAGAAGACTGGATTGATATATAATAGTACCCTTTACACACAGAGTTCGGAGCGGGACGTGCCACGCGCTTTTTCAGGCCGCCGCGTAGAAAAGTCTCACAGTGAACTGGGTTGTAAACCATTATCTTACTTTCGGTCTTTACTTTTCTGTGCGGCGGCCTGAAGTGGCGCGGGGCACGTCCCGCTCCGAACTCTACGTGTAAAGGGTACTAATATAATGGTGTCCTGTGTTTTATTAACCCCCGGCGCAAGGAGCGGTGTTATAAGTTTGACGTGTCTGTGTGTCTGTCTGTGGCATCGTAGCTCCTAAACGAATGGACCGATTATGATGCAGTTTTTTTTTGTTTGAAAGCTGACGTAATCGAGATAGTTCTTAGCTACAATTCATGAAAATCTGTTCAGGCTTTTCAAGGTCATCAGCTCTTTTTTGTGTCGGGGGTTTCTTAAAATTTTGTAAATTTTACTTATTTCAAAGATTGCGTAATTGATGGAAGTTAATGCATAATTAATAAAATTATCTTAAACCGTTGATTCCCACAAATAAATAAAACTACTTTACCATATCCGAAATTATGAACTCCAGGATTTGTAAACAATACTTCGTTCCATTCGTTACATTCCCCACTAAATGTATTCTCTGGTTCCAATTTGATGGCTGAACTACATGGCTGGGGGAATTGTATCATTGTATCGTAATGGGGCATATGGTTGAGAGGGTTCAAAAGATTAACAGTGTTTTGTTCGTCAACACTCTCATAAAATGCTGCAGGTTCCAATTTAACGGTAAAATCACTTCGTTCTACTTTGATTTCGTGAGTTTTTGACAAAAATGGTGGGTTTTCACCAGTTTCTCCCATTTCAACAGCAGCACAATCTTTTTTGGCATTATTCGTATTTTCAACCGGCAGTAAAACATGGTACCCTTCTGGGTAGCCAATTTCACAATCGTGTTCTGCATGATCACTTCCACTGCTATCTTGTTCTTTCTTGACGAAAGAAATATCCGGTAAAATAGGATTCATCTTCAATTCCAGGTCACGCACATAAATGAACCGCATGAAGGAAGGGTAATGTTACATCTGCAACAAAATAAGAGATTGAAACAGGTATAACTACGTTTATCAAGCTCGAGAGAAAATAATCACTGGAAAACTTCGATTAGCAAAGAAGACACTTAGATCCCGCTTAGAAAAACGGTATCAGAGGTAGAAATAATATATTCGGTTATATGTATGACCGGCGAGGTATGTATATTTGAACTCGGTAAAAAAATAAAGAAATCAGATCAATTATTTTGATCCCGCGGCGGTACGGGAATACGAGAAGAACTATTTACGGTAAATGTAAACTTATATTCTCTTTAGACAGGCGGCAAAAGGTTAAGGTAACGTCTTCATCATCATCATTATTACTTCATTATAACCACTATTTTATCTCACATAGCGTGCCGCTGTCGACTGTTTAGCCAAAATAAATAAGAACCGACACTTATTCTGTTTTAAAAAGAAAGAAAAACATGCTTTGGTTTTGAATAACCTAACATCATTTTAGTGATTAGACGTATTCGTACTAAGCCCGACGTACCACTGGCTCGGTTAACGAAGGGTCTCCGATTTTTTTCGAGTAGCTTGAAGTAGCGTCATGTACGGAGGCACTAAGTGTGCTCGAGAGTACCCCCCGTACGATTTTGCTGGTGTTCGTACACGGCGCTACGCGACGGATGTCGGGTTGAAGTCAGTTGCACGCTACCGACGATGCTGGTAGCGCGCTACGCTTTGCAGCATTCGTGTCTACTACTTTCGTTTGACATTTGACAGCAACGGCGTCTAAACATGAAATTAATATTAGATTTGTTCTCGAAGTGGAAAAATGCGTGTTTATATAACTTTACATTACCAGAATACGTAAGAAAGGATTTAGTGGAGAAGGCATGAACTCCACGGCTGCGCATGAAAAATGATCAAGTTCAGTATATTTCGGGTAGCGCCGTGCACGAAAACCAGCAATACAAAGTAGTATATTTGCAGGGTATTGCTACAAAGTAGTATATCTGCAGGGTACTTGTGGTTGTGTCACAATCACGTAGTTTGTAAGCCTCCTTGAACGGAGGGCTTAAATTGCTTGGTTGGCCGTTGTCACTTGCTACTTTTGCCAATAATAATTGAGATAGTAAAAAAGCCCAAGCCTATTGATGTGAAGGTTACTTATCTGACTTCATTAATTCAGAGACCAATATTTTCTGCTTCCAACCATATTTCATCTTCTTGTGCGAAAAATAGTTCTCATCGTCTTGCAACGACAAATTTCTTGTACTTTTTATAGTTTTCCTTGTTAAAAATAGAGTCATTACTCTTCTTCTAACCTAAAACTGTTGAAAGCTACGTCTTCCATCATAATACAAGCCACAATCATAGGTTTTATTGGCGGAATAATAAATTGTTCAAACATTGTCAAGTTGTCCCCAACTCGACAAAGCCTTTTAAATGTAATTCTGAAGCAGCCGATTAATTAATTTCTTTTTAATTCTGACGGTGAATCAATTTAACCATGAAAATATAACATTTAAAAACGTACCGCTACATAATATTTACAAAAGTGACAGCTCGATAAAACATAACCTCAACTTCCAGCGTGGCAATGGTGTAGCCGACGTTACTAAATAATGTTCAATAAAACGTCTGTTTGTATTCGCAAACGTTTCAATGGCTTACCACGAAAAAATTATCATTGTCCAATATAATATCAATTTTTCAAAATGACATCGCTAAAATAATAATCTTGGATGACATGACCCAATTAAGCTTGGAAATGCTTGGAAAATAGAAACCATAGAAATCTTTGAACCATACACTACAAGTGATTCGTAAAGAGCGGTGATTTAATGATCTCATATCTCATCAAAATATAGGATTGAGAAAAATTTTATCTGTTATTTTTTTAAAATTGATTAAAATTTATATATATCACCAAAATTCTTAAAAAATGCGTTTAATTAGGTAAGCTTACACAGAGCTTTTTCGAAAAAAGACTCGTTGGGTCTCTATCGAAATTTCGAATGCGTGACGCAGCTTGAATTAAAATACTGCCACTTGTAAGACAGTTAAATCAAATCACCCAATGGAACATGGACTTCAAGCTACATCACAAATTTTTAGCTCACCCCTTCGATGAGCTAACGTTCTACGAACCTTGATCCATCACTAGTCCCGGGTGTTTATGAAATAATATCTATGAACTGGAACTGTCAGTGTCACTGTCAAATAAATTATAATTATGATTAGCTGAATGTTCTTCCTTCTCGAAATTTTAATAAAATTACACAAATCACCGTGGAGCATCTGCTCGATGATTATACAATACTACCGCTAATTCCTCTGATCAATTTGATTATTATTGTTGATGTTAAATCATCAGAGATTGTGACGTTAAATAAGATAATAATAATATTCCAATTAGGGATTTGATTATGACGTTAAATAAGATAATAGGGGGATAATTGATAAGTTCAAGCGCTACAGTAATTTCCCTTAATACCATGCGAGCGAAGCCGCAGGGAAAAGCTAGTAATAAATAAATATAACTAGCATTTCATTTAAAAAGGTGTTTATTTCATATTAAATTTACGATTTTATTTCCGGAAGTCCTGGGGACTCCACCAGGTAAATTGTGTATGTATGAAGTCACCGGGTAAATCAGGGGTTAAAGAAGTATTATAAGTAATTTAATTTTTCATCCGTTATTTACTTGAAAGAACTGTAAAGGTAATTTCTAATCAATATTTTATTTTTTTTGTTTGTTACAGAGTTGACAAAGTTAAAAGAATTTTGGACTTTGATATTGCAGCAGGCGATGATGACAAAGCTGTTGTTTATTTAAATGATTCAATTGTCTTCCCCGTTCATATAGAAAAAATAAGTGTTTATCGCAAAGCTAATAGAATGTCAATAATATATATATTTTTTTATTTGTTTACCTACATCCATTTCCAATCCCTTCCATTTCAGCTCCTTTCGTAACTCTTCTCATGATTTCAGCCAACTAAGCGGTAATATACAATGGGTCAATGGAAGTAATCTTCTGAACAATCCCTCCATTAATATGCTGGGTGTAACTCTAAGTGACCAGCTCAGGTACGGGGGCTCCATCAAAGCCAGAATTAAGTTAGCCTCTCAAAAACTGGGCATATTGTACAGAGCCTGCAGATACTTTAATAGTACGCAACTGCTAACCCTGTACAAATTGCAAGTGCGCCCCACGGTTGAATTTGGCAGCCACCACTGGTCTGGAGCCCCAAAATCCCTGAAAAAAACCTTTGACTCTGTGCAGAAACCGGTGCTCCATTTGATAGATTCTCTTATGTTAACAAACGGATTGCAATCTCTAGAGCGGTGGTCCGCAAACTTTTTGTGTTCCAGGTACACCTACCAAATCAAGAAATTTTAGAGGTTCACCAAAGAAAAAAAACAATGTTTATTTATTGCTAGCTGGTATCCGGCATGCGTTGCAATGCCATTCAAAGAAATTCCCCTGCCGCTTTCCCCTTCCATCTTCCCCGCCTTCCTCCTCCCTCTTCACCATTCCCGCGAACCCAACCTCCTTTGTTACCCCCCTGCCTACCCTCCCTGCCGCTAAAATATATGAAATACACAAGTTTCATAACCCCTGGGCTTACCATTATATACCTTCGCCGGCGTGTGCACAACAAATCACCAAAGTTTCATCGCAATCGGATGAACGATATGGCAGTACATAAAATACGAACACACAAAAAAACAGATTTGATTTTTATATATAAGATTTATCATTAAAATCAATATAAGATGTTTAATGAGAAATGTAACTGCTTAACCGAGCACAGGCGATCAAAATTTGGAATAATCGTTGATAACGCTGCTCTCATCTCTTCGTCGATCGCCCTCAGGTATTCTCTTTTTTTTTTTTACTTAATCGTAGCGAGAGTTGAAAACCCCAATTCGCATAAGCAAGTCATGGCAAAATGTAAGAGAATTGCAATAGCACGCTTTGAAATGAGTGGATACTCATTTTTTATATGCAGCCAAAAATGTGCTAGCTCTGTTTCGGAAAATTTTTGTTTTAATGTCCGATCAGTTCAGCTGCTAACCCTGTAGAAATCGCAAATGCGCCCCACGGTTAAATTTAGCAGCCACCTCTGCTCTGGAGCCTCAAAATAACTAAAAGAACCCTCGACTCTGTGCAGAAACGGGTGGTCCGTTTGATAGGCTCTTCTAACTTAGCGAATGGATTGCAACCTTTAGAGCACAGGCGTCAGGTGGGAATGCTGTCCTTGTTCTACCGATATTACAATGGAAGATGCTCTGAGGAACTAGTGTCATGGATCCCTTCGGCACCGGTGCGTAGTCGGGAAACACGCGCCCAACTTTTGTACATGGTTGACATTAGTCACATGAGAACAGGTCGTTTCTACGACTCGTTCTTGAGTTCAATCGTTCCACAGCCGAGCTGTGGAACGATTTGCCGGCCTCTGTCTTTCCTCCGTCCTACAACATGGGTCTCTTCAAGACCTCCTTCCTCTCCTCAAAAACACCCTCCACACAGCATCTTCCAATATGGCCTCCTGTTTGGAGTTAATGTGAGCGGTACCATAGCAACCTGTTAACAAGGCAACTGAAAAGCAACTGCCACACAAGCAAAAGTGCAGGTGCGTTGACAACTGGTTTCATTTCAGTTTCTCCGTGAGCGAAGACGAATAAATACATTTTGGCTAATGCTTTCCTCTTAAGACCAGCCGTCTGTTGTAATTCATGTACAAAAATCGGGTTTTATTTCATTTTGTGAAGCTGAGGTACAAAAAGTTTTAGTATTTTCCGGTCCGACTCTAAAAAAAGTTAATATGTCACATCATCAAACATACAAATGTCGGTTGTATGTGATGTGCGTTAGTTGATCTTGCGTGAAATCTGGTTCGATGAGCTCAAATTTGCTTTGAATTTGAGTGTCATTTTCAAAATTGGAATCAGCTGTTTGAAGAAATCAGGCAAGGGATTAAATATCTGTAAACGATACAATATTTTCTCACTTAAACTGGAACTTATTTTGTCAAAAATTCAGACTATTCCGTATTTTTTCACGGATCTGTGCTAGGTGTACATCAAAAGCAAATCCTAAAGAGGTTTATAAGTAGAAGATTTTACATTGCAAAGATTTTTTATAGCTCTGGGCCTCGTATAAAAAAGTGCTCGATAAAAGCAAAGGCTAAGATATGTTTTATCGCAGTATTTAATTAAAGCATTTATGTGTGGCGTTCTATTCCCTCTGCTTACCCCTTCAGTGATATGGCGTGATGGTTAGTTAGTAACTTGGAGGCCGGTCTCCTGCAATAAAATGTCTTACAAAACATCTGACAAAACAAAAACATTGGGTTAAGGCCAGGATAACAAAAACATTTTGTCCCTGACCTAACGGTTGCAGGAGACCCAAATTTTTAAACAAAAAACAGTTCTATGACAACACAGAGTCAACTCAACTCAACACTTTTCGCAGTCATTAAAAGCTATGAAAAAAAATTGCACACAACCTAACCTAACGTAATCTATTACGACTTTTTATCACTTTTAATGACTCTTCAAAGGACAGTGTTAAGTTGAGTTAATTCTGTGTTGTCCGGTCACCCAAAAAACGGTGACCGGACAACTCGAAATGAAACCAACTCAGAACCATCTCAAATAAGTCATTTAGAGTGATAAAAAAATGTATTTAAAAAATTGGTTTAAAGGCTACGTCAGGTTAGGGTTATCGGCTAATTTCAAATTATTTTTTTCATAGCTTAATGACTTCTTCAATAGTACCCTTTACACGTAGAGTTCGGAGCGGGACGTGCCCCGCGCCACTTCAGGCCGCCGCGCAGAAAAGTAAAGACCGAAAGTAAGATAACGGTTTATAGCGCAGTTCATTGTGAGACTTTTCTGCGCGGCGGCCTGAAGTGGCGCGGGGCACGTCCCGCTCCGAACTCTACGTGTAAAGGGTACTAATGAGGCGTTGAGTTGACGTTGACTTTATTCTCAGTTGACATGGAACCCCAAAAAACATGATTACCAAAAAATTCATTGTAGTTTATATTTATTTTCATAGATGTCAGTATTTCACCACCAAATAATACCGCATTATCCGAAAAAATATACGAGTCTCGTTCATTTAGTTTGCTGTTTTATGGGCTGCGAGATTAAAGAAACTAGTTTTTATCGCAAATTTCACAATAAATAATGTCGATAGTTTATATTAAAATTAAAAATAATATTATTACGTAGGTATTACAATAATATTATGTATTTCAAAGTAGGAACCTACCTAAACAAGTACAATATAAGTTGTGACAAACTTGTACGTGCGTTGTAATTGACGCTAAAAACGTAACAATTTTCACCACATTTTTCTCAAAGAAAATACTCTAAAGCAGGTTCATAGGTTTTCATTTTGGGTTTAAATAAAAATAAAACGAGCATAAAAAAACTATTTCAATATTATTTTGTCAAAATATTTAGCTAATGAAATGCATTATTTTCCATTCCCGGAAACTGAAATACTTTTTTCTCATTGTTATCTAACAGATACAAGGTAAGATAAGATAAGAGTATTTAGCATATCCCTATTTTCTGTGTATTATTTACCAAATGATTTAATGGAAGTTTTTTCTTGCTAACTCAATATTATAATCCCAAACCATTTACCTTTGTAATAATTTCTCATAAAATTTCACATAGGATCGGTGCCGTCAAAAACGACGCAGACAAAATGTTACTTTTGACGTTTCAAGATGGCGGCTGTCAACAAAAATACTAGCGAGACTTCTTGTCAACAGAGCTAATGTCATTTCGCCAAATGTGATTTTCCCGTTAAAAATTAACTATTAAATACCACAAATAAATGATCCGCTAAGTGCCTGAAGAGGATACAACGCCACAGGAATGTCTAGAAGGTCCGTATAAACCTGAACAGCCCGGTATTAACAATATTTTTCAATAAACAAAACCAGTGTCTTTTGCGTGCCTATTTGGAAATATTTTTTAGTCCCACCTTTTAATCACACCGCGATTATAATT
Source organism: Glyphotaelius pellucidus (assembly GCA_936435175.1). Lineage (NCBI taxonomy): Eukaryota > Metazoa > Arthropoda > Insecta > Trichoptera > Limnephilidae > Glyphotaelius > Glyphotaelius pellucidus. The sequence continues at coordinate 5,036,020 of OW386561.1, forward strand.
AATAATACTGTAACAGCCGACATAAATTGGTATTGTTGATAAATTTTAGTCTGATCGAGTTACGTTTGTTTATTTTGTTATGCAATTCGTCAACAAGTTCATATGGTATTTATTGTTCTTTTGAAGTAATTTGCACCAATGACGTTCTGCGTTTGTTTGATATATGAAAGCTTTATCAAATTCTAGTTCTAGATTCTTGTTGGTTTCAAGCAGATAATGCAATATTGAGCACAAATGTGACGACGTATTTGTGTTTTGTTTTTTTGTTGTCATACTAAATTAAAAAGAATTGCAATTATTATTACCTTTTGCGATAAGAAAATCGTGTACCGTTTTAAATGCTATAAAAGTGCAGGTGTGTTAATGCAACCTTTGCAGTGTATACTGTTCTTGACATTTGATTAGAGTCGTAGCACTAGATATTCTCAGTATCGCCCTAGTGAAAGGCCACCATTCAGAATCGCATTCTTTGATATGGCGGTAAACTTTTGGAATCGCAGGACACGCTACGAATATTTAAAAAAAAATCTTTTGATTCACCTTGATTTAACCTCTATTGTGCGGCTTGAATTTAGTAAATATCTCAAAGCCAAATTTAATATCGAAAATTTGAATTGAAACTTTGGTAAAATTGTATAAGCCCACCTCACGGATAATACGGAACGTTCGTGTTGTTGAAGTTCGATACACGGATAATGCTTAGTTCACACTGAGCTATGTATCTGCGAGCAGATATCTGTTGATTCGCGAGCGCTTATCTTTTGTCCTTTCACACGAGGCTATCAAATATTTCTTCCTGTGGTAGGAGAGGGGGTCAGTCGAATTAGGGAGCGGCAACGGAACGCATATTTCTTGTACTGAAATCTGTCAACTTGACATCTGTCATCCACAGGTCTAGGCAGCTCCGTAATTACAATGACCCCCTCTCCTGTTTCAGTCGGAGAAGGGGAGAGTTATCTTCTGGGATATCGCGTCTGGAGCGGTTACGTCTGAGATGTGTATTGTCTATGATTGATCTGCGCTTAAAAACGCTTAGGTGTGAACGGTCTGAAGGGATTGTATGGAGAGCGTTATTTGGCGTGCTACGATCTTTTATATTTGATAGCTGAGTGTGAACCAGCTCTAATACGGAACATTCCTTTTTAAACTAATAGACAATCAAATATGACATTTGTCGGAAGTACCAATCTTATAAAATAAATTCTCATCAAAATAAAAACAGAACGGTACCTACTTCGAATTATTCCTGGGTTGAGATTCAAGCTGCAAAAGCTGGATGTCATCATAATTTAGATATACCTCCCAGGTTTTGAATGGTTTGTTTGGCAAAGCAGGGTTTGTCTAACGGGTATGTGTAATCATTCTATTGGAATGATTGATTGATGATTAATTCCCCCCTCCCCCCTCCCCCACTTCAATCGGAAGTCTAAATTGTCAATCACTTCGTGTACCCTATCAGGTCCCCCCGATTTCTCTATCTTGTGCTGCCCGGAATAGCTCCTCCACACTTCTAATACCGGTCCACTCTCGTACATTTTGCGGCCAAGTCATTTGTCTCCTACCAGGCCCTCGGCGACCCTCTATCTTAATATCTATCTATTATTGTCAATCACAGTTTCAATTTGTGAGGTGGGTATGGGAATTATTGGATAACCAACACCCCTGTTGTAGGTCGCCCCAAGTGGTTTGCTACGTTTGGTGTGTTAACAGGGAAGCCGGGTTCATGGGGTGAGGTTTGTCTAGGTCTTGGCGGCCAATGCGTTTTCCCGCCGGTTCGGGAAAGACTGGTTGAGGAAGACCTAACGTAGACCTCTCCGGCCAGACTCTCTCTGCCCGTCGCCTTGTAACGCAGTGGGAGGGATGGATTCTTACATCCGCCACTCCCATACACATTGAACCCCGGATTCCTATCCACCCCTCATACCTTTTTCCTTCCCAGAAATTCCTCTCCTTCCTTTCTCTAAAAAGACCCTCCTCACAGCTTCCCCAAAGATGACATAGGTCCTGAGGGAGTTTTTTTTTACCCCCGACGCAAGGAGCGGTGTTATAAGTTTGACGTGTCTGTGTGATTGTCTGTCTGTCTGTCTGTGGCATCGTAGCTCCTAAACGAATGGACCGATTATGATGCAATTTTTTTTATTTGAAAGCTTACGTAATCGAGATGGTTCTTAGCTACAAATAGTGAAAATCTGTTTAGGCGTTTCAAGGTTATCAGCTCTTTTTTGTGGCGGGTGTTTCTTAAAATTTTGTAAATTTTGCTTATTCCCAGGGCCTTCTCCAGATCTTTGAGCTGAAATAGACAATATGTTTTTTAATTTGTAATATTGATGTGGTGTTCCAGGGTGGACAAGAAGGCAGAGGGCCCCCCGGAGGAGAGCCCCGTGACCACGTGCCCCCGCCAGCCGGATGGGGAGAGACAGGTGGAGAGGGGAGTGGAGGCCGCCGAGGGCGCGCCAGGGGGACAAGGGGGCGGCTGGTGGGGCTCCTGGATATCGGCCGCTAAAGATAAGGTATGCCCCCCTTTACTAACCATTTCACCGAATGTATAGAGACGTAAATTGCCAACAGTTCTGTAGATTTTAATTTATGACACTATAAAACATTTATCAAGTCCGATTACTAGTATCAAATAATTTTTTATTAGATTGTTTGATGGGCTATTGATGAGTTGACAAATCAATCATGATCAACTTCTATCATTTTTTTTTTCAATAGCTCCATACAATTTTTACAATTTGGGAGGCGGGAATGGGTACCGCCGCTCCGGGAACCTTTATTGGATAACCAACACCTCTGTCATAGGTCACCCCAAGTAGATCGCTACGTTGGGTGCCAGGGGTGTCTGGGTTTATGGGGGTGAGGTTTGTTTAGGTCTTGGGAGGCGGATGACCAGGACATACTGAACCCCAGATTCCTACCCACCCCTTAAACCATTTTCCTTCCCAGAGCTCTCCTCTCCTCCTTTTCCTTAAAAAAACCCTCCACACAGCATCCCCAAAGATGACATAGGCTCTGAGGGAAATCATTTTCCTCAGGGCCTCCTGGTGGAGCTCATGTAAAAAAAAAATACAGGAGGCAAAATAATTTCCCTCAGGGCCTGTCATCTTTGGGAAAGCTGTGTGGAGGGTCTTTTTAGGGAAAAAAGGAGAGGAAGTTCTGGGAAGGAAGAAGGTACGAAGGGTGGGTAGGAATCTCTCCCACTGTGGTGCGAGGCGACGGGTTGATAGAGTTCGGCTGGAGAAGTCAAAAAGTCTTCCTCAACCAGTCTCTCCCGATCTGGCCTGCCTCATGAAACATCTGCCGCCAAGATCCGTGCAAACCTTATTCTGTGAACCCACCCAGCTAACTTACCAAAAGCAAAACACCATTTATTTAACCTGTCAAGTCTATTTGTTCGGTTTTTGGAACAACTCATACAGGTTTCATAAATGTCTTTATCTCCCCTACTATCATAGTGAGAGATAAGATATAAACGAGGTGTTAGAAAGAGAAAACATCACGCTTAATATTCAAATATAAAAGTTAACCACAAAAAAAGTAAAATGAAGACCTTTATGAAACCAAAGTTTCAGATCGCAATTTGAAAAAAATTATAAAAGTTTGGGATTTTCTTGGGAATATTTATGTATTTTTATTTATTTTTACGTTACAAGTAATTTTAGTTAGAAGAAAAGTAAGGTGAGCCATTTTAAAAACTTTTTTATGTTTGCATTAAAAAAATTAATATTTCAATAAATATATGTTTATTTCGATTTATATACATAATTTGAAAGCATATTTTATCACTTTCAAAAACAGTTTTTAGTTTTTGGATACATTAAAAAATGTTTCGTTTATTTGGATTTTATTATAAAGCGGAAATATTGCGAACCCTCTGATTAAAAGCGAACCCTCTGAAAAAATATGGTCGAGGCCTGAGAGGTTAATTAAAATTATCAACCTGTTTCAAAACTAATGTACAAGACTGTCGATGTGTAGTGTCGTGCCTTTATTGTGGCGTGTCGGGTAGTACACAGAAATGAATATATGATATATAGTACTGGTATTTATTCGGGAGCTGCTTATAGCAAAAGAGGGTACACTACTGACACGCATCACCTTTTATAGATTCTCGCAAGCATACAATCTCTCATACACACTCTCATACACATTCACACATACACCACAAAAACTAATGGATTCTCTGTCAGGGTAAAATTAAAATAACAAATATCTCAAAAGACAAACATTGAAGAAGATAGTTGAGAGTCTAACTCTTCCAGAATGGACAAATATGTGCATCTGGGTGTCCATGGAATCCTGAACATTTTTCCCCAGCATCACATACCGTATAGAAATATGGGGAAAATCAACGACGAGTCTCATCTTGGTGGTCTTCGTTACGTCTCTGCATTTTATCTCTTCGTATCTTTTGCATTTTACTCATTGCGTCTTTTGTCATGTGAATTCTTCTTTTCGCTTCTGTTTCACAACCTCCTTCGTCGCTTATAGACGAGCCTAGGTATATAAAGTCGTTCACCGTTTCTTAGTCAGTGAGATCATTATGGAGAGAAAATCTATAGATTGATTGTAACATTTCATATTTCAAGAGAAAGTCAATAGATTGTTTGTAACGTTTCATGTCAAGCCTCAATTACATTAAGCTAGTTTACAAGCTACTAGCCGGTAAGTTTAAAAGCGGGTGAGTGAGTGAGATTGTCATGATGACACACAAAACTGTCTAGTTCGCTCAGTAGCAACAGTAGCAGCTAAAATAACGATTCTCGTGCCATGCAACTCTGTCAACATTTTGTAGAAAACTTGAATTCACCTAGAGTAGCGAGAATAACGGCTGCCGCCCGAACTAATTCTGACAGACGAAATCAGCTGTTGGTGGGCCGCCATTTTAGGCAAACACTAGCGAGTAGCGAGTAAAGTTGACCACCTTTCAACTTCTTTCGTAGATTGTCCACAATCTGCTATTTAGCAAGTAATACGATGACACTGAGCGGGTTTACCAACAGATAAGTGAATTTTCCAGATAGTAGCTTGTAAACTCGCTCTATATAATTTAGGCTTTACAAGAGAAAGTCTGTAGATTGATTGTAATATATCCTGTGTGCAGAGACTTTTAACATAGTCTAACCGGTGAAGCTTGATGTTTTCAGTCGGCCGAGGTGTTGGGCATGGTGAAGAAGGACCTGGATGAACTCAGCACGGCGGTGAAGAGCGAGGCTTCACACGTCATCAACACCACTTCTTCTGCCATCGGCAAGACTCTGAGGGTATGGAATTACATATATTAAACATAATCTATTTATTTACTAACTTCTATTTAGATTTGCACCTAGTTTCAGAGTGGAATCTCTCTGATGAGAACAGAAACGTTGCTTAAGATGAAGACATACTAAATAATGCAAAATCATACAAAATCATATGTTTTTGTTTTGAAAATTTGATCACTTAGAAGTATTATAGATGCTTCGGCTAAAAATATCGGTCATTTTTTTAATAAGTCTTTTAACCCCTAACGTGCCAGGAAAAAACGAAAAAACGTCAACTTTAACGTAATATTTTGCAGGTTAATTTTATGCTATCTAATGTAATTTTTACTGAAACACATTCCTTGAATACTAAACTATACATAAGAACAATATTACTTGCGTTTATTCAATGAATTTATACTTTTTACTACTTTTCAAATAACACGGAAAAAACGAAAAAATCTCGCGATGTTTTGACTTTTACGTAATATTTTGCAGGTTAATGTTATGCTATCTTATGTAATCTTTACTGAAACACATTCCTTGAATACTAAACTATACATAAGAACAATATTACTTGCGTTTATTCGATGAATTTATACGTTTTACGATCATTTCGTCGACCGCGACGCGAGACTTGACAGCCGCCATTTTGTCAGCCGAGCGGCGCGAAAAAGTTCCAGGCCGTGTCATAAACAATTTCAAAGAAAATACATCGCTGCTCTAGGTGGGTTCACGGTATCTTATACCTTATGAACAAGAATGCCCCAAGCGATTCTGACCTTCTTCACACGTTTTCTTTATACATAAGGGTTAAAATCGCATAACAAAATTATTTTTTAGTGATTATTTTGGCTTGCGCCGATGGTACGCCGGCGGATGAACGGCAAGGGGCAGGTTAATAAGCCTAGAAAAAAGTATTAGGTCTATAAAAAATACTTTCAAGTGCAAACTCTCCTACTTATAAACCCCTTTTTGGATATGGTTTTATTGTATAATGTGGCAAATTCAGTTTCTTTTATGATAATCGTAAAAAAAAATTATATTTACGCCAGAACTTCTCAAAATAAAATAAAATATGCATTTTCACGTTGTTATTTCACAATACGGCCGGCAGTCGATGAATTTGGATTTTCGAAGTGAACTCTATGTCGTCCACCGAAGAACTACTGACTAACCCCACCTATTTTCTGTTAGTCCGCCCTCGGCCGAAGCGAGGAATAGACGTGTAGGCTCTGCGTCGCTTGGTTCCGTGAAATCAATTTTAAATTTCCGTTTTATTACAATAAACAATGCGTAAAAAAGGAGTTAATATTTTTTCAGGCCTTTACGAAATAAACCTGTAATAAAAAATTCTCAAATACCTTTTCCAACCTTTCCAAAAGCTTTTTCTCAAGTAATTTTAAACTCCCCCCATAAAGGGGCGTGAATTCCGATTTCAATTTTTTCCTGAACTATTGGATCGCCTTAACTGCTGGAGCGATGGGGATTCTGGGTTTCTGTCGATTTAATAATATATCTCTACATATTAATATGGAAACATATGAACTGCTTACTTTGGTTTAAAGCCAATAAAATCACCTTTATTTCATCGTTTATCCTGTATTTTTATGTTTTATAAAAGAATCGTAAAATTTATAAAAGCGTGAATTCTGTATGTTAGTTACTGAAATTGCCCTCCTTGAATTTATTTGAATATTACTTTATATTTCTGTGGGTTGTCGTCTGTTGTCAAATGGAAATGTCGATAGTCACAGACATTAAAAAGATGCAATTTTTATAATGTAAACAGAAGTTAAATTTTTAGAAAACAATTTTAAATGGCGTCTACCCGCAGACTACAAGATAAACGTTATCAAGCTAGTGATTAAACGGTGATTGGGCAACTCAACACAGTGACAAATCTACACCTTTAAAAACTGATATAAAGTCATGAAAAGTGATGAAAAAAACGAGGTTAAATAGGTTACGTTAGGTTATGAATTTTGAAACTAACTAAACATGTTGGCTGATTGGGGAGAGTTCAAAATAAATTAATTTCAATTCACAAAAATCACCTGCCAATCACAGCTACTCACATTTGTCATTCAAGAGCATCAGTGGTGCTACCCAAATTTGGGTAGCTATCGCTCGGGCATCAGTGGTGCTACCCAAATTTGGGTAGCTATCGCTCAAGGGCATCAGTGGTGCTACCCAAATTTGGGTAGCTATCGCTCAAGGGCATCAGTGGTGCTACCCAAATTTGGGTAGCTATCGCTCAAGGGCATCAGTGGTGCTACCCAAATTTGGGTAGCTATCGCTCAAGGGCATCAGTGGTGCTACCCAAATTTGGGTAGCTATCGCTCAAGGGCATCAGTGGTGCTACCCAAATTTGGGAAGCTATCGCTCAATTAAAAAAGGGTTAAAAAGGATTAAAAAAAGGGTTAACCTAAGGAATTTTTTTTTTCTTGGGGCATATACAGTTTTACAGCCTCATTAGACTGCACTCTCCAAATTAATAAACCAGGTACTTTTCATTTTTGCTCTTCCCCATCTCTTTCACTACTTCCATTCTCAATTTACATTATCCAAATTGATGAAGCCACAGTCCCACTGGCTCCAGCAGCTGGGAATCTTGCTTGGTATATATTTTTTTTAAACAAGATTCTGATTTTTAACTTGTTTTCAACAGCTGGACGAGCCGGAGTCCACGGCCAACACTATGAAGAAGAGTTTCAGCACATTTATAGGTGAGTCCATTGGCACTGTTTAGACTTTTTGACAGTTGAACGCTGATTCTCAGCCCGTTTCAGCTTTTGATCGAAATGCAATCAGCTGTAGAACATAACAATTGTGTTGTTAATAACCGCTAACAGAATGGCTCCTGATATCGGATATTTTTATGTAAGTTGTGGTATGTGTTATTCATATTAATTTCACATTTACATATTCAAATCAGTCAATGAGGTTGTCTCCTACCGTGAAATTTGTTGTTTAAATAGATATATGTTCTTTAAATTGTTTTTTTAAATAGATATATGGTTCAAGCTGAAGTCTCCGGTGTTGCCCGGGCTTTATGCAGAGTATTTCTAAATCAAATGCTTTACTTTTTATTTAGTACTAGCTGGTTCACGGCATGCGTTGCTATGCCATTCAATGAAATAAATTGACCTTCCACCTTCCCGGCTTTCCCCCTCCCTCGTCTCTTCCCTCTCCACGAACCCCACCTTCCTCCTACCTTTCCACCCTCCTGTAAAAATATATGAAATACACACATTTTCATTTATACAAATTTCATAATGCCAGAGCTTACCATTATATACAGCCTATGTTACTCGCTGATAATGTAGCTTTCTATTGGTGAAAGAATTTTTAAAATCGGTTCAGTAGTTTCGGAGCCTATTCAATGCAAACAAACAAACAATAAAATCTTTCTTCTTTATAATATTATTATTGAGTATCAATTCAATAAATCCCTTGCCCGGAATAACGTTGTATCCAACAAAACTATTCATGTTGAGTTATTGATGGAATAATGTTGGGCATATTAATACGCATCTTTTAACCCCTGACGAGCCAGGAAAAAACGAAAAAACGTCAACTTTAACGTATTATTTTGCAGGTTAATTTTATGCCATCTAATGTAATTTTTACTGAAACACATTCCTTGAATACTAAACTATACATAAGAACAATATTACTTGCGTTTATTCAATGAATTTATACTTTTTACTACGTTTCAAATAACACGGAAAAAACGAAAAAATTTCGCGATGTTTTGACTTTTACGTAATATTTTGCAGGTTAATTTTTATGCTATCTTATGTAATCTTTACTGAAACACATTCCTTGAATACTAAACTATACATAAGAACAATATTACTTGCGTTTATTCGATGAATTTATACGTTTTACGATCATTTCGTCGCCCGCGACGCGAGACTTCACAGCCGCCATTTTGTCCAGCCGGGCGACGCGCAGCCTCGCAGGCCGTGTCATAAACAATCTCAAAGAAATTATATCGCTGCTCTAGGTGGGTTCATGGTATCTTATACCTTATGAACAAGAATGCCCCAAGCGATTCTGACCTTCTTCTTCACACGTTTTCTTTATACATAAGGGTTAAAATCGCATAACAAAATTATTTTTTAGTGATTATTTTGGTTTGCGTCGATTTATCACCGGTGATCGAACGGCATGAGACGAGTTAAGGTAGGAATTACGGTAGTGAAATTTTTTTTAGGCCTGTAGCAGCCTTTTAAAGTTTGGTTTGTGGAAAAATGTTGTTTTACGCTATTTATAAAAATCACGGCGCATGGTTTAATTTATGCGAATAAATGGAGAAACCGAACGTTGTATGGCTTCAACTAGAAAGCCTTCAATGCAGGAAAGTAGAATTTGTCCAGAAAAAATATTATTAACCCTCTGTTTTGGCCGTTGAAACAGTTTTGTGGAATAATGTTGTATGTTGCTATCAAGATAATATCTAGAACGTAAATGTTTTCATTTATTCATGTTGTTTTTTTGCTTTTTAAGCTCAATAACATCAATGACATGTGTACATTAATGTTAGAAGAGCATGTTGCTTTCTGTAAGGTACGAAGAGTAAAAAAAAAGGTTTTATGTGAAGGTGTTCATATACAACATTATTCCACAAATTCAGCTAGTAATAAACTCTAATTTAATTGCATTTTTAGAAGACTTCAATTAAAACTCTTAAGAATTGTTTGTTTTATGTATTTTAAATATAAAATGTTATGAAACTTAACTGGTTTCATTTTTTAAATTTTTCTCGGAACCAGAATATTGTTGGATTCAACATTCTTCCGGGCAAGGGTTCAATTTTACTCTTATAAGGGTGCTATTCAAATTAATAATGTATTTCTACAGTGCTGTCTTTCTAACTATTATGTATAACAACTTACTTCTAACACTTTGCTTCCACCGGTTCATTGATCACTAATACAAAATTATACGTACAATGCATTTGACCAATGAACGTGATGCTTCATTAAAATGTAGGAAATATACAGAACCATACTCACCTGGTGGATCACTTGAGATTAACATAGTTCATTGTTTATTACAGAAATTTAGATACAATTTGCACGCTGAGAAATTGGAAACGTATGGGTCTTGAACACAGTGATCTTCCTCTTCTATTGAATGACGAGTGTGCAAAATTTCGTCAGTCTCGGAATAAAAGCTGGTTCACACCCAGCTATCAAATATAAAAGATCATAGCATGCCAAATAACGCTCTCCATACAATCCCTTCAGACCGTTCACACCTAAGCGTTTTTAAGCGCAGATCAATCATAGACAATACACATCTTAGACGTAACCGCTCCAGAGGCGATATGCCCAGAAGATAAGTCTCCCCCTCTCCGACTAAAACAGGAGAGGGGGTCATTGTAATTACGGAGCTGCCTAGACCCGTGGATGACAGATGTCAAGTTGGCAGATTTCAGTACAAAAAATGTGCATTCCGTTGCCGCTCCCTAATTCAACTGACCCCCTCTCCTACCACAGGAAAAAATATTTGATAGCATCGTGTGAAAGCACAAAAGATAAGCGCTCGCGATTCAACAGATACCTGCTTGCAGATTTATAGTTCTGTGTGAACCAGCTTTTAAGCTGTAGATTGGTGTAAAAATCAAACTGCGCCGCCTGCCCGCCACAGACACTCTTCATTATATAAAAAGACCAGTCGGCCACACCTTATAAGTGTACCCTCTATCTGGTACAATACTCAGATTACTCTTAAACACCACCAAATCAATTATATGTATATGTTATTTTTAAATGACTTAATTGTGAAATAACACAAATTAATCAATAAAATTTATTTGATTAAATACGGGATTCGATCCTGGCTTGGCAAATGATGTATAATATTTAGCGATGTATTCCAGATCAAGTGAACACAGTATTAAATCCTTCACCTGATGATGAGGACACGGAGGTGTACATCATAACCGACGGAGAACCCGTTCCCTTGACCACTCTTCAGGCAAGTGTTTCTCTATTACTATTTGAAAAAATATAAATATTTTTTTTCAGCATTTTATTATGCATCATTAGTTCCGCACAGGAGGCCCTTAGGAAAATAATTCCCCTCAGGGCCTACATCATTTTTGGGATTGCTATGTGAAGGGTCTTTTTAGGAAACGAAGGAGTTCTGGGAAGGAAAAAAGTATGATATTTGCGTCTATTTCCTATCATCTCATTTTTTTCAATTTTGTTGTAAAAAATTTCAAATTCATTCTCGATTTACTCAAAAACAGTCATTTTACAAAATTGATTCAAAATGTTGCGTAAATTCACCAGATTCCCGCTTTACTATGAGTTTCCAGGCACCGTGTAAAAGTGGTACATAATATTCTGAGTGTGCGTTGCTGGATTTGAATTTGTTGCATTATTTTGCAGAAGGAAGTTCTGGCCCTCCAGCGACTGGACGCCACCTTCCTGGTGCCCCCGGGCGACGAGGCGGGGGGGCGCCTGCAGGCCTGGCGGGGTGTCCAGAGGGCCCCCTCTCCTGCCGCCCGCCAGCGCATGCTGGAGGCTTCCCCTCTACTGCGGGAGAAGATTCACCGGCTGGTGCCTGCAGCACTCTCCGAGGACGACTTCTGGGAAAGGTAGATGCATTTAAATCACTCTTCTCATACTAGATTAGGCTTTGACTCCTTAGAAAATTGCTCAGGATCCATGGATAGCCTAATAAACGGTCTTTCATCAAGCGTTTCCTATCTTTAAATTCAAAAAAAACAAAGTGTGTGTGAGATATCATCAAATTTTTTTTATTCATTTGAAAGGCCTATCGATGCCTTTATGTATGGAATATAACATCGTTCAAATGTTCGCCGCGGCTTCTCTGGGTGGCGCGCATCCGAAATGTACAATTTTCCATAACTCTGGCGCATAAATCAGGCTGAATTTGACTGATGGTATGGGTTATGTTGGCTTTGAGGGCCACTGTGGTTTGTGGCCTATTGGCATAGACCTGCGACATAAGAAAACCCCACAAAAAAAAGTCTAACGGGGTCAAATCGCACGATCTCGGTGGCCAGTTCACATCACCTCTACGTAAGATTTTATCGTTAAACAATTAAATAAATTTTAAACAATTTTATCATTTGCACGTGTTGTTGAACGCTATATACGTCCATGGTGATTTGGCAAAACAGACTTGAATAAATGAGAGCCTATTTGACAGATGTCGCTCCAACAATATGGCCGCTATCTACTGTCAAAGTTCGGAAGTCCCTACTGGAAGATCATTTATATCAATTCTGAAAGAGCTAGGAGGCACCCACAATACCCTGTCAACCGCCTGCCTACTGCGTTTTCTTGGATACTTTGGACACGTTGATTGCTAAACCGAGAACTCGAACTTTGAGAAACTCATGGTCATAGCAAAGTGGTAGGCACGGAGATAACCAATGCGTTAAGTGACCAAATACCACAGGTATCTGGAACATCAGTGTCCCTATCTCTCCATGCAGCACAAGACTGTGAGGAGTGGAAGAGTCTGGTTCATCAGGAGAATTGAAGTGGGGGCCACAAGTCGCAATCACGGAGTGAGACAATGACCAAAAAGAAGAAACAAAGGCAGGGGTGGGGAATCTTTTTGCCGTAGGGGGGCCATTTTGATGGTAGTATAATCCGAATTTAGAACACAAGGCAGGTTTTATCTTAACCACTTTTTTTTATATGAATACCGCACAAGAGTACCAACTGCTCCCGTCTGGAGCCAGTGAGGCTATGGCTTCCCAAATTGGGGTATGTTGTGAGGCTGAAGGTAGTGGGGTGGGGAAGGAGTTGGTGAAGAGGAAGGTGGGGAAGTACTTGGCTATTCAGATCTGGTCACCAAACACGGCTAAATTCATTTCAGGCAACGTTTCAATTCTGAATGGTGGTCTTACACCAGGACGAAACTGAGAGTATCTCATTCTCACAAAAATACTTTTATATTATTGATTGAATTAAGTTTGAAATAACACAAATTAATTTTAAAAAATTATTTGCGCATGCTGGGATTCGATCCCACGACCTTCAGATTGCGAGTCAAGAGCCTTACCCCTCGACCACGGAAGCTGTCAAAATTGAATAGTCATTTGATATTACAATGCAAAACAGTTATTGGAAATCTAATTCATCCTTATTGTCTACAGATACCTCTTCCGAAAGGCGCTACTCGAAGACCGACTGTGCAACCTCAACAATCCAATGTCGTACCAGCCCTCGGACGCGGTGGTGTCCAGTCTCCTGGAGCAGCCCGGACTTCAGCAGCAGGCGGTACAGCCATCACAGCAGCCCCAGCAGGCGCAACAGCCATCCCAGCAACACGGGTCCGCCTCCCCCGAGGATAAGGGGAGTGGCGGGGGATCTGACTGCCCGTCTGACTCCGTCAGGTCCAACTGTGGTTCCTCGCCTATCCTGACCGACAGGGATGATTGTCAGTGGGATAATGGTATGGTTTAATCTCGATTTTTTAAATTAATTTGTTGATCTGAAAGGTGTGGCTGTATCATATTTTATGAGATTTTTAATGTCTCGTACATGATTTCTCGAAAATATATGATCTGTGAGTCTAGACCAGTGATTCCCAAAGTGGTCGCGGGAGACTCGACGGGGGTCTGCCTAGGCGTGATAAAAAAATGGGGGTCCACAAGTTTTAAGTGGGGGTCTACAAAAATTTTGTATAGTAAAGAACAAAAATGTCGGCTACCTGTCAAAGTAGCAACAATAGACCTTTGACTGTATTTCGGTGAAGACCCATCCCGTGTCCATATCCCATCCTGCCCCCCGTCTCATACCCCATTACGCCCCACCCCTTGTGGCGGCTGTTACTTGTAAAAAAAGTTTTGGGAATATGGTAGAAATAGCAGGGGATCCACCGAAACCAGTAAAATTTTGAAAGTGGTCTACGAGAAAAAAAAAATTGGGAACCTCTGGTCTAGATCCTTTGGAATAACAAGTAATATCATGCGATAATGAACTCTAAAGTAGCTTACTACGGGTTCACGGGGTGAGGTTTGGCAGGGTCTTGGCGGCTGCTGTATCTGCCCACCTGCTGTGTGGCGGGCCGGATCGAGACAGATTGGTTGAGGAGGTCTTTTGACCTCTCCAGCCGGAATTCCTCGACCAATCGCCTTGCAACGCAGTTGAAGGGATGGATTCATACGTCCGCCATTCCTGGACATACTGACCCCCAGATGCCTACCCACCCAGTGTCATAACATTTACAAAATCCAAATATTCCTATTGAGATTCGAGACCTTGGCGTGATTTTCATAGCAAATCTCTCTTTCAAATCCCACATATCTGAAATTGCCTCCCGCGCCAACAAAATGTTTGGATTTGTTCTTCATAATGCAAGATCATTTACTAATGGAATCGCAATTCGGAGAACATATGAAGCACTTGTTTGCAGCATCCTGGAATATATCTCCATTATTTGGGCCCCTTCTGAACAAAACCATATGCTAGAAATAGAAAAAGTACAAAAGAGGTTTATGATTTACCTGTACATGAGAGAACATCCATTCCTGTATCCATCCTTGTTCTTAACCTCCTCTCAAATGCCAGCCGTATTTCGAAAAATCGCGCTGAAATTACCTTTCTGATTTTTGGTCAAAAATCCATTTAACCAAAGGAATTGTTTTTTTTGCGATTGTTTTCTGTTTACCAGATAATGTATCTTATTATTCATGTATATTGTGTGATAATATTGTAAAAGATTTTTCCAGAATAGCTAACTAACTAAAAAAAGATTAAAAATCTACTATTTTGGTAATAAAATAATATGCCAAAACGTATATACACACAAATATAAACTGATTTTATTATTTCTACACTAATCTGAATACATACCCAACACGAAAAAACACAATTCAAAGGAGTTTGCAAATAAATAAAGACCTAAGCATTTGAAAACGTAAAACTTAGAATTTTTTTATTTGACAGTTGCAAAAAGTAATAGAGAATTCATTAAAAATATTTCAGTGTTGCTAGATTAATTAAACTATTGGCTATGTCAAGAACGATATTGGCGGAAGCTATTCTGACCTCGTTCTTCATAAAGTGTCTTTATACATAAGGGTTAAAATTTATTATTATCTGTTTGAACAGAAGAAATCTTAGTGACCGTAAAGTGCAGATTACTACATTTATTAATGTTTTTCATTGATTAACTAACCCCGCACTTTGTTCCAGAAGACTTCGCCATGGATGTGGAACTATCCGAAGAGCAGCAGATCAAACTCCTCGAGGAATACGAGGAAGAGATCCGTTCGGCCAAATCAAACCCCCCCGCCAAGAACCTCGTCAAGCCGTCCCCAACCAAATCCGTCTCCAGCCCCCAACTCAACCTGGCCAAATCTCCAACGAAGAAACCCCCGACCGTGAGCAAGATCAAAGAAGTAACCCCCTTAAAGAAAGCCGCCTCGAAAAGTTCAGAAACGGTCGCAAACGTACAGAAGTCCATCACGAAGAAACTGACGCAAAAAGACGTTAAAAAACCGGTGAAGAAATCAGACTTACAAAGCAAGCTGGTGGAAGATCACTTCGTAGACGATGCCGTTAAAGGTCAGAAAGCTAGCGGTGTTTTGTCTTTATCTGACGAACTGACTGCCAATAAGATAGTGGATAACGCCAGCAGTAATTCTGACGAGAGTTGGGAGAAGGAGTTTGAATTTGATGATGGTAACGCGCCTGTTTGATGATCTTGCGGTTTGTTGATGATTTTATAAATATTTATTCCTTGTTTCTTCTTAGTCAATGAGAGTGTGTTTAGTAACGTAAAATTTAAAGGGTTTTGTTTTTTATTTTATTGATAATCAACTGCTGTACAGCTTGTATGTTGTGATCTTGGATATTGTGACTCTTGGCCATTGTGACACTCGGCTAAATAAACAGTGCCATTGTGACACTCGGTTATAGTGACTCTTGGCCATATTGACACTGTGGCTACGGTGACACTGGGTCATAGTGACATTCAAATATAGTGACACTCAGTTAATATAGTCATTGGCCATGTTGACACTTGGTTACTTGGCTACATTGACACTTGTTCATAGTGACACTCGGCTATGGTGTCATTCAGTTATTAGTGACTATTGGCCAAGTTGACACTCGGTTACTTGGCTACTGTGACACTTGGTCAAAGTGACACTCAAATATAGTGACACTCAGTTATTACAGTGACTATTGATCACATTGACACTCGGTTACTTGGCTACAGTGACACCTGGCTATAATGACACTCAGTTATTTTGGCGACTACTGGCCACATTGACACTCAGTTACTTGGCTACAGTGACACTTGATCATAGTGACACTCGCTATAGTAACATTCCGGTATTATAGTGACTAATGACCCCAGTGACACTCGACTATAGTGACACTCAGTTACTTGGTTACAGTGACACTTGGTCAGAGATGCTCGGCTTTAATGACCAAGTTATTATATTGACTATTGGCCACGTTGACACTCAGTTACTTGGCTAGAATGACACTTGGTCATAGTGACTCGACTACAGTGACGTTTAGCTGCAATGACTCAATAAAATTGTCCTGACTGTCACAATAACTAATTTGTATTTCAACATTTTGTACACTGTAACCCAAAAAAAATTCCTCTTTCGAGATGCTACAATTGAATTTGGGAATATTTACTTGAGGTTGGGTCGTTTCGAACTCTCATCACATTTGTTCAAAAGCCGAAATGGACCGAGAATCGGCGTTTAACGGGGACCGTTTAAATGTCAAATATTCAAAATGATGCTGATAATTGATTTGAAGTTCACGCAATAAGAGTTTGAAACAACTCAATATAAATATGTTAATTAAAATTCTAAGTTATGGCGTCGTGAAATTTGTAGTATTTTTACTGATCTACTGTTTAATACGCCTTCTGCTTAGTAAGCTATTTTATAAAAATTTTAATATTGTTTTTTTTTTGACGATTCCAAAGTAGTACAGTCTTTGATATATATGCTGATTTATAAAAAAATATTTATCACGGATGTACGTACTGCGCACAACGACATTGTTATTACAGGCATCGCAGAGTTGAGTCACAGTACAGATGCATTGCTAGCGTACAGCGTGTTTAAACTTGTTATGTATTCCACTTCAGAAAATAAAATTCCGATAAAAATGAAAAAAAAACTATTAATAAAAATATTGCGTAAGGCTGCTGTTTCTCGGTGACGTTTGGCAAGGACGACGTCACTGTCGGAATTATATACATTTGCACCAATACACACAATCGTATGGTTGTTGTTCTTGAGTCAAGAATCACAGTAAGCGACCAATTTTTGTTTTTCTATATCACTGGGCTGTTCGTCATTAGCAATTTTGCGTATCTCTGTTGGACAAAAAGTCTCCCCAAATTTTAGTGGGATAAAATTCTAAATTGATTGTATTAAAATATTATACAGGGTGTTCATGACGTACTTGTCTTACTAATTTTACCAGTGATTTCTGACTTTATTTGGAGTAAAAAATGTAAATGAAATTTTGATATCCGGTGATATATTTTTGTTTTTCTTTTTTAAACTTAACCACTCCGACCCGTAAGCGTGTTTGCACGACAATATAACAATAGCAGTCAAGTACAAGAAGCGTGTTTTCACGCTAACGTGTGTGTTCCCATAGAAATTGTTAAAACTCTGTTATTGTTCTAGTGACCCTAAAACAAAAAGTGTAAGATCCGTATTGAATCAAGCTTCACAGCTCTATTCAAAGTTGTCCACAGAAGTACATAAAAAATACTTATTTTCTAGAAACAGTTTTCACCTGCCAAATCGCGCACGTGCCGTTAGACATTTTTAATGTTTTATTAATGAAATGGTAAAAAAGTGAGGTGACAAAATTGTTTATTATACATTTATACAATAGAATAAGTGTTTTTTTTTTACACAATCAGTGATTTTAGTACATTTTTATGTTTGCATTCTAAATTTTAATATTTATTTTTAATACAACAATTTGAAAGCTTATTTCACAACCTTTCAAAAACAGTGTTTAGTATTCGGCTACATTCAGAAATGTTTCATTTATAGAGCTTTAATTGCGAAGCGGAAATAACACAAATTTTTTATAAATCTGACAGTTCGTTTAGGACAAAAAAACTTGCACAATCGCAAAATACCTGAGTGGTTAAAGTGTCAAAAATCAGTAGGTGTTGGATAGTTAGGGTCAGGGTGAGGGATTGGATCGTTACTCGGCTGAGTGACTAGTGATGACATGTGAAAGAAATTTTTTTGTTTGGTTTTGAAGAAAAAAGTTATGGGAGACTAAAATTTCGTTTTCATTTTTGACTCCAAATAATGTCAGGAAACACTGGTTAAAGTAAGTCAAGTACATTCTGTAACACTCTGTTTACCGCTGTAGTAACATAACATAAAAGCGTAGTGTACAGTGATTGGAATTTGATGTGAAATATTGAAGGACATGAACAAGTATATTAATACTTAGTATTATGAATGGTTTATTTAATTATTTTTTTTTTATGTGAATCAGAGTCCCAACTGCTATCTACTATCTGAAGCCATTAACCGGTTGCTTGCCGATTACGCGCCCGCACGCGCCAGATGCGAGCCAAATTGAACTCTAAAAAATATTTTTTGAAATGCGATTTTAAACCTTAATTGTAAAGAAACCGTATGAAGGATAAGGTCAGAATCGCTTGGGGCATTCTTGTTCTTAAGGTATAGAATGCTTTGAACACATCTATGGAACCTGAATAATTTCTATGAATTCTTTATGGATCTCTGGCAAAGTTTTTTCTCAGCATTTCAACTGTCAGTTGGATTGCATCATTCTCATAAGAAGGATCGTAAACATATGAATTCGTCAGATAAATGCAAGTAATGTTGTTATTATGCATAGTTTATTGTTCAAGGAATGTTTTTCAGTAAATATTACATAAGATAGCATAAAATAAACCCACAAAATATTACGTCAAAGTCAAAACATCGCGAAATTTTCGAGTTTCCTCCAGAGGCACGGGACGAGTTAAGTCTATGGCATCCTGTGGTGTGCTGTGTCAATGATGCTTTGGTTCGTCAGGTTATGAGTTGTGTTTATCGTCGTCCTGTTTACAATGAATGAACTGGACTTAAAGTCCGTTCTAATGGATGGCCTGTGTTTATCTGCGACAGGGTAACTGGTCACTGAAGATGCCCACCTGTTGATCGGATATCTTCGGCTATCTCATATAGTACAACTTTACTGACCTCTGTTGAGACACATCAAAACTACGTATAACACCTATACTAACGGCATCTATTGAAAGACGTTGAATTATACATATTCATATACACTACACATCCAATTAGGATATGTTGTGGAACTGAAGAGAGCAGGGATGTGAAGAAGATTGGGAAGAGGAAGGTTGGGTATTTTATGTTAGCAGGCTGCAACTTTCTCTATAATGATGGAAAATTATGATAACATGTGAAATCTTGCAGAAGTTGACGAGAAACTAATAGGAATCAAAATAAGACATTTTCTTAAATGTATTTCATTTAATAAATCGTTACATTATTTACTCAGCAAAAATTCAAATGCAACAAGCTTAAAGGGTTACCGCAGTTACAAGGCTGAAAAAAGGTGTTTTTTTATAATTTTTTTGTGAAAAGGTATTTTGTTTTACAAAAACCAAAAGTATTGATACATTATATCAACTCCTTAAACTAGGGGGAGCCTCATTCAGCATTGCCGCCCCGGGCCTCTGCGGTCTTAGTCCGCCACTGTCTCAACCACAACACTTGGTACTCTATTATGTCTTTCAATATTTCTCATCGAATTCCAATCAACCTGTATGAAAAATAAAAAAAAATGACAATTATTTTGTAATATTAAACAAAAAATTTATATTAATTTAAAAGTATGCATAATCGCTTTTTTGGTAAAATGACTATTCAACATTATTATTATAATTTGTTAACTTAAATATAAGATAAAATCTAAAATTCTAGTGTTTTGAATATGTACTAATTATAATAATATTTCAAATCGTATGCGAAACTATGAAAAAATTTTATTGTACTAATTTTTATTTTGTAAACAAAATTTTAGTACGTATAATATATATATTTATTTTTATTTAAATTAATGAGGTTTTAATAAATGAATGTTGCCATTTATTATTTGAAACATGTACTAATTTAAATATTAAAAATTAATCTTAATAACTTATGATTTTTGGATGCTTGGAATTAATTCTTGAAAATACTGCATTTAAAAATTGTGTATCTTCTTTGAACTATTGTCTCTACTTATGAATACATAATTGCTTTCTAATCTCTACTAAATATGTTGGATTATAAAATGTAGTTCTCGAGAGAACAACCTTGTTAAATTAGTCAAAGATGCCTGCCAAAGTAGAAGATACTTCAGTATTGCCCTGGTAAAAGACTGCCATTTAGATTTGAAACATTCTATGTTCAATGACTTTTTTCCAATTTTCACTCTTTTTTTTGTTTGCATTTCACGTTTTTAAATGAAAATGTCTCACAAATTAAAACAGAATGGTATTTTGTATCTTTTGTGCTATCTTTTGCGTTAAGTCAGCGTTTACCAGACAATTAAGATAAAAAGAATATTGGAAGACGTCCGTCGTGCATTATCTGCAGTCAAATCTCTGATTTTCTATGGCTTTCAATGGCGTGTCTATGCCTGTCGTGCGTTGAATGGATTAATTACCTATCTAAAAATACAAATTGCTATTTATTAGTTACTAGCTGATTCCTGGCATGCATTGCTATGCCATTCAAAGAAATAAATTGACTCTCCCTTCTTATCCTTTCCCGTGCGTCCCCGTTCCCTTTCACCTTCCCGTCTTCCCCCTCCCTCGTCTCTTCCCTCTCCACAAACCCCACCTTCCCCCTATCTTTCCTCCCTCCTGCAAAAATATATGAAATACACACATTTTCATTTTTAAAAATTTCATAACGCCAGAGCTCACCATTGTATACAGCGTATGTTACTCGCTGATAATGTAGCTTTCTATTGATGAAAGAATTTTTAAAATCGGTTCAGTAGTTTCGGAGCCTATTCAATGCAAACAAACAAACAATAAAGTATAGATTAAAACTATTTGTATAATGTCGCCAGAGATGTTGAGAGAGCCAAGCCACAAATTTGGCGAAAATGAGTTATGCAGAAGTGTTTTAAAACCTTCAAAGTTGCCGCGGTCCATGGATTTGAGCCATAAAACACTCCATTGATATGAGTATTTTGAAAATTGCCAATAGATCTGACAGACGGTCGGCGTAGTCCAGCGGTAAGGCGCTTGACTAGCATTCCGAAGGTCGCGGGATCGAATCCCGGCGCGGCAAATAAATCTTATTTGATTAATTTGTGTTATTTCACAATTTATTCATTTTAAAATAATATATAGTATATTGGCACGTTCCAGAGTCGAAGATACTCTCAGTATCGCCCTGGCGTAAGACCACAATTCAGAATTGAAACGTTGTTTGAAATGGCTTTAGCCGTGTTTGGTGATCAGATCTGAATAGCCAGGTACTCCCCACCTCCTTCCCCATCTCCTTCCCCTCCCCACTACCTTCAGCCTCACAACATACCCCAATTGGGGATGCCATAGTCTCACTGGCTCCAGACGGGAGCAGTTGGGACTCTTGTGCGGTATAAATAAAAAACATAAAAAAACATAAATGAAAACAGTCAATGACTAAAAGCCGCATGGATCTTTTGATTTCAGAAAAATTTAATACAAATTAAAGCAGTCAATGATGACAAGCCGCTTTTTTTTTTTTTTATTCTAGTAAAAAAGAAAATTACGTTTTCACTCATATTAACCAGAAATAATAAATACATTAAATCAAACTAAAACACCATAATACATCGCTATTCCATTTCATTACTCTGTTTATCAAGAATATACATTAACAATTTTTTTTAAATAACATCACAAAATATCTATGTCCAAAGTTTCACTCTTCTTACTTTAACCTCTCCGCTAGTGAGTTTTGGCTAACAAAACTGTACATGAGGAGTGAGTTTTTTTTGGTTCATTTTTTAAATATTTTTTTATAAATCATCATAGATTAACTAAAAATAATTTTATACTTTGAATTAAAACGTCGTCGACATCAATCCACAAAAATAAACCAACATCGAAAAAAAACATGTCCGTACAAAAAAACTGCTTCCTTCCTCTGATGACCGCTAAATGACTTAAAAAGAATTTTTAAACTAAAATTGTGAAGTTGGTATTGTAGGTATGTCTTCCAAAACTTCAATATCTACGCGCAGATTTCAATAGATGCCACTTCAAGTCAAATACTTTCATTAAATATGACGGTATTTGAATAATAGCTGCTGGACGAAACGTTTCATCCATACTCTTCTGAGCATTTTTTCGCTTCGACGAACCGTTTCGTCCATACTTGCAGAGAGGTTAAAAACAACAAAACTTGTAACAAAAAAATGTGACTGTGTCATCAAAAATCTTTGAGGGCCGTTTTCTCAGCTTTGTGGTTTTGTGACTTGACTCCCTTGGCATCTACGGCGACGATATATAACGCCGGAAAGGCGTTCATAAATGACTATTTGTTTGTCGCATTATTTTGATGTTTAAATGCGATGACATTGGATTCGCAAATTTTCTGGCGACTGACATGTCTAACAAGGATTACACTGAAAATGCACTGTCATCTCTGACTTTAGCGTAACTAACTACTTTCAAGAGTTGGTGTTTTAGCACAAGCGCAGTATTTAGCTCGTTAGCGCGATATGGATTGTGACATTAAAAAAAACTGTTAAAATGTGTCGTATACGGCTGATTTAACATGTGTTACGCTGGTGTAAAAGATACAGAATTATCCTTCAGTTTGGTTGTTCCCGCAATAACTAAAATGAGGTTTTATTAGATTATGAAAACCATTTAAATTTGGTGGTCCATTTTAATACATAAAAATACACAATATTTTAATTTATTATAATTACATTTTATACTAAATGTCTTTTGTTAAATGATTTTTTACTAATTTTGATAACGATGCAACAATTCTTATTTTTTCACCTCAGTTTTTCAATCCGTTATCAAATTAATTGAATAAACAGCACGATATGTGAAATTGTTATACCCCCACTATATTGTTATACCCCTAATACCCATAATTAATTGAATAATTGTAGTTATTATCTGATTACTGATTGAACATTGGTTATTGTAAGATTATTGATTGATCAGTTATTGGTGAACATAATTGGACGATTATAGATTGAACAGTTGCTGTAATCAATTGTAATGCAATCATATTTCAATCAATAGTTAACATTATTTGTTGATTATTGCTTGAATAGTATGTATCGATTGATATACTGATTGAACAATGGTTATTGTAAGATAATTGTTTGATCAATAGTCTAAGTAATTGGACGATTATCGTTTGAACAATTGTTGTTATCAATTGAATAATTGCAGTTATTATCTGATTACTGATGCAACATTATTGATTGATCAGTTATTAGTCTACGTAATTGGACGATTATGGATTGAACGACTGTTGTAATCAATTGTATTGCAATCATATTTCAATCAATAGTTAACATTATTTGTTGATTATTGCTTGAATAATATGTACCAATTGAATAATTATTGTAATATTCTGATTATTTATTGAATAATTTACTGTAAATGTTCGCTAATTGATTGACTATTAATTGTAAGATTACTGATGAAATAATTGTAATCTTTTGATTATTGATTGACCAACAATTGTAAGATTACTGATGGAACAATTGTAATATTTTGATTATTGATTGACCGATAATTGTAAGATTACTGATGGAACAATTGTAATCTTTTGATTATTGATTGACCAATAATTGTAAGATTACTGATGGAACAATTGTAATCTTTTGATTATTGATTGACCAATAATTGTAAGATTACTGATGGAACAATTGTAATCTTGTTGATTGACCAATAATTGTAATCTTGTTGATTGACCAATAATTGTAAGATTATTGATGGAACAATTGTAATCTTTTGATTATTGATCAAACAATTTATTGTCATTGTACAATTTTTTATTTAAAATTTGTAATTGTCAAAATAAGAATTGTTGCATCTCTACTTTTGAGGGGAAAATTCTTTCATACAAATTCTAAACATCAAACATAATATATTGTGTATGATCTTATGAGGGTTATTTACCAGTAATTAGTTAAATTTCAATAAAATAGATGCACATATTATCTAATATTCCCTGTTTTTGAAAGCTAAATGCTCAAAATGCTTATACATACATAGTTAAGTTTTAATGTTTTCATAGTGAAAACAAACCACAATATAAATGCTATATTCACTTGTTTATAGGAAAAGTATTTGTATAGAGAAGTGACCCCTTTATATTAATATTATTCAATATATGTATTATTATTTTCGGCATTCATTTTTATGAACAAGAATCTATTGTTATAAATAAATATTTTTACTGTTTTAAATTTATTACTCTCTAGTAATAAAAAATAAACTTTCCAAATATTGTATTTTTGTACATTATTATATTTTATGTGAACACCTCTTGACCCTTTTTATACATTAGCTCCAAACAGGAAACCATCAGGAAAAAAATCCCTCAAGGTCTGCGTCATCTTTGATGGGTGTTGAGATTTTTTTAACCCTTGAATGCCAGGCGTATTTCGAAAAACCGCGCGAATTTTACCTAGTTGCTTTCTGGTCAAATATCCATATAAAAACAAAGGAATTGCTTTTTTTGCGATTGTTTTCTGTTTACCAGATAATATATCTTATTATTCATGTATATTACGTGATAATATCGTAAGTTTTTCCAGAATAGCTAACTAACTAAAAAAAAAGATTAATAAATCTCCCATTTTGGAAATATTTGTCAAAAATATAATCACACAACTAATATTAACTGTTTTTATTATTTCTACACAAATTTGAATACATACCCAACTTGAAAAAACACAATTCAAGGGAGTTTGCTAATAAATAAAGACCTTTAAACGCATTGAAAACATAAAACTTGGAAAGTTCGCCTTTGACAGTTGCAAAAAACGAGTCATAGAAAATTAATTTAAAAAGTCTAGTGTTGCTAGATTAATGAAACTATCGGTTACGTCAAGGATGATATTGGCACAAGCGATTCTGACCATGTCCTTCATACAGTTTCTTTATACATAAGGGTTAAAATTGCATTTAAAAAAAAAGAAAATTGTGGCCACCGGCAAACCTGATAGTATCTTCCAGAGTGGAAGATACTATCAGTATCGCCCTGGTGTAAGACCACCATTCAGAATTGAAACGTTGCTTGAAATGGCTTTAGCCGTGTTTAGTGACCAGATCTGAATAGCCAGGTACTTCCCCCACCTTCCTCTTCCCTATCTCCTTCCCCTCCCCACTACCTTTAGCCTCACAACATACCCCGAATGGGGATGCCATAGTCTCACTGGCTCCAGGCGGGAGCAGTTGGGACTCTTGTGCGGTATTAACTGTAAAACAAAAAAAAAAAAAACCACTGGTTAAGGAAAGGAAGGAGAGAAAGTTTTGGAAAGGAAAAAGGTATGAGGGTGGGAAGGGATCTGGGAGTCAATGTGCCCAGGAGTTACTTAAATAAACCTTACCCCATGAACCCGGGCATCCCGGCTAAGGGGCCATCCATAAATTACGTCACACGAATTTCATGATTTTTGACCCCCCCCGTCCCTGTCACACATCGTCACATTTGTGAGACCCCCTCCCCCCCTAGTGTGACGTTACATATGTTGCAATTTTACATCTAAAAATAATCAAAATTCAGATTTTTACATGTGACGTCACAAAGCTGATGACCCCCCCATACCCCTTGTCACATATTGTCACACTTCTCTACTCCCCTCCCCCCCTTAAGGTGTGACGTAATTTATGGATGGCCCCTAAGGCGCCAAACTTAGCGAACCACTTGGGGTGACCTATGACAGGGGTGTTGGTCATCCAATAAATGTTTCCTGGGGCGGCAGTACCCATCCCAAAGAGGAGCTCTTTCAGGTGTTGGAGACGTGTCTGAGAAGAGGAGTTTTCCCTTCTGAATGGAAGAGGGGTGTGCTCAGGATCATACCAAAGGGGAACGATAAGCCAAAATCGGACGTCAAAGCATACCGGCCGATCACCCTATTGCCTGTTCTGGGCAAAATACTGGAAAAGTTAATCAAAGAGCGGCTTCGGCGCACACTGTCTTCCCCCTGCCCGAGTCAATTTGGCTTCGTCCCCGGCAAATCTACTGAGCATGCCCTAAAGTTTGCGCTTGATTGGGTGAAGGCTTGCTCAAAGAGGTACGTGATCGCTATTTTCTTAGACATCACAGGTACCTTCGATCACGCATCGTGGCCGATGATACTAGTCAAACTCAAAAATAGAAAGTGCCCGCCTACACTGTTTAAAATCTGTAGTGATTACCTAAGTGGGAGGACAGTTATCCTGTCGCACGGAGACTTTACAATCGAGCGAGAGGTTGACATGGGGTGCCCTCAGGGCTCCAATGTTGGCCCTGATTTTTGGAACATCGGGTTTGACGACTCCTCCAGGTTACCCTTGCCTGAAGGATGTATCTCGATCGACTATGCTGATGATAAATTGTTTCTGGTCTCGGGGAACAGCAGGAGAGAAATGGAGCGAAAAGCTGAAGATGGTTTGAATATGTTCCTCCAATGGGGTGAAAGAAATAAGATGACCTTCGCTCCCCAGAAGACCATGGGTCTCTTGATGAAGGGTTTTCTCAGCAGAGAGAGAAACCCCACCATCAATATGGGAGATACCAGAGTCAAGTTCGTTGAGACGGCAAAATATCTTGGAGTGACTTTAGATCGATCGTCCTCGTTCCTAGCCCACGTTAAGGAAGTCTCCAGCAAGGCCCAAGCCCTTTTTCTGAAGCTGAGGAGAATCTCCACGGCAGAGTGGGGACTGAGAAGGCCGGCGCTCCGCTTATTATACAGGGGTGTGTATGTCTCGCAAGTTTCGTACTGCGCCTCTGTGTGGGAGCACCGTCTGGATAACTCTCTGATACTCTCGGCGCTCAAAAGGGGCCAGCGAACTCCCTTGCTGGCACTTTCTGGGGCATATAGAACAGTTGCTTCGGACGCACTGCCTGTGCTGGCTGGTATATTGCCAATCGATCTAGAAATTAGGGAAGTGCTTACTAAAAAGAAGCTGACCAGGGGTCTCCCTGCAACCCATCTTGGTGTGGTAATAACACCGGGAGGAGTCGGGACCCTCCCTGGCCGGCTAAGACACATGAGAGAGCTTACTCTTAATGAGTGGCAAGCTCGTTGGGATAGGTCGAATATGGGAAGATGGACCTTCTCCTTCTTCCCATCAGTTAAACTCAGGATGGAAGGGGCTTTTATAAATCTGGACCATTATATGGTCCAGCTCTTGTCCGGGCATGGGGAATTCAGGGGGAGACTTCATAGCCTCTCTCTGTCTCCCCATCCAAACTGCGCCTGTGGCGCCACGAACCAGTCAGCCGAGCACATTCTGTGGCACTGTGAGATAATGACGGACGCGCGTGATGAATTATTGGGCGGTTTGAACGTGTTAATGAGACCGGTTTGGAACTCCGATCTCGTGTCTAACAAGGTGAATTTCGAGTGTTTGAGGAAGTACACAAAGACATGGGTGGAGAGATGGTCTGTCCTTAGAGTCGCCGATTAGATTAAATTCAGTAGAAACCAGGTGTACGAACTCCTGAATCCCTAGGACCATGACCTATTGCTCTCTGATTACTGTTTATGCCTGATTTTACTTTTATTTAATTATGTTTTCACTTATTATTTCTGTGATTTATCTCCTTTTGTTCATGCCTACTATTATGCTTACTTTGTCATGATTTCATAGTTACTTCCCTACAGGTAACCGCTTTGACGTGCTGGCTGCCACAACTGTATTTCTACTACTTTCCATATTATTTACACTCATGCCGGCTTCCAATTATCAACTTAATGATGGCTCTGCGATGGCAAACCGGTTTGGTGTTTAGAGTGCTTCCTTTCATGGAGCCGGTTTCCTTGTCTAAAATGTAACTAATGTGTTATGAATGTTTCTTAACAGAAGCCTGTCTTTCGTTGTTATTGCAGCTTTTTGATGGCTACACGATAGGATACCGGTTTGGTGTTCAGACTGCTTCTTTGTTTGTGGGAGGCAGATTTAATTCGGTGGGAGGCCGGTTTGATGTTCGGAGTGCTCCCTTTCACGGAGCCGGTTTCTTGTTGGTAATGTAACAAATCAGTAATCCAGTGGGATGTCATGAATGCTCCATTCATAAAATCATTTTTTGTTATTATTGTAACTTAAGAGTAACTCCTAAGTAGGAAACCGGTTGGGTGTTCGGAGTGCTTCCTTCCACTAGACCGTCTCCCTGTTTGTGTTCCATATAATGAGTAAACCAATTAGATGTTGTTATTGCTATCTTCACAAAAACCAGATTCTTGTTGTTATTGCAGCGGACGAGTAAACCACTTCGATGTGCTGACTGCTACATTGGCATTTCATGTAACTTACATTACTTAGGCTTACCGAGACTATATCATTGTTGCTTGCTGTTTTTCAATGAATATCCTGTCGGGTGTCTAGATCGCTTCCTTGTAAAACCTTTTCTTTTATATTATTTTCTTTTGTTTTGATTCTGGGTGTTTTTGTTTGTTTTTTTTTTTTTTACTAAACTTACAGAACTGTGACCCTTGCTGTGAGCGCTCCAAGTGACGAACTGAACCACTCTATGTTCTGTTCTGTCCAACTTCCCCATATTGGGGGTGGGATGGACCTTGTCCCCGCTATGTCTCTAGTGTCGCGATCCTGGAGCGGAGCCTCGCTGACCACCCGCGCCACCCCTGTGGACTGGTGCCGGTCTGAAGGACGACAGTGGGTATTTGGGGACCTTCCGCCCTTCCTCCGACCACCCGACGCTTTTGTCCCCAGGGTCTTCGGGCGTTTCACCCCATTCTCCTATTTACTTTCATCGTGGCACCACCGGGAGGTCGGCTAAGGGGCGCGGTAACCAGGTGCCGCTCTTGTCTACCTGATCACCGACACACTATCACCAGGACTGCCGGGTGGAATGCGCCGCATCGCCCCTTCTTCACAAACCTGTGAACTTTTTCTATCTCCTTATTGTTTTCATTTTTAATTTTTTTTTACTGTTCATTATGTACATGCGCTAGGATAGGCAAAATGCCTACTTCTTGTTTTCTTTCTTTTTCCTTTTCTACCCCTGTTCCAAAGTTCATAAGGTAAGTCACCTGATCTTTCGTTATTACTAACACTTGCATGTGGCGAGCACTTGCATACTGCTCACTAACAACGTATGCGGGGACTTTGGAGGTCTAGAGTCTTGAATCTGAGTAGAGCCGTTTACAAAATTAGAGTCCTTTGAGGCCTTGAAGGGGTAACCATCTGTTACCTATACCAGGGCGGGAAAGAGGGTGGGTCCTCCAAAGTACCCATACCATCCTCCCAAATTGAAGCCCAGGTTTGCCAGGACTTCCGCCATGGATTTGCTAGCAGCTCACAGCACTTACATCGATTTTATGCTATTTTGAACCTTAAAAAATGCTCCTAGCACACTAAAATATATTGTATTTGCTCAGCAAGAAAATCATCCATCTTAGTTTTATTCAAGCTTGACTTTTTGCAAATAAGTTTATTTTATCTGTGAAAAAACGCCTCTCAAACTCATTTGATTTGAACCAGAGTTAAACAAATTTAAAATTAGTTTGTTGTTCTACCTTATTATTGAAGGAAACTGCTATATTGCTTACAATAAAAATCGCTAGATGTCTCTCACAGTACCGTTTCAAGCATCGAGTAAATATTTTTATTTAGTCATTGGTTTGTATATAGGTAGCTAAACACGAAATAATAATAACATTTTGAGGTTATATTTTTTTTCCCCATAAGAAAAAAAGGTAAATTTTTGGGATTGGTGGCCACGGCAATTATGAATAATTTTTTAGAAAAAAACTTTAGATTCGCCCACTATAAAAGGAAACTTATTGCATCACGGCTGGCGGCAAATAATGCATTTTAATTTTCAATATCGTTAAATAAAATTTCACTTCGCGAATCGATCTACGACAGCCCTCCCGTTGCCGGTGTTGCCGCCCGCCATTTTTTCATTGTTGGTATCCCTGACCTCACAACTAAACAGCCTACGTTTTTGAATGGTTTGTTTGGCTACGCAGGGTTTGTGTAGCGGGCTTGTGTATGTTATCTTTACTTTGAAAAACAGCCTACGTTTTTGAATGGTTTGTTTGGCTACGCAGGGCTTGTGTAGCGGGCTTGTGTATGTTATCTTTACTTTAAAAAACAGCCTACGTTTTTGAATGGTTTGTTTGGCTACGCAAAGTTTGTGTAGCGGGCTTGTGTATGTTATCTTTACTTTAAAAAACAGCCTACGTTTTTAAATGGTTTATTTGGCTACGCAGGGTTTGTGTAGCGGGCTTGTGTATATTATCTTTATTTTAAAAACTTCCCAGGATTTGAATGGTTTTTCTCCATTCCAGTACCTACGCGCTTCCAGTACCTACGCGCCTTACCCCGCGAAGAGGACTACAATCGTTTGTGTGAAGTCAAGGATACCAACAACACAACAGTTGACAGAATGGCGAGCGGCAGCGGGCGGGCTGTCGTAGATCGATTCGCGAAGTGAAATTTTATTTAACGATATTGAAAATTAAAATGCATTATTTTCCGCCAGCCGTGATGCAATAAGTTTCCTTTTATAGTGATTAAGGCAAATCTAAAGTTTTTTTCTAAAAATTATTCGTAATAGCCGTGGCCACCAATCCCAAAAAATTACCGAAAAAAATTTCGATTTTTCCTTGAGGTGTATTATCCCGATTTTTTCTTATGGGGGACACCTCAAGGCTAGAGTATACAAGAACAAGCCCCGAACTCTGGACGAATTGAAGGACGCAATTCGCGTGGAAGTCGCCCAAGTTGAGAGAGCGATGTTGGAGAGAGTCTACGCGAACTTCCAAGAACGCCTCCAGCACTGCATCAACGATTTCGGCCACCACGGCCTGATGTGATTTTCCACACTTGACTGTCTCAAATGCTATTTCCTTGCGAACCTGATTCCATCAATAAATTTGTTTTTGAGTAAAAATTAACTATTTTATGATTTTTTTAAAACCGTCCGTCCTCTCTGCCGCACCCTGTATATAAAATTCTAAATGATTTTGTTGATAGTCCGGTATTGCTTGAATTGATAAGCTTCCGGATACCACAACGTAATACCAGAAGTCAGGATTTATTTCAGTGCAGAAATTCTGGAACTAACTACCACATGTATTCCTCTTTGCCCAGAATACTAATGGAGGGAAATAATTATACCAAGTCAGTGGACATCTTCAATATATCTTTAAACAAATATAAAATATTGTTACTGAGGCAATTTAATTATGTTATTATTTTTTATAATCTTTATGAGTAAAACCTCAAATTGTAATATTTAATTAAATGAAGAAATTATGAGCGAAACTCAATCAAAAATCTGGAAACAGAAAAATCAGAAAAAGATATTTACACCTCTGGGACTCGAACCCAGGACCTCCCTACTTTCCGGGCGGGTGCTCTTATCCACTGAGCTAAGGTGTCGATATCCAATTCGGTCACCTTTAACTGTACCATACTTCGACTAAGAACCACCCATATTTTCTTCATTTTTCTTAACGCATATTTTAGATTGCATTTAGTTCGAGTTGAATCTTGCAATCATACATAAATATGGCAGCCAATAAAAACATGCGTTAAGAAAAATGAAGATAATATGGGTGGTTCTTAGTCGAAGTATGGTACAGTTAAAGGTGACCGAATTGGATATCGACAGCTTAGCTCAGTGGACAAGAGCGCCCGCCCGGAAAGTAAGGAGGTCCTGGGTTCGAGTCCCAGAGGTGTAAATATCTTTTTCTGATTTTTCTGTTTCCAGATTTTCGATTGAGTTTCGCTCATAATTTCTTCATTTAATTAAAAATTTAATTATGTACAATAAATACTGAATATTTTTTATTCTTCATGTGTAAAAGCCCCCAAAATGGGCGTTAATAAATAAATAAAAAAGTTTCTGAAGGAATCGCTCATGTACCTGCTCACCCACTACACCTCCTTACTTGACCGGACTATAAGGATATTTTTTAAGTTGATCTTTGAAATTGGTAAATAATGCCCAAAAAATTATAATTTTATAATAAATATCATTTCGAGGTGCCAACTGTCGGCGGATCAACAACTTTCGGGTCACCACGCAAAAGTAGCTCTTCTCAGTAACTCCAAGCAATGACACTTATACGCGGTGTCACATAAAAAAAGCTCTTATTTGAAATAGCAAGGTTTATTCGTTATTTAGCGCTTTGTTTTATGTTATTATTATTTTAAAGTGTATTTAGTTTATTTGCCTTTAGTTTTATAGCGCTACTCGATGGCGATGGCGGGAATTATGAGGGGGCCCGGGTCGGGACTTGAACCGGAGAAAAATTAAAGAAAGTCACGTAACTACCTACCTAACTAAACCACCGGACTGCAATAAACTGTGTTTTACTCCCAACTACAAATGGGGATTAAGGCGAAGAGAGGTGCGTTCAGTAAGATGGCACGCTGTCACAAATTACCTTAACCACTGGAGCGAATTCGGTCGAAAAATCGACCGTTTGTACCTACCCCTTGATTGATGTCGGTCGATTTTTCGACCGATTTTTCTATCACTCGTAAAACATTTATTGTAATTATTTAAAACATTTCCATGGCCAGCCGTTTGATTTCTCGAATAGTTAATATAATATTCTTTTAGTCTATGACCTTATCGGTTACCTTATGGTTGTCTTTGAAGTAATAACAGCAAGTTTTCGCGGCTTTTTAAGAGCGTCCTGTCAAAAATCAACATAAAACTTTTGAACATTCTGACGTATTTTGCTCTCGACTTAAAATGCCGTTAGGAATTGATTTTTTGAGTTTTTAACGCAAAAATATATATCAGTGTAATCGTGAATGAATTATCTATCTTTGAAATGTGTTTTCAATTCGTTTGTTCATGATATATTGTTTCTGTGGTAGTTTTTAGTAACAAGCGTCAACTGAAAACGTCCATCAGTTTTTGATTTACAATAATATCCATAATTACTGCACTTTCGCTTTTGAAATGCAGTTATTTAATCAGAGTGATTCATAACTAAGAGATAAATATAAGTTTTATTTGAATTGGTTCGTTATTAATCCAGATATCAGCTATCCAATTATGAATGTCCTATGTCAAAAATTCGACATTTTTTATGATGTAAATTCGTCTAAAGCTCCCGCCACACAATGATTTTAACAGTTATTTCGTTAAACACTTAATTAATTTATTTACTTTAACCAAATGTGTGCACAAACAGTAATTGTTCAGGGAAAAGGAGCACTCCACGATCCAGGATTAATTTTTTTTAAATTTTATAATATTAACTCGTTACTTGCCGTTCGTCCACCGGTGTGCAATCGGCGCAAGCCAAAATAATCACTAAAAAATAATTTTGTTATGCGATTATAACCCTTATGTATAAAGAAAACGTGTGAAGAAGAAGGTCAGAATCGCTTGGGGCATTCTTGTTCATAAGGTATAAGATACCATGAACCCACCTAGAGCAGCGATATAATTTCTTTGAGATTGTTTATGACACGGCCTGCGAGGCTGCGCGTCGCCCGGCTGGACAAAATGGCGGCTGTGAAGTCTCGCGTCGCGGGCGACGAAATGATCGTAAAACGTATAAATTCATCGAATAAACGCAAGTAATATTGTTCTTATGTATAGTTTAGTATTCAAGGAATGTGTTTCAGTAAAGATTACATAAGATAGCATAAAAATTAACCTGCAAAATATTACGTAAAAGTCAAAACATCGCGAAATTTTTTCGTTTTTTCCGTGTTATTTGAAACGTAGTAAAAAGTATAAATTCATTGAATAAACGCAAGTAATATTGTTCTTATGTATAGTTTAGTATTCAAGGAATGTGTTTCAGTAAAAATTACATTAGATGGCATAAAATTAACCTGCAAAATAATACGTTAAAGTTGACGTTTTTTCGTTTTTTCCTGGCTCGTCAGGGGTTAATGTGCAGTATTTAAAAAAGTTTTAACATTAAAGTACATGAAGTGTTTTCAATTTGAAATATGTAGAGTGGAAGTGAAATATGAAATGAGAGGTAGAGGTGGGGTACCAGCTGCAGAAGCAGTAATTTCTGGTGCCGGACTATGTGGACTTGGGCGTCAACGCAGAGCTGCTTTTGCAGCTCGGCCCAGAGTGTAAGTATTTTTTAATGTTTTTTTATGAAAGTACTTTGCTACGGCTGTGGAGATATTGAACTCATTATATATTTTTTATTTATTTTAACAGTGACCCTGGTGAGGGAGGATCGCGCCAAGGCCTTTAAAGCCGTTAGGTCTCTGCCTGCTTCCTTCCATTTTGCTCCCCACCGCACCTCCAAGAAAAAATAAACAAAAGTAAGTTATCGTATCTAGATGCATGATACAATATTATGTTTCACGCGTGAATGAGAAAGATTCATATAATTTATGTAAATGTTTTCAGAAATCCATCTCCGAAGAGAATAGCTTGTCACTTTTCACAAGGGACACCTTCAACATTACCACCACCTGTTTCACCACCGTTGCTGTCCACTCCCGTACAGACCCAAGCAACGGCTCCCTATGCACCGATTCCGCCTGCTGCACCTTTCCAGGCAGCATCTCGGGAACCGTTACCTGGGACATCGTGGGGTGGGGAACTCCAGTGTGGAGAACTCTTCTCTCCGGAGGCCGGCTACAACAGCGTGCTGTGGGTGGACGTGCCTTTCTACCAAGAATTGTCTGCGTTTGGGAACAGTGAGTTTATTTTTTGAAATGTTATACCAGGGGCTCTTCTAGCATAGTGAAATCCATAACTTTACAATATCGGATAGATAGGCGTAACTTCCAATGGTTGAATATTAATATACCTAGCACAGTTTCACTGTTGGTATATTGGCAGGGAATAAGCGTAGAACTTAAACTTTCCACGTAAAAAACATACATTATGTACTGTAATCTGAAACGATACAATGTACCTACATTCTATGCAAGCAAATATGTAGTTGCTAACGTAGAAAGTCTGAAATTTGACCTTGTTTTTGGCCAATTTTTGTGCGATAGTAAGATCAGGTGGATATTGTAGAATGAGACACGCCGAACTCTTTCGCTAAATAAGTTAAGTACCCTTTACACACAGAGTTCGGAGCGGGACGTGCCCCGCGCCACTTCAGGCCGCCGCACAAAAAAGTAAAGACCGAAAGTAAGATAACGGTTTACAGCGCAGTTCACTGTGAGACTTTTATGCATGGCGGCCTGAAGTGGCGCGGGGCACGCCCCGCTCCGAACTCTGTGTGTAAAGGGTACTATTCATTGGATTCACCGTCTTCTAAACGGTTTAATACAGCACTTTTTTCTTCAATTGAAAAAACACTTTCACTTCACGGAAATCATTGTGTCGAGCTTTCTAGTCACAAGCGAGGCGCGGGGCGGTGAGGTATTGGTGCGTGGGTTTTGTAAACAAAACACTGCATGTCATTCTAACCTGACGAATTGTCATTAAAATGGGTTGCTTAAAACGGAGTCATACTAAACGTATACGTTTTCCTACTAAAAGCTATGAAACCTAACTTGAGTTTACATTATCGTCGCTTAAAACGGTAGGCAGTTATATGCAAAGTCATTATATCCGAATTCTACTGTAAATTTGTGTTTTCTATTATTTCAGAGTCAGACATGGGCAGAACCAGCAACGTGGACGAGGCAGCTCTCTATCAAGAAGAGTCAGTACCGGGAAACGTGAGTTATTAAACTATCTAAC
The DNA here is from genome assembly GCA_936435175.1 of Glyphotaelius pellucidus. Taxonomy (NCBI): domain Eukaryota; kingdom Metazoa; phylum Arthropoda; class Insecta; order Trichoptera; family Limnephilidae; genus Glyphotaelius; species Glyphotaelius pellucidus. The sequence goes on from OW386561.1 coordinate 5,072,143, forward strand.
TTACCTTCACGCCATTTCTCAGAGAGGACGAACCGCCAGACAACTTGGTCTTGGCACACACACTCTTTTCGTTCATAACCATTTCTTTTATTTTTTCCACGATTTCATCATCTTCAATCTTAAAATTTTAAAATTCCCGTTACTTTTTGAACAAACCTCGTATTTGATTAACTTGATCGTACCAAGAGTTAATTATTTTGAAACGTTTTACCAGAGGCAGTAGGTAATCGTAATACAGACACTTTAAAATTAATTTGGGTTTTCTGTTGTTTCAGAAATGGACAGAACGAGCGACGTGGACGACGAGGCAAGCGACGTCGACCACCAAGAGGGCGTTGAGGATGCCTTGTGCATGCCACCGATACCTTATAATAATATTAACAACGTTTCACCTATTCCACTAACGGCCATAGACTTTAGTAGACAAGACCAGTTAGATTGTGAGGCAATGTGTTCGATTCTGCCGCCTGATGGTTACTCTTTCGATTGGTCCAGCGAGGTCTCACGTTTTACTGGTATAAGGGAGACTTTCACAGGTACACAGATGCCAGGACCAACCTTCAATACCGACGAAATGGGCAAACCTGTGGATGCCTTTTTAAAAATCTTCAACGCAGATTTCGTTGAACTAATCGCGAGAGAGACCAACGGGTATGCAGATCAATGCATTGCAAAAAACAATTTCAGCGCCATGCGCGTACCAATAAACGGGCTCCCACGAATAAAGAGGAAGTGTACGTATTCTTGGCAATTTTAATGCATCAAGGTATTTGTCCCCTTCCCGTTGAAAAAGGCTACTTCTTTTCAAAAACAATCACCGCCATGCCTTATTTCAGCCAAGCCATGGATTATAATCGTTTTCTTCTAATGACATAACGGAAGACATGACAGAAGACATGACGGAAGACATGACGAAAGACATGACACGGGCCAACTTTTCGGGCGGTCACGATATCTGCCCAGTTGGGGCCACTGCAAAGATAGTATACGACCTGGCCAGCCCTCTGTTTAACAAGGGGTATACGCTAATAATGGACAATTTTTATAATAGTCCATTATTAGCGCGATGCCTCAAAAGAAATGGGATGGACTGCATGGGCACATTGCGGTTAAACCGAGAATTTGTGCCCTCTGCATTGAAGCCCAATGTCCGAAAATCACTGAGGGAAGGTGAGATGGGGTACTCGAACTGCGGGGACATCAATATTTTGGTTTGGGTGGACAAAAACGTGATAAGTATGTTGTCTACCTACCATTCGGCAGAAATCGGGTCAGCTCAAAAATTTGGTACCACTAAATACAAACACGAGCGTGTACTTGACTATAACAGATTAATGGGGGGAGTTGACCGAAAAGATCAGCTTTTGGCAGGCTTCCCCATTGAACGACAGCGAAACCTGGTCTGGTACAAGAAACTTTTCAGGAGACTACTAAATGTTTCGGTGCAGAATGCGTATATAATGTACAGCTCAAAGCTCCACAAGGAAAATAAACGCATTTTGCACCGAAACTTCAGGAGTGAGGTTGCGGAGGATCTCCTCCAGCTGTTCTGTCGTAGTCGAATTGATACGACTGTAAGGACCATTAGCCTAATAGCTGAAGGAAAGGCTCTGCGACCTATCCTGAAAGGCAACCACTTCGTGGTCCGTAGTGGGAAAAAAGTGAAATGTGCGTGGTGCAATTTAAATAACATTTTTAAAAGGACCCTCACAAAGTGTGATGTGGCTTTATGCTATGATTGCATGAAGCCATATCACACTACAGTATTGAATTGCTGAGGGTTTTTTTTAATTTCAATTTTTTTCTTTTCTTGTTTTTTAGTTGTGAAATTCTAATTAATAAATTTAATTAACTTTGTTTGAACATTAAGACCCTTCTTTCCGCATACTCACACCTCATGTTAAGTTGTCCTCAAAGGTTCGACTTTCGCTTCTATCTGATAAGGTTCGGTGGACATTTAATACGTATATTTCAATTCTGATCATTGAAATGTGCGTGTTAAAAAATGCACAGGTATTCTCATTTTTTCCTGTTTATTGTACCCATTAAATAATAACTTGTTTTATTTTTATGTCTTAATTATATTTTGCGAAATTGAGTGATCTGGAAGTATGTTGCCTGTTGTATGCTGATGATGCGGTGCTGATTTCTAACAGTATGGAAGATCTACAGTCGTTCGTGTCTAGGATGAACGAAGTATGTATGAAGAATGAGTTAATGATGAATGTAAGTAAGTCTAAAGTGATGGTATTTGAAAGAGAGAGTACGAAAACAATGTGCCACATAGTTGTGAATGACGAATACTTGGAGCAGGTGGATGAGTTTGTATATTTGGGAAGTATGTTTACGAGAGATGGAAAGACTGATAGAGATATCGAAAGACGGGTAAATACCGGTAACTCCATTAATGGAGGACTGAACGCCGTAGGCGCCAACAAAAATCTGTCAAAATAAGCGAAGCTAGCCGTCCATAATGGAGTGCTGGTACCTACCCTGATGTATGGCAGTGAGGCATGGAACTGGCAGAGAAAGGATGAAAGTAGACTGAATGCTGTAGAAATGAGATCCCTGAGACGTATGTGTGGTAAAACCATGTATAGTTTTACCACACATACGTCACACATAAATGTGGAGATCCGCAAAGAATGCAAGGCTGATGTAAGCGTTATGTGTAAGATTAAGAAAGGGACGCTCAGATGGTTTGGGCATGTAGAGCGAATGAATGAGGAAAGGAGTATAAGGAGAATATGTGACGCAAATGTGAATGGTAGACGAAGTCGGGGACGCCCGAGGAAGACATGGCACGACCAAGTGAATCAGATACTTGAATCGGGCGATGTCAAGAGTCAGAATAATAGAAGAGCATGTATGAGACGATGTATGAATGTGAACGAAGCAAGGAGTGTGTGCCAAGATCGAGTTGTTTGGCGGTCTGTCCTCTCTGCCTACCCCTGCGGGGAAACGGCGTGATGGTTAGTTAGTTAGTTAATTATATTTTGTCAATTATTCTGTAAAGAGGCTTTTTCAGATCTAGTCACTAAACATAACTAAGTCATTTCAAGCAATGTTCAATTCTGAATGGTGGTCTCACCAGGGCGATACTGAGAGTATCACTCTAGAGCGAGGCACAATGATATTATGTATTGATTTACTTTAATTATGAGAAAAACCAATATAAATTGAATACATTTTTATTATGACGAAGGGTGTAAACAATGTTTCAATCAATATACTGTTTTTCCAATGTAACTATGCAACTCTAATATTAATTTAATTTGTAAAAGCCTATTAGGGCTTAAATAAATAAATAAATCATTAATTTGTTACATCAATTATTTTCCTCCCCATTTTTTTCGATATCCAGCTTTTAGAAATAAAATAATAATTATGGTTTTATTTTGCCAAAAGACACTCCTACAAAAGGTTTGATATATACGGTTTTATCATCATCATCATTTTACGTGGTCATGAGAGACCCTGTGTGCATTGACCATTATGTCGCTTGTCAGTGACATTTTTGTCGAAAATTGACAAATGGCGACACGATTTCATCAACTTTCAAACTATCACGCTGAAATATTGGCAATGTGTATATCTATGATATATGTTTTATTTTAAACCTTGTTTCTTGTTTTATCACGTAATATAAAAACAAGGATAAACATTTCTAGTTCTAAATCACAATCGTTCAAAAAGAAGCACCATGATTTTAATATTGTGAAAAAGGTAATCTGTATAATTCATCAAATGATTCAAATAAACCAAACACGGCAATTATTCTCATGGTCAATTGTAGGCAATTGATGTATCTTCCTAATGTAATGCCAGTTTTTTGTGTTAAATTTATTAAATAGTATAATTTAGTGAATTCAATTTTGACATCGTCACGCACTAAAATTCTAAAATAATTTTCGAAGTAAACTTTTAATCAGACATTAGCATGTAAAAAAATCGTTTTCTGAGTTTATTTTTGCATCTGTGGTTATCGAACAGGCCATAGAGAACATAGAAACGTAGAAAATATTCAAAATAGATATTTAAAACTGCCACTGGCGGCGATTTCAAATCACTACAACACAAATTTTGCGCATTTATAAAGTTAAAGATTTTTTAATTATTTATCTATCAATTCTAAAAATATAAGAAAATTAGTAAAATATAGGTAAATTCATTGGCTATGTAGAACTGTAATCAGTTTTTATGTCTCCATATGAAAATTCGGAGGTATGATTTTTTTAATGTGGGCGGAAAATTTTCAAAATCGTCACAAAAAAACAGCGAGCAATCGGAGGGAAAAATGTTTTATCGCGCGATCGCTCCAGTGGTTAATAAAATGTTCAAAGGAAACTGTGTTGCAGCTCCCCGAAGATGGGTCGTTCTTCTTTTGAGATGAAGCCATGCGAAATAATGCAAAATCATACAAAATCCTGTATTTTTGTTTTGAAAATTTGATGGCTTAGAAGTATTATAGATGCTTCAATTAAATACTGCGTGTAGAACATATCTTGGCCCTTAAAAATATCGGTCAATTTTTTATGTCTTTTAATAAGCCTAGATATTAAAGTATTCAGTCTATAAAAAAACACCTTCAAGTGCAAACTCTCCTACTTACAAACCTCTTTTCGGAAAATTTTTTATTGTTTAATGTAGCAAATTTAGTTTATTTTATGATAATCGCTAAAAAAAATTATATTTACGCCCGATATTCACAAAATATAATAAAATATGCATTTTTGCGTTGTTATTTTATAATACGGCCGGCAGTCGACGAATTTGGATTTTCAAAGTGACCCTTATGTCGTTCACCGAAGGACTACTGCCACACCCACTTCCTTTCAGTACTGCCCTGGCCAGAGCAGGGAATAGATGTGTGGCTCCACGTCGCTCGGTTCCGTGAAATCAATTTTAAATTTCCTTGTTATTACAATAAAAAAGGTGTTAATGTTTTTTTAGGCCTTTACGAAATCAACCCGTAAAAAACCATTCCGAAAGCTTTTTCTCAAATATTTTTAAACTCCTCCCACAAAGGGCGTGTATTCCGATTTCGATTATTCCCTGGACTATTGGATCACCTTAAGGAACGCAATTTTGTTGCCTCTTTCATGCAGTCGTATCGTAAGGGGCCGTCCATAAATTACGTCACACGAATTTCATGATTTTTTGACCCCCCCCCCCGCCCCGTCCCTGTCATACATCATCACATTTGTGGGACCCCCTCCCCCCTAGTGTGACGTCACATATTTAGCAGTTTTACATCAAAATTTTTTTGCGTTTTAATCATTTAGATTTTTACATGTGACGTCACAGAGCTGATGATCCCCCATATCCCTTGCATACAATGTCACACTTCTCTACTCCCCCCCCTTAGGGTGTGACGTAATTTAAGGATGGCCCCTAACCGTGAAATATGGGGAAAATCAACGCCCGGACGAATCTCGCATTGTCATAATAATGACGAAGATAAAATAGATAAATATTATTGTAGAAAGCAATCACTTTGTGGTTTGACATATTTAATAAAATAAAATACTTTTTTGTTTAAAACCACGAGATTTATTAATTTTTGAACCGACCGGTTTCGCTTAACTTAAGCATCATCAGGGTACAAATTAATACTAAACAAGAAGTACATAATGTGTGCTTATATATAACAAAATATAGAGGGAGACAACGTGATACAAATATTACAAACAAATAAACGGTCATAAAATACATTAACATAAGTACTCAAGTAATGGGAAAAACAGAAAGATAATTATGTAGACTAATGGGTTATAATAATAAATTTGGAGAAACAAAGCATTAACTGGCATGGTGATAAGGAGCGCTGGGAATTTTTATTTTTAAGGGTTTATTGGAAACAGACCTAATATAGGACTGCTTGATATGTCTAATTGATTATTAAGTATATGACTTTTGGTTTTTACAGCTTTTTTTATTTCTAGCGCCTCTAGATTGTTTAGTCTGTTACCATGCCCGTTTTTATGTAAGATGTTAGCACCGGTGCTATGACAGAACGTATGATCTTTATCGATCAAATGATTTGCGAATTCTGAAAAACCGTTATTATTGAGGCAACGGAGATGTTCCTTTATCCTAATATTGACACTACGTGTTGTCTTACCGATATAGAAAGCCGAACAATTATTGCAATTTAATTTATAAATTCCCGAATGATTTAATTTGTCGTCCTTATCTTTCGAATTAATTAGAAATTTACCTAGATTGTTATTAGTATAAAAGGCCGGTCTGACTTCAGAAGGGAGGTTTTTTACACTTAAGGTAGAAAAATTATTAATGAATAAAATTCGCCGCCATTGATGATTAATATTATTATCATTGATTTGAGGACAAGGACTAGCAAATAAGAAGCGATTAACGGCTATTTGTTTTAGTTTTTTATTTAAGATTAAATCTATAAAATGTGATTCATAGCCATTATTTACCGCTATTTTTTTAATTATTTTTAGTTCATTAGCAAAATTATTATCGGACATTGGAATTGTGACCAAACGATGGACCATTGAATGGAATGCGGAGTGCTTATGTGAAATAGGGTGATTGGAGGTGCTGTGTATGACAATGTCAGTATAAGAGGGTTTACGAAATATGTTAAAATCAATTTTGTTATTAACGATCGATAAGGTAAGGTCTAAATAATTTAAGGTTGAATTGTTGCCTATCTCTAACGTGAATTTAATCTGATTATGAAAAGAGTTTATAAGATTGAGGAAGGAATTAAGTTGACGTTCAGTCCCTGACCATATACACAAAACATCATCAACATATCTTTTCCAGTACAGAACGTTTTTAATAAGAGGTGAGGTACTAGATAAAATTTTATTCTCTAGGCTATCCATGAATATATCAGCAATCAGAGGACTGGTAGGGCTGCCCATAGCCAGGCCGTCCCGTTGCTGATATATAACATTATTAAATTGAAAATAATTTTGATTCAGGCACATATTAAACAAGGAAGTTAAATCTTTTATTAAATCTGTAGAGAGATCAGAGCTATTTAGCAAATCAGAAATTAAACATTTACTCTCTTCTATGGGAACATTGGGAAACAAATTTACAACGTCAAAAGAAATTAGTTTAGAATTACTAGGGAGAATCATATCTTTTAATTCTTCTACCAATGAAAAAGAGTTTTTAAGGGTATGTTTAGGTGAAAAAACATTGGTATTTTGAAACACATTAGTAATAACTCCAATGTCCGATAATAATTTTGCTAATGAACTAAAAATAATTAAAAAAATAGCGGTAAATAATGGCTATGAATCACATTTTATAGATTTAATCTTAAATAAAAAACTAAAACAAATAGCCGTTAATCGCTTCTTATTTGCTAGTCCTTGTCCTCAAATCAATGATAATAATATTAATCATCAATGGCGGCGAATTTTATTCATTAATAATTTTTCTACCTTAAGTGTAAAAAACCTCCCTTCTGAAGTCAGACCGGCCTTTTATACTAATAACAATCTAGGTAAATTTCTAATTAATTCGAAAGATAAGGACGACAAATTAAATCATTCGGGAATTTATAAATTAAATTGCAATAATTGTTCGGCTTTCTATATCGGTAAGACAACACGTAGTGTCAATATTAGGATAAAGGAACATCTCCGTTGCCTCAATAATAACGGTTTTTCAGAATTCGCAAATCATTTGATCGATAAAGATCATACGTTCTGTCATAGCACCGGTGCTAACATCTTACATAAAAACGGGCATGGTAACAGACTAAACAATCTAGAGGCGCTAGAAATAAAAAAAGCTGTAAAAACCAAAAGTCATATACTTAATAATCAATTAGACATATCAAGCAGTCCTATATTAGGTCTGTTTCCAATAAACCCTTAAAAATAAAAATTCCCAGCGCTCCTTATCACCATGCCAGTTAATGCTTTGTTTCTCCAAATTTATTATTATAACCCATTAGTCTACATAATTATCTTTCTGTTTTTCCCATTACTTGAGTACTTATGTTAATGTATTTTATGACCGTTTATTTGTTTGTAATATTTGTATCACGTTGTCTCCCTCTATATTTTGTTATATATAAGCACACATTATGTACTTCTTGTTTAGTATTAATTTGTACCCTGATGATGCTTAAGTTAAGCGAAACCGGTCGGTTCAAAAATTAATAAATCTCGTGGTTTTAAACAAAAAAGTATTTTATTTTATAAAATAGATAAACATTATGAATTTTTTGAAATGTTAATTTTTTGTGCGGTGCCTTCTTTTGACCTCTAGTTTTGCAAGGAAGTAATAATTGAACTTGCGTAACACTCGTTGCAAGTATAGAGTAAGTATCGCTTTTACCTGGCGGAGTCGGGTGTCATTTAATCCGCACGGTCGCTAAAGGGTTATTTGAGAGCGTGTAGAGACGTGCATTAACCAACGACCAAACTCATAATATTATTAAATACATATTTACCAGTGGCGTACAGCGCATAAACGCCAAAAGCCTTGAAAAAAATGCGAGTGCAATTAGCACACGGTAGAAGCGAAACTTTACCAAAACAATCTCAAGCCTTGAAAAGTGAGGTCATAATCAAAGCAGCCAATGAGCGCAGACCTAGGACCTAGCATCATTTCCGTTTTATATCACAACCAATAGGAGCATTTAAAAGTGACATCATAATCAAATTGGCCAATGAGCGCAGTGTGATGCTTCGAAGGTGCTACTGCGTCATTTCCGTCTCATCCAAATTCCGAATCACTAACGCCGCTAAAGAAGTTTCACTTGAAACATTTTTGTTCTGATATTGCAGATTTTTTATTACTTTATACTAACTCTGTGATGCTGTGATACTTTTCGACTGTTACAATGACTTTTATGTTGAATTTAGAATGTGAATTTAGTCCAAGCTCCATCGCCCTCTGTTGAACTCGAAACTTTTTGAAAAGTGAAAACATATTTAGCACCGTTGTAAATTAAAATTCGATGAAACGAAAAAGCGACACTAAAAAGAGACAAACACATACATCTATAAGATTTAGCCTGCGAGAGAATGACATAGAATAATCGGTCTCCTCTTTGTGAGGTGCTTCATAGCTTACCCACTCTTGTTTGCTTTAGTTTACTGAAGGTTTCACTTCTACCGCGTGTGAAATACGCACATTTTTTTAAATAGTTCTACGAAAATAATTCCCTCAGGGCGTAGGTCATCTTTGGGGATGCTTTGCGGATGGTGATTTTAGGGAAAGGAAGGAGAGGAAGTTTTAGGAAGGAAAAGGTGAGGTGTGGGTAGGAATCGGGGAGTCAACGTGTCCAGGAGTGACGGACGTATGAATCCATCTCTTTCTCTGTAGATGAACTGGCGATGGAGAGGTCTGGGTTAGGTTTCCCTCAACCAGTCTCTCCCGATCCGGTCCGCCACGCAGTAGGTGAGCAAACGCATTCGCCATCAAAAACTTGACAAACCTCACCCCACGAACCAACCTTAGTGAACCACTTGGAGTGACCTATAGCATGGATGTTGGTTTCCAATAAACTAAATTCCCGGGGCGGCGGTACCCATACCCGACTCCGTGTATAAAATTATGTCAAAATTTTACATAACTGATAAACAACTATTTACCCTAAATTATGGTTGTTTATCAGTTGCACAAAATTTTAAACAGGTTCATTAGTAAGGCCCTTATTGTATTTTATTTTCATTTTGAGGTCTTTTCGAGGAGAGGAAGGAGTGAAAACGTACTTGAAAATATGTTGTAGGAGGGAGGAAACACAGAGGCTAACAAATCATTCTGCAGACGAGCTGTTGATTACAAGAACAAGTCGTAGACCCACTCTCCCGACCCACTGCTTTCCCCGCAGTGGGAGGGATGGATTCATACGTTCGTCACTTCTGAACATACTGACCCCTAGTTCCTGACCCACATCTCATACATTTTTCCTTCCTAGAACTTTCTCTTCTTATTTTCCCTAAAAATGCCCTCCAAACAGCATTCCCAAAGATGACATATAAAAAAAATCCCTCAGGGCTTCCTTTTTTTTAATAAGCTCCACACAGGAGGCCCTGAGGAAAATAATTTTAATTAAACACAGTGTGTCCAGGAGTGACAGACGGATGATATTATCCCCCCAACTGCGGTGCAAGGCGATGGGTCGAGAGAGTCCGGCCGGAAAGATCAAAAGGCCTCCCTCAACGCCACGCAGCAGGTCTACAGACGCATCCGCAGACAAACCTCACCCTATGAACCCGGGCCCTCCTGCTAAGTCACCAAACGTAGCAAACCACTCGGGGTGACCTCTGGCAGAAGTGTTGGTTACCCAATAAATGGTTCCCGGGGCGGTACCCATATCCGCCTCCCAAATCGAAACCTATGGGTGTGGTATGAGTGCTATTTCAGGCTGTAGCATGCAGGGTGAAGATTGCCCCGATGATAGCCAACCTCCGATATCCGCGGGACACCTGCAGAAAAATAAGGAAACCAACTGTTTCACCATATTTACACATTTTGCATCAATGTACATTTTGGCACTTTAAGGTAATCGAACCAGCGACATTCGAAATGAGATTCAAACACTTTAACCACTGCGCCACGAGAGCTGTCGTCATTGGAATGATCCACATTAATTTATTGCTAATGCAATGAAAGTTTAAAGTAGTTTGGAATAATGTATGCAAGGTGGGCCTACAATTAAAAAAAAATCGAAAAGAGTCGGGGTCATCATCAAAGAAAAAGTAAATAATTTGAACCTTCAAATATTTTTTTTGAAACAATAAGTTGTAACTTATAAGGGACGACGCGGTTGGGACGGTGCAATATTTCTCGGTATCCGGTTGAAAGTTACACCAAAACTAAACGTCGAGAACCATATTAATTTTCGGTAATAATAACGCGCAATACGAATGAAATCCCTGAGGCGTAAGTGTAGTAAAACCATGTATAATCTCGTGAGAAATTCAATTTATTCGCAAATATATATATATATATTAATAATAGTATTCAGATTTGCAAAGAATGCAAATCTGACATACCTAAGCTTAATAAGAAAGATTAAGAATGGGACAGGTAGAGCGAATGAACGAAGAAATGGGTGTGTACGATGATATATAACGCAAATGAAGATGTCGGGGACGTCCGAGGAAGACATGGCACGGTCAATGAATCAGATACTTGAGTCGGGCTACGTCAAAAGTCAGTAGAAGAGTATGTACAAGACGATATATGATTGTGAATGAGGCAAGGAATGTGTGCCAAGACCGAGTTGTTTGGCGGTCTGTCCTCTCTGCCTACCCCATTCGGGGAAACGGCGTAATCGTTAGTTAGTAATTAACACTGTCAATTCTACACACATAAACATACTTCACCACAATCTGCAAACTGCCCTGAAGATGGACACTGTAACGCTGTCCGAAACTTTAAGTGACTAAGTATGTACTACGTGCACACTTAAGTGCCTAAGTGCTAAAGTGCCTAGGAATATAAGTACCTAAGAACATAAGTACCAAAGTGCGTACTTAAGTGCCGAACTACCTAAGCGCCTGGGAATCTGAGTACTCAAGAACCTAAGTACCTGAGTGCATACTTAAGTGCGTAAGTGCCGAAGTGCCTAGGAATCTAAGTACCTAAATACCTAAGTGCGTACATAATTGCCGAAGTATCCAAACACCTAAGTGCCTAGGAATCTAAGTACTTAGGTAAGTACCTAGGTACCTAAGTGCCTAAGTAGGTACCTAAATGCCTAAATACCTAAGTGCTTGAAATACTCAAGTGCGTGAGTGCTCAGGAACCTAAGTGCCTAAGAACCTAAGTACCAAACAGTAATTATTTAAGTTCACCTTACTCAAGATGTGTAATTGTGGTATTAATTTACATCGATTTTCGATAAGGCATTTCTAGAGAATTCTTTATCAATGCTTTGCAAAGAAGTTTGCTTTTATTTGCCTTTCTTTGCTTTTATTTGCTATTATTTGCTTATAAATCATGCGACACTTACAAACAAAAAAAAAATCACAACGTAGCTAGCCAACCATGGAGATCGCTAGTATTGTAAACATTCTTACAATCTTTTATGTAAGAAAATATCAATAATAAATCAATAGCAAAAATGCGGGCAATGATCATCAATTTGCATCACCAATCACACCGGTTGTGAAAAGTGACGGTAGTATAAGAATTTGTGGGGACTATATAATAATAATAATAATAATAATAATAATAATAATAAGGTCTTTATTCCAGGATGTGGGGAGGGGAGTGCAATCCCACACATCCCATATAGGGTATAATTACATATGTTATTATATATGAATATTAATTACATATGAATAAATAAAAAGATAAAAATTAACAAAATAAAAAATTAAAAAAGAGAAGCATCATTAGATACACTATTCACAAAAAATATAGTTAAGTCTTTAAATCAGGTACTTGTTGTTCCATCGGATCTCAGATTGTAGGAGCCAGTGTTTTTCTCCAATATTCATCTATGCTCGATCCTGGAATCAGACGGGCTTCCATGATGAGGATATTACTGGAGTGGTTCATCCTTCCCCTCAGTCCTACAATCCTGGTTCTTAATAGAGCTTCGAATCCTGGAACTCTCCCTTCTGTGAACATTGAAGAGGCACTACAGTACCTGGGAAGTCCGAACATTAGACGGTATGCATTATTATATTGCACCCGAAGCCTTTCCATGGTCCTTTTTTTGAAATTTGCCCAGAGCTCGCACGTGTACAGGGTGGTACAAAAGGCTAGGAAGAGCGTCCTTTTTACCCGTGGGCTGCAGAGTCGAAATCTTCTGCTGAGCATATTGCATTTTATGCTAAGTACTCTCCTCTGCCTGTCGATGTCTTCATCATCCGTTAATTTGTTATTGATGACATGTCCTAGATACTTTGTAGATTCTATTATTTTCAGAAGCTCACCGTTCAGAAAGACGGGTGGAATATTTTTTGGGCCTTCCCCGTGTTTTATGACCAACAGTGCTGTCTTTTTCGCATTGTAAATCATGTTGGTTTCGTGTGCGAATTCTTCACATATCTTCAGGGGATTCGTAATCCCCTTATTGACGGTGCCATCAAAACCATATCGTCTGCGTAGCTCATATTGTTGACACATTCTCCTCCTATGTGGCAGCCCACTCCAGCATTATTTAACCTGTGGGTTAGTTCATCCATGTATATGTTAAACAGTACTGGGGACATACCTCCTCCCTGTCTGACCCCGCTTTTCAGGTAATAAGGTTCTGAAAATCCATCTTTCCACTTTACAAGGTTTTCCTGTTGACGATGCCAAGTTTCGAGAATTTTTACTACTTTCCATGGTATACCTCTTTCCTTTAGTTTTTTCCATAATAAGGGGTGGAAAACACGGTCGAAAGCCTTACTAAGGTCCAGAAAGCATGCATAAGTAGTTGTTTTCTTCTTCCTGTAGTATTCCAACGTCCGTTTTACGCAATATACAGCCGAGTCCGTAGAGCACTCTCTCTTGAAACCCATCTGATTGTCTTTAGTTTTTATGTGGGATCCGACTTGGTCCAAGAGTACTCGTTCAAATATTCTAGCGATGGCCGTGGCGATGGATATTGGTCTGTAGTTTTCCTGTAGAGTTATATCTGTCAGTTTCGATTTTATTATCGGAATGATAATTGTTTTTGTCATGTCTTTAGGTAGATAGCCACTCTTTATAATATCAGTGAACAGTGTTGCCAATAGTTCGATAATCGCTGCCCCTGCATGTTTGACGTGTTCGATGCTTAAACCGTCATGCCCCGCAGACGTTCCAGATTTGTTACTAATAGCCGATGTTATCATGTTAGTTGTGACGATGGGACCGATATCATCATAAGCAGTCAAATGCGTTTCGTTTGAATCGATAGTCGGCGTGGTAGTTGCGAAGTGTTCTTTAAAAATGTTTGCAATTACTTCCGGATTCGTCTCTCCGTTTATGTTGCACGAGATTTTACAGCGCAAATTTAACAGTTTATTAGACTTGTTCCAAAATTTTTTGAAGTCCCGATTATCTAAATCTCCTGCTATTTTATCCATCTGAAGTTGAGTCGAGTTCTTTTGGCATTGTTTAAGTGCTGTTTTAAAGGCAGCACGCTTTGCTCTTCTATCCTCTGCAACAGGACCCTCGCGCGGTCTCCCGTTAATTAGCCATGTGTGCATCGCTTGCCTAGATTCGTCGTATTTGTCCGCTACAAATTCATTCCACCCACATACTTGCTTATGTTTTTGGGATATACACTTGGTAAATACAGATATGGCACTGCTTCGTAGGGCTTCTACTATACTCCCATAGAGGTATTTTATTTTGTTGCATACAGGGGTGCCACCGTCCTCAGGAAATGTATTTTTTGACCTGATTTTGACGAGACAGCTTTGCGAGCATGAGTTACATTGTCCGATATCCCGTATATTATTCGGATTCCATAAAGCTGGATCTCTCAATACAGAATTAAATACTTCCGTTTTAGCTATCCCTCCCGTTTGTAAGATTAGCTCGAGAGGGCGGTGATCTGTCCAATCTATATCGTAGTGTATTTTCATACCGACAATTTGCTTCAAAATATTTTTTGTAACTAGACAATGGTCTATATAAAACAACTCTTACTTTATACTTACTTCTCTACTATAAAACAACTCTTTAAACTTTGATTGTGGATAAACATCCGATGCCAAAGTTTATTCAAAGATAGACCAACGTCAAGCGTATTTTCAGCTAGAATTAGATGAACACCTCTCCTATGCCGCACCGCCCCGTGTGCGGCCGACAATGGAAATATATGGACGGAGCGCTCTCCGTATCACACATTCTTATTCACTTGGTTCATGTCCATGCTTTATCAGCTCGTGAGTAATAATTATATAAGTGGTAGATACTCTCAGTGGGTATCGTCCTGGTGAAAGAGCTGAAAGGTTGCTTGTCTGATCACAAAACACAACAAAAGCCATTTCAAGCGACGTTTCAATTCTGATTGAAGGCCTTACACCAGGACGATACTAAGATTATCTTTCAATCTGGAACGTGCCTCAAATATACCTTATATTATTTTAAATGATTAAATTTTGAAATAACACAAATGAATTTTGAATTTCATTGAATTTATAATATTTCTTATTCATACAGTTATATTTAGCTTTATTTTAACGAAAAGTGAGAATTTATGTCAGGAGAGACGAAAAAATATGCATTTTACATTTTAACTTTGTTTATATTCATTTTTATATTTTCGTAGAAAATCAATGCTGCCAATTATTATTGCCGTAAAAAACAATAATTTAATCATGTTGTGAAGTAAATGCATTATTGACAAGTTTTAACCTGTGTTTATAACAAAATAACGTGGAAAGAAAGGTATTAGAATAATTATTACACATACCCGTTAGACAAACCCTGCTTGCCATATAAACCATTCAAAACCTGGGATGTATATCTAAAGAGCCCCTCAAAAATTAGCAGTACATAATATAATCCATATGATTTCACGCAGATTCCGCAGATTCCGCAGTTCGAACCTCAACCCAGTACCCAGTACAAGGGAATAATTAAAATTAGGTACGTTTGTTTTTATTTTGACTATAATTTATTTTATAAGATTTGTACTTTCGGCACATGTCATATTTGATCGTCTATTCATTAAAACATTAATATGTACTCCGGACTAATACAAGTTTACCAAAATTTCTTCTTCACTATTAGAATATTCACTTTGTGGGGTCATTTTAAATGAAAAGAAATCACACATCGTTCGTACACCACTTATTTAATCATAATTATCAACATGTTTCGAAATCAATGGTTCCTTCGTCAGGATAAAATTAAAATGAACAAAAATGACAAAA
Organism: Glyphotaelius pellucidus; assembly: GCA_936435175.1. Classification (NCBI taxonomy): domain Eukaryota; kingdom Metazoa; phylum Arthropoda; class Insecta; order Trichoptera; family Limnephilidae; genus Glyphotaelius; species Glyphotaelius pellucidus. The sequence continues at coordinate 5,087,961 of OW386561.1, forward strand.
GTCAAACAAGTATAGACAAATAAGTATTTACGGAGAGAAAAAATTTCAAAGAGTGGTGATTTATTAGCTAAATGTATATTTAAAAAAAAAAACAATTTGTAAAAAATATATAGCTTTTAACATTTATGAAAAATAATTTTTTTCTCTGAATAGTAAGTATTAAAGTGACAGAAGTAACAGCGCGTATTCGAGCGTCAACAGTCTGCTTTCCACTGACTTTTTAGCCTGGAAAATGGCACAACGAGCAAACCTAAAGCATCAAATAAGGAAATCCGAGCTTAGTATCAAGACTAAGAAGGAAGTGTTAAAAATAATATACCTCCCGACGCTTACGTACGGCCACCAGATATGGATGCTAAACGAACGAACACGCTCTAGAGTAAAAACTGCAGAAATGAGGTACTTGACAGGAGGGCAGGAGTTAAGAATTGGGATCATACAAGAAACAAGACGATCCGAGACCATCTAAACATCGAACCACTGTTACTCTTTATAGAAAAATCGCAACTGAGGTAGCTTGGGCCACTTTAGTACATTCGTACTAAAAATGTCTGATGACCGAATTCCTAGAAAAATACTGAGTGCGATTCCAGGTGGTAGACGTCCAGTGGGCCGCCCCAGACACCGCTGGGCGAGACAATTCCAATGTTTGAGGAGAAGACGGGTCTGCCATGGACGGAGGCCGAATAATCAGCTCAAGACAGGGACGTATGGAGGAGCCTTGTCGATGCAATGGGTCCCCGACCCGAATAGGATAAAGGGAGGAAGATGATGAAGATGAACATGATGATAAATAGTAAAGTGATTGTAATTACCTATGCCCCACGAAAACCGTTTTTAAGCCGCCGCTACCCGAATTTCTACCGATTTCTTGCATAACTCCCTTGAACATTTGAAGTTTTTAAGCTCTTAAAAAATATTTATGTTATTTTTGAAGTTAATATCTATACATTCCCCACGCAAAACGCAAATTATATGAAATTACCTCGAAAGAAAAAAATCGCAAATTAAGCTCCGAAAATTTTTATTTTCACGTCTGTCTCTATTATTTAACGTTGTATGTATGAAAAAATTCACAGTGTTTCTTTGAATGTTTTAGACAACTACACGAGATTTTTGCTCTATTCTGAACGAGTCGTGTTTTATTATACATTCACAATTTTCGCTTCAATTTTATCGTTTTAAATATAGCGCGCTCTCCCCAACATTCGCAATTGCATATCTGTCCATCTTCTTTTTTGCCTTTTTTGCTTTTCACCTTTTTGAGCAGGAATACGACGCCTTAAGTCAAAATTTTATAAAAATTAATTTCTACCTCTGAATAGTAAAATGATTCTGATTATCTATACCCCACCAAAACCGTATTTAAGTTAGATTACTTTATCTCCGCGAGATGCCAATAGTGTCTCTTTTCGACGGGACCGCTTGTTTCATCAATCATCATTTGTTTTCGCTCTCCTGTAAAATGTACTTTTTTGACTAACAAAACTTTTCTATGGGATGTGCGATATATATCACAAAAAAATACTTGTCTATGCCGGGATTTGAACCCCTGACAAATTTTCATTATTAAGTGGGAACAACCAGACAAAACCGGAAATATGTCATTTTTAAATTAAATTTTAGACGCATTGCATCCACAAAAATTTATGAATTGATTTTAAAATTTTGATAAAATATGTTTATTTTTAATACAATAAGGTTTTACCGTGGGTCGTTGGCAGATTTGTTAAATTTTCAAACAATTTTTTTTTATACAACGTAAATTTCAAATCGTAAAATCATGCAGTAAAATAAATCAATAAATCATTTGGGAAAGCTACTTTTCAAAATTTTAATTTAAGTTCAAATGAAATCATTAAAAAAAGATCCGCGCCCTTGTTTTGTGACGAAAATTCTTCAGTTTGTCTATTTATTTACGGTCTTACAAACTAATATATTTAAAAAAAAATACATTCTTATTTTGCTAACATTATTGAAAAATTATAAATACTTATGATCAAAAAATAATTACAAAATTACAAAATTTTAATAGTTTTAGTAGCATCACGAGTTAGAGCATTTTTGAACGTAGGTATTTATCAAAGCAAATTTTGAAAGAAATAAATCGGACATAGTTATTGTATTAAAATGCTTGTATGGAGAGTAATTAATCTTTCGCATTGGAATCGCCCTGTACAGTTGCAAGGGTACGATCGTAAGATCATCGTTCGACGAAATTTAAATTCTCGGCGGCTGGTTAATGGCTCTTAAGGGGAAACATGCTTCTTCCAACATCCTTTCTTAAAAATCCTTCCTGCTTACGGCATGTAAAAGCAATTCGGTGGCCGTTTTTATACGTCAACCCTAAATAATATCGAGAAAAAGAAGGAAAGACCAAGGCAGGGCCGCGGTCGGGGCAGGGCCCGGGCGACGGCAAAAAGCAGGGGCGCGCTCTGCGGAGTGCGGAGCGGCGCGGCCCCAACATTCGGGTCGCCGCGCGCCGAGGACGGGGGCTTTTTCACGGGCCGTCCTTGGAACGTGACGGAGGCTGTGCGAGGATGGAAGAACTGTTCCGAGAACGTCGCGAAAATAAAACACTTTATTTTTTAATAACATGCCAACCGGTTTCATCAGAATCGTTTCCAAAACTGAGAGTTTGGAAACTGCACTGAAAAGGTACAGTAACTTCACACAGAAGGTCCCGAGGAAAATAATTTTCCTCAGTGGTGATACCATCTTTGGGGATGTTTTGTAGAGGGTCTTTCTGAAGAGAGAAAGGAGTGTAATTGGGTTTTTAAGAGACCCATGTTATAGGAGGGAGGAACCACAGGAGCCGGAAAATCAGTTGACCTGTGGAACTCAAGATTAAGTAGTAGAAATGACCCATTCTTATGTGACAATAATTGTCAACCGTGTACAAATGGTGAGCGTTTTGCGTGTTTCCCGACGGTGACTTCAATGATGCTAGTCCTCGGATCTTCCATTGAAATACCGGTAGAACTAGGACACATAAAGTCAAAACTTGGCTTGTTATAAAAATCAAACAAAAGGTATAAATACCTACACTGTGTCCAAAAACTTGTGGTATAAACGTGAAACTGGTAAATCTGTAAATCACATTTTCACTTCATTTACGGCACTACTTTTTTGTTTTGAACTTTTGTTTTCGAAAAATTCGATTCCTAGGATGGATTTTTCGGTCAAAATCAAAATATCCGATTATTCAAATTCACCAGTTTCTCAAATTTAACTCCTAAGTACCTAACTCCAATTAAGTTCGAGGTTTATCGAGATTACAAGTTGCTTTATTTAGGTTATCGTAAGGTTTGCAATGGACATTTAACTGGACCAAACGTCCTTTCTAAGTTATTCTGCAGCTGGGCGTGTATAATTGTCGGAGCCCAGCTGTCCATTATATGCCTTTGGCTATTTCTGTAACCATTCATGCACTAGACACGAACGACGATAGATGGTATTCTTCAAAGGCACTACTTAACTGACACCTGTTGCGACACCTGAGAACAATATATTTTTGAATATTGTGACGTCTTATTTGCAATACTTAACTTCATTCTCTAGTTGTCATATTATATTTAAACTAGCTGACCCGGCCACGCGTTGCTGCCACGTGAAATCGAAACACGGGCGAATCGGCGAGTGAGATAGTCATGATGACACACAAATCTGTCCATTCGCTCAGTAGCAACAGTAGCAGCTGAAATAACGACTCCTGCGCCATGCAACTCTGTCGACATTTTATAGAAAACTGACAGCTCGTAGCTAGCACCACACGCTAGCCAATAACGGTTTCCGCCCGAACTAATTCTGACGAAATCAGCTGATGGTGGGCCGCCATCTTTTGACCAAGTTGACCTTTGAACTTTTGAACTCAAGTTGAACTTTTTCGTAGATTGTCCACATTCTGCTAGTTAGCAAGTAACACGCTGACACTGAGCGAGTTTACTAGCAGATAGTGAATTCCCCAGATAGTAGCTTGTAAACTCGCTCTACGTCATCGAGGCTTTACCAGTGACTAGTGACTATGAATTTCTCCAAGATCCTTAATTTGACGATACGTTGTAGGCAAGTAAAGTCCGTACTAATCTCTGTTCTGCATCCTCCTCTTGTAGATATTAGCTCCCCGCGGTCCGAATGAACATTGATCTTCGCTCGTGACCAATAAAGAAGCATTCTTCGTTTTGCCAAACAAACACACGGCCGCTTTTCGCAGCAGATACTATCTAGAATACTATAACCTATAAAGCTACACCACATGTCAAATATTATAATACTAGCTTTTCCCCGCGGCTTCGCTCGCATGGTATTACGGGAAATTACTGTAGCGGTGGAACTTATCAATTATACCCCTCCTCCCCACCCCCACCCCCTCCCGAATTCCATACATTCATTCCCTTACATTCAGTTTTCAAACATCTCGCCTGCCACCTAAATTTCATAAAGCTATAGCTCAAAAAAAAAAAGAATTATCCAATTTTGTTCATTCGTTCGGAATTTATGCGCTTAGAAACATTTCGGATGTTTATTTTTAATTAAATATTTGAAAGTATGTTTTTAGGTTTTCACGGCCAAAAAGTATTTTTGTTATTGTTTTTGGGGTGTTATGCCGTGTTTCGCTACCTCCTTCTTTAGCCAACGTTTCGGACAGCGTTACAGTGTCCATCATCAGGGCAGATGAGTAGAGGGCAGATGAGTAGTATTCTACTCATCTGCCCTGATGATGGACACTGTAACGCTGTCCGAAACGTTGGCTAAAGAAGGAGGTAGCGAAACACGGCATAACACCCCAAAAACAATAACAAAAAAAAAAAAAAAAATATTTGAAAGTTTGTGAATATAATAAAAAATTACACTATTTATTCAGTTCATTTATTCAGTCTTTATAATCGTTACGAATATATATATATTAATACACAGTTTTTCGAAAAACTCACATGGGTCATACAGTCAAAAAACGACCTTGCCGCCCCTTAAGTTCGCCCACCCTAAGGATTGCTTTCGCTTGAAATGCGATTCAGTCCAGGGCCTCCCACGCCAAAATGACCTCTCCGCTCTTCGAGTTTGACCGACCGCAGAGACCATAATCGCTAGACAGGAAGCTAAAAAAAAACCATGAAACCGAAACACCAAAAGTCAACGGTAAAAACTGATGCAAAATCAGCGGCGATAACTGGAACCTCCGACTGAATCTCTCATCGACGAAGAAATCGGCCCGGTTATATTTCCCGCCGACAGGTTCGCATTTCGAAAAAGTCGGAGAAAAATTAAGCACTATTCTCATACAAAACGAATTTGCTGGAAATTTACTCATATTATTTTAAAGGCGATTCTGCTAAAAAATGACACTTTAAAGGTACGACACGCGGTTCGAGATATCGTCGAAAAAACACATTCTGGTGGAGATGTTTTTCAATAAATAGGAGGAATAGAAATTAAGGAAGCTTTTAAAATCGACAAATATGTCGGTCACCATTCAAAATGTTACACAATAGCGCGCGGAAAAATGATATTTTCTGACGTTTCGCAAAACTCGCATTTTTCTCCAGGGTGCATAATTTTACTGGCCAGTAGAACACCTAATTTTCTTACAAATAAATTCAGGTTGAGTAAATTTTCTCACACCTTGGAACACTGGATTCTGAAATTTTACAAATGGCGGTAGGGCAAAGCTCTCCGCCAACTAAAGATTTCAATCCAGAGACATCTAGCGGTGCGGAATATAAGTACGGATCGTTCACGCAATACAAAATCAAATGTCTGTCGAACACGCCTGTAGTTCTATTTCAATCCGTTCAAATCGGCAGGTTCGTCTGTATCGAAAGAAATTTGCTCAATTCACGAAAAAAGATCTCCGTATCGAGTGTTGCTAGGCGCTCGGTTTTGGAATGCCTATTTTGAGTAGGTAGGTACCTGCACATAACAATTCGGAATCATCAAATAAGAATTGCATATGTTTTTTTTTTTGGAAATTTGTAATGAAATTATTTGAAGTTGAAAGGATAATTTCTTTTGTAATAATTTTTTGGGCTGTTATGCCGTGTTGCGCTACCTTCGTCTTTAGCCTAGATATTTAAGGGATTTATTTTTTTTAAATATTAAAGTTACATAACGCTTATTTTTGTATTTTGCTTCTTTATGATAATTATTCAACGTTAGAGGCGGGCATTGGCACTGCCGCTCAGGGAGCCATTCGTTGGTTGAGCAACACCTCATAAAAATAGGTACACAATAATTTTGATAATTATATTTTTATAGGACCGTTTTTGTAAAAAATGACAAAAAGGGTGACGTACAATATTGAAAATCTACCAGGAGCTCATAATACGCAGGAGTAAAATATTACAGAGGGTACATTTATTTACTGGGCTACTCAGACCTCACTTTTCAAGTATTAGTTGAGATTGTTTTGGAAAAGTTTCACTTCTACCGCGTGTAAACTGCACTCGAATTTTTTTTGACAACGTACTCGGACACTATATATTCTGAACATTTCTAATAAAATGAGTAAATTTAAATAAAGATGGTCCATTTTTTTTTTGCGAAATGGTGTAGGTACCTTTTGAATACTGTACGGGAACTAATCGTTCGTACATTTTACATTTAATTTCAATGTGAAAACCGCACAAGAGTCCCAATTACTGCCGTCCGGAGTCAGTGCGACTACGGCGTCCCCAGTTGGGTTAAGTTTTAGTTTCTGAAAAATTCTGAATAATAAATTTTTATAGCGCCGTTTTTTGAAAAACTACGGTAAGCTGCACTCGAATTTTTTTTTGACAACGTCCTACTCGGATACTATTTATTCTGAACATTTTTAATGAAATGAGTAAATTTAAATAAAGATCGTCCAATTTTTTTTTGCCAAATGTTGTAGGTACCTTTTGAATACTGTACGGGTTCATACATTTTAAGTTAAATTTCAATGTGAATACCGCACAAGAGTCTCAACTACTGCCGTCTGGAGTCAGTGAGACTACGGCATCCCCAGTTGGGTTTAGTTTAAGTCTCTAAAATTTCTGAATAATACATTTTTATAGCGCCGTTTTTTGAAAAATTACTTTCAATTATAAGTTCAAAAATTTCCGAGATCCAACAATTTTTTTTTTCCAAAATTAAAAAATTTCCAGAATCCAATAATTTTTTTTTCCAAAATTAAAAAATTTCCAGAAACCAAAAAATTTTTTTTTCACAATTAAAAAATTTCAAGAAACCGAAAATTTTTTTTTTCAAAATTCAAAAATTTCCGGAAACCAAAAAATTTTTTTTTCAAAATTAAAAAATTTCCAGAATCCGAAATTTTTTTTTTCCGAATTTAAAAAATTTCCAGAAACCAAAAATTTTTTTTTCAAAATTCAAAAATTTCCAGAAACCAAAAAAGTTTTTTTTCAAAATTAAAAAATTTCCAGAATCCAAATTTTTTTTTTCCAAAATTAAAAAATTTTCAAAATCCAAAAAAGTTTTTTTTTTCCAAAATTAAAAAATTTCCAAAACTCAAAAAATTTTTTTTTGAAAATTCAAAGATTTACAAAATCCAAAATTTTTTTTATTTAAAATTCAAAAATTTCCAAAATCCAAAATTTTTTTTTTTTTAAATTACACCCTACAGTACCCGAGATGGATATCAAATTACGCGTCTCGACCTACACAATCCAAAGGGCTGACTGAAAAAATTGAACGATAAAATCCGAGGACCCTTTTAGGCTCTATTGGTTTTTCTAATTTAAATTAAATGAAAAACTGAACGCCCTGAGTCGGGCGGCTGGATTGGTTCAGTACTGAATTGAGCGGTAAGCTCCTGGGCCGTTTTAAAAGTGTCGACGACCAATGTGGCACTGTGGGAAGAGTCTTTTTGACAGTAAACTATACGTTTCGGGTAACAAATTACGCGTATCGATCTGCACAGCCCAAATGGCGCAGTGAAAATTTGAGCAGGAAGCTACTTGGCCTGCTTTTGCGAGAAAAGGCCCGTACCGAACGCCTTGAACCGGGTGACCGAAGCGGCCAGAGAGCAGGCGTACGCAATTGGGCTGTCAACTATCTGTGCCCTTTGTAGACGGACACTCCTCGCTTTATCCACATTCAAATGACGTTTTTTTCTCTACCTATTTTATTTAACACACACTCTTCGCTTCATCCGCGTTCACACGTCAAATCGCGTAGTGTTTAACCCCTTGGTTGCCTCTGCAACAGGCAAAGCTAGTTAGTATAGTAATACGCAGTTTTTCGAAAAACTCACATGGGTCATACAGGCAAAAGACGACCTTGCCGCCCCTTAAGTTCGCCCACCCTAAGGATCGCTTTCGCTTGAAATGCGATTCAGTACCCCCCCCCCGCCTCAAGCGAAAATCGACCACTCTGCCTATCCAGTTTCACCGACCGCAGAGACCATTTTGGCAAGACTTCTGCGAAGGAATCCGCGGAGTTTTTTTTCCATACAAAATGCAATTTGCTAGAAATTTATTCTTTTATTTTAATGGCTATTCTGATACAAAATGACATTTTACAGGTACGACACGCGGTACGAGTTATCGTCGAAAAGTCGCATTCCGGCCGAGATGTTTTTCGATAAATACGAAGAACAGAAGTTAAGGAAGCTTTTAAAATCGACAAATATGTCGGTCACCATTCAAAATGTTACACGATAGCGCGCGGAAAAATGATATTTTATGACGTTTCGCAAAACTCGCTCTTTTCTCGAGGGTGCATAATATAGCTGGCCAGTAGAAGACCTAATTTTCTTACAAACAAATTCAGGTTGGGTAAATTTTCTCACACCTTGGAACACTGGATTCTGAAATTTTACAAATGGCGGATTGCAAAGCTCTCCGCCAACTAAACATTTCATTCAGGCCAGGACAGCGTTGTTTGTATGGAAAACGTTAAAAACAACTCGATTTTCAGGCCGTGCTCGAGGTGGTAAACACATTTTTGCGTTTCGGTCTTGCCAGCGATGAAAATATAATTGCAGAATATTGTACGTCTGCGAATGACGAACTAAGTAGGTACCCGATAAATGGGCTCCGATGCATTAGGATTCGTATTATTAAATACTTTGCGAACTCTTTTTCATTGAAATGATTATTTGATAAAAAAATTCTGAATATACATTTTAATGGCGTGTTTTTTTTTTACGTATGTGCAGGTGTACCAACTGAGAATCTGAGTAGGTAGGTACCTGCACATAACAACTCGGAATCATCATATGGGAAATATATGTTTTTTTTTTTGGAAATTTGTAATGAAATTATTTGAAGTTGAAAGGATAATTTCTTTTGTAATTATTTTTTGAGCTGTTATGCCGTGTTGCGCTACCTTCGTCTTTAGCCTAGATATTTAAGGGATTTATTTTTTTTAAATATTATAGTTACATAAGGCTTTTTGTATTTAGCTTATTTATGATAATTATTCAACGTTAGAGGCGGGCATTGGCACTGCCGCCCCGGGAACCATTCGTTGGATGAGCAACACCTCATAAAAATGGGTATACAATAATTTTGAAAATTATATTTTTATAGGGCCGTTTTTGTGAAAAATGACAAAAAGGGTGAGGTACAATATTGAAAATCTACCAGGAGCACATAACACGCAAGAGTAAAATTTAACAGAGAATACATTTATTTACTGGACAACTTAGACCTCACTTTTCAAGTATTAGTTGAGATTGTTTTGGAAAAGTTTCACTTCTACCGCGTGTAAACTGCACTCGAATTTTTTTTGACAACGTACGTAGGTACCTACTCGGATAGTATATATTCTGAACATTTCTAATAAAATGAGTAAATTTAAATAAAGATGGTCCAATTTTTTTTTGCCAAATGGTGTGGGTACCTTTTGAATACTGTACGGGTTCATACATTTTAAATTAAATTTCGATGTGAATACCGCACAAGAGTCTCAACTACTGCCGTCAGGAGTCAGTGAGACTACGGTATCCCCAGTTGGGTTTAGTTTGTCTCTAAAATTTCTGATTAATACATTTTTATAGCGCCGTTTTTTGAAAAATTACTTTCAGTTCAAAAATTTCCAAGACAAAAAATTTTTTTTTCCAAAATTAAAAAAATTTCCAAAACTTAAAAATTTTTTTTTTCAAAATTCAAAAATTTCCAAAATCCAAATTTTTTTTTCCAAAATTAAAAAATTTCCAAAACTCAAAATTTTTTTTTTGAAAATTCAAAAATTTACAAAATCCAAAAATTTTTTTTTTGAAAATTAAAAAATTTCCAAAGTCCAAATTTTTTTTTTCAAAATCCAAAATTTTTTTTTTTAAATTACACCCTACAGTACCTGAGATGGATATCAAATTACGCGTCTCGACCTACACAAACCGAAGGGCTGACTGAAAAAATTGAACGATAAACTCCGAAGACCCTTTTAGGCTCTATTGGTTTTTCTAATTTAAATTAAATGAAATACTGAACGCCCTGAGTCGGGCGGCTGGATTGGTTCAGTACTGAATTGAGCGGTAAGCTCCTGGGACGTTTTAAAAGTGTCGGCGACCAAAGTGGCACAATGGTAGGAGTCTTTGCAACAGTAAATTATACGTTACGGGTAACAAATTACAAACATCGTTTTTTTCTTTACCTATTTTATTTAACACACACTCTTCGCTTCATCCGCGTTCACACGTCCAATCGCGTAGTGTTTAACCCCTTGGTTGCCTCTGCAACAGGCAAAGCTAGTATATATTAATGCACAGTTTTTCGAAAAACTCACATGGGTCATACAGTCAAAAGACGACCTTGCCGCCCCTTAAGTTCGTCCACCCTAAGGATCGCTTTCGCTTGAAATGCGATTCAGTACACCCCCCCCCCTCAAGCGAAAATCGACCACCCTGCCTATCCAGTTTCACCGACAGCAGAGACCATTTTGGCGAGACAAGAAATTAAGATTTTTAAGATATTTTAAGACTTTTTAAGACTTTTTTCTCATACAAAGTGCAATTTGCTAGGGATTTATTCTATAAAATTTTACGGCGTTGCTGGGAAAAAATGGCATTTTATAGGTGCGTCACGGAATTCGAGATTGCGTCAAAAATAACCCTTCCGCCGGAGATGTTTTACGACAGATTCGTAGTAGAGAGTATTATTAAGATTTTAAAACCGCGACATGTAACGCATTTCATCCAAAATGTTCTGCAATATTGCATAATACCTTGCATTATTTTTGACATTTGCTAAGATTTCACTACCGTCGAAAGTGAAAAATTTGGCGGCCAGTAGAATAAGTCGTCGAGTAGGTACTTAAATTCGATTAAATTGACTAATAATTGATAATAAAAAACAATCTTGAGTTTCAAGACACGTCAGTTAGGAGAAAATTATGATTTAGCCGTATAAAATAACGGCTTCAAGCCTGTTTCGGAGTCGACAATTTGAAAACGCCTCTGCGGCTCGAAAACCGATTCTGGCTGTAATGTTTTTGAATATTATGGAGGTCGAGAGATTAAAAAAACATTTTCAACGGTCGTAACATACGCAAACCATTAAAAATATTTCACTATACGCTACGGAAAATATGACGTTTGAGAAAAATAACGTGCTTTGAAAATCCCACAGAAGAGAATATATTGCTGGCCATATAAAAAGAACACGTTTAATTACAGGGTAGGTACTTTTCCGTTGAATTATTACAAATTTGTTCGTAAGATGAACGGATTTTTTTAAGGAAATGCTTAGGTACCTACATCAATATTGTTTGTCTGCGTAAGAACCGGGTAGGTACCGGCTTACGCATCGGTTCTTTCCTTCAGATATCAAATAAAAAATTAATGATTTGAAATAAAAGAAATCACTCGGGATGGTCGCAATTTTTGCCAAAATGCATTATTTCAGGTATGTGGACTTTTGTAGTTATGAAGGAAATTAGTACTGAATAAATCGGAACGTTTTTGAAGTAAGATGGGTCCAAATACAATGCTAAACACTTTTCTTTTATGATTGTGTGAGTAAAAATTCGAACTAAAAATGACAATGAGGGCGCTGTACAATATTGAGTTTCCATCAGGAATACACATTTTGCAAGAGTAAAATATTGAATAAAATATGCTCATTTCCTAGACAAGGTAGGTACTTAAATACCTAGGGACTTTTTTCTTTTAAAAATAAAAAAAAACATGATATCAAATAAACAGAAACAAACAAAGATGGTCGTATTTTTTTGCCAAAGTCGATAGGTACCTATCATTTCAAAACCAAATTTCAAAATTAAAAAATTAGGATTCGTAATATTTATTCAAAAAATATGTAGGTACTCATGTGCACCTGCCCTGATTTATTTTTTATATGAACGATTTTGCATTAAAATTATTATTTGTTAAATAATTTTGAAAAATACATTTTTATGGCGCCATTTTTGTGAAAAATGACAAAAAAGATGACGTACAATATTGAAAATCTACCAGGAGCACATGATGTATCACTATAGAGTTCAAGTGGGGTGGGTCGCGAACTCACATGTCAAACTTTTGCCAACAAACCGGACCTCTCAGCGGTTTCGGTTGTTGTTTTACGACAAACGGCATTACGGCCGAAAAATCGATCCTGGCTAAAATGTTTTTGAAAAATATTATAGTCTAGATGTCTCCTCAACTAATTCGATCGTCATTACATACGCATCGCATGTGAAATATTTTAGGGCAAGCTAAACAAAATCAGATTTTTCCACGAAAAACACGTGCTTAGAAATTTTTAGTTTTTCATTCCTGGGTAGGTACTTATTTGACGACGACGTACTTCATTGAAAAAATTTGAAAAGAAATGCGTAGGTACTTTCACGAATAGGTAGCTTCACAATAAATTAGGTTTTAATGCAATACTAAGGTAAAGTTGTTTCAATAAAGTTGAATAATTCAACAATGTTTTTAAAGTTAATTTTCACGTTCTGTGTAAGTTCTATTCGAGTTCTGTTGTTTTATCGTTATAGGCCAGTCGCATCATAAAACTGAAATAATTACAGAACTTTAATAGAATTTGAACAGAACTTTCACAGAAGGCTAAAATTAACTCGATTAGTACATATTTTCTACACAAAATTGTAGAAAATATGTACAGGGAGACATCTAGCGGTGAAGAATGTAAGTACTGATTATTTTCATAAGAAAAATTCACACGAATTTATTCTATTTTTATTTTATGGCGAGGGGGGCGGAAATTTGACATTTCGAACGTACATTGCGTGGTCGAAGATATCGTCAAAAATACTCATTCTGGCCGAGATGTTTTTGAATTAATCTTAAGTAGAGAGTTACTACAAGCAGTTAAAACTGTGACATGGTTCGCTTTCCATTCAAAATGTTACACAAGAGTGCATTTCACAATGACATGTTTTGACACTTTACGTAAAAAGCATTTTCCTCTAAAATATCTTTTGGCTTTCTAGCCAGTATAAAACCTAATTTTCTTACAAATAAAATCAGGTTGGGTAAATTTTCTCCAATATTGCAACACCGAAAATGAAAATTTTTCCATAACCCTCTTGAACTTACGAAATCACCCCATAATACGTTTTTGTATGAAGATTTTTTTTTAAAGATGGCGGATTTCAATTTTTACGGCTTGGTGCGGTTAAAATTCAAGCGGGATTAGTCCAAGTTTGTGAGTTGGTCTTGCATGTGTAAAAAATATAAATACAGAATATTGTAAAACTGCAAATTATGAACTAGGTAGGTACCCGATAAACGGATTTAACTGATAAATTGGGCTCCAATATAGCTCAACATTAGGATTCGTATTATCTATAAAAATAAATACTTCTGCGAACTTTTTTTCATTGAAGTGATTACTTGACAAAAAATTCTGAATATACATTTAAATGGCGCCGTTTTTTTTTTAATTACTGTAGGGAAACTTAGTACCTACTCGCGCACTATGAAATAATATTTTCTCTGTATTTTTTTTACTGGAATAAAAATAAGTTTAAGTTTCTAAAAAATTCTGAATAACACATTTTTATAGCGCCGTTTTTTGAAAAAATACTACAAGGGCCCCAAGTACCTACCCGTGCACTCATGTGTAGGTACCTACCCTGATTTATTTTTTATATGAACGATTTTGCATTAAAATTATTATTTAAGAAATAATTTTGAAAAATACATTTAAATGGCGCCGTTTTTGTGAAAAATGACAAAAAGGGTGACGAACAATATTGAAAATCTACCAGGAGCACATAATACGCAGGAGTAAAATATTACAGACGATACATTTATTTACTAGACCAGTGAGGCAATTCTTTCATTGACAAAAATGATTAATTTAAATAAAAAGAAACATCCGAAGACGGGAGTTTTGAAGTGATACTTCTATAGCACTGCTGTGATTTGGATTTCGGATGAAACGGAAATGACGATTACTCCACCTGCGACAATGGTCAAATTTTTTTTGCCAAATGGTGTAGGTACCTTTTGAATACTGTAGGGGTTCATACATTATAAATTAAATTTCAATGTGAATTTCGCACAAGAGTCCCACCTACTGCCGTCTGGAGTCAGTGAGACTACGGCATCCCCAGTTGTGCTTAGTTAAAGTTTCTAAAATATTCTGAATAATACATTTTTATAGCGCCGATTTTTTTAAATTAGTGCAAGGGCAAAATTTTTTTTTTTATATCCAAAATCCATTTTTTTTCCAAAATTAAATTTTTTTTTTCCACAGTTAAAAAATTTCAAAATCCAATTTTTTTTTCCAAAATTCAAAAATTTCCTAAATCCAATTTTTTTTTCCAAAATTAAAAAATTTCCAAAATCCAATTTTTTTTTCAAAATCCAAAATTTTTTTTTTTTTAAATTACACCTTACAGTACCCGAGATGGGTATCAAATTACGCGTCTCGATCTACACAATCCGAAGGGCTGAGTGAAAAAAATAAGCGATAAACTCCTAGGACCATTTTTTGAGATAAAGCTCTAATGGTTTTTTCTAATTTAAATTAAATGAAATACTGAACGCCCTGAGTCGGGCGGCAGGATTGGTTCAGTACTGAATTGAGCGGTAAGCTCCTGGGCCGTTTTAAAAGTATCGGCGACCAAAGTGGTTCTGTGGTAAGAGTCTTTTCAACAGTAAACTATACGTTTCGGGTAACAAATTACGCGTATCGACCTGCATAACCCAAATGGCGCAGTGAAAATTTGAGCAGGAAGCTACTTGGCCTCCTTTTGCGAGAAAAGGCCCGTACTGAATGCCTTGAACCGGGTGACCGAAGCAGCCCGAGAGCGGATGTACGAAATTGGGCTGTCAACTGCCTGTGCCCTTTGTAGGCGCACACTCCTTGCTTTATCCACATTCAAACATCGTTTT
The DNA here is from genome assembly GCA_936435175.1 of Glyphotaelius pellucidus. NCBI lineage: Eukaryota > Metazoa > Arthropoda > Insecta > Trichoptera > Limnephilidae > Glyphotaelius > Glyphotaelius pellucidus. Next base: position 5,103,247 of record OW386561.1, read on the forward strand.
TTCTTCACCTATTTTATTTTACACACACTCCTCGCTTCATCCGCGTTCACACGTCAAATCGCGTAGTGTTTAACCCCTTGGTTGCCTCTGCAACAGGCAAAGCTAGTTATATTTTTAATGTAGGAACTGACATTTATTCCAAAACAGAAGCTTGTCCAAAAAAATAAAACATATTCTAATATTTGAATTTTCTGAAGCAGTAGCAATCGTTTCCATGGAAACGATTTTTTTCTGACGTTAGCAAAAATTTGCTTTAGTAAGCGACAGAAAACGTATAACAAATATAATATAATAATATTTATAATTTCATTACGCCAGAGCTTACCATCATATACAAAATATAGTCTGCGCATATAATTTAGCTTTATATTGGTGAAAGAATTATTAAAGTCTTTATATTGTGTTATGCGTGAAAAGGTCATAAACAAACTCGAGCAGTTTCGCATTTATAATATTAGTATGGAAGTATGGATAATACAAAATATTCTTATCTTATCGAGGGAGATGCGCGAATACCCAGCCTGCTAGATTAGTAAGAATAATTATTACACCTGTCTAATAATACTCACTAGAAGGTTTTTGCCTTATTATGAAATTATGCACATTTTGTGCATAATTTTTCAAGAATGAACAAAATTAGAACACACAAAACCTCAAAAATAGTCTTAGCTATAAAGGGGTATTTTTTAAACATTGTTTCTTATAATATTATTACTTCGTAGTTAAGTCATGCACAAACATTTTTTTAGTGGTTTACGCTTATATTTTTTGTTATGTAAATAATCATTTTATTATTATTTTAACTTTATGAGTAAAACTTCAAACTGTAATATTTAATTAAATGAAGACATTATGAGCGAAACTCAATCGAAAAATCTGGAAACAGAAAAATCAGAAAAAGATATTGGCACCTCTGGGACTCGAACCCAGGACCTCCCTACTTTCCGGGTTGGGGGCTCTTATCCACTGAGCTAAGGTGTCGATATCCAATTCGGTCACTTTTAACTGTACCATACTTCGACTAAGAACCACCCATATTATCTTCATTTTTCTTAATGCATATTTTTATCCCCAACCCGGAAAGTAGGGAGGTCCTGGGTTCGAGTCCCAGAGGTGCCAATATCTTTTTCTGATTTTTCTGTTTCCAGATTTTTCGATAGAGTTTCGCTCATTTTTTTTTTTTTTTTTTTACATGAAATACCGCACAAGAGTCCCAACTGCTCCCGTCTGGAGCCAGTGAGACTATGGCATCCCCAATTGGGGTATGTTGTGAGGCTGAAGGTAGTGGGGGGGGGGGAAGGAGATAGGGAAGACGTAGGTGGGGAAGTACCTGGCTATTCAGATCTGGTCACTAAACACGGCTAAAGCCATTTCAAGCAACGTTTCAATTCTGAATGGTGGTCTTACACCAGGGCGATACTATTAGTATCTTCCACTCTGGAACGTGCCGCAAATATATCATATATTATTTTAAATGAATAAATTGTGAAATAACACAAATTAATCAAATAAAATTTATTTGCGCACGCCGGGTTCGAACCCGCGACCTTCGGATTGTGAGTCGAGAGTCTTGCCTCGGGACCACGGAGGCCGTCATAATGTCTTCATTTAATTAAATCATTTTATTGTAATTCCATTACATAGAAAAGCTAGTATAGTAAAAGCTTCAATTTATCCGTAGCATATTTTTTGATGTTCATAATGTAAACCAATTTGTCTTAAAGATTAATCAAAAATTTTTTTTACACTAACTCCACACAGGAAGCTCTGAAAATAATTTGCCTCAGGGCCTATGTATCTTTGAAGATGCTGTGTGGAGGGTGTTATTGAGGAGAGGAAGGAGTGAACATGGGTCTTGAAGAGACCCATGTTGTAGGAGGGAGGAAACAGAAGCCGGCAAATCGTTCCACAGCCGAGCTGTTGAACTCAAGAACGAGTCGTAGAAACGATCCGTTCTCACGTGACTAATGTCAACCGTGTTTGGCGTGTTTCCCGACTATGCACCGGTGCCGAGGGGATCAATGACGCTAGTTCCTCGGAGCATCTTCCATTGTAAACCGGTAGAACAAGGACAGCATTCCCACCTGACGCCTGTGCTCTAAAGATTGCAATCCGTTTGTTAAGTTAGGAGAATCTATCAAACGGACCGCCCGTTTCTGCACAGAGTCGAGGGTTTTTTTTTCAGGTATTTTGGGGCTCCAGACCAGAGGTGGCTGCCAAATTCAACCATGGGGCGCACTTAAGATTTGTAAAGGGTTAGCAGTTGTGTACTATTAAAGTATCTGCGTGCTTTGTACAGTATGCCCAGTTTCTGAGAGGCTAACTTAACTCTGGCCTCGATGGAGCCCCCGTACCTGAGCTGGTCACTTAGAGTTACACCAAGCATATCAATGTAGGGCCTGTTCGGGAGAATGCTTCCGTTGAAGGAGACTAGATTATCATTTCGATCCCTTTTAGACGTAATCAGACATGATTGGGCCTTTGAAACATTAAATTTGTCGAGGTTATTCTTCCTCTAAGAGAAAATACTTTCGAGGTAACCGTCCATTCTTTGTTTCAAAGCCCTCCGAGCCATTGGTGTTTGAGTGCCCTTTGGGGGCTTGTCAAACAAAAAGCTGTCATGGACTGTACTGTCATCCGCGTAACAATGAATCGGTGCACATGTCAAGTAGTAGCTATATAGGATTTCACGTATAACTTCACCCACTGCCATTTTAAAATTGTGGTTAGATTACTTTGAAATTACATACTTTTATTTATTTTTTTAACATTGTTTTAGAAAATAATGTGTCCTTACTGGAGTACCCCGTTCTGAGGTCGCATTGTACATGTTTTGAGTTTGAATTATAAGTTAATACCTATTTTAAAATTTTACAAGGGGAAAAGCACAATACAAACATTAATCTATATTTGGTTGCAAAATTGTATCTACGTTCTTCCTTCCCATGTCCATAATCCATATCTTAATTTTTCTTTTGAAGTCGCTTATTTTTTTAACGGTTTTTATTGCAAGAGGGAGTATTTGAGAATTTTTTTTACAGGTTGATTTCGTAAAGACCAAAAAAAACATTAACTCCTTTTTTACACATTGTTTATTGTAAAAACAAGGAAACTTAAAATTAATTTCACGGAACCGAGCGACGTGGAGTCACACGTCTGTTCCCTGCTCCGGCCAGGGCGTTTCTGAATGGAAGTGGGATGTGGCAAGCCAGATTCAACGAAGGACTAAGTCCTTGTTGAACGACATAAAGGTCACTTTGAAAATCCACATTCGTCGGCTGCCAGCCGTATTGTGAAATAACAACGTAAATATGCATATTTTATTTTATTTTGTGAATATCGGGCGTAAATATCAAGTTTTTTTGCGATTATCATAAAAGACATTAAATTTGCTACAATAAGCAATAAAATTATATCCGAAAAGATGTTCATAAGTAGGAGAGTTTGCACTTGAAAGTGTTTTTTTAAAGACCTGTTACTTTATTTTTTTCTAGGCTTATTAAGAGATTTATAAAAAAAATGACCGATATTTTTAAGGGCCAAGATATGTTCTACACGCATTATTTAATTGAAGCATCTATAATATTTCTAAGCGATCAAATTTTCAAAACAAAAACACATGATTTTGTGTGATTTTGCATTATTTACTATGGCTTCATCTCAAATAATTTTATAGAGAAGTATTGCATATTTCTTTGTGCAAAAGCCGTTTTAGTTGTTGGTCGGTGGAATGCATGTTGTACTCGTTATATGGATTTTGTGAATCGGCCCAAGTTTGTCTGTGTAAAGTTTTCCTGGTTTTTGAATGCGTAAATTAGAATTTTTTTGCACATAATTGTTTCAGTGACATTAAATTCAGTGCTTTAAAAACGTAGTCTGTAGGAGTTCTGATGTACTTGTATGATTGTGACAATAGATTCTCTATCTTGTGGGATCCTCTTAAATCTGTTTTCCCCACATTAAATATTTATGTGTTCTTAATCGTTTCATAATAATTTACAATTGAAAATACATTTGAAAATGTGTTATTGAAAATTTGTAAACATACTGCGAAGTGGGGAATAAATAATTTTCCTTACCTTACTAATTAGTGTTATATTAGGGACATTAGATCGTTTATTGTTTTCTAATTGTTATAATATTCAGCTACAAATGTCGATAATAAATTGGCAGAGAAGCTTTGTAATTTGCATTTAACAAGTCTTAAGCTTGTGAAAGATCACATAAATTAAAGTGCCTTGGATTTGCCTTATGGGACTAGAACTGAATAGCCAACTTTTCTAAACCTCTCTCAAAACATCCTATCAAACAGTATTAATAGCCTTACGTCTGCATGGTTGAATTTCAGAACACGACTTCGATTGCATGTCTGACTCCACGCCTTACGCTCTGTGGAATTTCAAACGAAGCTACCGTTGTGCTTCGGTTTAAATTTAAAAATTCGTCACAAGATGTCGCCACTTCCGTCGGCAGATTGGTGTGGACGTGCCCCAGGCAAGTATAAGTACTACGATTTAGTGAACTAGCAGTATCTCTCCGAATATGGAAAGATTGTCGGTAATATTCAGTTGTATCAAGCGGTTATATATTACATGTAGCGTCATTGCCTATCTCGGTTACTTTGTCCCGGTGACTATCACTGGATGACAGTGGATCCGAGGAACAGGATATTTTTGGAACCAGTTCCTATTGGATTTACGAAGTGGTCACAAAAACTAACTGGGCGAAGCCGAACCAAAAGCCGCCCGCAGGGCCTAGCAGCAAAAACCTGCGGAGCGGGTTTTTAACTGCTAGTTACTAAGAATTCCATAGTTCCAGAATGTTTCAGGAAATCAATACTTAGATTTAATTATTTCAAAGTTGTTGTTTTGTGTTCATCACCTTGAGATTAGCAGCGGGTAGCCACCAATCTCAATCGTGTCTGACAGTTGACAACTGACAGGTGACAGTTGACATCCGCCGCGTCACGCCGACCAGTCAACGCGCGGCTTATCGAGCTGACCAATCACAAGGCGGCTTCTGTTTCAGCCAATAGCGTCAACGGTAGATAATGAAAACGATAAAAAATACATACAACCAAAATTAGTTTTTTTCTGAAAGTTGATTAGGTGGGATGTCACCCGAAGACCCTGATGATATTTAGATTTCCAACGATTTTTCGGTGACCCGACGGCTTCCGCGGTACCGAGGTAAGACTCTCGACTTACAGACCGAAGGTCGCGGGTTCGAATCCGGCGTGCGCAAATAAATTTTATTTGATTAATATGGGATATTTCACAATTAATTAATTAAAAATAATATATAGTATATTTGCGGCACGTTCCAGAGTGGAAAATACCCTCAGTATCACTCTGGTGTAAGACCACCATTCAGAATTGAAACGGCTTGAAATGGCTTTGGCCGTGTTTGGTGACCAGATCTGAATAGCCAGGTACTTCCCCACCATCTTCTTTCCCATCTCCCCCTCTACCAATTTTTTTTTTCATTAGCTCCTCACAGGAGGCCCTGAGGAAAATAATTTCCCTCAGGGCCTATGTCATCTTTGGAGGTGCTGTGTGGAGGGTTTTTTAAGGAAAAAGAGGAGAGGAGAGTTCTGGGAAGGAAAAGGGTTTAAGGGGTGGGTAGGAATCTAGGGTTCAGTGGGTCCTGGCCATCCGCCTCCAATACCTAGACAAACCTCACCCCGTGAACCCGGGCACCCCTGCTAATCACCAAATTACAAACGTAGCGAACCACCTGGGGTGACATATGGCAGAGGTGTTGGTTATCCAATAAAGGTTTCCGGGGCGGCGGTACCCATTCCCGCCTTCCAAATTGCTATTAATATACTGATACAAATAAGCTATAAATACACTGATAATAAATATAAATACACAAATTAGCTATAAATACACTGCTAATAAATATAAATATACAAACAAGCTATAAATACACTGATAATAAATAAAAATACACAAATAAGCTATAAATACACTGATAATAAATATAAATTCACAAATTAGCTCATATAACTAACTACATTGGTAACATACTATCAGGAAAAAATGACCTTCCTACGAAACCTAAATTCAAATTTTGAAGCTTTTCGAGAGAGCCTTTCGCGCACTTTCCAACGATCGCCATCATTTATTTCACATTTGGTAAATTTATGCTGCCGATTTTTTTTCCAAAATCGCAAATCGGTGTTTTTTTGTGTATTTATTTGGCATCGGCGGCAGAAAAACAGCGACCGCGTCACGCCTGTCGCGGGGACCCTAAAGAATGGCTCGGGGGGAAAAAAACTCGGAGGAAAAAACAAGTTATCGGATATATTTTAGCGGGAAAACTGAGGATCGGTGTTGCCAGGATTTACTTAAATGTTTTGTTTAATTCTGTAAACTGTCGTTCATTTTAAATAATTATTTAAACATGAACGAAAACGTTTCTCTTCCGCCGCCCCTTTTTCTCCCATATCCCCTTCTCATCCATCACGCGTTCCCTCTCCAACTTCCCCGCTTTTCCTCTCCCCTCTCCCGCTCCCCCGCCTCTTCATTTCCCCTCCCGCGTTACGTGTATTCAGTCCCGGTACATCCAGTTTTCAAACAGCTCGCATGCCATCTTTTACACTTTTTTTATTCAAATTTTAATTTTTCATATATTACAAACATTCATTTTTGTATAATATAAGAACAATCTATCAATTTTGGTACCTAACACGGGTACTTCAAGCAAATTCATTAATTCAAAGAGTTTATTCGAAAATTGAATTTTGATTGAACAATCAATAGTGTGCAAAATGTCATTCTCAAATTGTGACATTTTTGAAAGTTTCGTAAGAGTTTTTGTGATTATTAAAAAACTTTTTTGATTTATTAATATGTGATTGTAATAATCTAGAAACCTTCGCGAGGGTGGAAAGAAGGTATTTTGAAATTTTCAAACATTTCCTATGCTTAAGGCGCGGTGTACCCGCTCAAAAAGAAGAAGATGGAGAGATATGTAATCACGAATGTTGGACAGAGCGCGCTAATATTTTACGTGATAAAAATGAAGCGAAAATTGCAAAAATCCTTAATAAAGCATGACTCGTTTAAAATAGAGCAAAAAATCTCGTGGAAGGTATCTTAAGTATCATTTAAAGAAACATTGTGAATTTTTTCACAACTTGTAAAATAATAGAAATAGACTTGTTTCAAATAATTTTCGGAGCACACTTTGCGATTTCTTTCTATCGAGGGAATTTCATATAATGTGCATTTCGGCGTGAAACGTATCTAGATATTATCTTCAAAAATAACATATATTTTTTTAAGAGCTTAAAAACTTCAAATGTTTAAGGGAGATATGTGAGAAATCGGTCAAAATTCGGATAGCGGCGGCTTAATATAGCAATACATAAACAACTTACATACATACATATATGCAAGCATATTTTGATTTTCATATGTACAGGTATATGTTTGATGGTTTAGCCCACAAGAAGATAATAATTCTTCGATCTGAGAGTTTTAATAAACTTTATTAAGGTAAATAGAAATTAAAGTAAATACGTAAATAAATCAATAACAAAAATTCGGACAAAAAATAAACTGTGCAAAAGATACATTTTATATTCTAATTGTTTATATTATGTGCATGTATGTACGTACCTATTACTTTTAAATTAGAATTCTACAAGGCAGCAGTTAATCTTATGTTTTAATTGGATATTTTATTTTATTCTATCACTTCTCTTTTTTTATTTCATATTCATAAAATGTATATGTAAGCCTATTATTTTGTAATGCAAACGCCATTTATAAGTAAACTTATTTTATTATTATTTTGATAATTATGCAAAGCATACAAAAGTAATAATCATACCTTAATTGTTTATTTTATTTTATTGTTTCTGTTCTCTTTATAGTTCTCATTAATAGGACTACATTATGAAATGCAAACACCAGTTCCCTTTATGTTTAAGTGTAAAAATATTTTTATTCCTTTTATTTATTATTATTATCATTTTAATAACTGTTGTATGCCATGCATACACAAGTGAACTATATGTTTAAGCCCTTTTTTTTCAAGAACCTATACATATAAACCTTTTTTTTAAAGTAATATGTTAATACGCTTTTAACTTTTCAATTTTATGTTTTATTCTTTCTCTTCTTTTCATTTCCTTAATTTTCCCTCTTTTTGTATAAATTATGGTCCATATATTTTCACACTTATCCTAATTTGACTGTCATAAAACGGGAATCATCCTAGTTGGACAGTCAAAACATTTTATAAATAATGTACATAAATGTGTAAATATTTTACTAAATAAAATAAATAAATAAAAAAAAATAAAAAATAAATTGTGATGTATTAAAAAAAATACCTAACAATGAAATTAATAAATGAAATAAAATAAAAGTAATAAAACTTACCATCTGGCAGCATCGCTCAGGCTCGATGGGCATCCATCAATGACACACTAAGATCACAGCGCTTCGGACACTCATGAATGTGGCCATACTATACATTCAGCTAATGTTCGTTCTCTACACCATACCTCCAGTCAACCAGCAACCAGCCAGCCAAACAAACAACCGAGCAATCCGAACTGTACCAGTAACAACAGCAATCTTCTCAACGTGCTTCCATTGATACGCTTGGTGTAACTCTAAGCGACCAGCTCAGGCAGGGGGTTCCGTAGAAGCTCAGTCCTCTCAGAAGCTTAATTTCATTAAACAGTTCTATTTGCTAAATATTTTTGAATTTTGTCATCATTATTTCTTAAACTGTCATACAGTTCCTTTAACTTATTACTTACTAGCTTTTCCCCGCGGCTTCGCTCGCATGGTATTACGGGAAATTACTGTAGCGGTTGAACTTATCAATTATCCCCTCTCCTCCCCACCCCACCCCCTCCCGCATTCCATACATTAATTCTTTACATTCAGTTTTCAAACATCTAGCCTGCCACCTTAATTTCACAAAGAAAAAAAGAATTATCCAATTTTGTTCATTCGTTCGGAATTTATGCGCTTAGAAACATTTCGGATGTTTATTTTTAATTAAATATTTGGAAGTTTGTTAATATAATACAAAATTACACTATTTATTATTCAGTCTTTATAACGAATTATATTTTTAATGTAGGAACTCTTATCTGACATTTATTCCAGCTTGTCCAAAAAAAACAAAACGTATTCTAATATTTGAATTTTCTGGGGCAGTAGCTGACCAGGGGGCTGAGTACCTACCAGCTTAGAGCCCACAAATATATCAACATCGTTTCCATGGGAATGATTTTTTTCTGACATTTGCAATTAACTCGTTTTTGTTAGCGACAGAAAACGTATAACAAATATAATATATTAATATTTATAATTTCATAACGCCAGAGCTTACCATCATATACAACATATAGTCTGCGCATATAATTTAGCTTTCTATTGGTGAATGAATTTTTAAAGCCTTTTAATTGGTTAATGCCTGAAAAGGTCATAAACAAACTCGAGCAGTTTCGCATTTATAATATTAGTATGGATTACAAGCCCCTTTGAATTAATTAATTAATTAAATTGTTTAAAACGTTTTATAGCTCGTAGAGGTCTACCCAAAAAATATATTCTGGCAATGCCTCCAATTTCAAAGAAAGTTTCGCTAGATAACTGTACAGGGCCCGCAGATTCTTCGTATAGTATTTACTAGCAAACCACTGCCGATTACATATGGAATTCCACAAGGAAGCGTACTAGGTCTCATTCTATTCACTTTTACATTAACGAATTCTGCAGTATTTTTTTTTTTTTACATGAGTTCCACACAGGAGGCCCTGAGAAAAATAATTTCCCTCAGGGCCTATGTCATCTTTGAGGATGCTGTGTGGAGGGTTTTTTTGAAGAAAGGAAGGGGAGGGAGAGTTCTGGGAAGGAAAAGGGTTTAAGGGGTGAGTAGGAATCTGGGGTTCATTATGTCCTGGTCATCTGCCTAGACAAACCTCCCTCCATAAACCCGGGCACCCCTGCTAAATCACCAAACGTAGCGAACCACTTGGGGTGACCTATGGCAGAGGTGTTAGTTATCCAATAAAGGGCGGCGGTACCCATTCCCGCCTCCCAAATTGAAGTATGAAAAAAGACCGTGAAATATTTAGTTGATTATGCGGATGACACAGTTTTACTCGTTAAATCTAAAGACTGGAGTAATGTGTATAGTTAACGGAATTAGGAAACACGCGAATGAAAACATAGTTAGACATAAACAAGACATAAATATACTTACACTAAACGTACCGAACACAAAATTCACAATCTACAATATAAATAGCAAGGGACAGCCAAAAAGCAGTACAAACTCCATAAAAACAAACAAATATATAAAGAACAACATCTGCAATTGTCTTACTCTAGAAAAAAAACGAACCAAATAAAATGTGAAGGAATATAGACCATAATGTCAGATGGACGCATCATATCAAACAAATTCCAAATAAACTACATATTTTCATAAGAAAAATAATCATTCAACTAAAACATATTAATGAAAACTATATATTTTTGGTTAATACATAATAGAATATGGAATCATTGTTTGGGGAGGAGCAACAATGTTGAGAGAGGTCGTAGGTTCGAACCCGGCGTGCGTAAATAAATTTTATTTGAATAATTTGTGTAATTTCACAATAAATAAATTAAAAACAATATAAAGTATATTTGCGGCACGTTCCAGAATGGAAGATACTCTCAGTATCGCCCTGGTTTAAGACTAACATTCAGAATTGATCGTTGCTTTAAATGGTTTCAGTCATGTTTGGTAATCAGATCTGGATAGCTAAGTACTTTTCCACCTTCCTCTGCCACATTTCCTTCCTGGTCCTGGTCATCCTTCAAGACAAACTCACCCCATGAACTCGGGCACCCCTGAAGGGGTAAATCACCAAACGTAGCGAACCACTTGGGGTGACCTATGGCAGAGGTGTTGGTTATCCAATAAAGGTTCCCGGGGCGGCGGTACCCATTCCCGCCTCCCAAATGTTAAATTAAGTACATTTAAAAAATAAACCTAAATATCTAAAAAGTATTGATCAACATACCAACTATATCGTGGTGTTTTGTAATAATTTGAATATTATGCATAATAATATATTTTTTGTATTATAATATGTTTAAGAGATTTGGAGCATCATTTCCTGTGAGACTGTCTCGTCATCCCCGCCAGCCACGCCCTTCCTCTTACCCATCATTCATCATTCATCATTCTAGGTCCATGGACATGGGTGTATTCTGGGAAATATTAAAAAATATATGTGGGTTTTACTTCTTTTTAACCTACATAACTTTTACCACTCTGTCACATTTCCACCACTCTGTCACATTTCCACCACTCTGTCACATTTCAACCACTCTGTCACATTTCCACCACTCTGTCACAATTTGTTTTTACTATAAATGAATCTCTCTGGATCTCAGAGGGGAAATTGTAGCAAGGGGAGAAGGAGGTCACGAATAATCCAACAATGTTTGAAAATCTCCTACCACCACCACAGAAAGCCGAAAATGTTGCTTGTGTTGTGATGGAGGACTTAGCCAGCCGAGGAATCGAACACGGGACGCCCGGGTGGGACATAACTTTTACCACTCTGTCACATTTCCACCACTCCGTCACAATTTGTTTTTACTATAAATGAATCTCTCTGGATCTCAGAGGGGAAATTGTAGCAAGGGGAGAAGGAGGTCTAAAATGCCTATTGGGGGTGACAAACACGAGCTGCGTGTATACCTATTTCGAATGAAAACCCACGTGACAGAATTGTTGTACGACATAAAAATTGTAGGTTTCAAGTTTATGCGAGTTTTGAAAATATTTAATTAAACGTCATTAATAATAATAATCGCTGTTACTTGATAGGTTATATCTTTTGGAGTTTAAAAATAGTTTTATATTTTATGTCGTCATATCATTTTTTTGTAACATTATAGAATACACGCAAGTTGAGGTGGCAGAGGACAACTGTGATTTGTATGAAATACACCTTTATCATGAGGAGTTACAACTCTGTCACGTAATTTTTACTACAAAAATTTAAACACATATTTTTTTAAAATGCACATAGTCGGTACGTCTTTAGTACAGTAGATTTTAAAGTAATTATAAAATAATAATATTGGTAATTCTGTTGAATTTTTCTCCACTAACTGGTGGAGACAACTTTATGTAGGTTAAAAAGAAGAACGACCCGTGTAATAATTTGAGTGCCGCTCAAGAACAACTGCTTCCTACCGTCTGGAGCCAGAGAGACTGTCATACCAAAATGAGGCATGTTGTGAGGTTGAAGGTAGTAGGGAGGAAGGAGATGGGAAGGAAGAAGACGGGGAAGTACCTGGTTATTGAGTTCTGGTCACTTAACATGGCTAAAGTCATTTCAAGCAAACTTTCGATTGTGAATGCTGTTCTTTCACCAGGACGATACTGAAAGTAGCTACCCCTCTGATATTTATACTTCTAGACTAATATTATAAATGCGAAACTGCTTGTGTTTGTTTGTTACGCATTCACGCATAAACCAATAAACCGATTTAATTTTTTTTCACCAATAGAAAGCTACATTATATGCGAGTAATATAAGTTGTATATAATGGTAAGTTGTGGCGTTATGAAATTATAAATATTGATGTATTATATTTATTATACCTTTTCTGTCGCTAACAACAGCGAGTTATTGCTAACGTCAGAAAACAAATCGTTGCCGTGAAAACGATGTTGACATATTTGCGGGAAATTTTATTTCAGGCGTCGTAGTTAATATCTATCTAAATAAATAAAACACAACTTCCGAACGACTGCCCCAAATTGGATAATTCTTTTTTTACTGCTGGTGAGCTCTGAATGAATGAATGTATGGAATGCGGAAGGGGGGAGGGGGCAAGGGTTATGGGGTGGAGTAGGGGAAGGGAAGGGGTGGATAATTAATACGTGCAAGCGCTACAGTAATTTACCCCTCATACCATGCAAGCCATGCCGCGGGTAAAAGCTGGTATGTAATAAAAAAGTGTTGAAATAAAAATTAAAAGAAATAACAATTTCAAAAGATAAAGCAACATTTAACGATGCCATTTTCAAAACATTGTTTAACTTAGACACGATTTCAGTTTTCTGAGCCAAAAGTATTATCGTGATTATTTTTTGGGTAATTATGCCATGGTGCGCTTCCCCTCCTTTAGCGTTTCAGTGTCCATTATAAGGGCAGGTGTGTAGAATGTATTAACGTGTGTGTTTATGTATGTGTAAAGCCTCGATTACATTGAGCGAGTTTACAAGCTACTAGCCGGTAAGTTTAAAAGCGGGTGAATCGGCGAGTGAGATTGTCATGATGACAAAAATAAACATATTTTTTCAAAATTTAAAAAAATAGCTTCACTAAATAAAAGAACAGTCTTTCGAAATAAATTTTTAATTTTATGTGGAAAATAGTCAATACGTCCGAAATTTGATTTAAAAATGACATATTTCCGGTTTTCTCTGGTAATTCCCTCTTAAGAAACATTTAATTCGGAATGGTTACATTAGGGCTATACTGAGAGCATATTTCACTGTGGAACATGCCGCAAATACACTACAAATTATTTTTAATGAATTAATTGTGAAATAAAACAAAATAACTATTTGCGCACGTCTGGATTTGAACTTGCGGCCTTTGAATTGCTAGTCGTCAACCTGACCCTTCGACCATGGAGGCCGTCAAAAATGCACTAAAAAAGCCGTAAAGCCTTAGCCGTTCATTTAACGGCATGCAATGTTTAATGATTTTTAAATATGGTAAACAGCCTGCAATGTTAAATGATTTTTAAATAATTCTCGTAACAAATGAATGCAATACAGATCTATCTCGTTCAGGTCTCAGCTCCACGCCTGGACCCCCCGGACGGGGCCCGATTTCTTGACATATATAAATGAATTGAAGTTTAGGAATATTGTCAATACAACAGAATCACATATCTAATTTTGTCTCGTGCCCAGTGAGGGCGTCACCAACATTTTTTTGATTATTTTTGAAGTGAAAACTTCTTTAGCACCGTTGTGATTTGAAACTCTATGAAATGAATTTAGAGACATTAAAAAGAGACAAACAAATAAATCTATAGGATATAATCTGCAAGAGTATGATTTAGCAATGAAATATTTATTTATTGCACGGGTACTCGGTTCCAATATAATACGATAAATCCACAGTTCCGCGCAAGTCTACTTTAGTGGTTTAAAGCACCTGACGAACTTTTGCAGACAGTCAGTGGATCAAGGATCGAATCCCATGAAATCCAAAAAAAAAAAATATGTCTTAGTAAAATCAATATCCAAGCTTCAAACCACTCGAAAATGAACACGCAAAAGAAAACACAAAATAAAGCGACATCTAGCGACTCTGATGAAGAAAACACAAATACTAACAAGATGATCAAATGTATTGTATGAAAAAAATATGAAAAAAAAATCATCTTTCACATTGATAAAAAAGTGCTTCGTCGTCTTCCCGCTCTTGTCTACTTTAGTTTTCTGAAGATTTCACTTCTACCCCAGGTGAATTGCACACTCTGATTTTTTTTATTTAAACGCCATAGGTATACATATAAAACAATACATGTTTTGTATGTTTTTAGGTTTTCACGGCCAAAAGTATTTTTGTTATTTGTTTTTGGGGTGTTATGCCGTGTTTCGCTACTTACTTCTTTAGCCAACGTTTCGGACAGCGTTACAGTGCTCATCTGTCCTGATGATGGACACTGTAACGCTGTCCGAAACATTGGCTAAAGAAGGAGGTAGCTAAACACGGCATAACACCCCAAAAACAAATAACAAAAATACATGTTTTTTTTTTATTAGGTACAATGAAAATAAACATTGATAACTCTGTTACTCTTCATAGAAAAACTGAAGTGGCTTGGGCACGTACTAAGAGTGTCTGATGACCGAATTCCTAGGAAAATACATAAAAGGTATTTATTTAATACTAGCTTTTACCCGCTCGCATGGTATTAGTTGAAAGAATTTTCCCACGGGAAAGAAATGTTTTTCAGGATTCATTCGTGATTTCATTTATTCATTCATTCATTCTTTCATAGTTCATTCTTTCATTCATTAATTCAATCAATCAATCATTCATTCATTCACTCGTTCATTAATGCATTCATTCATTCATTCATTCATTCTTTCATTCATTCATTCATTCATTCGTTCATTCATTCATTCATTCATTCATTCATTCATTCATTCATCATTCATTCATTCATTCATTCGTTCATTCGTTCATTCGTTCATTCGTTCATTCGTTCATTCGTTCATTCATTCATTTCCCGGCATGCGTTGTCTCCCCTCTCCCCACTGTCCTCTCCCCTCACCACTCTCGCAAACACATCAAATCCCCAAAGTTTCATCGCAATCGGATGAACGGTTAGCAATGCATAATTTCATGATGCCAGAACTCACTATTGTATACAGTAACCATCGCGGGCATGCACACATCAAATTCTCAAAGTTTCATCGCAATCGGATGAATGGTTTAGCAACGGATAGCACATATATTTATATATTTACATGTACTCGTATATATAAGTATATTTATGTAAAACAATTTTCTCGGTTTACCCGCGTAACGTAGGAGATAAAAAGTCCTTAAAAGGACTTTTTATCTCCTGACGTTTCGGACAGATCTCACTGTCCATCTTCAGAGGCCTTATGTCTTGGCTTTTGTCTCAAACTGTTCGCTTTCGCGTGTCCGTTCGGTTCAAAAGTCAAAACCTAAGTGAGTGCTTGTCAATTTTTATGTCTCGATCGAAGTACGCGAGTAGAAGGTGATTTGACGGTAGAGGGGGTGGGGTATATATATATATATATATATATATATATATATACAAAACCAGAAACAAACATGAATTGATTTTTATATATATATAAACTTTTATTGTTGTTTTACATGAAAGGTTTTGAATCTCTGCCTTGATCGTGACTGACAAAAAACCCAGTCAAATTTCACTGACATAAAACCAACTACAAATTAATGTTAGACGTGTTTGAATGAAAATATTGTTATTTTTTCATGTTCGACATCTTACTTTTAGGTTAGGTTAGGTTAGGTCTTGTGGCAAACCAACTTACAATAATGACAATTATTAAATACTTTAGTTAAATAAATGTTTGTCTGCTAATATGTGAGTAGGTTACCTACATTTCAAAATCAAATTCTTATTCAGTGACTGTTCAATATTCAGAATAAGGAACTCCAGTGAAAAATATTATGGCTTTAAAAAAATATGTTCTTATAGACCAATAAACGCTGATTCTGAATATATAAGTTTTATTAAATAATATTTAACGTAGAGTTTAAAAAAATATATTAAAAAGTCCTTTTTAAAACAGTTCATAAAAACACCCTGTCAAGTTGGTATTATTGAATTTGTGAGGCGTGACGTCACCGCGTCCATAATTCTCAGTCACCGTCATATTTGTATTGAAGATATGACAAGCCATCCAACAGTCCGTATTATTGGTTTATAGAGATTTGGACACGTAATGGTTATTGTTTTTATTGAAACATTATTTAGGCCTAAATAATTCAGTATCAAAAATAAAGTATCTCAATTAGTTTATCTGTATTAGTTAAAATATTCAAAAGCTTTATCTGTACAAAAAACTATCGTAATGCCCAGTCTGTTGAAATGCTCCAAAGCTGAAATTCAAAATGGCCGGCGATGAACAGCAGATTCCAGTTGCTTACAAAATTCATGCTTCGGTTTCAATAATATTGATTTCGATTCGTAAAGCTAAAAAAATAATAATTTCAAACAATTTATATACCGCTCTCCCGTAATAATATTGAAAAATATAATAATATAATGAATCCATACTAATATTATAAATGCGAAACTGCTCGAGTTTGTTTGTGACCTTTTCACGCATAACACAATATAAAGACTTTAATAATTCTTTCACCAATATAAAGCTAAATTATATGCGCTGACTACAGGTTGTATATGATGGTAAGCTTTGACGTTATGAAATTATAAATATTAATATATTATATTTGTTATACGTTTTCTGTCGCTAACAAAAGCGAGTTTTTGCTAACGTCAGAAAAAAATCTTTTCCATGGAAACAATGTTGATATATTTTTGGGCTCTATGCTGGTAGGTACTCAAGTCTACTGGTCAGCTACTACTGCAGAAAATTCAATTATTAGAATTCGTTTTTTTTTTTTGACAAGCTTGGAATAAATGTCGGATGAGAGTTCCTATATTAAAAATATGATTCGTAACGATTATAAAGACTGAATGATAAATAGAGTATTTTTTTTATTATATTAACGAACTTCCAAATATTTCAATAAAAATAAACATCCGAAATGTTTGTAAGCGCATAAATTCCGAACGAATGAACAAAATTGGATAAGTAATTCTTTTTTTATTTGAGCTATAGCATTATGAAATTTAGGTGGTAGGCGAGATGTTTTAAAACTGAATGTAAGGGAATGAATATATGGAATGCGGGAGGGGTTGGGGGTGGGGTGGGGGTGGGGTGGGGGTGAGATAATTGATAAGTGCAAGCGCTACAGTAATTTTCCGTAATACCATGCGAGCGAAGCCGCGGAGAAAAGCTAGTATAATATAATAAATAAACAATTCCACCTAAAAACGTTACTTAATTTACTTATTGAATAGTTTCATGGCACCTTCCACACAAAATGACAACATCTGACATCTGTTGAAAATAACCAAAGCTTTTCGTCATGATGACGTCACACTAAATACAGTGGTTTTCGGGGATCTTGAAAAATTAAGACTTTGACATTTATTTTAACTATTTAAACTTACTTTAAAAATAAAATTCAATACGCAGTTATTTAGGTTAGAAGGTCATTATTCATTTAAAAAAATAAAACAATTGGACTGGAACTCCTTATTCTAACTATGTACATTTGACGACCTCAGTGGTAGAGTGGTAAGCTCTTTGATTATGGACCCGTAAGTCATGAGTTCAAATCTCGGTGGGCGCAAGTAAATTTTATTTAATTAATTTGTGTTATTTCGCAATGTAATAATTAAAGATAATGTATAGTACAGGGTGCGGCAGCATAACTTCCCCTTATCAAAACTCAATAAAACCCATTGTATGTATGAATCAGAAATGTTTTATTTGTTTTTTATAATATAGGCACATGCCTAAAGTTTTTTAAATTAGTTTTTGAAGATCAAATCAGGTAGGTGACGTCTCCACCCTCCATAAATTGCGTAAACCGATTTCTGGCGTTTGTGATGACTCTTGCCAGCATATCAGGCGTTATCCTGGCAATTTATTCCTGGATGTTGATCTTCAAATCTTGTAGGGTCCTTGGACGGTTCACATTAACACGGGATTTCAAAAAATCCCATAGAAAAAATCACAAGGGGACAAATCGGGAGAGCCGGCCGGTCACTCCAAATCGCCCCTAATTGAGATGAGACGCTCTGGGAACAAAACGTGATCACAGAACATCCGTTTAAAAAGTAGGCCTCAACGGCAAACGCACGCTCCTCACTGATCCAACGCATCATGGCGACTAAGCTGTGGGACAAAACTTCATAGTTCCGCCTCTCGAACGAGATCACTAGCGCTCCTCTACGACATCAACCGACTGAATGGCGTGCATTTTAAAAAAGGAAGTTAAGCTGCCGCACCCTGTATATTTGCGGCATGTTCTAGAGTTGAAGATACTCTCTGTAATTAGTATAGAAACATTGCTTGAAGCCGTGTTTGGTAATCGGATCTGAAAAGCGAGGTACAACTTCCTCTTCGCTATCTCCTTCCTCTCCCCACTATCTTAAGTCTTACAACATACCTACCCCGATTGGGGATGCAATAGTCTTACTGGCTCCAGGAGATCTTTGGAACTCTCCAGTAGAACTCTCTCGGAACACCGCCTAGAACCGCAGTTGGAGGGATAGATTCATACGTCCACTAATCCTGGACACACTGACCCCCAGATTCCTACCCACCCCTCATAACTGTTTCCTCTCCCTTCTTTCTTAAAAAGACTCCGTGAATTCCGCACAAGAATCCCAACCGCTCCCGTCTGATGCAGCACCTGGTTATTCAGATCTGGTCAGAAAACACGACCAAATTACATGTATGGCTAAAAACATTTCAAGCGACGGTACAATTCTTAATACTGGTCTCAAACCAGGGCGATACTCATAAAGTATTTTTCACTCTGGAACGTGATGCAAATATACCTTGTGTATATTATTTTTTTATTATTAAATTTTGAAATAACACAAATCTATCAAATAACATTTTCTTGTGCACGCCGGGATTTGAACCAGCGATTTTCGGATTGCTAGTCGAGAGCCTTACCGCTCGACCATGGAGGCCGTCTACTTTCAAAATCAATATAATTTATAGAACTCAGGAGAAATAACAATGGCTTTAAGCTGCCGCTATCCGAATTTCTACCGATTTCTTACATATCTCCCTTAAACATTTGAAGTTTTTAAGCTCTTAAAAAAATATATGTTATTTTTTAAGATAATATCTAGATACGTTCCACGCCTAAACTCAAATTATATGAAATTCCCTCGATAAAAACAAAAATGCGAAGTATGCTCCGAAAATTATTAAAAACAAGTCTATTTCTATTATTTTACAAGTTATATTTGTGAAAAAATTCACAATGTTTCTTTAAATGACACTTAAGATACCTTCCAGGAGATTTTTGCTTTATTTTAAACGAGTCATGTTTTATTAAGCATTTTCACAATTTTCGCTTCAATTTTATCACTTAAAATATTAGCGCGCTCTGTCCAACAGACGTAATTACGTATCTCTGCATCTTTTTCTCTCTGAGCGGGGTAGAACAAAAGTTTTGTAAAATGCACAAAAATGTGAAATTTATGATAACTTTTTTTTATTTGGGTACTAATGAAAAAAGAGTCCATAGATAAAGCAAGATGAATTTAAATATAAAATGACAGGTAGAAAATGAAGTCAAATATTGCAAACAGGACGAGACAACACTCAATAGTGTAGTCGATAACCACAGGGAGGTATTTGGTATTTGTATAGATTATCCACCAATACAAACAGCTGCGGGGAATGCACTACCCACTATCCAGCTCTAGCCGCCAGCCCCTTCAGCCTGCATGCCTTGTATAGCTATAGCGCCTGCTATTGCTATAGCTATAGACAGTAATGATACACCTACACGACATGCTACACTAGCGGGTAGGATCATATAGCGACAGCTGGCGGAGATGATCGGCCGGGGTCAATCTAGTATAAATATTGCATAACTGTTCGGTAAGGCACGGCGCTCCTGTATAGTGTTGCAAGTGAAGCGGTGTTCGCTTATATTAAATTTCAAATTAACAATAAAAAATCTCTTAATTTTATTTGATTAATTTGTGTCATTTCAAATTAATTAATTTAAAATAATATATAGCATATTTATTTATTTATTTATATACGCCTATTTAGGCTTTTACATATATATATATATAACATATTTATGAAATTATACTTATAAATAGTGCAGGGAACAACTGTTTAAGACAATTGCACAAAAATAATTATAAAGTAAAAACATTATTGAATTAGATCCACACAGTATGTAGGTACCAAATATTTAAAAAAAATATTTAAAATATAAAAATCCAAAATAGCTTTTTTCTTTATGCAGACAAAATACAAATAAATAGCTTTATCAAGGTATTCCCATACTTGATAAAAAATACTTCAATAAAGTATGCTTATATATTGAAATTGATGTACTAAATATATCAACAACATCGGAGTATTTGTTTCCTAGCTGCACGCTATATTTGCGGCACGTTCCAGAATGGAAGATACTCTCAGTATCGCCCTGGTGTAAGACCACCATTCAGAATTGAAACGTTGCTTGCAATGGCTTTAGCCGTGTTTGGTGTCAAGATCTGAATAGCCAGGTACTTCCCCACCTTCCTCTTCCCTTTCTCCTTCCCCTCCCCACTACCTTCAGCCTCACAATACATGCCCCGATCGGGGATGCCATTGTCTCACTGGCTCCAGACGAGAGCACTTGGGACTCTTGTGCGGTATTCATATAAAAAAGCAACACGTCCGCAGGGAAAAACACACAACACTAGGCCGTAATTTACTGGCATCGCCGGCCACACGAAACTAAACACAAAGCTAGGATAGTAAATTTGGTGGTGAGCAGCGCTACTGGCTACGGCGAGAAGTGTTGGTTATCTAACAAATGGTTCCCGGGGCGGCGGTACCTATAGCCACCTCCCAAAATAATATGTCGACATGGCAATATTGTTTAAACATCGATATTGTTACATTAAAAATGTCTAAAAATTGTTGTTTAGAGTCTGTTTGCTCTAGAGTCCACGCGTTCTTGAGTCCAAGCTGCCGAAATGAGGTACTTGAGAGGAGTAGCAGGGGTTACGAAACGGGATCATTTAAGAAACTCGACGATCCGAGACGATCTAAACATTGAACCACTGACATGTACTAAGAATAGATACTAAGTGAGATTCCAGAGGGTAGACGTCCAGTGGGCCGCCCCAGACACAGCTGGGCGAGGCAAGTCCAGAAACTGTGTGAGGAGAGGATGGGACTGCCATGGACGGAGGCCGAACATTCAGCACAAGGCAGGGACGTATGGAGGAGCCTTGTCGATGCAGTGGGTCCCCGACCCGAATAGGATAAAGGAATGAAGATAATGATGATGACATTAAAAAATAAAAATAAGTTAGCAGTCTTGAGCTAGTGATTCTATAGCATCCACAATATTTGACAAATTACCAGAGTAAATTAAATTAGAAGAAAATTTTACAAATTTAAATTTAAAGAACGAAAACGTGTGATTAATTCACACAAGTTACACAAGGTAAGTGGGTGTATTCCCCCGGGAACTATTTATTTTTACTATTAAAATAAAATTTCCCTCAGAGCCTATGTCATCTGAGATGCTGGTGGGAGGTCTTTTTGAGGAGAGGAAGGAATGAACATTGGTCTTGAAGAGACCCATGTTGTAGGAAGGAGGAAACACAGACGCTGACAAATCATTTCTGATGAACTCAAGAATGAGTCGAATAAGCCACCCGTTCTCATGTGACAAATGTCAAGCTTGTGCTCTAAAGATTGCATTGCGTTTGTTAAGTTGAGAGAATCTATCAATCGGACAGCCCGTTCCTGCAAAGAGCCGAGGGTTTTTCCGGTATTTTAGAGCTCCAGACCAGAGGTGGCTGCCAAATTCAACTGTGGTGCGCACTTGAGACTTGTACAGGGTTAGCGGTTGTGGATATTTATGGGACAACCAACACCCCTGCCGTAGGTCACACCGAGTAGTTTGCGACTTAGCAGGGGCGCTTGGTTTCACATATTGTCTAGGTCTTGGCGGTGGATGCGTTCTTCCACTTACTGCGTGGCGGGCCGAATCAGGAGAAACTGGTCGAGGGAGACCTCTCCGGCCGGACTCTCTAGGCCCATTGCCTAGATTCAAACGTCCGCCGATCCTGAACACACTGACCCCCAGATTCCTATCCCCCTCTTATACTCTTTTCCTTCCCAGAAGTTTCTCTCCTTCGTTTTTCTAAAAAGGCCTTCCATATAGCATCCCCAAAGAGGACATCACAAGCCCTGAGGGAATTCTTTCTTCGGGGCCTCCTGGTTGAAAACAATGTAAAAAAATAAAAATAAAATTTCAGGATACGAATAAGATATTTTTTAGAATTTTACCCAAAGCATTTTGCTAATGCATTGCTATAAAGCGGCATAGTATTTGGTTTCTCCTCCAAAGATCAAACTGCGGGTGAGCGATAGTGTGCCTCTCTAATGAAATTATATGTTATCGCGGGCGCATTATCCACCGGGCCGGGGCTGGGTGGTACTGCACCGTACCACCTGTACCACCGGGGTACTCCTCAGTACCTGCAATAAGGCAGGTACCTACCTGGTACCTTGAAGTACCCCCGTGTTTGTTTGCAAATACTGTACTGACTGTATCACCTGTACCACCGGGGTACTTCTCAGTTCCTGCAATACTGCAGGTACCTAACTGGTACCTTGAGGAACCCCCGTATTTGTCTGCAATGGACAGGTTCCTAGAGATCAGTTTTGTCCAGTTATGATTATAATTAATGTTCCATATGTTAAGCCTAATTTAGCTTGAGTTTGCTGAGTAGATCGCAAGTGCATTCCATTGTTGCACCAATTGCAAACATAGGTATAGTTGGATTTGTCAAAGTGTGTACAATTTTTTACCCCTAAGGCCTCGAGTCTATTTTATCAGAAGGTTAAAATATTTCCACTTTTCAATCAAATCCAAATAAATGGCATGTTTGTGAACGCATCTGAAAACTAAAAACTGTTTTTCGAAGGTAGTGAAATACGCTATAATTTTGTATAATTCAAAATATATATATTATTATTGAACTACAAAAAAAAATGTTAAATTTAATTAGCAAAACTCAATCGAAAATCTGGAAACAGAAAAATTAGAAAAACATACGGTCAAATCTGAGTTATCACTGTGAAATCATTTATTGGATAACCAACATCTCTGTCAAAGGTGGTTCATTACGTTTGGTGACTTAGCAAGGGTTCAATGGGTGAGATTTGTCAGGGTCTTGGCGGCCGATGTGTCTGCCCACCTGCTGCATGACTGGCCGGATCGAGAGAGACTGGTTGAGGGAGGCTTCTGATCTCTCCAGCTGGAGACTCTCGGAACATTGCCTTGCACCGCAGTTGGAGGGATGAATTTATATGTCCGTCACTCCTGGACATACTAACCTCCTGATTCCTATCCACCCCTCATACTTTTTTCCTTCCCAGAATTACTTTCCTTCCTTTCCTTAAAAAGACCCTTCACACAGCATCCCCAAAGACGACAAAGAAGACCGAGTGAAATTATTTTCCTCAGGGCCTCCTGTGTGAAGCTATCAAATTAAATGTAGCTACTAAAATTTCCCTGATCGTTAATAAAATTAATATAATTTGTTTCACTTTTTTTTTTTCAAAACTACCGTACAAAAGAAATAAACGTACTGGAACCCGGGCAAAGCCGGATAGTAAAATTACTGTTAATACTGTTTTAATATAACATCTGCAATAGATACGAGAATCTACGCTGATACTCTTGAGAGTATGTGTTAATCTCCACACCTCAAAAAATATCTTCCGCAAATAATAAAAAAATAGTAAATATAATAAATGTTTACAGTGCTGGTATTTGAACCCTGACCCGCTGTTTTTACATTGGTAAAATGCAACCCACGCCTAAGGTAATTTACAAAGTTCTTGTAAATCATTAAAAACAACATTTGAGGTGCGCTCAATGACGTGTTATTCGTTATGATAATAATTTGTAAATATTTAAACAATATTAATAAGAATCAATTCCCTTGATCTCTCTGACTCTCTCAGTTCCCACCAAAAACTTAAATCCAGTCTTCTTCTTCATCCTGAAGATCACTTTGTAGTCTTATTCAAGTGCTGATAGTCTCCATTCAAAGCTCTGGAAAAACCGTAACTCTGATTTGGATTCCTGGACATGTTGGCATAGTGAGTAGCGACATTGCGGATACCTTGGCAAAACAAGGAGGGTCCAACCCTGTTACCCTTGTAAACCACATTCTCCTCTTTAATATTTTTTCCACCATCAAAGGTAGATCCTGCAATGTTTGGGCAGAGTATTGGCACACTGCAAGTCGATCATGCTGTGCCTTATACAAAGGACCATCCCATTAACACCCTGCTTTTAACAATTTCCCCATATTTTCCAAATAGGTCCTTAGGCAAAAATATCCATATGTCACCCCAAGTGGTTCGCTACGTTTGGTGATTTAGAAGGGGTGCCCGGGTTCATGGGGTGAGATTAGTCTAGGTCTTGGAGACGGATGACCAGGACAGACTGAACCCCAGATTCCTACCCACCCCTTAAACCCTTTTCCTTCCAGAACTCTCCTCTCCTTCCTTTCCTAAAAAAAAAACCCTTCACACAGCATCCCCAAATATGGCGGAGGGAAATTGTTTTCATGAGGGCCTCCTGTGTGGAGTTCATGTAAAAAAAAAGAAATTACCTCACTTATTCGAATGAGAATCGGATATTGTTCCTTTCCTTCTCACCTTTTTAAAATTCACGTCCTTTACTCCCCAGATTGTACATTCTGTGGTCTAGATATGGGAATTTTAGTTGCTTGCTTAATTATGTGTTTATTTTTGGTGAATGTCATAGTGTAAAAATTTAGATGGCCGGCGTAGTGGAGGGGTAAGGCTCTTGCTTCGTAATCCGAAGGTCGAGGGATCGAATACCGGCGTGGGTAAATAAATTTTATGTGATTGATTTGTGTTAATTGTTTAAAAATAATGCTTAGTATATTTGCGACACGTTCCAGAGTGGAAGATACTCTCAATACCCCCTGGTTAAGACCACCATTTAGTATTGAAACGTTGCTTGGAATGGCTTTAGCCGTGTTTGGTGACCAGATCTGAACAGCCAGGTACTTCCTCACCTTCCTCTTCCCCTCCCCACTACCTTCAGCCTCAAAACATACCCCAATTGGGGATGCCTTAGTCTCACTGGCTCCAGACGAGAGCAGCTGGGACTCTTGTGAGGTATTCTCATTGTTGTTGCCGCTACGTGGTATTCATTTATATAAAAAATTATAATATTCATAAATCACTCTTATATTCCTATAATTTCTCAAAATGGTCGAGTAATTGAACGAGACAAGAGAGACCTATCAAAAATGCTTCACTAATGCAAGCGATAAGTGCTTATATTTCTATTATCTCCCAATATGGTCGAGTAATTGAACAAGACCAGTGTTTATATTTCTGTAATCTCCCAAAACGGTCGATTAATTGAACAAGACAAGTGTTTATATTTCTGTAATCTCTCCAATTGGTCGAGTAATTGAACGACACATCAAAATACTTCACTAATTCCACACCACAAGTGGTTTTATATTTGTGTAATCTCTCATAATGGTCGAGTAATTGAACGGTGACCCATCAAAATGCTTTAGTAATTCACGCGATAAATGCTTATATTTCTGTTATCTCCCAAAATGGTCGAGTAATTGAACAAGACGAGTGTTTATATTTCTGTCATCTCTCAAAATGGTCGAGTAATTGAACAAGACGAGTGTTTATTGACTGGTAATTGAACATGGGCCCACTCGTCACTCTGGAGGGGCCCGACAGAGCAAACAGGGGCCAGGGCCTCATTGAATATTGCGCTTATTAAATATATAATATTATTATATATATTATTATAATGGGCCCCCCACCGAGCGCCCCCCTCCCCGCCCCGCCCGCGGGCTCGGATCATCCGTAGAAGCTGGCAACAAAAGAAAGCGAGTACTTGTAATTATTACTGAATGTTAATATTCATGAAACATAACATGTTATATAATAAACTAGTCCCAGCAAGAGCTCGTACGGATTTCGTCGTATCGATAAGTACAGTTTCTTAATTAAAAGTAGAAAATATAAAAAATGAAACTACGAATTTTGTGGGTTGGCAACACCAATTTAACTGTCAAATATTATTTTAAAGCGCAATGACACTGAAAATACAGAACACTGTAAATCACATTTTAAAAAACATTTTTTGTTCCTAAAGAAAATAAATTGAAATCGAAGAAGCACTGTTGTTAAGGTATCTACAAATGACTTAAATTTGATTAAATGGTGTTTTAAAAAGTGATTTGCTTTCATTTTTTTAAACATAAATTTGAAAGGAAGAATCACTAATGGTGAGTTTAGTTACATTACTTTTAGATCTGAATGAGTTAAATATATTCAGACTTAAAATTAGAGACATGATCTAATGCCCGGGCAACGCTAGGTACTTAAGCTAGTATTAAATAAATGTGAGCAATTTCTAAACAATGCTTTCTTTTTATTACAATATCGTTATTCTTCATTATGTTAACACAAAATTGCAAAAGTATACAATATCTATAGGCAATTCTATTTTTGATCAGTGGGTATCTATAATGCAGTAAAAAAAATATATTTTCAGTTTTATACCTTTTTAATTTTTTATAAAAGTGTAGGCTACACAGCTCTACTGCAACTGAAACTCCACTGCTGCGGCGACCAGCAGTGCTGGTTTTTCAGTAGCATTGTTGACAGGTTGCCATGGTAGCGGCTCACGAACTGTCAAGTTTTGACACGTCAGATCATAAAAAATATCGATTTTGTTAAGGAGGTTGATTGCAATTGCGTTAAGAACTGGTTTCTTTTCAGTTTCTCCAAGAGCGGAGGCCCTTAGTACGTAATTAATGTTAAATGTCTACCTCATCGCGTTTCATGAAATAAAGCATTTAATTTTTTAGCTTGTTTTTATAACTGGCTACAATTATGGTTCTACAACTCGAAAGAAATATACAATCGCGAAACGTCTGTAAAAATATTTAAGACATTCGACATTATAATAGCCAGATCTGAATAGCCAGGTACTTCCTCACCACACTCTTCCACTCCTAAATACCTTCAGCCTCACAACATACCTCAATTGGTTGGGGGTTTCTATAGTCTCACTGAATCCAAGTGTTTAGGAGCAGTTGGGACTCTTGTGCGGCATTCACAGATAAAAAATAGAATGACTTGCAAAGTCAATTTGGAAGACGGATAAAGGAACCATTTATTCGATAACCGACGCCTCTGCCACAGAGTTACATTTGATGATTCAATGGTTCGTTACATTTGGTGACTTAGCAGGAGTTCCCGGGTTCATGGGGATAAGGTTTGTCTAGGCCTTCGCGGCAGATCTACTGCGTAGCGTGCCGAATCAAGAGAGACTGGTTGAGGGAAAACTTTTTCCTACCCACTCCTAAAACCCTTTTCCTTCCCATCCTTTTTTTTTCCTTTCCTTAAAAAAACCCTCCACACAGCATCCCCAAAGACGAAATAAGCCCTCAGGGAATTCATTCTCATGTGTAAAAAAAAATGTAAAAAAAAGTCTAAAGTGGCAAAAAATAAAGAAAAAAATCACGTCTGTGGCAAAAAAAATAATTAAATTTCCGTTTATTATGTTCTCCTATTGGATAGACTGTACTCTGTCTCAAATCAATCTTGTCCATCACTTTGTTCAACGAGCGGAGTGATGGGTTGGGCACCAGGGCTGCCACTCAATTATTTGTTTATTAATTTATTCATTCAACACGGAATCAGGGCTGGCCCTCACTTCAGGTACTGTTCAAAGTAATGAATTAGTAGTAAATCTCACATTTGATTTGATTTGACATCAGTTAATACAAATATAAAAGTGGATTCTTAATCACGTTTGGTGATTTGGTAACTCCATTTAAATCATATTCAAATACCTCAATGTAACTCTAAATTTATCCTGTGAATAGCTCGATTTCATTTCACAGTTATTTTTTGAGGATTTTGATCGAGTTAATTAGTCACACATCTCCGAAAAAAAATTTTTTTTTAGTTGAATGAGTGATGTATAAAAGTGTACCCTCTGGTACAATACTCAGATTACTCATAAATAAAATAAAATGACAGCCGGCGTAGTCCAGCGGTAAGGCTCTTGACTCGCATTCCGAAGATCGCGGGATCGAATTCCGGCGTGACAAATAAATTTTATTTGATTAATTTGCTTTATTTCACAATTTATTAATTTAAAAAAAAAATACATAGTATATTTGCGGCACGTTCCAGAGTGGAAGATACTCCAAGTATCGCCCTGGTGTAAGACCACCATTCAGAATTGAAACGTTGCTTGAAATGGCTTTAGCCGTGTTTGGTGACCAGATCTGAATTTCAGAACCGGCTTCGAGTGCATGTGTGACGCCACGCCATACCCTGACGCGCCACAAATTACATCTGTGTACGTGGAATTTCAAACGAAGCTAAAGCCGTTGTAATTCGGTTTCGAATTCAAGAATTTTTCACAGGATGTCGCCACTTCCGTCAGCAGGTCGGATGGGGACGTGTCGCCCTAGGTATAACTACTACGAATTTGTGAATATGTGGTATCTCTCCGGATATGGAAAGATTGACGGTAATTTATACTTGTACCAAGCGGCTATATATTACGTATGACGCCACTGCCTGTCTCAGTTACTTTGTCCCGGTGACTGGCTACACTGGATGACAGTGGATCCGAATTGGATTTATGAAATGGTCACCAACACTATCTGGGCGAAGCCGAAACAAAAGCCGCCCGCAGGGCCTAGCAGCAAAAAACCTGCGGAGCGGGTTTTAACTGCTAATTATATGCAATAATGTTACACTTGTTCCTATAAAAATCCTATAAAACTTTCTTTCGTATGTAAATTTTTTATACTTCAAAAATTATGTGTTTATTTTAAAGCGTATTTTATCACCTTTCAAAAACTGTTTTTAGTTTTAGAATACGTTTAGAAATATTCTATTAATTTTAATTTTATTGCAAAGCGGAAATATTTTGACCCTTTGATAAAATATGATTGAGGTCTGAGGGGTTGTAAAAGAATCCGTCACAATTATCACTCTCTCACTCATATTACTACTGGGTTTGGTCCCAGATTTGAAAGACCTGTACCAGGTATTTTGAAGTATTATTGTCTTTTTTGCTTGGTTTAATCGTTTAATAGATATTTCACATCTCTTGATAGAAGTAACGTACCCTTTACACACAGAGTTCGGAGCGGGACGTGCCCCGCGCCACTTCAGGCCGCCGCGCAGATAAGTCTCACAGTGAACTGCGCTGTAAGCCGTTATCTTACTTTCGGTCTTTACTTTTCTGCGCGGCGGCCTGAAGTGGCGCGGGGCACGTCCCGCTCCGAACTCTGTGTGTAAAGGGTAGGTACTATTGTCAAAGAAATTACAAAATGAAAATGCTGTGCAAATTTCATCGCGCCTCCCACCGTTCGGCGTTCGTGGATTTCTGCAACTGTAGCACATAGATTTTTTATTTTTTTAATTTTTTTTTTATTTATTTTAAATACAAAGTAATACATTATTACAACAAGAAATAAAAAATAAACAGAAAAAGAAAAGTCCCAATAAACTACTTTTAAGCAGTTTGTCGATGGGTACTTTTACTTTGAAGATATAAACTTATTTTACTTTGTTATGCAGTTACAATTTTTGTGTCAGTCTAATACAAATTATTTCTTTCGGCGAGCCAATTCTTCAACATAATATTTAATTTACCATTTGTACATTTTTTAATTTCGGCAGGTAACATATTTAAGCAATTAGGTATCATGTAGTCCAGCGTTCTTTGTCCGTATTTGTTTAAATGCTTAGGTACAATTAGTCCTTCATTTAACATAAGACGAGTATTGTAAGTGTGGTCCAGTTTATTAATGTATATAGAGCTATTCATATGCTGAAATATAATTTTATACCACAGAATTGCTCTTACTGGGAGAATTTTGAGATTTTGGTAAAAGTACGGAACATTATGCCTTTTTTCGTATAAACTTTTATGAGCTAATAATTTAACTAATGAATTTTGAACTGATTGAACACGATTTACATTTGTTTTGCAGGAAAGTCCCCAAGCTGTAATTCCATACCTGATTATAGATTCAGCTAATGATAAATAAATTATTCGAAGTGTGCATATTGGAACATAAAATTTTAATTTATATAATCTGCCAACAACAGATCTGAGTCGTTCACAGACTTTATTTATTTGTAAATCCCATTTGAAATAGCAGTCAATAATTACACCTAAATAAACATATTTTTTAATAACTTCAATATTTTCACATGTACACAAATCAGAGATACCAATGATTAGTGTTTTGTAGGTAGGGAGAGGTTAATTGGGTTGTTGCATCCGAAACAACTTACAAATTACGACTGTAAATACTTTAGACGAAATGGGTGAAAATATGTATAAGAAAAACAAGGTATGTAAGGAAAATGGATAACCAATCACTTAACACGACACAAGCACAATCTAGTTATATAACTTAAATCAAAATCTAATATAAATAAAATAAGAAGGTTTTTGAGGACATGTTATTTGGTAACAAATATAGCATTACGGCACTAGAGGAAGATACTCTCAGTATCGCCCTGGTGTAAGACCATGAGAGTTGCTTGAAATGGCTTTATTCGTGTTTGGTGACCAGATCTGAATTCCCACCTTCCTCTTCCTCATCTCTTTTCTCTCTTTACTACCTTCAGCCTCACAACATACCACAATTAGGGATGCCATAGTCCCACTGGCTCCAGACGGGAGCAGTTGGGACTTTTGTGCGGTATTCATATAAAAAAAATAATATATAAAAAAGAGTATAGGAAATATTTAGAATTTCATGCCCCAAATTTATTGATTAAGTATAGTATACTTAGCTGCGAGAGAAAATAAAACATAAAATTGTTACACAAATACAAAACAAGATTGTTAGAGATTGTGTGTTATCTTTGTTTTTCTACTAGAATATGCTAAGTTCCTACCGGAATGTCATTAATAATCCAGTTTCTACGTCTTCCTAACCATCGCATCACCTTGCTGGAAAAGTATTAGAACAAAGAAATTTAAAACAATGGCAAGAAAAATAGTTCAAAATCTAAGGCATTGGTTTTGAAAATAGAAGAATTTTTGGAACTACTTTGAAAACATAATTTCATTTTTAAAAACTGGATTACAGTTTGTCAAGTAAGAGTAAAAAACATAGCAGGGCGCCACTGGCAAATGGCAATACTAAAAATATAATTCATGGTGGAATGGTAATGCTGTGTAACCTACATTTTTATAAAAAATTAAGAAGTGAAAAAAAATTGTTTCATTGCAATATAGATACCCACTGATCTCAAAATTATAATTGCGTATAGGTATATTATTATTATAGATACCATTGCAACTTTGTGTTAACATAATGAAATATATTTGTAAGTAATTATAAGCACCTGCTGTCAAGCCAATTGCAATTGGCTTAGCGGGACTTGTTTGTTGATTTATAAAAAAAAAAAAAAAAAAAAAAAAAAAAAAAAAAAAAAAAAAAAAAAAAAAAAAAAATAATGATATTGTAATAAAATATAAAGCACAGTTTAGAAATTGCTCACATTTATTTAAAACTAGCTTTTAAGTACCGAGCGTTGCCCGGGCTTTACATAATGTCTCTAATTTTAGATATGAATATATTTAACTCATTCATTCTAAAAGTATTGCAACTAAACTCACCATTAGTGATTTTTCCTTTCTATCTATTGTTAAATTCAAATTTATGTTAAATTTAACATTTAATTAAATGAAAGAAAATCACTTTGTAAAACACAATTTAATAAAGTTTATGTCATTAATTAGGTACCTTAACAACAGTGCTTCTTCGACTTTAATTTTTTTTCTTTACGAACAAAAATTTTTTTTTTAAAAGTGATTATGGTGTTTTATTTTCAGTGTCATTGCGCTTTAAAATAATATTTGAAGGTTACATTGGTGTTGCCAGCCTACAAATTTTGTGGTTCCATTTTTAATATTTTCTACTCTTAATTACTACTACAAATTCTTTAATTAAAAATTATTATTTTATTAATGCAAGCGTAATCAGGGTGCGACATCAAACTAATCAAAAAATAAAATGTGTGTTCTTATATATACATACAGAGAGATTGTTTCATTGCATTACGATAAAACACCAAGGGACTGCTTTTTACCAAAATATAAAATTATTTGTCTAGTTTGAGGTGTTAATAAATTTAAAAAAAACTGTTTGTGAGATTGCTTGATTATGAATATTCTTTTTGATTTTAGGTTTGTTCTTAATATAAGCAAAACTTAATATATAACATTTTCAATGAACTCAAGGAGCCAAACACTAAAATCACTAGAACT
Source organism: Glyphotaelius pellucidus (assembly GCA_936435175.1). Taxonomy (NCBI): domain Eukaryota; kingdom Metazoa; phylum Arthropoda; class Insecta; order Trichoptera; family Limnephilidae; genus Glyphotaelius; species Glyphotaelius pellucidus. The sequence continues at coordinate 5,136,014 of OW386561.1, forward strand.
AAAATTACACAAATGCCATAGAAATAATGTTCAATATCACTGCGCAGTTATAGAAAAAACACAAAATATAAAATATCTCGGAGTAATAATTGATGAAAATCTTAAATAGGACCTACACATTAATTTTATTACGGAAAAAACTCATAAGCCTTGTACATTTCTTTAAAAATCTAAGAAATATGGTAAATAAAAAGGATATGAAAAAAGTCTACTACGCGTTATGTCATTCTTGAATTGAATACGGAATCATAGGATGGGGATCTGCAACACATAAGTACATACATAACCTGAATACAATTCAAAAAGGAATCATAAAGACCATGATGAAAGTACCCATTACCACTTTCATTTGAAATTTTCAAAAGCTTTGACGTACCAAATGTTCAACAAATATATGCCAAAAATATATTATTGAAGCTATTCAAAAATACTGAATCCTCTACTAGACCGTGTATGCATAACACTAGATTGAATAAAAATGACATAAAAAATATTGCAAGTTATAAAACCACATTCGGACAAAGAAACTACATATACTTGCAACAAAACTCTTTAACATCCTTCCTTAAGACATAAAACTAATATAAAATTCTAATGAGTACAAATCAAGAATAAAAATATGGCTGAAAGAGGTCAATGAAAAAACCTTAATGAAGACACTAAAAACGACATAGAAGACAAATAAACTACATTGTCCACCTCGGCAAAGGACCACCCCTTAGTGAGGAGGACAAAGAAACACAATATCTATACTTTCTTAAATTCATAATTATATTTTGTATATACAATTATCTTATATAGTCATTCAATTAAAATTGAAGAAGGGTAATAAGGTGTTTGTTTATTATCTTTTCGATGATAATAATTAGGGTACTTGATGGATCAGGGTTCACTGGACTTGACTAAATCCAATGCGAGCTAAAACTTTGCACGCAAATTGGTATTCGTTTACAAAATTATAATGTTATATTGAAGGTATCTTCCCAGGATCGAAGTGCATAGGTTGAATTTGAATCCGTCCAATGGACGGATGGCTTAGTTACATGCATTATAACAAACAAAGTAAGTTTCCTCTAAGAGTTTCCTCGCATACGAGAGATGAACTGGCGAGATAAAGCAAGGCAAGACTGGGCGTTCCGCAAGGGCCTGCGTTACGCCCTAAAATAAGGAAAAGACTTTAATGCCCGTTTATTAGGGACCTTTATTTGTGAGGGAATTGATTTATGAGCAGCATTGTTAATGCGAGCCGAGATGACTACATTTATTTATGCTTAGCAATAAGAGTGTGTGCATTTTTAAATATTGTCCGGCCTCTCCTCAGTGAGAGAGCGGAGAAAGTTTGTGGATAAATTTCATACATAATTAAAAACTGACTCATGTTTCAACGTTCTGACTTTTTGAGAGCCCTAAATTTTAAATTTTTCTGCACGTGTTTGGGGTATAACCAAAGATATTGAAATATAAGATATGCTAAGATGTCCGCCCGACTGTCGGCGGAACTACTACACAATGGGAATAGTTTGAATACGGAAATTAGATGATTTGTTAAGAGGAATATAAACGCTAGAAATATTTCGTTTCTCATGCCTTCAAAATTTAAAATCGAGCGTCTTATTTGCACGAGGCAAGTAAGCGATAAAGCGGGTTTTTATTTATTTTGTGCATAATTTTATAAGAATGAAAAAAAGTTAGAACACACTAAACCTCAAAAATAGTCTTAGCTATAAAGGGGTATTTTTAAAAAATTGTTTCTTAATCACAATTAAGTCATGTAAAAACTTTTTTTTAGTTGTTTACGCTTATTTTGTTTTGTTTTTTTTTTTTTTTACATTTACTCCACACAGGAGGCCCTGAGGAAAATAATTTCCCTCAGGGCCTATGTCATCTGGGATGCTGTATGGTTGATCTTTTTGAGGATAGGAAGGAGTGAACGTTGACATATCTTGAAATACCCATTTTGTTGGAAGAAGGAAACACAGAGGCCGGCAAATCGTTCCACAGCCGAGCTGTTAAACATAAGAACGAGTCGAAGAAGCGACTTATTCTCGTGTGACAAATGTCAACCGTATAGATATGTTGGGCACGCGTTTGGCGTGCCGTTCGACTATGCACCGGTGCCGAAGGGATCAATGACGCTAGTTCCTCGGAGCATCTTCTCCATTGAAATACCGGTAGAACAAAGGTAGCATTCCCACTCGACGCCTGTGCTCTAAAGATTGCAATCCGTTTGTTAAGTTAGGAGAATCTACCAAACGGACCGCCCTTTTCTGCACAGAGTCGAGGGTTTTTTCAGGTGTTTTGGGGCTCCAGACCAGAAGTGGCTGCCAAATTAAACCGTGGAGCGCACTGACGGAAAGAATTCGTTCATTTAGTCGATTTTTTTAAGGTGTTTAGTAGTATTAGTTTAAAATATCGGCGATACCAGGAAGCACAGTCTCCACCCAGTAAACCCACCCAGTAAAAACTGCTGATAGCCCATCTCCTTATATTGCAATATCTTTGGCTATAACCTATGTTTGTTTTTTTTTTTAAAAAAGAAAGACAAACATTCTCGGGTTACGAATAATCCAACAATGTTTGAAAATCTCCTACCACCACCACAGAAAGCCGAAAATGTTGCTTGTGTTGTGATGGAGGACTTAGCCAGCCGAGGAATCGAACACGGGACGCCCGGGTGGGACATAACTTTTACCACTCTGTCACATTTCCACCACTCCGTCGCATTTTGTTTTTACTATAAATGAATCTCTCTGGATCTCAGAGGGGAAATTGTAGCAAAGGGGGAAGGAGGCCTAAAATGCCTATTGGGGGTGACAAACACAAACTCGTGTATACCTATTTCGAATGAATATTCACGTGACGGAGGTGTCGTACGACGTAAAAATTGTAGGAAACAAGTTTTTGAGATTTTTAAAAATATTTTATTAAACATCATTAAAAATAAAAATCGCTGTTACTTGATAGGTTATACCTTTTGGAGTTTAAAAATATTTTTATATTTTATGTCGTCATATCATTTTTTTGTTATTTTAAAGAATACACATAAGTTGAGGTGGCAGAAGACAGCTGTGATTTGTATGAAATACACTTCTATCACGAGGAGTTACAACTCTGTCACGTAATTTTTACTACAAAAATATAAGCACATATTTTTTAACGCACACAGTTGTTACGTCTTTAGTACAGTAGATTTTAAAGCAATTATAAAATAATAATATTCGTAATCCTGTTGAATTTTTCTCCACTAACTAACAAGTTTATGTAGGTTAAAAAGAAGAACGAATCAGGTGTACTTTTCATATAACTGCATACTCAACTTAAATTTCGTTTTTTGGAGATGTCTGTCTAATCATCTGATCGATACGTATGCAACTTTCATTATAAAATAAAGCAGAAATTGTTCCGAAAGCTTCTCAACTCAAAGCCAAAAACTTATTCCAATGTCCCTTGTTGTATATATCAAAATATGTCATTTTTTTGGCAGATTGATTTCCAAATACAACCTCGCTCCTTGTCCGTTGTTTTTACTCTTCCCTTAGAGAAGTATTCCACGTCGTCCGTATCGAGAGCTGAGTATGACGTTCCCAAGAGCAGATAGCATCGGAAAGCGGTCGGAATTCAATTTTTATTTATTTTATGACCTGATAGGATCGGGTCTTATGGGATATGGCCATAGATATTATGTACACTAGATTGGTCAGTCAATCAATGTGTGCTGAAAATCACATACTGCAGTGATTGGTCCGTATCGAAAGTAATTTGCAGATAAAATTTATTTTATAAAATTTTATTTTATTTATTTATACACGCCTTGAAGGCTTTTACAGTACCACATTATTAGATACATATGTTATTCAGGAGTATAATTGTAAGCATGTAGTATATAACATTATAAACTATACATTAAGGATACAAGCAGGTTTAATAATATGTAGTTTCGTTAAGGAGTTAATAAGTTTACATAGTACCTATTATTATAATGGTATAACAGAAGAGTGCTTAGGGTACTTTAAAAGTAGTAATTGAGGAATGTGTAGGTATTTACTATGTTGATTTTATTATTAACTTGATCAAAATAAAAAAAAAAATAAAAAAAAAAAATAAAAAAAATTTGTTCGAAAGCAAGTTTTTAAAGAATTCAGCAAAATTAACAGAGCAACAAATAGTACCTACACATAGAAAAAGTAAATAAAAAATACATGAGTTTCATTATCATGAAAAATTATACAAATGAGATCAACAAGTTTATAATGTGATAGTAAAAAAGTAAAAAGTAGTACAAATAATGATACAAAAAGTGCAAAATAATATAAGTACCTACAAAAGAGAGAGAGAGAGAGAGAGTACAAAAAAGTAAGTACTTAGGTAATCTATGTAAACACAAGTTTTAAATTTTGTTATTTTTGTATCGACCATGAAGATAAAATGAAAATAACAAGTAAAAAATTTCCACATTTTGAAATTTATTTTTTGGCACCACTTTATTTAAACATTAAGTAAGCATTGCTTACGAAAAATGTTGGTTTTTTAAACAAATTAGTTCATCCGTTCATAAAAAAAAATCAGTTGTCAATTCAATCGCTCTCCCCAGGAAAGGAACTTGAAGGCCAGCTGTCAAGGACGATACGGCGACACGGCGACACGGCGACACGGCGACACGGCGACACGGCGACACGGCGACACGGCGACACGGCGACACGGCGACACGGCGACACGGCGACACTGTGACACGGCCGGCGCGTTTCGGTTGCCAGGTTGACAGGTTGCCATGCCTCACAACCTGTCAAGTTTTTGAGTAATTTGCGATATGTGAGAGCACGAAAATATCGATTTTCAGGAGGTTACAAATTTATAATTACAAATTAAGTGTAATAATTGATAATTTTTTTAATAAATTATATTTTTGTTAAACAAGCTGATATGATTACTTAAATCGTAGAGTTGTGTCGTGAATTGAGTTGCCGTACGATTTCAGGTTTTTTCCATGAGCGAAGGCCCTAAACGTGGTTAAAACTAAGTAGTCTATTAATTTTGAAAAATATTCCAGTTTTTTTTTCAAAAGGCGAATGTTTGTAAGATCAGGGGTACACTGAAATCGTTATGTTTACTATATCGAATCGACTGGCGAAACTTCCGAAGATTTACCGAACCGATATTGATAAGGCAATAAATAAAAAATCGATATACGCTGGCAACACTTGAGATATTTTCTATGTAGCTGTCGATTTCTGTGTTATCGGAAACGTCAAACCATTGTTTATTTATAGACCGGGAGCCTGGCTACACAAACCTTACGTCATCGAGTAAACGGATGAAACTAATTTGTAGTGATAATGGCCATTTAGTAAGCGTTAAAAAAGCTGGTCTGCCGGTGCGCCTCTTCGCAGGTTCCGCGCAGTCATAGAAATAGCAAGTGATTTTTTTCGAAAAAATTACGTCATTGAGTACAAGAACGGGAATGGTTTCATATAATAAAGGTCGATTAGTACATGAGAAAAAAGCAGGTCTGCCAAAAAATATGTTTATTATATGGGCACGCGACAGCGGTAAAGGGCACCGCGACAGGTTTCGTAAGTTGTTACGCGTCGAAAGGCTCGCCCGACCAATGGGTACACTCGGAACACTCAAACAATTTTTTTTAAATCTGGCATTCTAAGTTTTAAAAACATATTGAAATAAAAATAAGAATAAAGATAAAGAAAATAATTGAAAAAAAAATTGTACACAAAAACCTGCCAGGCTGCTGGTCGCCAACCAAGAAATTCTTCAATTGGATGGTTGAGACTATAGTTATTCGTTGATTTCATTCATGTACTCGATGACGTAAAATTTACTAATATTTATCCCACTTTAACACCGGCTACCTGCAAACGTGCCGAGCTGCCGTTTGGCAGACCTGCTTTTTTTCATCTACTAATCGAGCTTTATCATATGAAACCATTCCCGTTCGTGTTCGAGTACAGTAATTTTTTCGAAAAAAATCGCTCACTATTTCCATGACTGCGCGGAACCTGCCAAAAGGCGCACCGGCATACCAGCTTTTTAAGGCTAACTAAATGTCCATTATCACTACAAAGTAGTTTCATCCGTGAACTTGTTGACGTAGGTTTGTGTAGCCAGGCTCCCGGTCTATAAAAAAACAATTGTTTGACTTTTCGGTTTGATGTTTCCGATACCAATTCGGTTGGATATTTTGATCTCCAATCCAAATTTGATTTGTATAAAAAGAGTCGCGCAATCTTTCAAATACAATAATAATAATTCTAATAAAATAAGAAAGAATAAGAAAGAGACATGCAAATTTCATGTCACCAGAATTAAAGGATTAAGATGATGAGCTGATTCAAGATTTTGCGGTTTTAGATAAAGTAGGTACCTAGTATAAATGTATTGTAGGTAATTCAGACCGTACTTTAACCTCAAGTAACACTACGCCAACTCTGTTTTGGTACAAGCTCCTTGCTTCATTCACGTTCATAAATCGTCTCATACATACCCTCTGTTATTCTGACATGACTCGAGTCAAGTACTCGATGAAAACAATATCAATTTGATAATCAGCATCTAATGATTGGCTTACCTAGTGTACAACATACCAATGGTTTGAAGGTATTTTTTATAAGCTGATATTGCCAGTTATTAAAAATCAATTTGTTCTCATGTTTTGTGGCAGGTATCAACGTAATGGGTTTCATTTTTTAACCAATTTTTTTTCTTTTTACCATAAAACAATTAGCCTCGGGCTATCAGACTATACTTCAGATTTGAAGAATGATTTTTAGGCAATTTTTATGTTTGTTTTACTTTCTTAGTTGCTGAATCCATAGAAATAGAAGAACTTTTAAAATAGGCTCGAATTCAATACAGATTTTTTTTCAAACATAGATTTTTTTAACACACTCAAATACCTCGGGGTTGAATTCTCCAGCGATGGACGGCATGACGGAGAAATTGATCGAAGAATTAGTGTTGCGTCCTCTCCACAGCTCAGTGATAAGGAAAGCCGAGCTCAGTATCAACACAATGATGGCAGTGTTCAAAACAGTATATCGCCCGACGCTCACCTAGGGCCACCAGATATGGATGCTAAGCGAACGAACGCGCTCTAGAGTCCAAGCTGCCGAAATCAGTTACTTGAGAGGAGTGGCAGGGGTTACGAAATGGGACTATATAAGAAACTCGACGATCCGAGACTATCTTAACATTGAACCACTGCTCTTCATAGAAAAATCGCAACTGAGGTGGCTTGTTCCAAATTCCGAGGAAGATACTAAGTGAGATTCCAGAGGGTAGACGTCCAGTGGGCCGCCCCAGACACAGCTGGGCGAGGCAACTCCAAAAACTGTGTGAGGAGAAGATGGGACTGCCATGGACGGAGGCCAAACAGTCAGCACAAGACAGGGACGTATGGAGGAGCCTTGTCGATTTAATGGGTCCCCGACCCGAAAAGGATAAGGGGATGAAGATGATGATAATAGATTTTTTTGTAAAACAGAGCTCCATAGATCAATTGCGGTTTCTCTCAAGTATTTTCGTGAAATTTCTTGAAAAAGATAGGTAATTTAGACAAACTGTTAATATAATTTGACTATACTTTAAACCGTGCTAAAATACTGCTATTTCCGAATGAATTCCATATGTGCGATATGAATTCAGCACCTACGGGACTTTCTGATCTAAGAAATAGCTCAAACAAAACATACTGGTGACTCTAAAATGGTAAACCATACGAGTGTACAAATCGCGGGAATCTATTAGCTGCCCAGGTGCACAGCGACTACGAGCATTGTAATATCGAATTTGTATGGATTGTATTTTGAGAGAATCGAGAAAATTGAGAAAATTGAGAAAATTCACGTGCGGTATGAATTCAGCACCTATGGGACTTTCTGTTTTAAAAATAGTTCAAATCAAGCATATCAGTGGCTTCACGGCGGTAAAACGTGAGAGCGTGGAATTTATTAGCTGCCCGGGTGCGCAGCGACTATGAGAAATGTTAACATCAAATTTGAACGGAATTGTATTTTGAGAGAATCAATGGAAGCATCGGGTTCTCAACCAGACGGTGTTCAATTAATTTGGTAAGCTAAATCCTCCATCATTGCACAAGCAACATTTTCCCACCAAAATCAGTGATTTGTTGCATACGTGTTCCCAATGGTTCCTACATTTAATCGTGAGCTCTGACGTTATAAAATTATTTCCTCTACCATTCATCCAATTGCGCTGAAACTTTGGTGACTTATTGTGCACAAGCCCGCGAAAGTTTCCACATATTTTGGTGAACTTTGGCGTTATGAAATTTGCATAAAAAATGTGTGTATTTCATATAGTTTAGCGGCATGAATGGAAGGAGATGGTAATCCAAAGATGTCTGTATCGTCACATCTTATGGCATTATACAAACTACACAATCAAGACATTGGATTGAAACATAATTTGTAGGTATACTATAACTGTAAATATAACTATAAGTATAGTGGCGAAAAAGTAGAAAAACCTTCACTCTATTTATTTCAATGATCCCCAAACGGATGTACCAGATTTCCTATTCTTATCTGTTATAGTTAATTATTATTATTAAGGCTGCTATCTAATGTTCATCGCGCATAAGCCACGAAGCTGATGACCGATTTTACCACAAATAATAATCGTAAGTGGGCCTAACCAAGCAAACCTGCTCTACGGGAGATGCGAGATACCTCTCAGTAGATCGCAGCATCTTGACTTGTCGATTCATGGACCGTCTATCGTGCATCCATTCATATGAATCTTTCAATTTTTGACTTGTTGAGATGAACGTGTTTTTCTAACCCATTCAACTTGGAGCATTTGATAGAAACGTAAGTTTACGTGGTTTTTTTTTTTTTACATGAAATACCGCACAAGAGTCCCAACTGCTCCCGTCTGGAGCCAGTGAGACTATTGCATCCCGAATTGGGGTATGTTGTGAGGCTGAAGGTAGTGGGGAGGGGAAGGAGATAGGGAAGAGGAAGGTGGGGAAGTCCCTGGCTATTCAGATCTGGTCACTAAACACGGCTAAAGCCATTTCAAGCAACGTTTCAATTCTGAATGGTGGTCTTACACCAGGGCGATACTGATAGTGTCTTCCACTCTGGAACGTGCCGCAAATATACCATATATTATTTTAAATGAATAAATTGTGAAATAACACAAATTAATCAAATAAAATTTATTTGCGCACGCCGGGTTCGAACCCGCGACTTTCGGATTGCGAGTCGAGAGTCTTACCTCGGGACCACGGAGGCCGGAGGACGTGGTAAACTTTTTGTTCAATTTAATCCAATTCAATATATTTTTTCTCTCAAAAACATTGAAATTTTTTATATTTTGACACTTTTTTTTTTACATGAGCTCCACACAGGAGGCCCTGAGTAAAATATTTTTTCTCAGGGCCTGTGTCATCTTTGTGGAGGGTTTTTTAAGGAAAAGAAGGGGAGGAGAGTTCTGGGAAGGAAAGGGGTTAAAGGGGTGGGTAGGAATCTGGGGTTCAGTGTGTCCTGTCATCCGCCTCCAAGACCTAGGCAAACCTCACCCCGTGGACCCGGGCACCCCTGCTAAATCACCAAACGTAGCGAACCACTTGAGGTTACCTATGGCAGAGGTGTTGGTTATCCAATAAAGGTTCCCGGGGCAGCGGTACCCATTCCCGCCTCCCAAATTGCTTGTAAGAGTATTATACTAAACACTGGCGATTTGCCGTCATGCGTTGCAATGCCACTTAATAAATAAATTGTTTCTCCCTGAGTGTCCTTTCCCATTCGTCTCATTCCACTTCCACCTCCACTCCCCCTCCCTTGTCTCCCCCGCCTTCCCTCTCCCGCTCTCCCGTCTCGTCAACCCCCTCCCGTGTTACATATATTCAGTCTCAGTACATTCAGTTTTCAAACATCTTGCGTGCCACTTATTACAATTTTTTTTATTCAAATATTTATTTTTCATATATTACAATAAGCATTCATTTTTGTACATTATAAAAACAATCAATCAAATTGGTACCTAACACAGATACCTATTTAAAAAATATATAATTCTTTTTTACTTAGTACTTCAAGTAAATTAATTTAAAGAGCTTATTTGAAAATTGAATTTCGATTTAACAATCGGTGGTTTGCAAATTGTCATTATCAAATTGTGAAATTTTTGACAGTTTCGTTAGAGTCTATGTAATGATTAAAAAACTTTTCAGATGTATTGTCATGTGGTTGTAATAATTCAGAAACCTTGTCGGAGATGGAAAGAAGGTATGTTGAAATTTTCAAACATTTCCTATGCTTAATATAGCAATACATAGACAATTTGTTACTCATATAGGCACGTTCCTATATATCCCCAAGCAAGCGTTTTTGATTTATATATATATAGATAGATACATAGGTAGTGGCGGTTACATCAGTGTTGGTTTCCAGCGACGATTTGACACATTCGATATAACTGGTGACCGGCCAACTCGGAATGAAACCAACTCAGAACCATCTCAGATAAGTCATTTAGAGTGATAAAAAATATATATAAAAAATTGGTTAAATAGTTATGTTGGGTTAGGGTTATCGGCTAATTTAAAATTATTTTTTTCATAGCTTTTAATGACTTCTCAAGGAGTTGTTGAGTTGACATTGTTCCCAGTTGGCATGGAACCGATATAACTTCGTTCGAGGCCTCGAGCCTATTTTGTCGTCAAAATATTTCCTCTTCACAATAAAATTCAAATAAATGAAATATTTCTGAACGTATCTGAAAACTTAAAACTGTTTTGAAAGGTGATGAAATATGCTTTAAAATTTTGTAATTTGAAACAAACATATAATTTTCTAAATATAAAATTCTTGAATGAAAACATAAAAAAGTTTTCAAAGTGGTTCATCTTACGTTTTCTCTAACTAAAATTACTGATAACAGAAAAAATTAAAAACAAATACAAAGTTTATTGTATTATAAACATTATCGTCAACTCACTTTTTTGCCGTTTAATGTATAAACAATTCATCAAAAATTCCCAAAGTTAAATTTTTTTTATTGCTACCGGTATTTTAGAATCACAAGTTTTAAAACCTTTGAATTACTTTGAAGTAATTTTTTTTTAGATTTGAATATAAAGCATCTAGATCACATTTCTAACCGTGATTTATTTATTAACGCCCTTTTTAGGGGCTTTTATATATGGATAGTAAAAAGTATACAGCATGTATTATACATTAGCGTGTTCCCGGCATGCGTTGCTATGCCACTTAATAGAGAAATTGTTTATCCCTGCGTGTCCTTTCCCATTTGTCCCGTTCCATTTCCGCCTCCTCTTCTTCTCCCGCGTCCCCTTCTCCTCTCGCGTCACCACTCCGCCTTCTCTGAATTCCCTCTCCCCATTCCCCCTCGCCCGCTTCTCCCGTCCCGCAAACCCCCCTCCCGAGTTTCCCTCTCTCCTCCCGAGTTGCCCTCCCCCCACCCGCATTCCGCATTTCAAACAGCTTGCATGTCAGCTTTTGCAATTTTTGTATACAAATTTCATAATGCCAGAGCTCACCAGTATATATAGAAACCTTCGGGGTATGCTCACAACGACTCACCAAAGTTTCCTCGCAATCGGATGAACGGTTTAGTAACGATTTTTCATGACGCCAGAGCTCGCTACTATATTGTAAAAAACCATCGCGGGCATGCACACATCAAATCCCCAAAGCTTCATCACAATCGGATGAACAGTTAGCAATCCATAATTTCATGAAGCCAGAACTCACTATTGTATATAAAAACCATCGCGGGCATGCGCACATCAAATCCCCAATGTTTCATCGCTAGCGGATGAACGGTTTAGCAACGCATAACATATATACATAGGAAGAAGCAAACATATTTTAATTTTTATATACCAACTGAGGTGGCTTAGTAAAAATGTTTTATATTTGTTTAAAGATAATTTGGAGATGTCCACTGGCTTGGTATAATTATTTTCCTCAAGTATTCTGGGCATAGAGGAATACATACGGTAGTTAGTCACAGAATTTCTGCACTGAAATAAATCCCGATTCTAATATTACAAAGAGGTTAATGAAAAAGCTATGGAGAACTAGTATATAGAGTAAGAATGATGGGATAAGGGAGGCACAACTATTTCCATGAGACACATATGAGTTGATCCGAAAACCGAACAAATCAGCCTGAGGGGTTGATTTGGGCTAACTAAATTGTTTGTGCATTTATCTTAATATTGTAGTCATTGCAGTCAGGTACCTGCATTAATATGCATCAAAGGAAAGTACCTCTCTGTGTGGCTACTCGTTGCTTGGTGCATATCGCTGTGCAACGGTAGCAGCTAGCAGTGCAGTTAGAGGTAGGTACGCAATATGGCGATGCGCTTGCATTTTAAACAGTTTTTTTTCTCGGCGCGGCCGTTCGTATTGAAACCCGATGCGATAAATAACTCAGCGAGCCTTCCTCAGGTGACCGAGCTCTCCTGCTAACGCCGGGACCGAGAAAAATGAATTAAATTTTTTTTTTTTTTTTACAGTTAATACCGCACAAGAGTCCCAACTGCTCCCGTCTGGAGCCAGTGACACTATGGCATCCCCAATCGGGGTATGTTGTGAGGCTGAAGGTAGTGGGGAGGGGAAGGAGATAGGGAAGAGGAAGGTGGGGAAGTACCTGGCTATTCAGATCTGGTCACTAAACACGGCTAAAGCCATTTCAAGCAACGTTTCAATTCTGAATGGTGGTCTTACACCAGGGCGATACTGATAGCATCTTCCACTCTGGAACGTGCCGCAAATATACTATTTATTATTTTAAATGAATAAATTGCGAAATAACACAAATTAATCAAATAAAATTTATTTGCGTACGCCGGGTTCGAACCCGCGACCTTCGGATTGTGAGTCGAGAGTCTTGCCTCGGGACCACGGAGGCCGTCGTAAATGTTGTCCTTGAGCCATTAACCAGCGGCCAAGAATTTAAATTTCGTCGGACGATAATCTTGCGATCGTACCCCTGCAACGGTACAGGGCGGTTCCGATGAGAAAGATTTATTATTCTCCATAACAGTATTTTAACATAGTAACTCAATATCGATTTTACTTCATTCCAAATTTACTTTTATAATAGCCACATTCAAAAATACTCAAACTAGTGATGATAAAACTATTAAAATTATGTACTTTTTGTAGTTATTTTTGGATCATAAGTGTTTATAATTTTTCAATAATGTCTAAGCAAAATAAGAATGTATTTTTTTTAAATGTATTTCTTTGTAAAAACGTAAATAAATAGACAAACTGAAGTATTTTTGTCACAAAAAAAAGGCATGGATCTTTTTTTATGATTTTATTTGAACTAAAATTTAAATTCTGAAAAGTAGCTTTCCTAAATAATTTATTGATTTATTTTACTGCCTAAACCTAAATATTTACTGCCTTAACCTAAATATTACTGCATACTTACCTAAATATTTTATACGATTTGAAATTTGGTGACCGGACAACTCGGAATGAAAACAACTCAGAACCATCTCAAATAAGTCATTTAGAGTGATAAAAAAAACAGTTTTTCGAAATCAATTAATAACTTTTTGTGGAAAAGAGTCATTACGTCTAAAATTTGATTTAAAAATGACACATTTCCGGTTTTATCTGGTTATCTTCCTCTTAAGATGAAGCCGTGCGAAAATATGCAAAATCATGTGTTTTCGGTTTGAAAATTTGATCGCTAAGATATATTATAGATGCTTCAAATAAATACTGCGAGTAGTACGCACTTTGGCCTTGGAAAATATCGAGTATTTCGTTTTATAAATTTGGAAAAAAAAATAAAGTATCAGGTCTATTAAAAATACTTTCAAGTGCCAAAATCTCCTACCAATGAATCCATTTTTGGATAGAGTTTCATTATATAATGTGGCAAATTAAGTACTTTACAAAATAATTGGAAAACATTTTCATATTTGTGCATGAATTTTACAAAATAACATAAAACATGAAGTGAATTTTACAAAATAACATAAAACATGAAGTGAATTTTACAAAATAACATAAAACATGAGTTTTGCCAATATTTTTTCCAGTGCATAAAATTTTCATCCTTATGTAATCTGCATAAGGGCCGATAGCGCGTTGATAAGTCGTACTTAGTATCCTCCCAGATTTGGGTGTGTAAGGACGTCTCTAGACTTCGCGTCGCTTTGTTCCGTGCAGTCGATTTTAAATTTCCTCGTTATTATAACAAACAATGCGTAAAAAAGGGGTTAATATTTTTTACAAGCCTTTACGAAATCAACCTATGAAAAACATCTCTCAAATGCTTCTCCAACCTTTCCAAAAACTTTTTTTCAAGTATTGTAAAATTCCTCCCAAAAAGAGGCGTGGATTCCGTTGTCAAATTTCTCCAGGACTGGTGGATCTCCATAAGACGAAATCGGGCGTCGTTTTGTCCATTCAAAAGAATTCCCGAATTTCCTTTCTGGATTTTGACACTACTGCATTTTAAAAATATCATATATGTATCAACTTGCTAATGCATGTTGGTATGTTTTGTTTTTTTTTGATAAGTTACTTTTTATAGGAATTAGGACCCTCCAAAAATGGTTGAAATTACCTGGTTTGAACGCCAGACGAACAGACGTTCAATAAACCAATTAGACAATGATTTTACAAAAAGCTAAACGTACAGACAGAGTATTCTCTTCTAATACAGTTAAAACAAAAATCTTTTTAATGGGTCCAGTTTTGGAGGAGAAAAATTGCATAGGATAGACGTTTCCAATCATGCAACTTCAACAACCCTTTGAAAAGCCATTACAATTTATGTTTTTTTTTAAATAGCACATAACCTAACTTAACATAACCTATTTAACCAATAAAAAAAAATCATCACTTTTAATGATTTTTTAAAAGAGGTGTTTAGATGCATGATTCTGAGTTGTCCGAACATCATGGTAGACCGCTGGGCTCTTACAGTGTTTGGGTACCCAGCTCTAGAATAACTTCATACAGTACGGACATCTGGTCCAGTTAAATATTCATTATAAACCTTACAATAACGTAAATAAAGCTACTTGTAATCTTGACGAACCTCTTTCATTTTAGAGTTTTCCAAAACATATTTAAAGTAATCTGAACCACTCGAATTGCAGAACATTGCAAAAACAATAAGTTGTTTCATTCAATATTGAATTCTGGTCACCTTTAAAAGCTACTGTCCGCATTTCCTTAGAGACGGTAGCCGCTGACTTCTTCAGATAACATCGCTGGAAGCCAAATTGTCCTGCGCGCACCACACCCTCTCTGCTTCTCAGGCAGGACACGAGCCAGAGGCAGCAGAAGGAAGAAGTGATCCTGGGGAAGATACTGGAATCTGACTTCCACAAATAACATCGCTGGAAGTCAAAATATCCTGTTCACACATCACACATTCTCTGCCTTCTCGGATGAAGAGAAGTAGCAAGCCACCAGCATCCGTTAAAAGAAAGAATTGATCCTGAGGAAGGTGCTGGTATCTGATTTCCACAAATAACATCTCTGGAAGTCAAAATGTCCTATTCACACATCACACATTCTCTGTCTTCTCAGACGAAGAGAAGTAGAAAGCCACCAGCATCCTTTAGAAGGAAGAAGTGTTCCTGGGGAAGATGCTGGAATCTGATTTCAATAATAACATCGCTGGTCCAACACAAATGGGTATTCCAGCAAATATGTTAAACTACAACACAATTTTAAACGATATGAATATGCTTAAATTGTCAGACAGAAGAATTTTCACTGACTTGGTATTTTTATATAAAATTCTAAATGATTTAGTTGATAGTCCGGTATTACTTGAATTGATAAGCTTCCGAATTCCACTTCGTAAAACTAGAAGTCAGGATTTATTTCAGTGCAGAAATTCTGGGACTAACTACCATATGTATTCCTCTTTGCCCAGAATACTAATGGAGGGAAACAATTATACCAAGTCAGTGGACATCTTCAATTTATCTTTGAATAAATATAAAATATTGTTATTGAGGCAGTTCAGTTATGTACAATAAAATATTTTTTCTATGCTTTATATGTAAAAGCCCCGAAAAAGGGCGTTTATTTATAAATAAATAAATAAATAAATAAAATATCCTGTCCACCCACATCTCTGCCTCTAATTAGCGAGCAGGATAAATATCACTTTGGGAAATGGGTATGCGTACCGCCACCCCGGGAACTGTTTATTGTATAACCAACACAACTTGGAGTCACCCCGAGTGGTTCTCTGTTTGGTGACTTAGCAGGGGTACCCGGATTCATGGGGTGAGGTTTGTCTAGGCTTTGGTCGTGGATGCTTTTGCCCACCTACTGCGTGGTGGGCCGGACCGGGATATACCGGTTGAGGGAGGTCTTTTGACCTCTCCAGTCGGACTCTCTCGACCCATCACCTTGCACAGCAGTGAATTCGTCACTCCTGAATACATTGACCTCCAGATTCCTATCCTTTTCCTTCCCAGATCTTCCTTTCCCTAAGAAGACCCTCCTCAGCATCCACACAGATGTCAGGGGCACTGAAGGAACTTTTTCCTCAGGATCTCCTTTCTGGAGGTAATGTAAAAAAAGGCAATTAGTAAAGTTTTTTTTTAAATTTAATTCAATTCTTTTTTAACTGAATTAAATTTTTAAAAATTTAATATTTTTTTATTTATTTAATTTAATTTGTATGAACAAAACGCCGCCCGGTTTCCTCTGAAATGTAACGTTTGCGTGGCCCTTTCGGCCCGTTTCATACAAACCTTAAATTTGGATTTGAGCTCAAAATTCCCAACCAAACTGAAAAATTATTTTTGTAATCAAAAAGTACATCTAGTACGGATGTGAAAGATTAATTTGTAAACAAACTTAGAGTCATATTAATACAAAGGGTTACCGCGTACAATCAATTGATATTAATATATAGGTGCTTTGCAAAAATAAAATAAATATAGGGAAACTTATAAAATTAATATAGGGATGATTTCAATCACGAGATGTGTAGACACGGGACGAGAAATGCAAAGCAATTAAGTTTGCAAATCAAGCACCCAAAAATTCCTACAGAATTTACTGGGATTAAAAATATGCTTAATTGACGGAAGGAAAGAGTGAACATGGGTCTTGTTGTAGGAGGGAGGAAACACAGTGATCGGCAAGTAGGT